>JAPQWV010000015.1:5000000-10000000 GCA_027422505.1 Craterostigma plantagineum
AGTTCGACCCCCTTGATTTTGCGGGTCAGCAGCGAACTAACTTCAAAAAATGTATCTGTTTTCGGTAGGTTGAACAAAGCGTGACTTAGTGCTTTGAATTGGAGGCATGGGATTCTTGGTAACGACCCTCATTTTCGTAGTTGTTGGGGTAATTGCATCTCTCTGCGCCAGAATCTGCTGCAATCGAGGGCCCTCTGCTAATCTGTATGTGAATTTCTGGGGCTTTGGTTTCTTTTATTATGTTTTGCTTTGAATAACATTTTTCTGAGCCCAGCCAATTTGGGTTTTTCAGTAGTTAACTAATCGTAGGACAATTTGTTTTGGTAAATGTCCTTGTTGTGTGAATTACATGTGTTGATCTTCTTCATTGTCTGATAGAATCAAACAACTGTGTGAAATGAACTCATCGATTCTTTTGTTCACTGATGCAGATTACACCTAACATTGATCATTACCGCAACTGTGTGCTGTTGGATGATGTAAGTTCGTTGCCCCTCGTTTATTTGTCCACTCGAAATTTCTTCTTTTTTCCTTTTTCCCCCTGATTTAATTTGGTCGATGTTGAACAAGAATGCACCCTTGATAGCATGATCCAATTTCATGCATGCCTATTTTTTTGATTCTATTGCTGATTAGTGAAGAACTACTCTACTCTATCGAAATTCTCTATTTTATTATGTTTGTTTCATAATATGCAGGTGGGCAATTGTGTATTTGTCACAGATGAACCCTTTGATTGTTCCCATCTTGAATGAAACTGAGTAGTAGGTACGACTCAATACAATGAGCCCTTCTACTCTACTCTTTGTTGGAAGCAATGAATAACAAAATGTTACTGCAAAGACCTATTTTTATGTCTGATTTCTTATTCTTTTCGGCTCGCGTGTATTTTGTTGATTGTAATACAGCTGAGCTTATGTGCCTTGTCTTTGTTCGTGATATTGTATCAAAACCATCATGCTTTTCGTAGGGAGATAAATTGTGAACATATAGGAGCTTTTCCAAGCTCTTTTCCTGAAGAGATTGAAGTTTTTAACTTGCACAAAATTCACATACAGAAATTTCAAGCAATCACAATACATATAGAGTCACAATACATATAGAGTTTAAACAACGCCGCACGCGCCACATAATAACACTAGATTGAGTTCTTTATGCCATTCATTTTCGGGTTTTAGCAAATACAGACAATTAGACAATTGAAAAGGAAAAACAGAGCACTCAGTAGTTTTTCACATTTCACAGATATTTTACCAGCAAATATACGACGGCGATGAGCACAACAATCCCTATGACAGATAGCATCAGGGACAAGCAAGAGCAGCCGCCTTTTGTTCTCTTGTTCAGTACTGCAAGCCTCTTTTGAACTCTCTGTCATCGTACCAATTATTTTGGAGAAAAAAAAGGAAAAACAATATTAAGTTAATGGCCCATGAGATGGATATTATATTTTTTTAGCAGTGTCGACAGAGGATTTTGCATCCTTGTTAACTTAACAGAGTCCAATATATCACTGTAGGAATATGATGGACTTAAAAGAGAAACTTATGCGAGAAGTTAAAATTGACCTGTAGTCTGGAATCAGTAACTTCAACGTGTTCATCGAGGTTATCCTGCAAATCAAACAAAGAAATGATATGATGATGATTTCTTCGCAGGAAATAATGAAGTAGTAGGACGATAATTGAAGACACTTACAATTAGTCTTGAGTGAAGATCAAGCTCCTCATTAACTGCCAAAGCAATATGCTTTGTGCTTGTAACTGTCTCCTCCAGCTTCTCAAGGCCTTCATCTTGCTCTGCCAATCCATACATACATACACGTTAAGATATCATTGATATGTTATATTTTTTTTTAAGAAAAAAAAAGAACCAGCCTTTCATGATCTGCCTTTGAAGACCAACAACCCCATAATTGTCGAGGCCAGACGCTCTGTTCATGGCATCAGCAGGCTTTATTTCTGGCCCAAGTAAGCTGTCTCTATTTGCAAAGTTCGACATGTTCAAGGACGATGCCATTTGGTTGACTTTGGTTCTTAAGTTAGCAGCCATGTCCTTGCGACGATTGATCTCTTTTTCAGTCCTGAACATGTGAAATAGGATCAGGCAAGTACATATGTCATATTGGTACAGAAAGAATGAAAAATCATAAGCAACGACTCAAAAAGTATAAAATTGCGACTGAAAGTGTCTAGTTAGAGGCTGAGACATCGTACTTACAGAGACTGTTTCCCAGGGAGCTTAGCTAGAAGCGACTGAAGGCTATCCAATCTTGTTCCTAATATGGTTATTTTCCTCCTTATGGCTGACACATATCGCTGTGCATCTGCCCCAGTCGCAGGCATCGAACTGCTCTCAGATATCATGTTAGTGATATCATCGGCAAGTTTGACTGCTTCGTTATATTCCCTCACCCATGAATCTCCAGAAGTTGCCATCTTTCACTGAAAAAACTGCAAGATTGTGAAACATCAGCGATTGAACCTCCAATGACCGCCCCGAAAACTTCTAAAAGCTATATATTTAATAAATGGTACTCATCGTTTTCTGGTTAATCATCTATTTCACAACTATTGTGCATATAAGTTTTATCTCAAAATTGGAAGCTGAACTTTTTTAGCATCGGGATAAGACAACCACTTCGTCATAAAGATAACACTTTTTGCAGCAAGAAAGAAAAAATATTATGATTCTCCCAACTTTAAACTAAGCTCGTTCATTTGCATTCTAGCAGCAAGCAAATAATTGGGCGTAAGCCAAATCATCGCATCAGACTCTAAACAAACAAACAATCATACTTCAGCTAAACCAGATAGCAGAACCAAAAGATCAAACACAATTTTAAACCCTAATCGACTTCCTTCGAGCTACAGGTCTGATATCCACGCTACTACGAAGCACAAAGAAAGACGGCTCAAATTGATCACCATCACAAAATCTAGAACCCTGACTCAAATGGTGCGCAGTTTGGGAATAGCTTTTACCTCTGCGGATCGTGGAATCGGTCAGACACGAGGAACTTCAACAGAATGTAGAAAATTGCAAAAAGAAAAGGATAATAGCGTCTCCGTGAATTAAACGTTTATGCCTTCTTTTGCGTCGACGCCACGTCAACCGGCAAACACTGTCCGCTCCGGCGTATTCCGTACGACGCCGTTCTGTCTACTCACTCCAAAATTATTAAACTTCAATTATTAGCTTTTGTAATGAATGGTGTCCAACTCATGTTATGTACTTTGCTTTTAGCATCATATCTATATCTATATACGCACACATTGGTATTCGCCATTCGGTGAGGTTATGTTACATAGAGCAAAAATATCCAAAAACCGGATTCCGATCCGGTATCCGATTTTCAAAATCCGAAAAAATGGATATTTGGTTTTAAAAACCGGATCGGATATCCGATCCGATTTATTTAAAATAAACCGGATCAGATACTTTCAGTGGTTTGTCTAAAATCCAGATATCCGGTATCCGATTTCATATTTAAAAAAATAATAAAAAATAAGAAAAATAGCTCAAAATGAAAAATGTAGGTCAAAAAAGGAAAAAATCGTCCAAGTGGAAATATTTATATTCATATTATTTTATTATTGCCAAACCTTTGTAAATAAAAAAGAAAAACAAAAACATTTAGATGCAAGTTAAAAATTAATGTGAATTTGTGGTACTGTGTTAATTATTTATTATGTAATTTTGAATCATAAAATTCACATATTGTGTTAATTACTATGTGTAGAAATTTTTATATGAAAAATATATTTTTTTTGATTTGATAAGAAATAAAAAAAATGATTTTGAAAAGAAAATATTAAAAAATAAATATAAAAACCGGATGCGGATATCCGATTTAAATATCCGAATAAAGCGGATATCCAATTTTCGGATATCCAATTAAAACCGGACCGGATACGGATATCATTTTTTGATATCCGAAATTCGGATATCCCAAAATCTGGATATCCGGTTTTGCTCACCCCTAAATTGTTACAAGTAAAATTGGTTATATAAAAATAAGGGTAAAATGCATATAACCCCCTCGTGATTTCGCCGGAATGCACATAAACCCCCGAATTTTTTTATTGCACGGTACTCCCTCGTGGTTTAAATATTGTTGCACCCTACCCCCGAGCAGCAGTTTTTGCCCGAAATTGGATAACACGCGCTCTTACTGCAGGTGGGTTAAGCTTGGACCATATTATTTACTGTTAAATTATCTGAATAACCCCAACTATTCACCATCTTTACAAATGATAACCCCGGGGCAGTAGTTTTTGCCCGGAATTGGATTATACACGCTCAAATGACCATATTATACTGTTAAATGACCAGAATAACCCCAATTGTTCACCTTTTGGACATTTAGCAGTAAATAATATGATCTAAGCTTAACCCACCTGCAGTAAGAGCGCATGTAATCCAATTTCGGGCAAAACCGCTGCCCGGGGTACGGTGCAACATTAGTTAAACCATGAGAGAGTATCGTGCAATAAAAAAAACTACGGGAGTTTATGTGCATTTCGGCGAAACCACGAGGGGGTTATATGCATTTTACCCTAAAACTAATAATAGGAAGATAATTGCGCGAACGACACTTTTAGTCCCCAATGTTTGGGCCATTAGCGTTTTTGGTCCCCCATGTTGCAAGGTAACACTTTTAGTCCCAAATGTTACAGATTTTGGACGGTTTTCGTCCCTCGATTAATTTAATTGGAATTTAACACTTGAAAGCACACGATCTCCTTAAACTGGACTTAACACATCATGATTCATCATCTTCTTACCAAAACGCGCGTGAGCATCATTACGTATCATATTTAACTCATTTCAAGGTTATCAATCATTTCCTAAATGTGATGTATAATGATGTTCATGTGCGTTTAAATTGAAGAAAAAGATGTGTTATGAGGTTTTACGTCGAGTAAAAGGAGATTATGGGCTCTCACGTGTTAAATTTTACCTACATTAGCGACTAAATTAATCAATGGACCAAAACAGTCCAAAATTGGTAACATTGAGGACTAAAAGTGTTATCTCGGAACATGGAAGATTGAAAACGCCCATAACCCAAACATTGGGGACCAAAAGTATTGTTCTCTCAAAGATAATTTATCAGTTTATATATAAAAAATAATTCAAAAGAATATACATCTAAAGGAGCCTAAAGACCCTTCTTTATTTGCCAAGAGCCTTTAACACGAGTATTAGATATATTTTCAAAAGGCAAAATTAATTATTAATTAATTAATTAATTATAAGAAACAACATGAGTTCCTACGAACTATACTCATTCATCACTCCCCAATATAAAGACAATAGTCTTACATAAAAATCACCTAAAGTAATCAACCAAACAGTGGAAAGTTCACTAAATTTAAGGCCAACAACATATATATATATGTAACAAAAAAGACGCATTAAATACCCGCGAGGAAGCACACACTCAAGGTGTGTTAGGAATAGGCTCCGTCCCAGCAGAAATGTGGGACGAAGCATCTTCTTTCGATATAGCCACGTAGTTCGATGGAGCAGCGGGCCTCGAATCCCTCTTACCATACCATCTCTGTTCGAAGATCTGCCGTTGTGAGAAGCGTTCAACGATAGACGTCGGTTAGAATTTCCATTGGTGGGCCCACCACTGGCTCGTGGGCCCACCACTTTCTTGGCCCCGGGTTGTCTAGGGCTAGGCGTCGAACCAAATGTGGATTCTTGCTCTTTGCTCATCTGTTCTTGGAACTTTTTCTGATCCTAAATTTACAACAAATTTGCAGATGTAATACTCGTATTGCTAGTCTAAAGAAAAAGCTTTGTTTTTGTTCGTTTTGTTACCCTCATTCTCTTCTTTTCTTCTTCTCGGTCTTGTCTGAGCATTGCGTACTCGTCCAGCATTGCGAGTAATGGGACGCCGTCGTAAGTGAATGTAATGCCACAGTCTTGCTCCCAAGCACGAGTTTTGGCGACTAAGCTGTCTACTAGGGCTGGCATAGCATAATCAATATAGATTTTAAAGGATGATTTGCGCACTGCTGCTACTTTGTTGTAATACATTCCTTCGTTCCAACGTAGTTCGAAAAAATCAACGAATACCTGGGATTTTGTTGACCAAGATTCGTGCCTTTTCTGCTCTCTTCAGGTTTAGGTGTGCGCCTCTGCTGGCATTGTATCTGTTGTCGTCCTGTTTATAGCAGTGTAATGTCGATAAATTCGATTAACAATTCTATCGTGTGACTTATGAGGCAAAAGAAAAGGGAATCAATTTGCTGAGGGAAGACTTTTTTTTTCATTACACTCACCCTATTGTAATCTTCGAGCCAGCTTTCTTCTTCGCAGGCTGACATCCATTTCTCGACCTTGTCCAAAATCTCCTTCCTGCTTACAGCCTCGTCCCTCGCATTAGAAATCTGTTTGTCCATATCAGCAAATAGCTCGGCAGGTTCGATATTGCCCGAATCGATGAGTGATAAAATCTTTTCTCGGGCAGATTCAGTGTCGATCTCAATGCGAGCCTGGGTAAATATCTCCTCAAGCTCGGTTTGTTTCGTGAAAGCAATCTCTTTCATTCTGCTAGCTTTGAGCTGATCGAGTCTCTCAACTTCCACCTCAACCTTTCACAAATGGCAGAAAACTTAAATAATCTACAGATATCTATATATGTGTGTGTGTACATATATATATATATATATATATATATATATATGAGAGAGAGTGAGATAGAGAACATTTAACAGTTGAATTATTTGAAATACCTGCTCGATGAGGTCAAGGGCAAGTGCACCGGGGACATTAACCTCGTCAACTGAAGCTGAAATATTACAAGTCACGTGATCAAACAAGCTGCGCTCTTCTCTAGGAGTGTCCATTAAGTTCCAAAGGTCAATTAGCTGAGTTGCCAACTCTTGAAGCTGTCGAGAGAATTGAGATGCAATATAATGTTATTGTGGATATAAAGAATGATTTTCTTTTCTAACAAACTTTAATGTCCATGAGGTTGTATCGTAAGACAGACATTAGAAAACAAAAACCGTGTCTAGGCTTGGTCTTATTACCTTATGCAACCTCTGCTTCTTATTTTCCGTAAGTGCCAAAACCGTCTTAGCCAACCTTGCAAGAGTTTCGTTGCTTATGCTTTTAGACTGCACGCTGTCAAAGTCGTTCAAGCTCGGGTGTACTTCAGTTACTGTACTGAGAAACTCCATCCCAAGAACGGCACAAAGATCGTGTACTGTGCTAACAAATTCAAGAACCTTATGCAATCTCTCACTCTGCAAAAAGTAAAGAAACAAGAATGAACCAAAAAGATCTCTCAGATTAATAAAAAAATGTTTCTAAAATCTTGATACTGAATGCCCCCACCTTTTCCTTTTGGAGTTCTTGAAGCTGAGCTTGAAACTCATCTAATTTCTTGAGGGATAGATCTGTCTCATCCACGGCTGGTGCCCCACTAGGCTCAGTAGTTCCAGAAATTTCTGAGGATATTTTCTGTATTTGGGATTGAACATCAGAAAATTCTTTTACTCGCTCGTCTTTTTGTTTCCAGAGTTTTTCGAGCACAGGGGCTATAGCTGCAAGCTGTTCCTTAATAGTTCCTGATGTCTTCTCGGGCTAAACCCAACAGAGACAAACAATGCATGATCGTCACATGCAGATAGATGCTAGTCATACACATTACGTAGAATAGTCAAAGACATTATAATCTTACTGTTCCCATATACGATTTCTCGCCAAGCGCAGATGAAAGGTTCGTGAGCTCGACTCTAGCATCAGCCAACATCTGAAGTAGCTGTACCCGAGATTTCACGGCTAGGTCAACTTTTCTCTTGTAAACATCCAAGCATTCTCGTTGCAATTGAAGAAGCATTTTATCTCGTTCTTCGTCACTTTCGCCAACTTCGTCCCAGATTTGCTACCCAGAAACGGACGAATAGATACTCAAATCAATATAATTTGATGAAGAAAAAAAACATAGAACCAAAATACCTGTAGTTGTTGCAGTAGCGAACCACAAGTAAGAGGATTTTCAGCTTCAGAGACTGCCATTACACCAAAAAGCTATATCCAAACCTGAGGAAACACAATGTTTTGAACTCAATACATTTCGCATATATATTTATTGTTTTATATACAACGGGATGGGAGCAAATCCGTCAACGTAGCACACCAAATAATTACAGAATCAAATGCCACAAAAGTCAATTACACTAGTACAGTACAATATCTACAACCAGACAAAGTCCAGCAATTCAAATAGAAGGTAGTTATTGACAAATATAGATCATCATAATAGCTGAGTTTAAGAGTATAACAATATATATAACGTTTTCACAGGGAATTAGGAATTTGGAATAATTTATCAACATTCTCCTATTCAAGCAACCAACATTCAATGAAAAACGATCCAAGATTAAAATAAAAATTAGAAAAATAAGCAAACCCAATGCCAAGAACAAGAAAAGAAAAGAAAAAAACCGCATATTTTATACTTCAGAGGACTGTGGCAAATATATGGCAAAACCCTACAGTATACGAATCCACACAACAAAAAATGAACATAAACGAATAGAAGACGTACTGCATTCACAAACAATCGCTGAAGCCAACTTCACAAAACTTAGATCTCTACGACAAAACCAAACAATCACTACCCAAACTTAGTTTGCCAGCAAAATAGAAAAACAACACTGAACATTAGCATCCTCATTTTAGCTGTGGCGATCAAAATGACAAAAATAAGTAGAAATTATAGTCAAAACTAACCGGATCGTACTGTATGGGGTCAAGATTGGGCTCAGATCTAAAGAAGCTTCACTTCTGAGAGTGAGTGTGTGTCCTTGGGTTGAGCTTGTGACAGTGTTGTGTGAACACTGCCGAGTAAAAAAGGACAGAATAAAAATATGTTTGAATCTACGAAATGGCAACTCTTCGCTAGATTACCGATATGCCCTTGTGATATTTTAACATAATCACGTCGAATGACAACGGAGGGGCAATTTCGTAATTACTGAAGGGGATCCCGTACAAAATGGATGTAAATACACTGATGTTGGATGATATGTTAGACTAACACTCAACCTCACTTTTTACGCACAGCGGAAATGATAGTAAAGTAAAGACGAAACGAAATGAACTCAAGAGATGATTTTGTGCAGCAAGTCAAATAACTTGCTGCGTGCCTCAAGGCGCAAAAATCCACTATAAAGATGGATTACAAACTATCAAAAAGGATAGTTAAAATAGTCTAGCGAACCTACGAATCTAAAAGGATTCTGAAAAACTACAAGACCTTTTTCGATCTCTGAAAAGCTAGACTACAAAGAAAAACTCTCTTGAAAGATAATGCTCGCTCGAAATCTCGCTCGTTGTTCGTCGTCATAACCAAGATGGTGAAGTGCTTCGACTTAAATAGTCTTCGACTTGTAAGAGACTTCTTCAACGACTTGGTGACCACCCATAACGTCCACTAACTCCCACTAACGTCCACAATACATAACTGGTCCGTTAGAGGTCGTTAGGAGTCGACTTGGTCAGCTCCACGGGCTTGGTCTTCACTTAAGCTCCAAGTCTCCTATTTTTAGTATGCTCCTTTCCTATTTTCGTTCTAGCTCATCCACACGCATTCCACACGGTTTGAATCATTCTAGCTCTTATCCATATCCTGCAAAATACTAGAAAAAATGCCACGTCATAAATAAAATTAGTTTTGGGCATGAAAGATAAAACTGAGACAGGGAACATTCTCGGCCAACAGATGTTGACTAGAATGATACCCCAACATTGCTTCTGTTGAAAGCTCAACATCAACAATCTCCCCCTTTTTATCTTTCTTCCCAAAACCAATGCAGAAGTTAGTCATAGTGAAACTCCCCCTGAAGGCCATATCTACTCAACCACAAAATATAAAAAATGGTTAGAGCTAGACGAACAAAACAGAGTAGTAATAACACCATTCAAAGTACTAGAAAATAGTACACGCCTTAGAGGTCCTGAAAAAAAAAAACATCTACAAAATAAAAATTTGTCCAAAGGCATAAACACACAAAACACAAAACACAAACGCAGGCATAGAATCATCAAATCAAAGGCAGGCAAGTATGCACAAAGTAATGGCAACAAGCATGAGCATGCACAAAATATTTAGACAAAGATCTAAATATTAAGACTCTCAATTGAGTCCTCTGCCTCAGCATCCTGATCCCCAGCTTCCCCTTCTGCGTTTGCTTCTCCAGCCTCAGCTTCATTCTCCGCTCGCTCAGCTCCCCCTAAACCTTCTGCCTCAGCATTTTGTCCTTCACCACTCTTTGCACCACTAGGCCCTGCTTCAGCTCTCGTTCCTTCTGCCCTATCTCCCCCTTCTTGGGAAGAAATCAAGCTCCTCAACGTATCTCGCTGAGCCACTAAAGCAGCGATGGACTCCTCAAGACATAGGACTGCTTGTTCGAGGGCTGCCACTGATGTTGACCCAACATCATGGTCAACATCGTGCTCAATCTGGTCAGGGGTGCGCCATGGAAGATCAACAAGCCTATCTGAGCCCGCCAAATGATTCGGCTGAACAGTGTATGGGCTCCTTTGAGTGGTTACTGAATCTCTTCGAGTAGGCTGAAATCCACCTTGCACAAGAACTCCATAGATGATAGAATTCCTTTTCCCACCTTTTCAGCTTGGTTCGACATGTGGTCAAGAATCAACTTTCCCCAATCTAAAGGCAGATTTTGGCCAAGTGCGTATAGCAAATGAGCCATCTCCTCAGTCACTCGAACCTCATTCAAGGAAGGCAACCAACTACACACCCCTATCTTAAACAACACTGAATATAAAGATGTGAGAGAACTACCCGCACAGTTCCCTGCCCACTTAGAGACTCTACCCCCAGTAATGAACCGCACCACATCATCATTATCATACTCATACCCCATTTCGACCTCAGGAGTATGAAGAAACCTATTGATAGCCCTAGCCGACATGTCATACAATCTCCCCCTCAAAAACACTTTCCCATACTTACTAGACTTAACCTCAGCAACATTAAAAAAGAGGTTAGCATATACCTCGCGGACGACATTCTCACAGTATTTTCCTAAGCTCGTTGCCATGTGCCCGAGATGTCGAGATTCCAGGAATTGCATCACGCCGTACTTCCTGAAACTCGCCACGTCCACAACCCGTTCAACCCTCAAAGGTCTTCGACTGAGGGAATCCCACAGCTCCTCGTTGGATGTGCGGTAGAATTTTCGGTTGGGCAGCGGACTCTCCCAGTCAGAATCTTCCGGTGTTGAGTCAACATCTGGCTCAACATCGTCTTCATAGACTGGGACTGGGGAAGGGCCACGGTGGCTGCTAACAGGGGAAGATGATTCTTCAGTCCGGGCTCGCTTAGAGGGCATATCAGAACTCGCCATTGGCCGCTTTCCATCTCGCTTCTCCATCCTTTTCTTCAGAGACTCCAAAGTCTCAGCAAGGTCGGCATCATCATCGTGATCTCCTTGGGGTTGATCTGAAGCAGTGAGTGACTCAGAGACAGAAGGAGGTGTCTCTCCCCCTCGAATGATGAAGTCCTCATCTGAGCTTTCTGAGTCGATGCTGTCATATGTTGTGGAGTCCACGATGGTGTCAATAGAATCACTGGAGACAGCGATTGGATCATCAGGGTTTGAGGTCGGGTTCAAGGCTCGTCTGATGCGACCACTTCGTCGCTTCTTTTGCACAGGCGGTGAAGCCTCGGCCTGAGACCGGCTTCGCTTCTTTTTAGAGGAGCTCGCCTGAGATTTCTTGGGCTTTCTGGACGGAATTTTGACTGGCGACGGTGGAATTTCAGAAACAGGGGTTTCCTTGGTCTGATTTGGGGCCGGCGCTGTTGGATTTGCACCAGAGGTCGCTGGCGGCGCTTCATCAGGGCGGTTTCTTCGCCGATTTCGTAATGATTGAAGCCGGGCACCCAGTGGCAAATCATCTTCTTCTTCTTGACTGTGCATCGATACTGAGGGTTCTTGACTAGGGTTTGCCGTTGATGAGTCAGCCGGTGGGGCTTCAGTGGTCTGAGGTGCTGGTCTGACTGGCCGGAGAGGATCAAAAGGTCCTGTGTAAACCACTATCTCCACCGGACCTGATTATGTCGATTGGAACTGGGAAAACTGGGTTAGCACCAGATGTTGGGTCAACATTAGGATTAACAGGGGAGGTCGACATTTTGCACACTGAATTTGGGGAATAAAGATCAAGAAATGGACAAGGTGGAAACCCTAGAACAAGATCGTGAATAGCAGAGTGAAATCGTAGAGAGAGTGGAGTGTGTGAATAGTGCTTTCAAATTAGTTTATGTCCTCTCTATTTAATCACAACGGTCACAAATAAAAACTGTCAAATCAGATAATGGGGGAAGACCTGTGATTAGTGGACTGAACATAACCGTTGAGGACAAGAGAAAAAATAGCATAAATTGGATAAGATGAACCTAAGTCATGATCTTTCAAAGTATTAAGCTAAAAATAGTAAATTGACTCATTCATCATTCGAGCACACAAAAGCAGTTTGAACACTCAATCATGCGAATATGTAGGAGCAGTTAAGACCATGATTCTACCAAAAAGACAGCTAAGTCAAAAGTCAAGGTAGAATCAAGAAATACTAACCATTAGAGCGACTTCGATGACCACGTAGAGACAAATGTAACGAGCTGTTCTTCGCGAATTCTAGTGCAAATCTGAGAGATTTCTAACATAGACACAAAAAGCTAACAAATGCAGTACTAAAGACAGACACAAATAAAACGAAAGCACAAAATATAGCAATATCAAACTGACAGTCACATATGTTGCCCTAACATTTGACTCAACATCCAGATTCCGTAATCCTAGACTTATCTGCTCAATTCTTCTCTAAATCAGTGCCCTTTATTTCTACCCTTTCACCTCAAATATCCAAGAAATTTATGCACTGCCCTTATACCCTCATCCTCAAGGTTAGGCCGTTCGTCGCATAGTATACATCGTCACCGTGAATGCCGTGTACCTAAGGAATCGTATTACCAAAAACCTATATCTGGCCGAGTGTTTATAAGCATGCTTGTGCGCAATAAGGATTGGTTTTTAGTCGCAAAGAGTACATCGTCACAGCGAATGCCGTGTACCTAGGGACGTATTACCAAGAGCCTTAAAAGAGGAATCGGGTTAATTCAGGGACCAATCAAGAAGAATTGAGTCATTTCACAGGAAAACCGAACAGATTATCAAATCAAACACCAAAGCTGTAACAATCAAATTCGACTTATGCTATGTTGATCCAAATGTTGGACCAACATTCATACTAGCATATGCAAACCTATGGATTTCTTCAGGTCCGAGAACCTTTCAGAATCCAATACTTTCGTGAAAATGTCTGCTAACTGATTTTTGGTGTCTATATGCTCAATGCGGACTAACTCTTTTTCGACCATATCTCTCAGAAAATGATGCCTAATATCTATATGCTTCGTACGTGAATGTTGGATGGGATTCTTAGAGATGTTTATGGCACTCAGGTTATCACAATACATAAGAACGGATTCGCACTCTAACCCATAGTCCCATAACATGCTATTTAACCACAATAATTGCGTACAACAACTACCCGCAGCAACGTATTCAGACTCAGCAGTAGACAAGGACACACAATTCTGTTTCTTACTATACCATGCAACTAAGTTATTACCTAGGAAGAAACAGCCGCCACTTGTACTCTTGCGGTCATCCTCGTCACCTGCCCAGTCAGCATCGCTATAGCCTACAAGACTCAAATTAGTATCTTTGGAGAACAATAGTCCTAAGCTACACGATCCACTCACATAACGAAGAATTCGTTTAACAGCATTGAGATGAGAAACCTTAGGTTCAGACTGATATCTAGCACATACGCAAACACTATACATTATGTCAGGCCTACTCGAAGATAAGTACAATAAACTGCCAATCATAGAACGATACAATGTTGGGTCAACATTCTGCCCAACATCGTCTTTACTTACCTTTTGCGTAGACCCCGTGGGCGTTTTCATTACCTTTGCAGTGTCCAGCCCGAACTTCTTGACTGTGTTCTTCGCGTATTTCTCCTGGGACATAAAGATCCCGTCGCTACTTTGTTTGATCTGTAAACCTAGAAAATACGTTAACTCTCCAATCATGCTCATCTCGAACGTGGTGTTCATCGCCTGCACAAACTGATCTAGTAAAGACTGTGAGCTCGAGCCGAAAACAATATCATCAACATATACTTGAGCAATCAAAATATCAGATCCGACCCTTTTAACAAAAAGAGTTCGGTCTGCCTCACCTCGTGTGAAACCAAACTCTAGTAAAAATGTCGCTAACCTTGCATACCAAGCTCGAGGTGCTTGCTTTAATCCATATAAAGCTTTCTGCAGCTTAAAAACATGGTTAGGATAATGGGGATCTTCGAACCCTTTAGGCTGTTCGACATAGATTTCCTTATCAATATACCCATTCAAAAACGCACCCTTAACATCCATTTGGTGTAAAGTGATGTTAAGCCAACATGCTATAGCTAACAAGAGCCTAATCGATTCTAACCTAGCAACGGGCGCAAACGTCTCATCAAACTCTATCCCTTCTACTTGAGTATAACCCTGAGCTACTAAACGTGCCTTGTTTCTTACAACCCTACCAAGTTCATCCGATTTATTCTTAAAGATCCACTTCGTGCCTATGACATTAATGTCCTTCGGCCGTGGGACTAAAATCCAGACTTGGTTTTTCTCGAACTGCAAAAGTTCCTCTTGCATCGCATTTATCCAAAAATTATCCTTAAGTGCTTCAAGGACATTCTTAGGTTCTACCTCAGAAACGAAGCAATTGAAACGTACCTCAGCGTATACCGTGTTCATGCATACGTTTCTTACCATCGACTTGTAGTCTTTGCGTGGTTTGTCTGTGGTCTTTCTTCCTTCGTTCATATCACCAATAATGAGATCAGTGGGATGATCTTTCTGAATTTTAGCTGGCGGATCACGTCTTACTTCACTGGGTCCAGCCTCAGTGTTCTGTTCTGGCATAGATGTTGAGTCAGATGTTGGCTCAACATTGTCCTCAGGTTCCGCCTCTGTTTGCTCCTGTGATTCCCGAACATCCTTGAACTGGTCTGAAATTTCAACTTGAGTAGCATTTCTGCTAGAGTCAGTAGCATCATCAAATACAATATTAATGGACTCTTGAACGGACCTTAATCGCAGGTTATACACACGATACGCACGGCTATTAGAAGAATAACCTAGAAAAATACACTTATCACTTTTCGAATCGAATTTAGTCAAATACTCACGATCATTCAACATATAGCAGAAACATCCAATAACATGAAAGTATTTAACCGTTGGCCTCTTTCCATTCAATAACTCATAAGAAGTTTTCTTCGTACCATGCCTAAAGAACACACGATTCGATATGTGACAAGCAGTATGCAAAGCTTCAGCCCAAAAACGCTTAGAGACATTCTTAGAAAGTAACATAACACGAGCCATCTCTTGTAAAGTTCTATTCTTCCTCTCGGCCACCCCATTTTGTTGGGGTGTCTTAGGAGATGAATACTCATGCAAAATGCCTTTCTTATCACAAAAATCATCAAAGTACTGATTCTCGAACTCTCTACCATGATCAGACCTAATACGAAAGATAGACGCACTGAAATTGTTCCTAATCATCGCACAAAATTTCTTGAAAAAATCGAAAGACTCAGATTTTTCCCTAAGAAAAAATATCCATGCATATCTAGAAAAGTCATCCACGAGCACATAAGCATATTTCCTACCTCCTATACTCTCAACTTCCATAGGACCCATCAAATCCATGTGAATTAACTGAAAACAGTGAGCAGTTTTCAAATGTTGGGCAGCCTGTTGGTCAACATTATGACTAACATGCCTTTGCTTACCCTTCAAGCACGACTCACATACTACCTTACCGAACTCCTTCAGCTTTGGAATGCCTCTGATCGCATCATGCTTGACAAGCTGCTCCAAGGTTCTGTAGTTGACGTGGCCCAATTTGAAATGCCAAAGAACCACATCGTCCTCGGCTTTCGAGAGTTGGCACACATCCTTCACACCGGATTTGGCACCGACTAGATAGCAGTTATCACTCGATCTTTTACCTGCCATCACTCGAACAGAATTTTGATTAAAAACCTCACAACATTCCTTATTGAACCTTACCTCAAGGTCGTCGTCGCAGAGCTGGCTAATACTGATTAGATTTGCAACGAGACCGTCTACGTGAAGCACATTGCTTAGCTTGGAAAAGTCGGGCACATTAAGTCTGCCTCGGCCAAGAATTCGCCCTTTGGCTCCACCTCCAAACGTCACAGATCCACTTCTTAAAGGCATATACTCACTGAGATACTCCTTGGTACCCGTCATGTGTCGGAAACACCCGCTATCGAAGTACCATGAACCTGTCACGTTAGCTCGCAAAGAGGTATACACAACGAGACATTTATGACCTGATTTCTCGACCCGGGAGACGACTCGGCGGCGACCGCAACCACTTATAAAAAGAAATCGACTACTTCCTCTCTCGGCGGCGACGCCGTGCCATGGCGAAGCAGAAGAAGGCGATTCCGAAGGTTGTGCCCTCGCCTACGGTGGCGATACAGACCTCTACAGGGGGAATGAAAGACCAACAGACTCCCGCACCCTCTTTGAACGATTTAACAAAAATAATGGAGACATACAGTAGCGCACATAAACTGGGTGATTCGAAGAATACTGAAAGCCTTGTTAAGGCTGTGAAGGATTTGGAACGTAAACCTACTCAAATGGGGATTGTTGAACCTAATTTGGAAACTGAATCAAATGTATCAGTATGGGCTAAATTTGACATTTCGAAATTGAGACAACCGGGATCGAAACTGGATTTTATTGCACCTGTCAAGGAAGGTGAACTTGATGTGGGACGAATTGAGCTGGATGACATTACTGAGGAGGTGAAGTACTGGAATTCTGCCATTATTTGCTATGTGTTGGGGTCCAATCCACCCTTTGCTGTTATGAGTGGCTTCTTAAATCGAGTTTGGAAGAAACACGGGCTGCAGAAGGTTATGCAGGTGAGAGCGGGACTGTTCCTGGCTAAGTTTGACTCAGAGAGCACTAGAGATATGGTGTTGCAAACAGAGCTGCTCCACTTTGATAAAAAACCATTGATTCTCGCTCCTTGGACATCCCTTACTCAGTTTAAGAAAGGGGATATTGACAAGGTCCCTAT
Source organism: Craterostigma plantagineum (assembly GCA_027422505.1). Taxonomy (NCBI): domain Eukaryota; kingdom Viridiplantae; phylum Streptophyta; class Magnoliopsida; order Lamiales; family Linderniaceae; genus Craterostigma; species Craterostigma plantagineum. The sequence continues at coordinate 5,017,247 of JAPQWV010000015.1, forward strand.
ATGGGTCCAATTCCCTCACCTAGACTTGAAATATTGGGGTACTCGGGGGTTAAGTAAGATTGCTAACCTAGTAGGTACTCCTATCATGGCTGACGAGATTACTTTGAAGAAGGATAGAGTTCAATATGCCAAGGTTTTAATTGAGGTGGATCTGAAGAGGGAATTGAAGGATGTAGTCAACTTCCTAAATGAATATGACCAGTTGACTGAACAAGAGGTCTATTATGAATGGAAGCCTATTAAGTGCACTACTTGTGGGAAATTTGGCCATGGAGATGAGGTTTGTAGAAAGGATGAAAAGAAAGATAGGCAACCTGCAAATAAGCCTGCTGAACCTAAGACTGCTGGGGAACAGTTGGCTGAACCCTTGGTGGAAAAGGAGGAGCTAGCTGAGGGGGACAATTGGGTCACTATGGTGAAAAAGAAGGCACCTATGAAGGGCAACACCATTAAAGGGGTACAGGGAACTGGTAATAGAAAGATTCCTGGCTATTCAGCTGAGACTAAGGAGGGGCAAGCCTCCACTAGTTATGAGCCTGTTGAGAATGAGGTATCCAATGATGATCCATTGAGAAGGAGCCCACTCCCTCCTCATGGATAGTGCACTTATATGGAATGTAAGGGGTTTGAATACCCCTAATAAACAGGCCGAGGTTAGGATGAGGTGTGGGAAGCTTCGCACTAGCCTTGTTTGCCTTGTGGAAACAAAAATAAAAAAGAATAATATGGAAATGGTTTTGGACAGGTGTTTTAAAGGGTGGTGCTATGCTCACAATTTGGCTAACCACTTGAATGGGAGGATTTTGCTTTTGTGGACGAAGGAGTGGAAAGTTCAGGTCATTTATCAATCTGAACAGATGATCCATTCTCTTGTTGAGAAAGATGGTGTCTCTTTCTTTAGGACTTGTGTGTATGGGCATAACAGTTTGGTTCTCAGGGATAAACTATGGGACGACTTAAGGACTGTCAAGGATGGGCAGAAGCCTTGGCTAGTCTGGGGTGATTTTAACAACGTTCTATCTTGCCAAGACAAACTGGGAGGCAACCCGATCCAGCTGTGTGATTACGAGGCTTTCAGCTCTGTCTTGGAGGCTGTGGGTTAGAGGAATTAAGAAGGAAAGGGAACCAATTCACTTGGTCGAACAAGCAAGGTGATGGAGCAAGGATTTATTGCAAACTTGACTGGGCATTTGGTAACTCTTCCTGGTTACAGACTTTTGAGGACAGTGAGGCTCATTTCTTGACTGAGGGTGTGTCTGACCACTCCCCGATCTTGCTCAGATGTGCCAAAGGACTGCAACTACAGAGGAGGGAGTTTAAGTTCTTTAATATGTGGGTAGATTCTCCACTTTTTCTGAATGTTGTTGAGAGCTGTTGGAGCTCTGGGAGTGGCAATATGAACTGGGGAAGGCATCTTGTGAGACAACTGTCTAACCTCAGGGGGCCTCTCAAGAAGCTTAATAAGAAGCACTTTGCCAATATTGTCCTATCCACTGAGACTGCTCGATTGGAGGTTGAGCATGCACAGGAAGCTTTTAGTAAGGATCCTTTAAATGTGGGGCTTATGGAGGCTGAGAGAGCTGTGATGGAGAACTTTACTTTCCTTAGCATAGCTTGTGAGAAATACCTTGCTCAAAAAGCCAAAGCTGATTGGATTAGGGGTGGGGATAGGAACTCTAAATACTTTCATGCTCTAATCAAGAAGAGGATCTATGGGAACAGGATCACTTCTATTGAAACTGAATCAGGTCTGACACTGGTTGATCATGATGCTATTGCAGACTACTTCGTGGAGTATTACACTACTATCCTGGGCACTGCTCAGCCTGAGCTGGCAGTGGTGGATGAGATGGTGATTGGGCAGGGGAGGGTTCTCTCTGTAACTGATCAGATAGGACTCATTGCTCCATTCACTAGGGAGGAGATCAAGGATGCTATGTTTTCCATTCATAGTGGAAAGAGTCCCGGCCCGGATGGATATAATAGTGAATTCTTTAAGGCATGTTGGAATATTGTGGGAGGGGATGTGGTCGGGGCTGTGCTTGAGTTTTTTAGAACTGGGAGATTGGTGAAGGTAATGAATCAGACCACAATTACCTTGATACCTAAGGGTGGATTATGCAAAACTGGGAAGGATTATAGGCCCATTGCATGTTGTAATTCAATATACAAATGCATATCTAAGCTGCTTTGTTCAAGAATTAGGGTGGTGCTACCTACTTTAGTTCATGAAAATCAAGGTGCATTTATACCGGGCAGAATCATTGGACATAACATTCTCATTTGTCAGGAACTGCTCAGATGATATAAAAGAAAGCATGTGTCTTCGAGATGCATGATGATTTGATCTTAGGAAAGCTTATGATACGGTAGAATGGGGATTCCTCTTGGCATTAATGCAAAAATTGAGATTCCCTGTGAAGTTCCTGTCTTGGGTCAAGGAGTGTGTCACCTCTGTGACCTATAAGCTGGCTATAAATGGCACATTGGTGGGTAATATAAAGGGTGCTCGTGGGCTGAGACAAGGTGACCCTTTGTCACCCCTTTTATTTGTGCTTTGCATGGAATATCTTACTCGAAGTTTGCTACTAACAGCTAGTAATGGGGAGTTCAAATTCCACCCTCTGTGCAAGCAGTTAAAGCTGGTTAGTTTGTGCTTTGCGGATGATCTGTTGATTGTATGTAAAGCTCAGAAGACAACTGTTGGTTTGGTGCATCAATGTTTGAAGAATTTCCAACTAGTTTCTGGACTTGGTGCTAACCCGCAGAAATCTTGCCTCTTTGCAGCTGGGGTGTCTGATGTGTTAAAAGAGAGCCTCTTATCTCTAACTGGGTTCTCTGAGGGGTGGTTTCCAATGAGATATCTTGGGGTGCCTATTTCCCCCACCAAGTGGAGTCGAGGAGATTGTGAGTTCTTGGTTGATAGACTTGTTAAGAGGATCACTTGTTGGACCTCTAGAAACCTGTCTTATGCGGGGAGGTGTTGTTTAATTAACTCTATTCTACTTGGCTTGCATAGCTATTGGAGTGCCATCTTCCTTTTGCCTCGGAGCATTGTTCACCGAGTAGATCAAATATGCCGGGAGTTCTTATGGGGCAAAGGAGTGGGAGGGAAAGTTAGGGCCTTGGTGTCTTGGGATGTGGTCTGCCAAGAGAAGAAGTGGGGAGGTTTGAACATCAAGGACTGCGGGGCTTGGAACAATGCTAGTGTTGGGAAGTTGGTTTGGGATATTGCTAGCAAAAAGGATAATCTATGGATAAAATGGTTGCATTGCATTTATCTAAAGGAGCAGAATTTCTGGGACTACAACCGAGATGGTGATAGCAGTTGGCAATGGAAGCAACTGCTGAAGGTGAGGAACTTATTCTGTGACGGCTATGACAGGGGCAGATAGAAGGCAACACCGGATGGCTGCTACACAATCTCTACAGGCTACAGTTGGCTTAAAGGTACTCCTGAGCGGTTCGTGTTTGCGCCTGCGGTATGGAAAAGGTGGAACCTGCCGAAGCATTCTTTCATTTTATGGTTGGTTATGCACGGTAGGCTCTTGACTAGGGATCGCTTGGCCACTTGGGGAATGGCCATTGCGGATGGAGGTTGTGTCTTGTGCTCGGAGGGAATGGACACTCATGGTCACTTATTCTTTGAGTGTGAATACTGTCAGGAGTTACTTAGGCATATGAGCTCTTGGTTGGGATTGCTGTTGCCTACGCAGCTGGAGGAATGGAAGAATATGCTGGCTCGTTTGGGGTTGCGGAGAAGTAGGTTTGCTACATTCCAAGTCGCGGCGGTAGCTACATTGGTCTACTTTGTGTGGAAGGAGCGCAATGGAAGGGTGCATGGTGCAGCGAGCTGCGCGGCTGGTGTGCTCCATGGGATGATCAAGAAGAGCTTGAAGTTTCATCTTTGTAGTTTGGGGATTCATAGGATGTTGAGCAAAGAAATCAATATCTTACTTGCGTTGAGTGTGTAATTAAGTGTGGTATGCGAAATGTGGGCTGTAAGCATTTTGGGACCTTGTGGTAATGAAAGTCTATTCAAAAAAAAAAAGATTTCTCGACCCAAACTTCCTTAGTCGACACTACAGCATTCAGTTTACTAGAATTCGAAGATGAGCCAGCTGACGTTTCTCCAGACATACCCTTCAACACTGATTTCTCAATGTTGGGTGAGATGTTGGATAACATTTCAGCCGACATCGATTTCTTGGCAGAAATCTCCCTCTTCAATTTCCAGCAGAATGGTTTTAGGTGTCCTGATTGCTTGCAATGATGGCAAATATATGAGCTATCATTACTCTTAGGCGTCACATGCTTGGGACTATTCTTAGGATTCACAATTTCACACTCATTACTAGCGGCTTGGGCTTTAACAAAGACTATCTTAGGTTGAACATGGGTCTTGGGTTTTGGAATATCACGTTCAGGCTGACTATTATATCCTAGACCTTGCTTATCAAAGATACCAAGAGACAATACCTCATCAAGAGTTGATTTACTCTTGTTCATTTTCGTAAAGGTCACATCGGCCTCATCGACTTGCTTTTGGAGCTTGTCAATCTCTTTGTCCTTTCGTGTTCGTGCAGCTTCCAATTTGTTCAAACCATCCGTCAATCGCTCAATCAGCTTTTCGTTCTTCTCGTTTTCCTCGGACAAAATCTTCACTGCGGCCTGGAGTTGCAAATTCTTCCCCTTTTCTATTTCATAATGTGCCGACAACAGCTGAAGTGCTTCTTCACAACTCTCAGATTCAGGCACTGCATCATCAGAACTCAAAAGACCATCAAAACAGTTTGAGTCATCATAATAAAAAATAATGTGTTTTTCAGATGTTGAGTCAGATGTTGGCTCAACATCTGTTACCGCAGTGAAGCCGATTTGAGTATCTTCATCTTCTTCATCGTCAGAGAAGGACTGTATAGTAACCGAAGACTGCTTGTTCTCCTCATAGTATACTTCTTCATCTTCATCGTCTGAAAGGTCGATCCACATGGCCTTTCTATGTTTGCGAAGTGTGTTAGTACATTCGTTGGCAAAGTGGCCCCAACCTTGGCATTCGTAGCATCTGACGGACTCATAATTGATGTTCTTCTTCTTTCCGTCAGGCTTCCCAAACGTCTTGCGCTTAGCGAACGGAGGAGCAGAAGACGGTTCAGCTTTGGCATTCTGGCCTTTTCTGAATGTTGGGCCAACATTCTGCACAACATTCTTCTTTTTGAAGTACTTCGCAAATTTCTTCACGACCATGGCAATGTCCTCTTCCTTGTTGGGATCAATCTCAATCAGCTCCTTCGATGGCTGGCTGACTAATGCGACACTCTTTCCACGTAAGGCCCTCCTTTGTACTTCGAGATTAGTTTCGAAGTTTTTCAAAATGTTCATCAAGACGTTGAAGTCCATGTTGGCTAGGTTGTACGATTCCTCGATCGCTGATACCTTCACATTGAATTTTTCAGTTAGTGTACGAAGAGCTTTAGAGTTTAATACCTTGTTTGTCATCGGATCTCCTAGGCTGGTGCATTCGCTTGAGATTGTTAACAGCTTTCCAAAGTACGTGCTAATATCTTCGTCTTCCTTCATTCTGATATTCTCAAACTGACTAAGGAGGAGGCGAAGCTTGGTTTCACGCACACTTGCGTCGCCTTCACAGTACTTCTGAAGAAGATCCCATGCATCTTGAGCAGTAGAGCAGTTCTGGATGATCTTGAACATAAACATGTCCACGGATGAGAAGATGGCGTTGAGTGCCTTGTCGTTGTATTCTGCCGCGTTCTTCTCAGCAGCCGTCCACTGCTCGACAGGCTTGTCCACGACTTCGCCGTCAGCGTCTTGAGTGCCTTGTCGTTGTATTCTGCCACTGCTCGATGGACTTAATACACTACCGAACACGAACCTTCCAACACGCATAATTGGAACCGTCCAACACAGGGACTTTGCCGAGACGATTTGAGTTTGTAACATCCATTGAAAAGGATTTTCAGCGCTTAGTAACGTCAAGCGTAGGCTCTGATACCACTTTGAAGGGGGTCCCGTACAAAATGGATGTAAATACACTGATGTTGGATGATATGTTAGGCAAACACTCAACCTCACTTTTTACGCACAGCGGAAATGATAGTAAAGTAAAGACGAAACGAAATGAACTCAAGAGATGATTTTGTGCAGCAAGTCAAATAACTTGCTGCGTGCCTCAAGGCGCAAAAATCCACTATAAAGATGGATTACAAACTATCAAAAAGGATAGTTAAAATAGTCTAGCGAACCTACGAATCTAAAAGGATTCTGAAAAACTACAAGACCTTTCGATCTCTGAAAAGCTAGACTACAAAGAAAAACTCTCTTGAAAGATAATGCTCGCTCGAAATCTCGCTCGTTGTTCGTCGTCATAACCAAGATGGTGAAGTGCTTCGACTTAAATAGTCTTCGACTTGTAAGAGACTTCTTCAACGACTTGGTGACCACCCATAACGTCCACTAACTCCCACTAACGTCCACAATACATAACTGTTCCGTTAGAGGTCGTTAGGAGTCGACTTGGTCAGCTCCACGGGCTTGGTCTTCACTTAAGCTCCAAGTCTCCTATTTTTAGTATGCTCCTTTCCTATTTTCGTTCTAGCTCATCCACACGCATTCCACACGGTTTGAATCATTCTAGCTCTTATCCATATCCTGCAAAATACTAGAAAAAATGCCACGTCTTAAATAAAATTAGTTTTGGGCATGAAAGATAAAACTGAGACAGGGAACATTCTCGGCCAACAGATGTTGACTAGAATGTTACCCCAACATTGCTTCTGTTGAAAGCTCAACATCAACAATTATGACGGAAGCAGAACAAAACCGAACCATGGCCCATACTCTGCCTCATATGCATGAAGCTTTAAGCTGCGAAAAACAGAGGTGTGTTGATTGAGATAATTGATTTTTCTTTTTGAGTAAGTGATAGTATTAAAAGGTACAAACTACATAATAATAAAATGCAAAGCTACTCTTGCCAACTTGCGATTATTATGGGAGCAAAAGAAGATTTTCGAACAATGTCTCAATCATTGCTAAGTTGTCACCACGAATCACTGAAAATTGATGCAGCCGAAAGTATATACCGAAATTGACGAGGGATACATACGAAAAAAAATCAAATAAACGATTATTAAAAAAAATATCAAACAAACGATTAATGGACGGTATGGTCAGGCTTTAATATAACGCCCATAATCAGCCCAATTACATTTAATACTTTTTGGACCAGCCCAATAATAACAACTATTACTTGGTGAAAAATAACATTCTTTTATCTAAAATCAGTTATATAATATTTTATTTAATGAAGCTTTATTATTATTATTATTATTATTATTATTATTATTATTATTATTATATAATATGGAATAGAGATGGGATATCAAACGTACATGAGATTTTATTAAATTCCTTTCTCTGTATTACATTGAAGGATATTGAACCTATGAAATATAACTAATCGTATTAAATACGTTAAATAGCATCCATTAACTTCTAACTACCAACTATATTCATAATACTCCCCGTGTATGTCTATTTAATGATACGTCCTTCAAAATTTGATGGTATAGTTGCCTCATTAAAAACCTTACTGGGAAAACCACATGGGAAAAGCCACACTGAAGGAAAAAAGAGTGCAACTATATTTACTCCCCTGATAATAATATTATTTCAAATCTTAAAGTTTTCCAACTCCAATTGAATATACTAATTTTCTAAAAATTATAGGAGAAAGTGCTTTCATAAACAAATCTGCGAGATTTTCGCTAGAGCACACTTGTTGTACATCAATATCACCATTGTTCTCTAACTCGTGTGTAAAGAAAATTTTTGATGAAATATGTTTTGTTCTATCACTGATATATCCGTCCTTTAATTGGACAATGCATGTCTCATTATCTTCATATAATGTTGTCGGAGGTAGTTTATCAGATAATAAACAGCAAGTTTGTTGTATATGCTGAATCATCGATCGCAACCAAACACATTCTCGGCTACCTTCATGAATAGCTAGAATTTCCGCATGATTAGATGACGTACCGTTAAACTTTGCTTAACTGATCCCCATGAAATGGCAGTTCCACCGTATGTAAATAAATAATCGATTTTCGATCGAGCATTATGTGGATCAGATAGATATCCAGCATCTGCATAACCAATAAAGTCTTCATTCATCTTATTAGAGCATCTCCAACCGAGATGCAGATCTCAAAAAATGGGGTAATATTTCTCCACCCGACACCCAAAAACAAACCCAAAATGCGATTATACTTTCTCTTTCCTCATTTTGCGTCTGAAATGGAATGGATGCGTCTGTTGTTTATAAAATTGCAAAAAGATCCTTTTTTATTGTGTTTTCCAAAGAACAAGCAAATACCACGGTCACATCTTTCAAGTAGCTGGAATCTTTTGGTTAGCAATCTTGAAATGAAGCAGAGGAAAAAAGGAAGCGCGAGCGGAGAAACGCAGAGTATTCATTTAATTCCATCCAAGCCAAAGACGAAGAGAGGTAATTCTGTTAGGGTTCTGTTGCTGCAATAACGATGGAGAGGTAATTCTGTTAGGGTTCTGTTGCTGTAATAACGATGGCGATGGCGACGAAGAAGAAGACGATGATGGGGTGGTGGTGCTGTTTTTCTTGAAGGGTCTGTTAGAGATGGAAGCTTCTTCGTCGAAAAATGGCTGCCATGGAAGATGGTGCTGAGCTTCGAGTTCTTCGTCCTCAGCTATTTGATGTGGTTATGTATTTGGTCTGTGGATGTGTATGGGTCCCACGCGCTTCGTCCTTTTCCCCATTCTCGTGTCTTCCAAATCGCCTTTCAGCTATTTATGGAGAATTTAGTGTTGAATCCGTAGTATTTTATTATCAATAAAAGTTGGAGTCTTTTATGTGTTTCTTCGGACGGGACAATCCTTGGGTCAATGATCACACCTAATTGTAAAATATGTAGGTAGTATTTGAAATTTGTAAAAATTGGTGTGGAATGATTATTACAAAATAGTCTTTTGAGTTTGCGTATGAGTTGAACGGTTTGAGAAGAATTACTGCATATTTAGTTTGAGAATGCGTTTGAGTTTTAGAATGCGTTCATCGTTTGGAGATGGTCTTAGAATAGAATAATCCCATATCAGATGATCCCCGAAGGTATCGAAAAATCTGTTTAACTCCATTCAATGTCTATGAGTCGGCGAAGAATTGTATCTTACCAATAAATTTACAGCAAATGCTATATCTGGTCGGGTATGACCCGTAAGATACATTAGTGCTCCAATAGCACTGAGATATGGTACTTCAGGACCAAGTACTTCATTATATTCGCATGGTCTAAACGGGTCTTTATTCACGTCTAAAGATCGGACAATCATTGGAGTACCTAACAGATGAGCCTCATCCATATAAAATCTTTTCAATGCTTTTTTCGTATAGGTTTCCTAATGTACAATTATCTCATTCTTTAAGTATTCTATTTGCAGACCGAGACAAAATTTAGATTTACCGAGATCCTTCATTTGGAATTCCCCTTTCAAACAACCAACGGCTTTCGATAACTCTTTGGGGAGTTCCAATATATTGATATCATCAACATATACTGCAACAAACTCATTTTTAAATCTTCTCGTAAATATGCAGGGCAAATTTGATCATTTCTATACCCCTCTTTCACATAATTGCATCGGTAATAGTTTCTCCACATAATTTCAGTGTAGAAGTAATTCTATAAACAACATAATTATATTCGCTTACCGATTTAAAATCTTGCAAGCGTAAATTCACCCATTCATACCTTGCATTTGGGAGAATAACAGTATTTAGGTGGTTATATCGATCTTCCAAGTTTTTTCACAAGTCTTTCGGGTCTTTCACCGCTCTCAGACTTTCATGAATGTGGTGGCAAAGAAAAATCATTGCCTTCGCCTTGTCCTGCTCGGATGTCGTATTGGTCGGTTTGATGGTATCACCCAGACCTTTCGCTTTCAAATGAATCACATCTAGTGCCCAAGATAAATAATTTCGGCCACGAGTGCAACAAACTCAAGGCTCGCCAACTTCGTCATATTACTATAAAATACAAAAACAAAATTTTAACAATGATAGTATAACAAAATATTACACGCATAACTAATCTTCTTTAGTATCGTCGTCAGTATCTTCTTCAGTATTTTCCTTTGAAAACATTCTTATAAAACACATTGTCAACGTCAAAAGAAGTGCCCACGTAATAATAATGCTCATAAGCAAATGTTCAACGATCAGATCGGACAAATCCTTCAAAATATAATATATTAGTAATATTAATAAAATTACAATTAAATAATATTTTGGAAAATTTCGTAAACATATATCCACATAGCAGTAATGATCACCGTAAATACGGTTAGAAGCAGAAGATCCATCTTTGTATAAAACGACATGATTCTATTAAAAACATAACATATTAATATATCAATTTGACGAAATATAAATAATAAAAACATATGTTAATATATTTTCATAAAATTCATAAAAAAATCTTCACACGCCACGACGGGGATTCGAAATCTGGATCTCTCACCATTTTTACATATGTTTACATATAAATATGGAACATAGATGTACACAAATAAATATATATACACATAATAGATATCTACGTACACATATATAAGCGTTGTTAAATATATCTATAATTACGTGGATATGTTATACAAGGTGGATATGTTATATGTATATATAAATACAAATGAATAATTTATACCTCGGATGGTGTTCGCGATAGTCTTCGAATGGTTAGAGACTCATGCTGATAACGTGTTATATAATATTTTATTTAATGAAGCTTTATTATTATTATTATTATTATTATTATTATTATATCTTATATATAAATAGAAATGTAGTCTTGGTGTGAGGATGCCACGTGTCCAACAAGGTGATTTAATTAAAAAATTCAATTATTATTAAAAGTAAACCTACGATTTAAATATTATTACAAATAAACATACCATCTAATAACCACCCACGTTTGGCACAGAGTTAAGACTGCATCCCAGCCCAGGTATAACCGTGGATTTCAAGGAAACGTAAGAAAAGAGCACAGATTAATACTACAGTTTTAGCTTTTTAGAATCGTTTTCTTTCTTCAATCACGAAGAAATTAATATGAATTATGGTGTTTTGTGTTTTTCATTTCTTCGATTTGCGTTATCTAACAAACGTGGCTTTTTCGGATTTCGGAGGTACTTGTGACCTTTTTTTCAAATAGAGTGGCTACTTGTGCGAAGTGCTCGATCAATTGGATTTGGATACATGAACATTTCTGACCTTTTTTATTATGAGTACACATTGCTGTGATTATAATAATCTTTCTGCTATTCCAGATGGATAGTAACGGCAATATGTTCCCCCAAACGAGTGGATAAACAAGCCTGTATAGGCTCGACGAGTTCAGACAATTGGCATCAAGGTGTATGCTTTGCATGTAGGTGCACTTGATTGTTTGTACATGTTCTTGGTGCTTGGTAATATTTTATTTAGCTCTCGCTGTTTGTGAAGCTTATGAGAGTTTGGCTTTTGTTTGCTATGAAGTGTTTGAAGAAATGTCTGTACGAAAGTTGTGCATTTTAGACGACGAGAAATGGGATGCGTGCTCACCTCAAGCAATACTGTCAAGATACCGAAAGCATTTGATAGTGAGTGCGAGACCATTTATAATATTGTCTGGGAAGTTGAATCCCAAATGTAGTTTAAAAAGACATAATTTTGATGATTGTTGGTGATGTTGATTACAATGAGTCTGGTGATGAACTATTTGAAAAGAAGCTGCGGAAAGAATTTACATATCATACCAATGCGAGAATTGCCTAACGTTTGTTACTATATCCAATGGCAGCTGCTCTATATCCAAGCATCGCGGCCGCTACGCTTGTCCGATTCTGCAGAGTTGAATAATCAACCACCGCAGCTTTAGTTATACTCATCCATCGCCGACATTATGATCCACCTCGGTTTCATCACCGAAGCCTATTGAAATGAAAGGGTTGTCAATTGCATATTTCAGGAACAAGTTGAAGATTGCTGATATCACAAGTTTACGAGTTTCATTGATCAATAGGTTGGCGATGGTTAATGCCTTTCCAATATGCAATGTTTAATTGGCCCGAACAGTGAAGTATATGATCTGATAGTGTAACCAAGTTCGAATGGTTGTCTTATAATCTTTATACCAATGAAACTAAATCACTTTTAATCAGAAATGTTCGATCGAACATGGCTTGAAGATTTTATTTAATATCATTTAATTTCTGACAATATTTCATTACATATGAGGCATCATATCCTGCATGTGATTCCTTTTCGTGTGCGTTGTCTACCATGCTTGAGAAACCTTTTAAATATATTATGCGAGCTCATATGTTCTCCGAATAGAGCCAGTTTATCAATGTACAGTTCAGCCCATTACACCTTCAGCACAAATCTCTTTGTTGATAAAAGAACAGAGGAGTTACTTCATGAGATGCTTTACCTTCTTAATTATCTTTATTTGTGGAGATTCTCCAGGTTGGAGGCAATTTTACATGGATGTGATTGACTATTATATTGCCAATGAATTGTTCAGTGCATGTACAATTCCTCAAAAGAAGTGCAATTTGGTAAAATGAACTCTCGAGCCATTGATTTCATTGGCCCAGGTGTTATGCGAGCTTGGCCTTTTCCTTTTGGCTTCTTTTATATTTTCCCTCTCTTCAAATTGTTAGGAACTTGCTGTTTATGAATGTTTATCTTCTAATATGGGCATGGTTTCATGCGATCGCGTTGCATGGCCCGACAATGGGTCGATTGGGTTTGTCCATATGTATATGATTTTAATTTTTGCGTTTGAAATCGTTGTTCTCATCGAGGTTGATGGATCGTGCCGAGATGCAGAAAGAGGTTCAATTCGGTAATATGTATTGTCGTTTTTAGTGTTCTCGGGATGTAGTTACTTGATCATCAATAGTTAAAGATGCAACAGGCAAAAGCCAAATAACTCCAAATCGACAAACTGAAAGCGGAATTGAAGGTACGTTCGGAACTACAAACATCTTAGCAGTTGAAATCGATCGAACACATTTGAATCTTCTGCATGAATCATCTTACACGCATGAGATTGCAGAGGCAGGGATAAAGCAACTAAGGAAAAGCTTGTCCATTAAAGCTACACCTCCTCCTAAACATCGAATAAAAAAGGTACAAACAACCATGAACATTTTTGGTTATGCGATCTTGGTGATTTGTTGACGTGATTGTGGAAATTCTTTTTCGACTTGAAAAATAGTTATTTGAGATTAATTTGCTATCCTGAGGGTGATGTACGGCCGAGTTTATATTGTATTATTAATAGAAAATAACCCCAGTTAATCACATCTGATATATGGTGATACCTAATAGGCAACAAAAGATGACGACTGCAATGATGAATATGGTGGTGGCAGTGGTGGACGAAGTGGCAAGAGACATCGCAGGGAAAAGTTTGAGTTTTGGCGGAAGCTGCGATGGACGCGATGATGAACAGGGATAAGAAGCAACGATAGGAGAGAAGAAGATAGCTGTTTATGGTTGTACCCAGCAATAGGGAATATGAAGAGGTTTGCGCGTGAGAGTTCGATATGAAAGGGATTGTGATTGTGAAGATATATATGTTATTGGAACATATAAGCAGCATTATTTGTTCTTCTCCATTACAGACTGAAAATATGAAACTTTAATAACCATACGGTATCACTGAGTTATTATCCCAAAGCACGTGCGCATTCCATGGTTTCAGCTTATATGGAATCCCAACTACAATTATCCCTTTCATATGATCCTTTTTTACAAATATTTTATTTTTATTAAGGCTTAGTTCATTTTTTAGTCCAGTATATTTGGAGTGGTAACGATTTCCGGACACCTTAATTAACCGAAGCATTTTTAGTCCTTTTAAGTCTAATAAAAAGAGCAATTTAAGGACAGTTTAGCCGGAATTAACACGTGTGCGCCGATAGCAATGATTTGCACCCCATTTTTTCTCTATAATCCAACTATAAGCTTCAACTAGGTAAAGAAAAAAATTAAATGACACTGAACAATAACTTACATAATAACAACTAAGTAATTAACAAATCATTTCTTATTCCAAAACTTTATGAGAACCGAGCATGTAACCCAAACAAATCGAGTCACGCACACCGGTCAAAAGATATTATTATGGAGGGAAGGAATCTGATAGAGCGAGGTGCTCTGCAGATTCTTGATCATCATTTCACTAATCTCGATGATCATTAATTAGATCGTTTAAAATTTTCATAAAACTGTGTAACGATCAAAAGTCTGAGTAGGAATGAGAATAAGAACATAGTTTCTCTTCTTAAGCTTGCTTAACTGAGAGATTTTTCGCTCTGAGAAAATTTACAATGTGTATAGTTTTCTGTTTATACAGGGTCGAGTGTGCTTAAGACCTCATAGTATAGCCGTGTTTTTCATTAGCGCGTTGTGTATGATTCAGCTCAATAACTTTATGTTGTGTGTGGACTGTGAGTTATGTGTAACAAATAAGACATGGACTATTATATGACACCATTAGAAACTAGCAATAAAATTTAACATTAACCCGTTTTGGATATTTACTTAATTTCCCGTCTTCTTCGATTATTAACTTAGATCAATTATAATTTATATTCCCGTGCATTGCACGGGCATAAAACTAGTCTTATATATATAAATAGAAATGTAGGTTTAATGAGAAGGGGACACGTGTCCATTCTTATTTATACAAATTAAAATAAATAAAAAATAATGGAAAAAGACCACCCTCAAAAGATTCTCTTCACGTCATTTGATTTGGGTAGGGATTTTGTTAAAATAAACCGCTTTTCCCAAGTCACTTCGGGTGCGTTTGGTCCGCGGAATTCGACGCGGAAAAGAAAAGAAAAGTGTGGTCATAAGCATTGAATCATTGTACATTATGCTCCACGTGTCGTACCATTTCACTTTTCCGTTTCTTTTCCACGTCAAAATCTGTAAACCAAACGGAACCTTCGTCTTCTTCCTAGCATTAGAAAAATTTTCTCATGCTGTAGAAGAAAATAAGTATGGGAGGACCTGTAATGTCCCAATTTCGTGGTAGCATGGTCGACAGACGAAGAGATCGAGCAGCCTTTCTAAGGAACAAAAGATGATAGATGGATAGACGAACCCCAGCTTCTTCCACGACCATTAATTCATTCAATATGCCATCACCTGAAGATGCTTGCATCAGGACATATCGAAATCTTCTTCCCAACTGCAAAGGCCTCTCTTCATGGGTAAGTTTTCGATTTAATTTCATTTGACATTTGATTTCATTTGTCGTTCCTAAATGGTAGAAAAGGTCAAAAATTAGTATGCTGATGTAAGTTGTATGTCAGATTTCTGCATGATTGTCTAACAGGCTACGTTGAGATATTATTTTACCTATGAATTACGCAACAACAAGACGAGGAGCTGATGGTTCAGTTCGCCAGGAACCGTCCCACCCCACATTCGTATCAGATTTATTATTTTAGCGATTTGTTTCTATGTAGTCAGCGTTGAAATCTTATCAGGTGAAAATTGTGTTTGCTTTTGATTCTATAATATAGAGAACGTAGCCTATTAAATAACAGAGTCAAGTCGAGCTATATAGTTTAGCTGCAGATGTTCATGTGTTGTGTTGCAATTCCATGCCGACTCCTTAGTGAAAGCTTAAAACGCATGAAGACCATGACAAGAGAATTGGGGTTGGCCATTATTAAGTTGACTAAGTGGAGAAGGAGCAGGCAACTCAAAGTTAGCAGATTGCATCAATGTCATGAGTAGGAGCAGGCAACTCAAAGTTAACTGATTGCATCAATGTCATGTCAATAATCAAGACTACGACCATTAGCATGTCAATAGTCAAGACTACGACCTTTCATGTTAGTTTCTATTCGATTTCATCTCATTATTGAAAAAAAAGTGTCGGGTTAACGAGTTCTGTTTTTCATTGTGGACTTAGTACAAATGAATGTGCAGATTAATTTGAGATTTACTTGAGTCTTCTTATTTTGTTTTGTTTGGCAGTAAGGAGCTGTGAAATCATTTCAAAATGGGTTATTGATTCGGAGACGACGACAAAAGGAATCAAGAAGTTCGTGGAAATGAAGACTTTGTTTGCTCTTTGTAGAATCGATTAAGTAGCAGGTTTAGCGACGTAGAAATTTTAACCAATGTGATTCTGTTGATGGCTATCATGAATGATTCGATGGTGATTCTCTTCTCGATATAACATCGTTGGTAACTCTAGGAACACAGCTACATTGCGAGATGAGATAAACAAAATGCTTCATAGGTTTTGATCACCCCGCCAGATTCAGGCGCAGGGAATTGAACACAGTGAGTGAGCCCTTTGCCCTATCGCGTCGTGGAAATATAGATTTGGTTTAACTCTGTTGGGGGTTTTATCTGTAGTAAACAGCAAGTGCGTCCGCTGGCTGGTGTTGGCTGTCGTCGAAGGAAAACACAATTACATCTCTTCAAGGGCATCTTGGTACAGGTAGACGTAATCGCGATTAAAGAAAATGGAGAGGTTCATCGACGTTTACATCGTCTCCGAACCAATGGACACCGATCTCAACCACATAATCGGAAACAAATCACCGTTAACAGGTATACTGTCGGGTGGTAATTTAATTACTTTCTCGCTCTTTGTGTGTTATGATTTTGATCTGCGTATACTCGATATGGACAAAGCAGTACACAGAGTCTTTGTGCCAAGAGAGCACACGATGACGTTCGACATCTTGCGATTTCACCGGCATTGCTCTATCGCTGGACGGGGAAGGGCGCACTGATTCTTTCAAGAAGTTATTCAACTTTAATTCTTTTTATCTGTTCCGTGAATTTGCTAACCTTTCGGTGTTCACCAATGTTCATGCAATTGATAGTGTCGAATTTATTTTATTGAAAAAGCTTGATGTCACCATAGGCTCGCTCGATTGGGCGTTGGTATTATTGAGGATGGTTTCCATGCTTAGTCTGAAGTTGACCTCAGGCAGCTTATCGTGCGTGAGGCTTATAATGGTGTCGACGTTGCGGATGGACACGTTGTTCTGATTTTTGGGCTCACTCTAACTATAGGTAATGAGAGTGACATATCCCGGGCTTAAGAAGTTGAAAAGGAGCAAAGAGGTCGATGATTCACACATTCACCGCTAACAGAAAGATTCATATGAAGTACAAGTTGAAAATGAGCCGTGAACATGTGATTGATAAGGCGAGGAGCATGCGGTGTGAATACGTGGATTTCAATCTCGAAGAAGCGGAGAGGTGAGTCATGTTGAAATAGGGTGTTGATGTGATTAATTTGTTACTGATGCTGCTTTGATGATCATCACTTTTGTGTGATGCTTTGCTTGGTGTGCCGTCTCTATGGTTGGCATGTGATAGGTCTCGATTGATTCTGGTTAGTTTCGTCTAAGGCATTATTTGTTGGGATAATTTATAATTTCTTATCGATGCGTTGTTATTATGATTTAGGATTTGATGATAAGTGCATTTCGTTTGATAAATTTCGAGCAGTTTTTTTGCCGACCATCCGTTTACTCTCTTACAGATCTGATTGAGAGTTCCTTTACCAAATTCTTGGAAAAGGCATCCACGTTGATTATTCCCGATACAGAATAGGGATCTTGCAGAGAGGTTGTTGACATTAAAGCCTACTAACATGCTTATTCAAAAGACTTTGTTGGTTCCAGTGGCGGATCCAGGTTTTTTTTTTGTGGGGGGGGGGGGGGGGGGGGGGTAATATTAGTATATACATGATCGGATGTTGGTCTGTGCATCATGATCTATTGCAAAGCGCCAACAATTTTTATGGCTTTTTGGGCTTGGAAACCTTTTTTTCATTCGTCAGCGTTATATATTCTATATAACGTGAATTCAAAAAATATAGGAGTAAATAACATTAATCATGCGTTGTGTGTAGGTAACTTCAATAATTATTTGAGCCTTTTTATTTGATACTTTGTGTTTTTAGGCAAATAATTGTTTTAATTTTAATAAAGGCTCATCCAACTAAAATTTGGTAGGTTACGACGGAATTAGAATTTTTCTTATCGAGAAGGTCGGACATATAATATTCATTTTATCTTTTTAAAGTAATATGGCTTCAATAATATGGATATGTCTATTATGTTTGCAAAATAAATTGTAGTCTTTATATTTAGAGTTCTACAAAAAAATAATCTTATTTTTATTTTTCCTTTAATCATATGGTGAATATTAGAAAATAAAGACAAAAAATGAGAAAGGAAGCTAAAATTTTCTAGCAAAACATATGAAATTACCATATAAGATTAGAATTCAAAAAATATAGGAGAAAATAACATTAATCATGCGTTGTGTGTAGGTAACTTCAATAATTATTTGAGCCTTTTTATTTGATACTTTGTGTTTTTAGGCAAATAATTGTTTTAATTTTAATAAAGGCTCATCCAACTAAAATTTGGTAGGTTACGACGGAATTAGAATTTTTCTTATCGAGAAGGTCGGACATATAATATTCATTTTATCTTTTTAAAGTAATATGGCTTCAATAATATGGATATGTCTATTATGTTTGCAAAATAAATTGTAGTCTTTATATTTAGAGTTCTACAAAAAAATAATCTTATTTTTATTTTTCCTTTAATCATATGGTGAACAAAACTAACAAGGTCACATTGGATCGAATACCATGTCGGGATGTAAGAAGAGATAAGATCCCATATCATGTAATATCACGCAATGTACGTTGGACAATCGATGGAAGGTAAGAACACACATCGTCATAGTTAAGCATTATAGTCACCATAGCATTGAAGTTCCATGAGTAAAAATGAAAGAAGGTAGATTTCTCTGCGAAAGAGTAGACATTGTATGTATCTGTTTCTTTCTCCCTCTCTCATTCTCAATTTGATGTCCAAGAATTCGAAACACAGAAATAAGAAAGGGATCTTTTGAAGGATAGCTTCTAAAGCCTGAGCTCACAAGCAAGTTCATCCACTTCATTCTCTTCTTCCACGGCATTAAGGTTGAGATCAAACGGTAAAGGCTTCTTTTTCTTCTTTTCGCACACAGAAGCTACCTCACAAACCTCAGCGCCATCTGCCACCACCGTCGAAGAAGAGTCGCAATCGCTCCCACAACCACCGGCGACTTCCGGCCGAGATCTGCGAAACCCACGCCGCGCCTCGGCCGCTGGAGAAGACCGAGCCACGCGCCAGCTAACTGAATCCAAGGTGCTGCTCATCCCACTCGAAGTCGGCCGAGCCATCGACTGATTTCGACCGTCGCTGGCGTCCTCGCGTGGGCATAATCGGGTATTCACAGGGAGGAGGACGGCGCCGTCCTCGGCCGGCGCGGGGAAGTTGGTCTTAGCCTTGGGCCCGCGGAACATCCTCGCCGCCGCGTCGTAGGCCAAGGCGGCGTCTTTGGCTGAGTCGTAGGTCCCTAGCCAGACGCGGGCCTTCTTGTGTGGGTCCCTGATCTCGGCGGCGAAACGTCCCCACGGCCTCCTACGCACGCCGCGGTACCTAGTCTCTTCCGATCCGACGGCGGCGGCAGGCGGCGGTACTAGAACATCGGCGGCTCCTCTTCCCCGGCCCATCTTCATATACTAATTAACTATGTGCTTCTCTTGATCTGAGAAAAGTGAGAAAGCTGATTTAAGAAGTAAACATGTCTGATTATGAACACAGAGGGAGAAATTGGAGGAATTCAGTCAGGGGAAGGGAAAGGAGATGAGGTTGGTGATGTCTTTTCCTTTTTTCATTTTTTTTTTCTCTTTTTCTTTCGTCAGCTATTTTTCACAGATTTATATGGTATTTTTAATTAAATAAACAAAAAAAAACAAACATTAACAAAATAAACGGAGAAGCAGATGCATTAATAAAATAGGTATTTTCGTACTCCCAGAGTACGAGTTACACTAACTCGTAATCTGGGAGTACGAGTTACGGGCCCAGCTGGCGCGTGCGCCTACCTGGACTAACTCGTACTCTCAGAGTACGAATTAGTAACTCGTACTCTAGTACGAATTAGATCTGGTTTATAACGAAACCCTCGCGACGAACTGAAACGACGAAGACGACGACGAAGCCGACGAAGACGACGAAGACGACGCCGAATTGCTGCCCCGCCGCGACTTGCTGCCCGCCGCGACCGCCGCGCTCCCCGACGCCACGCCACGCCGCGCCCGACTGAGACGCGACGCCCCGACGCCACGCCCGCCGTCGCTGCCCCGCCGCCCGTCGCTACCCCGCCCCCGTCGCTGCACCGCCGCTGCCCGCCGCTGCCCCACGCCCGCAGCCCCGCCCGCCGTCGCTGCCCCGCGCCCGCTGCCCGCCGCCCGTCGCTGCCCCACGCCCGCCCCCGTCCCTGCCCCGCCCCCCGTCGCTGCCCGACGCTGCCCCGCCGCTGCCCCACGCCCGCAGCCCCGCCCCCGTCGCTGCCCCGCGACCGCTGCCCTGTCGCTGCCCCGCCCCCCGTCGCTGCCCGTCGCTGCCCCGCCCCCGACGCCACGCCCGCAGCCCCGCCCCCGTCGCTGCCCCGCGACCGCTGCCCCGTCGCTGCCCCATGCCCCGTCTTTCCCCCGCCCAGACGACGTCGTACGCGCGAGTAGTTTGGGTACCCGTTATGATTCGAAAATCAATTTTTTGTGTTAATTTCATCATATCAAATACTTTTATTGATTGTCGATTTGTTTTTTTTTTTTAAATGTAGAATGGATTTGGATGCTTGTTACGGGCCTATTGATAGTTCGGTACGAAGTCTGGCACGGGTTCTGACGGGCCTATTGGATTTCGACGTCTTCCTCGGGTTCAGGCACGAAGTCTGGCACGGGTTCTGACGGGGATTCTGGCATATTGAATGGAACACCAAGCGTCGGCATCTCCAGAGAAACATTGCTGAACCCTGCCGTAACTGAAACTATGTCGGGAAAATCCGGACATGTATAACTCGAAGAACCAACTTCAAAATTTCGATGAGGCTCTTCGTTCAAATCGAAGTTTGAATTTTCAACTATTTCAACAAAAACCTCAACACAATTGTTCTCTGAGTCGGGATGTATGAAAAATTGTAGATCATCGTCGTTGGTGATTTGGAAAAGCTGATGAAAGTGACGGGAGTGTTGAAAGTATTCATTTTTGCCATGGACAATCAAGGAACAACGACTGCTATCGGCACCCGTAATCTCGAACAACAACGACCTAAAGTCGGAAAAACTGGTGTTGCGACGAATTCGCCTATACCCAACAGGACGGATACTATAATTGATGGTAGAATCGGATGATTGAATTATTTCGCCGCCGAAATATACTACGACTTGTACGCGACTCGACACCATTGTTTGAGTTATTAAAAGAAATCGATGAGAGTGATAGTTAACGCTACGGGAGGGGGCTTTATATAGAAATTTTAAATCGTCGCTTGGTGATACGAAGTAAGTAACTCGTAAGACAGAGATACGAGATAGGGTAACTCGTACTCTGGTGTTACGAGTTACGTCAATTATTGGAATAATTCACGTAACTCGTAACACCAGAGTACGAGTTATAGGAATTATTGCTCGACACTTGCATGGCCATGCATGTTGGTCGGGCCCCCAAGTAACTCGTACTCTGAGAGTACGAATTACTCTTTCGTATCCTCAGGGTACGAGTTACTTCGCCATGTAAGCTGCCATGTCACGGTCAGCTGGTCAATGTGGGCCAGCCCAAGTAACTCGTACTCTAGGATTACGAGTTACTAACTCGCATCCTCAGAATACGAGTTACTTGGCCACGTCAGGTCAAACAGTCAGCGGCCTAATTTAACTCGTACTCTCAGAATACGAGTTAGTAACTCGTATTCTGAGAGTACGAACACCTCTATTTTATTAATGCTTCTGCTTTGAGGTTTATTTTGTTAATGATTATTTTTTTCGTTTATTTAATTAAAAATGCCGATTTATATCACAGATTTTTCAGTAATAAAAAACAAAGTAGGTCTACAGAAAAATACCCATTGTATAAAAAATTGCAACTCGGTATCATGTCAGAAATTTTGTTATATGAGTCCCATTTGAGTCTTTGACTGTATGTACCATTTTTTCAGTCCTGACGTACCTTTTATATGTGCATTACGTACCACGTTACGCGTTCATATGGTACATATATAATTTCTGTATGCTACTTTAATGTGTTATATGATGTTTCATTTCTCACGCTATTATGTCCCACAATACGTTTCTCTATGGTACCGAAATACGTTATATGACGTACCTTGCGGCGGAACGAGGACCGAGGTGCAAACAATTTATTCTAATAAGTACCTACATATAAAAAACACTAACAGGGTACTGGCATTGAAACTTTCATATAATTGGGTATTTTTCAGTAAATTTCCCAAGAAAATATGGCTTGGCATTAGAGCTGTCAAACGGGCAGGCCCGCCCCGCCCCGCCCCGCCTCAACCCGCCATTTAACGGGGCGGGCGGGCCAGCCCGCCAACATAACGGGCTACTAAACTAGTAGCCCGCCCCGACCCGCCGCGGGTTGGCGGGCCGGCCCGCTATATTTTTTTAATTTTTTTTTAATTTTTCTAAATTTTTGTGTTTTTTTTCAAATAATACTTAAATTAATAATATCTTTTTGGAATAAGTAACAAATAAATCTTTATAAATTAAGTTCTTAACTAAATTAATTATAATTAATCACTAATAAATATTATTTATTAATATTTAACATTAAAAATGTTTATAATATATATACATAATAAATAAAAATAATAATAAAAATTACTGGCGGGCCAGCCGCCCCAACCCGCCTCAACCCGCAACCCAAACGGGCTGGCCCGTTTCGGCCCACCTTTAAACGGGCCGGGAATTGGTTGGCCCAACCACCTATTTTGCATGGCTGGACGGGCCAACCCGACGGGCTCGGCCCGTTTTGACACCTCTACTTGGCATGGCAGCTATTATATCAAATTAATTAATTGAAAACAGTTAAATAAAACTAGTCACGTGCACCCCCCTACGTGGGTGTGCACAAAGACGAACTGATTTAATAGATAATTATGGGGCAGTTTTCTTTTCATGCCAACGTGGTCAGTAAACAGTATTTTCACGATATAATGCGTTTATTTAAAAAAAACTGACACAGAAATTAGACAGACCAATTCCAATTGAAAATTGACAGACCAAAAATTACATCAATTTGGCAGTTTAAAAAAGGCCATGAGCCTTAATAAAATAAAATAGATAAAGAAGAAAAAGAAATACTCGCAGCAGTGCAATATTAATTCCCACGCGCCGTCATCAGACCGCCGGCAGTCAGCTCCTCCCTCGCCACCAATCATCGGAGACGACGGCGGTCAAAGTCAACGAAACGCCGTACAGCTTCCGACGAACCACCGTTGATCGACCAACCCAATTCTGTGGCTTAGACGCGGTTGGTGATTTATTTAAGGCCCACATTTTAGTTCCAAGATCCATTCTTAGAATGGGCCATCTAAGTATTATATTATTTGCAATATATGTGTGTATATATATAGTACAACTTAATTTTCCCGGGGAATTGGAGGAAAAAAAAATAACATATCTAGTCCACGTTTTGTTGTCCGAAAACCTAAAACGAAATAAATGTTTGGGGGATCTCCTATTATTAATTCTATGCCAATGGAAAATGTCGGCAAGATGTTAAATTTGAGAAAAAATTTCTGATTATATATATTTTAAAAATTATTAGTAGAGAGATAACTGAACTTTCCTCATTAGATTGATAACATGAATCGGAATTTCCAAGTACATGCATCTTTTTTATTGCATCATTTATCATCCGAGAATAATGTTCACTGATTGGCTAGTTTGAGAAATAATTTAATTGAGAGTAACATTATTGTTATTGCGAGGAATGTTCTATAATAATTACGTGACAGATTAATTGATTGGAGGAGGATTTAAATAGTAACATGTATTTAAGAGCCGATTACTCCTACATATCATTTCTGTTCCTGTGTTTTTGTGAGTGTCAGTGTATATATTTATTGTGCATGGGCAGCGTCAATAGTCTATAAACTTGTATGCGTAGTTAGTTAGTTACATACCGACACTTTTTTAACAATACAGATCACTAATTTGTATATAAAACTACAAAACTTGAATAAAAATACACGGCATTAAAAAAAAAAATCAAGATCGTTAGAAACTCAAGTTGGTTGCTTTAAATGCGATTCTTTCTTTAGCTGAACAAAAGTCCGCAAAACGACTTTAACGCACATGAAACGTTACAGAAGCGCACATCACAAAGCCAACCCTACCTAAAAGCTATTAAGGTTATTCAATACTTACATTCTGAAATTCTTAAAAAACAACAGAATCTTTAAACTATTGTACATAACGTACCATTCAGCTCACTATCATCTACAATTTAATCTCATAACAGTAACCCTTAATCAAAATAAAATTACCCCAAAAGCCCACCAAATTGACCGAAAAAAATAAAGCATTAGCAAAGACACAGAATAATAAACTCATGCAAGAAAAATTCCCCAAATCACGTGTCACTATTCTTCGTATAAAGGGAGGAGACAACACAGAGAAAAGAAAACAGAGCATACTATTACAGAGGAAGAAAAACAACACACACCATTCAGGCGAGCTTTCACATACACATAGGCTTGTCTGAAAAACGATGATAACGATGATCTTCCTCCTAATACTCGTATCTAATTCTTTCCTCTGCCTCTGTTCGCCGCCGCCGCCGCCGTTCGACTACGGCGACGCCCTGAAAAAGAGCCTTCTGTACTTCGAAGCCCAACGCTCCGGCCGACTGCCGTACAACCAGAGGGTGACGTGGCGGCACCACTCCGGCCTCACCGACGGGCTCGAACAAGGGGTACGCTCGTCTTTTTACACCATCGCCGTCGGCTTGAAGGTGCTCGGACGTTGTCTGAATCTTTATCTTTTTTGCAGGTGGATTTGGTCGGAGGATACTACGACGCCGGCGACAATGTGAAGTTCGGCCTTCCGATGGCTTTCACCGTCACCATGCTGTCGTGGAGCGTGGTGGAGTTCCGCCGTGAGATCGAGGACGCCGGCGAGCTTAGTCACGCCATGGAAGCCATTAAATGGGGAACTGATTATTTCATTAAAGCTCACACCCATCCTCATGTTCTTTGGGCCCAGGTGATCTTTTTCGATTGATCGTATTCTTCTTTTATTGTTTCTTTTTTCTTCTTTTTATTTTCCGACTGGGATATGTCGGATTTTCTTGACTGCTTATAGCATTATATTAAAAATTGAATTTTTAAAAGAATATAGAAAAGGTCAGAAAGGGTACGTGAAAAAATGGCCCTTTGTCACGCCATATAGTTTGGTAAGTAGATTTTAAATCTCGGAGCAATTAATTCCCCACATTCTGGGGCTGCGTAGGGCCGAAAATTTCGAATTAATAATATACCTATATCATTTTTCTTAATTTATTTTTCCCAAGCATAGCGAGTGTGGGTTTGAATTTCAAGGAATAAGAGAATTTAATGTCACGTCTCATGAAAAGTTAAAAAATTGCCCCAAGAAATTCAAATTTTTTGGAGACGGAAAAGGTGGATTGAATTGAATTAGGGAGGGGGACAATTAGTGGGATTTGTAATAATGACTAGTGACGTCTTTAATGTAATTAAGACAAAATTTAATGATTTATTATTTGAAAGGTGGGCGACGGCGATACGGATCACTTATGCTGGCAGAGGCCGGAGGATATGACGACATCCCGGCGGGCTTATAAGGTGGACGAGGAAAATCCCGGCACTGAGGTGGCGGCGGAAACGGCCGCCGCCATGGCCTCGGCGGCGATGGTGTTTAGGAGAACAAACCCTCATTATTCCCACCTTCTCTTGGAACACGCGCAACAGGTAATTATTTATTTAATTTATTATTTATTGAGTTAGCTAGCTCGTTTGTTGAGGTGGACAAATGATAGGGTTTCTTATTTATTGATAAGATTTGGGAAGGTTTAGTTGGACTTAATCTTAGCATGATTTGGTGATGCTCGAGTAGTTTGAAAAGAACAAATAATGTTTGTTCGATTATGTCGTTTTAAGGAATAGTTTAGACGAAATGATTGCTCTTAATTTAAAGTTGATTTTGACTTAATCGTTGACGATTAATAAATGATTTGACCAAGTTTATTCATTTGCCTGCTATTCTAATATATAAATATATAAGTATATTTAATTCAAAATGTTTAACAGCTAAAAAACTTCAATCGTGTTTTAGCTGTTCGAGTTCGCCGATAAGTACCGAGGGAGATACGACGTCGTAATAGAAGGAGCGAAGGGCTATTACACATCGGTGAGCGGCTACTTCGACGAGCTCCTATGGGCGGCGCTGTGGCTCTACAAAGCCACCGACGATTCTTTCTACCTAAATTACGCCGTCGACAACGCCCACTCTCACGGCGGACTCACATGGGCCATCTCCGAGTTCAGCTGGGACGTCAAATACGCGGGCCTCCAAATCATCGCATCCACGGTAAGTATCAGACCCGACCCGACCCTAATCCACATACGCAGCAAATAACACCTCTCTCTTTCCAACATTCGCAGCTGCCATCAGACGACGGAGGAAGAAAGACTTCCCAGCGCCACCGCCGAATACTCGAGCAGTACCACTCCAAGGCGCGGCACTACCTCTGCGCCTGCCTGAACAAGAACGCCGGCGCCGCCGCCAACGTCCGGCGGACTCCGGCGGGCCTGCTCTTCACCCGAGAGTGGAACAACATGCAGTACGTCTCAAGCTCGATGTTCCTCCTCTCGGCCTACTCCAAGCAGCTCCTGGCCGCCGGGTCGGGTCGGCTCGACTGCCCCGGCGGATCGGTGCCCGCGGGCGAAATCCTCTCCTTCGTCGAGTCGCAGGCTCGCTACTTACTGGGCTCGAACCCTTCGAACACGAGCTACTTGGTGGGCTACGGCTCGAGCTACCCCAAGAGGGTTCACCACAGAGGAGCGTCGATGGAGCCGTTTAGGGACAGCAAGGCGTTCGTGGGCTGCACCCAGGGGTACGATGACTGGTACGGGCGGGTCGACCCGAACCCGAACGTGCTCGTCGGGGCGTTGGTGGGCGGGCCGGATTTGAATGACGGGTTCGAGGATCGGAGGGGGAATTTCGTCCAGACAGAGGCGTGTACTTACAATACCGCGCCTTTGGTGGGCACTTTTGCAATGCTCGATGCATTGGAAAAAAGCCGTCTTTACAACGCCAGCAACAACAATATCGGTAATAAATCGACGGGCGATGTCGATTTTCTCTGATATATGAGAGAATACGAGGTTTTTTTGGTATACCGAAACACCATTGCAATTGTAAAAGGAAGCTCATTATAATTTGAAGTTAAAAGGCCCGACGAGTGTACGCTCTTGTCGATCCACGAACGTAATCGTCCCGTTATTAAAGACAACCCGCGATTCGTCCATCGAAAAAGGGTACCGTTAGAGCGCTAGTGCAATTAGTTAGGGTTTTGATCGAAGCTCTTCAAATGAAGCCGTAGTACATATTTAAACTGTAGACGGTAAAAGAAAAAAACGGTTCAGTGTCTAAGTCACATTTTTTTCGCCGTCGGCGGAATTCAAATTCATCATCGTCATATGTACTTGGAATCTGTTAGCGCAAGGAGCATCGCGAAAGCAGCTGAATGGGCCTCTTTTTTCCGAGGCTTCTCCTTTCCCTTCACGGAGAGCATTACACCGTCTTCCATTTCAATCTCGACCGAGGAAACGTACCTCTTCTCATGCCCTTGACTGCCGCTTATCTCTTCGATCCTACAAAATCAAACGGTTAATTTTACACCGATAAGAATGCGAAAGAAAAAAAAGATTAGTAAGAGATCGTTGTAATACGTGTAATTAGGTTTAAGCCTCTTCTTCTGGCTAAGCTCGTGGAGCTTTTGCTTCGCCCCTTCGATCTCTCCGTCCTCGTCGAGGAGCCCAAACACGTCGTTGTACATTGCGTTATTCTCGGGCTTGTAGGATAGCTTCTCCAGGGCGGCCTTCGCGGCGTGGAGCTTTGCGCTCTCCTTTTGGTCGGAGGACGCCGAGACTACGAAGCGCCCGCCGACAAAGACGGTCGCCACGTTTTCGTTTCCGTTTCGCCAGTGCTTTATGTCGACTTGCTTTCCTTCCCTTTGGCAGAGCTCGAAGAGCATCGTCACTGGCTGGGGTTGTTGTTCTAACACGTCGAGCATCACGATCGGTTCCAATAGCCGCATCAAAACCTCGAAAAAAGAAACGAAGGCAAAGAAAAAATTAAGTCCGAGAATGGGCTACTGAGAATATAATTTGGGCTTTGTTCCAGACGGAATAATAATTCAAGCTCTTCCAACCACTTAATATATCAAGGGACTCTCTCCAGCTATTACGAATTGGTTTTGGGAAGGACCATCGAATTCTAATACAGGATCAAGAAAAAATAAATTCGAGGCGAAAAACGGTGCCTTACTGTCCACATGTCTTTGACGTCGAATTTGCAGTCGATGAAGACGGCGGCGGCGATCGATTCTACGATGTCGGCGAGGACTTTCGGTGCCTTCACGGCTCCTCCGTAGACCTCGGATACATCTTCTTGCTGCACGGCGATCACGAAATCTCGCACCTGTACGGATGGAGGAGCGCGAGTTTAATAGAGTTTGGAATGGAAAGATTACTGTGATTTTCCAAAGAAACGCTCGACTAATGGGCAATCTAGCGTTTCGTTTAGAACGTCACAGCAATTTTACCAATACCAAACTCTATTAGATCGCAGCCACCGAAAGAGCAACAGACATTCAGTTACACAGTCGATGACGATGGCGCACGAGGTCAAAAATGGTAATTTTCGAACGACCTATCATATTTGGCTCTTCGATGCTCTATCACGCCCTACCATTTGAAACATCTTAACAATTGCCGTATGTCGTTTCTCGTGACGCGAAATCTTTCAAAACACGAGTTGCTGCAACTCGCCTCGATTCAGGTGTTTCTAACACCTAACTGGTGCGGCCTTATTCGAAGATTTTAAAGCACATTTTTTTGCACCTAACAAAAGCAATGCTTGACCACCCCATTTACTGGAAAAACTCTAATGACGTCGATTGAGCAATACGTGACACACAAACAATTACAACAGTGCTTGTCAAATGATAGTCCCAAGAACACATAATTTGACAAAACAATCGTAAAACTTGAACTCAGAAAAGAAAAATCGGACATCTACTATGGTAGATTGAGATGGTTTTCACAAGTCATACTTCAAAATTTGGGCTAATAAGACCATTTTCACCATTTATTTCCCCCCACAAACGCCATTGAAGATTGCACCATAAAGGGAAAGCACAAAACAAAGAGGAATTAAAAAAGAAGGAAAAGCGAAAGCATTACCTTCTCATCCAACGAAGCAGCGTTGTGCCTCACGTACCTATACAGCTCGTGCTTGACGGCGACGCGCGCGAGCCTCTCCGTGCTAATGTTCGCCGCTCGGACAATCGTCAATTTCCCGGGATGGGCTTTTGGGTACTGTAAGAAAAAGTAGTTCGAAATCGCCAGTCCGATCGCCGCGTCGCCGAAGAACTCGAGGCGCTCGTAAGAAGCCGAGTTGGCGTAGGAGGGATGGGTAAGGGCGTCTTCTAGAAGCTTCTTGTCACGGAAGGGGTAGTTCAAAACCGCCTCCACGGCCCTCACCGACGAATCCATGCCGGAGACTTCCACCTCGCGGCCAAGCGTGAGGAGATCCGCCGCTGTGAAGCGCTCCGTTTTTTTTTACCTCAGCTCCGTTCTCTTTTCGGCTTCCATTTTGTTGTCTCTTATGAGGTTCTTCTGCTCAGACCGTCTCACTCAATGTGGAAAGAGAGGAGCAACGGAGGAATAATAAGGAACAATTTCTATTCCAGTCCCTGATCAGTAAGTTTCTAAATTGTTCAGTCCCTGTCAGAATTCCTATTACCTTAAAAGGACCAACTTTACGAAAATGGCGAGATAAGGCTTAAAAATATGTATTGATGAAAATACCCTTCCTAACATACTAAACTAAATTATTTTTCGGCGACTTTCTGTTATGCTGTTATATGTTATAAACGTCTGATGAACTGTTATTTTACATCCCTTATCTGTTACTTTGATGCAGAAAATTGTTATCGACAGAGAATATTTTTTTTATGAATCTCGTTTTTACAGTGAATCGAGCCCCGAAATTTTGAATCCCATTAACCAACCAATTTCGGCGTGTAAGGTAGGATGTATTGTAGTATTGACGAAGCAAGATGTAAGATTTGTAATGAATTTTTATCTTTCTATTTAGGGTTATGATTTTTGCGAAAATAAGATGAAATCAAAGCCGTTTTTGGCAACGATTACATCTAATATGTATAAATTCGAAGTACCCATAATATGGGCAGCTCGGTGCGGCACATTGTTTGCTCGTTCGTCCGACATTCATCTTTTAATTTCGCAAAAATACGACCGACCCAATAATTTGGGTATATTTTTTACTGTGTGAACACTGTTACTCTAAGTATCAAATCTGTTAGTCGGAGTATCAAAACCATTACTAGGTGTATCAAAACCGTTATTAAACTATAATTAATTGTTACCATGTATAGGGTTCTAATTTGCGAAAATAAGATGAAATCAAAGCCAATTTTGGCAACGATTACATCTAATATTTATAAATCGAAGTTACCATAGTATGGACAGCTCGGTGCGGCACATTGTTTGCTGGTTCGTCCGACGTTCATCTTTTAATTTTGCGAGAATATGGTCGACCCCAATAATTTGGGTACATTTTTACTGTGTCAAAACTGTTACTCGGAGTATCAAAACCGTTAATAGGAGTATCAAAACCGTTATTAGACTATAATTAATTGTTACCATGTGTATACTGTGTGTACGTAATTTGTTATTAAGGGCATAAACATCCAATACGTACACAACGAGAAGCCAAAAAGTTACCAATTGATAACAACTAGATAAATAAGGACAAATTGATATCAAATAGACAAAAAAAAGACAAAAAGATGATGTTTCTCTTACCTCCAATAAAAAAAATTCGCTTTTATAAGCACAAAGTGCAAGAATCGAATCTTGTATGCTTGACATAGTGGGGACCATGGATACTGTCAAAGGCAGTAAATGAAGAAGAGAGATGCTTTTTCTTGTTGAAATGGGGTTTAGAGGAAAGTGTGGTGTATTTTTTTCGTATTGGCGGGTTTTGTAAAATTTTCAGGTATGTTACTAGTATGTCCATTTCTGTTACTACGTTGCCTACATTTGTTACTAAATGGGCGTTGAAAGTCGTGTGGAAAAACCATCATGAGATGAATTTTGGGCGAGAGAGTAAATAAAGTCAAGCATAGATTATATGTTACCCGATATGTGTAAATTTGTTACTAGTTATACGTTTATCTGTTACCAGTATTTTAGTTTGTAAAACTTCTTCAATTTCCATAAAGTCCACGAAAATCTAAACCTAAACTAACATATTTTTATCTAAAACTTCGTAAGTTCATATATTATAGTGAATGTAGCGTGTTTACAATAGAAAATTTGAAAATCATAAACTAAACTAATTACATATTAAATTGTTATTGCACCAGCATTATCTGTTACTCATCAAGTATCGACCCGTTACCTGAGTATTCTCTTCTGTTTTTTCCTCTCATTAAATTGTTTCTGGACATTGTTAAACTGTTACTGCAGAAAATCAGTAAATAACATAGGGTTTACGTTTAAGATTAATTGAAGATGTCATTAACTTTGTTGAATCACTTATGTTAGGTCGGCCATTTGGATTGTAATAACAACTAATAGTTCATATCTTCCCGTTTTGTGTAAGTAAAATCAATTCGTAGAAGCATGATCATCCTCTCAAGAAGAGTGCTACTTGTTTTTCATATTCTATACTTCAACTTCTTCAATCCAACATAATCTCCACGAAAATCACAACCTAAACTATTATATTTTTATCTAAAACTTCGTAAATTCATATATTTTAGTGAATGTAGCGTGTTTGTAATATAAAATTTGAAAATCATAAAGTAAACTAATTACATATTAAATTGTTATTTTGACTATGTATAATATTACTCGTGTTGTGTTCCCTTGTTACCTACATATCATTTTCTATTTTTTCTCCTCTTCAATTGTTTCTGATCAGTGTTATACTGTTACTGCAGGAAATCAGTAAACAACATAGGGTTTACGTTTAAGATTAATTGAAGATGTCATTAATTTTGTTGAATCATTTATGTTAGGTCGACCATCTGGATTGTAAGAAACAACTAATAGTTCATATCCGCAACGTTTTAGTAAGTAGAATCAATTTCGTCGAAGCATGATCATCCTTTCAAGAAGAGTGCTATTTGTTTTTCATACTATATACTTCAACTTCTTTAATTCCAACATAATCTCCACGAAAATCATAACCTAAACTAATATATTTTATCTAAAACAACGTAAATTCTTATATTTTAGTGAATGTAGCGTGTTTACAATATAAAATTTGAAAATCATAAATTAAACTAATTACATATTAAATTGTTATTGTGACGAAGAATTTTGTTACTCGTATTGTACTTCCTTGTTGCCTACATATCGATTTCTATTTTTTTTCTCCGCTTCAATTATTGATGAACTCTGTTAAACTGTTACTGACATAAGTATCAGATACACGTTGCACCAAATTGTAACATCCTCGTCGTCGCTGCTCGTCTTTGATTTCTTCGATTAATTTGGGGGTTATCGATTTGGTATTAGCGAATCAGAAATAACTTAAAGAATAAAAGTTATACATAATTAAGTTGGATATTCACAGGAGTTTGAATCGAAGTCATTGGAATTCTAGATCGAAAGTTATACTAAAAAAAGGTGCAGCTTGCCATTTTCGGACAACATCCCTAAGCACCCGTAAATCTTTTTCGGGCACATTTTTTAGGTCAATGGACTTCGAATCAGAAATAACGTAAAGAATAAAAGTTATACATAATTAACTTGGCTAATTCTAGATCGAAAGTTATACTCCACGATGTGCAGGTTGCCATTTTCGGGCAATGCAGAATGCATAGTGTTACCCAGAATGCATAAATTGTTACCCATAATGCATGAAGTGTTACCCATAATGCATAAAGTGTTACCCAGAATGCATATTGTTACCCAGAATGCATAAATTGTTACTTAGCGAGCGTTTTATTAGCAAAAGCTTCAATCATGGGCCGCGTCAAATTTCTTCGCGATTAACATCAATATTTTCATTGATTATTAAGACACACGATCAATTTCACCTTATTCAGCATTAAAGTTCAGATTTTTCCTTGTTTCGACGAGATTTCTGAATTACTTTAAATACATTATTCCAATATAAACTACAAAAATTTTCATTGATTATTGACACCCATGAGAAATTATCATCGATTTAACCTTATTCGGTTAATGAAATGCAATTACAATTTTACTTTTATTTTTTGTGTGGGGAGAGAGAGAGAGGAGAGAGAGAGGTGGGAGGGAGACGAGATTAATTATTAAGAAAAAAGAGAAAAAAAAAATAAAATACAAAAGGATAAATTTATTTAAAAGGATGAGATTAGATAATTGTAGGGTGTAAAGCTCCTTTTGTTAATACTTATATTGAGAGATTTGCTATGGTGCCCACCTACCGTGAGCAACCACCGTGAGCACCATAAGCAAATCTCTCATTTTCTTGCGTTTTTTCGATTCTCAACGCTGCCAACACCTACGTAGACAATCTCATATCCATTGCTAACCTAAATCACCCTCTCTAACACGTTAATTTTTAAGAAAATCCATTATTTATTCTTCACATGTGGACGACATACCGATGTGATGATTTCTTAAAAATTAACGTGTTAGAGAAGGTGATTTAGGTTAGCAATGTATATGAGATTGTCTACGTAGGTGTTGGCAGCGTTGAGAATCCAAAAAACGCAAAAAATGAGAGATTTGCTTATGGTGCTCACGGTGGTTGCTCACGGTAGGTGGGCACCATAGCAAATCTCCTTATATTGATGGTATAATAGGATATTAATTATTAGCTAAATCTCACATTATAAACCACTCAACCAAACATAAGTTTAACTAATTCTAACACATCTAATCCCCTAATACTTCCAATCAAACGGACTGTTAAGTTGTCGTTGCTCGTACATGGATGTTTGTTCTTTATCGAATCATGATGTTACCGGAAAGACCTCTT
Organism: Craterostigma plantagineum; assembly: GCA_027422505.1. NCBI lineage: Eukaryota > Viridiplantae > Streptophyta > Magnoliopsida > Lamiales > Linderniaceae > Craterostigma > Craterostigma plantagineum. The sequence goes on from JAPQWV010000015.1 coordinate 5,051,515, forward strand.
GGGCTATATATTTTTTTTATTGTGAAGTTAAAATGATCACTTAAAAAAAAGGAAGATTCCAAATTGAACAACTCATTTCATGTATAGTCTCAGTCTGATAGCGATTTCGCGAGATCTTTGAAATGAAGCAGAAATATTCTCTTTTGACCAAAAAACAAAAAGTAGAAGCGACAGTTATAGTAATGTTGACTGGTTCATACTTCATAGTAGGGTGAGCAAAAATATCCGGAAACCAGATTCCGATCCGGTATCCGGTTTTCAAAATCCAAACGGATATTCGATTTTAAAATCCGATCCGGTTTATTTTAAAATAAACCGGATCGAATACGGGTAGTGGTTTGTCTAAAAACGGATATCCGGTATCCGGTTTTATATTTAAAAACTAAAAAAATAGTCCAAAAAGAAAAATGAAGGTCCGAAAAGGAAAAAAATCATCCAGTAGAATCTTTAAATTTATATTATTTTATTATTGCAAAAAACTTTGTTAGAGAATTGAGATAAAAAAAATCATAAAAACTTCGAGATGCAAGTTAAAAAATTAATGTGAATTTGTCGTATTGTGTTTATTTTTTATTATGTAATTTTGAATCATAAATTCACATATTGTGTGAATTACTAAGTGTAGAAATTATTATATTAAAAATATAATTTTTTTTATTGTGATAAGAAGTAAAAAATATGATTTTGAAAAGAAAATAATAAAAAATATAAGAAAAATAAATTTAAAAACCGGATGCGGATATCCGGTATAAATATCCGAATAAACTGGATATTCGATTTTCGGATGTCCGATTAAAATCGGAGCGGATACGGATACCATTTTCTATATCCGAAAATTCGGATATCCGATAACCGGATATCCGGTTTTGCTCACCCCTACTTCATAGCATAGGACAATGCAATGACACTTTACTTTTACTTAGCTTTTTTTTCAGATTTAATGTTTTTTTATAAATTATCAAAAATAAACTTCTTTTCTAACCTATACCAAAAATATGTCAGTGTGCCACTTAGGGGTGTTCAAATTTCGGATAAAACCGAAAAAATCGGCCGAACCGAACTGAAAAGACCGGAACCGAAAAACCGAACCGAATTCTAAAAAACCGAACCGAACCAAGGTTCGGATATCGGATTAAGCATACGTAAAACCGAAAAATCGAAAAATCGAACTGAAATTATCATACTACATTAAAATAGAAAAATATTAAAAATCATTTATTTTTTCTCCCATAACGTAAACAACACAGTAAATATAATTTCATTGTTAAACTTTTTCCATTTTTAGGTGAATGTTTTCCTCACCAATCAAATACTATTTTTCTTCCAAATAATTTGTAGCATCTTAGGGGGTGTTTGTTTTGAGGTGATCCCCCAAGACATCACCTTGATCTTCACATCACCTCCTTATCACTGTGTTTGTTTTTCGTATGTGATGAGTCACACCGTAATGAAGGATCACCTAGGTGATTAAAGTGGGGTGATATTTCAACTTTTAGATCACCCCCAAAAATCTAGGTGATCTAACATTACGGTAATGAGGTGATATTTGCAATTTTTATTTGGACAATATTACCCATGATATTTTAACATTTATTCCATATATAATCTTATTCATATTTTAAATTATATAACTAACTTTTTAAAATCTTAAAAACATATTTAATAATTAAAAATAAAAAATAATATTACTAATTATATAATAGACTTATAATTAATGCTTAGAAAAATTTTAAACTCGATACTAAAACATTGATCATCATTATGTAAAATATCATCTCAACATAAAAATATTAATTCATATTACCTATATGATATACGTATGGTTAAAAAAAAACACCGTAGCCAAAATACGTAGTATATGTCCAAATTATTTTTTGAAAAAAAACGAATATTTTACTAATAGGAGTTCGAAATTTAAATCAAAACGTGAATAATGAGCATAAGTAGCACAGTGCTTAACAAGAGTCAAATCAATAGAGGTGAAGAGAGAGACAGAGATAAATAATTTCTAATTAACTCGAGGTCCTAAATCCTGTTCAATTAACACAACAAAAAAATTGGGAATAAAAAACAAAATATCAGTTTCTTATTAAGCGCTCGTGAAATGCGACTAAATGTTCACTAATTACTCAGTTTCTTGGTTGCGATGGTGAGGTTCATCCTAAGTCCTACCCATTTTGTACTATATTTAAAATTCGTACTCCTGTTAATAAAAATGAAAAAAGCCCATTACTTTGTTGGAATGGAAGTTTCACTTTCTTCATAGGACAACTACACTATTCCATTCCACACACAAAAACAAATCAGAAAAAATTAAACAATAGTCATAAACTACGAGTACCTTAATCACACACACACGCGTAGTAGATATAGAATTACTCTAATAATAGTATCTCAATTGAATGCTACTCGAGAGACTGAAGCTTGTGAACCATCAGCTGAAGTTGACTGAACCATCAGCTGAAGTTGACTTTGACTCGCCGCCGGCTTATTATTACCACCACCTTGGAGCCGTTTAGGGACAGCAAGGCGTTCTGGGCTGCACCCAGTGGTACGATCACTGGTACGGGCGGGTCGACCCGAACCCGAACGTGCTCGTCGGGGCATTAGTGGGCGGGCCGGATTTGAACGACGGGTTCGAGGATCGGAGGGGTAATTTTCGTCTAGAGGAGGTTTGTACTTACAATACCGCGCCTTTGGTAGGCACTTTTGCAATGCTCCATGCATTGGAAAAAAGCCGTCTTTACAACAGCAGCAACAACAATAACGGTAATACATCGACGGGCGATGCCGATTTTGTCTCCGATATATGAGAGAATACGAGGTTTTTTTGTTATACCGAAACACCATTGCAATTGTAAAAGGAAAAGCTCATTATTAATTTGAAGTTAAAAGGCCCGCAAGCGTACGCTCTTACCGATCCACGGACGTAACCGTCCAGTTATTACAGACAACCGCGATTCGTCCATCGAAAAAGGCTACCGTTAGCGCGCTAGTGCAATTAGTTAGGGTTCCGATCGAAGCTCTTCAAATGATCTAGTACATATTTAAACTATAGACGGTAAAAGAAAAAAAATGGTTCGGTTTCTACGTAATATTTTTTCGACATTGGCGGAATTGAAATTCATCATCGTCATATGTACTTCGAATCTCTCAGCGTACGAAGCATCGCGGAAGCAGCTGAATTTGCTGCCTCTTTCTTGCGAGGCTTCTCCTTCCCCTTCACGGAGAGTATGACGCCGTCTTCGAATTCAATCTCGACGGAGGAAACGTACCTCTTCTCATGCGCTTGGCAACCGCTTATCTCTTCGATTCTGCGGAAAATCTAAGGTTTAAATTTACACGAGAAAAGCGCGAAAGAAAAAAAAAAAAGATTAGTAATAGATTGTTGTAATACGTGTAATTAGGTTTAAGCCTCTTCTTGTGGCTAAGCTCGTGGAGCTTTTGTTTCGCCCCTTCGATCTCTCCGTCCTCGTCGAGATGCCCACCAAACACGTCGTTGTTCATTACGTTATTCTCGGGATTGTAGGATAGCTTCTCCAGGGCGGCCTTCGCGGCGTGGAGCTTTGCGCTCTCCTTTTGGTCGGAGGTCGCCGAGACTACGAAGCGCCCGCCGACAAAGACGGTCGCCACGTTTTCGTTGCCGTTTCGCCAGTGCTTTATGTCGACTTGCTTTCCTTCCCTTTGGCAGAGCTCGAAGAGCTTCGTCACTGGCTGGGGTTGTTGTTCTAACACGTCGAGCATCACGATCGGTTCCAATAGACGTATCAAAACCTCGAAAAAAGAAACGAAGGAAATGAAAAAATTAAGTCCGAGAATGGGCTTTGTCGCAGGACGCAGATCGAATAATAATCAAGCTCTTCCAACCACTTAATATATCAAGAGGCTACCTCCTCCTATTATCAATTGGTTTTGGGAAGGATCATTGATCTCTAATATGTGATCAAAAAAAATTCGAGGCGAAAAAATGGCGCTTTACCATCCACATGTCTTTGACGTCGAAGTAGCAGTCGATGAAGACGGCGGCGGCGATCGATTCTACGATGTCGGCGAGGACTTTGGGCGCCTTCACGGCCCCGCCGTAAACCTCGGATACGTCTTCTTGCTGCACGGCGATCACGAAATCTCGCACCTGTATGGACAGAAGTAGCGGAGCGCGAGTTTGACAGAGTTTAGAATGGAAAGATTACTGTGATTTTCCAAAACAAGCGCTCTACTGATGGGCAGTCGGGCGTTTCTTTAAGAAAATCACAGCAATCTTACCACTGCAAACGCTACCAGATCGCAGCCACCAAGAAAGCACATGCATTCAGTTACACAGTCGATGATGACGTTTTGCGCGGACGCGGTCGAAAAGGGTAAGCCTAATTTTTTAACGACCTATCATATTTGGCGCTTCGATGCTCTTTTCACGCCCTACCATTTGAAACATCTTAACAATTGTCGTATGTCGTTTATCGCCTATCCAATTTTTCGTGACTCGAAATCTTTCAAAACACGAGTTATTGCAACTCGCGTCGATTCAGGCGTTCCTAACGCCTAATCGTTGCGGCCTTATTAGGAGATTTCAAAACACTTTTTCGCACCTAACAAAAGCAATGGTTGACCACTCCTTTGCCTGGAAAAACTCTAATGACGCTGATTGAGCAATAAACGACACACAAACAACTACAAAACAATGCTTTTCAACTGACAGTGCAAAGAACACGTCATTTGACAAAACGATCGTAAAATTTGACCTCAGAAAAGAAACGGGCATCTAATGGTAGATTGAGATGGTTTTCACAAGTCATACTTCAAAATTGGGGCTAATAAGACCATTTTCACCATTTCTTTTCCCCCCACAAACGCCATTGAATATTGCACCATAAAGGGAAAGCACAAAACAAAGAGGAATTAAAAAAGAAGGAAAAGCGAAAGCATTACCTTCTCATCCAACGAAGCAGCGTTGTGCCTCACGTACCTATACAGCTCGTGCTTGACGGCGACGCGCGCGAGCCTCTCCGTGCTAATGTTCGCCGCTCGGACAATCGACAGTTTCCCGGGATGGGCGTTTGGGTACTGTAAGAAAACGTAGCTCGAAATCGCCAGTCCGATCGCCGCGTCGCCAACGAACTCGAGGCGCTCGTAAGAAGCCGAGTTGGCGTAGGAGGGATGGGTAAGGGCGTCTTCTAGAAGCTTCTTGTTACGGAATGAGTAGTTTAAAACCGCCTCCACGGCCCTCACCGACGAGTCCATGCCGGAAACTTCCACCTCGCGGCCGCGCGTGGGGTAAGGAGATCCGCCTCTGTGAAGCGCGGCGCTCTTTTTTGAGCTCAGCTTCGTTCTCTTTTTGGGGTTCTTCAGCTCAGACCGTCTCAGTCAATGAGGAAAGAGAGGAAGGATGAAGGAAATATAAAATAGCCGTTCACGGTTATTATATTACCTAATTATACATATTTCTTTGGGTAATTGAAGGGGATTCGAAATTGAATAATTATTCATGTATCGAGTCTGTTATCGATTTCCCCGTGATCTTTGAAATGAATATATTGCAGAAATATTCTCTTTTTGACCAAAAGGGAAAACGTAGAAGTGACAGTTATTGTACTGTTGACTGGGTTCACACTTCTTATAACTTCTTACGACAATTTACACTATTACTTTGTTGGAATGGAAGTTTCACTTTCTTTGGTTAAGTACAAAAAAAGATACTGTAGTTCATAGATTTATAATACTCCATCCATCATCCCAACGAATTTATGACGTAAGTTGCTGGACACGCAAATTAAGATGACATTATTATAATAATATAGTACAATGAAAAGGTAAAAAGTGTATATTTTGATACGTCTTTTAATAATATTTAATATTATTATATTGATTGTCTGTGATAGTTTTTTTGCTAAATAAGAAAACGTGATAAAATTATTAGGACGCCCGAAATGTAAAAGTGTGATAAAATTAGCGGGACGGGTGTAGTACATGATATTCTTACGCACAAAACAATCGGAAAAATTAACACAATGGTCATTAACTACGAGTACTTGAATCACACACACGCGAAGTAGATATATTAATTACTCAATAAATAATATCTCAATTGAATGCTACTCGAGAGACTGAAGCTTGTGAACCATCAGCTAAAGGTTGACTTTGACTCGCTATCGGCTTATTATTTCCACCACCTTGGAGCGTCGTCGTTTTGCTTTCGAAAGTTCCTCCGTTGTTTTCCTTCGTCTTATCCCGCCTTCTTTTTTCCTTAAAAAACCAAACCCAATTGTACGATTCGAGGGCAAGTGCGACGAGCCCGAACGTGGCGAGGACGCCAACGTATGTCCATTCCAAAGGAAAAGAAGGTCCCATGATTCTAATCCCGAGAAAGATGTTCAAGGCAATGAGAGCCAGCAATGAGTAGCCAAGGCCATGGTGGTAGATGTTCCAATATTTTCGTAGCTCGTCCTGCCTTTCCTTCTTCGGCTTCAGCCTTAGTGCTAGCACCTGCGACGCATGCTAAATATCACTTCACCTAAAAGATTAAGTTTTAATGGGGTCTACCGTACTTTGAATTTCATATATTATATTCCCAACAACCTAACGTATAGGTTAATTTCTTTAGTCGTGTAATTTTCCTAAATGCGTGGTTGTGGGGATTCGCACTCATGACCTGGATCTAATACCATGTATCCTTAACCTAAACTAGTATTTTTTTCTGCACGATCTATCTATCTGCTTATAATTTACAGTGCTACATGAATGAAATATAATTTTTAAATAAATAAAAAATAACGTATACGGATATTAAGTATAATAAATAAAAAATGTAGAAGTGATCCGATGATTATTCAATTAATTAAATAATAATAGAGGGTTTTAATTGCAATTAAATTGCCAAACCAAATGTGACTGTCTATAGCCACTCTTCACCCTTAACACTGTGTTTGGTTCGAGGAACGCCGCGTGGAAAAGAAAACGTTAGAGAAAACAATTTAATAAGTTTTTCCTTCGTTTTCCACAACATTTAGTGATGAAATTAATTTTTCTTAGTTTTTGGTATCAACTTAACTACATTTCCTTTCTTTTCTTTTCTTTGGCGATTTCTTCAACTAACCAAACATTAAAGCTAGTTTTCCTTTTCCGTTTTTTTTTTCCTTTTCCTTGCCCATTTTCACAAACCAAACACACCCTAAATGTTTGAACTTACTTGTAGAGTGGCGAAGGCGAATATGAAGTCGGCCACGATCCTGTGGACGGGGAACGAGTAGTCGCGGGAGTAGTTCCCGAGCCAAACCCCGAGAAAGAAGCCGCACGCTCCCACGGCATAGCCTATCGTTTGGAGCGTCTTGTGGACGACGCCCGCCGGCTCCCACACCAACGGCTCGTCCTTGAAGTACCTCATCACAAGCACGCCGATCGGCAAAATTATTCCCCATCCCGCAATATTAAATGCCCCGTGAGCCTGTTGCAGATCGAATGATCCATAATTCACGGACGAGATAAGAGATAAAAGAAATGTTTATCTTATCATGCCACTTGGGTATAACCCAATTCCATTGATAACTTGACATGTGATACTTCTCTTACACCTAACCTACCTACGCTGTTGCCGGTTCTAGATTTTATAGGACGTGCCACATCAAATTATGAATTGAGTTGTGTTACACTCAGAGCTGTCAAACGGGCCCGCCCCGTGGCGGGGCGGGCCCTAATTATTTAGGCCCGATGAGGGCGGGCCTGAGCGGGCATGCCCGCACGGGCCGCGGGATTTGGCGGGCCGCGGGCAAGCCCGCCGGAAAAATAAATATTACATTAGTTTTTAAAATATAAGTTTTATAAATAAATTATGATTATTTTATATTTTTTAACTATAATTGGTAATTAATAACATAAATAAATTAATATTAAAAAAGTTTATAAAATTAGATATTTTTTCCAACTTAAATTCTTTATTTTTGTTTATTATTTTACTATTTTTATATTATTTTTTCCTATTTTTTTATTATTTTCTCCTACTTTTTCTTATTTTTTATTTTTTAAATTGGCGGGCTAAGCCCGCCAGGCCCGCTACCCGCCCGCAGGCGGGGCGGGCCTTAAATATCCAGGCCCGCCAGGAGGCGGGCTTACCCGCACCCGCCCCGCCACTGGCGGGCTTTGGCGGGTTACGGGCCGGCCCGCCCCGCCGGCCCGTTTTGACAGTACTAGTTACACTAAAGTGGATAGACCTGTCAATTGGGCCCGCGGGCGCTCGCCCCACCCCTCCAAATTGGCGAGGCGGGTTGCAATTTATTATGCCCGTTATAGAGTGGTCGTGTGGGGGGGGGGGGGGGGCATGCCCGCGCTGGCTGCGGGCTTTGGCGGGACGGGCCTGACGGACCGCGGGCAGCCCCGCCAGTTACAATATTATTGTAATTAATACATAAATGATTTATATAAGTTTTTATATTTTTCGAGTTATGAATTATAGTTTAATCAAGTTTAATAATGTAAATAAATTATTATTAAAGAGGTTGGATAGATGTAATATCGAATAAAATTCATTTTTTTTTAAAATTATTTTCAACTTTTTTCTTATTTATGACGGACTAAGCCCACCAGGCCCACGGCCCACTTTCGGGGCGGTCCGGGCCTCCCTTTCTCAGGCATGCCAAATGGCTGGCCTACCCGCTCCGCCAATTGGCGGGCTTTGGTGGACTACGGACTAGCGGCCCCCGCGGGCCGTTTGACAGCTCTACAAAGTGATTATGAATCATTATTCTTAAAATGACGTACCCTTCTCGCCCGATTGATCTGATGATGCCTGAAAAGGCTCGATATCTTATTATCCACCAAGTTAATCGTATGGGCGGTGTCCATATGCCTTAGGTTCCGCTCGTGGGCCTTCGGCTCACTGCCCACCGAGAGGCCTCCCTTCTGCCACACAACGTGAATCCCCGACGCATTATAAACGCCAATAGGCGTAAGCCAAACAACGGCTCTTATCAAGTAAAAGTCGGGCAATCCTCCCATCATAGGAACGAAGCTGCAGTTCTCGAACGTGGGCCCCACTTCGCCGGGCAGCTCGGCAGGCAGCAGCGGGCACTTCCTCTTGGTGTCTTTCGTGAGTACGTACTGGTGGCATTCTAGCGTTTGCTCGTCAACGTCCCCGTGCTTGATGCCTATGAGGGCTCGGGTCCCGACCATCTGCGGCTTGTGCGGGTTCACGCCCCACGCGAGCCATCCCGAGCCCGGGTCGAGCGGCGAGCCGAAGGCGACATCAAGCCGCTGGTGGTTGAGGTTCCATGCGAAGTGGACGTCTAGGGTTGCGCTTCGACGGCAGTGTTGGTGGGTGAAGTTTAGCTTTTGTAGGCCGGCGACGAAATTTTGGTCGCATGGTAAGGCGTTTGTGGGCGGAGGGAAATATAGAGACGCCGTGAGGAGGGCGGCGGTTAGTAGTCGGGGGAGAGGTGTGTTGGTAGTACGAGAAGCACGAGGAAGAGGCATGATTCTTGGGATGTGTAAGAATTCATAAATGCATTGTGAACCTATATTTTATACTATGCCATTTCTTATGATAACAGTCCCGTACAAGCGTAGGAGTTCAACCGAAGTTATGGATATGTTCTTTCCCTCGTGTGACATGGTCGTTTAAAGTGAGAGATAGACCATTTGGCCGACAATGTTTCGTCTTTGGCATCCTTTTATTGAAATATATGCATCACATCTGTAAAGTTGATTGAAAATAGTTTATAACAGGGGCGGATGCAGAATTATGTTTTTGGGGGACCGTAATATTTCCTTTTTAGCGAGGAGGGGAGGTGCCGTAATATAAATTTAATTTGTATACTTTGCGTTTACGGCGACTCAACATAGAATATTAGAAGTTCATGATAAAATTTAAATGAGAATTGTTTACCCATTCTATAGCAAACATATAGTTTAAAATGAGCAAGGACACCGAGATTCTTATTTTAAAAAGTAAAAAATAAACAGTAAATATTGTTCATTCTTGATAAAATCGTCAAATATCATTAAAATGGTTCTAATATATACACATTTACTGTATTTGTGATATTATTGTAAATTATTTTTGGAGATATTTAAACAATTATATATACATTGATTTATTATATTTTTATTATTAAATAACATGGATAAAAAGTTAACCAAATATTAATCTAATGGAATTACAATGATTAAATATTAAATAAAGACTTAATTAAAGATATGTTAAAACGCAAATTGAATTAAATATTATTTTTGAAAATTGTTGTGATGTGTTAGTTAAAAGAGGTTGAATGATTTATTAGTTGAAACTAAAATAAAAAATCATTAAAGATATATTTTAAAAATTAAATAAGAAAGAGTTAAAAATCCTTAAAATATAAAGTAAAAACTAAAAAAGAAACTGGGCCTAGGGCTTGATCCCAAGACTAGCAGCTAGCACTTAAGAGCTTCTAACCACTAAGCCAACATACACTTTGATATTTTCTTGTATCCCTTTCTTTATTTATACGTCCTAAGATTTATATTACAAGTATAGTACTAAACATATCGAAAATTTTCCGGGGGGCCGTGGCCCCCTCAGGCCCTATACGGGATCCGCCCCTGGTTTATAAAATCAATTTCAGCTAAACGTGGTTCAATGATAAATAATGGCCAAGGTTAGAATGATATTGTTTGTTACCTTCTTTATTTTTTTTCGCGGTGATGTACTTTTCATTGACCACACACGAGGGAAGTCTTTTATAATTACGCATCTTTTCAATAAGTACATATATACTAAAGTTGAGCACCAACGGGGTTGGTCCAAGTGGTAAGCGGTTTGGTTATCGCTTAAGGAAGGTCTCGGGGTCGAATCCTTGTGTATGCAGCACCCCCCTTTTGGAGCCTCACCTGCCGTTACCAGGTAGGCGACGCGGGACAAACCGGATTAGTCGGGTCAACCCGGAAACCGGCCGGATATCCGGAAAAAAAATATATACTAAGTTGAGCGACGGAGTGAAGCACGTAGGCATGCCGCATGGGCGTACCAAGTTTCCTCTGATATGATGAATATAAAATATATATATATATATATATATAGAGAGAGAGAGAGAGAGAGAGAGAGAGAGAGAGAGAATTAAAATTCAAGTTTCTATTCTCACAATGATCTAATTCACGACTCACGAGAGACTAAAAGGCCAAATATGAACAAATCAAGTAATGTATCGAATCTACTTTAGGTTATCGAAAGTTCAGAAGAAGTTCCACCTTAAAATGTGTGATTGAAATTTGAAGCAAGGAAATAAAATTATAAAAAAAGAAATCCAACAGTGTATCACGATGCTCGAAAAATGTTTTTATTTTTGGATCTGAGATGTAGCATGTAATGTAACACCAAAATAAAAACAATAAAATGATTACGTAACTTCAGCCCAAATTCACTGCCACAGTTTGTTGAGGATAACAATTAACAAGCCCACAATGATTGCAAACAAGCCCAGGAGGGTAGTATGGACTTTTACAAATGAATGCAGAAGCTCATACACGTTGAAATCTTTTTAACAGTAAACACAGCACAATCGTTCGTCCAAAATATCATCGGAGACGAAGTAATGGGACTCGAATTCAGGCGGCGAGACTATGGAAAGGAAGAAAGAACCCAGGCGCTTGCACGAACGCTTGTAGATAAGCATCCGCTTTCTACATGTGACGAGCTTGTATCTCCAAGCCCACAGGTTTCGATTCTTATGACTAGTAATGGTTGCCGACGAGCTTACGGAGTCTAACTGATGCGATTGATCTCGAGTTAGTTTGATGTGTTGAGATTCATTGTTTCTATTTTTTGTCCATGCTGTTTAGTTTGGATTTGAGATAGTCGTACCGAGTCAATCGTGATTATACTTATTGTTCACTTTTTTATGCATTTGATTATGCGGAAACTGCTTTTTTCCCTTGTTCGACACCAGAGCTTTATTTATTGTATCTTGTGCTTGCGCTTCAATGTGGTGATGGACTGTGATGATTTTCTTCTAAAAGGTGGACGGGTTGATTGGCTTAGAGAATGATTTTTCGGATCCATTGAGGGCTCTAAGTAGGGAAATAGAAGATTTAATCAAAGACAAAGAAAACGAATGTATGGACTCTGAGGCTAAGGGGTCATTTGATGTTTCGTATCCATCGAGGGCGAGGGACGAGTGGACTTCTTTTAAGAAAATTTTTATGCAGCGATTTCCTGCGCCTAAGACCGTTCCTATTTCAATGGTCAGTATTTATTCTGGCGTCGTATGTGCGTGTGTGTGTTTACATACATTGTACATTGTCAGTTTTATAAAGTGAGACCGAAGTTGTGAAGTCCTTGAAATGGCTGATGTCCAATGTTTTGTTTTGGCTTATGGCAGGTGTCTAGTTTGTTTGCAAAGAGTCATAAAGGTATTAATGAAATTTGTAATTCTTTGATTCTTTTCACTTGACTTTTGCGTGCTGGACATAATCATTGGGGGTTTACAGCTACTGAAGTACCATCAAGAGATTTGCATTCAGGAGATTTTGATGAAGATAAAATCTTTGAGGAAGAATCCGTTAAAATCATCAGTCAGCAGGAGTGTTTTGCCAAATTTCATGAACTCAAGGATCAAATCAATCAGTCATGGCGTGCTGGTGATCGTGTAACATCGTTAAGGTTGTCAATTAAGGTAAATATTGGATGATGATGATGATGATGATATTGCAACTGCTAGTGTCATTCTAGAGTTTAATGTTGCTCCTGTCAGCTCTTTTTTTTTTTGAGTTGTTGTCTGAACGCAAACGTGAGAATAAGAATACTCATTGCAGGTTGCCAGGCTTCTACTGAACACCTCCGCGATCCAATTTTATCCAACTCTTTTTGTTCTGGCAACTGATATCATGGATATGCTCGGTGATCTTGTCTGGAACCGCATCAAACAAAAAGCTGAGGCAAATGATCGAGGGACATTTGTCAGATCCTTACCGGGTACCATAAAAGATAAAACTTTTGTTTTAACTATGATAACAGAATACAGATAACCTTGTTTGCATATGCTCGGTCTCCATGACCATCCTCCATCATACACTTTTCCAGTTTTATAACAGCTTTGCATTTTTTTCATTAAATCCTAGATAATTTTGAAGAACAAGGTATGCGCTTTGATGCCAAAGAGACATGTAAGAACTGGTTCAGCAAAATTGGTGCAGTCCGTGAGCTACTTCCTCGCATGTGAGGCCCCTTCTTGTCCTGGGTTCTTTTTGTTCATTTAGGTCATCAAACTTTGTTTCTGTAGTTCTTACGGTAGGTAACTTAGAAATTTTCAATTCAAAAGATATTTGGAGCTTGCATTGTTGCCCTGTTGGTGCTTCCTTAGTGACCATCTTGAGGACATCCTTCAACGCTTGGTTCTGATGACAAGGGGCATTGCTCATCCGCTGGCATCTACTTACTGTTATATGTATTTGGTTCAGTGTGCCCAAAGATTGCCTAAGCATGGCTCAGGTACTAACTTTTCAACTGTATTTCAGTATATTCCCATCATTTCTTGTGGTGGCTCAACATTGTAACTTATAAGTGTATTAGACTATTGCAAAAAAGAATAATGCGGATCAGAATCTGCCTGGTAAATTTGTAGGATTTAAGAATCAATGCCTTTACTAGAATTATCTATGGGATATCGTCGCAGGTTACCTGTCCACTTGCATTGATAATCTCAAGTTGCTGTTAGTGCGACACATATCCTCAAGAGAAGTAATGGACCAATGCCTCTTAGGAGATCGTAAATTGACTCTCACACTGATTGATCCTTCCATTGAGTATATCGTAAGATGTTTGCTCCAGAATATGAAACAGGTTAGACCAGTTTATGTTGAGTAATTCCTCGTTTGTGCTCCTTTGCAGAGTAACTTAGAATATGTAATCAAAATAAGCTTTTTCATTAACTCGTAGTTCTTGTAAACTTTCTGGGGAATATGAGAAGAGATGTGTTATGGAAGTTTGAAGTACTTGATATATCTTCCTGTTAAACGTTTGTAAGATTACATTTTGAGCAAGGTTTCATTTTCTGATGTGATGATCAAGGCCTGATCTATGTTTCCGTGTCTTAGATCAACAAGTGACATTGTTTTTGGCTCCTATTTATGCTGCGACTCTACTTCGTTCATATCCTTTTTCCCCTCATCTGCTGTTTTTATCGTTCCACTAAAAAATAGTTAAGTATTATTTACTGAATAAAATTTACGTGCAGACAGGATTTGACAATATGCTGAAAAACCTGTTTCGCGCACATGGGATAAACTCATCTATCTCAATTGTCCTTCATCATGTGCTGAAAGAACTTCCTACTGAATATACATGTTCCAATGCTGTGGAGTTACTTAATCTGGTAGATCACACTGATGATTCCACTTTTGATCAAGTACGTACACCGTCTTATAATATGGATGATTGGCATACTTGTATTTTTGTTTGATTGATTGAATATAACCTCTTCAATAGTGTTTGAATTACAGGCTACTTGGGCATAGGATATGCGAGAGAATACCTGAAATAAATGAGACCCCCATGGTTGTCGATAAAATTCTGCAGGTAGTTCGCTAAATATTTGGATATCAAATACGTTTGTTCTGTATTTTGGTCATTACTTATGTATAAGCATCTGTTCTTGTACGGTCTCTGGAACATGCTTAATGATGCTTGTAATCTCAGGTGCTCTCGACTTATGACAATATCGATGCATACTTGATGGTTGCAGAAGCTTATGTGGATATTATTTTGGAGAATCAGTTGGTAATTTCAAGAATTTTGATTAAGTCTTGATGCTTGCTTTCTGTATGTTTTCAGTTAATATTTTCTTATGTGCTATATATGCTGTCGATATCTTCATCATAAAACTGCTTAATACAGGATAGATTTGTAAAGGTGATATTAGATGGAGTATTTGACCGAATGCACAAGGAGGAGAATACTAGAGAAGACACCATGTCAATCTTGCAGTCTCTACTCTTGAAGTTTGTTATTCATTGTGGCAACATAGAGAAAGCATTAGCCCTGGTAGTCTTCTGAATAAATCTAATAAAGCATGTTTTCTTTCTCAGTTTCCCCTTCTGTTCTGAATAGTAAAATTTCTGCAACTGAAGAGCATAAAATTATGGTTTTGTAGAACCATTTTATTGAAATCTTAGATATGACGCGTGGAAGTTCGAGAGGCTTTATCGATGTGCACTTACTTAGTATGGCAACGAGGTAACCTATTCCCAAAACACGCTAATTGATTTTCATGATATCATTCCTATACGTATATAACAGCCCAATAATAAGCTGGTCGACGTTTTTGTTTTCATCACTTATTGTTATCAATCAAATGGGCAGCCGTGATTTCTTCTTGGCCTCCATAAGAATCTGAGAGTCGTTTCATTTTCCTGTTTATTGCAGGCACACCCTTCAATATATAAGTCATTGATTTATTTTTGTTTTTGTTTTTATATTCTTCACCACAGTTGCTAATAAGTTTTTTTTTTGTTTTAGGAATGGTCTCATTCGGGATCCATCTGTTATCGAGGTTTTGTTTGAAGTTGCGCAATCCTTGTATGATGGTATAGACTTCTCAAATTTGAGAAAGGATGATTATCAGAATCCAGCACGTGTCATCACCTGTTTTGTATATATGGTAAATTCCTTTTAGCTTATGAATTTCCATCTGTCACGAGGACAGATTATTTTATTACACTTCTCATGGCATTTCTAAGATTATGTGATTGTTACCAATAGGTTGACCATGGGACCGATTTTGCAAGCCATTTGCATTTTCTAGCTCGGTGTCGAGGAGCTTTTCCCATCATTAGTGAGCTCCAGGTTTGGTCCTTTTTTATTTTATTTTTTTCGCTCGTTCTAATTAAGAATGCTAATTGATTCAACAAAGTTTTTCGAACTTTGCAAAAGCTGCTAACATTTATTTGCTTCAAGTACAGGAGATGATTGTACATTTAAGCAATACATTAGCTGTTGGAGCCATGAGACATGGATACTGTGATAGCAGCTTTGTCAAATCTTTCCTTGCATTTAACGAAGTTACAATTCCGGCCATCCCTTCTAATTTCAGACAGTTGAATTTATATCTCGAAACTGCAGAGGTACGATGTGCTCTGCAATAACTTATTCAACATGGCTATCTTCCATGGTTGTTAGCTTTTGACTTTCTTCCTAAATCAGGTTGCATTGTTGGGTGGCTTTTTTTCTCATGCAGACGGGCTTATAGATTCAGCAATTAATATTTTGACGACGTTTGACAGGGTTGATGGTAAGATATTTAGTCTCTCATTACTGAACAAACTGAAAAAAAAAACGCAGCTGTAAACGGTAATTTGTCCGGTTTATTTTTTAAAGCTGCTGAATTGTGTGCGCCTATTTTAGGTCTGCAAACCACAGACGATGCTGATGGGATTATTACATCGCTATGCAAATTGTGTGGCTTCTTAGTTATGGTTCCAGGTTCTTACCAAAGCTGTCTGTGGTTTTGTTAAAACTATTTTAGTCTCATATGCGATTCACCTAAATTCACTATTATTCTGTCAATCTATATTTCATTAAAAATTTCAAGGAATCGTTCGAAATGCATAGTGTAGGTGAAAAATGCGGGACAAAAGGTTTTAAAATTAAACTAAGAGGAAGAAATTTCGACTTTTTTCAGACACCGACGGAAATAAAAAAATTCAAGTGATTTTCTTGAGTGACTTTCTCGTTTCATGATGCTGTGACATAACTCTGCCGTTACAGGCAATCAAGAACAAGGAGTGACCAGCTTTCCCAAGCATTTATTGGCCATATTAGACTCCCTATCATGGTTATACTCTTGCCCCTTTTTCTGCTCAATCTCTCGTTAATTTCTCCAAGTTTTCTCCTCTCCATTCCATCTCTTTACATGCCGTAGGTTATTGCCGAGAATGAAGACAAAGGTTCTATGTTCAGTTCTCAAATTGCTGGCCACATTGTCCCAAAAGCAGTCACCATACCGCCAAGGCCATACTGAGGTAATAAATTTACTAGCTTTTTAAACAGTCCACATCACACTCTTGCATTAATACCTTCTTCATAAACCTCTCTCTCTCTCTCTCTCTCTCTCTCTCTCTCTCTTTTTCTCTCTCTGTGTGTAGGCCATGAGCAATGACAAGTTATTTTACGGTGTCGAGTCCTATCCTCAAGAACTGTTGTCTTTGTCGTCTAAGGTTGTCACTGCCATTGTGGAAAGTGTTTCGCAAGAGCCATCGGAGGTAAGTTGATGATCTCTTACTACCATCAATATTCCGATGGCGAGATAGTTGTACCCTGCACTTTTATGCTATTTTTTCGCAGAATGTCCGTGGCAAGACTGCTATGGAGGCTTGCAATTGTATGGCTTCATCATTTGAGGTGATTAAAGGATGGATAAATGACTTGTGCTTATTTTTCATCATTTAACAATTATCTCGTATCTTTTCGTAGGTGTACGATGATGAAACGCGAGAAGCTTGCTACAGACTGGTTGAAATAGCCAAGTCTTGCTCGAGTGGAAATGACAAGTTATTACAGTCCACCTTGAAGATTTTAGCTCAACGATTTGGTTAAATAAATTTGTGACATCTATAGAAAAATACTCAATTGAATAAAAAGTTTACAAATCGGTACTTATGTCACAAATTTTTATAGATAGGTACCCGTTTTACTGTTTGTACCGATTTGCTCAATCTTGCCATACCTTTTTTATGTATGTATTGCGTACCACATCACGCGTTTATACGGTACCCTTTACAGTTTCTATATGGTACCTTAGTGTGTTACATATGACGTACCTTTTTTTTTTAACGTATTGCGTACCACAATATGTTATAGGGTATCTAAATGTCTGACAGGGTTTTAAATTACAAGTTTTTATGCTAAGTGAGTATTTATGTGTAAAGACGCCAATAACCAATTATATGTATGCCTTATATTTCTAAACCTAAAATTGAAAATGGCCATTGCTTTATATTGTGGGCCCGTTAAAGCCCATTATGAGTCCAACCTATAAGGCCCATATACGATCGATCATCATCTCATCAATGAAATATATATAAAATGAAGTTCCCTTTTCTCCGATTCATCTCCTCCTAGCTTAGGGCGCTCTCAGGTTTCAGGATAAAATTCTGTAGACGTACCATCTTGAGGACGCTGGTGCTTGAAATTTGTAATCGAGTTGACGAATCTAAGCATGGATCTGGAGGTGGTTGGGCGCCACGCGCTCCTCTTCGACGACGACGCCGCATCGGCGTTCGTCAACTCCGGCGATGCCCTTGTGGATTGGAACTCCCTTCAGATAGACCGCTACGACGTCCGGAACCTCCTGACGGATCCGCCGCCGCCTCGTCGACGTGGACGCGGTGGCGTCTCCGACGACCTGGAAGAAGAGATTAATCGCGAGCGTTATCTCGATTTGCCTTCGGATTCCGGTCGACAAGGTATATTAGTCAAGTTACTCCAGTCATAGTTTCGGTTATATCGACTTTTTGTCTGTGTTTTGGATTAGTATTTAGGTTAGACAAGATGGTGGAATCCTAGTCGAGGATGGTTGAAGCTCATATGAGTACTGATTGATACGAATAAAATTCGTTGTACGTCTATATCCGATAACTACAGAAGATGAAGCTCGGCAAAACTTCATTGATCTTTGGCCTCATAGTAATTAAGCACACCAAGGCAAGAGTTCGGAAGATCCTATAGTTTGTAAAAAAAATTGTTGATTTATCAAATGGTTACAGCCTTAGATAGAACTAGGAGTTTGGAGAGATCAGAAGAGGTGCATTCTATCACTCTCTAGTTTTAGTGCATGAAATATCAAGTTATAAACTATAGGAGAATTTATTGTTAGTAAAGTTTTTTAATTTGCTTAGAACGTGGGGTAAAACGAGGTATTAATGATTACTCTTATGTATATTGTGCTGGTAGTGTACTTTTAATGCATGCTTCAAGATTTGCAGGAAGGAATTTAACTGTGAATTCATCCGGTTACAAGTAAGGTTTCTATAATCTTATGATGTCTTTTTCTCGCCTTTCCAAAGAAATGGCCATTGTCTACACAGATGGATTGTTCTTATTTATTGTTTACTTAGCTATTAAAAAGTCGCGTGAAATTGTTTAAATTCCAGATTTGGAGGAGATGGAAAGCCATCCGGAAACTGCTGGCTACCACTCAGTTGGGTTCTCATATGGAAATGCTGATGCTTCTTCAAACATGAATAACAACGATTTAGTAGCTGAGACATCTGGATTTACACCTCCTTTCCCTGTTCCTGACTACATTCTTCAGCGTGTGGTAAGCCATTGATCTTGAACTTATAAATTGTTTTGGCATAGTTTCCGCAAGGCTTTCATCAGTTTCAACTTGCTGATCGGATTGCATCAGTATGACCTATCCTAATTACCATAAGGTAGGCTCGCAAAGCCAGTTTTTCAGATGCTTGGAGCAAGGATGTACTTCTTGTGGTCTAAGGTTGCTGTACATAGGCACCTTGTTTCCTTTTGATGTCATGAAAGCAGGCCATGCAGGTTGGGTGGATTTGATGTTTCTTCGTGAGGAAAATCAATTGTTGATTGCATGTGTATGAATTCATTTGGCGTACGATCCGTTTATTTTGGCCACGTTATCAATGTTTAAGAACTGATGGTAAATATTGGGTAACTGAATGTACAATTGTTCCATTTATTATGTCTTTGTTTTCCTATTGACATCTCAATGGTTTGAACTTTCCCATAGATGAATGTTTCTTTTTTATTTTCTAACTTTTTCAGCCCCCTTCAGAAAAGCTGCATCAAATTATTGCTAGGACTGCCACATTTGTCAGCAAACACGGTGGACAGTCAGAGATTGTTCTTCGAGTGAAGCAGGGAGATAATCCGACGTTTGGGTTCTTGATGCCCAGCCATGACCTTCATCCTTATTTCAGATATCTCGTTGATCACCCCGAATTGTTGCACTCAGAACATGAGGCAAATCTTCAAGAAGATGCTAAAAAGCCCAGTGATGAGAAAGGAAATTCCAAGGGTGTCGCCGAATCCTTGTCCTTGCTTGGCTCTGTATATGGCTCTGGAGAGGATGAGGAGGAAGGTGATAATCATGCTAAGTCCACGAATAGTGGTAGCGATGCGG
This sequence comes from Craterostigma plantagineum, assembly GCA_027422505.1. Taxonomy (NCBI): domain Eukaryota; kingdom Viridiplantae; phylum Streptophyta; class Magnoliopsida; order Lamiales; family Linderniaceae; genus Craterostigma; species Craterostigma plantagineum. The sequence goes on from JAPQWV010000015.1 coordinate 5,071,620, forward strand.
TGCTGCTTGGTTCAAAGAAGATGGATTTTGCAGAGTCAAAAGTGGAGAAGGATGATTCAGAACCTAAAACCTCTATTCTGTCCAATAAAGCAAAAAAACTGAAAGTTAAGGAAAACGCTTTGGTCATTGCATCTGAATCTGGAAGGGTCAACATAATAGATGAGAGATTAAATTCATCACATGCTGCTGGTGATAAATTGATCAACTCAACTGCAGAAGTTGAACCACATATTATCGAACCTCCTTCCGAAACAAAAATGTTGATTGACAAGCTGGTCGAATTTGTCGTGAGAAACGGAAGTCTGTTTGAGTCAAATCTTATCGAACAGGACAGCAAGCATGGCAGGTTTCCTTTCCTTGTCCCATCCAACCCATATCATCCTTACTACCTAAAAGCACGTGACGCTGCTCAGGAGGTGTGTGTTTTCTAATCGTTCTTGGACTTATATTTTCTAGAATGTTATCTCACTGCTTCAATTTATATATATTTGATAAACTCAGGCATTTTCCATCTCATACTCTATTGCAGTCTAGGCTAAATGGCAAGAATTCCAGTTCGGGCAAGAATGAGTCAGCCGCGTCCGAGAAAGATAAACGAGTTCATGAAAAGGATCTGCCTGGCGACATGCCACCTGAATCTGACCGCAAGGAGAAGTTCAAAATGGTGATTGGAAAATCAAAGGAAGCTCAGGGAACTGAACCCAGAGAAACTCAGAGAGAGAGTGGAGTCACTGTTGATGCTGCCTCCGCTGCTGCTATTCTTCAAGCTGCCATAAGAGGGATTAAACCTTCTAATTTGCACGTATTTCCAAGTGGTTCGAGTGCTCGCGACGGCAGTCAAAAGTCTGGTCAAAGTGGCTCTACTGAGGCATCACCCAACTCAATTGCGAGAGCAGCTTCTATCGAAGCTGATAGCTCTGAGGCACAGTTAGCCCAGGAGAAGAATCGGAAAGCTGAGAGGCTTAAAAGGGCTAAAAGATTTGTCGCTATGCTGAAAGGTGGTGTGGTACCGTCCAAAGCTGGGGCCTCAGCCTCACGCAGTTCATCTATGGAGCCTTTAGTGCTGTCTGGTGTGTCGAAGTCTGAGAAAGATTTTGATAATGTAAATGGGAATGAACAAAGAGAGGGCAGCTTAGCTCCTGCAGATTCTGACAAACCTGCTATGGGTAAGAAGCCTGGGATGAATTATTTTGGTGATGAAAACATTGGACGTTCGAGTAACAGGAAATATCGTACAAGATCAGAAGCATGTGAAGAAGATAGTAAAGTTGACGACGATGATGATGATATCAATGAGGGTGTTGAAAGGCGGAAATTTAAATCTAAGAGACATGATGAAGACCGGGAAGATGAAAACGCTTTAGAATCAGAGAAGCAGCAAAACAGTAAGAGAAGGCGCAGGGATCATTCTTCGGATTCAGTGGATAGCGAATGTAAGGATGTTAACGAAGAAGATAGTTTCCATAGGCACAGATATGATCATGCGCTTTCTGATGAGGATGGCCATGAGAAAGACAAACATCACAAAGGATCTAGGAAAAAGCACCGTTCGCACCATTCTTCTCATCGCCACTCTAGAAAGAGTTGTTCCTCCAGGCGTGATTCACCCAGAGAAGATGAATATGACGAGGAAGAAAGAAACGAACGGCGTAGGAGGAAAAAGCATCGCTCTTCCCGGGAGAAACACGATTCACATAGAAAGGATGAATCTGAAGAGGAGGAACGAAACGAAAAGCATCGGAGGAAAAAGCACCGGTCTTCCCGGGACAAGCACGGTTCGCCCAGAGCAGGTGAAACTGACGATGAAGAAAAAAACGAACGACGTCGTAGGAAAAAGCATCGGTCTCAACGGGACAGACACGGGTCGAAGAAAAGACATTCTTCACGGGATGAGAGTCAGAGTCGCGATAACTTGGTTAAGGATATAAGAGGCAATCACGAGGGGGATGAGATTGCTAAGTTCTCGGAGGAATCTAAAGGTATTATTGAAAATGATAGGATCAACCGTGAGGATTCGGTGACCTCTCAACAGAGTGCTTTGGCATCGTCTCAACCCGCCGAACCTAATGCTGATATCTCCGACGATTTGAGGGCAAAAATCCGCGCGATGTTGATGGCAAACAGGTTGTAGAGTGTTTGTTTTATTACACGACCAGAATTGCTCTAAAGATGAGGCTTGAAGAATGCGAATTCCTTGGGACCAAATAGGTAAAGATTATCAACTAATAGAGTCGTTTCATATTTCTCGTTCATCATCACATTCTTTCAGCACTTATTATTGCTAGTCTGCATGAACAACCAATACTACTACTAACACATGCCTCCTATCTTTTTACCATCAGTTTGTCGTCTTCTTCATCCACCCACAGCTTTATCACCAACTCTTGCCTTCATCCTCGGATCTCCGACCCGACGTCTTTGCGTCCTGGAAATTCTTCCTAAGCATGCGAACCTCTTTGATGTAGTAATGGAGCCTGTCTATCATCAATCCCAGAAAGAATGCAAAACCTGAAACACGACAAAATGAAACCATCGATAGGCGGGTGAGGGAGCTGTGTGTGTGTGTATATATATATATGCATGTATTTACCTAAAAGTGAAGCTTCTAGAAGCTCGTTGGCGAACAAAACCTCGTCGGTGGGACTAAGGGCGCCGCCGCCCTCCGCTCGATTATGAATTTGGATGAGACTGTATATAGAAGAAAGAACGAAGACAAACAGCGTTGCGCCGACGGTCGAAGCGATGACGGGGCCGTTGCCCTGCTTCAGCCTGTCGAGGGAGATAAGCAGCAGTTTTCTTAAAGGGGTTGGGAATAGGAGTAGTAAGATGGCAGCTACTTCGCTGAGGACGAGAGCGAACAGAGGCAGAATCATTGTGAACGTTTTGTTTGAAAGAGTTTTTCCTTTTGTTTTTTCTTTTCTTTTATAGGATCAGACTGAGAGAGAGGTGAATGGAGGTTGATAGATGTGAATCTCATGTGGGAGGACGCGTGGAGGAATATGAATATGAAGACGTGAAGGATCTTTCTTGTATTTTAACGAATCTTAGTTATATTGATGAGAAGACATCCGCGGTGTGAAGAGTACATGCGATTCCCGTGGTGAAACTCTGCCAAGGAAGAATTTCCACTCCAGGAAAGAAAAGAATACTAATCGATAAAGAAAAGGATCTACGTTTGGGAATTAGATCTACAGTATGGTATGTGCTTCAGTTTGTCTTTCAGTTTACACAACTTGTCGTCTTCGGACTATGCTACTTCACGCGAAGAGAGGGAGAAACAACGCATACTCGAAGAATCGAGAACGAAGAAAATGCATTCCATTCGCTTACACAGAACCACCAAGCAGTTATATTATCCATAAAAACAAACAAAACCTGGGCACTTATATTCCAAAAAAAAAAGTAAAAATTGGAAAAAGGGAAAACAAATCGAACACTTTATACTACTCAGTGGCACCGATTCCCAATCCACCACGGCCCATTCCGACGCTGGAAGGGACAATTTTCTTTTTCAATTTTTTGTATTAGGATTTATTAGTTTGCTTAGGCTTAAGTCTCTTTGATATAGATGATTCAATGAAAGAGTGAAGACGACAGACAATTGGTGACGTAAGCATCGTTGACTTAAATATGAAGGTTTGAAATCGTACCAGGGCGAGCGATAATGATGAAATCCAAGAATTGGTGGGAAATTGCAACTATGTTTCATGCAGGGCCGGCTTCAAGAAATTTAGCCCCTCGAATTTTGAGGGCCCCGAATTAGAATAAGTAACATGTAGTTAATTAAGAAAATCCAAAATTTAACATTAATTATATCTACTAACTTAAGTTTAACATGTTTTCACTGCTTGAAGTGATTGTTACGACAAAAATAAGCATTAACGATATCTTTATTTGAAAGAAATGTAGAGTAATAAAGGCCCAAGATCATAAGAACGTTTAAACTTGAAATTTTGCGAATACATGAGACCGCTTAGATATTAATCGACAAGAGTTATTTCAAGAACTAAAACATTAACATAATATGGTGCTTGCAAAATAAACACTCCACTTGAATATCAAATTGTATTAAAAGGGGTGTATATTGCATACAGGACTGATGTCAAATCATGCGACTTTTATTTACACATATTTTTTTTCAAATTATTATAAATGGAATTCCACTAAAAATAAAATAAAAAGCTTTCTTTTATAAGTTTTTAGCTTCACATTCGATAAACGTTATTGGTTATAATTTCCGGTTGAGTAGAAAGAAAATTTGGTACCAAGACTTTCGAATGTGTCGCTTTGATTTGTAAATGTTGCAAATAAGTTATACAAAATTAAGAAGCGATGCACCCCCTTCAGGGTTAACCTTTTAGGAAAAGTGGTCACTTAACATGATATCAGAGCTTAGAGACCCGCAGGTCCTGGGTACGAACCTCACGACCACTCATTTAACAGAATTACACGTCTAAGGCTAGATAATAGAGAAATCGGTCTAGACGTGAGATGGCGTTTGGAAATAAATTATATAAAATTAAGAAGCGATGCACTCCCTTCAGGGTTAACCTTTTAGGAAAAGTGGTCACTTAATATTAAACTTTGCAAAACCTTTCATCTTTTGTTATGTAACGGGTCAAAAGAACTAAAAAAGAAACGGTTTTGCAAAGTTCAAAAAGCAAAACGGCGCTAGTTTTGAGCGACAATAGTTGAGGATGATTGTAATAAGTTGGCACGGTTTGTCAATAGACATTATTTAATTTTATTTTCTTTAAAATGCCTCCATATTTGAGATTGCTTTAGGTTCCGTATTACGATGAGCCGGCCTTGGTTTCATGATCCAAAAGATGTCATTAGTTACCAACATTTCATTATGAAGCCTTTGCTTTGTGAGTCAAGAACAGTCACAGTTCATGCAATTAATTTATTCTTGCGTCAGTTCAGACTGCTTCATCCATTTTTTTTCCACTAATTATAAAATCTCATATTATGCATTAATGTTATCGGGCCAAAGTATCATTTACACTGTTAATCTTCTTATTATTACTGTCTATTAGATGAAGATCAGCCGTAACTGAGTTTGAGTAAAGGATAATCACAAAGATTTCAAGCATTCAACTTTTGAGGTGTACAAAAGATGGATACACACACCTTGATTATGTATTTCAGATCAAAACCGGTGACGGAGCCACAGTAGGTCCAGTGGGGTTGGAAGAAAAAATTTTATTAATAAAAGAATATGACTTTTTAATGATAGGTATAAAATTGAAAAAAATTACGACCCAAAGAAATTTTTCTTTTTAGTGGCTGAGCCACATTAGGTCCACATTAGATATATACTTATTATCTATACATTCACTTCATATAATGGCTGAGATATAGCAATCCAACTACGCATGCATAATGACATCAGCATCTTTTTTAATTTCAACTCAGATATTGTGGTCGGTGCCGATTAATTTTAATTGTTTGAGATCGCATTTGCTAATACTTACTTTTTTGATGGTTCATTCTGCACTGATTAAACCTTAATTAACCAAACTAGTCTTAATTTTTTCGGACAGAAAGTGAATTAATTACAACAGTCGCATGCCTCATGCACGTGTGTGGTAGCTCGCCCTTCTTAACTCCAACCACACTGCTTTTTCTGTAAATGCACACCAAAACCCTTAGCAGATATTTTCAATAGAATCCTTTACTCTCTCTCTCTCTCTCTCAGAACAATCTGTGAATTGAAATCATCCTTCTTTCTGATACTAAGATCATGTGTCGTTTCGAAATAAAGAGATGGCTTTCCACCGTTTGCTCACGGTTGTTAACGGAAATGATTAGGGTTTCTCGGTCTTGGATCGTCTTGAAGCTTCTCAAGAACGTCGTTATTGCCCTTCTTACCTGCATTTTTGCCCTAGGTTTGTTTTAGTAACTTTACTTTCCTCCCATTAAATCTTTCTTTTACTGTTCTTTATGGGTTTGCTGTTAATAATTCAAGAAACTGTGAGGTGTGTGAGAATCTGAGGTTACATCTCCTGAGATTTAGTGAAAGAAATATTTACATATTTATTATTATATGTTGATAGCTGAGTTTAACATGTTTAATTCTTCTAATCAAAAGCCCTAATTAGATATAATATTTGTTACAAATTTATAATAAGTTTATTACATAGGTGGAGCCATCGTGGGAGTAATAAGCGGTGCACTGAAAGGGCAAACAACAGAAACTGGAATTCTTCGCGGCGTCGGCGTTGGTGCAGTCGCCGGTGCAATCACAGCCGTCCAATTGATGGAGCTTGTAATAAATGGCGAGCCATTTTCCAAGGTAACGTTGTAATATAATGTATAAAAATTTATTTACCGTCGATGATATATTCTTTTTATTAGGAAATTTGAATAGTATACTCGCATGATATGATATTTAATGTGACGACGTAAAATTCAACCAAGACCCTTGCTCGGATTGAATACCGCGTCAGTAAGTCGACCCCACCCACTAAATTTGAAGACGTAGTAGTATTTAATGTTCTTCACGAACCATCTATGGTTACAAATAAAAATAATATCACCGATCGACTATGATATATATATAATATATATTATATATATATAATATGTAATGTACGTACGTAACCCACTCAAAGTGTTTGACTCCCATCTAGCACTTTGACTAGGCTGCATTCCTGTATTCAACACCTCGCTTTTTTTTTTTCCTGTACTTCGTTTTTATATTGAAGTATATATAGTTTAATTTTGATATTTTGATGTCCCAACTCATGTTGATTTCTTACTTGTTCTTTATGGGATTTCCATGGTCTATTGGCATGAACTATGATACCACCAAATGTTCACTACAGAACTTAAGAATATATGTCGCTTACTACATTTTAGTTCTATAAATATTCATTTGTGACATAATATGTTGGGTTTTCTGTTCTATCACACTTGAAATAATTTAACTCGTCCGATTCACCTAGCCCTAATTAATTTGCTTTTATGTTGAAGCGCTCATCTAATACAATATATATTATCCCCAAACTTTACGTTAAAGTGATTTATTTGTTTCACAGGTCGCACTTATATGCAGTTTGGTCAATGGGAAGATATTCATGGAATGGGTGAGCCCCGCGGTGCTAAAAGCTTACCAATGGCAGGTACATAGATATATTATCAAAATCTAATACTACATGACATTAATGAAATTGCTACAAATAAATAATATCAGTGGTCGATGATTCAAATAAAATGATATCATCAGATAAGCACAATGGAAACTGGGTTGATGGAAATCTCGGACATATTCGAAGTGAACACTTGCAGTGGAGGATTGTCCCATGATGCAATAAAAGGTCTTACCACCATCTTTAATTTCCGTACCAATGCCAATAATACCGTACGTCCACGTCATCACGATGACGTCAGCTGCTCCATATGCTTACAGGTAAAAAAACCCTAACAACAACGACTATCTACACATATACGTGCTTGGAAGATCAAATTGAGATCTTTTTCTTTTTCAGGAAATGAAGGACGGGGAATCGATGAGGCGATTGAATAGTTGTTGGCATTATTTCCATCTTAATTGCATAGACGAATGGCTCGTTCGACAAGGGACGTGCCCAATATGTCGAATGGACGTTTCGTGAAGGAATTAAGAAGGCTGACATTTGTGTGTGTGTGTGTGTTTTTGCGTTGTGATATATGATGGATATGTGTAGAAGTGAGGGAAAAAGAGTATGTGTCCTTCTAAGAAAACGCTTTTGTTGAGGACCTCTCTTTGTTTTGTATGAAAATGCGCTATGATTGCTTGTTACAGAGCAGTAATGGGGAAAAAAAACGTTTATGAGAATGGGATGCTGCCATTTTATCAGTTTTGCATTTGATTTTGTTGTCTTTGAGTGGTAATATACTTTTTTTTTTCTCAAACGAAAATGATGGCTTCCTCAAAGATAAGAAAAAGGCTAAATAACAAAAGAAATCATATGGTAATGATGGAATTATTCATGGGCGCGAACCTCTCGTCGAAAGAGAGGGAAAAAAACAATCAAAACAAAGTCACAAACCTCAAAGATTGTCACGTTTCCGTGTAGTGATGAAACAATTAATTAGAACTTATAATCTACAATCGATGTCATGTCATGGTAGGGTTGATGAGTTTCGATAGTATTAGCTTTACTTGAATTTAATTAATGAAGGGTATGAATATTTTGGTTGTTTGGTTGATGGATTTAAAAAATTATATCGGATGTGTTTGGCAGATAATTTTAAATGGTATTATGTTTAATAATTGCGTTCAATTAGATCCATTAAGGGCTGGAGATTAGTTAAATGTACGGGGAGTGAAGCTTTAGCGAATCGGTGTATTAGTGGAATTAATTAAATCTCACCTTTAGGTAAACATGCAACTAAACACAATGTTGGGTACAATTTAGATTTATTGAAACCCAACACAAGGCCCAAATATAGTCGGGGAAAGGCCCATTAATGGCCCATAAGGAGCTTTTGAAACGCTAGTATTAACTGCACGCTGGTTTTATGCGTCATAATTATTATGGCCACGTCATCATATATAATTGTTGAAATAAATTTAGGAAACTTTCATTCTGATCATGTTAATTAAATTTACCTTTAGACTCGAAACGATATTTAAAGTTTAGATGGAAAAGAAAAATTAGTAAAAATAAATCTTAGAGTAGCTTAAATTTTCTGTCGTGCTGGGAAATTCCAATTCCAAAGTCAGGTACGAACCTCCTATCGCCGAACTGATTATTTCTGATCTTTGTCAATCTGTTTGATGCCGACGCGGGTTCTTGTTAGGGTTCTGTTGACGTTGTGAGGGCATTGAATTCGGTAACTAGTATGTTTATTTATTTATTTAATTTTTTTTTGTTTGTTTATCGGCTGAGATTTCTGGTTTTTCAGCAAATTTGGTGCGTGTGTGTCGTCGCCGTTTTGAATTAGCTTTGATGGAAATAGTTCGATTTGAGGTTTAATTACGCGTCTTTGGGAATCTTAATTAATTTAGTTCAGCTTTTTGTGGTTTTATATCACCTGAGAACAGGTTTGCGTGTTTGATGTTGTAAAGAACGTAGGTGGCGATGTTAAGACTATTAGATTTTTCTTTCCAGTCATATGCTTCTTAGGTTTTTGACAATGCCTATGGATTAGGTTGTAGTATTATAAGTGTTGAAGAAACGTTTCTTGAACCCTAATCAATTAGTATCCGATTGTTATGATCATCTTTGTCCACCTGTTGTGTTGGTGAAGGTGTGATATATGAAGCACGTTTAGCATTTCATGTTATAATATTCCAATGGTACTTTTGAATGAGCTTGAATGAGATTTTACTCCTTTAAGGATGTGTAAGTGTGTAATGTTACAATTTCGTGGAAAATAAAATCAAGGATGCCTTTAACATGATGGCTTTTTAGGAAAATTCCAGACTTCGTCATGGGATTCAAATTCTATTGCTCTTTTACCATTTTATGTCTTCTCCCATGGGAAATCGCGTGCTGGTTTGCCCCGTTTTTGTAAGTTAGGTCGTCTGGGATTATGTAACTTCGATATTAACACATAAGCTTATTGCCTAGCTTACCTTTTGAGAATAGTCAAGTGCTTTTCGTTCATAGTCTTCGTTCTTCTTGTATTCTTTTGACACACGTGTTGGTTCTCCACTGTAACTTCACTTTCGCATTGCAGGTCCCAAATCTACGTAATTGCCATGTTTAACAAGTGAAAAGAAATTCATTTCAATCTCTATAAAATGGATCCAAACAATCAGATCGATAGCTCAGGCAACCTATCAGGCACTTCCCTGAAGAGAAAACGTGGCCGTCCTCGCAAAGATCCAAGCCTAAAGCACAGTGGAAGCACTCATATACCTCCAGGTTTCGAAACAGCACAGCAACACTCTCCTCAAACAACAAATGCGGCGCCCGATGGTGCAATTGGCCAAGCTGTGAGTGGTGTCATCGAATCCTCCTTCGACGGAGGTTACCTTCTCTCCGTTAGAATTGGAAACTCAAACAACAGTTTAAGAGGAGTTCTGTTTAAGCCTGGACAGTACGTCCCCATCACTACAGAAAATGATATCGCGCCTCACCTCCCAATGATCAGAAGAGAAGGTGGGTTTTCTTCGACCGAGCCCCAAAGTTCGTCCCGCGGTCAGAAACTCGCCGTTCAGAGGGCTGGTACGAAGAACAAGCATTATGAGACTCAATCGACTCCTCTTCCCTTGATTCAACAGCCTGGGAATTTTCAAGTTGGGCTTGGAATTGTTGATAGTGACAACAAAGATGTCCATATGGCCGAACCAATCTCTATGCTGCCGCCCGATCGTACTGTGCCCGTGACCCAGCTTTTTTCGGCGGTGCAAACCCATTCGAACGAAAATGGCTCGTTGAATGATGGGACTAGCTCTGAAGAAGGGCAAGTGGAGAAATCGAAATCCAAGGCTGTGACATCTGCTGCTAGCGTTGAGACTAGCGAATCTTCGCACATGTCTGATGTTAACGATGAGAATGGCAAGCAAGAAATGGGAACTTTCGATGTGCCCTTTTCGGAGTGGGGCTTCGTTTCTAACCAAGAGACTGGAATTTCCGATGTCCCACAACAAGGAGTTGGGAATTTGAATCTTAACATGAATTTTGCAGCTAATCCATCGCAAACTGCTCATGTTGCTTCTCCTTTCTTGAAGTTTGGATCGGGGAAGATGACCGATCTCTTACATGTAAGTAATCGAAGGCCTCGAATGTATCGTTTTTAATTTTGCGACTTTCTTTTGCCTTATCTTGAATCATTACACTGTTCGTAGGCTGTGCAAGAAAATGTAAAAGATCCAAGCTTGCATGTAACCACTGAACAACCAGCGACATCTGTGTCCAATGCTGAGTTTCATGGGACGGCAATGGCTTCAGAAACTGAACGACGAGGAAATGCTAGTGATTCCGTGAAGACAACTGATGAAAACTGAATATCCCGGCGACTGTTATAGGTGACGAGGGCTGTTACAATGTTGACTTGTTGAGTTTAGGAAAAACAAAGATTATGCTTTCTCTATGTTGAAATTGATACTTGGCGCAGATCCTTACTTGGAAACTCTATTAACCGAGCTGTTACTTCTATTTGACATCTTTTTTTGGGGTAATTCGTTCATCTTTTAATGCAAGGAAAATGTAAATAGTTAAGAGAACAAACCAGTCAAGATGATGATGATCAAGCTAATAGTAGAGATGTTAGAAAGTCAATGGTCAACTTCGGTAGAAGTGCTTATTCTACACGAAAGCGAGTAACGACTAAAATCTGTAAACTAAAAGCGTTTTACGGTGCTAACGTCGATGACGATATTGACAAGACTAACCCTCACCAACTTCGTAAACCCCTATTTGCAGTCAGGGGTATATTCGTCTTTCCTGTTAAATCCACCCACGCTTAATGGGTCAACGCCTTGCATCTGAATCATTCAACTCCTACCAAGAGCTGATAAAAAACGTTGGGCGATTTTTCGGAATTCAGTAGTTCTCTCATCAGATTTCAACGATCGTATCGGCGAAATATTTTCACAGAGAAAAGAAAACGACAGAGAAAATGCACGATTTTTGCTTCACGATACCGTACGGACTCATCCTCGTGTGCGGTGGCGTGATCGGATTCGCCAAGAAGGGGAGCACAGCATCGCTCGGTGGCGGCGTCGGCACTGGAGTACTCCTCCTCCTCGCCGGATACCTCAGCTTGCAAGCCTTTCAGAAGCGCAGAAACTCTTACTTCGCTCTGTTCCTCCAAACTGGTGATTATTTCGTATCCATATCTCATTTGATTGCTGGGGGAATTTGTTCCATTTCTTTCTGATTTTGATTTATAGATAGATGCTTGGAAATTGATACACCGAATTCGTGAGGGTTTGTAGTGATGGTACTTGAGACGAACACGTTAAATACATTTGAAAATTAGTTTTAAATTGAGGTTTGCAGTTCAACTCTGAGCTCAGCCTAATCAGGTAAAGGCGAAGGTTAAGATATTGTGTTGTTAGATCGAATTACCAGAATATGAACAATACATTTACTTGAGTTTGGATTGCACGTAAATAGTCAAAATGCTCGGATGAAGATTGCTATGCTTGACCTCGACCCTATCCAATACTTGTTAAGACAAAAAGAAAAGGTAATCCATTGATTGTGCGACTTAAATCAACAATACAAAGAATATGTAGCAGTCTCCAGGTTCTCTTTGTTCGAGTATCCATTAATAACTACTGATTTTGCATTTTGTGGATAATCGTTCTCATTTCCATGAATACCTCACGAGGATGAGAAATATACGTGACATGCCATTTAACTTCTCTCTCATATTTCGTGCAAACTTCCTGAAACAGCGATCGCGGTCTTGCTTTCATGGGTCATGGGGCAGCGTTACATGAACACTGGGAAGATAATGCCCGCAGGTGTTATTGCAGGGATCAGGTAAACTTATAAGAAAACTGAATTGTCCTTATTTCGATTATTGAGAAGAATTCGAACCGAGGCGTTCCATCTTAGGCATGCTGTTTATAGACGGTTGAAAATTCTGTGGGGCTTTGAAACTTGGTATCCAAAATCTTTGAATTCTCATATTTGTCTGACGAACAGTTTGTGAAATTTGAAGTTGTCTTGTTTACTTTCGTAAGCTGCTCATTTGTCTTTGTATTGCAGTGTTGTGATGACTTTATTCTACCTATACAAAGTTGCCACTGGTGGTAATCGTATTCCTCCGAAGGCTGATTAATGGTTGCCGACGACGAGCAGCATTTTTTTCTCCCGTGGTAAGAGAAATACGCACTTATCGTTCGTTCGATGTGTACTGTGTTGTAATTCGAAATATGAGACAGAAACGTCACATACTTAACATATGTATTTTCTATTGGAATCTTCAACTCCTTTCCCCATTTTGTACATTTTCTTTGATCAAACACAACTTACCAAACGCAGATACGGATATGGGTCAGACATTGGAAGCTATTTTAGGACGTCAATACAATCTAACATCATCCAATATTACTTACCACAAACCTTATCATCTCATACAAACGTCGTTATGTCTTGTCTTCTTCCCTCGTTTCTCTTGAGATTACTACGAATACGAGATAAGCCGCCCAATTTGGTAAGGATTAGTCTCACTAGCCTCAATCCTTGGGAAAAGAAGGCACACATGACTACTGTGCATCCTATGATTGTTTCTTCTTCGATCGTTCGTCTTCTCATCGCTTTCTTTAATGTAGAGTGTGTGTATATCCACTGTTGTGCTCTTTGGTCATACCGTCAGTTGATTCCTTGTGCTCTTTCTATTTATGGCAAAACATAGTTGGGAGCCCATCTGATGTGGTCTTTATCTTTCTTATATTTTGGGCTTCGATTTCAGCCCAATGGGGTAATAGGCCGCTTCCCAGATGCTGAAGAAGCCCAAAGTGATCATCCAAGTGGCAACTCGAACGAATGATATTTCGGGTGACGGTGAGGCATAATCGAACTTACTCTGATACTATATTAGAAATCGTGGGGTCTTTCCTAAAACCAATTAGTGATAGGAGGAGAAAATTCCTTATATATACTAGTATTTCTGACACTCTTTATGTGTGTGCAATAAAATAAAGTGAATTATTATTAAATTTTTTAATAAGTAATATACTAAAATAGAATTTGGTAGTCATTATGAGGTTATGGAAGGTACGTCTTTAAATAAGTCTTTTTTTTATGTTTTTTTTAATAGTGTTGAAAAAATTTGTCTGGTCAATTGATACAGACCAATTGACGGTTATTCTAGCCCCTCACCCTTAATAAAAGGGAAACTTTTATGTCAGGCCCAGTCAGGATTTTAAATTAGGATGCAGGCCTTGTCAGAATTTTAGTTTTAAGGACCTTGTTGTTGAAAAATTAAATAAAAAGGACCCAAAACTATGTTTTGACGAAATTACCATTAGTAAACTAATTTTTGAATGGGTATTTGACGTCAGTTTTATGTTACACAATTATGCTGATTTGTTATCGTAAAAACCATAAGTGTTACTTTACCGTAAAAAATGTTACTTATCGATAGTAAAATGTTATTAACAGACTTATATTTATTACATCGGATTATCGAACCCCAATTTTTCACACTGATCCAGGATAGTCGATTGTTAACAGACTTATATTTATTATATAGAATTTCCAAAAAATCGTCACGTCATAACTTCTAAAACGTACATTGTGTGAAGCAAGTGGCATGAAAGACATCGATTCATCTGGAATATGTGTTACTAAATTATGCAGTCGTGTTACTAAGTTATATATTAACGGTATAACAATATCAAGAGACGTTATTTCATTACTCATATATGATATATATCCAATAAAAAGGTATAAAAATGACCTTGTTTTATTTTCATAAGTATTGATGTGGTATTTTATGTAGCAGATCTGTTTCGATAGTTTTTGGCATCGAACTGTTCTACATAAATCGAACCGTTACTTAGATTATCTGAAGTGGTACTAAAAGTACAGAAAATATTACTACATAAACATTAAAAGTTACTCTGATTCCATCATGTGGTATTACAGTTAGTACTGTCAATTTGGCGGGCCTGGCCGGGCTGGCCTGCCGCCCGCCAAAGCCCGCCACTTGGCGGGGCGGGGCGGGCCAGATGGCCTAAAAAACTGGGGACCGCCCCGCCTACTATTTTTTCTATTTTTTATTTTATTAATTAGTAATAATTTTTATTTAATTATGGTATTTATTAATAAATTATGAATAAATATGATATTAATTATTAATAAAATGAATAAATATGTATATTAATGATACATAATTAATGACATTAATTATATTATCTAATTAATTTAGTTTTATTTTCTATATTTAGTATTTATTTTGAATATAATATATTATTTAATATATTATATATATTTACAATAATGGCGGGCCAGCATGCGGGCTAGCCCGCCCCGCCCCGCCAAGCCCGCCTCCTGGCGGGCCTGAAAAAGCTCAGCCCAACCCGCCACTTTAGCGGGGCGGGATGGGCCGGCCCGCGGGCCACGAGCCACTTTGACACCTCTAATTACAGTTACAACCCCAAACACTGGGCCCGTTTGGTTGGGGGATGGGTTTAAGCAGTATTAGTTTAAGTTGGGTTTAAATAATGGAGGATATGAATTTTTTTACTGTTTGGTTAGTGGGTTTAAATAATAATGTTGGATGTGTTTGGTATATGGGTTTAGATGGTATTAACTTTAATTAACTGCAATTTACAATTTTACCCTTATTTTTAATTAAGACTTTATAAGTAGTGCATTAGGGTTCGTCGTTAATTATATGCGCTATCGATTAAGGTATCCAATCCAATCTCTCTTTCTTTTTGTTTATTCAATTACTGAATTCTTTGTTCTTTTCGTTGGTGATTCGATCGAAATACTGTTTTGAACTTCATCGTTTTGCTGTTTTAAAAATCAGTTGCTTTGATAATCTTTTGTCAGATGATAGATAGTCTTTACAGTGTTTGCTTACAATAAAAGCGAGCTTACAACATGACTCATTCTTTCCATTCATCCTCTGGGTTTTGATTTTTATTATTTGTGTTCTCAACGAGACATCAATGAGTGAAATATAGATTTATGGTTTGGATGAATTATCAATCTTGTTCATGTCGATTTCTGCAAGACCATATAACTCGATAAACAATGCGCTAATACTATGTTTTTCCATCAGCCGAAACATTCTAAGTCGACGTTCTATTTGCATCACACATGATCGTATGCATCACACAATCCAATTAGCAAGTTCAGTGGGTACGATCCATTTAATCCTCCAATAGCATTCATTAAGCCACAGAATCATGGAATTAATCAAAATTCCCCAAATTCAAATAATTAGGTTTAAGAAAGAATCACACCTTCGAAGCTTAGTCAAGGTAGGATGTTGTATGGAATCTTCTTCTCGTCACGAGGATGCTCGCCGGTGGTTGAATTCGTCGGAAAATTTCCCGCCGGTGGGTTGTCGATTATCTCCCAGGATGATGTAATTTTTTTTTATGTTGAATACGTGAGGTGAGGTGTTGTGGATGATTGTAGACGAATAAGTGAGAGGTTAGTATAGGAAATATAATTTTTTATAAGGGGTAATTTAGTCATGAAATGAAAGTATTAAATAAAGTTAGGGGGATAGGCTGATTTATTTAATACCTTATTAGAGGTATTAAGGGGGTATTAAGTAAATCTTACCTTTAAAAAATCCCTCCAACCAAACACATCATCAGTTAATGCTAACCCCCCTAAACCCCCCTATTACCCCCAACCAAACGGGCCCTAAACCCTAAACCTTAAACACTAAACACGAAACCCTAAACCCTATTCCTCTTTGCTTTTACTTGGGTATTACATGTGTTATTTATTGGTGACGAGTCATTATTCTCATTATATGTTCGTTTTGCGGAAACATTTGTTATAAACTTCAAGACATGTATTGTTGTTCCATGAACTGTTATCCAGAAAAGCATGAAGTGTTATCCAGTAACCATTTTAATTAGAAAACGTTCCTCATCAAAATTCTTCGTTATTTCCATGATTAACATCAATAATTATCGTCGATAACTAAGGCCCATGATGAAATTGTGTCGAATTTACATTATCCAGTCATTAAAAGTCGAGATTTCACCATATTAAATGAGATTTTCGAATTGTGCTTGAAGCATTCGTGCTTTATGAACTTCGAAAATTTTCTTTGATTAGGAAGACCCATGAAAAATCGAAGCCGATACAACTTTGTGCTGTTAGTAACGTCGATATTGGGTCGGATTTGGAACGTGAATTTTTTATTTCGACCGTTTGAGTGTAAGGAATGTGTTATATGAGAAAGCGGTATTGTTTTTGAATGATGTGTTACTTCTGCGACATCAACTAAATATACACCATACAATAGTAAATACAAGACTGTTTGTTATCCAACTGAAAGAAAGTGTTTTTTTTTTTGCAGCGCAAAACTGTTATCATTGTTTGGAAACTTGTTATTGGATCATTTAGGTATCCAGAGAAAAATTTTGCATATGTCAGGGTTAAATATGTCTTTTCGCATCATTTTAGGGCCTGACCTCTGAATCTTTCGAAAAACAGGTCCTTAATACTAAAACCCACTGCAAATTGGGCCTGAACCCAAAACCAAACATATTAATAGGGCCTGAAACTTAATATACCCTTAATAAAATAGAATAGATATAGCGGCTCGAAGAGATTGAATTAGTTGGGACAAATTCCAATTTTATAATCTCAACAATACTTTTTTTATTTATCCGAAATCCGACCAAGCAAACCCCAAAGACTAACTCATTACTCAGAAGACTTGTCACTGCTCACTATACCAACCATATAAAACCACCGTAGGACAAGTTCAGCCGTGACAAACTCACACAAACAATTTGATATTTGTAACCTTTATTCGTCATAAATCAAAGGCTTTTATTTCTTCACCTCAACAAAGACACCTCAACAAAGGTGGAGGACGAAACAACAAACTTTTCCTATTACAACAAGCTCATGACCAACCAAGCATACACACAATTAACAAGCATTACCCTAATAACAACCTTATGACAAATTTTATTTTCACTAATATAACAACCTTTTATTCTCCAAGAACCAACCACAACCAAGCCAAGCCACTCACTCACAAGCCCTCGGTATAAGCCACGCCGCTCGACGGAAGCCAATCGCCGCCCTGTATGAGCCCCTTCACCGTGAACTTTGCCGCCTCGTTGGCATCCGTGATCACGCGATACCCCGGCCAGCTCACCCTCTTCCCCGTCCCCGCCCCGGGCCCACGGTTCGAGTACTCTCCGTAGTACAGAGTCTTCAACGCAAAGTCGCCGCTCCACGGGGCCCACCCAGTCGGGTCGATGACGTCGTCGATCGAAGACTGCATCACAACCGTCCGAGAGTACTCCTTCCAAGGCCTTCCCAAGTAGGACTTGATGGAGCCCTTGGACGGCTGTAGGTCCGCGCTGGGTGTTATGTAACAGTCTTGGATCGATGTCCCAGTGTTTTGGTTCAGGTCTGTTCGCCCCTGAGCCGTCACCTAGAGAGAAAAATATGTAGTTTTACGTGTAAGAACACGGAAATATATCTGCCAATTTAGGGAAAAATAACGACTTTGTATTATGCTGAATGATCACTTCACCTAAAAGCTTAAGCTTGTAAGGAGGTATCGTTTTTTATTTATATACTATATCTCTAATACAACCCTCACGTCTAGGTTGATTTTTTATTATCTAACCTTACACGTGTAATTTTCTTATATGGTGATCATAATAATTCATACCGATGGCCTCTTTAGTCCCTGGAGCTCTGATATAATATTGATAATTTTGATGAAGTGTTTAGGAAATACGAATTCACGAAATGTGTCTATTGCACCAATCAATACATATGGTTCATTTCTAACCCAAAAAGTTAAGTGAGGAGGTGTATCATTTTATATTTCCTACTTACCATGTTTTGCTGGCCGGCCCCGGGCTTACGGGGAATGAGGTAGCACTTCTGGAAGACGACCGCAGCGTTCCCGAAGATGAAATCCACTGTTCCCGTGACGTTGCAGTCGCGGTAGAACTGACGCAGCGAGTGGGCGTATAGCGTGTCCTGATACGCGTCGATCTTGCACCGATTTATCACTGACTTGTCCGCCCCGACCCTCAATGCCACCGCCTGGTGCTTGTCGGGCCCCGCCGTGTTCTGTATCCACAAGTCTTGAAGTATCACCGAGTCCCCCACCGCCGCTTAAAAGTCGCCGCCGTCGTACATATATATAAAATTATTTTATATGAATTATAAAATTATTTTATATGAATAAAATTATTAAATTTATGTTTGTAGTGGATAGTTGTGGTGTAATTAACATGTGTTTCAATAATTTTTTTTTATTATTTAATTTATTTTTTAAATTAAGGGAGACGTGTAACTTATTAGTACACCTGCATTCTATATTTTTTTCGAACTGAAAATAATTTATTACATACCGAGGGTGGCTGAGTTGAACGTCGTTGACCCATCGACGACGTTGAGACTGCCCGTAATAAGCGTGGAGCTCATCCCATCTCCGACGATCATCAGATTCGTCTTGCTCTTCCCAATTTCGACGTTCTCCTTGTAAGTACCCTTCTTGACGTAAATTACAAACCTGCCCTTACCTTTGTTCGGCGCCGCCGCGATTGCCTCCGCCACCGTCTTGTAATTCCCAGATCCGTCCTTGGCAACGACGAGGTCCGCCTTTACGGCGTTGCCGGAGCTCTGTAGCAGCCGCCGGTCCCTCGCCGTGACCCAAGAGGGCAGCTTTCCTCTGAGAGACCCAACAATTTCGTCGGCCGGCGGCGGCTGCTCTGACGCGACGGCGGCCAGAATGGCCAGAGAAGCTTCTGCCCTCGAAATCAAGTCCTCGACGGGCGCGCCGATTGACTCTCTTGCGGCGGAATCGAGCCCCTCGTGGCAGGCGACGTGGTTGGTTAAGACGGCGCTGAGCCACGCCTGAGCGTCGGGTCCGTACGGAGCTTTCATGGAGCCGATCACTAGGTCGGCGGACTGGTCCATGAGCTCGACGCAGTCGGAGAGAGGACCTCGCCGGCGGTGGTTCGGTCCGTTGTGCAGGCGGCGGGCTCGTGAGGCGGCGGCGTTGATGAGGTGGACTTGCTTGGCCAGAAACTTACGCAGTAGGGTCGCCGCGTCGGCGGCGGCGGCGCCGGCTTGGGGTGGCGTGACGTCGGAGAGTAAATCTTGGCACGAGGTTGGGTCTTGGGCTCTATGGCACACGTGCGAGAGGTTCGTGTGGGCTTTTTTGGTTGGGTTATTTGTGACGAGGAGAATAGTTGAAATGAGGATTAGTGCTAAGCACGAAATTGCGACTGTGATTTTGAGAAGGGTTTTACTTCTTCTCTTTGAGGTGTTGAGAAGTGGTTGGTTATTGTGCGTATCCATGATTTGATGTTTTTCTTGCAATGACTAACGTTGTATTAATGTGTGTTTTAGGCTTATATAAAGATGGAGAATGTGGGAGTTGATGTAGAGTACATTATGCAAAAATCGGTGGGTAATTATTATTTTATTTTATTTTCATGATAGTTGCATGAAAATTCAAATTTTTGACTCATTGATTGATTGGCATGTGGATCAAGATTCGGCTCTTCTCCATTCAGGGACGGATCCAGGATTCCAACGTTGGGGGGGCTCGATTAAGGGTGGGCATCGGGTCGGGTAGTCGGGTATCGGGTAATTCGGGTTCGGGTAGTTCGGGTTGGGGTTAAGATTTTCACCACCCAAACCCGACCCGATTTACGGCGGGTACCCGCTTGTCGGGTATATACCGGGTTCGGGTACCCGACGTCGGGTAGTCGGGTATCCAATTTTTTAATTGGTTATAATTCAATACAAATCAAAATATCCATGTTATATATTAATATGACTTACAATATTTGGATATTTTGTATTAATATCACTTACAATCAATGTTTTAAAATGCGTGAAGCGCAACGCGATTTGACTCCGAAAGCGCGTAACCTAAATAGTGTAGCGTATTGCGTGGGTATTTTGGACAAGTTACTTATAATGCAAGTTACTTGTCGACGGCCGTCTGACTCGATAACACGCCGTTCCTCACGACGGTTTTTATTAATATTTTTATATTTTTTTTAAAAAATTGACAGACCTATGACGGTTTAATCTAGACCCTAAGCCTTAATAAAATAGAATAGATAAAAGATTGGAATTATAGAACTATGGTTAATTTTGTACTAATTAAAACCGAATATTAATTGTTTTTATTGCAAAATAAATGTTATTTGCGAAACAATCAGATTTTTTCTTATTTAATGTAACGTTGTATAGTATTAATTTTTTTCTTTAATTATGGTATTTCTTTATAATTTAATGAGAGGCCCACTACAGGAATAAGCCCAACCCATTAGACATTAGATTAGGTTTATTGTTCATTCATCTTCTTCGCCGTGACAGTGCTTTAAAATGAAGATTAACTCGTTCCAGAACAGATTAATCCGATTAATCGGAGTTCCCATTCCAAAATTGTCGTTCCACCCGAAAAAAACACCGTTCCGGCCGTCTTGACGGCGATCCTGCGAACCATGCCGGGGGGGGCTGAAGTTGCAGCAGAGTAGGGGCAGAAGAGCAGACGGGGTTGCTGCCGGAACACCCCTAAGGGTACTCCGGCCGGCCGGGGGGGCAACAGCCCCCCCGAGCCCCTGTATAGCTCCGTCCCTGTCTCCATTGTAGATATCAAACTATTTGATTCATCGAGCTAGAGATACTTTTGAAATTTTTTAATATTTATCCCTCTAATGGGTGTTAGGTGAGCGATGCAACGAATCGGTGGGTGGAAAATTTATTACTTTTGGATTCAAGAAAGGAGCATGGGAGATTAATTATAACAAGGTATATAATTTTTTATACAAAGATTCTCATAATTGAGAGGATAAGATTTTATCGAACACTTGTTATAAAATAATCCTACATAATGCGTTTTGCCTTTTTTCAATACTGCGTGCTGCATCTTATTTTATTTTAAGGCGCACATCCTATACTATATAACTCAAGGTTGTTAAAACCGGACCGGACCGGCCGGTTCAAGCCGGAAACCAGCGAACCGGCCAGAAATCCGGTCCGATTCCAGTCTGGTTTAATTTAAAAAAAAAAAAAAAAAAAACGAAATGTGTAATAAATTGTAAATACATAGATAAGTGGTTAAATAACTAATTGTGGCCCAATGGTTATCAAATGGGCCTTACATTCTCAAGGTTTTGGGTTCAATTCCTTTCTACCTCTATTAAATTTTATTTTAAATTATCTTTTTATTACCTCATTTGTAATTAGTTTTTAATTTCTTCCCAATATATTTTACCTAAAATTTAATTTTGACATTTTTGCAATTACTTTTAGATATCTAACACATTTTATTTGATTAATTTATTCATAAAATAAAATTTTATTATATATAGGAACACCGGTTTACTCCGATTTTATACCGATTAAACCATTAAACCTTAAACAACTAAAATGTTCGGTCCGATTCAAAAACCCGATATCAGAACCTTGCTATAACTATACTTGTCGGTAGGGTTGCAAACGAATCGAATTTTTTTGGTTCGATTCGCGATTCGATTCGAAATTTTAAGATTCGAATTCGAATATTTAGAATACGAATCCGAATAAGAATATTTTTTTGATTCGAGAAATATACGAATACGAATATGAAATCACAATATTCGATTCGAAAATTAATCGAATCGATTCGAATAATACATAAAATATAATATAATTAATATATATTCACATATAATATATGATAACTCACTAAAACATTTAAAAATAATATGTTATAATTCAATATATGTTTAAATATGATTTATTATAATTCAATATATATTTTAAATATAATATTGTTTATATTTTATTAAATAAAAAATGAAGATGGCTTTGAATACAGATATTCGATATTCGATTCGAATATTCGAGAATATATTCGAATTCGAATAATAATCGATTTTATGATTCGATTAAATATTCGAGTATTCGTATTCGTATTCGATTGTCATCCGAATACGAATAGAACATTTCGGTATTCGACTCGATTCGATTCGTTTGCAACCCTACTTGTCGGTGTCGGGAAATGTCTTATATGGGTGGATGGTTAATTAATAGCTACTTCCTTATATATCGATCTACTTGAGTAGGTGTATATATATACTTTTTTCCCATTCACTATATGCAGTGGATGAGCCAAGAATAACAACCATTATTCAGCTGAAGCTAGTGGCGGAGCTGTTAAATCAGTGGGGTCAATTTGGTAATTGTACTAGGAAATTGGAAATTAGACTCATACCCACTATTTTTTATAGATTTTCACTGGGGTCCTTTCAGTATAATCTTTTTCAATTTTAGTTCTACTATAAATTTTTTCACCCTAATTATTAATATTTTTTTCCAGTGGGATTCTGGACCCCACTGGTTCTCATGTGGCTCCGCCACAGGGAAGCTCCATTATTACCAGTAAAGAGTTCCACAACTTAATACTGCTACAATAGCCACGACACGACAAGAAAAATTTTGTCCCAAAGATCAGAAACCATGAATCTTAATATGCTCCTTCTTCACAATCCCAGCCTGCGCCCAAGAACACAGACAAAAGAGGGGGCTTAGTTAACAATTTGATCCCCATACTTTAAGGGTAGTTCGAAAAGGACCTACTTGAACGAGAAAGGTCGACACGTTCTTCCTTTGATCGCCTTGGAGTTGAATAACCTATAATAAGGACGAGTCTTGGCTGAATGGGGCAAACGCCATCTTTACGTAATAAAGAAGCGAAAACCGTAAAAAAAAAAAAAAGAAAAAGAAAAGCAAGCACAAACCTGGCCCAGTTCAGGGTCTTGAACAACAGTGCCATTGCAGCAGAATTCTTTCTTAAGGTCCTTTAAAATCTTGCTGTAGCTGAATTCTTTCTTCAGGCCCTGAACGGTAGTCAGGCTTTTGCGACCATTGCGCTGCTGTATGCGAATGTGAATGTATTCTTTGGATCCGGCGCCAGAGTTGTCAGCATTTGCATCAGCAAAGGGATCTAAATATCAAAACAACATATATATATGTGTGTGTATGTGTGTATTATACATATGAAATCCCAGGTCACAATTTGCGGTGAACAAACATATATAACAGGCCAAAATTCTAAGGTGGAAATCTTACCAAAAGTACTCGGAATTTGGACGTCAAGATCAGACATGAAACTGCTGCGTTGATAAAGCAAATACAAGTTGTTGAGCCAAAGAATGGGATGGGATGCTCAGACCTTATAGAAGACAAAAAACAACGATACCATCTATCAGCAACCTTAAAGTTGAGGCCTTTTACGGCGCAAACACATCAACTAATATCTCAAAAAACTGATATAATTCATGCCACAAATCGGAAAGAGAATCAACCATTCTCGAAAATCCATGAGAAACAGCTTAGAGGAGCAACTAATCAGAAATTAGCATAATTGGGTACATAAAAAACCACAACAAGCGAAAAGAAAACATGTCGAGATTGAATCATCGAATTTTTTACCCAATTAGAGCTTATAATATGCAATTTCGACACGGAATCAAAATCCCAAACCACGTGGGAGAATAATCTATAGCAAACAACAAAATCAGGCAGAATCGAGAAACTAGTTCAAAATATCGACCCGGAACTACGACGATCAATTAAAAAGATCACAAACGATCACCGATATTCAAGGGGGATATAATACGAATCAGCGAAGTACCTGATCCAAAAATAGGACAACACCACAATAAAAAAGGAACGATGAACAAACCGCGAAATAGCTCCATGGAAATGCGAGTCCAATTTTATCCTCTCCGACGTGCGGTGAGGATCTTGGCCAAGTCTACGTGAGCGCGCGACACGTGGCACTTTTCTTTGGGTCAGCACTAAACAGCCCCCGTTTCTATATTGGATAAGATTAGAAGTGATAATTTATGTCTTGTGATTGTTAATGTTCCGATTTGAATTGTATGAGATTATTAATATTGTTCACTTGCCAATTTTAGCTAAAATTATTTTTTAGGTTGAGAAATTACCACAATCCTCGACAAAAAAACACCACTCAGATCACTGAAAGAGAACACCGCTCGATTTTATGCTCAACATACGTGCTTGTAATCGGTTTTCTCTCCATCAATGGAAGTCGCTTTAAAAAGAATGTTTTATTCCTAGACTAAGTCACCAAATGTTGGGAAAATCACACGGTTGATCTTACAGAACTCATTCAATCGACTTGTAAACAAAAAAGGGCAAAAAAGATCAAGTAGTTGTATTATAAAAGCACAATTACTGCTTTTGTCGACACCCAATGTTGCAGTATCATTTAAAAAGAATAAGCAAAAATCAATTGCTTAAATAACCTAATAATCACAGATCTAATAACTCATGTCAAGTGATTATCGAAGTCGACGTTTCTTACCGGATTGTTTTAGTAACCCGGATTAGCTGACGACGGATTGCGAAGTAGTTGTGTTGGTTGTGAAGGAAAGAGCTCGTTAGATTAAACAAACACACACCATTGATAGATATAGCAAAATATGAGTTTCAAATCCTTCGTCGCTGCCTGCAATATTTAAGCTCACAGATGAGTGCGATTTAATGTGTGCACTGAAAAAGGATTTTTAAATGACTGAAAAGTGTATTAGAGTAATTTCAGTATTATTATCCTTGACTGGATTAATAATCGAGCCTACATGCATCATATTATTTATCATGCATAGCCCGGATTGTTAACACGGGCCTCGCTTTTATCACGGGCTTTAGACCAATGGTCTTAATTGAAACTGAACAGTATAAAGCCTGATATGTGGACACTTATCTTGAAATCATCTCCACAATTTTGTCTCATTTCCTGTTTCACTTTATTAAACTTGTGATTATCCAAAAATATATTGGATATCACATTGATCATCATAAAATGAGGAATAAATTGGATGTGTTTATTTTTTTTATCATACAACTCACATGAAATAATGATGATTTTATGATTTATAGAATATATGATTAGAAGAATTATAATAAAAAGGAAATTTTATGAATCGCATGATTTAAAATCGAGAAATCTACACATAACTCCCTAATCCCAAACTATTTATCAACTAACTCCCCCCTTCCCATTCATTTATCATCAAACTCCCCATTTCAAACTTTTATATCACATAACTCCCTAATGGACGATTTTAGCCTTATAAAAACAACAATATTACCAAAAAACCTGTCAACACCCACGGACCCCTACCCAAAATTTGTAGTACCAATATACGTATTCTTGTAGTACCAATGTATAGATGTTCGTGGTACCATACCGTGGTACCATCCGGTGATATAATGTAGTACCATGCGTAGGTTATTTGTAGTACCTTTTTCGTACCATTTGCTTAACTATCGCAACCCCTACCCTAAAATTGTACCCACTGACCCTATCCAAAACTTGTAGTACCAATATACGTATTCTTGTAGTACCAATGTATAGATGATCGTGGTACCATAACGTGGTACCATTCCCTGAGATAATGTAGTACCATGCGTAGGTTATTTGTAGTACCTTTTCTGTCCCATTTGCTTAACTATCGCAACTCCTACCCTATTGTCGTGACGGTTACCGTAGATATTGGTACTACGAGTAACCTAATCTTGGTACCACACTAGCATATAATGCGGTACCACGAACATCTATATATTGGTACTACAAAAATTTGTAGTACCAATATACGTATTCTTGTAGTACCAATGTATAGATGTTCGTGGTACCATATCATGGTACCGTTCCGTGAGATAATGTAGTACCATACGTAGGTTATTTGTAGTATATTTTTCGTACCATTTGCTTAACTATCGCAACCCTACCCTAAAATTGTACCCACTGACCCTGCCCAAAACTTGTAGTACCAATATACGTATTCTTGTAGTACCAATGTATAGATGTTCGTGGTACCATACCGTGGTACCATTCCGTGAGATAATGTAGTACCATGCGTAGGTTATTTGTAGTACCTTTTCTGTCCCATTTGCTTAACTATCGCAACTCCTACCCTATTGTCGTGACGGTTACCGTAGATATTGGTACTACGAGTAACCTAATCTTGGTACCACACTAGCATATAATACGGTACCACAAACATCTATATATTGGTACTACAAAAATTTGTAGTACCAATATACGTATTCTTGTAGTACCAATGTATAAATGTTCGTGGTACCATATCATGGTACCATTCCGTGAGATAATGTAGTACCATACGTAGGTTATTTGTAGTACCTTTTTCGTACCATTTGCTTAACTATCGCAACCCCTACCCTAAAATTGTACCCACTGACCCCTATCCAAAACTTGTAGTACCAATATACGTATTCTTGTAGTACCAATTTATAGATGTTCGTGGTACCATACCGTGGTACCATTCCGTGAGATAATGTAGTACCATGCGTAGGTTATTTGTAGTACCTTTTCTGTCCCATTTGCTTAACTATCGCAACTCCTACCCTATTGTCGTGACGGTTACCGTAGATATTGGTACTACGAGTAACCTAATCTTGGTACCACAATAGCATATAATACGGTACCACGAACATCTATATATTGGTACTACAAAAATCATCCATGGGCTCACGGGATGGTACGGCGAACATCTATATATTGGTAGTATAAACATACGTATATTGGTACTACAATTTTGGGTAAGGGTGGTCCGTGGGTGTTGACAAGTTTTTTGGTACCACAAACATTTGTATATTGGTACTATAAAAATCGTCCATGGGCTCACGGGATGGTACGTCTAACATCTACATATTGGTACTGCAAACATGCGTATATTGGTACTACAAGTTGGGCTCGGGGGCTGGAATTTAATAGGGGGGCAAAATCGTCCATGAGGTACTACAAACATACGTATATTGGTACTACAAAAATATAGGGGTAAAATCGTCCATGGGGAGTTATGTGTAAGATTGTTTTGATTTAGGGAGTTTGTTAATAAATTATATGGAATGGGGAGTTATGTGTAAGAAAATAGGGGGAGGGGGATTTAATTGAAGTTACCCCTTTAAAATCCAACGAAATTGATATTTGGGGACATAGAGGGACGTAATTTGTGGGACTAATTATTTCATGCGCGATATCCAAAGTAATTATCCTACCGCCAGAACAAGCATTGGGAGGAGATTCACAATTCTACCCTTAATCACCAATATAAAATAAAATAAATGAAAACTATGGCATAGATGAGCTGACCAAAGACAAAGAGTCCAAGGAACAGTCCACTTCGTCGTGGCCCTATCAAAAACAAAACCCAAAAAATTATTTTTCTTTTCTCCAATCGGTAGATTCTCTGCACATAACATAATCCTCGCCCACCGTTGAACTTTCTTCGCAGCCCACCACCGTCGTCATGGCGGAGCAAGGCGGCGGCTGCTGCTTTCGCTGCTTCAGCTTCGTTATCACCTCGGGCCTCACTGCGCTCTTCCTATGGCTCAGCCTACGCACCACCAAACCCACCATCTCCCTCACCCAAATTTACATTCCTGCCCTCAACTCCTCTCTCAATTCATCGTCTTCGTCGTCGAACCACACCGTGTTCTTCTCCCTTCAGCTCAAGAACAACATGAAGGACAAAGGCGTCCATTACTCCAACACAACCCTCACCTTCTCCCTTCGCAGCGCCGCGGCGGCGGCGGCTTCTTTCATCGGGAACTACACGATCCCGTCTTTCTACCAGGGGCACCAGAAGAAGGCGCGGCGCACGGATGCGCTGGACGCTTCGGCGGCGCGTGGGATGGATTGGGAGGAGGCGCGGCGGGAGGCGGCGAATGGGTCGTCGCCGACGGTGGGGCTGAGGGTGGATTTGGTGACGAGGGTTAAGTTCAAGATTCTTGTGTGGTACACGAAGAAGCACACGCTGGTGCTCGGTGCTGACGTGGAGGTCAACGGTTCTGGGACGAAGGTCAACCCTAAGGGCGTGAGGTTGACGAAGTCCGGCGGTGGCGCGTTGGGGAAGGGAGGAAAGTGGAGAGTGTCGTTTCTTGTTTGTTTTGTAAATTATTATTTTATTTTGTGATCGAATTTTAATTATTTGATTGCTGCTGCCACCATGCCACTAGGACCCAGGTTGTGATTTATGTTTCTTAGCACATTGTTCATTTGTTGTAATAATATTTCGTAGTGGTTCGATATGTGTCAAAGACTTCACAATTTATGTAAATGAATTGTTATTCACCGCCCACTTTTTCCTAGTCACCGCCCCCTAAAGTGCTGGAGAAAGACTTTTCTGCCCTTATGATATTTAAATTAATTTAAAAAAAAACTAAATATATAATTTCGGTACGAAATACTGAAAACTATATACACAAATAAATTCGAACGATCGATCGATACGGAAAAAAAAAATTTGATTTAAGATTTTAGGACCGATCGATCGATATTTTCGGACCGATCGATAGATTTTAGGACCGATCGATCGATATTGTCGTAAAAATCATTCGTACGTAGATGAATTAGCGAACACGGATCGAAATAGTTTGAAAAAAGTCCCGACCGAACAAAATTTCGGCCGGCGCTTGGCACGGCCGAACAATAATTCCGGCCGCCACAAGACACGGTCGAAACACAATTTCGGCTGTGACATGTGCCGGCCGAAATTGTGGTTCGGCCGTGCCAAGCGCCGGCCGAAATCTTGGTTCGGCCGGTGCTGGGCCGGCCGACACCCGCGATCGATCGATTGGTCCGAAAATTTCGATCGATCGGTCCTAAAATGTTAAATCAAATTTTTTTTTCGTTCGAATTTATTTGTGTATGTAGTTTTCAGTATTTCGTACCGAAATTATATATTTAGTTAGTTTTTCTTTTTAAATTAATTTAAATATCATAAGGGCGTCTTTTTCCAGCCCTTTAGGGGCGGTGACTAGGAAAAAGGGGGCGGTGAATAGTAATTCCATTTATGTAACTAGTAATTACCCGTGCATGTTAATTATGTATAAATATTAACTATTTATAGTAGTTTCTTTACTAACAATTAAGCTAACATAAATGGGTATTTTAATTAGTAAGCTAACATAATGGGTATTTTTTAATATTATATTTATTTTTATAATTATTATTGTGGGACACGTTTCAACACCGCAATAAAACTACATTTAAATGTATATATAGGATTTACGAGAGATTTGAAAAAAAAAAATTAGTTAGTCTCATTTACACTGATTGCCTTTGTTTATCAGTTAGTTAAACTTCTTTAATACGGTTGCGTTTAGTTGTCCCAATAAGAAAATATTGCACAATTTTATCTCCACATTATTATCTTCTCGGTTGTACGGAGGTTTTGTTCACTTTCTAATTTCAACACCACTATGTTATACTACTATCTTGTTTATTTTCCTTCATAACAAAATTTTTATCTCTATATTACTTGTAACATTACAAAAAATATCCTTAATTTCCCAACATATCATTTTGATCACCATGAAACAAGTAATAAATTAGTGTTGTTTATTTATTTTTATGATATAAAGCACGTGAAATAAATGTGGTTTTCTGATTTGGTGGTATAAGGGTATTTTTGTCTTGTCATTATTAGTAGGTGGGCTGTATTAATTATCTCTGCTCGGCAGTCGGATGAATTATACTGAGTTTACTGGATAATAATAGCGAGCCGATCATATATTGCGGGCTTTGTATAATTGAGGTTTAATTATACCGAACAATATTACATAAGATAATACTCCCTCCGTCCCATAAATTTATGGACATTTGGGTATCCGGAATTAAGAAACTGAATATTTTAATAATATAGTGTGTTGGGAAGGTAAAAAAGTGTATGTTTTGGCACGTCTTTTTATGATCTTTAATATTATTATATTGATTGTTTGTGATAGTTTTTTTGCTAAAAAATGAAATGTACAAAAGATGTGGGACGTCCGATTTCGTAAAATGTACAAAAACTTTTGGGACGGAGGGAGTAGTATATCTTTATGTGGCCTTCTCGGCCAACTAAACGGGGCCGTAGGTAATGATGTTTGACTAGTTTTGAATTAGCTTTGTATTCCTTTAACAAACCACAATTAGTGTAAAATATATAACATTTTTTTCACAGTATAAGTTTTAGCTAATTATATATTTATAAGAACGGATTGTTATTTACTACTGCAGTGCTATCATAAAAGCGGTTTTGGGTGGACAAATATCATTTTATTATAAAAAATATAAAAGGACGAAATAATTTGGCGGTTAAAAACCCTCGACCCTCAATTGTGAGCTCAATCACTATCAAATTGGAACAAATCCTACACTACACTACAGCTTCAAGGCTCAGAAATCAGCTGCTGTAATCGATCGATCTAATGACAAAGGTGCCACTTGGTTGCGAGCCCGTCGTGGGTCCTCTAACGCCTTCAAGGAAGAGGGAATACAGGGTAACGAATCGACTGCAAGAAGGCAAACGACCCATTTACGCCGTCGTTTTCAACTTCATTGATTCGCGTTACTACACGGCGTTCGCCACAGCTGGTGGTAATCGCGTAAGGCCTCTGATTTGATATTCAATTTTAGCTATCCTTTTTGGTTTTGCTTAAGCAGAATGGTTGATCGTTGGTTGCTGTGCTGTGGCCAGAATCATGTAATTTATGTCTACAATTTTATTTTTGTATGTGAGATTTTCAGGTGACTGTGTACCAGTGTTTAGACGGCGGTATCATAGCTGTGCTGCAGTCCTACATTGACGACGACGTAAGGAAATTTTGTTTTGTGATGAAAAAATATTTTTTCTTTTAATGGAATATATTCTCAAACCAAATATGGACTTCCGTTTGTGACGTAGATCAGAAAGATGAGTCTTTTTACACTGTGAGTTGGGCGTGCAATGTTGATGGAAGTCCATTTTTAGTGGCTGGAGGGCTTAATGGTATTATACGAGTAATTGATATTGGCAGCGAAAAGATATATAAGGTGTGTATATCTCTTCATTGTTGTTGGAATCTTTCTTTGCATTGTTTCTTTAACTTCAATATCCCCACCTGAATTCGTGTTTGCAGAGCTTTGTAGGTCATGGTGACTCAATAAATGAAATTCGGACACAACCTTTGAAACCATCCCTTGTCATATCGGCAAGCAAAGTGAGCTTCTTGTGATTTCTTTATCTTAACATGACCGGGGTAATGTGAATGTTGATGCTTTTTGTTAAAACTTCAAAGTATTGAAAGTTTCACATTATCTGTATGAAATCAACAACCAATGGGATGGTTGATGGTTACTTATTAATATTTACTCGCATAGGATGAATCTGTACGCCTTTGGAATGTGCATACTGGGATATGCATTTTAATATTTGCAGGTGCCGGTGGGCATCGCAATGAAGTCCTAAGTGTGGTATGTGCATCGTCTACGATTGATAGCTCCTTCTCTCTTATAGTGTTATCTGCTTATTCTTTTTCTCTTTATATTTCATAGAATTATGGGATGTCACCTCTTCATTTCCTGTGATAGCAATGTATGACCATCAGATAATCTAACATTTACTTGGTTCGCGACTATTTACAGGACTTCCATCCCTCTGATATACACCTTATTGCAAGCTGTGGGATGGATAACACAGTCAAGATCTGGTCAATGAAAGGTAGTGTGCTCCTATTTTCTTCCTTTATCTTTTAAGGACCATAAACTGAATTGCATGCAGGAGAAACTATGAATTGATGTGCCTTATGGGAATTGCCTCCTTTTAATTTCAATTTGACTGCAGTGGGATCACATATGGGCTGATTTGTTATATATTTCGGTATTTCATTAGTTTATAATATGTGCCATCAGTATCCTTAGTTACCCCAATTTGATTGTTTCTCTCTA
Source organism: Craterostigma plantagineum (assembly GCA_027422505.1). NCBI lineage: Eukaryota > Viridiplantae > Streptophyta > Magnoliopsida > Lamiales > Linderniaceae > Craterostigma > Craterostigma plantagineum. The sequence continues at coordinate 5,103,999 of JAPQWV010000015.1, forward strand.
ATATTCACGTGTAAAAATGAGAATCTCTGCAGATTTTTGGACATATGTTGAGAAATCATTTACGTGGACGGAATTACCTTCCAAGTTTCCCACGAAATACGTGCAGTTTCCAGTGAGTGGCACTCTTTTTTCTTCTTTTTCCCCCCTTTTCCATGAATCATGATCGAGAGTACACTTATTTTGTCCTTATTTTCCCCCAGATATTCATTGCATCAGTGCACACGAATTACGTTGACTGCAACAGGTGGATTGGAGATTTCATTTTGTCTAAGGTATTCTATTACATTTTTGTAATTGTTGAATCAATTGGATCCATCTACACAAATCATCCTTTCGTCCCTCTGCTCTCAGAGTGTCGATAACGAGCTTGTGCTATGGGAGCCAAAAATCAAAGAACAGTCCCCCGGGGAGGTTAGATTTCTACCCATCTATACACAGCTTTTCGACATTCCATGGCATCATCGTATCATATGTCGCCTAATGTTCTTTCTTTCTTCAGGGTACAGTTGATATTCTGCAAAAGTATCCCGTCCCAGAATGTGACATATGGTTCATCAAATTTTCATGCGATTTCAATTACAAGGTGGCAGCAGTAGGTAATGCCCCTGTTGAACTTGAAACCCATCCACGAAAAAATAATCAAGAAATCCATAGATAAAGTAACAGTCTTTGAAACTTCTCCTTGTTCAGGTAATAGGGAAGGGAAGATTTACGTCTGGGAAGTTCAGTCTAGTCCCCCTACCCTCGTAGCAAGGTGCGTGTTTATGAATGATGCTCTTTTCTCGACTTACGAGCACGTATATATGCATATGGATCGCGGTTTTTTTTATCCTTTATTGACTATTTATTTCCCCACTTTGTTTCCGTCATTTTCCTGCTCCATTTCCCAAAAGATTATCCCACGCTCAGTCGAAATCGCCCATTCGATTGACTGCAACGTCGTTTGACGGAAGGTAAATAGCAGATGATTTATAAACACGAGGTCTTGAAGCATAATCGCATATGAACTAACGTAAGTACGAATGATTGCAGCACTATCCTCTGCTGCTGTGAGGATGGCACAATTTGGCGCTGGGACGTAGTTTCATCTTCATAGAAGGATTTTAAATTGTCCTTTTTCCCTTGTACAACTATCTGATTTATATCTCCAGCTTTTGTTTAGAACTAACTAATTGTTCATCAGACATCGTACTAAGTTTGTAACTATCTGAGATTAAGCTTCTGGGCTTTGCGTATAAGTGGCTTTACCTGTTTGTTTTCCCTTCTAGAATTTCCTGTTGAATCAATGGGCATCTTCAACATTGGCCTGATATCTAGAAGGTGCAAGGGAAATTTCGACGATATTGAACAAAATATAAACAAAATATATTCTTGCTAAAAATAATATGTTTATTCCGTAATTAGTGGGCTGCACTACAATTTAGGAGAGTTCGGCCTCCCTTGAAAAGCGCGTTTGACCAACAAAACGCGGAATATATATCGCCATCCGTCTCGTCTTTTAACTCGGGGTCCATCGCCTATATATACCCTGCTTTTTCCCCCAATCTCAAATCCATTCTACTGTAAGCAGACGACAGGCGGCTCCTCTTTTCCCTAGCTATTTCTCTCAATTTCGAGGTTATTTTCCCCTCTATTTCTCAGCAGACTCTCTCGTTCTCAAGGTAGGTGGATTCGTATTTTGTTTTTAATTCAATCAGGCTTTGTAGCTTGCTCGTCATGCGATCATGTTGTTTGTGTTATCGTTATTATGTCGATGATTTGGTGGCTGCGATTTGTATCGGAGAAATTGACCGTGATGCTTGATACGGCCCGGTTCTGTAGACGTTTTGTTCTATTGCGGAAAATTATGTGAATTCGAGTGTCGTATAGCAGATTGACATTATTTTACTCTGTATTTAATTGAACTTGTTCCTCGATTGAATTGATGTGTAGTCGTGGGGCGATGGGAAGGTTTATGGATTGATTAATAAAATCCCTTGATATAACCTATGATTTACATAGATAGTCCCCGGCTATGGATTTATATTTATAACAAATTCATAGAATCGGAGGAATTTTTGTCAGTGCAATTCGTGGATTGATATTTATTAATCTAGGATTTTGATCTCCGTATGAACAAACCGAGCTGGTATAAGATTACAGGTTTTTTTCCCACTCATTATCCTAAGATTTGGTAGCCTCACAATTTTCTTACGTATGCAGATGCAGATCTTTGTAAAGACTCTTACCGGTAAGACCATCACCCTCGAGGTGGAGAGTTCAGATACCATCGACAACGTAAAAGCAAAGATTCAAGACAAGGAAGGAATTCCGCCTGACCAACAAAGACTCATCTTTGCTGGAAAGCAGCTCGAAGACGGACGAACGTTGGCCGAATACAACATTCAGAAAGAATCCACCCTCCACTTGGTTCTCAGACTCCGTGGTGGCATGCAGATCTTTGTCAAGACCCTAACGGGCAAAACAATCACCCTCGAAGTTGAAAGTTCAGATACCATCGACAACGTAAAGGCCAAGATTCAGGACAAGGAAGGAATCCCACCTGACCAGCAACGATTGATCTTCGCGGGCAAGCAGCTCGAAGATGGGCGTACCCTCGCTGACTACAACATCCAAAAGGAGAGCACCCTTCACCTCGTCCTAAGGCTCAGAGGTGGGATGCAAATATTCGTCAAGACTTTGACTGGCAAGACCATCACACTCGAAGTCGAGAGTTCAGACACGATCGACAATGTTAAGGCAAAGATTCAGGACAAGGAAGGAATCCCACCCGACCAGCAAAGATTGATCTTTGCAGGAAAGCAGCTCGAGGATGGGCGAACCCTCGCCGATTACAACATCCAAAAGGAGAGCACTCTTCACCTTGTCCTAAGGCTAAGAGGCGGGATGCAAATATTCGTCAAGACACTCACCGGCAAGACAATTACCCTCGAGGTCGAGAGTTCAGACACAATCGACAACGTTAAGGCCAAGATTCAAGACAAAGAAGGAATCCCGCCAGACCAGCAAAGGCTGATCTTCGCTGGCAAGCAGCTCGAGGATGGGCGAACGCTCGCTGACTACAACATTCAAAAGGAGTCTACCCTTCACCTTGTTTTGAGATTGAGGGGCGGTATGCAGATTTTCGTCAAGACTTTGACGGGAAAGACTATTACCCTCGAAGTCGAAAGTTCAGACACGATTGACAACGTAAAGGCAAAGATTCAAGACAAAGAAGGTATCCCGCCAGATCAGCAGAGGTTGATCTTTGCTGGCAAGCAATTGGAGGATGGGAGAACGCTCGCTGATTATAATATTCAGAAGGAGTCTACGCTTCACCTCGTTCTTCGCCTGCGCGGCGGTTGCTGAAGATTATAACCCTATCTGCTGGTTGCCTGCTCTGCTTGGGAATCGTTTCTTTTCTTAGTGATGTGTTTCGTGAACTAATGTTTTGTGTTTCGTCTCTTTCATCATCTGTGTTTTTTGGTTATTGGGACTGATGGAGATTGTGTTTATCCAGCCAGCGTTGAATATTATTAACCAGTTTGATAATATGTTGGGTGTTTTTTACAAGTTCGTAATTTTCAGAAATTTTTCTTACAAGCTACAAGCATCCATTTGAAAGAAAACACTACTAGTTCACGGATAGAGATTTTTTCGGACCAAAACCATATAACTCAAATCCAATGCCATACAAGCTAGTGAAATTCTATTTTAAAACTAATTGGCAATAGAAAATTAGTTAACAAGCTTATATATTAATTCAACTTCTACGATTTATCCGACATGGAATTTGGATTTGATATCTAACATAAATGGATTTACCAAATTAAATGAATGGGCTTTCCATTCATGTAACAATTTGGGCCTTTACTGGCCAATGGGTTTTCCATTCCGAGTACCACAATTATTATAGGGCCGAACAAAGCCCAAAAAGTAAAGGTGGTGACCTGGCAAATTATGACATATGTGGCAGTATCTGATAGGCTATTCATCAAGTGATGACAGGTAATGGGCGTCGTAGATGCAATAACGCGTAGAACTAGAAAGTAGAAACCCAACACCACTCTCCGAAAAACCACTGCGCAACGGTTGAATCTATCTGTAAGCTGTTGGTTTTGCCACCGTGGACTTTTCGTCCCAATCTGAAAGAGAACCCTAGCTTCACAAGTTGGCGGATTACTGGTATTTTTCTCGATCTCTCTTTGCTGGATTCATATATTTCTGACGCAATCTTCGTTTTGTTGTTGTTCAAATTTTTTCGATATCTATGCTGAAGTGCACAAGCTTCCATTAGAGTGTTGTTTGCGCGATCTGATCTTTTATGTGGCAAATGTTGTTGAATTCGCCGTGCTCCTTTGTGAGCTGACGATTTGAAGCTGTTCTGTCCTTTTGGGTGATGTGTTTGTTCGTTGCTGTGCATGAATGTGTTGAGGTGATTGATCGCGAGATTGATAGGTGAAAATTGTTTTGAATTTGTTTGTGAAATGGTTAGGGATATGTGTGCAATGATGTAAACACAATGGCATCATCTTCCTGGTCATGTTTCAGCAGATTGAAATGTTTTTCTTATATGTGTTTTTGCATCTGTGTGTGTAATCTTTTGGTTTATATAGGGAAAACTGTAGCCTGATATTCAGTTGTTTGCTGTTGTTGTTTAATATGGGTAAAGCTTGACATCTGTATGGCATGTGCATTAGGTCTTTCTTGGCATTTGACAGATATCGAAGCAAAAACTGATCTGATCTTGTTGGGAAACGAGAAAACAAAGGTGACATTCGTTGTGGGAAATCGCGGAATATCAGTCGTTGTGGGTAAGATCATTCAAGATTCAGCGACAAGGGTCTGGGGGTGACTTGCCCCAAAGTGGCGAGTTTAACCCTTTTCCTGTGGCACGGAGGGTGAACTCCTTCCAAACAGTTTCCATGGATGATGATGTGGAAGGTGGGAACTTGGGGCCTTACCAGGATAGGCCGAGGACGTTCCCTAATATGCGGAGCAAGTCTTACACACCTCTGGTTCGTAAAAATATTTCTTGAGATAATATCATAACTATTGCATATTATTTCCGTTCCAAAATATAGCTTGGAGGATAAAGAGATATTGAATGGAACAAATTATCCTGTAACCTTTTTGCAGATATTGATATTGAGTATGAACTAAAATTTATTATATATGCTCTACAGAAATCCTGTTACATAATTTATATATGTGTGTGTGTGTGTTATAGTACTTGATAAAAATTTAGGTCACTTATCTTTGCAGCGTGATTGTTTATTCTGTAACTAATACCTGTCAGTTGATTTGTGCAGATATTTCGCATATTTATGAGGATAAATGTCCGTCTTCTATTGGTGCTTCTGCTCTTTGGCCTTGGAGCTCTTTTTTATATTGGTGCTAGCACCTCCCCAACTATTGTGTTTGTCTTCTCTGTGTGCATAATCAGTTTCGTCGTTTCTATATATTTGACTAAGTGGGTGCTTAGGAAGGATGAGGGGCCTCCTGAGATGGTTCAGGTATAATTTTCTTGTTAGTCACATTCTCCATATGGAAAGTAACTACGGTCTTTATCCGTCTTCCTTGTATGCCTGTTATACATACTTTGTTTTGTTACTGAAATGTATTGTATCTGCCCACATCTCTTTTTGGTTTACCTAGATAGCAGATGCCATACGTGATGGTGCTGAAGGGTTCTTCAGGACCCAGTATGGAACAATTTCAAAGATGGCTGTCTTACTAGGATTAATAATTCTCAGTATATACTTGTTTCGTAGTACTACTCCTCAGCAAGAATCATCTGGTTTGGGAAGGTAAATATTGTATTTATTGGAATACTTCTATCCGAGCTTTCTCTCCCCACCATGAAAAAGGAAAATATCACAGAAAATATACAAGATCGCTTTCACATACATGAGCGCTCCACTTTTGGGTTGCAGGACTACATCTGCATATATCACGGTGGCCGCTTTTCTTCTTGGGGCTCTTTGTTCTGGAGTTGCTGGTTATGTAGGGATGTGGGTATCTGTAAGGGCAAATGTTAGAGTCTCCAGTGCTGCAAGACGTTCTGCAAGAGAAGCATTGCAAGTAATCCTATACACACATTAATACATATATATGTATCTACGTACATACATATATATATATATATATATTTATATATTGATTGTGAAGCTTGATATTTTAAGCTGACATCACTGGTTTTCAGGTTGCCGTTCGCGCTGGTGGACTTTCCGCATTGGTGGTCGTTGGTATGGCTGTCATGGGTATCGCTGTACTATATTCCACCTTCTACATTTGGCTGGGAGTAGATTCTTCCGGTGGAATGAAAGTTAATGAATGTAAGTCCATTTCACACGCTCCTTAAGTTTGATATGATTGTTCTCCATCAGTGTGCTGACTTTCGTAATTTTTTCAGTACCTCTTCTTCTTGTGGGATATGGTTTTGGAGCTTCATTTGTTGCACTTTTTGCTCAGTTGGGCGGTGGAATATATACCAAAGCAGCTGATGTTGGGGCTGACCTGGTTGGAAAAGTTGAGCAGGGTATTCCAGAAGATGATCCCCGCAATCCAGCTGTTATCGCTGACTTGGTAATTTCCTGCTTTATATTAGTTTTGAGCTACATAATGATAGTGTTTTGGAAATCTTGGGTAGCCATGCATTAGCCTATCAGTGAAGATATACGTTTGCCGATTTATAATGCAAGGCATGTTTATGCATCACGTAAAAGTCACCCAGTTTCTTCTCACATTCATTTTTCAAATTCTAAGGTTGGAGATAATGTTGGTGACTGTGCTGCAAGAGGTGCTGATTTATTCGAAAGTATAGCTGCAGAAATAATTAGTGCCATGATACTTGGTGGAACAATGGCACAGCGCTGTAAAATTGAAGGTAAGAATTATCTACTTTCTTTTAGGTGAAGTTTCTTATCCCGCATATAGGTATAATCGATAACATTTTGTTTTTTTTTCAATTTCCTTAAATGCATGGCATCTTCAATGTATGCAGATCCATCGGGTTTCATTTTATTCCCTCTTGTTGTCCACTCGTTTGACCTGGTGATATCATCCGTTGGGATTTTCTCCATTCGGCAGAAACGTGACTCTGGAGTCATTGGTGCTATAGAGGATCCTATGGCAATTCTCCAGAAAGGATATTCCATAACAGTCGTTTTAGCTGTTCTGACATTTGGTTTGGTAATCGTCGCTTCAACAAGTTCTCTTATTAAAATTTCAGATGAACATTCTCCTTCAATTCTATTTCTCGTTATTTTGCCCCTCTCTTTGACTGACTCTTCATATTTCCTCTCAAAATACGATGTACTTGCCTTGCCCAATCTGATCTTTTCGGTTCTTCACAATTTTGCAGTCTACGCGCTGGATGCTGTATACAGAACAAGCACCTTCGGCTTGGCTGAACTTTGCCTTATGTGGTTTGGTTGGTATTTTGACTGCTTACATTTTTGTCTGGATCACAAAGTATTACACTGATTACAAGCACGAGCCTGTGCGGATGCTTGCACTTTCCAGCTCCACCGGCCATGGAACTAATATAATTGCTGGAGTGAGTTTGGGTCTAGAATCTACGGCACTTCCTGTCCTAGTCATAAGCGCAGCTATTATTTCTGCCTATTGGCTGGGCCACACTTCTGGGCTAGTTGATGAGTCTGGAATTCCAACTGGTGGCTTGTTTGGAACCGCTGTCGCCACTATGGGAATGCTCAGTACGGCGGCTTATGTCCTAACGATGGATATGTTTGGTCCTATTGCTGATAACGCAGGTGGAATTGTTGAAATGAGTCAGCAGGTAACTAAAGAAAAAATATGATGAATTGAAATCGTAAATTATAAAATTAAATGATTGAGTTTGCGAGACGTATGGAATTTCAGCCGGAGAGTGTGAGGGAGATTACGGATGTTCTTGACGCTGTTGGAAATACTACAAAAGCCACCACCAAAGGATTTGCGATTGGATCTGCTGCGCTGGCTTCTTTCCTTCTCTTTAGTGCTTATATGGATGAAGTATCTTCCTTTGCACATGTACCCTTTGCTCAGGTATGACGTAGCTTCTCTTGCTTAACAGCAGACATTTTACACCTGCTTCCATTTGTTATTCCTTATCGTTCTATTTTTCATCAAAAACATTGTTTCGATGTGCACATATAGGTTGACATTGCCATCCCTGAAGTATTCGTCGGTGGATTACTGGGCTCTATGCTTATATTCCTATTCAGTGCATGGGCCTGCGCAGCTGTCGGTCGAAGCGCACAAGAAGTTGTGAACGAAGTTAGAAGGCAATTCGTTGAGAGGCCAGGAATCATGGTTAATAATTTCACCATTCATCCTAATTACATCATTATTTCGCAAGGCACTGAGATATTACGTGCTTCAAAAATCATGTCAGGATTACAAGGAGAAACCAGATTATGGTCGGTGTGTTTCCATTGTCGCAGCTGCATCTTTAAGAGAGATGGTAAAACCTGGAGCATTGGCAATCATATCACCTATAGTTGTTGGTAAGCCCTTTTGCTTCAAGATTCTTAGGTTTCACCAAAAGCAACATCTCAAATACGTAGTAAATTTCCCTCGCCAACCTTCCAATGTGCTCTTTATATTCCTTGTTTCAGGGTTTCTATTCAGAGTTTTGGGCTACTATACGGGCCATCCTCTACTCGGCGCAAAAGTCGTCGCAGCTTTGCTGATGTTCGCCACTGTCTCAGGAATATTGATGGCCCTTTTCCTGAACACCGCCGGTGGTGCTTGGGACAATGCAAAGAAGTATATTGAGACTGGCGCTTTGGGAGGCAAAGGGAGCGACTGTCATAAAGCCGCAGTTACTGGCGACACGTAAGTCTTAGACATTTGCCATTTCTCCATAAATCTCTCACTTTGAATCATTGAAAGATGAATTGAAATGCATAAATATATATAATATTTTGTTATATTTTTAGCGTTGGAGATCCATTTAAGGACACTGCAGGGCCATCGCTTCATGTGCTAATCAAGATGTTGGCTACCATAACTCTCGTAATGGCTCCTATATTCCTCTAGTAAAATGTCACTCGCGCGAATTTCGCCTTCAATTTTACCGCCCCATCCCTTCTTTTTTAACCTTGACCGTACTCTTCTTATGCGATTTCGAGTATGTTAACGTAAAATCTTCTCTTGCTTTCGGAATAAATGGTTGATAATTCAGTTACATGGACTAGTATTATTGGCTAAGGTTAATAGTACTAGTATAGTAATACACTGCTTGATGGTGCTAATGTTTTCGGCCAAAATCATTTCGATCTTTTGAGTACAATTACATGTATTGTATGTACTACAAATAATCGAATTTTGACTTGGAAGGTTTTATGTCTGTCTTTGAATGGGACTTTCCGAGGAAAGAATTACGTCGACTATCAACATAGTATTTAAATGCCAAATTTTAACAGTTCTTGAAGCTATCGGAGATAAAAACACATCCATCCATCCAAGTGTCTTTCTCATCACGTTGAATTTAAGTTATATTTATGATTTATTTGCTATGTCTATACTTCCTTGGAAAGAATCTTGGTGTTCTCTTTATTACAAGTAGGATTCCTGCGGGAGCAATGCTCTTAATTTAAACATCATACATTAACGTCCATGGCCTTTAATTAATACAACACCCACCGGGCATATCTTATATTACTTCTTTTCTCCATATAATATTAAAATTAATGCCCATTTTCGTGTATTAGTTGCATTTTTTCAAACAGGTGACATGAGCAATGTTGGGACGTTAAAAGACACGAAAGGAACTTCTCATACAGACCATATGTAAGAAGCGATCTGCATCATGTATATTATAATAATAACAATGCTAACATGCATCATCATATATTATACTACATTACACCAAAAATACATACTCCCTCCGTCCCCAACCTTTATGGACATTTGGGATATGACACGGTTTTTAAGAAACTGAATATTTTAATAATATAATACAATTAAAAGATAAAAAAGTGTATTATGACACGTCTTTTAAGAATATTTAATATTACTCCCTCCGTCCCACAATTTCTTACCATCTTTCTATTTCGAGCGTCCCACATAATTCTTCCCATTTCTATTTTTCTAAAAAATTATTCCAATAATTAAACTAATTACATCATTTATATTTAAAAAAGGCTTCTTAATTTGCGTGCTCACTAATTAGTTTTCTCTTTCCATTCCTAAAGTGTACTATAATATTAAAAAAATGTGGTTTCTTACGTGCCCACTAATTTTTGGAAAGTATTAAGTGGGACAGAGGTAGTACTATATTGATTGTTTGTCATAGTTTTTGCTAAAATAGGAAATGTACAAAAGATAGCGACCCGATATAGTAAAATGTAAAAAAAAAAAACTTTTGGGACGGAGGGAGTATTGTTTTGTAGATAATAGACGACGAACATTATTAGACTATGTTTATCGGTGATGTGCATGACCGGTCGTCCATTAAAAGTATTTAAATTAAACCAAAAAAATAATAATCAACACAACCGGTTGTGACCCAACCCACAACCGGTTGGTGGACCAACCTGGGTCACAACTGGTTGTGCACAGTTTTCTATAAACTGTTCCGTATGCTTTTATGATTTTTTATGATTCATTTAATTATCTGTTAAAATTTAATTTTTATTTTTTTCCAAAATAGATGATTTTTTTCTATACAAATAGAGACTAATATTGATACATTTTGAATCACAATTTCATATTATCTATTTCTCTATCACATTCTATAATCTATCATAATTTCATATTATTTTTTCTTCAATGACCAAGGTATCTAAATTTTATATCATATAATGTAATTTATTTTTCAAACATTCAAATACTACTTAACATAATTATAAAATATAAATATTATGGGTTGTGTTGGGTTGTTGATAAAGTTGAAAATTATTTAGGTTGGGTTGAGGTGTAGGTTGCGTATGTGGAGGAGAGAGAAATTAATATTTTATTTTCATGACCGGTTGTGGAAGTCATGGATAAATATAGTCTTATATTCAATTGAGTCGGCCCACTCTATAGCGCATTTAAGTTTAGATCAAAATTACAGATAGCATATTTCATGTTTCCCCAACTGCTCATTTCCCAAATAGTTCTACTGTGGATGACGTTTGATGGGCCCATCAATGGGCCTAATTGGCTTTTTCCGACAGGCTAGAACGATGAATATGCAATTCTTCACTTGCGAGTGGGTTTTTTTTTATATCAATATCGAAAGAAAGTCAAAAGTCAAATAATAATCGGGGCACGCACGTGCTGATGTCCGATGTCCTATCCTATGCGACACGTGCGAGGCTCGCAATCCATGACAATTTCACGTGATATTTTTTGTTGTATTTCCTTTATTTTGGTTTGATGTGTTTCGTTTTCCAATTTATTTATCATCATAACTGAATTGTATTTCATGATTTATAATGTTCGGATGCATGCATTTCCAAATATTGAGGGGTCCCCGTGTTTTAAATCTCAGTTCTATCTAAGTTCCAATCTGTTGTTTCCATTCCACCATATATCTTCTATATTTCCCAACACTTGGTAAAAGCTTACATTTCAATTGTTTTGATATCTTTACGTGGAGGTGGTGAGTTCGATATCATTTGAACTTCTTTGGTTTTTTTAACTTGGGACAAAACTAATAGAGAAATTAGCCTAGACGTGAGGGGGCGTGTTGGAAATAAATTATATAAAATTAAAAAGTGATGCACTCCCTTCAGGGTTAACCTTTTAGGAGAAGTGGTCACTTAACATGGTATCAGAGCTTAGGGACCCGCAGGTCCTGGGTACGAATCCTCACGACCACCCATTTATGAGAATTGCACGTCTAAGGCTGGATAATAGAGAAATTAGCATAGATGTGAGGGGGCGTGTTGGAAATAAATTATATAAAATTAAAAAGTGATGCACTCCCTTCAGGGTTAACCTTAAAAACATGCCAGTGTGTAAAAAGATACATAATTGAAAAAAAAAATCCGAAGCCCAAATTCTTAAAAATAAAAAGAAAAGTTTAGATGGTTGGAATGTGCAACAATCCAAGGCTGTGCAAAGGCCTGTAGTTTCTTGTAATGCTGTCCTCCTATATCTTCTTCAGTAATTCTTTCTTTGTTTTTTAGTAATAACAGGTGGCATGAATTTTAAATCTGAAGATGTCGTATTTATATTTAGAAGCATAACTTCGTTAAAATTCTATATAGAAACAATATCTTTTCTTCGGACATGCATGTTTTATTATATGGTTCGCCTTTGTTCGTCTTAATGTGGTATTGTTCTCATCTTCCACCATCTCAATTATTCTCTTATCCACGACAAAAAAAAAAAAAAAACCTAATAAAATTTATATATTTTATTTTAAATTGTTGGTGAATATAAGCTCATGAGGATTACTATGCTTGACATTTTTGTTAGATAATTAATCTCTATTATTCTGAATGAATGGTATGTGTTAGATGACTACTGTAATACATCTAAAAGCTTACGTTTGAAGACAATTTATTAATTTTATATATTTTTCCCATCTAAATTTTCGACGATAATTCTCCTTTTACGGATGAGCTTTATATATTGATAACTCATTGCATGAGAGCATCTCCAACCCACGGCATAAAAATACAGTTAATTTTACACAACATACAAGTTGTTACAGGTACTCCAATCTAATAAACTTTATTTCCTACACTAATTTTCTCGAACCCATTAACTCTATTTTTGTACTCTGAATATCAAATTCATATTTATTACTATCATAATTGACTTATTAAACTTTATATTATAATTATTAAAATGTCAATATATCATAATTATTAATATTTCCAAATTAAATAAATTATAAAATTAGCATATTATTAATAATTTTATTAAATTAAACGTAAAATATCAATAAACAAAAGCAAATTAATATTATTTTTACTTTTTTTATTATAAGGATATCAAATATATAATTAATGTTCTACTAAATAAAATACAAATAAATGAAAATTACAACTCTAAGTTTGTGTTGAAAATTGTGCGTCCTCTACACTAGAGTTTCTCCTCATCAACACAATATTATTGTTAAATATAGAGTCTCATGGAGTAAATCGTACCATATTTTGTGTTTTATGCAAAAATAAAATACCCGTTGGAGATGTTATGAGCCACGATAACATGTTAAATAATCCATTAAATTTACCGGTTAAGCCTGAAAAGAATTATATAATATATTCTATTTCCAAATGGGTATTTTTTAAGGATTAATTTATGTAAACAGGATCATTAAATTGTAATCTTTTACTTCAATTTCACTTATTTTATTAACATTTAAAAGCACACCTCACCTCTCCATTCATCAATTGACTTGATATATCTATCCACCATTATTATGATCAATTACAGTTATCAACCTCATCATCACCTACGGATAAATTATTGCCGTTAACTCGCAGTCAACATCGCCGTCAACTTCAATGTCGCGTAGACTGTCTCCAAAAAGCGAAACTCACTCGAATTCTTTTCCGTTATTTCCTCTGTTAAGTCTATTATCTATCGCATTTTTCATGCACACGTCATTATGATAACAATAGCAACACTAAAATACGGTGAAAAATACTTTTTGAAGGCTCTTCTTTTATTTTGCTTCCCCAAAAATCAAAATTGAATACATCTGGCAAATTGAATAGTGGGATCCATTTACGTTATTGTCCAAATTAGCAGAACAATTTGGGAGATATATAAAGTCTTCGCCCAAATTGAGATATTTTCCTTTCCATAATAATACGTAGATAAGAGTCAGGGTTGTTAAAGGGGATCGAGTTGGCTTCCAAAACCTATATATAGAGAGAGAGAGGAATATGATATGTGATATTGATTGACGCGTTCTAGGTACCATTGGTCGATCCCTCGGACGCTAAGTTTACGCACACAAATCAATGCCGCATAACATGTGCCACAAAAAGCCGTAAACATGCAACATTAGCGTCCGAGTGGTCGACCAATGGTACCTACAACGTGTCAATTAATGTCACATCTTATGTCGATGTGGCACATCAACACCGCACGAATCAGTGCCACTGCCACAGCGACAGGTGCCCACGTAAGGTATTCAACCATAAAATTCCTATATATATATAATATATATTAAATTAAGGTGTTCAACCATAAAATTCTTATATATATTAAATTAAAATCATCACAACGAATATCGAAAAGATAGGAAAGTTGCGGGCCCACAATATAGACACGTGTCAGAAGATTAGAGCTGGTCCCGTTGTAAGCACACACCCCCTTCTTCGCTTTGAAGTACTCTATTATTTTTCTTCCGTATATCACGCTTATTGATCTTTTATTTTTTAAATATATTTATTATATTTCAAACCGAACATATAACTAACTTTTCATATGTTATAGTATCGCATATCAACTATCAACTAAACCCGGAAAAAAAATGTGACAATGACATCAGGTAAAGCAGACAGGGACTATATTATGCTCCTCATTATTTTGAGCATTATGTTAAATCAATTTATATTCAATACGAGAATGATGTTATATTGTAATATAAAAAATTTCGAACATCGTAGTCGAGACATCATGGATTCCATTATTATTTGTCCAAAAAATCTGTTAAAGACGATCTAATAAAATATAAAACAATACGATATGATAGTGATGTCATATATATATATATATATATATATATAAATTGTGTATAAAAATTATACTTATTGAATACTTAGTCGCCCTAATTATGTCATAGGCATTTCTACATGAGCACATTAACGGAAGAGACATTGCAATTTGCAAAGTCTTTATCTTTTCCTTATTTTCTTTTGCTGCTTATTTATTTATATGGTGTTGTGTCTAATAACCATTCGCGTTTGTTAATAAAAAGGAAATAAATATGTTAAAAGAAGTTTTTATTCGGACAGCAGTGAAGACAAAAGAATTATATGTCGTCTGTAGAATCGTTTTCAAACTTCACTCTGTCTTTTTTTTACCTCCACTTTTCTTTTATGAATTATGTTTGCTTTAATTATTATTTATGTTATAATTTCTTGTCACTCATAATTACATATACACGTACCATACGTGTAAAGCTTTCGTTCAAGTACATCTACGGTACCGACTAAAAGAAAAAAATGAACAAAAAATATTCTACGTGTTTGAAAATCAAATTTACGCCTACCTACAAAAAGTGAATATTTTAAGTGGATAAGGTCAATATAATTTACTGAGTTGTCTTGTCAATTTTCTTTTTCCTTTTTCTTTTGACATGTGCACAATTATAATAAAATAACTATAACATTCATTGCATGAGACATTGCATGTAAATGCGATTTGACAAGACTTTACTTTGCCGTGAAAAAGAACTCCTAAAATGGCATAAATTAAACGAGCCGGTTTTAGGCAACAAATAATTTAAACTTAGACATGCACACTTCTTGAGTTATTTGTAATTTAAAATACTTAAATAGATAATTTTATTTTTAATTAATGATAAAATGATAATTTTATTTTTAACTGTTTTAGATTTCAAGTATATAAAAAAGAAACTATGTGAAGATATAATTATAATAAATAAGTAAACAGAAAAATGATAATTACTCAAAAAAATAAATAAAGTAGAAAATCAAACTGGTAATTATAATTTATACTCCATCCGTCCCGCTAATTTTATCACACTTTCCATTTCGAGCGTCCCAATAATTTTATCACATTTCATTGTTTAGCAAAAAAACTATCACTAACAATCAATATAATAATATTAAATGTTCTTAAAAGACGTGTCAAAATATACATTTTTTTACCTTGTCACTGTACTATATTATTATAATGATGTTACCTTAATTTGCGTGCCCAACAACTTATGTGAAGGAGGGAGTACATCGGTTTAAAATGAAACAATTACTATGCATTCCTTTTATAAGTGGTGTAGATAAATCAAGTTTTTAATATTTGTAGTTTCAACCTTATAACTAAATAAAAATTTCTTTAATATTTTATTACATTATGTAACTTTAACTTAGAATTTAGTCAGCTAGTGATATAGAGATAAATAACATCCTTCATTATTTTTCATAAATTAATAATAATGAAGTTGAATAAGCGTGAAGCTTTCACCATCAACCAAAAGAAAAAAAAAAAAAGCAAAAGTTTTGGTTTCACTTCATACATTCTCAAGTCAACAAAAGGCTCATCCCATTATTGCCTTCGTATTTAGCTTTGATCTCTTCTTTTCATGCCATATAATGAGATGATAAGATCTTCCAAAATGTCGTGCTTAATAAACAGTTCATTTTTCGGACACTCTTAAGTCATTACTTGAATGAATATGACATAAATGTTTAGGAAACGAAACAAATCTTTAATTAATAATTTGAACAAAACAATAACGTAAGCAACAGTTGTGAATTATGATGGGATCGGTAAGCGTTGACCATTGACCAATCCGGGTCACCCGGCTTTTTAATATTGTAATTTAATTATTAATTGATTAAATTTATAATGTAAGTCTAAAGATAACGTTCTTTTTATGAAATGGAGCACTATTGTTAAAGAAAGCTTCCTTGGTTCCGAGTTCAATTATAGAAGACATAAAGTTAGTTTGCTTTAGCATTTTTTTAATCAAATTTTTTTTGTTGTTATTTGTAGGAATTTATGTTTCTTGATTTCTTGTTACGATTTTAGAATACATACCACGAGACTTCAGTGGGCAGAAATCCCTGCTTGAGATAAGAACACCGATTTTCCCCCCACATACTGTGCCATCAAATATGTAATGAAATACAGCTGTCACAATGCTAGATCAATTGTATCTTAATCAAAGTGACAAAATATTATATTCATACTCAATTATGAGAAAGATAACCACTCCTAATTTTGTTTTTACGAGCATGATTTCTAATATTCAATAACGTCTAATCTTAAAATAGCTTTGAACGTACTAGTATCAAAATTAGAGTACAAGATGGGTCTCCAATATAAGGCTCTTCAATAAATTCACTTGGGCTATCCAAGAAATATATGAAAAGAAAAGAAATAAAAGAACACAGAGAAGAAGATAGATATGCAAACAACAATAAACTTTCCTAAGAACGTGAACTGTTTTATACATCACAGTGACAAATTCAACGGCATAACATGGAAATGATTAGCTAAAATAAAACCTAAGTACAACGAAATTCGCAAATCATCATTCATCGTCTTCATCGTCAGTCTGAAGAAGAACCACTGTCCGCCGCCCACTCCCTCAGACCAGGGCTAGTCCACCTCGGACACTTTGGACTGTAATAGCTAGACAATACCCTCGAATTCAAGAGCTCAACGATCGGCGCGTATTTCACGCACCTCGGCGTTTTGTACTGATTGATCGAAGCTCCCAAGCTTATCGCATAATCCATAAGCTTATCGAAGGTTCCATCTTCCACCACCTTGATTTCCAGCGGCCCAATGGCGTCGAAGTTGCGATTCTGTCTGTAAACGTTGTCGAGCGACTCTTCCACGGCCAGGCAACAGTCTTCGAACACCGACGCCGGAATCTGGGCCGTCGCCGTCGGGGACGAACCGCCTCGGCTCAGCTCCCAGTAGAGGACGTAGTGGCCGGGAATGGTGTTCGTATCGGCGAAGCTAGTGTACTCAGTGAGGCGAGCGTCGAACGGCGCCAGGTGGGCGACGGCGTTTTTCACGGCGTTCTGAAGCTCGACTTCGTCGGTCTTGTCCGTGTCTATGCTGAGGACGACGTTCTTACGGCAGACGAAGTTGAACTGTGGGGCGGCGTTCTTGAATCCGGCGACGCGGAGGACGTCGCCGACCCTATACCTGTAAAGACCTGCGAAACAATTTCAGAAAAAAGAAAATTAGCCGTAATTACGTCGGAACAAACAAAGAAAAAGGAGAATTTGGGGCCTTTTGCTTCTCTTTCTTTGTTTCTTTCTTTCTTTCTTTCTTACCAGCATAAGTAGTGACGACGAGCTCATACTCATGCCCAAGCTTGACATCGACGAGGTCGACAAGCTCTTTCTGCTCCTTCTCATTGAGCGATTTGGGGACGACGATGCTCCCATTGTTACCGATCCCATGGTTCCTAGGAACAGGCAAGAACTCATAGTAACACATGGTGGGAATGAGGGTATAAGCCACCTCGCTTGGCTTGCAAAGAGGGTTCAAATTAACCCCAAAGTAGCACTCCGACGAAGCGTACATCGTACAGACGAGGGGCAAACCGCCGCCGTAGAATTCAAGAATGGGTATGTACTGAGACATGGTCCCAGTCACAATCACGTCTATGTACTTGGTATTAGGCCACACCCTCGTAATAATCCCCTCCCAAGACTCCTTACGGCACTCGGACTCAATAAAATCCGCCAGATCCGGGTCGGGTCGGAGCACCCTCATCACGGATTCCCTCACGGACGGATCTTTAATGATGAGGGAGTTGACCGTGCCCGTCCTTATATCGCTGCAGAGAAGGGAGTAGTGCTTCTCCAAGAACCTTATGGCCCGGATAAAACCCGAGGCAAAAACCGCCCCGACCCGAAGAACTTCCCTGTTCTGACATAGCCCGCAGAGCATCTGAGAGTACATGCTCTGGTAAGAGTCGGGGCAGAGGATTGTCTCGTTGGGAGAGGTGTAGTTCGTGTATGGGTCGTACGGCCTCGCCTTGAAGTGCGGGCTTTTGTAATAGCTGGTGAGCACGGGCCGGGCCACCAACCCACCCGGCGTTTTCGTCTCGCACTTGACGAACAAAAAGTACATTCCTTTGCCCTTTTCCAAGCCAGGCACAAACTGGCTCATTACAGGCATCAAAAGGCTGTACAAAAGCGACCTCCTATCGAGCTCTTCCTCGATCGTGGGCATCACTTTTCTCTCGCCGGCCGACGTCCCAGAACTGGGATTAAACAGAGGATTTAATAACATCTCATGATGTAAGAAAAAGGGAAAGCAGCATACATACACATACCTGGTCAAGAACTCGGATATGGGCTGAGAGCAGAGTATGTGAGACCTGTCGCCGTTGGCTATGCGATTGATGTCGGGCAAGATGTCTTCGTAGGTGACGACGGGCATTGTTTTCTTGAAAGTTTCGCGGTCGACTTGCCCGTCGAGGCCGTGCCTTTTGAGGTACTCGACGTCGGCGTTTCTCGACAGGATTTCGCTTAGGACGCGCTTTTGCACTTGGTCTGCGTTCTTCGTGACTTCTTCGATGTAGTCCATCTTTTTCTTGTTGTTTTCGTCGAGGTTGTAGTGTGGGGGTTGATGCTTTGGTGCTTCAGGCATGTTTTTTTTTCTGGCCTTTTTTTGTGAGAGATTGTCTGAATTAATAAGATGAAGAGTTTTTGAGAGAGAGAGAGAGAGGGGATTTTTGAGATTGTGAGTGTGGAGAAATGGAGGGGTGAATAGAGATTTATATAGAGGGAGGGAGATAGATAGAGGGTGTTTGGTGGTCCACTCCATTCTAGTGATTAAAAATGTGGAGTTATTGTGAACTACAAACATATAATTTACCAACTTTGATCAATTTTCGAGTACTTGGTCATAACAATGTCACATTATCAAGAGTTCTTTCTTCTCAATATTCTGATTTATCGCTGACTTGTCTTTGTGTGATTGACCTGGTTGATTTAGTTTGCGATAATATTGTGTAAGTTTTTTAGTTCTGTCTTCTCAATATTATGATTTAATCTGTCACTGACCTGTCTTCGTGTGGTTAACTTGGTCGATTTAGTTTGGGATATATTGCGTCAGTTTTTAGAAGCGGTAAAAGTCAGGTTTTTTGGGGTTATCCAAAAATAAAATAATATAAGCTGACAAAAAGAAAAAGAAAAAACAAAAAGAAATTTGCATAATGGACGATGATTCATTTGCATGTTTTTTTTATGAACTATCGAGAGCTTTCATCCCTGCTGTGACACATCAAGTTGTACCGTGTAACATATTTTTCAAATAAAAACAATGAAAAAGTACATCAAAAGTTTTATACATATATATTTCTTTAGTGCGCTTTGTGTGCTTGTCCCATTCGTATTATTACATACAAGATTACCGGTCAAAACCTCCCTATCGAAGTCCTTTACTGCAGTGGTTGACCGGCAATGCTCGGTAAAACAGGGAACTGTGCGAACCTATTACATGCGTGCTTGTACTTCGGATGTTTCGTAGGCAGGTTACGTTTCCCGGTAACAAAAATACGGGGCTTATTTATTTGATTATTTGATATAATAAATCCTCAATTTTCGATATTTTGTTTTAACTTGATTGTCTCTTCGAAGTTCTCATCACGTATAATCCTCGTGGGCTCGTACGGTAAAACGTAAGACTAAGAACGCATAATGAGATTTGACCTAGTTCTAGGTAAAATATATCATTTGTGAAGTCATTGTTATATTAGTAGATAGGTTTTTTTTCTTCATTTATTACGGTTTATAATTTATACTCAACTAACCCTGGCTGGGTGACGTTTGCATTTTGTCTAAATATGTGCAGACAGTAAGAATATAGTTTAATTAACATTAATTTCCGTTATCTTCATGCTTAAGATCATCTTAGCAGCTAGGACCCTTGATGATGCATGTATTATTGTTCTCGTTAGACATTAGTGTGGTTTGTTAATAATTTTCTATTAACGTAGCTTTCATCTATAGGACGTCATTTGTACATTAATGATAATGTCTTAATGGCGTTTAGCTGTATATATAATGTGAGCTAGTTAGCTAGGGTTGTCCTAAATATTTCAAATGAATTGTTTTCAATCAATCACATTCACACGTATGCAGGGAACTTGTCGTGTTATATATAATTTCACTATTTTTTAAAAACGTTCTCAGCAAATATTCTCAACATTCACCACACACCATTTGAATAAATAAAGGACTGTTATATTATTAAGTTACTGATCAACATGAATAACGCCTCCCGCAATAGTCAAAATTGTCTTTGTCGAATTATGTTATAATAATATCTAGAAAAAATGCTAAATCAATATCAACTAGCGGTTTGCCTAACTGATTTAAAAACCCTATGTTTTAGGGTTTCGTCGGTTAGGTCAATTATTCTATTTCTTACCAGTCGCTGACACGTCCGAGTAAATAATTAATTAAATCCCTGTTCCGAAGTAACATATATACATTTAAAAATAAGTATTGTACTTAATATGTAGCCATACTCTATAGAGGTTTCATTTGTTGAAGAAAACCATATATTGCTGTTTTAAAAATAGCTCCCGTATAAAATGGGGCAGACAATACGAAAATAACTGAAATAAAATAATTAGTCAAGGGGAACAAGATAGCCAGGCTAGATATCATCAACCGAAAGCTGCAGATGTAATAAATTACTTATGTTCTCTGTCAAAATTAAGTTCCTTCGAAGCTCAGATCCCAAAAACGACTCTTACATCTTAACATAATAATGACGCCGTACAATACAGGGTGCTTGAATCGTCATTGTTTTAAGCATAGAAACCTTGTTTTTTTTTTTAAAAAAATATTATTATTATTATTCTTATTAGTATTTTTTTTATTGTGATGATAGATGGCTGAAGAATACAATTGTTGAACGCATATAAACAGTATTGCTTAAAATAATAATGATATTACTTGTCAAACGCATATAAATTAATATTATGCGGTGTCATATTATGTGTAGCGCCATAGATTTTTCTGCTATAAGTTCTTTTACCAGTATATTATAAAATCGAACAGAAAAAAATATAAGAGTTATTGATTCTTTCAATCTCAAAACAGAGTTTCGGGTCAAATTGGTCTTCGTTTTCCTCATATGCTGCATTCTATAGGCACTTTCGTGTATAAATATACGGCATTTACTCACTATTTTCGTGATCACAAATCACATATATTTGATGCATCGAACTATTCGACGGATTACTGAAATAAATGTGGTCAATCGTAATGATTTTATTTTAATGTAGCTCTTTTTCGTTCCCAAAAAGATTTACGAATTACGAATTATAATGCATGCTTTATGCTTACTCGAGCACCGTCCCATCCTCGGTAAAAGCAAAAATATTTAATTAATCACGGATTATTAACAAAAAATATACATTGACTAAAAGAATTTGCTATAGAAATTGGATTGTCATAAAAATTTTTATCGATTACTTAAATGAGATTATTGATTGTCGAAACTTTCAGTAATACTGATGCGCACTATCACTTTGAAAAAAAGATAGTCCCATTTACAGAAAAAATAGATTATGACCATGATTAGCCTGCACTTATTACAAGGTTTCGTTGAACTTAGGAGACCAATAATGTGGTCCCTATCATCCTTGTTTCCATGTTAGTGTATAAGATATACAATTACCATTAATTCAAGGTTAATTGCTCATTTTACCCTATCGTTAAGACAGGATCGTGTCGTCTAAGTTAGCTACCAAAACTAACCAATTGAGATTAGCTACCTAATTACTTTAAACGCTTATTATTAATTGTCGTCAAAAGCACAAAGAATTTTAATTATACGTATTTATTTTATCTATTTCTTGTAATAATCTCCAGTCATAAAATAGTCAAACCTGACAAAAGAGAAGTCTTTAAGTCTTCATCTCCACTTTGGACTTTTGATGTACAAATATGTCGGTAGTTTTTATCCTCTTACTGTTATACTCATTCAATTGTCGGTTAAGTGCTCATAAATAATGTTAGCAAATGCTACGCAAAACTGTTCATGGCATCTGCTCTGAATTATTGCTTCTCGAGTCAAATTACATTTCTATTTAATATCACAACCACTTCTTTGTTATTTTCATTTGACGACGGAAAATCGAATAAAATTTTGAACCCTTCCTTCCCTAGATTGATTAATTTAATTTTTAAGTTATATGATTAATCATCGATCAATTAATATGATATTGAGGCGAGTTTAAAGGGGCCTAAGTGTACGGGCAGTGGCAAGCATATGCACATAGTTAACTAATATATATGATGGGGATATATATATATGTATATATGTCATATCACCTTACCTCCAAAACTATATATTAATATACTTAGCGAACCTAAGCATTGACCCGACAACGTTCACTTATAATTAAAAACAAGTTGTGATGGTCACAATTTATCGAAATTTCCATGATTTTTTTATCAACATATCCTTCATAGGTATTAATTGAACAATCTACCATATTGTTTGTTGACTCTCTTTCGAGGCCACAAACCACATGGCAACGGCAAAAGGGATTTTGATTTTTGTCCCTCACTTTACATGGTAAGGATTAAAAGATGTAGAAAAGGGTAGCGTTAGTTTAATAATGACGATGCTAGAGAAGAAAAAAAAATAATGTTTTCATTGTGGCATAGCATGTAGAAAAGGATAAAAACCATTACCTATAAAGTTGAAAACATGACAAGATGGATCAAAAGTTGTAAAGATTAACTTGAATAAATTCCAACCCTACAATATGGTTTGGGCCTTCATTATAGTACTAATATTCGTCGTTAATTTATCCTATGTTAGATGATTATATTAGGTTTCTTCGTGTTCCCATAATCGCACAAATAACTCACAAAGTGAATTAGGGTTTTCAAGACAATGGATGATTGGTTGTGAAATTGCAAAAAAAAAAAAAAAAAACTTTTAGCCCATCGTGTCTTGTCGCCCGTCGGAATCACCGGTGGGTCCCACGACGATGAACGGATATCCTCTTAAAAGTTGTAATAATATTTGTACACAGTGGTGCTAAGTTGCAAACAAGATATTCTCTTTTCCTCGAACGTACCATTTGTTGCTAAAGAATTGGTTCTATGTAGTAGACATAGATTTAGAAACTTTTTCTTTGTGGTATGTAGCGAACCAAGAAATGCGGGGAACACATTCATGCAAAAGTTGAAGATACTAAAATAGAATATTTATATCATACAACTAGGGATATATATGTTAAGCATTACTTTGCTTCTTTTTTCTTGGATGGTCACATTTATTCGTGAAAATGTTAGTTCAATTAGTGTGATGACATTACAAAATTGGAAAACTTTTAACGCGCTAGGTACCATATATCCATATGCGACGAATAAGGGTGTAATAAGTCGAGCTTGAGTCATTTTGTAGGCTCAAGCTATGAGGCGGTGTATTTTCGACCACGAGCTTTAGGGTGAGTTTGGTATGCGGAAATCGGTGAGGGAAGGAAAAGAAAACGTATTATGGTACGACACATGAGGCATAATGTACAACGATCCGATGCGTATCACTTCATTTTCCTTTTCTTTTCCGCGTTGGATTCCGCATACCAAACGGACCCTTAAGCTTTAAAATTTTATATTTAGATGAAGAACCAGTAAATATGAGATTTTACTATTGACATGTTTATTTCGATTCTATACTAGCTAGGGGTGTTTGTGCGGGATTCGGCGGTTTTAGGCCAATTCCGCACCAAACCACATTCTCAAACCGCGGTTTTGAAAAATAAAACCACACGTACGGTTTTGAGCGGTTTGGTGCGGTTGCGGTGCGGTTTTGCAGATTGTAACCGAACAAAGAAAATAATTATATTTTATCGAATGAAAAATAGTTTTTAAAAGCTTTAGGCGCAAAAAAGGTGATGAGACATCGCATTGCCTTAGAAAAAAGGCGCAAGTCGAGGTATTTGCCTCATATATTGAAGCGTCACCATTGTTTCACTTAATTAGTCACGTTATCTTATTTTAAATTAAACTTTACTTATATTAGGGGTCAATTTTTCTCTTTTAATATATTGGTTTAGCTATTGGTCCGATTGGAGCTCAAAATATAAATAGTAGTTCAATTTGTTATTAAATGTTTGAGTCGTATCTATTTTAACCCTACATGTTCGACCGTTTGGTCTTATAGAAACATGTTTAACATAAAAAAATAAATTAAGTATGTTAGTAATGATATAACTTTCATATGATCAACAAAAATTAGCATATAATTAAAAGATCTTATCAGTAAAGAAAAATACTTAAACTAAAAAATAAATTTCACGACTATTGTACGATTACCATAAAATTGGATATAATTAGTAAAAAAAATTAGAAAACTAAAGTGCGGTTCGGTGTGATGCGGGTTGTACCAAAAAATTCACACCGCACTATTATTACATTGCGGTTTTCTAAATAAAATTAAACCGCAGTTTTTGCGGTTAATTGTATTATACGGTGCGGTGAGGGCGGTTTTCTAAAACCATTGCACACCCCTAATACTAGCCATTAATTACAACGTGACATGTCGTACGATTGACTGTATTCTAATCATATCGGAATTTAATTTATGTATCCAATAAAATCCCAACATCGAACTGTGTCACCAATAAAATGTCGTATTTGTAATATTTATTGATTATTTATTTAACATAAATTTATCGCAACAAAATATTATTAACCCATTACTACGACTAGACGAGTGTGGCACCTTACACATGGCCCATTTATATGGGTCCAATGTTGTAAAGAAAGTGACCCATTAGAGCAATAAGTAGAATTATTTAAGGCCCAATGTCTTCTCATTTGCTTCCATCACATTAAATGCATATTTCTCCTACTTTCCTTTTAAGTGTATGCGTGTTCTTGATCAGATATGGAAAATAAAATAATCCAAAAATGTTTTAGCTACTTGCATTAGAAAAACTCAAAAACTAAAGACGTTCGATAGGACAACGTGGAGCAACCATACACTTAAAAGAATTTAAGTATCATCACTTTCAATTGATTGTGATCAAACATAAGATAAAAACGTGACAGTGCATTAAATACCAAGAAGAATTTAATCACGTTTCAAATCCCAGCATTTAAAACCATTTATTATATCATCATACTCACATTACTTGTCATTGATTGTCGTGACTCTTCTGAAACCGTTTCTTCGGCGGTGGTCGGCGGTCGGCCGTCGGCGAATATCGGCCCTTTTCAGTTTGAATAATGGGCTTCTATTGGGCCTATTAAACAGGCCCGTAAGCTCGTATATTATTGGGCTGTTATTTTCTAGACCTACTTCGTACTTATGTATACATTCATTTTGAATTTCGGCCCATTGAATATGGACTCTCAAAGATTCTGTCGTAATCATCAACGCAAATGGCTAATATCACACTAAAAAATATGCCATGCCCATCTTTCTCTCAATAATAGATCTATGATGCGAAGCCATGTCATCGAATGAGATTTTGAGGCCATGTTTAGATATTCGGTTATAAATTTATGCGTTGCCATCGTAATTAGGTTACTTTATCATTTACGTTAGTTTTCTAAGAGTCAGATTATTCCAATATGGAGTAAATTTAGTGAGTAAAAAAGAGGGATTAGTTGACTTGGAACGATAGTAGAATTTATCCACTTGGATGACTAGTCATTGTATAATCGATGGAGTTTAAATTCGTTTCGGGTTGAACTTAGTTCTAATAGCGAGCGAGACATTATAAACTAGTTTTATATGCAAGAGGCAAGAAACAAGTTTTTTAAATTTTTATTCAAACAAGTTTTTGTAGTGATTATCATATTATTTGGAAAATAGGCCATTCTTGTTGATATTAGACATTTAGCCAATTTTTTTTCGTCTAGAGAAGGGATCACAGTTGGCAATACAAACTGCCAAGTGGCAAAGGTTATAGTATAATTCTCAAGCACTTTCCTTTAAATAAAGTTTATATTTTAATATTAAATAAAAGGTGAAAATATTCGCCCATATACTCAGGCCAGCCTTACTAGTTACTATGACATGACATATACAGTGCAACATGGAAGTCTGTCATTAACTTTAAAGCCAATTTAATATTTAATCTACTGACATGTGGGAAGGAGTATTATAGCAATGGGCTCTTATTGTGGCCCATTTGTAAACAAGTCCATATTCAGTAATATTGATTGTTCTTTGGCGAATTAAGTAATGATGTAAAATCTCTGATGTTCTTTTATCCATAGAAGTGTGTCTATGTGGTGTCGTGTCTATGGTTATTACACGTATCGTAAAATATCGAGATAGCGTATTTTACTTAATTATCATTTAGTGCTCTATTTTACTTTTTTCTTTTTTTTTTTCATTTATGAAATAAATTATCTTCAAAGAGAAGGAATTGTAGAGAAACAGCTTTGTTGATGTTTGAGCAATATATAAACATTCAATGACCGGAAGAAAAAAATTAATTTCCACATTGAATTAGGGGTGCTAAAACCCAACCCGACACGAACTGCACCCGAAAATAACAGGTTTGGGTTAGCATTTTCGACCTGTTTAAGTAAATGGGTAATCAAACACGAATATTAAGTGAGTCAGATTAGGGTTCAAGTTTTCAACACAAAATTAACCCGTTTATCAACCCATTAACCAGAATAATATAAATTACCAAAAATATCCTTAATATAAATAAATAAACTACTTTTATTTAATTATATGACTTCTATTATTTGGAATTTTAATTGTTGATTTTTAGAAAAAAA
Organism: Craterostigma plantagineum; assembly: GCA_027422505.1. Taxonomy (NCBI): domain Eukaryota; kingdom Viridiplantae; phylum Streptophyta; class Magnoliopsida; order Lamiales; family Linderniaceae; genus Craterostigma; species Craterostigma plantagineum. The sequence continues at coordinate 5,131,373 of JAPQWV010000015.1, forward strand.
ACAAATGCTTTGTTTCTCTATTGTTTTATTTAATTTGGATTTATAGTTCTGATTATTTAGTTATTTCTTCTTTTTCTTTTTAATTTCAAACATGTTGGCGGGTTAATCGGTTATATTTGGGTTAAAGCAGGTCATGTCAGAGTTCGATACTTCAACCCGTTTAGAACAGGTCGGGTCAGGGTCGAAATTTTCAACCCGTTTATTGAACTGGTTGAACCCGAATGTGACAACCCGACCTATATACCACCCCTTATTGATGCTATGTGACATTACCAGCACATTCAAAATCCATCAAATAATTTAAAATGAAAAAAGATCCAGATAGCCAAACCCAACGATCAACTGCAATCAGTGTTTTAAAAATCGCTGTGTCGCGCGCTCCGACGCGCGCTTTCGCGTGTTTTTTTCATAAAACGCGTTGAAGCGTATTTTTTTTAGCGTTTATTTTTTTTTTAATTTTTTTCCATTTAGCGACGGTTTTTCCGTCGAAAATCCGTCGCAAAGCATATTAGTAATAACATTCGAGGAAGAAGACATGTTTAGGGTTCACGTGGGGTGTTGTGACTTGTGAGAGAAGCGTGTGTCAGTGTGTGTGTGTGTGTCAGTGTGTGTAAGGACATAACTTTTTTTATTTTTAATTACTTTTTATTTAAACTTCCATCGAATATTAAAGCGTAATTATTTTGAGTAGATTATATGATAAAAATACTTAAGCATATCCAATTTGTTCCCTATTTCATGACGATCATAATTGTAACGACTCAACTACCTAAATACGTATTTTGGCGGATTTTCGCAACGTAAGCAGCGGAAAGCCCATTTATTTAAAACTTTTAAAACATAATAATACAAATACGTTAAATGTCTAAATCCATAGGTCCAAAACCAAACACATTTCTATTCATTGGGCCGAAGCCCAAGAAGTCCTAGCCCAAATTTAAAAACACGAAACATAAACTCGTTTCACAGGTCGCGTCCCATGTACTGCGCCGCCCTCAAAAGTCCGTGGAGTCACCGCCATCAGCCGCTTAGTCGTGACGTTTCTCAACGTCCGACTCGTTCATACCTACACACGTAAACCTTGAGCTTTTGCCCAGTAGATGAAAATATGCAAGAATGCAAATGTTCTCACTCGACTCCCATCCCGACACATCTCACAAAATGCACGCTCGACTCTTTTCTCATATCTCATCTCAACTCATCTCATCACATCACATCACATCAGGGCCCGAGGCTTAGGACTAAAGGCAATACGCGCGCAGGGGTCAGTAGCTCGGGAGGCCCCACTCCCCACAAGGGTCAGTAGCTCGGGAGGCCCACTGCCCACATCTCAATCATATAGTGCGCCTTAGTCCTAACCTCACTATTCATACAATTCGACGACCATCACTCGGTCATAAACTACCCAACTCAAAATCAGTATAAATATTACCGTGACTTTGCACGATCCTCTCCCCTCGTAACACATGTATGCAAATGTCGTGCAAGTAAAATGCAACACATTAAAATGCAAATATCTATATCACGTATCGGCCCGAGGTATCAGCTCGGTCCGATTTGAAAACTATCGTACTCTAAATAATCGGGCCCAAAGCCCGCGTTCCGAATTTCTCAGCCCGAAAGCTTACTCATCGAACTCTCCCTCCAAATTTCACTAAGGGTTCAAATTTAATTATTTTCACTTTTAAGTCCCAAATTTTTGAAATAATACTTAAATTCCTAATTTAGAAATATTTTTCCGAATTTTCCTTAAAACCACACAATCTCATAATTTTACTTTTAAGGACGCAAATTTGAAAATTTTAACTTAAAATCCGAAAATCTTTGAAAATTATAAAATGACCCGAAAATTATTCTCAAAATTTAGTTAACACCCAAAAATTTTCTCAAATTCACAAATCTGCCGCGGATTTTAAAATTTCAGTTTAAGTCCCGAAAATTTTCAGAAATTACAAATCTGCCCGGATTTTAAAATTTACAGATCTGTCCCAAATTTTTTTAGAAATTTCAGATTTGTCCCCAAACTTACGTAAATTTACATTTAGCCCCAGCCGAATATTTTTAATGTTTATTTAACCCCTCGGAGATTCTAAAAATTGCACAAAAACCCTATTTGAGTTTTTTTTTTACATTTATTTAACTCCTTGGAGATTTTGAAAATAGCACAAAGGCCCCAACCGATTTTAAAAATATTTATTAAGCACCTCGGAAATTCTTAAAATTGGTCTAAGGCCCCAATCGACTTTAAAAATATTTATTTAACACCTCGGAAATTCTGAAAATTTCTCCAATGCCCCAATCGACTTTAAACTATTTATTTAACACCTCGAAAACTTCTGAAAATTATAACGTGACCCTAACCGAGATTTAGAATATTTATTTAATACCCTAAACCTCTGAAAATTACACAAATGACCCCAACCTAGTTTTAGTATATTTATTTTAGACATTTGAATTTAAAAGAAACCCTAGAAAACCCTAATTTATACTAATACCCGTATTTGCTCCTAAATCTCATAATTTTCAATCTTCCTACCTAAACCCCGAACATTTTACGACCTAAACGCAAGTAGCATGATAATTGAACGGCATAGAATGGTGACGACACACAAGTATTCACATAGCAAGCATGAGATCACGTTCGAGCATCTATTAGTTTGTAAATCACGAATTTCATACGATCACGTTACTATGCAACACGTAGAAATCACGAGTTTAAAAAAAATGTTTACGCGTGTAGGTGATCTTCACCTACCTTACGTCCGTAGAGAGCTACGTTACGGGTTATTTTTGCGTGATCCCGACCCAAGAATTTTGATCCCGAGCTCCTCCACGTGTTCGCGGGTTTATTATTATTATTATTCTTTCTTTCTCTTCCTAACTCTTCCTCTCTTCCTCTATTTATAGATGTCCTCATAGAGTATTAGGTGATTAGGTTTTGATTTTTAGGTATTTAGTTGGTTTTTATTTTACATTAGGTGATTAGGTTTTGTTTTTAGGTGATTAGATTTTGGTGTGTTGTTTAGGTGATGATAAGGCCATTTTAATTTAATTATTATTATTATTATTATTTTATTTCATTTTATTTTATTTTAGGTCCCCCCTTTTAATATTTTATTATTATTATTGTTATAATTATTATTAGTATTATTATTTTATATTATTGGGCCAAAATTCCTAACCACTAATCTATCTCTCACACTCGGACCATTATTCTTCATTTGGCCCATAATTATTTTCGGCCCATTTAAAAAATTTGGGCCAAATTGTAAATTCTTGTCCCAATTCAAGAAGAAATTGGATCTTGTTCGAAAATAAATTTTGAAATTTCGAACATAAGTGAAATAATCCCGTATTAAATTTTTACGGGTATTACATCCTTCCCCCCTTACAAGAATTTCGTCCCCGAAATTACATCGAAAGAAATAATTCGGGATAACGATTTTTCATGTCGTCCTCTCGCTCCCATGTGGCTTCTTCAATCGCCTGGTTTCGCCACAACACCTTGACTAGCGGAATGTTCTTGTTCCGAAGTCGGTTTACTTCGTGCATTAGAATCTCTACCGGTTCTTCTTCGTAGCTCAGATCCGGTTTGAGCTATTGGAAACGAGATTCATTTTCCAGCACGTGATTGGGGTTTGCGACGTATTTACGTAAACTCGATACGTGAAACACGTCGTGGACTTTGGCTAACGAAGTCGGTAGTTCTAGTTGGTACGCAACTTTCCCTACTCTCTTGAGTATTTTGAAAGGGCCAATGTATCTCGGACTCAATTTGCCCTTCTTCCCGAATCTCTTCACGCCTCTCATCGGGGATATCTTCAAGAATACCCAATCTTCTTCCGCGAATTCCAACGGCCTTCGTCGTTGATCAGCACAGCTCTGACTTTGGGCAGTTTGCATTCGTCCTCGAATCTTCGTAATCGCCACTGTCATCTCTCGTATCATATCGGGGCCCAAAAGCGCTCGTTCGCCGATTTCGTCCCAATGTACCGGGGATCGGCATTTTCGCCCGTATAAGGCTTCATATGGCGCCATCCCGATTGTGGCTTGATAGCTGTTGTTATAGAAAAGCTCTATTAGTGGAAGGTATTTGTTCTGCCTGGAAATCCAGATCGCACGTTCTCAACATATCTTCGAGCGTCTGGATTGTTCTCTCAGGTTGTTCGTACGTCTGAGGGTGATATGCCGTGTTGAAGGACAATTTCGTCCTCATGGCCTTTTGTAATCCCACCCAGAATTGGGACAGAAACCCCGAATCCCGATCTGAGACGATTGAAATCGGGATCACACGGAGTCTCACAATTTCTTTTATGTACAGCTCTGCATACTTCTCCATGGAACATATTTAATTGATTTGCAGGAAATGGGCTGATTTAGTCAATCTGTCGACGATAACCCAGATTGCATCATGACCCTTTACGGTTTTTTTTTTTTTTTGCCTCAAGAATTCGATCTAACAGTGTTGGCTTCAACGTTATCGCTGCTAGTTTTATTTCGATCTTCCCGAAATTGATTATTTTCACTCCGGGTTGGCACAGGTTTGTATTAACTGATTTACGGCTCAAAGCTTCTGCGACTACTTTCGCTTTTCCTGGGTGATAATTTATCACACAATCGTAGTCTTTTGCTAACTCGAACCATCGTCATTGCCTCATGTTTAACACCTTATGCGGGACGAAGTACTTTGGGCTTTTATGGTCTGTTAAAATCTCGTTTCGTTCTCCGTGTAGATAATATCGCTAGATTTTCAGGGCAAACACCACGGTTGCGAGTTCCAAATCGTGTGTGGGGTAATTTTTCTCATAGGATTTTGAGCTGTCGGGAGGCATACGTAATTACCTTCCCGTTATGCATCAACACGCACTCAAGCCATTTTTTTTAAGGCATCACTGTATACCGAAAATCTTTCGATACCAAAGGCATTTTAAGAACAAGAACTGTTGTCAGTCATTTCTTCAACTCCTGAAAATTTTCTTCACATGCTTTCGTCCACTTAAATGGAATGTTCTCCATAAGTTAAGTCTGGCTTTCTTCACCGTTATTGTCACGATGAGCAGCTGCCGTTGGATCCAAGATAGTGCGCGATCTAATGGTCAGGATTTGAAGGCTGAAGATTTAATTATGTTCCTAGGATATCGCTTGAAAAGATCGACGACTGAGATGTTTAAAAGTGAAAGAATCGGATGGTGAATCGTGAGCGTTGGATCAAAAATCGGACGGATGATAGTGAAGGTGCTATTTCACTTACAAAGTTGCATGCGATTCTTGCTCTAACACGCAGAAATGCAAACCACGTGGCGACTTGTGGAGCGTTCGATCGGATAAAATGGACGGTGAAGATAGATCGCGTATCACGCTTAAAACATGATTTCTATCTTATTAATGTCAGATTTCTAGTTTACTTTCTCGAGCATGTAACTTCTTTTAAAGTGAAAATCATCGTGAGGTGAAAACACAAGAGTTGTAGAAGAGATAAAGATCTGTAACTTCCTTGTTGTGATCAATAAGAAAGGAAGCTCGGTTGATCCGTGGACATAGGATGAAGTTCAGCCGTGTTTGTGCGTTAGTTCGCCGTACTAATTTCATTGATGCGACAGAGTCTACGCAGTGCATGTAAATACGACATTGATTTAAACATGAGCACAGATTCTTTGTCGCAATGGACATCAACATCTTTCTTCGAGATTTTTGAATTGGATTTTTGTGATAAAAGTCCAATGTGATTTTCTTCCTGTGCGTGATCTCTCAAATCAAGATTACGGCGTTTCGAAGGAAAAATCTGATCTCGAAATTTATGAAGTTTTTCTTTATACGGCGTTCGAAGGAAACTCGAAATTAATGCTGCTTATCCTTCGCTTCACTCACGCCTATAAATAGGTACTTGATGCACGCTATGCACCACAACACAATTCTCTCCAACCACATCATTTAATTTTTTTCAATGTATAATCTTGGAGGAAATGCGGATCGTGAGGATGTTCCTCAGGAACCTTTTTGGAGGGAAAATCTCGAAAAGCTTAAATTTGAGTTATTACTTCTTTTGGGATTGCTCTTCGCTGCAATCGCCATTTTTGTGATGTGGGTTGCCACTCACTGCAGTTGCGTTTAATTTGTGAAAGGTTATGTCATGGGAAGCCGTGCCTTTTTCTGGCATATTGGAAGAAGACGCCGGCAGCTTCCCGAACGTCGTTGATGTTTTATCTTCTAAGGTTTTTTTTTTTTTTTATGTATTCGGATTGTAATATGATTTTCAGTATGTAATCGTTATGCATCGACTCTATCATGTTCTCTCTATGTTCTCGTCTCGCTTCCTAAATTTCTACAATTAACCCATGTTTCTCTACATTCTCGTCTCAGTTTTAAAATTCTATACAAGCTCCGATTTTTAAAAAAAATTTATATCGGTCGATTCTCTTTTATTTCGCCGTTTATTTATTTTAACTTTCCGAATTTCAGCTTGATCCAATTCGGTCAGGCCGAAATTAACAAAGCCCAAGTTTTGAAAAGGCCCAAAATTTAAATTTTGCCGAATTCCAAATTGACCCGAATTTTTACCCAAATTTTTAAGCAACCCCAAATTCTATCAAAAGTCTGATTTTTTTTTTCATTCTCTCCCTACCTTAATTTGACCGAGATTCTCCTACCAATCTAAGTGTAAAAGTACGAAATCTCTAACTTTCGAATACATCAAGGAGCACATAAAATCACCCAAATATTCACGTAAAGCATATAACCGAAAATCATAAATAACATAATTACGTATTAAACTTACAGACGTAGGCTGACCCTCCAGGCTTTTGAGCGGCAGTACATGGACAGTCTACAGAACCTATAACCTAACGCTCTGATACCACCTGTAACGACTCAACTACCTAAATACGTATTTTGGCGGATTTTCGCAGCGTAAGCAGCGGAAAGCCCATTTATTTAAAACTTTTAAAACATAATAATACAAATACGTTAAATGTCTAAATCCATAGGTCCAAAACCAAACACATTTCTATTCATTGGGCCGAAGCCCAAGAAGTCCTAGCCCAAATTTAAAAACACGGAACATAAACTCGTTTCACAGGTAGCGTCCCATGTACTGCGCCGCCCTCAAAAGTCCGTGGAGTCACCGCCATCAGCCGCTTAGTCGTGACGTTTCTCAACGTCCGAATCGTTCATACCTACACACGTAAACCCTGAGCTTTTGCCCAGTAGATGAAAATATGCAAGAATGCAAATGTTCTCACTCGACTCCCATCCCGACACATCTCACAAAATGCACGCTCGACTCTTTTCTCATATCTCATCTCAACTCATCTCATCACATCACATCACATCAGGGCCCGAGGCTTAGGACTAAAGGCAACACGCGCGCAGGGGTCAGTAGCTCGGGAGGCCCCACTCCCCACAAGGGTCAGTAGCTCGGGAGGCCCATTCCCCACATCTCAATCATATAGTGCGCCTTAGTCCTAACCTCACTATTCATACAATTCGACGACCATCACTCGGTCATAAACTACCCAACTCAAAATCAGTATAAATATTACCGTGACTTTGCAAGATCCTCTCCCCTCGTAACACGTGTATGCAAATGTCGTGCAAGTAAAATGCAACACATTAAAATGCAAATATCTATATCACGTATCGGCCCGAGGTATCAGCTCGGTCCGATTCGAAAACTATCGTACTCTAAATAATCGGGCCCAAAGCCCGCGTTCCGAATTTCTCAGCCCGAAAGCTTACTCATCGAACTCTCCCTCCAAATTTCACTAAGGGTTCAAATTTAATTATTTTCACTTTTAAGTCCCAAATTTTGAAATAATACTTTAGAAATATTTTTCCGAATTTTCTTTAAAACCCCACAATCTCATAATTTTACTTTTAAGGACGCAAATTTGAAAATTTTAACTTAAAATCCGAAAATCTTTGAAAATTATAAAATGACCCGAAAATTATTCTCAAAATTTAGTTAACACCCAAAAATTTTCTCAAATTCACAAATCTGCCGCGGATTCTAAAATTTCAGTTTAAGTCCCGAAAATTTTCAGAAATTACAAATCTGCCCGGATTTTAAAATTTACAGTTCTGTCCCAAATTTTTTAGAAATTTCAGATTTGTCCCCAAACTTACGTAAATTTACATTTAGCCCCAGCCGAATATTTTTAATGTTTATTTAACCCCTCGGAGATTCTAAAAATTGCACAAAAACCCTATTTGAGTTTTTTTTTTACATTTATTTAACTCCTTGGAGATTTCGAAAATAGCACAAAGGCCTCAACCGATTTTAAAAATATTTATTAAGCACCTCGGAAATTCTTAAAATTGGTCTAAGGCCCCAATCGACTTTAAAAATATTTATTTAACACCTCGGAAATTCTGAAAATTTCTCCAATGCCCCAATCGACTTTAAACTATTTATTTAACACCTCGAAAACTTCTGAAAATTATAACGTGACCCTAACCGAGATTTAGAATATTTATTTAATACCCTAAACCTCTGAAAATTACACAAATGACCCCAACCTAGTTTTAGTATATTTATTTTAGACCTTTGAATTTAAAAGAAACCCTAGAAAACCCTAATTTATACTAATACCCGTATTTGCTCCTAAATCTCATAATTTTCAATCTTCCTACCTAAACCCCGAACATTTTACGACCTAAACGCAAGTAGCATGATAATTGAACGGCATAGAATGGTGACGACACACAAGTATTCACATAGCAAGCATGAGATCACGTTCGAGCATCTATTAGTTTGTAAATCACAAATTTCATACGATCACGTTACTATGCAACACGTAGAAATCACGAGTTAAAAAAAAAATGTTTACGCGTGTAGGTGATCTTCACCTACCTTACGTCCGTAGAGAGCTACGTTACGGGTTATTTTTGCGTGATCCCGACCCAAGAATTTTGATCCCGAGCTCCTCCACGTGTTCGCGGGTTTATTATTATTATTATTATTATTCTTTCTTTCTCTTCCTAACTCTTCCTCTCTTCCTCTATTTATAGATGTCCTCATAGAGTATTAGGTGATTAGGTTTTGATTTTTAGGTATTTAGTTGGTTTTTATTTTACATTAGGTGATTAGGTTTTGTTTTTAGGTGATTAGATTTTGGTGTGTTGTTTAGGTGATGATAAGGCCATTTTAATTTAATTATTATTTTTATTATTTTATTTCATTTTATTTTATTTTAGGTCCCCCCTTTTAATATTTTATTATTATTATTATTGTTATAATTATTATTAGTATTATTATTTTATATTATTGGGCCAAAATTCCTAACCACTAATCTATCTCTCACACTCGGACCATTATTCTTCATTTGGCCCATAATTATTTTCGGCCCATTTAAAAAATTTGGGCCAAATTGTAAATTCTTGTCCCAATTCAAGAAGAAATTGGATCTTGTTCGAAAATAAATTTTGAAATTTCGAACATAAGTGAAATAATCCCGTATTAAATTTTTACGGGTATTACAATAATGACATGCATATCATATATTTTTTATATCAATATAATTTTTGATAATTATAAGAATCATTTTAGTAGGATTATTTTAGTTGGACTATTAGTAAATTAAAACAGGAATAATTTTTTAATTAATATGAGTCCTTATTTTATGTTTGGGACTATATAAACTTTTTAATATAATGTTCATATATATTTAACTTTTATATTTTAATCAATAATTTGTAGCTTATTTTATATTTCATTGGATTTATAGAGAAAATATTGATTATTTAGTCTCATGACAACAATAATTACATAAAAGTAACCATATTTATCTTTATTATATATATTATATATAATTTATTGTATTATATTTAAATTATCCGAAATACTCACGCAATGCGCTACGCTATTTACGCTACACGCTACCAACACTAAAACGCGACACACTGCGCTTTGCGCTTTTTAAAACATTGACTGCAAATAATGAGTCTCTTAATACATATTCGATACACAATATCCCATTATTGTATGATTCCTAACCGGGCTACAATCTGCTCATAGCCGCACAACGTGCGGCCACCCTCACTAGTCCTTTAATATTCCTGAAGATAGGGATCAATCAATTTTGCATGTAAATTGTATCGTGGACCATATGATACTCACATGGAAACAATTTCTTATGTGGACGAACAATAACCATGAAACAACTTGATATTTTTTTCCGAATCTAATACTGCACGAGTAACGAGACACGTCATCGACCACACCACCACAATTGTTGTCTTCACCTTTATTTTATCAATATTTCGGCAGTAGAAAACTAGAAATAAAATAGTTATTTATTAATCAAATGGACCATCTTACACGTCTTCAACTTGCAATAATAATCATCGCAAAAATCCCACCTCGCATGCTATATTATATATATATATTCACAACACAACAAACGAGCATAGATTTTTTCATCCATCACACTATCTACAGTGATTAATTAATTATTTGCCGATTATGTCGAAGAGGAACTGCGATCTCTGCGATAATAGGCCGGCGAGGATGTTCTGCGATTCCGACCAAGCCAGCCTTTGCTTTAGCTGCGACGAGAAGGTCCACGCGGCCAATTTCTTGGTCGCGAAGCACGCGCGGACGCTTCTCTGCCACGTGTGCGGGTTGTCGACGGCGTGGACTGCTCACGGGCCTAAGCTGGGACCCACCTTGTCGGTGTGCCACGCGTGCAGCCACGGTCGCCGAGGCGGTCGCCCTAATAACGTCGCCGGCGGTGACGTTGCTGCCACTGGGGAGAACGTCGAAGTATATTATTCTGAAGAAAGCGACGACGATCAGTATGATGATAGCGTTTGTGATTCTGAAGAAGGAGAGAATCAGGTGGTTCCATGGTCGTCGGAGGGAGATGCCACGTGGCAGAGTGATGACGAGGATGCCTTCGAGTCCGAGGTTTTTGCATATGTTTTTCTTAAGATTTTTTTTGGATCTTTTGTTATGTTGAGTTTGATTTTTAGTTAATGATGTCTATGTTTTTTTTCCCTCTGTGTAGGATGAAGACGGATGCTGTTCGTCGAAGCACATAGCTGAAGCCAAATCACGTGAAATTAAAAATAACAGTAATAGTTCATTTCAAGAAACTGATGAAGATGATGAGTCGTCTTCTGAGCTACGACCATCGAAGATCCGAAGAAGGAATGACGACGAAGATATGTTCAGTTTAGGTATATCGGCCGTTATCGATAGAGGTTTTTACTAATATACTACTTACTAATCTCAACTCAATACATTGATACAATGTCATTAACCTTTTGTCTGCTTAATTCATTGCACTGCATTGTTGTATTTGTGCCTTACTTCGCTGAGTTACAACATTTGTTCACTCTTTCTTCTTTTGCGCTCACAAATTAATCCTAATATATAGTGTAACCAAAAGATGGCATGGGGGCCTAAAATGGGGTTTTACTTAAATCTCCATTAGATATACACCGTACGTACATCGAAAGCAACCACATAACAGGCGTCATATCATACACTTTTCAAGACGATACAAACAAGTACAAACGTTAAAGCGCCGATGATCATGTAAACAAATGAACTCTGTTAACAAAGCAAATATGATGATTACTTCTTTTAAACAACTTATAATACGCCTTGAGCACGCTGCAACCAAAGATCTCGTGTAAAATAAAACAAACAGTTGGCAGCGATGAAGAAACGTAGAATTGTTAACAGATCAAAATGAAAACTTACCTGCTTCACTCACTGCATTCATGAAGCTGGGCCGTGAAATCAAGCAAATGTTTAGGCATCTGTTGGTCATTCGATACTTCAGTTATGAGAAATAAAAAGGTGACTACGAACAACTAACTAACTAACTACCTATGTCAATAGAAATGGCAGAATAGACAATGGTGAAAGGGAGTCGAAATTCATTTTCAAAATAAATCCTACAGCTAGTGCTCTTTTACTAAGGGTCCATAATCGTTGTTCAAACAAAAGGCACAGAATCAATCCATAATCCCAATTGTTCTTGAGTACGATGATGTTCTCCGCACATATCGGCACATAGGAGGGCAAATGCAATAAAAGGATAAAGCCTATCTTATCATTCCATAAGGAAAGCACCACAATACAGCACTTAACGAACAGACTAGGCTCACAACTCAGCTCTATACACTGCAGTTGCACCTCAAATTCACATCAAGAACTCATCACTGAAAGCCCCACTTATCAAATCATCAGAACATATGCACCCCAATAACCCCGTCATTAAAACAAACATACTCCGGTAATAAACGACCAACCATCTTGTAAAAACCGTACTTTCCATTATTCACTTCCGCCTCCCATTCTTAACTACAATCTACTTCCAATAACCAATGTCAGAAAACCTTTCCAGCCCATAACATACAATTTTTCAATCTAATAGGGACAGCAAACTACCGAAGACACAAGATACAAACACAAACTCCTGCAATATTAACAATAAGAAAAACATACCAACAGAATCATTACCTTTCTTCTCCTTCAACTCCTCATTCTCATCAACATCAGCTAAACCAACAGAAACAACAGGCGTATGCCCACTGATAACACCGTCCTTCTCATCAGGGTACCTCACCACAACCACAGGACACACGCAGTGCCTCACACAGTAATCACTCACACTACCCAATCTTCCATCCGCAGCTTTCTTCGCAGCACCAAAGCCTCTGCTCCCCATGATCACAGCACTCAATTCCAACCTCTCAACTTCCAAACAGAGCCTCTCCTTCATATCATGGTCCTTCACAATATGAATCTTAAACGGAATACCAGCACTCGACAAGGGCCGAGCAAGATCGCCGGCCTTCGACGTGGTGAAGTTGTCGAAGTCGTCTTCGAGTTTCTGCTGGTCAGCTGGATCGACGAGGTCGACGGATCCCCAATCGGCGCCGTAGAGGACGGAGGTCGGTCGTACGTGGACCAGTACGACGCCGTCGCCCGGTCGTAGGTAGTTTCTGACGGCCCACTTCACGGCGAAGGCGGATTCATCGGAGAGATCGACGGCAATGCCTATCTTTCTTTGAGCAGATGAGAGCGGGGTTTGAGGCGAGGTCGTTGAGGTCCTCCTCGGGGAAGAGGTACGGACTTTGACGGCGATGATCGGCGGTAGATCGGAGGTGGAATCTGATGGCTGTTGCTGCATTTCTGATTCTGTGTAATCGCTAGATTAGGGATTTGACTCTTTACTCTTCGTCGTTGATTAATTCTATTGTTGGAGAAAGAAAGGATATCAAGTAAAAATTAGAGGGATTTCGGTAAATATATAATCTGGAATTCATTTAGTGGGCCTATTCGATGATTTATGAGGCCCAGAGTCGCGAATTGTGAGAGTTCCGTCCAAATATACCATAACTTTCGTTGGGGAGAGCAAAAATATCCGGAAATTGGATTCAGATAAAGTATTCGGTTTTAAAATCCGAAAAAATGAATATCCAATTTTAAAAATTGGATCGGATATCCGGTCGATTTATTTTAAAATAAACCGGATTGGTACGGATAGTCGTTTGTTTAAAACCCGGATATCCGATATCCGGGTTTATATTTAAAAAAATAATAAGAAAGCATACTAAAAAGAAAAATGAAGGTCCAAAAATGGAAAAAAAATAGTCCTCAAAATAGAATATTTAAACTTATGTTATTTTATTATTGCAAAAAATATTTAGAGAACTGAAATAAAAAACATAAAAACATCGAGATGCAAGTTAAAAAAATGTGAATTTGTGGTATTTTGTTTATTATTTACTATGTAATTTTGAATCATAAATTCACATATTGTGTGAGTTACTCTGTGCAGAAATTCTTATATGAAAAAAATTATTTTTTTATTGTGATAAGATATAAAAAAAATGATTTTGAAAAGAAAATAATAAAAAATATAAGAAAAATAAATTTAAAAAACGGATGCGGATTTCCTGTTTAAATATCCGAATAAAGCGGATATCCGATTTTCGGATGTCCAATTAAAATAAGACCGGATACCGATATCATTTTTTGATATCTGAAATTCGGATATCGTAAGGTTTTGCTCACCCCTAAGTGTTTCAGTATTATTTTGTATTTTCTATTTATTTATTTAATACCATAAAACTTGTAGTTACTAGTTAATAGATCGTACCTAACTTCACTCAGAATTTATTTTAAATTTTTTTAAGAGCATCTTCAATCGATACCCAAAAACCCAAAATGTATACTAAAAGTTCTCCAACCGTACACCAAACGCAAACTCAAAATGCGTTTTCGTCTTCTGTCTCTTGTTTTAAACACATATATGCATTTGAGAATGAGATATCCCAAAAGATGTATTTGATGTTTTAAAAATTACGATATATACCCTATTTTTATTTTAATTATCAAAGTACCCATAGAAAAAATAAAAAATAAATAAAAGTATATAAAAGGACTCCTGTTATTATTAATTATTTTTCCTATATTTTTTTATATGAAAAAATATTGAGTTTACTATTAATTTTGTGACATTATTTTTTCTAATCGTATTAAAATAACAATGTCGTTTAACATGTAAAGTTGTAAAGAAATGGGTAATATTAAAAAATGAGGTAGAAGAGTATTACAGTAATGGTCTTTTGAGTTTGAGAATTGGTCTGTCGGTTGGAAAAGAATTACTGCATTTTGAGTTTGAGAATGCATTTGGGTTTGATAATGAGTTTTTCGATTATAGATGGTCTTAGGGAGAGTCCTCAGATATAATCCTTGTTTTTCTTTTGCAGCTCTTACATGGGAGAAATAAAGAAGAGCATTTTTCTAGGGCTTTGAAATATCAGATTCTAAGTGATTTATATTTTTCTTGAATGGACATTCTTTAAAATTCTTTTTTTTTTTATATAAACATCTTGGGAGGAAATTACTTCCATCTCATAGACTGCATCATGACTTGGATCTTAAGGTCCCAATGGAAGAAAGCCCTTAATGAGAGAGAGAGAGGGAGAGGGAGAGAGAGCGAGAGGGAGAGGGGGAGGGAGAGAGAGAGGGAGACAGAGGGAGGGAGAGAGAGGGAGAGAGAGGAGAGAGAGAGACCTAAATCTCAGTGTGTAATCCCAAAATCTGGAGTTTGAAAGCAGTTTAACAACCGAAAAGGCAACAAAAGCTGCTGTAGACAAAAGCTATTTAACACTGTTGGAGCAAAGATCAAATCTAATGTGCTGAAAAATGAAGTGAAAGCAAGCTCAAGCACTGGTAATGAAACAGAGCTGAAGTTTGGAATTGGTGTGAAGAAACGTCGGTATGATCAAAGAGAAATCGCTGAGCAGAAAATAACTAATAGAAATGCTATTGGTGGCAACGATTTCAGCTGAAGCTTAAGGCGTTGAGTTAGTTAGAAGACTGGAACGATTTCTCTCTAATAAAGCAGTCGGCGGGAGATTAAAATTCATTATTCATCATCTTCTTCATTTTTTAAGCCGTAACAGAGAAATTAGGTCTGAGTTCTTCTTTGCTCTGTAAACACTCTCTCTCAAATCAATAAAGCTTTCTTGGCCCCTCCGTGGAGTAGATCGCAAGATCGAACCACATAAACTTTGGTGTTATCTTCTTTAATTTCGATGTTTTCAATTCAAGCAAGAAACAGATCGATACGATCAAACACACCCAAAATCATATACAAGAACTTGTTAATTTCAGTCTGAATCCCTACAATTGGCGCGGGCGAGCGTGGATCGAGACGCGGGCAAGATGAATTCAACCAAGTTTGATATTGACAAGTTCACTGGCGCAAATGACTTTGGACTGTGGCGGGTAAAGATGGAAGCTTTGCTCATCCATCAAGGTCTGGAGGACTCGATTAAGGACGAGGAAACAGAGATCAAGGATGGGAAGGAGGCTCCTGCGAAAGCGGCTCAGCCGGTGGATCCTAAGGTTTCGCAGAAAGCACGGAGCATCATCATCCTAAGTCTCGGGGACAAGGTGCTGAGAAAGGTATCGAAAGAGAGGACGGCAAAGGACGTATGGAAGAAGCTTGAGAGTCTTTACATGACCAAGACTCTGGTAAACCGACTCTATTTGAAACAAGCCTTGTATTCTTTTCGGATGGTGGAGGATAAACCGATCGATGAGCAAATGGATATTTTCTGCAAGTTGCTTCAAGATCTGGAGAACATTGGGATCAAGCATGACGATGAGGACCAGGCATTGTTTCTACTCTGCTCGCTGCCAAAGAGTTACTCAAACTTTAAAGAGTCAATGTTGTATGACAGGGAGGCGGTGACGCTTGATGATGTTCAAACGGCTATCAGTTCGAAGGTGTTAAACAGCAAGATTGATCACAAGTTCGAGGTGGAGTCGGGTGCTGCAGAGGGGCTGTATGTAAAGGAGAAAGCCGAGAAGAAGCCGGGAAAGAGAGGTAAAGAATCAGTGCCGAGTAGAAGGATCTTTAAGTGTTTTCATTGTCATGAGGAGGGACACTTGAAGAGGAACTGTCCGAACAAACACAAGGAGTACAGAGCGACTGAAACAAACTCAGGTGAAGCCTCTTATATGATGGATGGCTATGAATCTGCTGAGGTTCTTACAGTGGGAGAATCTGCTCTTGATGTGGGCTGGATATTGGACTCAGGCTGTTCTTTTCGTAGCAATAACAGGGAAATATTCAAAGGTCTGCGGCTGTTCAATGGTGGCTCAGTGATGCTGGGTGATGACAGCTCACTTGAGGTGAAAGGCATTGGAAACGTGGCACTAAAACTGAATGATGGGGCTGTGAAAATCCTGAAGGAGGTGCGGTTTGTGCCTGGCTTGAAGAGGAATTTAATTTCAGTTGGAATGCTTGATGGAAATGGATGTAAGATCAAGGTGGAGTCAGGGGAGCTTCAGGTGATTAAAGGACAGAAGACCATTATGAAAGGGCTGAAGAGAAATGGCATTTATGTGCTACAAGGTACCAGTTTTATGGGGATAGTTGCAGCAGTAAATGGTGATGAAAAATCTTGGCTATGGCATCAAAGGCTGGCCCATGTAAGCGAGAAGGGGCTTCTGGAATTATCAAAGCAAGGACTGCTCGGTGAAGACAAAATCGGGGGCTCGAATTCTGCGAAACCTGCATTTTAGGGAAGAGCCATAGGCAGAAGTTTGGCTCAGGTAGGCTAGTTGCAGAGGGAATTCTTGACTACGTTCATGCTGATTTGTGGGGGCCTTCGAAAGTAGAATCATTGTCAGATGGGAAGTACTTTATGTCGGTGATTGATGATCACTCGAGGAAAGTTTGGGTGATGATCTTGAGGTCGAAAGATGAGGCTTTGAGCAGATTCAAAAGCTGGAAAAAGCAGGTAGAAACTGTGACTGAGAAGAAGGTTAAGTTGCTTCGAACGGACAACGGCTTGGAGTTTTGCTCAAAGGACTTTGAAGAATGCTGCAAGGCTGAAGGGGTGACTCGACATAGGACCGTTCTTACACCCCACAGCAGAATGGTTAGGCCGAAAGATACAACCGAACGCTGCTGGAAAGGACCAGATGCATGCTGCTGTCGGCTGGTTTGTCGAAAAGATTTTGGGCAGAAGCTGTGACTACAGCAGCATATCTGATCAACAGGAGCCCATCCACTGCTATTGGGTTTAAAACCCCCGAAGAGAAATGGTCAGGGAAGCAGCCAAACTTGCAACACCACGGATTTTCGGTTGTACAGCTTATGCTCATTCGAGGACAGACAAGCTTGAGGATCGAGCCGTTAAGTGTATGTTCGTAGGATATCCGGAGGGAGTTAAGGGCTACAAGTTGTGGTGTTTAGAACCTGGGATGGGGAAGAGTATCATAAGCAGGGATGCGGTGTTTAATGAAAAAGAGATGCCCTATAAAACACAGAAGCAAAACAGCTCAAAAGCAGGAAATCTGGAAAAAGCTGGTTCTGTGGAGTTTGGGGATGATTTTCTAGCTTCAAAGGGTGATGAGGATCCTGAAGCAATGGAAGACACTGATACCTGGCTAGGTGGAGTTGATGAGAATCTGGGTTCAGATGAGAATCAACAAGATTACAACCTAGTTAGGGACAGGACAAGACGGGAGGTTCGAGCTCCTAATCGGTGGTTTTGCTGATACCATTGCTTATGCTTTTGCTGGTGTGAAAGGCGTTTGTTTAGGACAACCTTGCTCATCTAAAGGAGCTGTTAAAGGGAGTGGAAGGAGCAAACGGGATACAACCATGAAAGGGAAGTTAGAAGCAGTATTGAAACAGCAAAGTACAGCAACTAGGATGGTTTTGGACAAGGAATTGAAGCTGTATCTGAAGTCATCTTGTTGTGGGGCTGTCACGTGATGATAGGTGCACTAGGGCCGAGTTGAGAGCTGAGATTTGACTTTGAGGTGGAGAATTGTTGGAGCAAAGATCAAATCTACTGTGCTGACAAATGAAGTGAAAGCAAGCTCAAGCACTGGTAATGAAACAAAGCTGAAGTTTGGAATTGGTGTGAAGAAATGTCGGTATGATCAAAGAGAAATCGCTGAGCAGAAAATAACTAATAGAAATGCTATTGGTGGCAACGATTTCAGCTGAAGCTTAAGGCGTTGAGTTAGTTAGAAGACTGGAACGATTTCTCTCTAATAAAGCAGTCGGCGGGAGATTAAAATTCATTATTCATCATCTTCTTCATTTTTTAAGCCGTAACAGAGAAATTAGGTCTGAGTTCTTCTTTGCTCTGTAAACACTCTCTCTCAAATCAATAAAGCTTTCTTGGCCCCTCCGTGGAGTAGATCGCAAGATCGAACCACGTAAACTTTGGTGTTATCTTCTTTAATTTCGCTGTTTGCAATTCAAGCAAGAAACTTCTTTAACCACCCAAAATCATATACAGGAACTTGTTAATTTCGGTCTGAATCCCTACAAACACAGATGTGAAAAGGACAAAAATCAAAACGAGAAATAAACCGATAAATTTGACGAGAGAAATCAAATAATATCCATATTGCTAATACAAAAGTTTAAGATACAGATCGAGAACTGTAGCAGGCATCAATTCCACAGCACTTGCATTTCAACAACCCTTACAAGAACAAGAAGCTTCTAGCGATGATTTCATGTTATTATGATTAGTCATCCTCATCATCACAACATCATCACCATCTTTCTGATGATAAGTGCTATGATCACTTCTGCTTTTTGTCACCTGATGGGAAGAATGCTAAACATAATATGTGTTTTCCATATTTGAATAATAAAATTAAAAATGGATACTTTGAATAACATAGATCACCAAATTTGAATATTGAATATCTAGATGATTTGAATGTTGAATGATGCGGTCGGAAAATGAACGATCTACCGCCGTTGGGTCACGACCTGCCTTCTTCCTCTTTCTGCGGCCTCTTGCCTCTTCCCGCCTGAACTTAGCCACGAACTCGAATTGAAAGCTGCTGAAATAGGGTTAGGGGTGGGGGGTCGTTCGCCCTCTTGCCTAGGTCAAGAGGGTGGTTTCCATATTCCAGGCGTAAAATGGCATAGAAAGTGACATAAAAATGGTGTGAAGTGCTTGAAGGTGCTTGATTGAGTAATAAAAATTGTATAGTATCAGTAAGGGCAGATAGAATTAGTTCCGTACCTTAGGAATACTTTGTGGTATTTATAGTGTACCTAGTTTAGGTGGTTCTTGGCAGTTTTGCCCATGTCCCGTGTTTTTCGGGCTCGGATATCATCATTTTCCCACGATCACGATCCTCCCACGTTCACGTTCTCCTCATGCTCGTGGCTCTCCCACGTTCATCCTCTTTCCGTAAAATCAGTGTGAACTCGTCAATACAGTTTTCCTCGGGTGTTCTTGCCTGACAGCTCCTCGGGTGCTCTTGCCAGATAGCCCCTGGGGGCCCCTCGGGTACTCTTGTCAAACAGGTTCCTGAGGCTCCTCGGGCATCCTGCTTTCTGGGCTCCTTAGGCATTCTTGCCAGACAACTTCTGGGGCCCCTCGGGTACTCTTGCCAAACAGTTTCCTGAGGCTCCTCGGGCATCCTACTTCTGGGCTCCTCGGGCATTCTTGTCAGACAACTTCCTGGGCTCCTCGGGCATTCTTGCCAGACAACTTTCTGGGCTCCTCGGGTGTCCTTGGCAGACAGCTCCTGGAGGTGCTCTTGCCAGACTGCTCCTAGGGGCTCCTCGGGTGTTCTTGCCAGACAGCTCCTGGGGGTGCTCTTGCCAGACAGCTCATCGGGTGTTCTTGCCAGACAGCTCCTGGAGGTGCTCTTGCCAGACTGCTCCTAGGGGATCCTCGGGTATTCTTGCCAGACAGCTCCTGGGGAGCTCTTGCCAGACTGCTCCTAGGGGCTCCTCGGGTGTTCTTCCTGGTTCATCCTCTTTCCTCTTTCTGATCCGTCCTCTTTCCTCTGGGTCCTCTTCTCTCTTTCCTCTTTCTGGTCCGTCCTCTTTCCTCTGGGCCATCTTCCGTCTTTCTGGTTCGTCCTCTTACCTTTTTCTGGTTCGTCCTCTTTCCTCTTTCCATATTTCAAAGGGCTCTTCTTGTCACCCTCCGGGCGTATTGTCCCGAGGGGGTGGGAAACCTTCCGTCCCTCTAACAGATTCTCCTGAGGGGTGCATTTCTTCGTGAGCTCTCTCTTCCCTCGCAAAACTTCCCACCTCATTCCGTTTATGTTGTTTAACGGCTTCTGAGTATTTCGTCAAGACCCGAAAAAATCCGAGGGTAAGATTGAATATATGATTTGAATGTTGAATATCTAGATGTTTATGAGATCTATAAATAGCCATCATGTAATATATTTGAGGATGTGTAATAAAATAAAAACCTTCTCACTTATATCTCTAATATTTTTCTATTATCTTCTCTTAATATATTTCCATAATATATATAAAAAATAAAATTTATAATATTCTCCTAATTACCAACAAATTTGGTATCAGAGCCACTCGGTTCTCGAAGCCTCTCTTACCCGAGAAAAAAAAATGGCCTCAGATTCAACGACCATGTTCGCCTATTCTCCCGGTCAAGTACCGATTTTCGCGGGAGAACACTACGACTATCGGAGCAGTCAAATGAAGACGTTGTTAATTTTCGTAGATCTATGGGATGTTGTCGAAAGCACATATCCCGAGTCACCCAAAGAAGCAAACGAAGCGTGGACCGATGCGCAACAAAAGAAATATAAGGAGGATGTTCGAAAAGATGCAAGCACTTTGAGATATCTCCAACAAGGCGTTAATAAAATAATATTCCCGAGAATCTTCGGAGCTAAGAAAGCGAAAGAAGCATGGGTATTCTCAATCAAGGATTCCAAGGTGATCAAAAAGTAGTTTCTTTTACAAAATCTTTGGAGGGACTTTGACAACATCGAGATGAAAACCGATGAAGTTATACAATCTTTTCTATCAAGAGTTTCAGAAATCGTCAACTAAATAAGAAGTCTCGGTGACGTCATGGACGCAAGAAAAATTGTTCAAAAGGTTCTATAAAGTTTACCCATAAAATTCGATCACGTGGTTGCGGCGAAGAATCTAAGGATCTCGACAAATACACCTTTCATGAACTTTCGAGCTCTTTTCAAGTGCATGAAGTCAAACTAAGCCGGTCGTCACATCAATCCATGGAGCAGGCCTTCTAGTCTAAAGTTCATCTCTCGGATGGAAAAAATTATAAACAAAACAAGGGAGGCAAGAAAGAAAATGGAAAGGCAAGAACAAATTTCAACAAAAGGAGATTTGGATACACAATGCCGCATTTGCAAAAAGAACAATCATGAGATGAAAGATTGTTTCTTTCGATGCAAAAGCTGCAACAATTCGGACCACTCGTACACCAACTGTCCAAAGAAGAAGAAGAAGAAAGAGAAATCGTCAACTTTATGAAGGATGAAGAAGAGCAAGTATTCTCTTGCATGAACGCAAACTGTTGGTCCATATTCTATCCAAACAATCTACAAGTAACGAATTTACCACGCAAATTGATGAAAGATTTGAAGATCGAACGTGGGGTGGGTTAGTGTAGAAGATGGGTGCTTTCAAAATTGTTCTTTCTATTCTCAACAAACACGCACTCACACATACTACACCAAAAACACACACCCTAATGAATTAGGGGTTGGGGTATATATACCACATTAGTTGGTATATTATACCCCTAGTAACTAAGAACTAGAATATTACAAACTAGCCCAAAGTTAATTAAATACAAGCCAACTAAGATAAACACATTGAAATTGAACATTATAAAATATTCCTAACAATCTCCCCCTAAGTGTTCAATCTTCAATTCAGCGCGGGTTATCTTTGTTGGGCACATGGAGAATCTCTCGAGTCCTAACAATCTCCCTCTTGCTCCCCCTGCAAAGGGTATCTCTTCTTCTTGTGGAGGATTTAAATGCACTTTCAGCTAGAACCCTCTTGTCTTGATGTTATACGTTGTAGACCTGTACACTGTGATCCACACCCCGACATTCATTTCTTGATAATGTCGTAGATCTTTGAAATTTTGTTTGCATCTTGTCCTTGTCTTTTTTTTTTCGTATTTTGAAGTCGTCAAGTCTTCTCCAATCTTCTTCTTCTCAGTGCCAGATTAGTCGTCGTTGAAGGAAGTTGTCTGGTTCGGCCTCGAGAAAGATTCTCTAGCTCCAAAAGAAGGTATGCGTGTGGTGTCTTTTAACATGTGCCAAAGCTCCTTTGAATGTGACATTGTAGGTTGCAGTGGAGTTCGGCTTCATCGTGGTAAGCGCAGCGGAATTTGATCGATGAGCGTGGGATGTGTTATAAAATGTGCCAAGGCTCCTTCTGAATGTGACGTTTGAGTGCGGGAGAGCCCGGCTTCATAGTGGTACGCATGGCGCAAATTGTGGATGGTCCGACCTGTTTGTTTATACGTATCCGCTTCTCCCTCTTATGGCGATTTGTGTTAACGAGATCGGCATGCTTGTATAGGAGACGAAGAAGGACATAAACGACAGGTCGGTGCGGATAATAACCAGACGGAGCCAATAAGGCAATCCGTCGACACAACTTCAGAGACTAACTCCAAGACATGGCCTGTGACGACAGGACTTGATACCGGGGCCACTTAGGCATCCCGTTAACATCGTTCAAGAGTCTAGCTCGAGACGATGGTCTAGTCAGTTGTTGTTTTGCTGTTGCAACGATAGGACTTCCTTCCAATCTTGGAATCACATCTGCGAGAGACGTGTCTATGGAAGTTCTGATCTGGTCACGAAGTCCAGATAACAAAAAGTGTATGTGTCTTAAAAATATAAACCATTTAGGTAGTGAGGACACCTAGACTCGATGTGTTCAAGAAAGTTCAGTGGTGTGGGGCTAATCACCACTTAATTCAATATCTCCCGCTTTCAAGTGAAGCGGTGATACATTACGTGGCCCCCCGTGATTTAGTGAAACATCGGTCTTTTGGGAGATCGATGAGTGGGCAAGGCTCGGTTGTGCATGCGCCATTGGACCAAATGAGACGACTTCTACCCGGGAGTTGATAAAATCAGCTCCTACACCTATATGGGATGGCCAGAGTAATTTGTGAGCTAAGGGAATTTTGTATCTTCCGCTCTTTGGTCTTGTCATGAATTGCCAAAATAGGGATGCGACTATTACGAGCTTGAAATCGTCACTAACACTCGGCTACGTTCCGGGGTTAGGTTCAGTTTGGTCTGATTAAACCATGAGAACTTAGAATCCATGCGTCCGTCAATTTTGGTGAGTGCTGCTGGATCAGCTAGTTGGAGCAGGTCAGTTGCTGTCGTCTTCTTGTTAGTGTGAGGATGTCACCTTCACCTTTTTTAAATTCTTGAGTTCTCGAGGGTTGCTTGTTTTCAGTTGAAGTCCGTCTTGGGATGTGGAAGTGCCGGAGAGGGTTTTTCTTTCTTTTTTTTCATAATTTTTTTTGATTTTCTTTCCTTTTTTTTACGTATATATGTATTATCGTAATAGTAATATATAAGTATATGTATACATATATGTATATGGGTTAAATTAAGTTTCTCCCCCTCAAATCTTGCACCTAAGATGTACTCCCCCTAAAAATATACTCTCCCCTCATAACTGTGGAGCGATACTCCCCCTCAATGCATACATGTTTAAACATGTAAGTTCTCTCCCAATTAAATAAGCGTAATGTATTTTTCTTTTAGGAGCAGATGCAAACTAAAGAATTATTGTTCTTTAAAAATTGCATATTAGAATGTACGTTTTTCACTTTTTATCGCTCCGAAAAATAGGTAGTTTTGACAATTCAGCTTATATGCATACGTGAATGTTTAAGCTCAAAGTTCTTTAATATATATGCATAGTTAAAATGTACCTATCACGGGGTATTAAACATTTCAGCTCATATGCATGCGAAAATTTAACTTTTAAAGTACATTTGAGTCATGCATGTTTATAATGTACCCTAGTGTGGTTGCTCGCATGGCTAACCAACCGTGTATGTGGAGCAACCCGAGATACCATACACGCTGAGATGTTTGGCTGCCTTCGTCGCATACCAATCATGAGTGCGGAGCAGCTCTCTTAGTACCTACCCATGCTGGGAATCTGCAAAAACTTTATCGGGACTTTGGAACCCATTTTAGGATGGGTCCTCCCTTGTTTGAAAACAAGTTAAGCACATTTAGTTCAGATATTGATCGTGAATCATCCTTTAAAGTCCTATTCAATTTGATTCGTGATTTAGGAATCCAGATTTGGTGAACCTTAGAGGGAAATGACATATCAGCGCGAGTGAATGTGTTCCTAGGTCTAGAAGATCTAAAGATTTTCTCCATAGACAGTCGCATAAAATGCTTTCTAGAATGAATCGGGACTGGGTATTCAAGTAGGAATATGAGCTTATGGCGCTATATGCGTCATTGGATGATGAGTCGTATTGCCTACGAGAGTTCACATCATTCACTCTATAATGATGAATTTGCGTGATTTGAGAAGTGCGTTTGCTTAAGCTTGGAACTTCTTCTTTGCATGCTTCCCTTTTGATAGGAATGGGAGAGGAAAAATCTTAAACATTTTTCACTTTAATTTTCGAAGATAATAGTGATTTTCTTTGCTCCGTCCTAATTTTAATCTGTTCCTTAGCTAATTTTAAAGCTCTACTTTTACTTAACGTTTCAGCTTCAATCAATATTGACTTAGAATGATTATTAGCAAAAGCCTTCTCATTTTTAGGAACAAGGATGCTTCTTTTAGTTTTTGTTTTCTTTACCTGTTTTGAGCAAGATGTATTATTTGACAAATCATTTGAAATAGATAAAAACGAAGAATTTTTTAGATATAAAATCTCCTTTAAAAGTTTTTCCTTTTCAGCGCCAAAACCTATCCTTTCAGAGTCCAAACTATCTTGTAAATCTTTCAATTTACGAACAGTCTCTGGAGTATCACATAGAGTAGGTTTTTGATCATGTAATATTTTCCCCGTTAGAAATTAAGTTAGAATGAGAGTTTTGATCTCTTTGACCTATATTCGAAATATCAGTCTCTAACCGTTCAATTGTAGAGTAAAGCATACGCCGTTCCTCTAAGACAGTCTCATATTTTGATGAGACTTCATCTCGCTCATCTTCGTAAGAACGTCGACTGTTAATTATCTCGTAGACCCTCTTTTCACTATCTTCTAACCTAGTTTCTAAGCTAATGACCTTTGACTTTGCGTTGGTCAAATCTTCATTAGCATAAGCTAGGCTCTCTTTTTGCTTAAGCAACACGGAGTAATTGTTTGCAAGTCTTGCTTCTAATTCCTCAATTTTCCTAGCTTGAGCATCCATTTAAGATAATATGATATTAATTAATTAATTAAAATTAATTTTAAAATTAGGATGGCTTTTGGAAATTCAGTGTCGAAAAATTTGGTTTACTTGAGAAGTATCGAAGATATTAAGTGTCGAAATTTTTTAGTGTGCACCGAAAAAGTTTTGTGATGATTTCGAAAACTTCGAGAAAATGACCAAAACATTTTCTACAATATGCCAATGATGTCCTAAGTTGATTGTTGTATATAAATGATCGTTGACACGTTTTGTGGATTTTCTTAATTTTTTTTTTTACGAAAACGTCGTCTACACCGAAAATTTTGGACCTGGAAAATTTATTTTGAAAAATTTTGAAACCAAAAGTTTAAAAATGGTTGTGTCCGTTGGATTCAAAAAATGTTTCTCTATCCGGAAAAAAATTCAGAAATTTTTTCGGGTACTGTAGCAAATCGGGTACTGTAGCAGTTTCGGGCGATTACTGTAGCAGTTTCGGGCGATTACTGTAGCAGTTTCGGGCGATTACTGTAGCAATTTCGGGTACTGTAGCAGTTTTGGGCGCTTGCTGTAGCAGTTTCAGGTACTGTTCATCGGGCGATTACTCTAGCGTTTCGGGCGATTTTTTTTAAAATCAGTCCAATTTCGGGTGTTGACAAGTCAAGTTTCGGGTTGACCAGTCCAGTTTCGGGTTTGACCAGTCAAAATTGGATTTACCAGTCAAATTTCGGGGGTTGACCAGTCAAGTTTCGGGTTTGACCAGTCTGTTTCGCCCGAAACTGAATAAAAACGCCCGAAACTGAATAAAAACGCCCGAAACTGAGTAAATTGGTACTGCAGCAAAATAGGGTACTATAGCAATCGAGCGATTTGTTCATCTACCCGATCCTGGACTGAAAACTGATGAAAAACAGATCCGTTTTCTACCAAAACTCACCCAAATCAACTGAAAATGTTGGGTAATCACTTCAAATCACTCGAAAACAACCTAATTACCTCTTGAGCTTGCAAAATCAGTAAAAACAACTCAAAAGCTCAAGAAATAGCAGAAATTCGAACCCAAAAAAATACCCAAAATTTTCAGAAATCGTTCAAATCCGAACGTGTTTTGCTCTGATACCACTTGGTGGTCCCTATTCTATCCAAACAATCTACGAGTAACGAATTTACCACGCAAATTGATGAAAATTTGAAGATGGGTGCTTTCAAAATTGTTCTTTCTATTCTCAACACACACGCACTCACACATACTACACCAAAAATACACACCCTAATGAATTAGGGTTTGTGGGTATATATATCACATTAGTTGGTATATTATACCCCTATTAACTACCAACTAGAATATTACAAACTAACCCAAAGTTAATTAAATACAAGCCAACTAAGATAAACACATTGAAATTGAACACTATAAATATTCCTAACACAAACGTAGAAAGTGAAGACCTATGGCACATTGATAGAGGATGTAGCAATCATATGACTGGTAACAAGAAGTTCTTTGTGGAGATGGATACTAACTACACTTCCTAAGTCAAACTTGGCGACGGAAAGATCCAAGAGGCAAAAGGCAAAGGAGTCATTGCGGTGCAAAGCAAAGGAGGTAATAAGAAATTCATCAGCGGCGTTCTTTACGTACCCAACCTCAAGCAAAATTTATTAAGTGTCGGGCAGCTGATGAAGAAAGGATCGATCACCTTTGATAAAGACGAGTGCAAAATCTTCGACAAGAAAAATAATACACTGGTAGCGTCCGTTTCTATGTCTTCAAATAAGGTTTTTTCCTTTGTCATGCCTTCGGGAGGAAAAGTGGCCTTCGCAGGAGAAACTGTTGATCCATTTCAGCTGTGGCATTTGAGGTCGGTCATCTTCATAGCAAATGATTGCAGCTTCTTAAAATGACGAACATGGTCGTGGGTATTCCATCCGTCGAGCAAAAGGATCAAATTTGTGAAGGATGTATATATGAGAAGATGCATCGTCTTCCGATCCCAAAGGCGTCTAAGAGAAAAAACCCCTCTCGAGTTGGTGCACGCGGACATATGTGGTCCTACGAGAACACCCTCGCTCGGTAACAAGCGATATTTCATTATTTTTGTCGATGATTGTACAAGAATGATATGGCTATATTTTTTGCACGAGAAGTCGGAAGCTTTTGCAGCTTTTCTACCTTTTCAAGCGCCTCGTGGAAAAGCAAAGTGGTCGACAAATAAAATCCTTAGGAAGTGATCGTGGTGGAGAATTTCTTTATACTCCATTCTTGGAGTATTATAAGAAGAATGGCATCGAACGACAATTAGCGGTAAGTAGAACTCCACAGCGAAATGGAGTTGCCGAGAGAAAAAACCGAACAATAGTTGAGATGGGAAGGAGTATGATGCTCCAAGGAAAAGAACTAGAGAAGAAATTTTGGGCAGAAGCTGTTCACACGACAGCCTATATCCTCAACCGCTCACCACAAAGACGGTTCTCAACAAAACTCCATTCGAAGCTTGGCACAGAAAACCAGTTGTAAGTCACTTGAAAATTTTTTGATGTATCGCGTTTTCGCACATATCAATCCCAAACCGGGATAAGTATGATATAAAAGGTGACAAGCCATCTTTGTTGGCTACAACGATGAGCTAAGGGTTATAGACTTTTTAATCCAAAGACTAACAAACTTGTGTTGTCAAGAGACGCTTTGATGAGCATGCAGCTTGGAAACGGGATGAAAACTCTTCTCAAGAACCATTTCTACCTTCAGAGTTATCACAGTCGGTACCACAACAACAAGAATAACCACCACAGATTCAAGCTACACCACCTACGCCAGAAAATTCTCCAAGATCTACCTATATATCTGAAGACAATTCTGATCTGGAATCACCTCCAATAAAGGTATGATCACTACAAGACATTTATGAGAATTGTGATTTTGCCTTCTTTGGTTGTGAGCCTCAGAATTTTGAAGAAGCGTCTAAGGAAAAAGTTTGGAGAAACGCGATGCAAGAAGAAATAAACGCCATTGAGAAATTTGGCATTTGGGAGCTCATTGACTTGTCACAGGGAAAAGAAGTCATCGGTCTAAAATAGGTGTTCAAAACAAAGCTCGACGAAGATGGTACCATTAAAAAACATAGGGCGAGATTGGTTGCAAAAGGCTATTCTCAGCAGCCCGAAATCGACTTCAACGAGACATTCGCCTCAGTTGCTCGCATGGAGACCATTCGAATAGTCCTTGCGCTCGTAGCCCAATTGGAGCTTAGTGTGTACCAGTTGGACGTAAAATCAGCGTTTCTCAAAGGGGATCTCGCAGAAGAAGTTTATGTTCAACAACCACAAGGGTTTGAGATCAGCAAAAATCCGAGAAAGGTATATCGGTTAAAAAAAGCTCTTTATGGCTTAAAGCAAGCATCTGGAGCATGGAACAACAAAATCGACTGATCGAGAAGGATTTCGACGAAGCCCCAGTGAGCCATATCTCTATATTAAAACTTCTGGTATAACAGTCATGTGCCTTCACATTGATGATATTATTTATCTTGGCACTATCTCAGCGTTGATTGAAGAATTTAAGAAGCATATGATGCAAGAATTCGAGATGACAGATTTGGAACTTCTAAAATATTTTCTCGGAATTCAAGTAAGGGAAGTTATTTATTTCTCATGAAAAATATGCTGACAATTGTTGAAAAATTTAATATGCAGAATAGCAAACTGGTGAACACTCCTATGGCCTCGAATGAGAAGTTCCAGCAAAATGATGACGCGGAAAAAATCTGCAGGAATGTGTCGAAGTCTCGTAGGATCATTGATTTATCTCACCAGCACGAGACTAGACATTGTTCACTCTAAGTTATGTTTCTCGATACATGAGTGAACCGAGCAAACTTCATCTTACCTCGGCAAAAAGAATCTTGAGATACGTCAAAGGTACTAAGAAGCAGGGGATTCTCTATGAAAAGAAGAAGGCAATCTGCTAATCAGTTTCACTGATAGCGATTGGGCTAGTTCATTAGACGACCGTAAAAGCACTTTCGGATATGTGTTCTGTCTCGGAACAAAAGTGGTTGCTTGGTGTTCTAAAAAGCAGAAAACGGTTGCATTATCATCAAGTGAAGCCGAATATATTGCAACCACAGATGTAGCGTGTGAAGCGGTCTGGATAAGAAGAATTCTCGAAGATCTACATAAAAAACAGAAGAAGCCGACTACACTCTTCTGTGATAATATGTCAACTATTGCTATGACTAGAAATTCGGTTTTTCATGCAAGGTCAAAACATATCGAACTCCGACATCATTACATCGGTGATCTTGTGACCAATGAAGAAGTTCACATGGAGTTCGTCAACACAAATGATCAAGTCGCAGACTTTCTCACGAAGGCGTTATCTATCGAAAAAGTTGCGAAGTTCAAGAGGATTTTGAAAATCACATATTAAGAGGAGGGTTAAACATAATATGTATTTTTCCATATATGAACAATAAAATTAAAAAATGGATATTGAATAATATAGATCACCAAATTTGAATATTGAATATCTAGATGATTTGAATGTTGAATATATGATTTGCATGTTAAATATCTAGATGTTTATGAGATCTATAAATAGCCATCATGTAATATATTTGAGGATCTGTAATAAAAATTAAAAACCTTCTCTCATAAGTCATATATCTCTAATATTTTCCTATTATCTTCTCTTAATATATTTCCGTAATATATATAAAAAATAATATTTATATTATTCTCTTAAATTAATAAATATTTCCACCATATTAAAAACAATTACCAACAAAGAAATCATACTCCATTAAAACAGTGGTGTTTCCATCTTCTCTTGATACCATCTTGTCATGAACAGCCAAAAGCTCAACACCATGAACATGTTTATGCTTACGTGTGAGCTCAAGTAACAAATAAACAAAATATTAGTGTTAATTAGTGTTAATCTCTCCTTGCAACTCTCTTGAGAAATCCTCAGCCTCTCAAGCTTTTCAACGCTCATACCTCTTTGTTTTTGCCTTTCATTCTTCGAAGATGATGAAGAACAGACCGAGTTATTCGACTTTCTTCTGCCATGATAACTCAGTCTTATTAGTGATGGTTGTTGTTGGTTGATTCTTCCTTCTTAGCGTTTGACATTTCTTTTTTTTTTTTCTTTTTATCCTTTTTCTGTCTCTCTCTAAAAGTGTGTTTATTGATGAATGTAAAAGTAGAGCTGTTTGATAGGTTTTTTTACGGTACAGATGAGAAAAGGCAAAATGTGGAGACATTTCTTGAAAGGGATATATTTATCCCAAGTATCAGTACTGTCAAAACGGGCCGGCGGGGCGGGCGGACCCGTAGCCCACCAAAGCCCGCCACCGGCTGGGCGGGCGCGGGCAAGCCCGCCTACTGGCGGGCCTGGAAAATTAAGGCCCGCCCCGCCTGCAGCGGGTAGCGGGCCTGGCGGGCTTAGCCCGGCTGTTTTAAAAAAATTAAAAAACTAATAAAAAATTGGAAAAAATAATAAAAATAGGAAAAAGATTAAAAAAATAAAGAATTCAAATTGGAAAATATATAAAATTTAATCAACTTTTTTATAATATTAATTTTTAATGTTATTAATTTATAAATCATAGCTAAAAAAATATAAAAACAATATAAATTCTTATTATTTAATAATATTATATAATATGCAACGCGCGGGCATGCCCGCTCAGGCCCGCTCCCTGGCGGGCCTGAAAATTAACAGCCCGCCCCGCCAAAGCGGGTTATTTTTCTAATGGAGGGTTGTTCTTACTAATTTTGGGTTTCCCCTATAGTAGTCTACGGCAATGAACAATAAAAAGCAAATAGTAGTATCATAGGAACAAGATTTAATTTGTTAATACAGTAAAATCGCTATAAATTAATACTCGATAAATTAATAACCTCTCTAAAATAATAAAATCTTCCGATCCCGACTTGGGCCTTTGTTAAAAATCGTCAAATTCGATAAGATAATAAGATAATATCTTTTTTGTAAATTCCTTTGTAAATATTAGGTTCCGTTAAAACTCTAAATTAATATTTCATATAAATTACAATCATAAAATATGGTAATTTGCTAAAATAAGAATCTAATTGTTACTAGATTTTCTTATTTTTTTCTCTTTGGATTTCATCCCCAACTTTTTCAATTATAGTCAATAGTTCTGATGTCGAGTTATTTAGGCAACAAAAAATTGTGGTTGTTGTCTCTATTTTGTGTCGTTTAGTATCCCCACCCTTCTGGAAGTTGGTTGAACGGTGCTTCACTGATATCCAGAGCATTTGATATTGTACCTTGACTAATTTTGAAACGATATTTTTCATTTATTCACACTTGTAAATTGTTTTAAGTACATGAATATAGTTAATGAGACATATTTGAATCATTTATCGTCAATACATTTTAAATTTGTTGAATTTAAAAAGTCTCTCTTTTAATTAATAAAATATTAATTTATCGATATATTAATATCTCTCTAAATTAATAAAATGTCATGGTCCCAATGTGATTAATTTATAGAGGTTTTACTGTAGTTAGCTAACCATTTCTTTTTCATTTAATTAAATCTGTGTTCTTATTATGATTTGCCAAAAATCTCAGGTGGGCTGGGCTTCTGCAGAGAGAGAATTGAATTGGACCGTACAGTTTCAACTTGCCTAATTACATGAAACACAAGAGAGAAAAGTGCCCAATCGCCTGTTTTTTTTTTCAATCGATAACTTGCATTAATAACAAAATTATAACGTGCTAAACAGCACATAAAGCCGTTTGGTCGCATTCCGCCGAACGGAAACAAGTCCTCAAAAAGAGGAAACAAAACCCCCACAAGGGGCCATAACACTCCCACACGGGGAGAAAAGTCCACAAGAGACAAAAAAACCGACAGAAAACAAACTCCATTGTCTAAGACTTGGAACTAAAGAACCTATTACAGAAAAAGCTATTAAGCTAAATGTAATACCCGAGTCCCGTAGTACACTGGCCAATAAATTTGCATACATATACGTGCCTATGTGATTTCATATTATATGATTATTTACCTATGCTGTGATGAACTTTAACTTGGTAGGAAATTAGGTCGAAACATAGGAGTAATTTCATATAAGGCATGTAATTTTGAGTAGTGGAAAACTATTAAATGTTCTATAAGAAAATTCGAGCCACATAATAAGTAATAATAAGACCTAAAATTCGACTAAGGTATGAATTGGGCTTCATTTAAATATTTAATTAAGCCCAAGTGTTAGAGATGAATATCAATTACTTAGGCTTAAGGAAACTTGCGTCAACACTTGTCACATCAACTAGGCCTTTAGTAACTTAATGGTTATCTAAACCATTCGATCTCATAAATGGGTAAATTCCTTATCAGTCCCACTTGAAGTTTAAACTTCCTCTTACATACCCCTTTAATTATTTCTTCCTGTTCAGTACTCTTTTGTTAAAAGTTTCCTATTTAATACCCAAAATGCTTGAAAAGACGAAAATAACCATTCCTTAAGGATTTTAAAAACTTTCAGATTATTACATCACATGTAGAAGGTATTATACCATGAAAACAACTAATTATATCCAAAATCGAACATATAATTCTACCAATAAAATAGATATTATACCAATTGTTTCAATTTTTATACCAAGTCAAATTTAAAATTATTATACCAATTGTTATTATTATTATACCAACAAATAGTGTTATTATAAGTTTTATATATGAAATAATCTTTGTACATCATACAACGAACGGCAGATATTATACCAACTAAAGGGAATATTATACCAACAAATATTCAAATAATTATACCAATAAATTCAATTATAATACCAATAAACTCATTTTTATATTATTATTTTTCCATTCAATTTTTTACTATTATACCAACAAAAAAGATCGCATTATACCAACTGTTTTAGCTATTCTACCCGAATTACATTGTATAACATCGTACCAAAAAACTTGTTTATTATACCACCATATATTTGACTAAATGTGCATATAAATATACCAACACATGATACGATTATACCAACAGTTTTGGTTATTATACCAACAAAGACTGAATGATTTTAACAATTATTATACCAATAAAAGATCTAATTATACTAATACAATTGGTTATCCTACCCATACACAAGATTATTTTACAATTAGAGGACCTAATTATTATACCATCTATTTTCGTTATTATACCAATAAATATTGTTAATTTTATACTGCGAAATTGAATTATATACAAACTAATTTTTGCAATTATACCAGAAATTGTGGAAATTATACCATATATTTTCATTATTATACCACCTTTCTTCGTTATTATACCACTAAATATAGTTATATTAATTTTATACAGAAAAATTGGAGATTATACAAACTAATTTTGCTATTCTACCAGAAATTGAGGAGATTATACCATCTATTTTCGTTATTATACCAATAAATATTGTTATTTTAATTTTATACTGCGAAATTGAATTATATATCAACTAATCTTTGCAATTATAACAGAAATTGTGAAAATTATACATATATTTTCGTTATTATACCACCTTTCTTTGTTATTATACCAATAAATATAGTTATATTAATTTTATACAGAAAAATTGGAGATTATACCAACTAATTTTGCTATTATACCAGAAATTGAGGAGATTATATCATCTATTTTCGTTATTATACCAATAAATATTGTTATTTTAATTTTATACTGCGAAATTGAATTATATACCAACTAATCTTTGCAATTATACCAGAAATTATGAAACTTATACCTTATATTTTCGTTATTATACCACCTTTCTTCGTTATTATACCACTAAATATAGTTATATTAATTTTATACAGAAAAATTGGAGATTATACCAACTAATTTTGCTATTATACCAGAAATTGAGGAGATTATACCATCTATTTTCGTTATCATACCAATAAATATTGTTATTTTAATTTTATACAGCGAAATTGAATTATATACCAACTAATTTTTGCAATTATACCAGAAGTTGTGAAAATTATACCATATATTTTCGTTATTATACCACCTTTCTTCGTTATTATACCAATAAATAGAGTTATATTAATTTTATACAGAAAAATTGGAGATTATACCAACTAATTTTGCTATTATACCAGAAATTGAGGAGATTATACCATCTATTTTCGTTATTATACCAATAAATATTGTTATTTTAATTTTATACAGCGAAATTGAATTATATATCAACTAATTTTTGCAATTATAACAAAAATTGTGAAAATTATACCATATATTTTCGTTACTATACCATCTTTCTTCATTATTAAACCAATAAATGTAGTTATATTAATTTTATACAGAAAATTGGGGACTATACCAACTAATTTTGCTATTATACCAGAAATTGAGGAGATTATATCATCTATTTTCGTTATTATACCAATAAATTGTTATTTTAATTTTATACAGCGAAATTAAATTAGTTGACTTGTTCGTATAATGTTGATTTCTGTGAGTATAATTTCATATAGTGTTTTTAAGTACAATAACTGAAACAGTTGAAATTGGATTGAAACATCATAATGTAATAAATTAGTTTGTTGGTATAATATTATGCTCTACTGGTATAATTTTCAGAATACTTTTATGGTTAAATTTTCGTATTTGTTGGTATAATTGTCGGTCTTTGTGGTATAATTTGAGTATTTCAGATTTAACAATAACTTAAAATTACATTATTTACTGGTATAATTTTGATATCATATGGTATAATTAACTATTTTTAGGTACAATTTTTGGAATATTTTGTTGGTGAAATTTTGGATTTTGATGGTATAATTTTCGTCTTTGTGGGTATAATGTAGAAAGATCAATTAGTATGATAACTCTTATTTCTTAGTATAATTTTGACATCTATTGGTATAATACTCTTAAATTTAACTAGATATGATAATGTCCACTGTTGGTATAATAACTATGTCTATTAGTAAAATAGTATATTTCTTCTGTGGCATAATAACATCTTTTGTTGGTAGAATAATCGCGTCTCATGGTATAATATTCTGAAAATTGTTTTGCAATTGTAAAGAAAGGTTATTTCCGTCATTTCAATGTTTGGGGTATTAAATAGGAAACTTTTCGCAGATGGGTACTGATCAGGAAGAAAAAATTCAAAGGGTATTTAAGAGGAAGTTTAAACTTGAAAGGGGACTGATAGGGAATTTACCCTCATAAATTCATGAAATAAGAAAACCCTAAGTCAAGAAAAGCAGATCGAACAAAAGCTACAGGACAAGTTGAACGAAAGAACCAAAAGAAGAAGTTAGGCAAGAAATCGAGTTCCAACATAAGAAGGTATAGTTCTATTTGAATTAAATCTAAGCTTTTATTTCTCTTTAATTATTTCTCTTTAACACCTTACGTAATTTAAGAGTAAGATCAATCCAAGGTGTATCAGTTTCCTAGTTTGGAATCGTTTTCAAGGAGGATTATGATTCTTTGGTTAATTGTTGATTTAGAAATTTGAACACTAATTAGACTAACATGGTTGTTTAGATTGATACGTGTTATGTCTAGAAAGACCAGTAAGATAGGAATTGTACTTAACGAGAAGAAGGCAGCTTGAACCAAGTTTCGATCGAATGAGGCATGTTCTATGAGCATTCAGGCAATTCAAGTCAAATGAGGTAGGTTTCGATCGAAACTAGGGTTTCTCCTAATTTTTTTGCTTTGACCAAGTCTTAAGTGATGTCGGCGAATGAAGACTCTAACGTATAGAATCGAGCGAATGGAAGATACATTTGCAAGTAATAATCGGACGATTTGGAGAATTGTTGAAAATCTCGGCGATATAGGACTTCAAACATGAGTATTCAATCGGGCGAAATGTTGAATACATAAATCGGCGAATGCAAGTGTAGCA
Organism: Craterostigma plantagineum; assembly: GCA_027422505.1. Taxonomy (NCBI): domain Eukaryota; kingdom Viridiplantae; phylum Streptophyta; class Magnoliopsida; order Lamiales; family Linderniaceae; genus Craterostigma; species Craterostigma plantagineum. Next base: position 5,167,939 of record JAPQWV010000015.1, read on the forward strand.
CATGAGGAATCGGCCGATTTGAAGACTAAATGATCGGGCGAATTGGTGATTGATAAAGATCGGCAAAACCAAGCCCTAGACTTGACAAATCGGGCGATTTGTTAAGTATTGAAGACCTTGCAATTTGAGGGTCACCATGCCAAATAAATCGGGCGAAATCATTTATGTGCATAACACCAATCGGGCGATTGATGCATAAAAGAAAACCTCAACGATTTCACTCCTCAAAATGGGCGATTTGAAATCCATATAGCACACGCGAAACAAGGGTGCAAAGTATGATGAATTGGACGATTTTGGGCCTTGAAGAATTGGACGAAACTAAAACCTTAGGTGATCAATCGGGCGCATTATTGAGGAAGTAAATAATCGGTCGAAACTTATAATCACTTCCAACATCAGATCGGGCAATGGATAATATTCCTACAAGTCCACAATCGGGTGAAATCACCAAGCATGAGCAATCGGGCAAGTACAAGATCGATCGAATGAAACCAACAAATCCTAGAATCGGGCGATTCATCATAAGGTCATACTAGAGTTCGATCTAAATCTAGGACCTGATTTATAAATGATCGAACAGAACTTAGCTTATAAAGAAATTATAAATGGTCTTAACCCTAACTTAGCTTAGGTTAGTAGGAGCGACTTAGGGTTTAGTAAATTAATAAGCTCGATAGTCAAAGCAAATTATTTCAACCTGGTCCTCTAATTTAATTATTATACTGATAATATGATATTTCTATTTAAGGGTCGAACGATTGGAATTCCCAAGACAGTAAGCTTAATTAGGTTGAAAGACAGGTAAGTGGAAATTTCAATTACAACACATAAATTGTTTGTACGGACATGAATTACGTGGCTATCTGTTTCTATGAGATTACGTGAACCATTATGTGATGAGAATTATTTGTCATAAGTAATGACATGACATGAATCTTGGTACTGTTCACATGAGCATGAACACATGCATACACAGCATGCACGAGGATGGTGAGACGAGCGTATGGATGGTATAATGTCGCTTGAAAGCGATGGATATTTGCCGATATTGACATCTGGTGTCGACTCAAAGTTGAGTCAGGACTGCTTCTATGACACCATGACGACCCGGTACGTCGTCGGAAATATATTTACTATTTGGGCAGATGCCCTGAATTGCGGTAGGTGCGACCTGGAGGAGGCGATTCGAGGGTGGCAGCGACATCGAGGGTATCTCCGGTGTTGGCGACCCGAAGTGAGCTACCAGCGTGAGTGTCCGCGGAACAGCAAGTATCCATTGGGCCGAATGGCGGACCGTCATACATCCCAGTAAGAATTGGGCGAAATGTGTGACTAGTACATCGTGGTTAGTCACCCTTTGTGGATTGCTGGACCATTTGTCCTTAATTGGATTTAGCTCTGAAAATGGTGCATAGTAAGTCAGTCGAGGGCCCTGGGAGATATGAGATTTAGTTTGATCCTACTAGGGTTTGAATGCATTGGCGCGGATGCCTTTGCAAATGAGACACGTGCACGACATGCATCATTACTACTTACTGAGCTTTATAGCTCATCCCATGTTTTATGTGTTGTAGGTAGGCGCGACCACGGTACGTGATCGCTTATAACGACAAGGCTATCTTTTGAAGCTTCCAGCGACTTTTGAGGGTGGTGTGTACATGAATGCGACCCGTGGTGCAGAAGATAGGGTTTCTTTTGTTGCAATTATGAAACCATCATATGTAAACAGGTTGCAAGCGACATTTTGACTTGTATAGAACGAATTCCTTTATATAAAAGAAAAATTTTACCCACGTTTTCGCGTATTATTTATTTTATAGTGACAATAGTCACGTAAGTTAGCGTTAGAAATGGTAAGTAGATGGCGGGGCGCCACACTAAATTTACAACACTATTCACTTTCTTGGGTCTTCAATTTCTGGATTTTGTTTTCATCGGACTTGGGCTCCACAAGGGAGAAAAGGCTCCCGACCCGAGGGTCGACAGAGGAGATCCCACTCGGGGACTCAAGGCAGGCGACGGCGAGGCGGTGGTTGGCAGCGGGGAGGCAGACGGCGGCTAAACGGCGAAGAACGTCGGAGAAGGCAGCGGAGGTGGCGAGACGGCCGACGTAGGCGTCTGAGGTTGCGAGGCGGAGCTAGTGGCGGCGGTGATAGTGGAGGTGGCGGGGGAGGCGGAGGAACAAGCGGTGGAGAGAAATCGTTTGTTTTTTTTAAAAAAACAAAGGGAAAGAAAGAAAAGCTATGGAAGCTCTCCCACCTCCATATCCATTAATGGAGGTTGAGGAGGCGGGGAGAGTCGGATTGTGAAGGTGGCGGCTAGGGTTTGGGAGAGAGTTTTGGAAGAGAGAGAGAGAAGAGTCCCAATCGCCTGTTCAATATTTTTTTTTATGTACCTACTTATGTCTGCTATCATAATATGTAGTAACTTTTTGGAAACACTTCCGAGACAAAAGTCCTTTTAAAAATGGATTTTTTAGGAAGTGGCTTTTTTAAAGTTTTTTTTTTTGAGTTTTTGTTTTGTTTGGTAAATTCGCATTTTAAAAGCACATTTTAAATCATGTGTGAATGTGTTCTCAAAAGAGATTTTTGTACTTTTCCGTAATGGACTTTTGAATAAGTTGATTTATCAAAAAGTACATTTGGAATTAATCATCAAACATTAGAAAAATATGTAAATGGACTTTTGAATCCAAAAGTCCATATGAAATGGATTTCCAAAAAGTCATTTTTGGCCATTGTATACGGAGAGAATATATTACCTTATTCTTAATTAAACCTTAGACACAATTGCCCATTTCAACTCCATAGTCTCTGACGTCATCATCCCAAGAAAAAAAACGCCTCTTGTTTTAATCTTAAATCGCAACTTGTCCAAGAAATCCACGCGCACACATCAATATTTAATACTAACATCCTCAAAAACCATGGGAGTATACTTTTGTTGTCCGTGTGCCACAAAAAACAAACAATTATCCTACTTTATCCACACTCAAACCCATTCTTTATATAAAGAACAACCCTTTGAGACTCCATATCCATCATCAATCAAACACTTCACAAATTCAATCAAAAACCCCCCACCATAAAACCCAGTTAAAAAAAAGGAAAAGATAAAAGCAATGAGTTCAAGCAGTAGAGCTTGGTTTGTAGCAGCTAGTGTTTTGCGGTCGAAGCACTAAAAGATCAAGGATTTTGCAGATGGAACTACGGCTTAAGAGTGCTGCAAAATCACGCCAAGGCAAACGTAAGGTCTTACCGCACACAAGCAAGGAAAATCTCAGAACCCTATTCTTCTTCTTCTTCGAATGTTATTAAGGTTCAGAGAGAAGATAGTAAGTTGAAGGAGTCTGCGGAGTCGCTTAGGAAAGTTATGTTCTTGAGTTGTTGGGGTCCTAATAATTGATTTAAGATGATTCTATCTTCTATGGATAGGGTAGGGAATATGTATGTGCGTATTATGTATTTAAGAAAGATTTCTACATAAACATGGATTCAATTCCAACACGTTTTCGACTCAAACACGAAACATCTTATGAACGACGATGAATGGACAAAGGAACTGTAAGTGCATCAACTTTCATTGATGGGAAAAAGGTAATCTCTTTCCAATTTAAATATTCCTTTCTCATCCATTTAAGGCCCATTTAGAACTAATGGGCTTCCATCTGTTTATGTTGGCCCATATGGGCCTTTCCATGTTTATGTTGGCCCATTATCGTGTGGTTGCGACCTATTTTGGTCATCCTTACTGTAATATGGTTATACTTTCATTTTTTATATTACATACTCCCTCCGGCCCAAACAATTTTATACGTTTTACTAAATCGGGCGTCCCACATTTTTTATACATTTTTTTATTTAGCAAAAAACTATCACAAACAAATTAATATAGTAATATTAAATATTCTTAAAAGACGTGTCAAAATATATAATTTTTTACCTTTTAATTGTACTATATTATTAAGATATTCAGTTTCTTAATTCCAGTGTCAACTCCCAAATGTCCATAAACATTTGGGACATAGGGAGTATTATTTAGCATATTCAATACGTGCAAAAGCAAAACGCAAATATATCAAATTATTTATATTTTGAAATATTAATTAAGTAATTTAAGAAACAAACTGTTAACCTAAAGGTAAAATTGTAATATACTGAAATGTTAAGAGTAAAATTGTATTAAACACTTATCAAATTGACGGACCTAGAATGTTTAGCACACCTAATGTGTATGCAAATATATCAAATTAGTTTATATTTTAACATTTTATATTATTAATTAAGTTTAAAAAGTAAACTTAAGAATAAACTTGTAATAAATTAAAATATTAAGGATGAAATTATATTGAGCAAATAAAATTAAAATTATGAAATCAGGATCACTAAATTGACAGACCAATTGGACAGTTTTTATCCGCCCTTTACTATTTATATAAGCCTATATTTTTTTAGTTACCTACACGATTTTGAATATATAGGTTAACTTCCGACTGTGAATTGTGATATCTCCCGATAGATGTCATTGTTCGATTCGACGTTATTATTGTATTGAATTTGAGACAAAACATGTATACATACATAGATGCACAAAAAAATTCATGTTTCAATTTAAGTTTTTTTATTTTTCTAAAGATCTCTTTGGAAAGTATCTCCATGGACAAATGGAATCTCCAGCGATTCTTGGACGACTTCTCATGACACCAAGTCTCAAAGTCCGTGGACGGAAGGTAAATAAAAAAATATCATATTCTTTTCGAATCGTGACAAACAAAATTTAAATTAAACGTGGGCATATCATCTAATTTGCTGTTCGCCTTGTGACCGTTAACGCCATTTAGCATTGACCCACTTTCATATTTGGTTCAAATCAAATAATTATGACCCGTGGTATAGCAACAAATTAAAATACGTGCACCACATAAATTCTAAAAAAGAAATCGTAATTTTCTACGCCACTTCCTCTCTTTATATATCTTAGCCGAGAAAATGAGAGGACAAAAAAGAAGAGAAGGATCATATCATATAATATAATATAATATATATAGTGAAAGAACATTGAGGGTTATTTAAATAAGGATGTTAGAAGCAAGGCAGTGATTGGCGAAACTGATATGTTGAAGACCATGCAAGAAGATGCACTAAATCTTGCCGCAAAAGCACTCGACTCCTTTGATATCACAGAGCCCACTGAGATTGCCAAATTTATTAAGCAGGTTTATATATACATTCAAATTTTTTTTTATTTAATATATACAGTTTATATTTATTTATAAAATGGATTGCAGGAATTTGATAGAGCATATGGACCTGGTTGGCAGTGTATAGTAGGGAGTCATTTTGGTTCATTTGTCACACATTGCTATGGATGCTTCATTAATTTTGCCATCGGAAATCTTTCGGTTTTGCTTTTCAAAGGGTTAACTGGCCAAGAATGTATCAAAGGAAATGATCAACTTCAATCTTAAAGATAGTAAAATATAATTTATATTTATACTGTTTTGTTACTTTTTTTGTTGTTGTTGTTGTCTATAGTCGCAATGTAACGTTTATAAACTGTTCCACGCATCTAGTCTTTTTTTTTTTTCTGTTCATCTATTATCATTTAGGGTAATTCTATTGCCACCCCTTGTTTTCTATTTGCACCCCCTTATTGAATACTACAATATATAAGGTAAATTGAATTACTTATTAAGTAAATAGAATCAACCATTAAATACTACAATAAAAGTATAGGTAAGCCATGTTTGCTTCATCTGTGTGGTGACATGATTGTATTTCCTAATGTGGAAGAGACCGGGGATTGTATTAATTTAGTTATGAGGTCAAATTAATTTTTGAAATTATTAATGTGCTATTTAAATATTGAGAAAATGTAATAAGTTGAATTGTATTTACCCTAAAAATGCGTAATTTATTAATAAAATTACTTTTTTGTCGATAATACAATTTCCTGTCGTGTAATACTTTGTAAAAAAATTAGCGGTTCGACAATTATTTATATATGTTTATTTTAGTTTGACTTATCATGCAAAGCTTGAGTAGTTGTAATTATAATTTAGTGTTACGTTTAGACCCCTCTCTCTAAGCGTCCTCTAGGTAGGGTGTTCATCGGTCGGTTCGGTTTACTTTTTTCAAATTTCGGTACGGTTTTTCGGTTTTCGGTTTTACGTATGCTTAATCCGATATCCGAACCGTTTTAATTTGGTTCGTTTCGTTTTTTTATAATTCGGTTCGGTTTCCGGTTAGGAATTTAATATCACAAAAAAATATTATGAGCTAAAAATACATAAAACAATTTCTGTTTATTAAGAAAAAAAAGAAGATTTATGAAACGTGACATGCAGCAAAAACAATTCAAAGGTAAAAAAAAACATGAAAATGGAACTAACCAAAATATAAAAACATTAAGATGCTACAAATTATTTGGAAGAAAAAATAGTATTTGATTGGTGAGGAAAACATTCATCTAAAAATGGAAAAAAGTATAACATGAAATTATATTTACTATGTTGTTTACGTTATGGGAGAAAAAAACAAATGATTTTTAACATTTTTCTATTATTAATGTAGTATGATAATTTCGGTTCGGTTTTTACAATTCGATTCGATTTTTTTCGGTTTCGGTCTTTTCGATTCGATTCTTTTCGGTTCGGCCGGTTTTTTTGGTTATCCGAAATTTGAACACCCGTACTTCTAGGGGCTGCTATTATATGTTAATTAAATATTCAAGATTATTACTGCAAGAATAATCAGTGACTTTATTGAGATATGCTGAGATTGATAGTGTCGCACTCCCCGCATAGAAAAACCTCTTAATAGGAATATTTGATGCGTATTCTTCTTTGTTATCAATCGGTCATAGCAAAAAACCTTTCAATAATTGCATGAGATATAGCCGTCCGATCCGTAGTAACACACATACAAATTTATTTGGAAAAATAGAAATAAAACAAAAAACTAATTCGCCACCTCAACAATTCCCACCAATCTCAAAAGTCAAAATCATCGTGATTGGGTTTGGGCGAAGTCAACATCGCAGCGTAAAGCCTCAATCGATCCTCCCCAAGCGACGAGCACCTCGACAGCGGCCGCCTCGGCCTTATGAACGACAGCGACGTCAGCGTCAGGCGGTGGCGATACCTCCGCCACGCCAGCTGTATCGCCACGGCGGCCCACGTCCTCCACCCCGGCGAATAGTACCTCGCGCTCCGCCGCACCTTTTCGCTCACGAAGGTGTACCTAAAGTGCTGCGTGACGTACTTGACGTCCTCCGCCTCGAGCCCGAACGCCTCGGTGGTCTCCAACGTCACCAGCGTGGAGGAGGACGGCGGCAGACGCTCGACGAAGGGTCGCCGGAGGCACCAAGAGAGGAGCTCGTCGCCGCTGAAGTTTCCCGGGCCGAGCATGCAGCAGCTCTTTACGCCGTCGCGGAGGGTTTGGCTGCTCTGAAGGTGGCCGCGGACTATGAAGAGCATTCGCTGGACTGGGTTGCCTTCTCTTGTTATCTTTGGATAATTAAGTAAGATTGAAATGCATTATTTATTACAGTATTGCATACAAAAATAATGTAATTAGAATACTCACTGTTTCTCCCTTGGTGAATATCAGAGATTTTACTCGGTCACATATGTTCTCCAACACCAAGTTATCCATATGCTGGAACAGGGGCACCTGATGAAAGAAAAGAGTCTCAAGACAAACTTACTAATTAACACCAACTAGTGTGTTAGAAGCTTATGAAGGAGTAAATATTTTTCCTTCTCTAATTTGTCCATGTTCAAAATTAGTTCGGGTTGTTTATGCCGTTTATCATATAGTCATTTTGATTGTTTTTCTGGCCATTTTTTTGACAAACAGTGCAAATATACATGAATAGTCCTAGGTATGGACACTTTAGAGGACGAAAAGCGAATTTCGTTAAGGTAACATGACTAAAATAGTAGACAATCATTGGACAAGTCAGACGACGAAAGTGAATTTCGTAAAAGTTACAGGGAAAGCTTCTAGAAGTACCTGTCTAACCAAGTCGAGGCACAGATGGTACTTAATATCCCGCCTCAGGCCTTCCGGTAGGTTTCGGGTCATCTCGCATTCGTCGACTCCGCGCATGGCCGCCCACCTCTGCCTCTCGTAGTTCCTCACTCGTTGCCTGAAAGACTGAGGCAACTGCCTCTTCCTCATCCACCACTCTATGTTCCTCATCTTTAACTGCATTGCCTGCTTCTTCGAAGTCGTCGCGTGCAAGAAAACCTAGGTGACGAAAAACGATTAATAATCGAGTCATCATAAATAATAATAAAAAAAAAGATTAGGATGACCATTGTAATTCTGATCATCAAAGTTGTGTATACCTTGATATTACCGATTAACATGGTAACCAAGAGTAGCCCCGTGGTAAGAACTACGATGATGAAGACGAGCTCGAGCCAATCCGTCGTGCTCTCCAGATTCCCGAACGTGCTGTAATTTTCTCGTTATCACACCGTAACGTGGAAATGCCGATAAAGTTTTGTAAAATTTGTTCACTGGCAACTTCGCCTAAAAGCTTAATCCTACAAGCTTAATCTTGTAGGGAGCGTATAATGATGTTCTTACTCGCTCTGATTTTATAAACAAGTCACTTTAGAATTTAATTTTATTTTTAAATAAAAGCCCTGTTACAGTTTCCAAGAAAACATATTTTGGTTATTTCCTAATTTACCCTTATCTTGAATAGAAATTGCTAAACTTAAAATATGATAATATAATTAATTAAGGTATAATGGATATTTCACTTTATTTCTTAATACGTGTGCAACTTTCTTAAACGACTTATTTTTAAAATCAGAGGGAGCATTGTCTAGCATCAGACGTGTAACTTTCTTAAATGGGGTGGTCATGGAATTCGTACTTTCGATATCATTTGTCTAAACTCTTTTATTATCTTGTGTGATCACTTCACCTAAAAGCTTAAACTTGCAGAAGTGTATCATTTTCTTTATTTTATATAGTTTAAGTCCAACAGGCCAAAGATTCATTCATACCTGAGAGTCATGAGGCCCCAGAAAATAGGGAACAAAATCTTCTCCAACCGACTATTGTTAGTGACGAGCTGTACGGTCCATTTGTACGCTCCATAATCGAAGTTGTCGTAGTTTTCCAAGCACGTAGTTCTCGCAACCTTGCTCTCGGCCCACGCAAACCTCGGCCCATTACCTTCTCTTCCGATCAAATCCTTCGTCCCATAGGCTATGGATTCTTGGCAGGCCAACACTCTGTAGCTTAGGCACACTTCTGAGTGCTGAATGCACTGCTGTTTCAAGCACTTTGCTGCCCTTTGAATGCCCAGCAAGTACCAACATGCTCCAACCGCCTTTTATTACAACGCATATTTTTAATACGATTATTCGAACGATTAAGTACTAACGCGTAGTAAATAAATCTTTACGTACATGTGATGCGACGAAGTAGGCAATCAAGTTTAGGGCGATGCCCCACCAAACGGTGCCGAAGATATAGCCCGAGAGATTTTGAACCCTTCTCAAGAGGCATACTGAGTGGTAGATCTTTGGAAGGTATTGGAAGAGAAACATGGTGAGCATAATCGTCATTACAGCCGTCGTCGATCCTTCTTTCAAGAGCTTCGGAATTATTACCCACATCACAATCTGTGTGCATATTGCAAATCAATGGAGGAATTGAAGAGTGGGTTTTGACAAAACCCTAATTCTAATAACGTATCTCAGCAGTTAATTTGAGAGAGAGAGAAAACCCTAAAGTTATGGGATTTAATAAAGGACTTGAATAAAAAGTGAAGGGGAGCAATTTTCTATATGTTTCTATTGTAAATTTTGATATGTAGATATACGTTTGATTAATATATCGATGTCGTCGTACCTGATGACGATCACATGCACATGTAAGAAGTTAAGACTGATGACTGAAAATAACACATCTTGTGACTTATGAGGCCATCCTTCACCAGCAATATGCATCGATAATTCACAAGCAATGCATACAAACAAACAGGAAAGATGACATGAAACAGCCTTCTTTTGTCTCATTGTTAAATCAGGCAAAGCCTCATCAGTTATCGTCAACACAACCATAATAATTACAACAACAAAAAAATAAATTAGAATAATGTATATCCTCAGACCTTAGTCCGAGAATTTCATCCCCATCATCACAGACGACGACCCAAAATCAGACGAACCCATTTATATTTATTTAATTAATTACCTGAGGCAGTGGAAGTATGACGAAGAGATCAAAGATGAACCCTTTCTTGGACTTGAAATAACCCTTCAACCCAAAACTGCCCCGACTATAAATATCGTCTGCAATTATAATCCTCCTTTGCTTCGCCTTAAACTGAACCCACATATTCACCAAGTGAAGGGCGTCGGCGGCGCATCTGAGGAAAGTGACGCCTATGGAAAACCAGCCGTCGACGAAGAGGCAAAGGCAGCTTTCGCTTATGGAGAGTGAGTAGAAGAAGAGTGGGTCGACGAAAAGGCCAGAAGCGCATACGAGGAGGAATATTCTGTTCCATTCTTGTAAGAACGCCTTGGAGCTTCGTGGGTCCCACCACGTCATCCTTCTCTGGGGCCGCAAGTCGTGCTCTTTATCTTCGCCATGTTTTTGCTCTAATTCGTCAGCTTCTTCTTCATCGGAGTTTTGAAGCTCTTCTTCTTCTTCCTCTTCTTCTGCTGATGATGAAGGATAAGATGAGTCGTCCATGGTTGTAATAGTGTTGTTGTAGCTATGGCGGCGGTGGATGTGATCTTCGTTTTGCATGGTTGTTGATTAAGTTAATATAATTCGAATTTTGTGATTAATTTATTGATGGGGATGAAGAGAATCGAAGGTGTGAAGTAATATATTAGAATATATGCATAAGTGGAGCTGAGGTTAGGTGAGTGATGAGGGAAGGGATGGATGGTGTAGTTGAGTTTAGAGAAGAGAAGACAAATATATATGCGCCGTGTAATGGAATAGATAGAGAATAGGTAATAAGGTAGTGAAACGACGAGAATGCCCTTACTGTAACGTGTCGATTTGTTGCAACTAGGGCTGAGCAAAAATATCCGAAAATCGGATCAAAACCCGAAAAAACGGATATTTGGTTTTAAAAACCGGATCGGATATCCGATCCGATTTATTTTAAAATAAACCGGATCGGATACGGATAGTGGTTTGTCTAAAATCCGGATATCCGGTATCCGATTTCATATTTAAAAAAATAATAAAAAAATAAGAAAAATAGCTCAAAATGAAAAATGAAGGTCAAAAAAGGAAAATAATCGTCCAAGTGGAAATATTTATATTCATATTATTTTATTATTGCGAAAACCTTTGTAAATAAAAAAGAAAAACAAAAACATCTAGATGCAAGTTAAAAAATTAATGTGAATTTGTGGTACTGTTTTAATTATTTATTATGTAATTTTGAATCATAAAATTCACATATTGTGTTAATTACTATGTGTAGAAATTTTTATATGAAAAAATATATTTTTTATTTTGATAAGAAATAAAAAAAATGATTTTGAAATGAAAATATTAAAAAATATAAAAAAATAAATATAAAAACCGGATGCGGATATCCGATTTAAATATCCGAATAAAGCGGATATCCGATTTTCGGATATCCGATTAAAACCGGACCGGATACGGATATCATTTTTTGATATTATCCGAAAATCCGGATATCCGGTTTTGCTCACCCCTAGTTGCAACTATCTTTGGCAAATTCTTGAGATCTTTGGGCTTAGTGGTAAAGATTGAGGGCTCAAGCAAGGGGTGGAATTTCAACTACATTATTAGTGATTTAATTTGAATATTTTATGAGATTTTTGAACTTAAATACCTAAAGCAGAAAATAGGACACGGATCAGTACCCCGTCAGATCCAATTTATACACAAGTACCTAATGGAAAAAAAAAATTCTACACATTGATACCCAATTCAATGAAATTACCATATTACCCTCATATCATCTTTTACAATCGATTTTTTCTTCTCCTCTTCACAGTAAATTGCGCGCTAACAAAAATCGATTTTCTCCTCCTTTTCACAGTAAATTGCGCGCGAACAAAAAACTTTCAGAAATTGTCACCGTCCTTTCTCATCCCTTGCCGGTGCCGACGAATCATTCGTTCTCATCCGTTGCCGGTGTCGGGAAGCTCCGTCATTATCCCTTCAGGTAAAATGTCGTTTTATTACTCTCCATGTGAGCTTTTGATTTCATTTACTTTCGGTTATTCGAGCTGTTCGTGTTGTGACTGAGGTGGAACCGACTCAGTAGAATATGGAACTACAAAGAGTTTGTGAGAATACATGGCAAATGCTTAGTCAAGCTCGTTTCTTCTATGTAAAATCATTTTTCCTCATTCCCACTATTGTAGCTTAATTTGGTGGTCGAGTTGTAAGTGGGTAAGTAAACAATTGATTGTAATGACGCTAATTTGTTGCCGTCCCAATTTTATCGACATTTGCTACAATATATTATGTTGTATCTTTCTACATACATATTACGTACCACATCACCTGTTTATTTGGTACCGACCTAGTTTATATGACGTACCATTTATGACGGTTTGTCGTACCATTTGTAACAGGTTATCTATTATCTGAAGCTATGTTATCTACAAGTGTAGTTGGTGGAGGGATGTTGTTTGCATTCTGCGAGTACAAGAAGAATACGTTCTTATTGTTGATAAATGAAGCGACAACGCTTATTGATATTTACATATCCCTCCAAAGAAGATGGCCAGATATTGATTCGCGACGTGACTCAATAAAGTATCAAGTTCCTTTTGAAAGTTTGTACTCATCTCTTAAAGAAAATGCTGATGTTTGGCATATGTACCAGCTATTTACACGGCTGAAATTTGCAATGATCCAATTGAAAGTGGAACATGACGATGAAATTAGGATGGGTCAAAGCAGTCGTGTAGAGAGGTTTGTTTCTTATCTTTGTTAGACATTATCTGTACTATTTACATATCCCTCCATTGGTTGATACCCTTTTCCAAATATATTCTAACAGTATGGAAGAAAACGAAGATTACGTTGAATATAATGTTGAAAGAAATTCAATGGATGCATGGAGTCACTGCATTCGTGGAGATGGACAAATCTTCAAGGATGCCAATGATTTTAGAAGGAAGTTGAAAAACTACTCCATCGCCATCTGCAGAAACTTTGTTTATACGAAGAATGAATCTCGAAAAATCAATGTCATTTGCAAGGATGAGACGTGTAAATGGAGGATATATGCATCACTGCATAAAAGCGATAATTCATTTGGCATTCGGAGATCTAATCTACGACACACTTGTAGTGAAGATATTCTTAGGAGTCGGGATCATCCCCGAGCTGACGCACCGTGGGTAGGGGACATAGTGAGAGAGAGGGTACGAGATGAACCCTCTTATCGTCCGGTTGTCATGGTGAAAGACATTTTGAGGGATTATTGTGTACATGTGGGGTACCACAAGGCGTATAGAGGCAAAGAAACTGCAATTCGTAGTCTATATGGATTAGAGAATGGTACTTTTGATCAGCTGAGGTGGTATTGTAACTCTGTTAGGGAAACTAATCCAGATAGCGTAGCAGAGTATGACTCATACCCTCACGACAATAAGTTTCGTCGGCTATTTGTCTGCTTTCATGCGTGCTTTGTTGGTTTTGTTCGAGGATGTCGACCTCTCGTATTTGTTGATGGTACTCACATCAAGACCAAGTTCAAAGGGGTGTTGGTTACTGCTGTAGCAAAAGACGCAAATGATGACTTGTTCACCATTGCGTATGGGGTCATAAGCGTCGAGAATGATGAAAATTGGAATTGGTTTTTCTCTAAGTTAAGGAGCATGTTTGATCACTACCCGACGACATTGCGAGACCTGACTTTTTTCTCAGATCGACACCCGAGTATTATTAACGCTGTTTCATCGGTATTTCCAGGAAGTCGTCATGCATATTGCTTGCGCCATCTGGTGGACAACTTTAAGAAAGAGGTAAATGTTTAGTAATACTTAAACTTTATCATTTATGCGATATCAACGTTATTATTATGAATGTTTTCTTTGTTCTTTTTTAGGTAATGAGACATTATCCAAAGCACAACAAAAAGCATTGGTCTGCCGTGTTCAAAAAAGCAGCATACGCAACGACTCATGGTCAGTTTTGGGCTCACATCAACAACATCACTACTTCTATGCCCATTGCAAAAGAATTTATTGTGGCTTCTCAACCAAATTGTTGGGCAAATCCGTTGTTCGATGGGAACAGATAGGGTGTTATGAACAACAATCAAGCAGAATGTTGGAATGCATGGGTGAAAGAAGCTCGATTGCTACCTGTGAAGGGTATGGTTGACAATATTCGCATTAAAATAATGACGATGATGCATGAGAGATGCGAAAAAGGATTGACCCTTGTTGGTGAGCTTTGTCCAAAACAAGAGAAGAAGCTTGTTAGGAATATTACAGACGCTCGTACATTGAAAGTGAGTAAATCCAACAATGTAACATTTGAGGTTGTTGATGAAGATAGCTCATTTGCCGTAGACTTACAACAGTGGACGTGTTCATGTAGAGAATGGGAAGTATATAGAATACCTTGTAAGCATGCGGTGGCGTGTATTGCGGCTATGAGGCTCTCCTTTTATGACTATTGTGACCCGTATTTCCGATGTCAGAAGTATAGAGATGCGTATATGGCTATCATCAACCCTATTCCGACGCACGAGATGAATGCTCAAAGCGTTGACGGAGATTTTATTCGTGATCCGGATATTCGTGTTCGTCCCGGTCTCCGAAAGACGCTAAGGTTTCCTTCTCAGGTTGACAAAAGATCTAACAAGTGCAAAATATGTGGAAAATATGGACATAACCGTCGTACGTGTAGGGAGGCCGTGTTCACATAGGGTACATGTCCATATTTTGCATATATTTTGCCGATCTTCTTTTGGTTTTGCTGTCAATATGGGCATATATTTTGTTACTCTGTTTTATGGTTATGGCATATTTTTGCAGCCATATAAACCACATAACTTATGGCATAATTTTTTGTATACATATTGCCAGTAGGTTATTACATATTTTTGAACTAGAATTTTGTTGCTGGTTCTGCATTATTTTTGGTACGATGTATATTTTGTTGCTGGCAAAATAGTGGATTATGTTCGTTACAGGTTTACTTTAGTTTCTGATGGATGTATGATGCTGATAGTATACTTATTGTGATATGGTACGACAACATAGCTAAAACTGGTACTATATTATATCAAGAGTAGATACTTCAAATATGATGATAAGATACTATAAGCAGCCGTAAATAGTACTGCATTGACACCAATAATGGTTCAATCATGTATATGAAAAATGTCAACACTCGAAAGGAGTTCTGACATGTTGGAGTTTCTGACCATAGGAGACTGAATTTTCTGACATTAGAAGACTGAAATTTCTGACATTTCAAAGTTTCTGATATGTCAGACATTGGAGAATATATTTGACCCGAGATTTCATACAAATTGCTTGATTAGATATGTAAAATATTTGGTACCGTAGTCAACTTATAAATGATACTATAAAATACCAGTATAGGACCGATAAAATACTAATATTGGTACGTTAACAAGCTTCCGTGGGTACGACGTATTAAGGCAGGCTTTTTTCGGCACCACTCGCCTTAGTTTTTTATTGCAAACTATCTTACAATAGTTTACATATATATATAGTACAATTGGTGTCAAACTCGGTGGATTAAACCAAATGCGAATAGAATTACTCATTCTAACCCCAAGTTCCATATAAAGATAATGAAACTAGCATGAACATCTTAGTACATAGTTTGGAAATTTGGTGAAGTGAAAAAATAATACTAACTTTAGTTAGTATTATTTATCATACATTTATTTATAAGTGTGCATTTTAAAACACACGTCATCCAAAACAAGATTTGTTCAAGATATCAAATTATTTTCGTGTTTAAAAATGGTCCAACATCTATGTCCTATAAGATACGATAACTACTCTTTATAAGATACCTTAAAAAGTGATTCAATGATACTACTTATATACGTGCGAAGATACGGTATTTCTCATAAACCATATTTTGTTCCACTATAAGTTGCCTTAGAAAGATACGGTTACTGGTCTTTAAAGATACCGTAAATGAAGGTATACTGATACGGCTTATACACATGTTAAGGTACCGTATTTCTCATAAACCATATTTTGTGTCATACTGTAAGTTGCCTTATTAAGATACGGTTACTGGTCTTTAAAGATACCGTAAATGAAGGTATACTGACACGGCTTATACACATGTTACGATACCGTATTTCTCATAAACCATATTTTGTCGTGTACTGTAAGTTGCCTTATTAAGATACGGTTACTGGTCTTTAAAGATACCGTAAATGGAGGTTCAATGATACGGAGGATATACGTGCGAAGGTACCGTATTTCTCATAAACCATATTTTGTACTACAAGTTGCCTTCTTATGGTACTCATAAATGAGTAGTTATGGTTTGTAATGCCTATCTTATGTGGTACTGTATTAAAACTTTGCTGGATACTACAAGTTGTCAGGACATAGTACGCCATATAATTGATAGTATTGAAACAAAATAACTAAATGTCGAAAAAAGCAAACATAGATCCAGTCTTAACAGCCAACTGACAACACCATTCGCCAGCAAAAACTAGTCTAACTGCCAAAACAAAACACCAGTCTAAAACACAAACCTTGCCGACAACATTCAAAACACAAACACATGTCTGAGGTCAACCAAAACACAACAATTCTAACATCACTAAAACAAGTCAAGCATACAGTTGTGCGTGTCACGTAAAATGCGGGCAGCTATGGAAGCACAATAAATATCGATGTCGACTTCTTTCTGATAGATCTAAAACTCTGGTGTGTCGACAAAATATATTTCCATTGACAAGGCTGCATGCACTCCACAATCTATGTGCCCTGATTGGGGCCGAGTGTACTCCGATTGAAACTCAAACTTCTTACATTTGTAACAGAGCGTTGCTTTCCAATACATCCACAGAAATTGGCTCTGCATGATTGACTAAATGTAAGAACGCAAATTTGGTACGTACGCAACGTAAAAACTAATCTCAAAGATTAAACTTACAAACGCTCTCGCAGCCCATGTCATGTTATTCAATGGAATGGAATCTCGAACGTAAAAGTGATGTTGCTTGACTTTGTAGATAAGTGTTGCCCAATGATTCCCCGAAAACAAAGGAGATATGACGTAATCCAAGGACTCCAATGTGGCTAAATCAAGCTTCTCTAACCAAGTCCGAGCGCTCGCCGAAAGATCCTCCACAAACTGCTCTATTTGTTCAGGCTTCAGCTTCGCCTTCTTCGTTATACTCAAAGCCTTTGTGAAGTATTCTACCTGCACGAAATTCGTGTGCGGCCGCTCCCCAAGCGTACTCCCCGATCATCTCTAAATCATCGACGTAGGTATTCACGAAGGATGGGTTCTTTGAATTACCTATCGGGAATAAGACAGTGTTAAATAGAAAAAGAACAAACATCCTCACAAAATCATCCGTCCTCTCCTTACCAGACTTCCCTACAAACTCATCTAACAACTTTAAAATATTTGGACGTGTTACATTGCAATTCTTTTTGCCGAAAAACCTCTTGACTGTCGTGGATTTCAGTTTTACGTTAGGGTCCACCGGCTGACCGACATGGTGCAATCCCGTGACTATACTAAACTCTTGAGGGGAGAAAACAACATCGAGATTTGCACCAAGCCTAAACGAGTTAGTCACTACGTTGTAACGCCGTAAAAGTGCCACTATTCTAGCAAAAGAATGTGACATTTTCAGGCATTTCTAAGAAAAAATAAAAAGGTGTATTCTTTATAGCTTCACATTGCTCATGTGTCATTTTCTCATTTATTTTAATCATCGCAGATCGAAATAAAGAAGGATGACACCTAGAAGAAAGCTCAGATCCATTCTGCGGAGTCTTTTTCTTGGTCTTTGATGCTATATCTGCATAAACAAACAGAAAAATCAAATTATAGTTACAGTACCATTTTATTCATTCATACAGTATCAATATACCTAACATAGTGTACCAACAAACCTAAACATGGAGTACCAACGAACCCAACAAGAGAGTACCAACAAACCTAAACAGTGAGTACTAATAAAAGACATATACATTACCAACTGAACAACCTATCGTACCAAACAAAGCCAATTTCAACACCTAATCAAATCATAATCGAAGTCCGACTCGAAGCCCACAGTTTCAAACACCAAATGCCCACAATTCCAAACATAAACACCCATCCCCCAACTTTCAGAAAATCTCCAAAAAAAAAACCTAAACCTAATCAAAATCTACTGGAAACAGCAATGGACAAGGAAAACGAAATAAAAATCAAAAAACCTAAACCTAATCGAAACCTAAACCCTAAGGAGTAATCAAAAACGCGACTGAAAAATTAGAACAAAAAAGCAAAAAAATACCTTTGATTTATGACTGTAATACCTCGTTCGGAAGTAGGAAATGCTCTAAATATTGCGACAATTGCTGGTTTTGAGAGGATTCTTTCTTAAACTTCGGTTTGGAGCCAAAATCGACAGAAGAGAATCAGATGGTTGCGTTTTGCTTTCGTTTGTTTGGGTAGGGTTTGGTTTCTTCGATGGTTTGGTGTTATTTCTTATTTAAATTAAAACCTTGGTTAAATGGTAATAAACAATATTTACAAGGGGCAAAGTTGTCATATAGGTACCTATTTGTAAAAACTATTTCAGATGGGTACCTATCAATAACATTTCGCTGACAGGGAACTGATGCGTTTTTATTTTATAGCTATGGGTATTTAAGTGTTCATTCCCCATATTTATTAGCTTGTTACGTATCGTACGGCCCAAAGTTACGATTTTCATGGGCTTAAACTAACGAAATTAACAATGATGATTGGTACTTCTTGCATAAATGTGGAAGCGATTATAATGAATAAAAGAGATAATTACTGTGAAATTTCTTTATCGGCCTTAGTGAGCCGGCCCACATAGGAGGAGAGTTGACCCATATAAGAGATGAGCTCATTCTAAAACCAATTGGTGATAAGTGGAGTGACTCGTCTACTTATATATACTACCCAAACACTCCTCAATTATCCGAGTGGGACACATGTGAGTTATTTAGGGTTATCTATTTTAACCAGTGTTATAGAAAGCGCATAGCGTATCACGTCGCGTTTTGGTTCCGACAACGTGTAGCGTAAATAGCGCATTGCTTGAGTATTTCAGGCAGTCCACTTATAATATAACTATAATATATGATAATTATAAATAAATGGAGCGGTTAAATTAACTATTATGATATTAATTAGCATCAAATAAATTATTCAAATAACGGAACTAAATATACTAAACAACACGTACTTGAAAAAAATAACGAATGACAATTAAAAATTGAATGAGAAAATATTAAAGTAAATCATAACTATAGAAAGATAAAAGATAAATCCCTAGATGCAATTATTTCTCTAGGCTTCTCCTTCAATGCAATTATAATTTAATGGATTAAATTAAATAGTATTTTAATGAATTTTTTATATCTAAATCAGTATACGGGCTTTGAGCCACATTCAAATAATCGAAAAATATAAGATATGCATTTCATTTTGATCGTCGTTAAATAAAGAATAAATTAGAAAAAATTATTTATTATCACATAACTAGTCGTGTTTTTATAATTTGGTGGAAGTAAAAGAGTTTGAAAATTTTAAAAAACAAATGAATATATAAACGTCTTTTCACTTCACTAAACGGCTTTGCCACAATCTCTCTTCCTCGTAATAATACACTGAAATTCTGTACGCTTTTCGCATCATTGCATTTTAGTGGATATTTTCGCTTTAGCGCACGTCAACGCGCGCATTGTCTCGCTTTTTAAAACACTGATTTAACACTCCTCCTCACATGTGAACCACATTTTTTAAATTCGATCAGGAGCGCCACTTCTTTTCGAACCCACCATATATTCTTTAATTTGAGACGGATGAGGAACGCCACTCTTTTCGAACCCCACGAGCCACAAGGACCTTTTCTCTCTGATACCACGTGAAATTTCATAATTGGGCTTAACATCAACCCATTAAGAAAAGAGTTCAGCCCATATAAGTTGATGGGTTTCCATGCTTAAAATCGTTTAGTTTTGGAATGGAAGCTTATCTCTTACATGGACTAACTCTCATCCTATGTGGGCCGGTCCACCAATAAGGCCCAAGAATTTCACATGGTATCCGAGCGGGCGACCCTAAAAATGATTCATGATGTTCGAAAAGAGTGACGTTCCTCACCCAAAAATTAAAAAAATATATAGCGGATTCGGAAAGAACTGACGTTCCTGTACGAATTTAAAAAAAAAAAGTGGTTCACATGTGAGGTGGATTGTTAAAATAGATAGAAACCCTAATAAGTTGATGGATTACTCCACCTATCACCAATTATTTTTAGGATATAAGCCCATCTCTTATATGGGCCAACTCTCTCCTACGTGGGCCTGCCAATAAGGCCCAATAATGAAATTTCACAACATGGCAACTAACGTTCGTCGCATGATTGTACAAAACGGCACCATAAGATGAGGCAAGTGATTGATGTTCATGTGATCATGAGTAGATAGCGAAGAAAGTTGGGTTTTTTCATTTGCGCATATGTCCGTAAAACGAAGGTTCCATGCACTTTCCATATTTTTGTTTGTTAGTATTATACATCAGTTATTATAAATACAAAAAAACCAATTTAATACCAGCATTGTCATGTAGAGAATGTATTAAATATATCCCTAACATTGTCGTTATTTTAAACGACAAAGAAAACGTTTTCTGCTACGATACTAAACAAAATGCGAGCTTATCAAACAGTACACGTCTGTAAACTTTCATATGATATGAGCAGTACATTATTGCATGTAGGGACTTCTCATTAAGAAAACAACATAGATACTAAATTCATGCGATAGTAACTTGTTTATTACCAGTTTATCACGCCATAAATCTATTCTATTTTATTAATGCTCAGACCATTTAAAAAATGCCAATTTTTTTTATCAATTTGGTGTATCAATTACACCAAAATTTTGGGCCAATTTGTTAACTGCTTTAAATCTATTTTATTATTTTTTAATACATATGACAAATAAACCGTACCAACCGTACCCTTTCCAAATAAAAAAAACTGTTCACCCCACTTTCTTTTATAACTACTCACCACCACAATTTCTGAAAATAAAAAGACAAAAAACCTAATCAATTCTCAAAGTACATGCAGGCATATCCCTGTTATGATCTAAAACAACCCTTAAACATATTATTTTTTTATGGATTGTGTTTATTTCTTTTGGTTTACAGTTTCGAATAACTCAGAAGGTGATTAATTTTTTTGTATTAAGTGGCTTCAAGCCTGTTAGAGGAAATTATCTTGGGACAAGAGAAATTAAAACATCATCACAGAAGGTACTCAACGTCTGACCTTCAAACAAGCTTTACTGTGAATCAGTTTATTTAGGTTGTACTCCCTCTGTTTCACAAAAAAAGTCGTTTTAGATGTCTTTTTTTGTTCTAAAAAGCAAGTTGTTTTGATATTTTCAATAAATATATATGTGTAAATTTCCAAAATTGCCCCCATATTAAATAACAACTCATGCTTCAATACTAAAAATACACAAACGTAGAAGTCAAACTTATAATAATTAATAGTTAATGAGGGGTATAAAAGACATTTTAAACAATGTCTTAATATGTGTGAGAAAATCTAAAGCGACTTTCTTTGTGAAACAGAGGGAGTATATTTTTAGTTGTTGCACATGCATGGGGTGTGCAGGGGTACTAGTATCAGCATATCTATTCTATTTTATTAAGTGTCAGACCTTCCTATAAACCGTCAACTTAGATTCTATTTGGTCTGTCCATTTTCTCGCGATTGGTTACTTTCAAGGCGCCTATTACATAAAAAACTTCAATCCACGTAAATAACTGTTGCCCATGATCTATAAAGATAACTGCCCCACCCATGTTTAGGGGTGATTCGGTACGGTATACCGTATCAAATCTGTGATATCGTATACCGTACCGAAATTTCGGTATCGAAAAAATCATACCAATACCATACTAAAATTTCGGTATACCTTAAATTTCGATACGGTATCAAATTTCGGTATGGTATCGGTATCATACCTTCTATACCATTCACACACAGGGTTTTTTACCATGCATGTCTCGTAACTCGTTAATTCGTTGTTTTCGGATTTTTAGTCAATTCAAACTTCTTAGGCCCAATAAGATGGATTATTAATACAAAATTTTCCAAATAAAAAGATTTGTAATTCATAAAGTAACCTTAAATAATTTTCATATTTTAGTTAGTCTCTTTAGTAAGAAAAAGAACTTTATATAACCACAAAATACAATATATGTAGGTGTGCATATATATAATATATTTATCCATTTTATATTATTTTGAAATAATATAATATATAATATTAAAAATTTTAGTATTGTGGTATAATCGGTATACCTAATTTTTGAAATTTTCATACAATTACCGTACCGAAAAATTTCGGTGCAGTATCATACCTTACGAAAAACTTCGGTATACCAAAATTTTCGATATTTTTGGTACGTTTCGATAAGATGAGGATGGTATATCGGTATTTCGGTATATTTTTCCAGCCCTACCCATGTTCGATGAAAAAATATAAACTGCCTCCATGTTCTATAAAAAATACAATTGTTGTATTAATTCTCACTTAGGATTTGAAACTGTTGAAATATAAAATTACCCTTAAAACATGAAAATAATATTTTTATATTTTATATATTGCACATGCATTGAGTGTGCACGGTGTACTAGTATATATAATATTATATATCAATGATGAGTCATGAAGTAGACTAGAGCATAGATTTGGGCAAGACTGCTCATATCGGAACAAAACGTATTGAATTGATTGGACCATTTCGTGGTAAGCAGTCAAAATTCGTACTCTTGTAGCTAGCAACGCTCATGTGCGGAAGGCCAAGGTGGGCCGTATATCAACTATCATTTGAATAATGAACCAAAAATCAGAATAATTACATAATTAGTTATAGTCAACAGATATATATACAGGGGCGGATCCACGAATGTTTGACCGGGGGGCCGTAGTATAAAATGTGTACATTAGCGAGGGTGATAAAAGCTAAAATTTCAATTTGCTCTTTTTTGCATAAGTCATATGTGGTGTGAAAACAAGTATATTTTCAGACATTTTTGGAGATAAATTGTACTTCCTCCGTCCCGGCTATTTCTTCCCAAAGATTAGCGGGCACGGAGATTGAGAAATCATATTATTTTAATATTATAGTACACCTTTTGAGGTATAGAGAGAGAAAAGTTATTAGTAGACACACAAATCAAGAAGACTTTTTTTAATATTAATGGTGTATTAGTTTAATTAGTGGGATAATTTTTTTACCAAAAATAGAAATGAGAAGAATTATGTGGGACGCCCGAAATAGAAAGATGGGAAGAAATAAGTGGGACGGAGGTAGTAGTATTTATTTTTTCTTTTTTTATTTGATGATGTGTTTTTTTACTTAACAAGTGATTGTTTTAATTTTTTAAGGCTCATTAAATTAATTATTTGGATATTTATTTTTACAAATTACGTTTATACAATAAGTTCATAATAAAAAATTTTAATTTGAAACCATAATTATTAAAATGATAGTCATTGATGGATCCTGCCTGAAAAAAATGATGAATATTTAATCTATATTACAAGAAATGTTAATTTTACGACATATACACCATGACAAACATCTAAAAATTATGTATACATGAGATTTATGTTTTAGAAGATGTTACTGAAATTGAGCGGATATTGGTTTCAATGATGATGAGACCGTATTTTTCACTTGATCTTGAACGATTGATTCTTAGAGTTAGGGCTTTGATTTGATTATATTTTGAATTTGAGATTTTTTTGTATATTTGTTTGATTTTTTAAATTTTGTGAACAACACCCTATATTGGGTCAAGAGAGTACTTTACTTTTTTTGGGCAGTCCAACCCACGAAATATTCTTTTATTAATATTATTTAAAAGCCAAAAAACTGAAAAAGAGGTTGGGATTCAAACCCTCAACCTAAGTGTCACAAAGTTGCTTCCCTAACCAACATGCCAGACATTCTTATGCGTAAACTATAGAAGAAAACCTATATATATCTATAATCGATGTATGACATACATATAGTACTAAATATATATATATATATCCCCCCCGGCTCATGAATAGATCCGCCCTTGTATATATATATATACCTATATATTTTTATGTAAGTACACAAAAACCTAGAAATGCACAATTGCGGGGATAGCTCAGTTGGGGAATAATTATAAAATTAGATAGTCAATAGATATATATAGTAAAACTATACAAAAGCCTAAAACTGCACAATTGCGGGGATAGCTCAGTTGGGAGAGCGTCAGACTGAAGATCTGAAGGTCGCGTGTTCGATCCACGCTCACCGCATTTTTTAATTCTTTCTTCGGATTTTTTTTTCAAATTTTAGGCCGAAAAATCAGCAAGGCCCAATTTTGAGAGCCCAATTCTTGTTTCGTTAGGCCCAACTCTAAGTTTCTAGCTACTTAAGAAAGGAGGAAACTCATTAGGGTTTTCTAACCAAATCAAAGAGAAGCAATTCCCAAACCACAGATAATGGCGAAAAATAGGAACAAGAAGAAGAAAAGTGGGGCAGCTGCGATGGATATGGATGTCGCGTCGCCTAGTCGTGGAGCTTCAATTGATGCCGCAGAAGGTTAATTAGTTCTCATAATTTATTTGTGTATTTATCATGAATGAATGAGTTTTGATCTTTTGTTCTTCTGAACTTCTTTCAGCTATGGACACGTCGGAGAATGTCGGTTCTCGCGTGGAAGTCGGTGGACTGCTTAGGTAAGCTTCGTTCTTTTGCTAATTTCATTTCCCCTTTCTTTCTTTCTTTCTTTCTTTGCTTTAGTTAATTCGTTCATGAACAATTCTGCTTCCTCAGCTCGTGAATTGTTTTTTGGTGTTTGCTAATGCAGCTTTTGTAGCTTCGTTTTTAGTTATGGATTAAAGGGACATTAATTGGAAGTAGCTCAAGTAAAATGAATATGAACGAAAGACTATGATAAATGTTTGGTCTAATATGGATTGTTTTGTTGGATAGTGTCGAACTTGAGCTAAACTTGATATTAATATAAAAACTGACTGGTAAAGCTGGTGATCGTTCTTGGTAAGACTGTGTCTAACTCAGATTGCTGGCTGAAGAAAGTGGACTGTTGTAGCATTATCATATAAAAAAGTCATTTTGAATAATATTTGGAAGCAGCTCAAGTAAATGTATATATGAGAAAGGTTCGATTCCCACGTAATTTTAGGATTTAACACGACAAACTTAGGTACGCCAGTGTATTCAGCTAAGGTTCAACATGTTCAGTTTTTCTCAAGATTGCCGTATCATTGTTACATTGATGTTCATTGGCTGCATTTTGCTGCAAAATGTATAAGAAAATCATCTTCGCTACTTAGACTGGCTCATAATTCTCACTGACTTACATGCTATCATCAATGGGAAACATCTAATTATAAGCTCGACACTGCGACTCGAAGATGTGGGTTCTTATTTTCTTTGTACTTACGACTGATTTATGTGCTTCTGAGCTTTTGTGTTTCTTTTTTGTACCTTTTTCATTAACTCTTATCTTTTCACGAATGCAGGAAGACTAAACAGGGAAGGCCAATGAAAAGATCTAAGAACATGCGTAGAACAAAGGCTATGATTAAAGCTATTTCTCAGAATGAGAAGATTGAGGAGAAAGTCTCGAAAAGCGAGAGCAAGACATTGAGAACCAAGTCTTCAAAGAACCTTTACGATTAACTTTTCCATGTATGTTGCCCAGATCAGTTCATGATGTGTGAGGGAATTTTTTTATTCAGTCTAAATAGCTACATCTCGTACAAGATTGAATGAATATCTCAATTCTCAAGATAAACATTAGTATGAACTATGAAGCAGAAATATATTGTTGTCCAATAATTGAAGAGTAATTACTGAGTGGACAAAGTCTTATCCACGTGGCCGAGCATGGTAAAACCTCAAACGTGGCGGACTTCGATTTCCACCACGCTACTTTGGAAAAAAAAAAAGATTTCCACCACGCTACAACACTATATTACACTCAGAAAAATATCAAGAATTGCACTTAGTTTCCGTTCGAAGAGCTATAGCAGCAAATGAAGTTGGCCTCAATACATGGTTACACCCCAAGGTTTCTTCCCAGCGGGGTATCGAAGTTTAAATTCAGACAGAGTGTAATTCATGGTAAGATCCAATCATATTAACATCTAGCAAAAAAGGGTCAACGTCTTTTTGGATAGAGTTAGATTCTTGACATCTGATATTTTTCTGCATTTTTTTTTTCTGTAAGGCCGTATTCACGATAAGGGAAATCCAAGATTCATCAGTTGTGAGCTCCTCGACGGAGGAGATACTGATGTATCATCGCCAAAGATTAGCAAAATCGATCTTTCTACAGCACTCATAACCTCTGTCACAGGTTGGAATATTCGATTACCAATTGGGCTTCTCCGATTTCATATTTTCAGCGTTTAATCATATCGATGGCGGCTAATCCAATAGGGGGTTTTTCAGCTAGTTTTATATTTGCTGCTGAAGATTCTTAATCCGTGATTCTAAGTACATCCTTTGACTAAAGATGACTGCTTTTCCTAATTTGTATGTTCAGCTGCGAGTTTAATTGCATCACCAGCGTCCAGCGCTTCGCCTTTGGAAGTTCTTGCGGTGAGAATTTAAGAAAAAATTGCATAGCCAATGTTAAATGCCTCACACCTTTGTAATTCCCAGTTTATTCATTGATTTCTTCTGTGGGCAGGGAAGTATTGATCCATTGTATACACTTTGCGAAGGAAGCACCTCAGATTTTCTTTCGGGAATCTTATACTCAGCTGGCCAAGAAGCTAACTTCGCCGTGCAAAATCAACTATCCTCACTCAGTTTTACTAGGTCTGCATTTCTTTTAAGACACATGATACTCTTTAGTTAGATGACATTTAACCTAAGTTTTCTTTTTCCCTTTCTTACAGTTTAGCAGTCATTTTCGGTGCCGGGCTAGTGACTAGCCTCTCCCCTTGCACGCTGAGCGTTTTGCCCCTTACACTCGGTTACATTGGTACTTTCTCTTAAACTAAGCTTTCTTTCTGATTGTAATGTGTACTATTTATGCTTATTTTTAACAAATTCCAAATGTTTAAAGGCGCATTTGGCGCTGGAAAAAGCAGAACAGAGGTATATACTATCCTCAAATACGCATATCTTTTCCTAACAACAAGACAAACGCGTATACTTCATACTATATTCTGCTTAATAGGTTATTGGGAATTCGATTTCGTTTGCGATGGGATTGGCTACTACATTAGCACTGCTCGGAGTAGCTGCCTCGCTGGCGGGAAAAGCTTACGGTCAGATAGGGCAGGGCTTGCCCATAGCTGCTTCTTCCCTAGCCATAATCATGGGCTTAAATCTCTTGGAGGTAGAATTCGTTTTTTTTAAAAAAAAATTGTACACTAAATTCTTTTTCCATTACTACAACTGATTTTTCTTTTTGAACTCGTCGTAAGCAGGTGATCGAATTGCAACTTCCGTCGTTCTTCAACAACTTCGATCCCCGAGCAGCAGCTTCTAGCTTCCCTTCGAGTAATCCCGAGAAAGAAACAGAGTTTTGATTTTTTTAAACTTCTTTCTTTCGTGGGACTAAATTATTTATGCTATTCGAAAAATCGCCAGGTGTCCAAGCTTACTTAGCGGGGCTTACGTTTGCATTGGCTGCATCGCCATGCAGCACGCCTGTTCTCGCCACCTTGCTTGGATACGTAGCCTCGACTAAGGTTAGAGTTTGATTGCAAGAATTTTTCGCGCTATATTTTGCTATTTTTTTTTAATATTTTTTCGTAATGATGTAAGGACCCATTGGTGGGGGGAAGTCTTTTGTTGACTTACACGACCGGATATGTCGCTCCCCTTCTCCTTGCGGCCTCCTTTGCCGGGGCATTGCAGGTAATATGATTGAGCTTTTACGCTTTCTTTTTTAAGGCTTAACTGCATTTTTTGTTTTGTTCCTTAAGTTGGGGGTGGCATTTACAGTGCAATTTGAGGACACGAACTTTCAAAAGAAATTTAAGGGCACTTCAATTTGTCAAAATTTAATGTTATCACATCTCAATCGTATAAGTAGGATTTGTCCTCAAATTACTTGACACTTTCAGTTGCAACTTTCGGTTTCCTGAAACTGCTACTCTCCGAACTTAACGTAACGAAAAAAAGAAAAAGAAAAGGAAAGAGTTGTTAATCCTATCATTTCTTTACAAGCATGTTGAGAATAGCCACATAATATTATCTGCAGAGCCTTCTTTCATTGCGCAAGTTCTCGGCATGGATTAATCCTATGAGGTAAATTAAAAGATTAGCCTAGCTTGTTTTGATTTATTTTCTCCCTTACTGTTATTAATATGGGGATATTCTGATTCCATTAGTGGGGCCCTTCTCCTCGGCGGAGGTTTATACACCTTACTGGACAGAGTCTTCCCCGCAACAATGGCGATGTAATAGCAGAAAACAGAGCACTCTGTTTTCAAATCTGTGTGTGCCTGTGTGGGCCAAAAACAGAGCAGAGCCAAAGAATGTATATGTACTACTACTATACTACCTCCCCTCAAAACCCTTGTAATTAATTCTTGAACAAACATGAAAACATAAACAAAGAACAAATCAATGTATTGGTCGCCACTCACACAGAAAGAAAGATGAAATCTATCGATGAGATCATCTACTGATCAAATCCATGTATTGGTTCAGAGACTCCTGCCTTTGAAGCCTCATCTCTTCGTTGAACTTCTTTATGAACGCCTCGACCCTCCGATTGAGCTCGTCTTGGCCCAGAGACGGCTCCCTTCGAATCTTCCCCGACCCACGGCTGCTGCTCGGAGAAATGTTCTTCGAACCATCTCTGAAAGTCTCAGACTTGGACATCATCGTTTTCTGAGGTGGCGTCTTCTTGTCTTGGCTGAGTTTACTCTCACGTTCCCAGGTGTCTGATTTCTTCAGGTGTCGGTTTAGGGGAACCGATCTTCCTTCTGTTATGGCCTTCCATGTGCTCTCTAGGGTTTCATGCCTCCTTGGCTTTGATACTCCAAGAACTGTTGTTGTCTTCACAGCTGATGAAAGAATATATTAAGTGAGATTGAATTTATTAAAGGCAGCGGCTTTATTATAACTGGGTTGTCGTCTCCGACAAAGACTAGGTTGTTGTTGAGCTATCTCTAACGGTAACTTTTTGAATAGATTAAGGTTAGATTAAGTAATGTTATGAAGAGATATTAAGGACGAACCTTCTGGGCTTGCTTTAACGTTCCTCCGATGGCCAAACCTCGCCCTCGCCGGCGGCTTTGCGTCCTCCGTGACGGAATATTCCTTGTGCAGCTTAATCGCCGTCGCCGGCGGAGGCTCCTTGTAGTCGTTGTCCCTTACTTTCGCCTGGTAAGAGGAATCGTTCTCCTTATTGCCCGGCGAACTGAAATCAGCCGTTTTGTCCTCCTCGTCGGCCGGTATGGCGCCGCCGTACTTGTACTCCGGCGACAAGGGCTGCACTGGTTGCGGCGCCGCGTCGTCGGAGTCGTCGTCATTGGTGGTGGCGGCGAGCTTTGAAGATGCGGCGATGGTGATGATGATGAAGTTGATGAGGAGGTACAGGTACGGCGGCTTCAGCCAAGAGGCGACGGCGCTGTAGAGAACTGAAGCCACGTGGCGGAGATCTGTCGTCGCCGGAGAGTAGTATTGAAGGGCCACGGCTGCTGATAGTACGGTGGTGGAGAATAGTACCATGGATTTCAACGATAAAATTGTTGAAGGCTTCATTTTTTTTTTTGTATTACAGCTTTTTCTCTTTTTCTTTTTTCTTTTTTCTTTTTTCGTTTCAGTTTTAGGAGTGTACAGAGACTGAGCTGATTGCAAGAACGGATGCTTTTATACAGAGACGAAGGCTAGGGGTACAATGGTAATTTGAGTTCGTGACATGTTGGTGAGAGGGCTTGATGACACGTGGCAATTGCCTAGGTTGAGTTGAAGAGAGGCTTATGTTTATCAAATCGCCCCCAACAATTTTTCCAGCAATCCCTTGAAATAGAAAACCAATGAAAACAAATATAACACCAAGGATTTGAATTGCGCTTGATTATTAACATACATATGTAACTTTCATGTTGTTGATGTCCATTGACATATAAAGGATACAACAAAAAGAATATTAGAATCACTCACTAAAACCCATAAGCTGGTGGGTCCTCTCTAAAACAATAGAGGAAGTTAGCCTACAAGCTTATATAATAGTCCAACTTTTTCGCTTTATTTGATGTGGGAATTGGGTTTGACGCCCAACATTGGAAATATAGATCAAAAGAATATTAGAATCACTCGGTAAAACTTATATATATATATATGTATATATATGTGTCTTAAGGGTGAGAAGTTTTAGGATCGAACCATATGCTATATCGATAGGAGCACATGAGCCTAGCATGTGTCTTCCACTCAATCAGCCGACTCTTATCAAATACAACAGTTAAGTTATTTAAACCAAATTCAATTAAATTATTTTAGCGGATAAAGTATATTTGAGACGTACGGTGAGATTCTTGAAGAGTCTAAGACGGTGGATGTGGAGGATAACAGTTTTTTTAGGACTTGATAAAATCAGTCTCTATCAAAATTGCGTGATCATTTTTATCCCATTTGTGTTGGTATTAGGCGATACAACAAGTTCAATGTGTAATTTCTGTCAACTAAAAGATAATTGATGGTAAATCAAATAATCGGATCATGTCAGGCGCACCACAAAAAACTATGTATCGCCCATGATGCCAAAACAATACACACCTTTTATCCTTCCTAAGGTTTTCTTATAACAAAAAATTCCAATTGAATAAGAGAACTGGAATTGTTATTTATGCAAACAAAGTTATCAGGGTAGTAAGTAGTATACAATACCTCAAAACACCAAAAGCCATAGCCATACATTCTATTCATTTAAATATCACGGCAATTAGATATTGGAACAATATCCATCAAACGTATCAACGAACATTCAGACAAGTTTATGAGAAAGTTCAAATCCAGCAAGTACGTACGAGGAAGATCCATCCTCCACCTTATTATCACGAAACTGAAAAAAGAACACAAATTTAATCTGCTTTCCTTCTTCCCTCGAAGATCCCATTTCATTTCTTGCAAACAACTCCATTACCACCGTTCCATTTTCCACTGCAATCGATTCTACTCTCCAAAGACTCAGCCAACACAGCGCCAACACCATCATCACGGCGTTCGTCGTAAGGCGTAAACACGCAGTTCTTACAATCAGAATCCAAAAGGGACGAAATCTTGTACTTATCCTCGCCGCCCACGACGGGCATAGCAACGCCGGGCTTTGCCGGGCTTACGAAGTCGGGCCTATAAGTCTTCCCAAGAACGCCCTCGACTCTATCAGAAAGCCCGTAAAACCTAAACTGCACTTCCAAGTGAGCAAAGCAGTCGTCGGAAGGTATCCCATAGCCATGAACCCTATCGTCCTCTTCAGTTATGGGGACCACATTTATCGACACCTCAGCAATTTCATGCACAGCGATCAACACGCTGTTCGCCTCTGATGTCCTCTCGACGCTGACGTGGCGATCCTCGGCTTCCCAAATCGACGGATAAGTCGAGGGGACGACTATTTCTCGACCGTTGAAGGTTATTTTGAGGTGGTCGACTTTTTGGTCCCACTTCTCGGCCTTTGTTGCCTCTACGGTGAACGTTGCTCCCTTATTGAAGAGGAGACCTATGGCTTGAATCCATGTGAAGTCCCTATTTCGTCCCTCGGGCCTCAGGCCGATGAAGCGAGCGTTGATTTGGAGGTTCTTGTCGGAAACCAACGCAAAGTGCTCGGTTTTCTTACCGTGGAAGTAAAAGACGATTCCGTCCCCGCCTATAAAGCGCGGGTCCATGCATGCTGCGCCGGGCCCGTAGCAGTTGGGCTTCCTATCTGAATAACAAACATATGCACACAAGTATTGGAAATTGAGAGGTTCATCCTAAAATCAATTGGTGATATGTGACTGATAAGGAATTTGAGGGTTTTATCCTAAAACCAATTGATGTTATGTGACTCATAAGGAATTGGAGGTTTTCATCCTAAAATCAATTGGGTTTCCTATCTGAATAACGCACATAGACACACATGTACTAGAAATTGAGGGTTTCATCCTAAAATCAATTGATGATATCTGAAATGATAAGGAATTCGAGAGTTTCATACAAAAACCAATTGGGTTTCCTGTCTGAATAGCGCACAAAGTCACACAAGTATTAGAAATTTTGGGTTTCGTGCTAAAATCAATTGGTGTTAGGTGTAGTTGCCTTTTGTTATATTAAGTGAGCCTATGAGCTTTAATTTGCCAATGTGTGACAACATCCAGTTTATAATCTCAGCAACAATAACCATTAAATTAGAACAATGGATCGGTAATAAAAAACGGTTTTTTCTTACGCCTGCACACTGGGCTGCATAGCGGGGAGTTGCAGTCGACGAAGCACGCTTTGGTTTTTGGGTTGGAGGGTTTCGTCGAAGGGCATTCGCTGGGACACAGTCATTTTCTTGGCGAAGCATGGGCTTCGCCTTGAGGTGCATGTATATCTATCTCCATGGGCTTGCAATAAAAGATTAGTAGCAGCCAAGAAGAAGAGAAGAAACGCAGGCGTGGAGGAGAAAGATTTCATTTTTATTCAGTGTGGAATGCCATTGATGATTCTACGAGGGCCCCTTAAATAGGAGTTTATTATGAGACCCTAGAGGCTACTTGTCCTGATGTATAATAAAGTATAATTCTTCCATGAGCGTATTAATATGTATAGAAATTCTTTCTTTTAACTTATGAGCAGATTAGGGAGAGTTATCACTGCATTGTGAGGAGCTCATTTTCAAAGATTTGGTTTTAAGGGTTTCAAGTTGTCCTAGTACTGCCGAGATATATGTTTGACATTTGATGCTTAATCATATTAAAATGGGTCAACGGGTGTCGCTTCTTTGCCAACTTTACCCATGTGCTTAATAGAGAGAAAGTCGAAATGGAAAAAAACTGTAACTATTTATTTTTCTTCTACTGCTAGGAACCATTTCGCTTGAAGCTTCTCTTACTCAAACGTTGGATTGCTTAATTTTTTTAACCACAAACTTAAGGACCAAAGTATACCCCTAACTAGTGCAATGGCCTACAAATTAGGCCAACACAAGATTAAGTCACACTAAAACATGTTCATATATGAGAACAAATGCCCACTCAAAGTATTTGGTAGTAAGGTATCTACCACCCAGTTAAGTCACATTATGACAAGTACATATATGTGAGACATTACTCTAAAACAAAATATTTGCTTGTCATATAATTTGATAGCGGAAAACTATGTCAATTAGGCAAGAGAAATTACGGTAGGTCCATGTCTGAGACAGATTCACTCGATGTTTATCGTAGTCAAGAAGATTCCTGAGACCTCATCTTAAAAAAAAAAAAAACTTGGCTTCAATCTTAGATTTGCTTATTCTCAGAATAATGCAAACATCTTAATTAGGTCGCGAAGATGCCAAAGTATTGAGTTAGCTTTATATTTTAGAAAATAAGTAATGAAGGTATAGTGCGTTTGACTTT
Source organism: Craterostigma plantagineum (assembly GCA_027422505.1). Classification (NCBI taxonomy): domain Eukaryota; kingdom Viridiplantae; phylum Streptophyta; class Magnoliopsida; order Lamiales; family Linderniaceae; genus Craterostigma; species Craterostigma plantagineum. The sequence continues at coordinate 5,201,783 of JAPQWV010000015.1, forward strand.
TGGATTATTCAATGTGAACCCTTAATTACATTATAATTATATAACCAAAGCAGCGGGGAATTAAATTACATTATAATACTATTATAGGTAAGAAAAACGGCTTCGTCAAGACGTACACACATGCAACGCGTCTTTTTAGGACATATGACACACGTATACGTCCATCAACTGCGCTCTTTGATTAATACATGCATACTACCAAAATTATTTGTCCTTATACTGTAGATATATAGTTTGACGATTGATAAATAAAAACAATATAGGCCAGTCAATGTTTAGTGGGGGATAAAGTCAACGTTCAAAAGAATACGCACCACCAAAATCCTCAAATGGATATTAATGTTCTGAAACGATATGAGTCCTATTATATGTGTTCGTTTACGTCGAAGAATGTACAACTTCGGAAATTTCATTCTTATGCTCGTCATTTTTTACTTTGACGTCATCGTACCGTAGTTACCACGCTTTAACTAGGTTCAAGCAAAATCAAATTGTATCCTCAATTGTCAGCTATGTAACATCTCCAATAGAAATTAATCAATGAATCTCTTTGTGAAGAGGCATAGATGTCCGATTACTCATAACTTATTCGTGACTTATAACTTAGTTTGATGTAATTAAATGGGACCCTGTCGGTGGTTTGCTAGAAGGAAGACCTATGCCATTGCCAGCTCTAACTTAGTAGGAGAGCTTCAATTATTAATTTACCTACTTAATTCAGAAAAACTAAAAGAAAGTTGACCAGTTTAAGAATTAAGCAATATATGACTTTAACGGCTCATGGCATATTACTCAATAAACCACGTGTCAGAACTTTTCTAACATAAAATCTCATTTAAATGTGTAATTCAACCCATTAATGAGCCTCAATATAAGTACCAAAAATTGGAGTAAATATGTAATTTACCAATATAACGTATTATTGTTCATGACTCCACGTCCAAGCGCAATCCTTCAAACAATGCTGCTCACTAAACAAATGCATAGCTCATATTCATATACATGCATGAATCTTTTATATATATATATATATATGTGTGTGTGTATTACATTAATATATATGCGCAAACCATAATTCAAATAAAGAACTGATTTCGAACGTGTTAACCACTACTACTTGTAGCTCGCGGCGCCCACTATATAAACGAAGGCGAGTATCACGAAATCTCCACAGCAAATCAAACGTGCTCTCACTTCACTGCTACAAAAGTAAAAGTAGCCAAGAAAAATGAAGTCCTTCATTGCCATCGTCCTCCTCTTTCTAGCTTGTGCAATAACATCATCAAAAGTAGCCCAAGGCGAAAATTGTAGCTGCACCTCAAAGCGCAGCCCATGCTTCCTCAAGCGCATGACGTGCCCCAGCGAATGCCCTTCGACTCGGCCCAGAAATTGGAAGGACAAGGCGTGTTTCGTCGACTGCAACTCCCCAGTATGCAAGCCCGTCTGCAAGCGTAAGAAAAGCCCCAAAATCAACCTTCATTCGTTCGTCGTCAATATATATATATATATATATATATATATATATACACTAATGTGCTTAGCTGAATCGACACATAGTGTTAAATTTCATTATTGGGCCATATTGGGCCTGAGACATAGGAGTAGAGATGACCCATATAAGCTCGTTGAGGTTTCATCTTAAAACCAACTGGTGATAGGTGGAGTAGCCCAATAACTTATATGGTCGTCAAACTCTCCTCAATTAATCGACGTGGAACACATGTGACTTATTAGGGTTCTCTTTCTTACCAGATAGGAAGCCCAACTGCTACGGGCCCGGCGCAGCATGCCTGGACCCACGCTTCATAGGCGGGGACGGAATCGTCTTTTACTTCCACGGAAAGAAAAACGAGAACTTTGCTTTGGTTTCGGACAAGAACCTCCACGTCAACGCACACTTCATTGGCCTGAGGCCCGAGGGACGAAATAGGGATTTCACATGGATTCAAGCCATAGGTCTCCTCTTCAATAAGGGAGAAACGTTCACCGTCGAGGCAACAAAGGCCGAGAAGTGGGACCAAAAAGTCGACCACCTCAAAATAACCTTCAATGGTCGAGAAATAGTCGTCCCTTCGACTTATCCGTCGATTTGGGAAGACGAAGATCGCCACGTCAGCGTCGAGCGGACGTCGGAGGCGAACAGCGTGTTGATCGCCGTGCATGAAATTGCTGAGGTTTCGATAAATGTGGTCCCCATAACGAAAGAGGACGATAGGATTCATGGCTATGGAATACCTTCCGACGACTGCTTTGCTCACTTGGAAGTGCAGTTTAGGTTTTACGGGCTTTCTGATAGAGTCGAGGGCGTTCTTGGGAAGACTTATAGGCCCGATTTCGTAAGCCCGGCGAAGCCCGGCGTTGCTATGCCCGTCGTGGGCGGCGGGGATAAGTATAAGACTTCGTCCCTTTTGGATGCTGATTGTAAGAACTGCGTGTTTACGCCTTACGAAGAAGGCCATGCTGGCGCTGCTTTGTTGGCTGAGTCTTTGGGGAGTAGAATCGATTGCAGCGGAAAATGGAATGGTGGTAATGGAATCGTTTGCAAGAAGTGAAGAGATATATGGGAAGAAGCTACATAATTTTCTTGATTATTTTCTTTTGGTTTTATGTGCATGTAATAATTACCGAGAAATGGTCTTCCTCGTGCTTCTGAGTGTATTGTTATGGGATTGTTGCTTCTTTTTTTTTTTTCTATCTACTTGTATACTTCTGAGCGACTTGTTACGGGAATGTTGTTTTTTTTTTCCTCTAGCATGTGTGATTTTCTTAAGTTTTCCAGTTTCTTATGCATTGTAGTAGCAAACCAATCATGATTTTCTATATTATTTTGAACGAAATAAGACGAAGTGATTCACCCTTTATATACAAAAAAACCTAATGGGTTCTCCCAAATGGAAATTAATGACCTGTAGAGCTGTCAAAGTGGCCCGCGGCCCGCGGGCCGGCCCGCCCCGCCCCGCTAAAGTGGCGGGTTGGGCTGAGCTTTTTCAGGCCCGCCAGGAGGCGGGCCTAAGAGGGCCAGCCCGCGCGGGCCGCGGGCTTGGCGGGGCGGGGCGGGCTAGCCCCTGGCCCGCCATTATTGTAAATATATATAATTTATTGAATAAATATATATTATAATGAAAATAAATACTAAATATAGAAAATAAAATTAAATTAATTAGATAATATAATTAATGTTATTAATTATGTATAATTAATATTATATTTATTCATAATTTATTAATAAATATCATAATTAAATAAAAATTATTAGTAAATTAATATTTTAAATTAAAATATAAAAATAAAAAAAAATTACCAGGCGGGCGGGCCTCAGTTTTTAGGCCCACCAGATGGCGGGCCAGCCCGCCCCGCCCCGCCAAGTGGCGGGCGGCGGGCCCGCCCGGCCCGCCCCGCCAAATTTACAGTACTAACTCACCTGTAAGATTATAGAGAATAACAGCCCCCACGAAACGGCTTTCCAGGATTTGCAATATAAAATGGGGAAATATGCATTTGGATTTACGAAGTAGTATTTAAATTGACAGGCAAATGCTTTAAAGTGGCCTGCGAAATTTAAAATGCCATTATTATAAAAATAATGTATATTTTTATATATACTTTTTCTTTGGATAAGGGTTACTCTTGCCTAGGGGTGGTTCGGTATGGTATACCGTACCAAAACTGTGATACCGTATACTGTATTGGAATTTCGGTATCGAAAAAAATCATACCAATACCATACCAAAATTTCGGTGTATCTTAAATTTCGATACGATATCATACCGAAATTTTGTTATGGTATCCATATCATACCTTCTATACCATTCACACGGAGGGTTTTTTACCATGCGTGTCTCGTAACTCGGTAATTCGTTGTTTTTGAATTTTTAGTCAATTCAAACTCCTAAGGCCCCCAATAAGATGAATTATTAATATCAAGTTTTCCAAAATAAAAATGTTTTTGATTCATAAAATAACCTTAAATAATTTACATAATTTAGTCAGTCGCCTTAGTAAGACAAAGAACTTTACATAACCACAAAATACAACTTTATATACAGACTGATTAAAACGAAACGGCTATTTAATATTTCCTTTTGTTTTTTTAATGTAAGTAAAATATGATGGGTCTCAATAATCTTAGAAAGTTGGATATAGATAATAATTTATGGGATAAATAATTTATGAAGATCCTTATAATATTTTTATCCGTTTTATATTTTTTTGAAATAATATAATATTAAAAATATTAAAAATATTACGGGAAGGATCTTTATATATATATAAAATATTAACAATTTTAGTATTTCGGTATAATCGGTATACCTAATTTTAAAATTTTCATACCATTACCGTACCGAAAATTTTCGGTACGGTATCATACCTAACCAAAAACTTCGGTATACCAAAATTTTCGATATTTTCGGTATGTTTATATACGATAAGGACGGTATATCGGTATTTCGGTATATTTCGACAGCCATACTCTTGCCACGTTTTTAGCTGCTTTAGTCATAATTCAATGTGCCCCAAATGTGGTTTTTCCTTTGGAATTAGGCCGTAACAAATCTATACTATATAAAAGTTGGATGTGGACTCTCATTGACCACCCCATAAGCCATCCTCATGCGACATGTCAGCAATAGCAATGTAAATTACCATATTAGGTCCATGTGAGGGTAGAATTACCAACTGCCATTTGAAATAGGTCCATATTAAGTCATGCTCCTATCGTTAACTCTTGGTGTTCCTCCAAAATAAATCTTCATTAAAGGAGACTAAGAGGCTTTGATTCCATCCAATAACGATAATTAGAAATGAATCGTCGTTCCCAGTGGCTTAGTTGCCTGTTCGAATTAAAGACTTTGCACCACAAAGAAATGGAAGATTAGTTGTTGGACTTCTTTTAATTCGGATCGAAAATAGGAGAGCTAGGGCCCACTTTCAGCTATAGTTCCCGTGCATCGCACTGGACAAAACTAGTATATATTAATAAGTGAATCTTGAAAATAACTGAAAGTTAAAATATAGCCCGGGTTCCCATACCCCATTGTGTTAATCTATCCGTGCTGGATATAAAAATCAGAACTTTTTTTTTCCCCATATTATTCTCTCCATTGGAAAATTCGCAAGTCGTTGGAGGATACCCATCCTTTTGTCACGTTTTTTTATCCATATTTGAATTTGATATGATGTTCAATGTATTGAGATAGGTACTGAAAGTCAATAGAGACATACTCCCATTAGTTGCATGTAGACAAAAATCGTACACGTTAACGTGTGGTATAAATACAAATTACATGACTATCAAGTCTACGATTATGACGAGTAGATGGATCGATCTTTTTCTTATCATCACATAATCTACTTGCCATATTAAGCAAACTGAAAATTAAATACTGCACTAAAGCTTTTTGTACAATTCCCCAAAATAAGTATGAAATTAACGATGATAAACAATTCATGTGATCGATTAGAAGAGTTAATAATGATTCTGTTGAGGTTTGTGAGCCAAAACATCGACGCAAGGAATGACCAAACAAGAACTGAAGATGATCAAGGGTTGAGCAAGGTGAATTAGAGCTGAAGAATCTGTTTAAAGTCATGAGACATGAAGATTAGATTTCAGCCGTTCGATCTGGCACGTCTGTATTCAGTGGCTGAGATTAAAACTAATAGAATCGTGTTTCACGTTTCTGTTAGTAGGAAGAGAGCGCTGCACAATATGGCAAGCTTCATGTACAAGTTGCTGATGCATAAAGCTCTCATCTGTGAGAGTTTCAGGCCTATATATATCAAACTTACTAGTTCAAGTTGTCAACTTGGAGCGATTGTAACTTTTGATAGAGAGAGAATTAGCGAGTGATGTAAACTAGAAAGTTGGAGAGGAAGTTGAGAGCTTGTAATCCCTTCTTTCGGTTTGGAATAAAGAGCGTTTTTTGGTCCGTGGACGTAGACTCAAAACAGAGTCGAACCACGTAAAAGCTGTGTTATCTCTTTTTTCATTTTTCTCTCTGTTTTTCGATCCGATCACCTTCAAGATCGTAGTTCTTGATTCAATTCACATACACCCACGAAAGTAGGCTGAATTGCGAACTTAATCGCGCTGGAATCCCAACAAGTGGTGCGGTGAGCGTGGAACGAAGCGCGACGAAGATGATGAAGAAATTCGGCGAAGAGGGCAATCGTGGGCTATGGAAACTCAAGTTGAAGGCTGTGTTGATCCAAGAGGGATTGGAGGAAGCCTTGAAGACGTGGAATGACATGCTACCGAAGGATTTGAAGGAGGACGAAAGGAGAATCGTTCGGGCGAAGGCTTATAGCTTGATTATCTTGAGCCTTGAAGATGGTGTGCTTCGAAATGTGTTGAAGGAAAAGACACCAGACCTGCTAGGGAGGAAATTGGACGAGCTCTACATGGATAAGCCTCAGAAGTCGAAGAACGTGCTCACGAAGGTATCCTCGAAGCAGCTCAATGCAAGAACCGAGTCAAGAATGGATTCGTCAGGCTAGTTGCTATGCGTGAGGAAGAAATGGGTGAGAAGGGACGGCAAGGATTCGAAGAGGGCTGTAGAAAAGAAGTCCAAGAAGCCTATAAGGTGTTACCATTGCCATGGGAAAGGCCATATTCGGAGATTGTGCCCACATCGAAAACAAACGATGCATCGAGTGAAGGTTGCGGTTTGTGATGGCGATGAGGTGGCCGAGGCATTAGTTTTGCACGACAATGGACCTGTAACTTCAAGAACGTGTCAAGGTTTGGTTGCAGATCAAGATGGTGCGATAAACCTTTGTCTTGAGGTGGGGAACGAGGTCAAGAAAGGGTTGACGAAACCTGAAATTTCAAATTCTCGAACTATTGAAAATGGTGATAGTTTGAGGTGGAGTGAAGCCAAGAGTGACGAGATTGGTTCCTCCGTGAGAGTTCAGACCTGGGAACCTGCAAAGAGGTCTTTAAAGAAGATGTTTTGGAGCTTGAGATGGTTCGGAAAAGGGAACCGTGAAGTGGAGAAAGGTGGAGCAAAACTTGAGGTCGAAGAACCTGTTAAATTTGCTGAAACGAGTCTTGATATGGGCTCGGTTTATGAGTCGTCTGAGCTCGAGGTGGAGATGGTTTCTTCAAGAGAAAGGAGCACTTGTAAGCCTAGCTCGAGGCATGAATCTACGGTGCCTGAAAGTACTGAAGAGGATGAAGAAACACCTCAAGAAAGGGAGCTCGAAGACGAAGTTGCGACAGAAGCTGTGAGCGAGTGTGAAGCTGAAAGCTCGCTGGTAGAAGCTGAAGTCTTGGCTGCGAAGAAGACCAAGAGGACGGGATTTTTCGGCTACAAATGGGTCTGTAGAAGAGTCCATGAAGCTAGGAAGGAAAGAAGATTAGCTGGAACTACGCTAATCTTGGATGAGAAGAACTCAACATGCCAAAGCACCAAGTCGACCTCAAGCCGGAAATTTCAAGCCTGCTTGAGGTTGATGAGGTGATCTGCCAAGTTTTGAACGGCTGGAAACTGAGGACCAACAAAGCTGAGAAGCGGCACTAAATCAAGGTGGAGCTCTTGGTTGGAAAGTGCAGAAGAAAAATAAAGCTGTGAAATCTAATATATGTGTTTTTGGCTGGTTTCTCAAGCAAGTTTGGGAGCTTGTTTGGGGCTGAATAGTTAAAAATCAACGAGTGTTTTGAGTGTTCTTGGCTCAAGGTGGAGATTGTTGAGGTTTGTGAGCCAAAACATCGACAATCAAGGCAAGGAACGACCAAACAAGAACTGAAGATGATCAAGGGTTGAGCAAGGTGAATTAGAGCTGAAGAATCTGTTTAAAGTCATGAGACATGCATATTAGATTTCAGCCGTTCGATCTGGCACGTCTGTATTCAGTGGCTGAGATTAAAACTAATAGAATCGTGTTTCACGTTTCTATTAGTAGGAAGAGAGCGCTGCACAATATGGCAAGCTTCATGTATAAGTTGCTGATGCATAAAGCTCTCATCTGTGAGAGTTTCAGGTCTATATATATCAGACTTACTAGTTCAAGTAGTCAACTTCGAGCGATTGTAACTTTCGATAGAGAGAGAGTTAGCGAGTGATGTAAACTAGAAAGTTGGAGAGGAAGTTGAGAGCTTGTAATCCCTTCTTTCGGTTTGGAATAAAGAGCGTTTTTTGGTCCGTGGATGTAAACTCAAAACAGAGTCGAACCACGTAAAAGCTGTGTTATCTCTTTTTCGTTTTTCTCTCTGTTTTTCGATCCAATCACCTTCAAGATCGTAGTTCTTGATTCAATTCACATACACCCACGAAAGTAGGCTGAATTGCGAACCTAGTGGTGCCGAATCCCAACAAGTGGTGCTGTGAGCGTGGAACGAAGCGCGACGAAGATGATGACGCAAATTGGGTTTGAAATGAAGAAATTCGGTGAAGGGGCGATCTTGGGCTATGGAAGCTCAAGAGAATGACATGCTACCGAAGGATTTGAAGGCGGACGAAAGGAGAATCGTTCGGGCGAAGGCTTATAGCTTGATTATCTTGAGCCTTGAAGATGGTGTGCTTCGAAATGTGTTAAGGAGAAGACACCAGACCTGCTATGGAGGAAATTGGACGAGCTCTACATGGATAAGCCTCAGAAGTCGAAGAACGTGCTCACGAAGGTATCCTCGAAGTAGCTCAATGCAAGAACCGAGTCAAGAATTGGTTCGTCGGGCGAGTTGCTATGCGTGAGTAAGAAATGGGTGAGAAGGGACGGTAAGGATTCGAAGAGGGCTGTAGAAAAGAAGTCCAAGAAGCCTATAAGGTGTTACCATTGCCATGGGGAAGGCCATATTCGGAGATTGTGCCCACATCGAAAACAAACGATGCATCGAGTGAAGGTTGCGGTTTGTGATGGCGATGAGGTGGCCGAGGCATTGGTTTTGCACGACAATGGACCTGTAACTTCAAGAACGTGTCAAGGTTTGGTTGCAGATCAAGATGGTGCGATAAACCTTTGTCTTGAGGTGGGGAACGAGGTCAAGAAAGGGTTGACGAAACCTGAAATTTCAAATTCTCGAACTATTGAAAATGGTGATAGTTTGAGGTGGAGTGAAGCCAAGAGTGACGAGATTGGTTCCTCCGTGAGAGTTCAGACCTGGGAACCTGCAAAGAGGTCTTTAAAGAAGATGTTTTGGAGCTTGAGATGGTTCGGAAAAGGGAACCGTGAAGTGGAGAAAGGTGGAGCAAAACTTGAGGTCGAAGAACCTGTTAAATTTGCTGAAACGAGTCTTGATATGGGCTCGGTTTATGAGTCGTCTGAGCTCGAGGTGGAGATGGTTTCTTCAAGAGAAAGGAGCACTTGTAAGCCTAGCTCGAGGCATGAATCTACGGTGCCTGAAAGTACTGAAGAGGATGAAGAAACACCTCAAGAAAGGGAGCTCGAAGACGAAGTTGCGACAGAAGCTGTGAGCGAGTGTGAAGCTGAAAGCTCGCTGGTAGAAGCTGAAGTCTTGGCTGCGAAGAAGACCAAGAGGACGGGATTTTTCGGCTACAAATGGGTCTGTAGAAGAGTCCATGAAGCTAGGAAGGAAAGAAGATTAGCTGGAACTACGCTAATCTTGGATGAGAAGAACTCAACATGCCAAAGCACCAAGTCGACCTCAAGCCGGAAATTTCAAGCCTGCTTGAGGTTGATGAGGTGATCTGCCAAGTTTTGAACGGCTGGAAACTGAGGACCAACAAAGCTGAGAAGCGGCACTAAATCAAGGTGGAGCTCTTGGTTGGAAAGTGCAGAAGAAAAATAAAGCTGTGAAATCTAATATATGTGTTTTTGGCTGGTTTCTCAAGCAAGTTTGGGAGCTTGTTTGGGGCTGAATAGTTAAAAATCAACGAGTGTTTTGAGTGTTCTTGGCTCAAGGTGGAGATTGTTGAGGTTTGTGAGCCAAAACATCGACAATCAAGGCAAGGAACGACCAAACAAGAACTGAAGATGATCAAGGGTTGAGCAAGGTGAATTAGAGCTGAAGAATCTGTTTAAAGTCATGAGACATGCATATTAGATTTCAGCCGTTCGATCTGGCACGTCTGTATTCAGTGGCTGAGATTAAAACTAATAGAATCGTGTTTCACGTTTCTATTAGTAGGAAGAGAGCGCTGCACAATATGGCAAGCTTCATGTATAAGTTGCTGATGCATAAAGCTCTCATCTGTGAGAGTTTCAGGTCTATATATATCAGACTTACTAGTTCAAGTAGTCAACTTCGAGCGATTGTAACTTTCGATAGAGAGAGTTAGCGAGTGATGTAAACTAGAAAGTTGGAGAGGAAGTTGAGAGCTTGTAATCCCTTCTTTCGGTTTGGAATAAAGAGCGTTTTTTGGTCCGTGGATGTAAACTCAAAACAGAGTCGAACCACGTAAAAGCTGTGTTATCTCTTTTTCGTTTTTCTCTCTGTTTTTCGATCCAATCACCTTCAAGATCGTAGTTCTTGATTCAATTCACATACACCCACGAAAGTAGGCTGAATTGCGAACCTAATGGTGCCGAATCCCAACAAGTGGTGCTGTGAGCGTGGAACGAAGCGCGACGAAGATGATGACGCAAATTGGGTTTGAAATGAAGAAATTCGGTGAAGGGGCGATCTTGGGCTATGGAAGCTCAAGTGAATGACATGCTACCGAAGGATTTGAAGGCGGACGAAAGGAGAATCGTTCGGGCGAAGGCTTATAGCTTGATTATCTTGAGCCTTGAAGATGGTGTGCTTCGAAATGTGTTAAGGAGAAGACACCAGACCTGCTATGGAGGAAATTGGACGAGCTCTACATGGATAAGCCTCAGAAGTCGAAGAACGTGCTCACGAAGGTATCCTCGAAGTAGCTCAATGCAAGAACCGAGTCAAGAATTGGTTCGTCGGGCGAGTTGCTATGCGTGAGTAAGAAATGGGTGAGAAGGGACGGTAAGGATTCGAAGAGGGCTGTAGAAAAGAAGTCCAAGAAGCCTATAAGGTGTTACCATTGCCATGGGGAAGGCCATATTCGGAGATTGTGCCCACATCGAAAACAAACGATGCATCGAGTGAAGGTTGCGGTTTGTGATGGCGATGAGGTGGCCGAGGCATTGGTTTTGCACGACAATGGACCTGTAACTTCAAGAACGTGTCAAGGTTTGGTTGCAGATCAAGATGGTGCGATAAACCTTTGTCTTGAGGTGGGGAACGAGGTCAAGAAAGGGTTGACGAAACCTGAAATTTCAAATTCTCGAACTATTGAAAATGGTGATAGTTTGAGGTGGAGTGAAGCCAAGAGTGACGAGATTGGTTCCTCCGTGAGAGTTCAGACCTGGGAACCTGCAAAGAGGTCTTTAAAGAAGATGTTTTGGAGCTTGAGATGGTTCGGAAAAGGGAACCGTGAAGTGGAGAAAGGTGGAGCAAAACTTGAGGTCGAAGAACCTGTTAAATTTGCTGAAACGAGTCTTGATATGGGCTCGGTTTATGAGTCGTCTGAGCTCGAGGTGGAGATGGTTTCTTCAAGAGAAAGGAGCACTTGTAAGCCTAGCTCGAGGCATGAATCTACGGTGCCTGAAAGTACTGAAGAGGATGAAGAAACACCTCAAGAAAGGGAGCTCGAAGACGAAGTTGCGACAGAAGCTGTGAGCGAGTGTGAAGCTGAAAGCTCGCTGGTAGAAGCTGAAGTCTTGGCTGCGAAGAAGACCAAGAGGACGGGATTTTTCGGCTACAAATGGGTCTGTAGAAGAGTCCATGAAGCTAGGAAGGAAAGAAGATTAGCTGGAACTACGCTAATCTTGGATGAGAAGAACTCAACATGCCAAAGCACCAAGTCGACCTCAAGCCGGAAATTTCAAGCCTGCTTGAGGTTGATGAGGTGATCTGCCAAGTTTTGAACGGCTGGAAACTGAGGACCAACAAAGCTGAGAAGCGGCACTAAATCAAGGTGGAGCTCTTGGTTGGAAAGTGCAGAAGAAAAATAAAGCTGTGAAATCTAATATATGTGTTTTTGGCTGGTTTCTCAAGCAAGTTTGGGAGCTTGTTTGGGGCTGAATAGTTAAAAATCAACGAGTGTTTTGAGTGTTCTTGGCTCAAGGTGGAGATTGTTGAGGTTTGTGAGCCAAAACATCGACAATCAAGGCAAGGAACGACCAAACAAGAACTGAAGATGATCAAGGGTTGAGCAAGGTGAATTAGAGCTGAAGAATCTGTTTAAAGTCATGAGACATGCAGATTAGATTTCAGCCGTTCGATCTGGCACGTCTGTATTCAGTGGCTGAGATTAAAACTAATAGAATCGTGTTTCACGTTTCTATTAGTAGGAAGAGAGCGCTGCACAATATGGCAAGCTTCATGTATAAGTTGCTGATGCATAAAGCTCTCATCTGTGAGAGTTTCAGGTCTATATATATCAGACTTACTAGTTCAAGTAGTCAACTTCGAGCGATTGTAACTTTCGATAGAGAGAGTTAGCGAGTGATGTAAACTAGAAAGTTGGAGAGGAAGTTGAGAGCTTGTAATCCCTTCTTTCGGTTTGGAATAAAGAGCGTTTTTTGGTCCGTGGATGTAAACTCAAAACAGAGTCGAACCACGTAAAAGCTGTGTTATCTCTTTTTCGTTTTTCTCTCTGTTTTTCGATCCAATCACCTTCAAGATCGTAGTTCTTGATTCAATTCACATACACCCACGAAAGTAGGCTGAATTGCGAACCTAATGGTGCCGAATCCCAACAAGTGGTGCTGTGAGCGTGGAACGAAGCGCGACGAAGATGATGACGCAAATTGGGTTTGAAATGAAGAAATTCGGTGAAGGGGCGATCTTGGGCTATGGAAGCTCAAGTGAATGACATGCTACCGAAGGATTTGAAGGCGGACGAAAGGAGAATCGTTCGGGCGAAGGCTTATAGCTTGATTATCTTGAGCCTTGAAGATGGTGTGCTTCGAAATGTGTTAAGGAGAAGACACCAGACCTGCTATGGAGGAAATTGGACGAGCTCTACATGGATAAGCCTCAGAAGTCGAAGAACGTGCTCACGAAGGTATCCTCGAAGTAGCTCAATGCAAGAACCGAGTCAAGAATTGGTTCGTCGGGCGAGTTGCTATGCGTGAGTAAGAAATGGGTGAGAAGGGACGGTAAGGATTCGAAGAGGGCTGTAGAAAAGAAGTCCAAGAAGCCTATAAGGTGTTACCATTGCCATGGGGAAGGCCATATTCGGAGATTGTGCCCACATCGAAAACAAACGATGCATCGAGTGAAGGTTGCGGTTTGTGATGGCGATGAGGTGGCCGAGGCATTGGTTTTGCACGACAATGGACCTGTAACTTCAAGAACGTGTCAAGGTTTGGTTGCAGATCAAGATGGTGCGATAAACCTTTGTCTTGAGGTGGGGAACGAGGTCAAGAAAGGGTTGACGAAACCTGAAATTTCAAATTCTCGAACTATTGAAAATGGTGATAGTTTGAGGTGGAGTGAAGCCAAGAGTGACGAGATTGGTTCCTCCGTGAGAGTTCAGACCTGGGAACCTGCAAAGAGGTCTTTAAAGAAGATGTTTTGGAGCTTGAGATGGTTCGGAAAAGGGAACCGTGAAGTGGAGAAAGGTGGAGCAAAACTTGAGGTCGAAGAACCTGTTAAATTTGCTGAAACGAGTCTTGATATGGGCTCGGTTTATGAGTCGTCTGAGCTCGAGGTGGAGATGGTTTCTTCAAGAGAAAGGAGCACTTGTAAGCCTAGCTCGAGGCATGAATCTACGGTGCCTGAAAGTACTGAAGAGGATGAAGAAACACCTCAAGAAAGGGAGCTCGAAGACGAAGTTGCGACAGAAGCTGTGAGCGAGTGTGAAGCTGAAAGCTCGCTGGTAGAAGCTGAAGTCTTGGCTGCGAAGAAGACCAAGAGGACGGGATTTTTCGGCTACAAATGGGTCTGTAGAAGAGTCCATGAAGCTAGGAAGGAAAGAAGATTAGCTGGAACTACGCTAATCTTGGATGAGAAGAACTCAACATGCCAAAGCACCAAGTCGACCTCAAGCCGGAAATTTCAAGCCTGCTTGAGGTTGATGAGGTGATCTGCCAAGTTTTGAACGGCTGGAAACTGAGGACCAACAAAGCTGAGAAGCGGCACTAAATCAAGGTGGAGCTCTTGGTTGGAAAGTGCAGAAGAAAAATAAAGCTGTGAAATCTAATATATGTGTTTTTGGCTGGTTTCTCAAGCAAGTTTGGGAGCTTGTTTGGGGCTGAATAGTTAAAAATCAACGAGTGTTTTGAGTGTTCTTGGCTCAAGGTGGAGATTGTTGAGGTTTGTGAGCCAAAACATCGACAATCAAGGCAAGGAACGACCAAACAAGAACTGAAGATGATCAAGGGTTGAGCAAGGTGAATTAGAGCTGAAGAATCTGTTTAAAGTCATGAGACATGCATATTAGATTTCAGCCGTTCGATCTGGCACGTCTGTATTCAGTGGCTGAGATTAAAACTAATAGAATCGTGTTTCACGTTTCTATTAGTAGGAAGAGAGCGCTGCACAATATGGCAAGCTTCATGTATAAGTTGCTGATGCATAAAGCTCTCATCTGTGAGAGTTTCAGGTCTATATATATCAGACTTACTAGTTCAAGTAGTCAACTTCGAGCGATTGTAACTTTCGATAGAGAGAGAGTTAGCGAGTGATGTAAACTAGAAAGTTGGAGAGGAAGTTGAGAGCTTGTAATCCCTTCTTTCGGTTTGGAATAAAGAGCGTTTTTTGGTCCGTGGATGTAAACTCAAAACAGAGTCGAACCACGTAAAAGCTGTGTTATCTCTTTTTCGTTTTTCTCTCTGTTTTTCGATCCAATCACCTTCAAGATCGTAGTTCTTGATTCAATTCACATACACCCACGAAAGTAGGCTGAATTGCGAACCTAATGGTGCCGAATCCCAACAAGTGGTGCTGTGAGCGTGGAACGAAGCGCGACGAAGATGATGACGCAAATTGGGTTTGAAATGAAGAAATTCGGTGAAGGGGCGATCTTGGGCTATGGAAGCTCAAGAGAATGACATGCTACCGAAGGATTTGAAGGCGGACGAAAGGAGAATCGTTCGGGCGAAGGCTTATAGCTTGATTATCTTGAGCCTTGAAGATGGTGTGCTTCGAAATGTGTTAAGGAGAAGACACCAGACCTGCTATGGAGGAAATTGGACGAGCTCTACATGGATAAGCCTCAGAAGTCGAAGAACGTGCTCACGAAGGTATCCTCGAAGTAGCTCAATGCAAGAACCGAGTCAAGAATTGGTTCGTCGGGCGAGTTGCTATGCGTGAGTAAGAAATGGGTGAGAAGGGACGGTAAGGATTCGAAGAGGGCTGTAGAAAAGAAGTCCAAGAAGCCTATAAGGTGTTACCATTGCCATGGGGAAGGCCATATTCGGAGATTGTGCCCACATCGAAGACAAACGATGCATCGAGCGAAGGTTCCGTATGTTTACATCATTTATAAATACGTGGCAGAAAAGAACGTCCACATTTGAATTTATGGGGCCATTTAAATAGAGGAAAATGTTGAAGAATATAGAAATTGATAGTTGGCATTATAGCAAATCACGACAGGGATTTATTAATTCTTTTGCTAATTTTGGTTGAGGCTTTATATGATATAAAGTTGAGATTGCCAATTCTTTCACAGAAAGATGATGCTTTGCCATGTGAATAATGAATGCTAATTCGGTAAATAAGGGACGTTAACTTTTCCCATTAGCAAATGTGTTCTCACGAAACATAAAGTAATTTGTTGCTTCATGTATTTAAATCTAGTACTTGTAGCAAATATTTCACTAGTTATTACGCATAATATTACTCGATTAATACGTTATTTCAACATGTATTTTTTACAACGTATTGACTTACTATATATGAAGAACACGCTGCTAGCTTTAATCAATCCTCTTATAACAATATCACGTCTGAACAAAGTTTTATGATACGACTTCTTTTACGAAAGTATATATTAGAAATTAAGAAAAACGATAATGGGAGATGGAATCTATTATCTCAGAGAAGTTATTACATACTTATCTTGAAAAAAGTTTGAAATATTCTTCATTCTTTTTTTATTTCCTAAATATCCGACGAACATATGTCACAAACATGAAGGACCTTTATCGGTGTGACTATGTGATGTAATGTAACCGTCATGCTAACAAATTGGTTATATGTCAACTTACATAGAATTCACATATGTGACATGCCAATATATAGGGAAATAAAAAAGTATCGCAACATATTCATAAGTATAATGCGATAACAATACGCTATGCAGAGATCTTCAGTACATGGTTTCTTTAATCTTTCTGTTTATATAAACAATATAACACGTGAAATGATCACAAAATTTACAATACACCTCGATTACAAACATAAAATATATCATCTATGTATCACGGTATAATCCCATATATTAATTCTGTACCATACATATATACATCACACACCTAATCTATAACGACGAGCATCATCAATCTTCGCTGCATACAATATCTCCTCCCATGCTAACAAAAATCCTCAAAATAATCCCCTTAATTTATGTCCTCGCATCAGCATCTATTTTCTTGCTCCACTAATCACTCCCCACGCATACAATAATATTCTCGTAATTAAAAATCTATTTTAAAAACGAACCCATAATTTTTTTTTTAACTTTTTCCCCAAATTAAGCATACCAATTCATCCCATAAGGCTGTACTTGTCTGAAAACCCCATCTCCGATATTTCCCAACACCATTTGTTGTTGCTGATCAATAGAATTCCCATCATTCAACTGATTATTAACCATCGTCATCGCTGTAATAGAATTCTCAGGCAAGAACCTCTTCGGTGAGCTAACGTTACTATCACCATCTTCATCGAGCCCATCATGGTTCCAATAGAGATTAGGCAGTGTTCTCTTACCAGCCATCATCACAAGTTCAGGAGAAGAACTCATTAGGGTTAGCTGTTGCTGTGAAGATGTCGACGATTTCATGGCTTCATTGCACGTTACAACTTCGCAAATATTACCAATATTATTGTCTTGCTGGCCAGCGAAGGGCATTGCAAGGGTTTTCTGGGCAGACCCGAATATATCCATATCTCTAATTTCTTGATCCATGGGTCGTTGCTGTGAATTGTTGTTCTTGTTCTTCTTGTATATACGACATAACACCCAATCATCAAGCTGCAAAGAACACAAGTATTGTAATAATGAAACACCCCATCATTTCTCACTTGGAAAAGATAGTAATAAAAGAAAAATCATGGAAAAATACCCTTAATGATCCCTTTTTGCTGCCAAACTCATAATTTGGAGGCTTGTTATTATTATCGATGAGGCGATATTCGTGCATGATCCAATTAGTCTTGATTCCTTTGGGGGGTTTTCCTTTGTAGAAAACGAGGGCTTTCTTCACACCAATCCTATGGGTCCCGCCCGCCGTAAGAACGGGCTTGTCTGTCCCGGTCGCCTTCCAATAGCCCGAAGTTGCGGCCCGATTGGGCCTTGCACCGTTTGGGTACTTTCTATCCCTAGGGCTGAAAAAGTACCATTCTTGCTCTCCAAATGAAGCCTTGGCTGAGAAAAAAAAAAAATTCAAAGTAAATTAAGGAAGAATTTTTTTACATAATATGGGTATTTTTTTTTTCTTACATGGAAGCTCCCATGGATCGAATTTGTAAAGATCGACTTCTGCGATAATTGGGACGAGCAAAGGAATCGAATCGACCTTTTTCTTTAGGTAGTGTACGACGAGTTCTTCGTCGGTGGGGTGGAAGCGAAAGCCCGGCGGCAAAATTGGCTGTTGTTTTTCCATGGTTCCCAAAGTTTAAATATTGATAGAAAAGTAATAATTATAAACGACAGTATGTGATGATGATGATGATGATGATGATGATGATGATGATGATGATCAAGATTTAATCTTGATAAACAGAACTACAAAAGAGAGCATGGCAGTAATTACTTTGGGAAAGAGTATTTTTTTTTTTTGGCTGGTGCCCAATCTCTTTATATATGGTATAATATATATCGTACATATATCGTGTAGTCGACCGTGGGTATTCCGTGTGCTCGAGTCTAGGGGAGCTATGGTGGGCAGCCAACTATGGCATGCCACGTCACGGATAGGGGTACTGAAGTCATTTCGCGACGGCCATTCGAGGCCGACACGAGCGACCTAATCGTGCAAAGAGTGACACGTGGCGGTGTTGTGTAGGGACCAGTGGAGAAGATGCAAAATTGAAATGATTGTAATTAATTACATAATGTGAAGATAAGCGTTGAGCGAGTGGATGGAAATCGGTGTCTAATTACTGTCACTCCTTTTTAATGTTTGTAATTATATAGTTATCTCAACAGCTTTGGGAGGACTCAACATAATTTCGTTGATGACTGATGTATTTAATTAACATAAATTCGACGGATTTGTCTGGTCCATGGTCGTTAGAAGTCAAAGTCAAACAATAATTTTTATTGGCGAAAGTTAATGTACTTTAGAACGGTACAAAATGGATTATATAATTAATTAGTATTTGAGAAATTATATTAACTCTCGACCAAAGTTTTCGGGGCGGGATAATATCTACCAATTTATTAGGTAAAAAGATATCCGTAAAATGAACTTAATTAATTAAATACTATTGTAAATCAGTTTACCAGCGTCATTTAGAGATTGGCTATGTCGAAATGTGAGTCGAAATGTCAACATAGATAATGTCTTGAGTTGATTCGACTGGAATTTTATCATTGTTTCTCTAATGAGCAACACATTCTTCATAATATGAAAAAGTTGATTAGCTTTTTTGGATGTTGTAATTATTGAGATATATACAGAATTGAACACAGCTGAACACCAGTCTGATTTACCCGCGCTGATATGTTCAGATGTTGTATTGTTAATATAGCCGTTTAGTTCAATTAATGGGCTGGTTAGTTAATGGGCCAACATTTACTTAAGTCCAAAGTCTGATGTATTATAAATAGATGAATTCCCCGTGTAACAGAGTAACTTCTGATTTCGATGAATTAATATAACAATATTTTCTTTTCTTCCTTCTCCAAGAAACAAACAGAGAACAAGAATGCTGCTGAAGCTCGACTTTTAGATTTCTTCATGCTATTATAGCACACCTGAACAATTTCATCTATCAATGGCGACTGAAGGCAACACTCTGAAATCTTTGAACTTAAGAGAAAGTGCAGGAACTGTGCAATTCAACAATCCGATGTATATCCATCCCTCAGATACGCCAAATCTCGATCTGACGGCGGGAATCCTAAAATGTTCTGAGAATTACAAGATCTGGAGCATGAGAATGATGATTGCACTCGAGGCGAAGAACAAGATCGGGTTTATAGACGGTTCTTGCAAATGTCCTGACAAAGACTCTCCACTTCTCGCTCAATGGAAGCGCTGCGATGCTCAAGTAAAAACCTGGATTCCCCGCTCGTTTCTGAAGAATTGACTCAGGAATATTATTAAAACCCAGTAGATATTTGGGATGGCCTAAAGCTAAGATTCGACAAAATCAATGGTACTAGGATGTTTGGACTCTTTAGAGATATTTACTCGAGCACGTTTCAGAGTACTACAATAAGATGAAGCCGCTCTGGGATGAGTATGACTCCATTATACCATCGCCTGCAAGCGAAGTGACTAAGGAATACAAAGAATTCTGCGGTTGGCAGAAAATGATGCAGTTTCTGATAGGATTAAACGATTGCTACCAAAACATTCGGTCTTAGATCCTCCTCATGTCACCTCTTCCTTCACATAATCAGGTCTATTCAATGGCAGTTCATGAGGGGGCTCAACGGGGAATCAACTTGCAAACATCAAACACTAATTCATCTATAGCAGTCATGTCGCAATTTCCATCAAGTACCTTCTACAGCAATATCAATCAAACTAGCAAGGCAGGATTATTCTGTGACCATTGCAACATGAGTGGACATACTAGGGAAAACTGCTTCAAGATCCATGGATATCCTCCCAACTTTGTGAGAGGAGGAAGAGAGGAATTGGAGCAAGAAGATGTTAGGGCAGATTTGGAAGTTTTCGCGGTAGGGCTAACAGCATCATGATCCCAGAAAAAAGTCAAG
The DNA here is from genome assembly GCA_027422505.1 of Craterostigma plantagineum. NCBI lineage: Eukaryota > Viridiplantae > Streptophyta > Magnoliopsida > Lamiales > Linderniaceae > Craterostigma > Craterostigma plantagineum. Next base: position 5,221,825 of record JAPQWV010000015.1, read on the forward strand.
ATTGGATCAAGGGGAGAATTTGAATGCCCAACAAGGTTTCACCGACGAGTAGTACTATCATATTCTAAAGATGCTGGAAAATAATGTTAATCTTGAAGATGCTAAGTCTGCTGGTACCTCAGCCATCATAAACACCATAAGTATATGCTCTAATTCCATATCTAACTGGATAATAGATATCGGGGCTAACCATCACATTGCTTCCAACAGTGAATGTTAAACGTATTTTAATACGTTTATTGTTGTATTTATTGGGTTATAATAGAGTATTTTTGGTCATCCCTGCATTTCTTCGCTCTATTTACACTCATTTAAATATTGTAGGACCTTCGAACGGTTATCGGGCGAAGAGGAACGAAAACGAGGCAAAAACGACGCAAAAACTATAAAGAATGAAGCTGCCAGGAAATGTTCACGGCCGTGAACGACAATGCAGTCGGCCGTGAACATCGACAGAAAGTTGAAGGTGCAATCCTGAAGAGTCACGGCCGTGAAAGATCTTGCAGTAGGCCGTGACTCACGGCAGAAAGAGGCAAAATCGACACTGTCCCTCGTCACGGCTGTGAACCCTCATGCACGAAGCCGTGAACGTGGAAAGAGAGCTTAAGCTGGAAAAGATCTTAAGTGTCACGGCCGTGAGCGACATGCACTTGGCCGTGACCCTCGGCAGAAACGAAGCTATGCAACACTGTCCATCGTCACGGCCATGACATCCTGTGCAAGAGGTCGTGACATATCACTGAAACGAAGTAAATGGAATTTAATTCATAGCATGGCTGTGACACCTCATCCAAGAGACCGTGACTCGTGGAAGAATGATTAAGATTTAGGGTTTAAGGTTTGTCACGGCCGTGACATCTTATGCAAGAGGCCGTGAAGGGTTTTATAAAGGCGGATAATAAGCCTAAATGCATGCTTCACGGTCGTGAAGGCCCGTTAAGTGGCCGTGAACGTTTCAAAATTCAGGGTTAAGGCCCAAATTCGAAGCATAAAAGGGGAGTTCTTCTCAGAACTCAACCCTAACCTTGGAGAGCCGAAACCTAAGAGAAAAGAAAAAAAAAAAAGAAGAAGAAGAAGAAGAAGAAGAAGAAGAAGAAGAACCCTAGAAGCCTCTCCTTCATTCGGAGACACTTAAGAGACGCTCCAACAATGCAGTTACGCCATTTTGATCAAGGAACGAGAGCTCCGCCTCAAAACCGCCCTGCTCACTTCTTAGGGAAGATTTATAAGTTCTCTATCCTCATTTCTTTTGAATCTCGTTGTTGTTTTATCTAATATGAGTATCTAATCATTTTATGTGTTTGGGAGTAGATGAACGTTGGGTTATGTCGTAGTTAAGGCGTAGGATAATCCTGAACACTTGTATTCGACTATTTATCGTTCTATGATATTGCTTCTTTGCCTCAATATGTCTATGTGTTGATGTGAATGTGTGGAACATCTTTTAGGGCGACAGCTAAATAACGATTAGGTCATTCGTAGACGTTAGGATTCGAGTATTGGGCGAAAGCAAATACTCGATCCTCGCCGTTTGGTAATCGCTGATATTAGATTACCACGAACGTTTAGGGCGAAAGCAAATCCGTGAGTGGGTAGGAAAATTAATGCGGTTTAGTCGATATTCATGTAGGAGCGATATTCCGTATCCTTAGCCGACAGCACCCTTCGGGATTCGAATCCCGAACACATATTTGTCAACTTAAGTCACTCGTATTATTTCTAGTTGTGCTCCCTTAGTCTTCTATTCCATTAGGTTGCTCTGTTAAATTAGTTCGTAGCATAAACAAATCTCGTCGTTTTATTTAGGCTAAATATCGAGTCGATAGGTTAATACTAGTAATCAAGTTTATTCCTCGTGTTCGATACTCGTTTACTCACTTTACTACACTACAAACGGTAGGTCAACTGCCTATCGCACGTCGGTGATAGTAAACACGTATTCGTTTTAGTTATCACTTGTCACACTTGCACATTATATTAGTACACCGCGTGTCGATCAGTGAACTCTTTATTAGTTTTGATGATCGTAACTGTAGTGTTAGTAGTGTAAATCTGCCAAATGGATCATGCAGCAGAGTATTCCTATCTAGTACTATAGCTATTGATAACCTGAGTCCGAGGAATGTATTATACGTGCCAGACTTTAAGCACAATTTGATATTTGTCTCTAAGTTAACTAGAGGTGAGAGCATGTATTTAAGTTTTTCACATGATCCTTGTGCAATACATGATGTCTTAACTGGCAAGATAAAGGGGATTGGTAAGCTAGAGAACGGTTTATACATACTCAAACCGAGCCCCTCTAATCTGCCAGTGGAGTTGCTTGCTAGTTATTGCAATCTTGCTAATAAAGAAGCTATTTTTTCAAATAAACATGATGATGTATCTCTATGGCACTATAGACTTGGTCATATGGCATTTAGTAGATTGAAGTATATGAATGAATTGCATTTGAACTTGAGTGAAGATACTATACTTTATGTCCTCTAGCAAAGCACACAAGATCACAATTCCCTGATAGACAACACACTGCCTAGAACATCTTTGATCTCATACATATTGATATATGGGGTCCATACAGAGAGATGACTTATAATAATGAAAGGTATTTCTTAACTTTAATTGATGATCGTTCTAGAGCATGTTGGATTTTCTTAACGAAAAGCAAGTCTGAGGTTGTTAGCATGCTGAGTGATTTTTCTATATATGCTGACAATCAGTTTAATGCTAGAATTAAGATCATTAGAAGTGATAATGCTTCTGAATTCTTTTCCCATGAGTGTACTATGTTAGCTTCCAAAGGCATTGTCCATCAGAGTTCATGTGCTTATACTCCACAACAAAATGGTGTTCTGGAGAAAAAATATAGGCACATACTTGATGTTTCAAGAGCCCTGAAGTTTCATTCAAATGTTCCTACAAAATTTTGGGGTGAGTGTGTAAAAACTGCCGTATATCTTATAAATAGAACTCCTACCCCTGTGCTGAAAGGTAAAATACCATTTGAGGTCCTCTTTGGTAAGAAGCCTTCACTCACACTTACGGATTTTCGATTGTCTCTGTTTTGCTAAGATTCTTACGCAGAGAGACAAATTTCAGCAGAAGTCCAGGCCTTGTGTTTTTTTGGGATACTCCACAACACAGAAAGGTTACAGGTGATTGATCAAGATTCTGAGAACTTCACTATATCTAGAGATGTGATATTTTTCGAGGATACATTTCCATTTGCTGTAAATGCCACTAACCTTGAAAGAGAGGAGTTTCCCTCACATGATAAGTAGGATTATACCTTACCAGTAGCCAAGTAACAGCAATAGAAATCAGCCTCCAGCAAGTCCACTTGATGGATCTCCACATGAAAACATAGAGGCAGAATAACCTCCATATTGGCACAATGACTTTGTATCTCCTTTTATGTCAGATGCTAATATGGAAATAGTGATAAGCATCATTTGTCAGATTTGATCCAATATGATAGGATCTCACCTGATTACGAAGTTCATCTGCTATTTCAAAAGATTATATTCCTAAGTCATATGAGGATGCTAAGGGAGATAAGAGATGGGTAGAAGCAATGAACTCTGAGATAAGAGCATTAGAGTTAAATAGAACCTAGAAGTTAGTCAAACCTCCACAAGGGAAAGCTGTCATAGGATGCAAACGGGTTTATACTATTAAATATAGGTCAAATAGAGAAGTAGAAAGGTATAAGGCTAGGCTAGTAGCTAAGGGCTATTCACAAAGGGAATGTATTGATTACTGTGAGACCTTTTCACCCGTAGTTAAGCATGTTACAATCTGGGTTATATTTTCACTTGCTACCATTTTCAATTGGTTTTTATTTCAAATGGATATCACTAATGCCTTTCTTCAAGGAGATTTGAATGAGGAGGTGTATATGGCAGTCCTCCAGGCTTCAACATTTCAGAAAAGGAAAAGGATCAAGTGTGCAAGCTCGAGAAACCATTGTATGGATTGAATTAAGCTTCAAGACAATGGAATCACAAGTTTGTTGACGTTATCAATAAGTTTTGGTTTGTGCAATCTAAACATGATTATTTCTTGTTTACTAAACAGAGTAAGGACAAGTTTATTGCCTTGCTAGTCTATGTTGATGATATACTTATAACAAGAAATGATCTTTTGTTGATAATGAATGTAAGGATTATCTTAAGAAAATGATTCTTATGAAGGATCTTGGAGAAATGAAATTATTCCTTGGAATTGAGGTTGCAAGGTCCAAGAAAGGAATTCATCAAAACCAGAGGATATGTAATCGATATATTGAGTGAGACTGGTATGACAGTGTGTAAGCCTGCCCACACTCCAATCGAAGAGAATAGCAGAGCCGTAAGAGAAACGATCAGTCAAAATGATTCACTCCTTGATGTATTTTTTGCTTCCAAAGGTTAATAGCAAAGCTGCTACATCTATGTATTACTAGACATGATATTACATATGATGTGCAGGTGCTTAGCCAATTTATGCACAAGCCAAGACAAATACACCTTGATGCAGCGTACAGAGTGCTCAGATATATAAAAGAGAGGCCATGTCTTGGTCTGTTGTTATCTGCTGAAAGTAATTTGTGTCTAAATGTTTTTTGTGATGCAGATTGGGCTGTCTGTCCAAATACAAGAAGATCACTTTCAAGTTATCTGATAAAGCTTGGAGAATCTCCTATATCATGGAAATCCAAGAAGCATGCCATTGTATTAAAGAGCTCAGAGGCAGAATACAAATCATTGGCTTTTTGGTCACCTCAGAATTAACATGGTTGCTTGGTTTATGAAGGATCTCAATGTTAATAGTTTGTGTCCTGTGCAGGTTTGGTCGGACAGTAAATTAGCTCTACAATTACAGCAAAGCCTGTCTTCCATGAGATGAGTAAGCACATAGAAGTAGACTGCCATTTCATAAGGGACAAGATCGAAGATGGCACCATTCAAGCAAGCTATATACCTTCATCAGATCAACCAGGAGATTTGCTAACCAAGCCCTTGAGGAAAGATCAATTCTGTTATCTCCTTGACAAGTATGGTGTGTTTGATTTGTATGAACACCATACTTGAGTGGGAGTATTGAGAAATATATAGAATTGAACACAGCTGAACACTAGTCTGATTTACTCGCGCTGATATGATCAGATGTCGTATTGTTAATATAGCCGTTTAGTTCAATTAATGGGCTGGTTAGTTAATGGGCCAACATTTACTTAAGCCCAAAGTATGATGTAATATAAATAGATGAATTCCCGCGTGTAACAGAGTAACTTCTTATTTCGATGATTAATAGAACAATATTTTCTTTTCTTCTTTCTTCAAGAAACAAATAGAGAACAAGAATGCTGCTGGAGCTCGAGTTTTAGATGTCTTCAGCAATTAACTCCTATCCACTTGTAATTTCCGACCGAAACGAAGATAATGTAGTTTCTGCGAATGATTTTTGTCTCATAAAAAGCAAACTGAACTCACACGTGGCGGGTAAGTTATATAATATGTTCATTTGAATATACATATAAGTTTTTTTATTAACCCCCAAACATCAAGGGCTAACGAATTTCCTAGCCGATAAAGAAAATTGATAATGTGACATTACATATTTAAAAAGTAATTGCCGACGGGTGGTTCAATGATGGACCGAAACATATGCTGCATCAAATTCCATTGACATGCACTAAATTTTATTTTATCAAAAATATTAATTAATTAAAATCGTCGAATGTTTCAGGATACAGAAGTTAAATGGATGAAGTAACACAGCCATTACAGCAGCATGATGACCTCATCTATGACGTCATAAATAGATTTGGGTCCCATGAAATGAACCATATGTCTTCATGGACCAAACCTCTACGTGTATTAAGGAATGGTCGCAAACAATATGATACAAACATAGCAAGGTTTTTCATTACAAGCAATGCATTTATTTTGAACTATAATCGATCAGTTTTTTTTTTTTTAACAATAATAGAATAGTTTGACTCCTCATGTATTGGTTGTGGAAAAGAGGATTGTGGGAGGTTACAGATTAATAAGGGCTGGGTTTAATGAAATACGAAGTTATCCATCTTTTGTTGGATAATAATGAGATAAGATAAGATAAGATAAAACGGATATTGCGTACTTGATTTATAGTAAAGATTAATATAATATAAAAAGGATTGAGATTGCTCGTCTTATGTGCTGATAGTTTGCCACGAAAAAAGGAGTATTGGCTTCACACTCGTAACAAATTCAGGCAAAGTCACAATTGCATGACACTTTTTTCTATTACATGTTATTCTAAATCCATTTCACATACATTATACATATTTATCCATTCTTATCAGGGCATCACTTCTTTGGGCACTGCATGCAATAATTTCAGCTTATGTATTTGCTTTGGACATTATAAATTAAAGAACTTATCACTCATTGTACATCGCAATTATTACGTAAAATAATGGTGTAAGATATTACCATTTCAGCTTACTATTGACGATATCCTCGGCCCAATGTGATTATTTGGTTGATCGATTGTCAACTAATGTAGACATATGGTTAAAAAAATAAAATATTTTCTATGGATTTAATGCACATAGCATAAGTATTTCCAAGTATATTGTCTAAAGAAGTTCATAAAGAAAAAGAAAACATGAATAATACTGAGTTTATGGGTATTTTTAATTAAATAAACAAAAAAAAAAGAATCATTAACGAAATAAACGGGTTTTGAAAAGCATTAATAAAATAGGAATCTTCGTAACCCCAGAATACGAGTTAGTAACTCGTATTCTGGAGATACGAGTTACAATCCGACCTGGCGCGTGCGCCTTACGTGTCGTAACTCGTATCCTCAGAATACGAGTTACTAACTCGTATTCTGGGGTTACGAATTAGATCTGAATTTTTAAAACCCTACCATCGCGACGAAGACGAGCCGACGAGCCGAAAACCTCACGACGACGGCGACGAAGCGACGACGACGACGAACCCGACGACGACGAAGCAGACGAAGACCTCCACGCCGCCGCCTAAGCCGTGCCTCGACGCCTCCGCCGCTTAACCCGTGCCTCCGCCGCCCTCTCTGCGAACCAGCCCGCAGCCCCGCCCCGCCCCGCCGCCTCCGAGCCCAACTGCGCCGCCGCCACGCCCTGCCCCACCGGCCCGCCGCCTCGCTCTGCCCCGCCACGACGGCCTGCCCCTCTGTCCGGCTGCCTCCACGCCGTGCCCCCACCGCCCGGCCCCGCCACCACGCCCTGCCCGACTGCCCGCCGCCGCCACGCCCAGCCCCACTGCCCGCCGGCGCCACGCCCCGCCCCACCGGCCCGCCGCCTCGTCTGCCCCGCCACGACGGCCTGCCCCACTGCCCGGCTGCCTCCACGCCGTGCCCCCACCGCCCGGCCCCGCCACCACGCCCTGCCCACCGGCCCGCTGCCTCACTCAGCCCCGCCAGCACGCCCTGCCCCGTCGCCCCGTCGCCCCGTACGCCGAGCGCGACTGCCCCGCCGAGCACGACTGCCCGTCGTTATTCCGCTGTCCCGCCGGAACCCGCTGCCCCACTGCCCCGCCGGCCCGCCGTTCTTCCGCTGTCCCGCCGGAACCCGTTGCCCCACTGCCCGGCTGCCCCACTGACCGGCCGCCCGAGACGCTGCCCCGCCGCATAGACACCGTGATTTGAAGCGATTAAATTGGTTAGCCCGTACGATACGAAATATTATTTTTTGCGTTAATTTCAATATTATCAATTTGATTTTTATTAATCGTTGATTTGTTTGGTTTGTTATTTTTAATTGTAGAATGGATTTCGATTCTACTTACGGCCCTATTGATAGTTCGGTGTTGACGATGCAGTCAAATCACCGTAGTAGGGATTTGTTATTAGATGAGACGGCGATAGATAGAACTATTAAGATTAGGTCGTTAGAGAATGTAGTGTGGGGTACTAATGAAGCACCGAACATCCTTCACGGTCGCTTACTAGGAAAGTTGAATGAGATGGGTCTGTACAGCGTCTACAGCTGTATGTCGCAGAGGGTTGACCCTCATTTGATTACAGCGTTGGTAGAGCGTTGGAGGAAGGAGACCCATACATTTCATTTTTCTGTTGGGGAGGCGACAGTTACCTTACAGGACGTAGGTATCTTGTGGGGGTTGCCTGTAGATGGTAACTGTGTCTCGGGTGTGATTCATACTAGGACCCATACTCAATGGATGGACGAGTGTGAGGAGTTGCTAGGTTTTAGACCGCCGGCGGATAAAATTAGGGGGTCATCGCTTTCGATGAAGTCATTATCGAGTTGGTTGTTGCATAATCCGATAACGGATGATAGCGATGAGGAAGAGGTCGAACAAGCCGCACGGGGTTATGCGATGCTGCTCTTCGGTGCCGTGATGTTCCCCGATTGTAGCGCCAGCACCGTATCATTGAGTTACCTTCAGCTTTTGGAGGATATTGAGGAGGTGAGCGCATATAGTTGGGGCAGTGCAGTGCTGTCATTCCTATACAGAGAGCTTTGTTCGGCCAGCGAGCCGAAAAAGCTAAATATAGGCGGACCTCTACGGCTGTTGCAGGTAATTATATAGAAAACGTTATTATATTTTTATGAGTTTTAAACATTTATTTAGAACGGATGATTTGTTTTAGGCATGGGCATATGTGAGGATTTTGCCATTTCAGCCCGTACGGGGTGATATTCGTATCACGATGGTGCCACATGTCGTCGACGGGATACTCTTACCGGGCCCGCCACATGCTGCGAGGTCTGTGTATGATTTCCTAAAGTTGGCAAATATTTTACATTCTTACTTTTATAAATGGCGTGTAAATTGACAGGTGGAACTCATTCTTCAATTTCACTACGTCGACGAATTCGAACGTACGCACGATCCGCGAGTGCATTGATCGCATGCAGCCGCATCAATTTGCGTGGACGCCGTACAACATGAGCGATCCAGAGATTGTCGCTCTTTCTCCAGCATGCTTACCGATGGCGTGTCGATCGAGGTGTCCACTGATATTGTTCAATATCGTGGAGTTCCATTACCCCGAACGAGTGCTGCGACAGTTCGGAATAGTCCAAGGAATCCCCGTTAATCCGCCCTATCGGGATACGAATCTTCATTCGTACGAGCGTCGACAGCGTGCGGGGATGGATTGGAGAACACAGCATGCAGTCTGGATTGGATTATGGGATCAACGAGATGACACCGTCGTGAATGGTCATCCCGCGACAACCTTCAGCTCGGTTGAGGACGGATATTACGAGTGGTACTATCGGATCACTCGACTCTACATATCCCCTCATGCGAGGCAGATGTCACAGGGCTTCCAGATGGGGGATGCCGTGTTTATGTCGACCATCGTAAGTTAATTTATGTACTAACGTTATTTGATTAATACCAGAAATTATATACTTTGCTGTTCGATATTTAGGAACGCGGGGTTCACGACAGCCTTCATTACGCGGAGACCGGCGAGCATGACCAGTCGATCACTTTACTACGGCAGATGGACGAAATGTTTATCTCGCGACGCCGAACTCGACGAAGTAGTGGGCCATCTCACGCAGACGACGCCGGATCCGCGAGTGCACACGAGGTCGGCACATCTCACGTACACGGGGCCGGAACTTCTCAGGCATATGAGGCCGGACCATCTCAGGTGCACGAAGAGGTGAACCCGTCCTTCTTTTACGACTTGTCGCCCTTTTTCCCCACGTCTCAGGCCGGAATTATTATGATTATATTGATTATATATTTATTTATCTATTATAATATGTGTTTAATAATATTTATTATTATGATTATATTGATTATATATTTATTTATCTATATGATTATATTGATTATTATAATATTATTATTATTATGATTGTATTTAATAATATTTATTTATAATGTGAAACCACATAGGATATATAAGTTCAGAACGGTGAAAACAAAACTCGACAAAACATAGTTCAACGCCGCCCGCGTCGTCTAGCACGAGTTTCACCCCTGTCCATCTCATTTCTGATGCGATTACGACTATATCTTCCGGGACCAGTTCTCTGTCGACGAGACTCGTTATGAATAAGAGTCCAATCTTCGGGTGTCCAATAATGTTCATCGTGCATTGGTTCAAAAGTACCTTCATATGTCTTCAAATATTCCTCCTTACTGTAATATTGCGCCACTAAATTACCGGAGTGAATTTGCCATTGACGGCAAGCTGCTTGTGCGTGAGAACATGGTATGTTATACCTGCTCCAATTTCCACACGTGCATGTTCGATCGTTGATCCTAACCACATATGTGCGCTGATGAATTCCTGATGTTATGACTTCTGCTGTATGTTGTCGGACATCAAAACGGTATACAACGTGATCCCAAGATTCTGCAGTCCCACTTTGAAACAATCTCGTTGCATAACGTGACCAATCCGTTTCATTATTCGCCATTAGGGACGATGCTTCTTGAAAGCGGTCGCGAAAATATTGTACGCACCTGTGAAATTTAAGAAATAAAAGAAAAAGTCATAACGACAAAATTAGAATAAAAAACAATCAATCGTGATTAGAGCTTACCTATGAAAAGTGAAATCAACGATTGCTCTTGCGGGTAGCATTCGAGCACCTTTCAATACCCCGTTGAGCCCTTCTGAAATATTAGTCGTCATGACACCACATCGATACCCGCCGTCGTGTGCGAGCGTCCATTTCTCAACCCCTACTTTTTCTAACCAAGGCTTTGCTCGTTCATTAAGTTGCGCAATCTGAGCCATAATACGATCGAAGTTATCCAATGTTGGCGCAGTACCGGCTCTATGACATAGATCCTTCAATTGTTGATCCTTGAATTTATTGTAGAAGTTTGACTTGAAATGCCGAAGACAGAAGCGATGTACTCCATTTGGTGGACGAAAGAAGTCAGTGGCTTCTACTGTTCCTGTAAGACCTGTACACATCATGCACGCCAACATCCGTAACTGATTTTTAGAAAATAACGAGTATATTACACTACTGAGCTGTTATACCTGGATGACGATCCGAAATAAGGCAAACTGATTGATTCTCTAGAACAAATATCTTCAAATTAGTAAGAAACCACGTCCATGAGTGTGTACTTTCATTCGTGACAATGGCAAACGCCAGGGAAAAGACGTTTTGGTTGGCATCCAGAGACGTCGCAATCAATAGTTTGTGCAAAAATTTTGAGTATAAATGCGTACCATCGACACAAACAACCTTGCGACAATGTTTGAACCCATCGATGCTCGGTTTAAAGGCCCAAAAGACATACCCGAGAATGAAATGTCCAGGTCTCTCTGTATCCAGATTGAGCCACCTAACGATTGTCCCTGGATTGTAGTGCTGCAACGCCTTCATAAATGTTGGGAGTTTGGTAACAGCCTCCTCCCACGTACCGTAAACATTTTCCATAGCTCTTTTCAGACCATGCCAAGCTTGAATATATGAGATATCGTAGCCGAATCTATCTTTCACGAGTTGTTGGACATTCTTGGGTAGGAACTGCGGATCGACTCTTACGGTTCCAACCAACAAATCAGCAATAAAATTTCTAGAGATATTACGGTGTCTCGTCGACAGCTCAGTCATATAGCAAGTGTGTGGTCCTTCAAATTTTGTAACTGACCAGTAACCTTTTTTTGGCTTGAAGGATGCCTTCAGCCTCCATGGGCAATCGGACGTATGATTACATTGGACACTCCACCGTGTATTGCTGCTCTCGTTGACGTGATACTCGCGTCTAGCAACCCTGATCGAAAAATCGTCGACGGCACGTTGTAAATGTTTTTTAGTTTAAAAAATCATACCTCGACAAAACATAGGATTATCTCTGTCGTAAAACTCCCCACAACCACCGTAGTCGTCACCAGCTGGAGGTGCTATTTGGTACGTTTGGAAAAATGGAACGGACTGATACAGCGTTGGAGCAGCAACGTTCGTTGGAGTGGTATCATCTGGTGCATCGTCGTCGTCGTTCTCGTCATCCTCGTTGGGATCAGGTAACTCGGACAAAAGTGGATCCACATCGTCCGCTTCCGAATCACTAACATGAACGTCCTCCTCTAGTTCTGGCACGACTTCTGCCTCCGGTTCTGACACGACTTCCGGCATATTGAATGGAACATGCGCCGGCATCTCCAAAGAGACATTACTGAACCCTGCCGTAACTGAGGCAATGTCGGGAAAATCCGTACAGGTGTAACTCGAAGAACCAACTTCAAAATTTCGATGAGGCACTTCGTTCAAATCGAAGTTTGAATTTTCAACTGTTTTAACAAAAACCTCGACACAATTGTTTTCTGAATCGGGATGTATGAAAAATTGTAAATCGTTGTCGTTGGAGATTTGAAAAAGCTGATGAAAATGGCGGGAATGTTGAAAGTATTCATTTTTGCCATAGACAATCAAGGAACAATGACTTCTATCAGCACCAGTAATTTCGAACAACAACGAAATAAAGTCGGAAAAACTGGTGTTACGACGAATTCGCCTATACCCAACTGGACAGATACTATATTTAATGGTAGAATCGGATGATTGAATTATTTCCCCGCCGAAATATACTACGACTTGTACCCGACTTGACACCATTGTTTGAGTTACTAAAAAAAACTTAGGAGTATGGTTTGTGAATTATAAGCGAACAAGCCTTGTTTATATAGAAAGTTAAATCGTATGATAGAGTTACGAGTTAGGGTAACTCGTACTCTGGTTTTACGAGTTACGTCTATTATTTGAGTAATTAACGTAACTCGTAATACCAGATTACGAATTAGGTCTATTATTGCCCGACACTTGCATGGCCATGCAAGTTGGTCGGGCCCTCCGTAACTCGTAACTTCAGAATACGAGTTACTATCTCGTATTCTGAAGTTACGAGATACCTTGCCAAGTAAGCTGCCATGTCATGGTCAAAGAGTCAATTGGCCAGTCGGAGTAATTCGTATCCCAGGAATACGAGTTACTGTCTCGTATTCCGGGAATACGAGTTACGGGAGCCACGTCAGGTCAACAAGTCAGCGGGCCAGAGTAACTCGTATTTCCAGAATACGAGTTACTAACTCGTATTCTGGGGTTACGAAAATTCCTATTATATTAATGCTTTTCAAAATCCGTTTATTTCGTTAATGATTCTTTTTTTTTTGTTTATTTAATTAAAAATACCGAGTTTATGTGGGTCTAAGTTTTAATTTGCTTTTTTTTTTTCCCTGATAAAGACTTGGTAAGATTCCAGAGGGAAACATCACTATACAATAGTAGCTTTCTATCGCTAATCTACCTTAAATCACTTGCCTTTATTTTTAAACAATATAAAAGCCACTTGTACAATTTTCCTTAACTAGAGCGTACAGTCTGAAATTTCCATCATAGAAATTACTGAAAAAATTCTTCTATATGTGTTCAGAAGTCGTAATTAACTATAGAAATTATTTTTGAGAATGATATAGTTACTAAAGTTATATTAATATAAGTTTAGTGTTTAAAAAAAAAACTAGATGCTTAATAGTCTACCTCCAACCATTTTTAAGTGGGAGAATTAAATTAGTGATGGTCCATATGCATACTATTTCTGATAATGTGAAGTTGATGGCCAAGAATTTGAAATCTCCTAGTGATTCTATTGCTTACCCAATTATGGAAAATACGGAACAACGTTATCCTGAGATTTTGATTTCTTGATTAGTTGAAATATTATGAAATTAGTCTCCATTAAAACACTGTTAGTATTGGATGACCATATTTCCCATATTCTTTTCCCACTTAATTGACTTGGGAGTAGGGATGGCAAAATTTCCACGGTGAATCATCCCCGTTGGGACCCGATGCTAATGGGACGGGGAATCCCCGGTCAAAATGGGGATGGGGAGTTGACGGTGACTCCCCGTTGGTGAAAGAGCGGGGACGGGATGGGGATGGTAATCATGTTTCTCACCCATCCCCGGCCCCGAACCCGGGCCCGTTTGAATCAAATGGTGATTCACCATTACCCGATTCTATTTACTAATAAATATATTGAAAAACTAACTTGAATCAAGAATTCTCAAAGACCATCCTTTTATATTCAGATCATATTTAAATGAAAAAAAAAATTCTACTTTCAATATATATTCTTCACAATACACGAATATTTCAATTACAAATTATTTTCTGTTTTTTATACTCTAATTTTACATATTAATATGTCTATATTACTTAGTTTGTGTTTTTTGTTGCAAAAAAAAAATAAATTATTGGATATACATGAATATGTGGAACCCGAATCCCCCACGGGGAACCCGATCCCCGAACGGTGATTACCCATCCCCGAACCAATTCATCACAAGCGGTGAATTAGTGGGGATGATATTAAGAACGAGAATTTGGTATGGGGACGGTATGTCCATTACCAGCCCCGAACCCGCCCATTGCCACCCCTACTTGGGAGTTGGTTTTTTCGAACATATGATGGTGAGATATTCTGAACGATGATGTACTAATGGGTTGGGTTGAACAACCAACTAAGCCGCATAAATATCATATAATGTTCATCCTCGGGCCTAATTCCCAGCCCATTTGTTGCAATTAAAATTTCCAGAAAGAAAAAACATTTATTTGTTTCCAGGAAAATAGTTTCAATACAGAAAATATAAAAAAAGAGAACTAGGTATATTCTTTCTGATGACTGATTCTTTCTTATTCAGATATTATGTCAAGGGAGAAGTTCTCTTGTTAACATTCTGATTCAGCAGAAAATCTCAGCATAATACAAGGAGATTGATTATATCTCCCCCCCGGGAATTATTACACACACAGAAAGAAAATGAAGCATATAAATCTCTTCTAATGTTTCACTCACAGCGAGACATCAATCAACAACTTCGTTCCTCTGCCACAGAAACAGAAGAAAAGACCTTAAAACAGAGAAAAGAAAAAGATAGAACAAAAGACATCAGATTATCTCATTCTTTTATTACATACAATAGAACAAACATTACAAACTTATGTAGTCTCATGGAGAGCCCAATCAACCCAATTAGCTTCACTCCCAACTCGAGGAATGCTGTTAACCCTCGAGTAAAGATCAACCTTGAAATTAGCCCCACACATAACTCCTTCGCTGTCCACCCTCGGCATTGCCCTTAGCTTATTCATAGGATGTTCGAAGCTCATCAGCCCCGACTCACTGTGGAACATACAACCTACAACACATAGATCGAATCATTACAGAAATCTGCAGATATGAATCAGATCAGCCATGGCATATAGCACTACTTGCCTGCTGGGAATGGAGCGAACGACTTAGCACAGCCAGCTTTAATCACTTGTAGATCGTCGGAGATAACTACAGAGCCGTCGGCGGCGACGCCCCAATACAGCTTAACGCCGCCGTCAGAGCCCTATTGAGGGAAAAAATCAAGAAAAAGATTCCGACTTTATTGCAGAGAGCAAGCGATCTAATCGATGAAAACAAAACAGTCATTACCAGGGCAGTAAAAACAGTCCCAACTTTGCTGTCGTAGACGACGAAGGCGAAGCTTCCGTCGAGGTCTTTGACGACTTGGTCGGCGGGGTAAGGCCCACGGTCGCGCAAGGTTCGATAAGCTTCGATGACTAACATGGCCTCGTTGGCGTTCCTCGACAGCCCATATTGTCTGATTTGCGAGCATAGGTTGTTCAGATTGCCGAAGAAGAGGCAGTATATGTCGTCGTACCCACAAAACAACCTGCAATAATACAAAGATTTAACCTTTTACACTGTCCTAAAGAACAAATTGGGCTTATTAAGTACCACCTCTGATTGTGATCAAGAAAGCTTGAATGATGGCCATGGTGGCCGGGCTTGACGTAGGCTAAAACGGCGGCGTCGCCGAAGCTCATTGAGAGAGTGTTGTTTTGATGAGCAGATAAAAATTCATGGAGGGTTTCTTGGGGAAGCTTCGGCTTCTTCGAAGACTTGTGCGAAGCTGGGCTGTTGAGTTCTTCAGGTGGGTGGGCGAATGCTTTGTGAAATATAGCAAGCATCTTCTTTTAATTTAATTAAAAAAAAAGTGTTTATATCTTCTTTTGATTGAATCTTTGATGGTGATGATATAAAATGGAGATGGAGAGAGTGCTTTGGGATTGTGATTGCTAGTCTATATATAATCGTTACGTACAAGTAAGATGCTCGTATTTGTTTAGTTGTTTCATTTTGTAATAATTGTTGTGGATTGACACTGGCTGTTGGATAAGGATTGTCTCTTTCTTTTCTCGTAATTCAACGCTGCTTTTCTTTTTTTTTTTTTTTTTAATTTCAGTTACGTTACATGGTTTTGTTTTTATTGAATGTAATTGTAATCTCAATCCCAGACCTCCCAGTGATGTTTTCGTAATTTTGTCTTACAGGCACGTTAATAGTGAATGATATCACGGGTCTCAATTATATTAATTTCTAATGATGTAAACTGCAAATTGCCGGAAAAAGGAAAATGAGAGTAAAAACCGTGGATAGGGGTGTTCAAATTAACCGAAAAACCGAAAAAACCGACCGAACCGTAAAGAACCGAACCGAAAAGACCGGAACCGAAAAAAACCGAACCGAATTGTAAAAAACCGAACCGAACCAAATTAAAACGGTTCGGATATCGGATTAGGCATACGTAAAACCGAAAAAACCGAAAAACCGAAATAAAATTATCATACTACATTAAAAATAGAAAAATATCAAAAATCATTTGTTTTTCTCACATAACGTAAACAACACAGTAAATATAATTTTATGGGTATACTTTTTTCCATTTTTAGGTGAGTGTTTTCATCACGAATCAAATACTATTTTTCTCCCAAATAATTTCCAGTATCTTCAGATGAATGTTTTTGATTAGATTTTGTTCCATTTTCATGTTTTTTTTCCGGCCGTTGAATTATTTTGCTACATGCCACATTCCATAAATCTTCTTTGTTTTTTAATAATCATAAATTGTTTTATGTATTTTCAGCTCATAATATTTTTTTTGTTGATATTACATTCCTAACCGAAAAACCGAACCGAAAAACCGAAACCGAATTATAAAAAAACCGAACCGAACCAAATTAAAACGGTTCGGATATCGGATTAAGCATACGTAAAACCGAAAACCGAAAAACCGAACCGAATTTTGAAAAAACCGAACCGAACCGACCGATGAACACCCCTAGATGGATCTGTCGGGAGAATTGTCAGGCTTTGAATGTTCAAATTTGGAAAGCATCTTATCCTCTACTCTAGTCTAGGTAGAACTAATACATAATAAATAACAAATTTTATCTTATCTTTAAAGAGCGAGCGTGGACGTGACAAGGATATAACACGAATAGATGAAAAGCACAGAACGCAAAAAACAGACTCAAAACCCAATGTGCCTCTGCCGATTGTTTAATTTAATTCATTGGGGCAGCAACGTTATAGCAAATTAGCAATGGTAACCCATTTTAATTTGTGCAATTTCTCCAATTTAGAAATGGAGATGAAAGTTTATTTCCTTCTACAAATGAAAAATTACACCGTTCTTTTTTTTTTTGTCATTTATTCCGTTTGTTTTTTGTAGAATTTATTTTCTCTATTTGTGGGAGTATTATCGAGAAAAAAAGAAAGTAAAAAGATTGCATCAATGCAACGAAAGGCAAATGGAGGTGCAAACCATTCACTCATCACTCTGCAGATCGGAAAAAAAAAAAAGAAACATTTTTTCTCTCTATCGGAAGAAAAGAAACATTTTTTCTCATAACATCATATTAAACATTAGAAGCGCACTGTTTATATGGGAAAAAAACGTACACATGGTAAGCATAAATGTAAACTCACTTACTCTCAGTGGCGGAGCCAGAGCCACCAATGGGTGGGGTCCAGTCTAATTTTACCCCACACCCTATATTTTTAAAAAAATTTCAATGAGGTCCCTATAGTGTAAAATTTTTCAATTTTAGTCCCCCACCTAAAATTTTATACCATATTACTAATAAAAAAAAAAAATTCAGTGGGGTCCTTGGACCCCACTGATCCTTTAGTAGCTCCGCCTCTGCTTACTCTCAAACATAATTCCATATATGCACAAAGTATTCATTTAAACATAAACACAGAAAATATTCCAACGTGAAATCAAAACACAGTACCATATACAAGAACTCACATGACATTGCTCTGCCCAACTTCAAAACAGTTGATCCTTCCCTCTACAAGAACTTATCGATGCTCGTCGTCAAGGTCGATTCTGGGACAGCCCCGATCACAGCTTCCTTCTTTTCACCATTCTTGAAAATTATAACGGTTGGGATGCTTCGAACTCCATACTGAGTGGGAATTGATGGGCTCTCATCGGTGTTCACCTTGTAGCATTTGAGCTTCCCTGCGTATTCCTTGGCCAATTTATCGACGAGTGGGTGCATCATGCGACACGGTCCACACCATGGTGCCCAAAACTCGACTAGAACGGGCGAATCAGAGTCGAGCACGAGTGATTTCCATGTTGATTCGGTGACAGCCTCAACTGCGTTTGAAGAAAACCATGAGCTTTTGTAAGAGGGTAGATAATTGGAGAAACAAGATACAAGAAATTAAGGGAGCTCACAGAATTAGCAAGGAGAAATGAGGCATAGCTGTAAAGTAATTGAAAGTTATTGAAGAGAGTATTTGTTTAAGAATCCAAATTTTTAAGTCCTAAGGTTGATTATTGAACAAAGTTAACATAATCATGAGAAGGGGAAATGATCGTAACCGAAGCAGAAATGGTAACTTCTCATGCCTGCTTGAAATTTCATCTAACAGTTTACGGACATAAACGAGCTTTGACTAAATCAAGCAAGACATAAACACACAAACAACTTGATTTTGTTTTACCGATTCAAGACTGTGCAATCTCATCAAGCTCAAAAAGTATATCGAACGCAATTTCACTAGGTTAGAAGAATTCAAACAAGCAATCGGCGTAACTATTCAGCCTTAGACATAACCCAACTTTCTCCTAACAAAAAAGCACGACCCTCATCCAAATCTTAACCTATCATTTCCCTTTCACCCGAAACAAAAACAAATCACAAACCTTCAGCAGCCGCGTTCTGCGCCTCGCACACGATTCGACCACCGCGTCGACGAGCCACTCCATAATCGTACGCCAGCGCCTTGGACGATCGGACGGTCCCGATCTTGAGTCCCCTTGCCTCAGCAAATCGCACGGCTCCACCGCGGCGACCAGACACCGCCGCGGACGCGCCTGGGATCGCCACGCTACCAACCACAGCAGCAGCCATCGATCGACCGACAGAGATATTGAACAATTACGCGCGTGTTTAATCTTTCTGTTTCCGTGTGGTGTGGAGAAGGAGATAAATAGCGATAGTGTGAAGTGTGAGGCGTGAGCTGCATTGGCCCCTTGTGATAAAATGGATATATGGGCGAGAAAGTGCGATTTTGTTTGTCACGTGCTCGTCACGTGCCAATCAATTTGTATTGGGCCGCTGCTGCACCTTTACCGATTAAGGGCCTAAAATAATCGAATATTTCAATTGGGCCTGAAATCATTCAAAATATCAAAAAAGACAAAATCAAATAAATGTACTTTACAGGTGTACTTGCATATACAGTATATAAATAAATTTTGATTGATAGAGGCCCAGAAATTTGAAATTGCGGCAGGCTAAAAAAGAGGACAAATTAGATAAAAACGAAGGGTGAAAAAGGACAATGAGTCGAAATTTATTTATAACGTGAATGAGACGTTGTTGATGATTGCGACCAATAGCTGGCTGGCGACCGATTTGAAACTGTTGACCATAGATAAATACTTTCTAATTACCTATCATTACTAATTAATACACACCTGAATACAAAAAGAAAGCATGCATTTCCACTACTTTTTCAACCCTCGACACTTAGCCACCAACCACTCCTCTAAACACTTGCAATAATCTCGTCTTTTTTAGATTTCAGTAACATAAATTACACACTTTCAACGTTCTTACAAAAGAGTCAAAGTTCATTTTTGTTCAAACACTTTCTTCCTTTCTTTTTTTTTCCCTGTAATATCTCATCACATTCACAATAGGCGTGCACACATCAAATCAATGGATGATCATCAAGAAAACGCTCAAAACGATGATCCCAAAGAGAAATATCAGCCATCGATGATCAACCAAAGCGAAAACTCCAAGCGCAAGGCTTTGCTTCCAAGGCCTATAAACCATCAAATTAGCACTAATCATAACACTGCAGTTAATCATTCTACTGTTGTAATAAAGAGACTTGAAAAAGGAAAAGGAGAAGAAGAGGCAGCGGCGCTGCTGCTGCTGAAGCTATCGGCGCTGGCGATGAGATTCAACGGACGGCTGAGATTCGCCGACATGCCTACGCCGATGCAAGAACGCGCGTTGCGGCACGCGCGGGCGCTTCTTGATGCTGCGGAGCGACGCCGTCGTCCCAATCCCACCTTCCTCGCCCGTTCAATAAAAAGGGTATATGTGGAAAACAAAAGCCGTTTTTCAATGTTCTTTGCGATTGTTAACTGTAATGTATATATCTGTACGTAGGAGTTTGATTCGGTGTACGGAGGAGCATGGCACTGTGTGGTCGGAAAGAGTTTCGGGTCGTTTGTAACGCACGCGCCGGGTGGATTCGTTTACTTTTCCATTGACTCCTTCTCCTTCCTCCTTTTCATGACTCTAGTCCATCTTATTACAACATAGCCATAGCCTACGCTTAAACTCACTTCGTTCCTTTTTGTTCGACCAATCGATTGAATTATTGCGTGTTTTGGCTGACTTCGTCTCTGTTAGTTAGATTACATGTCTAAAAGGTTCAAACTGTTGAACTTTTGAATTCGGTATTATTTGTTTGTCGTTTGCTGGGAGTCGTCTTCGACAGTAGCGATTTCCGTTCAAATGAACGAGGGCTAATGCAATTATTAAATTTCGCCGGCTTCATTTAGAATTAAGGGATGGATAGTGAGGGTCTAAATATAAAAAGTACGATATCTGAGGGTGTTTCTGCAAGTATTTCAGGATAGTATGGCAGATCAATTCGAAAGATCTGAGTGATAGAACATAATCATATCATCGTCCCAACTTTTATTCCTGCAAATTTCCGTAGGTACACGCAAACTAATTTTTTGTATTATTAGTTGTTAAATATTAAGTGTCATATCTTTTTCTGAGTTTGGTGAAGAAATATACAGATAATTTGTCAGAGCAGAGACCTTATCCCCTCCCCAGGATTCAATTGTCGTCAAACCAACTACTTAAAATATATTTATATACACTCTTTCTTCTGATCAAAAGAAAAAAAAAAGAAATTGTAAATTTTAATTTATGTACGAAGATAACATAGACGTATGATTATATATGATTAATTAACTCTTACAACATCAATAGAAATGAATTGCATAAATATCGTTTTCCATCCAGCAATAGTTTCCCACATATATTCTAGCTTGCACTATTATCATCAAAATAATGTTTCACAACATGACATGACATGTTTCGTGTGGCTTACAACTATATGGAATTTGTTCCGTTTGAAACTACGACAAAATAGTGTTCTCTCTCTCTCTCTCTCTCTCTCTCTCTCTCTCTCTCTCTCTCTCTCTCTCTCTCTGTCTCCCTCTATATATATATATATATATATTAACTTAATTCAATAAAGGCTGGGATATCAAATTCAATTAAATAAAAAAAAAGCTTGTGATGCGAACTATTCAATCTAGATATATGAACGATGTTTTATTTCATACGATCGAAAATAAACTTAAAAATTGAAAACGAAATACAAAAGGAGCATTATATTTGCCCAAGATAAGGTATCGTTTGAAGTGACGGGATACAGATAAAAAGAAAGAACATAACAGTAACAGATGAAACAAATTCTTCGTAGCACTTATAAATACAAACTTAAAAAGATTGTCACGTATAACTTCATTAAAAAATATAACGTAGCTTTTTATAATTATTTTAAGTCAATTCTAGTTAGAGGTTTCGTATTATTGCACTGCAAGGCCTGGTAAAACTGCATCAATTCGATGACAAGAAATAAAAACAATAACAAGTAAACATAATTTGAAACGAACAATGATATATACATGCATCTCTTCTCACGGGAGAAAAAGACAAATTCTTTTTTGCCATAGACGATAAGCCAAACTGGCATAAAAGAGGATACCAAAGCGAACATTCCAATATTTCAATTTTCCATTTTATTATTTGAACAAATCGCTCGATGCTTCACTTCATTCTCCTCCTATAAATAGAACCTCGTTCTTACAAGTCGACTACACAATCAAACATAAACACAACAAACTCCTAAGCTTTCTTGAATCACCATCATCGTCACCATGTCGGACAAGTGTGGAAACTGCAGTTGCGCGGACAGCAACCAGTGCACGTAAGTATCTCTCGGTTGATCAATTAAAAAAAAATTGTATGACTTTTATATGTAATAATAGTGAACTACCTCATTTATTACCAATTGATTTTATGATGGATTTCTACTCTGATGACTTTCATTTGTCTATTTTCAGTACGAAAATCAAATTAAAATTTAACTTTTTTTCTCCGAAATTGAATCCCAGAAAAAAGGGGTACGCCTTCGAAGTCGTGGAGGCAGAGAAGATTAGTTACGTCGAGACAGCTCCGATGGCAGCCGAGCACGACGGAAAGTGCAAGTGCGGCGACAGCTGCTCTTGCACTACTTGCACTTGTGGCCATTAAACCCTAAAAACCATGTGATCTAATTATATTGATTACAATAAACATGTGGTTTTAATAAGCTTCGTAATAAAATGTCGGTTGTTTGATCATATATATGTGTGTTGTGCCCTTCACAAATATTATATATTCATCCATGTAGCTTCTCCCGCCCTTGATTTGAATAGTATACATAAATGATACTCAATCTCTGGAGATTTATTTGAAGGAGTACTTCACCTGAAATCTTAAATTTGAAGCACTCCATCTAAAAGCTTCTTAAAATTGAACATAGTGTACGATACGTTTAACTTTATATATATTTTATTTCAAACACTCTCCTTCACGTAAAATTGAATCCTTTCTTATCTAGCCTTAAACGGGAAATTTTCCTTTAATTGAGTTGTCGTGAGCATTTGTACCCATAACCTCTTGACATGAACTCTGACACCATGTCAGTAATCACTTCATCTATGAATAATTGAGTTAACTAATAATATTGTTAATATTAATAATTATAAAAACAAAAGGGTCTTTACACATAAGTACCTAGTTGGATAAAAACTTGTAATTTAGGTACCTATTAGGATTTTTTATATGTAGGTACCTAACGGAATAAATTTTTGCACATAGGTACCCGATCCCCGAAAGAACACCATACAACACATTTGGGTACCCTATATCAACACATTTGGGTACCCTATATAACAGAAATGATACGATGCTATATTTAGGTACGCCCTATGTAATACACAGGTATGCCGTAGGTAAGGTACGACGTATGCTATATATAGGTACCATATATCAACGTGTTATGGTACGCAATATACACACAGGAAGGTACGACATGACTAAAGAAACTGGTAAAAATTAAATCGGGTACCTATCTGTAAAATTTTCTGACATGGGTACCTATATGTAAAATTTTATCCAATTGGGAATTTTTCCAATAGATTCACCTAAAAACAACAGCAATAACAATAATATTAAAAAATTAAAGAAAGTGACCTTATAGCCGCATCTATACATCTCCCCAACAATTTCATTCATCTGTATATTTCCAACCAATCCTTACATTCTCTATAAAGATATCCTATAGTCTCCTTTTTCATTTATAGTTAGAACATTGATTTTCCTTATACTTCCCCTCCATAAGAAGCTCATGCACAAGCTTCTTCAACCTACCCGCCCCGGGCCCCGGCCTAAGCTCCTTCACGTCCCCGACCACCTCCGAGCACCTATTAGGGTTTCCACCGCACCAACCGCCTACCCCAAATAAGCTTCCATTTCTTACCCTCCCAAGCAATTCCCTATCGATCTTATCCAAAATGGGGTCGTCCTGTCTGAACTTGCGTGCAAAGGCCGCACCGCTCCTTACCATCTCCTCCGAGTCATTCAGAGACAGCACGTGGGGATGCTGCAAGGGAGGGTCGTCCCACGATATGTAATGAAGGTCGTGGTTCACTACTGTCGGGACGAACTGAGGGGTGTTGCATAGGACCGTTTGGAAGTAACCCTCGGGCGAGGAGACGAAGTTGGCGTAGTACATTAGGAGAGTACGAGGTAGGTTGTCGTATCCCCATACGACGTATTCTACGAATTCCCGTGTTAGGATCATCCAAGCAGAGCCTGTAGTAACAATATGCGATGGCTTTAATATTATGAATCATAAATCCTCCCACGATCGTAACAATGTCGAATTTTGGACTGTGCATCCTTATCTATTACAGAAACCACAATTTAAATGATTTTAGGGCCCACTATCGATAGGATAAAATTTTAGAGCCAAATTGAACAATGTAAACACATCTTATGGACATTACTTTGTTACATGAACGAAGCCACAAAAAATTTAAAAAAGGGCTATGTTTCTTAATATTGGATCAAACTAACCTGCGAATAATCTAAATGCAGTTGGTAGGCTTCTCATCGATGTAGCCCAAAAAAATATCGGACTTTTTCGCCATGTAGAGCCCGGGATCGATGATCAAGGGCTTGGCCCTTTCGTCCCTGCAACCAAAAATATATAAATAACTGAGAATAAATACGGAAATGATATTAGAAATTAAATGTTGCATCCTAAAATCAATTGGTTATAGGTGAAATTGTCACTTGTTACACTAATTGAGAGCTAAAGCCCAACAACTTTAATTTTCTACCTCCAACAATATCGACTTTGTAAATTCAAGAAACTGCACCATGTATGAATCCGAATACATGCAAGAGAATGCTTACTCTTTCCAGTCAAGATCGCTCGAGTGTTCCATGAAATTGAACCCTCGATCCAACCCGGAAAACACGTACAAAAGATCTGCCAGGAAAAAAAAAAGTCGATCGTAATCGTCGATTTTCAACGAACCCTAAAGAAATAAAAAAAAGTTATTACCGTCTTGAGTCACAAGAGGATAATCCGAGGCACTAAGGTTGATAAACCAATCCCAATCTTTGTGCCTCCTAAGAAGTATAGCACAGGCGTGTAGCGTATTGGCCACCATAGTCGGCCCTCGATAAGTAACAGCGTTGGCCTTCGAATGCATGTAAACGTTCCCCACTTGCGAAAACACTGAATGGTTATTCACACGGTAGGAAAGTTCGAGCCTTTCCTTCGCTGGCGACTCGAGGTCGAGGTGGACTATGTAATAATTCCATGGATGGTAAATTGCGTGGAGGGTCCTCCATAGCTTTTCGAGGTCTCCTTTAGATCCCGAGATTAGGTATGCGAATTTCGGAGGTTTTTGGTTTCTCGAAGGGGAGAAGGAAAGAATAGGGTTGATTTTACGTAGTGAGGAGATTAGTCCCATGTTTAAGGATGATGCAAGGAAGGAAATGCATAGTAGTGAAGTTAGGACAAGGGCCAAGAACCACTTTTTCTTGTTTTTGTTGGTGAGATAATACCCCATTGATGAGTTGAAGCTTTGTGATCATGAGATTATCGATTCGATCGATCGCCGGGAAATTGTATTCGAGTCCCTTTTATTGTCGGTGAATTGCGATCGGGTTCATGGATTGTTCGAGAAATCAATGTTTGCCTACAAAAGATTTGAGGAAAAATTAAAGGAAATATGGAGGCCTCATTACTGTAATAAGAGCTGAAAGAGAGAACAAGCTTTCGAGTAAGAACTTTACAACGGAATCAAAAGAGAAAGGAAAGTATATATGTAACTCCCATAAATCTTATATATATATATATATATGTGTGTGTGAAACATATAAAAGAAGTGCGGCAGAAAGGCCATGGAGACTTGCATATTAAAAATCGAAACACCTAACTGTTGTGATCAAATAAAGAACAGATGCAAAGGCGAAGAAGCCTTTATTTAAAGTGAGTAAGAAGAGAAAAAGGAAGGGAAAATGATGAATTCAATGGAAATGTAATGGATGGCTTCTTCGTAGAAGATTGAGAAAAATAAAAGAATGTTGAAATTACCTTTAACAGCGAATATATGAAACTTATAAAGCAACTGAAGTTTGATATTTAGAAGGGTAGATCATATCAAACGTACACAATCACATACGAAAAGCATGAACAAGATTCACCGTATGTGCAGTGATAGAGAGACAAGGGAAGATGTTTGGCTTCTGTGTGTGCGAAGTACTTTTAATCATATTTGCAGATTCTATTCAATAATATTGCCGTAAAAGCTTATCATCGAAGGGACTTTGAAACTGCACTTTGATTGATAAGTGGTCTGTTTTTCGGATGGACAAAGGTTAAGGTGAATAAAGAAATAATTAATGGGAACGCAACTTGTCAATCTTTTTCAGTTTTGACTTGTTGGATTAACCACTTTGCTTCGATCGTGATCTTTCGGAAGCTTTTCATAGTCGTCTTAAATTATTCTTTTTGACAAAATAAATTAAACTACACTTTGCTTATCTCACGGACTTCGGGGGACTTTCCCAAGTCGTCTTTAAATAATATTTCAAGAATTTCATTTTCTTTTAGCACTTTTAATTTCGTCTATTTTGCTCCATTTTTTATTCTCAGTTGGTCTTCCAATATGCGGTGCACCGTAGTGTAACTCTCAAGTTGAAATTTTCTTTTGGGGAATTCCACTCGATCCCGTGATTTAGACTTTTTCGGCTGGTGTTCAAAGTTATTTTCAATTCCGCTAGGTATTCATGTGTTTAAGACATTTCCAACTGGTACCTAGAGTATTTTTCAATTTCAATTGGTACCCTGTGTTTAAAGCTTTTCCAATTGGCGTCCAATGTGTTTTCAAGGTAGATACCTATAATATATAACGTCGTGATTTTGAAAAGCTACAATGTGATTTTTAGGTGTCGAAACCGTCTTTAATCATTTCTAGAATTCCATTAGCAATTAACAAGGCTTACACAATATCTCGTTTCGGTCATATAAAATCACGACGTTGCAAGTTAGGAGTATCTACCTTGAAAACACTTTGGATACCAGTTGGAAAGCCTTAAACACGGGGTAGCAGCTGGAATTGAAAAAATACTTTGAGTAACAGTTGGATAAGTCTTAAATGTAGGGGTACCTACCGGAATTGAAATAACTTTGGCCATCAGCTGAAAAGGCCTAAAACAGAGGGTACCATTCCCCTTTTCTTTTTTACTGTCGATTTTGACTATACGCTCTCAACTAACGAAGCATATAATATCTTAGAGACGATAGGTTGAGCTGATAAAATTGGGAACCATTAGTCAACTTAACTATTTTATAAGGCTTTCATCACATATCACTATATACTATTTGAAGTTAAAAAGAACGTTTTGGGTCTCATGCTGGGCCAGATGGAATATTTAACCAACTATTTCAATCTGGGTCGATATTGTTCCTCTCATATTGAAAAATTAAATCGATTGATAATTCAAACACGTTATTCCATATATATAAGATAGCCAATTAATTATATTTACGTCATGTAATTTAATACGGTATCATTAGTGGATTCGATCAAAAATCAACTCACGAGCAAGGAAATGAATGTGTTGAGATCATTCGATAAATAAAATGGATATGACCGGCCGAATTAAAGAAATTATTTATCAAAAAACCAACAAGCATTGCAATAACACGAATCAGCACTAAAGAACATGACCAAATACAGTGTTTACGAACCCACTATAATACATTTAACCTCATGTAAGAAAACTGAAATATAACAACAAAAAAAAGGACTCTTCTGATCAAGCATACTCACAGAACCCATAAGAACACGTAACTCCATTCTTGCATTTCTTACCACACTTCCCACAATGGTTTCTGTCGTATAGAACACCAACACAAACGCCATTACAACACCGCTCGTTCCAATTACACTTTCGCCCGCAGCGCCCACAGTTATTACGATCTCCTCTTACGTCCCTGCAATGTTTCTTACAACAGTAGAGAAGGCTCTTTCCTTTGTTAGCCCAAACCCCATTGCAAGGGTTATACTTGTAATAATTCGCCTGGCACTTCGCGCCTTTCTTTATTGTCTTTTTTACGCTTGAAGTTATCAAGAATCGACTCCTTATTTTTGCATCTGTTGCGTTTGAGATGTCTGAAAATGAGTCGAGTATGTATTCTTCTTCTTCTTCGCTTTTCTCTTCCTCTTCGAAACATAGGGCCTTTTGAGAATATAGGGTTAGGAGAAGAAGTGTTGAGATGGTTATGAGTTTCAGCATTTTTAGGGTTTTGGCCATGATTTTGCTTTGGTGATTAAGGGTTTACGTGAAGGAAGTGGTTGTTCTCTTGCGATATTTATATTAGCGTTAATGGAATTGTTTTATTGTTAGTTTATTTATGATGAGAGATGGATTATTATTATTTTTTTATATAATTTCTAAAAGTAGCTCGGTACGTGTGGAATATGATTGCATGCAATGCATGTTAGGCCTTGTTGTTTGGATTGTTGCTGATAAAAGTCTATATTCGTATTTAAGTTTTGTTTGAATGTAAAATTTGACGGAAGGATTGACCGACAAATAAGCTGACTTTTTTTATATAAGCCGAACTTGGCGAAACGTTGAAGAGAAACTCCATTTCCGACAAGATTCGTGTTCCTATTTATAAGTGAAAAAAGAAAAGCAATAAGCCATATAATTCCAAGAGCAGCGATTTCTTGATTTATCATGGAATTGGATCATTGTACGAATGTGATTTGTATTATCAAAAATGTTAATTAGAATAATACGTTCCAATATTCATCGTCAAAGTTTACTTTTTTTTATACGGGAATTATAAGTAATTCAAACTAGAACCTACAGCATGTTGTTTATCTATAATGCACTTAGTAAATTTGTAAATTAATGACCCTCCATTATTTGGAGCTATCTATTCCTATGGAATATGAATATTCAACATGGATGCATAAAGCCGAAACAATTATGATGGGAAAAGGAGAAATAAATTGAATCGGGATCGATATTACATTGCATACATGGTTTGACTTTTTTCCTTCTCACATGTCTTTTTGGTGTTGACTTATTACATGTCTCATTCTTCGACTTTGTCTCTTTTCTCCTCCGCTAGCTGTGGCACTAAACACGCTTTTTATATCAAAATACAATAATACATACACAGACAAAAGAATTGAGCAATGCTTAAAATGGTTTTGGATATTCAATCTTGATTCGAAGCCTAAAATGTCCCACATTACACTCAAATGAATGGATGGATACTTCTAATTAAAAAGTTCTCAAGTTGGTGCATTCTCAACTTGTAGCCTCTACAAAACCCCCCCAAAATGATTTATTCTATAACTGCTAATGACTAACGAGTTATAGGTTAATAATTTCAAGCCACCATGGGATTGGTGGAAGCTTTTATAGGATGATCGTCTGCATAGATTAGTGGCTACGAAATTCAAATTTATTGTCAACGGAATTTACTTTATTAAAGTCATATTGTACAATTCTAATTCGAAGATGATAACCGAACTGTTGCCAACATGACTCGTGTCGTAATTGTTGCATTAACACAACCCAACCATTAGTTGAAATCTATTTAACAATATCGAAAAATGGGCCATTAAACTACTTGTTCTGATTTATATCTTGGACTTTATTATTCACCCGATTATTCCTTTTTAAATTAACCGACATAAATACGAAGGGCGTCGGGTATAATTTAAATAAGAAAAGATGCACCGAAATTTATTTGGTTATATCTACTCTATTAACTACGTAAATTAAACCTTATAGATTATAATACTAACAAAGATTTTTTCGTTACTTTCTGCTTATCAATTTGAAGACAATGGTCATAACTCAAATTTTATCATAGCCATTATCATCAAAATTATCCATTGATCCTCTTAGGGTTTATCTTATATACATATATATAGGTACCAACAAAGAGCTTATATATACACTAGGTGTCGCACAATATTTTCTTATAATGGCTTCCCAGAAAACAATGTTTTTGACCACCTTACTATTCATCATCCTAGGTAATTGCATGCTAACGTTGAGTGAACTTTTTCAATGATGTTTATACATTAACCTAAAAACCCTTAAAACCCTTATATATATTAACCATCTAGATTCAATTTATTTATTTCAATAGGGTGTTCATCGGCGACGAGCTTATGCAAAGTCGACATAAATTGTCCGGGAAAAGGTTGTTCGAGTCCAGCGATTTGCTTCCAAGGAAATTGCTATTGCAGGCCATTCAGACCGGCGTGCTATAGAGACGATTGCCATGCTAGAATCAAATGTGGTCTCAATGGTGTTCCTTTTTGCTACCAAGGCCTTTGTGTTTGCAAGGCTTGATTGTATAATGGCCTATCAATGATATATAATTCAATGTGTTCCACAATGTGGTTTTACAGATTTGGTTTAGGATATGTTTAATGAAAATTAAAATACGATGTACTATACTGACTTCAAGCACATTATGGGGTCTGAGTGCTGGTACGAATCCTCACGATTGCCCAAGAAAAAAAAGAAAAAGATTTCCGAGGATAGATAAGAAAAAGAAATCAACATGTCTAAGACTGGATAAAAAGAAAAAAGAAATTCAATCCAAACTTGATGGGATTTATTGAAAATAAAATAAATAAAATTAAAATGGAACTTACACTAACTTTAAAATATAAGCTTTTTGGCAAAATTGTCATGGTTTGGAGTTGGGCCAATAAGTTGTCAGTTGGCCGCCGGTAAATGAGTCGAGCCCTGCCCATTTAATTGGCTAGAGCTTGTCGAACTTTTTTTTTCTCCCAATTAGAGCTCAAATATAGTTAATTAAGTTCCACTTTCATGCTCGATCAGATAAAAAAAATTAAAATTAAAAAAAAAAAGCTCACGAGCCTCCGACCAGCTATGGATATCGAGAACTTCAACCCTCTCAACTTAAATATATGCTGTATATTTTTTTACCTAATATACTAATAATAAAACCCTCCAAGACTAGAATTCATGTGATGATATTTGCCCTATCCTCGTCCATTTTGAGAACTTTGTGAGCAACAACAGACTCGTCGTCTGAGCGAATAAGCCACATATCAGCCCAATCCACAATCCCTGTCCAAATATTATTTAATTATTACCACCATTATCACTTCACATCATTACTAATATCATTAGGCAAATAAATAATTTAAAAGAAAGAACACCTTTGCATGTAAGCCAAACTTGAAGCCAAGCAAAACTGCAACGGTCATTCCCACGCCGTAAAAAGTTCCAAGGTTGATAAGCACAACCACTTTTTGCCATCCACATCCCCTCGCAACTCCTAATAAACACAATATCACTAAACATCGAACTTCCGAGAAATAAAAGCAGTTTGTAGTAACCAACACTAAGAGCAGCAAGCGGGACCCACCCGACAAGATTCCCTGGACGAAATCGCAAGAAATGGACAGCACTAAAAAGGGCGTCATGGAACCGTACGCCTCAACTATCGCAGGGCTGTCGCTGAACGATTTGGCCCACAAATTATGGCCTAAGGACAGCGCAGTGACTGCTAAAAGTGCGAGGAGGAGAGTCAGTTTGAGGCTCACAACCGTGGCCTTCTTCGCCCTATTGGGTTCGCCCGAGCCTAACTCATTCGACACCCTCGTGCTGCAATAGCAGTGTACGTATACCAAGGTTTGAGTTTGATTGCGTTTGTAATAAGAGCAGCAAAGATTTCGAAGGTTTTCTTTTACCTTGCAGCAGCGCTGAGACCGTATGCTACCATGTAGCAGATGGCTTCCGTGTTAACGCTGAGGAAAAATGATCATCGCCTTCTTTAAAATCGTTTGTTCTAACATTCTTCGAAAGCATTTTGTGTTCTACTTACCACATTGCGATGAGAGATGTGCTGATCTCTGATTCAGGCATCAGCCCGGCTAGCAAGACGAGTATTTCGAAAGCGCAATACTCGAGACTGATTTCCAATCGTTAGAATATCGAAGCAGTTTTAAGACACATATATGTATCTAATAGATCAATTCAAAGTGCTACTTGCAAGACAGAAAGCAACTCACTCACCACACCATGGCTGCTGAAGGCAGGGCAAGCTTCAAGTTGGGAACGACGTATGTAAAGGACTCCGAGGAAAAACCGCGCCAAGTTTGTTCGAATCTCTTAGAAGTAGCCACGTGGAAGCCCAGCATAAGAAGGGAGATCCACAGAGAAACAGAAGTTGCCAAGGCAGCTCCTTTATATTCGAGTGCTGTCTTATATACCAAAACATATGAAATTCCAATGTGTAGTGCTAAAGGGATTAACGAGCAAACAGCCAATGGCACGATTACAGATTGCGTCTGAAGAAATCTCAAGATGTTTTGCAGAATCCCATAAGCAAATAGGCCGGGAATGAGGCATTTAAGGTACAGACCGGCCGATCTCGAAATCTGAGGATCTTGGCGTAGTAAGATGAGCATCTTGTCGGAAAACCACCATAGGATTGAAACCACGGCGGTGAAGATCGTCGTCGTCAGG
Source organism: Craterostigma plantagineum (assembly GCA_027422505.1). Classification (NCBI taxonomy): domain Eukaryota; kingdom Viridiplantae; phylum Streptophyta; class Magnoliopsida; order Lamiales; family Linderniaceae; genus Craterostigma; species Craterostigma plantagineum. The sequence continues at coordinate 5,254,361 of JAPQWV010000015.1, forward strand.
CAAGAAGCTTGGAGGTGTATTCCCATCATTCTGTACATCCTTGCGCCGAACCCTTGCCCGCATAGCGTTTCGAGCGCGCCGCTCAGGCCAATCTGAGCGATTAAAGAACGGTTTAAAAGGGCGTATAATCATAGAGTAAAAGCTGTTGATGAGAGGTTGGTTATTGTTAGTGTTATTACCACCAAAGAGAAGCCGGTCACCGTCGCCCATGAATTGGCGAGATTTGAGCCGGCGAGCTCAAGGTCGCCGAGGTGGCCGGCGAACATTACGGAGACTAAAGGGATGAAGTAGTAGGAAACGTTTATGAGTATCATGGGAAGGGCAAACAGTATTTGGTGCTTGGCTTCTTTCACATCGATGATTCTTCTGCTCCACGGCCGCCCTTCATGGTTCTTTACATCCTCGGAATTCAGCAATGGTGCGTCATTAACTTGGGGCAAACTCATCGATTTTCTTCAGTTCTATGCTTTTTTTCAGCTGGGTTTTCTCTTAGAGAATTGCTGAAAGTTGGTAATAATTGTTAAGTTGTTTTTATCTATTTGTTGCTTGAGAAGAGGCGGTAGACAAGAGCACCACGTCATTGGTTAGTTCTTGGAAGAGTCTTCAAAGACAGTGATTAAATAACATTAAAAATAGATATCAGATTATGAATGCCATTAGCCATTCAAACATGACAACAGCAAACTACATAGTAGAAGGTGATAAGAAGAAACAAGAAAAAGGAAAGGACAATCTAATTGGGATGGTTTCGGTGTACTTCATCAGACAAGCGAAAATGCAGAAAGTGAAGTAGTTAATCTTCTTTGTCTCCTTCTACTGCCTTTGCCTTTGCATTCTTGCTCTTCACCTTAGGCTTCACGAAGCAGAAACACGAGCAACAAGGACACTGAAACAAGAACTTCATTCTTTCTTTCCTTCTCCTCTGTAAGCTTTTCTCTTATGGATCTGACCACTGTATTTTGTGCTAAAGATCGAATCTTTAGTAATGGGCTTCATTTTTATCCTCGTTCCTCAATCACCTTTTTCTTTTCTCTTTATCCTTTTCCTCAGTAAAGTCATTTTCACTACAACCATTCTCAGGAAAGTGGGCATATATTGCTTCTTGGCTAGATAATGGTGGGGCTGCAATGTAATTGGATTTATTACAGCATGGGAAATAAGGTTGGATTAGCATTAACTGAGGTGTGTTCAGAGAAAATGAAGACAATGAAAGAAAAAGAGACATATCATACCAAGGAAGAGCAGCACAATGTTTACATACAAAGAAAGGTTCAGTGTTTTTTTCCTCAAACATATCAGAAAGATTTCTAATTTAATTCAGATTTTGCTATACGTGTATACGCCCGAGCCCGTCTTCTTACCGAGCCGACCCGCGTCAACATACTGCACGAGCAATGGGCAGGGCGAGTACTTACTATCTCCGAGCCCATTATGAAGAACTCTCATGACCGAAAGGCAAACGTCGAGCCCAATGTGGTCAGCAAGCTGCAATGGGCCCATGGGATGGTTTGTTCCAAGCTTCATTCCCAAGTCGATGTCTTCCTTGGTCGCCACCCCAGTGTATAAGGCGTGAAACGCTTCGTTGATCATTGGCATGAGAATTCGATTCACAATGAATCCCGAGAAATCTTGAGAGCAGACGACTTCCTTTCCTAACCTGCAAAGTTAACAGATGCCTTTTTTCGTTCTTGATGATGATGATGACGATGATGATGATGATGATAAAAGGGAAAAGCTTGTTCGATCCTTACAACCTTTGAGCCAAGGCTTTCGTGGCGTTGAATGTATTGTCTGAAGTTTGAGAGCCTCTGATGATCTCGACCAGTTTCATTACTGGGGGAGGATTCATGAAATGCATACCTATTACCTGCGATGAGATTACAATGATGCAATCATATTATGATCATCTTCGCAATGATCATAAGCTTCATTCAACAGAGAAAGCACAAAAAGTTTAGAGGTAGAAAATGGACCTGAGTAGGCCGATTCGTCGAAGAAGCCAAGCGAGTGATCGAAATCGAACTAGTATTAGAGGCCAAGATTGCTGAAGTTTTAAGGGTTTTATCCAATTGGGAGAATAATTTCTTCTTCACATCCTCGGACTCAACGATGGCTTCGATCACAATATCCACCGATCGAAAATCCTCCAAATTGGAAGTGCAAATCAAGTTTCTCATAGCTTCGTCACCTTTACCCTGTTCCAAAATTAAATCTTCTTCAGAGTTTTACTACCAAAGATTGTAATATGAAACTGCAAATTCGAAGTGCAAATCAAGTTTCTCATAGCTTCGTCGCCTTTTCCCTGTTCCAAAAATTAAATCTTTTTCAGAGTTTTACTACCAAAGATTGTAATATGAAGCTAGATTCTATCTACTATGAAGTCAACGAAGCTACATAAATCAAGAACAACAATCGAGCAAACATTCGAAATTATTACCTTAGAGAGGTGTCCCTTGGAGATTAGGTTTTGTATTCTTGCCGAAATTGATTGATGAGCTTTTGAGAGAGCATTCGTGTCAGAATCGTGGAGGAACACTTTAAGGTTATTAATCGCACACAGCTGTGCAATCCCAGAACCCATTTGACCACCGCCGACAACACCGACGCTGTTAATCTCCGCCATGTCGCCGCCGATTGAACCACCGTCAACTTTTCTCTGATGCGTTTTACTTGGTTGGGATGATGATTGATGATGGTAATCGAAATCTGAGTTTCCTTTTTTTTTTTTCTGGAAATAGCTTCGTTGTTGTTCGATCTTCTGACTGGGCCTACGTGTACGTCGCTCGAACGTTCTCTTTTGGGTTTTGGCTTTTTAAGCTATATTTTTCGTTGTGGCTTTATGTTTGTGTCCCTCACCTTTAAGTCTGGGCTTTGTTTAAGTCAATTGATGCAATGAATTTAGAAGATAGAATGTAATAAAGACGAAAAAGGATGATAGTATCCATTTTCGGCTGAAGCTCTATTCCTCAAAACACTCCACACAAGGTGTCGTTTTTAACAGAAGATTAGCACACGCAGACATCGATATCTACATCGAAAGTCAAAATTTTAAACTACGCCTCAGCTCAAACATCTATTACATTACATACCTTACAACAACAACAAGATCTTTGAGGACAAGCTTGGCGAATGTTCTATGCATCATGTTCTATGCATCGTCACTCGTCAGCATCGCTCGTGCTAGGGCGAGTATCGATAAAGAATTCTGCCTCGAGCCCATCTACGATTCGCCCTCTGTTATTAGGCAAAGCAAAATATCAGATTTTTCCAGGAGAGAAAACGAAAGAAGAAAATTAACACAAATTGGTAGAGACTTGTAATACTGTTCAAGAACGAATTTCCCTTCTTTGTACTTTTGGCTCGTTTCGTGGGCAGCTTCCTGCAATAGTTTAGGAGAGAGGATGAATTAGAAGTTTGGTTACGAAAATAAGATTTGGAAAAATGTGAGACGATGAATATTATACGTATTTCCATCCAAGTATTTGCCCGCAACAGCAGCAGAAAATGTCTGATACTGTATGCATTCCCGAAAGCATCAGTCTTTCTTCACGGGGCGCATAAGTCACATTAGCCCTACATACAATACATACACAATTTGCAGAAATCAAGTGAATTTTTTTTTTTGGAATCATAGTAGAATCTGAAAAATAACGAGATATAACAGTTGTACGATCAAGAAATAATAGAATATTTACAACGTTCTCACATCAGCTCTGTGTTCGTGTCGAAATTGCCAAAATCACAGAAACACTGAACTTACGGTAAAATAGAAAAATTACACAGATTATCACAACAAGTCAATTAAAAGAAACAACTAAAGGACTTACACGCTGTTGAAGAGATATGCCTTCCCTCGGCGGCAATGAAATGCCTAAAACATACATCACATAGTTAATTAAAGAAGCAAAACAACGAATACCAAACACAATTAATCCAAAAAAACAACTGAACAATTAAATGGATATTGAATACCAGAAAACAAACAAATCTAACTTGGGAAACCCAAATTACAGTTAGTCATGGTTTCAATCTCGAACTGTTTTTCTCCCCCCCCCCCCCCCCCAAAAAAAACCGAAAACGAAGCACGCGATTTGCAGACAAGATGAGAACTTCGAGTACGATGAGATGTTGCCCTAAAAAAGAGAGAGATGAATAAATAAAATTAACAGACCTGAGAAACAAGTTCATCGGCAAGAGCTAAGCTGGTTTTGCAGAATTTGCATCTGTAAGTTCTTCCCTGAAGATCCACCACAAATATTCTTCCCATCTCTGTTCCTACCGCCCGCGCAGATATTTGTGTCGATAAATGACTCTGATATGCAGATTGCAGTACATATTCGGTAAATAATACAAGAAGTTATTGATAACTGATATAAGGGCAACGTTGTCTTTCTACATTGCAGTAAAGTTTGATTTGCCGCCTAATGTCATTATTTAGCAGGCCATCCAAAATGATTCTCGAATGTGGTTTTAAAACCGGGTTTTCGAACCGGATCGGTGGTTTAAGGTTTAGTGGTTTAACATGTATAAAATCGGAATCAGACCGGAGTCAAATCGGTGTTCTTAAATATATAATATTATGTTATCAATCAAATAAAAAATATTGGAGGATTAAAAACTAGTTATAAAGTGGAATGTCATAAATTAATTGATAAAGTAGGGGGTCAAAAATTAAATAAACATAAAATAGGTTGGGAAATAAGAAATTAATTGTAAATAAAGTACCAAAAATGTCCATTGGAAGTTTTGAAACAATGACCATTAAAAACAAAGTCCAACGCTTAAACCATTGGGTCGTATCATTTTATACAACCTTTAACTCTATTTTTTAAATTTATTGGAATTTTGTTTTTTTTACTTTTTTTATTTTTTACCTAATTCTGATTCGGACCGGAATCGGACCGGATTTCTGGCCGGTTCTCCGGTTTCCGGTTTGAACCGGCCGGTCCGGTTTTCAAAACCATGATGTGTAAACTCATTCCCAAACCAAACTCAAATTGTGGTAATTCTTCTCCAACTATTAAATGCATTCACAAACTCAAAGAATATTTTTGCAATATTCTATTGACTCTTTCACATCAACTTTTACCATTTTTCAATAACACTAACATATGTTACAACTTTTGAATATTACCCAATAATAAACAAATCAAAGATATTTTCTGAGACTAAAATTTTAATAATTAGAGTATATATTTTATTCATGTGGTATACTAATAAAAACAATTAAATAAATAATAAAAAGCTAATAATAGTAATTTTAGGTAATAAAAGTTAATTACTAAATTTGGTATGAGTTGTTTTGTGAGAGACAAAAACTTATGCGTTGGTGTGAAATGAAAACGCATGTATGCGTTTTAGGAGAGAAAATTTCATAAAACCCATTTCGAATATGTGTTTAAGTGTTGGTTGGAGTATTTTTTAAGTTTTCGTCTGATTATTGGTATTGGTTGGAGTTGATCTTACACAGCACTCGCAAAGGGCCCTAAACACAACAACGTAACGAAGCTAATCGAACTAGCTAAATGTATTGGGCCTCAGATCCACTTGGGATTTATAATCCAATAAAGTTCTATTTAATGAAATTGAAAAAGTCGTCATTCGACCGAAATTGATTTGATAATCGAAGAAATATACATTTCAAGTAGACGTTTTACTTTGTTCAAGCTCATGCTGGCATATATTTTAGCCATTATCAAAAAATACACATCACCTTTCTAGCCAACAAATCAACACAAGATCGAGTTCCGTCATCATTTTCGAATTACGAAAGAGTCCTATTTTATTATTGCGTAAGGGATGAGTAATAAACTGCTCTTTGATATGTCAATTTCACCAAAAAAATTAATATTTTAAAAATTGTACAATATTCTTTTAATTACTATTTTTAATTAATTACAAATTTAAATTATAATTTCAATTAGCTATATTGCAAGAATACTAGTATATTATGTTAAATGTGAGGGGAGTATAAATGACGTCGGGAACAACCAAGTAATATTTTTTTTCGCAATCTAGTTCTTGTCCATCTTAATCAATTTATGTAGGGATTAACTTTCTTTTTCTTTGACAGAAATTCTTCCATTGAAAATTTTTTCTAGAAGAAATCGAAAGACATTGAATCATCGTCAAACGATGTGAATATACGAGAAATTCGTTGTAAAAAGGCTAGAAAGAAATTGAATTATCCGAAGATGATATTGTTAGCGACCCTACTTTACCTAAGCCAATTAGCGATTATTCTGTTAATATTCGCGAGGAAGTAAGGAGAAAATATTTGGCGAAAGATCCTTGTCAACCAAGAGGTAAAAAATTTCCTCGGACAGATATCAGTGGATGCATGAGAAAATTTCAGGAAACGTGGTACACTCAATTTAGTTAGCTTCATTATAGTACATCGAAAGACGCTGCATTTTGTTTATGTTGCTTTTTGTTTCCTACTGGTAGTAAAAACGGGGATGACGTATTTATGGTGAATGGTTTCAAAAATTGGGAAAAGGCGTTAGAAAAGTTCCGTGATAATTTCGTTGGAAAATAAATATAGGACAACCGAATGATTTTTTTAAGTGCTTGATATTTTTTATTTGTCAAGCACCCCCCCCCCCCCCCCCCCCCCCCCCAACCCCACCCCCCATATTGTAATTCCTAGTTCCGTCACTTGCTTTGGTCTGTCAAAAACATTATTTTTGTTACAATTTTATCCTTAATTTAAAATTTATTAAATAACTTAAACAATAATATGAAAATATATATTAACTTGATATAAAAATATATATTAACTTGATATACTTCCACCTACATAGAATGTGCTAAATCTATAGTATGCCAAATATTACCGATAGATATTTGGGTCAATTTTGAATGGCCAACCTACTACAAGTTCCGTGGCAATAATATATCGTCACTAGAATTCGTAGTTTATCCAAGTCAAATAGTGAGATAAAGACTTGTCAAGGATTCTCGCGGAGCCACATTGCCAAACATATTACTTATTTTATAACTACACGTTTTGTTATTTCAGATAAATGGTTAGACTCAAATATTTTAACGCCGTCATCTCGGTCAAACTAGTAATATTAAGATAGGGTCTTTTTAAAAAATAGCCTTTGACGCGGTCAAGTTTAAAAAAATAGCACTCTTGACTTTTTTTTTTGGTCAATAGCACTCTTTTTAATTAACACTTAATCATCTTCTCGTAATCCCTTATTATTAATAAAAAAAGAAAAACAAAAATAAAATACAACGCCTGAAATGAATTAAAAGCTGCACCTCCATTAGCAGAAAGCTTTCATTCCACTCACCCAATTATTCTCCTTCTTCTTCGTCCTCGTCCTTAAGAGAAATCACCTACAATTTCTTCTGCTTCTGCAAGGCAGTCGAATAACTTGACCTCATATCAGCTTCTTCACAGGCGAAGGAACATTCAGAAAGTCCTCAGTGAAAGAATTCGAACCTGACGCTTCACTGTAAGTATTTTTCCTGGTCGTATTTTGAATATAACCATCTAAATCTTTGTAACTCTCAGTCCTAAACCCTGTTTCGAAGTAAATGGGTTCTCCAAGCTTCGAAATTCCGGTTTGGACTGCCGAACATGTTCAATTTTCGCTCGCTTTTTAAAACGTCAAGTTGGTCAGGGGACCCTGCTTGAAAGCAGGCAACCCGCGCGTTAGATCATGGGACCATAGATAGAAGCATGAGTCCCGCACATAAATATACGGGACCCGCACATAAATTCATGGGACCCGCACATAAATTCATTGGACCCGCGGATAAATTCATGGGACCTCTATACCATCAGTGCATGGTTCCCGCACATTAGTGCCGGCTCATTAGATCTTGGGACCTGCACATAAATTCAGGGGACCTGCGCGCAAAAACAGGGGACCTGCGCGCAAAAACAGGGAACCCGCGCATAATCGCTTCTTATTGATAGGTCCCATGCCCCCATACACTAGAGATTGAGTCCCGTGCACAAGAGCTTGGGTCCCGTGAATTAGAGCTTGGGTCCCGTGCACTAGAGCCTGGGTCCCGCGATATATGTTAGGGTTTTCGAAAGGTCTTACGGTTTTGCAAGCTGTAGGGCTTCAATTAATTATGTCTGCATTATAAAAACACACATCATCCGAACTTAACATTTTTAATAATCCCAGAAACAAATCGACCAAGAATGCTGACGGACGCCCAAATCGTCGCCCGCCTTCAGGAAATCGTCCGTAACTCGGACCCCCGGACTACCACGGCCGACGACGTCCGCCGCCGTCTAGAGGCCGACCTCGGCGTCGACCTCTCCCAAAGGAGGCTGTTCATCGTGTTTGAGATCGACAGATTCTTAAACGGCGTCGACCATCCTATCGAACACGACGGCGAAGTGATCGAAGGACAAGCACCCGAGGCTGTCCGAAAAGACGACGACGAGGCTGAGAGCGAAGTGATGATAGGCCCAGGTTGGATCGAGGTTGTCCGAAACGACGCCGTGCAGGAGGATGTCGACCAAGCTCCGGTTGGAGAAGGGCGAGAAGGGAAGAATAGTAAATTATGTAATAATTTTATGCTATTGTATTGTACGTGAATCTAAGTATTTTTATTTAATTTGAAGCATTATATATTATGAACCTGATCTATATTTTAATTGTATTTTAAATTGAATGAACTATATTTTATAATATTTAATTAGGTTTAAAAATATATAGATAGTTGTATTTAATTCGGTTAGTTATGTAATAAACATAAAGAGGTATAATATAAAAGAATTTACAGGTTTTACTGTAGTGATTGGCAAACAATAATAGACCCGTGATATAACAGTAAAAGTAAAAAAGCAACCACCACTTTAACTTTCAATATTCAATTCAATTGTCGTTTCTCCTGCACACCAAACGTTTTGCAAATCGTTTCTCTGCAAGTAAAACCCAAATCCGAACCGAAATCTACAATGGCAATCAGCGGGAACACCCAGAGAGTGAAGGTATTTGTTCTACTCTTCGTCTTCAATTTAACGGATCAAACCCTAATTTTCAAAATCGGACCCGTGCTTGCAAGCATAGGACCATGATTGGAAGCACGGGACCGTGATTGCAAGCACGGGACCGTGCATAGAAGTATTGCAAGCACGGGACCGTGCATAGAAGTATTGCAAGCACGGGACCGTGCGAATTTTAACGGGACCTTGCGCCTGCGAAGAACAACACGGGACCTTCGCGCTACGAGCAGGGAACCCCTGCGTTATAAGCAGGGGACCCTGCGTTATAAGCAGGGGACCTACGCTTATACGCACAGGTCCCGTGTAAATTCGCACAGGTCCCGTTAAAATTCGCACAGGGCCCGTGTAAATTCGCACAGGTCCCCTGTCAATATTCATACCAAGTAATTGGCTACAATGTGTTTTACGTATAAATTAGGTTGTGATGAAGAAGCAGTTCGAAACAGTGGACGCAGTTCCTGATTGCCGACCTGCGGTGAGCTCGTTATACAGCGACGCCAGCGAGTTGATAAGAAACTGTCTTAACCAGGATGAGTATCAGTTTTTTTGTGCCTCGAGTCCGTTCGGCCGCCTTGTGATGGCCGAGCCGGAATTTTCGCTCTCGCTCCAGTTGTTGTGGTTCCTCATCCAGAGGCAGACCACTCTGCACAACCGCGAAGAGCTCTGGATGGTTGTTGGCAATAGGCCACTCCGATTTTCAAAATCGGATTACTGCCTAATTACGGGGCTGAAGTTCGAAGCCGCGATACCGGCGGTGAACGAAGACGAATCATTGGCGATGAGACATTTTGGCGGTAGAGCCCAAATTCGCTTGTCTCACGTCAAGATTGCGTTGGAGGGTTTGTCTGGCGACGAAGAACGTAGGGACGACGAGAAGCTGAAGTTGGCGAACGTCTACTTCGCCACCGCGGTGTTGTTGGCCCGAAAGTCGAAGAAGGACACCGTCGTCCCTCCTTGGGTCCTCCATCTCGCTGAAGACCTGTTTGCGTTCTCACAGTATCCTTGGGGCAGCGTGGCTTTCAGGGACCTTATACGCTCCGTTAAGAAAAATCTAGTTGAGATCAAACGGGATTGGCTGATATATGGGTTCGTGCAGCCACTTCAGGTGATTTTTAATTAAGTTTTGCCATACCTTGTTTTGACATGATTGCTAATATTATTTGCGTTATGAATTCAGATAATGGCATACGAGTGCATACCGGGCGTTGCAAACGAGTATGCGGATCGCACACAAGAAGATTACACGCCACGCATGCTCAGGTGGGTGACGAGAAATTGGAGTCGCAAGGGATGCCCGACTCTTAAGTCCGTCGCATCACACGCTGATGGGTCCCAGGTACTCGGATTGATTGTGCCGGAAGCGTACGAGCTGGAGGCACCGTACTTTAGGGACAGCGTTTTCGATGTTGGGGCCCCACACGAAGTATTCGATCGTGTCACGGACCTACTCCTGCAGGGAGCGGAAGTTAGGTGTTCCCGCGGCCACCGCCATCGCGGTGAGGGTTCTAGCCGGCAGAATTTCGTGCCTGAGACCATAGCCCAGATCGAGGGCAGTGGCCGTCGCGACCGCGATATGATGCTGCATCACGGACGTATCCCCGAACATCCGCACGAGCACGGCTTTCATGCAGCTCCGGAAACGGGTCCATCAACTGGTCATGGTTCATCCTCGGGTCCACGCTTCGATGAATGGCAAAGTCGTATGGACGATAACTTCACCACGTTGTTCGGGCGATTCGACCAGCTTGGCACGCAATTGCATCAGTTTCAAGAAGAAGAGGGTCGACGGTGGTCGACGAACGAGAGGAGGTGGGATGCGTACGAGGACCATTGGACGCAAATGCGATCGTGGGGCGACAGCCTCAGGGAGTTGGGGAACTCGGTTCAGGGTTTGGCGAGCAGATTTTATCACGGGTCTCGCACTCCGCCTACCGAAGCTCGTTATAGTAAGCTTTTTATTTATACTTAGTTTTTTAATTAGTTGTGTAGATTACTTATCATTTTCTATTTACGATGTAGATGTCGATCCAAGCGAGTTTGGTGGTGGATCGCACGATCCACAGCCCGAGTTTGGGCGTGGATCATCGGTCGCTACACCGCCCGAGTTGGGCGTGGATCATCGGTCGCTACACCGCCCGAGATTGGGCGTGGATCGGTTGCTACACCGCCGAGATTGGGCGTGGATCATCGGTCGCTACACCGCCCGAGATTGGGCGTGGATCGGTCGCTACACCGCCCGAGATTGGTAAGTTTTTATACTTAAGGACGTGAAAAATAATATATAGTTATATTCGAATTTTCTTGTATAGATTACGATGAGAGATGGAGGAAGACATCGTACATGGGACCGGATGGCTATATTCCGAGTCTGGATGCATGGGACGGTCACAGTCCGTCGGAATGGGCGGACTCCCGCTGGAAAAGTTATGTCCAACCGAAATGGACCGGCGAAGACGCTTATGGTCTCGGGGTTCACGAGGTCGCGACGGACGTAGAGGCTCCAGAGGACCACGCTCAGTTCGAGACCATGGACGAGCCTCCAGACGACCATGCTCAGTTCGAGACGCACGCCGAGCTGCTACAGGACGTCCCTCAGTTGGAGACGCACGCCGAGCCGTCGGTTTCTGTCCAAGCGGCCGACAAAGGAAAAGGCGTCGTCAGAGAGAAGACCCCTGAGCGGACGAGGAAGCCATCTCGGTACACCACGACGCCGTTCACCGATTTACCCTCGACGAATGCAGTCAAAGCTCCAAAGCTTTCGGGGTTCGAGCGGCATATCCAGTTCAAGGCCAATAAATTGTGGCCTTCTGTCGAAAGTCAGCTTTTAACGGGAAGGCGGATTACCGGCATGAAAGTCCAAGGGAGGCTACAAGAACACGACCCTGGATGGCTCCTGAACCTGGCGACTGAGGGTATTCCACTCGATGAGATGGTACGTATATAAATTTACCAAATACCTCTCGTCACCTTACTTGAATGTGTTGAAAAACGGTCTATATTGTATTGCAGCACGTCGATGAATGCCTCGCTGGGATCGATTACATGCAGAAATTTAGCAAATCGGTTGCGACCAAAGTCGCGTTCATGCCCCATACGTTTAAGAAGCTCGTCGACGAGAGAGGGGTGCTAAATTTTATCGGGAAGCCGTCTGGGAAAGGCTTCAAGAGATTGATCCCGTTCGCGAGGGGGGAAGAGGAAGAGTGGAAGTGCAGGTCGTGGGATCTAGCGGCCAAAGTTGCCATCCCCATGCGTACGTCAGGCCGATGGGTGTTGTTCGTTGTTGATGTGCGGGAAAAGGCGTACGAGATTTACGACTCCGATGCGCCTCCTGGCTTCGAGTTGCGCTATATCGCCGATGACATCGACAAACTTCGGATCGTAATCCCGGGGATTTTCAAGGAACTGGATATGATAAAACGCATGCCTAACAAGGGCAAGAGCTGGAAAGCTACTTGGCGTCGCGACTTCCGAAAACAAAATCAGTACGTTTTGATGAATGTTGCGTTTTATTACTTTGTCGTCGTGTTTAAAAATTAGTATCGTGTTGGATATTATTTTCAGGGGAGAAGATGGCGTGGCGATGTTGCGGGCGGCAATGTCGCTTATGATGAAGAAGGACGACGTCTCCCGCCTCAATCAAACTCATATGAAGGAGTTTAGAAAATACCTGGCTTCCTCTATTTTCAATAATGATTGGGACAGTTTTTAGTAATTTTGTTGTTGTTTAAAATTTCCTGTGTTGAGTATAAATTTCATGTGTAGTAGAATTTATCTGTTGAATTTTAATTTTACTTGTGTGATATTAAGTTATCGTTTGTTGGATAGCTATTTAGGGTTTAGAATTTTGAAAGATTGAGTTTTTCTATCGTTTTCACCTTTTTTTCAGTGAGACTGATGTGTGATTTGACATAAAAAGAAGTGAATGTTTAAGTGATTTGACATAATTTCACTTGGTTGTTATTCTTTACACTTTTCGGCTGTTTGCTACGCACGTTCCCTGCGCGGGTCCCCTGAATATAAGTGCGGAGACGCTGCTCATAACGCGCAGGTCCCCTGCTCTTTTCGCGCGGGTCCCTTGATTATATTGCGCAACAATTCGACGGGACCGGACGGGACCCGGCCTTAATATACGCATAATTTTGACGGGACCAGTGACGACTCGGGCATCTCAGTATGGGTCCTATGCAATATGCGCGGGAACCCTGTTTTGACGATTGGGTCCCCTGGCCATAACATGTGGGTCCGATGTGTTCATGTGCGATTTTTGCAATGTTAATTCATGGAAGTAAGCGATTAATTGTGCGTATTTATACTTTGTTTATCGTAGAATACAATATAAAGTCATCATACATAGCAGAGAACCCAAAAAAATTGGATAAAAAACACGAGAATTACGTTAAGTCTATAAGATTGTTACATCCTACAGAAATAACAAACACGAGTATGTTTTTTGGGTGTGCTCTCTTACTATATTCACGTCAGAGATCGTTCAACTTCAAATACTTGTTGGAATATATTTTTTTTGGGTTTGAAACTTGGAGTCAGATATTGTTAATCTAGTTGTTATTTTTTCAAATTTTGTTAATCGCGCAATTAATTTTTAATTAATTATCTTATTAATTAATTTAATAAAATTACATTTTCGCAGGGGACAAAAGCCCCAAATCGGGTTTCAAATGTCAAGTCATCTGTCCTATACATACAGTATAATGACACTGCTCTGACATGTCACTTCTGACCAATAAATGAAGCACTGCTCTGACATGTCACTTTTCATCAATAATTGAACAATTATTGGGCCCAGTTAGTAAGCTACCCTTACTTGAATGTGCGGGTACCATGTGCTAGTCGGCATGGGACCTTACGTTAAAGGCAGGGGACCCGGCGTTAAATGCAGGGGACCTCACGTTAAAGGCAGGGGACCTTACGTTATGGGCAGTGGATTAGAAATTCGCACGGGACCCAAACGTTAAAGGTATGGGACCTTACGTTATGGGCAGGGGACCCGGCGGGAACCGCAAATATGCGCAGTGGTCCCCTGCGCATTTGTGCATAAGGGTTTTCTACCTCCATATTCATGCAGACGCAAGTAACGCAACCTTACATAACATAACACAAATGGAAATCACCCATAAGCCACTCTGAATACGACATACACACATATTACAACGTTATCTCCTAAAAAACTCACCCACCGAAGGAAAGCGATTTTTCTGGGGTCGTCCGCGTTGTGAACCAACACGAGGCGGCATCATGTCCATAGTACTTTCAATGCGGTCCGTTACCGGACGTATAGTACCTTCATATGCCAACTTCCAGATCTCCAAGGTATAATAATCGCTTACTAATGAATACACCGGCACTTGGGCAGAACCACAAGCTGCAATCGCATGTGGACAAGGGATACGATCGATGTCAAACATCATGCACGTGCATGTGCGCAGCCCCAAATCGACCACCTCGTTCACATGTTGCCCGTACACGTTATATGTTAGATGCCCGACTTCCGACGCATGGAATTTTTGCGACTCGGTGAAATTCTCGCGTATGATCGACTCCACCTTCGGCGTAAAGCTAGTCATGTTCGCGGCGATTGAAGCTTCGGCAGTTCGCCGATGCTTACTGAACCATGATGATGTTAGTCGTTGAATCGAGCCCAACAGTCCAATTATTGGAAGCTCTCTGTCCTTGCGTAGAGCTGCATTTATAGACTCGGATCCATTGGTCGTCATTATGTTGTATCTTGATCTAGGGCAATATGCTCGCGTCCACGTTTCCTTTGGGACTTCGTCAAGATATTTAGCCACGTCCGCATATTTTGGTGAAAACTGCTTAAAATGACAGTCGCACTCGCTCTTTGTGTAGGCAGTAGCGACACGCCAAAAAATCGGGCAAGCACCTTTCTTCTTCATTTTCGTCTTCACGTTTTGTTGAAGGTGCCACGCACAGAAACCATGAAACGCGTTCGGGAAAACGGCCGGAACTGCATTCTTTATTCCAGGGTTCCGATCAGAAATTATTACGAGATCGTCGCCATCCGCAACAAAACGTCTTAATCTCGAGAGAAACCACGTCCATGACTCGGTTCCCTCCGAACCGTCGGCAAGACCCCATGCTAAAGATATTGATGGTAATCGCCATCTTGCGCAGTGGCAATCATCAGGATACCCTTATACTTCCCCTTAAAAAAAGTGGCGTCGATAGAAACGACCTTCCTCATGAACGTAAAGCCTCTGACGCATGCGCCGTATGCCAAGAACATGTACTTGAACCGATTTTCTTCGTCCATCTCCCAATCAGTGATGCTGCCCTCGTTGGCTTGCCTCACCGCATCTAAGTAAGCCGGCAGTAAACCGTAGCAAGCGTCCCTGTTGCCAACTAGTTCGTCGGTCGCTATTTGTTTTCCTCTCCAAGCCTTGTAGTATGAAACTTCTACTCCCCTGCTCTGCATCATCGATTGTATGGAACTGGGAGCGGGGATGTCTTTAGGAGCCCTGAAATTTTCCAACAACGTGCTCGATACGAGCGACGAACTTCCCTGGCGATGTCTACGTCGTCGATGAGACACGCCGCACGTGTGCGTGTTGACGTACTTTCGGATTGAGAAAAAGGGGGAGTCCTTGTCCTGTGCAGCTCGTACTCGCCATTCGCAGTTCTCCTTCGCACATTTCACTACGTACAGGGTTTTGTTTGACCTATCCAGTTGGATTTCGAAGCATGCAGCGACAGCGATTTTAGCGATTTCGTCCTTCAATTCTTTCTTGCTACGAAATTCTTGTCCAACATATAAGGTCGAACCATCCGTAAACGAATAGGTACTATCGTCGGCCACATCAGCAGCGTCGTCGTGCTCATCGACGTCAAAATCGTCATCATCATCATCATCAGCATCATCATCATCTCCGACCCGACCATCATCATCTATAGCACCTTGGTCCCCCGGATTTTCGTCTTCCCGTCCGACTTGCTCGTTCTCATTATCATATACATAGCCACTGCTTTCATTAATTTGGTAAGGAGGGTTGTAAGATGTGCTGGGAAAACCCTCAAATGGTTGGATTTCTGCGTTTGTATCGCAATGCGCTATAAGACCGACGTCGAAACCCGACAAATCATTAACATGAGGTTGATGTGGTGGTGACGCAATGACGGATAACTCAACTTCCACGTGAAGAGGTGGTCTTGATCGACTTGAACCACCTCCAAGGTACGCACGTACGCCGTAATCGTTCTCGATGTAGATGGGGCGCACATAATTGTAGTCTATGCAAGGCATGTAGCTTATCCGTAGTTTGGTATTGTCGTTGCGTAACGACAATGCATTCAATATCTCGTTAGTGAGATCCACTAACGTGCATGAACCGTCGTCAACCAAGATTGATTGCCACCGGCAAGTTGGATCGGGAACCCAGTTCGACGTATTGTCCTCGCGAATCACCCACTGACCATCGACTTGAAAAAAAATGCTGCTGATCGTCATGATTATCACCTATAGAGAATGACGATGGTGGAATGTATGCTTGCTTTCTGCTGCAAGGAGTTGGTCGTGCGGCTTTTAATACATTAAAAGCGTTGTTTTACTTTGTATTTTAAATTAATCTGGGGTCCCAAGCGTATATGAACGGGTCGCTGCCAATTTAGGGTTTCTCACGTTCGCTTTATTCGTACCAATAATTGAACAATTACTGAGTATTTGGTCAAAATATTTTCCTCAGTAACAAGTCAAATCACCCATCATGTGTCGTTTCATACAGAGAATCAATTATTCAACAATGGAAAAAGGTTTATCAAGTCGTATGGTGGGATACGTGCTCAAGGGACCATAACTTGAAATCATGGGACCCGCACGTTAAATATGCAGGGGACCCGCGCATATTGCATTGGCGCTGATATTACGGACGGGTCCCAAGCGTATGTGTATCTGAACGGGTCCCATGATAATTTAGGGTTTCTCACATTCGCTTTATTCGTACCAATAATTGAACAATTACTGAGTATTTGGTCACCCGCGCATATTGCATTGGCGCTGATGGGACGGGACCCAAGTGTATATGTATATGGACGGGTCGCTGCCTAATTTAGGGTTTCTCATGTTCGCGTCCGTCGTACCAATTATTGAACAATTACATTTGGTCAAAGTATTTTCAACCATATCAAAAAAATTTATTCAAATAAACCTATAAACCTACAAAAAAATTTATTCAAATAAACCTACAAATGGTCCCCAGTTCGACGTATTGTCCTCGCGAATTACCCACTGACCATCGACTTGAAAAAAATGCTGCTGATCGTCATGATTATCACCTATAGAGAACGACGATGGTGGAATGTATGCTTTGTGCTGCAAAATAGTCGTGCGGCTTTTAATACATTCGTGCGTTGTTTTTATTATCCATGTGTTTTATTTGTTATTTTTAATAAAATAAGGGGACCATAATTCTCTCCAGGGGACCATAACGTGAAATCAAGAGACCCGCACGTAAAATCAGGGGTCCCAAGCGTATATGTATATGAACGGGACGCTGCCAATTTAGGGTTTCTCACATACGCTTTAGTCGTACCAATAATTGAACAATTACTGATTATTTGGTCAAAATATTGTCCTCAGTAACAAGTCAAATCACCCATCACGATTCGTTTCATACAGAGAATCAATTATTCAACAATGGAAAAAGTTTTATCAAGTCATATGGTGGGATACGTGCTCAAGGGACCATAGCTTGAAATCATGGGACCTGCACGTAAAATAAGGGGACCCGGACGTAGAATTAGGGGACCCGCGCATATTGCATTGGCGCTGATGGGACGGGTCCCGTATATGTATATGAACGGGACGCTGCCAATTTAGGGTTTCTCACATACGCTTTAGTCGTACCAATAATTGAACAATTGCTGATTATTTGGTCAAAATATTTTCCTCAGTAACAAGTCAAATCACCCATCACGTTTCGTTTCATACAGAGAATCAATGCATTCAATAATATCAAAAAATTTTATTCAAATAAACCTACAAACTAACATCCATAAACCCTTCAACTACACCAAGTTCAAAATGTCCAAAGCCACCTACAATTAACACTTCCAAACTCAGCCAAACAAATGGCGCATACAGCTATGCGGGTCACGCAATATCCGTGCAGCCATAGTGGCTCGATACGCTGAAATATCAATGTGCCTTTGATATTCATTAAACTCGGGCGTGTCAACCATAATCGTCTCCGCCGTCAACGCCGCATGAACCCCGCAATCCAAGCTGCCAGCCTTCTGGCTCCGATTCATTTTATTATCCAACTTCGGCTTTGTGACGATATCGAACTTGAACCGCCAATATTCAGAAAGAAACTCAGCCTGCAAAAAATAGCAAACGTCGAACATGTTACTAAATTCATAAAAATGATAGACAAAAGGATTTCAGCTACTTACGAACACTCTCCCGGCGAATTGCACACCATGCGCGCCCAACGAATCGTTAAGGACGAAGGTTTGCGTTGTCGCGTCAAAAATAAGCACTGCCCAGTGGGTCCGTGCGAAAACGGGAGAGATGATGTACTTGCATCGTACCAATTCATCCTCCGTGAGACGCTCCAACCAGCTCCGACTGCTTCTCGACAATCCATTCACGAATTCCTCCATATCATCCACCCGCACTTTCGCTTTCCTATTCAACTTCTGCGCTTTCCTAAAGTGCTCGTCTTGCACGTAACTTGGAAAGATGAAGACGTGAGGATAAACCACGGAGTCCGCATAGATTCGCCTCAAGCAATCTAGATATGCGTCAAGACAATTAGACTTGAGCATATCATGGAAGAGCAACATGTAGAAGCCTTGGGCATCCACGTCGCACCGGTCACCCGACCAAACGTTATCCCTGCATAAAAAGGAAAATTATGAGCGTGTTTATGTACGATAACTGAGGTTGACATCGAAAGAAAACATTTACCTAAATCTTGCCGCTTGAAGGTAAGTGTCAATGAGCACGCGATCATGTGCATGAATCAACTGACGCCCGGAGAAGTCCACTCGCCCGAGGTACTTTTTAATCCACTTCTCATTTCTATTTGAGCCAGAATCCTCATCACTTAGATCAACAAATTCTACAGTCGATTTGCCTCTTCTTCGAACTCCTCGGGCACTCGACGAAGCACCAAAATCTCCAGCCTCAACCACCTCCACAGGTGTGGGAAACTCTTCAAGGGGTACGATCGCTAAATGATCGTCGTCGGCACGATCGCGGTGGACGGGGGAACACCTAACCTCCACTCCCCGCATGAGTAGGCCCGTCATACGGTCGAATAGCTCGTGTGCGGCCCCAACGTCAAAAACGCTGTCCCTAAAGTACGCCGCCTCCAACTCTTCCGCTGACGGCACTAACAACCCTCGTACAAAATCGCCGTCGACGGCCTCTGCGACCGTCCTAAGAGTCGGGCATGCCTTGCGAGGCCAATTCTTCGTCGCCCACCTGAGCATGCGTGGCGTGAAATCTTCTTCTTTGCGAACCGCAAACACGTCTGCAACCCTCGGTATGCACTCGTATGCTAGTATCTGAATACAAATAACGCAAAAAATCTTAGAAACGTCCCTCAAAACATGGTATGCGAAGAAGCTTAGTTATAATTCACCTGAAGTGGTTGTACGAACCCACTGATCAGCCATTCCCGTCGCTTCTCCCGTAGATTTACCTTCACAGTGCGTATCACCTCATCGAAAGCCACGGTGCCCCAAGGATACCGGGAGAATGCAAACCGATCATCGACGAGACTAAGGACCCAGGTACTGACGACGGTGTCCTTCTTCGACGGTCGAGACATCAACACGGCGGTGGCGAAGTACACGTCCGCCAACTTCAGCTTCTCGAAGTCCACATCGTCCTCGTCGCCAGACAACTCCTCCAACACACGCTTGACGTGCGACATGCGGACTTTAGAGCTGCCACCAAAATGTCTTGCGGTGAATTGTGAGCCGCCGTTTACCGGCGGACGCTCGGCGGCGAACTTCAGCCCGGTGATTAGGCAATAGTCCGACTTTGAAAATCGGAGTGGTTTTTTGCCAAAAATCATCCACAGCTCTTCCCGGTTGTGCAGCATCGTCTGGCTCTGGATGAGGTACCACAGCAACTGGCCCGAGAGGTTAAAATCAGGCTCGGCCCTAACGAGGCGGCCGAACGGACTCTCGTTCGTAAAAATCTCCCACTCGTGGTGGTTCAGACATTGCCTTATCAGCTCGCTGGCATCGGCGTATAACGAGCTCAGCTTTACAGTCAAATGGGGAACTTCGTCCACTGTCTCGAACTGCTTCTGCATCACAACCTAATTTATACGTAAAACACGTGTTAGCTAGGGCTACGTGGTATGAAATAATGAAAACAGAAAACCCTTATGCACAGATGCGCAGGGGACAGCATCGCATATGCTGAGATTCAAGCACAGATGCGCATGGGACCCCTGCGCATCGGCGCGGTCCCAGCAAGGGTCCCCTGCGTATACGCGCGGGTCCCCTGGTCATAGCGCGCGGGTCCCCTGCTTATAACGCGCGGGTCCCACGACCTTGCGCGCGCGCAGTCACACTGGACCCGCCCATTAAACTCAGGGGACCCGAGCGTTTAAGCAGGGGAAACGCGGCTAATACACAGGGGACCCGTGAAATACGCACAGGTCCCTTGCTCATAAGCGGGGGTCGTCTGCTTGCAAGCACGGGACCCATGCATTAAAAAGCGACGTACGCTGCGCAAGCACGGGTCCTATGCTTGCAAGCACGGGTCCTATGCTTGCAAGCACGGGTCCTATGATTGCAAGCACGGGTCCTATGCTTGCAAGCACAGGTCCTATGCTACCAAGCACGGTCCTATGCTACCAAGCTCTGTCCTATGCTTGCAAGCACGGGTCCGCACCAAATTAGGGTTCGATGGGTCGTTCCCAAATACCCTCTCGCGTTAAATTGAAAGTGGCGAAGAGTAGAAAACACATACCTCCACTCTTTGGGTGTTCGCGTTGAATGCCATTGGATTGTCGAATGAGTCGATTGAGGTTGAGGTTCGGTTGGCTTTGAGTTGCAGAGAAGACGATTTGCAGTGCAGGGCGGGAGAGCACACGCTTGCTTTTTTTACTGGAAATGAAAGTGGTTGCTTTTTTTTTACTTTTACCCCACTATTCTATCACGGGTCTGATGTTTCAGATTCGCTACAGTCTAACGTAACATGTAAACCCTTTAGTTAATTTTTTCGATAAGTGTTGTTGAGGTTGTTGATTGACATTAAATAAGGGTAAAATAGTCTTTAGAGCAGAGTTAGTAAGGGTACAAAGGTAAAGTCCGATTTTGGGTGCTATTTTTTAAAACATGACCAACTCAAAGGCTATTTTCTTAAAAAATCCTATTAAGATAATGGTGACCAATCTTTATATCATTACCTTATTGTAACGTAACTAATAACATCACATTCACATCATAGAAAATGTAAATTTTACCGAAGTGTAAGTTGTTAGTTTAACTGTTACAAGGACAACTACAAGGATGAAATCAGCCGTTAGCTTGCGTGACGACTTCAAGTCAACATTGTGGATGACTATCAGCCACGTAGACGACGTACGAGATAGTATTCCCAAAGACAAAACCATGGGACCCACTCCAACTTTTTTGAATTGCCCTATTGAAATTTCAAAATAAGAACTCGTACCAAAATTTCCTCCACTAGATATTCAAAGTTCAAACTACCTAAAATCATTGTTGCAAAACTCGCCCTAGGCGGCCGCCTAGGCGCCGAATAGGCGCTCGGCGGGCCTGGGCCGAGGCGAGAACCTCCTAATCGGCCCTTCTGGGCGCCGGAGCCGCGTAATCGGCGCCCACGCCGCCTAGTCGCCGAGTTTCCCGAGTTTTCGTCCGCCTACTCGCTTATTATAAAAAAAAAATTGAAATCTAACCTAGCTCTCGCAGGCTCCTCGGCTCGCCTGTGCGGCCATCCACCGCGCACCACCTCCTCTCGGCGCCTGCTCCTCAGCCCTTCGGCAGTCTCAGCCCGTCGCAACTCAGTCTTCACGGTCGCTGCCTCAGCCCGTCGCCGCAGCTTCAGCCCATCCGTCCACCTCCCTCATCATCCCACCTCAGGCCGTCGTCGACCGCACCCCTCTCCAGCCAGCGGCAGCACAGTAGAAATCGATCTTTTTTTCAATTCAAGCAGGGTGTGATGGGTTGTATCGATCGACGATGAGATGAAGAAGACGGTTGACCAGTCAAAATTACTTTAATTTGGGTTTTATTCTTAATGGGCTAAATTTATTGGGCCATAATGTATTTATTTATTTATTTATTTTGTCTTTTCAGTGAAATCTTAGCCTAATTTGAATTTTGTTTATTCATGTTAATCTCATGAAAATTTTAAATTAAATTGATATCTATCAAGAATAAAATAAATAAAATATAGGTATACCGCCTAATTTCCGCCTAGAAACCGCCTACTCCCCGCCTAGACCGCCTAGGCGCTAGGCCCCTACCGGGCGCCCGACTAGCGCCTAGCGAGTTTTGCAACATTGCCTAAAATAGGATTCTCACAATTTTTCTATCCTCCGAAACTTTGAGTTTCTACTATTCATTACCTTAAAACTTTTTAAATTTTACCATATTGACCCCTTAAGTGCTAATAATTATATTTTCAACATAAAATATTTTAACAAAATTTTATTATTTATGT
The DNA here is from genome assembly GCA_027422505.1 of Craterostigma plantagineum. Classification (NCBI taxonomy): domain Eukaryota; kingdom Viridiplantae; phylum Streptophyta; class Magnoliopsida; order Lamiales; family Linderniaceae; genus Craterostigma; species Craterostigma plantagineum. The sequence goes on from JAPQWV010000015.1 coordinate 5,277,022, forward strand.
TATTCTTTTCTATTATAATACATGAATACTTGTTTTAAAACAAAGGTTACAAACTGCAATATTAAAATGCCGAGACTTGAAGACTATCCATTTATTGTTTGTACGAATATTTTTTCATTTCCGTTTTAATGTATCTTTAGGTCGTGTAATGTTTTTAGTGTTTTATTTTTCCGGTTTTTTGTGCATATGATTTTATCATTTATATCATTAGTTTATTTCACATTTTTTCAATCAAATTTAAAATAATAGTTTGGTCTAATTGGTAAATTTAGTAAAATACGTGGGTGTTATTGAAATGAAATAAAAGTAGAAGTGGAAATGAATATGCTTAGAATATTCTTTTGGGTTTGAGAGTGAGTTCAACTGTTAGAGAAGAATTGCCTTTTGAAGTGACATTTACTGTAAAATGGGTTTGAGAATGGTTTTACTATTGGAGATGGTTTTAGTTATTGATATAATTCTAGGCTATTAATTCTTCCGGCGTTAAATTATGATTATTAAAAATAAAGTAAGATACTAGTATGTTTAGCACATCAAATGTACGTGGACATATGTTTTATGTTTTGAACATTGCATATTATTACTTAAGTTATTCAAAAATAAAATTTTAAATAAGGATAAAAATTAGAATATTAAAGATAAAATGGTTAAACTACCCGTCAGACCAATTGACAATTTTTAGACCCAAATCTCTTTATATAAGAGTATATATATATTTATGAGTATTATTTATGACATAGCATATATGATTGGTGCTATTAATTCGCCATTAATTTTTCCACAATTAACTAATACTAGTTTAAATTGCACACTCATATGCGTGTGCTACATAATATATAAATCTTTTTTTAAATATTAAATAACAATTTCTAAAAATAGAAGGGTAAATGTGACAATATATAAATGCAAGGTAGTGGGTGGTTTCTTATTTTTTATTTTATGTTAATTATTAATTTGAGAAAAATTATGATTGGATGATTGATACACCTAATTGAGCATTTTTTAACTCATAGGGAGCATTAATATAAAGAGTGTAATAGATATGACATCCAAATATATACAGTTTCGGTTTCGAAACGTTGCCTAGGTCTAGGTCGACGCTACGTGGTGACTTGGGTTGGATATTTGCCTTATGGTAGGCATTAGATTGACCATGGTTTTCGTCATGACTATTGTCTAAGGCTTAGCACAGCTCCGAACCAACACTGAATTTTGTCTCGAACTGCTAAGTATAAATTTTATTTCTCTTTATATTGAACTGTTATTGCACTAATTTTTTTTTATTTGGAAACTTGAGATATTCCAATCAACCAGTTATGAATTTGAGATAATTGAGATCTCTAATTAAAATTGAATGAAAAGATCTTCAATTTGAAATACCATGTGGTTCATCTCTTTGGGGGGGTGGAGTTTGCAAAGAGGTGCATATATTGTGCACCAATTTCGGCTACTTGTTAAAAATTCGCCACGCAAGCATCAAAATTTAACCGAAGAACACTGTGGGACCCACTACAACTCGGACCAATCGAACGCTGCCCAATTTTTTTTCCCTTACGGAACTCCATTTGCAAGCCATGCAACAAAAAGGCACAAAAGGACACAACTCACACACTGCCCTTCCGATAAAATCGTGTGGTTTTCTACAACGCAAAATCCTAACGCCCCAAAATAAATCAGAAAATCGACGAAATTTTTTCTCCATTTCTTCTTCTCTGAATCTAACATGGAGTTTGAGAAGGAGGACGAAGCGGCGCCGCCGAGCAACGTTAGTATTAAAGAAACGCTTGGGTTTCTGATGGATAACACGGACGCGGCGAATAAGAGCGTCATCTCTTTGGGGATTGGGGACCCAACTGCGTATTCGTGCTTTCGGACACCGTCGGCCGCTCAAGAGGCCGTCGTCGAGGCTCTGCGCTCGGCCAAGTTCAATGGCTATTCGCCTACGCCTGGCCTCCCTCAAACCAGAAAGTAAAACCTTTCATATCCCTTTTTGCTCCCTTTTTATTGTTCAATTTCTCATTTTCCTTCTGTTTTGTCAAGGATTCTTTTTAATCCTTTGCATTATTACGGAGAACCTCTAATTTGGTTGAGTATCTACACTTGCATGGACTATTGGTGGTTTAACTCTGTTCAATCGTTTGTTCAATCCCTTGAGATGCTTAATCTGATATTTACTTCTGTGTCTAAGAGATTCGCCCAATTTGATGATATTTTTTCAACAGGGCGTTGGCCGAGTACCTATCCAATGATCTTCCATACAAATTACAAATCGGCGATGTTTATGTGACGGCGGGTTGTACGCAAGCCATTGAGGTAGCCCTATCGATTCTGACCAAGCCTGGAAGTAATGTGCTTCTCCCAAGGCCTGGTTTTCCAATATATGGGCTTTGCTCTTCGTTTAGAAATATCGAAGCTCGTTATTTCGATCTCATCCCTGAAAATGGTTGGGAGGTTGATCTCAGTGCTGTGGAGCGTCTAGCTGATCGTAACACTGTTGCCATGGTTGTCATAAATCCCGGGAACCCTTGTGGGAATGTATATTCATATCAGCATCTCAATAAGGTTTATATATGTGTGTTCATATCTGAGCAGTTTGATATTATTTGTTAAATGAGAGATCTTTGACAGTGATGAATTGGCCATAGATTGCAGAAACTGCAAAGAGGCTTGGCATAGTTGTGATTGCTGATGAGGTTTACGGTCACCTTGCTTTTGGAGATAATCCTTTCGTACCAATGGGAACTTTCGGGTTTATCACGCCTGTAATAACGCTTGGATCTTTGTCCAAGAGATGGTTAGTCCCAGGTTGGAGATTAGGTTGGTTGGTCACTAACGATCCCGGGGGTTGTTTGAAAAGCCCGAAAGTAATGATCAATGTTTCTTAATCCCTTTTATTTTTTCGTCGTGACCGAAAATCTGAACTTTTTTTCTTGTTTATCGTCGTGTTCTTCACACCACAACAGTTCATCGAGCGCCTTAAGAAGTATTTCGACATCTGTGGAGGGCCAGCGACGTTTATACAGAGCGCAGTCCCATCAATTGTCGATCAAACTCAAGAGATGTTCTTCAAGAAAACCATAAACACGCTAAGGCGAACATCTGATTTGTGCTATCGAAGGGTTACAGAGATCCCTTGCATCACATGTCCTTACAAGCCACAGGGATCGATGGCTTTCATGGTAAGAACAGTCCTTCCCTTTTTGTTCATTTATCTTTTTTTAATGCTAAATAACTCCAACGAAATAATAGGTGAAGCTGAACATTTCGATGCTGAAAGACGTGAGGGACGATATCGACTTTTGCCTCGAGTTGGCCAAGGAAGAATCTGTCATAATCCTTCCTGGTAAGAATGAGAGCTGTGTTGATTAGCCTTTCTTTTTTCGTTTTCATTCGTTGGAATCTATGTTAGATTATGTGGATTCGATTTTGTCTTATATTTATCTTGGATTCTTTTTAAGGATCGGCCGTTGGGCTCAAGAATTGGCTTCGTATAACGTTTGCCGTCGACCCTTCGTCGCTTGAAGCAGCTTTGGAGAGGCTGAAGGGCTTCTGTCGAAGGCATTCTCTCGAATAAAAAAAGCATATAAAACAATAATAATAATAATAATAATAATAATAATAATAATAATAATAATAATAATGGTAACGTTCATCATATATTTGTCTTTTTGGGATTTCTTTTTTGGTAGAAAGGCGAGGCCTGGGCCTTTACAAAAGTTAACGTAAAATTAAATGGGGTATGGCGACCCCACGAACGTCTCCCGATATTTGGGGTAGTAGCCTGCTCGGAGTAGATTCGAGTACATGCACTCGATGAGGCATAGAGATTGCTCTCCTCGCAAGCCAATCAGCACAATAGTTCGCCTCTTCATATATGTGTCGAATCACCACTGTCCATTCTTGGTCCAAAAGTTCCCATGCTTCATGAATCGAAGGTCGTAAAATCATGGTATTTTGAGTCCTATGACATAAAATATCTTTCACAATTCGTGAATCAACTTCAACCTCAATTTTCCTAAATCACATGTCCCACGCAAGGTTAAGGCCAGTAACGATAGCCCAGATCTCTGCAACCACTGCCGATGCAATAAATCCCATGTCCCACACGATTTCTGGGATTTCTTTTATGGTGATCTGTTTTGGGTTTCGGGGGTATTTGTTGATGGATAATGAGGTTCTGATATACCATTTCTTTAAAATATATTTTGCGAGAAAATCGTAAACAAATGTTTTCCAACATACAAAGCGTGAAGACGAATATTGACGGCGAGGCAATCGATGCTCATACTTTGAGTTCTGTGTTGAAATCAAATAACATTTAAAGAGTAAACGGTGATCTGGATCTTAAACTATATCAAAATGGTGCTCATATTTTACAATGGGTCGTTTTGGTTCTCAATCTTTTCAAATCTCGTCACTTTTGGTTCTTTTGACGAAAGTCAAAGGTTAACGATCCCGTGGCTCCTAATCGAGGGCAAATTAGTCATTTTATGTAAACAAAAAAGAAAAAAAATTTGAAGCGTATAGATCGAAGAACTGAAACGATGAAACATGAACAGAAAGAAAAAGTGGACATCGCGAGGCTAAAGATGAAGCAGAGATAGCTCCGTGCGAGCATATGCAATCTATGAGAAATTAGTGTAAATTCAGTGTAAATTCAACATCATCATCATCATCTAGGAAAGAAATTAGCTGACCCCCACCAATAACCAAACAAAATCAACCGATAATCCAAATAAATATATACGATTTACAAGACCAAGAATACAAATAAACGAAGTTACTCACTGTCAATGTAAGTTGAAATAACAACCGGTCGAAATCTTCTCCTCCAGGCCATCAATTTATTTTCAGTGCTTTACGAGGGTTTTCGGATAATGCAAAGTTATACGGCGCTTTAGGATTTGTTTTTTTTTTTAATCAATCTAGGATTTTCGAAAGCTAGCCAACAATATTCTTGAATCGAGACCAACGGTTTATGGTTTATTGGGCGAAGTTAGAATGGGCAAAAACCGGTCGATTTGAGTGGTGATGTAGAGTTTTTTTACCAAATCGAAGCTTTTTTTGAATGAGATTTGCTGTTAGCAATGTTTCTTTTTAGTTTACTATTTTTTAATACTAAGCCCTTAAAGTTGAAATACCCATAGTTAAATTCTATTAACCAGTTAAAATGTGATAGAAGATGTGAACCAAAATTGACAGATTTGGCAAATACAGTGTTGAGAATTAGGCCAACCTAGATTCGTATTTGGACGTAGTTTCGTGTATGTGACTTCTCAATATCGAGGGGTTCGATATCAAGCTTGATCAAAATGAAAAACAGTAAAAAAATATAAAATCTGAACACAAATCTTAACGTGGTTAGGCTACAACTTTAGCCTACGTCCACGGCCCGAACAGAGAATTTTTATTGATTCCACCTTTCCAGATTACAAAGTCTTCCTCTCTAACTTTCGATTTTACATCAAGCTCTCAAACTCTCTCGTTCGCAAGTTATTGGTCGTTCAACATGCACAGTTGGCAACAAAAAACCAGTTTTTGTAGTGCGTTTAGTAACTTCCCCTATCTCTGTAGAAACCGCTTGGGAGCAGTTTGGTCGGTTATTTTCCTCTAGATGGGTTGGGAGTTGATCCTCCAAGCTTCAATCTTGACCCATGAAGCCTCAATCCTCGTCATCGAACGGATAAACTTCGAACTAAAGGAAATAAACTGCTTCAGACATCATTCACGGCCACAACAGGGAACTTCACGGCCATGAGAGTAACGGGCCATTTGCAAATCAGCCTCTGCCATCACCCACGGCCACTGCCATGAGCAGTCACGGCCGTGAGCTTCTCCAGAGGATGTCCCCACGGCTATAGCTATGGCCTCCACGGCCGTGGGGCTGGCGGGCAGAGTTTCTGCCAGCTCCTCCACGGCCGTGAACCTTTCTTCACGATGTCGTGGTGTCCTGATGGTTCGCCCTCCCTTCGTTCTCTTGCATTCCGAGCTCATTTCGATCGATCCCGTCTTTGATTTCCCGAGTTTTGGATCACCCACACTCAACAATCTCCACCTTGATACAATAACTCTTCAAAAAACAGCACCCAAGCAACGCAACTTGTTTCCAAGTTCCTTCTTCGATCACCATTCGAATTTGCAGATATTCAATCCATCTGAAACGCGCTTCATCTTGAATCGGTTGATCTTCATTCAAACATGTGATTCCTCCACCCTTTAGCTCAAAGGGTGTTAGAGCTCAGACCTTTCGCTTGGTCGAAGTTGATCTTGAGCTCATACCTTTCGCTTTCTCGATTTTGGCTTCCTTCGTTAATTTCGAGTCGGTCTTGTTCCCAGCGTCATGGCACCCCTTGCCGAGCCATTTGCAGCTGACCAACCTGTTATTCTTTGATTTAATAACAGCGTTGCAAGTCTCATTAGACGAAGTTACCTCATCGAACACGCTTGTCGCAGAAATTTCATCTTCAAGAGTCACGTCTTGAATTTATGAAGTTTTAGGTTCTTTGTACGACTGCTCCACCTCGAGACAAAGCTTCTCCAACCTCGCTTGGTTTTTCTTCACGCATTGTCCCTCGTCGAGATACCATAGCCGTTTAGCACGTATACCATTACACTTGAACCCTTTGAACACAGCTTTCGAGCCCTTTAGGATTTTGATTTTTCCATCATCGGTTTTGGTTGAATATCCAAGGTCGTCCGATGTCCCGACCGAGATTTAAGTTTCTTCTCATCTCGGGAACGAATCTCACTTCTCCGAGCACCTTCGCTTTGCCCGAATGCAGCCTCAAGCTCACCGAGCCTATCCCACGAACTCGACATTCCTTCCCATCGCCTAAATGAACCGTTTCGTCCTTCACTTCTTTGAAGTCCTTGATCCAAGACCAGTTACACGTTATATGAAAGGTACAGCCCGAGTTGAGAATCCATTCGTTACCTACATCCTTTTTAGCCACAGAAAGGATCTCGGCCGACTCGTAACCTTCTTCATCCGCAGTCACCTTTTTTACTCGATCTTGATTCTCAGAGTTTTGCGTTCGTTTGGGGCATTCCTTTTTCCTATGTCCATCTTCGTGACACTCGTAGCACTTGATAGGATTCCTTTGCTTTGGACTTTCCCTTTTTCTTTTCACCGCTCGGCCTAAACTTCACGGTTAGGAGCTCGCCCGAATCGTGTGCATTTTCAGATTCCTTTTTGATATTGAGTTGCCTTGAACTCAACGTCTTCAGCACGTCCGCAAGTTTGAGCATGTCCCTCCCATAGAGCAGCATCTCCTTCAACGTCGAGAATCCCTTAGGTAATGAGCACAGCAACAACAACGCCTTGTCTTCCTCCTCGATCACCAGGTCGGCATTTTCCAGATCAAAGATCATCTTGTTGAATATGTGCACTTGATCTTCTATGCGGCCTCTTGCATTCGAAACGAATATAGGGCTTGCTTGAGATAAAGTCTCTTGGCCAAAGTCTTCCCGTGTAAAGCTCGTCGAGCTTCTCCATAGACCGTCGGGTGTAGACTCCTTCGAGACCGTTCTTAGCACCTTGTGTGATGCCCGGGGCCGAAGAGGGCGGGGAGTGATCGCCGGTGCCAGGGTGCACGGACAATGAGCGGCTCCTGGCAGGCTTCTAGGCGAAAGGGTACATGAACGAACCGATCCAACACCAGAATGAGAGGGGATCCTGAGACTGACAATGTATGGGCGTGTCAGGTTAAGAATCGTATAAAAGAATTGATAGTACTACTCATATCACCAAGGTCGACCTACCTTTTCGGGAGTCCATCTATAGAAACTCCGAAGTTAAGCGTGCTTGACTTGGGGCAATCTAGGGATGGGTGACCCCCTGGGAAGTTTCTCAGGGTGCGTGTGAGCGAGTGCACGAAGCACGCTAAAAGGTTAAATGGTGGTACAGTGGGGCCAGATTATCAGTCGGAGTGCGGTGGGCCCAATCCCACTAGTCCCGGTAGGGACCGAAGCTATAGTGACACCCGGTATGGGACGGGTTGTTACACCTTGTCGTCGAGGCTTAAGACGATTGCGCTATGTGCCTTCTCCCTCATTACCTTCTTGATTTTCGGCGCCATCTCAGTGGGCGTCATGTCCTCCTCTTTGATAGCCTCTTCGAGCCCTTGCTGGACGACGCCTTCATTTTAATCTTCTACAAGCCAAAATCATTGTCGCCATTGAACTTCTCCATTTCAAATCTAGCAACGGCCATTTATTCGATCGCGCGTTGATCCACGCTCACCGCACCACTTATTGAGAATTAGGTCAACCTAGATTCTTATTTGGACGTAGTTTCGTGTATGTGACTTCCCAATATCGAGGGATTCGATATCAAGCTTGATCAAAATGAAAAACAGCAAAAAATATAAAATCTGAACACAAATCTTAACGTGGTTCGGCTACAACTTTAGCCTACGTCCACGGCCCGAACAGAGAATTTTTGTTGACTCCACCTTTTGAGATTACAAGATCAGATCTTCCTTTCTAACTTTCATGTTTACATCAAGCTCTCAAACTCTCTCGTTCGCAAGTTATTGGTCGTTCAACATGCACACTTGGCCACAAAAAACCAGTTTTTTTAGTGTGTTTAGTAACTTCCCCAATCTCTGTAGAAACCGTTTCGGAGCAGTTTGGTCGGTTATTTTCCGCTAGATGGGTTGGGAGTTGATCCTCCAAGCTTCAATCTTGACCCTTGAAGCCTCAATCCTTGTCATCGAACGGATAAACTTCGAAGTAAAGGAGATAAACTGCTTCAGACATCATTCACGGCCACAGCAGGGAACTTCACGGCCATGAGAGGAACGGGCCATTTGCAAATCAGCCTCTGCCATCACCCACAGACACTGCCATGAGCAGTCACGGCCGTGAGCTTCTCCAGAGATGTCCCCACGGCTATAGCTATGGCCTCCACGGCCGTGGGGCTGGCGGGCAGAGTTTCTGCCAGCTCCTCCACGGCCGTGAACCTTTCTTCACGAGGCCGTGGGGTCCTGATGGTTCGCCGTCCCTTCGTTCTCTTGCATTTCGAGCTCATTTCGATCGATCCCGTCTTCGATTTCCCGAGTTTTGGATCACCCACACTCAACATACTGGAATCAAAACGGCACGCTAAGTAAGTAAAATTTTGGGGGACGAGATCTGTCCCACTTTTTATTCCACTTTTTGTCCCACATATCACATATCTTTGACATTTGGCAAAGGTTGAGATTTTTTTATTTATTTTGGTTTTTATTCACAAATTTAAAAAATTATCATTATTTCATTTGATTTATATGATATAATCAAATAAACATATCTAATTTATTCTTTGTTTCGTTACGATCAATTTGATATCCATATCTTATACTTTTCGATGTAAGTATTATTTTATTTTGTATATTCTAAGGGATATTAAAATTTTTTTTGGTACACATAATCCGTTCCCAAAATTTGGTATAGTTTGATCGATAGTTTACTCGTTTCATAGTGCGAGGAACATTTTAAATGAGTTAGTGCGTTCCCTTCAATTAAATACGAAATGAAATAGGAGTACAATTCAGCCGCCGGCTTTCGTCGTATGCTTTTCTTGCTAAGCTCCACCAGCTATGGAACAAAATTGAAGGAAAGGAGATTCCATGTTGGGTGTAAGTAACCACCGTTCTTTCCTTTTCTTTGTTTTTTATCAATTAATAATAGTAACGGCGAAGACACTGCTTGAATTTTGTCTCATTGACAATCATTATCTCAATAAAAAGGGTGGCGCTACCACGTCTACTTCAGCTTCACCTGAATTCAGCGAAGCCTTTTCTCCTTTTGCCGTTTTAATTGTTTTTTCAACACTTCCGACGAGCTATGGCTGAACAGCGATCGTCCGACGAGATTTCTGGTAAAACTAAACCCTTTTCCTACGCTTACTATGCTGAAAAGATCTGTTGAGTTGAATGGTGGTGGTGTTGATTTGATGAACGAATTGTCGCAGCGATTGAGGTCGAAAATGGTGGAGATTTCAAAGTTCATGTCTTCGGCTCGTCGTCTGAGGTAAGTTGTTCATTTTCAGTGCCCTGGTTTTCAGTATTTTGTCTTAGATAGTCTTTGTTTCTTGCTTATTATTACACTGCTTCTGCTTTCTACAACTACCATCAATATGTTTCTTCTCTGCTGGTACTGCTGGAAATCGGAAGTATCCTAACAAGTCGTTCAAATAGTACATCTTTGATTTGTTTCCTTACCATATGTTCTTCCATCAAATTGTATTCCATTGTTAAACCGCTCAGCTGCTTTCGAAACTGCAAGAGAAGTGGGCCGATAAGCCAAAACCCTATCCAGCGATGTATTCGAGCGAATTCGGGGGAATCATTCTTGACCCAGAAATGATGGTCGTACCGATAGACGACCACATGGTTCATCGAGGGCATGGCGTCTTCGACACTGCTATTCTCATCGATGGGTCTGTGTCCCTCTTATCACCGATTACAGAACTAATCATCACTTTCAATTTTCTTTTTTCTCATTTCAATGTTCCACTCACAGGCACCTATACGAGCTAGACGTCCACCTCGATCGTTTCCTCAGATCAGCTTCGAAAGCCAAGATCAAATCTCCCTTTCCACGCGCCACCCTTCGAGCAATCCTCATACAGCTATCAGCCTCTTCTCAGTGTCGCTCGGGGACACTTAGGTACTGGCTAAGTTCAGGGCCAGGGGACTTCTTACTATCTCCTAAAGGTTGTCCTAAGCCCGCCTTCTACGCAGTGGTGATCAAGCATGACATCTCTCAGTGGAAGGAGGGCGTAAAAGTAATCACGTCAACCATTCCCATGAAGTCTCCCCTCTTTGCGACGATGAAGAACGTCAACTACCTCCCCAACGTGCTAACTCAGATGGAGGCTGAGGAGAAGGGAGCTTTCGCCTCGATTTGGGTAGATGAAGAGGGTTATATAGCTGAGGGTCCTAACGTGAATGTGGCCTTTGTTACGCACGAGAATGAGCTTATACTGCCTTTCTTTGATAAGATTCTGAGTGGTTGTACGGCCGTGAGGCTTCTTGCCTTAGCGCCCGTTTTGGTTGAGAAGGGGCTTTTGAAGAGCGTGAGGACTGGGAATTTGACCGTTGAGGAAGGGAAGAATTGCAAGGAGATGATGTACGTTGGCAGCACTCTTCCTATAGTCCCCATAGTTTCTTGGGATGACACGCTTATTGGAGATGGTAAGTCTCTAGATGACTATATTCTTGAAAACACATGAAGAAAAAAAATGTCGATTTTTTGGCAAAAAGAGAAACTTAACTTGATCTATAACTGTGGAAGGTAATGTGGGAGCGTTGACAATGGCGCTTTCTGACTTGCTATGGGAAGATATGGTTAGTGGGCCCGAGGGACAAAGGGTTCAAGTTCCATATGCGTAGCAGCAGGGGAGCACTCACTCTCTTTGGCTTTGCTTTCTCTTTCGCGTTAAGATGCTGTTTGTTTGTTGCTTATTACCGTTAAAGGCTAGTGTCTTGTCCTGTGTTGATTGCTAAGTGTTTATGTGCGGGCGAATAAATCGTACTTTGTCGACCTTTGTCATGACGCATGCCATTGATTTTCTTCTCTATGTATGCTTGTGCTGTCTTGTTATGCTGCAACAAAAGTAACATTGTGGTTTTAGGACGAATTAGATGATGTTCATTTCTTACTAACAAGATTGAATGGTTCGTTCATTCGTTAGTTTCTTTGTTATTGAATGTGGTAGGCATTGTCATTTTTCTGTTGAAATCGTTCTCTTATGTGTAGACTTGCCCAACCGCCGGTTAACCGTAACCGGCGGTTGGTAACCGGCGGTTGGCGGTTAGTCCATGGACTAACCGCCGTCTAACCGGCCGGGGGCGGTTGCCGGTTAGCCGCCCCCGGTTGACGGTTAGAGTAACCGGCGGTTGGCTAACCGCCGGTTAAGGTTGACCGGCGGTTCCAACCGCCGATTATGTGTGGTAGATATAGATAAATAGATCTCGTGTGTTCAACTACACTAGTCAACCATTGTTGTATAGTTGGAAAGGAAGAAGCGTATTAGTTGGAATTTCATGTTTCATCGTTGACTTTTGTTTCAACATGTGAAAAGTTAAAATACAGACGACGCAAACTTTTTACTTCTTAATATACAAAAAAAAACGGAAGACTAGGACTGGGGAAAAATACCGAAATAACGTCCTTATCGTATCGAATCGTATCGAAAATATCGAAAATTTTGGTATACCGAAGTTTTTGGTAAGGAATGATACTGTACCGAAAATTTTCGGTACGGTAATGGTATGAAAGTTTTTAAAAATAGGTATACCGATTATACCGAATACCGAAATTCTAAAATTTTTAATATATTTTATATATATATACACATCTATATATATTATATTATTTCAAAAAATATAAAATGAAAAATTAAGGATCTTCGTAAACTTATTTAGCCCATAAATTATTAACTTATACACAACTTTCTAATATTAGGCCTACCATATTTTACTTATGTAACTCAAGTAACGGTTAATTTTCGCCTTTTTAATGTTTTTTTCATGATTTTTGAAAGCGTGAAGATACAATGCAATTGCTTTTTGTTAATCTTCACTAATTTTTTGAATATAGCCGCTTCGTTCTAATTAATCTGTATATAAAGTTGTATTGGTTATGTAAAGTTTTTTGTCTTACTAAGGAGACTAGCTAAAATATGTAAATTATTTAAGGTTAAAAAATCTTTTTATTTTGAAAAATTTGGTATTAATAATCTATCGTATTGGTAAAAAAACCCCGTATGAATGGTATAGAAGGTATGATACCGATACCATACCGAAATTTCGGTATGATACCGTATCGAAATTTAAGGTATACCGAAATTTTGGTATGGTATTGGTATGATTTTTTTGGATACCGAAATTTCGGTACGGTATACGGTATCACAGTTTTGGTACGGTATACCGTACCGAACCACCCCTACGGAAGACCCACACAACACCATCAAAATTCTGTCTTTTCTTTAAATTTTATTTTGCTTTCTTCGTTTTTTCCTTATTCTTAATTGGAAGATGTGATCTCCGTATGGGGGTTGTGGAAAAACTAGGAAAGTGGATAATACTACAGCAAATTTAAATATTTTCCTTCTGGCATTGCTCAACTTCTTTTAAAATGGGTTTGATTTATAAAACTCTCATCTCATTTGAAAAAAAAAGGAAGAAAGAAACACTTTTGGCAGCCAAAAATAATGGAAATAATTGCCCACCTAACCACCAATCTATCTAAAACTTTCACCAAACACCAAATTCCATCTACTCAGTCTCCCACCACTTGTATTAAACTTCCCAAAACCAAATCGGAACACTCATTACAGAACTTCAGTTTCAGTATATACATATCCTCACAAGCACAAGAAAATCAATCGATCGATCACAGAAAAGCAGCAAAATCAAGAAAGAAAGGAAAAAAAAATGCCCGAGCCAAACAACAAGCAAAAGCTCCACATATCGATGTTCCCATGGATCGCCATGGGACACATAACGCCCTTCATCCACTTGGCCAACGAGCTCGCCGAACGCGGCCACAAAATCTCAATCCTACTGCCGAACAAACCCCTCCAGCAATTGGGCCACCACAATCACCACCCAAACCTCGTCACCTTCCACGTCATCGCCATCCCTCAAGTCGAAGGCCTCCCCGCCGGCGCAGAGACGGCGTCGGACATCGACATCAACCTGAAGAATCCGCTGGCCAACGCCTTCGACGCCACCAAGCCTCAGGTTAGGAGCTTGCTCGCCGAGCTTGGGCCCGACGTCGTCTTCTACGATTTCGCCGATTGGGTGCCTGAGATTGCGAGGGAATTAGGGTTTAAGACGGTGTGCTATAACGTCATCTGTGCGTCGTGTTTGGCTATTGGGATTGTGCCCGCCCGCCACATACCCAACGAAAGGTACGATTTTTTTTCAATTTTTTTTTCAGTTAATTATTTTTTCAATTTATATGAAAGTTAGGTAGGATAGCATAAAAGGACAACAAAATTAGGAGCCACGTTCCGCCGGTTCAAATCATCTGCCCACAATCCTTGTCTCACTCTCACTTCATGTCCCATTATGTAGAATTTTCATAAAAATGATTTTTATCATTGTCGAAAAATATAAGATATGGATATCAAATTAATCATCACAACAAATAATAAGTTGGATGTGTTTATTTGCATGGATCATATAAATCACATGAAATAACTATGATTTGGTGGAATATAGAATTAAAAGAATTAAAAGATAAAAAAGAAAGTTTGTGAACCGCATGATTTGAAATTCAACGGTTCTGATTATTTGGCACATAGAGGAAACATGGATTGTGAGATAGATGATTTCACGCGACATTATACGGAACTTTCTAAAGTAAGTATTTAGGTACATTATACGTCGGAAATCCTAAATTTTATCCCAAATTGCTTGATTCTGAAAGTTCGAAATGGTGCATCATAGTATTCACTCCTATGGGAATGGAAATGAAAACAAGATATACTATTTCTCGAAATATGGACAAGGGAGTTTAACTCCGAAAGAAGCACTTCATGAAACCTCCCGGAATTTGATTGATTTATTTATTCCCTTTTTACATAACGAAGAAGAAAGCTTACCTTTTTAGAGGACAATCAATACACCGGTTCTTTCTCTCCTTTTGCTTCTCATGAGAAGTTGGATAACCTCAGAAAAAAACTGCCCGTATAATGACTCCATTGAAATTAGCTGGAACCCTAAATTATATGTCGAAACCTTAGAATTTCGGTTAAAATCAAGGTGTATAATAACACTGCCTGAATTCGCCGGGACTATATTATATGCCGAAGTAGAAGAATTCGAGGCAAAATTGAGGTTGTATGATACCACCATTCAACTTCGTCGAAAACCTACATTAATACGCTGAAACCCTAGAATTTGAGACGAAATCAAGGTTTCGTTATATAATGTCCTAAAATTTTAAAAGTATGTCCGTACAATATCACACCCTAAATTCGTTCTCTTTAACGCCACCACTAAATATAGAAAAAAAAAAACATGCCATTTGTTTTCTGTTCGTCGAGGCTAAAATTCAAGAAAATTGTTCGATCTAATTGAAATTTTGCAAAAAAATCCAATTTTTTTTTCCAGACAGCTGACGTTGGAAGAGCTCATGGAGCCGCCCAAGGGCTACCCATCGTCCACGATAGTCCTCCGAGGCCAAGAAGCCCTAACCCTTTCCTTCATCGCCATGGACTACGGCTCGACGCGGTTCGACCATCGAATAACATCCGCCATGAAAAACTGCGACGCAATAGGCATACGAACCTGCCAAGAATTAGAAGGCCCGATGTGCGACTACCTCTCCGATCAGTACAAAAAGCCCGTCCTCCTAACGGGCCCAATCCTGCCCGGCCCGCCCACCGAGCCATTGGAAGAAAAATGGGACCAATGGCTCAGCAAGTTCCCCAAGGGCTCGGTGGTCTACTGCGCCTTCGGCAGCCAAATGATCCTCAAGAAGGAGCAGTTCCAAGAACTGTGCCTGGGATTCGAAATGACAGGTTTGCCCTTCTTCGTCGCCCTTTCGAAGCCCAACGGGGCGGAGACCATAGAGGAGGCGTTGCCGGAGGGTTTCTCGGGCAGGGTCGGGGACAGAGGGGTGGTTTACGGAGGGTGGGTTCAGCAGGCTCAGCTGCTGAGCCACCCCTCGGTTGGGTGCTTCGTGAGCCACTGTGGGTTCGGGTCTATGTGGGAGTCTTTGCTGAGCGATAAGCAGATCGTTTTGGTTCCAAGGCTGGCCGATCAGATACTGAACACGAGGCTCTTGGCCGAGGAGCTGAAGGTGGCCGTGGAGGTTAAGAGGGGAGACATGGGGTGGTTTTCGAAGGAGGATTTGAGTGGAGCGGTTAGGAGCGTGATGGACGAGGGGAGCGAGGTGGGTCGGGTCGTTAGGGAGAATCACGGGTCGTGGAGGGAGAGGCTCGCGGGTCGTGGGTATATGGATGGGTATGTTGATGGGTTCATTGAGCAGTTGTACGAGCTTTGATTTGAGGGTTTTTTGCCATTTGATTGCATACGTTGAGTTTGAGTTTGAGTTGAGTCTTGGGTTGTGGAATGTAAGATTGAATGTTGGATGTTGTCTGTAACGTCTTTTTACGTTATTTTTACCAATTTTTGTTTTTCTGGGACTTGGTTCTCGTGAATCTTTTACAAGCCTTTTCTTCTCCATGTGATCGATCAATAATTTATGGAGGAGCATGGGATGATGCAAAATTGCAAATGGTAGATTTTTTTAATCAGAGATTTTGATTCTAAGCGATAAAAAACTCTACCCTTTGCTAAAGTCTTCACTAAATGCTATTAAAAATCGAGGGGTCTTTCCTAAAACCAATTGGTGATAGGAGGAAAAAGCTTCTTATATATATCGCGGATATAAGAGCTTGAATTATTCGATATGGGACGAAACTCACTTTTTATAATCTCAACGCGACCCCTCACGTGTGGCATGATTGGCCTACACGTGGACATATGAATCGGGTGGCGGCGAGCGGAAGAATTGCTCTGACCATATCAGAAATCGAGGGGTACTTCCTAAACCAAATGATGATATAGGAGGGGAAAGCCTCTTATATATACAACGGATAGAAGAGCTTGAATTATTCGATGTGGGGCGAAACTCACTTTTATAATCTCAACATGCCTTCAACTACGTGCAAAGTCCATCTTTCTTCACCCTTTACTTGTACAAGCATATATATCTTTGTAATGAAGCTATGTGCTGTTTAACGTCACATGGGTGTAAGAAACGGCAATCAAGACTCGTCAAAGTGCATCATCATCACCAAATAAGACACTGCAAAGAAAGGCGTAGTTCAAAATAAAAAAGATGCAAAATCCACCATTAATATCACACACCAAATCAGGCAAAGCTCCGACCCATCTCATCATCTGCACGGCGATCGCCTCTCTCCTTTGCATCGGATCTATCTTTCTCTCCAATTCTATCTTCTCGGGCATCAAACTCTCGCCGGGCGGGCCCACTTCCTCGACGACAGCGCTCGAACACGTTGTATTCGGCATTTATTCGGACACTAAATCATGGCCCAGTAGGAAAAACTACGCAAGGATATGGTGGAACCCTAAACGAATGAAGGGCTGCGTTTTCCTCGAATCAAATCCTAAATACGATCGAAAAAAGGACGACGACCCATCGATCCCTCCCGTATGCGTATCCCGAGACACGTCCACGTTTCGATACACGTACAGAAACGGGCCCCGTTCGGAGGTGAGGCGGGCCCGCTTGGTACTTGAGACGTTTGCTCTGGGGTCTGAGGATACGAGGTGGTTTGTGTTCGGCGACGACGATACGATTTTCTTCCCCGAGAACTTGGTTAGGGTTCTGTCCAAGTACAATCACGGGCTTTGGTACTACGTCGGGGCCAACTCCGAGAGCTACGCGGCGAATAAGATGTTCTCGCGAGGCATGGCTTACGGCGGGGCGGGATTTGCAGTGAGCTATCCGCTCGCTAGGGTTTTGGCGAAGGTGCTCGATTCGTGCTTGCATCGTTATCATCATCTGTATGGGGGGGATGGGAGGATTTACTCGTGCGTATCGGAACTCGGGGTCGGTTTGACCCGAGAACCCGGTTTCCACCAGGTAACCTTTTTGTTTTCAGAAGGAAAAAGAAATGGATTTAGACTTATAACTTTCACGTAATTCGTTTTTCATCGTCTCTTGTACATGTCTCAAACTAGTCCCAGTATGTTTACGCTATTTATATAAATATGTCTAGCTTTGTTATGTGGAAAATGGTGTAAAAAATAATGGACTAATTTTGTGCAGAGACGAGTTGGAGCGAAAATCGAAACCCGTTAAAGTTATAGGACAATAACAAAACTAAAAAAAATTAACAAACATGCCACCGCGTGTGCTATAGGCGTAGCTAAACCGACGCCAAATCCGGCGATGCTTATGCCTCTTTTTGTACTAGTGTAAAAGTGAATTTCGTGAAAGTTATACCGCTAAAATTTTAGTCAGTTACCCTGGGTTTTGTTTGGGTAAAACCACTTATTCACGCATATACGATGATCATCATTCAGATGGATATTCGCGGTAGCATGTATGGTTTCCTTGCATCCCAGCCCTTAAGCCCGATTGTCTCGATCCACCACCTAGACGACGCCGACCCCATCTTCCCCAACTCGACGAGCCTCGAGTCCGTCGAGCGCCTCTTTCGAGCCGCGAGCTTCGACCCGCACGGAGTCGCGCAGCAGACCGTGTGCTACGATCGGTGGTTCTCGTGGACCATCTCAATCTCGTGGGGATACGCCGTCCAAATATTCCCCCGCAACGTCGTCCTCCCCGACGTTCTCCGTACGCAGAGGACTTACCTTCCTTGGAATAAAAGAGGCGGCGTAGCCGGCGATCTTTACGAGGTCGACGATGCCTCGGAGTATAACCCCGATCCGTGTCGGAGACCTCCCGTCTTTTTCTTGCACGAATTACGGCTCGAAAGAAAAGGGAGGGTCATAATGAGTAGTTATAGAAAGGCGGGCTCGGAGAATTGTACGTCCGACGTGGCTTCTCCGAGGAAGCTCGAAGAGATTAGGGTTTTCTCGCGGAAGAAGGAACTCAACTTTTACCAAGTATGTCCCGTCCCATTTACTTTTTTCCATAACCAGCATCATATATTGCGTTTGGGATCATTTGTTCCATTCCAATGTGCCATGTGTCAAAATCCTGCGGTTGATAAATTTTCTTTTATCTATTAAACCTTTACTCTAACTTTTAAATGAATATCCACCAAATTGTAAACCATCATTGTTTCATGTGCTTTATATTATAAAAACAAATAAACATGTCTTATTTATTCTCTGTGATTATGATCAATTTATATGCGTATCTTATATCTTTGGATATTTATAAGAATAATTTATTTTTTGCAAATTCTTTATATAGAACATATAGTGGAACATTGTGGGTGGAACACGCGATCGGAACGCATATATTGTACTTCACTTGATACGAAATACCGTCAAAATTATGTGGGCGTTGCAATTTCAGGAAATTGACGTTCAACCTCGAATCAATTTTAATGACAACAAACATCAACCGGACCACACATAGACCTCTTCTGATGACGTGGCAGTCAACCGCGAAGCCAACTGAGTCACAGAAGATGTAGTTGACTGCCACGTCATACGGAAGATGCAATGCGGGGATCCAAATGCCGTTGTTTGTTGTCATTAAATTGCTTCGATTTTACAAGTTTAACATAAATTTGCAACCATTAAGCTACCGTGTCCTTAAAATGCCACTCCATGAAAAAAAAAATAATTAAGCCTATCCTTTTCTTTTTTTTGGCAGTTGCAAGCGCCTAGAAGACAATGCTGCGACGTGCTGCCTTCTTCAGCCGAGAAAGTGATGGAAATTGGCATCAGAGAATGTGGAGAAGAAGAGCTAATTTACATGCATTAGTACAAAGCTACACTGAGACACAATGTCCTTGTAATAAGATGAGATTTGAGCAGAAGACAAAGCTTACTATGAGCAAAGCCTGGGAACATTCTTTGCTCTGTTTTGCCCATACACTCTTGACCTCATCATGTCAGCCATTTGCACCTGCATTTTCCTGCAAACCTTTTCAAGCTCCAAAACCCGCCATTGCATCCCTTGAAGACGGGCCTTGAGCTTCTCGTTTTCGTCCGTAATGCTAAACTTCTTGGCGTAGATCACAATCTGCTCCGAAAATTTCCCCTTTCTCACCTTACGATCGCAATCCGCCTTCTGAAATTGAATCGAATCAACCTTCGTCGGCCTGAGCAAGCTTTTAAGCTTCTTCTGCCGAGACATAAGTGCGTGGACGTGTACTTCAGAAGGAAAATTCTTGTTGTGCATTAAGTGTTCGAACGCTTGCGGCGAGAGCTTCTCATAACTTATACCGAAACAGAGCTTCATCCTCTGTTCTTCACGCAAGCCCGAGTGAACCTGCAAAATAAGAAAACAGAGCACTGCTCTGTAAGAAAATTCGCACGCTGGAATAGACGAGTTCTTTTACTACGTACCTTCAGATATATACTCATAGCAAAATATACGCCGTCGTCGAACTCCCTAGCATTGCCCGAAAGAGCGCCCATCAAAGCAAAGAATTTCGAGGGCTTCAATCGAGGATCGGGCGCTACTTCGGCTAAATACGAGTCCATTAAGCTCGACACCTTCTTCAGTCGGGTAACCGCCAGGTGGCGGTCTCCTTCCCCGACGAAACACCTTACGAGCCTTAGGATCAGATCCACGTCGTACATATATCCCGCCCCGGCGACCTGGCAAGGGAGTAGCAGGTCGTCGAGCGTCGATTTATCCAACTGAAGGCCTATCATACGTTCAAGCTTTTCCACGCAGCTATGGCCCGAGCCCATATTCCTTGAAACCCTAAGCATTCGAAACAAACCCTTGTGGGATAATGACTCTACGTCGAGGGAACGAAGCGCTTCGACGACGTTTTCGAAGATTTTGACTCTCTCGCCGGGGGTCGAAGCTGAAGTAAACTTCGATTTCTGGTAGTAGAAGAGGAATCTGCTTAATGTGGCGCCGTCGAAGCTCCTTAAGGACATTAGACTCACGAGGGTCGTGAGCGAATCCGCGTTTAAAGCGGAGAGGTCTTTGAACCACCAATTCGTCGATTTAGGGCTTTCGATGCTCTTCGTAGAGTCAGACGATGGCCTGAAGAAAGAGCTCTCCGACGAGGAAACAGATGGGCTCGAAGTGCTTTCGTAGCACAAGACGATCCTCTCTACGATGTTCTCCAAGAGATTATCGCGCATGGCTATTGAGTTCGTGTGTTTCTGCAGTTCTTGGCAGTGTTTTAGAGCTTCCATGAGCTCAGACCAAGCCCAGCAGCTAACTTCCTTGAAGGATTTCTCCGTTTGCTCGCATAGATCAGAGGGCTCTTTGTTCATCTCCATGAAATGGGCGGCGAACGTTAGCTGACAAACGTTGTGAGGGTTTACGTCGATTTTTCCTCCGTTGTAGCAGAATTTCGCGACGAGCTCGAAAATGGAGGCTCCTCCCGGGAAGTCGTTGAATACTACCTTCGCTCGATTTTCGGGCTTCGACTTGGAAAGCAACGCTTCGAACCTTCGACAGCGAAGGGATAGAATCCTCTGTAGGAAAGAATTGCGCAAAGTAAGATATTATTACAGAAAAGCAGTGCTGCTACAGACAAGTTGCTGAAAAGGAGAAGACATGAGAAGTCGTTATAAGTGCAATGAATGCTTAAGAAAGAAGAAGCAGCTGATAAAGGAGGCTACCTACGGAGAAGGGAAAGAACAGTGCCTTTTTCATAACAATATCTTAACCACTTGAAAAAGGTGTGAAACAGTTAAATGTAGTGGCACGCATTTAAAGCTCACAGTAGCAGCAATTCAATCAATGAGGGACATATAGAACCATATGCAGGTATAGCTTGCAACTTGCAAGCATATTACTACATCTGATATGATTGATTGTGAATAAAGGGAAATGGCAATAATTTGGAAATGATGGAAGTTCTTTGGATTTCAGTTGAAGCCCACAAAGATATTCATCCAGACATGACTGATGCATATGTTAGACTAAGTCTAATACTATGTTCTTGCAGTGAAGTATACAACCAGAAAAAAAAAAAAGGAAAAGAGGGGGAAAAAATAAGGAAGAATACTTTATCGTTTTTACTCTGAAAATCATAGTGAAAGGACAAGAAGGTAGCTACAAAAGCCCATGAAAACCAAGGAAATCATAACTACCTTGTTCACCATGAATACCTCTTCTCCATTGACATCTACCTCAAGATCAAGAACTGTATCATTATTATCCATGGCAGCCCAAATTAAGCAATTACCCACATTTAGATATAAGCGCAGAGGACGAAAGAAGCTAAAGAGGGTAGAGGAAAGAAAATAGTATTGTCGAAGATTTATGGGTTGAATATTCGAGGCCGTGGAAATGGACAAACAGAACAGGCCGATGTTTCTTGGTTTTGTTGCCGATAATTGTATAGTCAATTGCTGCTACTGTTGGCGGTGGAAGAAGCTAATGTTGGGAGAGACAATTAAGAAAAAAAAGAAAGAAAAGAAAGAAGTGTGTGTGTTAAGCAAACAAAGCAAGAAAACGAGCTTGCTGCGATCACTCTGCACATGGACAAACTTACTTTTAAACTAACATTGCACATTCATCAAGTATGAACGAATAGTATATGTTTATATGTATGAGAGAGAGAGAGAGAGAGAGAGAGAGAGAGAGAGAGAGAGAGAGAGAGAGAGAAGTAAGAAGAATTGACAGAAGAGGGAGCTGTGTTTTGTGCCCACTGAGATATTCCTCTGACATTCCAAGCAAAAAGAATGAATTTTTATTTATTCTCTCTTTGTTTATATCTGAGTTGGTCCGTATGTATAAAACAAGTACTGTATTCTTTCTGATGATTCTTGCAGAGTAGCCATGGAAGCGTCGTTTAGTTTGATGCTGTCATTCCTTTTGTTCTAATATATGTAACAAATTTTTTTATATCTCTGAATTTCTGAAATTTGTGTTTTTATTTACTTCCATTAATATATATGAAGGTAATTTCGTACGCACGTCATTTCATGAGAGTCGACAAGGAATAATCTGTGATCAATATATATGTAATGGCCGATTGGGTGGGCCCCTATCCGATTCAAGCACACTAACTGTGATCCAATTTGAATCCATGGCCGATTTCTTTTCTTGCCATTTTTTCATTTAAAATTGCAAAGAAACAACAAAAAGGCAAAAGAAAAAGATTTAGCACCGCACTACACTACTCTCCAAGAATAATCAAAATACAAAGTAGAATTACAATAACAAACAAATCATGAGTGGGGAAAAGCCATTTATAATGGTTCAATAATTTGAATATGGAAGTCCGTACGATTATTAGAATTCATTCTACTGTAAAATTGAACTAATTACAGAAGCTTGGATTTACAAGTTTGTAGCGCGGATATTGGACTTGTTAGCTAAATAGGCCCGTTATAATACTTAGGATATCATGTCATCATAAAAGGGGTAATGAACAAAGGAAAAGCTAATTATTTATTCGTTGTCTTTCTCCCCTTATTTTCTCCCCCTTCTCTCTAACCTAACACTAACACCCCCGAACCGCCGCCACCTTCCCCCTCCTCCCCTCCCCCTCTCCTCCATTGATGGAGGTAGGGGAACATGGAGGTAGGGGGAGCCAATCTTTTGCTGTTTTTGTTTTTTGAAAAAATAAATAAATCTAACCCACATTGCTATCACCACCATTTCCCACCGGAATCCACCGTCACCACCGTTGGGCTCGGAGCACTAGATAGCGGCTTGGGTAGGGGAGGAGCAGAAAACGGAGGCTGTTGTTTCTACGTGAAAATCGCCTTAGTCGACGAGTACGTAAAAGGGTGACAGACTGTGCGAGCAAGGTGTTCGACGATATGACTGAGAGGGACATGGTTCTTGAAACGTGTTGATCTTGAGGTTTCCTCAGTCTAAATTGCAAGCCACGCTCACACGAATTCTAGAAGTCTCTCTACCGACTCCAATATCCAAAATTATAACGTATTCACCGAAAAGCTCGCTGCTGTAAAAGATTCTGTCATCTTAGATGATAGATGCAAAAACGATTCCGTCGATATTTAACTGCCCGGTTTGAGGCTTTCAAACAGAATCCCAATGCCTCAATGCACGACGAGATTAAGCCTACAAAAACCTCGTATCAGCGAGAACCTAATCAAATTCTATAGGATCCCACAAAATAACTCCACCACGCTATGCACATAAAATCCACAGAACAGCGTAAAACCTTCAATAACCGCTTATGCCCGTATCCAAACGCATAATATCGAAGCCGTATACCCAGAAAAAATCTCTCAATAGAGGAAAAAGGGAACAATTCCTAGGGTTTTGACCAGTCCGCCTGCGCACAAATCAACCACAGAAAAATCAGACGAAACCTTCACGCATTACGAATATACAATTGACTAATAGAATAGACTGAACTCGATTTCTCAATATGGATTAAAACCAACAAAAATCCATCAATATACCCTTCAAAATTCCTCCCTTTCAGGCCACGAAAAAGGCCCAGCAGCCTCACACTCGCAGTTTCAGCCTCCCAATATACGGATAAATCTATAAAATCTCCGCGCAGTATTACCGAATTTTCTAGAAATAGACGCCGGCAGTGATGTGATTTCTCCAGTCTCTGTTCACAAACTCTAGGTCATGTGTTGTGGGCTTTCGAGATATGGAGAAGAGGTTTTTATATATATAAAGAAAGAAAGGATATTACAGATGGAGATTTCGTACGTAAATGTCTGTATCTTGAAAACGAGACTCGTCTTTGTGTGCTGCGCGCGTATGCTGTGAACATTGGTCCATTATTCTATTTTCACACATCAAATATATTTACCCTCTTTTGCGATAATATTTTCATCTTCTTTTTTAATTCTATTTTCCCCTAATGGTCGTGGGTGGGTCCCACCGGTTAGCAACCCTAACTTCTATTTTCCTTCTCCCTTGTAGTGTAGCCACCCAAAATTTATTGAAATTATATATTAATAATGGTGAGGGCGAGTTAAAAGACCGCTCAATTTGGTGTATCTATTAATCAATCAGAATTTTTCTCGAATTAATAATTAACATTAAATAAAAAAATAAGAAACCATCCACTACCTTGCATTTATATATCGTCACATTTACCCTTCTATGTTTAGTAATTGTTATTTAATATTTAACAAATGAGTTATAAACTAGTCCCAGTATGTTTACGCTATTTATATAAATATGTCTAGCTTTGTTATGTGGAAAATGGTGTAAAAAATAATGGACTAATTTTGTGCAGAGACGAGTTGGAGCGAAAATCGAAACCCGTTAAAGTTATAGGACAATAACAAAACTAAAAAAAATTAACAAACATGCCACCGCATGTGCTATAGGCGTAGCTAAACCGACGCCAAATCCGGCGATGCTTATGCCTCTTTTTGTACTAGTGTAAAAGTGAATTTCGTGAAAGTTATACCGCTAAAATTTTAGTCAGTTACCCTGGGTTTTGTTTGGGTAAAACCACTTATTCACGCATATACGATGATCATCATTCAGATGGATATTCGCGGTAGCATGTATGGTTTCCTTGCATCCCAGCCCTTAAGCCCGATTGTCTCGATCCACCACCTAGACGACGCCGACCCCATCTTCCCCAACTCGACGAGCCTCGAGTCCGTCGAGCGCCTCTTTCGAGCCGCGAGCTTCGACCCGCACGGAGTCGCGCAGCAGACCGTGTGCTACGATCGGTGGTTCTCGTGGACCATCTCAATCTCGTGGGGATACGCCGTCCAAATATTCCCCCGCAACGTCGTCCTCCCCGACGTTCTCCGTACGCAGAGGACTTACCTTCCTTGGAATAAAAGAGGCGGCGTAGCCGGCGATCTTTACGAGGTCGACGATGCCTCGGAGTATAACCCCGATCCGTGTCGGAGACCTCCCGTCTTTTTCTTGCACGAATTACGGCTCGAAAGAAAAGGGAGGGTCATAATGAGTAGTTATAGAAAGGCGGGCTCGGAGAATTGTACGTCCGACGTGGCTTCTCCGAGGAAGCTCGAAGAGATTAGGGTTTTCTCGCGGAAGAAGGAACTCAACTTTTACCAAGTATGTCCCGTCCCATTTACTTTTTTCCATAACCAGCATCATATATTGCGTTTGGGATCATTTGTTCCATTCCAATGTGCCATGTGTCAAAATCCTGCGGTTGATAAATTTTCTTTTATCTATTAAACCTTTACTCTAACTTTTAAATGAATATCCACCAAATTGTAAACCATCATTGTTTCATGTGCTTTATATTATAAAAACAAATAAACATGTCTTATTTATTCTCTGTGATTATGATCAATTTATATGCGTATCTTATATCTTTGGATATTTATAAGAATAATTTATTTTTTGCAAATTCTTTATATAGAACATATAGTGGAACATTGTGGGTGGAACACGCGATCGGAACGCATATATTGTACTTCACTTGATACGAAATACCGTCAAAATTATGTGGGCGTTGCAATTTCAGGAAATTGACGTTCAACCTCGAATCAATTTTAATGACAACAAACATCAACCGGACCACACATAGACCTCTTCTGATGACGTGGCAGTCAACCGCGAAGCCAACTGAGTCACAGAAGATGTAGTTGACTGCCACGTCATACGGAAGATGCAATGCGGGGATCCAAATGCCGTTGTTTGTTGTCATTAAATTGCTTCGATTTTACAAGTTTAACATAAATTTGCAACCATTAAGCTACTGTGTCCTTAAAATGCCACTCCATGAAAAAAAAATAATTAAGCCTATCCTTTTCTTTTTTTTGGCAGTTGCAAGCGCCTAGAAGACAATGCTGCGACGTGCTGCCTTCTTCAGCCGAGAAAGTGATGGAAATTGGCATCAGAGAATGTGGAGAAGAAGAGCTAATTTACATGCATTAGTACAAAGCTACACTGAGACACAATGTCCTTGTAATAAGATGAGATTTGAGCAGAAGACAAAGCTTACTATGAGCAAAGCCTGGGAACATTCTTTGCTCTGTTTTGCCCATACACTCTTGACCTCATCATGTCAGCCATTTGCACCTGCATTTTCCTGCAAACCTTTTCAAGCTCCAAAACCCGCCATTGCATCCCTTGAAGACGGGCCTTGAGCTTCTCGTTTTCGTCCGTAATGCTAAACTTCTTGGCGTAGATCACAATCTGCTCCGAAAATTTCCCCTTTCACACCTTACGATCGCAATCCGCCTTCTGAAATTGAATCGAATCAACCTTCGTCGGCCTGAGCAAGCTTTTAAGCTTCTTCTGCCGAGACATAAGTGCGTGGACGTGTACTTCAGAAGGAAAATTCTTGTTGTGCATTAAGTGTTCGAATGCTTGCGGCGAGAGCTTCTCATAACTTATACCGAAACAGAGCTTCATCCTCTGTTCTTCACGCAAGCCCGAGTGAACCTTCAAAATAAGAAAACAGAGCACTGCTCTGTAAGAAAATTCGCGCGCTGGGAAAGACGAGTTCTTTTACTACGTACCTTCAGATATATACTCATAGCAAAATATACGCCGTCGTCGAACTCCCTAGCATTGCCCGAAAGAGCGCCCATCAAAGCAAAGAATTTCGAGGGCTTCAATCGAGGATCGGGCGCTACTTCGGCTAAATACGAGTCCATTAAGCTCGACACCTTCTTCAGTCGGGTAACCGCCAGGTGGCGGTCTCCTTCCCCGACGAAACACCTTACGAGCCTTAGGATCAGATCCACGTCGTACATATATCCCGCCCCGGCGACCTGGCAAGGGAGTAGCAGGTCGTCGAGCGTCGATTTATCCAACTGAAGGCCTATCATACGTTCAAGCTTTTCCACGCAGCTATGGCCCGAGCCCATATTCCTTGAAACCCTAAGCATTCGAAACAAACCCTTGTGGGATAATGACTCTACGTCGAGGGAACGAAGCGCTTCGACGACGTTTTCGAAGATTTTGACTCTCTCGCCGGGGGTCGAAGCTGAAGTAAACTTCGATTTCTGGTAGTAGAAGAGGAATCTGCTTAATGTGGCGCCGTCGAAGCTCCTTAAGGACATTAGACTCACGAGGGTCGTGAGCGAATCCGCGTTTAAAGCGGAGAGGTCTTTGAACCACCAATT
Source organism: Craterostigma plantagineum (assembly GCA_027422505.1). Taxonomy (NCBI): domain Eukaryota; kingdom Viridiplantae; phylum Streptophyta; class Magnoliopsida; order Lamiales; family Linderniaceae; genus Craterostigma; species Craterostigma plantagineum. The sequence continues at coordinate 5,304,681 of JAPQWV010000015.1, forward strand.
CGTCGATTTAGGGCTTTCGATGCTCTTCGAAGAGTCAGACGATGGCCTGAAGAAAGAGCTCTCCGACGAGGAAACAGATGGGCTCGAAGTGCTTTCGTAGCACAAGACGATCCTCTCTCCGATGTTCTCCAAGAGATTATCGCGCATGGCTATGGAGTTCGTGTTTTTCTGCAGTTCTTGGCAGTGTTTTAGAGCTTCCATGAGCTCAGACCAAGCCCAGCAGCTAACTTCCTTGAAGGATTTCTCCGTTTGCTCGCATAGATCAGAGGGCTCTTTGTTCATCTCCAAGAAATGGGCGGCGAGCGTTAGCTGACAAACGTTGTGAGGGTTTACGTCGATTTTTCCTCCGTTGTAGCAGAATTTCGCGACGAGCTCGAAAATGGAGGCTCCTCCCGGGAAGTCGTTGAATACTACCTTCGCTCGATTTTCGGGCTTCGACTTGGAAAGCAACGCTTCGAACCTTCGACAGCGAAGGGATAGAATCCTCTGTAGGAAAGAATTGCGCAAAGTAAGATATTATTACAGAAAAGCAGTGCTGCTACAGACAAGTTGCTGAAAAGGAGAAGACATGAGAAGTCGTTATAAGTGCAATGAATGCTTAAGAAAGAAGAAGCAGCTGATAAAGGAGGCTACCTACGGAGAAGGGAAAGAACAGTGCCTTTTTCTTAACAATTTCTTAACCACTTGAAAAAGGTGTGAAACAGTTAAATGTAGTGGCACGCATTTAAAGCTCACAGTAGCAGCAATTCAATCAATGAGGGACATATAGAACCATATGCAGGTATAGCTTGCAAGCATATTACTACATCTGATATGATTGATTGTGAATAAAGGGAAATGGCAATAATTTGGAAATGATGGAAGTTCTTTGGATTTCAGTTGAAGCCCACAAAGATATTCATCCAGACATGACTGATGCATATGTTAGACTAAGTCTAATACTATGTTCTTGCAGCGAAGTATACAACCAGAAAAAAAAAAAAGGAAAAGAGGGGGAAAAAATAAGGAAGAATACTTTATCGCTTTTACTCTGAAAATCATAGTGAAAGGACAAGAAGGTAGCTACAAAAGCCCATGAAAACCAAGGAAATCATAACTACCTTGTTCACCATGAATACCTCTTCTCCATTGACATCTACCTCAAGATCAAGAACTGTATCACTGTTATCCATGGCAGCCCAAATTAAGCAATTACCCACATTTAGATATAAGCGCAGAGGACGAAAGAAGCTAAAGAGGGTAGAGGAAAGAAAATAGTATTGTCGAAGATTTATGGGTTGAATATTCGAGGCCGTGGAAATGGACAAACAGAAAAAGGCCGATGTTTCTTGGTTTTGTTGCCGATAATTGTATAGTCAATTGCTGCTACTGTTGGCGGTGGAAGAAGCTAATGTTGGGAGAGACAATTAAGAAAAAAAAGAAAGAAAAGAAAGAAGTGTGTGTGTTAAGCAAACAAAGCAAGAAAACGAGCTTGCTGCGATCACTCTGCAACAAACCTACTTTTAAACTAACATTGCACATTCATCAAGTATGAACGAATAGTATATGTTTATATGTATGAGAGAGAGAGAGAGAGAAGAATTGACAGAAGAGGGAGCTGTGTTTTGTGCCCACTGAGATATTCCTCTGACATTCCAAGCAAAAAGAATGAATTTTTATTTATTCTCTCTTTGTTTATATCTGAGTTGGTCCGTATGTATAAAACAAGTACTGTATTCTTTCTGGTGATTCTTGCAGCCATGGAAGCGTCGTCTAGTTTGATGCTGTCATTCCTTTTGTTCTAATATATTTAACAAAATTTTTTATCTCTCTCAATTTCTGAAATTTGAGTAATATTAATTTTATTTACTTCCATTAATATATGTGAAGGTAATTTAGTACGCACGTCATTTCATGAGAGTCGACAAGAAATAATCTGTGATCAATATATATGTAAGGACCGATTGGGTGGGCCCCTATCCGATTGAAGCACTAACTGTGATCCAATTTGAATCCATGGTCGATTTCTTTTCTTGCCATTTTTTCATTTAAAATTGCAAAGAAACAACAAAAAGGCAAAAGAAAAAGATTTAGCACCGCACTACACTACTCTCCAAGAATAATCAAAATACAAAGTAGAATTACAACAACAAACAAATCATGAGTGGGGAAAAGCCATTTATAATGGTTCAATAATTTGAATATGGAAAGTCCGTACGATTACTAGAATTCATTCTACTGTAAAATTGAACTAATTACAGAAGCTTGGATTTACAAGTTTGTAGCGCGGATATTGGACTTGTTAGCTAAATAGGCCCGTTATAATACTTAGGATATCATATCATCATAAAAGGGGAAATGAACAAAGGAAAAACTGAAAATGAAACGTTTATTCCACCAATACGCAATAAAAATTATAATAACCCCAAAAAGGAAAACTTAATTTCTCTGATCGTCGTCGTCGTCATCCCTACTGCTTACTGAAGTTGCCCACGAACATTATTCTCCACATGCATGTGAAGGCGATTACTACTGTGATCATCTTTATTATTGTAATTATTAATACAATTATTAATATAATTGTTATTATATCGAACGACGATGACGGGACACGCGCAGTGCTGGACGCAGTAATCGCTGACACTCCCAACCATCCCTCTTCCGGCGCCGGCGCCGCCGCCCGTCGTTCTGTTCCGGCCAATCCCTCGGCTCCCCATGACGAGCGCGCTCAGCCCAAGCCTTTCAACTTCCAAGCAAAGCCTCTCCTTCATGTCGTGATCCTTCACCACGTGGATCTTGAACGGCACTCTCGCCGCCACAAGCGGCTGAGCAAGGTGGCCCATCGTCTTCGCTGCCGTGAAGTTTTCAGTTTCCGCCTCGTCTTTCGGCGTTGCCTCGGCCTGCTGTTGAATCGTCGCCGGCGGCGGCGATGCACTCCCTAGCAACATTAATTATGCATTAGGAAAGGAAAAGTGTGTTCATTTTATATTATACTCCCTTTGTTCCATAATACATGTCGTTTTAGAATTTATTTTTATTTTTAAATACATGTCGTTTTGCAGTTTTCAAGATAAAAAATATTGATTATTTCCAGTTTTACCCCTTATCTTTAATAGAAGTTATTAAACTAAATTAGATAACATAATTAATTAAGGGTATAATGGAGATTTTACTTTATTTCTTAATATGCGTGTAATATCCTTAAACGACATGTATTAAGAAACTGAGGGAGTATAATTTATTAACCCTTTTAAATACGAATTGGGAAGGTAAACTCACTTTGATGGTCTTTTCCATGCGGTGAGGTAGAGGAGAAAGGGTTAAATCCGCCGCCGCCGGAAGAGGACGAGCCCGATGGGGTGGCGGTGGTGGGAGTGGAGGAACCCCAGTCGGCGCCGTAGAGGATGGAGGTGGACCTGACGTGGAGGAGGATGACGGCATCGCCGGGGCGGAGGTAGTTCTCCACGGCCCATTTCACGGCGTAGGCGCTCTCGTCGCTGAGATCGACTCCGATGCCTATTCGGCGGACGCAGCCGCCGGCGCTGGTCGGAGTGCTGATTCCGGCGGGCAGAGGAGGGAAGCGCGGGGAGGATAGCGACGGCGATGGGTTTGCTGGAAGGTGAATGGGTTGGAGATTAGTGATAGTATTAGTCGTCTGTTGTTTGTTCTTCGGCGGAGAAGAAGAAGAAGGAGGCGTGGTTGACATGTTTATGGAACCGAGGATTGATGAATTTTTGTCCGAGATTAATAATTAATGTTGTAATGTGGAAGAAATAGTGAAGTAAGATTAGCTCTGTTATTTGGTCGTTTGTAATTAAATGGTGGACGAGATTTGTAAGGACTTTGTATGGTTAGATCACCGAGTTTTACGGTGGTGGTAGGAGAATAAATATATGGTTTTGCAAATTCTATTTGTTTTTCCTTCTATATATAACGAGGAATGGAGAGTACATGCATGCATACTACTATATATATACATATGATCCGCTATAGATTATCAACCACATTACATTAAATTTGTATAGAAACTCGAAGCCGTAAAATTAAGGATAATGTCGTAATTTTCTAGTACACTATTTCTTTTATAATACAGAATCGGATCACCATCTTACAAAAATATATGATAAGAAACGAATCGAGTGCAGCATTATATAACGACATATCTACTTTCAACATTCGCATGCTGACCCAAAAAAAAAATAATTTCAAAATCAAGGTATAGCAACTTCAGTGTATAGGTAGCTCATTACAACAACTCATCTAAGTCGAAACTCTCAGGAATTTCAAACTTAAACAGATCATCATCATCATCGGTAATATCTTGCGTATTATTAGCTCCATCGATGCTATTATTCACCGAAGAAATTGAAGGCGTCGATAGCACCGAATCGAAACTAGGGTTTCCCCGAGCGTTTCCGTTCATCGACGACTCATCGAAAAACGCCGTCGTCGTCCCATACAATAATGAATTCTGCATATTTCGATGACTGCTATTCCCTTGCATGATCGCCTGAAGATGAGCTTCACGATCATTTTCGAACTCAATATTTTCAAGCTGATTATTGGGTTGGATAACCTTCTGTAATAAAATGTTATTAGGGTTTTGTTGGCCTTCATCGGGCGACAGTGTTAAGAGGGCGGCGCTCAAAGCGAGCCTCAAAGCTGCCTCTCGATTGCTAAGTAGGGTTTGAAGGCCGAGGAGATTCGTTAAGTCGAGCTTTTGGTTGCTAAGGAGCGACGAAGACAGGTGTAAGAGGTCGAGGCGAGGCGCATGGGTCACTGGGTCGATACCGTTTCGTAGTAGCCTTTTTCTTATGTTAGTGTTCCAATAATTCTTTATTTCGTTGTCCGTTCTTCCAGGCAAACGCGCGGCGATCGCCGACCATCTGTAAGAAAAATTAAATTCGAACACTTTAGACTCAATATGTTAAACAATCTATATGTATAATATATATTGCGAATGAATATTTTTAGAGTAGCTGCTCCCGAATTGATTGGTACGTCAACAATTATAACTACGACTTTACTCTTTATTTTAAATATTCAAAGTTGTAGCATCTAAAGTCAATTATTTTGTATACTTAAAAACAATACAAAGTAAAATATTATAATATACATATTAAAATAATTTAATATAGGCACATGCATTGGGTGCGCAGAAAAATATTATAGTATACATATGATTGTTGAGCGGCCATTCAACTTGGTATTAGAGATCAGACCAATAGGTCTTTGGCATAAATCCTGATCACGATCACCCATTTTAAAAAAAAGTATACTTTTGACGTTAGATAATACAGAAATCAGCCTAAACGTGAGGGGACGTGCTAGAAATAAATTTAAGATGTGGTAAAACTCCCGTCAAGATTAAGTTTTGTTTTGTAAGTCATCATTCGTTATGATGGCTTTTAGGTGAACGGTCATTCACAATTAGCTAGACTTACTTATTGCCAAGAACACTGTGCAATTGAATTATAGTCTCCTCCTCTTCGAACGAGAACCTTCCCCTCTTTATGTCCGGCCTGAGGTAATTCGTCCAGCGAAGCCTACAACTCTTTCCACATCTCTGAAGCCCTACAAAGAAATTCGAAGAATTGACGAATATCGAATCAATATTTCGACGCAAATACGTAGTGAATAGCAGAAATCGAAAGCTATAATTTGTAAACTTTACCAGCATTCTTGGGAAGGTTCCTCCAATTTCCCGGGCCGTGCTTTTGAATGTAGTGAATGAGCTTCGCATCTTCTTCGGTTGTCCATGGCCCTTTCTTGAGCCCATTCATGTCACAACATGGCGATCTTCCCATTTTTTTATTGATATTTTTTTTATAGGATAGCGTGTGTGTGTGTTATTTGTTTAATTTTAGGAGGCAGAGAGCAGATTAGATGCTGTAGGTCAAAAGAGATGCTATGCAACGAGATATATATAGTTGATGAGTTGTAATAATGAGAAGTCTTGAGATTTGGCACCGTCTCTTGATTTATCCCTATATTATTTATTTATTTATTTATTTTTGTTGTGTGCTGCGAGTTTGGGGTGAAAATAGTTTTCCAATTACAGTTATACGAATAAATAAAATAAATGAAACATGTAATATAAGAATGAAAGCTGAGGAGACAAGTGTCGAGGATGTAATGGATTTGACCTTAATCGTTGGGATTCAGATTGGCGATATTACACATAGTGTTAGTTTAGTAGGTAATGGTGGTTAAGTTATTATCTACCAATTGCTTCATAATTTGCTTCGGAGTATAAAAAACCTAAGGTTTCTTCGTTCCAAGTTGGGAAAAAATGGGACACATCATAACTAATGCCGATTTTATATATTGTTTATGTCCTAATTGATGCGTATTTTATTTTTTAATTTTTTTGTGAAAAATAAGATATTTGGCTAACTCGAGGCACTCTTCTTATCCACGTACTCCACTCCCTGACGAATGCTTATTTCCACATGTTGAATAAACGGAGTCAACGGAACATATATATAAATATGTATATAACTGAGAAGCTTGCCCTAAATAGCATCCACGTAAATTTTTTTCCCCATATTTTATTATTAGTTGTAGATTTTGCTTACCCGAGTATAGTGTAACGTGTTCAGTAAAACCCCTTGAACAATTATAAACCACATACATAGTATTCAAATTGACCTGATGTACGTACTCATGAGGCACAAAATAATGTAATAATGCAATTCGTGAATTTAGATATGACCGTGAACGATAATCTCGTTATAGAAAACAATTAATCAGACAGTATCCCATGATTAAATTAATGCGTGCATGGATTCAATCAAATCCTTCATGCGTTGAATTTACGTCAACGTAGGATTATTGCATGACAAGAGGACGTACGTACGTGTATGGCCGTGCATGCGTCGAGGACAATTATACATGCATGTATTAATTTAAACATGTGAATAGTTGGAATTTTTCTTATATATTTAAGTAGTGGTCAAATTACTAAATTAGGTTACTAACTATGAGTCTAATGTTTTTTGGGTCATTAAGTTTCATAATTGCGAAATTAGGTCACTAGGTAATGTAATGTAACTGAGTTTTTTGGATCACTCCGGCTAAAAGTGCCCGAAATCCGACTTGGCCGCCGATGTGGCTGCTGACGTGTCATCGGCCACGTCGAATTTCCGGCGAGTTTCGCCGGAAAAATTCGCCGGTGACCTAAACAATCAGACACGTTACGTAGTGACCTAAGTTTGCAATTATAAAATATAGTGACCCGAAAACGAAAACGACTAAAGTTAGTGACCTAATTTAGTAATTTGACCTTAATTAGCTGGAAACAGTTGGCTTCCGTTTATAGATCAAAGATCAAATGCATTTTTTCAAAATGTACATGTGATCTTATTGTTATTTTTTCTTACTTTTGTCGTAATATCTTCCCATAACGCTACTGTAATCTCTACACTCAGAATAAGTTAGGTCTAAATCAAATGCTGCGGACCTCAAATCGTAGGTCATGAGGCGACCTTAGTTTTCTGCGGGGACTAATCGTCTTGGCTTGTGTGCATTCCACTTAGACCAGATTCAGTCTAAATTAAATCTGAACCTCAAATCGTCAATTATGGGATCGCCTCTAGAAGACTAATCCTCGTTGTCTGTGTGTATGGTCACAATTCCACTCAAACAACGATTGTTGAGATCATAAAAATGGGATTTGTCCCACATCGAATAATTCAATATCTTCGAGCTACTATATAGAAGAGGCTTTCTCCTCCTATTACCAATTGGTTTTAGGAAGGACCCCTCGATTTCTAATATAATATCATAGCAATCTTCCACTCGCCGTCACTCGATTAATATGTTCATGGGTGGAGCTTCATTAGGCCAAGGGAGCCTACCCTGAAAAAAAAATGTCTTATAGTTATATAATATACATGTTGCATAAGGTGAAAAAATATTATTATATGTGTACGTATATATATGTCTTGCGTGTGAGACATTATGAAACATGTATACTTCTTATCTAATAAACATAAAGTTATTTCTCTGAACCTAAAGGTACTTTTATTACGTAATGGGCCATCATTAAACATATTTAGCCCTTATCTGTTAAATGTATATGTACTTTTATGAACGCATTAACTTTGGTTTAATTAAGGTAAAACAAAAACTTACGGGGAGAATGTAAGAAAATAAAAACTTATGAGGGAGAATGTAAGAAGTGAGTAAATTTATAAACTTGAAGCATGCTACCTTGTTAGTTAAATAAATATCTGTCATATATTTAAGCATTTTTAGTTTACAATTACATAGCTTTACTCGTCTGAATAATAACCCACAAGATTTGCACTCAATTAGGCTATTTTAATTGAATCTCAAAGAATTATTGAACTATAACATGCTATTTTTCTTTGCTTATAACCAAGGTTAGCGTTTTCGATAAAATTTGTACCTTATGTCTAACTCAACATGTGTGAACGATATTCCTAGCTGTAATAACCAAGTAGACATACAAAATAATTAATATTACTCCGTAATTGATAATTATGAGATCATACATGAAAAATCAAATTATTTAGTAATTTATTTATATTTTATATTGTCATTGCTTATTAATTTTTACCTATCCTCAAATATTTTTCTGGCTCCGCCCCTGAATATGTTCATGTGTTAGGCCATTCATGTCACATGTGAGGGGACGCGTTGAGATTATAAAATGTGGATTTTGTCGCACATCGAATAATTCAAGCTTTTCGAGTCACTATATAAAGTTTTCTCCTCATACTACCAATTGGTTTTAGTTTCTAATATAGCGAAAGTCAATTACTATAAATGGAATTAAACCATGATATTGGTGGAGATATAATGGGCCTAAAACTTTTCTTATCCCATAAGGATTCATGTATGTGGGGCATTATATAAGGAAATTAGGCTTGTTTTGATATATGGTCCTAATGTTTAATGGGCTTAATCCAATTTACTTTTCAAGTTTAACTAAAAAATTAAAATAAGGAAAGCGAACCGCTCAAAGGCATATAGAGACCAAGGCTGTATTTATACCCTCGCTAAATCGGACGAGATCACCTGTCCCTATAGGTGTCTCAATAGGTATACCCATTAATTAATTTGATGACTTGTCCTTGGATTACAAACTAAAATTGAAAAGAAAAAATTGGCCATATACGTGGGCTGTTTTAATATTTTAAAATAGTGGTGGGGCCCACATGAATTACATTAAAGATTAAAGACTTAAAGATTGCATCCACCGTATCGTCAGTCGTCGTTTTCAGTTTCTTTTGACAGAAAATTACTTTTATCTCATATAAGATGAATCTTTCCTCTCATTGATCTTGTTTAACCTCGAAATTCCTCGATATCATTAAAGACAGGAACATCAAGATCAACTGAATTAGGCTCACAAGCATCCTCCATATTCTCAGGGGTAGAACTCACACACGCAATCTTCAGATGACTACGGTAATTTTTAGTAATATATTTTTTTAACTGTAGCGTTCCTCTATTTTGATTGCCTGTTATTAAATTTCGTTTTTGTAGGATGAAGAAAATGCGCCCGCACGTCGCAAGCTTGACTTTGAAACAAATTACTAATTATCAGATAGAGCAGTCGAACCAACTACGTTGAAAGATAGTGGAAAAGGCATTGATGAACGACACGGTCGTCAAGCAAAAACAGCAATCCCGACTATCGGTATGGAATTTGAAAATGAAGACGAAGCTTATCAATTTTATAACGAGTATGCACGTCAGACTGGATTTGGTATAAGGAAGCATAAAGCCCATCGTGATTATATTGACGGCAGACTTGTAGACAGGGTATTTTTTTGTTCTTGTGAGGGCCACAAGCTAAAAGACAAAAGGAACGTGCAAGTCAAATATCGTCGTGCAGAAACTAGAAGTGGTTGCGGTGCACAAATGAAGATAAAAGTCAGTTTATCTGGAAAATTTAAAGTCGTCAACTTTGTCGCTGAGCATAGTGGACATGAACTGACCACTCCAAATAAAAGTCATTTTCATAGGTCACACAGAAAGCTGACCGCGAATCAAGTAGCACAGGTGGAGAACATAGATAGATCTAGGATTCCACCAAAAGCCGAACTAGAATATTTGGCTAATGAAGCTGGGGGGCGCAAGAATCTGGGATTTATTCTCGAAGATTATAAAAATTATTTGCGATCAAAGAGAACAATAGAGATGGAGCCAGGAGATACAGAAGGCGTGTTGGAATATTTACAACAGAGACAAATAGAAGATCCAAATTTCTTCTACGCCATTCAAGTTGATAGTGATGACCTAATCGTGTTTTGGACTGATGGACAGATGATGACAGACTACGCTCATTTTGGAGATGTGGTATCATTTGACACCACGTACAGGAAAAATAAAGAAGGACGACCATTTGCTCTTTTTGTTGGGGTCAACCATCATAAACAAACCATAATTTTTGGAGCTGCATTGTTATACGACGAGACAACTGAAACGTTTATTTGGCTATTCGAAACTTTTGCTAAGGCAATGGACGGAAAAAACCATTTACGATCCTCACAGACCAAGATGCAGCAATGGCGAAAGCATTATCTGAAAAGTGGCCTCAAACATGCCATCGCCTATGCATCTGGCATATTTATCAAAACGCTGCAATTCACCTCGGTAACGTGTTCTCGAGGTTCCGTGATTTCTCGAAAGATTTTACTTCGTGCATCTATGACTGGGAGGGAGAAGATCAATTCGTTCATGCGCGGCAAGAAATGTTGAACAAGTATGGTTTACAGAATAATGAGTGGCTTGATCGACTTTATAACATAAGGGAAAAATGGGCGCTGGTCTATGGGCGACAGGTGTTTTGTGCGGATATGATTAGTACTCAGCGGAGCGAGAGCATGAACAGCACTTTGAAAAGGTACGTAAGCAGAAAAACGAGTTTGCTAGATTTTTGTAAGCACTTCGGAAGATTGATCGATGATCGTCGTTATCAAGAGTTGAAGGCGGATTTTAAGATGAGTCAGACCCCGCCCAGTTTCGTATCCTATTCAAATTTTGAAGCATGCTTCACAAATTTACACGTAATAAGTATCCTAGAAAGCTCATGATTTATCAGTTGAGTTATCTAATGAATCTAGGTCGTTGCTTGAATATAAGGTTTACCACCGATAAGCGCCACAAACACACTGTGAAATTTGACTCGTCAAGTGAAGATGTCTCGTGTAGCTGTAGAAAATTTGAGTTCGCAGGAATTTTGTGTTCGCACGCTTTGAAAGTCCTAGGATTGAGAAATATATTTTCAATTCCCGCAGCTTATATTAAAAGGAGATGGACAAAACACGCCAAAAAAGGAATACCTGCAGTTTCGTCGCACCTTGTTGAGGAAAAAGTTCATGACTTAGACGAGGAACGTGTTGAAAAGAAACTAATTGCAGATCGGTACAAAGAATTATGCAAATTACACCATCAGATAGCGTCAAAGGCTGCATTGACCGAGGTGAAATATGCACGGGCAAAGGAATTTCTTCTTCAGTTGAATGAAGAAATAGAGGCGACTTTTGATAACTATTCTTCAAGTTCAGCTGGGGTTCTAAGAAATTATAGTAAAGAAGTATCCAAAGGAGTCGTGGAGAAGGCACGCAATGCTCGTGGGGAAGTGGTAAAGCAAATGCAACACGTTGGGGAAGATTCTGCTGCTGATGGTATAATGATAAAAGGGTTGAAAGAGAAACAACTCTCAAAAGTTACGAGTGGTAAAAGACTTAAAAGTGGATTGGAGCAAGCCGTAAAGAAATCAAGAAAGTCAAAAAATATTGGGAATTCTTCGGCGAAATCTTCATATAATGCGAAGGTAATTGACGTAGAAGTAATCATTATATACTACATTTCAACTCGTAACGTTATTTTTTTCTAACTATAGGTTAATGAAAGTGAGATGCCTGGAACGAACGTTTATCATCATACGCGAGAAAATTCTGACATGTCTATTTCAGACATTTTTCCGACTGCTTGGGGTTCTTCAGCTTATCATATGTCGGCATACCAGTCATCACAAGTACGCCACTAATATATTAAGTTACATATATTTGTTGCATATTAAAAATTGTATTTGACGATATTTTATAATGATAGGTTTCTGATTCAGCTGTTTATCAGCCAAATTCTCAGTATTTGCATCATTCACTTCACCAACAACACAATTCAAGTATGAGAGACTTGTTACAGGTAAAACATTTAAATGATCACGGTAATCGCACATTCTAAATTTACAATAAATTATGCAATTTCAATATGAATTCTTTCAGGCACAAATGCAACATCAGCCTAATAATGAGGTGTCTTCTGTACTTCCTCTACAAGACATGCCGATGCACGTTGGCAAAAGGAAGCAATTTCAAGAAGGTCGCGGTGGAGTAGATCGTCGAACCGATGAAGTTTGACTAGATGAATTTGCTTTATTACTTAACCATCTATTTTATCTATTAATTATTGATTTCTATAATCGTATTCTTTGATATGAATTCTATATGTTCATATATTCACAAAAGAAATTCTGTTCATTTGAAAATCCTGAAAAAATGATTATCGACAACACTATATAAATATAATGAATTAATACTTTTTATTTGATCTAGTACTAATAAAGGAGAAAACAATACAAAAAGATAAAGAAAAAAATTAATATTTTAGCATAGTGCACATGTGTTGACAACTTTTTTGTATCAGCCTATTTACACGTGAATCCCTTTCTCTTTATCTAATAGTTTTCTTTTATTTTAATTGTAAAATACCTGAATTTACATGTCATCAATTTCATTAGTTGGTATACCTATTGAGACACCTATAGGGACAGGTGATCTCGTCCGTCACTAAATAAATCTCTTGTGGATACTAAAATAGAAAAAGAAAAGATGTCTGGGGTTACAGAGCTGAAAATGACTACGATTACCTGTTTAACCATCTCCAATAGTGCTGCAAAACGCAAACGCAAACGCAAATATGCAGTAAAACTGCTCCAACAGTACCGCAAACGCAAACGCAAAATGCGTTTTTTGCTTTCTCTCTCCTGTTTCGAACGCAAAAATGCGTTTGATGTTTTAAAATTGCAAATAAGCCCTTTATTAGTATCAAATATTAAATAAAAAATATAAAATAATAAAAATATATTAAAGAATTTGAAAATTGTATATTAATCATTATGATTATAAATTGACATAATAAATAATTATTTTAACCTTCACACTTATTTTTGTAATAATTTTTTATATATTATTATTTATTTTTACATTTTTTTATATGCAATATAATTATATTTTGTTTTGACCACAAATATATAATTAAATATTGCTTTGACCAATAATGATTTGCTTAAATATTTTTAAATCAAAATTGAAAAGAAAATTATGGTTAATTTGTAGAGTAATTAAGGGGTGATATTGAAAAATATAAAAATTGGTATGAAAGAGAATTTGTAGGAATTCTTTTGCGTTTGCAGTTGACGGTTGGAGAACAATTACTGCAAATTATGATTGTTACTGCAAAATCGTTTGCGTATGCGGATGGTCTAGCTGGTGTTAATCGGAGATTCCGGCTTCGGAAAATCAAATCTCCTCTCGCGGTTGGCGAGGAATGAGTTCAGCTTGGAGTCGAAATCCACCATTGGAGTTGAGTTCGCGACGCGCACCATTCGTGTTGATGATAAGGTCATCAAGGCTCAGATTTGGGATACCGCTGGGCAGGAAAGGTGAGGTTTGCCTTAGCTCCTTGATCTGATGGTTCCTTTTCTTTCGTTTGTTTGTGATTGTCTTTGCTGTTTCAGTTCTTTCATACACTGAGTTGCATAGTCGATTTAGGGCTGTTTTAATCTGCAGCAATGAGTGAGGACGGTAATGTGTTCGAATTGTTCTTATAACTAGATCGGGTTTGTTACATTACTTGGGGATTTGAGACAAAAAGAGAATCGAACTTACATAGATCGAGATATTTTGGAAGTTGCTGATGATTTGAGATTGTTTGGTGATTCTTCAGTCTGGATTTTGGAAAGGATTGAATCTGTCTCTGTGTGTTGGTTGTGATTCGGAGATCGAACCTATGTTTGATTTTGTTTGATCAGTGTGAAACTTGAAGGGCAATGCACACTTCATTTATGCATAAAAGATTTGAACTACCAAGAACTCTAGCAGTGTTTTCATCTTATTATTAGAATGAGGGGAAGTCTGATTTGACTAATGCTCAACTTAAAGTTTATGACATTGACTAGTTCGAACATCCATTTTTGCACGGTAAGTTTTTTATTTTCTTCACCTTCAGAAATGATGAGCAAAGTTAGCGACTAGATAGCGTCTAACTCCCTGGCCTCTGCTTGCCTCACAGTTATCCCTTTTCCATTACAATAGATGAGAGTTTGAACTTCAAAAACTTTTCCTGGTGTATAAAGATATCGTGCGATCACTAGTGCTTATTACCGAGGAGCAGTTGGGGCACTACTCGTCTACGATGTAACCCGCCATGTCACCTTCGAGAACGTGGAGAGATGGCTGAAAGAGCTCAGAGACCGCACAGACCAAAACATAGTCATCATGCTTGTGGGAAACAAGGCAGACCTGCGCCATCTCCGTGCTGTCTCAACAGAAGACGGTCAGGCCTTCGCAGAGAGAGAGAAAACCTACTTCATGGAGACATCTGCCCTTGAGTCCATGAACGTCGAGCAATCTTTCACTGAAGTGCTCACTCAGATATACCATGGGGTGAGCCGTAAAGCCCTTGAGGTCGGCGACGATCCTTCTGCACTGCCAAAGGGACATACCATAAACATTGGAAACAAAGACGACGTTTCATCCGCGAAGAAAGTTGGGTGCTGTTCGGCGTGATGAGTACCGTAGTGTGCCAGTCCCTGATTCCCGAGTAATCTTCTGGCCCTTGAATCGGTTATCAACCCCCCCCCCCCCCCCCCCCCCCCCAATATCATGCGATAAACGAATTTTTAGGGTTTTGCCGTAGCTTTCGTCATGATTATATCAACTCTTATTAACTGGGATATCTTCGTGTTGTATTTTATTGTATTGCATTTCTTGAGAAGATCAGTATTATCTACTTTAGAATTGTGATTTTCGGGTGGTTATGTGAAATGGTCATGCCAATTTTAATATAGGGGATCTTAAGGTTGTGTGTGGATTGATGAACAAGAATATAGCATGGAAAAGAAAATTTGTGAGAAAATGGTTTTTAATAAGGTTTTCTTTCGTTTCGTTACTATTTGAGAATAATATAGGAGGTAATTTATAAGGTGTAAGTTTTATTAAAAAATAAATAATGGTATCAATCACCTCATCACCGCGATGGAGGATCACCTAGGTTTGTTGGAGTGATTAAAATTTGGAATATGATTCCATGCTCATCTATTAGGTGATCAATCATTATGTGATGGTTTCTCACTTAGGCTAAACAAACATAGTAACGAGCGATTGAGGATCATCCCAGACGAAACGCCGGCTATAATTTCTAGAACTTCATGAATAATAAATGTCCATTCTAACTCGATAAGAGCCACACGGAAGGAGGAGACTTGATCAAAGAACTTGCCAAATGTCTACATATATACAAAAAAGAAGAAAAAAACTACTCATCCTTATTGTTACTTGGAGGAGCTCCATTTATCCTATTTCCATGGTCGGAAATCACCCTGTTCATCGACCCAATGACGCCCAACACGGTGGCGAACATCGGGTCCCTCAAGACCGCACTCAACTGCGGCGCATGTTGAAGCTCACTATTACCGCTCGTGATTTGACCGAACGCTAACGAAGAAGAACTCGGTGGATTTGCATCTCCTACCATCTTCTGCAAGGCTCCTTCGTCGTGGATTCTTACGTTGTTTTTCAAGGGCACACTGGGTAGTGGAAAAGGGTTCGGAGATCGAGTCAAATCGATGATGACGGATGGGAACGGAGCTGAGGCCGAGATCGTGGCCAGGCTCGGAGGGTCGATGCATGTAGGAAAGAGGGCTCTCAAGCAGTCTTCGCTCACCGTTCCCTCGGCGCTCGTCGGCATGGAACCAGAAAGCAGGAGTTTTGCTGCCGAGGAAGTCAGTACGTCCACGCCCATCGCGGCCAGCGGCAATGGATGGTTGTGATTCCCTTCGTATGTTGTTACTAATACTCCCTCGTCTTCCGTGCTTTTCTGGACCTGCGTAATTCGACTTGAGGATGTCACGAATCTTTTTATAAGAGATGTGATCTCTTAACAAGGTCGCAAGTTCGAGTCCCCCCTACAATAGGGCTTAGAGGGTCCATTAACTCTCTTGTCGGGTTACCCCTTGCAGAAACCTGGGACAAAGTATATGGCTGGACTCGAGGATGGCATGTATCTTTCAAGAGACATGCATGCTCATTTAATATGGTCGCGGGCTTCGAACCCTCACCACTAGGGACTCGAGGACTATCCCGACACAACTAAAAGCTCAATACGGACTATAATGGTGAATCTCGGTATGCAACCCACCGACACATAAGGAGATATTATCTATGAAATATATTTTGAGAGAAGCGTCTGACATCGTACTTGTTTTCGAACGGGGCAATTGGAAGTCATCGTGCAACGGTAGTAGGCCCGTGGGAAGGGGTTTCCCTTCGCCGTCTTCTGCCCGTATTTCCTCCATTGACACCCATCTGTGATCTATCAACAACCGTCACGGACCGATAAAAAAACCCGAAAAAACATAGAATTAGGGCATCTAAAATACTATTTGCAAAAGCCCATTCATTTATATATCTACAAAAACACCCATGCATGCAAAAGGCCGAAGGGCGATGATGCATACCACTTTGTCTCCAGTCCTCACGCGAATCGAGACGCGCGTCGTCCTCATAGTGCCACCTGTCGCGTGTTGGTTCACGTCCCGAGTGCTTCTAGAAGGTTCCCCGATATTATTCCTCGGACCCTCGTTACCTCTACTAACCTCGCGGCACTCAACGCTAGTAACGTTGTTATTGAGAATATTCTCATGCTCTTTGCTGTCTTGTTGCTGTGGCGTCACTGCAGACAACTGCGCTTCGAGCTTCTCGATGTATCGATTCGCTCGAGCCAGACTCTGCCTCAGCTGACGGTTTTCCGAGGCCAGCCTTCCCTTTTCGGCTTCGAGGGCGGCTAAATTTTGTTCGAGGATAAGCGTCGACTGTTCGCTATTACC
Source organism: Craterostigma plantagineum (assembly GCA_027422505.1). Classification (NCBI taxonomy): domain Eukaryota; kingdom Viridiplantae; phylum Streptophyta; class Magnoliopsida; order Lamiales; family Linderniaceae; genus Craterostigma; species Craterostigma plantagineum. The sequence goes on from JAPQWV010000015.1 coordinate 5,321,809, forward strand.
GCTCGTGCTCCCCGTCGTTGGCGTTCCGAGATTCAGACAAGTCTGCTTGGCAATCGAGGACAGTTAATTATTAGATAACATAAGATGAACAAACTCGTTGGCCCCATTATGGCCTTACTTACGTCAACTGTTGTATTATCGCCTTGTAATAATAAGACTCCTTTGTTAGGAGTATGGCTACTTTCGCCTTTTGCTGGGACGACCTTTAGCTTCTTATTGGGGAAGAGATCCATTACGGTGACGTCAGCCTTTCTTTTAATGTTAGAGTCATGGCGCTGGGCACGATGATGGTGGTGGTGATCATCGAGTGACGTCAGCAGTTGGGTGGTAATAAATTGTGATCGTAGAATATTGGGAGGCGTCGTCTCAGACGAATCCATTGATGGAGTAGGATTTAACAGATCTGTGTATATATATATATGTATATATATATGTGTGTGTGTGTGTGTGTGATTTTATTTTACTTTTTCTATTCTCTGTCTGGTAAACGGTAGGGAAAATAGCAGCAAAAAACGAGCAAAAAGACCACTAATATCATAACAAATAGTTAACTATTCGAAACGTAGGACTCTTTTACCAAGTCTCTTTGCAAGACTTGCGGTCTTTTGTTTGTCAGCTTCGCTCAAATCGTCGACAAAAAAAATCATGCATGACTGAGTTATGACTGTTTCTTGATATATTCCTTCCCCAACAAATCTTCTAAAATTTTATGTTCTTTTTCAAAAAAATCTTATTTGAATTTGGTGAGTCGTGGGAATACCGTGTTGTTTTCTAATGATAGGCAATTAAACATAACTAAAAGTTTCTAGGAGCATATCCAACCAAATGCTAAATGTGGATGAACGGAGTAACTCTATTTTCAGCGATTTGTTTAGAATCCATTTTCAGCGAGGCTATAAAACGTTATATGGATTTACGGTGGGCCTTCGGCCTACTGAAACAGTTGGGCTTGGTCAACCTAGCTTGCCAAGCCGACGTCTTCTCCATTCTTCTTCTCAGCTTCGTCAATGGCAGCTCAGCTTATAATAACTCATTGGATTGAAATGATTCGTAGAAGCATTCAATTGAGACTTATTGCGAAGTTTATATGAAGTTTATAGCTTCAAGGGCAATGGCGGGTTACAATCTCAACGCCAGCTCAACGCTTACTATTGCAGTCACGTGTGTCTTGGCGCTAGCTATCTCAATTCGATTCTTCGTCCACCAGTTCTTATTTGCTAACCCTAAGCGCAATAGGAGGTCTTGTTATTTGAGCGAAGAGCACGGAAAGCCTCAGTACAAGTTCAAGAGAGTGCTGGCTGATAACTCGTATTCTCAGTTTAAGCACCTAAAGGTTAACGCACTGGAATCAAATCCCAATGGTTAGTTAACACCACGCGCAAGTATTCTGATTAATTGTCCTTTGATCTTAATTTTGTTCTTTTTTGGCGAATTGTTTTTCTCACGATTGTTGTTCATGGGGCTTTTCCAGCGATGGTGCCATATAAAGGCTCGAATCTTCTTTTCCCGCTCTTTTTATTGTTCCTGTTGATTCTGCTTGAGTGATGGTCTGAGGCTTATATTGGCCTTCTTTTTTCTGCATCATTTTTCAGTTTCTTATGTTGATTATGTATTGATATATTTTTGCCGCACCCAACATATTCGTTCTGTCATTTGATGGTATGATTTCAAATTGTTTTTCAGTTCTTGTTTTTCCTCGTTATGTTGTCGTTTTCGGCTTCATGAATTATCTCCTGACAGTTAATTTGCTCCTAACCTGACAGAGGAGTTCTCTAATTTGCATCCATACAAGGGAGAAATTTCCATGTTGGCAAAAGAACCAGATGTGGGATTTATGAGAATTCTTGGTGAGTGTTATAAGGAAGGCCATGATATGGGGGACTTTTCTTATGTCTGGATTAAGTCCGAGGCTCAGTTGCAGGAGCTTGTGGATGTGTTGAGTAAGGAGAGGATCTTTGCAGTCGACACTGAGCAGCACAGCTTCAGATCCTTCTTAGGTTTCACGGCTCTTGTCCAGGTTTGTATTGATGCAGTTGCAAAGGCAAGAAAATGGACCATGGAAAAATGTGTAGATGTTTTAGGGGTGCACTCATGTGTATTCTTCAACTACACGTTTCAGGCTTTGTTTCAAGCAGCGTACAAGATTCTATGTTATTCGCATTCGTGCATATGTTTCGAAACTTGTGCTTAACCCCTTTCCGGCGTGCAGATATCTACATTCAAGGTGGATTATCTGGTTGATGCAATCCTTCTCCATGACATGATGGGACTTCTTAGGCCGGTGTTTGCTGATCCTGGAATATGCAAGGTATTCTATATGCCGTCGTTATAAGATTTATTACCTTTATACATTTCAACCACAGCATCTCACTATGGCATTCGGCATAGTTGTCTTCTAATGTATTAGCATCGGTGAAGTTTTTCTATCTGTTCTTGAACTATTATTTCTCGGGATGACTAAGATAATTCTTTTATGCTTCCAAGCAACGCATGCATTAGAATGAAAAATATAGTTTTTCTCATTGGCTTGTTATAAAGAATTCTAGTTTGACAGAAGGCATTTTCAGGTTTTCCATGGTGCTGACAATGATGTTCTCTGGCTTCAAAGAGATTTCCACATTTATGTTGTCAATTTATTTGACACTGCCAAGGTGAATTCTAAGTTCAACTTATTGTTTAGTAGTTATGCAATATTCTCCATGGCTTCCTTACATTTAAGCAATGGAGAACGCGAAGAGAATAAAGCTACATCTGAAAGCTTTTCCGTATTACGTGAAATTGGGTCTCATCTACACACATAATGGATGTTGTTTGCATGTTTTGCAGGCATGTGATGTATTATCAAAACCACAGAGATCATTGGCATATTTGCTTGAAACATATTGCCATGTCTCCACAAACAAAGTGTTACAGGTTTGAGCTTCTTCTGATTCATGGTTCTCAGGCTTACAACCCTTCTTTGGCATCTTTGATCACTTCTCTTATGACGAGTTATCCCAATAAATATAATCAATACTAGGATAAGAAATATCAGAGACTTCTTCTTGTTTAACTTTACCCAAGTCCTAAATAATGTTTATCTATGTTATTTACTTCATCTACCTAATTAAATTAAATTGGCCAAAATCTTTTCCGTCTTTGAAGCTAATGGTTTTTCATAGACAATTGTGTTTTTTTTTTTTGGTAAGAAAGTTATCATTACCACATAAAAACCACAATTGTTCAGTACATCATACAAGATGGTAACACTACCCGCACAAACCTATTAAAATATAAGTTCTTGTCCGCCCAGCTTTATTGTAGTAACCCTCAAGCTGGAAATATGCTCACATACTACCCTTTTTATCAGCTTCATTACCTCATCTCCTGATCGAGCTTCCTCTCCATGAAGTCGCCTATTTCGTTCGTTCCATAACACTTATAACATGGCAGTAATAACCATGATCTTCATCTTACACGCCTCATGTTTTCGCTTCCCCATTTGGTATAGCATCCTCTTGACTCCCTCAAACTCATTTGGTATGCGCGTCTTAATCCAATCCTGAATTCCCTCCTTAACATACTAGTAGTTTTATTACTAGTAGTTTAGTAGGATGTGGCTGGACTGTTACTTCTTTAACTTGTAAGTTTTTGCTTCATATCCAGTCACAGAGCAACTAATGTTGTGATAGTTGTTTTGAATTGTAGAGAGAGGATTGGAGGCAGCGTCCCTTACCTGAGGAAATGATACGATATGCTCAAACAGATGCACATCATTTGCTTTATATTGCATATTGCCTTTGCCTGGAGCTGAAACTGCTGAGAAATGGTACGGCCTAAATCCATTCTCACCATAAATTCGCAGTTGTGTTCTAAAGAAAACTTTTTGCAACAGAAAATTCGTATCCTGGCGACCAGTTTTATTTTCTTCTCGAGGCATGTCGACGTTCCTATGCAACTTGTTTGCAACTTTTTACGAAAGATATTGAAGGTTGGCCTGGAGAGTTGGCAGCATCATCAATAGTTTCTCGCTGCTTGAATGATCAAGCAAATATCTCATCCAGCCAATGCGACTCAAAAGTAACTTACGTCATCTGTGCTCTTCAACTTAATAAGATATCCCTTGCACGGATACTTCATAATTTTAACTCTATATGCAGTTTCAAGAACTAGTGAGACGACTGTGCTTGTGGAGAGACATAATGGTAAGTGCAAAGTTATCTGAAATTTGTTGATTAGTCTTTTGCGCAGTTTCTTAATATATTTGATTCACCATATGTTTGATCCAAATGGCATCAGGCTTGTCAACAAGCTCTTTAGGCTTTAATTTATGTACAATCTAACTTTGATAGATATCAGGCTCGTCTCCATGATGAGAGCTTGAGATTTGTATTATCAGATAATGCGATTGTTGCACTGGCAGCAAAAACTCCAAAGAACAAGGATGATCTTTGCAGCACCATATTCGAAGCTGATGCAGATAGTGAATTTACGACCCCCATTCATTCACAGTCTCCATCTGCTGTAGTTTCCTCTCATTGGGAAGACATTGTTCAGTTGCTTCAAGAAACCACAGTAGATATCAACAACGTATTCGAAATGTTCATCCAAAGCCGTCTAGGTCCATCTGGCAGCTGCCCTATTTCTGCATACAATTATGCCTTGTTATCAAAAAATAACCTCAAGCCCAACAACCGATCTGGCTTCAATCATAAGGGATTTACAGCTTCGAGACAATTCAGACGAATTTCTAAGAAGTCCTCTCGTGAGCTGTTTGTTCAGAAATTTTCTTGCAAATCTCCAGTTTATCACAACTGCAAGATCTATGCTAACGATGGCCGGTTATTGTGTTACTGCGATCGCAGAAAACTTGAATGGTAAAATGATGATTTCTCCTTGAAATCAGATCATTTGGTAAAGCTTCTGATGAATCCCAGATAATTTTGATCCCTTCCTTTTCTTTTGAACACTTCAGGTATTTGAATCGGAACCTTGCGAAATTAGTAGACGAAGATCCTCCTTCTATCATGCTTCTCTTCGAACCCAAGGGGCGCCCAGAAGATGAAGATAATGACTTCTACATTCAGAGTAAGAAAAATATATGCGTAGGCTGTGGCGAAGGGAGCCACTACTTACGGTACAGAATCATACCGTCTTGCTACAGAATTCATTTCCCCGAGCATTTGAAAAGCCATCGTTCGCACGATATTCTCCTCCTCTGCGTCGATTGCCATGAAATTGCCCATGCAGCTGCTGAAAAATACAAAAGAAAGTTAGCAGCCGAACTTGGGATACCGCTATTTATTCGTAGAGTTGTCGACCTCGATGGAACGCAAGACAAAGACGCGCGTTGTTCGCCTACCGTGACATCTGAGGAGATCGGCGTGTCTCCGTTACAGCTGCGTACTGCTGCTATGGCTCTGTTGCGCCACGGAGAGCAAATGCCAGCCAAGCGACGTGAAGAATTAACGCAGGTAGCAAACACATTGCTTTTATGATGATCTTTTTCTACCGCTACATGAAACTATGATTATGTGTTAGCTATTTGCTTGGATTATGTGTTATTGCACTATGATGGGATTTTCTCCAAATTGAGATTTCATGTATCATGCCATTACTCAGATGCCCTGTTGGCTGTTAAGTTATAAAGTGCGCGTCATATTAGGCCTTGCTTACATTTCCTTGATATTTTGTGGGGCACTAAGCTAAGGCTTGCTTTTACTCCGAGCAGATTGTCAAGGACTATTACGGCGGGAGAGAAATATCCAACGAAGATCTCGAAAAGGCGCTGCTAGTTGGAATGAGCCCTCACGAGAGAAGAAAACTCGAGAAAAAGAGATGCTTCGCATCGAAAATCCCAACTCAAGAAATCAACAAGAGCAACGAAACTACTGACGAACAATCTTCTTCCAACTCAAATACTTCAAACGCCGAAACTATGAGTTCTTCGTGCGCTGATGTCACGAATAATGATGATATCTCAGCTAAGCTTGAAAAAAAGCTGTCATTACTTGGACATGGGCCCCACGGGAAACAGGTCGTCGATTACCTAATGAAGGAGCACGGCGAAGACGGCGTCCGCGATCTTTGTCAGAGGTTCAGACAAATCTTCGTCGAAGCGCTTCGCCCCCGTTTCTTACCTGCTGGATGGGATGTAATGCACAGGCAAGCAATTCTACCTTAAATATATTCGATTCACTGTATACTTTTGCAGCTGATTTCATTTCAACTCTCCTTTTTTTTCCCTTCTCCGATCTAAGGATTTGATTGTTGGGCATTTTTTTTTCCAGTGGTAGAAGGGATTTCGGCGAGTTTAGCGTCTACAAACCTACCAAGAATTGAACAGTTAATTCGCGATCATCCATGTAACATTTGTTGTAACAACTTGCTCATTTTCTCTTTTGCCATCGGAAAAAAAATTCCAGCGCTGATACAGAGAAGATCATAATTCATACATAACTTCAGACCAAGTAAACACTCACACACCAAAGCTGTGATAAAAAAATAGGTGCTCCTCAAGAATCCACAGTGGCTTATTGGGGGTCATCTATCATCAACAATGGAGGCCATTGATGTTCTTCGAAACTGGGAAGACATTCTTGAACCCAGAAACATCGAAGAGCTCCATGAATCTTTGGTCTGAAACTCTAGCTTTTGCTGCTGCGTATCGATGGTACTCGTCGAAAACAGACGTTAGGCACCATTGCTGGAGTTTTCTCAGACAACCCGCCAAACAACCTGTTCTGTGCTGCAAAAATCGATTCGCAAAATTAGTGCTTTTTGGGATCGATTGGTAATGAAATTACTTAGTTGTTGGTAATAAATCAAGAACACACCTTTCCTCTCTTGCAGTGGATAAGCAGAGGATGGTTCTTCACATCTAAAGAAATTTCGAACCTCAGAGCGTAGAACACTGTAAGATGCTAATCAAAACGAGAAAAAAGTACCTATGGCTACTTTCAAAGCTTCACGGATTGCATCATCAGGTATGTTGACAAAAGGTTCCTGGCGATGATTACATCAATTACAGACAGACAAGAAAAGGGTACATAGAATACAGTCGAGAAATGACGTAAAGATAAAGTTAACTTACTTTGCTTCCCTCAATCCCAAACTGAAACAGCTTTATCCCATTCACTTCAAGAAACTCGATGTTGGCCTGAGGGTATGGTTCTGGGCAGAGGTATCTACATACATAAACACACACACAAACACTGAATATATAATTCATATAACCTTGGAAGAGGGGCAAATTTTCCTTTTACTTACATGATAGATCGAAGATTGAGCGTCTGAAGAAATGGAAAGTTGGTGAATTCTGGGAAACCAGACCTGAAGATGCCACAATCAACCATGGCGAAGTTGAGGGGTGGAGTGTAAATCTGCTGCTCATCGCTGTTGTTATGAGTGTGAGCTTTCTCTTGGTTTTCAGATTTCATGATCATTATCCTAGATAATATTTATTTTCATGGGTTTTCAGATTAAAGATTTCTTTGAATGAATGAATAGTGATGATTCTTAGGATTCTTTTGTTTGGAAAAGAGGAAGAGTTTAGGACATGGAAGCAAAGGTAGTTTTTACATGCGTGTTGTATTTGTCAGAACAAAGAGAGGAAGGACTCCTTTCTTATAGGGACTTCCTCAAACAATATACTCTACCAGTGATGACGTGGCAGTCCATACGATAGCCAACTCAGCAACGTACTGTACGAAAGAAATGATGTGGCGACCAACTGAACTGCCACATCATACTAAATAGGTGACGTGTCGTCCAATTGGACTGAATACTCTATGTTTGTTATTCATGACGCAAGAAGACGAAATCAGATCGTAAAAAATTCGAATGTCAAACGCAAAAATTGTATGGACATCTTCGCATGATAGATTGCTTATAAAATTGCTTGATGTTGAAATAAAATATATCTGACTAGACAATGAAGTAAGGAAGAGCACATTCTTTCGAATATGCTGTTTGGAGAATTATGGGTGTTTTGTTTTTTGTTTTTCCGAAGCAAATAATGATCACGCGACCTGCTCGCCACGTACGTCTGACGTGTCATTTCTTGTTGCATGTACTTTCTCACAAAAAACGCGACACTTCTTATTATGAAACTGAATACCCTATTACATAGTAAGTCCGAGTTTATGATGTAAGCTCATATAATCAGTCATATAGAAATAATTTAATACATCTCCCTATATTCGATATCTAAAGTTAGCCTTTCTCTCTGCTTAAATGGGCCCTCGTTCATTTAATGTGGCCCAGATAAATTAGCCAGCCCAGCCCATATGAGGAAGACCAACCCTTGGCCATTTATATATAGCACAACCCTAATATTTGATTAAAAGTACATTTTCGTACATCGATGTATGTGATTATATCTCATTGTTATAAGGGTCTTTACCCATAAATACCCCGGGTATCTGTCAGCATTTTTTAATATATAGGTACCTAACAGAATTAATTTTTGCACATAGGCACCCAATTTCGCCGCAGGTACACCGTATTAGCACATTAGGTTCCCTATAGCAACGTATTGTGGTACGTAATACGTTTAGAAAATGGTATGTCACATTAGCACATTTAGGTATCATAAACCGTATAGGGTACCGTATAAAGACGTGACATGGTACGCTATGCACACATAGAAAAGTACGATCTTTACACATAAACTGGTACAAAAAGTAAGCGGTGTACCTATCTGTAAAAATTTCTGACATAGTTACTGATTTGTAGTTTTTATTCAAGTAGGTATTTATGTGTAGATTACACTTGTTATAATTTTAATTTTAACTATTTTAAGAAATTAAAAGAATAGTTAAGAATATTCAACATTTATTATAGTAAAGCAGTTCCCATAACATGAGTGTTTTTTTCCTTTCAATGTGAGTAGCCAACTAGTTTTAATAAGTTTTTCTTAATAGAAATTGATGGTGGAAAAATTTTGATTGGTTAAATTAACAGATCAATTTACAGTTTTTTATTCACTTCTTCATAACCATTTGAATGTTGATATGTGGCAATAGCAAAAATAATTACGGTGTACATAATCTTGAAATCATAAAACTGTGGTTCGATTTTTTTTTTTCCCGAAACGATAGCTTGAATTCATTAACAATAGCTACAAGGGCTAACTAGCCCAAAGGGTCTCACCGGTACATCGTCAACGGGGAGAACAAAGGCTCACAGACGAGGACAACACAACCCCACAAGGGCGCACAAAACTACCACATGGGGAGAAAAATGTCCACAAAAAAACTGACAGGAAACAAAACCCATTATCTACGACCATAACAGAAAAGCTATTAAGCTAAATCTACGATACTTTTCACGTTGGCCTTCAACTTCTGGGTTTTTATCTTCATCGGACTTGGGCCTCTACGAGGGAGAAAAGGCCCCTACGACGAGGAGAAACAAGCTCCCAGCTTGGGAGCCTTGAACAGCTCACGAACACACAACAAATACAAACCCACCAATTGAGCTAACAGCGAACAAACAATGGTAATATTTTTTTCATATGATGATGAGTGAACAAAAGGCAAAGGGTACATGGACAAGTACAACAGATGGAAAGAAGAAAAACACAACAAACACTCCACCGACCATAAACGCCTGACGAAACAACACACAGTCGAAGAAGAGACAACAGAAAAGAGAAAAATGCAAAATAGACAACAAACACAAAAAAAACACAACACATGAACCAAGGAGAAGACAACCCCATCACCAAAAAAGAACCGAAACCAGCAAAACAAAGACGCAGACATGACATACATGAACGAAAATGAAAACAGAATAAAAATATTATCAAGAAGGACCTCCCCCAACCTCCATGGCTGGAGGAAAGGGGAGAAGATTAGAGTTTTTTTGTTTGATTTGGATTTTTTGGTGTGGAGCATTTTCTAGATAGACTGGAGAGAGGCACTCACTATAAGCTTACTATAATTGAACTATGGTTCGATTTGAACTAATGGTTTTTGGTTTTCGACCATTAGTTATTTACTAGTCTAAATTGCACACTCATATGTGTGTGATACATAATATATAAATAATTTATTTTAAATATTAAATATCAATTTCTAAAATTAGAAGGGTAAATGTGACAATATATAAAAAAGGTAGTGGGTGGTTTCTTATTTTTTATTTTATGTTAACTATTAATTTGAAAAAAATTCTGATTGATCAATACACCAAAAAGCAGTTTTTAACTCGCCCTCATCGTTAATATAAGAGTATAAATAGATATTTTTCAACAAAATAAATTTGAATCATAAACCAACGGTTCGAACCGGAAACGTGAATAGGGGTGGTTCGGTACGGTATACCGTACCAAAACTGTGATACCATATATCGTACCGAAATTTCAGTATCGAAAAATATCATACCAATACCATACCAAAATTTCGGTATACCTTAAATTTCGATACGGTATCATACCGAAATTTCGGTATGGTATCGGTATCATACCTTCTATACCATTCACACGGAGGGTTTTTTACCGTGCGTGTCCCTAACTCGTTAATTCGTTGTTTTCGAATTTTTAGTCAATTCATACTCATGAGGCCCCAATAAGATGGATAATTAATGCCAAATTTTCCATAATAAAAAGATTTTTGATTCATAAAATAACCTTAAATGATTTATATATTTTAGTCAGTCTCCTTATTAAGACAAAGAACTTTACATAACGACAAAATACAACTTTATATACAGATTAATTAAAACAAAACTGCTATTTTGTATTTCTTTTTGTTTTTTTAATGTAAGTAAAATATGGTGGACCTCAATAATCTTACAAAGTTGGGTATAATTAATAATTTTTATGGGCTAAATAAATTTATGAAGATCATTATAATATTTTTATTCATTTTATATTTTTTGAAATAATATAAATATGCATGTGTGTGTGTGTATATATATATATATGATTTTAGTATTTCGGTATAATCGGTATACCTAATTTTTAAAATTTTGATACCGTTACCGTACCGAAAATATTTTCGGTATGTTATTATACCTTACCAAAAACTTCGTATACTAAAATTTTCGATATTTTCGGTATGTTTCGATACGATAAGGACAATATATCGGTAGTTCGGTAAATTACCCCAGCCCTAAAAGCGAAGGCTACTGAGAAATTAGGTTTTCCTAGTCTTATTATCACTAATTACGGATTCAATTGAGTTATGGTGCTCTGCTCCGCGTGGCGGCCTATAATTCGCCCCAAATGAAATCGTTCTTATTTCCCTCCCAAAGTTTCGTCTGACGACTCTGCACAGTTGAGCTGAGTGGAGAGTAGAGAGGAGAAAGCATAGCCGGCGCGATACGAAAGAGGTATCGCGCGTGACGGCAATCGTTCGGCGGTATAAGGAAGCTAACGCATTATTAGCTCGGGCGGATCACTATCGGCATCCTTCAGGTGGCTTTCTCGACAAGTTTGGGTTGCTTTTTTTTTTCTCTCTTTTTGTCCTTTGTTTTGTTTCTTCGTTTCGACATCTATAGTGCATGTGCTTGTAGTTCGATTGTGGGTGTGTTGGTTCGTGCATTGGGTATTTTTACTTGTCTATTGAGTTTTCGAGGGTGATGGTGAAGGGAAATGTACTATCTGTTATCTTTCTTTTTTTTTGCATTTTTTTATGTAGTTTATCTCTTTGATACAACACTGAAAAAAGTATCTGATGCATAGTTTGGTTATGTAGAAGTTGTAATTATTATGTATATGGTTAGAAGGTTTGTGACCAAATAGATGATAAGATTTGAAAATAAATGCGTCATGTACTTTTGAGGCTTGAAATGGAAAGTGTATGTCTTCTTGTGTTGAGGAATCTACTGAGGAACACTTGTTTGGTCAGTCTATGGATATATTTAGTAATCTTCCTTCTTTGGTCTGCCTGTGAACTGAACCTCTTTTCTGTAATCTGTTTGATATGCAAACAAAAGAGTTCAGTCAGTGGTTTGGGTGAGCCAAACAGGGATTTTGTGCAGATAGCACATTCATGACTGCGTATTTCCCGAGTCTAATATCTGACTTTGTTCAACTGTTATATAGGAAGTCAAATAAGAGTGTGAAATTTTGACTGTACAAACTAAATGCTATGTTTATATTGGAACTGCTTCTCTTTAGCAGTTGTTTTCACGACGAGACTAGTACTCCATTGTTGGTGTAAACCCTTATTTCTACACCTTTTTGGTTTTTCCTGGCTTCTCATTTTGTTATCGAGTTCATTATGCCTATTAAGGATTCTTCACATAAACTGACTTTCAGTTGGCCGGTTACCGTGAAAGTGGAAAAATCAAGTAAGGACGTCGAAATTGCTCATTTAAAATGTCAACAATGGAAAAGAGGTCAGAAGACAAACCGGAAAGAACAGACCTATCGAAAAGATCTATGATCACACGGCCAGGAATTGGTACTTGTGGAAGACGCATCTCATTGCTTGCTAATCACTTCATCGTTCATTTGAAGAATCCAGATACAATCTTTTACCAGTACAGCGTAAGAAATGATGTTATTTTCTTGGTAAGGCTTACCTCGCATGCAATACATGATAACTAGTGCCGTTTGACTGCAGGTTTCTATTCTTTATGACAATAATGAAGCTGTTGCAAGCAAGGTTATTGGAAGGAAAATCATTGATCAGCTATATCAAACATACTCTACAGAACTTGCTGGGAAGAGATTAGCGTATGATGGGGATAAAAGTTTGTATACAGTTGGCCCCTTACCTCTGAACAAATCGGAGTTTACTGTAGTTCTTGAGGAATCTATTCCCAGACGGTGATTTTATAGATTATCGTGTGTTGCATACTTTCCTTTTCTTTTGTTGTTTGCTCTCTAACTTTGGGCAGACCCCTCCACCGTGCAGGAGCAAAAACCCAGTTGAGGATGGCAAAAGGTCCAAAGTTTATCTCCAGTCAAAAACTTTCAAAATTGTGATTAGTTATGCTGCTACAATACCCTTAAAATCAGTGTGCCTGGCCCTTCAAGGAGCTGAACAAGAACAAGTTCAAGATGTTTTGAGGGTTTTAGACATCATATTGAGGCAACAAGCAGCTAATCGGTACGATTAATTCATATATCTGTTAAAGGCAGGTTGGTTAGCTTGTAGCTAAAATGTTGGACGTTGTATTCAGCGGTTGCCTCTTGGTTCGCCAATCGTTTTTTCATGACGATTCAAGGATGTTTGCTGATGTTGGAGGCGGGGTAACTGGTGTAAGGGGATTCCATTCCAGTTTTCTTCCAACTCAGGGTGGCTTCTCACTAAACATGGGTATCATACAGTTGGTTTATCCTACATTAATTTGCATCTCCTTCAGGTCCGAGGTGTATATTTCGGGGAAATAACATCTATTGTTTCTTTAGATGTTTCAACAACCATGATCCTCAAGCCAGGACCCGTGATGGATTTCCTTCTTGCTAACCAGAACGTGAGGGAATCTCGGTTGATCGACTGGGTAAGGGCCAGAAAGATGCTCAAGAATATGAGGGTCAAAGCCATGCATAGTAACATGGAGTTCAAAATAAGAGGTCTGAGTGAGAAGCCTTGCTACCAGCAGCTGTAAGTATATGGATGCCTTCCATGTTCATTCCAGACTGAAAACGTCTGATGTGATTTTAACTTAATTTTTCAGTTTTCCGTTGAAAGTGAAACGTGGTGATGAAGGAGGAGATGACTACGAAACCGTGGAGATTACTGTTTATGAATATTTTGTGAAACACCGTAGGATGCAACTATCGTCTTCAACATACTATCCATGCCTCGACGTTGGCAAGCCCAAAAAACCCTGCTATCTGCCGATTGAGGTTTGGAATTTTCATCTTGCTATCTTATAAATTTTAAATTATATTTCTCGGAAACCTCATATCTGGCCTACTATTCTGCATCAGCTTTGCTCTCTAGTATCTCTTCAGCGATACACAAAAGCATTGTCAGGAGCACAAAGAGCATCCCTAGTTGAAAAATCAAGGCAGAAGCCAAAGGAGAAGGCTGACGTTATAAAAGAAGTGAGTATATGAGTTATAAACCCTGATATCTCTTGTTTTCCACGTACAATAGGCTCAGCTCCTTGAATATATCCAGGCTTTGAGAACATATCGCTATGATAGTGATACTTTGTTCGGCGATTGTGGTATATCAGTTGAAAAGGAGCTGCTTCAAATCGATGGAAGGGTGCTTGACCCACCAAAGGTGATTATGCTGATATCTTTTGGTGAATATTGTACTGCATCATACAAGGCTAGGGATGAATAATTGTCTTCAAATTCTAGCTTATAATCGGTAACAGTGAAGATTGCTCACCTCGCAATGGCAGATGGAGCTTCAACAACAAGGTAACATTGCTTCTCTTCTTACCATTCCGATTTTATACAAGGTGACAGATAGCTGCCAAACTTCTTATCTTTTTGTTCTGATTTTTAAATTTTAATATCTGAAGAAACTTCTAAAGCCAATCCGGATAGAGCGCTGGGCACTGGTCAATTTTTCGGCAGAATGTAATACCAGCCGTTTTTCGCTTGAGCTAATTGATTGTGCAAGGAAGAAAGGCATCGTATGATGGATACTGCTCTTCCTTTCCCATGTTTTCTTCAAGAGTTTTCCTAGTACATATCTGATCTCTCTCTTTAATCGTCCAGCTTATTGAACGTCCATACACTATAATTGATGAAGATCCAAAGTTAAGGAAATCACACCCAGTAGAACGTGTGGAGAAGATGTTTGAAGAAATTATGAATAAGCTACCTGGCCCTCCTGAGTTTCTGCTTTGTTTTCTGCCAGAACGGAAAAGTTCTGATCTTTACGGTAGTGAATCTTCTGTATGACTTTATACTAGGTTTTTCATTCTTTAGGAACATATTGTTTATTCTTTATGAAATATGCTTTGACATAAAGGACCGTGGAAGAAAAAATGTCTTTGTGACATGGCTATCGTCACGCAATGTGTTGCTCCAACCAAGAAAATTAATGACCAGTACCTGACAAATTTACTTCTCAAAATCAATTCCAAGGTGAGAACTACAACTTTCTTATTCCTTAAAAGAGTGTGCCTCTTCAGCATTTTCTATATAATAATTATTCTGATCCTTATCACGCTGCTGTCCGTTTCATTACAGCTTGGGGGCTTCAACTCATTGTTATCGATAGAGCATTCTCACCGTGTTCCCCTTATTAATGATAAGCCAACCATGATTCTGGGAATGGACGTCTCACATGGCTCTCCTGGTCAATCAGATACTCCATCTGTTGCAGCTGTAACTTTGCTGCCTATAAAACATTTTGCATTACTTATGTGATATGCTTCTGATGTTCCATTATTTCCTACTCTGTTAAGGTTGTGGGCTCTCGAAGTTGGCCACTGATATCGAGGTATAGAGCAGCTGTACGAACACAGTCTTCGAAGGTTGAGATGATTGAATCTTTATTTAAGCCACAGGCGAATGGGAAGGATGATGGCATTATGAGGTTATTTCTGTAGAACTCTTTCTAGTCTGGCAATTTATTCTGTGAGGCAATTACAGCTTAACAAATGCATCATACTGTGTGCTACAGGGAATTATTTAATGATTTCTACGAAACCAGTAATGGACGCAAACCAACTCAGATTATTATTTTTAGGTAAGTGTATGCCATCAAAAACTAAATTCTGATTCTCTAATTCAAATTCTCAATGTCCGCCACTCTTCAGTGCCTTTCTACTGTAGGATTGGA
This sequence comes from Craterostigma plantagineum, assembly GCA_027422505.1. NCBI lineage: Eukaryota > Viridiplantae > Streptophyta > Magnoliopsida > Lamiales > Linderniaceae > Craterostigma > Craterostigma plantagineum. Next base: position 5,337,495 of record JAPQWV010000015.1, read on the forward strand.
TGGATTTACTGATGATTTCTGATTGGCTGTTGTAATAAGGCTAGAAGCACTGAAATATAACTTGGTTTTATGAATTTACAATTCAGCCTAACATGTGTGTGTTTCTATGTTTGAACTTCATATTTTCAGAGATGGTGTCAGTGAATCGCAATTTGCTCAGGTTTTGAACATCGAAGTTGATCAAATCATAAAGGTACCCCATTCTTTTGTTTATGTAGTCTCTGAGCCGTGCTTGATGAAGTGTTATTGGCCTCACATATTATATACCGCGGTTGCTGCAGTGTCTCGTTTCCAAATTCCATGTGCATTACCTCATATGTTTCGACAGCTAGCTTTACTAATTTATTTGTTATTACACAAATCTTCACTTCTAATGCTTTGAAGTGGTATCACATGTTATATAACACGTTTTAAACTGTTAAGAAGTCCTTGAGTACAGTTTTTGCTCTTCTGCAGGCATATATGCATCTTGGCGCATCTGATATTCCAAAAGTCACGGTGATAGTGGCGCAAAAGAATCACCATACCAGAATTTTTCAATCTAATGAAAATGTGCCCGCAGGTACATTTCGTCTGATTTTGTATAGACTCCAATTCTAGGTTATTCCATTCCATTCCAACACAATACATGTAGAGAAACCTCTCTCTCTCTCTCTCTCTCTCTCTCTCTCTCTCTCTCTCTCTCTCTCTCTCTCACACACACACACACACACACATGCAGGTACCGTTGTAGACACAAAAGTTGTTCATCCCAGGAATTATGATTTCTATATGTGCGCTCAGGCTGGGATCATAGTGAGTACCAGTTTATACCCTTCATTTTAGTTTCTCGATTGCATACGTCCTTTGAAGGGGGAAATGCTTGCAAATTAAAATTTCAGGGAACTTCTCGGCCTGCCCATTACCACGTCTTGCTTGATGAGATCGGTTTCTCACCCGACGATCTACAAAATCTGATCCACTCGCTATCCTACGTGTAAGTTTGCAGCGACATTATATATCTGTACACATAATAATAGCATGCATCTTTTTTCACAGGTACCAAAGGAGCACTACTGCTATCTCAATCGGTACTCGAAAATTGCCACCCAATCGCTCCTTTTCGCCATATTTCTTCTAATTTTTCCGCCTAAAAAGTTACTTACGATGACGACAATTCAAAATTCGCAGTTGCACCGATATGCTATGCGCATCTCGCAGCTCATCAAGTGAGTCAGTTTATAAAGTTCGACGATTCATCTGAAAATTCGTCCGAGAAAAACGTCCCCGATCTTCCCAGGCTTCACAGTGATGTTGCTGGGTCCATGTTCTTCTGTTGAATGAAGAACTCTGCATTTTCTTGAGTGAGAGTATAGTAGCTGTGATGTTCTCTATTCTCATGGTTATATATATTCAAACATCACTTTTTGTCCTTAATTAGTAAATGTGAAATATTCTACGAATTTTATCAATTTTTATATTTTAGTTTCTTTAAAAAATAGGGTTTAAGATTTCGAATTTCTAGAACCCCCATTGCTACTCGTCATCCATTATTGATTTATAAACGAATATATGTTATTTGATTGATTTTATGAGCTTTTGAATATTTATGTTATATTAAGGGTGAGGGACTAGGAGAAACCGTCAAGTGATCTGTCAATTGAAATTGATAAAATTAGTTAATAAAATTAAAAAAATCACTTATTATTTTTAATTACTATATTTAGTTTAGTACTATTTTTAGTTAATTACTATCCTACTTTAAATTTATAATAAATCAATTTTTCCTTTTTACATATTTTTAACATACAAATTAAATTTAAATTGTACTTTCTATGAAATATTTCACACTAAACTAAATTTAATAAAAATATTTATATAAATAGCACACGCATTTGAGTGTGCATTAGTTTTTTTGTTTGACATGAAGGATTTTATTTCATCAATCCAAGATGGATACAAAGATACAATAGAGTAATATCCAAAATGTTACAACAAACTGACTATTTCTATTGCATAGATGACACAGTACCCGTTCTCAAACCCCTAAAAAGGGAAATAACCCCGAAGGGAACTCCACGAAGGGAGGAATGCTCCCACGTGGGGAGGGGAAAAGCTCCCGCGGAGGGGAGGAAAAACTCCTACGAAGGGGAGGAACCTCCAAGGAGGAACTCCCCCGAGGAGAAAACACTGCACGACCAACGGCCGAGCGGTGCGGGGGTGCCGTGGCAGCGCCATCTGGTGGAGGCGAAGGGCAGCCGGAGATCCGGCCGGTGGCGGCGTGGTGGTGGCACGGTGGCGGCAAACGATTTTTTTTTGTTTTTTTAAAACAAAGAAAACTTGCAAAAAAGAGAGTCTCTCCTACCTCCATGTTCCCCCTACCTCCATCAATGGAGGAGGGGAAAGGAGGTGGCGGCGTTGGGGAGTTTTAGGGTTAGGGTTAGAGAGAAGGGGGAGAAAAGAAGAGGGGAGAGAGATGATCTTTTATCTAATTTATTTGTTTATTCTAGAGTGTGCATAAGTTAGTGGTGTACGTCTTTAACTATTTGGCTGAGATTGAGTAGAAATTAGGAAGCACACATCATTCCACCTTAGGAATAAAATCGCAACTACCTACGATCCACTTCCCTCCATCGAAATGTACCGATGGACGAAATTTCACCTACCCATTTATTAATTTACTACAACGTATCATTCTTGCATGCATGGCCGTTTCAAACCCTAAACAAACAAAGAAGTCGATCGAGCGTTGTTATAATATTATGGTTTGAATCCCTTTCATCAAATATTTTTCAAGGCGTAACAGATACGAATAAAAAAGAATGGCGAGAAGTCGCATTATATTATTATGCGCAATCGTTTTGGTGGTCGCAAGCCTTTATTCGAAGCCTTCAGAAGCTTTACCCTTCCTCGGCTATGGAGTTCTCATTGCAAACGCTATCCCCGTACATATGTCGCCTCCATTGCCGGAAAATATCTACGCCACCGCTCATAATCTTGTCTTCTATAACGGTGCGAGGAAGCTCTTGAAATATTCGAATGTATGATATAATAATACACGATATTGACCGTGTATTATTATTGAATATACTTGTGATATAATTGAAAAAGCTTTTGTCGGTACAAGTATTTCTATCTCTGAAATAATATCGGAAGAAAAAAAATTAGCAAAAGACGGTATGAAAATTATAGACAGGGACGGATCTACGTTGGGGCATGGGGGGTCAGCTGCCCCCCAGCCCCAACTCAATAGTTATATATTTTGTAGTAGTTATAACGAAGTCGTAACTCAGCTCTAGTGGTTAACAGAGGATGCTCAATTTCTTACCTATAAAAAACGTGGGTTCGATTCCTATAATGGTTTTTTTCCTTTATTTTATCAATAAAAGGGCTGTTGGGCTGCCCCTCCAAGTTTGGGATCTGTTGGGCTGCCCCCCAAGCTTGGGTTTCTAGATCCGTCGCTGATTATAGACCAAATATATGCCTATGATTACTTGTGAGAATGTCTATGAGAGTTATGTGCAGCACACACGAAGCATATTAAAAGCTCGAAAAAGGCTCCATTGTTTTGCATATCGGAGCTTTCTTCCATATATCTTACACGATTCTTGCTTGTGGTAAGAGGCAAAGAACAATTTTCAGTACCTAAACCCTAAAATGGATAAAAACATTCTTTTCAACATAATCAAGCAAATCAAATCGCCATCGATCAATCCCAAGCATGGCTCCAAGAAATCATCCCTGCTCAAGGCTCGCCATTTTTGTCTTCTGCACCTTATTTTTAGCAGCTTCCTCCCCTCTCAGCATAACTTGCGGTAACAGTTCAATTCTTCTCACAGTCGAAATTAACAAACAATCTATCATCGCTTAGTTATAGCTAATAATCTCTGCCCAGGTGCAAGAATCACCAGCAATTCAAGAATCCCACCAACAAATAGAGCCGCTGAATCAACAGACGACGACAGCTTTTATTACTACTCATCTGTGATTTTCGATCATATTCATTCTCCTTCGCCTTACTGCGTCAACCCTCCTCCAGCGACGGCAGTCCCAAAACCCCAACCGCCGCCGGAGAACCCCGAGCACGGCGTCTGGTGCGTCGCCAGGCCGACGGCCGCCGACTCGTCCCTTCAGCAGGCGTTGGATTTTGCGTGCGGCGCCGGCGCCGACTGTGGGCCCATACAGGTTAAGGGGCTTTGCTATTTACCAGACACTGTTCTTGCCCATGCTTCGTATGCCTTCAATAGCTATTGGCAGAAGACTAAAATCAATGGTGGGACTTGCGAGTTTGGTGGGTCTGCAATGCTTGTCACTGTTGATCCAAGTGAGTCGAAAGATGCGATTTTTATTATCCTAATAATTTGATGTCGTAATATTTAGTGATAAAATATAATTCATTTTCATTTGGCAGGTTATGATCATTGCCATTTCATCTACAGTTGATTCAAGATGCATCATGTTTCCCCACTTACTACTAGAGTGTTATATATATCTATATATATTTCTGTAGTAAAGAATCGAATTGATGTTATTTTGTTGGAAGGCACAAGTTTCTTTACGCAGTGATGATATGATTGATCAGAGCAATCAAAAAGCTTTTCCACTTATTTGTATAATTGTTAATTAAATGATTGAAACTCTGAAGATGGACCACCCATATTCATCAAACATCGAATATCAAGGTCTCTGATGGAATTGAGACCTCCAATTTCGGGCCAAATAGTTGCTAAATTTTTTCGATTTTATTGGCTTACAATGTGTTAGATTTATGCATAAGAGAGAGAGATGAGATTTGCCCCCACGGCTTTCTTTTTAGCTTCTTTGGGTTAATTCCTTATCAGTCCCTCTCAAAGTTTAAAGTTCCTCTTAAATACCACTCGAATTATTTCTTCCTTATAAGTACCTATTTGAAAATTTATTCCTCTGCAGTACCTAAAAAGGTCTTTTCAGCATTAAAAAGACGAAAATACCCTGTCTCACATATTCCATTGAAGTTGAATAAATTATTTCACATGAATTATACCAACAAAACTTGTTATTATACCAATAAAATTGAAATTATACCAGAAACTTATAGAAATTATACCAAATGTTCGAACATTATACTACGTTATTATAATTCGAATTTTATAAAATGAAATTGGACATTATACCAACTGATTATGCTATTATACTAGAAATTATGGAAATTGTACCATTTATTTTCGTAATTATACCAATAAATAAAGATATTATAATTTATACAAATTAGGCATTATACCAACTGATTCTGCTATTATACCAGAAATTGAGGAGATTATATCATCTATTTTCGTTATTATACCAATAAATATTGTTATTTAATTTTATACTGCGAAATTGAATTATATACCAACTAATTTTTGCAACTATACCATAAATTGTGGAAAATATACCATACATTATCGTTATTATACCATCTATCTCAGTTATTATACCAATAAATAAAGTTATTTTAATTTTATACAGGAAAATTGGAGATTATACTAACTAATTTTGCTATTATACCAGAAACTGAGTAAATTATACCATCTGTTTATTAGGTTCAATTCTGCTGGTATAATAACGATAACAGTTGGTATAATTTCCAATTTAACATTATTTTGTTGGTATAATGAGAATAACAGTTGGTATAATAATCAGAATAGTTGGTATGATGCTCAATTTAATATCAGGAAAGGGTATTTCCGTCCGTTCACTGTTTAGGGGTATTAAACACACAATTTTTTGCAGATGGGTACTTAACAGGAATATTTTTTCGTAGGGGTACTAAACATGAAGTTTAGTTTCTGACAGGGCCTGATAAGGAAATTACCCTTCTTTTTATTGGAGCTTAATAAAGCTAAAATGCATATAACCCCCAAAGTTTCGCCGAAATGCACATAAACCCCTGTGGATTTTTTATAATACGGATCTCTCTCATGGTTTAACTAATGTTGCATCGTACGACCCATGCAGCAGTTTTTTTGCCTGAAATTGGATTACACGCGCTCTTACTGCAGGTGGGTTAAGCTTGGACCATATTATTTACTGTTAAATGACCAGAATAACCCCAACTATTCACTTTCTTTTCCAATATGTGTATGTGGGTTACATGTGTATAAGTTATTTATGTAATTTGTTTGATATAAATTATGTTAAATATATTTAAACTACAGTTTTGTCCTTTATTAAATAAAGCTTTAAAAATAAAGCACATAGCATATGCAGTCGATTCTCATCTGACATCTTTTTCTTTATTTTTCCCTTTCTTTTCTTTACGAAATCCTCGTCTTCATCGTCCTAATGAGTAAAATCTGTAATTTTGCCACCAGAACCTCGAACTTCTCTTTAGTCTGCTTCCATGGAGGCATCTAACTCCGATTCGTCGATTTTACAACCCTCATCGCCGTTGACTAGAACCGCCGTCGGTCAAAGCTCAAGAACCCTATAGTTCCCCAACCTACGGCTCCTGCGAACTCCGATCCAAACCGTAATCGAAGCATCTGGGATACTCAATTCTTGGGGAGATTCCTCTGACCACGAAGCTCCGTGCAAACGAGGCTGGTGCCAGGACTTCAAGTGTTTGTTTGGTTGGAGGGTTTAAATATTTCAAAGGTGGGTTTATGATATTATAGTGTGTTTGGTTCGCGAGTTTATCTAAATCATGGGTTTATATAAAATCGCTCTAATTCAAGTGTTTGTTTGGTTGGAGGGTTTAAGTATTTTAAAGGTGGGTTTATGATAGTGTGTTTGATTTGCGAGTTTATCTAAACCATGGGTTTATATAAAATCGCTCTAAACCCATGCAGACGGATTTAGATAAACACACCACCTCGCATGTTTATTTAAACCCACTAAGCAAACACACATTTTATTTATACCCATTAATTTGTTTTATATAAACCCTTACTTATTTAAACCCTCCTAAATATAAACCTGTCAAGGAATCATTTTAGACACGGAATTTTTTTAAACAAACTTTCTTTTATTTTTTAGCATCTCGGATCCAACGTCAAAATTCAAAAAATTGCAATAGAAAACACTTCAGTCGTACTCAAATTTCGAACTCCTAGATCTTTTTTTTCTCGCCAATGAGGCTTGGCTCTAGTGGCCAAGTTGAGGCACTCAAAGTCATGTGATTAGGAGGTCAGTGGTTCGAACCCTACCTCCCACATGAATTTGGGAAGTCCCCAGGGCCTCTGGAGTGTGTGGCGATTAGCCCATAGCCACGCTGTGCGGGGATACCTCGGGACCGAAAAAAAAAAGATCTTTTTTTTTCTCGTTCTACATACTACTTGAACCTCAAATTGCGTCTTACGAAACATGACCTGTTGAAGTGTGTGGTGTAAAGCCATAGCCAAGAAAAAACCTCAAATGTTCGCTTGAAAATTATTTTTTTTTTAGTTTTTCGATGTTTTTATTTGCTCAAATAATAATTTTATTATTAACTTAAATATTTTCTCAATATAAATTTCCAATGTAGAAAGAAAATCTGCAGAGTATTATTATTTCTGAGTTGGATAATGAATATATTAGTTGAAGAAAATTACTAGGGGTGGTTCGGTACGGTATACCGTACCAAAACTGTAATACCGTATACCGTACCGAAATTTACGATATCCAAAAAAATCATATCAATATCATACCAAAATTTCGGTATACCTTAAATTTCGATATGGTATCATACCAAAATTTCGGTATGGTATCGGTATCATACCTTCTATACCATTCATACGGAGGGTTTTTTACATGCATGTCTCGTGACTCGTTAATTCGTTGTTTTGGAATTTTTAATCAATTCAAACTCCTTATGTTAGGCCCCAATAAGATTGATCATTAATACCAAAATTTTCAAAATAAAAAGATTTTTTAACCTTAAGTGATTTACATATTTTAGCTAGTCTCCTTAGTAAGACAAAAAAACTTTACATAACCACAAAATACAACTTTATATACAGATTAATTAGAATGAAGCGGCTATATTTAAAAAATTAGTGAAGATTAACAAAAAATAATTGCATTTCATCTCACGCTTTCAAAAATCATGAAAAAAAACATTAAAATGCACAAATTAAACGTTACTTGAGTTACATAAGTAGAATATGGTGGGCCTAAGTTGTGTATAAGTTAATAATTTATGGGCTAAATAAGTTTATGAAGATCCTTAATTTTTCATTTTATATTTTTTGAAATAATATAATATATATAAGCTTGTATATATATATATATATAATATATATTAAAAAATTTAGAATTTCGGTATTCGGTATAATCGATATACCTAATTTTAAAAACTTTCATACCATTACCGTACCTAAAATTTTCGGTACGGTATCATACCTTACCAAAACTTCGGTATACCAAAATTTTCTATATTTTCGATATGATAAGGACGGTATTTTGGTATTTCGGTATTTCCCCAGCCCTAAAAATGACTATTTGTTGTGAGATGCATTGGTTGGATACAAGTTTTTCCATTCGAAATGATCCACAAAAATTAATCCATTTATTTTTTCCAAAACGCATCAATGCGTTTTTTGTTTGGGTCTTTACACATAAGTACCTATTTGGAGAAAAACTTGTAACTTAGTACCATGTCATGATTTTTTTATATGTAGGTACATAATAGAATAAATTTTTTGCACATAGGTACCCGATCCCCGAAAGTACACCATACAACACATTTGGGTACCCTATATCAACACATTTGGGTACTCTATATAACAGAAAATTGTACGACGTATGCTATATTTAGGTACCATATATCAACGTCTTACGATACGCAATATACACACAGGAAGGCACGACATACTAAAGAAACTGGTAAAATTAAATTGGGTACCTATCTGTAAAATTTGGTGACATGGGTACCTAATATATAGTCTAGCCGGGCTTTTTCTTTCGTAGTGAGCCGGTAAAAATTTTATTTCGCGTTTATGTTATATTTTTTTTTTATTATTTTACCAGCTATACCGCTTTTCAAAACGCATCAAAGACCTTTTGTTGTTAACTTTTTCTCCGAAAAAGACACGTGGTAACTAAGGTGTGCTTCACTCCTCTCACATTTGTCACCCACTCAGAATTTTATTTGCATTTTTCTTGTCTTTTATAATATTTAATCAGATATTACACCAAATTATAAAATTATGGTTATTTCCTGAAATTTATGATTAAAATAAACAAATATATCTAATTTATTATTATTTTATTGCGATTAAAATGATATGCATATCCCACATTTTTTATACCCAAAGTTATTTATACCCTATTCATGCAAACCCTGTTCGTATTTAAGCAATCATGCATACCCTATTAAGATATTCAATTTTATTTTACATTACTTTTATCTTGCCCAAACTTCTTTTGTTATTTTTCTCCGTCCTAGTGCTAACTGATAATATATAGTTGAAGGAAAAAATATAAGAGATATTTTCTAAGATACCATACATAATACGTATATAATCTCCTAAACAGAGGAAACATCTCATCTATATACCTTCAAATAACATAATTAAGTAACACATTGCACTACTCATGCTTTTTTGACAATACTTGCTCGAAATACGCAAGCAGTGCGCTAGGCTTTTTTGCGCTACACGATATCGGAACCAAAACGCTATGCATAGCGCTATAGGCTTTTTTTTGGGATATCCGACCAGTTTTCGGGTTGTCCCGACTAATCCGGTTCGCCCCGCATCGCGTACCTAGTAATGAAAGGTGAGGCTTCCAAAAGGGGGTGCTGCATACATAAGGATTCGAACCCGAAACCTTGCTTAAGCGATACCAAGCCGCTTTTGGACCAACCCCGTTGGTTAGCGCTATAGGCTTTTTAAAACACTAGAGGCAACTACCTACGTTATTGAAAGTATATACTCACAATATACGGTATTGTAATAGTTTAACTTCATACATATACCATTTTAACTAACTAGCAACATACTTTTTTATTACACAACACATAAAAAACAGGAAACGCCTACCACAAACAATCAAATGGACATTACTTCTTCCCGCCGTCGTCCTCTTCGTCGCCGCCATTAGTCAACATATTGCTAGAATCTTGTTGCCCTGTTAAGTTCCCTTGAATCGTATCTCTAATGGTTGTTCCCTTAAAGAGAAACAAAAAAAAAAGAAAACATCAAGTTGCATAAACCAACCATTGATGATCATATTCAAGAAAGAGGAGCTACTCACCATCTGATGAAACCGTTCCTCGAACATCTCAAGAAACCCAGCAACCCAATGATCTGCGTTTTCGACCCATATGTTGCGGTTGACGCCAGCTGTTTTCGCAACATTGTGTATCTGAAAGAAGACAGAGTACAAAATCCCATCAATTGATACAGAAGCTTAAAGATCAAAGAAAAAACAAGAGCATAAAATGAAATGATGTTTTAGATAGATGTTAACCTTCTCTCCCACTTTTTCTTGTTGCTCCTTGACTTTCTCTTGGAGCTTCTGTAGGCCCATATTAGCCCTTAGTTGCTTCTCCTGAATCATCAGGATGAGAACAATAATAACCACGCATGTATTCAGATGCCATCGAAATTGCCAGCGATATCAAATAAAGACACGAAGGCATTTTAAACGAAAGGGCATGCATTCTATATATTCATACCCTAACGAAGCTAAGGTTAAGCTCGTCTCTTGAGTAGCCACGATCAAGATTACGCACCACATATTCGTTATAGTCCTTCACTATCCTCATGATGAGATCAGACGTTGATATTCCACCTGTCCTCTGAGTTTCTTTGAATTTTCCTGCAGCTTTGACCTATATACAAAGATTTATCAGCATCGCTGTTACGATTCTACCAAGGAATGCACATTCTGTTTTAGACGAGAAGGCATAAATAAAACTTACAAATTCATAAACATCCTTTCCAGCTCCACTTGTATCTGCATACCTGCATAACAACTTGGTTTTAGAAAATTGGAATAAGTTATATTCAGAGTAACAGAGAGCATGGCAACGTGCTAATAGCCAACACTAAAGCTCAAATTGGCTTTTATGGAAACTATTGATCAATATATTCACCTGTCAACACAACATCAAACAGTTCATCCATTCAGAACTAATTGCATTCAATGACAAACTAGCTTCTATATGAAACGAAGATTTCTAGACTAGAAAAAGTCTTACGGAAGAGAATCATGTGCCACGTAATCGATGTTGTGCTTGTCAAGAAACTCTTGATTGATGACCCATGGAGAATCAGGGACAACCTCATCAACCCACCTGTTTGTTGACAAAGAGAATGCCATAGATCTTTAGTAATGCTATCAACGTTCATATGCTCAGCACCAACCAAAAGAACAATATCTTATCAACTGAATTGAATTAGGCCAAAATATGACCACAAAAAGATAAAGAACAACTGAACATAGACGCATTAAAGGCGAATTAGTGGAGAAAGAAAAACACACTTGCAATGGCGAAGGGATTCGTATCGCTCCTCTGCAGTCATAACGGTCTTTCCTTTGTACTTATGAGTAACCTCATCATTGCAGCATCCAACCATCAAATACGTGTTGGCGAACCTTAACACAAACAACAACCATCATCAACAATGTACAGAAAAGCAACAAACAACACCACGAAGGGTATGCCCAAAACGATGCGAAGGGAACAATGATATCAATCACCGAAGATGTCTAAGTTTTAAGCACACCCATAGAGGCAAAAAAAATTAACATCGAGCCAGAAATGAAAAAAGCGATCAAACATCAAACATAAATCACTAGTAATAGAAGACACTTGAGAAACATCGACTACAAAATGGGGAAAAAAAGGGCGACGAATTACAGTTTCTTAGCTTGTTCGAGGGAGCGAGCGTGGCCGAAATGGAACAGATCGTAGATTCCATCGGCGAACACACGAATTGGCCTATCTTCTGGCGGAGAAGTCTCAGTAACGTAGTCGTTTCTTGTGCTGCTCTCATCCATGGCCAAAAATGTTTCTCTGTTCTTGGCGCGAGTTTTCTGATTATTATATAGTAATTGTTATTATCCTACGCAATCAACGTTACTTGTGATGACTACGCATATATCTAGAAACTAGTATCTTAAATTTTATGTGTACGTGTACTGTATATTTTTCTATATTTGGTAATATTTATAATTGTTTATTAATTGTAAGTATATAAAAAAAATTGTGGGGACACTTTCGATTAAATCCTATTTGCAAACTTTATATTACATACTAGTCAGAGAAAAATTATCATTTAACTCCCCGTTTCACTGTTCGTACTACATTTTGAAGTCACGCTGTACCTTTCTATGTTTGTAGTATACCACAATACGTTGATATACTATACTTGATTTTTCACGGATTGGTACCCGATTCGTCGTAGGTATATCATACAACAATTTAGGTACACTATATAAACATATTGTGGTACACAGTACAAACATAGAAAGGTACAGTGTGACTGAAGAAATTGGTATAAACAGTGAAACGGGGAGTTAAGTGATATTTTCTCTGACAGGGGAGTTATGTGATAGATAGTTTGCCAAATAGGGATATAAGTGAAGTTTCACCAAAATTGTGCTAATATTATACTTTTAATTGACATTAAGTAATTAAATTGTTAAGGGTAAAATTTTAAATTGATTAGTAAATAATACTTTAATTCAACTAATGGTAGAAGTATGTTATATAACACATCAATCAGTTAAAAAACAGTTACTCTAGGGTGTTCACCTTAATATAGTAGGTAGATAGATAGAAAATAACAAGGAAAAGAATATAATTTCTAGACCAAATTAAGCATTTTTAAGGACCCCTTACCCTTTTATAGATAGTTCAAGTATTCAAACAATTGTTGTAATTTCTGTCTACTAATGGGCTCTAACGCCTAAAAGCCATACAAGGGTTCAGTTATAAGCCCATACAAAGTTAGAACCCACAAAAAAGGAAAAATAAAATAAAGTAAATTATTGGTTTGGAATTGGCCCAATTTTATTTAATTGAGCTTATGATACAGTAGCCCATATCGTATAGTTCTAACTCCCGGGTTTTTCAGTTCAATGGAAAACATAAATTATATTATTTTCACTAAATTAAAATAAACTAAAAGAAGAGTCAAGGATCAAAACTCGTCTACTCTAATAAGTACTTATTCGATTAAAGTTTCTGTCTACATTTAAGAATCCTACCATTCGAGAAATAAAGACAGGTCAACTAATTTGAATGGGTACTAGAATTAATAGAAGTTGAAAGCACTAATTTGAATATGAATACTTCAATATTCAAAACCAGCTGCTATAGCTAGTCCAACAATATATACACATATATAGAGATATCTAATTAATTTTTATAGATGTAAAAATATCAAATTCTACAACCATAGGTCAAAGCATTTGTGGCCGACTATGCTTGCTTAACACCGTAGTCTAATCTTCTGATATAAATTATTAACAATCTAGAATGGTCATTTAAATATAAAAGTACCGAAAATATTAAAACGGATTCAGATCAGAAATCCAATTTTAAGGGTCGTCTGGCGCTCGCGGCATAAATAAAATTATCGAGATATTAAAATTATATAATTTCAATCGAATCTTTGTCTATTACAAAAAGCCTTATCGCAAAATACAGATTGGTAAAGGGTAAGATTTATATTGAAATATTCTTACTTTATTTTAATGCATATTATATGAATGGCGGGTGCCTTTTTAGTTCTAACTTTCCTGATATTTATTAAAGAAAAAAGAAAAGAAAAAACCTAAGAGCTAAGAAGACTAGAGGCGAATAATTTCGAAACGAAGTACAAAGCTAATATCTTTAGGAAAGATGAAATAAATTGTATTGGAATAGAAAATGGAAATGAAGATAAGATAAATATAATGAAAAATGAGTAGGTATGTCCTTGTCAGATTGGGACATAGCCACTTGAAAGTTGAAGCAAAGATTAGAGTGGACGGCTTTGGTCGGTCGACGTAGGCCGCCACACAACTTACCTTTTCTCAAATAATATAACATAAAATAAAACTCCACCCTTTAGTCTCGATCTCAATTTGAGTGAAAAAGCCAATACATAATTATTCGAACTAAAAAAAGAGAAATGTAATTTTCTTACATATTTCGAAAGCGTAATTATTATTGTCTTAAAGGGGAGTTTACATAAAAATATTCATTAATATTAAAAATTTAGCAAGTCAGTACCATGTCAGTTTATATGCATGTACGTGTCATAATAAATTTTTTGCGCATTGGTACCTGTCTGCCGCAAGAAACATCATATCACACATTTAGGTACCATAGATAAACGTATTGTATAGTACGTAATACTAAAATGGTACCACCATATAGTTTGCCGTTGGAACGTATATAGGTACCATATATGGGCACCATATAGATGCGAAACGTGGTACGCAATACACATATAAAAAGGTATGTCAAGAAAAAATGGTACGCATAGTCGAACGGGTATTTATCTATCAAAAATTTCTGACTGGGTACTGACTTGCAAATTTTTTATACAATGAGGTATTTCGTATGGATTCACGTTCTCCTTACCACATTTTATTGTATTACGAGGGCCCTCCCCTTCCAAAATCCAAAGACCACACAACTCATGCGCCTACCGAAGACCCTTTCTAACATTCAGAATTTCTTAACACAAACATAAACCCCACCCAACCAATTCTTTCATTACCATTAATTAAGTATATATATTTAAAATCATATTACATATATATAATACATCATCTCCCCACTACCATTCCACCACCAATTCGTATTCACTTTTTTTCTTCTGCTTCATCATCTATAATTATTTTTTTTCATCAAGATTCTGCAAAAGTTAGCTAACAAGATCAAGTTTTTACTACATCAAGGTATGTCTTTGCTCTTTGATGCCTTCGATGAGATCTGATCATTGCTTTTCTTCGTATCTGTAAAAAGTGTGGCCTTTTTTTCTTTTTCTTGACTCTCTATCCATGATCTTACGATTTACTATGGTTGGGATGATTTCTTGTGTTATATGTAGATATAGCTTTTTTTAATCCGTAGCATACTTCTAAAAAAATCGGAATTCGCTGGCAACATTATCATCTGTCTCTCCATCGAGAATTGTTTCGTTCGATAGTCGTGTAGCGTTTTGGCTTTTCTAAGAAGATGCTCTTTCTTTTTTCTTTTTTCGTGGAATTTTATCTCCTTCGTGTTTTGCGTGAAGGGTGAGATATCATGCCATTTTTTTTTTATTCCAGCTGTGATGTAACGTACTTAATTTATTTGATAGATATTCAACTTTATTTTACATTAATTGCGATTAGTACTACATGTTTAAAAAGTAATTGAAGAGGAAAGAAGGAAAGGATTAGCTGTTTGTAATAAGTTTGTACCTTTTACTTTTGACCCTTTGAGCTGTTGATGCATTTTCTATTACATCTATAAGATTAGCAAAATAATTGTGATTAGGATAAAGATAGTCTTCAAAAACTTTCAGAAAGAAAAAGAAAAGGAAAAAAAATCATATTTTTCTGCAATACAATCAATCTCTTACAGAAAGTGAGCAAGGAGCATTTCGATACATTGTGCCATGGCGGAAGTAGCCGTTACAACAAGCGAGGAAATACCAGCGACTAAGATGTCCGAGGAAGTTGACGCCATTTCCGTTCCCCGTAAGGTAACGCATATTTCCTCAGCTTATTGAACTGTAATAAACAGTCAAAAACTCAAAATCAGTTTTAGATGACGTATTCAATCCCGATGTAAATCGCCATGAGTTCAATCGCTCGGCTAAGAAAATTGAATCTGAAAAAAATCGACGTCGATTTTCGTCAGGTAACAGAAGAGAGCAGCACAGTGGAGAAGGAGGAGCCGCCGAAGAAGGAGGACGAAGAAGAGTTCATCAAAGTAGAAAAGGAGGAGGACCACCGTCCCTCCGGCGGCGGCGCCTCCGCCGATGACGAAGCCGTCAAAGAGCTCCACCTCGAAAACAAGAAGCTCCTACAGCAGATCTCAGAAGCCGAAGAGAGGCACAACGAAAACCTCAAAGCGCTCGAAGAGAAGCACAATGAGCTGACTAAAGTGAAGGAATCTTTCGACAACCTCAGCCTCGAGCTCGAGGATTCGAAAAAGAAGATCGAAGAGCTCGAACTCCAGCTTCAGAGCTCAGTCGCCGAAGCCCAGAAATTCGAACAACTTCACAATCAGAGCGGCCTAAACGCCGAAAAATTGGAAGAAGAGCTGTCCAAGTTGAAGGACGAGGTTAAAAGCCTGTCCGAAAAGGATCAGAAAGCAGAGGAAGCGTTGAAAGCTGCCAACGACGAGTTGGAGGCTTCGAAGTCTCGGTTAGAAGATTTGGGCAAAAGTCTCTCCGAAAAGGAGGCTTTGGTTGGGCGAGCGGCCGAGGAATTGGAAAATGCGAAGCTCAAGGCGAAAGAAGAGAAAGAGTCGCTCGAAAATCTGCTCGCCGAGGCAAAGGAGAGCGTAGAGAAGAACGCGTCTGAGCTCCAGGAATTGAGATCGAAGCTCGAAGAGGAGACAAAGTCCAAGGAAGAAATAAAGGCCTTGCAAGAAGAGATGGAGAGAGTCGTTAGTGAAAAGAAAGAACTCGAAGAAACCGCCGCCGAGCTTACGAACAGTTCGAAGCAGGCGAAGGAGCTCTGCGACGAACTCGAGGCAAAGCTTAAGCAGTCCGACGAGAATTTCTCCAAGGCCGATTCCCTCCTCTCCGAGGCATTGGCGAGCGGCAAAGAACTCGAGGAGAAGCTGAAGAGCATCGAAGAGCTCCACGGCCAGTCGGGGAAAGAGGTTATTACAGCCAATCTGAAGAACAAAGAGCTCGAGGATTTGATAAGCGCGCTGAATTCGTCGGCCGAGGAAGCGAAATCGCAGCTGAGCGAGGCCGAAAATCGCTCCATCGCGGCTGAGCAGAGGATCGTCGAGTTGCAGCAGTTGCTGAACATGGAAGAGCTCAAGAGCAACGATGTCCAAAGGGAGTTGAAAGAGTTGTCTGAAAAATTATCCCAAGCTAACGCTGAGGTCACCAGGGAAGTCGAGGAGAAGCAAACGCTGTCTAATCAGCTTCAAGAAGCTGAGAAGAAGGCGGGCGAGTTAGAGCTCTTCCTCGAGACGGAGAAGTATAGGATTAAGGAGCTCGAAGAGCAGACAAGCGTCTTAGAAAAGAAATGCGTGGATGCCGAGAAAGAATCTTTGCAGAGCGGTAAGAAGGCCTCTGAAATCGAGGGAGAGCTCGAGCTTTTCAAATTGAAGGCGTCGAGCTTAGAGGATGCGCTCTTAGCTTCTGCCGAGAAGGAGAAGGAGAAGGAGCTTTCTGCAAGCTTGGATTCTCTTACCGAAGAGAATGGAAAGTTTAAGGATGTCGTGAGGGTTTCCAATGAGAAGCTGTCTGAATCTGAAAATCTGCTCGGCATTTTGAGGGATGAGCTCAATCAGACGCAGCAGAGGTTAGAATCTCTCGAGGGTGATCTAAGAGCTTCGAAGGTAAGAGAAACTGAAGTTTTGGACAAGCTTAAGTTGGCCGAGGAGCAGTTAGAGGAACAAATTAGGAGCCATGAGGAAAAGCTCGGCGATGCGAGGGAGAACTACGAATCGGCGAAGAAGGAGATCGATCGTATTTTGGCTGATGTGGCGTCTTCCGAGGGCGTCGGCGAGGAGCTTAGGAAAAAGCTCTTGGAAGCAGAGGCGAAAGTTGACCAGCACTTGTCTGAGAATACCCTCTTGTCCGAAGCTAATGCGCAGCTCGGCGAGAAGCTCAGAGATTTGCAGGAAAAGTTCGACGAAGTTATTTCTGAGAAGGAAGTCTCCGCTCAGCAGCTTTCTTCTCACGCGAACGCCGTCGCCGAGCTGACTGAGAAGCATTCGAAAGTCGCCGAGCTTCATTCGGCGGCCGAGGCGCGTATTTTGGAGGCAGAGGCGAAGTTCGAGGATGCGATGAAAAGGTACGGCGTTAGAGATTCTGAAGCGAACGAATTGCATGAGAAGCTTAAGGCTTTCGAAGAGCAAGCGAAGAGCAGAGAATTGGAGTTTGAGCAAGTTTTCTCCAAGTCGAAAGATTTAGAGGGAGAACTCGAAAGTAAATCTGGTCAGTTTAAGAAGGAAATCGACGTTCTCGGCGAACTAAATTCGAAGCTTACGGAGGAGTTAGCATCGTATAAATCTCAGCTGAGCGAATTAGCGTCAAAACTTTCAGCCGTTTCGTCTGAGAAAGAGAGCAAAGCTGAAGATTTGAATTCTGCAAAGAAGGAAATCGAAGAGCTGACGCAAAAACTTGCTTCTGAAAGCCAAAAGCTCGAGTCTCAGGTCAGTACTTCGCAAAACCATATATTTATATATTTTGCTTCTTTGTTGAATGTTTGTTTTTTATGTATGAATCTCTTCGCCTTCGAAATGCAGATATCTTCTGTGATGGAAGAGAACAATTCGCTCAACGAAGCATTTCAAAGCTCCAAAAAGGATCTTCAGGCCGTAATTGTTCAGCTCGAAGAACAGCTGAAGGAACAGAAATCTAATGAAGAAGCGCTGAAAGCTAAGTACGAAACCCTCGCCATCGAAGCTGCCGAGAAAGCTGAGCTGAAGAATCGCTTGAAGGAGCTCGAAGAACAGTTTGCGGCCGCCGACGCGAAATTCAAAGAAGAGGTAAACTCATTTCTTCATCTATCGCAAGAATTCTTCTACGGTCGACTTTTGAATATCGTTCTTTTTTTTTCTCCTGGGAGCAGAAGGAGACGAACTCGCAGAAGGATTTGGAGCGAGAATCTGCTTTGATTAGCGCCTTGGAAGAAATCGAAGTGAAGAAAAAGGAAGTTTTACTTCTGCAAAATAGCATGAAAGACCTCGAGCATAAGCTACAGCTCGCCGCCGAGGCTAAACCGAAGGAAAAGGTAAAAAAAAAAGCTTTCTTTGATTTGCTGACATAATACTCATGTTTCAAGTTTCATGTCTGAATCAGAGAATTATCTGTGCATTGCCTTGAATTTTTCGATTTATTACATACATATGCAGGATTTTGGAGGCTCTTCGGCTGAGTCGAAGGACGAAACGGTCAAATCTCGGGAGATCGAAACGCCAACTCCTTCGAAGAGAAAGAGCAAGAAAAAGGCGGAGCTTTCCTCGGAGGCAAAGGCTCAGACGAGCGTCGAAGCGTCTTCGGCCGTGAACTTTAAGTTCGTATTGGGCGTGGCGCTCGTTTCGATCATCCTTGGGGTTATTCTCGGGAAAAGATACTAAAATCTTGAATTGTGTTTGGATTTTTGCTGCATGCGGGCAATTTTCTTTTCTTTTACATTTTTGTGGGTTTTGAATGCATGATTATTTTGATTGTTATTAGAGAGCTTGTATTTAATTTTTATTGCATTATGAGCTTGTTTTACCTTCTATTCTATAAGGTGAGTGTGGTGACTTTTGGTCTGTCTTAATATTGTTTTTATAATTTTATCCTTAATATTTAGTTTATTACATTAGTCTTAGTTTAAAATTTTCTTTTTAAATTAATTAATAATATAAAAATGTAAAATAACTTGATATATATACACACATACTTTAAGATGTAACAAATATACGAGTTTGAGTTATTCCTGGCAAATCGTGAAGGATTGATTAGTCCCGTTTGCAAGTAGGAGATTGTTGCTGAAATTCAGATTGGATTCATCTCGGAAAATGATACAAAGAAAATTGTATTAAGAAAATCCATATTATTGACTAACAAAAGACAATACGATATTAATTTGACTAATCCCTACTACTAAATATCGGAATGTACATTATATACGATACCCTCTAAGCTTAAGTTTTTATGAGAAGTGATTATTTAACACTAATATTTAATTTGTTTATTTAAAAGTATTTATGTAAAGTAGTTACAATAGACACACCAAATTGATTGAAAAGTAGTTATTATGTTTGGCGGAGCAATAGTAAAATACTAGTACTATCTGCATACTCTATGCGTGTGCTTAAAATATAATTATTGTAATTTTAGTTTTGAAATTTATAATTTATGTTTAGTAGACGAAATATAATTTTTATATATAAAAAAGGAAAATAATGATTAGGGGTAAGTATAATAACTAAAAATTGAGGAGTTAAATGTGATAATTATTTAATTAATGAAATTAAAAATAGAGATTAATTGTAAATATTTTACGGACCAAATTAGCAGTTAATAGCCGCCGTCACCCTTAATATAATATATCCTTAATATAATATATATAGTATATATATACAAAGATGATAATACCATAACAGAATACGCTCATCATTTCGTAAATTTGGCCGAGTTTATATGCGCATGAATAAAGTGAGTCCGCCCACTTAATCCATGGGCTCAAACTCCCAACAACGTTAACAAAAACTAGTATATTAAGCACATCCAATGTATGTGCAAAAAAATATATCAAGTTATTTTATTTTTTATTCTCGTTTTCTCATTTTAAATAAATCAAACGTACGCACACGATTATAGTGCAGTTATAAATAATGAGAAATTGGTAACTGTAGCAGATATTAAAACGATATGGCCAAAAGTGGGCCTTCAGATTCAGCCCAGCATATTATTTCGAAAAGCAGAACATTAGATCGTGGTCAATAACTGATTAGTGGTTTCACGATAAATAGAATTAAAGAGTTAACAAATAGGCTTCAATTTTTGGTGTAATTGATACACCAAATTGGCTTAAAATTGACAGTTTTTAAATGGTGCTGAGGATTAATATAAGAGTATAGATAAAATAAAAAGTACAAAATATTTTAGAGGAAAATTTAAGAAAATGGCCTACATAGCACGAGTCCCCTAAGCAAGGGGCCAGTGCTATGCTGCACGGGTCCCGCCCATGCTGTGTTGTGCCTACTGCAGCCCGCCCATACTGGGCAGGGGACCCCTGCTATATAGCACGGGTCCGCTGCCGAGGATGAGTCTGGGCAGCCTTATTAAAAAAAATATATGTGTTAGGAATTTGAACCACGTCCTACTACTTGAACGTCAGACTACACAACCACTGGACTACGACTCACCCACCCTAACGCGGTCCCGATTTAACATATTGGTTTTTATTGTGGAAAAAAAATACACCCTGTAAAAAGACGAAAATACCCTTAAACTGAAGGCTACTCTTTAAAAGGTAAAATCGAGAAGGCTATTTTTTTTAGGATGACTCCATTCAAATGCTGCTTTTTAAAAAGACCCATATTTTAGATATCCCAGTATAAGGTTTACAAGCCAATCAACGTCCTCACAACCTCATCCCCCACGAAACAATCTAATCTGCCCACAGCCAATCATTTCATCTCAAAGCTCCACATCATCACCTTCCGCAAAGCACTGAGCTCCTCAAATTCCATCACACATAGGCAGAGCGCAGGAAGAAACTGCGTACAAAAACAACACAGCAAAGAGAAGAGAAATAGTTTCATCTAACTACTAACTTATCGAATGGCCTCAACGTCGTGCTTCTTACACCACCACGTCTCCACCGCCGCCCTGGCAAAAGCCGCCGGCAACTCTCACCGCTACGTTCCCTCTTTAAAGCCCAGCCAATTGGTACTCTGCCGAGCCCATCAGAAGCAGCAAGCCCACGCGGACCACCAAGACGAGGGTTTAACCATATCTCGGCGATTGGCCCTAACCGTCCTCATTGGCGCGGCGGCGGTAGGCTCGAGGGTCTCCCCCGCCGACGCCGCCTACGGAGAATCAGGTATGTATGACAGAGTGCTTTCTTTCGTCGTGCAAGGGAACTGCTTTGTTTTTTCTCCGGCGATTTTATGTCTGGGTTTGCAGCGAACATATTTGGGAAGCCTAAGACGAACACAGAGTTCAAGCCGTACAATGGCGATGGATTCAAGCTATCAATCCCATCGAAATGGAACCCTAGCGGCGAAATAGAATTCCCAGGACAGGTTTTGAGGTACGAGGACAACTTCGACGCCACGAGCAACCTCTCTGTTATGATCCAACCTACGGACAAGAAATCAATCACTGACTACGGTTCCCCCGAAGATTTCCTCTCCAAGGTAGGGTAGATATATGGTCGTTTTTACATTCTCCGAGGTAAACGAGTGATTTTATTAAGGGTGCGTTTGGCATGCGACATTCAACGCTGAAAGGAAAAGTCTGATTGTTTGCATCGACGTCTACCCAGGCATCGTGTATGCGTTGCTCGTCGACACTTTTTCTTTTCGTTTCTGTTAGATAATTTAATTTTGTAAAGTATTTATTTGAATGAGAATTTGGGTTTTTAAATTAAGCTATTGGGCTTTGGTTTGGGCTTTGGGCTTTCAAACTAAGCTATCGGGCTTCGGTTTTGGCCCAATAGGCCCAACTTCTAGAAGGCCCAACTTCTAGAAGTTGGGATTGGTGGCTTTCAAAATGAGTGGTTTTTTAACCACTCTTCAACTCAAAATAACGTGTGATTGCTTTCTATTATAAAAAAAAATAAAATATATTTATTTTTTATTCCAATATTTTGGCTATAAATAGGTCATTTGGCCAAAGGAAAAAACACAACAAATATACAAGAATTAAAAGAAGATAAATAAGAAAATATTCCTCAAATATTATTTCTGCTATATTTCTTGTTCCGTTCGTAGTCGGTGTCGTTTTTGTGCTAAACGAACGCCGTGTTTTTTTCGAAGTATCCTGGGAAATAGACGCTCGTGAACCTCTAGCACATACGTGAGGGAGCGAATCTATTTTAAGGAAATTGTGTGCTACACAATCTTCGAATATTTTTATTTCCCAGCCAACAATCTTAAAATAGATTTACGATCCCACGAAGATGTCAGACTACGTGGAGTTCCTCAACAACCAAGAATCTACGGGAAACGAAGATAACATTGACGTTCTCCCTACTACTTTTATCCCCACTGCCATACCTGTGGTTACGAAGCCAAACGTACCGGTCAACCACCTGGAGAAGCCGGAGAAATTTACAGGGACAGCCTCGACGTTCAAAAGATGGCAACAGAAGATGCTCTTCTACCTCACCACGCTGAACCTGGCAACATACCTGAAAGAGGTCGAGCCTAAGGTGAACGACGGCGAGACGAACGCTGAGGTCGTGATCGCTGTTGATGCATGGAAACACTCTGATTTCCTGTGTCGTAATTATATTCTGAATGCCCTAAGCGATACTCTGTACAACGTGTATGGTGCGGTCGCTACGGCTAAGGAATTGTGGGAATCGTTAGACCGGAAATATAAAACTGAGGATGCCGGCACAAAGAAATTTGTTGTCGGACGGTTCCTTGATTATAAGATGGTCGATTCCAAGACTGTGATAAGTCAGGTGCAAGAAATCCAATTGATTTTGCACGAGATCCATGCAGAACGGATGGTTCTGAGTGAATCTTTCCAAGTTGCGGCTATTATTGAAAAGCTGCCGCCGGGCTGGAAGGACTTCAAAAACTATCTCAAGCATAAGCGCAAGGAGATGTCTTTGGAGGATCTGATTGTTAGACTTCGAATCGAAGAAGACAACAAAAGGTCGGAAAAGAGAGTATTGAGCTCATCTGAACCAAAAGTAAACGTGGTGGAGCATAGCTCTAAAAAGGGCAAAGGCGCGGTTAAACCCAAAGCGAAACTTGGGGCGACCGGAGGCGTCGCTAAGCCGAACTATAAGTTCAAGGGAAAGTGTTTCAATTGTGGCAAACTAGGCCACAAGTCGTCGGACTGTCGACTTCCAAAGAAGCACCATGAGGCCAATATGGTTAAAGACATCACCAAAGAAGTTGAGGACTTGAGCCTCGTCGCGGTGGTTTCGGAGGTAAACATGATTGGGTCGAATCCACAAGAATGGTGGATCGATACCGGTGCTACACGTCATGTGTGCACGAACCGTAGATTCTTCTCTACTTGTGAGCCGGTTGAAGGAGAAAAGATCTACATGGGCAACTCGGCTGCTGCTACCGTCGAAGGAAAAGGGAACGTGATGCTCAAGATGACGTCCGGAAAAATACTAACGCTGAAAGACGTGTTGTATGTACCGGAAATTCGCAAGAACCTTATATCGGGATTCTTGTTGAACAAACACGGTTTTCGTATTGTTATTGAATCTGACAAAGTGATATTGTCTAAGTCGGGTGTGTTTGTTGGTAAAGGTTATGCCTGTGATGGTTTGTTCAAGCTGAATGTAATGACTATTGTAAATGAGAATGAAAAACGTTCTTCCGTTTACTTGCTTGAATCTTCCAATTTGTGGCACGGTAGATTAGGTCACGTTAATTTTGAATCGATACGTCGATTAATTAATATAGACCATATTCCAACATTCGAAATTAATTCGAAATATAAATGCAAAATTTGCGTTGAAGCAAAAATGACGAGATCGTCTTTCCCTTCGGTAGCAAGAAGTACCGAACCGCTTGAATTGATTCATAGCGATTTATGTGATTTGAAATACGTTCAAACACGTGGTGGCAATAAATATTTTATAACATTTATTGACGATTGCACCAAATATTGCTATGTTTATTTGCTTAAGAGCAAAGACGAAGCATTAGAGAAATTCGGTCTCTACAAAACCGAAGTTGAAACGCAACTCGGTAAGAAAATTAAAAGATTGAGAAGTGATCGAGGCAGAGAATACGAAGCGCCAATTGGGAGCTTCTGTGTGGAACATGGTATCGTCCATGAATTGACCGCCCCGTATTCACCTCAATCAAACGGAGTGGCCGAACGAAAGAATCGCACATTAAAAGAGATGATGAATGCGATGTTACTGAGTTCAGGTCTACCACCTAATATCTGGGGCGAAGCTATCTTGACGAGTAATTACCTATTAAATAGGATACCTCGAAAGAAAATGAATAAAACTCCATATGAGTTATGGAAAGGAAAGACGCCTTCGTACCAACATTTGCGAATGTGGGGGTGTTTGGCGAAGGTAGCCGTACCTACGCCTAAAGCAGTGAAAATTGGTCCTAAAACGGTGGACTGTATTTTCATAGGATATGCACTCAATAGTACAGCATATCGGTTTCTTGTATATGATTCGAAAATTTCGGATATACACAAGAACACGGTCATGGAATCGAGGAATGCGTATTTCTTTGAAAATGTATTTCCTTGTAAATCCGAGTATGGATCCGGTACATCTAAACGAGATGATATAGAAACCGAGATTCCTAGTACGGTTCATGAGATGGAACCGAGACAAAGCAAGCGTGCCCGAATAGAGAAATCTTTTGGTGACGACTTTGTTACATATTTGATTGAAAAGGAACCGCTGACTTATGACGAAGCAGTGAGCTCCGTGGACGGGCTTTTATGGAAAGAAGCCATAAAAAGCGAGATTGATTCTATTTTGCAGAATCATACTTGGGAGTTAGTTGACCTCCCAAAAGGATGTAAACCTTTAGGATCAAAATGGATCTTTAAAAGAAAAATGAGACCAGACGGGTCTGTGGAAAAGTATAAAGCCAGACTTGTTATCAAAGGATACAAGCAACGCGAAGGCTTAGACTACTTTGACACATATTCTCCCGTGACGAGAATAAATTCGATAAGGATGATACTTGCTATCGCGTCCTTAAGAAATTTGGAAGTACACCAAATGGATGTCAAAACGGCTTTCTTAAACGGTGAATTAGACGAAGAAATCTATATGGAGCAACCCGAGGGTTTTCGTGCTCCTGGAACCGAAAAGAAAGTATGTAGATTAATCAAATCTTTGTATGGTTTGAAACAAGCCCCTAAAAAGTGGCACGAAAAGTTTGATCATGCGATGATCAACTACGGTTTTAAAATCAATGAGAGCGATAAATGCGTTTACTCAAAGGAAACAGGCGATGACTATGTCATTTTATGTTTGTATGTAGACGACATACTCATTGTTGGTAGTAACGACAAAATGGTCAAGTCTACCAAGGATATGTTAAATTCGAAATTTGACATGAAAGATATGGGACTTGCGGACGTGATTTTAGGAATTAAAATCAAACGAACGAGTAACGGTCTTGTTTTGAGTCAAGCTCATTACGTAGACAAAATTCTCGACAAATTCTGTAAGGGTGATTCTGGTGTTGCTAGAACGCCATTAGATCGAAGCGTTCATTTGTCGAAAAATCGCGGAGAGCCTATTTTTCAAGTAGAATACTCCCGGATTATCGGAAGCTTGATGTATCTAATGAGCTGTACTAGGCCAGATATTGCTTATGCTATAAGCAAACTAAGTTCTTACACGAGCAATCCGAGTGCGGATCATTGGACCGCTATAATACGGGTTTTGAGATACTTACGGTATACTCGAGACTATGGATTACACTATGGTCGATATCCGGCTGTGTTAGAAGGTTACACAGATGCGAACTGGATATCTGACATGAAGGACTCTAAGAGCACAAGCGGCTATGTGTTTACACTTGCTGGAGCTGCTGTGTCTTGGAAATCCTCGAAACAAACGGTTATAGCGAGATCCACTATGGAATCCGAGTTCTTTGCCTTGGATAAATGTGGAGAAGAAGCTGAATGGTTACGCCATTTCTTGGAGGATATTCCTAAGTGGGAAAAACCTGTGCCGCCTATATGCATACACTGCGATAGCCAATCGGCTATAGGACGAGCACAGAGTACTATGTATAATGGTAAGTCGAGACACATACGTCGTCGACATAATACCATTAGACAACTGCTCTCAACTGGAGTTATCTCGATTGATTATGTAAAATCGACGGATAACATTGCGGATCCGCTAACCAAAGGGTTAAATAGAGATACGGTTGAAAGGTTGACGAGAGGGATGGGATTAAAGCCTTAACGTATAAAAGTGCTAAGAAGGAAAACCCTACCTATATGACTGGAGATCCCAAGATCTAGGTTCAAAGGGACAACCTAATTTTAGGACTTGGTATCACTGTGGGGGATAACCCCGCTCATTCCTGTCAAGAAACAGTGATGACGGAAAAGGCTAGCATTATGATGCTTTAATGACTATCATAGAGTATTAATAGAAAATACTCGCGACGTGACAAGTCACCTATGTTAGGGAGAAGTGGGGCCGCTTCAAAGGAGAACTGAAAGGCTTAGTTCTTTAGAAACCCTCGCAGAATCAGGACGTGTCCATGGCCGTACTGGACAAAATCATGAGAACGGAACAAGAGAAAAATGGTCTCTGTGTATTGTACGTGGGTTCGTTTACACGGAAAGCGGGACAGTTCAAAGACATCGCGTTCTACTGGACTGCAGTAAACCAAGCGTGCATACAAGGAGGAAGTTCAAATGGTAAAACATACTATCCTCCATGCAGAGTATCATTAGATTAGCAGAAACATTACAAAAACAATTCTCATTCATGTGGGGGATTGTTAGATAATTTAATTTTGTAAAGTATTTATTTGAATGAGAATTTGGGTTTTTAAATTAAGCTATTGGGCTTTGGTTTGGGCTTTGGGCTTTCAAACTAAGCTATCGGGCTTCGGTTTTGGCCCAATAGGCCCAACTTCTAGAAGGCCCAACTTCTAGAAGTTGGGATTGGTGGCTTTCAAAATGAGTGGTTTTTTAACCACTCTTCAACTCAAAATAACGTGTGATTGCTTTCTATTATAAAAAAAAAAAAAAAAATATTTATTTTTTATTCCAATATTTTGGCTATAAATAGGTCATTTGGCCAAAGGAAAAAACACAACAAATATACAAGAATTAAAAGAAGATAAATAAGAAAATATTCCTCAAATATTATTTCTGCTATATTTCTTGTTCCGTTCGTAGTCGGTGTCGTTTTTGTGCTAAACGAACGCCGTGTTTTTTTCGAAGTATCCTGGGAAATAGACGCTCGTGAACCTCTAGCACATACGTGAGGGAGCGAATCTATTTTAAGGAAATTGTGTGCTACACAATCTTCGAATATTTTTATTTCCCAGCCAACAGTTTCTTTGCATCGAATTCTGCGTCTGTGTACACAGACTGCACCCCAAAGTGCTGAATGATCAGTCCACCTAAAAGGCTTTTCCAACATATCACATTTGGTTTACGCGGATTTCTTTCATTATTTAGCTGTAATTTCCATTTAATCGTTAGTCGTGAGGATTCGTACTCACGATCTCTGTTAGCCTGGGATCCGATACCATGTTGAGTAACTATTTCACCTAATCATATTTAAACTTTCATATATACTTTATTTCCCAACAGGTTGACTATCTCCTCGGAAAGCAAGCCTACTTCGGCAACACCGACGCAGAGGTAAAGAAAACATTCAATTAATTTATCTGCCATTACCGCTATAAAAGTGTTCGGCTGGCATTTAATAAAATGTCGTCACGACCTTATTATTAGGGCGGATTTGACTCGGGCACGGTGGCGACTGCAAACATACTGGAGACGTCGACGCCCGAGGTCGGGGGGAAGAAGTACTACTTGCTGACCGTGCTGACGAGGACGGCGGACGGTGACGAGGGAGGGAAGCACCAGCTGATCTCTGCCACCGTTAAGGACGGGAAACTTTACATCTGCAAGGCGCAGGCCGGGGACAAGAGGTGGTTCAAGGGCGCTAGGAAGTTCGTCGAGACTGCAGCTACTTCTTTCAGCGTCGCCTAATACGACGATCATTGTTTGTTTGCTCGTACGACGAACGTTATTCGTATTTTTTGTGGCGGATTTTTCTTATCTTTTCTGCTTGTAAATCTTATTTATAAAATCCCGTAAGTACGTTCGATGTTTTCGCTCCTCGTTCTCTCTCCCGGTAAGTTGTGTTCGAAAATTTGGGACATGGGCAATTTTGATCATTTATAATGTATAACTTTTCCTCCATAGGACTAGGAGTGACACTTTAAATGTAACCAATTTAAGGTTGTGTTTGTATTGACGTCTTTGAACGAAATATTTGAAATTATGAAATTCAAATTTTAAATACAAATCCATTGTTTGGCAAACGTTAGGATTTCAAAATGAAGTTCGAGCTTGAGCTCGAGAAGCTCGTCGAATTTAACTTCTAACTTTTTCTTAAAAATAAAAAAGTATAAAAACAAAATAAAAATGATAAATAAAAAAAAACAAGCTCGCAAGCCGGCTTGTGAATTTTCGAGCACCCACGAGTGAGCTCGAGTTCGAGCCGGCTCATTTGCGACCGTAACGAGCTCGAGCTGGCTCATTGAGCTCACGAGTTCGAGCCGGCTCATTTGCGAGCCCGTAACGAGCTCGAGCCGGCTCATTGAAATCGAAATTCAAATCCGCTCGACTGCCAACGAAAGATTTTGGGGAAAATCCGGATTATCGAAATCCGGAATCTAAACGGCCCATAAGGGTATTGCAATTTAAGAAACTAACTTCGAAACTGAAACGAATTTAACAATGAAAGCTTTGAAGCCCAAAACTAAGGCCCACTAGGATAAATTGGTTGTATAGCCACATTTTTCCATTACTTACTATTAACAAAAAAGGATCTAGGATCCGAAAAAGAGAGCACATCGTTGATTAATAAACTTATAGTTATATATTAAAGATATGGTAGCGGGCGATTTTAGTTTTCCACAATTTTCTCCAATTATTGGAAACTAATAAATTACCATTTCTTGTGAATAGAAAACGTGACGTGCAATTGTTTTGTTAGTGAGTCAAATCGTTTAAAAAGCATGAATGTTACGTTTATGATGATGCAACTATGGCCGGCTGCTTTATCTCATTGACTTCGTAAATTTGCGTTAAAGGACATTAGGTTGGAAGCGAAGGTCCAATAGATCTTACGTCCACGTGGCATTTTTGGTCTCATTACTTAACGTATGAGATTATATCTTTTGAGGGCAGAGAATAAAGGTACATTCCCATTCCACTCATATCTATCTACCTAGCTTTCATTTTGCTTGGAAATAACATGGCTTTTCGTCAGCTGATTTTTGCTTCAGCTCTTACCATTTCTTTGATCTAGCTGGGGGAACTGTTTCGCGTCTCAGCCTGAAGCTGCAATTTCGATTTCTCATGAGATGTGAGGTTTCCATTTGGATGATCCATTCGTCTGCCTAACGCTGCTGAAGAAGCGTAAGAGGTGCGTGTTGTTATATGTGTTTTTATGCGTCTGATTGTGTGTGTGAATGCCCAAACGTAGCATACGAAGGATGAATCTGACGATATATGGTATGATCGATGTCTTTGGTTGCTGGATTTCACCCTTTGCGTTGTCGTTCAGAATCAAAATTCTCAGCTAGGAATTATTCATGTGATCAGGTTTTGATGTGGTGGTATGCTCTGGCCCTTCTGCGATTTTTCAATTTGAGGATTTTGATCTTTCTGTGACCTAACTGGGTAATTGCAACTAACGGTGAAAGCCTGCTGATGCACCTAAATAGCTCAGCAATCGGATAAACAAAAAAGAACTTCAAACAATGAATGAAGAGGCTAATTCTTGGATAAGAAGAGCTAAGTTCTCTCACACAGTTTGCCACCGATTTGACGCTTCAAGATTGGCCTCTGTTCCATTCACTCTTCAGCCGCCGAACAAATCGACTACAACGCCCAACGCAGCGCCGGGGCCAAATTTCATACAAGTCCAGCGCAACCCCACGACGAACAAACAGAGGGCAGTGTCCCCTCACCCTGACACAAAAATCCCTGATCATTTTAAGGAAGCCCAGTCGCACAAGAGGAGATCATCTACTCCAAATCCACAAAGGAGAAAGGACGACAAGGGAATTGTGCACAAGTTGCTTCATAGGGATACGTTTGATACTAAGGCTCCTACGAAGAAGGAGCTCTCCAAGAGTCGTAAAGACTCGACGTGGGCCAAGTATTTCGACCATGGCGGGGGTAGGGTCACCTCAGTAGAAACTGCCGACGAGCATAATGTCGATCTGTCAAAGCTGTTCTTAGGGCTGAAATTCGCTCACGGGGCCCACAGCCAGCTCTACCACGGCATATACTTGGACGAGCCCGTCGCCGTGAAGATCATCAGAGTCCCAGACGGTGACGAAAATGGAGAACTAGGCGCCCGACTTGAGAAGCAATTCACCAGAGAGGTTTCACTACTGTCTCGACTCCATCATCCGAACGTTATAGAGGTACTAAACATGCTCCCGCCCTTTCATCTGTCGCATTTCTCTTTTTGCTCGTTATTAAGATGTCGATAAAATTCCCTGATGTTTCGAACTACCTTGAAAATTGTAGTTTGTTTCTGCATGCCGGCAACCACCCGTCTTTTGCATTGTGACAGAGTACTTGGCCGAGGGCTCTTTGAGGGCATACCTACACAAGCTCGAGCACAAATCCCTCCCAATGCAAAGGGTAATCTCCATGGCCCTCGACGTCGCCAGGGGAATGGAATACGTACACTCTCGGGAAATCATCCACAGGGATCTCAAACCCGAAAACATCTTGATCGCAGAAGATTCCCGCCTAAAAGTCGCTGATTTCGGCATAGCTTGCGAGGAGGCATACTGCGATCTCCTCGCAGATGACCCTGGATCGTACAGATGGATGGCCCCAGAGATGATCAAGCGAAAGCATTACGGTAGAGAAGTCGACGTTTACAGCTTTGGGCTCATCTTGTGGGAATTCGTGGCTGGCACTGTTCCTTACGAAGACATGACACCAATACAAGCTGCCTTCGCTGTGGTCAACAAGGTAGAGAAACTACCAACTGCAATTCCCCATTATAAGATATCTGTCTAACTAAACAACGTTGTGATGTAATGGTTCTTTCAGAAGATGAGGCCTGCTATTCCCGGGGAATGCCCGCCTGCAATGAAAGCTCTGATCGAGCAGTGCTGGTCTTCGAAGCCAGACAAGAGGCCCGAGTTCTGGCAAATCGTCAGAGTATTGGAGGAGTTCGAGTCTTCGTATGCTAGGGACGGGACGCTGAACCTAGTACAGAATCAAATATGTCAAGACCATAAGAAGGAAATGCGTCACTGGATTCAGAAATTGAACCACGGTAAACACGACTCTTCGTCCTCTTTGAAACCTAAGCTGCTGTGAATTTTCCGTGTAGAGTTAGGTGCGAATCTCTACGAAGGGATGTAATTGTAAGTTTTTTTTTTTTTCTGTCCATTCGTTTCCATGTCCAAGAATTTACAGGTAGAAATAATGTCTGTACAATAATTTCTGGTAAGGATTATATACATATATGTATTTACATATGTCAAATCACTCTGTTTTGGGCTTGTGTCTTCTTCAACCCTCTGCATATTTTCAAGAACCATATCAAATTCATCAGCGAAAGCACTGCTTGGATAACCGAAGACAAGCCTTCTTTAACAATTAGTGAAGTGTGAAGACTCATAATTGTATGGGCTGGGCTCTACAGCCCATAACTGAAACGATTAATGTTTTATGAAAACGTCAATATCATAGACTAGGGTTTTGACTCAAGTTAAGATCATTGGACTTTTATTACACACGTCACATGCGTATATGTATGAATTTGGCTTTTATAATATTGTTAAGACAATAGAAGATATGTATTTCTTATGGTCGATTGCTACCAAAACATGTATGATACTTATAAGAAGAGAAGAATGCATGTACTCTTTCTACAAGAGAAGTATAATCCAATATACTTCCTCATCGGAATATTACAAGCAATATAAACGAAAAAAGAATTTAAAGTACCGCATATAACTCAACATACTAACACCACAGGACATGGATGCAATAGCAAAAATTATGATACAAGTGCAAGTACACTAGATATGCAGTGCATGGATTGATTTCGTTCCTAATATAATACACAATAAGTATTTTATATCAAATATACGATGATGCCATAGTTAGGTCTAAATTAATCGGACGAATCATCTTGTAAGACTCACGAGGTGATTTTTCATTGCTGGCTAAACTTGTGTAGTTCATTTCTGACGACATTTCCCCTCTCCCTGAGCAGTTTATTGCATCACCATCATTGTTTTCATAATGTTCTTTTCCTTCTTGAGTTTCGAACATCTGTACATACAAATACAGTATTTATTTACACACACAGTACACTCATATATATAGATAGATAGATAAATAGATGAAGTGATGATCACCTGGTATGTCAAGTCGTTCTCAAAACCCTTATCGATAGTCATTTTCCTTATTTTCCTGTTATGCAAAGTTTCTCGAAATCCTTCGCAAAAATTTCTGTTTCAAGCATATAAATGATCACATGTAAGAAATGTGTACTTTGAAGTATGAATGCATAATCTATACAAAAATTTAATTGAAATATAGAATAAAACATATAATATTGCAGGACCCCTTTTCACTAAGGATTCAACAATTCTTGAAAAACCTCCAATTTGAGGATTACTTTCTGGATCAGCTAATATATAATCACTAACTACTACTGACTCATTCTTTCACTATATGTATGTGTAGATACTTTATAACTTCACTAGGATCTATTTATGTAGGCACAAAAAGGTTACGTAACTGCTGGTCAACAAAGATTTCAATCAAAGAATGGAAAGAAACACACGTAATTGATTAAAAATATGTGTAATAGTAATCTCTCACATACCGTAAAGGGTTGCAATGTTTTGTCTTCTTTGTAAGTCGGTTCAAATCAATGCCGTCTTTCTCGTTTCTGTACATCTGATTAAAGTACAAAAGGCAAATGCAGTAGTTATTACTATTCTTTGTAGTTTGTATGATATGTAAGAGATACTATCCAT
The DNA here is from genome assembly GCA_027422505.1 of Craterostigma plantagineum. Lineage (NCBI taxonomy): Eukaryota > Viridiplantae > Streptophyta > Magnoliopsida > Lamiales > Linderniaceae > Craterostigma > Craterostigma plantagineum. The sequence continues at coordinate 5,371,015 of JAPQWV010000015.1, forward strand.
TCTTGTCGCAATAAGATGAGATCAATCAACTGTAAATAATCATAGTTTATTTATGATATATAGTTTAAGGTTAACTCAATTAGCTGCCACCTCACCGATACCATATTTATGGTGAATTAGGTGAAATTCCATTTTTAATTAAAAGGCATAATCTTAACTCTGAAGTTTATGATTAAATATACATGACAATACTTAAGAAAATCTAATCCATATAAGTTAATTTGTAAAAGACAGCAATTACTTGGAGATGACTCTTGATATGTGAAATCTTGATCCCTCTCACAGGCATCATTTGCATTATTTTCTTTGGAGTTGCTTCTGCATTAGAAAAACGAAACATTAAATATATACAAATAAATATATAATAACGAATCTTCTGCAATAATATCCAAGAATCCACTGAATCGATGATCATACAGCACTCAAAATAAAAAAAATAAAAAAATAAAGAAAAACCAATATCCTTCTCTTCTGTGTATATTCATCTTTATCCTCGATATTGTTCGATATGAGCTTCATAGTTTTGAAGTCATTCTAAGTCATCATCGAAGATCACTTACCGTATTTCCCACCAAGACTACGAACTGCTTCGACAAACTGGTCGTGAAGCTGAGGAGTCCATCGAAGTCGAGGAAGAAGAGATTTCTTGTACTTTCTAACCCTAATTTTCTCATGATAACCGTTCATATTCTCTTGCTCACTCAAGGTTAACGATAAGATAAACATCAACATTCAAAGAATACACAAGCTGTAAATATAATAATACGACCAAAATACACACAGTGAACACATACAACTGTTTGTTTGAAATGGTGTTCGCTGATGGGAAATTAAAGTAAATGATAAGCCAAGCTAACAGTTGTTTATATGGTTGGATAGAGTGGACTTTTTGATGGTGTTTTTAGACTTTTTGTGCCAATGTTTTATGCATTCCAATATTCCTTCGCATGTGCCTAAGTTTTATATGTTTTAAGTTATATATATAGTCATTAAATATGTGTAAGGTTTTGAATAGTGAATATATTACAAAGGTTTTATAGGGAATAATACGAGGATGTAACCCACTCTTTATCTTCTTTTTATGATGTCCGAAGAAAGTCGATTACATTAACTCTCAAAAGCAAACAAAGTACTAAGTTAGGTTTACATACACATTAACCTTTCAAACAATATTTATTACAATCTTACTATATCTTAAAACAATAGCGACCTAATTCACTACTATATTAATGTAAGTTCGTTCGATGGATAAGAAGTGTAATATAATACAAAAATCCTTTTTCGAATATAGTGTTTGGTAACTAATATAGGGGTAGCTAGTTTTTAGAGTGCTGTCATATATTATACAAATACGCATACGTGCAGAAATATATGACTCGAGCATGACATAACCAATTAATCAATCTTTAATGCATGTGAAAAAGAAAACTATTATATGTAATAAAAATATGAATATTGAAAGCCCATCGAACAACAAAAGCTAGTTTAAGCGAACAATTGGATAAATAATAAGAAAATTAGTTCCGCTGAAAGTTCAAGTGGTCTCATAGTTGATTAACGAAACTCATATTTGCTTCAAACTGAACTTAAACGAGAACGTGGATGGGAAAAAAAATATATAATATTAACAAAATATATAAACAAAGTTTCATCTTTCTCTTCTGTCATAAATCACCATATGTAATGACGGTGCCTAACTCTGGTCCCATTACTTACCATCGTTTTGCTTGTTCAACACAAACATTTTTTTTTTTTTCAATTCAATTATGTGACAGAAGAATTAAAGGCTAGTGAAGAATTTCAAATAGATTAGGTGTATAATTAAAGATCTATAAATTCTTTCAAAACTGTTGTTCTGACATTCTTTTTGAAATGTCAAATATTTTTAAGTTAACCTTTTGGGAACCCATTTTTTCTTCGTTTGCCGTATTTACTACATGCACGTAACATGCAGTCTGCATACTTTTGATTTGACCCTCTTTGCAAGGAACAAAATTGGGGCAATTTGATCTTAGATCCCAACATAAGTTTCATTTAGTTTTCAGGTCCCTGTCAGAAAATTTTTAGTTTTAAGGACCCGATACACTTAAGTGTTTTTCAGTACCAATTTCATGGACCTGTAGTACCACTTCATGGACGGCAGTACCACTTCATGGTTCTGCAGTACCAATTCATCGTTCTGCAGTACCACTTCATTGTTCTGTAATAACACAAAACGATAGTTCGATTCCAGTTCATATACACTGTATAACACTTGCGTAGGTCCTTATCTCTACATTTTACAAAAATCGGGTCATTAATCCTAAAATTTTTCTGACATGAGCCTGAAACCTAACTTAAAACACCTTTTGGAGCGTGAAACTTAATTATCACAAAACTTAAATATATATATTTGAAGAGAACTAATTATCATTGATTGGATCATTATTACATATTATTTGGTCACACTACACGTCAAAGTCTTCTGTTTCGAACATGCATATGCACATAATATATATATACACACACACATATATATATACACACATTATTAGACCAAATTCTCTTGTTGAATCAGCCAAAGTAGAGAATCTTTCAGAGAAGATCAAATCAAGAGAGAGGTAGAAATCGTGTAAATATATTATTCAAGTTTAATACAAATAAATGCCGCCGGTCGATATGACCTAATTCAAGAAATCACGGCGACATTTTTTCAAACATCTTTAATGTCCCAAATATGGAAACTCACATGTTGCAATCAGAAGTGCAGTAGTGATTAGTTAATCATGCCATTGAATATATGTTAAGAATATGATCCAAAGTAGTTTTCTTTCCATAAATATAAATAATCATTGTAAGCAGATGACATGAAGAGGCAAGGCAATACCAACTATGTCTCAGACAATATCAGTTGCATATTTTACACCAACTTTGAAAAAAAAAAGATTTTCAATTGTAATAATAGAATTTATATAACGATTTTGCTCGAGCCCCAAGCACTGTTTTATAAACCACGAACCCGCGATATTTTCTTCCATAGTCGACTCTCGTTTCGTAATAAATACTTTTCAGTTTAGGTATCGATCGGCAATTCAACAGAAACGAGGTTATTGCAGCAATCCAAACGCATACATAACATAGCCTAGCAATGTGAAAGCAGTTCGACTATCGATTCAATAGCTTAGTTTCCGGTAAGTTTAGGACAGTAAAAGCAAAAGCATTTGCCGAAAAAGCTTCATGAGTCGTAGATTGTGCTGTAAACTGCAAATCGATGTTGGGATTTTCAGACCTTCCTTATGAGTAGAAACAACCTTTGATCAAGCTCAAATCTAGATGCAATGGAAGGATCTCCCTTGAGCATCATCAGAAGCCCGCCAAACGATATGTATATATCCCTGAAAAACAAAAACCAGAAATATGATTCTTTACTCTTCCGTAAGCGGCTATAAAAATCAATATCGGAGATGTATTTCAATTTCTGCTAACGAAAAAAGAGTTGGGAAGAAAGACGTACGCTTTGACTTGCTTCTCTTTGGTTTCTTCCCAGATTCTGTAGAGCTTACCTTGCATTACATAGTCGAAATCGTCTGCAAGCGATTTCTTGTTGCCCTGCGATCAGTATACATACGAACTGAAGGTAAGTAATTAACTTGCACTGCAAAGAAGCTGACGAGTGACAAATTCAGTGTATCCCATGAAATTTTTCGCAGTTCTCAAAAATATATGTAATAGAGTGATTTTTAAATCGAAAATTACAGGGGTGTAATAGCCACTATCTGGAGTTCCATCCAAGTTGAGAGTAGATGCCAAAACAAGCATGAATTTATCGCCCGGGCGCATTGGATATATCTCCATATTCACATCAAGGTGGAGGAGCATTTCAAACTGCTCGCTTCTAGCAACAATACGAGACACTGGGAAATGGGCACGCATCATCGATTGAGAAATCAAATCCATTCAACCTCAAGAAATATTGCAAGTACAAGACAAGATTATACATCGAATGGCATTATTCATTACATTAGTTGGTGTTATGCATCAAACAATCCCATAGGTTTTCATCACTTCATCAAGCACGATAAGCCCACAGAAGATGCGTATTGAAGCTCAAGAAATCCACCAAACCCATGGTCCATAGTAACAACGAACACCTCAAGGTGTTAGATTGAGGATTTAATTACCCTAACAACCTCAATAGCAGGAACTAATCGAAGCACCTCAGCAAACTACCGTGATCGAATTTCTGAAACTGCAGTAATTCGGCTAGTTTCACCAAACCCTCTCAATTAACCTAGCTCACGGGTTGGGGCTTTTTGCGAAAACAATCGTACCTTTATCAAACTTTTTGCCATCTGGGTCGAGCGCATCCACGAAAAATATGTCGTTAAAGAGTGTTTCCGCCATAACCTACGAGCTGCGAAACTCACACAGACATGAAATTAACAAAATTCGAATCGTTTTCAGCTCGGAATCTAACGACAAAGGAGACTAGGGTTTGAGGAATTTTAATACCTGCTGCTATTATACTTCGCGAGGGAGAGAGAATAACATAAATAGTGTTATTTTTAATAGTGCTATGACAAAACTAGATAACTTTCTCACCCAATTACAAAACTAATCAACTTTTTCAATTTATACTAATATTATTTTCAGTATTCACCTCAAATCTTTTTATATTACTTTTTTCTCTATTATTATTTCAAATAAGCAAAACAATTCCTCTTTATTATATTTTAACCCCAAAAGTTTTTTACTCATTATTTTTTTCATTTATCGTCGAAAATCAGCCATACATAACATTCTTCATCTTGGCATATATATATTAAGAAGTATTATCTAAAGCATTAACAAACAAAAAAAACTCAAGAAAACTTCTAATAATCCATAGAACATTCAAATAACTATTATTCAACAAAAATCAACTTCTACAAAAATTTATCACAACTCATCATAGTTTCTCTTGCGTTTTTCTCGTGAGACATTCGATACATTTCACATGGATATCTTCGTGATCGCTTACGTCCGACCTTCCTATGTGGACGTAAATAAGGATTATGTATTAGATGAAAAGGAGCATTATGTGACTCCTCTAATGGACACTCAAACAGATAAAGAATATGTTGTCTCCAAAATCTCAATTCTAAAATTATCTGGAACATATTCACATGGATCGACTTTAAAATGCTTGCAAACCTTAAAGAAAATATAGCAACATGAATTATATAACAACTACTACAATAATAATACTATTAATAACAATAATAATAATAAATGTTATTATTATTATTTCCTTACTTGCATTGCACGTGAACATGGAATCTTGCAAACTAACCAATTGCCACACGTACAAGAACGGTCTTCGAGAGTGACATGATGAACTCGAGGATGATGACCTGGCTTAACTGGAGTAATAACAGTTGCGGTCATAGTAACTGTGTTGTACGGACGAACAAAATGTTTTGTAGCTTTTCTATCCCAACAACTATATAAAAGGTGGACGTTTTCAGGCCATAAATGTTGTTCTTTTTTCAGGCGGTCTATCTCCGTTCTTTGCATATATCAAGTTATTACGATATAAAATAGATTATATTTCTTACTGATTTTGACTTATGATTTTTTTGGATCTTATTTTCTTATTAATATATTCGATATTAAATCTTAGTATTGAATTACTATGACGGAAATATGAGATTTTATAGTTTATGGAAGTGTTAAGAAAGATTTTGGTTAGAAATATAATTATTGATAATTATGTTGAGAATTTGTGATAATTATGGTGAAGAAAAGTAATATTAAAAAGATTTGTGGTGAAAACTGAAAATGCTAATAATTCAATTGAAAAAGTTGATTAGTTTTGTAATAGGGTGAGAAAGTTATCTAGTTTTGTAACAGCACTATTAAAAATAACACTATTTGTGTTATTCTCTCTCGCGAGAGGGAGGTTCATTCAGAGGTTTGGAGATTGGCGATTTATTATTTTCTTGTTATTTCTTTGAATTAAAGGAAAATGCCCTCAGCAGGGCTCAGCAAATGATATTTTGTTACAAGAGAAAACCCAATTTCATAACATGATCGTACTTTGGAATAAATTACTATTCTTTTTCTTTTTAATACTAAGATTTACGTTAATGTAAGAAATTAATATTCCCTGCTTTCGAAGAAACAAATTTCACAATCCCCTTGTAGTGGTAGTATTATTATTAACGTTATGGCTTAATTATATTTTCTCCCGTAATTTAGGGAGTGTGGCATTATAGGGATCGCTTAAGATGTGGCATTATACGGACAGTTTTAAAATCGTACAATATAGACATTATTATACCTGATTTTTTCCCAAATTCGCATGCCACGCACGTGGCCGATATTTATTATATCCGACTTGGCGTAAGTCAGAATTTAAATTTAAAAATACAAAAATATCTGTAAAACAGGCATGACGCCGAACCTTTCGATATAAAAAATCGATCACGTGCGTGACACGTGATGTATTTTGTGAAATCAGGTATAAAAATAGATCACGTGCGTGACACCTGATGTATTTTGAAAAAAAAGTCAGGTATAATTGTCTATTAATTGCACGATTTTAAAACTTAATGTCCCTGTAATGCCACACCCTAGATTAGTGTTCCTTACAATGCCAGAAACCCTAAGTTACGGGACCTTAAAAAATAATTAAGCCTTGCGTTATTACAGCAAAACTAGCAACCATATCAATATATCAAAGGTAGTAAACCGATTTCTTCACCCAAGAACTGAAGCTCCCTTTATCAAAATCTACAAGAAAACTAACGGCAGATGAAGAAACAAACAAACAAATATTACAGAAAAGCAGATAATTCATGTTTTTTCGAAGTGATCCTTTCGAGCCAAATCTTTCGACAATAATCACGACAGAAAGAAAATCGAATTTACGAACGCATAATTTAGCCCGCCAATGAATTCCCAGGCTGAGTTTCGTCGGGCACTTGGCGAACGAATTGCCCTTTGACACGTGGCCTCTGCTCGGCCAGCTTCTTTCTGCTTTCATAGCGCACCTATACGAAAAAAAAAATAAATAATAAATAAAAATTCGATCTCGGCCAACGTAAATCGAACATCTCGGCCAACGTAAATCGAACCATACTCAAACCCCATCAGCAAATACGATTAAAAAATTTGACCTTTTTCTCGAAGCATCGATCTTTCCTCTTCAATCTGAACTTCGTAAGAGCAGCTTCTCTCTGCATGGATCGATTATTCGAGCGTGGAGAAGGCTCCTCTTGGATATTGTTAGTATTACTAAATCCTCGTTCATTACCACCTTCGACGCACTCATTATTGGAGCTAATATCCATAATGCGATAGAGTTTTCCACCTTGGGGGAACGATTTCGGCGTATTGGGCGTTCTTGGGCTGGGCAAAGGTGAACGGTACATCTCATGCGCCAAAGAACCGTAGCCGTTTATTACATGTTCCAATCTCAATCCTCGGACTGCAATGGGCTGAGATATGTCCGAATTATAATCTGTAGCACGATTCGATAAATCGGTTTCTTGGTCCGTTTTCTGGGCGCTCGGCGACGTTGAATTTCCAGGAACAGCTGGCCTGTTTACATACCTGCGTTGATTTAAGAACGATTTTTAGAGCTAAAGAAGATGTTGATGATGTAAGAAAAGAATCGAACGTAATAAAATCGAAACTCGCCTCGAAAATGCAGATGCGATCGAGTGATTTAGCCTGCGATTTTCGTCGATCGGCTGAGATCTCCTCAGAGAAAGATCCAAACGTCGAAAAAAATCGAATCCATTCGTACTATCGATCGAAGGAGGGCTTTCGTGTACGCCTTTCGAAGAATTATTATTAGCATCGAAAGCTCCGATCAAATCGATGGCTTCTCTTCCTTCGTCGGGCGTTTCTCGACGAAGTTCTTGCCTCGTACTATTTGCGTCGTCTGAATTAATCATATCATCCGCCGCCACGTCATCTTCGTCGTTTTCCAGCTCGGGCTTCGTGCAAGAACTCTAAAAAAATTCAAAGAAATTAAATAAATAAAAAATCCAAACGCCCCGTTTCTTGCACGTTAACGGTGACCGATCTAATGAAAAAATAAAAATACCTGCGCATCGCTTCCTTTTTCGATGCACTCCCTATTTCTCTGAACGCAGGCGATGAAACCGCTCGACTGATTACTCGCTTCGTTATTTTCCGCCGTGGCTTCGACTTTTTGCTGGGCGACGCTCTCGTCGGGCGGGCCGGGCCCACCGCCTGCTGCTGCAGCAGCGCTGTTCGACTGAATTTTACGATAGAAAGATAACAAATTAGACCTCAAAAACGCATTTATTCGAGGGAAAAAAAATGTTCTGAAAAGAGTAAGAGGCAGAGAAACGAAACGGGCTTTTTTTTTCTTACGGCTTGTTTTCTCCAAACATGTTGCCATAGATTTCTAAGCTCGTTCTTTCTCACGGGCTTCACAAGGAAATCGACTGCGCCTCTAAGCATGCATTTATACACCATGCTCACTGAGTCGTTCGTCGACATCACTGTATAATTCCAATAACGTAATTGCAAGAACACTGCTTGTTATTATACGTAGTTGGGAAAAGAAGTCGAAATTGAAGTACGAGGGTACGACGTACTTATTACGGGGATGTTTTTGCAGATATCGTGTTCCATGATTAAGGTTAGAAGAGCATAGCCTGAGATTAATGGAAGTTCGACTTCGGTAAGAATGAGGTCTATTGCGTTAGGTCTTCCTTTTAAAAGCTCCCAAGCTTTCAAGCCATCGCCAACTGCAGCAACTGTTAAAAACAGAAATCAGTGAGTTAATTTGATGTACTCTACGCCGAAGGAATCGAAAGAAGTACGAGCATTATGATATCGTGTTCTTTAGGAGTTTTGATTTATTACAGTAGATGGAAGAAAGTAGCAGTTAGGCGAAATTAGGCAGCAAAGTAAGACAGAGGTCACAATGCCAAGAATTAGGCCAAAAAACTTCACAAGATTGTATCAATTTCGAAACCTTCAACGATTATCGTATTCTAGAAACGTTATGCTTCAATGGAATCTCAAAAAAGACGATATTTTTTAAGGGAAAAAATGTTCTTTACATCAGAATGAACACGAATGGTGTGAAGATAAGACAAATTTCACAGAAAACAGCAATCCTCTTTCAGACCATAGTAAGTAATCTTCCATCTTTTTCTCACAACACCGTTTTTCCAATCGGCAAAGGATAACTCGAAAGACAGAGAAGTAAAATCCCACAACAGTTATTACAAGCTTTCGTTAGAAAGAAGAAAGAAAGAAAAGCGACCTCTGTAGCTGCATTTTCTTAGAAGGGCGGTAATTATCTGCCTAGTTGAATCATCAGCTTCCACCAAAAGCACCCTCACGGCCATCTTCGGCAGAAAACCTATCCCACCTCACGGCGGAGCCGCAGACGTCGGCGGCGCTCGTCTTGTTCTCCGCCGCCTGGTGCGCCACGTCAGCTGTGCTCATCCTATAATCACAGCAAAAGCCCTTTTGAACTTCCGAGTCAAACACCGAGTTTCTCTCGTTTAAGGAGTGTGACTGTGAGGCAACAAAGAGTATTTCACTTGTGTTCGAAGCGCCTAGAAAATATCTAATAAATTCGCAGACCCCATTTTCTTTTTTTCTTTTTCGTTGATATTTTGATACGTGGTGACTTTTTATGCTTGAGTATTTGTGAGCTTTGAATCGCCTCGCTCACATTTGATGGCTCATATTTACTCCTCGTTAGGAAGTTTGGAATATGTTGGGGTATTTTACAGTTTACGTCCTGAATCTTTTAGAAACTAAGTTTCGCACCCATATATTTATATATAGTGAAATCACTAGTAAGTAGTAACTATCAGTTATAATAAACAAATGGTATATATTTGTCCAATAAAAGTCCAAAAAGGAATTCAATTTAATAAAGAAAAAATTGTAATGTTGAAGGAATTAAAGACTTGAAAACTGAAGTGTCTCAAATGGAGTTATAAAATTAATGTGGACTAGAAATGATATGCTATGAAAGTGTTAGGGAGTGTTATGAAAATACTTCGTTTCTCATGGAGATTTTTCACGAAAAATAATAAGAAAAGAAAAGAAAAAGTGACTCGAAAATATCTCGAAGACTATTTGTGTGGCCCAAATCGATCACGTTCGAAACGTCGTCTCCAATCAAAAAGTAAAGATTCATTGGATTCCCATATTATTTATGTTTTTATTAATGATAGTTGGTGGCACAAATTTAATGACGACATTTCATAGACTTTAGTACTGCCACCAATGGACAATATTAAATCTTTTCATATCCAAACACTGAGAATATTATAATGCATGATTCCTCAAGATATTTATGGGAGAAGATATTTTCGGGTTTGATGGATAGGCCATTGACATATGGACACAATGCAACGAATACTTTTGTTTAATCTCGTGGCTTTGGAGATGCCAAACACTATCCCTCTGTATATTAATTTATTTCAAGAGTGCAATCTATAGATTATTTTAAGATTCGCCGAACGATTATTGCGCAGCCACTTGTAGAAGTCTTTCGTGATTTCTTCTAAGAGCAATTAGAGGTACGCGTGACACAAGTTGATGGGATATTTACAATATATAAACAAAAACAATTGATTTTACAACTTGAGAAACTGGTAACACACAATCTTGAGATTGTGGCCACAATCGAAGGTTATGGGTTCATGTTCTACGCTGTACATATTTAAATATCTTCATAGATATTTTAGAAATATCTGTCTGCCAGCCTTGAATCGCCTAAATGAATTTTCCAATTAAGCCCTATTTGGATAAGAATAAATAAAATAATTATCCTATATTGGGAGTTACTATTTACCGTCCCTTTTTACTTGTTTACCGCCCCCTAAAGGACTGAAAAAGACATTTTGCCCCTATGTTATTTAAATTAATTTAAAAAAAGTAAAATATAATAAAAAGTAATAATTCTTATTTAAAATCATGTACTACGCAACACTTTTCAAATCACACAACCAAATCAGACAAAAAAACAGAGAATTTTGCAAATCGCAATGGATCGACGACAAGGAAAGGGAAAGGGGGTGCTGTCACGATTGGTAAGAAAATTGTCGTAAAATTCATTCGTACGTAGATAGATTGTCGAAAACGGGTCGAAATAGGCCGAAAAAAACGGTCGACGGACGCGAAATCGGGCGAAAAAACGGCACGGCCGAACGTCGATTTCGGTCACAACCTGGCCGACCGAAATCGGCGTTCGGTCGCCGGGGCTCCGACCGAAATCATGTTTCGGTCGGAGCGGTCACGACCGAAATCCGAGTTCGGTCGGATCCGCGGTGACCGAGTATCGATTTCGGCCGTGCCGTAGTCCGACCGAAGTCGGATTTCGGTCGGGTCATGGTCCGGCCGAAATTAGGTTTCGGTCGTAATTTTTTTTTAATAAATATCTAATTGCAGGCGAAGGGTGGAAAGTCCCTACTAGGAGGGAGCAGCAGATCCCCCCCGTTGGAGGGATCTGGAGAGCGTCATACGAGGGCGCGCGGCGTTGATGCATCCGTTCGTAGGGAACGGGAGGCGGAGAGGCGGCAGCGAGCGGGTGATTCTCATTCCGTATATGCGGATTACGATCTGCATGCGGATGAGGAGGCCCATGCGGATGAGGAGGTGCCCTACGATGCGGCATCGTTTGAGTCATCCGAGGACGATGCGATACCGATCTCCTCAGGTAATTACCTTCTCCATTATAAACTGACTTGCTATGTCGTATCTTAATATACGTAAAAAAAAAATAAATTTAGGAGTGGTTATTCGTAAAAAATAAAATAGGGAGCAAGCGCTCCAGGGTCGTAGCTGACGATTCCTGGAGGGTGCAGGGGCCACAGCCAGGTGGTCCACATGATGGCGAGGTGATCCCTAGTTACTTGGAGCACATCGCGCCCCGCATCTGGGCGGGTGAGGAGGAGAGGCCACTGCTGAAGTGCGAGCAGCGTACTTTGTATCTTCGGTCGCTTAAGATGTGGTACAGCCAATTCCCGCCGGAGACGCAGAGCGAGATCGATGGCACGGGGCTTACGCACCTCGCAGATGCCATGCTGGGTCACTTGGACCAGCCTCTTCTGAGCGCTTTTGTGGAGCGCTGGCACCCCGACACGAACACATTTCACATGCCGTGGGTGGAGATGACGATCATGCTCCACGACGTCGAGCAGATCCTGCGTATCCCGATCGACGGGACGATGGTTTCGGGCATCCCGGATGCCGGCGACCAGCAGATCGCGGCGAGGGAGATTATGGGCGTCTCCGCAGACGTACTGAGGGGTTGTTGGAGAGGCGGTGCGGTCGCGTCGAAAGACGTGATGCAGAGGATGCGGGAAGGTTGGCCGGCGGGGTTCCAGGCCATCGCTTGGCTGTGGATTCTATTGGGGTCGACGCTGTTCGTCGACAAGAGCGGGAACCGAGTGAAGCCCGACATCATGCACAAGTTCTACCGCTCGCTGCCATCTGCCAGTCATTACTCGTGGGGTTCGGCCGCTCTTACTTACCTCTATCGCCAGCTTGGCCTCGCAAGTCGAGCGGATTTAGCTGGGTGCCTGTCGTTACTACAGGCGTGGATATACGAGTACTTCCCATGCTTCCGTCCACACCGTCTACCCCATCATGTGGAGCCTGGCGAGCCAAGATCACGCATGTGGTCCGTATCTCAGTACGAGCGGACGGGCCACCGTTTGATTGAGATCCGCCGTCAGCTGGACATGATGACTGCGAGCTCGGTATGTTAACAAATTATATTCTGTATTCACGACGATTATATACAATTGTCGAAATGTTATCAGGTTGCTTGGTTGCCGTATGGTCCCGATCCAGCGGTGCAGCACATGAGGACTCTTTTCGTCGGCTGGGTTAGATATCGCGACATCGTGGAGCCCTACGCACCCTCGAGGGTGTTGCGCCAGCTGGGGTACGTGCAGGTCATACCGCCGCCGATGAGTCTGCCACATAAGGCGGTCATGCCAGCAGACCCGTCGTACTATAGGGTGCATTATTCTGCGGATGCGGCAGAGCATGCTTGGCGTCAGTTCCCGTACGCGTACATCCTCAACCTCCAGTACGTCAGCCGGTCGGCCGCAGAGTACCTCGGTGAGGCCGTTGCAGGGTACATTGACTGGTATGAGCGACATTCTCATCCTCGTCTGTTTTCGTCGGAGTCGGGATCCTCATCGGGCGGCATACCCCCTCGCAGCCACGCCGATTACGTACGTAATTTCGCCGATGATTTGGATTACAGATATTATTATGTTTAATCACTTTTTATAAGTATCAATTCTGTGTACAATGGTACAACTCGATGTATAACTTGACTACCGATGTGCTAGCGACGCTGCAGCTCCACGACGTCGAGCAGACGGAGAACTACAGAGACAGGCTGGACGACCTAAATGATCGATGACGCAATGCCCCTTGAGTTGCTTGTATTTCATTTTATCTTTCGTTTATGTATCGGACGAGTACTATTTACATTTATATTATTTCGTTTATGTTTGGAATAACGCGAAATAACAAATAATAACGTCATATTAACAAATAAATAATAATATTATAAAATAATATTAATAATACATAATAATAACATATTAAAACACAAAATAAAAACACAAAAAATAAAATAACATAATATTAACAAATAATATTAATAATATGAAATAATAACATAAAAAAATAATAACATATTAAAATAATTTTAATAATATAATTTAATAACATCAAAATTAATAATAATATTATAAAATATTATTAGTAATACAAAATAATAACATTAATAATATAAAATAATAGCATAAAAAATAATAAATATTAAAATAATATTTATAATATGAAATAATAACATAAAAAAATAATAACATATTAAAATAATTTTCATAATATAATTTAATAACATCAAAATAAATAATAATATTATAAAATATTATTAGTAATACAAAATAATAACATTAATAATATAAAATAATAACAAAAAAAATAATATAATATTAAAATAATATTAATAATATGAAATAATAACATAAAAAATAATAACATTTACAAATAATATTAATAATACAATTTAATAACATCAAAATAGATAATAATATTATAAAATATTATTAGTAATACAAAATAATAACATTTACAAATAATATTAATAATACAATTTAATAACATCAAAATAGATAATAATATTATAAAATAATATTAATAACTACAATAGACCATTCTCGCGCATGAGTTGCACCCAGTGTTCGAATCTGTTCTGATATCTAAGTTCCCAACCAGCAAGTCGACGATCACGATACGTGAACCAATACGGATGCAAGGCGGGCATAGGAAAGTCTGGACATAAATTCAGTCTAATATAATGTTGGTACTCGTCTCCAAGGTGCGCTATGACGATAGTTGATTCGGTCGATCAGCAGTCCGAACGGCACGCAGTGGCAGTATCGTCGTAGAATGCATGTTGATGGTCGATCCATTGCCGCACCCGTAGAGGATAACTATAGCGTTCCAAATTGTCGCCACAGCCCACAAATCGCACGATGTCAACATCCAGTGGTTTGCCAAGCAAGGCCCCCCGTCCCAGCGTATACGATCCAACTGCAGATCCAATGAATCGCAGTAGTACAATGCCGAGTAACGATCCCAATGGGCCTCGATTTCGTTCGCGACGTTATTCCTTACGGTGACCCATTCGTCCTCGTCATTGTAAATATGGGAGGCGATAGCGCGAAATCCGCAGTTGCCGTCAGCCACCACATCCTTATAACTAACTATATACGGTTGGATGACTGATGTTACGTGGTACTGCAAGCGGCTGTGGAAGAAATTGGATTCACCTGTACAAAGCATTTTACCGGATTACAGGTGGATTAAAATTCGTATAAATTTTAGGAGTGAAAGATAGTAGTACCTGTCTCCGTAGTGGAAGTACGAGATCGCTTCACAGACGAAGATGACGTACGGCCATGACTGCTACGACCCTGGCTGCTACGACTGGTACTGCTGCGCCCTCCGCTGCGTCCCCCCTTGGGATTGCGTACTCCCAAGCACTTCGATCACGTTTCGTCGAGTCTCTTTTCTTTGGCCGACCTTTTACAGATGTCTTAAAAACAGGCTCATTCCACTCTTGGGCCTCGGGACAGAGATGTTCGTGAACTACTCGATGGAGTCCACGCATAACGGCGGGATCGCGACCTTCTGCCTCATGCACGAGATTGGCTAAGCGATCTTGATCAGAAATATCGGTAACTACTCCCTCGCCGATTGTGAGTGTCCTCCAGAAGTCGTGCAAGCATTCTACCGAAACTGGATAGTTGTTGTCCACGCATTGCTGAAGCTCGCAAGCACATGGTAGTTGGTGCGTACGTCGTACTACACATCCGCACCTTGAGTAAACCTCATTCGACAACTCTTTCGCCCGCCGCAGCTCATTTCCCATAATTAATATTGCATATTGTGAAACTCTGTATAATAATGTTAAAAATGGAAATCCTGACATCGGAATAGGTCGTTTCGACCTGGACTCGTCAAGTGTCTGCATGTCAACATTAAAAATTATTAGATAAGGATATCTGACACGTAATAATAATTAATTTACCTTTCTGATGCGATTCAACTGGTTCTGAATCTGCTCGTGCACCTTCACCCATACGGTGTCAAGAGACCCAGTGGCCGAGTTCAGCCATCCTTTCAGCTCGCTATGAGCACTCTCCACACGACATGTAGTGGTGTTCCCGAAATGAAGCACATGGTTCGTCCAAGCTCTGGCGAACTTCTCCTTATGCACCAACCACGTCTGCTCAACATAACTAACGATTGCTGAGTCGGCTAGCCAACGCAGACGCATGTCACTCACTGCCTTCTCGTATTCGTCAATCGTCGTAGCTTCCACGACTGCTTTCCAGGACTTGTGCGTGAAGTGAGCTGCGGTCTTTTTGCTCTTCCCCGCCAACCAATAAATTTTGTTCTCCACATCTTTATAAATATGCCACGTGCACAGCAGATGGTGAGAATGCGGAAATACCATATGTACCGGTCGAACAAGGCCCAACTAACGATCAGTGACAATCGCCGACGGGTGGACACCTGGCCCTAGAATATCCCTGATAGACTGCAACATCCACCCGTAACTTCTCTCCGTCTCGTCCTCCATGACGGCAAACTCACACAGAAAGTTGTGATTTCAGGGAGTCATCCCTCAGTAGTGCGAGTGACTCCGGGTGTGCGAGAAAGACATGTGTCAGCACATTAGTCTCCTCGTCTCTCAGCGCTTCAACAAAATATCCGGACTCTGTCGCCTGGTGCATCAACTGGCTCACCACGTCTCTCCCCTCAGAATTTTGCTTCTTCAAACGATCTCTATAATTATATATATGTCGGATCGTCGCATTATCTTCTGCGTGTCGAGCCCTCATCGCTGAGAGGATATGTGCGTGTTTTGCTTGCGCAGCAGTCATTTCCTCTACGACCTTCTTTACCTGGCTACTTAACCCACTCGTCGGTGTCCCTCGGGATACTGTATCAGAGGGTGATTGTGTATGGAATTCTCAGGTGCACCCGTACGAATGTATCATTCCCTAGTAGCTGGATCCTGCTGGGCTATGACTACAAACGGACACCTACACTTGTTAGACTTCGATAGCCTCTCCAATTCATCCTCCTTGCCTCTATAACGTTCTCCGCGAGAACATCTAATCAATTTTTTTGTACCGCATTTCTTATGCGACGAAATAATCACCTCGAAACCAAGAGCAATAGCGACGCCTTTCGCCCAGTTAATGGCTTCCACGTCGGTCGGAAATCGTCCTCCTTCGCGGAAATGCTCACTGTAATTTATCCCGTTGCCCGTGTAATCCTCCGGAACACTCTCCAAGTCTGAAAAAAAAATTAAATTAAATTACAGCCGAAATTGGATTTCGGCTACTGTAAGAGGCGACCGAAATGAGATTTCGACCACCTCCACAGTAGCCGAAATCCCGTCTCGGCCGTGACCGTCCCAGCCGAAAGTAAATTTCGGTTCGGACAGCCGCGGCCGAACAATTTTTTCGGTCGCCTTAAAGGCCGACCGAAATGTGATTTCTGTCGCCACAAGGACTGACCGAAATTGTTGTTCGGTCAGCCTTTGTGTCGACCGAAATTACATTTCGGTCGGGCCAAAATTTTTCGATCGAATCCGATCGATGTTCGATAATTCACGTCCATACGAACGAAATTTACGAGAATTTGCTTACCATCCGTGCCAATAGACACTTTCTTTTGACCTTTCAATTTCCCAAAAAGATGATTCATTTCGATTTGAGTTATTTTGTGACTCTGATTTGGATGTGTGATTGCGATATGAAATGTGTTGTATGGAAAAGGACTTTAAATAGAAATTTAAATTCAAAAGGGCAAAATCGTCTTTTTTCAGCCCTTTAGGGGGCGGTGACTAGAAAAAAGGGGCGGTGAATAGCAATCCAGATATTAATTTGACTCTCTCTCTCTCTCTCTCTCTCTCTCTCTCAAATAATCTAAAAACCTTCCCAAAGATTATATCAAATAATGTCATGACTGTTATAAAATATTATAATGATTACGTATTTTATTAATTACGATTATAGTAGTATTAGAGAGATAACTAGAGAGATAATAACTTCGTTATTAATACTTTTTCTTACAATTTACACAACCCCAAATCACATATTTATACTACTACAAATTCACTATTACACCTAAAGTTTACAACATTTATTATAATTATACACATCATCTATCAATTAATACACATCTAATTTTTACAACATTCAATACAATATCTCCAAATATCAATAATTCAATAACAATACAAAAACATCCACATCTTAATATTATTTCTTAATATTCATAATACTCCCCCTTGGATGTTTTTTAAAGAATATGCCTCGTTAAAACCTTATTAGGAAAAACCCAGTGGGATAAAAACCTAATGAAGGAAAAAGAGTACACCATTCTTTAGATACGCTTTTTAGTTGTTGCCTCATTAAAAACCTTACTAGGAAATCCCAGTGGGAGAAACCATAGTGAAGGAAAAAAGAGTGCAACGCGTATTTACTCCCCCTGATGAGAATATCCTTTAAGATCTCTAAGTTTTCGGACTCCAATTGAATATACCAAATTTTCAAAAATTCTTGAAGGAAGTGCCTTAGTAAATAGGTCAGCAAGATTTTCACTTGATCGAACTTGTTGTACATCAATATCACCATTTTTCTGAAGTTCATGCGTAAAGAAAATTTTTGGTGATATGTGTTTTGTTCTATCACCTTTGATGTAACCTTCTTTTAATTGAGCTATACATGCTGTATTATCTTCAAATAATGTTGTAGAAGGTAATTTCTCAATAGATAGTCCACAAGTGTCTTGAATGTGTTGAATAATAGATCTTAACCAAACACATTCTCGACTAGCCTCGTGAATCGCTAATATTTCAGCATGATTTGAAGAAGTAGCAATTAAGGTTTGTTTAACCGATCGCCATGAAATAGCTGTACCTCCATGTGTAAATAAGTAACCTGTTTGCGATCGTCCATTATGCGGATCAGATAGAAATCCCGCATCTGCATATCCAACTAAACTTGATTGTGAATCATTCGAATAAAATAATCCCGCATCCGTAGTTCCTTGAAGATAACGGAATATTTGTTTGATCCCAATCCAATGTCGTCTAGTTGGTGAAGAACTATATCTTGCCAATAAATTTACTTCAAATGCTATATCTGGTCTAGTATGACTTGTAAGATACATTAATGCTCCAATAGCACTAAGATATGGAACTTCAGCACCAAGTATTTCTTCATTATCATCGCATGGTCTGAACGGATCTTTATTCACATCAGGAGATCGTACTATCATTGGGGTAGTTAATGGATGTGCTTTGTCCATATAAAATCTTTTCAAGATCTTCTTTGTATACGTCTCTTGATGGACAAATATGCCATTGCTTAAATATTCAATTTGTAGTCCGAGACAAAATTTCGTTCGTCCGAGATCTTTCATTTCGAATTCTCGTTTCAAACATGTAATAGCTTTAGTTAACTCTTGATGAGTTCCAATAATATTTAAATCATCAACATAAACAGCAATGAGGACAAATTCATTTCCACTTCTTCTCATGAAGATACAAGGGCATGTTTGATCATTTTTATACCCCTCTTTTAGTAAATAATCACTTAAACGATTATACCACATGCGCCATCATTGTTTTAATCCGTAGAGTGATTTATTCAGCTTTATTGAGTACTCATTTCGAGATCCTGAATTTTCAGGCAAACGAAATCCCTCAGGGAGTTTCATGTATATGTCACTATCGAGTGTTCCATACAAGTACGCAGTGACAACATTCATAAGATGCATATCGAGCCTTTCACGTACTGCCAGACTAATTAGATAACGAAAAGTTGTTGCATCCACCACAGGAGAATAAGTCTCTTCATAATCAATGCCAGGTCTTTGTGAGAAGCCTTGAGCAACAAGCCGTGCTTTGTATCTCACAATTTCACCGTTTTCATTTTTCTTTCTAATGAGAACCCATCTATATCCAACTGGCTTTACATTTTCTGGAATACGGACCACGGATCCGAATACTTTTCGTTTCTCAAGTGATTTTAATTCTGTCTCAATTGCATCTTTCCATTTTGGCCAATCACTTCTTTGTCGACATTCATTTATAGATTTTGGTTCATGATCCTCATATTCATTAATCTCATGTAGCGCTACATTAAATGAGAAAACATCGTCAACGTTGACTTCACCTCGGTTTCATCTTATTTCATTATGGGCATAATTTATTGACATCTCTTCATTTTCAATATTTTCACAACTTTCAGGTACCTGATCAGATTTATTTATGCCCATGGACTCTCTTATAGTTGACGTGTCCTCGATTTGACCATCTATTTTATTTGCTCATTTTCTTTTACGAGGATTCTTGTCTTTGGATCCCGAGGGCCTACCACGTTTCAACTGTGGTTTCGGCTCAATTTTATTATTAGAAATATCAATAGAAGTATCAATTCTGACAGGAGCATTAACAGCTAGTATATGCGATTTAGTCACCTTTTTCTGGTCAGTAAAACTGTCTGGCAATTGATTTGCTAAATTTTGTAAATGAATTATCTTTTGAACTTCAAGTTCACATTCTTTTGTACGAGGATCAAAATGAGCCAATGATAATTCATTCCAACTATTATCTTTAATCAGCTGTTTATTTTCTTTATCTCCCCCTAATGTTGGAAATTTTGATTCATCAAAATGACAGTCGGCAAATCGAGCCGTAAATAAATCTCCTGTCAATGGTTCTAAATATTTTAGTATTGACTTAGATTCAAATCCAACATATATTCCCAATCGTCTTTGAGGTCCCATTTTAGTGCGTTGTGGTGGAGCAATTGGGACATATACTGCACATCCAAAAATTCTCAGATGGGAAATATCTGGTTCCTGACCGAAAACCATTTGTAATGGGGAAACATTATGATAACTTGTGGGTCGAATGCGAATAAGTGATGCTGCATGCAAAATAGCATATCCCCAACATGATAAGGGAAGCTTCGACTTTATTAGTAATGGTCTTGCTATTAATTGTAATCTTTTTATTAATGATTCCGCAAGTCCATTTTGGGTATGCACATGAGCTACGGGATGTTCAACATCAATCCCAATAGACAAACAATATTCATTAAATGCTTTAGAGGTGAATTCACCAACATTGTCAAGACGTATTTTCTTAATTGGATAATCAGGAAAGTGTGCTCGTAATCGAATTAACTGAGCAAGCAGTCTAGCAAACGCAACATTGCGTGTTGATAATAATGATACATGTGACCATTTAGTTGATGCATCAATTAAAACCATGAAGTATCTAAATGGACCACATGATGGATGAATTGGTCCACAAATATCGCCTTGAATACGTTCTAAAAACGTAATAGATTCATTCTTCAATTTTACCGGTGATGGTCTAACGATTAATTTTCCTTTCGAGCAAGCATCACATGATAACTCATTGGATTGAATAATCTTCTTATTTTTTAAAGTGTGTCCGCATGAGTTCTCAATTATTCTTCGCATCATAGTTGAACCGGGATGGCCTAACCGGTCATGCCACACCACAAATAAATCATTGTTTATAAAATTCGACTCAATCGTATTAATATACGCATAGTATAACCCGGAAGATAATGCGGACAATTTTTCCATAACGCATTTTTTATTTAAAATCACATTTGTGATTTGAAGGTATTCATTATCACCTTCTTTTGAAGTCTCAATATGATATCCGTTTTTACGGATGTCTTCAAAACTCAATAAGTTTCTATGAGACTTCGAAGAATATAATGCATTTTCAATATGCAATTTTGTTCCTCCGGATAATAAGATATTTGCTCTTCCAGAGCCTTCAATCAATTTTGTAATACCCGAAATAGTATTAACATTTGCTTCTTGAGTAATCAATCGGATGAAATATTTCTTATCCGTGAGTATTGTGTGAGTTGTTGCGCTGTCCACAAGACATATATCTCCACGTGTGTTCATCTCTCAAGAAAATAATAAAACACATTAATTATTAATTATAAAATTCATGATAATACAGCACACATGCGTACATAATATTCAGGATAATACATAAACAGCATACGTTCATAAAATATCAATACGATACACAATATTAGGTCTTTTATTCATTATGATCGACGAGAAAATCTTCAAGATTCATGTGGGGAATATCGTCGAGGTTGAGATTAGAACCTCCCTCATCTTGGACAAAGTTTGTCTCAACTTTCTTCCCTTTTTCAAGCGATTTTTGATATAGCTCAACAAGATGTTTTGCCACACGACAAGTACGAGCATAATGACCTTTCATACCACAACGAGAACATGGTTCATCGAATCGCCTTTTTGATTGTTCCCCGATTTCCTCTTTGTTTTCATTTTTCCTTTTCTGATGAAAATTATCATAATTACCATAATGCTGTCGGCTACGGCCACGACCTCGGCCACGACCACGACCACCTCCACGACCTCGATTATTATACCTGCCACGACCGCGAAAGCTATTGCCTCGTTCACTTTGATAAGTGTTCATATTGACTTTCGGAATGGGAGCAGAGCCCGTTGGTCGTGACTGATGGTTCTTCAATAATAACTCATTATTTTGTTCAGCAACGAGGAGACAAGAAATTAATTCTGAATATTTCTTAAAACCCTTTTCACGATATTGTTGTTGTAACAACAAATTCGTTGCATGGAATGTGGTGAACGTTTTCTCCATCATACTTGCTTCTGTAACTTCCTGTCCACACAATCTTAATTGAGAATTAATTCTGAACATAGCTGAATTATAATCACTTACAGATTTATAATATTGGAACCGTAAGTTTGTCCATTCATATTGGACATTTGGTAGGATCACAGTCCTCTGATGGTCGTACCTTTCTTTTAGATTTGTCCACAAAACAAGTGGATCTTTCACAGTGAGATATTCCACCTTTAGACTTTCATGAAGGTGGTGACGGAGAAATATCATGGCCTTTGCCTTGTCTTGGCATGCCGTATTACCAGCTTGTATAGTATTTCCAAGGCCTTTCGATTCAAGGTGGATATCGGCATCCAAAATCCATGACAAATAGTTCTTGCCCGTGATATCCAGAGCAACAATATCAAGCTTTTGAAGATTCGACATTTTACTATCACAGAATAAACAATTGGTTAAGAAAAATAGTTCGAAGCGTAAATAAAATTAACCTTATTGTGATAAAGTAAAAAGTCAAAAAAATAAAATGGCATAATATTAAAAGTCAACGGCCCAGCTAGGATTCGAAATCTGGTGCTCACGCCACAAGTTTGTGGGGGTTACCGCGAGAGCTAGTGGGCTTTTCGTGTTGTAAGATATGAAAATAAAATGTTTATATTATACCGTGGCGTGATGACGTCGGCGGAATTCAAATGGTCGGAACACGTGCTCGAGTGATGAAGTCGGCGAACCTCGGTTTGTTAGAGCCTCGTGCTGATAACGTGTTATAAAATATTATAATGATTACGTATATTATTTATTACGATTATAGTAGTATTAGAGAGATAACTAGAGAGATAATAACTTCTTTATTAATACTTTTTCTTACAATTTACACAACCCCAAATCACATATTTATACTACTACAAATTCACTATTACACCTAAAATTTACAACATTTATTATAATTATACACATCATCTATCAATTAATACACATCTAATTTTTACAACATTCAATACAATACCTCCAAATATCAATAATTCAATAACAATACAAAAACATCCACATCTTAATATTATTTCTTAATATTCATAATAATGACATGGTTATAAGTTTGAATTCACTTGACAATCATAATCCGTGTGAATGTAATATGGTAAAAGGAATCAGTCGGAAGCTAGAGTTGCGGCATTATAGACAATAAGTCTTAGTTTCGCGTCGAAAATAAACTTAAATCAAAATGTTAGAACTAAATCTAGGTGTGGTTCCTTGTTGGAGGAAAAAAATTTGGGCGGTGTCCATTTATTAGTTGGACAATTATGTAGAGAATGGGCTGCCTATGTTGGCCAATTAGTGGCTGGACTATAATATTTCTTGGTGTTACAATGTCTTTGGGATGGTCCACACTATTCCGTGAATTGAAATTGTTTGCCCAAACTCCAACCAAGAATGTTGATGTTGAGGTGGCCCTCTTCTTTACTAATGCATAAAAATGTCGTCCTTTTTCAGTTGTTCACAAGAACTTGAAGCAGAAAGTAGTAACCTCAAAATTTTGCAACGTCAAAATTGAAACTCTGCAGTTTGTGCTACCCACCCTTCGAGAGAATTACAGAAACAATGTTATTTTGAGATTGGAATTACAAAACTAATTCAGTTTTTAAACCTATTACAAAACTAATCAACTTTTTTACTTATAACTATTTTTATTTTCATAATAACCACAAAAATACTTGAAACTACAAATTTTAACTATTGTTATATTCAAATAGCACAACACTTGTTAATAATTAAATTTTTACCCCTAATTATTTTAACACAAATATATTAAAAATATATTATTAAACAAATGCCTTGGTTCATAGAAAGAAAATAGAATTCCTCTTCTACAACTATATTAAGCAAAAATATTGATTAATTAAACCAATATATTTATTAAAAATAAATTAAAAGAAAATAAATAACTATACATTGAACTCGTACTATCAACATTTATAAAAATTCGTACTATTAAAATTTATAAAAATTCATAAACATCCAAATAAGCAATATCTGATAAAAACATTTCAAGACAAGTTGTCATGGTAAATCATCGTTGTTTTTCCTTGAGTGTTTCTTGTGACGGTCCATTTCACATGGATATCGCCGTGTTCGCTTTCGTCCGACTTTCCTCTCTGGACGTAAATAAGGATTGTGTACCAGATGAAAAGGAGGTTTCCAACGTGACTCTTCTAATGGACACTCAAACTGATACGAATATGTGGCCTCCAATATTTCAATTCCAAAATCATCTGGAACATATTCACATGGATCAACTTTAAAATACTTGCAAACCTGAAAGAACATAGAGCAACAAATAATAATAAGAATAATAACAACAACGATGATGATGATAATAACAACAACAATGATAATAATAATCACTTAGGTACCTGCATTGCATGTGAGCATGGAATCTTGTAAACTAACCACTTGCGACATGTGCAAGAACGATCTTTGAGATTGACATGGTGAACTTTAGGGCGACGACCTGGTTTACCTGGGGTAATAACAGCCGCCGTCCTAGTAACCGTGTTGTATGGGCGAACGGAATGTTTTGTAGCTCTTTTATCCAATGACTATATTGACGATGGACTTTTTTCAGGCCATAGATGTCGTTCTTGTTTCAAGCGATCTATCTCTCTCCGATGTTCTTGAAAGTAGTCTAGACAACGCAAAAAAGTAGCTTGCGCAATAGCTGTGGGAGGTAGCCGACGAGCGCCCCTTAGTACACTATTCATGATCTCTGACCAATTTGATGTTGCAGACCCATACCTATAATAACAATGTTAGTAAATATATCAATATATATGATAAAATAAAGATATACCTTGCCACCATCATAAGCAAAGGTCCATCGTTCTGGATCTATCTCTTTCAACCACTGATATGCTCCAGCGTTAATTTTTTCAATGTTCTCCATGATGTTGTTAAACTTTTCTACGTCTTCTGCATATGCAGCTGACCACGCCATGTTCTTCAAAGCAGAACTTTTGTATTTTTCCATGAAATTTGACATTACATGTCGCATACAAAATCTATAGCAGCCCTCTGGTTCAGAGAAGGCAGGGAGGTATGGTAGAGCTCCTACCAAGCCAGAACCTCGATCAGATATCAAACATGTCTTTCGTTGCCCTTGAATAATATGCGTACTAAGGAGATCAAGAAACCAATGCCATGCGTATTTTGATTCCTCATCTACTAAAGCAAAAGCTAGTGGCAAAATATGACCACCCGCATCAAGAGCAGTAGCAATTAATAGTTTGCATTCATAGTTTGATTGCAGGTGGGTCGCATCAACTGTAATAACGGGCCGACAGTGCTTGTACGCATCAATACACGGACCGAAAGCCCAAAACACATAATTCATCATAGAATCACCATTCTCGAGAGGTATATTGTCATATTTGACAATAGTTCCTGCATAAAATTTAAGAATATCGTCGGAGAATAATAAAGCACGTAATAAGAAAATATAAAGATGATAATTATAATAACAATAATGAATGAATTAATACCTGGATTTTTATGTTGCACTGCTTGAAGAAAACACGGCAGTTTTGGAACAGACGTTTCCCATGTGCCATATATTTCCTGAACCGCTACACTTACTGCTCGTCGAGCTTTGCTGCTCTTAATATCAAAACTGAACTTATTTTTAATCAGTCTACGAACCTCAGCAATAGTGATGGCAGGATCTCCCTTAATATCCCTAAG
The DNA here is from genome assembly GCA_027422505.1 of Craterostigma plantagineum. Lineage (NCBI taxonomy): Eukaryota > Viridiplantae > Streptophyta > Magnoliopsida > Lamiales > Linderniaceae > Craterostigma > Craterostigma plantagineum. Next base: position 5,397,008 of record JAPQWV010000015.1, read on the forward strand.
TATTTCAGAGGCTATAAATCTCACACTTAAAATTAGCTAATGCGAGTCAAAGACAAATAACAGAAGTAAAATTAGCTTTTCAGTATTCTACTATATTCATCGAGCCTTCCATTAAATCATAAGTTTGCAAGTCGAAATATTACCAATGAACTGCAACATCTATGAATGACTGATAATTAAATTGAATCACATAACCACATCATCAATCGATCAGTCAAAGAGTGGACCCTCATAATAAGTGTGATGAGCTACGAAAGCAAAACTAATTTACAATTATTGATAAAGAAAATCGAACCACTACTGTAGTATGTCTTCTTAGTGCCTTGAAAAGAAAAGTGGTATTCCTTCTTACTGTGATCTCTTTCTATTAGCCATCTTCAAACGTGGGGAGAGTCTATGTTAGGTCAATATTTTTTTTATTATTTCTTTAATAATATATTTGTGTTAAAATAATTTGGGGTAAAAATTTAATTATTAACAAGTGTTGTGCTATTTGAATATAACAATAGTTAAAATTTGTAATTTCAAGTATTTTCGTGGTTAAAATGAAAATAAAAATAGTTATAAGTAAAAAAGTTGATTAGTTTTGTAATAGGTTTAAAAACTGAATTAGTTTTGTAATTCCAATCTCAAAATAACATTGTTTTTGTAATTCCCTCACCCACCTTCTTACAGTTCTTGAACGACCCATATTATGGCTCGTGCAACTCACGTGAGTCGCTTTATGAAGAAGAAGGAAGTCTCAATCATAAGCTTGTAGTTGTAGTAGCTAGTCCAACGTACTTCGAGATAGTATATAGAATTCAGCATTATATTATGATCATCAAGGAGAAGAACAGAAGAAATTCATCAAAGTTGCAGAAAATAGGTTCATAAACTCCAGGTAGACAATACAGTATTGAAAAGCTACTGGAAATGAACAGACACACGGCACAAGACAAACAAGCAAGAGACGACGCAAAACCACTGTAATATGGCATTGGCAAACTATTTAAACAAACACCAAATTCAAGAAACCACCTAATCGAACAGACTGAATCCCATATCATCGTCGCTCTCTTCCTTGGGCTCCTCCTGAAAAGAACATCACACGTAGCACAGTTAGCTGGGATTAATCTTACACAGATTATAAATAAAAAGAAACTCTTCAAGTAACAAATGAAGATAGTAATAGAGTGTCACAAGTATTTTTCATCTCTTTTCATCCCCTGATATTGAAGATGAATGCATGCATTCATCAATAATCCAGAGGAGTTGGGAGCACTAAATCAATTTTCGGAAGGCTAAAAAGTCGTCCTTTTCTTCTCCACACAACAAGTCACAGAACGCATAGTCTCAAGAAATATTAACAATTGAGCAATAAAAATCAAACAAACATGTACAACAAAAATAGAATCAATTATCAGAAAGAGAAGAAAATTAGGGAAAAAACGGACCTTCTTCTCCTCAGCAGCAGGAGCAGCAGCGGCAGCACCGCCACCAGCTCCGCCGGTGGGTGCAGAAACAGCTACGGCGGCTCCACCACCACCAGCTCCGACGTTTAAGATGAGATCCTCGATGTTCTTCTTCTCGCAGAGCTTAGCAAACAAACTCGGCCAGTAGGACTCCACGCTAACATTCGCGGATTTGACCAGAGTGGCGATTTTTTCAGCCTAAAATCAACAAAGATCGAAGGATGTGTATCCACGAATCAGAAACTATTAGACCAACCAGCAAAACATAGCCCCTACTACAGCGACGGAAGTACGAATTAGCAACTACCGTGATGGGGATTCCATCGTCATGGAGAATCAGAGCGGCGTAACTGCAGGCGAGCTCTCCGATCGACATTTCGATTCGTCTCTTTGTCTCTCGATCTGCGGCTGAAATAATTAGGGTTATAGCTGTCTGTGCCTGCGTTAGCGGCTGGCTCTGTTCTCTTATATAAAACGTAGGGCAGTTTTGGATGACGGCCCATTTGCCCTTACGGGCCAAAAATATTGGGCTTTTTCTCATTTTGGAAATAAATTATTCGAGAGTTCTGAAATCGAGTGAAAATAATGGGGATATGTTATTAGACTATATTTATCAATGACTCTCACGATCGGTTGTGCATTATTTGTAATTAAAATAAATCAAACAATTAAATAATATCCACAACCTCCCACAACCCGGTTGGTGGACCAACCTGGTTCACCAACCGGTTGTGTACACTTTTCAATAAACTGTTTTTGTAGTTTTTATTAATTTTTATGATACATTTAATTATCTATTAGAATTTTATTTTATTTTTTACAAAAATGTATTATTTTTTTCTCTACAAATAGAGACTAATATTGATACATTTTGAATCACAATTTCAAATTAATTATTTCTCTATTACATTCTATATTATCATAATTACATATTATTTTTCTTTCTTCAATGACCAAAGTATCTAAATTTTATATCATATAATGTTATCTATTTTCAAACACTCAAATACTACTAAAAAAATAATTATAAAATATAAATATTATTGGTTGTGCTGGATTGTTGATAAAGTATGAAAATTGTTAGGTTGGGTTGAGGTGTATGTTGTGTATGTGGAGGAGAGAGAAATTAATATTTTATTCTCATGACCGGTTGTGAAGGTCATTGATAATCATAGTCTTAAGGAATCTCACGTAAAGAGCTTGGAGTGTTTAAAACTATCAATTGGATTGGACTGACAAGTATTTTTAAGTACTTATATAGTTATATATCTCTCTCTTTTCCCTTTTCCCTCCCTTCTCTCTAGAATTTTGAAATACTTCTCTCTCTTTCCCCTTTACCTTCCCTTCTCTCTAGAAATAGAAAACCCTAGATCTCTCTCTTTCCCCTCCCCCCCCCCCCCCATTCCCCCTTTCTCTTCCTTCTACTCTCTCTCTACGTCCTTCCTCCTACCCAACCTCCGCTCGATTTTCCTTCTTTTCATTTTTTTCGGCTTTATCTTAAAAAAAACACAGCCTCCCCGACTCTGCCAACAACCGCCCGCCTGCCGTCGGCCTCCTTTCGCCTCGCATCCGCCTGCCACCCTCCGACCCGCACCGGTTAGCCGCCTTCCGCCATCCCTGCCGCCAGCCGCCGCCCACTTCTGCCTCCCTTCGTCTGCCCGGGAACCTCGTCTCTTTCGACCCTCGAGTCGGGAGCCTTTTCTCCCTTGTGGAGCCTCAGTCCGGTGAAGACAAAATCCAGAAGTCAAAGAACGAAGAAAGTGAAGAGTGTCGTAGATTTAGCTTAATAGCTTTTTCTGTTATAGGTTCTTTAGTTCTTGCTTTAGATTATGAGTTTTGTTTTCTGTCGGTTTTTGTCCTTTGTGGACTTTTTTCTCCCCATGTGGGGGTGTTGTTTCCCCTATGAGGTTGTGTTTCCTCTTTTTGAGGATTGATTTCCGTTTGACACAATGCGACCAAACGATTCTGTGTTTTGTTTAAAACGTTTTGTACTTTTGTGGTTTAATGGCAAGCTATCGTTTGAAAAAAAGACTGACAAGTACTTTTACTATTTTATCCTTAATATACACTTAATGGATAATATAAAATATACGTGCACATACATTGGATGTGCTAAACATACTGGTAAGAGAGAACCCACTGGAGTAGAGTAGAGACGGCTAAGTGGCGGGTCTGAAGGATGTTAGGCAGGACTCGGGACAGCCCGATTAATTTGAGATGGGCCAAGAACTCTAATATATATTATTATTCAAGGCAAATTTCGCATTAATATTAGCAAAACTCGGGAGTCGGGACCCACCTAGACCGGTAGGGTTGAAGCTTTTGGGACCCATAACCCGCCCCAATATCCGAATGGTTAAATAAACTGCTTGATTAGCGGGGCGAATAGAGAGTAGAGGGTCTCCGATGCAATTACTTGATAACTTGCAATCGAACCCATTTCAAGCCGAGAAAAATGAAGCCAACCATAATATTCTTTATTACACGTGTGTCTGTATCTAAATTAAAGATTTGACACAACTGAACTAGGGGTTAATTATTTGTCTTCTAGCTCGAGTTATAAAAATATAGAGCCCATATCGCGTACATTGATCTTGATTCTTGAATAGTACTTTAATTTTCAAATAACGTCAAATGCAGCATTATACCATGAACGAAGACGTTCTCAAACATCAAATGCAAATCACGTTTAACATATTCAGAGTTCAAGACACAAGTCTCTTTTTAAGAGTTCAAACATTCAGAAAACACTAGTGAATCGCTCTCCAACCAACCCTAAACTTCAGGCGCTGCCCGACCGAGCCTGTTATATATTAGCGAGTAAAAAATAAATCACGACTTTCGTTTTATGAAGCTTAGTTTTTCTTTCGAAGGTTTTTGTCACATAGAAGAAAACTGCAGATAAAAAAATATAATACTTACCGGGCGAGGAGATACAGATCTTGACCTCGACTTTGACTTCGATTTTGACTTCGACCTTGACCTGCCCCTTCAGGAAAACATATGCACGAATTTACGGTTTTTGGGATCTCAGAATTAACTAGAGACAATGATCTGCTACATGCTGTCTTATAGAATGAATACTTTGTCTGATTAAATTCACATAACATTTTCAACCCATTATGATAGTATTGTAAAAAGATACGCATGTCATTGCCCAAATTGAGTTAAACGGATCTAAACCCAGTTACTACCTGGATGGTTTTCTTGCAGGGGATGGAGACCGGGATTTCGAGACAGATCTATCAGCTGACCTGTCGTCCGTAATAAGATAATAAATGGAGGATTAATAATCATTTCGAGATTAACTATAAACGTAAAGCAAGAAAAAAAAAAGGATCATTTTTACTATGCAAAGATATACCTTCTACTACTCTTCTTTGGGCTTCTGCTTCTGCTGCGACCCCTACTTCTGCTCCTTGACGGGCTACGCCGGTGCTCCTTCACCTGGAAACAAACGACTAGTTTCACAAGTGACATCACAAGTTTTGTTGCTCGTTAGAAAAGAAATTATAAAAAAGAAGACGAAATGAATTGAGTTCCATTCAATTCCAACGGCAGATTATAATGGTCGAAAAAACTATAGCAAGAAATGAAACGAACCCGAATATAGGATCTAGTCCAAGGATTTTTGAATTCAGTATCATCGAGCTTTCGGATCTGGCGAGGATGATAAATAAGTTAAAAAAACTGGGAAGATAATTAGCAAAACGCTGGAAAAGGTTTGGCACAAACTGTCATTTACTTACAGCGTATTTCATATCCTCGTAATTAGTGTAATCAACAAGGCCGTATGCTCCTGTTTAAAACAAAAAACTGGGATTAGGGAAAGCAAGTAAAATATATCAAATTCCAAAATTCCAGATAAATCTGTACTTGAAAAAACATACATGATAAAGAAGGCAATAATTAAAAAGATCACAGAAAGGCGTCAATAATAATTGAATTACGGGAAGTCATGGGCATAATATTTACTAATTACTCCAAATACATGAGACTGACTGATACGATAAATACCTTCACCGTCACGATAAACTTCAGCGAAACAAACATCCCCAGCTTTTCGCATATGGTCCTGGCAAAATCCACATGGATGGATGCTAATGCAAGTATGAAAGAAGGATAAACTTAATATACAATTATATTATCTTCCACTTACTTTCAGATCTTGCCAAGAAGCTGAAGAAGGGAGCCCACGAACCATAACTGAACAGAAAGAAAGAATTAACTGATGGGTAACTGGAAAATGGATGAAGCAGAAAAACACACACTGAAGCAGCAAATTTCATATATACCGGTGAATATGTATGTGTGTGTAATTATGCACCTCGATATTCTGAATGGCGAGAAATGCCATTTCGGCCAGCACTGCCGCCCCCACCATAACCACCACCACCACCACGGCGGTCACTCGAAGATGAACCTCTGCCACCATGGGCAAGTTCAACCTAAATTGAACAGCCAAACAATGAGTTAAGGGTTAAAAAAATTTCAAGCAACAGTAGCATAAAAGAAGCATAGGTCTGAATCGAACAGTTTAAAATCTCACCCTCAGACGACATCCATCAAAGTTATAGCCATCTCTTCCCCTGATAGCATCCTCTGCATCTCTCGCACTTTCAAACTAAACACATACGAAAAGTTTGAATCATTTGAGAATATCTTAACGAGTCAGATCAGATTATCAATTTACAATATCATTATCCACATGGAATCTCAGCAGAGGAAAAATACCTCCACAAAAGCATAGCATGGAGGCCGAGGTGGGACCTTCAATTCGATATCCAATATGCGACCATACTGCGAAGGGAAAAGGAAAAACTATGGTCATGACACAATTTTTTATGCGAAAAAATGCGCAGACAAATCTTAAAAAAATAGAATGAAAATTTAGATGTCCAAACAAACCTTATAAAATAGGTCCTCAACTTCTGACTCCTTGATATCAATAGGAAGGTTGCCCACGTAGATCATACGGGAAAAACGGCCACTCATTTTTGGTTCTTGAACTAAAACTCAGTAACTGTCCCAGATGAAAAATTGTTCATGAATGAGAACAACTTCAAAGCAGAAAAGAGAGGCCAGCATAAGAAGCCCTATCCATCTTCAGTTACCATCTCAACAATCGAGCATAAGAAAAATTCAAAGATAAAAAGTGAAGCAATCCAAGAGAGCAATCCATTAGGTGAGCAGTGCTCCTTTAGCTCACATGCTCCAAGATACTCCAAAGCTATGTTATATAGAATAAACACATGTCTCATCATCCTCTACAAGCGAGCTAGAGCATCCAAATATATAAATATATCAACGGTTTCCACAATGATTTCTCCCATTCCCATTTTACATCCCTATGCATGATTGCAAAGCCCATATTTGCCCATGCCCTTGGCATCTATCAACGCAAAGCAATATGTCATGAATCACAGGCAACACAACTCCATGGAATACTACACAGCAAGAATATATTAATCACAACTAAGACTTCGCCAAGTATCAGAAAAGATAAAATTTTGATCCCAGAAATATAAATAAAGCAGCATACTCTCACTCACAAACTGCACCTAACGAAACACCTAGCTTGGCAAAGCACTTGTTTTTATTACCTCCATGAAATCAATTTCAAAAGATGTGCGACCCACATAAGAAAAAAAGGAAACAAACTAAAAGACCTGACGAAGACAACGTTAATTCTGTTTCATTGTTTCTTTCAATCAGCTGATTTTCAACAAAATAAGTGAATTCAATCAAACTAAATCCGCCTCATCCCAGATTCGAATTCGAAAAATTGATAATTAAGTGAAACAATTCTTATCCCAAGCTCCAAAGCTTAATAGATCGACATCTCACACCTTTAAACTCTAACGCCTCGTCGCGGCAGCGTTTCCGACGAAAAATTCTCCTCCTTCCGAAGAAGAAAAATGAAAACCAACTGATTCAACTTTCAAAAAGCGGTTGGTCGAATCTAAGCATGAAACTGTTTTCTTGCTTAAAAAAATCGAGTGATTTTCACATAAGATTGTGTAAGAGACAAAAAAAAAGCGTACCTTTATTTTCCCGTTTAGAGGGAGCCTCAGTTCTATGCTTTCTAGGGTTTCAGTGGTGACGACGTTTGCCTGTTCTCTTTTAAATGTTTGTATTTATAATGGGCCTTCCTCTTAACCCGTATAAATCAAGATTATCATATAGCCATATAAAGTTAATATTGGGTTTCAAATTATTTAGAGAAAATAATAAAATAAAATAAGTTAAATATTCGAATTTGAATTTGAGGTACGGTTCAAGAGTTGGAACTTTTGGAGAAAAGTTTAAACGAGAGGTTGCAACTTTCGATTAAATAGTATTTCAAAGTTGTGATCTTTCAACATAGCATCCAAGACATATCAAATATACTTTGTGTTCCTCCTAATTTCCTCCACCTCCTATCTAAAAAACTTATCCAAAAAAAAACTCAAATCTCCCCCTTCCTCCATTAATGGAGGTTGGGGAGGTCGTCTTTTCTTTTTCTTGTTTTAATTTTATCTTTTTTCATTTCTTCTTCGGTTACGTTAGTCTCCCCTAAGTGGGAGTGGTTGTCTCCCATTCTTGGGAGCTTTGTACCCTTTATGGGTATTCTTCCCCTTTTATGGGGTGTTCTTCCCCTTTCATGGGGTTTGTTCTCCTATCGTGGGAGCTCTTTGGCTAAAGAAACACAAGCTCAAGGAAGAAACGACTACTCATTGTTCGAGGGAAAAATGCGTAGTCTATTACAGATGTGAAATTGCTAGCCATCTTTGCTATGGAGTTGTAGGTTCATTTCGGTAATAGAAGTTCATGTTTTTAACTTGATCTACGAGTAGTGCAATTTTTATTTTTCTTTGTCTGTGTTAGATGTTCTTTAAATTTATGCTTGTTTGTGTGCTCATTATGAAAGCCTTTGACTCTACTGGTGTCTGGCAGATAGGGGTGAGCATTTAACCCGTCGGACCGCGCCACCCAATCGACCCAACCCAACCCAGACCGCAAGTGTCGGGTTAACAGGTTGATGGGTTGGTTTGGGTTTTAAAAAATAAAACCGCATATTTTGCGGTCGGGTTTGGAAATGGGAAGCTACAAAAGAGAATTATATGACGAATGGAAGCTACAAAAGGGAATTATAAATTTCCTTGTAGTCGAAAATCACAAGGGAGCCACGATTGGAAGACTAGTGGAAGAATGTCTGGTGGAATGGAATATCGAGAATATCTTAACTCTTACTGTTGATAATCCATCTTCAAATGATGTAGCAGTCGATTACTTGAAGCGAAGTAGTAAGTGGAAAGAGTCTATACTTGAGAATAAATTTATGCATGTGAGGTGTTGTACTCATATCGTAAATCTCATTGTTAAAGATGGTTTGAACGAACAGAGTAATTCCATTGTAAGGATTCGGAATGCGATTAGATATGTGAAGTCTTCTCCTTCGAGGTTCAAAATCTTTAAAAAATGTGTGGATATGGAGAAGATAGAATCGAAGCATCTTTTGAGTCTAGATGTGGAAACTCGATGGAATTCGACTTACTTAATGTTGGAGCATGCTGAAAAGTTTGAATGCGCCTTCAAAAGATTTGAGGAGGAAGACACTGCATATGCTCATCACTTTGACAGTTATGATGAAGTTGACATTTTTGTTGACAACGATAGATGCAAGGTAAGGGGAAGAAAAATAAATGGTCCACCGAGTAAACAAGATTGGATAGATGCTCGACATTTTGTGAAGTTCTTAAAATTGTTTTACTCTGTTACTTTGAAGATTTCCGGGAGCACATATGTCAATCAAATGCTTTCTTTCATGAATTGGTGAGCATGCATGCGAATATTGAGAATATGGCCAAGAGTAAAGATCCATTCTTGCAGAGAATAGCTACGAGAATGAGAGAGAAGTACAATAAATATTGGTCTAATGTTAATAACATTAATGAATTATTGTTTGTTGCTGTTTTACTTGATCCTCGTTACAAGATGAAGTACGTATCGTATTGCTTGTGCCATATGTATGGATCTGGGAGTTATGGGTTAGCTTTAGAGAGGAAGATTGAAAATGCAGTGAATGTCCTCTATAGTTGTTATCAGGAGCTTTATGATTCACATACTTCTCAAATTCCGAAGGATCATCCAACGACGGCCATTGAAGAGAATGAAATTGATGGGGATATTATGAATTTGATCAAGCATGATTTTGATAAACATTTGGAGCAGAATGGAAAAGAAGAAAATGTATCAGAGCTGGCGCATTATTTGGCTGAAGTTCTTGTCAAGATGGCTCATTTGATATTCTAAATTGGTGGAAGGTAAATTCTTCGAGGTATCCTATTCTTTCTCGAATAGCAAGCGATGTTTTGGCTATTCCGGTGTCTACTGTTGCTTCAGAACAAGCTTCTAGTACTAGTGGTCGGATACTTGATCCTTTTCGGAGTTCATTAGATCCTAAAACAGTGCAAGCTCTTGTGTGTACTCAAAGTTGGCTGCGTTCAAAACAATTAGATATTGGAGAAATATTGGATGAAATACAGAAGCTTGAGGAACTTCATGATGGTATATTTATATTTCATTTTGAACTTTTATATTCATATTGAATATAATTAGAGCCGGCAAATATTACCCGTGGCCCGCGAGCCGGCCCGTTTTGGCCGGGCGGGCTCCGATTTTTCAGGCCCGCCAAGAGGCGGGCTTCGGCGGGGCAGGGCGGGCTAGCCGCGGGCTGGCCGCCAGTAATAAATAATATATATTAAATGATAAATATATTTTATAATTTTTTATATAAATTATATAATTTTTTATATTTTTTGGTAAGATTTTATAATTTAAAAAATTAAAAGATAAATTAATTAATATTTTGTGAAGTTGAAATATATATTTATATATAAATTATAATTTATATAATTTTTTATATAAATTATATAATTTTTATATTTTTGGTAAGATATTATAATTTATAAAATTAAAAGATAAATTAATTAATATTATCTGAAGTTGAAATATATTAAATGTATTTTTTTTATTTATTTTTTTTTATTTTCAGGTTTTTTTATTTTTTTAATTTATGCGGGCTAAGCCCGCCGGGCCCGCGGGCCGCCAGTGGGCGGGCGCGGGCCTAGCTTTCTTAAGCCCGCCGATTGGCGGGCCTGCCCGCCCCGCCCGGCCAATGGGCGGGCTTTGGCGGGCTACGGGCCGGCCCGCCAGGCCGGCTCGTTTTGACAGGTCTAAATATAATGCATTCTTTACATTGCTTTATTTTTTGTATACAGGTTTCTGCTTCTACTTCAAATTTGAAAGACGATGGTTGATGTGAAGCCTCAATAGGTAAATGTTACTTGTTTAGTTTTTTTTATTAAATGAATAACTTTTTCTTACCATCAGCTAATTTTGATTTGAACTATTAATATTTTTTTCTATTCTTAATTCAGGAATGTGAGTTATCCGACTTTTGCTTGTTTCATTGTTTCTTGTTAAGGTGACATTATACTATATAATATTTTATTTTTTATCCAAGTTTGTAATATTTTTACATTATACTTACTATGGTGGTTTTTTGTCGTGATAAAAAATATCGAAAAAACCGCAAAACGCCCCCAACCCAACACAAGTAAACCGCAATGTATCGGGTTAAGATTTTTGTGATCGGATTTGGGGTAATTTTCAAAAACCGCAATACATTGGGTCGGGTTGAAATTTCGATAAAACCCGCCCAAACCGCACGGCGCTCACCCCTAGTGTCTGGTATGATCACTGCAGAGAGATCTTTTGGGTTGTTTAACCATTGTACTTAGTTTTGTTTAATGAGACATCAAGTTATTGTTGGGAAAAAAAACATAGCATCCAAGAGATTGCAAGTCTTTCAAGTCCTACACCTACAAATAGACCATGTATTATCACAATTCAAAATAGGAATGAGATTCTCTGTTCCACTTTTTTGTCCCATTTTTTGTCACACATGAATATATTTGACAAGTGTCAAGTCCAAGGGTTAAGAATTTTTTCTTTTATTATTTTATAATTTTCTAATTACATATTCTACCAAATCCTAAAATCATCATTATTTCATTTGATTTATATGAGATAATCAAATAAACATATCTATGTTATTCTTTGTTTCGTTACGGTCAAAATAATATCATATCTTACATTTCGATATTCATAATTATCTGATGGGTTTCCAAGTCTGGCAGGGCTGGCAGGGTCTCTTCAGCTGCTTGGCCTGTGGCTGGGCAACCCGCGCGGCCCGTCAGCGCGCCCCATAGGCCAACTCGGCCGACCCACATTTTGAAGACCCTTGAGCTGTCCCTCCTTGGCGCCTATATAAGAAGCTCCTTGCCCACAAGTTTGAGCTGGAAGTCTTCACCCTCCAAACACACACTTAGCTTAGGCACTTGTAGCTTGTAGCTCGTCCTTTGCTTGTATACGATAGAGAGCTTATACGTGTACATTCCCGATTAATAAAGCTGTTGGGTTGGGAGATTCTCCCGTAAATTCTGTGTGTCCTTATTCCGCAAACCCGCGTGTGAATCTAGGCTTATCGGCAAGGTTCGCCCATACCTTTGCCGGCCGGTCAAGTCCCGCTTTTGAGGAAAAAATTTCTAAGTAAAGTGAGGTCGTGACAAGTTTTATTTTGTACTTATATTCTAAAATATGTGATATAAAATTAGGATACGTGTCTAATGTATTATCACACAATACAAATTCACATCACTTTTCTGCAAAAGAAAATTTTACTTGTTGTATTCTGAAAAAGAAATGTATTTGAAAGAAATTATCTCGATCTTAGACAATATTTAAAAAATTTATAACTTGTAGCAATCTTGTTGTTCCTTTGACGACTGCAAAAGGCAAATTAATACTGCCATCACATCAAATAAATTGAAATAGTAACCACCCTTTACGTGAATTGTTAAAACACGCATGAAAAAAAAGTCTTATACCCATAACAAAATGTACAACTCTCAGTCACCAAGTGTGATTTTATTAAAATATCGATTCATAGGATCATCAGACATAGAGGCCGATTCAATATCTTGCCCATAGCTACTGTACTGCAGATATAATTAAAATATAGTGCTTTAATAAATCTGAGAATTAATTATCGATTAATTGCTTTCCATATAAGATAGTTAGCTAGTCGGCCAACAAACGCGGTGTAATAATTAATAAACAAAGGAGTGAAACCTTTGCACAGAAGAAAAATACAACTAACTGAACATATAATTACAGGCATGCATGACGCAATTGAGAAATTGTTGAGCTTCCCAAATAAAATATAGCATTATTTCCTCTGAATTTATTGTTTAACCATCAACTACGGTTGCAAAAGAATCAAACTTTTTTGATTCGATTCGCGATTCGATTTGGAATTTTAAGATTCGAATTCGAATATTCGAATATCGAATACGAATACAAATACTTTTTTCGATTCGAATAGTTACCGAATACGAATACGAATATATCGGTATTCTATTCGTGCTATCGAATATTCGATTCGATTTGAATTATATGATGCAAAATAAATATTAGATATACATAAATACTAGTTAGGCCCACCACGTATTAGAGCCAATGATAATTTTCTTACATGGTCCATCTTCATGCAGAATAATATATTATATATACACAAATAATAGGTATGCCCACTTCGTATTAACGGGTTTTTAAAAAAAAAAACCGAATATTTGAATATTCGCGAATCGTTTCGAATATATCAATTATATGATTCGTATACGAATCGAATACCAAAAATGAATATCAGATAAAAATAACTAATACGAATAAAAAATGCAAATATTCGATTCGGTTAGTTTGCAACCCTACCGTCAACGAGGAAAAGGCTCTCCAATCCCGTGTAATGACTAACTCTTACGTCAGTAGGGGTTGAACTGAAACCTGAAAATTACTTATCGCCTATTTTATTATTGTTGGTATTTACGAATGGATTATTGAATGAAATCAGAAAATAAATCAAAATACTATTCCTTGACATCGTATATCTCAAAAAAAAAAAGAACCACCTCGAAATAAAATCATAACTAATCAAAGAAAACACCCACTAAATTAGCCACTAAATACTCCATTAAAAAAAGGAGAGATCGATCAAGCCTTGAAACACAAGAACTGACGGTGGTGGTGGTGATGGCGGCCGAGGCTTTCATCGCGGCGGTGGTGGTGGTGGTGCGCCGCCGCCGTTTCTTTCTCAATCAAATCGGTGACGTGGCAAAATTCGGCCACGTGGCAAGGGATGTTAATAGGACCCTCTTCGTAGGCGAATCCATACTCTTCCTCGGCCTCTTTTAGGAGATTTGTAAACAAAGAGTGATTAACGTACGCCAAAGGGATGACAAACTTCCGATGCTCTGCCCCCACCGTGACTGCCACGCGTCCCCTCGGAATATTCTGTTTTCCGGCGGCGCCGCCGACTCCGTGGTGGTGGTTCGCCGTTTTCATGGCTCCGGCGAGTGTGTGTTATGTTACGAAGAGAGAATAGAAAAGGGCCAAAGGATTAAAAGATGAGATGGCTGTTAATTTGAAGAGGTTATATAGTTCATAGTAATAATAGGAGATCGCTATGCATATGATGTGATAAGTCGGCCAATAGAAGAGTGAATGTTCGGCCAATAGAAGAGTGAATGTTTATTGAATTTTCAAGATTAATATGGGAAATTTAAAACGAAGGGTTTGTATTTGTAATAGATGGGAAGTTGCGAACATGGCGGCGTGATAATGGTGCGAATTGTTATTATTAAGGGTTTTATTTAACTTTCTTGGATTGGTTTCGATCATTTAGTTGAGGAATATGTATTTGTAAGGACGTGATTTACAAGTCAAAAGGGCATATAAATAATGAAATCATTAGGCCTTTTGGTTCTTTGTCATCGTTTGCACGTTTGATAATAATTCATTAGTTTGTAATCATTCATTCAAAAAATCGACATTGATGAAAACAATCGAATTAAAAAATCGACATTGATGAAAACAATCGAATTAGTTGACTTATTCCATTTGACCGAGTAGATAGAGTTGTTAACCGCTCTAGCAAGAAGGTGAAAAGCATCCGTTTAAATGAATACATTGCACTTTGACGGTCTATTTTTTTTATCCGTGACCAAGGGTTTGAGATTTACTATGATGATTAATGTGAGTTAGTGCAATTCGAAAAGGAAATAATTAAAATATTTGTTATTCATTTTCGTTTCATATTTAACAGCTTAGGAGGTTTGAGATTTAATAGGAGATACCGTTGGAGATTAATCTGCAAACATAAAATACATAACAAGTAGCAAAAAAATTGATAATCAAGAGGAGCGTTTAATATAACTGCGTTAATAACATGGAAATTGTGAAAGATTCGATTTTAGACACGATTTGAACGATGTTTTGAGTCACTTTTTGGGTTGTTGAATACACTATGATTCTTTGACCACGTGATATTTCGAAATTAATTTTGAAGAAGACGGCTCCAATTGTAATGCATCCAATAATATATTAAGTGGCCGATGAAAAACTCCATAAACCCTTATTTATTCGACAAGTCGCAATAAGCTATAACGTTTTGTTAATATATATTACAAAACAGGACTTGGTATTGTCATCTCCAACCGAAAAACTCATTCTCAAACGCAAACTCATTCCAAAACTCAAAATGCAGTAATTTTCTCCAACCATTAAACTCATTCACAAACTCAAAAGAATATATTTGCAATATTATCTTTCACATCAACTTTTATATTTTTTAATACGACCCACATATGTTACAACCTTTCAATGTTACCCGAATAATAAATAAATAGATTTTCTTAGACTAAATTTCTAACAAATAGTTTAAATATTTTATTTACAATTTCGAACATTATTCATGTGGTACATTAATAAAAAAATTAAATAAATAATAAAAAAGCTAATTCTAGTAATTTTATGTAATAAAAACTAATTACTAAATTTAGTTTGAGTTGCTTTGTGAGAGATAAAAACTTATGCGTCGTGTCAAATGAAGACGCATCTATGCGTTTATAGGAGAGAGAAAATGACATAAAACCCATTTTGGGTATGAGTTTGAGTGTTGATTGGAGTTATTATATATTTGCATCTGATTATTGATATTGGTCGGATGGTGTCGGTTGACCATTTTCCCCCAAATAAATAGGGAGAAATTTCTCCTCATCGTCCCATGAAAAATTGTCGAGGTCCTATCCTCAAAGGAGAATCCTCGCTTTTAATGTATAACATTTTTCAATACAAAACATTGGACAAAATTAACATAAAAAAGGGTATAATATTCAGATTAAGCCTCTCAATATGCTAAGTTCATTCATACCATGGAACTACGAGCAGCTGAATTTCGAAGCATATCACAGATCATAAAAGGAGAAACTGTTTGACTGATCCAACTCCATTACTTAAAAAGAAAAGATAGGAAAAAGAAACGCATACTATGATTATATCAAATATCAATGACCAGTGACCAAAAATTTTCCCATTCTTTTTTACCTGGAAAACAGATCAATCAATCCACTTTGGTGTAGGCTCGGACAGCAAGGGCCAAGCCCAAGATAGCGATAGGCACGACGAACTGCAAGATTTTAATCACAAACTCGGTAGTCTTGTCGTGATTGTAGATAGCTTGCTGAGGAGGGACATAAGCTCGCCTGATAGGCACCGTTGACATGTCGATCTCCCCTATCAAGTATTGGCCCATCATGTCCCTCGCCGTGTCGCTGTGCCCAACATCTTCGAAGTCGGCGGTGGCATCTTTGCCTACAAAGAGTAA
Source organism: Craterostigma plantagineum (assembly GCA_027422505.1). Lineage (NCBI taxonomy): Eukaryota > Viridiplantae > Streptophyta > Magnoliopsida > Lamiales > Linderniaceae > Craterostigma > Craterostigma plantagineum. Next base: position 5,413,229 of record JAPQWV010000015.1, read on the forward strand.
ACACCGTATGAAAATTTACGGTATCGTTTGGCTGTTACGGGTCGAATTATTTCTTTCTGAAGGGTTTATTACCAGTTGCTGATAACAGAACTTCGTCTCCTCCTGGGTGGTCGTCCATGAACGGGGTTACGTTGTAAACCTGAAAAAAATAAAGGAATGATGTTTGCTTATTACAACAATCGAAAGAGAAACGATCATTTCAGGTCACAATGATAAGCAGCAACTGAGGGCCAGGTGTAGTAACATTATCACAAGACATAAGGTAATTTGCCTAATTTTTAGTTATTACGTAGATAAATTGGTCATCAAGCTGTAAAATTATCCTTTAGATGTGATCAAAAGAAGGAAAGGCAAAAGATGGCATCGCTGAGCCAGCTCTTAATCTGGAATTTTTACATCGAAAAATCACATGCACACATACGAACAAACATATGGTGCATCTATCTCCTTTTTTAGGAGTTTTTTTTTTTCTACCGATGAAATCAATTTCTAGTCCATGAGCAGCAATTAAGATCTGATTCTACGATTCACTCAGATCAATTCAGGTTAAATTTAAGAGTAAGAAAGGAAATTGCATATCAGCTAATAGCAAAGACAGAAGCAATTGACTCGTAAAAATCACTTTAGCTACACAGTCATCGATCAGTCAAAAACAGTAAAAATAGAGCTCAGCCACTGTATAATCTAAAAATCATACAGAAAGACGTTATCAAAAGTTCCTTTTCCGACAGGTAAAAGCATGAATTGAATCATCCGCAGACCAAACTAAGTAAGTAATTAACCTTTCCATTGATTATGATCCAACAATCCTTGTTCTTATTATGCTTCGAAACCTCCTCAAACGTGTGAACCTTCGGATCTGCAACCATCTTTTCCGAACCTTTTTTCCCCAAAACGAAGAAAAGACGAAAATGATCGAAATCTATACACCGATCTTTTCACCCAACTAACCTATAGAGTGAAAGGAGAACACGCAAGCTCCATTTATAGCTGAATGAACGTACGATGTGCATCGCGATTGTCAATTAGGTCCCTCGTTTTTCAAAATTATTTCACCGTGGACCTTCATAGTCTAAATGGCCCCAAATTATTTCGTTTGTGATGACTTATGAGCTAGAGATGGCAATGGGGCGGGTCCGGCCCTGAAATAACCGGGTTTTTCCCGATATCCTGGTCTCGGGGCGGGTCCCGGGTCTCGAAAGAAGAAACCCGGCTGGGTCCAGGGCGAATCCCGGGTCTGGCCAACTCCGCCTCGAGACCCGGCCCGATACTCGCCCCGAAAATATATATTATAATTCATTTCCTAATTATGTATCATATATCGTTAATATTATGATTTATGAATAGAAAATTTGTTGGTCTAATGGTAGAGGTATGATATTATAAACGTAATGTCGCGGGTTCGAGTCTCAAGCACTACATTCTCTATTTTATCTTCTAAAAAATAAAAAAGAAAAAAAAATCAATATAGCTGGGTCTGGCGGGTTAGACCCGATTTGTTTGGGTTCGGCTCGGGCTGGGTCTCGAGTCCACTTAAAAATGACGGGGGTGGGTCCCGGGTCCGGCCAAACCCGATCCATACCCACCCCAATGCCATCCATATTGTAATATCCAACACCGATTGAAGGGGGAACAAAGCATGCCTTTATAAGGGCGTGGACACCCCTCCCATGACGCGTTTTAAAGCAGTGCGGGTGGGTGGGAGTTCGTAAGAACTCCGTAGTTAAAAGTGTTGGGGGAGAGTAGTACCAGAATGGGTAACCACCTAGGAAGTCCTCAGCCAGACAGCTTAACGCCCAAAGCGGACAATTTACTTTACAACATCGTCGCATGAATAAGTAAAATAGGGGTTCGCCAATTGCTACCCCTTTTTTTAAGACTTTTCTAATTAATACCCAGAGTTATTTTCAATTACGAAATATATCTCTGTGTTTAAGACTTTTCCAACTGGTACACAAAAGTAGTTTTTAATTATAGTTGGTACATATCTATTTAAGACTTTTTCTATTGTACTCAAAGCAGATACCCTAACGTATTACATCGTGATTTTAAATGACCAAAAACAAGATATCTAGGTGTAAGCCTCGTTAGTTGTTAATGTATTCTAGAATAACTAAAAACGATTTCTACATCTAAAAATCACATTTGTAGCTTTTTAAAATCATGACATTATATGTTAGTGGTTATTACCTTGAAAATACTTTATACATTAATTGGAAAGGCTTTAAACACAAGGGTATTAACGAGAATTGAAAATACTTTCGGTACCAGTTGGAAAAGTCTTAAACACAGGGAACATGAACTGAAAAACTTTGGGCATCAATTGTAAAAGCTTTAAACATATGGGTACCAGGTGGAATTCCCCAATAAAATATTTTCACATATATGAATTTATTTTAGTCAAAACCACAATTCTTAGCTGCACATAGAAAAGATATAATCCACAGATTTGTCGTATTAATGCAGTCCACAATCGTATGCTACCCTACCATGGAATCAATGATTACCTACTCTATTATTTTTTGCTAGTATATTGATTCTTGTAATTGTGAAGATTCAAATTATTGAACGAATGTTTGAAATTTATGCCATTTGCACGTGAAGTAAAATAAGGCAAGTGCCAACATCGTAGAATATTAAGAGAGAAGGATCATCAACTCAACTCAGAAGGTAATATCAAACTTCAAACTTGAAACGGCATTGAGATTAATATATATCACTAGCAAAGAAGTCTTCTAATTCATTTTATTTTATAATTTATTAACGCTCTTAAATTTAAGGCAGCCCTTTTTTACAACATAAATAAAATAGATGATGTTAGCTTTGACTGGTTACTACCGAAACTAGGAATATCACCACAGAGACGAAAGTGTTTGGAAAAATTCAAAGAGAATGATGGTGGCTGTGGAATTTTTTTTGCCTATGTTGGTGTTAGATAATTTAATTTTGTAAAGTATTTTTTGAATGAGAATTTGGGTTTTTAAATTAAGCTATTTGGCTTTGGTTTGGGCTTTGGGCTTTCAAATTAAGCTTTCGTAGAATTTAATTTTTTTTTCATTTTCCCAGCCAACAATCTTAAAATAGATCGACGATCCCGCAAAAATGTCAGACTACGTGGACTTCCTCAACAACCAAGAATCTAAGGGAAACGAAGGAAACATTGACGTTCTCCCAACTATTTTTATCCCCACTGCCATACATGTGGTTACGAAGCCAAACGTACCGATCAACCACCTGGAAAAGCCGGAGAAATTTACGGGGACAGCCTCGACGTTCAAAAGATGGCAACAGAAGATGCTCTTCTACCTCGCCACGCTGAACCTAGCAACATACCTGAAAAGAGGTCGAGCCTAAGGTGAATTCCGACGAGACGAACGCTGAGGTCGTGATTGCTGTTGATGCATGGAAACACTCTGATTTCCTGTGTCGTAATTACATTCTGAATGCCCTAAGCGATACTCTGTACAACGTGTATGGTGCGGTCGCTACGGCAAAAGAATTGTGGGAATCATTGGACCGTAAATATAAAACTGAGGATGCCGGCACAAAGAAATTTGTTGTCGGACGGTTCCTTGATTATAAGATGGTCGATTCCAAGACTGTGATAAGTCAGGTGCAAGAAATCCAATTGATTTTGCACGAGATCCATGCAGAACGGATGGTTCTGAGTGAATCTTTCCAAGTTGCGGCTATTATTGAAAAGCTGCCGCCGTGCTGGAAGGACTTCAAAAACTATCTCAAGCATAAGCGCAAGGAGATGTCTTTGGAGGATCTGATTGTTAGACTTCGAATCGAAGAAGACAACAAAAGGTCGGAAAAGAGAGTATTGAGCTCATCTGAACCGAAAGTAAACGTGGTGGAGCATAGCTCTAAAAAGGGCAAAGGCGCGGTTAAACCCAAAGCAAAACTTGGGGCGACCAGAGGCGTCGCTAAGCTGAACTATAAGTTCAAGGGAAAGTGCTTCAATTGTGGCAAACTAGGCCACAAGTCGTCGGACTGTCGACTTCCAAAGAAGCACCACGAGGCCAATATGGTGAAAGACATCACCAAAGAAGTTGAGGACTTGAGCCTCGTCGCGGTGGTTTCGGAGGTAAACATGATTGGGTCGGATCCACAAGAATGGTGGATCGATACCGGTGCTACACGTCATGTGTGCACGAACCGTAGATTCTTCTCTACCTGTGAGCCGGTTGAAGGAGAAAAGATCTACATGGGCAACTCGGCTGCTGCTACCGTCGAAGGAAAAGGGAACGTGATGCTCAAGATGACGTCCGAAAAAATACTAACGCTAAAAGATGTGTTGTATGTACCGGAAATTCGCAAGAACCTTATATCGGGATTCTTGTTGAACAAACACGGTTTTCGTATTGTTATTGAATCTGACAAAGTGATATTGTCTGTGTTTGTTGGTAAAGATTATGCCTGTGATGGTTTGTTCAAGCTGAATGTAATGACTATTGTAAATGAGAATAAAAAACGTTTTTCCGTTTACTTGCTTGAATCTTCCAATTTGTGGCACGGTAGATTAGGTCACGTTAATTTTGAATCGATACGTCGATTAATTAATATAGACCATATTCCAACATTCGAAATTAATTCGAAATATAAATGCAAAATTTGCGTTGAAGCAAAAATGACGAGATCGTCTTTCCCTTCGGTAGCAAGAAGTACCGAACCGCTTGAATTGATTCATAGCGATTTATGTGATTTGAAATACGTTCAAACACATGGTGGCAATAAATATTTTATAACATTTATTGACGATTGCACCAAATATGCTATGTTTATTTGCTTAAAAGCAAAGACGAAGCATTAGAGAAATTCGTTCTCTACAAAACCGAAGTTGAAAGGCAACTCGACAAGAAAATTAAAAGATTAAGAAGTGATCGAGGGAGAGAGTACGAAGCACCAATTGGGAGCTTCTGTGTGGAACATGGTATCGTCCATGAATTGACCGCCCCGTATTCACCTCAATCAAACGGAGTTGCCGAACGAAAGAAACATTAAAAGAGATGATGAATGCGATGTTACTGAGTTCAGGTCTACCGCCTAATATGTGGGGCGAAGCTATCTTAACGAGTAATTACCTATTAAATAGGATACCTCGAAAGAAAATGAATAAAACTCCATATGAGTTATGGAAAGGAAATACGCCTTCATACCAACATTTGCGAATGTGGGGGTGTTTGGCGAAGGTAGCCGTACCTGCGCCTAAAGCGGTGAAAATTGGTCCTAAAACGGTGGACTGTATTTTCATAGGATATGCACACAATAGTACGGCATATCGGTTTCTTGTATATGATTCGAAAATTTCGGATATACACAAGAACACGGTCATGGAATCGAGGAATGCGTATTCTTTGAAAATGTATTTCCTTGTAAATCCAATTATGGATCCGGTACATCTAAACGGGATGATATAGAAACCGAGACTCCTAGTACGGTTCATGAGATTGAACCGAGACGAAGCAAGCGTGCCAGAATAGAGAAATTTTTTGGTGATGACTTTGTTACATTTTTTATTGAAAAGGAACCGCTTACTTATAACGAAGTCGTGAGCTCCGTGGACGGGCCTTTATGGAAAGAAGCCATAAAAAGCGAGATTGGTTCTATTTTGCAGAATCACACTTGGGAGTTAGTTGATCTTCCAAAGGGATGTAAACCTTTAGGATCAAAATGGATCTTTAAAAGGAAAATGAGACCAGATGGGTCTGTAGAAAAGTATAAAGCCAGACTTGTTATCAAAGGATACAAGCAACGCGAAGGCTTAGATTATTTTGACACATATTCTCCTGTGACGAGAATAAATTCGATAAGGATGATACTTGCTATCGCGTCCTTAAGAAATTTGGAAGTACATCAAATGGATGTCAAAACAGCTTTCTTAAATGGTGAATTAGACGAAGAAATATATATGGAGCAACCCGAGGGTTTTCGTGCTCCTGGAACCGAAAAGAAAGTCTGTAGATTAATTAAATCTTTGTATGGTTTGAAACAAGCCCCTAAGAAGTGGCACGAAAAGTTTGATCACGCGATGATCAACCACGATTTTAAAATCAATGAGAGCGATAAATGCGTTTATTCAAAGGAAACAGGCGATGACTACGTCATTTTATGTCTGTATGTAGACGACATACTCATTGTTGGTAGTAATGACAAAATGGTCAAGTCTACCAAGGATATGTTAAATTCGAAATTTGACATGAAAGATATGGGACTTGCGGATGTGATTTTAGGAATTAAAATCATAGGAACGAGTAACGGTCTTGTTTTGAGCCAAGCTCATTACGTAAATAAAATTCTCGACAAATTCTGCAAGGGTGATTCTGGTGTTGCCAGAACGCCATTAGATCAAAGCGTTCATTTGTCGAAAAATCACGGGGAGGCTATTTCTCAAGTAGAATACTCCCGCATTATCGGAAGCTTGATGTATCTAATGAGCTGTACTAGGCCAGATATTGCTTATGCTATAAGCAAACTGAGTTCCTACACGAGCAATCCGAGTGCGGATCATTGGACCGCTATAATACGGGTTTTGAGATACTTACGGTATACTCGAGACTATGGATTACACTATGGTCGATATCCCGCTGTGCTAGAAGGCTACACAGATGCGAACTGGATATCTGATATGAAGGACTCTAAGAGCACAAGCGGCTATGTGTTTACACTCGCTGGAGCTGCTGTGTCTTGGAAATCCTCGAAACAAACGGTTATAGCAAGATCCACTATGGAATCCGAGTTCTTTGCCTTGGATAAATGTGGAGAAGAAGCTGAATGGTTACGCCATTTCTTGGAGGATATTCCGAAATGGGAAAAGCCTGTGCCGCCTATATGCATACATTGCGATAGTCAATCGGCGATTGGACGAGCACAGAGTACTATGTATAATGGTAAGTCGAGACACATACGTCGTCGACATAATACCATTAGGCAATTGCTCTCAACTGGAGTTATTTCGATCGATTATGTGAAATCGACGGATAACATTGCGGATCCGCTAACCAAAGGGTTAAATAGAGATGCAGTTGAAAGGTTGACGAAAGGAATGGGCTTAAAGCCTAAAGTATAGAAGTACTAAGAAGGAAAACCCTACCTATGTAACTGGAGATCCCAAGATCTAGGTTCAAAGGGACAACCTAATCTTAGGACTTGGTATCACTGTGGGGGATAACCCCGCTCATTCCTGTCAAGAAACAGTGATGACGGAAAAGGCTAGCATTATGATGCTTTAATGACTATCATAGAGTATTGATAGAAAATACCCGCGACGTGAGAAGTCACCTATGTTAGGGAGAAGTGGGGCCGCTTCAAAGGAGAACTGAAAGACTTAGTTCTTTAGAAACCCTCGCAGAATCAGGACGTGTCCATGGCCATACTGGACAAAACCATGAGAAGGGAACAAGAGGAAAATGGTCTCTGTGTATTGTACGTGGGTTCGTTTACACGGAAAGCGGGACAGTTCAAAGACATCGCGTTCTACTGGACTGCAGTAAACCAAGCGTGCATACAAGGAGGAAGTTCAAATGGTAAAACATACTATCCTCTATGCAGAGTATCATTAGATTAGCAGAAACATTACAAAAACAATTATCATTCATGTGGGGGATTGTTAGATAATTTAATTTTGTAAAGTATTTATTTGAATGAGAATTTGAGTTTTTAAATTAAGCTATTGGGCTTTGGTTTGGGCTTTGGGCTTTCAAATTAAGCTATCGGGCTTCGGTTTTGGCCCAATAGGCCCAACTTCTAGAAGGCCCAACTTCTAGAAGTTGGGATTGGTGGCTTTGTAATTGAGTGGTCTTTTAACCACTCCTCAACTCAATTAACGTGATATCATCTAATTATTAAAAAAAAATTTATTATTTTTTATTACAAAATTTTGGCTATAAATAGGCCATTAATTCTAAGGAAAAAACACAACAAAAATAATAAGGAAAATAAGAGAAAGAAACATATAAATATCTCTCAAAATTAATTCTGCTATCGTTCTTTTTCGTTCGTAGTCGGTGTCGTTTTTGTGCTAAACGAACGCCGTGTGTTTCGAAGTATCCTGGGAAATAGACGCTCGTAAAAAACCTCTAGCACATACGTGAGGGAGCGAATCTATTTTAAGGAAATTGTGTGATACACAATCTTCGAATATTTTTTTTTTCATTTTCCCAGCCAACAGTTGGCTTATCTTGGAAATTTTCCATTTTTGCCTGCTTTTATTCCCAATCATTTGAGAAATAAAAATTGCATTATTGAAGAAAGCTTGAGACTCCCTTTGTTAAAAATAAAAAATAAAGAAAGAAACTTGCCCATGGGTTGGCTAAATTTAATGTCTTAGGTTGATATTTAAACGTTTAAGTCCTAAGTTCGGTTTTCATGACTATGGATGAATTTGAGATAATATACTGTGATTTTGAGGAAAAAATTTCGATCTGAGCTATTCCCGCACATTGGCAGGGACTAATGCTAAGTGAAAATGTCCAAAATTCACCTACCACATTAGTTATTTCGAGAACTAGTCGTGAGTCGTAAATGCATAACTAGTTTTGTGCGGATTATTCGTGTTAGAAAAGATTTTTTTGTAAAAAAAAAAAATGAAAGCTTTTACACTGCTTCGATCTCAACTTAATCTTAGGAAACAAATTGGGCAGGATTTGGGCCAATGGGGATTTCAGTTAATAGGTTATTATATGGCTTGGGCTTTCCATAAGATTTGGTCCAACAAAGATATAGTTGTTGATATGATTAAGAGTTAATAATTTGACTTTTTTCATTCATGATGATGAATTTGATAATCCAACAAACGGCCCCACATTTCAAATTACATTTTCTGTGATGTATTTGTGCTTTTATTTTGATTCAGAAATGCACCTAATGTCATCTTGTATAAGTGGTCCTATTTTCGGAGCCCAATCAACCCTAACTTATCTCTCTTATTTTTCTCCGCCATCTCTAGCGCCGTTACATTCAAAAAACTGCTCCTCCACTCCTCCATTTATGGAGGATGGGGAGGCCTTTTTCTTTCCTTGTTTTTTTTTTCAGGTTCTAGAATTTAGATTCTTGTGTGTATTTTGTGTTTTTCTTAATTTTTTTGGGTGTTTTCTTTACAGCGCTCATGGAGGACGACAAACACCACTCCTCTTCTTCCTTCTGGTTTGTGGAGGCGTAGGAAGCCCATCGTCCTACATTAGGCTTTGGCTTTTGTGTTTTTAGGGCTTTTTTTAATGCTTGTCGTCTAGCCTCCCGCCTCATTGCAGCCGTCTCCGCCTCCGCCGCCTCGGCGCGTCAGCCTCTCCGCCGGCCGTCACCCACCACCACCACATTCTGCCACTTCTCGCCACCGTCCACTAGTGAGTCCCCCGTGTGGAGCTCGCTTCTCCCGAACATTTGGTCAGGAGCTTTTTTCTCCCATTGTGGAACCCTTTCTCCCCCAGTGAGCCCCTTCCGATGAATACGAGGGCCTCAAGTCGTTGGACAAAGAAAGTGTAGAATATCGTAAATTTGGACTAATAGCCATTTTTTGTGGTAAGGTCTGTAGTTCTTTGGTCCAAGTATGAGGTTTTCAGTTTTCTGTCGGCTTTTCTATTTTGAGGTGTTGTGTGCTCCTGTGTGAGCCTTTGTTCTCTACTGGATTCTGATGTCATCGGAGACACGCATTGGGCTATTCAGTCCTTATACTTTTATTGATTAATACAAGCTATCGTTTTAATAAAAATAATTGTTCCTATTTTCTGCATTAACCATCGTTCAAGTTAACCAACTAACTTGACGAGGAACATCTGAGATTGTTTAGCTAGCCACACTTTATATACTAGTATATTTAGCACACTCAACATGCATGGAATATATCAAATTATTTATATTGTAAACATTTCATATTATTTTTTAAAGTTATTTAAAAATAAATTTTAATTGAAGGATACACTTGTAATAAATTAAAACGTTAAGGGTAAATTGTGAAACGATTAAGGGTAAAATTGTAAATCACTTATCAAATTGACAGATCAATTTGACAGTTCTATCCATCCTACACTCTTTATATAAGAGTATAAATGTTCTCTTTATATGACCCTTTAATTTCAATGTTTGATAACTTTCCCTTTTTTTTTTTACCAAAATACAGTAACAAAAGTCAATGTTTATAACTTTCCCTTTTTTTACAAAAATACAGTAACAAAAGTCGTAACGTGAGATGAAGTCTAACGTGACACTAACGTATGTAATGCTACCTCAAGAATATTAGCTACCCTTGAGTTCACCGACAAAAATCAAGAGAAAGAAGTGAAACAATAAGTTTCGTAGTAGTTGAGATTTTGGTGGGCTTGGTACCTCATCAGATAATTCAAGCTTTTGAATCACTACATATAAGAGGTTTTCTCGTCCCATCACCATTTGATTTTAAGGACCTGTGGATTTCTTATAATAGGTCATATCATAATAAATTATGTCCGGTTTTAGGTCAAATCAAAATAATTTGTCCCATTTAAGTGATGGGAGCTTCTAATTTATATAAATAGAAGTAAATGGTTCCGATATTACTAGAGATTAGTGGTTCTATAGTGTGGGATACTTTTTGGATAATTCTATTCACACCCCCTATTTACTAAATACACCCCCTACTAAAATAAATACTACTAAAAATAGTATGTGTTCAAGTTTAATTAATTATTTATTTGTTTATTCTCTCTCATATTATTGCATTCAATTCATAAAGAAATTTTAACTTAACCAATTACTACTTTTTTTTCCACCAATAATATTATAACTTCTAATAATAATATAATTTTTATATTATAATTCAGCAAAATATATAAGTATGGATTATATTTATTTAATATGAAATATATTTATACTATCTATAATATTAAAATATTATATTATTTATCTATAATGTGTATTTAATTAAATTAACTGGAAACTCTTTCAATTGTATAAGTTAATAAGAAATACTACTTTATATGATTATTCTTATTCAAATAGGTTAATTATTAGTATTAATTCAAATAATACTTTTTAAATAAAGAGTAAATGTGTAGATTAATGTAAAAATAAAACATTATTAAACGAGAGGTGTTAATGAAAAATAAGTTAACTAACACAATTATATTCGGTATTGTTGAAAATTATTGCACTATATTGTTATATAAACCGTTTATTCCTTGTATGAAGTATTTAATGTATTAAATGTCATGTTGCGCTATATATGTAAATAGCATTTTTTATTCAAGAGGTGTGAATAGTAGCACCTTACTTTTTGAAAAGTAAAATGGAAAAAAAAAAAAGTAGGTTGTATGCTTTATGTGTTGCTAATGATCGTCCTTCCCTTAATTAATATCCCATCGGCATTTATGACTTGTGCCGTTTGATTAAATCATTGCTACCGTAAATACTAAGACAATTGATTAACTAGATATGTATTTCGACGCCATTTATTACCTTCAATAGCAAGCAATATTAGCTTGGGAATGATCTTTGCCTCATTGAAGCATTGCATTTGTAAAACAGATGAATGACGATAAAGTATTAAAGTGCTGCACTTTTGTAAACTAAAAATTGTATTTGCAATTAATAAATACTTACAAACTTCGTAGTTCGTACACGCACAGGCACGATCTATATAAATTATAAATAGATAAATAAAAATAAAAATATCCCAGCTCATTTATCAGTCTCTCTCTCTCTCTCTGCTTCTTCATACACACAATATATAAGCAAACGAACACTCGGTTTAAAGAAGATAAGGGAAAAAGAGCAACGAAAAATCAAGGAAAATGGAGCTGTTCTACTACATAGTTTTTGGATCTTTAGCTGCCGTTGTAGCAGCTATGGAGTTCAGCAAAACGAACAAAGATCGGATCAACACGTCTGCGGCGTTTAATTCCTTCAAGAACAATTACTTGCTCGTCTACTCGCTCATGATGGGTCTGTGTTTCAACAACGAATGAAATTGTTGTGTTCTGATCTCGGATCAGTTTTCTGCTGTCTGATTCGCACATTGTGCTTCTGCGATTTTTTTTTCTTTTCATTTGATGATGAGAGTTGTTAATTTCCTCTCCTTTTTTGAATCATGAATTGCCTAAATCAATGCTTTACGTTTAGGATCTAGTTGTATCATTTCTGATCTAAATGTTCGTGGTTGACTTGCTAGAGTAGAATCTATGAGATGCAGGGGGGTAATTCATGCTGTGTATGATGAGTAGTGCTTAGATCGAATATTGACGTAGATCTGATTCTGCTTAAAATAATTGCAAAGAAAATTAATTATTGCGTCTTCTTCGCCTGTGATAAACAGCTGGTGATTGGTTACAAGGTCCATACGTTTATTACCTCTACACAACCTACGGCTTTGGAAAAGGAGAAATAGGGCAGCTTTTCATTGCTGGATTTGGCTCTTCCATGTTGTTCGGAACTATAGTCGGATCTCTAGCCGATAAACAGTGAGCTATCTTCGTCAATTTCTAAGCAAATATCTGTGAAAATCTCCCCTTATTTCGACCTTTAATCGTTCGATTTTCAGGGGGCGAAAGAGAGCTTGCGTCACCTATTGCATCACATACATTCTCAGCTGCATCACCAAGCATTCTCCTCAGTACAGAGTTCTGATGGTTGGCCGTGTTTTGGGCGGGATTGCAACTTCTCTGTTGTTCTCTGCTTTTGAGTCGTGGCTTGTGGCAGAACACTTCAAGGTCTTCTGGCGTTCTTACAAATGTGTGCATAGACGTACATTGGTTTGAGTCGTAACTGATTGATTTTGCCTTATTCCTACAGAGGGGCTTCGATCAGCAATGGCTATCGTTGACTTTCTCGAAAGCAATCTTTCTTGGGAATGGTCTAGTAGCTATCTTGGCTGGTCTCTTTGGGAATTTCCTAGTCGACACTGTCAGCCTTGGGCCTGTTTCTCCCTTCGACGCTGCTTCGATTTTACTAGCCATAGGAATGGCCGTAATATTGTCATCGTGGACAGAGAATTACGGCGACCCTTCTGAGAACAAAGACTTGCTCACTCAATTTAAGGGCGCGGCTGTAGCGATTGCCTCAGGTGACCAACTCTTTAATATTAAAAGCACTTCAATTCAAATAATAATGTAATAAAACAGTCCTTGTAATGAAAATCAGATGAGAAGATTGCACTGCTTGGTGCGATACAGTCACTGTTCGAGGGCTCGATGTACACGTTCGTCTTCCTATGGACGCCGGCTCTGAGCCCAAACGACGAAGATATTCCACATGGTTTTATTTTCGCTACTTTCATGCTTGCTTCAATGTTGGGAAGTTCTGTTGCTGCTAGATTGTTGGCTCGAGGCTCGGTCAGGGTCGAGGGTTATATGCAAGTCGTGTTTCTCATCTCTTCTGCCTCTCTTTTGCTCCCTATTGTGACAAGCGTACGCATATGGCCATAATTTCTCTGTCTTTTTTTTCTTTTGCTTTTGTTATCATAACTATAGCTTTACTTCACCCTTGAATTATATGCCTGGGTCATTTGGTGGAATTCTTTATTTATTACTGTAGTTCTTGGTGGCTCCATCGAATGTGAAAGGAGGTGGGATTTCATTTTCGGGCTGCCTTCAACTTCTTGGCTTCTGTACTTTCGAAGCTTGCGTGGGCATTTTCTGGCCGTCGATCATGAAGATGAGATCTCAGTATATTCCCGAGGAGGCTCGTAGCACCATCATGAACTTTTTCAGAATACCATTGAACATCTTCGTCTGCATCGTGCTGTACAACGTATGCATAAGATCTCATATTTCTTCTGATAACTTATTTTTCTTTTCGAGAGGTTAAACTTGAGTTTCTTTGATACGTTGTAGGTGAATGCATTCCCCATCACTGTGATGTTCGGGATGTGCTCGATCTTCCTCTTCATAGCCTCTGTTTTGCAGAAACGTCTTCACGCAATAGGAGAGAAACCAAGTGAGTGAATTGATCTCCCACAATGCAATGCAATATCTTCTGTTTTTATTTTTTTTCGGGCCTTCGTTGTAAGGGCAATTAACAGGTATAATAACCATACGCTCATTTCATTGTGACGTTTTTACACCTTTTCAGAGATGGAGGAATGGACTAGTCTGAAGGAGAAAAATCCAGAGGATGAAGAATTGGATGCTGCTTGAAAGCTTTGTCCTAAAAACAGAGATATGTTCTTTTTTTTTATTATTATTACACGTTCATTTTAAGTTCGAATATTTCACAATGAAAAACATCACACCTTCTGATCGTTTTAGGAAGCCTTGAGATCATTTCTTCACGTAACGTTTTTTATTTAGCTGTAAGAATTTATGGATGCCAACAAAACAAGCATGATTCAGTCATGTCATTCTATGACTTAGTTATTAGTAAACGGTTATGCATTTATGATATCTCATTAACTGCTTTTGTTCTGCTGCTGACCAGCAATTTAAGAATTTCACGCACTGTTAGGCTGTACTCACCAATTTAGTTCATGTGAATTTACTTCATAATATTGGACTGAGAAAACTGAAGAGTTCCACAAATTTTGAGGATACTTTTATGTAACCAATTGGCATGACATTATTGCATATGTACAATGAAAAGATAAAAATCACACCCCATGGTACTAAGGAAGTACAAAAAAGTAGCAATTTTTGCTTGTGTTTGTCGCCTACGCCCTCCAAGCCAAAGCTTGCTTGAAGCTTGCGTATATACCATCCTGCGATATATATGAATTGCCATCAATATATCAATGCAATCTAAAATTAGAAAAAAAAAAAGAAAAAGAAAAACGAAATTGGCTCACCAGCAACTTATAAGACTTGTTGGTAGACGAGCCAAATAAGAAGCTCTTCCTCCTCTTCGTAACCCTCGCAATCTCAACAACACAAAGCTGTTCTTCTCTCCTCATCATATCTCCAAGCGTAGTACGTGAAATCTCCGAGCTATTACTACTCCCATAAGTACAGTCGTCTTCTTCCTTATTACAGCCCTTAATAAAGCCCTCCCACCTCCCCGACCCAAATTTCACTACACCGCCGATACCCTTGCCGGCGGGCCCCACTTCACCTTCCCTTATGCACGCCACGGCGGAGCACTTCCTAAAAGAAAAGCTGGTGCACGAAATAGAACGGCCCACGTAGGGCCCGTCAAGCACCGTAGTGGGCGACGGAATTTTGATGGTCGATGATGCTAATAATCTTGGAGGGAGTTCCAAAGACCTCGTAACATTGATATTCGCCGCAGAACCGCCGCCGTTCGCGGTGGCTCGAGGTTTTCCGGGAACCTCCTCCCACCGGAAAGGGACGGAGACGGGCGGCCTTAGGGAAGGAGTTAGCATGGCTATGGTGGCTAACGGCTCTTTGGCGGTGGTGTTATTCTTACATGGGAGTTTGAGTAAGGAAAGCTTGGGATGTGATGAGTAGTCTTGTCGGTTGTTTTCATCGTTTATTGCAAGAAACATGTCTTATCATCAAAAGAAGTGTTATTGGTAGCTGTGACTCGGCGTTTATAGGGGCAAAGGCAAGGTATATATATAGATAGTGTAATAGTTATGCATACATAGTGTGCATGGAGACAATGTGTGTGTGTGTGGGAGAGTGTTAGTGGGGTTGGGAGTTAGTTAATGGCTACAACTACAAATAGTTTTGAGAGTGATATATGAATGAGTGACTATTCTTAATTTTATCTATTTAAAGTGTGGCATCTAAATGACTGTTCTCAATAGAAGGTAAGGTCAAAATCTTTCACGTACTCCCTCCGGAAAAAAAAAAAATCTTTCACGTACGTGTTAACTTCTCATTAACGGTAAGAGAAGGCACAGAAGTCCACGTAACTGAAATTAATAACGTATTACATGGTGAAGTAGTGCTAGAAGATGGATAGGTAAGGGGACGTTACTATGTGCATAAAAATTTAGATGAAATTAAACATTTGTTAGACTAGAATAGTTTATTTTGTCTTTAAGTGCACACATAGTTATGTCGTTCTTCATTCTCATGTTAATTTATTCACATGACCAAGAAGAGTTGTTAGGGTTAGATGTATTGTATAGTATAAATAGTTTACCCGATAAATCCATCATAATGCAGTTATTCTTTTGTAATTAATGTTAAATGCTATAAAGAGCTCTAAGTGGAAAAAGAAAAAGGAAAATAAAAACAATCAAGAATAGAATTATCTTACACTATTGCAAGAACGAATCAATTAGATACACTTGTTTTCATCTCATGTAAGCACTCAACTTGTGGACATAAACAAACATCTTGAAATACATATCACTTCTAGAAGTTCAACTACAGTACAATATAAATAAAACAAGTTGCATCATAGGGGAACACACAGGGAGAGATGTGTAGAAGGGAATTGATTGAAAATGAAGGGCTAATCGATATCGATCCCAATTAATTCAGAGCCAAAGGAAACATTTCTTGTCATACATTTATAGCTTTCTACTAACAACGCCAAATAGTGTGTCTGAATAATTGATGCTACGTCTCATACTCATAGCGTAGTGACAAGTTTGTGAACGTCATGTTCATTCTTTGCATTAAATTGTTCTTTTAAACCAAAATACTACTTGGATCACAATCTTGATTCATAACTCGAAAGAAAGAAACAAAGCCTCTTATTCTTGAAAGAAATAACTAGTGGTTGGATTCGCTTTTTGATCCGATGATTATCAATTATTCAACTGTTGCTATTATTATTCGCTAATGAAAATTTCATGTGAAGTCTTATATTTCCAACTTCAACAATTGACGATTATCATAGATGGAAGTATGCAGTTTGTACTGTTCGGACAAGTGCTGCCATTACCATTAATGATATTTGTCTCTTTCTATTGGTTCATTTTATATCTGACATGTGGCGAATTATATAAATATTTAATAATCAGCGTTTGAATGAGCGCCATAATCAATCACTCTTTCTCTTTTGTATCTCCCTACATATCATTCATTACACTAAGTAGCCATTGCCTTGCCTTGTTTTTTTTTTTACTCTAAATTAAATGAAGTGATAAAATTAAGGTGCATGTGCACTTAAATACCTAAAAGTTTAAAAAATTATTAGTACCCATCAGAGAAGTTTTTTATATAGATACCCAGTATAATACTCCCTCCGATTTTATTTACATGTCGTTTTAGCTCTTTAATTTTGTTTCTAATTAGTTGTCGTTTTACAGATTTCAAGACAAATATTTATCATATTTCCAGTTTTACCCTTTTAAATATTATTAAATGGAATATATTAAATAGTCTTAAGCAATTAATTAGGGGTATATTAGACATTTTATTCTATTTCTTAATATGAGTGCAAAAACCTCAAACGACACCTAAAGAGAATCGGAGGGAGTAACTTTTTTTACACACAACCACCCGTTTGATTGTTAGTACCATTTGACCTATCTTTTTTTATATATGCATATTAAGTATGTATCATACCACACATTTATGTAGTCATGGGCGGAGCCACTATAGGCTTAGGGCAGCCACTTGCCTACCCTAAAAAAAATATATACCTATATATATATATACACACACACACATGCTTGTCTTATCTATATGTTGTTGCCCGAAAATAAATTGTATGTGTTTAGATTTAAATATATGTATACATAATATTATCAAACGCCCACCAAATTGTACATTGAAATCTTAATTTATACATATAATATTAGTTTACTTTTAGGTTAAGATATTTATTTCCTTTAGCGGACTAATACGTTAATGAATTTCATTGTTTAGGAAAGTCATGATAATTACGTGAATTTTCAATATATATGCAATTATCTTATATATTTATAAATTATATAAATTCTCTTGATGAATTTATTATCTTCCAAATTTGGAGGATGAAAAGGCCAAAGGGTCATAACTTCACATACAAATAACATATGAATTCTTCATCACTAGACATCAAGAAAAATAGTATAGTTTGTCCAAACAAATAGTTTCAGTAGTATAAGTTTTGTTTTTTCCACTATTTCTGCAATTTTCATCAATAATATATCGGCAATGGAAAAATATTACAGAAGTAAAGCTACAAATGTCAATTTTGAAGCATTTGACTTATAAAGAATTTAATATTTCTTAATGTTGGTTATGATACTATGCTATCATACAATGATTTCAATATGTAAATTTCTAAAAAAAAAAACCCCCAACAACATTTTGTAATATATATCGTATTATTCTTCGTCTTATTTTTGTTTTAGATTATTTGCCCACCTTGAGATAATTTCTAGCTCCGCCCATGTATGTAGTACTAAATTTCCAACTATATTGTGTAATATTTCTGTATACATGATGACGTATCCTTTTTAATGTACTATGTACCAAAATATATTTTTCTATGATACCTAAATTTATAATATGATGTATCTTCAGCCAAACAGGTACTTATGTGTTAAAATTTTATTCTATACCTGCACATAAAAAATTCTGATAGGGAATTAATTTGATTTTTTTTTTTTACTATTGGGTACTTAAGTGTATACTCCCTAGCTAAAATTAAATCAGCACTAATAAAAAACAATTAACCCATAGCCAATACTCGTTTTTGCGATTACACAATCAATTCATGCATGCATGCGGACACAATATACCAAAGCCAAGAAAAGTGTCAAATTGGAAAACAAACAGAAAACCCAAAAAAAAAGTACAATTATTTCATGCTGTGAATAATTAAACCAAAAATGCACCAATCCATCCATCACAATTCATACATATAAAGCTTATAACTGTAATCCAAATCTTGCCTCCACCACTGATTAATCCCATGATCTTCCTTAAAAACCCTAAAAACGCTCAAATTGACCGTCAAATACGCCGAAGGTATCAAATGCGCCGCCTCGCAAGTCTTTCCCTGAAAGGCCGAAACGACGCTCCCCAACGCCGAATATTTGGTCGCAATCTTCCCTATTTTCCCGGCGCCGATATTCTCCATTTTCTCCCTATGTTCGAAATACCCCAAGTACTCCGAGCAAATAGGGTCGCTAGGGTTTACGAAAAGATAAGGAATCCACGTCGATAGTCGAATGAATGGATCGTCTTCCTTAGACGCTTTACATCCGTTCGCGGCCAAAGCTACGCCCGCGACTATGAAGCTCTTTACGAACCTTAGCCCGTGCCTCACCTTTTGTAATAGTTTTTGTTTTGAAAAAAGAAAAATAATAAAATAAAAATTAAACTTATTTATCTTTATGGTATAGTTGAAGAGTTACAACCTTGGACAGTTGCAACATTAAAATCAAAAGGTTGTAATCATTCAAAATGTGCTGGTTCAAGTCCTATAAATACACATGCATTAGTCAAGAATATAGAATTCACAATACTTCTAAGTGTTTGTGTGGTAGCTGAATTTGTATTTGCGAGAGAAAATTAGTATGGTCTATTATAAAAGTAACTAACGGGTTTAAAATAAAATTTAAGTTTGGTTAGTGGGTTTATATTATAATAGACATTTTAAAGTATGCTCGACGTAGACATTTGTTAATTGTTGGGTTATATTACATAAACTCATTATATATATGTAATTATGAACCACACAGTGGAACATATATTAAATTCACATTCAAAAATACCTAAACACGTGAATCAAACATGGCCTACGTTTTCTGCGAAAGAAATATTCCGCCTTTGTTGTATCCTTAAAGAAATTGTCTTTTGAAAGTTAACCCTATTCGACGCAAAATTGTCTCTAAGAAAGTTGAAACTTTCGCGCCTCAAAAATCTATCTTCTGTTGCTTCAATTGGAAATAAAAAAAAAAAATCCTAATATTATTACCTTTTCGTTCTTGATCAATTCGATCGGCGGGGAAGTGAAAGGAGGATTGAAAAGGTAAGTCTCGAGGGGAATCCCCGAGTACTTCACCATATACCGACCCACGAGGAGGGCTATGGATGACCCGAGGGAATGGCCCGCGAGCCAGATTCCCTCGGGCCCGACCCGGTCCATCAGGTCGTAGAGGGCCCGCAGGCCCGTTTCGAAGCGCGAGCTTTCTTGGAGGTTGCTTATGATGCAATGGAGGTTTAGCTTGAAGTCTTGCTCCCTATTTCCCGCCTTGTTTATGGTTCCTCGTGTAGAATTCCTTGCTTGATCGATTTGAAATGCGCGCGAGATAATTCTGTTGTGAAATTAATTTTCCATTCCTTACTAATCACGCTATCTGTACAAAGAGCAACTATATATATGTACAACGACTAATAATAAATTTACCAATATACCCTTACTAGTTCTAACCAACAAACTAACAGAGAAGAAAAAGAGCGCGATAGTCAGTGCACTTCGAACTGCTTTGCTGAGGTCGATTTACATTTCCGATTCACCTTATAACTCTTCAGCCCCCCCTCAAGATGAGCATGGGGAACCCAAAAGCGCATCTTGGACAGAAGAGATAGGAAGAGATGAGGTTGCAAGGATTTTGTGAAGAGATCAGCCAAGTTTAGCGAGGAAGGAACATGTTTGGGAAGAATGAAGCCGCCTTTGAACTGGTCACGAACAACGTGGCAATCAATCTCGATATGCTTCGTACGCTCGTGGAAAACAGGATTAGAGGTGATGTGAATAGCGGCTTTATTGTCACAGTGAAGAGGAATGGGCAGAGAGACATGGATGTGCAAACTGGATAAAATGTAATGAAGCCACTGAAGTTCTCGGACAGTAGATGCCATAGAACGGTATTCAGACTCCGCTGTGGAACATGAGATGGTAGATTGCTTCTTGGTCTTCCATGAAATCAGACTGTTCCCGAGAAAAATGCAGTAACCTGTCAGAGAGTGTCTTGTAGATCTACATGCTCCCCAGTCAGCATCACTGTATGCATGAAGCTGCAAATCAGAGGTCTTGGAGAAGAAAAGTCCAGCAGAACTCGTGTGATTCAAGTATCTGAGGACATGCTGGGCTGCCTGCCAGTGAGAA
The DNA here is from genome assembly GCA_027422505.1 of Craterostigma plantagineum. Lineage (NCBI taxonomy): Eukaryota > Viridiplantae > Streptophyta > Magnoliopsida > Lamiales > Linderniaceae > Craterostigma > Craterostigma plantagineum. Next base: position 5,434,094 of record JAPQWV010000015.1, read on the forward strand.
TCCCGAGGGGCATGCACGAACTGACTTAGTTGTTGAATGGCATAGGTGATGTCAGGCCGGGTAAAATTGAGGTACAACAATCGGCCAATGAGACGCCTGTATGATAAAGGATCTGCCATAGGAGCTGTGGAGTCTGCATCTGAAGCAACAAAGATATGACCCCCGGGCAGAGGGGTAGAAACTGGTGAGCTATCGAGCATGTGAGTGTCTCTGAGAATATCCAAGGTGTACTTGCGTTGGCTTACATGAATCCCTTCAGCTGATGGTGTGATCTCCATGCCAAGAAAGAACCGTGCTGGGCCGAGGTCTTTAATTGTGAAGGCTTGGTCTAGAAAATCCTTAACTTCCTGTATTTTGGGCAGATCTGTGCCAGTTAACAGAACATCATCAACATAGACGAGCAAGAAAATCTGAAGGAGATCAGTGGTAAGAGTGAACAGGCAGTGATCATGGGATGATTGCACGAAGCCAAAAGCAATCAATTTTGAACTGAATTCCAAGTTCCATTGCCGGGATGCCTGTTTCAACCCATACAGAGATCTTTTCAGTTTGCAAACCTTAGAATTATCACTTGTCAAGTAACCAGGGGGAGGCCGCATATACACATCTTCATCAAGGTGCCCGTGAAGAAATGCATTATTCACATCAAGTTGATGCAAGATCCATCCTTTAGTGGCTGCAAGAGCAAAAATGACTCGGACAGTTACTATTTTTGCCACAGGTGAAAAAACCTCACTGTAATCTTCACCCGCAGTCTGTGTAAAGCCCTTGGCCACGAGTCTTGCCTTGTATTTATTGATAGATCCATCCGCATTGCACTTGACTCGATACACCCATTTGCATCCAATCAGTTTCTTGCCCTTTGGAAGCTCAACAAGTTCCCAGGTATCATTGTCTTCAAGAGCTTGCAGCTCTTGTTTCATGGCATCAATCCATCTTTGATCTGTCCGAGCATGGTTATAAGATGCAGGCTCCTGGAAAGTAGACAAGTTAGCCATAAAAGTCTCATACTCATGGGAGGAGATATGCTGTGAAAAGGGCTGATTTGGTTGGGGACAGCCCTGGGTGCAGGAGTTAGTGCTGACATAATCTTTCATCCAAGTGGGTGCATGTTTAGGTCGAGTGCTGTGTCTGAAGCCTGGCTGTGGGTCCTGAGCATGTGTGAATTCTGAACAGTTTGGAGTAGATGTGCTTGAGGTTGGTACTGTGGATGATAATAGCTCAGATGAGGATGGGACAGCTTCATGGTCTTCATGCTCAGTCCCTAAGTTTTCTTGGCCAGTATCAGTGCAGGTGAAATCATCCTCAAAAGGATCACCTATGTGAATGTCTGGCAGGACTGTATCTGTCTCAGCAGGATGAAAAGAAGGAAAGGTGTCTTCATAGAATTCAACATCCCTTGAAATGATAATCTTGTTGGAGGAGGGGCAAAACACTTTGTACCCTTTCTGATCACTGGGATAGCCAACAAACAGTCCCTTTATTCCTTTAGGATCAAACTTGTCTCTCTGTGGGTCTGTGTTAACAGCAAAAGCAAGACATCCAAAGGTCCTGAAATGCTCATATGTTGGAGGTCTGTTCATCAGGACTTCAAATGGGCTTTTCCACCTTAGGATCCTGGAGGGTAATCTGTTCAGAACATGTACTGAGGTAAGGACAGCTTCTCCCCAGAAGAGCTTTGGCAGCTTAGACTGAAACAGAAGTGATCTTGCAGCCTGCAGTATATGCCTGTGTTTCCTCTCAGCCACTCCATTCTGCTGAGGAGTATAGGGGCAGGTTCTCTGGTGGATCATTCCCCTGGTTGAAACAATATCTTGAAAAGAGCTGCTGAGGAATTCAGCTCCATTATCTGAACGAATAATCTTCACCTGTGCTTCATACTGTTTTTCAGCATAAATAATGAATTTGCTGAATGTAGCTGCAGCCTGTGATTTGTGTTTCATCAAAAATACCCAAGTGAATCTGCTGAAATCATCGACAATGGTCAAAAAGTAATGACATCCTGTGAGAGAAGGCAGTTTATAAGGTCCCCAAATGTCTGTGTGGAGCATCTCAAAACCACTGGTGGTGTGTATGTGGCTTGTGGGAAAAGGCAGCTTGTGCTGCTTGGATAAAGGACATATATCACAAACAGACACTTCTGAAACATCATTCTTATTTAAACCAAGTTCATGCAAATGTTTCATGACATTGAAAGAAGGATGAGCAAGTCTGCAATGCCATCTATGCAAAGATGTTACAGCAAATGCATGACTGGAAAGTTGAGAAACTAATTTATGTGGGACAAATGTGAAACTTGATTCATAGATCCTCTGTGCACTCAAGATAGCCCCTTTTGAGAAGGATGTTTTGTCCAATATGTAAAGACCTTGGTGTGTCTTCCCAGCTGCCAGAACCTCATTATTCTGCAACCCAATCAACAGAAAGAAATCAGTGTAGAATTTGAAGAAAGTGTGAGACTCTCCTGTAAGCTTTCTCACTGAAAGAAGGTTGTAGCGAAAGCTGGGAATAAAAAAACAGTTATTTAAGGAGATATCAGCTGAGAGGACAACATCTCCTGTGTGTGAAACTGATTTAATGCTTCCATCTGGCAAGCACACAGGTATGAAAGTTTTCACTGGTTTGGGAAAATGCATTAGGCTGAGGTTCTTGCACATATGGCCAGTGGCACCCGTATCTACCAGCCAAGAATCATCATTAATCACATCACATGTACTTGAACTGAGCTTAGGAAGAACAGTGCTACCTGCAAAATCTTCAAGGTGTGCAAAGTTTACAGAGGCTGAACCTGCTGCTGTGCTCATCTTGCCATTCACCAATTTTGTCAGCTCCTTCTTCATCATCTCCATCATCTGTGCATACACCTCACCCTGTTGCTTCTGATCCGCTACCTGTTCAACCTCTACTGAATTAGCCCTGACCATGCCTTGACCCTTTCTCTGAGCAATACTGGTCCTGTTTGTGCCAAAGTTTTCAGGAAAGCCAATTAGTTTGTAACAGTCTTCTCTGGTGTGGCCTACCTTCTTGCAGTGGCTACATTCTGGAAGTCCATTCAGCTTGAAACACTCTTCCTTAATGTGCCCCAACTTCTTGCAGTAATTGCAAATCAATTGAGACTTGTCCTGCTTCACAGCCCTGGTATTGATCTGCCTCTTCTGACTGAAATTCTTCACCATCATTGCTGCATTTTCCTCAGATGCTGTCATATTCATAGAGACTTCTCTATGCTTTTCTGCTTTCACTATCATCGCATAGACTCGGTTAACAGGTGGCAGATGGTCTAAAAATAACAACTGATTTCTCTCAGCCTCAAATACATCGCTAAGTCCCATCAGAAACTGCATTGATTTGTCTTCCATTTCTCTTGCTTCGATCTTCATTTTGACTGCCTCAACAGCATCAATTGTCGGTCTCAACTGCTCAAGTTGATCCCACAGATTCCTAATCTTATTGTAATAACCAACAACACTCATGTTTCCTTGCTTCAGGAAAGATATTTCTCGCTTAATTTCATAAATTGCAGCTATGTTTGATGTCCCATACCTTTCGGCTATCTCATCCCAAAGCTCCTTGGCATCATGTATGAACATGAAACTGTTCACAATATCCTTCGCAATTGAACTCTTAATCCATCCAGTCACCATACTGTTAACCTTACGCCATTTTCTGTAATCAGGCGAATCAACAGCTGGCTTTAGATACTTACCATTCACGAAGCCAATTTTCATCTTAGCTTCAAGTGCTTCCACCATGGAGCTTTTCCAGATCAGGTAGTTTGATGAAGTCAGAGGAGTTGACACGATCATCATACCAGGATTGTCCGATCCGTGGAGCTGATAATCCTCCTCCATTTCAATATCTCTGTTCGAGACTGCTCCAGTGCTCTGAGATTCTGAGCTCATGATTCAGAATTGTTTGAGAAAAAAAACACGATTCTTCACACCAGTAAGTAATTCAATGTCCTTATCAACTCATCGATCAATCGCTGATGAATTTGATCGATTACTGCTCTGATACCATGTAGAATTCCTTGCTTGATCGATTTGAAATGCGCGCGAGATAATTCTGTTGTGAAATTAATTTTCCATTCCTTACTAATCACGCTATCTGTACAAAGAGCAACTATATATATGTACAACGACTAATAATAAATTTACCAATATACCCTTACTAGTTCTAACCAACAAACTAACAGAGAAGAAAAAGAGCGCGATAGTCAGTGCACTTCGAACTGCTTTGCTGAGGTCGATTTACATTTCCGATTCACCTTATAACTCTTCACCTCGAAAAGCGACAATGTATCTTGGAGGCATTGTTCTGCTAGGGTTTTTCTGCTGATGATTAAGGTTGTAAGGGAAGTCGTTGTATTGGTATATTGCGCCGAAGTAGGACAAATCGTGGTCGTCGATTAGGGTTTTGATCAGTGTGAAGTTGAAGAACTGCCACCATGGATGGGCTTGAGCTTTCGGGCCTTGGCGATTTTCTCGACGGTCCCTTTCGAGCGTGTATGCGCCTTTTACCAAACATGCTGCTATTGATCTTCTGTGGTGCGAATTGCTCCTAAGGATGACGATTTCGTCGAAAAAGTTAATTAAGGAAATAATAAAAAAGGGTTTCTTTTTATCTCATTACCAAGATTTTTGTTTTAGGTGGTGATTGGAGATCGATCTTCTTACCAGTCGATGGATGTCAGAAAGGTTGGGCCTGAGAGGGCGAAGATTTCTTTATCTGAGGCCATTTTGCTCTTTTGATTTATTGCCTGTGAAAGAAACGAGACAATGGTCTTAAATATTCATAGTACTAACTAAGTTATGTACCTCAGAAGATTGAAGGATTTGCCTTTGTAAGGAAAGATATTGAGCTTTTGGAAGGTTCTCTCTTCTTGAAGGAACTGGGGAAACATCAATGTATATATATTAAATATCAAGTTGTTATTCTGTAAGAGGAGCTGTTATTCACGTTGAGTGCAATACGCTATAAGTCAACTGGTTATTTTAACGTCTTGAAGCAAAGTCTTCGTCAATAAAAATTATGACGCTAATTCTTCGAGATTCGGAAAGAGGTACTTACTTAATTTATATAGTTCTCGGACGATGATGTGATAGAGAACTCTATTCATCGAATTATTAAAAGGGTTAGAACCCTAATCATGATCAGAGGCGGAGCTAGAGTAGATCCAGTGGGGTGCATGGACCCCACTGGAAAAAAAAATTTATTAATAATTTAGGCTAAAAAAATAATATTAGGACTAAAATTGAAACAAATTAAACTAAAAGGACCCCGTTGAAATTTTTTTAAAAATACTGGGTGTGGGGTCCAATTAAAATGGACCCCACCAGATTCATTCTCTGGCTCCGCCACTGATCATGATGTACAATTTGATATAAATAAACGAAGTCTCCTTTTAGCTAAAACTAAATATAAGCTTTTTAATATACATAATTGTATTGATTTACAACCGTATCGTTATCTCCTGCAGTGGGCCTTTTCCAGCCCGTTACACATGAGAGGGAGGACGTACGTATAATATGCCTATCTTTACTTCGCTATATAAATTATCTATCATGAAATAGAATAATATTATATGTTCAATTATGTTCGAATATTAATATCTTTTTCGTTTTTAAAAAATCTCTACTTGAATATTTTTTTTTTTAACTTCTTTTGGTGTATGATTATATTTTGTATTCGCATTTAATATTTATTACAACGACTTGAACATTTTTGTCATATTATTACGAAGTATTTATGGCTGTTGTTCTCAACTGGTTTTAATTTTCCTTCCGGAAAAAAAAAAACTGGTTTTAATTAGGTACGATTCCCAAGTTCAAAACGACAAAATGCTCATTAGTTGCTAGGAAATGCCTCAAGGGTAACGTCATGTTGCTATTTGAACAATGTTTTATTTCGTTAACATTTAACTAACGAAATATATATGTTAATTATCTCCCCAAATATGTATATATTGATATATTTTTCGACTTGTGACAAAAAATACTTTCTGACGTCACTTACCACAACATCTTGCACGAAACCATGAATGAGCTACAAGACAAAGCTTCTCCAACTACCTACTATTCTTCATTTTCTTGTCCATTATTTCATTTATAATGAAAATGATGATGTCCTATCTCACTCAAGTAAGAATTGAGTGACACGTGCCGTGTGTATAATTGTTTATAATTGACAAATTAATTTGTTCTTTTAATCTTCAGTTGATATCTTATGAATGTATGCAACACATTATTTAGCTTTGTTTCAGTTTTCCTAAAACAAGATAATATTCAAGTAAAGCGTCCGCTCATATTATATTACCATACAAGACATTATGTCCGAAAAGAGAACATTATGATCGAAAGTGTCTTTCTATGATTCTTGGTTATATTAAGAAACTAGATAAGATAATAATGTTCAACTCACATGATTATTTCATTTAATAGAATATGTCTACATGCGGATGATAAAGCTACGAGTCCAAATGAGGCAATGAGTTTAGTTAAGTGAAAACGATTAGCATACAACTATTGTATGTATTTAATATATATCCCAATAGAAGGCAAAACTAATAAGTCCTTTTTGTTACATTGAGTTTGATCATTGAATTATAATAATACTTATAGGCCTTTTAATATCGTAGTATTAGGATTAGCTGTCACGACCATATAACCGAAGAGGTGAAGAGTTGCCGATTTGACGTCTAAATGCATCGGACAAAACACAATAATTTTTTTTTTTATAAAACTGAGTTTTTGGTGGTATTCAAAGCAATCATATTTTTTTTATTATTATACTGTGTGGAATATTACATGATTGATTGATGTCCTCCTTTGTCTTTTTTTTTTTTTTAAATGTCATTTTCGCTTCCTCCATCTTAGAATAGGAAATTAGTGGGATTGACCACGGGAAAATACCTCATATATGTATATCTAAAGAGCCATGAAAGTCGAACTCGAACTTTTCCTATCGAAGTGCACGAGGGTTTTATTTGATTTTTTGGTGTATCTACACTTAAATACCCAAAAGTTAAAAAATTGTCAGTTCAGTCTGCCATTAGATAAATTTTATTATAAGTATCTAGTAGAAAAAGATTTTACATATCTTTTATAAATATATTATGTACCGTTACGTATTTGTGTAGTACCTAAATGTTCTTTTTTGTTCATGTATTCTCTATTAGAGCATCTCCACCTGATGCTTATTTTACAATGCAAAATAGAAAAAATGCTCCAATCGATACTTAAAACCGCACGCAAAATGAGTTCAACACAATTTTTTCTCACCTCTATACCTATGTTTGCGTCTGTACTGTTCCTTTACTTATAACTTTTGAAGTCTTGCAAACATTAAGTTATAAATTAACTTTTACTGTTTATAATATATTTATTTAACTCAACATAATTCAACTATAGATTTAAAAACCTATCGAATATTAAAAGAAAATATCATCACCACCTCATGAAAAATAATAGACTTACGGAATACTAATACGTCATGGACAATCAAACCCAACAACATACAATCAGTAATCTGGTAAACCTGCATCGTTTCCTCCAAGATCATTGAAAAGTTGTCCAAATGAACTGGTTTGAAATGAATCTTGTTGGCTTTGTTGAGCTCTTTTTTGGAGAAAAGACGTGCTACATGATATAGTAAGTACATGTATAGTTTTGCACAATATAATTGTTGAGGATGAACGTGACTTAAGTGCTCAATTGAATTTGAGGGAAACGCCGCCGGAGGTCGAATACGCGATTGATGAAAATGCTCGATTCGGGAATTCATATCTCGGTCCAAAAAATTAGAAATAAAGACGATCACATTGCACTTCGAAATGCACTTATTAATTTGTGGGAGGAACACACCAATTCCTAATTAAATGTATCTTCAGTTGTACTAATAATATTTCAAAAGTTATTTTATTAAATGTTTCTCATTTATTTTTATTATTGAATTTAAATTATTGTACTATTAATATTCGTGAATTTAAATAATATTATTGTACAATAAATATAATATTATTGTACTAATAATTATTGAGTTTAATATAATATCATTTTTTAATTGTTTGGCATAGTTGTCTAATTTGTAAAGTTGTAAAAGACATGAGTAATATTGAAAAAGTTGTAAGAATATTCCGAGAATATTCATTTGAGTTGAAAAAGGGTTTAATGGTTGGAGAATAATTAATATTTGATGTGATATTTACTGTATTTTGGGTTTGAGAATAGGTTTTTCGATTGGAGATAGCCTTATACCTAAATTCTTATATGATTTACCTTGATCTGACCGGGTACCTATTAGGTCTCTACATATAAAACATACTAACAAAAGACTGATCTGACACTTTTTATATAACATTTGGCATTTTAAGCGTAAAATTCTCTATTTTAGCTTTTTGTACTTTAAAATTAAATATTTCGAACGACAAGATTTTATGCCCCTTTTTCTCCCAATCGAGATCTTTGACAAGTGACAAATCCAAGGATTAAGTTTTTTTCCTTTTTTTTTATTTTAAAATTTTCTAATTATACATTCACCAAATCCTAAAATCATCACTATTTCATTAATAAACATATCTGATTTATTCTGTTTCGTTACGATCAATTGATATCCATATTCGATGTTCATAAGTATTATTTTATTTTTTATGTTCCAAATTGTGGGATATAATATGAGATAAAGTTTTAGGAGAGGGATTCGTTCCATTAAAACTCATAGTTGAGCTCCAAAAAAAAAGAAAACTCGTAGCTCTTTTACTCCATCCATCAAAATAAAATCTTTTTCTTTTCAAAATGCTGCAAAATACACATGTGTGTGTGATACATAATATATAAATTATTTATTAAATATTAAATAACAATTACTAAAAATATAAGGGTAGTGGGTGATTTTTTATTTTTTTATTTTATATTAATTATTAATTTGAGAAAAATTTTGATTGGCCAATTAATACGCCGAGGGGTTTTTTTTTTAACTAGAATTAATGTAAGAGTATATATTGATTCTAATTTGTAAAGAGCTCAACGACAGCAAAGTCAGTTCACGGCACAAAGTTCAAGAATAAGCCAAAATAGGATATTTCTTTTTCAACTGACTCTCAACAATCTCTCTCTTCATCATTCAATCATCTCATCTCTTTCTTGGACCAGCTATATTGCTTCTGTCTCTGTTTTTTTCCTTCATCGCTCATCTCACCATAACTTCTGCCACAACTGGGCAATTTTCGTGTAGACCCCTGTCAGGGCTGAATTTAGAATTCAGACCGTGTCAGAAAAAAATTAGTTTTAAAGATTCAATTTGTTCATTAATACTTTATTGTTCTGCAGTAACACTTCATTGTCTGAAATAACGATCATCTGATAACAGTTCATATATACTTTATAACACTTGTGTAATTTAGGTCTTTTGTCTAAATATTGGACTATTTTAAACTAAAATTTTTCTAACAGGGCATGAATCCTATTTTAAAATATGTTTGGGGTCGGATTTGTAATATACCCTATTTATATAGAGAGTCAGAGACAACATAGAAGAATTCAGACATCTGTTTGCTCCTTTTCTTAGCTGTGCAGGCGAAGGTTGTGCTAGAAAATAGTCGAAGAAAAGTCGAGACTGTAACAGTGGAGTAAATGTACGCTGAAACAGGGCTAATGTTACCTTACTCTCACGATTTCCCTCAGTTTCAGAAATTCGATGATGTCTACTTCCCAGAAAATCTCCATGCTCCATCGGTACTAATATATGATTGCTCGAATTTATTTATATTTTCTACCTGAATTTTTCTGGGATGACATCAATAGTTCCATTCCATGCTTGATTTTGTTGAGTTTTTTCGGGACAAAGATGAGGTTTTTGCTTCCTCTGTTATTGCCAGGAAGTAATGGGTAGTAGCCTTCTTCTCCAGACACCATCGTCAACCATGCCTGATTATTACATCGGAGAAGGAGATCTCTTCAAAGCTCCCAACCCAATACTCGAAGAACCCTTAATGGAGCTCGATCCAATGACATCTTCCATTTCGATGATGTCCTTCGGCGGCGGCGATGTTGTTATTGGGCCGCCGCAGACGTCGTTACCCATCCCAGAAATCGAATCGGTCGGAGAACTACTGAGCGACGTCTACTTCGAATGTAAGAAGGATATCTTGCCTAAGGTTGGGGAGGAAATTCCCCTCTCCTCCAAGGTTGTCGCCGGCGTTGCTGAGGTTCAGGCCGATGAAATCTTCAAAATCGCCGATCAGAATTTGCTCGTTGAAGAAGCTAATCCAATACAGAAAAGTGTGAGTACGAGTTGCTTAAAGTCGATGGATGTGAGGCCCAACTTCATCGACTTCTCTTTGTTGGACTTTGGAGCTGTCAATGGGATGCGAAGATCTTACAGTGAAGGAGACATTAAGGTCAACAATTTTTTCTTTCCCTTGAATTGAGAATTCTTGTCTGAACGAATTTTGGGGTTAAAACAAGTAAGAAATGAACTTCGGGCAAAACACCCCATATTCAAACTCCATGAATGCAAGCATACTGAGAAATCTTTAGACTTTTTTTTCGGACATTCGACAGGATAGCTATGGTGATTTGATGGTGAGTTTTTATGACAGAATCTTGGCGATGGTAATAATAATAATAGTACAAGTAGCATTCAGCAATCACCTCTGGGCATATCCACAAGGGAAGATCGCAAGGAGAAGCTCTCTAGGTACAGGCAGAAGAGGTCCAAGAGAAACTTTGGAAGAAAAATCAAGGTAGGAAAAAGGAAAAAGGACATACACAATTCATGGGACTGTATTCTGTTAGAGACTTAAAGCTAACCCACTCACTCAATCTTGGACTCTGTATTTCTTTTTTTCTTCTGTTTTCTCAGTATGCTTGCAGGAAAGCACTAGCTGATAGCCAGCCGAGAATTCGCGGGAGATTCGCCAAGACAGAGGATGTCGTCGTTGAGGGTTCGATGAAGAAGCACTGAAAAGTTGAAAACTAATGCCATGTCTGATTAAAGGTAAGGTTGGGGACATAGTGCTTAACAGAACTGAAGCAGGTCTTGAAGAACTGTAGATGAGAAATAAGCTCTTCTTTCTATCTTCTCATTTAGATTGAATTAGTTTGTGCTATGTATCCTTATTACATCTGCTTGTTTTTGTTCATCTCTGCTCTGCTCAACCAAATCTGTAGTTGTAGTATTTGGGTAATAACCAACCTAAATGGGCTTTTGACTTGCCTATCGAATTGGGTACAACCCAACTCCACTTAAAATGTGACAAGTATCATTCGTACACACTAGTCCACCAATGTTAAAATACCAACCACTCTAATTACGTGCAATTAAAATTAGTGTCCCACGTGTCACTAAGTAAGTGGAGTTGAGTTATATCTAATTAGGTAGGGAAGTAAGTGGATCACATATTGGGCTTCATTATTGGCCATATGAGCCCAATGCCCTAAGAAATAAAGCCCAAATGGGACTGGTAGTTCTCTGAGTTCCTCGTAACGTTTCATACGGGGATTTGATGTTGTAATTAGTACAATACTGAGTTTATATTATTATAATATAAAAAAATTTAATAAATGTTATATACGTCTTAGAAATTATAATATTTTAATATAAAGAGTACTTTTTAGAAAAAAACCGATAGTGCCTGGATTTCCATGGGGTTGGGGATGGGATTTCCCTAAATCCTCCCAGTTGACATCCTAATTTAGGGTAACATGTTAGGATATGCGGAAATTCCCGATAATTATTTTGCCCGAAAATGACGATAATAAATAAACAAGACGAAAAATAAATTTGGACAGTGACACGAGATTTAGGTGGTTCGGTCAGAATGGCCTACGTCCACGGGCCGGAGGGTAGAACTTCTTTATTATGTGGAGTGATTACAGACACGTACACTGACGTGATACAAAAGCAGTATAACAACTACTGAGAATCAAAGCTACAAAGAAATATCGGAGAAGTGGTGACCGAGGAATAAACCCTCGCTGAACTGGAGATGTTGTGGTCTGTGGTGTTTTTCATCCTTCACTGAATAAGCCTATTTATAGGCGAGGTATTGTACTTGATTTACGTCTGAACACTGGTATGTGAACTTGAAAAGAAAAATACAATTGCTGCCTTTGACTGCTCCATTAGGCAACCCATCTGAAGAATTGAATACAGCTGCCTAATTGTTTTCTTCTCTTCACACTTGCACGATATCCATATGCTGACTTTTCAAACCCACTTATCAAGGTCACGTCACAACAAATCTCCACCTTGACCTTGATTCTAAAAATCACTCCACCTTAATTAGTAACACCTTTACTCTGTCTCCCTCCGACCATAGCCCCGACGGGCTACTTCACCATTTCTGAAACACCAATCAAGTCCAAGCAATGTTTGAACTTGTAAACTGGAAGAGCCTTTGTAAACAAATCTGCAGGATTATCCTTCGTGTGTATCTTCTTGATAAACACCTTCTTATCTGCAATGATATCACGAATAAAATGATACTTAACGTCAATATGCTTAGTCCTTTCGTGATACATCTGATCCTTAGTCAAATGAATCGCACTTTGACTATCACAGAAAATAGTAATGACTCCCTGATTCTGGGTTAATTCGCTGAATAACCCTTTCAACCACAAAGCTTCTTTGATTGCATCAGTAACCGCCATGTATTCTGCTTCAGTAGTAGATAACGCCACTACATGCTGTAGAGTTGCTTTCCAGCTAACTGCACAACCTCCAATACAAAGTACATAACCAGTAAGAGATCTTCGTTTATCGAGGTCACCTGCCTAGTCTGAATCAATGAAGCCAACGAGAGTATCACTGTTTCTGCCAAACTCCAAACAAAAGCTTAGCGTACCCTTCAAGTATCTGAGAATCCACTTCACTGCTTGCCAGTGTTTTTTCCCTGGGTTAGCCATATACCTGCTAACAACACTAATAGCCTGTGAAATATCAGGACGTGTACATACCATTGCATACATAATACTGCCGACTGCACTCGAGTATGGAACTCGTGCCATGTACGCTTCTTCCTCATCTGATGATGGTGACTGAGCAGCGCATAGCCTAAAATGGCTAGCAAGAGGAGTGCTGACTGGTTTGGCATAGTTCATGCCAAATCTCTCCAAAACCTTTCTGAGGTAACTTTCCTGGGTCAGGTATAACTTACCAGCTCCTCTATCACGTCTAATCTCCATACCAAGAATCTTCTTAGCTGCTCCCAAATCTTTCATCTCAAATTCACCGTTCAATAAGGCCTTCAATTGGTGAATTTCTGCAAGATTCTTAGCCGCAATGAGCATGTCATCAACATATAACAATAGGTAAATGAACGAACTGTCATTTAACTTCCGAAAGTAAACACAACTATCATACTTGCTCCTGGAGAAACCATGACCCAACATGAAAGAATCAAAACGTTTATACCACTGTCTTGGAGACTACTTTAATCCGTATAAGGATTTCTTCAGTAGACAAACTTGGTCTTCTTTTCCTTCAACTATGAAGCCTTCAGGTTGCTTCATATAAATCTGTTCATCTAAATCGCCATGTAAAAACGCCGTCTTGACGTCAAGCTGTTCTAACTCCAAATCATACATGGCAACGAATGCAAGTAATACACGAATAGAGCTATGTCTAACGACAGGTGAGAATACATCATTAAAATCAACACCTTGTACCTGACTATAGCCTTTCGCGACTAATCGTGCCTTATATCTTGCATCGTCCGAACCAGATAAACCTTCTTTCTTCTTGAAGACCCACTTACATCCGACTATTTTCTTTTTCTTCGGCGGCGGCACAAGAATCCACGTTCCATTCTTGTGCAGAGACTACATTTCTTCATTCATCGCTACCAGCCACTTATCAGAATTATCATCGCTTATTGCCTCCGAATAGGTAGAAGGTTCGCCGCCTCCACCTGTTTCTTGCGTCACTGATAAAGCATACGAAACTAAATTTACGTACCGCTGTGGTAGTCGAATCTCCCGTCTCTCCCTATCTCTGGCTATAGAATATTCCTGCTCGGTGCTTTCATCTTCAACAGAATCTGAATCAGGTTCTGGCTCATCCTCTTGATCTGTTGAACTCGTAGCAGGATCGATCATCTGAAAAACCTTTGTTGATCTCGAGCTCCACCTCGCTGTGTACACTATCCTTCTTTTCTTGATTAGAAAAATCAGTAGACTCTTTTGAAGAATGCAACATAGATGACTCGTCAAATGTAACATCTCTGCTAATTATGAATTTGGGTGACTTGGGATCAGGATTATATAGTCTATATCCTTTCACCCCTGAAGCGTAACCGAGGAAAATACACTTCTTAGCTCTAGGCTCTAACTTTCCCTCGTTTACGTGCATATAAGCTGGGCACCCAAATATTCTTAAGTTGGAGTAATCAGCAGGAGTACATGACCATACTTCCTCAGGAGTCTTGAAATTGATCGGTGAACACGGTGAGCGGTTAACAATATAACATGCTGCGGCGATAGCTTCAGCCCAAAAATCATTTGTCAACTCAGCGTTGGAGATCAAACATCGAGCTCTCTCTAAAAGCGTTCGGTTCATGCGCTCGGAAACACCATTTTGTTGAGGCGTCATTCTAACAGTGTGATGTCGAGCAACTCCTTCATTTTTGCAAAACTCGTTGAACTCGCTTCCACAAAATTCTAAGCCATTATCTGTCCGCAACCGCTTGATCTGTTTTCCTGTCTGCTTTTCAATCAAAGCTTTCCATTGTTTAAATGTTAAGAAAACATCACTTTCTGCTTAAGAAAATAGACCCAGACTTTCCTTGAAAAATCATCAATGAAAGTCAACATGTATCTTGCACCACCTTTGGACGGAACACGAGAAGGACCCCATACATCAGAATGAATATAGTCCAAAGTACCTTTCGCCTGTGGACAGCTGGCGAATTGAAGCTGACTCGTTTCTGCTTCATAAAAATACAGTGTTCGCAAAACTCCATCTTACAAGTACTTTGACCGCAGAGTCGGCCCCACTTGCTTAAAATCATCAAGCATTTTTCTCCCATGTGTCCAAGTCGCATATGCCATAATCTCGTGGTATCAACCTCCGGGGATGTCGAAACTGCAGCGGAACCTGTAACAGTAGTTCCCTGCAAAATATATAAATTTCCAGACCTGCAAGCTTTCATCACGACAAGGGCACCTCTGGCAATTTTCAAAACTCCACCTTCACCTGAGAACCTGCACCCTTGAGATTCAAGTGTGCCTAAAGAGACAAGATTTCTCTTCATATCTGGAACATGTCTGACTTCTGTGAGCGTTCGGATGATCCCGTCGAACATCTTGATCCTAACTGTGCCTTTACCAATAACTTTACACGGAGCATCATTTCCCATTAAGACATATCCACCATCAAAATTTTCATATTTGGAAAAACAGTCTCGACTCCGACTTATGTGGTAAGAACAACCCGAATCTAAGATCCACTCATTATCAGACCTAATAATATTTGCAGTTGCTACAAAAATAGTTCCATCGCTCTCATCAGCAGCTAAACTAGCTTCGGCGGGTTTATTAAATTGCTGATTATTTTTCTCCTTATTTTTAATTTAAAACAATCAGCTTTGATGTGACCCTTTTTCTTGCAAAAATTACAGACTTTATTTCTGTACCTGGATTTTGACCTTTCTTTAGATCTGCTATTTTCAGCGTCTCTACGTTCTGGTCTTCCCCGTGCAAACAGGCCTTCTGCCTGGCTACCACTTGTTTCTCCCGTAATATCCCTGTCTATCTGTTCTTTCGATTGTAACGCGGATTTGACACTAGAATATGATATTGAGTCTTTTTCGTATATAATCGTGTCACGAAAATGTTTTAAAGACGAGGGAAGATAACACAACAATATTATGGCCTGATCTTCGTCCGTCACTGTGACTTCTACGTTCGCCAAATCAATAATGATAGAATCAAATTTATCGAGATGCGACAGAATAGAAGTACCTTCCGTCATTTTCATACTGTAAAGCTTCTGGTAGATATAGCCGGTTCTCCTTAGTCTTCTTCATGTAGATAGCTTTTAACGCATCCCACATACCCATGGCCGTCGTCTCCGTGGCAACCTCTTGTAAAACCTCGTAAGAGAGATTTAATATAATAGCCGATCTGGCTTTCTTGTCCAATTCAATAAATTGATCGTCCTTCATTTCGGTTGGTTTCTTCTTCGCGCCTTCAAGCGCCACCTCGCAACCGTCTTGAATGAGTATGGCCTCCATCTTGAGACTCCACATTGCAAAGTTGACATTTCTATCGAACTTTTCAATTGACATTTTTGTTATCGTCATGGTGGCTAAAAAATAAATCGGGTTGGCTCTGATACCAATTTGTTAGGATATGCGGAAAATTCCCGATAATTATTTTGCCCGAAAATGACGATAATAAATAAACAAGACGAAAAATAAATTTGGACAGTGACACGAGATTTACGTGGTTTGGTCAGAATGACCTACGTCCACGAGCCGGAGGGTAGAACTTCTTTATTATGTGGAGTGATTACAGACACGTACACTGACGTGATACAAAAGCAGTATAACAACTACTGAAAATCAAAGCTACAAAGAAATATCGGAGAAGTGGTGACCGAGGAATAAACCCTCGCTGAATTGGAGATGTTGTGGTCTGTGGTGTTTTTCATCCTTCACTGAATAAGCCAATTTATAGGCGAGGTATTGTACTTGATTTACGTCTGAACACTGGTATGTGAACTTGAAAAGAAAAATACAACTGCTTCCTTTGACTGCTCCATTAGGCAACCCACGTGAAGAATTGAATACAACTGCCTAATTGTTTTCTTCTCTTCACACTTGCACGATATCCATATGCTGACTTTTCAAACCCACTTATCAAGGTCACGTCACAACATAACACATTAAAATTAGACATTGACATAAAATGATTCCCCTAAACCCGCCCAGTTGACATCCTGATTTAGGGTAACACATTAAAATTAGACATTGATATAAAATGAAACTAATTAAAATCGCTCTTTAACTTAATTGGAACACGCGGATTTCGTGACGACCGGAGATGAAAATCACGACAGATTGCAAACTGTAATGATTAGCATTCACATTTATAGTCATATATTCTTCTGGTGCAAAGCACGTCACGCTTTGAGATGTGTCCCGGCGCGTTTTGCACGTGTTGGCGGAAACACGCTAGCTATGTCTCACAGTGTGGTTCACGTGCGTCCATCTTACTGTTCACATGAAAATCGTGGAATTAGGTCGAAGGTGCGACCATTGTGTGCCTATAAGGTATCGAAACAAAGTTATTGTTCACACTTCTAAAATATTAGGCGTACTTTCCCTTCATCAGTTTTAGTTCTCACTTCCCCATTGAAGTCCGTCGATCGAGACCCAAACTACAATCGGTAAATACTCATTCATTTTTGGCGTTCTTCGTTCCTTCATTAGCGAGCATTTAAATCAATTTAGACTTTCATTTTAACTTCTCGGCAAAATTTTTTGCGTTCAATATCAATCAGAGCGTTTCGACACAATGAAGAAAACGTCTGGGCGGAAGAAGACGAGGCCAGAGAATGCGGGAATCACGAGCGAGCGACCAAGCCCATCTCCAGCGCTCGATTGTCATAGAACTGGGTTATTCTGGACTATATGCTCTGCGTGCAGGGCGTACCATCAGTACGGAGAAATATTCCTCGGTGAAAAACTCCTATGCCCTTTTTGTTTAGTTCCATTCGGCCGTGAAAGTCTCGGGTCCACCAGGGGAAGGATCGGAGACGAAGACGGAGTAAAGCGAAGAAAACATATGGTTGGATTGTGAAGCTTTGTTGGTTTCTTTACTTTCTGGAGTATGATTTGAGGTTGTAGTATTGGATGTTATGCTGAATCATTTGATGTCATTTGGTCTGAGTTGTTTTTAGCCTAAAACATTGGGCTTTCTAATTTATTTTTATACATATAAATCATGAGAAATCTATGTTGCTCACCTTATGTAAGCACTTTTTATGTGGCATTTTTCGGTTATAAATAAACCTGCCATTAGGTGCGCATCATAAGATTTCTCTATAAATGATACCATGATATTTATAAAATCAAGAAAGTAATAAGGAAAGTTGAAGGACTAATAATTATGGGTAATTAATGAGGAGTGAGATTATATGTCCCATTCTTTTCCCCATTTTTGTCACATAGCACCTTGACAACCGTCACATCAGGGTTCAGAATTCCTTTTAATTTTCTAATTACATATTCCACCAAATTTTAAAATCTTCATTGTTTCATTAAATTTATATGATAATTTTATTTATTTCGTTACGATCATATTGATATCCATATCTCATATTTTTTGATATTCATAATATCACTTTATTTTATGGGCTTGTTTGGAAATCCATTTCAAATGGACTTTTTGGATTCAAAAGTCCATTTACAGATTTTTCTAATGTTTGGTGATTAATTCCAAATGCACTTTTTGATAAGTCAACTTATTCAAAAGTCCATTACGGAGAAGTGCAAAAATCTGACTTTTGAGAACACATTCACACATGATTTAAAATGGGCTTTTCAAATGTGAATTTACCAAACAAAACAAAATCTCAAAAAAAAAAAAAACTTTTGAAAACTCACTTCCTAAAAAGTCCATTTTTAAAAGTACTTTTGTCTCCGAAGTGTTTCCAAACACCCTCTATATATTGTAAAACATGAGATATAAGAGGGGATATATTTGTGGGAGATATGATATAATACGGTGTGTAATAACTGTTGTGGTACAAATTGTGGTATAAAGGTTGGGATAGGAGATCCGGTATAAATTAATGACAAATATTGAACCATATTCACAAATCAGTGTTGAATGGAATTTCAAACTCAAGACAAGTAAACAAGGCATGTTGAATCTCCAATAATTATGGGTAATAAAGGCTATTGTTTAGTCCGTGTTACACAATTAATTGTAGGTTTTGGATAACCACATATAATAATGTATTTACAATAACAAAACGATGGTAAAATTATCAATTTAATGTCATATATAGGTTAATTATATTATAGCACGGTCCAGTAATTACTTTTTGTTTTTGTGATGGCCGCAATCCTAACAAATTTATTAATTACTAATGGTTGATTAAAAGGACTACCTTACCCTTATGTCGAAGAATTGAGGATAAATCATCTGAGACACTTTTGTTTACACTTCGAGGCAGTCCATCTCCATTGATTCAAAAAAAAAACCTTGATATCTATCTAATACTCACGCTTCCTAGGTTTCGTATCTATCAAGATTTTGCTTTAATATTTCGAATGATATTAAATTTAATTGCTCAAAAGTGTATCAATTATGGACGGCGAAAAAGTGAACTCCTCCAACCTTGAAAATAAACCCTCGCCGGCGAAGCGATACACATCCTTGGTAACAATGAATGTGCACCCGCAACCATATATACGCCATTGCCTTCCCATGTGGCCAAATGGGTTTTTTTAGACATTTTGCGCGGCTTGCAAATCCTATCATGAATATGGAGACGTTTTTCGAGGGAAGAAACTCCTTTGCGCATCTTGCTTGAACCCTTTCGAGGCGGTAAAAGTCCCAGGCCCACCCGGACAAGTATCGGAGGCGAAACCCGAGTAATAAAAGCGAAGAAAACATGTGGATGGATTATAATGTTTTGTTGGGGTTTGTTCTTTCTTTTCCTTTTTAGAGTATGGTTTTTCCTTTGTAATAGTTGATGTTATTGTTTCCTTTCGGCTGTTAGCCTTAGCATTGGTCTTTTTATATTTTTTAATTAGGGTTAAAAATTTTCTTAAATTTGCCATAATAGGAAATGCGGGATTATGTATGTGCAATATTCGCAAATACATATATTATGATATTTTTAAAAATCACGAAAGTAAGAAGGAAAATTGAATAGCTACTAATCATTGGTAAGTAATGGCGCAGCATGGGAACAATATATATTCATAAATCAATTTAGACTTTTCTTTTCTAATCATTGTGATCTATTTTATCTATCAATGGCTTCTCGTGCGACAGGTTGGTTTGAGATCATATATAAACAATATTCACAAATATATATTATGATTTTTCTAAAAACCAAGAAATTAATACGGAAAGCTGAAGACTATTAATATGGGTAATTAATGGCCAAGAATGGGACAATAATTCATAAATATATAAGGTGTGATATTTTCAAAATTCAAGAAAGTGATAACAAAAAAGTTGAATGTCATATAGTTATAGGGACAACAATATTTGTAGTCCCCATATTTTGCGATGCCAATTTGATCCCTAATGTAAACGAATTTAGGCCGTTTTGGTCCCGGAATTAATTAATTGTTATTTTAGACGGAATGTAACACACGAGAGCAAATATCTCATTTTAGTCGACTTCAAATCTCATACCTCATCATCTTCTTCAAGTTTAACGCACATGAGTACATTACGCAACACATCTAACTCAGCTTCAATGTCGCTGATCAATCATTATGCTAGAAACCTTATTCAATTTTCTAAGTGATATTCATATATCGCATACTATGATATTTCTAAAATCAATGAAATAATAAGGAAAGTTGGAATGACTAGTAATTATAGGCAATTAATGGTGAGTAATGAATAATACTTACAAATATATATATATATATATATATATATATAATATATGTGGAATGATATTATAAAATCAAGATTCAGATATAAGAAAGAAGGAAAGTTGAACATTTAATAATCATTGATAAATTATAATGACTACCATTTGATTCAAATTACATCATAATTATTGGTTATGGATAACCACAAATCATAATGACTACTATTTGAAATAAGAAAATGATAATTATTTGTTATGGATATCTACAAATCATAATGACTACTATTTGAAGATAAGAAAATGATGAGTATCTTATCAATTCAATGTAATATATGTCAATTAAATAATAGCATATTACAGTAATTAATTTTTTACCACAATCTTAACAAAATTAGTAATTGCTGGTAAAAAAAGGTGGATTACTTTGCCCTATATAAGCTCTTGTGGTGAAGAGTTAAATGACATCTTTTGTCTTGATTTCCAACCAGTCCAGCTTCATTGTGTCAAAAAACCCTCATATTTAAAACACGTTGTCTAATCAATCACTTACTATCTGTCAAGATTTATCAATAGTATTTCGAGTGGTATCATATTTAAACTGCTCAAAAATTTACTCACAAGTGCTTCATCATGGACGGCGAAAATACGAACTCTTCTGATTGGGAAACAAAACCCGCGCCTGCTGAGAGATATACACCCTTGGGAGTAACGAATGTTCGCCCGCAACCATATCCGGCATTGCCTTGTCATGCGAAAAAATGGGTTATTTTGGACATTTTGCGCGACATGCAAGTCCTATCATCAATACGGTGACATTTTCCGGGGCAAAAAAATCATTTGCTCGTAGTGCTTTAACCCATTCGATGCTGTGAAAGTCCAAAGTCCACTCGGAGAAGTATTGGATACGAATGCCGAGTAAAAAGGGAATAAACATATGGCTGGATTAACTAGGATCTTTGTTGGCGTGTTTATCTTTCTCATTTTATAGAGTATGATTTGTCGTTTTTAGTACCTAAGGTTATTGTTGGGTGAACCAATATATATCATTTCAATTTTTTTATTCACAAAACCATTCTTATATTTCCATAATGGAAAATGTAGGATCATATATAAACAACATTTACAAACACATATTTTGATATTTCTAAAATCAAGAGAGTAATTAGGAAAGCTCTAATAATAATGGGTAATTAATGGCCACCTATTTGCTGCGGATTACACTAAATTATATTGCTCTTCGTCTTGTAATAACAAAATGATGACCAGATTATCAATTGAACCTAATATAATAGGTCAATTAAATATTGGCATATTACATTATTTACCTTGTTGTGGTGATTGCGGCAACGTTAACAATGTGGAATTGCCCTACATCATATGCCCTTATTATGAACAGTTAAATTTCGTGGCCAATAAAGCATATGATTATTCTCTTGAGGCATTCCAAATTAATTAATGCTCCGCTTGGATAACCCGCATGTCGATTTGAAATTCGAATTTCCTCCAAATCACCCGTTTGGGAACGTACGGATTTAGATTTCGATATTCATCCAAATCCGAGGTTAATTTAATCGTTCGTTACTTTTTGGATTTGAAATTCCACGACAAATGACTCGTTTCGAAGTCCAAAGCCAAACCTGTCATTAAATAATAATAATTTATTTATGGTGAACTATGACTCTGGCCGGCTCATGAGACGGCTTGAGCTCAACAAGCTCAAGCTCATTATTGACGAGCTCGAACTCACTATCGGGTACTCGAAAGGTTACAAGCCGGCTCACGAACTTGTCTTTGTTACTATTTATTATTTTTATTTTATTTTGTACTTTTATCTTTTAATAAATAGTTAGATGTCGAACTCGAGCTCAATTTTGAAATTCGAATTTCAAAATTCTAGCATTTTTCCAAATAATGGATTTGGAATTACATTTTTGAAAATATGAGAGTGCGTTGGTTCGTGTATTTCAACGGAATCGGATGACTTAAAATTATGCTTTCAATTTTAATTTCAAATCTAAATCCTCTGTTTGGCAAATGTTAGGATTTCGAAAGCCGGATTTCAAAATAAAGTTCGACTTGAGCTCGAGAAGCTCGTCGAACTTGACTTCTAACTTTTTCGATCACTCACGAGTAGCTCGACAAGAGCTCGTCAAGCTCGAGCCGGCTCATTCGCTAGCCCGTAATGAGCTCGCCTGCTCATCGAGCTCGCGAGCGCGAGTCAGCTCGACTCATCGTTCACCCCTAAATTATTATTATTATTTTCTATTGTTAATATTATTTATTGTTATTATTTATTATTACTATTATTTTATTATTATTATTATTTCCATTAGATTCAACTTTGGATTTCGAAACGAAACATTTCACATAGAACTTCAAATTCGACTTTAAGCATTTAGATTTAACCTCAGATTTGGACGCAATCGAAATTCAAACGGGCCATCGATGTCGTTCAAATACGCGAATCCAAATACATTCTAATATGGATTTTCGATTAGATTTAAAATTCGGGTTTCTCTAAATCTTTGTTTGACAACTGAATGGATTTCGATTCCATGCAAATGTCGACGTAAATTAAACGTCTATTATTTGTTGGATTTTACAATACGATAATAAGTGATTCATTTTCAAAATTCGAAACTCATCTCGTTATAAGTTTTCATATATAATAATAATAAGAATAATAACGAAAGTAATAACAACAACAACAATAACAATGAGGCGCAGACAATGAGTCGCGTCGACTCGCGAGCTCAATGAGTCGAGTCGACTCGCGTGCTCGATGATCCAGCTCGAGCTCGTTCGTGGGTGCTTGAAAGCTCATGAGGCGGTTCGCAACCTTATTTTTATTATTCATTATTTTCATTTTATGTTATTTATTTGTACTTTTTATTTTCTCTAATAAAAGAAAAAGCTCGAGGTCGAGGTCGAGCTCCAATTTGGAATTCGAATTTCAAATTCATAACGTTCGCCAAACAATGAATATAGATTTGAAGATTTTGAAATTCCGAACTCATACAATTCCGTTCGCATACACCAATCCAAGCGCACCATAATTCAGAACCTTGAAATTTAACACATAGCATATGTCTTCCGCTTATTAGGTTTTAAGCTGTCAAAATTTTTCGATAATATGAGCGCTATCTAAATCCGCAAGGAGTATTACAAGTGTTTCTTTTTATTTAGAGAAACTATGAACTCTAACAGTGAACAAGCGACAAGACTTATTTGATGGATTATGATATGAGGCTTTGTTGGTTTTTATTTCTAGAGTATGGTTTGCCGTTTGAATGAGGTATTTGATGTTAATTGTAGATTGCTCATTTGGGCCGAGTTGTTGTTACCATATCATTGGGATTTATAATCTAAATTTAGTCTGTCATTATTTTTTGTGGAGATAAACAACATTCATATATTAATATTTCGTGATATTTCTACAATCTATACAAGGAAGGTTGAACGACTAATAACAATGAATAATAATGACTACTATTTGGTCCGTATTACACACTAATTATAGGTTTTGGATAACCACATAAAGTAAATGACTAGTAATTGAAATACCAAATTGGCCACATTATCAAATGAATGTAATAATATATAAGTCAATTAAAAATAGCATATTGCATTAATTAATTTTTTGGATTGTTGCCAGTTGCCACAATGAACAACTGTAATTAATTAGTCATGGTTCTCAAAAGATGGATTCTAACCTCTATATAAGCCCCTACGTTGAAGGGTTAAATTTCAATAACCATCTGACATCTTTTGTTTTTTTCTTTCTCAAAAGTGTATCAGAAGCGCTTCGTTATGGACGGCAAAAATACGAACTCCTCTAACGGGGAAAATACCCCCGCCTCGGCTGAGAGATATACGCCCTTGGGAACAACCAATGTGCGCCCGCAACCATGTGCGATATTGCCTTCCCATTTGAAAAATGGTTTTTTTTGGACATTTTGCGCGAGTTGCAAGTCCTATCATCAGTACGGAGATATTTTTCGAGGCAGGAGACTCCTTTGCATATCTTGCTTGAACCCTTTCGAGGCGGTACAAGTCCCGGCCCCAGTCGGCGCGGATACAAGTGCCGAGTAAAAAACGAATAAGTGAGTGGATTATAATGTTTCGTGGGTTTCTTTTTTCTTTTATTTTGAGAGTATGGTTTTATTCCCTTTGTAGTAGTTGATGTTATTGTTGAGTGAATTGAGATTTTTTTTTTTTATTTTACTCAGAACTCTACTTCAATGACAATTGGGATCATAATTCATATATAAATAATATTTTTTTTTTTTGGTACGAAATAATCATTACCACCAAGCATCTTGTACAACCGTTCATCCTTACACTAAATGAAATTAGACATTCTCAGCTGAAACAGGCATAATAGAGCGACTAAATATAGGTTCTTCCACTGTGGTTCTCCGTGCTTGAGCACAACTAGCTAATCTGACCCGGACCATACTTGTTATCCTCCTGAAAACATCCTTAGCATCCTGTTTATTGCCTCCATGAACTCGGACATTTCTCTCCGCCCAAATGTGGTATACCACAGCAGCAATCCATACTGCCTTCGGTGCAAAGTCAAGGGAATACCTCTTCTTGTTTGGAAACCGACTTGAATTTGGGCATTATAGTTACCTGTTTAAGGACCTTGGCCGATGTTTTTTATTTCTTACATGTGGTTGTGAAGTTTAGACAGCTTATGTGTCTCCTAGTTCAAGAGTTTTCGGAAAGGGCGAACTTGTTACGGATTTGGATATGATTGGAAAGAGGTATTTGAAGTCGGAATTCTTAGTGGATTTTATAGCTGCCTTTGCCTCTTCCTCAGGTAAATAAAATCCAAGTTTTCTTGGTAGTTTTAGATCGTTACTATGACATATTTGAACTTTGAAGAACTCATACGTGGCGTTAATCTCTATAGCTACAGACTTTCTCGCTAATCAAGCAAGAAGTGCATTCCCCTACTCGGGCATTCAGCCTGATTCCTCTCCAACCAGTCGAGCTCCATTAACATAGAGCCTTGCTTCACTTCAGTAAATTCATTAACACCGTCTTTGAATTTATTCCTCATAATAGTTCCATTTGTTTTTGCCGTGAAATTCCCAAGCAAGTCAACTAGTTTTCTTGTTAATTTTTTTTGTTCTTCAGATCGTTATATGGTTTGTGATTCCAGCGCTCAGAAGCTACCATGCTGATCATACAAACAACACGTTGGTTTTGATTGTCCTATTGCAATATATCCCGAGATTGTATCTTATTTTCCCTTTGAGTTCTCAAATCATTAAAGCTACTGGAGTTGTTGCAAGAACTGCATCGGCTGGAGCTGCTTATAATCTTCTTCTCTACATGTTAGCAAGTCTCTCTCTCTCTCTCTCTCTCTCTCTCTCTCTCTCTACATATATATATATATATATATCACACTAGATTTGCTATAAATTTAATGGTATTAGTAGCTAATGTAAGATTTCCAAGATTATTATTCTTTGACATCATTTTCTGACCACAACCAAGCAAATCACTTTCGATCCCAATCCATTACCAAATGATGAAATTTCTTACATCAATAGGTTTTGGGGGCTTCTTGGTATTTGCTATCATTCGAGAGGAACGCC
The DNA here is from genome assembly GCA_027422505.1 of Craterostigma plantagineum. Taxonomy (NCBI): domain Eukaryota; kingdom Viridiplantae; phylum Streptophyta; class Magnoliopsida; order Lamiales; family Linderniaceae; genus Craterostigma; species Craterostigma plantagineum. The sequence continues at coordinate 5,460,268 of JAPQWV010000015.1, forward strand.
ACGTGTTGGCATAGGGCTTGTCGTGCGGAGTTTAACACCACTCAATGCTCCCTTAATTTTCTCGATTGTGGCACTTTGGCTCATATTGACAGACAAGAATGGCTCAACAGCACGTCTGTCTTTACAAAATGCAATCCCGGGAACTCTGACTTCTTTCAGTATGGGATATTTGGCAACGCTATTTCGAACAATGTGGTCTCGTCTGAATTCTTGCAGAAGTACTTCTACTGTTTGTGGTGGGGCCTACAGAACTTGAGGTACCCACCCATATTCTTGATTTGTGGATACTTTCTGTTTCACGTAGAATCTTTCGTAACAGATGTCTGATATTACTGCTTCTTGTCTTGTACTAACAGTTCCTATGGTCAGACACTGTCTACAAGCACATTTATAGGCGAAACTCTTTTTGCAATACTAATCGCCATATTTGGGCTCGTTCTGTTTGCTCATTTGATCGGAAACATGCAGGTAATTATTACTCGTCTTGAATTATGCACTTTCTTAAATCATTACACAATCGACATCATTGCATATCGTTTTGTTCTCATTTCTTACGTATGCGTAGACCTATCTTCAATCCATAACGGTGAGGCTCGAAGAGTGGAGAATAAAACGGCGTGACACAGAAGAGTGGATGAGTCATCGCCAGCTTCCCGAGGACTTAAAGCAGCGTGTCAGACGTTTTACGCAGTACAAATGGCTCACCACTCGAGGAGTCGACGAAGAAACCATTTTGCACGCCTTGCCCACAGATTTGCGCCGAGACATTCAACGCCACCTATGGCTAGACCCAGTTCGACGTGTAAGAATTTCTCCCTTTTTCTTAACTACTCATGGACATAAGGGACAAGTTATAGATCGTATGCCCTTACTTACGCGAAAAAATTAAAATAAATTTCAGGTGCCATTTTTCTCGCAAATGGACGATCAGCTTTTGGACGCAATATACGAACGCCTGGGATCGTCACTATGCATACAAGGCACGTACATAGTCCGCGAAGGAGACCCAGTCTCAGAGATGCTCTTCATCATCAGAGGAACTTTGGACAGCTGTACAACGAATGGAGGAAGGTCGGGATTCTTCAACTCTACAACACTAAGGCCTGGAGATTTTTGCGGGGAAGAACTGTTAGCGTGGGCTTTAGTGCCTAACTCTGCCCTAAATTTACCTTCTTCTACGAGGACCGTAAGGGCTCTTAGTGAAGTCGAAGCCTTTGCACTGAGGGCAGAGGATCTCAAATTCGTTGCGAATCAGTTCAGACGTCTTCATAGCAAGAAATTGCAGCACACTTTTAGGTACTATTCCCACCATTGGAGGACTTGGGCTGCTTGTTTTCTTCAAGCTGCTTGGAGAAGGCATAAGAAGAGAGAGATGGCTAAGAGTTTGAGCACATTGGAGTCGTTTTATTACTACAACAGCGAAGAGAAAGTGCCCTCTTACGTAGAGAAAGATGAAGAGGATGATGATGAAGAGGAGGCTTCTTCTGTAATGGAGAATTCCTTACAGGCAAGACAATGTTAAAAGTCATACTTTGCAACTTCATATGCATGTGAACAAGACAATTAGACAAGCCACCAAAAAACATTATCAAGACAAATCTTTATTAGACAAGAAAACAAGAAAACCTAAAGCTACTAAACATGTTTTCTTGTTGTCAATATTATCATGCTTTGTTGTTGAAGTTTATCTCTATATATTGGGATGTATTCTATATGATTGAATAAGCAATACAAAAATATTCAAGCAAGTGCCGTAGCATTGCATCTTCAATTTCTCTCTTTTATCTCCAACAAAATGTGGTATCAGAGCCATTGAAAAAAAAAAAAAAATTTCAACCTCACATCTCCATGCACGTTAAATCTATAATCCAAGCACCTTAAGCTTCAACCACACATAATATCTCACTTGTTCATACACGTGAAGTTCCCCAAGCAAGCACCTTATTCTCAAGCAAGCACCTCATTTCCACCTCTCAAAGCTCACGCAAGAAATTATCAAAGCAAGCATCATCTTTTTTCTAAAAGAACTAAGCCTAGAGCACTCATACACTACGTGAGATGGCTTCAAATCAAGTGGCGACTATGTTCTCTTACACTCCGAATCAAGTTCCGATTTTTGACGGAGAAAATTTCGACTATTGGTGTAGTCAGATGGAAACGTTATTTATCTCGCAAGATCTATGGGAGGTTGTTGAAGAAACGTATGCTGAGCCACCACCCAAAGTAGATGAAGGCGAGTCCTCCGATGAAGAAGACTGGACAGACGCACAACAAAAAGAATACAATAAAAATCGGAAGAAGGATGCTAGCGCTCTAAGGTTCGTCCAACAAGGTCTAAGCAAAACCATCTATCCGAGAATTCATGGTATTAAAAAGTCCAAAGAAGCATGGGATATTCTCAGGAAGGTTTTCAAGGAAACGAAAAAGTAACGTCAATCAAACTCCAATATCTTTGGAGAGAATTCGATAACTTGGCGAAGAAAGATAACGAAGCCATGCAAGTCTATCTCACTCGAGTTGCTGAGATCGTCAATCAAATCAGGAGCCTTGGAGATACTATTGAAGAGAAGAAAATTGTCCAAAAAGTTCTAAGGAGTCTTCCCTCTAAATATGACTATATCGTCGCCGCGATCGAAGAGTCGAAGGACCTGACCAAGTTCACTTTTCGTGAACTAACAAGCTCATTACAAGTTCATGAAGAGCGCCTCAACAAATCCTCAAATCAATCTCTGGAGCAAGCGTTTGACTCCAAGATGAACATGCAAGGAACTAAAAATACTACATGGCATCATAAGGGAAGAGGCGGTTCAAATCATATGAGAGGAAGAGGAAGAGGCCATCCGAGTCAATTTAGGCCTAATGGTGGAAACTCAAATCAACAAGCCGGCTGCCGAATTTGCAAGAAAACGAATCACGACACAAAAGATTGTCGATTCAAGTGCAAGAAGTGCCAAAACGCCAACCATTCTCAAAGAGACTGTTGGTATCAACAAAAGTCGGAGACAAATGAAGCAAATTTCATCAAAGCCGCCGGAGAGCAATTATTTTCTTGCATGACGGATCAACATCAACCATCATGTATGTGGTATTTGGACAGCGGGTGTAGCAGCCATATGACCGGAGAAAGGACGTTGTTCGTCGAGCTTGATCAAAATTTTTCGTCGGAGGTGAAACTCGGCGATGGTAAGCTACACAAGGCTGAAGGAAAGGGAACCATAGCAGTCCAAACTAAAGAAGGTAACAAAAAGTTCATTCATGGAGTTCTTTATGTGCCAAATCTTACGAGTAATCTTCTTAGTGTTGGACAATTATTGGAGAAGGGATATTCGGTATTTTTTGACGATGGAAAATGCAGAATTATTGATAAGAAAAGCAATAATACTATTGCTTATGTTCCTATGAGTCCAAACAAGGTGTTTCCAATGATCATCCCTCTTCAAGAGAAACTGGCGTTCAAGGGAGAAAATCTAGAACAATCTCAACTTTGGCATTTGAGATACGGACATCTCAACGGCAAGGGGCTGATGCTGCTCAAGCAAAAGAATATGGTGATAGGCCTACCAAATATTGATCGACAAACAGAAATTTGATGCGTATATGGCAAAATGCATCGATTTCCGTTTCCAAAAACAACTTGGCGAGCGAAGGAACCGCTGGAACTTGTTCATGCGGATATCTGGGGACCAACGAGAACTCCTTCTCTCGATAACAAAAATACTTCATTCTGTTTGTTGACGATTTTACAAGAATGATGTGGGTTTATTTTCTAAATGAAAAATCCGAAGCATTTGCTACTTTTCTGAAGTTTAAGGCTCTTGTCGAGAAACAGAGTCATTATAAAATTCAGACACTCAGAACGGATCGAGGAGGAGAATTTATATATCATCCGTTCATGGAATATTGTAAGGAAAACGGTATTCAGAGGCAACTCACGGTTCGAAGAAGTCCTCAACAGAACGGAGTCGCCGAAAGAAAAAATCGCACAATCGCTGAAATGTCAAGGAGCATGATGATCGGCAAAGGATTACCTAAAAATTTCTGGGCTGAGGCTGTTCATACTTCTATTTATATTTTGAACAGGTGTCCGACGAAAGCTGTACGGAATAAAACGCCTTTCGAAGCTTGGCACAAGAGGAAACCCGTGGTTGATCATTTGAAGATTTTTGGTAGCATTGCGTATTCACATATCTCAGCTCCAAATCGAGACAAGCTCGACACAAAAGGTGAAAAACTCATATTTATTGGCTACAGCGATGAGTCCAAAGGCTATCGTCTTTATAATCCTCTAAATTGCAAGCTCGTTATTTCGAGAGATGTAATATTTGATGAAATGGCTCAATGGAGTTGGGGAGAAAATTCCTCACAACAATTTTCTCCAAATGAATTCTTTGAACCAACCAATGGCGAAGAAGAAAATGTAGTAGCAACTCCACCTCATAGTCCCGGACCTTCTTTGTCAAATTCCGGAGGAGAAAACTCAGATTCGCCGGTAAGAAAAACTCGCTCTTTAAAAAATATTTATCAAAATTGCGAAGTTGCTTTCTCCACAGTTGAGCCCAGTAGCTTTGAAGTTGCTGCAAAACAAGACGTGTGGATAAAGGCTATGGAAGAAGAAATTGCAATGATCGAAAAGAACAAAACTTGGGAATTGGTGGACCTGCCGGAGCATAAAGATATAATTGGTCTCAAATGGATTTTCAAAACGAAACTGCTCGAAGATGGAAGCATACAGAAACATAAGGCTCGACTCGTTGCCAAGGGATTCGCTCAACAACCAGGAGTGGACTTCAATGAGACTTTTGCGCCTGTTGTACGAATGGAGACTATTCGGCTAGTACTTGCTCTTGCGGCACAACTAGAACTGCAAGTATTTCAACTTGACGTCAAATCAGCCTTTCTAAATGGTGAGCTCGACGAGGAAATCTACGTGCAACAACCTCAAGGGTTCGAAATGCAAGGAAAAGAAGATAAAGTATATCGACTAAAAAAAGCGCTATACGGATTGAAGCAAGCTCCTCGAGCATGGAACAAGAAAATTGACGGATATTTTCAAAGGAATGGATTTTCTCAAAGTCCAAACGACCATTCTCTATATGTGAAGAAAAATGGTGAGAATTTTTTGATTGTCTGCATATATGTTGATGACCTTATCTATTTAGGAACCAAAGAATCGGAGGTCGAAGCTTTCAAAGCAAATATGATGAACGAGTTCGAGATGACAGATTTAGGAGCGATGAAGTATTTTCTCGGAATCCAGGTCAAACAATCTAAATGTGAAATATTCATTTCTCAAGAGAAATATATAGAAGATCTTTTGAAAAAATTCCGTATGGAAAACTGCAAGCCTGTTTCTACTCCTATGTCTGTCAACGATAAATTTTTGAAATCTGATGGAGCTGCGAAGGTTGATGGTAAAATTTTTCGAAGTCTTGTTGGCTCTCTGATCTATCTCACAAACACAAGGCCGGACATTGTGCATGCCGTTAGTTTGATCTCCAGATTCATGAACGAGCCAAGTCAAATTCATTTTTCAGCGGCTAAAAGAGTTCTTCGTTATCTTCAAGGAAGCAAAAATCAGGGCATCAGGTATGTGAAAGAGAGCAAAAATAATCTGATCGGATTTACTGACAGTGATTGGGCAGGTTCTTTAGACGATCGAAAGAGTACTTCAGGATACTTATTTTGCATGGGCACTAATATAATTACCTGGAGTTCGAAAAAACAAAAGACGGTCGCACTCTCTACTGCGGAAGCTGAATATATCGCTGCCACAGACGCTACGTGCGAGGCGATATGGTTGCGCAGACTTCTAGCAGATTTACAGCAAGTTCAGGAACAACCTACAATAATCTATTGTGACAATATGTCGACCATTGCTATGACTAAAAATCCGGTGTTCCATTCAAGGGCAAAACATATTGAGATGCGACATCATTTCATAAGAGATATGGTGAGCAAAGGAGAGATCAGTTTGGAGTTCATCGGCACAAATGATCAAGCTGCAGATTTTCTTACAAAAGCAATTCCTACGGAGAAATTTCAGAAGATCAAAGATGAGCTGAAGATTGCAAATTAAGAGGGAGTGTTAAAAGTCATACTTTGCAACTTCATATGCATGTGAACAAGACAATTAGACAAGCCACCAAAAAACATTATCAAGACAAATCTTTATTAGACAAGAAAACAAGAAAACCTAAAGCTACTAAACATGTTTTCTTGTTGTCAATATTATCATGCTTTGTTGTTGAAGTTTATCTCTATATATTGGGATGTATTCTATATGATTGAATAAGCAATACAAAAATATTCAAGCAAGTGCCGTAGCATTGCATCTTCAATTTCTCTCTTTTATCTCCAACAGACAAAACCTCGGAGTTACGATTTTAGCTTCACGGTTTGCTGCGAATACAAGGAGGATTACTCGTAAGATGAAGAACGACGGTGGTTTGCCTAAGCTTCAGAAGCCTGATGAGCCTGATTTCTCTGCTGAACATGATTATGAATAGTTTGCTTTTCTTTTTTTTTTTTTTCTGGTTTTGAAAGTATGGTTTAAGTTTGATTTGTTTGTTTGGTCCATCTCACGAATTCAAGAAAGTGAAATTGGAGGAGAGATGAGATTACATCATAGTATGAATATAGATGTTCTGTAAAAAAATTTATTTGTTTGAGCCATGAACATGATTGGAAATGGTCTCTATTATTTGCTTGATGAAAGAAAACTCTCCAGTATATTGGTTAATATTTGGTTTTTCTGAATTACATAAAACACAAAATCAGAGGTCTTTGAAATTGGATCTCTGATATACTGTAAGTTAAGCCCTCTTATTCTGCGTTAAAGTGCCTCAAGTTGTCTTCTCAACTCTTCAAGGTCATCAATGGCAGCAGTATCATTACCAGTGATGGCGGTTTCTTCTGAAAGTGATGGCTTCTCATACTCATCTGCACTTGGAAGCTCGTGGACAAGCCCGTCGGGTAAAGAAGCAACGCCTGTATATTGAAGTTTATAAGGCAATAGTTATTCCATTCAAAAAGTTTCGGTATGGAGATTCTTAATCGATGGCCATAAACGTTTTCAAGCTCATGGAGTTATAACCTGAACCAGCAATAGAATCCTCAACATCATCATCGCCAACGACGCTGCAATGCATACAACAGAACGAGTATAAAAAAGTTGATTGAAGACAACGGATAAGTCGAGTCGGTGGTTATTTTGGAGATGGCCAAATTTTAAATAAAATATAGAAATTGAATTACCTAATATTCCATTCATTATCTGCATGGAGACACTCTGGCTCTGCAATTACTCCGGCCTCCTTCTTGGCTTTAGCAGCAGCAGCAGCAGCATCTCTAGCTGGCTTCACAAGGATATATTCTTTCTGCATTGGTTCATTTATTCAGCAAACGATTCCTAAAGAAGTATTCAAAGGAACGACTTAAGAAAGCTAAATCCCGACTGATTATACCACACCTGTCTCTCCAAACAAGCAGCATTGGAGCATTGAGGGTTGGGTTTCATTTCCATCGTAGGAAAGAAGTCTTTGAGGGCATTGTAACCCTACAATGAAGAAGCCGAAATAATCCAAGCGAGACAAAATGGATTAGAGATGTCAGCAATGTGCTTCGTCGAGAAGATTGTTCAAAGCTTTCAAAGACGATGGATGATTAATAATTCACGAAAAACTTACCAGATAAGGAGTGACAGTTCCAAACTTCAGCAGATACGTAAGTGTGTTTTGGACCAGTAAACCAGCGACAATTCCCTTCAGGTTAAATGGAAAGGAGATACAATATTCAGAAAATATATAGAACTATAGAAGGGAGGTAACTGTGCTAGAGGCAGAAAATGTTTTTTACCATGGTCGTAGGCAACGATGCAGCACAAACCCCTTCACGCTTTAACGTGCGTTCATCGACCCCTGAAGCCACGACCTAAGACACAAGGTTTCATCTATTACCAAACCAAGTGACATTTGAAGTTGGAGATGATTATTTAATAAGTCAACATACCAACGGAGGCGCGCATGCAAAACACGCTGTTTCACCAGGAACCAACAACTGTATATGGCCTGAAACAGCATTCTCCGACACACCTATGGAAACAGTTTGACCAACAAATTGAAGCATAGGATGAGTAACTTGTTAATTGACATCTTGTACGTTAAACAAAGATGGTCAAGTCATGAACTAGTTAAATCTAATGATTTTCAATTTTCTTGAAGCAACGATGGAAGATAATCATTTTCTATTTCAGTCCTAAGAAAAGGAATGCTTAGTGGCAATCGCAACCTAGCGACTTGTATGGAAAAGCATAGCAATTACTTCAATAGTTAAAATGCCATTTCACTTGCAGTCTAGCTAATATATTGTTTCACATACCAGATTCCATCCATGTTTGTCCCAACTCATTGCAAGCCTGCAAGCATGGAGTAGCAGTAAAAATTGATTAAGAAGAACATTCTCAGAGAAATCGCTAGTAGTAATCAAAGGAAGCATTTTACTTTATATCTAACATGATTTACCACCATCCTGGCTTCATAATTATCTACGCAGCTTAACACAAGATCAACTCCACAACCATCTTTATCTGGCCGAAACGACTTCTTCTTAAGACTCGACATGAAGGTTTCAAAGCCTTGTACAGTTGTGATATTCAATGTATAGCTCTGAGGCAAAATGAACACAACAAGAACGGGTAAGTCATAAAGATAACATCAGAAAAGTCATAAAGACAACATCAGAAATTCTGTGCCGAAATACCAACTGTACTAACAATACTTGCCTCTAACACCACGTCAGGGTTTATGTCCGAGAGAGTTTGGACGGCAGCATCTGTTTTAGTCATGCCTACCTAGAAAAGTTTAGAACAAAATGTTAATTTTACAGCTCTTGGAAGAAGATGAATAAGATGGGGAACGAAATTAACAACTTGCAGCTTGGGGATTGACATATCAAATGATCTGTAAACTATAATTTGTAGTGCATATGCGAACTATATACAACCTGCTCTGGACGAAAGAAAAGCCGGTTCATGTTAGCCAACTCCACTTTATAACAAAAGGCGACCGATCCCACACCTTGTTAGCATTTCCGCTGCAACACTCCCTACACCACCTATTCCCTGCAAACCGTGAGTAATAGTGGATTATGTTAAAAATGTTTAGTGCATCTTTAAGTATGCGTGATGTTGCAGTTACTTAGTTTATTTTTATCTACTAGTTGGTTTTATCAGTTTTGCTTAAGAAGTTATGCACGAGCAGTAGAAGTTACTGTAAGTTTTAATATATGTCATGTACTGTGATGTTTTTACAAGTTAAGAAAAAGAGAAGTTATTCTCATCAGTTTTCTCTCTGCAATTTTCCTTTTCATCTCTGTTTTCTTACATGGTATCAGAGCCAGGTTGAAGCTTCGATATACGCTTTCTTTCTTCTTGTCTATCAAGCGGTGTTGTCTTGTTGGAGTAGTTTGAAAGCTGTGAAAAGAGATGGAGATTGCAAATGGAGGAGGAAGTTCAAGTACGCAATACGGTGTTGATAAGCTTGTAGGAACAAACTACAAGTATTGGAGGATGTGCATGGAAGCATATCTTCAAGGTCAAGATCTGTGGGATCTTGTGGCTGGAGATGACGGCGAAATTCCTGCCGAAACTCCGGAAAATTCTGAACCACGCCGAAAATGGAAGATTAAGTGTTGTAAGGCGCTCTTTGCTTTAAGAACTTCTATTAGCAAAGAGTTTATCGAACATGTTCGAGACATCAACTCACCCAAAGAAGTTTGGAAGACGCTTGAGAGGTTATTTTCCAAAAGGAACACAGCAAGGCTGCAATTATTGGAAAATGATTTGGCATCGTCCACACAAGGAGGTATGTCTATTTCTGAGTATTTCTTACGAGTGAAGAGCCTTTGTGCTGAAATTTCAGAACTAGATGCGGATGAGAAAATCAGCGAAGGAAGAGTACGACGATATCTCATTCGAGGTTTGAAAAAGGAGTATATTCCTTTTGTTACCTCTATTCAAGGGTGGGAGAAGCAACCTTCGGTGGAGGAATTAGAAAGTTTACTCTCTAACCAGGAAGCTTTAGCGAAACAAATGGCTAAAAGCTACGATACAGATTCTGCTCTATTCTCAAAGGGGAAGCAATTCAAGAAGAACACGATGCCATGGAATAAGAACAATGAGAAGAAAGCAGCGACGGGAAAATCTACAGGTGAGTGCTCACAGAATAACAAGACTTTCAAGTGTTATAGGTGTGGCAAGCCTGGACATATCAAAAGGAATTGCAGAGTGAAGCTTTCCAAAGCGAATGTTGCTGCTGAAAATGAAGATGGGGATCATCTGAACTGGGAGCAATGTTTCACGACAGAAGTAGCTGAAATAAGAAATGGAATTATTATTGATTCATTGCAAGTTCAAGCTGTTTCTAATAGAGATGCATGCAGGTCTGAATGGATAGTTGATTCAGGTTGCTCTCACCATGTAACTGGGGATGACTCACTACTTTCAGCGGTTCGAGAACACAAAGGAGATCGTGTCATAATTACTGCGGATAATTCAACCTATCCTGTAGCAAAAGAAGGAATTGTGAAGATCAACACTAACGACAAGAGTGCAGTGAAGCTCAATGATGTCTTTCATGTCCCAGGTTTAAAGAGAAATTTAATTTCTGTTTCTCAAATTACAGACTCGGGAAAATATGTGTTATTTGGACCCGAAGATGTGAAGGTCCTCGATAATGTGAAAGGCATGTCTGCTGATTGTGTTGCTTTTGGCGAGAGAAAAGGTTCCTTGTTTGTTATGTCCGCAGGCGAAGCTTATGTAAAGAAAACAAGTCAGGTGGAAAACACAACGATCTGGCATGCTCGTTTGGGTCACATAGGCTATCAATTATTGCAGCAGATTGTTTCAAAGAATCTGTTAGATGGCATTCCAAAGCTACGGAATGTTCATGAAGATGTTATTTGTCAAGGTTGTCAATTTGGCAAATCACATCGTCTTCCATTATAAATTCGCCAAATCGAAGGTCTTCAATCTTGGAGCTAATACATACAGATGTGATGGGTCCTATGCGAACACCAAGCTACAGTGGATATCGCTACGTCATGGTTTTGGTGGATGATTTTTCAAGGCACACGTGGGTAAAATTCTTGAAGGAAAAGCACGAAGCATTATCAAAGTTTGTTGAATTCAATAATGATGTAGAAGCTGAATTTGGGCAGAATATCAAATGTTTGCGAAGCGATAATGGAGGAGAATTTACGTCAGATGAGTTCTTCGAATATTGCAGGCAGAATGGTATTTTACGGCAAATGACATGTCCAAATACTCCTGAGCAGAATGGCGTTTCTGAGAGAAAGTTGGCTCATCTTGTGTCGATGAGTTTATCTTGGTTACACGATAAAAATCTTCCCAGAGAACTTTGGGCAGAAGCTATTCAATGTGCGTCTCATGTGATAAATCGTTTACCTCCGTGGCCGGGTAAAGAAAAATCTCCGTTTGAGCTTTTATATCATAAAAAGCCAAATGTTGATTACTTTCGTATATTTGGTTCGCTTTGTTACGTTCATGTTCCAAAGTCTAACCGCACCAAGCTTGACCCAAAAGCGAAGAAGTGCATTTTTGTTGGATACGATTTATGCAGAAAAGGGTGGAGGTGCATGGATCCAGAAACGAGAAAGTTTGTCACTTCAAGAGATGTGGTATTCGATGAAGTTTCGTCAAATTACTTTATTCATAATTCATCAAGTCAGGAAGTTATCCTTGATGGTGATCAAGAAGAATTTCATCTTACTGAAGAAGACAATCTGGATGCTTCAAACAACAACGAAAATTCTGCTTCTAATATCTCAAATTCAGTAGGTGAACAACAGCGAAGGTCCACAAGAGAGAAAAGACAGCCGACTTATCTTAAAGATTATGATGTTCAACTTGATCATTGTACATTTACGTCATGTTTCTTCGCTGGAGATGTCACTGATGAACCAACATGTTTTGAGGAAGCAGAAGGTAGTCTCGAGTGGAAAACAGCTATGCAAGAAGAGATTGATGCCTTAGACAAAAATCAGACGTGGGAGTTAGTTCCAAAGCCTGAACATTGCAGACCTATCACATGTAAATGGGTCTATCGTTTGAAGAGAAAATCAGATGGAACTGTTGAAAGATGCAAGGCGCGACTAGTCGCACGTGGTTTTTCTCAAAGCTATGGATTGGATTATCAGGAGACATTTAGTCCGGTTGCCAAAATGATAACAGTAAGAACCATTTTTTCTCTTGCAGCGTCTAAAGATTGGAAATTGTGGCAGCTTGACGTGAAGAATGCATTTCTTTACGGGGAATTGGATCATGAAGTATTCATGGAGCAGCCACAAGGATATGTTTCAAAGTTATATCCTCACCATGTTTGTCGGCTAAAGAAAGCGTTATACGGCCTCAACAAGCCCCACGGGCTTGGTATGGTAAAATCGCTCAATATCTCGTCTTTTGTGGATATAAAGTTTCTGATGCGGATTCTAGTTTATTTATTAGATTAGAATCAGGTATGCATCTGATGGTATTATTATATGTGGATGATATGATAATTACGGGCGATGATGAAGATGGGATTTCTATGCTGAAAAATGAGTTAGTTGTTCGCTTTGAGATGAAAAACTTAGGGGAAGCCGGCTGCTTTCTTGGTCTGGAAGTTGAAAAATCAGAACAAGGATATTTTATTTCTCAAAGAAGATATGCTGAAGAGCTATTGAAGCGTTTCGGCATGGGGGAGTCCAAAGCCAAAGCTACACCAATGGAGTCGAGCCTCAAGTTGATGAAAGACGAAGGAAAACCATTATCAGATCCTACAAAGTACAGACAACTTGTTGGTAGTTTAATCTATTTAACTATCACAAGACCTGAAGTTGCCTATTCTGTTGGTCGAATATCTCAGTTCATGGAATATCCAAGAACTTCACACTTGGAAGCTGCAAAAAGGATTCTACGATACATTATTGGGACTGCTGATTATGGTCTTCTGTATAAGAAAGGAACTAATTTTTATGTGAAGGGCTTTGTTGATGCAGACTGGGCAGGTAACGCTGATGATCGCCATTCAACTTCTGGGTTCTGTTTTTCTGCGGGTTCTGCTGCAATTTCGTGGTGCAGCAAGAAGCAAACATCTGTCGCATTATCTAGCACAGAAGCTGAATACGTGGCAGCGACAATGGCAGCTCAAGAATGTATTTGGTTGAAGCGCTTGACAGGAGATATGTTTGGTAAAGCTGATAAAGCTGTACAAATCTGCTGTGATAATGAAAGTGCCGTCAAACTTGCTTCGAATCCAGTTTTTCATGCCAGAACGAAGCATATTGAAGTCCGTTATCACTATATTAGAGAGAAAGTGCTGGATCAAGAGATTGAACTGACCGGAATTTCTTCAAATGATCAAGTTGCGGATATATTTACAAAAGCGCTGGGAAAGCCGAAGTTTGAGAATTTTAGAGCTGCGCTTGGGGTCGTGAGTCGTAAGCATGCACTAAGGGGGAGTGTTAAAAATGTTTAGTGCATCTTTAAGTATGCGTGATGTTGCAGTTACTTAGTTTATTTTTATCTACTAGTTGGTTTTATCAGTTTTGCTTAAGAAGTTATGCACGAGCAGTAGAAGTTACTGTAAGTTTTAATATATGTCATGTACTGTGATGTTTTTACAAGTTAAGAAAAAGAGAAGTTATTCTCATCAGTTTTCTCTCTGCAATTTTCCTTTTCATCTCTGTTTTCTTACAGATTATGTGCATGAAAATTGCAATTAAATAAAATATGAAGGACAAGTTGAAACAGAAAAGAGAATCAAAGTACAGACAACTATTGCAACTGAAAATTCTCGGATTCTTTCACAATTCTCCACAATGCCCATCCTTTGAAGAGCCATGAGTCTACTGTAAGGGTTGCTATCGACCACCTCTGCGCTCATATCCTGCGTTGCAATACACCAAAAAATGGTATTTATCATGAGAGCGGCTCCTTATAACTTCTTTCTAGCGAATAATTTAGTTTTCAAAAAGAAAAAGAAAAACCTTAATTTTAGATCGTTGCACACTTTTCAACTTTTCCGATGTAGGAAGGTGCTCAAGTTGTTACCGCTCCTGCAACCAAAAAACAGAGACATCAAATTCCAATTCTAACATTCGAACCCAGAAAAACCACACCCTGAATCTTATCAGGGACTAAACTAGCATTTTCGTAACATGAATCACAAAGAACTAAGTATCCTTTCACAATCAGCATTTCCACTGCATCTCATGTAAAAAAAAAAAAAAATCTAATGCATAACACGGGAAATGCCTATCTCTGCAAAATCAACTTATTCACTAAAGGAGCTGATCATCACCATTTTCTGATCTACGAAACAACCGACGGCCGACGCTCTTCCTCTAATATAAATCCTTGGTCGACGTCGATCTGTTGTTCGCTATCTGAAGCTCTGAAAACTATAAACCTGAATTCAGAGTCAAAATGTGACACAAGTCAAAGGTAAGCTTCAGCTCGACGCAACCACTATAAACGGGCCAATTCATGAGCCCGTATAAAGAGATTAACCCAATTAAAATAACGAGTGAAACGGAATATGAGAGAATAATGGGAAAATTTCAAATCTTAAATTGAATAAACAACAGATTTATTCAGATATAGTAGAATATAGATAATATATCTCATATACAACAACACCGACTTTGAACGCGCGTTTTTAAATTTTGCTTATAAATATAGTCAAGTCATCATCCTTCATTATATTCTCATTCTCATACCACAAAACCCTATTATAAAATATAATTCTCTCATCTTTGTGGAGAATTATTTCTACCGATCGACCATGAAGAAAAAAATAAGCAAGAAACATCAATCAAGCAATAAGTGCAAGAAGAAGAATGCATCATCGTCATCGTCATGGGATAATCTCCCCGGCGACATCTTAGAGGCGATATTCAAGAAGCTCCTGATAGGGGATCGTATTCGAATGATTGCTGTCTGCAAATGGTGGAACCTTTTTCTTACGGAAGCAAAACACAACATCCCTCAAATCCCAGAAGCTCCTTGGCAAATCCTTTCAGAAGATTCCTATGCTTTTCCCCAGCCATCTATTACCGAAGTCAGCTTCAAAAGCTTGTCTGAAGACAACAAAACCTATCGCTTCAAATTGCCAGACAAATATCGCAATAATAATGGTTGCTGGTTATGTGGATCCTCTCGCGGGTGGTTGCTCATGGCTTACGGCAATAAGTTCGACCCAGAATTATTCCTATGGAACCCTCTTAACGGGTCGACTCATAGCCTCCCACATCTATGCACTCATCGGTATTACGAGGAATTCTTAAGAACCATGAACGAAGGAGACATGGACAACATGTCCAGTGTGTTCGAAAGAGTTCATGTCTTTACCTCAACATACTCGTCGTCGGCCAAGAGCGTCATCGTTGTGGCCGCAATAATTAAAAATTTCATCGATAACATAACGAGCGAGATATCCTTCTGCTCGCCTGGGGACGACGAGTGGACCGTTTATGGCGAATTAGACGAGACCATCTACGTGGACATATTCTTTCAGGAGAAGTCAAGCTCCCTTTTCCTTCTAACGCTATCCATGGAGACGAGCGTGGAGACGTTAAAGTCACGCAACAATACAGTCAAGCTTCCCTCGACGGGCTGTACGGTGCAGCTTTCGTTCGTCATCCTCGACAGGTACTTACCAAGGGTCGACCAAGATCCTTACGAGGAATACCAACATATCAGAGGAGGCATCTCACTGGATCTTTCTCATATTAAGGTAAAGAATGCGAAACAAGTTTATAGGCTCGTGGAGGACGATAACGGGCACATGCTTATCGTGGAAACTAACTTCAATCTCACGGTTCGTTCGTATTTCCCACAAGCTAATATGCCTAGCGATGTGAAGATTTCCTATCGAATGGGGCAGGTTCGTTTCATAAATTGTGATCGAGAGCTTGTATACGGTGATGGTGTTGGAGTAGAAGGTGTTGAATCTGTTATATCTACGCCGTCGAATATCGGGAATCGAACTATTTTCTTGGGGTCGGCTGGTACGAGCTCAGTGATCGTTTATGGGCCGATGAGAGGTATAAAGGCAAATTGCGTTTATCTGGCCGTAGATGATTCCGTTGGCTATTTCGAAGACGAAGAAAAGTACGTCATCCGTGAGTATGGTGTTTACTGCCTCAAAACCAAGCGGATGATTGATAGCAGTTCCAAGAATGTGAGGCAGTTTGCACCAAGTAAAGTTGGGTGGTTCGAACCTGTTATTTTTAAGTAAATGAGCATTTTTAATGTTTGAATTAGTTTCTTTAGATATATGGTACTTTTTGTCATCGGTTATAATGCAAGATATGTCTTTTTGTCATTCTTTGAACAAACATCAATCAAACAATAAGTGCAAGAAGAAGAATGTATCATCGTCATCGTCATGGGAAAATCTCCCCGGCGACATCTTAGAGGTGATATTCAAGAAGCTTCTGATTGGCGATCGTATTCGAATAACTGCCGTCTGCAAATGGTGGAATCTTTTTCTTACCGAAGCCAAACACAACATCCCTAAAATCCCAGAAGCTCCTTGGCAAATCCTCTCAGAAAATTCGTACGCCCAGAAAGAATCCGCGACAAAATCTACTCTAAAGGTGGCAAAAGCATCAAGTCCATCGAAATCAAGGAGCCCAATAAGCCCAAAGAAGCCGAAAACCCAAGAGTTCAGAAAAGCCCAAATCTAATGGGCCCAAACCAAGCCCGAAGATGGTCCCCAGCCGGAGCCCGTCAAAGTAGCCGAACCGGGCCAAAAACCGCCAACCACGACTGTCGTCGCACCAGCGGCTAAAGGGCCCGAAAAAATACAAGTTGGTGTCCCATTGGTGTTTCCTTATATGGGCCCACCTACGATGGCTATGCTAACGGGCCTTACTACCATGGCTATCCCAACTCTCACCGTCTTTCGAATCAAAGACCCAATTCTGAAGATGAACTCCGCCACGGTCGATGGGTCGGTTCGACCCTCGGGTCGAACGGGTCCCACCTCAACCCTAACGGTCGACTTTTCGATCAAAAATCCCAACGTGGGGACGTTCAAGTTCAATGGCACGAGCACTTTCGTGGAAGGTTCTCAAAGCGGATCTGATTAGGGCGAGAAAAACCGTGGGAATGAAGGGGGCGATCGAACTCAAAGCGGATAAGAAGATATTACAATCTCCGAGGTTTAAGGAAGTCGAGATTCTGCCTATTACAAGCGAGACGACGGTCGAAGGGAAAGTTAGAATTGGGAGGGCGATTAAGAGGCACGTGGCTATGAGGATGAAGTGTGATATGAACGTCAGCGTAAGCAGCAATGAAATACGAGACAGAAATTGCCGGTCTAGGGTTAGTTCGTAGGGGGATCCAAGCCTTCGATTGCTTGTAAAAAAAAAGATATTACTTTTCTCAAGTGAAGAGAGAGTTTCATGTAGCTTGTCCCTGCTATTACAAACCTTTGTTACGGAATTGGAGAGAAAATTCAAGAAAAATGACATAGTAGACATAATAGAAGAACTTATCGTAAAATCATGAAACGAAGATCTCAGACAAGATCAACCGCCAAGATCCGTCCTCTTCTTCATCTTCTTCAGATTCTGACGATGCCAAGAAGAAGAAAAAGGAGAAGAAAGACACGTCGTCGTTTAAGAAGAAAAAGGCGAACCGTCTCTTTGGAAGAGAGAAGCCTCTGCACACTGTCATCGGAGGTGGCAAAGGTAAGTTTTCAACTCAAAAGGAAAAACGCTGAAGGGTGAAAAGATTAGAAAAAAAAAAAAAAAACATTCCCCAGATGAAAAGTCCGATCTTTAACAAGTTTTCTTCATAAAGTTTGAATCTTTTTATTATTGTTAATATTCCAGTAAACGGAAATTGGGTGGGTATATTGCAATTTGCATAAACTTGGCTATTATTACTAGTTAACAATTTTTATGACTTATTTATTGCACATGGGAATTTGGGCTGTGGCGCAAACCACTAAATTTCGCGCCTTCTATGGTTTGTGGGATTATCAAGAATGAGCTCTTTTATGGCATTCTTAGTGGAACGTAACTATTTCATCTCCATTTGAATGTTGGGAAACGGTAATAAAACATTCATCTGCATATAGTTTAATCTCTTCCAATGGCCTGTTCCTAGAACCAAGATAAGATCTTGTTAGAACCATTGAAAACCATCAAAGAATAAGCTTTTCAAACATTAACTGACGACGACATACACAATCACCAGCTGCAGATGTGTTCTTATGGAGGGACAAGAAAACTGCAGCTTCTGTCTTAATCAGCACGACAACCATATGGATTCATTCTCTTCGACGTCCTCGAATACCGTTTCCTCACTTTGATCTGTTACTCTCTGATCGCCACATTTATCACCTTCTTCATATGGTCTAGTGCACCAAGTAGGCTTTCGTCGAATTCCAAAATTCAGTTGTTATTCTTTCTGCGGTTTGTAGCCTTTTTTTTTAAATAAAAGAATTCGCTTTTTCTTACAGATCTCCTCCTCCGATTCCCGAATTAAGCATACATGTGCAACCCGTAATGAAAGCTGCTTCTACGTTGAGGGTCGAGTGCAATAAGGCGATTGCGAATTTGAGAGACGTGGCACTTGGGAGGGACTTGAGGAAGTTTCTTGGCATAAGCGATTGTTAAAACTGTTTTTTCAGGCGTGGGAATTTCGAATGTTTTCGATAACTTCAAATAAAAACCGATATTTTCAACAAGTGACCGCTGCTCCATGGGTTTTGTCCCTTGTTGTGAAATGCCTTCGATCTCTTGACGCTTCTATTCATAGGTAAACGTCGAATTCATAACCATTTTGTACCGTATATTTTTTAACTGAATCTTTCGTTTCTATCCAAACAGTCACCGTAATGCTGTTTACGGTGCCCATCTTTTACGAGAAATACGAAGACAAAGTGGACGCTTTTGTTGAGAAGGCGATGGGCGAGCTCGAGAACCAGTACGCCGTATTCTATGAGAAGTTATTGAGCAAATTCCCAAAAGGGCCATTGCAGAAGAATATTAATACAAAGAAGAAGGATTGAAAAACTGTTTTTGTTGTTGCCTTTCTGTGTGTGTATGTATTGGCTTTATATTCTGCAATCTATGATGCTACTATAGACCTCCTTCCTTTTCAGTTACAGTTGTGTAATGTTTCTGAATGTTATTATGTGTACTTACTACTACTATTGCTTTGTAAATTGTAAAAAAATATATATTGAAGAACTTGAAAGACTTCCACTGAGGTCGGGTCAGCCTATTTGAAATGATAACAGGAGAGTGGTCAGATACACCCTCCTCAAGGAAACCAGCTTCCACGTCCATGTGTTGTTGCATCCACAGTCCATTAATGAAAACCCAATCTAGCTTGCTCCAAATCCTGGCACTAGCTTGCTGTTTATTGGACCACGTATATCTACAGCCTTTCCATCTCATTTCCTCCAAGGAGCAGTTGTCCAGGCACAGTCTAAAGTCCTCAATCTCAGACAGCTGCACAGGAGCCCCCCCCCCCCCCCCCCCCCCCCCACTCTGTCATCTAGCCTCCGTATACTGTTGAAATCACCCCACGCCACCCAAGGCAAATTCACAGTGTGATGGATTGTACATAAGTCTTGCCACAAACTCAGTCTTTCCCTACAGGTATTCCTCCCATAAACGCATGTCATATAAAACTTCTGACCATTATAGCTCACTTTTATATGGATGAGTTGGTCAGTTTTTTGGACTACCTCCACACCGTAAGCATCTTTCCTCCACACCAGTAACATTCTACCAAATGGGGCACACTCCAGGTTTGTTACTACTTCCCAGCCATTAAACATAGCTTTCATACAAGGTCCCAATTTCTCCTGTTTTATTTTGGTTTCCGTGAGACATACCAGTTCCAATTTGTGTTTCCTGCAGAAGAGAGCAACCTCTCTCTGCTTATTAGGCCGATTAAGGCCTCTAACGTTCCACATGGCTGCTTTATCCATTGGGATGGCTCTCAACTCTCTGCTTGGAAGAGTGTAGCTCCTTCAGTTTGGGTCCCAAGGATTTCTTTGCTCCAACCGTTGTCCATGTCTCAAGGTTAGCTTCAGATGTGGTAGCCTCCTCTGCAGGCTTAGCCTCCTTCTCTCCTACAGAACTATGAGCAGCCTCTTTCCCACTTTCCTCTGTAGACTTTGGTTTCTGTTCATTTCTATTCTCAATCCACTTCTTGCCCCATGCTCGACCTGTCACTCTCGGTTGCACTCCTTCTCCCTTCTTGCAGTGGTCCTTCTCATGCCCATACATCCCACAGTTTGAGCACTTAACAGGATACCACTCATAGCTCACCTTCTGCTCAATCACCTGTTCATGTTCATTAACAAAATGAATCATGTCCTTCACTCCCTTGTTGAGTTCCACCTCCACTAGTACCCTTGCGTAGTGAATTCTTTCTTTCTGCATTGTACACCGATCGGCCATAATAGGTGTACCAAGAAGACTAGCCAGAAAAGGAAAGTTGAATGACTAGTAATTATAGGTAATTAATGAATAATAGTCACAAATATATGTGGAATGATATGATAAAATAAAGATATAAGGAATTAAGGAAAGTTGAATATTTGATAATCATGGATATATAATAATGACTACTATTTGGTTCGATTCATATCATAATTATAGGTTATGGATCACAAAAAATAATTTACTACAATTTAAAATAACAAAAAGATGACTAGATTATGAATTCAATGGAATATATATAGGTCAATAACTTAAAGAATATTACACTATTACTCTTAATTTGCCACAATCTCAACAAAATTTAACAATTAGTAATTGTTGGTAAAGAAGGTGGATTACTTGGCCCTGTATACGCCCTTGCGGTGAAGAGTTAAATTTTAATAAAGCATCTGAAATCTTTTGTTTTTATTTCTCAAAATTGAATCAGAAGCGCTTCATTATGAATGGCGAAAATATGAACTCCTCTAACCAGGGAACGACCCCAGCCTCGGGTAAGAGATATACATCATTGGGAACAACGAATGTACGCCCGCAATCATATCCGACGTTGCCCTGTCATGCGATAAATGAGTTGATATTTTTCTAATTTTTTTTATGCTCAAAACCCTTTCGTAAATTTTTGAAGAAAATGTTAACAAGATTTAGCGTTAATATTTCGAGTGATATTAAATTTAATTGCTCAAAAGTGTATCAATTATGGACAGTGAAGAGGTAAACTCCTCCAACCTTGAAAATAAACCCTCGCCGGCGAAACGATATACATCCTTGGGAACAACGAATGTGCGCCCGCAACCATATTCGACGTTGCCCTGTCATGCAATAAAAGGGTTATTTTGCGCAACGTGTAAGACATATCATCAATACGGACATACTTTTCGAGGAAAGAATATCATTTGCACATCGTGTTTGAGCACTTTCGATGCGTGAAAGTTGAGAGTCCGCCTGGATTGGATACGAATACAGAGTTAAAAATCGAATAGAACATATATGGATGGATTAGGATGCTTTGTTGCCGTGTTTTTGTTTTTTTTTGTTTTTTCATTTTTAGAGTATGATTTGTGGTTTTTAGTACTTCATGTTATTCGTGGATGATAAGTAGATATATTTTTAATTTTTTTTATGCTCAAAACCCTTTCGTAAATTTTTGAAGAAAATGTAAACAATATTTACAAACACGTATGTTTTAATATTTCTAAAATTAAGAAAGTAATAAGGAAAAGTTGAATGATTAGTAATCATGGGGTAAATTAATGGCCAATTATTTGCTCGGATTACAACTACAGCAGAAACTATATTAATTAATACTCGATAATTTAATAAACTCTTTAATATAATATTTTCGGCCGATCCCGACTGGGGGATAACGTACTAAATAATTCTCTAAATTATAAGATAATAGATTTGATAATTTCTATAGGTCCCGTATAAATTATAAATTGATAATTCCATAAAAAACATTCTCATAGTGTATTATATAGAAGATATATTTATTAATATTACTTAAATGTACATTAACACCATACGGATTATGATAGACTTGGGAGATTGAAGGTTTGATCCTTAATTTTACGTTCATCAACGACATAGGATATTGAAGGTAATTTGATGTTTGGAAAGTTTGAAAGGTAATATACATTATAAATTAATAAAATATTAACTTATCGATAAATTAATCATTACTAATTTATCGATTAATTAATATCTCTTTTAATTAATAAATTTGGTTAGTCCCAACTGTATTAATTTATGGAGTTTCTACTGTATATAGCTTTTCGTCTTTTAGTAAAGAAATGATGACTGGATTATCAATTGAACCGAATATATAGGTCAATTAAATATTGGCATACGTTAGTTACCTTTTTGTGGTCATTGGCGAGGGCAACTTAAACGTTCATTATTTCTCGATTCATTATTTGTCGAATTTTGAAATCCGAAGCTCGTCTCGTGACAAAATTCATAAATAAGAAAAATAATAATGATGATAATGATAATAATAATAATGATAATAATAAGTGTAATCTACACATAATTCCTACTTGAATAAAAGCTTACAAATCAGTACCTATGTCAGAAATTTTTATAGATAGGTACTCGACTTACTGTATACCAGTTTGTGTGTAAAGACCGTACATTGTTATGTGTGCATAGCGTACCATATCACGCCTTTATACCGTAGCCTATACGGTTTCCATATAGTACCTAAATGTGCTAATACGGCGTACCATTTCTAAACGTATTACGTACCACAATATGTTGCTATATGGTACCTGGACGTGCTAATACGGCATACCTGCGGCGGAATAGGGTACCTATGTGCAAAAAAATTATTCTGTTAGGTAGACATGCTCAATTTTAACCGTAACCGTCGGTTAAACCGCCTAACCGCAACCGTCATCGGCCGATTACGGGGCGGTTAGGGGTTTTCCCAGACCGCCAACCGCTGGTTATAACCGTTAAATAAAAATAAAAAATATACTATATTAATTTAATTAATATTAATTAGTTAGAAATACTATGTAACTTTACTAATGTTAATACTAATTAATTAGAAAGTTTTGAAAATATAAATTGTATTAGATTTTTGTAATATATTTCATGATTCGGAAAAATTATTTTATTTAAAATTTTACATCAAAATAGTAAAATACGAATGAAAATACACCGAAAATTAATTTAACTTTGCAGTAAATTACAAAATAAAAATAAAAAATAAAAAAATAAAAAATTAACCGCCAGTTATAACCGGCGGTTGACTAACCGGCGGTTAGATTAACTGGCAACCGGGGATGGCTAACCGCCAACCGCCGGTTAACGTAACCGGCGGTTGGGCATCTCTACTGTTAGGTACCAACATATAAAAAAATGCTGACAGGGTACTAAATTACAATTTTATTTTTGCAGAGGGGGTATTTATGTGTAAAGTGTTGTAATAATTATTATTTGGCCAGTTAGTATAGCTAAGTGACTCGTTCTGATTCGTCCACGTAATATAGCTACACGGGGATTCTGGTTCGCCCACGTATACAGCTATGCGGCTGATTCTGGTTCGTCCACGTATATAGCTACGCGGCTCATTCTGGTTCGTCCACGTGTCTAGCTACGCGGCTTTCTGATTCGTCCGAGCCTAAAATCTTCATCTATAAACAGACTAGCTATAAGTCATTGTAAATCATCGAAAACAATAACTTCTTCTTATATTTAGTATATAGTGTTGTGAGGGAAAATATTTAGAGAGTTGGTGAGTCTCCTATTGTAAGAGAGATAGAGCTAGTTTTCTCCTTACAGTAGAGAGTTGTAACTCCTAAATTACCCACAGTAAAATTTCATTACCTTGCACTTGGTTTTTCACCCCGACTTTGGGGTTTCCCCGTAAATTCCTGGTGTCTCTTTTAAGTTTATACTGTTCTTTTACAACATAAAGACCCTAATAATAATAACAATATCGATAATAATAGTAATTAGGGGTGAACTAGATAAGCCGGCTCGAGCTTGAGGTCATTATCGTCGAGCTTGAGGTAGCTTGTGGGTGCTCGAAAGCTCGCGAGTTGGCTCATGACCTTGTTTTTTATTATTCATTATTTTCATTTTATTCTATTTTATTTAATTTTGTACTTTTTAATTTTATTTATTTTTTTTTTAAAACTCGAGTCGATCTCGAGCTCCATTTTGAATTTCGAATTTCGAAATCCAAACTATTGCCAAAAAATGGATATAGATTTGAATAAAGATTGTGAAATTCATAAAGTAAAACTGTACGACTCCGTTCACATACACGAATCCGAATGCACCCTAATTCAAAACCTTGACATTTAACACGTATCATATTGTCTTCCGCTAATTAGGTTTTAAGCTGTCAAATTTTCGCTTATTAGGTAGCTGTCAATTTTTCGATAATATTTTGAGGGCTATTTAGTTCCGCCAAGAGTATTTCAAGTGTTTCATATTATTTAGAGAAACTATGAATTTGATGTTCGCCATTTTTCTAGGTTGAGTATGGTTTGCAGTTTGAATGTGGTATTTGATGTTAGTTGTTTAAGTAGACCGCTCATTTAGGCTGAGTTATTAGCATAAAAAGCCTTATTCGATTTTATTTTTCTTTTGTGGAGTCATATAAACAACATTCATGTGTTCATATATATCATGATATTTCTAAAATCTATACAAGGAAGGCCGAACGAATGACTAATAATAATGGGTAATAATGACTTTTTTTGGTCCATATTAGACATTAATTATAGGTTTTGGATAACCACAGAAGGTAATGGCTAGTAATTGAAATACCAAATTGGCCAGATTATCAAATGAATGTAATATGTAGGGCAATTAAAAATAGCATATGCATTAATTATTGGATTGTTGCCACAATCTTAACAAGTGTAATAAATTTGTCATGGTTGGCAAAAAAATGGATTTTACCCCCTATATAAGCCCCTCAATGTTGAACGGTTAAATTTCAATAAAGCATCTGAGATCTTTTGTTTTTTATTTCTCAAAACGTGTCTCCGAAGCGCTTCGTTATGGACAGTAAAAATATGAACTCTTCTAATGGGGAAAATATCCTCGCCTCGACTGAGAGATATACGCCCTTGGGAACCACGAATGAGCGCCCCCAACCATATGCTATATTGCCTTCCCGTTCAAAAAATGGGTTTTTTTGGACGTTTTGCGCGAGTTGCAAGTTGTATTACCAGTACGGAGACGTTTTCCGAGGCAAGAAACTCCTTTGCGGCATCGTGCTTGAACACTTTCGATGCGGTAAGTCCCGGCCCCACACGGCGCGGATAGGAATGCCAAGTAAAAAAACGAATAGAACTCTCGGCATGTTCTTTTACATTTCCGTTTTAGGGTATTGTTTTCTTCCCTTTGTAGCAGTTGATGTTTTCGTTGAGTGAATCAGTAGAAATGTTTTTAAATTTTTTACGCTCTCTTCTTGAAATGTGGGATCATATATAAATAATATTTACAAAGACTGAGGGACGTTAGTTTTGACGGTATTTACAAAGACTGAGGGACGTTAGTTTTGACGGTCACCCGGTCAAACTTGACGGAAAGGACTAAAATTGATCAACGGACAAAAACTGAGGGACGTATATTGATGAGATGTATTTTCGAGTGACTAAAACTGATATAGGCTGATAAGTGAGGGACTAAATTAGCAATTATCCCTTTACAAATACATATAGTATGATATTTCTATCAATAAAGTCATAATGAAAGCTGAATTGGGTAATTAATCACCAAATTATTTCCTCGTACTATACCGTAGTCATACAATCCTTCTGTTCCCTAATACAAGTGGTTTAAGGATATTGCACGCATATTAAAAAATAAAGTAAAATCTCCATTATATACTTAGTTAATTATATTATCTTATTTAATTTAACAATTTCTATTTAAGATAAGGCGTAAAACTGGAAATAATCAATATTTTTATCTTGAAAACTGTAAAACGACATGTATTTAAAAACAAAAATAAATTCTAAAACGAATTTTATTAAGGAACAGAGGGAGTATAGCTTTTCGTCTTTGTAGCAACAAAATGATGACCAGATTATAATTTGAATGTAATATAGGTCAACTAAATCTTGGTATATTACGTTAATTAATTTTTTTTTGAGATTGCCACAATGTTAATCTATCTATTATATAAAAGGGAGGGTAGCTAAACACTGACCATTTGTTCTGTCATTTTATTTATATTTTAGTCCCTCTATTATTAATATAAGTTATAAATTCCCCAACAAATTAGTTTTCATTTTATATATTTAAAAACCATATTTCATTTATGAAATATTAGATATTATAAAAATCAAAATTGAAATAACATAAAATTTATTTATATTTTTAAGCACACGCATATAGAGTGCACAATCTTTGTGTCCCGAGACATAAGGTATCTCAAAGTTTCTTGTTGTGGTTGATGCCTTCATATCGTCCAAGGCGAAAGTTGGCGACTCAAAAGAGGCGTCACCCCACATGCGACGAAGAACCGGTCAGAAAGCGCTATCAGAAAGGAACAAAAATTAAGAGCGACACCAACAATATCAATCTCCACACGACGCCAACGGAAGCGCAATATCTCGTCATCTTATATTACCCGCTATATTTTTCTTGCCGTGCGCACATTTTCGCAGCGCTCTTGCTAACGGGGAGATAAAATTGCGCGTCT
Organism: Craterostigma plantagineum; assembly: GCA_027422505.1. NCBI lineage: Eukaryota > Viridiplantae > Streptophyta > Magnoliopsida > Lamiales > Linderniaceae > Craterostigma > Craterostigma plantagineum. The sequence continues at coordinate 5,486,966 of JAPQWV010000015.1, forward strand.
TCTCAGTCCCACGGAACAGAAGTGAAATGTTGAAATAACAGTAAAGGATATCCAAATTTGCAACTCTTAATCAGGTTAAAACTTCAGGTGGTACACCAGCCAGAAGGTATAGAGCATAATCCCCTAATGAAAAAGAAAAATGAGAATCCTACCAACTAGTATATATATTTTCTTGTGCCAACAAAACAAATTGGCCACAGATGAATAATAACGCTACGGAAAATACAACTATATAAAATCCCGATTATTCGCCAGATTTTATGTATTCGAGAATGATGTTCCGCCAAACTGCATGCACTTACTGTACAAAGGTCCTTTGGGCGTTGCCTTAGAAAGCTAAGCTAATGCGAGCGCCTCTTCGATCTGTTGCTGCTGTTGCTGTTGTTGATCTTCAGAAAACCGTCCTTCGCCGTTGTAAGGAACGAGCAACCTTTTTATCTCTTCCGAGCTTAGCGTTTCGTACTCCAAAAGCGCATTTGCCAAAGCATGCAGCGACTTCTCATGCTGGAAGCAAAACGAATTTCGACGGATAATGTTTAAATTATTCGTACAGTCGCACGAAATATAATTTTTTTAATAAAGAGGTCGATACAAATTCACCTTTCTCAAAAGAGCTTTCACGCGATTATACGCATCCCTCAACAGCTTCACCACCTGAACGAGAAAAAGGACGCATACGGACGTTAATACGGAGAAGCGAAAGATAAATGAGATCATCCCAAAAAAAGTCGCAATTCGAAATCAAACGTACTTCAGCATCTATACGAGACTGCATCTCCGAGCCTGGTCTTTCCTTGATATGAACAGGTCCAATTTCGTCGCTCATCCCACAAGACGATACCTGCAAGAGAACAAAAAAAAATTGGTTAATTATTTTTTTTCGCCCTATAAGTTAGTTAACAGGAATGGCACTTTTCAGTACACCCAACTTAAGGGATTACAATTTTAGAACACCAACTTTCAATTCACAGAAAACGCCACGCCAATTGGACGCCAAGTCATATCTTCAGTATGACGTGGTGCCCAATTGTGCTTTAAGTTGTGGCCTTTGTCCTTAAACTGCTTTAATTTTGAAAGCTACTATCCAAAAATTGCAACTCCTTAAGTTGTGTGTCCAGGAAGTGCATAAGTGGATCCAAATAAAAAGGGAAATACATAGATATCAAAGATCATCTTTGTGGTACCATGTATTGAGCAAGCTCCGTCGCCGTGTTGAGATCGCTGCTTGCCCCAGTGGTGATGTGATCCTCTCCGAATATGAGTTCTTCGGCTACTCTTCCGCCCATACAGACGTCGAGGCGAGCCAACAACTGCTTCTTGCTTATCGAAGTCTCGTCGTTCGAAGGGAGCTGAGTCACCATTCCGAGGGCGGACCCACGCGGCATTATCGTCGCCTTGTGGATGGGGTGCGCGCCTTCGGTGTTTAGGGCAACGATAGCGTGGCCGCTCTCGTGGTACGCAGTAAGCTTGAGATAAAAAGTTACGTATACGTTTTAAATTTAGACGAAATAAGAAGAAAAATGCGACGAGGAAGATATTTCATAGCATGTTTTAAAGTAACCATTTTGGATTCTTCTGATAAAAACATCGTCTTTCGTTCTGTTCCCATTATTATACGGTCTTTGGCGAACTCCAATTGTGATGAAGTCAGCTTCTCCGCACCTTCGACGGCGGCCTTAATAGCAGCAATATTGACCAAATTCGCAAGATCTGTTACAACATTGACACTTAGTTTGGTTTAGGGAACTTAGTAGGGAATGGAAATGTAATGGACAAGGCAAACCATTTTTTATGTTCGGTTGATTGAAGAAAAAGATGAGGAAAACAAAAAAGAAAATCTGGCTAAGTTCATAAATAAAACTAAGGAAAACTAATTTCTTCACCAAATGGTTAGGAAAACGAAAGAAAAACTTATTTTCTCTTCAATTTTTTTTCCCACGCTACTCTCTTCAATCCAAACGCAGCCTAAAGGAAAATAGTTAGAACTTGAAGAAAACAAAACTGAACATCTCAGCATATCGAGTTTAGCTAGGTAAAGTTTTCGGCATAGTAACTAAAGCATAACATACCTGCTCCATTAAACCCTGGAGTGCCCCGAGCAATTGCATTGACGTCTACATCGTCCGCCAGAGGTTTATCTTGTAAATAGAGCTCCAATATTTCCTGACGACCTCGAACATCGGGATTTTGAACGACGATCTAGAAAACAGATTTAAATGCACTAGTAAGAGAAAGGGCAACTGATCTTCCACCGGCGAAAGGAGAAAAAATCTGCTTACATGTCTGTCGAATCGGCCGGGTCGGGTCAGGGCTTGGTCGAGTATGTCGGGCAAGTTGGTTGCAGCCATTACGATGATTCCCTGCACACAGTTGATTTTAGCTCCATAAGAAGTACCACAATGGTGAAGTTGAAGGAAAAATAATGATCAAATGCGGTGTAAGTGTAACCTCGTTCTGCTCGAAACCATCCATTTCTACGAGTAATTGATGAAGCGTTTTCTTCGTATGGCCTTCCCATTGCTTCCTTGTTGATCCAACGGCATCGATTTCATCGATGAATATGATGCACGGGGCCTATCGAATATATCCAAGAAGAGAAGTATTGAAACATGTGGGGCCTAAGATATTCATGTAACATGTGACATTCATGTCCAAACATCTGTCATGAGCTCTAATTTATGTAAAACAGTGATTTCAATACCTTCTTCTTAGCTGCTTGAAACAAAGATCTTACACGACGAGCACCGACCCCAACAAACCTAGCATGATACGAAGAATGTCATATCTTGGGCAAGGCCAATCAAACTACAAAGGGGAATATTCTCAGAATTTAACAAGGAACATTTAATTTTTTTTTGCCAGGCACATCGAGGCTTTAAAGACACCAAACTGTAATGAGATAACTATCAGACGATTAGAAACATTATCCACCCATTCTTGATTACGATGTGTTTTTTAAATGATCAACAAACACACAACCTTCACTTCACACACAAGCACATGCGAGTTATAGAGCAAAGGATTCACAATATAGAGTCAATGGAGAGTCCTACTCGACATACGAATACACTATCAAGCCTCACAAGTACTAATAGTTTTACCCCACTAAAGTTGATGAACTAATGTAAACACATGTTACTTACATTTCTTCAAATTCTGAACCCGCTCTGTAGAAAAAAGGTACCCCAGCCTCTCCAGCAATCGCCTTTAAATTCAAAAAAACGGTTAAGTACAGTGACGCTTTTTAAATGATACAAATGACATTTGATTTTTGAAACCATTATCACAAGGCATACCTTGGCAAGCAGAGTTTTTCCAGTCCCAGGAGGTCCAGTCAGAAGAATTCCCTGAGATTAGAAGCATGTTAGGGAATCACGTCTGGAAAGAATGATTATGTTAGCCATTACATAACAGAGTACAAACCTTCGGTAGTTTCCCTCCCAATCGAGTGAACTTTGAAGGATTTTTGAGATATTGAACAACCTCCTCGAGCTCTTGCTTGGCATCATCACAACCCTTGACATCTTTAAATGTCTTGACATTCTGTCATCATAAATCGAAATGCTATTCTTAATTCTGAACGTCTTTCATGCAACGAGGATCCACATAATTTCAAATATAAGAAATAACTGAAAGAAGAAGATTTCAAATATGTGAACGAGCTACAATTGAAGACAGTGACAAACACATTCACCTTTTCTGGAACAATTTCTTTGTTCAACTCTTTCGGAGCATAAGAAGAACTTGAACCAACTCCAGGAGTTCCAATACCACCTAAGCTACCAATATACTTCTGAAGAGCAGCAGCGCCCATTACCCTAAAAAACGACAAGTGACAAGAAATAAACAAAGGAAAACTGATCAGTAGAAGTCACTTCGCGCACGAGAGAACAATAGTCAGCTATAAGCATATAAGCTTAATACAGATGATTCCACAGCCTTTATTGAGTAAAACAAGATCAGTATCATACCACACCAGCCCCACAGCAACAGTGAACAGGATAGTTGATATGATTTCTTGTGCAAAACGTGATGACCTGTTTGGAATTTTTGGGTCGACCTAAATGCAAAAAAGTAGTCTTACATCTCTGCCAATTTAAGTCCTAAGTAGCATATAAATAAAAATATCAATGTAGTACGCCACAACCCTTTCCAATAAATTTGTTTTTTCGTACCATGACGACATGCAATGGCTGTTTCTCAGATACACCGGGGTTCAGAAAAGGCTCATCTGTGTTGGCAGATGCTCTCTGTTGTAACTCTTGCAACTGCATGCGTTAAGCAAAAGAACTGAATCAAGAGACAGAACTGAAATAAACAGAAACACTGAAATGCTTGACAAGAATAAGCTGAGAAACAATTGATTATAACATATAAAATATGTTCAATCCAAGGGGGAGAAAGGCAATGAAAAATCTGAGTACCAACGAGGGAAGACTAGACGACTTTCCAGATTGTTCATCGGGCAAATAATCAGCAATGGCATTAGTAGCCACTAGTGCTCGAAGATACTCAGCCACTCCTCTGCTGTCTACAGCATGTGCCCTTTGTTCAAAACGCTGGATCACTGCCTCAGGACTGAAGAAGTCAAAAAGAAACTTTCATCATAATCAACTCCATGTTCATAACTTTTTACTCATCAGACAAATTTTAGTTCCTCATAAATTAGTTGTTAATCTGTAAAAAAGACACTACAAGTTGATGAATGTGGCCAATGCAAAGAAAAAATAAATTACCCTTGAAGCCCACTTCCCCACCATAACAGAACAGCAATGTTCACTGATTACCATCATGCAGCAAACAACATGAAAGAGAGATATGATAAAATGAACAAAAGAGGAAACAATACTTTCAACTTCCTCAGCAAGGATAACCAGAAAAGACTATCAGCATCTAAAGACGTATAAACAAGATCAAACGCCTTTCTACCCGCCAACCCAGCGAGTTATACCCAGCAAGCAGACAACTAAAATAACTGTATCGCACCTAAAATTCTCAAAAGCACAAACTCAAAAGCACAAAACGACCACATCAAACTCAACTCAAAAACTGCATTCAATCCATGCAACGAGAGTAATGAATCTTTCAACAGAACACGGAAGAAAGGACCTTTGCTTATTAAGTTCTGCCAAAAGGGCACTCTGCTTAGCAGCATCATTAGGATTAGAATCCGCCTCTGCGATCAACCGTTCTAATTTCTTCTCCTGTCTCCAAAACGGCCACCAACTAAACCAATCCGAATAAATAAACTTCTCAAACCCTTGTCTCAGCCTTGTAAAAATACCTATCAAGAACACCATAATGGGCAATCTCTTTTTCACATCCTCACTCTCAACCTCGGGCGAGCTAACACTTTTCCCAGTTGCAGAACCATTATCGGACTCAATTATCTCAGACTTCTCACCAAAGTAATCACTCTCAGTCGATTCAATAGCTGGGCTTAAACTTTCTGAATTCAACGAACTGTTCACCACCAACCGATGCCTTAAAAATCCAAACTTTAAAGCAAATGAACTGTTTGGTTCGTGGCTAGCTCTTCTAGAATGCGCGGGCAATGCGGCATGACGTGATTTCAGGGCTTTTAATCGAGGGATTAAGGGTCTGTGAATGAGAGATGCCTGGAGAAGTTCAGACATCGTAGTCCAAACCTGGGTGCTTCGAAGCTCAATTTCCGAAGAATTTATCGGGGTTTATAAGAGATGAAGAATTAGGGATTTCAGAGAGAATTCACACACAACTCAGTAATTCAGAGCTTCAAATATCCGAGCCACAGAGAAATGATTATAATTTCCACAGAAGAAACCAACCGAGAAGAAAGCGGAGCAACACCAACCTTATCTTCAATCCTCCTCTATGGTTCTGCTTCTGTGTGGTGTCGCTATAAAATTCGGGGAGAACTGTTTTATTTAAATAATTGTAATTAAGTAGACATCGTGGGTTTTGTCAAAACTCTCGCCTTTGATCAAGAAAGTGACCAACGATGTCATTCTGCAAGAAATCGACATCTCCTTGTCTATTTAACACATTTGTAATGAGATATCCATTGGATTGGAATAATGGAAACGAACGTCAGAGGTTGATTGATAGATGACTTTCAAGAACTGAACTGAATTCTCCTTTTCTTTTCTTATTGCTATATAGTATAGTTTCTCAAGTCCACGTTGAGGCTACGAATTAATGAAATGCATCGATCTTGCTTTCTTCTGCCCCTTTATGTCGAGACTGCGACTGCGTGGCGCCTATTTCACAAACTGTAATGCACTCAAAGTGCGCCTAAGATCATCTTTCTCCGACAACCTCAAGCGCCAGCTATGGACAAACGGAAGCATCGGCAAAGCAGAGCTCGACGACATAGTTTCATCCAACAAAGCCATAACACTAATGTGCCAAAACGGCGACCTACAAAACGCTCGCCAAGTGTTCGACGAAATGCCACAACGAACAACGGTATCATGGAACGCCATGATCACGGGCTATTCCAAATGGAACCTACTCGCCGAAGCCCTAGAACTAATACATCTCATGCATCGCTCCAATACGAAGCTCAACGAAACCACTTTCTCCCTATCCTTGAGCATTTGCGGACGATGCGATGGCTCATTACCACGGGCGAGAACGATGCATGGACTACTCTTGAAATACGGCTGCAAAAGGTTCAAGCTCGTGGGCAGCGCACTTCTGCACGCATACGCTAAATCTCATCAGGTTCTCGAGGCGAAGAAAGTGTTCGACGAATCGATCCACGAAAACGAACTGCTGTGGAGCTTAATGCTAGCTGGGTACGTCGAGTGCGCCCTGACGAGCGAGGCCGAGGAAATCTTCCACGCAATGCCGAGGCGCGGAGTCGTAGAGTGGACGACGCTGATCTCGGGCCACGCAAAGAGCGACGAGGAAGGGTGCGAGAAGGCGCTGAAAATGTTCGAGAAAATGCATCGAATCGGCGAGGCCGACCCGAACGAGTTCACTTTCGATTGCGCGGTTAGGGCGTGCGCTAGATTAGGGAGTTTGCCGGTCGGGTCGGCCCTCCACGGGCTTCTGATCAGGTTCGGGTACGAACTCGACTTTTCGATATGCGTATCACTGTTCAACTTATACTGCGATTGCGGAGCTGTGGACGATGCGAGTAGGGTCCACGCCAGCATGGACGGTTTGAGATTGGAGAGGAAGAACGAGCTCATCGCAGGGCTCGTGAATACGGGGAGGATCGAAGAGGCCGAGGCGATCTTCGAATGCATGGGCCCCCGAAAAAGCCCAATTTCTTACAACCTGATGATCAAGGGATACTCATTGTCCAACCGATTCGAGGATTCGAAGAGGCTGTTCGCTCAAATGTCCGAAAGGACGCTGACTTCGGTCAACACCATGATCTCGGCGTACGCCAGGAACGGGGAGATCGAAAAGGCGCTGGAGCTCTTCGAAGAGGCGAAATCGGAGGGAAATCCCGTGACGTGGAACTCGATGATCTCGGGATCCATACAGAACGACGAGCACGAGGAAGGACTACGCCTCTATACGAACATGCGAAGGCTATCCATAAGTCAGAGCAGGTCGACCTTCTCCGTCTTGTTCCGAGCGTGCGCCAGCCTCGGGTCGCTACTGCAAGGAAGAGCGCTCCACGCCCACCTGGCGAAGACGCCTTTTTCGTCCAACGTGTACGTGGGGACCGCTCTAATCGCCATGTACTCTAAATGCGGAAGCATTTCGGACGCCAGGACGGCGTTCGAAGGCGTGTCTTCGCCCAACGTGGCGGCTTGGACGGCGCTGATCGGCGGGCTAGCGCACCACGGGCTCGGTCGCGAAGCGCTCTCGGCCTTCGACCGAATGCTGGGAAGTAGAATAAACCCCAACGCGGCGACTTTCGTCGGCGTGCTGTCGGCGTGCGCGCACTCGGGCTTAGTAGGCCAGGGGACGAGGCTGTTCGCCTCGATGGGTGAATTTTACGGCGTAGTTCCGACCGTCGAGCACTTGACGTGCGTTGTGAGTCTCCTCGGGCGGGCGGGGCTTTTGTCGGAAGCCGAGGAGCTCGTCGAGAAAATCCCAGTTGAAGCCGATAAGATTCTGCTGATATCGATGCTCAACGCTAGTTGGTTTTCGATGGATGTGAGCGCAGGCGAGCGATTGGTCGAAAAGATGTTTGGTTGTGGCTTTAAACCGTCGCCGTCGGCCTGCGTGATTATGTCTAATATGTATTCAGTATCGGGAAAATGGTGGAAGAAGATGAAGGTTAGGGATTTGTTGAGGGATTCGGGGGTTAAGGACCCGGGATGTAGTTGGATAGATATCGACGGTAGGGCCCACGTATTTTCCGTCAATGATAGGAACCATCCGAAAAGTGATATGATATATGCGAGCTTGGGATCGCTGGGGAGAGACGCTCGGTCATCCTCCCTTCAGCACGACGTATTTTCGTATTCGTATTTCGTACATTACGTGTAGAGTATATGCTCGCCAAGTCGGCATACCTGTTTTTTCGTAGGGGAAATTTTGCGGAAGGAAGCGTAGGTGAACTATTAATTGTACATCGAACGAATGAGGGATTTTATGGGTTTGTATACAAAGAGTGTAGTATACATACATACACGGCTGTAGAGAGATTTTCGCTCTATTACGTAGTAACTTTTTACTCACTTGAAGATGTAGCGTCGAAGGTAATCCACTCGGGCGGGATGCTTGAGCTTCATAAGGGCCTTAACTTCGTGTTTGCGTACCATTTCTCTCGATATGTTAAGATTTCCCGCGATTTCTCCGAGCGTTCTGTCCCCTTTTCCGTCGAGCCCGTACCTCTGTCTGATCACCAAGCTCTCCTTCGGTTTCAGCGAATCGAGCTGCACACCAGGGATAGTAAGCAAAATAAGGCATTTCACTAAATGGAGGTATAGTGTGTGTTTTGTTTTGTTACCACATCATCTAAAGCAAGCCTGAGAATAGCTGGCTGTTTTCTCTTATCTCCTTCGACATCATCGACGTCGGTGATCCCATTGATGAGCTCTTCTTGGGTAAGTCCGTGCTTTGCGTGGAGAGAAAGGATGGGTTTAGACACGCGCATCACTTCGTTGTATCTTTCATGGGAGATGCCGAGGCGTTCCGTTATTTCTTCTTCGGTTGGCATTCTCTGAAGCTCGAACAAGAGTTCCAGTTTGGCCTTTTGGATTTCCATGCGAACCTATGTCGGCCAAAAGAATTTGATTGTAGCTACTCTGTCAAGGTTGATAAGCACAGTTTAATTTGATTTGTGAAACTTACCGACTCGAGGCCAAATGACACCTTTGTGAAGCTTGACAGCGTCATAGAACGAACGATTGTGTGCCTGATCCAAAAGAGACCATATGTCGAGAGGCGAAACTTCCTATTAGGCTCGAATCTATCGATAGCTGTGATGAGTCCCTTCACGCCAGCTTGGCAGAGGTCTTGGAAACGTGGGCCATTTGCGAAATCTTGAAAGTACTTGTTCATGACGAACAATACCAGCCTGAGGTTGTGCTGCAACAAACAAATAACAAAATAAAGTCTGTTTAGCTTCCTGATAGCAAGCATTTGACAAATCATGAGACAATTTTCTGGAAATTAGTTTACTAATGTTGTTTCAAAAAGACACAGACCAGAATTCAAAGCTATGTACAAGACAAAGTCGTGGCTAGCGTGATTGTTAGTTGGCATCGATTACCACGAAAAATTAGAAAAAGAGAAGTACAATTTACCTTTATCAGCTTGTTCCTAGCAGCATTTCCAACTTCCAGCTGCTTCTTCAGCTGCACAACATTTATATTCAATGCGCTCGCTAACTCGTCATCTGTAGCTTCTCTTGTTAGATCATTTTGCAATGTCTCCTTAAGTTGGAGGATCCCCTAAATGCAAAGGACCGAGTTCAGTAGCACATAGAATCAAGGAATGAAAGAAGACTCGATCTTCCTTTTCTCTTTGGGGTAGATTTACACGTTATGTTTCAGTTACAAGTCGATGCTCTCACCTTCATAGGTTGCATAAGCTTAAACAGCCATGAATGCTCAGTTGAAGGAAGAACTGGCGGGATCTTCATTTTCTTCCAGTCTAAGCTGACCAAGTCAGTGGAAGCAGAATAGTCCCTCACAAGCCTATCGATCTTCTCATCTTCACCGCCTTCTTCCCTGATGCTCTTCTTCTTCCGAGATGACGAAGCAAATTCTGTTTCTTTCATCATCTTCAGAGAAATCCTCTTCTCAAGAGTCAACCTTTTGTTCTTCTTTCCTTGACTCCTCACAACGTTATCCGCAGTCTTCTTCTTCTCTTCCTCTTCAACTTCAACCGTTTTCCCTCTACGAGACTGTCTTCGTCTTACCCTCGTCGCCACGTCATCAACGGACACATCCGTGGCGGTACTTATTTTGAATATCTTCTCAAGTTTCTCGGCAGCTTCGTTGTAATCCAACCCTAGCGTACTCTGAAGTGCTTCAGCCACCGAAACAGCGTTTACCCTCTCGGGGCGTTTTTTCGCCTTTCTTAACCTCTTTTCGGTTTCTTTACTTCCTTCCAAGGGTAAAACCAACGACTCAATAGGTGTGACGAAAGCTGTGCTTTTCGGCTTATCGTCCTTGAAAGATAATATGAACGGCCTCCTAACTGAAGAGTAGCGAGTCGAATATCGTGACTTCAATCCCAATGGAGTTTGTGCGGCAGAACTCGATACAGTGACAACTCCCATAACCAAACTGTTCACAATCCCAAGAACAATTGTATCAGTCAATCTGAAACACAAACAGCAAACGAAATTCAAGAAACACGGACCAAATTCGCATCACTCAATAAGATAACGAAGAAGTCGAGCCACTGAATGCAATCAATACATGCTGTTCTTTAGAAAGTACTATCCATCGCCTATATAGCTAGAGAAATGATAAAATAAGTTGCAGAAAAAATCGTCGCAATCTTATATTCACACAAAGGCTGAATTCCAAGCTCAATTAGATGCCAACTGCACCAAGCCACCGGCAATATGCACACTGATCTAATTAATCACACGGAACTAAAAGAAACTTCGCAATTAAGTAAGATAAGTCGGCAGATTCTCAATCCAATGAAACAGAACCGTACCAGGCAAAGTCGAAACGGTGTAAAACTCTGTCGCCGACTAAAATTCCGGCAACGAACGGAGAAGCAGCTTAACGCAGGCTATAATCGCTTTGTTAGTTTGAAAAATCTCAGGTGAACGTGGGATTTTGGTAGTCAGTAAACGGAAAGCTAAATAAATAAATAAAAGAACAAAATGGTTTGATCGAATTTCGGCGTCCACAAGCTTCTTCAGAATAAATCGACGGCTTAAAAGTTTTAGGATGGAAACCATCGACGGCAGTCAGCTCAGACGTGAGGTGACTAAATTATCGCGGTGACGTGGCAGGCTACGCTAGCAGAGAATGAAATCTGACGTGGCAAGTTTTTAGTGGAAGGAGAGATATTTGTCAAGAGATCCATGGATAGTGTGTGCTCCGTGTTGATTGGGGCCCATTATTGGATGATTATCATTTATTAATTTTTATTTCAATATTTTACGATGTACTTCGTTGATATTATGAATCCAGTACCGCCTTATTCCAGCCATTTAAATTTTCCTGTTCTTTTATTTAATTTACGTGTCACGGTCTCCTTTTTCTATTTTGTGGGTAGACTTTTTCGTAATTTTTTTTTATCAAAGACTAATATAAACACGTAGTATTTATTTTATCTATTAATTAATTTATTTGTCTATATTTATTTATCACTTATTATTTACTTTTCATGACGAGTTTATCTTTTAAAAATGATTAATCATTTTAATTAATATTAAAAGAAATAAATTGAATATAAAGGTTCATCTTGTAATGAAAATTGTATAATATTTGACTAAAAATAAACATGGTACATAGTCAACAAAGTAATATTCATTGGAATTTATAATAGGACGATAATTTAAGGGTCCAAAGTTGCACTTGCACATGGCTGAAATTTTGCAATAGATTCAATAGGGCAAACGACCATTTCCGTTATATATCGTTTCTTTCTGTTCTAATATATTTTTATATATAATAACTTTTAACGAAAATGCAGAATTACCTTTAAGACGTTGACAGTAATAAAACAGAACAAAATAAGATTGATATACAAAAAATTCCCTTCCCAGTTAAGATTCAAGCCAAAATCTCCCCAAGCATCAAAACTTGAATCAGGAAAAAAACAAATGAGAAGAGAGAAGATTATTATTCCCAGACATAAGTCCACAACATGGACATTGATCATCTTAAAGATTAGAAACTGTTCCATCTATAATAAACTAATCAGCATTTGAAGAACTTCATTTTCTAACATACCAAAAAGAGATGAATAGTCAGTTGTTGTAGCGTAGTCAGCAGCTGCCACTATTATCCTCTTTTTCCTCGGCTGGTAATAACTAAGACACGGTGTATGGACGATGTAAAACGTACTTTACGACTTCGTAGAATGAAACGACGATTGCTACCGAAGGACCAGCTCGGGCTGTACGTGGGCCCACTCCGGTGAACAAACCCTTCATCCCACCATCCCTGTCATTATATTAATGCGAATAAAAAAAATGAAAATGATACTAGTACGACTAAATTTACTAGGTCATAGAATTTACAGAATTATTACCTCCATACTTCCATAAGTGTCTGCCGAGTGGTCATCTTCAATGCTCGAGATGGATCTCTCTATAGAAGATTTTAAAACGAAAAATAGTCATAGAAGCTTGTGAAACTAATTATCTTCTGAGTATAAATTCAAGAATTAGTTAGGGTGTGTTTGATTTCTGGAAATTAGTAGGGAAAAGAAAATGAGAGGGAAAAGGAAAACTCGTTTTCATGTTTGGTTGATCAAAGAAACAGACAAGGAAAAGAAAAGAAAATAAGTTTAATTTTGACTCAACTAAGGAAAACCAATTTCCTCACCAAATGGAAAATGAAAGAAAAGCTTATGAAAACCATTTTCTCTCCTAGTTTCTTTTTTCACCCTACTTTCCTCAAACCAAACACAGTGTTAGTATAAACAGCAAGTACCTCAATTTGCCTTCGTGTCTTGGCGACATCAAGGGGACAAGTGACAGCAGCAGCGATACTACCAGCAATGAAACCAGCCGAGAAGTTTGCCCCGAGTAGACTTGCAGCATTTGCCTCGTCACCAAACAGGCCTAGAAGCCGCCTTCTTACCTGTTATCAATAGTACATTGTAATTTCTATCTATTGAGAACACGTGCCTACAGCTACAGAGGAAAATAGCCTTTTGAACGTATATATTAAAGCATAACAGAATATAAAAGATAGAACAAAGACACTCACAGGCTCGAGCGTTGACCAGCAGATTGCAGAGAAGGGCACGTCACGGGCAAGTTGGGCCCCAAGGCCAGTCCACAAGACACGGTAGCTTGACACTGAAAAAACAATTGCAGTAAGTAAAAAAGAAAAGCATTGAGGAAATGGGAAGAATTGCATGGAATTTGGCACAGAGAAGACCTTCAAAACATTGAGGTTTCTTTAGAAAACAAATTAGCTACCACAGTGCATTGAATAAAACGAAACACTTTTTTGGGAGCTCAGAACAAATTGATGGATATAAGAAAAGAAAATCATCGTATAAGAGGTAATCATAAATGTCTTCTAGTTAGATAAAGTATTATAGATTCCAGATGACTCAAACGACTGTAAATTAAATCTTTCTTCCAATATACTTACATCTCCCCTGCAAGCTATTGGTACTCTTGACTTCCGAGATAAGATCAACCAAAGTCTTCAAGACTCCAGGTGGCCTTTGATCAGCATGGATGTGTTTAAAGGCCTAGAAAAGGTGCTATGTCAACCATCTTCTTTGACGAAACGGAATTATCAGGAGACAGGACATGTAATCACACCGATGTATCAAATACCTGCATACGTGTTTTTGCCAGCTCAATAGGGTAGCAACTAGTGCAAGCTAACGAGCGTGACATTGCCCCAGCCACTAGAGGTGCATACCCAGTAAAGCCTGGAGCATTCTGTGAGGCAAATTCCTCCAGGCGCTTTAGGAAAACGTCATAAAGGGGCAAGTAGATTCCAACCTGTATTAATAAACATATAAAGCCTTGCCCAGATTGGATATTGAAGATCTCATTTCAAGGTTACAGAAGATTGAGGATTCTATATCCTTTATAAATTGGCCGGTCAGGTACTTACAGTGGGAACAGCAAGTGCTAAACCCGCATTTGTCCCTCTCCAGAGTACTGAAGGCCCTTCCTGCAAAATATCAAGACTAAGTGTCCAACAAAATCACAAATTTAACAAGGAGGTAGCATGATGGTGAATAGAGAGGTAAAACGTCGTGCATGAAACTTTCCATCGATGTAGCTTCAAAAAAATGACGTAGTAACTCAACCTACATATGCAAAATTGTCACGCACCTGACGGACAATTTTGCAGAAGACATCCAGCGTCCCTTTGTAATGGAAACAATCAGCGGGGCAAATTGATACAGTACCGTGGACACCAGCACGGTTGCATGATGGAGAACACCTCAAATCAGCAAACATCTAGCACAATTATTGTATAAGACACTTAAACTAATTGATCTGGAACTGTAAAGCAGAAAGAATATACCATAACAGATAGAAGGGTTAAACCTATTAATTTTCTCTAGGAGCTATAATATAACTTTTTAAATAAGATCGACAATTATTCGTTTGGTAAGGAGATAAAAAAAAATGGAAATAGGTAGGCCAAGCGAATGAGCAAAGGATAACTAATGCTACCATGTGAGGTCCAAAAACTGCCATGCGACTTGTGACATTGCTCAATGGATGTGAGTAAGCGACACCAGCAGCTTGTGCTTGCAACCTTGTCTGCAAGTAGATAAGAAAGTGACCAGGAAAATAAAGAATGCTCTGAATATTAAATATCCAAATCAAAAAGTAGTACTAAACAGAGTAACGCAGAAGAAACATAAGAACCAATAAGCTCCTTTCCAAGACCAAAAACTGAGACTAACCCCTAAATTAAAAACAACTTTTCCATAAAAGAATGCTGTAATATACCTTAACAACGTCCAGGGGATTAACTAAAATAGCAGATAGAAATGCTGCCCCGGCTGCAGAAATTGCACGCTCAGGCAGTCCTAAATCGCTTGAAGTAGAAACTGAAAGATGAGACTGATTCCTTAACATTTCCGACACTCCAATTCCAGCAGCAACAGATGTCTGTTGTGAGATCAACGGGGCATCGTTGTTAATGTCCACCACTCTGGAGGACGACCCTTCCATTGTACCCATCCATGGCCTTTCGGAACACTTCAAATTTCCTACCATCCTCACCGAAAATATCCTCCTTTTTAGCTTTTAAGGAAACGAAACAACCTGGAATTGAATCATTCCGAGAGAAAATGTCAAATCAATCAGCTAAAAGCTTCGTACCTAAAATGCTCGACAAACCGAGTTTCACTCAACCATGAAAACAATAAAAATGTCATTCTTCAACTAGCACCTTGTTCATATTCAACGATGAGGAAGTACCGAATAGACCTTTTAGGGCTCCAAAATCAATTCAGATAAATCGAAATTGCAAAGGGTAATCCAATGGAACAAAATCAAAGAGAACTTCAGCTCCAAACCTCATACTCCCAGAACTAAACACTTTCTATCCCAGCAATCAAGCTATCAATTCATTACTGGCCACAGAAATTCAAGCACGGTCAACTTGCAAATAAAAATCCGAGGACATCTCCGTGACAAACACATAAAACGACGGCAGCGCATCCCAGAACAACAAGCATCATAATAACTAACCATATACATACACACAATACCCGAAAACGATCATCAACTATCGCATATGGAAATGAAATACATAACCATACGGCGATTACAGCTCCTCCCTTTCACGCTTTCTTTACCTTCTCTGAACAGATGAATTGTGTTCTTCGATTTCCGAGTTGCTTGGAGAGATGAATATAGAGTCACGAGAGAGAGAGAGAGAGAGAGAGAGAGAGAGAGGCCTCTCGATTTAGGGCTACGTATGTTCGGCGCTCTAAATATGGCAATAAAATAGTGATCGGTGTATTTTATTTTTAAAAAAAATTAGAAAAAAAAGGTAAATAAAATGGCTTGAGTTTTTACAGAAAAAAATAGATTTATATCTATATACATATATTATATATAAAAATTTGTAGATTGGTCATCAATCTTGCCATGGGATAAGCCGAACTTCAAGCAAGATTGAGTAGGTCAGCATTTCGGCACTATGACAAATTCTTTCGTAAGAGCACCTCAAGGTAATAAATGGTAAGATATTTTAGTCACAAATATTTGTGCATCAAAAGAATGCAAGTCACAAATAACCTTTCAGTGATCGTTACCAATTTCGTATTATTCTCGCATAAAATTCACAAATAATCTTGATAAAATAGGATATTTTTTTCAAACTTTATTTTGTTTGTATCTTAAAAGACGAACAAATGGGATACTCGGAATTTAAGAACATTATTGGAGATAAATAGAATATTATTATTTCGAATACGAACCTACGCCAAGAATGTTAACATAGAAAACAAACTTTCGTATACTAACTCGAGAGGTTGTCAATTAATTTGCCAATTCAACCTCATGTTTTGTTTAATAGGGTCATTGGATTTATTAAATATCTCTTATTCAGATTGATTTTGTAATATGTTTCTTTTATGATTTGGAAGAAGTAATTTTTTTCCTAAGAAGTTTTAACTGAAACTAATTTTCACTTTTCAGTTCCCATCGTGCTGGAAACTAACCTGTCTTAAAAGCGGGCCCTATGTTGCCACGTGTCGAAATCTCAGCCCCTACACACGCAAATCGTCTATGTCTCATTTGGAAAACTTTTACTTAGACTATGTTTATCAATGACCCGGACAACCGGTTGTGTAATATAACTAAATAAAATAAATCAAACAACTAATTATTCACCACAACCTCCCATAACCCGGTTGGTGGACCAACCTGGTGCACCAACCGGTTGTGCTTAGTTTTCAAAACTATTTTTGTGGTTTTTATTGATTTTTATGATACATTTACTTATTTATTAAAATTTTATTTTAATTTTTTACCAAATGTATGTTTTTTTTCTCTATAAATAGAGACTAATATTGCTACATTTTGAGTCTCAATTTCAAATTATCTATTTCTCTATTACATTCTAATCTATCATAATTCATATTATTTTTCTATCTCTAATGACCAAAGTATCTAAATTTTATATCATATAATGTAATCTATTTTCAAACATTCAAATACTACTAAAAATAATTATAAAATATAAATATTATAGGTTGTGTTGGGTTTTTGATAAAGTATGAAAATTGTTGAGGTGTAGGTTGTGAATGTGGAGGAGAGAGAAATTAATATTTTATTCTCATGACCGGTTGTGAAGGTCATGGATATACATAGTCTTAGCAATGAATGAATCGTATCGTAATTCGTAACAGATACAGCTAGTTGCCATAAATCCATAACATATACTATCAGAAAGAAAAAATTGCAAGCTGTCTATCAAGGGTTTCTTTTAGTTCAGCAATATGACATAATTCAAGTCGTCCCAATATTTAAGTACAGTTGTTATTAAGCGTACCAAAGACAAAAATGGAATCTTTCTGACGATTAAGCCAGCAAAACACCTAAGATAGACATATTATCACTCACAGGCTTAACAATGGCGAGTCCTATGTTTCGAACAAAGGGGTCGAAATGGCTTAAGCAAACTTGTCTTTCAATGGACCTTTTGGTATTTTGCTCAAGACCTTGGCGTTGAACACTGAGTACTGTTTCTTTAACTCTGCCTCGGCTTTCTCTGCAAATGCGTCGACCTCGTCTTCGTATTTCTCATAAAGCACGGGCACGGTGAACAGAAGAACAATGCCTGTTATATTTTCGGTTAAAAAAGCAGATCAGTAGAACAACGTGCTCGAAATAAGAACACACAGTAAAATGCTTATGTTTTTTGGTTTCATGGCATCAGCAAATAGGTGGTGAGAATTTATGTATCGAAGATTCCAGTTTTAGTCCCATTTAGGCAAACATGGGATCTGCACTAGGAGACTGAGTGGTACATCAACGATACAAAATCAAACGTCAAATGGTTGCTATAAAGAGGATTTGTAGACTTAAACAAAATGGAAACGATTGAATGATTATGCACCTTTCCTCAACAATTGAAGCAAGAGAAAATTACTCACATATGTAGGACAGTGTCAGGAAGTTGAAACAGCCTCCAAGAAATGAAACTACCCAAAGTCCAGCAATCACCTGCAACGCCCACCCATTAGAAACTTTTTTAACAGTCATGAGCTACGAGAAACTACTGAAATGGAAAGTAGTTCTAGCTTATGGTTCCTAAGTATTAAGTTACTAAAGATGTTAAAGTAGTATATGGGATAATAAAGTAACTGTATGATGAATGGTAGAAAGTGAGATTTTTTTGATACCGCAAGGAATTTCTTTACATCTTTCCCTGATGCAATATCTCGAATGCTTGCAAGTCCAGCGTTGATTTCGACCCTAAGCGTAGAAGCTACACTGAGCACAATTTCCTCAGGGATTACAACTTGAGGGATCTTAGGTGGAGACCTGATGAATATAAACAAATAGTACGAAGAGAGTGAACACACAAACGTCGTGTAATGAAGGAAAGCTTCAGGAATAACTAGCTAGGAAAAAAAGCATACTTGTTGATGAAGGTTGCTGCATTTGACCAGAGGAAAGCGATCGCCAGGCCAAGGATCAGACCATGGCAGACAAGTGTGAGCAGGTGATATTCGAGCAATTCAAAAAGCACCCATATCCCGGTGGCGAAACCCAGCACACCGCCAGAAGCTTTCTTATTCCTCCATAAAAAGATGTCAGCAGCTGTAAGAATGTTTCGTCTCTGTGAGATATATGATGCACATAGAATGGATATCATGCACATATGCCGATTAAAGAAAGAAAATATACGATTCAATCAACACAAAGAAACTGACTCTAGCTCTACCATGCTTCCATTTATAGTTTATATCAACACCGAACACCATTAGTATAAGTAAACTACAACTGATCTTGCGGACATGTTAAAAGGTGACTATACGTATTTCCAACACAGGCAGATAAGTTTTCAGAATTAACAAAAAGATAAACCATGCCTCGTAAGATAATCATATTGTCCAAGTTTACGATAAAAATACAAGCCAATTGTTTGACGAAAGAGATAGGTTCCAAGTAAGCACAAAAACATACACATTTTAATTCTACACTCTAAACAACAGACCAACCACAACTAGGAATCTATCCCAAAAAAAAAAAAAAAAACTGTCAGGCTAAGCACATCAATTCAATCCCAAAACGATACAAGGAAATACCAACACCAACATTCAAGCACATCGAACACAGGCAAATCATCACACAAACTCGAAAATGAAATTCAGAGAACACAATGCCAAATATGTTAGAACAAAAATCTAGCAGAAATACCTATTGAAAGAACTAGAAAAACGTTAAGCGCAGACCTAAAACAGCACAAACACAACATTACACTCAAATGTAGACTAAAACGAGCTACGAAATACATAAACTCGTACGCTGACCACCGCCGAGGACTTCATGCACGGGCTTCTCCCGTCCGAACAGACGGTAGATCCTAGACTTCACAGCTGAGGCGGCCGACTTGATATCCTTATCTTCGTCATCAGAAGACGACGACGAATCAGAGTCGTGAAATTTCTCGGTGATCTTGTCGATCATCGACTCCTGTTTCTCGTGCTCTCCTACATTATCCGCCATTATATACGATCTTCGATCTCAATCTCCGCAGATCGATCGGTGAAACTATCGATGCCTATTCGTTGGTTTTTTTCTTATTTGTTCTTAATCGCGTTGATCCGATACGATTACGATGCGATTGTAGGAATATATGGGGCTATTTTAACACAAGGGAGCCCGTTACTATTTTTATTAAACGAATGGGAGTTAATCGAAAGTTACGAAATTCCAACAGAAATTTTTTTCGAGTAAAGAAAAATTCGAATAATTCGAATAATTATTTTTAATTCGAATAAGTAATTCGAGAGAAAAAGAAACTCGAAAGAAAAAATAACTATTCGTATTTTCAATTCGATTTTTTTAACCCGAATAAATGCTAATTTTCTACCCGAATATTATTCGAGTAACTCAAATAAAAACTCGAATAAACCGATTGAAAACGTCGATTTCAGGTTCAGAAACACGAAAATTCATTCAGATTTGGGTTATGCTTAATAATCATGAACCCATCGATTAACAACAACTCATTTCGACATGAAATTTCAGTCGAGCGGATCAAAATGATAATCAAACCTTCGAATTTTTTTTTTCAACACTTAATCCCTTTTTTTAATTAAAAAACCTAGAATCTTTTTTTTTTTAAATTTCACACAAAACTAATCCTTTTAATAAAAAACTCTGGGTGAGCTTGGTGAGGGTGGGTGTGCGTCTAAAATAAAATATGTAATTTAGAGACATTTCAGTTGCCGGCGTCAAAAACTCCGTTAGAAAATAACATCGAGTTGGCTATACTACAGTACCTTTTGTAATAAGGTAATTTGATCTTATATATTTTACGAACACACTATAGAATATAATATTTCGAGTTTAAACTCAAGAGTTCGAGCTTGGTTCGCCGAATAAAAGATTGGCTTAATTATTTTTTAGTCCCGTAAGTTAGGGGGGTGGCGTTATAGGGACCGTTATCTTCGGATTGTGAATTTTTCACTTAGCGACGGAAAATCCGTCGCTACATTGTGAATTTATTTATTTTTTATTTTTCCCCCTTTTGCGACGAAATTTCCGTCGCAAAACTCCGTCGCTAACCTGTACAGTGACATGTCAGCGGGTCGGCTGCCACATCAGCGGGTTTGGGTTACAATACAGGATCGGACCGTATAGAGTTCATAAATTGCCATTTTTTTTAAAGTTGCCGGCCCTATTTTGCCAACCCGAAGATAACGGTCCCTAACGCCACTTTCCCTAACTTACGGGACTAAAAAAATAATTAAGCCTAAAAGATTTGCCTGCATAACATTATATCTAAAATTCGTAATGTAATAGCATGTACGAAACAACAAACTGAAAAAATCCACAAACATATAAATCGAACATACGATGACAATACAAAAGCCGTCTTTGAACTGCCAATCTTTCCAACATTAAGCTCCTCCTCGAGCTCATTACATCAGCCAAGCCCTCTTACATATTGATCAACGTTTTTGTTAAATAGGTCATTTCTGCACAAACAAACAAACAAAGCAAGCACGACGACTAACATTCAAAACGATGCATTGGGCCGAAAATTTTATTAAATTTGTGGCTTACCTAATCGTAGCTCCAGGCGTATACAGGGGATTCTTGACAACGTACTCAACATAGAGGTTGTATATGTACTTTAGGGCGTCCCTTAGATCGCCAGTTCTTGGGTGAGTGACAAGGATTATCTACGATAAAAAGGGAACGACAGCCATGAAAGTGAAATGCATATACATAATATTATTGGCACGCGAAAAGAAAAGAAAATTCGGCACAGAGGTAGAAGGAATATCAGGAAAACATTGCAGAGCTGCATAATCAGTTAAAAATGTCGAATCTTCAAGATTATTTGGCTGTAGTTAGGTTTGAAGGCAGATAAGGCTTTTAGTGACAACAAACACTCGATACTTTAGTGACTATCATGTATGGATTCTCAGATCATAGGCCAAAAGTGCATGATTTCCCTAATCCCAGCGAGGAACACACACTCAACGATATCAAAGAGCATTTTGATGTAAACTATGGTTTCCACTATCAAATCACCAAAAATGGATAACTAGCAATCTAATAATGGAAGCTAACCTTGATCCCAGATGGGCTCTCCATGAAAGTCAGCTTGTAAGTATTCGTTCGAAAACTGTGAAAAGAACAACCTTGGCCAGATAGCTGTGGCATCCCAAGATTTCCTTTATCAGCGCTGCCCAAAAATAGAATTCCACCACGATCACGTTATGCTCAAGATCGATTTACCCATGCTTAAAATAACACAAAAGGAAGACTATTCACAACCCTAATTTCAAAATTAGATCATCAATCGCCCAAGAGATCGATCCCCGACAACGATACAATCAAAACGAGCAAAATTTCGGGCGAACTCTTAAGATTTCTCGAAGGGAAAAAACATCGAACACCTGGTGGGATCCATCTTGGCAGTCAAGGATTTGAGAGAAAACAGCAGACCGAACATGAGCTTGTGATCTTGCTGTGAGCTGAGGGTTTTGAGCGGCCGATTCCACTCTCTGTAGAGCAAGCAAACGCCATTTCTGTTGAAGATGTACATCATGTGGGCATTGTTCCCTGAAGCTGTAGGCAATGGTGGCAGTGGACTGATCTCAGAGCTTCCAAAGAATTGCATCTTTTTCCTCCTTACTACGTTTGGGGTCGGATCATCGAGGCATTTGTTTTATTGTTGCAAATTTGAGGTATTATTACTTTATTAGAATCAGTAAATGGCTTGCGGCCTATTAGTGGGCCGTTGGCCCAATTTTGTGAACTTCACCAGTCGATTTCGTAAATAAACAAACGTTAGGGGCTATCCTGAAAATACTATCACATGGGAAACCCTAAACTAAACCCTAGTTTCAGAATCTGTGGTATTTAACTATCGATTGCTCATCACTCGCTCACAAGCCACACGCTTAAAAGTTCTTTGGTTTTTTTTTTTTGCGTAGAAGGAAATCAACAGCAGCCATGGTTGCACCTGGTAGAGGTACAGAGCTTATTGTTTTAGCTTTAGCTGAAATCTATTAATTGGTCATGAATTTAATGGTTTTTTGTTTCAGGCCGTGGAGGTGGTGGATTCAGAGGAGGAAGAGGGGATGGTGGCGGAAGGGGAGGACGTGGCCGTGGTGGCGTTGGTAGAGGAGGTTTTGGTGGCAGAGGGGGGACGCCGATGAAGCGTGGCGGTGGTGGACGTGGCGGCGGTGGTGGACGCGGTGGTAGAGGGGGACGTGGGATGAAGGGAGGAAGTAAAGTAGTGGTAGAGCCACATAGACACGAGGGTATTTTTATTGCGAAGGGCAAAGAAGATGCACTTTGCACTAAGAATATGGTTCCTGGTGAAGCTGTGTACAATGAAAAGAGAGTCTCTGTTCAGGTATGAACACCGATATGGTCCTTTTGCTTGTTTTCTGGCTTGAAAGTTTCTATTGTTGTTTTGAGGCCAAGCAAGAGTTTTTTGAGGTTATTCCGTCTTAGTATCTGTTGTGCTCCATATGATAGTAGTTGGCTAACATGCTATGTTAATTACATATGTCAGGTTATTTTAATTGATGAATATGCTTTGTTGTCTTGATTGCTAGCAGAATGAAGATGGGTCAAAAGTTGAGTACAGGGTTTGGAACCCATTCCGTTCAAAGTTGGCAGCTGCGGTTCTTGGCGGAGTTGACAATATTTGGATTGTAAGTCTTGGTCTTTGTTTCCTTTTGTTTCATGGTTTCAAAATTGATCTTTAAGCTTCCAAATTTGTTTCATGTATCTGTGTATGTCGGTGAACATCTAATACGTAGTTTGGCATATGATCTTCAATTGAAATAGAAACCTGGTGCTCGTGTTCTTTACCTCGGTGCTGCGTCAGGAACCACTGTTTCTCATGTCTCCGACATTGTTGGCCCTGTAAGTAAAGCTTTGTTTGTAGGATAGCATTAAGGTCAGCTATAAGTCTGGCGGTGGCCTGTGTTTAGTCCAACTTTTGTGCTCTTTAACTGATTTGACAGGAAGGAGTGGTCTATGCAGTTGAATTTTCTCACCGAAGTGGCAGAGACCTGGTGAATATGGCAAAGAAACGTACTAATGTTATACCCATTATCGAGGATGCACGACATCCCGCAAAGTACAGGATGCTCGTTGGCATGGTTGATGTTATATTTTCTGATGTTGCTCAGCCTGATCAGGTTTGCTTTATGACTAAAGAGTTTCGGCCAGTTTCTTTAACTGTGGTCAGTTTTAGTACTTAATGTGTGATTTGATCATGAGTGTCTTTTTTCCTCAATTTCCTTTTTCTATTTTATATGGGTTCGCAGCATATGATGAGGTACTCGGATTCCCCTTCAAGACATCTTGAGTGATGCAAAAACCGAGTTTCTGATGCATTCTAAAATTCTTTAACTTCTTAGCGGAATGTGTGCTCAAACTAAAGGCTCACAGGAAGCTTCTTTTCTTTTTCCATTTTCCTTTCTCTAATTGTGGTGTTTCATTCTGATTGTGGTGTTTCATTCTGCCCCTCATCTAGTTACAACCTCTTTTAAACATTATTGTTCGACTAATCTCGTAAAATTTTCCAGGCAAGAATATTAGCCCTAAACGCATCATACTTCTTGAAAGCTGGAGGCCACTTTGTGATATCAATCAAGGTTTGCTTCAACTTCTTTTTATTCATGCTCTCATTACACACTTGTAACACCTACAATTGCCCAATCCATTGTGTTTACCGTGTCCTCAATTAGGCGAACTGCATAGATTCGACCGTCCCCGCCGAGGCCGTCTTTGCCCAGGAAGTGAAAAAGCTGCAGGCCGACCAGTTCAAACCAGCCGAACAAGTCACCCTCGAACCCTTCGAACGAGACCACGCATGCGTCGTTGGCGGCTATCGCATGCCCAAGAAACAAAAGGCTTAATGGTTAACATTATCTTGTAGGTTTTTGTTATAAAGATCCTTCCTTTTTGGCTGTTTGTTTCAGAACTTCCTTGTTTAAGACTCGTATCCTATTTATATTTGATTGCTGATTAATGATTGGAAGCAAATATGTCAATTCCAAAGCTGAAAATAACTGAAAAGTATACACAAGCTGGCCCTTTTCAATTTGATATCCTACGTCCCATCTGTTATCTTATGCTTCTTTCTTTGACCTTCTTCATCCATAGCCTTAAGTTTGTTCTTTATCGCGGCTATTTTAGCACTCCTACTTGTCTGCCCAAAACTGCCGCCAGAAAGGTTCGACTTTGATGATGTATTGCTGCTATTCGTCGTACCTTTGTCGACTTTCTTGTAAGAAAGCTCCGAGGCGTTTGGCGTATTCTTCTCCGTGGCGAGACGAACGACCAAAGGACGCCCACACGCCATTCGTCCGTGCATCTTCTCCTTGGCCAGCACAGCTTCCTGCCATGCTCACTTTAAAGACAAAAATTAGTGGATTTGCTAAGAGCTTAGATTTGTGATAAGATATGGTAACTACAGTTATCCAAATATAGCTCTATAGTCTATATTGAGGTCCTCTGACAATCGACCTAAAGATAAGCCAAGCTCAACTCATTTACATCCCTAAATACCATTCAATGATTCACCGTGCACCAATGAGCTTACATCTTGATGTAATTTTTTGAACATGTTAGCAAGAGAAGTGGCGTAATGGCGACGATTCAATGGATTCGAAAATTGAGTTCATCCAAATAGAACTATCATAGTATCTCTCTGGCATACTATCAAACATCTGCTAAACAAGGGCAGAGAGAGTAGAAAACGAGTAAAGCTTTATTACCTCTTTGGAGCTGAATTGGATGAACGCATAGCCACGGGGCTCACCGCGCTTAGGACCACGATTATGCCATAGAAAGTCTTCGGATACGATGTTCCCAAACGGAGAGAACATCTTAATGAGAGCCGCCCTGAAACGATCATCCGAAGATCAGTATTGCCCAACGAATGCATGAGATTCAGGTCTTAAAAACGACGACTTTTGACTGATAATTTGAAAAAATACGCACTCGGTTATCCTGAGGTCAAGGTTGCCGATGTACAGCTTGCTTTCTAGCTTGTCTTCACTGTGCTGATCCTGCAATTCGATATCATTACGAGCAATCAATTGACATACAAACAACACACTGATAGAGGCGAAAAGGCAAGTTGAAGTAGATTACACAAGATAATACCATGATTTCGCCTCGAATTTGACGGAAGACGATAGATCAACGACGTGTACCAATTGCCACGAGAAAACCCTAGTTAGTAGTACTCAGATCGAATCGAGGCAGGCGGCGTTTTCTTCACAAGCATGTACGGCGTCGTTTTGTTCGGCTTTAATTTCAAGTGAAGAAGGCTCTCAATGGGCCCGTAAATAAATGGGCCTGTAGCCCAATAGGGCGAAGCACTTTCGTTTCTTTCGGAAATGACGTCATTGTCCCTGCGATTTGCAGAGGATCATGCAACGCACTTCTCTTCTCTCTCTCCTTATTTATTCAGTCAACAACTCAAACCTGAAGGAAGCTGACACCCATAAAATCTCGAACTTCCGCGTAGAGATTTCGACGTCAGTAGTGGTTTCTGATCACGATTTTGAAGATGACGGATGTGATGCTCCATGTGTACGACGTGACCAACAGCAGCAATGAGAAGACGAACAGCAGAATCATGCACATTAATAAGATCTTCAAAGATGGGATTGGTCTGGGCGGCATATTCCACAGTGCTGTTCAGGTTTATTATCTCTGATAAAACACATTGATTGTTGCAATTTCCAGCTTCTGTCGTATATCTTTGCGACAGTATCACGTTGATTGATGAAATGGGATGTCTTTTGCTGGACTGTATTATTCTGCCTTTATGACTCTGTTTCTTTTGCTTGGAGTAATCTTAAATTAGATTTTTGACGGATATGCGTGCTAAATCGCAGTGCATTGTGTTCATTTGCCTCTTAACTCGACTGGGTGATTTGATCAGATGTTCTTTTAGTTTAACCAGATGATTTTTGGTCGGAAATTTTTTTCTTTTCAAGCAATCAGTAGTCGATGAGGGAGATTTGATCTGTAAAGCATGGAGGAGTGTTATACGATAGATTTTAGCATCACCGTAGATAGCACCTTTTTCCAATTTGCACTCACCAGCCAATTTGTTCTGTTATTCTGCTACATCTTGCTGTTTTGAGACTCCTTTCTGTTGGGATGCATTTATCCGGTTATTTTCGGTTTACAATCTGTCAGTGGAGAGTCATGTGTTCTATAGATGAAGCTGAAGCCTCATAATTTTCTTGGATTCAATTTCAATCTAACCCTTTTAGCACAACTCACAGATTTACGGAGACGAGGAGTGGTCGTTTGGGTTCTGTGAACGTGGGAGTGGAGTTTTCAGCTGCCCATCTACGAAGAATCCAACGTATACATACCGTGAAAGCATCAAGCTAGGAGTAACATCCTTTTCCATCTTCAAGGTTAATCAGATCCTTAGGGAACTTAGTAGGGAATGGCCTGGACAGTCGTACGACCTACTATCGAAAAATTGCAACCATTTCTGCAACAAGTTATGTGAGAGGCTCGGCATCCCAAAGCTTCCTGGTAAACACAGTCCCGTCTTTCTCACCCTTGTCGTGTATAAAACTTCATCAGTACCATGACTCTCTCTTCATATTGTCCATATCGTTGGAGAAATGCATTGTCTTCGTTAGAAAATGGATGACTTTGCACCTTCAACCCTCGTGTCATGGTCTTACTAAGCACATCCTTTAAGTGGCCTGCAAATTCGAAATGATGGCAAGTTTTATTGCAGGTTGGGTGAACAGATTTGCACATGCTGGTGATACCGCTGCCGAAATAGCAGGAATCACCGCTTATAAAGTAAGCTTTATTACATCATATTATGTCAAATCTGAGGGTTTCAAACTTGAAGCCAGTCAGAAATAGCTAGAAACTTGTGTCTACAAACAAATCTTTGCATGACTGAAGCAAAAGGATGCGATTGTATATCCGTTTATATTTATCTTCTGTGCAGTTGAGGCAAGCAAAAGCTGGGCTTGTATCTGCTAGAAAGGCGACATGTCGGTTTTTGGCAGGACATAAACATAGCAGTTCTCATGTTGCTACAGAGTCAGTTGAGAACTCGTCAGCTAGAAGACGTCGCCGTACTATTCGTAGGCTTCAAGCAAAGAGGTTCAAGAGCATTGTTCCATCCCTTGCCAGGCATTCTTCAACTAGTTCATGTCCAGGAAGTCGCGGCGAAGAAGAATGTAAAGGACGGGAATCCTAAGATCGAAGCTCGAATGTTCGGTAAATATCTGCAATTCAATACTGAATTTTGTTGTAAATTGGATATTTTTACTCCACTGCTGGGTTTCTCATACCATTATTCTTGAAACATTTGATTGAACAACTTTAAAGAACTGCCATTGTTTTATATCTTCATTCATGTGTTGGGACAGTGATTGCATAAAGCTTCAGAATTCAGACACACATAGGGGTACTCAGACTCAACAACCAAAGTATAGACTATGTTGACAAGCCCAAGTGTCTCCTAGAAACTATATGATACACTTGACTTGGGGTTAATTTTTGTGTCGTACGGACGTCCGAGATTTAGTAAAATGAATCTTTTGTCAAAATCATGAACACAAACAGGAAAAAGAAAAAATCAAATTATATTTCTTAATGTATATCACACATTTTTGGACATCTTAATCCTTCTGTTGATCTCCTTCTCCAACTCTTCTAGCCCTCCTACCTCTAGTTCCTGGACCAAGATCAATCACACAAAGCCAACCATAACATTAAAAACCATTAATCTAAAAAGAAATCAATATCCATGTCTTACATGCCTGTATTTATATACTAATCCGCAGATAAAATTACAAACCTTAGGTCCTAAGAACAGCCCATATGGGACTCCATTGAACTTTTCCGAGTGATGAAGCTGCACAATTCAAGTCGAAAAACACAACTCATTACACACATTATTCCGCATGAACATTTCACGGCATTTCTATTACACACAACACATACATACATACATACATACATACATACATACATACATACATACACACACACACACACACACACACATACATACATACATACATACATACCTGATGAGCTGCTGCTACTCTTCGAAAATAGGGAACGTTGGCGATGGGCCCCACCGGGAATCGCCTGTGGACAAGCCCGTCGTGGACGAACATGTATGCAATCCCAAATACAGTAATTCCAAGGCCCTAAACGCAGCGATAAAAAAAAGCCCACATTTATTCCATGTCATAACATGTTCTAAATTGTATGTGTGTGTATATATATATAAATGTATCTGTATAGAGTGATTTTTACAGCTCCAAAGCATAGGCCGGGGACAAGGCCCTTGTGGAAGAAACCATACGAAAGAAGTGCAATCGCTGGGACAGCGTTGATTATAGCGAAGACGTCGTTGAGCTCAAAGGGTCCTTCTCTTGGCTTGTGATGCGACTGTAGTTATATAATTATCCATCAAAATTCAAGGGCCAAGATGCAATTTTTTACCCCGAAAGAATATCATTGGATTGGATTCAAATTGACAATGAAACAATGGAAAGGTAAGTAATAACCTCGTGCATGTTCCATAGAGAAGCATGCCAAAGAGCTTCATGCGCCCATCTAGCCCAGTACTCCATTCCCACCTATACATCCAATTTTCGATTCAAAGATACGATTTTTATCTATATTTTGGCAAAAGGGACGCCTTTCTTTTCATCGATTTAACGAATAATCGTAAATGTGGAATGAAGAAGAGGCTTACCGCCGCGCCAACAGAGAGAGCAAATGTACCAAACATCTCTGCATAAGGTACCTCTCCGCCCTGCGGCAAAAATCCCATGATAAAGATTGAAACTTTACGTGGTTACGAAAATCATCTGTATATTCAAAGCCAATTAAGTACCTCCATATGCCAATAGAACCTGTAATAAACAGCCATGACGGCCATCGACGTAACGCCGAAGCTCGACAGAACCGCCGCGACCAAATAAGTGGACTTCTCCGACCTCTTCCTGGCAAACTTCTCCGCCAGCTGGCGCCTCTTCACCGCCTTCGACTCTTCTTCTTCTTCAATATTGCTCGCCAACTGCTCTATCTTTTCGCCGTCCTCTACGAAGTAGCAAACTGTAATGAGCTCTCTCTTCTTCGATAGCCTCGAAGAAAGCAGCCCATTAAATTTCGGAACGCAAATCGGCGGAGACTGAGATCTGTGGCTGACCAACAATGTGGGCCTCCGTGATAGAAACGGTCCGTGCTTGGGATGATAGATGGTTGCCGTTGAGATCCCCGCCGCCATGGACGGTGGCTTTTGCGTCGTCGTCGGCGAAGGAGGAGGAGGAGGAGGAGCGATGGGTTTCGTCAGGGAAACAATAACGTGGCCTTAAAAGGGGTTTGAGAATGTGTAATAAATCTGTGATTTCTTGTTTTGTCATTAAATGTGTGGTTGAATGAAGCCTTTGAACGCAGACTATGTCTGCCATGTGATAGAAGTAGAACACGTCTCTTTTGTCTACGTTGTTCTTTTCTTTTGCTTTTTAATTTTTTTTTTATATTTAAGGTTGTCTAGTGGGGTGGCGATGATAACGTTGCAGTACTACTGACACGTGTCGTTCTGTGAATGGACCAAGAAATTGAAGGGGTGATTCCCTGCTCAGATGACGTCAGCGGAATTTGTCCCTACGTACTTGTCGACGTGGAAGTTGGATTTCGTAAGCGACTAAGAGAAAGCCACGTAGTCTGTTTCATTTTTTTGCCTGAGAAATTTACATAACCTTTTCCTACTGAAAACGATATAATATTTATTTTTGAGTTAATTATGATTCAGCTCCTATTCATATTTAAAAATCGTCTTCAGCCCTTGTCAGAAAAAGCAATTAGTTTTAAGGACCCGATTTTTCACCTTATTTAATCGCCTTATTTTGAAAACTGAAATATTATTAGTCTTCGAATTGGCAACTTAGTCGTTAAATTTTGTTAGTTTTACGGGCTCCTTTGGAGGGTCTAAGGCCCAAATAACAAAAGTACGAATACTATGTCGAGAAAAGTGGACATTAGTTACATCGGAGTTATTACAAACCTGTACTACATGAACATGAACATAAACTAACAAAACCTCGAAATATTACATTAAAAAAAGGGATCTTTACAATTCAGCCCCCATTCTACTTTAAAAATCGTGTTCACCACTGTCAGAAAAAGCAATTAGTTTTAAGGACCCGATTTTTCATACCACTTCATCGATCTGTGGTACCACTTTTTTGTTCTGTAGTACCACTTCTTTGTTCCGCAGTACCACATAATTGCTCTGCAGTACCACTTCTTTTGTTCTGCAGTACCACTTCATTTTTACCGCAGAAAAATGAAGTGGTACTGCAAAGCAATTATGTGGTACTGCATAACAAAGAAGTGGTACTACAGAACAAAGAAGTGGTACCACAGACCGATGAAGTGGTATGAAAAATCGGGTCCTTAAAACTAATTACTTTTTCTGACAGGGGCTGAACACGATTTTTAAACATGAATAGGGGCTGAATCATAATTAACTCTTAAAAACAAGCACCACAAAAGAAACAAAAAAGTTCGTTCTACAACCTCACTGCTCCTTAATCTTGCCAAAGTAAATCTTGAAAGCCTTAGGCAAGTAAAAGGTAGCAAAAACCCAAAAAGATTAAACCCCCAAAACGCCATATTCGCCGCCGCAAGCAACCTCCCCGCCGTAAACCTCGCCGGCGCACCACCACCTCCTTCCTTCGTAAACTCAATCCTCATCCACTCCATCAGCGTATAAATCCTCACCGAGTTATAACAAACGGGCACAAAGACCCGAACCGGCAAGGAAAACCCGCCGGAAAACGACAAGCCCTCCATGAAAACCTGACTCGCCAGCAAGAATACGTGCGGCGCCGCCGCCTTGATCCCGTCCTTGTCGGCGGCGTAGATCCCCTGAAAGATGTAGCACACGGGCAGGAACAGCCCCACCACCGCGGCGACGGAGACGTAGATCTTCAGGAGCTTGTTCCCCTCGCCGTAGACCGCCGGCTCGGGCTGGGAGGAGGACGGCGGCGGAGGGAAGGCGATTTTGGAGATGAAGTACATGTATACGGCGGAGAAGACGACGAAGGCTATGTCTTCTAGGGCCACCATGCCGCTCGAGGATAGGATGACGATTAGGGCGAGGGAGTTGAGCTGATTGAAGGTGAAGAACCGCCGTCGCCGGGGAGGTAGGGCTGATTTCTCGGCGGTTCTCACGGCGGCGGTGGTTGGTGTTGGGTCG
The DNA here is from genome assembly GCA_027422505.1 of Craterostigma plantagineum. NCBI lineage: Eukaryota > Viridiplantae > Streptophyta > Magnoliopsida > Lamiales > Linderniaceae > Craterostigma > Craterostigma plantagineum. The sequence continues at coordinate 5,518,987 of JAPQWV010000015.1, forward strand.
TCGTGTTCTTTGGGAGGGTTATGTCGCACGTAGGACCGACGCCGCCTGACATTTTTTTTTTTCTTGGCTTTGATTTTGCTTCTGTTTATGAGCTCTGTAAGTAAAGTGAGTGGAATCGATTTATTGCTAAATACGAGGGAAAGATGAAGACGATGATTGTTTTCTGTTATTACATACGTGTGGAGGTACGAGGGACACGTGGCAGTTGCTAGGGAGTTTGGCGATGGCTTACGCGTCATATATTATATTCTAGTAAGTTGATATTTTTGTCGTTGGGCTGGAGAAGGCCCATCTAGGAAAGATGGGCTACTAGCTGCGTAATTGGGCTACACTTGAGAAAGCCCAAATATTAGCTGCGTATAAATTGTTGGAAACCCTAACGCTGTCTCTCACACTCAGCTTCGTCCTCAGTTTTGTTGGTGGCGTTCCAAATTGAGGTATTTCGATACATTTTAATCGCTGTATCAGTTGTAATCCTTGATTCTGTCTGTTCGTACTTGCAGATTTACGTATTGTGTTGTGTTAGCGTTGGATTGTTTGAGGTCAGTCTTTCTTAGTGGAGTACAGATCTATTACCTTCGTGTTCCTTGATTTTTGGTGCTATTTATCGGCTCGGTATGATTTTTTGCTTGATGATCAATTGCTGTTTTGGAGTCAGCTTTCATATTTCTTAACATTGGGCAGTTTTCTTCTTCTTTTTTGGCGTGTGATGTTTCTGGGTTTACTGCCAGTGAGTTCTGCTTCTAAATAATAACAATTCGAACTTTCTAAAGAAGTGTTATCCCCTTATTATTGCTTCAAATGGCATCTTTCGTTGTTTGTTCCAAATATATGTTTCCTTTGGTGACTCTACTTAGGTAATGGCTCCAAAGCAGCCACGCAGCGGGTTATTTGTTGGTCTAAACAAAGGTCACGTAGTCACCCCTAAAGAATTAGCACCACGGCCATCTGATCGTAAAGGGGTAAGTCATGGCAAGATTCTTTGCTCGTTTCTTTTGTCTCACCTTTTGATTAGATTACCCACAACTGTTCTCATTCTACTGTCTGACTTGTTCTTGAGCTGATTCATTTTGTCTTTTATTTCTTGATTTGACTCGCCCCGTTCGAAAATAGTGCCCTTTATGTTCTTATTTTCTCATCGATTGTTGTGAATTAATTCCAGAAAACAAGCAAGAGGGTTCATTTTGTTAGGAGCCTCATCAGAGAAGTTGCTGGCTTTGCGCCTTACGAAAAGAGGATCACCGAACTTCTCAAGGTCGGCAAGGACAAGCGCGCCCTTAAGGTTGCCAAGAGAAAGTTGGGCACTCACAAGAGATCAAAGAAGAAGAGAGAGGAAATGGCCAGCGCGCTACGCAAGATGAGGTGGGCTTTCTTTTGCTTATTCATTACCTTAATCATCGCGTTGCTTTCTTCGATAAATTTCATGAAATTTTTTTACTTACGTTTGTGTTCTTTCTCACTCGGAATTTTGGTTGGATCTTTGCAGGGCTGCTGGTGGTGGTGAAAAGAAGAAGTGAAGTCTGTTTTTCGATTTATTTTTTTATGTTCGTTTTGAGACTAAAACTTCATTCACATTTGGAGATCTATCTTGCAGCTCTTGTTTTACCCTTTTCGTTTGTAAGAACTAATGTTCACTTGGGCAACTTTGTTGTGTTTCGTCTTACAAAAATCTCCAAGATTATCCAATAACAGAACATCTTTCATCAAGCATTTGCCATTTTTTCGCCCGAAAAAGGTTCGTCGAAAGTGTGACAAAGTGTTAATATGTTTCAATTGAGGGCATCATACATGTATGTTATGCATCCGTGCTATTACAAGGTCTCTCTTTTGCATATATATATGCTAACTTTTAAGTTATTTATTCTTAGATACCATTATATATTATAGCCTGTATTTTCTCTGTAGAAAAATGGCTAATATAAACAATTGTTAGCCCTTCATTCTCTCTTCTCCACCCACATTTTCCTTTTCGTATTTCTTGTTTAGCAAAACACAACAAACTCTTCCTATTACCATCTCCAATATTCTCAATAATTAATCAATCCATGTGATCTTTCTGCCTTCCTCCATCCATACCTCTCAAAAATTGTTCGTTTGTTTTTTCGGCAGGTTTTCAATATTAGCTTCACCACAATTCGAAGACGAAATGGTAACGACCGACGCCCTTATCATCGAACACATCGAATCCATACGCCAAATTCTATTACCTGTGTATAATCCGTGCTCATGATATTGTAATGAGAATGACATACGTCTTTCGTTTTCTTGATCTGATCCATCGCCCTTCTTTACGACGTACCATTTCGTCGTTCTTTATTACATGGGTTATGACTATTTTTAGCCCGTTTTGTACTGGCTTTATAATTTTTGGTGAAAAGTTGCCGTTTGGAAAAAAAAAGGTATTATTACAGGCGAATTCTTCATCTGGGATGTCAGTGGTTGACGAATGCAAGCTCAAATTCTTGGAGCTAAAGGCGAAGAGGAACCACCGATACATCATATTCAAGATCGACGGCCAGGAAGTCGTGATCGAAAAGCTCGGAGATCCGCAAGATTCTTACGACGACTTCACCGCCTCGCTTCCCTCCGACGAGTGCAGATACGCAGTCTACGACTTCGACTTCACCACCGACGAGAATTGCCAGAAGAGCAAGATCTTCTTCATCGCATGGCGAGTCAAAAAGAAAAACTCAAAAACTTCTTTATGCGCTTAAAAATCAAATAAGTCGAATTTAATGTTGGTCGGATCGGAGAACTAGTAGAATGAGAGCTCCTTATAAGATTGTGGACTAACTCTTTCTATTATATGGGCTTGGGCTATGTTTAGGCTCGAGAAAAATCCCTAAAAATGAGTTCGACAGTTTACGTCTTAGTTTGCTCTCAGGTCGCCCGAGACTTCGAAGGTGAGGATGAAGATGGTTTACGCAAGCTCGAAGGATAGGTTCAAGAGGGAACTCGACGGGATTCAAGTCGAATTGCAGGCAACCGACCCGAGCGAGATGAGCCTAGACATTATAAAGGCACGCGCATATTAGGCGAGGAATCGAAGAGAGAAACGGAAAAAGAAAACCTAAGATATTTGATGTTTTTTTCTATCACATGGCTTTTGTTGTGTTTTTATTACACTTGAGTTTATTTTGCTTCAAATGGAATCTTGGCTTGTGTGGCTTTCTTTGTTCTCATATGTTTGCTCCATCTAATCATATTTAACTTGATAGACTGACGAAATTTGCTTTTCGTCCTTCAGTGCGTCCATATTTAAAACTAGCCGGAATGTATTCACTCTATTTGTTATGAAAAGTCATGTAATACCCTTAATTGCTTAATTACAATTTTACCCTTAATATATAACTTAGGCTTAATAATTTTTTTGGTCTTGTAAGTAAGGGGGTGTCATTATAGGGACCGTTATCTTAGGTGGTGTCATTATAGGGACACTAACTTTCGGAAAAATGACAATTTAGGGACAATATACGCCCCGGCCCGATAATTTGACCAAAATCCGCTGACGTGGAAACCGACCCGCTGACGTGTGTGCGTATACGTATTAGCGACGAAATTTAGCGACGAAAATATCGTCGCTAAAGGAAGAAAAATTAAAAACATAAATAAATACAGTTCCGTCGAAAAAAAGGTCAGTGACGGAATTAGCGACGGAAACTCCGTCGCTAAAGGGAAAAAATTAAAAAAAAAAATTAAAACCTTCTTCTCCAATCGATCTGCTTGCCGCCGTCGGAATCCAAGGTCGTCGCCGGCCTAGACTCGTGGAGTCGTGGGGCGACATTTCTGGGGTCGCACCACGGTTCGACGGCGACTGCGGCTCGGGGAGAATCGAGTGCAACGGCAATTTCGTGGTGGGTTTAGCTCGGCGACGGCTGCTTCTCGGTGACGGCTTCTCGACGGCGGCGCTGGACGGTGGCGGATGCTTCTCGGCGACTGCTTCTCGCCGACGGCGGCTTCCCGGCGGCGGATGCCAGAGTGAAGGTGGTTGCGATGGGCTGAGCTGTTCTTAACTTTTTTTTTTAAATTTTTTCCCTTTAGCGACGGAATTTCCGTCGCTAACTCCGTCGCTGAACTTTTTTTCGACGAAACTGTATTTATTTATTTTTTAATTTTTACCCTCCTTTAGGGGCGGTATTTCCGTGGCTAAATTCCGTCGCTAATACGTATACGCACACGCGTCAGCAGGTCGGTTTCCACGTCAGCGGATTTGGGTCAAAATACCGGGCCGGGGCGTATTGTCCCTAAATTGTCATTTTTCCGAAAGTTAGTGTCCCTATAATGACACCACCTAAGATAACGGTCCCTATAATGACACCCCCTTACTTACAGGACCAAAAAAATAATTAAGCCTATAACTTATTACAAGCTTTTAACCTTTAATCTTACGGATATCTACACATAAATACCTATTTGAATAAAAACTTACAGATCAGTACCTATAGCAGAAATTTTTACAAAGAGCTACCCGATTTAATTTGTACAGTCTCTTCAGTCATGCCGTATCTTCCTCTGTGGGTATTGCGTACCATGACACGTTTATATAGGGTACCTAAATGTGTTTGTACGACGTACCTAATGTGTAAATAGGCGTACCTAAATGTGCTAATACGGGTATCATTTTCTAAACGTATTACGTACCACAATACGTTGATATAGGGTACCCAAATTGGCGTACCTGCGGCGGATCGGGTTCCTATCTGCAAAAAATTTATTCAGTTAGGTACCTACATATAAAAAATGCTGACAGGGTACTAAATTACCAATTTTTTTACAGAGGTGGTATTTATGTGTAAAGACCCCAAAATCTTATTCGTTAAATAACTTATTAATAATATAAAAGTTTCAAAAAATACAAAATGCACGAACATTGGGGGTGATATACATACTAGTTTATGATAAAAACGGACTATTCGTATATTAGATTTGCTATGGTGCCCACCTACCGTGAGCACCATAACCAAATCACTCAATTTTTTTAAGTTTTTTTCGATTCTCAACGTCGCCAACACCTCCGTAGACCCTCCCATATCATTGCTAACCTAAATCGCCCTCTCCAACACGTTATTTTTAAGAAAGTTCATTATTTATTATTCACATGTGGACGACGTACCGAGGTGATGATTTTCTTAAAAATTAACGTGTTGGAGAGGGCGATTTAGGTTAGCAATGGATATGAGAAGGTCTACGGAGGTGTTGATGACGTTGAGAATCGAAAAAACTTAAAATATTGAGTGATTTGCTTATAGTGCTCACGGTGGTGCGTTTCTATTAATTATTTCAATTATTATGCAAGTACAAAGTATACGCCCTCGTAAGATCTGGATAGAATTGATATAGTATGGTATGTGGGCTCCACAGTTGTTCTTTCATTAATTTAGTTTCATTATATTTATCTATTAAGTATATATTTATCTACTCTCTCCCCAAACCATAATAGCGTCAAGCTAATTCCCTACACATTAATTATTAATGCGTGCTAAAAGTCATAATTGTACATCATAAATGTTTCTAGGTCACTTTTCCACCATCTCCCAACTATATATGAAATTAATAAATATTTCCCTTTTTTATTTAAATTTAAGTAATCCTTTTTCTTTTTATATTCTCACTTCGGTTCTCTGAAGTCCTCAGTGACGAAAGCACGTTGAGAGAGAGAGAGAGTGACAGCAGCTCATTTTGCCGACAACACACAGAACAGTAAGCTTCTTTGCTTTGCTCTGCTCTGTTCCACTGTACTGTGGTGTGAATTTCTGGCTTGCTGTACTCAAACGACCTGTTTTTCCTTTTTTTGATGTTTGATTGTTGATTTCTTGTAAAATGCTGCCTCCATATTTATGGAACTTTATGTATGGGCCTTGATTTTCGCCGGCGTCCCAGCTTAATAGCGAGATGCTTAGCCAATTGACATAGGATAGTCCTTTTGAAACGATGGGTTAATTAACTGGTTCTGGTCTCTGATGCGGAGTACAATTGTTTAGAGTTTATGAATTAAACAATTGTCAGTTTGAGCTGATGGCTTAATCATTGCGTTTTAGATTACCCTTTTGTTTGTCGTCAGAAGAGGACTTGATGGTCAAATTAGTAGCTTTAATTAAAGCATGAAAAATTGACCTACTTTGTCGTCTGCCATATATTTATTTATCCTAATGCCAAGAAACAAAGCAATTATAATTGTCTTTTTAGCCATCTTATCTTCCTGCCCCGTGCAGTAAAGAATTTTTTAGAATCTAATGCCCAGGCGTTTGTTACTGTCCCTTTTATGGTATGGTTTTGGATTATCAAAGGTGTATAGATAGATATCGTTTTTGTATGATGATGATGATGATGATGAGTCCTTGAAGGATTTTCTCTTTTTCTATCTTTTTTGAGTGAGTCTGATCATTTAGTTTTAATTGTTTGGGCAAAGGGTATCAATTGAGTAACATAAGAAGGAAAGATCTTATCACCTCCTTTTGTATTGTTGTTTGGGTCAAAGGATATCGATTATGGAACATGAGATGACCAGGAAAATTGTGTTATCAAATTGCTGTTCCCATATTCTTTGTCTTTATTGATATGGTGTATCTATGATATGATCGCTCCGCTGTTTCTGAAACATTTAATTTTTCGCACTTAATGTAATGTTTAATAGGTAGGTTGTAACTTAACTAGTCTCCTGCAGAAGATACTAACTGGTAATGTCTGGAGCACCTGCAATGAGTAATGATATCTACAGCCACTATTTTACTGGTATGGCACCAGCAGAGATTGCCGAGCATTTGAAGGACATTTTCCCAGAATTTGGTGATCTGAATATTGAAGAAATGCTTCTAATTCAGGTAACGTTAATTTACGACAATTTTCCTAACATCATTTTCTTCTTCGAGTTCTTAGCCAACTGGGAAATCTAATCAAATTTATGATTGTTTATAACAGGAGAGTGCTTTCCAACATATTCAGAGCAAGAAACAGAGCGTTGATGTGATGTCTGGCATCGGTGAATCTTCAAGGCGAACTTATGCTTCAGCACCCGAGAGTGAATCATCGCATGGGGTAAGCTAGTGGTGGGTAATGGGCCGGATTGGGCCGGTTCCGGGCCGGTTCCACCGGTTCCGGTTCTACCGGTTCCGGTTCAACCGGTTCCGGCACTGTTCCGGTTCCGGTCCCGGTTCCGGTTCCGGAACCATTTTCCAGGGACCGGACCAGAACCATTCTAAGAACCCACGGGCCACTATTGGGCCGGTTCCGGGTCCAGAACCGGAACCGGCCCGTTAAATATTTTTTTTTTTTTTTTTTTTTTTTTGCTATGGAAAATTCTTTAGAAAATATCCAAAAATTTTATTCCAAAAAAACAAAAAAAAAGATAAGAAAAGTACAAAAAAATAAAAAAAACTACCTAAAAATACAAATAAAAACATAAAAGAAAGAAAAATAAATTTAAAACTTACAAGTACAAAATACAAAAAAGGAAAAAATGTTCGAAATAAAAAATACAATTTATTCGACTTGACTATTAATTAAAACTATGTTAGAGGCCTCTTCGTCTTCGTCCGAACTGGAAGAACGGAACTCGTCGATGGCGTTCTCCCGTCGGTTCTTCGATTCGGCCAAATACCAATCCTTCAACAATGTTAACATTGCGAGGGATGTCGGGTTAAGGCTCGCGCGTCTGTCGCCGATAATTCGCCCGGAGGTAGAGAATGCGGACTCGGAGGCGACGCTAGACGCTTGCACGGCTAAAACGTCTCGAGCGACGGCGGAGAGGGTCGGATATAGCGTCGCGTTCGACTTCCACCAGGCCAATACGTCGAAGTCGTCAGGAGTCTGGAAGTTGTGGCTCAGTAGAGCTGGATCTCGTTCGTGTTCGACCCCGACGCACGCGTTTTGGTCTTCGTCTTTTGTGCCTTCAATCTTCGTAGTAGTCCCAATGCGCCGCCGCCTCCTTCCGACGAACCGGCTTCGCTCGCTGGTACGGGCTGCTCCACACTATGTCCCTGCTCAGCTGCATAAAAAGAAAAAAGTTCTTGGAGAGAAGCGTGAATTGACGCCTTTTGGTCGTCCACATTCTTTCCAAGAAACTGAGCATAATATTCGAAAAAATATCAAATGTATCTACACCGCAACTAGGGTCGAGTAAGGCCGACAAACCGTGTACTATTGGGATGGTTTCCCAATACTTCCTGAACTTCTGCTCCATACTTTGGATGAAACCACCCAAGTAAGGATTGTTGCGAAACTCCACGAACTTGTAGCACATCGCGAAGAGGTTCGGGATGACTAATGGGACGTCGGGTAGTGAACTCCGGAAAACTTCTCCGTAGCCTCGGCGAACACCTCAAGTATAGAAACGACACAACCTACAATATCCCAATCAAGTGGTCGTAATTCATACCTGGAGGTGGTGCCGACTGCGGCCTCGTTCCAAAAAGGCGTCAGCAAGTCCTTGTAACGCATGAAGGTGCTGAGGAGGTGGTACATCGAGTTCCACCTAGTCGGGACTGGCAACGGAAACTTCTTGTACGTGAGGCCGGCGGCAAGGACGGTTTGCTTCCACGACGTTCCGATGCGGCGTTCCCGTAGTAACTTACCTATTACCTTAAACTTTTCTACAATATCTCCCAAAACTTCGTCAAAAGCACATTGCACACACAAATTAATAATATGACAAGCGCACCTAGCATGTAATAATTTGCCGTCTAAGGGTAACCTAAGTTGCCTACGAAGGATCCCTATCGCTACGTTGTTCGCGCTAGCATTATCTAAGGTGATAGACATAATTTTATCTTGAATACAATATTTATTAACGACATTCAACACATAGTTCGATATCGTAGTGGCATTATGTTGCGAATCTAGGGGATCTAGGGAAAGAATACGTTTTTGCATGGTCCATGTTTCATCTATCCAATGGGCGGTGACGACTAAATAAGATTGCGACGTAATATTAGTCCAAATATCGGTAGTCAAACTAATCCTACACGTAATGTTGGCTAAATGACTAATTAAGCTAGCTTGATATTCCTTAAAAGTTTCTAACACATATTTCCTAAGGGTTTTACGGGTCACGTTATGGAATCCGGGTTGTATCGTACTCGTAAATTCGATAAACCCTTCACTTTCCGCAATGCAAAAGGGTTCTTCACACATAACTACGAATTTAACTAATGCTTTTTTTAGAAATTTCCCTAGTAATAACAAAATTCTTACCCGTACTTACGTTTATTTGTTGTTGTCGGGGTTCGTTTCCTACCGGCTCTAGATCGTCCCCGAAGTTGTGCGTCCTCTGGAGGTGTTTTTTCAACGAGCCCGTCCCACCTTGATTCGGTCCGGTCTTAATCGTGTAGGGGTGGCGGCACATTTTGCAAACGCGGTACCTACATCGGACTTATTTTTATCCATTTCTAAATCGAAAAAATTCCATACCTTAGACCGCCGACCACGCGGTTGTTGCTTCCTCCTTGTCGTCGCCGTAGAAGCTTGGCTCGGTCCTTCGTCGGTCGCTCTCGTCTGTTCCGTTTGCGGTACATCGGTGTCCTCGTCGGTGTCGCCAGTTCCCCGAAATGTGTCGCGTGACCTAAAACCATATAAACATCTTCGTCACGAGGGTTAGGATTTCTCGACGACGAAGCCATTAGTATAAAAATAATAATTTGATTATTTGTAATAAAAGTGAGTGTGTGTAGTGTAGTAGTGGAGTTAGTGTAAATAAAATAGTTATTAGTGTTAATAATATTAAATATTAATAGGATGATTTTTTTGAGAGCTTTTTGGAGAGAGTTTGGAAGAGATTTGGATGTAATTGTGAGTTAAAATGGTTAAAATGAGGTGGTATTTATAGATTTTTGGTTTGGGTCAAAACTGTAATTTTACAGTGTAAAAAAATAAAAAAAAAAAAATAAAAGCAGAAGCCCGTTGGCCCAACGGCTATATAGCCGTTGGGCCGGTTCCGGTTCCGGTTCGGAACCGGAACCGGAACCGTGGAACCGGATCCGGTAACCGGAACCGGTAATCCACGGTTCCGAGGCCCGCTAACCGGCCCAGCCCAATTTAAATGGGCCGGTTACCGGGTCCAGAACCGGTTCAACCGGTTCCGGGTTTGGGCGGTTTAGCGGGCCGGTTTTGGGCCGGTTCCGGGCCGAACCGGCCCAAAGCCCACGTCTAGGGTAAGCATTGAATCCCAATTGGCTCTTGATGAAGCCATTGCAAGAGCCTTGGAGATGGACGATGACTTCAACGATTTACAGATTCATGACAATGGAGCCAGTGCACCTCGTAACGTGTTCCCTGACTTTATGCTGATTATTAGTTATATTTAAACTTCTAAATTGCGACGACATGAACACTTTCAGCAGTTTGAAGTTTCTTAAAATGAATGACTAAGAAAGCTATGTTAAGCCATGTAGTACTCCTGAATGAAACACTCAGTAGTCGTGGAAGTTCTATTGATATATTTTACCTTATTTTCTCAATGTTAATTACAGATAACACCAATTCAGCTGTTAGAGAAATATCTACCCGGGTAACTTATTCTCTCAGTATGACATCCACCACTCACACACGCATGAACATCACAGGACTAATGAGTTTGCAATGTACTTATGATCTACCACCATGTACAGGGTGAAAACCAAAACTTCACAGAAGATGACTTTGATCCTGATAGAATGACTTATGAGGTTGGTTGGTCATTTAACTCGTCATGTCTTCTTCAGCCTTCATCTGAAACTTGAGATTCTTTGTCTCAGAGTTTGTCTAAAAGTAATTTAAAAAATGTTTCATGTTATTCAGGAGCTTCAGTCACTTGGAGAATCTGTTGGTAGCGAGAGCAGAGGACTTCACGCAGATCTAATCTCACAGTTGCCGACTTTCAAATACAAATCTGGGTTCTTCTTGAAGAAGAAGAAGAAAAAGGAAAAGGAAGAGTAAGATTTCTTCTATAATGGAGTCTAAGCCAGTACTTGGTATAACTGATGTCCGCGTTATATCACCCTTCTGTATGCTGTATGCATTCTTTAACTATCCTTGGAATCATTCTTTGTTGCCTGCAAAGACAAATGATGATTTGGTAATGGGAACAAAATCGGTAACTAGTATTGCTTGAATACATTTACATACTTTTGATGTTTTGTACATACTAGTTCTATCAAGCATGCAGATTTAAACGACCATTTTGTACCATTAAACTTAGAAGCCCCGATAAGATTCGCACTTTTAACGTGAACCATTGGCTTGCTCAGACTATTGGCTAATCTGACCTGTGTGGAAGTCTATCTTAGATCAGAAAAAGTTATAATTGGAATATTTAGTATCATATGAGACTAAAAGATCATTGTAATGACTTTTGAATGCCTATTAATGTCTGTGATTATTAGATGCGTCATATGCTACTCGGAGTATAAACACGGAGAGAAGCTCACCACTCTGCCTTGCGCTCACCAATATCACTCAAACTGCATCAATCGTTGGCTCCAACTAAATAAGGTTAGTAAGTTCGATCTCTTCGTTCTTCTGAAGTTATTGTTCTCATTTTTACTGAAAGGATCTTGAGAATATACTGATGAATCAAGAAAACAACGTACACTCACGTACAGATTCTTCACAACAAACAATGTCTTCATTTTTTATTTTCTTTTCTCCAATCTTATAATAAATCTTCGATGCAGCACTGTCCCGTGTGCCAAAAGGAGGTGCGAGACGAATAACCTGCGAATTGTGACCACGAAGAAATCCTTCATTCTATACTAGTGTTGGTTATTACAAAGTACGTATTCTCTTCAATATCTATGTAAAGAAAGTTTGCTGAATTTGAGTAGCCAAAATTAATCTGTGTTAGGAATTATTTATTGTGTTCAATTAATTATTTTATCTTAATCTTGTAGTTTTATTCTGCTCTAGGACTTAATTGTAAATATACCCGACTTGTGGGTATATTAGCTATATTGGGCCTGTTAGCCCATTAGGGCATATGTATAAATACCCTAAACGATACATCGTTTAGGGTTGCTGATTCATTAATTGAGTTGACGACTTTTCTGAAGAACTCGCGCGCTCTCGTTCCAACTCTACAATTCGTATATCGGTATTACTTCTTTATTGCTTCCGTAATTCATCGTATCAGGTAATACTAATCCTTTGAATCAGTACAAGGTTGGATCAAATCGGCCTAACAAGTGGTATCAGAGCCGAAATCGTGGATCAAACTCGTCGAAGTTTACTGATATCTTACTCTGTTCTGAATTACGATTTCTCGTTCAGTATTACAGATTTATTTCGGCTCCTGGAAAAATGCATAGGTGCATATCTGCCTTCTCATAATTCTTGATCAAAATCTGTCAGATTTGTTTGCCGAAGATTTGATCTCAGCGACGAACAGGGAATTTTCTTTCGAAGAAAAGACACTTCTCGAGCTCAACAGCCATCTCGAGATCGGCATAAATTCAAATTTCTGCGACATCCAACTCAAAATTAATCGCAGATCTTAGTTTTGTCTTCTCGACATCCTTCCTCGACATTTTACTAAGTTGGGTCTCGATATTTTGAGTTCAAAGAATATAATGATCTCGATATCACAACAATCTCGATATTATAAGCGTCTCGACATTTTGCTACTCGACATTTGAATATACCTCTCGAGATCTTCTTCAATTAAAATCCTATGTTTCTCGATATTGATCTCGATATCACAACAATCTCTCAAGAAGTCACACTTCGAAATTAATTCTACAGCTTAACAATCTCGATATCTTTCTCGTGATCTATCATCAATTTCAATTCTGTGCTTCTCGACACTGCCTTCGAAATATCTCTCAATTTCAAAGTACTCGAAATCTGATAATTGTCATCTCCTTTCCGAAAATCTCTAACCAATCACAATTCATTCCTTTTGTCATCATTGCATTATCTTTCTTAGTCAACTACTACACATCCCTTTCGCAGTTATAAAGCATTCACCACATCATCATCATAATCACTACATTCAACATTTCTCATCTTTTTCATTAAGTCTCTATCATATCGTCGTCATCAATCTTCATTATCTCACATCATTATATATATATATATATATAAGCATACATGTAACGCAGTTTTCCCAAACTGATTAATCATCATCCACTTGCATTTGTTTCTCTGATTTAGTACTTAACAACTTAATTCCAATTCTCATCAGTGCCTATTTCTCGAGAAAATATTTCGAAGACATCCAAAAATAAAATCACATAGAGCAGAGAGAAATTTGCAAATATTCTCAAAAAACTGCACATCTTTTATTAATAATAATAATTTAAATTGTGATCTTTCTTATATTTCTTCTAACATTATTTACATTCTTTGAGTCTAAGATTTAGCTGATCAACACGATTAAGATCCATATCCAACCAAAATAATTCTAGAACTGAACTTTCAATATCCACTTTCAATATGTCGTATCATTGGGAACAGAAAGCGAATGAACAAGCTAAAGAAATTAAGGAATTAAAGCGTGAATTACTTGAGCTAAATCATCTAGAACTCATAGCAACTGAGTGGAATGTTGCCGCTCAACAATATGAGATTATTTTTAAATACCTCAATAAATGGTATACTAGATCTATCCCTTTAGAGACAATTATTGCGAAGCTAGTCGACCAAAATTCTTTTTCGGCGCTTGACGAGCAAAACGATTTACATTGTAATAGACCTATCTCGTGGTTGGAAATTCCGGAGGTTGCCAGTAAAATTTCCAAATTAAACGCAACCTTGGAATCGGAAAGAGTAGGCTTTCGAGCGGAGAAGGAAAAACTTTTAGAGGAGATATCAAATCTCAGAAATTCCCCGCACAGAGACCCTTGCGCCGCGTGTGTTGGCCTGCGCCCCATGGCAAATGTCGAAGCTGACTTTGAAGATGAAGCACATACCACTGCAGCTACTCTCCCAACTGACTCATCTTCTGAAACTGAGGTACACGATTCTTACTCTGATCTACATTTAGAGATTTCAATTCTTCAAGATAGACTAACATCTATGTCTAGTGAAAACCAATCATTAAGAAAACTAGAAACTAGGTTAGCGAACAATGAAAAGGTCTTGCGAGCCGAACTAGTAGAAAAGGCTAAGTTAAACTCGTTTCTAGAACAAGCTCAGGATACATCCCTCAGACATGAGACTAGGATAAGATATCTAGAAGAAAAACTTTCCGAAAAGGAAAATGATTTCAAGAAGAGTGAGGAAGAGCGTAATTCCATATCCCAAAAATATGAATTCTTATCCAAGGAACGAAATCGTCTATATTCCAAAATAAAGAAACTTGATGATCTCCTAACAAAAAGAGGACAAACAGATAGAACGATTTTCTTAAACAAGCCTAGAGACATAGAATTTTATGATCCCCGTGAAGGATTAGGCTTTGTTCCAGGTTCCGTACAAACAGTCAAGAAACCCCTCCCTCTTTATGATATTAGCTTCCTAGGCTTAAATATACCCAGTCTACTCCCTTTCACTAATTCGTCTACAATTGACATCCTAGAAAAGAAAAAGAGAAATAGAGAGGACAGGGTAGAAATCCCATTTGACTACGAGGAACTGAATAAACGTGACAAAACCATGGACACATCCTTGTCTGATGACGACTACTTACCTCTATATCCACCCTCTTCAGAAGACGTAAGTGGCCAAAATTCAAATCCCCCTACCATATATATCCCAGCATCTCTCAAGGAAATCTGTGATTTGCGCTCGACTCTTGAGTCCGAAAAGATTGCCTTCCAAGTGGAAAAAGACGTACTTCTGACAATCATCTCCTCACTCGAAAAACAAGTCAACAACCCCATAGGTTTATCCCCACCATTGCATTCAGCTAAGTCTAAGATAGAAGCGTCACTGCACAAGGAAATTAAAGGGAAAGAAAAAGCCAAAAGACATGATCTGCTATTTGAAAACTACGCGTCTCCTTCAAATCATTACTATTCCTACGATGATGCACTTGCTCTAAATTCTCGTTTCAGATTAGCAAATGCTAACACAATCAAGAATGATGCACGCTTCTTTGCTAAGTCAGGCTCGCAAACTCAACTAGACAAGATACAAACAAAAGGAACGACTGACTTTCTAACTGAAATCTCGCGTCTCCAGAAAATCAATAAATTACAAGCAAAGGAACACCAAAATCAAATTGAAATCTTCAAGTTCGAAAAAGAGAAACTACTAAATGAAATTTTCCTCCTAAGAAATCTCAACGATCATTCATCTGAAGTTGGTTTTTCTTCGACTTATGATTTAACTCCTAATAATGTGTCAAATTTAGCTACAGGCAAGAAACTAACCAAGAAGACGAAGACGATGGACTGGGCCAGGAAATCAAAATCTAAACCCTCTCCTACCAAGGCTTTCTACTCTACAAACTATGCTTCTGATGAACATAACTTCATTTCATCGAAGACTATTAAGCATTGTGATGTTTCCCGTGTTAATAAATCTAATATTTATAAGATGCATCATTCTTCTACTCGACAGCCATCATCTCATGCAAGCCACGTCTCGAACACTCCCGTATTCAATCGATTGGTGCATAAGAACTCAACAGGGTATAGTCCTAATGTTAAGCAAATTTGGGTGCCCAAGCAAAAACATCACTCCACATCCCCTCAACACCCAAAACAAGGATTGAAGCTATGGATTCCTAAATCACAAATTAAATTGAATAGGACTTTAAAGGATGACTTAGGATCAATATCTGAACCTAATGTGCTTAACTTGTTTTCTGCTAACAAGGGAGGACCCATCCAAAAATGGGTACCAAAGGCCCGATAATATTTTGCAGATATCCCAGCATGAGTAGGTACAAAGAGAGCTGCTCCACACTCATGACTGGTATGCGATGAGGGCAGCCAAAGATCCCAGCGTGTATGGCATCTCGGGTTGCTCCACAGACACGACTGGTTAGCGATGCGAGCAACCAAACGTAGGTAATTCTATATATGCATTCCATAGTTAAACTTTTGGCATGCATATCAAACTGAAAAGATTATATACCTACTTAGAAACTAAATGGTACATTATAGTTATGCATGCTTCAGAAAGACATTAAATTCCAAATTTTCGCATGCATACATGAGCGTAAATGCATTAAATATCATGTTATAGGTACATTTTTATTATGCATCATCTTAAATAATTTCCGAGCTTAAATTTTATGTATGCATATGAGCTGAAGCGCAAAATACCTATTCTAACTTTAGAGCGATAAAAACGTACATTCTAATGCATTTTTAAAGAACAATAACTCTTTAGTTTGCATCTGCTTTGAAAATAAATTAATACGTTCACGCTTATTTAATTGGGAGGGAATTTACATGTTTAAATGTGCATGCATTGAGGGGGAGCTACTCTTTTTAAAGAAAAGCAACTCTTATATTTATCTTAAAAGGGAGCAATAATTAAATACTTTAGGGGGAGTGAACTTAATGTGTGAACTTAGGGAAAGAGACTTTCGAACGATAATCCGAATATGCATCTTTTGAGGGGGAGTAATTCAGTTTTAAGAAGCATGATTTGAGAGGGAGGAATAATATATCTATATATATATATATCTATATATCCATATATAAATATAATATATAGTTACTATTATATTATTAATAAGACAATACATATATATAAAAAAAATAAAGAAAAGGAAAGGCCAAAAAAAAAAAAAAAAAAGAAAAAAAAAAAAAAAAGAAAAAAAGAAAAGGCCTCATACTCTCGTAATCTTGCTTCAAAAGAGTTCCCCTGTCTTCCAAAGATATATTTGAAGGAAATTCTCAAGCCTACAAGAGTTCAAGAATTCCAAAAGGCGTGACAACCGTACACTATCACGAAGATGATCTCAACCGACCTGCTCCAACTCGCTGATCAAGCAGCACTCACCAAATTGACGAATGCATGGATTCTAAGTTCCCATGGTTCAGTCAGACCAAACTGACCCTAACCCCGGAACGTAGCCGAGTGTTAGTGACGAGTCAAGTTCATAGAGCTACCCGTATTTGGAAATTCTTGACAAGACCGAAGAGCGGAAGATACAAAATTCCCTTAGTCACAAATTACTCGGACCAACCCCCATAGGTACAGGTGCTAATTTTATTAGCCCCCGGGTAGAAGTCGTCGCATTAGGTCCAACGGCGCATGCACAACCGAGCCTTACCCACTCATCGATCTCCCAACAGACCGATGTTTCACTAAATCACGGGGAGCCGCGTAATCTATCACTGCTTCACTTGGAAGCAGGAGATATTGAACTAAGTGGCAGTCAGCCCCACACCACTGAATTTTATTGAACACATCGAGTCTAGTGTGTCCTCACCATCCAAATATTTTTATATCTTTTTAGGACACATACATTTTTTTCTTATCTGGACTTTGTGACCAGATCAGAACTTTCGTAGACATGTCCTACTGCGACATGCTTCGATGATCGGAAGGAAGTCCTGCCGTTGCAACATCAAAACAACAACGTTTCAGGCCGTCACCTATGAGCTATGCTCCTAGACTGATGCTAACGGGACGCCTATGTGGCCCCGGTTTATAAAGTCCTGTTATCACAGGCCACCTCTCAGAGTTTAACTCTGAAGTCGTGTCGACGGATTGCCTTTGTGGCTCTGTGAGGTTATTACCCAACCTGAGCACCTACCATTTCCGCCACACGTACCACTCTGAAGACGGGCTCTCATGCAATTGATAGAAAAATCTGAAGGAGCCCAAGCATTTTTTTGGAAAACGCAACTCCATCATCTTGTCCCTACGACGCGATCTTCTTGCCAAAGACGATGTCCCATTTTGACCTATCGCATGACGATCTCCCTAGCTCGATCTTCATGAGGGGGAGGAGTACTAAAGCAAAATGGGAGCAACACCACGCCAAAGTGCAATATAGATCAGAAAATGCCAAATCTCAAGCGTCGTCAAAGAATCAAGCGAAGACCACAGAGTCCAACGATTGAAGTTGTCACCTCATGTACGACCCTCCGATTTTAAAGAAACACCCCAATCACAACATAAGGTTGAACAAACGTAGGGGGAGTTGAGCTACAATCGAACGGAGAGATCGGACTCAAATGACAAGATACGGCAAACAACTTCAGCATGGACTTCAAGATCAAAGCTGCCGACTCGTGTACAGCTTTTCGAGTTTAAAGAAAACTCCCTTCCCAACACAAGGTTGAACAAATGTAGGGGGAGTCGCGACTATCGAAGGGAGAGCTGGAACACCTAAAGAGAAGATACGACTCGTGGGAGAGATCGAACACAAGAGAGACGATCCAACAAGCAGCTTTGAACACTTAGGAGAAGAGAGGTTTAAGAGACGGTGAGCTTGAAAGATCTCCTAAAGAAGGGGTCACAAGACAAGAAAATTGAGGTGAAGATAAAGAACACGCACGCAGACGCTTTCGCCATATACTCCGATACGTGTTCTTTGAGGACTTAGTACGATCACAAGACGAAGATAACCAGCGCTAAGTTGCAAATTGAACACAAAGGGGGAGATTGTTAGGAATTATTATTGTGTTCAATTAATTATTTTATCTTAATCTTGTAGTTTTATTCTGCTCTAGGACTTAATTGTAAATATACCCGACTTGTGGGTATATTAGCTATATTGGGCCTGTTAGCCCATTAGGGCATATGTATAAATACCCTAAACGATACATCGTTTAGGGTTGCTGATTCATTAATTGAGTTGACGACTTTTCTGAAGAACTCGCGCGCTCTCGTTCCAACTCTACAATTCGTATATCGGTATTACTTCTTTATTGCTTCCGTAATTCATCGTATCAGGTAATACTAATCCTTTGAATCAGTACAAGGTTGGATCAAATCGGCCTAACAATCTGTATGGTTTTGAAGATTTACTTGATATGAGGTGCTCAGCGCGTTATGATATATTATCATACATAATTTATCATCAATGGTTTGCTAAATAAGTTGTCCCTGCAATACCTACAATATCATTACCAAGATCCATGTGGTGAATTGCTTAATGCTTAGCTAGTGATTACGGTGTTGTAAGAAATTTCTATGGAAAAATACAGTTATTGTGGGATGAACAGAAGGAAAATACAAAGAAATATCTCTACTAGACTATTGAAAAGAAAAAGAGAGAGAATTACTTTAGTTCCTTTCGCACGCCAAGACCTAATACTTTTGCATTTGTAGCCTATGGTCCATACCATAGCCCATTATTTATGATATCGGTTTATTATATAATATATCATGTTTAATTAATAACATTATAATTAAAGATTCTTGCATGCATTGATTGGTAGGAAACGACTTGTAGTTGTTGGAGAATAATTAATCACGAATTTAACCATCTTATTTTAAGATTCTGACAATTAGTGGCTTAATATCGATAAGTATTCTTTAGGTAAGAAAAATAACTAAATTGTATAAAATGCAATATGATTTATATCGTTGTTGGTAGGAAGAAGTCTCTACTCATACAATTATGTTTTTTTTCATAAAATAAATTAGACTTTCCACTAGCTGGCCAGAAAAAGACCTTCACCATCACCAGCTCCATTACTCCATATATAGATTACTCGCACTGAAACTGATATTGATGAAGATATATGATTGAAAAAGGAGAGCTCGTAATATTGGGGAAAAAAGAAAAAGAAAAGTCAAAAGATTTAATTGTATCTTTTATTTTGCAATTCAGATGTGGACACCTGTCCAGTAAATATATTACGACATATTCCATTGCTACTATAGACAACTAATTTGTTTTTTTCTAAAATTTGTGATTTTACCGTTATAAGAAAAGTATTAAGATTTGAATTCTTCCAAGGAGCGATATGTCAACTTATTAGTTTTCAACTTTCAAGCATGCAATTTATTTAAAATCAAGATAGTAATGGGTATCGTACCTTATTAGTGGACTTTTTATTATCTTCTAGATTTCCACTATAGTATATAGATGTCTAAATCGTTTACTTATCCTTTTAATAGATATACATACATACCTTACTTTCACACGCTCTATAAAAGTAAAAAAAAAATGTGTAAGAATATCCAAACTGAAGATATATTATTTTTTTATGTTATTCTTTTCGGTTGCCTATAAACACGTCGCCATGCAATTTTACCAATGATCAACCAAAACAAATACCAACTCCTCTTAAAAAACAACTAACCATCACCTTCCTACCAAAAACAATTCCTTAAAATAAAATAAAAAAGAATAAATCAAAGAGTTTACAAAAAATAAATCCCATATTTTGCACGGTCAACCTTCTCAAGTTGCATTGCAGAAACTGCTTACGAGGACCAATTATATATAAGCTCGCTTCAACCCTATTCCTTCAATTCAAACACATTAATCCATTTCACCCAAAGAGAAATCATAAGAAAAAAACTCTCCAAGAAACCATATTTTCATCTCCATATTATACCTTTGGCGATATGATGATGATCATATCATCTTCCAAGCAGAAACACTCCATCAATTCATCAATAAAGATCATATCAGATGCAATTTCAATCTTCTGTTCTATCTCCGTAGTAGCCTTCATCCTAATTCTATGCTCTTTGAAGGTCGAAAACGAATATGAGCTGCCCTCGGAGAGATCAAGTGCGATGAGGTCAGCGCTTTTGGACATGAATAACGAAGGGCCATGCGATGAAATTTACGTCGTCAAAGAAGGCGAAACACTTAATACGGTCAGCGAAAAGTGCGGAGATCCTTACATAGTTGAGAACAATCCACATATTCACGACCCCGACGATATATTTCCAGGGCTTGTGATACAAATTGTGCCTTCAGTTCCCAGAAAGTTAAGACAAGCTTAGGTTTTTCTTTTTCTTTTTAATCTCTCAATCTCTCTCTCTCTCTCTCTCTCTCTATATATATATATATATATATGATTGAGTATGTGCATCATGTATATTATCTATAAACAAGTGTTAGTAATAACTTGTAGTGCCTGATAAGTACTTACTAGGTGCTATTACAGTTTCTCTCAAGTGTAAATAAATAAGATTGGAGATTGGATAAAAGAAAGGAAGATGTGGTAACATGTCAAGAAGATTGGAAATTTCAGCGTCCGAGTATTACTGTAAGCAACCAATCCCCTTCATTTCAAACTTAAAAAAAATGTTGTAATAAGCAATAATACTACATATTGTAGGAAAACAGTGTATATAAGAATCTCAGCGCAGCACCATTATTATTACCAGAAACATTCAGTGTGATTTTCAGCCTTATGAACAATTGGCCTCTTCAATTCAATGGGCTTTCATCTCTGCAATCTTCTTCTTCTCAGTATAGTCCCTCATTGTAAAACGCTTCCCCTAGGGAAAAACGAAGAACAACTTGCAATAAAAGGATCAAGCTTGTAATAAAACCCTAGTTACTATACTAAACAGAGCCATGTACACATTCGGAACGCGAAACGATTTCAAGCTTTCATTCGAAAGTGGATGAGCTTCAAAGTTGACAAAGTTAATCTTGTTTGAAGAAAACATATGATCTACAGCTAATGATAAAAACAGGGTGACCTTCTATCTGTAAGCCCGCTGATGAATGCTTTCATATATAAGTGATTGATGGTGGTGGATTTTGTTGCGAAATGGACAGCGTAACGAAATTGGAAATGACTGTGAGGATAAATGGAACACGAGAATTTACGTGGAAAACCCCTTTTTAACTTGGGGTAAAAAACCACGGGCGAGGTAGAAATATTATTAATGGGGTAAAAACAGGGGTTACAACCTCTCAAGCTATAAAGGAGAAAACACACACTATCTCTCTTTATAGTCGGAGCAGATACCGAACAAACCCTCTATTTTTGTTTTTATTTTTTTTCTTTCTCCTTCTCTCACTTCTATTGGTTTTTGGTGTGTATTTCCTTTGCTCTAACACTGCCTATTTATAGGCGTATGAGAGCACTTAATTACGTAAGCCCTTAGGTCACCAATTAATAAAAAATTAATTCTTCTTATCTTGAAAAACGTGTGAGCCTAGTCACATGTGGCTCCAAAGACTTAATGTCGACAATCTCCCACTTGAAGATTTGATTGAAGCTCAATCAGATCTTCACACCATTCTTCTAGCTCGCCTTTGCATGTTACTTATGTTCAGTCAATTCACATGAGGAACGACACCACATAAACTTGTCCACAGGAATTGCTTTGGTCATGTAGTCTGCCAGATTATCTGCAGTGTGAACTTTTTGCATGTCCACAGTCCCCGCTTGCACTTGTTCACGAACAAAGTGGTATTGGACCCGGATGTGTTTGGTTCTTGAATGATATGCTGGATTCCTTGCAAGATGCAACGCACTCTGGCTATCACAATAGAGAAAAATATTCTCCTGTTTGTGGCCGAGTTCTTCCAGCAACATCTTCAACCATATTGCCTCTTTACTGGCTTGCGTAGCTGCGACATATTCTGCTTCCGTTGTTGATGTTACAACAATGGACTGCAGTTTTGAAACCCAGCTTACTGCACCGCCAGCAAGATTGAACACATATCCGGTTGTGGATCTGCTTTTATCAAGTTCACCTGCATACTCTGCATCAACAAAACCATGACAATGTAATCTATACCTCCATAACATAAGGCAAGATCCGAGGTTCCCTTGATATATCTGAGAATCCTCTTAACAGCACTCCAGTGCTCCCGGCCTGGGTTGGACATGTATCGGCTAACAACTCCCACTGCATGGGCAATGTCTGGTCTGGTGCAGATCATTGAGAACATTAGACTTCCTACTGCCGATGCATATGGCAGTCGAGACATCTCTATCCTCTCGTCTTCATCAGTAGGACACATATCGGAGGATAGCTTGAAATTTGCAGCAAGAGGGGTAGATATTGGCTTACTATCTTGCATGTTGAACCTTCGCAAGATTTTCTTCAAATAATTCTTCTGGGAAAGCCAAATCTTCCGCTTGCTTCTGTCTCGAGATATTTGCACGCCAAGAATTTTGTTTGCTGGTCCAAGTCCTTCATTTCGAATTCACTAGCTAGTTGAGTCTTTAAGTCATCGATACGACCTTTGTTGGGTCCTGCTACCAGCATATCGTCGACGTACAACAGCAATATGATGAAATCGTCATCGCCAAATCTCTTGAAATACGCACAAGAATCTGAATATAGCATGTTGTAGGCAAGACTCATTATGAAGGAGTCAAATCTCTTATACCAGCATCGAGGTGCTTGTTTGAGCCCGTAGAGAGATTTGATCAATCTGCAAACTAGATCTTCTTTTCCTTGTTCCTCGAAACCTTCTGGTTGAAACATATATATTTCTTCATCCAGGTCACCATGGAGAAAGGCCTTTTTAACGTCTAGCTGCTCAAGATGCAAGTCGAATGTAGCACACATTGATAAGA
Source organism: Craterostigma plantagineum (assembly GCA_027422505.1). Taxonomy (NCBI): domain Eukaryota; kingdom Viridiplantae; phylum Streptophyta; class Magnoliopsida; order Lamiales; family Linderniaceae; genus Craterostigma; species Craterostigma plantagineum. The sequence goes on from JAPQWV010000015.1 coordinate 5,542,317, forward strand.
CCACCCTGACTGTTGTAAGTCGAACCACCGGTGAGAAAATTTCGTTGAAGTCAATCCCTTCTTTCTGAGCATATCCTTTTACAACCAGTCTAGCACGGTATCGCTCTACTTGGTTATCACCATTCCGCTTGATTTTGTACACCCATTTGTTGCCAATAGGTTTCCTTCCTTGCGGTAATGGCACCAACTCCCATGTCTTATTTTTATAGAGAGCTTCCATTTCCTCTTGCATTGCTGAAATCCACTGACTCACATCTGAATGAAAGTGGTTGGCTCTCCATCCTCCGTTAGAAAACAGTATGCAAGATTGCTCTCTATCTCATAATCTGAGTGCCAACTTGGCGGCCTACGCTCGCGTGATGACCGCCAGAGATCCGGTACTTCAGATTCGACTGAGTTGAGCTCTTCGCGCGCCGGTTCAGCTTCAGAAGAATTATATTGCTCCAATTTTCTTTTCATCGGTGTAGTCTCTGTCACACCTTTTGAACTGCTATCATTTTCGACTTGCTCATCATCGCTATCTTCCAGGAAGATAACATCTCTGCTGATAATCACTTTGTGGTCAGTGAGATCCCACAAGCGATACCCCTTTACTCCATCAGCGTACCCCAAGAATAGACATTTCCTGGACTTTGGATCCAACTTCGTCGTTTCTTGGTTGTGGTACATCGCGTACGTTGAACTTCCAAATATATGGAGGTTTGAATAGTCTGCAGGTGCACCAGTCCACATTTCCATCGGTGTCCGCATCTCTATTGCAGTAGATGGGCCCCGATTCACCACATAACAGGCAGTACAGACCGCTTCCGCCCAGAACTTGTTTTCCAGGCCCGCAGTTCTCAACATAGCCCTTGTTCTTTCCAACAGGGTCCTATTCAACCGCTCTGCCACTCCATTCTGTTGTGGAGTGTACGCCGTGGCGAACTGTCTTCTGATGCCCGCACCTTTGCAGAATTCAGTGAATTCTCTGCCAATATATTCCCCTCCATTATCGGACCGGAGACACTTGATTTTTCTGCCGGTTTCAAGTTCAACTCGCGCCTTGTATGTTTTGAAGTTAGGAAACACGTCGTCCTTCTTCTTGATTGGGTACACCCAGCATCTCCTGGAGTAGTCGTCTATAAATGATACGAAGTAGCTGGCTCCTCCCAGGGACGCAACCGGTGCTTGCCATACATCAGAATGGATCAATTCTAGAATTCCTTTGCTTCTAGAACTTGATGGGGAGAACTTCAGGCGATGTTGCTTGCTCACAATACAATGCTCGCAGAATGGTAGCGTCACCGTCGTGAGACCAGGAAGTAGATTCTTTTGCGCAAGAATTTTCATGCCTTGTTCAGACATATGACCAAGTTTCTTGTGCCAAGTCATTGTAGACTTTTCATTTGAACTTGTCGTGGCAATGGATGCATGCCCTTCTTGCAGAGTCTCTCCCTTTAGCATGTATAGATTTGCAGCTATCTTTTCTCCCTTCATCACCACTAGTGCTCCTTTGGAAACTTTCATGATCTTATTCTCCAATTCAATTTTGAAACCAAGATCATCCAGTTGCCCCACGGACAACAGATTTTTCTTCAAGCCCTCCACATGTCGCACAGCATGGATAGTACGCACATTGTCGTCGTACATCTTTATTTGAATCGTACCCACCCCGACAATCTTCAGCGCTTGGTCGTTGCAGCTGTAGACATACCCTCCAAAGGTTGGCTCGTATTGATGAAACCATTCCCTTCGAGAGGTCATGTGGAAAGTAGCTGCTGAGTCCATGAGCCACACGTCGTTGAATCTTCCATTTTCAGCGATAGTGGTTGCGGCTTCACACACCAAAGCAATTCCATCGTCGGTAGTGTTGGCAGCGTTTCCTTGGGCATTGGGATTTTTATTTAGAGCCCAACAATCTTTCTTCAGATGACCTTTCTTGCCAAAAAACTCTTCTGTAACGATAAACCTTTTCAATATCCTTTCTGATGTGGAAGATCAGACAAAGCTGCAACCACAGAGCATAATCGGAATATCAATCAGGGTTGGCTTTGATACCACTTGTTGCGAAATGGACAGCGTAACGAAATTGGAAATGACTGTGAGGATAAATGGAACACGAGAATTTACGTGGAAAACCCCTTTTTAACTTGGGGTAAAAAACCACGGGCGAGGTAGAAATATTATTAATGGGGTAAAAACAGGGGTTACAACCTCTCAAGCTATAAAGGAGAAAACACACACTATCTCTCTTTATAGTCGGAGCAGATACCGAACAAACCCTCTATTTTTGTTTTTATTTTTTTCTTTCTCCTTCTCTCACTTCTATTGGTTTTTGGTGTGTATTTCCTTTGCTCTAACACTGCCTATTTATAGGCGTATGAGAGCACTTAATTACGTAAGCCCTTAGGTCACCAATTAATAAAAAATTAATTCTTCTTATCTTGAAAAACGTGTGAGCCTAGTCACATGTGGCTCCAAAGACTTAATGTCGACAGATTTGATAGATAAAATTAAAATCCTTACGTGATAATTAATTGGCGACACATTGATATTATACATTGTCCCCTCTTTGTATCAACTTCGTATAATTGTATGTAGTTTTGCTATGTACGATCACAATTAAAGATCAAAATATAGAGAGTTGGTTGGTTACCAAATGTTCATCCCAGAGCATAATAATTAGATTAAGAACCCAAATACAATTATTAATTACATGAGGTAATGAAGTCGTTGCAACTTATTCTGTTATATTTAATAATACCATCCTTTCTCAACGATAATTAATATCCAGAAAGAAATAACCCAAACCGGGGGAAAGCATCCAACAATATAATAAGAAATAGTAGCAGTTTCATACAACATATGATTTTACTTTAAATAATGAATCAGCTCATCAATCCGAATAAAAACATAGTTAAAAAAACGCCAAAATTGCGGTGTGTGCCCTCTTTGGCTCTTCACCACCTACCACGACCACCACGGCCACCACCACCACGACCACCACGGCCACCACCACCTTTAGAAAATCCACCACCACGACCACCACCGCCGAACCTCCTATCACCACCACGGCCACCACCAAATCTTCCACCTTTCGCCGGCTCTCTTTCTTGAAGGCGAGGCAAAGATTTCACTACCTCTAGGCTTACGCCGGAGGCGTTTTTCTGACCTGTGACAATCAATACGGTAGAAAAAATATTATTACTCGCTATTACATTCGAATTTTTTGCGGTGCAACCATACAAGAATACATATAAATATATGATTTTTGAGACTGTTGCAGGGGTATTATTTCAAGAATAGGTATGTGAGCGACTAACCAGTTAGGAATGTGTCGACATCATCTGAGGCAACATCAAACACGGCGCCTTTTCCATCGGCTGTCAAAGAGAGACCCTTGACCGACTCGACTTTGTCTTCAGGCAAGAACCTTCTTAGGACTCCATAGACGTAGCTGTGGATAATAAACACAAGAGTGATTCAACGATAGAAAGAAGATGCCATGTTTTGTAAACAATACGATAATTAGTCAAATGTTCTGGGACTATTACTATTTATTACCAAGACTTTAGGTGGTAAGTGTGGTGCATCTAGGCAGGAAATAAGAATCTCTTTGCAACATAGAAAGCAGATGAAAATTTAAAAGGACTTACGATGCTGAGTAAATGGGTCGTCCACAGTCAAGGAGGATGGTAACATGATTCTCCATTGACGTAAGAAGTGAACGAGTCTTGATCTCTGTGTAACCCTGTATAACATAGACAAGTAAGACGAAATCTCAAGGTGCTTGAACAAAGGCAAGTAAAACGAAATCTGAGAAGCAAAATCTTACAGCAGCTTTAGCAAGTGCCTTTGCAAGTAGGTCTGTTGGAGATAACTCTGACGACTTCAGCAGCTCTTCAGCAGCAGCCTTGAATACCGGGATGACGCTACAAGGTATTTTTAGTATAATATGAATGTACATTATGAGATAGACAATGAAAAACTTAGACGGATTCATTTAGCAAACAATACCTATCAGAGATCTCATTAATTTTCTCTGCAGCTTCAGCACCAGCAGCTTCTGCTATTTCAGCAGGTTGTGGGGCAGATATATGTTCAAACTTAACACCTGCTTCCCTTTCAATCCTGGAGAAATTTGATTTCCTTGGATCATAAAGCATCACCGCAACACCACTTTTCCCTGTAAAAAAGAGAACATATCCATAAGTATTTTAGAAACAAAAAATAGAGGAAAGGAAATTACAGATTGAAAACATACCAGCCCGCCCTGTTCTTCCAGATCGATGGATGTATGCCTCAACATCACGAGGGGGCTCACACTGAAACAAGAAATGCATATAATCATTAATGTCAGTTGGAATGAGCTAAGAAGAGGAAGTACCAAGAAAATTTGAAAGGCCATCATCTAGACGAACCTGAATTATCAACTGGACATCGTCGATATCCAAGCCTCGAGCTGCAACGTCTGTAGCCACAAGCACAGAGAATTTACCAGATCTAAATCCAGCAAGTGTGACCTGGAAGCAAAATTATGTAATATTTGGAAAGAGTCAAATATCAACTTCTAGCATATTTGACAAGTTTGTGCATCAGTCGTAGACGTTGCAATATTCTGAATAATTTACCATTACTCTTGAAAGAGAATATCACAGAGTATGCATTTTTATGACCACGATAGAATAGAACAAGAGCCAAAACACAACAGTACACTACAAAGGGGAGACCAATGCTGCCTGAATAAAAGCAGGAAATCGTACCTCGCGTGTGGACTGTTGTATGTCCCCATGCAACGCGCGTGCTCCAGGAAGTATCCCAGCAAGTGTTGAAGCGCTATCTTTTGTCTCAGTAAAAATAATAGTCCGGCCTCCGCTGTGAAGTAATTATATAGCAAGGAAAAGCGAATGACGCACAGAAAGCAAGGAAAGGAACTGAATGAAAAAAAATCAAAGTCTATGTGACCAGCAAGCCAATAGAAAGCTTACCTACTATAGCACTGAATTATATCAGGAATAAGCTGTGATCTAGCAGAAACAGAGCAAGGAAGAACAATATGCCTCACATTCACGCTGGCTTTCATTTTCTCATTACCAACCAAGTCAGCAGTTTTCTTGTCTGGTTTTAAAAATCTCGCCGATATCTGGCATCATTAGAAAGAATTTGTTGAGCGAATTAGGAAATAACCCTGTTGTAAGCCAAAAGGGAAAATACGTAACCGAAAAGCTTACTTTTTTAACCCATTCGGGTAAGGTGGCACTAAAAAGAAGTGTTTGGACTTTGCTCGCATCCTCTACTTTGCCTTCAAAATTCAGTGAAAAGAAAGAGTAAGTAGAGAAGAAGTACAACACTCAGGATCTAGAAGAATATTAATAAAGTCACAACCGGAAGGTGCAAGGGTGTTATTAAGCTGAAAACTAAGCGGATTAGAAGGATCCTATTTCCTTAAAAGTTAAAAATAAAGTTATACATACCAAGAATCAGCTCCACGTCATCAACAAATCCCATCCGTAACATCTCATCAGCCTCGTCAAGAACTCGAAACTTTAATGATCTGAAGTCAAGATTTCCCCTCTCTATGTGATCCTGGCAGACATGTACTAATAATGTTAACATTTCACGACGATAAAATACATATAATTACTAAAAGCATACCTTGATTCGTCCTGGAGTACCGACTACAATATCAACCCCTCTCTTCAATTGACTGTGTTGCGGCTGGTAAGGAGCACCTCCATACACACAACAGGAATTCAACCCTAAAGCTCCACCATATACTTCAAAATCAGAATGCACCTACATAAAACCAGGGAAGATTCAGGTTAGAGGGAAATCACTGATTATGTCAACCAGCCTAAGAAAGAAAAAACAAATATCAGCATGCAATTTTACAGTCAGTGACAACATACCTGGGTGGCCAGTTCTCTAGTAGGCAGAAGCACGAGAACACTGGGCGCCCTCCCAAATCCAGTCTTTCGGGTCGTCTTACTGGGGCCATTGGTCAATGATTCCAGTATAGGTAGCACAAAGGCCAATGTTTTACCCTGGAAGTTATTCAAAACATGAAGGCATAAATTTTGCTACTCTAAAGAGAAGGGGAAGAAAGGAAGGTATCGCTACCCCGGGCCTTTCATCAAATGAACAACATAAATCGCCACAACCAACGCGTAAACACCAATGAAACATTCAGACACAAAAACGGTGAATCAAAAAAGGACGAAATGAATCCTAACCTGACCAGTACGTGCCCTTCCGACCAAATCAAACCCATCCAAAATCAAATTGAAGGTCATCGCCTGGATCGGGAACAAAGCTTCGATGCCCTTCGCCTTCAACGTCGCCTTCAACGGTTCAGAGATACGAAAATTAGAAAGAGCATTCTTGTCGTCCTCCATCTCAATCTTCATCTTTTTCTTCATCTGCTTATCAACCTCCTTGCCACCGTCACCCCCGCTCTGATTTCCGATCTTCCCTTCGTTCACCGGCGCGCCCATCTCAGAGCTAGTCTCACTATTCCCCTCGGAATCGTTTTTCCACCTCAGAAGCCTTTCGCTTCTTCTTCTTCTCCTTACTAATAATAGCGTCATCCGAGTCAGGCTCCGAGGACAATTTCGTCTTTTTTACTCGACTTCTTCTCTTTCCTGGGGGTTTTGGAAAATTCATCCTCCTCGACGCTCTTCATCTTCTTCTTCATCTTCTTCTCCGAGGCTGGAGCTTCAGCAGCGACAAGTGAAGGCATATCGAATGATTGATTAAACAGATAAAAAGCAAAGGGCTTTGCGATGTTTGACTCTGCGTTTGCTGCTTCTACGGAAGAATTGCGGCTCAGTTGATGGCGCAGAGCAAACACAGCAGAGAAAACATAGAGAAAGAGAAGACAAAGTGGTTTAGGGTTTATAGATTATAGCTGCGATGGTGGATGACTAATGACCGTTGGATTGGTCACTCGAGTTTTAAATAGAATCGTGGCCGTTCGATGGTACGATTTCTTGCCAGTTAATTGGGCTGGAAATTTTAGGCCCGGCCCATATAATGTGGAGCTATAAAACGTCATCGCGGACGACGACTTCAGCTTATTCAATATTCCGACAGTAGTATCAGTCTCTTTCTCTCTACGACGCACAGAAGAACGATGGAGAAGGTTCGATGCCAGAGAATCGGCTGCGACGCAGTGTTTTCCGAGGACGATAATCCTGAAGGATCGTGTACTTATCACGAGGGGGTGAGCTACGCTTATTGATTTCTATTTATTGCAGTTGATTACTGTGAATTCAATTGCTCCCTTTAATTACCTATACTTTAGTTTGTTGAGTTAAAAAGTTTCGATTTTTAGTAGTGGGATCTCAAATTCTGCTATTCTTTGATGGAGTTAGCAAACAAGAATAGATAGGAACTGTATTAAGCTTAGCTATAGACAATGTCCTCTTTCTTCTCTCTTGCATCTCTCTCTCTTGCTTTTGTTTTGTCTTGATTTATTTCCCAAAACAGTTAAGGATGTGACTGTTCATTACTCCCTTTGGAGTGCCTTGTTGAGTACAGATGGAATTTCTTATAATGGGCATGATGTAATAAAAATAGGGTGAAACTTCAATTCTGTTTAAGCTAGTTTTCTTAATTGTTCTTTGCTTCCCAGATTATTGATAATGTATCACTCTTCTCATGGTTGTTTTGTCTTTAACTTTCTTGGTTTTGCTAACTTCCATCGCCTTTGAATGCACGTCGTCCTTCGAACCTTCGGCCACATACGTCAAATTCAGGGCGTAAGTATCGCAATACTTCTCCATCGTTTTAACACTTAAGCCAGCCGATTCATTACATCCTTGACGTAAAGTAACGTCTGAACTTTTTATCTGTTCAGCCAATATTCCACGACGGGATGAAAGAATGGAGCTGTTGCAAGAAACGGAGCCATGATTTCAGTCTATTTCTGGAAATCCCTGGGTAAAGTTTGTTACGCTCATCCATTCAAGTGCTTTCGTTATTTGCCTCCACTCTAACGTCTGCACCCACTTATGATTTCTGCAATGAAAGCTTTATGAATCTTTAACCTCATTAAACCATCGTAACGATCATTACAGTTTCTGGTTTCAATCGTGCAAAAGATGCGAATGTATATGTATAAACTTACTCTAACAATAATCAGTATCGTTACCTTTCGTATGTGAAAGCTGCAAGACTGGGAAACACACGCTTGAGAAACCAGTTCTTGCGAAGAAGGCCAACGTAGCTCCCAAGAAATCCATACCTTCACATATTCCCGCCAATAATTCCTCGTCTAAAGACACTTGTCCTAGGTGTCGCCAAGGGTTCTTCTGCTCAGACCACGGTATATATACACATTTTATACGTCTTTCAACTCCTTTCAGTTCTTACATTGCGCTGTTCTGTGCAATGCATTCTCTCTCTCTCTCTCTCTCTAGGATCACAAGCCAGAGATTCGAACCAAAAAACGTCCTCTATAACTAACGCGGGAGGGAGCGATTCAGATTCCCGAGAAATGCCTATGCCACCTCAGCCCAAGAAGGTAGTGGACATTAACCAACCTCAGACATGTAAGAACAAGGGATGTGGTAGGACTTTTAAGGAGATAGATAACCACGACACTGCTTGCAGTTACCATCCCGGCCCGCCAGTTTTCCACGATCGAATGAGAGGGGTGAGGAGAACCGTTAGAAATATATATGTATATATGTATATATACATACAGAATCGTATGTTTCTTGATAATACTTTTTTTCCTTACAATGATGCAGTGGAAATGCTGCGATGTCCACGTTAAAGAATTCGACGAGTTCATGAGCATACCGCCCTGCGCAAAGGGATGGCACGACGCCGACCCATGATGGTAATTGGCGCATATGTTATTATGTATGATTTTACGATTTTTTTTATTTTGCGTCGCATTGCGAAAAATTGAAGTTGTTTCGTAATCGTTATCCAATGAATTTCGAACTATGTTGTAGTAATTATTCGGAAGTCACGTTATGGGTCGAATCTGAACCTTAGTGTCAATTATGGGATGATTTTGACTATCATCTTGTAAGATAGCGCACCTCATGATTCAAGAATGAAAATATCAAATACCTAATTGTGTTGGGCAGTTCATTACACACTGGACGGCTCATCATAATACAACAACGTTAAAAGATGGCGTCTTTTGCTTAAAAGATATTACATATTGACAAAAAAATTAGACACTTTAGCGCAAACATCACTTTATCTGGACTTGAGATCATCAACTAGAAGCTTGAAGTTTACAGAATGTAAAGTTAAAATATAAAATTGAATTTTTTTGTTTAATAAATATTTTTACAATAAAAAAAAGTTTTTACTAATAATTTGTTGTTTAGTTTTTCTTTAGGCAAATTATCTTATAACCCCGATTAACAAGGAGGAATATGCTTGATTAAAAAATACAAAGAAACTAATCAATTAAAAGGCACAAGAAAATGTAAAAAAATGAAAGCTGAAAAAGCAACATGTGAAAAAACAAATGAGAAAATTATAATCAAAGAAAATAAACATATAATAAGTCGGTGCCTCAAAATATTGCCTATAGTTAATATGTTTAACTACGTTACCCAATTAAGCTTAGGACCCTTAAGAAATTCTTGGGCTTCAAAATATTGGACTTAGTTAATATTTTTTCATAACTACATTACCCAATTAAGATTAGGACCCTTACGAAATTCTTGGGCTTCAAAATATTGGGGTTAATAAATATTTTTTTCATATTACCGAAGTCTGGGCCCCAAAAAATCAAGGCCTCAAAATATTTGGTTTTTGATTAATATTTTTTTACATAAATACATTACCAAATTAATGAGGTGTGGCCCTAAAAAATGGGGGCCTAAAACCCATACTTTAGTTGCTTTGAACTGACCATGAAATTACAGTGACCACTGAAAAGGACAAAGACCAGGTCAGAGAGGAGTTTGAATGCTTCCAACGTTAGCTTAGCTTCATTCATTACAGCTTTAATTTACAGTATATAATTGAGGAAGAAAATAAATGTTCGCTGATTTTCATTTATTTTAATATAATATGACCTCTCACTCTTTAGCTTTGAAATTCGAAAAACCCATATTAAAATTGATATTTTTAATTCGGACTTGAAACCATATTATTAACCACAATTGATACTATGAATTTCACCCGTTAAAATAATGCTTTCTCACCTAATTAGTTTTTTTCTTTCTGCCAATAATTATAATTTATTCGTTATTTATCTTAATTTTTCTTTCAACTTTAGTTTCCTGAATCGAAAACCCTATGTCTCTTCTAAAAATCATTTTCTGTGATTTCCATTTTTTTTCTCTTTTATCTTAGTCTGTGCAGCTCTTGTCTGCAGTGACAAAAAGTAGCTTGCTTGGTTTCTGTCTTTCCGTACAAATCAAATGCTTCTTGAAACAAACTCTGTTGTACTGATATGATCCTATGATCTTTGTCGCTTGTCTCTTCACTTGTTTCGCAAAGTTGTTTTCTTTATAGCACAACTATCAATCTTACAGCAGTTTTCTTGCTGAAATCAGCATTTTCCATTTGCTGTCAGTTTTCGCCAGAGTTTGAGTTGCTACAGATTCGATCTTTTACCATTGGAGTGTTTTCCCCCTTTTTCAAGGATTTCGTACTCAATCTGTTACTTGCAAGTGTAAAGATTAGAGCTTTAACTGAGCAAGATTAGACGATTTTAAGGTTTAATTTAAGTCTTCACATCTATGGAGGAAAAACAACAGTTAAATGGTCCCACTTTCACGGCGGTGGAACTGAACAGCGGCTCGGCGGCGCCACCTTTTCCGGCGGCTCCTCACGCCGAGCCCAAGAAAAAAAGGGGCCGGCCTAGAAAATACGCCGCCGATGGCTCCGTCGTCGCACTCTCGCCTATGCCCATATCAGCTTCGATCCCATTTACAGGCGGTGAATTTCCAGGTTGGAAAAAGAGTGTCAAGAAGAAGAAAAAATTGGACTTTGAAAGCCCAGGTACGTTCTTGTTTATACTTTATATATACTATATTAAATCCATTGAATCTTGATTTAAATTGTGTATGATTGAGTTCAGCTAGGTTAGATCTTAGGCACGCAAGATCTGTTTTCTTGCGCAAGAATTGCTAGCAGACAAACACTTACATATGGAAGGTTAACGGTATTGGAGTCCCAATGATTAGGAGACAGATTCTATAATTTGAAGTTAGAATTCTTATATAAGTGAAAGATTGCTCTTTTTTGTATTGAATTCTGCTTTTCTTAAGGAATATGGCTTAATCCGAACATAGCTTATACTGTTCGGCTTTAGCAGAAGAGCTCAACACATAAAAGGGCTCGAGTAAAACGTTTGTCCCTTAGACGTATGTAATGAAGTCCCGGCAATTTGTATGCATAAATTGCATAGTTGCCTTGATCTAGACTATCTTATCGACCTTAAAAAGCTATGAAATATGATGAAAAGTATGTTATAGTTCTATCTGTTTTATAAAATTTCCCGTAATATATGCAGGGCCCACGACGATGGAATACTCATCGGGTGCAAGCTTTACTCCTCATATGATCACTGTCAATTCTGGAGAGGTAGTGAAATTTTCGATTTTGAATGAATCAAATGCAATGTTTGTATGATAATGTTATTGATATATATATGTATTTCAGGACATTATGATGAAAGTAATTTCTTTCTCTCAACAAGGGTCGAAGGCCATTTGCGTACTGGCCGCCAACGGCACTGTCTCCAACGTCACGTTTCGCCAGTCCGATTCTTGCGGGGGAACGTTAACGTACGAGGTAGTAACTCTTTTACGGGAAATTATGTTATTACCCCTACGTGGATTTACTGAAATGCATGTTACTGTTGTGTGTTTTTTTTTATTGCAAGAAATTGTCTTGTGCTGGTCTGAACTTAGCATTGTACCCCAACTAGTTTTATGCCCGTGCATTTCACGGGTGTAAGACATAATTAATATAACCTTCTTATATACCAATAATAATATAAATTAAATGGTTTAACATGAAAATAAGGTGTTTCTCACTTTGTTAGTGGGCGGTTTTTTCCATTATTTATTTTTTGGTTTCTTATTTGTTTAAACGTGTCAATAGAAGAAGTATAGTACATTTCATTGTATATATAAGATATGCATTGACTTACCTACCCAATTGGGTATAATCAACTCTTATAAAAATATGACATGTGTAATGTTCATTGAGTGAAACACACGTTGTGCCACATGTCATTTTCTGAGTGTAATGCAAAGTACATTTCATTGTATATATAAGATATTGTCTAACTTAGCACCCTTTCCCTATTGTTGTTTAAAATTTACAAACATACGCCACGAGGTGTGAATGCAGGGATGGTATGATTAAACGAGCCGGTATTTTAGGCATTAACAAGTAATAGGGGTTATATGCAAATTAGCCCATTTTTTATTAAATCCCCTTATTTTTCTTGCAATAATTTCCCACAAAAACCAAAAAGAAAAATTTCAGGGACGTTTCGAAATACTCTCTCTACAAGGGTCTTTCATGCTGAGCGATAACGGGCTGACCAAGACAAGGACGGGCGGGCTTAGCGTTTCCCTGTCGGGCCCCGACGGTCGAGTGCTTGGCGGAGGCCTAGCTGGCGGGCTAGTTGCAGCGGGCCCCGTTCAGGTTCGTTTCCTTACGCGCTTTGATTACTATTTTTTTAAGGTTGTGTTTTGGACCAAGGAAAACGGTGAGAAAAAAGAAACTAAAGAGAAAATGATTTTCACTAGCTGTTCTGCTCACCGTTCCGTGAAAATTGATTTTACATGATTTTAGGCCTAAACCTGTAGTTCTTTCTTTTCTTTTTTTCCTCATCTATTTATATCAACCAAACATAAAAATCAGTTTCCCCTAACATTTCTTTTTTCCTTTCCTCAATAAATTATCATCAAACCAAACACATAATTTGAAAATTCAAAATGATCAGATTGTAATAGGAAGCTTTGTGCCGGGAAATCAATCGGAGCAAAGGCAGAAGAAGCAAAAGTACGAACAAACTATAACGTTCGGCGCCGTCCAGGCTAATAACTCTATCTCAGATCAAAGGTACGAAGTGGCTTCTTTTCACGGAGAAAACGCAACTAATTTAAATTTCGGGCGAGGCGCTTCGAAGGCCGTTAATTACGAAAATGCCCTTTACTTGCCCGAGGAAGATTCTAGAGAACAAAGCCATGAAGTAACTTTCTGATGATTAGGATATTAAGAGTTATTTTTTTCTAGGCTTGTTTTGATTTGTGATGAACCCTTATTGCTTGGGCAATAATAGTGTCTGATTGAAATGAACTGTGTTTTATCAGTTTTTAAGGACTAATTAGGAATTAGGATAGAAACACACTGTCTCGAGTTATTTTACTTGAGGTTGAGATTATTAGTGTTTTATGTCTTTGTGACGAGTTGTAGCATTTCGAGTTATGTAAACTTAACTATTTATTTGAAATTGCATTTGAATGAGTGTGATACTACCCACCCCATCTTCTCAACACATGGCAGGGTATAATACCACTTGAGACTTTTTTAGAAAATATTTTGGATCAAAGTAATTTACCCAATAAATCCTCGGGGTCTTTATACATGAATAACCCCTCTGTAAAAAAATTTGTATTTTAGTACCATGTCAGCATTTTTTTATATGTAGATGTAGGTACCTAATAGAATAAATTTTTTGCAGATAGGTACCCGATCCGCCGCAGGTACGCCATACAACACATTTGGGTACCCTATATCAACGTATTGTGGTACGTAATACGTTTAAAAAATGGTACGCCGTATTAGCACATTTAGGTACGCCCTATTTACACATTAGGTACATCATACAAACACATTTAGGTACCCTATATCAACGTGCTATGGTACGCAATACACACACAGGGAGGTACGGTATGACTGAATAGACTGATACAAATTAAATAGGGTACCTATCTGTAAAAAATTTTGACATAGGTATATGTTTTATTCAAATAAGTATTTATGTGTAGATACCCGTAAATCATGATACATATATTTATATGGCCTATTGGTTAGTGACATGATTTTAAAATGCTGCCAACGAATTTATTTAGTTTTATTGTCTAATTATCCCACCTTAGTATAATCCAAGTCACGTTCAAAACTTGACATTTGGTTCCATCTATATTTGAACTCCAATACACATGAATTACTACGTCACATGTCCATTTTTTGCTGGATAGTTACACCCAATAAGGTAGGCAATACAAGTTTTTTAGTAGATTGAACTGGAGCTAATCAGATGGCCAAGGGGTGGAATTCTGGACATGAGTTCATATCGCATGATTAAGTGGTAGGTGGATCTGGGAAGAGCTGAAAAAATGGGCGGGCGGGTCGGGCGGGCGGGCCCGATTTTGCGGGCCACCCGATCTTTTTATGGGTTGGGTCGGGCTGGCCCAAAATTGAACGGGCCAAATGATCCTAAGCCCGTGCCACAAAACCGTGGGCCGGGCTACCCGACAAGATCCCATTGGCCCTAATTTTTTTATATTTTTAAATTTTGTTTTTAAAAAATCTTTATTAGATCATTTTAATTACAAATTATACATTTTAATTCTAGAAAAATAATTCTAAAAATATATTGTAAATATGTAAAACATAACAGTTTTAGTTTATAAAATTAAATTTTTGTAACATATTATATATAAGAATAAGAAATATTAGAAAAATATATAAAAAAGTAAAATACTACCGGACCAATTTCCGGCCCCCGGGCCACCAGCTCGCCGGGATAGCGGGCTGATAATCCCGGTTGTTTCGGGCCTTGAAAATTTGGGCCCAAGACCTATTTTTAGGGCCTGGTCGGGCGGCCCATGGGCTTGGGCCCAAATTTTCAGCTCTATTTGGGACCTAGCATAGCCAATGTGCTGTGATAACTCAGAGAAAAAAATCTGGAGCTAATCGGAATATAATAACTATCCGATCAAGAAAGTTGTTGAGTTCTATTATAAAAGCAAGTTTTTACGAGGACCCAATTGAAAAATTGTACCGAACAATAGTACTACACGATAATTCTTTTTTACGACCCTGGAGTATCCTCACTCGATCAGCTATGGGCTTTACGACGTACATTCGGGGATGAGAGTAAATCTCCAGGGACTAGATAAACATGTCCAAATTTACCTAGTACGATAAATCATGGGATAACACCATATGCGGACAATAAGGGGTTCAATCATTAAATAACAACACGAAAATTATTACATATTCTCTAAGCTAGCTAGTAAAGATGATTTATAAGTGCCAAAGCATTGCTAGTAACTTGCTCAAAACTAACAACACATCCCTCTATCTCCTTCCTAATAACCTCAATATTACCCAATAAATCACCTTTGTCCAAGAATCCATCCACGCACGTGTCAGCGTATGTGATCGCCGCGCTGGCGTAAGTCTTCGCATTGGCCCACTGAAATTCCTTATCAACTTCCCCATCATTCTTCAAAAGCCCAATGGCGTTCGACGTCTGCTTAAGCTCTTCCATGGCATCTTTTAGGTCACCAATGCATTCCTTTATTACTTTTGAATCGAATGATGGAATAACGCCCTTTTGTTGGTTATAAGACAGCTTCGAGACTGTGTTAGAACACGATTTCGATGTATGAATTGCAACGTTTAAGGATGTGACGATGAGCTTCAATGGGTCGTCGCCGATCGTCGAGGCGTAGGGCATTAGGGTTTTGATGCATGTGATTGGGTACGTTGTAGATTTATTGCACGAGTTTGCGATGAATTGAGAGTAGGGTTTCGGCGTTCTTGATCCTAGGACAAGTGTGAGGGATGATAGTAAGAGGGTTGTCGTGATGAAGATGTTGTTCTTAGGTTGCATTTTCTTGAAATTGAGGTTTTGGGTTAAGTTATGGATGTGTTAAGGGCTTAATTGGGTGTTTTTTGGTGAATATTATGTTTTTTTTCTTCCCCTTTTGTAGTGTTGGGTATATTTGGGAAGTGATGGGGAGTTTATATAAGGGTTGAAGATGTTCAGATTGGAATGATGTTGTTTGATGACTTGTTGTGTGATTAATATTGAAATATTTAGGGTTTGTCTGTATGATCATAGGCACGTGAAAATGAGTGGTGCGTCATACGAAAGAAAAGAACGGATATGATCAGGGCCGGATTTGGGCCCGTGCAACCAGACCTACAGCACAGGGCCACAAATCCGGCCCAGTGCATATAGGGCCAAAAAAATCTTTTTTTTTTTCTTATATAAGGGCCAAAACAGAAGGGAAGTTTTTTTAAAAGGGCCACATAATGACCAATTTCTACATGGGCCGACTAATGAAAAGACCCACGGAGCAGGGCCACCTAAAATAAAAAAACGGCCCTGGATATGATCGTATAACTCCTATGTGGTTGACGTGTTTAGACCGAATATAGCATAAAATATAAATAATTAGTTTAGATGTGTATTCACATGTCTATCAATGATCGATTCACTTATAATGCTTAACCAGGCGAGACAATAAGAGGATCAAATTTAGGGTTATGTCTTATTCAAAAATGAGATTCAAATTCGACTCAAACTGAACTTAAATTCAAACTGAACTTAATCGGGTCTTTCTAATCAGAAGAAAAAGAATTGTAACTTGTCGATAGAACCATCATCAATCTTTTTTGAAAATATATTATTAACGAATTATTCCGTAAATCTAGCTTAGTAAAGTGCGACGTAGAGAAAACCACCATTATTGTAAAGGGGTTTGTGGTCTAAGTTGATCGAAGCCCATGTGGCGTCCAACGAAAAGAGGCCACGTGGACAAAGCAGAGTAGGGTTATGGCAACAAAGTCAAGTAGACATGTGGATTAACCGTAATCATTGATGTAATGGCGCGTGATATGCTGCTTAACCGATGGCGAGATTCTTGGTGCGTGACTTATGGGTTAGTGGAAATAAGGTTTTTAAAGGGTATTCACACCCCATATTTCTAAATACACCGCTCGGATGTATGATTAAAAAAGGCTTGATTATTTTTTTGGTCCCGTAAATGCCATGCACGTGACCTATTTTTATACCAGAAAATTGATGTGGCACCAGACCGATGATATGCTCGTTTTTGCTAATTTTTAGGCGGACCGATGACATGCCCGTTTTACAGAAATACCACGTCATCAAAATAATCCTACTTGGCGCAATGTCAAAAATTAATTTAAAAAATTAAAAAATCTCTGTAAAACGGGCATATCATCGGTCCGGCGCCACGTCGGACCTTCCGATATAAAAATCGGTCACGTGCGTGGGACGTGATGTAACTTGGAAAAAATCAGGTATAATAATCGGTCACATGCGTGGCACGGTATGTGTTTTGGGGTAAAATTAAGTATAATGTCTATAAATTGCACGATTTTAAAACTTATTGTCCCTATAATGCCGCATCCTAAATTAACGGTCCCTATAATGCCACACGCCGAAGCTACGGGACCAAAAAAATAATTAAGCCTAAAAAAATCATGAGTTTTTTCCAAGTTTAACTAAATCTTTATTAGTTATATTCTCTCATATATTTATTGCATACAACTAAAAATAAAATTTTACCATAAATAACAAATCGCGTTAAATGTGTTTATTCAGATTCGTCTAACGTTGTTGGTTCTATCATGTGAACAAATTAAAAGCGAATTTTACCATATTTTCTTTTTTTGTCATATTATTTATATTTATAACACAGAAATATATGTTATTTATATGTAACTGTGTTTGTGACCAAATTAACTTATAAATGTTTCTCAATAATTATTTATTAGTTAATAAGAAATATTATCTTATACTATTATTTTTATTAAATAAGTTAATTCGATTGTAAATTTAAAAATATTAAACACTTCAAATTAAATGGAAAAGTAAAATTCGAAATATATATTATTACGCAACGTGTTAATGAAAAATAACTTAATTAACAAATTATATTGTTGAATTGAAGAGGAAATAATTTAGAGAAATTTACAAATTTCATGTTGTTTTGAATGTAATAATGGAAAATATTAAATTGTTAAGGGGGTGTAAATAATATTTTTGACCAGGGAGGAGTGAATAGCATGACTCGTTTTTAAATTTAGATTATTTTGACTGAGGAATTTTATGGTGCTCACCTTATGTGAGCACCTTTTGATGTGGCACCGATTCGTGCCATTTCAACATCTCACATCGCCATCTAATGTTATGTCGTCTTAATTAACAACTTCTAGGTGTCATTAATTGACATTTCGGATGCCGACGTGACATATTTGATGCCTTACATAATATTTTACGTGTCAATGAAATATATCGCGTCAATTTGAACATCAGCATCCGAATGTCGATTAATGGCACCTAGAAAGTGTTAATTTTAAGTCGACATAACCTTAGATGTTGATATGATATGTTGAAATAGCACAAATCGGTGTCACATCAACAGGTGCCCACATAAGGTGGAGCACCATAAAATTCCTCTATTTTGCCTAATTTAAAATTTTAGTTAGATTTAATTGTTGGGCCTAACGATGATTAAGACGAATTTGAATTTGGCCATACAAATTACTCTCACTCTCTTAATATTTTCGAACTTCTCTAGGCTGAGAATTATATGCTGAACTCTCAGAGCTCGACGAATTATTTTTTTGTCTGAACCTTGAGATGAGATTCATTCAAGTGACTAGTTCAATGTTATTTGCGTCTTACGATTTTGTTTCGTAAGCAAAATAAATTTGAAAACATTTTTTATGTACCATAATCTAATATGATCGAACTAAAGAATACAAATAATATTCAAGCATCGTCTATAAACCTTTGTTTTGCGTGAGAAACTGATAAAAGCACATGGGCAACCAGCAACATAATTGCTTCAATAGCAAACATAAAATAGATACAATAATAATAATAATAATAATAATAATAATAATAATAAACTATTTCGATAACATGGTGGGATAATGTACCATAAGTCAAGGTTAAATTTCATACTTCCAAAAACAGACAACCTTTAGATCGAAAATCTATTCCATTATATTAATGGTGAGGGGTGGCTGAAAATTTAGTCTATAAAATATTTACAATTTAACCCCTGTATTTCTAATTTCATTAGTTAAATAATTATCATATTTAACCCCTCAATTTTAGTTATTATACTTATATTCTACTCAATATTTTCGTTTTATATATATAAAAATTATATTTCATCAACTAAACGTAAATTATAAATTTTAAAATTAAAATTAGAACAATAATATTTTAAGCACACCCATAGTGTGTACAGAAAGTACTAATACGTAAAAAGCGAGTGATGTACGGAATGACACACACATGAAACATCAAATTAACTGATTTATTGCTATATCCGTCAAATATAGTATAACAATGATCATAATCTGAATGCAGTTAAAATTAATTTATTGCAGTTCCTTAATCTTGAAAACCGCAGCTTATGATCTACGGAGTAAATTCTATATATTCACACTGCCATCGGCGCAATACGCGCGAAGCAATTCAATTGACTTCCATTTTTTTGTAACATGCAATTGTTAATACACGCATTATGGGTATTCGATAACTTAATTGAACATATACATACGTATATATATTTAAATAATTAAAATCTTATGTCAGTATAAAAATCCGCAAAATACTCTTCATTTTCTTTCACATACAATGGAAAACCACCAATGCAAATCCCAAATTCAATTAAATTACGCCATACTCAACCAACATGTCTCAAAAAAAAAAAATTCTCTAGTTGCTTATTGCACTAAAAGAGCACAACTCTTCAAATTGTACGAACGTGATCCATGAAACAAGGATCTCATCATCTCAAAGGACACTTTCTTGAAATTCAACCCTCCTTCACAATATTAAATGCCATATATATACATAAATAAATAATTATCTCGTAAGAAGAACATTAATTGTCCTCAACTACAACAAAAGATCAATTTAGTTGTCAATTCAAGACATACCTCTCTTTATAACTCTAGCCACCATCTCATCCTTCTCAAAAGCCTCAAAGAATGATCGTACGACATTAAACTCCACGCCAACAAAAAGATCATAACAATGAACTGCACATTCGTTCTACTAATTTCTCTCCTAATATTACATAATTCCCTAGAAGTAATAATCGCCCAAAACATCAACTATTGGTGCGAAACCACCCCACACCCCGACCCATGCAAGTACTACATGGCCCGCGACCCGACCCTATCCGACCCGACCTCACAAGAACATTTCCGAACCCTTACCATCCGAGCCGCCCTGGCTCGAGCCACCGAGGCCCAAACCCTAGCCACCCAAACAAAATGCCGAGGAAAGAGGTCCATGTTGGTCAGCCGAGACTGCAACGACCTAATCGAAAGCACGATCTTCCAACTAAACACGACCCTAGCCAACATCGAGAAGAATGCCACCTTCACGGACTTCGACGCACAAACGTGGCTAAGCGCCTCACTCACGAACATCGAGGTCTGCCGAAAGGGCTCCGAGGAGCTCAATATCACGAAGTTCACCTCTCCCGTACTCTCGGGAAATGTTTCACAGATGATAAGCAATAGCCTCTCGGCAAACGGTTTGCTCCTCGGGAACGGGTCGGGCTGGTCGACCCATGACGGTGATCCCGAGTGGGTTACGACCCACGAGAGAAATTTACTGCAGGACTTGGACTTGGCGTCGAGGGCTAACGTCGTGGTCGCACGAGACGGGTCGGGGAATTTCAGGACGGTACAGGCGGCGGTGAACTACGCGACATCCAGACGGGTCGGGAATGGACGGGTCGTCGTTTTCGTGAAGAGAGGGGTTTACCGGGAGAATTTGGTTATCGGAGGGAGTATGAATAAGGTGATGCTTGTCGGAGAGGGGATGAGGCTTACCGTGATCACGGGCGGGCGGAGCGTGTCGTCAGGGTTCACTACTTATAGTTCGGCGACGGTTGGTAAGTTTCTTCAATTTTTTTTTTTGTAAATGAAGAATGAAGTGTATACCAATGGAGCTGAAAGTTAGGCAGGGCTTAGGGATGGCTGACAACAAACCCTAAAGTAGTCTTCAAATGGGTCTAATCGAGACCTGATTAGACCATTCATGGGTCAGAGGAGTGTGTGCTGTCATCATCCACACACAATCCATTGTTATGCACCTCTAATCGGATCTCGAACAAACTGATTTGAAGATCAAGTGAGTCTCATTGCCATCCCAAATGGGTCTGTTCGAGACCTGATTAGATCATTCATAGACCCATTCATGATTGTGCCAGAATCGCCTAATCGGGTCTCGAACAGACCCATTTGAAGATCCAACGAGTCTTTAATGAGTCTGATTCCCATCCCTAGTTTGGTTTGGTGCCGATGAGCTTAGACCCAAGCTTTCAGCTCTAAAAAAATACCAATTACGTTAATTTGAAATCTTAAGTGATGATTCCTTAGGTGTGGATGGCATTGGTTTCATAGCAAGAGGAATCACCTTTCGAAACGAGGCGGGGCCGCAGAGGGGCCAGGCCGTGGCCCTACGATCGGCCTCCGACCTGTCGGTCTACTATGGCTGCTCATTCGAGGGCTACCAGGACACCCTCTTCGTCCAGTCCCAGCGCCAGTTCTACAAGTCCTGCTACATCTACGGCACGATCGACTTCATCTTTGGAAACGCCGCTGTCGTCTTCCAAAACTGCGTGATCTACGTTCGGAAGCCCATGTGGGGCCAGGCAAACGTAGTGACCGCCCAGGGTCGGGGCGACCCATTTCAGAACACGGGTATTTCGATCCACAACTCGCGGATCGTGCCCGCCCCTGACCTCAGGCCGGCGGTCGGGTCGTTCAAGACCTATCTGGGTCGCCCATGGCAGCAATATTCGAGGACAGTGATCATGAAGACGTACATGGAAGGGTTCGTGAGCCCCGACGGATGGTCCACGTGGGAGAATTCTAATTTTGCGCTGGGAACGCTTTACTACGGAGAGTATAAGAATTTCGGGCCCGGATCGTCGATATCGGGCCGGGTTCGGTGGCCCGGGTATCACATTATTACGAGCGCGAATGTGGCTAATAGGTTTACGGTTTCGGGCCTTATTTCGGGCCGGGCTTGGCTGCCCTCCACCGGCGTGCCGTTTGTCGCCGGCTTGTGAGGGTTGGTTTAGATGTGTGTTATGTAATGTAATATAATCTTTTTTTATTTGGTGTGTGTGTGTGCGATTTGTAATTTCATTAGTTGATTGATTTTTGAAATATCACACCGTTATGACAGAATTAAACATTCGATGTTTGTCACTTTACTTGGCTACATTACTTTGTATTCTAAAGAATTTTATTTTTATATAAATTGTTTGATATTTGAAATTATGGTTTTGATCATTGTTTGTAAGCACATGATTAAAAAAAATGATGTAAATGATCAGAATAAACAAGATTTGAAGGATATAATTATAATTACACCTAATTGTCAAGTAGTAGAGAAAATTCTGTTGCCTTTTATATACGGTGAAAGTTAAAAATTCATCGTATGATTAAAGAAAGACTCTTCTTTAATTAGCTTACGAAAATAAAAAAACTGGATTGCTATTCACCGCCCCCTTTTTCCTAGTCACCGCCCCCTAAAGGGCTGAAAAAGACGATTTTGCCCTTTTGAATTTAAATTTCTATTTAAAGTCCTTTTCTATACAACACTTTTCATATCGCAATCACACATCTAAATCAGAGTCAAACATAACAAAAAATAACTCAAATCGCAATGAATCGTTTTTTTGGGAAAGGGAAAGGTCAAAAGAAAGGGTCTATTGGCACGGATGGTAAGCAAATTCTCGTAAATTTCGTTCGTATGGACGTGAATTCTCGAACACCGATCGGATTCGATCGAAAAATTTCGGTCCGACCGAAATGTAATTTCAGTCCACACAAGGGCGACCAAAAAACAATTTCGGCCACCCCTTGTGGCGACCGAAAAAATTGTTCGGTCGCAGCTGTCCGAACCGAAATTTACATTCGGCTGGGACGGTCGCGGCCGAGATGGGATTTCGGCTCCTATGGAGGTGGCCGAAATCTCATTTCGGTCGCCTCTTATAGTAGCCGAAATGGGTAAGTAATTTTTTTTTATTTTTTTCAGACTTGGAGAGTGTTCCGGAGGATTCCACGGGCGACGGGATAAATTACAGTGAGCATTTCCGCGAAGGAGGACGATTTCCGACCGGCGTGGAAGCCATTAACTGGGCTAAAGGCGTCGCTATTGCTCTTGGTCTTGAGGTGATTATTTCGTCGCATAAGAAATGCGGCACAAAAAAATTGATTTGATGTTCTCGCGGAGAACGTTATAGAGGCAAGGAGGATGAATTGGAGAGGCTATCGAAGTCTAACAAGTGCAGGTGTCCGTTTGTAGTCATAGCCCAGCAGGATCCAGCTACTAGGGAATGGTATATTCGTACGGGTGCACCTGAGAATTCCATACACAATCACCCTCTGCTACAGTATCCCGAGGGACACCTCCAGACGAGTGGGTTAAGTAGCCAGGCAAAGAAGGTCGTAGAGAAAATGACTGTTGCGCAAGCGAAACCAGCACATATCCTCTCAGCGATGAGGGCTCGACACGCAGAAGATAACGCGACGATCCGACATATATATAACTACAGAGATCGTTTGAAGAAGCAATATTCTGAGGATCGAGACGTGGTGAGCCAGTTGTGGACCACCTGGCTGTGGCCCCTGCACCCTCCAAGAATCGTCATCTACGACCCTGAACCGCTTGCTCCCTATTTTATTTTTTACGAATAACAACTCCTAAATTTATTTTTTTTACGTATATTAAGACACGACATCGCAAGTCAGTTTATAATGGAGAAGGGAATTACCTGAGGCGACCGGTTTCGCATCGTCGTCGGATAACTCAAACGATGCCGCATCGTAGGGCACCTCCTCATCCGCATGCGCCTCCTCATCCGCATTCGGATCGTAATCCGCATATACGGAATGAGAATGACCCGCTTGCTGCCGCCTCTCCTCCTCCCGTTCCCTACGAACGAATGCATCAACGCCGCGCGCCCTCGTATGACGCTCTCCAGATCCCTCCAACGGGGGGGATCTGCTGCTCCCTTCGAGTAGGGACTTCCCACCCTTGGCCTGCAATTAGATATTTATTAAAAAAAAAATTCGACCGAAATCTAATTTCGGCCGGACCATGACCCGACCGAAACCCGATTTCGGTCGGACAATGGCAGGGCGAAATAGAGATTCGGTCGCCGAGTATAGATCGATCCGACCGAAGTCGGATTTCGGTTGTGACTGCTCCAACCGAAACACGATTTCGGTCAGAGCCCCGGCGACCGAATGTCGATTTCGGTCGAGCAAGTCACGACCGAAATCGATTTCGGTCGGCCAGGTCGTGACCGAAATCGGATTTCGGTCGACCTTGTCCCGACCGAAATCATATTTCGGTCGTGACTTGGTCGGCCGAAATTTCGCTTCGGCCGTGCCGTTTTTCGCCCGATTTCGCGTCCGATCGACCGTTTTTCGGCCTATTTCGACCCGTTTTCGACAATCTATCTACGTACGAATGAATTTTACGACAATTTTCTTACCAATCGTGACAGCACCCAATTTCTCTTTCCCTTTCCTTGTCGTCGATCCATTGCAATTTGCAAAATTCTCTGTTTTTTTGTCTGATTTGGTTGTGTGATTTGAAAAGTGTTGCGTAGTAAAGGATTTTAAATAAGAATTCTTACTTTTATTATATTTTACCTTTTTAAATTAATTCAAATAACATAGGGGCAAAAACGTCTTTTTTAGTCCTTTAGGGGGCGGTAACAAGTAAAACGAGGCGGTAAATAGTAACTCCAGTTAAAAAAATTGTACGAACATATTCACAATATCATATTCGAATCGCCGCGGGCGAAGATAGGAAAACACTCGAAATTATTGAAAGTTAGAGAAATAGGATCAGCTGGAAAGAACTATAGAGTTGCGATTCTACAGCATCAGTCGATCAATAGAAAATGGGCATAATTAGAAGTAGCTTTCCCTTCCTATGCGGAACTGTTTGCGGAATCTCCGTAGCGCAGAATTACAGCGTTCCCAACATCAGAAAAGTCTTCAATGAAGCTTTGTTCACTGCGAAGAAAGTCGAGGAAAAATACCGAAAGCCCAGGAAACCTGGAGAAGATGACGCCGTTTAGGTATGGATATGGGATTGAACTTTCGTGATGGGGTTTTGAATTGTGGGTGGACTGAATTTGGGCGATTGTGACTGTATTGTCGTGATCGTGATAATATATATACTTGAGCTTGGTTTATGCGCTTAACCCTTTTGTCTGATTTTCCGAGTAAGACCATCTCCAACCCAGAATCGCATTCTCAAACTCAAAATGCAGTAATTCTTCTCCAACCGTCCAACTCATTCTCAAACTCAAAAGATTATTTTGTAATATTAATTTCCACATCAATTTTTACAAGTTCTATACTACCCACATATTTCATAACTTTACAAATTAGACTACAAATATTATTTTAGAACCACAAAAAATTTAATAAAATTAGTAATACAAATATATTTACACATAAAAAGCATCTATTAATGTTTATTAAAAATATGACAATTACAATATATTTAACACAAAAAGCATTGAAAGCTTAAAAACACGACAAAAGGCCATCTATTATTTTTATTAAGGTCCATTAAATATTTAATGAATAGTCACTCAATATTGTTGAACAGCAGCCTTGAATTCTCCAATGTGGGGTCATGATGTGAAACACGTGTCCTTTTTGATCCTTTTTAATGAATAGTCACTCAATATCCTTTTTACGTTTGTCCATTTTTTTACAGAACAGAATGAGATATAATAAGAAATATAGGACTTTAATGCAATTAAAAAACATAAATCGCATAGTAACCGTTTGAAACGCATAGATGCGTCAAAATGATGAGAGAAAGAGTATCACACGCATTTTGGGTCTGATTTTGGGGTTCCATTGGAGTAATTTTACTCTATTTTTTGGATTTGCAGCTCCATTGGAGTTGCTCTAAGGTGTTCGATCATTTGCGTGTGAGGAAGATTGGCTATAGAAAAAAATGACATTTTTCTTTTCTTGTAATTAACTGATCAAGTACTTGTGGCTGAATAATACATTATGGTAGTTGATCATACACATTCAGTCTCATTTCGATACTGGGGCAAGACAGGATATGAATTTGCCCATTTTAGTAGATCATACACATTCATTCATCATGTAATTTGTCCATAATTCTTTGCTTTTTAGAAAGTTTGTGTTCTTTGGCTTCTTGGGGTATGACATTACGTATAAATCGAAGGTATAAGACCATCTCCAACCGAGAAACGCATTCTCATACTCAAACGCATTCTCAAACTCAAAATGCAGTAATTCTTCTCCAACCGATCAACTCATACTCAAATTTCAATACTACCTACATATATTTGTAACTTTACAAATTAGACTATAAATATTATTTAGATTTAATCATATAAAATTAATAATGTTAAGGGAACTTTACAAATAAGTACCTATTTGGATAAAAACTTGTAATTTAGTACCCTGTCAGGATGTTTTTATATGTAGATACCTAATAGAATAAATTTTTTGCACATAAGTACCCGATCTCTGAAAGTACACCATACAACACATTTGGGTACCATATATCAACACATTTGGGTACCCTATATCAACAGAAAATGGTACGTTGTATGCTATATTTAAGTACGCCCTATGTAACACAGATATGCTGTATGTACGACGTATGTTATATTTAGGTACCCTATATCAACATGTTATGATACGCAATATACACACAGGAAAATACGCCATGACTAAAGAAACTGGTAAAAATTAAATTGGGTACCTATCTGTAAAATTTTCTGACATGGGTACCTATGTGTAAAAATTTTATCAATTGGGTATTTTTCTATAGATTCACCTAATGTTAATAATAAAAATATATTTATAAATATAAACCGAGCTACAACTACAATATAAAAAGGTGATGGAAAATAAAGTAGACGTTGAGCTGTGAGGAAATCCCTATATTTATATTTATACATATAAAAAGGTGATGTAAAGTAATGACGTTGAGTAAGATAGAAGAAAACTTTGTCAGATTTTGTCTGTTTTGTCTATTGTTTTTATGTATTTTTTCAGTTTTTCTGACATAACATACATGAGAAAGAAATTAAGGACATCCGTGCAAATTAAAGAGTTAACATCGCATACTAACCGATACAAACGCATAGATGCGTTTTTTTAGGAGAGAAACGATAAATCCCATTTTGAGATTGGTTTTTGGTATCCATTGGAGTTATTTTACCATATTTTTGGGATTTGCAGCTCGGAGTTGCTCTAAATAAGATGCCGCAAAAGCGCTAATAAGAGGATCACACCTAAAAGCTTGTGGAAAGAATAGGTAATATTTGACCTTCAACAATTTCTTTTTTAACTACGTACTCATCATTCCATCTCTCTTTTGTCCCTCAAATAAATCACTTCTTTCCCTTCTTTCCCCTCTTTTTTCGACTACATTCATTCTGAAGTGATATGAACGTCAACGAAAGTTAAAGAAAATCCAAGCAAGATCGTGTTCAATGACTTGCCCATGTGATTTAACCAATGTTTTAAAACGCGTAAAGCGCAAAACGTCGCGTTTTGATTCCGATAGCGCGTAGCGTATATAGCGTAGCGCATTGCGTGAGTATTTTAAGCAAGCCAAAAAACATAATATATAACATAATCTTAGATTTATGAGATAATGTATTAATTTTTCAATTTAATAATTTGAAAATTGTAATGTTTTTCAATATTAAATAGTAATTGTTAATGCATCGTTATGTAAAAAAGACAAAAATATCAAAAAAGAAAAGGACTACTATGAGGCCACATGCCCCGTACAACTTTTACACTCTTAGAATTTAAAATAAAAGAAAAGTGGAATTTAACTCTTAACACTGTGAGGCCACAGCTGTCATCAACTTAGTGCTTAACGATTTTAAAATAAAAAAAAAGAAAGAAAAGCAACATCCCACACCGGAAAGATCATAATAGGAAGAGTGCAACACTGTCTATAAATGAGCAAACAAATTAAACTTGCATCTTCGTGGCCGATTACCCTTATTGGGCCGATTAATTTTGTAAAAGTCGGCCTTTTTCGTGGGTTGATCAGCTGTTTCTGTTAACTTTTATATAAAAAATAAAATAATAAAAATTAATTATAACGCTTTTTTTTTAAACGTTTCGAAGCGTTTTCCAAAATTTTTGCGCAATCTGTGCGCTTTTTAAAACACTGGATTTAACATTAGGGATTCACGTGTAACTTTATTGAGCAGGAGGGATCGTTAAGCAAATTACTAAAATCCAACCTAACATATCAAAATATCAATTCGAATTATAACTTATTCTAGTTCGAATACGTTAAGAGTGCGTTTGGATTCGCGTATTTGAACGAAATCGCTTAATTTTAAATTATTAATTTCAAAATCGTAATTTCAAATCCAAATTCACCGTTTGGCAAACATTAGGATTTCGAATTCGGATTTCAAAACAGAACTCGACTCGAGCTTGTGAAGCTCGTCGAACTCGATTTCTAACTTTTTCTAAAATAATTTAAAGAAGCACAAAATAATAAAACAAAAATCATGAATAATATATAAAAACAAGCTCGTGAGCCGACTTGCGAGATTTCGAGTGCCCACGAGTGAGCTCGAGCTGGCTCATTCGCGAATCCATGACGAGCTTGAGTCGGCTCATCGAGCTTGCGAATCGGCTCGACTCATCTTCCACCCCCTTTTATTATTATTATTATTATCATTATTATTTTTATTATTATAATTTTTTTCGTTATTATTATTATACTATTATGGTTATACTATTGCTGTTATTCTCAGTAGCGAAAAACCCGTCACGTGCTCAGTTTTGGTCTTTTGAATTTCGAAAACGGACCATTTGACACGGAATTTCAAATCCGACGAATTATAAGAGTTTGGATTTCCTCTCGGATTTGGCGAAATCGAAATCCAAATCGATGCGATTGCCAAAGGAAAGATTTTATTTATTTATTTTTATCATATAAATCACAGGATCTAACAGTGATTTTTTTATGATTTAGTGGAATATAGAATTAAAAAAATTAAAAAATAAAAAAGAAAGTTTGTGAACCACATGATTTAAAATTCAATGGATTTGATTATTTGGAAATAGAGGGGACATAATTTGTGGGAGAGATGATCGAACAAATAAATTCCCGATATAAAAAATAATAAATAAATTCCCGCCACTACTCGGAGTATGAAAAATGTTTGTTGCTTCTTTTCAAAACAAAACCGTCACAATCTTCATCATCACCACCTGCGTTTCGCTTCGGTGCTAGAAAGAAAAAATGCATATAAAGGAAGTTTGCCTCGAGGTGTTCAAGTCATACGCGACCCGAACCGTTGTTCCTGGATTCGACCCGTTCTTCAACGCTATTACGGGCCCAATGGGTCGGGCAAGTCCAACATCCTCGACTCCATCTGCTTCGTTTTGGGGATTACCAATTTGCAGCAGGTTAGGGCTTCGAATTTGCAGGAGCTAGTGTACAAGCAAGGCCAAGCTGGAATTACCAAAGCCACGGTGTCCGTTGTTTTGACAATTCGGATCGTGCTAGGAGCCCACTTGGGTACGAGGATTGTGCGGAGATCACTGTCACTCGTCAGGTAGTTGGACAAGGAATTTGGGTTTGTTTGAATTGTTCGAATCGCGAAAGTGCCTAGCAGCTCTTTTGAGCCATTTGCTTACTTACTATATTTAGTTATTGTGTTTTGCTTTGTTGGAAGGGAATTTTGTATGATTTTTTTAGCTATCAGTATCTTTCCGTCCATTATTTTCCTTCGAGAAAGCTAACTGAGCTTTGCGTAGCGTTATCTAAGTTTGTACGCCTACTAGGAAGAATGGGGACAGGCATATGATACAACACTGCCTTTAGTTCCACCAATATAATAGTTACAGAGTTGGAACAAAGGCTACGAACAATTAGAACTTCGAAGCATTGTCAATACAGATATTTGTACAAGAAATTGGGCCAATTGTTTGATTTGTTATTTTTGTTGGCAGGGGGCATTAATGTCTACTAACCAAATGTTGTACTGATTTGATTTGCTTTGAATAACTGGACGTTAGCTTAGTTAGAAAGCAGCATTCATGCGAGTCTTGGGAGTTGGGAGATAATGTGTTGTGCGTCAATGCAGTAGATTGGTTGAGATAGTATGGCGAGCATGATTGTGAATGTTTTTGTTTGCAGATTGTAGTTGGAGGAAGGAACATATATTTGATTAATTGGCACCTGGCGCAGCCTAGTAGGGTTCAGACCCTTTTCCACTCGGTGCAGCTAAATGTGAATAATCCCCATTTTCTCATTATGCAAGGCAAGGGCGTATTACTAAGGTCTTGAATATGAAACTGCCTGAGATCTTGTCTATGCTTGAGGAGGCTGCTGGGACGAGAATGTATGAAAACAAGAAAGAGGCTGCACTAAAAACGTTTGAGAAGAAACAAAGCAAGGTAGATGAAATAGACAAGCTCCTTAACAAGGAAATACTTCCTGCGCTTGAGAAACTGAGAAAGGAAAGGATGCAGTACATGCAATGGGCTAATGGAAATGCAGAATTGGATCGACTTAAGAGATTCTGCATTGCTTATGAGTATGTGAAAGCAGAGCAGATCAGAGACAATGCAGTTCACTCTGTTCAAGAATTACGGAATAAAATTTCAGATATTGATGTTAATGTTGAAAAGATGCGAAGTGAAATGCTGGATATGGAGAAGATGGTCGACGATTTGACTGCCCAAAAAGAAGCTAGCATGGAAGGGAATGTAAAAATCATTGTCGGATAAAGTAGATTCTCTTTGAAGGAATCTGGTGAAGGACACTTCGGTGTTTAAAAATCAAGAGGACACTCTCGATACCGAGAAAAAGAATGCTGCCAAGGTATAAAGAATATCCTTCGTCATATTTTGTGATGTTCATGTCAATCATATTCCGGAATAATTTTAGAGTTTCCGGTTTCGTTAGAACTGTCCTTTGTGTTTCAGATTCAGATGCATCATCACGTAATTCTCTTTTCTCAGATTGAGAGGAGTCTTGAAGAATAAAAAAGAGCGGCAAAAGAGAAGGCTGAAGCGGTAAAACATGCTGAAGATGGTGCTGCTGATCTCAAGAAAGTGCTCAGGAGCTCTCAAAGAGCTTGGACGAGCACGAGAAGGAGTATCAGGTATGCTATGTGAGATTTGCTTATTTATCCATGGTTAAATTCCTTCCCTTTCCCTTTTCATCTTTTGAACTGCAGGTGTTGTAGCTGGGAAGACTAGTGGAAATGAAGAGAAGTGCCTTGAAGATCAGCTGCAAGATGCCAAAGTAGCCGTTGGAAGGGCAGAGACAGAACTGAAGCAGTTGCAAACAAAAGTAAGTCATCGCGAGAAGGAACTGAATGAAAAAAAATTCGCAACTATCATCGACACGTCAGCAAGCTTCTGTAGTAGAGAGTGAAGTCAATGTCAAGAAGGATGCCGTCAAAAGGTCATAAGGGCTTTGGAATCTCTTTCTTACGATGCGGCCAAGATGGAAGTTCTTCAGAAGGTATGTTTTCGATTGGCAGAATCTCACTGTTTCTAATAAAAAGCATCTCCCTTTATTTGCCTCTGCAATATGATCAGGATCGTGCAACTGAGATAGAGATGGTCCAGAAGTGTAAAGATGAAGTGCGCACAATTTCTTCTCAATTGGCTAATGTTGACTTCTCTTACAATGATCTAGAAAAGAACTTCAATAGATCGAGGGTTAAAGGGGTGGTTGCACGGCTAGTTAAAGTAAAAGATAGCTCAGCAGTAGTTGCCTTGGAGGTCAGTGATGCATTTTTCACCAGTCTTGTTCACTTTCTGTTTAAGACTGCCTTTTATCGGTTGAAGTAAGATTTCACTTTTCTTTGGGGGTTTGCACGTCGAGGTATTTGTAGGTTGCTGCAGGTGGGAAATTGTTTAATGTTGTCGTAGACACAGAAAACACTGGAAAACAACTTTTGCAGAATGGAGGTCTCCGCCGCAGAGTGACAATAATTCCCCTTAACAAGATCCAAAGCCGCCCTTTGCCACAAAGAATTCAACATGCTGCTGCTAAACTTATAGACTTCACTTTCCCAATTTCCATATCTTTTTCATTAACATTACTTGTATTGCTTTCATCTTAAACTGATCCTTTTTTCTTCTTCTGTCCATACCATCTTCAGGTAGGAAAAGGCAATGCTGAGGTGGCCCTTTCTCTGGTTGGATATGACGATGAACTTCATGTATGATTCCTCAAAAGAAATTGATTTTTAGAGATCTTTTGAGCAACATTTGGTTTGTTTCTGATTGTATATGGATATTATTAGTTTGCCATGCCATCTTTTATTTAACTGTCAGAAAGTTTGTTTGCTGGCTTTTTTCTTGATGGTGAAAGATATCGCATTAGTATAAAGGATTGGCATTTATGAGTTATACTATGGATGAATTCGTCCAATGCAGAATGCAATGGAGTACGTATTTGGATCAACTTTTGTCTGCACGACTATTGATGCTGCAAGAGAGGTACGCCAAGATATGCTATAACACTTGAGATACAATCCGCTTTAGTATCCAATGAACTCATATGATGACATACTTTCGATGCTTATGTTACACAATGATTTGTTAATCTGTTTGTGCCATTCAGTTGCTTCTCATTTATTTTCGGGAACCGATCTTCTTACTTCACTTGTAGGTTGCCTTCAATCGAGAAACATCGACGCCAACAGTGACATTGGAAGGCGATATTTTTCAGCCCAGTGGACTTTTGACTGGTGGCAGTCGCAAGTAACTGATAATTCCTGATGTTTGATAGCATTGTGATTCTGATTTTACCTCGCTATGTGTCATTCTAATTTATGTGTGTGCTGTAATTATACTGAACATTTAAAATTATTATCAGAGGTGGAGGTGATCTGCTGAGACAGCTACATGCTTTATCAGAGGCCGAAGCAAAGCTCTCTTTTCATCAGGAGAGTCTTTCAAAAATTGATGCTGAGGTACATTTTGGATATTGTGTTATTTCTAAAATTTTGAATTTCTTCCGTTATCATAAAAACATTTCATATCCTTTCACTTTGTTCGGCTGAGATAAAGAGGAGTTACTGGAACCTACTACCACATTACCAACAAACAATGATCACATTAATCTTTACAAATCTAAGTAACAAAGAACCAACATCAGTATCATGTTTTTGAGGCATGCAAGGGCATGACAAGTTTCATGTTGTGTCAAACATATGCAGCTTTTTACTTCCTATCTTTTCGGGAGAAAAATCTGATCAACACTAGCAGTTTTCTTGTTTGATTATGTTGAGCTGGGTCGATAGATGTTTGATATTACCTCTCATCATCCCCTTCTCACACGTGCATGATTTGAAGACCATCATTTGAACTTATTTAGTTTGGTGACATAAAGTTTGATAATGAACAAATCGAACTTGCCATAAACCAAGTTACATGTGAGAGTTCTGTCCGAAACAACTGTGTTTGATGAACAAGAATCTTCAATTTATAATTGAGCTAGGTCTGTCTCAATCACCTTAACTTGTGTGTGATATTATTCTTTATGCATGTATGACATCTTGTTTGGATTCAGATAAACGATCTTCTTCCGCTTCAAAGTAAGTACAACGATCTCAAGAAGCAGTTGGAATTGAAGTTTTCTTGTAGGTTGCTTCGATAAAAAGTTTTCACCAAGCTGCCGAATCTGATCTCAATACAGCCCGGCAGAAGATCAAGGAACATGACGTGCAGATTTCCACTATCATGAATCAGCAGCATAATATACAGCAGAAAATAAGTGAGGCAAACCTAGAGAGGAAAAAGTTGGAGAATGAGGTACATGCTTCGATTTCATTGCCAAAGCAATTTCTTGACGGTACCTTAATTTTTATTTATCCTTTTTCTTTATTTTAATTTATTTTTTCATTCTTATCAAAGGCGGAACGTATGGGGATGGATCAGAAGGATTGTTCGTCGAAAGTGGAGAGATTGTTGGCGAAACATGCATGGATCGCATCAGAGAAGCAACTTTTTGGAAGACCAGGGTCAGATTATGACTTTGCTTCCTGTAATCCAGGTATAGTTATGTAGATAATCGTCCTCTAGTGACCATAGGCTGGCTTTTGAATTTGGTATTATGCAGAAATATATATATATATATATATATATATATATATATGTATGTATTCAGAACTCACTCTTCAAATTATTGATCTCCTCCTCTTCTTCATTCAGCCTTGAGAAAAGAGTGAATAAAAAGGTTATCGCAATATTTGAAAAAGCAGAGGAGGAGTACCAAGACTTGATGTCTAAAAAGAACATTATTAAGGTCAGCGATGTCCTAATTGAAAACATCTGCTTCTGAAATTCTTTGATTTTTCAAAATGTTTTTCTTCTTGCTGTAGAATGACAAGTCAAAAATAAAGATGGTTATAGAAGAGCTTGATGAGAAGAAGGAAACACTCAAAGTCACTTGGGGCAAAGTTAACAAGTTAGTGAATATGCTGATTCTTTATCGACATCTTTTTACGTACATCTTTTGTTTATTTGTTTTACTTTGTCAATCTCAAAGTTGTCATCATCTTAGTAGTCAACGCTTATGACATTTCTCCTTGTGCAGAGATTTTGGATCGATATTCTCGACATTGCTACCAGGGAACATGTCCAAACTTGAACCCCCTGAAGGATGCAGCTTCCTCGATGGCTTGGAGGTTCGCGTTGCCTTTGGAAGTGTTTGGAAACAGTCATTGTCTGAACTTAGTGGGGGGCAACGATCTCTACTTGCGCTTTCTCTAATTTTGGCTTTGCTTCTGTTTAAACCCGCCCCGCTCTACATTCTGGACGAGGTAAGTTGATCACAATGATACTCTATCTAACGAAGTTTCTTTCAATAGCCAAAGGTCTTCGCTTAACTTTCCGCCAAGTTTTTTTTTTTCTTTTCTTGAGAGAACAAAACGAAGATGCGATTCGAATGAACTTTATTTCTCAGGTGGATGCAGCTTTGGATCTAAGTCACACTCAGAACATTGGGAGGATGATCAAGAGTCGCTTCCCTCATTCTCAAGTAGGTCTTTTTATACTTCTTTTACGTCTATAGCAGTTAAAGTTAGCCATCCTCGTTAACGAAAAACAAAGAAAACTGAATCAGTAGACTTGCTAACATAAATTTCCACATTATTTGGCAAACACGGGCAGCAGATTATGCGTGGTACATATATTTCATATAATAATACATTGGAATGGTTTTCCCCTTTGCAGTTTATTGTTGTTTCATTAAAGGAAGGAATGTTCAACAACGCCAACGTTCTCTTTCGAACCAAGTTTGTCGACGGCGTCTCTACCGTGCAAAGAACAGTGACAAAGTAAAGATGAAGATAAAACTGCTTTGATCTCTCACTTATTTGGTGAGGATTATTTCACTATAAAGCTCCTAATAACGATTGTGTAGAAGAGGAAGTAGTTCATAATCACTCTCCTATGCGATTGCTTTCAATTAATTCAGATAATTAGATTAAAATACACATGATAATATATGATGAATCTGCTTTCTAGGGAATAAGTTGGGTACTTAACATTACATTTCTAGTTGAAGATTATGTGTCCGAATTCACTTCGATTTTAATCATCATAGTCTGCGTAGCGTAGTCGGGAAACAGATATCAGATTGAATTTAGTCGAATCGAATTCAGATTTATCTGTTTATTTAAAATTAAGAAATAGTTTCTTTTTTAAAAAAAAAAAAAATCTCACGAAATAAAAATCTTCACTAGGCTCCAACTAAAGCACACCCACAATTGCAGATTTTCGTCACCCTTCGAACAGAAGTCTGATAATATCCACGAACACGCATCTCAACACAACTATTGTGTCAGTCAGTTCCTTATAGTATATATATATACATACATAGATTACATACTTATCCTCATGTAAGAAGAAGGAAACTATCCAAAGTCAATTATCTCTAAACATGCAAAGGCAAATCAACGGTGGATGCAATGGCGGTGGAATGATCAGAACCGTCCAAAGAGTCATTAGGGCCGGCGCCGGCGGTGCATCAACGGCCGAGCCCATATCCGCCGCCGCCAGCTCATCGTCCACCGACTCGAGAAAATCCCATAGTCTGATTACCAGCTTCGTGAATACGCCGCTAACCCTATCCTCGTCTTCTGCTGATAATGTCAGAGAGAGGTTTCCTTCTGTCGTTATCAACGATGTTCACCCTAACGTGAGCGGCGATGGCAGCAATAACAGTATCGGTAATGACTGGGAATGTATTGAAGGGACGAGCTTTCATGGTAATAGCGATGACGATGAATTTGTCTGTGAGGATTATTCTCGCCTGTTTGGAACTGTTCCATCGAGGGATGAGGTTGTGAGCGCCGTTTCTGCGCTTCAACAGTGAGTTTTCTCCATTTATCATCTACTATTTTTCCCCTCCCTTTAATTTTCTTTTCAGAATGAAAAATTTTACTGCAAATTTTTGGAGATTGTTAATATGGGATGCTATACTATTGATAGGTTTGTCGATGCATCATCATCATCTTTATCTTCACCGAAGAGAGCTTCAGGTGAGTATACTGAGATTGAGGATTGGATCGAGCCCTCGTTAAACCTCTACGTTTCGAATACGATTCAAACTCGTGGAAGTACAGAAAGAGTCTACGATGCTTTTCATTTACTGCAGAAAGACCCTTCTGTTCAGGTAATGAAGTGTTCGATTTATTGTCATTTGAATCCTATGGCTTTCTTTCGACAACCACTGAGTTTCATTACCTAAAGATTTCTGAAACGATGTTCTTCTAGGGATTGAGTTTTGTCTTGAACAGTTTGCCTTTGTCTTGTGAAAATCTTGTTCTCAGAGGATGGTTGTTTCTTTATCATCTGATAAAGCTGTTTGGGATGCTGTAATGGAGAACGAGGTTGTCAAAGAGCTCACAAGTTCAATCTCACAAGGTACTGTTTCTGTGATAACTATGACAACCTTAGAGCGTTAATGAAGCTTTGTCCACTATTTACCTTAAACATTCCCTCATACTCTCATTTTGTCTTGGTTTGATTGAGTTAGATACCATGGCATTGGAGGAAGACGGTTCACAAAGCGGATCCATCGATGATGATGATGATGATGAAGAAGAAGAAGGCCTGACGAAGAACATCTTCGTTTCGATCATCGCAAAGGCTAAGGAAACTGTAATGATACTAATCGACAAGATTACAAAGGTTGTGAATGAGATGATCTTGCAGTCTCCAAACGGTGAAGAGAAAAGCCAAGACAACGATGCCCATAAACCATTTGAAGATAAGCTGAAAGCCTCTCTGATGCTATCGATCGTTGTCCTCCTGATAGTGATCGTCGCTCGAGCTCAGAGTATAATTCGCTGACTCATCATCGCCTATCGTTCTTTCCTTTTTTTTTAATGTCCGAACAAAGATTTGTCGTGTTTTTCTGGTACTGATTTTGAACCTTGTGTAAGAAGAATATCTTCTTTGATTCTCTCGAATTAGCGAGACAACGAATTTCATCAGAAACTGAAAAACAAAGATTCGATTTTTACTGAAAAAATATATCGAGGAGAAATATAAATCGAATCGAAACCCGTCATTTACCACCACCAATCTCCTCCAAAACTTCGAGCACTCGACTCAATTCAGGTCGAAGAAGCCTCGAAGGCGAACAACAAGCCATCCCAAGCTGAGAAAATCTAAGCACAGAATCTTCGGTTACAGCCCTCTGTTCATCGTTCAGACCAACGAGGATGTCCCTACGATACAAGTCCACCAAACGGTCCTCAAGAATGGCATTCCTCAGCATGCTAGGAAGGCAGTAATCCTCGTCGTTCTTCGTAAAACCTTCGATCCCACCTGTAATAAGCTCAAGGAAGATCACTCCAAGGCTGTATACGTCACTCTCCTTTGTGGCTTCCCTCATCTTGGTCAGCTCGGGCGCCTTGTAGCCCTCTCGGGCAGAAGCTTCGAGCATTTTCTGGGCAGAGTTTGCGTTCAAAATGAGGTGTAGACCGAAATCTGAGACGTAGGGATTGTGGGCCCGGTCCAGGAGTATGTTCTTGGATTTAAGGTTGCCATGGATTATGGGCTTGTCAAAGGTATGAAGATGGAGAAGTCCCTTGACGATTCCTATGGAGATTCTGTGTATTACGGGCCATTTGTGAGCTTCAACGTTGCCGTCTGTTGATAAAAAGGGATCGACAAACGGTGAAAATGAGAGAAGAAATAAAATATTTCCATGTTATGTAAGAGATATATAACATGTGGAGGGGCCTAACACAGTACAGACAGATGAGCAAGCAAAGGGGACAGTCCAGCAAGTTTCTTTCCAAAGTACAGTTTCCATGTCTGTTCTTAACAGCTCAGAAAATGCTGTTGTAATAATAGCATTAAAGGTTAAGATCACATGAGCAGAGGTTATGGTTATACTTTGATCATGAACAAATCGTCGAAATACGAAGGCCAACTATTCTATCGATAATTTCGATTTTACGATTCAATCAATCCTCAAATTCGACACGTGGTTAAAGAAAAACGAAAATTAGCCCTTGATCAATGGGCAACCATGGTACCAGCAGACATTAACTACAGTTGTTAAGAACAATGAGAAGCCATTGTAAGAAATGAATAGCCACATTGACTTATCAAGAAAGCTAAACTTAGTGACATGAGATTCTCAACATACAAGAACTTAATGAGATAGATCATCTATAAAAGTGATTCAATCTTAATTACTACCTCTGATGAACTGAGACAAATTTCCATATCGATAAAAGGGATAAACCATGAGCTTCTCTCCTCTGCAACCTGCGTAAAAAGCACACAATGGCACCAAATTTGTGTGCCTTATTGACCCCAAAACCTCGACAATGGGCGAAAGTTCTTGAACCCTCAATGAACAGCTAGGCCTCAAGAATCTCAGCAATACTATCGAATCTGCTTTTACTAAATTGGCCTTGTACAAACTTCCATAGCTAGATTTTCCAATTACTTCGCCTGGGGCTTCAAGAATCTCATGTATGCTGATATCTTCCCCGCCGTGAAACTTCATAAAATCATCTTTGCTGCTCGAAATCTTGTTATCTACTTCTCTAGACACAAAGTTCGATTCTATATCTTTCGAAGCATTAGCTCCTTTTCTTCTGCTCAGTCTCCTACGGCAAAAACAGACTGAAATTACGACAAAAATCGAGAATGTGAATGAGGCCAGTGTTATTACAAGTATGAGCAAACGTTTTTGCTCCATCTTCTGGGAAAAAAAATCCCAAGATTCAAGCTTTATGAGAGCTTGGGAAAAACCAACAAGTTTGAGAATCTGGGATTGGTTTTGAGTAGCATATGATTCAAATATTTAGACGTTACAGAAAAAAAAGGGGGTGATTTTCGTGGCTGTCTTGAGAAGAAGCGAAGAAAAATTAAGAACTATATGTTTTGCGATGTCCGAAACTGTGTGCTATGCTACCCACACAAAACAAACAAATAAATGCAGGCACATATATATATATATATATATCCTTAATTAAATAGTTACTAAATTAGATATATTTATATACAGAAGAATGTTTAAATCCAATCCGTTTGAGTGTAATAATTAAAAGTTCTTAGCTAAAAAATAAATGCAATAACAACGTTGGTTGAAAAATTAACTAATATTGAACGCAATTAAATAGAGTTTTGGAGTCTTATTTTCATTTGCCTTTCACAATATTTAATGTGGTCCTCTAATATAGTTGAGAAGCTTTCAAGCCATTTTCTTTGCCAAAATAGTTTCTTTCGTCATATCCTGTAATTTAATAATTAAATTCAGTTTTATCATAATCACAAATATAACTACAACAATGATGTCAAACAATCGAATATATGAAGTAAATAGGAGCAATTATGAAAAATAACAATAAAAGGACTAAAGCTATAACAAACCATATAGTTCCACGTGTTTTGTGCTTAAAATAATATGTTTTTATATCCTAGCTAAAAATATAATTCACTAATAATCATATTCTTTTATTGTAGTTAGGTGATTTGATAATGAATAATCATATTAGTTAGTGCCATTTAAAGGAAGTTACCAAACTTGTGAAGGATTTTTCATAATGGCGTAATTAGTAAGAAAAGGTAATAAATCTCAATGAGGAAAGGAGCCTAAACACAAAAATTGGACCAAGTGTATTGGGCCGAAGGGACCTAATTTAAGCTCAATAAAAATGAGATTATGGAGCTCACCAGTCAAATTAACCCAAAAACTAATCAGACAATTTTGAATAAAATAAAAGAATTTGTCTTTCCTACCCAATTGGGTACAATCCAACTCCACACAAAAAATGTGGCACATTACTGTTGGGGTGTGCCCGATTAATCGACGCCGGCCCCCCAACAACGCAAAATGGCGTTAGGGAAATCGCGTTTTGAACTGAGCGGCGTAGGGTGACGAATTTTCGATTTTCAACATCCAAATTCGACCTAGCGTCCTTCGGCTTCTCCCGAGGGCCCAAGATACTGCCCTGAGCCTCAGGAGACCACATCTAATTCGAATTTCCTAAATTCGAATTTAATACAAATTTATTCGAATGATAATTTAATTCCAAAATAGTTCGAACAAAGCGGCAGCCGACAGCTTTTCGACTATTTGGCGACCGAAACGATTTCCGATCAATACCAAATTATTCTGATGTCGTTTGATATTTTTCGTAAAATCAAATCAGTGGTTCAAAATTATCAATTCGAGTAAAGCGGCAGTCTGCCGTCTTTCGTCAGTTTGATAACCGAAACAATTTCCGATCAATATCAAATTTTTCAGATTGATTCTACACTTCCTAGATTGCAAATGAGGGGTCTTTTGAATCAGTGGTATTTTTCGTAAAATCAAATCAATAGGGTTCGAAACATACCGTCGATGAACGTAATTAGACTTCGTATGGGCGTCGCAGCACCTTGTCTGATTCCCGGGGCCTCTGGACTAGATCGTCACGCGTGTATATCCTTGATCGAACCTCCGAGACTGCTCCCGATGGCTAGACGCAGTTCGATTCGGGCGTCGGGACTCGTCAAACGATCCGGGGCTTGAAGTACGTAGCTTAAGAAGTTCCAAAACCTTAGCCAATGTTTTGTTCTTCCTTTTCTCTAGATGTTTGTTGAGCGATGTACCAAGTACAATTTTTTTGCTTAAAGCTTAGCTTCTTACGTTACTTGTCCTATTTTATCCATGTATCGTTTTTCTATTACACCTAAGCCCATGAGTAGTAAAAATCCACTATGATAGTTTATCATTCAAGACGCTTGTCAATCACTTGAAGTGTGACTCATATGCCACCTCAACAAATGTGGCAAGTGGAAATGTCCACATGTCGAAGACCAAGTCAACATGCATACTTTCAACTAATTCCATTTTGGTCCCTGAGGTTTCCAAATTCTCAATTTAGTCCCTCAATTTTAAGTAATAAAATAATTAAATCCAATCTAATTATTTGTAGTATAATTGAGCCCCACTTAGTTAATTATTTAAGCACTTAAGACAATCTTAAGTCCTAATTATTTCTGTGATCGTCATCGGAATTTAACTAAATTGTCGACACCTCGTATCAACTATCCACTACCTCAACGAATCTCATTCGTTAGGTTCCAGAGAAAAGCCCGCCTTTTCATTCGAGGTCATTACCATTTTTAAGCGCGACTCTCTAGGTCCGTCTCAACTGGCATGGGAGGATTCCACGAGTCCCGGTATTCGCCTAGCCTATCCCGCGGTACCGGACAGATCCCTGTTGAGGACGAATTTTGATCTAATCGAAATTCGGGCGAACCGACTATAGTGTATAAATTTAAATACCTCTTACGCCTTTCACCTGCGTCCCGGTTAGGTGAGAGCCATGTAAATGTCAAACTCACTTACCTAACTCTATTTTATAATCGAGACCCAACCGAT
The DNA here is from genome assembly GCA_027422505.1 of Craterostigma plantagineum. Lineage (NCBI taxonomy): Eukaryota > Viridiplantae > Streptophyta > Magnoliopsida > Lamiales > Linderniaceae > Craterostigma > Craterostigma plantagineum. The sequence continues at coordinate 5,584,255 of JAPQWV010000015.1, forward strand.
TATTTAAACTCTGCTCCGTATCTAATACGAGCGAGCTTTCCAAGCTTCGGCCCAAGGCACCATAATCGTCATTTTTCGATTACCTCATAGGACGCTAACCTATATGAATATAGGCAGTGAACCCCAATAGCAGTCAAAGCCCGGCAATCACCTCCGTAAAGTCGGTTGCATTTCGTCGCTGGCCCGTGTCCCATTTTCGAACACTTGTGGACCTAGCCAACTAGCGACAAACCAAAATCGCGAAAGCAAATCCGTTAGTGACCATATCGGTCTGAGGCTATTCGTTCAATCATTGACAATATCCTAGTCATGTGATCGAGACGAATACGGGCCGAATGTCCGAATACACGATCTCTTCGATCACCGGTATCTCCATCACGACCCACAACCTCTCAGGTAATCGGTGATACTACCGATACTGTGTGGTCGTAAATGGATAAGTCATATTCGAATATCTAGTCACCCACCTAGAATCCTTAGACTACGGACTTTTATTTATTGCTGAGATTAAGGACCGTCTGGTGTCTCCTCTCTCGCCCCCACGAGAATTAGACGTCCAACTCAAACATTTGGGTGTTATTTATTTATCGCACCGCCGGATGCCAAGCAGACTTTAAATTCGATAAATAATAATAACGCCTTTATTATACTGAAAATAATATTCACTACTTTATTTTGACAGTATATACAATAAAACTGTCTACTGACATATACATCATCGTGCGCCCTATACTATTTCTAGTCCTCGTACGGCATTCCGAGGGCACACTCCCTAGCAGCCTCCCACTTGAACTCGAATGCCATGTGCTGCACCTAATGCCAGTCACCATGGTATCATAGCCCCATCTTGCCCAGATGCTGTTCCATAACTGCCTGGGACAAGGGCTTCGTGAGTGGGTCCGCCACGTTTTCCGCGGTGGCGATTTTCTACACGGCTACCATCCCATTTTCAACGAACTCATGTAGTAGTGATATTTTTCTCTCGATATGTTGGACTTGCTATGAGATCGTGGTTCCTTTGCTTGCGCAACTGCACCGCTATTATCGCACCAAAGCGTAAGCGATCTGTCCGCAACTGGTACCACAGTAAGTTCCTCCAAGAACTTTTTCATCCAAACAGCTTCTTTAGCTGCCTCTGAGACTGCTATATATTCTGCCTCACATGTGGAATCGGCAGTCGTGCTTATCCACATTTGAGCACGAATACAAAACCTGAAGTAGATTTTCGGTTATCCACGTCCGACTGGAAGTCCGAATCGGTGTAACCTTCTACTTCTAGTCCCGTTCCTCCATAGACCAGCGTCAACTCTTTAGTCCGTCTAATGTACTTAAAGATATTCTTAACGGCTGTCCAATGACCTTCACCTGGGTTTGCCTGAAACCGACTAACCACGCTCACAGCGTAGGCAATGTCCGGGCGTGTACACAACATCGCCTACATCAGAGTACCCACTCATTCGTCGTCGGTCTTCCTCACTTTGAGGTAACATTGATTTCGACAAATGGACCCCATGTCGCATAGGTAAGAACCCTCTCTTAGAGTCATCCATTCTGAATTTCTTCAGGATTTTCTCTAAGTAAAGGGCCTGAGATAAGCCGATTCGCTCGATCCCTGAGCAAGCGAATACCGAGTATATACGTCGCTTCTCCCAAGTCTTCAATGGAGTTGAAAGCCACAGACGAGAGCATCCCGATGCCATTTCCTATCAAAAGAATATCATCCACGTACAATACAAGGAACGACACCATACTCCCACTGCTTTTTCTGCAGACACATGGCTCATCTATGTTTTTCTCGAATTCGAAGTTCCGAACTATTTCATCGAAACGTAGGTTCCAGCTGCGAGAGGCCTGTTTCAGTCCGTAAATGGACCGATTCAGTTTGCACACTTTGTGAGCATCTGCATGCGACTCAAAACCTTTTGGCTGCTCCATATAGATCTCCTCCTTGAGGAATCCATTAAGGAACGCCGTTTTGACGTCCATCTGTCAAATCTCATAATCATAGTGTGCAGCTATTGCAAGCATTATGCAGATAGACTTGATCATAGCTACATGCGAGAAAGTCCCCATAGTCGACTCTCTCCTTTTGGTTATAGCCCTTGGCAACCAATCTGGCCTTGTACGTGTCAACTTGTCCGTCAGATCCAATCTTTCTCTTGTAGATCCATTTACAACCGATTGGTCTAAAATCGCTCGATAGGTCTACAAGAGTTCAGACTTTATTAGAGTACATTGAGTCCATCTCAGCACGCATAGCTTCAACCTATCTCGTTGAGTCAACATCGGATATAGCTTGATCGAAAATAGCGGGATCTTCTCTTAGAAGTCCCCTAGTCGCAATATAATCGTGTTCGACGTGTAACATGCCATACCGCTGTGGTTGGTGTGGCACACTTTCTGATCGTCGCAATACTGGTTCGCTCGGACCACCCGATTCCAAATCATGTGAGGGCGTTTCGATCGACTGCTCCTCGAGAGACCTCTCGGCCAACACCACAATCTCGAATGAACTCTTTCCTCGAGAAAGTGTGCGTATAGGCCCACAACGATCCTCTGATCATCGTGAAACTAGAATAGGTACCCCATAGAGTCTTCGGGGTAACCTATGAAACGTCCTTTCATTGACCTGGACTCCAGTTTGTCTGTTTTCAACTTTTTCACATAGGCGGGGCAACCCCAAATTCTAACCTGTGATAAGCTGGATAAACGACCAGTCCATATCTCATACGGAATGCCGTTAACAGACTTCGAGGAACACCGGTTTATGGTATACACCGTTGTCAAAAGCGTGTATCCCCACAATGACATCGGTAAATCTGTATAGCTTAACATAGAACGAAGCATATCTAACAAAGTTCGATTTCTACGTTCGGCCACGCCATTCAACTGTGGCGTGCCAGGTGGAGTCATGTGATAATATACCATTCTCCTTCAAGAACTGGTTAAAATCACACTCATGTAATCGCCTCCTTGATCCGATCGAATGGCTTTAATGAGTTTCGACGTTTGGTTTTCCACCAACGCCTTATACTCCTTGACCCTTTCAAGTGCATCAGCTTTATACCTCATCAATACACGAGTCCGTAACGATTGTGGTCATCCTTGAAGGTAGTAAAATAGTGGAAGTCACCTCGAGCCTTCACATTGAATGGCCCGCAAACGTCTGTGTGAATCAAACCGAGAATTTCTGTGGCTCTATTAAATGTCCCGGTAAAGGGTGATCGGGTCATTTTACTTTGGAGGCACGACTCACAAGTCGGATAGGGATCTGATCCCAACGGTTTCAAAATCCCGTTTTTCTCTAACTCGTGGATCTTGCGTTCTCCAGTATGCCCTAATAGAAGATGCCACAAATATCTCGCATTTATTCATGACTTTCGTTTGTTTGTGATAGTATTCACAGATGCATCGTTCTGGGTGTTTAAATAGTACAAACCATTAAATAGTGTCGCGTTGCCAACATTTTTGTTTCGATACATAAAGTGGCATGTATTTTTATTAAAGTTAAATTACCATTCTTGCTCAGAACAGGAATAGAGACGATGTTCTTAAAACCCCTCGGGAGTACAAGACCATTGTACAAACGCAACACATGCCCAGATAACAAAACAAGAGATCTTGATCCGACGTGGCTTGCTGAGAGACTATCTCCGCTTCCCACTCTAACCTCGATCTCCCGCTCCACAAGCGCTCTACTTGGTCCCAGACCCTGCGTGGACACACAAATGTGAGTTAGTCCGAATCCAACATCCAGGAAGTAAAGTCCAAACTGTTTCTAAAACATTAAGTTCCTTACCTGACGCAGCCTGCTCACCTTTGAGCTTTGGTCAGTCCCGCTTCCAGTGGCCCAGCGCACCGCAATGCAAACACCTATCGGCCGGCTTTACACCGATCTGCTTCGATTTCCCAGAAGATTTGTTCTTCGCAGAAACCTTCCCTGTTGACTTGAGCTTGTTGCACTTCTTCTTTTTGCCTTTCTGGGGCTTCGAAGAGGGGGCGACAAGTGCAGTCTGTTTTGCCCTCTTCATCTGACCTTGCGCCTTTGCTAACTGATTCATCAGATCAGGAAGCGTCAACGCCATACCGTTCAGATGACAGTTCACAGTGAACGCGTTAAAATACGGAGGAGAGACTGCAAGATGAGATCGTTTTGTAATTCTCGATCAAATCGGAAATTGGGAGTCTCCAATCTCTCGATCATGGTGATTATGTTCATATTTTTATAAGGTAGGTAAGCCAAGGCCTAAAATAAATTACCTTCTACGCACTAACTATTGATAAAATAAAAATACCTACGTCTTTCGTAAAAAAATCAATAAATAAATAAATCGAACCTAACCGATAATGAGATCCGCGACTAATGATGAAACTAATATCCAGCGCACAAAACATATTCATCAATCCCATCCTTCTCAAAATCAAGAAATTGAATCCACCAACATATACACTAATGTCAACCCTATATGACATAACAACGAGGACGACGATATCGAAAACACGATAAAAGACCTACCGAAAGCACATTTTTGGGGCACAACCTTTGGGCTCTACCGATGGTAAGGCTTTTTGCCTCGCGCTCGACCTCATCAAACCCTAATTTTGATGACATTCATTACAATGGTATCGGCGTGGCATTATTACAACTACGTCTTAGGAAAGGTCAAGAAAACCCTTAATTCTTTGGAGGAGTTCGCGGATTGCTTTTGTTATGGGATGCATCGATACAAACCATAATTCGATCATGTATTGGAGTATTGTATTTGTTATAGATGCGGAGGCTAATGGTTAAAATTGAAAATCCATATAAGTCACATCCCACATCGGATAATTGAGAATAATAAATTGAGCAGCTTATAAGCTGATGAGCTACTCCATCTATTACTGCTTGTTTTTAGGATGGAACAACATCAACTTAGGGTCAACTCTTCTCATGTGCGGGTCCATGGACATAGGCTCGATAATACCCAATAACGAAATTCACGTGGTATCTGAAAAACAAATATACGACGGGTTCAAAAAGATGAGCGTTCCTGCCCAAATTTATATAGGCAAAATTGCATATTACCCCCTTGTGGTTTTTCGAAATTGCATCATACTACCCCCTGAATTTTTTATTACCCGAAACACCCTTGTAGTTTCCTAAACTCAGCGCGGTATCCCCCGGGCTCCACTTTGCCCCGAGATTGTCCTACACGCGCTCAAAATGCGTCTGTGACTCGCTCTATTAACGGGTTTCATTGGTAAATGTCGAAAATAACCTCGAACACTGTCTACTTAACCTCGAACATTGTCTTCCCAACAAATCTATTGTAAAATTCGGGTTCTTATTTTTGGGGGCCTATTTTTGGGTGTTGCGATTCGATCTTGCGAGCGATCTTGCGACAGGTTTCATTGCTGCAATTCGTCAAGGTAAGTAAGTTGCTTAATCTGGTTCGGTTAAAGTCGAAATTTTGTTAATGACGAAAAATCGAAATTAGGCTTCGCAATTTGAAAGATTATGTTGCTTCTGTTGTGGTTCGTATCCGATTATGTTGAACGTATGCTTCTTTCCACCCTTATGTTTGGATTATATAACATGTAGAATGTCTTATGCATCGAAGAATTCTGTCAGAAGGGATTTGAGGGACCTGAGATACAAAATCTCCAAATGCAAATGTGGTATAGCTTGTGAGATTTAGAGCTGTTGGTCCTACCAAAGCCACCGAAGGTAAACTATTTTGTATTTGCAAGGGTAATTTTTGTGATTTTTTCACATGGTTCAATCCGATCGGTAGCAATGCTCAAGATGACACCCCTATATACGACACTTACATGGGACATCAGCCCGTCAACAGTTGTGGGATGCACGCACGGCATAACGGCGACTTGATTTCTACATGTGACGACTTCGAGAAGAGAATTGAGTCGTTCGAAAAAATGGAGAAGCTTTCGAAGGTTAGCTTGGCCTTGTTGTGATGCTTGTTTGTGTTTTGTTCTTCAAGTAGTAAGTGTATGTGGTCTCTTAGTCGTAGATGTGTCTTTTTGTATTATGTTGTATTAATGTATTGGTGAATTATGTAGTACTTTTGAACCGGTTCTGGAATGGTATTGGGTGTGCCTTTATTGAGCTGTTTTGGAACTGATTGTTTGGAACTTTTGGAGCTGTTTTGGAACTGATTGTACCTAATTGCATACCATACGAAAACATAATTCAATCATACACTAAAAGCATTATAAGAAGTAGGACTGAGCAAAAGCGGATATCCTTCGAAAATCGGATATCCGGATATTCGGATATCAAATTTTGATATCCGTATCCGATCCGGTTTTAATCGGATATCCGCTTTATTCGGATATTAAAATCGGATATCCGCATCCGGTTTTAATAAACTGAAATTATTTTTTAGTTGATTGCAACATTATTTCTCCAAATTTTGTATCGTATTCTACTCTAACAGCTTTCAAAACGAGTTCGCAAGACTACCTGATTATCTTCTACACACAACGTTATGAAAATTATATGTCATCAAGTCATCCCATCACAACAGAGTCAACGATAATATTCAGCCATACCGTAACATAACTAACATAAGCCGAAATTCAGAATAGAAACTAGCATAAGATAGATAGATTAAAGCATCCAAGATAATATGCCGATATCATCAAAGGTCTTCCAAATTGAAGTCCAAATCATCGAATACATCAACGGTCTCATCTATGATGATTGTTGGTTGTAAAAAATCTGCAACGCTATCTTCAGATGACATACTTTCTGTAAAAAATTAAAAAACGAAGTTCAGCAAAAAAGAGAACAAGCTATTTTGAAGAAATCGCATTTTTTAGGAACAAGATCAAGTGTAGAATAAAAATTTACTTACATTAAGAGATGAAAACAATGCAAAGAAGATGAAATTTGTGGAGGTGATGATCGCTGGCTGTCCCTTTTTTCATCTATTCGTTTGTGTTTTTTTTTTCTCAATGCCCTTTATTCTCCTCCTTATTCGTTTTGGGCTGTTTTTCTTTATTTAGTTTGACTTATTTTGTCTTTCATGGGCCTTTTTTAGTTGCTGGGCTTAATTTCTTTAATTGCTTTTTTAATTACTTATTTTTTTATTTTTTTCTAAACTTAAAACCGGATACCGGATATCCGGATTTTCCTCCAAGGACTATCCGGATCCGGTCCGGTTTTTGTAAAATAAACCGTATCGGATATCCGATCTTGTTTTTTAAATCGGATATCCGATTTTTTGGACTTTAAAAATTGCATATCGGATCGGAATCTGTTTTTCGGATTTTTTTGCTCAGCCCTAATAAGAAGTACCTAATTGCATACCAAAAGATCAAAAGTACGACAAACAGAACACAAGTACCAATACCATGTCATAACAAAACAATCCAAAAGAAAACAGATTGATTGCATACAATCTGATAACACACGCCAAAAGAAGTACCAAAACATGTCATAACACTAATTTGCCTTGTCTTTTGGATGTCCTTTTGCTTTACTTCTTGGCTTGCAAGACACTTGCACACCTCTTAACAAGCTTGAAGCCGTCGGAGCACACAATCTTTTGAACGCCCTACTGCCACCTGCTGTCGCATCTCCTTTCTTTTTGTCACATTTGCAGAAGTTGAAGCTGTTGCCTTCTGCTTTCTTGTTGCAGTTGGAGGTGCAGTTGGATTGGTACTAGAATCCTGTGCAATATGCATCAACTCAACAGGTAAATTCTAAATGATATATGACTATCATTCGTGGCCTTCTCAAGCCAATTATTTCCATCATACCTGTGTTGGGATTTCAGCATGAAGAACAGGTTCTGGAGCAGGTCCTGGTGCAGCTTGTGAATCATTGTTTGGATTAGCTACTAGTGTTGGCTGTGAAGCAGATTCTGGAGCAGTTCTTGGACCAACTCCTGGTGCTGGCTGTGAAGCAGATTCTGCAGCTACTCCTTGCCCATCACTTGAGAGCTACAACCGGAAATAAAAAAATAAACATCAATAATTTGACATTTCAATACTGCCAACAGAGGTGGAGCCACTACACCTAATGGGGAGATTTCAAATTCATGCATCCCAGGCACTGGAGAAATGTGATGCTCGTAGACTTCAAATATTTTTCTTTGCTGAAAATGACATCAATGAAGGGCTCATAGTCAAGTCGATGAAGGTCTAAACATGTAATTGCATGACAACATGGGTACCCAACCAATTGCCACATGCCACATGTGCATTTCCTTTCATTTAAATGGACCACATGTGTCTGATCATAAAAAACAACTTCAAACTGATCAGTCCCAGCCCAAGTAGCAAAACAGTTCCCACTCTTCTTCCTCTCAATCTCAACTTTCTTAAGAATATTAGGACAAACTTCTTTGACCCACTTCAGCATCCCTTCTCTGTTGGTCTGAATTCTGACCATGCATTTTTTTCTGATCCACTCCATCATTTCACTGATAGGTAGATCCCTTGCAGGCATGATAACATTATTGAAGCACTTACTGATGTTGTTGACAAGTACATCACCCTTACTTGACTGTGGAAAATGGCTTCTTGCCCATTGATGTGCTGGAATCTCAGCCAACCATGTAATACCCGTAAAATCTAATTACGGGATTTACGATATAATTAGAAATGGAAGATAAATTAGGGATATATGATCTGGATGATGATATTACAACTTAGAAAAATTTGGCAAAAATTTATATGTAGCATGGACTAGTGTCGGCCAATAAATATGCATACATATTACATGACTATGTGATTGCATACTATGTGTGTATATGATTTCATGTTACATGTGATATAATATTATATATGTGGTTATATGTTACTAGGATGATTAATCATAAATCAAACGAATGAAAAATGAAGAAATTGTGACCCTTCTTCTATCTAACATGCATGTAATGCATGGTGTGATGGAAACCACTTTTTTTATTTTTTGATATTAATACTATATATAGAGAACGAGTGATAAATAATTGTGTACTAATATTTGTTGCAGACAGAGGGACGAGGGCGAGAACGATGAGAAAGAGAACCACAATGGCAAGCCTGGACAGAATCATAATTTTATTTTTCATTTTTTTTCTAATATTTATTTGGGGATTTATTATCCATGGAATCAGATGCATTGGCTTTAAATTAACGCTATGATGAAATTTAGTAACTCCATTTTTTTCCATTTATTACAAGTGACAGACAGTATAGTAACCTTCCTCATTAAATTGGGTGCTCGACGATATGTAATTATGTGCTTTCAATGTTGGGGTGACATTTAACGGTTCTCTTCTTTATGAATTGATCAGGAATCAATTTTAGAATAATAAACTAATACTAGTATTTTTAGCAAATTCTGCAATAAAATAAAAGTAATTATTAATTGATGGTTTAGCAAAAGAAAAATTAAAAATAGGTAGATGTATCAAAGAGTTTTAGGCAATGTGGTTTAATAAGTTTTTTATTTTTAATAATAATTGATGTACAAAAAATTTGATGGTCAATTTACAGAACCATTTATAGTTTTTAACCAATATACATTCTTTTATAAAAGAGTATAAATTCTCTATCTACGATGGCGACATTAGTTGATAATTAACTTAAACTAGTACTTTTTTCACACTCAAGTGCGTGTTCATATATAAATATATAATACTAGATTTATTTGAAATTAAAATATTTAGTTGAAATTATAATTTAAATTTAATTACGTATATATAAATTATAAAAAGTACAAGAATTAACTAAAAATAGTAATTAACTGAAATTGATAATTAGAAGACAATGAATTATTTTTAACTTTTTTTTTAAATTGACAGACATTTTATCGTCACCCTTTAATAAAATAGAATAGGTAGAGCTACTTACTATATAGGACGACGGACGACCATATTAGTTGAGAAATATGGAACTCCCCAAGTTCCAAATATTACTGTTACTGTTTTTTCACCAAGATCTCCACTTTCAATATGACACTGATGAACATTTTCATCAATAATATCCATCCATATTCACCTTATAACAAACACCCAGGAAAAGCGAGAGTCCATAGTCAAATGCAGCAATCCCCAAATTGGTAAACAATAAAAAGGAAGTTTCAACATATTTGTTTGAATGATATCTCAAGGATTATCATCAATCATCATCGTCTTCTTCTTCATCTTCTTCTGCGTAATAGTTTTGATCTTTCATCCCCAGAATTACATGACACTTTCTAATCGTGCGTGCGTCGAGGAGACCGTGGTTCCACAACTTCACCATGAATAGTCTCCAGCACCTGAAAATGTATGTATGAAAATAGTAATAATAGTGATAACAATAATATAATGAAAACAAGCTAATTCGATTATTCGTGAGGCTACCGTAACAGTGTAGATGCCCGAACAAGATCTTGTTTGTGAAGTTTTGAGAAAGCCTCGCACGCCCAAGAAATGTGACCATCTGCTAGTACCCTGTTTAACGATAGTGCGAGTTATACTTCAGAAAAGAAATATTAACTAAGATGCAAAACCAAATAAATGCTGAAATCGTGTCAAACATTTCTTCACTTCAAGTGATCCATACTGAATCGGTTTCTCCGGACAGAGTGATAGATTGGGAGGTCTCTAGTAAGATAAATAACGATCCTCGACCTCTCTTATGTGGTAAGAAAAAACATACTTTTATCGTTGTTTCACAAATCCGAAAAAAGGCGTTAACCTCTTTTAATAATACATTGAGCAACAAATCATTCTCCAACGGGCATGAGATTCTTAACATGCTTCATTATGTGTAAGAATGATTTATAGTCATTGAACATGCAAATTCGTAATAACACACCAGATCAAACTTCATTTCATGGTGTAGATATCCTCAATGATGATGAAATAACGTCTAACACTGACCTTTGCTTCCGAACAAAAGAATTCCAAAGATGCATCATCTGCTTCTCATCTTTGGTGACATCCACAAAATCATCAAGCATCTGCGCCACAGAAGTTTGTAAGTTAGCGTAACTTTAGCAGACACCTACAGAAACGAGGGTGATTCCATCATATTAAGATAGTTGACCCTTCTATCTTCAAGATCAGCAACATCATCATCAACTTCATCCTCACTGTCGAAATCCGCCATGACTTGGTCCACTGCCATAGGCTGTAAGTAACGTAAAAAGATAACTCATATATAATTGTCTGGAGATTACACATCATGGGCATATCACACAACAACATAAGATGCAAATATTATACAAGCACTGAAAGTGGAATATTTGAAGCGGAAACGACTTATGTAGTACTAGTCATCATAAAGGTGTTGATATCCCCTGAAATTTGAACGCATGTTCAGTTAATATAAACAAAGACAATAAGATTTGTGATTCGATCGAGTACGGGCAGAAATACGTTCAAAGTTGAATTTTATACATCACCAATACAGCGCGGGAAACCAGAAACCAAACCCAAGAAAAATTTACATGGATGATTCATTGGAAACTAAGTTGAATGAAAAATGACAAGTTCAAATGACGCACCTGAGCTCTATGTGAGTGAAAAAACTGTCGTTTCTGCAAGAGTGCCCGTCTGAGATGCAAAAATGAAAAAATAAAAACTCTACGCCAATGAGTGGCCAATGCGGATGGTAAACAATAGTTATGTCATCTTAATGCTTATCATTGACTTATACTAAACCTGTTAGCTCATGCATCACAAAATCTGAAACATCGAATATAAATTAGCATTCACCACAAGAAATAACAATGACATTTTCTGAATGCCAAAAGCCAACAACTGCAATTACCTAAGGCAGCATCGCTATAAAACCAATTACGAAACATGGTCCCCATGTAAAATGGCTTTTCTTATATACTTACTTCCATAATCTAGTTTTAAAAAGTAAAGCATGCAAGAACATTTTGACTTGTGCAATGATCCAAATCAGTTACAGAAACATATCTATGAACTCTGTCTCCAGTGGACTTACTTTCGTGGCTCCGAGCGTTCATATAACTTTCTGGTCTTTGCAAACTGTAATAATGATGGTGGGACAAGGTTGCTCCCAGGTAGTGACTGAGCACAGTCAGGATCTGCATATGAATGCGCTGTAGCAGATGAAATCCTGGGACTGGATGCATCACGATCCACACTATCTGCTACATCAAATAAAACTACTGCTTTCAAAATTTCTACAGCTATATCTATCTATATACGTGTAACACGGAATGTGATTAAAAAAATGACAGATGAAACCAAATAAAAAGAGAATCATATGTCATTCCTATCCAAAGCAATTTCTAAGAGCAATCTACTTCAATAATGCTTCATTTGGGGAAAAAAAAAGAAAAACCAGAAACCCAATATTAGATGAAAACTGAAAATATTGTGACAAAATCACATGAATGAATACGAGAGCATATCATGTACCATCAGTCTTCTCTCGAATCTCAATAATGGATCCACGCATATCTGAGTCATAGACAAGGGGATGCACATGCTTCGACCTTTGAATTGTCCTCTTTCGTTTTCTAAACCTTGCAGTCTTTGAACTGAGTCATCCCATGTGATTATACAGAATTATATATAAAAAACTGGAACAGCAATTGCAAAAACACTTAATTTAACAGAAGTGCAATGGATACCAAAAGCAAAATGTCTGTTGCTGAGGATCAACCCCTTCTGCAACTATCTGCACGGATGTAGCATGGGTTGATGTTATAAATACAACACCTATTGCACAGAAATATCCATTTGCAAACTTGAATATCTCAAATGCAAAATATAGTCATTACAAAGATAGCCATCTTGCAAAGAGACAGCATCATTTAGAATAAATATTAATAAGCTCTAAAATTTAGAGCTCTGTGAACACTGGCATGGGCGAAGACTGCTTATGCCACTAGTGCAACAAGTCGTGAAAGCATGATGAAAACGTCATTTCCTAAAACGGAGTAATGGACAAAAAAACATGGAAGCCTCACCTCAGATTTCCAGATATCAGTCTTCACTGATACATTCACAGCCTGAAATTCTTCTGTAACCTACAGAGAAACAGAGGAGGATTATTGATTTAATGCAAACATTAAGAGAAGATTACATGGGGCAAAAACAAATTTACCAACCCAAAATTCAAACTTGAAAAGGTCATGACAAGCGAGCAAATGATATCTCAGACCCTGTTACGTCGACGGAAGCATGAATTAATATACATCCCAAAGGATAACAACACTAAACGTATCAAACTACAGGATACCTTAAAGCTGGCACATTTAACGAGGCAGAAAGGGCAAGTAAAATCCTCCGTTACTGAGTCAAATAAACGTAATGCCAAGATAGTCAATCTCCAAGTACCGGAAAATATATCTCATTATTTGAATTGAGGTCCTAAAAAAATTGGTATTAAGTGGAATGACATCTTCGATATATGTCCTGAGTTAGATTGTCTTAAGTTTTTCCATTTGGGGCAACACATGTCAAAGGCATATAACAGAAGACAAACAAATGCAAATAGCACATTTGAAACACAGAAAGAATGGTTTATAGCCAAGATATGGACAACTTACCTTCAGTTCTTTGCAATTTCTTGTCATAGTATTCATAGTTGAAAACCACGTTTCCAGACCTCAACCTGCAGATTACCGATTGAGAAAGAGTTAACTCCAGAAACACTATCAGACAAAAAAAACAAAAACAGGAAAAGCAATTACAAGAGTGTGTGTGTGTGAGACAACTCCCTGTGGAGGTCCACAGCATAATGCTCGTCAAGTATGCAAGTCATCTATTTTAATATTTACTCAGAACTTTATGTAAACGATCCAAGATATAACATGGAAAATCTTATAGTAGCCCAACGAAAAAAATCCCATGCATGTTTTGACTAATAACTCCATGGTATGTGACATGGTTAGCTAGATGGTCTCATACAAAAAATAATTTAAATTCTAGAAGTGGTATAACATGGAAAAGAAGAAAATCCAAGAAAATATACCGAATTGTCTGAGGTGCGGTAGAAGGGAGTCCACTGTATGATAATGAATCATAAGGAGATCTCTCTCTAGCACCACCTTCTTCTGCTGCAATGCGCACTTGCAATTGCTGAGACAGAGCCTTTCAGATGAAAAATTAGTCAATATGAAGCGATGCACAAATGGACAATCTTCAGATCACAATTATGGAACTTCTGTTGACAAAGAGACGCATGCGTCAAATTATACTCATCTTCCGTGCAGAGCTTACCATAGATCCAGCATGAGGATTATAAAATGATATACATTTATCTTCTTCAATGGACCCAGTCTGCAAAGGAAGCTTAATGAGACAGCTTGCAATGAACATATGTCACAACTGCAAATGAGGTACTTGAACCGCATGGACAGATCACATAAATCAGAATAACAAGGAGAACGAGAAGAAAAATCTCTCAAAAAGTCAAACTTATAAATCTGAATAGTCATATGAAATTATTTTGAAGACCAAAGGCCATTACACCAGGCACTGAATGGACATGCCGGAGGCTTAGTGATGCTTGACAATCACTCTTACTTTTGTTTGCACCCTCTCGAAATGATATAGAAATCTAAAATGTGCAGAACAGAAAAAGTTCTACGATTCCTCAGGGTCACTGCCAACATCAGGTAAGAATTATTAATTTGTATGACTGCCAAAATGTGCAGAAATTAACAACATATGACAGTAAGCTGGAAGAAAAGGATGCCCATCTCAAGTATGACAAACCAAATGAAACAGACAAATGTAGATCACAAGCTGGTCCAATCTTCCAATTCACGAATCATAGGATGTCTATGGAACACACCTTCAGAAAGTAGGTGTCCAAGTCGACAGTAGATAGCATCTCAGCCCTCTCCCCCCTAAAGTTCAAAGACTTCTCCCATGAAAACTGCAAATAGTCCATTGGAACTTTGCCCATAAAGCAGTGGCCTTCCACATTATCTATTGTCAAAAAGGACAGCAAGTAGAAAATAGAATAACATTACACTTCTGATATGAAATAGAATTTAATTTTACACTCGATCATTTCACTGAAAGATAATTGATGATAGATGGAGCATCCTTTTTCCGTTAATATATGGAGTGGGTTCCATAGATAAGTTCTATGGAGTGGGTTGAAATTTTTTTCACTTAATATTTTCAACATAATAAGTTCTTACACATTAAATAGACATGCTCTCTTTGGAATTGCATGATTATCGCCGACCATAATATAGAGATTGAACCAAAACTAAAAAGGAAATTATTACTTATAAATGTCGTATATAATAATAAAAAAACTTGTTTCTCGAATAGCTACAGATACGCAGCAAAATAATGTCATGATAAGAACCTTCCTATGTAATGAAAAACTCACCAGGAAATGATGAACTATTCAAGTGTTCCCTAAACATAGCTGCAAAGACAGAAAGTAAGAAATTTCAGCATGGCATGGAAGCCACAACACTAATGGAAATAAAAGAATCGCCACCATACCGCAACTAACAAACAAAACAGAAATAGATCCGGATTTAAGTTCTGCTGTGATCTTGCTTATCTCAGGAAGAATAAAGTTTGCAGCATCTTGATTCATTCCATCATCCCCACTACATTTTGTCAATACGCATACTCGACCAATATGATAAACTGCAGCATCCTGCCTCAAAAAAGAATCAGAGAGAAACACATTAATTCCAGTAAGACAGTAGGCATGAGACATGTGCCGAGGAAATGAAATTGATGCTACCTCAACGACTGCAGGGCTATAAATTCGTCTTGCTAAAAATATATAGAGAGGAAATAGACATTGGACTTGGGATTCATCATTTACAGTTGATGGAAGACTGATAGTCATTTGAATCCTAGAAACAGAACAAACCATAAGAGATTTGCATAAGTTATACAGGAGATTCACCAACATCTTAACCAGTAGAAAGAGAGATGCACATCCTAAATGTAAACGATAAGCATTCTTCCACAAAGGGTCTTGACAGAAGTATAATATAGTTGACTGAAGTAGGCACGTTGAAAAAATCAAATTTATAATACAAGACCAAGAAATATTATTTGGGTAAAAAGAAAGACATAATGCATATCTACAGGTATCGACAAACCATACCTTTGCTTTTGTTTTGCTTGAATTTTGTATTGCATACATCTTTGCAAGAATGATGGCTGAAGGAGAATGATTTGAGTTAGAAATTCCAGAAAAACAAGACAAAAAAGATGATATTTTCAGTTTCCAACAACTGATTATAATTTTATAACAGAAAGTGCAGTAACTACTTTGTACATCTACGTACTGATCAATGTTGCCGATATATTCAATAAATCAATGTAAAGGGCCTACTCGAAAATCCATATATAGCCCTTCTCATCACGTAAAAAGGCAATACATATAAACAGTTGTAGGAGAAAGAACATGTAGGTAAGAGAAGAGATATTACATTATGAACAGCACGGCGTTGAAGAATATTGTATAGTTCAACTGGCTTGCAGTAAGCTGCAAGACTTGCCTCTGCAGCAATTTTCTCTTCTTCAGACAACTGTGGAGGCTGATCGTGACGACACATATGATCTGCGCTCCTTGAATAACCACAATTGCAAGCACCAGTCCTGAACCACAACGATCACTGGTTAACACGTAAATCACACTGCAAGTGGCCCAAAGCCCATTTGGGCTATGTAAAAAAAAAACAAATCTATTGTTTACAGCATAAAGATTGTTACAAAGATGATCATTCAAAATACTACTTTTCAAGGCCCTCTAACAAGTCTCTGCAACAGGGAATAGAGAGATATAATAAAAGACGTTGGAAAATTTCACCAAAATCAGGAAGATTCGAAATCCAAAGCCAGTACTATATAGAAGTGCCAGGTGTTAAGAAAATGGTGTTATTTTCCCGATTTAGAGCATCTAAGACCGTGGGCGATATGGAAACAATTTAATTGTCATACATTCTCCATCTAAAGAAATCAACAATTTTTAGGGAGAAATCAAGCCATATACATTTTGAATACTTGCCTATACTCTAAGAAATCAAAAGTGAATGAAACACCGCAACTAGAACGGCGGAGATACAATTACACATAATAAATTGGACGGAGACTTACGCGGTTTCACGAGCCACGAGGGGTATACCCGGCATCCTTTCTAGAGAGACTCGCTGAAAGCCGTCATAGCTCTGAATTTTCTCTCAAATCGCAATAGATTTATGTTGAGCCCGAAACCTTAACCCTAGATATCAAATTTATAGGAAAAGAGAAACACGGGAGAGAAAAGGAAAGTTGAAATTTCTAATATTTCCCAAGACTGTATATCTAAAATAGTAAATTTGAAGGTGACCATCATGTAGCCATTTGGCAATCATATTTCCTTGCAAAATAAACCATGGTTCTTTTCCCCTCAGCTTCAAATACATTCTCCACTCCCCTCTCCACAAGTAACATTATTTAATGCCAAACACTTAAGACATAACAGATTAGGCTACGAAGCATTAAACAACGGGTACGTGCAGATCGCACTTGCTCAGATACTTTGTTGGATTTCAAGGCATTATCCAAAATCTATGAAGCGGCCGTATTTTGTTTGCCATTCCCCATCCACACTTAACTTTTCTCAAGAAACATGAGTTCAGTACAAGATTGCCCAAGAAACAAACAGAAAAAGAAAATACCCCATACAGCTAAAATTCACAACCCTGCATGTTAAACAAGCTAGTACCATTCTTACACAACAAAGATGAGACCGTGTAGGATAACATAAGCTCAAATCAACTAAAAGAAAATACACATTAGCACTTGTAACCCTAACATTATGCAAGCACTACAACATTACACATAACATAGGGTAAGTCAACAGCAGCAACAACACAGTTGAAATTAGTAGCAAAATGCTAATACCAAAAAAGGGGAGAAATTCATCGAGATTACAATAAGGTTTCCATTACTTACAACAGAGCTGAAGTTAGCCCTAATTCTCTTACACGTGTAACGCAACGGAACTTCGATATTTAACACGTCGATATTTACCTTAGGCTAGGGGCAGGGTTATGTTGAATCAAAGAAGGGCAAACTACTTATCACTCCCTTTTTAAACTTTCTGTTAAGTAGCCTAGCAAAAATTCTTCATTTTTAGTCCCATCTGCGAAAGGCGTGTATTAATACACCAAACAGCGAACAGACGAAAATATCATTTTCTAAAATTAAGTTGGACTCATACCAACTACTTCTATTATTATACCAACTGCTATTCGAATTATACCAACAGAATAATGTTATATTAGAAATTATACCTGTTATCGTTATTATACCAACAAAACTGAACCCTAACCTATGTTATAATATCTACAATTTTTTGTATAATATCAAATTAGTTGGTATAATCTCCAATTTTGCTGTATAAAATTAAAATAATTTTATTTATTGGTATAATAACGAAGATAGATGGTATAATAACGAAAAATAAATGGTCTAATTTCCACAATTTCTGATATAATTACAAAAATTAGTTGGTATAGTATTTAATTTCGCTGTATAAAATTAGAGTAACAATATTTACAGGTATAATAACGAAAATAGATAGTATAATTTCCTCAATTCCGGTATAATAGCAAAATCAATGGTATAATGCCTAATTTTTTGGTATAAAATTATATTACCTTTATTTATTGGTATAATTACGAAAATAGATGGTACGATTTCTATAATTTCTGGTATAGCATAATCAGTTGGTATAATGTTCAGTTTCATTGTATAAAATTCGAATCTCATTATTTACTGGTATAATAATGAAACAGATGGTATAATTTTGACATTTTCTGGTATTGTCCAATTTTGTTGGTATAATAATGATTTTTTTTTGTATAATTCATGTGAAGATAATATTCAACTTTTCTGAATATGTTAGACAGAGGTATTTTCGTCTTTTTAACGCTGAAAATACCATTTTAGGTACTAAACATGAAAAAATTTCAAATAGATATTTATAAGGGAGAAATAATTCAAGGGGTTTTAAGAAGAATTTTTAAACACAAAGGGGACTGATAAGGAATTTGCCCATCAAAGAAACGACAAGACAAAAAAGAAAACAAAAGGTTACCGTACCGCTAATCAATCGGGTCGTCTAACGGGTCCTACCGGATCCGACCAGCTGGGTTTCGGGCGGATTACTCAGAACCAATTGGTCGGTACTGCAGCTTACGGGTTTGATCCGAGAGTGATTTGTTTTTCTAAAAACAAATACTATTGATTGTTGTGAAATATTAAGATTAATATGTATATGCTTTACATTGATAAATATTGTTAAATAAAAGTTTCGCAAAGTTTTAAACCTTTATTTAAAGGTTTTTGTAATTAATTACTAACATGGGTGCTCCTCTTTCCTTTACTCCTACATTATTAACATAAAAGGCTGTACATGACCAAGGAGATTCGTCATCGTGTATTGAATTTCGCAAACTTATATCGAAATTAGTAAATAGAAAAAGTAGTTTATCCCTAATATTTACATACGCATAATTAGTATAATACTTTAATATTTTCACAAGGGCGAGAACAATTAATTAAAGGGAAAATACTCGTGCGCCACACCAGTCTAAAGCTGAGCAAAAATATCCGAAAACTGGATACTAAATCCGAAAAAATGGATATCCTGTTTTCAAATAGGATCGGATATCCGATCCGATTTTTTTAGAATAAGCTGCATCGGATACTGATCCGATATCCGATTTTATATTTAAAAAATTTTAATAAAAAAATGAAGGTCCAAAAAGAAAAAAAAATCCTCAAAGTAGAATATTAAATATATATTATTTTAGTATTGTAGAAAACTTTGTTAGAGGAATACAAATAAAAACAAAAACGCAAAAACAACGAGACGCAATTTAAAAAATTAATGTGAATTTGTGGTACGGTGTTTATTTATTATTGTGTAATTTTGATTCATAAATTCATATATTGGGTGAAATTATTATGTCTAGAAATTCTTATATGAAAAATATATATATATATTTTTTTATTTTGATAAGAAATAAATAAATGATTTTGAAAAAAATTAAAAAAATAAGAAAAATAAATTTAAAAATTGGATGCGGATATCCGGTTTAAATATCCAAGTCGGATATACAATTAAAACCGGACCGGATACAGATCATTTTTTTATATCCGAAAATCCGACCGGGTATCCGAAAATCTAGTTTTGGTCACGCCTACCAGTCACCACAATCACATGTCATAATTGAGGCTAATACCATTGAAGTTATAAGCAAGTGTAGCAAATATATTCCAATAATTAACCACAAACTTTTTCCGAAAACATCTGCCAAACTATATTTCTCATGAAGTTTGGGTAAAACAATCATCCCTTAAACCGGATTATTGCTAACAATTTATTAAATATTCAAAGAAACATCTTTTCTTTCCACAAGAGATGCTTCTAATCCACACACACACATATATATATATATATATATATATATGTATTTGCTAACAAGAAACAGAAGGTAGAACCAACAAAACAAAGAGAAGGAGCAACCCAATCTTTGTACAATGACACTTGGGAATATATTAGATTCATATCTAAGAACAGAACAACTTAAGATGAGCAACAACCACTCTTTTGGGCGACGGGTTGCCCACGAATCTGCACGGTAGGAGGCCTTGCATTGCTCGACGAAGGCTGACTTGCCATCCTAAGGAAATAATGACGAAAATAAAAAATGAGTTCATTTTCAAGCAAATCAATCTCTTGATTGAGAATAAAAGGTAAGTGGAGAAGGAAAAGAAGAACCTCTTCTTAATGTCTGCAGTCATAGCCATGAAAGCCTCTTCGACATTGGTGGAATTTTTGGCACTTGTCTCAAGGAATGGTATCCCAATTTCATCAGCAAAAGCCTTTTTCAACACATATGCCAAAATGGAAAATGTAATTATATCCAACCATCATTGCAGAAACAAGAAAATGGGAAAAAAAAAATGCAACCTTAGCAGTATCGTAGGAGACAGCTCTATTGTCAGTGAGGTCACATTTGTTCCCGACCAGAAGCTTGTTAACGCTGTCACTGGCATAACGGTCGATTTCGTTCAGCCATTGCTTCACGTTGTTGAAACTCTCCTGGTCTGTCACATCGTATACAATCTGCCAAGAGGGAAAATTGCCAGCAACCACAAGGGGGACAATTAAGCACAATCACTTTAGTGCTATTGCTCATTAACTAACCATCATAGATGAAACTTACTATAATGCCATGTGCCCCACGATAATAGCTGCTGGTAATAGTTCTGAATCGTTCTTGTCCAGCGGTGTCCCACTGGAAGAGAAAACATCAAAAAACAATGTCAGTACGACCCCAAAATTCTGATAAGGTACCCATCACCTACATGAATGGCGATGGCTTTAACAGATTTTTTATAGAACAGGACAACATGCAATAGACCGAGCGATAGAGTTAGAGATCACCAGAAACAAGAAATTACGGAATACTACATATTGGAAAGGGCTTTCTTAAATTTCTGAAATCATAGAATTATAGATCAAGCAACAAAAATCTTACAATTTGCAGTTTAACGGTCTTTCCATCTTGCTCCACCGTTCGAATTTTCTGGAAAAGCAAAATGATGTCAGGACTTAATATTTTATATTCAATTTTTATTGTGTATGGGAAGCACAAAACATAATGCCAGAAGACTTACAAAGTCAACTCCAATTGTGCTAATGTAACTGTCAAGATATGAATCATCCTGTGTAAACAGAATAGTTAAGTCGGCCAACAGGTATTCAGGTGAATTGGCAATATTTAAAGAATAACTTGAGGAATAATTGAAACAGGAAAATGAGAGTGTCCTATAATTTGACAGAGTAATCCTCAAAATCAGAAACTTAATGCTTACAGCAAATCTTAGGAGAAGACATGACTTGCCAACGCCAGAATCTCCAATCAATAGAAGCTTGAACAAGTAATCACTGAAATACAAGTCAATCAAAGAAAAGTCATTACCATCACCTATCGATTAAAGATACCAAAAAGAGCATAATAATTGATTGACTCAGCGTCTAACCATAAGTTGCAAGGTAATAACACTAATCTGATTCAATCAAACACATCAGGCAATATATTACCAAACAGTTACAACCCAGAATAGACAGTCACAATTCACCTAAACCAAATATACGATCTGCTAAAAAGAGACCTCCAAACAAACCTATACAGAATTTCACACCGTAACAAACAAAACAAAGCAGACCCATCAAATCAAAAGAAAACAGATGATAAACAAACAAAATCAACCCTTTCCAACATAAAATACGCTCGCAATCAAAATTAAAGAGAGGAGAATTTTTACTATTCGGGATTCATGATTAGCTTCCGATCTTCCGACGTACTCTCCTTCCGACCGACGGCGATAGCGGTTCAAGGGATCCGAAGTCGGAGGAGTTGACCCGGTCAAGATATCGCGCTGTTTCGTTTTTGGGCAATTGTGAAGAAGATGAAAAGTTTCTGGTAATTGTAAGTGCGGAATTAAATTCGGTGGGCCATCATATTTTTATAGAAAACAAGTATGGGTAGCACACCAATCCGTGTGCAAATAATATAAAGTTATTTTATATTTTACACATTTTCATTAATAATGTAGTTTTAAAAAGTAAAATTTTTATTTACGGATAAATGTAATAAATGAATATTTAAGTCTAAAATTGTATTTGACAATCAAGGGTAAAATTGCAAAATAATCACCTATTAAATTGACAAACCAAATATGACAGTTTATAACTACCAAATATAAAAATAGTATAGAAGACATCCTATAATTTGGGCAAATTACGTATCGGCCCCATAGTTATGATTTATAATCTTTTGGTACCTAAAAATATTTAAGTGTGCCATGACCACCCAAAAGTACCTCACAAATTTCCTAGTATACTTGCAACAAGTTATTAACAACCCAAGACAACCTAATATGCTAAAATTGATAGAAAAGCTCAAGTGATTTATGACAAGTTCAACTTCCATGTGTAAGCAATTGATTTTAAGTTATGCAACATTTTTTTTTTCACAAGGCTTTGTATTCCTCTATCAGACGAGAGGCGTGGAGGCGGGAAGAAGGCACTGTTGTGCATCCAAGGCTCTGTAAGTACGCAATCTGCCATGGAAAACCGTTAGTCTTTTCGACTGATAAATGTATATTTTGCAGTTACGACAAATGCACCTGTTTTGCAGTTGGTTCGGACGAGCCCATTGCGCTTTCGATCCTTAATTTCTGGAAATGTTCCTGAAAGAAAATGTGAAAACATGTTTCCGAGTTCAGTCCAATCCCCACTGCACTGTACTTGCTTATATCTAACAAGGGGATTGATATCGAATATAAACAACTGTACCTGTTTTTCTCTCATTAAATAGGCACGCTTTTCGGCAGGTATCTTCTCCCATTCCAGGACCTAATTGGAGATGATCATAATGGTTATTTGGATGTATACATTGTCACACATTGGAAGAATATGTATGAGTCAAATTCGAGTGTTGTAATTGCTTACTGATACGGCGAAGTGATGAGCCTCATCAGATGTTATGCAAGACTTCAGTTCACGCAAAGCAGACTGGAAATATCACAAGTTTATATTTTCTCATCAACCTTTTTTTCAGGAGAAAGAAGTTACGAAACAAAAGAATACGAAGCAAAGAGAGCAAATCTAGAATACAACCTTGTGACTGGTCTTTTTGGCCCGCAAACGTTCATCAATGACAAAGGACACCTGTAGGAGTCAGGCTTGTAAGAGTAGTATGACATCTCACGTACAAATTCACTATCCCATAACAAGGACAAGAAGCTTATAGACAGCTGGTATGGCATATGAGCATGAATGTTCCAAAAGACATGGTGATCATGTCTAGAACATGACGTATGATATGTTGTAGAAGGTCTTAGAAGAATGTAGAGGCGATTTAAGGATTAGGAATTTCAAGGTTAAGTCAAGACTACCGAAGGATAGACAACATCTGCATTCGCAATCGTTTCTGTTCTTGAAATGCAGGCTTTTTGGCCCACTGATGGAACAAATGGGAAATAACAGCTCTGTCCTCCGAATTGAACCTAGTTCGAAAATGAATAAGCGAATCAAAGATAATGAGGATGGGAAAGCATCTGATGATGCTTGAAGTCCTTTATTGGGGATATTAGTTTGAACAAAACCTTTTCAGAAAGCTACTGCTATGGAAGCTTTCAAGTTCATCGCTCTCCTCCTTGACTTCTTTGTCTGGTTGATCCTCAGAGGAAACATGGTTTTGAGGATATTCCATTTTCAAACTCACCGGAACCTTGATAGCTTCTTTCTTGGCTTGCAAGCTTCTCGACATAGTTTCGTTCTATTGGAGATAAATAACAGTAGATAACACTTCATGGAAACTATCAACCAAAAGACTGCCACAGTCACGGGCAAGTGTAAATAAGATATTAAGGTCGGACTCTTAGAGACAAGGTAGAGCTCGCATTCAAGTCGTAAGAACAACACAGTAAAGTAAATAATCGATAAACAAATGCATTCTAGGGCTCCAATAACTGCTCCCACATATAACTCTGATTAGGTTAAAATGGTAGAATGAAACGAGTGGCCATCATGACGTTGAATTGAATTAAATCTAATTATTCAGACTTTGCCACTTGGCTTCCACTAAAAACATTGCTGTTTTATACAGAACAGTTACTGACTGGACATCCATTACAGGATCTTATGTGAAGGAAAAGTAAAAGACTGCCGAACCTACTAATAGTTATTCATGAATATCTCCCGACACACAAGAATAATCTCAATAATCCCATTGTGAAGAATGATATTTGTATGTTACTTGCAAAAACGACATGAAACAATCTCCCACAAATACATAGAGAGAAAGACTATGATCTTGACAAATGAATAATGTGGGAGAAACAATTACCTCATTCTCCACTAGATGCCGAGGTATTTCTCTAAGAAACCTTGATGGTTGAACAACCTGAAAAGAACCGCCCTTGTGCTTCAACAAAAAAAGTATGAGTTATTGGAACTAAAACGCCGAATGGTGGTTTTACCTGCCAATTAGAATCCATAATGATATACAGCATGAAAAGTCTTTTACGAGCACGCGTCATTGCCACATACAATAATCGCCTCTCTTCCTGACAGTGCATGCATAAGAATATCCGATATCGCGTGGTGAGGATAGTAGTTGCTTTAAGTTTCTGAAGATAATTTATTCAGATAGATGCTTACCTCAATTGAGGTGCCATTTTCATTAAGAATTCCATTGTGTTCATGCAACAAAGGGATTTCAGCTTCATTTGCCTGAATAATACAGATAAAGATAAGCTCTATATCCACCACAGCATTAGAGAAAAACAAAATTTAGTCACAGCAAAACAACATGCAGTGAAGTAGGAGTTGAATGGATTGGATAAACAAGCTTCCAGTTGAGTACCTTCACTATGAAAACTGTGTCCCACTCTAAGCCTTTTGACTGCAAACTGAGTCAAATTAATATACGTAATAGACGTTTTCATGTTACACCGGAAAGAAACTAAATATTTTAGTTAAATATTATTACACCTGATGAATTGTAGTAAGAGTCACAGAGTCTTCATTATCATGCTTTCTCGATTGGAAATTCTCTCGTTCCCTTTCAGAAGTATAATCAATAAAAGACTTAAGGGTGGCCAAGCAACCTTTTCTATCCACTATGACATCATTGACAGACTCATCAAAATTATGTACGGTTGTTAAAAAAGCGGACACATCATCCAATAGATACTGCAACACCTGCAACAAAAAAACACCAAATTATGCATGGCCCGGCAAAAATTATTTACCTAAAGTCTTCTACTTCGTATTCTTCAAGAATATGTTCCTTTAGATATCGACCCAATGATAACTGAGTAACTAATAATCCAACATCTAAATGTGACATTAAGATGACTGAAAATTTCTCCCCACGCTTACAGATCTTATATCATTGTCTTCGTTCAGTAGCTTGCCTCCATCAACATCAACAACTGCTCGCTGTTCAAGAAGGTATTTCTGCAGAAAATCCATTATGGTGTAATAGTGAACGCGAGTGCAATACAATAATAGCAAGATGAGAACACCAAAACAGTAAAAGAATTTTCGCCAGTTCTGAAAATAGAATCAAAAGAAACCAATTCAAATTTCAACCTGAGGGATCATGTTTGCAACGGAAGTGATCACCGCTGAAATTGACTGCTCCTGCAGCAACAGAACAGGTTGTAAAATTTTGAGTCCTTGGAGAGTCACATTTTGACATTATCATGACTAAAGAATTTGTGATACAATGTTATTGGCCTTACTTCCATGCAGCAGACTGCGCATGCAAATGCCAGATGAAAAAAAACATGCTCAAGACAATATGTCAACTTACCCTCTGAACAAGTTTTGATATCATATCCAGCGTAAGCAACACCTTTCGTCCTTGAGTCAATTGACACCTAAAATCATTTTCAGTAAGTTATTCGAATAACGTATGAGTCCAATACAATAAAGAGAAACCAAGTCATAGTAAAAATATAAATAAAGGAGAAAATAACTCTTCCTCACTGACTACCAACTGACAATGACAAAGACTTGAGCACCCTTATATATATATATATATATATATATATATATATATATATATATAACTAATTGGAGGAATAGCATCTAGTATATGTAACAACAATAAATTTCTAATGTGAGATACCTCGTCACATATCAACATCAACATATCAGTTAGTCAATTTCGAATTGCAGTAGCAATAATTCTCAAGATTCGTTAATTACATAAATTAGATTCATCTTTGCAGAAAGTTATGGACCTAGGTAAAGTTGTTCTCCCGTTATACCTCCATGACACAGACTATTATAATTACAAAAATGAGTACTTATATCATACAAACATGAAGCAAATACGCTTTATTCAGCAAATTAGAGAAACCTCTTCAGGGTTCCAGATATCTTAGCACCAAATATGTCATTCGCTGCTGAGATAAAGCTGCATTTCCTGACAGTTAAAACCTTGTCAATGTGCTCGATCACCTGAAGAAGGGCTCATTAAGTTATGAGACCTTTCTAGGCTACTCAAAAATATAAATCATCTCTAGAAATGTTTTTAAAAAATTAGTTACCCTTTTCTTTTCCTCTTTCTCAAAAGGAAGTAAAGCTTTAAATACCCGACGAAACTGACCATCACCACAACCTGGTAATGGAGTACTTAGCATGGCAATAATGGCCCTGACGACCTATCATGGTAGCAATATTAATGAATCACTAAATCAACAAGGTACAAGGCAGTAAGATGGCCGGCCACAACAGATAAACTAGGTCATATGCACCAAAGATTGTTCTAAAACCAATAAGATGCAAAAAATTCAACGAAGTGCTCTGAAATAGGTCATTTTTCTTGGCTACAGTCTAATATCATTACCTTTACTGTTGGGATTGGCAAAAAAAAACTACAAAGTTTCAATGCAGTCACTGCTACCTTTTTGCGATAGAAAGCCACGCCATGAACATTAAAAGGGATTTTTCTGTTGCGAAACGCGGTCTGGAATATTTTCCCGGTCACCTGGTTTAGTCAGCAAAAAAGGAAATCAGGTGCAATTTACGAAAACAGCAATGAGTTTCAGCTTCTGCCAACCTTTATTTAAATTACATAAATACCGGAAATGGCTTTACCTGCCTACGGTAGAGAACAGCAATACTTCCAAAAGAGCGCTTAGCTGCTGCGATGCTCGATGTAATCTCCAATACTTTGTCGACGACAAAAGCACATTGCGCCTCTTCATTGCAGCATTCTTTAATGGTTATCTAATCAACATGAATAAACATTTGTCAGTTTGGAGGTTGGTTAAGTTTATGGATTCCGGCTTTCAGGGAATTTACCTTTGATCCAGAAGAATTATCAGTCTGAACATCCTTTGAACTGCATCTTTTCGAATTATTTCGTATAAGAAATGATGCAGCTTCTACAATACAACGAGTCGATCGGTAATTCCGATTTAGTCTGACCTGAATAAATAAGAGGAAAACATCAGTTGATCCATTAGTGCGAAGCTGTAATGGAAAGAGCGGTGTAACAAACCAACCTCTTTGTAGGTAGGAAAATCTCTCCTGAACGAATCAAAACCAGAAACATCGGCACCATTGAAACTAAAGATGGACTAATGAATAAAGAAATAATTAATTAACAGTTGTGAGGAAAACTTTCTATACTGTCACATTTTTTAGTGATTGAAAAGATGAAGTGCACCTGGTCTTCATCACCGACAATGGTTATACGTTTCTGTGATGCAAGAATCCTCAGTAACACATATTGCATAGCGCTTGTGTCTTGAAACTCATCTACCACAATAGCTTTCCATGATTTTTGAGACTCCTGGAATACTAAACAAAACAAGTATATTAGAAAGAAAAAGCAATGACACTTGTTGGATTCCAATACTTTTCATGTTCATGCAGTACAAACCTTCTGGAAAATCAGTCAGCAGCTTCACGGAGCAGCTGATGAAGTCATGGTAATCCAAAGCATTACAAGATTTTAGAATTGTATGGTAATTTCGAAGAATGGCTGCCTGGGTTATATATTCGAGAAGAAAAAGAATTAATAAATTGGTCAGAATAGGAGCAAGACAGATGAGATTTGGCATCAACTCACTCCAATCTCGTCTCCCATCATATTGAAATCATCAGGTGTCTTCCCTGCAGCTTTGGCCTAAAATTACCACGTGTTTAGGAAGATCATAAGACAACTATGAGATGCCAAAAACCTCTTACATATCATATACGGTGAGCTAGTTAAATTAACTGATTCATATTAGCTTATCAATTGCTGAAGTAATCCCTTTATACTTTCCATAAGGAAAAATCCTTGTAAATGTAAGAACACTTTCATATTTCATTGCACAAACATGTACTGCTTCAAGCGCTTCGGATTATTAAGCTCGATAGACTGCGAAGAATTTTCAATAGATTATCAATATTTCTGTTGGAAAGAACTAGCAGGTTAGCATGTATCTCGAACAGAACAAACTTTCTTACACACTTCTGGATATGAAGAAAAATTCCAACTCTCATCCAGAAAATACTAACCTGAGTTACAAACCTCAGCCATTTTTTGGACTTGTCTTTGAAATGCTTGGGAGAATTAACATCAGAAAAGTCAGTAAGCTTGCACAGCTCGTGATTTGCGTCTTTCTTCGTATCTTCCAAAAGACGTATAGCCTCTATGACAGCTTTTCTCTGTTGCCCATGTCCATATATTAGAAATTCAGGGGTGCGACCCAACCTAATAAGTCAGTAACATTCCATAAGAAATCAAACTTCAGTGACATTAGCATGGACAGCTAGGTTTACTCACTTCTCAGCATGAAGGCGGCAAAGTTGCAGAGAAAATGAGTGGAAAGTGCTGATAGTAATCTCTTTGGCTACTTTTTTCCCTGCTACTGATCCTATCCTTTCTCGCATTTCAGCTGCAGCAGCTGTAGTGAATGTCATGGCTAAAATGTTGGATGGATCAATGCCCTAGTAGTGTTAAAGATTGAGCAGAAAATAAATATGGATATAAATAAGAGAATAAACACAACAAACTACAACACTTACGCCCCATTCATCAGGCAGATCCGCAGATGAAGAAAGAGACACTATCAGAAGGAAAAATAATGAATTACACGAGTATAGAAGTAGAAGTACCTCATTCAAAAGCATTAGAACACGTCCAACCATGGTTGATGTCTGAGTTGAACCAAGAAGATTATTATCACAACAAAATCGGCGTTGTCATCACTTTAACTTATGTAATAGCAAACTCACCTTTCCACTTCCTGGACCAGCAACAATCATCAGGGGAGTCGAAATGTCACTACATGCTGCTTCCTGCTGCCTATCATTAAGGGATTTTATGTACTTCTCATACTCATCTGGCATGTTTTTGCCTGATTCATCCTCTTGTTTGCCGAATTTATCGACTGCACATACTTGATCACCCGGTGAATTTGAATTTTCTTCACATTTTAACACTCTATTACAGATTTCAACGCCTGTAAGTACGGCATGCTCCTCTTTTTTAATATCATTTTCATTATCTATTCTACCGCTTGGACTTTCCCCGCCTTGTGAATTTCCAGATAATTTCTGTCCGCATAGGATGTCAATTTGTTCAAGAATAGCCTCATCAAAATCATCGCCCAGGTCAGCAACACCATGAAATAAACCATAACTTGAATTCGAGTCAACTACAGGTGAGACACTTGGTCGACTCGATGGGTTACTGCATGATTTTATATATGGGTCGTGTTCCATGGGATAGCCCACATTCTTGTATCCAGAACCATTACCAATTGGTTGAACGTCAATGCCAGATGAATCACGTATGACTTGTGGCCTACAAACTGAGATTACCTCATTCTGCACCAGATTATTGTGTTGGTTGCAACTCTTTTCAGGCAATTTGCAATTCGGAAACCGAAGCGGTGACACTACATTTGTAATAATCTCCGAGAGAGGTAACCTTTTAGGCAAGTTAGAGGTTTTGCCACCACTGATTAAAGAGAGTAAGAGAAAATCTGAGACAATCCATTTAAGCTATGTCAATAGAAGGAAAGATATACGGGGGAAGTTAGTTTCACTAATTCCGAACTCAAAAGTATGAGAATTTCTACTCAAGCAAATTCACCATCAAATCGACTTTCAAATAGTTTAAAAAACGATCATGCCCAGAGCTTCAGCAGCTGGTCTAGACATAATACATAAAGGGCAAGGAAAACTGACTTTCTTGAGACGCAACTGACAAGACATCAACAGTACGTACATTTCAGAAGCAGGCATGAATAACCAAACAAAAATATCCAGGCCATCAACAGAAATACTCACTTGTCACTGCTTAACTGACGGTGGTCGGCGGCATCAGAACGCTGCCGTTTTCTCCGTTCCATTAATGCCTTTGCCGCTTTAAAACTCTGTGAAATTCGAGCCTTCTGTTCAGCAGATAATTCTTCCGCGTTCTCCCTATCGCTCATCTTAATATCGCCACGACACAAGTGCAGGTTCAATCCAAACACTCCACCAAAAACCTGGAAATCCAATGGAAACCCTAGAATCAGAGACGTTTAATTTTGATAAAATTCGTGTTTTCGAATTTTTCCCTCACTCGGAACGGAAGGGAGTAATCTGTCAATTTCAATTGTACCCTTTAGGTTTGCCTTATTTATGGTAACGGCACAACATGGGGTAACTTCAACTAAATCCCTCATCCCTTATTTTCTATCAAGTAACCATCGGCCTTGAAGCTCCACCTTGCTAAGGCTTACGATAGGGTTGAATGGTTATTCCTCACTCAAATTATGAGCAAAATGATATTTGATCCTAAGTCATGAATGGGTTAGAGTGTGCATTAGTACATCGTCCTTTTCCTTCAATGTTCAGGGTACTAGTAGTGGCTATTCCTTCTAGAGTCATTAGACAAGGAGATCCTCTATCTCCTTTTATGTTCCCTTTCCGAAGCCCTCTCGAATCTAATCTCCCAAGCTGCGAGAGAGGGTAGATTTAATGGCCTTAGACTATGTAAGGAGGGGCCAGTCATTACTCACCTTTTCTTTGCAGATGACTCTTTGGTGTTTGGAGAAGCTAGTAAGGAACAAGCTCTTGTTTTCACGGATATCTTGGAGCGTTTCAGGTCAAGAGGTGAATCTGGCAAAGTCTTCCGTCATCTTCAGCAAGAATATTCAGCAAGATGTGAAGGGGGAAATCCTTAGGTCTTCGAGGTATCAAGGAGACGCAGAAGACTAGGTATCTCGGCCTTCCGCTTTTCATTGGAAGAACCAAACGAGAGACCTTCAAGCTTGTGGTTGATGCCGTAAAGACCAAGATGTCCAACTGGAAGGCACAGTTTTTTGAGTTGTGCAGGAAAAGAAGTGCTTATCAAAGCAGTTTTAAATTCTCTTCATGTCTACGTTATGTCATGTTTCAGGCTTCCTATCCATCTTTGCAAGGAAATCTCCAAATTTACAGCCGATTTCTGGTGGGGAAGGAACGAAGAAGGTGGTCAAAAGCTTCATTGGCAGGCTTGGAACAAGCTATCAAAAGACAAAAGCTCAGGTGGCCTTGCCTTTCGGGACATTCAGCTGTTCAATATGCTTTGATTGCCAAACAGCTCTAGAGGATTATCACCATGCCTAACCTTCTGGTTGCCAAACTGCTCAAAGCTAAATATTTTCCCAAGGCGGATCTTTTTGAGGTTTCCACGGCAGCTTCGTCGTCATGGATGTGGAAGTGTTGGCTTCAAGCGAGGCATGTGCTCACTGCTAGGGCTGTTCTCAAAGCTGCGGATGGCTCAACTTTCAAGTTATCAAACTTATTCATCCATCACAAAGGGTTGGACTGAAGCTCTTCTGGACCAACGACAAAAAGGTCAGTTTCCAGTCCGCTCTGCTTATAATCTGCTTGTTTCTAAGGCTGCACAATCGAGTATGGCATGTGGAGGAAGTGATTGAGGGGAAAATATGAAAAGTTGCGGCTAAGTGTTTGGAAGCTGAGAATTAAGAACAAGCTGAAGCATTTCCTATGGAGATGTGTACACAATGTTCTGCCTACTAAGCTTAATTTGAAAAGAAGAGGAGTGCACATTGATCCTATCTGCTCAATGTGTGGGGAAAGTGAGGAATCCTTGGAGCATATTTTCTTCCAATGCTCGAGAGCCTGCAACATCTGGAAAATGGCTCATGTTTCTTGGAAATGTATGAGAAATGGAGTGGGGAGTTTCAAGGACTGGTGGGGCGAGCTCTGCTCTGGGCCTAACAAGAATACCTTTCTACATCGTGTTCAACTTTCGATTTACATTCTTTGGATGTTGTGGAAGACTCGTAATCTATGGATCTTCAAAGGGAAATGGCGTGATGAGCCGACTGTTATTGAACTTGCTGGATTTGAGTGGGCGGAGTTCATGGATGTTGCTAACTTGAATCATTTTCGAATTGTTTTGTCTGCGGCCACAGTAGAATACTTGTTATCAATGCAGGGTTTGTTTTTCTTTTTTCTGGTTTTAGACTTTTCAGCTGAGCATTCTGGCCTTTGCTTTTTGTTTTGGTTCCACTGTGATGGGATTTCTGTGACGTCGTGTCATTAATACTTGGGAGATTTGGCCTATCTGTGCAGTGTGTAAGCAGATGGCGCCTGGGCTACTAAGCCATGTTATTTCCTTTTGACAGTTATGAAATTTTGCTATTGTTTCAGAAAAAAAAAACTCCTCATTCCATATTATTTATTAGCAAACTCCCAAAATCAAAACAATCTTACACATAACTTCCCATGGACAATTTTGCCCCTATATTAATTTCCACACCCTTCTCTTTTCTTACCCAAACTTGTAGTACCAATATACATATGTTTGTAGTACCAATGTATAAATGTTCGTGGTATCATTCCGTGAGCCATGGACGATTTTGCCCCTCTACTAATTTCCACATCCTTTTCACTCCTTACCCAAACTTGCAGTACCTATATACTTATGTTTGTCCTACGAATGTATGGATGTTCGTCGTACCATTCCATGTGCTAGTGTAGTATCATACGTAGGTTATTTGTAGTATCTTTTCCGTACCATGTGCTTAACTATCGCAACTCCTACCCTAAATTGTAATATCAATATACATATATTTGTAGTACCAATATGTAGATGTTCGCGCTACCGTATCGTATGCTAGTGTGCTGCCATGAGTAGGTTACTTGTAGTATCAATATCTATGATAACAGTCACGAACCAAAAATAATTCAGATGGCGTCGAAAAATTCCTTACCCAAACTTGAAGTACCAATACACGTATGTTTGTAGTACCAGCGTATAGATGTTAGTGCTACCATAACGTGAGCTAGCGTAGTACCATACGTAGGTTACCTAAACACATGGTACGGAAAAGATACCCACAAGTTACCTACGTATGGTACTACACTAGCTCATTAATGTAATATCAACTTGACTTTGATATTCATTAAAGTCTTGAGTTGAGTGTCAACCATAACCGTTTCCACTGTCAACGCCGCATGAACCCGGCAATCCAAGCTGTCGGCCTTCTGGTTCCGATTCATTTTGTTATTCATGTCAACCTTAGTGACAATATTGAACTTGAAAACGCCAATATGCAGAAAGAAATTCCGCTTGCAAAATATAGAAAATGTTAGGAATATGTTACTTATTCAGGAATAAATAAAAATGATAGACATACGAATTTGAGCTACTTACAAAACTCCCCCGGCAATTGCATCCGATGTGCGCCCTACGAATCGTGAAGGATAAAGATTTGCATTGACGCGTCGAAGATAAGCATTGCGCAGTGTGTCCTTGCGAAAACATGAGAAATGGTATACTTGCATCGCACCAATTCATCTTCCGTGAGACGCTCCAACCAACTCTGACTGCTTGTCGACAATCCATTGAGGAATTTTCCATTTCACCCACAGTCACCGTCGCCTTCTTATTCAGCTCCAGCGCCTTTCTAAAGTGGTCATCTTGCACATAACTTGGAACAAAGATGCGGGGATACTTAGGGGAGTCCGCATAGACTCGCCTCAAGCAATCTATATCTGCGTCAAGACAATTGGACTTTAGCTTATCTCCGAAGAGCAACATGTAAAAGCTTTGGGCATCAACGTTGACCATGTCACTTTCCCAAACATTATCACTCCAGAAAAATTAGTGCGTCTTTACGTACAATAATGAATTTGACATCGAAAAAAAATGTACCTAAATATTAGCGCTTGAAGGTATTTGTCAATGAACACGCAATCATCTACATCAATATTGACACCTGGAGAAGTCCAATGGCCCGAGGTACTTTGCTCCATTCCTCATTTCTATCCGCTTCTGAATCCTTATCTCTTATATCAACGATTTCTTTGGTCCATTTGCCTTTTCGCATCTTCTTACGTGGTGTGAAGGTACCCGGTGTAGTAAAGTCCGAGTCCCTCTTCTTCTCTCGATCGCGTCGTCTTTGAACTCCTCGGGCAATCGAAGAAACAACACAATATGGAGTCTTAGCCACCGCCACAGGTGTCAGAAAATCTACAACAGGTACAATCGATAAATCCACCAAGGCTTCATCCACCACCTCTTCCTCCGCGGCCACATCGTACTTCACAGCCACATCATCCATAGCTTCTCCTTCATCCGTAGCAGCCACGTCCTCTCTCGCAGCCACATCATCCATACCTGCCACATCCTCCTCCGCAGCAACCTTCTCACTCCCAGCCACATCATCACTCGCGGCCACATCATCCGTAGATGTCCAATCATCCATGGCAGCCACATAATCCATAGTTGTCACATCATTCACCATTGCCACATCATCCTCCGCCGCCAAATCATTCCTCGCAGCCACATTATCCTTAAATATCTTATCATCATTCGCACCTAGATCATCCATCGCTTCCACATCAACCCTCGCCGCATCATCCCCCATTGCCGCATCATCCATTGGTGCAATATCCTCATCAACCCTCGCCGCATCATTGTGGCGACCCTACTTTTCTAAGTACGATTAGTGGCGGATTTCCGCAACGTAAGCCGCGGAAGGCCCGTCTAATTAAAACTTTTTCCTAAAATAATATATACTAATATAAAAATACGTCTACATCGTTATCTCTGTACACGGGCCGAAGCCCCAAAAATTATCAAAAGAACAAAAAGCGCTAACGCCGCTCCACAGGTCTTCATCCATGTACCGCACCGCCCTCAAAACTCCGTGGAGCACCGCCACCAGCAGCCTCAGTCACGACGCATTTCAACGTCGGACTCAGTACCTACAACACGTAAACACTGAGCAATTTGCCCAGTAGGTGAATAAAATGCATGTATGCAAGTGTGCACTCAATCCCAACCCAAATATCTCACAACATGATATAATGCACACTCTTTCTTTTCCCACATTCCTATTTCACACAATACAGGGCCCTAGGTTAGGCTCGACACCCTCGCGCGCAAAGACTACTGGGAGGCCACCCCCAAGTCTCGCGCCAGCCTACCCTGGTAGTGCACTGGACGATCACGCCAATGGCCTCCTACCGGGTCGCTCCGCACCAAAAGTATACACTGATAGTGCACTGGACGATCACGCCAATGGCCTCCTATCAGGTCAAATCAATATCTCGGCGGTATGCACCTCGGGACGGTCACGCCCGAGTAGACAGATCGATCACGCCTGTCTCCGCCAGGTGCCCAGTGAGCCCAACCTCGACTCCTCTAAGAGTCACCAATCACAAGCCTCTCATTCTACCCCGTACGTCAATATCTCATATCACCGTCTCAATATGGTACAACCAGCTCTCTCTCTAACGTGATATGCATGTGCTATGCATATACATAAAATTCATAAAGCATGATCCACGTAAAACGTACGTAAAACAGGTAAAGCATGTAAGTCACGTAAATCACATAATCACATGAAAACACATAATTTGTGTTTACGTATTGTAGATGGATAATCCACCTACCTGTCCTCCCGCTATCACCAAATAAGAGGTCCGGCGTAGTCCCTATATATCGGTCCTCTGAATATAATAAATATTTTCATATCAGTATATTTGCTATTACTTTTCAAGACCTAATAAAAGTCGAGACCTGTTTAGCTTTATCAAAATGTCGAGGTCTGTTAGTTAAAGATGTCGAAATTTTATGTTGGACAAATAATGTCGAGGTCATTATATCGACATTCTATAAATGTCGAATCTAAAACAACTATAAATGTCGAGCTTATATGACATAGAAATATCGATATCATTGTATGTGTCGACATCTTACAAATGTCGAAACCAATTCTTACCAAAATGTCGAATTAGAAATGTCGAACTATTGTTTCTTGAAAATGTCGAAATGAGACTGATGATGTCGAGATCTAGTTAAATGTCGAAACCTTTAGCATACAAATATCGAGACTATATCTATTAAATATCGAGACATGAATGTTAAAATCCTTACAAATGTCGATATAATATAAATGTCGGGATCATCTAACAATGTCGAGGCCTCATGTTGAAACCATATAAATGTCGAGCTTTTAAAGGAAAAATGTCGAGACCTATTCCTACAAGATGTCGAAACTTCTTAAAATGTCGATATCTTATATATACCGAGATTTCATTCAACATTTTTCCTAAATACATCTCGAGATTTTTCTAACGTTCATAACTTTCCCAGAAACCCTAAAACCGTACCATTAATATCATCTTCTATACTCCAAACTATACTAACCCCAGAAACTACTTCATCTTAAAACTTCGATTCCTCATGGGACATATTACCTATATCAGAAATCTATCGAAACCTTTATTAATATTCCTATTCTTTAATAGATCCTAGTGGTAATGACATATCATTGCCGAAAAACTTACTACTGTTGAGGATTTAAATTAGTTAATTCTAGGGTTCAAACTCATGTTCACCCATTGCAAATCGCCCTAGAACCCATCCACCTGCCCCAACATAATTATATCGAAAGTAAAATTTTAATCTAACCTTTAACACATACAAACTCCATAAGATTACTCTAGCTATGTAATGAACTCAC
Source organism: Craterostigma plantagineum (assembly GCA_027422505.1). Taxonomy (NCBI): domain Eukaryota; kingdom Viridiplantae; phylum Streptophyta; class Magnoliopsida; order Lamiales; family Linderniaceae; genus Craterostigma; species Craterostigma plantagineum. The sequence continues at coordinate 5,621,766 of JAPQWV010000015.1, forward strand.
TTCGGTTACTTAAATATTTCGAATTCTTCCAAGCATATAAGTTGTAATTGCCTAAGTTATACTCACGTAAGGTATAACACGACATTCAATATATAAATACATATAATATCCATAAGATGAAAGAACTAATTTACCTAACCACTCTTGGAATAGACTTGCTAAGACTTGGATTTGTCGAAACTTCCCTACTGAGGTTTATCTCTCTTCTATGCTCTTTTAGTTTCTTTGTCGTTATGGAATTGAAAGCTTTCGTGGTTTGCTTTGTAGAGATATATACTCTTGTCATGTCATTGGGTTGAAAAGTGGGATAAAGACATGTAGGTGACGTTACCTCTACCTTAAGCAATGGATGATCATTATCCTATTCTTTTCTTTTTAACCTAAAGCGAATTTACTTACTATGATGATTTCGAAACTTTGAGCCTTTCATTAATAAGATCTCAGCCCAAATCAAGTAGGCCCAGACTGATTTATTTCATAACTCAATTTTCTTTACCAATCTTTTTAATTCACATAATTATTTACAACAAAATCCTGTATTAAAATTTTTACGGGTATTACATCCTTCCCCCCTTAAAAGAATTTCGTCCCCGAAATTACGCCAACTGGAATAATTCGGGATAACGAACTCTCATATCATCCTCACGCTCCCACGTGGCTTCCTCAACTGATTGATTCTGCCACAACACCTTAACTAACGGAATAATCTTATTCCGTAGTCGTTTCGATTCGTACATCAAAATCTCTACAGGCTTCTCTTCGTAACTCAAGTCAGGCTTGAGCTGTTGATAAAGAAGCTCGTTCTGAATGACGTGACTCGGGTCCGCGACGTATTTTCGTAATGTCGATACGTGAAATACGTCGTGAACTTGCGATAGGGAAGCCGGTAATTCTAATTGGTATGCAACTTCACCGACTCGTCTGATAATCTTGAACGGGCCTATGTAGCGGGGACTCAGCTTGCCCTTTCGTCCGAAGCGTTTTACTCCCTTCATCGGGGAGATCTTCAAAAATACTTGGTCATCTTCCGCGAATTCCAAAGGTCGTCGTCGATGATCAGCGTAACTCTTTTGTCGACTCTGAGCGGTTCGCATTCGTTCTCGAATTTTCGTCACGGCCTCTGTAGTCTCACGGATCATATCTGGTCCCAGTAATGCCCGTTCACCTATTTCACCCCAGTGAATAGGAGATCGGCACTTACGCCCGTACAATGCCTCGTACGGTGCCATCCCGATCGTAGCATGGAAGCTATTATTGTAAGAAAATTCGATCAGCGGCAAATATTTGCTCCAATTTCCCTTGAAGTCTAGTACGCACGCTCGTAACATGTCCTCAAGGGTTTGGATCGTCCGTTCAGACTGTCCATCGGTCTGGGGATGATATGCAGTACTGAACGAGAGCTTAGTACCCATCGCTTTCTGTAAGCTTTGCCAGAAATTGGACAGAAATCTCGAATCTCGATCCGAGACGATAGAAATTGGGATCCCATGGAGTCGAACAATTTCCTGAATATACAATTCAGCGTAGCGTTCTATGGAAAAAGTAGAGCTGATAGGAATAAAATGGGCTGATTTGGTTAGGCGATCCACGATCACCCAAATAGTATCGTGTCCTTTCGTCGTTTTAGGCAAACCGACGACGAAGTCCATCGTGATATGGTCCCATTTCCATTCGGGTATAGGTAAGGGTTGCAGAGTTCCAGCTGGTCGCTGATGTTCCGCTTTGATCAACTGGCACGTCATACATCTACTTATGAACGTGGCGATATCCTTCTTCATTCCCGGCCACCAATATATCACCCGCAAATCTTGGTACATCTTTGTCGCGCCCGGGTGTACTGAGTATGTTGTTGCGTGCGCCTCTGTCATTATCACTCGTCGTAACTCCTCGTCATTGGGCACGTATAGCCGATTCTTGTATAACAAGATTCCGTCTGCCCGGATTTCGAAGTCTTCGGGTATTGTATCCTTCGCCTTGAGGTAGAATTCATCCTCTTCTTGTGCTTTTTGAATTCGTTCTAGCAACGTCGGCTGAATAGTCAGCGTTGCTAGTCGCGTTTCGAGTTCACCTAAATTGACTATTTCCACTCCAAGCCTGTGCAACTCCGTACTCATCGCCTTTCGACTAAGCGCGTCTGCTACTACGTTTGCCTTGCCCGGATGATAATTAATGACGCAATCGTAATCCTTCACAAGCTCCAGCCATCGTCGTTGTCGCATATTTAACTCCTTCTGGGTGAAGAAGTACTTCAAGCTCTTGTGGTCTGTGAAGATCTCACACCTTTCTCCGTAAAGGTAATGTCTCCAGATCTTTAAGGCAAAGACTACTGCTGCTAGTTCTAGATCATGGGTCGGATAATTCTTCTCGTACTCCTTCAGTTGTCTGGAGGCATACGCGATTACTTTACCATTTTGCATCAATACGCATCCCAGTCCATTCTTCGAGGCGTCGCTATAGACTGAGAATCCTCCCGTTCCCGATGGTATTGTTAGAATGGGAGCAGAAGTGAGTCGCTTCTTCAATTCCTGAAAGCTTTGTTCACAAGCTTCGGACCACTTGAAAGGCACGTTCTTTCTGGTCAAGTTTGTCAGTGTTGAGGCGATGCTAGAGAAGTCAGCTATGAACTTACGGTAATATCCCGCAAGTCCTAGAAAACTTCGGACCTCGGTCGGAGTAGTTGGTCGTGGCCAATTGTTCACGGCTTCAATCTTACTCGGGTCCACGGAGATTCCACTCCCGAAAATCATGTGTCCCAAGAAGGCTACTTGCTCAAGCCAAAATTCGCATTTCTTGAATTTGGCGAAAAGTTGTTTCTCTCGCAGGATTCCTAAGACGATTCGTAAATGATTCTCGTGTTCCTCCCTCGTCTTAGAATAGATCAGAATATCGTCAATAAAGACGATTACGAAACGGTCGAGATAGTTCTTAAAGACTCGGTTCATAAGATCCATAAAAGCAGCTGGAGCATTTGTCAGTCCAAAAGGCATGACCAGAAACTCGTAATGGCCGTACCTCGTACTGAATGCGGTTTTAGGAACATCTACCTCCCTGATCTTCAACTGATGGTATCCCGAACGGAGGTCAATTTTCGAGAATACCGTAGCACCCTGTAGTTGGTCGAACAGATCATCGATCCTCGGCAACGGATATTTATTCTTGATCGTGATCTTATTCAGTTCCCTATAGTCGATGCATAGTCGCATCGACCCGTCTTTCTTTCTCACGAATAAAACCGGCGCTCCCCATGGTGAAAAACTGGGTTGAATAAACCCCTTCTGCAACAAGTCCTCTAGTTGTTCCTTCAGTTCTTTCAGTTCATTCGGTGCTAGTCGATAAGGAGCCTTAGAAATTGGGGCAGACCCCGGCATCAAATCTATCTTAAACTGTATTTCTCGATCAGGGGGTAACCCCGGGAGATCATCGGGAAATACATCGGCATGTTCGTTAACTATCGGTACGTCCTTCAGTTCCGGCTGAGGTAACTCCTCTGCCTTCACTGCATATACGAGATAAGACTCACAACCGGATCTCAACAGTCGTTGAGCCTTCAACGCAGAGATTTGCGGAATACGATTCAAAGTAGTTTTTCTCGAAAAAGTGAACACCTCTTCTTCGGGCAGTTGAAATTTTACGACCTTCTTGTTGCAATCTATGATGGCTCCGTATTTCGAAAGCCAATCCATCCCAAAAATAACATCATAATCGTTCATTGGGATCACAATCAGGTCGACGCTCAGATCTCTACCCTCAATGTTCACAGAACATCCTCCCAGCACTTGGTTAGTGCGTGTCGGATCACCGTGTGGTAGGGTAACTATGTAGTTGCACTCAGATAAGGTAGGAGAAACTCCCACCTTTTCCACATATTTAGCCGACACGAATGAATGTGTAGCCCCAGAGTCAATTAACACAGAAGTGGGCACGTCATAGATAGTCAACGTACCCGTCACTACGGAAGGATTTGCTTCGGCCTCCTCATTCGTTAGAGTAAAGACCCGTGCTGGCACTGGAGGGGGTCGAATCAACGGTCGGTTCGGAACTTGAGGTACATGTTCATTGCAGTTCCTAGCGTAGTGTCCTATTTTCCCACATCGGAAGCATTGTGGGGTCGGGTTTGGTCTTGGTCCATAGCACGGACCAGAATGGAAACGCCCACACTGTCGGCATTGAGTTGCAGCACCTGAGGGCCGGTTCGCAACGTTAAAGGGACCTTGGTTCGGTCTTGGTCTCCAGTTTTGCTGGCCCGGTTGACTCCCGCGATAATTTGACCCCTTGCCGAAGAACTGACGTTTTTGGTTCCCTCCTCCTTGCTGTCCTTCTGTTCTCCGCTTAGCATCCTGCGCCTTCGTAACTCTGCTCTCCGCCTGCTCTGCTAGGATTGCTCGTTCAGCGATACGGGCATAAGTTTTCCCTTCCGTATCATACATACTTACGTTCCGGAAGATCTCGGGCTTGAGACCTTCCAGAAAGCGTTCTATCTTCAGCTCGTCGGTGGCCACGATATGTGGCGCAAACCTAGAGAGTTGCTCAAACTTGCGGATGTAATCCGCCACTGACATTCCTCCTTGTTTGAGGTTGATGAATTCGTTTAGCTTCTGCGCTCTATCAGGTGCAGTAAAGTACATGCCCCGAAATAGTGCTTTGAATCTCTCCCAAGTCATAGTAGTGGGATCCTCGAGCACCTGAATGGTGTCCCACCAGTAGCCCGCGTTCCCACGTAACATGAAAGTGGCACAAGTCACCTTCTCAGTATCAGGAAGATGACTGACGCGGAACATATTTTCGATAGTTCTGAGCCAATCCTCCGCGTAGGTAGGATCGGCAGCTTCCTCAAATGAAGGGGGGTTTAACCTTCGGAACCTTTCCCCGGCTGCTTCTACACGTTCTAGGCCTGGGGATGAGTGACGTTCCGAGGAATTTTGGCGATGGATGAGATCATTAATCTGATCGGACTGCCGTCGAATCAGATCAGTTAACTGATGAATGGTAGAGCGGTCCTCATTCGGTGGGGATTCGGAACCCGCCCTACGACTAGTTTCACCCACTTCTCTACGTGTCCTTGGCATTTCTTAACTAGTTCTACAATCATTCATAGAAAGTACATATATCAAATAACACGTAATCACATACTCAAGAAGTAAACTTACAGGCCAGGCTAGTTCTCCAGGCTTTTGAGCGGCAGTACATGGACAGTCTTCAGAATCTAAAGCCGAAGCTCTGATACCACCTGTGGCGACCCTACTTTTCTAAGTACGATTAGTGGCGGATTTCCGCAACGTAAGCCGCGGAAGGCCCGTCTAATTAAAACTTTTTCCTAAAATAATATATACTAATATAAAAATACGTCTACATCGTTATCTCTGTACACGGGCCGAAGCCCCAAAAATTATCAAAAGAACAAAAAGCGCTAACGCCGCTCCACAGGTCTTCATCCATGTACCGCACCGCCCTCAAAAGTCCGTGGAGCACCGCCACCAGCCGCCTCAGTCACGACGCGTTTCAACGTCGGACTCAGTACCTACAACACGTAAACACTGAGCAATTTGCCCAGTAGGTGAATAAAATGCATGTATGCAAGTGTGCACTCAATCCCAACCCAAATATCTCACAACATGATATAATGCACACTCTTTCTTTTCCCACATTCCTATTTCACACAATACAGGGCCCTAGATTAGGCTCGACACCCTCGCGCGCAAAGACTACTGGGAGGCCACCCCCAAGTCTCGCGGCAGCCTACCCTGGTAGTGCACTGGACGATCACGCCAATGGCCTCCTACCGGGTCGCTCCGCACCAAAAGTATACACTGATAGTGCACTGGACGATCACGCCAATGGCCTCCTATCAGGTCAAATCAATATCTCGGCGGTATGCACCTCGGGACGGTCACGCCCGAGTAGACAGATCGATCACGCCTGTCTCCGCCAGGTGCCCAGTGAGCCCAACCTCGACTCCTCTAAGAGTCACCAATCACAAGCCTCTCATTCTACCCCGTACGTCAATATCTCATATCACCGTCTCAATATGGTACAACCAGCTCTCTCTCTAACGTGATATGCATGTGCTATGCATATACATAAAATTCATAAAGCATGATCCACGTAAAACGTACGTAAAACAGGTAAAGCATGTAAGTCACGTAAATCACATAATCACATGAAAACACATAATTTGTGTTTACGTATTGTAGATGGATAATCCACCTACCTGTCCTCCCGCTATCACCAAATAAGAGGTCCGGCGTAGTCCCTATATATCGGTCCTCTGAATATAATAAATATTTTCATATCAGTATATTTGCTATTACTTTTCAAGACCTAATAAAAGTCGAGACCTGTTTAGCTTTATCAAAATGTCGAGGTCTGTTAGTTAAAGATGTCGAAATTTTATGTTGGACAAATAATGTCGAGGTCATTATATCGACATTCTATAAATGTCGAATCTAAAACAACTATAAATGTCGAGCTTATATGACATAGAAATATCGATATCATTGTATGTGTCGACATCTTACAAATGTCGAAACCAATTCTTACCAAAATGTCGAATTAGAAATGTCGAACTATTGTTTCTTGAAAATGTCGAAATGAGACTGATGATGTCGAGATCTAGTTAAATGTCGAAACCTTTAGCATACAAATATCGAGACTATATCTATTAAATATCGAGACATGAATGTTAAAATCCTTACAAATGTCGATATAATATAAATGTCGGGATCATCTAACAATGTCGAGGCCTCATGTTGAAACCATATAAATGTCGAGCTTTTAAAGGAAAAATGTCGAGACCTATTCCTACAAGATGTCGAAACTTCTTAAAATGTCGATATCTTATATATACCGAGATTTCATTCAACATTTTTCTAAATACATCTCGAGATTTTTCTAACGTTCATAACTTTCCCAGAAACCCTAAAACCGTACCATTAATATCATCTTCTATACTCCAAACTATACTAACCCCAGAAACTACTTCATCTTAAAACTTCGATTCCTCATGGGACATATTACCTATATCAGAAATCTATCGAAACCTTTATTAATATTCCTATTCTTTAATAGATCCTAGTGGTAATGACATATCATTGCCGAAAAACTTACTACTGTTGAGGATTTAAATTAGTTAATTCTAGGGTTCAAACTCATGTTCACCCATTGCAAATCGCCCTAGAACCCATCCACCTGCCCCAACATAATTATATCGAAAGTAAAATTTTAATCTAACCTTTAACACATACAAACTCCATAAGATTACTCTAGCTATGTAATGAACTCACTTCGGTTACTTAAATATTTCGAATTCTTCCAAGCATATAAGTTGTAATTGCCTAAGTTATACTCACGTAAGGTATAACACGACATTCAATATGTAAATACATATAATATCCATAAGATGAAAGAACTAATTTACCTAACCACTCTTGGAATAGACTTGCTAAGACTTGGATTTGTCGAAACTTCCCTACTGAGGTTTATCTCTCTTCTATGCTCTTTTAGTTTCTTTGTCGTTATGGAATTGAAAGCTTTCGTGGTTTGCTTTGTAGAGATATATACTCTTGTCATGTCATTGGGTTGAAAAGTGGGATAAAGACATGTAGGTGACGTTACCTCTACCTTAAGCAATGGATGATCATTATCCTATTCTTTTCTTTTTAACCTAAAGCGAATTTACTTACTATGATGATTTCGAAACTTTGAGCCTTTCATTAATAAGATCTCAGCCCAAATCAAGTAGGCCCAGACTGATTTATTTCATAACTCAATTTTCTTTACCAATCTTTTTAATTCACATAATTATTTACAACAAAATCCTGTATTAAAATTTTTACGGGTATTACAATCATCCTCATCAGCCTTATTATTCTTCACCCCAACATCTTCCTCATTCACACGCCACATCAAATCTTTAATAATATCATCATTCGCCCTCACTGCCGCCTCCAACTGCTCAATGCGAGCGATCAAGATGGATTGAGTAACACTTTCATTAACCTTAAGCATGGAGAACAATGTTCAATAAATAAAAATTTTCAATTAAAGCAATTTAATAACCTTTGATACCATATTAAGCGGCTGCACTAATGGCATCTCATTCCTTCATACGTGGAAGGGTGTCACGCGTTCCACCAACGAAAATTCCGTTTCCGCCATTACGACATCGTTAGCCACCCTTTTGTCTCCCAATTGAATAACCGAGGGAATGTGTACAACACTCGCTTCTTTGCTGAAAAGGTTCGTGCTCGTAAAGCCACTTCTGTAAATAAAAAAGAATAATTACAAAATTTCAGAATTTTCAATACAAATTAGTTAAATTACCATTAACCGATGGTACACACATTCATCATCGCTTTCTCCGATTTGTTACGAGAGGCCCCAACTAGTATCTCGGAGACTAAGAATTCGTGTGTTGCTGCCCCCCACCCCACGTATACTCCCCAATCGCATCCAAGGCATCAACATATGCATTTGTAAAAGATGGGTTTTTGGAATTACCCATCGGGAATAACACACAATTAAACAAAAAAAGCACAAATTAGCAAAATCATTTACGTTTTCATTCGCAGACTTCTCCTTAAACTCAGGCAACGACTTTGTTATGCTCTTTAGAGAAACGTTTCCATTTTCCCCCAGAAAAGTCGTTTCACTATATCCGAGGGAATTATCTCTTGGGGGTTCACATAATGACCACGAGAGTGGAGCCCCACAACTACACTAAACTCTTCTGGGGCAAAGAATACATCCATATCGTTCACAAGCCTAAAAGAATTTCGTATATGCATTGTTGACATAACAATGAATCTATACGAGCGAACCAATGTGATATTTTAGGCATATCTAAAAAGAAATAGAAATGGGTCTTCCGAATGGCTGCAAGCTGCTCTTCGGTTATATTCTTGTTATCTTGACCATCATTGATCGAAACGTATGTGGATGACATTTAGAAGAAACTTAGTGTCATTACTACATGAATCAAAGAAGAATATCACCAATAAAATCAAATGGCACCATGAAACCCATACGTACTGTACCATTAAACTTAAGTTTAGTGTCCCAAAAAATGTTCATAAAGTGTACCCAAGCATGTATATACTGATTTTCAAGTTAGTGGTCTAAAAAACAGTAACACAACAACTAAGCGACTATGTACTGGAACCTAAACCCACAAAACGAAAGTTAAAAAGAACCATATCACTTCAATCATGACCTAATCGACCTAAATCTTTAAGTAAATAAACAGCATTGAAAACCATGAGATAATGGAGGCGTACAGACAACAATCAAGCAACGAATCGAAAAAAAATCAATCCCTCGCTGACTTCGAATCAGCAAAATACGAAATAAAAAACAAAATTTATCAAACTTACCGGATGATATGCGTTGGGGACGATTTGCAAGTTTGAATCGTGGAGAATTGTTGCTTGCGGGTTCGAATAGTCGCGAATCGTGGCTTGGGAGGGCTTGCGGGTTCGAATCTTCGCTAATCGTCGGGGAATCGTGGCTTGGTGTAGCGCTTGCGGGTCTAGGGCTTAAAGAGGAGGATCTTGTAGGTTTGGATCTTCGTCGCCTCCTCTCTTCAAATTGGGAATCTTGTAGTTCGAATTGGGGTTTTAGGGTTTAATTTTGGTTTTTTAATTTAAATTAAAAAAATAAGGTAAAATCGTAATAATGAAATGTTTGAGGGATATATTCGTCCAATCGGTCCTTAAATGATAGTACTTGGTCCTAACTAATATTCTTTCTGACACGGGGAGTTAAGTGAGCTAAATTTTACCTTCTTGTAGGTATATGTCGGAAATTGTCCCTATAAATAATAATAACCCATATTAAAAAACTAAAAATATAAAATAAATAATGTACCAAATGTGAAATTATTACACACTCCTCACCTCAACATTTATAAATAAATAGTACATTTAGCACACTCGATGTGTGCAATAATATTTCTACAATCTATTATCTATCTTTCTATTTTATTAAGTGGGAGAGGCTTAGAGTAACTACCATCTAATTAATTTGGTGTGTCAATAATATTTACAAGTTTACCCATGATATTGATAAATATTACAATTATCCTCAAATCAATTTTCTTATACATAATAAAAGTAATACAATTAAATTTATAATTTAATTTTATAATTAAATAATTTATTTATATTTAAATATTGCACATGCATAGAATGTGCTTATGCACTGCAGCACTAGTACACTTCGAAGAGCCTTGCCTTCATAAATACCGTCATTTTCTAATTTTAATTTGGTTTGTCAGTTTCAAAATCAAACAAGTTTTATCTACAAATAAAAGTTTATGAAACAACTAAATTAAACACATGTTGTAAATAAGAAAACTACCATTTAATTTCACTTCATTTTTCTATACAGTTAATTACAAAAAATTCCATGTTCACCATTAATCTATACTAAAAAATTATTGAATAATATATAAAGAAAACAACCAACAACCTTTACTTACTCTCTATAGTTAATCAATAACTTACTAATTTTAGTTAATTATAATTCTACTTTCAATTTAATAATAAATCAATTTCTCGGTTTAAATTATACTCCATCTGTTCCAAATGTTTATGGACATTTGGGAATTGGCACGGGAATTAAGAAACTGAATATTTTAATAGTAAAGTACAAATAAAGGGTAAAAAAGTGTATATTTTAACACGCCTTTTAAGAATATTTAATATTATTATATTGATTGTTTGTGATAGTTTTTTTGCTAAATAATAAAATGTATAAAAGATGTGGGACGCCCGATTTAGTAAAATGTATAATATGGTTTGGGACGAAGGGAGTAATATGCCACACGCATTTGTGTCTGCAAGAATACTGTTTACAATAGTCACTACAATCTTACCCACGTTGTTGGGACACCACTACATTAAACGTTTGATACGTAATAAAATTAAGATGTATTCCACATGATACCCTTGTGTTTAAGTCTATTTCAATTAGTGCCCAAAGTTATACGCAAAACAAAAGGAAAGGAAAAAGAAAAAGGCAAAGACTCAAATGTAGCAAACAAAAAAGTTGCAGCATTAGCAAAGAAAAAGCATTTATATACTAACCGTTACTAGAGATGCATAAACAATGTAAGAGTCAGCTTGACCACACGTGAACAAGAGCGAGCGAATTACCCGTATATATCTCATTACGATCTTCGTCGTAGAAAAGGGCTGTGATATCTTCGAGTGCCTCAGCCACGGTGATCCTACCTCTTGAAGAAGACGAAGAATCTCCGGCGAGTTTTTTCCTCCCATTGCACCTTTTCCCGCCGCAGTTTGCGCTGCATAGGCATTCCTCCGTAGGGACATTGTCGCCCGCCTTAATCTTCGTAAGGCATTTCCCCGTTAGAATGTTGCTGATGTTGATAGTCCCAGCTGTTATAATAGTAACACAGTAGAGAGCAATAACAACTCAAAAAGAAGTTCTATATTGATGCATTAAAGCAAGAGAGCTATCCACGAATTCACGCTAGTTGAAAACGAATTTGACACAACCTAGAGCTTTTTTCTTTTTTTTTTTTGTTTTTGGACAGTAGCATAATAGCTGAAGGGGACGTACAGTTTCCATCAGACAGTGATTCATCCTTAGGCAATAAAACAGAGTCAAACTCAAAATGAAGTACTCTGTTCAAATAGTCAAGATTGACCTGACCCATCATTCATCAATGCAAGTGAGTGACCCACGAATTCATGATGGTCCAAAACTTCAAGAATGTGACAAAAATTAGAGCTTTTTTTTGGGACATTAGCATAAATAGCTAAAAGGGACGACGCACAGTTTCCATCAGATTTTTATACTTAAATAAATAACAGAGGCAAACTCAAAAAAAAAATTCTCCGTTCAAATCGTCAAGATTGACCAGACCCGTCGACTCAAGCGAGTGACTTACGAATTCATGATGGTCCAAAACTTCAAGAATGTGCGAAGATTAGAGCTTTTTTTTGGGACATCAGCATAAATCGTTGAAAGGGGCTTACAGTTGTTTCCATTTTCATCAGACAGTGATTCATCCTTCTCGGCTTTGCAGTAAGAAATGATGAGGTCTTGATCGCGGGTGATGTAGATGTTATTCGTATTACAATCGGAATGCCATAAGAGATGATCCTCGAATGAGGTCACGAGCTCCCCCCTGAAGTTCCAAACGGCGACCTTACTGTTTCTGAAGGTAAGGAACAGTTGATTTTCATACAGAAATATGAACGCGGATGGGGTCACGAACTCCGTTCTGCTGACTTCGGTTATTTCGTGGCTGCGAACCTGAGAAAAAGAAATTGCGACAAAATTAAAACTTTGCAAGAACGAAGCAGAGAAAACAAAGAACCAAAGTGAAAAGAGCAAGTTTACGTCGTGAATCTGAAGGTTTTCGTTCTCTTGCTTGACGAGGAGCTTCTCGTTGAACTGTTCGATGAAGTCTACCTTCTTGCCTCTGTGGAGTGCGTGGTTGAAGGATTTAAGAACGGTGCCATCCTCTATTGAGAGGATCTGTAAGGGTACGCCGCTGTGGGTCTTTGCGAATATCAATAGCATGATTCCTGGACTGTTATCCGACAACCAAAATGAAAAAAAAAACCCAAAATGCATACTATAAGGAGTCAAAGGTGGAACTAAAAGTGACGATTGGAAAAAAAATTACCTGATTTTGATCTCTTGAACATTCTTATCTGCAATGGAATACAGCATTGTATAGTTTCTCAGGTCAAAGACTTTGTATATTCTAGAGGAAGACCGAACAAATCAGTAGAACCCTTGAGCTCCCATGAGAATAAATCACCCAAATTCAAAAGCTAAAAACGCTAAAATCATCAAATGCTCACCTATCATTAGCAGAATGAGTAAGAACCTTTCCATTAACATCATCAAACTCCACGAACCCAGGATACCTAAGAGACTCAGACCCAAAGAGTGGAAAACCAGCATCGGGTTGTCCCCTTTTGATGTACCTAAAGTAGCATCAAATCGAAATAAGTACGTGTTTCGTGTATAAAAGAAACAAATGTAAGCAGGCACAATAAGTAAATGCCAGATGAAAACCATACTCAATTCGGGTTGATCTGCATTTTAATGAACTGAAATCATCTGAAGCATAAACCGAAACAGTGATGAGCGAATCGTTATTCTTGTTGTAAAATAAGCTCCGAATGACTTCATTGGGGTAGACATTTAGATAGCATATTCTCTCGTTAGTCTCTGCAATCAAAAGTTAGCATACAGAATTAGGAAAACGAAAAAGTAAGTTCATGAATAGCTATTCATTCTATGTTGATTGTTGCTAAGCACCTACCTCGGCTAAATGCTGCACATAACCCCGACTGTGCCAGAGAGAAGATAATATCACGAGCAGCGATTATCTCAATTATTTTTGACCTTTTCTTCAGAAATGGCAGAGCCAAGTAACAGAGTCCCTTGGGATCATGAGTGTCATATTCTTCCTGGCAAAGCAGTACAAGTCAGGCCACGGCGTAAAAGGTTGGGAATGAAGTACCACAAACAAGAACAAATCTTACAAACAATGCGATACAATACAAAGAAATCGTTCACGCCCATCCACAATACATACGTAGAAGAGCAACGATTCTAAACAAACGTAACGAAGTCGAACCTGGAGAGTAATATTACGGAAACGTTCTTGAGCATTATTGGTGCTGAAAGCACGGCTACGCTTCGACGAAATCTCCCTTCTCTGAAGCTTCTTTACACTGTTGACAGGCGCGTCGGCGCTGCCGTGGGGACGCTTCTTCGCCAGCACTCTCCGCCCCGAACACGGCCGTGGACTCGACGTCAGTCTTCTACCGTCCATCTTCGATTAGCGTCGTTGCCGAAATCGAAAAACTTCAACCGACAATGGGCACGCGCAGACGAATCAAACTAGCTGAATGACGGGTTCTCAAATTAGGCGAAGAAATTGGAATCCTAGATCTACGAATCCAGAAAAAAAAAATATCTGGTACAGACGATTTCTCTAAGAAAAGATGCACAGTGGGTTTCGACAGAGCTAGATTTAATCTAGTTCTGCAGAAAAGCAGTGAAATTTCACACTCTAATCTTCGTTCTTGACATCAATGGCGTTTCCACACTACAACCTTCATTTCCCTCATTCCAAAGAAATATACTTTTTTATTATGGCTCGTTGGTATAAATAGTCCGTCAATTAATCATAAGAGGTAATTATATGTCGGCCCAAATAAGATGGTTTCGTTGGTTTTTAGGACCCAATCATGTGTAAAATAGAGATAAAGATCTATTTCAAGTTTGTTCTTAGAGTTAAGGACCAATTTTGAGAAAAACGACGCATTTGCCCCTGCCTGTTTGCGGAAAGGATTGCCATCAGCTATTCCAAACACTCGACGGGTACCACTTTCTGCATTTCTCGTAACACTTCATGAATTACAGGAAAGTGTTATCCAGAAATAAGGAAGCGATACCAGAAAAGCATGAAGTGGTAACACTTCATGAATTACATGAAAAATTACAGTAAAGTGTTATCCAGAAATAAGAATGTGGTACCAGAAAAGCATGAAGTGGTAACACTTCATGAAATACAGGAAAGTGTTATCTAGAAATAAGGAAGTGTTACCAGAAAGCATGAAGTGGTAACACTTCATGAATTACTGGAAAGTGTTATCCAGAAATAAGGAAGTGTTACCAAAAAAGCATGAAATGGTACCGAAAACCATGAAATGTACCGAGCAAGCATGTTAATCGCGCATGCTTCAAAACTAATTTTATTCTGTTGATACCACTTGTTAGCTATAGAGTAACACTTCATGAGTTCTGCATAACACTTCACTGGGTTAACTGCATTCTATTACAAAAATGATTACAATGAAGTGTTACCCGGGAAGCATGAAGTGTTACTCCGAAAGCATGAAGTGTTTATGCAGAAATAATGAAGTGTTACCGAATATGTTAATAGCCAGAAACAAGGAAGTGTTACCCGGGAAGCATGAATTGTTACTCGAAAAGCATGAAGTGTTACGCAAAAATAATGAAGTGGTACCGCAGAAGTATGAAGTGTTGTCAAGAAAACATGTTAATGGCATACGCTTAAAAAACTATATTTTATTGTGCTGGTACCACTTATTGGATATACAGTAACACATTTGTGCGTGGTAATACCGCTTGTTATGCGAAAATGATATACTGCGATTTGATAACACAACAATGGCGCTGGATACCACTTCTCATTAATATTTTATAGGGGTATTTTCGTCTGACAACCTTTAAACTGAGTAAAATAAAAAACAGGTCCTTAAAACTAATTTTCGTCTGACAGGGTCCTTAACCCTAAAAAATACTTACCTAGGGGCCTGAACCCCAATCGCCCCTAATTATAAATTGTTATATGGGCAAACAAAAATTATATAAAAAAAATTCGCAAGTCAGTGCTCTGTCAAATTTTTTATATGTATTACCTATTGGAATAATTTTTTGCAAATTGGTACCTATTCCGCCGCAAATACGTCATAGAACACATTTAGGTACCATAGAGAAACGTATTGTGGTACATAATATAGTAAGAAAATTGTACATCATATAACACATTAGGTATCATATAAAACGTACATAGGTAGCATATATGAGCACCATATAAACGCGTGACGTGGTACGTAATACAATATAACAAAAGTACGTCAATACTGGGAAAATGGTATATCAACCGAGTACTTATAAAAAAATTTCTTAGGGGTACTAACTTGCAAATTTTTTATATAAATGAGTATTTTTCTGTAGATTCACATGGTTATATTAAGATCGAAAAAAATGTCCATTTACGTGACATTTTTATATAATCAATTTTACCACTCAATTTTTAGTCAACTATTGTAATGCATTTATATATAGTGCTTGAGCAAACCCTATATGCAAAAAAATAAAATTAATTATTAGTGGATGATTTTAATAAATTTTATACTAAAAATAGAATGAGGTGGTTATTATGAGTTTTAAGACTACATGGTTTAAAAGTTTTTTCTAATAAGTGATATACTAAAAATAGAATGAGGTGGTTATTATGATTTAATAGGTTTTTATTTTTTAATAGTAATTGAAGTAGAAAAAATTTGGTCAATTTTTTACAGAACAATTTACAGTTTTTATCCACATGCCCTCTTTATATAAGGGTATAGATTATATAGTACACGCATTTGAGTGTGTCAAAATGCCAGTATTAATTATAAAGAAGTACACGATTTGCGGGTACAGTTCACCCGCCATGCATCTTAATGGTAAGGGCGGTTCGAATGCTTATCTTTCAATATAAAACAAAGAAGAGAATGGTTTCACGATTAGAGAAAAAAAAAAATCGTGGCGAAACGGGATTTTTAATTGGATGAGTCAGAAGATTACTCTTTAAATAAATACTAGTTCGAAATTACTGATAAAATAATAAGTACTTCCTCAGTCCCACATATTACTTCCCAAAAATTAGTGGGCGCAAATTAAGAAGTATCCAATTAATTCACTAATTATTCCACCAAAACTTCATATCCCTCCTCATTTAATAATTTTAAACACAATTCAAATTTTAAATTTCCTCTCTCTCCTAATTTAATACTCATTTAGTTTAATTATTTGAATAATTTTTTACCAAAAATAGAAACGAGAAGAATTATGTGGGACACCCGAAATAAAAAAGATGGGAAGAAATAAGTGGAACGGAGGAAGTAATAAACAAAAGAGAACAAGTGAAATTGCATCCTTTTCACTTCGACAGGAATCTCGACTACTTTCTCCTTATGATTTCTTCATTATCACTAAAAATAATCAAAACTTTAATGTGGTATTTCATCGTGGTTGATGTTTAGCGATGTCTGAAATTTAAGATAAATTGTAAAAGTTACAATTCAAGTCACATGATCAAGCCTGATGGAAAACTATGAAAAATGGGCAAAAGACGTCTTATAAATCTCCAACAATTAAGCAATATTCAATCTTCAATCATATACACATTTCAAGGAACACATTCCAAGAGTTTCAAGAAATAGGACCGAGTAAAACACCTGTGTAACAGCACAAGTTGTATTAAGTTCAGGCAATTTTAAAGCTATATGTGCAGATGATAAATCTCCCAATACCACGACTAACCACGTAATATGTACATTCAGATGACCACTTTCAGTTATCTTTCTTTCTTTTTTCCTCATCTGTTTCTCCCTTCCTTTGCTTGAGAAGTTCTCATCTTGTTCTGTTTTCAGTTTTCAGGAAGCGGACAAATTCCCGCTGCAACATGGCACCTCCATTTGTCGAGTCGAAGCTGCACTTGTAGAAGCTAATGGTAGGTCCAAAAGAGAGGACGGGAAAACGAAATAAAAAAGAAAAAAGATTATCAGTTGAATTTTCAAGAATTATTCACACATTTTATTTGATTTAAACGAACCTAAGCTGTAATGAGGAATCAGTTGAGTAAGTAGATGTGCTTTACCTCCCATCCATGCCCAAAATGATGACGGTGTTCTGGGAACCGAAAGCTGCAATGGACTGCGTGCGCTCGGGCAAGTGGAATTGAGCAAATGACCATTCTGAGCTGAAATATTTAGGCAACACCCCTGGCGAATCGAAACGAAGCTGAAGATTATAACTTAATAGACTCGGAAAAGGTTGAAGAAACAATTAAACAAAGTTAGTCAACTATCCCAATACTAAACAGATGCAGTATACAAGGCTTTAAGGTAGTTTATGGGCATTCCGATCATCAAGGTATTGGATTATCCAAATACCGCTTGGGAATAGGTTACCGACGACCATGTTTGATGATTTATTCTTTAACAAAACAATATTCGATGATAGATAAGAGTTGTGATTGACCTTTCATGAATGAGAAGGACGAGCCTGGATTAGCTCCCGTACTTGGAGAAATAAGAGAATCGAGCGAGTTAGACGAATTCAGATTAATCAGCGCTGGAGTTTTCACAGGATTGTAATCAGTTGACCTGTCTTCACCAGCCACTCGAACTCTGAGACTGAATATGTGAACAGTCCCTTTGTCGCTAGATACAGCCAACCACTGAGCATCAGGAGACAGTGTAATGCTATATATATCTGCTTTGTCTACTCCTCTCCTCACCTGTAACAGCATAGGAGTGCTAAAAATGAGAAAACAAATTAAGAATATCAATTATGAATAGGTAGGTATGAGACACATAATTACTGCAACACAAGTATAACACATTACATTTCTATTGAAATTGCAGTAAGTGATAACGGCTTACCATGCAATACAACATATATCGACGGCAGAAAATCAAGAGCAATCACTAAGCAAAGTTTGTGTACATGGTTTAAAATTGTAACAACATCTATTCATCAGCAGGAAAATGATTCGATAAAGAGAAAGATACGTAGCGTTTCTGAGACGAAGAAGACTTTTACCTCTTGTAACCGAGCTCCATCCATCGTGTTAAAGATTCTAATCAGAGTGCCCCTCATACTGGCAGTTGCAAGTAGAAGACCATCCATTGTCAAAGTCATGCATGCAATCTTGGAATCATGAGCACTGATTATTTTGGTCATGTTCAGACCAAAATGCTCGATCCTAACCTGTCCACGTCGCAAACCTGGGCAGGCCAAGACAGATGTGTTCAAGTTATGCGACAGATAACAAAGGCCCCTCGGATTGGCTGTAGTTTCAATTTGATGGAGAAGCCTCAGGTCCGCAAAATTGTAGACATATATCTTGTACTCAAGGATAACAACCAGTCGATCTCGTCTTAGCTTGACAGCACGGACTTCTGATCTAAATGAGAACTCACCAATGCACCTGCTCTGATGATCGTCCCAAATAACCACTTTGTTTGGAGGATACTGAGCATTGGATGTGCTACCAACAAGGGCTAATATATTGCACCTAAACAACATCTCCACTATCTTAAAGCCCCCGCTTTTAAGATCCCTCCTAAATGTTTCCCTAAAGGGGTCACAATTATATATGCGAAAGCCACGACTGGTCCCAACTGCAAAACAACCGTAGTCCTGATTCCAAGACAATGAATACAATTCTGTTCCATCATTGTCACCAAAGTCCATATCTGGTCGGAGAAGAGGCCTTATTGGTCCGTCGTAGACATCAAATCCAGGAACCACTTGCGATGACGAAACACCAGAAGCCATGGTTCAAGAACACATCATCACTATAACAAACAAAAGTAAAGGATGCCAATGCTTTGGTTACTTAAAAAGAAGCTTAGTGAAGAATACACACGGTCACAAACATTTAACTGCAATAATTCTTACTCCTCAACTCAGCTTCAAAAATACTCGCAAGGTGAAAGTTTGATCAATTAATAGTTACATTTAATTGTGTATAGATCGCATACCAAATTAAATAAAAAATAGTTACTACACAATACACATAGATGGCAATATAAAACCGTATCCACTTCGTGAGTTAAAATAAAATGTCAGCATGGAATAAACAAAAACCAGGTGTAGTTTGTGTAATTCCAAGCCACGGGCTACTTAACTCGATTTGCCACTCCGCACTCGCCCGAACGTGGCCATTCAGGCTATTTAGTACTTGGTACCAACGACCAAATAATATCACAATCCGTATTACAAATCAAATCAACAATATCGAACAGTGACGCGCCATCACGTCACATATCCCCGCGCAATCCTGAACTCAATTCACAAAACCGCACGTACAACCAAGTACTCATCAACCTCGAAAAAAAATGCACAATATATAGCCGACAAGGCCCCTTATCACAAAGAACAAGACAAAAATATTAACACGTCATCACGTTAGGTAATGTCCCGTGTAACCATTAAGATGAGTCCCAAAACTCTTCAACCACCACAAATTCGAACATCCTATAGCCGGCAAGGCTCGCTATCATAACGAAGAAACTACCACATAATTCACAAAATGACGACGTAAAACGACCCAACGCGAGGTTCACGCATCACGCGAAGGGAAGGCGTCCGCATATTATCAACTCACCGTGTAAATGACTAGCGTTCCACAAAGTCCAAATCTGCCTTCGTGCTCCCGATGGGTGTTCCTTCGCCTCGACAACGAACTGCCGAAAAAAACTGTTTCAAGATCACTATAATGCCTCCGTGGTACTGCCCAATGTATTTGAAGCCAAGATAAGAATGGAAATTTCCTCAAGGACTGTAGAAATTTTCAAGATTAGCAGCAGCCACTGTAAATATTCACAGAAAATCGTAGGATTATCAAATCAACATGTTTTTAGTGGATACGAGCTTAAGGAATCTGCTTTCAAAGAGAGACCAGTTTCGAGTAAATTGGAGCAGCATCGATGGGTATCTAAGAAATACAATAGCTGCGCCAGCAGGTTTTTCAAAAAACAGCAAATAGAAATTCCAGTTTTATCAACTTCAAACATTCATAGTAAATCGAACATCAGATCGAGTCGATTCAAGAGGCTACGAAAGATTGAAGAACGTAGCTTTCAACAGAAACAAATTTCGAAAGATCAGAGCATAATTACTAGGTCAAATTCGATGAAAACAGAAGCTGCGCATTAGATTTTTATGAAGAACCTGACCTTAAAAACGAATTAGAAGGAGATGGAAATTGTCGATTACCTTAGGAAACCTTAACTGTGACCAGAATTCATACAGAATCAAGCTTCAGAAGTACCACGTTGCTTGATTTTCTCGTTTCTTCCTCGTCATTTTCATTTTATCTCACGTTGCTTTACTTGATGGTCGAAGGAAAATAAGACTCACATGAGAAAGATATTGCTAGAACCACAAATGGGCTTGGGCTGGGCTGTGATGCATTTGGAATTGGGCGGACAAATTAAGTTTTACGGGCTGAAATTTTAGTTTTACGGTCTGAAAATTTGTTGCTATAATAACGCGTATAATCTTCAAGTCTGTTGATATAAAAGAGATTACCGTTCAATTTAATTCTAAAATTATAGTAACGTTATTACATTGGTATATTAGCGATAGCAATAATCACAACAGTTGATATAATAATCAGTTTTGTGGATAAGAAAGGTTATTTTCATCCTTACGTTTTGGAGTACAACTTTTCACAAATGAAAACTGAACAGGAGAACTACTTCGATTCGAGGGGTACTGAACAGAAATTTTTAAACTTCAAAGAATACTGAAAAGGAATTTTCCAAAATAAAGAATCGGTATGAAATAAACCAAAACCATGTAATTTGTACAATTCAACTGCTGGAGGAGGTATACAAAGAACTAGAAATAATCAAATTTTACACAAAACACGAAAGGACCAAAAACAAACAAAGGATTCAAAGTATCAAAGAAAAAAAGTTGTAGCATTAGTAAAAGCGTTTGCATACAAATGGTTACTACTACAGATACATAAAGATGCATAAACTATGTAAGAGTAGGTAATCAAATTATTCAGCTGGCCCACACGTGAACAAGAGCGAGCGAATTACCCGTATATATCTCATTACGATCTTCGTCGTAGAAAAGGGCTGTGATATCTTCGAGTGCCCCAGCCACGGTGCTCCTAACTCTTGAAGAAGACGAAGAAGAAGAAGAAGAATATCCGGCGATTTTTTTCCTCCCATTGCACCTTTTTCTGCCGCAGTTTGCACTGCATAGGCATTCCTCCGTAGGGACATTGTCGCCCGCCTTAATCTTTGTAAGGCATTTCCCTGTTAGAATGTTGCTGATGTTGATTGCCCCAGCTGTAGTAATAATAACCGGTAAAGAGTAATAACAACTCAAAACGAAGTTCTATATTGACAATCAATGCAAGTATCCATGATTTCATGATATTTGAAAACTACAAGAATTTGACAACAAATAGAGTTCTTTTTGGACATTAGCATAAATGTTGAAAGGGGACGTACAGTTGTTTCCATCAGATAGTGATTCATCCTTAGGCAATATAACAGAGTCAAACTCAAAATTAAGTACTCTGTTCAAATCGTCAAGATTGACCTGACCCAACAACGCAAGTGAGTGACCCACGAATTCCTTATGGTCCAAAACATCAAGAATGTGACAAAAATTAGAGATTTTTTGGGCATTAGCATAATCGTTGAAAGGGAATTGAAGTTGTTTCCATCAGATACAGATTCATCCTTAGGTAATACAACAGAGGCAAACTCAAAACGAAGTACTGTGTTTAAATCGTCAAGATTGACCCATTAATGGAAGTGAATCAAGTGATCCATGAATCATGATATTCGAAAACTTCAAGAATTTGACAAAAACTAGAGCTTTTGTTGGACATTAGCAAAAACGTTGAAAGGGCTGTACAGTTTCCATCAGATAGTGATTCATCCTTAGGTAATAATAGAGGCAAACTCAAACGAAGTACTCTGTTCAAATCGTCAAGATTGGCTGACCCATTAATGCAAGTGAATGAATGATCCATGAATTCATGTGGTCGAAAACTTCAAGGATTTGACAAAAATTAGAGCTTTTTTTTTGGGCACATTAGCATACATCGTTGAAAGGGACTTATAGTTGTTTGCATTTTCATCAGACAGTGATTCATCCTTTTCAGCTTTGCAGTAAGAGAGTATAAGGTCTTGATCGCTGGTGATGTAGATGTTATTCGTATTGCAATCGGGATGCCATAGAAGATGATCCTCGAATGAAGTCACAAGCTCCCCTCTGAAGTTCCAAACGGCAACCTTTCTGTTTCTGAATGTAAGGAACAGTTGATTTTCGTAAAGAAATATGAACGCGGATGGGGTCATGAACTCAGTTCTGCTGACTTCTGTTATTTCGTGGCTGCGAACCTGAAAAAATTTGCGAGAACTTAAAACTTTGCAAGAAAGAAGCAGAAAAAAGAAAGAACCAAAGCGAAAGGGCAAGTTTACGTCGTGAATCTGAAGGTTTTCATTCTCCTGCTTGACGAGGAGCTTTTCGTTCAACTGTTCGATGAAGTCTACTTTCTTGCTTCTGTGGAGTGCGTGGTTGAAGGATTTAAGAACGGTGCCAACCTCTGTCGAGAGGATCTTTAAGGGTACGCCGCTGTGGGTCTTTGCGAATATCAATAGCATGATTCCTGGACTGTTATCCGAAAATGAAAAGACCCAAAATGCATATTAACATCAGAGTCAAAGGTGTGTGGGTTTTCAACGTGAGGAAACATAATAAAATACCTGATTTTGATCTCTTGAACATTCTTATCCTTAATGTAATAACATTCAGGTCAAAGACTTTGTATATGCTATAGGAAGACCGAACAAGCAAACATCAGTAGGCAGTAACCCATGACAACAAATCACCCAACTTGAAAAGGTAAAAACGCTAAAATCATCAAATATTCACCTATCATGAGCAGAATAAGTAAGAACCTTTCCATTAACATCATCAAACTCCACAAACCCAGGATACTTAAGAGATTCAGACTCAAAGAGTGGAAAACCAGCATCGGGTTGCCCTCTTTTGATGTACCTAACATAGCATCGAATTGTAATAAGTGAGTATATAAAAAGGCACGAATATAAGCAGACACAATAAGTAAATGCCCGATGGAAGCCATACTCAATCTGTGTACTTCTGCATTTTAATGAACTAAAATTATCTGAAGCACAAACCGAGACATTGATGAGCGAATCATTATTCTTGTTGTAAAATAAGCTCCGATAACTTCATCGGAACAGACATTAAGATAGCATATCCTCTCGTTAGTCTCTGCATTCAAAAATTAGCATACAGAAATTAGGAAAAAGAAAATTTATGTGCAAGAATAGATAAAAAATTCTATGTTGATTGTTGCTAAGCGCCTACCTCGGCTAAACGCTGCACATAACCCCAACCCCGAATGTGCTAGAGAAAGCGCCTACCTCGGCTAAACGCTGCACATAACCCCCACCCCGACTGTGCTAGAGAAAAGACGATATCACGAGCAGCAACTATCTCGATTGTTTTCGACCTTTTCTTCATAAATGATGGAGCCAAGGAACTATGTCCCTTGGGATCATGAGTATCACATTCTTCCTGGAAATTCATATACGAATCAGCCCATCAATCGACTTTGAAAGGAGTAAAGGTAGAGAATGAAGTGCCACAAACAATAACAAATCTTACAAACAACACAATACAACGTGCGAGAGCACCAGCGCTTAACAAATGTAACGAAATCGAAACTGGTGACTGATATTACGGAAGCGTTCTTGAGCATTATTGGCGCTGAAAGCACGGCTACGCTTCGACGAAATCTCCCTTCTCAAAAGCTTCTGTGCACTGTTGACAGACGCGTCGGCGCTGCCGTGTGGACGCTTCTTCGCGAGCACTCTCCGCCCTGAACACGGCCGTGGACTCGACGTCACTCGTCTGCCGTCCATCTCCGACTAGTGTCGTCGCTGAGATCGAAAAACTTATATCACCAACAAAAACCAAAAATTGGCACGCGCGGGTGAAGCAAACCAGCTGCGATGCTGCTTGAAATTGGCAGCTGAGATATGGGTTTCTCAAATTTGGCGGAGTAATCGAAATCCTCGATCTACGAATCCAGAAAAAATAGCTGATACAGATGATTTCTCTGAAAAAGGATGCACAGTGGTTTCTAATCTAGGTCTGCAGAAAAGTGTTACCACACAAAAATAAAACGCTGGGCTCAATGACGAGTTTAAATGAGGAGCTAACCTAAGGCGCTAATCAACAATCGCAGCACGTTTCTTAATATATAGTATGCTGTTATTTCTATTTTGGGGATATTCAGAAATTGGAGTGTTGCGTGTATTAGGGTTCTTCTATTTCTTTGTAACGATCGAGTCACTGAATCGAAAATCCAGAGCTGTTTCTTTATTCTACGCTCTCATTTTTGGTTTTATTTCCTTTTCCGGAATTTCAGCGTGTATCAAAAAGCGGTGAAATTTCACACTATGAGCTTCGTTCTTGACATCAATGGCGTTTTCATACTACGCACGAGCAGTAAAGAGGTCAAGGTGCTTCGCCGAGACTAATACTAACAAAGGCTTAGCCAACCCATTAGGACGAGGGTTCATTCCATCGTTCCACAAATAAATATTAGGCTTAATTATTTTTTGGTCCCGTAAATTTTGGAGGTATTTGCATTATAGGGATTGCTAATTTAAGGTGTGCCATTACATGGATAGTAATAATCGTGCAATTTATAGATATTATACCTGACTTTTTCCAAAATACATCACGTGCCACCCACGCGACAGATTTTTATGCCGGAAAACTGACGTGCTACGCATGTAATCGATGTTTACAAATTAGATCAATTTTAAATTCGATTGAAAAAAATAATTTCATAAAATTAATAATAAGCTCAATATTTTTCATATAAAAAACATAGAAAAAAATAATTATTAATAACATGAAATGTTATTTGAATATTTGAAAATAATAATATTGAAAATCAATTATCTATATTTTTAGGTATATAAAAGGATATCATGAAACTAAAGAGAATAATTCATTTAAGAAATTGCAAGTAAATAATTTTTTCTTCTCTAGATCTCTCTCCCTATCTAAGAAAACCTAAATCAAAACCCTAAAACTTCTCCGCCTTCCTCCATTAACGGAGGTTAGAGGGGTCTTTCTTTTTTCTTTTTTCTTCTTCTAAGTGTAGTGATTTTCGTCTTTTTTTTTTTTTCTTTTTGTTGGGTAGTAAAAAGTTACCCTCTTTCCCACCTCTGGCCAGTGCCCGTCCGCCGCTCGCCGCCACCCACCCCCATCACCTTCCGCTACCATCACCCACGAGTCTCCTTAGTAGGAGTTTTCGGGTCGGGAGCTTTGTCTCCCCCAGTGGAGCTTTCTTCTCCCTCTGTGGAGCCCTGTTCGAAGGATGTAAAATCCCCTTGTCGAAACCCGAAGAAAGTGAATAGTATTATAAAGTTGACTTAATAGCCTGATAGATTATTTAGTTCTTTAGTCATAGACCATGGATTTATTTTCTTCGATTTTTGTTGTTGTTTTGGTTGTTTTTACTCGTCTGTGAGCATTTGTTCTCTACTCTATTGTAGTCGAATGTTAACGGAAAATCCATTCGGACTATTTAGCTCATGTATCTTTGTAGTTATTAAATCCAATGAAAAAAAAAATAATAAATCGGAATTCTTTGTGTGTGGTTTTAATTTCTTAATATTTTTTTTAAAAAAAAAAACTGATTAACAACCAAAGTGGAAATTTATAGTCATCTCAAAGTAAAATAAATATTAGGAAGATAAAATAGCAAGACTCGGTAATATAGATGGACAGTTCAGCATAGGAGCAAAAAAATAAAATAAAATAAAATGGTGTCGAAAGACAACCAAAACTAATATTATCAAATAACAATTTTCTTAACTATTCACATTTACAGAGTAATACCGATAGGAAGTGAGACGTTGCTCCGTCTCAGAACAGCAACAGCTTCGTTCAGGGCATTAAAATCCCCAGAAAATTTCAACATTTAATGATCATAATTCATCACTTATGTAAGAGATATATTTTTATTACAAAGCTTAAAACAGCTGAAAGAAAAGAGTAGTCGATCCATCACCGTACGATCGAAGATCGGCTGGTCTTACCAGCGCCCGACATAGGGGACAAGTTCGTTCGCGGTCAAACCTGAGAAATAACGACAGCTTAATAATAATCAAACATATTACGAGGAACGAAAAAAATTCTTAAACGAACGATTTGAGATATGAAACTGCAAAGAAAATAACCATTCTGAGACGCAATCTTCACAGAAGATATGTTTGCAGCGCAATAGAATGGGAGTGTGCATCTTCTCCTGGCATATAGCACATAAGTCCCCCGCCGCATTTAACTGATACGAAATTTTTTTTAAAGTAAAAATCATTTTATCCAAGCAAGTCAAACAATCCCATAAGTTGGCTTCGCACGAAGAAATTCTAACCTGTTCTAACGTTGCGTAAGTGCCGTAATGAACTTCTTTTCTGGAGAGAGCTTTTAGAGCAGTATAGAAAGACTTGACCTGAAGAACAGAGACAGAATGAGTTCTTTAGAAACAGATAACTTTTTAAGACAAGATAATGACTCGTACCTTCTCGACGATTGAAGTTAGCTTAAACGTCAAGTACAGCCCAGTTGTAAGCGATGAAAAGAGACTCCCATACTCTTTGTTCAAAAAGAATCTGTACCATACGGGCGCTGGCAGCAAAGCACGGTATAGAAGCATTGTGTATTCTACGAGCGTTAGCATTTGGCCCTGAAAAATACCAAGAAGACATTATTACCCATCGCATTCCAAAGAAATTTGTGCATGCGATTAGAGCAAATGCTGCATTAAATGATGTTGATATATTAGCTTTTCACCTGTCTCCGAAAATTATGGCCTCGACCATTCTTGTAATACATCAGGATGACCAGCTTTAAGACCATAGATGCCTGCCTCACCATCGTATCTAGACAAAATTAAGAAATAATTATGAAGATAATATGAGATAATATCACTATCAGGTAAACTTAATTTTGCTATATTATCAAGATTTTCAACTGATCGAAACATCATACCGTTAACAAGGATGATGAACAACGCATGCCAGAAAGGCGGGACAGCCTTTGGAGGAATCATGACCATTGGATAGAAAAGATTTTCTTTGCGATCCCACCAGTAAATTCCAATGACTTGAAGCGCGAATAGAACTGAATACCCGAGAAGGACAGATATGCGTCTCTCACCCTGACAAAAAGAAAGAGAAAACGAGTCTCTCGTCTTTTGGTAGTTGAGAAAGTGACCACAGTTGATTGTTAAAGCAACCAATGGAATAGTCGATATACGGATCACAAGGCACACACCTTTAGAGCGGTTTGCTTCCGCAGAATGTCGTTGGACTTGAACAAGATGGCAGTGACATAAATGGCGACGACAAATCCTGTCAATAAAACAGCGACAGGAAAAAGTCAAGAGTCGAATCAAAAGGAGCATATAGAATCCATTCATCCTCACAAAAGCAGATAACATACAACACAAGAATGCAAAGCCGTTAATGGCCACAACAAAATGAGCCAATGCCATTGCATAATTTAGAGTTTTTTTCACAACTCAAAAGGGTAAATGCATCGGAAACAATCGCATAACGATTATTCCATAGAACTTCACACAGCCATAAGGAGAAAAGAGGTAACAATTAACTGGAATACAATGGTTAAGGATAAATGCTATAGATATATTGATCAACAAGATCATACTGTGAATGAAAGTACAAAACAACAAACTACAGAACATCAAAACTGAAAATAAACGGGGGAACGAAAGAAAGGAAGAAACCCCAACCTTGCAAGTGCTGCCTGATAAAAACCACCAACAGCAGCAAAGCAAAAGGAATCATCTGCTCGACCCATCTCGCGGCCTGTTGGATATCATACCTAGCAGAAGTGGTTGCTTCACCATCACCTGTATTTTCGCTATTGCCACTCCCATTATTGCTATCGCCACTCTCACCTTCAACCTCTCCCCCCTCCTCCTCGCCCATACCCACCGCCCCACCCTCACTCCCAACTCCAATTATCCTAATCGACACCTCACCGCCATTGATATTCCCAGACCCATCTCCACCCCCATCCACAGCATCGCCATCTGAGTTCAAATTCAAAACCCTGGCACCAGCCTCGTTCGCTGACGGCTGAGCTTCGTGGTGAGAGGAATCGCCCCGAGAAAGATTTAGTATCCCAGATGCTTCGATTAGGGTTTGGATCGGAGTTCGCAGGAGCCGTAGGTTGGGGAACTGTAGGGTTCTTGAGCTTTGACCGACGGCGGTTCTAGTCAACGGCGATGAGGGTTGTAAAATCGCCGAATCGGAGCTCGGCGCCTCCATGGAAGCTGATTGAAGGGAAAGTTCGAGGTTCTGGTGGCAAAATTACAGATTTCTGCGGTTTTTTAGGGTAGGAAAAACGTGGGCTCTTCTTCCTTGTTCAGAATTTACTCGTTGGGCCGACGATGAAGACGAGGATTTCGCAGAGGAAAGAAAGCGAAAAATAAAGAAAAAGAAGTCAGATGTCAACGAGCATATGCTGTACATGAAATTGGAATCAGAGAAGACTTGTTGAAGCAAAGAAAGAAGAAAGTGCTACTGTGCACAGATATATAGATAAATATTGGTTAAATCTTGAAAAGAAACAAATATATGATGCCGAGCGGGTATTTAGATGATTCATGAAATGAAATGATGAATTATTAATTCCTTATACTTTTCCGTTTTGGTTTTATTAGGGGAAAGAAGCGTGTGAAATGTATATAGTTGGAGTATGTAATAAATGAAATTGCACTTACATAAACGATAAAATAAATCACATTTCCAAAAAGGTATTATGAATAAATCATGATTCATCAATGAATCATCAAAATTAAGACATGATTCATCATAATGAATCATCAAAAATTTTGTGATTAAATGTGGATGTTTTTGGAATATTAGTGACTCATGAATTATGATAAGATGAGGTGTATAAAAAAGATTGTTTTTTTTGTATGAGTTGTATAGATGATTAAATTGTATTTTAGTGTATGATTTTAGTATAAATAGGTGTATTGAGTTGCATTGTAAAGATATCACAAGTATAGAAAATATATTCTCTCCCTCTAAATTCTCTCTATATATTATCAAATAATCATAATATAAATTAAAATAATCTTAATATAATAATAATAATAAAAATTTCATAACACGTTATCAGCACGAGCGCTCTCCGGTAACGATCAACCTTCATCGAAGCTCTCCTGTAGAAATCAACCTCCGTTCAAGTTTTATAATCAAGGTATGGTAATTTTATTTTGTATACGGTAAATTTATTTATAATACTCGTACACGTGGCAAACCATTTAAAACTATATAAATTTAATATGTACACACCAAAACGCCTTAGCTCGACTGGTTTCGCGGAATATCGTCACTACAAGTGATGAGAGGTCCAGATTTCGAATCCCAGTGGTGGCGAGTTGAAATTTTTTTACAACATTTACAAAATGTAAAATTCTTTTTATTTTATCAAATTTATAAATATATTATGATTTTTATTATAGAATCATATGCTAGAAGAACATTTGATTATGTGTATAATTATTATGTGGACAGTGTTTATTTATTGTTCTTATTTTTTTTTAGTAATATGCATATTTTGTATTTTATAATAGTATGGCAAATCTGCAAAACCTCGAATTTGTTGCCCTTGACACTTCTGGATCAAATTACTTAGCATGGGCACTAGATGCAGATATTCATCTGAAAGCAAAAGGTTTGGGTGACACTATTGTCGCCACACAAACAACGACGAATGTAGGTGATACTGTTGTTGCCACACAAATACCAACAGATGCAGGTACCACCACTGATGCTGCAAAAGCCACACTTACTCAAAACAAGGCAAGAGCCTTGATAGTTCTCCGTCACCACATTCATGAAAATCTGAGAAACGAGTATGTACATGTAAAAGACCCTGCTGAATTGTGGAAAAATCTGAAAGATCGATTTGACCACATGACCACGGTTATCCTTCCACGCGCAAGGTACGAATGGATGCATTTACGTCTACAAGATTTTAAATCTGTGACTGAATATAACTCGGCCGTCCATAAAGTTACATGCACACTAAAATTGTGTGGGGAAACGGTCACTGATGCTAGTATGCTTGAGAAAACATTCAGTACTTTTCATCCATCAAATATGGTATTGCAGCAACAATATAGAGAGAGGCAATTTACAAAGTACTCTGAATTAATCTCTTGTTTATTGTTGGCTGAACAAAACAATGAACTGTTGATGAAAAATCACGAATCCCGACCAACCGGTGCGGCTGCGCTCCCTGAAGCGAACGCAGTCAGAGGTAATAATGATAACAATCGAAACAATGATCGTGGACGTGGTCGTGGTGGATATCGTGGTCGTGGACGTGGACGTGGTCAAGGTCGTGGTCAAAACCGTGGTAATGGCAGAGGATATTACGGTGGTCGTTATCAACACTTCCGTGGTGGTTATAACAATCGTGGTGGACATCAAAATCTTCCACAGAAGAGAAAATCTTATGATAATAAAGATGAGAAGAGGCCCATTGAACAAAAGGATAACGACGAACGATGCTATCGTTGTGGTGGTATGGGCCATTGGTCGAAAAATTGTCGCACGCCCAAGCATCTTGTTGAGCTGTATCAGCAATCTCAAAAGGGAAAAAAGATTGAAACGAATTTTGTTCAAGGTGACATTGCATCTACTTCTGGTGTTGATAAAAATAATGTGTATTTGGAGGCTGCAGATTTCGTCGCAGATGAGGAATGATGTGTTATAATGTTCTATATGTTATATATTTTGCTATTGTGTATTTATGTGTTTAAAGGTTGTTTAAACTTATATGTGCTTGTAATATATCGTTCTGTTTCTTAAATAAATATATGTTTATATGAAAAGGATATTTATCTGATGGATATGGGCGTATGCAATGGAGAACTATGTCTTGCAGACTGTGCAACGACTCATACGATTCTGAAGAATAAGAAATACTTTGATCATCTCGATATGAAAGAAGCTAGTGTTATCACTATATCGGGTAGCACAAATATAATTAAAGGCTCCGGAAGAGCTAGTATCTTATTACCCAGAGGAACCAAATTGGTTATTGAAAGTGCCTTATATTCTCCTGAATCACAAAGAAATCTGTTAAGCTTTAAAGCTATTCGACATAACGGATATCATGTCGAGACAGCGATAAAATGTGGTGTCGAACATTTATACATCACAAAGATAATTTCGAATGATAAACGAATTGTGGAAATATTACCTTCATTCGAATCTGGGTTATATTATACATATCTGAGAACAATTGAATCGTATGTTATCATAAACCAAAAGTCTACTGATGATAGTATATTTAATGTTTGGCATGACCGGTTGGGCCATCCCGGTTCAAATATGATGCGAAAAGATAATTGCAAATTCACGTGGACATTCGATAAAGAATCAGAAGATTGTTCAATCTAATGAATTAGCATGTGCTGCTTGCTCTAAAGGGAAGCTAATTATTCGGCCATCACCAATGAAAGTAAAAAATGAATCTATTGCATTTTTGGAACGCATACATGGTGATATTTGTGGGCCGATACATCCATCGTGTGGACCATTTAAATATTTCATGGTGTTAATTGATGCTTCAAGTAGATGGTCCCATGTATGTTTGTTATCTACGAGGAACGTGGCATTTGCAAGATTACTTGCTCAACTGATTCGTTTAAGAGCACATTTTCCAGATTATCCTATAAAGAAAATACGCCTTGATAATGCTGGTGAATTTACCTCAAAGGCATTTAATGATTATTGTATGTCTATCGGAATTGATGTTGAGCATCCCGTGCCACACGTTCATACGCAAAACGGTCTTGCAGAATCATTAATTAAACGTCTGCAGTTAATTGCAAGACCATTATTAATGAAAACGACTCTTCCCTCGTCGTGTTGGGGACATGCAATATTACATGCAGCAGCACTAATTCGCATCAGGCCAACAAGTTATCATGATATCTCCCCGTTGCAAATGGTTTATGGTCAGGAACCAGATATTTCTCATCTAAGAATTTTTGGATGTGCGGTATATGTTCCAGTTGCGCCACCACAACGCACAAAGATGGGACCTCAAAGAAGGTTGGGAATATATGTCAGATTTGAATCTCCATCAATAATAAAATATTTAGAACCTTTAACGGGAGATTTATTCACGGCTAGATTTGCCGACTGTCACTTCGATGAAACAAATTTTCCGACATTAGGGGGAGAAAAGAAACAGCTGGAAAGGAATATTAGTTGGAATGAATTATCACTAAATCATTACGATCCTCGAACAAAAGAATGTGAACTAGAAGTTCAGAAGATAATTCATTTACAAAGCTTAGCGAATCAATTGCCAGACAGCTTTACTGACCCAAAGAGAGTGACTAAGTCACATATACCAGCTGTTAATGCTCCTGTGAAAATTAATGTTCCTGCCGAACATAATATTGAGCCTAAACCACAGCTAAAACGTGGTAGGCCCTCGGGTTCCAAAGATAAAAATCCTCGGAAAAGAAAAGGAGCAAATAATAAGAATGGTCCAATCGAGGATTTATCAACCAGAGAAGAGTCGATGGGCTTAAATGATGATAAGAATGAAACTCAGGTACCTGAAGAAATTGAAAATGAAGAGATCTCAATCAATTACGTCCAGAATGGAATTAGATGGAACCGAGATAAAGTCAACGTTGACGATAAATTTTCATTTAACGTAGCGCTACATGAAATGAATGAAATAAATGAGAATGAGGATCATGAACCAAGGTCGATAAATGAATGTAGACAACGAAAAGATTGGCCAAAGTGGAAAGATGCAATCGAGGCAGAATTAAAATCACTTGAGAAACGAAAAGTTTTCGGACCTGTAGTACGCATACCAGAAAATGTAAAGCCGGTTGGATATAAATGGGTTTTTGTCAGAAAGAAAAATGAAAATGGCAAAATTGTAAGGTATAAAGCACGGCTTGTCGCACAAGGTTTCTCGCAGAGACCTGGCATTGATTATGAGGAGACTTATTCTCCTGTGGTGGACGCAACAACTTTTCGTTATATAATTTGTCTGGCAGTACGTGAAGGACTCGATATGCGTCTAATGGATGTTGTCACTGCTTATCTATATGGCTCACTTGACAGTGACATTTATATGAAGCTTCCAGAAGGATTTCGTTTACCTGAAAATTCAGGGCCACGAAATGAGTACTCAATTAAACTAAACAAGTCACTTTATGGGTTAAAGCAATCTGGGCGAATGTGGTATAATCGCCTAAGTGAATATTTATTGAAAGAGGGGTATAAAAATGATCAAATTTGCCCGTGTATATTTATGAGGAGATATGAAAACGAGTTTGTCATTATAGCAGTATATGTTGACGACATCAATATAGTTGGAACTCCTGAAGAGTTGTCAAAAGCGGTTAATTGTTTGAAGAAGGAGTTCGAAATGAAAGATCTCGGTAAAACAAAATATTGTCTGGGATTGCAAATTGAATATTTAAATAATGGGATATTTGTGCATCAAGAAAATTACACTAAAAAGATATTGAAAAGATTTTATATGGATGAATCTCATCCATTAGATACTCCGATGATTGTTAGATCTTTAGATGTGAGTAAAGATCCGTTCAGACCACGCGAAAATGATGAAGAGCTACTTGGTCCTGAAGTACCATATCTTAGTGCTATTGGAGCACTAATGTATCTTACAAGTCATACGCGACCTGATATAGCATTTGCTGTAAATTTATTAGCAAGATACAGTTCTTCACCGACTCGTAGACATTGGAATGGAGTTAAACGAATATTTCGATACCTTCAAGGAACAACTGATATGGGATTGTTCTACTCTAATGAGATAAAAGCAAATTTAATTGGGTATGCAGATGCTGGATTCTTATCCGACCCACACAATGCACGATCACAAACGGGTTATTTATTTACATATGGTGGAACTGCTATTTCATGG
Source organism: Craterostigma plantagineum (assembly GCA_027422505.1). Lineage (NCBI taxonomy): Eukaryota > Viridiplantae > Streptophyta > Magnoliopsida > Lamiales > Linderniaceae > Craterostigma > Craterostigma plantagineum. The sequence continues at coordinate 5,656,173 of JAPQWV010000015.1, forward strand.
CGGTCAGTTAAACAGAGTTTAATTGCCACTTCATCTAATCACGCTGAGATACTAGCAATTCATGAAGCTAGCAGAGAATGTGTCTGGTTGCGATCGATTATTCAGCATATACAACAAACTTGTGGATTATTATCGGAAAAGTTACTTCCAACAACATTATATGAAGATAATGCTGCATGCATTGCCCAATTAAAGGAGGGATATATCAAAGGTGATAGAACAAAACATATTTCACCAAAATTTTTCTTTACACACGAACTGGAGAAAAATGGTGATATTGATATACAACAAGTGCGATCTAGCGAAAATTTCGCAGACTTATTTACAAAAGCACTTCCTCCTATAACTTTCAGAAAATTAGTATATTCAATTGGAGTTCGGAAACTTCGAGATTTAAAATGATGTTATCATCAGGGGGAGAAAAATACGTGTTGCACTCTTTTTCCCTTAACTGTGGTTTTTCCCATGTGGTTTTCCCAGTAAGGTTTTTAATGAGGCAACAAGCTAAACGTATCATTTGAAAACATCCAAGGGGGAGTATTATGAATAAATCATGATTCATCAATGAATCATCAAAATTAAGACATGATTCATCATAATGAATCATCAAAAATTTTGTGATTAAATGTGGATGTTTTTGGAATATTAGTGACTCATGAATTATGATAAGATGAGGTGTATAAAAAAGATTGTTTTTTTTGTATGAGTTGTATAGATGATTAAATTGTATTTTAGTGTATGATTTTAGTATAAATAGGTGTATTGAGTTGCATTGTAAAGATATCACAAGTATAGAAAATATATTCTCTCCCTCTAAATTCTCTCTATATATTATCAAATAATCATAATATAAATTAAAATAATCTTAATATAATAATAATAATAAAAATTTCATAACAAAAGGAAATTTATTTATATTTGTTTAATTTAGTAGCTGTTAACTCAGTTAACTTAACTGTGCCGAACGCGTATGAATCATCAATACACACTTGCCAATCGTGTAAATCCTTATCAAGTCTCATTTGGTTTTAAAATTGCTCTTAAATAGCCATCGAATTATTTCCTTCTACCTAATTGAAAACTTCTTCCTGTTTAGTACTAAAATGGCCTTTTCAGAGTTAAAAATATGAAAAGACCCGCCTCACACATCAAAAAAGCTGAATAAATTATTTCACATGAATTACCAACAAAACTTATTATTATACAAATAAAATTGAAAGTATACCCAGAAATTGATAGAAATTACACCAATTGTTTCAGATATTATACCTATAAATAACGTTATTATAATCTCATATAGAAAAATTGAACATTTTAACAACTGATTATTGCTACGAGAAATTGCAAAAATTATACTATATATTTTTGTTATTATACATAAGTAACATTATTTTAATTTTATACAGCAAAATTGAACACTATACCAAGTAATTTGCAATTACCATAAATTGTGGAAATTATACCATCTATTTTCGTTATTATACCAATAAATAACGTTATTTTAATTTTTATACAGCAAAATTGAACATTATACCAACTAAATTTGCTATTATACCAGAAATTATAAAAATTATACCATCTATTTCATTATTATAACAATAAATAACATTATTTTAATTTATACTGCAAAATTGAACATTATACCAACTAATTTTTGCAATTATCCCAGAAATTGTGGAAATTATACCATCTATTTTTCGTTATTATACCATTTACAGTTTTTACACCAATAAATAAAGTTATTTTAGTTTTATACAGCAAAATTGGACATTATACCAGATAATTTTGCTTATATAACAGAAATTATAGATATGATACTGTTTGTTATTAATGTTCAATTCTGTTGGTGTAATAACGATAACAGTTAGTATAATTTCCAATCTAATATTATTTTGTTGGTATAATTACATATAACAGTTGGTATAATAATCAAAACAGTTGGTATTTTTGTCCGTTCACTGCTTGAAATATTAAAAACACAACGTTTCGCAGATGGGTACTGAACATAAAAATTTTCGCTAGGGGCACTGAACAGTTTAAACGTCGAAACGGATTTTATAAGGAATTAAACCTTTTACCATTTTCGAAACTTCGTACGTGGACTGCATATAATTCAAAGCAGCCCTCTAGAATACTAGTAAATGTCGACGAAGGCTCCAAAAATCAATATTCAGGTTAATATAATTCAAAATTGTGTCCCAATGGAAAGAGAGTTGTTAAAATTTTACTAATCATGCGTTCAAACTCCATGACTGTCAAAGGTATTCCCAAACAACGCCAACGAAATACTTACAATCTGATTAAGTCACCGTACCGCGAAAATGAACCTCGTTCTTCGCTAAGGGACGGTAATATCACATTTTCTTGACACAGAAGAATCGAGAATCTCTCAGCAAAAGCAAATCCAAATATTTATTAAACCAAAAGGTTATGAACATAAGCAGAATTCCAAGAGAAAATGAACTGCATACATTACATGCCAGAGATTGCCTTGTAGCCTTCCTTTTCCAGAATTTTGGCTATGGAGATATCTCCTGTCTTAACGATCCTACCGTTCTCCTGGACAACAAATGAAATAACGAATCAAAAACGCTGGCAAGCATGTCGAAAAATTTACAAACTGAGATTACTTTCTTAGAATAAAATCTGAATAAATTCCTTTTTCAACAGAGGAAGAGGAGTAGAAGCGATTACCATTATGTGGATATAAGTTGGTTGTATGAATTCGAGGAGACGTAAGTAGTGGGTTATCATCAACACTGAATTAGTTGGAGTGAGGAGTCCGTTGACTGCCTTTGCTACGTCTCTAAGTGCATCGACATCTAACCCAGAGTCGATTTCGTCTAATATAGCAAGCTCAGCTCCAAGAACCTGTAGTCGAGGGAAATTTAAGATGAGCTCAACCAAAAAAATTCCAACTATTTGAATTTGAAAAATAGGGTTGTCTTTATTTCCTCGGATGATACTGTTTCTAAATGAGTGGTGTGGAAGTAATATGATAAGTTTGGAGAACGTACAGCGAGCTGAAAAATCTCATTGCGCTTCCTTTCTCCGCCACTAAATCCCTCGTTGACGTTTCTATTCAAGAACTCAATCTTCATATTCACTAGCTCCAGTTTAGGTGCTACATAGCCATAGAACTGCAGCCAAAGATGTCAAAGCAAAATTATTTTAAGCAAAAGTTGGTAAATTGTGGGAGATTTCCCGCTCAAGTGAACCAAGGTTGGTCATTTCTTTAGAGGAAATGAGCCTGTTGAAGGCTACAGTGATACATGGATTAAAAGACTCCACATTAACCTTGAAATTGAGGTATAAAATAGTTACCTCGATTGGTCCAAGCTCAGGTAATCCAAGTTTTCTTCTTCGTGCATTATATGCCATATTCAAGAAGTCGATATTGCTGACGCCAGGAATCTCAACTGGAGACTGAAAGCTCATAAACAATCCAGCCGTCGCTCTTTCCTCAGGTTCCATCTCTAGCAAATCTTGGCCCTTATATGTTATGCTGCCTCCAGTGATTTCATAATCTGGATGACCAACAAGGACCTAAGACAATTGTAAATCAAATGGAAGCTCCAGCCGAAACACCTCTCAAGTCGAAACGGGAAACTAACATGAAATAAATGATTTAAAATAATGGGCGACAAAGAAAACCCTCACATATGCAATGCAGCCATCATATTGGCCACTGTATATGATAACAATTAGGAAAATAAAATTAATCGGCTTCATCTCTCCCCGCCTTTTAAATATGGTCCAAAAAGACGACCATGAACTTAAGTTACATCCTTAACGCTAAGGCTTGCGCACTCCATCAAAGTTTTAACATCTCAGCCAACATCAGCATGTACAAGATCATGCCTTATGAAAGAATAGTAGCATTGAAGCTAATCCTTTTTAGCCTTTAGGTATGAAGCATTGTTCTCATCATGTATGCCATTAATTAGCATAATCAAGGAAATTTGTTAGGAAACGGAAACGAACACGTCAAATGTTAAGTGCTAGAAAATGGACTCGACAGTGTTCCGCATTTTCGTGTATTTCCTTGTCTCCCCAAACTTAATTTGGCTTCAACCAACATACTAAGTACAAGACCTCACCTCTTGCACACAATGAACAGCATTAAATAATGTTGAAGTTACAAGATATTCGTAAGCACTTACCTTAGCAAATGTACTCTTCCCTGAACCATTCTTCCCCATTACAGCATGTACCTTCCCAAACGAGCATCAACATTAGATTCCAAACACAACAATACACCATATACGAATTACGATCACAATTCTAAGATTTTTTTTGGCCCAGAGATTTTAATTAATTTTCAGGTACATCTACTACAAGCAGGTGCCACTAAAATATAAAAACCACACGAAGTTTTTCACATGAACTACTGCGAGTTCTGCTTAACTACAGATCACATTTTACATACAAATACATTTCAGAATAGATTAATTTCAGCTTAACTCAACTGAATTATCAATGATTACATAGAAAGGGTTGGAATTAAAAGTAACTTTTTAGCTGCAGAAAAATCCGATTTCATGTACAAGATCAACTAGTAAACTTCAACTCGGTCAACCTTCCTCGAGTTCTCCCTAGCTCAAAGCTCATACCTTCTTGAAGCTCTCTCTAGCTCATAAAGTTATAAGAGTAACTATTAAATGAAGTTGCTCATAAAGTTACAAGAGTAACTATTAAATGAAGCTCTCAATCAAAACTTGTTCTCCTAAACTCAATTCAACTGAATTGTCTTCAGTCCAAACGCCATAAAAACTATAACCACACAATTGACAACTTAACTTTTTGCCTATGCCACGAAGGCTCAGCTAACATAGTTAAAAAGTAAATTATTAACAACCAAATAACAGCTGGTCGGTCAGCTACGCCGTACCTCGCCTTCATTGACGGTTAGATTAACACCTTTAAGAATTGGCTGCTTCGACTCTGCGATTACGGCCGAGAGCTCTTTAACTTCGAGCAGCAATTTCGGGGGCCCTCCGCGGTCAGCAGCTGATGACGACGGCGTTTCGTAGGCGACGGATGATCTCACGCTACCAAAACGACGGCCTTTAGGATTGGCGACGGCGGGGATTCTGCAAGCAAAGCTTGGAAAGCAGAGTGCCATTGAAAGAATCGTAGAGGTGTGCGTTTAGGACTTGGGGGAATTTTGATAAAGAGGAACGATTCATAACAGTTTTTAAAAAAAGGGAACGTGGTTCAAAATGACCAAAATACCCTTACTAGAAAACTGGTTAAGAAGATTAATTATGAAAAAATTACGGTTTAAGAGATTTATTAACTGGACAACTAACCGAGAAAATTATTCGAGTGAGATATCAATTCGAATAGGTTATTAGAATAACATATTCAATGCATACGACTACTCGAATATTATGCGTGACTCATTTAATAAATTAAACGATTTTCTGCATAATCCGAATAAATTTAACGAATTCATCTTTCGAGTTTGAACTCGAATAACTTACTCGAATAAAAAACTCGAATAATATTAATTTTATAAAAGGCGAAAGGTTAACACAGAATAACATTCGAACCCTTAACTCTTAAACGAACGGCTATTCGAAGTTCTTCTCCCACTCGGAAAATCGAAAACGCAAACCAGACGATCATCAATGGCGAAAACTAAAACCAAAGCGCCGTCTGTGCCTCAACGCAACTGTGTTGATGAGCAAATCGAAGACGGTCGTGTCACGGTGAGTTTTCGGTTTAATGGGTTTTGGGGGTTTTGTGTTCGTATAGTTAAATCATTCATTTCTCATGTTAAATCGGTCGATTTTAATGTTAAATCGTTGGGTAAACGTCGTAATCGATCGGATTTTTTGTGTAATTCGTGATTTGAGATTATTCTAGTTTTTATTCGAGTAATTTCTGTTAGAATACTATTTATCGTTATTCGAGTCGCGTTTTACTCGTATAGTTACTCGAATAACAGAGAATTTTGGTGGTTTTTTTGCATTTTCAGATCTATTTTCCGACGAAACTGCCGATGGAAAATTTCTACCATGCCACCCTTACAGTGAACGCAAAGTACATGTTAGTATCAGAACGCATTCGTACCTTTTTGAACGAAGATGAATTGGAGGAGATGGTCAACAGGACTCAGTTCGGGAATCTCATAAAGGTGGCCCGTAACCACTACAACTCGAATATGATTTTGTGGTTTTTGATGAGCCGACAAGTGGAGTATATGCCTGAGTCGCAGGAGTTTTGGATGGTCGTTCGTGGGCGACCATTACGATTTTCGTTGGTCGAGTATTGCCTAATTACGGGGCTCGATTGTGGCGCTGCCGATCCGGTGATACCGTCATCGAACGGGTTTACAGCGAGGCATTGGCCTGGTATGATTATCCTATTCTTTTTTTATCGTTTTGAATCTTTTTTACAAATGATTTCAAAAACTAACGTTTGTTTTATGGCTCGTAGGCAAGCCCGTTATATATTTTCACGATTTGGATGTAAGAATGAATGAAATGATGCGTAATGATGCCGCCGCCGGTGGAGGTTCGGGTGTGAATATCGAGAAATTGAAGATGGCGGCGCTTTATTTTGCAGTCGGGGTACTAGGGAAGTGCCGTGTGAAGAAGGACTTGGTCGTTACGAGCGAGTGGCTCTCTCTAGTGGAGGATTTTGATCGCTTCAACGAATATCCTTGGGGAAGGATAGCTTTCGAGGAGGTCGTTTATGGTCTGAACAAAGACCTGTTGGAGAAGCACATTGACATGACTTCGAAGGGAAAAATCATTACAACCTTCGATATTAGCGGCTTCGTCCAACCGCTTCAGGTAAGTAATTTTGCTTTATTTAAGCCATATTATATTTTTTTAACTTATATTTACTTTCTTTTATCAGGTTCTGGCGTACGAGTGTTGGCCGAGCGTCGGGGGCGAATTCACTGTGAGGAGAACCGGTGATCGACTCCCGATACCCCGAATATGCCATTGGAAGACCAGATTTTTCGCCAAGAGTTCTGCTCCGTCGTGGGAAGCGGTCGAGCGTGCATTCAATGCCGGGCAGATCGATGTAAGTATATATGTTTATTTATAATATAGAATTTTAGAGTTGTTCATCGCTAATTAGAATGAGATATTTTAACTTGTACAAATACACAGGATGTGCGGTGTTGGCTTACACCAACCGATGTTGAAGTCAATTCAAGGCACTTTCGCACGGTCGCCGGCTTTTATGGCAGCAGGGATGACGCCGTAGCCCAAAGGATAGTGGAGCATCTGCTAAATGGGATGGCAGTCTACTGCAGTGACCATCGGCTTGCTCCATCTCCTCCTCCGCGGTCTCCTCCTCCGCGGTCTCCTCCTCCGCGGTCTTCTCCTCCGCGGTCTTCTCCTCCTCTTCCGCAGTCTACTCCTCCTGCTTCTTCTAGCTCAGTAGTCGCCCATATCGATAGAAGAATGGACAGGCTGGAGGCTGAGGTTAGGGAGATCCGAACGGAGATTAGGGAGCTACGTTCGATCGTGCTCGAGGGTATGTCTTACTTGATATGTTTATTTTATAAAATTATATTGATATTACGTAATACTTAATACTCCCGTTTTGTAGTCATCGAGACCCTGAGGCCGACAACGGTACGGGATATTGCGAGGTCCTATGATCGGGACACGCCTCCTTCGCCGCGGTTCGGGAGGACGCCGAACGAACCCGACACGACGAATGTGCCGGAGACGGGGAGGGCCGAGGGCCACCAGGTGGTTGAGACGACGGAGACGGGGGTCGTGGGCGGTGGGACGGGGACGGGGGTCGTGGGCGGTGGGACGGGGATGGGGATCGCGGCCGAGACGACGGGGGTCGTGGGCGGTGGGACGGGGATGGGGATCGCGGCCGAGACGACGGGGGTCGTGGCCGGTGGGACGGGGATGGGGATCGCGGCCGAGACGACGGGGGTCGTGGCCGGTGGGACGGGGATGGGGATCGCGGCCGAGACGACGGGGATGGAGGACGACGCCGCTTCGACCACGACGGAGAACGTGGCCGGGCCTATACGGTACAAACGGTTAAGACCCCGGACCGCCGTGCTCGCTACAAAACGGGATCAGCCTGATCGCGAGAAGAAGAAGGCGAAGGTCCTGACGAGTCCGTATATGCCGTTGCCGGACTCGACCCCTCCAGCTACAAAACCTCGCCTGAACAACTTAGAGCAATTCATTGAGTCGAGGATTAAAAATTGGGAGGCGGTAAGGGTGGAGTTGGAAAGAATGGGCCCAAAAGATGAACGGGCAGGCATCGTACAGTCTTATGATGTGAAATTCTTCAAAGACTTGTCTACTCAAAGAATTTGGCTCTCGGATGAGGTATGTTCTTTTAGCTCAATACGTTCTACCTAATTAATTATTTCGATTAATAACTTATTATGCTATTATTGCAGCACGTCATCGAGGTATTCCACGGTTTTATAGCGATGCAAGACCGCTTTGGGCTTCCCGTGGAGAGAGTGGCCTTCATGAGTACCAATTTTCCACAATTGGTACTGTTTGAGTCCACCAAACCTCGCCCGTGGGATATGTCGTCGTTCGAACGACATGCTACGGGACAATACAATCACCCGCACAAGCCGTCACTCCACTGGAGCGAAGCGGAGGCTGCCGTCATACCGTTGGGGTACAATGCTCATTGGGTGCTTCTGGTCGCACGGTTCAAGGAGAGAACCGTTCAGATTTTGGACTGCGACCGGGGTGCTGACAAGGACATGAGGTTCATAAAGCCATACGTCGAACCCCTCTGCGAGTTGATACCTCTGATGCTTCAGCACATCGGTGTAAATGACAATCTTGCGAACTTTACATATGCGCGGTGCGGCAAGTTCCCTCAGGGGAAGATCAGGTAAGTATCATTTGTCTTACTTTTTTTTTTGCAAAGTTCATTGTCTAGATTTTGAAATTGTTCTATTTTTTCGGACAGCGGGGAGTGTTGTGTATACATGCTCCGGGCGGCTATGTCGATGATGTTCGGTAAGAGAGATGATCTCTCCAAACTGAACGACGAAAAAGTTCGCTTATTTAGATTATTTTTGGTTGTTAGTATTTGGTTTAACAACTGGAATGTTTGAACAGTTTTTAGAATATTTTTGGAATTGTTGAACTGTTTTTGTATGGATCGTTAGTTTTTGAATGGATTGTTGAGTATTTGTATGGATTTTGGGGTTGTTCAGTTTGGTTTCTGGTTAGTTCAGTTTCACATGCAAGTTATTTTTTTTCAAAACTTTCTGTTATTCGAGTAAATCTAACACTCGAATAATTGTACCTTATACGAATACCTTATTCGATTTTATTCGAGCAAACTTATAACTCGAATAATATAGAAACAACGAAAGAATCTAAGTGTTATTTCAACGTTCTCTGTTATACGAGTTACATTATTAATTCGTATTACAATATCGTATTCGAGTAACGTCTCCGACTTTATTCGAGTTCATCATGACACTCGAATAATGTATACGTATGGATATACGAATTACTACACATTATTCGAAGCCTCTATTCCATTATATTCGAGCTAACTCGTAATTCGATTAAAATAAAACAACCAAAATTTCTTATTATTGTAATCATGAAAAAGCTAAATGTGTTTCTTTAAAGTAATATAGTTGTTGCAGATTCATGAAAGTAAATAATATTAAAAATGAAAAAAAAAGTCATCTTTACCAAATGTTTATATGAATAACACATTGATAACAATTCTATATTAAAGTATAATGTACCAACGTACTCCATTATATGTCATGAAAGCTTTTTGTCGAAAATTGTTTATCTTCATCAAGCGACTTATTAACAACATCAAGGCCCTAAAACATCAAAATATTGATATTTCTTCATCTACGTATTGAGATAATTAAAATTCTTTATACAAAAAAAAACCTCGAATAAGTTCGAATAGTAGTACTTTATTCGGATAATGTTTCCGAATAAAGTTGTCAGCTCGAATAAGTTCTAGTTGAATAAACTTCTAACTCGAATAAAATAGAAACAACGAAAACATCTAAGTGTTATTTCAACGTTCTCTGTTATACGAGTTACAATATTAACTCGTATTAATATATCATATTCGAATAACATATACGACTTTATTCGAGTACAACATGTTACACGAATAATGTATACGTATGGATATACGAATTAGCGTACACATTATTCGCATCCTCTTCCATTTTATTCGAGCTGACTCTTAACTCGAATAAATTAGAAACAACGAGAACAGCTAAGTGTTACTTCATCGTTCTCTGTTATACGAGTTACATTATTAATTCGTATTAAAATATCTTATTCGAATAAGTTTTCCGACTTTATTCGAGTTCGTCACGCCACTCGAATAGTGTGTACGTATGGATATACGAATTACTACACATTATTCGAAGCCTCTATTCTACTTTATTCGAGGTCAAACTTTACTCGAAAAACAGTGAATAATAAGCAATTATTTAGCCAAATATGAATATTTCCCAACGACACAATCTCAAAGTATCCCTAACAACATACTAAAACGTCATACATCAAAATATAATTAGCGTCTACCACCAAACTCACCGACGGATGGAAACCTTCTTTCTTTTCTCCGACCACGCCTTGCTACGAACCGAGGTGGCAGCACCAATTGATCCACGGTATCCCATTCGGCTTGATCCGGAACCGGCAAAACTCGTCCATGATAAGCAAACTGCCACGTTAGGACAGAATAATAAGCCGAACACAACGGGTAGAAAGACGTGTTCGCTCGTAGACTCGCTGCGATTGCATGCGAACAAGGAATCCTATCGATGTCGAATTGGCGGCACGTACATGTCTTCGATTGCAAGTTAACGACGGCACGACTCCCTGAAGATCGGACATCATACTCTTGCGGAGCGATTTCGCTAACTTCATACCCTTGACTTTGCGTATACCTTTCACGGATTATTGTCTCCACCGTCGGGGTAAACTGTGTGGTTGCTTGAATAGACTGCTGTCTGTATCTAGCAAACCAATCAGTCGTCATCCTCTGTATCGATTCCAGAAGCGCAATGATCGGGAACTTTCTCTCTTCACGGAGTCTTGCATTGATCGATTCCACTCCGTTCGTAGTCATGATGTTATAGCGAGTTGTCGGAGAATAAGCTCGACTCCATCGTTCCTTAGTAGCATTTGCTTCCAAATATGCATGGGCCGCAGGAAACATTTTCTCAAAATCCCTATATTGCGAATCAAAGTCGCTTTGCTTGTATAATTTTGCAATCCGTATGAATGTCTCAGTCGCACCCTGCTTCTTACACCGGCCTTTCATATTTTGCGATAGATGCCAAATACAATGACCGTGGTGTGCATGACTGTAGACATTTGCAACGGCGGCTTTGATTGAAGGAGCTCTATCGGATACGATAACAAGATCATCCTCATTGGGTACGACCGCCAAGAGCTCGTTCAGAAACCACGTCCAAGCGTCTATCGACTCCACATCGTCAATTATACCCCAAGCTAAAGGAAACTGATGTTTGTCGCCATCCTCTGCTGATGCAATGAGTAACGTACCGTTATACTTTCCTTTCAACCAAGTACCGTCGATGCAAACAACCTTCCTCATATGACGGTATCCCGCAATACAAGCACCGAGGGATAGGAATACGTGTTTAAATCTCCGCTCATCGTCTAGATATAGACTCGCTATGGTTCCCGGATTCAACCTTCTCAACATCGACAGGTATGACGGAACCAACTTGTAACTCTCATCGGGGTCACCTTTCATTGCATTTTGTGCTAAAATGCCTCCTTTCCATGCTTTGAAGTATGAAACTTCGATCCCACGATTTCTCATCATTGTTTGAATTAGTTTAGGGGCCGGTGTACTTGTAGAACCCTGAAAAGATTCAAGAAGCATATCACTCACGGAGGTTGATGATGCTTGAGTGAGTCTTGCATTCCGATTTGCAAGGTCGCACGTATGTGTGTTGCAATATGTACGAACTGAGAATACGACTGTATCCTTATTCCTTGCCGTCCATATCCTCCAAGTACATCCCACCTCTTTGCATCTCACGCCGTAGTACGATCGAGAAGATTTTATAATCTTGACCTCGAAGCATGCATCTATAGCAAGTCTTTGGATCCTCTTCTTGACAGCCCTCTTATCCTCAAATTCATCACCGACTTTGATGGTAGAACCGTCGGTAAAAGAATAACGATCACTAGGAATAATTACATTTTCCTCCTCCTCCTCCTCCTCATCATCCCTGTCTGCATCTTCTTCGTTTACGCCATCAAAATTGATGTGCATGTTCTGCCGTGTAACAATATTCTCGTCAGAGTTGACGTGCACGTTCGCCTCATTGTGACCTTCACCCCCATAATTCACATCTTCGTCTCCACCAAAGTCGATGATACGGTCAAAATAATCATCGTTGTAACCACCTCTACCGCTACGAACCTCAATTGGAACAGGACCAACTTCATCATCCGCAAGAGCTTGACGGGCAAGGGTCGCAGGGAGTCCAATTTCCACACGGAGAATTGGTCTATCCATTGGACCCCCTAAGTAAATATAACCCTTCAATTCTCGATCATTCTTTATATACAATGGAGCACAACCTTCCATACCTCTCATATATAGTTGATAACTAAACTTTAACTCCGGCCTCCCGCTTAAGCTAATAGACTCATATATTTCGTTTCGCAGATCCTCCAGCAAACAACAATCAACATCGAACCCAATGGGCTTTATATTTGTTCCCATCCTTGGAACCCAACTATATCTACTATCATCCCCAACTATCCATTCTCCATCGTAATCAATCATGATGCTGGTCGGCATAACCTGCATATAAATAAATAAATAAATCATAAAAAAAACTATAATTACAAATGAATTATTCGAATAAATCTAATATTCGAAAACTTAAACATATTCGTGTAACATATTCGAATACGAGAAAAACCGAATAAAGTTCGAATTACTCTTAATACTTCAAAAACTTTATTCGAGTACAAATAATTATTCGAATAAAGTTCGATTAGGCATAGTCTTTTACGAACTAAGATAAATCGAAAATTTATTCGTATAAAATTTGATAACTAATTAACATTATCCGAGTAACGTATTCGATATATTCGAATACGGTGTCCGAATGGAGTATAACGTAAGGAATTTATTCTAATTCCTTTTTCGAACCAATAAATATTCGGATAATTATTCGAATAATCGGAAAAAACGAAATTTTCCTTCAAATTCGCACAGATCTACCATGGAAATGCTACCCATAACTACCCATTGCTGCGAAAATCTAATACCCGGTGCTCGAAATGTAAAATGTCGTTAACATGAACGAAACTTGCAATGCCCGATAATGTAAAATGCGATACATGAATTTTGCCCCATTACTTACTGTATATGAGCTGAAGAACGAAATTGAGATTCTTGGAGCTTGGGTGTTTCGATTTCGGTGGATGCTTCGACGAGTTTTTGCTTCGGTTTCGTACGGTGGTTGGTCGCGTTTATGAAGGTCGTTATATATGTATTTTATTTATTATATATATATGTTTTCTATTTATTTTGGTATTAATTAGGTTTAGCTAATTAATACAAACTTGTTCCTCTTTTTTCAATTGACCAAGTCTCCTTCTTATTTTTTAAAATGAAACATAAATAGTCCTATTTATCAAAATTGACCCGTGGGTAGGAAAAAAGAAAGCAAATTGATGATTTTAGTTATGTTTGGCCTCTCCGGTCCTCGTTCGTCAGGTTCCGTGCATCGCTGGTTTTAAATTTGGTATAAATAATCTTTATATTGATTTTCTCCTCTACAAATAAACCTAACATTAAATTATATCTTAATAAGACCCAACTGCAATATCTTCTCAAATTAGACCCATGTAATCTTTAACTTATTCAATAGGTTAAATTTTTTTCTTTTTTATTTTTTCTTCTTATTTTTTCTGTTTTAATAAATTATTTCACCTTTTAAATAACTCAAAAATTTGAAAAATAAATATCTCGACGACCATTCCAAGAAATTCTTTATAAAATAACTAAAAATAAATTTAAAACGAAATTTACAAAATAAACATAATGTATTCAAAAAAATCATGTTACTTTAATTATATTAATTAAACCTTAAAATAACTCCAACATGAAAAAATTCAAAAAATCAAAACAAAAAACTTTCAACGTAAATCCCACAACATTTTAGTACACTAATTAAAATTTATAAATTTTTTTAAAAAAAAGAATATCAAATATTTTGACCGAAATTTCCTGAAATTTTAAATAAGTTAATTAAAAATTAAAATTTATATATACAAATATTGTCTTATTAATAAATCAGGGGTGTTTCAATGCTTATTATTCAAACCACATATCGATTATCTGCAATTTAGCCCATTCTTCTTAAATTTTGATTCATTTTTATTTATAACTATTTTATTAAGAATTTATCAACATATTATTTATTTATTCTCGTAATTTTTGAGTTAATTAAAGGCTTAAAATAGAAAAATAGAAGAGTAAAAAAGGAAAAGAAAGAAATTTAACCTATTGAATAGGTTAAAAATTAGGGTCAATTCGAAATCAGGCCCCATTAAGGGTTTGATTTCGAATCCAGACCCTGTTTGAAAATTTTTTAGGTTAAAGGACCCATTTTGTGTGGTGTAAAAAAATGGTACGAAAGATATATGAACTGGTATAGAATGATCGTTTTGTGTTACAAACTTTGAACATACTGGTATGTCAAAGCAATAAAGTGGTATTGCAGAAAATAAACTGGTATTAGATGATCATAAACTGGTATCGGATTATGATTTTGTGGTATAGAATTTCAACATACTGGTATGTAAGAGCAATGAAGTGGTACTGCACAAAAATGGGTCCTTAAAACTAAATTTTTTGCCAAGAAGGCCTGAATCCTAAATAATAGTTATGGGAGGGCCTGAAATGAAAATGGCCCTAAAAATTACATGGGTCTAATTTGATAAGATACCTATTATAGTTGGGTTTATTTAAAAATAATTTACTGTTGGATTTATTTTAGAAGAAAACCAATATGATAATTATTTAAACCAAATTTTCCTTCTATATATTGCATCTTAATAGCTTTCCATTGGAACTTATTTACGGTCAAACGTGGGTATTATTATTTTGCCTATATACAAACTATCGTTTTGAATAAAAATCTCTGCACAATTTTTATTCAGTTCACTAAGATAACTTTTTTTTTAATTCAATAATAACATTTGGATTGCTTTACTTTCTAGTGGACTTTCATATAATAAATGATGCGATGAAGGGCAGCTCTTGATGTTCAAAATCAGTAATTCGAGCTATATAGTACAATTCTTAATCACTGCTAAGACAAATAAATTACTAAAAACAACCACCGATGACTGATGGTAGAGACCAAGTATATTTCTTCCAAGTGTAGTTAAGAAACAGAACTTGATAATGTTTACGCAGGAACAAAAAATAAAGAACAATACGCTTGGTGGAATTTAAAGATAAATCACTTAAACTTCAGGTGTTTATGACAGTAATGTAATGAGAATTTGGCACTGATTTTATTACTTGATGCTCGCTTTGGGAATGGACGAAGTGCACGGTCCCGAAGATGTCATAAAAGGGACGCCTTTGAACGTTGCGACGCCTTTTTCATCGGTGAAAAAATTCTGCAGCAGAAAGGGGAAAGAAAAAAAGATCGAATATAAGCCCATCTTACGTTTATTAAAAGAATCGAAGTTGAACACAAAGGCAGGCTCGATTCATGGATGGACGCAAGAAAATTGACCATCTTAAAGCTTTAATTTCGAAACTATTGATATATATATTATATATATAGAAAATGAGGAAGAATGTACTGGGGTAATCTTTTCAAGCTGTTTCTTTTTTGGGTTCAGAACATCTTCAGGCTTGCCTTCATGTCTGAAAGAAAGTGATGAAAGGCAAATTAAATATGAATTAATCGACAAAGGACCTAAATTTAAATGGTAGGATTGAAAATAGAGGAGAGGAATGAGCATATACCCTGAAAACGTGACAACTTCGCCAGGTTTTGCACCTTCGGGAGCTATCAAAGGCTCCACGACCGTATGGTCTTGATTTGAAGCACAAAGGACCTGTGCATTTTAACGCAGCACCGCCAATAAGATAAAAAAAGTTTCCCATTAGAACTATTAAGGTTGTACGTGAACTTGTTAACAAGTGCAAAGAAAGAACAAGTCACGTTTTATGGAATTTTAAGTTGACACGGAAGAAAAAATAAATTTAAGGTGCCAAAGAATGTTTAGATATTTACCAGTCCTTCAGACATGACATCCCTCAACTTCCCAGGTTTTACGTTTGTTATGAGTACAACGCGACGGTTCTGTAACATATTTAAAGTGGGAAATCAAAACTTTGAGCACATGCCACATATTTCAAGAAAATGCTCGTATATGGGTGTGACTGTACCGTTAATTCTTCAGGACTGTAATATTTCGCTAGCCCGCTCACAACTTGCCTGCATTTCGCTTCTCCAATATCTATTTCTTCAACCAACAAGCTGAATCAAACAAAAACATTTCAAGATTATGGTCAGATATGCATTGTATTACACAAGATGCATGCATATGTAGTTAGCCTCTTTCCTTGATATAATTACCATGTGAAAATACCACAGCACATACTCCACTAATATGAAGCAGACTCAAACAAATCACATTAATCAAGATCTTAACTTCGATCATCAAGAATCAAGATGAATGCAATGCTTTAGTCACCTTACCTATCAGCTGAAGGATGTTTCCATGCTTTGCGAATTAGGCCAATCTGTATCTTAAGGAGAGTGACAATGAGCTCTTCATCTTTCTTCTCTGCTTCTTTCTCAGGTACTTTCTTCTTCTCCACAGTTGCTTGAGCTGCTCCTTCAGCTTTTTTATTTTTCTATTGAGAGAATCCATCACAGAGTAGCATTCTATCTATTATTTAATGTATAAGTATAACGCCAATAATATAGGAAACACAAACATAGGAAAAACTTACACCATCAGCAGGTATTGTTGTTTTTAAGCTGGCCTTTGAACCATCAGACTGCTTTTTTACCTCTTCAACAGTTTTTTTGGCATTCGATTCTTCAATCTTTTTAGCAGGTTTCAACGTCTAGAGCAGAACAAAACATCAAAGAAAAATAATGAATTACGTCAGTGTATTCAATTTCACAAATCACATGTTCAGTATTACTCACCGGAGGCACGAATGAGGACTTCTCCAGCGAAATCTTTGTGAAAGAATCCCCAAAATTCTCCTTGTTCTGCACCAATCATGAAATGCCGAGTTTTAGAGGAAATAATGATTCTTACGAGAAATAATTTTCTTCCATGTCAGCATTCTCACAAAAAATACATAACAAAAATTACATCATTTGAAAAACATAAACTTGACAACCAATATAAACTAACAAAATCATTTATTTTTCCCCCTTTCTTTTTTTTTTGTTTTTGTCACAAAGAGGAAAACACAACACAGGCGAGCAAATCAATTGGAACATTTCTTGTACCTGAATGTAGTCGATCCATCTAAACAAGTGTGGTAGTTTTCCTCTATCTGAGCTAGACAGACCGATCTTGATGTTGCAAACAACCCAAGTCAGAACAGTTCATTAACAAAATCCCAGAATGAAAATGGAATCAAACAATTTAGACAATCATGGATCATATAACTCAAAACATGCAACACGAAAATTTACTCGAAAAATCTACATACAACGGATGAATGCACGGCGGAGAATACGATAATATCAGCAACGGAAGGCTTCAATCCACCTCCCACAACAACCGACTTGGAACTCAACTCTTCATTTAGCTCGGAAAGAAACTTTAAGGGCACATTTGACTTCCCCAAGAACTCTTCGGCAAACTCTATCCTTTTCATCACCTGCCATCAACGCTCGTACTGTTAACATAAAGGTATCTACTTATTAACCATTATCGTCAAAAAATCAAACTTCACGACCATAACTAGTCACCTCATTGTTGCTAAGAATTGAGTCGCCATCTTGGGATGACTTGAGGACACTTGTGCACAGGGTCTTGACATCACCGCCCACGTCACCTTTAAACGATTTCTGCATCAATCACTCACACCATAAACAACACAGCTAGAAAAAGAAACTTCATGAAATTAACTACCTCACTTTCGAAAAAGAAAACGAAATTCAGGTGACAGAAAAAAAGGCTTACCGAATCGAGAGAAAGGTTATTGCACAGAGCTAACAGTAAGCTTTCCTTCACATTTGAAGCTGCCATTGCTGGAAATTCTACGACGTTCGAATCCACAATGAACTAAAATTACTAGGGCTCTGAGCTAATTTCCGAATCAACGAAAATAATACTTCCTCCGTCCCGGGTATTTCTTCCCATATATTAGCGGGCACGGAGATTAAGAAATTATATTATTTTAATATTATAGTACGCCTTTTCATGTATAGAGAGAGAAAAGTTATTAGTAGACACGCAAATCAAGAAGACTTTTTTTTAATATTAATGGTGTAATTAGTTTATTGGGGGATAATTTTTACCAAAAATAGAAATGAGAAGAATTATGTGGGACGCCTGAAATAGAAAGATGAGAAGAAATAAGTGGGACGGAGGTAGTATATATTTTCATTATTTTATTCCTGTTATTTTCGATTCTTGCGCATGTCCCAATTAGATTTGGGTTTATGGGCTACAAATGCTTTCTTAGGCCCAAACATGTTAATTTATTAAGAAATCGTTGGTCGCTCCAATCATAACTTGGGGGACGATGGCTGCTTCTAGTTCTGTGTCGCAGATCTACTCAAAATTATTTCGTAGAGTAAATTTCCAAAGAACCCTTCGCCATATACTCCGAGCTCAGTGCTCAAATAGCAAGTGCTATCATCACTTTCACCACCATTTGCCACTGATAAGGCCCTTTTCCGTCATTTCAACTTCGAAGTCCGTCCAATTCAGAAGATTATCATCATCGGCGATGAGCGGAGGCAACGCGGCGGCGGCGGTCGAGTTCCACTTGTCTCCGACGAGCACCGTTAAGATTCAGAAAGGTGACATCACGCGGTGGTCGATCGACGGCTCGTCTGACGCCATCGTATGTCGTTTACTATCTTTCGTTTCGCTTCTGATTGCAGTAGTACGTCCTACGGCCTGAGTTCAAAGAGCGATGCAATCGCCAGAAGGATCTTTGAGTTTGTTACTGTTTGTGTTCAGATTTAGAAAGGCACGATGTGCGTTTTGCTCCGTTCGATTCATTCATTTCACGTATGTCTCTCTTTGCCTTTTTAATAGGTCAATCCAGCCAATAAACGAATGCTTGGTGGTAGTGGTGCCGATGGAGGTACGTAAATCACTTTCTCCTTCATTTCTTCTCAAACTCATTTTGCCCTAATGATGCTGTTTTCACTTGCGTGTCCTGCCTTACGATCGATGGTTATTATCTTCGATAACTTACTCTCCCTTTCCACAATTTCTCGAAAGCCATACATCGAGCCGCTGGGCCAGAGCTGCTCGAGGCGTGCTATAAGGTCCCAGAAGTGAGGCCTGGGGTTCGTTGCCCCACTGGAGAAGCAAGAATTACTCCGTAAGTTCAAAAATCGAAAATCAATTTCATCTTCTTTCTTTTAGCACATGGAACTTGCAATTTTATTAGCCCCTCTGTTTTCATATGGTCTATGTAAGTTTTCGGTTGTTATGCTAAATGCTTTGATATGAACAGAGGTTTTCGGTTGCCAGCATCCCATGTTGTTCATACAGTTGGACCCATCTACGATTCCGATCGAGACCCAGAAACCTCGTTGAGGAACGCATATATGTAAGTTGCACTTGCACATTGCAATGTTGTGTAGTATTAAGTTATTGACTCGAATAGATGTTACCAACATTCATCATGATGTATTTTGCAGGAACTGCTTACGGGTTGCTAAAGAGAACAACATTCAGTATCTCGCGTTCACTGCTCTATCTTGCGGGGTTTATGGGTACATACGTTTTCCTCCGTTTGACAGTAACATCTGCAATTCAAGCACGAAAACTTGATTTCGAATTGTTGAACTTGCTCCCATCGTATAGTAAGGGATTCAAAGAATCTCGTTTAAAATGGGATAAGATAAGATGAATAGGTCAGTCATTATCGTGTTACGCAATGGTTTGTGAATGCAGATACCCTTTCGATGAAGCTGCGACTGTGGCCATTTCTACGGTTAAGGAATTTGCAAAGGATCTAAAGGAGGTAATAAATACTTCTTCTTTCTTGTCGAGTTACTGCAATATGAAACTAACCGCGGTTTATCCTCTGATTTCAGGTGCACTTTGTTCTGTTCAGCGACGAGATTTACAACATATGGGTGAACAAAGCAAACGAGTTGATCTAACATAAGATTTACAGTGTCTTATTTTCTGTCATGAAAAAAGCCTACGGTGCGAACATTGATCATCAAATCTTGTAAGTTGTAATGATTTGTGAACTTTCGATTGTCTTCTGATGTCAATATCTGCCAATTTCAGCACGTTCCTCGTCATTCGTAGGAAAAAAACATCTCCAGTTTTTCGCCTGCCATTTTTTTTTTTCTTTTCTTTGCCTTCTCTCCTTTTACAAATCTATGCACTGCACATAAAGTTGAAATAATTCCCTTCTAGAAATCGTAGTTGGTCATATTATACAATACAACACGTTCTTATGGCTTGCTAAAATCACTGTTAATTGTCAATATACTACTGCCCACGTTGTAATGAGAAGAATTTTCTAGATGATTCAATGAATTGTGAATTATCAACTGTAACCATGGTTTAGTAATTAATTAGGGATCGGATTATTAAGAAAATTTACAGTTTATATTGTTATTACAATATAATCCACTAATCCAATAACACGCTGAGATACAAATTATATCCTGCGGGGTGAAAAGTAAAAACATCGAGAACATTTAGTTTACGCTGAAATAATACCAAGATCTTAAATTATATTGTATCAAAAGAGGAAGTGTAAGAATTTGATTCGTGCATTGTGATAATACTTGTCAACGTTTAAAATTATAAATTTGAGAATCATTTCATCGTTCAGCAGAACTCATCTGGTCAGTTGGCAACTCACACAGAGTATTCCTTCTTCCTTCCCTTTTCCACAGAGTGATATTGATTAACAATGGCTCTTAGAACCCTAATCGCTCGGAAATCCCTTACAACAACGACGCCCAAATTGGGGCTTATTCGCTCGCTTCAGACCGTTTCACTTCCCGATCTTCCGTACGATTATGGCGCGCTCGAGCCAGCTATCAGCGGCGACATCATGAGGCTACACCACCAGAAGCATCACCAGACCTACGTCACGAACTACAACGCCGCCCTCGAGAAGCTCGACGGCGCGATAGCCAAGGGAGATGCGTCGACGGTCGTCAAGCTGCAGGCCGCAATCAAATTCAACGGCGGAGGTATGTTGATTTCGTCGCTTTTCATCGAATAGGTTCTTCTTTTCCTTTTTCCCATGCGTGCTTTGGTGGACTTAGCGACTGGATTGATTGTTACGTTGGCAATTTTCGGAATTGGTACCTCGATTTTGCTTGTTGCTTGTGGGTTTGCGTATGAAGGAACTGCAACTGAAATTTAATGGTGCCTAGGAGTTTTTCTGTATGAAGTTTGAAGATTCAGCTCAATTGTTTTATTCTTTAAATTTTCAAATGCAGGTCATGTCAATCACTCAATCTTCTGGAAGAATCTCACGCCTGTTAACGTAAAGTTCAATTGGCTGATTGAATCTGGTTTTCATTCGCTATCATTTCAATTTTTTGAAACAAATCTCTCAAGTGATTTATAAACCCTGTTCGCAGGAAGGTGGTGGCGAACCTCCCAAGGGGTCTTTGGGTTGGGCTATTGACAATAACTTTGGGTCGTTTGATGCTTTAATACAGAAGATGAATGCTGAAGGTGCTGCGTTGCAGGGTTCTGGATGGGTGGTAAGCTTTTATTCCGTTGTATTTTAAGTAATATATTTCTTTTGGGAACATTCTGTGGCGCTCATCATCGTTAATGAAGCTCTGTAAGAACTGATCGTCTACTTTGGCCTTTCAATAATCTCCAGTGGCTAGGTCTGACAAAGAATTGAAGCGCCTGGTGGTTGAGACAACGGCTAATCAGGTGCGTGCCTAGTTTAACACCACCTATTTCTTGGATGTTGGCAGCTTTCAGTAAATTAAGCTCTCGTTTTGTTTGTATTTGTCGTTGCTTAGGTCTGCTAATCCTTCAAAAGCAGGATATTATCTGTTGGCTTTCTTGTGATTTAGAGGCAATAAAAAATGCTTCTGTCTGATTGTAGCAGATTATGTTATAAAACTTCATTTTCTTCAAACTCTCAAATTTGTATCTCAGGATCCTCTAGTGACGAAAGGAGCAAGCTTGGTACCTCTGCTGGGCATTGATGTCTGGGAGCATGCTTACTATTTGCAGGTAACTTCTTCAAGCATAAAAACAATACTGAGGGAGAGGGGGTTTTTAAGAACTAAACTGACCTTTCTTATAGGGCAATAATACACTCGACAATTAAGTCATATATGTGGGATGCCTAATGCATCTTCATGTTCTCCATAATTGGTTCGTTTTTTTAGCTGTGCGTTTTCCCCTTAACTGATAACGCTATTATCCTCCGCCTTCTCATGATGCAGTACAAAAATGTAAGGCCGGACTACTTAAAGAACATATGGAAGGTCGTAAACTGGAAATATGCTGGTGAAGTTTATGATGAAGAGAGCCATTGAGTGCTTTATTACGTTCTCTACTTGTTTATTCCAGTCTTTTGTACTTTTGTGTGAGAGAAATAAACGGAACGAATAAATGAATAATGGGTTGTTGCTGTAAGTAATTTGCTATATAATAAGGCTAGAATCTTCAGCAACTGCAATATGCAGTAGTGAAGATCAAAACGAAATTGCAAGGAGAAAACAAGGCAATTGACTTACCGCAATTGTCTTTGTTACGGTAAGTAACATTGTTGTCCGAAGGCCGGCACAAGTATGTTAATATTATTCCCTGAAGTTAATAAAAGACAAGTTTGTTGTACTCTCCGTGTTCATACATGCAATTCCTTTTTGTCGCATCCCCAGCTAATCGAAACGAAAGAACAATCTTCGTAATAATAATGATTGTCATGTTATACTCGAAAGTAGGTCGAACAAATCATCGAAGTTTCCACCGAGCTCGTCTCAGCTTTCGATGGCACGAATAATATAAAGAAGTTCAAGATTCTTTCGTCGAGAAAAGCAAAGCAAATCACTAGCTTTTCGACCATGTTCAAGCCTGAAGTGAGGCACTTCGTTCCTTCAGTGAGTGTAGTGGGAGATGATTACTGCTTCCCTTACTTGGTGAGCTTGACCGTTAACAAAAGGATTGGAATATCAGACAAACACGTCGAGGTTTTGGACGCTGATGGAATCCCGCTTGTCCAAGTCGAGGGCAGTTTCTGGCAATTCAAGAAGAAGAAGAGAACGATGTACGATCAGTTTTGCGCGCCTCTAATCACCATGGAAAGAAAGGTACATACGTAATGAAGCCCTATTCATGGTATTTTTACTCTTTTAGAACATTCGAAAACAGCTCTAACAGTATAGTTTTGGTCATTATTGATCATCAGGGAATCTCATTGCATCCTCAGTGGATAGTTTACGCCGGCGATTGTAATCACGGAAGCAATGTTCTGTACATGGTGCGAAAATCTCGCAGTTTTCAGCTGAAAGGAGAGCTCGACGTCTTCCTTGCGAGCAACTCGAAGGAAGAAATCAGCGATTTTCGTGTAGTGGGGAGCTACTTTTCTCAGTCGTTTAAGGTGTACGAAGGCGAAAACGTAATCGCTGAGGTACGCATTCGTTAATCTTGTAACAGTTTATTGATTATTGTTTAAGGTTAAGTAGGTATGCGTATTTGCAGGTGAAAGAGAGGTCCAAACTGGGAAGTTTGGGCATAAGGGAAAGCTTTGAAGCAAGAATCTATCCTGGGATTGACTATGCGTTTATTGCATCTCTCCTAGTGATATTCATCGAAAATAACATGTCGTAATAACACTAATAATATGGTCTTAGCTAGCTTCATTCAAGTGAAGTCATTCAAGATCAAGTTTTTTCTTTCTTCATGGAAATCGAGTTTCTGAAGCAATGGTTCTAATTATCCGATATAAAGAGAAACAAAACAGAAGATTAAAGGTGGGATTTTGACTCAAGTTTTCTGTCCTAAATCCAAATAAAAAGCATCCCATGTGACAAAATCCCATATTAACATGCAATCCCCATATGATGACCATTGTCTTCAAAGAAACTACGACATGTGATTCATACATACATATTATTACATGACATGAAGTCACAATTCCAACCAAACCTCGTAATAAAAGACCTTATTTACCAAATCAACAACAACATAATCACACTATTAAAACTCAATAATTAAAGGAAAAAGAGCTTCGCATATAACAATCAAGAAATGGAATGCCTCCTATCCTTGCTCGGCTTACTCCTCCTATTCCCCTGAGCCATCATCGCCTCGACCTTCATGAACTTCCCCAACTTCTTAACCGAACTCATGAACGACTTCTTCGGCAACGGTGGCTTTTCAGCCGCCGACGCCGAAGAAGAAATCACAGACACATTGCTTACACTGATTGCGAGGGGACTACTACTAATATTAACACTACGCCCGCCACCCGCCGACGACCTCTCAATCTCCTTCATCATCACCTTCATCTTCATGAGCTCGAGCTTCAAATCTTGATTCTCCCTCCTCAGAGTCGCGAGCTCGTCCACGGGCTTGTCGACGATGGGCTGCAGTGGAAGAGGAGAAGGCAGCGGCGGCTCGCTGCTGTGGTCCACGGCCTCCCTCAAACGCTGCTGCTCGTAGTAGAGGACTTGGACCACGGTCTGGACGGGGAGCCGATCGTTCTGAGCCGCGTGGGCGCACGCCTCTCGGGATAGCTTCTGACAGTCCATCACGGCGCATACCTTCTTTCTCTCCGTGTCGCTCAGGGCGGGATGAGCCTGCAATTCGTTTGTTTGTTAAAATTCGCTAGGCGCTGGTTGGACGCACAGATAGCCTAGACGGTTTCTAGGCTGATAGTCGGTATACCAATTCTTTTAATTATTTTTTGTTGATATACTAATATGCCCAAAGTAAAGGTGTATATCAAATTTTATCCACCTAAAAAAAGGTTTTTAAAATTTTTTTATTTCCAAAATAAAAATCCACCTAATCGAATATCGCGGAAGTGGCCGCCTAGGCTGAGTTTTGAAAACCAGTGGGATTGGCCTAATGGATTGGGAGATGGTATTTCATCCCTTAGGTCACGGGTTCAAACCCCATGATTATCGGATTATGCGAATTTTGGTACATACTCGCATGATTCCTGAAAATTAGTCTCATCCTCGGAATGTGCGGCGTAAGCAAGACACAAGACGTAACGTAGTAAGATTGTGCAGTGTTCGTATACCTTCAAGTATATGTCGATGGCCCTATAGATGCCGTCCTCGGTTGCCCTCGACTGCTCGGGGACGAGCTCGGCGAGCCCCACGAACTTGGAGACCGACAAGTTCCTATCCGAGGCGACCTCAGAGAGGTAATTCTCCATCAATTTGGTGACTCTCTCCGCGTCGTTCGCGCCTTCGTATACTTTTTCGGCCTCAAAGTAGTTTGCGATGATCCTCTCGACGGTCTCGACGTCGAAGAGCGTGTCGCCCGTGAAGGAGTAGGAAGGGATTAGGAGGTCTTCAAGGACGGCCTGGCCGAGCTGTGAGGCCATCCTTTTCTCCAGGTCGAGCCGACAGGCGACTGTGGTATCGAGGTATATGGCGATCTTAGGAGCATCGAGAGGAAGCTCACGGATATGGCGTTCTTCTCCCCGGGAGGAGGCTCACGATCGTTTCAAGCACGACCCTCTTCTCATGCTCCTGCCTCGGTTCGATCTTCCTCCTGACCTTCCCGAGTACATCCTAGAGAGAGAGAGAGAGGCGAGACGAATGATCATATCTTGTCGGAAATAATCTGTAACTTAAATATGATATACTTCTTTCGAGTTTAAGTTTTTAAGTGAAGTGTTCGTTCAGCATAGAATCAGATCTCAGGCCTAAAGGTCATAAGTACGAATCCTTACGGCCACCCATGAAATCAAAACTACCTATCTAAGGCTAGATTAGAAAGAAATTAGCCTAAACCAAACGTGAACATTTATCATAAATACGATACACTCAATTGGCTAGATTAGAAGTAATCAGCCTAAACGTGACCATTTATCATAAAATACGATACGCTCGATTCAGTCTTGAACTTTTACGTGAAGTTGTTGTTCAACATTGCTAAGTTCGTCGTTGTATAATTTCCAGCAACGTGGCAGTCGAAAACCGACGTTCAAGATTTCACGAACGACGAATTCTGACCGCTACGTCATCCACAAACACCGAAAAATCGAGCCCAGCGCAGTAAAACCAAAAAGCGGGAAGAAAAAGACCGTTCCTTACCAAACCTCGGAGCGACTTCTGGGCGTATAACATTAGAATCGGAGTGAAGGCGTACTGCTTGAATCCCCGAGCCACCATCGCGATCAAAACCCTCTGAAAGAGGTCAACCCTCAGCACCGTAAGGTCCTCGGCCCACCAATGGACGATCGGCCCGCCCCGATAGTCCGGCCCGTACCCCGCAAACATGCTATCCTTGCACGCCACGTAGGCTATCGTGTCAACGCACCGCCCCACGAGCCTAACCTTCTCGGCCATCTGCGTAAATTCCTCGCAAGAGCGCAAAACGGCCACGGCGCCCGCGAGCGTCTTTAGGGCGACCTCGGTTAGGTACGCCTCGGTCCTCTCGACTAGGTTTTCGACGCCGTGCTCCTCGGTCATCTCCAAGTGCTCGGCCGCGCATCGGAGCATCGCCACGTTTTCGGCGTTGATTTCGAAGTTTATTCCGTAGCAAAAGTTGGAGGCGAGCTCGAACGCGTGGGGCCCGCCCGGGATTTCCGGGATTTCGATCTCGGGATTTTCCTTGTCGGCGGATTCGGACACGAGCCTCTTTATGTATCCCGATTTCGATACGAGTGGAAACTGCAAATATGGTACGCAAAAAAATTCATTACGGTACTCAACTTTGTTGAGCGAGGATATTCCAGGATAAAAAAAAGGAAGATACTTGAGGGTCGAATAAGAAAAAAAATTCATGAAAAAAATTCATTACAATACCTTATGCAATGAAAATGAAGTCCCTCCAACATTGATAGTTATGTCGCTTGGGATTTCCTGAGAAAATATCCTGGGAAAAAACCAAAGTAGGCAGAGTTTTAAAGTGTATTATTAGCTGATGCAAATCTATTACTCAGATTAATGACAAACCATTCGCTGGTTCTCTTCATGGCAGTAGAAAGGAGTTCCTTTTTCTTGGTGGACATTTCGCTGCTGTGTTCTTGGCCGTGAAGCTCAAGGTCTACCATATCTCTCTTACTAGCTATTACTTAGCTCTTTATAGGACACGAACTGCTACAACCTCCATTGAAATTATGCTGTAAGAGAAAGCAATTGATGATTCAAGAGTTGTCTATTTTGGCCGACAGCTGAATCTGTACGGAAAATTATGAAGTAGCGTTTATTACAGAAGTAGAGCAGATATCAGAGGTGACGATGGGGTCTTTATACTTCTCCCCTACTACCTGCAATTAATATTTCTTGGACATATACATTATGGGTATATTATTACACGTTGTTAAACCCACCATCGACGAATACTGTGCTACGAAGAGCAATAGATGTAGAAGAATACTAGTAAGTGGTTAGCATTAGAAGGGATTTGAGATGAGTGTAAGAGTGTGTGGTGTGCCCAAGCGAGGAATTTTATCCACATAAGTTACCATCTTGATTTTCTTTCTTGTATTTCTTTCGCTACAATACAACTTGAACTTTTGTTTGTTTATGATACACTCCACTCGAATCAAAACTTCAATGATGATGAAATTATTCATTTGGGCTAGTAAATTTATCAAACACGACAGTCATGAATATGGACTGAGGAAAATTTTAAGGGCCTAAATTGAAATTATTGTATGCTTGACCTATATATAATGGGTTATTATGTATTATGTTTATTGCAAATTGATTATTGAATGGAACTCCAATTGGCTAATACGTTGGGTTACATGGATATAGTAGACTAAGGAGATTTTATATCTTAACAACTCTAACAAAACAAAGTGAGTTTCTAGTACGAATTCGATTGACGTGTCCTCAATCTTGCTACGAATCTTACTCATACAGTGAGTAGGGTTATCTTAGGTTTGATGAATATTTGTGGATGAATCAAACTCAAATCTCATCTATTAAAACATTTGTGACATGCATTTACGACTGATTTCAACTAATGGGAATTTTGGATAACATCAAATTACACACCAACAATTTTAACCGCAAGCAATTAATTGAAGAGAGAAGAGTGCCCCTACGTGAGAATTGAGATGATAACAAAACACGTCAATTATTGTTATATGTATGTATGTTTTTTGGTGCTTTCGTTGTCATCTTAGGGTCCACAGCGAGCAATATGAGATGTTGTGGGTACTTCTTGATTTTCTCCACTTTTGAATGAATCCATGCCTCAAAGTTGTCATAGCCCACCTTTGATTGATCAATTCATCTTAAAAATTCACTCAGAAATGTTTATGTGTTGGCAAATTATTGGTGGTTCCCTACTTATCTTTCTCAGTCTTTCTCCATTTTATTTTTCAATGGGATCTTTGATCGTTTACAAATTTTGGTAGAAGGCCTATCTATGGGCTGCTATATTAACCATTGAAATTGGACCGACTGTAAGTTTTATGAGCCATCTATAGTAAGCCCATAATCTTCATGCTATGTTTCCCATGGTTTTGTCTTTCCTACCTAATTAGAATAATACAACTCCACTCAGAAAATGACACTTAGACACGTGACACATTATACCCTACCTCAACCATGTTAAAATATACAATGTGTAATGACACATGCCATATTTTTTTATGAAAGTTGGGTTATACCCAATTAGGTAGGTAAGCCAAGGTCGTTTCCCATCATGCTTACCAAAATAAATGTATTTCCAACACGATTAATGTAACCATGTTGTTATCCTCAAAATTTTACAATTAAATATCCGATACAAGTTAATTTATTAAGCAACCCCGCCTAGAAAAACAAATCATTTTTGGTCGTAATATCTTTTGGATATTGAGAATATCTCTCAACTAAGGTAATAAATTTTGGGCTGATTTTTTTCGAACGCATCACATATTTCTTTCTCCATCTTGGTAAAGAGAGCATGTGATACTTTTGGGATCACATGGATCAATCCACGTTTTTAGTGATAATAAAATCAAGAAAAGACTCATCTTTGATTTGAATCTAGTTTTTATATCATCATAATCTTTTAAACAAATATATCATTAATTGCTGCAACACAAGATTGTGTATCATACAGAACAGACGTGAATTGCGTGATATTAGGAGCCTCGCAAGATTTCATATCTTGTAGATAACATGGTTATAAGGTTTTTTCAGATGTAAATACATTATTAAATATTTTAAAATTCTTTCTAGTAGTATATGTGTACTAGATATATATCTTTAGTATCGTACTATTCACGCTCCCTTTGCAACCCACAAACACCTGAAATTTGTAACAAATTCTTTAAATAATCACATGATTATACATAATAATTTATTTTCCAAACAATTAGCAATATTAATTGCATTAAAAAAATTATCTAAAATATTAATTAAGTTATTTTATCCAAAGGCACACTGACATAATATTTAATTATTTTCATTGTACCAAAGACATAATATTTAATTATTTTCATTGTACCATCCCTTATATTAATGATAATTTTATATTAACTTAAAAATTACTATTATTGTTATTAAATTTATGAGGATAAATCCCCCGTTTGCGGGATCCGATATTTTTAAAGAACTATTCTATTTATATTAGGTGAATCTATAGAAAATACCCAATTGAATAAAAAATTCACAAATCAGTACCTATGTCAGAAATTTTTACACATACCTTTTTATGTGTGTACCATGTTTCTTAGTCGTGGCATACCTTTTTATGTGTGTATTGCGTACCACGTCACGCGCTTATACGGTACTTATACGTTTTCTATATAGTATCTTAATGTGTTATATGGCGTACCATTTTTTAACTGTATTACGTACCACATACGTTGTTGTATGGTACCTAAATGTGTTATATGGCGTACCATGCGGCGGATCGGGTACCTATGTGCAAAAATTTATTCTAATGAGTATTTATGTGTAAAGACCCCTTTATATTATTATAATGTATAAATCATGTTTCAAATAATGTTTAAATATTAATTCTTATTTATATATCATAACATAAATATTACAGAAATTAAACAACTAAAATACCTTTTCAATTGAATATATATTTTATAATTGTCTATTACCTATTTGAAGGTTTCAACTATGCAATATTTACAATTAAATAGTTATTAACATTAGAATCTTTTTTTTAGTAGGTATGTATTTATTTATTGTTGACTTTACATATTAATCAAATTATTAACACTAAAACTTCTTTGTTTTCTTTTTATATGAGGTATAGAATTAGTAAGTAGTTAAATGTTTACTTAACCTATTAATTAGGGGGTGTAAATAAAAAAAAAAAAGGGGTGTCAATAGAATTACATACATCTAAATTGGTTATTTTATGTGGCAATCATTGTTACTTAAGAATTTAATTAAGACGCTCCTCTAGTGGGAATATATCTTTATTGCTTATATTATGGAATTAAAAACTCAATATGCTTCCATTGTTGAAGGATAAGCATAATATATCTTGTCACTTATTTAGCTTTAGAACAACGTAAAACAACGGCCTCGTTCAATGTATTGCGTATATCCTTGTCACAAATTTGATATTTTCTGGCGCTTAATTGGCTGCATTAGTTTATTTAATCTCAAATTGAATACACCCACTTGTGTTATTTAACAACCAAAGCATGTACTTTATTCTAATGAATCACTATCATCCATGATTAATCATTACTCTTATATGGAAATAAATAATCAAATTGGGCATAATCGCTCTAATTAGAATTCGAAGCTAAAGTCACGGGTCGATTTAGTTACGGTAATAACACAGCCCAGCCAAGCCATGAATATTCACATGAAATATGACGACGTTACGAAACATTGCAATCCATGCCATCGAAGTTAGTTCAAACTCTCCTGTCACAAAAATCATTTATTATTGTCACATTATCAAGAATCCGTCCAGAAATTAAACCAAATAAAAAGAAATTCTGATCATCAACATATAATAATATTACGGCATCTTATGCTAATGTACGTATGCCATGTGTGGCCCCATATTTCCAACTTCCACGATCAAACCAATATATATACAATACACACATATAATACTTCCTTCAACTCATTTTCAATCCTCACAACACAAACACATAGAAGGAAAAAATCTCAACTGTCACAAAAAAAAATGGGAATAATGGCCGATCAAACTCACAACGTCCGAGTCTTAGGCTCGGGGGACCAAACCATAGTCCTAGCCCATGGGTTCGGCACGGACCAATCGGTGTGGAAGCACCTTGTCCCCCATTTGGTCGACGAGTACAAGGTTGTCTTGTACGACAACATGGGCGCAGGCACGACCAACCCCGACTACTTCGACTTCGATAAGTACGCGACTTTGGAAGGGTACGCCTTGGACGTGATCGCCCTCTTGGACGAGCTTCGGGTCAAGGCTTGCGTGTACGTCGGACACTCCGTGTCGGCCATGATCGGAGTCATCGCCTCGATTTCCCGTCCCGATTTGTTTCGGAAGCTCATCACGATTTCCGCCTCTCCGAGGTAATTTCGGTAGCTTAAGGCGTTGACTTTTTGGAGTCGTGCAGTCTGATTGCTCGAGATGATTGTCCAAAATGGAAAAATTGTTAGTGTGCGTAGCCTGTCGGAAATAATAATATATGTTTAAAATATGCGGGACTTCCTTCGAGCTTATATTTTTAGGTGAATCGATCATTCAACGTGGTATCGGAGCTTATATAAAGAGGCGATGTGTACAAATCATGACGCCCACTCATTTAAATAGAAACCACGTCTAATTCTTACAAATTGAGGTGTTTAACTTGAATTAGTTGGTGATGGGTAGATGTGCATCTATGTTAAATTGAGTGGGGTCAGTTGAATTATCATAGTTCTGAACCGTAATGTCAGATAGTAAAGAAATCAGCGTAAACGTGAGAAATCAGCGTAATTGTGTGAGACTGTATCCGACAGAAAATATGTAAAATTAACTCCTAAGTTTTTAGGTGAAAGTGATCAATTCAACCCGCCCTTAGTTTCAGTAGTCGATGATCCATAGGTACTAGAAAGTCTCAACCCTAATGCCAGATAATAAAGAAATCAGCCTAAACGTGAGAGACTGCATCATAAATAAGATACATAAAGACTAACTTTCATCAAGCCTAGCTAAACTTTTAGGTCAAGTGATCATCGCTCAACTAGCCCTTAATAATTTCGATGACACATAGGTACTTGAACGACCCCGACTATTTCGGCGGGTTCGAACCCGAAGAGCTGACCCAGCTATTCGAGGCCATGAAGTCGAACTACAAGGCGTGGAGCTCGGGATTCGCCCCGTTGCTCGTGGGGGGAGACATGGACTCGGTGGCCGTCCAGGAGTTTAGCAGGAGCCTGTTCAACATGCGACCTGATATAGCATTCAGCGTCTTAGAGACGATATTCTACAGCGACATGAGGCCTCTCCTCCCCCTCGTGACTGTCCCGTGCCATGTCATACAGAGCACCAAGGACTTGGCCGTCCCGGTGGTGGTTTCCGAGTACTTGCACCAAAATTTAGGGGGCGAGTCGATCGTCGAGGTTATGTGCACCGAGGGCCATCTTCCTCAGCTTAGCTCGCCGGAGGTGGTGGTTCCAATACTTTTACGGCACATTCGATTTGATATTTCGGCTTGAATTTATGTGATTTTAGTGTCATTCTTTGGTTTTTAGTTGATTATTAACGTATGTAATGTAGTACAGCTCGATTGCTTCGTCTTGGTCTTGTGTGTTGTAATAAGACGTGTTGTATTAAATCTTGGGGCTCTTTTTGGAGCATTAAATGTGAAAGGGCTTTGTTTCCGATGTATTTAAGTAAGATGGAGGTATATTATATTTTGTTCGGTTGGACTTATTATATTATTAGGTACGGCTGGCTACGGTTTTTCTTTCGTTGTGGACGGTTGATATATTCATATTGTAAGGCTATAAACGGCAACTTGGTTGAATGCGATATTGCATGAGCTGCAAATATTGGAATCGTTCTTTAATCTATGCAAGGATTATATATTCGATCGATTTAATTATGGGCCTATTTTATATCACATACAGGCTCGGCAATAGTGCATTGATTCCCCGAGTTCATAATTGAATTCGGGACATCGGTTAAAAAAGCCCACGAATCGTCTCGTGACTTTTTATTGATTTCTTTTCAAAGTCGAGTATAATATAGTTTTCGAATGATTTACTTCTTTATTTGAAAAGTTGAAAGCCACTATGAAGCCCAAACATGAGTGATATGGGCTTGATTTGGCTTCTTACTTGTTGGTTGAACAGCAAATACATCGTACAAAGAAGTCTTTTTCGAGTCCCATGTTAGTTTAGTTTGTCATGATTTCCGTAACAGTTAATATCGTTAACCATTATTCAGTTTATCACATCACACGCTCAACTCGTATTCTTCATATATTCTTAAACTACCCTTAATAAATCATATGTTACAAATAAGGATTAGAAAATTCCATTCACTCTATGAAATTCTCTTCATTTCTTACGATAGAATATTCACATCACACCCTTATTCAATTTTGTTTTATTCTTTCACATCTCTCTCACACACTATCCCTCTCTTACACCATCATAAATAATAGAAATTAATGACGCGCTCACGCGCGCCTGAAGAACCCTTCGCCGTCGTTCACATTCGGATTCTGCTGAAAGAACTGATACAACGGCAGCGACTGTTGCTGAAAAAGACGCTCTTGCCCTTGTTGATTCATCTCCATATAACTCCTCACCTCAACTCTGACAATATCTTGCAGCATCGCCTTTAACTCCATCCCCAGTAAATCATCTGCCTCCGTCGGAGTCGCCGGCGCCGGCGACGGAGCCACATCAAAACCTTCCTCGACCATCGGCTCCGGCACGTTGCCTTGCAGCTCCTGCACGTGGCCCGGGGGACCCAAACTAAGACCCACCGACGGCTCGAGGGCCGTCGCCGTGTCAGTCGCCAATCTGCCAACCCTAGCCACGGGTCGGTAAACCTGACCCGACCCGCTCGACTCGGACTCGGCCGAAAGCCTCCTCCTCTTGAGGGTCGAGTTCCAGTGATTCTTGATAGCATTGTCGGTTCGACCCGACAAGAAACGGGCTATGATGGCCCATCGGTTGCCAATCCTCTCGTGGGCCCGGACGATGATGTCGTCCTCCTCGGGGTGAAGGGGCGGTGCCGCACCTCAGGCGCCAGCTGGTTGCACCATCTGTGCGTGTTGAGATTATAAAAAAGAATGAGCTTAATTCCAAATCGAATAAATCAAGATCGTCAATTAACTTAAAATATATATATATATATATATATATATTGAGATATTAATTATCTCCTGCTATCACCGATTGATTATAGGAACCTTAGTCGGCACGATTTTCCGGTGCGGCCAGGAATGGAGCGGCAGATCGTTGACCAATTCCTCGGGCCGTGGCGATGGACCAGTTGGCTCAAGAGGGCATCCTCTCGGGGCGACCATGGGCCCTTGACCCGACCCGTGTAGTAGTCGCCGTCGTCGTCGAAGCTTTGAGGTGGTGCCATTTTTGTTTTGTTTTTTTGGAGGGGTTAATAAGGTTGCGATTGATGTGTGTTCAGTGTGTGTTTGGCTGGGTGGGCTTAGGTTGGGGATCGTTCGGTATTTATATACTGGGCACCGAGTGAAAGCGGTTGGGCTTTGTTGGGAAATAGAAACGTGTCGCCTCGTGCTTCAACGCGGAAAATTTCACTTATTATTGTAATGATGTTTCTTTTTTGGGTTTATGTAATAATGATGAAAGATTGGCTCTTTTTTTTTTATCATCATCACATTTGAATTGTTGAAATATGTTTGAATGCTTGTAATTTTGATGTTAGTAAAACTTAATTTTATTTTAATAAAAAGTACCAATTCGGGGGATTATAGCGATATTGATGTTGCGTCACGCGATGGTACTATACTAATCCAATTGGGTCGGGTTATGAAACATATCGATGGGTAACAATAAACGGGTTGTAACGTAAAAGATGTTCAATATCGTATTAAATAGGAGATAATGGTTGGTGAGTTTACAGGTAAGTGATTATTTATCGGTACCTACATTTTTGTAAACTTTTTTATTACTTTACAGCGAAGCGTTGAGTGTCTTTTTCCTCATTTCCAAACGGTAAATCTTAGCCGTGCGGAAGTTTCTCGAAAGGCAATTGATGGCATTGTGATTATAAATGATGAATGAAAAAATATAAACTATACAATTTAATTATAATTACTTGTAGATATCCCAACTAGACTTTTATGTAAGTGTATTTGAAATTCCAAAATACAAGTACTGGATTTTCTAGTGATTTTAAGACAAAATATATAAATTAATAAAATTAGTTCCCGTTCTGTTTAATAAACTAAATTGGACGCTCACAAAGAAAGAAAGAATTGTCAAATTTTGGGATAGTATATTTTTAGCAAGAATATACATCAATATATTGTCAGCTCGCTAACTGTCAGTAAGGAACAAGTGAAAACTATCATAACAGTATAGTAATAAAACTATATTTCATTATCCCAAACTTGTTTCCGTCGTCACTATTAATTGCGGATTGAAATCTAACTAGATAAGGAGATATAAATAAACTCCCAACTGTAATTAGACAACAAACGGTCGTCAGCAGAAGGAATACTAACGGTTTTGTTTTTTAAATTTTTTTTTCTCATCTATTGCAACTAGGAGCAAAACCGAATATCCGGTGGATCCGATTCGGATATCCGAATTTTCGGATATCGAAAAATGGTATCCGTATCCGCTCCGGTTTTAATCGTGTATCCGAAAATCGGATATCCGATTTATTCGGATATTTATACCGGATATCCGCATCCGGTTTTTAAATTTATTTTGCATTATATTTTTTATTATTTTCTTTTCAAAATCATATTTTTTATTTCTTTTTTTTTTTGGTATGAAGTTATCATTACCACCAAGAGCCATAATTGGTCAGTACATAGTGCTTATCAACTAGTGAAACTACCCCTCAGCAATTGGAACAGGCAGTAATTGATTCATAAAATCTTGCTCTTCCCGTTGTAGAAAGGACCCGTAAACTGGTAATTTGATGCAGAGAGCCCTTCTTGATCAGTCTCACCACTTCCTCTCCCAATCGCGCTGTCTCTCCATGGAGCCGCCGATTGCGTTCAGTCCAAATCATGTAGAACAGAGCTGCGATCACCAGAATTCGCACCTTACACACCTTGTGCTTTCGCTTCCCCAAATTGCGCAGTAATCTCTTCACTCCCTCTAGCTCATCAGGAATCCGTACCTTGATCCAATGTTGAATCTCTTCTTTAACATATTTGCTGAACTCACACAGCATGAAAATGTGATGCACATTTTCCTCTGCATTCCTGCATAATAGACACTCTGTATCAGTGATCATCATGCCCCACCTCTGCAATCGATCTCTTGTCAAAATCCTCCCCTGGACAATCAACCAAAGCACAATAGCATGTTTAGGACTAGACCATCTGTTCCACACGGCCTCAGCGAGCTCAAATTTAACTTCTTTGTGTTGAACCAGCCAAGTGTAGCCCGATGCGATAGTGTATTTCCCTGACATATGGGCCAGCCATCTCCCATGTTCAACTCCCTGTCGGAACAATTCCTTAATCTTGTTCAATTTCCTCCATGTCCAGCTACAATCATTAGGTGCCTGGTGGGTCCAGAAATCCCCATCCCGTAGATACACACCATTCAACCATCGAATCCATAGGCAGTCCTTCTTCCCCGCGATGTCCCACATTAACCTTCCTATGCACGCATGATTCCAGTCTCCACAATTCTTAATGTTTAAGCCCCCACAGCTCTTCCTTCGACATACCAAGTCCCAAGCTACTAATGGTTGCATCTTTCCCGTATCCTTCTTCCCCCACAGAATTTCTCTACACTTTTGATCCACGAGTTTTACCACACTTCTAGGTAGTACAAAGATGGATCCCCAGTAAGTATGTAGAGATAGTAACACTGAATTTATAAGGCAACATCTTCCCGCATACGAAAGGTGCCTCGTAGTCCAGCAGTTGATGCGCTTCACTATTCTATCCACAAGCTCCTGGCAATCGGTCCGGCTCCATTTAGTTGGTGAGATGGGTACTCCCAAGTATCTCATTGGAAATGTCCCTGCATCATAGCCTGTCAGCTCAATCAGCTCCTGCCTCGCCTGATTACCCACACCAGCTATGTAAATATGGGATTTGCTGTGATTTGCCTCCAGCCCTGTGGTGAGCTGGAACTGGTGGAGGCTCTCCATGAGCAGTTCGACAGATTTTCTGTGGGCTTTGCACATAATGATCAAGTCGTCTGCAAAGCATAAATTCACAATCCGCAATTGTTTACACAAGGGATGATATCTGAAGTCCTTCCCATTTGCTGCAAGGCTGAGCTTTCGTGTTAGATACTCCATGACCAAGACAAATAACGGAGACATTGGATCCCCTTGTCGAATCCCCCTTGCCCCTTTGATATTCCCTTCCAAACTTCCATTAATGGACAGTTGATAGGAAACTCTTGTGATGCATTGCTCAATCCATCCCACCATTCTAACTGGGAAGTTCAACTTCTGTAACAGCCTAAGAAGAAAACTCCATTCTATCATATCATATGCTTTCTTTAAATCAATCTTCATGAGGCACCTTGGTGATACTGATCCTCGTTTATACATCCTCAGCAATTCTTGGGTGATGAGAATATTGTGGGCAATGGCTCTCCCTGGTACAAACGCCCCTTGGTTCTCCTGTACCAGCTTTGGAAGTACTAGTCTGAGTCTAGAGCAGATTAGCTTTGCAATACATTTGTATATCGTATTACAGCAGGAAATGGGCCGGTATTCTCTTGCATAACTGGGGTGATCAACTTTTGGAATCAGTGTTATAGTGGTTTTGGTGAGGGCTGTCAACAATTGTCCTTGCTGAAAGAAATTTTGTATCATGTGGGTGATATCCTCCCCTACCACCTTCCAAGCCTTCTTATAAAACTCACTATTGTACCCATCGGGGCCCGGCGCTTTATCACTTGGCATGGAGAACATTGCTTTCTTTATGTCTTCACTGCTAAACGGTTGAACCAATTCTATCTGCTCTGCAATGGATAATACATGACCCTGCTGTATGACAGCATCCTCAACCTCAGCTGTACTTGGCATTTTGGTACCTAATATCCCCTTATAATAATCCACAAGATGGGCAACAACATCCTCATACTGATCTAGTAGTTCCCCTGTCTCAGTATAAATAGATGATATTCTATTCCTCTCAGCCCTTTGCTTAACCATGGCATGGAAAAAGGTTGTATTCCTGTCTCCTTGCGCAATCCACAGAGTTTTGGCTTTTTGAGCCAAGAATTTAGTGGCAGCCCTACTCAACTTCTCAAACTCTGTAGCCATGCTCTTCTCTTCATGTATCATCTGTAGGTTAAAAGGGTCAGCATGCAAGTGCTCTTGAGCTTCCTTCAGCCTCTGCCTGCTCCTCTCCATAGTGTTCACAATATCAGGAAACTGCATCCTATTCAACTCCTTGAAGGAGCTTTTCAACTGCCTCAATTTGTGTAACACATTCCACTCACATTTATCAGCAAACTTACATTTCCATACAGCAGAAACTATCTCCATGAATGGGGTTGCATCTACCCACATGTTCTGAAATTTGAAACTCTTCTTATTTGGCCCCTGTGAACCCACCTTCCTTATCAAAATAGGAGTATGATCCGAGATACTCTCCTCCAGCACATGAGCCTCTATATCTGGATACATCTCAGCCCAAGCACGATTCACAAACACCCAATTAATTTTGCTCCACACTCTACTTTCCTTATCTTGCCTATTAGTCCAGGTAAACTGGTGTCCTTTCCTTTTCATTTCCAGCACTTCACAATCTCTAATACATTCCCTTAATCCTTCATACTCAGACGCAGTCACTGGTGTTCCTCCTATTCTATCCCCAACATTCAATACATTATTAAAATCCCCCAAAATTAACCAAGGGTAATTAGCTTGCTGTACACCTCGAATATCCTCCCACAACTCCTGCCTCTTTGCCAAGTTGTTGTGCCCATAGATGCATGTCAGCAAGAATTCTTCTCTTTGTCTCACAGCTTTCACATGTAGCAATTGGTCAGTCTGCTTAAGAACTTTCACAGTCCATTCCCTTTTCCAAATCAACACTATCCTTCCATTAGGATGGCATTCCAAATTATTCACATAGTTCCAGCCCCTAAAACATTTATCCATTATCCTCTCTATATTTTCTTGCTTTATTTTTGTCTCGATAAGACAAGCCAGATTAATCTGCAACTTCTTACATAGCAGACTTATCTCGACTTGTTTGTGAGGGGTATTCATACCCCTCACATTCCATACTAAAGATCTATCCATGAGGGGGGGGACCCCAGCCCCTTCAGACAGGCCTGGGAGCCATTGCCCTGATCTCTGCCATCATTACCATTCTCACTAGTCCCCTGCTCTCTATATGACCTTCTTCTCCCTTTAATAATCCATTCATCATGCTTCCTCCCAGCCTCCTGCAGTTCCTGGTGAGATCCCTCTGGTGTCTGACCAGTTGCAAAGACCACCTGAGGTGCCTCTAGTTGGTTAGCATCTCTGTTCAAGATAGGCTCATCTGTTTTGTCCCCCTCTGATTCCTCATTCTGCTTGTCCCGCCTTTCTCTCTTATCCACCCCTTTCCTGCACACCTCCTTCTCATGACCAAACATACCACAGCTTGCACACTTGGTCGGTTTCCATTCATATACCACTTTTTGCTCACTCAATTGTCCATACTCATTGATAAAAGATATGGTGTCCTTCAGTTCATGCTTCAATTCAACTTCAACAAGAACCCTCACATATTGTATCCTTTCTTTTCTCTCGGTTACCCCATCTGCCATGATGGGTTTCCCTACAAGGCTCGCTAATTTGCTCAAACTCTTAGCACCCCAATATTTAAGCTCTAAGTGTGGGAGTTGAATCCAAATAGGGACTTTCTCCACCTCCCCCTTTTTGAATTGTGTGTTTGAGGTCCACGGGGCTAGAATGACACGTTTCCTGTCAAATTGTAATACCTCCTCCTGCAGTACTCTATCACGAGTCTCCATGGAATCAAATTTGACCATAAACAGACCAGCTCTCACCTGC
This sequence comes from Craterostigma plantagineum, assembly GCA_027422505.1. Classification (NCBI taxonomy): domain Eukaryota; kingdom Viridiplantae; phylum Streptophyta; class Magnoliopsida; order Lamiales; family Linderniaceae; genus Craterostigma; species Craterostigma plantagineum. Next base: position 5,696,663 of record JAPQWV010000015.1, read on the forward strand.
AATACCTTCTGCAGTCCATACTTCTTCCACATTCTGTTCAAGAATCCATTCATCACGGAGTAAGGGGGATTCGAGCCCAATACATAGCACACAATTGTAGTGTTCCAATACTGAATCTCTTCAGAGATATCATCTAGTTCGATTTGTCCCAGTTCCACACCTTCTGTTAATACAGGCTCCACATATTCCAGCTTAGTATCCGCATTTCTCAGCTTCGAAATATCAAAATTCTCCCATATTGATTTACTGCGCTCTCTGTCCCTATCTTCATGTTCCTCACCACAGACATTTTTCTCTTTGAGCTCCTTCAAGGTACGTTCCAATGTTAACATGTCCGCCTTGTTACCCTGTCCCCCGCCGGGCTCCCAACATATTGTCAATCAGTGTTGTGGTAGTTTCTATTGTAGGGTCAATCGATTGATTAACATGTTTAGGCGTGTGTGTGGTACTCGCAGTCACCCCAGTAAGTTTAATCTCCCCCTGTTCTGGTGTCGAGGAACTCTGTTTTGTTATCCTCTTCTTCTTGGCCATGGCCGCGAAGAATTTCTACACATAGTAATTCACACAATATGTGAATTTATGATTCAAAATTACATAATAAATAATAAACACAATACCACAAAGTCCCATTAATTTTTTAACTTGCATCTCGAAGTTTTTATGTTTTTTTATCTCAATTCTCTAACAAAGTTTTTTGCAATTAAATTTGAATATTTTACTTGATGATTTTTTTCCTTTTTGGACCTTCATTTTTCTTTTTGGACTTTTTAATTTTTTTTAAATATAAAACCGGATACCGGATATCCGTAGACAAACCACTATCCGTATCCGTTCCGGTTTTTAAAACGGATTTAAAACCGGATATCCGTTTTCCGAATTTTGAAAACCGGATACCGGCTCGGAGTCCGATTTTCGGATATTTTTTCTCACCCCTAATTGCAACCGTCGCCTCTTTGTGCATGACCAAATAATAGAAAAGCTAATTGGGCCTTTTCAGTCCACTAACGGCCAGTAAGAGCCCAATTGCTTCCCACAACAGTGTGTAAAACCAATTTAAAAGGAATAACTTTTATATATTTTACCTCTACCACATATTCAAATATCATCAAATTTTAATTCTTTCATATAAAAAATACTAGTAAGTTAAGCACAGAGTCTCTGCTTTATTACGCAAATTTATACAATATTTGATATTTATATAGTTATTTTCAATTTAATATGTTTTATATATGATGTGGTATAAGGGGAAAATGAATTTAGGTTGGAATGTTAAAACAAATTAAAAAGTTAAAGGATTGAATTGTAGTTAAGCATAGTAAGATTGACATACCCAAATTGAGTTGAGTAGTTATTCTAATGCCTTCTCCAATTAAAGACAGTTTTCGTACAAATCCAAATATGATTATCATACCCCGTCTAATCTATACTATTTAATTAAGCATAAATTCTTGCTGTATAAAGTGAAGTGATATGTCAATTAAGCTTTATTAGAAAAAAATTAACTAATAATATTGAAGGAAAACCATCCAAATATCTTTATTACTATTTGCAGTTAATTATCATACTTTGAATCCAGCCTGCCAGTTCGATCAATGGGGCTTGGACATAGTTGGGCCATTCGAAGGCAACGCCTATCAAAAGAAGTTTCTCCTGGTCGCCATTGATTACTTCTCCAAGTGGGTGGAAGCCGAAGCCTTGGCGCGGATCACTGAAGCTGCTGTAATCGCCTTTCTGTGGAAAAATATTCTATGCAGGTTTGGGATCCCGAGGAGGCTGATAAGTGATAATGGGAAACAGTTTAGCAGACGCAAGCTGAAGGGGTGGTGCAAAGGTTATGGGATCGAGCAAGTATTCACCTCCATAGCCTATCCACAGGCAATGGCCAGGTGGAAGTGACTAACCGGATGATTGTCCAAGCGTTGCAAGTCCGGCTGGACGGGCTAAAAAGAGCCTGGTTCAATGAGCTACAGAGCGTACTCTAGTCTTATCGAATCATGCCTCGGGCCGGGATGAAGGAAACCCCGTTCAGCCTGGTATACGAAAGTGAAGCTGTGCTGCCCGTGGAAATAGGACAAGAAAGCGCCCGAGTAATGGGATATTTGGAGGAGAATGATCAACTTCGCGCTGATGAACTTGATCTGATCGAGGAAGGAAGGAAGGAAGGAAGGAAGAGAGGTTCGCGCTCAGAATGGCAGCCTATCAAAGGAAAGTCACTCGAGCCTACAATCGGAAGGTGTGCTTGAGAATGTTCGAGGAAGGAGAGCTTGTCATGAAAGAGATATAGCACAAATGAGAAAGAGGAAAGTTGGACCCCAAGTACGAAGGACCGTACAAAGTGATCAAGAATGATGGAGAGGCTGCCTATTACTTGGAGGATTTGGAAGGAAAAAAGTTGGAAAGGCCGCACAATGCTCGGCACTTGAAGAAGTATTACCCGTGACGAGCCTTCAGACTCGCACTCTATCCGCTGCATCATACTCATACTTCGCCTAGTTAGCTAGTTTGCTCAAATACAAGTTATTTGTCTTTATTTTGAACATTGCACTTTTGAATGAAGTTGTTTATTTCCGTAAGAATGCGATGTATTGGAAAAAGTCATCAGATGAGGCCCGATCGCTCAAGAGAGTGAAAAATTCTCGAACGAGGCCCGATCGCTCAAGAGAGTGTAAAAAGTCCTCGGATGAGGCCCGATCGCTCAAGAGAGTGAAGAAAGTCCTTGGATGAGGCCCTATCGCTCAAGAGAGTGAAGAAAGTCCTCAGATGAGGCCCGACCGCTCGAAAGAGTGAAATTGTACGAAGCCTTCGAAAGAGGGGTGATAGTTCGCACGGACGAAAACAGATGAGATCCTAAAGAAAGGCTATAGAATTCTCAAGAGAGCGAGGTTGGGAGATGTCCTCCCGAAAGAGTGCTAAAAGTCGTAGACAACCCAGAGTACAACACTCCAGGCCAGAATGGTGACGAATTACGAGGATTGAAGAAATTAAACGCCTAATATGTTTGATTGAAACAAATGAGGAAAGCGAAACCAACGCAAGATGACAGGAATGAAATGGAGAATACGAATTTTAAAGGATAAAGAGACAAAGACAAGGGATAAAAACCAAGAAGTCCCGTAGTTCAAAGGGTAAAATAATAACAAAGCAACGAGGCGGAGGATTATAGCATCAGGTCACGAGCATAGGGGTGCCCGGATGCCGCACCCTCGAGGGGATGAAGGCTTCTTCGTCATGAGGAATCCTCTTACGCCTTAACTCTGAGATCCCACTCAAGCAGGGGAAAAAGCACGCCTTGCACGACTGGAGAACCTGGCCCGAGCCCCACTCCCTCGAGGTCTCGAGCGGGTCTCTTGATTCTCAACTTGGGACTCGGCTAACAGCTCCTTTAGGCTGGCAATTTGCCGGTCTTCAAGCCCAGAAAAGACGTCAGTCGGGAACAAGCATCCTCGTCATATTGAATCAAGTCGCGTTGTTGAGTGGAACGCCGAAGTCCCTCGCAAGAAAGCGAGTAAGACTAAAGGAGAAAGTTAAGAAAAGGGTGAAGAAAGACGAAAGATGAAAAGTGAAGGTTAACATACCCGGCTTTGGCTCAGAGCTCACCAATCCCAGAAGACGGAGTCGGAGAATTTTGCCAAACGTAGTTTCTGGGCTTGAAAATAAGGGTTCCCCCACTCCCCAAGATAAGAATGCGTAACCCTCTTGTTCATCGATAAGCTGAAAATGCATAAGAACCCAGGAGATAAAGAAAATCGATCCTTATGCATAAAAAATAAAAGAGAGTAAATACACGGCGATGGAGAAATGATAGGACCTAGATCTGAGGGAACTAAGGAGGCTTGAGCTTGGGAAGAAATATGAGAAGTTCAAATTATCAAGTACGGATTTTATAGGGGAAGGACTCGCGATTCTCGGGTTTTTAAAATTTAAAGATTTGAGTTGAGGTATGCGAGATGCACGGATTTAGAGACCATTGAGATAACGTTCGTAATGACTCGCGATTTGAACGAAAAGGGGACCCCGGATGATCGGGTCTTCTTGAATTTGAAATTTTGAAATACAAAAGGTATGGGATCTGCGAAAGGGCTCCAGCTACTCGAGGATCGCGGTCGAGAAAACATCACGGAAGACTAGCTTCAGGGTCATCGGGCGTCTCAATCTTTAAGTTACAGAATTTAAGAGATAGTTGGAAATTACGGAATCACGAGAAGAAAGCATACGTCACACAACGATGATAAAAACAAGCGCAAGATGCCGAATGGAAAAGATGCGATTACGCTAATATAGAGTCTGAAGGGAAAAGACATACTACCATATTGTTCAGAAAGGGAAAAGGACATACTACGACAGGGTTCATAAAAAGAAATACAGAAAATAGTTCAGAGAAACAGATAGAAATTTTTAAAGTGGAGCGACCGAACTGGTCTGATTGGACTCCACCACCACCTCTTCCACCCCGGTCGCCACCGACTCGACCAAGGATGCCAACTGATCTTCCTTCTAAAGGGGGACATTGGAAGCTTCTTCACCGGCTTGCTCACCAACTCTTGGAGGGCCACGGGCTCGGGGACCTCAGCGGTTTCTCGGGGGCATGGACGAGGGATGGGGGCTCTCCCCATTCTCCTCACTCAAAGGAGTGGTAATAACGTCTTCCGGGACGATGTCCTCGGAGCCTCCCTGAGCCACTGACTCTGGCTTGTATCCTCCCATAGGGCATTCAGCCAGGGTCAGGTCATCATTCAAGAAATCAAGTTTGAATTTGTGGCGGACGAAGCCAGCTTCCCGAAATTGGCGGAGGCAGCCCCAGAAGTCGTACTTAAAATAACTAACGACCTGTCTCCCGTACGCCTCTCAAGACAGATAATCCCGAGCGAGACTCTCCTCCAGCTCGCTGGAATTCTTCTCCACGTCTTCTGAGCTTCTTTCTCCTAGGCCAGGGCCTTTTTGGCCCTCTTGGACTCCGCCCCAGCATCCCTCAGCTGCTTATGCAAGTCGTCCTCTCGCGACTTAGCGTCCTCCTTGACCTGATCTATCTTTTCCTTTCAGTTTCTCATCGCGCTGGGTGAGCTCTATGCAATCTTCATGCATGAAGAGCATCCTCTCGAGAGCCTCAGCGGCGCTGGCGAAACCCTGATGAATAAGGAGGGACGACAAAGGATAAATAAAAGGCAAAAAGACAAACAAAGGTAAAATAAGGAGAAAACAAAGGGGCAAAGCTAATACCTGGCCCATAATCTGGGCAAAGAGTGAGAAAAATTCCTGAGGGTTCATGCCCGAGAGGTGAGACTGATTGGCCTCGTTTTGGAAGGCCCCAAGAAACTCCACGCACTGAGCTCCGCAAGGACGGTGGAAATAATTTGGTTGCTCCACCGGGGCACCCGCAGAAGGAGAACCCTCAGCGGTGCTCGCGCTCGCCCTGTTTAGCCTTCTTCGAGGCCAAACCTCAACGCTATCATTTTCAGGACTCTCATCGGGAGATCGAACGAAGAAGAATTTCCTCATCCATGCCTTGTGAGAGGAGGGGTTCTCGAGAAGGAATTCTTCGGGGGCGGTCGAGGAAAAGAAGAATTTGCCAAGTTCCTTATGGTTAATTTTTAAAAATAATAGAAGACGAGGAGTGGAAACTGGCATCTAGAAGTATTTGATGAGAATGGCTAGGGAAATATAAAGACTGTAGGAGTTCGGGGTCAGTTGACTGGGAGAAATCTGGTAATAGTTGCAAAGGTCGACCAGAAAATTGAGAGAGGGGAAGACGAAGCCCCATGTCAAGCTGATTGAGGAAGAAAGTGTGGAAACCATCAGGAGGCCCACTAGCCACTTCTCGAGTGTTGGGAATTTGCACCTCGTAATCAGGAGTTAGACCGGCCCGATCGATAATCAAGCGAACATGAGATTCCCGGAGGGATGAGACGTTAACTTCATGCCAGGGGAGCGTAACCTCCTCGCAAAATTCTTCCATTTGACCAATCAGATAGAGCTTCGAGGTATGCTTTCTTGCTCGGGCACCCTATAAGCTGAGGGGGCGAAAAATATCCAAGTCAGGGAAGTTACTTAGGGCCTCCGTCGCATTGAGAAATGAAGTGAAAATGAGGAAGAAGGAGAAGATGGAGATTCTGGCGATTTAGGGTTGAAAAGAAATTAAGCAATTTGAGGAAGACGAAGTCGTGCCGTCGCTCGTAGCGAAAGACCGCATAATCCCAAAAGGGCTAATGGAATAAACACAAGCGAAAACGAAGGAAGACGAAACACAGGAAAGCTCAAGGGCATGACTCAATACAGACAATGCACATTTTAAAGACGAAACCGAAACTAGCGAGAGGGGAAAGAGAGAGAAAGAAAGAAAGCTTACTGGTCTTGCTGAAGAAGATGATGATGAAATCGCGGAGACGCACTGAAGAACGCAAGAAATCACCTCAGTCGCACCTGACAAAGTCCTAGAGAGGAGGAAAAGCGAAAATCAGAAACCCTATGAATGAAGGAAAAAAGGGAGAAAATAGGGAGAAAAGGGGGAAAAAGGAAGACGAGACGTCGGGTTTTCGGATGAGCAACACATGACAAGATCGATTTGATGTGATCAGATGAGGCTGTATTTTTCCCGCACAAGGAAGATTAAGACGCGGCAGCGTAAGAGATCGCCGCGTCAAGCGAAGGAAAGGAGCAGCCCGAGGAACTAGGAAGGAAGGAGGGGGAAATGCCCGAAGGGGTCTGATGAAAAGAATGATAGGGAAACCTCCAAACTAATTATTTTTACCGATAGCTAACGTCCAAATACTCATTGCACTCTTTTTGGACTATTTTATGGGGGACTATTGTTACCCTCGTGATTTCTAGCTAACGGTAAAATAACGTTAACTATAAAATGACTTGCGAACTTAAGGGTGCGAGAGGAAGAATGAAAGCCCACGGGGGGGGCGGTGATAAGTTAGGATTTTACGAACATTTTAGACCCGAAAAATTGCGTAATTCCATAGTTATATGTCTAAATGTCCAGAAATAATCCTATCGAATGATATTTTTCATATTTAACAGGTAACGGAAAAAAAGGCCAAAATTCGGGAACAAACTTGAGCCAGAAATCGACCCAAACTTTGTGAGCCCGGCCAAGAAAAACAAACAAAATCAGCCCAAATATTTCAGGCCCATTAGCCAACCTCAGCCCATGAATGCAGCCCAACACACATATAATACAATATAATAGATACATGAGGGAGAGAGGAACGATCGAGCTCATCATTATTGAAGAAAGTGACCACGACACAACACGGAGACAACGGAAGAAAAGAAGGCCAATCTTTACGGCTGAGGACACAGGACAAGCAACGCACGAAACAAGGAAGAGAAAAGCTGGAGAAAATTGGGGAGGTTTGTTCGATCGTGTTTCTTCTCATTTCTATAAATACATTTACAAAGAGAGGGCTGAGGGGAACGTACTTCAAACAAAATCCGTGCAGAGAGAGAGGCCGAGAGGTTGAGCAGCTTGAGAGGGCGTGTTGGGGCTGAAGAAGATATTTGTTGGGCTGCTACAATTTGGGAAAGGGCGAAGGAGGAGGCTAGCAAGAAGCTCTGACAGAAGGCTCGGCTGCTGGAGGAATTAAACCGGACTGTTGTGGCTTAAGACGCTCATTAGGGTTTTGTTTCAGCCATATGGTGCCATCGTCTCAACACCAAGCACCCTCTTTCTAAGTCGCCCACCAACTGTTCGACAAAAGTACTGTGAGGGACGTAATTATTTTATCTTTGTTTTAGTGTTAATTATGTCTCTATTTGAACTGTTGTTGCTTTCGCTAATTAATATGTTAGCGTAAGTCGTTTTGTGATTAAGGCCTTATTAGGCCGGATTATGAACTCGTAGTAATGTTGTCGTGCTTTTTTAATCATATGTGAAAGTTATGTGTTCTTCGCAGAGTTTAATGCCTGCGTATGATTGATCGCCATATGCTTGTTTTGTTGATTGGTTTATGAAACCGAGAGGAGATTAGACCGATTAGAATTAAAGTGTTGAACACTACGACGTAAAACCGACTAGAGATGGAATCGGTTTCGTCCGTGAGGTTTCCGAGACTTAAGGCGTCGAAAGCGCTTAGACTCGGGGAAATTCATAAAGCCGAATGCGTGCGGAGTAAATACAGTCATATAGGGATATAGTTGATTGGTTCACTCTCGCATAGGGTTGATATACACGCGAGAGCGGGTAGCACGTATGTTAGGAATTTCTACCTTAATTTAAAATCGTATTGATTAGATAAAGTCGATTGCATGAAGACGTAGATTAATCCGTGCCGAAATATGTGCTTTAATCACGTTTGTCGTCAATTAATATTCGTAATCGTTTTATATCTGCTTATTTATGTTTTTAATTCAAAAAAATATATAATTATTTGTATAAGTTAGAATCGTATTTTAGAATTAATCGATCTATCCTCGTGGATCGATACTCGGATTTACGTCCGTTTTATACTACTTGCACGACCTAGTATACTTGCTAGTATTCGAGCGTGTCAGGCGGCTCCAAGGCTAACAAGAGATAGTCAAGATTAGCTGCTCGGGCCCATTAAAAGGGAGGATCAGTCGGGTAGCCCGAGTGGCTAAAGAGGAGAGATGGGGAGAAGCGGATGCCCGAGGAGGTCCTGCCAAGGGGAGGAGGAAGACGGACCGAGGTCAGATAGCCCAAGGTGCCATTCGAGTAGCCCGATCAGCCGAGAACTACCCGAAGACAAACTGCTTGAGAGTGGAGGCCGCTTGAGAGCGGAGGAACCAGGAAGACAAGCCGAGCAGCGCCCAAACTCCTCAGGAGAGGCAGGGGCCCGAGCGAGGTGGCTCCGGTACGGCGACAAAAGATCAACAAAGAGAGCGGAAAGGAGGAGAACGCGGGATCGTGGGAAAGATCACGTTCTCAATGTGAGGTTCGCGAAAAACGCGGACCAAGGTGGAAGACTAGGTCAAGGCAAGACTGATTGATGTTAGAATAAATAGTAACGGTTAGTTCATTTCTCAGGTACGTTTTCGAAAGAACCAAAACTGATTTACGAGCCTAAAACACCTACGTTCACCCGTTTTCTGACTTAAGCACCGGAGGGGCTACGCCGGCACCAATCCCGGCCCCCTTCTGACGTCTTTCTTGAGTTTTGAGTGTTAGGCTCGACGGAGACTATTGACGGAGACCGAAGAACTCGCGCCTGAGGAACTACGAGGGAAAGAGTAGCCACATCAACCGCCGTTTCAAGAAGTCGTTTTACGCGGTCCACATAAAATTCATAAAGCAATATTTCCCTTTTTAGCCACTTTATAGATATATATAATCTAATTTAAACTATAATTTCCATTTCATTTAAACGGAGCTTAGTAGGAGTGTTAAACTGAACAAGGGGCACTTGATGTCATGGGTATTAGTACAGCTGAAAGCCGATGGTCAAATCATAGATGATGATCGTAATATTTAACTTCGAATTAGACTAAACCCAATCGAATGTTAGATTTGAATGAAATTAATTGATTGGGGAAGTATTCTTGCACAAAACAACTATTAGGAAAATTGTCTCTGTCCATCCACTAAGCGAGTCATCACGTGAACTTTTCAATCAATCTCTCCTCTCTTTTCTATTTATTTATTTATTTCGCACTTTTGGCATTTAAGTGAACTTCTCAATCACTTTTTCTCTACATGTGAGTAATCCAAAAATGCTACTTGCATCATTATTGTCTGGTGGTTAGGCCCCATAAACGAGACATCAATTTTAGTTTAAAGGAAGTTTGGATTTTCTCTAACTGCATCTTCCTACCAAGACTGAATGTCTCTCAAAGAAACATACTAATTTGAAAATATACATTGATATCTTGATTACTTTGAACTTGACTGTACATCGGTCTTATAATATGCTGCAACTAGATGATATATTTTGCTTAACCTAACTATTTCATTTATGTTCCAAAAAGATATTGCTGATGTGTGTTTCAAAATGGACAGAGTAACGATTTTGGAAATGACTGTGAGGATAAAAAAGAACACCAAAATGTACGTGAAAAAACCCCTTTCTGAGTCAGGGTTAGAAATCACGGACGAGGTAGAAATATTATGACTGGATTAAAATAGGGGTTACAATTTCAATCTATAAAGGATACAACACTAACTATCCCTATTTATAATAGGAGAAAAATATCCTACAAATCCTCTGTTTCTCTCTTTCTTTCTTTTATTTACTTTTTCTCTTGCTTTTGCTTTTCTATTAGGTATGTCTTTACTTCTCTTCGTTCGTCCACTATATATATGCCAAGGCTATGTCTAATAACCTTTACAATTTTATTATAATTAAATAGTATTATAGTTAATTAACATATTTTCTTGCCGACCTGCATTGCCGTATAGTACAAGAAGTTTTTTTATCCGTTACCTGAATATAAAGTTGCATGTAAAATGATGGCACATGGTGGTCATTTCAAACCGACGACTAGCTGAGGTTTTTAAGTCAATGGGCGCTTATCTTTTTTATTACACAAACATACGACGGTCGAGGGCCTATTCATGCAATAATTGCACGTGAACTTTATTATAATGCTTTCTTTTTCACTGTCCAATAATTTCAATGGGATTATATATATACACACACCCTAATGATCGAATACGCCATACAAGTCTATACGAATCGGCTTAACCGCCTTGTGGTCCACCAAGGTCAATTTTTTATTTCTACTTTATATATATTTGGCTAAGGGAGTAGCTCATCATCTAAAACCAAGCAAAGATGAAGAGGAAGACTAACAACAATAGTAGCAAAAGTGCCTCAACATTGTACACAATTCTTACCGTAATGTTTGCCTTGTTCCAAGCCAATAATGCAACTTCTACGGACAACATAAACAAAAGAAATGCCCTAGAAATCATTATAGGCGGAGGAGGAGGAAAAGGCGGCACCAGTCCCGCCCCCCAACTCTGTCCTCCTCCTCCTCCTCCTCCCGAGCCACAGTGCCCACCACCACCACCACCACCAACAAAGAAGCCACCTCCACCACCACCAAAGAAGCATCCACCACCACCACCACCGGAGAAGCATCCATCGCCTCCACCGCCATCCAACCTCTCGCCGGAGCTCCTACGAGCCACGCAGGTCATCCAACGGTTCAAAAGAACCATCACCAGTGACCCCTTCGGCGTGACCAAAACGTGGAGGGGCCGAATATGCTACGACAAGTCGGCCTACAAAGGGTTCGTGTGCGACACGACGATCTCGACCAACAAGCTCCTCGTCTCCCTCGTCGACTTCAACGGCTTCCGACTCGACGGCGATCGACTGAGCCTCAACAACTTCTTGGAAGACCTGACTGACATCATCGCGTTCCACGCGAACTCCAACAACTTCACGGGCACCGTCCCGCCCGGGATCGACACCGTCTCGCCCCTGTTCGAGCTCGACCTGAGCAACAACAAGCAAGAAGGGCCGTTCCCGAGGTCCGTCCTGGCCGCAAAAAACCTCACCTTCCTGGACCTCAGGTTCAACAGGTAAGTACTAGTATTTTTTGGCCACTCAAATGCTTATAAACTATCATATTAATATTATTAATAGTATTGAATAGATAATTTTTCTTATTTATAAGTATAGAAATATGACTTATTAGGAATGCAAAATAGTAATTCATTATAAAAAGGGTAAAATATAAAATTACATACTAAATTAGGAATATACAACAAAAGACTGTTGATGATTTTTTCAATTATATTGATATTTGTTTTAAAATACAAACGGGTTTATATTGAGCCTTGAGCCTTAACTAAATAGTATACATTATTAGAAATTGAGGGTCCTCCCTAAAAGTGATTGGTGATAGGAGGAGACAACCTCGGAGGATCATATTAAGCATTACGTCTGAGAGCTTTGATTTATTCGACGCGAACAAAAAAACCCATTTTTATAACACGAACAGGCTCGTCGGACCGATCCCACCCGAGGTGTTCGCACTCGACCTCGTCGTCCTCTTCCTCAACAACAACAAGTTCGTCGGGAGCATACCCGAGAACCTCGGGCAGACTCCTGCCTGGTACGTCACGCTCGCGAACAACGAGCTCACTGGGCCGATACCAAGGAGCATAGGCCGAGCGGGCAAGACCCTCCTCGAGATTATCTTCCTGCACAATCACTTATCGGGATGCCTCCCTTACGAAATCGGGCTTCTGGAATCGGCCACAGTTTTCGACGTCAGCGATAACCTCCTGACCGGACCGATCCCTCATTCCTTCGGATGCCTTGGAGACATTCAGCTCCTGAACATGTCCTACAACATGTTCTACGGAGCGGTTCCCGAGTCTCTCTGCATGCTCGAGGACCTCGAGAAGTTGACCTTGAGGTACAATTACTTCACGGAGGTAGGCCCCGCTTGTCGGAGGCTCATCGCGGAGAAGAAGCTCGACTTGGGGATGAACTGCGTGTTGGATCTTCCTTCGCAGAGGAGTCCCGGCGAGTGTCGGGATTTCTTTTCGAAGCCGAGGGTTTGTCCCGATCAGAGGGCGTTGACCTACGTGCCTTGTAAGAGTTATGGGAAGTCGGCTTCGAAGGGAGGGAGGAAGACCGCCGCCGCAGCGGTGCGGCGGTCTTACGGTGCGCTGCATGTGAATCACCACGGTAAGAAATTGCATTGATGGGAAGAAAAGCAATCGTTTGCAAAATAACCTTGTACACTATTGGGGTGGTTGGTGAAATTGTAAGAATTTTTTATGGTTTATTCAAGAAATGTAATGATGTCTGGTTTTTTTTTCTACCCACAAAAGGAATTAGGTTATATCTATTCCTAGGCACATAACCAAACAGCTAGTCGAATTAAATCCTTCTTGGTCAGCGAAGTAAAGGTAAAAAAGGGAAAAGCCATGCAATTCCAAATAAGACGAAAAAGAGTTTAATTATGACACATTGGGATCAAACGAACTTATCCACCAATAAGTCCCCAATGTCCTTGAATTAATTTGAAAGAATCATATTGTTCTGGACTCATTAGGACGTTCTACTAATAATTTCTATTAAGTTGATATCCATAGTGAAATTTCCGTCATTACACATTGAATTAATCTCCAACACGTTGGACTTTCCAGTTTAATTAGGAAACCCGTCATTTAAAACGTTTTCCCAAAATAAGCCTGACACTATTATATACATAGTACATCTTTGATTAAGCTTCCCATAAAGGAAGGGAAGCCCAGAATTTTAATTGGGCCGTTAAATTGTCACTTAGGCCTAACTTGAATTTGGGCCACGTCCCATTAAGGGTGTAAACGCAAGCTGCTTGTCTCGTCTAAAATTAAATTCAGGCTCGAACTCGATGATAAATAATTAAATTAAACTAACCGAGTTATGAACATTTGCGATGAAACTCATCAGCTTGAGCTCGAATTGGTTAGTCGCGAGCAGTGACGGATCTAGGATTGTACGCTTGGGGGGGCTCGACAGGGTCGGATTTTGACCCATTCATCTAGAGTCATATTTTTAGGACATTTTTTTAGTATTGAGAGTCTCGCCTATATGATATACATTATGTTTGGGGAATGACATTTTTTTAGTATTTGAGAGTCTCACCTGTATGATACATTTTTTTATACTACATCCTTTTATCTAAATGGTTGATATTTCGATTAATATTCTAAAAAGAATCCCGATTCTAACTTTATTTATTTTTCTATTGCGGAATGACATTTTTATTTGAAATGTAATTTTGATATTTTAATTTATAAATAAAAACTTCACAAAACAGAACTAAAAGTAATTAAACACGTTCAAAGAAATACCTAAATTGAACCCATAAATAAAATGAATTTTCAGAAAAAAATAAAAAATGAATTACAAAAATTGAAAGATGGCCCAAAATCTCCAAATAAGGCCCAACACGAAAAGATTAACTAATAGGAATATAAAGAGCCCAAACCATTTTTAACAATAAAAAAAGCAGCCCAAACCATTTTTTACAATAAAAACAGCAGCCCAAACTATTTTTTTTAACAAGCCCAGCGCTGTAGATCCGTCCCTGGTCGCGAGTTAGTGAGCTGACCGAATTATCTTTCGATTTTCCCTATATTCCTTAATACATGTCGTTTAAGGATATTACACGCATATTAGAGAAATAAAGTGAAATCTCCATTATACCCTTAATTAATTATGTTATCTAATTTAATTTAACAATTTCTATTAAACATAAGTAGTAAAATGTGGAAATAATTAATATTGTTTATCTTGAAAACTATAAAACCACATGTATTTAAAAATAAAAATAAATTCTAAAACGACATGTATTAAGGAATAGAGGGAGTAATTGTCAATTCAAAATCGTAAAATCTTATTAATCTATTCTTCTTTTACAAATAACTTTAGGTATCTACAAGAGATTAGGTCATGTGACAGAAATCTTGATACTCCGTTCTCCAACAGCCAGTTTGATTCCAATTGAATTCCTTGACTATTACGATATATATGTACTTGAGAGATTACATATTGCACATTGGTCAGTGTCCCGCTGAAAGTCGTGGACGTCTTATTTCCGATAAAAATCGGTCTCATTTTGAGTTAAGCAAAGTTTAATCCAAATGTAGGGGTTTTGGTGACATTATTGGTGACAAAAAGACTATTTAGGTTAAAAATATAAATGATAAAAGAAGCTTTCGCAAATCTTCACATCCAAAGAAGTACAGAAAATATTCCGAGCACCACTTTTCACTGCAATGCAGGCAGATGGAGATAAAAATGTAAGGCCCACAAACACAAATCCCAATGCAAAAATAGGATAAAATATATATTTTGTCCGATTCCGTGTCAGGAAATAAAACCACTCGTATCGTACCTAACAAAAGCGAAAAAAATATTAAATAAAAAAACACGCGCACACGCATTTTCATGACACGTACCATATTAATGATTTTACACACACAGACACACACATATATATATAGAGAGGCCCTCACTACCACCTAGACCATATCGCCCCACCTCCCCCAAAACAATCAACATTTTAGGGTTTTTTCCTCCTCAATTTTCAAAATCACGAACCCGCCAAGCCCTAAGGTCCGGGAATTCTTGCATGAATCGGCTCGTGATTGAGGGATCGAGCGCAGCATGGCATCGAAGTTACGATTACAGGCAATGTCGGCGTCGGAGCCCTCTGCGTCGGGTTCGGGATTTGATCCGACGGTATTTAATAAGATTTCAGATTGGTTTTAAGGCTGCATTGTTGGTTGTGACTGTGTTCTGAGTGTCTTTTGCGGTGTTCGGTTTCGGCTTTGAGTGTCGTTTTTTTAATTCCATTTTGGGGTTTTTGCGGGGTTGGAGAATGATTGGTGATGTGTAGATTGATTTGGGAGGTACATTGTGTTGTTTAGTTCGTCGGAGCGTTGGCTTGTTTTCGTCTTGTGTTGGATTATGTGGGAATTGTGTTTTTCGTGATGGTTGTTTTTGGTGCGGTGGGGGTTTTTGGTTGATTTTACCTGGACTTGTTTGGTGCGTGTTGATCTTCTTTTGTGTATCTGGAAGGGTGGATTCGTTTCATATAACTGTATTCTTTTGGGTTGTGATATCGAGAAATGATCATCCACATATTTTCTGTAGCTTATGGAGGCACACGGTCACATGTGCTGTATCATGCTAATAATGGTGTTATTCTGTTTTCTGAGTTGGTATGTTTTCTAGCTGCCAGCTGGGTTTTACTTTGCTGTATTACACATTGGCTAATGAGATATGGTGGAAATATACTCTATTCTGGAATAATAGACTTCACCGTGTTACTCTTTTTACATTTCATCATATGCTATTGTATAAGTGGATCGATATTTTTCCATTCTGATTTCTTAAAGTTACTTATCAATCCCTCTTATACGTCTCCTTTGGGCTTCTTTATGTCCCAAATGTGTGAATTAATTGTCATTGTGACATAATTTGCCTTTGCATTAATAACGATATATCTTTAGGTTGTCTTCTCCCAATACGCTTGCTAACTCTGGAATGTATATTCTATATGCTTATGTATGGAATATATTTTGATTTCTCTCCCTTCCCCTTACATTGACATTGACAGGTGCCAGGGATGCAAGAATCAAGTCCATCATTACAAGACACTTTAGCAGTAATTGATTCCTTGAAGAAGCAAGTTGCTTCAGACCGTGCTGATTATGTGAAGGTATATATTTCTTGTTGTCGATAAATTTATTAAAAAAGGAGCATCACCATCCCATGCCATGATAATAAATCAATGAATTCTAACTTATTCTCCTTTTGGTTCTCCGCAGAAAAGAATGGAGGAAAATGCCCGGAAAGTGCAGGATGCAACCAAAAATCTCTATAAGCTGGCTACGGAAAGAAGGAATTTAAAGGCTGTTTCTGCTGATGGAGGTGTAGATTTATTGGCAAGGAGGCAGAAAGATGCAATTGATATGCATAATGGTATTAAAACCAGTAATGGAGATAATGATAGCAGTAGCTCTCAGGAAGATGGATTCGCTCCCTCTGCAATTCTGTTAGGATCCAGCATTGCAGTCAAGAATGCTGTTCGCCCCATCAAGCTGCCTGCAGTGCAAAAGTTGCCACCATATACTACATGGGTGTTCCTTGACAGGTTTATCAGAGATATAATGCACTCGGTTGTTCTTTTTTTTTTTTTCTCTGAACCAGATTGATGGTCTTTTTATTCTATCTTGCAAAATTGTTGAATTATTTGCATTTAAAAGGTTGAGATTTTATGCTGAGATGGTTCTTAAGTTTTATTTTGGTGTCTAATGGTGCTGACATACTTCGGCTGCAGAAATCAGAGAATGACCGAAGATCAGTCAGTGTTGGGCAGGAGGCGGATATATTATGATCAAACTGGTGGTGAAGCTCTAATTTGTAGTGATAGCGAAGAAGAAGCTATTTGTGATGAAGAGGAAAAGAAAGAATTTATTGAATCTGAAGATTATGTACTGCGGTTGGTATATTTCATTAGTTGTGTTTTTCTAAATTTGGATTTGAGAATCATGTTCTTAATCTGTTTATAGTTTATCCAAATGCGTTTTCTAGCCTTGCATTGTCTTAAAGATAATAGGTATGAAATCATATTTCTGCTAAACTTGACTGTAATTTCTGGCTGTTATTTCACTGTTTGTATAATTTGGTCGGAAAGAAGGCTACTACAACTCCTTTTCTGTAATTTTCTCCCAGACAAACTATCGAAGAAGTAGGGCTTTCTGAAATGACTCTGGATTCTTTGGCACAGTGTCTATCTAGAAAACCCGATGAGATCAAGGTATAACGAATTTATCTCTAATAGCAATCATATACGTCTTATTACTTCAGAAAAGTATCTAATTGGACACAAACTTTTTTCTTCTCATTCCCATATGTTGTGCTACTACATAGAGATAAACTACCATGAAATCATATGCAGGCAAGATACGAGGATCTTATCAAGAATTTCAGTGAAAAGTGTTGTGTGAGCAATGAAACTATCGAAGGCTCTGGGAATCCATACATTGATAAAGATTTGGACTCTGCTCTTGATTCTTTTGATAATTTATTTTGTCGACGTTGTCTGGTGAGCACTAATAAGAATCTTTGTTCTTTTAGGAAGCAATAGTTGAAGCCCTTAACATATTATTTCTCGTAGTTCTCTCTTTTAATCAGTCAGTGTCACGTGGCAGGTTTTTGATTGTAGACTACATGGATGTTCGCAGGATCTTATATTTCCTGTAAGTTATCCGTCTTCGGTGATACGATCGAACATATTCGAAGTTAGCTTTTAGCCCCAATGAAATCTCTTCCATTGTTTAGGCGGAAAAGCAGTTGCCTTGGTCTGGTCCTGAAGGTGAAAAAAAACCATGTGGCCCAAATTGCCATCTCCTGGTATGGATACATGTTTACATTTCATGTGTACAAAGTGCATTGAAAATACTACTATCCATTCCTCATATTTGCATGACTCATAGGCTGAAATATACTATTCTTCTCCTCTTGATATGCGATTAATATTCTCCTTATTACTGCTGTTTACAAGTTAACTTACAACGTTCCAGATCATGGAGTGTGAATATGGTACACCAAAGTCCGGTACGACAATGCTGAAAGGCAAAGAAGCTCTGGCATCTGATAACATTTCTGCGCTAAGGCAAAAGCGCAAGCAGGGAGGCACGCCAACCAGGAAGAAAACCGAGTCCTGCTCGGTGGAAAGTGCATCTTCCTCAGAGAACAAACATAGCACTGATATCAATGCATCTTCAAAGGGAACATCTGGCAGTGACAAAAGAAGTAGCAAGAGAATTGCTGAAACCATTCTCCTGGCCCAAAAGAAGAAGAGGACGAATACAACTTCTGATTCTGATTCTGTTGCTGAATGTGGTCTCGGTTTTAACGAGTTGATTGATCGGATGACTGTCTCAAGTCGAGGAACGGAAGATGCCAACTCTTCTCCAAGAACAAAACCAACAAGCTCTAAAAACTTGAGGAAAAAAGAATCCTCAGTGATAGATTCTGACAAGTTTTTACTTGGGGATGCAGCAAGTGGTGCATCAAATGAGAGCGGGAACAATCTACCCATGACTAGCAGCAGTGATGATTTAAACAAAGATGTGGTTGTGGATGAAAATACGTGCAAGCCTGAAATAGCTGATGATCAATCATGGAAACCTTTTGAAAAGGCAATGTATGAGAAGGGCCTAGAGATTTTTGGCCACAACAGGTTAAAATCAAATTTTTTCTTTTAAATTTTTGCATCATTTTTAATGTTTAAAGCCAAATTCATGATGGACGTACTTTCGATATGTATCTCTCTACTCTCGTATCTGCATGATCTCTTGCATGTTTTTGTTTCCGACAGGCCTGCTTATCTCTTACACCTGCATATTGAAAATCTCTCAGATTGTTTGTTTCAATTCTTCTGATATGGTCTGGCCCTTTTTGGATACTGCAGCTGTCTGATTGCAAGAAACTTGATGTCTGACATGAAAACCTGTTCAGAGATATTTAACTACATGAAATGCTGTGAGAAAAAATTGCAAGTTGGCGATGGGACAGCTCTTGCTGATGACTCACCAAAACTTGATGTTAATGAAAATGTGGTGAGCAGTTCTCCTCCATCTTTTATCTGAACTATTTACCTTACGCAACAAAAAATGTGTGTGTGCGTGTGTGTGGTTGTGTGCTGGTTGGTGTGCATAGGTGCATGTTTCCAGTAAAACTAGAATGATTATCTTTGTTTTCGTAGTATATTATGTACTTGCGTGGAATATGATACGCTCTAGTTTCATGTGAAACCAGGGCGGTGCCGCGCGAAGAAGATCTAAATTTTTGCGTAGAAGAGGTAGAGTACGCCGTTTAAAATACACATGGAAATCTGCTGGATCCCAGTCATTTCGTAAGAGGATTTCTGAAAGAAAGGACCAACTTTGTCGGCAATATAATCCATGCGGGTGCCAACCTGTGTGCGGAAAGGCATGCCCGTGCCTTGTTAATGGTACATGTTGTGAAAAATACTGTGGGTGAGTGTTTCCATCTGAATCCTGATATTCTTATTTCCACCAACCCCTTGTAAGATTTTTGCAACAACTTATGGTGCCCTGCAATCGGCCTTTTCAGATGTCCAAAAAGTTGCAAGAATCGATTCAGGGGCTGTCAGTGTGCTAAGAGTCAGTGTCGAAGTCGTCAATGCCCATGTTTTGTTGCGGATAGGGAATGCGACCCAGATGTATGCCGCAATTGTTGGATAAGGTGATAATTTTTACAATTTTCACAAGATATGATTCGCACGCTGATCTTAAGTGTGCTTATTTGTACACTGTTAACAATTGCCTTATTTTAGCATAAGTGGTTTTATAACTATATAATATATATATATATATATATATATGGCTTGACAGCTGTGGTGATGGCTCTCTTGGTACGCCTTCCCAAAGAGGTGATAACTATGAATGCAGGAACATGAAGCTGCTTCTGAAACAACGACAGAGGGTAAAGTATTAAGTGCTTTCTCTCATCTATGATGCATTTATATTATTTTCGTTACATTCACACAATCAAATGCACATACACATTGCTATAGTTTCGAGCAAACTGATTTTGAAAATTTGTTATAAACTTGGCTTTGTTGTATATCTTTAGGTTTTATTAAGAAAGTCTGACATTTCTATTATTTTCGTTACACTCACACAATCAAATGCACACACACATTGCTATAGTTGCGAGCAAACTGATTTTGAAAATTTGTTATAAACTTGGCTTTGTTGTATATCTTTAGGTTTTATTAGGAAAGTCTGACATTTCTGGCTGGGGAGCTTTCTTGAAGGTGACTTAAGTTTTTTATTTGGCTTGTATTTTCATGTGCCCTTTCCTTTTACTCAGCTTTCAGCACTGTGCAGAATAGCGTTGCCAAACACGAATATCTTGGAGAATACACTGGCGAACTGGTATCACATCGCGAAGCTGACAAGCGTGGGAAGATATATGACCGTGAAAATTCTTCGTTTCTTTTTAATCTGAACGATCAGGCAAGATCTTCTGATTAATCTTTCATCATGCATACTTATCTTTCCCTACCTTCATTTTCTTCTTCTCAATGCATCAATGATTGCTATTTTCTACAACATTAATGGAAAATCCTTCTTTACCAGTTCGTGCTCGATGCTTACCGAAAGGGAGATAAACTCAAGTTTGCCAACCATTCTCCTGATCCCAATTGCTATGCTAAGGTAAGCCTCACCTTAAGTTAACATCAAATTAGTAATTTTTTTTTTCTTTTCCTACGATAAAAAGACAAATGCTGTGCAAACGTAGCTTGAATAGATTCCTTAAGTTTGTTTCGTTTCTGTCAGGTCGTTATGGTTGGTGGGGATCACAGAGTTGGTATTTTTGCTAAAGAGAGGATTTCTGCTGGAGAAGAGCTGTTTTACGATTACCGTTATGAGCCCGATCGGGCCCCAGCTTGGGCCAGAAAGCCCGAGTCGTCTGGCGCCAAGAGAGAAGAAGGTGCTCCTTCGAATGGTCGTGCGAAAAAGCACACCTAAAAATCGGATATTTTCTACATTGTTAGCAATTTTCAATAGTAACAACTTTAACTGATTCTTTTTGTTCCTTCGACCAAAAGCGGGCAAAGATCTACAGGTTCTAGTCGATTTTTTCATTGCTTGAAATGCTGATTACAGTGTAGAGAAGTAAAACCGAGGCTGTTACACATTTGTTTTTTTAGATGATGGGTTCATCTTATGGCTTTAGACTCGATAAAGATCATTCATTGCTCACCATGATACCTATTTTCGGTCTGTTTACGTTTTTACGAACAAAATTATGAGTATGCCATAAATCTGCTCGTAACTATTATCTTGAATGAATCTCTTGGTCCAAAAAGAAACTAAATCATCGGAAAAAAACCCTTTCTTGCACCGATTCTTGAAGCAAACTCTCAAGAATCATACGCCCTCTTCGTCGCGCAAAATGTCGGGAAAACGAACTCGCATTTCCTCGTCGTGGGTGAAGATCGAATCCACGAAGGAGTCTTCCGTGAACTGCGAAGCTGAATCTCCAGAAAAATTCTTCGAACCTCCATAAAAATCCCCAGTATAAGGCAGTATTTCAGCTTCTCTTGATTCAAATCCATCCACATAATGATCATCCACAATGAGATTATTCAGAAAGCCCTCTTCTTGAATCTGAGCTTCTTCACCGTCCATAGTCAGCATTCTAACACCAATATCCATGTTGTCTGGATAAGATGGGGCGTTCGAAAAGTACCCATTACTTACCATACGATGCTCAGAAGGCTCACAAGGGCTCGACGAACTGCTGCACCCAAAATGCACATCGTACGAAAAACCTTTGACTGGGACATTAATCATGGCTTGAAATTGATTCACCCTTTGGTAAGTTTGAGCCATTACGTCGTTTCTTGGTAAAGCGCTGATCTTTCCATATTCGCTTAGGAGCTGAGAGAAGGGCTTGTGAGTTATGGGATCGATTCCTAGTTTGATCAGCTTCTTCTTCAGCTTTGTGTTCCAATAGTTCTTGACATCATTATCCGTCCTACCTGGCAATCTCCTAGCTATCAAAGACCACCTGAGAAAGAAAGCCTACCATGTAATAAGATACAAACATTATTTGGCTGAAAATTCGAAGATTTATATTATTACGGGATAATAAAAAAACCTGCTGCCGATCTTTTTGTGGAGTTCGATGATGCATTCTTCTTCCTCGGGCGTAAAGCTATCGTGTTTGAGGTCGGGGCGGAGATAGTTGGTCCATCTTAGCCTGCAACTCTTACCACATCTGTTTAGACCTGCGTGTAAGAAAGAAACAGAGGTTTTTTAAACTCCATTCTTGCATACAGAAGATTTCGAGCATTTGTGGGTTTTTTTTCACCTGCTTTTTGTGGGACTAACGTCCAATTTCCTATTCCATGGCTCGCCACGTAGGCAAGAATCTTTGCGTCTTCCTCGGGTGTCCAAGGGCCTCTCTTGACGTTAGTTTTATCGCAGCACGGCGGCCTTCCCATTGAATGAAAGCTACTTTCTCACTGTGTACTTAACTTTCATTGAAAGAGAAACTGATATATGCAGCAGTTATGTGATAATACTTCCTTCTTTTTAATGCATTGAAATTTGAGGAATGTTTAACAAGTGAGGGGAGCATGAGATGCATGAGATTTAACAACAATCGCATGATTATTTTGAAGGTAAAATCAAGAAAGAAAGAAATGAAGAATAATCTGTATGACATAACAGGAGAAAGAACGCTCTCTCTCTCTCTCTCTCTCTCTCTCTCTCTCTCTCTCTCTCTCTCTCTCTCTCTCTTTCTCTCTCTCTCTTACAATAATGCATGCTCGGCTTCAACAGAATGAAGTCAGGTCCAAATTGCCTGATTTTAGCAAGACATCTTTCATAACAAGACAGTTTCCTTTCAATTATTTTCTTGTAATTTGGCAGCTTGGCTTATTACTTCATGTACAATGACACACTAATCTCCCACATAAACACCTTAAAATATCACTTTCTGCAACATAGGACACCATTCACATACTATATAGTAAGCTCACGACGAACAAACCTTACAGCTTTTCCTGCAATAACCGAGGGAATCCTCAGAGCCAACCATGTAAAGAGGATTCTTTTCGCACTCACCTCTTAGAGCCCAATCAGGGCAATTTGGGTCCTCATCTTCGCAATCCTCCGATATAGTACTTGAGATCGCTCTATCGAATGACCTCACGTGAATCCACTTAGTAGCTGACCATTTCTCGCCTTTAATAACGGGACAGCTTCCATGTAAACTCGACGTGTCTGTAGTTGCATTGGGATGAAGGCTGAAGAACAGTAAAGCATCGCCCTTCTTAGGTTTAACTGTCCACGAAAGAGAATTAAACAAACGTAGGAAAGAATGGCGAAGGAAGATGCTTGTAAAAAAGGCTGCATTTTTCTTACCTGCATAGCCATATTTGGAGCACTTAGACCAGTCTTCTCCTTTTACTTGTTTGTCTTTCATCTGTATATAGTGCTGAATTTATGAACGAAGTTGATTGAGTTTGAATGCAAGAAAATCGCAATGTAAGGAAGTTATCGATGTTGCATACCTGGGATTGTGGAAAAACTGTCTCTCCGCCCTTTTCGACGTTTGATAGATACATTAGCACAGTAGCCACACGGTGACCGCCGAGTTCTTGGTTGGCCTTATCGGTGAAATAATCGTAATGTGGCTCGTACTTTTGGCCATGTTCGTAATGTAATATCTGTATGGCCTCTCCGTTCTCTGCATAACGATGTAATATTCACAGCGAAAAAATGAGACGAAAAATTAGATTAAACTATGCAGTTCTCTAACTATATACCAGGAGGAATAAAAGTCCATGCTGCGATTCTTGATTCGATGCCAGCTACTATCTCATCCTTCAATTGAGAAGAGAAGAGGGAAATCAATATACACTGATGTGATGAAACTATTGCATTAGAATAGCTGGAAAGAAATGTGACAAACGGAGTTTATGTTAAATAACCTGTCCCTTCCTCAGAAACATGCCAGAACTCGTACGTACTTCGCTGTCTATGTTCTTTCCAGTATCCTCGTCGGCGACCATAGATTTTTCGAGTTTATCTTTAGACTGTGAAGGCGAAATAGTCCACTAATCATTCAATGAATCAATGGAATAGAAGTCCATATTGCAGAAACAAGAAAAGAGCATTAGCTAACCAACCAGGGAAATCGATGATCACACTCATCATCTGTCAAAAACCCTCTATACAGAAAAGCCCTGCAATCGGTTATCAGATGATTTTCACATATATCACAATAGACACACGAAAATCGCACATCTTTCTACTGAAATAAAGATGACAGCATTTCTTTTATGAAAATAAAACCTGGGGCTCCACGATATTTGAGTGACCCTAGTCGGGTCAAGCGAAGCCGGCGATGCGCCGGCGGCTGACTTTATCTCCGACGGGTTTCTGAAAGATAATCGAAAGAAATCATGATGGACATTAGTCTACGAAATTACTCGTACCAGATTCTTCGTTTGAGCTGAGAAATGCATACATACCCATTGAGGAGCTGAACGAGGAAACATAGAGACAACAAAAGAGAAGCAGCCATGAAGGCCATCAAATCTTTAACAAGATCAAATCTTTCCCTTTTTTTTTTTCTTTCCCTCGCTTCTCCTTTCTTTCACGAGACGCCTTCTATTCAATTCTTTTGGGTGGGAAAACGATATGCTATTGAAATGGGACGCCAACAGAAATTTAAGTGTTCGACTGTTTCTGCATTTTATTACACTGTTGGACCTTATTTAATTTACAAGTTGACGGAGATTCGATTCTTTAAGGTAATAAATTTGCATTATTATTTGCCGATTTGCTTACATGACTAAACATTGATCCATTACAATAAGAAAGAACAATAACATCGGCTAGCATTGGGCCCATGAACGAGCTATATATTTTCAAACTCGTATTTTAAAGGAAGTCATAGAAAATTTTATAAACGAGCTCTCAATAAAGCTCGAACTCAACGTTAACTCGACATCCATTAAGACGAGCTTCCTCACATGGGCTCCATTCCGAGGCCTAGTTATGTCTTCAATTGACCAATAATGCACAAATATTGTTTCTGTGTGTTCACACCACAGTTACAATTTGTGTTAGAAAATTCGAACTTTCTCGGACGGGGCAGCAGCCAAGAAGTGGTCCTTGAGCCTAAGCAAAGACTCCTATTAAAATAATATGTCAATTTATTGTAAAAAGAAAATGCATGTTGGATAAATCTTGATCCAAGGATTGTCAGGGTTCACAGCCATCTTACAAATGTAGACACATGCATGGCTTTCACTCAATGATGTTTCTCGAGCGTGTCGAAGGTCGTTTCGCAGTATAGATTGACTCGCTCTTTCTGCAAATCGTCCGAATTACCCCAACCTCAAAAAAAGCATTCAATCAAGAATCGGCCATGGTTGGCTTTGTCATAAAATCTAGAAAAAGAAAACGTCAGGGCAGATGATGTCAGGGGAGTGACATCATTCCGGTAATTCAATAAGACAGCTGTGCTCCCAAGTTATATATATATATATATATATATATATATATATATAATGCCCATCGATGTATACAATATGTCCTAGTAAACACCTCCCTCTAATAATATACAGCCACAGCCACATACATATTAGAAGCAATCAGAAAATAAGAATAAAAGAAGAAAGAAAATGAGAAGGGAAGTTTAGTGTCTGTAGTTGGAATTGGAAAGGATTGATGAAAATCCAAAGTAGTCGAAAAAAGGGACTTCGGTCGCAGGAGAGATGACGCCTATTGGATGTTCATAATCGAAAATCATAGGCCTCGTCTCTCCTCGACCAAAGACCCTTCGACAACTTCTTCTCAGAAAGAGTTTTCTTGCATATTTAACTTGGCAGCAGAAAAAGATCCATACATGGTCTCCATCATCACATGTCCAACAACAAACAGAGGAGGCATTATCAGTACCTGCCGCCGCTCACCGCCATAAAACCCGCCGTGAAAGAACCCTAAAAGCAGTCATATGCGTCTTTTACCCGCCAAAAAAGGAGGCTTTCACGTGAAGTGGTAATTAGGAAACTACGAACAAAGTTGTGCAGAAGTATTCATGCCTCGCTACTATTAGGAGAGCATTATAATCGGAATATGCTGTAATTAACTAACAATTAAGTGACACCAACGCCATCATCACCAGTATGAGCATTAGCCAGAAGCCGATAGCTGTTTATTCCGATGCATCGAACAAGGGCGAAACGCCGAATCGGAAAAGGAAAAACGGTTCTTACCCTAGGTTTCCTCCGTAGGTTAAGGATTTGAAGCAAAGAGTACAATTCTGGTTAATTGCCGGCCAATTTCTCGTTCTCGGCGGCTGATAGGGCATCGAGAGATCACGTCGGAGCCACCGAGAAAGTGCACGATTTCTTCAGCTAAGATGGAGAAGCCTCGAGAATTATGCGGCGGAGCCTTGTCGGCGACGCCTAAACGACGCTCCGCCCCACTACGGCTATCTCGCCGTTGACTTTAAAGAGAGTTACGCCATTGATAAGAACGAAGACAGTTGAGTGGAAGTGATGACTTCTCAAATGGGCCAATTTAATGGGCGGACTCTGACCATTTTGGGCCCAATATATAAATATTTCTAGTGTAATCTTTGATTACGTTACGTAGAACTTTTACTAGCGGATAAGTTTTGATTTAAAGGAAAAAGGGGAAATTTCCTTCCAGTACCTTTCAAAGGTTAAAATTTTTGTCTAGTATCCATTGGATTATTTCTTTCTGTTCAATATCCACATGTGAAAAGCTGTTTAATATCCCAAAACAGTGAAATGAATAACTTCTCTTATCCACAAAACTGAATCTGATACAACCTGTGTGACTATTATACCAATTATTATCGTATTTATGCCATCAAAAGATGTAGTATTATAATAGCATACAAATAAAACTGTACATATACCAACTATTGTCTCTATTAAACCAACGGGTTGAATGTTATACCAAGTGTATCGTTATTATACCAACAGTTAGTATGATGTTCAAATTTGTTGGTATAATAACGTTTACAGTTGGTATATGTTCAATTTCGGGGTATAAAATTATAAAAACGTTATTTATTGGTATACTAACGGAAACATGTATAAATTTCTACAATTAGTTGTATAATATCTATTTTATGTTATAATAACGAGTTTTGTTGGAATACTCAATAGATGCGATAATAATCTATCAGCTTTTTTGAACGCATGAAGTACGGTTATTTTCGTCTTTTCTATGTTGAAAAGACCATTTTAGATACTGAATAGGAAGAAGTTTCACAAATCGTACTGAACAAGAAAAAAAGTAATTCGAGGTGTATTCAAGTTGAATTTCAAACTTGGAAAGGGACCAAAAGGGAATTTCCCCGAGAGGAAAAGGTAGATTATTAACTTCAACGGGCCGGCCCATTAAGAATCTGTTGACTTTTTGATATTCCACCTTCAAATTTACTGTTTTGCCTCTCACTTTACACTGGACTATAAATACGCGCACGTGTGTGCGATTTTATTTTCATTTCGTTCAGTGCTCTCTTCTCAGGGTACAGTTGCTGGCTGGCTGCGGCGTCTTTGCGATTATTTCAGGTACGATTTCATCAGCTTTGAATCTTTGTTTTTTTTTGTGTGTTTTGATTTTAATTACTCAGTGGCAGCTGCGAGGTTACGCTTGACGTCTGCTCGGCATGTTTCGAAATCCCGAGCTTGAAAAGATTTAATCTTTTTTCGGCTGCTTTTGAATTCTGACGTTTTGATTTGGTCGCCCTTTTTTTGCTGTAACGTTAGCGGCGCGAATAACTGGGTTCTTCATTTGTTTGTGGTTTTAGTCTGTGTTCTGAGACTTTTGCCGATTTTTTCCAATTTAGTTTATTTGAGTTACGTTTTATGGATGGCCCTAATCATCTTGAATTTCAGTAATTCTATTGCTTAATGGAGATGGGAAGTCAAAGCGGCGACCAGACAACGGTGCATGGAGATGATTCAATTGAATGTTCCGAGACCACGGTCGAAATAAAGATCAAGACACTCGATTCTCGAACATTTACGTTACGAGTGGATAAATGCGTAAAGTCTCATCCCTTTCCTTCTTGTGTTTATATGCATAACTATTCGTGTGTTTTCTATGATGTGGAGTGAAGGTTTTCCACATTAAGAACTTTCTATTGGTATGTTGAGTCATTCGTCCTTACATGGTAAAGAGGTAAGGTAGCATAGAAGTTTCGGATGATCATGGATCTGTGCTTAACATCAAACCTCAGCTTATTGTTTATATCTGAAAAGCGCTAAATGTGCCATCTTTGTCATGTTTCTGTTCTCTTTTCAGTTTCTTACACTTGTTGTTTGCTGCAGGTGCCCGTTCCCGAACTGAAGCAACTGATTGCTTCAACAACTGGTGTATCGAGGGAACAACAGCGCCTCATCTGCCGTGGGAGAGTTCTGAGGGACGACCAGCTTCTCTCAGCTTACCGTATCCTTTTGCCTTGTGCTCTAGATCTTTGATAATGATTTATAACGCAATTTGTCTTAAAGCCTACTAGTGAACTGTTTGATGGTTATACTAATTGCATTTGAATTATGCAGTTGACTTTTCTTCTTGTATTCCTTAATTATGCCATTTAGAAGTTGAAGATGGTCACACATTGCACTTGGTGGAGAGGCCACCTTCTGCGCCAATGCAAGGGAGTTCGTCAGACGAACAAGGTATGATGGTTTGTAATGATTAATTTAGTTTATCAATTGACATTGTTCATGCTTTGCGCACATTGTTTGGCACGTGGCAATGACAGAACTAGTTCTTTTATTGAGTTTCTGTTGTTTTAATTACGTGTTCTTCTAAGATAGATTACACCTAATACAACCGTTAGATTTTCTATATCCAGATCGAATATCGTAACTATATTTAGCTACGTTGTTTATTAAAATTAACCTTATTTCCATGTAACGTTTACCTTGCACCCTATATTAGAGATCAAGTTAATTCAATTGTAGGCATGTCTCCTCTTTATCATTTACTACAAGTATGTAGTGCAGTCGTTTGTGATGATGGGAATCTAATCTTCTCTATGTGTTTTAAGTAAGGTATTAAACGGCTTATTTGTCCGTTGTTTCATTAGGTCCCCTGATAAAATTAAATTTTTATTTATTAGTGGATATAGCGCGTTCATCTACTAATTCTGGTTACGTATTCCAGGCAAGCACTATCTGATAATGTTGCTTGCAACATGAGAAATGTAATGCTTTAATTAATTGTTTATGATTGGATCAAGTTTGCTTGCAGCATATACCAGTTACAACCATCAGTATTATTTGGTGATTTTTCACACTGATGGGAGTTCTTAAAAGTTAATCTAAATATATCATGTGTTTTGATGCATCAATCTATCTGGAAAGAGATATTTTCTGTGATTGGGCTATAAGATTGATTAGATAGTTTTCTGAATACCAATAATATTTCTCTGCAGCAACCACAAATTCAGGCAGTAGAACGAGGGGTGAAATGCTAGTTGAGGCCTTCAATTTATCGGAGGGTGAAGGATATTTTCCAACTCTGAGTCGGGTAAATTGACAAGCTCTCTCATTGTCATGCTACTACTAGCTGACACGCTAAAGGCCTCATTTCTTGTGTCTTCTAGATTCTTTCATCTGTTCTTACGGCAGTGGGAATAACTAGAGGCGGAGGTAACAATGAAGGATTGGCTCTTGATGTAAGTTTATTAAGTTTGAACTTACCATCTTTGACTTATGAGGACACCCTTTCTGAAGTTTCTATAATTACAAGCTTACTTGTTCCTATTTGATGGGAAAAGCGTTTTCGCGGTCAGCAACTTCCTTTGGAACAGCTCCCTACTGCATCAGGTCTCAACAGTGCTGGACATTCTGGCAATCCTGGTGAAACTATGCAGCCTGAGGTACCTTTTTAATATACCGATTCGATCGTAAGATTTGTAATTCATGATATTGATCCGATTCAATAGCATCGAGTGGTAATTCAGTCATTGAATTTACAGACGAAAGATTTTTCTTCTCTGGGGGGTTAGGTTAAATCCCGAGTTATTACGAAGTAAAAAAACTGATGAGATTATGGAAGTAAATATTCTTGCATTATTTATAGCCTCATGATTTTGATTGTCCTAAGAACAAAATAGAAAATTTCGGATATCTTATTGGAAAGTTCCCATTTGTTTCGTTTCCCTCATAATTATCTCAGCTGCTTTTGTCTGATTATGGTACTGTATTGCAGATGATACCGGATTCTTTGACTACCTTGTCGCAGTACTTGAGTCACTTGAGACGAGAGTTTCTTTCCATTGGTGAATAAATTTCCTCTCTTTTATTTTATTGTTGTTACTTTGATAGTTTGATTTCACTGAACAACCTTTTCCTTTTATCTCTCGATCTCTGACCCCCTTTTTAATCCAACAGAAGGAGGAAGCGCAAACTCTCAAAACACAGGTTCGCCTGGCAGAGGTGAAGAAAATTTAGAAGGTGCTGAACTTTCTTCGAACACTAGAGGAGCTCTTTCACTTCATTCCTTGGCTGAGGTGATGTCTTCTAGCAGGCAAATGCTCATTGAACAGGCCTCCGAGTCTTTATCAGTATGTACCCTGACCATTTAAATTCTATGAATCAGAATTGGCTTGGATGCTATATAAATGCTCACTTTGTTGTTTGTTGAGATTTGATTGTATCAAAGGCAACGTAATCTTTCTGTTACTTAACTGAGCCCTCTTTCTGCAGCAACTTGCTGGTCAACTGAGACAAAATTCGGAGATAACTGATCCATTAGAGCGGGCGAGAATTCAAACTAATGCAGTGAGGTCGGGAGCCCTTTTGCAAAACTTGGGTGCTCTGTTTCTCGAGCTTGGTAGGACAACGATGACGTTGAGAATGGGTCAAACGCCTGTATGTCCTCTGTTTACTTCCACTTTCAGTCAGTCAGTTCAAAATATCTTGTTTCGAGCTATGGCCTTCAAACTGACTGTTTTTTTCCGATAATTTGTTACCTGCAGGCTGATGCATCGGTGAATGCTGGACCTTCTGTTTATGTTTCGGCAACTGAGCCGAATCCAATCATGGTTCAGGTGGTACTTTATCTAATACGTTTTCCTCACTTGGGCATAGCCTATTACATATCTTAACTCATTTTCTCTCTACACAGCAATTACCTCTCCAACAAGGATCGAATTTAGCTCCAGGTCCTTTGGGAAGCGCTCAAACTGTCCCTGGGTTTCCTGGAGGTTCTGTTGGTACCCCTTCGCCCACAAGGAATAACGATGACATAATAAGAACAGGTAACTTATGCCAAACTACACATAATGTTAATTCACTGGATATGATATGTTTTTGCAACAGAACATGGAAAACTAGCATTCATTTAAACCTCTTTTGCCTCATTTTTATGTTATCAGGCTCTGTACTGTCTAGAACAGAGCTGACTGTTTCTCAGCCTCAAACTCAAGTTACCCCAGAGATGTCCACCGCTTTAAACCCGACTACTCAGCAGAGTGCTCCTTCCAATTCTCCGAGCCAAAGACCACAAGTGAGGGCATATCCTCATGGTACAATTGGGATTTTATATCCAGCTTCGGCGGGAGTAGAAGCTTCTTCAGGAAATTCCATTGGAGTTCAAGCTTCTCAAGCAGCAGAACAAACACTTACTCCCGAAAGTACTGGAGAACAACGTAGCCTTCCTTCTTCAGCAATACAGCCTCAAAGTGTTGCAGGCGATGGTAATTCTGAAGGTATCTTTACCTGCTTGTAATTTTTATTTATGCGTTTGTAAATGGATTTCATGGTGTCATATAGTTTGCATCCATGAAATTACTATGCGTCATTATGGTAGCATGCTCTATGATCAGACGTCGGCGTTTTAGTATAACGAAACATGAATACGTTGTTCATATCCAAGTGAATAACGTTATGGGGAAGCTTAACTCTTACTTATTTGTTATTTATTGGTACACAAGTCCTCTATGAATCTTTCATTTCATATTCTTACTTCTAACTGTCCGGGAAAAATATTTATAATTTATTTAAGATTCATATTATGGTTCCTTGATTATCCTCTACATTCCTGTGTAGTTAATGTTTTTGAACTACTGTTACTAGTTATACAATTCGGTATCAGCATAACCTTGTTTTCTGCAGAAACATGGGACATAGCATAAGTTAGTAAGTAGTTTATGTGTTTATACACCGTTATTCATGCCTTGTGTTTTGTATATAGGTGATTAGTGCATGATTCATGAAAATTATTTTCAGCTTACTAAAGAAAGCAACAATAAGATGATAGATAGCCAAACACGCCCTTTTTTCAGGTGATAGTTCACCCCCCAGCGAAACCGAGGAAGAATCTTCCTTTCCTGACCGAGACAGATTTGAGCAGCTATTCAGTAACATGGAACGCTTTCTCGAGCGTGCTTCCAGTTATTCAGCTTCGCTGCGCCGTGGCGAAGCAGTTCATGACGATGGTAGTTCTCAGGCAACAACTTCAGACACTGTCACTGAAGAAGAAGAAGAAGAAGAAGAAGAAGGGACATCATTATTGCCGATTGTGTCTGAAAACAATGCTGATCTTCCATCTACTGAAGAATCACAGGTAATTACAATTCAAAGTTACAAACCACTTGGTGCATTCATTGTGTAGCTTTCGACCTCTTTGTATCTTTGGTTAAATAAATCATGACGACATTTTATTTCTCTCAAATACCAACACTTAATGCTCTATGGTGCCTTTATAGGTTGATGATGACACCACTGATCAAGTACCTTCTTCAGATAGCTGCCGGGACTCTGATTCACAGACAAGTCCTAAGCGTCTGAAGGTATGTATGACTTACGGGAGTTTAAATTTGCTTCTTTTTTTTTTCTCGTGGTAGTGAAGTAATATGCTCAACTTCGCCGACTGCCTTTTCGTTAGGAGGTGAAAATAACTTAGAAGCAAGACACATGATTTATATATGGGCTATCATTAAAGCCAAGACTCATCTTTCTATTGTCTTTGTTGGTAAAAAAGCTGTCATGGGAGTGCAGATTCCCTTACCAATCTCTCAAATGTATTAACTGATTGTCTTTTTTTTTTTATTCCCGATGCTACAGAGGGAGTGAAGGAAGCCGTTGGTCGAGGGGAGATTCTTTTGCTTATATGAGACGGCGGGCGGGCGAGCGATTCTCATGCTATATTCTTGAAAGAACTACAGTGGACATACATGTCTTTCTTGTTCAATCAAACTTCCGTATTTTTTTTTCTCATCAGCTTTCTTTCCTTTTCTTTTTTATTCCATAACTTTTCGTAAGAGCTTCGCTTGCTCGACTTCTTTGCTTCGATTGTCAACTTTTTTTTTATGTAGTTTCAATATATTGACAACATTTGGATGCTTATACTTCGTTGTCTACTCTTTACTTCAGTTGCCTGTATTCATACTTTATGCGTGGAAAGGAGATGGTAGAAGAGACGACAAAGAACAAATATTTGAACTAGGAAACCTTCTTGGACTCCACAAGTTGAAAAAAAACGATGTACTAGGTGTTAATAGCGAAGGAGAAATAAAATAGTACAAATTACGAGTCAGGTCCCAATTCATATTTTCAGTTAGAGATAAGGATCCATGTAAGTTTCATTTATAGATAAGGACCTAATGTAAGTTTCGTTTAGAGAAAACGACCTTTGTGTTACCACAAACCCATAAATCGTTACCACAGACCCATGAAGTGTTACCACAGACCCGTGAAGTAGAATTGGGGAACCATGAAATGTTTTTAAAAAACTGGATCCTTAAAACTATGAATTTTCTGACAAGAATCTTAACTCTAATTGAAACTTAAATGGGGGCCTGAAACGTAAATGTCCCAATAAAATACGTCAACAATCAATTGTATAATTTAACACATTCCTCAAATGAATTCTCAGCTGTTTTGATCTCTCAAAAACCTTCATTCAGTCTTTAGACCTTTTGGTAGAAAAGTAATATCTGTTCATCGTCTGTTCTTCACGATATCTTCCTCGACAAATTCTTCAGACCACATCCAACGCCTTTCACAACGACAGTCCCCGTCGAAGGATCAGGCTTGATAACAAACTTAACCCCGAGAAAATCTCTTATGTTCCTCAGGACTTCGATTGCATAGGGCGAGAGTTTCCCCACACGAACCTTCGAAACATCTTGAGGACACAAAGCGCATAGTAGAAACAGCAAACCCTACAAATTACAAATCAAAAGAACTGTGATTTAATACTATTCATGCGCGAAAAAGCTCAACCTTCAACAGCAGAGAATTCACTCAAAGATACAATCCTAGTAAAAGACAACCTTGCTAGAGCTCTGAGATTGGTTTCAGTGACATTCTTCAACATATACGGTTATATTACAACATGGGTTGGATGTAAACATATACCTGATGAGTAGAATCCACTACTCCACCCTGTTCAATCTCGGCCAGCAACGCAGATGCAATTTGTTCGCCAACTTCCTCGGGCGGGCTCGCTTCGTATTTCTCGTTTTCAATCTCGGCCTCGCCGTTTTCTTTAGGACGGGAAACCGCCGTGTCAACAGAGATGAAGCAGCCCGACGTTGTCTCAGCGACGAGGGAAATTCCATAGCCTGCAGATCTGCGGGAGGCCAAATTTTTATAGTTACAGAATCATCACAAAAAAAGTGGTGTGGAAGAAAAAAGGAAGTAAGAACGTACTTTCCAGCTTGCGCGCCAGCTCTATGATCGGTGAATATATGAACGTCGGGAAGCAAGCGGTTAAAGATGCCACGAGCAGCGTGTATCATCTTATTCTCGAACTGAACGGATACTCTAGTGGAGAATGAGACCCCTCGAATCCTCTTCACCAATCCCTCGTCAATCCAAGAAACTGCCTGTAAAAATATAATCACATTAAAGCATGCCTTTTCGGAGAGAGAGAGATTAATGATCCCACAAGGGAATAGGAAAAAAAGTTACTTTGAGACTTTCAGGGACGATAGGGACAGAAAGGAGAACTTCTCCACCACCGTGAGGAGGCACACCTCTAGACTCGATTTTTAGGTCGAGTCCTTCTGAAGGAACGCCGAACTGTTTTAACATGTGTAAGGTAGTTGATCGGAATGTATCGACAGATGGGTCCTTGGCATCGTTAGTGATACCTAAAAAGGATGTCAGGCAATCCACAATCAAATTCAATGGCATAAAGATAATCACCGAATGGGAAACTCCTATGAAATAAATCGATCAAATTTTCACCGCGAAGTAAAAAAGCAGCAACTCTTTCATATTTAAGTATCTATTCTTTCTTCAATCCCAGCCAAAACTAGAGTATTCAGCAAACAGGTGAAGTATTTAAAGTTAAATTGCTCCACAGGTGAAATTTGATGAAGAACTCTTATAAAGCAATCAATCGAATTTTCACCCGAGGAATCCCAATTCATATTAAAACACCGCTCTTTCAATTAAATTATCTGTTCTTTCTTAAATTCCAGAACCAAACTAAAACTGAAACACAAAATCGAAAACCATATGAAAAAGGAAAAATAGACTACCTTTAAGCCTAATACTGAGAGGCTTCTTCCCGAACAAGCCTAGCAAAATCAACGGCTCCAAAAAGTAACCAATTGCTCGGCTCGTACCGCAGTCGTGCACTAAGTTCTTCCCACCCATCAATATCCCAGGCTTGAACTTCAACTTCGTACCTAAAATATCACACAGAAAATCCACAACCAATTACGTCCCAAGAAAAAACAGTGAAGCGAACAAATGAGCTAACTTCATCAGGTCATGCCTATTACCGGTTTCGTTGATTTCAATGACGCAATCGTCGGAGACTCGTTCCATGAGCCGTAGAAACGAGACCTCGTGAGGTCGGAGTCCAGGCCACGTGGCGTCGGCGCGTATATCCTCGACGAGGATAGGTGTCGAAGACAGAGCCGCGAGCAGAAGACGCAGACGAAAATTCTGGCTGCCTTTCAACCTCGTATACGTTGTTTTCGCCATGCTTGCTTATTTTTTTCTCTGATTCGAAAGCCGGTGTGTGATGAAGTTAGGGTTTATTTAGGAGAACACTGTCGTGGCTTCTGTTCTATATTCGACAAAAGATTCTGTTCTTTTTTTTATTATTATTTATTTTTTTCTGAAACAATAGTTTGTACTACCTCAGCCCACTTATTTCTTCTCATCTTTCTATTTCGGGCGTCCCACATAATTCTTCCCATTTCCATTTTTGGTAAAATATTATCCCACTAATTAAACTAATTACATCATTAATATTAAAAAAAGTCTTCTCAATTAGCGTGTCTACTAATAACTTTTCTCTCTCCATACCTCAAAAGGTGTACTATAATACTCCCTCTGATTTTTATTAGTAGTCTTTCTAGTCATTTACACACATATTAAGGAATGAATGAAAATGACTCTTATATCCCACGTTAGTTATTCCCATGTAATCACTATTTGTGTTGTCAATTTAATACTAGGGTTAAATCTGGAAATCCACATACATCCTTCTCTTGAAAATACCAAAACGACAACTATTTAAGAACAAAAAAAAATTCTGGAACGCCAACTATACAAAATCAGAGGGAGTATTAAAATAATGTGATTTCTTAATCTCCGTGCCCACTAATCTTCGGGAACATTTAAATGGGACGGAGGAAGTATTAATTAACAAAGATACAAAGGCTAATGTCCAAAGGTCTCATCGATATATCGCCAATCGGGAAAACAAAGGCTCACAAACGAGCACAAAGCGTCCCACAAAGGGGCACAACACTCCCGCGAGGGGAGAAAAAGGTCCACAAGGGACAAAAACCGGCAGAAAACAGAAACACATAATCTACGACCAAGAACTAAAGAACCTATAACAGAAAGAGCTATTAAGATAAATCTACGACTCTTCACTTTCACTTGACCTTTAACTTCTGGGTTTTTATCTTCATCGGACTGAGGCTCCACTAGGGAGAAAAAGCTCCCGACCCAAGGGTATGAGGTCCCACTACGGGATACTCAAAACTGGCGCGGCGAGGCGCCGATGGACTGCTAGCAGCGATTGGAATGGGGTGGGCGGAGGACGGAACAAGCAAAAGAAACACAACGAACATACAAAAGAAACACAACGTACAATTACGAAAGCCAAGCAAAAACACACAAACACAAACAAACACGATACTCACGAAAAAAAGTAATGGAAAGCACAGAAATTAATCTAAAATTTAAAATTTTAACTAGCGCAACTCCCCGTCCTCGCCCGTGAGGACGGGGGACCATGAGGTCACCAAAGCCTTCCGCACGTCTAGGCGGCCCCAAGTCTGTCGGAGCGTGCACGGAGACGAGGCAGACCAGGCTCTGAGAGGGGGCCTGCCGGTGCTTGCTTTGCATTTGTGGGCGTGCGTCAGAACTTAGGTTCAAGGCGGCGAGAGAGCTTTGGGTAAGTTTTCGCAGAAAAGTTTCCTAGATCTACTCTTATCTGGCAGGAAAATTCTATTAGTACCCCTTTGTTTACTATATAGACCGCCAAATTAATATTCAACATTAAATATTCAGTTAGCTTTGACCAATTTTTTAACTATATTTATTACTACTTACTCTCTCCTATATATATTAAAAAATTTAAATTTAAAATTAACGAAATTATACTCATCAATAATCTGGCCTTTAGTTTAAATTACATTTTTTTCTTTTTTGTGCAATTAGGTATTTGATATTACTGAGTATATTATATACATATATATTTATTATTATAGAAAAAGCTAATATATATTATTTTGTACATTTCGATCGAAACAGTGGTTTATACAAAAATTGTTCCCTTAAATGAAAATTTCAATTTATATTTTGATATGTGATATATGAATTTTATCAAATAAGATAAATATTTAAATTGTTAGGTCTTAAAATCTGAGTTACATATAAAAGAGTTACTTATCTATACATATGTAAAACACGGATGATGGATGGACTAAGTAACAAAAACCAAATTAATTAATTAATGCTCGATAAAAATAATCCAATGTATTAATGACAATTAAATCAAATAATTAATACTTGCTATGCTACAAACAAATATTCAACGTAGATAGAACACGGTTTTTAACAAATTATTTTTATCATTTCAATATTTTTTACACCCGGAGTACCAATAGTAGCACACAAACTGGCGATATAAACTTGTTATTACTTGCCTATTTAGTTACTGTAATTTAAGACAACTTTTCTGGTTTATTATTTTAATGGTTAGAGAGAAATTTGATTTCTGCATTAATTAGGCTCATATTTAAATTTCCTAATATCTAGCTAATAATGTTAGGATTTGATTTTATTTTAGTACCAATTACTTGTAGGGATCATTAATTATTACTAATATTTTTATACACCCAGTGTGTGTTGTACAATATATGAATCTATGCTAAAAATAAAAGAGTAAAATTGAAATATACAACAAAAAATAAAGTGGGTGATCTCTTTTTATTTTAGCTGATTAATTTCACTCTAGAATTTCAAATTATAGAAATTTTTTTAATTAATTATCATCGTAGTTTTGAATATTAACCCATATTCGACAGCACCGAGCCGTTAACACGTCCATATTCATCTCAAAATATTTCACAGCTTATTCCCTCCGTCGTCTCACTATAGATAGGAGGAAGAAAGAACATTAGCTAGAAAGGCAAAGAAACTGAGATCGATGGCGAATTCAGTTCAGAAAACAGAGGATGAATGGAGGGCAATCCTTTCCCCTGAGCAGTTTCGCATCCTACGTCAGAAAGGCACCGAGTATGTTTTACCTTTTCAATTCTTCTCTCTCTTTTTTTCATGTATATATTTTCTGGTATAATAATGCACGATGCCGGAGATTACATGTAAGAATTTGGACAGGCCTCGTGGGACAGGGCATTACGACAAGTTCTTCGACGACGGCGTCTACAACTGCGCCGGCTGCGGAACGCCTCTTTACAAATCCGCCGCCAAATTCAACTCAGGCTGTGGCTGGCCGGCGTTCTTCGAAGGGTTTCCCGGCGCCATAACTCGCTCGGTAAGCACCAACTTAATCTTCTTCTTCTTTGGTTTTGTTCGAGGATTAGTTAATTTAATGAATGAAGGTGACTGTTGTTGCTATGTGGTATGCCTACCACGTGTTTGTTGTTTCGTCTCAAAAAGCCTGACCCCGATGGAAGAAGGACCGAGATAACGTGTACGGCTTGCGGCGGACACTTGGGCCATGTTTTCAAAGGCGAAGGCTTCAAAGTGCCGACCGATGAAAGGCATTGCGTCAACAGCGTGTCCGTCAAGTTCGTGCCTGATTCTGGCGATGAAAAGGTGAAAGGTTAGAAATGTGTTTCGTATGCATTTGCGAATGATGTTTCAGATATGCTTTCGCTTTGCCTTGTGTTGAATAATGGGTTTGGGTGTAAATGATGCTTTTATGTTTTCTTTCCTCGGCTGCTCTGTTTTCTTCTTTTCCCAGCCATGAACAAAGCCAACAGATTTCGATCACTCCAAGCACAGTAAAACAAATTGCTTCATAATTATATTTCGGCATCTTCGTTTGGCTTTTGGCTTATATTTTGATTCTTAAAAAGCAATCTTTAATCGAAAACGAGAAGAAACCCTCCAAAAAAACCCAACTCACTTTTGCTTCCTTTTCATCTGCTTCTGCCCCCATCCGATCAACTTGGCCGCCGGACAACCACATTTGTCCCTGAAAATCAGCACCGCCCGTCGATTCTCCGGCGCCATGCGGCTGAGCTCCGCCCTCAAACACTCATACTCTGGGCTGTCCTCGGCGCCGCCTTTCCAAACAAGCCCATTCACCTCCCTAACGCTTTTTCTATTCTCCCCTAGTTTCAACATCTCCTCGCCCTGCAACTGAAAATTGTACTCTATCGAGTTATTCAACTCCCCCACAGTTTCTTGATGTGGGCCCACGGCATAGTCTGTGTAAATGGAGAATGACAGAAAGGGCCACCGTTGTGAGCGCAATGGGGACGATGTGGGGGTTTTGGGTCGGGGGCAAAGTGGTAAATTATGCGTAGGAGATTGGTGAGAGACGAAACATAAGGAAAGCGGCGGAGAAGACGACCACCGTGAGTACGAGGAGGTCTAGGGTGGTGCTGTGGCGGTGGGCTGAGGGGTAATTTGGGGAATTTGTGTGGTTTGAGTTCTTGGGCGTTGGCATGCTATGGTGTGAAGAGAAATGGGGTGGCGTGGGTTTTCTGTGCATGTTCTACCTAAAAGACTACATGGTAAAAATAATGTTAGCTTTAAGAAAGGTTGGTGCGAAGCGAATGGCTCTGAAGACATGGTGTGAAAGTTGTGTTGATTGACACGTTATATACGTAGATAAAGCAGTGAGAAGCAGATTATCGGTTTATATTTGTAATGGAATCACTCAGAACTTAAGCGTAGACGACTCTGTAATGACTTTTTCAATCGACTTTTTACTCTAAACAAGATAGCGATAAATATGCTCACATACTTTGGTCTTTCAGTAGTCGTAAGTTTTTCACTGTGAGTCGTAGTTTGGTAACTTGGTTATTTGACCAGCCAAGAAAGCTTGCCCCTTTTTATTACATGCATAATGAGCCAAGCCACAAGCCTAAAAGCCCCAAATTATGCCACAAATCGATATAGAAGGAAAAAAAACAAAGATGGTGTCTGGTGCAATAATTACAACAACCCCATGTTTATTCTTTTAGTTTTAACTCAGCACGAGCCCCAATCTGCAATGCAATAAAGATGCATTAGCTTTAAGGGTGGTGTTTAAGTATATTTACAATCTCCACATTTTATTGTATACTCTGTCTCAAGTAGTTTGATGAAACTCTGAAACAGAGGAGAAGCTTAGCTTTTTAGTATGCCCTTTGTGAGCTTTATAGTCTCGTCTAGAGCTGTGTTCTGTTCATAACCTCACCTTTTTACCTACGTTAGTTTCTGGGCTGCTGTAAAGATGAGCAAAGAAGAGTTCTTGAAGATCCAGGTGATTAATATGCGTATTTTCTTTTCACGTATGTGAAAATTGTGGGTTTTATTGAACGTTATGTGGGCAAGTTTTTGCCTTTGTTTGCTCCCTTCGGACCAAGAAACCAGTAACGGAATTTACAGTGGATTTCATCTTACTTTTTTGTCTCCATATTTTTTGCGTTCGAGTTCAGTTTCAGTTTTTAACATATGTGAAGTTTACAGTGCTATGTGTGTGTTTTGCTGAAGCTTTCTTTGTGTTTCTACTCACAGACTTGGGTACTCAAAGTCAATCAATATACACTGCGGCGGCTGTAAGCATAAAGTAAAGAAGATCCTGCACAAGATTGAAGGTACCTGTAGAAATTCGGGCCGGGCCTCCGGTAATTTTATCCATTAACGAGGCCCACGCACATGCGCCACACGGAGGATCGGTGTCCGGTATAAGCTTGATGGGGTTCCTTCTTAAAACCAATTGGTGATAAGAGGAGTGATCCATCAAGCTTATAAACCATTTCAATTTCTTTGTAACTTTCGATGTGGGACATTTTTGTCCTCACACCACACGTGAGCATCTCAACACTCCCCCTCACGTGTGAGCCTATTTCTTTCTTTTTTTAATTGGACGGGAACGTCATTCTTTTCGAACCCGTCATATATTTTTATTTGAGTCGGATCATCCCCACTCTGATACCATCTAAGAAATACGGGTCGGACCTCCGGTAATTTATCCGTCATCGAGGCCCACGCACATGCGCCACACGGAGAAGGGGTGCCCGGTATAAGCTTGATGGGTTCCTTCTTAAAACCAATTGGTGATAAGAGGAGTGGCACATCAAGCTTATAAACCATTTGCTTTTTCATGTTATAATCGATGTGGGACATTTCTTTTGTCCTCACACGTGACACTATCAACACTCCCCCCTCACGTGTGAGCCCATTTCCTTTAATGGGACGTGAACGCCATTCTTTTCGAACCCGCCATATATTTTCTTTTTAATCGAGTCGGATCTTCCCGCTCTGATACCATGTTAGAAATACGGGCGGGGCCTCCGGTAATTTTCATCCGTTAATAAGGCCCACGCACATGCGCCACACGGAGAAGGGGTGCCGGGTATAAGCTTTGATGGGTTCCTTCTTAAAACCAATTGGTGATAAGAGGAGTGGCCCATCAAGCTTATAAACCATTTCAATTTCTTTGTAACTTTCGATGTGGGACATTTTTGTCCTCACACCACACGTGAGCATCTCAACACTCCCCCTCACGTGTGAGCCTATTTCTTTCTTTTTTTTTAATTGGACGGGAACGTCATTCTTTTCGAACCCGTCATATATTTTTATTTGAGTCGGATCATCCCCGCTCTGATACCATCTTAGAAATACGGGCCGGGCCCCGGTAATTTATCCGGACCCACGCACATGCGCCACACGGAAAATGAGTACTCGGATAACTTGATGGGGTTCCTTCTTAAAACCAATTGGTGATAAGAGGAGTGGCCCATCAAGCTTATAAACCATTTGCTTTTTCATGTTATAATCGATGTGGGACATTTCTTTTGTCCTCACACGTGACACTATCAACACTCCCCCCTCACGTGTGAGCCCATTTCCTTTAATCGGACAGAAACGCCATTCTTTTCGAACCCGCCATATATTTTTTTTTTAATCGAGTTGGATCTTCCCGCTCTGATACCATGTAGAAATTCGGGCCGGGCCTCCGGTAATTTTATCCATTAACGAGGCCCACGCACATGCGCCACACGGAGGATCGGTGTCCGGTATAAGCTTGATGAGGAATAGTGTCACGTGTGAGGACAAAAGAAATGTCCCACATCGATTATAACATGAAAAAGCAAATGGTTTATAAGCTTGATGGGCCACTCCTCTAATCACCAATTGGTTTTAAGAAGGAACCTCATCAAGCTTATACCGGACACCGATGGCGCATGTGCGTGGGCCTCGTTAATAGATAAAATTACCGGAGGCCCGGCCCGAATTTCTACATGGTATCAGAGCGGGAAGATCCGACTCGATTAAAAAATATATATATGGCGGGTTCGAAAAGAATGGCGTTCCCGTCCGATTAAAGGAAATGGGCTCACACGTGAGGGGGGAGTGTTGATAGTGTCACGTGTGAGGACAAAAGAAATGTCCCACATCGATTATAACATGAAAAAGCAAATGATTTATAAGCTTGATGGGTCACTCCTCTTATAACCAATTGGTTTTCAGAAGGAACCCCATCAAGTTTATCCGAGTACTCATTCTCCGTGTGGCGCATGTGCGTGGGTCCGGATAAATTACCGGGGCCCGGCCCGTATTTCTAAGAGTACCCCCTTATCTAAGTTTACAAGAGAAACATCTTTCTTCTACTTACTGAAAATCAATTCAATGAACTGTGATACTGTTGCTTCCTCTCTGTTAATCGCACAGGCGTTTACACCACAAAGATAGACTCAGAGCAAGGGAAAGTCACAGTTTCTGGGAACGTTGACCCCAAAACAATCATCAAAAAGCTCACAAAGAATGGAAAGCACGCCGAGCTATGGGGCGGCGGACAAAAGCCCGAAAAAAACGGCGGCCAACCTCAGCTTAATAATCAGTTCAAGAACATGAAGATCCAAGAAGGAAAAGGTGGAAATAACAACAACAACAAAAACCTTCCTAAAGGTGGTAAGAATCAACAGCAGCTTCAAGGCTTGAAAGACCTGAAATTTCCTTCTCAGTTCATGAAAGACATGGAAATCCCTCCATTCAAAAAGGGCCCGAATAATCAGAAATCGACAGGTAATAATCCCAAATTGCCCGAAGATGATGAAGATATGAGTGACTATGATGATGCCTTTGATGATTATGATGATGATGGATGTGACGAGGGTGATGAGCCTATTACGAACAAGGCGAAGAAGCCCTTAAAATTGTCTAGTACTGCGACGAAGAACGACACGTCGAGTAATGGTAAGAAAGGTGGCAATAATCGAAATCATGGTGGCAGCAAAGACAGCTTAGGAATGATCCATAATAGTAATAATATCAAGATGATGCCCATGGCCATGGAAGGGCAGAACGGTAATTTCGTCCACGGCCTGCCCGCCGGGGCTGAGCAGATGGCGGGGCCCGCGAATAACAACCCGTTTTCTCAGCAGCAGATGGCGGCGGCGATGATGATGAGTCGGTGTTAAGAGTCTTAATTATTTAATATTATTATTAGCTTGAAATTGAATT
This sequence comes from Craterostigma plantagineum, assembly GCA_027422505.1. Taxonomy (NCBI): domain Eukaryota; kingdom Viridiplantae; phylum Streptophyta; class Magnoliopsida; order Lamiales; family Linderniaceae; genus Craterostigma; species Craterostigma plantagineum. Next base: position 5,740,820 of record JAPQWV010000015.1, read on the forward strand.
TTAATTAGATTTGATTTAGATTTGGTATTTGAGATTTATTAGGAATTTAAATATTTGTTTTAGTCCTATATATAGGCGTCAGTCTCTTAGAAGAAAGGCATCGGGGTTTGAGGAAAAGGTTGGGGCCGGAGTTTATCTCTCGGTTTGGCTATTAGGAAAGCTATTAGGACAGCGTTTTTGTTCTTCGTTTTTCTTCATTCAAGAGTAATAAAATTATATTTAGTATATTCGCGTGTATATCATCTTCATACTCTAACAAATTGGTCCGACCTGCCGCCGAACCCCCGCCAAGCCGAGTTACTGTTCATCGCCAAAAAAAAAAACCAGTTTTCAGATTTGAATTATGGCCGGTACCAGAGCACAGATAGATCAGCGCGTCGAGGGGTTAGAGAAGACGGTTGATGAGTTGCGCGCATGTCAAGAGCGAATCGAAAATCAAGTACAAGAGAACCAGAAGACGCTTCAAGAGAACCAGAAGACGCTTCAGAACCTGCACGATATGTTCTATAAATTATTCGAGAAAACAGCTGCAGAAAGAGAGGAGTCATCGAAGAGAACAGAATATACTACACCACCTCGGGCCAAGATTGTTGAAAACACAGAGTCTGAAATCAATCAAAACCACTGCATGCTACCAAGACGTCTTGAAATGCCAATCTTCGAAGGCGCCGATCCAATCGGGTGGCTTGCTCGGGCAGAACAGTATTTTCTCATTCACAAAACTCCTGAAGATTATAAGGTTCCTAGTGCCATGGTCTGTATGGAGGGGACCGCTTTGCACTGGATACGCCTACAACATCAGAAGGCGCCAAACATGAGTTGGACAGATCTTCGAGAAGCCATGGTCAATCGCTTTGAGGGGAGGTTCAAGGGGAATCGAGTGGAAAGGATTTGTGCAGTGAAACAAGAAGGAACGATTGAGGATTACATTAACAATTTTGAGCGTCTAGTTTCGCATCTACCTGAAATTGACGAAACTTTCACGTTAGGGTTCTTTATGCACGGCCTGCACCCCGTCGTACAAGCGAAGGTGAGAGTTCAAAATCCAGGGAATGTAGATCAAGCCATGCAGTTAGCACGAGACATAGAAGAAGAACTGCGGCTATGTTTTCCGGAGTACACGGAGTTTCAAAAGAGCACTGCAAACAACTCGTTCCGACCCACGAGTTTCGCAAGGGGCCCAAAACTGAATTTGGAACGCTTGGAGCCCAAGGTGACACAAGGAGACTTGACGGTAGCGGGACAAGAGCATGTGCCAGTTACCACGAAGCAGGAGACCCCCTCTCAAGAATGCTATATGCCGCGCCATGCTCGTAATCCTGATCTGCGTTCGAAGCCTTTCCGTCGTATCTCGGACCGTGAATTTCAGGAACTCCGATCGAAAGGTCTTTGCTTCCGTTGTCGCCAACCTTATCATTCAGGACACGTTTGCTCAAAAGAACTTCGTATGATGATCGGCAGTGAAGAGGAGGACTGTTGTGAGACGGAGATTTTCGGACAAGTTACCGATTACCCGCCTTGAGGACAAGGCTGTTTTTCGAGGGGTGGATAGTGTTAAGTGTCTTAATTATTTAATATTATTATTAGCTTGAAATTGAATTTTAATTAGATTTCATTTAGATTTGGTATTTGAGATTTATTAGGAATTTAAATATTTGTTTTAGTCCTATATATAGGCGTCAGTCTCTTAGAAGAAAGGCATCGGGGTTTGAGGAAAAGGTTGGGGCCGGAGTTTATCTCTCGGTTTGGCTATTAGAAAAGCTATTAGGAAAGCGTTTTTGTTCTTCGTTTTTCTTCATTCAAGAGTAATAAAATTATATTTAGTATATTCGCGTGTCTATCATCTTCATACTCTAACAGTCGGCAGCGGGAAAATGGGAACGAGAGGTTTCAGCCCATGGTGTACGCTCGACCCCCGCCGAGCGTTAGTTATATGCCTCGCCGACGAATTATCCGCCGCCGCCTGGCGATAGGGCGGATCAGTACTCTATGTTTAGCGACGAGGATACTTCGAGCTGTACGATGATGTGAGGAAAAGAAAAAGGTGGTTAGCTTTTGTGGTGGTTTTATGGGTTCGTTCGTAACAAAGATGTGCTTTTTATGTGACGTATGATTGTGGATATAAATTGTTGCTAAGTCCACTAGAAACTTACATATTAGCAATAAATGGATCAAGTGCGAAGATAGATAATGGGAATTGATTTAGTAGTAGTGGTGTGGTGGCGCTTAATTATTTTGAGAAGAAAGGAGGCATTGCAATGGTTCAAGTCTTGTCGAGTTGTATGTTATGATACAATTATAACTAACAATTATTTCTTTTCCATTAAAAGGAAAATTTTGAGTATCAATACCAAATCAGTTGTTTATCTCTATATAGATAGATGCGTAGTCCCATGACAAATAAAAGCTGCCACTCGTAAGTATTTTTTTTTCCCGAAAATTGCATTAAATACAGGTGTCAAATAGCCCAAAGAATCTCATCGATGCATCGCCAATCGGGAGAACAAAGGCTCACACATGAGCAAACAAACCACAAGGAGGCACAACACTCCCACGAGGGGAGAAAAAGGTCCACAAGGGACAAAAAACCGACAAGAACACAAAAACCCATTATCTACAATCAAGAAATAAACAATCTATAACCGAAAAAGCTATTAAGTTAAACCTACGATACTCTTCACTTTCACTTGGCCTTCATCTGGGTTTTCATATTCATCGGACTGAGGCTCTACAAGGAAGAAAAAGCTCACAACTGAGGGTTGAGAGAGAGTCTCCCGGGCGGATGGATGACGGAAGTTGGCAGCGGCGGCAGACGGTCGGAAAGGTGGAGGAGAAATTAGTTTATTGCACGTCTTTTTCTCGTTCAAAAGATTGTACTAAATCAAATTCATGTTTCCATGTTAAGCAATAGTTTGTGTAGCAATCATGAATTGTGCAGTCCTCTTTATGGAAAAAGAAAGGCGTATTTATATGTGCAAGTTGCAATTAAGATTTATTTATTAAGAAAGGTATATTTATATGGCAAGTTGCCATTAGGGCGTCCACAACAATAACACACCCATAATACTACCACATCAACTTTTCACCATATTTTCCTATATTTTATTCTATAACACTTTTATCCTACTTTTTCCACAATAATAACACTACTATAACACGGACTCACAACTATAAATAAATAATTTCTTTTTTTTCTTCCTCATTCTCTCTCCTCCATAATACTATAATATTCCTATAACACAGTGTCATAAATATGACACAGTGTCATGCTCGTGACACATTCACAATGGTGGTGTGTCATATAAAGTGCCAAATAAGCACATATGACACACATATAAACCACCATTGTGGTTTAAGATTTATGTCACGTTAAAAAATCAGGAAAAAGCCGAAAACTAAAGTTTTGATCAGAGCAGGAACAAAGAAGAAAAGGAAATTACGATTAAAAACTTAGCCAAGCCGAGCCAATAAGCCGATGATAAGCGTAAATGTAACGGAAGTTATAATTAACGGCAGAAGGTAACGGCTGGTAGTCAAGTCAATTAACAAGATGATTAACGGCGTAGATGACACCGTTACCTGAATCTAATGAACATTAATTAATTAGTAACAAATAATGACATCATATTTATTTATTTAAGATATGGTGACAAACGTTTATCTCAGACAAATAGTGTTAGTAGGAAATAGGACATCGTTGCAACATTCGCTCAAAAGTTTAAGTGGTTGTGGTGTAGTTGAGCTCTGCAAGTCAAAGCTACACTACATATTCTGCTTATATATATTAGTAGGCACAAACTCAACCCAAATGTTAGATATCCTAAAGGATTGGGCCCATATTGTTACGTTGTGATCGATCGAATATAATTACGATTGTGCTCGTAAAATTATATTTATTAAATCACATCATATCTTATCCCATGCATGGATATGATTTGCCCATAGTTTCTAATTTTATTTTCTAGAATTATTCCCGCAAATATGATAAAGGAAAAAAAAGTCAATCAGAAGTCGTTGTAGTTGAGTTGTAAGTACTTTCTCCTCACAACAGCCAAACCTCTTACATTCACAAGATACGACATAGACAAGGCTATTGAAAGTAGTTCGTCAACTAATCTCAAACAATCACTACCAAGTACAGTCTTTTTGTCATCTTTTTTTTTTCGATTTACGAAATCACAATAAATAACAGAAATATATAATATAAGTATCGTTGAAGTGGCGTTGCATTCATCATCGATCACATGTCACAAGGGTCCATTTCATGTTTCGGACCTACGTTATAAAGTACATCCAAAACTTTATGATGTGATGTGACCGATTAAATTAATTTTATTTTATGACCTACGTATATCTACCACAGAATTTCAAGGCAAGGCCCACATGTGAGACATGTCGATTGATTATGACCAAGGACAAAGAAGCATATGACATTAATTAGATGGTATTGTGTGAGTGATTATTCTAATTAGGTCATCTTTGAGATACTAAGTTTCATATCTATAGAATATAGCTAAGCGTACCGACAGTTAATAATCAGAAAATTATATTCTTGAACGTTACAGTTGGCATAAGAAACCTTGTTTTTTGGTATATCTTAATGATATTTTTTTGAATCCTATACCAAAGTGAAATTCAAGATTCATGGAACCAAAGCGCCACGATAATATAAGAGTACTCCAAAAGAAGCTTCAAAGTTGCTTCTGAATTAAATGCGACACTCTTATCCAACCAGACAAAATATAAATAAAAAGTCGAAAGTACAATTAATAACGTGTCATTGCACATGGCCTTTTTCTTGTCTAAGGCTCATCAAATAAGAATAAATATGATAAATTCAACTGCAAAAAACAGATCGATTGGTACAGTTGAAGCTCGAAAAACCAAACTAAAAAACAAAAAAATACATATAAAGAACGGGCAAAGAACAGATCTGCAGTAAAACTTGCAAGAAATTAAATGTTACCGTTACGCGTACACACACTCAAAATTAATAAAAACATCAATTTTTTCCAGAAGATCAAACGTGCATAACAACGATAGCATGCAAAAGCTTAAGTTAAAAAAAAATTAGATCAGTCAAATCTACATGATTAAAACAGAGATTAATTTTTTTTTTCCTCAACTTTCATTGCTGACCATAATAATCTTATTACTATTACTACCACTCTGCATCATAGAGTTCTTGCAATGCGCAATGGCACCTTGAATTGCACTTTGCAGCTCATCCATGGACGAAGAACCCGACTCCAAGCCCGACCCGACCCGACCCATCTGCATGAAACCGAACCCGCTCCGCCCATGGCTCGGCGACGACCCCATGGACGATGGGCAGCTCAGCGTACAGCTTTTTCCTCTCGGATACCTCAGATTCCCAGAGAAAGAGTGTGAAACGACGTCGTTTCGATCGAATTTATGAGCAGTTTGAGGATAATTGTTCGAAATCTCCTTTTATTACACGCCGATCTTCCCTTCTTAATGCATGAAGTGGTGTTCGTCGCCGGTTTCTGCTGCTGTTTCGGCGGCGACAGCTTTTCGTAGAGAGGCTTCACCTTCTTCAGGTACCTGCGTATGACCTCCTTCGCCGTGGAGCTCACGCGCTTCACGGCGGCCGACGACGAAGACGCGGCGGCGGCGGCGGAGTTCTTGTTTTCCTTGCGGAATACCGACGAGAATCTCGAGAGAGAGAAGTACTTGTTGTTGTTCGACTGATGCTTATTTCTCTGAAGGAGACTACCGCCGCCGTCGCCGTCGTCGTGGGCGGCGGCGTTGGTGTTATTCAGCAGTTTGAACTCTTCGTTGTCCATGACGGAGCTCGGCCGAGAGGAGTCGCAGTTGAGGAGGTCGACGGTGGAAGAGGAGGTGGTGGAGTCGGTGGATTCTCTGGACGCGGTGGTGGTCGCGTCGGAGGACGACGACGTCGACGCCGACGAGAGGAGGAGAGTTCTTACCATGGAGATTCTCTGCGATGGGTGGAGCGGCAAAAGCTGGCCCTTGTAGAAGAGCTCGTCGGCGGGGCAAAGCGCTGCATCGGAGGATTTTCGAGGGGAGAGTGCTATGGTGAATTCGAAGTCGGAGGAAGAAGAAGAATGGGTCGGCGACGACGGCAGTGTGTGGGATTTCACGGTGGTTCTGCGGCGGTGGCCCATCGGAGAAGGTGGTGGTGGAGAGAAGTGCGAGAAAATGGAGAGATGTATTATTGCGAAATTGTTGTTATTTATTGAAAGGGCAGAGAGTGAGATTGAGATGAATGATGTTGTGGATCTTTCTGTAATAAATAAAATAGAAATATTTATTTAAATAAAAAACATAGATATATATAAATAAACTAACTATAGTAACCCATAATTGAATAAAACAACTATCACTGTACAGAAGGGGACACTTTTATTATAAAATGAGCTGGCATGTTCTTGATAATGAATTATTTTACACTGACTATAATGTATATACCGACTAAATATGTGTCTATATACGCTTATGTTTCTGAATAAAAACAGGGTTGGATTATTTCTTTCATAATTGAGTTTGAATAAGTTAGTTAGGGGGTGTTTGTTTTGAGGTGATCCTCCAAAACTATCACGGTGATCTTCACATCATCTCCTCATCACTCTATTTGTTTTCGTAGGTGATGAGTCATCACCGTAACGAAGGATCACCTAGGTGATCAAAGTGGGGTGATATTTCAACTTTTAGATCACCCTCAAAAAGCTAGTTGATCCAACATTACGGTGATGAGGTGATATTTGAAATTTTTATTTGGACAATATTCCCCTTGATATTTTAACATCTATTCCTTACATAACCTTATTCATATTTTTAAATTATATAACTATTTTATTGAAATATTAAAAACATATTTGATAATTAAAAATATAAAATAATATTGATAATTATATAATAGACTTATAATTAATGCTTAAAAAAAATTTAAATTCGATACTAAATCATTGCTCATTATTACGTAAAACATCATCTCAACGTAAAAATATTAATTCACATTACCCATATGCTATACGTATGGTTAAGTATGTCATTTATACAATATAACCCCACACATCACTGTGATTAATCAAACATAATATTCCAATATCACCTTAATATGCGAAATGAAATATCACCCCAAAACAAATGCTATGATGATATATCACATTGATCTACATTACGGTGATATTCACAATACGGTGATCTGAGTATCACCGTGATGCTGGATCACCAGAAACAAACATCCCCTTAATAAATATCTTGGGTCGTTGCATCATTGGCTCTGCCTTGTATCATAATTACAAATATATGTCGAAATAAATTGCAAAGTATCACTGCATGGAAACAATAACAGAATCGGAGTTTGGAAAAGTCACATGCATCCCCATTAATTCACCTTTGTACTAACTTACCATTAAAAAAGAAAATTAAATTTGAACTACAATATAATAAAATAAATTATATTACTGGCATTGTCATGTAGTCACATGCTTGCGATGGCCGGTTCTTGCTAGGTGTCACGTGATTAATCGTGCTACATGGCGTGGACCAAATGACGCTTAAATTCAACATTTGCTTATTTAATTTCTATAATTCATCACCTTATATTACTTATATATACGTGACTCAATATTGTCGCTATTAGTAAAAAAAATTTGCATTGCGGAATCCAGGGTGGCGCCTACGATATATCCATGATTCCCGGATTATCAGAAAATACTGTCTTAAGTGTCGCAAAATTTAAAATTCTATGATTGGTTACATTACAATGCGAATATTCACATCAAAATTAAGGTATCAATATAATCATTTTATTTTATTTTTTTGTAGCTACAAGAATATCCTTAGTGATGGGTTGCAGAAGAAAGTATAGTTTCTTAAATGAAGGGCAATGAGACTAAAATGTAGTAGTGGCATAGTTTTCCCAAGTATAAAAGGTCGACGATCATAAGATATGATGAAGATTGAAGGACCACAAGATTAAAATCTATTGCTAAGATATGTACTTTGCCGTCCTTTTAACTACGGAACAGTTCATGTCTTTATTAGACTACGTTTATCAATGACCCGGACAACCGGTTGTGCAATATAATTAAATAAAATAAATCAAATAAGTAAATATTTTCCACAACCTCCCACAACCCGGTTGGTGGACCAACCTGGTTCACCAACCGGTTGTGCACAGTTTTCAAAATTGTTTTTGTGGTTTTTGTTGATTTTTATGATACATTTAATTATCTATTAAAATTTTATTTTAATTTTTTTACTAAAATGTATGATTTTTTTCTCTACAAATAGAGATTAATATTGCTACATTTTGAGTCACAATTTCAAATTATCTATTTCTCTATTACATTCTATAATATATCATAATTCATATTATTTTTCTATCTCTAATAACCAAAGTATCTAAATTTTATATCATATAATAAAATCTATTTCAAACATTCAAATACTACTAAAAATAATTATAAAAATAAATATTATAGGTTGTATTGGGTTGTTGATAAAGTATGAAAATGGTTGAGGTGTAGGTTGTGAATGTGGAGGAGAGAGAAATTAATATTTTATTCTCATGACCGGTTGTGAAGGTCATTGATAAACATAGTCTTACATATGGAAGGGACCATCCGCCTATTGCAACATTTTTAATAGATTTCGAATATTACCTATATAAATTACTATTTACGAAAAATATGCTTAATTTTAATGGGCCTTCATATGCAAAAAGTAGGCCCATTTATCTGTTCAATTTGTCCATTAACGTTGCAATTCAGAATATGGAAGCTCTCTTATATGAGAGCAAGGCCAAGCCCATGTAATATGTGAATTGAATTTCCCATTTGTTGTTTTTCCATATATGACTTTGCTTGCGTTACAACTTACAAGTGCAAAACAACAACAAATAGGAAAAAAGGGGAAAAAAAACGTATCAGCTCATAGCTGCTTTGGGAGCACACACACAAGATTTAACGAGGCGATTACGATTGAATTTCTGAATTTCGTCCCTATTCCCATTCACGAATCGGTTTTCGTTGTACCGCTTTGACTTCAAAGGTACATTAGTCAGTTGGAATCAGTCTGATTTTCAGCTGGGTCAAGAAAAATGATTGTTTCACTCGAATTTCACTTGTGCATGTGATGGGCTGAAGTTGAATTACTTCTTTTTTTGGTGGGTTTTCTTTGTTTTATTTAGATCTGTCGAAATTGAGCTCCAATTGATAAAGTTGATTGAAGCTTTGGAGCTGCTTGCTGTTGAAGCTCGAAAAGGTGTATTATATTTAATTAGGCGGTGTGTTGAAGTAGAAAAAGTGCATCAGAGGTGTTAAGGTATCAAAATTGAAGGGAATTGTGACTTGAGTTGCGGGCCTTTTGGAAAGGGAGGTTCTAAAACGATGGGAAGTGAAAATTCGGGTTCGATTGACGAGGACAAGCCATTGGCAGTGATAAAAAAGAAAGTGAATAATAAGAAGAGAATTCGCAACGACTCATTGGAGAATAAGATAGATGATAAAGATGTTGATGTGCAGAGTAGCAGCAGTAAGAGAAGGACCGGGTTGGATTTGTTTGATTTCGATGAGTATGATGAATTTGATACTAAAACAGTGAAGCGTGGCCATTTCGAAGATGGAGTGAAACCAGTATTGGGAGAAAAGGGTAATGGGAAGGCAAAGAAGCTAGGAGTCAGCTCAAGCAAGAAGTCAAAGTTGGATAAACGGAAAGAAAGTGTTGACACTGATGGTTCTAGAAGTCGAAAGAGCAAGGGAAAAGACTCTGATGACATAAGGAATAAAGGACTTGAGTTGGAGGAAGGTGATGAGCCGATTAGATTGCAGGGGAAGAATGGCTTATTGAAGGTGAGGACGGATCAGAAGATAAAGAAGAAGAAGAAGGGTATGCCATCTTCTAGCAAGAGTTATGACTCTGAGGAAGTTAAAGAACACACTGATTCTGAGAGTGATGACATTGTCAGGAAGGAGTCGTATGAATCGCCAAATTCAATGAGAACAAAAGATGAGAGGGACATAAGTACAGAGAAAGTTAAAAAGGGAAAATCCAAGAATGTAGGGAGTACTGAGAAGCAAATGTTGCGTGAGAAAATAAAAGAGATGCTGATGGAAGCTGGTTGGACTATTGATTACAGACCAAGAAAGAACAGGGATTATCAGGATGCTGTGTACATGGATCCTAGGGGAATAGGATATTGGTCTATTACTAAGGCGTATGATGCCTTCAAGAAACAGCTAGAGGAAGACGACGATGAAAGCAAGCCAAGCGTAGGCTCCACCCCGGTTAACCCGTTGCCTGAAGATCTTGTGAATAAACTTACGAGGAGAACCAAAAAGAAAATCCAGGCAGAAATGAGAACAAAGAATAGACACGATCCCATGATCAAAACTGCAGAGATATCTCCTCAAGCAGAGTCTTCAGGGAACTCAGACAGCGAAGAGGAAGAAGAGGAGCCCCTCAGTTTCTTTATGAAACAGAAAAATAAGACACAAAGAGACCAGTCTCGTGGAGTTGATCGAGAGACTGGCGATGATCCATGTAATATCTCAGAAAACGGAAAGCCCAGCAAACTTAAGGTTGAAGAAAAAGCTTACAACACCACCGAGCCTAACATCACTCGAGGAGGAACAAATGCATCTGCCAGCAGATGCACACTTGTGGTTCGTAACTCTAGCAAAGGGGAAGACTTTCAATCTGATGGATATATTCCATATACTGGGAAAAGAACGATATTGGCCTGGGTAATTGACTCTGGCACTGCAAAGCCTGGCGAAAGGTTGAAATATATGAACAGAAAACGATCTCGAGTAATGCAAGAAGGTTGGATCACTAGGGATGGTATCCACTGTGGCTGCTGCAGTAAAATACTTACTGTTTCGAAGTTCGAGGTGCATGCTGGCAGCAAATCTCGTCAGCCTTTCGAAAACATATTCTTGGAGTCGGGCTCATCTCTATTACAATGTCAAATTGATGCCTGGAATAAGCAAGATGAGTCGACTGTTCGAGGTTTCCATAATATAGGTGCTGATGGTGGTGATCCAGACGATGATACCTGTGGTATATGTGGTGATGGTGGAGATTTGATGTGCTGCGATAGTTGTACGTCGACGTTCCATCATATGTGTTTGGGAATGAAGGTACTTTTCCCATAAGTGTTTTTAATGTGTGCGAAGTTATTAATAGAATTGCATAATGTGATTCTAGCATGTGGATATTTTGGTTATGTGAGTCTCTCTCTCTCTCTCTCTCTCTCTCTCTCTCTGACATAAAGGAAGAGAGGTTGCTGATATATTTATGTAGACATGAGATATGACAAGAGTACATGCCATACAAAATCGCGATATATTCTAGCAGTACAATGCCTAAACCTGCGGGTATAGTAATATTTTTTTCGTAACATTAGAAACGTGCGCTCTCTCTCTCTATATATATATATGTATGTATATATATATATATATATATATATATATATTGTCTTGTTTGGTTGTCTAATTCCTATTTTGTTGCAGACGCTTCCTTCGGACGATTGGCATTGTCCTCACTGTACTTGCAAATTTTGTGGGAAGTTCGATGCCAGCGACGATGTTAATGATCTTGAACTTAGCCGCTGCAGCTTCTGTGGGAAAAAATGTATGCTTTTTTGGGCTTGAAAGTATCTTTCATGTTTTGCCCCCTATTTCTTGTTTGCTCACATACGTATAAAATTAGTGCATATCATAGAATAAATCAAAAATTGAGCCATAATAATTTTATACCTTGCGCTATACAGATCATACATCATGCAGCGAGAAGGTCAGTGAGAAACCCACGAGTGCAACCTTTTGTGAACTGACATGCCAGAAGGTATTAATCATTAATATGCTTTGCTCATTTTATGCGCAAAATGTTACTTTTGCTACTCTGTTTTGTGTTTCTATAAGCCTTCTCGATGCCACATTCACGAAGAACGTTCAGAAAATATTGATCGGGCAAAAAGCTTAGTGCTTTATCGAATAAGGATCACCTATTGTGTTTAGTCGTAGAGTTGATTATGCGAGAAAATTAACATACGATGCGCCAAATTTTATGACATAAATATGTTACTAAGTCTAACAAAGACATTCTCTTCTTTATTTGTGCAGCTCTATGATCATTTTCAGAAGATCATTGGAGTTAAACATGAACTACAGGTGGGATACTCGTGGTCTCTTCTTCAAAGGACAGATGTGTCTGATACTTCTGTCCAGGGATTCACTAACAGAGTTGAATGCAACTCAAAGCTGGCCGTCGCGCTATCTGTGATGGATGAGTGTTTTCTCCCCATCATTGACCGAAGGGGTGGGATAAATATTATAGAAAGCGTTGTTTATAACTGCGGGTAATCCATTTAAACTTTAGTCGTCAATAACTCGGTGGTTTTCCTTCATCTTTGTTATTTTCTGTAGAACAGATGATCAATGGTATGTTTGTGGTATTGTAATCATGTAGGTCGAATTTCAACCGCCTAGATTTTGGTAGATTCTACACGGCTGTTTTGGAACGTGGCGATGAAATAGTATGTGCTGCATCGATTAGGTAATGAGAATGTTCTTCATAATTTCGTTACCTCCCCTTAGACTTGAGCGAATAATTAAACTGTTTTTTTTTTTCCTTTTTGTCTTTTTCTTTACTTAAGGATCCATGGGACAGTACTCGCCGAGATTCCATTTATCGGTACGCGCGAGAAATACAGGCGTCAAGGAATGTGCTTGCGCTTTTTGTCCGCAATCGAATCTGTAAGATGATTACGCGACTTACTACATTTATCTGCGCCATTTTTTCTATACACGAATCAAGTCAGATTATATTTCAATTATTTCATTTGCTATTAATTTCCCAGGAGCTTCGTTCTGTAAAAGTTGCTCAGTTGATCGTTCCCGCCATAGCTGAACACACTAGCACGTGGATGGATGGCTTTGGCTTCCGTGAACTCGGCGATGCACATCGAAGAGAACTAAAATCTCTTAACTTGCTGGTTTTTCCCGACACGGATATGCTGCAGAAGCAGTTAGCTGAGCCAAAAAGTCCCGAGGGTTAGCGTTTAATTGCGCAATACTTCGATGATCTTATTACGAATAGTAATAATTTCTTTCCTTTTAATTCGTTATTCTGTCGAAATTGCAGCCGCAAAAGAAGATTCTGAAGCAACGAAAGAGCAATCGCATTCCCCTGTTTCAGTTCAAGAAACAGATACTGAAGCTGCTAAGATGGATGGCGAACCTTCTGATCCCGAAAAATTATCTGCCAAAGAAGACGGCGCGTCGAAGATGGCATTGCAAAATGTGCAAAAAGAATCACCATTATCGTCGACTGGTTTGATACCTTCTCCTTCCATCCATGGTGAAACGCATGATAATGCATCTTCTGAGAACGCCAGTGGCCGTGTGAGGGAAGCTGACAAGTGTCACGCTGAAGGCAATGGTACGAAAAGCGAAGTCGAGGAAGATGATTAGCGCTACTAACTGTTCAACAGCAGCCTAGCCATGTTCTTGAAACACCTGAAGAAATGTATGGTGCTTGATTGTTTTAGAGGTTCTTGATTTGGACAGTAAGTAGTGGTGAAGCTTACTTATTACAGATGGATAGAAACTTGCTATGATTATATATGGCTTGAATTTGAATAGAGTTCATACTCAGGTGCTTGGTGATGGTGTTCGAAGGCATTTTGTGTGGGGAGTTTGAAGTTTGGAGAAGATGAAAGGTGTATATGTACTCCAACGTAAAATCTGGGGACCTAATTGAAAATAAAAACAGATGTTACTGAAACTTCTTTTACATTTGCAATTGAGTTCACTGATTGGAGAATCCGTCAAAGGTGACACGAAAAAAATGAAACAACTTTGAAAAATTGTAATCAGACAACATAAAATAGAAGTTCCAATCAATTTAATATTCTTGACCGAGAAAATTTCGATTTTCGCAGTTTATGGCTTATTGATTGGGTGATTGGGCCACAAGGTTGTTCTAAAACTTTAGGGTCTAAAAATGAATAAAGCTTAGAATTGAGGGCTGAGTTGTAATCTCAGTTTACCCATATTAGAGGAGCTGATCCATAATCACAGGACTATTTACATTTCCTGTCGCTGGAAGCTGGAAACCAATTCGTCTTCTGTATGGGTTTTGATGGCCTTTCTTCTGTAGGGTTTCTGATTGGCATAAATCACTTGTAAGTTCTAACCAAAATTCTCAATCTAGCTCTTATTCGTAACCTTTAGTTTCTTTGATGTTGAATATCTTCTCATTTTTCGGAAAATGGTGATAGAATGAAAGCGGTAATCTGAGTATTGAATCGAGATTCCTTGAAAGCTGGGTGAAAAAAGTTAGGTGGAAGCTCAAAACCAACGACGAATTGGGCTAGTTACGTTCCATATGTATCGACTTTTTCACAAGTTGTCATCCTTATGGTGATAGAGATCAATTGAAACCCTATTTAACTAATGTGAATTAGATTCCGCATGATATCGATCTAATGTTTTTTTATGGACATCTATGATGCACAAGTGGTTTTGTATAGTCGAGTTTGGTTTTTATCTGATATTATTTGTGGTTTTGGTGTTTATCTGATGCTATTTGTCATTTTGGTGTTTCTCTGATGAATTTGTAAGCTTTACATGTTTTTCACCTCTGCTACCTCGTATCAATTTGGATTTATAAAAGGCGACAAGGCGTTAGTTTGGCTAGCCTTTGATTCAGTATTTCTAGTACAAAATTATATATGAATTTTATAGGACAGAAAATGTGTAGCGTTGAAGAATATACGGAGTTCAATTATGTCGATATTCAATTGTATGACAATGGTTTAAAGACTTGCCTCATTTTACATGTATTCCCAATGCCAGCCTCGCTCGTCGGCAGAACTGATTTAGTTTGAATCCATGATATGGAATGTTTTTTTGGGTAGTCTTGAAGGTTTAACCTCTCGACCTATTTCTGTCGCGCATTGATTTCTCTTCTTAAATTTTAACCTTTAATTACCCATTTGAAGAATTTCTATTTTTTCTTACTCATTTTGCAGAGTTTAAATGACCAGTGAGGCTCAAAATATCCTGATGAATATCGACAATCCAACACAAAATGAAGAAAGCTCAAGTGGGCTGTGTGAAAACGAGCTAAAGTTGTACCCAGTCTCTGCTAACAAGTCAGGTGAAGGCCGACCTTATGCACCTGAAAATTGGCCAAATCCCGGCGACAATTGGAGGTGGAAAGTTGGAAAGAGAACAGCGTTATCGGGGTACTATGTGGACAGATACATATCTCCTCCAAGCCACTTGTGTCGCCCTGGATTTGCCACAAAGTATGCCAGCAAGCTCTCGCTGGAGCATTTTCTCCGCGCAAACTACCCAAACGCCGACATAGAGGCCTTTTTTGCTTCATTTAGCTGGAAAGTCCCATCTCGTCAAGTTAAAAAGGGTATGGCGTCATTTCTATTTCTGTTTCAATCTCCAGTAAAATGTTCTTAAACTCTTAATGGTTAAAATTTACTTTGATGGCATTTGGGAAGAGAGTCTCTTCATCATTTCTTTCTAGGCGTGGTTAGTTGGAACTAGGAAGCAAATTAAACACTATTAACTTGCTCACCGCGTGATATATGATGTTTACAGGCGATTTGAAGCTGTTGAAGGGTCCAGTAGATACCGCAGAAAAACCTGAATCTGATGCACCTAACAAAGAGCTTCGTTGCAAGGCTGGTAATAAATTGTGCAGCAGCTTAAATGCTGAAAAGATGTCCATTCAAGATACGATGCTATGCGATATCTGCTGCAGCGAGCCTACCTTTTGCAGAGATTGTTGCTGCATTCTATGCTGCGAGAAAATCGAGGTAAGCTTTGGTGGCTTCAGTTATATTAAATGCGAAGCTAACGTCGATGGCTATACCTGTGGACATATGAGCCATATTGAATGCGCCTTACGCGCTTATATGGCTGGAACGCTCGGTGGGACCATTGGTTTGAACACTGAATACTACTGCCGTAGATGTGATTCAAGAACCGACCTAATTCCCCACGTTACAAACGTTCTGCAATATTGCGCATCCATTGATTCTCGCAGCGAGATTGAGAAGATTCTTCAAGTTTGCTCATGTCTTGTTCGCGGGTCAGAAAGAATACGAGGGAAGGTCTTGTCGCATCAGATCGAATCGGCCATGGCAAAGGTACCCTATTGAAAGAGTTTAATGAACGCGCTGTAGAGCAATTTATTTTTCTGTTTCTCAATTTTTCTTTTCAAACACCCGATTGTGACTCGATCGATCATCTGATGCTTAATCAGCTAAAAAACGGAGACAGCCTCAAGGATCTTCTGAAGAACGAAGAACTCTCATCTGCAGTTTCTGGTGATCCTTTCGTTCGGCTCATATTCTACTCCCAGACTTACTTTTAACGTTTTACTACTACTCAGCATAATATAACCGCGCAGATCTCCCGCCGTGCGCAAACGCTTCGATAAAATCCACGACAAACGAGGCGTCGAGACACTGCGAAATCGAATCGCCTAAGCTATCTTCGAAATTCGACCCGAGAGTCGAATCCATAAAACTCGAGGAAGAGGTCGACGCCGTTCTAGAAGCTTTAAAAAAGTCGCAAGAAACGGAGTATAAGCTCACGTCTAAAAAGTTCTCTGCGCAGAAAAGCTACGTCCTCAACCTTTATCAACAGCTCGATAGGGACAGAACTAACCTCACGAGGAATACTTCGCCCGACGACGCTGATTCTTTGCTCGACTGCATATTAAATAGGGTGAGTCGTATAAAGGATGAAGTCGCAAAGCTCAAGGAAATGGCCGAAGTTGCGAAGGGGTTCGGGCGAGTGAATAAGCGTACCCTCGACGAACACTTCGGCCTCGCCGACGACAAATGATTTGTGTGCTTTTTGTGTGTTTTTATTTTTTTTTCATCTAAGATTTCACTTTCTGTTCGATTTTGTTGTTGGAGTTAAATGCTAGTGTAATTTCACCTAGATTTTATCAACTCATAGGTGAAATGAGGAGGAGGAGAATCTGAGCTGTGCCGTTGAACTTTATGAAAAATTAAAAGAAGGAAAAAACTATAATGAAAAAAATTCAGTTTAACGTCCTTCGGAAAACACTTCTATTAGTTCTTCGTTTCTTTTTCTTTTTTTCTTCAAAAAAAATCCTTTTGGCATATATTTACGAGGAGAGAATATCAAGCATGATTATGATGATTTGAGTAGGTTAGGCTCATGCAACAAGTCTTGCTTTCTTCTTGTCATTACATACGCCTTATATCATATCATCTCATCTGCCATTCTCCTACAAACAAAACGGTATTGGATTAGTGTCGAATCCTGAATCTGAAGATTACTTACCTTTTTGTAATTGTTTACGAATATGATTCATTATAAAATATTAAATAGAAGTATATTATAGCAAAACCTCTATAAATTAATACTCTAGAAATTAATAATCTCTCTAAATTAATAAAATCTTCCGGTCCCGACTTGAGCCTTTGTAAAAAATCACCAAATTCGATAAGATAATAATATTTTCGGAAAATCCCTTTATAAATATTAGGTATCATTAAACTCTAAATTAATAATTCATAAAAATTACAATTATAAATTATGGTAATTTGCTAAAATAAGAATCTATGTGTTAGATTTTCTGGATTTCATCCTTAACTTTTTAAATTGCAGTCAATAGTTCCGATATCGAGTTACTAGCTGCAACAAAAAGTTGTGAATGGTTGTTGGCGCCATTTTGTGTCTCTTAATATCCCTGAACGATATTCCAATGATATACTGAGAGCATTTGATATTGTACCTTAACTAATTTTCAAACGATATTTTTCATTAATTCACACTTCTAAATCGTTTTGAGTACATGAATATAATTAATGAAACATATTTGAATTCATTTATCGTCAATACATTCCAAATTTGTTGAATTTGAAGAGTCTCCCTTTTAATTAATAAAATATTAATTTATGGATATATTAATATCTCTTTAAATTAATAAAATTTCATGGTCCAAATGTTATTAATTAATAGAGGTTTTACTGTAATATAGAGAGCAATTACATTAAATAAATTAATTTATTAAGTTATTAGAGAATAATTATATTAAAATTATTATTATTAATAAAATTTAATTCGTTTCTTCGATTTAAATTCAATTCTTGAATAATTAAAGTTCGAATATTAATAGAAAAATGTAATTGAAATGGGCCTATGTAATTGTTATTATTACTTTTAAAATATAGCCCAATAAAATATTCAGCCCAGTAAGAGGACAATCTTTTCTAATCAGGTTCCTCTTATAAGTTATACGAAATTATGAATCTTCTTAAAAAGAATACCAATGTCGACGCCATCAACCATGATAGATACTCGTCTCTAGGTTAGTCCCTTATATGTTTATCTCAAGCTTGGTTTATGTTTCGGTTTTTTGGTTGTTGTGTTGGAGTTTTATGTCTTCTCTGTGTATCTATATATATTGTTCGAGGGTTTTTTGTTTCGTTGCCTTTCGTGGCAGCGCGTGAGCCGCTAATATTAGATATGCTTGAATAAGTCTATGTTTGAATAAGTCTCTTTAGAGTCCGTAAGTTTAGTTACTAGATATTAGCTTAGTGGAGTCCGTATTTTTAGTTTTTCCTGTTTCTGAACTGCTATATATATATATATATATCTCATATAGCACATGGAATAAAGACGTTGGTTTTCCTTCATCAAAGACTTCGAACAACTATTTTCTTTATAACATTCTGGTATCAGAGCCATTCAAAGGCCTGATAAATCTTAGCTGCAGCTAGCTAGAAAAGATAGAGAGTGATGGCAACAGAAAATACTTTTGTGCAACCTTCAATTCCCAAGTTCGATGGCCACTATGATCATTGGGCAATGTTGATGGAGAATTTTTTGCGCTCAAAAGAATAGAGGAGTTTAGTGGAAATTGGAATCCCAGTTACACCTGTTGGAACGACACCGACTGAGGCGCAAAAACGTGCACTTGAAGAACAGAAGCTTAAGGACTTGAAAGCAAAGAACTATCTTTTTCAAGCCCTGGACCGTTCCCTTCTTGAGACGATTCTCAATAAGGATACTGCTAAAGATATATGGGACTCTGTGAAGAAGAAGTACCAAGGTTCGACACGGGTTAAGCGGGCTCAGTTACAGGCATTGAGGAAGGAATTTGAGACTCTCCACATGAAGGTCGGAGAGACTGTGAATGACTATTTCGCACGCACACTTACAATTGCAAACAAGATAAAGGCTAATGGTGAAATCGAGAGTGATACAGAAGTGGTGGAAAAGATACTACGATCAATGACTCCGAAACTCAACTACGTGGTTTGTGCGATTGAAGAGGCTCAGGATACAACCAAACTGTCTATAGATGAACTACAAAGTAGTTTGCTAGTGCATGAGCAGAAGATGACTAGCCCTGAAGAGGAACAAGCTTTGAAGGTAACTTCTAATCGAGGAGGAGGTCGTGGCAGCTATCGAGGACGAGGTCGAGGACGAGGAAGGGAAAATTTTGACAAATCCACTATTGAGTGCTTCAATTGTCATAAATTAGGGCACTTCCAGTGGGAATGTCAAAGCAAAGAAACCAATTATACGGATTTTTCTGAAGAAATGTTGCTAATGGCTCAAGTGGGAGAGGAACAACTACAGACTAATGATTGGTTTTTGGACTCTGGTTGCAGCAACCATATGTGCAATAGGAGAGAATATTTTGCAGACCTCAATGAGCAGTTTGTTAATAAGGTGACGTTAGGCAATAACGCAACTTTATTCGTGAGAGGAAAAGGAAATGTGCGGCTGCAAATTAATAATCAAATACAGGTAACAACTGAAGTTTTCTTTGTGCCTGATTTGAAAAATAATTTGCTGAGTATTGGGCAACTTCAAGAGAAGGGTTTGGCTGTGCTTATTCAACACAACAGTTGCAAGGTTTATCATCCTGAAAGGGGTGTTATCATGAAATCCGCGATGTCCTCCAATCGCATGTTTAAAATTGCAGCAACGTCTCTATCATCTGGTACAACTTGCTTCAATACGATAACCGAAGATGTTAGTCAATTATGACACTGTCGTTATGGTCATTTGAGTTTTAATGGACTCAATACCTTACAACAAAAGGAAATGGTAGTGGGCCTGCCGCAGTTGATGAAACCATCAAGAGTATGCAAGGAATGTCTGTATGGAAAGCAACAACGAGATCCATTTCCTAAGAAGAGCGCTTGGAGAGCTGAGTTGCCGTTGCAATTAATTCACTCTGATTTATGTGGTCCAATTCAGCCAATTTCCAACAGCAGTAAGAGGTAGTTCGTTTCTTTTATTGATGATTGTACTCGGAAGACGTGGATCTATTTTCTACATGAAAAATCAGAAGCATTCAAGTACTTCAAGGAGTTTAAAGCCAAGGTTGAACGTGAGGCAAATCTGAAAATCAAGGGCCTTCGAACAGATCGTGGAGGCGAATTTACTTCATCAGAATTTTCGAAGTTTTGTGCTGAAAATGGGATAAAAAGGCAACTGACTGCTCCGTACTCGCCTCAGCAAAATGGTGTAGCTGAGCGGAAGAATCGTACCATTATGAATATGGTTCGAAGTATGATGATCGCTAAAAGTATTCCGAAGAATTTTTGGCCCGAGGCAGTTAACTGGGCTGTTCATATCCTCAACAGAAGTCCGACAGTCGCAGAGCAAAACAAGACGCCAGAGGAAGCTTGGAGCGGGGAAAAACCTTCTGTTGGGTATTTTAAAGTCTTCGGTTGTTTGGCGCATGTGCATGTGGGTCATGAATCTCGAACTAAATTGGATAAGCGTAGTGTAACTTGCGTTCTATTGGGAGTTAGTGAAGAATCAAAGGCGTATAGACTCTATAGTCCCACTGATAAGAAGATCATTATTAGCCGAGGTGATGTCTTTGAGGAGGATGAATGTTGGAATTGGGGAGAAGAATTCACAAGCTCAATTCTATCTGAATTAGACTGGGGAGAACATGAAAGAGATGACGAAGTAGCTCATGATCCGTTGGAAGCAGTAGAGGAAGAGCAAGCTGAAGCAGCAGCAGAAGAAGAAGACGTATACCATGAAGAAGGATATATCCAAGAAAGAGCAGCCCCTGAACATCAATTTCCACGACGACAGCACACTCGACCTTCTTGGATGCAAGATTACGTGACATGTGAAGAGATGTCGTTTGATGATTTCGAGTCAAATCTTACAATCGGCAGCGACAACGATCCCATCCAATATGAAGAAGCAGAAAAGAATCCGATTTGGAGAAGAGCCATGAAGGAAGAAATTGAAGCGATTGAAAGAAATGGAACGTGGTATTTGACTGAGCTTCCTGAAGGTGCTAAGAAGATAGGTGTTAAGTGGATCTTCAAAACAAAGCGTGATGAGAAAGGTGATGTTAGTAACCATAAAGCATGATTAGTGGTTCGAGGATATACTCAATAATACGGAGTAGATTATAAGGAAGTGTTCGCCCCTGTTGCTCGTATGGAGACAATCCGATTGGTTATCGCTGTAGCAGCTTATCATGGATGGCCTATCTACCAATTGGATGTTAAATCTGCCTTCTTGCATGGGGAATTAACCGAAGATGTTTTTGTTGAACAACCACAAGGATTCGAGAAAGCTGGGGAGGAAAGAAAAGTTTATAAGCTGAAGCGTGCTTTATACAGCCTAAATGAAGGCTATTTTCTGAGCCATGGATTCGCAAAATGTGAGTATGAACCCACTCTATTTACTAAGATGAAGGAGAACGGAATTATGGTGGTGAGTGTGTCGTGGATGATTTAATTTATGCAGGGAATGATGATAAGCTAATGATTGAGTTTAAGAAATCAATGCAGTTGGAACTTTCTATGAGTGACATGGGGAAATGAAATTCTTTCTTGGTCTCGAAGCAACTCAGAAAGATGATGGTATTTTTGTTTGTCAAAAGAAGTATGTGGCAAATCTTTTACAGAGGTTTGGGATGAGCAGTTCAAATTCTGCTCAAAATCCAATGGTTCCGGGAAGTAAATTAGGCAAAGACGAAGAAGGAAAACAAGTTGGTAAAATACTCTACAAGCAGATGATCGGCAGTTTAATGTATGCGACAGCCACGCGGCCAGATATAATGTACAGTGTGAGTCGAGTTAGTCGGTTTATGGAAAATCCTAAGGAACTTCATCTACAAGCAGTGAAGCGGATCATTCGTTATCTCAAAGGAACTTGCGAGTTTGGACTCTTCTATGAAAGAAATGGAGGAAAAGATCTTATCGGCTATTCAGATTGCGACTACGCAAATGAAGTTGAAGACCGGAAAAGTACGTCTGGGTATGTTTTCATGCTAAGTGAAGCTGCTATCTCGTGGAGTTCGAAGAAGCAACCGGTCAGGCCTGGCTATTGGGTAAAGCCACTAAGGCATGGGCTTTAGGCCCCATCATTTAGTTTAGTAATATTATAATATGAAAAAAAAAGTTAATTAAGCTCAGTATTTGAGCCCAATACAACAAATAACTATTATTTCTCCTTTAATAATTAGATTTGCATTTTTTATCCTTTCTTTTTTTTTTGTCTTTTCAACTTCCTGACTTTTCATCTTTTCTTTCGGTTGTCTTTTTTTGTTGTCTTTTCAACTTCTTTACATTAGCTTTTTGTGCCTATTAAAAAATCACTATGTCCCTCATTTTGAATTTCCAACGGCTCATTATCTATCTAATAGCTCAATAGAATCTTGTGATTGCCCTTTTTTTTACGTTTTTCACTAAAATAAGTATTCAAAATTTTTAACTCCGCATTCTATAAATTTAAAATTATAGTTGCCGGTCCCAAGCCCTGATAAAGGAGGAGGGTTATGTGCTATTGATACCTAAAAAATTTTGTTAATATATAATATTTATTTTTTCAATAAAAAAGGCCTCATCGAAAAATTTTGATTTAGGCCTCATATTATGATGAGCCGGCCCTGCAACCGGTGGTTAGTTTATCAACAACTGAAGCCGAATTTATTGCAACAGCTGCAAGTTCATGTCAGGTTGTGTGGCTTAGGCGAATACTTGAGGCAGTGGGAAGACATCAAACAAGGCCAACAGTTATTTACTGCGACAATAGTTCGACCATAAAGTTGTCAAAGAATCCAGTTATGCATGGGAGGAGCAAACATATTGACGTACGCTTTCATTCTCTGAGGGATCTTACAAAGAATGAAACAGTGGAGCTACTACACTGTACTTCAAAGGAACAAGTCGTTGATGTTATGACGAAGCCACTCAAGCTGGAAGATTTTATTCAAATGAGAAGAAAGCTAGGAGTTGTCGCAAATGTAAACTGAATTATCGATAGTTCAGTTTAAGGGTGGGAATATTAGATATGCTTGAATAAGTCTATGTTTGAATAAGTCTCTTTACAGTCCGTAAGTTTACTTACTAGATATTAGCTTAGTGGAGTCCGTATTTTTAGTTTTTCCTGTTTCTCAACTGCTATATATATATCTCATATAGCACATGGAATAAAGACGTTGGTTTTCCTTCATCAAAGACATTGAACAACTATTTTCTTTATAACAGCTGGGTCCATGACTGGTGGCATAAAAATCAATGCTTGGTTATGGGTTTGGCTGTTAGTTTGATTTTGCGTGTTTCAGATTTTCACGGGCGACTATGTGTTTGATTTCAAGCTCCGATTATGAGTTCCATGTTTCCTTGTCTTTGCTTCACTATTTTTCTTTAAGGAGATGAATAATTGATCTTGGATTATTGATTTTGGAGGTGAGTAATTGTTTTTTTTTCCTTTAAGGAGATGAATAATTGATTTAGGATTTTTAGTAAGTTTTCTCATAACTTTTGTTCTCTTTTTCCATTTGGTCCCCGTGTATTTTCGAGGTTTGATTATAGTTCTGTTTGATTGCTGATATATTGTACTTTGTTATGTTGAATAGACGATTCTGAAATAAACAGCTTGCTTTGGATGATGGCGGAGGATAATAAATCTGGATTACTATTTATCGTCCTTTTTTTACTAGTCACCGCCCCTAAAGGATAATAAAGAAGACGATTTGCCATTTTGAATAAAAATTTCTATTTAAAACCCTTTTCCAGACAACACTTTCCTTATCGCAATCATACATCCAAATCAGACTAAAAAAACAAAAATACTCAAATCGCAGTGGATCGACGACAGAGACAGGGGAAAGGAAAGGACCTATTCGCACGACTGGTAAGCAAATTCTCGTAAATATCGTTCGTACGTAGATGAATTATCGAACACGGGTCGAAATCGTTTGAAAAAAGTCCCGATTAAACGAATTTTTGGGCCGGCGCATGACACGGTCGAAAAATATTTTCGGCCGGCACAATAGACAGTTACAAATTATACTGCTCCATTAGGTGCAGCCAGTGATCCAATTGACTCTGATATCTTCTCCGGCAACTCGATCATCACGATTCGTGAATCAATACGGATGTAAGATGGGCATTGGAAACTCTGGACATAAATTAAGTCTAATATAATGCTGATAATTATCTCCAAGGTACGCCATGACGATCGTACGGCTCGGTCCAGTAGCAGTCCGACCGGCACGCAGTGGCAATATTGTGTTCGAATGCATGTCGATGTTCGACTCATTGCCGTACCCGTAGAGGATAACTACAGCGTTCCAAAGTGTCGCAACAGCCCACAGATCCTTTGCATATATATTTACGAGGAGAGAATGTCAAGCATGATTATGATGATTTGAGTAGGTTAGGCTCATGCAACAAGTCTTGCTTTCTTCTTGTCATTACATACACCTTATATCATATCATCTCATCTGCCATTCTCCTACAAACGAAACAGTATTGGATTAGAAGATGAAACGACCGATTATTACTACTATAATCTTTTCCCTAACAGTTCTTGCATCATCATCTACAATGGCAGCAGCAAACTCATTAACAGGAGATGTTCAAGGATGCTCAGTAATGGGCATAAACCTAAGAAACTGCCTAAGTTATTCGAGCCCAACGACTACTATTTCTTGCTGTGAACCTCTCAATCGAGCCATTCAAGCGGGATTTTACTGCATATGTGCTTTGATAGGCCAACGTTCAGTCGACATTCCTCTGCTCAGCACGTCTCAGATTGCTCTCACTTTCTCCAACTGCTACTTACCCCTTCCACCTTTAACAGATTGCCATGGTTAGTAGTAACGTTACCAGTTTGCCTTTATTTACATTGATTTTTTTGGCTTTTTTTCGCCTGGGATTTGATGATGTCTTATTCTGAAGTTATGGGGCCGAATCCTTTCATTACAACGCCTAGTCCTTCAGGGCTAAATCAGACGCTATCTCCCCCACAAGTCGATGAAAGCGTGCCTGAAGATTCGACAGAATCTGAAAGAAATGCAACTACAAACAGCAGTTCTACTTCAGACCAATCGAACTTTCCGACTGTAGTGGACGATCATACATCAAATGGTGTAATAAAGAAGGATGGAGTGTTGTTCTTGAAGCTATTGTCTGTACTTGGACTTCTTGCTAGTATTATTACTAGTTCATAGCTTGAAATCCCATTATATATTATTAGCAATGAGTGCACGCAAAAAAAAGCTCAATAACACAGCCCAAAGATTCCCAAAAAACAGCCTAATCGCAGAGATAGGAAAAGGTACAGTGTGCCCAATCGATGCTATATTGTTCGGAATTAAAGAAAAAAAAACAGAACGCACGTTTGGGATCTTCTAAGCACCAACGACTTCAGTTGGTTCTGCAGTTGGCTCTTCGGCTGGCCTATCCAACTTCACGCCAACATCCTCGCTGTAATCGCCGTGGACCTGAAGAAAAAAAAATAAGGATAAATATCCATTTCATTGAAAGCGGAAGAAGGAAAAGGGACTGTAGAGAATAGTAGAGCCTTACGTCCATTAGCTTTCCAAGGTCGAATTTCGGTGCTTTCAAGATCTTAACCTTCCTAACGTAAACATTCTGAAGAGGGTATATGCCTGAAGTTGCCTTCTCAATCTCCTTCCCAATTGACTCGGGGATGAACTTCTGCACCAACTCCTTGAGATCGCAAGATTGGGCTTGGTTGACCATGATCTCACGCATCTTCCTTCGAATCTATTACAAGAAAAGGAAGACAGGGGAATGATCAAAATATTAATTTTTTTGAGCTGAATTTACGTACAAATCACACAAGGAAAGAAATGTTCACCTGGCGTTTCTGACTAGACTGTGCATAGCAAGTCTTCTTCTGTTGGTTGGCGCGCTTCTTAGTGAAGGCAATGCAGAACATCCTAAGAGTGTAGTTGTCTGTTGTCTTGACGTCGACGTGGGCTTCGATCAGAGATTGCCACTTTTTGACGAGTGATCGAAGCTTATCAGTGGTGAAGTCCATTCCCTACAAAATTATTCCCAAATGAGTAGAACAAAAGTAGTTAGAAGTGGAAAAGAAACAGAGAACTTTATGCTTGAGAGCTTCAATATATATACCCAGAAGTTTGTGAGGACATTTTTTCCCTGAACATCTTCGGCTCTCAAGCGAATCTTTCTGAAAGCATGATCCTCGTCGCCCTGAAGGTCAGCCAAGGAGACTTCAAACACACGGTGCTTGAGTCCTTCTGAAGCAATCTGATTAAAAGAATAATCATTACCACACGCACTAGCAACTCAAAACCAAGTTAGAATTAACAGAAACCAATTTTCCTATAGTACAAATATATGCCTCGAAAAACAATTAACATAAGACAGGCTAAGGTGAAGATAACTTGGAGACACGATAAATAATAGCCGAACGCATCCGTGAATCTAGGGTAATGCAAGCCCAACTTCGAAATGAAAAATATTCCTAAATTCAATATATCAAAAGGCTATCTCATACTACAACAGAAAAACGAAATAGAACGCCAGCCCAATAACAAGAAAAAGTAAAAAAACTTTACCTTAGTACCCTGAGTACGAGACACTAAGGTCTTGCCTACGTTTCTTGTGCTAAAAATCGACGGTGCTTTCACATCATACCAATCCTTCTTGGCAAACGGATCGACACTATTAACATAATATAAGCGAATCAGAAGAACATAAAACAAACACATTCTCAATTCAAAATCACGAAATGAGATATCCAATAAATACTCACGCTTTCTTCTTGCCTCCCTTCTTACCCTTCGAAATTCTCTTGTTCTTCCTGTCCCATTATAGAAAAAGAAAACCAACAATCAAATAAACTCAGCTCCCAAACAATCAAAAAAGGAGAAAAGAGAATACTTTTTGCAGGATAAAGACACGAATTTTACCCAACGGCCATGATGCTATTGCTGATGCTTCAACTATGCGCCGCTGCTATATCTGATCTGAACAAGATAACCCTAGCTTGCTGACGCTGTGTTAATTTATACTGAGACATTTGGGCTTTTTCACAAATTCTTGTTAAGCTTTGGGCTAAAAATGCACTCTTTTGGGCTTTCCACAATTCATTTCATTGACTGATATCATTACTATAACATCAGAAAACATTACAAGATAGATATTTAAAACTAAAATCAGCAATTTTCTCCTAAGCAGTTTCTTTCCCAGCAGCTCTCTGGGCAATCCATCCCAAACCATCGTACAGTCCCTCCAGTAAGTGGGTTTTTTTGTTATTTATGATTACTGTTGTGTGAAATTAAAAAAAAAAAAAGGGAGTGTAGGGTTTTTAATTTAAAAAAGGGATTGGGTGTTTAAAAAAAATCGAAGTGTTTGATTATGATTTTGATTCGCTCGACTGAAATTTCATGTCGAAATGAGGTGTTAATCGATGGGTTCGTGATTATTAAACATATTAATCCCAAATCTGAGTGAATTTTGGTGTTTTTGAGCCTGAAATCGACGTTTTCGAACAGAAATCGGTTTATTCGAGTTTTTATTCTAGTTATTCGAGTTACTCGAATAAAATTCTGATAGAAAAATACTATATTCGAGTGGAAAAAAATCGAAAATAAAAATCGAATAAAGTATTTATTTTTCGAGTTTTTTTTTATTCGAAAATATTACTCGAATTTAAAATAATTTATTCGAATTTTTCGAATTTTTTTTTACTCGAAAAAAGCCAATTTAAGTTGGGTATTTTGGTAACATTCGGTCGACTCCATCTTGCTTAATAGAAATAGGGGACGCTCCCTTATGTTAAAATACCCCCAGTAAGTGCAGAGCAAGGTTGTATATGCCAGTCATGGTTCTTTATGCTGTGAAGAGACAAAGCATCCGTTATTTCGGCTGGGCTCATTGCATCCTTAAGGTCTTGTTTGTTTGCGAAAACAATTACTACAGCGGTCTGCAAGTCTTCGTGGGGGAGGAGTTTGAACACCTCTTCTTTCATGATGGAGATTCTTTCCCTGTCCGTGCTGTCTATTACGACGATCACCGCGTGGGCCCAGCGGTAGTATGTGGCCCACGATATCCTGAGCCTATCTTGCCCGCCGAGATCCCAAACCTAGGCGAAGAGATATGGTAATGCTATATAGCATAAGGGAAAGATGATCATATAGACAAGAAAGGGAAGAGATATTGTAAGGAAAATCTCAAATGAGCCATCGAGACAAAGAAGAATATCAGCTCCAACCATACTTTCTGGCCTATATAAACAGAAAGGGCTCGACGGGATGAACTAACCACGCCCATCGCACAATTCATTACATGAAGAAAACTGAGTTAGAAACAACAATTTGATCATCACTGTCAGTTTTTAGTACAGACCAAGAAAAGAATGAACCTTTAACAACTACAGCAGTTGTACAATCGCGGAGGAATCAATAAGCATTGCGTGTAAATATGTAACCATCTAAAGAACAAAAAGGTATGAGCCCAGTTCCTCTATTCCGTTCTAGATTCACTCTACAGCCTACTTATGCAGAATTTGTGTTGAGTTTCTTCGGACACAACATAGCAATGATCATACTACAATGATATCTCCACTGAGCATCGAAGATTAACGAATCACAAACTAGCATCGGTAGAACACCACACATAAGGCAATTCAGCTTGCTGTTATTCCCTTAACTCAGAATCAGGTGAGTATTCTCCTATAGACAAATAACCCAAGAAATCACACATGAACCCAAGCGCTTAGAGAAGTAGTTAAGAACCCACCTCGAATCTGATGTTCTTGTACACAAGCTCCTCGTCGTTGCTTCCAACAGTTGGGTGGGTCGTGACGTGACGACTTCGCCTAAATGGAGCTTGTAAAGCGTCGTCGCTTTGCCGGCGTTGTCAAGTCCGACGACGACGATCTTGTACTCCTTCGCCGGGAACATCATAAACCACATCCTCGAAAGCAAAGCACCCATCTTATGGCTGATTGATTGACAATATAGGATTTATGATATATAATATACCTGCGACAAAAAAAAAAAGAAAAGAAAAACCCACATCGTCAGGAGGATCAAGCATATCATTCTTCCACTTACCTAAATATCAGAAACTCGAAAAAGAAACACATTGTTAGAAAGCTTTACCTTTTTTTTTTCTTCAAAGTGATCTTGGAAGAAATGTCAGGACTCAGCTTGATTTAGTGGTGGCTTTTGCTTCAAGGTATATTATCATAATGTCAAATTAGAGAGAGGAAAAAAAGAAAAAGCAGCTCGAAAAAATGATTTTTTTTTACTTGATTTCGAATAAAAGGAATGATTTTTCTGGCTTCGAAATCTACATCCAAGAAAAATGACGTAATAATATATTGGCAGTCGTAGCATCATAGCTAGGGAACATAACGTATTGCGTAGTAATGGAGGCAACGCAAAAAACATGAAGGGCCAACAGAAAACTCAACATTTCGCTAATTTACGAACGTCTCGGTGGACGGCGGTGCGGCGGAGCTGCTCAGCTCTAGGCACCTAATAAATGTTGGCGGCGCAAACTCTAGCTGATTTGTAAGGAGCGTCTAAGCAACGACCAATACCAAGATGTTCGACAGCTTTAATCCAAGTATATTGGTATTGGTCGTTGCTTAGAAGCTCCTTACAAATCAATACTTGATTCAAACTTTCAAGGTCTTCATACTCTTCCTTCAAATTGCAGTACTGAATGCTAGTAATACGAATTTAAACATTCGGATTAACAGTTTTGGTGTTGACGCAACTGACTAATCATGTGAAAACCGGAGACCTAAAGCATCGTTCATACTAAGGAATAAAAGCAGTACATATGTCACCGAACTGGCGTAAGCACGAAAGACTATGCAGAATACCGATTGAAGATACCGGTCTTGAATAAGGATTCAGGAAGCATGACAGTACGCTATACCGGACATGTGACAGATTGGACAATCAAGATAAGAGCATGCTAAAACAAAATGAAAATTTCAGACAATCAATGCAATGCTGCAGATCCAGAGTATAGACAAGGTCAACTAACGCAAATAAGGAATAAAGCAAAGTGACAGGATAGACTGCGGCACAAACTGGGCAGACCCATTTTAGGAAAGTCAATTAATGCACTGATCAGAGTGAAGAGTCTATCTCACAACGGTTTGAATTTCAAACCTCAAGCATAAAAGGAGAGATGCAAGAAGAAGACCATTCACTTCACTTAACTCTTACGATTTTACGACTTTGAAATCTCATCCTCAAAAAGACGACAATCGAGCTAGTCTCAAGTACTGTGAGGAGAGCATAAAAGCAAGAGTGAAGTCTAAAGACACTGCCATTTCTTCTCTGATCTTAGTTTATGTTTATCATTTCCAACGGACTGTAAAAAGCTGTTGAAGTAGGTAGATTGTTGTAAACAACTGCCTAGGGAACTCACTAGATTTGAGCTGAGATTCAACTAGGTAGGTTGTACAAGGTTGTATAACTGAAGATCTAGTGAACCTTCCTTGCGAGGAAGAAGGGGAGACGTAGGAGATTTTAACTCCGAACTTCCAGAAACAAACCGGTCTCACACATACATATACACACACTTGCTCATTCACATATCGGTTTCAACCGTTCAGTATCATTTTCCGCACTTATACTGACTGGTCACTGATTGAATATTTGTCATCGAATAGACAAACCGAAAAGAGACAAGCGTTTATTCACCCCCCCTCTAAACGCATAAACCGATCCTAACACTGAACAAGCTCTGAGAGTCGCTTTACAGACTCGTCATTACCACTCTACATAGCAAGACATAAAAGATACGTATGTTTGGCTTACGTACTAATACATATAAACTTTATCCAGCGAATAGAACATGATGGATGATACTATGCAATACGAAGAAGCAGACATATAGACCTTGTGCTCCTTCAAAAACCTCAAAAGGTTCGCGTCATCATTCTTTTGCTGCTCAATGGCCTTCTCCAATTCTTCCTTCCGCTTAGGCTCCGTTTGGTTCGTGGATTTCGACGTGGAAAAGAAAAGAAAAAGCGTGATTGTACGACACGTGAACCGTAATGTACAATGATTCGATGCTAACCACACACTTTTCTTTTCTTTTCCGCGTCGATTTCCGCAGACCAAACGCACGCTTAAGGTTCTGGTGAATAGTATATTTCAGCATCCAAAGTAGAAAAAAGAAAGGTCGATCAAAGTAGCAGCAGCGTAACACAAGATAATTAGCATTTGGGTACAACCGAACCGAGCCAAAAAAAAATCGGTAAAACCGAAACCGAAATGTTTCGGTTCGGTTTTCGGTTAATGAAATTCTCGAACCGTTCTATTCGGTTTTATACCCGAACGAACACCCCTAGTGACGACTTGTACACAACATAGCAATGAGTAATTTTTTTCTTCTTAGAATTTGCTTTGAGAAATGGTTCGATTTGTGCAGTAAAAGCCATGTCTTAGTTGATTTGTCATATATATTTTTTTTGTACATTTAGTTTAATTTTAACGTTTTTTCTTAATTTTGAGCTTTTGAGGTTGACGACCAAATAATTCGACCTCAAACTCTATAGTGTTTACTTCTAGCAAGAAAAAAGTTGGTCGAGTTCGATTGAGCCTAGAAATTGACCCTAGATGAAAGAATGAATTGGTTGAGATATATCTGCAGTTCAGAATAAGAACAGGGAAAATAGATTAAACTCACAAAGCGTACAACACATTCTTACATCCAACAACACATACAGAATGAACATCAAATTTTACAACAAGCTCACATAATCTTTCCAAAGATCGAATCAGACAGATATCGCGGAAGAAAAAAACATGACTAAGAAGGAATAAATGTGAAAATGGACCGAGACATTCAAAAGGTCCTTGTAATAATTTTGACAGGATCCTTCAAACTTTGATCATCAGTGGTGTTCAACGTCCGAGCTACGCCTGAATAGGCACTGATGGTATTATCAGTCTCAAACTAAATATCTCATCAACCATGAAAGCTGATATGCTATGCATCTAATACCACGAAGAAGCGTACGCTAAGGAAAGAACTTAGCGAATTAAAGCTACGGAAACTAACCTGTGACGTTTAGAAATTGGAGATTTAATGAGCTCCTGGCGCATCCCTCATGCTTATATTCACGCTGTTTCGCATCGTTCGCCTACCGATTCCAGCATTGCCTTTCGTCATCATAGCGACGAATTCACCGTAGTCAATCCTTCCATCCTAAACGATTTTTCAAAGTTGATTAGCGAGCAATCTATAGATTAAGGATGCAAGAAGGCTAGAAAGATAGAAAACTAGTCAGAAACGATACAAATGAAGCCTTGTTAGAGTACAAATTCTGCATGTCCAGTAACAACTCCATGGATGATTAGCAGAGTAATAACATAGAGAAAACGATATTATTGATGGGACATATGACCTATCAGCTATCAAAACACTTGAAAGGTCAGCTTTTTCCAGTAAAACCAAACTTGTTACTTTAGAAATACTACATTCAAGCAAGTTAGCGAATCATCGACTTAAGGCTTTCCTAACTCAAGATTAAGAGGTACATAACTTCATCAATCGATGCAAATTCACAGGCGACTTACATTATCTTGATCAACTTCTTTGATAACATCTTCAAGCAAGACGTCTTGCATGTTATGTTCTACGCAAGCTTGCTGAAGTTCGTCAACTGTAATGTACCCACTTCCATCTTTGTCAAAATATTTAAATGCTGCCACAAGATGTTCCTCACGGTCCAGTTTATTCAGGTGAATGGTTGCAGCTATAAATTCACCGTAGTCAATGGTCCCACTGTGGTCTACATCAGCCTGCAAGAATACAAAGGCCTCAGCAGCCGTGAATCTAAACAAGGAAATAAATGAGTATAAGTAATAATGTCATACAGCATCCATAAGATCACGTATTTCTGTGTCCTTCAATGTGGATCCGTATTTTCTTAAACCAGCTTTTAGTTCATCGAATGTAATTGCTCCGCTATTGTCGGTGTCCATTGCCTTAAACATCTCCTTCAATCCCGCAATCTCTTCTTCAGACAAGCTTTCAGCAATCACCTGAAGTAATCGAGTTCGCCCCAGATATTGAATTTGCTCAGTTTGAATTTGCTCAGTTTTATCACGAGTGCAAGCGAGAAAATGAATTGTAAGTGGCTAATGACTTGACTGTCAGCAGCAAAATCTGAATAGGTTATAGTAACCATAATGTCAGCAACAATAACGTACCCGTAATGCCATTTTCTTTAATTTATTCATCGCAGAAAATTGCTTTAGACGAGAAAGCACTGCTGCATCAAGGGCCCTATCAGGGGCAACACCGTTTTCACAAATCCAAGGATGACCTAAAGAATAAAATGCTTGTCACCGAAGAGAAACTCATCGCAAATAAAAAACAAGACATCACATGTTTTCATATGATATAGTGGCCAGCTAGAATCATAGACTACGAACATACATAGTACTTCATGAGCAGTCAAACGTTCTGATGGTTGCATGCATAACATCTTTCTTATGAGATCCTTTGCGCTTTCTGATATTAGGGGCCACGGGTCAGATTCAAAATCAAGATATCCTTTGAGGACGGCATCAAATATCCCCTGCTGTGTTTCTGAAGGAATATCCGAAGAAATCAGTTTTCGACTGAGAGATATGAAGGGAAAAGGCTTATACAATGACAAATGCTTACCAGCCCAAAAGGGAGGCACACCACTTAGCAATATATAAAGTATGACCCCTGCAGTCCACACATCAGCTTCTGGACCATAGTGCTTCAGAAGGACCTCAGGTGCAACGTAATAAGGGCTCCCAACAACATCGGTGAAAATTTGACCTGTAAATTAAGAACTAGACACTAACTTACTTTGCAACTCCCAAATGCTTACGACATCTTAAAACAGAGAGATGAGACTTCTTTACCAGGTTTGAAGAAAACAGAGAGTCCAAAGTCAATAGCTTTGAGAGAGAAATCATCATCCTTGTTAACCAGGAGAAAGTTCTCTGGTTTAAGGTCTCTATGCATCACCCCAAGTGAGTGACACGCCTCAACAACTCCCACGATGATCTTTGTCAGCTCGGCTGCCTTCCTCTCACTGTAGTGACCCCTTTGTATGATACGGTCGAACAATTCACCGCCCGCACACAGTTCCATCACTATGTGCACATAAACTGAGTCCTCGTACGCCCCCTTGATTGAGACAATGTTCCTATGGCCGGCCAGATGGTGCATTATCTGAATCTCCCTCCTTACATCCTCAACATCTTCCCTTGAAATCAACTTCCTTTTCGTAATCGATTTACAAGCATACTCAATGCCAGTGGAGATCTCCGTGCAGGCAAAAGTAGTGCCAAACTGTCCTTGGCCAAGCTTCCTCCCGAGTACGTAAAGATCTCTGATGGAGTCCTATGGCCCAAAACAAAGTAAGGCTGTAATGAGGCTCCACGATTCATGTTACTGTCTTTCTTGGGACTAAAAGCTGGCGCCGAATCGTGGTGATCCTTTTTGCAGTTAGTATTTTGGGTATCTTTAGAGAATTCTTGAGCAATGAGATTCTGAGTGGTCAAGCTATCGGGTGAGTAATCGTTGGAAGAATTGGAGCGTGCAGACGATGACTTTTGCTTGGAATGCTCTTCAGGTTCATAATGGCCCTCGAAAGGTTTCGCTCCAAATGATCCGCGGCATGTATTGCCCATCAACAACCTAATTTATCCACCTTTTATCGCCCTCTGCTCAATTGCTATGAAGCTTTTTCGCAGCTGCTAAAAAAGTTCTTCGAAAAGAAATAATCTGTTGAAAATGGATTAAAAAACGAAATATAAGTTTCTCGAATTAGCAAAGCGCACACGCATATAAAGCAGCACAATGTCCTCAGAGGTAGCTAAAAGAAAAACAAGCTCAAAGAAGGAGGAAAGGGTGGAGAATAATCAAGTATCTCAGAATCTGATCTTCTGATTCAGCCAAACGTAAATCAATCAACAACCCAACCAAGAAAGGAAAGAAACTTCAAAAAACGACATATTACACAGATCATAACGTGTCACATAACTTAAAGAGCAAAATGAAATGAAAGAAAAAGAAAAGGAAGGAGATCTGGGCATGTCTCAGACAGACCATTCGCATAAAAAGGATAAGAGGAGAAAGAACAGAGTCAGTGTTTTACCAAACGTGGATCCACCAAGGAGCTGCCTTTAAAACTAGGAAAGTCATATATTATTATCCCGAAAAAAGAAGGGAAAATTATCTATCATGAAAGGAGACGGAGACAAAAAAAGAATAAGAAAACAAACAAAAGGTCATCGCCTTCGTGCGTACCTTCTCAGGTCATTTCTCTCTCACGTTCGACGAAGATTCATATCTAAGGCGTTGGATGATGATTTAGATTCTCCAGCTAAAAGAGAAGACCATCCATCCCAAAAGATCTCACTCATACTTCTCCAATTTCCATTTTCTGTTTCTTTACAATAATAATATAATAGTCAGTCAAAAGGTTTTTCATTACATTCCTATTCTCGAATAAAATAAAATAAATATCGATCGGTGAATTACACACATAAATTCGGCATCTTTGATCGATCGGTGAAATAAAATAAAATGACTGCATTGTATCTAAATAAAATAAAATAAATATCGAATAGTGTATCTTTCGACTCGTCACTTCAACGACCACAATGGCCTAGCGCCATTGGCCAATATTGACTTATCCAACACAAAATTGAATTCATGAAGCCAACTCGGAATTCCCTTTATTTATTTATTTATTACGACCCTAAAAGAAAATTTATTTAATTTTTTGTCATCATCTGTCGAGCAAATATATAGTCTAGACAAACAAGGCACAACACAAGTCAGCTATATAGACGAAGCGTAAGACAATTTTACCATTAAAGACGTTTACAGCAATTTAGTAGTAGCATAAGATGCGTAGGGTGGAATGGAATGTATACACTGATGAGTCTCAAATTCGACAAATGCAACGAAGGCATTCATTCATTCAATGCTATAATGTAGTTAGTTACAGTGTCCATATATGGTCTTCACTTCAACGGTGGCGAAAGATTGAAAAGAAATACCCAGAAAGAAATCATAGATGGGGATTTCCCAGGAGTCGCTCAACAGCTGCGTGAACGTTTCCAGCGGTAGCAATGAGAGCTCTGATGTTTTCTTGGGTGTCGAAGAAGCCCATTTCGCGAAGCTGAGACAACTGGGTTGCATAGCGTTCTTCGGGGGGAACTATGATGAGAAAGGATATGAGAACAGTAGTTAAGATTGTATGTAATATAAATACTCTACTCAGCAGAATTTACGGAGCCAAGGCAGGGAGTTTTCGTTTACTACTGACCGTCTGGGGTGTTCGAAGGAGTTAAACTTCCAGTTCCAAGTCCACCGAACATGTTCATCAGCATGTCCAGGCCCATGTTATTTTGAGTTCCTGCATTTACGAAGTAATGAATGAATCATTGCCTTTTTTAGTGATTTTGAAGACCCGTATTTAGTATTTCTCAGTACCTCCGCCCAGATCAGCACGAGCTCCTTCCCTGAATTGAGAAGGATTATGATTTTGCCATCGACAAAACGAGGGTAAGAAAGCATAGCAGTACGAATTTCGAGCGGACATTATATGTATATGAGACGGATGGCAGATAGTTTCTGCCGTGCTTGGACACTACCAAATCTTCAGCGGGAAGGAAAAACAATGACATGAAATGCAAACGATAACTTCCACTCACAAGTTAGATGCCTGCGGACTAAGTTGGGAGAGTTGTCGCTGCAACGCCATCATTTGCTGAAAATAAAATGTCAATGGAAGTTAGTAAGCTGAAAATAAAATGTGAATGGAAGATAGTACGCAAAAGAGGAATAAATCATTAGCAACGCAACTATAAGCACGGATGAATGGTGAAGGGATAAAATAGTTCCGCACCTGCAAGGTTTCAGGAGAAGTCAACTGTCGAAGTGTATCTGGGTTCTGCATCATCTCTCTCAATTGAGGGTTCACATCAAGCATGCTCCGCAGTTGAGGATTTAGATTCATGATCTGCATTTCATCAATTTAGGCAGAGCTTTTTTCTAATGAAGCTTGAATAATTGCAGAGCAATGGTATTAGTACCTGATCCATGTATTGGGGATTAGACAGCAAGCTCTGCATCATCTGAGAAACAGCGGGATTTTGCAATAATTGACTAAATGCAGCGGGATCTGGCATGCCCATCTGCCCCAATTCAGGAATGCCAATTCCTCCCAATCCAGGAACTGAGGGGGGCCTTGGATCGCCAATTGCATTGGTTCTTGCAGTAGTATTTGTTTGGGGACCACCTACCATTATATTTAGAAGGTTCAGAGAGTTGAAAGATTGAAATTAGAGCCATGTTCAGGCATGAAATAAAAAATATGTTGATAGTGATAGACTGACGCCATATCAAATTCATCGATAGAGAAAGGCTTTTTGAACTACTCAACATGGTTCGAAAATTAGCCAACCAAAGAAAACTTAAGGCATGTGATGATAGAATACACCAATAGACCAGCAAAAGGAAATTTTTTCCAGACATAGTAAGATGGTTTCATAAAGTCAACCGATAACTTACCCGTACCACCCCATGGATTAGGCAGTGGATTTGCATTAGGAACAGTGGCCCCAGCAGTCTCTCCAGGTTGAGCGGGAGAAGAATTCGATCCATTGCTATTTTGGACCCCTTCCCGATTCCCCAACAAAGCTGCAAATGGATTCGATCTCACATCATCGGCAGCAGCAGCATTACCACCCATTGTCGTTGCATTCAAAAGGGGCTCTTGAACATTTTCATACATGCGCCTGAGCATATTGAATCCTTCGGGAGAAGATTCAATATTACTCATCGCCCTATCCGTGTTGCGCATCATCTCGCGCATTAGCTCAGGATTCCTTGCAGCTTCCAATGTCTGCCGAAGGATGCTGGGGTCATTGAGAACATGAGAAAGTTCAGGATTTCTGTCAATTATCTCGCGCATTTGAGGGTTATTCATGATTAAGCTACGCATAATCTCAGGGTTGTTCATTAAGCTTTGGATGGCGGGCATGTTCATTATTTCTCTCATCATATTAGGGTTCTGTGTAAGCTGCTGCTGCATCTGTTCAAACTCAGGAATCCCTGCACCGAATAACCCAGGTGCCGCTCCGCCGCCAAGTGCGCCCAAGCCAAGCTCTGGGAAAACATTTGTACCTGCACTAGCCACGCCAGAATCCCTGTTGTTGGCGCCAGCATCGCCACCCTTGGGGCCGGCACTATTTACAGCAGCAGAATTCCCACCGCTCGTGGGAGATGGGGCAGATCCACTAACCATATGGACTGTGTGATCTTCTTGCAAGCCTGAGAGAGTAGAAAAGAATACCAATGGAAATATGTTAACCACAACGATAAAAGTCACTTGCGAATGCTAAAACTACATTACTCTCCACAGATGAACGCCTAAAAGTCCTCAAATCATGTTACACGATTCATCAATAAGGAGGATCGACATACCATAGCTGGCTAGGGTTTGATCGTCCTTCAAGATGCGACCTTTGTAGATGAGGCGCTGCCTTTCAGCTGGAACGTCATGGTTCTGCG
Organism: Craterostigma plantagineum; assembly: GCA_027422505.1. Classification (NCBI taxonomy): domain Eukaryota; kingdom Viridiplantae; phylum Streptophyta; class Magnoliopsida; order Lamiales; family Linderniaceae; genus Craterostigma; species Craterostigma plantagineum. Next base: position 5,779,701 of record JAPQWV010000015.1, read on the forward strand.
CCAACAATGCTTTGAATTCCCCCACCGTCGATTCAAGGCTCGTCCTCACCGAGAATTTAGAGCCGTCGGTGCAACGAATCATCAGATTCACCTGTTCCTGCGCGCCTGAGCCAACGGCCAAGTCACCCTCACCACCCATCGATTGATTTTCTCCCAAACAAATCGAAGCCCTAATCCGAGTAGCGCGAAAACAAAAAGCAGCTTTTTTCCTCTTGTAATCGATAGATGCAATATGCCACACCTATTACAAGAAGGTTATCGTCCAAAAAAACCACAAATGAACGCCGCAGGCCTATCGATCGATTGACGACTTGCTGTCGACGAAGAAATTGGAAAATGTTATTAATAAATGTAAACTTTCTCCGCAAGAAACAGGGTCGGTTCGGTTCGGGCACAAACCCATGGATAGTCCACCCCTTCCGTGGTCGTACAACGCACACTAACTACACTAACGAACGCGTGAAATGGAGGACAGAATTGTCATTGCAATCACCACTTATCTTTGGTCTTTTGTGGGCTTATGCGATTACGATGAAATATAAAACAACGTTATTCAATCCTTACATTTATGACTTGTGACTTATAAGTTATAACTAGAGATTTGATTTTCAAGAAATACGGTGACTACGCTATATGGTGCCAAAATAAAAATTAAAAAATTATGTAATGATGATTCCCTCGAATACAAACACATTGCTCAACTTAGTTCGACGTGAACAATGGAAGCCGTAGTTGAACTGAATACTACGATTCCTCGTCATGACATGCATGTCGTTCTAACAAAGCCTATGTTGGTCGGGAAAAGAAAAAAATATATATATTCGAAGATTGTGCGAACACAATTTCCTTAAAACAGATTCGCTCCCTCACGTATGTGCTAGAGGTTTTGACGAGCGTCTGTTTCCCAGGATACTTCGAAATCACGGCGTTCGTTTAGCACAAAAACGACACCGACAGCGAACGGAACAAGAGCGATATAGCAGAACCAATTTTGAGAGATATTTGATTTTCTTTTCTTTCTATTTCTTGTGTTTAATTCTTATGCTTAATCACCTATTTATAGAACCCAAAATTTATTAAAGAATTAATTTTATTTTATTTTTAATAAGATGACATAATGTTTGAGTGGTTTTAACCAACTCCAACATTTAATCAAAGCCATTAACTTGAGGAGTGGTTTTTAACCATTCCATCACTCAATTTGAGCCATGGACTTGAGTAGTGGTTAGCCACTACATGGGCCTTCTAGAAGTTGGGCCTTCTAGAAGTCGGGCCGTTATCCAAACACTTCGAAGCCCAATAATATATAATTTCGAAGCTCAATTCCTCATTCACATAAAATTTATAAAATCAACTATAATATAAATTTTCTAACAATCACCCACATGAATGAGAATTGTTTGGTTAAAGTTTCTGTTAATCTAATGATACTCTGCATAGAGGATATTATGTTTTACCATTTGAACTTCCTCCTTGTATGCACGCTTAGTTTACTGCAGTCCAGTAGAACACGATGTCTTTGAACTGTCCCGCTTTTCGTGTAAACGAATCCACGTACAATACACAGAGACCATTTTTCTCTTGTTCCGTTCTCATGGTTTTGTCCAGTATGGCCATGGACACGTCCTGATTCTGCGAGGGTTTCTAAAGAACTAAGCCTTCAGTTCTCCTTTGAAGCGGCCCCACTTCTCCCTAACATAGATGACTTTTCATGTCGCGAGTATTTTCTATCAATACTCTATGATAGTCATTAAAGCATCATAATGCTAGCCTTTTCCGTCATCACTGTTTCTTGACAGGAATGAGCAGGGTTATCCCCCACAGTGATACCAAGTCCTATGATTAGGTTGTCCCTTTGAACCTGGATCTTGGGATCTCCAGTCACATAGGTAGGGTTTTCCTTCTTAGCACTTCTATACTTTAAGGCTTTAAGTCCATTCCTTTCGTCAACCTTTCAACTGCATCTCTATTTAACCCTTTGGTTAGCGGATCCGCAATGTTATCCGTCGATTTCACATAATCAATCGAGATAACTCCAGTTGAGAGCAGTTGCCTAATGGTATTATGTCGATGACGTATGTGTCTCGACTTACCATTATACATAGTACTCTGTGCTCGTCCAATAGCCGATTGGCTATCGCAGTGTATGCATATAGGCGGCACAGGTTTTTCCCACTTAGGAATATCCTCCAAGAAATGGCGTAGCCATTCAGCTTCTTCTCCACATTTATCCAAGGCAAAGAACTCGAATTCCATAGTGGATCTCGCTATAACCGTTTGTTTCGAGGATTTCCACGACACAGCAGCTCCAGCGAGTGTAAACACATAGCCGCTTGTGCTCTTAGAGTCCTTCATGTCAGATATCCAGTTCGCATCTGTGTAGCCTTCTAACACAGCCAGATATCGACCATAATGTAATCCATAGTCTCGAGTATACCGTAAGTATCTCAAAACCCGTATTATAGCGGTTCAATGATCCGCACTCGGATTGCTCGTGTACGAACTCAGTTTGCTTATAGCATAACCAATATCTGGCCTAGTACAGCTCATTAGATACATCAAGCTTTCGATAATCCGGGAGTATTCTACTTGAGAAATAGCCTCGCTACGATTTTTCGACAAATGAACGCTTCGATCTAATGGCGTTCTAGCAACACCAGAATCACCCTTGCAGAATTTGTCGAGAATTTTGTCTACGTAATGAGCTTGACTGAAAACAAGTCCGTTACTCGTTCGTTTGATTTTAATTCCTAAAATCACGTCCGCAAGTCCCATATCTTTCATGTCAAATTTCGAATTTAACATATCCTTGGTAGACTTGACCATTTTGTCGTTACTACCAACAATGAGTATGTCATCTACATACAGACATAAAATGACGTAGTCATCGCCTGTTTCCTTTGAGTAAACGCATTTATCGCTCTCATTGATTTTAAAGCCGTAGTTGATCATTGCATGATCAAACTTTTCGTGCCACTTCTTAGGGGCTTGTTTCAAACCATACAAAGATTTGATCAATCTACAGACTTTCTTCTCGGTTCCCGGAGCACGAAAACCCTCGGGTTGCTCCATATAGATTTCTTCGTCTAATTCACCGTTTAAGAAAGCTGTTTTGACATCCATTTGATGTACTTCCAAATTTCTTAAGGACGCGATAGCAAGTATCATCCTTATCGAATTTATTCTCGTCACAGGAGAATATGTGTCAAAATAATCTAATCCTTCGCGTTGCTTGTATCCTTTGATAACAAGTCTGGCATTATACTTTTCTACAGACCCGTCTGGCCTCATTTTCCTTTTAAAGATCCATTTTGATCCTAAAGGTTTACATCCCTTTGGGAGATCAATTAACTCCCAAGTATGATTCTGCAAAACAGAATCAATCTCGCTTCTTATGGCTTCTTTCCATAAAGGCCCGTCCACGGAGCTCACTGCTTCGTCATAAGTCAGTGGTTCCTTTCAATCAAATATGTAACGAAATCATCACCGAAAGATTTCTCTATTCGGGCACGCTTGCTTCGTCTCGGTTCAATCTCACGAACCGTACTAGGAATCTCGGTTTTTATATCATATCGTTTAGATGTACCAGATCCATCATCGGATGTACAAGGAAATATATTTTCAAAGAAACATGCATTCCTCGATTCCATTACCGTGTTCTTGTGTATATCCGAAATTTTCGAATCATAGACAAGAAACCGATATGCTGTACTATTGAGTGCATATCCTATGAAAATACAGTCCACCGTTTTAGGACCAATTTTTACTGCTTTAGGCGCAGGTACGACTATCTTCGCCAAACACCCCCACATTCGCAAATGTTGGTACGAAGGCGTCTTTCCTTTCCATAACTCATATGGAGTTTTATTCATTTTCTTTCGAGGTATCCTATTTAATAGGTAATTACTCGATAAGATAGCTTCGCCCCACATATTAGGCGGTAGACCTGAACTCAGTAACATCGCATTCATCATCTCTTTTAATGTGCGATTCTTTCGTTCGGCTACTCCGTTTGATTGAGGTGAATATGGGGCGGTCAAGTCATGGACGATACCATGTTCCACACAGAAGCTCCCAATTGGCGCTTCGTATTCGCTGCCTCGATCACTTCTCAATCTTTTAATTTTCTTGCCAAGTTGCGTTTCAACTTCGATTTTGTAGAGAACGAATTTCTCTAAGGCTTCGTCTTTGCTCTTAAGCAAATAAACATAGCAATATTTGGTGCAATCGTCAATAAATGTTATAAAATATTTATTGCCACCACGTGTTTGAACGTATTTCAAATCACATAAATCGCTATGAATCAATTCAAGCGGTTCGGTACTTCTTGCTACCGAAGGGAAAGACGATCTCGTCATTTTTGCTTCAACGCAAATTTTGCATTTATATTTCGAATTAATTTCGAATGTTGGAATATGGTCCATGTTAATTAATCGACGTATCGATTCAAAATTAACGTGACCTAATCTACCGTGCCACAAATTGGAAGATTCAAGCAAGTAAACGGAAGAACATTTTTCATTCTCATTTACAATAGTCATTACATTGAGCTTGAACAAACCATCACAGGCGTAGCCTTTACCAACAAACACACCCGACTTAGACAATATCACTTTGCCGGATTCAATAACAATACGAAAACCATGCTTGTTCAACAAGAATCCCGAAATCAGATTTTTTCGTATCTCCGGAACGTATAACACATCTTTCAGCGTCAATATTTTCCCGGAAGTCATTTTGAGCAGCACGCTTCCTTTTACCTCGACGGTAGCAGCAGCCGAGTTGCCCATGTAGATCTTTTCTCCTTCAACCGGCTCACAGGTAGAGAAGAGTCTACGGTTCGTGCACACATGACGTGTAGCACCGGTATCGATCCACCATTCTTGTGGATTCGACCCAATCATGTTTACCACCGAAACCACCGCGACGAGGCTCAAGTCCTCAACTTCTTTGGTGATGTCTTTCACCATATTGGCCTCGTGGTGCTTCTTTGGAAGTCAACAGTCCGACGACTTGTGGCCTAGTTTGCCACAATTGAAGCACTTTCCCTTGAACTTATAGTTCGGCTTAGCGACGCCTCCGGTCGCCCCAAGTTTCGCTTTGGGTTTAACCGCGCCTTTGCCCTTTTTAGAGCTATGCTCCACCATGTTTACTTTCGGTTCAGATGAGCTCGATAATCTCTTTTCCGACCTTTTGTTGTCTTCGATTCGAAGTCTAACAATCAGATCATCTAAAGACATCTCCTTGCGCTTATGCTTGAGATAGTTTTTGAAGTCCTTCCAACCCGACGGCAGCTTCTCAATGATAGCAGCGACTTGGAAAGATTCGCTCAGAACCATTCGTTCTGCATGGATCTCGTGCAAAATCAATTGGATCTCTTGCACTTGACTGATCACAGTCTTGGAATCGACCATCTTATAATCAAGGAACCGTCCGACAATAAATTTCTTTGTGCCGGCATCCTCAGTTTTATATTTTCGGTCTAACGATTCCCACAATTCCTTAGCCGTAACGACCGCACCATACACGTTGTACAGAGTATCGCTTAGGGCATTCAGAATATAATTACGACACAGGAAATCAGAGTGTTTCCATGCACCAACAGCGATCACGACCTCATCGTTCGTCTCGCCGTCGTTCACCTTAGGCTCGACCTCTTTTAGGTATGTTGCTAGGTTCAGCGTGGTGAGGTAGAATAGCATCTTCTGTTGCCATCTTTTGAACGTCGAGGCTGTCCCCGTAAATTTCTCTGGCTTCTCCAGGTGGTTGACCGGTACGTTTGGCTTCGTAACCACAGATATCAGTGGGGATAAAAGTATTAGGGAGAACGTCAATGTTTTCATCGTTTCCCGTAGATTCTTGGTTGTTGAGGAAGTCCACGTAGTCTGACATCTTTGTGGGATCGTCGATCTGTTTTAAGATTGTTGGCCGGGAAAAGAAAAAAATATATATTCGAAGATTGTGCGAACACAATTTCCTTAAAACAGATTCGCTCCCTCACGTATGTGCTAGAGGTTTTGACGAGCGTATGTTTCCCAGGATACTTCGAAATCACGGCGTTCGTTTAGCACAAAAACGACACCGACAGCGAACGGAACAAGAGCGATATAGCAGAACCAATTTTGAGAGATATTTGTATTTTCTTTTCTTTCTATTTATTGTGTTTAATTCTTATGCTTAATCACCTATTTATAGAACCCAAAATTTATTAAAAAATTAATTTTATTTTTTTAATAAGATGACATAATGTTTGAGTGGTTTTAACCAACTCCAACATTTAATCAAAGCCATTAACTTGAGGAGTGGTTTTTAACCATTCCATCACTCAATTTGAGCCATGGACTTGAGTAGTGGTTAGCCACTACATGGGCCTTCTAGAAGTTGGGCCTTCTAGAAGTTGGACCTTCTAGAAGTCGGGTCGTTATTGGGCCACTTCGAAGCCCAATAATATATAATTTCGAAGTCCAATTCCTCATTCACATAAAATTTATAAAATCAACTATAATATAAATTTTCTAACAGCCTATTATAACTTCTAACGTCCCTATGAACGAACAGAGAAACGCCTAAGTATCATCACATCTCCTCGCTCTCACACATCACAAACCACCACACTCACCCCAACTTACGATTATTCCTAAATCACCACCGCTCTCAAGAACCACTAATTAATACTCCACATTAATTATTCAGCCGCCAACACGAAGGAAGATTCTCTAATATGCTAAGGTAAATACCTATAATATTGTCCCAATCAATCATCGGTGTTTCTTACCAGGAGACAACGACGTGCAAATAGAACGAGGATTGTCTTTACATTAAAGTCATCAACCGACCCTACGCTCGCCGATACTTGAGAAAAATCCGCCCTATGCTATGCGCAAGATAGACGCCTTCCTTTGCCTGCATTTTCAGGCTAATACAAATACTATGTTGTCCAAACTTGTTTGAACTTATCCAGCCATGGAAGGCCTATAAATAAAAACTGGGTACCCGAAAAAGAGTTGCTCGCTCGATTTACATCATCAGCTTTGTCTGTCGTTGTAATGGGAAATAGAACTACTCATATTTTACCGATGATATTGTTCGTGTCTATTTTCGTGGTTCCTATCATGGCTAACGACGGTAGTGGTGATGGTGGGCCCGTGCCCGTTTTCTTCCTAGGCGATTCGATAGCAGACGTGGGGACTAACAACGACTTGAACCATAGCCATCTCACGTCCAACTTCCCGCCCTACGGGGTCGATTTCCCCCACTCGGTGCCGACGGGGAGGTTCAGCAACGGTCTTAACAGCGCAGATTTTCTTGGTCAGAATTATGTTGAATGGACAATCTGTCTAAAAACTTAAGCTTGGAAATTATATTTGTATATGAAAATTATGATGCTATACACCGTTCGATCCGTCTCGAAATGTTGATTAAGTTGCTTTCTGCTCTGTTCAGCGAATCGGACACAAGATGAGCCCGAGGCCATTCCTCTTCATGCAGACGCTCGATTCGCATCGCTTCAGACGACATATTATCAAAGGCATCAACTTCGCCTCCGCGGGGGCCGGGATTCTCGACACGACCTTCCAAAACCTGGTGAGAGCCATGCAGAATACGTATAATATATGTATATATATCTCGATGAATCAAGCTCTCAAAGGTCAATAGACAACTTCGTATCACCAACTGATTTTAGGACGAATCCCTCAATTTATAAACAGTATTATGCGTTTTTCTACAAACAGACAGTGGTTCCTTTATCCGCACAAATCGCCCAGTTCTCCTGGGTGCAAGGCAACATGACGGCGACGCTGGGCTCGACCAAAGCCGGAGAAATCATCGGCAAGTCGATCTTCTTCATCACCGTCGGCAGCAACGACATATTCTACTACTTCCAAACCCTTAATCAGACGCCCGGAGATGAGTTCGTCGGCTTATTAATGTCCACGTACTCCGACCACATCACCGTAAGCATCATCATCTTCTGCGCGTCTTTGCTTCGTGTATGTATTGACTTTGGAATGCTTCGCGTTAGAATTTGTACAACCTCGGAGCGAGGAAATTCGGGATCGTAAGCGTGGGGCCCATCGGCTGCTGCCCGGCCAGCAGGTACGCATGGAAGAACATCACGGGGACCGAAGGATGCTTCGAACTCATAAACACGTTCGCACAGTCGTTCCACTCGGCGCTCGACGCACTTCTTCGCAACGTCAGCGCAAATCTCCCCGGGATGAAGTACGCCCTGGGAGACACGTACGCCATGACTTTGGACGTAATAATCAACGCGGAGAAGTTCGGTAAGAACAAATAAAGAAGGTAATGAATTCTTGGATTCCCATTTCGCTAATATCACTACGATTCTTCGTTAGGTTTCGAGAACGTGGATTCGGCGTGCTGTGGGTACGGAGATTTCGGGGCGGAGCGAATGTGCGACCCAAAGGCGCCCCTTTGTAAGGAGCGCCGTGCGTACCTTTTCTGGGATATGTATCACCCCACGCAGAAGGCGGCGAATTTGGCGACTCAAAAGCTCTACGACGGAGACTTGAATTACGTGTACCCTTTTAACTTCTCTCAGCTGCTGATTGACTAACGAGGGGGCGGGGCGAATGAAATGAATAAAAATGTTCCGACTATTTGTGATGTGAGTTCTTTTTCGAGGGTTCGGCCTCGATCTGTCCGAACGTAATAAGATTGATACGTATGTGTTTCTCTGTCACGGTGTTATCGCGTGTAGCCGTGTACTCGACCCATATATCGTCGGCAATAAGATACTGAGCTGATCATCGTAATAACAGGAAGAACGACTCACACTAAAGAAGATACTTGATAGAGATTGTTGACTCTCTATCATGGATAATCCGTAAATAACAGATAGAATGGCTTGCATAAGATTTCATGGAGATAAATAAACTAGAGAGGTAACTTCGTTTCGTACAACAGAGGCAACGCATAAATCAGCGGCATAAGATTTCATCACCTAAACGAGGACACTGATTTCCCAATGCAACGGCTTGAAATAATTGGTGTATTGCTGGATCATCAACCCTATAAAACTGGCATAAGCAACATGAACACATTGCACCATTTCATTTTTGCCTCTGTGCAGCCTGAAACCAAAGAAAGAACAAGTTATTGGGTGGGAAACTACATCAAAAAGGATTAGGTTACTTCATAAACCCAAAAGTACACACTGAGAAGAATCAAGTGACACTGTATCTAACCTTTTTCAGTTTTTCAAGAACTGACTCTTCAAATGCCTGATATCCAGCACCGACAAGATTGACCTTCGGATCATCAGCTGCTTCATTTCTCTCAGCAACGGAATCAAAAGGCGATGACGAAGCGGTTTTAAGAGGCAAAACAAGGAGAGGATTCGAAAGATCACCCAAAAAATTTCCAGTAGCAGCAGAAGCGTCGTCCTTAGAGCCCATGACAACAAGGGCTGATCCTCTCTTCTTAGAACTTTTGATGACTACATCTTCTACTGAACCAAACTCCTGAAAGATCTCCTTGAGTTTCTGGGCTGTGTAGTCCTCACCAATCTTCTCCCACGACACTTTAAGCACCCTCTCCTTATCGAGTCCACTAGATCCACCGTCGAGCCCACTTTTCTTGTTCGATTTTGCGTCTCCCTTGAAAGATGCTCCCACGTCGGCTGACTTCTGATTGCTGTGCATAGCACGGATTCTTGAAATCTCCTCCTTCAGTTTTCGAGAGATTCTCTCTTCCTCTTCGCGAGCTTTAGCAGTGGGGTCCACTGCAAAAGCGTATCGCTCTCTATCTTCAAGGTCTGACATCATCTTACGTCGCTTGAGGTCCTGGCGTCCCTGGCGTTGAAGCTTCTCTTGTTTCACTCGTAGTAGATCATCGAATAACTTCCTAGCCTTTTCATCCTTGAGAACCTCGTACGATGTTTGGAGCTTCAAGAAATTAGCGTGCGCCATTGGGTCATCTGGCCTCTTGTCAGGGTGCAATTCTCTCGCCTTCGATCGATAAGCTTTGTTAATATCTTGCTCCGAGAGCTTAGCACCTTCACTCCCCGAAGGAAGGCCCAGAACCGCATAATGATCGACTTCGATGTCCATACTAAGTTTGATGTAAACAAAACAAACGGTCAAAAAAGATATTATAACCAACGAGGAACGACCTTGGGATTCAAAAATCAGAACAAGTAGAAGATAACCACTTCAATTTGTCGTATGATTTTTACAGAACTGGTCAATACGACTCAAAAACTAAGATAAATCGAGCTCTTTAACTTCTTAATCCCAAAACCCACGAAAGCAGAATCAAGGAACTTAAAATTAAAGCTCAAAAAGAAGGAATAACAGGATAAATTGTGACGATTTTACACCTGAAGAAAGACGAACGAGGCTAGGGCTCCAACTTTTTTCCAAAATTACGACACCTGAAAGGGGCAACAAATTAATAACAGTGCTGAGAGCGCGCAGAAATAGGCAGCGACGGCGGCTGCGAGAGTGGGCTGCAACAATGAGCTCCGAAAGCGGCAGAGAGGAGAGGCTACGACGGTGGACTGCAACAACTTGTGTTCCGTTTATTGCCAAGTTATTTTATACTTTTAATTTTATTTAATTTTAAATACGAGAGACGGGTCGGGGAAGTAAGCGGATCGTAATTCGTAAAGACCCGCTTCCTATATTAAAAAGTGCAAATTACAAGCGAGGCTCCAAAAACATATTTTCAATTAAAAATAAGGACCTATGGAAGTTTCGTCCCAATTTAACTTTCAGTTAGAGATAAGGACCCATGTGGTAAGTGGTATTACAGACCAATGAAGTGGTACCACAGACCCATGAAGTGGTACTGCACCTACAGAACAATGAAGTGGTATGGGGGAGTCACGTTTCTGAAAAAATGATCCTTAAAACTAATGCATTTTTTGATATGAGTCTATAACTGAAACTTAAAATGAGACTTGAAACGTAAATTATAAAAAAGAAAAGGAAAAGAAGCTCAATTAAATTGCTCTGGGCGGGTCGGGCCAGGTCGGATCGGATCCTAAGACAGGTCAAACCCGACCATTGCCATGTGAGTTGCGAGTTGCGACCCATTAAAAATCGTCGCCAACTGTTTGCAGGGATAATTTAACAGAAGGGATTAGTTTTAACAAGAATTAAAGAAAAGAGATTTTGACTTTTTCAATTAAAAAAAAGGGAGTGAAGTTGATTAGGTTAGTAATTAGTTAATCTTCACTTAATTAATAAATATTTTAGTTATCTATTTCATAAAAAAAAAAAAGAAATTTACTGTTCATCTTCTCTATCGTCGCTTTTTCTCCGTCGTTTTTTCTTCTGCAAATGGTTTAAAAAAATAATCCCAACGAAAATCCTACACCCATTAATATATTTCATCTTGTTGTTGCATTCACCGTCTCCCTCTCAGAGGTCGATAATTTCGTTTTTTAGTCGACGATTTCGTCTTTCGTATTATTTTATTTGAATAATCTGTTTAAGACATTTTCGACCATAACTTTCGATTCAGAAAACCAATTACTCTGATTCAAGCTTTGTTGGACAGAAAACTTGATTATCCAAAACTTTTATGTTTTACACTTCTTCTAATTCGGATTGTATCGACTTGGAAATGTGTTTTTTGGATAGATAAGTAATTAGGATAAATAATTTGAATAAAATTAATTCGACCTTACGAATGTTCCAATAATATTGAATAATTCGAATTACATTCGAATAATTCGAATTAAATTCGAATTAAATTCGAATTAGCTGTGAGGAAATGGCAGTGAAGACATTTTCGACCATAACTTTTGATTCAGAGAACCAATTATCCTGATTCAAACTTTGTTGGACATCTAACTTGATTATACAAAACTTTTATGTTTTACACTTTTTCTAATTCAAACTTGATCGACTTCAAAAATGTGTTTTTCGGAGACATAATTAGGTATCAATGTTCAATGAAGAGGTTTAATATGTGGTATCAATGTCTAATAAGATGGCAATGCGTTCTACAATGCGATATTAATTTAGTTGCAAATTAATGAAGACATAAAATCATAAAACTCAAATATTTATAATCACTACATATGTTTGAATCACAACAATTTAAACATAATTCACATATTCGGCACATATATGAATCATAAGTCGTATGATGTAATATCTCAACACATTCGACGTTATATCCATTAAGGTATGTGGTAAATGAGTTTTTGACAACAAACTTAACTATCAAAAATTTTTATTCTTTACATTCTTTACATTTTCTCGCGTGATATCTATTTTCTCGCATTCTTTACATTTTCTCGCGTTCATCACTAAAAAATGGCAGCTCACACATTTTTTATCATAACTTTCGATCCAAGACGCCAACTACCCTGCTTCGAATTCTGTTGGACAGCTAACTTAATTATACAAAACTTTCGTGTTTTACAGTTTTTTAAATTCGAAGTCCAAGGACGTAAAAAATTGGTCTTTCTGAAACGTAGTTAAAAAATCGCAGAAAATTCAAATAAAATTTGAATAAATGTCAGTTAAAATATTTTCGATCGTTCGATTTAGATCATCAATAATTTCGATGTAAACTTCCATGTACAGATAACTTGATTATAAAAATTTTGTGTTTTAACTTTTTCTAATTCGAAGTTTATCAGCTCGGAAAATGAGTGTTTTGGCTAACATTTTGAATTCTTTTAGAATTTGCTTTCAAAGAAATAGCAGTTAACACATTTTCGATCATAAATTTCGTTTCAGAGTATCAATAACCCCGACTCAAACGGTTTTGGATAGCTAACTTGATTATACAGAAGTTTTATGTTTTACACTTCTATGAATTCGGAGTGTATTGGCCTGGAAAATTAGTGTTTCGTAAGTTGTCGATTTTTTTTCAAATTTGTTGTTCATAAATGGCAGTTAAAACATTTCCGATCATAACTTTTGATCCAAGACATCAATTACCCTGATTCGAGTTTTGTTGGACAGCTAACTTAATTATTTAAAACTTTTATGTTTTATACCTTTTCAAATTCAAAGTGAATCGACGTCAAATATGGATTTATTTGGATACGTAATTAAAATAAGTAATTTGAATAAGAAATTACAAATAATTCCAATAAAATCGAATAAAATTCGAATATAATTCGAATTATTCGAATTAAATTCGAATAATTCAGATAAAATTCGAAAATCATTTATTTTAGTAATTTTTGACTATTATTTCGAATTATTCGAATAAAACTCGAATTATTCGAATAAAATTCGAATTATTCGAATTAAATTTCAATAATTCAGATAAAATTCGGAAATCAATTTTTAGTAATTGTTTGAATATTATTTCGAATTATTCGAATTAAACTCGAATTATTCGAATAATTCGAATAAATTCGAATTATTCGAATTAAATTCGAATAATTCGAGTTTAATTTGAATAATTCAGATAAAATTCGAAAATCAATTTTTAGTAATTTTGTGAATATTTTTTCGATTTATTCGAATAAAATTCGAATTATTGGAATAATATTCGAAAAAATTCCAATAATAATTCGAATAATAAAACTCGAATAGTGTTCGTATATAGCACTCGAATCATTGAATTCGAATAACGTTCGAATAAGAGTCGAATAAACAATCGTACAAGTAATTAAGTTTAGCTATCTCTAATCATTTTTTGAGTAAGGATATTTTGGTAATTTTAAACTCAATCCCTTTTACTTAATAACGTAAGATATGAATCCCTTTTCTCAAAATCCTCCCTGTTTGCATCCGCAATAGATAAAAAGCCCTTTTTCCCAATCTATTAGTCGATCTTCGGCGATATCTGACCACCGTGAACCCTAATTCGAAACGCTGGTTAGTGTCTAGATTCTTTCAACTGCAATTTCCAGCTTCTCGTTAGCGTTAGTTGAGGTTTTTCCGGCTCGATTATCATCTGAATAGATTGCTTTTGATTGATGCAGTGTCGATATATATAAAACATGCCTGAAGAAGGACGAGTGCATCCAGATTGCAGGAACGCGTCAAATCCATATCACGAGTGTACTGAATATTGCTTCAAGATTATTGCTGAGGTCAAGAAGAAGGGTAGTACTTTTGATGAAGGTACGTTTTTTACTAACCTTATTGCTTCGATGTTACGGGAGGCATTTTTGGGGAATATATATCCATTATTCGCAGCTTACATTTTTTTTATGTGGTTGCTTAAACAGTAGCAGTTTACATTTTCCGTGGTTCAATCATCGTTTCGCTGCTCGCTTTCAGTCATTGCTAAATATTGATATTTGTTTCTTCCATGGACTGTAGGGTTGAAGGCCAATAATGAAAATGAAAGGTCAGATGTGATTGCTGGTCCTGCTCAGGGAAATGACTCAGATGTGGAAAGAGACGATGCTAATGATCACAGTAATGAGGACCCAGGCAGTGGTAGTGGAGAAGATGTGGCAGCAACCTTGGCTAATCTTACTGGAAGGCAGAAGAGGTTGTTCGAGTTGCGGTTAAAGATGGTAATGATGGTCCAGAACCTGAAAGCTATGCAGATAATTCACATATTTGCTTGAGAAGCACGTAAAATATATTTTTCCATTGAATACTATGTGTTGTTAAATTTCGTTGCATGATCTATATAAGTTTTGTCCTGATATGTGCAGAACGAAGCTAGAAAAGCCAATCAGACTGCAATGGTTGCAGAGAGGAAAAGGACAGAGGCTCCATCGGAATCTAGAGGGATATCCAAGCAAAAATGGCTCGAGGAGAGGAAGAAGAAAATTGGCAGGCTTCTAGATGCCAATGGCTTAGACATGAGTAAAGCTTATATGCTCGACACCCAAGAATCGGCTCAGGCAAAGTATAAGAAATGGGAAAAGGATCCAGCACCTTCTGGTTGGGATGGTATGTTCTGTTCACCGTTGCTTTTTTATCCGAACCCTTTTGGTAGTTGAATCTTCTTATGTGCGTTCACGTGTGTGTTTGTATTGCTAATTTTCTTTAATTCCTCGGCATCCATCCCATTCACATTTGATGGCATTATGGTGGCCTGTATCCTTCTACAGTTTTCAACCAAAAAACTCTGTACAAAGCATACAAGAAAAGGACAAAGAATATCGATGTAGACCTCGAGGAGTACAACAGAATGAAAGAGTCGGATCCCGAGTTCTACAGAGAGGCTTCAAGTCTTCAATATGGAAAAGTAATCATCGCCTTTTCTTCTTAGCAACTGCTCACCTTTTTCAGAATAGCTATCACTGTTCTACGAAATAATTCTGAAATCACTTTGGTTTGTGGATCAGACGCCGAAGATCTCCGAGGATAAGATTGAGAAGATGGTCAACGAGCTCAAGGCCAAGGAGGAGAAGGCAAGGTCCTTCAGCAGGAGGAGAAAGTATCGCGAAGAAAAGGATATCGATTCGATCAACGAGCGTAATGAGCACTTCAACAAAAAGATTGAGCGAGCATTTGGAAAGTACACCGTGGAGATCAAGAACAACCTTGAGAGAGGAACGGCTTTGCCCGATTAGAACGGCATCAATCTTGAGAAAGTTGATCTGAATATGTAGAACTTGCTTTATATAACGGTTTCTCCTGAAGATGTTATCAATCTATGCTTGTTGTGATGAAAAACGTGTGGTTTCTGATATCATGTGCCCTCCTTTTGTAGGGAACACTTGTCATTTAATTCATAATACATTGGTCAAGTTGTTTTCCATTCGACAAATCATTCACTTGATTGATAAAAAGACAAACCCCCTAAGAACTTCATTGCCATGGCGGGTGGGAGGGGAACTATTAAAGGGTTTGACTCAAAGCTTCGACACGGGCAAGCCTGGAGAATTTGAGACGTTACATGGTGTTTAGTGACACGATATAGCATCTTTTTTTGTTTTGTGAATCGTAAAACGACAATTACCTAAAGCTTTTGCATTGACGATGCTTGGGCATGAGGTAGGTGGTCGAGAATTCTCGTCCAAGAACTGATCCACGCGGTTTGGGTCGCTCCATATTGGATATCCTTTCACTTTCCCCTGCAAGCACGCACATACAGTCAAAACGGAAGAAGCATTGGTTGATCGGTGGTAATAAATGACCAAAAATTTCTAGATTCTTGCAACTGCTCAAGAAGGGTAAGAACTGAGATGTGGTGATAAATAATGGACGAATTGGGACTTCTGGCTTGTTAATTTTTGAGGTAACGCACCAGAACGTTCAGTGCGGCAAGTGTAGCCATTCCTTCACGAGTCCACTGTGCACATAAGAAGCATGTTGTGTTAGTATTCAATGGAGTTGTTGCATTTATGTACATTGTCCCATCTGTACTGGAAAAGAAGGAAATTTTTCTTTAATGATCCATTATACCTTAGAGGCGGAGGCTATGTGAGGCACAACTATAGCATTCTTCATATCTGCAAGCCCTGGTTTCATATATGGCTCGTCCTAGTTGAATTAGACGAAAACACAATACGTCGCGTTAATGCTTTTTAGATTCGTGAAACATGCTGGTGAGACAGAGGATTAAGTGAGATTGTGGTAGTTACTTCAAAGACATCAAGCCCAACTCGGAACATTGGGTTCGCTTTCAAGTGCTCGACCAGTGCAACCTCATCAATCACAGGGCCTCTGCTGCAGTTGATTAGAATGGCATTCTGCACAGTCATTTACCAGACAAATTAAGTACGTCAACATCATACAACGTTCTTGGGATTTATGTGTGTTTGTTATGGAAACGAGTTTAACCGTCTTCATCTTTGCAAGCCGCTCCTTGTTGACTAGATGATACGTTGTCTTATCCAGCACTGGATGAAGACTTATCTGTAAGAGAGTTGTTTACTTTTAGAAATCGATATCATGGAAATTATATCATGCAAGCAGTATTTGGGATATGCAGTAACTCATAAGTAAAATGGCAAGGGCATACTAAATCAGCCGTCTGAAGAACCTCCTCCATTGATGATGCCCTTTTCCATGTTACGGGCTCTTCACCACTGGCTTTCAGGAACTGTCCATAGGCTGCAGTTTCAAGATACATCAGCATCTGTTCTGTTATCAGAGTGTTTGTCTGAAGTACCGGCGAGACCGTACACATACCTGTGACAAACTTCTCGAGGCGAGTGGCTTGATACAGATCATAGTAGATCAAGTTCATTTTGAAGCCTTCAACCTATTACAAACAGTGTTAGTTCCTTCTTACCATGGTTCTCTCCGAAAGAAAGAAAGAAACAAGAGCTACCATCATTCTAGCATAAGCAGATCCAATGCGACCTGCTCCAATCACGCCAACTGTTTGTCCCTTAAGTAAGTTCCCAACAAACCTACAAATGGCGATAACCAGGTTTAACATACCGAAGCAATCGAAAAGTCCATGATACAGATGCAAGTGGTTAGTCACTACAACAATCGGAAACAAGTAAAACGAGAATCATACAGATGAGGAAGCCATCCATCGTATAAGCCAGCCCTCATGAACTCATCAGCTTCAACGATTCTTCTAGCTGCTGCTAGAGAGAGTGAAGCAGCCAACTCAGCTGTGGTCTCCGTAAGTACTCCCTGATCGAAAACATAAATCATTCTTTAGATGCAGAATTCTACAACATCATAACAACACACAGTACATCTGCTCCGCTAAAAAAGGAAAATCATAAAGAAGAGTGTTAGCATAGCAGCGGAACTCACAGGTGTATTCCCAACAGCAACCCCATATTTATTAGCAGCATTGACATCAACGTTGTTGTAACCCACTGCCATATTACTAAATGCTTTACCTCCTGCTCTGCTCAACGCAGAGAACAAAGTTTCCCCCCAATCCTCAGTCAGCTACAGAAGAAAAAGACGTAGGAGAATGAGTCGAGCCAAATCGACATCCATCCATCATCTAAGCACCACTAATTTCAAATAAAATTTAGAAATCGCGCGAACTTCACTCACCTGCCCGATGACTCCATCGCACCTATCGCCGATCAAGGAAAGGATGTCCTCAACGGACAGTATGGTCTTCTTCTCCGTGCATATCTGCAAGAAACGAATCGGTCAACTGAAACAAACTCGCAACAACAAAAGGCTCCATGCATTAGAGCTCGTTGAAAAACTGCGAATACTTCAAGACGGCAGCCTTGTTCGGTCAACAAGTTCATCCATCTCGTCCCCGGCATGGGCTTGGTGCTGATAACTCTGTACTTTCCATGGGGATTGTGGACTTCAACTTGCAATGGTGCCATTTTTTGCAAAAGGAGCGTGGAGTGAGTGAGCGTAGTAGCGTCTCAGTTGTAAAGCTTGGCTCTCCGTTTTTAAATACAATAAAATCGTTACGGATTTGGTGTGGAAGCGACCACCGTAAAGATTCCACCAGCGAGCGCCACGTCAGCGTAAGGCTCGTACCTTAGCGAATCAACGTGGACAATCTCATTGGTGGAGTACTGAGTGGCGCAGCAGCTTATTGTGTTGTGGATTTTTAGTACATTATCGGCCTCTCATTCATCGCTGTTGGGATAATAGAATTTTGTGGCCATTAGAAACCTTTTCCCTCGCTAAATTACAAATGATCGTTAGCTTGTCATGAATTTTCATTCAAGTTATTCGTGTAAATGTGCAAAGGCCCACGTAACAAATGCAGTTTTGGGCCACCTCTCAAATCTTATAGGTTCAGCAAACAAGTCCTTTGTATCATAGGGGAAACAAAAGAAGAATGAAAACAAGAACACTATAACCTTTATCGTAACTGGCAATGTATTTTGCTTATACAGATTTCTCTTGCGAAGTTCAACCATGAGAGCAAGCGTTGCCCAGCTTGGTCGACGAAAAGTTGCAGACATTTTGCGGCAAATGAAATGCAGCAGTGGCAACTGAATCGAACGTATGTTATTCCTGGCGTTTTTTTCCGACGTCGTAGAGTATGCATGCATCAGCAGCAGTCTTTATCTGACAAGTGAAAAGGGTATAAAGTGGATGCCTTAAGCATAGCCAAGATAATCGATATAGAAGATGGTTAGGAGAGAAACTTGACATACCTGTATAACATTGATTATTTGCTTGACTGCACATCCAACAAGAACAAACGCAAGTAATATCAAGTAAGGCCAGCTTTGTGTAGCAGCATGCTTTAGAACCTAACAGGGAAGGGAAAATGTTGGGTGTGAGAAATGGTGTGGGGAGTTGCATAAATGGAAACGAGAAAAGGCACCATCAAGAAGATGAGGCTTACATCGCCAAGATTCTCAGTTTCATTCTTCGCCAGTAGAAACAAAAGGATATAGAGAACCTTCCAAGTGAACCAGTCAAAAAGTGTCAGCTAAGCCAAATATGATGTTAAAAAGGAAAAAAAATGACAGAGGTATATCTCTCGAACTATCGAATAGATGAATCCCTACCTCACTGGAGACACAACAATAGCACATGAATTTTCGATTCCCATAGTACAGCCTGAACAGCCAGCTGCTGCTATCCTTCACATCCTTGTGACTACTTTTCCCGACCAAAAACGAACTGTGGTGCAGAATGTACAAGTGAAGATCAATCAATGGGACCAAAAATAAAGTGTTTTGAGAGATTGTGTCTACATTCTCGTACTATTTGGCAAGTACCTATACATTTGCAACCAGTGGCTGGCAATGTCCAGAGCAAGCAATGATAAGAAGATCAGCCCAGGTCTGGAATTCAACACTTGCTATAACTCATGTTGTATCCAGCAAAAAGGAAAAATCGAGAAGAAGTGAAATTACCTATAGACTTGGGATAGAATGACTAAAAGGCACGCAGTGCTTATCCTGTAAATCACAGCAGACAAGCAACATGACATCAGAAAAAGAAATGCAAACAAATGGTAGTACCAATATCCTTGCATATACACTAGTGTAGAATAAACTTACCTGTCAGTCACCATGTCAAGAACAGCCCCAAACGTGGAAACTGAGAGAAAAAGAAAAGGAAATAGAACATATAATCAGACACGATTCGCCAGAGATCAACAGTAAGAAGATGAACATCATCCAGCCAGGAAAAGAGAATAAATCCAACCTTGATTCAATTTGCGAGCAAACCAACCATCCAATGCATCACATACAAAGCTGAAAAGCAGAAAATATGGGGCAACCGTTACATGCATGCATTAATTAAGAAAAGAAAATTAATTTCTACTAGCATTATTACTCACCTAACAAAATATAAAATGGAGAATAGGTACTTGTCCTTGAAGCATATCGCAAAAGCATAGCAATTCATTAAAATTCTCAAATACCCTGCCGAAACGATCATTGTAAACGTGATCAGAAGTGCCAAAACGTATCATAGAATCGCGGTAACAGAACCCAATTGAGGAATCAACAGTTACCAATTATGTTGGGAACGTATAAGTAAACACTGAGTGTACTAGGTCTTGATCTTTCAGCCATCGAGGTAAAGTCGTCAGGTAAATATCTTCTTGTCAACTAGCTCATCCGCCAACAGTAGCGTAAATATCCTGCAAAGCTATAGCATAAATTACACGCAAAGAATCATCTCCCACAAACATTATCATATTCACATACTGCATCATAAGTAAAAAGGGGGAAATAGTTATCTATTTCACGACTTCTTCTTAAGAATCTACCGAAAAGTAAGGAAACACACAGCTTAATCGTCGAACCAAAAAGCTCAAGATCTAAGATCACCTCAGCTCAGAAAAATAGAAATAGCATTCATTACAAAACAAACAATACCTCCGATAGAAGGATATAGAACAAAATACGGCGATGGGGGTTGCTCTAATATGCAGCTATCGCTTATAGGCACCGCCACGACGATGATGACGTTATCAGCGACTTGAGATTAGGTGAACGATCGGATTGTAAATTGGGATTAGCATGCGAATTGAATTTTCCGTCAGGAAATTAATAAATTTTTAAATATAAAAAAAATAGAATACTGACTCTCACTCACTACGGTCTACATAAAAGGCCCGATAAGCAATTCCAGCCCAAAAGAATTGGAGTACTTTTTTTAAAGAAAAATATTAGGCAGCCCAATAGTGTATGTAAGTGTTTCAGTCCAAAGTGATTTTGCACAATTCGACTCATAGATGATAACAAACTAAGCCTCCTTTGAAGCGGAGGGAGCCTTCTTTGCAGCCTCTGCAGAAGCCTTCTCTGCTTCGATATCAGCAACAATGGCATCGATTTCGGCTTCTTCAAGCTCCCTCAGTCCATGTTCTTTAGTCATCACAGCAACTTCGATGTTCTTCCCTCCACTCTCTACAACCTTTCAAGCATCGAAAAATAAAAGCCATGATCAAAGATTCTTGTCACTTTCCTTCATAACAAAGATTAGCAGCTGGGAATCTTATAGAATCATTAACGTGCATATATTGCAATGTACCTCGAGTAATGCGCGTATGGCTAGCTTCACAGTTTCCTGGCCAGACGTTTCCTTGTAATTCTTCTCCAGAAACTCCCTTATAGAGTTTGAGTTTCGCCCAGTGGCATTAGCTTTCCACGCCGAGAACGTACCTGACGGGTCAGTCTGATAGAGCAGTGGAACTCCATTGTGTGGATCGAACCCTATTATCAAGGTTGAAAGCCCATACGGTCTCACACCGCCACTTTGTGTGTACTTCTGCTGAAGACCAGCGATATAGCGAGTGATGTATTCAACTGTTACGGGGTCCTCTATAGTGAGCTTATGACTCTGGCATTCAATACGTGCTCTGTTGATGAGAACACGAGCATCTGCTTTAAGCCCAGCACATGCCAAGGCTATGTGATCGTCTAAGCTGGCTATCTTCCTCACCGACCTGAAAACGGGTAAGGTTCAAAGAATTTTGGCCCAACAATGAAGAAATTAAAGATATGAAAAGAAGCTACAATAAACAGAGAGCGTCAGCTGGTGAAAACCACTCTGTATCAGCCCAAAGACTACGAGCATGTGGAAAGGTAATGACGAAGGCAATAGAAGATAGTAAAACAGTAAGATTGATATCATAAACGACTGGTCAAAGAGCTATGCCTACATGCCCGACTGATGACATTGGACATGGAAATACATGACATGGAAAACTATGATCCTCCTTCACCTGCTCGTCTACACTCGAATTCAAGGCGAAACTAATCAAACTGCTTGAGAGTTAAGGTAAAATTCAACAACGGTATATCATCAATTGCAAAAATCATAAACTAATCAATGAACAGCCAAATCCGCCCATCCGAGAGCGTATGAAAGCGAGGAGAAAAGAGTAAAAAACCTAGAGTCCTGTAGCTTCGGAGTCGATTTTTTCTCGACGGCGAGTACGATGGTGTCGGTGCCTCTTACGCCGACGACGGCGTTTCCCTTCCGTACGGCTTCGAGAGCGTACTCGACCTGAAAGAGGTGACCGTCGGGGGAGAAAACCGTGATCGCTCGATCATAGCGTGCCATTTCCTCTTCAGCTGAACTCTCTGAGATCGAAGTCTCGTTTTGGTGATGGACTTGTTTTTCCAGGAATTAACAGAACAAAGGGGACTTGGGCTACAAGAAAGCGCAGACCAAAGCTATCAAAATCGTTTTGAGGCTTTACTATACTAATATATAAAAGCGTGCTGGGAAATATTAACGGGCCGTATTTGTAAAGCCCACATTCAGCTATTGGCCCAATTAAACGACCTAATATTATTTTTTAAATAAAAATGACCCCAAGTTTCTTGGAATAATTCCTTTTTTATGTAGGGAGTTTTACATAAAAATACCCATCAATATAAAAAATTATCAAATCAGTATTTCAGTATTTTTTTAAATGCAGGTACATGTCTGAATAATTTTTTTGCACATTAGTACCTGTCCGCCGCAAGGTACATCATATCTCACATTTAAGTACCATAGAGAAACGTATTGTGGCACGTAATACAGCTAGAAAATGGTACCACCATATAGCTTGCCGCAAGGTACCGTATGGAACGTATATAGGTACCATATAGATGCGTAACGTAGTACGCAATGCACAATAAAAAGGTACGTCAAGACCGCGAAAATGTACGCACAGTAGAACGAGTACTTATCTAAGAAATTTTCTGTCATGGGCACTGACTTGCAAATTTTTTTATACAATTAGGTATTTTCCATAGATTCACCTTTTATGTATACACGCGCAATTTTATCGTACTCACAATACAAAATTTAGTTCAGCCTAAAGCAAATGTGACAACATTTGGACTAATTTTCCAAGTGCCTATGCCACACAAACATTGACAATCGAAATATGCCCAAAATGATTCTAACAACTTTCGGGAAACCATTAGACCATCTCCAACCGAGAAACACATTCTCAAACTCAAACGCATACTCAAACTCAAAATGTAGTAATTCTTCTCCAATCGTTCAACTCATTCTCAACTCAAAAGATATTATAATATTCACTTCCACATCAATTGTTACAAATTTCAATACTACCCACATATTTTATAACTTTACAAATTAACTACAAATATTATTTTAGATTTAATTTATTTGATTACGAATCAATTATTTATGTGTGGCATATTTTATATATTTGCTCTTTAATCCAATATGAATTATAAATAAAAAATAATAACGTTAATAATGAACATTTTTGGTATATATAAAAGCTGTAACATATGATAATATTAATTTATTAAATAATAAAGTAAAATTATGAAAAGAATAATAATGAATACATAAAAATAACCAACCAGAGAAAAGTACGTTTTTTAAAAACAGTAATTAAAAAAAATTGAACATTTACGTGAAAGTCTAAAAAATAAAACTAAAAAATATATAGGAAACAGAGAAGCAAATAAAATTTTCTCTATCCTAATCATCATCTTCTTCCCCATTCTCGCCTTTCTCCAATTCTCCCAAAATCCTCCATTAATTATTTACAGCTCAAAAACAAAAGTAAAAAAAAGGACTAACAAAGTTCAGTCGCATGCTAATTGCTCCAAACGCAAAGATGTGTCCTAAGAGCATCTCCAATCGGACACCAAAACGCATATTTTAATTAAATTTACTCCAACGAACACCAAAACTAAACGAAAAATGCGTTTCGAACAATCTCTCTCCTCAAAAGAACGCATCTATGCGTCTAAGTACAGTTATTTGCGTTTGATATTTGTTAATTGCAGTTACGTGTTCCATCTTTATCTTATTACAGTGTGTCAGGAGAAAATAAATCAGATGTTAATAAATGATTAGACATCACTGTATTTTATTCTCATTTATAGACGATTAATTAAAGAGACGTCTTTTCATTATTCGTCTTTCTCTCTCATCGCTTTAAATAATTCCCAATATGCCATGTGGGTAAATTTGTAAAATCCAGTCAAACATATGAGCCATGTATTGCTTTCTTTTTTTTTTGCTATTTATATTTACTTGTGTCGATCCGAAGTATTTACGTGTTTATGCACGGAATTTGCTCCTCGCTTTAAATAATTCCCAATATCCGAAGTTATTTTTACTAATTTCTTTGTGATTAAATCTAAATAATATTTTAATCTAATTGGTACAATTATAAAATATGTTAGGATATGCGGAAATCCCCGATAATTATTTTGCCCAAAAAATGACGATAATAAATAAATGAGACGAAAAATAAATTTGGACAGTGACACGAGATTTACGTGGTTCGGTCAGGATGACCTACGTCCACAGGCCGGAGGGTAGAACTTCTTTATTATGTGGAGTGATTACAGACACGTACACTGACGTGGTACAAAAGTAGCTACAATAATATAAGGAGTAGGCTACACAATGAAATAACCGGAGTTGAAGATTTTTTGGCTTGTGGTGGTGTTTTGATTCCTTCTATCTAAGCTCCCATTTACAGGGAAAGATAGCTTATGTGAATCCACCTTGTGAACAATTAGAAAATCAATTAGCCATCTTTTGACTTGAATAATTAGGTAGCCGATATAATGAGAAGATGAGTTTCTCCTTTGATTTGCAAATACTCACGTGAAGATCCAAAAGGATAGCAAAGGGACAAAGACTTTTCAAAAGTGTCTCATCTTGTTCAAACCCACTGATCAAGTTCACACCAACAAATCTCCACCTTGAACTTGATTGCAAAAATCACTCCACCTTAATTTAGAATACCTCTGTCTCCCTCCGACCTGAGCCCCTGGCGGGCTACTTCACCATTTCTGAAACACCAATCAAGTCCAAGCAATGCTTGAACTTGGAAACTGGAAGAGCCTTCGTAAACAAATCCGCAGGATTATCCTTCGTGTTAATCTTCTTGATAAACACCTTCCTATCTGCAATGATATCACGAATAAAATGATACTTAACATCAATATGTTTAGTCCTTTCGTGATACATCTGATCCTTGGTCAAATGAATCGCGCTTTGACTATCACAGAAAATAGTAATGACTCCCTGACTCTGGGTTAATTCGCCGAATAACCCTGTCAACCACAAAGCTTCTTTGATTGCATCAGTAACAACTATGTATTCTGCTTCAGTAGTAGACAACGCCACTACGTGCTGTAGAGTAGCTTTCCAGCTGACTGCACAACCTCCAATACAAAATACATAACCAGTAAGAGATCGTCGTTTATCGAGATCACCTGCGTAGTCTGAATCGACGAAGCCAACGAGAGTATCACTGTTTCTGCCAAACTCCAAACAAAAGCTTAGAGTACCCTTCAAGTATCTGAGAATCCATTTCACTGCTTGCCAGTGTTCTTTCCCTGGATTAGCCATATACCTGCTAACAACACTAACAGCCTGTGAAATATCAGGACGTGTACATACCATTGCATACATAATACTGCCGACTGCACTCGAGTAAGGAACTCGTGCCATATACGCTTCTTCCTCATCTGATGATGGTGACTGAGCAGCGCTTAGCCTAAAATGGCTAGCAAGAGGAGTGCTGACTGGTTTGGCATCGCTCATGCCAAATCTCTCCAAAACCTTTCTGAGGTAACTTTCCTGGGTCAGGTGTAACATACCAGCTCCTCTATCACGTTTAATCTCCATACCAAGAATCTTCTTAGCTGCTCCCAAATCTTTCATCTCAAATTCACCATTCAATAAGGCCTTCAACTGGTGAATTTCTGCAAGATTCTTAGCCGCAATGAGCATATCATCAACATATAATAACAGATAAATGAACGTACTGTCATTTAACTCCCGGAAGTAAACACAACTATCATATTTGCTCCTGGAGAAACCATGATCCAACATGAAAGAATCAAACCGTTTATACCACTGTCTTGGAGACTGCTTTAATCCGTATAAGGATTTCTTCAGTAGACAAACTTGGTCTTCCTTGCCTTCAACTATGAAGCCTTCAGGTTGCTTCATATAAATCTGTTCATCTAAATCGCCATGTAAGAACGCTGTCTTGACGTCAAGCTGTTCTAACTCCAAATCGTACATGGCAACGAATGCAAGTAATACACGTATAGAGCTATGTCTAACGACAGGTGAGAAAACATCATTAAAATCAACACCTTGTACCTGACTATAGCCTTTCGCGACTAATCGTGCCTTATACCTTGCATCGTCAGAACCAGACAAACCTTCTTTCTTCTTGAAGACCCACTTACATCCGACTATTTTCTTTTTCTTCGGCGGCGGCACAAGAATCCACGTACCGTTCTTGTGTAGAGACTCCATTTCTTCATTCATCGCTACCAGCCACTTATCAGAATTAGCATCGCTTATTGCCTCCGAATAGGTAGAAGGTTCGTCGCCTCCACCTGTTTCTTGCGCCACTGATAAAGCGTACGAAACTAAATTTACGTACCGCTGTGGTAGTCGAATCTCACGTCTCTCCCTATGTCTGGCTATAGAATACTCCTGCTCGGTGCTTTCATCTTCAACAGTATCTGAATCAGGTTCTGGCTCATCCCCTTGATCTGTCGAACTCGTAGCAAGGTCATCTGAAGGATCTTTGTTGATCTCGAGCTCCACCTCGCTGTGTACACTATCCTTCTTTTCTTGATTAGAAGAATCAGTAGACTCTTTTGAAGGATGTAACATAGAAGACTCGTCGAAAGTAACATCTCTGCTAATTATAAATTTGGGTGACTTGGGATCAGGATTATATAGTCTATATCCTTTCACCCCTGAAGCGTAACCGAGAAAAATACATTTCTTAGCTCTAGGCTCTAACTTTCCCTTGTTTACGTGCATATAAGCTGGGCACCCGAATATTCTTAAGTTGGAGTAATCAGCAGGAGTACCTGACCATACTTCCTCGGGAGTCTTGAAATTGATCGATGAACACGGTGAGCGGTTGACAATGTAACATGCTGCAACGATAGCTTCAGCCCAAAAATCATTTGTCAACCCAGCGTTGGAGATCATACATCGAGCTCTCTCTAAAAGCGTCCGGTTCATGCGCTCGGCAACACCATTTTGTTGAGTCGTCATTCGAACTGTGTGATGTCGAGCAATTCCTTCATTCTTGCAGAATTCGTTGAACTCGCTTCCACAAAATTCTAAGCCATTATCTGTCCGCAACGGCTTGATATGTTTTCCTGTCTGCTTTTCAATCAAAGCTTTCCATTGTTTAAACGTTAGGAAAACATCACTCTTCTGTTTAAGAAAATAGACCCACACTTTCCTCGAAAAATCATCGATGAAAGTCAACATATATCTTGCACCACCTTTGGACGGAACACGAGAAGGACCCCATACATCAGAATGAATATAGTCCAAAGTACCTTTCGTCCTATGGACTGCTAGCGAATTGAAGCTGACTCGTTTCTGCTTCCCAAAAATACAGTGTTCGCAAAAGTCCATCTTACCAGTACTTTGACCGCAAAGTAGGCCCCGCTTGCTTAAAATCGTCAAGCTTTTTTCTCCCATGTGTCCAAGTCGCATTTGCCATAATCGCGTAGTATCAACCTCCGGGGATGTCGAAACTGCAGCGAAACCTGTAACTGTATTTCCCTGCAAAACATATAAATTTCCAGACCTGCAAGCTTTCATCACGACAAAGGGCACCTCTGGCAATTTTCAAAACTCCACCTTCACCTGAGAACCTGCACCCTTGTGATTCAAGTGTGCCTAAAGAGATCAGATTTCTCTTCATATCTGGAACATGTCTGACTTCTGTGAGCGTTCGGATGATTCCGTCGAACATCTTGATCCTTACTGTGCCTTTACCAACAACTTTACACGGAGCATCATTTCCCATTAAAACATATCCACCATCGAATCTTTCATATGTGGAAAAATAATCTCGACTCCGACTTATGTGGTAAGAACAACCCGAATCTAAGATCCACTCATTATCAGACCTAACAATATTTGCAGTTGCTATAAAAATAGTTCCATCGCTCTCATCGGCAGCTAAACTAGCTTTGGCGGGTTTATTATATGGCTGATTATTTTTCTCCTTATTTTTTAATTTAAAACAATCAGCTTTAATATGCCCCTTTTTCTTGCAAAAATTACAGACTTTATTTCTGTACCTGGATTTCAACCTTTCTTTAGATCTGCTACTTTCAGCGTCTCTACGTTCTGGTCTTCCCCGTGCAAACAGGCCTTCTGCCTGGCTACCACTTGTTTCTCCCGTAATATCCCTGTCTATCTGTTCTTTCGACTGTAATGCAGATTTGACACTAGAATACGATATCGTATCTTTTCCATGTATAATCGTGTCACGAAAATGCTTTAAAGACGAGGGAAGGGAACACAACAATATTATGGCCTGATCTTCGTCCGTCACTTTTACATCTACGTTCGCCAAATCAATAAGATAGAATCGAATTTATCGAGATGCGAGAGAATAGAAGTACGTTCCGTCATTTTCATACTGTATAGTTTCTGCTTTAAATAAAGCCGATTCTCCTTAGTCTTCTTCATGTAGATAGCTTTTAACGCATCTCACATACCCATGGCCGTCGTCTCCGTGGCAACTTCTTGTAAAACCTCATAAGAGAGATTTAATATAATAGCCGATCTGGCTTTCTTGTCCAATTCATTAAATTGATCGTCCTTCATTTCGGTCGGTTTCTTCTTTGCGCCTTCAAGCGCCACCTCGCAACCGTCTTGAATGAGTATAGCCTCCATCTTGAGACTCCACATTGCAAAGTTGACATTTCTGTCGAACTTTTCAATTGACATTTTTGTTATCGTCATGGTGGCTAAAAAATAAATCGGGTTGGCTCTGATACCAATTAGTTAGGATATGCGGAAATCCCCGATAATTATTTTGCCCGAAAAATGACGATAATAAATAAATGAGACGAAAAATAAATTTGGACAGTGACACGAGATTTACGTGGTTCGATCAGGATGACCTACGTCCACGGGCCGGAGGGTAGAACTTCTTTATTATGTGGAGTGATTACAGACACGTACACTGACGTGGTACAAAAGTAGCTACAATAATATAAGGAGTAGGCTACACAATGAAATAACCGGAGTTGAAGATTTTTTGGCTTGTGGTGGTGTTTTGATTCCTTCGATCTAAGCTCCCATTTATAGGGAAAGATAGCTTATGTGAATCCACCTTGTGAACAATTAGAAAATCAATTAGCCATCTTTTGACTTGAATAATTAGGTAGCCGATATAATGAGAAGATGAGTTTCTCCTTTGATTTGCAAATACTCACGTGAAGATCCAAAAGGATAGCAAAGGGACAAAGACTTTTCAAAAGTGTCTCATCTTGTTCAAACCCACTGATCAAGTTCACACCAACAAAATATGTGGGTAATTTTGTAATAATACTGTGAGTGAATATTACAAAATAGTCTTTTGAGTTTGAGAATGAGTTGAACGGTTGGAGAAGAATTACTGCATTTTGAGTTTGAGTATGCGTTTGAGTTTGAGAATGTGTTTCTCGGTTGGAGATGGTCTAAGTGAGGAGAGAGAGTATCCAACCCATTTTGAGTTTTGTTTTGGTGCTCGGTTGGAATAAAATTACCTCATATTTTGGATTTTGGTGTTCGGTTGGAGATGCTCTTAGCGAATCCTGCAAGGACTTAAAAAATAATACACTACTTGTTATAGGGATTGGAAAATCATCGCAATGAATCTTCCAAATATATTATTATTCTATAATAAGAAATTGAGTCGACATCATAATATTACAATGAAAACGAGGATGCTATTATGAACTGTTGGATCCTACTAAACCCTCTCAACCGTTGATCACCCTTACTACGTACGTACGATGACGATGAGTAGCGACCTACACTTTCCAGCTATAGTATTTTATTGCAGTATTCACGGAAAATCGCGCCTCCTTTTGCCGC
This sequence comes from Craterostigma plantagineum, assembly GCA_027422505.1. Lineage (NCBI taxonomy): Eukaryota > Viridiplantae > Streptophyta > Magnoliopsida > Lamiales > Linderniaceae > Craterostigma > Craterostigma plantagineum. Next base: position 5,809,829 of record JAPQWV010000015.1, read on the forward strand.
TGCCGCCGGTGAAGCCACGCACATCGAAATTGCTGTGTTTCCATAGCCCATGTGAGTATTCAGAGCTTGCCTTTTTCGAAATCTATGTTTTTTATAGGGGTGACCTCCGATCCAGCATTCCACCTGACCTAACAGCTTAGACGTGGGGCAGGTAAGGAGGAGAGAGCCAGAGGACCCAGGGCATCGATCGGGCGATAAGGACAAGGCATGAGGTACGGCCAGAGGCGATGTACGAAGATGATATTTGGAGTAGCTACTGAGTTATCCCCCGAGAGCTACGGAACTAACCGGAAGGGCCAAGGGAAGGAATCGAGAGAGCTAAGGAAGCCTTCGGGAGACCTAACGAGGGAAACCTGTTGGGAACCCTAGACGCGTCTACAGTATAAATAGGATACCTTATCCATTTTACAGGATAAGTCACACAGCCCACACGCACTAACACACCAAGAACACATATATATATTCTCTCCCTCTCTTTATCTTTTCTTTATCTTTTAGGGTGAAATCACTTGTAAACAAGTGAGAACGTGAGATCGAGTGTGTAATCTTCCTCCATTAATAGTGAACATCATTCGGCGGCCCGTACGTAGGATTCATCCAAATCCGAACCACGTAAATTGTTCTCTTTCCTTTTCCTGACCTTTTTCGTATATTCCACCACGAGGTTGTTTTGAGGTTGTACCCGCATCAAATGGCGCCGTCTGTGGGGATGAGGTTTGGAACGTGGGATATGGAGTCGTGACTTGGATTAAACGACTGTTTTGAGAGTTTTCTGGGGCTGCTGTTCTTGGAATTTTTTCTATTGCATTTCATCGAACACTTGCCGTGCACAAGTTTGACTTGCCACGACGAAGCGTTTTTTCCTGACCGACAGAGAATGGCCGCTTACTCATCGCCACTTCTCACTAATAACAAAGAAGAAATCATCAATCACCAACCATCTCCATCTGTGAAAAGGAGCAGCCATGGTAGGAGGAAGTTAAAGAACTCTTGCTGTTCTTCATCGTCTGCAAAGAATGAAAAGCAAAAGCAAAGAGGTATGGTCGTGGAGAAGCTTGAGAGGCTGAGGATTGCTCATGAGAGGTGGAAGGGAATGACCACAGAAATGAACATTGAAGATTGCTATAGTACTATTCCTAACTGTAATATGGGGAAGATGATGATGATGACCAATAATAAGGTTGAAGAATATCTCCCAAGATTTGTTCAGCGAGGCTCAGACGAACACAACGGCTTTGGAAGAAAAATCGCTAATGAAACAGAGGAAATCATCTCAATGGCATCGCGATAAGAACAGCACTCTTTTAGCCTAACTACAACAACCACCGGCGGAGCCAGCGTTGGGCCAGTGGGGTCCATGGACCCACTGGAAAAAAATAATTATTAATAATTTAGTTAGAGAAAAATAATTATAGGACTAAAATTGAAAAAATTTATACTATTGGGACCCCACTAAAAATTTTTAAAATTATTGAGTATGGGGTCCAATTAACATGGACCTCACTGATTTGAAACCCTGGCTCCGCCACTCTACAACCCCCGACGAGGCCACGTCCACTGTGTAAATCGAAGATGCCCATGGATCGAACCCGATACTTGAGTCATTCGCCGTTCATTCCCAGTCGTCTCCGAGCCAAATGGCCGTGACGTTCATACCCACATCGTCGTTCGCGGCTTCGCTGTCGATAAATTCCACACCTTCAGCCCATCGCCGCGCCATCGTACCTTCGAGAAAAAGTCCCAAACCGTTTAACAACCAAGCCCCGATTTCAGATCCCTTGAAGTTGAACCGCCGAAGTCTGGCCGTTGCACCTAGAGGACGACCGCCATGGCCGCCGCTCAGGTCGCCGGGGACGTCCCCGCCGAAAATTGCGTTTCGGGACTGGGTTGTAAGTTTTCTAACTTGTTGGGTGTTCAGCGGAATTACAGAAATAATAGGGTTAATTTTGTTATTTCTCGTAGGACCAAATGCACTGAAATCTAAGATCTGGGTGGCGAAATGGAATTTTGATAATATCAGGGTTCTGTAGTTATTTCACATAGGATTTCTAATGGGCTTGGGCCTTTTAAGTATGTAGGAATTATATATGGACTATAGGCTTGATTTATTGTGTGACTTAAATCAATTAAATGCTTGAGCTTTTAGGCCTGCTAGACTTTATAATATTTGGGTTGCTATGATTATTTTATTGAGCTGCATGAATTATTTATGTGGAGCCGTGAATTAATTATTTTTCATTATTGAAATTATTTTAGTTAGTTCCTGAAAATAATTGGGGTATTGAGATTAATTATCATAGCTTGCTGGTATTAATTACTTTGGGTTACTAAAATAAAATAAATGTGGTTTAGAGTCGGGAGACTTAAATGAATTGAGCTTGAATTATTTTATTAGGCTCTTAAATTAATTATCTTAGACTAGAATATTTGTATTGCTGAAATTATTGTCATTGGGCCACTAGCCCAATAGGTCTCCTTCAGGACTCCCAAAAGGTACAGCCTAGGACAGACAATCACATGCGTACTGACACACAATCACATGCGTACTATTGTCAGACTGGCATGTCCTCTGTATGACCATAATGTTCCCCAATCTGCACCCTCTTTGTGTCCCCTGGTCGGCTGTAAACAGTCCCGTCCCTTTTCAACACCTCGATGTCAGGATTAGCTTGGATTATGTGCCTCTTCCGTATACTTAGCTACGGACCTCCAACTTTTCCACTTAACTACGGACCTCCAGCTCTCTTACTTAGTTACCCCACATCTCGAAATCTGACATCTCTAGATCATCGAATTAGGAGGAATACTAGGCTAGGCGATGGAATCTATTTGTATACGCTTATTTCTAACCTGCCATAACGCACTATTTCACCATGCAGATATTAGAGGTTATTTTTTTTCATTATTATCTCAAGACGCTCATGGTGTCTCGTGCGTTGGAGTTGTTTGTGGTTGTGGCTTTGCAGATTTGGCAGGTATAACGATCCAGCTCTCCGCTGGCAACTAAAGTATCCTAGCTCCAGGCAGGAACCAAAGTCTCCTAGCTGCAGACAGAGTTGAAAACCATGAGCCTCGGCCTAGCTCCGGCGGAAAAAGAAGCCCCCAGACTACCCTGGATCAATGCCTGTTAAACCCAAACAGCGATATGCCCAAGCCAATGCTTGTTGATTGCGCGAAACGCGCCTGCACGAAACGTGCCCAGACTCCAGGCTACCCTGGATCAGTGCCTGCTAAACCCGAACTGGGTCATGCCCAAGTCAATGCTTGTTGATAGCGCGACATGCGCCCTCATGAAACATGCCCAGGCTCCAGGATACCCTGGATCAATGCCTGCTAAATCCGAACTGGGTTATGCCCAAACCAATGCTTGTCGATTGCGCGACATGCGCCCGCACGAAACGTGCCCAAGCTCCAGGCTACCCTGGATCAACGCCTGCTAAACCCGAATTGGGTCATGCCCAAGCCAATGCTTGTTGATTGCACGAAATGCGCCCGCACAAAACGTGCTAAGCCCAAGCCCCGGATTACTCCTGGTTGAATGCTTGTTGGCCCCATGGAAAAAGCGCCTCTCGGCCCCGGCTATCCCGGGTAAACCTTGCTGGCCCTGGATCAGTCCAGGTACGAAAGAGAGCTCCTAGGCTCCGACTCAACCGCCAAACAGAAGACTGAACCAGCCAATGCTGGCTTTGCGAAAGGTAGAAAGGTTCACCGGTATCCAACTGACCTGATGAGAAACGAAAACTAGGGGTATCGAACCCGACATACCCATGAGCTCCTCAGGTACACGTTTCCGTTTACTAACAACTTCTTAGATGGAAAATTCGAATGTAAATACAGTAAGATGGTGGGAGCGCGTAGAGGGCAAACATCTCCCCCAGGCCAACACCTTGGATATTGCTATTTACGAAGAAGGTCTGACACAGACTACTAAAGTGTAACGGTGGAAAAAGCTGAGGATGGTAAGTCAGGAGGAACACTCTTTGTATACTTCGAATGTGCTAATATATCAGCACAATCCGAAGTAGGGGAGTGGTAGTAGTGCTGGCCTTGGACGTACTGCCCAACTTTTGGGACCTGCCTCTTGAGTGGCCCAACAACCTCGAAGAAGTGGATCTACAGCTCAAACACAGAACCAGATAATTGAAGAATCCACAAATGGAGAGTCTGAAGAATAGGTGAAACTCGTGAAAAGCTCCTGATGATTCGTGTAAAATTTTTGCGCCTTGCCCACAGAGTTGGTCAAACTCCGCATAATGTCATAGTGGTTCAAGTCCTGTACAGATTAGGGCTTGCTGAACAGCTGCGCGGTAGAAGTGGTGGTCGCGTTGCTGCTTTTAGTGTGCTAATGCAATGGCTGAACAGCTTGAGACAGCTTGTCAGGAACCATTAGATTTCGCCTGCACTATCCTGGTTCTTGGAAAATCAGGTGTCGGTAAAAGTGCTATGATAAACTCCATATTTGATGAAGTCATGTTTAACACAAATGCTTTTCAGTTGGGCACCAAGAACGTCCAGGAGACCGTTGGTACTGTGCAAGGAATCAAGGTACGAGTGATCGACACTCCCGGGCTCCTAACCTCTTGGATCAACAAAAGAATGAGAAAATTCTTCGATCGGTCAAAAGGTTTATTAACAAAGCACCTCCAGATATCGTTCTGTATCTCGACAGACTAGACATGCAGAGCAAAGATTTGAGTGACATGCGATTGTTGCGTATGATTACTGAGATTTTGGGGCCCTCTATTTGGTTCAGTGCGATCCTTGTTTTGACTCATGCTGCTTCAGCCCCACCTGAAGGTCCCGATGGTACAACAACTTGCCAAATGGTGAGATGCTTCGAAAATACTTGCGGAATACTGCTGAAGTTGCAAGACACACCTGGTACACCCTTTGCTCCTCAGAAAAGGTCGGCTCCTACCTTTTCTTCTTTCATCTCTTCTACAATCTAGAAATGAAGTTAAACTTTCTTCGGATCAGTTCGATGATCGTGATCTGGACGAGTGCTCGGACTCATAAGACGAATTAGAATATGATGAATTGCCACCGTTCAAAGCGTTGACCAAAACTCAACTGCAAAAGCTCACAAAAACTGAAAGGAAAGCATACTATGATGAACTGGAATATAGGGAATCTCTTTATGAAGAAACAACTGAGAGAAGACAGAAAGCATTGTAAGACGATGAGAAAACTTCGGGAAGAAGCTAACAGTAAGCCTGCAGATTACTCTGACGGTACGGAAGAAGGGACTAGCGGTACTGCCTCTGTTCCAGTTCCTATGCCAGACTTGGCCCTCCTCTTTTGATTCTGATAATCCCACTCATCAATACCGTTCCCTTAATTCCAATAATCCGTGGTTCGTGAGGGCTGTCATGGAGCCCAATGGGTGGGACCATGGCATTGGATATGATGGTGTAAATATTGAGAGGTTGTTCGTGGTATTGTATCTCCACTTTTTGAACCTAGTCATTTTGAAATCTGTCAAGTACATCGCTATCCCACTTTGGTGAGGATCACTGGTGATGGTCGTGAAAGTGTTGAGATGGTGTTAAAAGTTGTTATGACGAAGGGGCAGACAAGTATAATTTTGTTATTATGGTTCTAGACATTTTATGTGTGTTATGGGTTATTGATTCTCGTAGTGAAATATGGACTCAATTGATTATTCGCCTCCCTTATGTGCCTGTGGATTTGATTTATCATGAGGGAAAAAATTTTGTAGTAGCTGTGAGCAGACTAGCTGAAGCTGATATTCATGAGCCAACCTAGATTCATGAGCCAAAAAACTTATACTCTTTTCCATCACGATGTCTCCTCAACTATTAATCGAAACTCAATCCGATGAATACGGAATCGATAAAACTGTTGGGTATGCCTAGAGCGATAGCGTTGCACGAGGAGGAGACTATCATCCTTAATAACAAGGTTACATCTAAAAGGTCTCACCTAATCCATCATCTAGAGATTTTTCTTGCATCAACACAATATCATTTGGCTGCGGGAATTCTGGGTCCGAACACCAAATCTGAATATCAGCCTCAGCTAGTCTGCTTATAGCTACTACAAAAAAATTTCCCTCATGATAAATCAAATCCACAGGCACATAAGGGAGGCGGATATTCAATGGAGTCCATATTTCACTACGAGAATCAATAACCCATAACCCACATAAAATGTCTAGAACCATAATAACAAAATTATACTTGTCTGCCCCCTTCGTCGTAACAACATTTAACACCGGCTCAACACTTTCACGACCATCACCAGTGATTGTTGGAATGCGTCACGTGTGTGGGGAAAAAGAATCCTACATCGATAAGTTGAAAGAAAATAAACGGGTTTATAAGCTTGATGGGCAATTCCTCTTAACACCAATTGGTTTTAAGAAGGAACCCATCAAGCTTATATTCAGCACCCCTTCTCCGTGTGGCGGTGCGTGGGCCTCGTTAACCGATAAAATTACCGGAGACCCAGCCCGTATTTCTACATGGTATCAGAGCGGGAAGATCCGACTCAATTAAACAAATATATATATGTCGGGTTCGAAAAGAATGGCGTTCTCGTCCGATTAAAAAAAAAAGAAAAGGGCTCACACGTGAGGGAGGAGTGTTGGAATGTGACACGTGTGTGGGGAAAAAGAATCCCACATCGATAAGTTGAAAGAAAATAAATGGGTTTACAAGCTTGATGGGCAATTTCTCTTAACACCAATTGGTTTTGAGAAGGAACCCATCAAGCTTATAGCCGACATCCCTTCTTCGTGTGACGCATGTGTGTGGGCCTCGTTAACCGATAAAATTACCGGAGGCCCAGCCCGTATTTCTATAGTGATCCTCACCAAAGTGGGATAGCTATGTATTGCCACGTCTCTAAAGACAAAAAGGATGTCAGCCTTCAAATGGAAATCGCAAGCTCAGCGAAACACGGGAAAGGGAAAGCAATGTCATTTAGTTTTGATATGCAATCGGTTGGAAAAGACTTAGCGTATAGTCTAAGAGGTGAAACTAGACTCAGCAATCACAGAATAACAACTGCGGGTTTCTCAGATTTCTGGTGGGGCTATTTATGGCCGTGGTGATGTTGCTTGCGGTGGGAGTTTAGAAGCAACACTGAGAGATAAAGACCATCCTATTGGACGATTTTTGGCAAATTTAGGACTTCTGATTATGGATTGGCACGGAGATCTTGCTATTGGATGCAATGGTCAGATACAGATCCCTGTCTGCGACAGTGGAATACGATTGGTCGGCTAAATATTAATAACGAAGGATATGGGCAGTTTAGTATCAAAATCAACAGCTCATATCTTCAACTTGTACTGGTTGCTTTGATTCCTTTAGGACAAAAAGCATTCGGTTACGTTCAACAGTTGTCGTACGGACAATGATATGATACGTCTGGTTGAGACGCAGTCAATTATACTTGTTCTGCCGCCTCGATGATCAACCTATGAAGGTACTTCTTTTAATGCATTTTCTTCAGTATTTCCTTTGAGCTCCTCCGTACTTTCAATACACTCTTAGCACTTACTCAGATTCTTTTGCAGATCTTTTCAGACGAAATTGTTCGTATTTACTCGCGGTGCTTGCTTTTTCATATTGGGGGACATCAACTACACCCTTGCCGTTCTTTTCCAAAAATTAAAGTACGTCCTCGGTATTTTTTGTAGTCGTTCATCTAGGCTTGTTATGCCTATAGTTTTGAGTAAAGGACAGCTTAGCTTAGAAATACGTTAGATGCTTGGGAGTTAGAAACTTTAACTATGGGAATATTATGCATGCTTTACCAGAAATAAGATTGGACATGTACGCTTTTACGATGGAACCGTATGCATTTTATTCTTCAATTGGAATTTTATGTGACCATCTTAGTAATGCTTCACAAACACATTGTACTCAACAACTGCACTGCCCGAGGCACCATCGAGCGATAGTGTCCTCAACAGCGCACAACCACTAGCCAGCCTAAACACGCCCGAGCCACCAACTACGGCCAATTCACGATGCTCATGCATGAAGGCGTTGTGTCCCACCACACTTAGCGTGCTTCCATTGTACTCTTTGTTGGTAAACACAATATCAAAGCTCATATGATAGGCTATCTCCTTCAACGAAGTGGAGCCGAAGAGCCCTTGCGCTCGGCCCACGGCCTTGGAGTCTAGGCTAGGCCCTTCGGTCAATGGATCATCTATGGCAGCTACGAGCCCGAAAATGGTGGGCGACTTGGCAGTGGAGTTTGCCTCGGCGATAGGTATGTTGGTCGCATTTGGTCCGCCGACTATATCGTGGAGGTAAAAGTGAAGGTGGGCTGTCTTTTGCTTCTTGCTTTCGATGTTCTTCATGAACCACTTGTATGTTTCGAGGGGATTGCTTCCTTTCCCGTGAACGCTTATTGTCGAACAACTTAGGATCGAAATCAGAAACGCTGCTGCTATTAGCTGCTTCATCTCTCTCTCTCTCTCTCTCTCTCTCTCTCTCTCTCTCTCTCTCTCTCTCTCAGTTATGAAGGGTGGGTTGGATTTGGAGTAATCTTTTGCAACGAAGTTATATAGCTATAGTCCTCCTTTTCAGGCTGTAACTTGTAACGTAAAAGTGAGGAGTTGGCCCGCAAAGCATGGCATGTAATGATAAGATTAGTGGAAAAAGGGGTAAGAGATTCAATGATCCAAGTAAACAAAGTCGTTCAATCTTCTTATTGATACCATACCATACTTCAATACCCCATTTAAGGCCTTGATTTCATCTTATCTGTCTCATCACATGATGCTGACGTAATTTTCGTTTATCTTCAGAATACTGCCCATGGCTTTACGTCAGAGCTCAGCGAGGTGAGTCCTTGGCTAGGAAATTGCCAGAATTTTATATCGATTTCAATTGGAAATTGACATAAAGATTGGACCTTTAAAGATGCTCAACAGTACGAATTAGAATTAGCCCAACTCCATCCAATTCCCTTCTTCAGTCCCCTCTCTTTCATCCATTCTCTTAGATTCTCAATCTCAGCCCACATGCCATTCTTGGCATACATATTGGACAGCAAAACACAAACGCCGACATTCTCAGGCTCAAGCTCAAGCGCTTTTCGAGCAGCCAACGTGCCTAAATTGACGTTTCCCCTCTCACTACAAGCACTGAGAAATGCTCCCCACATGGAGACAGCGCAATCCCTGTTCTCCGTTTCTGGCATTTCATTGACGAACTCGAACGCCCTGTCCAATTCTCCAGCGCGGCAGAGCAAGTCTACAATGCAATTGTAGTGTTCTTGCCTTGGGACCAATCCATAATTCCTAGACATGGATTCAAAGTATGCCATGCCAAGATCCACTTGGCCGGTGTGCCCACAAGCTGAAATGGCTGTTAGAAATGCTATTTCGTCGGGCTTTATCCCTTCGTCGAGCATCTCCTTAAACAATCTGATGACTTCTTTGCAGTCGCCAGCCCTTCCATAGACTCCCAAGATTGAAGTCCACAAGACTACATCTCTTTGGCTCTCTTGAGTTTCAAACTCGATGGTATCGAAAACCTTTCTTGCTCTTTCCACTAGCCCGCATTTCCCATACATTTCAATCAACAAGCTACGTATGAATACGTCGTTTCCCAGGAGAGCAAAGTCACGAATAACCTTCGCATGGATCTGCCTGCCCAGCTCTACATTGCAGAGCCCGGCGCATGATCGTAGAGCTGCAGATAATGTAAAGCTATCAACTTCCAACCTCAAAATGGGCATTCTCCTGACAGCTTCAAGTCCTTCGACCCACATCTTTGCCTCAGCGTAGCCTGATAGAAGTGCATTTATACACACAGTGTTCTTCACAGGAATTTCATCGAACACTTTTGCTGCATCGTCAACAGAAGGCAACTTCACATAGAAATCAACCAAAGCACTGCCCACGAAGACACTAGCGAACCAACCCGATTTCTTAACGTACGCATGCAGCGAATTACCAAAACAAGCCTCCCTCAAACGCGACGCCGAATTCAAAGAGCAGCAGAAAGCGTAAGAATCAGTGTAGACGCCATTAGAGTGCATGTAGTAAACAGTGTGGATAGCAAAAGGGTCTAATCCGTTACGAGAAAAATGAGAGATGATAGAATTGAATGGCAATGGGTTTTGAGGGCTGAGGCATTTCAAGAAGCTGCTCAATGTTTTCAGACTGCCTTTGTCACGGCAAGCTGTATACGCTAATATGAGCTTGGTCTGAAGGTTCGGCGAAAGGACAAGCAAACCTATCCGATATAAATGGGCGTGAAGTTTCTGAATTCCTCTGAGATCACTCGCTTGACAGCAGCTCTGTAACAATCGTGAGATAGAGAGAACGTTCAGTGCATGAGGGAAGCTGATTGGAGTGAACATATGCGATGTGATTATAGCTTGGGAAAGAAATTGGGTTTCTATAGAAATTCAAGTTAGACAGAAGCAAGAAAAATACGGGTACAGTTAGGGAACCTCCAATTACTTGCAGTTTGAGCTAAACTCGGTATTTAACACGTTGATTTTTCTTCTTGTTTGGGTTTAGTTTCCATTGAAGTGATTAAGCTGTGCATCTCAGCTTCTAGCATTCTAAGGAAAATGATTTATTCTTAATTCTTGTCCAAACCTTCACCCAATGACCCAACTCTTTTCAGATATTGAATTTTCGCAGACCAGCAATCATACCGTTAGAAGAACTCATATAGTTTCTTTCTTTCTTTGCAAGATCATGAGAGATCTGTGTTTTGGAAAAAAAAAAAAACATAGACGGATCGATCATTGAATGAAATTAAGGTTGTGTGGTACAGTCACAGTAAAAACCCAACATGTTTCTGCTATACTACATCGGAGGGAAGCCATAGAACAAGCTGTACGTAAGCCTAATGTTAGCCTTTTTTCTCTGCTTTCCTCTAATTATTTGCTGCCAGCAATGCTGTTGGACGAGGCAGCAGCCTGGACGCTGTGAGTCGAGGAACATGCACTCGAAGAACTCCCACTCCCATTCGTTAGGTTCGTTTCATTTCGAACGTCTTTCTTGGTTTTCTTTTGCTTCGACGAAGAACCCTGTAAACCAACGTTAGCAGTTATCACATGCAACTATGTATTTTGTTGAGATCACAATCGTAAATTGGATTTTTATCACCTGCTCCGAAGCACATCCTGGCGTCTTTAGCTCAAGATCTGTTGTTATATCATTTGCATCTTCCCTTTTGTCTGCTCTGTTTTCGCTTGCAGAAGTTTTATCCCTTTTGTTAGGAGGAACGTGAGACCTAGAGCCTTGCTGGTGCACAGTTTGAGGGGCATGTTGAGTTGATTGTGGGTCAAAAACGGTGTTATGAGTAGCCACGTAGGGAACGTAGCTCGAGCATGGATTGGCTACGACGGCTGGATTTTGGTTACCGTAAAAAGGGTATGGCTGTAATGATGGATGCATGGGAATTGGCGCGGTTGGTATAGGGACGGGCATTGGAAAGGGATAAGAAGATGGATGCATGGCAACGGAAGGATCCATTCCACCCCATGAGTACATGGATCTGAGTCTCTGTTGGTACTGAGAATTGAGGTTGTCGATGTCAGCCTTGAGAGATGCCTTTTCTTCCCTGAGATCATTCTTCTCTTGAGTTAACTGTGTGAAATATGAGGGAGTAGTGAGGCATGGTTTAGTTGTTTTATATGTGATGTATATGCATGAGTTTTGTTGGGGAATAAGTAAAGGAAACACCTCACGGGATTCTTCAGTAAGCGCTGCATGGTCAGCTTTTAGTCGATCAACTTGAGAAGTCAGATCCTTCAGCACTTGGATTGTATCGGTCAGAATAGAAGCTTTGTCGTTTTTCGGTCTATCGGGATCTGCCAAGAGGGGGAATGTGTTGTCAGAATTTCCTTCAGTTTTGACTGAGGCTACGTACGATAAGCAATAACAACATAGTTAAAGTTAAAAAAAAAATCCACGTGTCGAGTGAAAATCAAGATCAGTACATATTTTTTAGAAAGCAAAGGTATAGACGTAACAAATCGATATCGATACAACTCAGTTTACCAAGAGTGTTCCCTAACTCTGTGAATTGCTCGTTCAAACGATCTCTTCTCAACCTCTCACGGCCAGCTTTTTGAACTTTTCTGGCTGTTACGGAATCCTTAACTTCTGTTTCCATCCTGCGACATTGAATATTAAAATGATGAGACTTGAGGAAGTTTAAGTGTGTGTGTGTGTGTGCTGAGAGGTAAACAAGTTCATGTCAAATGCCTTCTCAGCTTTCCTAGCTTCATGTTTTCAGTGCATATATTAGACTTTCCGTTGTCATTCTACATGATGCCTACTAAAACCTTTCAGACGAAGCCACATTTACCAGGAAATATGTAAACAACCTTTACAACTTGGCATTCAATCTCCACCTATTTTACGATAAACTCAAGAATTATTTAGCTCACTGAAACTAAGGTCATATGATCTATCCAAGTCACTCTTCCTTCCACCTATCTCCAGACGATAAGTAACCTATTGACTACCCAAATCTTCAAATCGAAAAAAGAAAAAAAAAACCTTTGATCATTTGTAGCTATAAATCCATAACACGCAGTAAAAGGTAACTCCAAACTCGTTATACTCAATAAAGACGGACTAAAATAAAAGGTATCCTTGCCTGGACGGATGGACATCAGGCGGTGGCTGTAAACTATTAGGGTTCTCAATCGATTGAAAAAACGACTCCGAATCCAACTGCTCCATAGCTGAATATTCCCTCTCTCAGATTAATCTCCAGTCAGAATCAGAAATTAGTATTCCACTCTCATCTATTTCCCTCCTAGGATTCAATATTTTTTCCTCGGAAGGCTCTTGCTATGGCTATGCTCTGCTTTGACGACGTGGATCTCCGCCTTAATCATTCCACACGCTAAGCTAGCTAAGCTCCTCTAGTTTATCCAGTTATTTCCTTGATACATGGCTACAGTTAGTTATTTACGGAATAGCCCCTGTTGACTTTTTAGATGCACAATCAAGTCCAATAAATTGTAAATTTGGGGTTCTCCGCTATTCAACCATGCAAGAGTGTCTATTTTGGCCCATTAAAGGTGTGGCCCATTTGAGAAATAGCCCAGCCTATATATTTAAATTGATTCTTATTGGGCCTTAAGAAGGTTAATATTATAGGCCCAATATTAATATCTTTGGTAAGGTATCTGAAAAGCCACGTAGTGTATTCTGTGATGCTCCCCATTTTCCAATCAATCACTGTCGACAGTTCCTTTTTTCTACGCCAGCCAATCCACGTATAGATCACAGAGAGGGTAGATCTGAAATCCCAAACCCTATCCACAGAGGAATCAGATTTTCAGTCTATCGTCAATTTTTAGGAACTGGAAAATGTCTTCAACCTTCAGCGGCGATGAGACCGCCCCTTTCTTCGGCTTCCTTGGCGCAGCTGCGGCGCTCGTCTTCTCATGTACGTTTCTCGTCTTTTATGCGTGCTGTCCTCTTTATGTCAGTTTTTTATTACTCGAACGTATTGAAAATGTGCTGGACTTTTGGGATTTGCTGCTTGGATATGGATATTTAGCTTCTGCTGATACTGTTTTCATCGCCGTTTCTCATCAACCGTTGTTTGAGTTATGATCTGCGGTATCTCACTTTGCTGCCGTGTAAATTGCTATGGTTTTGGTGGAGTTGGCTGTAATTAGTCACAGTTTCAGCCTTCTCTGCGGTGTTAAATGATTTTTGGCTGTTGTTTTCAGCCCTATCATGTTCTATGCACTATGCAGTAACTTGTGATGATACTACACAGTAATTTCATAAGTCAAATACCGTATGAGCTTGACTACTGTTCTCTTTTCCCACGTAAAAATTAAGCTTGTCTTCTTTCCTAGGTATGGGAGCAGCCTATGGAACAGCAAAGAGTGGTGTTGGCGTGGCATCAATGGGCGTTATGCGCCCCGAACTTGTTATGAAATCCATAGTACCAGTCGTCATGGCTGGTGTTTTGGGTATCTACGGTTTGATCATTGCTGTGATTATCAGCACAGGCATTAACCCAAAGGCCAAGTCTTATTACCTCTTCGATGGCTATGCTCATCTCTCCTCTGGCCTTGCCTGTGGGCTCGCTGGGCTCGCCGCCGGGATGGCTATCGGGATTGTTGGAGATGCTGGCGTAAGGTATGATGAGTAACTGACCCTCCTTAGAGCTTTTGTTTCTGTTCGTTTTTCTTTTTTGTTCCATGTTGGCTGTAATAAGAAGATGAATTTCATTTGTTTTTAGGGCTAATGCGCAGCAACCTAAGCTATTTGTCGGGATGATCCTTATCCTCATTTTTGCCGAAGCTCTGGCCTTGTACGGTTTGATAGTCGGTATCATTTTGTCTTCGAGGGCTGGCCAGTCCAGAGCAGATTAGAGAAGCATCCAATGACCAAATGCATAATGAGCTTGTTCGTCGCCTCTCTTTCACACTCAGTTGATATATGTGATTAGTATTCGAGACGTTCTATGCCAATAAAATATCAGCTTCGTTGGATAATCATCTATTTTGAAGTTGCAATGTTTCAGAAACCTGATCTTATTTTATTTTCTCTCAATCACACACGCAAAAACACACAATATATATTACATCCTTACCTTACATGAAAGCAGTGCGAATCTACAGGCTGATAGTTCATTAAACACACCCAACCTTTCGATGCGATTTTTTTTGCTCAAGAACTGACAACGGCAGTTACAGCATCTTTCACGTCGGAATATTTAAATGTGAAACCGAGCTCTGTCGCCCTTTTCGGTAGCACCTTTTGTCCTTCCAAGAGCTGCAAATAATCAAAACAAATAAGCTGGGAACTGCATAAGATGTGGATGCTAGCTAGCTAGCTAGTTGTTTGATGATATATCATGTGGTAGTGCCATTCTTCTCCCCATAGCAGACAAATTTTAAATCCATGGGTTTTTATTACATATTGAAAATCTAACTTACCACCAAGGCGCCTTCTTTGAGGGCAAACTTGAGGACAAACTCGGGGACGTGAAGCCAAGAGGGCCTTCCCAACACGGAACCCAAGCTACTGCACAGCTCCGACATACGAACTGGGTTAGGCGCCGTGCCGTTGAAAACTCCTGTTAGTTATTTATTACATCAGTTAACACAAATCTGCTGGTAAGTAATTGATTTCCTCGTCGTTGATTAGCTTTAGTTAACATGTCTGAAAATCGAGCAAAGTCCAACCTTCGTAAGATGGGTTGCATATAGCTTCGTAGAATAAGTTGACAAGGTCATCCACGTGGACCCACGAAATCCTATAAATCGCAGCAAATGTGAATGAAACAGCAAACAGGGAACAAGATAGTTTAGATAAGGGAAGGGATTTCAGTGTGTGTTGTTTACCACTGCTTTCCAGAACCTAAAGGCCCACCAGCAAACATCTTGAAGCTGGGTATCATGTTAGCTGCAGGGATTCGAATGAGTTGTTTTAGTTACGAATAAAGAATGTGATGATCAGGGTGGAGTTATTAGAAGAGAAGAAACGTAAATACCTAAAGCACCGCCCTCCTTGGCAAGGATGATACCGACACGAATCACTGCAAGTCTCACATTTTTGTTGACTCTCCGGGCAGCAGCTTCCCATTCAATGCCAACCTGAACATCGACAAAATTATTCGTTAAGTTAATTAGCCAAAACCAAATATTTAGAATACGACAAATAGTTTTGTGCTCATGTATGCCATTTACGATTGGCCTTTGCCAAGTAACACAATCTACTATTACTTGCCTCAGCAAGGTAGCCATTTCCTGACTGGCTCTTCTCATCATAAACGTCAGTCTCACTAGTGCCTGAAGTTATTTAACTCAGCTTCAGCTTCAGTCATATTCTACTCGACATAAAATTTAATGCAATTAATGAATGATTTGAGAGGCATACCATAGTAACCAACTGCATTCGCGGTGACCAATACCTTGGGCCGAAGTTCATCTGGTGAACTGTTGATTGCATCCACAACCTGCACGGTTCCAAAATTTTTAAGTGGTCTTAGGACCAAAGGGAGCTAATTTCTTAATAACTGAAGCTTGTCAAAGAATGAGATTGAGATAAAGTTTCAGATGGAACTTGTGAAAGAACCTTGGTAGTGGAATTAACCCTGCTATCCATGATCTCTTTCTTGACCTGCAACAAATTCGTCAGTTAACGTTATCTTTAGAAAACTAAGAAACAAATAAAAATTATGTGTAGATATCTAAATAAAGGTATTGCCACAGTGGACGGTATGTAAGGCCTACCTCAGGAGACCATCTTGCGGTAACTGGAAATCCAGCCAAGTTTACAACAGCTGTTGATCCTTGGATGCAGTTTTCCCACTCTGACTCCTCTGCCACTTGAATTCCTGGATAGTCCACGACTGCACATGCGCAAAAAAAGCACAACTTTATGTATTTTGGATTATTGTACATAACTGTCATGTCATCTGTTTTCACGGAGAGCAATGATCACGTTAAAAGCTGCATTATTACCCTACCTGGAAATATCGACAGGGCTTTTGAACGAGAGCGAGTCAAGATCCGCACTTGGTGATTGTCTGAAATCACAGGAAACATTGAAAACTGGGAAAAGTCCAGCAAGATACATTTAAAAAACCTATTCTGTAGGAAACATGGATGCACAATGACTAGCAATCTAATTTGTCTCAGAAAATCAAGTTTTTACTTCCTGTTTCTTTGTTCCGTTGCTTCCCATAAATGATATGTAAGAATGAAAAACAAACAGAAGGAAAGTTAGCCAAGTCTTTTGGACTGTGAACAACATTCAAATTTATGATGGCTCATGCAGAGTACAATTTCATCGAGTTCGTTATCTACAAGCAGCTGATTCCAAGTATTGAGATAGGGCACTCCAATGTTGTGTAAATACCTGCATGCAATCTTTTCACCAATCTCGTACCTAGAAGCCCAGTGGCCCCAGTAATTGAAACAATCATCTCATTTGCCTTCTGCAGTAGAAACAAACAAATTATAAATACTAGTAGAGAATGAGTAATCAGCGCTTAACAAAGGAATTATTGCTTCACCAGCTCAACTAAAGAGCGAAGAGTAACATCGGAAACTATTAATGGCCTCGAAATCGTGATGTCAGCTCAGATCGAGCTTGAACACTGGATTTGGGGTTTTGGGTAAAAAAAAAAGAAGAGATAGAAAAGGCGGAAATACGCCATCTCCCAAGTATATCATATGTAAATGAACATCTACCTGCTTTTCAATTGAAGATGGCAAAAAGGCAACTAAGATAGTTAAGCTATTCATAAGATAAGACAAATCATAATTTACATCCCAATCGTCAACGCAGCGTATTTCCATATAACTGAATTGAGAAAAAAAAAAGGTAACGATCATTAAAAAGCATTAATCACCTTCTCAGATGGTGCAGAGTCGCTGCTGATGACGGTGGAAGTACTCATCTTCCGAACTATCTGTAGCTACACAACAGAAAAATTAACGCATTGATCGATCAGTCAAACATTCATCAAAGCGAGTGACGCAAATATAAGCAAGGAAATCCTTTGGACAGAAAAAAAAAAGGAAACATACAGAGAATATAGTTGGAAACCGTGAAGATGATTGAAACGTATTCTTCGCCCAGGAAATGGTTATTGATCCCAAGCCTTGCATAATCAACTGGGGTTTTATGCTTAAGCTGAGTGTTGACTGATTTGATGTCTTAATTACTACCATTAGGCTCTACATCCAAAATTAATGAACACATAATGGTAAAAAATAATAACAATAACAATAAACGACTTATCTGTCATTGTCCGCGTTCTGTTGGGCGTATTATATTGTTTTTCATTTAATTATTTACCTTTTATTTGTAGTTGGTTTTTTAGGCTGTTCATACGCTGACACGCCAATTATCCCTTGGCCTAGTGGTTGAAGGTAGGCCTCAAATGTCATATGAATAGGAGGTCAAGAGATCAAATTCCACCTCTAACATTTCCTTTGAGAAGTCTCACGGTCCATGACTATCGTTGTTGGGTGGGTTTGGGACGTATCCATCTTACCCGGGATTAGTCCCCTCTGGAGTGTGTGGCGGTTAGCCCATAGCTGCGTGGGTATACCTCGGGACCGTAAAAAAACAAATAAATAAATACACAGACACACCCCACCCTTAAATTAACTTAAAATCTTAATCGAATATCAAATTCATTATCGTCGTTATCGGCTATGGGACAATTTTGAATTTATGTAACAATTTCGTTTTCAGCGTAAATAATCCCCTGAACTGCACGTCTCTCTAAGTCCGCACAAATTATTGGACAATAGAAAAATTCAAGCTTAATAATCATCGTGATAATTAGATAAAATATAATCAATTTGGAAACAAAACTCTATTATTAAACGACATTATTAAACGCAGAAGTCAAATAACAACCTTTTGTGAACAACCACAAGTCTTAAAATTAAGCAAGCCAAAGTTGACCAACGTATTTGAAATATGCAACCAAGAAACTTCTTTCAAGCACGCCATTGAGGAAAATTAACACACACATCTCAGGTGAGAACATTTCTAGAAGCAGTTTTGATTTATAGTCAACAGTGGACATTATATTTTGAACGAGTGCTTCACTCATTCTCTTCACGGCCGTAGTTATATATTATCTCAATCTGCAGCAAAAACACGAAATGAGCTGCGTAAGCGGGAAAGGGAATGCGATTATAATTGAACTCTTACGGGACTATGGAAAAGACGAGCATGGAAATAAAATCAATTATAGGAAACTTGCAAACGAATAGCCAAGGAGATCACGTAAGAACAATGACAAGTATATCGCATGTTTACAGACAGACAAACTCACGGTGAGACCTATTCTTGGAGTCGAACTCGAAAGGCATGTGCAACGACTCAAAACATACAGATACAAGCAACAACTCAAGACACGCGGAAACGAATTGAGAAAGACAATAACAGAGAAGGTACGGCATGAATTGCATCATCCAAAATTTATGGCTACAAATGTTGTATTAGAAACAAGTGACCAATCTTTAAAGAATCTGAAAGAAACCGACCGGGGGTAGGATCACGAATACCATCCCATTAGAACTAAAAGCCAGCAGAAGATATTCATTGACTCGGGCAAATTTTTTAAAACAATGAAAAGCGGGTGATCAAGAAAATGGCTTCCGCATATACTGAACCCCTACTAAGCAACGTTATCGAAGGGAAAAAAAAAAAGTCAAGCAAGTACCTGCGAAGGGGGTGTTGGATTTCTGCAAAATTTAGAGCCACCAGGAGCCCATGGGACTGTTTATCAAAGATAAAGTCAGTTTTCATAGAACCAAGTTACATCTACAAATCCATTTTGAAATTCAAACGATTCAATCTGCAGTTTGAGTGCTTACCTATGTAAGGATCAGGGTGACGCCACTTGTTATGTTCTGATTCACCAGCAGTGATCATCCGATCGATAAGCTCAATATCTTCCTGGAATGTCCCAAATGATATAAACAACTTGACGAAAATCCACGAAATCAGAAACACAAAGAATTCCCCCTACACAATCACATATCGATTCAACGACATGGCATATCCATCACTCCTTATGGCAATAATGTATCATCTCTAGAGCCAGAATTAACTATTTGCTTTCTCTTAGAAAGGAAATCAACCTTACACTAACAATACAACATATTAAACAGCACCCTGAGAATACAGCACAACCTAAAGGGCTAATAGCTTAAATCATCCCACCACTGCGCTACGACAGTCGATCTTAACAATAAAAAATCAGAAAATTAGAGAAACCAACCACTTGGCGATTTGCCTCGAACTTTTCTCTCAGCGCGTCAGCCTGGTAGATCAAACGAAATCATCAATCGATCGATATAAAACCCCCGGTCAACGGAAATAAAACAGAAACACGAATACGACTACTCGTACGACTCATTACATCGGGGTAAAACAGATGACGATGTACTGCCCAATTGAGAGTGTCCTTGAGAGCTCTTCTGTAGAGGATCCTAACCCTCTCCTTCTGCGCAGCTCGCCGAGCTAGATACGACGCCGTAGCAACGCTCATTTCAGTTTCCCCTCCTTCCTTTCCTAGCAATGATCAGTTCCGATAACCTCAGGTCTCTCTGCTGCCGAAGGTTACTACAGCTGATTCCATCAACCGGACGACGTCGTTTAATATTGGGCCTTCCATCGCTGTTGGGCCGACTAGAAATGAGGTTTGTGGCCCGTTTAATTGGGCCTCACTTTTCAATACGGCTTTGTTCTCTTTCATCTACTATATCAGACTTGGTACCCGAAATTAGGGGCGTTCAAATGTCGGTTAACCGACCGAACCGAACCGAAACCGAAGTTTCAGTTCGTACTAAATATCGAACCGAAAAATTTCGGTCCGGTTTTTATTTTGATAACCGAAAATAATTCGGTTCGGTCGGTTTCTTACTTCGGTAAACCGAACCGAACCAAAAACCGAATTCCTATTTTTATATTTTTTATATACATATATATTATTATATAAAATATATAATGATATATATGTCTTACTTACTAATATATCCACCATATTTAATAAACTATGGAAAATATTAGGTAAATCGAAATTTCATACAAATAGATATATATAGAGAGAGAGGTTTGCTATGGTGCACAACCACGGCAAGCAACTACCGTGAGCACCATAGCTGATTTCAATATATTCAGTAAAATATGGAAAATATGAGGTAAATAAAAATTTTATACAAATATATATATGACAATATATATCTATAATTTAAATCATATTATTACTATTCTTTTTTTTTTATTAAAATTCGGTCTTTTTGGTCCGACCAAAAAAAATTCGGTAAAGCCGAACCAAACGAATCTTCGGTTCGATTTTCGATTAATGAAATTCTACCGAAAGTTCGATTCGGTGGTTACGGAGTCAACACCCCTAACCAAAATACATGGAAATATCCTTGACTTGAAAAAATAAAAGAAAACAAAAATAAACATGTAGACAGCCGATCATAGGTCCAATACTATTTTCGGCACAATAGTCATCCATAAAGCGTGATAAAAGCTTATACTATTCCATATTCATGTTTTAAACATGTAATAATCTTTTGACTGACATAGGACAAGGAAATAATATGCATTGTTATCCATAATTGAACAACAATCATCTATTCATTATCATATAATAATACAAAGCTAAGCTACATTCTTATCAAAACTAAAACAGTACATATGACGATTCTCTCTCCTCTACGAAAGCGACCCATCCACCCACGGTCTTTTTTTCTAAAGCCTACTTCCTCTCTCCCATTTAAATATTCCCGAAGATTAGTTGGCACGGAGATTAAGAAATCACATTATTTTAATATTATAGTACACCTTTTGAGGTATGGAGAGAGAAAAGTTTTTAGTAGATACGCAAATCGAGAAGACTTTTTTTAATATTAACGATGTAATTAGTTTAATTAGGGGGATAATTTTTTACCAAAAATGGAAATGGGAAGAATTATGTTGGACGCCCGAAATAGAAAGATGGGAAGAAATAAGTGGGACTGATGTAGTAATAAATAACAAAGGGAATCGCAATTCAATCAGTTCTACGAGTAGTGGTTGGGTCATCTGAATTCTTCTTTTTTCTGCTTCGTCTTCAGCTAGGTGAGCTATAATCAGTCAAAATTCAGTATTTTTTACGAGGAACCTTTCGTCGTCGTTGTTGGCCCTTCTCATCTTTGATTATTTTTAACCGATTCTTGAGAGGGATCGCTTCTTCTCTTTCTCTTTCAGATAAGGTTTAGTTCAATTATATCTGGGTTTTGAGTTTCGGACGACTGGGTTTTGGTAATTTGGGATGCTTGTTGAATCTTTACCTTTTATATGTAAGAATGTTTTAGAATTTCGATCGGCCGATTTGAATTACATGTTCTTGTTGATTGATTCAGTGTCATCATTACACCCGAAATACATCAAGATGAGATTTTTCCATTTGTTTTGGACATGCTTGCTCTAGTAGTTCAACGCTATCACCTGCAATTTTCTTATGCTCAGCTGCTCATTCAAAGGGTAACAAAGGGCTATGTTCTTACATCACCATATCTTTCTCCATCGCAGGTTTCAAGAATTCCATCCCATCTCCTTTACTCTCTGGAAATTGTTAGATCATTTGGGCTTCCATTAAAATGGGTTCAGAAGGTCCTACCCCAGCAGTAACAATCCACATAACGGGCTTCAAAAGATTTCACGGCGTGGCTGAAAATCCAACGGAGACAATAGTTCAAAACCTCCACGATTACCTGAAGAAAAGAGGCTTACCGAAAGGGCTTATCCTAGGCAGTTGCAATGTCCTTGAAACAGCGGGGCAAGGGGCTATCGTGCCTCTGTACCAAACACTGCAATCTGCTATAAGCAGAGAGGTTAATGCCTCCGATGCTCAGAAAGTTATATGGGTCGGTTCTCTTTTAACTCTTTCTTTAACTGCTCTTTGTCGTTAGTTTTCTTTCGTAAAATCTATGGTTCGATTCGTTTTGTAGGTTCATTTTGGGGTTAACAGCGGAGCTACGAGGTTTGCTCTAGAGCAGCAAGCGGTCAACGAAGCAACGTTTCGTTGCCCTGATGAGATGGGATGGAAGCCTCAGGTTTTAGTTAGAGTTTCGTTTTCGTATTATCTTTTCGTCTGATAACAACAAACAAAGAAACTACCGTCATCTGAACGCTGATATCAACTTTTGTTGTCTTATTTATTGCAGAGAGTTCCCATTGTTCCTGGTGATGGCGGAATTTCACGAAAACGTGAGGTATCTCTCTCTCTCTCTCTCTCTCTCTCTCTCTCTCTCTCTCTCTCTCTGTGTGTGTGTGTGTGTGTGTGTGTGTGTGTGTGTGAATGAGAGAGACATTTCTTTCGTTAACATTCCACAATCACATCGTGATTGATCAAAGGACGTCGAGAAATAGATCAAATTCTTGTGTGTTCAAATACCTGTGCTTAAAGAATCAACTTCCTCGAGAAAAATCTGCATAGCAGTCCATTCTTTGTTGATTATTCGTGATGATGAAACTATTTAATTACACTCCTTCTAAATCTTCTTACTTTTTATGCGTTCTTACCCCATAAACAACTCTTATGTGATCCTCAGACGTCTCTCCCAGTTGAAGAAATAACGAAAAGCTTGGCCAAGATGGGATATGAAGTGACAACCTCGGACGACGCAGGGCGATTCGTATGCAACTACGTTTACTACCATTCGTTGAGATTCGCCGAGCAAAATGGAATCAAATCACTGTTCGTTCACGTCCCTCTTTTCCTTACGATAGACGAAGAGACCCAAATGCAGTTCGCTGCTTCCTTGCTCGAAATTCTTGCCTCTTCGGTCCTCTAAGGGAGGGAGAAGCTCAAATTTCAAAAAACCTGTGTATTTTTTCTCTTCCTTTCCTAAGTGTTGTTTGTGCGTACTTACTTTCCTTGTCTGGATTTGGGTTTGAGTTTGATTGATGTGAGTGATTCTCAACGGATCACATAAATAACGGGAACGTTGTGTTGTTGTCCGTCTTGGTGTAAAAATGGTGTTTCTTTTTTCTTCTTGAAATACATTTAAAATAAATAATTGGAGTTTATATATGTGCTATATCTGCCCATGTGATACTCGACACACATTACAAAAAGATTAAATTTTCGACGACAGTGTCTTAAGACCAAGCGCCTATCGCTGCGCCAAAAGCTATAGTTTATGGTAATGGTGCAATTTAATGTTGGGATTAATTCTCATTTCACACGATTGGTGAAACGTATGAGTACATATAAATTGTAACATACTTCTTTATTCTTCATCTTGCTTTACTAAATGCATGACATGAAACAAAAGAGAAAGTTATGAGCTAGACATTAAATAGTAAGTAATATTATGAGATGTCTTTTGAGCTATGATAAACGTATTTTAATACGTTTATTATTGTATTTAATTGGGTTATAATAGAGGATTTTTGGTCATTTCCTGCATTTCTTGGCTCTATTTACACTCATTTAAATATTATAGGACCTTCGAATGGTTATCGAGCGAAGAGGAACGGAAACGACGCAAAAAGGATGAAGAATAAAGCTTCCAGCAAGAGTTCACGGCCGTGAATAGGCATGCATGTGGCCGTGAACGTCGACCGAATAGCAAGATAAATTTCAGGCTGGAAGTCACGGCCGTGACACCTCATGCAAGAGGCCGTGAAACAGGGCAGTAGCTCGAGATGATGCAGTCACGGCCGTGAAGCCTGTGCACTTGCCCGTGAACCTGGGCAGAAACATAGCAACTCGACAAAGAAGGGTATCACGGCCGTGACACCTTATGCAAGTAGCCGTGAACGAGGGCAGTGTCTCAAGTTGGCAATTCTGTTAAGAGTCACGGCCGTAACTACCCAATGCAAGAGGCTGTGACCAGCTCCAGAAAGTCAAGTTTTAGGGTTTAAGCCGTCGTCACGGCCGTGAATCCTTATGCAAGTGGCCGTGAAGAGTTTAAGAAACGCGGAAAGTCAAGCTAAAGTGTCCCTTCACGACCGTGAAGGCCCGTTAAGTGGCCGTGAACGTGCCAAATTTCAGGATTTTGGCCCAAATTCGAAGCATAAAAGGGGAGTTCTTCTCAGAACTCAACCATAACCCCATAGAGATGAAAACTTAGAGAAAAGGAGAGGAGGAAGAACACTAGAAGCAGCCCCTCGATTTAGAGAAGCTCAAGGGACGATCCGACAACGCAGTCACGCTCATACGGTCGAGGAACGAGAGCTCCACCTCAGAACCGCCAGACTCACTTATTAGGGGAGATTTTATGAGTTCTCTATCCTCGTTTCATTTGAATCTCGTTGTTGTTTTGTCTAATATGAGTAGCTAATCCTCTTAGGTGTTTGGGAGTAGATGAACGTTGGGTTATGTCATAATTAAGGCGTAGGATAATCGTGAACACGTGTATTCGACTATTTATTGTTCTATGATATTGCTTCTTTGTCTCAATATGTCTATGTGTTGATATGAATGTGTGGTACATCGTTTAGGTACAGCTAAATAACGACTAGGCAATTCGTAGACGTTAGGATTCGAGTATAGGGCGACAGCAAATACTCGATCCTCGCCATCTAGTAATTGCTAGACTTAGATTCCCACAAGCGTTTAGCAAATCCGTGAGTGGGTAGGAAATTACTGCGATTTAGTCGATAATCACGTAGGAGCGATATTCTGTAGCCTTCGCCGACAGCACCCAGCGGGATTCGAATCCCAAACACATACTTGTCATCTTAAGTCACTCTTATTATTTCTAGTCGTGCTTCCTTAATCTTCCAATCCTTTAGGTTGCTCTGTTAAATTAGTTCGTAGCATAAACAAATCCTGCTATTTTATTTAGGCTAATATCGAGTCGATAGGTTAATACTAGTATTCAATTTATTCCTCGTGTTCGATACTCGGATATTCACTATAACTATATTACAAACGATAGGTACACTGTCTATCGCGCGTGGTTCTAGTTATAAATATATTCGTTTTAATTATTACTTGACGTACTTGCACGAACCTTTATTTAAATATACACGCACGCGATCAAGCTACATGACTCATAGCTTTTTGGGGCAATGCTGCATGCATGCCTCTAGATTATTTCGTGTTCTCAAGTTTATTTGCTTTCTTCATTTGTGTTGTTCTCACAATCTAAAAAGCTATTTTCCAATGGAGGATGCTCAAGGTAATTTTCAATATGAAGGTTTCATCAAAGACCATGATGGTGACAACGCCCAAGAAGAAAATGGAGTTCCAAGTGATACGCCTATCAACGAAACAATGAGTCAAACCGGAGATGGGTTGAATCTGGGTAATCCATTCAATATTCCTCCTTTTCATCCATTCAATCCTACCATGATGAAATATCCCGACATGTCTCGTGTTGAGGAATTCTCGGGAACTAATTTCAAACGGTGGAAGGAGAGAGTTTATACCCCTACATGACATGCATGGGATGTCATGGGTTCTAGATAATCCTCTTAATGAAGGGATGAATATTGTTGGGTGGGAACAAGCAAACAAAGTATGTCGAGGGACCATCCTTTCGACTTTGTCAAATACTCAATTTGATGTGTATGTGGGGTACTCAAATGCTAAGGAGATTTGGGACTCCATGAGTCAAAAGTACACAGCTGAGGATTCTGTGAAACAGAAATTTGCTTGCTACGGCTTCAATCGATGGGAAATGGCCGACGCAACAAGTGTGTGTGATCAAATAAATGATTATTTGCACTTATTGGAAGGTCTCAAGGGTGAAAGAATTAATCTTCCCATGGAGTATGTTGCAGAGACTCTTATTGACAAGTTACCTCCATCTTGGAGTGACTATAAGCAACACCTCAAACACAAGAATAAAAAAATGGATTTGGATGATGTGATGAAGCATACGATTTGGATGATGTGATGAAGCATATCATCATCGAAGAGCAAAATACAAAACAAATCTCATTGGTGGCCAATGATTTCAAATCTAAGGCAAATCTTGCGATGGAAAGGGGAAAAGGAGTGGATGCGGCGAAAAAGGGACCCTATAATCACAAAGGTGACAAGTACTTGAAACATAAGCCGCCTTTTATTAATAAAAAGAAATGATCTTGTTTTGTGTGTTGAAAATCGGGACATCATGCAGCCCAGTGCCGAAGGAGAATTGTCAACAATGATGACAAAAGAAATTTTAAGAAACAAGCAAATGTTGTTCAAGGAGGGGATGACAACGTGGTGGCCGTAACCACCGAAATTAACTGGTCTCAACCATGAAGAAAGATGTTTGGTTGGTTGACTCTGGTGCAACCAAACATATCGCAAAAAATAGAGGGGATTTTGTCCAATATGTCGAGACAAATGAAGGTGAAGTCTTCCTTGGAGACTCTCATGCAACGGCCGTCAAAGGGAATGGAGATGTGGAGTTAAAATTAACTTCAGCAAAGACTCTTACCTTGAAGATTGTCCTTCATGTCCCAGCTATAAGAGCAAACTTGGTTTCGTCCTTGTTGGATGATGCAGGCGTCAAAGTCACTATTGGGAGGGGAAACTTATTCTCATTAAGAATAATATATTTGTAGGCAAAGGCTATAAGACCAATGGTCTCTTTGTACTTAATCTGGACTCTATCATGAATGGAATAAATTATTCAGTTTACCTTGTGAGCGGTTTACAGCATGAAAGACTGGGTCATGTAAACAAAAATTACATGAAAAAAAAAATGATGGCTGAGGGAATAATTCCTAAAATGGATTCAAATAATGCAAAGAAATGTGAAATATGTGTTGAATCTAAACTCGTAAAAAAGACGTTTTATAGTGTGAAAAGATCAACACAACTACTTGATCTGATCCATAGTGATCTTGGAGATATGAAAAATTGTGAATCAAGAGGAGGGAACAAATATTATACCACACGATGATTGTTCTAGATTTGCAAGATTATATCTTTTAAATCAGAAGAGCGAAGCCTTTTCGAAGTTTGTTATCTACAAACAAGAGGTTGAAAATCAACTTGGGAGGAAAATAAAGAGATTAAAATCCGACCGAGGAGGAGAGTATCTTTCGGTTGATAATTTTTGCGAAGATCATGGAATTATTCATGAAACTACAACCGTATTCACCTTAATCTAATGGAGTAGCTGAAAGAAAAAATAGATCTCTCAAAGAAATGATGAATTCTATGCTTATAAATTCAGGAGCACCAAGTGAATAGTGGGGGGAAGAGATTTTAACATCTTGCTTCTTACAAAATCGAATACCACATAAAAGAACAAGTAAAACCCCGTATGAGATTTGGAAAGGTTATGCTCCAAATCTAGAATATCTTAGAGTATGGGGTTGTCTTGCAAAAGTATTACTAACTGAACCAAAGAAACGAAAAATTGGTTCAAGGACATCTGATTGTTTATTTGTGGGATATGCTGAAAAATCAGCGGCATATAGATTTCTTGTGTTAAAATCAGAAGAAATTGAAGAAGGTTCAATTATTGAATCTAAAAATGCTGAATTTTTTTAGTCAAATTTTCCATCAAAACAATTAGCTGATGCTGAAGAAATGCACCTAAGGAGCTTGAATCTCAAGACCTCACCGAGAATCAAGTAATCGAAAAAAGGAGAACTCAAAATATTATGGGAGGAGACTACTATTTGTATTTAGTAGAGCAAGGTCTTAAAACCTATCACGATGCGATCTCCTGTAAGGAAGCTGAAAATTGGAAAGAAAGTATAAAATCTGAGCTTTCTTCCATTTTAAAAAATAATACTTGGGAATTGGTTGACCTACCTCGAGGGTCTAAGCCAATTACAAGTAAGTGGGTGTTTAATAAAAAACTCTTACCTGATGGGAGTGTGGAAAATATAAATCTAGATTGGTTGCAAGAGGCTTCACTCAACAAGAGAATCTAGATTTTCGACACCTTTGCACCAGTAACAAGGATATCTTCTATTCGAATGCTAATAAGCTTGGCGGCCATTCACAATTTGGTTATACATCAAATGGATGTTAAAACAGCATTTCTTGAATGGAGATCTTGAAGAAGAAATTTACATGTTGCAACCAGAGGTTATAAAGTGCAAGGTCAAGAGAAGAAAATATGCAAACTTAAAAAATCCTTGTAAAACAAGCCCCAAAATAATGGCATGAGAAAATTGACAGCACTTTAGAAAACCAATGTTTTATACTCTCTTCAGTCGATCGATGTGTTTACATCAAAAAAGATCTCGAGCAAATGGTTATAGTTGCTTTATATGTAGATGACTTGTTAATATTTGGAACACATATTAATATTGTTGAAGAAACAAAAGCTGTACTTTCCAACACCTTTGATATAAAAGATTTAGGGGAAGCAAATGTGATGCTCGGAGTTAAAATATTGAGGACAAATGGAGGTATCATGTTCCTACAAGACCACTAGGTCCTCAAAAGATTTGGTTACTATGACGTCAAACCCGTTAGTACACCATTTAATGCAAATGAGGCATTATTTAAAATAAAGGAGAAACCCAAGATCAAACAGCATATGCTCAAATATTGGGATGCTTACTTCACTTATCAAACTTTACGAGGCCCGACATATCTTATGCGATTGGAAGATTAAGTCAGTATACGAAAAATCCCAATGGTTCCCATTGGATGGCCCTTGTTAGAGTATTAAAATACCTCAAAGGGACAATGAGTTGTGGTATTTTTATAGTGGACATCCTCAAATTATTGAGGGTTATACAGATGCAAATTGGATATCCGATTCTAGCGACACAAGGTCTACTAGTGGCTATGTGTTCTTAATGGGAGGAGGGGCAGTGTCATGGAAGTCAACAAAGCAAACGTGATCAGCTCTACAGCGGATTTCGAATTCATTTGTTTAGAATTAGCTTGTGTGGATGAATATTTAAGGAATTTTTTGTTAGACATTGCGATTGATAAGAGTTTGATCACCTCAATATCAATCCATTGTGACAACAAGGCTGCAATTTGTGTTGCGAAAAATAAAACTTATAACGGAAAAAATTGCCACATTCATTTGAGACATAATGCGGTAAAACAAATGATAAAAGAAGGAATAATCTCAATAGTTATGTAAAGTCTGAGGGGAACACGGCCGATCCATTGACAAAACCTTTAGGGAGGTTTTAGTTGAGAAGACCACGAGAGAAATGGGAATTATGGCCCTTGATGTCTAGGACTTGTGGAAACCCTACCCATTACTCAACATGAGCAATTGGTTCATAAGGGTAAAAACAAAACAAGAACTAAGACCTGAAGCAATTTTCCTAATTATTCTCATTTCTATGGTTCGAGCTTGCTTAAAGATAATCGGAGGATGGAATATTTATTTCCTTAATAAACTAGATAAGTATACGATGGAACGCTAGTCAAAAGTTTACCTATGTGAGAGTTGGGTGTGGCTGCCCATATGAGAGATTTGGCTAATCTTTCTAAAGCACTTACAGATTTAATTTAACAGGGAAGCACATGGCCGAAGAGAGGTGCTCAACCGTGTTGAGAAGAGGAGAAAAGAAAATGTTGTGGAAATAAGATCACTATTCTACAAAAGAAATATAAGTTCATAAGATTCGTTCTACTTATTTTTCTGTGGACTTAAATCTTGTTGCCTAAGTCGTGGTTCATAGTTTCATAGTGGAAACACCACAATCTATGTGGCATTTTCTAAATTATATAACATGAAATAAAAACTTTGGAACACGTTTTCATTTGGTGGGGGATTGTTGGAATTAATTTTCATTTCACATGCATTGGTGAAACGTATGAGTACATATGAATTGTAACATACTTCTTTATTCTTCATCTTGCTTTAATAAATGCATGACATGAAACTAAAGAGGAAGTTATGAGTTAGACATTAAATAGTAAGTAATATTATAAGATGTCTTTTGAGCTACATGACTCATCCGCTAACCATTCCCACACTACGCTAACCATTCTCCTCGTCTCCTGCTCGAATCGCAGAACACACATATACTTACGATTGAAGATCTAGTTGCACCCTGGGAAGCTACTTGATTAATATCTTGAAATAGCTTTTTAGATTGTAGGAACCACACAAATGAAGAAAGCAAATAAACTTGAGAACACACATATACTTACGATTGAAGATCTAGTTGTACCCTGGGAAGCTATTTGATTAATATCTTGAAATAGTTTTTGGGGCAATGCTTCATGCATGCCTCTAGATTATTTCGTATTCTCGAGTTTATTTGCTTTCTTCATTTGTGTGGTTACTACATTATCTTTAAACCGCACAGCAGTCAGCGCCACTGTACGATTGTCCTCAGCAGGACAGTTGGTGCTTCCCAACAATCTCCCCCCAATAATTGCTCTCTTTGCAATCTATGAATCGAACCCGTGATCTTCTCTGATTCCAATTCTTAGGACCAAACGCCTACCGCTGCGCCCAGTGACGGAGCTACGTTGGGGAATGGGGGTCAGTTGCCCCAGCCAAATGGGTCATAAGAAATTATTACTTATTCTAAGTACAAATATTCATGTTGGCATAGTGGCAAATGTGCTCTACTCAAGGACAATACCTAGCTTGACTAAGTTCGAACCCCCTTGAAGTGCAATTTAGTTTTATTGTTTTACCCTCCAATAATTTGTCTTATACTTCCTAGTTACTTTTGACCCCCCCCCCCCCCCCCCAAACTTTAAACTTTTAAATTGCTCCCCCCCAACTTTTAATCCCTGAATCCGTCCCCGTTGCGCCAAAAACTATAGCTTATGGTGAGGGTGCAACTCTAATCTTTAAACTGCACAGCAGCCAACCACGGTACCATTGCTCTCTTTGCAATCTATGTGAATCGAACCCGTGACCTGCTCTGGTATCAATTCTTATGACCAAACGCCTACCGCTGCGCCAAAAGATATAGCTTATGGTGAGGGTGCATCTCTAATCTTTAAAGCGTACAGCAGCCAAACGCACGGTAGTCGGCAACGGCGGATCTACATGGTGGCCGAGGGGGGGGGCACGGCCCCTCGAAAATTTTCGAAAAGTTTAGTACTATATGTGTAGTATATGTTATATTACATGTAGATATAAAGTTTACACTAAATTCGACCAAGTATAGCATGTAGTCTAGTGGTCAGTTCATTTCCTTCCACTTGCCATAACTGGGTTTAAATCCCTTCCCCCATTCTCTGTAGTATTGCGTTTAAGTATTTGAATGAATTGTTTGGTTTGGACTAAATTAAATATATTTGTTTAACTTCCTCTTTCACTTTTTTTTTGTTTATTCTAATTTTTTAACATATCATTACAGTAAATAAATAATTGTTTCTAGAACCTAAAAATAAAAACTTCAATTTTACAAATGATAGAAATATCAATATTATTTAAAAAATTTATATTGAACAAGATAAATGAATATTTCTTATTATTTAATTTAATCAAAGCACGACCTTCCTAATTAAAATCTAATTTCTAAACCCGTCATGGACTTCCAAAATTTTAATTTGATTAGCCTTATTAAATTAAAACAATTATTTGTCATATAAAAAACAAAATATCAAAACAAGTACTACAGTTTACCTACACACAACATATGATTTGTGTTATTTTGTCCTGTTTTAATTGACGTTAATATAAGGTTGATAAAAAAAAAATGACGTTTCGAAGCCCCAAAAAAGCATAAAAATTTTAGCACTTCGTAATAGACCTTGATGCAGGGGCAAACATCCGACTCTGACATAAATGCGTTGTAGATCGTTGCTCTGACATAATTTAAGTCAAATGCGACAATAATATTTATTTTTATTCCTTTTTAATTTAAGACTTCTACTGAATAATTAAAGCGTCTTTATTTTGAGTAACTTATATGAAAAAAATACATAAGCATATCTAATTTATTCCTTGTTTCATGACGATCATAATGACATGCATATCATATATTTTTCGATACCAATACAATTTTCGATAGTTCTAAGAATCATTTTAATAGCTTATTTTAGTCGTATTTATAGTAGGTTGTAACAAGAATGATTATTTAATTGAAATAAGTCCTATTTATTGTTGGGATTGACTATATAATTCATATATATTTAAAGTTTAGATTTTAATCAATTATTTGTACCTTATTTATTATTTCATTGAATTTCTAAAGAAAATATAGATTATTTAGTCTCATAAATACAATAACGATATAAAAAGTGACCATGTTTATATTTATTATATATTATATATAATTTATTGTATTATATTTAGATTATATAAAATACTCACGCAATGTGCTTCGCTATTTATGCAACGCGCTACCGACACTAAAACGCGGCACACTGCGCTATGCGCTTTTTAAAACATTGTTCCCAACACAGCGTTCAAAATCTAACAGAATTGAGTTGCTTTCCTCATATGCAACCATCTATAAAACTCCATGCATTCGCAACTTGTTTCGGCCCAAACATGTCAAAATATATCATTCATAATTATATTTATATCAAAACCTTATTCTCATGCAAATCGAACAGCTTTTAGATAATTAAAGAACTCGAACAATAGTAAAACATTTGGAAGAAATCTATTATTTATCCTACGACTCGTGCGATAGTATTGATTCTTCTAATGGTGCTCATTGGCGAAGAAGAAGAATGGGCAAGAACAATAGGTAGGCCCCAATGAAAAGAAAAGGTAATCGCTGGACAAGCTTCGCTCATATTGTTCATCTTCTTCACCAATTCTCTCATCTTCCTCGAAAGCTTGAAAAACATGGCAGAAAATGGCCTCCATCTCAGCTTCTTCTTCTTCGGCCGCGAATAAAGCTTCACGCCGCCGGCGCCGGCGATGCTTCTTCTGTTCGTCGGCCACCTCTTGTTCGCCGCCGCCCTCTCATCGCAGTGAGCGATTCTGTGATACCTAATAGTAATACCTCGTCTGTAGTAGCGACGACATTCGAGGGAATTCATTATTACACTCGATGGAGCTTATTAAAAGGCAACAGTGCTTTCCAATGAGTAGTTCTGTTTCTTGCACTCAATGGATGATATATATATATGGGGAGAGAGAGAGAGAGAGAGAGAGAGAGAGAGAGAGAGAGAGAGAGAGAGAGAGAGAGAGAGTGGTTGAAGAAGCACATGGAGAGGAGAATTAGATAGGCTTTAGTTTATTCTACTGATCAATGATGGGAAAGGAGTTTTGACAACTGCGCCAAACTTTGGTTCCTTTCTCAATAACGTGGCTCTCACCTCACCACAGTCCATCGATATTATTGCATGTATGATATGTAATGAGACAAAGATCGTCCTAAATAATTTAGCAGTTAAAGATTTGATTCGAATGAGACTGGTCAATTTGACAGACATTAATAATCAGTTAGAAGGTTTTCTTATATGGTCAAGATCCAAATTCTCAGTTGATGACGAACCAAGTGTTGCAAAGTGTACTGCTTTGCTTTAATCAAGCTTCGATCTGACTACCTAATTCTGTTAATCACATGACATTCGTATTACTACATTGTCCGATTCGAAGATCGATGTTCAATGATTGTTACGCTTAAAGAATATAGTTGGAAGATTTTAAATATGTCATAATATAATAATTGTAGCGGCGCGCGTTATTTACATTGATAACTGGTGACGAACATGGGACAATAATGATTTGCTGCCAAGAGAAGGGAATATCGTTAACTCCTTATATTCATTCATTTGGAGCCAATGCCTAAAGTAAATATATAAAGACAAATAATATTTTAGAACGAGACTACTATATTTGTGTGACAGACCCACTCAACGTATTTGGTAGCCAAAATAAGTCTTAACAATCTTGAACTGAGTTAATAATACAGCGAAGCTAACATAAATATCAAGATACAACCTAAATCTGAGGTCTTGGGATAAATATGGCTTTTGTAGGCAAAACTAATCGTGTGAATTTTCTAACCTTTTCATTCTCTTACATGCCTTTTCTGTTCTTGGCCTCATGTTGGAAGCAGTAATGAGTTTATAGCTAATTCGAGTCATTTCGCTGAATTTTCCAAACCATTCCTCGTAGAAGTTCCATATCTCCGACCTGCTTCGTTCAATATATAAATCCCAGGAACGAAAAGCAACGCATAACTCCCAAGCAGATTATGATTAATGCGTAATAAAGTTACGTGTCGAAACGAATTTCGAACGTTCTTTCCACGACAAACTTACCAGTAGGCGAGAAACTGAAACGGCGCGTATTTCCCATAAATGGCATCGACCTCTTTCTGAATCGTCTGAATGGTGGAGGCTTTCGAATGTACCTGAAAACCCAAGCATTGTCAAAAGCCCAAGAGATTACTATTATCATTATGATCATGATTACATCAAGAATATCTGCAATGGTTGAGATTGAGAATAGTCGAGATATAGGGATGTTAACTTTCGAAAAACCTGCTTTAGGTGCCTGATAGTTTCTGAATCGGTTGGGACAACGTGGTAAAATCCCATGCACATCAACACATTTGCGCATGTAAAGGGTCCAAATCCTTCGATCTTCCTCAGCCTCTGAAACAGTTCATCATAGTCGGTTAAGTTTCGCCCATTGCTACCATTTTCGAGCTCCTCCAATCGAATCGTGCGGTTCACCACTCCCTTTGCTAGGTTTATCACACGGCTCGCTCTGTAACCAAGATTGCAGCGCCTAGCTAGAAACTTCTCGTCAAGGCCAGCTAACTCATATGGGCTCGGGAAATTTCCAGTGAATTCGAAGGGCATAAGATCATCATCAAAAGGGCTCGAATCAGATTTCTGAAAGAACTCATTTAAGTCTGATGATGGTGGGTCAGGGATTGAACTCGACGTAGTGAATCTACTAGCATCCTCATCCTCGTTCTTCGAGACTATAACCTCGTCGTACACCAACTTCTTCGAACATCTGGAAATTGAGGATTTCCTCTTCGATTCTTTCCCTGCGGGCGTTTTCGGGGCGAGCTGCTGCACTTCGCTCGAAGTTGAAGGGTTAGATGATTGGCGCTGTAATTCCAATTGCATATCGCAGAGTGATTGAGCCATGCTCAGAGTCCTTGACCATCTGTGAAATCTTAAGTAAGAAACGCAGTATAATCGAATAAAGCGATTGAAGCTTATTCTTCAATGATAATTTTAACTTTGCATGTCGTTGCAACAATACTAAATAGAGCTTGAGATTCAACAAGATTCAATTACCACAAACTACGAGTTTGAAGGAAGACAAGAAATAATCACTCACTGGCAATTGCACAAGAGAATACACTTGATCATGTCCTCGAACAAGGTAGGGGAGCGAAATACTCTTCCAAAGCCTCTCTGCTTCGCTTCCTTGTGCAATTTGTGGAACTCCTTCACCTTCTCACTCTCTTCTTCCGATAGTCTCAGCATTCTCCTCACCTGATCCTACAGATTACGAGCAAGCTACAGATAACGAATGCGATCGAATTAATGATATTAGAGGAGCTGAGCGAGATAAGAGTAGAATGTGAAATGGAAACCAGCAAGCACTGCTTCTGCTGAGGGGAAACCGAGCGCGTGCCGAAAACGCAGATTCGAAGCGCGCCGCGCGCGTGGTCAGGCTGGGACACGCTGACCATATTGGAGGCTTCTTCGCCGACGCCGAGGCGAAGTGGCCGTTGCAACGTTCTAGAACGTGGGTCCCAGCAGTTTGGGGCCATCATGAACAGTCCGTGGCTGCACACTGCCTTTTCCAAGCTGAAATCTTCCGCGTCGTCTCCGAGGAGAAGCTCCACCACCACTGCTCCGCCGCCATGGGAATCGGCGGCGTTCTCGTCCCGGTGGTTCATTGCGAGCTGCGGTCGTCAGATCAGAGTAGAAAGCAGAGCAAGTAAACTAACACATGGAACTAAAGCCCAATAACAACATCAAATGGGCCTAAATTTTGAAGGCCCAAATATAAGTAATAGGCCGGCCTTTGTCTAGTTTATTACATGAACCTGTTTATTCGTCGCCTTTTGTTTAGGACGTAGAGAGAATAATATCAGAGACAGAGAGATACTAATAAAAGGGTCGGTCAATTTTTCGATTTGAAACTTGTCAATTTTTGGGAAAAATTAGAACATGGGAGCTGATTGAGAAGGTAATAATGAGCTTCACACATTCATAGCATGAAGGGTTCACAAATAGATACTCCAAATAAATAATGGTATCATACAAGTTATAGAGAATTCATTGCCTGGTTTCTTTCCCTATTACACAGTCTCAGTTTCAGTTTTATCGCAAATTCAATTTGAAATAATCATCATCAGAATCCGATAAAAGGAAAAACAGCTCTTTAAGAGCTGATACTTTTCTTCTCCACTGCTTCTTTGAGCTTTCTTCCCAATGCATAAGCCAAAGGTGGAGGAACAGCATTTCCGATTTGCCTGTGCTTTTGCAACACAGTACCTGAGAATTTATAGCTGTCCGGGAATCCCTGCAAAAAGAAAAAAAGAGTTGCATCAGCCTTAGTACATGAATACGAATCCTCACGAGGATAGCAAACATAAGATACAAGTATTCGATGAAAACTCAAAACAGCCAAAGTTTTGAAGGCTTATTTGGATTTGAATATCTTAACGAAATGAAAAAGCTTACCTGAGAGCGAGCGCACTCACGAACGGTCACAATCCTATCTTGCTCGGGGTGAAAGCACATCCCAACTTTACCCATAGGCTGTGGATCTGTGACCGAAGTCGGGAAATTTCCATCCCAATCTAACCTTCCGAAAAGTCCCTTCCATTGATTGTGACGTTTGGCTGTGTTGGGCAAGCACCACGGTATCAAATCAGCCATTTGACCAGTGGATAACTTCACCTGCGAATTGACAGAAAAAAATACGATGTTTGAGCTATTATAAACAACAAGCATCATTTCGATATCTGAGCTCATTCTTTTTTGGGTCGGTTTTAGAACCTTTTCGTCGGGAAGGTCACGCCAGTCAGCGCCGGGACGCTTGGGGATATGCTGACACCTAAGAAGGTTCAGCTCATTCATCTCTTTGCAAACGTGGTCGTTTAGCATGTCCATGGCAGCGCGGATTGTCTTTTGGAACCAAGATATTGGCTCACTTTGATACTGCATTAAAAGAAAAAGCAGGTTAAAAAAGATTGCTGTAAGTTCTGGGAAGAGATTTTGTGGTCATGAGATTATAGACCTGTAAGCTTGCGTTAGCTGCACCGTTGCGAACTGGGGGAAGATCAGCTATTGTATCTCTAACAGTGATAGAACGAAATGGTGCTCCTTTTGCAGTGCTCTTCGCAGCAGCATACTGCAGCTTCTCAGCCATGGATATTTTTAGTTCAGGCGCTGCAAATACGTGCATTGGCTCGGGCCACTCGGGGAGGTGCTCTTGGGGAGACGCCGCCCATATAAATGCTCTCTTCCTAGCT
Organism: Craterostigma plantagineum; assembly: GCA_027422505.1. Classification (NCBI taxonomy): domain Eukaryota; kingdom Viridiplantae; phylum Streptophyta; class Magnoliopsida; order Lamiales; family Linderniaceae; genus Craterostigma; species Craterostigma plantagineum. The sequence continues at coordinate 5,847,609 of JAPQWV010000015.1, forward strand.
TGAGGTATTCCATAAGCACCAGCTTCAAGTATCCCAAATCTCACCTATAAGGAAACTCGAGTGCATGTCGTCGAGAGATTTATATCTTTCGAATGTGAAAGAAACAATTTTTACCTGATAACCCATCTCAAGAAGAGAAGCTAGAGTCAAGCGAAACGTCTGCCCTTGGTTGAAAGACACGAAGTTCCTCACATTCTCGAGGAGAAAATACTTGGGACGATAATAGTCAGCAAATGATAAAAATGCTAAGATCATCTCGCATTGGACCTTACTCCAGGTGCTGTGGTTGAACCTATTCATTCCAGAAAAACCCTGCAACAGACGAATTACGATTAGCTTCAGCAAAGTTAAGGGAAGAATGTAGGTGTGAACTGTTTGCTAACCTGGCAAGGGGGCCCTCCATTGATAAAATCAACTTGTCCTGGAAGGGGTAGATCATCGATTTCCTTCTTGTCCAAAGATGCCGCTAATTGAGCAGCCTCTGTGGTCGAAATACAATCATCAATATCACCGCATTTTTCCATGATCGCCCTGCATTGTAAGCAACTTAACCAATCAGGTTTAGTCAAGCTAAATTTGTCATTGTTGCTTCTAAGAAAAGATGAACAGAGACCAGTAAGAGAGTAGAGATTCCCTATACGAATATACCTCAGAATGACATTGCAATTATTCACAAACACCAAAGACCCAGGGTGATTGAGTTTGAATGCATTTGCAGCAGCCTCATCATACTCGATGGCCCATTTTGTGAATGAAACCCCTGAATTGGAGGAAACAGAACAAAAGTGCTTTTTACTCGCAAATAGTGATTCTAAAATTAGCAGCGTAATGACGGTAACATACCAGATCGATGTAGTCCTTCTGACAAACCGCCACAGCCTGCAAAGATATCCAACGTAGTCAAGCGGCTCTTCTCAGAAGTTTCATTAAGTTTGGCTGTTTCAGTAGCAGTTTCTTCTTCTTTGCATTTCCCTTTTTGCTTTCTGGACTTGGCATCCTCATTCGGCTTACAGTCTGAGTATCTTAGTTTGATCTGAGATGGCAACTGCAGAACATAGACGCAAAACGTTAATAAAAACAAGTGTGACCAATAGCAGGAAAGTGGCTTTAAAGACAACGCCATTCCATTTGCTTTGACGAAATGATACTCTAGCGCATATACCAAACAATGAGAATGTTACCTGCTTGATGGATCCTTTTGACGGATCATACAAGTGCTCACAGAAGAAGACATGATCAGAAATAATTGGGCCATCTTGAGGCTGCAGATCATTCTTCTTTCTAATTTCACATTTCCCTTCAATTACATCAATGGGCACATCATGTGTTTCCTCGCTGTAGTAGATCTGAGAAATCATTGGCATAAAAATATCATCGAAGTTTTGTTCGAGATATATAAATACATAAGACAATGAAAGGGTGTCGTTCCTAAAATAAACAGGAGCCTGTACCTCTCGAATATCTGAAGTGTAAGCCTTCTCTGACGACACATCGTCTGGCCTGAAAAATCTTCTGATTTTGACCATAACAGATGTGGCATCAGCTGTTTTGGCAGACTTCTTAAGTGCATAAATTTCAAGCAGCTGGCATATCGCATATGCCTTCAACCCCACATTTCTCCCACCCTTGAAATTAACAGTTTCTCTCTCTGATGAGAAGCAATAAGGACTGACATAGACATAGTCGTATATATAGTAAGATGTTCCGTTGTAAATAAAACTGGAAAGAGATGCATCCAGTTTAAATAATTCCTTATGATGAGAGTCATCTTCTTTTGAAGTGCATGACTGGCACAAGCCTGATCCAAGCCCAATCTTGTCATGTCGTAAGGCCAAGAAGGCACCTCTCTCAGGCCAATAGAGACTCTTGCAGTAGTACTCAGTAGGCATACCCTTTTTCTTCCTTTCCTCTGCATTTGCTCTGTCTACTCTTTCAAAATCTGCATTTGCTTTTCGATATTGATGACCCCAAGGAGTTGATCTTATATCTACATGCACGGATTCTCTGACATCCCCAAGCTTGATGTCCATGCACTGATTCGTCAAGAAAACTTCCCTTTCATTTGCTGCATTTCCAAGCACAGTTTGGCAGCCTTGTTGCATGATTCGTCCATGAAGCACTTTCGTTCCATCAGATTTTTCAAGCATGTACTCTACAAAATATATTGATGGGACGTCATCTGAGCCATCGGCTTGTACTAGAACAGTTCCCTTGACTTCAATCTCGTTTCCACGGACTATGGCTTTACTGTATAAGGGCTCGCCTGTAGGTAGTTCACCAACAGACTCCCCATGCCACATAATTTCATTGCTCGAGCATGGAGTGGATTTTATTTGCACCAAACCACAAGCCCGAGTGCTTGGTGGAAGTTCTACGATATCCTCCATAGCATCAACCTCTTCATTTTCTTCTTGCACCTCCATCTCTTCATCCTCTTTCACTTCACCATCTTTTTCTTCATTTGATTCTTCAGGTGTGTATATAGAATAGAACCCACCCCAGATTCTGTTGATAAGTTTGGTTGTGGTTGCCTGCATAGCCTTTCTCTTGGATATGACAGGCTCAATAGCAGCCCGAGGATTTAAGTTCTGATCATTTTTGGTCACAAATTTCTTCTTCTTGACAAGCCATTTAGTATGGCGTCGATCTTCCATTTTCCTGACCAGGCCAGCCACGAATGCACACTTCTTTATTTGGTCATCAGGATATTCTAAGAACTGCTGCTGAATAATCGCACCGTGTACAGCTATATATCTTTCAACTAATTCAGGTTTGGACGATATAAAAGCAGGGTGATCTTTACTGAGACCTGAGATTCTCTTGACCACTTCTGCAAAAGATAGTCTGGCCACGCGGCTCTCGTTCTTCAACAAATTAATCATGCTAATACCAAGCTTTGCTGTTTTCAGGACCTGCTCATACCAAGGGGAATAATTCTTTGAAGGCTCCCCAAGCCTATACCTGCAGAATACAAGGTAAAAATAAGTCAGGAACGGAAAAGAATAGCTGTATGAACGACAACATACGTGCATTACAGAGTATGAAAAAGAGGATCGGAGAGAGGAACTACCAAGACATATCAGTCCTTATTGAAATAGAAACATTAGCATATCCAAACTCAATCTTCCATTCTTTAATGGCGCTTAAAAAGACTGGAATTCCATCGATTTCAGAAGGTGCATAACCACCCCCCGAAGTATTTCCAGGATCATCATCAAATGTGTATCCAGATCCATCATCGAAGGTCATCACGCCAGATCCAAAGATTGCCACGTCAATCTCCGCACAAGGTTTTAAAGGTAGCAGTTCTAAAGGAACCAGCCTAGCATCTGAATTGTACAGTGCCCAGTCATGGAGCTTGTTTGTTGGCAAATCATCAATAAATAGCTCACCTGCACCACTATCAAAGATTAAGTACTCATCAGTTTCTTCCTTCGACGTCTTATAATAGGCAGGTAAAGGATAGTCGTTGGCTATTTCGTCCTCGTCAATTTTAATGTAGTAATTTTTGGACGAGGAGGTTGACCCCCTTCCCTTCTGCTTCTTCGAGCGCCAGTTCTCTTCTTCCTGCAGCAACTTGGCAAGTTTTGAGTCATCGTCCACTTCTGCAACAGGAATAGGTTCAGCAGATGAAGTCTTTTTGCCCTCATCCCCACATTTTGGGCCAATTCTCAGGTTCCCAGGAAGCGAACCAAGCTGGGCTCTCGTAGGGCTAACTGAGTTTTTACTTTCATCTCTCAAGGCAGAAAGAACGGGCATATCTACGAATAGCTTATTGGCATTTTTTGAAGTCTCATCCAAACCAACAAGTTGGTTATAGATGAAGTCGCCCTGAGAAACAACAAAATCCCTGATAGGATGACAACCAGCAAAGCACTTCATACCGCTCAGTGTACGCCCAACACCAGCAAGCAATTCGTCAAGGCCAAGATTGCATCCAGAAGGTCTCGACAATATATTATAAACCTCAATACAGGCGCTTGCTTTTGCGTAAAAGTGTTCGTAAAACTTCTTGTAGCTTCCAGAAGGTTTAAGGCAGTCGTAATCACAGACCTCTGTGGAGATCCATATAACTGGTGATCCCTCTTCATAACCTGATATGGACCATTCTTCAATGCGTCCAAAGCCTTCGCATCGAACCCCTTTCGCTTTCTCTTTGTCCTTACTTTCTTCAAGAGGTAATATTAGACCGGATATAAATATGCTATCAATTTCCAACATCTCAAATGGCTGAGCCACCCCATCTGAATTGTGAAACATGAAGTCTGTGAGCCGCCTGCACGGACGACCATTCTCTTCCTCAGCAGTTAGACGAACAGCGATGACTTCATCCTCAACAGAGCAATCTTTTTTTGTTTCAACAATCGAGTCTTTCTCAGATAATTTGAAAGACTTCTCCTTAAAATCGGAACATGCTGCAGCACGCTTGGGCTGTTTTCTTGGAGCAATGGAATCATCAGTTGTCTGGGAAGCAGGTCTTTTTCTTTGTTTTATATCGACTGTCTCTTTGCTTTTAGAGTCTGAAACGACTCTCTTGCTTTTCGTGGTCCCTGAAAGATAGAGAAAATTGAGTTTCGAAAGAAGGAAAAATGACGATCTCCAGGGTAAGAAAGATTAAGTGAAACTGAAGTACTGCACCAACTAAGTGAAATAAATACATTGATCAACATTGCACAGAAAATTTCTGAATCAGAATAGAACATGTGAAACAAAGACGAAAACTTAATCAAATCTTTCACTACTGATACAAATTACAATAGGACATAGGAGTTCTATATGAAAGTGAAGAATGGCCGTTCAAACTAATCAAGTTCATCATGTGAACTTGTGTCCCCGTAACAAAACACTAACTCAAATCTTGAATTCCTGATACGATAGATGAGAAGTCTATTTGAAAGCAAGAATGGACGTGAAAATTAATCATGTTTATCACGCGATGCACGTGTCCAAATCAATATGGAGTTCCATAAATGCTTGTCCATTCATCACCTTTCCATGACATTGCCTCCCCCAACGTTGGCGAATCTAATGAGCCAATGACTTTAGTTTGATTTGAACCAACTATAGGTTTTTCCACAACAAACATCTAATGGAGAAAATATTTGGGTTCCCAAACTTGCAAACAACTAATCGTCGTAATTTTATCAAGAATTTACAAATGGACACTACCTCAATGAAAAACGGAAAGAAATTCATTAAATGCAAAAAAAGAAGAGCATACTAGTTTTTTATTTCAGAAACCGCACCAGCTCATAACGGTAATCAACAAATTCAGAAAACGGTTAACATGTCTCCTTCTGACAATCTGCAAACAACTAAATTTTAGCCACTAAATAAAATTTTCAGCACACATTATGATACAATTACACATCTTAAGCCAATCATGCATGTGAGAACAGATCCATTTAGGAGCAGCAAAAGTATACCTCCATGACATATTCTCAAATAGCATATTGAAAATCATACGAGTCAACTGACCTCTCATTTTGATGATACAGAGAATGACTACCAGAGTATTGAAAGACCAAACATAAGGTTAGTGAGAGCTTCACAAGCAAATTCGCAGCTAAATAAACAAGAGTTCGTATATGACCAAAAAAAATAACCTTGAAAAAAAATAAAAAAATTTATCCAGCATCTCAGATTGGGACAGCGTAAACATCAAGCTAAAATCACATCAAAGCAGATAACAAAATTGACTGCAACAAGCACCTGAAAATTCGCGACCGAAGAAACAAACACACACACACACATACGCAAACATTTACCTGCAGCTGTCGATTTCCCATCAGAAGCAGAAACCATCTTGTCCTCGTCCTCAATTCTTTCACTCCTCAATCCCCAAGACGGCGATATAAGTAAAAAAAAAAACCCTGATAAAGAATGAGAAAATCAACTCAATGCGGTGATTGTCTCCATATACATTGAATTAATTTTTCGTTTGCCGTATCTATACACTCGTGTGTGGGTGTGTGACGACCTAAAGGGTTTCGCTTTGCTGGCAGATGTTAGAATGGCGCTGCTTTTCAATTTCATGGCAAATCCTTTAGCGCCAATACGGTCGCTTTTTACCGTCATTTATTTATTATTATTTCTGAAAATTCGCTTTTCCTATTTATATGTTTATCGGGCCGAAAGATTTCTGGACTTTCTTCCTTATTAGGCCAACTTTGTATTTCTCATAGATACGACCCAAATCCAATGTTGACAAATTATTTACCCCACAGACTAAAATTGCTCTATTTTTTTACCTTATGCTATAATTAAAAAATGTTGGAGGATAATATCATATCAGTGATTATTAAATGAGATGGTCGTCCCCACGCAATAAATCGAAACGGTGGCGTTGGTATATAATTAAATACGGTCACATCACGTACGCATGTAAATATTTATGGGGGTGTTTATTTCCGGTGATCCAACATCACGATGATACTCACATCACCCTAATGTGGATATCATCATGATGTGCATCAGGTGATATGTCATCACTGTATTTGTTTTGGGATGATATTTCATTTTGCTTATCAATATGATATAGAATATTGTGTTTGTTTAATCGCAGTAATTTCTGAGGTGATGTTGTGTAAATGTCATGTTTAACCTCATGTATATTATTTAGTAAAAGTATTTTAAAATGTTAGTTTGAGGTAATATTTAACGTGATAATTATTAATATTTGAAAATCAAGTATTATTGTTAAAGCTTATAAGCATGTTATATAATTCATCAATAGAAATATTATATTTTTTAGACTTTGAACATAGATTTTTAACCAATCATTAATTATAAGTATTTTATATAATTCTTCAATATAATAATTTTATTTTTTAAGCTTTAATAGATTAATCAATTATTAATTATAAGTATTTTCTATAATCCTTCAACATAATTCTTTTATCTTTTAAGCATTAAATATAATTTTTGAAGAATTAAATATGTTAAGTAATTTAAAATATGAGTAAGGGTATATAAGGAATGAATGTTAAAAGATAAGAGATAATTTTGTGCAAAGAAAGATTGAAAAAATCATCCCATCATGGTGATGGAGGATCACCTTGCTTTTTGGGGGTGATCCAAAAGCTGGAATATCACCCCGTTTTGATCACCTCGGTGATCCTCCATCACGGTGATGATTTCATCACCCACGCTAAACAAACGCGGTGATTAGGAAGCGATGGAAGGATCACTTTGATGTTTTGGATGATCACCCCAAAACAAACACCCCATAGTAGTTGCAAATATGTGTTGTATGTTCATATTGTATCTGCACAAAGGGTTTGTGAAGCACAAATAATGATCTGATTTCCCACTATATAATTGAAATAAAGCATTCGTCAGAATATAAGCATTTTGTGAGTGACTTAGGTTTCACGTAAGAACGCGTTTTCAAGCTAAGGTCGATCGCATCGCATGTTGTCCGATAATTTACAGGTGCATGACCATCAAATCAAAATCAAATTTTTAATTTAAAGATTAATGGTCTTATCCATTTGGCTCGTTATAACAATGAGAAATAAGCTAAAGATCGAAATCATAACCAAATAAAGGTTGAGTAGGAAAAAAATCGAACTAAATCCTACCTACTTATTATTTTTAATAAGCTAAGTTGGGAGTTTCCTCATGTGTCAACATGGCGTCGATCTTTATTAGAATTTAGAAGTTCAGTCGTTTGTTATAACATTCAAACTATGAGCGTATAGGTATATTATATTACTAAAAGCAGTGCAATTCCCTTACAGCCTGTAATCGACTAATATTAGCAAAAGTAATATATAACATATAATAATCAATTTTACAATTTATGATAAAGACTTTTACTATACGTAATAATATAATCCATAAGGAAAAGGATAAAAGGTGAGAAGAGAGGAGGACGTCATAAATAAGAACCATAAAGTCAGCATAATGGCAATGAAACAGATGAAGGTTTAGTAGTGTTACTAATCCTAATTATCGTCACACTATGAATACACTGTGAAGTTAGGGTTTTCCATATATCTCCACAGTCTTACCAAAAAAAACGTAGGAACCAAAATATACAGCAATATCTTTGTTTTATGAAGTAATTTTGGATGTCACTTCATTATTACGTGTTTCGAAGGATTACCAAGCGGTGAAACAAATATATTATGACAATGGATATTTGTTCGGAGGAATTCCATTTATATATTTATTTCCCAATTGTGCGCGGGCAACCTATTCTACTTTTCATAGTTATGTTCTGCGAAATTCGAAAATACTTTGACTACATCATTTCGATTTCACTTAAAAAAATTCATTTTGACCGAGATAGTTAAATATAACACATTAGTGTAAGATAAGTTAGAATGTACCATTAAATCAACGTAGCTATGATATTAATTCCGTTCGTAGTTAGTGTTTAAAAACGTGATTAACCCAACGACAGAGGACTTAATTTGACGGCTTAACTTGAATGCTTTATTAATAACTTCAAATGCTACGTATGTATAATTCTATTCAGCAATCAAGCTAGAGTATTAGTAATAATGAGTAGTTTTGCACACCCATACGTGTGTGCTATATAATATTGTGTATATTTAATTATGAAATAATAATACTAAAAATAGAAGTACAAATGTTAGTGGGTGATTATGTTTGATTTAGTACTTTATTAATTACTTTTTTTAAATAAATAAAGATGTATAACACTTGTCAAATTATGATTGGTTAATAGATACACCAAAAAACAGTTTTTAACTCACCCTCGCCATTGATATAAGAGCATGGATTAATTCATAACTTCTTCAAATTTTCCAAGAATAATTACATAAGTAAAGTGAAAAAGAAATGTGTATATTTATTATTCTTTAATTAATTAATTAAACGTATTAAACAAACATTTAAACTAAATAATATCCAGGGATTAAATAAACCCTCCAAACCCACCGCCAATGAATTAAACTCTCCGTGCTGACGTCCCTTTCATAAATTAAACACCAGACAAAAGAGTACATCATCATCATCATCTTCTCACCTAGGCCCTCATATTTCCAACATATTCTAATTCGGTCCATTAATCATATAAAATTAAAATATAATCACTTTAATTCACTAAGAGAGGGAGAAAGAGATGATAACAACTATAAGACAAAGGGGCTTAAAGACGACGACGTATATAGAACAAGTCATTTTATTTGCTTGGCTGTATTATATACAACAACGCACTCACACAATCACTTCTTCTCCTCTCCATACAAACCTTTTTCCACTTGCACTGATTGCGCTTTACTACTCTCCGACGACACACAGTACATTCGTTATCCAATAAATACGATGCAATAGAAAACCCTCGTGACATGTAATAGTAATTCAAGCATAACATTCGAGGGTTTTTTTTTTCATGTATATGAACAACAGTCAAGAATTCGCAGGTATGAGCCACAGCAGCAGCACTAATACTGCTAGCAAGAACAACGATGATAGCAGCGATGACCATCATCAATATCATCATCACCATCATCAACATGACATGGTCATGCCTGGCTTTCGATTCCATCCCACCGAAGAAGAGCTCGTCGAATTCTACCTTCGCCGTAAAATCGAAGGCAAACGCTTCAACGTTGAGCTCATCGCTTTCTTGGATCTCTACCGTTACGACCCTTGGGAACTTCCTGGTATATGCAATAAAAGTTTGTTCGTTCCTAGGTTTATATATTCATCCCTGCTGTAATTATATATATAATGTTGTGTGTGTATTTGATTGATTAGCCTTAGCAGCAATGGGTGAGAAAGAGTGGTACTTTTACGTGCCAAGAGATCGAAAGTATAGGAACGGAGATCGGCCCAACAGAGTAACGACTTCGGGGTATTGGAAAGCGACCGGTGCAGATCGAACGATCAAAAGCGAAGATAATTCGAGGTCGATCGGTCTGAAGAAAACCCTAGTTTTCTATTCGGGGAAGGCTCCTAAAGGGATAAGATCGAGTTGGATTATGAACGAGTATAGGCTTCCTCTTCACGAAACCGAACGCCTCCAAAAGGTTCGATCTTTTTTCGATTTATAACCTAATTTGATTTCTAATTTTTTTGCTGTTTTCCTCCCTTTTAATGTCATAAAAAGGTGGAATCTCTGTGTCTCGGAAACAGTAGGTTTTGAAATGGGGGGACTGAAATTAATGCTATGTCACATGAAGTTCATGAGTAGGTTAAAAGGAGTTTAATGAAAATTCAAAATGTGTTTATGCTGTCTGAATTTTTTATAGGCAGAAATCTCCCTTTGTCGGGTCTACAAAAGGGCGGGAGTCGAAGACCATCCATCGCTTCTTCCACGCTCGCTAATCGCCACTCGAACTTCTTCGTCGTCGTCCTCGAAATCCACACGACAATTCCCAGAAAACCCTAATCAAGAATCGAAAAAAATGCCCTCGAAAGATGCGAATAACAACAAGTCAGTACGAAGCAATAATCGCCAGCAGCAGCAGGCGAGCCCAATCAGCAGCAGCAATTCTTACAGTTACCACAACAACAACAACAACAACAATAACAACAACATTGCTGCTTCTCAGAGCATCGAAGCTGATCACAACATAGATCTTTACAACGTGGTCATGAGTAGTAATAATCAATCACAAGAAGGCCATCAATATCCTTCTATTCTTCCTCATCATCATCATCATCATCATCATCAGATTTGCTATCCTAACATTAGTGTTAGCCCTAATTATCTGCTGTCGCACTTTCCGACTTTGGCGGCTGAGACTCCTCAGGCGAACGCTTTGCAGGGATCATCGTTGGCGCAAATGGCGTACAGCGCTGATGCAATTTCTTGGGATTGGACTAGTGGGATTATACCTGAGAATTATCATCAGGTCATTCATAAGTAATGATTATTGAGAAGCTTCCCATTGATTTGATTATATCATGTTGTTTCCAGTTGTAATGAGAACCTTTTATCTGGTTTTATTTTGTGATGTATTTGTATCTATCTATCTATCTATCAACTTCTCACTGACTATAATAAACTCACGAGTATCTTATTGTAATAGCAAGCTTCTTAATTTATACAGCTGGTTTCTTTTGTAAACTTACGAAAGTGTACAATGTAGTGTTCTTGCTTTAAGTTTTCTTTCTTCAAGTATGGACTCTCTCTCTCTCTCTCTCTCTCTCTCTCTCTCTCTCTCTCTCTCTCTCTCTCTCTCTCTCTCTCTCTCTCTCTCTCTCTCTCTCTCTCTCTCTCTCTCTCTCTCTCTCTCTCTGAGACACGTTAACAAAGCTGTGTTCTTACAAGTAGAGTTAGGTAGCCGATAATGCAAGGAAGCCATGACTTGCAGAAGACTGCTCAGAGACAAAAATATTTTGAAGAGTTATTGAATGTGATATGGGGCTCTCCCAATCAACGAGATTTTTAGATGTGGGGTTCTGGGCTCTCGGTTAAATGGTGGGCCAATTTATTAGGCCATTATATATGAGGTGCTTATGATGAAGGACGTAAAGAAAAGGTACACAAGGATCTACGTGGTTCGAATCTTACTAGATTCTACGTCCACGGGGCGCTGGGAACTTTCTTTTACTAAGTCATAACATATTACACCCTCAGTTAATCCTCTCCTTCGCTCTCTAAGTATAGAAAATATGTCTAAGAAACCTAAGGCAAGAACACTAAATGAATGCTTTTTTTAGAGAGATAATCGTGATCAGGAAATAAGGATAAGTCCTCATTTTATAGTAGCTCCCAACAGCTTGCGTGCTGCTACCCTTCAGTCTTTCAAGAAGGCACACTGCGTGAGGTACTAAGATCAGAGAAAGGACCATTGATTGAAAAGGTTCTGATGGCGGCTTGCAGCTTCTTGGACAGGGTCTTCTTCCTATTACAGCTTGACACGTATTTTTATAGCCTTCTTCTCCATCGTTCCCCATACATCTTTGCTTGGATATCCTCAGCGAATTTCCTTGGTCCGGATAATACCTTTACCCAAAAAGTTCTTGTAGGTCCTCTCGTCTGTTACTTTCCCTGCTTGCTTTTGGGCCTCCCTTCTTGATGGGCTTGATGGGCTCCCTTTCTTTTTTCTCCTTGGCCCATCTCTTTTAGGTCCGTATCAACCACTCCCCTACTCTAATTTATCTTTGAGGAGCAAAGTAAGTTAGAGTAAATAAGGGTATGAGCCCTACTCCCCCTAAGGACCTGGCATTGAGCTTTTTAGCAGGGAGGTGTCCTTTCCAAGACGTCACATCAATTTATTGGGAACTGCTTTTTTCTTAAGGGTCATTTCTGGAGACTTGGGGGATTTATTGCTGAAATTGCTTCTGCTAATTATCAGGTACTCTTTCTCTCACACTTCTCTCTCCCATTTTGAATTTTCGTAACACTCTGCATCTTTCATGGCTTCTGCGAATTCCGATCCGGAAAATCCCTTGCCTTCTTCCACCCCGTCCCAGCAATCATCTTCTTCTGCAACGGCGTCGGATCCGTCACCCCCTCAGCCCGCCCTTGCTCCGGAGCCCAGTGATAGTCGTGCTGTCGTGCTACGGACAGATTACCGTCCTCGCACTCGTTCGGCGTTAGCCTCCGCCATGGCCCCCCTTTTGCTCGGCGGGACGGGAGCTGACGATTCGCCGTCCGGGTCTCAAGGTTTGATTGTTCTTTCCGACCCACCGCCTCTTTCTAACCCTAGGTCTAGGCCTTCTTCTTCCTTGTCCGCGCCGCCCAGCCTTTTTCCTGCGTCAACGTGTTTGTCAGAGAGCCTTGATACTCTGGTAGAGGGGGGTTTTGCGTTTGAAGGTTTTGCCGTGCGAACGCCGTCGTCCTTAGAGCGGGCGGACCATCCGCCCCCTTCTTGTCTGGCGTTCTGGGAGGCCCAAATTAGGGCGGGGCTACGCTTTCTTGTTGACCTTTTTGGTCTATGTATGTTAGAGAGTTTTGATGGACAATGTAATTGTAAAGACGTTAGGTCTATAAATTAAGCAATTCGATTTGGGACAAATAAAATGTCTAAGTTCATGATAATATTCAACCATGCATTGTTTATGAGCTATAAAATCGATTAAGTGTTGAATATTTGAATTGCGTGTGATTCTGTGATGATTTGATGGAACTAAGTGATCGCATGTTATAGACAGTCCATGAGATAGGATATATCGTACTGTGCTATATATGGAAATAATGCATGAGATATCCTACTGAGCTATATATGGAAAATATGCTGTTTATATATGGAAAGTGATATATCCGTTGATACTAGTTTATTCCTGGACGAAAATCACTTATGCGATTCTTTGCATGCTTTACACTGAATTTAATGTGCAATATTAATTGATATCTTTCCTTATGTTGATTGGAATATTATATTTAGGAAAGATGTGATTTGATTGATTTTCTGGATAAGATGTTATATGCTATAAACGGATGTGATCTCTGAAATAAGGAAAGGTTGACTATGATTGATAAATCGTATTAAGTATTCTCTTATATGATTTGTGTGCTAAACATGGTAATTATACTATGAATTATACATGGAAAACGTGCTGATGTGATGATATCTTATGTGCTATACTTGGAAAGAAAATCTGGGCTGACTCGTTCTAGAAACAGATAGCAGGGAATCTCTTATGGAAAGTTCTGATATGGTAGTTATATGTGAAATGCTTGAATATGCTTGAGAACGAAATTGACCTTTCTATATGGAATATAATCATGCGTAAATATTCTATATGACCGTTGTGATGGTTTATTAGAGCATGATTTATATGGTATGATTGCATGGAAACTATGCTTGATTAGGTAATTATTGTTTGATATGATTTTCAATGAGAAGTGCTATTTGAAAAGTATTATATATGAGCTGCACTTCAGACTCTCGAGGTACTTAGAATTTGCGAATATAAGCCTACGAAAGATTCTTGAGCAGAAACATACTGAAAGATTCCTGAGTTCCCACTTGAGATAGCTTTCTGCCCACCTGAGCGTTAACCGGCATATCCATCACTGAGCGAGTGATTCATCTGATATTCCATCATCCCTGCCATACATTCTGTCTTCGGACGTGAGCGATACCAAGGAGGCAAGGTCGACGCTTACGCACACGTGAAGGGAAGGACAAGTCCGGGGGCCCTTCGATAGCGAGCTGTGTCTGTCGGGATCAAGGAGATTCCGAGGAACGAAACTCGGCATGTGGTAACCTAGTAGTAACTAGTGTTCGACTTGTTTCGGTTGTGTATTGGGCTAACCAATCAGTTTTGTATCCAGCTACGGTGCATTATAGTGATTGGTTAAACTCTTGGGAAGAAAATCCCAAGGAGAGGAGTAAACCCCAGTTGGGGATATAACCTCTATAAAAATCCTGTCTCGCATTTACTTTTCAGTTATTCCTTTATCGCTGTGAGACAGACCCGACGCACATCCGACGTTACTAGGATATATCAGGCATACTCGTCACAAACACTAGTAGGCATATCTAAGTCATCACACTTAGTATTTGTGAAAAGAAGCTAAAATTTCTATAGGCCTAATTCATCCCCCCCCTCTTAGGCACATTTATATCTTCATTTGGTATCAGAGCGGGTTACTCAAACGACGGGCCTAACAAGCCTGAGTTAAAGATCTAATGGCTTCTTCGAGTTTTGATGTTTTTGCAGAGGGACAATCCCATTCCAGGCCACCACTCTTCGACGGGACAAACTACGCCATATGGAAAAATCGCATGAAGGAATTCCTGATCGCTACAGACTACGACCTGTGGGATATCATCGCAACAGGACCTTACATTCCCAAAAACGAAGATGGAACTCCAAAGAAAGGCCCTGATTACAATGTAGCAGACAAGCGAGGAATCTCTCTAAATGCCAAAGCTAAGAACATGATAGCTTGCGCACTCACAAGAGAAGAGTACAATCGTGTGAGCTCATGCGAATCTGCCAAAAACATGTGGGACATGCTTCAAGTCACACATGAAGGAACCACTCGAGTTGTGCAAGAAAGGATAGCCCTCTTGACTCACCAATACGAGCTGTTCAAGATGGAGGACAACGAGACCATAAGCCACATGTATGCCAGATTCATGAACATCATTAATCAAATGTTCTCGTTGGGAAAGAAAATAGAAGATGGTGAGAAGGTGCGAAAAATCCTGAGATCTCTTCCTAGAGAATGGAATCCCAAAGTGACCGCCATCTATGAAGCAAAGGACTTGGATGAACTTTCAGTGTCAGAACTGATCGGATCTCTGACCAGCTACGAGATGACTCAGATCTCCATCAAAGAAAAACCACCAGTCCGAAATCAACCAAATATTGCCTTTAATACCGAACAAGAACACGACTCTGAAGGCGAAGAAGAATCTGAGGAGGACCTAATGGAGCAGATCGCCATGCTGACCAGAAAGTTTGACAAATTTCGGATGAGAAGAAAGTTCAAGGGAAATTCCAAATTCCAACCTAGGAACAAGGGAATATCGTCATCCGGAAACAATGTACAGAAATGCTTCAAGTGCAACAAGCCAGGCCACTTTGCCTCAAACTGCCCGATGGAAAATGGTGACAAAAAGATAAAGAAGCAGAAGGCCATGGTCACAAACTGGGAAGAGGCCGGGAGCGAAGAAGAAGAAGATCTCGCCTACATGGCCGCGGATGATGATCAGGTATCGGACTCATCCACTATTAAGAAAATATTATTTCTGAATGAATTATATGCTAGGCAAGATGAATCTCATGATAACGCTTCCTCAGCCTTTGAAGTAGATGAAAAAGAAGAGATGTTTGAGATAATTCAAAATGCAGAAAGAAGGATTAAGTCACTCAACTCACAAGTGAAGGGTCTAATTAGGCAACGAGATGAAGTAGCTAGAGAGAAGCATCAAACGGATCTAGAAAATGAGCGCCTGAGAGCCGAGCTAGAGACTCTTAAGAAAGAAAAAGCCTTGTGTAATTGCGAGAAACTTAGGAAGCAAAAGAATATATCTAGGGACATGTCCGCTCTTAAGGATTTCTTAGAAGAAAATTCTCGTACCAATGTTAGATTTCTTGAAGGACAACAAAATCTTGATATGTTACTTAGTATTCCTGCACAAATCGGGAAAACAGGATTAGGATATTCCACAACACATGAACATGTTGCACCTCCACAAAACGTTAGGAAACCTAAATGTTTTTCATGTGGTCGTCTTGGTCATTATGCTAACCACTGTTTCTTGAAGAAAGCTGATAAATCTAGATATGTCTGGAGACCTAAGAAAGTTCCTGAAGTTTCTAACTCTGGCCAGCCTGTGACTGAGAGATCACAGCCTGAGATACATGATATACCACGTGTTAACAGGAATTACTTTACTGCTAACCATTTAGGACCCAATCAAAATTGGGCACCTCAGAAGAGAACTGATTCATGCAGGTACAAAGAAGAAAATCCAATAGGAAGAACAAGTGGTACCTCGACAGTGGGTGTTCCCACCATATGACAGGTGATATCAGTAAGTTTGTGTTGGTAAAAGCATATGATGGAGGATATGTCTCCTACGCCGACAACACAAAAGCGAAGGTTATAGGAGTTGGAACTGTCGGTAACACGTTACATACTACTATAGATGACGTATGGTTGGTTAAGAATCTAGAACATAACCTCATTAGCATCAGTCAATTATGCGATAAAGGTCATACGGTTACGTTTGAAAATGATAAGTGTGTAGTTAGAAATAATGATAAGGTACTATTCAGTGCATCTAGGGATAGAAATATATATTGTATAACTCTTGATGATATCACTGACCAGAATGTCAAGTGTTTAGCAGTTACACAGGATGACACCTGGTTATGGCACAGACGCCTAGGACATGCCAACATGGAATTACTATCTCATATTACAAGCAATGCACTGATACGAGGTGTTCCTGACATAAAGTTTGTCAAGGACAAAACATGCAAGGCATGCCAGATGGGCAAGCAGACTAAGACATCTTTCAAAGCAAAGAATGTGATATCTACATCCAGACCTCTGGAACTGCTGCATCTCGACCTTTTTGGTCCTGTTCAGACGATGTCTCTGCGAGGTAAAAGATATGCCTTTGTCATCGTTGATGATTACTCCAGGTATACTTGGGTGATATTCCTTGCACATAAGAGTGAGGCATTAGATAACTTTGCATCGCTAGTAAAGAGACTTGAAAATGAAAAAGAAACGAACTTATGTAGGATACGAAGTGATAACGGTCTGGAATTTGATAGTAAGTCATTTGCATCATTCTGTGATCAGTATGGATATAGTCATAATTTCTCTGCTCCTATAACCTCCCAACAGAACGGTGTTGTTGAACGTAAAAACAGGGTATTACAGGAAATGGCTAGATCTATGTTACATGAGTATGATATTCCTAAACAGTTCTGGGCTGAAGCCGTTAGTACAGCTTGTTACGTGTCTAACCGTATCTTCCTTAGGCCGATATTAAAGAAGACTTCTTATGAAATCTGGCATGGTAGAACTCCAAATATAGGTTACTTTCATGTGTTCGGATGTAAATGTTTTATCTTGAACGATAGAGATAAGAGAGGAAAATTTGACTCTAAGGTTGATGAAGGGATATTCCTTGGTTACAGTCTTACGTCTAAGGCATATCGTGTTTACAATAAAAGAAAGCTGACTGTTCAGGAATCCATACATGTTACTTTTGATGAGATGCCTAACACAGATGCTACTGATGAGGAAGGTATAGATTTGCCTTGTGCAGAATTGCAGGATATTAAAGATAGTGAGGAAGATATTCCTAAAGATGAAAATGCTGAAACAGTGGAACCAGAAGCTGGAGAGCTGCAACCTAGAAAATGGAAACATGCGTCCAGTCATCCAACAGATCAAGTAATAGGAAATATCAGATCTGGAATCAAAACTCGAGCAACTGTACGAAATCAAGATACGGAGGAATCTCATGATGTACTGCTCTCAATGATGGAACCAAAGACAGTCCATGAAGCTCTAGATGATATATCATGGGTCTCAGTCATGGAAGATGAGTTGTCTCAGTTCGAAAAGAGCGAAGTGTGGACACTCGTAAAAAGACCAGACGATAAATCCATCATAGGAACCAAATGGGTCTTCCGCAACAAACTCGACGAACACGGTAATGTCACAAGAAACAAAGCAAGGTTAGTTGCAAAAGGTTATTCCCAGGAGGAAGGTATTGATTTCGATGAAACTTTTGCACCAGTAGCTAGATTAGAATCTATACGTGTCTTACTTGCATATGCATGCTTTAAACGTTTTAAACTTTTTCAAATGGACGTAAAAAGTGCATTTTTAAATGGTTTTATAAATGAGGAGGTTTATGTAGAACAACCACCGGGCTTTGCTAGGGAAGATTTTCCAAATCATGTCTTTAAATTAAATAAAGCATTATATGGTTTAAAGCAGGCTCCTAGGGCATGGTATGAAAGGCTAAGTAAGTTTCTAATTGACATAGGATTTTCGACTGGAACTATTGATAACACGCTGTTTATTAAGTATGAAGGTGATCACATGATACTGGTCCAAATTTACGTTGATGATATCATATTTGGAAGTACTAATATCCTTCTCTGCGAGGAATTTTCTAAGTCTATGCAGAAGGAATTTGAGATGAGCTTAATGGGTGAGCTGAACTACTTCCTCGGGTTGCAAATAAAGCAGCTTGACAATGGAACCTTCGTATCCCAGACGAAATACAGCAGGGAATTACTGACTAAATTCGGGATGAGTGATTCCAAAGCGATTTCCACCCCTATGCATCAGACCACCAAAATAGACATTGATGAATCAGGTACACCGGTTGATCAAACACAATATCGAGGTATGATCGGAAGCCTTCTTTACTTAACTGCTAGTCGCCCTGATATCATGTTTGCTGTTGGTATGTGTTCGAGATATCAGTCTGACCCTAGGGAATCTCACTTGACCGCAGTCAAGCGGATACTTAGATATATCAAGGGTAATGTCAATTTTGGTCTATGGTACTCCTATACGGATGACTTCCCATTAATGGGATATTCCGACGCCGACTATGCCGGCTGTAGGGAAGATAGGAAAAGTGCCAGTGGAACTTGCCAATTACTTGGGAATTCCCTGGTAACTTGGTCCAGTAGAAAGCAGAATGCTGTCGCCCTCTCCACAACCGAAGCTGAATATATGGCCCTAGGAAATTGTTGTCAACAAGTTCTTTGGATGAAACAAACCCTTAGTGATTTCGGGTTAAGTTATGACAAAATTCCTATTCTGTGTGATAGCACTAGTGCCATTAGTATAACTTAGAATCCCGTGCATCATTCTCGTACTAAGCATATTGAGGTTAAACATCATTTTATACGAGACCATGTTCAGAAGGGGAATATCAGTGTGGAATTCGTAGGAACAAATGATCTGCTTGCTGATATCTTCACGAAACCCTTAATTGAGGCAAGATTCTGCGACATCCGTGATCGATTGGGAATTATCGAGTTGAATAAGGTTAGTAAATCTGCCTAATTCTATCATTTACTCTAGATTATTCTATTTTAGATAGAAATTCATAGTTATCCCATCTTAAGATATTCTGCCCTTAGAATATTTCCGTGGATCCTATAGATCTTTTCCTTAAGTGAAATTCTCGTATTTTAGGAAGAAATTCGTAGTTATCCTTTCCAAGACATTCCTTCAGCCATCTAGTTTATTTTAGGAATATCCGATCTTCTGGATCTGTCCTTAAATGTGATTAGGTTATTTAAGGAAGGAACGCGTAGATATCATTCCAGCCGTTCAGATATTTTAGGGAACTCATTTATTTAAAATATATTCCTTTCAGCCCAGTCAAATCCCTTCCATAATTATGAGATCCTCTCAAATCAGCCCGATATCTCTGACAGTTTTTACTTCCCAACTTCGAAATTTCAAATTTCAAATTTCAAATCTCATCCTTATCTCTTCCTAAAATAAACCGACACCATTCTTTAAATTCAAAACCGTTCCTTATCATCATAAACTCATTCATCTTCTCCAAACTTCCTTTCAAACCCTAATTTCTGAAAAATGGCTAAAACATCCACACCCAAGGCAGCCACCAAAGAATCTTCAAGCCGAAAACGCAAGGAGCCCACGTCTGATGAGTCCCCACTTGAATCTCCTCCTAGATCCCCAGAACAAGCCTCAGCCTCATCGCCTTCCTCTCGCAAAACTCGTTCCAAAACGAAATCCACTGATAAGATTCCCTCTCCGGCCAAAACTGTCAAGAAGAAGAAGACAAAGAGATCCAGCCTCACTCCTACCGATACCCCCGCAAAGTCACCCGAACCAGAAAAGCCTGCCTCAAGTTCCGAGGTCCCTGACGAAGTTCCTGAGGAAACTCAGAAGTCTCCTCCACGATCCCAAATCCTGAGAAAGTTCCATCACCACTTGAAAAAGCCCCTCCTTCTCCGCATTCAACCCCAAAACCTTCTGACATCCCGCCTGTTGATTTGTCAAAGCCAAACGAAATCCCTGCTGAAGCCCTCTTTTTGGAGGAATGCAATCGCACCATCTACAAAAGTTTCAGCAAACGGGATATTGCCAGAGGACGGGGAGTTGCCTTCGACAACTTGCCTGAAGGGACGGTTATCACCTGGTTAAAGGATTTTGGATGGGAGCAGTTTCTCAGCATCAACACGCCCTACTATCCTGAGGTTGTCAAACTCTTTTATGCAAACTTCACCTATGAAGAGTTCGAAGGGAATATCATCATCCGCTCCTACATTCTCGGCCGCAAAATCGAATGGAACACTAAGACTATGAATGCCATGCTGGGGGTTGCTGATGAGGTCCTCTATCACTACGACATGAACGACTGGTGCCATGCCGATGAGTTCGATCTCAGTGATGTCCTTAGGACACTCTGGAATACCCGCACCAAACCTCGATTTTCTGACGGAGAAGCCCTGAACAAGCTCCCTATCGACTTTTTCTTCCTGCACAAGTTGCTTAACATGACCCTCTGGAGTGCGAAAATAGGCAGTGGCGGCCACTCGACAACCATGAACTTCATGAGCACCTTCGCCGTGTATATGATATCCCAGAATCGCAGATTCAACCTCGGGTATATCGTCATGAAGCACATGATTCAGGCCATCGAGAGCAAGGACAAGGCGCTGCACTATGGAATGCTGCTTACTCACATGTTCGAGTGCGAAGGTATCATTCTGCCGCCGGCTTGGGAAGACAAGGCTGCCCACGTAGTGGACCTTGTGACCCTTAAGCGCATGGGAATTCACCACTCTCAGAGTCAAGGCTGGTTCAAGGCAAAGGAGAACAGGTCAGTCGATAGTGCTCAGAAACGGTCTACTGCGAAGGGAAAAGCAAAGGTCAAAAGCGACGAGGACGACGACTACGAGGATGAGCTCAGCGTAGGGAAGGCAGGAATCTCAGTATTGCGCCGCGATATCTCTGATATCAAGGCTGATAATCAGAAGCGCTTCCGCAAGCTCAAAGAGCAGTATACCGAGCTTTCACTGAAACTATCCAAGCTCTCAAAGCTCATCAAGAAGTCCCTCTCTAAGCCCGCAGATTCCGAGACCTCTTCAAGCCAGTAGGCTGCCCTTCTACTTCCTTCTGCTCCTAGTTGCCCCTAGGATATTCCAGTATCGCTCAGTTTTTAGTTGATCCTCCCGCCTTATTTGATGATGAAGGGGGAGTAGTAGTAGGTAAGTTTAGACGTTTAGCGTCTAAGTGCTTTAGTGGTAAGTGATGTATAGGGAGGCTCGTTGAACCCTAATATAATATTTTACTGCTGTTATGATATATCTCCTGTGCTTAACATCTTTTGCTCTGATCTTAGGATATATCGTATGTTGATCTCATACTCTGATGCTTAACTGTGCTATTTGACTTACGTAAAATTTCTGATAAGTGCTAAGTGCCTGCTGAGATGATTACATGATTGCTTGAACCATGCTTGGAAAATGCGCACTTAGGCAGGGGGAGCACACTCACGGGTAATTTCAAAATTTTTAATACTCAGGATATAACATAGAAACGATAGGATATATCCGCACTTAGACAGGGGGAGCAAGATTAGTTAAAGATATATCTTAGCATGTCATAGAGATAACTGCACGTAGGCAGGGGGAGCAAATATGTATCACATGTGATTAGGAAATATCGTATGCTCTGCTTTGTGATTATGGAACACTTAGACATATGCGCTAGGACTTGCATGATCGAATATGCTTATATGCTTCCGTGCTGTGTCAATTACATGTCATCATCAAAAAGGGGAGAATGTTGACCTTTTTGGTCTATGTATGTTAGAGAGTTTTGATGGACAATGTAATTGTAAAGACGTTAGGTCTATAAATTAAGCAATTCGATTTGGGACAAATAAAATGTCTAAGTTCATGATAATATTCAACCATGCATTGTTTATGAGCTATAAAATCGATTAAGTGTTGAATATTTGAATTGCGTGTGATTCTGTGATGATTTGATGGAACTAAGTGATCGCATGTTATAGACAGTCCATGAGATAGGATATATCGTACTGTGCTATATATGGAAATAATGCATGAGATATCCTACTGAGCTATATATGGAAAATATGCTGTTTATATATGGAAAGTGATATATCCGTTGATACTAGTTTATTCCTGGACGAAAATCACTTATGCGATTCTTTGCATGCTTTACACTGAATTTAATGTGCAATATTAAATTGATATCTTTCCTTATGTTGATTGGAATATTATATTTAGGAAAGATGTGATTTGATTGATTTTCTGGATAAGATGTTATATGCTATAAACGGATGTGATCTCTGAAATAAGGAAAGGTTGACTATGATTGATAAATCGTATTAAGTATTCTCTTATATGATTTGTGTGCTAAACATGGTATTATACTATGAATTATACATGGAAAACGTGCTGATGTGATGATATCTTATGTGCTATACTTGGAAAGAAAATCTGGGCTGACTCGTTCTAGAAACAGATAGCAGGGAATCTCTTATGGAAAGTTCTGATATGGTAGTTATATGTGAAATGCTTGAATATGCTTGAGAACGAAATTGACCTTTCTATATGGAATATAATCATGCGTAAATATGCTATATGACCGTTGTGATGATTTATTAAGAGCATGATTTATATGGTATGATTGCATGGAAACTATGCTTGATTAGGTAATTATTGTTTGATATGATTTTCCATGAGAAGTGCTATTTGAAAAGTATTATATATGAGCTGCACTTCAGACTCTCGAGGTACTTAGAATTTGCGAATATAAGCCTACGAAAGATTCTTGAGCAGAAACATACTGAAAGATTCCTGAGTTCCCACTTGAGATAGCTTTCTGCCCACCTGAGCGTTAACCGGCATATCCATCACTGAGCGAGTGATTCATCTGATATTCCATCATCCCTGCCATACATTCTGTCTTCGGACGTGAGCGATACCAAGGAGGCAAGGTCGACGCTTACGCACACGTGAAGGGAAGGACAAGTCCGGGGGCCCTTCGATAGCGAGCTGTGTCTGTCGGGATCAAGGAGATTCCGAGGAACGAAACTCGGCGTGTGGTAACCTAGTAGTAACTAGTGTTCGACTTGTTTCGGTTGTGTATTGGGCTAACCAATCAGTTTTGTATCCAGCTACGGTGCATTATAGTGATTGGTTAAACTCTTGGGAAGAAAATCCCAAGGAGAGGAGTAAACCCCAGTTGGGGATATAACCTCTATAAAAATCCTGTCTCGCATTTACTTTTCAGTTATTCCTTTATCGCTGTGAGACAGACCCGACGCACATCCGACGTTACTAGGATATATCAGGCATACTCGTCACAAACACTAGTAGGCATATCTAAGTCATCACACTTAGTATTTGTGAAAAGAAGCTAAAATTTCTATAGGCCTAATTCACCCCCCCTCTTAGGCACATTTATATCTTCATTTCCTGTTCCTCTTTTTTTATCAGAAGTGTCGAGGGCCTTTAGAATTCCTTTGAATCAATTTCAGCCTTCTTCAATACGCCTTCTTATTGCCTTTTTTGTGGCGGTGCGGGCTGCAGGGGGTGTCCCATCGCCAGATCTGGTGCACTCTCAATTTTCTCCGAAGGCTCACGGTCCCTTTTTCTATCTTTCGTCAGTTTCGTCTTCGCGAGGGGGGAAAACTCGCTTTTTTATGAAGAACCATAAGATGGATAAGGACTGGCAAGGTCCTTATTTCTTTGTGGAGTCCCCCAGTGGTGTATGGGACTTTCCTCATGATGAATGGGTGAAAGGAGCTCCCCTTCGTGACGCCGGAAAGTGTTCAAAACGGAATCGCGAGGCGTTGTCCTTCTTGAATACTTTTGCAGATGAACACGGTTCTCTGAACCCTTTCTACTTGGTGAAGTTCCCCGGGGTTCTATATCATTTTGGGTTCTCTCCTTTCTTCGCCAACTTTGTTCCTCAGGGTACTAGTCTGTATTTTCTTATCCTTGTTACTTGGTGTTTGTTGATATGAATCCTCCTTTTGGTGCAGAGATGACGGGCTCTTGGTTCAACTTGTTGGCCAACATAGGGGAGGGGGGTACTTCGCAACCTCCTAGGGCTGATGCACCCATGCCAAATACTGAGCTCCCCCTTCTTTCAGGGGCCCCGGACATTCGCGAAGAGTTCCCTCCTGTTCCTTCCCAAGATCTTGGGAGGTCAACGTCCCCTGATGTGGCCCCTTCCCCTGTTGTGAGGCCTAAAAGGAAAGCTACTGCTGCTTCCACATTGTCCAAGAAGATCAAGAAAAAATCTTCATCATCCCAAGGTGGGGGTGATGAGGTCCCGGCGGAAGTTGTGCAGGAGATATCTGAAGAGGTCGACACCCCTCCTTCTGCGGATTTGCCGACCAAGGAGGGCGGTATGGAAGTGCTACGCCGCCTGATCCCTTCTGAGGACATGGCGGCAGTCTCCAAGAGGTCTCCTGCCGAAAACGAGGCGGAGCTGGCGCGTCATCTTATCAAGGTACGTTCCTTTATTTTTCTTGGGTGGCTGTTTCTCCCCTCTCCTCTTTTTTTTGATTTTGTCTTGGACCTTCTTCTGCCATATTCAGGTCATAGGTTTAGTATCCGCATGCCCTTTTGAGAATGTATCTGTCCGGGATTTGGAGGAACGTCATCGGTCCCTTCAAAAGCGGTTGGAGGAGATTCAGGCCAGTTCGGCCATTCGTGAGAGAGCCGCCGCAGAGGTTCGAGCCAAGCTAGAGGCTGAGAAAGGAATTTTGGAGGAAGAAAAGGACGAATTTTCTAGACAGCGGGAGGAGCTGCGGAGCTCCTTGGAGAAGGAGAAGGAGGAGCACGCAATGCTCCTGAAACAACATGAGGAGCTGCGTAGTTCCTTGGAGAAGGAGAGAGAGGAGCACGCCTTGCTCCTGAAACAGCGTGAGGATGAACTCCAGAGCTCCTTTGCCAGGGAGAAGGCGAAATGGGACGCAGATTTTATTCGTATGACAGAGGTTCACACTGCCGCTGAGCTGGAAAGCATGAAGGCCATAGGCGCTCAGATTTGTCAGCAACATCTTCTGTTCTACGGCAGCTGGTCAGAAGTTTTTGGGGGATCTGGCGGATGATTGGCGTACGGCTTACCTGGAGGACCCCCTCTCTCTCAAGGACTTTGTTCCCTATATGCAGCATTATTTCCTGGGAGGCCATCGCGCGGGATCCGCCGGTATTGGGGTAACCGAGGCTCTCCGGGACCTTCCTTTTCCGGCATCTTTTAAGGGAGATCCTCTGGCCGAGGAGAATCCCCAGTTCTGGCGTCCTGCTGTGGAGAAGCACAAGGAGGTTTTGGCCCGGGCCAATATCTCCGACCTCCCGGGCGTTGTCTTCTACCCTCCCGCAGATCCCTCCGTTTAGTATTTTCTGCAATGTTGTGTAATGAACCTCTTTATTTTTATGCTTTTGTGAACATCTTTAGGATTTTCCTTATGGGGGAGCTTAACTCCCCTATTCTGTATGTCTCTTATGGGGTCTCCTTTTTCTCTATGTAATATAGGACCTCTTTATCAATTATCCTACCACCCTTAATGTCTCATCTTATCAAGTTTTCTCGTACACCCCAACAATTTTGTAGGCCAAGTGTGCCATGTACGCACCCTTGGTTTATAAGAACAGTCGTCCTTATCTTAAGGTGTTGCTCATGTACTAGGCTCTCTGTGTTCTCAGCGAGCTTAATAACACGGATTTTGAAAGTCCTAAGTACAAAGTGGGGAACTCCCCCACTGTTTTACCCTGGTTATAGCGCCAGCTACGCTTGGGTACCCATTCAAGTCGCAGGCCGTACTGAGGACCTTTGATGTCCCGTACACCACAGCCCGTCAACGGTGGCATCTTGTACGCCCTCGTGGGCATCTTTCACGTCGCAGACCTGTGGCCTTTGATGTCGGGTACACCGCCGACCCGTCGGTTTTTGGCATCGTTTCACGTCGCGGACTTTTAGTCCTTGATGTCTTTGTACACCGTGGGCCCGTCGGCCCTTGGTATCAAATGTGAGAGCGTTAAAATATTTATATTCCGCTGGGGAGGTACGCCTCGTTAAAACCTTATCTGGGAAAAAACCTCCATTTGAGGCAAAAAATCCCAGATGAAGGAAAAAAGAGTACGTTCCTCCCTATCTTACACAGTAGTATTACACGTAAAACTTTTTTAAATTAGAGACGTTCCAAGGACGGGGCAAGGACCTTCCATTGGCGTCTTCCAATTCGTAAGCTCCGCCACCTAGCACTTTTGTCACACGATAGGGCCCCTCCCAGGGTGCTTCCATCTTTTTCAGAGGTCGTAAGACATCAGCTCTTCGGAGTACTAGGTCCCCCTGCCAAAACCCCCTGGGCCGGATTCTTCGATCATACATTGCCTTTATTCGACTCTTGTATACCTCCATCTTCACTTGAGCTTCTTCTCGTATTTCATCCACCATATCTAGGTCCTCCCTCCTCAGTCGTGAATTTTCGTGTTCGTCATACGTCAGCATTCAGTGTGTTTTTATGCCGATTTCTGCGGGTATAACGGCGGCCGAACCGTACACCAGCTCAAATGGAGTTTCCCCGGTCGCTTCACGAGGGCTTGTTCGATAAGCCCAAAGGACTGCATCTAGCGCCTCTACCCATTTGTTTCCATCTTGCTCGAGCCGGGCCTTAATTCCTTTGAGGATGGTTCGATTTGAAACCTCAGCCTGCCCATTCGCTTGCGGGTGACCCACGGCCACGAACCTCTGAATTATCTTCATGCCTTCACAGAATCCTCGTGTTTTGGCTCCACAGAACTGGGTCCCATTGTCCGAGATGAGGATCCTAGGAGCTCCATAGCGGCAACAGATGTTTTTCCACAGGAACTCAATCACCCTTTCTTCATCAATTCGTGCCACCGCCTTGGCTTCAATCCACTTGCTGAAGTAGTCTACGGCAACAATGATAAACTTCTTTTGTGCCTTCCCCCGAGGAAATGGGCCGACGATGTCAATTCCCCATTTGTCGAAGGGGCATGGGGAGTGCATGGTCCCCAAGGCTTCGGCAGGGACGTGGATTCTGGGGCCGAACTTCTGGCAATTGATACATTTTAGGACTAATTCCTTGGCGTCTTTGACTAGACTGGGCCAGAAGTACCCAGCCCTTACCGCCCTTCTTGTCAAGGATTTGTATCCCGCGTGGTCCCCCGCACATCCTTCGTGAATTTCCTCGAGTATCTTTCTCCCTTCTTCCTTGGAAAGGCATCGAGCATACGCGTGCACGAAAGAATTTTTGAACAGGCATCCGTCGATCAGGCAGAATTTTCTCCGGTATCCTTTCTTATCTTCCAGTTCTGCCTTTTCAAGAATGGCTATGATGGGGGCTCTCCAATCGTCCCCCTCTTCTACGCTTGCCACGAGCTCCCTCGCTCCCTCTTTATCCGCAACGAGATATGTAACGCCTTCTTCTTTGAGGGCCGATCCTGAGCTTGCCATCTTTGCCAGATAATCGGCCTCATGGTTTTCTGCCCTGGGGACCTGCACAACTTCACAACAGCTGAAAGTCTTTATTAGTTCATCTACTCTTTTACCGTATTCCACCATTTTTCATCCCTTGCTTCGTAGTTCCCCTTTATTTGTTGCACTACTAACTGCGAGTCGGAGAACAAGATGATGTCTTGCGCCCCCATCTCCTTCGCGATTCGCAGGCCATGGATAAGGGCTTCGTATTCTGACTCATTGTTTGAAGCCTGAAATTGGAATGTGATAGCGAAACGGAGCTCCTCTCCTTCTGGGTTGATGATGAGGACCCCAGCTCCCGACCTTTGAGAAGTGGCGGATCCATCCACATACACTTTCCACTGGTGCTTTGGTGGTCCCTTGGTAGTCTCAAGGACGAAGTCTGAGAGGGCCTGGGCTTTTATGGCTGTCCTTCGCTCGAACTCTACGTCATATTCCCCCAGTTCGATGGCCCATTTTACCATTCTTCCTGATAAATCCGGCCTACTCAGCGTCTGCTTTAGTGGGAAGTTAGTCCGCACATTCACCTTGTGTGACAAGAAATATGGCCGAAGTTTCCGAGCGGAGGTCATTACTGCCAGGGCCGCCTTTTCAACTTCTGAGTACCTAGTTTCAGCCTCGAGGAGCACCTTGCTTACGAAGTAGATGGGCTTCTGGGAGGTCCCCTCTTCCTTCAACAGGACGGAGCTCACCGCATGGTCTCCCACGGAGAAGTATAGTACTAGCACGTCCCCCATCGAGGGCTTAGTCAAAAGGGGCGTGTCATGGAGGTACTCTTTTAATTCTTCAAAGGCCTGCTGACATTCCTTGGTCCACTCGAACTGCTTGTTTTTTCGTAATACTCTGAAGAAGGGCAGGCTCCTTTTTGCTGAGTGGGAGATGAACCGGTTGAGGGCCGTTAGCCGTCCTGTGAGCCTCTGGACTTCCTTAAGGCCCTGGGGAGGTTGCATCTCCAGGATAGCTTTCACTTTCGTGGGGTTGACCTCGATGCCTCGCTGGGTCACCATGTAGCCGAGGAACTTCCCCGATCTTACTCCGAACGCGCATTTTGCGGGATTGAGCTTCATCCCGCTTCCTCTTATTGCCCTAAATGCCTCCTCTAAATCCTTCGTATGGTTTGTGAGGTGTATGGATTTCACCAGCATATCGTCCACATAGACTTCCATGTTCCTCCCTAGCTGTTGTTTGAAAACCTTGTCCACCATCCGTTGGTACGTGGCCCCGACGTTTTTGAGTCCGAAGGGCATTCGGACGTATCCATATGTTCCCCCTGGAGTTACGAAGCAAACTTTGTCAAAATCTTTCGAATCGAGACTCACCTGGTGATAGCCTTGATAGGCATCCATCATACTAAGGACCTCGCATCCAGAGGTGGAATCCACAAGTTGGTCGATCCTTGGTAGCGGGTAGTGGTCCTTGGGGCAAGCTTTGTTGAGGTCCCTAAAGTCGATACACATCCTCCACTGTCCATTTCCTTTTTTCACCAGGACGGCGTTGGCTAACCATGTGGGGAACTGGACCTCTTGGATATGACCGGCCTGGAGTAACTTATCTACTTCTTCCTTCAAGGTCTGTGCTCTCTCGGCCCCACACGATCGGAGCCTCTGTTTGACGGGCTTAGCACCTGGCAAGACATTTAGGTGATGCATTGCTATGTCGGGGTAGATTCCTGTCATATCTTTTGGACAAAACGCGAACAGGTCTGCGTTCCTCTGCAGGCATCCTATTAGCTCCCTTGAGGCTTGTTCCCCCAGGTGCGTTCCTATTTTGGTGGTCCTCCCGGGTTGATCGGGGTACAACTCTACATTGATCAGCTCTTCGTCTGGCTCGGGCTGTAGGCTCGTAGGTCCCCCGCCCTCTATCTTTACCCTCTTGTCACGACCGCTTCCTTCTCTGGCAACCTCCCTTTCTTTGGTTACTGCCTTGACCTCATTGGCGTAACATCGGCGGGAGCTCTGCTGGTCTCCCATGATTTCCCCGACGTGCTCCCCAATGGGGAACTTGATTTTTAAGTGATAGGTGGAGGGAATTGCCCTGAATTCGTTGATGGCCGGTCGCCCCAGAATGACATTAAAGGAAGAAGCGATGTCCACCACAAGAAAATTGATCGTTTTTACAACCCGGACTGGCTCCTTCCCCATTCCGACGGGTAGCGTTACTTCTCCCATGGGTTGTATCCCCGGACCCCCGAATCCGTATAGGGCGGTGGAGACCGGTCGGAGCTCCACTCCTAGGTCCATTTTCTTGAAGCAGTCCAGGAATATAATGTCGGCCGAGCTTCCCCCATCTATGAAGACTCGGGACACGTCATACCCAGCGATATCTGTTGTAATGACTAGTGCATCGTTGTGTGGCCTGGTGACATGTGCCTCGTCTTCCGGTCCGAATTGCACATTCGCAACGGTCTCCGTATGCCCCACTAGCCCCCATGGTCGGAGTTCCCCCGTCGTCCTAGCATAGGACTTCCTAGCCCGATTGGAGTCTCCATCGTTGGGAACCCCAATGATGATCAAGATGGGGGTCATGGATGGGCCTGGGGCGCCTTTGTTCGGCGGTGGGGGCAGCGGCCTCCCTTTGTTTGGCACAGGTCCCCCTTCCTCCTTTTCGTTTTTTATGGGGCTGGGCTCAGGTCCCTGACGGACGAACTCCTTCAGATGTCCCGCCTGTATGAGCCTTTCTATCTCATCCTTCAAATGATAACAGTTGTTAGTATGATGTCCGTACTCATTATGAAAACGGCAATATAAGTTAGAATAAGGTCTAGAAGGTCCTGATGATCCTGCGAGAGGCTTCCTCAAGGCAGGATGTCGTCCGGCTACAGCTAGGACCTCCTCTGGGTTGGCGCGCAGCGGTGTGAACCTCCGCAGCGCTCTGGGTGGAGATCCCCAGGGTTCCCTGTGCGGTAGTGGTGGTGGGGGTTTCCCCTGCCCTTGGCTTCTCCCAACCCCTTCCTTTTTCGGCGTGACTGCCTGTTTTTCTTCTTGTGCTTTGGACATTTTGCTTTCCTCCAAATTGATGTATTTATCCGCCCTTAACAACAAATCTTCAAAAGTCGGCGGGGGCCTCTTGGAGAGGGAAGCGAAGAAGTCCCCATCTCGGAGCCCGTTTATCAGGGCGCTTACCTTGATCGAAGGCATAGCCGCTGGCACTTCCAGGGCGGCGATGTTGAACCTGCTTATATACGCTCGGAGGCTCTCGCCCTCCCCCTGCCGTACTTGAAAAAGTGACATGTCAGATTTAGGCTGTTTTCTGGCGCTAGCGAACTGGGTTATAAACATCAACTGGAACTCTTCGAAAGACTTGATGGATCCGGGCGCTAGTTGGCTGAACCACTGTTGGGCTGCCCTTACTAAGGTGGTTAAGAACACTCTGCATTTCTGAGAAGTCGTGCAATAAAATGGTATTTTGAAAGCGTAGGACGTGCTCCACGGGATCTGTTGTCCCATCGTACTCATAGGGCAGTTGTTTAAAGTTGGATGAGACCTCCCCCACCAGTAGTTCCTTCGCAAAGGGCGTTCCGGCTATCAGCCCTTCTCCTATCCTTGAGGGCATGGTCCTGCTCTTGACCCCATCTACTACTTGCTTGAGGTCCGCGAGTTGGTCTCGCAGCTCCTTCTCCTTCTTGGTCCATGTCTCCTCCTTTTCCTCTGGGCGCAACGTAACCTTCTTTCGTCTTTTGGGGCTCCCCACCTCCTTGGTATGGTCTTGGGTTTTGCTGACAGATCCTTCGGAGTTTCGCGTGGGGGTCTTGGCACTTTTATCCGCCTGGCCTATGTTATCTCGCTCATCTCCCTTCCTTTGAACCTGCTCCCCAGGTCCCACATTCCCTCTAGGGTGCTTGGCGACTTCGGGAGATCCAGTTCTCCCCTTTGACTCGTTTTCAGATCCGGTTGACTGTCCAGGCATTTTACTAGGTCCCGAGGGCGTTCCCTGAGGTCGCGTTTCTAGCTCATTCTCCCCAGTCACTTCTGTGACTTGGCCTTCTTTCGCTCTCGTCGTTTCTTCCTTCTTTCGGCGAGGGTACTGTTGACAGTGTTGCGCACCAAAAGATCTAGCTGCGCCGCGGTCAGAGTGATCGGCGTCTCCGGCGCTAACACAACAGGAGTTGGTGCTGGGGTGGTAGCTTGCTCTGACGGGTCGCCTCCCGCCACTTCTTCGAACTGAGGACCCAAGTTTTTGGGTGTAGCCGAATCTTCCATCAGCGCCTTCGCTCACTTCGCTTTGTCCCTAGGACACAGAGAAATGCGCCGAGAATTTTCTGATAACACTTCGCACCTTGTTCAAAAGAGATTTACTCACGCCTTTTAACTCCAACTTCCCACAGACGGTGCCATTTGATATGGGGCTCTCCCAATCAACGAGATTTTTAGATATGGGGTTCTGGGCTCTCGGTTAAATGGTGGGCCAATTTATTAGGCCATTATATATGAGGTGCTTATGATGAAGGACGTAAAGAAAAGGTACACAAGGATCTACGTGGTTCGAATCTTACTAGATTCTACGTCCACGGGGCGCTGGGAACTTTCTTTTACTAAGTCATAACATATTACACCCTCAGTTAATCCTCTCCTTCGCTCTCTAAGTATAGAAAATATGTCTAAGAAACCTAAGGCAAGAACACTAAATGAATGCTTTTTTTAGAGAGATAATCGTGATCAGGAAATAAGGATAAGTCCTCATTTTATAGTAGCTCCCAACAGCTTGCGTGCTGCTACCCTTCAGTCTTTCAAGAAGGCACACTGCGTGAGGTACTAAGATCAGAGAAAGGACCCTTGATTGAAAAGGTTCTGATGGCGGCTTGCAGCTTCTTGGACAGGGTCTTCTTCCTATTACAGCTTGACACGTATTTTTATAGCCTTCTTCTCCATCGTTCCCCATACATCTTTGCTTGGATATCCTCAGCGAATTTCCTTGGTCCGGATAATACCTTTACCCAAAAAGTTCTTGTAGGTCCTCTCGTCTGTTACTTTCCCTGCTTGCTTTTGGGCCTCCCTTCTTGATGGGCTTGATGGGCTCCCTTTCTTTTTTCTCCTTGGCCCATGTCTTTTAGGTCCGTATCAGAATGAATGATGCAGACAAGAATTGGACCAGGAAAAAAAAAAGCATATGGATATGTACTATATGGCAGGTCAACGTTATTAATAACAAACCCATTATTTATTTGTTTCACAATTGAAATATGTGGCGCTCCATTGCCAATTGAGCAAGAGCATGGTTTTCATGACCCGACCATACTGGCCGGTTCCGGCCGAAAACCGGTGGACAGGTCGGAATTCCGGTTCGGCTCCGGCCGGTCTCAATTTTAATTAAAAAAAAAAGAAAACAATCGGATGTTTAAAAATATGACGAAATGGATAAAAACACTGAAAATGACGTTGGTCGAGTGGCAAAGTGCTCTGGAGTCTGGACTGAAACTGTTGGGTTGGGTTCAACTCTATGCACCCCTTTTCTATTTTTATTTATTAATTAATATCTGAGCCAATATTTCATATTTATTAATTTTGACCCCTGAAATTTATAAATTTAATTTTGAGTTCCTTTTATACCTTTAATTTTAACTACCAACACAATCTACTTTTATTCAATAATGATCCCTATGTTTATACAATTTTAATTTGAAAAACTTTCATTAAAACATGTATATTATCGATTATATTTTATTAATTCATCATAAAATATATATTTATCATATATAGAGGTAGCGGTTTTATACCGGTTTGATTCTGGTTTTATACCGGTTAAACCACTAAACCTTAAACCACTAAAATTTCCACCGGTTCGAAAACCCGGTTTTAAAACCTTGCAATTGAGTCGATACCTCAACACAGAAAGAAATTAAAAAAAATAATAATAGAAATGTAGGTATAGGTAGGCGGCACATTTTATTTTTATAGAACAAGCTAATGAGATATGGTCCATGATTTTATCTAATGTCGAAACGGCCATTTATTTTATTACATAAAGGGCCATTTTTATATCCAATTAACACGGGCTATTAAATGGGCAGTTCACTCGGCCCAATAACGATTGACGATAATTAATTAAGGAAAACATAATAAAATAATGAGTCGTGAAACGTTCATGCCAATGATTTTAGCTCATTTTTTAAGTTAACCTTTCACCTAATAATCTGTCCTCTTCTCTTGCCCTTCATAAATTTAGATGCAAAAGGAAAAAAAGAAGATATGGTTCTGAGCCAATCGCCCTGATAAGAAGGAGAAACCCTAGAGCTCGAAACAAAACCCTGATTCGTTCGTTATCCGTTTGATTTCTGCGTACGGCGAGTCGAGTGCTGTTTTTGCAGAATTTCGTTTTCGAGAAGATTGCAGATGGAAGGAGTTTCGCATCCTGCACCGAGAACTGTGGAGGAAGTGTTCAACGATTTCAAGGGCCGTCGAGCTGGAATCATCAAAGCTCTCACAGAGGGTACGTTTAATGTTGTGGAATGGAGAAGTTTCTGCTTTTTCTTACACTCACGAACGTGGTTCGTGAAATTAAGTTTTTTTGTGTTCGTTTTCTTTGTGAGCAGCTGAGGATTCGTGATACCTGTGATAATCCGTAGCGCGTGATTTATGGGCTCCTTACGTTTTGTGGTTAAAACTGTAGATTCTGTTCTTTGGTGGAATGCACGGTTTACATGATTTGTAAATGGCTTGCAGATGTTAAGAATCGGTATTTAACACACCTGCGTAATGTTATGAATCGGAAACCTCTGGCGAAAGACTTTGTTTATTTTCCTATTCAAGTGTTGTATTGTGAAACGAAGGTTGTTTGTTGATGTGAGCAGCGCAGGATTCATGATACATTTGATAAAACATCGTTTTTCTTCATAGGTTTATAGGCTTGTTTTTTTGTTAATAACTGGAGATTTCATTTGGTGCAGTTCAGGGTTTAATCTTTATTTCTTTTCACTCTCTTGCAGATTTAAGAAATTTTACCAGCAATGTGATCCTGGTGAGTTTCTGCATATGAGTTTCTTTGTTATGGATACTTTCCTTCAGCGTTTCATGTCGTTTTTGGTTATCCCGTACAAATTCTGTGCCATGGTCTTTTAAGTTGCTGAGCAATTGGTGTAATCGTTTGTAGAAAAAGAAAACCTTTGTCTATATGGCCTGCCCAACGAGACATGGGAAGTCAACCTCCCTGTCGAAGAGGTGCCCCCCGAGCTGCCCGAACCAGCACTTGGCATAAACTTTGCAAGAGATGGGATGCAAGAAAAGGATTGGTCAGCTCTAGTCGCTGTCCACAGTGACTCATGGCTGCTTTCTGTCACATTCTACTTCGGCGCTCGATTTGGATTTGGGAAGAGTGAGAGGTAACCAACTAATTATGCATTCAGTCAACTGTTCTTTCTTGCTCCTTGGCTGATTATAACGTATGGTGGATTTTCGCAGGAAACGTCTTTTTCAGATGATTAATGACCTGCCAACCGTATTCGAAGTTGTGTCGGGAGCTGCCAGACATTCAAGAGACCAGCCTCAACACAACGGTAATAGGAACAAACACAATGGGAAAACGGTAAGTGGCTGTATATCTAGTTAGACTTTACATCTCTTTATCTGCATTTATATTCTTATTTGCAATTTGGGTATGTTCTTATTATTTCCTGTCAATCACAGACGTCTAGACAATCTGAATCCCATCAGAAATCAGCTAAACTGTCTGCACCGAAGGATGAAGAAGAGAGCGGAGAAGAAGATGAAGAAGAAGAAGAAGACGAACAAGGAGCAACTTGTGGTGCTTGCGGCGACAATTACGCCACCGACGAGTTTTGGATCTGCTGCGACATATGCGAAACATGGTTCCATGGAAAATGCGTGAAGATAACCCCAGCGAAGGCCGAACACATCAAGCAGTACAAATGCCCCAATTGCAGTAACAACAAGAAGGCAAGGACTTGAAGCTTCCATTCGATTTCGTCGAAGGGAGAAAAAACTTAGAGGTTCTATTCTTCTTCTAGTCTTTAACTTATCAATTAGAGTTCATGGGAGTTGAATCTTTGTTCAATCGTCCTTTCTTACGGAACATTGTGTCTGAACTTGTGTTCTTTTGACGGTGGTGGTTGTGGAAAAGATGCTCTGCTTCCGTTATTATCTTTTGTCAAACTTGGTGTTTTTTCTGCCTTTATTTCAGGAAAAGACATAGGGTAAGAAATCGTACACGTTCAATTATAATCATAATTCATTTTCATACACAGACCTTTTGGTATAATTGGTACCCCCCCCCCCCCCCCCCCCCCCCCCCCCCCCCCCCCCCCCCCCCCCACAAAAAAAAAGAAAAACAATATTTCCTTTTCATACCTAATTTTAAGTAGCTTCAAGAAGGTCATTTTATTATATACTACTACTTTAGAAAAAGAAACCAAATAAAAACATGTCCGTAGATTACCAACACTCCTCATTCCTTTCAATCTCTGACACAGCACACCCACTCCACGCTTTTCTGTACACTAAGAGTCCGATTTCTGATTTAAGTAGAATTGCAAGCAAAGCAAAGCAAAGCCAATCCCACTATGTGCATACAGTTCTAATCGTACGTGAGTTAAATAAATACACACAACTAACTTCCCATTTCTCTTCACTAAGTAACACATTCATATCCTATCCCAGCAGCAGCAGCAGCTTATTACTACTACTACCTCTCTAGCGTTCTTTCTTACAGTTCAACAATGGAAATTCCCGACATCATTACAAGCGAAGAACCCGAGATGACGATCCCTCTCACGAGTAATAACTACAGCGCAGCATACGATCGCTACTATTCATCATGCAATGGCGAAACCTATTACAACTATTCGAAAAATCCCGCCGCCGAGAAACCTATCAGCAAACAAGTGGTAGTAGTGAAGTACAAGGAATGCATGAGGAACCACGCAGCTTCGATCGGCGGGCACGCCACCGATGGCTGCGGAGAGTTCTTGCCAGCTGGCGGCGACGACGAGGAGGAGGAGGAGGAAGTCCATTCGCCCGCCCTTATTACGTGCTCGGCGTGTAACTGCCACAGAAACTTCCACAGAAGAGTATTAGTGCTCGACGATCAAGGTATGTATCTTGTTATGTTACGATAAATGTTTTAAAACGCGTACTGTGCAAGGCTTCGCGTTTTAGTTGCGACGTTGCGTAGCGTAAATAGCGTGGCGTGTTGCGTGAGTATTTCGAGCAAATCATTTATAATAAAAAAAATAGGATAATATATAACAACACAAGTAAACAAACCATTTTACAAGGAAATAAAACCTTGAAAAGTAAATTTTACAAAGAGGCGCTATCTTTTCCTATTACCGGTTAGTTTTAGGAAGGATCCCTCGATTTCTAATCCCGTTAAAAAAATCCATTGAATCTTCACATGGTGTTAATTTTGAAACTCTAATGTGTTTTTTTTTAATGGGTCTGATTGACATTCCTAGCGGCCGAAAGCGAGGCATATATCATCGTTACTCAATGTTTCGTTTTTTTTCTCTGCAGCGAATCATCATCCAAGAGTTGGGACGACGATCATCGTGCCTTACGATATGGTTGGGTATAAAGCCGAGCAATGTATGGGAGGAGGGAGAGTTGCGGTTGATGAGCCGACTCGAGCCGTGACGAGTAAGAAGAGGTTCAGGACGAAGTTCACCGAGGATCAGAAGGAAAGGATGCGTAGGTTCGCGGAGGAAATTGGATGGAGGATGAACAAGCAAGAAGATTCTCTGATACATAGCTTTTGCCAAGAGATTGGGGTTAGTAGAAGAGTTTTCAAAGTATGGATGCATAACAACAAGCACAACCATGGCAATGCCAAGAAGAAAGAACCTAATGCTGATTCGCCATGAGCTTCTGCAAGAACAAGTGGTTCCAAGTCTTGCATATTATTTTCCTTAATTTTGTAGTGAAGGACTATATGTATACATCACAGCTTTTTGTATGAAAAAAAATAATTACACTGTAATATTGAATAAAAGTTTGTGACGTGGACATAGGTTTAGTGGTGGGCTATTTCATCTGTCGCCAATTTGCTTTAAAATAGAATGCCATAAAAGGTTATATGTTGTTTCATAGATTAATGGTTATATGTTGTTTCATAGATTGAGCGGATTTTATTTCCAACAATGTTCAACTTCTATACAAGTAACTAAAGTCAGCCAGGGCAGATAGATACCAAATAAGGATAACGAGTAGAATGCTTTTTATGATGCTGCAGAGACTTAGAAATGAAATAAAAGGCCAATATCCAATCTCATGTCAAAATCTTGCTTTTTTTTTGTTTTGTTACTGATTTCAATTTCTCTGCCAGGCTAAGTTTGAGT
The DNA here is from genome assembly GCA_027422505.1 of Craterostigma plantagineum. Lineage (NCBI taxonomy): Eukaryota > Viridiplantae > Streptophyta > Magnoliopsida > Lamiales > Linderniaceae > Craterostigma > Craterostigma plantagineum. The sequence goes on from JAPQWV010000015.1 coordinate 5,885,795, forward strand.
TGCAACAGCTTCAGTGTCATTTTCCCTTCACTAGCAAAAAATTATTTTTCTCCTTTCACTACCCAAAGCAAAGCCAACACAACGTGGTGTAAGAAACAATCCTTGCCTAATAAAAATGGTCCCCAGAAAAGAAATCATTCAGTTGCATAATAACAAGAAGCATTTTTCTTTCCTCCAAACATTTGTTGACATGGAGAGACTCTCACAGACCAAAATTTTACCTTCAAGACTCTACAAACTCGAACAATGCACAAATGGCTGGTCACGTCTAAAGAGCAATCCATATATATACATAGATAGAGCAAAGGGACGACGACTCGACGGAGGTAGATGATTCGAATTACGATCGGAGAACAATCTCCGTCGCCATTAGTTAAAGAGCAGATAGTTTCAACTGGCGCATAAGATTACGCTGTAATAATTTCTTGAACCGATTACGATAACTCACCGATACGAGGGTGCATATGCATTAGTTCGCCAGCTGACACAGACGAGCTTTCCCAGGATTCAGTAATGACTCAGACATAACCCATCCCTGAAATAATGGAGCCAATGTATGTCTAAGTAACTATATCTTCTGTCTTTCGTAAATAATGGACCAGTTTTAAAGAATAAATTCCCAATTACCTGTTCTGTAGCTTTGTTTTTGAAAGGTCCGTATAAAGCTGAAACCAACTTATAAGATTCTGCAACATGAGATTCGATGTCCGCCGTTGTTGGCTGTATTGACAGATAATCGTGCTCTCTGGCTCTAGAGGAAACAGTATCCTTGTTTGAAGCACGGATGATGTGAAGAAGCACGTGGGCCTGTAAGAAGAAAGTTGAAATGAGCTCAGAGAATCTAAGAGATAGAGAAGTCGTAGATAAAATGGGGCGAGCTTACATGGAAAGCTGCTTTCAGTATGTCATCAGACTCTGCTTGACCTTTGAACAGCGCATATATATTGCCCTTAGAAGGATTATATGTCACGATGTATCGCTCTTTCTGTAGTCATTAAACCCAATAATTAAGACCTAAGTAAGTCAATTGCATATATTATAGTAAAAAATGGTCATGGATGGATAGAAAGAACGGGCAAGGATATGCCTAAACATGTCAGAAAGTGAGGTGATGTACGTAATATTGCATGCTTGAAGGAAGGTCATTCTAAAAATGGCAATTATTATGCTCTCTCCGTGGAGAGCAGCCTACCTCAAAGATGGGCTCTACCGCAAAATATGAATTCGGGTCTTGGAATGCCTCTTTGAATCTTGGCCCTAGAAATTAAAAAAAAGGAAAGGATAAGCCAAGCGTAGCCTCATGATGAGAGACAATGGTTGCAACGTACCAAGAACAATAGGTCTTCGGTTTCTCCATGGAAGATCAATAATGGTCTCCATTGAATTTCCCTCTTGCAAAGTTGGAACCCTTCCTGAAAAATCAAATATTGGTTAAAAGGATAAAAGAATATGCAACTTTCTTTCTCCTTTAGACAACACATTTTTTTATATTTTAAAATTCCTCAACAAAACCAAACTACTTGCTATCAGATAAGATATATAACCTGTTTTCAGAAAGGATTCTACCGCCACTGTAAATCTCGCACGATTTAATGTATGCAGTACGAGAGACTTCACCTGACAAATCAATGATAGATTCACCATATATTAATATCCAACTTTAACGAGACATAATACAAGAGGAAAATGATCTTAAAGGATACAAGGACGTCCAACCTCTCTGTAGGAGCTCATCAAATATCCACATGAAAGCATAGCAAAAGTTGCAACTAGGGATGGGTTTCTCTTAGAAATCATTATGCTCAGTCCAGTCCCAAGCTTCACAAGATATAACATTTACAATTAGTTCTACTCATAAAACCAAAAGAAACATAATCGTAAAAACTTATAACCAAACAGCAAACAAGGAATATCAATTGGCATTTTAAGGATTCCCTTGGGAAGCAGAGTTCAACAAACAAGGCAACTCTAGAAACTATGTAATGATGCCCACTGCATAGTATTTGTCCATAACACAGAATGGGTTCCTTGACTTGACACATACCAGATCAGCAATATTGGCAACACATTCTCCCTTTGCAGTCACATCTCCAATATTTTCTCCTTTGGCAAATGCTTTATAGATTGGCGTTCGGGTTGAGGTCGATGTCACAGCAGAAACATTCTAGAAGTAAAATCAAGCTGGGTCTCGATATTTTTCAGAATTGGGAAAACTGACAAGATGACAGGGGCCTGAGTGACAAACCTTAGCCACATTGGCCACACATGCCAAAGGAAGGAAAAGGTGTGGAACAGCTGCAGTAGCCAACTCTAACCCAGCTCCCAACTCCATCAAGAGATCACCAGCAAACCTCAGCTGAATGGAGTTCAAATGACATTATAAGAATTCCCCAACAAATTTCAGTTGCCTATGGTATTAAGTTATATTGTTCAAAGTACCTGTTTTAGATCATAATCAAATTTCTTTCCCTGCCGAGCAAAAACCATCTTCCCGACCCGTCCAGCACCATCCTGAGAAAAAAACAATTAAATCATACATTTGACAGTCTGACCAGAATCAGTTGGTTGGCATGCAAAATGAAGTATTATGCTTTAACTCGACAACATACCCATTCCTGTGTGGCATTCATTAGTTTCTTAATCACAAATATATTTCAGTCTCCAAATAGGTGATATTGTCATAATATATACATGGAATCTTGACACTCCCAGAAGCTTCAATTCCAAGACAAGTTCCTTAACATTTATATGAGATTTCTACAACCAAAAGAGTAGTTGAAGACCGAACAAGCTTAATATGAAACTAGTCTATATCCCAGACACCATGTCAGAAGCAATACGACCTAAACGCTTTAATAACTTCACGACTACAATAAATATAAGATGATTGATCACAATGGAAACTAACTTGTGATTACAAACCATACCTTGAGAATCCAGCTAATAGCTACAGCACCTTGGGCAGATCTAGCTCTGGATACTCCGACAGAACTCAGCAACGTCTGTGTTGTGAAAACACTCATTGCTCCACCAAAGAAGTACTACAACCAAACGACAAAAACTATCAAGAAAGTGATTGGAGTGATTTGCTAATTTCTAAAGCATTTAAATGCATTGGAACAGTACCTTCAAAGCCCTCCAATTCATGTACGGCACATAAGATTGAGTGACGCTGTCCGGAAAACCTTCTGGTACCACATAGGACCTAATAAATGCCATCAAATCCTGGAACTCAAAAAGACAGTAAATCAGTTAAGGTAAGTTAACGGCCGAATGGAATATCATTTTCTACATTACAATTCAGCTTCCCTCACAAAAGGGAAAATTGATTATAGAACCCATTAGTCATTTCTGTTCCGTGGCTTGTCTCGAGGGATCTTGCCAGTGCATTTTGGCGTTATTCGTGCTCACTCTTGCACTTGTAAATAAACTTGAGTAATACAATGATCACATTGCACCTATTTACGACTCACTATACTACCATGCTATTTGTATAGGTATATCTTTTCCAAATTCTCTCTCTCCCTCAAAAATAACAAAGAACCTCACAGGTCAATCAACTAGTACCAGAGCAAACGTTCTCAGAGACTAAGCAACTAACTCTGTGATGTACTACAACAAGTAGGAAATTGAGGAAAGAAAGAAAAAAAATCAACAAAGAATTAGGAATTTCAATAAACAAGTAGAAGAAGAAAGAGACGCAATACTAACATCAATAGGTGCCTGAGGCGACTGCAAGCTAACCGCACCAACACGGCCCTTCCTCTTCTTACTCTTCAAACTCATGCTCCTATTCTTCGATCCCTCATCCTCGGCGAACAGCTTCCACCGCCTACCGTCAATTTCCTCGATGCCGATCAGCCTCGTCGCCACGAACCGATCCTCGGCCACGCGCACGATGCCGGCGTCCAAGTCAGCTGCCAACGGCGGCGCCGAGGCCAAATTCGCGCTGATCCGAAGCGTCTCCCGCACGAGGAGATTCGCATCCGACGTGGCGAGGGTTTTCGAAGCCGAATTGGAGCTGTGCTTCAGCTTCATCGTTCCCAATCCGCCGAAAAAACAGCAATGCAACTGATGCACCTTCTTCGCCCGATACCTCGCGCGTCTCTTCTTTATATATAGAAAAAAAAGATGTAATCAATCCCAACGCTGAAGGAGAGGAAACAGTCGAACGGAGAGAGAATTTCTAGTCGATGTTTTCGTCGTTTTGATGCGTAAATTTATATTTTTCTCCTCTTATTTAGTTTTTTCCGCTGTTTGGAGGTGGACAAGCAAATAGAGAGAGAACCACACATATATTATAAACCTTTTTGAGAGAGAGAGAGAGAGAGTGCAATTTGGGTGCATGTGGTGGGGGACACGTGATAGATGGCCTTGGTGTGTCGGAAAGTTAACGAAATCAAAATGCAATTGAACTTATTTATCTACAACAATATATCATTTAAAAAGTTCTTACAATAAAATATTTGTCCCAAGTTATGGGTAGAAGGTATACATATTTCTGAAACGTGAACCCGGTAACCCTAGGTTTGTGATGAATATATCAAAAGCCCATCATTGGGGGTCGAATAGAAAGTGTGAATTATTGTTTCCATACTATGTAGCTATAAGTTGTCCAAATTAAATTAACCACGCAATGCGATTAGTTCAACAACCAACTGTAAGTTCACTGAGAAAACGATACGATTAATTACCAAATTCTCAACTAATTTTCACTAACATTTAATGTTTTTCCTTTTTGTGTTCAATCTTTGGTTACATAGCTATAGATTGTTATTGGGCCAAAGCCCATTGTATAGTGTCCAAAATGTAAGGTCTCAAGCCCAAATCTTATCTAAGTTCTTTGGGTACGGATTATAATAATGGGAACATTGGGGGTCGATTTGAAATTTAGTTGTTCCAGTCGAATCAGGGTTTTCAGCTTGGGGCTTCCTCGTTTTCCTTTCCCCAATCGTATCGTAATTTCACAATAGAGCTGATTGTTTGTTGAGTCGTCATCTTCAAGGCTTTGGAACTTCTCCGTCGAAGATGGATGCCGGACATGAAGGCGAGGAGGAGGTGAACATCGAAGAAGTCGCATCAAATCTTTCCACATATAAAGAACAGCTTCAACAGGTACACTTTTAAGTCATCAAAGTATATCTAGTGTCTGCCTTGATTATGATTATCAATCTTTACTCTTTTTGTTTTATACAATCTCTAATTATGCTAATGCATCTTTTACTTTTTAGCTTCGAAAGCCATGTTGATACATTTGTCTTTCTGTATTGATCCTCGTAAGCTTTTCCTGATTTATTTTGAAACAGGTCCGCGAACTATTGCATGATGATCCTAAAAACTCCGAGTACTTGGACATGGAGAAGGAACTTGTGGAGGTGATTTAAATGAGTCTCTCTCTCTTTTTTTTTTGTGCTGTTGTCTCCTAGATGGGGTTCTCCTTTTAGACTGGTGCTGGTGCACGTTTTATCTTTAGGGGTTGCAGGTTTCTCTAGTGTTATTGTATCCCATCGTTTGACATGTAAAATTGTCATCTTCCACGTTTTCCTGACCCTGAGAATCAGATGTCCTGACCATTTCACTATTTCGATTTGTTCAAGTATACTGAGTAAGTATTGAATGTTTTAAAAGTTTCATTACAATCAATCATTTGGTTTCTCAAGTATAGTTGATTATTGCTCAAACAAACAGTTTTCAAGGAAGTACATATGACTGCAGAGAGATGTTTTTACTCTTGGTCTGTAAAGGTGAGGAGTTTTTTACGTCATTCAGGGAAATATGGTCCCGGTATAGAAAAGCATGGAAAAATAACAAAGTGTCGTAGTTCATCATGGTGTCCATCACTTGGTTGTTGGTTCTGTCGCAGGTGTGCCAGCATATTGGTGATGACCCGCCTGCTGCATCGTGATTTTCAGATGTCCCTCTGGCTTTGAAGTTCTAATGTTCTTCGTCGATGAAATAATGTTTCTAATGAAATATTACAATGTAATCTGAACTGTGTTACTTTTGTGGTGACAGGTTATCCAACTCACAGAAGAGCTTCTGGCCACTGCGAGACAAAATGAATTTAATACTGGAATTGGCGCCGGGACTAGCAGCGATGCACCTTCCAGTTTGCATGTCCCTGGGAACTCCTTCCATGGGGTGTGTTACGTAATCATAATTTGGTTAAATATGCTAAATACTTGTTTTATGCATCGTCGACCCTTTCACCTCCATATGAGAGGAGGGTTCATTAGACATATATTCTCTTACCTCTTCTTAGATACTACACTTAGAATCCTTAACCATTTGAGGCAACTATATATCTTTTCTGTAATTATAACTAATTTCTTTTTTTTTTTTGCTTCTACTACCTAGGATTCCATATCCGATGACATCAATGGTGATAAGTATCCTATTGGCACTAAAGTTCAAGCTGTCTGGAGTGAAGATGGAGAGTGGTACATTAGTATTTTAGATATAGTTTTGAGGCTATGTAGTTTTTCGGTAATGATAATTAATGTTTGACACAGGTATGATGCAACAGTTGTAGCACACACTCCGAATGGGTATTATGTAGCCTATGATGGGTGGGGAAATCAAGAAGAGGTATATAGTATTGAACGAATTGTTATATCAAATGTTTGAGTGTGTGTGACTCCAATTGTTTAATTTTTTCCAGCGCATAATTGTTGATTACAGGTCGATCCTGATAACGTTAGACCCATTCAAGAAGGTGCCCCCGACCCTTTGCTGGAAGCTGAAAAAAAAGCAGTGGCTACAAAAGAAGCCCTCAAACGCAAGATTGCCCAAGCTGCAGATCAAGACTTTGAGAATTGGACCATTCCACAAAAGCTCAAAATTGAACATAACGATCCCGACGATGTGGTATGCACTTAGTAGGACGGAAATGTATTTTTATAGGCAATATTCTGTTTATTTCCCAACGAATTCAAATTATTTTCCAGAAAGCTGCAAAACGGAAAAAGCTACACGCCTTCAAGTCCAAGATGAGGATGGAAGCCAAAGAGGTCACTCAGAATAAGAGGCAGAACGCATGGCAACAATTTCAGACCACCAAAGGCCGCGCTAAAAAGGTTAATTTGCCTGCTATTCTTGTGTGTTTCCCATTCTTACATAGACACACAATCGACATTTATGTAACGACACGCACACACACACACACTAACTAGTTGTGTTCTTATATATATTGATACGATTGTTTTGTGGAATTCTTTCTCTTAGGTTGGTTTCTTTTCGGGTAGAAAACGTGAGAGCATATTCAAATCTCCCGACGACCCATTCGGAAAAGTTGGAGTCACTGGCAGTGGCAAAGGTTTGACCGAGTTTCAGAAAAGGGAAAAGCATCTTCATCTCAAAGGATCAAACATGGACGCTGCTGGCGAAGATTGAGTTTATTTCTTCGAAGTGTGTTTATTTCTCCCGTCCTGACAGTTTGATTGGCACTTAACTGAATACAATACCTAAGAATCATGTATTTCAGACATAAGCGAGGAAACGTGTAGTCGTACACTTTCTTGATGTCTCGAATCGTACACGTAATCTATCACAACACATCGACAAAAGAATCATGCGATTGAATTTCTCTCGCTCTTATTCTGTGTGAAAAAACTAATGAAGAGTAAACTGCTCGACTCGACGTCGAGAATGTTAGCGAAAGTGATCTTGAAAATTAACAAAAAACAAACAAGATTATGTTTAAGTAAGATGGTCTTAAGATTCTTCATGCAGTTGCATTCTTGAGGTAGGCAATCAGGTCGGCGCGCTCTTTTGGCTTCTTCAAACCAGGGAAGACCATCTTAGTTCCCGGAATATACTGCACCACCAATTCGTTCAAGTTAATTAACATCACTGTTTTTCTGAGAACTAAGATTCAGAGAAGAATGGGTGCCGAGATGATTTGCTCGGATTTTACGAAAATGGATTACGAAGAGGACAAACAAATCCCAGCACAAATCTACAGAACTGCACATACCATCACTGTTTTACTGAGAACTAAGATTCAGAGAAGAATGGGTGCGAAGATGATTTGCTCGGATTTTAAGAAAATGGATTATGAAGAGGACAAACAAATCCCAGCACAAATCTACAAAACTGCACATACCTTCTTCGGATTAAGCAAGTAATCATAGAGCGTGTTCTCTCCCCATATGACGGCCATATTCTTGTTGGCAGCAGAGTAAGAATAACCAGGTGTCGTTCCCGATTGCCTACCGAATAGGCCGTTCAAATTAGGACCTAAAGGTTTCGAAATGCAAGAACGAAATGAGGCGGCAACGAATGAGGGAACACAAAATGTACCAATTTATGAAAGTAATGCGCATGCAATGCAAAACATAAACCGTTGTTGAGAGGTCAACTTGATAAAACAGGGTGGCAATTCAATTTCCCAGAAAACAAGTTGAGGCCTAAGCAACAAAATCTGCTGCAGCACTTGCAATGAACATATCCCTTTACCTCCAATTAGAACACTTGCAATTACCAGCAACGTGATATTGAGATTAACGCAGAAATTCCCCATGGAAAAATCGATGAAACTATCCAAATTAACTTGAAACGGGGATCTAAGAAACTAACAGCCTCCTAAACAAACACTAGACATACCAAATTACCAACAAGCTCGAGCAAAATCAGACAGACAGATAATCAACATAACAACACATCGAACAAAAAAGCCAACCAAACCTTGTTTGTGACCGGCGCCTTTATCGGCGGTATGGCACTGAGCGCACTTCGTCTTGAAGATCTTCTCCCCAGCCTTCTCATCGCCGGGCGGCGCTTCGTTGAACGACGCCATTTGTTCTCTCGAATAACTTTTCCTACGATTGGCAAAGATGAACGCTACGTTGGGTCGATTTCGCTGACCTTTCCTTCCTATTTAGGTCGTCTTCTTTTTGAAAGCTCCTCTTTTTTAGCGGCTGTAGTGAAAGGAACGTGGCTTTACGAAATTACGACAATACCCTTTTTCTAAGGAGGGCCAAAAGTCGCTGTTTCGAAGAGCGTTTTCTGTTTCTGAACCATAGTCAGCACAGCAGTCAATGATGTGTGCAATGATTATTACAAGACTCTTTCTATCTGCTGCTGGTCTTCTTCAAAGTTTGGATCATCATAGGTCACAGAAGACAACTTACGGTTACAAGATATGCGTATATTGCAGCAGCTACATAAATGGGGCCCACTTTCAAATCTTCCACAAACACACAGACACATGTGAATGTGTGTGTGTCAATTCGTTTTGGAACTTCGTACAATAACAGTTTCCCATGCATGGCATGAGGGCCCTTTTTTTTTTTCTTTTCTTTCTTTTCCTTTTTCTTTTTCCCTTTAATAAGTTGTTATCTTTGTTTTTTAAAGTGGAAGATCAAAAAAGCAAAAGATCTCTCCATCCATCTCTTTGATGAACATTGCTTTTGCTTTTTTGCAGCAGCACTCATCTTTATAGGACTGTTCCATCTTGTAATAAAGCTCAGATACATTATATTTAGAATTCCCTCGGCAGGCAGCGTCTTCGATGCAACCTATTCAAGCAATTGATCATTTCTTGGCATGAAAACATTAAGTAATCATACACGAATTATCATCATCATTTTCTTTTTCACTGCTTCTCTTACACTTCCACTGTTTTCTTGCAGGCTCATATATGTCCCCAACTCCATTCTTACCTGACGTGTATATATATGTATTCGCAATACGCGTCAAAGTACACAAGTTCATGTCCTCAATTTGTTCAACTAAACGAATATCAGTTTGGACTTGGGAAATAGTTTAAAGCAAAAAATTTCGTGAACTTAACGTGCATGCATAGATTCCTGATATAGCATGATTAACTATTACCTTCCATCTACATATCTCCTTTGGGTAAAGGGAGGGCATTTCGGTCATTACAAAGAAAAAGAAGGGAACTCAAAAGAGAGGTGAAAGAATCGTCGACTTTACATTTCTTCGTATTTAACATTAGATCATTCTGTTATCAAACGGCTGTTTTCCTTTTCCCTTTTTCGTTCTTTTGAACCTCACCACCTCTCTTTCTACTGTCTCCTTTCTTTTTTGCTTCAAAACTTCTTAGGTTTTGTAACTCCTTCACACTCCAATATTGATCTCCTCTCTTCATCCTTTTTCCCTGAGCTTGAATAAAGTGAAGCCTTAGCTGCCAACCTTGAAGTTGAAGACTTACTTTTTTTTTTTCTGACCAAGTTTGGTTCTTTAATCCCCTACACAAAACTTAATGAGTTGTTCTTAGCTCACCATCTCTTCATGACTTCTTACCTCCTTGGCAGACTTCACTCACCCAATTTGCTGAGAAGTTTCCAAGAAAAAAACATGGTTTTCTCCATTGTTCTGCTGGCTCTAAGCTTACTCTCATCCCTGACTATGAACACAGTTTCTTCGTCTCTCATCTCAGATTTTCACGCATTAATCTCTCTCAGACAAGGATTTGAGAACTATAGCCCTGAAATAGCTAGCTGGGACTCTTCGAATCCCACCTCGGTTTGTTCTTGGAGAGGGATAAAATGCTTCAGAAACAGAGTCGTATCGCTCAACCTCTCAAACATGGCCTTACACGGCTCTGTTTCGCCAGAAATCTCAAGGCTTGAAATGCTGATACATCTTTCGATGGATGGGAACAACTTCACTGGGGAGATCACCATCGAAAACATGGGCTCTCTTCGGTTTCTCAACATATCAAACAATCAGTTCAATGGAGGCTTGGATTGGAACTACTCAAGCCTGGCTAGTTTGGAGGTTTTCGATGCGTATAACAACAATTTCTCTGCTAATCTTCCGCTCGATGTCTCGACTCTGACGAAGCTGAAGCACTTGGAATTGGGAGGAAATTACTTCTACGGCCAAATCCCGGAAAGTTACGGCGGTTTAGGACAGCTAAAGTACTTATCGTTGTCAGGAAATGATATTACGGGGAAGATTCCTAAGGAGTTGGGCAATCTCACCAGCCTCAGAGAGCTCTACTTAGGCCCCGACAACGTTTTCCATGGCGGGATTCCTAAGGAACTGGGAAAGTTATCGAATTTACTCCATTTGGACATTTCTTCGTGCGAATTGGACGGCGAAATCCCTTCAGAGTTGGGAAACTTGAGCTCCCTCAATACTCTGTTTCTCCACATTAATCGAATATCTGGGACAGTGCCTAAAGAGCTGGGCAGTCTTTCAAGGCTGAAAAACCTCGACCTTTCTTTCAACGCTCTGACTGGGGAGATTCCTTACGAATTTGCGGGCCTTAAAGAGATCGAACTTCTGAATCTTTTCTTGAACAGATTACACGGGCCAATCCCAGATTTCTTCTCAGATTTACCCGAGCTAGAAACCCTCTGTTTATGGATGAATAACTTCACGGGCATCATACCAAGAAACTTAGGCCTGAATCAGAAGCTGAGATACGTCGATTTGTCTTCGAATAAGCTCACTGGGACGATCCCCGAGCACTTGTGTGCTTCGAAGCAGCTCTCGACGCTCATTCTTCAAATCAATTTCTTGTTCGGACAGATAACCGAGGACTTGGGCTCTTGCACGAGCCTTGTACGGGTGAGGCTCGGTCAGAACTTCTTCAACGGTAGTATTCCAAACTCTCTCATTTATCTCCGCGAGCTGAACTTCCTCGAACTGCAAAACAACATGCTCACCGGCGTTTTGTCAGAAAGTAACGACAATGCATCTTCCTCGTCTAATCGGACGAAGTTAACCCAAATGAATCTTTCGAACAATCGAATCTCAGGGCCATTGCCTTCTTCTCTATCGAGGCTGAGTTCATTACAAGTTTTATTGCTCGGCAATAATAACTTTTCTGGTCCAATCCCACCTTCGATAGGCGAGCTTCGACAGATGGTCAAGCTCGATCTCAGCGGGAATTCGCTGAGTGGCGAAATCCCTTCAGAGATAGGCAACTTTATTCGCTGCAACTACTTGGATTTGAGCCAAAACGATATTTATGGTTCGATCCCTACAGAAATATCCAACGTTGCAATCTTGAACTACTTGAATCTGTCGAGGAACCACTTGAACGGATCCATAGGAGAGTCCATCGGGTCAATGAAAAGCCTAACCACCGCTGATTTTTCTTACAACGATTTCTCGGGCAGATTGCCCGATTCCGGCCAGTTCTTGGCGTTCAACGCTTCTTCCTTTGCTGGGAATCCTCACCTCTGTGGAACCTTGCTGGGCGACAATCCTTGCAATGATGCCCTCGAAAAAAAGCAGAGAGAAGAGAAGTCCCGCAATTCGTTTAAGCTGATCTTCGCCCTCGGGCTTTTGGTGTTCTCCTTAGCGTTCGCCACAGCAGCTATAATCAAGGCCAAGCCATTCAAGAGAAGGGGAAGATCGAAAACCTGGAAAATGACATCGTTTCAGAACCTCGATTTCACAGTCTCCGATGTAATAGAATGCGTCAAAGATGGCAATGCGATAGGCCGAGGAGGAGCTGGTATCGTTTACTATGCAAAAATGCCTAATGGGATGGAAATAGCTGTCAAGAAACTGCTAGGGTTCGAAGGCATCGACAGCCATGATCATGGGTTCAAAGCAGAGATTCAGACGCTGGGCAACATCAGGCACAGAAACATAGTAAGGCTCTTAGCTTTCTGCACTAATAAGGAAACGAATCTCCTCGTCTATGAGTACATGAGAAATGGGAGCTTGGGCGAAGCTCTCCACGGTAAGAAAGGAGGGTTGTTGAGCTGGAAATCGAGGTATAAGATCGCCGTGGATTCAGCAAAAGGGCTTTGCTATCTCCACCACGATTGCTCGCCGCTGATCGTTCACAGAGACGTTAAGTCGAACAACATCTTGCTGGACTCGAGCCTCGAAGCCCACGTGGCTGATTTTGGGCTGGCTAAGTTCTTGGCCGACGGCGGCGGCGCGTCGCAGTGCATGTCTGCCATCGCTGGATCTTACGGTTATATAGCTCCTGAGTATGCGTATACGCTGCGCGTGGATGAGAAGAGCGACGTTTACAGCTACGGCGTGGTGGTCCTCGAGCTCATCACCGGCCGTCGGTCGGTTGGTGGGTTCGGAGAAGAAGGCGTGGACTTAGTGCAGTGGGCAAAGTGTTCGACGAATGGCCGGAGAGAGGAGGTTGGCCGCGTTTTGGACCCGAGGCTCGCCGTCGCGCCGAAGGATGAAGCGATGCACCTTTTCTTCGTAGCTATGCTCTGCGTCCAAGAGAACAGCGTCGAACGGCCCACGATGAGGGAGGTTGTGCAGATGTTATCGGAGCTTCCGAGGAGATCGCCGCCTTCGCCGCCGTCGCCGCTTCCGGCATGCCAGACTTCTTCTTCTTCTGATCATCCGCCGGAAGAAGTGAAGAAAAGGAACGATCTTTTGGTTTGATTCGAAGGAATTTTCGTTGTTTCTTTCATTTTAGAGATGTATAATAATATTTTATTATACAGATTTGGGAGTTTTGTTCCTGGTCAAAGGTCAACAAGTTCCACCTGGTTAATTAAGTATGTATTAATTAGTTTTTATTGTTGATATATATTAACATAACATTCACGACTTTTCTTATTTATTTATTTTTTATATAAATTTTCCGTCGTCTATCTTCCAACAGGCGGACAGAGAGGATTCCAATTTGTACATTGGTTTCTCTCTCTATAAAAATCAAAGCGAGCAAAACTTCGACACACGCAAAGTTGGAATTATTCTCTTCTAGCGGAGAAATTGAAACGAACCCTAAACCATTCATCGACGCAGTTTCTGAGATTCTTCGAGAGATTTTCACGCGATGTGCACAATCACGGCTTCGAAGTCGTGCATCAATTACAGTCTCCACCAAACCCTAGGAAGTCTGCCGTCGTGTTCAGCCGCTGCTCACCTGTTCGCACAACCTCGGGTCAGTTCCTTCGTTCTCTAATTTAGCGTCTGAGGTGCAATTGTCATGCAGTTCGTGAAGCTCGTTCTTAGATTTTTCTATCAGGTATTATTGCGGTCCCCAATTTCGCTGTCCAAAATCCGTCAATCCTCATCGCCCAATCGGAGGTCTCGTCTCCGCCGCCTTCCAGGTCAGCCCTGCTCCTTCCTTATTCAGACTACATAAGAATTTTTTCTTTCTTCTTTTTGTTATTATCATGTATCTATGATGCTGCTTAAGGCTTTATGATTCATCTAATGTCGTTCGTTGTATGTGGTGTGATAAAGCAGTCGTCAGGGCAGTTACGACGCCTGATTCAGCTGTAGAATTACCGCTGACAGCCGAAAACGTCGAGAGTGTATTGGATGAGGTTCGACCTTACCTTATAGCAGATGGGGGCAATGTTGCTCTGCACGAAATCGAAGGAAACGTCGTGAAATTGAAGCTGCAAGGAGCCTGCGGTTCGTGCCCGAGCTCCGTGGTAACCATGAAGATGGGCATAGAACGTCGTTTGATGGAGAAATTCCCAGAAGTTGTTGCAGTTGAAGCAGTCCCTGATGAAGAAACTGGGCTCGAGCTGAACGAAGAAAACATAGAGAAGGTGAACAAACACTGTTCTTGACCCTTAAAGCTGAGATCAACAGAAATATAAATTCCATGTGATGTGAATATATGGAAATGTCCACAAATTAGGTACTTGAAGAAATAAGGCCCTACCTTGTTGGGGCGGCGGGCGGAGAATTGGATTTGGTGGAAATCGAAGAACCGATAGTTAAGGTGCGCATCACGGGCCCTGCAGCTGGTGTAATGACCGTTCGAGTCGCTGTTACTCAAAAACTTCGGGAAAAAATTCCAGCCATTGCAGCAGTTCAACTTTTATCGTAGGGGGGACGACGAAGGTATATGATTTAAGAACAGATGCTTGAGTTTGCATTGGATATAAGAGTTATTTGTTGTCGAATATTTGTATGTATACGTTGAATCATATGAATGCCTTACCTAGGTTTTGATGTATGTATTTATGTTCAGTTGTAATGAAATACTGATGCTTGAAAGTATCATATGATATTACACAAAGCGAAAAAGCCTTGGATAAGTATACCTATTATACATACACATATTGGAGCAAGAATATGGGATTCGACCAAGATAATTAAAGAAGATATCTGACTTTGTTTTGGTATTTAGAGCCCCAAATTTGAAAGAAGCTGACGCCATCTCGGAGTTTCCTCGTCGAAGATGTAGGTTAGAGGCGAAATCAGCACACCACTGCCTCCAATCTGTGCATTGATTAATCGATTTACGGGAAAAAAAAATTCAGATAAAAAGGATGATATGATTGCATGCATGGAATGGCTGGCTAGCTACTTACCGCCCTTAGCTGGCGAACGGACTTGTAAAGTTCTTTTTTCGGTACACAAATGACAATGGCATAGTAATCTGGCGACACTCTCCAATCACGCTTGCAGAAAACGGGGCTCACCGTGGGCCCCTACAAGCAGAATCCCCGAGGGCAAAATGATAAGAGATGAGATAATCTACGGTGAAATAGTGACGATAAATTTTGCAGAAAAATATCATCTTGACCTGCAGGCCAGCTAAAGATGGCTGGCTTAGCACTCTCTCTGCCACTTCCTCTGCAGAGCTTCCTCTCATGTTGGCCGTCACCTATGTAATTCGACGTTCATTATCTCTATGAAGGTTTTCCCAAAAAAAGAAACGAGAATGAAAGGAGACTCTTACCGTGAATTGACCTGCTGCCTTTAGATGGGCCTCGAATCTTTCGAGAATTTCGTGGGTTATATCGAGGACGCCCTTTCGCTCGATTAAAGACCTTCTGCTAGCAACAAGTACAGCCTGAAATATGATTAAACAGAGAATAAATAACGTGGTGAAGAGGACGGTGCTTTCTTGCTTCAATTTGTCGCTCAAGCTCAAACTATAATTCCACGAAGATTTGGATGGTGGTTTTCTATCGTTGATTACCTGGCTTTCCAAGATAACCCCGCCTTCAATTTCCTTTAGATTGTTTTCTCTCAAGGTGGTTCCACTACTGACAAGGTCCACAATAGCATCGGCTATACCCATCTACAAGACGACAGCAATTTAAGTGTAATGACATCAATATTGGGTCATGCAGGTGAGTTTTCTAGAATCCAATAATTAAGAATGGATGATGCTGCCATTGTGAAGGAGAACCAAAGCATTGAAGAAGAATTAATACAAGGAAAGAAAAACAACATTATTAAACTGCGATATATAGCATACTTACTGCAGGAGCTGCCTCAAGAGCTCCATCGGCAGTTGAAAAAGCAACATGCTTCAGCCCATTTTCTTCCATAAATTTAGGACCCAACTGCATGTAAAATGTAAATGTGTGGGTCAGACTGATATTTTCCGTGTAAAAACCGTAAAAGGGGAGCAACGGACAAGAAATTACAAATTCTTTGGTAATCATACATATGAGAAGCCAGTAGCCACTCTTAGAGGTCTCTCAGGTGTCCACTGTGGCATCTGAGCTAGCTCTCTCAGAGAATTTATGTTCTCAAATATGCCATACTTCGGAATCTATCCGAAAGATCATAATGATATGTTACAAAAGGTGGACAAGGACTTGGAAAGGTTCTTTCAACATCCTTTTTTTATAAATTTGGACAAACTACTTACTGCCAAGGATAAACGGCAATCCCCATACTGGAGAGCATCATGAACAAGAACAAGATCTTCATTTCCCTGTAATAAGTTAGAATACATAAATAATATAATCAGCTTTTCAGCTAACAAGAAGCATTTTTCAAATCGTGTTTCATAATTAAAAGACCTTTGAACATTAGTCACTACCTGTCCATATTCTATCACTGTATCCAAACCGACGATTCCAAGGTCTAAATCCCCAGCGACTAATTTCCTGACGACATCTTTCGGACGCTGGAACCAGACTTCTAAATTCGATATCTGCCAAATTAGAATAGCTATGAACTATCATGGAAATAGCAACGCCTTCAGTGAGCAATGTGGAAACATCTACCAATTTTATCTTTATATCAAAAAGCAGTTTTCAAACATTATATTATATCCCTAACACAAATTTATTGTTCATTTGCAGCTGCAGTCTGTCTTGTCATTCGACTACAAATAGCTTCACCAGCAAGCGAAAACTAACCTGCGGAATCTCCGCAACGTACTGACGTGGATTCACCTGACGCACCGAAAGCTGACAATCCTATCCAAATGAAAAACAAGAAAATAAATCACTTTTAGGTATTGGAACTCATAATTTGCTCATTTTTGCAGCCATATTGGGATACAGGGTATTGAAACATCATTGAAATTAAGTTTGGAGACTGAATCACAACAACTAACGGCTAAATTTTTCCCGAAAAGACTAATTAGCCGCGTCATAATACCTTGAGAATTTCTAAAGTATCAGAAGCCATTCTTCCCTTGCTAGGCAACCCTAGGCGCACCTCACTTCTCTCGATTAGCTTCTTATCCAGCACGTTTCCGTTAACTACATTATTTGCCGGCGACGCGATTGAGCAACACGAAACGGTGAAGCAAAATCTCGCGGTTGAATTCGACGCGGATGAAGGAAGCGAATTCCAATTCGGCGGCACGTACGCTGATTGAAGGAAAATCGTACGGACTATTGCCATTTTTTTGGAATAAACGAACTCAGCTCACAGATGAGTGTTGCAGACTTGTGCGGTGACTGTGAGAGAGAGAAAGATACTGTTTAAAGATACCTACGACGACAAGCCCCCTTCCCTTGAGTGTACCACTGTTTTATTTAATTAACTTGAAATATAATAACTTATTTTATCAAATATCATACTATCGTTATGAGGTTTTCCCTTACTTGATTGTAGACATTTAATTGATAAGAAAACAATTATGTTTTGTTTTTGTTTTTTCATATTCCAGAACTGTATAAAGGTTCACCTTTCCATACCTCGATTCGAATTTGAGCAGAATCGCGGCAGCATCTTAGGAACTTTTGTGTACGTGGTAATTATAGGATTGTATGGGTATTTCGTTGGATTTGAATAGCTGAGTAGGGATTCAGCTCAAGTAGTTTTGTTCTTCGAGCTTCTTCATCAATTGCTTGATTGTTTAGAATTTTTTGGCCGGTTGTTCTATCGTGATGAAAGGTGATTATGTTTTTGCTTGTTTTTTGGAAGATCATGTTGATAGATTAGAATCTGTTTATCTAATATTTGTAGAGGTTGGTTGGATTTCATTGATGAAATGGAGTAGTTTTGGGAGCACTTAATCACAATCAGCGATGTGGAACTGAAATTCATTTGATATTCGCGTTGTCATTTCACCCCCTTTTTAATCCTCGTCTGTAGAAAGAAGTTGCAAGGTTTTTCTTCCTTGTTTGCAGCTGAATTTTCTCTGTACTTGTATGTATTGCTTGATTGCGTTCTACTGATTGCACAAATTTCCCGTTGCTCGATATCTCTCTGTATCTTCACTTATTCCCAAGTACTTGTCCTCTCTGTATCTTCACTTATTTGTCTATCATTCTTCACCATTATCAGACACTACATTCCATCAGTTACTCTGCTATGGCACCATTGACTTCTAATGGTTGCTACGTACTAACACATTATTTTATGGGAAATATAACACGGCAAACTGTATTCTTGCTGCAGAGCCTGGTAATTGGGTTGTTCAAATTTTATTATTTGGTTCCATGTTTGGCCATTTCCATACATGTTCGTCGTTGAGCCGTACATCCATGTCACCTTTTCATCCTTGTCTTATAATTCGTTACATCCCACGACCCACGACGTGGTTCTACATCTGTTCCACATTTTTTCGCTATGTCGTCCTAAATCAATGTGATTTTTGTCGGAACATGCGGCTATACAAGTCAAAAGAACAAAAAAATATCACATGAGAATTGAATGGTCATCGTGTTCGCATTTGTAAATGAGGTAAGCAATTCCTCATTTATGCAAGTTCTATTGCCTATAAATAGGCAATCCCACAAACGTATATTCAACACACAGAAGCACAAAGCAAAGACAGTGCAATAGAGAAAATAGAGAGAAATAAAAAAATAGAGAGTTTGTCGGGTATTTTCTCCGACTATAAAAGAGAGATATTGAGGGTTTTCTCCTTTATAGATTGAGAGGTTGTAACTCCTATATTTTCCTCTATAGTGAATTCTTCTTCCTTGCCCGTGGTTTTTTACCTCGTTTTGTTTGGGGGTTTTCCACGTTAAATCTCGGTGTCCACATTTTATCTTTAATTGCTCAAATATTAGTCGCGGTGTTATTCGACCGGGTCCGCTGCCACGCCAACAATTGGTATCAGAGTCTAACTTGGGTTTTATATATCTGTTTATCGTATGCTCTGTGGTTGCCACTAACGTGGACCCTCCACATCAGAAAATAATAGATATTATATTGTCCTTGTAACGGCGACGATAAGCCGATACGAGATCAATAATTATCTGCTGCAATCCCGTCGGAGGTATCGCTCACGACTGAGCAGAAATTATGGCGGCGAAGTTTGATATCGAAAAGTTCAACGGGAGAAATTTCTCACTGTGGAAATTAAAGATAAGGGCGATCTTGCGAAAGGACGGTTGTCTGGAGGCTATCGATGGGAAACCAGCCACAATGACAGACGAAAAGAAATGGAACGAGATGGACGGAAGCGCTGTCGCAAATCTCCATCTGGCACTAATAGATGAGATATTGTCCAGTGTCGAAGAAAAGAAAACGGCAAAGGAGATTTGGGACCATCTAACAAATCTGTACGAGCCGACGTCGTTACACAACAAAATTTTCTTGAAGAGAAAATTGTTCTCCTTGAGAATGTCTGAATCTACTTCGGTGACGGAGCTTCTCAACGTCTTGAATACTCTATTTTCCCAGCTAACATCATTGGGGTATAAAACAGAGGATAAAGAACGTGCGGAAATTCTACTTCAAAGTCTGCCTGATTCGTATGATCAACTCATCATCAACTTGACGAACAACGCGAAAGTTCTGGTCTTCAATAACATCGCAGCTGCTATTCTTGAAGAAGAAAATCGGCGAAAGAACAAGGAGGACCAGCAAGCAGGCTCGCAACAGGTCGAAGCTTTGACGGTGATGAGAGGGAGATCAACGGAACGTGGTTCAAGTGGGAGTCACATTCAAGGCAGGGGAAAATCAAGAAGTAAGAAGAAGGATATGAAATGCTACCACTATGGAAAGAAGGGTCACTTGAAGAAGGATTGTTGGAGCCTGAAGAATTCCAATCCTCAAGGAAATCTGGCAAACGCGTCAGGTGGAGACGTATTGTGTAGCGAAGCAGCTATCTCAACGGAGAGCAGGAAGGCGGATGACGAGATATGGCTTCTTGACTCGGGCGCAACTTATCATATGATCTCTCGAAGAGACTGGTTCAACTACTACGAACCTATCTTAGGAGGATCTGTGTACAGTTGCGAAGATAATGCCTTAAAGATCGTAGGCATTGGAACCGTGAGGTTGAAGTTGCACGACGGTACAGTTCGCACTATTCAAAGAGTGCGGCATGTGGAAGGTCTAAAGAAGAATTTATTATCTGTGGGATAGCTCGATGATCTTGGCTGTGAAATCAAAGTTCGGGAAGGAATAATGAAAATATTTCGCGGAACACTTGTAGTCATGAAAGGTGAAAAGGTTGCTGCAAATTTGTATATGCTGTTAGGAGAGACGGTGCAAGAAGGGGAAGCATCGGTGGCTTCGAGAGGTTCAAGCGAAAGATCTACTATGCTGTGGCATCAGAAGCTTGGCCATATGTCAGAACAAGGCATGAAAATTCTTGCGGGCCAGAATCTACTTCCTGGTCTCACGAAGGTGTCACTACCGTTCTGTGAGCATTGCGTAGCAAACAAGCAGCATCGGCTACAGTTCAACACATCAAATTCTAGAAGCAACAATATTCTAGAATTGGTTCACTCTGATGTATGGCAATCATCGGTTTCATCCCGAGGAGGAGGGAAGTACTTCGTGTCCTTCATCGACGATTACTCCCGGAGATGTTGGGTGTATATCATCAAGAGTAAGGGAGATGTGTTTGAAACCTTCAAAAATTTCAAGGCTCGGGTCGAACTTGATACAGGAAAGAAGATCAAATGTTTGAGGACCGATAACGGAGGAGAATATACTGGCAAGGAATTTGATAGCTTTTGCAAAAGGAAAGGCATCAAAAGGCACTTCACTACGGCGTATACTCCACAACAAAATGGAGTGGCGGAGCTAATGAACAGGACTCTGTTGGAGAGAACAAGAGCCATGTTGAGAGCTGCAGGTCTGGATAAATCTTATTGGGCCGAAGCAGTCAACACCGCCTGCTATGTGATCAATCGATCGCCTTCAACGGCAATTGATCAGAAGACGCCGATGGAGATGTGGACCGGAAAGCCAGCGGATTATTCCAAACTTCATGTATTCGGAAGTCCTGTGTACGTGATGTACAATGCCCAAGAATCTACGAAGCTGGATCCGAAGTCCAGGAAGTGTTTGTTCTTGGGGTATGCTGATGGTGTGAAGGGGTATCGCCTGTGGGATCCCACTGCCCACAAGGTTGTCATAAGCAGGGAGGGAGGTTACCTTCTTAGAAGATAAAATAATCGGAGAAAATGATAGCACTACAAAAGAAAGCCCAGAAACTACGACGATTCAGGTGAAAGAGAAGTCTACTGAACAAGATTCTTCTGAAGCAGCACCGGAGCATGAAGAAGGGCCAAGCGAATCTTCAGAGCCAGAAGTTAGAAGGGGCACACGCAAAAGAGCCGCACCATCCTGGCATGAAGATTACGATATGGACAGCAACGTTGCATACTGTCTTCTAACTGATGGCGGAGAGCCATCAACTCTTCAAGAAGCACTGAACAGTTCAGATGCAGATCAGTGGTTGGCGGCAATGCAAGAAGAATGGAAGCCCTATGGAAAAATAAGACTTGGGAGCTGGTGCCACTACCGAACGGGCAATCGGCAATAAATGGGTCTTTAAGATCAAGCGAAATAGCGATGATCAAGTAGAGAGGTTTCGTGCACGACTGGTGGTTAAAGGCTATGCTCAGAAAGAAGGCATCGACTTCAACGAGATATTCTCACCTGTGGTTCGACTAACGACTGTCCGGGTACTCCTGGCGATGTGTGCTACATTCGACCTACATCTAGAGCAACTAGATGTGAAGACGGCTTCTCTTCATGGAGATCTTGAAGAAGAGATTATATGCTCCAGCCGGAAGGTTTTGAAGACAAAGAAAAACGGAACTTGGTTTGCAGGTTGAACAAATCTCTATACGGTCTCAAACAGGCGCCGAGGTGTTGGTATAAGAGATTTGATTCCTTCATCATGAGCCTTGGATACAGCAGATTGAATGCAGACCCTTGTGCATATTTCAAAAGGTTTGGTGAAAGTGATTTTATCATATTACTGTTGTATGTTGACGACATGTTGGTAGCAGGCCCCAATAAAGATCGTGTTGAAGAACTCAAGGCGCAGTTGGCTAGGAAATTTGAAATGAAGGACTTGGGCCAACAAACAAGATTCTAGGGATGCAAATTTACCGAGACAGAAATAACAGGAAGATTTGACTTTCGCAGAAGAATTATCTGAGGAAGGTCTTGCAACGCTTCAATATGCAAGATTGTAAGCCAATTTCTACCCACTTCTTGTTAATTTCAAATTATCCTCAAGTATGAGTCCTAGCAGTGAAGAAGGGAGGATGGAGATGTCTCGAGTACCGTATGCATCAGCGGTGGGAAGTCTTATGTTCGCGATAATTTGTACACGACTAGACATTGCACATACAGTGGGAGTAGTGAGTCGGTACATGGCGAATCCGGGCAAAGAGCATTGGAGTGCGGTGAAGAGGATCCTACGATATATCAGAGGAACCTCAGATGTTGCATTATGTTACCGAGGAGTAGACTTTACTGCCAGATGGTATGTGACTCCGATTATGCAGGTGATCTTGATAATAGCAAATCTACCACGGGATATGTGTTTACTCTTATTGGCGGAGCCATAAGTTGGGTATCGAAACTTCAGTCCGTTGTCGCAACGTCAACAACTGAAGCTGAATATGTTGCAGCTACGCAGGCAAGTAAAGAGGCGGTATGGTTGAAAATGATCATGGAGGAACTCGGGCACGGACAGGAGAATATTCCTCTGTTCTGTGACAGTCAGAGTGCCTTGCATCTCGCAAGGAATCCAGCTTTTCATTCGAGGTCAAAGCACATACGAGTCCAGTATCACTTCGTTCGTGAGAAAGTGGAAGAGGGCAAGGTAGATACGTTAAAGATTCATACGAAAGACAACCTAGCAGATTTCTTGACGAAAGCGGTCAACACTGACAAGTTCGTTTGGTGTCGTTCCTCGAGTGGCCTAACAGAGACGTAAGCAACATGAAAGGCAAGGGAGAAAGAATAATGTGAAGATCTGATTGATCCTCAATCAAGTCTTCAAGTGGGAGATTGTCAGAACATGCAGCTATACAAGTCAAAAGAAAAAAAAAATATCACATGAGAATTGAATGGTCATCGTGTTCGCATTTGTAAATGAGGTAAGCAATTCCTCATTTATGCAAGTTCTATTGCCTATAAATAGGCAATCCCACAAACGTATATTCAGCACACAGAAGCACAAAGCAAAGACAGTGCAATAGAGAAAATAGAGAGAAATAAAAAAATAGAGAGTTTGTCGGGTATTTTCTCCGACTATAAAAGAGAGATATTGAGGGTTTTCTCCTTTATAGATTGAGAGGTTGTAACTCCTATATTTTTTCTCTATATTGAATTATTCTTCCTTGCCCGTGGTTTTTTACCCCGATTTGTTTGGGGATTTTCCACGTTAAATCTCGGTGTCCACATTTTATCTTTAATTGCTCAAATATTAGCCGCGGGGTTATTCGACCGGGTCCGCTGCCACGCCAACAATTTTTCGACAGTGGGATGGGTTTTTGGCACTCTTTGCAAGGCCACGAGTCTGAAAACACTTGGAAGAACGTTCAAACCCGACATTTTCCAGGAGCGAATCAACCAAAGTATCCCAAGATATTAGCCTCTGAATCGTGGCTAATGTGAGCTCTAATTATCAAAATATGATCAAAAAAGAAGCATAAGAGAATTACCAGCTGATCAGCATCAGTAGTGCAATTATCAGCTGATCAGCATCAGTAGTGCAAGTTCGAAGCCGAGCTTCTCAGTAGTGTCAAACAACTTATAGAAGTGCTGGACCTTTAAAGGACGCGGGCAGCTTCTTGAATAAAAGGCGCGTTAACACACTTATGAAGACGCTGAAGCTACGGACGTTTTCTACACTTAACCGTTAGTCTGTTTATTAGCTGAAGTAGTGTATAAAAGTGTTATCTTGTTTTTGGCGCCAATATATCTTGTTTTTCATCTTCTTCATCTTTGAGAAGATTGTAATCTGTAAAACACTCAAGAGTGATAGTGTGGCTTTGCTTCACCGTGGATGTAGGATTCAGATTAGGATCCGAACCACGTTAAATTCGTGTCGATTTCCAGTTTTTCTTCAGATTTCTTTATATGGTATCAGAGCGATTCGCTGCACACAGAATTATCAGATTGAAATTCACCGGAATCACAACTCAGAAAGGCGATTACCATGGCTGAGAATCAGTCATCGGATGAGAATCAATCATCGGGTCTTTCAAACTCAGGCGCAACTGTGTTGATCAATGATCCGTATTTTTTGAATAACAATGATACGTTTGGGCAGCTGCTTGTCCACGAGCAATTGAACGGCGATAATTACGCAACATGGAGCAGGGCGATGATGATAGCTCTTATAGGAAGAAATAAGGAAGGTTTCGTCAATGGCGATTTGAAACCACCAGTGGTTGATCCTCAGAATGCCGCGAGCTCCCAGAATCAATTATCTGCGTGGAAGAGGAACAACAATGTTGTAATTTCTTGGATCATCAACTCGGTGACGAAGGACATTTCCGCGAGCATCCTGTATAGTGCCACAGCTCGAGATGTCTGGATTGATCTGCGAGAAAGATTCGGGCAGACCAATAAGCCCAGAATATTCCAGCTGAAGAGGGAGTTGATGAATCTGTCTCAAGGAACCAATTCAATTTCTGTGTATTTTACTAGGCTCAAGACCCTATGGGATGAGCTCACCAATTACAGGCCAAATTGTTCTTGCACCTGCGGAGGGCACAAAGAACTGAAGGCATATCAAGATGAGGATTACGTGCTCACTTTTTTAATGGGCCTTCATGATTCTTTTTCATAGATCAGGGGGCAAATTCTGCTTATGGATCCTCTTCCTTCGATAAACAGAGTGTTTTCCTTACTCGTACAGGAAAAGAAACAGAGATCTATGGGTCAAGGAACAGCCAGAGGACTAGATGATCAAGTGAACAACATGGCAATGCTGGCAGTGAGGAATGATCAAAACCCTGTGAAGAGGCCATTTGTTTCTCAAAGAAAAGAATTTCCTGCTGCTAGACCCATCTGTACACACTGCAATAAGAAGGGCCATACAGTGGATACGTGTTACCAAATCCATGGATATCCTCCTGGCTTCAGAGGTTTTCAGAAATCTAAAGGAGTTAGGATGAACCATGCACTGGTGGACAGCCCAATGCAAGGGAACTCAGCATGATTTCCACGACAACTTGGGAATATCCTCTGCCAAGGATGCATTGGTCCACTTGCAAATGACTCCTTACCAACTGGAAAGTCTGAAGGCCCTCTTTAGTCAATCATCTGCCAACATTGCATCAGAAGAGGCCAGTCAAAGACAGCACACCAACAAATCGACAGGTATGTGTCTTGCTTTCAACCTACCTGACTTTGCAAATTCAAGTGTGTGGTTGGTAGATTCAGGAGCCACACGGCATGTATGTGGAAGTCAGAATCTACTCTTTGATCTACATTCTATAGAAGAATCCAATGTCATCCTCCCTAATAATGCAGTAATTAAAGTCAGTAAAGCAGGGTCAGTTGCATTAAACAGCCATATTATACTGACTGATGTGCTTCTAGTCCCACAGTTTCACTTCAATCTGTTATCAGTGAGTTATTTGGCTGACAAAATGAAGTGTAAGTTCTTTTTTGAGTCACATGGCTTTGAAGTGCAGGCTCAATCTCGGCAAGTGATTGGCAAGGGTAGGAGGATAGATGGCTGATACATACTTCAAGCTGAGCCTGCTTGCTCTGAAGCTGATAGGAATAAGACAGTTTTTCTGAATAAAGTGTCACATGATTTGTGGCATAAAAGACTAGGTCATCCATCTAATAGGGTACTTAGCATACTTAAGAACATTGTGAAGCCTGTGAGTAGTGTTGATAGCAGTTTCTGTAAAATCTGCCCACTTGCAAAGCAGTAAAGAAATGCTTTTCCAAATGATAATAAGACATCATGTTCCCCATTTGATCTGATCCATTGTGACATTTGGGGACCCTTCAATGTAGTTTCACATTCCGGACACCAATATTTCATTACAATAGTTGATGATCATTCAAGATTTACTTGGGTATTCCTGTTAAAACAGAAATCAGATGTTAGATCAGTCTTATCTTACTTTGTGGCATATGTAGAGACTCATTTCAATAGGAAGATAAAGACCTTAAGGTCAGATAATGCGAAGGAGTTCAACATTACTGATCTGTACACTGAAAAGGGGATAATTCATCATCTTTCTTGTGTGCATACCCCGCAACAAAACTCACTCGTAGAGAGAAAACACCAGCACCTTCTCAATGTAGCTAGGTCCCTCATGTTTATGTCTGGTGTCCCTATTATCTAATGGTCTGAGTCAGTGTTAACAGCTACCTATCTCATCAATAGGACCCCTTCGGTTAAGCTGAACAACAAAAGTCCTTTTGAACTGTTGTTTCAAAAACCAGTGAATTATCACTTCCTGCGTGTGTTTGGGACTCTGTGCTTTTGCTCTACCATTGCTGCAGATAGAAAAAAATTTGAGCCACGAGCCAGGGAATGTGTCTTTCTCGGCTATCAAATGGTATCAAGGGGTATAAAGTATTGGACCTAAAGACCAAGGAAATCTTTATCTCAAGAGATATTCAGTTCAAGGAAGATGAATTTCCATTCAAAATCCAATCCTCACATTTGGAACCAGCAGATCCATTTGGCTCGTGTGTCCTTCCTAGATCATTAAGGCCTGATGCAAACTCAAGCCAAGAAGTCATTCAACATCAAGGAAATAGCCCTGAAATTCTACCAGAGTTGGAAGAATTCTCAACAGGGGATCATTAGACTGAATCTGAGCCAACTGATGAGCCACCACAGAATCATCAGGTTCAAACTGAATCAATTTCTCATCCAGCACAGAGTCAGCAGGCCCAGTCTGAGCAGAGGAGGTCAGGGAGAGAATCAAGGCCACCAGCATACTTAAAGGACTACCATTGCAACAAAGTGGACAGTAAGAGAATCCTATATCCCATTTCAAGGGAACTCTCCTATCATCATTTTTCTGATCATTACCAGGACTTCATCAACCACATCTCAGTGATAAAAGAACCTAAAACCTTCAACCAAGCAATTGGTTCAGACCACTGGAGAAAGGCAATGGATGAAGAGTTTCAAGCATTGCAACAGAACAACACTTGGTCACTGCAGCAACTGCCAGCAGGAAAGACTGCTATTGGCAGCAGGTGGGTATATAAACTTAAGCACAATACAGATGGAGGCGTAGAAAAATACAAGACACGTTTGCCCCGGTAGCTAAGACAAATACCATTAAGATTGTACTTACATTGGCTGCAAAGCTCGGCTGGTTCTTGGTTCAATCAGATGTCAACAATGCATTTTTAAATGGTGATCTAACGGAGGAGGTGTATATGGAGCTTCCGCCGGGATATTACAAGACCCTTGAAAGATCAGGACCCAACAAGGTGGTATGCAAGCTGCATAAATCTATATATGGACTCAAACAGGCATCACGCCAATGGAACAGAAAGTTTACCGAGGCAGTTAAGTTGTTTGGTTTTAATCAAACTCAGTCGGATCATACTCTCTTTGTGAAAGGGCAGGGAAGCAGTTTGGTAGTGCTCCTTGTG
This sequence comes from Craterostigma plantagineum, assembly GCA_027422505.1. Classification (NCBI taxonomy): domain Eukaryota; kingdom Viridiplantae; phylum Streptophyta; class Magnoliopsida; order Lamiales; family Linderniaceae; genus Craterostigma; species Craterostigma plantagineum. Next base: position 5,913,713 of record JAPQWV010000015.1, read on the forward strand.
TATGTGGACGATATCATTCTTGGCGGACCTTCATTGAGGGCAATTCAGGAAGCAAAGGATTTTTTGCACACCTGTTTCAAGATGAAGGACATTGGCGAATTAAGATACTTCTTTGGCATTGAAGTAGCTCGAGGTAGAGACGGGATTTATATCAATCAAAGGCAGTATACACTACAACTGCTTGAAGATACAGGTTACCTAAGCTCCAAACCTCTAACAACTCCCATGAACCCTGGTGAGAAATTAACAGCCTCAGATGGCGAGTTGCTGCCTGAACCTTATCAGTATAGGAGGCTGATTGGTAGGTTGCTCTACCTTACCTTTACCAGACCGGATATAAGTTTTGCTGTCCACAAACTTAGCCAGTACATTGCAGCCCCAAGGACAGGCCACTTGACAGCTGCACATCATTTACTTAGATACCTGAAGGCATCACCAGGGCAAGGGGTCCTTCTCAGTTCTGCTCCCAGTTTACAGCTCACAGGATTTTCAGATGCTGACTGGGGCTCATGTAAGGACACTAGAAAGTCCGTGACAGGGTATTGCACATTCTTGGGAGATGCATTGGTCACTTGGAAAGCAAAGAAACAAGCTACAGTCTCCAGGTCCTCCACCGAGGCTGAATATAGAGCATTAGGTGCGGCTGTGGCTGAAATCCTATGGGAACAGCAGCTCTTAACAGAGTTGGGAATTGGGCAGACTAACACTCCAGTTGTATACTGTGATAACCTCTCAGCACTGCGGTTAGCCTCCAATCCGAAGTTTCATGAAAGATCAAAACATATTGAAATAGATTGTCACTTTGTTAGAGACCACGTAGCAAAGGGAACTGTTAAACTGCTGCCAATTAAATCAGAAGATCAACTTGCAGACTTGCTTACAAAGCCTCTCACGGGTCCTCACCTACAGCAACTCCTAGCCAAGATGTCCGTAGTAAATCTATACCGTCCATCTTGCGGGGGGTATCAAATTATGATAAAAAAAGAAGCATAAGAGAATTACCAGCTGATCAGCATCAGTAGTGCAATTATCAGCTGATCAGCATCAGTAGTGCAAGTTCGATGCTGAGCTTCTCAGTAGTGCAATTATAAGACGTCAAACAACTTATAAAAGTGCTGGACCTTTAAAGGACGCGGGCAGCTTCTTGAATAAAAGGCGCGTTAACACACTTATGAAGACGCTGAAGCTACGGACGTTTTCTACACTTAACCGTTAGTCTGTTTATTAGCTGAAGTAGTGTATAAAAGTGTTATCTTGTTTTTGGCGCCAATATATCTTGTTTTTCATCTTCTTCATCTTTGAGAAGATTGTAATCTGTAAAACACTCAAGAGTGATAGTGTGGCTTTGCTTCACCGTGGATGTAGGATTTAGATTAGGATCCGAACCACGTTAAATTCGTGTCGATTTCCAGTTTTTCTTCAGATTTCTTTATACTAATGATCAAGGTTAAACTGTGTCCCTTTCGGTTATAATGCCACACGTTTTCCATTTTATTTCTATCGTATCATTTCCCACGGCCCAATTGATATAATTAGAATTGATTTGGATGATTGCAGTATGTGAAATACTATGCATTTTGAGGATCCAATATCAAATCTTCGACATTTTCTTCTGCCGATATGAACTGGCGATATTTTTTGCTTTTTCCTCAAAGTTTTCAAAAGATTTCTTAGACATGAGTAACTGCAATGAATAGAACATATGACCTAACCGTAATCATGCTGTGAAGATAGATAGATTCTGCATTTTCTGTAATTAATTGCGGGACACACAATGCAAGTTAATTAGCTATTATTATTACCCTTTTTCTGTTATGTGTCCACATTTAGAAGTCAAAATATGCCGGTTTTAAATTTCTATCTTCTTTTTTTTTTTCCGTGGAAAAAAGTGCTATTTCATTGCGGGAATCGCGGATGGTAAGTGGCGTTTTCAAAAAGACCATTTATATGATTTTTTTTAGTAGCCTAGCTTTTGAAAATCCCACCTACATAAGAACATTGTGTTAAAACTTTAAAGTTCCCACATCGTAATCTTTACCTTCCAACTTAATTCAATCTTAAGCCAAGGGAACATAAGAATAATTGTGAGGTAATTATAATAATCGGAAGGCAAAAAAAAAAGAGAAAAGAAAGAATGCCACGTGGATGGATATGATTGGCTCGCCAAGCACTATCAGTGTGTGACAAATGACAATATGGAGCAAAGGTTGATGAACCTTTGAGGGTCGATAAGGTCCACACGAATTTATTCGAATTACTTTATAGCATCGGATATTTTTCAAATCCCAAATCTTGACATGCTAAACAGCGTGCAATTATTGCAAGTTTTCTATATGATTTCCGTCGAGTTAGTTACTTAGATGTGCTTGATTACCACGTGACACATGCAAAATTACACCGTTCAAATGCTAATTAATGATTGATAAATAGAAAAATAACAAAGAAAAAATTTTTGAAGGTACCAAATTTGTCTCTGAAATGTGTTTCGGGGCAAGAAAACAATAACAATCTATATGAAAAAATAAGGTACCAAAATTTTCTGTGCCATTTAGCATGCATTCTCACGGGTGCTAACCCTTTTTTTACTTTAAGTAGCAGAAGACAGGTTTTGCCAAGAATAAGAACTTTGCACCATGAGCAGACTTTTCCCTAATAGACTAATATTCCATTTTCTTCAAAAGAAAAAGGAAAAGAAGAAACACAAATACATATATATAACTGCAATTAATCAACAAACTATTACACAACGCAAATCATCAATCTCCTCTTTCTATATATGCAAACATCTCTAACAACGTCCCTTCGGACCAAACTACTATCATATTACAGGATTCAGATTTCCCTCATCACAACATTCTAGGGCAAAGCAAAGATTCTTCATGTAAAGAAGTAAAAAAAAATTCGGCAAAAACAATAATCACACAATTTATATAATCCAAAACGAGAACTGATCCCTTCTGTCCTCTTTGTTTTCTTGAAATCCCAAATAGCAGAAATGCACTCATCGATCATCAATCTCAACACACACACACACACAAATGCCAAATAGCTGCAAGAATCAAGACAAAACCTTTGATCAGCTCGAATCCCATGATAGGAAAATAATAATATTGAAAGACTGGTATTCATATCACAAACTGATTAATAAAGAAAACGAACCTCAAGAAATTCGATAAATACGAAGCCAACGAGGTAATATTGTACGCTACCATGTCTTTTTTTAATTTTTTTACTGAGAAGAACTGTTTTGTCCATCGCCCTCTCCACTTTGATCTGTTCCCTGAGGCTGATTTTGCTCGTGCTGATTTTCAAGATCATCAGAGTTGACATTCAGCCCACTTCTTGATGAATACGCATTATTGATAGCGGCGAATACGCCAAGATTAGACTCGCCGGCGACGCCCAATCCCAGGTGGTGGTGATGGTGCTGAGATCCCAACTGAACCGAAGGGCCGCCGCTGACGGCGGCGCTACTCCCTCCACGGCCTTGCTGGTGATGAAACTCGAGATTTCCAGGGTAGTTAAACCTAGGGACGAGCTGTAATGGAGCTTGAACTGTGGCGCTTGATCCACCGAAAGGCCACATGTGAGCTAAAGAAGCTTCTGAAGATGAAGAGGAGGAAGAAGACGATGTAGGTATGTGATGGGATTGCTGTGTGGTCATCGGAAGCATCCAAAAAGCGTTGCCGGCCGCCGCCCACATGGCGGTGGCGGTGGGCGGCGCCAGCCCAGACGAAGAAGCCCTTGGCTGACTCATCGTTGTTGACAACCCTAAACTGTCGTCCTCTTTGTTGTTGAATAATGTCTGTATCTGAAGATGTTTGTTGCTATTCCCAGAAGACGAAGGCTGTTCTTGTTGCGAGTTTCTTACAGCGTTGTTGTTGTGTTCTTGTTTGAAGAAATTATCGCTGTCTTCTTCTCTGTACCTTTTTCTCGAGAAATTACTCTCACCTTCTCCTCCGCCTCCGCCAGCTGATAGATTCTCCGACGGCGTAAGATGATGGTGGTGGTCGGCGGAAGGGTTAAGCATCTGAAGCTCAGCCCTTTGTCTTAACAGCAAAGATTGATGTTGCTGCTGATGAAACCCTAACATCTGTGGAAAAGAATCTTCGTAGGCAGATTGATTGTGGTGGTGTGCGGCGAGCCCAAGAGCGCCGTGGAAGGAATGAGCGGCGGATTTAGACGCCGGAATCGACAGCGACGAGCCGCTGCTTCTCAGGGAGATGTTTAGGGTGGAGAAGTTCGCCGGAATCGTGCCTGTCCCCGTGGCGGCGATAATAGCAGGCTCCGCCTGGTGAAGGAGCCACTCAATCGTCTCGCCGTCGGTCTTGTGACCCAATTCTCGGGTCAGCTGAAAGACACGGGCGGCGCAGGCCGCCGGCATGCGGATTCGCCGCCCTCGGCCGTCGACTTTGGTGTGTCGGTCCTTGGTGGGTTTCTTGGCCGGCGGCGCTTGGAGCTGCTGCTCTGACGATGGATGTACAGTGAGCTGCTGCTGCGACGACGACGATGGTGGCGTAGATTTGTCGTCGGCGGCGGTGTTGATGGCTAGGGAAGTCGTCGGCGGTGGGCGTGGTGATGTGGCGGAGAAGGGCGGCGGCTGTGGGCGGTGGGGATTAGTGGTGGTGGTTGTGGAGGAGAGTTGTTTATTGGGCTGCTGTGAAGAAGAAGAAGGAGAATTATCAGTGAGTTCCATGTGTTTGTTTGTGGGGTATGCCGAGAATTTTTTCTTTGTTGTGGGTTCAGCCCTTTGATTGATGATGAAATAGTATTAGTTTTTTTAAAATTCATTTCATTATTTTATATTTTTTATTTTTTTTTCATGATTGATGATGATTCCTTTAGGTCATATCTTCTTCTACCACTCTTTTTATTACCATCTCTCTCTTCTCTCCCTCTATCTCTCTTGCGAGAATGAGAGAGATGTAAAAAGAAACATGAAATATTGGAGAGGAGATTAAAGTAAGACTTGGGAGTTTGTGGGTACTTGGTTTTTGTTCAGATATTGACTATTGTCTTTCTTACACAAAGACAAAGTTATAATACTATTATAATTAAAATTAATAATCTAATTTACATGCGGCACATATTTATATTTACGGTGCGTTTGGTTTGCGGAAATCGACGCGGAAAAGAAAAGAAAAATGTGGTGGTACGCATCGAATTATTGTACATTACGGTTCACGTGTCGTACAACCACAACTTTTCTTTTCTTTTCCACGTCGAAATCCACGAACCAAACGGAGCCTTACTGACAGCGTACGGTAATAAAGAAAACGGCCCTTTACTTATTTTGTTAAACTGTCTCATTCACACATTAGTACCATGGATTTGTATATATCATGAATCTTACGTAGTTTTTTTTTGGGGGCATTATGGGCTTTTTTTTTCTAATAAATATTTTTCCATTTGAGGATAACAGGCGCTCACAATGAAATGTGAAATAACTGAATATTTGTATAATTATATATAGATTGCCTTCTTAAATACAAAATCAGGTTGTTGCTCGTACTTGAAATAATATTAATTAGCTAATAATAAAGAGACTTTTCGGTGTGAGTAAAACCACACCAGGTTGGCACATATTCATACAGACGACAAAGCATATAATATAAGGCATCTTGTGCTGTATAGGACAGCTCATTTCCTCACTTTCTTGTTATATATACATATATATATTATAAATTATACTTCCTCCATCCCAGCTAAATCTTCCCAAAGATTAGCGGGCTCGGAGATTAAGAAATCACATTATTTTAATATTATAGTACACCTTTTGAGGTATGGAGAGAGAAAAGTTATTAGTAGACACGCAAATCAAGAAGACTTTTTTTTAATATTAATGGTGTAATTAGTTTAATTAGTGGGATAATTTTTTACCAAAAATGGAAATGGGAAGAATTATGTGGGACGCCAGAAATAAAAAGATGGGAAGAAATAAGTGGGACTGAGGTAGTATATTCTACATACCATACACACATTTATTTAAATAATGCGTTTTTTTTTTGTAGAATAAAAGATATTGCACACATTTATTACCTTCATGTGCTGGTATAGTGAAGGACATATTTGCTTTGAATGATCATAAACAGTTGGAGAATGGACAATGTTGTCCAGTCATCATCAAAAATACAAAATCTAGAAATATTTTATATATTTTGTGTTGAAGGTGGGCTCTAATAATTGTTTCATATCTTAAAATATTTCAAATTTCAAACCACCACCAATTTAATAAGCCATGCAAAGAAAGACACTGGAGCCCACTTTCCCCTTTATAAATGAATTTCTTTCTTTAATATATGCATATATTGCTTGTTGATTAGAACAGATATTCATCAACTAACAATATTTTATTAAAGCCATACTAACCACACCATCCTCATCTTTAGCAATATTATTTTAAAAATTACATGTTTTTTCATATAAAATTCCGAAGTGATATTTCAAGAAGAAGATGATGATGAGTCCGAATCGTCATGCATGTTTTTACGAACAAGAACACTGAAAAATCGAGATTGTCTCAAATATGTCATTTACACTATATTATTCAATTTTGAAAAGACCAAATTATTATTACTTACGAATGTGGCTTTTATTCCCAAATGGAACTATTACAATACAACCTGTCTGAGCTCGAGATCATAAAATATGAGACATATTACCTAAAAGATAATTTTGATTACGTATATCCTTTCATTACACACAGACACACATATGTGTATGTGTGTGTTCGCCATGCTTAGATGTTCTTCCAATATCAATTTCACTATGACACGCTGACGTGATGGTGACGTTAGATTCACTGTTATCCATCTTTGTATGTTTTCTCATGTAAAAGGAAAAAAGCTGACTCTTTTCTTTCTTTTTCCTTCATCGATTAAAACTAAAATTCATGAAAACCTAATACAGTACTATAACATTTCTTTTCAGGAACAAATAATGTCGCTAGCAATTACAGTACTGTCAGAATTATTAAAAGCAACTACAGTACAACCCAACCTAATTCAACTTTTTTACTTTTTCAAGTAATTTCCGTGTATGTCTTTTTAGATATATAAATTATAAATAACGCTAGTGTTGATTAAATCAAAATGACATTAAGTCAGATAACTTCAATGTTGATTCCGGGCGATTTTAGTGAAAAATACCCAATGACAACTTAAACTTAAGAATCAGTCCCCATGGGTTCAGTTTTATGCCCAGGTACCGAGCAGGAAATTTATTTCCACTCCCTCACATGCCAAGTTACCGTAATGCCCTCTTCTCAATGCTGTCAAATAAAAAATAAAATAAAAACCTTCTCCAGTCAGAGAAAACAAAACTCCATACGCACGCATTTTGTCATAAAAAACAACGGCGGAGGAGTATCTCCCGTCGACCCATATCGGCCCTTTGCGAAGACCTCAGAATCAAATCCTAATTCAGAAACGAAAGAAAAAACTGACTTGCGGAAGGTTCAAACCTAAACATTCCCAAGGCAGAAGATTTCAAGCCGGAGTTCGTTTTCGCGTTTGATGCGTTACGATCTGAGTCTCGAAGTCCTATGGGTTTGAGTATGTGCCGTTGGCGTTGGCCGTTGTGTTCGTGCTTGACTGCCTGGTTTTCTTCGAGGAATTACTGTGTTTGGCTTCAATTGAGCCGAGATTTCAGTTCTTTGAAACGTTTCTGAGGTTTTTCTTAGCATAATTGAAGAACCAAAAATGATGCGATAATAGCAAAATCCGTGTCTGTAGACAATGTAGCTGAAGTTTGGGAATGGGAGCTGAATGAAGAACTTATCTGGAATAAAAATTTCAACAATGCTTTGAATTTTGATTACTTTTTGGGCAGAGAAGCAAATACTGTTGTCCAAATTTATTGGTTGTCCCAGAAAATTACTCTTTAAGATCAAAGAATGTTGCTGGACTTAATTTCCCACTTACAATCTCTTACAAGTAATCCCATGAAAGTATAATGTAAAGAACTATTCTTTTTTTTCGTGATTATGGGGCTTAGATTTATTCATCATTCATCAGAAACACAAAACTTCTTTTTTTAGTGTTTGTGATGATCAATGTTCTTATTAGTTAGGATGTTTGATTAGAAGCTAACATTTTAGTGTTAGATTATCCATCCCAATTCGGAGGTATTTTTTGCATAAATATGAGTATTGTTTGTCCCAAATTAAGTACTTGATGCCCTATATTTGTGCATAAAATACTTGCGAATTGGGTCGAAGTATCCAAGTCTAAAATGGTGAATTCTTATCAACATCTTATAAAATAAGGTCTTGCTCTTCATCAACAACATTAAATGAGTTTTTAGCAACTTCACCTTCGTACAATGCCAAATACTCGAATTGAGCAATAAAATACCTAAATCGAGACATAAAATACCTAATTTAAGACCGAAAATACCTATATTTGTGCATAAAATACTTGCAAATTGGGTCGAAGTATCCAAGTCTAAAATGGTGAATTCTTATCAACATCTTATAAAATAAGGTCTTGCTCTTCATCAACAACATTAAATGAGTTTTTAGCAACTTCACCTTCGTACAATGCCAAATACTCGAATTGAGCAATAAAATACCTAAATCGAGACATAAAATACCTAATTTAAGACCGAAAATACCTATATTTGTGCATAAAATACTTGCAAATTGGGTCGAAGTATCCAAGTCTAAAATGGTGAATTCTTATCAACATCTTATAAAATAAGGTCTTGCTCTTCATCAACAACATTAAATGAGTTTTTAGCAACTTCACCTTCGTACAATGCCAAATACTCGAATTGAGCAATAAAATACCTAAATCGAGACATAAAATACCTAATTTAAGACCGAAAATACCTATATTTGTGCATAAAATACTTGCAAATTGGATCGAAGTATCCAAGTCTAAAATGGTGAATTCTTATCAACATCTTATACAATAAGGACATTGCTCTTCATCAACAACATAAAATGAGTTTTCTAGCAACTTCACCTTCGTACAAGGCCAAATACTCGAATTGAGCAAGAAAATACCTAAATCGAGACATAAAATACCTAATTTAAGACCGAAAATACCTATATTTGTGCATAAAATACTTGCAAATTGGGTCGAAGTATCCAAGTCTAAAATGGTGAATTCTTATCAACATCTTATACAATAAGGACATTGCTCTTCATCAACAACATAAAATGAGTTTTCTAGCAACTTCACCTTCGTACAAGGCCAAATACTCGAATTGAGCAAGGACTAAATCGAGACATAAAATACCTAATTTTAGACCGAAAATACCTATATTTGTGCATAAAATACTTGCAAATTGGGTCGAAGTTTCCAAGTCTAAAATGGTGAATTCTTATCAACATCTTATAAAAATCACAATGTCCATGGTAACTACACCGTATCGTTTAAGATAAATGAAACTTCATTTGCAAGAAAAGCTTTTGTCCAATCCAACAAACACAAAGGGGACAAAAACCTGAAACTGTAAAGTCAAGAAAGTGATAAGCACATAGCATAATGAAGATGGAAAGCACTAGTAATCTTCAATGACTTGGGTGATCGTGCCCAAACTCACCTTCAAGGAACATTAGCAACTGTCACGAGGAAAGCACAAGTAATCTTCAATTCCTTGGCTCCAAATGTTTTTGTTCAGCTTCACGCCGACCCTAACGTCTGTTGTGCATACTCTATGAATCTTAGTTAGATGAGAAATGCATTCAACTTCATTTCCTTGCTCAAGGACTCTTTTCAGATTTAGCTTTTCTAAAAGCATTGAGGGAAAGCTTTACAATCATGATAGAGACAAATCGAGAGTTGTATGCTGGATAAAACCTTCGACACTCCAAATCGAGAAAGCCCCCAAACCAAGCCGATATTATTAGAAAAAGAGTTTATTTTTAGATTGTTCCTCGCATCGATGTGCCGTCTTTATGGTCGTGACGAGGTAGAAAATCACTGTTGAGCAGCACTAGTAGCAAACGATTTTCGATCGACAGTGAGAAAGTGACGATGGTAAATCGATGCTCTCTTTCCCACTGTTCTTCAAACGTGGAAGGAAGGTTACAATGGTAATTTGACAAAAGAGGGAGTTAAAACTAATTTTTTGTCTAATGGCAGAACCTATTCACAAAAGTAAATTCACGGGGACTGATTTCTAAGTATAATCTTCCATTAGGTATTTATCTATAAAATTCCCTTGATTCGTTTTTGTTTTATTTTTATTTTTAATTTTTCTGAGCAAACGACGTCACTGGGGACTGGGCTTTGAATAATCGTCACCGCCAGTGTCGATTTCATGCTTGATAAATTATGATGAATTTCTTTTACTAATAATTTCTCGGCCCATTTAACTTGGCCCAGTTTGGAGTTTAGAAGTTGGCTAGGGTTTATGCTGACGCATCGCCACGGTATAAAAACCGCTGATTATTTTCTCGGCGGCTCTGAACAAAGCTTTAGCACTGATTTGCGGCCGTTCGCATCGTTACGAGGTAGGAATCGTAGCGTCTGTTTCTAGTAACGATTTCGGATTCATCTCGGTTGAGAAAAACAAGTGATGCTATCGTTGATTGGAGTATTGGTTTGCGGAGACTGGCGATTTTCAGAAACAGTCGAATTTTTTGCCCAGCTAATTTTTTTTTCATGAATTTGTTTATGATTCCGATCGCTTTGTTTTTGGAGACAGGTTCGGAGCCGGTTCCTAGTTTGATACACCTAAAGCGAAGATGTCAGGGTAATTTGAATTGTTTTGGAATTTGCTGTAATTTTTCCAATTTTCCAATTTCATAGATCTGTTGAAATATGGAGGATTTGATGAAGCTTTGGACATGAGAAAGATGCTAGACCTTGATTCCTCCCATTTGTTTGCACAAGTTTCTTGCCGCACTTGTACGAATGGATCCTTTTCAAATTTGTCACTGACAGTCATTTTATTACAGTGAAGATGCTGCCCCTGTTGCTGAGACTCCAGCGCCTGCACTTGGTGAGCCAATGGACATCATGACTGCGTTGCAGTTGGTGCTCAGAAAGTCGCGTGCCCATGGAGGTCTTGCCCGAGGGTTACACGAAGGTGCTAAGATCATCGAGAAGCATGCTGCCCAGCTCTGTGTTCTAGCAGAGGATTGTGATCAAGCTGATTATGTCAAGTTGGTCAAGGCTCTATGTGCTGACCATAATGTCAGCTTGATTACCGTCCCTAGTGCGAAAACCCTCGGCGAATGGGCTGGTGTAAGTTATCCTGTGAAAGATTACGTCTTTTGGGGGTTGAAGTGAAGAATTTCCATCATTGGCTTTCACTATGTTCTGTTTCAGTGTCAATGTTAGAGATGAATACCGCATGTTTAATGTTGTCTGGAGTCTGGGTTTAGCACCATAACACATCGCCCGATTTGAACGTTGATAGTCGCCACCATTGTAACCTTTTCGATTATGTGTATTTTCAATGCAGCTTTGCAAGATTGATTCTGAAGGAAAGGCAAGGAAGGTGGTTGGTTGCGCCTGCGTTGTCGTTAAGGTATTCATATGAAATTGGCTAAGCTTAGAAGCTTTGGGTTTCGTTATCTTTTGTTGGAATGCTGAAGCTTAGTCACTCATTTGGAATCATATCAAATGTTCTTGTTTGAATATTCTTAAAATTGTCTTGCAGGACTATGGTGAAGAGAGCGAGGGCCTTCATATAGTTCAAGAGTATGTGAAATCCCATTGAAGTTTGGTAGGCCCTTTATCAAATATGGAAGAGATCTTTTGTATGTCTCGTTTTTAGTCTATTTGCGTAGTACTTCCAAATCATCGTGTCTGAAAGTCGAATTCGGAGGATCCCTTTGATTTTCTTTTCTCGAAAATACCTCGATCTATTATTATTTCTGGTTTATTTGGGAACTATCTCTCCAGTTTCGTTTGTGTTTATCGTGCTTGTGTTTTCTCTCGTTGAATGCCCAAGAGAAAATTTTATCTCATGAGCAAATCAAGAACACAAAAACATTCAAATATAGTCTCCAATTTAGTATTCCGACAACTTAAGGAAAAACCCTAATGCAAATAATAAAAAACAGTAACAAAGCAAACATCAGCTTATCAGCAAACCGACGACGATGTATTACGAATATTAATTATTACATCAAATGACTCAAATCGAAGGAAGTACTACTCAAGCAATGTCCTCCTCCTTGTGGGTCTCAATCACCACGTCGGACGTGGGGTAAGCCGCACACGTCAGCACGTATCCGCCGGAGAGCTGATCGTCGTCGAGGAAGCTCTGGTCCGACTGGTCGACGGTGCCGCTGACCACTTTCCCGGCGCACGACGAGCAAGAGCCGGCGCGGCAAGAGTACGGCAGCTCGTAACCATTCTCCTCCGCCTGGTCGAGGATGTAGACGTCCTCAGGGCACTCGAAGGTCACCTCTCCCTCCGGCGTGATGAGCTTCACGTTGTAGGCCATGCACCTCGCTCCGCCGCCGCGGACGGACTTGAGCGACGGCGAGCCCTTCACGCCGAGGAGCAACGACGAGGCGGTGGGGCGCTTGAGGCTCGACGGAGATGGGATGAAGGCCGTGGTGAACATTGTGCTAGCTGAGAGTGAAGCCATTGTTGTCTCTCTGTGTGTGAGGAGAGAGATGATACGAAAAGAGAGTGTGGTAAGTGAGGAAGAAAGGGATGGAGGGGCTTGTGGAAATAGTGTGGGATGTAAAGAGGTTTATCTGCCACGTGGCGTTCTGTGGTGGTTTGTGTTATCGTCTCTTTTAATGGCCGTTGGGTGAGATATGTGGATTGCGGTGTGGAGTGAGTGAGTATGGTTGGTGTTTAATTTTTTGTGTGATGTTATTTAATTTTCTATTTTTATGTATTGTTTGTAGACTAAATAAATCGGTGAGAGGGATATGCAAGTTAACGGATTTGCTGGCCACATATTCATGGGAGTTTTGGTCTTGAGGACTAGGGGTGGTTCGGTACGGTATACCGTATCGAAACTGTGATACCGTATACCGTACCGAAATTTCGGTATCGAAAAAAAATCATACCAAATACCATACCAAATTTCGGTATACCTTAAATTCGATACGTATTATACCGAAATTTCGGTATGGTATCGGTATTATACCTTCTATACCATTCACATTGAGGATTTTTTACCATGCGTGTCTCGTAACTCGTTAATTCGTTGTTTTTGAATTTTTAGTCAATTCAAACTCCTTAGGCCCCAATAAGATGGATTATTAATACAAAATTTTCCAAAATAAAAAGATTTTTAATTCATAAAATAACCTTAAATAATTTACATATTTTAGTTAGTCTCCTTAGTAAGACAAAGAACTTTACATATTTATGGTGAGCCTCGATAATCTTAGAAAATTGGTATAGTTAATAATTTATGGGCTAAATAAATTTATGTAGTTCCTTATAATATTTTTATCCATTTTATATTTTTTGAAATAATATAATATATGTACATGTGTGTATATATATAATATTATAAATTTTAGTATTTCGGTATACCTAAATTTTAAATTTCGGTACCATTGGTACGGTATCATACCTTACCAAAAACTTCGGTATACCAAAATTTTCGATATTTTCGGTACGTTTCGATACGATAAGGACGGTATATCGGTATTTCGGTATATTTCCCCACCCCTATGGACGACATTCATCGAAGTGATTTTCTTATAAAAGGGAAGTAATTTGGAAAAGATCGCATCAAATAAGATATATTAAGAAAAATATTACTACAGTAAAACCTCTATAAATTAATAAATTCTCTAAAATAATAAAATCTTTTGGTCCCAACTTGGGCCTTTGTAAAAAATCATCAAATTCGATAATATATATAATAATTTTTTGGAAAATCCCTTTATACATATTAGGTCCCACTAAACTCTAAAGTAATAATTCATAAAAATTACAATTATAAATTATGGTAATTTGCTGAATCTATTTGTTGCTAGATTTTCTGGATTTTAACTTTTTCTAATTGCAGTCAATAGTTTCAATGTCGAGTTCTTTAGCTAACAAAAAATTGTGAAGGGTTGTTGTCGCCATTTTGTGTCGCTTAATATCTCCACTTCTGAAAGTTGGCTGAGCGATGATATTCTGAGACCATTTCATTTGTACATTGACTAACTTTCAAACGATATTTTTCATTACACTTGAAAATCGTTTTGAGTGTATGAATATAATTAATGAAACATATTTGAATTCATTTATCGTTAATAAATTCTAAATTTGTTGAATTTAAAGAGTCCCTCTTTTATTTAATACTTGAAAATGCTAATTTATCGATATCCTAATATCTATCTAAATTAATAAAATTTCATGGTCCCAATGTTTTAATTTATAGAGGTTTTATTGAACTTATCATAGGGAAAACAAAAAGGAAAAGGAAAGAGCAAATAGCGAGGCTTACATATAGCACTACTGAATGGGCTCGTCAATCCAATAAAGCCCAACTTCAATATGGGCTTAGAACTTCAATTGGGCCATCATGTTCCACTGCTGGCCCATTTTCTTTTTCTTTTCCTTGAATATAAAAATATAAGGTATTAGTTAGCTAATCTAAAATATCAATGTGATTAAAATAAAAATTTTCATATATAAAAAATAGCATATTTTCCCGAAACTCATAGGCTTTTATTTCAGTCTCCTCTAATTTTTGTGATCTTTTTCCCTATATAGTACCTTTTTAGTTAAATGCTGATGAGTAGTGGGGACATTGGTAACATGATATGGCATAATTTCCTTAACGAACAGCGCTAAGAATAATTAGAATTTATTATATATATATAATTATGTTTCCGTATTTACCTTTACAAGTTGCTCTCTCTTTCCAGAATCTCTGTAACGCACACAGTTCACATCTCACTCGCATCGTCGGCAGAGAGCGCACCTGCTTTTCTTCAAATTCCAGCAATAAAATCACTACTTTGCTTCTTTTCGCAACACAAGGCTCAGTTCGATTCCGTAAAGCAACTACCTTTTCTGTCGATCCTTGCAAAACAATTTACAAGCCCTAAAAATTTTGTGGATAAACATAAGTAATTTCATATGTGGGTACCTTAAATTAGCATTGCCCACGTTCGAAGTTGGAAGCTTTTCACCGAAAACCTTCCCTATTTACCTGAATCTGAAAGATCTAACCTTTCTAGTCTTTTTTTTTTTTTTTTTTTATCTCTGGGTTTCGCTTAAATATCTATATTGATTTTGTTGTAATTTCGTCCTTTTTTCCTGGGAGATCAGTGTGCGATATTTAGAATATTAGTTGTTTAGAGCAGATATGGAAAAATACGAACTTGTGAAGGATATAGGCTCTGGGAATTTTGGCGTGGCGAGGCTTATGAGAAACAAGGAGACAAAGGAGCTCGTAGCTATGAAATACATTGAAAGAGGACATAAGGTTTGAACTCTATTCTGCAGATCTGCAGTTTTTGGATCGCTAGTAGTATTGTTAGTTCTTGTTACAGTTTTGGGTGCCAATGCTTTTATGGGTGTGAAATCTTTGGCCTTGTATTTAATTTAGCAGCATCTTCTTAATGCAGTTAGTACAATAAATCAAAACAATGTAATTTCAAGTGGATCTGATTCTTGACTCTGGCTTTTTGGCTGTAGATCGATGAGAACGTAGCTCGAGAGATCATAAACCATAGATCACTTCGTCACCCTAATATAATTAGGTTCAAGGAGGTAACTGAACCCTTCCTTTCTTTCCTTTGTAGTTTGCAAGAAACTTTCTCTCGATGTCTTTGATCATCTATGTAATAAACAGGTGGTTTTGACGCCGACTCATTTAGCCATTGTAATGGAGTACGCCGCAGGTGGAGAGCTCTTCGAGAGAATATGCAACGCCGGGCGCTTCAGCGAAGATGAGGTCAAATATCCTTCTTTCTTCTTCATAATCTTCGGTAAGTTAAGCATTGCCAACATTTCTATCAAGTTCTTCGTTTCTTGAATCAGGCGAGGTACTTCTTTCAGCAGCTTATTTGCGGTGTCCATTATTGCCACGCCTTGGTAGGAGAAAAAACAGTCATTACATACTTGAATCAATATTTTTGTGCTGCGAATCGAATGTATAGCATAAATAACATCATATTTTTCGATCGGTAGCAAATTTGCCACCGCGACCTAAAGCTGGAGAACACACTTCTCGACGGTAGCCCAGCCCCGCGCCTCAAAATCTGTGATTTCGGCTATTCAAAGGTTAACCAACGACCAATCCCATTCCCAGGCATAAAATCCGATTGAAAACTGTCTCTTAATGTGTTTGAATTTTATTCAATTTTTCGAGATTCGTGTAGTCCTCTCTGCTTCATTCAAGGCCCAAATCAACAGTAGGGACTCCTGCTTATATAGCTCCCGAGGTTCTATCTAGGCGAGAATACGACGGCAAAGTAAGTTTTTTTTTTCTCTTACCATAAAAAATTCTTTCTTTTCCTCATTTTACGCTTCCAATTTCGTATAATTTGTCTTAAATTCAGTTGGCTGATGTGTGGTCGTGCGGCGTCACGTTATACGTCATGCTAGTCGGAGCCTATCCCTTCGAAGATCAAGAAGACCCCAAAAACTTCAGGAAAACAATACAAGTCAGCAACTTTTTTTTTCTTTTCCCCCTTAACTAAGCGATCGATCGACGTATGCTTTCGATCTGAATGATAAAAAATCGCCCCTTTTGCAGAGGATAATGGCAGTTCAGTACAAAATCCCGGACTACGTCAGAATATCCCAAGATTGCAGGCACCTTCTTTCACGCATATTCGTCGCCAATCCACTTAGGGTCAGATACCTCCCTCTCTAAAACTAAGCAAGTCCTTTTTAGCGTTCGAAAAACCCCATATGACGATTATTCTCTCCGCAGAGGATAACGATCAAGGAGATAAAATCGCACCCATGGTTTCTGAAGAACTTGCCGAGGGAGCTCACTGAAGTGGCCCAAGCTGCGTATTTTCGTAGGGATAATCCTACGTATTCACTCCAAAGCGTGGAAGAGATTACGAAGATCGTCGAAGAAGCTAAGGTCCCTCCTCAGGCGTCTCGCTCCATAGGAGGCTTTGGCTGGGGAACTGAAGAAGATGAAGAGAACGTCGAAGAAGAGGAGGAAGGTGAAGCCGAAGGTGAAGAAGATGAGTATGAAAAGCAAGTCAAGGCTGCCCATGCTAGTGGGGAAGTTCCTCCTCTTACGTAAGGCGCGCTTTTATTTATTTATCTTCGATATTGTGTAAGAATAAGCTGAGTGCTTGAATGTGCTCAATTGGAGTTTTGTGTCTGTAAATCGTGGAGGCTTTCTTGCGTTTTATTTTTAATTTTTTTATTAAGGGGCTTGTCAACTATAGGACTTGAGTGTGGCTTTGTGGTTTGGACTTGAAACTTCGTGTTATAAGCTTTATTTATGTTTTGTGTGTATTTTGGTGTCCTTGCCTATTCTGTAATTTATTCAGCTCAATCAAATTTGAACCTCAATCGATTATGGGACGACGACTAGAGTTCAACTGAAACAAATCTAGACATCAGCGTCGACTATGAGACATTACTTTCTAACGTCGATTATGAAATGACCGAGTTTTAACTGAAACAAACCTGAATATCACTGTTGACTATGAGCCCACGGACTTCTACCGAACTAAAACATATAAATTCGAACCATAAACGTTACATTTACAACAGCATACCAACAAACTAGATGGGGTTCAATTCACACCATCATCAACATCTATACATACATTTACCCTTCAAGTTACATACACACAAACAACCTATCACTTTATTCACGCACCGCAATCATATAAACAGACTACTAGCAAATCAAATTTATTCACACCTTAACCAAATACGAATACCAAGGGCCGTGAACGATCACCGAAACCTTCCCCACAACCACCAATATCGACCCGACTTCCGCCACGTCATCGACGAGCAAACCCGCCCCTACCTTATGCAGCGCAATAGCTGCCAAATCCCTCCCTTCATTGCCCGTCCCGCTGAGCACGACCCCTCTCAAAGCAGAATAAACAGCTTGAGAAACTCGAGCGAAAACAGCATCATCTTCTTGCAAGCTTTTGTTCAGCATCCTTCCCATGATTTCCATGATTGGCTCGAGGCTCACATCGTTCGAACTGTTGCTGTCTTCGTCTATCGAAGAGGCGAGCGAATCGATTATTTCCTTTATCCCGGCGTCTTCGGCGGTGTCCAAGGCATTGCATAGACGGTTGAAGCTGTTTGTAGTAAGAATGTCCAGATGGGCTTGGCTGGTCACGATTTTCTGGCTTACGAGCGTCTGCCTTAGGACTAATAGGCTGTATATTCGTTGATCGAGGTTAGAAAAGGGAATTAGCTCGAAGATGGAAGATGAATTATTGATTAAATGATTACCTAGTTGTGACCACGATAATCCTCTGAAGTCGGGACTGTGCTCTTCGGAGCCTAGAGAGGTTGAGTTTCATGGTTTCGGGAAGTTCTCCTTCGGTTAAGCCAGCTACCTTCTTTACCAACTTTAACAGGCCGAGCCTCACTGAGAGGTCGATCGCATCTCCTTTGCACTCGGCATGAGGATTGATTGTGTCTGAAAATTGAATGATATCGTTAGAGATATAATGCAAGGTGATTTGATTATACTCATAGGTGGATAGGAAAAGGAGCTTAAAGAGTGAAACTGACCTATATAAGTAGTTGCTTTGGAGGGGGGAGATGATGGGTGAGATTGCTTTGCACTCAGCTTACCTCCGCCAGTTCGTAGAGTAGTCGGAGGAAGGAAACTTGGCGAGCTGCTACTTGATTTGTTCCTCAAATCGGCGAGAAAACTTTGGTGCTCATTCCATTCATCGACTCGACATGCTTGGACTGATGATAGCCATCGGGCGGTTAAGGGTAAAGCATTTCGAGCCTCGCAGGGACGGCCATAGCGACTTACGAATGCCTTCCCGAGAAAATGTAAAGCGTCGGGTCCTTTGAGGAATGGTTCGAGAAGTCTGATACGTGCTTTGCTGATTTCTTGCTTAAGGTCCTGATAACAAGGCCAATGTACATCAGTTTGAGTCTTCGGGAATCAAGAACCAATTTACTTGCATTTCTGTTGCAAACTGCCCAAAGAACTCGAATAAAATGATTGAAGCAGAACCTGACCTGTATCTGTTCAAGGACAAAGCGCAAGCCTTCAATTAAGGCAACGACTTGCGAATTCTGAAAGCTACCACATGCTTGTTCTGCCAGATCTTTCATGAAAGTCTGGTGCTTTTTCTTTAGTTCTTCCTCATTGGCAGGAGCAGAGAGCTTCCGCAAAGTGAATAATGCGTATTCAAGGATCTTTCCAAGATAATCGATGTCTAACTTCCCACAGTTCAGCACCTACGAGAAAAAGACAACCATACGAAATCAGTGTTTTTTTTTTGCATGGCAGTAAACTGGCCTCTAAGAGATGTTCACATAACCATATTTGAACATGCCTAAAATGTACCTCAGTAAGTATGTCCAAATCAATTGTTTCAGAAATTTCCTTTCTCCAGCTAAGAGGGGCCATTTCACAAATTCCATCCCTCACTTCCCCCATTAGTTCCACGATACGACTGTAGTCAGGTTCACTCTGTCTCACAGACGTGATGATGCCATCCCAGAATGCCTTTTCCATTGTTAATTTGATCTGTGTCTGATCATGGCAAAATACTGATAAGAAAAGCGGAACAAATATCTAATCAAAGAATATGCATAGCTCCAGCGTAAATACAAACCATGATAACGTTCTCACTGGAGCCAGCTGAAGTGGGCACATCATCTACAGAAAGGTGCTCTCCATGAACATATGCATGGACAAACCTCACATTCTCCATATCCGAAGTCACCCTAGATGCACCTTGATGCTTACTGCCTGACGTGGAGAGGCTAGCTTCATTAAACGGTTCGTACTTAAATAAGGACCTCGCTGCTGAACTTTTCTTCTCAGAATCCACAGGTTCGCCTGTTTTCTCTGAACTCCCAAGAGAAGACGACGATGGACTTTGGGACAACATAAAGGTACTCAGTGGAGTAATTGGACTCCCTTTCTCCCGTTCGTTGAAGAATTTCGTTCTAGCATCAGCAAGGGCAGCTTCCATACGCTCAATACCAGCATCTCCACTCAGGTGTGAGACTTTCTCTCTTAGAAGCTTCTGATCTTCAAGAACCTGCATCCATAAGCAGCCCATCAACAACCAAGCACCGCGAAAGCTAAGTTTACCTTTACACTATCTCATAATAACTAAGCACAATGGATTCAGAAGGCTCATGCACACGCCATTTCTAACATTCAATAAGTGTTGAGAGGGTATTATGACAGAAGATACTAAAAAAAGAAACCTCTTTCTGGACAGCTTTCATATCATGTGAAAGCGGACCTCCTCTATCTTCTTCAGATGTGATCTTGCAAGTCTGCATCATTGACAGTTCAAGGCGACAGGCAGCCCTCACTAGATCCTCCTCAAGTGACTTAGCATCCTTAGCTTTCCAAACCACAAAGCTACTCAAAAATGAGCACCAGGCCGAATCAAATACTGCAAGCTGAGACCTAAAAGTCCGATATCCCACTGGTACCTGACCAGATTCCTCGCTTGAAATTTGCTGGGGTCCATCTAAAATTACTTTAACCAGAAGGTCGAATTCCTTCACAAATTTCTCGGCGGATTTTACCAAAGCAGTTTGCCGCGCTCCTTGACCGCTGATGACTGCATCTGGGTGCCCCAGTATCATGTAAGCACACAAAACAACTCTCACTTGGTATCTTGGTAGCAGCAAAGAAGTCTTGGGAGCTTCCCTCTTGGATGGTGAGTTTTTGTCGCCTACGTAAGGGGATGATTTCCTAGGTGAATTCCTCTTTTTAGGGGATGCCACCCGCTTAAGGAGGTGATCGATGTCATCTGAACCATGAGTAGTTGTGGCATGCCCAACAGCTCTAGATAATTTATAACGAGTTTCGAGCCTATCTAGCAAAGCTTTAGTAGTATGAAGGGTGGGAGAAGACTGGATAAGAAGTGCAAACTGTTCAAAAGCCAGCGATTTGACAGAACTCTCCTTAATATTCAGTTCGTAGAATGCTTTTGCAAGATAAGAACTCGTTCTTTTCGTGCCCTTGAACATTCTCCAGGACCTAAGATATTCGAGGGCTTAACACATTGTAAAGTTTGAAGCTCAAAATACTATGTACAAGAGAAAGCATTAAGTACCTGGCCAGTTTTCTAGAAAGAATGTCTGCCTTATCCCAACTATCATGAAGAACGTTATTTAGCCCTCCTTTATGCCGTAAATACTCAGCTCGCTTTTTCCTAGCCTGCTCACGCCATGAAAGTAAAAAACTTAAGGTCCCGAACAGTAAAATAATTCATTGAGTATCATTAAGTTATGAACGAGTGACGATCAAGTACCCTCTGAATTCTATCTTCAAGCCTGCTTTTCATTTCACTTCTCTTAATCTCTCGTTCATGAGAAACTGAATTGGCTACCTTTTGCACTTTCAGAAACCTTGCCCGCGCCTGCCGCTTCTCCTCTTCCAACAGACCAAGTCTTTTCTTCTCAGCATTTGCACGCTTCTGATACATTGCAGTCCTCACTTTTTCTTTATACTTGCTGTCTCGAGCAACTCTTTGCAGCAAGGATTGTGATGTCCTCTCCTTCAGTGCAGCCCTCTTTTGTCGATAATTCCGAAGGATTAGTAATCTATTAGCCTCTGCTTGATGGACCTTCAATTCCAATTTTGAACCAATCTCAGCTCGTTTCTGTTGGAACCGAATTTCGGTCTTTGTCTTGGCAGCTAGACGCAATTCATGAAGCTTAGCCAGCCGTGTTTGAGCAATTGTCAGGATGCTCAACCTGTGAGGTCAAACCATAAATTCAGGACAGAACATTTTCGTAGTAAGTTAAGTTGAGAGCGAAAGGAAAAAAAAAGACAGTCCTAAATGGGAACGGAAAAAATAAATGAACAAGATAACTTCAAATATATATATATATATATATATATATATATATATATATATATATATATATACTCAACCAATTTCATCCACGGAGAATGAATAACATGAAATGTTACAAAAGAAGTTCACCTTTTCTCTTCAGCAGCTAGAAGCTTAGCCTTGAGGCGCTGCACAGAATCATCACCGTCGGATGTTTGTCGTGGAGGACTTCGTGGTTTTGGCCTAGCCTTCTCTGATAAGTGCTCATAGAATTTCTGCACAAATACAAATTCTCATGCCAAGCCAGAATGCAAATTTAATTGGAAAGACAAATGAAGAATGTTTTGACAACAAACTAAATTATAATAAATTTTGAAATCAACAATTTACAATTATGTTTCAACAGAATTCTGATCGAGGCAGCAAAGGCGTCGACATTTGCAGGAGGCAAATGCTTTTAAACATAAATAATGATGCAAGAAACTGCGATACGAACATTATTTTTGGCCTAAACCCAAAGTATAGTACTTCTATTAGCTAACTTCAACACCTGAGAAATTTTCTTCAAATATTAAAGCCTGCCATTTTCCAAAACAAATGGAAAGGAACAACACACTCAAGAGAAAAGGGAAAGAATAATTAAATCACGATATTTTCTACTTTGATATCGAAGTTACTTCCAACTTACACAACTTTCACCAAACGACAAAGAGAAAAACCGTTCTACATTAGAAGGCTACTCAAAGCGCATCGATTAACTTGGATATAGTGATTTATATCTTAACATAGAATACTCAATCAATAGAACTCTCTTAATCCAATCAACAGTATTTTTACAAAGCTAAAGACTCTTTAAGTAGTCCGAAGAAAAGGATTAGTAACACAACATAAAAAAAAAGTTAAATTTAGACGATTCACCCTAAAAAAAATCCAAAACTAGTTAATACCTGACGTCGACGATCAGCGTCACGAAGCTTAGCTTCAATTTCTTCAACAGTCAAAGAAGACGGAGTCTTAGGCTCGGAAAGCCTCCTCTTAAGCCACGTCGGAACCGTCGGCGGCGAGCACGACAAAACGCCGTCGTTCGCCGGGATTTCCAGAGAAACACTTCTCTCGGGTGATTCCATCAATAAGTTATTTCTCACAACACTTGATCAATTCGAAAGCTCGAAAAACAAACAAAACGAACCGCTTCACCACGATCAAAACCGATGATGATCGCGGCGACTGTATTCACAAATACTCGCTTGCGTGTTCGTTTTGTATTGTTTGAGCGAGAGAGAGAGGTTTCAAGAAAAAGTAGCGACGATCAGCAGTGAAATGTCATTTATCTTCGTTGTTGAGGGAACGCTTGGTAATGTGGTAGGCGAGCCACGTCATCGAGCGTGAGCCAAACGGTAAAGAAAACGCGCGTGAGTAATGCGCGCGTGCTCCTTTTCGGTGAATAAAAGCACAGAGCCAAAACCCACACCTTCTAAAACACGCCACTTCTCGCGAGTGCAAAAAACAACACGCGCCGCTTCGCACCGTAGCAGTGGTACTCCGCGCCGCAGCGAATAATAACCACGTGTGTACAGTGACCGGCGGTGAAACTTCACCCATGTAACGTAATGAAGCTTTTCCCTTCAACATAAATGTTCTTGACCACTATATATATTATTATATTTATATACGTGATGTGTGTTTGTGGTGTGATATATTATAAGGTATATAAAATGATATTTTCCAAGTTTTTATTTAATTTTTTGGTTTGTGGTGTCATGATTCTGAGTAGGTGGCGTCGTGGCGATTTTGTTGGAGGTAACTCTTGACTAGAGAACATGTGAATTAGAAAAGTTGTGATTTAATTAATGTTGATTCTAACATACAACACAAACATGCTTCTCATTGGTGGTAAAGTAATGGTTGACGTTGATAAACGATAGGCAATAAACGAATCTTATTTGCTAATTAAAAATTATAATCATAATTAATTATAATATGGTTTGCGTGAGATGGGTTGATAGTGTTGATTGTAATGTGCTCTTCTAGAAGAAAACTTGGAGAGTGGTTGACGTAAAGAAACTTCTCATGATTTACATAACTTAGACAATTGAAAATCGGTTTTCTTTTCTAGTTCTTTATCCATTTTTATTTAATTTATTTCGTAATTATGATTAATTCATTTCTTGTGCAAATGAATGAAGAAATTTAAATAATAAATTAATAAAACAAATGAGAAAAATATAAATAGATACGATGTACGGTCCACTCCTAAACCGTCTATATTCATCCCCCCTCGCGCTCTCCCAATCTGACGTACGTCGTTCCTTGTCTTGGCTCGTATTGAATCTCCACCGTCCAACCTTTTGAATTGACATTCTTGTTTAAATTGAGTTGTAAAATTACATTTTTTCCTCAATTTTGTTCTCCACCATTAGGGAAACTGAGCTTAGGTATCTTCGCTATCGTTCCTTTATCTGCAGGCGAATAGCAGTGGATTTATACAATGGACCTGACCCATCCGGCGCCGGCGGGAAGCAGCGGACTGTCGCTAGGTTTTTTATCACACGTTTCTGGGAATAATCGGAGTCCTAAGAGAATCGTTGACGAGGAGGATGAGGACGGCGATTCAGTTTCGTTTCAGATTGAAACGAGGATTTGTAACCTCAACAATCCCGCGCCGTCGAGTCCGCTTCAGTTGATGGACCACCGATCGCAGAATCGCGGCCGATTCGCCGCCGACGATGCAGAAGGGAGCATAGCTGTTGAGTCGGACGAGGAGAAAGATGTGGAGGAGTTTCGTATTCTAGGTCATTCGTTGACCCTGAAGCGAAAGCGTGACGTTGAGAATGGTAGTTCAGCGGTCGTGGCGCCAATTCCTACGGATACGGTTTTGGGCAGCGACCCTGAGTCTCGTGTGGCTAGCTTGAGATGTTGGGGGAATCAGACGTTGCAAGAAGCTGATCCCGATTTATTTAGTATTATGAAGAAAGAGAAAGATAGGCAGTTCAAGGGAATCGAATTGATCGCGTCTGAAAATTTTGTGTGTAAAGCTGTGATGGAGGCTTTAGGAAGTCATTTGACGAATAAGTATTCTGAAGGGATGCCCGGTGCACGATACTACGGTGGAAATCAGTACATAGATGAGATCGAGACTTTGTGTCAGGAGCGTGCGCTCGCTGCTTTTGGACTCGATTCAGAGAACTGGGGTGTAAATGTGCAGCCATACTCGTGTACATCTGCTAATTTTGCTGTATACACGGGGCTTTTGTTGCCTGGTGATAGGATTATGGGTTTGGACACGCCATCTGGTGGGAACACGAGCCACGGTTACTATCTACCCAATGGTAGGAAAGTCTCGGGTGCATCGATATTCTTTGAAAGCTTGTCGTATAAGGTGAACATGCAGACAGGGTATATCGACTACGATAAACTTGAGGAGAGGGCGTTGGATTTTAGACCCAAAATATTGATTTGTGGTGGGAGTTCGTATCCGAGGGAGTGGGATTATGCGAGGTTTAGGCAGATAGCAGATAAATGTGGTGCAGTATTGTTGTGCGATATGGCTCAAATAAGTGGGCTTATTGCTGCTAAGGTGAAAATATTATTCATTTGGCTTGTGATTGATTTCGTATGTTTGAACTGTACTTATCTGGCTCTTTTGTGTTGAGTGCCTTTGTGCTGTTTTTGCACTTCCAATCGATCAAGAAAATTGTTTTAAGATTCATATTGCGTTGTGTGTTTATTGACCCTTCTTTCTCCGCTCACAGGAGTGCGCAAGTCCTTTTGAGTATTGCGACATAGTCACCTCCACTACACACAAAAGTCTTCGAGGTCCAAGAGGAGGGATTATTTTCTACAGGAAGGGATCTAAACCAAGGAAAAGGGGCATGCTTTTGAATCAAGGGGCTGACAGTGATAAGTATGATTTTGAGGAGAAAATCAACTTTGCTGTTTTCCCAGCATTGCAAGGTGGGCCACACAATAATCATATTGCAGCACTTGCCATAGCATTGAAACAAGTGGCTACTCCCGAGTACAAGACGTACATGCAACAAGTAAAGAAAAACGCACAGGCCTTTTCGGCCGCTTTACTGAGGAGGAAATGTAAACTGGTCACTGGGGGCACCGATAACCATCTGTTGCTTTGGGACTTGAGAAATTTTGGTTTGACAGGCATGCAGTTTTAGCCGTTATTCCCATCTGTTTATTGATTCTAGATAATCAGAACTCTATGGTTACTCTTTTCCTTTATTGCAGGTAAGAACTTTGAAAAGGTCTGCGAGTTCTGTCACATTACTCTCAATAAGGTTACAACCTTTGACGACAACGGCAACATAACCCCAGGAGGTGTTAGGATCGGTAAGCTACATACATGATCTATGTAAATGTTTCAGCTTGTCCGCACTTTAATGTGTGCCTTTTTTAGTCATACTATTTCCACGTATAAACTGTAGGTACGCCTGCAATGACGTCAAGAGGCTGTCTTGAGGGCGATTTTGAGATTATAGCCGATTTTCTCCTCAGAGCTGCACATATTACTAGTTCCATTCAGAGAGAACACGGAAAACAGCCAAAATCGACGAAATTCTTTCTGAAAGGGCTCGAGAATAACACAGACATTCTTGAACTGAGGGCACGAGTCGAAAGTTTCGCGTCCCAATTCGCGATGCCTGGATCCGAATTATAATTGATCGCCATTGTTTATATTTTTTCTTCTGATCAAATTATGGGGCTTATATATTCTGTTTTATTTCTATTTTGCTGGCAAACATATGAAGGTAATCGGATACTCCTCTCAACCAAAGCTTGTTTCAACTCAACCTCTTTGTTTGTACTGAAAACATATTGTCTTAAGAGGTATTTGAAAAGGTGATGGTGGTTTTGTCTACAGTTGGGTTCGTTCCTCAGTGTAATTATTGGTTTAATGATCGATCGACCACGCTGTTTTCTAATTTAAATATGCTTACATCTGTAGTGCAATGTATTTATTTATTCTTAAAATCGAGTAATTAACTGTCTGTTACAGGAAATCATTCATGAAAACGACTAAAAAGTAATAATGTACTTCAATTGTCAAAACGCAAGAATGGTTATTGCACTAATGGATCGAAACAATCTTTTGGTTCATGTATCTAAATCTGCATACTTCGTCGAAGAAATCATCTGAACTGCTGTGGCTGCTCTTCATCTGAAGAATGTTTATCCTCATAGTCTTCAGATTATTCGCGTACTTAATCAACGAATTCAACGTATTCATCTTCTGCTCGGCATTGAGCGGCGACCTTACAGTTATCACAAGTTCCTCTAGGGAAGGGATGGAAAAACAAGAGTCCACCTGAAACAAGAACAAATTTCCAGCCTCAAGAACGACGTGTGCAGAAAAGAAATAAGATCATGTAAATTAATATAAAAATTGGTATAAGGGCTCACATGTTTTAGGCTGTTCTTTTGACACAAAGCAGCAAACATGGCTCCGTGAATCTCAAAAGTCTGAAGCTTTGGATGGCTGTTGAAGAAGTCAACTAAATCGATTTCTGGGAATGCTAGAAGAGACTCAATGAAATCGCCGGTGAATTCAACTTTCATGTACAGGTGCTTGACGTCGCTCGCCATTTGAAGCATGCTGCTCAGAGCATTCCAACACCATTGCACTCCTCTTACATTCAGTGTCTCCAATGACGGAAGTTTCCCAAAATCCACATGATAAACCCGTCCTAATTGTGCCAAACAAATCGAAAATCATTACTAAGGAAATAGAGCAAGGCACTTGAAGGTAAACAATTACCACAGACAACGTGATAACAACTACCTTTGCTGTTGGCAATGGAAAGTGTTTTCAAGAACTGGGATTCAGGTACTCTTACAAAGCCACAACCTTGTACATCAAGCAATTCGAGCCTTGGAGAATCAACAATCAGATAGGTCTCGTTAGAACCAGAGAAGCTAAGCACACACTGCTCAAGCTGAGGATTGTCTATAACGACATGACTTGCACCCTCACAACCAAGAAGCAAGAGACGCGTCAGGTTAGGGCAAGCACGAAGAGCCTCGTGAAGTGCGTGTTCGTCAATTCTAGTACCGACTATTTCAAGATTCTTCAACCTGTGGAAAAAATCCCACTTTGGCTTCTCAAGCATAAGAACAGCCCAGAGCTTCAGGGACTCCAAGTTGCATGCTATGCTAAGCAAATCCAACTTTGAGGACTGCTCCTCAGATGGACACTCACGATTTGTATTATCCAAACGAAGCTCAAGGCTCCTCAACCATGGTCTGGTCTTAGACAGCCATAACGAAAGGCTGCTACTCTCAAAGGGGCAGTAAACGATAAGGTCTTCGAGTTTGTCGACAGCTTCAATCATCCGAGTCACTATGGCATCAAGGGTTTCTCCCCTTTTAAGGGCAGAGTCGCAAAGGTTTCGAGGAAAATGAAGGCTTTTCAGATAAGGCATACAGTCTTTCCAAGTCTTGGAGACACAAGTGCAAGATGCAACATCTTTGGCATTGTTAATTAGGGTCAAGATGTGCTGCACTATAGCATCGGGCAGTTCCTCCATTGCTTACCTACAGAGGAAATTAATCAAACGCCTTAACTTCAACCTTTGAACAAACAAATCAAGGATCCTCAGTCCCACGTGCAACGAAATTATAATTAGCAGCGAATAAACAAAAAAGAAAGAAACAAGAAACTGAAATCTTGATACTGATTTCACAACGGAAAAGTTTGCAGGTCGACTGCGCCCAAAGAAACATAACCCATAAACTCAAAAAACTATTCGAAGCATACAAAGGACATGCCGACTTACAAAGAAGATGGATTTGCCCAGAGCCCAGATCGAGAATTGGAGAGAGAGGTGCCAGTAAGAGAAATATTTATACTATTATCATATGCGAAATGCGAGAAAAGCTAGGGCGCGGCGCGGCGCGGGATATATGAGAGAGAGGCTTTTCGAAATTTGAAACGGAGGTAAAACTGATTTTGATAAAAGAGAGGGAGAGAGGTGATTTTTGAGAATTTGTATATTTTTTATTAATTTATTTATTTTCTCAGTAAAGCGTGTCAGTGAAATATTGCTGTAATTGTAGGGAAAAATAAGGGAAAAAAGAGAAAGGCGTAAGCTATCCGATGTGGGACAAAAGATGGAAGAACGAATACCAAAACGCTCTACCACGTGCCTCGGAGGCGCGTGTCACACCAACTTCATCTTCTTCGGCTTTCCTTTGCTCAGAAGAGATTCCCTTCACCAAACTCTGACAGCTACTACTGCACAGACTTTACGTTATGGCTAAGCAGAGCCATATCAAATGTCGCTGACTAAGCTCAATTTACTTGCAATGCAAATCAAAATCATATCTGTTAGTCAAAAGAATTCATCAAAACTTGGTGCTTTATCCTTGTGTTGTTTGTCAATCTCTCTGTTTGCCTTGCAATATGCAATTCAGAGA
The DNA here is from genome assembly GCA_027422505.1 of Craterostigma plantagineum. Lineage (NCBI taxonomy): Eukaryota > Viridiplantae > Streptophyta > Magnoliopsida > Lamiales > Linderniaceae > Craterostigma > Craterostigma plantagineum. Next base: position 5,943,009 of record JAPQWV010000015.1, read on the forward strand.
AGGAAGAAGATGCCAATGATGAGGAAACAGAATCTTTACCCAGAGAAACAATGTGATGAAGAAGGAGGCGAAGAATAATTAGAGGAAGGTAAAAGGAACTCAATCACACTCTTTTTTTTTTTTTCAAGTTCTTAAGCAAGGTGTGCATTGACAACAGATGAAAACGATCGCTGAAACGACAATTTTTATTTCCCCGTAAGGCGTAAGCTTTCCATTCGACTTGTAAGAGCATTTCTTTCTAACGTTACAAAAGACCAAAAGAAACTCAACAGATAAATTGATAATACCATGTTCAACTGTGGACGTAGCTACGGATACAGATAAAAGCACAACAGAACACAGAACAATAGGCAAAAAGCCTATGAAAGTGCAGCAGTTTTACATAAGTTAAGTAGCAGAAGAGAGAACTCTACGACCCTTCGGCAGGCAGGCAAATGATACATTGGCTTACATTTGAGCTGAGAGCTTATGTACCTACGACCCTTCGGCAGGCGGGCCATCTCCTCCAGGCAGATCATCTTCATCATGGTAAATATTCTCAGCCATTTGCCATATCTGAAGTATATTGTCCTCGGCCACACTTGCAACGACCCAATCTTCGCATGGATTCCAGGACAAATCCGATATCTTACTCGTGTGCCCCCGTGAATGAATAAGAGCTCTGGCGGTCCATCCTCAGAATCTTCTGGCGTTTGTTCGTCGCCGATCCTATGAAAAGGGAAGGTGAGGTTTGGAAGAAGTGCTTACAATCTCTGTCTTTTCTCCCACCAAAATGGATCGTAAAATGGGAAAACGTGCGAAAAAGTATCACCTGCTAAGATCCCAAACCATTACCCTCCGACCGAGACAGCAAGAAGCTAAGATTGTTTCGTTCTTTGGGCTCCATCCCACTTGGAAAACCTCTTCCCTGTCGAGCAGTGTACAAGGATTGAATTCAAGAAACTACGGGAAAATCTGGGAAGGAATACACAGTAAAATGAAGACTAAGAAAGACAGCTCACTTGTGGCAGTCGAAGGTGTGGAGACAGTTAGAAATCTTACGCATGTCCCACAATTTAACCGTCTTGTCTGTAGATCCCGTCGCTATAACCCACTCGTTGAATGGATTGAATGCTAAACAATTGACCTGTTAGAAAGAAGCAACCTTTGATAAAGCAAATTCTAAAATCTAACCCAGAAAAGATCTCAACTAATGACCCATAGCAAAATCATACAACTAACCTCACTTTGATGAGCAACAACGGATTGTATAGGCTTGCTCATTGATGGAGACCGTAAGTCCCACAGATGCATATATTGATCATCTCCAACAGAACCAAACAAGTACTCGTGCCTGAGATGCCATGCAACATCTTCAACCACACCTTCATGAATCTAAAATTTTCTATTTATTAGACTTATAAGCATGGCTAAGAGTAGAGATCAAGGTAATCAAAAACACAATCTTGCTTTTCTTTTTTCTGTTCTTGTCAAACGCACCTTGATTATCTGAAAGGCATCTAGCGTCTTATTCTTTGGAGTAGCATTTATGTCCCACAGACATATCTGCGCATCATCAGAACCACTCAATAAATGACCATGCTTGAAATGACTCCACGATAAACCATAACCTTCGGAATTATGACCCCTAAGTCGAAGATCGGGGTTGCAAGTACCATCAAGAGGAGGCTTAGATGGGTGTTTGCTATAATCAAACACAAAAACTTCTGAAGTAACTGTTTTAGTGGCGATAATGAACTGGTTTTGGGGCATGTAACGAGCCCTATTGACCTCTCCATCGTGATTTATCTGCTGGATAATTTGAACCTGTAAAGAAATAGTTATAACCATTAGGACCCAAAAAGGATTGAAATATATAGTTGTCAATTCATAGATCATGCGGCAAAGTGTAAGAAAAACCATGAAAATGAGGCTATAGGCTCGGCTAGAGTCACGTTTTAGTAAACAATTGCACCACATGGATCACAGATGTGAATAAAGAAAGTAACTTCTGCTAGAAACTTCTAAGATCGGACAAATTCCTTTACTTATCCAAGTGCAAATTCATGGCAGAGATGCTTCATAAGTATTATACGCTGCACTGAAATTACAAAAGGCAGATTCTTCATCTAACAGATACCACATTTGACGTATTAAACAACTATTCAATCCAAAGTCAAATTCGTAGTAATAAGTCTTCGATTCAAAATCCTGAGTACCCAACACAAATCTATCAATGTTTCAGTCCAAGAAACATCACAACTACTGTACTGGAAAAGTTTCAACTGGGGAAAAAAGTGGAGCAAAAAAACCAAATAAGAAGCTTCAAACCTTCCCATTAGCCGAGCCAAATCCACCAAACTCCGAGCTCTCATCATCGTAATTCCTCGCATCGTTCTCAGAATCCTCGAGCGGAAGCTGAACCTGAGCTACCATCAGATAATTCGGCTCGTTTTCAGAAGTGTGAGTGCCCAGAATCATCTTCTGCGAAGAGCATCCCTTTCCCGGCGGCTCCGATCTGTCGGGCAGCCACTCCACGGTCAGCGAAGGCCACTCGAGCGCGTGGGTTATCACGAGGTCGTACAGAAACGGCGTGTTCTTCTTCCATATCTTATACTCCTCGTTGATCAATCTCTCTTCGATTTCATCCCTCATCTCATCTTCGTCTCTGCCCATTTTGTTATGCTTCTCTTCTCTGCTATTGCGAGGGAAAGGGGATAAAAGAAATGCAATGGAGGGAACAAAGATTTTTACCGAGCGCCTTAGGGAAATATGGTAAATGGGCTTTCTTATTTGAGCCCAATACATTTTGGGCTCCGAGTAAAGCCCAATAAAATCTCAAATTTTAATTTGGGAAAAGATTGCAATTCCCTTCTTGAATTTATTTCAAGGAGATAATCGTTACATGCTCTCTCTCTCTCATAGAGAAGCTCGGAATAATATTTGGATTTTTTTGGGGATTAGGATATCACCATACAATGCCATAAATAAGTTGTAAATTTCAATCTTATCCCTCGAAGAGTAGACAATAAATTTCAGTGAGTAACATATCCAATGAGTAGGTGAAATTAGTCTAAATTGCACACTCACTCATATGCGTGTGCTATATAATTTATAACTCATTTGTTAAATATTAAATAACAATTACTAAACATAGAAGGGTAAATGTGACGATACATAAATGCAAGGTAGTGGATGGTTTCTTATTTTTTATTTAATGTTAATTATTAATTCGAGAAAAATTCTGATTGATTAATAGATACACCAAATTGAGCGGTCTTTTTAACTCGCCCTCACCATTATTAATATATAAGAGTATAGATAGAGCCACCACTGAGTTATTCTTGGAAAACATATTCAATTAATATATGAGGTTATATGTAGAGAAATAAATTAATTTCAATAAATTTTGGGTGGCTACACTACAAGGGAGAAGGAAAATAGAAGTTAGGGTTGCTAACCGGTGGGACCCACCCACGACCACTAGGGGAAAAAAAAAAAGATGAAAATATTATCGCAAAAGAGGGTAAATATATTGATGTGTGAAAATAGAATAATGGACCAATGTTCACAGCATACGCGCGCAGCACACAAAGACGAGTCTCGTTTTCAAGATACAGACATTTACGTACGAAATCTCCATCCGTAATATCCCTTCTTTCTTTATATATATAAAAACCTCTTCTCCATATCTCGAAAGCCCACAACACATGACCTAGAGTTTGTGAACAGAGACTGGAGAAATCACATCACTGCCGGCGTCTATTTCTAGAAAATTCGGTAATACTGCGCGAAGATTTTATAGATTTATCCGTATATTGGGAGGCTGAAACTGCGAGTGTGAGGCTGCTGGGCTTTTTTCGTGGCCTGAAAGGGAGGAATTTTGAAGGGTATATTGATGGATTTTTGTTGGTTTTAATCCATATTGAGAAATCGAGTTCAGTCTATTCTATTAGTCAATTGTATATTCGTAATGCGTGAAGGTTTCGTCTGAATTTTCTGTGGTTGATTTGTGCGCAGGCGGACTGGTCAAAACCCTAGGAATTGTTCCCTTTTTCCTCTATTGAGAGATTTTTCTGGGTATACGGCTTCGATATTTATGCGTTTGGATACGGGCATAAGCGGTTATTGAAGGTTTTACGCTGTTCTGTGGATTTTATGTGCATAGCGTGGTGGAGTTATTTTGTGGGATCCTATAGAATTTGATTAGGTTCTCGCTGATACGAGGTTTTTGTAGGCTTAATCTCGTCGTGCATTGAGGCATTGGGATTCTGTTTGAAAGCCTCAAACCGGGCAGTTAAATATCGACGGAATCGTTTTTGCATCTATCATCTCAGATGACAGAATCTTTTACAGCAGCGAGCTTTTCGGTGAATACGTTATAATTTTGGATATTGGAGTCGGTAGAGAGACTTCTAGAATTCGTGTGAGCGTGGCTTGCTTTTTGGTGAATACGTTATAATTTTATCTTTCGGGTGCAAATTTCGGGGTGATAATTGTGGTACATGGTGGCAGTTTATTCATACCAAGACTTGACTATTCTAGTCCGTATGTTCTTCTCTAAAGTATAATGTTTAGTTATGGAAAAGAATGAGCCTTCGTTAATACCTGAATGGTTGAAAACTTCTGGCAGCTCTTCAGTACGTTCAGGTATATTCACTATCCTTTAACCACTCTTGAATTAAAAAAACTATCGTTTTACTAACATACCATGGTTTTGCTCTTTCAGATGACCGTGGTCCATCAAGGCTCACAAAAAATCGCTCTGTGAATACTACTAGTAATAATAATCGTAATCTTGGCAATACTAATGGTCGTAACTTGGGGAGATCTTTTAGCTCAGACAGAACGACCTCTTCATATTTTCTCAGAAGCTCTAGTGGCAATGGTTCTGGCAATCTGAGGTCTCAGAGTAGTTATGGCAGTAGAAATCACCATGACAGAGAGTGGAATAGCAGTAGGAATGAATCTAACAGTAAGGAGAAGTCATTTTTGGGCGAGCGTTGGCGTCGAGACTCTCCTGATTCACCTAAAAGAACCTCTCACGTCGACGCTGATAGGGATGGTTTAAGGCGTTCGCAATCTATGATCTCAGGGAAACGTGGGGACAAATGGCATAGGAAAGCCACGAATGATTCTGATTATTACGGTGGGAAGAGTAAGAACGCCTCGCCTACCAAGAGCAGTCCTATTGGTGGGCCTAAAATGAATTTCGCTAGAGACTTTCCTTCGCTTGGATCAGAAGAAAGAACTGCTGCTGCTTCAGATGTTATAAGAGTCCCATCTCCTGGATTTAGTAGTTCATCCATTCAAATCTTACCAATCGGTAGCTCATTAAACGTTGGCAGTGAAAAATGGAAGTCGGCCTTGGCTGAGGTTCCTGGGTTGGTTGCTAGCAATGGAATGGGCGCTTCATCTTTGGGAACAAATACAGGTCTCAACATGGCGGAAGCTGTTGCGCAGGGACCTCAGGCTAATCCTCAGGTTTTGTCTGAATCTAACACAACGCTGATCTGTTTTTGAATGTGAACTATCATCTAATGTCTGTTTTCTTGCAGTCATCAGTTGGTACTCAGATATCTGGCGAATTGTCTCTGAAGCAGTCTAAACAATTGATCCCTGTGACTCCATCCCTGCCAAAATCCTTAGTAAGCTATTTTCGTTATATGCTTATGGTGTTTGTTTTGTAATATATAAACGTTGGGCATACTTGAAATCTATGGTCACTGCCAATTTCCTTAAATCGCCATCTCTATATGTGGACAAGATAATTGTATGATTGTAAACCAATCTCAATGGTGCTGAACTTTGTTGCAGACTAAAGCGGGCCAGCATCAGCACCTCGGGCCGTCTTTGCTTGCCAACACGCCACGTGGCGGGCCCGTGAAGGGAGAGCTCGCAAAGCCAAAGCTTCATGTTCTCAAACCAGCAAGAGAAAAGAACACTGTAGCTCCTATATTGAAGGACAAGCTAAGCCCCACGGGCAGCAGCAAACCATTGACTCCTACGCTTGCCCATCGTTCTTCCTCTGTTTCTGAATCCACGCCATTTCATACCCCATCAACCAATTCAATCACAGACCCTAAAATGACTGTATTGGAGAAGCGCCCCACTTCTCAAGCACGAAGCAGAAACGATTTTTTCAACTCTGTGAGGAAGAAATCTATGGAAAATAGTGCTAATTCCTCGTCTGCTTTGGAGACTAGTAGTAATATCGCTGCTGAGTCACCCTCGTCTTTGTCTGAAAGCACAGATTCTTCGCCCAATCATAGTATTACTGCACTAAATTCAAGCCTTTGCATGGATCAAGTCTCTGAGGCAAAAGTCGATTCGAACTGCAATGGCAATGCGAATGAGCATCTCAGTAATGGAAACGAACAATCTATCTCAGATTTAAGTGGGCCAGACGAGGCAGAAGCTGCATTCTTACGCTCTTTGGGCTGGGAAGAAGATTCAGACGAGGGCGGTCTTACTGAAGAAGAGATCAATGCTTTCTTTAGAGATGCTGCTAAGGTAATGTAGTACCATCAGTCGCGATATTCTTTACCTAACTCATTTATTTTCTTCGATCGAGCGTTCTTTTGTATCTAACTTGTGATCGTTTTCTTGCAGTATATAGATTCGAAGCCAACCCTCAAAGCACTGCAAGATCTACAGATCGGTAATACGGCGCTTGACTATGTTAGAGGAAGCGAGATAGGAAAATAAGTTAGTTATCGTTTGCTCTATTCCTTACTCCCCATTGTTGGTTTTTTTTCCTTTTGAGCTTGGAAGAGGTTTTATTTTACATTGAAGAGATGGTATGAATAGCAAGAAAGTTTGGTTTTTTAGCTGCGGTCAAAGGCATACTGTTAATTACCAAAAGTGCCCTCTGCCTTACATCGACACAATAACACTTCCTAATAAGCAACTTCTTATTTTAGCCTAAAAAACGTTCATGGTTTGGGCGTATTCGTAACTTTAGCCTCTAAATCTCCTCGTTCCTCTTCACTGTGAAAATCTGTCAAACTTGGGTTCAAGGCCATGTTATTAATCATACAATTACCATAACTATTATTATCATCCATCGATCTTTCAGGGGTAGTTTCGGTATTTCCTTGTCTCGTCGTGGACGACGGCACAAGTCGAGTCATCTTCTTCATTTCGTCGCTCTTTCCCCACAAAACAGAGTATAGCCCACATACGATTATTGCAGCCCCTAATACACTGTTTTAATAATTTATTACCATGTCGAATTAGAGTTCTAATTTCATATGTATGTGTATATAGTTATTATATACCTTCCCAAGTGTAGCTTTTCTTTGACAAGCAATGACCCCAAAAGCCCGACAAGAACAAGCATCAACGGACTAAAAACCGACACGTACAATGGCCCTCTCATTCTTACGCAACACATCATGAATACCCACACTATCCCTGACGCCACAATTCCCTGTATATACTCACATAAGTGTGCAATGATCGAACACTTTAAATTATTACATATATTTCATTACCATATAAGCAGCAGAAAGAAGGGTTAAATTCCATCCCAACTTCCACTGTCTCCAATCCCTCTCTACGCAGAGTGCAATGAGAATCGCCTGTAAAGAGCCCATCACTGTGACCAAAGCCGTGCTTGAGTAATGGCATGGATATACTTCGCTCATCTTTGCCTGCTTTTATATCATAGATAGATAATAATAACTAGTTCACATATATTATATTGTTATATATGTGATGTGTGTGTATCATTAATAATTAATTACCTGAACAATTAATGAGATGGAAACGCCTAAACAAGCAGCGAGCGCCAGCAGAAGCCCCAGTACTTTGTCGAGCGCCGACTTTTTGTGGTGGTGGTGGGCTGCTGACACGTGTCCGCCGGAATGATGACGTGTCATGCTCAGGAGGTCGAAGTCCGTTGACCATAAGTTGACTTCGCAGCCTTTGTAAAATGTTAGGACCGTTGCTCCTAGTATGCATATGAAGGTTCCAATCAGCTTTGCCTTGCCTGGCATGGTCTTTAGACCCACCCTCTCCATCCTTAAAAATCAAGAAAAAATTTGAATATATGGAAAAAAGAATAGTTTCCACGTGGATTATTATGTGTGAAATGATATATTATTACACTATATATACCTGAAAAGAACAGCAAGGAGGAAAGTCAAGGCAGGAGTGAGGTTGACTATGGCTGCTGCAAAAGTTGCAGAAGTCAACACCAAGCTTTCTGCATATAAGTTTTGGGTTATCGATCCCCTGAATATTTAGAGTAGTTAAGATGATTAATATTTCGAAAATAAGGAATTTATCAAATGATATGCATGTAATTGTACTATACTGATTACCCAAATAATGCAGAAACAAAAGCCTGAAGCATGATCGTCCACGTCAATCTTGGCCTGTTCTTCCTGTAAGAGAAATGGAAAAACCCTCAAAAAGAACAAAAAAATATATATTATAATAGACGAAATTATGTAATTACATATATATTTGATGTAGATATATACCTCTCGATGATAAGGGCAAGAGGAACAACAGTAGCAGCAGCAAAGAGAAAGCGATAAGCTATCAAGACTTGAAAGCTCATCCCATTATTTCCTGCGATTTTATAAAGCAAAGTCACGCCTGCTAATGCTACTTGAGAAGCAACCATCATCAAGAATGGCTTTAATCCATTCATGATATCGCAAAGCTTTCCCATTTCTCTGTAATTTTTCTTGTGTTATGTGTGTGTGTGTGTATTAATAAGGTGTCCGAATATGCCTACGTAATCTTATCAGACGATTGTAGAAGACGAAGACAAGTTTGTGTGAACTTTCTTTAGCTTGGAGATATGAACGAACTATATATACAATGCACTTTTTTCAAATAGATATACAACGTTTGATGCATGGACATTAATGGGAATTAAGAAAACGAGGGTCTTTGCAAATTTCCAACGTAAGAAGACTACAAGGAAAACAGATGATGAACTGAAGTCAAACGCCAACTATTTATTCATTATTTTTTTTTTCTTAATTAATGAACGTGTTTTTGTGTATTGGTAGTAATTGAATTGAAGCGGTGATGGGAAAAGACACTTGTGCATTCCTCATGTCTCCTTTCTCTTACCAATGCACAGCTTGAATTTATAACCTCATGCAACGTGTTAGAAGATTTTCTTCATATTGGCTTGGCTCAAAAAAATATTACTACATCACAGATCATCATAATATTCTTCATTTTCTTCATATCCCAAATATTAAGACATTGGTGGGAGATATGTAGTCAATAATTAGCTTTAGAGAGGAATTACACTAAATTATATCTTTGCAAGAACAGTAGGAGCTTTGGATTATTAGAAAGGTGTAACATTCAATAGATAGTCAGTTCATTGCAAGGACTGATCGAAACATACAGTGATAGTGTAAACCAACCCAAGTTTATATTTATTTTATCTGTGCTCCATTCTCCATATTAAGCATATAGTCTTCGTTCATACAATCCGAGGAGTAACTTTGTACTAACCATTACTGCCTAAATCTTCATTTGGAATGTCCCGAAGCTTCGTAAGCTCCTGCAACTGTTCGAAGACGATCATACACAGTTCAATGAGAGAAATAAGGGGAGATTTATTAAGGAGGAAACCAAGCGAAGACGTAGATAAAATATGCATGTAATTCCACATTACAAAAGCTTCAAACTTGAAAGACATTGCAGAACAATAAAACATATATGAAGTTTCTGCAAATTTTTGTTTCCGAGTCTATTCTAACAATACTGCATCTCAATTTCTGGGGACGAGCCATGAGACGAGGTCGTAATAAGATCATGGATGCGTTTTGTTCTGCCTCCAAATTTTATGATCATAGGAAATACTTTTGCTATTCAACTCGTGGGTTTAAATCGAAATCTAAGTCAAGATCATGATACGAAAAGCGAAACAGAAATCCAAGATTTGCATCCAAACACGTTTTAGCCAAGTCCTTGCAACAACAAAAAAAATTCAATAGGACGAAACCTCAAAATAAAATCGTTTCATCCCTATAGTTACCCAATTAATGATTGCGTGCAAGAACATAAGTATGAATATGAAACTCTTTATCTTCACAAAAGATGAAGGAGGATAGAAAAATAGAGCACACAAAAGATGTAGTTTAGGAATTATCGCAAGCACCTGGTGGGCTGCACCTGATTTCGCACTTTCGATTACACCTAGCCTCAAGCCTCGCTGATAAACAGTAACAACAACAAAATCAATCAATCCATTCACCAGCATTCCAATCGAATAAGTATAACGAAACTTACGATCGCGATTGACGCAGCCAGTAGTGCAAGCATCCAAGCAGTCCGTGGCGTCTGATTTCGCGCCGCCTACGTTGGCCGAAATTACGAAGAGCACCATAGCCATCGCAACCAACGCTCTCGTCTCCATTCTCTGCACTTTTATTTTTCGTTCCAGGTCTCTACACTCCGATCAACACCGTATATTATATCATAAAAAATGCTCTCAATCTCAACCTCCATTGATTTTTCGTTCCACGAAACGTCGTTGATTGTCTGGGCACTTGTCGACTGCATATGCGTTCGAGTAAAGGATAAAACTCGTACGATTGTTGTCGGGTCGGCAGAGTTTGACAATGGGCTGGGCTACTATTTGGGCCTTTATGGGCTGGGCTAAAATATGAGCCGTAATCGATGGGCTGGGATGATAATTTATTTAACAACATAATTCATGCTTCGATGCGCAGAGTATTTCTTCGTCTATTCCCGCGTAACGATGAACGACAACACAAAATCGTTTTATTTTCCTTTTGTAATTAATGCGTGGGAGGATTCCATAATTGAAGAAAAAAGGGGACAAGTGCTGACCTCAGTGATGGCCAAAGCCACCGCTTTATGACAAATGACAACATTAGCCGTGTTTCTGTGAGTCCCATTTTCTATTTTTCCTTAGATCTTGAATCGATCGATGACTTCAGTTTTTCTTTTGGGTGGGTATTGATGCCGCCGAAAAATTGATCTACCGCGTTAAACGGCCAACGAGCTCTTTCTCGCCTTAACTTCGCCGCGAATACTGCCTAAAAGACTCGAACGCAAGATAAGGGTGGGGGGGGGTGTTCGTTTGCCCTCTTGCCTAGGTCAAGATGGTATTTTCCGTATTCCAGGTGTAAAATAGTATAGAAAAAGTGTTGTGCTTAGGTGTGTGCGTGAGTAATCAAAAGGGCAGAGTAACGGTAGGATACGTGAGAAAACGATACCTGTTTAGGCGGCCTTGTGGTATTTATAGGGTCCCCATTTTAGGCAGTTACCCACCTTCCGCATTTCTCGGGCTCGAGTCTCTTTGTGCCCCACGAGAGCACGTCCTCTTAACCCTTCCCATCATGGACGGTTACTTACTGCACGTTCTGTGCATGGGGATCGAGGGGAGATCGTGGCGATTCCCAACCTGGGGGGTGGAATTCTTCGAAGTACGCGTCTGGCACGGGCATCGGGTAAAACCCCGAAGGGATCACTGCCCCCTGCCAGAAGTGATTCTGCCTGTTATTCCGGTAGCAAAGGTCCTCGGGCGACTTCCCTAGGGGCCAGAGGATTTACATAAAGTCTCTGGGGTGCCTCGGGCACAAGCTGCCTCTTACTGAGTTCAGTGCCTTCTCGCTGGGGGTCAATCCCGCCAGCCCGAGACCATGCTGAGGGTAAGGGTCGTTTCTTGGGTAAGGTGGTTACGTTAGTTGAGGCGGGTCGGGTATTTTGCCGCCGGGTAGGTAATACCCGAGGGTAACAACAGTCCCCCCTTCGATTAGTCCAAAAGAGTGTTAGTAAATTTTGGACGTCTTGTGTGATTGCGGCAAAATATCCGAGTCGTCAATGTTCTCGAGGGATGCTGTGGTGTTTAGTCGGGTTGAATTGTTTTGTCAGGACGAATCCTTTGGTGTTCCAGGGTTTTTAAACGGCTTCATCTTCCCTGCCACGTGTCGGCCTCTTATTGGATCGTAATAATGAAATGTCTGGGCGGGAACTCGATCCGTCACTCCTGTTATCGACACGGATCGAGGTACCATCGACGCGGGTCACCGCCATCCGTTGATTAGATCTGTATCCAAGGGCGTAGATTGAGCATATGGGGCCTATATATACCCCACTCTTTTCTTCACTTTTCTCATTTCACTTTCTCTCACTACTCTCTCTCTTCACGCGCTCCCGAGCCTCCGAGCCTTCATGTCCTCCCTTCCAAGCTTTTAGGTTTTTGTAAGTCTTTCTTTCCTTGTCTAGTCATGTCTTCTAATTCTGGTGAGAGTTCTCGTATTGCCTCGGGTAGTTTCGTTGGGGGCTCAGGGGGTTCGGGTAGTAGCAGTAGTAGTTCTTCTGGTAGTAGTAGTTATTCTCTTTGAGGGTTCGGGGAGCCCTATAGTCGTGGGGGGTAGTCCGCGGGTGAATGTCGGAGCTCCTCGGGATAGTTCCCCGAAGACCGGTTCCGTAGATTCTGAGGCCACCCACTCGGCCCTCGTTGCCCCCAAATCCAGGTTGCCAGGGAGCCGGCTCACCCCGCGAGGACGACTTCCCTGGTCCGAGAGCTTTTCGTCGGGCCTTCAGTGCATGGATAGGCGAATTCGAGGCCTTACAGGCGGGTCGTCGCGGTATCAGGTGTCATCAAATCAAGGTCTCCACCTTTAAAGCCTCTGATCTCCCTAAGTTAGAATCTCTTTCAGGTATGCCCCGGGATTTCGAAGTTAGAATCCCTTCTCCTACAGACTTAGCTAGTTCCCCCCGAGGGCTTTGGTACATATTTTTTTGATCAAGTAGAAATGAGCCTTAGGTTCCCGATGCCCCGATTCCTTTTTGATCAAGTAGAAATGGGAAGTTTTTCTTTTTTCCTGTCAGGAGACCCGACCTCATCCAGGGCAATCCCTCTTCCCACACGGGCTGGATGAGTAAATTTTTCTTTGTTAAACCCTCGGCGGATAGTGCCGAGAGAGAATTAATTCCCTTTTCTTGGAACGACAACACATCAACCTCTCATCCGCTTTCTCCCGAGCCTTCTGCTCGGGTGGAAGCATTCCTGGCCAAAGTGGGTAGGAGCCAGTATTTCGCCAAAAAACTCCGTAACGAAGAACTTCTCTGTGCCCACGGGTTCTCGTCGAAAGCCGTCTTCCTCTCCGAACCCTAGGTATATAACAAGAGTCCCGATGAGCCTCTGTATGATTTTCTTCTTTATGCGCTTGGACTTTGCCATCTTTTTGCAGCTGAAAGAATGTCACTGGAGGAAGTCATTGCTATTGCGGACGAGGAGGATGAAGACCTCCCGACGCCGAATCAGCCACAAGTTGCCCAGAGTACTCGCTCCAAGGGCAAAGGCAATGCCCCCGCCTCTTTGTCGGGGGTGAAGAAGTCGGCGCCTAAGAGAGCCGCCCCCTTCCAGGGTGGGTCTTTGGCTAAAAGGTCGAGGGCCACTTCGGGCAGAATTGATCCCTCGGCCCCCGGTGGTCTTACCGCTTCTGGGCCGAAACAAGCAGCCCAACTTCTTCGACTAGCCCTCGAGAGAGGAGAGTTGGGAATTTCTTAGGGAGTTCCCGAATGAGGCGAACAGAAAGTTCGCTCGTGACCTCCCACATGCCGACCTAACGAGTGCTTTCTCTGTCTCCCACAGGCAGGTAGTTATTCCCTCTGCTTCTTTGCTCTTTAGAAGTTTGTTGAATTAACCATTCCTAGCAAAATTTTGGTAGAGTCTATCCCTTGCCGATGAGTCCATGAAGCGTGTCTCCCACCTTTCCGAGCGCAACAGGATGTTAACCCAGACAGAAGCCGATCTTCTCAAGAAGATCGGGGAGATGGAGCAAGAGGCCGAGGAGTCCAAAAAGCGAGAGAAGGAGCTAAGGGAAGACGCCGAGGAATTCCGGCATCAGCTCTCCAAGTCCGAGGTTGCTCGGGTCGCGGAGCAGCAGAAGCGGGATAAGGAGCTGACTGAGGATTATGTCCCCAAGCGCCACCATCTAACCGATATGAAGACCTTCTTCAAGTGGGGCTTCTATGGTTGCATCTCCGAGTTTCGGGCGCACGGGTATAGTCGGGCGGATCATCCCTTCAAATTTTTGAATGCTATCCGAACCTTGAAGGAGGCCCTTTCGGGGGGTTATCTGCTTGAGCCCTGGGATGAGAGCTGTCCTTCGAGGATGCCAGCCGCGCCGGCTCCTGTTGAGACTGTGGTTGAGCCTCGGTTTGAGGAGACTGAGAGGCGCGTCTGGGGATGAAGCTCGGGGTGATGCCGAGGAGAACGAGCCGCGAAGGGGTTCCGCTGGAGAAGCTCGCGAGGAGCATGCTGGGGAAGAGGTCGAGGTCGACAGAGATGTTGAAGCTGGGGAGGATATGGAGAAGCCCGGATGTTGCCGAAGCCGGTGAAGGGGAAAAGCTTTGGAATGAGTTTGATTTGGGTGATAGTAGTGATGCTTCTCGAGGGGACGGTCCAGCCGAAAAGGATTAGTTTGATGACTTTCTTTAGGGTCTAGTCTTTATCCTTTGTTATTCCTTGCTTTCCGTAGATGTCTTTGCTTCCTTGCTTTCCTATTCATCTGCTATGGACTTTGAAGTATTATGTAAATAAAGGATTTTTGTTTACCTGGTTGTTACCCTCGGCTAAATTGCCCGATGCCTGTTGTTCCCATGGTTGCCAACTACTCCTGGTGCAAAATAGCTTAAAGTGAGGTCTCTTTTCTTGGTTGGGGGCGTCCCCCCGATCCCAAGAAGAGCCTCGGCGACCTTGCAAAATATTTCTTCTATGCCTCTAACTTCCTGGCTGTAATGAGAAGGGCTAGCAGTAGTTTCTCGAAATTAGTATACCTTGTTTCGGGGCCCTTCAAGATGTAACTCACGAAGTAGATCGACTTCTGTACTCTTTTCTTTCCCGAACTAACACGGAGCTTATTGCCCGAGGCGAAGCTGCCAGGTATACTCTCAATTCCTCCCCGGGCAGAGGCTTATTAAGAACGGGCAATTCCTTTAAATATTCCTTCAAGTCATGGAATGCCTTTTCACACTCGGCTGTCCACTCGAAGTTCTGGACTTTTCGCAACACCTTGAAGAAGGGTAGGCTACGGTCAGCGGATCGGGAGATGAATCGCGAAAGAGCCGTTATCCTTCTTGTCAGCCTCTGAACTCGTTTAGACTTTGGGCAGGTGTCATATCCATCAGAGCCTTGATCTTGTCAGAGTTGGCCTCGATTCCTCTCCTTGTCACCATATATCCCAGGAATTTTCCCGAGTTGATTCCGAAGGTGCACTTGCTCGGATTCATCTTTAGGTTGTATCTTTGGGCGGTCGAGAGTGTCTCCTGGACGTCGGCTAAAAAGCAACCCTGTTCTCGAGATTTTATCAAGATGTCGTCTACAAAGACCTCCACGTTCCTCCCAATCCGGTCCTTGAACCTTGTCCATCAGCCTCTGGTAAGTGGCGCCGACGTTCTTCAGTCCGAAGGGCATGACAGTGTAACAGTAGGTCCCTCCGGTGGTTATGAAACTTGTCTTTTCCTGATCTTCCTTGGCAAGTAGGATCTGGTTGTATCCCTGGAAGGCATCGAGGAAGCAGAGTAGTTCATGCCCCGAGGTGGAGTCTACCAGCTGGTCTATCCAGGGTAAGGGGTAGCAATCATTCGGGCATGCTTCATTTAGGTTTCGAAAGTCTACGCACATGCGCCATTTGCCCGAAGCCTTTGGGACTAAGACCACGTTCAAGAGCCATGTGGGGAATTGGACTTCTCTAATGTGGTCTGCTTCTAACAGTTCTTCTACTTGACGTCGAGCCTCGGCATCCTTTTCAGCACTGAGATGCCTCCTCTTCTTAAAGGCGGGTCGGGTGGTTCGGGAGACATTCAACTTGTGCTCGATGATTCCCCGATCGATTCCGACCATATCCTTAGACGTCCATGCAAATACGTCCTTGTTCCTTTTCAGAAGTTTGATTAAGTCTTCTCGTAAGCTCCGAGGTAGACCCTTGGCGATCTTGACTGTCCCTTCCGGCGGATTGATCATCACTTCTTCAGTCTCTTCTTCTTGGTCCTCATTTTTAGCAGTTCCGATGGCGTATAGCGTTTCTCTTCCCCTCGGGTGGTCATCCTTTCTAGCCCTGGAGGATTTGATTTCCACCCGAACCTCTTCCACATAGCATTCGTAGCCATCTTGCGATCTCCTAGGACTTCCCCGACCTTATCTCCCACGGGGAATTTTATCTTCTGATGTAACGCCGAGGCGATGGCCATGAAAGAGGTCAGGGTAGGCACGATTATTATACCTTGGAGATCGAGAAATTAGCTTACGAAGGGACTATACGGCCGGTAACGGATCGCATGCAAAGTAGTATTGAGATGTTGACGCCTCTTATTGGTTCACAACGTGGATGATCGCGGAAAACTAGGTTGCCTTCGGTGGGTGAATTTGGTAGGATATAACGTTGTAGTGTTTGTGCATATTTGTGTTACGTTGCCATTTGTGATGTGTTATGTTAGGTTGTGTTATGTGCATGTCATTTTGTGTTGCGTTGTCATGTTATGCTTCTTTTAGGTAACACATTTTAACCAATTACTTGTTATGAATATGAAAATAGAAAACTCTTATGCACATGTGCGCAGGGGACCGCATCGCATATGCTGAGGATCTCGCACAGATGCGCATGAGACCCATGCGTACTTTGTGGTTCCCGCCGGATCTCCTGCCCTTAGCGAGCGGGTCCCCTGACCTTAACGTTCGGGTCCCATGTTCGTAATGCGCGGATTCCTTGATACTTGCGCGCAGGGGACCCGCACATTATGGGCAGGGGACCCGGCTGGAACCACAGGGTATCCGCACATAGGGTTGATCACGTTCGCTTATTGAGTGGGACCAATAATTGTTCAATTGGTCAAAAGTGACATATCACAGCAATGTCATTATACAGTATGTACAGGACAGATGACTTGACATTTGATTCCCGATTAATAAATGAAAGGATGTGATCGAATATTATTAAATTTCTTAATAAGATAATATTTAATAAAAAATTAAGTGCGCGATTAAAAAAATAATAACAGCTAGATTAACAATACTTAAGTCCACGTTTTAAAAAAAATTATATATTCCAACATGCGTGAATATAGTAAGAGAGCACACCCAAAAAACATACTCGTGTTTGTGATTTCTGAAGGATGTAACAACCTTATAAACTGAATGTAATTCTTGTGATTTTAACCAATTGTTTTGTTCTTTGATATTTTATAATGATTTATATTGTCGTATAGGATAAACAATGTATAAATACGCACAATTAATCGCTTAATTCCATGATTAACATTGATCGCACATGAATACAGGGGACCCGCGCATATTGCATAGTCCCCATATTGAGATGTCCGGGTTCCGCATGGTCCCATCGAAATTATGCGCATGTTGCTGCATGGTCCCGTCTGGTCCCGTCGAAAATATTGCGCGATATAAGCAGGGGACCCGCTCGTTAAGGGCAGGGACCAAAAGTGCCGATTTATATTCAGGGGGAACGTGCGTGGCATGCCCAGGGACCAAAAGTGCCGCACTTAACATTCAGCCAACCTTCAGTTACTGTCATGTCAAATCACACATCACTCTCATACTGACAAAAATTGAAAAACACGGAAAAATAACCTTTTAACATTCTAAACCCTAAGTTCATATCCAACACACGTAAAATATATCAAACAAGTAGAATTAAAATTCAACACATAAATTCAACACATAAAATTTATATTCAACAAACAAACAATACTAAAAACTGTCTCAATCCTTCTTAAAAATAGAGCATGCGAGGTATTTTCTGAAATCATTCATATGATTTTGATTGAGGCGGGAGACGTCGTCCTGCTTCACCATAAGCGACATTGCTGCCCGCAACATTGTCACGCCATCTTCTTCACTGAAAAATCATATCCAACATTATATTTTTTTTTAACACGAAAAATACGAACGATAAATAAAACACAACATTCATGAAAACTTACGAATTTTTTATCTTTTGAAGTCGCGACACCAATTAGCTGGCTAGCTCTTGCCCTTGGATACCGCGCGTTTTATCACCTTCAGCTCCTTGAAAATCCAGGGAGCACGATCAGAAGTTTATTGACGTCGTCCGCGACATAGCGCCATTCGAAGTCAGGAGGCGCATCGGAGTCGTAAATCGTGAGCGATTTCGCCACTATATCAACAACGAACAACGCCCATCGGCCTCGCGTACGGATAGAAATGGCAAAGTGGGTCGCTATATCCCACGACGTGTTCTTTCCACTCTTCATCTTCTCCCAGCGCGTAGGGGAGCAATTGCTTGAAGCCTTTTCCACATGCATTCCGTGTGATACTATTTATCACCTCTCGCTCATCGACTTGCGTCTTAAAGTTATGGGCGCATGACCGATTTGCTACTTCTCTGCATGCTGCGGATCCCAACGATTCATTCATCGACGTGCTGCAATAAAATATAGACCGTTATTCAACACATTCAAGTAAGCGCCAAATAATTTCGTAAATTCATACGTACCATCTCATCGAGCGGAATACCCTCAGTCGCCACGTCCAGGAGCCAACTAGGGTCGTGTCTTCCTTGCAGGCCGTCGACTTTCGTACCCGTAATCTTCATGAGCATTGAAAGATTACTTTTGACGGTGGGCCAAAGTTTTGTTACCTTGAACTCAATATGCCGCTCGAACGCCGAAGGCTTTGGAGCTTTGACTGTAGTCGTCGAGGGGAAATCGGTGAACAGCGTCAGCTGGTACCAAGATGGCTTCTTCGTTCGCTGAGCCTCGATCTCCTGATCCTCAACCTCCTGAGCCTCAATCTCCTGATCGCAACTGCCCATCCACCACGATTGTGGTACATAATCGTCCGATTGTCGGACATAACCGCCGTAATGGAATGCGCCCATTCGGACGATCTGTTTCATCTCTCATCGTAATCTATACAAGAAAAGTCGCATATAAGTACATAAATATTTTTCCGTACTTAAGTATAAAAATTTATCTTGATGCATTTCGACATGTGCAGCGTGCGATCCACCATCAAACTTGCTCGGATCGACATCTACATCGTAAATAGTAACTGATAAGTAATCTACACAAATAAGTTGGTGAAGTTTTGGTCCACACGCCTCGACCATTCCTCGAAGTGTGCCTCCGAGGCGAAACCATGTTCACTTGATGGACGCGTCCGTGGAGGTGCATGAAACCCGTGCTCGGGTGGAGGTTCGGAGATGTCATCGTGAGGCATCATCATATCATCGTCGCGATGGCCATTGCTCTCAATCTGGGGATGACCACTGCTTCGAAATTCTGCCGACTACCACCCACGGTGCGATCGCGGTGGCCACGAGAACACCTAACATCCACTCCCTGCCGGAGTAGGCCCGTCACACGCTCGAATAGCTCGTGTGCTGCCCCAACGTCAAAGACGCTGTCCCGAAAGTACGCCGCCTCCAACTCGTCCAGTGGCGGTACTAACAACCCTTGTACAAGGGACCCGTGGGCGGCAGCTGCGACATTCTTCAAACTCGGGCATCCCTTGCAACGGCAATCGTTCGTCACCCACCTCAGCATGCGTGGCATGAAATCTTCTTCTCTGCGGCCCGGAAACTCATGTGAAACGCCCGATATACACTCGTATGCTAGTATATGAATACAAATACGCAAAAATATTACCAATTATTTATATGTCAAAACAAGTATGGCAAAGCTTAATTATAAATCACCTGAAGTGGCTGTACGAACCCACTGATCAGCCACTCCTATGAGGTCTTCCGTAGATTTTTTAACAGAGCGTATGACCTCCTTGAAAGCCACGCTGCGCCAAGAAAACTGGGAGAAAGCAAACCGGTCTTCGGCGAGATGAAGGACCCATAGAGTGACGACGGTGTCCTATGACTTTCGAGGCATCAACACCGCGGTGGCGAAGTAGACATCCGCCAACTTCAGCTTCTCGAAGTCCACACTTACCTCGTCGCCAGCCAACGCATGCTTGACGTGCGACATGCGGACTGTTGATTTATCGCTAAAATGTCTCACGGTGAATTCTGAGACGCGGTCCACCTACAGTAGCTCGGCTGCGAACTTGAGCCCGGTGATTAGGCAATACTCCGATTTTGAGAATCGAAGTGGTTTGTTGCCAACAATCGTCCATAACTCTTCGCGGTTGTGCAGCGCCGTCTGCCTCTGGATGAGGTACCACATCAACTGGGCCGATAGGTTAAAATTTGTCTCGGCAATAACAAGGCGGCGGAACGGACTCTCGGCCCTAAAATCTACCACTCGTGCTGGTTTAGGGACAATGTCTTATCAGCTCGCTTGCCTCGCCGTATAACGAGGTCAGCGTAAGACGGCAATCAGGAACTTCGTTCCCTGTGCCCAACTGCTTCTCCTAGGCACAACCTAATTTAAAAGCATCCAATGTGTTTTACGTATAAATTAGGTTGTGATGAAGAAGCAGTTGGGCACAGGGGATGAAAGTTCCTGATTGCCGTCTTACGCTGACCTCGTCGTATAACGAGGCCAGCGAGCTGATAAAACAATGTCTGAACCAGCACGAGTGGAAGATTTTTAGGGCCGAAAGTCCGTTCGGCCGCCTTGTTATTGCCGAGCCGAATTTTAACCTCTCGACCCAGTTGCTGTGGTACCTCATCCAGAGGCAGACGAAGTCGCAGAACCGCGAAGAGCTGTGGATGATTGTTGGCAACAAAGCACTCCGATTTTCAAAATCGGAGTATTGCCTAATCACCGGACTCAAGTTCGCAGCCGAGCTACCGTCGGTGGACCGTGTCTCAGAATTCACCGTGAGATATTTTAGCGATAAGTCAACAGTCTGCATGTCGCACGTCAAGCATGCGTTGGAGGCGTTGACTGGCAACGAGGAAGGTGTGGACTTCAAGAAGCTGCAGTTTGTGGACGTCTACTACGCCACCGCGTTGTGATGCCTCAAAAGTCAAAGAAGGACACCGTCGTCACTCCCTGGGTCCTTCATCTCGCCGAAGACCAGTTTTCTTTCTGTTTCCTTGGGGCAGCGTGACTTTCAAGGAGGTCATACGCGCTGTTAAAAAAATCACGAGAGACCTCACGGGAGTGGCTGATCAGTGGGTTCGTACAGCCACTTCAGGTGATTTATAATTAAGCTTTGTCGTACCTTGTTTTGACATATAAATAATTGCTAATATTTTTTGCGGTATTTGTATTCAGATACTAGCATACGAGTGCATATCGGGCATTGCACACGAATTTGCGGGGCGCAGAGAAGAAGAATTCACGCCACACATGCTGAGGTGGGTGACGAACGATTGGCGTCGCAAGGGATGCCCGAGTTTGAAGAATGTCGCAGCTGCCGCCCACGGGTCCCTTGTACGAAGGTTGTTAGTGCCGTCACCGGACGAGTTGGAGGGGGCGTAATTTCGGGACAACGTCTTTGATGTTGGGGCGGCACACGAGCTATTCGAGCGTGAAACGGCCTACTCCTGCAGGGAGTGGATGTTTGGTATTCCCGTGGCCACCGCGATCGCGCCGTGGGTACTAGCCGGCAGAATTTCGAAGCAGAGGTCATCCCTCTAGAGCAGTGGCCAGTGCGACGACGATATGATATGCCTCACGACGGCATCCCTGAACCTCCACCCGAGCACGGGTTTCATGCACCTCCACGGACGGGTCCATCAAGTGGACATGGTTTCGCATCGGAGGCACGCTTCGAGGAATGGTCGAGTCGTGTAGACCAAAACTTCACCAACTTATTTGGGCGATTCGACCAACTTGACACGCACTTCCAACAGTTTCGAGACGAAGAGGGTCGACAGTGGTCGACGAACGAGAGAAGGTGGGATGTGTACGACGAACGTTGGAGCCAAATGCGATCGTGGGGCGAAAGCATCAGGGAGTTGGGGAACTCGGTTCAGGGTTTGGCAAGTAGATTTTTTGGGAATCGCGCACTCGCCTGCTGAAACTCCTTAATTGTAAGTTTTTGTACTTATTTTTTAATTAGTTGTGTAGATTACTTATCAGTTACTATTTACGATGTAGATGTCGATCCGAGCGAGTTTGGTGGTGGATCGCACGCTGCAGATGCCGAAGCACCTCACGATAAATTTTTTATACTTAAGTACAGAAAAATATTATGTACTTATATTCGAATTTTCTTGTATAGAGTACGATGAGAGATGAAACAGATCGTCCGAATGGGCGCATTCCCATTACGGCGATTATGTCCAACAATCCGACGATTATGTACCACAATCATGGTGGATGGGCAGTTGCGATCAGAAGATCGAGGCTCAGGAGGTTGAGGATCAGGAGATCGAGGCCACAGGTCGAGACGCACAGCGAGGCTCAGGACGTGACTCAGGTCGATACGCACGCCGAGGCTTCGATTTCTGACCGAGCGACCGATAGAGGAAAAGGCGTCGTGAGGAGAAGACCCCTGAGCAGCTGACGAAGAAGCCATCTTGGTACCAGATGACGCCGTTCACCGATTTTCCCTCGACGACTACAGTCAAAGCTCCAAAGCTTTCGGCGTTCGAGCGGCATATCCAGTTCAAGGTAACCAAACTTTGGCCCACCGTCGAAAGTAATCTTTTAACGCTCATGAAGATTAACGAAGCGAAAGTCGACGGCATGCGAGGAAGACACGGCCCTAGTTGGCTCCTGGACCTGGCGACTGAGGGTATCCGCTCCATGAGATGGTACGTATGAATTTACCAAATTGTTTTGTGCTTACTTGAATATGTTGAATAACGGTCTATATTTTATTCCAGTACGTCGATGAATGCATCGCTGGGATCCTCAGCATGTAGAGAAGTAGCAAATCGATCACGCCCGCAGTCATGTACATGCCCCATAGCTTTAAGACGCAAGTCGATGAGCGAAGGGTGGTAAATAGTATCATACGAAATGCAGGTGGAAAAGGCTTCAAGCAATTGCTCCCGTACGCGCTGGAAAAAGATGAAGAGTGAAAATCGTGGAATATAGCGACCCACGTTGCCATTCTTATCCGTACGCGAGGCCGATGGGTGTTGTTCGTTGCTGATATAGCGGCGAAATAGTTCACGATTTACTCGCGATATCGCGGATGACGTCAATAAACTCCACTCGCGATATCCGGCCAGGACATCGCTCGCTGCAGTCCTTGAGAGCTGATCGTGCTCCCTGAGATTTTCAAGGAGCTGAAGGTGATAAAACGCGCGATATCCAAGGGCAAGAACTGGCCAGCTAATTAGTGTCGCGACTTCAGAAGACAAAATTCGTAAGTTTTCATGAATGTTGCGTTTTATTTATCGTTCGTATTTTTCGTGTTAAAAAAAAAATATAATGTTGGATATGATTTTTCAGTGAAGAAGATGCGTGACAATGTTGCGGACAGCAATGTCGCTTATGGTGAAGCAGGACGACGTCTCCCGCCTCAATCAAAATCACATGAAGGATTTCAGAAAATACCTCGCATGTTCTATTTTTAAGAAGGATTGGGACAGTTTTTAGTATTTTTTGTTTGTTGAATATAAATTTTATGTGTTGAATTTATGTGTTGAATTTTAATTCTACTTGTTTGATATTTTTTACGTGTGTTGGATATGAACTGAGGGTTTAGAATGTTAAAAGGTTATCTTTCCTGTGTTTTTCAACTCTTTGTCAGTATGAGAGTGATGTGTGATTAACCATGACAGTAACTGAAGGTGGGCTGAATGTTAAGTGCGGCACTTTTGGTCCCTGGGCATGCAACACACGTTCCCTGCACGGATCCCCTGAATATAAAAGTGCGGGTCCCTTGCTCATAACGCGCAGGTCTCCTGCCTTAACGCGTGGGACCCCTGCTCATATCGCGTAATATTTTCGACGGAACCAGACGGGACCATGCAGTAACATGCGCAAATTTCGACGGGACCATGCGGGACCCGAACACTCAATATGGGAACTATGCAATATGTGCGGGTCCCCTGTTTTGAAGCGCGTGTCCCCTGTGTTCATGTGCGAGTTTTATAATGTTAATTCATGGAATTAAGCGATTAATTTCGCGTTTGTTTATCATATACTACAATATAAAGTCATCATAAAATATCAAAGAAGAAAACAATTGGATAAAATCACAAGAATTACATTCAGTTATAAGGTTGTTACATCCTACAGAAATCACAAACACGAGAATGTTTTTTGGGTGTGCTTTCTTACTATATTCACGTCAGATATCGTTCGACTGACTTGCGGAAGAAGAAGTAGGTGATTTTTCTTAAGGGCGATGATGAAGAAGAAGAAAATTAGGTGAGCTTACTTGGTGGAATGAATGCTTTCTGCTGCAAAATGGTCGTTTAGCTTTTAATTCATCCTGTGCTGTGTTGTATTTTATTTTTATTTTTATTTTTCTTTTAATAATATTAAGGGTTAGAATAAGATTATCGAGATTAATTACAAATAGTGCTATTGAAAAAAAAAAAATCAAGAATGCTAGTTTTTTAAAGTGATCAGATCAAAGCCTATTTTTTAAGAAGATCCAAGGCACAGTGAGGGTATGTCCTTTGTTAGATGAAAAAAGAACGGATCTTGAAAAAAGGTTTTTTTTTCTTCTGCTATATATATTCTCAGACTTTTTCAGCGTAAATACGTCGTAGTACCTGGGTAGAGTCGGCGTTGGTGTAGGGAAGGCCGTCGGGGATGGTGGCCAAGCGGAAGCAGGGAAGGCCGGCGACGGCGGAGGGGCCGCGCGAGTTTGACTAATCGGCGGTGGTTGTACTCTGTGTTGACGAAGGTGATGTGGAAATTTTGGTGGTGAAGAAGAAGCTTGGCTAGCTTAATCATGGGGTTTATGTGGCTTTGCGCTGCGTATGGTATGCAAACAATGTGTTGCTTCTTATTTTCAGGACGTCATCGCCCATTTCTTCTTTATTTCTTCTTTTCTTTCTTACCAACTAGGG
The DNA here is from genome assembly GCA_027422505.1 of Craterostigma plantagineum. Lineage (NCBI taxonomy): Eukaryota > Viridiplantae > Streptophyta > Magnoliopsida > Lamiales > Linderniaceae > Craterostigma > Craterostigma plantagineum. The sequence goes on from JAPQWV010000015.1 coordinate 5,967,863, forward strand.
AGATTGACGAATGATGATATGATAGAGAGTGTCTTGGAATTGACACAGTGGATTGGATTTATAGTGATGTAAATCTATCTAAGTGACGGTGTGGAATTATCTTTTTTTTTTCAGTCATTTTTTAGAAAGTTGCTTGTGAAAGTCGAAACTAAGACGACCTCTGTTTTGAAAATCTATACACGCTCGCCTATTAAGTATTAAGTCAGATTGAAAGGAATTAAAACTTCAACAAGTGATGAGATGATTCTTCCTTCATTTATTGTATCTACTCATAATGCCTATGTATAGACAACAACTTTTCATGGCATAAGTGATGTCTCCCTAATTCTTGCATACGACGAGCGTAGAAGTGGAATTAAATTACGCAAATTTTTTTCACGCGGGCAAAATAAGTGAATTTTCTGTGATGAATTAATATGTGCCATACATGCATGGAATGGCAACCACCTTACTCTAAAATTATTGAGGGGAAATCAATTTTGCTGTGATGAAATCGTTCGTGGGGTCGGTTAGATTTTTATTTACCAAAATAGTTATAATAATAAATAATAATATATAAATGAATAAGTAATGCCAAAATAGTATGTCATGTCAAGGTATTGCCATTTGCCAGCATATCTCAAAAGATAATTTTACATGATTTCCTGTCCTCAGTGATAATATAAAATATTAATACAATCGTGATGTTTCGAGAGCGCAAATGTGTTCTGTTTCCACAAGAATGGCCCTAGAGAATCTTAATTCTTGATTTTCTTTATGAAAAAACACATGTGCATTTCTCTAAAAAATCACGGATGCATTTAATATATATAGAATAAAGGATAGTTCGAGTCAATTGCGAAAGAGAGATAAGAAAGCTCTCTACCTAATCTATTAAGGATTAGATGACGATGCTTTCGAGAAGATTTCGAAAGCAAAGACCGCCAAGGAAGCGGAGAAGCTTTAAACGTCGTATAAAGTTGCGGATCCGGTAAAGAAGGTAACTTTAAGAGCCGAGTTTGAAGCCTTGCATATGAAACAAGATGAAGTTGAGTCGGACTACTTCTCGAGGATCTAAAGAGAAATGGCTAGAAAATTGATGATGCTAGAATCATGGAGAAAATTATTCACTCGTTAGATCCGAAATTCGAGCATATCGTAGCCATCATAGAAGAAACTAAGGATCTAGAAGAAATGACGATGGAGCAACTATTTGGCTCATTACAAGCTCATGAAGAGAAGAAAAGGAAGAAGGAAGGGATTGTAGAACAACTATTCAAGATGCAAGTTGATCCAGCAAAAGAAAGAAATAATCAAGGACGAGGCCGCGGACAAGGTCAAAGAGGAGAACGAGGAGGGGGCCGTGGACACGAATACGGACGAGGTAAATCAAGACCAAGGTATGACAAATCGCATATTAAGTGCTATAACTGTCAGAAATTCGGACATTATGATTCCGAGTGTCGAGCCTTAGAATCAATAAATTCGAAGAGAGAGCTAAGTTCATTGAAGAGAAAAATCAAGAAGAGGAGATTCTACTACTAGCCCGCAAGGATATTGAAATAGGCGAATGCTGTGAGTGGTACCCGGACACTGGTCGGAGCAATCGCAGGAGTGGAAACAGAAGCATGTCCATGGAGTTTGATGAGTCAGCGAGTGAAGATGTTGATTTTGGAGAAGAGCATAACATCCAGGTGGAAGGTAACAATAACATCCTCTGACAAGATGTGATAATCAACGAAGAAGAAGAGGATGAGAGTATTCCATACATCGAAGAGATAAGCATGGAGCAACCAGTGATAGAGCAGACAAAAGAAGAGCTCAATACTCAGCTAGCTTTACCCCCTGCGATAGGGTTGCTAACGAATGGAGTCGAGTCGAATACCGCAATATTCTATTCGCATTCGGGTGACAATCGAATACGAATACGAATATTCGAAACGAATATTTGTATTCAAAGTTACTTTTCATTTTTTATTTAATAAAATATAAACAATATTATATTTAAAATATATATTGAATTATATAAATTCTATTTAAACATATATTGAATTATAGCATATTATTTTTAAAAGTTTTGCTGAGTTATCATATATTATATGTGAATATATATTAATTATACTATATTTTATTTTATATTATTCGAATCGAATAATTCGACTAATTTTCGAATAGAATATTGTGATTTCATATTCGTATTCGTATATTTTTCGAATAAAAAATAATTTTCTTATTCGGTTTCGTATTCTAAATATTCGAATTCGAATCTTAAAATTTCGAATCGAATCGCGAATCTAACAAAAAGTTCGATTCGTTTGCAACCCTACCCTGCGAGATCTGTAGAAGACGAAAACTCACCAGAAAGAGCCTCGCACTTCAAGAGCCAACAAGAAATACCCAAGGTAACTGAAAAGAAAGATAATCAAACTTTCTTTTGTCTCTATGCAAATAGTGGGCCGATGAGCTTTCAAAATGATATAAATGAGATAGATATCATGGATGAGACTAAAGATATCGTTGACATGCGGCAGTTAGCAAAACTCGAATGGGGCATGAAGGAGAAGCTGAAAGATCTGCAAGATTGATATCTGAAGGCTACAATCAGGAAGCAGACATTGGCTATCAAGAGAATAATTGGAATGTACACCAAATGCATATCAAGTCTGCTCTCCTAGATGGAGTTCTTGAAAAAGATTCATGCGTGGAGCAACAACAAGAATATGAAGCAACGAAAGGAAATGATGAGATTCTAAGCTTCAAGAATGGACTCAATGGATTGGGAAAACACCACGAGCTTGGAACTCAGGAATCAACAAATACCCCCACAAGAGAAACAAGGTTAAGAAATTGGAAATGCAACAGAAGAGCCAAACAAGATTCTCTGGGGTGACAAGTCAGCAATTACATTACCTAAAATTCCAGTCAGCCATGACCGAAGAGAGCACATTACAAGGAAGGAAGTAAAGCTGGAATATGTGAGCCCGAAGATCAAGTAGCCGATATTTCTACCAAGCCATTGAAGAATGAAGACCCCATTCAACTATCAAAAGATGGAATATCTCCAAATGCATATCAAGCCTGCTCTCCTAGATGGAGTTAATGAAAAAGATTCATGCGTGGAGCAACAACAAGAATATGAGCAACGAAAAAAAGAAATGATGAGATTCTAAGCTTCAAGAATGGACTCGATGGATTGGGAAAAACACCACGAGCTTGGAACTCAGGAATCAACAAATACCCCCAAAAGAGAAACAAGGTTAAGAAATTGGAAATGCAACAGAGGGAGCCAAACAAGATTCTCTGGGGTGACAAGTCGGCAATAACATTAGCTAAGAATCCAGTCAGCCATGACCGAAGAGAACACATTACAAGAAAGGAAGTAAAGCTGGAATTTGTGAAGTCCAAAGATCAAGTAGCCGATATTTCTACCAATCCATTGAAGAATGAAGACCCCATTCAACTATGAAATTTGCTCGAAATACAAAATCAAGTTTAAGGGGGGTGCTGAAAATATAAAATTGATTTGGGCTTGGACATATAAGAGGAGGATTTTGAATTTGGGCCAAAGAAAATTATTAGCCCAAAATCTGGAAATCATGGATATTTAGAGATATCATTGAAGTATTTAGAAACCTATAGAACCCAAATATTGTGGTAGAGAATTCTAGATCCGTGTGGTGTTGGTTAAATCTTAACCACACCTTAAGGAGGTGCTACTAGTATAAATAGGGGATGAGACCTTAGCATTTGTATCAAGCAAGTGAAAATAAAATCAAGTGTTGTAATATAAAGCGTCTTTCCTCTAAACAGTAGCATTCGATATCAAGTTCTCCTATAAGAGTCCTAATTTCCAACAATTATAGACCAAATGAGAACTGAGATATCTCTTGCAAACCAGTTATTTATGTCAATTACTACACCCAGCAAGCATATAAAGGACAACAATTCAAGCTCTACAGCCATGATTTAGCACAGAATCTTTACCTGGAAACATCATAAACTATCCATTGAATTCAGACAAGGTTAGCTTCCTCGACTCGAAATCAACATCCAACCTCCTAATCAGAAATTACAAAAGCGTAAGAAATAAGGCAGCAACAGTCTATCATCACTAGCTCGGATATATATATTTTGAAGAATTAACAAAAGGGTACCCAAAAGGAAAACTGAAGCCATCGATCGATTCAAGAATCTAGGCGAAAATAGAAAAACGGGACTCACAGAAACACATCTAATGCTGCAACTTGTCCTCGAAAGGGTGACGCCGAAATTGGCAAATATAAGGGTTTTTTTTCCCTCGGAGAAGGGAAAGAGCCATGAAAACGAAGTGAAGTATGGATTCAGTTTAATGAAGGGGAAAGCCAATCACCCAACGGAAGTTCTTACATCTCGAAGGCCATGAGCTCGGCCTTTTCGCCATTTTCGACGGCCATTTGGGCGACGGCGTCCCAGCCTACCTTCAGAAACGCCTCTTCTACAACATCCCCAAGGAGGTGAGTAGGCCCTCATTGGTCGAAATTTCCCACCCCCGTAAGATCTGTCGAAAGAAGAAAGTTACGTAACCGTATAACAGATACATTGAATATCTGGGACGCGAAATTTAATGTTGTCCGCCTCATCGTTAGTTTGACGACGTACGCAACTTCCCTAGGCCAAGATTGGTCGTCGAATACCGACGAAAGACTTCAAACTGAATCTAACATCGGATAATCGAAGCAAATATGGTTTGTACATAAGCTTGTGGTTCATTCCCTCTGTCGCAGTAGATGCAATCACAGTAGATGCAATCAGAAATCCCCAATAATATAAACTCGTATTACGTATACCCATTCACTTTTCAATTTTGTTTCTTTCTGGTTTACAGTAACGGGCCAAGTTTTTTCTCAGGCCTTATCCAATGAATTTGTTGGCAACTGAACATGATTATCATTGATAATTTGGGTCTTATCTTGCCCCATCCGAGGAAGTGAACCCAGCGAACATTAGATTACATAATAAACATCGCCAGACAAATATCAAGAAATCTGCCACCGTTACTTGTCTTGAAAAAAAAAAACTTTTCCATTTATTGCAAGATCATCAGCTCTTTGATCAACCTATCGAAGTTCAAATACGAAGACCCACCAACCTCAGCAGCTTCGTATGCCTTCCCCTTCCAATAAGCCGCCTTCTCCCTCATCTTCTTTCCCTTTGCGCCGCCGCCCATCAGCTCATTCACCGCCTTTTCCACCTCATCCCTCCTCAAGTCGACGCCGCCGATCTCCATCCCAACCCCCCACTCGATGCAGCTGTACCTGCAATTTGTCTGCTGCTCGGCGAAGAACGGCCAGCACATCATCGGCACGCCGCCGCCGATGCTCTCCAGCGTAGAGTTCCACCCACTGTGCGTCAGAAAACTCCCAATAGCCCTATGCTTCAGCACCTCTTCTTGGTCGCACCAATTAACCATCAAGCTCCGATCTTTAGTCTCCGCCATGAAATTTGCCGGCAGAATCGCCGTATCTCCGGCGACTAAGTCCGGCCTGATGACCCACAGAAACGGCCGCTTGCTGTCGGCGAGCCCCCAAGCAAATTCGGCCATTTGATGGGCCGTCATTACGGTGATGCTGCCGAAGTTCACATAAACCACCGAGCCAGGATCCTTAGCGTCGAGCCACTCGGCGCAGCCACCGTCCTCCTTCCATAGACTCGACGTGACCCTCTTGAGCCCTTCGTCGCCGGCGTGGGTTCGGGCCATCAATTGGAGGGGACCCACCGTGAAGACACGCGGGAACATGGTAGACAGTGTTCTTACAGCGTCTTGTTCCAAGGCGTCGAATGTGTTGAGGATTAGGGCTTTTCCTCTTGGGATGGCTTCTGTTTCTTGCATTATGAAGTTTAGCATGATGTCTTCTCTATCCGTTGTACGGATGAATGATGGGAAGTCTTTCAGTTTGATGTCTTTCATTCCTGGGATCCAATCGATGGCTGTGTCTAAGTATCCATCTGTGACTTGGCTCATGTCTGCAATTCAAAGAGTAAATTTATCTAACTAAGTACTTTAAAGCAGAACAGAAGAGTTTATTACACCTTTCAAAGGTACGTAGCCTTTGTCGACGAGGTTCTTGTACTGTGTGTACGCTAAGAGCCCACAAGCGCTGGTTGTCCAAAACAGCAGCTCAGGCAAGTTGAACCTCTCCGCCGCCTTGAGTGTGAAGCTCATCACGCCGTCGGAGAGTATGCAAGTCACCGGCGGGAAGTCGCCGTCGCCGCCGTTGAGCCTCTCTATGAGCTCGCAGAAGGGTTCGAGGCACGTCGTGGTGGTCGAGAGGCACAGTGAGGGTATGTCCTTTTTGTGGATGAAAAAAGCACAGATCTTGAAAAAAGGGTTTCTTTCTTCTGCTATATATATATTCTCAGGCTTTTTCAGCGTAAATACGTCGTAGTACCTGGGTAGAGTCTGCGTCGGTGTAGGGAAGGCCGTCGGGGATGGTGGCGAAGCGGAAGCGGGGAAGGCCGGCGACGGCGGAGGGGCCGCGCGAGTTGACTAGGCGGCGGTGGTTGTACTCTGTGTTGACGAAGGTGATGTGGAAATTTTGGTGGTGAAGAAGAAGCTTGGCAAGCTTAATCATGGGGTTTATGTGGCCTTGCGCTGGGTATGGTATGCAAACTATGTGTTGCTGCTTCTTATTTTCAGGCACGTCATCGCCCATTTCTTCTTTATTTGTTTTGTTCTTTTCTTACCAAAGAGGGAGATTGATCAATGATGATATGATAGAGAGTGTCTTGGAATTACACCGTGGATTGGATTTATAGTGATGTAAATCTATCTAAATGACGGTGTGGAATTATCTTTTTTTTTCAGTCATTTTTTTTTTTTCATTTGAAAGTTGCTTGGAAAATCGAAACTAAGACGACCTCTATTTTGAAAATCTATGCATGCTCGCCTAGTAAGTAAGATTAAAAAGAATTAAAACATCAACAAGTGATGAGATGATTCCTCCTCTATCTAATTGTATCTAATACACAATGCCTATGTATAGACAACAACTTTTCATGGCATGAGTGATGTCTCCCTAATTCTTGCATACGACGAGCGTAGAAGTTGAATTAAATTCTTCATTACGTAAATATTTTTCACGCGGGCAAAACTGAATTTTCTGTGATGAATTTAATACGAGTAGGAGTGGAAAATGAGATGAGCCGAGCCCGAACTTGAGTATGCTTGAGTTTGACTTGATAACTAACGAGCCAAGCTCGAGCTCGAGCCGAGCTTGGTCAACTCGAACACGAGTCGAGCGTTAACCGAGCCGAGCTGCTCACGAGCTGTGAATGAACAGATCGTTTATTTACAGGTCCAAATATACCTTTGAGTTTTTGACATTTTCTTAACAATTTTAACATCGATTGATGTTCGGTCATTCCTCCTGCAGCTTATAATAAATATTTTATTTTAGATGAAATTTTTATTTGATAATGGTAGATATCAAAATCAATATTTTTTTTGTTTATTTATGTCTTACGAGATATATAATATATAGTAATATATAACTTAATCGAGTTTCGAGCCGAACATTACCTAGCTTGAGTTTAACTTGATTATTAACGAATCGAACTCGAGCTCGAACCAAGCTTTCGTCAAACCAAACTCGAGTCGAGCTTTGACCGAGCTGCTTGCGGCAGCTCACGAGCGGCTGGGTTCGTTTTCACACCCCAAGATATGAGCGAGCCATGCATGGCATGACAACCACCTTACTCTAAAATTATTGAGGGGAAATCAATTTTGCTATGATGAAATCGTTTCGTGCGGGGTCGGTTAGATTTTTATTTACGAAAATAATTATAATAATAAATAATTAATACATAATAAATAAGTAATGCCATATAGCATGTCATGTCAATTGTATTGCCAATTGCCAGCAAATCTCAAAAGATAATATATTACATGATTTCCTGTCCTCAGTGATAATTTAAAATATTAATACGATCGTGATGTTTCGAGAGTGCAACTGTGTTTCGTTTCCACAAGAACGGCGAGAGGGAATCTTAATTCTCGATTTTCTTTATAAAAACACATGTGCATTTCCAAGATCACGGATGCATTTAATATATCTCGAATACTTAAACGTAGAGAAAAATTATACTGAGAGAACGAAGAAAGTTAGTAATCAAAGTTGTCAAGGTAATTTAATCATCGTTACAAGTTATTGGCATTAATTTGTTGATCTGATTTTCCCACAACTGTTCCCTTTTTGTTACGAACATAAGTTTCGATTTTTTATTTTTCTCTTTTTTTTTTAACAAATAATTCCAGATTGAAGGGCCTATTTCAATCCTTTGGTCAAGGTTGCAATTTTAGATGGATTTGCAGCAAATTCACCTTAATGTGCATTTCACTTTATTATATATATAATATATATATATATACTAGATATTTATAGCCGCACACAAGGCGCTGCCCATGTTTTTTTCACTTAGGCCACGTTTTAGTTATAAAAGTAAGAAAAAGACCCATGATAATATTAAGACTCAGCATAATTAATTGACCCATTCTTTTTGCTTTATTTATAGCTGGCTTATTGGGTTTGCTATAATAACGGGCTGCAACAAAACAAATCAAAAACTATAATACTTACTATTATTAATATTATCTAGCCTAATCTGTTAAAGCAAACGGGCCCTTAACGTATTATTTTTAACAACTTATCAAAATAATTTAATTCATTCAAATATTTTAGATTTCAACAAAATAATTTTCAACGAAGATCATATAAACGACTAATATTTTCATATAGATATAAAGTAAATTGAAACAAAAAATTTGTTTCAAACTTAATTTAGATTTCTACATATAATGTGTCGTTTCAAAATGATATGCACATCAATACGTTGTTTCTCTACTTGACTCCAACAATTATAGGCGATATATAATTCTGAGAAAGACATTCTTTCTTGAACCATCAGAATTCACATCCGGTGCAGAGTTGCGAGAGATGATGATCGCCTTGCCCCACCCGTTATATATTCGAATTAGACACTATAACAAAATGATCTAACCACAACCTCCAATCTTGTTCTGATTTGTTAGTTCCAAGTTCTGATACAGATGTGGTGTTCTTCATGTTCAATCTACAATGTGACAATGATTCATTACGTCATTCAGGAGCCATAGATTAAACCGACGCCTTCTTCTGCAATTTTACTTCACCTCCACCTATTTCTTATGTAAATCCAATAATGTAGTCATTTTAATTTGAAAAAGAAAAAGAACTCAAACTTTACTTTCAAATGGAAAATTTTACACGACAACCATTATATTTCAACTATCGAATGGTTACTAACAAGTCATTCAGCATCTATGAAATTGAATATCTCTTATATGAAATTTTGCGTTCAAGTTCTTTGAACTCGAAGTTAGATGGCCCACGTTGAGGATTGCATACCTATATTACTACAATTATTTTCTTCAAATTTAACCATGTTAAATGCTCTTCAAATTTTGTTGATCATTGTTTAGCAAAAAACTTAGGTCCTTGCAACGTAGGTTATCCCCAAACCACTACTAAAGTGACATCTTAACTATAAATCAAATAGGTATTAAAGATTGACATTATATTTACAAGAAAGAAGCTCTCTTAAAAATATATTTCAATACAAGTAATTTAAACCTTAAATTAAACAAACAAATGTGAAGGGAGTGCTTCATTCATTAATTATATAGTGATTAGACAATAAAAAAATAAAAACATTCGAATAAATTAAAACAAAAATTCTTAAATTTCTATCCAAAATTACCCATGAAAATGAAAATAAAAATGTGCATCTCGTTTGTTCTCAAACCAAATCATGGAAAGTAAATATTTTGAAGGTAAATACAACCAAAATATGACAAATAATTCTATCTCCCTCGATAGCCTCTAAAGGAGAAACAAGAAAAGGATGATAAAAAACCTATGTAGTATATCCATTCACATTAAAAGTTGATATGTACTTTAATAAAATATTAAAAAATAGTAAATACTATGACACAAATATATTATAAAATAGTAAGTGTGCACTCGAGTCAATCATATTGCGACAACTAAGCCTTGTTGATGGCTGACATACCATTAGGGGTGGTAAACAGATCGGGTTAGGTCACCTTCGGGTTCAACCCGTTTAATAAACGAGTTGAAAACTTCAACCCTGACCTGACCTGTTTACTTAAACAGGTTGAAAAATCAAACTCAAACCCAACCTGCTTTAACCCTAACCCAACCCGTCAACTCGTTTAAAATTAAAAGAAAAAAAGAAAATAACAAAATTGACAGAATTATAAATTCATAGTAAACAAAAAGGACAACTAATCAATTTTTTTCTAAAAACATCATCAAAAATCATAATTAAGAGACAAAAAGTTCTAAATAACAAAAGTCTCAATAATTAGATACCAAGCAAATTGTTTCATGGTCATCAAGTCTTAACCGAAACCGATGATATTTGACTCGAACTCTCAACCATACTCTCTTCCATTTGATCTCCCACCCTTATGTTCTTGACATCTGTAACGACTCAACTTCCTAGATACGTATTTTGGCGGATTTTCGCAGCGTAAGCAGCGGAAAGCCCATTTAATTAAAACTTTTAAAACATAATAACACAAATACGTTAAATGTCTAAATCCATAGGTCCAAAACCAAACACATTTCTATTCATTGGGCCGAAGCCCATGAAGTCCTAGCCCAAATTTAAAAACACGGAACATAAACTCGTTTCACAGGTCGCGTCCCATGTACTGCGCCGCCCTCAAAAGTCCGTGGAGTCACCGCCATCAGCCGCCTAGTCGTGACGTTTCTCAACGTCCGACTCGTTCATACCTACACACGTAAACCCTGAGCTTTTGCCCAGTAGATGAAAATATGCAAGAATGCAAATGTTCTCACTCGACTCCCATCCCGACACATCTCACAAGATGCACGCTCGACTCTTTTCTCATATCTCATCTCAACTCATCTCATCACATCACATCAGGGCCCAAGGCTTAGGACTAAAGGCAACACGCGCGCAGGGGTCAGTAGCTCGGGAGGCCCCACTCCCCACAAGGGTCAGTAGCTCGGGAGGCCCACTCCCCACATCTCAATCATATAGTGCGCCTTAGTCCTAACCTCACTACTCATGCAATTCGACGACCATCACTCGATCATAAACTACCCCACTCCACATCACTGTACGATATTACCGTGACTCCGCACGATCCTTTCCCCTCGTAACACGTGTATGCAAATGTCGTGCAAGTAAAATGCAACACATAAAAAATGCAAATCTCTATATCACGTATCGGCCCGAGGTATCAGCTCGACCCGATCCGACAACTATCGTACTCTAAATAATCGGGCCCAAAGCCCGCGTTCCGAATTACTCGGCCTGAAACCTTTCCCACCGAACTCTCCCTCCGAATTTCATTAAGGGTTCCAAAATTTAATCTTTTTTTACTCTAAGTCCCAAATTTTTCAATATAATACTTAAATTCTTAATTTAAAAATATTTTTCCAAATTTTACCTTCAAAACCCCACAAACTCATAATTTCACTTTTAAGAACGCGAATTTGAAAGTTTTAACTTAGAATTTGAAAATCTTTGATAATTATAAATAACCCGAAAATTATCCTCAAAATTTGTTTAAGACCCGAAAATTTTTAGAAATTATAAATCTACCCAGATTTTTAAAATTTTCAGATCTGTCCCAAATTTTTAGAAATTCAGATTTGCCCCTAAACTTTCGAAAATTTACAATTAACCCCAGCCGGATATTTTTAATGTTTATTTAACCCCTCGGAGATTCTGAAAATTGCACAAAGACCCCATTTGAGTTTTTTTAATATTTATTTAACTCCTTGGAAATTCTTAAAATTGCACAAAGACCCCAGCCGATTTTTAAAAATATTTATTAAGCACCTCGGAAATTCTGAAAATTGTTCTAAGGCAACCAATCGACTTTAAAAATATTCATTTAACACCTCGGAAATTCTGAAAATTTCTCCAAGGACCCAATCGACTTTAAAAATATTTATTTTAGACCTTTGAATTTAAAAGAAACCCTAGAAAACCCTAATTTATACTAATACCCGAATTTGCTCCTAAATTTCCTAATTTCCAATCTTCCTACCTAAACCCCGAACATTTTACGATCTAAACGCAAGTAGCATGAAAATTGAACGACATAGAATGGTGACGACACACAAGTATTCATATAGCGAGCATGAGATCACGTTCGAGCATATATTAGCATGTAAATCACAAATTTCATACGATCACGTAAATTACCATGCAACACGTAGTAATCACAAGTTCAAAAAAATGTTTACGCGTGTAGGTGATCTTCACCTACCTTACGTCCGTAGAGAGCTACTTTACGGGTTATTTTTGCGTGATCCCGACCCAAGAATTTTGATCCCGAGCTCCTCCACGTGTTGGCGGGTTTATTATTATTATTCTTTCTTTCTTTTCCTAACTCTTCCTCTCTTCCTCTATTTATAGATGTCCTCATAGAGTATTAGGTGATTAGGTTTTGATTTTTAGGTATTTAGTTGGTTTTTATTTTACATTAGGTGATTAGGTTTTGTTTTTAGGTGATTAGGTTTTGGTGTGTTGTTTAGGTGATGATAAGGCCATTTTAGTTTAATTATTATTATTTTATTTCATTTTATTTTATTTTCGGTCCTCCCTTTTAGTATTTTATTATTATTGTTATAATTATTATTAGTATTATTATTTTATATTATTGGGCCAAAATTCCTAACCTCTAATCTATCTCTCGCACTCGGACCATTATTCTTCATTTGGCCCATAATTATTTTCGGCCCATTTAAAAAATTTGGGCCAAATTGTAAATTCTTGTCCCAATTCAAGAAGAAACTGGATCTTGTTCGAAAATAAATTTTGAAATTTCGAACATGAGTGAAATAATCCCGTATTAAATTTTTTACGGGTATTACATCCTTCCCCCCTTACAAGAATTTCGTCCCCGAAATTACATCGAAAGAAATAATTCGGGATAACGATTTTTCATGTCGTCCTCTCGCTCCCATGTGGCTTCTTCAATCGCCTGGTTTCGCCACAACACCTTGACTAGCGGAATGTTCTTGTTCCGAAGTCGGTTTACTTCGTGCATTAGAATCTCTACCGGTTCTTCTTCGTAGCTCAGATCCGGTTTGAGCTATTGGAAAAGAGATTCATTTTCCAGCACGTGATTGGGGTTTGCGACGTATTTACGTAAACTCGATACGTGAAACACGTCGTGGACTTTGGCTAACGAAGTCGGTAGTTCTAGTGGTACGCAACTTCCCCTACTCTCTTGAGTATTTTGAAAGGGCCAATGTATCTCGGACTCAATTTGCCCTTCTTCCCGAATCTCTTCACGCTCTCATCGGGGATATCTTCAAGAATACCCAATCTTCTTCCACGAATTCCAACGGCCTTCGTCGTTGATCAGCACAGCTCTGACTTTGGGCAGTTTGCATTCGTCCTCGAATCTTCGTAATCGCCACTGTCATCTCTCGTATCATATCGGGGCCCAAAAGCGCTCGTTCGCCGATTTCGTCCCAATGTACCGGGGATCGGCATTTTCGCCCGTATAAGGCTTCATATGGCGCCATCCCGATTGTGGCTTGATAGCTGTTGTTATAGAAAAGCTCTATTAGTGGAAGGTATTTGTTCTGCCTGGAAATCCAGATCGCACGTTCTCAACATATCTTCGAGCGTCTGGATTGTTCTCTCAGGTTGTTCGTACGTCTGAGGGTGATATGCCATGTTGAAGGACAATTTCGTCCTCATGGCCTTTTGTAATCTCACCAAGAATTGGGACAGAAACCTCGAATCCCGATCTGAGACGATTGAAATCGGGATCACACGGAGTCTCACAATTTCTTTTATGTACAGCTCTGCATACTTCTCCATGGAACAAGTTTGATTGATTTGCAGGAAATGGGCTGATTTAGTCAATCTGTCGACGATCACCCAAATTGCATCATGACCCTTTACGGTTTTTTTTTTTGCCTCAAGAATTCGATCTAACAGTGTTGGCTTCAACGTTATCGCTGCTAGTTTTATTTCGATCTTCCCGAAATTGATTATTTTCACTCCGGGTTGGCACAGGTTTGTATTAACTGATTTACGGCTCAAAGCTTCTGCGACTACTTTCGCTTTTCCTGGGTGATAATTTATCACACAATCGTAGTCTTTTGCTAACTCGAACCATCGTCATTGCCTCATGTTTAACACTTTATGCGGGAAGAAGTACTTTGGGCTTTTATGGTCTGTTAAAATCTCGTATCGTTCTCCGTGTAGATAATATCGCTAGATTTTCAGGGCAAACACCACGGTTGCGAGTTCCAAATCGTGTGTGGGGTAATTTTTCTCGTAGGATTTTGAGCTGTCGGGAGGCATACGTAATTACCTTCCCGTTATGCATCAACACGCACTCAAGCCATTTTTTTAAGGCATCACTGTATACCGAAAATCTTTCGATACCAAAGGCATTTTAAGAACAAGAACTGTTGTCAGTCATTTCTGCAACTCCTGAAAATTTTCTTCACATGCTTTCGTCCACTTAAATGGAATGTTCTCCATAAGTTAAGTCTGGCTTTCTTCACCGTTATTGTCACGATGAGCAGCTGCCGTTGGATCCAAGATAGTGCGCGATCTAATGGTCAGAATTTGAAGGCCGAAGATTTAATTATGTTCCTAGGATATCGCGTGAAAAGATCGACGACTGAGATGTTTAAGAAGTGAAAAGAATCGGATGGTGAATCGTGAGCGTTGGATAAAAAATCGGACGGATGATAGTGAAGGTGCTATTTCACTTACAAAGTTGCATGCGATTCTTGCTCTAACACGCAGAAATGCAAACCACGTGGCGACTTGTGGAGCGTTCGATCGGATAAAATGGACGGTGAAGATACGAATCACGCTTAAAACATGATTTCTATCTTATTAATGTCGGATTTCTAGTTTACTTTCTCGAGCATTTAACTTCTTTTAGAGGGAAAATCATCGTGAGGTGAAAACACAAGAGTTGTAGAAGAGATACAGATCTGTAACTTCCGTGTTGTGATCAATAAGAAAGGAAACTCGGTTGATCCGTGGACATAGGATGAAGTTCAGCCGTGTTTGTGCGTTAGTTCGCCGCACTAATTTCATTGATGCGACAGTCTACGCAGTGCATGTAAATACGACATTGATTTAAACGTGAGCACAATTTCTTTGTCGCAATGGACATCAACATCTTTCTTCGAGATTTTTGAATTGGATTTTTGTGATAAAAGTCCAATATGATTTTCTTCCTGTGCGTGATCTCTCAAATCAAGATTACGGCGTTTCGAAGAAAAAATCTGATCTCGAAATTTATGAAGTTTATCTTTATACGGCGTTCGAAGGAAACTCGAAATTAATGTTGCTTATCCTTCGCTTCACTCACGCCTATAAATAGGTACTTGATGCACGCTATGCACCACAACACAATTCTCTCCAACCACATCATTTAATTTTTTGCAATGTATAATCTTGGAGGAAATGCGGATCGTGAGGATGTTCCTCAGGAACCTTTTTGGAGGGAAAATCTCGAAAAGCTTAAATTTGAGTTATTCCTTCTTTTGGGATTGCTCTTCGCTGCAATCGCCATTTTTGTGATGTGGGTTGTCACTCACTGCAGTTGCGTTTAATTTGTGAAAGGTTATGTCATGGGAAGCCGCGCCTTTTTCTGGCATATTGGAAGAAGACGCCGGCAGAACTTCCCGAACGTCGTTGATGTTTTATCTTCTCAGATTATTTTTTTATGTATTCGGATTGTAATATGATTTTCAGTATGTAATCGTTATGCATCGACTCTATCATGTTTTCTCTATGTTCTCGTCTCGCTTCCTAATTTTCTACAATTAACCCATGTTTCTCTACATCATCGTCTCAGTTTTAAAATTGTATACAAGCTCCGATTTTTAAAAAAAATTTTATATCGGTCAATTCTCTTTTATTTCGCCGTTTATTTATTTTAACTTTCCGAATTTCAGCTTGATCCAATTCGGTCAGGCCCAAATTAACAAAGCCCAAGTTTTGAAAAGGCCCAAAATTTAAATTTTGCCGAATTCCAAATTGACCCGAATTTTTACCCAAATTTTTAAGCAACCCCAAATTCTATCAAAAGTCTGAATTTTTTTTTTTTTTTATCATTCTCTCCCTACCTTAATTTGACCGAGATTCTCCTACCAATCTAAGTGTAAAAGTACGAAATCTATATTTCGAACACATCAAGGAGCACATAAAATCACCCAAATATTCACGTAAAGCATATAACCGAAAATCATAAATCACATAATCACGTATTAAACTTACAGACGTAGGCTGACCCTCCAGGCTTTTGAGCGGCAGTACATGGACAGTCTACAGAACCTATAACCTAACGCTCTGATACCACCTGTAACGACTCAACTTCCTAGATACGTATTTTGGCGGATTTTCGCAGCGTAAGCAGCGGAAAGCCCATTTAATTAAAACTTTTAAAACATAATAACACAAATACATTAAATGTCTAAATCCATAGGTCCAAAACCAAACACATTTCTATTCATTGGGCCGAAGCCCATGAAGTCCTAGCCCAAATTTAAAAACACGGAACATAAACTCGTTTCACAGGTCGCGTCCCATGTACTGCGCCGCCCTCAAAAGTCCGTGGAGTCACCGCCATCAGCCGCCTAGTCGTGACGTTTCTCAACGTCCGACTCGTTCATACCTACACACGTAAACCCTGAGCTTTTGCCCAGTAGATGAAAATATGCAAGAATGCAAATGTTCTCACTCGACTCCCATCCCGACACATCTCACAAGATGCACGCTCGACTCTTTTCTCATATCTCATCTCAACTCATCTCATCACATCACATCAGGGCCCAAGGCTTAGGACTAAAGGCAACACGCGCGCAGGGGTCAGTAGCTCGGGAGGCCCCACTCCCCACAAGGGTCAGTAGCTCGGGAGGCCCACTCCCCACATCTCAATCATATAGTGCGCCTTAGTCCTAACCTCACTACTCATGCAATTCGACGACCATCACTCGATCATAAACTACCCCACTCCACATCACTGTACGATATTACCGTGACTCCGCACGATCCTTTCCCCTCGTAACACGTGTATGCAAATGTCGTGCAAGTAAAATGCAACACATAAAAAAGTGCAAATCTCTATATCACGTATCGGCCCGAGGTATCAGCTCGACCCGATCCGAAAACTATCGTACTCTAAATAATCGGGCCCAAAGCCCGCGTTCCGAATTACTCGGCCTGAAACCTTTCCCACCGAACTCTCCCTCCGAATTTCATTAAGGGTTCCAAAATTTAATCTTTTTTTACTCTAAGTCCCAAATTTTTCAATATAATACTTAAATTCTTAATTTAAAAATATTTTTCCAAATTTTACCTTCAAAACCCCACAAACTCATAATTTCACTTTTAAGAACGCGAATTTGAAAGTTTTAACTTAGAATTTGAAAATCTTTGATAATTATAAATAACCCGAAAATTATCCTCAAAATTTGTTTAAGACCCGAAAATTTTCTCAAATTTACAAATCTGCCCCGGATTTTAAAATCTCAGTTTAAGTCCCGAAAATTTTTAGAAATTATAAATCTACCCAGATTTTTAAAATTTTCAGATCTGTCCCAAATTTTTAGAAATTCAGATTTGCCCCTAAACTTTCGAAAATTTACAATTAACCCCAGCCGGATATTTTTAATGTTTATTTAACCCCTCGGAGATTCTGAAAATTGCACAAAGACCCCATTTGAGTTTTTTTAATATTTATTTAACTCCTTGGAAATTCTTAAAATTGCACAAAGACCCCAGCCAATTTTTAAAAATATTTATTAAGCACCTCGGAAATTCTGAAAATTGTTCTAAGGCCCCAATTGACTTTAAAAATATTTATTTAACACCTCGGAAATTCTGAAAATTTCTCCAAGGACCCAATCGACTTCAAAAATATTTATTTTAGACCTTTGAATTTAAAAGAAACCCTAGAAAACCCTAATTTATACTAATACCCGAATTTGCTCCTAAATTTCCTAATTTCCAATCTTCCTACCTAAACCCCGAACATTTTACGATCTAAACGCAAGTAGCATGAAAATTGAAGGACATAGAATGGTGACGACACACAAGTATTCATATAGCGAGCATGAGATCACGTTCGAGCATATATTAGCATGTAAATCACAAATTTCATACGATCACGTAAATTACCATGCAACACGTAGTAATCACAAGATCAAAAAAATGTTTACGCGTGTAGGTGATCTTCACCTACCTTACGTCCGTAGAGAGCTACTTTACGGGTTATTTTTGCGTGATCCCGACCCAAGAATTTTGATCCCGAGCTCCTCCACGTGTTGGCGGGTTTATTATTATTATTCTTTCTTTCTCTTCCTAACTCTTCCTCTCTTCCTCTATTTATAGATGTCCTCATAGAGTATTAGGTGATTAGGTTTTGATTTTTAGGTATTTAGTTGGTTTTTATTTTACATTAGGTGATTAGGTTTTGTTTTTAGGTGATTAGGTTTTGGTGTGTTGTTTAGGTGATGATAAGGCCATTTTAATTTAATTATTATTATTATTTTATTTCATTTTATTTTATTTTCGGTCCCCCCTTTTAATATTTTATTATTATTGTTATAATTATTATTAGTATTATTATTTTATATTATTGGGCCAAAATTCCTAACCTCTAATCTATCTCTCGCACTCGGACCATTATTCTTCATTTAGCCCATAATTATTTTCGGCCCATTTAAAAAATTTGGGCCAAATTGTAAATTCTTGTCCCAATTCAAGAAGAAACCGGATCTTGTTCGAAAATAAATTTTGAAATTTCGAACATGAGTGAAATAATCCCGTATTAAATTTTTTACGCGTATTACAACATCTTCGCATAATCCATCGAGCATATGAATATGATCCATTTTTGCTAAAAAAAAAGTCAAATGAAATCAAATGATTATATAGGAAAAAAGTCGGAAACATAAACCAACACCTCATAAACTAATCCTTTTATTTATTTATATTAATAATATTTTAATAATATATATTATTCGGGTTAAATGGGTTGATAAACGGGTTGATTTCGGTTTGAAAATCCGAACCCTAACCTGACCCACTTAATAATTGGGTTAGGTTCGGGTTTACCCATTTAAGTAAACAGGTCAAAAATACTAACCCGAACCTGCTATTTTCGGGTGCGGTTCGTGTCGGATTGGCGGGTCGGGTCGATTTTTAATAGCCCTACATACCATACGTGTTGGTGTTATATAAAATATTTGTAAATAGCCTATGCAGTTCTTTATAGCTAATAATTAGACCTATGGAGTAGATTACGACGAAGAACGCACTATTCGTACCCATACACACTTATAAGTATTAAAATATATCTATATTATCTAAATGTGAGGACTACTCTTTAATTAGTAAAATAAATACTCCCTCTGTCCCAAATGTTTATGGACATTTGAGAGTTGGCATGGAAATTAAGAAATTGAATTAATAATATAGAACAATTAAAAGGTAAAATGTATATTTTAACATGTCTTTTAAGAATATTTAATATTAGTGTATTGATTGTGATAGTTTTTTGCTAAATAAGGGAATGTACAAAAGATGTGGACGTCCGATTAGTAAAATATATAAAATGATTTGGGACGGAGGGAGTAGTACTTTACAATTTAACCTTAATGTTTTAATTTATTACAGTTTCATCCTTATATTAAAATTTTATTAAACAACAATTAATAATACAAAATAACTTGATTTATGTAGTATTAGTGAGGTAGCTCGGGTTTTTGTAATTAGCGGGAAAAAAAATCCAAATCTTGCTCTAAGAAACTTTCAAATATCAGCCGAGCAATGCGATAGAATATGAATCGACTTTCGAGTATTATGGAGACTAGTATTTTTGGAACACTCTTAAAAATATTTAATAGTATATTTATATTACTTCAATATTGATATTTATAATATTTTAATATTTACTAAATGCAATATAATTTTTAAATATATAAAGTGAAACTAATGTGTTAGAATATAATTACAGTAACTAAAATTCAGAAGTGAAATGATATCTTATTAAAAAATACGATAGATGAACTAAATTGCAAATAAAATAACAGACCAATGTGTTTTTAGCCATTCTAGCCATTTTATATAATAGAAGATAGATGCATTCAAATAAAACAATGGAACATTAATATAGTCGAAAAATACATTTATTTGATGTTGGTGATTCACTACAGGAGTAACACAAAACAAGACATAGTAGACAAAGGTGATATAGATAGCAAGCATACATCGAAATATTATTACGATAAAGGTCGTTTAGGGTTGATAGATCATTCGACCTTTAATACTTCGATCTCGAAGATGAGTTCGGAGTTGGGCTGAATGCCCCACGCGGGAAAACCGCCCGGGCCATAAGCATAGTCTGGAGAACACTGCATCACAGATACGAAAAAGGAAAAAAAAAACATATTTTTATTGCCATAGGCCAAGGATATCAAAATTGGTTGGGACTTGGGGAAATTAAGTTAATCCAAGAATCAGAATTTGTCTTAGTAATCGAACTTGTAAGAAGTGGCAAGTTATGATATAAGGCATACAAGTTCAAACAAACAATGATAGCAATGCCATAACACAAAGACACAGAAAAAATGCTTGGTTGGTTCATTTAAGTCTGGGCTGAGTTAGAGATGAAGCAGTAAAAAGGTTTTCTATTTGATCCAAGAAATCTTTAGTGGGAGTTTCAGTCAGTGAATCAATCCATTTTCTGAAGTGATGAGCTATATATTTGATTAAGAAGAATGGCAAGTAAAGATTTACCTTCAATCGAGCAACTTCTCCCACTTGCATACCTAGAACACCTTCATCCCATCCTGAAATCCAAATTTAACAAGGAGAAGGTCAATTAGAAGGTAGGTACACAGACCAAACGAAATACCTAAAAGAAAAACAGCAAATTGACAAAAAAATTACCTTTAATAACCTTTCCTTGCCCTATTTTGAAAGAGAAGGGCGTCTGTCCTGGATCCTTAGTACTGTAGTTCCACAAATCGCAAAATTAAATTCACCGCCGTTCCTCGATTTGTCGACAGATTAATGAAAACGAAGATAGAAATTAAATTCACAAAATTACCTCCAGAACTTTTTCGAGAGATCTCCGTTTTTGCCGAAGCCGGTGCAGTGAACGGTGACGTTCTGACCCGGAGCGGGTTTCGGACCCGATCCGGTTCTCAGGAGCTCCTTTTCCACGCCCATCGCCCTAATTCGGCTCGCAAACATACAACAGCTCTACCTTTCTTCTTCTTAGGGTTTAGTGTCAGCTTTCTTCTTCTGCTATGGAGTGAGAGAGATGGATTTTATCCTCAACTTTCCTTTCTTCAGAGCACGTGCTTATCATATCGTATTGGGCCGAAATTTTTAAATGTCTCTTATGAGCCCAACTAGTGGCCTAAATTTGAGCCCAATTAGGCCCAATTAAAACTTGAACGTCTTAGGCAAGATGATTTAGTTATGTGCTGTTGAATCAAATCTATTGGAATTACTTACAATTAGGTGCTTACCAAACTTTTAATCAAGAAAGTCAAAGGGAGGGATATCAGATTCCCACTAAAGATTTTTACATTGTTAATTTATAAATTGTTGGGTCTTGTGAGAGGTGCCTTTATTTTTTATGTAATGGAATTTGTTATTGGTAATAAATAATAGCACGTGTTTAAAAATAAAATCCCCTGAGTCGTCGTAAATTTTGTAGTTGTATTAGTGGAGATTGATCCAATGTACTTTGACTACCTTACCTCGTGGGGAGTAACTAACTCTTCGTTGGTTCGTTGACCACTGAAATCAAATGTAAGAAGAAACGTTTTATTAAATAATAACATGGACACATGGTGGGTGATGTGAGCAATAATATTTAATTTCATTAATGATAAATCAATACGTTGTCCTTGATAGAGTTCATTGAAAGTAAGCATTTTGCCTCTCTGAATGAATATGAAATGTGTGAAATGTTATGAATAAACTTGTGGATGAATATCTATCTAAGATCGTCACGTATGTATTCGCCCAATAATCACAAACCCATACCTACTAATAGACAAAGAAACGTAACGACTATCTTATATTTAAATATGCAATAAATGAGGCCAACTGCACAATAATTTACTCCATTGCCCATACACTATGAAAGTACTATCTATAAATATATCTCAGCAACTTGAATTCATATTTTTTTTTTTTTTTTCAAAAAAAGGAGAACCGAAAACGAACCTATTAATTTTAAAATACCCCATGTGGTTAGTTAGCATGGGTTAAATATTAATGAACCCCATGAAACTTGAAATATTACAAATAACTACCCTTTCCAGCAATAAATAATTTAAGATGAATGCCCTTCATTCGCGTTAGAGAAACCTTAGACCGAACTCCAGGGGTCGTTACGTAATTTCTCGAATATGATTTTCTCGGACGTATTCCACTAGGAAAAGAAAATAAATAAATAAAAAGAAATGTGCATGATGTGCCCTTACGGCAAATATAAATAGAACCCAACCATCACCTTGTTGTCGAACTCCATAGCCATTCATTCATTAATTCATTCATATGAATTCATTTTCTGAGCGTTATTACGCACATCCCATTATTAAAGAAGGACCAACCTAAGATTTAAGGTTTCTAACCCATGGTCCTTATTTTATTGCAGGCGCAAAAAAGCTCTCAAAAATGGTGGTGATTGATCAGTATATTGTCGGAGGTTTCATCGCTTCTCTTCTCGGATTTATTTTGCTTTGCAGACTTCGAGGCAGCAGCGTCAAGAGAACGAAGGGATCATCGGCGCCGCCGCCGCCGTCCAAGAATCTCAGTCGAGATGACGAGTGCGTTACTGCCACTTACGGCGGAGATAGGAAGAGTAGTAACGACGGAGACGCTGACGTCATCATCGTCGGTGCCGGAGTCGCCGGAGCTGCTCTTGCTTACGCTCTTGGGAAGGTAATAACTGATTTGATTTATTAATTTTGCGTCTCTTGGTTAGCCACAGCTTAGTTTATTTGGCTTCCCAGAATTTACGTCATTTTGGGTTTCTTCATTAATATTTGGGTTATATTAAGTTTCAGGCCCCAAAAATATTTTAAAATAAGATTAAGACCCTTTTCGAAAAAATATTAGTTTAAAGGACCCAAAATTTAGAGATAAGCACCTATAATATGAATTGTTATCGGATTATCGCTTTGTGTTATTTCACAACAATGAAGTGTTAGTTCTGAACAATGAAGTGTTAGTTCTGAACAATGAAGTGTTAATGAACAAATCGGGTCCTTAATGTTTTTATTATTTTCTGGCAGGGACTAAAAAGAAAATTGCCCCTTAATATTTTATTATTTTGTCAAACTGCATCGAGTATCACAATTTCTTAATTTAATACACATATGTTTAAATAATCAAGTCAATAATATTACGTGGGATTGATCTATCTAGCGTGTTTGGTTGCAAGACTTTGGAATCTATTTTCCCTCATTCATTCGATATATCTGAAAGTGATGGTTGAGATTCATTCAAGAACCAGTTATCTTACCAGTTGTCTAACCTGAACAATATTTGATCACTCTTCTTTAAATCCCTAGAAATCTTTAGTTTTTGTAACCGAATAACGTTTATAGGACGGACGACGTGTTTGCGTGATCGAAAGGGACTTAACCGAACCTGACCGAATCGTCGGCGAACTATTACAGCCCGGCGGTTATCTCAAACTGATCGAGTTAGGCCTCGAAGGTTCGATCTTCGACTAAAAAAAATTATTGTTATGTTACAAACGATCTTCGGGTTTTTTTATTTATTTAGTCGCGCAGATTGTATGAGAGGCATCGATGCTCAGAGAGTTTACGGATATGCACTTTACAAGGATGGTAAGGATACTAAGTTGTCTTATCCTCTCGAGGGTTTCGACTCAGATGTCTCGGGGAGAAGCTTCCACAACGGTCGGTTTATTCAGAGGATGAGAAAAAAAGGCGTCGACGCTTTCAAGGTACGTCACGTCTATGCTGATTTACTTCTTATTCAGTTTTAAACGTGGAATCCTCATTTAATGAATGATCCACACGACTGAGCTGTAATGACATGCTAAATAATCACTTCACCTAAAAATTTTATCTCGAGACAGAGCACATCACAAAGTTAATTTATATTTCCAACAAGTGTAACACAATAAACTCCGCGGTGCAGTGTAAGAATCGTACAAGGAACCGCAACGTCTCTGGTCGAAGAGAGCGGAACCATCAAAGGCGTGCAATACAAGACGAAGAACGGCGAAGAATCGGCGGCTTACGCCCCTCTCACCGTCGTCTGCGACGGGTGTTTCTCCAACTTGAGACGCTCGCTTTGTAACCCCGAGGTAGATCGTTTTTATTTATAACATTTTTTTTTTATAAATTCTTATTCAAATTCGAAAGATAATCAATAGGTGAAAAACCCGTCATACTTCGTCGGCTTAGTCCTCGAAAACTGCGAACTCCCATACGCAAATCACGGGCATGTCGTCCTCGGAAGCCCCTCGCCGATTCTCTTCTACCCCATAAGCGGTGCCGAAGTACGGTGCCTTGTCGACGTCCCAGGCCAGAAATACCCTCGATCGCGAACGGCAAAATGGCGCGTTACCTAAAAACCATCGTAGCTCCTCAGGTAATAAATTAATAATTTTCAATCGTTCGTAACCCTTCTTTCGAAAATCGTAATGATTTTCGATGTATTTCTCTCGTATCAGATTCCTCCTCAGCTCTTCGACTCGTTCGTAGCGGCGGTGGACAAGGGAAACATAAGGACGATGCCCAACAGGAGCATGCCGGCCAATCCCCAGCCGACACGTGGCGCGATCCTACTGGGCGACGCGTTCAACATGCGCCATCCACTGACCGGCGGAGGAATGACAGTCGCCTTATCGGACGTCGTCTTACTGCGCAATCTCATAAGGCCCATCAAAGACTTAAACGACACTGCACCTACGCTCAGCAATTACCTTGAGTCGTTTTATACCCTGCGAAAGGTATACATATTTGATATGGTGTCTACCTACCGTGAGCATCGTATGCACTTTTTTTCAATCTTCGATGCCGTCATCACCTCCCTCGATCCTCTCATATCAGCTGTCGCCTAAATCGCTCTCTCTAATACGTTGATTTCTTAAGAAAATTCATCATCTATTACCAATCGTATAGTCACGATTTTATTTCTAAATTTTTTATGCTTAAACGTATTTTTTTTTTATTTTGGGGGAACAGCCTTTGGCGTCGACGATTAATACGTTGGCGGGAGCGCTTTACGAGGTGTTCTGCGATTCGCCGGACCCCGCGAAGAAGGAGATGAGGCGAGCTTGTTTCGATTATCTGAGCCTTGGCGGGATTTTTTCTCAGGGGCCGGTGAGCTTACTCTCAGGGCTAAACCCGAGGCCTTTGAGCCTCTTTCTTCATTTCTTCGGAGTGGCTGTTTACGGGGTCGGCCGATTAGTATTCCCATTTCCTTCGCCGGGAAAGATATGGCTTGGGGCTAGGCTGCTTTCGGTGAGTCTAACTTTTCTAATTTTTATTTTTTATTTTATGCTTTCTTTAGATAATATTTATGTGACATATTTTATTACAGGGTGCTTCTGGGATTATATTTCCGATCATAAGAGCTGAGGGAGTGAGGCAAATGTTCTTCCCTGCGACTGTGCCAGCTTACTACAAAGCTCCTCCTCTCCCAACTGTTAATTAAATTTACATATCTATATATATGGAAATGTATCTATGATTACTTGTGTTTTGTAATAAATTACATTCAATTGACTATGCATGCCATATGTTATGAATCTTCAAAATGATGATCAGTCTCATCGAAAATTTCTTCCTGAAATTTAACAATAAACGGTGATGAGGACGGTGATTTTTCGCTCGAAAAATAGATATACGATGGCGGGCGAATTACCTGAAGAAGCTCCTCGATGACGTCCTCCATTGTAATAACCCCTACAGCTTCTTCTTCCTCGGGGAGGGTAGGCAGTGGATTCCCGTCGATTTCCAGGATGTCGGCGTACATGTTTTTCGTCCACTTTCTGCCTTTGAAAGAATCGTTTCCCCTGTTTGGAAAACTCTTCCATTTCTGCAGAGGTCTTTTGGGCTTGGGCGACTTGTCGGCCTCATCGATGACTATTTTCACGTCTTTGTCTGAATCTTTAGAACGGCGTTTTCAGCAAAACGAAAAAGTAAATCGCTGGCGAGAAAAAAAAATGGACGTACTTTCGATAACTCCGTTGCTAACGGATAATTCGGTCTCTTTCGTACGACAATGTCTCACCACGACGGCCATGTGGCTGTGCCCTTTCTGAAATTCGTTTAGGATGTCATAAAGAGGCATAGTTTCCCGAACCCTGCGCCACAATACGCATGAAATGCATAATTTTCTTTTCTTTTTTTTTCGTCGTGTCGTTCGATTGATTAGTTTTCAGAGGGGCTAACGTACTTTGGGATTCTTCGAATGGTCACACTCTTCACGGGATTGTTATCGTCGGGGTGAATGGTTAAGAGGTTTTTAACCTGCGTTCAACGAAAGCCAAGAAAAGAAATGATGGTTTTATTCGATAAAGCATAAGAGAAAATGAGACAAATTAATTACCAGGACGAGGCCGATGATGTTCGTAGGATGCTCGTAGTAGACGGGCACTCTGCTGTGTCCCCTCTCTAGGATCAGATTCATCAATGTCCTGCAAAATAATTCAGAGAGAGACAGAAGCACAGAAGGTCAATAGGCAGGGCAAAGCTATCGATGAGGTAATAACGAAATCACCTATCGAGCACTGCGTTAATGTCGATGGCAAAGGTTTCGGATATTGGAGTCATGGCGTCGCCGGCGGTCTTTTGACTGAGTTCAAGTGCCCCGGCGATGATGGTCGTCTCGTCGTGGGTGAGTTCTCCTCCTTTGCCAGCCTTACATAAAAAAAAAGAACTCAAGAATCATCGATCGTTAGGAGGAAGATTTTCCTCATATGGTAAAATCAGTGATACCTCGTTTCCATGTAAGTTAACGAGCGTTTTAAGCTCTGCACGGCGAAACAGAGTTCTATGGCCATGACCAAGTAAGAGATCCAACAACTGAAATCACAGATGTAATGAAAATAACGGGATAGAAACATAGGCGACAATATGACGAAAAACAGTGAAGTTATAACCTTGCTTATTGGATATGCAATGGGAAAACAGACCAAGACAAGGATACGCACCATCGGTGCCACAGTTGCACCGATCGCAAGTCCATATCGAGAGCAAACCGATTGAGGGATGATCTGAGGATATAAGAATCATAGCAGATTACATAATAACTTCAACGCTGGTTTAATGGCAAGGAAAATAGAGCTTTCTTACCTCACCAAACAAAAGAATCAAAGTGACAGATATCAAAATTGCTCCCCAGGCCGTAACTAGGCTGTCCAGAAAAATCGGAAGCGCCTGAAGAAATCAAAGTACGAACCACCAAAAGTTAGCATACCTTAGCCATTGAAGGCGAAAGCCCTTTCAAGCACGAAGAAGTACATATGTATCCCTACCTCCATAGCAGCTGCATTGCAGATGAGCAGAGTGACAAGCAACAAATGCTGATTCCTCACAACCGGCAATATTTTAGCTGCAACATCAAATTGACCAATTCGTAAACCTATCTAGAGCTCCGAATCTCATAAAACTCCCAAAAAAGAAATAAATTGAACATAAAAAATCCTCAAATTAGGAAATTTACCAGCGTGTTGCTTGTCCTTAGGCGTGCCAGACTTGGCGAGAACTTCGAGATCGACGAGGCTCAGCGACATAAGACCCAAAGTGAGCCCAGACATCAAGCCGGCGAACAGCACCAGGAAAAAAACAAGCGCAATGTGGATAAAAAACTCCGCCGCGCAGCATTTGTACTCCACCGTCATCTGTACGTCAATCACCGATCGGCGCCAAGAAATTAAGATGCCCTTCTTCGCCGAGACGACGACGACCTCTAATGGAAACTCCCCCGATGAACGGTGCGGTTCAGCTCTATGCAGTTCTTATCTTTTTTTCTCAGAGTGGACTGATGACCTGGCTCGGCGTAGACATGATTGGACAGTCATTAAGGCCAGGGTATATATAGTTTACAATAGATACAATATTTAATTTAAAAAACTTATATAAGAAATATAATGTTGCTGAGAAATATCTTATAGAGGAAGAAGGATATCTTCGTACGTAACTAGAAGTGCTTTATGGGCTTTCGTTGTAACTAATTATCCTACATTGATGGCGTATGTGAAATTTTCAATCATACCTAACACTAGTTGTATTTAATTAAATTAAATTTCGTGCCAAGGTGTGACGGTTAAGCTTTAATCATCTCCGAGCAAAACGAAAAAATGCAATATTTACGTTATAAATTCACATAGTGAAGCACGTGACAGTTTTCCAAGGTAGAATTGGACAATATCTTAGATTCTTGTGTAACGAGGTGTTGGTAATGAATCAAGGAATAAAGAATTATGCTCTATATTTGTTCAAAGATACACCAAGATGTGATTTTGATTTGTCGGCATTTTTTGTGCATAAATTATTATTCTATATTCGGATGATCTACAGATTATTATATATATTGCTTATATTCTTGATTTTTTTCGAATACCTTAAGCTGCCTAGTTTTCAACAAAAATAAATGAACCAATTAGGGCGGAGCTCTATTTCGATTAATAGTTGAAAACCTGGGTAAAAACATACTTGATAAAAGGATAAATGGTTCTTTTCGCTAAAAAGGTAAAGATGAACAAGCTATTAGAGTTGAAATAAGATACCTTGGTCGAGAAATAAAATCCAATTATTCCATAGTCAGAAGGTCAAAGTGTAAGTTTGGTGGCGGTACATCTAGGCCTGTGCATTCGGTACGAACCGTACCGTACACCGAATTTTTGGTAGTGAAAATGTTCGTACCGAATACCGAACCGATTTAGCAGGTTCGGTATTCGGTTTTTACCGAAATAATTTCGGTAAAATCGGTATTTTACCGAAAAAACCGAAATTACAGTAAAAAATACCAAAAATGAAATTAACCAACTAGAATGCATTTCAACCAACAGATTAAGAACCTTAACCATCCAAAACAACTAAGTTACATCCAAAACAGTTCCAAAACATATAATATTTAGCATAAAGTTCTTCAAAATAGATTCTTGACTGAGATAGTGCAAATCCTCATAGGCCGATGATGTTCGATTCCACGCCAACGTTGGAGGACATATCTGTATCCACACACGGTGTAAAACAAAATGCCACAATATTAGACGTTATATGATAAACATAGTAAAAAAGAAACAATTAATATACCATTTTCAATTTTGGAGCGATTCGTAGTCTTCTTCCACGTCCTTGAATGGCGCCTACGAAGCCAGTCTTGACAACAAATTAATGCTTGTGCCATTTTAGGAGTCAAAGAAGCTCTAAAGTCATCAATAATTCGACCCCCCGTGCTAAAGGCAGACTCAGAGGCCACCGTAGTTATAGGCATAGCAAGTACATCACGAGTTAACCTCAATAAAATAGGAAATCTCGGAGCAAGCATCTTCCACCATTCCATGATATCAAAATCTTGAACATCTTTCTCTATATGTTCACTTAGATAGACATCCACCTCGGATTGATCGAAACCTCCACTTTCATGCATCATTTGTTCACTTAGATAGACATCTATATGTTCACTTACAAGCCTTGATATGACTCTTCATTCCGGAAGTTCCATTTCTTAATGAATCAGCCACATAATTTTTCTCACAATACTTGCATTTAGCTTTCGAGCTTCCATCTTTATCGGTGGATAAAGTAAAATGGTCCCAAAATTCAGACCTCCTGCACATTACCTTTCTCTTTGGTCTTCCACTCCGTGCTTGTTGGCTATCTTCTTCAGTTTGATCTGTGATTGGTTCGCCCGAGCCTGACGATGGCATTGGCATATTTGAGCTTTGAACAGCATCGGGTGCCGACAAAGGGTTCGAAGGGTTCGAAGACTCACCTCCTTGACTATCCATTCTACAAATGATAAGCGAGCAAATTATAAATGAGCCACCTCACGGCTAGTTAAAATTGAGCAAAATATAATCCTACAAGTTGAAATCGACCATCAATTAAAAAAAAACACCCTTCGAAAATTTCATCACACCTACCGTTGAACTCAACACCGTCGAAGGCAAATTCAATCCAACAAAGAGAGAGATTCACCAGGGGGAGATTAGCAGCGTCGATTTGGGATTTGTTTAGGCGTGAATGAAGATTTGGAAAAAAAAGCTATGCCATTGATCGATTAAGGGCTACTTCGACTTGGTCGATTGTTTTGTTTCTTTTCAATTTAGGGTTATTTTATTAACTCCAAGTCTCCAAGCGTGGTGTACAACTATATTTCGTTATTATTTATTGTTGGGGTAACTTCAATTAAATCCCCCTACCCCTATTTTCTTACACATAACTCCCCATTCCATCTTATTTATTAACAAACAATCTTACACATAACTCCCATGGACGATTTTGCCCCTATATTTTGCAGTACCAATATACATATGTTTGTAGTACCTCTTGGACGATTTTAACCCCTCTATTAATTTCCACACCCTCACCCCAACTTGTAGTACCAATCTACGCATGTTTGTAGTACCAATTTATAGATGCTCGTGGTACCATTCCATGAGCCCGTGGACGATTTTGCCCCTCTACTAATTCCCACACCCTTTTCTTTTCCTTACCCAAACTTGCAGTACCAATATACGTATGTTTGTAGTACGAATGTATGGATGTTCGTGGTACCATTCCGTGAGCTAGTGTAGTACCATACGTAGGTTACTTGTAGTATTTTTTCCGTACCATTTGCTTAACTATCGCAACTTCTACCCTAAAATTGTAGCACCAATACACATATATTTGTAGTACCAATTTATAGATGTTCGTGGACCGTATTATATGCTAGTGTGGTACCAAGATTAGGTTACTTGTAGTACTAATATCTATGGTAACCGTCACGACAAAAAAAATTCGGATGGCGTCGAAAAATTCGTTACCAAAACTTAAAGTACCAATATACGTATGTTTGTAGTACCAGTGTATCGATATTCGTGGTACCATACCGTGAGCTAGTGTGGTACCATACGTAGGTTACTTGTGCTGAGCACATGGTACCGAAAAAAGATACCACAAGTAACCTACGTATGGTACCACACTATCTCACGTTATGGTACCACGAACATCTATACATTGGTACTACAACCATACGTTATTGGTACTTCAAGTTTGGGTAAGGAATTTTCGGCCATCTGAATTATTTCTGGTCCGTGACCGTTGGCATAGATTTTGGTACTACAAGTAACCTACTCATGGTACCACACTTGCTTACGATACGGTACCACGAGCATCTGTATATTGGTACTACAAATATATGTATATTTGTCCTACAATTTTAGGGTAGGAGTTGCGATAGTTAAGCAAATGGTACGGAAAAGGTACTACAAATAACCTATGTATGGTACTACATTATCTCACGGAATGGTACCACGGTATGGTCACGAACATCTATACATTGGTACTACAAGAATACGTATATTGATACTAGAAGTTTTGGGTAGGGGGTCTGTGGCTATTGACAGGTTATGAGTATAGATTATTAAGCAAATGGTACGGAAAAGGTACTACAAATAACCTACGTATGGTACTATATTATCTCACGGAATGGTACCACGGTATGGTCACGAACATCTATACATTGGTACTACAAGAATACGTATATTGATACTAGAAGTTTTGGGTAGGGGGTCTGTGGGTGTTGACAGGTTATGAGTATAGATTATTAAGCAAATGGTACGGAAAAGGTACTACAAATAACCTACGTATGGTACTACATTATCTCACGGAATGGTACCACGGTATGGTACCATGAACATCTATACATTGATACTACAAGAATACGTATATTGCTACTACAAGTTTTGGGTTGAGGGTCCGTGGGTGTTGACAGGTTTTTGGGTAATATTGTTGTTTTATAAGGCTAAAATCGTCCATTAGGTAGCTATGTGATATAAAAGTTTGAAGTAGGGAGTTTGATGATAAATGAATGGGAAGGGGGGAGTTAGTTGATTAATAGTTTGGGATTAGGGAGTTATGTGTATATTTCTCTTTATTGTTAACCAATTTAATATATAACTATTTAATATATTTTATTATACAAATTCGGTATTTCGGTATACCGAACATACCGAATAATAAAACAGGTACCGAACCGAAATACCCGAAATTTTTTATTTAAGAAATCGAATACCGAACCGAAATTTTTGGTCCGGTTCGGTTCGGTATGTACCGAAATTTCGGTATTTCGGTTTGTTCGGTCGGTATACCGAACTACGAACACCCCTAGGTACATCCAAAATTAAATGGATGGGATGGACAGTCCACCAAAGCCCATATACATAGTAACAAACTTCTTATTTTTATCAACGTGTGATCACTTGGTTCGACCTAACATCAACTCCAAAAGTACTTCAAAATAACAATCTATACCCAAATTCTTTCTCCAACACATACTCAAAACCAAACCTAAAATAGATTTTTATCATTTTTTCTCACCTCCTATACCTAGAGCTGTCAAACTGGACCGCGGCCCGCAGGCTCTAATTTTTTAGGCCTGCCGAAACATTAAATATTATTATTATTTTAAAATTTAAGATTTATTAATAAAATATGATGATTTTTATATTTTTTAGCTATAATTGGTAATTAAAACATAAATAAATCAAAATTTAAAAAGTTTACAAAAATTAGATATTTTTCCAACTTAAATTCTTTATTTTTTTTACTATTTTTATATTATTTTTTCCTGTTTTTTATTATTTTCTCTTACTTTTTCTTATTTTTTATTTTTTTTCTTATTTAAATTTTTTTTTTGAAATTGGCGGGCTAAGCCCGCCAGGCCCGCTACCCGCCCGCAAGCGGGGCGGGCCTTATATTTCCAGGCCCGCCAGGAGGCGTGCTTACCCGCGCCCGCCCCGCCACTGGCGGGCTTTGGCGGGCTACGGGCTGGCCCGCCCCGCCGCTCGTTTTGACAGTACTACCTATACCTATATTTGAGTTTCTACTATTCATCACCTTAAAACTTTCCAAGTCTTACTAATTGACCCCTCAACTGCTAATAATTATATTTTTAACTTAATAATATTTTAACTAAGTTTTATTAGGTGTATCTACAGAAAAGTACCTAGTTATATAAAAACTTTGTATGTCAGACCCCCTGTCAGAAAAATTTTCATATAAGTACCCGTTCGATTGTGTGTACCATTTTCTCAGTCTTGACGTACCTTCTGTATGTGTATTAAGTACCATGTCACGCGTATATATGGTACCTATATACGGTCTATATGGTACTTTAATGTGTGTTATATGATGCACTATTTTCTCACTGTATTACGTACCACGATATGTTTCCATATGGTACCTAAATGTTTTCTATGACGTACTTGCGGAAGAACGGATAGCAATGTGCAAAAATTTTATGCTGACAGGTACCTGCATATAAAAAATATGACAAGGGTCTAATTTGCAAAATTTTTATATAATGGGTATTTATGTGTATTCTCATATTATTATTTATATTATTCTTTTATATTATAATACATGAATATTTTGTTTCAAAAAAAGGTTACAAACTACAATATTAAAATTCTACAAATTTGCGTCTTAATATCTTTATGTTTGTGTATTGCTTTCTAATGAATATTTATTTCTCCTGCTTTTAGTTTATCACTTATATCATTAGTTTATTTTACATTTTTCCAATCATATTTAAAATAATAGTTTGGTCTAATTTGTAATTTTAGTAAAATATGTGGGTGTTGTTGAAATGAAACAAAAGTTGAAGTGGAAATGAATATTCTGAGAATATTCTTTTGGGTTTGAGAATGAATTTAACTGTTGGAGAAGAATTACTGTTGAACGTGACATTTGTAAAATGAGTTTGAGAATAGGTTTTATCGTTGGAGATGCTCTAACTACCTAAAGACCCTTCATAATAATTGTAATAAACCCTAAATTGTTAGAATATCAAAACTGAAAGCTTCAATTTCGTTTTTTTTTCTCACACCAAACGATCAAATGAAAAAATTTGCATGAGCTATAACCAAGAAAAATGACAAGGGGTTTAAAGTATCATGTGTTCGAGGATCATATTGACTGTTAATATTCCCCTTGAAGAGTAGTAAACTGCCCTGCGAATAATCGTCTCCTAGTCCTATATCATTATTAGGATGGTCCAAGATCTCATCTTTTTATCCTTGATGAGGCATGGGAAAGTTGAATCATGATATCGCATGCTTTTGTAAAATGTGCTACTTAGGATAATATAAACATAAGTCAACTATTCTTACAAGAAGTAGAAGAACACTTCTAAATAAAGTGCAAACGTCGCATGATAATGGACTTGTTGGGGTCCTCGAAAGAATCGTACTTTTTCTTTAAGCTATATTGACTGTCGAGCGTCGCTATTAAAATCGCAGGCTTTTCTGGTTCTATAAATTGATTCGTTTCACATAGAGAATATCGAAGAAAATAACAAATGGCCAAGGTTGTTACCATGGTAATAACACTTATCTTCTTTCTTGCAATAACATCTCGGCATAATGTTATCCTCGCTCGGCCAAAGCCGAAGATTCATTTCACCGATGCCTTCAAAACCGACAAGAATCGCCAGGTAAGTCACTAAGATATAAGCTAGTTAGTTTTGTTAGTTATTATATATTCTTTGATCTCATTAAACTCTAGATCTCCTTTTGTTTCAATTTAGGGCGAGGTGAAGCATGTGGATAATGATGTAATGAATGAGGAAGATGATAGCTCATGTAATGGACTGGTTGAAGATGAGTGCATGATGATGAGAAGAACGACACTGGATGCACATATCGACTATATCTACACACAGAATCACAAACAACCGTGAAAAGATTATATATATATATATATATATATATATATAATATCAGACTTCTGCGTTTATATATATGTGTATATTATATTGATCCTATGTGTTCCAACGTCCTAGCATGTACCATAATACCATTCTTATGTACTATATATTATTTTAAAGATATTTGTCTTTTTTTTTTGTTGTTGCTATAAATACAAAAATGATATATTTCTTACAAACTACATTTTTTTTTTCATTAGTGGTTCAACCAAACTTCATGGATATATAGTCTCGACAAAAAAGAAAATAAAAACTTGAGACGTGAACATATTTAAGGAATCTGATTAGTGTAATACGAAAGGTAAAGATCCTATGCACAAACCACATGATTACTCAAGCTTGTGTGCAACTTTCGGTGTGAAATTATTATTATTTAATCATTATTATTACCATTATATTTGACATCATAATAACTATTGAATTATTTTTTTTAAGACCTAGCTCAATTTATTAATATCCTCTCTAATATCGAGTAATAATATCAACTCGCTAAAATGCAGTTGACATGTACATAATCGGAATCCTAGCATATGCCCAACTGTTATTACAGCAATTAATGGATTGTCCCCAAGAAAATTAATTAATACTGAACCCCAAGGTTTAAATCTCAGTTGACAATGACAACTATACACATACATATTAATGTAATAAGATTATAAATGAAACTGAATCCAGAGAAAACTTCGTTATAATTATAAGAGGCGACTGCTCTCCCTTTTTTCACTATTAAAGAGAAGAAAAACCCCACATATAAGTTTTCTATTCTATATCGAAGACTGAAAAGTGAACTGCAAAATAATTGAAAAAGAAGATATATAACATGACGATTCACTTGGAAAGCTTGGTTAAATCAATAAAGTCAAAGGTGGGATTTTTGAAGAAAACATCGAAGAATAAGAGATACGTAAAGATGGATAAGAGTGCGAGCGTAAGGGTTGAGATTCGTAGCAAGAAAGCTCGAAAACTCATCGATAAAACCCTAAAAGCTGCTGATCAGCCTGGTAAGGCTTGTATCTCTTGAATGTCTCTTTTTCTTCTGTTTTTGATAAGCTTTTGCTTTGGACTTAAGATTTTAAAGTGTTACGAACGAACCCTAATTAATGGTATTCTGTCTTTTTCTAGTTGTAATAAAGAAAAAATTAACGTTACATTGTTATCATAGTTTAAGGATTAAACTCTACAATCGTACGATGAGTCCTTCGAAGCATTGCGTATGTTTTTTTGTTTATTAGAAATCGAGGGGTCCTTTCTAAACCAATTGATAATAGAGGAGAAAGCTTCTTATATATATACTGGCTCGAAGAGCTTGAATTATCCGATGTGGAACGAAACCGACTTAGAATCTCAACATGTTTATTTTTCTAGTCTTTCGCCAGAATGAGTTAAGTCCTAATTTTAAGTGACATCGCCATATGAAACACCATTTGTAGGTTTTCTGTTATTTCCGAAATTTTAATGAATATGAAGATATGTTGCTCTTTATTGATTAAGGGACAATAAGTTGGAAAAGAAAAAGGAATAATAATATATGAAAAGAAGAAACGATTAATTCAATTCTTATGTCACGCTACTATGCTATTCATTCTAGTCATAAATCTTCATAAATCCTTGGCAAACCCAAATGTCAACCTTGCCGTGATTTTCCAATTAACGGCTGTGTCCTGATTATTTAATGTCATCCCCATTAAATGGCAAATGGGCACTACGTATTGTGGTAGAAAAATAATGCCGCGTGCAATTATTAGACATTTAATTTAATTTCTAATACAATATACGTAAAATTAAAATTCCTATATTGATTACAGTTTGGGCTCGAAATTTATTACAGGCCCAAATAAATATATGCATAACATACTTAAATATTTGAAAAATAATCCGTAGGGTCTATGGAATGACGATGAGACGACCAATGTTGAAACATTTTTCGGTATTTACTAGGTATCATCTCATTTAAAAAAAAAATCAAATCTCAAGAAGGTTCCAAAAACATATGATAGGTACATACAAGGTAGTCTACATTTAATATTGTTTTATTAACCTTTTGAATACTTTAGTACTATTTAAAGATACATATAACATAATTTCCTTCATGACGAAGACTCAAAAAACGCGTTTTCTTCGTTCAAATTCTAACAAACAAATCAAGTGGAGCTTCAATTAGGGGTGGCAAAATTCTCACGGTGAACCATCCCCGTTGGGACCCGATGCTATTGGGACGGGGAATCCCCGGTCAAAATGGGGATGGGGAGTTGACGGTGATTCCCCATTGG
Source organism: Craterostigma plantagineum (assembly GCA_027422505.1). Taxonomy (NCBI): domain Eukaryota; kingdom Viridiplantae; phylum Streptophyta; class Magnoliopsida; order Lamiales; family Linderniaceae; genus Craterostigma; species Craterostigma plantagineum. Next base: position 6,005,170 of record JAPQWV010000015.1, read on the forward strand.
TGAAAGAGGGGGGATGGGATGGGGATGGTAATCATGTTTCTCACCCATCCCCGGCCCCGAACCCGGCCCCGTTTGAATCAAATGGTGATTATTCTCCGATTCGATTTATTATTAAATGCTATGAAAAACTAATTTGGATCAAGAATTCTGAAAGACTATCCTTTTATATTCAGGATCGTATGTAAAAGAAAAAATTCTACTTCCAATATATATTCTTCATGATACACGAATATTTCAATTACATATTATTTTAAGTTTTTTATACTCTAATTTACATATTGATTTGTCTATATTACTTAGTTTAAATTTTTTGCTGCAAAAATAAATTAATTTATTGGATACACATGAATATGGGAACCCGAATCCCCCACGGGGAACCCGATTCCCGAACGGTGATTACCCATCCCCGAACCAATTCCTCACAAGCGGTGAATTAGTGGGGATGGTATGAAGCACAAGAATTTGGTATGGGGCCGGTATGTCCATTACCAGCCCCGAACCCGCCCATTGCCATCCCTAGCTTCAATTAATCTGAATTCTCCAATAAAATAAAGGTACATCAATCATTTAAAAAATAAAATAATTCGCCCACCCCTTTATATATAGAGACATAGAGTGGCATAAAGTAGAGAGGATAGAGAGAGGAAGCACTTCTTTTTCCCATAAACCTCACACCCATTGAAGGAAAACATATCCTAGAGATTAAAATAAAAAAAGAAGCAATCTTTGAACATGAGCTACTACAATCAGCAGCAACCCCCCGTCGGCGTACCACCACCTCAAGGTACGATCAAAATCCATCAATTTAATATCTTTTTTTCCCCTAAGAAATTCGATTTTTGCTCCTGAAAATTGTGTGGGCATTTCGAATTCGATTCGTAGGTTATCCGCCGGAGGGCTACCCTAAGGACGCATATCCGCCGCCGGGGTACCCGCCCCAAGGCTACCCTCAACAGGGATACCCTCCTCAGGGCTACCCGCCGCAGTACGCGCCGTACGGTCAGCCGCCGCCGCAGCAGCAGAACAGTAGCGGCGGCTTCATGGAAGGATGGTAATAACTAGGCTCAATTTTTGGTTCGTTGATTTTATTTCGCAGTTTGCTCTTCTGTTTATTTTGATTGGTGGATCTGAGGTGGCGGCGGCCGACGCCGAGTTTGTGGGACCAACCCACCCACTTGGTAGATCTTTTTTTTTTTCTCTAGGATAGGTTTTCATGAAGTCTCGAAAATGCCCTTGGGGTTTTCCTTTTGTTATCTTTAGTTGACTTATTCTGTCTGGTTTGTTCTCTTGACTATTGAATGAGATGAGCAGTAATTTCGTGGGGAAGTAATGATCTTGAAATGTCAAAGATGGCTGTTTTTTGTTTTTTTTTTTAAATTTTGTGCAGTTTGGCTGCTCTATGCTGCTGTTGCCTGCTTGATGCTGTCTTCTGATCAAGGAACAATGGCGGCAGAAGAAGGAAAAAAAGACTTGATTTTTATGTGAATTGAAGTAAAAGAAACAGTTTCTTTTACTTGTTATCTCATTGGTTTTGACCTTTTTCTTCGAACAAATGTCATTGAAACTTAATTGGAAATCTTTATGCTTTGGGTGATTTCTTGTGCTATATAACAAACAAGCTGGCAATACTATCATCCTATGCTGATCGATAACGAAGATAAATTCTTGCAGATAATTTTTAAGATCTCCAAAAAGAAAATTAACGAAATCTAAGAAGGCTGTAATTGACACGCATTCATGGCTGATGGTATAACTTTCATGGCTCTGAAGATTTCATCCACAGTTACTTACCTATGGACACTGATCATAAGTAATATCATGGAAGAAAAAGCTTTTGATGAAGAAATATTATTACCACTGTTACCTTCTCAGTAGGATAAAACTGTCCCTTGTCCCATTAAAGAGGCTTGAAGCCTCGGCAGCTTTCTGTTAAACAAACTATTAAACAATTCTATGAAGTTTAGATCAGTTTGAATTCTTGAAAAATGAAGACATATTATCTCGTTTTCAACAGTGTTCTCTTCACAATTTTCTGGGTACCTTCGAAGATCCAAGAATGATCAAATGGAATTGTCCTTTCAACTACCCCGATCTGTTGAGGCGTGTTTGCGGCGGAGAATTGCTGACTGATCCCAAGTTTCTGATAAAATTCACTGAGATACTTGTTCTTGAACTCAGCTCCATTGTCTGTTCGGATGATTTGGATAGTCTGCTGCAGTAAATTCTGGGTTGCGTTCACAAAATTCACAATCAAGTCCCCTGTCTCATCCTTTATTCGGAGGAGCTTCGTCCATGTGTAGCGAGAAAAGTCATGGACAATGACTAGTACGTACCTACGTCCGTTGATACTCTGTGTTTACATAGGTCCACAGAGGTCCATATGAAGTAGTTCCAGAGGACGTGAAGTAGAAGCAACTAGCTTAACGTGATGAGACGCTCGCTTCATTTTTCCTAGTTGACATGCCAACACTGATGCTCTCTCTGTAATACTATAGTTGGAAGGCCATGAACCAACTTTTTTGTTGAAAGACGTTGAAGAGCTTTGATATTGAGATGAGACATGCGTTGATGCCATAAGTTGTTCCTCTGAATTACCGTCTGAGAGATGAGGCAAAAAGCTATCGAAGGCCCACGGACGTCAGGTTAATCGTGTAAAGATTTGACTTCCGAAGTCCTTGAAGGAGTTCTTTGTCCTGACTGTCCAAAATTCAGCACCGATCAGCGAGGAAGACCAACTGGAATCCTTTGTCGCAGAACTGACCTATGCTGAACAAGTTATGGCGGAGGCCTTCGACGTATGAGACATCTTCGATAGTCAGATTATTCAGAATGATGTCCTCGAGTCCTAGAACAGGGGCCGAATCGTTGTTCCCGAATCTGACTTTTCCATTTAGTCGGTCATGGTAATTGCCCAACAAGTCTTGGTTTCCCGTCAAGTGTGTGGAGCAACCAAAGTCGAGGTGCCACACATGATGGATCTGCAAAAACAAATTAGAGAGATTTAGGACCCACTTAAAAATAGGTCCTCTCGGATTAGCCGATTTATGTTTTGGTTCAGATATGGTTCCTAAATTTTTACTAATAGGAGTTTTAGCGACCCAAGTTACTTTTGAAAAAGTGACTTTGAGTTTAGCCTTTGTAGGAGACTTGGCCTTTTTGGCTTGCGTCTTCTTAGGCGGTGATTTGGGAACCCAAGTGGGATGAACCTGGCAGGAAAGATAAATTTCAGCACGAACAAATGTCTTAGTAGGCTGGAGCGTGGAAAAGATCTTTTCATTGGATAGTCTCCTAAGGTGTTTTGGGGATTGGATCTTTACGGGATACCTTATATGAGACCAGGAATGAATGGCGTCATAAGCTTTCTCGATGGCTGGATCTTGTTTCCTACGAGTCAACTTTTTAGCATTTGTCTTAGAATGATTATTTTTAATTTCTGAAGTAGAACCTAGTTCGAAATTGATGCTTCTAAAAGTTGTAGGCTGAAGAGAGCATGCAGAAGCACCTATTTGTAGCGAAGAAATGGCTCTTTTATGTCTTTTATTTTTACAGAAGAGGGACGGACATCGGAAGTATTTAAATCTACACGTTCCTTCTCTATTTTTATTCTAGACACTCTCGTCTTCGACTCCTTAGGGTCTGTCACTACGCTCCCTGTAGACGTAGTAGAGACAAGATTAGAAATAATATTTTTGGAAATATTATTCTTGGGTTTTGGATTAGGAGAAGGCATCTTTTCTTTCTTCACGCTTTTCGGAATTGTATTTTCAAGTGAGGGGGATACTTGAGAAATAATTTGGGAGGTCGAAGAGGCCTTTAGGTTTTCGATCTTTTTTAGGAATTTTTCTTTTTCCGCTTCAATATTCTCTCTTTCTTTCTCTAATGTAGCTTTTAATTCCTCTATCTGCTTCACGATAGGAGGTTTGTAGAGAGAATTTTCAGAATTCACATGTTTGGCTTCCTCGATTTCAGTTTGAGGCTCAGGAGGTTGAACTAAATCACAGACACGCGTCAACGGTATTTTCCTAAATTTGTAGCTGTCATTTAATTCTTTGTAGTCTGAAGGGGATTTGGGCCCTATGTTTGGCTCTTCTCTTAACTATCTCTAAAGCACCTAGATCGTCTGCTTTAATAAAGTTCATAAGAGCATTTACGCCTAAACCCATGTATTCTATATCGCAAGCTTCTTTCTTCTTTAACAAGGGTTAGTGAAACCTAAGCCTTCAATGAGATTATAGAATTCTATATCCTTGGGCTGATTTATGAATATGGTCTGCAGTTTGTCCCCTTCGCGTAAGAAGATCGTCTAGTTTCTTAACTTTGACGTATCACTTCTTACGTTCGTCGCCTAAGAGAGCATAGTTATTTTCCACCGTTAGTTTGGTGGCTTTACAGGCATTAAGATCTTTAGTAAGTTCACTAACTTTAGCATTAGATTTTTCTAATAGAGCTTCTAGGTTAGTGTCCTTAGTTGTAGCATCCGTTAACCTGCAATTGAGGCTAGCTTTCTCGTTGAGATTCCATCAAACAATTATAGGGTTTCTCTAGCCTATCTTCTATTTCCTTAATTTTTAAGTTATGCTGCTCTATTTGAGGCTTCTTAGTCTCGCTAATATTTAAGCTCTTAGTTCTATTTTTGTGAGCTTCTAAGTTCTGACTCGAGACTAGCGATTTTCTTCTGATACCTAGATAGTTTCTTCTCTACTTCCCTTATACTTTTCTGCTCACGTTTCATGTTAGCGTATTCTAACTGATACGATTCAAAGATGGTCAATAATATGGAAGAAGAGACTACCTCCTGTGGAGGCTCGGATGCTTGGTCATTGTCCGTCTGAGTGGGGGTTTCGGCGTCTGAATTCTTGTCCAGGCGGGCCATAAGGGCTAGATTCTCTTCCTCGGAGCTTGACGTATCCTCGAGCCAGTGGTCTTGTTATGCTATTAGAGCAACTCCAACTTCCTTCTGCTTTGTGAATTAAAGCTTCTTGGAGTAGTAGTTGGCATCTCTCTTCTTTGGGAGAGTGCACACGCTGGCGAAGTGACCGGGTTTGCCGCAATTGAAGCACTAGTTCGGCTCTTTGGTATTCGTGACTTCGGAAGTCTCAGTGCACCTTCCTTGTTCTTTGAGCTTGAGGTCCGAAGTTTGTTTGCTGATGATGAGGACTTCTTCTTAAAATACTGCTTGCTCATCATTTTTCCGATCAGAGCCAATTGCTTTCCTGGCGCTTTGATATTTGGCCCAACGTCAGAGTTCGATTCCTCTTCCGATTCTGAAGATGTAGGAGGCCTAATGATTTTCTCTTTTCGTGACTTTGAGCTCCGCTTCTCTGAGACTAGGGCAACTGTGTCTTCAATCTGTTTGCCCTTTTGCTCCTTCTGAATCTTGCTTACATCTTCCTCGTGTTGTGCGAGATTATCGAACATGGCGTGGATATTAACTCCTCGAGGTCCCTGTTCTGTCTGATTGAGTGGATATCTTCTTCCATTCTGAAGGCAGAGATGATAGAAATTGAATGCCGGTCTCCATGTTCGTCTTGGTGATCTCTATTTTCCTAATCTCGTTGAGAAGTGTGAGGTATCTCTGATAGAGATCATGTAAGCTCTCCTCTGGTTTTACTCTGAAAGAGTCGTAAGCCGTGAGTATATTTGCCTTCTTGGCATTGATGCCTACTTCCGTTCTTTGCATCATTCGATGCAATTCATCTAACATTCCTTTAGCCATTGGGAGGCTGTCTCTTTGTCTGTAGATGTCGTTTGGGATGCCTTGCATGAATGTGTTCTTGGCTATCAGATCGGCCTTCGCTCTGATCCATTCCTCATCGGTGTATTCCCTAGGCTCTTTCAGTTGCCTAGTAGCGGGAATTGGAGGATTGGCTGTGTTGTCACCAGGTACATTGACCCAGAACTGAGCTGGACCTTCCTCAACTGATCTTTTAGCGCAATGAAGCTAAGGAAGCGGCTTCGCCAGACAGTATATTCGCCATGTTTCAAGATTGGCTGACGGTTGTCGTTTCCAAGCTCTCCTTTGGTTTTACTCTGAAAGAGTCGTAACATGTATCAATTTAACCACTAAGGCTGTAGTCTCCTGTAGATTCATACTAATATTAAGTATTTTATTATTAGTCAGCAAACAACGAGCGCTAGCGTATACATACATTTTTTTTGGAATAATTCCCGTATGTATATATAAAATTGGATGAATGTACAAAATGATGAGAGTTAACCCCTCACACGCAACCAGTAACAGACTACTGAAAACACAGACCGAAATGGAAAACCAAACGGAAACCCAAGCCCACCAAACTACCATGCAACCCGCCAAATTCGCCGTATGGCTGCCCTTTGGAGTTGAAACTTAGGCGACGTACCACTAAGTCGTAAGCAAGCCATGTCAAGAATAGCCCCCACCAGCCTGTCAGGAGTCGTGATGATCCCTTCCTTCCAGCGCTTATTACGAGCCTGCCAAATATGATAAACCAAAGAGGTCAGAATATGTCGATACGCTGCGGAGATGAGATGTTTGCCTCGCCATTTCGTCGCCGCCCAGAGAATGCCCTGGCTCCAGTCGGTATATGGCCAAGACCAACGAATACGCCGCCGGAGTAGTCTAAGACACTGGCGAGAGAAATCACATTCGAAGAATAAATGGGGAACCGTCTCATAACATAGCACATCGCAAAGAACACAACCCGCCCGCTGAGCCACCCAAGGCTTATCCCTCGTGGCCAAGCGCTCACGTGTACTCAGTCAGAGGATGATCTCATGCCTGGGGACCTTAAGAGGTCCACCAAACAGGGCCGCCCAGGGGACCGGCTACGATGAATACGCAGGGCCTCCCTAATCAGTCGAGTGGATGGTCGGCCATCAGTCGGCCCCTTCATAAAATACTATCGCAGGTGGTCGGGTCTGGTGACGGAAGATGGCGACTAAACTCGATGTATTCGGTGGTCATCCTTCCAGGCTAGTTCCATCCATGAGCATCAATTACAGCACTCAACCGTGTCCCCAGTGGAAGTCCCATCGCTAGCGGGCCTCTTGGGTAGCGGTCTAGTAAAGGCGCTTTCTGTAGCCAAGGGTCCTCCCATAACCATAATGTCGAGCCATCACCGATCCTAAAAGAGATAAGTGGGAGAACAACCGATCGTAGCTGCATAAGCTTCCTCCAGCTCCATGACGTATTGGCCGAGACAGGAACGGCCCAAACCGATCGTGCCTGCAACAGTGTGTTGTACAACCAATCGACCCACACAGAATCTGGGACCCGCGTAATCACCCTCCACAGAAGCTGTACAAGTAAAGCCCTGTTATCTGTCGCAATCGGTCGAAGTCCCAACCCCCCTTCAGATGTAGGGAGACAGATATCATCCCAAATGACTTTTGCCGAGGCACCACCCCACAAGAACCGCCTAAATCGCGACTCGATAGCTCGGAGAACACCCTTTGGCAATAGGAAAACCCCCGACCAATAGATATGAAGAGCCTAAAGAACGGACTTTATCAGCTGAACCCTTCCCGCATAGGACAAGGACTGATTTAGCCAAGACCCCAGTATGTCAACTCGCTGTAGGAGCAGGGCACAGTCTCCAAGTGTAAGGCGTGAGGCAATAAGAGGAACCCCCAAGTAGCGAACAGGTAGATGGCCCTCCCGAAAACCTATAATGGGATGAAGTTGAGGCTTCAAACCCTCCACCCATCGTGAAAGGTACATCTCACTCTTATCAAGGTTTGGGTATAGCCCTGATAGAGTTGAGAATGTCGTCAATGCATTTTTCAGAACCCCCACAGAAACTGGATCAGCATGACAGAATAGGAGGAGATCATCTGCAAAAACGAGCATAGACAACAAATTAGTTTCACATCGCCAGTGGTAGCGGTAATGCGCCTCCCCCAGTATGCGCTCCTCGACTATGCCATGGAAGACTTCCATAACCAGGGTGATAGGTAGGGGAGATAGGGTCCCCCTGTCGTAGTCCCCGCTTGCCGGCGAAGAGCCCCACCGATCGACCATTAATATTAATGTAGAAAGTCGGAGTAGTCACATAGGCTCGGATCCACTCGATATAAGTTGGGTGAAAGCCCATGGCTTGAAGGGTGGCAAGTAAAAAACTTCACTCAACCTTATCATAAGCCTTGGCGAGGTCCACCTTGACCATAGCCCTAGGAGGGCGGCCCTTGCTCGTATATCCAAGGCATAATTCCTGCGCCATTAGTATATTATCGCTGATTCGTCGCCCAGGGATAAACGCCATTTGCGAGTTATGAACCAGATCACCCAAGGATGTCTTCGGTCGGTTTGCCAAAACCTTCGAAATGACCTTGTAGATGATGTTACAACAAGATATCGGCCTAAAATCCGTTGACCGCCTAGGCGCTTGACACTTAGGGATCAGTGTGAGTAGTGTACTAATCAGGCCCTTCAAGAAGCGTCCAGTCACGAAGAAATCCTGAACCGCATTGGTAAAGTCAGGCCCCAACACCTCACATGTGGCCTTATAAAACGCAGCAGTGTATCCATCTGGACCAAGCGCTTTCTCATCCCCCATAGAGAATAGCGCCTGACGTATCTCACTCGCCTCAACTGGCCGGACCATATCTAAAGCCGCCACTGGGGAAAGCGTGCGCTTTATGGAATCTTGCACCTCGGCCCTTGTGACAGGAGAACCCCTCGCAGACTGGCCTAATAGCCCTTGGTAAAAATACAGTAACTCTCCCTCCACTGCTGCAGGCGTATGTAAGAGAACCCCACTCACACTTTCAAGAGATAAGATACGGTTGGTTGCACGGCGTAGGGCAACCTTCCTGAAGAAATAGGTCGAACACTGATCCCCATCCTTAAGCCAAGCCAGCTTAGCACGTTGGGACAAGGCCGTGTGCTCGACTTCCACAGCGCGTGCATATAGAAAGCGACAGTGGCGCTCAAGGTCATGGAATAAGCCCTCCAAAGGATATCTCGTGACAAAGTCCTGAGCAATCCCTAAGAAACGCATGGCCTCCGCAACATTAGCTGCGAGATCCCCTTAGCCCGACGCATATGCTTGAAAATAGGCTTACGCTGCTTCAGCCTACTCATCATCACATACATAGGAACCCCTCCACGGATTACTCCAGACCCGACGGACCTGCCCAAGAAGCCCGGCTCCTTAATGAGAAAATTCTCGAAGCGAAAGCTTCGTCCTCGCGGTTGAGTATCCACAGCTCCTAATGTAAGTGGCGAATTATCGGACGTGGCTGGAAGGTCACATTGATAGTACACGTCTGGGCACCTGACGAACCATTGAGGATTTCCCACCATGCGATCCAATCTGCGCCAGATACCCGCCAGTGCCCGCTGCTAATTATACCACGTAAACTCGTGGCCCGTAGTTGGAAGAGATAAAAGATCCGCCTGGACTAAACAATTGTGAACTCCGTCATATCAAGGGCGTTTGGCGCCCCTCCCCGGCTACCAGCCATGCAACATCAACTCGTATTGCAGAAAAATGTATCAGGTCATCCCAACGAGCGCGGCGGTCCTCGCGTCTAGAATTCCCATAAACAAAGGAAACAAAAACAATCTCACCAGAACTAAGCAGCTCAACCTGACCGTGAACCGCCTGGGTGTACTTCGCCACAATAGTTACCCGAAGCCAAGACGGGTCCCAAACCCACCCATAGACGGGTGTCTGGGCCGTCATCATAGTCGAAAAACCACGTCCAGCTTGGCCGAAGACCCTCTGAAATTCGAGCCACATTCGCTACAGCAACACGCGTCTTGAGAAGGCCAACAAGTCGCAAACCAGCCTGCCCGACCCACTCCCTCACCGCCCTTCTGTGGTCTTGCTGTTAAGACCACGGACGTTCCACGATCCCATCTGTATTATGAATGGGGCAGCTGATGGGTTGCATCTTCTTTAGGGCCCATAGTAAGCGTCGTCACGATATTATCGTCCTTCAAACCACGCAGTATGGCAAACGAATTATGGTCAGATTGCCCCAAGTCCGCCGAGTGCTGTGGTAGGTGGAGCTGAGAATGCGAGGAGCTCGCCTCGGTTGATCCCACACGTGATGTCGTGGCTATGCATGGCAATGTCGGACTCGGATCGACCCTCGCTGCTTTGCCTTTGGCGCCAACTTGGTGCCAATCTGTGACATTTCCGTCACTCCTCGATCGACCCCCCCCCCCTCGCCTCGGACGTTGTCGCGTATTATCCCTATCTTGAGCCGCCAAGTTAGTAGGTGGTACCGGCCGGTGAGTATTTGCCGGTCTCCCTTGACCCACCATAGACGGCATTGGCTTCGGCATCGGCCCACGCTTTGGACATTGTGTGTCGCCGTGAGCCCACGTCTCACACAAGCTGCATCGTTTAGGTCGCCATTCATACTCCACCCTAACTAGTATAGTCCCAGACACACCCCCATCCTCAGTCGGCACCTCAATGTGCACCGCTTCAATGAACGGCGTTGCAAGCGTCTTCATGAGACATACTCGCGCATAGTCCATCCGATGACCTGTAGTCGTGATCCCATCAGCAAACAATGGGCGGCCAGGCCCGCTAGCTACAATGGTTAGCCCTGATTTGGTCCAGTACTCACTTGGGACAGTCCATAGCTTCACCCAAAGGGCTTCAACTAGCTCCTTTCGCTCCAGTGACATACCCGGTCGCCACATCTCCAAGAATAGAGGTTGTCCTTGGTAGAGCCACGGACCACCCTCCAATACCGTGTTCATGGCCGAGGTTGAGTCAAATCGAAACCGAAAGAAACCATTTGTGGCAGCTTGTACTTCCAACAAGCCATGCCATCGGGCACGCGCAAATTGTTCGACGAAGGGAAAGTACGGCTTCCGACCAAGGAAATACCCAACCAAAGAATTCTCCTACCTAGTCAAACCTTGCCGGGCTACCTCCCAAGGTGGAGACACTACCGTGATGATATTCCCTATCGAACATGGCATCAACACAATCAGCATGAGGTTTCTTTGTGTGTGAACGAGGAATGTCCGAGTCATCTTACGCCTCTTGCTACGAGGTTCTGTTTTGGGGGGACGGAGGTCATGATTTCAGTGTAGTCGAATGGTTCTGGCTAAGGATCGTAACCTGGGTGGGGCGCCATGTACAGATTCCCGGGACATGGAAGAGCAATGGGAAAGTAGTAATAAGCTGCTCAATGCAGAAAAAGAATAAGGAGCAACAACCCAAGTTGTTGCCCGCCGCGACTGCTTTGGCAGCCATCATCATCATCATCATCATCATCATCATCATCATCATCATCATCATCATCATCATCATGATCGAGCCCAAGCGCAATGGCCTTAGCTGACGAGAGATTTAGCATAGAAGGAATGAACTGGGATGCCATTGGGCTCAGTAACAACCTATTTTGATGGATTCTAATTGGGTGTCTTCACTTCGATTTGGGCACTCTACAACTGTCTACTACACCTCCATGCTGGACGACGATGAAGAGTCTGGCCTCTCTCTCTCAACCCATTATTTAGACAATTAAATCTCTTAATAGTTCCATGCAATGCAATCTTCCTTTTATGTATGTATTAATATGATGTGTATTCTTTGATCAATTGATTACCCATCACCCGTTCTCAGACATGTACTGTAGTTTTGTTGCTGCTTTATTTTTGTCTGATGAGTGATGATAACAAATCAAGTTGGTTGTTGCTATTTGATCAGCGAGGAAAGTGCCGACTTATTTGTGTAAGAAGCCACTTACGAAGCTGCATTAAGCAACATCTATTTCTTCTACCGTGTGACGGCCCGAATGACATCAAACTGCCTTTAAAGAAGAGAAAAAATAGAACGTGGCGGACTAGTTTTGCCCTCTTCTTCATTGTTCACTCAACAAAGAATTAACTTCTAATCAAGGTTTAAAATCGCGTTTCGAAACAAACCGAAAATTTTAGTGGTTTAAAGTTTATTGTTTAAATGGTATTAAATCGGAGTAAAGGCGATTCCAAAAAAATAATAAAACTATATTTTCACGTAGCAATTAATCAAATAAAATACGAATATGTTACATAAATTGGGAGATATCAATAACTAATTGTAAAATGAGTGTCAAAATAGGCCCGGTAGGATTTTACTATTTTTATATATTTTTCTTATATTTGTTATATATAATATGTTACAAAAAATTAATTTTATAAACGAAAAATTATTATATATTATTTTTATATATTTTTCAAATATTTGTTATATGTAATATGTTCAAACATTTAATTTTATGAACACAAACTACTATACTTTACGTATTTATGTATATATATTTTTAGAATATTTTTCTAGAAGTATAATGTATAATTAAAAATGAACTAATAAAGTTTTTTAAAAAAAAATTTAAAAAAAAATAAAAAAATTAGGGGCGATGGGCTTGGCCGGGTAGGCCCGGCCCATGGCTTTGCGAGCACGGGCCTTGGATCATTTGGCCCGTTCAATTTCAGGCCGGGCCGGCCCCACCCGTAAAAGATCGGGTGGCCCGCTAAATCCTGGCCTGGCCCGCCCGCCCGCCCATTTTTCAGCTAAAGTTACCACAAAGTCAATACTAAATTTGCTAGATATTTTTACTTTTATTATTATTTTTTCTAATTTTATTAATTTAAATATGAATCGGGTCGGATTTTTGACCGGTCCGTCAGAACCGGCCGGTCGGTTCCAACCATGCTTCTCACATGTGTAACTGAAGCGGAGAACATCTGAAAATTGAAAACACGGTGAGAAGTCTTTGATTGGGTGATCTGTAATTTTTATATTTGGATTGATATAATTTGTGTAATTTTTAGACTTAGATGAATATAATTTGTTTTCTACTCTATGAACGTATGACTAAAACGAATCCGAAATACTTAATTCCCAATCCAAATCTAGAACGAAAAAGCCTCTATCTCCTCCACCTCCACGTCACCCCCCCCCCCCAAAAAAACCAGCAAGAACCCTAAATTAGGTTCTCCCCCAACCGTTTCACCATTTTTGGTGAGGATGGGAGAGGAATCACTAGTGTTTTTTTTGTTTTTCAGTCTCTTTGCTATTTTTGTTTTCCTTTTTTTGTCGCGCTTTCTTTCTTCATATTTTAGTTTCGTCGTTGCTCGTTTGGTGTTTTGTTATGCTTGTTGTGCTCTTTTGGTTGTGTTGCTTTTGTTTTGGAATCGTTCCTTTGTTTTGCTTTTTAGTCATTTTTTGTAACGTCCCGTTTTCTATTACTTTATTTTCTAAGCTATTATATTTTTCACATAAAAATTTTCGCCTTTTTACAACCATACCTTTATACATAAACGGGAGCGTACATCCAGTTTAGTCATTTCCACGCATATTATACATATATGCACATATCTTATTTATTTTACAACACACATAATCACTAGTAGTTCAGTATCATATGCTACATGCACACGATGAACATAGGGGATAGGTGAGAGCGTAGCCGGCCAACCTTGAATCCATGCAGTCGTATGAAGATGTATTCTAAGTTGCCTGCTAAATATCTACAGCAACTGAGGAAACAATTATTCAGAGTATGATTGCAACATGTTATTCCATTATACGAATAATAAATAAACTTTAACATAACGTTAATTTCTTCCTTTCGATTCTTTCATAAACGTTTCTATAAAATATACCATCGTTCGTAGAATCCGTAGATTCACAATACTTGTGCTGTAAACATTTTAATTCACATAATCATCACGTAATCAAACATCAAAATTTGTCACGTAACCATAATCCATAGATCAATGCAATTCTATATGATCCTTTATTTTCGATACTTCCGTTATGAATCTGCTGGACTCGTACTATTGACCCCGTAAAGGCCCATGCATGGGACTCTGTAACCATAGATATATTTTTGTGTGCCTGTACAGGACTCTGTAATCCCCCGATTTGTAGGGATGAAACCATAGTTGTGTATCAAGTCGTCCGATGTCATAGCAGTCATAACGGTTTCTCTATTCAAATAATTATCCTTATCCAAGACTTTACTTTCACCTTGTATGACATATAAATTCAATATACCATCGAATCGCACATATCGCAAAGTAGCACATTATGGCCACATAATTCACATTAGTTTCTAATAATACGTCTATCAGAAAATCATCAATCAATTAATTCACATAAGCACATAAGAACAGAATACATGTTGGGTATCATACTCACAGTATGGCTTTTAAACCCCGTTCGTCACTCGACTTTATCCTTGCCATTTTCAGAATTCAAACCTATTCAAATATTATTGTCGATAAATAATTATTCACGTAAAATAATACTCGACTTTAGCTGACTATTTGCGTTCTTAAATTATCTAAATATTCTCGTTTCAAAAATATAATATTCTAATTGTGCAGGTTTATAATCTTCTTCCGCAAAATCGATTAATTCCAAAATTAATTATTACCCGTGAAACTCCTATGATTCGCTAAACTCATTTCCAATTTGCGAATTCATCATTTAGCCTGCGAAGACTTTATTTCGCGAACTCATCGTTCAACCCGCAATCTACTTCCAATTTGCGAAGTGCTTTTTTTTTTTTTTTTTTGGTAAATAGAAATTCCATTACCACTGAACCTGATCCCATTACAACACGGCCCATTAAACCCATGCCATTACATCTTCACCAAATTAGAAATGAAATCAATCGACAATCCCGATCGACCCCCAAATCTCATCCCTTTCATATGTACTGTAAACCCTTGCCAGATAGCGATTGCGAGCTCCATCTCCGTTCTGCTCCGCTCCTCGTGCATCCTCAAGTTCCTCTCCGCCCAGATACCATACGTCAGCGCAGCAAGACCCGCAAGGTGAACACGGGATATGAATCCCTTTTTCTTTCCAATCTTTACAAGATCTACTTTCCATTCATCATATATGTCCGAGATCCGGACCTGAAGTCGCAGACTCACTTCATGTTTCACCCTTTTGCTGTAGGGACAGGTGAAAAAGATGTGTCTTGCACTCTCATCCTCCCCCGCACAGAGCATACACCGAGCATCCGGGACATTCATCCCCCACCTAGTAAGTCTATCTCTTGTTAGTAGTTTCCCGTGTACCAGTAACCATAGAATGAATCTGTGTTTAGGTAGACTCCAACGATTCCAAACAGCCTTAGCTTCCTTAAACTCATCCCTAGTCCCCTTAATCCATTTGTACCCGGACCCCATAGTATAACACCCATCCGTTGAACTAACCCACTGCCCATCATTGTACCCAGCCCTAAACATCTCCTTTATCTTGTTGAATTGTCTCCACTGCCAGCTCTTATCCCCCATAGTACCTTGGTGATTCCAGAAATCCCCTCCTTTTAGGTAGATGGCATGAATCCATTTAACCCACAGGTTATCCTTTTTCGCTGCTAGGTCCCAAATATGCTTACCCAGTGCAGCAAAATTCCAGGCACCACAATCCCTAATGTTGAGTCCCCCCCATTTCTTCTGCAAACAATATATACACGAACTTATTCTACGAACTCATTATTCGCCAACTTGCGGATTCACTCATTTAAAGTTCGGTTCTACTTCACGAACTCAATCTCCTATCCTTAACTATATATAATTATTATTATCTTAGCATAAGGTTGTTTTCTAAGTTGCCCCACTTTTCCTTAAAGTTATCTCCACTCACACATATAGTAACATCAATGTTTCCTCTATTGTCTTTATCCTTACAACACTTAGCAATTATGCACGTTGGATTATTATTTTAATCGTTTTCATGCCACTTTAAGATTCCTTAATTGTCCAACTTCGTAGATTACTATCCTCTCAATTCGCTACAATACTCCAACTCGTGAAGTCATCATTTCAATTCGTGAAACTATGGTATACTATTAATATTTGACGAATTCCCAACTAACCATTTCGCAAGTTGTCTACTTCATCCATTTTAAGTTTCACGAATCATCCATTTCATGAGTCATCATCCATTTATTGTTATTCTACTCATTTCTGCACATGTTAAGCGTTCCAATTGCCATACATAGCTCACCAAATATTATAATATTCTCCACTATTGACAACTTTAATACGCCAACTTCCATCATGATTTACGAACTCTTCTTGCATTCGTGAAATTCCTTTCAACCACTCCCAAGTCACGAATCACCTATCACCTCAGTCCACGAACTCTAATATTTTGCGAATCCTTAGTTCACGAATCATCCCAATTCACGAATCATCCCACTTTACGAATTAACACTCAACTTCACACATCCATCACTTCACGAATCCTCTATTTTCACGTATTAACATTTCACAATCATCACCTCACAAATTAATAAACTTCAAGCTACCACAAACACTTTTTAATCCTAAAACCTTACAACTCTCGATCAAAATTAGATTTTCTTCAAGAACAATTTATTTATCATCCAAACTTTATTTATTTTCAAATCTTCAAGAATTAAACTTATACGAACTCTAAGCGAGTAATATTTTTCGTGGTTAAATCTCCTAAGATATATGAATATATGAATTAAAACATAAACTTAGGGTAAGGAAATATACATATTCCAAGCTACGTTAATAACACTTCTTGCGTTCTCCTAACTTAATGAATCATTTATATATCCTATCCTCAAGGTTGTTATTATTCTAATGTAATATAATTTTCTATCTTGAATTAAAGTATCGGTGAATTTGTACTTTTCCCAAGCTAACTCATCTAATAGTTTCTAAAGGATAATAATACCTAATCCCTTAACAAAAGTGTTTCAATTCAATATTACTTTTGGTACAAGACAATGAGTGATGTTGATGTTCACTTTTCATTTGCCAATAGGATTCGCCACTTGCATTCTTAATTTGCTAAGTTCGTGAAACAATTTCGTGAAATTTTTTTCCAATTCGTGAACCCTTTTTTTCCCACAAAACATACACTCCACAAAACTCGCTACCAACCAATCAAAATCGTTTCTATCTCAACCACTTCGTGAAATGTTTAAACCCGCAAACCTCGATTCTTCACGAATTCAAAAAAATTCAGAAATCAACACTTCACGAATTGACAACCTAACAAGTCAACCAACTTCACTAATTATCTATTTAACTAATCCCAAACTTCACGAATTAATAAACTTTACAAATTAACATTTATTCATATTACTAACTTCATTTCAACCATCCTAATTTATTATACCCTAGTCCCTTTGGTCATATTTATATGCATATATATCATGTTATTTACACAAATATATTAATTCGCATAATGCATTAGACGATTTATGATTTTGGTTTCGGTTCCTGACATTTTTTGTTCCAATTAGTGTATTTGTTGTGTGGTTATGTTGTTATGGGGTTTCTTCGCTTGCATTGTGTTTGTCTGGTATGTTCATTGTTCTCGTTTGCTTGAAAGCGTGTTTCATTTGTTTGTTCGTAGTTTGCTTGTTCTGACAACCTGTGTTTGTTGTATGTTCTTACTATCTCGATTTTGGGAGCTAGTTTCTCCTCTTGTAGAGCTCATTACTCCCGCTGTTGAGTTATTTTGTCCCTTGTGGAAGTGTCATTCTCGAAGAAAGGATCTAAAAGTGGAAGTTGGAAAAAGTGTTGAGTGCCGTAGATCAGATTTGATAGCCAACATTCCGGAATGTTAGATCTATTGGTAATATGTTCTTTAGTTCTCTTGACGATTCTTTTGTCTTATTTTCTTTCGAGTTTATTTGTGTTTTTTTTATCTTCTATTTATGTTCGTTTCTCTCTACGTGAGAGTTTTCTTCCCTCCGGATGGTCGAGTGTATTCGGAGGGTTCATTTGAGCTCTTTAGTTTATGTAAATTTGCTAGTTATTAGTAAACTTCTGTTTGAAAAAAAAAAAAAAGAAACACTTATGTTCCTCTTTCTCAAATTTCATTTCAAATCTTGATTAAAACCAACAATTTGACAGGTCTTTCATCACGCTTCTAGCAACAGTTTGAAGGAAGTGTAAGAGTAAACAACCATGAGAGATTAATCGTCAGTAAAATTGTAATAGAAAACGCAGCATCTTACTAGCAAAGAACACAAAACTCGAGCACAAAAGCAAACCATCTCCGCAATACAATAAACGCAAACTCTGAACAATACAGCAGCTTACTACTAAGCCTGATGATAGTGATGCAACTTGTACAGCAAAACCCTCCCAGCAGCATTCCCAACAGCCATAAATCCTCCACGCGGGCTGAAATCCAAGCACCTCGGATACTCCATGGAGTTCCTCGGCGGCCAGTTTGAGAAGACGGTCATCGAAGGAACATGGATCAGCTTCGAAGTGTTCTTCTTCATGCAAGAGATTATGGCCAAGATCCTTGCATCGTGGTTGAACTTCATGAAGCTGACGCTTGTGGTAAGATTCTCAACTACTTTGAGTGGCTTCTTCTTACCGCCCAAGAACTCATCTCCGTCGTATATGTTAACTACCCCACTCTCAGACCCAGCAGCAAAAAGATTCCCCAAGGGTGAGGTACAAATCGACATGCCATTGGTACAACCTTCGTCAACCCCTACGTGGAAGCACTTCCTTGTCCTCAAATCCCAGTGATAGATCTTTCCATCGCCTCCAGCGCTTAGCATCTTTTGGGCATCGTTGGTGAAGGCAACTGATCTTACGGTTCCATTCATCTTTAGGGTACCGATTAGGTCCTTTGTCTTGGAAGAGACGAGCAAGATCGAGCCTTCGTTTCCTAGGAAAGCGATCATGTTAGAATCAGGGCTGACCTCGAAAGATTCTAAGCTCTTCTCTTCCCTGCCCGTCAACGGGCCTATCCGATCCAGCCTTGTATTGACTAAGTCACAGCAGTAAGCAAACTTCCTTCGCCCAGAGATGATGACTTGTGACCCGTCGGGCAAGAAAGAGGCCTTTCGAATGGGGCAATCGCTCAAGAATATGTTCTGTATCAGCACGTTATTCTTGCCGTCAATCTGAAAGAATCTCAAGGTTTTGTCCAAGCCACCAACGAGGAGGAGCTGAGAATTCTTATGAAACTCGACTGAGTTTACCACCCCATGAGAACGATCGTTCATGTTGACATCGGCGAGCCTTGAGTATTCGAGGTTGCCCGATTGAAGTTTGACGCTGCTCTTTGAGACAAGGTTCTCATTCGTCCTAAGGATGTGATTTCCATTTTCGGGATCTTCATAGCTGCTCTCTTTGTCTGAATCGTCGGTGTCAGAAGTAGCTTTGAAGTCGAGTCGAGCCCAATCTGTCCAAGGATTCATCTTCATGTGCTGAGCTCTCAGCCTCGCTTGGTACTCTGTGCCCGAAATTATGGTTTCGTCCTCTGACTTCCTCAGCTTCCTTAATCTTGGAACGTTTGCTATGTTGAAGAGTATTTTCTCGTCTTCCTCATCGACCCATGCGGGTTTTCTTTGCTTTTCCTCGCTCTCTTCCACGGGATCAGTGTCCTCTTCATAAATAGGTGCCAAATTATTTCCAGACCTATCGGTGAAAAACAAGGCAGTATCGTCATCCTTGACTTCTTCGTCTTCTCCTTTGTTGACATTGTTAAACTCGACAGGGTTGTAAACGGAAGCAAACAGAGAGTTTTCGAGCGCCTTCATTTCCTTCGCTTCTTCGTCATTCTCCGCTCGCACCCTTTTCTTCTTCTTCCTACGATCACTTTTCGCAACCATATCGCTATCTAGGGCGATTTCGTGACTCGCTTGTTTTCCCTTAGGATTCTGAGAAATTGAACTCATCTTCTTCCCCGAGCTGTCAAACTGTTCCAATGATCGACCAAATAATAAAAAAAATCCGTTGACAATCAAGAAATTTCATCAACACAAAATCCCAAACATGGAGACATGAGATAATATTGAACAGCAAACATAATGTTTGAACTTAAAACCTGATATCGACCCAAGTACCACTTGAAATAATCTCCAATTAAATGAACAACAAACACATCCTCAGCGACGGAATCAGAGGAGGGGGGTGGCGGCGGCCGCTACAAGACTGTTGGTAGCGTTGGCATTGATTTTTATGAGAAGATTAGGGTGGAGGAAGAAGATTAAAAATAAACCCTAAGTTGACCTCTTGACTGAATATTTATTGGGCTTTTATTTTGAAAATGTTACTCCCTCCGTCCCACCAACTTTATAACATAAGTTGCTGGGCACGCAAATTAAAGTGACATTGTTATAATAATATAGTTACAATGAAAAGGTAAAAAAGTGTATATTTTGACACGTCTTTTAAGAATATTTAATATTATTATACTGATTATATGTGATAGTTTTTTGCTAAATAAGGAAATGTGATAAAATTATTGGGAAGCCCGAAATGGAAAAGTGTGATAAATTTAGCGGGACGGAGGGAGTAGAATTATTTACCTAGTCCAATTCCAATTATATTACTAAAATTTATTAATATTTGAAATTTCAATTATTCTTAGATTCAACTTTAAATTATCGAAGTTAATTATAATTTAATAATAATATTAAGCCAAATCTACAAAATCCACCTCAAAATATCTATCAACTAAAGTCCCCACTACCATTTATTTATCATCAACCATTTCAACGATTTAAATCAAATACCTACCTAATTTTTAATTTTTTCTTATCATTTTTAGCCTCCACTCGCTGCTTATGATAGAAGAATGAGAAAGCGAGCAGATGAAAAATGTTCCAAGCCTATATTGCATGGCTTCTTTGACTTAAGCTGTGTCGGTACAAGGTATGTTGTAAAATCTCGATTGAATTCGTTAATGGCCTGTTTTCGGATTTCGATTTAACATCCGAATTTGTTGGGGATATGCCCTCGGAATGCCTTTCGATGATGTAATGAATAGGGTAAGACATAAACGTGTTATTCATATTATAATATTTGAATATTGTAACGAATTATTTATGGAATAAACGTTTTATTTGATTTTACAATTTATTCCTTTATAGGAATATTACTTATTTACTGTTAGTTCTTGTTGGGCATCCGGTAAGACGGTAAATAAATAAAATCCAAATATAGCGAAGTCACCGATTCTCATGGGATGAGAGAGGGGTACTGGTGAGCCATTATTCTCGGATATTAAATTTGTCCATAAGTCTTAGACTTCACTAGGGTGACTAAATATTGATCATGACTTATTTGTTGACGACTATTAAATGGTTGTGCCAACCATTCACTTGGAAAGTGGGAGGTCGTAACGTTGATATAAGTTGAATCGGGGATTAACTTGTATTTGGACACGACTCGTGATCGATGATCGCATGGCTAATTACTCGCTGAGTGTCAATGATCGATCGATTGACTATAGTAGTATACGTGGACCTTAGACCGAAGGGTCATTGACAGAGTTCGCTTTGGGGTCCTGACTTGATCACTAGTTTGCTAGGCCCACTTTATTCGAGGATGAATACGAGTCAGCAACGACATGCTGTCTTGACAACGAAGTGCAACTGTTGGGCTTTGACAGTCGTGAGGGATTCACAACCTCGCAAGTAATCGAGGTATATGTCCTATGTATATTCGGGGACGAGAAATTACGGAATCTTTGCAAAGTATAAAAACTAACTCACGTGGGACGTGTAGTGTAGTTTAGTGATTTCCTCGTCACAAATTAATCAGTGTCAGGTTAGTGACTTTGACATAACCATGTCTTGTTGAGGTTTATGCGCTAGATGCCGTACGAGGATTAGATGTACGAGGGCATTAGTGTAATTTTGTAGTGTTTAACTTTTGTAATTAGATTATTTGATAATGGAATTACTTTATTATTGTCGATTTTAGTTTTGATACATAATACCAAAATGCATATTATTACTTCGTTCAAACAAATTAACCTTGCAATCGGGTTAATAAGACGAATTAATAAAACGCCAATATTTACAGTTCATTTAATGATTCTGTAGGTACAGAGAGGGGACACAGTAAGCTGAAATACTGTAATATTAAATTAAGTCCGCAGGTCTTAGTCTCCAGTAGGGTGACTGATAGACAAGTATGACTTGATTGTCGACAGGTCCAATTTAGTACACCACAATTTCTTTTTTTCTTTTTTTTTTTTAAAGAAGCTGAAATTATTTGAATTAATTTTAGGAAAAATTGAACTTAATAATCCTAACTATCCACATTCCACTACTATTAATCCCATCTATTAATTATTCCTTAAAAATCCCAACTATTGGCACATCTATCCTTGAAAAATCCCAACTATTTACAAGTCTTCCCCAATTGGACCGTGATTACCTGCAACCAGTTATTCAGGTAAAACATTAAAAATTAAATTATTTTAATAATTACATACTTATATATATAACATAAAAAAATACAATGCATGTAGGAAAAGATAAATAAATTGACATTAAATCTTAAAAGTAAAAATAATAAAAATTGAAAATAATTATTAAACATAATACATTAATTTTCTTTAAATTAAAAATAGTAATATAAAAGACGAAAAAATTAAATAAAAAAATGAAATTTAATAAAATATTAATATAAAGTAACGCCACCACAACTCACCCACCATAACGTTAGTATCCTTCCTTCTGCACCGTCACATGTCATTTGCTGGGCTCGAGTTCGAGCTCGGACTCGACTCATTTGTATCAAGCTCGACGAGATTCATAATTCTTAGCTCGAACACGATAGTAAACAGCTAAGCTCCAGCTCGGCTTGTCGATTGCTCGTCGAGCTCGAGCCTAAAGATTAAAATTTTAATACAAAATAAAAAATCAGTGAAGGAGGAGTGGGTTATGGATTTATTTTATTTATTACTATATATGACGAAAAGAAAACAGTTGTCAGTACATGAAAATACATGATGAAAGGAGAATGAAAATACATGATGAAAGGTGAGTACTTTATGTATTTATTGTTATGATATTTTTTTTTGTCATTTTTGCTATTTTTGTGAAATAGTTTGTTAATTCCTTATTTTTATTTTTACTGGTTGATTTTTAATTTTCGAATTTACAAATGAATTTTTTGTCTAAATATTTTATGTTGTAAACAATGTTTTTATTTCGATTTATTTTTTGTACCTTTCGTCTAAATATTTTAATTTGATTTATTTTATTGTATTTATTTATACTACCTTAAAATGTTATAGCAAGTCATCAGGTCTAGGGCTGGGAAAAAATACCGAAATACCGTCCTTATCGTATCGAATCGTAACGAAAATATCGAAAATTTTGGTATACCAAAGTTTTGGTAAGGTATGATACCGTACGGAAATTTTTGATACGGTAATGGTATGAAAGTTTTTAAAGTTAGGTATACCGATTATACCAAATACCGAAATACTAAAATTTTTAATATATTTTATATATATATATATATATACACACCTACATATATTATATTATTTTAAAACTATAAAATGAAAAATTAAGGATCTTCATAAACTTATTTAGCCCATAAATTATTAATTTATACACAACTTTCTAAGATTAGGCCCATCATATTTTACTTATGTAACTCAAGTAACGTTTAATTTTTGCATTTTTTATGTTTTTTTCGGGATTTTTGAAAGCATGAAGATGCAATGCAATTACTTTTTGTTAATCTTCACTAATTTTTTAAATATAGCCACTTCGTTCTAATTAATCTGTATAGAAAGTTGTATTTTGTCGTTATGTAAAGTTTTTTGTTTTACTAAGGAGACTGACTAAAATATGTAAATTATTTAAGGTTAAAAAATCTTTTTATTTTGAAAATTTTGGTATTAATAATCTATCTTATTGGGGCCTAAGGAGTTTGAATTGATTAAAAATTCCAAAGCAACAAATTAACGAGTTACGAGAAATGCATGGTAAAAAATCCTCTGTGTGAATGGTATAGAAGGTATGATACCGATACCATACAGAAATTTCGGTATGATACCATATCGAAATTTAAGGTATACCGAAATTTTGGTATGGTATTGGTATGATTTTTTTGAATACCGAAATTGCGGTATGGTATACGGTATCACAGTTTTGGTACGGTATACCGTACCGAACCACCCCTAATCAGGTCATGGGATTAATAAGAGCAGATAAGTTTGTAGTTGGGATTTTTAAGAAATAATTCATAGGTGGGATTAATAATAGCATATGGATAGTGGATACACTGGATAGTTGGGATTACTAAATTCAAATTTTTTTTGGGAGTTACTATTTACCGCCCCCTTTTTACTTGTTATCGCCCCCTAAAGGATTGAAAAAAGACATTTTTGCCCCTATGTTATTTAAATTAATTTAACAAGGTAAAATAATAAAAAGTAAGAATTCTTATTTAAAATCTTGTACTACGCAACACTTTTCAAATCACACAACCAAATCAGACAAAAAAACAGAGAATTTTGCAAATCGCAATGGATCGACGACAAGGAAAGGGAAAGGGAAAGGGGGTGCTGTCACGATTGGTAAGAAAATTGTCGTAAAATTCATTCGTACGTAGATAGATTGTCGAAAAGGGGTCGAAATAGGCCGAAAAACGGTCGATCGGACGCGAAATCGGGCGAAAAACGGCACGGCCGAACGTCGATTTCGGCCGGCCAAGTCATGACCGAAACATGATTTCGGTCAGGACATGGCCGACCGAAATCCGATTTCGGTCACGACCTGGCCGACCGAAACCGATTTTCGGTCGGATCTTGCCAGACCGAAATCGGCGTTCGGTCGCCGGGGCTCCGACCGAAATCATGTTTCGGTCGGAGCGGTCAACGACCGAAATCCGAGTTCGGTCGGATCCGCGGCGACCGAGTTTCGATTTCGGCCGGCCATTGTCCGACCGAAGTCGGATTTCGGTCGGGTCATGGTCCGGCCGAAATTAGGTTTCGGTCGTATTTTTTTTTTAATAAATATCTAATTGCAGGCAAAGGGTGGGAAGTCCCTACTAGGAGGGAGCAGCAAATCCTCCCCGTTGGAGGGATCTGGAGAGCGTCATACGAGGGCGCGCGGCGTTGATGCATCCGTTCGTAGGGAACGGGAGGCGGAGAGGCGGCAGCGAGCGGGTGATTCTCATTCCGTATATGCGGATTACGATCCGCATGCGGATGAGGAGGTGCCCTACGATGCGGCATCGTTTGAGTCATTCGACGACGATGCGATACCGATCTCCTCAGGTAATTACCTTCTCCATTATAAACTGACTTGCTATGTTGTATCTTAATATACTAAAAAAAATAAATTTAGGAGTGATTATTCGTAAAAAATAAAATAGGGAGCAAGCGCTCCAGGGTCGTAGATGACGATTCCTGGAGGGTGCAGGGGCCACAGCCAGGTGGTCCACATGATGGCGAGGTGATCCCTAGTTACTTGGGGCACATTCGTCCTCGTCATTGTAAATATGGAAGGCGATAGCGCGAAATCCGCAGTTGCCGTCAGCAACCACATCCTTATAACTAACTATATACGGTTGGATGACTGATGTTACGTGGTACTGCAAGCGGCTGTGGAAGAAGTTGGATTCACCTGTACAAAGCATTTTACCGGATTAGAGGTGGATTAAAATTCGTATGAATTTTAGGAGTGAAAGATAGTAGTACCTGTCTCCGTAGTAGAAGTACGAGATCGCTTCACAGACGAAGATGACGTACGGCCATGACTGCTACGACCCTGGCTGCTACGACTGGTACTGCTGCGCCCTCCGCTGCGTCCCCCCTTGGGATTGCGTACTCCCAAGCACTTCGATCACGTTTCGTCGAGTCTCTTTTCTTTGGCCGACCTTTTACAGATGTCTTAACAACAGGCTCATTCCACTCTTGATAGAGATGTTCGTGAACTACTCGATGGAATCCACGCATAACGGCCGGATCGCGACATTCTGCCTCACGCACGAGATCGGCTAAGCGATCTTGATCAGAAATATCGGGAACTACTCCCTCGCCGATTGTGAGTGTCCTCCAGAAGTCGTGCAAGCATTCTACCGAAACTGGGTAGTTGTTGTCCACGTATTGCTGAAGCTCGCAAGCACATGGTAGTTGGTGCGTACGTCGTACTACACATTCGCACCTGGAGTAAACCTCATTCGACAACTCTTTCGCCCGCCGCAGCTCATTTCCCATAATTAATATTGCATAGTGTGAAACTTTGTATAATAATGTTAGGAATGGAAATCCTGACATCGGAATAGGTCGTTTCGACCTGGACTCCTCAAGTGTCTGCATGTCAACATTAAAAATTATTAGATAAGGATATCTGACACGTAATAATAATTAATTTACCTTTCTGATGCGATTCAACTGGTTCTGAATCTGCTCGTGCACCTTCACCCATACGGTGTCAAGAGACCCAGTGGCCGAGTTCAGCCATCCTTTCAGCTCGCTATGAGCACTCTCCACACGACATGTAGTGGTGTTCCCGAAATGAAGCACATGGTTCGTCCAAGCTCTGGCGAACTTCTCCTTATGCACCAACCACGTCTGCTCAACATAACTAACGATTGCTGAGTCGGCTAGCCAACGCAGACGCATGTCACTCACTGCCTTCTCGTATTCGTCAATCGTCGTAGCTTCCACGACTGCTTTCCAGGACTTGTGCGTGAAGTGAGCTGCGGTCTTTTTGCTCTTCCCCGCCAACCAATAAATTTTGTTCTCCACATCTTTATAAATATGCCACGTGCACAGCAGATGGTGAGAATGCGGAAATACCATTACCGGTCGAACAAGGCCCAACTCACGATCAGTGACAATCGCCGACGGGTGGACACCTGGACCTAGAATATCGCTGATAGACTACAACATCCACCCGTAACTTCTCTCCGTCTCGTCCTCCATGACGGCAACCCACATAGAAAGTTGTGATTACAGGGAGTCATCCCTATAATCTCAACTAGAGGCATCTTATATCTACTGGTCTTGTACGTCGAGTCAATACCAATAAAATAAGGATACGTCCTCAGCAGTGCGAGTGACTCCGGGTGTGCGAGAAAGACATGTGTCAGCACATTAGTCTCCTCGTCTCTTAGCGCTTCAACAAAATATCCGGACTCTGTCGCCTGGTGCATCAACTGGCTCACCACGTCTCTCCCCTCAGAATTTTGCTTCTTCAAACGATCTCTATAATTATATATATGTCGGATCGTCGCATTATCTTCTGCATGTCGAGCCCTCACGCTGAGAGGATATGTGCTGGTTTCGCTTGCGCAGCAGTCATTTCCTCTACGACCTTCTTTGCCTGGCTACTTAACCCACTCGTCTGGCGGTGTCCCTCGGGATACTGTATCAGAGGGTGATCGTGTATGGAATTCTCAGGTGCACCCGTACGAATGTACCATTCCCTAGTAGCTGGATCCTGCTGGGCTATGACTACAAACGGACACCTGCACTTGTTAGACTTCGATAGCCTCTCCAATTCATCCTCCTTGCCTCTATAACGTTCTCCGCTAGAACATCTAATCAATTTTTTTGTACCGCATTTCTTATGCGACGAAATAATCACCTCGAAACCAAGAGCAATAGCGACGCCTTTCGCCCAGTGAATGGCTTCCACGTCGATCGGAAATCGTCCTCCTTCGCGGAAATGCTCACTGTAATTTATCCCGTTGCCCGTGGAATCCTCCAGAACACTCTCCATGTCTGGGAAAAAAAAATTAATTACAGCCGAAATTGGATTTCGGCGACTGTAAGAGGCGACCGAAACGAGATTTCGGCGACCTCTGCAGAAGCCGAAATCCCGTCTCGGCCGTGACCGTCCCAGCCGAAAGTAAATTTCGGTTCGGACAGCCGCAGCCGAACAATTTTTTCGGTCGCCACAAGGGCTGGCCGAAATTGTTGTTCGGTCAGCCTTTGTGTCGACCGAAATTACATTTCGGTCGGGCCGAAATTTTTCGATCGAATCCGATCGATGTTCGATAATTCACGTCCATACGAACGAAATTTACGAGAATTTGCTTACCATCCGTGGCAATAGACACTTTCTTTTGACCTTTCAATTTCCCAAAAAGACGATCCATTTCGATTTGAGTTATTTTTTGTTATGTTTGATGATTTGGATGTGTGATTGCGATATGAAAAGTGTTGTATGGAAAAGGACTTTAAATAGAAATTTAAATTCAAAAGGGCAAAATCGTCTTTTTTCAGCCCTTTAGGAGGCGGTGACTAGGAAAAAGGGGGCGGTGAATAGCAATCCAGTTTTTTTATTGTACAAACTACGTAGTATTATAATCATAGACACGACTCGCACGCAATTCGTATGTATTACTAGTCAATCAAAGTCCGATAGAATCCCATCAAACACGCCATAAAAAACCCCCAAAAAAGGAGCTAAGAAAAAAAAATTCACTAGTTTAACCAAAATCTCGAAGTCTCTTTGCTTATTCTTGACAATCCAACATGGGTTCTTCACTGGGGCCAACCAAAGTTGCAATCTTGCTCGGATTTTTTCTGCTAATTATCTTCGATTCCGCGCTGGGACGTTTCGTGGTGGAAAAGAACAACCTGAGAGTGACATCGCCCGATAGCATAAAGGGCACCTACGACAGTGCGATTGGTAATTTTGGGATTCCACAGTATGGTGGAAGCATGGCTGGGACCGTGGTGTACCCTAAAGATAATCGAAAGGGGTGCAAAGGTTTTGACGATTTTGGGATTTCCTTCAAGGCTCGAGCTGGCGCCATGCCTAATTTTGTGGTTCTTGATCGCGGAGGTGTGATTGTTAGTAATTGATATCTTTAAGTCGATTTGGTTACTTTCTGCTGCTTAAGTTTGGTGTTCTATTGCATGAGGTTCATTTTGGTGAAATTAATTGTTGGTGAGTTCAATTTATTGATAATTTAGTCGGACCATTTTGTAGGATTTAGGTAAATCTGCTGTTTCTCCTATGCTCCATTTTCGTTTTGCAAGTCTACTGTTAAGTTGGAGAGTAAAGATTTTTCACTTTATGTGATCATACAACGTTCCTTCTTTGTGCTCTAAAGATTCTCTTTTTGGGCATTCTTTGTTCTTTCTATAATATTGTATGTCTACTTTCTGCAGATTGTTTCTTCGCTTTGAAGGTTTGGAATGCCCAAAAGGCAGGCGCTGCAGCAGTACTCGTGGCTGACGACCACGACGAACCACTAATCACCATGGATTCGCCCGAAGAAGACGGTGCATCTGCAGATTACATAGTCAACATAACAATACCATCAGCTTTGATCGATAAGAGTTTCGGTGAAAAGTTAAAGAAAGCAATCAGTTCGGGCGATATGGTGAACGTGAATCTCGACTGGAGAGAATCTGTTCCCCACCCTGACGATCGCGTCGAATACGAACTGTGGACTAATAGCAACGATGAGTGTGGTGTCAAATGCGATATGCTGATGAACTTTGTCAAGGATTTTAAGGGGGCGGCCCAAATTCTTGAGAAAGGAAGATATACGCAGTTTACGCCACACTACATTACTTGGTACTGTCCCCGGGCGTTCACGGTAAGCAAACAGTGCAAGTCTCAGTGCATAAATCATGGAAGGTACTGTGCGCCCGACCCCGAGCAAGATTTCAGCGCTGGTTATGAAGGAAAAGACGTCGTTGTTGAGAATTTGAGACAGCTTTGTGTGTTTAAGGTTGCCAACGAGACAAACAAGCCATGGGTTTGGTGGGACTATGTCACAGATTTTCAAATAAGATGTCCCATGAAGGAGAAGAAGTACAACAAAGATTGTGCTGAGGCCGTTATCAAGTCTTTAGGTAAACACTACGATACCTTCCTAGAGTATACTTTCGTTAACAGAGGAAGTGATTAAATTCTTCACTACGTAATGAAAATTATTTCCTTTGCTGAGGAGTCGTTTGTCACTTTTGCTTGCATAAAAGGGCTTGATTTGAAGAAAATCGAAAAATGCATGGGTGATCCCGAGGCTGATTCGGCAAATCCAGTTCTTAAGGAAGAGCAAGATGCTCAAGTAAGTATCTTATCTCTGCGGTGAATCGAAAGCTGATTTTATTACGTTCTTTTTATTTAACGGTTGTGATTTAGTTGTAAAAATGGACTTTGTAGATTGGAAAGGGGTCTCGCGGTGATGTGACCATATTGCCTACCCTTGTAGTGAATAACCGTCAATATCGAGGTTTTCCTTACTTTTGCCCATTACATAATTTGTTATAATCATTGACAAAACCTTATCATAAAGTTATGATTTTGTCCACTATTAGGGAAGTTGGAAAAAGGTGCTGTTTTGAAGGCGATATGTTCTGGTTTTGAGGAAACCACAGAGCCATCAGTTTGTCTGAGCGATGGTAAGTTATTCACAAATACTCTCTAATGTCAAAATGCAAAATCGGTCAGAAAATTTCCCATGGTTAAGGTGGAGTGTTTTAATCTTTTTTCAGACATTCAAACGAACGAGTGCTTGGATAATAACGGGGGCTGCTGGCAAGACAAGACAGCTAATATTACGGCTTGCAAGGATACATTTCGAGGAAGAGTTTGTGAATGTCCATTAGTTAACGGCGTGAAGTTTAAGGGAGATGGATATACTTCTTGCGAAGGTACGTCGATTGCGTATAGTTATTGAGTCCAAGATTGTTCTAAATAGCATCTTTTTCGTCTTATTTTCTTGAATAGTCTTCGTAATTGCAACTTAAATTAGATATTTCATCTCTCATATTTGCAGCAAGTGGTCCAGGGAGATGCAAGATAAGCCACGGAGGATGTTGGAACGAAAACAGAAATGGAATCACTTTCTCAGCTTGTGTGGTGTGTATTTTCCGATTCTATTTTTCGAGTGTTTTCCAAGCCAAGAAAAAAAATAGAATATGGACGAAAGTAAACGACAATTTTTTTCATCGACAGGACGATCAAGATGGAAAATGTATATGTCCCCCAGGATTCAAGGGAGATGGTATCAAAAGCTGCAAAGGTAAGAACTAATAAATGGGTCTTTTTTTTCTTGTCCTTAATCGTCTCTCCACTGATGAATTTCGTTCATTTTGGATCGCAGACATCGATGAATGTAAGGAGAAGAAAGCGTGTCAGTGCCCAGAATGTAACTGCAAGAACACGTGGGGCAGTTACGAATGCACTTGCAGCAACGACCTGTTATATATAAGGGATCACGATACTTGCATAAGTGAGATTTTTTTATTTTCATCTATTCTCATCTTAAATTTTTTTCCTGGGCTCGTTTTATTTTGATTCTTTTTCTATGTTAGGTAAGAGCGCTGCTGAGGTAAGGTCTGCTTGGACAGCAGTTTGGGTTATTCTCCTTGGATTGGCCGTGGCTGGCGGTGGGGCCTACCTTATCTACAGACATAGGATAAGGGTAAGTTTTCTTTCTTGTTTCTTTTTTGCTCGTTAACTCGATTACTACAGTTGCTCCCCGTTAGAAAAAGGAAGAATCAAAGATGTCATATTATTTCAAGAAAACTTGATGTGAAGATGAATACTCTCCATCTCATTACGTAATCTTAACAGCTTGAATCCTCTTTGCAGTCGTATATGGACTCGGAGATAAGGGCTATCATGGCTCAATATATGCCTTTGGACAGTCAAAATGAGGTCCCAAATCACACGAACGATGAGCACGCCTGAGTTTGAGCTGATGAGACAAATCCTGGCCCTTGTGGACTAGAAGAGGCTTTATTTAAGGGATCCTCGAGACGTCATCGTATTCGTAAGTTCCATCTAAAACGTTTTCGGTAGAATTACATATGGGATTTGTCGGAAATAGGGTTTATTATGCTGATGGTTCCGAACATCTGAGTCAGTATTTGTGTGTATTTAGGCTGAAAACTCTTTTTGTATTGTCCATATTAATCTCCGTTATCATTGGATCTTGAAGGCTTATTACACGTTTAATTGTGAGATTAGAATCGTTGTCTGAAGCAATTGTTGAGTGATCAAATGAAGCAATAATATGATCCTTTCCTCGCCAGAAATTAGGTTAGGAGAAAATAAAGTTGTAAAGTATCATGAGGGTCATTGATCAGAGGGTTAAGTTCATCCCATTGTAGGCAATAGAAGCATACATCCACAGTTCATCGGAGCTCAGAAGCTGCATATATAAATAACAGAGGAAAATCTTTTTTTTTTTTTTTTTATGAAAGTACTGAAGTAAAATAAGATATTTCTTACCTTGATCTGAAGCTGCAAGAATTTCACATACTGCACTGCTTCTTCGAGCATCGTGCTTATGTCAACCTATCATCACATTACGGTAATATAACTTTATCACAGAGCACTAAATGCAGTGGTTGTACTTTGTTCGATTACCTTTGTACCGTTAGGGACGAGTCTCTGTAAGATCCTCAGCCTCTCGTTTATTCGTTCTCTTCGTTTCTGCAAAGAAACAAACGACTGTATAGTTTTGGACATTCTAAATTCTTGCATTGAGGATTCTAAGCTATGATTAATTACCCGAGCATATAGACTCTGTGGATCTGTTGCTGAGCCACGGTTATTGCCTCGTTTCTTCAAAGTCTCTTCTTCGTCGAATTCTTGAGGCCCATTTTCGTCATTTTCTTCGTCGTTCTTGTGCTTACCACTTTTTCTGCTCCTTTGGAACTGCATTGCAAGTAAAAGGAGAAGTTAGAAAACTATGAAACTCATTTTTCAAGTGAATAGTGCAATCAAACAACTTCTGTAATAAATGGTTACTACTTCTCCATTGCTTCGAGCCCTTTTCCTGGATATTTCTAATGGGCTGCTGCTGCTAATCATTCCATCTTCATTAAAGGTACATCATTACAAGGCTGTGAGTGATTATTGTCGGGACCCATCGAAGAGTAGTCCATCATCATCTTCGTCGAGTCGTTAGTGGGGAAATAATATAAACTAGGGTTGTAAGCATCATCGGTTATAAGGGTTGTGGTAAAAATCGAATCTTGATCGACCCCATAGGCGAGGTTCGAGCTATTCGAACGTTCGTTTAAATTCGAACAGTTTTGAAGTAACTGTGAGATGGAACCTACTTCATCAGGACAATATATTCCAATGAAGCAGTTCCATTCTGCTTCAGAGATTGGTCCAATGGCTTCCATGCTTGTTTGTTCTTGAGCAAAGATTACTTACTACTGTGTGATTGTGTGGTTTTCTTTCTTTTTTTTATGTATGGAGATAACGAGATGGCGTATTTATTTATAAACAGAGCCGATGATAATATAGAATAAAATGCACGTATTTGTTTTAAAAAATTTTTTCTGAGGAATCAAAATAGTAATTCGCAAAAGCTGATGTTATTTGACTTTGCTTATGATAGATTTGAGTTCGTGCATTTTTCACTTGCAGTTATATTTAACTATTACGGCATATGGGAATATCCTTTATGATACACTGTTAAATATGGTCTTGACTTTTTTTATTATCGTATTTTCTCACTTGTTTCAAGGCTGACCCTCATATAATAATAAAATAATGGCCGACTTTGGACAAGTCAAGTGTTCTAACAAGCTAAAATCCAAGAATATACTCCAAATTCAGTCACTAATATAATCCATGATGTCCCAGATATCACCTTGATCACATTTTTTTTCCTGAAAATTCTTGAAAATAACAAAGTCAACAGGTAATTACAGTCCTGAATTAGCCTGGAAAGTAATAATATCAAATCTTGCCTTAATAAATAATTTGGCCCTCTTCCTCACCTAAAACCCGAAGAAGGAGAGGCTTGTCGGCCCGCTTGCCTCATCGCCCGCGACTGAGCAAGTAATGCCTCATAGTTCTGCCGAGGGAGATGAAACCTTGACTAGTACGCAGTAATGGACACTAAAAACGAAAATTTAATTTTTTTTAAGAAAAAGGAATATACTTCATTACCCTTTACTCGAAGGCAGCATCTTCAGAATCTATGATCTTGTCTGCTAGACCGTAGTCGATGGCTTCTTGCGCTTGGAAGTACTTTGGATGTTGAATTTCTTTCTCAAGCTCTTCCTTTGGCTTGCCTGTCCCTTTCGCTAAGAGCTCAAGGTACTCCGTGTTTGCATCAAGTTCTTTTGCCTAAAGGACCAAATAGCTTAATAACTATATATATATATATATATATATATAGAGAGAGAGAGAGAGAGAGAGAGAGAGAGAGAGGGAGAGAGAGAGAGAGAGGGAGACCTTGATCCACATATCAATGACTGCTCCGCTTTATTTGTTTACTTTTGGGAGATAGAGTTTGGCTGCAGCATATAAAACGAAAGGTCGGCAGGTGATGATGAGCTATCTATGGCAATGGCAAAGCAAAGAGATATAAAGCTTGCTATGTGAAATATACGAAGGGATCACCGTATACACATCAGCTTGGCAGTACTATAAAAAAAGAGGAAGAAAAGATAGCGTGCTATTTTCAGCATTAACTCCCCGTTTTTCGGTCATTCTTTTCAATGGACTCAGACTATGGTTAAGCACGAGTTAGTTGCAAGCAGACGCTTACAGCCATGGTGTCAGCATAGCATAGGCCTCTGTTTCAGATCCAACGGTTTCCATCTTTTCGTTCTATAAATACGAAAATCGCCAGCGATAGTCACGTAAGTAAAGTAGCAACCAAATAAAACGAATCTGCCGAAATATGCTAATTTGATTCTATATCGAAAATGGCCACCTGCGTGCCAGACGAATTGATGTAGAGATAAATTGGCTTTGTGGAGCTGTCGTAATCTAACCACATAAACTGAGCGACAAGAAGCTCAGTCACCACTGGTACAATCTGTGACAAAAAAGGCAACGAAAATGTGAAGGCATTAAAGAGTAAATTTGCATACTGGCCATCCCAAGATATACGATACGAGCATCTAATAGCAGAGATGGCAAATCGGGCGGAGCAGTTCTTGGTACATACTAACGCTCATGCTATACTTTGAAGGGCCTCTATCAGTCATTCCACGCATACTCCACATACCACCATTACTCAAGTAATTACAAGAGGATGAAATGCTTTCCTTAAAAATAAGAAAAATAGAAAAAGATTGTTGTAAAAAATTTCGTTTCTTGAACAGAAACACAAGGACAAGTGAGAAGAGTGAGGCCATACAAGTATTGAAGGGTATTATTGCATACCTCTGTAACTTTTTCTGCTTGTCGACGGACAGGTTTATCCTCTGTCATGAACATATCCATATGTGAAGGTGTAAGGCCATAAAGATATTGCTGGGTGTTCTTGTAATTTTCCATCACTTCACAAGAGAAACAGATAGTTCCATATGTGTGTATGTATCAGTCCTAGAAGAAGTTCAATCCATCGATATGGAATTTAAGATCTATACATACTATAATTTGCAGAGTAGCAAAGTGCAGTCCGATATGTAATAATAGATATATGCATTAATATCCCAAGCCGTAAATCAATAAACTTTAACCACGGCAAAACTTTTGACTGATCGTTCCCGTAAGATCTTTTTGGATAAAAGAAGCAATAATTCCTTCTTTTTTCTTTTGCTACACCAATACAATGGTGCCTGATAAGGTCCAAAGCTCATAAGATTAACCAGAAGATAAAGTCATCCTTTCATGATGAAATTATAGCATCAATCTTCATATAGAAGCTGCAAAATACAAATTTTATAGACTTCCACAGCTGAATACCAACCATCCCAGAAATGCCAAACCTGGATTACATAGACACAATCAAAACCAAAAAAAAAAAGAAAAAAGAAAAAACTTATTCTCTTCTCTGAACTGTTTGGGTATGGTCGAGAGATTTTCGAGCTACAGGCGACTTAAATCCACATCTCTGCAAAACGCTTCTCCTGGGCTTAGCTGGCAACAACAGCTTCAAACTACGAAGCAAAGAACTCAATTCACGGCTTTCCGTAGTGATCGTCGATGACGGTGGCGAGATTGAGAGAGGGGAAGATGAACACGAAGAAGCCATTGGAGTCTCCTACAAACGACTAGGATACTGAGATAAAAAACGAAGAAAATCAGTGTTAGCAAAAGCTTATGAGCTAGAAAAAAAAAAAGAAAAAAAAAAGGCGAGGCTATGTTAAGTTGGGATGTTACTCTTTGATGGGTATTTGGGCCGATCAGCCAAGCATATTAAGTGGATTTGGGCTTTCACGGCCCATATATGCTGGACTTAAATATGTGTGGGCAATAATTTGTTTCTTGTGATTTGTGAAGTAACACGACAAAATAACAAATGTATAGACATATATTTTTTATCTTCTTATATTCCCTCCGTCCCGCTAATTTTATCACATTTTTCCATTTCGGGCGTCTCAATAATTTTATACCTTTCCTTATTTAGCAAAAAACCTATCACAAACAATCAATATAATACTACTCCCTCTGTTTCACAAAGAAAGTCGTTTTAGATTTTCTCACACATATTAAGACATGGGTTAAAATGTCTTTTATACCCCTCATTAAATATTAATTATTATTCCACTTATGAATCATGTGTTGTTATTTAATATGGGGGCAATTTTGGAAATTTAAACATATATATTTATTGAAAATACCAAAACGACTTGCTTTTTAGAACAAAAAAAGACATTTAAAACGACTTTCTTTGTGAAACAGAGTGAGTATTAAATATTCTTAAAAGACGTGTCAAAATATACACTTTTTTGCCTTTTCATTGTACTATATTATTATAATAATGTCACCTTAATTTGCGTGCCCATCAACTTATGTGATAAAGTTGCTGGGACGGAGGGAGTATATAATTATGGAATGTCCTAATATGCTGACATGTCCCTAAAGGCTGTGTTTAGTTGTCCGTATAAGATTATGTTATACAATTTTATCTCAAGATTACAATCTTAACATAACTATATATTGTTATTAGCTTGTTTGGTTTCCAACGTAATAAAACTTTTGTCTCCATATTATTTGTAAATTTACAAAAGTAGCATCTATTTCATCAATATATAGTTTACAAAATAATTACTTTTACCATATAAACTACATGAAATAAAAATGATTTTATGATTGGGTTGAATAAGGTTATTTTGGTCTTTTTGCATTTAATAGGGGGTTTGAATAAATTATCTTACCTCGGCTCATCGGATAAATTGTACCGTGTTTGTTAGATAATAATAGCGGGCCGATGCATTATCGCGAGCTTTATACTGTTGAACTTTATTTACAGTGAACACTATTAGGTGTGATAATATTATCTTATATTGCTTTATCCGACTAATTAAACGCAGCCAAATTAAATAATAAAAACCCATCAACACATGTTAATTACACTATAACTACTCGCTGTCAAACATAAATTTAATAATTTTATTATGATAATACAATTACAAATAAGTAATCTCGTGCATAAAACTAGTTATTGGTGTTATTGATGTGTGGTAAGTTTACGTCAACCTTTAGACTTATAAAATAGATATGTTTCCATTTTTGAAGCTTTTGACTCTCATTGGTCATTTCGTCGTTGATCATTTTACAACCTTACATGCAAAGACCTACTAAAGGTCTATTTGATTAAGAAGCTTACCAAACAAATACAATCGTAAGCTTTCATCTTTACATTTAACATTGGATATCAAGAGTCAATAGTGGGTTTGGTTTTAATTAAAGTCCATCGGACAATATCGTAATATAACTTTCTTTTACTCAATCTCGGTTAGAGTTGGTCACACAACAATTATTCAAGTGTCACATTCTAATTTTCCAAAGACCAAATTTACAAATATATATTACTTAAAATTAGTAAAGAACGCTACTAGAATAGAACGCTACAAATTGTAGTGGATATTACTTGACGGGCGAAATGAAATTTCTCAGGAGTCTCTACATGCATGCATGCAGACATGTTTTATTCAATTTGAGTTGGTCCCTTTTTTCAAGACTCTTGACTTGTATGAATCGATTTCATTACCAAATCTTTTACTTTGTCGCTTGAAAGTACCTTTTTACAAAATTGGAATTATTGTACCCCCAATGACAACCTTATATTGTGGGGCGGCCAATCTCACAATCTTCCTCTTAGCTACCTAAATATTGCCACGTTTTACTCTGATTATGATTTCAAATCTTACTTCTTAGAATTTCATATTATACGACCTTGTTTAAATACGGACATCGTATGCGTATGTTGACATTTCCTTTTGTCTTCTCATTGTATCTTCTTACAACTAATCGCATTAAATTAAATTCTTTCCCTATAGAACATACACTCCTCGCTTAATTATATAAAAATAAAGAAAATAAAATCAAGAAGTTGATTTCGAAATGCGCTTATATATCGGTCACGATCGGGCTTTCGTATTTATATATATATATATATATATATATATATATATATATATCAAGCAACCTTAAATCATCCTATAAATTCCCGTCTCCACATAACATAACTCCAATAAAATATTTAAAAAGACACACGCACAAGCACACAATAATGGCGGCTAAGGCACAATCATATGTTAAAATAATAATCTATTTCTTTCTTCTTACATTCATATTATTGATGCCCGGCAACTTAGACGCCGCCGTCGAAGCTCGACTA
Source organism: Craterostigma plantagineum (assembly GCA_027422505.1). Lineage (NCBI taxonomy): Eukaryota > Viridiplantae > Streptophyta > Magnoliopsida > Lamiales > Linderniaceae > Craterostigma > Craterostigma plantagineum. The sequence goes on from JAPQWV010000015.1 coordinate 6,043,412, forward strand.
TTGCCGCCATTGAAGTATTATAACGTTCCATCGAAGAAGATGATGGTAGAAATGAATCCTTCTAAATCGGGCCGGAGCCCGCCGGGCGCGGGAAATAGAGTGAAGAGTTTCTTCGTCTCATTGGAACACTCGGGCCCGAGCCCGGGAGTAGGTCATGGTGGTGGTGGACCATAAACACCATATATATCATTAGATTATCTATCTTAGTTACTTTCTTGCAAGATTATGAAAATTATGCTAGGTGGTTTATATATAGATGATTAGGGTTTTGCATGTGTGCTTACTACATGATCATCTATTCTATTTTATTAAGCCTCAGGGCTTTGATTAAACTGCCTTCAATTTGGTTTGTAAATTGCTTAATTCAAGAAATAAAATTACTAAATCAAACATAACCACCCACTAACTATTTCATAGCTCACGTTGACTATCCTATCAAATTAAATTGTAGATATATTTTTAAGAAATAACATTAAATATAGAAAACCACCCACTACACAATATTTATATATTTCTAAATTCGTCCTTATATTTTTAGTATTATTATTTCATAATTAAATATACATAATATTATATAGCACACACGTATGGGTGCACAAAACTACTAGTGAATATCGTGATATACTTGCAAAAGAATCACGGGACATGCATTTATTGCATGTTGAAGCATGAAAATAGGAAGTACTATGCATAATAAAAACAGCTTATCTACTGGCGAAGATAATTGTGGGATGATATACGAGTGATTTTCCTTGCGCAATCGACTAAAGGGGAACCTAAATCCATGCCTTGTAAGACGGTGGACCTCTTTATATATAAGTTAACTATATTTCCAACGAACGAAAATATATAACTAATCACATCCGCTATATACATTCTTGACATGCCAAAAAAAGATTTTTAACTTCTTCAATAAACAAACTATGGCACAACTTGTAAGAACAACGATTCAAGGATCCCAAATGAGCCCTAAAACTCCCAAATCTCAGGCTTCGCCGACGACCATTGAGCAAATCTTGAAGGGTAAGTTTGTTCTTACATCATCAATAATCATGAGATTATGTAATAATGTTACGTAAAATGGTTCTATTATTAGGCGAACATTCCTTTCGAATAGTCGACGAGGACCGTAGGTCAACAAGCACGCCGCTGACCTCCCCTCGAGCCAATCGGGACCCACGAGATGAGTTGTCGGCCGTCTACAGCCCTAACAGCAGTAAGAAGTCGGTCCTCGCAAAAGTGAAGGAAAGGGCAAAGAAGCTAAGGTACTCATTGAGCGGTAAGAAGCAGAGGTACGATCTCAACGATCCAAATAGCTTCAGCAGCCATTCGTGGGAGTCGATGACCGCCAACTTACACGAAAACGACGAAGAATACGAAAAAGACGAAGCTGAGGTCGACCCTGAATACCTCGGAGTCCCAAGTTAGTTTAAATTAATTGTTGTTTCTCCTATATATATACATATATTGGGATCTCAAACAAGTATGACTTGTGTGAGATACTCCCTCAATTGCCAATTGGTTTTGAAAATGAAATCCTAGAAGACTTATAGGGTCTGAGCTGGAGGTGATCATAAATTCCCTACACTTAGGGGTGCGTTTGGTACACGGAATTCGATGTGGAAAAGAAAAGAAAATGCGTCATGGTACCAAACAACAAAGCGTATTGTACAATGATCAGATAGATGCGTATCATTACATTTTCCTTTTCTTTTCCATATTGGGATTCCGCATACCAAATGCACGCATAGGCAATAAAGTATACATATGTGTGTGCGTGTGTGTGATTTAATGCAATTTTTTTCGATTTTTTTTAGTGTACGAGTCAGAAGCGGCACCTGAGAATCTAAAGGAAACCGCGAGGCAGCACCCGAGGGCAAACCCAGTGGTGTCCGAGAAGCACACGTGCCCGAGAATGGATAATTCCGCCATGTCGGAAATAACTTCCGACGACAAATGCGTCGGACCTAATAATAAGACAATAGCCGAATCCGTGTCTGAAAAGCTGTCGAAGTTCACAGGCCTCGCAATAGCTACGACGCCTGAAAATATTGATCATAACTACGGTAGGGCAACAAAGAGGCCGTCGTCGATGGACGAGATTAGCCCCGAGAGGCTCAGGCAGCACAATCCGAATCAGAAATGGGACAAGGGCGTTTCGGTAAAAGAGTACTTCATGAACAAGCTCGAGCCTGGCGAGGACGAAAAGGCGCTCTCGCAAGCTATAACCGAGGCGATGAGCCCTAGGAAGGGAAGCAATAATGGTAGCAATAATGGAGAATTTGGGGTGGTGGAGAAAGTGAAAGGGGCAGTTACGTCCTTCTTTTGGCACGACGGGTCCAACATTTCGAGCCCTAAAACTGTAGATAATACCGTTTCTTGGAGAGACTCAGGCACTTCTCTCGCCTCGAGAAATGCTCGTCCTTTTATGGATGCGCACGAAGGTAAATACGCAATGCTTCATCGTACTATATAGCTATGTGTGTATGGGCTATGATGGTGTAAATATGTTAACAGTGACAGAGGAAGAGAGCCATGGAAGGAGATTGCAGGCCAACTGAAGATTCATAGCACATCGTCGAACGATAGAATTCTACGTTAGTTCGTGTAATATATGTATATTTTTCTTCCCCTTTTTTTGAGTAGTTTCATATGGTGAAGGCTCCCACCAGCTTCTCTGTTCAGTTCAAGAATGCAAAGCATTCGACTGTTTCTGTCCATTCAAGTAGTTTCAACGACTTTCTTCGAAATTTCAATCACAGTGTACACACAATTTATTAGGCCGAGGTAACGGCAACCAACTTTTCTTTCACATACCGATGCTCCCAACCAAATTCGAAGCACAGCAAAGAAGATAAACTCTTTAAGCATATGATGTACACTTGGAATCAGTAAAGTGCAAATACCCGTATATTCATCCTCTTGCATGGCGACCAATCTTTTCTTCTCAATACGGCGGGCGAGGATGCGATGGAGGATAGGCTCCTAATAATATAGAAACACTTAGATTCAGTCACCGTTTTTTTCTTCTTCTGAAACATTACATCGAAAGAAGATAAGAGTTAAGACCAAGAAACAACGCCCTTACCATGAGGAGGATAATAGTGAGGATCGTGCGTAGGCGGTGGTGGTGGAGGATCATAGGCTGACGCCGGCGGATAAGGAGGAGGAGGATAAGCATTGGGCTGAGAATACGGTGGTGGAGGATAAGGCGGAGGATAGCTTAGCCCTGGAAACAGAGGTGGCTGAGGAGGATGGGCTATCCCTGGAAAAGGAGATATGTGCGGCGGCGGTGGTGGTGGTGGGCCAGAGTAGTGCGGTGCTTCTACGTATGGTGGAGCTGATGGTTCGTGGCTTTTTGAGGGTTTCTGGCCAAGAACAAAACAGAGTACATTACATTCTAAGGTCCAAAATTTAGTAGTTAAGACAGATACTTGAAAGCTCTAGCAATAATCAAGAAACAAGAACAGAGAACTGAGTGAAGCTTACGTTGGCCTTGGCGTCCGCATAGTGCATTATTAACCGTACTTCGCCAGAATGCCTTTAAATGAATGGAGTTAAAAGTTAGGAGCTTCGTGTTCGATATGACATAAGTAAAGTAAAAATTGAAGCTTGAAGTTCTCGATTTCGAGGGTTCTGTGATGTAGCCAACCAACACAAAGATGATGTTTTCTATTTCGCATTGTAATTATTACAAACACCTTACCTGCCCTTTTTGTCCTGTAAAGGCCAATGGCTGTCGTCGTAGCCCTGAGACAGAACCTTCCCTAATTGAACCCTTAGCACCGCCATCACCAAAAATAAGGTTACACAATTGCAATAACAATCCCAATTCAGAAAACGATTCGAAAAATCGACGAAGAAAGCAAGGAGCAATTACTTTCCGCTTCCAATGAAATCGTCGTAGGTGATGGTATTGCTGTTCCAAACGACGACGTTGAACTCGCTCAACCCTTCTATCAGAGTAAGCACGAACTTTTCCTGAAAGCTGGGGTTTTTCCCTCCATCTGCAAATGGAATTTTCAGCTCAATTAATCAAAACAGAACATCTTCTATTCAAATTCAACGCAAGAGTTTCTTTCACTCAGTGAATACTTTCCACCAAAACGGCGTCGTACCAGTGCAAGTTCGAGTGCGGTATTTGGTGCTGGCGTACTCTATGCAGACATAGGGATCTTGCCTTGAGATCCATTCTGCATCTTTCAGCTTATTACAGCCCACAACTGTGATTCGAAAAAAAAGAAAAAAAAAACAGAGCTTTTTCATTACATCCTCGGTTCTTCAAAGAAGAAGAAATGCCTCAGAAAACCTACCAGTAACCTCAAGAAGTTGACCTGGAATGCCTGGAATCGACATGGTATGAAGATTCAATGTAAAAGATGGCTGAGCTTATTTTAGCAGATTTTAAGAAGGTCGATGGTTGACTTTTGGATACTGGGTCAACGTATTCGTGATGATGAGTTGTGAGCTTGAATTAAATGTATTTTATATTCTTCAACCTTCTACCGAAGTTTAGAATTAACGTAACTAAAACTTTATTGATTATCACAGGCAGTCTTGTAAAGTATATATAACTTTGTAGGGCTTTGTTCAAGTTTATTTTGTTTTTATCCGTTTTAATGTGTTCTTTTCTGCATCCAAAATCCAATGCCGGGATGCATTGAAGTTACTTCCTTATTGTCACAAATCCCATTTCGACGGCAGTTGTTTTTTTGCGCATATTTCCTTATTTTAAATTTAGTTCTTTTCTATTGGAAGCTACAAGATTGATTGTAGTGATTCGTTGTATTGTTGCTATTGAGTCTCACACTTCCCTGCGCTAATAGTGTCCTCGTTATTAATTAATAGCTGAGAGAGCAATAGAGGAATTGAACTTCGTCCCTCTTAATGGAAAACCCATCAGAATAATGTATTCTCATCGCGATCCTACTGTGAGGAAAAGCGGTTCTGGAAACATATATATTAAGGTGCGCCATTTTTTCTCACTTTCCTTTAGCTGCGCCATCTCTCGCTGGCTGAGTCTTCTTTTTAAACCATGCAGAATTTGGACAAGGAAATCGACCACAAAGCTCTGCATGATACATTTTCCTCTTTTGGAAATATTCTCTCCTGCGAAGTAGCGACATATTCTTCTGGTCAGTCACTGAGTTATGGCTTTGTGCAGTATGCCAGTGAGGATTCTGCTCACCAAGCTATTGGCATGCTCAATGGCATGTTGATGAATGGAAAGCAAGTCTACGTGGGCCCATTTGTTCGCAAGCAAGAGAGGAATTCGTCCATTGATAAGACACCATTCACTAATGTGTTTGTGAAGAATTTGTCTGAGCTGACTACAGAAGAAGATCTCAGGGAGGCATTCGGTGAATTCGGAGCAATTTCTAGTGTGGCAGTGATGAGAAACCAAGACGGAACATCAAAATGGCTTTATCAACTTTGAGAATGCAGAGGGAGCTGCCAAAGCTGTGGAAGCTCTTAATGGAAAAATATTCGATGACAAGGAGTGGTATGTCGGCAGAGCCCAGAAGAAGTCTGAGAGGGAGATGGAATTGAAACAGCGCTTTGAGCAGAGTGCGAAGGAAGCAGCTGAGAGATCACAAGGATCAAATCTTTATGTCAAGAATCTGGATATAGCATTGATGATGACAAGCTGAAAGAGTTGTTCAGTCCATTTGGTTCGATAACCTCTTGCAAGGTTGTTAAATGGTCTTCTATTCTGTTAGCTTCTTATGCTTTAGAGCTTTGATCTAATATTAATGTCTTCACAGGTTATGCGTGATCCAAAAGGAACAACCATTGGATCAGGCTTCGTTGCTTTCTCATCCCCTGAAGAAGCGTCTAGAGCTGTGAGTTCTCCTCGTATATCCATTGGTTGATATGTTCTTTGAAGGGACTTGATTTTGAAGTTTGCTGTTTTGTAGCTTTCTGAAATGAATGGCAAGATGATTGGTGGGAAACCTCTTTATGTTGCGCTTGCAGAGAGGAAGGAGGATAGAAGGGTCAAGTTACAGGTAACCAAATTGATTTTAAACTACAAGGTAATAGTACTCTGTAGTTAGTATTATCTTACTGTATTTCTGATAGATTACTTGTTCATTTTGATTTCTATATGTCATGTTCTTGCTATGGTGCCTTGGCTCCTGTTTGTTTTATAGGCTCAGTTTGCTCAGATGAGGCCAATGACATTGCCAACTACTGCCCCTCGCATGCCAATGTATACTCCTGGTGCTCCTGGTCTTGGGCAACAAATGTTTTATGGACGGCCACCCCCTGCCATGATTCCTCCTCAGGTAATATTCTGATTCAATGATGAGCACATCTCTTGAATCCATGACCCTTCTCCTTAGAACGTGTATTACCAAATAATGTGGTTTTTTTTCTTCATATCGATCATACAATGAATCTGTTATAACTGGAAACGACCTGAATTTCCTTTCTTCCTAATTGTTTCCGTTCTCCAGCCTGATTTTGGGTTTCAGCAGCAACTTGTGCCTGTCATGAGACCCAATGGCCCGAGGTTGCCCAATATGTTTATGCCTTCGGTTCAACAAGGCCCACCGCGCCCTGGTGGAAGGCGTGGCGACGCATATACACTGCAGCAGCAGGTTTATTGTGTTGTTAAGTTTTTGTATATGTTTTCTCCACTCTTTCTAATTCTACTACTTTTTTTCAAATTCTTTTAGATGATCCCTAGAGGACGCGGGCATCGATACCCAAGTGGTGACACGCCCTATGGCATGGGTGGTTTGCAAATGCGTGATGTTGTAATATCTCACCCCATTCCCGTTGGTGCTTTGGCTTCTGCCCTTGCTAATGCCTCTCCCAATGAACAAAGAACGGTGATTGTGAATCTTTTTCTGTCTTCTTTTCGTTACATTAGTTTTCATCAAAAGGGGTCTGCACTTCTTTTTTTGGAAACGCTTGAGCTGGATGAACCATTGTATGTGAGCAGATGTTGGGAGAGAATTTATACCCACTCGTCGAACAATTTGAACCCGAGGCTGCAGCTAAGGTGACTGGGATGCTCTTGGAAATGGACCAAACTGAGGTCCTTCACTTGTTGTAATCGCCTGAGGCTCTTAAGGCAAAGGTAGCCGAAGCTATGGATGTCCTTAGGAACGTTTCTCTTCAAGAATCTCCTTATCTCATTGAGCACTTGGGTTCTTTGTCTTTGAACGGATGATTATTGGATCCATATATATCACTGAAGGAACAGAAACAAAAAAGTTAAAAGAGTTGTGGCTTGTTTGGGATTGTTCTTTTGATTTATGTTCGACAATCAAATCTTTCGAGTATTACATGCATGGGCTGTGCTGGTATTCACAATATTATCTGATTGGTGCGTTTGATAAAAGGATAATAGTTATACAGATGACTCTAGTGGAAGTCATAAATTTGAGTCCACTCGATGCTAAAGAAAGGCCAATCCATATATAAATCAAATGTTCTACTGTTTCTTCTTTAGTGATTTGGTGTTTATATAATAATGTTTTCCCCAAGGCGTGGATGGACGCGCGTCCTTCTTATGTCAGTCTTTTATCTGTGACATAATTAATTTTGAAGTAGTAATAAAGATCTGTAAGCTTGGTGTGTCTACCGTATATTAAATGAAACATTCAACTCAAAACCTCTCAACGACATATCAATTGGGCTCGTTTGATACATGTGGACCGTGGTTATGGGGTGGGTATGAATAAGTTTCCTCGTGCTAGTTATTCGTGTGTAGCCCTACATGCCTTATATGGCTATACACGTCTATTACAAGAATTTTAGTTATATGACTATGCATATCCACCTCTAAGGTGGGTATGAGGCGTGCATCACAAATCCATACACACCTCAAACATCTATGATCGCGTGCGTGTATGTTTAAATAAATGTTCGTGCGAGTACGTCAAGTAATAATTAAAACGAATATATTATAACTAAAACCACGCGCGATAGGCAGTGTACCTATCGTTTGTAATATAGTTATAGCGAATATCCGAGTATCGAACACAAGGAATAAATTGATTACTAGTATTGACCTATCGATTCGATATTTAACCTAAATAAAATAACAGGATTTGTTTATATTACGAACTAATTTAACAAAGCAACTTAAAGGATTGGAAGACAAGGAGGCACAACTAGAAATAGTAAGAGTGACTTAAGGTGACAAATATGTGTTCGGGGTTCGAATCCCGAAGGGTGTTGTCGGCTAAGGCTACGGAATACCGCTCCGACGTGATTATCGACTAAATCGCAGTAATTTCCTACCAACTCACGGATTTGCTGTCGCCCTAAACGTTCGTGGGGATCTAAGTTTAGCGATTACTAGATGGCGAGGATCGAGTATTTGCTGTCGCCCTATACTTGAATCCTAACGTCTATGAACGGCCTAATCGTTATTTAGCTGTCGCCCTAAACGATATACCACACATTCATATCAACACATAGACATATCGATACGAAGAAACAATATCATAGATCGATAAATAGTCGAATACACGTGTTCACGATTATCCTACGTCTTAACTACGACATAGCCCAACGTTCATCTACTCCCAACATACAAGAGGATTAGCTACTCATATTAGGCATAACAACAACGAGATTTAAAGGAAACGAAGATAGAGAACTCATAAAACTTCCCTAAAAAGTAAGTATGGCGTTTCTGAGGTGGAGCTCTCGTCCCTCGATCGACCGGGCGTGGCTACGTTGTTGGATCGCCCTTGAGCTTCCCGAATCACGGGGCTGCTTCTAGTGTTCTTCCTTCTCTTCTTTGCTCTAAGTTTTCGTCCCTATGAGGTTGTTTTTGAGTTCTGAGGAGAGCCCTCCTTTTATGCTTCGAAAATGGGCTAAAACCCTGAAATTTGGCAGGTTCACGGCTTTTTACCGGGCCTTCACGGCCGTGAAGGCGGCTAAAAACCCTATTTCTTGACTTCCTGGCACGGGTCACGGCCTCGTGCACCACGCCTCACGGCCGTGACGGCGGCTTAAACCCTAAATCTTGACTCTCTGGCGAGAGTCACGGCGTCTTGCATCGGAAGTCACGGCCGTGAAGGTGTTGAATTTTCATTCGTTGAACTCTCTGCCGCGAGTCACGGTCTCTCGCATGAAGTGTCACGGCCGTGAATTGGGCTTCTCCAAACTCTCTGCCGTCGTTCACGGGTTAATGCATGAAGTGTCACAGCCGTGACAAAGGACAGTGAGCTTACTACTTGTCTCTGCCGAGATTCACGGCCACTCGCACAAATACTCACGGCCGTGACTCTTAAGTGTTTCGTCTTTTGAGCTTACTGCCATCATTCACGGCCACTAGCGAGATGATTCACGGCCGTGACTAGTGACTGGCAGCTTCATACTTTGCCGTTTTTGCGTCGTTTTCGCCTCGTTTTCGTTCCTTTTCGCTTGATAACCGTTTAAAGGTCCTACAATATTTAAATGGGTGTAAATAGAGCCAAGAAATACATGAATAACCAAAAATATCCTATTATAACCCAAATAAACACAATAATAACTTATACCGGTGTAATCCATTAATATGATAGCAAACGACCCCGTAATACATACCTACTCACTCCACGTTATATCAAACGACCCCTACATACATACTCACTCCACAGCGAAAAAAAAGGTATAGTACAGCTCATACCCTCCGCCGACAGAGCAAATGGGAACAACCGACGAGCCACTAACTCCGGCGGGCCGCTTCTTCTTACAGCCACAGACTGAACAAGTCATCCACTGCATCATGGCCTTCGAGAATCCCATCGACGTCGCCGCCGCCAAGTGCCAGATCGAGTCCGTCATGCTCAAGCACCCTCGATTCTGCAGCCTCCTTGTCCGAGATTCGTGCGGCCGCGAGCACTGGAGGCGGACCCACGTCGACGTCGACAGACACGTCCTCGTACGGCTCGAGCCCGTCCCCGAAGACGGCGGCGGTGATAGCACCGAAAGGAGGAGCGACGCCGAATCTGTCAACGATTACGTGGCGGAGCTGGCCGTGTCGACCCCTCTCCCCACCGACAAGCCTCTGTGGGAGGTTCACATTCTCGTGGCCCACAAGACCGCCGTGTTCCGTCTGCACCACGCGCTCGGCGACGGCGTGTCTCTCATGTCCATGTTGCTCTCCGCCTGCAGGTAATAATAGGTCAATAATTTCAAGTAAGCAGAACCCTTTCTATGGAATTGGGAGTTTTTCTTGTGTTATTTGCGTAGGCTGAAAGATGACCCGGCGAGGGCGCCGAGCCTCGGCGCCGTGGGCTCGGGCCATAATATGATGACGAACAACAGTAGTAATAACAGCAAAGCAAGTGTGCTGTGGAGATGCGTTAAGATGGTGTGGTACACTTTGGTATATATGCTTGAGTTCGTCCTTAGGTCTCTGTGGCTGAGCGATCGCGCCACCGTCTTGAGCGGCGGCGCTGGGGTGGAGCTCTGGCCGAGGAGACTCGCCACGGCTAGGTTTCGCCTAGAAGACATGAAGTCTGTCAAAAGAGCCGTTAATGGATCTGTAAGTTTAACTGAAGTCTTTGATTCTTTCCAACAATGGGTAGTTGATAGGATAGCGACTCGTTAGAACACACATTTATTGACTCGTCGCTTGCCTTATTGGACTATTCAGTAAAAAACGAAAAATAAAAATATCATTTCTTTTCTCTCTCACCACCATTCATTGATGCCTTTTGATTCATCTCGAAAAAAAAAGGGGCGATTGGTTGTGAGATCTCATTTCAATTTTTATATCTTAAGGACCATGTCAGAAAAAATTTAATTTGAAGGACCCATTTCAGAATTTTGTTAGAATTAAGGTTGTTGGACGAAAATACCCTCATAAAAGAATAGTTATGAAGTGGTTTCCAGCGCGCATGAAGTGGTATCCAGCGCAACATAACATGAAGTGGTACTGTAGACCCATGAAGTGGTACGGGTGAACAGTGAAGTGGTACAAACATTGTAGACGCATGAAGTGGTACTGTTGACTAGAGAAGAACTGGTACGAGAGACCCATGAAGTGGTACTGTTGACACAGAGAAGTGGTACAACATTTATTAGGCCCATGAAGTGGTATTGTTGAACGGAGAAGTGGTACTGAAGAAGTCTTACGTGTTTCTTGTGCAAATATCACTAAAGAATTCTGCTGTACCACTTCTCCGTTCAACAATACCACTTCATGTGCCTACAAAATGTTGTACCACTTCTCCGTGTTAACAATATCACTTCATGGGTCTCCCGTATCAGTTCTTCTCTAGTCAACAATACTACTTCATGGGTAAACAATGTTTGTACCACTTCATTGTTCATCAGTACCACTTCATGGGTCTACAGTACCACTTTACTGTTCATCCGTACCACTTCATGAGTCTACAGTACCACTTCATGTACAATGTATACCACTTCTTCATGGTTGAAGAAGGCGATGGCAATTCTGTGTAATTTCCGCACACTGGCAGGGCAAATTCATCATTTCTTTCAAAATTGGTCCTTAACTCTAAAACCAAACTTCAAATAGATCCTTATTTCTTTTCAAACGTTATTGGGTCCTAAACTCTAATGAAATTATGTTAAGTGGGCCTGAAATACAATTAACTCAAAAAAAAGTGTCTTTTTAAAAACTAGCCTTTGAATGGAGTATCTTAAAAAAATAAGCCTCCTCGATTTTACCTTTTAAAAAGTAGCCTTCAATTTAAGGGTTTTCATCTTTTAATAGGGTGTCTTTTTTTCCGCAGTAAAAAACAATATGTTAAATCGGGTCGGGACCGCGTTAGGATGGTATGTAGTTCATTGATTGTGTAGTCAGACGTTCAAGTAGTAGGTCGTGGGTTCAAATCCCCAACACATATTTTTTTTTTATATAAGGCTACCCAGACGAATACGACCTCGACAGGGGACCCCTGCTATATAGCACGGGTGCCCTGCAGCAGGAGACCCGCCCATGCTGGGCAGGGGACCCGTGCTATATGGCAGGGGTCCCGCCCATTTGCTACACAGCATAGGCGGGTCTCCTGCAGCATAGCACTGGTCCCCTGCTTAGGGGACCCGTGCTATGTAGTAAGGGATTCCGCATTTTTTGAGACCCCGTACATTAAAGTCATTTTTCATTTGGAGGCTACTTTTTTAACGTTGACCACGTCAAATGCCATTTTCTTAAATTGCCCAAAAAAAGTGAGAGTTACTATTGAAATATGCATTCATCTTTCCGTGTGGAACTGTGTGTTTGGCGTCAAAAGAACATTGTTCACCACTAACTGCTCGAATTCAGGCAAGATTTTTAGTTAAAAAAAGTTGGCAGTCTATTGTTCTTACCATATATAAGTTGTAGGGCCTCAAAAAGTTCACATTTTTATTTTCTCTTGCCCAATATCTGCATTTGCCAAACTTCAGTCCATAGCTAACTTGAATTTGGGCCATCTAAGCAGACAATCAACGACGTTCTTTTCGGGATAATCTCAAGCGGGCTTTCGAAATACTTGGACATCCAATCTCCGAACGGTAATATAAATCAATATATAATTTTGCATTTATAATTTTACGGGCTTTTCGCGTGGTAGGTATACCAGACGGGCTTCGCATGACGGGCCTGGCCATGGTGAACTTGAGACCTCAAGGAGGACTCCAAGAAATGTCGATGCTTACGAACGGAAAGTCGAATACTCGATGGGGAAATAAAATCGGTGTGATATTGTTGCCCGTGTACTACAAAAAGGGCGGCTCGAATCCTTTGCAGTTCGTCGAAAGAGCGAAGGAGATGATCGATAGGAAGAAGCTCTCCCTCGAAGCCCTCCTTTCTTACAAGATCGCAGACACCGTAATGTCCCTCTTGGGAGCAAAGGTGCTAATGGATTCTCTTGTTAGTTTGTTATGTTAGTTAGTTAGTTATCGGCATCATATTGCTTCTTTGCACGTGCAGTTTGCTAGTATTATGAATTATCGAATCGTTTGCAACACGACGTTCACGATATCGAACTTAGTGGGCCCGCAGGAGGCAATCACCTTGACAGATAATCCCGTGAAGTACATTCGTGTGACCGTCAGCAGCCTACCGCATGTAATAAAAAATCGTCGTCGGCTTACTATGATTTCGTTTTTTTTTGTTTTCGTGCGTGGGGGGATTATTATTTTTTTTTTCCTTTTTTGGTGTTTTTATGCAGGCGATAACCATGCACATGATGAGTTACGACGGATTCGCTGATATGCAGATACTCGTTGCTAAGGAGATAGTCCACGAGCCGAAAGTTCTTGCAAAGTGCTTCGAAGATGCGTTGCTCGAGATGAAACGAGTCGCCAGGAAAGATGAGTAGACAACATTTGTTGCTTGTGTTGGTTCGTGTAATATTATATGTTATAGTAAACTTGAATGACAACCTCACCTAGAAGCTTAAACTTGAAATGAGCGTTATCATATTTTAATTTTATATACGTTATTTTTTAAGTTCTTCCTCAAGTCTATGCTGATTTCTTTCTCATATAGCCTTTGACATGTAATTTTTTCAAATGACAGTCAGTCGTTATGATTTGTTCATGTGGCGTCATCTAGATTGGAGTGATACAATTTTAAATAATTACTTCACTAGAAATTTAAGATTAAATATTGATTGTGTATCATATTTTCATGTTACATATTTTATTTGTAACAAAAGTTTAGAAGTTCTTCACGTTTACGTAAACAAAGATGGGCCCTGATATTTGATGATCAGTTATATATTAATCTAGCGTCACAGTTAAGGGTCTTATGTATCCAAAGCAAGGTTCTCAAACTGAGTTTTGAACCGGACAGAAAATTTTAGTGGTTAACCGGTACGAAACCGGAGTAAAACCAGTATCTTAAAATACAAAAAATATCTTATGAATGAATGAATCTTACAACGTAGAAAATATACATGTTTATAAGTTTTCCATACTAGAATTTTATAAAATTAGAGGGTCATAACTAAAATAAAAGTAAACTATTTGGTGGTTAAAACTTAGTTATACCATAACCATGGAATGCTAAAAAGTAAATCAATAAATTTGGGGACAAAAATTAAAACAAAATATTGAGTTCAAAACGTTAATTATCAAGTAAACTAAAAAAGATCCATGGAGAATCGAACCCAAGTCCAGTTTGAACCAGCACAAGACTTTTATCACTAGGCACATTCACAGTTCTGATAAATCTACTCAATTTCTGTCTCTTGTAAGTTTTTCTTATTTTTTTTAAATAAAGCATGAACCAGACCGGGATTCGGACCGTAATTCCGACCGGTTCACTGGTTTCCGGTCGGAACCGGTTGGTCCGGTCCGGTCATTAAAACCTTCATCCAAAGTCGAAAATATAAATTGATTAGTCTCTTAAATATTCCGTAGGTCCAATTAATTGTGGGTGGGCTTATTTTCAATTTGTAGGGGCTAAACTTATTTCAAAGCCTAATTATGTAGATGATTTATGTTTGCCTTCTATGTTTTTTCTGGTCCAATGATTTATGTCACAAGTAGGGTGGGCAGTGGGGCGGAGATTCCCCGTCCCCGCGGGGATCCGCCCCGAAAGTGGCGGGGAATCCCCGGTGTTTTATCCCCGCGGGGCGGGGACGGGGACTGATTTTTCCCCGCGGGGATCCCCGCCCCGCCCCGAAACCTATTTATATATTATAATATATATAATATTAAATTATAATTTAAATAATATTAAAATAATATTAAATATAGATTAAATAATATTAAATTAAGGGGTTTTTACACATAAGTACCTATTTGAAAAAAACTTGTAATTTAATACCCAGTCAGGATTTTTTTATATGTAGGTACCTAACAGAATAAAGTTTTTGCACATAGGTACCCGATCCCCGAAAGTACACCAAACAACACATTTGGGTACCCTATCTCAACACATTTGGGTACCCTATATAACAGAAAATGGTACGACGTATGTTATATTTAGGTACGTCCTATGTAACACACAGGCATGCCCGTAGGTACGACGTATCCTATATTTAGGTACCCTATATAAACGTGTTATAGTACGCAATATAACACAGGAAGGTACGATATGACTAAAGAAACTGGTAAAATTAAATCGGGTACCTATCTATAAAATTTTCTGACATGGGTAGTTATGTGTATAATTTTTTTTCAATTGGGTATTTTTCTGTAGATACCCGTTAAATTAATACAAATAATATATAAAATTATAATTTATATAATATTTACAACGAAAATATATTTAAATTTATATATTATATTTAAAATATAATATTTTTTTAAAAAAATCCCCGCGGGGCCGGGGACAGGGCAATTTCCTCCCCGAATGCTTCGTGGGGCGGGGACGGGGATTAGCTCCCCGCCCCGCCCTACCCGCCCCGCCCCGCCCCGTTGCCATCTCTAGTCACAAGCGTGTTTCATCAGTAAAATATACTAGTACTTTTTCTCACCCTTTATGCGTGTGCTTCGGATTTAATTATATTTTTCGTTATTCTTAATTTTGAGACTTACTTTTTTTAATATCAACTAGATGTAATAAAAAGTTTAACTATATAAAAGAAAAAGTGGTGTTTAGTGATGTATGCAAAAATGTTAAAGTAACATGAAAAATATTAACGTAATTAAATAAAAATAAATGGATCAAATTGTAAATAAATATGCCGACCAAATTGGCAGTTTATATCCAACCCACACTCAAAACTAATACTATCTGCACATTCTATGCGTGTGCTTAAAATATAATTATTTTACTTTTAATTTTGAAATTTATAATTTATGTTTAGTAGATGAAATATAATTTATATAAGAAAAATTATGAGTAGGAGTATAAGTATAAAAACAAAAAATTGAGGGGTTAAATAATAATTAATTAATTAATAAAATTAGAAATAAAGAGGCTAAAAATTGTAAATATTATACTGACCAAAAATAGCAGTTAATAGTCAACCCTCACCCTTAATATAATAGAATAGATATAAGGGGACTTTACATAAAAATACCCATTAATATAAAAAATTAGCAAGTCAGTACCTTGTCAGTATTTTTCTGTCAGAAATAGAATAAATTTTTTTCACATTGGTAACTGCCCGTCGCAAGGTACATCATATCACACATTTATCGTAGAGAAACGTATTGTGGTACGTAATACAGCTAGAAAATGGTACCACCATATAGCTTGCCGCAAGGTACCGTATGGAACGTATATTGGTACGATATATGGGTACCATACAGATGCGTAACGTGGTACGCAATACACATATAAAAAGGTACGTCAAGACCGAAAAATGGTACGCACAGTCGAACGGGTACTTATCTAAAAAATTTTCTGACATGGGTACTAACTTGCAAATTTTTTATACAGTATGTTTCTATAGTTTCACCTAGATAATAAGAATAGATAATATGTATTCCTTGTTTTTCTTTATTTAAAAAGTTGAAAAGAAAAATGAATTTATTGCCATTTCAACAAAATTACTGCTGGTCTGGTTTGTAACTTCTACTCATCTTCCTTTATATAGTTAATTTTTAATGTCCTACGCATTCGAGCTTTTAGCTTTTGAGAATTTTCTATTTCTCTTTTTTATTCTCTCAATCTCTCTCATCCACTGTCTCTATCCTTTTCCCCGATTCAATCGCATGAAGTACGCTGCTTTTATCACTGACATGGTTGTTTGATGCGTCGCCGTCTTACAATGGAAACGTTTTGGGCGCAAAATGGCGTCCCAGCCGCGTCACATTTCTTCGTCGCTCTGAGCTTCGCGGTGGCGTTCTACGCTGTGAGGTTTATTCTCGACAGATTCGTTTTTCGCGTAAGTTTTTTTTATTGTGTTTTCCTTTTGGACGTCTTCGGAAACCTGCCATTGCTGTTGTTCATACCGATTGTTCCTCTGTCGAATTTGTCAATTATTGATTGTAACTGATTCAGATGCATCCATCCTACCTTAAATTGTATGCTCAAATTTGAGATTATGAAGAGATAATAGACCATACTGCATTTCAATTAACTATCGATTTTGTGAATTTGTGGTTTATCAATTTCATTTCTCCATACGTTTAGTATTTACTCTCTTTGCGTTTTCAGTGGTGTTTATGTAATATTATTCATTGATGTTAGTTTACTGTCGAGATTAAAAATTACTAAATGCGCGCTAATGTGTGTCTTGTACAATCAATCGTTATCTGGATTTAGTATGAAGTATGATACTTTTGTTTCGAGATGACAATGTACTTCTTTTAAAGGGGAAAAAAGTTTGGATTGTCGATCACAGTGCTTGTTTGGTCTCTCCTCAATGTAGAATGTAAAATGGTGACTAGTTAGCTACATTATAGTTTTTCCAGTTCATAATATTTGAATTAGTAGGACATGGTACCTCAAATCCTTTGTGCTAGCTTAACTACACTACGCTAAACTTGATAGACACATATGAATTTTGCCTTTCTGCATTTTTGTTAATGGAACTAGTAATATAAGAGAAAAACGTTACTAAATCGTATGTTCGCTTTTCTTTTATGGAAAACGACTTCAGAGTCTCTCCATTTGGTTGATCAGAAGAGGCACTACCCCTGTTAAACTTAATGAGGAGACAAAGGCGAAAATGTTTAAGTGCTCGGAGTCTTTGTGGAAGCTTTCTTACTATGCTAGTATTGAGGCTTTCCTTTTGGCGACCACGTTTAATGAGCCATGGTTCAAAGACATAAAAGAATATTTTGCAGGTTGGCCTCATCAAGAACTGAAGTAAGCTTCACAGATGGATCTGTTACCAAAGATATCGTTCAGTCTCGTTTATGCTTTTAGTCTTTTGTCTTTATTTTATCTAAACTGATCTCTGTGTTGGTCTCTTCAGGCTTCCCGTCAAACTCGTCTACATGTGTCAATGTGGATTTTATCTCTATAGCATAGCAGCACTCCTTATATGGGAAACTCGGAGGAAGGACTTCTTTGTCATGATGGCTCATCATATAGTGACTGTGCTTCTAATTTCTTACTCATACTTGACAAGGTATACATGAAATGAGTGCATAAAAGGGAGTTTCAAGCTGTAACTTACCACAACAAAGTTACAGTATCCTATTCAACAAGTGTAGCTATGCATTCTCCTTTATTGATGTGTGCATGTACATTCTACGCCAGATGCTTACTAAAACTACGTCCCCAACTAAATTGTTTTATTGATGGAAGACTTGGGTTTTTCTATGATATAGTTTCTTTCGGATAGGAACGGTCATCCTTGCACTTCATGATGCCAGTGACGTGTTCCTAGAAGCAGCCAAAATCTTTAAATATTCGGGCAAGGAGCTTGGAGCCAGCGCGTGCTTTGGTTTGTTTGCCCTCTCATGGCTTGTTCTCAGGCTCGTATTTTTCCCATTTTGGATCATAAGATCGTCGAGGTACTCTTCATTTTTTTTTCTCTCTGTCTTCTAAAGATTATCAGCTCTTTTGACGGACTCTTTTTGTTTTTTTACCTCACTCAGCTATTACTTGATCCAAGTCTTGGACTTGCCCGACCCTCACCACGTTGGATATTATTATTTTTTCAACACAATGCTGTTGGTCCTCCTCGTCTTTCACATCTACTGGTGGGTTCTTATCTGCAACATGATCAAAAGACAGCTGGGAAATAAAGGAAAAGTCGGGGAAGATATACGTTCAGGTGTCAAAACTTGCATCTTTTTTTTTCCTTCTGTTAGGGATATGTTTCGTCCCCATTTCTAATTCTTCCCAAACATTGAACAGATTCAGAAGATGACGATTAGTTGGTTCCACTGCTATCTCGTGAGTTACTCAGCTTCAGTATATCATATCTAGAGTTTTCTCAATTTCCCTTTCTTACAAATGGGGAAACTTCACACCTTTTTTGGCCGATGATGCATGTAATAGTCTGTAGAAACTTATGATGGTCTTTGTCTGTATTTACTAGTATTACTATTACAACGCTTGAACATAGTTTATAATGTCTCACAGTTTGGTCATTGATCATCGAGTTTGCCCTCTAAAAGTTTCTCATAATCTCTATTGATGCTTAACAGAACTAAATGGACAACCAAGAGCTCAGTCTTGTCTTCTCGGGCAATATTTTTTTAACTTAACAAAAATATATAGAAGAATAAAATAGAAATAAATAAGGGTTAATAATTTGCATATATAGAAAAATATCCAATTAAAAGATTTACAAATTAGTACCTATGTCAGAAATTTTTACAGATAAATACTCGTTTTACTGTTTGTAGCAATTTTATCAATCTTAACGTACCTTTTTATGTGTGTATTGCGTACCACGTCAAGCGTTTATACGGTACCCTATATGGTTGCCATATGGTACCTTAATGTGCTATATCGTATATGACGTACCATTTTCTCAACATATTACGTACCACAATACGTTGTTGTATGGTACTTAAATGTGTTATATGGCGTACCTGCTTGCCCAAATTCAACTGTAACCGGCAGTTGAAACCGTCAACCGCCGGTTACGGAACCGCCGGTTACGGTTACAAACGGCACAAACCGTAACCGGCGACCGTAAATGGCCGGTTACGGGGAGGTTGGTCCGTTCGACCAACCGCCAACCGCCGGTTACACGGTTAACCGGCGGTTGGTTTTTAAAAGAAAAAATTTCAAATTTTGAAATTTGAAAATGCCGCCCAGTTAAAAAAAAAAATTTAAAAAAATAATAGGAGCAAACCGCCGGTTACAACGGCTCCCCAAGCCCAAACCCTAATTCTATAAAAACCCCACTCCACCCAAACCCTAAAATTCTATCTCTCATTCTCTCTCTACCTCCCTAACTCTCTCATCTCTCAAGTCTCAAGCTCTCTCTCTCCCTCTCAAGCCTCTCCATCTCCACGCACCACCACGCGCCGCCGCCACACCACGCCACCTCCCACCACGCGTCACCACCGCCCGCCACATCCCACCGCCGCGCCACCACCGCCCTCCACCTCCCACCGCCGCGCCACCACCGCCCGCCACCTCCCACCACGCGCCACCACCCGCGCCGCCCGTCCTCCCACCGCCGCCGCCCACCGCCGCGCCACCAAGTGGTTCAAATATTTTTTTGAGTCACCGGATATCTTCATTATAGCGAAGATATTGGATCCGAGATGGCGTTTAGAGGGTACGAGTAGACTACTAGAATGCTACTATACGAAGGTATCGTCGGACAGGGTAGTCGATAGCATTTATTGGCAGAGCGTACTCGATCGAGCGCATGGCTCTTTGAAGGACCACTTTAAAGAGTATAAGCCCGATTTTAGCCACGACTCGTCTCGATCGGGATCTTGGCGCGGTCAATCTAGTTCTACTAGTAGTCGATCTTCACGATTAGCTGACTACTACGACATCCTCAATGCAAACAAGCGTCCGAGGTCTTCCCAAAACCCCTACATAGAACTCGATAACTTTATGTCGACGACTTTCCAGTTCGAAGACGAAGATGAGTTCAACGTCCTTAGATGGTGGTCGAGGGTGTCGCCAACGTATCCAACGTTGGCGAGGATCTCTCGGGAGATCCCTGCCGTCTCGGTTTCGACCGTCGCGGTGTAGCATGCTTTTAGCATGGGCGGTTTGACCTTGAGCGAGAAGCGTTTGAACTTGAGCGTCGACAACCTCGAGTACCAATGTCTTCTCGATGATTGGACTCGAGCTGAGTATCGCACCCAAGATGAGCGTGCCAGGGACTCGCCCGACGACCTTTTCGAGGACACCACCGGCACGGAGACAAGCGGCGGCAACGGCGGCGGCGACGGCGAGGATTATTAGAGGCATTCGGCGAGGCGTGGACTCCACATCAACAAAGAAGCCCGAAAAAAGATAAGTATCCAACTCTTATTTTTTTTCGTACAAATATTTATTATGTTTATATTACTAACTAATGAATTGTTATTTTCAGGTACTAATTTATTTGAACAAGCCTATTACGACGACGAAGTCCGAAAAAGATAAGTATCCAACTCTTATATTTTTTGCGTACAAATATTTATTATGTTTATATTGCTAACTAATGAATTGTTCTTTTCAGGTACTAATTGATTTGAACAAGCCTAACGACGAGTCACGACGAAGCCCGAATAAAGATAAGTAAATATTTCTATAATTGCTTCTTGTTCTTTTAAAATTAAACTTATAATGTAACTTATGTTTATGCATTTTTTTATAGGGAAGAAGATTACGAAGAAGAGGAGTTTCGGTAAGTGCAGTGCAAGTAAGTTAGCAACGTGTGATCTCGGGATGCTTTGACGGATCATACTTGATAGTTGATTCGTCAGAGCTCCAGAGATCATGCGCTGCTTTCTCGCATGCATTGCACTTGCTGTAAAGTGGCAAGTGCGATCAAGTTAGCAACGTGTGATTTCAGGATGCGTTGACGAATCATACTTAGTTGATTCGTTAGCGTTCTTGAAATCATTCGCTGCTTCCCCACATGCACTTGCCAGTCCGGTACTTCAAGATTTGCAAAGATCGAACCGGAGCTGGACCGGACCGTACGGAGACTGATTTAATTTATATTTATGTATTATACTGTATTGTATTGTAATTAGTTAATTAAAATTTTGTACTACAACTTCTTTGTAAAATGTTGTAGATTTTTTTAGGTGTCTTACAAATTATATAGTAGATTTCGATATATAATTCGATCAATACTAAACCAAACTTTATTCAAACATTAATTAAAAAAATAAAAAAATAAAAAAAATCGGCGGTTGCAACCGCCGGTTAGTCTAACCGTCAACCGGGGGCGGCTAACCTGCAACCGCCCCCGGCCGGTTAGACGGCACCGCCAACCGCCGGTTACGGTTAACCGGCGGTTGGGCATGTCTACCTGCGGCGGATCAGGTACATATGTGCAAAAAATTTATTCTAATAGCTACCTACATATAAAAAAATACTGACAGGATACTGAATTATAAGTTTTTATGCAAATGAGTATTTATGTTTAAAATCATCTTTGGGCCCAAATTGGGCTTTAAATTTAAAAAAGAGCAAATTTTCAGAAAAACTGTAAGAATCCAGCGACTAGATCTAAATGGAGAATTGGCACCCTAGCGCACCCTAGAATTACTATCCGACGTATCTAATCCGACGGCTACGATCAGATCAATTACTATCCGATCCAACGGCCTTAAATTCATCCTAGCGCACCCTAGAATTGGCACACTCCTTATAAGCCGTCGCTCGCCGCTACTCTTTCTTCCTTCTCTCCCGACCAAAATTACCCCCGCGAAGCTCGCTCGCGGCGGCTGTGGTGTAAGAGTCGTCAGGGGTATTTTTGGCATTGTAAAATAATGAACGGCGGCGGCGATTTGAATCATCAGCAGATGATGATGATGCAGCGCTGGTACGCGATGCAGCAGCAACAGCAGTGGATGGGAATGCAGTATCAGCATCCGATGGTTTACGGCGCTGCTCTCCGCTACGTTCCGTACTATCCAGGCGTGCAACAGCCGTACGGTGCGGTGCCGCACCGGCAGAGCCAGGTTCAGGGCTCCGCCGAGGAGAATGTGACGCTTTGGATCGGCGATCTTCAGCCGTGGATGAACGAAGGATACTTGCAGTCTTGTTTTGCTCAAACCGGGGAGGTAACGTTGGAATTCACTGTTTAATTGACTGCTTATTGGCGTTTGGTGCGGTAGAATGAGTTCGCTGGCGGATGGTTGAATTTTTGTGGTTGTTACATTGCTTTGGCTGACAGATTGATAATGTGATGTTGTTTTGCTAGTGTACGAAATCTATGCTCTGCTGCTATTGTTTTGAAAGAAGCAAAAAAGTGTGTTCCATTTTCTCTTCTTGGGAAGTACAATATGAGTAAGAATGGTGTCTGTACTAGACCATTATCACATTATGATATGTAGGCATGTATTATTGAAAGAAATTGGAGTTTTCTTTTGTCCAACAAAATTGTATCAGCATGTTTATAAATAAAAAAAAAAAAAATTGAACTGTTGTGCTTAACCTTTAAAACCCCATAAATGTATGACAATATGCATTAATTATTGTTGTCTGGTCTTTCCTGGAATTCTCACACTCCATGATAAAAGTATAGCCATCATGTTCTATTTACCTATTTTTCCGTATGATATGTTTATTCTGTCATCTTCTTATCATATGTAGGTAGTTTCTGTTAAGATCATCCGCAATAAGCAGACTGGTCAATCTGAGAGATACGGGTTTGTTGAGTTCAATTCACATGCAACGGCAGAGAATGTCCTTCAGAGCTTTAATGGGACCAAGATGCCCGAAACTGATCATACCTTTAGGTTGAACTGGGCGACCTTTAGTTCAGGTGATAGGCGGCCGGAAGCCAGCTCTGATTTGTCGGTATTCGTTGGAGATTTAGCTGCTGAAGTTACCGATGCAATATTGCACGATACCTTTGCCAGTAG
Source organism: Craterostigma plantagineum (assembly GCA_027422505.1). Taxonomy (NCBI): domain Eukaryota; kingdom Viridiplantae; phylum Streptophyta; class Magnoliopsida; order Lamiales; family Linderniaceae; genus Craterostigma; species Craterostigma plantagineum. The sequence continues at coordinate 6,066,731 of JAPQWV010000015.1, forward strand.
GTATCCATCGGTTAAAGGTGCGAAAGTTGTCGTTGATGCAAATACAGGTTATTCAAAGGGCTACGGCTTCGTCAGGTTTGATGACGAAAGCGAGAAGATTAGAGCCTTGTCTGAAATGAATGGTGAGAACTGCTCAGGAAGACCCATGAGGATCAGTGTTGCGACACCCAAGAAGTTTTTAAGTGCATCTCATGGTATGATAACGATGTTGTTCTCATGATTTTTTTACTACTGCACATGTATTGATTCGACATTGGGTTAACCTTCAAGTGCTTTATGGTTTCGATTGTTATTCTTGACAAACGTGACTAATTTGTGTTCTCATCAAATGATGGGCACCATTGTCATTGGGCAATCAGCTAATGGTTCATCAAACACAACTGTGAGTCTTTTTCCCACTGCGAATATTGCTGCCTAAAACCATTTCAGAGTTACTCACCCATCTTCTCTTTAATTATATCAGATATTTGTGGGAGGACTTGATGCTGAGGTCAGTGAGGATGAACTCAAAGTGTCTTTTGTTCCTTTTGGCGAGGTTGTCTCTGTGAAGATCCCTAATGGAAAACGTTGTGGTTTCGTCCAATTTGCAAACAGGTACGATATCATAATAGTAACCTTCAGAATCTATTGCATATGTCTTGTTACCCATTAAACATTTACATTTTGTCATAGAAGTCACTTTTAGTGAATCGAAATGATATTCTCCTGTCTATCTGTTTTCTTACCACCACCCTTAACCCTTTTAATTTTCCATCTTCCCCAGAAACAGTGCAGAAGAAGCTATTGAGAAATTAAATGGTGCAGTCATAGGAACGCAAACGGTTCGTCTCTCCTGGGGCCGAAACCTCGGCAACAGACAACTGCAGGTAAAAAGCAAAGAACTTTTTTTTTTTAACGACAACTCAAAATCTTTTCATGTTCTATAAAACTATCTCTTATCTCAAGAACATGACCATTTTTGCTCAAAATCTGGGCAGGTAACAACATATAATGGAGATGCTGCTGATGCTTCAAATGGACATGAAATGTAAGCAGCCATGAGTAGCCGTTTTTTTTATCAATGTCTGAATTATTTATTTCAACAACTTATCAAAACTGGGTTACGTTAAAACTTAAAAGGCTTTGTAGCTGGGATTTTATCAGCTTATAATTAGACAAAGAACTACTATTATTTATTGCCATCTCCCTCTCTCATCATTTCTTTGTTTCAAAACTTAAGCTTTTTTATGAAAAGATCAAACATTACATCTCATCCAAACCAAAATAGTAAAACATACAAATAAGCATGATCGTCCAATGACAGCAAGTAAAACTTAAAACTCAAAGCAAACAACATAGAAACCGACATATATAGTAAGCTTAATGATCTTATCGTACGGTGTCCAAAAACCATGAAAAACGGCTAGTAATTATTCCAACGAATTAAAGGCCAAACAGCAAACTTCATCATCCCATCTCTGCAGTGAATCCCGCCCCGTTCACCGCATGCAAAGTAATACGGCTGCCACCTTTTCAGCGCAAACTCAAAGCCTTCGCCGCCACCTTGATTTACGTCTCCGACCTTCTTCGCCATTCTCAGATCGCAGTTTGCAAAGCTCCAATAGTTAGGCAGCAGATAAACGCTGTGAGGGAATGTAGCATTGCTCGGGGGGTCGTACTTGAACACTGCAAAAGTTGAGAAATTATAAGGCACAATGAAGAATATATATAGTAAAAAACGCATTGCCTTATTTTATATGTGCTTATTTACCTAGCTTGTCGTTTAAGTAGAAGGGTCCATTCTTGATGGCCCAATCTGTGTAGTTAAATCCAAAACGCCAGTTTTGGTCTGAACCGCCGACGATGAAAGTCTTGGGCTGACCCTTATTTGTTACGTTTTTGCCGTGCTTGTGAGTTCCTCCCCAATAGTAGTAGTTATTATTAGCCGTAGTGTGGTTCCAATTTGCTGCTAAGTTGGCAATTTCCTTGTTGTTAGGCATAGCATTAGCAACCAAGAAATTAGATTCTGCAACTATTAGAGCAAAGGCTGCTACTACTAGCAACACTACCCCACCTTTATTCATGGCAATAATTTTTTTCTCTTTTGCTTGGAGAAAGAATGATGAATAAGAAGTAAGTTGATTTGATTGTGGGTGATGAGAAGAGATGACAATGGTGAATGGGTTTTTTATAGTTATGGCAGCGCCATGTGAAACGAGGAACGAGTCACTTGTTGTTAGTTAAGTTAGCATTAAAACAAAAGAAAAATGAGGTTAGTCTCAATAAGTCATCCACTGAAGTTAAAAATCATTACATTCCATTGCACGACGGGGCTGTGTTTTATTTAGTGTTTACTGTTTAGAAACGCGATGTATGGAAAGTCCAAATAAGGAGGAGAATCATTAGTTAAGAAAAATTAGTTAATTATTACTTACGAAGAGGTCAGAAAAATCGACTCAAAGCGAATGGGGTTTTACGCTTATTTCTGACTCAAGTCCGTCTGTGTTAAAAAGTGAATTATAGATAAAAGTGGTTGCTGTCAAAAATGTTGGGTATGTATAACTATGAACAAGTAAAATGAACTATTATTATAACAGTAGAAAATGCTGTAATTATTAGGCGTCTTTACACAAATACTCATTTGCATAAATACTTATAATTCAATAACAGTATCCTGTCAGTATTTTTTTATTATGTAGTAATTAATAGAATAAATTTTTTGCACATAGGAATCCGATCCGCCGCAGGTACGCCATATAACACATTTAGGTACCCTATAACAACATATTTTGGTACGTAATACGTTGAGAAAATGATACGTCATATATAAATACTACATCTCCAACCGAGAAACACATTCTCAAACTCAAACGCATACTCAAACTCAAAATGCACTAATTCTTCTCCAACCGTTCAACTCATTCTCAAACTCAAAAGACTATTTTGTAATATTCACTTCCACACCAATTGTTACAATTTACAATATAACCCACCAGTGGCGGAGCTAGACTTACAAATCACTGGGGTCCAAATTTAAATAAAAAATATTATTAGTAGGGTCTATTTTGTATATAATACTTTTGTGGGGGTTTTAATTTTGAATATAATTCTTCAGTGAGGTCATTTTTGCAAATATTAGTTATATCATATAATATTTTCATTTTTTCTAATAAAATTTTTAAGGAATTTTTTTTGAGTGGGGTCCATGCACCCCAGTGGTTCTGGGGTAGCTCCGCCACTGTTACCCACATATTTTATAACTTTACAAATAACGGCTTAATATATATATATGTATATGTATATGCATACAAATTATATTGGAAACCGTATATGCGATTTTACCTTTTCAATATGATTTTTGTGGGCTAAATTCAGACAACACAATGCGATATGTTATATAATATTTATATGTAAAATAAATGCTTAGTAATACATTTAAGTTTCAAGAAGAAAAAAGAAACAACAAAACCCTACACAACATAGGGCTACAAAGTAGAATTTCTGTCAAATCGTATTTTCATGTCGTAATGTAATACTGTAGCAACAACTTTAAATAGACGCTAGTGGAATAAAAAATTACTTTTGGGAAAAGCCATCCATGTGAAATGAGATATTACAGTTAGAGCTGTCAATGGGTCGGGCCGGGGCGGGCCGGCCCGCCGCCTGCCAAAACCCGCCATCTGGCGGGGCGGGGCGGACTGGCCCGCAGCCCGCCCCTCCCCGCCCCGCCTCGCCCCGCCGGCGGGCCGCGGACCGGGCGGGCCAGTTTATTAGATACTAAAAAAAAAAACCAGAAACAAGCATAACAGTCATAACCCTTCAAGGCTTCAATCAACCCAAACAGTCACTAAATCAACCCAAACAAATTCCAACTGGAACACACAAAGAAAAGAAAATGGTACGAGCAAAGCACACAAAAGCATCAATGCTACAATCCAAAGAAAAACCATACATGTTCATTAGAATTAAGGTTCATCAACCATTACATCATTAAAATCTTCATTCTCTTCTTCATTCTCTTCATCATCATCTTCAACGATAGTGGGACAATTTGATCCTACTCTTGATGAACTTGCTTTCATATAAGCAAATTCTTCATTATCTATATAGGATAAGAGACTCACATCGTAAATACTCGTCAAAAAAGGGACAAGATGAAATATAATCAAAAGTAAATGAACTTACCGACGACATAACCATGTAACCAATTACGAGTACATATGAGAGCTTGAACTTTTTCCGGGAGCATACAACTTGACGGCTCTAGTGAGCACGCGAGCACCAATAGAGAAAGCCGACTCCGATGCTACGTAGTAATAGGGATGGCCAAAACATCACGCGCCATCATTGCAAGTGCGGGGAACCGGTTCTTACTATTTTTCCAATATTCCATAACATCCAAATTATCATGATGCTTAAATTCAAGTTTTGTCCTTCCAAGTAGAGATCCAATTGAGATTTCCCGGCACTTGTGATAGTTTGGCCCTCATATTCCACAATTTCCTACATCAAATAAGCAAAAATTAAAATAATATAATAATGTTACATGTATGACACAATGGTGAAAAATAGATACTTACATCAAGGATTCTTTTCCCTTTAGTTTTCCCCAATCCACTTTGCATGGATGGTATTGAAGAAGGTGAAGAATGATGAGCTTGTGAAGAATTTGAAGTCGTAGCACTCGCATAACGGTCAGAAGCAAATACAATTTTTTCTTCACATCAGAAATAGCACTCTCGCATTTGACCGGATCAGGCTCAACTTTCTTATAGAAATACTCCAACATTTGGAGTTTAATCCTCGGGTCAAGAATAACACCAAATGCAAGCACCTCCCGATATTGACCCCAATACTTGTCAAATTTTTCCGACATATTTAAACACGTGTTTCTTACAAGATCATCCTCATTGGAGAGATTTTCCATCAACATGCTTTGAATTTTCCACACTTGCATAAAGTACAAGTTCGATGTAGGATAATTAGAACCCGAGATCAAGTTGGTCGTATCATAAAACGGCTCAAGAAAATCACAAATCTTCTCTGCCATCGCCATTCGTCACCCGAAGGGCAAAACTAATAGTTTCTATCATGCAACTGAAGAGAAGCAAAAGCCCTTTTGTATAACTGCACTATCCAACATTAAATAAGTTGAGTTCCAACGAGTGCTTACATCGAGTCTTAAGCTAATGGCCATATCAATCCCACCAACAGCATTCACACATTCATCAAACTTTTTCTTCCTACCTTCAGGGCATTTCACGTATTTAACAGAATCTCTTATCTTCTTCAAAGCCTCACTAATAACTTTAACACCTTCTTGAACAATGAGATTCAATATGTGGGCGGAACAACGAATATGGAAAAATTTACCATCACACAATAAGCTACCACGCAAAGCAAGTTGATCCTTCAATATGTGAACCATGCAATCATTGTTAGTAGCGTTATCTAGCGTCAAAGAAAAGATTTTCTTCTCAATCCCCCATTCCTTCAAAAATTCAAATATTCTTGACGCTAATTCAGCTCCAGAATGTGGAGGCGGCATAGAGGAAAAGCAAAGTATTTTGCAATTCAATTTCCAATTCATCAACAAAATGGGCAGTCAAACAAATATATCCCTCACTAGTGCAAGCAGTCCACACATCCGAAGTTAAGCAGATTCTATTATCTAGCGTAGACAAGAGTTGCTTAAGCTTCCCTTTCTCCTTCGCATACATTTTATTAATATCAGAAATAAGGGTGTTTCTACTAACGCAAAGGAACATCGGGATTTATATATCTCATCCAAGCCTTAATTCCATCATACTCAACAAAAGAAAATGGTAAGTCGTGTTTGATAATGGCAGCCGCTAACATCTCGCGGGAAGTCTTAGGGCTAATCTTTCGAGATCTTCTTTTCCCTCATTATCAACAAGCATTTGACCAACATCATGGAACTTAATTAATTTGCATGCTTGAATATGACGCCTCAAACTAGATGTTCCATTTTTTCCCACCGGCTTTGTACTCTTTTTGACATGCTTTGCAACTAGCTTTAAACGCACCATCTGAACCTTCACCAAGTTTATCAAAAATAGAGCCACACATTCGATCTAGAATTTTCCACATTCTTATTCGACCCCTCACCTTCATTAACACTGACCGAAGAAGACTCAATACCAGTCATAAGTACTCAATAATGTACCTAATATATTGCAGAAGGCGCGGCGACTGATTTCTGCTGTGAGTGCTGGAGGGAATCGAAGGAGCTAGGTTTGGAATTGGGAAGATGAAGAACAATATGCGATTGGGAATTTTGTTTGTTATTAACATAATGGGCCGGACTTGAAAGAGGGAAAATTTATATGAGCCGGGCTACTAAAATATTCAGATTTAAGGGCTGGCACATCGGGCCAGCCCGCGGGCTAGCCCGCCCCGCCCCGCCATACCCGCGGCCCGGGCGGGCTAGCCCGTTTCGGCCCGCCTTCTGGCGGGCCTTACAAATAGCAGCCCAACCCGCCCATTAGACAGGGCGGGGTGGGCCGGCCCGCGGGCCATGTGCCGGATTGACGGCTCTAGTGAGCACGCGAGCACCAATAGAGAAAGCCGATTCCGATGCTACGGTAGTAATAGGGATGGCCAAAACATCACGCGCCATCATTGCAAGTGCCGGGAACCGATTCTTACTATTTTTCCAATATTCCATAACATCCAAACTATCATGATGCTTAAATTCAAGTTTTGTCTCTTCCAAGTAGAGATCCAATTGAGATTTCCCGGCACTTGTGATAGTTTGGCTCTCATATTCCACAATTTCCTACATCAAATAAGCAAAACTTAAAAAAATATAATAATGTTACATGTATGACACAATGGTGAAAAATAGATACTTACATCAAGGATTCTTTTCCCTTTAGTTTTCTCCTATCCACTTTGCATGGATGGTTTTGAAGAAGGTGAAGAATGATGAGCTTGTGAAGAATTTGAAGTCGTAGCACTCGCGTAACGGTCAAAAGCAAATACAATTTTTTCTTCACATCAGAAATAGCACTCTCGTATTTGACCGGATCAGGCTCAACTTTCTTACAGAAATACTCCAACATTTGGAGTTTAATCCTCGGGTCAAGAATAACGCCAAATGCAAGCACCTCCCGATATTGACCCCAATACTTGTCAAATTTTTCTGACATATTTAAACACGTGTTTCTTACAAGATCATCCTCATTGGAGAGATTTTCCATCAACATGCTTTGAATTTTCCACACTTGCATAAAGTACAAGTTCGATGTAGGATAATTAGACCCCGAGATCAAGTTGGTCGTATCATAAAACGGCTTAAGAAAATCACAAATCTTCTCTGCCATCGCCCATTCGTCACCCGAAGGGCAAAACTTATAGTTTCTATCATGCAACTGAAGAGAAGCAAAGGCCCTTTTGTATTTAACTGCACTATCCAACATTAAATAAGTTGAGTTCCAACGAGTGCTTACATGAAGTCTTAAGCTAATGGCCGTATCAATCCCACCAACAGCATTCACACATTCATCAAACTTTTTCTTCCTACCTTCAGGGCATTTCACGTATTTAACAGAATCTCTTATCTTCTTCAAAGCCTCACTAATAACTTTAACACCTTCTTGAACAATGAGATTCAATATGCTGGCAGAACAACGAATATGGAAAAATTTACCATCATACAATAAGCTACCACGCAAAGCAAGTTGATCCTTCAATATGTGAATCATGCAATCATTGTTAGTAGCGTTATCTAGCGTCAAAGAAAAGATTTTCTTCTCAATCCCCCATTCCTTCAAAAATTCAAATATCTTGACGCTAATTCAGCTCCAGAATGTGGAGGCGGCATAGAGGAAAAGCAAAGTATTTTTCAATTCAATTTCCAATTCTCATCATCAAAATGGGCAGTCAAACAAATATATCCCTCACTAGTGCAAGCAGTCCACACATCCTAAGCAGATTCTATTATCTAGCGTAGACAAGAGTTGCTTACGTTTCCCTTTCTCCTTCACATACATTTTATTAATATCAGAAATAAGGGTGTTTCTACTAACGCAAGGAACATCGGGATTTATATATCTCATCCAAGCCTTAATTCCATCATACTCGACAAAAGAAAATGGTAGGTCGTTTTTGATAACGGCAGCCGCTAACATCTCGCGCGAAGTCTTAGGGCTAATCTTTCTAGATCTTATTTTCCCTCATTATCAACGAGCATTTGACCAACATCATGGAACTTAATTGATTTGCATGCTTGAATATGACGCCTCAAACTAGATGTTCCATTTTTTCCCACCGGCTTTGTACACTTTTTGACATGCTTTGCAACTAGCTTTAAACGCACCATCTGAACCTTCACCAAGTTTATCAAAAATAGAGCCACACATCCGATCTAGAATTTTCCACATTCTTATTCGACCCCCCACCTTCATTAAAACTGACCGAAGAAGACTCAATACCAGCCATAAGTACTCAATAATGTACCTAATATATTGCAGCAAAGCAGCAAGACAGGCAGAAGGCGCGGCGACTGTTGAAAGGGCTGCCGTCGATTGAAAGGCGCGGCTGTTGAAAGGGTGCCGTCGATTGAAAGGAGCGGCTGCCGTCGATGGGCTGCAGAAGGCGCGGCGACTGATTTCTGCTGTGAGTGCTGGAGGGAATCGAATGAGCTAGGTTTGGGAATTGGGAAGATGAAGAACAATATGCGATTGGGAATTTTGTTTGTTATTAACATAATGGGCTGGACTTGAAAGAGGGAAAATTGATATGGGCCGGGCTACTAAAATATTCAGATTTAAGGGCTGGCACATCGGGCCAGCCCGCGGGCTAGCCCGCCCCGCCCCGCCATACCCGCGGCCCGGGCGGGCTAGCCCGTTTCGGCCCGCCTTCTGGCGGGCCTTACAAATAGCAGCCCAACCCGCCCATTAGGCAGGGCGGGGTGGGCCGGCCCGCGGGCCATGTGCCGGATTGACGGCTCTAGTGAGCACGCGAGCACCAATAGAGAAAGCCGATTCCGATGCTACGGTAGTAATAGGGATGGCCAAAACATCACGCGCCATCATTGCAAGTGCCGGGAACCGATTCTTACTATTTTTCCAATATTCCATAACATCCAAACTATCATGATGCTTAAATTCAAGTTTTGTCTCTTCCAAGTAGAGATCCAATTGAGATTTCCCGGCACTTGTGATAGTTTGGCTCTCATATTCCACAATTTCCTACATCAAATAAGCAAAACTTAAAAAAATATAATAATGTTACATGTATGACACAATGGTGAAAAATAGATACTTACATCAAGGATTCTTTTCCTTTAGTTTTCTCCAATCCACTTTGCATGGATGGTTTTGAAGAAGGTGAAGAATGATGAGCTTGTGAAGAATTTGAAGTCGTAGCACTCGCGTAACGGTCAAAAGCAAATACAATTTTTTCTTCACATCAGAAATAGCACTCTCGTATTTGACCGGATCAGGCTCAACTTTCTTACAGAAATACTCCAACATTTGGAGTTTAATCCTCGGGTCAAGAATAACGCCAAATGCAAGCACCTCCCGATATTGACCCCAATACTTGTCAAATTTTTCTGACATATTTAAACACGTGTTTCTTACAAGATCATCCTCATTGGAGAGATTTTCCATCAACATGCTTTGAATTTTCCACACTTGCATAAAGTACAAGTTCGATGTAGGATAATTAGACCCCGAGATCAAGTTGGTCGTATCATAAAACGGCTTAAGAAAATCACAAATCTTCTCTGCCATCGCCCATTCGTCACCCGAAGGGCAAAACTTATAGTTTCTATCATGCAACTGAAGAGAAGCAAAGGCCCTTTTGTATTTAACTGCACTATCCAACATTAAATAAGTTGCATGAAGTCTTAAGCTAATGGCCGTATCAATCCCACCAACAGCATTCACACATTCATCAAACTTTTTCTTCCTACCTTCAGGGCATTTCACGTATTTAACAGAATCTCTTATCTTCTTCAAAGCCTCACTAATAACTTTAACACCTTCTTGAACAATGAGATTCAATATGCTGGCAGAACAACGAATATGGAAAAATTTACCATCATACAATAAGCTACCACGCAAAGCAAGTTGATCCTTCAATATGTGAATCATGCCATCATTGTTAGTAGCGTTATCTAGCGTCAAAGAAAAGATTTTCTTCTCAATCCCCCATTCCTTCAAAAATTCAAATATTCTTGACGCTAATTCAGCTCCAGAATGTGGAGGCGGCATAGAGGAAAAGCAAAGTATTTTTCAATTCAATTTCCAATTCTCACAATCAAAATGGGCAGTCAAACAAATATATCCCTCACTAGTGCAAGCAGTCCACACATCCTAAGCAGATTCTATTATCTAGCGTAGACAAGAGTTGCTTACGTTTCCCTTTCTCCTTCACATACATTTTATTAATATCAGAAATAAGGGTGTTTCTACTAACGCAAGGAACATCGGGATTTATATATCTCATCCAAGCCTTAATTCCATCATAATCGACAAAAGAAAATGGTAGGTCATTTTTGATAACGGCAGCCGCTAACATCTCGCGCGAAGTCTTAGGGCTAATCTTTCTAGATCTTATTTTCCCTCATTATCAACGAGCATTTGACCAACATCATGGAACTTAATTGATTTGCATGCTTGAATATGACGCCTCAAACTAGATGTTCCATTTTTTCCCACCGGCTTTGTACACTTTTTGACATGCTTTGCAACTAGCTTTAAACGCACCATCTGAACCTTCACCAAGTTTATCAAAAATAGAGCCACACATCCGATCTAGAATTTTCCACATTCTTATTCGACCCCCCACCTTCATTAAAACTGACCGAAGAAGACTCAATACCAGCCATAAGTACTCAATAATGTACCTAATATATTGCAGCAAAGCAGCAAGACAGGCAGAAGGCGCGGCGACTGTTGAAAGGGCTGCCGTCGATTGAAAGGCGCGGCTGTTGAAAGGGTGCCGTCGATTGAAAGGAGCGGCTGCCGTCGATGGGCTGCAGAAGGCGCGGCGACTGATTTCTGCTGTGAGTGCTGGAGGGAATCGAATGAGCTAGGTTTGGGAATTGGGAAGATGAAGAACAATATGCGATTGGGAATTTTGTTTGTTATTAACATAATGGGCTGGACTTGAAAGAGGGAAAATTGATATGGGCCGGGCTACTAAAATATTCAGATTTAAGGGCTGGCACATCGGGCCAGCCCGCGGGCTAGCCCGCCCCGCCCCGCCATACCCGCGGCCCGGGCGGGCTAGCCCGTTTCGGCCCGCCTTCTGGCGGGCCTTACAAATAGCAGCCCAACCCGCCCATTAGGCAGGGCGGGGTGGGCCGGCCCGCGGGCCATGTGCCGGATTGACGGCTCTAGTGAGCACGCGAGCACCAATAGAGAAAGCCGATTCCGATGCTACGGTAGTAATAGGGATGGCCAAAACATCACGCGCCATCATTGCAAGTGCCGGGAACCGATTCTTACTATTTTTCCAATATTCCATAACATCCAAACTATCATGATGCTTAAATTCAAGTTTTGTCTCTTCCAAGTAGAGATCCAATTGAGATTTCCCGGCACTTGTGATAGTTTGGCTCTCATATTCCACAATTTCCTACATCAAATAAGCAAAACTTAAAAAAATATAATAATGTTACATGTATGACACAATGGTGAAAAATAGATACTTACATCAAGGATTCTTTTCCCTTTAGTTTTCTCCAATCCACTTTGCATGGATGGTTTTGAAGAAGGTGAAGAATGATGAGCTTGTGAAGAATTTGAAGTCGTAGCACTCGCGTAACGGTCAAAAGCAAATACAATTTTTTCTTCACATCAGAAATAGCACTCTCGTATTTGACCGGATCAGGCTCAACTTTCTTACAGAAATACTCCAACATTTGGAGTTTAATCCTCGGGTCAAGAATAACGCCAAATGCAAGCACCTCCCGATATTGACCCCAATACTTGTCAAATTTTTCTGACATATTTAAACACGTGTTTCTTACAAGATCATCCTCATTGGAGAGATTTTCCATCAACATGCTTTGAATTTTCCACACTTGCATAAAGTACAAGTTCGATGTAGGATAATTAGACCCCGAGATCAAGTTGGTCGTATCATAAAACGGCTTAAGAAAATCACAAATCTTCTCTGCCATCGCCCATTCGTCACCCGAAGGGCAAAACTTATAGTTTCTATCATGCAACTGAAGAGAAGCAAAGGCCCTTTTGTATTTAACTGCACTATCCAACATTAAATAAGTTGAGTTCCAACGAGTGCTTACATGAAGTCTTAAGCTAATGGCCGTATCAATCCCACCAACAGCATTCACACATTCATCAAACTTTTTCTTCCTACCTTCAGGGCATTTCACGTATTTAACAGAATCTCTTATCTTCTTCAAAGCCTCACTAATAACTTTAACACCTTCTTGAACAATGAGATTCAATATGCTGGCAGAACAACGAATATGGAAAAATTTACCATCATACAATAAGCTACCACGCAAAGCAAGTTGATCCTTCAATATGTGAATCATGCAATCATTGTTAGTAGCGTTATCTAGCGTCAAAGAAAAGATTTTCTTCTCAATCCCCCATTCCTTCAAAAATTCAAATATTCTTGACGCTAATTCAGCTCCAGAATGTGGAGGCGGCATAGAGGAAAAGCAAAGTATTTTTCAATTCAATTTCCAATTCTCATCATCAAAATGGGCAGTCAAACAAATATATCCCTCACTAGTGCAAGCAGTCCACACATCCGAAGTTAAGCAGATTCTATTATCTAGCGTAGACAAGAGTTGCTTAAGTTTCCCTTTCTCCTTCGCATACATTTTATTAATATCAGAAATAAGGGTGTTTCTACTAACGCAAGGAACATCGGGATTTATATATCTCATCCAAGCCTTAATTCCATCATACTCGACAAAAGAAAATGGTAGGTCGTTTTTGATAACGGCAGCCGCTAACATCTCGCGCGAAGTCTTAGGGCTAATCTTTCTAGATCTTATTTTCCCTCATTATCAACGAGCATTTGACCAACATCATGGAACTTAATTGATTTGCATGCTTGAATATGACGCCTCAAACTAGATGTTCCATTTTTTTCCCACCCGGCTTTGTACTCTTTTTGACATGCTTTGCAACTAGCTTTAAACGCACCATCTGAACCTTCACCAAGTTTATCAAAAATAGAGCCACACATCCGATCTAGAATTTTCCACATTCTTATTCGACCCCCCACCTTCATTAAAACTGACCGAAGAAGACTCAATACCAGCCATAAGTACTCAATAATGTACCTAATATATTGCAGCAAAGCAGCAAGACAGGCAGAAGGCGCGGCGACTGTTGAAAGGGCTGCCGTCGATTGAATGGCGCGGCTGTTGAAAGGGTGCCGTCGACTGAAAGGAGCGGCTGCCGTCGATGGGCTGCAGAAGGCGCGGCGACTGATTTCTGCTGTGAGTGCTGGAGGGAATCGAATGAGCTAGGTTTGGGAATTGGGAAGATGAAGAACAATATGCGATTGGGAATTTTGTTTGTTATTAACATAATGGGCTGGACTTGAAAGAGGGAAAATTGATATGGGCCGGGCTACTAAAATATTCAGATTTAAGGACTGGCACATCGGGCCAGCCCGCGGGCTAGCCCGCCCAGCCCCGCCCCGCCTTACCCGCGGCCCAGGGGGCTAACCCGTTTCGGCCCGCCTTTTGGCGGGCCTTAAAAATAGCAGCCCAACCCGCCCCTTATTCAGGGCGTGGCGGGCCGGCCCGCGGGCCACGGGCCGAATTGACGGCTCTAACTACAGTTGATTCTACCGTGACAATCTTTTACCTTTTGTCAACATATGTCAGAATAGTAATAAATAATATGAGAGAGAAATAAAGTACTTAAATGCAAATTAGCAAATATCATTCGCATATTAACTGCTCCAGACGCATAGATGGTTGAAACGAAGAGAGAAACTATATGAAACGCATTTTGGGTTTAGTTTTGGTGTTCGATTGGAGTAAATTTATCCCCAAATTATGCGTTTTGGTGTTCGGTTGGAGATGCTCTAAGTACCATATAGAAACTGCATAGGGTACAATATAAACGCGACGTGATATGCAATACATACATAAAAAGGTACGGCGAGACCAATGTCTTAAAACGCGTATAGCGCACTGCGTCGCGTTTTAACTCCGATATTGCGTAGCGTAAACAGCGAAGCGTATTATTGCTTGAGTATTACGGACAAGTCATATTTTCTTTGTAAGCATTATTTTCAATGGATTCTTTTAATATTAACTTATAGTTTTCCATAATTTTTTCAATTGAAAAATAATATAGTATTTATAATATTTTATTATTCTTAATTGACTATCTATACCATTTATTAATGGTGATTGGTGTTTAACACTGCCAATTGGTGATTCAATTTGGTATGTAAATTATTTGTAATTTTACCCTCCAATTTTAACTTATTACAATTTTATCTTTGACTGTGAAATTCATTTATTCAACAATTTAAATTAATATTCTAAAATATAAAATATTATTTATTATTTTATATTTATTATAATGAAAAAGAACTGAAATGTAAAAGTATTTGATATTTATTGGAAAAGTATTATAAACATTGATATGCCATTTTCGCAATTTTTGTTGTTTAGGGACTGTAATCGTAATTTTATCGATTTTTTTCTTTGATAGCGGTTTGTTCTTCACATATATAAAAAATCAAAATTGTATTAGTAACGAAAAATATATGATATGGATGTCATTTTGATCGTCACGATACAAAGAATAAAGTAAATATTTTTATGTATTTTTATAATATAAATTAGTCAAAATAAAGATGATTTAATTATTTGGTATAAATCTAATTAAAAAATTAATACGCTTTTTTATAGACGCTTTGGCGCGTTTTAGGAGAAAAAGTGATAAAGTGGCGCCTTATAGCACGCTTTCCAATGCATTTTAAAACATTGCGCAAGATTGAAGAAATTGGTACAACCAGTAAACCGGGTATCTATCTCTAAAAATTTCTGACATTGGTACTGATTTGTAAAATTTTTATTCAATTGGCTAATTTTCTATAGATGTCACTAATTATTACAGTTATGATAGCTCGATTATTTGGGCTTCAATCTTAGGCCCATTTAATCCTAAATTGGGCCGAGTAATTGAGGCCCGCTCTAACTTCCAATCCAAACCTATATATACTGTCACATAATTCGGGAAGAAAGAAAGTGCTCGTAGAAGAAGAGGGAGGGACGAAGAAAAACCCTAAATGATGTCGTACGACGACGTCGAAATCGAAGATATGGAGTGGAGCGAGGAGCTCCAAGCGTACACCTACCCTTGTCCATGCGGCGATCTCTTTCAGATCACCAAAGAAGACCTTCGAATCGGCGAGGAAATCGCTCGTTGCCCTGGCTGCTCGCTCTACATCACCGTCGTTTACAACGCCGAAGATTTTCAGGATCATAAGAAGAATCCGCCTAATAAGCAGCAGCCGATTTCTGTAGCTTGAGTATGGAGTTGAGATTAGTCCCAATTTCGAACGAGTAAGTTCCAGCTATTGGATGATGATTATTCTTAGTATTGTGTTATATGCCAGATTTTGGTAGTTTGATGGTCATTTTCCGCGCCTTGTTATGAGAAAAAAAAAACAGCTGCAAGGTGTTTTTTTATCTAAAGAAAACGTTATCTGAAGCTATGCGATGTATTGAATCTTGATATTTTGAGTTATGATCTATCTACAATCTTGTTAATAGATTAATGGATATAAGTTATTCATGTATATGAGATTTGCTATGGTGTCCACCTACCGGGAGCAGCCACCATGAGCACCATAAGCAAATCTCTCACTTTTTTGCTTTTTGTTTTTCAATTCTCAATGCTGTCAACACCTCCGTAGACCCTCTTATATCCATTATTAACCTTAATCGCCCTTTCGAACACGTTAATTTTAATAAACAACCATTATTTATTATTCACATGTGGACGACGTATCGAGGTACACACGGATTTTGTTCATATTATATTTTTACATGTTTGATATTATGTAATGAGATAAATTGTGTTTAATAGATGTGTTTGAAGTGTCTATGGATTAGTGACGCACTTCATACCCACTTTAGATGTGTGTATGCATATGCAAGCCATATAACTAAAATCCTTGTAATAGACGTGTATAGCCATATATACACAGATAACAAACAAGAGGTAACTTATTCAGACCCACCCTACCCACCCTATAACCACCTATATTCACATTTACACATATATCGAACGAGCCCATTTCATAAACATACGTTAACCTTATCTTCTTTGTCCCATTTCTTGAATCACACACATACACAATCGCTAGGAAAAAAAAACGAGCTTGTCATTCTTCCTCCAAAGTAGCTTCAATACGAAGCAAAACAAGGCATTTTTTATCTATGCCATTTGCAATGCTTCCTCACGCTTGATCTCAAAAACCTTGAGGAGGGCATCTTCGACAACCTTAAAGAAGATGATGTTCGAAAAATATCAGGGCATGCCATAATTTGCCAAGCATGCTCTATCAACCAACCCTAGGCTAATCGAAAATCACAACAGTAGATAGGAATAGATTCGAGGGACGAAAAAGTAGGGGAAACATACCTTATCGGGTGTAGATGCGCCAGATGTTACACCGATTGTGATGGGGCCTTCGGGGAGGAAATTGTCTTTCTCGATCAGCTCACCGTGCTGGAAAATGCAGTATCGAAAAAAAGGAGTGTTTGAGCTAAAGTTTTGGATGTAAAGATATAAGGGACCTAAATATTATAGGTGAACACATACCAATAGCTTATGACTTATTTTATTTCCCGGGCCAATTCTTTTCTCACTGTCGATCCAATACGAAGGAATGCCGCGTTCTTCTGCGATTTCCAGTAAGTGAGAGGTGTTACTCGAATTCCAACCGCCAACAACTAGCATGAGATCCATCTTTTCGTCCACTAGTTTAAGCATGGCATCTTGCCGCTCCTATGCAAGAAAAAAAATTGGTCAGATTAAGATCGAGGTGTTATTTTGAGAAAAATGAGGTTGGATTTGTACTTACTTGAGTTGCATCACAAATAGTGTTGAAACTCATGAAATGGCTGTTGACGTTTTCTACGCCGTACTTACGCATCATGGTTTTTTCGATCAACTTTCCTGACAACATAAGATGAACACAAGCGTAACAAGTCAGAAATTGCGTGGTTGAAAAGGAAATATGATTGTGTATGTGTGTGTGCGTGTGTGTTGGAACTTTGAACTAACCAATCTCCTCTGTTTCACTCTTCAACATTGTCGTCTGATTTGCAATACCAAGCTTTACGAGGTCTTTGTCGGGATCAAAACCTTGTGAAACTGCATTCTTGAATTTCTGCGAGTGTAAAAGTTCGATGAAAGCAACTCTAACTTTTAAGAAAAAATAGGCTGGAGCAAGTTAAAACTTCAACGTACTTCCATAAAAGCCTCTTTGGTTGAGCTGGATCCATCGAGACCACCCCCCAAAATGTAATCGCAGACGTAAGTTGCCTGCAGAAGAAAAGGTTTCTTTTCTTCATGTTAAAGATATCTCACGGCTTGGTGATGAAAAACAGAACCACTAGCTCGGATTATGCGTTCAACATACCTCTTTCATGTTCTTCACAATTATATACTTCCCTGCAAAAGACGAAGTAGCCACAGTCTCTTCATGCCCGGCTTTACCGTGGATTATCGAAGTGTACTCTCCTCTCTTGTGCTTGTCAACAACATTCCACACCTTTTTATGACAAAAGCTTAGTTCAGTCCACATAAAAAGGTGAACAGTCATTTTTCGAAGTTCGTCTGAGAAGCTAAAGAGTGTTGTACCTTAGATACCCATGGGCAAGTCGTATCGACGATCTGTACTTTCTTCTCATTCAAAGTGAACATCTCATCCACACCAGCTCCAAAAGCAGGCAGTACGACCACATCATCCTCGTCGACCACTTCAAATCTTTTCTTTCCATCTTCAAGTGGTATGGTTATCACTTCCATTTCTTCAAGCCTCTGATCAAATTGTACAATGAAATTTCCTTAATTTTTGCAACTGTTGTGCATAGCAAGGATACATGTGATTTCATTGCAGGGGACAATAAAGAACCTTATTCACAGTGGGGTTGTGGATTATTTCGTTAGTGATCCAAATCTTCTCAGTCGGAAACTGCTTTCGTGCTTCATATGCTATCTGAACAGCACGCTCAACTCCCCAGCAAAATCCAAAAGCTTCAGCCAGCTTCACAGTCACATTCCCCATCTATACTCATATCCATTCTCCTTCAGTTTCTTTATAATGTCACCTGAAATAGTACCCCAAGTATCTCACAATTCCATAGTATAGATCAGTAGCATCGAAACAGTAGCTTAAACCGTTACGGTAGTGACTCAGTCTCCACAATCAAACAAATAAATCGAGCTATAGCTCGCTTCAAACGACAACACGGTAAAAAAATTCACGGATTAAAACATACTTGTAAACTCCTGGCTCATCTGCTCCGCAATCGCCTCCTTATGTCCGAAGCCCTTGCGATTGTAATTCGCGCTCCTAGTCAAGTTGTGGCGAAATTTCTTGGCGTCGAACTCCGACGCTTCCACAGCCGATGAAGACGTCGTTGTTTCCCCGGCGGCCGAGCATCGGACAGTCGGAGCTACTTTCCGGCGCCGGAATACTCTGATATCAGGTAAAGAGAACTCCGAGCAGGTGGAAATACGAGAGAACTGCAGAGGAATTGCCATGTCTCACGCTGCGCAGGTTAGCAGGGAAATGCCCGTCTATATCCTATGGAGGCTTTTGATGCGCAATTTATGACGAAGTTTTGTCCATGAAAAATTGATTTATTAAAACAAATAAAATATATTCGGATTATGGTAAATGAATATCGTCCTCTAATTATTTCAATAATTATTTCGTTACGTACCGGAAAAATATTTGTTCCGTGGCCTTAAATCGGTGGCAAATACCATTTTATTTCGTTATTCTCTGTAACACTCCTAAGTGGTTACATAGACATGCAAATTAAATATTACCACACAGAATAATTAATGCAAATTGTTTAAATATATATATATATATAAATATATGATTCATGCGATTTTTTTATAAAAATAGATAAATATATAGAGAATATAATTATAAGCTATGAACAAGGAAAACAAAATATAATAATAATAGAGGTAATTTAGATAATGTTTGTTAAGAAAATAATTAATAAACAGATTATTAGTGAATCAAGAAGCAAAATGCAATAACAACTCCATAAATTGAATGAACACTGAAGATAAAGAAAAGAAAACCAGAAAGTTTGACAAGGGGAAAGCACAGCAACTGCTCTTAGTTTATATGCACATATGAACTTAGAATGAAAACATTAAAAGACTCGAAAGATTCTCTTCTTTCAACATTCGCACCCAGTCGATCTCTGGTGACTGCTGCTCGCAACATCGATCGTGTCGGGCAAATATCTTCATCAGAAGTTAAGAAATACAATCATATTAAGCTTTGGAAATCAAGTTATGAGACGTAAGAAATACAATCATACGAAAAACTGGTCGTAATTTGATTACTTACATTTCTTCTTCTTCGGTCTTCAGTGCGTTCTTTGCGATGACCTGAAAAGCTTCTTCGACGTTTGCGCCTTCCTTGGCTGAAGTCTCAAAGTATGGTATGTTGCCTTTTGAGGCACACCAAGCTCGAGCTTTTTTCTCAGATACCTATGGAGGAAAACACAAAGTAGTATAGCAGCACATAATATTAATCAATCCCAAAATATTTTGAAAAGGAATATATCGGACAGATGAAAAAGAAGGCTATATACCACTCTGCTGTTTCCACCATCAACGTCGACTTTGTTTCCAATCACAACAAACGGGAAATTTTCTGGATCAGATGGGCTTGCCTGCATTGTGAAATTTAGGCTCCGTTTGGTTCGTGGATTTCGACGTGGAAAAGAAAAGAAAAAGCGTGATTGTACGACACGTGAACCGTAATGTACAATGATTCAATGCGTACCACCACACTTTTCTTTTCTTTTCCGCGTCGATTTCCGCAGAACAAACACGCCCTTAAGGTCATTCGATGATACAAAGAACCAAACAACAGAGAGTAATAAACACACGCACCTGAATCAAGAATTCTTCTCTCCAGTTATTAAGATTGTCGAACGATTTCTTGACATTGACGTCATAGACAAGCACACAGCAATCAGCACCGCGATAGAAAGCGACCCCAAGACTTTGAAATCTTTCTTGGCCAGCAGTATCCCATATCTACTAGATAAAGATTTGCATTAGGCACCAAATTGATGATACAGACCAGATACATAACATAAGAAGGTACACATCAGCGAACGACAAGGTATTTCACAAGGAAAGTGGTTGGCAAAATCATTAAAGACCGTCTAAGAGTAGGACATCTTATCGCATTATACTCAGATAAGTGTGAAGTTCCTCAAAAACGAAGAAGAAATCTAGTTGTTTTGCGAGTAAGTGACATAAGGATTGGCACATTTGTTTATAGAAACTCATACAATTCAGACTAACCTGTAAGGTGAACAGCCTATCCTCAAACTGCACTTCCTTAGTCAAGAAATCAGCGCCAATCGTAGCCTTGTATTGGTTGCTAAATTTCTTATTCACATATCTTTAGTCAAGAAGTCAAGGGAAAATCAGTCCAATCTCAAAGAAAAATATATCATTATATCGTCATGAATATAGTGTTCTGAAAAGGATACTGATTCATTAGCGAGGTCTTGCCTACCCTGCAAATCACGACAAGAGCATAAAAAACCAGCTGTCAACGCAAACATATATAGAAATTTGTTTGTAATAGTCGTGAAAGTCCAATCACAAGAACAACTACACCCTCTGAAGTCTTGAACTCGAAGATCCACAACACATCTATTCAACCATCTCTTAATTCTTCAGGAAGTCAGTTTTAATTGTATACCTCAAAAAACAATAACCAAGAACAGCAATTCTTCATATGTATCATATCTCATTATCCAAATTTTGATTAAACACCAAACAAAACCAAAATATCAACACAAGTCATGATTTGACCCCCTGAAAAACGAATCTGTTTCAAAGAATCAGCATTTTATTGGAACATTCATAACTTCATTCCATGCATCCCACAAAAGATTATTTTCTCCTTTAATCTTTTTCCCCAATTCCCGAAAACTTCGTTCGAATTACAGAAAAAGGAGAACATTATTCCGAACAATCAAGAATATAACCCCCCAAACAAAAAAAAACTAAGCACAAGCACAATCGATTACGACGATAATGGCATTCCATTTAGATAAAAGAATTCACCCGCTGTCTCCGAGAATGATGACTTTGAGGAGGGCTCTCCTGCGAGAAGGCATCGTTGAATCAATCTCGGAATCTGAGGAGCTGCAAAAAATTCTGGGGCAAGCAAATTAATACTCCTATTTTCCCTCTATTTATTTAACGACAGGCTATTGAGGCTCTGGCCTCCATATGTCGTGCCATGAATGATGAGTTGGCATATTTGACAGATTTTTTGTCCAAAAATATCGATTGCCAGCGAATTTTTTAAATTATATTCAGCATATACTTAGTGTGTACGTATAAAAAATAAACTTACGGATCTCATTGCAATATAACTTCTTAAGTTGATATTTTCAAAATAAAGTAGTGATGAAATTAGTTAGTAAGAACGACGATTACGGGAAATTAACAATAGTTGGTTTGGTGGGCTATTAATTAACCTTCAACAGATTAGTTCAAGGACAGCCACCTAACCTCCTTGGACCATAAATGTCTTATACGAACAAACTTGAACTCATTTTTTGACATTATTCTTACCTGTTAATTTCTTATTATTATTATTATTATTATTTATTTATTTCCATTCGAGAGTGATATTAAGAAAAATTAATTTTCCTTCTTTGTAGGATATCGAAAGCCGACTAATAAATTAATCCATCATTTAGTACTGTCAATAAGGGCTTGGCGGGGCGGGCGGGCTCTGAAATTTGGCGGGCCTAGGCGGGTAAGCCCGCCGAATAATTAAAAAAATTATATTATTTATAATACTATATTACAAATATACAATAATAATTGGTACTTAATAACATAAAAAGGTTAATATTAAAAATTTTATTAAATTAAATATATTTTCAACTTGAATTCTTCATTTTTTTAATTTTTTTCCTATTTTTATATTATTATTTCTATTTTTCATTTTTTTTTTTTTTTTTTTTTTTTTTTTTAATTTTTAAAACTGAAGGGCTAAGTCTGCCAGGCCCGCAGGCGGGGCGGGCCTCCATTTTGCAGGCCCGCCAGTAGGCGGGCTTGCCTGCACCCGCCCCGCCTGTGGCGGGCTTTGGCGGGTTACGGGCTGGCCCACCCCGTCGGCCCGTTTTGACAGTACTAGTCACATTTTTATTTTCATTTTTGACTCTCATTCTCCTTTTTAACCTTCCCCCGTTCCCCTTTAATATATAGACAATTTTCGTATTTAATTAAATCAATATTAGTTACTTCAACAATTCACAAATCTAGATTATCAGGGTCTTACTGTGGAGAAAGGCAGGGTAATAATCACAGCTTATTAGGTGAAAAGAAGACGCGACAAATTAAATGTCGTCCACGTCGTCGGAGGAATCTCCTTCGACGTCAGATTCTCCATCTCCGTCGTCCAATTCCCAATCGCCACCGTCGTTCGGCGGCTCCACGTTCCCACCTTTAGATTTATCGTCGTCACCTCCACCTCCTTCTTCACCTCCACCACAACTGTCAGACGATTTCTCTTAGCCATATTCCCCACCTCCGCCGTCTTCGTCAAACAGTTCCCCACCGCCGCCGTCCGACGACGACTCTTCTTCACAGTCGTCTCCGCCACCGCCATCCAAACAGCAAAACCCACCTCCACAGCCCTCCTAAGACGATGGTTCCAGCAACCACAACGACGGCAATGTTGGGTGCCGTCCAGCCACAAGAAAATAAATAAATAAATAATATTATAATATTTTATTATAAATTATTTTATATATAATAAATGAATGGTTCGTATTAAAGGACGACACGGCGGATTTCTGGCCACGGTTTCAAGCGGTCCAGAAGAACTGAGCGACGTGGCGGATTCCTGGCCACCGTTTTCGACTTTCGAGCGGTTCAGAAGAACTGAAGACATCTATAAATAGATTGAGGATTCTTCAGTTGTATTATCATCCCAAATCAAGTGAGATATCCAGTGAGAGGGAAATAGTGAGAGAGAAACTTATCAGGGTCGATGAGGTGAGGGCGTGCTTAGTTTTACTGGGGTAGTTGTGAGTGAGTACAAATACATTACCCGGGTGGGTAAGGGGTCTCGAGTTTGGCTTTAACTACGAGCGATAAATTTGTACGGTGTAACATTCTCAATATAGTAAAGCTGGTGCTCTCCGTGGAGGTAGGCGGTATTGGCCAAACCACGTAAAAATCTTGTATTCTCTATCGGCGTCATTTCAGTTTTATATTGTCCAAATAATAGTCGCGGGTCCAAAATCAACCTTCCGCTATGCCCGAAAATTATCGCCCAACCCCAACAAGTGGTATCAGAGCTAAGCCTAATTGATATTCTGAGTATGCTCTGTGGTTGCAGCTTTGTCTGATCTTCCACATCAGAAAAGATATCAAGAAGATTTATCCTTACAGAGGAGCCAGTGTTGGGCCAAAGTTGTTGAAATCGTTGAAAGGATAATGGCGACGGAAAACAATTTCAAAGTGCGGCAATTTGATGGTACGAGAAGTTTCACTCTGTGGCAGAGACGAGTGAAGGATATACTTGTTCATCAAGGTTTGGCTAAAGCTTTTAAAGGGGACACGGCAAAGCCAGAGAAAATGACGAAAGAAGACTGGGAGGATTTGGGGTCAAGATGTGTCAGTACAATCCGTTTGTACATTACGGATAACATAACTAATACTGCTGTTAATGAGGATTCTGCACCAGACTTGTGGGCGAAAAACTTAACCACAAAGTTAGATCTGAAGCGTGAGCTGTACCTGCTGAAGATGGAGGAAGGTGGAAATCTCATGGATCATATTAGCGTGTTCAACGGACTTGTGGATCAACTTGTAAAAGTTGATGTAAAGTTAGTGGAAAAAGATAAGACTCTTTTTACTTCTTACCTCGCTTCCTGATTCTTATGATAATTTGGTCACAACCATCTTGTACGGAAAGACAACAGTGAAGATGGTGGATGTACTGTCAACTCTTTTGGCGCATGAAAAGAGGAGATGATCAAATTATGGGGATAGCCAAAATTCGACGTTGGCTATACACGGGGATAATCGTAGAGGAAGGTTCCACGCCAGGGAATTTGGAGGTAGCAGCAGATCCAAATCAGAGAATGGCGGGAAGGGTATCGTGTGCTACAAGTGTGGTGAGCCGGGACACATCAAGAGGAACTGTCCGACTTGGAGAAAGGACAAGAATGGCGAGGAAACTTCCACAACGATGGTAGGAGAAGATTATCTTAGAGACGTTCTCACAGTCTCCAATGACGACGCACCTTCTCAGGATGAATGGATATCAGATTCTGGGTCGAAGTACCATGTTTGCTTCGAGAGAAAATATTTTGATACGTTCCGAAAAATACGCAAGAATTCGTTCTCCATGGCTGATGGATGTCGTTGCGATGTTCGAGGTGTTAGAACGGTAAAAATCAAAATGGTTGACGGAGCGGAGCGCACTTTGGGTGGTGTGATCTTTGTCCCAAAATTGCGTAGGAATTTAATATATTTGAACCAGTTAGATTTCAAGGGCTATGAGAGTTTCATAGCTGGGGGAGTCTGTAAAATCACACGTGGCGGAAAAGTCCTACTGAAGGGAGAAGAGCGTGGAGGCATGTATCGTCTGAACGGGAGTATAATTCATAATACTCTGACTTTGATGGGTTCACAAAAATTGCGCGCGCGTGGTGGAAATGCAGACGATGGTGAGAAGGAAAGTCCTGCTGGAGAAGGGATTGCGTCGAAGTTCCTCTTCAGAATCGACGGGTAGAGTCGGTTCGACAGCTGCACATAGGATTGACCGCGGGTGAATGAAGTCGGTAGGACCTTAATTCTTGATTCGAATATGTGTAGCTGGTGCAAGAAAGGCCAATGGACGTTCTGGTAATTACGAACGAGTTACTCTCAAGTTCAGACACGCTGGGATGACCGCTTGGAGAAGAAGACGCTGAATGCGGCTGGAAGGGGAGAATTGTTGGGTGCCGTCCAGTCACAAGAAAAAAAATAAATAAATAATATTATAATATTTTATTAAATTATTATTTTATATAATAATGAACGCTTCGTATTAAAGGACGACGCAGCGGATTTCTGGCCACCGGTTTCGAGCGGTCCAGAAGAGCTGAAGACATCTATAAATAGGCTGAGGATTCTTCAGTTATTATCATCCCAAATAAAGTGAGATATCCAGTGAGAGAGAAATAGTGAGAGAGAAACTTATCAGGGTCGATAAGGGTGAGAGCGGGTTTAGTTTACTGTGGTAACTGGGAGTAAGTACAAATACATTACCCGGATGGGTAAGGGTCTCGAGTTTGGGTCTAACTACGAGCGTTAAATTTGTACGGTGTAACATTCTCAATATAGTAAAGCTGGTGCTCTCCGTGGAGGTAGGCAGTATTGGCCGAACCACGTAAAAATCTCGTGTTCTTTATCGGCGTCATTTTAGTTTTATATTGTCCAAATAAAATAGTCGCGGGTCCAAACTCAACCTTCCACTAGGCCCGAAAAATTACCGCTCAACCCCAACAGGCAACTCTCCATCACCGCCGCTGCCAACCTTTCATCAGGCTCGTCGGACGGTTCGTCGTCACCTTCTCCACACCTTCGCCGGCATCGTCACAGTCTGGGTCGTCGTCGTCCTCACGACCCTCGCCACCTCCACCATGACGACCTTGCCAGGACCACCGTCTTCAAACCCATCTCTCGACAAGGAAAAAAAAAATCCATCATCGCCTACGCAGCCGCCGGCGCCGCACTCCTCCTCCTCATGATCGTCTTCTTCATATCTAGCTGCAAGAGAAAGAAGCGTAAGCCCCCGCCCAAGGCTACTACCCAGCTCATGACTCAGCTGCCGCCGGCTACTACAGCAGCGGCCAGCACGAGCCGTGGCTAGGCTTGTCAAGTTCGGGCGGGGATCTAATCCCCGTCCCCGTCCCCACGGGGATTCCCCGCCCCGTCACTATTTACAAAACAAATCAATTTTTATTATTTAATATTATTTAAAATATATTTTAATATTATTTATATTATTTAAACTAAATTTTAATATTATTTATATTATTTAAACTATATTTTAGTCATACTTATATTATTTTAATCTTTCAAAGTATATTTTAATATTGTTAATATAATATATCTTTATTTTTTTATCGGGGACGGGGCGGGGAACGGGGAGGGGATATCCACGGGGAAAAATGTTCCCCCGTCCCCGCCCCGCGGGGGTAGAATAGCGGGGATTCCCCGTCCTATTCGGGGCGGATCCCCGCGGGGACGGGGAATCCCCGCCCCATTGACAACCCTAGCCGTGGCAGCAGACAACAAGCTCGCAGAAGAAAACTCCGCCGAAGGTGGCTAGCTCCGCCGCCGGCCATGATGGTGATGAGCAGCAGTGAGATAAGCTCCCCAGGATTCACAGGTGGCGGCCCACCACTTCCTCCGCCGCACCCAACCATGGCACAACCAGAGCAGCTGCACGTACGACGACTTGGCCACCGCGACCGGCGGCTTCGCTCAGGCGAACCTCCTCGGCCAGGGACGGTTAGGCTTCGTACACGAAGGGGTTCTGCACAACGGCAAGGAAATCGCCGTGAAGAGCTAAAGGCAAACGGCGGCCAAGGCTAGCGTGAGTTTGAGGCGGAGGTAGACATCATTGGCAGAGTACATCATGGTCATTTGGTCCTCCTGGCTATTGTATTTCTGTCAAGCAGAGGTTATTGGTCTATGAGTTCGTCGCAAATGGTACCCTTGAGTATCACCTTCATGGTATGCGTGTAGTACACGCGCGGAAGTGTATATTCACCTTGTTATATATCATAATTGCTTCATTTTTTGTAATAAAATATTATTGGTGTATTGCTGCTGTAGGAAATGGTCGGCCTGCCATGGAATGGCCATCGAGGCTTATAATCGCCTTGGGATCGGCTAAAGGATTTGCCTATCTCCATGAAGATTGTAAGTTATTTCGATTAATTTCGGAAAATATCATTATTCGAATTATGGGAAACAAATCAAATATTAATTGTCACAGGCCATCCTCGGACTATCCACCGCGACATTAAAGCCGCAAATATCTTGCTGGACGAGAATTTTGAAGCTAAGGTTGTTGTTGATTAAGTTTTTCATCTTATCGGAATTAATTTGCAGTGGCGACGATGTTCTTCACAGGTTGCTGATTTTGGGCTGGACAAGCATTCATCGGACACCAACACTCATGTCTCGACAAGAATCATGGGAACATTCGGGTAATAGTGTACCAAAATAGGAACAAAATCTACACTAATAATAAATTGTAACAAATAAAATAATTAGATACCTGGCGCCCGAGTACGCCTCGAGCGGAAAGCTGACCGAGAAATCTGACGTATACTCTTACGGCATAATGCTTCTCGAGCTCATCAGCGGTCGACGCCTCGTCGACATCAGCAGACGACGACGATATTCTAGTCGATTGGGTACGTAATTTTCCCCCCTCAATTTACAAACTCACCCGAAAAATAATGATTTTGTGGAATTTCTCGCCAATTTTTTATTTTAAAAAAATAGGCGCCCTCATTTGGTGAAGGTGATAGAAGGAGGTAGCTTCGAAGAGCTCGTCGATCCACAAGAGATGACAGAATGGTCACCTGCGCCGCCGCCTGCACTAGGCACTCGGCGAGGAGGCGACCTAAGATGAGCCAGGTTTGATTACGTCATCTTATATGTGAAATTTCATTATTGGGCCTAAGATCAGCCCACTTAAAAGAGAGTCGAGCCCATATAAGTTGATGGGGTTCCATCCTCAAAATAAATTGGTGATAGGTGGAGTAGTCCATCAACTTATAAGCTACTCAATATCTTCTTAATTATCTGATGTGGGACACATGTGATTTATTAGGAGGGTTTATCTATTTTATTAACACCCACCCCCACATTATCATTGTGACCAGTTTATAAACTTGTGGACAATTTCCTATATTGCCAATTGGTTTTAGTGTGTAACCCCATGAGTTTATGAATTTTGGGCTTCTTTGGCCTAAAAGAATATTTTATTCCCAAAAATCTACACTGCACGCGAATACTTAATTGATTTAATAAATGAAGTAATTGATATTTTTTCATTGAAATGGAAACGCGTAGATCGTTTCCGCGCTGGAGGTGATGCGTCTTTAGACGATCTGAATGAAGGGGCGAAGCCTGGGAATAGCACCACTTTGGCTTGAGCGGTGGAAGCTCTGAGTTCGAGGCAAGGAAGAACAACTCAGGGGCATTATTGTCCAGTGAGGAATTTACCAGTAGTAGCAGCGAGCGTGGGGCTACGGGCGAGTTCGTCAACGGCGCTCGTATTTGAATTTTTAGGCCGTGTTTGGAGAGGAACAAAAAACTAGAGATAAAATGATTTCATTAGTTTTCCTTCGCTGAGGAAATTAATTTTTCATGTTTTTAGCTTCGAACTTAGTTTAAGTTTTCTTTTCTGTTCCTCGTCTATTTCTTTAAACAACCAAACACAATAACTAACTTTCTTTTGGGTTTCTTTTTCTTTTACTCACCAAATTCTTTAAAACAAACACACCCTTAAAAAAACAAATAAATAAATTTTATGTCATTGAGAGAAATTTACAAAATATATTTGTTTGTTTCCGATGCTTCTTTTTTTTCTGAATTCATTTGGTTTGTTTGAATGTGTGATGAACTCTGATCTCTGATGCTTTATGATAGTGTACATTATTTCTAGTAGTAGTAGTAGTAGTCTCTAATGCGAATTTAAAGTTGAGGGCTTTGTGATATTCGATCCATTCTACAAACTTAGGCACTTACTCGGATGGGACACACATTCTTATATTATATCCCTTTAGGAGAAAAATACTCAATGTTAGAAAATTTATATTATAGTTGATTTTATAAATTTTATGTGAATGAGGAATTGGGCTTCGAAATTAAATATTATTGGGCTTCGAAATGGCCCAATAACGGCCCGACTTCTAGAAGGTCCAACTTCTAGAAGGCCCAACTTCTAGAAGGCCCATGTAGTGGCTAACCACTACTCAAGTCCATGGCTCAAATTGAGTGATGGAATGGTTAAATACCACTCCTCAAGTTAATGGCTTTGATTAAATGTTTGAGTTGGTTTGGCTTTGATTAAATGTTTGAGTTGGTTAAAAACCACTCAAACATTATGTCATCTTATTAAAAAAAAATAATTATTTCTTTAATAAATTTTGGGTTCTATAAATAGGTGATTAAGCATAAGAATTAAACACAAAAAATAGAAAGAAAGAAAATACAAATATCTCTCAAAATTGGTTCTGCTATATCGCTCTTGTTCCGTTCGCTGTCGGTGTCGTTTTTGTGCTAAACGAACGCCGAGATTTCGAAGTATCCTGGGAAACAGACGCTCGTCAAAACCTCTAGCACATACGTGAGGGAGCGAATCTGTTTTAAGGAAATTGTGTTCGCACAATCTACGAATATTTTCTTTTCGGTTCAATCTAATTTCGGGTCTATCGTTCGTGGATCTTTGCGAGGTGAGGGTGCTTTACAACAATATTTTATTTCCGGCCAACAATCTTAAAACAGATCGACGATCCCGCAAAGATGTCAGACTACGTGGACTTCCTCAACAACCAAGAATCTACGGGAAACGATGAAAACATTGACGTTCTCCCTAATACTTTTATCCCCACTGCCATACCTGTGGTTACGAAGCCAAACGTACCGGTCAACCACCTGGAGAAGCCAGAGAAATTTACGGGACAGCCTCGACGTTCAAAAGATGGCAACAGAAGATGCTCTTCTACCTCACCACGCTGAACCTAGCAACATACCTGAAAGAGGTCGAGCCTAAGGTGAACGACGGCGAGACGAACGCTGAGGTCGTGATCGCTGTTGATGCATGGAAACACTCTGATTTCCTGTGTCGTAATTATATTCTGAATGCCCTAAGCGATACTCTGTACAACGTGTATGGTGCGGTCGCTACGGCTAAGGAATTGTGGGAATCGTTAGACCGTAAATATAAAACTGAGGATGCCGGCACAAAGAAATTTGTTGTCGGACGGTTCCTTGATTATAAGATGGTCGATTCCAAGACTGTGATAAGTCAGGTGCAAGAAATCAAATTGATCTTGCACGAGATCCATGCAGAACGGATGGTTCTGAGTGAATCTTTCCAAGTTGCGGCTATTATTGAAAAGCTGCCGCCGGGCTGGAGAGACTTCAAAAACTATCTCAAGCATAAGCGCAAGGAGATGTCTTTGGAGGATCTGATTGTTAGACTTCGAATCGAAGAAGACAACAAAAGGTCGGAAAAGAGAGTATCGAGCTCATCTGAACCGAAAGTAAACATGGTGGAGCATAGCTCTAAAAAGGGCAAAGGCGCGTTTAAACCCAAAGCGAAACTTGGGGCGACCGGAGGCGTCGCTAAGCCGAACTATAAGTTCAAGAAAAGTGCTTCAATTGTGGCAAACTGGGCCACAAGTCGTCGGACTGTCGACTTCCAAAGAAGCACCACGAGGCCAATATGGTGAAAGGCACCACCAAAGAAGTTGAGGACTTGAGCCTCGTCGCGGTGGTTTCGGAAGTAAACATGATTGGATCGAATCCACAAGAATGGTGGATCGATACCGGTGCTACACGTCATGTGTGCACGAACCGTAGACTCTTCTCTACCTGTGAGCCGGTTGAAGGAGAAAAGATCTACATGGGCAACTCGGTTGCTGCTACCGTCGAGGGAAAAGGAAGCGTGCTGCTCAAAATGACTTCCGGGAAAATATTGACGCTGAAAGATGTGTTATACGTTCCGGAGATACGAAAAAATCTGATTTCGGGTTTCTTGTTGAACAAGCATGGTTTTCGTATTGTTATTGAATCCGACAAAGTGATATTGTCTAAGTCGGGTGTGTTTGTTGGTAAAGGCTACGCCTGTGATGGTTTGTTCAAGCTCAATGTAATGACTGATCGCGTGCGTGTATGTTTGAATAAATGTTTGTGCGAGTACGTCAAGTAATAATTAAAACGAATATATTATAACTAGAATCACGCGCGATAGGCAGTGTACCTATCGTTTGTAATATAGCTATGGTGAATATCCGAGTATCGATCACGAGGAATAAATTGATTACTAGTATTGACCTATCGATTCGATATTTAACCTAAATAAAATAGCAGGATTTGTTTATACTACGAACTAATTTAACAGAACAACTTAAAGGATTAGAAAAGTAAGGAAGTGCAACTGGAAATAATACGAGTGACTTAAGATGACAAATATGTGTTCGGGATTTGAATCCCGCTGGGTGATGTCGGCTAAGACTACAGAATATCGTTCCTACGTGAAAATCGACTAAATCGCAGTAATTTCCTACCCACTCACGGATTTGCTGTCGCCCTAAACGTTCGTGGGGATCTAAGTTTAACGATTACTAGATGGCGAGGATCGAGTATTTGCTGTCGCCCTATACTTGAATCCTAACGTCTATGAACGGCCTAATCGTTATTTAGCTGTCGCCCTAAACGATATACCACACATTCATATCAACACATAGACATATTGATACAAAGAAACAATATCATAGATCGATAAATAGTCGAATACACGTGTTCACGATTATCCTACGCCTTAACTACAACATAACCCAACGTTCATCTATTCCCAAACACACAAGAGGATTAGCTGCTCATATTAGGCAAAACAACAACGAGATTCAAAGTAAACAAGGATAGAGAACTCATGAAAACTTCCCTAAGAAGTGAAAATGGCGTTTCTGACGTGTAGCTCTCGTTCCTCGATCGTATGAGCGTGGCTTCGTTGTTAGATCGTCCCTTGAGCTTCTCCGAATCACGGATTGCTTCTAGTGTTCTTCCTCCTCTTTTTAGCTCTAAGTTTCGTCCCTATGGAGTTGTCATTGAGTTCTGAGTAGTGCCTCCCTTTTATGCTTCGAAAATGGGCTAAAACCCTGAATTTTGGCACGTTCACGGCCTCTTAACGGGCCTTCACGGCCGTGACGGCGGCTAAAAACCCTATTTCTTGACTTTCTGGCATGAGTCACGGCCTCGTGCAACACGCTTCACGGCCGTGACGGCGGCTTAAACCCTAAATATTGACTCTCTGGTACAGGTCACGGCCTCTTGCATGAGGTGTCACGGCCGTGAAGGGGTTGAATTTCCATTCGTTGAACTCTCTGCCTTGATTCACGGCTTGTTGCATAAGCCCTCACGGCCGTGAAGAGTGTGGTAGTTTCTTCTTAGAGTTCTCTGTCGGGATTCACGGCCTCGTGCGAGATCAGTCACGGCCGTGAATTTAGCTTCTCCAACTCTCTGCCGTTGTTCACGGCCTCTTGCAAAGGAGCTCACGGCCGTGACGCCTTCCTTTGAACTTTCTGTCCACATTCACGGCTACTTACATCAGGGTTCACGGCCGTGACACTGGAGGCTTTCTTCTCCTTACTCTCACTGCCCACGTTCACGGCCTCCTGTGAGGTGATTCACGGCCGTGACTAATGGCTGGCAGCTTCATACTTCGCCGTTTTTTGCGTCGTTTTCGCCTCGTTTTCGTTCCTTTTCGCTTGATAACCGTTCGAAGGTCCTACAATATTTAAATGAGTGTAAATAGAGCCAATAAATGCATAGAATGATCAAAACTTTCCTATTATAACTCAAATAAACATAACAATAAACGTATTAAAATACGTTTATCAAACCTCCCCACACTTAAGCTTTGCTTGTCCTCAAGCAAATTAGAAGCAAGTAAAGGTAACAACATAGTGGAATGACCATTCACAATTCACCAACGCAAATGGAAAACACAAGATGGAATCAAGCAAGCAATTACGGACACTGCAACAATAATCAGCACTATTCGACACGAATTTCCTTAGCATTACTAATCGAGATCCACACCTTGCAGGGATTCACTCAAATCACTCAGTGTATAGGCTAATAAATCGGTGAATCACTCAATTCATGCAATAATCTAGTCTATACCATATGCTTGCAAGTCAATCACACGTCTACTACTTTAAGCAGTTAGCAGGAATCAGAAGGTCTTTTTCGGGTTAAATGGGTTCAGATAGTGATGAGGTGGTAGTGGAATCACATATGAGTAGCAGTCGTGTCAGTCTTCATGTCATTGTCTAAAGCGCGCCAGTATCAACCCTTTTGATTACGCCGTCTTCATATTCTCTTATTTCTGCTGCGTTCCACTAAGCCTTTCTTCTTCCAAGTCTCGAAATGAGGGATGATGTGGAATTCACAAGACTGGAAGATTATCGAAGGAAAGGTTCTTTCTTTCTTTTCGCAACATTTCATCCTTTTCTTGCTTCAGTTTCCCAGCAGCCACACCATTTCTCTCTCTCTTTTGTTTCTTTTCTTTTTTTTTTTTTTTTTTTCGCTTTTTTTTTTCTCGTTCTTCTTTTTTTTTTTTTTTCGAATACCCTTTCGCATTGCGGTGCGCTGCCCTTACGCCAACTCCTTGTGAGTTAAAACTTGTTGAAGAGGGGGTTCTTGACTGCTTTCAGCGTTGTCTTGAGGCGTCATCCGACTACGCTTTTCGACTTTGACATTCGACTTTCACTTCTGCTTAACTCGGGTTCAAATGATCTCTGGAGGCTTATTTAGGTCAGAGGGTTATGATATACGAGGTGTAAGAAATAAATAGGCTTAGGCACAAAGTGGCTAACTACGGTGATCAGTTGTGGTCGGGAACTTTGGCCGTGGACTTATTTCCTAATGCCTTCGTCATATTCATGCAAAACATACTTCAAGCAATTTCAATGCGTATCAAACAAGCAAGTTCTAGCGAGACGTAAATTATGCACTACTCACACAACCAAGAAAAATGAGCAAAAGCTCGTCAGCTCAAACTCTCACAACGGAACATGGGTTATGTGTGTGAATCTCTCAAAGTAGCACTATATCTATTCATGCTGAAAAGATTAAATCACTGATGCGTGTCTTTATCGCTCACTAGACTCCCTAATATGCAATCCACATTGAGATGAACGCAAACAATCATGCCAGACTTTTATAGATTAATAACCACAGCACCTAAAAAAAATTTTCACGTAACTTTCAACAAAATTCCCAACACAATTCCCCCTCCCCACACTTAAGATTCACGTTGTCCTCAACGTTAAAAAGAAATAACAGGAAGGTAAAAGAAGTTGAAAAGAACGTGACTCCCCTGAAAAATTGGCGTGGCCCTGCCTCCATCATTTGATATATTTTGAATATGGTTGCTTCACTGATTGTGAAAATTTTGGGTTTTAGTGGCGTAAATTGTGACACGTCTCCTGAAAACACTGAAAAGAAAATTAAACGCACGATG
Organism: Craterostigma plantagineum; assembly: GCA_027422505.1. NCBI lineage: Eukaryota > Viridiplantae > Streptophyta > Magnoliopsida > Lamiales > Linderniaceae > Craterostigma > Craterostigma plantagineum. Next base: position 6,101,279 of record JAPQWV010000015.1, read on the forward strand.
GAAATAAGAAGTAAACAGCAAAACGAGTCATAATCATCAAAAGTGTCTGGATGACTAGACCAAACAGACAAAGTATTTTACAAAAGAAAAATCCCAACTGCAGTTGGAACTAAGGTGGTGGTGGTGGTGGTGATGACTGCCGAGGGCGAAGGAACGCCAGTGACTCCTGTGATCGCCGGACCGCGTCATCCATGGCTCTAACGGCCTGCTCATAGCGCTGTAGCTCCTCTTGGTAGCGTCGGTGGGCTTCCTCGTTTCGACGCTCATACTCTTCCTGGCGCCGTCGTGTCTCCTCATCGCGTCGAATGGCATCCTCGTTGTAGCGTAGCATGTCTTGGCGCAATGATTGAAAGTCGGCGACTGACGCGTAATGACTGACCCCTGACGACTCGCCCTCGTGATAGCCGGAGGAATGGGAAGGACCGGCAGTGTCTGAGTGAACCGGATCTGGCCCCACACCCTCAATTTCTAGTGGCTCGGGGAATTCTTCGCCCAGGTCCGTCTGCCGACGATAAACCTCGTGCCAGACGTAAACCTTGTTCGAGCGGGACCAATTTGGCGCTTTGATAAGCATCTTCATTTTCAGCATCATCTCTTCGTTCACCAGATTGCGGCCACCCACTATCGCCATCTCTGGCGGATCCTCTGGCCACAGGTTGAGTCCCCTGACAACCTTCGTAACAAAGGGCCCTACAGCGAGCTTCCCGTGATTACGTACATCAGCTTGGGTGCTGAAAGCATAGGCCATCCCCAACCCTAGATGCACCAGTTGACCACGCTGCATCTTGGCCAAGTAGAACAAATCACGCAGTCCAATTGCGCCGTGCGAGTCGCCCCTAGGGGTGAGCGATGTCGATAGTAATCGGTGGATGTAGCGCAGGCCGGGGCTCCTAAGTGAAGACGCCTTCGAGGTCTTCACACTGAAGGCAGGTTCGCCGGGTCTCGCAAGTTCCGCCCAACAGTTCTGGCGCTCACCCGGATGCTGAAGATACTCCTTGTAATATCCGTCTGGGAATGGCCCCTGGCGCCCAAAATATGGTACCCTCAACCCAAGCGCCCGGCAAATATCGTCGATATCTACGGCATGCTCCTCATTAAACGCCCGGAACTTAACTCCATTGCGCCCGTCCTCGAAGGAGAAGGTGGAGAGGAACTCTAGGGTCAGCTCCTTGTATGCTGGCTCGTCGATTTGAAAGAATTCGAGCCAGCCGCTCAGGGACGTGTACCCCGCCACTTGCTGGTCAATATGATGTTTCGCCAGCGTCTCTTGATCCATCTGATCAGTCAGAATGAATTCCGTGCCCTTTAGCCGGTTGTAACGGGCTTGGTGCGTCTCATCGTCAAACTGCCCCATAGCCTCAAGTAGTGACGGCGTGTTTTGGCCCCGACGTAGACGACTCGATGAGCCAGATGCGCGACTTCGACCCATAGTACCTAAAAGTCCAAATGTTAGTTGGCGAGAAAAAGAGAATCAACACAGCTCGACTCGACGAACGTAGCGACAAAATTGACAATTCTAAAGCAAGAACATAGGAACATTCAAAGGGGCATTTTGTCGAACACATAATAGACCAACTAAAATACTCTTTCAAATCGCAATAATCGATGAACCAAGCACATTCTTCAACTTCAAACGATAAAACGACGCTAATGAAAACACTAAGCAACCAATTTGGCAACAATTTTCGAAAATCCCCAAATTAAGTAATTAGGGTTTATGGTACCAACTTGAAAATTGATGGACGAATTGAACAAATTGATCTAACCCATCGAGTTTATAGCATAGATTTTCAACTATAACGAGCAAGACATACAACAAATTGGCCTAAATCCGAAAAGCCCCAAATTCTAAAATTAGGGTTCCTCACCCAAAGTCGAAATTAACTCACGAAAACTACAAATCCGTCAAGCCCAATACATTATAGCCTAAATGTAGTAATAAAAGATCAATGTAAACATGAAAACGAGCCAAATTGTCGAAATACCCGCATTCGCAAAAAAAAAAATGAGTTAGGAGATTAAAGCTCATACCTCTTTGATTTAGTTGCGTTGAATCGGATGTAAATGTTTTGTGCGGGGTTGTTGGAAATTCGAGCGGCTGAAATGGCCCGAGATGCGGTGATTTTGGAGTGAAAGAGATGAGAAATTTCGATCGTTCGTTGATTTGGAAGGGAAGAAGATGAAAAGTGATGAATTGTTGTTATTAAATGGTGAAAATCGCGACATTCACGGCCGTGAAGAGTTGTCAACAAGCCGTGAAGACAGACAGTGTGCACCTATCATCCAAGTCACGGCCGTGACTGATTGAGTTATTGGCCGTGAACTAGGGCAGTGGGTTAAACCCGACAATGTCACGGCCGTGACTACCGTGACACGGGCCGTGACACCCTCATTATTACTATTATTATTATATTTATTTTATTTTTTTTTATTGTTTATTTTTTTATTTTTATTTTTTTTTTTTTATTATTATTATTTTTTATATTTATTTTTTTATTTGCTTATATTTATTTATTTTTTTGTATTTTTTTATTATTATTTTTTTTATTTTATTATTATTTTATTTTTTTATTTTTATTTTTTTTATTTTTTTATTTATTTTTTTTCTTCCTTTTTTTTTATTTTATTTTTTATTTTATTTTTTTATTATTTATTTATTTTTATATATTATGTTTTTTATTATTATTAATTAATTAATTTTTTTTTTAATTTTTTTGTTTTCATTTTATTTTTTTTTTTATTATTATTATAACCCGTCCGAGTCACGGCCGTGAGTTGTTATCCACAAGCCGTGAATAGTGGCAGTGTATGACTAATGCGTGGTTCACGGCCGCGACTCAGTAGGTCACAGGCCGTGAATGTAGGCAGTGTGAGACATGGATTGTTGCTCAATGATTCACGGCCGTGAGTGGCTAAGCACATGGCCGTGAATGTAGGCAGTGGCAATGGTTGGGCCTAGTCGCGGCCGTGACTAACAAATCATTGGCCGTGACTTCAGTTAATTTTTTTTTTTTTTTTTTTTTAATTTTGTTATGATACTTATTATTATTTAATATATATTTTAACTATGATTGACACGCAATCGACGATTTTTTTCGAGAACGATTGGCCCGAGGAGAAATCTGATAATCGACAAGGGAAATATCACTTTCTCACGCGGCGTCAGATCATTCAAGTCAAAAATTCGTCTGTATCATTTATGGGATTTGCTGATATGACAATGATATTTTTGTGTCGTTCATGCCTATAAATAGACAGTGTAGAACAACACAATAGCATCATCTACCATAAATCTTACGTCTTTAACAATCTTATTTTCGATATTCAGAGTTAGCTAGCTACAATGTATTGGGGACAGCAGCAAGACCGTGAGAATGAGAGTGAAGAATATGCAAGGATTCGTCGTAATTTAGATATGGTATCACTCTACCTTGCTCTTCTTTTGGGCTTGTTTGGAGTTTTACTTGCTTTTGTGTGTTGGGTTATCACAAGGTGCACTTGTGTGTAACCCGCCCTTATGAAGCAAAATAAAATGTTGCTCTATCTTTTGTGTTATTTGCAGTTTTAATTTGCTTTTGTGTTGGTCTTTCACACGTTGTAATGGTATTGTAACCATCTCTTATGAAGTAAGACTATCATTCCTATCTCGTCTCTAGACTCTGCGTTGTAACCATCCTCAATATTCGAAATAAATTTATTATAATTTAAAATTTTAATGTTTTTATTATTATTATTTGATTTAATTTAATATATAGTTGTAGATTGTTAATTTTTTTTTTAAATGCCTAAAACATAAATAAAAATACCTGGGTTGCCTCCCAAGAAGCGCTTCTTTAACGTCGTGAGCCGGACGTACTTCATATGCTCTTATGCTGGCTGGAAGTCGAGGTATAATACCTCCTTGTCGCTCAAGTCTTCCTCGCCTCCATGGTAATGCTTCAAACGATGTCCGTTCACCTTGAAAGCGCCCTGTCCCATACCTGAAATCTCAACAGTACCGTACGGAAAAACACGAGTGACAGTGAACGGTCCTGACCAACGTGATCTAAGCTTGCCAGGAAAAAGCCTAAGTCGAGAATTAAAGAGGAGGACTTGGTCCCCTTCTTGAAATTCTCTTCTGTGCTTAATTTTGCTGTCATGGTAGGCTTTTGAACGCTCCTTATACATTCTAGCGTTATCATAAGCTGATAAACGCCATTCGTCAAGCTCATTAATTTGGAGCTGCCGCTTTCCGCCGGCTTTCCCCAAATCCATGTCCAATGATTTGATTGCCCAATAGGCTTTATGTTCGATTTCTACGGGGAGGTGGCATGCCTTCCCGTAGACCAGTCTATACGGTGTAGTGCCTATTGGTGTCTTATACGCAGTCCTATACGCCCAAAGTGCGTCATTAAGCTTATTCGCCCACTCCTTACGGTTCCCATCTATAGTTTTCTCTAGGATACGTTTTAACTCGCGGTTCACGACTTCTACCTGACCGCTAGCCTGAGGGTGATAAGGGGTGGACAGGCTGTGTCTAACACCATAACGATCTAAGGTACGTGCAAATTGGGTGTTACAAAAATGGGTACCTCTATCACTAATGATGCACCTAGGCGCCCCAAAACGTGAAAACAATGCTCGAAGAAATTTAACGACTACCCTAGCGTCGTTCGTGGGTAAGGCTTGCGCCTCGGCCCATTTAGACACATAATCGACCGCCACTAGGATGTACTTATTATTATACGAGCTAGGGAATGGTCCCATAAAATCTATACCCCAAACGTCAAAAATCTCACATACCAAAATAAAGTTTTGGGGCATTTCATCACGTCTCGATATATTACCTGCGCGCTGACACTGATCACAAGTGTCAACGTACCTTTGGGCGTCCTTGAATATCGTGGGCCAGTAGAATCCGCTTTCCAACACCTTCTGGGCGGTTCTGTTGGCTGCATAGTGCCCTCCGGTCGGTCCATTGTGGCAGTGCCTCAGGATCTGTGTCGTCTCCGGAGCGGCAACGCATCGTCGTATCACCTGGTCTGCACATTGCTTGAAAAGATATGGGTCTTCCCAAAAGTAGTACCTCAAATCAGAAAAGAATTTCTTCTTTTGCTGACTGGTGTACTCCTTTGGTAGGACCCTCGCAACAAGATAGTTAGCGTAATCTGCAAACCAGGGAGTGTCGTCACTTACCACCTGTATCGAGTAAAGATGCTCGTCTGGAAACCTATCTTGTATCGGCCTTCCGTCCTTGTGATATATTTCGGACTCCTCCAGTCGAGAAAGGTGATCCGCCGCTAGGTTCTCAGCACCCTTCTTGTCCCGGATCTCTATATCGAACTCTTGCAGTAGTAGGATCCATCTGATTAGCCGTGGTTTGGCGTCGGGCTTTGCTAACAAGTACTTAAGAGCAGAATGGTCAGTAAAAACGATAACTTTGGATAGGATAAGATATGACCTGAACTTGTCGAAAGCAAACACGACGGCCAACAGCTCCTTTTCGGTGGTCGTGTAATTGGCTTGGGCTGTGTCTAGCGTTTTACTCGCGTAATATATCGGCCTGAAATGGTTATCCTTACGCTGCCCTAGCACGGCCCCAACTGCATAGTCACTAGCATCGCACATTAGTTCAAAGGGCAGCCCCCAGTCAGGGGCGACCATAATAGGTGCTGCGATAAGTCGTTCCTTAAGTAAATTGAAAGCATGCAAGCATTCGTCATTAAAATCAAACGGAGCATCTTTTTCTAGCAACCTAGACATAGGACGTGCGATCTTAGAAAAATCTTTGATAAACCTACGATAAAACCCCGCGTGTCCTAGAAAGCTCCTAATGGACTTCACGTTCGAGGGAACGGGCAATTTTTCTATCGTCTCTAATTTAGCTCGGTCCACTTCGATTCCTTAGAGGAGATCTTATGACCGAGAACTATACCCTCTCGAACCATGAAGTGGCACTTTTCCCAATTAAGTGCCAAGTTTGTTTCCTCGCATCGTGCGAGTACGAGTTTCAGATTTGACAAACATGCATCAAACGAGGAACCGAACACAGAAAAGTCGTCCATAAATACCTCCATTACCTCACCTACCAGTTCGTCGAATATGGCCATCATGCATCGCTGGAAGGTGGCTGGGGCATTGCATAAGCCAAATGGCATCCTTCGGTACGCGAACGTTCCGAACGGGCATGTAAACGTCGTCTTTTCCTGGTCCTCGGGTGCTATGGGGATCTGCAGATAACCTGACAAACCATCAAGGAAACAATAAAATGAATGACCGGCGAGTTTTTCTAACATCTGATCAATAAACGGTAAAGGAAAATGATCCTTTCTCGTCGCGTCGTTCAACTTCCTGTAGTCAATGCAGACGCGCCATCCAGTCACCGTCCTCGTCGGAATCAGCTCGTTCTTGTCATTGGTGACGACCGTCATGCCTCCCTTCTTTGGGACTACTTGGACCGGGCTGACCCATGCGCTGTCTGAAATGGGATAGATCATCCCTGCGTCTAGCAGTTTGATCACTTCCTTCTTTACCACGTCCTTCATATTGGGGTTGAGCCGCCTTTGGCGTTGAGCAACCGGCTTGAAATCGTCCTCCATGAGGATCTTATGCGTGCAGTAGCTCGGGTTGATACCCCTTATGTCGGATATCTTCCATGCCAAGGCCTTCTTGTGCGCTTTCAACACATCCAAGAGCTGGCCCTTCTGTCCGTTGTCTAAGCTCGACGAGATGATGACTGGTAGCCCTCCATTGCTGCTAAGGAATGCGTACTCGAGGTGGTCGGGCAGCGGCTTTAACTCTAGGACTGGTGGCTCCTCGACCGAGCTCTTTTCTTTGTCCTCTTCGCTGCTCTTGTCGATGGCTATGATAGGCTCGTCGACCTCCTCCCCACACTCGTCGATTGCCATAAGTGTATGCATGTCCTGCTCGCCGACCTGTGACAGACCTTGCACGGAAAAGAGAAAGTCGTGCTCAAACACGTCTAGAAAATAGCATTTATCGTCTTGTTCATTACTCTTTTTCATCGAATCCGCCATACTAAATGTAACCTTTTCTCCATCTACTGTCAACGTTAATGTACCATTCCTAACGTCTATCATGGTTTCTCCTGTGGCTAAGAACGGTCTGCCTAATATCAACGGGACATTATCATCCTCCTCCATGTCTAAAATAACGAAATCAGCAGGAATTACGAACTTATCCACTTTAACTAGAACGTCCTCGATAACACCTCGAGGATACTTCAACGATCTATCGGCTAACTGCAAGCTCATCCTAGTGGGTCGTGGCTCACCTAATCCTAAGCGCTTAAACATTGAATATGGCATTAAATTAATGCTAGCACCTAGGTCAGCTAACGCACGCTCAACAACTAAGTCTCCTATAAGACAGGGAATAGTAAAACTCCCTGGGTCCTTAAGTTTCTTAGGGATCTTGCTTTGGAGTATCGCCGAGCATTCTCCTCGCAGACATACAGTGGAGACGTGTTCGAGCTTCCTTCTGTTCGTCAGTAAGTCCTTCAAGAACTTGGCGAAGCTAGGCATCTGCGTAATAGCTTCAACAAAAGGTAGGTTAATATGCAATTCCTTACACATACCCATAAATTTACCAAATTGTGCCTCGTCTTTGTCCTTCTTTAGTCGAGCCGGGTAAGGAATTTTTGGCTGGTATGGCTTCACCGGTGGTCGCTCAATCTCCTTTGCCTTTTCTTTTTGAGGCTCGACCTTTTCCTTTTCAGCTTCGGCGTTTCCTTCTCAGCTTCGGCTTTCTCAATATTGTCGCTTTTGCCTACTTCCACTTCTGGCTCATCGTGGACCTCGACCTCAGCTTTATCATTTGATTTCTTCTTGGGAGGTACCTCTTGCAACTCTCTTCCGTTTCTCAGGGTGACCGCCTTGCAATACTCCTTAGGATTTGGTTCGGTATAACTTGGGAGCGATCCCTGAGTTCGTTCAGCCAACTGCTTCGCCATCTGGCCCACTTGTTGCTCCAATTTCTTGATAGAGGCGTCTGTGTTCTGGGCACGTACCTCTATGTACTCCTCCATCTTATTCATTCGACTCTCGTGGGCTTGAGTGGTGTTGCTGAAATTTGTGAGGAGCGTCTTCATCATGTCCTTCATCTCCCTCATGTCATCGGATCCTCCTGCGGGTGCATTCTGGTACTGTCGTGGCGGCCCGTTTTGGAATCCGGACGGTCTGGGCTGAAATCCTGGCGGTCCTTGGCCTTGATGGTTCTGATTTCCGTATGCCAAGTTCGGATGTGCCCGAGGCTGGAAACTTCGCTGGCCACCTTGGTAATTGCCCATATAGTCTACGTGCTCCAGCGGCTGCCCAAGTTGGCATTCTGAGGTCTCGTGGGCTGCGCCACAAATTCCGCACAAGGGCACGTAAGGCGTGTGCTGCGTCGGTGTGGTGGTCGCTACGGCGTTCACGGGCTGTATCTGCCCGGACTTGGGAAGTAATGCACCTATCACCGTCTGCAACTGGGAGTTCGTCGAGGCGATTTGTTGCTGGAGCGCCTCGATCTTGGCACTAGTGGCCGTCTCCTCGCTGACTCCGAACACACCGGGTGTCTTCATCCTGGTATTGCCCCTCATGAAACTATTCCTCGAGTAATCCTCAATCAAATTCCACGCGTCCGTGGCATTGAGCTTCACGAGTCCTCCTCCTGCGGCTCCGTCTAACATATGGACAGTCTGATCGTTGAGCCCCTCGTGGAATCGGTTGATCTGGGCTGCCTTTGACATCCCATGTTGTGGGCATTTCTTCAATAAGGATTTGTATCGCTCCCACACTTCGTAAAGATTCTCTGAATCCTTCTGGTGAAAAAGAGAAATCTCCGTCTTCAACCGTAATACCTTTTGCAGTGGGAAGTAATGGCCGATGAATGCTGCTCGTAGTTCTTCCCACGTAGTGATCGATCTGGGCGGTAACATCTCCAACCAATCCTTCGCCCTGTACTTGAGTGAGAATGGAAACAACATTAGTTTAATCGCATCACTCGGGACCCCATTAATCTTAATGGTGTCTGTTACTGTAAAAAAAGCCTTCAGGTGGGAGTACGGATCATCATCGGGATTTCCTTCAAACTGGGCCGTCTGAAAGATCATCTGAAGCCAGGCGTGCTTCAGCTCGAAATTGTTGTTCTCGATCGGCGGAATAACGATTGCCGATTCAGTTCCGCCGAGGGAGGCACTCTTGAGTAGGTCTTGTAGAGATTGTTCCTCTTCTTGGTCCTGGTGGACCGGTACTCTGCGTTCAGCCATCTCGACTTCTGTCTCTCGACCGTCTACAGATGCCTCTGTTCGAGAATTCTCTGCCGACTCCTGAGAGTTGTCCTCTGAGTAGCTTACTAACGCTTCTTGATAGTTACTAGCCGTGCCTTCTGAATTGTATCTGAGCTGCCTTCGCAATTTCCGCTCGAAATCTGGATCTCCTTCAACAATTGGACCTGATGGTTGGCTTCGGGTCATCCACTGTCAAACAGTACCTTCAATGAGTGAAAACGAAATTTAGCGAAGAACTAGACAAATACGTTGAAAAGGTAACGAGACTAATAATGATGTAGAAACAAATAACGCAATTAACCAAAAACTGGGAAAGTAGCTAAATTACCGAACTAGGGTGTTCCCCGGCAACGGCGCCAAAAACTTGATCGCGTGCGTGTATGTTTGAATAAATGTTTGTGCGAGTACGTCAAGTAATAATTAAAACGAATATATTATAACTAGAATCACGCGCGATAGGCAGTGTACCTATCGTTTGTAATATAGCTATGGTGAATATCCGAGTATCGATCACGAGGAATAAATTGATTACTAGTATTGACCTATCGATTCGATATTTAACCTAAATAAAATAGCAGGATTTGTTTATACTACGAACTAATTTAACAGAACAACTTAAAGGATTAGAAAAGTAAGGAAGTGCAACTGGAAATAATACGAGTGACTTAAGATGACAAATATGTGTTCGGGATTTGAATCCCGCTGGGTGATGTCGGCTAAGACTACAGAATATCGTTCCTACGTGAAAATCGACTAAATCGCAGTAATTTCCTACCCACTCACGGATTTGCTGTCGCCCTAAACGTTCGTGGGGATCTAAGTTTAACGATTACTAGATGGCGAGGATCGAGTATTTGCTGTCGCCCTATACTTGAATCCTAACGTCTATGAACGGCCTAATCGTTATTTAGCTGTCGCCCTAAACGATATACCACACATTCATATCAACACATAGACATATTGATACAAAGAAACAATATCATAGATCGATAAATAGTCGAATACACGTGTTCACGATTATCCTACGCCTTAACTACAACATAACCCAACGTTCATCTATTCCCAAACACACAAGAGGATTAGCTGCTCATATTAGGCAAAACAACAACGAGATTCAAAGTAAACAAGGATAGAGAACTCATGAAAACTTCCCTAAGAAGTGAAAATGGCGTTTCTGACGTGTAGCTCTCGTTCCTCGATCGTATGAGCGTGGCTTCGTTGTTAGATCGTCCCTTGAGCTTCTCCGAATCACGGATTGCTTCTAGTGTTCTTCCTCCTCTTTTTAGCTCTAAGTTTCGTCCCTATGGAGTTGTCATTGAGTTCTGAGTAGTGCCTCCCTTTTATGCTTCGAAAATGGGCTAAAACCCTGAATTTTGGCACGTTCACGGCCTCTTAACGGGCCTTCACGGCCGTGACGGCGGCTAAAAACCCTATTTCTTGACTTTCTGGCATGAGTCACGGCCTCGTGCAACACGCTTCACGGCCGTGACGGCGGCTTAAACCCTAAATATTGACTCTCTGGTACAGGTCACGGCCTCTTGCATGAGGTGTCACGGCCGTGAAGGGGTTGAATTTCCATTCGTTGAACTCTCTGCCTTGATTCACGGCTTGTTGCATAAGCCCTCACGGCCGTGAAGAGTGTGGTAGTTTCTTCTTAGAGTTCTCTGTCGGGATTCACGGCCTCGTGCGAGATCAGTCACGGCCGTGAATTTAGCTTCTCCAACTCTCTGCCGTTGTTCACGGCCTCTTGCAAAGGAGCTCACGGCCGTGACGCCTTCCTTTGAACTTTCTGTCCACATTCACGGCTACTTACATCAGGGTTCACGGCCGTGACACTGGAGGCTTTCTTCTCCTTACTCTCACTGCCCACGTTCACGGCCTCCTGTGAGGTGATTCACGGCCGTGACTAATGGCTGGCAGCTTCATACTTCGCCGTTTTTGCGTCGTTTTCGCCTCGTTTTCGTTCCTTTTCGCTTGATAACCGTTCGAAGGTCCTACAATATTTAAATGAGTGTAAATAGAGCCAATAAATGCATAGAATGATCAAAACTTTCCTATTATAACTCAAATAAACATAACAATAAACGTATTAAAATACGTTTATCAATGACTATTGTAAATGAGAATGAAAAACGTTCTTCCGTTTACTTGCTTGAATCTTCCAATTTGTGGCACGGTAGATTAGGTCACGTTAATTTTGAATCGATACGTCGATTAATTAACATGGACCATATTCCAACATTCGAAATTAATTCGAAATATAAATGCAAAATTTGCGTTGAAGCAAAATGACGAGATCGTCTTTCCCTTCGGTAGCAAGAAGTACCGAACCGCTTGAATTGATTCATAGCGATTTATGTGATTTGAAATACGTTCAAACACGTGGTGGCAATAAATATTTTATAACATTTATTGACGATTGCACCAAATATTGCTATGTTTATTTGCTTAAGAGCAAAGACGAAGCATTAGAGAAATTCGTTCTCTACAAAACCGAAGTTGAAACGCAACTCGGCAAGAAAATTAAAAGATTGAGAAGTGATCGAGGCAGAGAATATGAAGCGCCAATTGGGAGCTTCTGTGTGGAACATGGTATCGTCCATGAATTGACCGCCCCGTATTCACCTCAATCGAACGGAGTGGCCGAACAAAAGAATCGCACATTAAAAGAGATGATGAATGCGATGTTACTGAGTTCAGGTCTACCGCCTAATATGTGGGGCGAAGCTATCTTGTCGAGTAATTACCTATTAAATAGGATACCTCGAAAGAAAATGAATAAAACTCCATATGAGTTATGGAAAGGAAAGACGCCTTCGTACCAACATTTGCGAATGTGGGGGTGTTTGGCGAAGGTAGCTGTACCTACGCCTAAAGCGGTGAAAATTGGTCCTAAAACGGTGGACTGTATTTTCATAGGATATGCACACAATAGTACGGCGTATCGGTTTCTTGTATATGATTCCAAAATTTCGGATATACACAAGAACACGGTCATGGAATCAAGGAATGCGTATTTCTTTGAAAATGTATTTCCTTATAAATCCGATTATGAATCCGGTACATCTAAACGAGATGATATAGAAACCGAGATTCCTAGTACGGTTCATGAGATTGAACCGAGACGAAGCAAGCGTGCCCGAATAGAGAAATCTTTTGGTGACGACTTCGTTACATATTTGATTGAAAAAGAACCGCTGACTTATAACGAAGCAGTGAGCTCCGTGGACGGGCCTTTATGGAAAGAAGCCATAAAGAGCGAGATTGATTCTATTTTGCAGAATCATACTTGGGAGTTAGTTGATCTTCCAAAGGGATGTAAACCTTTAGGATCAAAATGGATTTTTAAAAGGAAAATGAGACCAGACGGGTCTGTAGAAAAGTATAAAGCCAGACTTGTTATCAAAAGATACAAGCAACGCGAAGGCTTAGACTATTTGACACATATTCTCCTGTGACGAGAATAAATTCGATAAGGATGATACTTGCTATCGCGTCCTTAAGAAATTTGGAAGTACATCAAATGGATGTCAAAACAGCTTTCTTAAACGGTGAATTAGACGAAGAAATATATATGGAGCAACCCGAGGGTTTTCGTGCTCCGGGAACCGAAACGAAAGTCTGTAGATTGATCAAATCTTTGTATGGTTTGAAACAAGCCCCTAAGAAATGGCACGAAAAGTTTGATCATGCGATGATCAACTACGGGTTTAAAATCAATGAGAGCGATAAATGCGTTTACTCAAAGGAAACAGGCGATGACTACGTCATTTTATGTCTGTATGTAGACGACATACTCATTGTTGGTAGTAACGACAAAATGGTCAAGTCTACCAAGGATATGTTAAATCCGAAATTTGACATGAAAGATATGGGACTTGCGGACGTGATTTTAGGAACTAAAATCAAACGAACAAGTAACGGTCTTGTTTTGAGTCAAGCTCATTACGTAGACAAAATTCTCGACAAATTCTGCAAGGGTGATTCTGGTGTTGCTAGAACGCCATTAGATCGACGCGTTCATTTGTCGAAAAATTGCGGGGAGGCTATTTCTCAAGTAGAATACTCCCGGATTATCGGAAGCTTGATGTATCTAATGAGCTGTACTAGGCCAGATATTGCTTATGCTATAAGCAAACTGAGTTCGTACACGAGCAATCCGAGTGCGGATCATTGGACCGCTATAATACGGGTTTTGAGATACTTACGGTATACTCGAGACTATGGATTACATTATGGTCGATATCCGGCTGTGTTAGAAGGCTACACAGATGCGAACTGGATATCTGACATGAAGGACTCTAAGAGCACAAGCGGCTATGTGTTTACACTTGCTGGAGCTGCTGTGTCTTGGAAATCCTCGAAACAAACGGTTATAGCAAGATCCACTATGGAATCCGAGTTCTTTGCCTTGGATAAATGTGGAGAAGAAGCTGAATGGTTACGCCATTTCTTGGAGGATATTCCTAAATGGGAAAAACCTGTGCCGCCTATATGCATACACTGCGATAGCCAATCGGCTATTGGACGAGCACAGATTACTATGTATAATGGTAAGTCGAGACACATACGTCGTCGACATAATACCATTAGACAACTGCTCTCAACTGGAGTTATCTCGATTGATTACGTGAAATCGACGGATAACATTGCGAATCCGCTAACCAAATGGTTAAATAGAGATGCGGTTGAACGGTTGACGAAAGGGATGGGCTTAAATCCTTAAAGTATAAAAGTGCTAAGAAGGAAAACCTTACCTAAGTGACTGGAGATCCCAAGATCTAGGTTCAAAGGGACAACCTAATCTTAGGACTTGGTATCACCGTGGGGGATAACCCTGCTCATTCCTGTCAAGAAACAGTGATTATGGAAACAGGCTAGCATTATGATGCTTTAATGACTATCATAGAGTATTGATAGAAAATACTCGCGACGTGAGAAGTCACCTATGTTAGGGAGAAGTGGGGCCGCTTCAAAGGAGAACTGAAGGCTTAGTTCTTTAGAAACAATCGCAGAATCAGGACGTGTCCATGGCCGTACTGGACAAAACCATGAGAACGGAACAAGAGAAAAATGGTCTCTGTGTATTGTACGTAGATTCGTTTACACGAAAAGCGGGACAGTTCAAAGACATCGTGTTCTACTGGACTGCAGTAAACTAGGCGTGCATACAAGGAGGAAGTTCAAATGGTAAAACATACTATCCTCTATGCAGAGTATCATTAGATTAGCAGAAATTTTAACCAAACAATTCTCATTCATGTGGGGGATTGTTAGAAAATTTATATTATAGTTGATTTTATAAATTTTATGTGAATGAGGAATTGAGCTTCGAAATTAAATATTATTGGGCTTCGAAATGGCCCAATAACGGCCCGACTTCTAGAAGGCCCAACTTCTAGAAGGCCCATGTAGTGGCTAACCACTACTCAAGTCCATGGCTCAAATTGAGTGATGGAATGGTTAAAAACTACTCCTCAAGTTAATGGCTTTGATTAAATGTTTGAGTTGGTTAAAAACCACTCAAACATTATGTCATCTTATTAAAAAAAAAATTATTTCTTTAATAAATTTTGGGTTCTATAAATAGGTGATTAAGCATAAGAATTAAACACAAGAAATAGAAAGAAAAGAAAATACAAATATCTCTCAAAATTGGTTCTGCTATATCGCTCTTGTTCCGTTCGCTGTCGGTGTCGTTTTTGTGCTAAACGAACGCCGAGATTTCGAAGTATCCTGGGAAACAGACGCTCGTCAAAACCTCTAGCACATACGTGAGGGAGCGAATCTGTTTTAAGGAAATTGTGTTCGCACAATCTACGAATATTTTCTTTTCGGTTCAATCTAATTTCGGGTCTATCGTTCGTGGATCTTTGCGAGGTGAGGGTGCGTTACAACAATATTTTATTTCCGGCCAACAATCTTAAAACAGATCGACGATCCCGCAAAGATGTCAGACTACGTGGACTTCCTCAACAACCAAGAATCTACGGGAAACGATGAAAACATTGACGTTCTCCCTAATACTTTTATCCCCACTGCCATACCTGTGGTTACGAAGCCAAACGTACCGGTCAACCACCTGGAGAAGCCAGAGAAATTTACGGGACAGCCTCGACGTTCAAAAGATGGCAACAGAAGATGCTCTTCTACCTCACCACGCTGAACCTAGCAACATACCTGAAAGAGGTCGAGCCTAAGGTGAACGACGGCGAGACGAACGCTGAGGTCGTGATCGCTGTTGATGCATGGAAACACTCTGATTTCCTGTGTCGTAATTATATTCTGAATGCCCTAAGCGATACTCTGTACAACGTGTATGGTGCGGTCGCTACGGCTAAGGAATTATGGGAATCGTTAGACCGTAAATATAAAACTGAGGATGCCGGCACAAAGAAATTTGTTGTCGGACGGTTCCTTGATTATAAGATGGTCGATTCCAAGACTGTGATAAGTCAGGTGCAAGAAATCAAATTGATCTTGCACGAGATCCATGCAGAACGGATGGTTCTGAGTGAATCTTTCCAAGTTGCGGCTATTATTGAAAAGCTGCCGCCGGGCTGGAGAGACTTCAAAAACTATCTCAAGCATAAGCGCAAGGAGATGTCTTTGGAGGATCTGATTGTTAGACTTCGAATCGAAGAAGACAACAAAAGGTCGGAAAAGAGAGTATCGAGCTCATCTGAACCGAAAGTAAACATGGTGGAGCATAGCTCTAAAAAGGGCAAAGGCGCGTTTAAACCCAAAGCGAAACTTGGGGCGACCGGAGGCGTCGCTAAGCCGAACTATAAGTTCAAGGAAAAGTGCTTCAATTGTGGCAAACTGGGCCACAAGTCGTCGGACTGTCGACTTCCAAAGAAGCACCACGAGGCCAATATGGTGAAAGACACCACCAAAGAAGTTGAGGACTTGAGCCTCGTCGCGGTGGTTTCGGAAGTAAACATGATTGGGTCGAATCCACAAGAATGGTGGATCGATACCGGTGCTACACGTCATGTGTGCACGAACCGTAGACTCTTCTCTACCTGTGAGCCGGTTGAAGGAGAAAAGATCTACATGGGCAACTCGGTTGCTGCTACCGTCGAGGGAAAAGGAAGCGTGCTGCTCAAAATGACTTCCGGGAAAATATTGACGCTGAAAGATGTGTTATACGTTCCGGAGATACGAAAAAATCTGATTTCGGGTTTCTTGTTGAACAAGCATGGTTTTCGTATTGTGGATCTTTGCGAGGCGAGGGTGCTGCACACTACATAAAACAATTACTGTTTTATCGAGCATTTGGGCATGTGAAAACTCAATGATATACTATGTCACTAGAGATAAAAGAGCATGTGAGAGCTATGACTGCACACTAATTTCGGGTCTTTCGTTCGTGGATCTTTGCGAGGCGAGGGTGCTGTAAGATCCCGGCCCTAATAGATTGGTTTCTTACTCAGGAATTCTATCGAGCAGGTTGCGTACGTGATAGTATGTGTTATATTTTGAAGGATTTAGATAGAGAGAATGAATCAGAGAAGAATAGAGAAGAAGATGGTTGATCGAAGGTTCGATCGTGAGAAGAGCATGAGAAATTGGGAGAGAATCAGAGAGTAGAGCTGAGAGAGACGAGTAGAACTGAAGGAGATAAGAATTATACTGTTTTGCTTAATTAAGATAAACGTTAGTTACACCACTTATATAATAATCTAACATGAAAATATTAACTCAGTCCAATAAGCGAAAGCCCAGCCCAACTATTCCCCGGCCCAATAGTTCGGATCCTTACATTACCCTCCCGTTAAGGACATCCTCGTCCTCGAGGATGTGAGAGGAAACTCCCGACATAGTGAAGGTGACGCCCGAAAATGGAACCACATCCCTTATCTGCTGCCTTTCGTGCGCCTCTCCCACGATCAAAAGGCCGATATTTATGCGCTAGTCCTCGACTTGCTAAATGAACGACGGCACACTTTCCTCGATCGAAGGGTAGATTCACCTTCATGCTTTTGATAGCCCACCGTCCTCGATCAAACGACATGTTTTGATCAACGAGAATTATATGATGCTCTTCAAGTGCAACCTCCAATCCATCTTCAATCACCATTATCTGTTTTATAGGTTGCAAGTCATCATTACCCATGAACGATATACCAATAATTTCCTCATTTAGATGCAAGAACCTCATTCCTTCGATTATACGACAACGGCCTCGATCAAATGGAAGGTTAGGGCCCCCTTCCACGAGTAGCTGCTCGGCCTTCCACCGTCCTAGGTCAGTCCTTACACCATCCACATCAACTAACACAAATTCATCACCAATAATATTGGTCCCCTTAATCACATAAGAACCCGGCATAACCATATCAACCAACACGGCCGAACCCTTATCAACCAACATCGTCGAGTTATCATCGCTCAACGCCAATTTATCCTTAGCCAACACAACCGATTCAACCTCAATCAGGAGCGGTTCAAACTCAACCAACACCAATGACCTAGCATCTTCATCACCCATTACCGACTTCCTGTCGTTATAAACGAAGGACAATTCAACTTCAGCCGGTAACTCCACATCACCCAACCTCATCGAGTCATCCATCAATTCTGACAGCATAGATTCATCACCAATCAACTCATCAACATCAGTCTCGTCAACCACAAACTCATCACCAACAAGGACAGATTCATCATGAACTAGCTCAATAGGATCAAAACGTTTAACCACAGCTTCGGCGAATTCATTCCAAGTTAGAGAGCCCTTACCTTCAACGTACTCATCGTACCATTCGAAAGCCTCGCCGTCGATGTAGAGCCAAGCCACTTGAACCTTTTGCTGCTCGGTGAGTGTGGTTACCATCCGAAAATAATCCTTGCATTTTTGTAGCCAATCTCGGGGGTTCGTGCCATCGAAACGCGGAAATTCAAGCTTGGGAAAGGGGCGAGGTCGTGAGGCATTCCCGGTTCCCACCGTAATAGGAGCTCGGTCAAATCTGCCCGACGTCTTCAAGCAAGTATAATCCGCCATCGATGATCCTTGATTTTGGAGTTGCTTCTTGATCACTTGAATATTTTTGGCCATTTCTCCCACTTGAAACTTGAGTCCTTGTTGAGCTTGGGCAAACTCATCCATATGATGTTTCAACTGAGCCACGTTAGTGTTAAGCATCTCCAATGTTCCATTATCAGCCATAGCGATCCGAGGATGGTCAGCTCTGATACCAATTTGTAAGATCCCGGCCCTAATAGATCGGTTTCTTACTCAGGAATTCTATCGAGCAGGTTGCGTGCGTGATAGTATGTGTTATATTTTGAAGGATTTAGATAGAGAGAATGAGATCAGAGAAGAATAGAGAAGATGGTTGATCGAAGGTTCGATCGTGAGAAGAGCATGAGAAATTGGGAGAGAATCAGAGAGTAGAGCTGAGAGAGACGAGTAGAACTGAAGGAGATAAGAATTATACTGTTTTGCTTAATTAAGATAAACGTTAGTTACACACACCACTTATATAATAATCTAACATGAAAATATTAACTCAGTCCAATAAGCGAAAGCCCAGCCCAACTATTCCCCGGCCCAATAGTTCGGATCCTTACAGGTGCGTTACAACAATATTTTATTTCCGGCCAACACTCAATATTACAAATAAAAAATTTAAAATTTAGGCATTTTCACGCACGTTAGTCTATGTTTAGCTTGACCACTTCAACAGTTAAGAATCAAAATGGTATCCAAACATGACTTACATTCAGATACAGCTTGTCCTATAGCTGCATTATGTCGTCCATGAATGGATATTAACATGAAACTACATTAGCATTCTTAACTGTGCAATAACTTCGAGGCCAACATGAGACACTATTAGTTCATCAGCCATGCAATAGTTTCGAGGCTAATAATAATAATACACACTATATAATCATGTCCACGTGTACGTCGTCCGAAGCCTTGTATAGAGTTAAGCTATAATAGGTCTCTCTTTTTCGGCTTGTTTTTCCAAGAAAACCAAAGCCCAATCAGATAGGAATTAGGCATGAAATGCAACCTTCGATGCTCCCCAAAAGACCATTTGAATATGAGAGCGATTAATTACTATTTACTTCCATATATCTCATGGCTCCATAATACTTGCAGACACTACTTGTGTCTGTCTGTATATATGATATATGAACTATTACTTTAATTCAACGGTTATTACATCGTCCAATATAAATAAATCTATATAATATTATGTGCGTGTGTGTAATAATCATAGTCACTTTTTATTGCGGACCCCACTCTTATAAAGAGAAGGGGTAGGCGAGGGGACTGTCAAAAACTAATGTTTATATCATGCTGCTTACTATAAGAACAAAGAAATTCTTCCAAAAATACTGATAAGTAAATAAAGAAAAATGTCGTCATCGAACTGGACGGCTAAAGAAAACAAGGCCTTTGAGATGGCTCTCGCCGTGTACGGCGAGGACACGCCGGGGCGGTGGGCCAACGTCGCGAGGGCCGTCGGCGGCGGAAGAACGGCTGAGGAAGTGGAGAGGCATTATGAAATCCTCGTTGAGGACATAAAACGTATTGAGAGCGGCTGCGTTCCTTTTCCATGCTATCGAACCGCCGGCGACGGTGGTGCCAACAACAAGAGAGACGGCGAAATGAAAAGGTAGCTATATATTTATTCTATATAAGGTTTTATACAGTGCCTTCTTGTGCTAAAACATTTCCATAAAAGCTTCGAGGTTCTATTTAAGAAGTCATTTCATATCCAGCTTCGCAAAATTGGCTAAGCCCTTTTTATTTTATTTATTTCCAAATATATACAAGTATATATCTTTTTATCCTCATTAACTACGATAATCGCGATGAAAGTGTAAAAATATTGGTTCATTAACCTTTAATTAACCATGAGGTACGCATCGGACTACGTGCATGGGAAATCGATTTTCGATTCCAGGGGCAGTATCGTAAATTCAGGGTGAGTGTAAAGTATAGGAGGTTTTCTGCAAGTGTAAACTTTGTTCGATGCTTACAACAAACATGTTACTATGACTAACGTGCATATAAATTATCACGGATTTCCAATTTACAAATATAGGCATCTCATTTAAATAAAGAATAAAGGCCGTTTTTTGGGTGGGGGGCATATTGTGGACGAAAGTACAGTTAGATCTTGGGGGACCTTCGTACTTGTTGTCGCATGTTTGACGACTATTAATTATTGTTCCTACAAACATTAAAGTTTTTTTTTTTTAAATACTTTCTTATTTCATTTGAATCTCTCGTAGGATGAAGAACTTGAAGAATCGTAGTACTGATTCACCGTTGAAACAGTGGAAATGCTAATCAAGATATGCCACGTGCCTACGTTTTACGTCTACGATTCAATGTCTTCCTTTGTTGGCCAATAACGTTTTCAAAAATTTATTCTTATTTTAATATTAGTCTACATATCCTTGCAATGCAACTGTCAGCTGTGTGTGTGTGTAACCATATTATAATCAGACAATAGCAGAACTGTATCATTTTAACAAAATGAATACAGGGATTCCATGGGAGTGCTAGTTAATATTTCAATACAATTCAAAATCCCATATTTATCCAAGCATTCTTGGCATTTTCTTACACTCATTTTGGGATACAACTGAGAGGCATTATTTCAATCTGAAAGAGGGCTACCAAGTGCAGGTTTCTTCCCTTTGTATTGCTGTTGTTGAATAAGAATGTAACAATGACTTTCAGAAAATATCAGCATGGGGGGAAGGAAGCACATTGAAGATTACTGTAAAGAGAATGATTACTACCATATACTTGTCCTTACCTGCTTTCCGATGTTGAATGGAAGATACTTGTACTTGATCATATGCGATATTTGGCGCTTCATTGTCAGACCAAAGAGAACAAACCAGCAGAACAAGAGTATAGGCCAAAGACTGGGACGTCAAACATGGAAAAGAAAGTCATTACAAACGCTATACAGAGGGCCTTTGTGATGGATACCTGCGAATGAATACAATAGATGACGCCGAGTGGGCACTTCATATGGAATAGGGAAGATAATAAAAACCAATCTTTTATATAACCAGCAATACAAAGTCTCGTGACTGTAAAGAAAAACAGAGGAATTTCAGAGAAAGAAGAAGCATTGCATTATCATACTACCATCTCATGACTTATGCAATTTACAATAACTATGTACAAGTACCAGAACTTGAACTCAGGGAGGCGACGGATAAAAGGCTTGAATTCATCAGAACCCTTTGTGGGCAGCATAGGACCGTCAGAAGGTTCCAGCTCAGGGTCGACGAGAGGTGACAAAAAACCCGATCATCAGATTCAGGATATGAATCCCAAGTCCATAGGTGACGGAAAAAAACCCTTGAACGTAGTAAAAACGAAGAGCATAGAGAGATGCCAACGCAAGAGTTCCAATCCAGCGGTAAAGTGTGTGTGGCGTTGATCTATCCAAATACTATTGGAAGAGTTTAGATGCTTCATGTCTCCGTTGGTTAAGCGCTTCAGCTGCCATTGAGGTACCTCACCTCCAACGCCATCCATTTTAACCAACTCGATATGAAAATCCTTTCCACTAAGATATTAAAGTAATCGGCCAAAACCATATGTAGATGGTATATGCAATGGTACAGATCAGAAAAATCGTAATCTATCTATTGACTATAAGAAGACGGTTAATCGATGATCCACACACTAAATACCTACAAATCAATATCGAAATAATAATCTTCAAAGAAAAACCAGTATTCCCCCAAAGATTTCCTCAGTAACAAGACGCATTCTAATCACCAACTAAACGAAGGATAAACACCTTTTCCACGAACCACAAGTGAAAATATCAACCGCATGATTTCCGCAAAATAGTCCATCACCACAATATAAAATTCCATATAAGTGCATTTACTCATCCCCTATCAGTTGAATCAATACAAAGCACATTGCCGATTAGCGAGTGTGCAAAAGACTCGATTAACGAAAACAACAAATAGTAGGCGTCGGTGATACCTCGTACGAAGATGAAGCGCCTTAGGGAGATTGATCGGTAGGGTTTTGGCGGCGAAAATCCGCGGGATTGATAGATCCTCTGCTAAGCGCGAAAACGACAACTAACGCGTGGGAGAATACGAAATCACACCAAGGTCAATTTTGTCTTCGTATTTTAATTGGGCTATGTGAGCCATATTAATTTGGGCCTTATTAGGCTTGAAAATTGTAGAGTTCAGTGTGGGCCCACAGTATTCTAAATTTCTTTATGAAAGTTCATTGCAAATCCTAAAACAAAAATTAAAAAATTATCTAATAATGTTACCGACTAGGCGACTACCGTATAAATTTATTATTGTTTGAGTCAAAGATCCAACTCCACTCGTGTCAAAACCGTGGGCAATAATACAAGCATATTTATCCTTTGAGAGAGATAAACGGTGTTCGAATAAAATAAGTAGCCTTTCAGAATTATTCAGAAAACATAACGAATATTTAAATGCATAGAGAAGTAATGTATGACAAGTTATTGATTGATCTTTTATTACGTGCATGTAGTAGGTTTTTGTTGCTTAAAAGCATGGTATAGTAGTATACCAACTAGATCAAAGCAAATTACTTTATATAAGCACTTGCTTTGCCATCGTAAAAGGACGATCAACTTTTCACTAACTTCGGATTATGTGGTATTAAACAAATATATTTAATTTTGTTAGTTGATGACGGTTTATTAGATTTACAGCTTAGATAAAAAGAGTTGGAAACGTTTTAGATAAATAGCAATTCAGAACTAGGAGAAAACGATAAACAGGTAGAAAAATCAATTATTAATCATGGAAAGAAATTAAATTCTCTGATTTTTTTGTTTGTGATTGATGGTATCCATTATTTTTGTGTAGTGGGGTCTGTCTGAAAATAACGTTTCAATATTGCATGGCAGTTTCTTAGTTCGTAAGGAAAAGATGAAACAACAACAAATTATGGAACCCAATATCAAACAAATGAGAAATAAATTAACAAAAAGTAATGAAAAAGGAATACCACAATAAATGAGCTACACTTGGACGTAAAATATTCCACGTATGAGCCCTAATTAATCAGCTCATGTCAAATCAAAGCCCCACTAAACATAATTTCACTCCCTTTACTTCAATTAATATCTATATCTTGATTTTATAACTATATTTCAATATCAATTATTTTTTTTTTTGTTAAGATACTTCTAAGGAAATATTCCTCCTAATCCATAGAATCGTTTTTCTTTTAATGAGATGCTGCATAATGAACATACAGCTGGTTTTACACACATCAACATCAAAGGAAACTGAATTAGTGCTCTTTTTTGCCCACCAAAATGTGTTAGACTCCTCACTTTGAATCCCACAAGAAAAAAAGACAGTAAAGTAAATTCCATTACATGAAGATCACAGCCACAGCTGATTTAATTTAAAGTAAGTAAAAGAATAAAAAAAACAAGATAATGTCTATATATACTATCACTCCCTCCATTAATTACATTCCCACTCTTTACTTGAAGCCCCATGCTAAGAACAAAAGAAATCTGATTTTCTTGAATCAAATTCGTATATAGCTATGATCATTATGATCTCAAACTACTTCTCTTTGGAGTAGAAACCCTAATCCTCAAACAAAAAAAAAAGAAACAGCTTCTGAGTTGTGTTCTTGGTTGCTATATACAACAGAAGAATGGATGATTACACACTCAAGTTCAGGGACATAAGAGCAGAGAAAGCGAATGCGATTTCGAGATACAAACGAATCGAAAAAATAGCAGCTTTCTTTAGGTGGATGGAGCTTTTGCTAGTGTTGGCCATCCTCTCAAAGTTCTCAGCCCAGCTTTCAAATTTTAACAGCCTAATTAGGTTTCCCAGAGAGTGCTTCGAAAGAATCTCAGAAAGCCTAATTAGCCCTAGTTTCGTTTTCTTGATTGGGAATGCAATCGTGGGCATCCTCATCTTCAAATCCTCCAACACCAAAAAGGGCGAAAACGGAAGAATGGATTTCTACGAGGAGTACGTGGAAAAATGCAGGAGTAATAATCTGCAAGAGAAGCATAATACATCATTTTCACATGCATGTAATGACCATCGAAGAAGGAAGATAAATAGAAGCCAGTCTGATCAAAGCATGGTAAGGACATTGCACGTTGCGAATGATAATAAGGATCATCGGGCCAATATTGATAACAAGGAGTTGAGGAGAACGATGACGACGGAGAAGTGCAAGAAAAGTAGTACGAGTAATAATAAAGTGGAGAATAATAATATTGGAGGGAATATCAGTTGTATGAGTAATAATTATGAAGAGGACGGGATGAGTAGCGAAGAGTTCAGGCGAACGGTGGAGGCGTTTATCGCAAGGCAGCAAAGAAGTCTGAGGGAAGAATAACATATATAAGAAATCATCAATAACTCCCTTTAAGGTTATTATGTTCCTCTGTAAAGCTAGCATATGACGGCGTACGTGCCTATAGTATTAGACTTCATATAAAAAAATGCGCGCCTAAACTATGTGTTCGAAAGAAAAAGCCTATATGATGCTTATTAGTTCAACAATAAATATATGAAAAATAGAGTACCATTATCTGCATAAGGTATCGTATTGTTACGTTACATTAAAATTCACAAAGTCGGAAGAAGCATTATAAACTATTTGCAGAAAAAAAAGATGGAATAATACTTAAGATGAATGGAATCGGATGCCCATATACTCTAATTTTCCTGCTGTAACATATAAATGTATACCTTACGCTGGTGATTTCATTTCATGAGCATGAAGCATATATACAATTCGACGCATATATGGGGCTTGAAAAGATGTATACAGAAGATTGATTCGGCTAAATCGTCGGAGTATAGATTATGTTCTTACACGGAGGCATCAGTGCTTTGACGAAAAAAGGCGAGACAAAAAGATAAGATAAAATATCATTCGACGGTCCATTATTTTTCTGGGTTAATTAAAAAAAGGCAACGATAGGCATAAAGATGAAGAACGTAAGCAAGCATTTGTTTTTCTGTCGCTGGTTTACAGAATAGATCGTCGATTCAAACATAAAGTGTTGGATATAAAAAGTGCATTGAGAAAACCCACCATTACATAACTTGGTGTTCTAATCCTTGCCAAAGTCAGCACTGTAATGAGCACTTGATTCGAGCTTCTTGGCTTCATTCAGTTTTCTAACAGCCTGCAAAACAATAACATTTCCACAATGTCGACAGAGTCGAAATTCTCATTCAACGACAAAGAAAATGGAAAGATGGCGGAGAAAACGCTAGCAAGGAAAAAAAGGGGATTTGGTCCCCCCCTCGACGAAAGAGAAGTTGGCATTCATCTTCCGATGAGATTTTCAACGATCAAAGAGAGACAGCAATTTACGAAATGATTTTCGATAATTGGAGCTCGTAAAGTTCTTACAGTGCACATAAAAGGGACAGTATTGGGCATCATCAAGGGGATTTTTTTACTGTACCTTCATAAAATCTTCATGGATCACATAATCACGTTCTGCACGAAGTGCTGACATTCCAGCTTCCGTGCAAATGTTACGAAGATCGGCTCCATTGAAACCCTGAAAGATGCAGCTTTAAAGTTTTCATCTTTGAAACTTTATTCCATAGAAAAATGGTTGGGAGGATTAGAATTTTACTTCTGCAAGTTTAACAACAGCCTCATAGTCAATTTCTCCATGTTTTGCAATCCCAGCAGCGTGGATCTTGAGAATCTCCATTCTCGACTGTTCATTTGGCAATGGGATTTCTATTTTCCTGTCCAAACGACCAGGACGAAGAAGTGCAGGATCCAAAACATCGGGTCGGTTGGTTGCCATGATCATTTTGACCTGCACAAATAGTCCTCATTCAAGTCATTTCGACATTTAAGAATAAGCAATAATATTTCATATGAAATTACAAGACCTTCCCAAGCTGGTCAAACCCGTCAAGCTGGTTGAGTAGCTCCATAAGAGTTCTTTGAATTTCTCTATCAGCACTAGTTCCCTCGCTGAAACGACGCCCGCCGATGGCATCAATCTCATCCATAAATATGATGCAGGGCTTCAGGAAAATAAAGCAATGTTGTTTAAGATGCATCTAGTCAAGCTTTTGCAAATCGTAAATGGAAAGAGAACAAACTATTCTTTTTCACCCGATACATACTTGGTGATCACGAGCATAATTGAACATTTCTCTGATCAATCTAGCACTCTCACCAATATATTTATCAATAATAGCGCTGGACACAATCTGCAAAAGGACCATTTGTCAAGGATATTTGCACCACATGGATTCTGAAAAACGAATCATAAAATAGGAATACGTGCGTCCCAACCTTTAAGAAATTTGCATCAATATTGCTGGCGATGGCTCGGGCCAACAGCGTCTTTCCAGTACCAGGAGGGCCATAGAGAAGTACGCCCTAAACAGAATAAAGGTCCAAGGTGAAAATACAGATCAAGTGGTAATAATATTTACCCGGGATTTCGTAGAAGAATGTGACCTTTGGAGGTTTAATGCCAACTCTTATAAAGAGCTCAGGATTCATAAGTGGTAGTTCTATAGATTCCCTTAATTCCCTGATCTGATCAGATAATCCACCCACAGCTGAATAACTAATGTTCCCAGGATCTTCATGGAGCATGTTGTACACAAGTGGATCAACCTCACGTGGGAGGGCTCGCATGATGGTGAGAGTTGTCATATCAAGAACTACTCTGGTTCCAGACGTTAGTTTCTCTTTGTCCACTTTACTTCGGCATCCAACCACATATCTTGGGCCACTGCTTGCTTTGACGATCACTAAATACAAGATAAAATGTATAAGCACCGCGACAACTGGAGAAAAATTATTTCAGACCAAGTCGTAGACCACAATAATCGGGCAATGGATGGCTTACAACGCTCGCTGTCTAGGGAGCGGAGAACTTCCCCTATGATCTGTCCAACACTTTGGAGCGACTTCAAATCATCCTCCGTTTTGGCGTACTCCTTCTTAACAGATTTCAAATTCTCCTTAGCTGTTCATCAAATTTCACGTTGTGTTAAATCTACAAACATAAATAAATACATGGATATAATCAACGGCACACAAGTATATCCAGAGTTTTTTTATCACCCACCCTTGCCCAGCACCAAGCAGCTTTTCAAAATTCTCCGAATCGTACACAAATGATATGTTCCAATCAAATCAAACAGATACTATATTCCCAAATTACATTCAGAAATCAAAACCGATGTACGAATCACACCAAGGGCGACACAAGCCAGCTCGGCGGGGTACAACGTAAACAAATCAACCTAAATCGCAGGGAAAATTAGGGTTTAAAGAAATCCGAACCAGATCGAACGCGGCCTTCCAGCTCCCTTTGACTCAAAAGCTTTTGACGGTAGTCTGTCACCGCTTTGCGTCGAGCTGCATCCTCTCCTTCGCTTGCCATTGCTATTACCTCCTCGAGCTTCCCCGATTTGCTTAGCAGCTTTCCACCACTACCTAGTAATAATACTTCAATGGATCGAGCGCAGCTGATTTAACGTACTGACCAAGAAAGAAGAAAGTATAAAGATATTGGGCTCATTGACCCATTATGAGCCCATTTAGGCCCATATAAATTTGTGCTTTAGCTTTACAATATCCTTTACTATAAATAGTACACCAATCAAATTCTCCCACGTAAGCAACCAAAATTTGATATAAGACGCACGTGATGAGTAGGTTTGTATTCTCCATTTAAAATCACGTTCTTTGTGGAGCAAAGGGAACACGAAAAGAATACGCCAACCAATGATGGATTCACGCTTCGTGCTCTTCTTTTTCCTGGCAATAATCTTCGCCGCGACGTCGTTTCGGTGCTCCCTCGCCGATGAAGGCTACGGCGATGGATTCACCTCGAGCGAAGGCTCCGTAATCCGTCAGGTCGTCGACCCAAACCACGACGAGGTCGACGACGGCGGCGTCCTTTTGAGCGGCGAGGTGCGCGACGAGGACAGTCATTTCTCGATCTTCAAGAGGAGATTTAAAAAGGCGTACGCCACGAAGGAGGAGCACGATTACAGATTCAAGGTGTTTCAGGCTAACCTGCGCCGAGCGAGGAGGAACCAGAAGCTCGATCCGCACGCTGTCCACGGCGTTACGCGTTTCTCCGATCTCACTGCCGACGAGTTTAGCCAAAGGTTTCATCGAAACTAAAACCATTGGTTTCGTTGTTTGTTATAATTACGTTTAATACACGCGCGGATATTAATATTTGCGAGACAACAGATTCTTAGGAGTGAATAGAAGGTTGAGGATGCCAGTGGATGCCCACAGGGCTCCCATTCTTCCGACCAATGATTTGCCAAAGGATTTCGATTGGAGAGATCACGGTGCAGTTACCCCTGTGAAGAATCAGGTTTGTGCTTCTCTGATGTTATTTTCTTCTTTTGGTCGTTGATAGTGCATTGCCCAACTGGAGCTCAGGCGCATGATGTGTTTGTTGCAATGTGTCTATGAAGATTTTGAACATGTTAAAAGTATATAGCTTGATGTCTGCATTCATCAATTTTCCAAATGAGATTATTTCATCAATTTCATAGGACCAAATAATTTATAGTGGCTAAAGCAAAATAAATGGACAACTTTGAGTCTTTTAGCCTGCAAATCAGGTTAATCGGACTGTATATATTACCAAATGCTAAGATGAATAACGTGCGTTATTGTGCGATTAACAGGGCTCGTGTGGATCTTGCTGGTCGTTCAGTACTACAGGCGCATTGGAAGGAGCCCATTTCCTCGCCACGGGGAAACTGGTGAGCCTCAGCGAACAGCAATTAGTGGACTGTGACCACGAGGTTTATCTCTCTTTTCCATTTTTTCGTATACTTATACTCTTAACCTCTTTGATCATTAAAGGTGTTGTTTTGTCATTTTTAAACACAAAAACTATCCCCCCTTTAGTGTGACCCCGAAGAACAAGATTCATGCGACTCGGGCTGCAATGGTGGACTAATGAACAGCGCTTTCGAGTACGCTCTTAAGGCCGGTGGGCTCATGCGAGAAGAAGACTATCCATACACAGGCACGGACCAAAACTCTTGCAAGTTCGACAGCAACAAGGTTGCCGCAAAGGTTTCCAACTTCAGCGTCGTGTCCCTAGACGAATCCCAGATTGCTGCAAACCTCGTCAAAAACGGCCCTCTTGCTGGTAATTTAATTACTCGCTACACAAACTATTTCAAACTCCCCAAAAACGCACGAATCGCCTGATTTACGTATACGATGCAGTGGGCATCAATGCTGCTTTCATGCAAACGTACGTAAGAGGGGTTTCTTGCCCTTACATATGCTCGAAGCAGCTTAACCATGGAGTGCTATTGGTTGGCTATGGATCGGAAGGCTTCTCTCCTATAAGACTGAGGGAGAAACCGTATTGGATCATCAAGAACTCGTGGGGACCAAACTGGGGCGAGGACGGTTATTACAAGATCTGCCAAGGACACAATGTGTGCGGCGTGGACTCTATGGTCTCAACCGTCGCAGCAGTGAGCAACTAAAAACTATACCTAATACTCTCAAATATGCATGGCTCGATTACTTCCTAGTGTACATAAAACCTTGCTTTTCAATCTATTTATGATGTCGTATAGCATTACCTTATTTTTAATTTAAATGGGAAACACTCCATCAGTTCATAGATATACAAATCAATAGAAGGTTTATAGCATTATGGTTTCCATACAATAATGGGCATAGTTTTCTCTTACTCAAGACTTGGGATATTGAAAGAACTGAGAAGTGGTGGTAGCGGGACAGTAAGGGTTAAGATGTGAAGAGGAGGCTGTATTATTACCAGAAGTGTTTGTAATGAAGTTGTTAGGATGATGATACTGATGATGAGATAAGCCGAGATTTCCAGGTGATGATGAGTAGTTCTCTCTTGTGAGAAAATCTGCAGTTCCTTCCATTTCGTGATGAGGGCCTTGGTCGTATAATATTCCCGTGAATGTATGCCCTCCGATGCACACTGAGGTTCGATAAGCGTATTGATCGACAATGCTGTCCATTGAGCTCATTTGAACACATCGAAAAACTGCAGGGAAGCTCACTTCGCTAGGAAAATCCCCCGATCCTTGGAACCCTAATTTGTATATGTATATTCCAAAAAGAAAAATCAGATTAAGATACATGTGTAAAATAATTGGGGTTTTTTTTGCAGATGAACCAGCATCTTCAATATATATATATAATTAAAAATAAAGAAGTTAAAGAGGGAGCTTATACTTCCAGACTGAAAAGATTAAGCTAATGATGGTAGGCTATAAGACATAACATGTAGAAAATAATTCTTTAATGATTACATTTTACTGCAATGAGTACTGACTGGCCAATGCTCATTACAACGTTAATCATAGGGTTTTCAATTTTCATTAGGGTTAGTGACTAGCTTTGCAGTTTAAACTTTAAACACAATCACAGCACAGTAGATGTAATAAATCAGACCATGAAAAAACAATATTATTACACAATCTAGATGGATCTTGAGTGGATCTACGAAAAATCTTGTGCAAATCATGACTGAAAAAGAAATATAAAAGAACACACACGCACGCACACAGCACTATACCTAAAGCAGCAGCCGTACTTTCTCTGCATCTTTTAGGGTTTGGTCCACAAAGCTGTTGCTGAACAGTTGTTGGTGCTAAAAACTGCTGATTGTTGTTGCTGTGCATCGTCATCGTCATATTATGGTGTCTAGGCCTTCTTCTTGCTACTGGAATCCAAGTACTTTTTACATGTGTTTCACACTGAAACCCTTGATTCTTACAGCATGTTCTACACCTTAGATGCTGGCAATCTTTCTTGGCTTGATTACCACAGTCTTGGCACCTACTTGTCGATGAAGAAGTTGCCGTGCTACTGCTTATATTACCCCCTATCTCCTCTCCTCCCATCATTATTATCAGCTAGGAAATGAGGAAGAAAATAAAAAGGATGGAGAAGAACAAATGGGCTACCTTTAAATGATGAGTAGTATATTATGTAACATCTCACTTTTGGCAGATGTAAAGCTCATTTTAAAAAGATGGGGTTCTAAAGATTGAGAAATAGGGTTTCTTTTAATGAGGGTTTTGAGTGTAGTAAACAGTTTCTTGAACTATTGCTTTTTTGCTTCTTCCTCGGTGACTTGTCATGAGTTCATATCAATGGGGCTCATGGCTCAAGTGATTTAGAGAGTAGTCACTGTACAGCTTTTTTGTGGGGTTTTCTATTTTCTAATTTCAAGCTTGCATTTCCTTCTTTCTTTCTCTCTCGAAAACCCTTGAGAACTGAGATAAAATGTTATTATTAGTTTGGAATTATCTTTAGGGAAAGAAGGATGGATCGTGTCCGTACAAGTACATCAGTGTGTCTGCAAGATTTCCAACATTTTACGCAACGAAGGAAAACAGTAAATACATATTCAAAAAGGCGAATTAAATGACAACTGTGAATGGAGAGAGGAGAGGAGTTCAATTCATAATAAAAAACATTCGTCTCAACGGTCAAAACAATAGTGCGATGAGTATATATGATAAGATAGTGAATAATAATTCGTTGAAGTCCTTTTACGCTATTTCGTTTTCTTCAAACCTAGCTAGGGTTCTTTTATTATGTGTCCTTTTCACATTATTTGTCGCTTTCTACATACACAAGAACCTATGCACATGATCATCTCTATTAAATTAAACTTGTCTGAAGCACAAAGCATTAAGAGGATGTCTTCAACGTCGTGTAGTATATTGTAAAACAGTTCGATCTTTAACTTCATTCTATTGTATGATTATAACTACATAGATACCTATAGTAAGTAGTACATGGCTGACATAATATATATCACTTCATTATCTAAGGCTGTACCTTTTTCAACCTGAGAACTCGCTGGTTCTACTAGCATTGACTACTTTTCAATATTTTCCCAGCACATGAATGATCTCAAACAGTGAGTGTTCTCTCAGTTTCGAGAACATCATTAGCTTAATAATACGATAACTTTACCCATTAGCAGATACAATCAATTCATCATGTGAACAAAATATATAATGTTTTCAGCCATTTTTACCAGTAAAGAAGAATGATCAGGCATTTATCAAATCTCTGCTCTACTCGACCTCACAAAGATCCAATCAGCCAATTTCCTATGATATTATTGTAAGTTATGAATAATTAATATCTACTAACCATTTGTGCTTATTGCCATAAAAACAACTATATTTCTAACTAATTATTCAATACTTTAGAAGATAATCCGTTGTCGTCCAGCGGTTAGGATATCTGGCTTTCACCCCGGCGACCCGGGTTCGATTCCCGGCAACGGAACCCTTTTTATTTATTTTTTGTTTTTTCGCAATATTTATTAAATTGCTTTAGTAAAAACGATAAAGCCCATCATCATATTTTTTTGTGGTCTTAATGGGCTTTATAATATTAGCAACATTCGAATATTTTCCGATGGGCCGTTTCGAACATAAAATGAAAATTGTTCTAATCCAACTTTCTTTCTAAATTACCTCAACAGTCAACAGTTCATCCTTCATGATTCATCAGTTAGGAAGAAAACCTTTCTTTCTCATAGTCTTTCGATTGCTTATTTAATTTTATCCTAAAGTTGAATAAAGGGAGAAATAGCACGTAGTGTTTCATTACAAAATATTTCAAGGCAAAATTATAAAAATGTCAATAAGTATACATTTTTAATTTTGGATCACTATATTTGCCAGTTACAAAACTAAATCACTAAATATGTGTATAATAACAAATTGGGTCACTAGTTACGAAAGTAAGTCACTAACTATGTATATAGTAACAAAACTATGTCACTAAGTATGTATATAGTTACAAATTTGAGCTAAGTATGCATATAATAAGAAAATAGAGGTGACTTAATTTTGTTACTTAATGACCTATTTTTATAATTTTCCCCATTTTTAATTCTCATTCTATATTTTTAATTCTCATTCTAGCTGATTATTCTTTACACTTAACGAGGCATCTTAGGTCCTGACACGTGGCACTAGCGGTTCCCACGTTTTCAGTCTTGCATGGGACCCATTATAAAAAGGAGAAAAAATGGGTCTACAAACAAACACTTGTCATACGATCACACGTATGATTTCTCATTAATTACCGATTAGATCATTTAATTAAATACCCCATATGATCCACCGCCGATCTTATCTTCACGAAGTTTCTCCGCAGCTGCTACCTACCGTCCGATCTCGATCGTAGGGTCTAGATTCGTCGTTAAACTATATTAAATTCAACTCACCTAACTCGTATCTTCTAGTCGTCAAAGTCAATTGAACCCCATGAGGTAACATACCATACGACGTCGTACTCAATCTAACCCTCCATGCAACTATTCTTTTTAATTAATATTTTATTTTGATAACTTAATTTTTCATATTATTTCATCCCACCCCAACTTCTATATAAACCACCCAACTCTTCCCCTTTTCCCAAATCTCATATTAACCACAAACAAAATAGCTCTCACACAGCACTGCACAATAAATCAATAACTATATAATCTCTCAATTTCACTTAAAGATAATAATAATAATAAAAAAATGGCTCCCCAGCTCATGACAACTGGCAATAACAACGGGCAGCTAGCAAAGGCGGGCAGCCTGCCCAGCCGTGCTTACGTCACCTTCCTAGCCGGCGCCGGCGACTACGTAAAAGGAGTCATCGGCCTAGCCAAAGGACTGAGGAAGGTCAAATCAATCTACCCTCTAGTCGTGGCCGTGCTCCCCGACGTCCCCGCCGAGCACCGCCGCATGCTGGCGGCGCAGGGCTGCGTCGTCCGGGAAATAGAGCCCGTTTACCCGCCGGAAAACCATACCCAGTTCGCCATGGCGTATTACGTCATCAACTACTCCAAGCTTCGCATATGGGAGGTGGGTTTACCGTTATAATATCCTCTCAAGAAATCATTTTTTTTTCTTCCTTTCATTCTTTTGATTGAAAGAGATTTTGCCTGTGGTAGTTCGTTGAGTACAGTAAGATGGTATACTTGGACGGAGACATACAAGTCTACGACAACATAGACCACTTGTTCGAACTGCCCAACGGCCATTTCTACGCCGTCATGGACTGCTTCTGTGAGAAGACGTGGAGCCACGCGCCGCAGTACAAAGTAGGGTACTGCCAGCAAAGCCCGAATAAGGCCCGTTGGCCCGAGGAGTTGGGCCCGAAACCGCCGCTGTACTTCAACGCCGGCATGTTCGTGTACGAACCAAGCTTGCCCACTTACCACGATCTCTTACACACGCTCAAAATCACCCCTCCCACCCCATTTGCCGAGCAGGTAATAAATAATAATTGAAATGTTGCAATTTCTTTTCTTTCATGGGGATGATTTACATGACGTTTTAGGGTCTGATTCTTTCTGTTTCATTTTAGGATTTCTTGAATATGTTCTTTAAGGACAAGTACAAGCCGATACCAAACAACTACAACCTCGTACTTGCGATGCTATGGCGCCACCCTGAGAATGTGAAGCTCGAGGAAGTTAAGGTGGTGCACTACTGTGCGGCGGGGTCGAAGCCGTGGAGGTACACCGGCGAAGAGGAGAATATGCAGAGGGAAGACATTAAGGTGTTGGTCAAGAAATGGTGGGAGATATACGATGATGCCACGTTGGATTACAACGGAGGCGCCGTCGCCGTCGACGGCGGTAGAGTCGCACCGGAGATCAAGGAGGCCGGCGTGGTTCACTTGATCGCCGCCCCTTCGGCTGCTTGAGGATGTCGTTATTGGTAGAGAAGATTATTAAGAGACGCATGTATATATTATAATTATAATATATATTAATGTATGTATTTTGGTATCTCGAGTATGGGCTTTTGGTGTATTTGGAGAAAGAGCTCATTAATTACTATTAAGTGTTATTGTATGTATATATTCTCATGGGTTGTTTCGGTTAAGGTTGTGTTAGAGGTGAAATCTACCATAGTCCTATGTAATTAAGTTTTTTTAATAATAACTTAATGTATGTATGTAATTTGTTCCTTTTTTTAATAGTCAAATAATCTATCAAAAAAAGAACATCTTGTCTTATAGAAAATGCAAGAATGTACGATTGGATTATCGGACGCACAAAAAAAAAAACATTTATCGTGTCATCAAAAGTAGGTCGAGGACAGAAAAGACAGAACTAATAAGAAAATAGCCATCTACACGAAGCCTATTACAGCATCTTTTTTATTTAAGATTTTGGATTAAGGGTCATTAGATTTGAATTAGGAGGTCATGGACTACTTGACTATTCTATTATGGTCGGACATGGTACGAGATATATATAGTCCTTAATCATTGATCGACTTGTGAAGACTTCTTATTTGTTTCCTAACGCAAACATTAAAAACAAAAGGAAAGAATTCATAGCCTATCATCATCATCATCATCATCATCATCATCAGTCTTGAAGGATCGAGTATATGATAAACTTCAATTGTGAAAGAAGTCTTCAAGTGTGAAGAAGTTGGAAGTTCTCAAATGTGAAAGATGAATGAAAATAAAAATAAAAATCAAACCGTGACTTAACTGTAAAAACTAACAAAATCCAAACGGACAAGAAAGATCAATTGATGTTTAAGTGTATTTAGTGAAATAATCAACAATCAGCATCAACCAAGCAACGTAATCAAATGCAACATATTCACCACGTGGTATATACTATAACATCAACAAAGACATATGTAATAAAATAATATGATGGATGCCTTTGTGTTCCCTACAAAGTGTTCAACGCTTTCGTTTTCAACCTAACGCAGTAACGGCCGTGTAGATTTGGTCGGCGACCGTTGCCCCACTTTCAACTACCTTCTAGCGCCATCGCCTCTTTAATATGCATTTATTATTATTAAAAGAAGAAAAAAGGAAAAAAAACACATGGGAAATTGAAACGTCATGCTCTTTTTTTTTGTCAACAAGCACCGTCCACCACTAATGCACATCCCTAACCTTTATCTGCATTTACAGAAAAAAAAAAACCATTTTCTAGAAAAAATTGAATTATTGGGATAGATTTCATTTCTCTCCTTTTTAGTCTGTGTTAGTTTGAAATAGTCCCAGATATTTGATTAGGCCCACTGACAAGTGGGCTTAATTTTGTTGGGCCCAACGTTTATAAGTTCAACACAAAACCTTTTTGGCCCGGCCCAATATAGTCGGCTAAGGCCCAATAATACATGATAATTCTTTTTTTTTTTGCTTGATTTCAAACATTTGAGTGAAGATGTACAAAGCACATACAAAACAAATGGCTTTAGCTTAGTTCTGAAGCACAAGCTCTTTGCCAAGAATAATGTCGTCAGTCTCAAAATCTGCTTCTTTTCGGAAAGTTCCCCGACCAAAGTCGAGGTTGTAAGAATCCTTAAGGCCTTCGACCAAGTCGAACTCGGGCACCAACCCTAGCAAGCTCTTCGCCTTTTCCACCGAAGTGAAGAAATGCTGCAACAAATATGGCGATGAGCTCGCTTGTCCAACTTAAGAAATATTGAAGAAATTCGAAGTTTTTTTTCTTACCTGATCGCGGAAGGGAAAAGGCTTCTTTTTGCCAAAGTCGAACTCCTTTGGATTGTAATGAATGATCTCAGGTTCGGGGAAGCCACCAGCCTAATCGTCGACCAAGTTAGGGAACGTTCGGTTAAGAATTTAGCGAGGAAAGAAAAAAAAAATGTATCGAAAAGGAAAACTAATTTTTACGTTCGGTTGATAGGAGAAGTCTATGTGGAAAAGAAAAGAAAAGAAGGTAAAACCATGGAAAACAATCATTTTTTTTCACCAAATAGTGATAAAAAGGTAAGAGAACGTACTGAAAATCAATTTCTCTCTGTTTTCCTAAAACAATGGAAAAAAAATAAATTTTTTCACCAAACAATGAGAACTGAAAAAAAAAAAGCCGCTGAAAACAAAATTCCATTCATAGTCCTCTTCCTCACCACTTCCCTCGATTCAAACACAGCCTCAAGGAAAAACTCTGCTAACTTACGAAGCATTACCTTAGCGCAGGCCTTCGCCAGCCCGTCGAAGGTGACGTACTTCTCCCCCGAGATGTTGAAGACTTCTCCGATCGCCTTCTCATTTCCAAGAACTTTCATGAAAGCTGTCGCAAGGTCCTAAAAATAGACGCCAATTTTTTTAATAAGTCCCATTTTTTTTCGTTTTCTTTAGGATCGTAATAATCAATCACCTTAACGTGGCCGAGCTGTGTGACTTGCATGCCCGAGTTTGGGATGGGAATGGGCCGGCCCGCTTTCAGGCGGTGGAAGAACCATTCCTCGACGGGATTGTAGTTCAATGGCCCGTATATGTACACGGGCCTGAGGGACGTCCAATTTACGCCGCTCTTCTGTAATAAGCTCTCAGTTTCGAGCTTTCCCTTGTGTCTGCTCTTGGGATCGACTGCATCGGTCTGAAAAAAACGAATAAGATCAATCGATGTAAGGGGAATTTATCCAATATGATGGGAACGAAATGGTTCGTTCTTGAAATAAAATATTTTTGCAGACCTCAAAATGGGGGAGGTAGTCCGATTTCAAGTAGACTCCAGCCGAAGAACAGTATACGTACCTGACAATAGGATTCCATTCAAACATACGCAGCACAAGGAAAGAAAAGTTCTTGTTAGAAGAAGAAAAACTCACTGTTCGAGCTTTGGTAAGGCTTCTAAGATGGGTTCGACTTCGACTGCTTCACGGCCTGAAAACGAGGATTCGAATCAAACATCGAAATTGCCTGTTGGTGGAGCAAAAATGCTCACCGTTTATGTCGTAGACGACGTCGAATCCTTCAGCGGAAAGGCTGCTCTTTACAAAATCTGAGTCTTTTCTGTCTCCCTTGAGGTGCAAAATCTAGGCAAAGAAATCGAAAGAGATCGTAAGGCGTTCGATGCGATGATCTTACGTATACATGAATAAGTAAAAAGCGAACACCTTTGAGGAAAAATCAGCGAAATCTGCATCGGATTCGCCGGGCAATTGCTGGGCAATGGGAGCTTTTCCTCTGGTGAACAGAGTAACCTGCGAAACACACACACATACACACAAAGAGGCATTCATACAATAACTCAAACACTTGCAAGGCAATAACTCAAACCTGATGTCCTTCTTTGACGAGCATTCTTGAGAGAAACACGCCGATGAATCGAGTGCCTCCCATTATAAGAATCTTCTTCGCACTCGACGCGCTTACGCTCAAAGCTGCTGCTTTCCTCGACCGCCATGCTTTCCTCTTATACTGTAATGAAGCAGTGAGCTTGGCGCCGTTGAAGTCAGAGAGCGACGAAGAGAGAACGACGGTGGAAGAAGGCTGCTTGTGGTGGATGGCCACCATGGTAGTGCTTGCCATGATAAGAAAGAATACCTTCTCTCTTTTAGAGAAAGTAGTAAATGTAAATTTATTCTGTGGAGCTTTCGATTTCGGCCATAGTGTTGCTGCTTAAATGTGGCCATTTCTTGCTATTGAAGAAGATAAGATCGTAAGACATTGGCAATATTATGACCACAACTTGGCTTTCAGTGCATCGGCTTCCTGTATTGTATTGGTACTTTCGAACCGCAGGTATATAGTTTATCTTTTGCACCTTTCATTTCAGCATTGTGACTATTTTGCCCCGGCTCCTATAGTTTATGTAAGCAATAACAATGTTTTTTACACATAAATACCCATTTGAAAAAAAATTTGTAAATCAGTACCCTGTCAGCTTTTTTTATATATAGGTACCTAACAAAATAAATTTTTTGCAGATAGGTACCCGATCCGCAGTAGGTACGCCATACAACACATTTAGGTACCATATATCAACGTATTTTGGTACATCAATACAGGTAGAATTGGTACCCCGCTACAGCTTGCCGCAAGGTACTGTATGT
Organism: Craterostigma plantagineum; assembly: GCA_027422505.1. Taxonomy (NCBI): domain Eukaryota; kingdom Viridiplantae; phylum Streptophyta; class Magnoliopsida; order Lamiales; family Linderniaceae; genus Craterostigma; species Craterostigma plantagineum. The sequence continues at coordinate 6,140,421 of JAPQWV010000015.1, forward strand.
AAAGTATATAGGTACCATATATGGGTACCATATAGATGCGTAACGCGGTACGCAATACACATATGAAAAGGTACGTTAACACCAGGAAAATGATACCCCCAATCGCACGGGTACTTAACTAAAAAATTTTCTGACGTGGGTACCTATGTGTAAAATTTTTATTCAATTAGGTATTTTTCTATAGATTACACAACTCTGAGAAAATAAATAAATAAATAAGCACCTACAAGATCATCACATCATAGTCTGGCAAGATTATAAAATTGGTCACTAAATATACCATTTTTCAATTTTGTGTCACTAGTTTGCCAGTTACAAAACTAGGTCACTAAGTATATATATAGTAACAAAATTGAGTCACTAGTTACAAAACTAGTTCACTAAGTATGTATATAATAACAAAATTAGGTCACTAAGCATGTATATTGTAACAAAACTAGGTCATTAAGTTTCTATATAGTTACAAATTTGCGTCACTAAGTATGTATATAATAAGAAAAAAGAGGTCAGTGACCCAATTTTGTTACTATATACATACTTAGTTACCTAGTTTTGTAACTGGCAAACATAATGATCCAAAATAAAAAAATTCGCATACTTAATAACCCATTTTTATAATTGAGCCATCATAGTATTGAGGTCTCATTGAATCCACCTAATTGACTTGACGACAAGTTATCGGTTCGACTCCCATGACTACTCTTCGACCGAAATTAGTCATACTTTCAATGACGATCAGAATCGATGGAGATTTTCTTCGAGTTGATTTTGGCATGTTTTTGTAAATCAAAGAATATGATATAATATTGCAAGTTAAAAAAAAGGGTTTTTGCACACAGTAGTATTCATTTTAACAAATAATAGAGAATCCTCACCTCCATTCCACCACACCATAGATAGCATAGCCATCATCTCTTTTTCCTAATCCTCTTTGCATCTCAACCCTAGAAAGAAAATGTCAAATCCAAATCACAAAATAAATTCAGGGCAAATCCAAAATTCCAGAATTCTTCAGCACCCTCTTTGTTAATACCCGAAACAGAAAGAAAAATAAATAAACAAACGTCGTCTTCTACAACGGAGGCCAAGTCAGAAATTTTCAAATATTTCTTGGGCACCACAACAGACAACAAAATCCGTTGGTTCCCGCGAATTCGAAGAAGTAAATTCAAGAAATTCACCTGAAAAGATGTCGAATCCTAGCAGCCCATACGATTACTTCAAAGTAGGCGCCGAAGTCGAAGTGAGCAACAAGGACGAAGGCTTCCGTGGCTCGTGGTACTTGGCCACCGTACTCCGAGGACCAAGGGGACCTTCGAAAACCACGTCGAAGGTGCTTGTGGAGTACAAAACGCTGATGGACCACGAAGACCCGGCGCGGCCTCTGACGGAGGAGATAGAGATAGTTCTCCTCCGGCCAATTCCGCCGCGGGAGAGCGACGGCGCCGTCAGATTCAAACTGAGCGACGAGGTCGACGCCTACTACAACGATGGATGGTGGGAAGGAGTCGTCACTGATGCCGACGAAGAAGGGGATCGATACTCGGTGTTCTTCAGATCTTCTAGAGAGCAATTTGTGTTCAAGGCCTCGCAGCTGAGGGTTCACAGAGAATGGGTCGGCGTCGATTGGGTCCCGCCGTTGAAGGTGGAAGCTGAGACGGCGGAGGAGGTACGGCGGTTGTTTGTTCTTTTCCTCTTTCTTTCATTCTTGGGTTAGGTTTGGGGAAATGGGGCTTGAGCTCAAATATGAGATTCATTCTTACATCGTTTTCAGTGCATTTGTTCAAATTGAAGAAAGGGTAAAGGCTTGCTTATGTTTAAACAAGAATCTGTGTAAATTTTCGGTCTCATTGTGCAGAAACTTCCACCGAAATCTGAAGCTGAAGCAAGCAAATCTACAGCTGAAGAATCTGATGATTTTAACCCTGGGGCACTTGTTGAAGTGAAGGGCATAGAAGAAGGCTTTGAAGGTTCTTGGTACCTTGCAACTGTGGTTGAAAAAACAGGGGAAGGAAAGTACCTCATAGTGTACGAAGCTCTGAGGAACGACGACGACACAGATTTTCACAGAGAAGAGATCGACGGCCTCCATTTGAGGCCAAGACCTCCAAATGTTGGATTGGCTGAAGGGTTCAAACTCGGGCAGCAAGTTGATGCTCTGTACAACGATGGCTGGTGGGAAGGCGAGATTATGAAAGTCTGCGAAGATGACAAATACATCGTCTACTTTGGAAAAACTGCTGAGGAGCTCGAATTTAACAGCTCGGATTTGCGGGTCCATCAACATTGGATAGACGGTGGATGGGTGGTTATATCTTGAGGTAGACTGCATTCCTTTCTTGAATGTTTTTTGGTTGGATCAAGATTGAATTCGTACTCTTGGATGTTGTTAATATTCATCAGTGGCTATGGTACTCAGGCAAAACATATAGAAGGCGAAAAACTAAGCTTCCTTTTTTCATATTCCATTTTGCCTCTTATGCTTTTCATATCCATTTTGCCTCTTATCCAGCCTAGTTAGCATCTTTTGAGGATCGTTGAGTCGATATGATAATCGAATAAAACTGTTCAAACTGCATTCACTAATTCAGATGCATATTACATGTAATGATTGTTCAGCTGAAGCGTCTGTGACATATAGGCTGATTTATAGATTCTACGCGAAATTAAACTGCTCAGAACGGTGAGAATCAGACAAATCTTCGAAGAAAATCTCTGATATCATCTATGTAAGGTGACCTAGTAGGGATCATGTGACCAAGGTCATGCTCTATTACCACACGACTGCCCATTTCGAACAAAGAAGCAAGCCTTCTGCTCGATTCACAGTCGATTTGTCTGTCTTGACCCTCTTTGCTGCCAAATATGTGAATTGAAGGGCAGTTAATCGATCCCTCGGGATATTCCGACATGTTAACAGCGAAACCCGAGCAACATATCACGAATCTAAAATCAATCTTTCCTTTGAGTTCCTCCTTACGCGAGCCTACTAAAGCAGCCATAGCAGCTCCTTGGGAGAATCCCAAGATTCCATCGAATGGCCCTTCTCGAGAGAATACAGTCTTTAGATACTCGATTGATTTCTCCAAGCCCTCCGTTTGTTGCTGATACTGTAGTGAGTCGAAAGGGACGCTGCAAATTCTCCATTCTGAATCCTGTTTTTCATAGCATTGATAATCTGCTGAAACCAGCCATGCAAATTTTCTGTTGCAATGGTTTGTAGGCGGATTCTTAGTGGGTTCAATGCAGTGATTTTGACGGGACAGAGGAGGTTGGTAAATGAAAGGTAACTCGTGGGGTGCATCGACGGAAACGAATTCTACTATGTTTTTGAGCTTCTTGGCCAATGATGCTGTTCGTCCTTTGAAGCCCGAGGCATTTTGCCTGAATCCGTGCAAGCATAAGACTCGAAGTTTTCTAGCAGCTTTATGTTGCCCTGCACAACAACACAACACATCCATGCACTAAATTTTCAAGAATTGGATGTAGGCCTAAAACCTTGTAGAAAAGTTTGAACTCAATATTAGTGAGAAGGTTGGAACAGATACCTTTGTCACACGATGAAATGTTTAGACTAAAGTCAGATGTTATATCTGCAGGCACTAATTCAGATTCTTCTTCTGATGAGTAATCTATAGAAGAAATTGGTGCTACTGGCTTGCCATTTCTCTGACACAACTCACATATGTATGTAGAACTCTTTTCCTGAAAATTTAGGAAATTGGCTTCCGTGGATGTAGCAATAGAATGATAACAAAAATTTCTTTCTTCTTTGCGTGCATGCAGTATAGAGACTTACACGACAATCGTCGCAGACCAGCACAAGCATGCGACACTGAGTACAGCGACAACGTGAAGTGTAATCATCGTATGATACGCTGCAGAGTAGGCAAGTTCCCAAGATATTTTCATTCAAGCTCCCAACTGAAACCCTGGAAAAAATGAATAAGATGGAAGTTCATCAGTACAGTCTTGGTATACTCTACTTTGTAGGAAAAATAATGACTTCATGAAACACAACAGAAGAAAAAGTTCTTTCTCCGAATTGAATGATTAACAGTCTCGAGCAAACTGAGGAAGACATACCGATGGTCAAAAACAAAGTTCTTCCCTTTGAAAAAACCTCCATCTGGAATCTGCTCCATATATCGTTGTATTCCACCATACAACTGAGAGAAAGACAAGGAATAGCAACAAATAAAGATATAGAAATAAATGTCTAACCTGATGAATTGTTCAACTTGTCAAAAACCATCAAAGCTCAACGTTAGGTAGCTCACCTGGAAAACATTTTCGAAACCAGGCCCTTTGGATCTGATATATGCAGATGCCATCTCACATCTGATTCCTCCAGTACAATACCTTTAAAGAAAATATATATTGTCGGTAAGGATCCATACGAAGTCTCAACTCCGTTGTGATGTAAGAAAAAGATTTGAGTGCTCACATGAGGATCTTCTTGCCTCGCAATTGCTCTGAGTTGTCATCGATCCATAACGGCAAGTCACTGTACTGCCTGATTTCGGGATCTAGTGTCTTCACGTTCGGAGTATGAAACTTCCCAATTCTCGTCTCGTACAAATTTCTTGCATCTACGAGGATCATGTCATCGTCGGGATCAGAAAATTTCTCTCGCTTTTTCCCTGCCAAGTTAAAAAGAGAAATCATTCAGCAATCAGCAATGAGAAGCTTACAGACAAAAAATTTCTCGACAAGTACCAGCAGCATCTCGAAGAACAGAATGAAATTCAGCAGCAGTTAGATGCCTCCCAGCATTTTTAATATCAGAAGACTTCAAGGGAGGATGAGAACTCAAAGTGACCAGTTCCTATGGACACAATCAAATCCTGTTTCAGTTTGAAAAGGTAGTAAAGAAAGAGGAAAACATATAACTGTAAGGAAAAAAGAACATTTATATTGCTACATTAATATGACAACCTTAACTATACGTATCGACAGTGAAGTAAATCCACATTCTCTTGCAACTTGATCGTTCAACGGCTCACCGCAAGATGCAAGCTTAAAATCCGTCCCTTCGAACAAAGCATTAGGTTTCAACGCCTCGATGTGTTCCTCTAATGCCTTCAATCTCCCACCGACCTAAGCAGACAAAATGCACGTAAGTTATCCTGGAAAAATATCTCAAAAGAAATAAACGGAAAGGAAAGAGAAGAAGTGTACGGTGACATTAACGCCTTTAGCTGAGAGACGAACGCGGCCGAGCAACGATAGAGCCGTACAGTTTGACTTGTAGAAATCGAACAGTCCTTCAATGTCTGGGATATCAGCATACTTGTAATACAATAGCACGCCGTACTCCTTATCCTCACTGTGCGTTTTTGTCTGAAGCTTGAATTCAGTTTCCGCCATTGATTTGATTGATGATTGTGAGAAATAAGCTTCCCAGCTGAGTTAGAACATGAATTGCCGACGAGCCCTAGCTAGAGTCGACTTCGAGGACAATTTAGACATACGTTTACCATTTCCCCAGATTTTTATAATCCTCGGGAGGTTGCTCTGTAGTGGAAACGTCGCCAGCGCCGGCGATTTAGAAATTTGATGAAAATGTACGGAAAGATTTCCACTTTGTTCATTATAAATTTATAATGTGTCGTTTTGACGAGTTCCTTGCGATGATATAAATGATGTTGATATCAAAGGGACAGGCACCATGATTGATTGTTGACTTAGGTTTCATTTTTAAATGATGATTTGATTAATCAAGGTTCTGAAACCGGGTTTTCGAACCGGACCGAAACTTTAGTGGTTTAAGGTTTAGTGGTTTAACCGGTATAGAACCGGAATCAAATCGAAGTAAAACCGGTATCTTAAATATAAGAAATATATATATTTATATGAATTAAATAATATGAAACATTTCATGTTTTTTTGAACTTTTTTCAAACTATACTTATTTAAATTAAGTGGTAAAATTAAATAAAAGTAAATTGCGTGGGTTGTTATAAATTAATCGTCAAGTATTAAATCTATGAGTTGGGTCAAATTTGAATAAAAATAAAATAGTGAGCTACTAGGTTAGTTATAAAATATAAAAATAGAGTGTTGGGTGGATTCAAACCCAAGCCCATTAAATAAATACCACAACTTAACCACTAGACCAAATTAATTTATTTATTTTTCCTATTTTGTATAATTTATTTAAACCAAAATATTTTATTTTTGTAGAATTTATTTAAACCAAAATGTTTTTAATTATTTTAATCTAAAAAACAAAAACCGGACCGGAACTGGACCGGATTTTTGACCGGTCCGGTCACGACATTGACAACCATGATTATAATGTATGATTGCATACAGATATTTAGTAACCAAAAACAATTTAAATGAATTTGGTGGGAAAATACAAAATGGCAAAATAAATTCAAACGGTATGAAGGAAGGAAATGTCTCTAACTTTCTTGTGGTGTCGGGACAAGAAATAGACGTGGGAGGGTAAAACAAGATTTGTTTCGTATATCTTATTGAAGTCTACTCTACACATTCAAAATCAAACCCAATCTCTAAGGTTCGTATTTTTACATTATTTGTTAAACAATTTAAGTTGGGACAAGACAGACCTCTAATTTCCATTTACGAACATGTCAAGAATTTGAAAAAAATGCATATTAAATATACTACTAGGAATTTGAATATATTGGAAAACCGGCAATTATCATTACTACAATTACAGATTCGTATATTGCCGTCAATGACAGTTGTACCTAACTTTGCCAGTTGTACTCTTTCAAAATTTTCGAATAATATACTTAAATATCTCTTCTTCAGCACTTCGTCACTCACTCAAAACTATTCAACATTTCACATCATTTTCAGTTTCTATATAAAACAAAACACACTCTTCTCTCCCACTTCACAAAGTAAAAATCACTAAAAAAAAAGAGAAAAAAAATCTTCGAATTCTCTCAAAACAGCTGTCGCAAATGCCGACGGTTTTCAGCTGGGTCCACGTCAGCTCATCCCTGCCGTCCCTTCGTTGGCCGAGGCAGATTTTCGCATCCTACGTGGCGTCTCCGATGCGGCTTTCCCTGGCGTCGCTGGATCTTCTCCGATCGGTTCGGATGCCCGACGTGGACGACGTCGTTTGGTCGATGGTCTCAGCTGTCGAGGCCGTCGCGTTAGTCTCCTTCTGTTGCTTCTTTTACGTTTTCTGTGGATGCACCGTTTAGTAGTGGGGATGGATCGATGGACGACGATGTACGTCGGCGGCGTGGGTGGTCGTCGGTTTAGATTGTACGGCAGCGCGTGGAAATGAGCAGCGACGATTCCTTGTCGAGTTTATATTTTTGCAGTTTAGAATTTATCTTTCGTTTTATTATGTGCGCTTTATCTTTTCAAAATTGGGGAAGTTTTTGGTTTTAATTTAATTCTTATTTTTTTTCAATAGGCATTACAGGGACAATTAACTTAGGGAGTTGAATTATTGGAATATTAATTTTTAAATTAAGCAAGTTAGAAATTTTACACGTTGGAACCTTGATTTTACTCCAAAATTTAGGATTCTGTTGTACAATCTAGGATTCCAACAAATTTAGAGCGACATTATATTGAAAATAACTTATAGAAAATAAACAACTAGTTTCAGATAAATCTCGTCTATAAATTGCTTTTAACTTTGAAGTTTATTTTCCATATAAGTTTTCTGTCTTTGTAATGGTACCTTCTAAATTACATGATCGAAAAAAAATAAATAAACCTTATATTTCTAACAAAATTTTCAACTAGTTGGCATTTATTGCTGCTTTTCTAAACAGTCGTTAGGACGAAAAGATCATTGCTTCTTTGATCATCATTTTGATAGAAAACTATTAAGATAAAAAAAATACATAAAAAAAATCATACAACTACCAAAAATCATTACAAGAACACTTTCCATCCTTAAAACAATGATACCTCAAACGATCTCTCACAATGATCTCCCTTTCATAAACCTGAGAAATCAGCTTAGTCACACTATGACAATCCACACAAACCCTCAAGTTCTTCACAACCCTAATGGTCTCCCCAGGTCGAGTATTCAAAATCCCGAAAACTATCGCAAGCTTCTCGCTATGGTAAGAAAGCGAACGCTCTTTCTCTTCTTCGCTTATATCGAACAACACCTGCGAAGTATCGACCTCATACCCTTCCTTCGACTTAATCTTCTCCAAAATCTCTCCCAATATCTGATATATGCGCTCCTTCTGAGGGTGCGAAGAATCACCGACTTTGAACTCATGGGCAACGCCCTTTAAGAAGATTGTGCTCGTCCCTGCTATAGACTTAATGCTCCTCTCTTTCATCAGTTTTCTCAAGTTTTCTGCTTTATCCCATTTTTGGGATTGAGCGTATATGTTCGACAGCAATGTGTACCGCCCACCATTCTCTGGCTCCAAATCTAACAAGATTTTGCCTATTCTTTCTGCTATTTCTTCGTTCTTGTGTATTCTGCAAGCAGCTAAGAGGGACCCGTAAACTGCGCTGTCGGGCTTAATAGGCATTGAGTCGATCAATTCCTCTGCTTCTGTTAAAAATCCCGCCTTCCCCAGCAAGTTTACGATGCATCCATAGTGCTCCAAAGTTGGCTCGATTTGATGTTTTTCTTTCATTTCGGAGAAATACTTTAAGCCCATTTCGGTCAGGCCAGAATGAGCGCAAGCGTTGAGGAGAGAGACGAATGTGATTTCGTTAGGCTTTATTTTACCGTCGTTTCTCTGCATTTTCAAGAAAAGGTCGATGGCTTCTTCTCCACGTCCGTGCATTGCTAGCCCAGAAATCATTGAGTTCCAAGTGAAGACCTCTTTCTGATTCATGCCCTCGAATAATCTCCGTGCCAAGTCAAGTCGTCCGCATTTTGCATACATATCGATTAAAGATGTTCCCAAGATTGAGTCTATGGAGATTTTGTTCTTTTTAATGTAAGAATCGATCCACTGCCCTTGATCGAAAGCGCATAGATGAGCACAAGCAGCCAATGCGCTAGGTAGGATGAACTTGCTTGGCTTGGTTCCCTCTATTAGCATTCGGTTAAAGATGTCTAGAGCTTCTTTGAACTGCCCTACTTTGTTGTATCCGTCGAGAATCGCACTCCAAGATATCTCGTCTTTTTCGGGCATTTGATTGAAGTATCTCTGAGCCTCCTCGACCATTCCATTGCTAGAAAAACCAGTGATCATTGTGTTCCATGTAGAGATACTTCTCTTAGGCATTCTATCGAACAAATCTACTGCAGAATCCACGTCTCCAAAGTTCATGTAACCATCGATCATAGCATTGCAGCAGATAACATCAGCCGATTCTCCTTCAGGCAAAACATCGAATACTTGCCGGGCATCATTCAATAGACCGAAAGAGACGTACATTTGAATCCCAGCGCTGACTATATGCTCATTGGAGAAAAGCCCGTGCTTCAAAACATGCCCGTGGATTTGCAGGCCTTCTCCAACGGCTCCCTGTAAAGAACACGCCTTGAACAATGATAAACGTATTTTTAATACGTTTATTGTTACGTTTATTTGGGTTATAATAAGAAATTATTGGTCATTCCATGCATTTTATGGCTTTATTTACACCCATTTAAATATTGTAGGACCTTCGAACGGTTATCAAGCGAAAAGGAACGAAAACGAGGCGAAAACGACGCAAAAACGGCGAAGTATGAAGCTGCCAGCCATTAGTCACGGCCGTGAATCACCTCACAGGAGGCCGTGAACGTGGGCAGTGAGAGTAAGAAGAAGAAAGCCTCCAGTGTCACGGCCGTGAACCCTGATGTAAGTAGCCGTGAATGTGGACAGAAAGTTCAAAGGAAGGCGTCACGGCCGTGAGCTCCTTTGCAAGAGGCCGTGAACGACGGCAGAGAGTTGGAGAAGCTTAATTCACGGCCGTGACTGATCTCGCACGAGGCCGTGAAGCTCGACAGAGAACTCTAAGAAGAAACTACCACACTCTTCACGGCCGTGAGGGCTTATGCAACAAGCCGTGAATCAAGGCAGAGAGTTCAACGAATGGAAATTCAACGCCTTCACGGCCGTGACACCTCATGCAAGAGGCCGTGACCTGTACCAGAGAGTCAATATTTAGGGTTTAAGCCGCCGTCACGGCCGTGAAGCGTGTTGCACGAGGCCGTGACTCATGCCAGAAAGTCAAGAAATAGGGTTTTTAGCCGCCTTCACGGCCGTGAAGGCCCGTTAAGAGGCCGTGAACGTGCCAAAATTCAGGGTTTTAGCCCATTTTCGAAGCATAAAAGGGAGGCACTACTCAGAACTCAAGAGAACTTCATAGGGACGAAAACTTAGAGCAAAGAAGAGAAGGAAGAACACTAGAAGCAGCCCCGTGATTCGGAGAAGCTCAAGGGACGATCCAACAACGTAACCACGCCCGGTGGATCGAGGAACGAGAGCTCCACCTCAAAAACGCCATACTTACTTCTTAGGGAAGTTTTATGAGTTCTCTATCTTCGTTTCCTTTAAATCTCGTTGTTGTTATGACTAATATGAGTAGCTAATCTTCTTGTGTGTTTGGGAGTAGATGAACGTTGGGCTATGTCGTAGTTAAGGCGTAGGATAATCGTGAACACGTGTATTCGACTATTTATCGTTCTATGATATCGTTTCTTCGTATCAATATGTCTATGTGTTGATATGAATGTGTGGTATATCGTTTAGGGCGACAGCTAAATAACGATTAGACCGTTCGTAGACGTTAGGATTCGAGTATAGGGCGACAGCAAATACTCGATCCTCGCAATATAGTAATCGCTGAACTTAGATCCCCACGAACGTTTAGGGCGACAGCAAATCCGTGAGTGGGTAGGAAATTACTGCGATTTAGTCGATAATCACGTCGGAGCGATATTCCGTAGCCTTAGCCGACAACATCCTTCGGGATTCGAACCCCGAACACATATTTGTCACCTTAAGTCACTCTTACTATTTCTAGTTGTGCCTCCTTGACCTCCAATACTTTAAGTTGCTTTGTTAAATTAGTTCATAATATAAACAAATCCTGTTATTTTATTTAGGTTAAATATCGAATCGATAGGTCAATACTAGTAATCAATTTATTCCTCGTGATCGATACTCGGATATTCACTATAACTATATTACAAACGATAGGTACACTGCCTATCGCGCGTGATTCTAGTTATAATATATTCGTTTTAATTATTACTTGACGTATTCGCACAACCATTTATTTAAACATACACGCACGCGATCAAGTTTTTGGCGCCGTTGCCGGGGAATAGATTGATATTAGGAACACCCTAGTTCGGTAATTTAGCTATTTTCCCAGTTTTTGGTTAATTGCGTTATTTGTTTCTACATCATTATTAGTCTCGTTACCTTTTCAACGTATTTGTCTAGTTCTTCGCTAAATTTCGTTTTCACTCATTGAAGGTACTGTTTGACGGTGGATGACCCGAAGCCATCCATCAGGTCCAATTGTTGACGGAGATCCAGATTTCGAGCGGAAATTGCGAAGGCAGCTCAGATACAATTCAGAGGGCACGGCTAGTAACTATCAAGAAGCGTTAGTAAGCTACTCAGAGGACAACTCTCAGGAGTCGGCAGAGAATTCTCGAACAGAGGCATCTGTAGACGGTCGAGAGACAGAAGTCGAGATGGCTGAACGCAGAGTACCGGTCCACCAGGACCAAGAAGAGGAACAATCTCTACAAGACCTACTCAAGAGTGCCTCCCTCGGCGGAACTGAATCGGCAATCGTTATTCCGCCAATCGAGAACAACAATTTCGAGCTGAAGCACGCCTGGCTTCAGATGATCTTTCAGACGGCCCAGTTTGAAGGAAATCCCGATGATGATCCGTACTCCCACCTGAAGGCTTTTCTTACAGTAACAGACACCATTAAGATTAATGGGGTCCCGAGTGATGCGATTAAACTAATGTTGTTTCCATTCTCACTCAAGTACAGGGCGAAGGATTGGTTGGAGATGTTACCGCCCAGATCGATCACTACGTGGGAAGAACTACGAGCAGCATTCATCGGCCATTACTTCCCACTGCAAAAGGTATTACGGTTGAAGACGGAGATTTCCCTTTTTCACCAGAAGGATTCAGAGAATCTTTACGAAGTGTGGGAGCGATACAAATCCTTATTGAAGAAATGCCCACAACACGGGATGTCGAAAGCTGCTATGATCAACCGATTCCACGAGGGCCTCAATGATCAGACTGTCCATATGCTAGACGGAGCTGCAGGAGGAGGACTCGTGAAGCTCAATGCCACGGACGCGTGGAATTTGATTGAGGATTACTCGAGGAACAGTTTCATGAGGGGCAATACCAGGATGAAGACACCCGGTGTGTTCGGAGTCAGCGAGGAGACGGCCACTAGTGCCAAGATCGAGGCACTCCAGCAACAAATCGCCTCGACGAACTCCCAGTTGCAGACGGTGATAGGTGCATTACTTCCCAAGTCCGGGCAGATACAGCCCGTGAACGCCGTAGCGACCACCACACCGACGCAGCATACATACATACCCTTGTGCGGAATTTGTGGCGCAGCCCACGAGACCTCAGAATGCCAACTTGGGCAGCCGCTGGAGCACGTAGACTATATGGGCAATTACCAAGGTGGCCAGCGAAGTTTCCAGCCTCGGGCGCATCCAAACTTGGCATACGGAAATCAGAACCATCAGGGCCAAGGACCGCCAGGATTTCAGCCCAGACCGTCCGGATTCCAAAACGGGCCGCCACGACAGTACCAGAACGCACCCGCAGGAGGATCTGATGACATGAGGGAGATGAAGGACATGATGAAGACTCTCCTCACAAATTTCAGCAACACCACTCAAGCCCACGAGAGTCGAATGAATAAGATGGAGGAGTACATAGAGGTACGTGCCCAGAACACAGACGCCTCTATCAAGAAATTGGAGCAACAAGTGGGCCAGATGGCGAAGCAGTTGGCTGAGCGAACTCAGGGATCACTCCCAAGTTATACCGAACCAAATCCTAAGGAGTATTGCAAGGCGGTCACCCTGAGAAACGGAAGAGAGTTGCAAGAGGTACCTCCCAAGAAGAAATCAAATGATAAAGCTGAGGTCGAGGTCCACGACGAGCCAGAAGTGGAAGTAGGCAAAGGCGATAATATTGAGAAAGCCGAAGCTGAGAATGAAAACGCTGAAGCTGAAAAGGAAAAGGTCGAGCCTCAGAAAGAAAAGGCAAAGGAGATCGAGCGGCCACCGGTGAAGCCATAGCAGCCAAAAATTCCTTACCCAGCTCGACTAAAGAAGGACAAAGACGAGGCACAATTTGGTAAATTTATGGGTATGTGTAAGGAATTGCATATTAACTTACCTTTTGTTGAAGCTATTACACAGATGCCCAGCTTCGCCAAGTTCTTGAAGGACTTACTGACGAACAGAAGGAAGCTCGAACACGTCTCCACTGTATGCCTGCGAGGAGAGTGCTCGGCGATACTCCAAAACAAGATCCCTAAGAAGCTTAAGGACCCAGGGAGTTTTACTATTCCCTGTCTTATAGGAGACTTAGTTGTTGAGCGTGCGTTAGCTGACCTAGGTGCTAGCATTAATTTAATGCCATATTCAATGTTTAAGCGCTTAGGATTAGGTGAGCCACGACCTACTAGGATGAGCTTGCAATTGGCCGATAGATCGTTGAAGTATCCTCGAGGTGTTATCGATGACGTTCTAGTTAAAGTGGATAAGTTCGTAATTCCTGCTGATTTCGTTATCTTAGACATGGAGGAGGATGATAATGTCCCGTTGATATTAGGCAGACCGTTCTTAGCCACAGGAGAAACCATGATAGACGTTAGGAATGGTACATTGACGTTGACAGTAGATGGAGAAAAGGTTACATTTAGTATGACGGATTCGATGAAAAAGAGCGGCGAGCAAGATGATAAATGCTATTTCTTAGACGTATTTGAGCACGACTTTCTTTTTTCCGTGCAAGGTCTGTCACAGGTCGGCGAGCAGGACATGCATACACTTATGGCAATCGACGAGTGTGGGGAGGAGGTCGACGAGCCTATCATAGCCATCGATGAGAGCAGCGAAGAGGACAAAGAAAAGAGCTCGGTCGAGGAGCCACCATTCCTAGAGTTAAAGCCGCTGCCCGACCACCTCGAGTACGCATTCCTTAGCAGCAATGGAGGGCTACCAGTCATCATCTCGTCGAGCCTAGACAACGGACAGAAGGGCCAGCTCTTGGATGTGTTGAAAGCGCACAAGAAGGCCTTGGCATGGAAGATATCCGACATAAGGGGTATCAACCCGAGCTACTGCACGCATAAGATCCTCATGGAGGACGATTTCAAGCCGGTCGCTCAACGCCAAAGGCGGCTCAACCCAAATATGAAGGACGTGGTAAAGAAGGAAGTGATCAAACTGCTAGACGCAGGGATGATCTATCCCATTTCAGACAGCGCATGGGTCAGCCCGGTCCAAGTAGTCCCAAAGAAGGGAGGCATGACGGTCGTCACCAATGACAAGAACGAGCTGATTCCGACGAGGACGGTGACTGGATGGCGCGTCTGCATTGACTACAGGAAGTTGAACGATGCGACGAGAAAGGATCATTTTCCTTTACCGTTTATTGATCAGATGTTAGAAAAACTCGCCGGTCATTCATTTTATTGCTTCCTTGATGGTTTGTCAGGTTATCTGCAGATCCCCATAGCACCCGAGGACCAGGAAAAGACGACGTTTACGTGCCCGTTCGGAACGTTCGCGTACCGAAGGATGCCATTTGGCTTATGCAATGCCCCAGCCACCTTCCAGCGATGCATGATGGCCATATTCGACGAACTGGTAGGTGAAGTAATGGAGGTATTTATGGACGACTTTTCTGTGTTCGGTTCCTCATTTGATGCATGTTTGTCAAATCTGAAACTCGTACTCACACGATGCGAGGAAACTAACTTGGCACTTAATTGGGAAAAGTGTCACTTCATGGTTCGAGAGGGTATAGTTCTCGGTCATAAGATCTCCTCTAAGGGAATCGAAGTGGACCGAGCTAAGTTAGAGACGATAGAAAAATTGCCTGTTCCCTCGAACGTGAAGTCCATTAGGAGCTTTCTAGGACATGCGGGGTTTTATCGTAGGTTTATCAAGGATTTTTCTAAGATCGCACGTCCCATGTCTAGATTGTTAGAAAAAGATGCTCCGTTTGATTTTAATGACGAGTGCTTGCATGCTTTCAATTTACTTAAGGAACGACTTATCGCAGCACCTATTATGGTCGCCCCCGACTGGGGGATGCCCTTTGAACTAATGTGCGATGCTAGTGACTATGCAGTTGGGGCCGTGCTAGGGCAGCGTAAGGATAACCACTTCAGACCGATCTACTATGCGAGTAAGACGTTAGACGCAGCCCAGGCCAATTACACGACCACTGAAAAGGAGCTGTTGGCCGTCGTGTTTGCTTTCGACAAGTTCAGGTCATATCTTATCCTATCCAAAGTTATTGTTTTTACTGACCATTCTGCTCTTAAGTACTTGTTAGCAAAACCCGACGCCAAACCACGGCTAATCAGATGGATCCTACTACTGCAAGAGTTCGATATAGAGATCCGGGACAAGAAGGGTGCAGAGAACCTAGCGGCGGATCATCTCTCTCGACTGGAGGAGTCCGAAATATACCACAGGGACGGAAGGCCGATACAAGATAGGTTCCCAGACGAGCATCTTTACTCGATACAGGTGGTAAGTGACGACACTCCCTGGTTTGCAGATTACGCTAACTATCTTGTTGCGAGGGTCCTACCAAAGGAGTACACCAGTCAGCAAAAGAAGAAATTCTTTTCTGACTTGAAGTATTACTTTTGGGAAGATCCATATCTTTTCAGGCGATGTGCAGACCAGGTGATACGACGATGTGTTGCTTCCCCTGAAACGACGAAGATTCTAGGGCATTGCCATAGCGGACCAACTGGAGGGCATTATGCAGCCAATCGAACAGCTCAGAAGGTACTGGAAAGCGGGTTTTATTGGCCAACGATTTTCAAAGACGCCCAACGGTACGTTGACATTTGTGATCAATGTCAGCGCACAGGTAATATCTCAAAACGTGATGAAATGCCTCAAAATTTTATTCTAGTTTCTGAGATTTTCGATGTTTGGGGTATAGATTTCATGGGCCCATTTCCCAGTTCGTATAATAATAAGTACGTTCTGGTTGCTGTAGACTATGTGTCTAAGTGGGCCGAGGCGCAGGCTTTACCCACGAACGATGCTAGGGTTGTTGTTCGATTTTTACGAACACTGTTTTCACGATTTGGGGCACCTAGATGCATCATTAGTGATAGAGGCACCCATTTCTGTAACACCCAATTTGCACGTACCTTAGATCGTTATGGTGTTAGGCACAGCCTGTCCACCCCATACCACCCTCAGGCTAGCGGTCAGGTAGAAGTCGTGAACCGCGAGTTAAAACGTATTCTTGAGAAAACTATAGATGGGAACCGTAAGGAGTGGGCTAATAAGCTTAATGACGCACTTTGGGCGTATAGGACCGCGTATAAGACACCGATAGGTACTACACCATATAGATTGGTTTACGGGAAGGCATGCCACCTCCCCGTAGAAATCGAACATAAAGCCTATTGGGCAATTAAGTCATTGGATATGAATTTGGGAAAAGCCAGTGAAAAGCGGCAGCTCCAAATTAATGAGCTTGACGAGTGGCGTTTATCAGCTTATGATAACGCCAGAATGTATAAGGAGCGTTCAAAAGCCTACCATGATAACAAAATTAGGCACAGACGAGAATTTCAAGAAGGGGACCAAGTCCTCCTCTTTAATTCTCGACTTAGGCTTTTTCCTGGTAAGCTTAGGTCACGTTGGTCAGGACCATTCACTGTTACTCGTGTTTTCTCATACGGTACTGTTGAGATTTCAGGTATGGGGCAGGGTACTTTCAAAGTGAACGGGCATCGATTGAAGCATTATCATGGAGGCGAGGAAGATATGAGTGATAAGGAGGTATTATACCTCGATTTCAAGCCAGCATAAGAGCCTAGGAAGGACGTCAGGCTGAGACGTTAAAAGAAGCGCTCCTTGGGAGGCAACCCAGGTATTTTTATTTTATGTTTTATGAAAAAAAAAATCAAAAATAAAAAAAAAAATCTATCTAAAACTATATATATATATATATTAAATTAAATAAAACAACAACGATAATAATAACAATAACATTTTAATTAATAATAAGTTTATTACAAACATTGAAGATGGGTACAACGCAGAGTCTAAAGATGAGATCGAACGATAGTTTTACATCAAAAGATGGTTACAATACCATTACAACGTGCGAAAGACCAACACAAAAGCAAATCAAAAACTACGAATAACATAAAAGACAGAACAATAGTTTATTTTGCTCCATAAGGGCGGGTTACACACAAGTGCACCTTGTGATAACCCAACACACGAAAGCAAGTAAAACTCCAAACAAGCCCAAAAGAAGAGCAAGGTAGAGTGATACCATATCTAAATTACGACGAATCCTTGCATATTCCTCACTCTCATCCTCACGACCTTGCTGCTGTCCCCAATTCATAGTGACTAGCTAACTCAGAAATTTCAAAAATAAGATTGTAAAGACGTGGGATGTATGGTAGATGATGTTATTGTGTTGTTCTACCAATGTCTATTTATAGGCATGAATGGCACAAAAATATCATTATCATACCCGACAATCCATTAAATGATACAGACGAATTTTTGACTTGGAAGATTTGACGCCGCGCGAGAAAGTGATATTTCTCTTGTCGATTACAAGATTTTTCCTCGCTCAAATCGTCCTCGAAAAAATTCGTCGATTGCGTGTCAATCATATTTCAAATTTATATTAAATAAAAATACTAAAAAAAAAAAAAAAAAAAAAAGCAAATGGCCACTGCCGCACCTCACGGCCAAGTGCTCAGCCATTCACGGCCGTGAGAGTGTGATATGTCACACACTGCCTGCGTTCACGGCCTTTGACCTACTGAGTCACGGCCGTGAACGCCGCATTAGTCATACACTGCTAGTAGTCACGGCTTGTGGATACCAATTCACGGCCGTGACTCTGACGGATTATATATATAATAAACTATATATAAAAAAAAAAATAAAATAAAATAAATTAAAAAAAAATAATAATAATAAATAAAAAAAAAAAAAAAAAAAAAAATTGGTTGTCACGGCCCGTGTCTCAGTTGTCACGGCCGTGACATAGTCGGGCTAAACTCACTGCCCGTATTCACGGCCCATGACATATTCGTCACGGCCGTGAATACGACGAATGTTCTTTTCTGCCCTCATTCACGGCCTGTGAATTATTATTCACGGCCGTGAACCTATCGTTTTCAGTCTTAAAAATCCCAGTTCATCACTATTCATCTTCTTTGCTTCCTATTCAACGACCGATCGAAAATCCTCATCTCTTTCACTCAAAAATCACCCCATCTCGGGCCCTTTCAGCTGCTCGAATTTCCGGCGACACCGCACAAATCGTTTCACATCTAATTCAACGGGCCAAATCAACAAGGTATGTGTTTTTGTCTCCAAAACTCTTTCTTTGCGAAATTTGGGGAATCTTCGAAGGTGCGATCTATTTTTCATGTTTCCATTGCTACATTTAGGCTATAAACGTGTTGGGCTTGACGGATTCGTAGTTTTTGTGCGTTAATTTCAACTTTGGATGAGGAACCCTAATTTTAAAATTTGGGGCTTTTCGAATTTAGGCCAATTTGTTATGTGTCTTGCTCGTTTTAGTTAAATCTATGCTATAAACACGATGGGTTTGCTCAATTGGTTCAATTCGTCCGTCAATTTTCAATTTGAAGACCATAAACTCTAATTGAATAATTTGGGGATTTTTGAAAATTGTTGACGAAATTGGTTGCGTTCGTGTTTTCATTAGCATCGTTTCATCGTTTGAAGCCGTGGAATGCGCTTGATTGACCGATTATTGGAATTAGAAAGAGTATTTTAGTACGTCTATTATGTGTTCGACAAAATGCCGCTGTGAATGTTTATATGTTCTTGCTTTGGAATTGTGAATTTTGTCGCTACGTTGGTCGAGTCGAGCTGTGTTGATTATCGTTTTCTCGCCAACTAACATTCGGACTACAAGGTACTATGGGTCGAAGCCGCTCATCTGCATCAACGAGTCGTCAACGTCGAGGCCAAAGCACGAGCCGCACGATGTCACTGCTCGAATCTATGGGGCAGTTTGACGACGAGACGCACCAAGCCCGTTACAACCGCCTAAAGGGCACGGAATTCATTCTGACTGATCAGATTGATCAAGAGACGCTGGCGAAACATCATATTGACCAGCAAGTGGCGGGGTACATGTCCCTGAGCGGCTGGCTCGAATTCTTTCAAATCGACGAGCCAGCATACAAGGAGCTGACCTTAGAGTTCCTCTCCACCTTCTCCTTCGAGGACGGGCGCAATGGAGTTAAGTTCCGGGCGTTTAATGAGGAGCATGCCGTAGATATCGACGATATTTGTCGGGCGCTTGGATTGAGGGTACCATATTTTGGGCGCCAGGGGCCATTCCCAGACGGATATTACAAGGAGTACCTTCAGCATCCGGCAGAGCGCCAGAACTGTTGGGCTGAACTTGCGAGACCCGGCGAACCTGCCTTCAGTGTGAAGACCTCGAAGGCGTCCTCACTCAGGAGCCCCGGCCTGCGCTACATCCACCGACTACTATCGACATCGCTCACGCCTAGGGGCGACTCGCACGGCGCAATTGGCCTGCGTGATTTGTTCTATTTGGCCAAGATGCAGCGTGGTCAACTGGTGCATCTAGGGTTGGGGATGGCCTACGCCTTCAGCACCCAAGCTGATGTTCGTAGTCACGGGAAGCTCGCTGTAGGGCCCTTTGTTACGAAGGTTGTCAGGGGACTCAACCTGTGGCCAGAGGATCCACCAGAGATGGCGATAGTGGGTGGCCGAAATCTGGTGAACGAGGAGATGATGCTGAAAATGAAGATGCTGATCAAAGCGCCAAATTGGTCCCGCTCAAACAAGGTTTACGTCTGGCACGAGGTTTATCGTGGGCAGACGGACCTGGGCGAAGAACTCCCCGAGCCACTAGAAATTGAGGGTGTGGGGCCAGTTCCGGTTCACTCAGACACTGCCGGACCTTCCCATTCCTCCGGCTATCACGAGGGCGAGTCATCAGGGGTCGGTCATTACGCGTCAGTCGCAGACTTTCAATCATTGCGCCAAGAAATGCTACGCTACAACGAGGATGCCATTCGACGCGATGAGGAGACACGACGGCGCCAGGAAGAGTATGAGCGCCGAAACGAAGAAGCCCACCGGCGCTATCGCGAAGAGCAACACCGATACGAGCTGGCTCTTCAGGCCATGGAGAACGCGATGAAGCATACACAGGAGTCGGTCCGGCTTGCTCAAGAATCGATGGCTCACCTTCGGCCGCGGCCACCATCACCCCCACCACCACTTTAGTGTTATTTATTTTGTTATGTTTTTCTATTCGTACTCTTTTCTGTTGGTCTAGTACTTAAGTCACTTGTGATGACTAAGACTTAATTTGTTATGTTTTAATATTTTCTATGTGCGCTTAATTTTCTTTTGAGTATTTTCAGGAAACGTGACACGACTTCGAACTACGACACAAAATATGTCCAACTCAGAAGCAACAACCATGTTCAACTACATCAAATGCTCGAGGCAGGACCACGCCAAATTTTTTTTCAGGGAAGTCACGTTCTTTTCAACTTCTTTTACCTTCTTCTTCTTGATTTTACACGTTGAGGACAACGTGCATCTCAAGTGTGGGGAGGGGGAATTTTGTTAAGGAATATTGTTGAAAAGTTACGTGAAAAATTTTTATGACGTGTTTTGGCTTTTAAATCTATAGAAAGTTTGGCATGATTGTTTGCGTTCATCTCGAATTTAGATTGCACATTAGAGAGTAGTGAGCGATAAAGACATGCATCAGTGATTTAATCTTTTCAGCATGAATAGATATAGTATTACTTTGAGAGATTCACACGCATAACCCATGTTCCGTTGTGAGAGTTTGAGCTGACGAGCTTTTGCTCATTTTTCTTGGTTGTGTGAGTAGTGCATAATTTACGTCTCTCTAGAACTTGCTTGTTTGATACGCATTGAAATTGCTTATAGCGTGTTTTGTATGAATATGACGAAGGCATTAGGAAATAAGTCCACGGCCAAAGTTCCTTACCACGACTGATCACCGTAGTTAGCCACTTTGAGCCTAAGCCTATTTATTTCTTACACTTCGTATATCATAAGCCACTAACCTAAATCAGCCTCCAGAGATCATCTGAACCCGAGTTAAGCAGAAGTGAAAGTCGAATGTCAAAGTCGAAAAGCGTAGTCGGATGACGCCTCAAGACAACGCTGAAAGCAGTCAAGAACCCCCTCTTCAACAAGTTTTAACTCACAAGGAGTTGGCGTAAGGGCAGCGCACCGCAATGCGAAAGGGTATTCGAAAAAAAAAAAAAAGAAGAGCGAAAAAAAAAAGGAAAAGAAAAAAAAAAGAGAGAGAGAGAGAAATGGTGTGGCTGCTGGGAAACTGAAGCAAGAAGAGGATGAAATGTTGCGAAAAGAAAGAAAGAACCTTTCCTTCGATAATCTTCCAGTCTCGTGAATTCCACATCATCTATCATTTTGAGACTTGGGAGAAGAAAGGCTTAGTGGAACGCAGCAAAAATAAGAGGAATATGAAGACAGCGTAACTAAAAAGGCTAATTCTTGGCGCGCTTTAGACAATGACATGGAGACCGACACGACTGCTACTCATATGTGATTCCACTACCCATTCATTACTTTCTGAACCCATTTAACCCGAAAAGACCTTCCGATTCATGCTAACTGCATTAAGTAGTGGACGTGCGATTGACTTGCAAGCATATAGGTTAGACTTTATTATTGCATGAATTGAGTGATTCACAGATTTATTATCCTATACACTGAGTGATTTGAGTGAATCCCTGTGAGGTGTGGATCTCGATTGGTAGTGCTAAGGAAATTCGTGTCGATAAGTGCTGATTATTGTTGCAGTGTCTATAATTGCTTGCTTGATTTCATTTTGTGCTTTCCATCTGCATGGTGAATTGTGAATGGTCATGCCACTATTTTGTTATCTTTTCTTGTTTCTAATTTGCTTGAGGACAAGCAAAAGCTTAAGTGTGGGGAGGTTTGATAAACGTATTTTTAATACGTTTATTGTTACGTTTATTTGGGTTATAATAAGAAATTATTGGTCATTCCATGCATTTTATGGCTTTATTTACACCCATTTAAATATTGTAGGACCTTCGAACGGTTATCAAGCGAAAAGGAACGAAAACGAGGCGAAAACGACGCAAAAACGGCGAAGTATGAAGCTGCCAGCCATTAGTCACGGCCGTGAATCACCTCACAGGAGGCCGTGAACGTGGGCAGTGAGAGTAAGAAGAAGAAAGCCTCCAGTGTCACGGCCGTGAACCCTGATGTAAGTAGCCGTGAATGTGGACAGAAAGTTCAAAGGAAGGCGTCACGGCCGTGAGCTCCTTTGCAAGAGGCCGTGAACGACGGCAGAGAGTTGGAGAAGCTTAATTCACGGCCGTGACTGATCTCGCACGAGGCCGTGAAGCTCGACAGAGAACTCTAAGAAGAAACTACCACACTCTTCACGGCCGTGAGGGCTTATGCAACAAGCCGTGAATCAAGGCAGAGAGTTCAACGAATGGAAATTCAACGCCTTCACGACCGTGACACCTCATGCAAGAGGCCGTGACCTGTACCAGAGAGTCAATATTTAGGGTTTAAGCCGCCGTCACGGCCGTGAAGCGTGTTGCACGAGGCCGTGACTCATGCCAGAAAGTCAAGAAATAGGGTTTTTAGCCGCCTTCACGGCCGTGAAGGCCCGTTAAGAGGCCGTGAACGTGCCAAAATTCAGGGTTTTAGCCCATTTTCGAAGCATAAAAGGGAGGCACTACTCAGAACTCAAGAGAACTTCATAGGGACGAAAACTTAGAGCAAAGAAGAGAAGGAAGAACACTAGAAGCAGCCCCGTGATTCGGAGAAGCTCAAGGGACGATCCAACAACGTAACCACGCCCGGTGGATCGAGGAACGAGAGCTCCACCTCAAAAACGCTATACTTACTTCTTAGGGAAGTTTTATGAGTTCTCTATCTTCGTTTCCTTTAAATCTCGTTGTTGTTATGACTAATATGAGTAGCTAATCTTCTTGTGTGTTTGGGAGTAGATGAACGTTGGGCTATGTCGTAGTTAAGGCGTAGGATAATCGTGAACACGTGTATTCGACTATTTATCGTTCTATGATATCGTTTCTTCGTATCAATATGTCTATGTGTTGATATGAATGTGTGGTATATCGTTTAGGGCGACAGCTAAATAACGATTAGACCGTTCGTAGACGTTAGGATTCGAGTATAGGGCGACAGCAAATACTCGATCCTCGCAATATAGTAATCGCTGAACTTAGATCCCCACGAACGTTTAGGGCGACAGCAAATCCGTGAGTGGGTAGGAAATTACTGCGATTTAGTCGATAATCACGTCGGAGCGATATTCCGTAGCCTTAGCCGACAACATCCTTCGGGATTCGAACCCCGAACACATATTTGTCACCTTAAGTCACTCTTACTATTTCTAGTTGTGCCTCCTTGACCTCCAATACTTTAAGTTGCTTTGTTAAATTAGTTCATAATATAAACAAATCCTGTTATTTTATTTAGGTTAAATATCGAATCGATAGGTCAATACTAGTAATCAATTTATTCCTCGTGATCGATACTCGGATATTCACTATAACTATATTACAAACGATAGGTACACTGCCTATCGCGCGTGATTCTAGTTATAATATATTCGTTTTAATTATTACTTGACGTATTCGCACAACCATTTATTTAAACATACACGCACGCGATCAAACAAAAGCGGGTAAGAGTATTTGTTCGGCTTGGAATTCGAAATCACCATCTGGTAGTAGAACGATATGGCTTTGAGGGGCTCTTCGTTGTCCAAACACCCTCTGATAGCACAGTTCCAGACAAACACGTTGGGCTCCGAAACTCTCTCGAGGACTTGTAATGAAGTGGCGAAGCTTCCAAAACGAGGATTTGAGTAGCACTTTATCAGAGAACCTGCGATGAAATGGTCCTTGAAAAGGTCCGTCTTTAAGATTAATGCATGGGCCTGCTTCAGATTTTCTAAAGAGCTGCTGCATTTTGAATTGAGCAGATTCAAGACTGATTTCTGGGTACGAAAGCTCTCCCATGGCGGACTCTGAAGATTGGAGAACGATGTCGTGGTGAAGATTGTACTCATTATCTCTTCTTCACTTCCAAGAGTCTTCACTGTATACGAAAAAGATCATGTTAGATGTTACAGTACACGTCAGCAAATGGCTAAATGACCATAGTACCCTCTACATGTGATAATGAATATATGTAAAATTTAGTCTTTATCGCATCGATAATACTTTATAGATAGATAGCAAGGCGTTACCTCTGTATTCCAAGCTCTGCATTTCAATTTCCAACCACAATATTCAGGCAAATAACCTCCGTTTTGCATCAGAAAAGAATGCAAGAAAATTTAACCATCTAGCGATATAATATACACACACATAGTACAGACTACAGAGGGTGTAGTATGTAAAAGAGAGAAAGAGGGAGTCGCATTAGTTCTTGTAGAATTTTCTTCTCTTCATCCATGAACACACGCCATTGTTCTGAACTATTTCAAGATGCAAGAAGAAGCAGGTTTACTCACCTTGGAGTACTTCTGCCCTGCGCTTACTTCTCCTTCAAAGAAATCTTGCAATAAAAAGGACAAATTCGAAAGGCCCTCGATCACGACGGCGTATAGAAATGCCCTTCGATATCGGGAACGAACCCCTTCTCCAGCATCGCCTTCATGATAACTTCGTAAGTCACCCTGTTAGGGCTCAACCCTTTCTCCAACATCTCATTGAGAAACCTATTCGCTTCTTCGAGCTTACCACCTTCGCAGTACCCATTGATCAGCAAATTGTACGTCACTACGTTGGCCCTTTTGCCTTCCTTCTCCATTCTCTTCTTCATAGTCAGCGCCCCGTTGAGGTTCTTCTGCAGGCAATAGCCAGCTACCAACCCATTGTACGTAATATGGGTGGGCTTCAATCCCTTCTCAAGCATTTCGTCGAGCAGCCTAACTGCCTTCCTTGTTTCGCCCGTCTTGCACACTGCATTGACTCTGATGTTGTAAGTTATTACGTCGGCTTTCAAGCCCTTCTCTTCCATTTCGCGCAGGATCTTGTGGGCCCCTTCCAAGTCCCCATCTCTGTAACAACCACCGACCAAGCAGTTGTACGTCGACACGCTGGGAGACACATTCTTTTCGAGCATCAAGTCGAACAAAGAGCGAGCATCTTGCATCTTCCCCTCTTTACAGTACGCATCGATCATGGTATTGAACGTTACTACATTCACATCGACCCCTTTCTCAAGAACGTCGTCGAACAACGCCCGGGCATCGTCTAACATTTTCTTCTTCGAAAGACCGTTTATCAGCGCATTGTAAGTGGCGACATTAGGCTCCAAACCTGCCTCAACCATCCCGTCGCTCAAACTCATCGCTTTCTCGACTTTCCCGTCATTACACAGCCCATTGATCAACGTATTGTATGTGATTAGCCCGGGCTTCAACCCTTTATCCTTCATTTCGTCAAACATAGTAACGCCAGTCACTACATTCCCATCCTTACAATATCCATTGATAAGAATGTTATACGTTACAGTGCTCGGGCAAACCCCTCTATCTGTCATCTCCTTAAACAGCATATCTGCTTCGTGAATCCCGCTTGGACCGCCCTTCTTACAGTATCCATCGATCAAGACATTGTAAGTGACTAAACTCGGCGTAACGCCGTGTACCTTCATGTTTTCGACCACATCCTTTGCTTTGTTCAGCTTCCCAGCCCTGCAAAAACCGCTGATGACAGTATTGAATGTGATCAAATCGCACTTAACCCTCCTTTTCAAGATTTCCTTGTAGACGAACTCTAAATCCATAATTCTGCTCTCCTTCAGCAATCTGCTCAGAATCGCATTGCAGGTGACGGTCGACAATTTCAGTGCGTAATCCCCCGACCGACGAAAACCCTCGATCACGAAATCGAGATCCCCATTCCTCGCGCAAGTCAGCATCAGCATATCGAACACGAGGCTGTTTAGGCACGAATTGCTGCTGACGCTCAAAAGTGCATGACAAAACATGGAGAATGAGATAGGCTCTTCCCTTTTCACATAGGAATGAAGCAGAGATCGAACCTTCGGGTACTTCTTGTCGCTCGCAAGCAAAATTAAGAGCTTCGCGTAGTCCTCGACGGAATGTTTCACCTTAAACGCGCGCTGGAACCATTTGAAGACGGAGAGAATCAAGTCGGAGTCGAAGCTTTCGTGGTGAAGTAACTGCTGAAGGAACGAAGTGTGGCTTGGGAATTGTAATACGATGGGTTTGAGCTCGGACCAGTTTTGAGTAGAGATTAGGCGTGAAACCTGGGATTGAAAGTCGGTGGTTGAAGAGAAAAGGCGGCGCGTGACAAGATCATGGAGGAGGTACGGAGGCGGAGGGCGGCGCCTGTACATGGAATGGGGAGCACCGGCGGTGGAAAGGAGACGGAGCTGAGGCTAAAGCTGAACTTTTTGTCTAATTAGCATCTAAGCTTCTTCTTCAATTAGAAATTGGAAATCGCACTCCATAAATTATTCAATCATACAAAAAGAAGAAAAGAAAAAAAAAAAAAAAGAGTAGCCAAAATACGAATAAGCCACTAAATGGGCCACAGTAGGCCCACATAAGCGCCCATTTGCAGGCCCAACTTGAAGGGTAATATTTTAATTGGCTATTCTTCCCTAACGTAGAAACAAAACAACGGCGGTACAATTATAGCTTATAGTGAGACTGGCTCGGTTCGTGGAGCTTCCAATCTCTGATAGCCACGTCAGCATTCTGAAAACATGGTCTTTTCTTATTGGTTATTGCATTAGTAGCCGTCCACGTCAGACGGAGTGCCCTTGAAAGTAATACGGTTCCTATTGGAAAACCCAGAAACATAAACACCAATCTTTGTCTCCTTCACTTCTCACACTGCGTAGGAAGGTAATGGCGATCGTACGGAACAAATTACACGGCGTGAATCCTAATGTCCTGTCTCTAGCCATAGCTCTCTCGCTAGTTCTCGCAATCTCGTCTGCGAAAGTCTTCTTTGAGGAGCGCTTCGATGGTACGGTCTTTGTGCTCTTTTCAATGTAATGTGTTTATAGCAGCGGATGCTGCTACATTGTGCGTTTCTGTCTTTGATTTGAGTGTTGCCATTTGGGTGTTCTAGTGGAAACGGTTATCTGCGAGGTTGAGTTTGATTTTGGTTACTCTAATTTAACTGAATTCTATTGGATTGTTGCTTGTTTCGCATTCTGAGTTGATTTGGTTTCTTCCCTGGCGATTCAGACACTTGAACGATGAATCATGGCTTTATAAAGCAGCTTCGACTATTTTTTTTGTGATACTTCACCTTTACGGTGGCATATATTTTCCTAGGTGGTAGATGCGGAGTTATTGTGGTATAACCTGAATGTGCTCATGTTTCTGCGGTTTAATGCACATCTTGAGATACAGAAACGGGTTTGCCTCGAGGATAGATAGGGTTAAGTGCCAAATGTTTGCAGCTTCACTTTGTCTCTGTTTTGATGGTTCTGTACTTATTTTGTTTTGATGAAATTGTCAGATGGATGGGAGAGTCGATGGGTAAAATCAGAGTGGCTGAAGGATAAGAACATGGCTGGCGAGTGGAATTACACTTCCGGGAAATGGAATGATGATGCTGATGACAAAGGTAACCGACCAGCAGACCATGATCTTCCGGCGACATATTTCGTCACATAAATCTAATTTTCCCTCTATTTTCTCCGGGTATCCAGACTAGCAAAGATTATAGGTTCTATGCCATGTCAGCTGAATATCCGGAATTTAGCAACATGGATAAGACCTTAGTTTCCCAGTTCTCTGTAAAGCATGAGCAGAAGCTCGATTGTGGTGGTGGATACATGAAATTACTCAGTGGTGAAAAATCGACCAGAAAAAATTCGACGACGAAACTCCTTACAGGTTGTGTATCTAGCTAGCTTATTTCCATTTAGCCGGCTCTCTTCATTAGCTGTTTGATTTCCCACACAACTTCTCATATTCTGCGTTGTTGCCGTCCGCAGTATCATGTTTGGGCCAGATATTTGTGGGCGTAGGACCAAACTGATTCATGCTATTATAACATATAAAGATGTAGAGCGCATGATAAAAAAGGGGGTCCCATGTGAGACAGACCAACTTACTCATGTCTACACTTTCATCCTTCGACCCGATGCTACCTTCAGCATCCTTGTTGACATTGTGGAGAAACGGACTGGTAGCTTGTACTCTGATTGGAACCTTCTCCCTCCAAAGAAGATTAAGGACCCAGAAGCCGAAAAGGTTTGACAGACCACTGCGCTACTTCCGATACATGAAGTTTATCTTCACCATGAAAAGTAGTCACCTTTTTTCATTCTACCTCTCGTTAGCCCAGAGATTGGGATGATCGGGAGTACATTATGGATCCGGAGGACAAGAAGCTTGAGGTAATTTCTCTTCGTTCTGTAAGGAAATCATTGTAACAACTTGATTCTATGAAGTTGAATAACATAAATGTTGTGCTGACAGGGTTTTGATGACATCCCTAAGGAGATTCCAGATCCTGAAGCCAGGAAGGTATAGTATCTCTACTGAGTGCTGACGTATTTATTGTTAATGCCTCAAGAGCTAGTTCATGAAATTAATGTTTATTCCTTCTCCTGTGCAGCCCGAGAATTGGGATGATGAGGTGGACGGTGAGTGGACTGCTCCGATTATTCCCAACCCTGAATACAAGGGTAAATGGAAACCAAAGGTTTGTCATAGCATCTCAACATATTTAGCTTTACGGAGTTTTAAGACATATTCCGACAAGTGGAACTATAACTTAACCTGTTCCGTTGCCAGAAAATCAAGAACCCTAACTACAAGGGCAAGTGGCAGGCACCGATGGTCGATAATCCAAGTAAACTACCACTCTTTCCCTAACATCTGAATTCGTGATTCTTCCTTTTGAAGATTAGAGGTCGTCAGACTTTCATAGAGTTAGGAACGTGCTAATCAGTAAATCGACGTGTTATGATTGCAGAGTTCAGAGATGATCCTGATCTATATGTCTTCCCTAATTTGAAGTATATCGGCATTGAATTGTGGCAGGTTAGAAACTTACTTACACCTGATCTGAAACGATTTCTCTCTTCGCAACTGTACTTTGTCTTTTTCAGGTGACATCTGGTACTTTGTTTGACAATATATTAATATGTGATGATCCCGACTACGCCAAAAGTTTGCTGAAGAAACATGGGTAAAGCAAAAGGATGTTAGTCATCAATCGTGTTATATTCTTAACTTTTATTTGTCCGTGCCGCTTCAATTTCTTGTATGGGAATTTCCCCGTGCATAACATTCTATCAAAATGCAGGCCGAGAAGGCTGCTTTTGAGGAAGCTGAGAAGAAGAGAGAGGTGGGGGTATTTACTGTTACACCAACTCGAACCGATATTATTCGCATTATGACAGAGTTTGCTTTTGTCAAGTTTTCATTACTAGCAGTATTATTTTAAATGTAAGAACACCTGCTTATCTTTTCATCATCATCATCATCATCATCATCATCATCATCATCATCCAGGAATCGCAGGATGGTCCCGTGGATTCAGATGTAGGCCCTAAATTTCTTTACATAAGTTTACATCTCTAGTGTCCACCTTCGAAAATTGTTGTTCTTATTGAAATCGTCCCCTCCTCTTTCTCCTCAGGCTGAGAATAACGACGGCTGATGATACCAAAGTTGATGTTGATGATATTATTCTCGACAAGGAGCACTCTAACATGGATTCACTGTCGTCTCGGCTGTCTGGACGCGACGAATCCGATATACGACTCGAAGGAGTCCTCCTCATACGACGTCGTCGACTGCAGCTCCGACGGCTGTCCGATTAAGTGCGAAGATCGATCAAAGAATAATCATTGCTTTTATAGTAGATTTTACGGCGACGGTTTCACCAGTCGTAGCATTCTTGGGTATGAAACGTTTGTATTTGGAGCCTCCAGGCACGGAGATCAAAAGAGAGATGAGTTGAAAAATTTGGTGTTCGGTTGTTCGAGGGGGACGAAGTTACAAGTCGACGGTATAATGGGACTAGCAACGACGACTTCCACCACCAGCAGCAGATCCTCATCCTTGTTGGATCAACTTTCCATCTCAAGATTTTCCTTCTGCTTCGATGATAATGGCGGCCGGCTTTCCATCGGGGGAACGGTTAGGGACTGCCTGAGGCACACGATACCGATGTTCGTCCACGGAAAGTACTATCTGAATCTGACTGAAATTTATATTGGAGATCGAAAACTCTCTTTCGACGTCGGCACAATTAGGTGGGACGAAGACCAGAGAATGAGGGGGATGTTTGTTGACGAACACATTGCTGTCGAACATATACACTCAAACACCCCCACGTTCTCTGGTCGTCGTCCCTTCTAATTGCGCCGACGTCAAAAGAGAGATTTCGATCTCCAATATAAATTTCAGTCAGATTCAGATAGTACTTTTCGTGGACGAACATCGGTATCATGTGCCTCAGACGGTCCCTAACCGTTCCCCCGATGGACAACCGGCCGCCATTATCATCGAAGCAGAAGGAAAATCTTGAGATGTAGAGTTGATCCAACAAGGACGAGGATCTGCTGGTGGAAGTCGTCGTTCCTAGTCCCATGATACAGTCGGCTTGTAACTTCGTCTCCCTCGAGCAACTGAACACCAAAATTTTCAACTCATCTTCCTTTTGATCTCCGTGCCTGGAGGTTCCAAACACAAACGTTCATACCCAAGAATGCCACGACTGGTGAACCGTCGCCGTAAAACCTGCTATAAAAGCAATGCTTATTCTTGGATCGATCTTCGCACTGATTCGGACAGTCGTCGGAGCTGCAGTCGTACGAGGAGGACTCCTTCGAGTCGTATATCGGATTCGTCGCGTCCAAACAGCCCGGGGGCAGTGAATCTACGTTAGAGTGCTCCCCGTGTCGAGAATTAGGTACTGATTGACTGCGTTATTTTGAAAATCACCAGCAATCCGTCGACAAGGATGCAGCTTATGTATGATCATTAGTTGTGCTTAATTTTGAATTACGTGTTAATTTATGTTCTCATTATCTTCATATGATGGTGTTCTCTTTTCTTCTCTCTTGGTATTGTGCAGGTTGAACTGTAGAGAGCAGGAGTTCATTGTCGGTCGCTTTTTTCTCTGACGAAATGATAGATTACTATTATTAATAAATAATAAGATGCTCAGTATATGTAGGGTGGGGGTTTAAGCTTGGGGTGAGGAAATGAAGTTAATAGGGAAAATTATAAAATTAGGTCACTAAGTATACATGTTTTCATTTTTGGGTCACTATGTTTGGTAATTGCAAAAGCTAACTTTTCATGTGAAAACAATTTTGGGTCATGTTTTTAATTTTAGGTCACTAAAAATATATTTTTTCGATTTTGGGTCACTATGTTTACATTTTTTTCAATTTTGGGTCACTTATTTTGTATTGGTATAAACATAGTGACCCAAATTAAAAAAATGTAAACGTAGTGACCTAAAATCGAAAATTATATTCTTAGTGACCTAAAATTGAAAACATGACCCAAAATTGTTTTCACATGAAGAGTTAGTGACCTACTTTTGCAATTATCAAATATAGTGACCCAAAAACGAAAACTTGTATACTTAGTGACCTAATTTTATAATTTTGTCGAAGTTAATATTTCTGTTCATTCTTTCTTGGAGATTGGCTGTTGAGAGACTTTGGGTCTCAGCGGAACAAAAACGACGCTTAGCAAGAAAAAGATCACCACTCCAGCCTTCACTGCACAACTGCCCATCGTGATTTCAGCCTAAGAATAGAAAAACTCATCAAATAAAAGAGATACACCAACCATTCTTAAAGTAGTAAATTAGAGTTGCTTCCAAAAAGCAAATTCTATCGACAATTATGTCAAATTAGGTTCAATCAACAACAAGGATACAAAAGCCGAGACCAAATATCAATCTCAAGACGTAAAACAAAACGAAGGAAATATTAGGAACCTCGGTACACTCAGAGACATGATATGGAAAACGTAATCGAATCTGCCTACATGTGAAGAAACGCTGAGTTAATCTTAATTTTATGCAATGTTGAAAACTCGCTAGGCGCTCGTCGGGTGTCCGGTAGGGGCTTAGTGCCTAGGCGGGGAGTAGGCGGTTTTTAGGTGAAAATTAGTCGGTACACCTATTTTTATATTACTTTTTATTATGTATATCATTTATACAAATATTGATGATGTCACTCGTAACCATAAACCATGTAACAAAATAACATACACAAATAATATTTTTAAAAAATAACATTTTTAAGAGATGTAGAAAGAAATTGTCCTGTTTTTTAGTTTATATATTTATATTTCTTAGCACATGCAACAACCATTTTTGGTTAAATAAGATATAATGTTTAATTGTCTTTGTTAAATGTTTAATATATAAATGAACAAATCGATTTTGTTTCCAAAAGCGATGTCAAACAAGTAATTCGGTATTAATATGTATATGATGTGCAAGTTGGCTGTCCCACATCGGTTATGTCTCGTAACGGAAGCTCACCTAACTCCTATATAAACGCATAGCCATCTATCTTCCCTTACAGATATAAGTCCTTCCACTTTCACCAGTGGGTTCGTCATGGGCTTTAGGGAGTTATTAAGGTTTTTTGGGCTTTTGTTGTGCCCTGAAACCTATTATTGGCTGACTAGCCCAATTAATTGGCCGATTTGGTCGACTAGTTGGCCGATTAACCCCGATTAGTCGCCGATTATTTATTTCTTCGATTAATTGGCCGAGCTATATTGAGGTCGGCGGGTACTCGACTAGCGCCTACACGGCGCCTAGGCGGGCTCTTAGGCCGAGTTTTATAACACTGACCGTAGGCTACAACACTGATCTTATGTGGGGGAACAATTCGACAACTACATACGGAAATACGCACCCAATACATCATAGGAAAAAGAAAACATCGTCAAATCCTATTTTTTTTATCAATTACCTGAAGAACTCTCATCAGCCGGAAGAAGAAGAAGAAGCAAGTTCTGCGTCGGATCGGAGGAGAATTCGCTCGCAAATAACCTAAGTTGTTTTCGAATCAAAATTAAAGTGTATTTTCAGAAGAAAAAGAAAATGGTGAACCATCAACCATCTAACCCTAGATGGGCTTTCAGGCCCCAATAAAATAGTAATTTAATCTGATCATTAGCAATCTATTTCATGGGCAGTTTTCTCTTTTTTCCATAATATTTGAAAAAAGACCTTTTGACATGGTCAACGTTAAAAAATAGTCTTCAAATGTAAAATGACTGTTGGGCCCCACTTGGACCGTCTCCAATCGAAAAAATGCATTCTCAAGCTCAAACTCATTCTCAAACTCAAAATGCAGTTATTCTTCTCCAACCGAGAAACCAATTCACAAACTCAAAATACTATTATTGTAATATTCTATTCTATTTGTCTACCTATGAACAACTTTATAAATTAGACCACACAATTATTTTAAATTCGACTGAATAATTTCACAAAATTAATCAAAAAACTTAATACTTTTCATATAAAAACTCAGAAAAAAATAATCATTAATAACAGGAGTCCTTTTATATATTTTATTTATTTTTTATTTTATGAGTGCTTTACTAAATAAAATTAAAAGGGTATATATTGTAATTTTTAAAACACCAAACGCATCTTTTGGAATATCTCATTTCAAACAGGAGGGAGAAGGTGAAAATGCATCTGAGTTTACGTTTGGTGTGCGGTTGGAAAATTTTGTATATATTTTGATTTTTGGGTATCGATTGGAAATGCTCTTAAAACAATATGTTTAATCGGGGGCGCTTTAGGGTTGGTGGGTGGTTGTGGTGTAGTTCAGTGGTTGTGTAGTCATACATTCAAGTAAAAGGTCTTGGGTTCGAATGTAGTGGACCCGGCAGGGGATCCGTGCTATATAGCGGCGGGCTTGTCTTAAATAGCAGTGGAACCACTGCGTGTGCTGCACGGCATGGGGGATATCCTACTACAGTAGACGCATGGGATCTCGGCAAGGGACCCGTGCTATATAGCGGGAAAACCTTGTATTTTTTTTTTAAAAAAAACCCTGTTAAATAACGAAAATACCCTTAAATTTGATGGCAAGGTGAAATAATAAGGCTATATTTTTTTACGTTGATCTAGTCCAATGCTATTTTTAAAAAGACCCATTTTTTTTCTTCCCAATGTTAGCTGAATTATCATTCATAAATTTTTATCTAATTATACCATCCATGGATAATTTTTTAAATGAAAATTAATTATTATTTTAAATCAAATATTCAAAAAATATTACGAGGAGTTCGAGATGAGGACCTTTGAGTTTCTTAAATATTTGACATCATATAAACTCGTTGTGATAGAAAATTCCAACTCAAATAACAGCGGAAACAGCTGATCAGTTTCCGTGTGGAACCGATGATGGATGCTATTATCATGTTTATATCTTCATAAGATATGAAAGCGCCCCATATCAGGATCACGGTTCCTGAGAGTTCAGACAGAAAAAAGAGAAACGTATAAACTAAAAAGGAAAAGCCCAGCAAAATGTATTTGTCAAGCTCCAATAAATTCTAATACAAAAAAGACCTTCATTTATTAATCTCAAAGCCTCTTTGATGGTGAAACAAACTTTTAGTTTTTGGGAGGGATGCTCAAAAATGAAAGAGGCATATGAATCAATGTAATTTAGTATATTACCACCACCAGGGAGACATCCCAAGGATGATTTCGTCGACTTCCGACTGATTTCCATGGCAGGTAATTTTCAGAGCTTCCGCGTAGTCGTGCGGAACCTTCCCCAAGGCTTGGTAGATGTGCTCAACAGCACGACAATCATTTCTACACCCAAGATAATGCATAGAATTCCAATCGTCAGTATCTGGAGGATCCTCGGCGACTCTGAAACACTCAAGCCACTCATCCACACCAATAGCGCCAAATACCCCAACAACAACGACGCTCAGCAAGAAAAAGATCACAAGTCCAGCCTTCACTGCACAACTGCCCATCGCTATTTCAGCCTCTAAGAATAGAAGAAGAAAACTCATCAAATCAAAGAGAAACACCAACCAGTTCTTAAAGCAGTAAATTAGAGTTGCTTCCCAAAAGCAAAATTCTATCGACCATCATGTCGAATTAGGTTCAACCAACAACAAGCATTACAAACGCAGAAACCAAAATATCATTCTCAACCGTGAAAATAAACGAAGGAACTGCTTTACCTACACATCAGAGACGTGATATGGTAAACGTAATCAAATCTGCCTTCATGTGAAGGAACGATGAGTTAATCTTATGTTGGGGAACAATTCGACAGCTACAAACGGAAATACGCAGACAATAAATACATCAGTGGAAAAAGAAAACATCGTCAAATCCTAGTTTTCATCAATCACATGAAGAACTCGCAACAGACGTAAGAAGAAGAAACAACAAGTTCTGCGTCGGATCGGAGGAGAATTCGCTCGCAAATAACCTAATTGGTTCTCAAATAATCTAAAATTTTAAAATTTTCAGAAGAAAAAAAGCGGTGAACCATCAACCATCTAGCCCCACATAGATGGTCTTTCAGGCCCCAATAAATAGTAATTTAATCTGATCATTAGCAATCTAATTCATGGGCGGCTTTCTCTTCTTTTTCATTTTATAAATTTTTATATAATTACATCATCCCCGAATATTTTTTTGGGGTAATTTCAATTAAATCTTTCATCCCTTATTTTCTATCAACTAACTCTCTATTTCATATTATTTATTAGCAATCTCCCTAAATCAAAACAATCTTACACATAACTTCCCATGGACAATTTTGCCCCTCTCTTAATTTCTACACCCTTACCCAAACTTGTAGTACCAATATACATATATTTGTGGTACCAATATATAGATGTTCGTGGTACCATTCCGTGAGCCCATGGACGATTTTTCCCTCTACTAATTTCCACCATGGACGATTTTGCCCCTCTACTAATTTCCACACCCTTCTCTTTCCTTACCCAAACTTGCAGTACCAATATACGTATGTTTGTAGTACGAATTTATGGATATTCGTGGTACAACTCCATGAGCTAGTGTAGTACCATACGTAGGTTACTTGTAGTATCTTTTCCGTATCATGTGCTTAACTATCGCAACTCGTACCCTAAATTGTGGTACCACTATACATATATTTGTAGTACTAATATAGATTTTCGTGGTACCGTATCATATGCTAGTGTGGTACCATGAGTAGGTTACTTGTAGTATCAATATCTATGGTAACAGTCACGGACCCAAATAATTCAGATGGCGTCGAAAAATTCCTTACCCAAACTTGAAGTACCAATATACGTATGTTTGTAGTACCAGTGTATATATGTTCGTTGTAGCATACCGTGAGCTAGTGTAGTACCATATGTAGGCTACTTGTGGTAAACACATGGTACGGAAAAGATACCACAAGTAACCCATGTATGGTACCACACTAGGTCACGTTATGGTACGCGAACATCTATACGTTGGTACTACAAACATACGTATATTGATACTTCAAGTTTGGGTAAGGAATTTTTCGACGGCATCTGAATTATTTTTGGTCCGTGACTGTTACCGTAAATATTGGTACTACAAGTAATCTACACATGATACCACACTAGCTTACGATGTGGTACCACGAAAATCTGTATATTGGTACTACAATATAGGTAGGAGTTGCGATAGTTAAGCACATGGTACGGAAAAGATACTACAAGAAACCTACATATGGTACTACACTAGCTCACGGAATTGGTAACACGAACATCCATACATTCGTACTACAAACATACGTATATGGCTACTGCAAGTTTGGGTAAGGAAAGAGAAGGGTCTGAAAATTAGTAGAGGGGCAAAATCGTCCATGGGTCACGGAATGGTACTACGGACATGTATATATATATTAGTACTACAAACATACATATATTGGTACTACAATTGTTCGTGGGTGTTGACAGGATTTTTGGGTTGTTTTGATAAGGCTGTCAATTAGGTAGCCATGTGATATAAAAGTTTGAAATGAGGAATTTAATGATAAATAAATTGGAAGGAGAAAGTTAGTTAGATTAATAGTCTGATAGTAGGATTTGTATGTATATTCACCTATTTTTTTAGAAAAATTGCTTAAATCAAATATTCAAAAATTATTTAATGTTTTTATATGGCAGCAGATAAATAAAATGTGCCAAATTACAAGGAAAGATTATGTATAACAGTTCAGACAGTTTTCGAAACGAAGTTTTGACTTGCACTTTTTCATGCGACACAAACTCCCGACTTTTTAGATAATAAAAGTTCAACAAATCTACGATAATAATACCAAACAAATAAATGCATACACACGACAGAATACGAAAGACGACAGACAACATATAAAGAAAGAGATCACCGCTGGGACTGGTCGGGCCCGTGGTTCGAAGACGAGCCGCCGGCTCGGCCATTCTCAGTAGGCGGAGGAGGAGACACGCCCCATTTGTTGTTGTCCGATTCCAACGGTTCGATCACCTTAACCGAACCATCAGTCAACCCAACCGCAAATTGGTTCCGTTCCTGAGGGTGAGCCGCCACAGCCACGGGGTACACAGCTTGGCTCCTATGGTTTCGAGAGAAAAAGAACAATTAAATAAAATAAAAAAAAAAGAGAGGAAATACCAAGTCTTTCAAATTAGATTCGGGAAGTCAGAGGCATGCGAAGAATCAACAAGTTGCTGTATTGTTAGAACGAAACCACGGGCTTCAGCCTAAAATCAATAGGTTATAGGGGAAGTTGATTCGACTCTCCGATGTATTAGTCTAGTCGGGCGAGTTGAATCATTTAGTATGGGATGGAAATAGAAATCCCAGCATGCTATTAGAAATTGAGGGCTTAATCCAAAACCAATTGGTGAAAGGCGAAGAACACTGAATCTCTGATATGTTATAATTGAGTCGAGTGAGTTGAATTAGAAATGAAAATTCCAGCACGCTATAGTCGTACCCGTTCGACGTGGTATGGGTCAAATACGCAGACGGGGCGACCCGGCACCGTAGGCTCAGCGTTTCGGCGTCGAAGATCCTAATGTTTCCGTCACGGAAGGTGGCAAATACGAGCTGGCTGTTGCAAGAGTAGGCCGCGCACGATATAGGCGCCGAGAGGGAATCTTGCGGGACCCACTATAACCATATGGAAGGAAGAAAACTCGTTACGAAAAACACACACACACACACACAATAATTCGAGCATCTATTTGCTTGCCTGACGAATGCGTTCCATCTTCGAGGCGTCGTATATCGCCAGCTGTGTCTCGTGCGATACGAGGAGTCGAACTTGGTCCGAATGGAACTGAACCCTAGTTTCCCCAATAGGAGATTTCCCGGCGGGGAGTTGTATAGGAACGGACTTTCTCTTCTCCCAAGTGTCGATGCTCCATATACATAGCTGCACGGGGAAATGTATCGATGCTCGGGAGAAAGAAGCGTAAGGATTTCTTTAAAAAAAGGAAAGGCGTACTTGAGCATCTGCGCCAGACGACACCAATATACTGAGGTTGGTGGAGAAAGCCAACCCAGTAATGCGTTTCTGGTGGCCCTTCAGCTTCGATTTCACCTGTCGATCGATTTCGCGCGATACTTCGCAACTTTTTTTTCGTTTGAATTTGTAGGAAAAATGTTCGAACGCTTATTACCTCGTCAACCCTGACGTTGTACATGTGTATCGTGGAGTCCTCCATTCCTATCGCTACGATGTTGTTGTCTTGGGGATGGAACGCCAAGAAAGTCGAGGCGGGTGGTGGCGGCATAAACGTAGTCATCACCTAAAGATAATACAAAAAGAAATATCGATTTTTATGAACTTAAAAAAATTAATTTGGACATTTTAATCGAATCTCGACTTACCTTAAAAGTCATCATGTTGAAGAGCGAAACTTTCCCGCCGGCCGCCGACATTACGTAGGAGTCGTTCTTCGACAACGCAATGCATGGGACGGCTTCTTCCAAATTTACGCCCGAGACGTCGTTCGTCATCACAAGGCCGCTGTTTGGCTGCCAGTGTTGCGGGACGACGATTGCGCTAGCCTTTTACAGAACGATACATCTCAATTTATTCATTATTACGAAGAAAGTAATGAAATCGACCGAAATAGGGCAAGTTATTTTCAGTTATATTATAGTCGTACCTTTCCGCTAGGGTTCTGTTCGTTGCGGGCCCACTTCCACAGCTTCTGCACGCCGTTCGACCCGAGGGCTAATATCCCAACACCAGAGTTTGTGTACAGAAGGCGAGCGACCTAAAAAAATCGAACAATATCACACAATTGGAAATGAAAAAGCGCAAAAAAAAAGGCTATGCATATTGTTTCTAAAGTCGGTCATGCCTTGTTGGCGGGGTCGGTGCTGTCAGGCATAGTAACCATACGACACTGAGATGGCTCTAAGATTTCGGTCAACTGCCACGGTTTCGTCTTCTCACCAACATCGTCCAAATTTCTCGGCTTTTCGATGCTCCTAGGAATAGAATCTACGCCGTTCTGAAAAAAAAAAAAGACGACGTAAAATGTTAATCTTGGCGCATTATAGGGAGAGATGACTTGACTTAAGAAAAAAAAAATGAATTTGGGTCGTACGAGGATCGGGGATGGCCTGACAGGAGAGCTTCTCTCGACTTTCAAGTTTAAAGGGGCCGCATTTGCAACAGAAGCACCAGAAACCTGCTATATACCCGAAAATAAGAGTTAGAAAACAAATAAATTTCTTACAAAAATTAGGAAAATTTTGAAGAAGGTAACGGCACCTTCATTGCAGCTGCTTCTAGGGGAGACCTTAACGCTTCGAACGGAGGATTTTCGACTGTCGTTCTTAACGATCGCATTCCGCTAGGGTTTGCCAGTATCTTTATTCCGTTATCGGCAGTGGCGACAGCAAGGAGATTACCTTCCTTGTTAAATCTCAACCTCGGTAGGCTCTAACATTGGGTAATATTTTTTCATATTATTCAGTTAATGAATATCCATGTTCAATTCAAGTTTTTTTAGTACAACAAAAACATGGGAAAAACTGTTTATCTTACAGGGAGCACGCCGTCCGCGTCAGTTGTCGTGAGAACGTTGACATTGTCCATGTCCCAAAATTTGATTTGATTGTCTTCGCCGACGGCGAGGAAGTGATTCTGAGTAGTGTCGAACTGAATGACGCCGTTCGACTTCTTTCTGAAACCTGCGTAAGTTCTTTTTATCGCGCCTTCGCTTTCGTTCCATTCCACCAAGAACGAGTCGCCTTCTTTTCCCGTTCCACAAGAGAATAACCTAATAAAGAAATATATATATATATATAAAGAAATATAACGTCCCCGATTGAAAAGACAAAGAAAGAACATAGTATTTGTACCTGCTTCCATCTGCACTGTAAAGCATAGTCGTGCACCAATGTCCAGGAGCATCGTAGTCAACTCTCGATCCCATGTTATCATAGAGCCAAGCTTTGATTTTCCCATCAATAGCAGTAGAGAAAATAAACTGTGAATCACAGAATACAAATTAACGATCGAAGGATACTCATCGACTTATTACATGCTGTAATACCTGAATGTTCCCTTTCTGATGGGGACATATGGAATAAACGGGCGCTTCGTGGCCTTCGAAGTTGAACAGCTTTCTCCCAGTTAGATCCCAAACCTGTTTTTTGCAACGTATTTAGTTATGTAAGTCACTATTCAGCTATGACATGGAAAATTTCTAACTTAAGATTGGGCATTTTTTACTTACCTTAATTAATTTGTCATCGCCGCACGTTACGACACAGAGCTGTTTATTTGGGTGTGCAAAGGCGATGTCGTTCACTGCTCCCACGTGCGCGTCGATCTTCAGAAGAAAAAAAAACACGACAAGCGTTAAATTTACTCATTCATAGTTTAAACATTGATTGCTGCAAATAGTACATACAGACATAAACCTATGCATGCATACCTCCAAATGATGGCGCAACTCATTTGGTCCGCCGAAGCTGTATAGATGGATCAAATGCTTGGCGAAAGCAACTCCTGCCCGGCGAAACACGTTTTTAAGGACGATACGGAAAAAAAAAAATTGAAGTTTCGTACAAAAATCGTAAGAGTTTTTTTTTTACCGAAATAAGTCCCATCTTGACTCCATGAGACGCGCTTCACAGAAAACGGCGCCTCCTTAGCAGCAGAGGCCTGTTCAACCGTAACCATCAGTAACATATCACGAAAAAAAGATAACACATATACACTCAATGCATTTTCAATTAAAACAATCTACGGAGATGGACAACTACTCGAAGATAATCTACGAAGGAGGAAAAGTGAAACCTGAAATGCCAACGTTGTGGTTTGAAGGTCCCAAATCTTGAACGGCTTCGAACACAGCTTCTCTCTGATTCCAGCTTCCCAAATCGTAATCTCACCGTTGTTGCAACCAACTGCCATTTACAAATACAGGGTAAAAAAAAAAAATTAAATCGTCGAAACAGATTAGACAGAGTCGGAGCTATCTATTACCGAGAAGCAGCGTATGTTGCAATGGATGAAAGTCTAAGCTAGTAACAACAGATCCTTGCTGCAACGTAAGGGCCACAGTTCTAGGCAAGTCTTCGATGGACCATGTCGATTGCTGACGAACAGTAGGATACATAACCTAAAATTAACGGAAAAAAAAATTTACACCAAAAATCAAACAAACAAACAAACAAATGTTTCGTCAAAGGGCATATTTGCAAACAAACGTGGTCAGCGTTTTTCTGATACTCAGACATTCCATGGTTATTATTAGCTGGAGGAGTAACTGGCCTCTTCAAGATGGAAACTGCCAAAGAATAAACAAAGTATTCAGTACTCGAAAACTTTTTTATCTATTACATAACCCTTAAACCCTCACCTTGATTAGGGGGGACGGGCAATGAAGAAGCTGTGACAACAGCTGCTTGAACTGCTGATGAAGAAGCAGACGCAGAATTTGCCATCCAACCAGCCAAAGCACTGGCATTTGCTGCTGCTGCAGTAGGTGGAAATGGCTGGGCGAAAACAAAGAGAAGGCAATTAAATGAAGATGATATTATTGAAGAGAACTTATAAAAGATGAGAGTATATGTGTTATTTTTACACCCCATGTACTCCAAACGGTGTGTAAGAAGCAGTAGGCTTAGAAACTGCAGAGGTGGGAAGGTTAACAGTATTATTAGGAGCAGAAACAGGACCGTTAGCGGGATTGCAAGTATGGTCTGCGAATAAGGTTTTAATGTCGGGATTTGGCCTGGGATTCTTGCAAAGTTGGTGCTGCCAATTCAAACTGTAGGAAAATCACAAGAGAAGAAGGGAATTAGACAAACTGATAGTGTTATAATTTGGACACAAACGTATGTAAACTACCTCTGATTAATGAGGGTTCTAAGTCTTGAAGACTTGAGAGTGGGGAAAACGAGCTTTTCGCGGAAGAGTGGATTTGCTTCGATCAGCTTTTTGAGCTCTATTAGCATTATGCTTCGAGCTGTCTTTGTGTCGCCGTATTTTGAGAGCTGCTCGTTTTCCCTGACATCAAAAGTACTCTCAAACAATTAGGTTTACGAATGGGAATGCCATTGATTGGACTAAAAGAAAATATGCAAGTAAATACCTGAAATTTGTAAGAGTCAACAGCTGAGTTATCTCCTTGTACAGATCTTCGTTGAACGTAGAGAACACTTTCAAATCGTTCACTAAAATCTCAACTGCTTTTGCTTTGTCTTGCCTGGACAGACAGACACCATTTTAAGGTTGCAATGAAAGGGTGCGAAATGCAAACCACTAACTATACAGAATAACATTATTTTTCTCATATAAACAGAGCAGATTACCGATCAAGGGCTTCAAGGTACTTCTGCTTTCTGATTTCGAAGAATATCTTCATCGAGTATCTGTTGTCGTCCACCTTAGTAAAACCCGATAAGTACTTTTCGACTTCGTCCCATTCCCCTGCATGGATCATCTCCTCGAAATATTTCAAGTTGAAGAAGAAACCCGATTCTTGTTCAAGCCTGCCAAAATATAATCCAAAGATGATTGACTATTCAAGTAAGAATTCATTTACAAAATAACAGAAAGCTCCATTAGATCACAAAGAGCGGAGCGGACATTTCATTTTACAGACAAAGTGTTCAGCTATACATCTCAGATGCTATGAAACACAATCAACATTAACATTTTTTTCCACCTTTCTCTTGTCCTTCTGCACCTATCTAATCTAAGGCCATACAAAAATCGGTCATATGTTAATTAATTCCTTCGTTTCATGCTCTAATCTAATCAATCGCCTAGGAATCAAACATTCACACACACATGCACACACAAAATGAAAAAGGCAGGCAAATAACTTGCACGAGTAAAAAATAGGCTATGCTTCGTTGTAATAATTAATGAAGTAGAACACAATATTAACTTAATTAAAAACTTCAAGAAATTAAAAATAAAATAAAATATTTTTTACCTGTGAACAGATTCCTTAAATTTCTCCTCCTCCAAAAACTGAAGCATCAAAAAAACGAATTCTCTGCTCAGGGACGACATGTCTCCCACCTCGGAATATCCGAATCCAAACCTCAAACCAACAGATCGAGCCCTACAAACAATTTCACACCACCGACGACTTTTGGATATTCACACCTACTTTTTATTTAATCAATAATAATTCTTATCTAGGGTTTCTCTAGAACACAGAAAGAGATGGAGAGAAAGTGAAACGATAGGTAGAAAGAGAGGCTGCTATATATAGCACGGCTGAGGAAGAGAAAGGAAAAAAGGAACAATTATATTACAGCAGAGAGAGAGAGAGAGAGAGAGAGAGAGAGAGAGAGATGCATAGTGTGTATGAAAAGATGAAGTGGTGTAAGGGGAAATTAAAGGCTTGGACTCGCTATCTCCGATGCGTTTGGCAATAAGTCTTTA
Source organism: Craterostigma plantagineum (assembly GCA_027422505.1). Lineage (NCBI taxonomy): Eukaryota > Viridiplantae > Streptophyta > Magnoliopsida > Lamiales > Linderniaceae > Craterostigma > Craterostigma plantagineum. The sequence goes on from JAPQWV010000015.1 coordinate 6,184,588, forward strand.
TCTTTTTTCTCCAAACGCCTCATCACTGATAAGCCCTTTGTTTTATCAAGGCACGGACTACTTATCACTGTCTCACGTGTACTTAGCAGAGTGCTTATCATTTGGCGGAATTGAAACGAGACACTTAATTGTAGTTGAATATTCGGTTTGAGTTACGGCTGTGTCGTTTTCCTCCTGATAAATGAATCGCGATATAATAATACTGATCATCATATCGTATCGTCCTAAAAATTTATCGTTTATTTCTGTCTCTCGTTTTAGCGAATTCGATGGAAATAAAAACTAAATTATTGATTTAGTCGTTGTTTCTATTTTTCTCGAGCTTTATACGCGGTCGTCCACACACCAACCTTACTACACCTATTCTATTCTTTTACAATAATACATTTCATTTTAGTCCCACAACTATAGCATGTTTCAACTTTATTATCACTGATTCGCTATTACTAATGTTTGTTGATGCGTGTGTAGCGTTTCAAGTTCACCCGAACTATACTATCAGACAATCTAACAAAATCGTGACTCCTTTCTAAAGATGTCATGATGACGACTGCATGATAGAACTGTACTATTAGTTAAAAAAATATATAAGAAAATTAAGGAATAATTGCATTCACGCGGTTGTTTCAACTTTGCGTTTAATTTGAATAGATATTATGCGTTGGAAAACAAGAATATTAGAGTCTTGTAGTTGTAATTTCATCAATCCAAACTAGATAAATTAAAATAGGGTAATATTATTGACACCTTTTTTTTCTATTTGCACCCCCTAATTAATATGCAGAGTAAACATTAATTATATACCACATATAATAAGGAAAAAAGGAGTTTAATGTTAATAATATAATTAATTTGTAAAGTAATATTAATTAAGTACTTGCCGACTAAAAGGCAATTTTTTCCATCTAACCGGCATGGTAAATGAAGGCCCGCCCGCCCTACTGGCGGTGGCGGATAGTTGGCCTGGTGGGCCCGACCCGTCCTAAATGAAAAAAATAAAATGGCAAAAATTATATTAAAAAAGAAAACATTAAAATAAACTAATGAAATTGAATTATTCCTAATCAAATTAAACTAACTATAATTTATTTTATGTTATTAACTTTGATTAAATAAAAAATTAGATCTCAAAAAATAAAAAAACATATAAAATTCATTTAAATTTTTAAAAATATAGGTTATGATATTTGGCGGGCATGTCCGTGGCCCGCTAGGCCCGCCCCGCCAAAGACCGCGGCCCACGCGGCTTATCCGCATAGGCCCGCCCCACCACTTTGGCTGGCCCGTTTGATAGTACTAGTGGCAGGGCAGGCGGGCCGGCCCACGGGCCACGAGCATTTTTGTTATTTCGAAATGTGACATTGGTTAAAATATTCCGAACCTTCGTAAATCTACACCGTTGATTGTCTTATTTAAGTTGCGATAATCTTTCTTGAATATACTTAAGGCTGTATTCACTTTGGTAGATAGGAAATTGTAGGATAAAATTATCTTTGGATTATTAATCATGTGAGTTGTCCAAGGACTTATTCACTTGCTGGGATATAAAAAAGGTATTATTTCTAATGTTAGGATATGCGGAAATCCCCGATAATTATTTGCCCGAAAAATGACGATAATAAATCAAAGAGACGAAAAATAAATTTGGACAGTGACACGAGATTTACGTGGTTCGATCAGAATGACCTACGTCCACGGGCCGGAGGGTAGAACTTCTTTATTATGTGGGGATATTACAGACACGTATATTGACGTGGTACAAAAGTAGTATAACAACTACGGAGTAAGCTACAGAAATGACTGGAGAAAGTGACCGAGGATTCCCTCGTTGATATGTTGTTGTGGTGGTGTCGTTTGCCTTCGACGAGCTCAGCTATTTATAGCTAAGTTTTGCCTCGACTGCTTCTTGTGTAAACACATAAAGTCATATTCATAGATGTAGGCGCACAGCGTCAAAGAAATAAAGCTGCCTAATTCTTTTCATTTACGGCAGTTGAACTTTCAAACCCCCATGTGGGGTTACTGTTCCTTTGTCGACATCGAGGCCACATCACAAATCTCCACCTTGACCGAGATTTCAAAATTACTCCACCTTAATTAGTAACACCTTTATCTCCCTCCGACCACAGCCCATACGGGCTAGTTCACCATTTTTAAAACACCAATCAAGTCCAAGCAATGCTTGAACTTTGAAACTGGAAGAGCCTTCGTAAACAAATCTGCAGGATTATCCTTCGTGTTGATCTTCTTGATAAGCACCTTCTTATCTGCAATGATATCTCGAATAAAATGATACTTAACATCAATATGTTTAGTCCTTTCGTGACACATCTGATCCTTGGTCAAATGAATCGCACTTTGACTATCACAGAAAATAGTAATAACTCTCTGATTCTGAGTTAATTCGCTGAATAACCCCTTCAACCACAAAGCTTCCTTGATTGCGTCAGTAATCGCCATGTATGCTGCTTCAGTAGTAGACAACGCAACTACATGCTGTAGAGTAGCTTTCCAGCTAACTGCACAACCTCCAATACAAAATACATAACCAGTAAGAGATCGTCGTTTATCGAGATCACCTGCGTAGTCTGAATCGACGAAGCCAATGAGAGTATCACTGTTTCTGCCAAACTCCAAACAAATGCTTATAGTACCCTTCAAGTATCTGAGAATTCACTTCACTGCTTGCCAGTGTTCTTTCCCTGGATTAGCCATATACCTGCTAACAGCACTAACAGCCTGTTAAATATCAGGACGTGTACATACCATTGCATACATAATACTGCTGACTGCACTTGAGTAAGGAACTCGTGCCATATACGCTTCTTCCTCATCTGATGATTGTGACTGAGCAGCGCTTAGCCTAAAATGGCTAGCAAGAGGAGTGCTGACTGGCTTGGCACCATTCATGCCAAATCTCTCCAAAACCTTCTTTAGGTAACTTTCCTGGGTCAGGTGTAACTTACTAGCTCCTCTATCACGTCTAATCTCCATACCAAGAATCTTCTTAGCTGCTCCTAAATCCTTCATTCAAATTCACCATTTAATAAGGCCTTCAACTGGTGAATTTCTGCAAGATTCTTAGCCGCAATGAGCATATCATTAACATATAACAATTGATAAATGAACGAACTGTCATTTAACTTCCGAAAGTAAACACAACTATCATACTTGCTCATGGAGAAACTATGACCCAACATGAAAGAATCAAACCGTTTATACCACTATCTTGGAGACTGCTTTAATCCGTATAAGGATTTCTTCAGTAGACAAACTTGGTCTTCCTTTCCTTCAACTATGAAGCCTTCAGGTTGCTTCATATAAATCTGTTCATCTAAATCGCCATGTAAGAACGATGTCTTAACATCAAGCTGTTCTAACTCCAAATCATACATGGCAACGAATGCAAGCAATGCACTAATAGAGCTATGTCTAACAACAGGTGAGGAAACATCATTAAAATCAACACCTTGTACCTGACTATAGCCTTTCGCGACTAATCGTGCCTTATACCTTGCATCGTCAGAACCAGATAAACCTTCTTTCTTCTTGAAGACCCACTTACATCCGACTATTTTCTTTTTCTTCGGCGGCGGCACAAGAATCCACGTACAGTTCTTGTGTAGAGACTCCATTTCTTCATTCATCGCTACCAGCCACTTATCAGAATTATCATCGCTTATTGACTCCGAATACGTAGAAGGTTCGTTGCCTCCACCTGTTTCTTGCGCCACTGATAAAGCGTACGAAACTAAATTTACGTACCGCTGTGGTAGTCGAATCTCCCGTCTCTGTCTATCTCTGGCTATAGAATATTCCTGCTCGACGCTTTCATCTTCAACAGGACCTGAATCAGGTTCTGGCTCATCCTCTTGATCCGTTGAACTCGTAGCATGGTCATCTGAAGGATCTTTGTTGATCTCGAGCTCCACCTCGCCGTGAACACTATCCTTCTTTTCTTGATTAGAGGAATTAATAGACTCTTTTGAAGGATGTAACATAGAGACTCGTCAAATGTAACATCTCTGCTAATTATAAATTTGGGTGACTTGGGATCAGGATTATATAGTCTATATCCTTTCACCCCTGAAGCGTAACCGAGGAAAATACACTTCTTAGCTCTAGACTCTAACTTTCCCTCGTTTACGTGCATATAAGCTAGGCACCCAAATATTCTTAAGTTGGAGTAATCAGCAGGAGTACCTGACCATACTTCCTCAGGAGTCTTGAAATTGATCGGTGAACACGGTGAGCGGTTGACAATATAACATGCTGCGGCGATAGCTTCAGCCCAAAAATCATTTGTCAACACAGCGTTGGAGATCATACATCGAGCTCTCTCTAAAAGCGTTCGGTTCATGCGCTCGGCAACACCATTTTGTTGAGGCGTCATTCGAACAGTGTGATGTCGAGCAATACCTTCATTCTTGCAAAATTCGTTGAACTCGCTTCCACAAAATTCTAAGCCATTATCTGTCCGCAATCGCTTGATATGTTTTCCTGTCTGCTTTTCAATCAAAGCTTTCCATTGTTTAAATGTTAGGAAAACATCACTCTTCTGTTTAAGAAAATAGACCCAGACTTTTCTTGAAAAATCATCAATAAAAGTCAACATGTATCTTGCACCACCTTTGGACGGAACACGAGAAGGACCCCATACATCAGAATGAATATAGTCCAAAGTACCGTTCGTCCTGTGGACTGCTGGCGAATTGAAGCTGACTCGTTTCTGCTTCCCAAAAATACAATGTTCGCAAAAGTCCATCTTATCAGTACTTTGACCGCAAAGTAGGCCCCGCTTGCTTAAAATCGTCAAGCCTTTTTCTCCCATGTGTCCAAGTAGCATATGCCATAATCGCGTGGTATCAATCTCCGGGGATGTCGAAACTGCAGCGGAACCTGTAACTGTAGTTCCCTGCAAAACATATAAATTTCCAGACCTGCAAGCTTTCATCACGACAAGGGCACCTCTGGCAATTTTCAAAACTCCACCTTCACCTGAGAACCTGCACCCTTGAGATTCAAGTGTGCCTAAAGAGACAAGATTTCTCTTCATATCTGGAACATGTCTGATTTCTGTGAGCGTTCGGATGATTCCGTCGACATCTTGATCCTAACTGTGCCTTTACCAACAACTTTACACGGAGCATCATTTCCCATTAAAACATATCCACCATCGAATTTTTCATATGTGGAAAAATAATCTCGACTCCGACTTATGTAAGAACAACCCGAATCTAAGATCCACTCATTATCAGACCTAACAATATTTGCAGTTGCTACAAAAATAGTTCCATCGCTCTCATCAGCAGCTAAACTAGCTTCGGCGGGTTTATTACATTGCTGATTATTTTTCTCCTTATTTTTTAATTTAAAACAATCAGCTTTAATGTGTCCCTTTTTCTTGCAAAAATTACAGACTTTATTTCTGTACCTGGATTTCGACATTTCTTTAGATCTGCTACTTTCAGCGTCTCTACGTTCTGGTCTTCCCCGTGCAAACAGGCCTTCTGCCTGGCTACCACTTGATTCTCCCGTAATATCTCTGTCTATCTGTTCTTTCGATTGTAAAGCGGATTTGACACTAGAATATGATATTGTGTCTTTTTCGTATATAATCGTGTCACGAAAATGTTTTAAAGACGAGGGAAGGGAACACAACAATATTATGGCCTGATCTCCGTCCGTCACTTTGACTTCTACGTTCGCCAAATCAATAATGATAGAATCGAATTTATCGAGATGAGAAAGAATAGAAGTACCTTCCGTCATTTTCATACTGTATAGCTTCTGCTTTAAATAAAGCCGATTCTCCTTAGTCTTCTTCATGTAGATTGCTTTTAACGCATCCCACATACCCATGGCCGTCGTCTCCGTGGCAACTTTCTGTAAAACCTCGTAAGAGAGATTTAATATAATAGCCGATCTGGCTTTCTTGTCCAATTCATTAAATTGATTGTCCTTCATTTCGGTTGGTTTCTTCTTCGTGCCTTCAAGCGCCACCTCGCAACCGTCTTGAATGAGTATGACCTCCATCTTGAGACTCCACATTGCAAAGTTGACATTTCTGTCGAACTTTTCAATTGACATCTTTGTTATCGTCATGGTGGCTAAAAAAATCGGGTTGGCTCTGATACCAATTTGTTAGGATATGCGGAAATCCCCGATAATTATTTGCCCGAAAAATGACGATAATAAATCAAAGAGACGAAAAATAAATTTGGACAGTGACACGAGATTTACGTGGTTCGGTCAAAATGACCTACGTCCACGGGCCGGAGGGTAGAACTTCTTTATTATGTGGAGATATTACAGACTCGTATACTGACGTGGTACAAAAGTAGTATAACAACTACGGAGTAAGCTACAGAAATGACTGGAGAAAGTGACCGAGGATTCCCTCGCTGATATGTTGTTGTGGTGGTGCCATTTGCCTTCGACGAGCTCAGCTATTTATAGCTAAGTTTTGCCTCGACTGCTTCTTGTGTAAACACATAAAGTCATATTCATAGATGTAGGCGCACACCGTCAAAGAAATAAAGCTGCCTAATTCTTTTCATTTACGGCAGTTGAACTTTCAAACCCCCATGTGGGGTTACTGTTCCTTTTGTCGACATCGAGGCCACATCACATCTAAAGTTACAAAAATAACCTTTACTTAATCAATATATGGTTTTAATAAAAAGTTATTCATATGAATATCGAAAAATAGAAGATATGCATCAATTTGATCACCACAGAACAAAGAAAAATATAGTTTTGTTTATTTATTTTTATCATATAAATCACATGAAATAACGATAATTTTATGATATGGTGGAGTAAGGATATTATAGTCTTTTGATAATAATAAGGATTGGATTAATTATGTTGGTCCAGCCCATCCGATGAATTATACCGGGCTTGCTTGATTATAGTAGCGGGCCGATGTTTTATAGCGGGGATAATATTTCTAATCCAGGCCTTGCTTTACGCAGGCGACACGTGTCCCAAAGGATAATTTGGGGTCATTTCCATTCTTGGGTTCGAATTGGGCTTTTAGTTTTAGCCTTTTCTTGTGGCCGCATTTACTACGTACGATAACGCAAGATAAGTGGTTTGTTCTATGATTATCCTATTTACTTTTTAAAAGAGCCTTAATTGAGGGCCCGCAATAAACAATAACCCCGTTCTAATAAACCCACGAATCCAAGCAGGCCAACCCAAGATAACTAATCCAACCCAGGATACAATAAGTTAAATGACTAAAATACCCATGTACTGTAATGACTGAAAAAAACCCCAATTTCATCATCGTATTCGTGCCAGTGGAAGCTTTCGGATTCAGGTGTAATAGAACTAGTCTTATGATTGCAGATGGTTGCTTTGTTCTAATGCTATCCTTCATCGTGGATAGGGGCGTTCAAATTTCGGATAAAACTGAAAAAAAAAAAAAAACGGCCGAACCGAAATTTTCGTTTTTTTCGGTTCGGCTAATTCGGTTTTCCGGTCGGGTTCTTTTTTGAATTTACAGAATCTCGATTTTTTGCTTCGGTTTCGGTTTTCTTGAAAAAATAACCGAAATAACCAAAAACCGAAAATTATATATATATATTATTATTTATATTTCGCAAATAAGTCAAGCTTCAAACTAACTCTATCAGCCCAGTAAGCCCACTAAATAACTATATTCCGCCCAATTCTAGTTAATGGTAAAGCCCACTAAAATATTATACTCGCCCAATACTAAAGCCCACTAAAATATTATATTCAATTCATTAAAAATAATAATTTATTAGAATTAGTAACAAAATTGTCATTTCAGCCTTACGAAAATGCCCATGTTCCTCAGAATTTCATAATCATCTTCAGTATTAGGAGCTGCCTGAGCTCTTGCACCTTCTGATTCCATATCATTAGTACTGCGAAATATACCAGCTGTTTTCAACTGTTCTTACTTGATTAGTTACCACATGAAAGAAACTATTAATTTTTTTATTAATTAAATAAGTAACCGAAAAAGCGAACCGAACCAAATTAAAATGGTTCGGTTATCGGATTAGTCATCTATAAAACCGAAAAACCGAACCGAACTTTTACAAAACCGGACCGAACCGGCCGATGAACACCCCTATCTCGGAAGCTTTAGGAGCGCTAGAATGGAACAAAAATAGTCTGTCAGAATCAGCCGTGGAGGCTCTTGTATATGGGTTCGCCTAGAACAACAAGTTCGATTTAGAGAGCAAACACAACCAAGTTCTCGAGTTCCAGACAATATACATGTTTCCTCATATATGAACAATTCAAAAAACTTCTATGGTATTTTATTATGTGTCCTGCGTACGTCCTTTCGGGGTTCGACGGAGGCGTACTTTCTTCCCTTTTCATCCACGACATCATATCCGACCAACCTTCGGACGGCGTCTTTGGACTCCTCAGAGCAATGTTGTCTGAATTGCTTACTAGTTGGACAGTTTACTCCAACAAGGTTCAATTTTCTCTTACAAAATATGCTCTTTAAAAATTGGACTGTTAACTTTGTTCAACCTCGCCGCCCCATCGTCGCCGTAAACTCGACCAGTCGTAATCCTTGGTGATGCCGTCGAAAATTGACCAACCGCGAAAATAGGGTAACGGTCTTTTTCCCGTCTGAGTTTCGCCGTGTGCGTGGCCGAAGACTGTTGAAACAGGGTGAATTTTGGGGGTTATTGGCCCTCTTGCCTTAGTCAAGAGGGTAGTGCCGTTTAAGGTGGTATAATCAAAGGAACAAGCGGCAGAGTAACGGTATCTAATGTGAAAAAACGTACCTCGTTAAGACGACGTCTGGCGGCATTTATAGATTTGATCAGAGTGAAACCGTCCTGAGGCAGTTATTACCCACGCTTAGCTTATCGTGGCGGTTTCCTCCGCGTATAGCGCATCTTAGGCGACCACTTGCATGGTAGCGGTTGGGACCGAGTTCGGGTGCGGTAGTGATTTAGGTTGAGCTCGGCCTCGGGCATCGCTTAGGCGTGGTCGTGGTCCCGGGGTTTCTCTGAATGTGCCTACGCCGGACAAAGACTTCCTCAAGTCGGGACCTCGGGGTTTACTCCAGGTTAGGGGTGGTCTTCCCGAGATCGAGATATTGTCTTATGCTGAAGAGGATTGGGGGTATCCCCGGGTTGGGGCACATTTCCTTAGGTCGGGATGCTCTGGAATTATACCATGCCAGAATGGGCCTTTCCCGAAGTCGGGACGCTATCCTATTTTCAGCACGATCGTGTATTTTGCCGCGGTGGGGTGAAAAACCCGAGGGTAACAATAGTCCCCCTTTGAGTAGTCCAAAAGAGTATGTGAATTTTAGACGTTGTTCTAGTGGCGGCAAAATGCTCGAGTTGATGATGGGTCCTGGTCGGGCTTCAGTAAGGAGTCTTTTCGACTTCAGGCGGAATTTTCTTTGGCTGGCGACTTGTTTTACTCTTGCTGCCACGTGTCGCTTTGCCAATGAATGGCCGCGATGGGACGTGTTGGCGGGAGTTCTGGCGCCTTTTCCCAGGATCGACGAGGGCTATCGTGGCCCGTTGATCGTGGTCAGATCCAAGGGCCCGGATATATCTGCTGGGGCCTATATATACCCCATACTTCGCTTTCATTTCTTTCTTTACGCTGTTTTGCATTCCGAACTTGCCCGAGCTCACGGTCCTCCATAGCTTTCTACTTCAACTTTAGGTATTTGTAAGTTCTCTTCTCCTTTCTCCTTTATTCAATATGACTTCCCACAATAGCGAGGGTAGTTCTGGGGGCCGTGGTTCTTCCTCGGGTAGTTCCTCTTCGGGTAGTTCAGAGAGCGGTAGTTCGGGCAGGACTATTAGCAAAGGTAATGCTGGGGGCGAGGGCCCTTCGGGAAATAGGGATATAGTGCTCCAACCCGAACCGACGGCTCCCTTAGGTCGTTCCCTCCTAAACTTAGATCCCCCTCCCTTAGAAAAAGACTTCCCCGATGCCAATTCTTATCGTGTCGCGGTGAGGGAGTGGATCAAGAATACAGAGTCAATTCGGGAGAAGGCTGCGAAGCGGAGGGAGGTTAAGGATGGTGAGGAAGAGGAGGACGAGTTCCTTCGATGGCACGAGGTCAAGGTGTCTTCCTTTACTGAGGCCCAGATTTCCCGCTTGCGGGAGAAATCGGGCATGTCTAGCCAGTTCGAGGTTAGGGTGCCATCCTTGACTGATGTCGCGAGTGACCCTCCTGAAGGCTTCGGGACCTATTTCTTGGATCAAATAGATAGGGGGCTTCGATTCCCCCTTCCTCAATTTCTTGTAGATGTTTTTAGGTATTACGGGATATCCCCTGGTCAGTTAGCCCCTAACTCCTTCGGCCACCTTCTTTCATTGGCCGTTCTTTTGACTAACTTCGGTTATTCCCCTTCTGTCCCTCTGATTAACTTCTTCTTGAGGATCAGCAAAAGGGAAGAGGGGAAATTCTTCTTTTCCCCTTCTCCTCGATATCCCGACCTAATTCAGGGTCATCCCTCATCCCATAAAGGGTGGATGAGTAAATATTTCTTTCTTCGTTCTCCTGAAGGCAGCCCAGAAAACCAGCTGCTTCCTTTTTCTTGGGAGGATGATCTGTCCATTGAGCATCCCCTTCCACCAGACTCCGCGCGAGCCGAGTCTTTCTTGTCGCAAATTGGCGAAAGACGTTTTTGGGTTTCTGAGCTTATAAAAGACGACATCCTATTTCTGTTCGGGTTTAGTGCCAAGGTGACCGAGGCGCCTGCTAATTTAGGTATACACCATCCCCGACCCTAGAAGGCCTAAAACCATCGTAAGGTAATAATACATAGTCTTATCGTCTTTCTCCTCTGTTTTGCAGCACATCGAATGGATATCGCCACTGTTGCTGCCTTGGCCTCCTCGGACGAGGAGAATGAGATTCGGGTCGTCTCTCAGAATCCTCCCGCTTCTTCTTCCCGATCTCAAGGAAAAGGGAAGGCCCCCGCCCCTGCCTCAAAGTCCAAGAAGGCTACCGGCAAGAGGCACGCAACCACTTCGGCGGGTACTTCATCCAAAAAGCCCCGAACGTCCCTATCATCTCCGTCTCCAGCTTCGGGGGGACTTGTGGCCTTAGGCCGACCTAAACAGCCCCACTTCTTTGGTGAGACCAGCTCTGGTGAATGCTGGGAGTTCCTGAAGGGGTTCCCAAATGATGAGAATAAGCGAAGCTCCCGCAGTCTCTCCAACCCGGAAATACGGGATGCTATTTCCGCCACTCTCGGGCAGGTAAGCTTTAGTGTATTTGTTGTTTCTGTAATTCTTATCGTTCATGACTTTGCTATGTCTTTTTACATTCAGGGCCTGGTGCTTGTTTCCGACGCCATGAAGCGTTGGGTGTACCTCTCCGGGGGCTGCGAGGCTTTGGAGAAAAAGGTCGAAGCCATGGAAGAGGAAAAGGCTTCGGGCAAGCGCCGAGAAGAACTTCTTCAGAAGCAATTGGAGGAGGTGAGGCAACAGCTTTCCAAAGCGGAGGACGAGAAGAAACGATCCGATGAGATTCGCGCTGATGTGGAGGCAGTCCGCCGAGCCTTGGAGAAGCAGATGGTCGAGGACCATTACTCGAAGAAGGACTTCGCGAAGGGGATGCGCCAATACTTCAAATATGGCTTCTATGGATGCCTCTCCCAACTTCGGGAGAATGGATATGACCGTTCTGCTCACCCCTTCAACTTCCTTGATGCCAGCCACACCCTACACGCCGCTCCCGAGGGTGGTTATAAACCTGAGCCCCGGGTCGAGGCCCCTCTTCCCAGAGCACCGACTCCACCTCGTGTGGAAGAAATGGCTGAGGAGCTCGAAGCTGAAGAAACCAGGGCTGATGTGGAGAAGGAGGGCCGTGAAGATGCCGACGAGGATGTTGAAGATGTTGGAACCCCGAGGGGTGATGTTGAGATTGAGGACGTCATCGAGGAGCCTCTGAAGGAGGGCGAGGTCGGGAAGAATGTCGAAGGGGAGACCAGCGGGGAAGGCGAACAGGCCGTGTCGGCCGATTGAAGATTTTTCCTTTCTTTTTTGTTTTTCTTGCCTGTGATGTCTGAAGACCTTATTATATATGTATACATATCTATCTTGCCTTTTGTGTATTGGACATAGCCCTTCGGGGCATAATATCTTTATGTTTAATATTTAGACATTTCTTTTATGTCTCCTGTTCTTATCCCAAGCTTCGTCTATTCGGGGCCTTACCCTTATCCAAATTACTTTGGACCGAGTAGCTTGTTCCTTCCCCGAGTTGGTGAAGGCGTTAGTCAATCATAGTCCAAACTTGTAGGTTTTCCATTCTCTAGTCGCCCGGAAATTTAGCAACAGCCAATCTAAGCTTCGGTCTTCTTTAGGTCCGAGAATTTCGTAGACTTAGTCAAATTTAAACATTGTTTATGATAACGTCCCTTTAATTCGAATTACCTGACTTTCCGCTTACACCATGGATCCCCTTCGTGTATATATATGGGGTGTCTCTTAGCCCTTCAAAGTCATCTATTTTCGTATCTCTTCCTACTCCGATATTCTCTCATTTCCTTTCCTTGATATTCTTATGGCTTCGTTTGCTAAGGGAAAAAACGTCGTTTGGGCCTCGTCTATGGCCGGGGGGAACTTTTTCGACCTAGACGCCACTCCTGAGTCCTTCTATGGTATGAGCGTTCAGCAAGACCCCGCCATCGGAGTGAAAACTCCACTTCCCAGTGGAGATGGTGATGATAAGAACTACCGTCGAGACCTAGCCAAATGGTCCGCTGAGGCGGAGGAAGTTCGCACTAGGGCTAATCTTCCGTGGCATCGGGCTAAGGTTTCCACCCTCAGCCCTTCGTCCCTGGGGGAATACCTAGAAAAGGCCCGAGTTCCTTCTGATTATGAAGTCTTACTTCCCGGTCCTTTGCAAGTGGCTTCGGCCCCTCCTTATGGTTATCTTACTCCCCGTTCCCCCCTTTCTTCTGGATCTGTGCGAGGCTTTGGATATATACCCTGGCCAGATATTCCCAAATTCTTGTAGTTTGTTACTAGCTTTAGCCGCGGTTGCAAGGTTGGTGGGCTTTCCTATTTCCACTAAGTTATTTATCAGCTTCTTCCGTGTCTGTGAGAGAGATGCCGGCAAGCTGGCCTTCGTGCCTTCCGCTGAGGTCTTTTACGACAATTTCACTACCACCAAGGGATGGATGAACAAGTTCTTTTTCAGCCCCTCATCTCAACATCGGGACCGCCGATTTGCGCTGTTGCGTTGGAGGGAGCGATGCCAAATTCCCAACGAATATCCCGATCTCCTGCGACAATTTCTGGATCAGGTCGGGGACCGTCGCTTTTCCGTGCAGGAGTTGGTGTCGGGTGTTCCTCCAGAGGCGGTTATCTTCTCTCGCGCTACAGGTTCATTGATCCCTTTACTATGGTGTTGGTCCTTTCGTTCTTAATCGATCTCCTTTGTGGGCAGGCGACGAACTGGATCAGCCCCTATCGTAATGTCCCGGGCTCCGAGCACTCGAAGTCGGGCTCTTGGCGAGGGCTCCTCCTCTCGTCGGCTGGTAGACGATGATGCCCGAGGCGGGTCGCCCACCCCCAGAGTTGTTGAGATGGGACGGTCCAAGCGTGTGAAACCATCTTCTCCACCTCTCCAGGCCATGGGTCCTGCCCCCCGTCCTCACTTCCTATTAGAAAGGGATGGAGATTCTGCCTTGTCTTATATGCTAAATTTCCTTACCCCTGAGGAGAAGAGTTTCGCTAAAGATTTATCCGATGGTTGCTTTTGGAAGGAATGGGCTTTGGCCCTAAGTCATGTATGACGACTATATTTTTAGTTCTATGCGAATTCATTCATGATAATTTGTCTTTGGCCACAGGCGTATTCCTTGTCTTGCGAAGGAGCTCGACGGTACCGCATTCAGCAGAGAATGACGGATTCAGCTCGAAACTGCAACGTGGAGATGACTATGAAGGTTAGTGAGGAAGCTCAAGAAGTGGGTCGATTGAAGAATTTATTGGCCAGGGCCAAGTTCGAGGTCGGCAAACTCCGCCAAGAACTTCACTCGGAGAGGGAAATTCGCCGCCATCGGGAGTTTCAGGGTAATGAAAAATTGGTCCCTATCGAGAAGGTGTCTGAGGCCGCCAATTTATACTTCAATTTCGGGTTCCAAGGTTGCCTGTCCCAAATCAGAGCTAATGGTTTTCCGGAGAACGCCCACCCTTTCGACTTCCTGGATCCGGAGGCAGCGTTCATGGCTTTGGCGCCTCGGCATTCACCTCCAAAGTCGGCAAAAGCAAAGGATCTCTGGGATGAGTTCGAGCTGGGCGAAGGCAGCGACCTCTTAAAGAGAAGTGGCCCCGCTGGGGAAGATTAGCTGCGTCGGGGTCTTTAGCTTCCTATTTGCTTTTTAAGTGTCTTGCTTGAGTTTTTATTATTGTCCCGCTTCCTTGTCTGTCCTGTCGGCCTTGATTATATTCGTGGCGTATTTAAAAAGGAGTTCATACCCTCTGGTCTCAATTTTGTTTGCTTCCTCGTATTCAATGTCATTTTTGGTATCGTTCCCCTCGTTAACGTTAAGAATTCAATTCACACTAACGGCAAAGTCCCTTGCCCGGGGTCAGAGGCGTCCCCCTGGACCCTGGGCAGGTTGTGAGCTGCCTCTCGCAGAGGGATTCAGTGTGCGCAATGTCTTCTCTTCCCTTGGGGAAGATTGCAGCCTCTCGCAGAGGGATACAGTGTGCGCGACGTTCCCGAAGGGAACAGTGAGCTGCCTCTCGCAGAGGGATTCAGTGTGCGCAATGTCTTCTCTTCCCTTGGGGGAGATTTCAGCCTCTCGCAGAGGGATACAATGTGCGCGACGTTCCCGAAGGGAACAGTGAGCTCCCTCTCGCAGAGGGATTCAGTGTGCGCAATGTCTTCTCTTCCCTTGGGGAAGATTTCAGCCTCTCGCAGAGGGATACAATGTGCTCGTTCGGTTTTTGCCTCGAAGGGCATAGTCCAGCCTTAGGGGCTATTTCTCTTAGGGAATAAATCTTCTACCCGGGTCTTCGTGTCTTTTAATTGCTCTAAGTTTTCGTCCGAATGGTCCTCGTATGAGATGAAAAAAGGGAAACTGCATTAATAGTAATGTCTTAACTTTCACCCAAGTAATAAGAAAGCAATCTTGGATGAGCGATACGAGAAACTTAATAAAGAGATATAAGCATGCATAATGGGGGTACTCCCCTCTAAGGGTAATATTTCCGAAGCTTGCGAGCGTTCCAGGGTCGGTCGAGTTGCTTTCCTTCGGTGTCTTCAAGATAATAGGAGGCTTCCCCCGCCTTCTTGGTAATGCGGTAAGGACCTTCGAACTTCGGCTCCAACTTCTTCCGTCCTTCCTAGTTGAGGATCTCTTTCATCACTAGGTCTCCAACTTCATACCTTTTGCTCTGGACTCGGCGATTATAGGACTTAGTCATCCTTCTCAGTATCCCGACCCCATTTCCTGTGCTACACGAAGATCCGTCCACGAACATTTTCCACATCTCGTCTGGAAAATCTCCGACTAGTTCCACCATGAAATCTGCCAGTGCCTGAGCCTTGATCGCAGTTCTAGGTCTGTATTGGATGTCATACTCCCCTAGCTCCGTTACCCATTTTACAGCCCTACCCGATATGTCAGGTCGGGTAGCTATCTTCCCGATTGGTTGGTTAGTTAACACTACTATGGGGTGCGACAGGAAATATGGGCGTAGTTTTCGGGCGGTGACAAGTAGGGCCAGTAGTAATTTCTCGCAATTGGTGTACCTCGTCTCGGCGCCTTTTAGTACGTGGCTCACAAAGTAAATCGGCTTCTGCACTCTTTCCCCTTCCCGGATCAATACCGAACTGACAGCTCGGGGCGTGGCCGCCAGGTAGATCGTCAATTCCTCTTCGGGTAAGGGCTTATTGAGTGTCGGGAGTTCTTTCAAGTATTCTTTTAGGTCCTGAAATGCTTTCTCGCATTCGGGCGTCCATTCGAAGTTTTGGACTTTGCGCAGAACTTTGAAGAAGGGCAAACTTCGGTCTGCGGATCGGGATATGAAGCGAGAAAGGGCGATTATGCGGCTCGTCAATCTTTGTACTTCGTTCAGGTTCCTAGGTGAGGTCATCTCCATCAACGCCTTGACCTTCTCAGGATTGGCTTCAATTCCTCTTCTCGTCACCATGTATCCCAGGAACTTTCCCGACTTGACACCAAAGGTGCACTTGCTGGGAATCATCTTGAGGTTATACCTTCGGGAGGTCGAGAAGGTTTCTTGCACATCGGCCAGGAAACAGCCTTGTTATCGGGATTTTATCAGTATGTCGTCCACGTATACTTCCACGTTCCTTCCTATCTGGTCCTTAAAGATTTTGTCCATTAGCCTTTGGTACGTAGAGCCGGCGTTCTTTAACCCGAAGGGCATGACGGTGTAGCAAAACGTTCCCCGAGCCGTGATGAAGCTTGTCTTCTCTTGGTCTTCTTCGGCTAAGAGGATCTAATTATATCCTTGGAAAGCGTCGAGGAAACAAAGCAACTCATGTCCCGAGGTGGAGTCTACAAGCTGGTCGATTCGGGGTAGGGGTAGCAATCCTTCGGGCATGCCTCGTTCAGATTCCTAAAATCCACGCACATGCGCCATTTGCCTGAGGACTTTGGGACGAGAACCACGTTCGAGAGCCAGGTGGGGAATTGGACCTCTCGAATATGCCCCGCCTCTAGCAGTTCCTCCACTTGCCGTTTGACCTCGACGTCTTTCTCCGAACTGAGATACCTTCTTTTCTGAAAAACAGGTCGGGTAGTCCGAGAGACATTAAGCTTGTGTTCGATTATTCCTCTGTCGATTCCTACCATATCCTTGGTTGCCCAAGCGAACACATCCGAGTTTCCTTTCAGTAGCTTGATGAGGTCCTCCTTCAGGTCCCGAGGTAAGTCCTTAGAAATTCTGACCTTCCCTTCTGGTGGTCTGATCACCACTTCTTCCATTTCTTCCTCTGTTGTCTTCTGTTGGGTCGTCCCAATATTGTATAAGGTTTCTCTTCCCCTCGGGTAATCTCCACTTCTTACTTTCGACGATTTAATTTCTACTCGAACTTCTTCAACATAGCACTTCCTAGCCATCACGCGGTCTCCCAACACTTCTCCTACCTGGTCTCCTACTGGGAATTTGATTTTCTGGTGTAGTGCCGAGGCGACCGCCGTGAAGGAGGTCAACGCGGGCCTTCCCAGGATAATGTTGTAAGGGCTAGATCCGTTGATGACCATGAAAGGCGATATCCTTGTCTTACTCAATTTCCCTTCGCCCAGGGTGAGCGGGAGATGTAAGATCCCCACTGCTTCGACACAATGTCCCGTAAAACCGAAGAGGGCGGTCTCTACTTTATCCATGGGGTAAGATCCCAAGTCCATTTGATCCAACGCCCTTTTATAGATTATATTGACAGAGCTTCCATTATCGACGAAGACTCTCCCGACATCGTGATTGGCGACCTCGGCCCTGATTACCAGGGCGTCTTCGTGGAGTCCTCTCCTCCATGAAAATCCTCTGGTCCGAAGCTAATCACTGGTCCGGACTTTTTGCTTCCCAACTTAACTTCGTAATTCTCTAGACGTCTGACCCCCGCTTTCCTTGCTCTGTTAGAGTCTCCCCCAGTAGGTCCTCCTGAGATTATGTTAACCTGTCGGGGTGGTAACCTCTGTTCGGGGGACTTTCGTTGTTCCCGATTGTCCTGGCGTCCACGGGCGTCATCCTCTTCTTTCCTTTGACCTCTTCATTCTTCCCTCTCGGGCGTCCTTCCTTGTCTTTCTTTGCGGTTGGGGGCTTGATTATTGGTCGGGGGTTGAAGCGGTTTCCAGCTCCTGGGTATCTAGGCTTGGTCCCGAACCCGCCGGATCCGCCTTCCCCTCCTGTCAGCTTCGCCCGTGCTTCGGGATTGGATGCGATCAATTTGTCCAACTCGCGACCCAGTTGGAAACAGCCCTCCGTCGTGTGTCCGTACTCATGATGGTAGTTACAATAGGTGTCAGACATTGGCCTCTTGGGGTTGTCGTCGATGTAGGGTGGTCTGCGGAGGAAGTCGTATTCATCACATATTTCCAATGCTCGGACTTTGTTAACCCGCATCCTAGGGTAATCCGCCCGCGGCATAGTTGGAATCGGGACGGGGCGAGTCTCTTCGGGGAGGAGGCCTATGACCCTGATCCCTGGGCGGGCTCCTTCTACGATCTCGAGGGGGGCTCTTCTTTTTTTTGTACTCAGGCTCTCTGGCTTGAGATTCTTCAACTCGGACGTATTTTTCCACTCGGGTCACCAGTTCTTCCACTGTCGTCGGGTACTTCTTGACTAAGGATCTGAACAGCTCCCCATCTCGAAGGCCGTGATGGAAGGCCCCGATGAGCAGTTCGGGTGCGGCGTTGGGTACCTCCATCTTTATCTGGTTGAACCGCCGAAGATAATCTCGCAGGCTTTCTCCCTCGATTTGCCTGATATTCAACAGTTTCACGGCTGAGGATGGACGCCTTCGGCTACTCGAGAAATGCTTCAAGAAAAGGCTGGTCAGATCTTGGAAACTTTTAATCCCTCCTGGAGGTAATAGCGCTAAACCATTGCTGGGCTCCTTTAGTTAACGTCGTGACAAAAAGGCGGCATTTGACAGCGTCACTTAGTTGGTATAATGATGCATTCCCTTCGAAAGCGACGAGGTGGTCCTCAGGGGGCCCAGTTTCGTCGTATTTTCCCATTTCGAAAGTGCGGAAGTGCCCTGACAGGGGGCTGTTAAGACGTCGGGTGAAAATGGAGAGGCGCGGGGTATTAGCGGCGCTTCTGGCGGATTTGCTAAGTCCTTGAGCTTACGGATCTCCTCCTTCGGGTCTTCCAGTTCGGCTTCTCGTTGCCTAGCTCGTCTCTTCTTATTCTCGCGTACCTCCCTGAACTCTGAAGCCAATGTTCGATTTTCGTCTTCTTGCTCAACTGCGTTGGATGATGCTTCATGCTCTCCGTTGGGTCCTGGCTGGTGATTTTCTTCCTCGTTTTGCCCAGGCGGGCGGTTCTCTCCTCCGTTTTGTCCAGGTGGGTGGTTTTCTCTTCCAGTCTGTCCAGGTGGACGGTTATCTCTTCCATTCTGTCTAGGTGGGCGATTTCCCCGATTCCTCTCCGCCATGAGTATCCCCACGTCAGTTGCTATCCTTCTCATTTCTTGCATCGTTTCAACCATCACCCCAGCGATTTCAGACAGGGTCGGCCCGTTACCATTGGGCGGTGCTTGGTCGTTTTCGACAGTCACCATATTAAATTTCTACTAGAGAGAAACTATAGTTTCCCACAGACGGCGCCAAATTGATGCCGTCGAAAATTGACCAACCGCGAAAATAGGGTAGCGGTCTTTTTCCCGTCTGAGTTTCGCCGTGTGCGTGGCCGAAGACTGTTGAAATAGGGTGAATTTTGGGGGGTTATTGGCCCTCTTGCCTTAGTCAAGAGGGTAGTGCCGTTTAAGGTGGTATAATCAAAGGAAAAAGCGGCAGAGTAACGGTATCTAATGTGAAAAAACGTACCTCGTTAAGACGACGTCTGGCGGCATTTATAGATTTGATCGGAGTGAAACCGTCTTGAGGCAGTTATTACCCACGCTTAGCTTATCGTGGCGGTTTCCTCCGCGTATAGCGCATCTTAGGCGACCACTTGCATGGTAGCGGTTGGGACCGAGTTCGGGTGCGGTAGTGATTGGGGTTGAGCTCGGCCTCGGGCATGTTGCTGCTTAGGCGTGGTCGTGGTCCCGGGGTTCCCCGAATGTGCCTACGCCGGACAAAGACTTCCTCAAGTCGGGACCTCGGGGTTTACTCCAGGTTAGGGGTGGTCTTCCCGAGATCGAGATATTGTCTTATGCTGAAGAGGATTGGGGGTATCCCCGGGTTGGGGCACATTTCCTTAGGTCGGGATGCTCTGGAATTATACCATGCCAGAATGGGCCTTTCCCCGAAGTCGGGACGCTATCCTATCTTCAGCACGATCGAGTATTTTGCCGCGGTGGGGTGAAAAACCCGAGGGTAACATTTGGAGACGCGATTCTTGGCAGATTGGTAAAGTATCGATTGTTGCGACTCAGCTGAAGCAAAGAAGAGTGTCGAATAGATATGAAACTGTTGGGTAGTTCAGTGGTCACTCTTCAGTTTCCAATAGGTTTAAAATGTAATATTTGTAGTTTTAGCAGGGTTAAATAAAGAATAATTGGAAACTAAATATACTAAACAATACGTCAGTTTCTGAAAAAAAAAACGATAATTACAATTAAAAATAGAATGAAAAAATTATTAAAGTAAATCTAAATAAAGAAAAGATAATTCCTAAATGCAATTGTTTCTATTGATACGCTTCTCCTTCAATGCAATTTTTAATACATTAAATTAACAAAGTTTATATACATCATATTTTAATGGATTCTTTACGAATGTCGAAAAATATAAAATATGCATGTCATTTTGATCGCCTTTAAATAAAGAATAAATTAGAAAAATTTATTTATTTTTATCACATAAATTACGTTAAGTAATCATTTTTTTATGATTTGGTGGAAGTAAAAAAGTTTGAAAAATTTCAAAAACAAAATGAATATATTTAGCTAAACTTCTTATCACTAAAGGCTTTGTCATTGTCTTTCTTTCTCGTAATAAATACACTATGAATTCAGTACGCTTTTCTTTTTACGCATCGTCGCGTTTTTATGTAAATTTCCCCTTTTGTGCGCGTTGACTATTATCTCTATTGTTATCGTGGTTTATAATTTGTCTATTGTTATCTTATCAGATGTACTATCGCAGCCTTTTAAAGCCTACTAAAGAATCACATAAATTGAGATTTTGCACATAAAAACTCGTTAAACCTGAAAAACCGACATCTGTTTTGGCCCGTGGATATAGGTACATATCCCGACCTGGGTCCTTGATTCTTTTTTCCATCTTCGCACGTACAATAAAAGAGCCATATTATATTTAATTTTATTTACTTAACAAAAACATCACGTTTTAGCCGTCTCAAGTTCAGACCGACAGGAGACAAAATGAAAAAATTGATGACCTCTTTATGGAGTATTATGTGTCCGTTCATATAAATATTTGGTTGGTTATTTAAAGATAAAAACTATTTTATTTTAATTTTCTTGTCACTTCATTAAAGTTGAATTCCCCCAGATGCAATTTTGGGAAAATAGGGGATTAGGTAGTTTACGGACCACTGCACATTATTATTGCTTGGCATCTTAATGTCGTTGACTAAAATACATTTATTGCAATAATACTAATATTTGGTATAGAGTTCATATGTGGCGCGATAGATGGAATGCCACTCACCCACGAAGATATTTTAAATAATTTGCAATCTTTAGCACATCTTTTTTCCATCATCAAACCCCACCCACATATGTACTTCTGATTAAATATGTATTTTTTCAATTTTTAGGAAATTTAAATCATTTAGTTAAACATAAGTAAAAAATTTATTTTTCCTTGATTTACCCTTAATTGCGATTTTCTTTTTGGAAAAATTGAACTCATTTCATGCGGATTATATGTTGACCTAACCCAAGCTAATTTATTGAAGTGAAGCAAAGAAAAATACGTAGCATTAATGTTTAGTCGACGAGATTAATATGCTGACAAGACATATTTGGGTTCAGTGAAGAGTCAACCTCATTGAGATGAAATGAACTAAAAGCACCAACTTTCTGCCAAAAGCATGCGAAATGTGTCCAATTCTAACATGCTCCATAATCCATTTTTTATATAAAAAATCCAAACAAAAAAAATAAAAATTATGCCCACCATCATATTTTATAAATAAAGCTACAAAAAAAAATTTCAACAGCTCTACCTAGCATTATTCTTCGCTTACCTTTCTTCATCATTTAGCTCAAGCATCTGTAATATCATTACGTTCGAGAAACGATGATTAGAAGCCTAAGCGAGATATCAGACGACGATACAGTTCGCTTCGGCGTCGATCTCGTCTCTGCTGCAAGAAAAAACGTCGGATTCTTGCGGTTCGTGTCCGAATCTCATTGGCTACAAGAGAAATCCACCATTGTTGAAGCTATCAGAAGGTCACTTTCCCTCCTCCATATTATTGCCCACCATTTTATTTCCATCGATTGAAGAGTTCTATTTTCCGTCATAGAGCAGCTCGAAAAGAATATTGGGGTTTCTTCATTTTTCTGCAGATACGATCAGATTTGGATGCCGTTGATTGCCGATCTCACGACAAGTTCGAAGCCTCCGATGATTCTCCCACCAATCGATATCGAATGGGTTTGGTTTTGCCACACTCTCAGCCCGGTAATTTTTTCTGTACTTCAATTTCGTATCTTCTTTCTTCTGCTCCTTTACCAGTCTGAAATCTGAATCAACTCGTGTGTGTATTTCTATTGCCAGGATAGTTACAGGCAATACTGTGAATCAAGATTCTCAAAGCTCATAGGAAAAGCGGCGATCTTCAATGAAGAAAATGAAGAGTACGCCTTAAACAGATGCAGAGATATATGGGAATACAAGTATCCATCAGAACCATTCGAAAATGAAGCGGGCCCAAGCATAGATTATTACAGCTCCTACCTATGTAATGAAGAACTCTTCGATCAAGCTTCGAAGCTCACTCATCTATGCGATAGATTCTCCGAGCCTTACTATTCAGAAATCGTTTATTTAGTCTCGGCGAGGCAGAGATACAAAGGATTCATATCCATGATCCATAAGTTTGGCAATGAGTGTTCTTCTTTCGTTCCCACTTCAGATGTAATGCTGATGTGGCTCACCCACAAGGTACTCATTTCCTTCTTCTAATCTCATGATTTTTGTAAGAAAAAACACTGTCTTGATTGCTTTGGAGTGAAGGGTTTGTCTTGGAATCATTTAAGAAAGCCTCACATGGTATCAATCACTTACTTTATTCTCGTACCTTTTGTCCCCATTGCCTCTCTTTTTATTCCTTTCGAATGCTGGTTTTTTCTGTGAAGTTGAATTATTTTTTTCGATCGAAAAAGATACGAAAATCACATCTCTATTTTGGATTATATTTACTAGAGCTATCCGACGGTATATGCAGTAGACGTCAAGGGCTTGGAAGACGACACGAAGAAGATCGCAAGCCCGCAAGAAAGAATCGAACAAGAAAACTTCAGACAAACCAAACTTCTCTGGGAAAGAACGTTCGATCAGCCCTACGAAAAAGCTGGCGGCGAATCCATCTCAAAACCCGTCCCTCACAAAACTCCCTTTTACTGGGAAGCAACGACCCACGACGTCAACGTTCAGTACAAGTCCTTGACTCCAAGATTCCTAATCGAGGTTCGTCAAGCGATTCTCCTTTTCTTTTTTTTTGAGATAATTTGAGCTTCGAACTTATGTCTCAATTCAGGCGATCGTGTCGGTGAAGATGAATTCGAAGACGTTAACGGAAAATCCCGGCGAATTTCTTCGTCTAAGGACCGTAAAGTGCCACGGCGAGCTGAAACTAGACAAGCCATTGTCGAGCTTTACCTCAGATTCGTGGAGAAAATGTTGGCACTTGTACTGCGAATTCACGACCCGAGGGTTAATCCTCGACCTCAGACACAAAGGCGGGAAGTGCTTCAAAGGAAGCGTCGTGAAGGAGACGATTTCTTTCCCTTGGAACGAGTTATTGCGGGCCCCATCTCTCACTTCGTGCAAGGAAATTCACGGCGGGCGGGTCAAAATCGGGGCTTCGATGACTCCGCCCACGCAAGGGCCTTACTTGCTTAAGTGCGTCCCTGATAGGGTGACGGACGACTCGGGCGCTATGATATCGGAGGTTATATTGAAGATGAACAGATACAGACCGCAAGAAGGCAGGTGGCTCTCGAGGACCGTGCTCGACCACTCGGGGAGGGAATGCTTCGTCGTTAGGATGAGGTAATGTAACAGTGATGGACAAAGTTCGGTATTTCTCAGACCCTTTCGAACTTTTAATTAAACTTGACGTGTAAATGGCAGAGTCGGGGAAGGTTTTTGGAGGAGGGGCGGGGAGAATCCGACGAACGTGAAGTGGGAGGATCGTATCGTGGAGGTGACGGAGGGGTCGTGGTCTTATATCGAGGGCTCGACTTCGATCGGGAGATCTCCTGGTACGTGCTGAATGATTATTTTGCGTAAAAGGTTAGGCTTGAAGGGAGTGTGTCGTATTTTAATTTTATATGCTTTATTTCGAGTTTCAACATTCTCTCTCACGTCTAGGCTGATTTCTTTCTTTATATAGCTTTAGACGTGTAGTTTTCATAAATGGGTGGTCATAAGGTTCCAACTCATGACCTCTCTTAGTTTGGGCTCGGATGCCATATTGAATGACCACTTCACCTAAAAGCTTGAGCTCGAAGGGACTGCATCACTTTCACTGACAACCTTGGGATAGTGTCCATAGTTTTCTTTCATTTTTCGTTGTACAGACAAAGTCGTGGGGACGGCTAGGCCGAAAGAACCGCCAGAGAGGTATGAAGCTTCCTGGAGCTTCTCGAACGGATACGAGCTTGTAATAAAATGGGACCCATCTGTCCCTAAGCTGACGTGCGATCTCTTGCCGGGCCCATCACATTCTTCCCATTCAACGGTAAATTAAGTTAGCCAGCCATCAAAATTGATCGATTCGCTTATCTCCATCTGAAGAAAAAAATTCCCTCTTGCAGGTAAAACTCTTGCAAGGAATCCAACTGCAATACAATCACGTAAAAAATCGCTTCACCGAGAACAAAGAAGAAGGAGGCGACGAAGAAGAAGCAGAAGGGTTCGTAACTGTAGTTAGGTACTCCGATGACTGTCCCGAGGGGAAAGCGACGGCGCTCATCAACTGGAAGCTCCTCGTCGTCGAGTTATTACCCGAGGAAGACTCGGTTCTAACGCTTCTCACGTGCGTATGCATACTAAGAAGTGTGTCCGAAATGCAGAGGCGGGACGTCGGGAAGCTGTTGGTTAGGAGGAGGATGAGGGAGGTTAGGCTCGGGGATAGGGATTGGGGTTCGGTTATGGTTCAACCGCCATCTTCTGACGCGGTTTTGTCTCCTTATCTCCGACCGTGGTACTTGAATCCCGAGGTTGTAATGGATTCTGGGGTGAAGGAACGAGTCGGCGGCGGCAGTGGTTCGACTACGAGCTATTCGCAGGCCGACGGCGGAGATAAGCTGTATAAGAGCTGTATCATTCCTTAGTTATTATTATTTTTATTATCGAGGATTTGTGACATGAGAGATGCCAGTATTTTATGAGGTTGTTTTGTAACGTTAAATGAAACAGAACATGTTCACTTGTTCAGAGTACGTAAATATATTTCCAAAATAAATATATGATAAAGGAGAGGAGCAAAAAAAGAAAAAAGAAAATAGAGAATGCGTAACGACGTCGTACTTCGCTGTGCTGACGCGACGCGAGGGAATCAGCTCATAAGTCATACATATAATTATTCCTTATCATGCCCTTTCAAGATTTGAACTTTCTTCTCAGTATCCCTAACTAAAAATCTTCCTTTTCAGTACCTCTGCGAAAAAGCTGTGTAGTTAAATACCCAAATAGTGAACGGACGAAAATAATCTTTCCTAAAATTAAATTGGACATCATATGAACTGCTTTGATTATTATACCAACTGTTATTCTAATTTCTGTTGTATAATTACAAAACCAGTTGGTATAATTTTTATAATTTTAGTATAATTTCAAAATCAGTTGGTATAAATGTCCAATATCGTTGTATAAAACTATAATAACGTCATTTACTGATACGATAGCCAAAACAGATTGTATAATTTCTACAATTTCTGGTATAATTCCTAAATCAGTTGGTATAAATGTCCAATTTCGTTGTATAAATTATAGTAACGTTATTTACTGGTACGATAACGAAAAGATGGTATATTTTCCTAAATATATTTAATTTCAAAATCAATTGGTATAATGCCTAGTTTCTTTGTATAAAATTATAATACCTTTAATTATGTATAATTACGAAAATAGATGGTACAATTTCTTTAATTTCTGGTATAATAGCTTAATCAGTTGGTATAATGTCCAATTTCAGTGTATAAAATTCGAATATCATTATTTTCTGGTACAATAATGAAAACAGATAGTATAATTTTAACATTTTCTGGTATAATGTCCAATTTTGCTGGTATAATAACGAATTTTTTGGTATAATGCATGTGAAAATAATTATTCAGCTTTTCTGAATATGTGATGCAGGGGTATTTTTGACTTTGTAACGGTGAAAAGAGCTTTTTAGGTATTGAACAGGAAGAAATAATTCAAGAGGTATTTAAAAGGATATAAGGAATTAACCCATTATCGTATACGATTCTCAATTCGAGGCAAAGAGAGAAAAAGAACCCCTAGAATTTCGATGGCGGCCTCTTCATCGTCTTCCGATACGTCGTCGTCGTCCTCTCCTTCATCGGACCGTAGGCGCCGACGACGACACCACAGGCACAAAAAATCAACCGATAGAGATTCTCTGAAGGTGAGCAAAAAGAGCCATAGGTCGCACGCGAAACGACGTCGTAAGCGTCACTCCTCGTCGTCCTCTGAGAGCTACGATTCATCCTCGTCTTTCTCGTCCTCCGAAGATTACAGGTAAAACCGTGGCGCGTATTTAGTTGGCCTTCGCTGTTTTCGTCTTTATGTATGTTTATTCGGTTTTTTGCCCCCTTTCGTACATAGATCCTTAATTCTAGCTTGATGAGTTCTCTTCTGATGTTCGAAACATCACTATTTAGGATTGTAGTTCGGTTTGCTGATGCATTGATTATCTAATTGCATCTGATGATGTGAATGATCTTCGCCTATTAGTGGATTGATTTATGATGCTCAATACTCTTCTTCTCCTGATTCTTGTTATTTCAGGACTCACGGTGGAAATATATAGGCTTGTTTTGTCACTGATTTGACTTTAACTTTCAATTTTCCTTTCCGTCCCACTTTTTCAGTTCTTCAGACGGCAAACATGAAATATCCCATCCCTCAAAGAGGCATAAACGGGATGATAAACCGAAGAAATTGGTCAGTTGGACTTCTATGCTTGTTGATGATACTTCTGCTCCTTATGTTTGTTACTGATCACTGGCTGCATTCCAGAAAAAGGATAAAGAGAAAAGGAAGCGCCGTAGCCACAGACGCCATAAAGACAAAGATAAAGCTAAAGAGGTAGGCATTGTACTTCCTTAAGCTCGCCATGTTTCATCTCTAATTATTATGCATTTCGATGTGCACCTATTCCAAAACACGTCATTTGTAGAAGTTTGTCTTGCTATAGCACCATTTTTCTTTCCTTAATTCATGCATGTTATTACCTCACACGGGTACTTATAGTATTTCCTGCCTTACCTAAATGGCTCTTCGAAATTGGAGCTGGTTTCTGTGGAATGGTCGCGTGCCTCTTGATTGGCTTGCCTGGAAATTTTCTGTCTTGGTTCTATCCTGCCAATACGAGCCATATACAGAAGCAGCAAGAGGAGAATAGTGGTCCTGTGCAGCTATCAAAGGTTTCTTTTTCCTTTTAATTTCCCTTACCCATTGCATTGGCTCCCCTTATAGCTTCCTCTGGATGAATTTCTCAGTCGATCATTACATATGAACTCCGTCTGACATGTTTTTCTTACAGTTCTTGGGAAAGGACAAAGACGACGGTGTTCGTCGCAGTGCTGTGTCCGGGAAAAAGGTGCTTCGTTCTCTTTTCCCCTCCTATCTTTTCTTGATCTAACATAGCAGTCTATGATTTCGTAATTTCTATTTATTGACTGAACAAAAGCACACAATCATCTGTAACAAGACATTGTCTTGTGTATAGAAGCCGTGTTATAACTGTCTGAAATCTTCTATCGCAGATACAACTGAAACTCGAGAAGACGAAGGAGGACAAGGTCGCCGAGAATAACCGTAACGAACTGTTAAAGTTCTTGAACGACAGCTATGGTTGATGCATACGACGCAATTGGCCTTCAATCCATCACCTCGTCGACGGAGTATTACTAATTCTGGTTTTATATATATTTCTGCCTATGCATACGTCTCATTCTAGTTTGTGTTCTACTCTGTATACCATGCTTTAGTTTTTCCAGTCACACTTTTATTTTGAGCCTTGGTTATGGGCCTTATTTATTGGGCCTTGGGAATTTGGTTGAGCCGAATTACCAACGTCAAACCCAAAAATCCTGAAACACGTGCAAAGTCGCGTGTTCGGCGATTAGATATAAAGTCGCTATCTTCGGATTATATCAAATGCAGACGGGGACCTCAACATTAAATGGAAGGGAATACTTTAAGGGCATATTTGAATTTAGGTTCCTTTAAAGTTTTGAATTAGGTTTTAGACCTGTCAGAAAAAACTATTGTCTAACGGAGTCAATTTCTGTAAAATTTCGAGATAAGGACCTAACTTAAAAAGTGTTATAAAAGTCATATGAACTTTTATCGGATGGTCGTTTTTACAAACATTCAACGTATGTATTGTCATTTTAGGACAATGAAGTGGTACAGCATAAATGAATTTGGAGTACTTAAAATATGACCTGAATCTTAATAAAATTTATTACGGGGCTGAAATGAAAAGTTCCGTACTTTAATCATTTACGAAAGACGGTGAGTACTGAAAAAGCCTCGGTGTTTGAAAAGAGGTAGTATCTTATCTTATCCGTACACTTTCATGTTCTTACCATATTTTGCAGCTTTGACTGATTTGCTTATTAATTATGATTAAATAGTGTAGAACTTTAACTACTGTGACAAGTAAGAAGATAATAAAAGCCCACGCATGGTTTTATTTCACTCAGACTGCAAAATACAGCACTGTGCTTTTACCAAGGAAAGGAATAAGGATCCTCCGTTGTATACGCGAGAGTTATAAATAAATGTTAGTGACGTCATTATCCACTTATATGTAAGCATATAGCCGTGCAAGATATCTAAAGATACGTCGGTTTTTTAGTAGCGATTTATGTATCCCCCTTCGATCAGTTAATTAATCACATGCATTGGGTTGATATTCCAGTACGAAGAAGGGCAAAGAGGAAAAGGAAAAAAAAAAAAAGAAAAAAATCACTCTTTCACAATCAAACAAACTGTAGATAAAGGGACTGCTTTATCTTAGATTATCCCACGATCGTACCAAAGCTGTCGCTCCCCTTTTGAGTTTTTTCTTACCTTATACGATACGTTGCCATTCATGATTTTGCATCTTAAAAAAAAATCAAAATAAAAAAGCAAAATGCTCATTAAGCTGCATATTTATTTACACATGAACCATACTGCTCCGAGAACATGTAAATAAAACATATCAATACACTTGAGAAATTCACATCGTTGAGGAGAAAAGCAAATAAATCCATGAATAAGGACTGAGACAAAACCCTTGTTGGAGATGTAGAACACGTGCAATTTTCTAAATTGAGAAACGATTCATTGAACCTTGCACGTGCCCTGCTTCTCCAACGTGAGTTTCTCGCCCGTAAGAAAGCCTCCATTAATATTGATATGTTCGAATGTTTGAAAATCGACTCTCTATATTAGGTTTTGAAGCAGAAGTGAGAAATATGTAGCCAGTGTATTTATAGGAGGGGGGGGGGGGGGGGGGGCAAAGGTAGAGAGTGGTGGCGATCTAAATTTAAGACAAGAGACAAGGAAATAAATCAATGGAGTCTTGGAGTGGGCATTCTTTAAATACTCATCATCATATGCAAGAAAACTATAATATATGGTTTTGTCTCGGCATGTAATAATTAGTAATAAAACCCTAAAAGAAAAAAAAAAGCTTCTTTGCCCATGCACAAAAGCTATTTAAAGCTTTACTTCTTAAGGGATCTATAAGTGTGAATTGATTGCATCAAGGAAAAAGAAAAAAAAACAAGATATTCGAAGTTGAGATTCTAAAGCAAGCAAGCACAGAAATGATGAGACACCCTCTTGCCTCCAAGATGTGACCCTCGAATTCAATTTTAACACTTATCCCCAGTTATCATTATCAAATCTTCATCATCTTCATTTGTATTTAATTTAATTATCTGATGTTCCATCCCTTTGAATTCTTACACCCTTCACTTAAACTGTGTTTCAATATTTTTCGCATCATCTAAGTAATGTAGGTAGGCTATCTAGCTAGTAGTAGTTTGCCCTTTATGGTTTTACGTCACTATAGATGTAGATAAATGGTGGCCACATGGGAGGGTGTGTTATATAATGATACACATGAAAAATGCCTAGCTAGCATATGTTGTAATAGATGATTTTAAATCTTAATAAGGGTAACATGCACTAATGTTTAAAATTTTAATCGCATATACGGTCTGTGCGTGTGTGTGATGACCATTTGGGAATTAAATCACTTGATAGGTAGCGTAGAAATTACTACAAAGTAATGAATGTATCGTATTAAATGGCCGTGGACACAACTTTCTCCAGGGAGTACGATACACTGGTAAGACACCATGCCACAACTATATATAAGTATATTAAGTATGATTTAACTAAATATATGAAAAAATGATGAATATATTAAAATAGTTCACTCGTAGCAGACAAATGGATGATAGCTTTCAAGCACGCTCGTGCCTACCTTGCGTGTTGTGCGCGAGTTACTACTCTCTCATCACACACACACACACAAACATATATATATATATATTCATATTAAGAATATTAAGAATGCAATGTAAAATTACAGAATATGGTTGAAAGAAAAAAAGAAGTAAATCATATACTACCTCAGTCCCACTTATTTCTTCCCATCTTTCTATTTCGGGCGTCCCACATAATTCTTCCCATTTCCATTTTTGGTAAAAAGTTATCCCACTAATTAAACTAATTACACCATTAATATTAAAAAATTCTTCTTGATTTGCGTGTCTACTAATAACTTTTCTCTCTCCATACCTCAAAAGGTGTACTATAATATTAAAATAATATAATTTCTTAATCTCCGTGCCCGCTAATCTTTGGAAAGATTTAGCTGGGACGGAGGAAGTATTACAGAATACCTTTAAGCAAGAATTTAGTAACTAGTTAATGTACAACTAATTGGGGGTGCCGTGTGCATGTTATCACAATTTGTCGTTGTAATGAAAATAGGGAGCAATATAATTCCCAAATGCAGACAATATTCCCCTCATCTTCTTTTTCTTCAGAAGACACCATTATCGTTTGGGTATGTTCGTATATAATATTTTCCTGTGACGCATATAAATATGTAAGTGAACAGTTGATGATGTAATAAATACGACATTGCTTGCTACCGTAGCCTACCGTCACACCCAATCTCCAAGGAAGGTTAAACCGGCGGTTAAATTTTTTGTTTCCCCTAAGAAACTGTAATAAAATAAATCATTGATTGATTTGATAACCGATGCTATTAAGTATTAGCATAAGATATCTATCTCATAACTCATAAGTCTTCATAGTTCACTTGCTCTTAGTTATTTATCAAAAGGGTTATTTTGGTAATTACCGCGCCGACAGATCTTGTGAAACACAACTCACTATTGGGCTTCAGCACAACATATCGGACCAAGGCTTTCTGGCCCACTAAAAATCGGGTCGGGTCGGGCAGGTCAGTTTTCGGTTATTTAGTACAATAACATATAAAATTCACTTCAACCTTCAATGTTATAGTCGATCGATAATGAGAGTTCTGTCGTCTTATGAAGAAAATCATAAATTAGGTAAACGGCGTTATCCACTTCCAACTTTAAGATTAAATATAATTAATCACTTATCAATTATATATAGGGGAATTTTCTGTCAGACCCTAGTAAATTTTTAATTTTCTGTTCAGGCCCTAGCACAAAATGAATAAGTTTAAAGGACCTACTTTATGTAAAAATTCGACTGAAGGATAAAACAATATGATTTGACGAAAATATCCTTACTGAAATGATCCTTTTTATGTTACTCAGTTACAGTATATTGTTACTTTAGGAAACAGACACGTTATTTTTCAATAATATTGTGTTACTCAGTTACAAACTATTTTTCTTACAAAGAATCGAGCACAAAAATTCGACTGCCCCATCCAACCGATTTCGACATGTCATATTGAATTCATATTGATATTGACGACGAACGAGGTAGATTTGCTTGTCTAATTAGGGTGCAAATTCGAGAATATAATGGTAAATCGAATCTAGATTTCGACATAAATTGCAATAATCGGTATAAATTCGAGGTACCCATAAGACATCGAGGTCTATTTTACATTATTGATGTCAGGAACCGAAAGCTCATATCATAACTTCATGCATTTACATAAATTCATGCATACATATAAGTAATTTTATGATACATACATATATATATGATAACGATATTTGATTAAAGAATTATGGGTTATTGGTATGAAAATAAATAGGTTGGAATAAATGAATAGATAAAGTTTATTGTTTAGGAATAAAGAATTAGCGAGTGATGGTTGATATTAAATTAGGGAGATTAAATATTAAAGGGTAGACTTTTGAAACAGGGAATAATGTGAAAGAGAGGAGTTGGGGATAAGAGGTGAATTGCAAAAATTGATTTTCACAATGTAGTTACGAAAATTATAATCCTCGAGATCAAGCTCTTTATTAATTAAAACCTGGAAGTATCATATTGAGAACTTAATAGTCACAATATCAAATTTCGAGAATCATATTTCTTGATAGATGGATTTTTGTAAGTTCAAATTCTCGAAGTCTCATTGTTAAATTATTCAAGAAGGACAAGAGAATAACAATAGAAATAATAAATATGATTGGGGGATTAGATAAGCATTGAATATGATTGGGGGATTAGATAAGCATTGATAACGTAAACATCATGTCATTTATTTAAGTCAACACGCAAACAATAGATAAGAAAAAGGGACAATTAGTCCTTATCACTTCATAACTTACGCAAGCTACATGATAAAGAAGGAATAATACCTGTTATTTGAGAAAAAAGAAGAAAACGAAGAGAAAGACAACCGAACGAAGGAGAAAAAGATATAATTAAGCAAACTCATATCTTCCTTCGTAACTTGGAGGTAAGGAAGTTTGGTAAGATTCCCATAACTTATGTACACGTAAATAAGGATAATAAACTATAATGAAGTGTATTTAGAAGGTTTTGTGATATTTGACAGACTAGGGTTTCTATAGAGTTTTGAAGGGATGCATATTCATATATATAGGAGAACAATTTCTAGAATTAATATACATGAGAGGAATGGCAGAATTCGAAATTATAAGGTAGTTAGGCTCAAGTAGTGCGATTGATCTGATTAAGAATAAAGTTTTCGCCACCTGAAGTTCCTAGTATTTAGAAGACTTAGATGTACAGGGTTTTCGATACCCTAAGCAGAAATTTCGGTAATTCTATATTTTTGATATATGCTTCGAAAGAATTAGGTGAAATCTCGAGATGAAATGTCGAGTAAAATGTCGAGTATAATGTCGAGTGTATTGTCGAGATTTTTGAACTCAAATCAGATAGGATGTCGAGAGGAATTATAATGTTGAATTGTGGTTATAATGTCGAGATCTAAAGATTGATTTATATAGAATGTCGAATGGTGTTATAATATTGACTTCGAAACTTAGGAAGTCGGTTAGATGGACTTCGAGATATTACTTCGAAATCTCATTTGAAGCTTGAGACCTTTTATTAAATTAAAACCTCGAAATAGGAGAATGTTCTTGAAATTAATTAGTATCTCAATCAAACAAAAGGTGGACACACGTGTTGGTTGTAAAATCATTATTAATAATGATAAGTAAAAAGTTTCCTTAGCCTTGAAGAAATCGACACCCATGTATAATAATAGTTTGAATTATATATATATACTAGAAATTTAGAGGCCGCGCCAAGGCGCGGCGATAAATGCCCAGGTTAGCTTTGATTGTGTGTTAAAGGATCGAAGTTTGATTGAATGACACGACCGTTTATTGTAGTTCTTATGATTAAGTGAATAGTATGGATGTCGGAGAGAAATAGCGAGATTCTTTTGGAATAGAGATAATAGAAGTAATGTCGTCATGGACCAGATTAAGTCCTCGAAGGCTGGGAGCTCTAGCTTAGTCCAAACCTGACCTAACTTTTGAAGTGGTGACATATATAACATTATCAATATAGTAGGTTAATAGGCAATATTTACTGGAGCTGCACATAAGGCGCAAAATTAAATACCCATATTTTGCTTATATATGTATTAAATCAGAAAAAATTAGCCAAGTTGTAAACTACAAGAAGAACATATTTTTATTATCATTGGAATATATAAAGGGTAAAGTTATAAAATAACACGATTATATAAAGTAATTATTCTTTCACATACAAGTCTTTGTATCTTTTATTAGACAACGCCAACACAAGGCCATCTAAAGCAAACCACAAATGCAAACGCATTTATAGTAAATGTCGCATTTTGCAATAATAGATATACAACAGCTACATGCATTAAACGCAAGAGAATATTCTTTTAATATAACTATTAATATCATGGTGTTGTTCTGTTAATTCAACATGTGTATTGTAAATTATATGTTTTTAACGTAATATCTCATAATAATTTTTTAATTCTATATGTGCGCTACAAACAATATTTAACCACTATATTAAATATTAAACACATAAAAATTTAAATAATAAATTAAAAACTTATTACTAAAACTAAAGTGTAAATGTTAAAATAAATGCAATTTATAGTTTATAAATATAAGTATACAATTTCCAATTTCTTTAATATACTTTTATTTATGTTATATTTTTGCAATAAAAGGTCTTATTTGTAATTTAAACAACAAATGCAATTTTGCGTTAAGATGCAAATTTGCATTAAAAAAGGGAGAGAAGTAAAAAAAAACGTATTTTCCGTTTGCAGTACTGTTGGAGCGTTTTCACTGCATTTTTTGCATTTGTGTTTTGTTTTAGAGCACAATTAAATATGGTTTAAAAAAACAATACCGTTATAAATATGTTGACAATCCAACAAAACGGTAAGCATTGAAATACATGTGACTATATATCTGGATTTTTACATTGAATAGTTTAACAAATATTACCAAAACCATAATTTCTTCATATTAAATTACCCAATAATCTGCAAAAATAGTAAAAAGGCTTCTAACGTTTTAGAGGGGCTATATCTTTTAAGTATTTTATTAGACAAACTTCGTTGCTTGATTATCCGTGCAAATTATACTTTTTAGTTTTTACCATAATTTTCATATTGATTTACTACTGAAATAATCAAGGATCACTAACGACGTCGTTTCATATAATAAGACAAAAAGTTTCTCCACGGTACAAATAAGTTATTCTCATGAGAAATTGTAGGTTAATAGGGTATCATTGCGCTATAGTATAGATTACGACGAAAACTTACTATTCATTCTACCATTCGCATTTATAATATATAATATATATATATGCATGTTAGGGATTAATAATCATGCCAAAGAAATTAACTAGTAGACATACGAAAAGTTTCAGTATAATATTGGGGTTTCCGATATTTTTAGGGTTTTCAACACAATAAGAATTAGGGTTTTTAATGATATTGTCGGTATAATATAGTTACCAATGATCAAAATATAACTTCTCAGCCAAGAATTTAATATATTATAAGTAATGAACAGAAAGGCAAAGGCTACGGATAGTAACGATCATGCATAATAAAGCATGCATATCATGCACGCATATCATTATAGGAATTTCATATTTACGGATAAAATAATTGTATAGGTCAGGAGTCCGATAAGGGCAAGGACAAGGTTGCTTAAGCAAGCGGAGAAAATAGGCGAAACTTGTGAGTATGATTGCGACATGTACCTTATGTGCTTTATATGCTTACATGTTTTATATGGATTAATTGATTAGTACGTGATATATGTGTGCTATTTATGAATCGACGTGAACTATGTGACCGTAACGTGCTCTTATATGATTTATGTGTCATATAAGGTGTTTTTATAGCATTGCATACATATAAAATAAGGGAGAAACCGTTATGACTACTACGACTACAGATGATATGATACGGATGCTACGGCATATATCCCTACAAATCGAGGGATCTTATAGAGTCCTGTACAGGCAATACGTATCCCTACAAATAGGGGGATTACGACATGGTTATAGAGTCCCATGCATGGGCGCCAACTGGGCGTACAGTACAGTCTAGCTAGTCTATAACGGGAGTATCAAAATAAATTGACATATAGAAATGGCATGTGATCTACGGATCTTATGAATGACCGTTATATGAACGATGATTATGTTATTTGGAATGGCATGGTTATGATATTGATGGAAAGGAACGAATTACTGATTATTTTGTTGTTACTTGTATTTAATTAACATGTTGCGATCATACTCTGAATCGGTGTCTTCACAGTTGTGTAGATAATTAGCAGGCTGCGTAGAAAGCATCTTCATAAGCATGGATTCAAGGTTGGCCAACTACGCTCTCCTCCTGCTCCCCTCTGGTTCATCGTTAGCATATAGAATAGAAACGGATTTAGACTATCGCATTTTGTGACTCATATGATAGGTACATATATGTACATTATTGTGGAAGGAACTAAACCAGATGTACGCACCCGTTTTGTTAAAGGAAATGGTTATGGGAATCGCGAAAAATTTTATACGAATATTTTATAGCTGCGTAAAAAGGTAATAGGAAACGGGGCACTACATGTAGTGGTATCAGAGCCTAGGCTTTAGGTTCTGTAGACATTTGCATAGTAGGTACATGTTATGAATTGCCCTTAAAATTTTCTTGCATATTTAGGCAAAGGGCAATAGGTGATCCGATACCTGTAGAACGGGATGAACCTACTATAGAGGGAGGAGGAAGAACGGCCGTACCTGAATCCCACTCGTCACATACATTTAGACAGCATGAATCTGACCATCCCCTGACAATCCCCCGAGAACGACGGTATGACAAGTTAAGAAAAATGGGTGCTGTGGACTTTATGGGAACGACAGATCCCGCGGAAGCGGAAACATGGCTGAAGAGAACAGAAAGGATATTTCATATGATGCAATGCACCCCAGATGAGAAGTTCGATTATGCTGTCTCACTCTTACAGGGACATGCATACGAATGGTGGGAAACTGTCCCAGATAGTATGGTTCAACCCCCAGTGCTGACCTGGGAAGATTTTCTGAGAGAGTTCAGCGATGCTTACATGCCTGAAGTTTATAAGGATCAGAAAGAAAAAGAATTTTTAGAACTCAAACAAGGAAATCGGTCTGTAAGCGAGTATGAAGTACTATTTAATCAGTTGTCTCGATACGCTTCACATATGATTGCAGTTGAAAGAAATAAGTGCCGAAGGTTTGAAGCTGGACTCCGTTATACTATTAGAAATCGTATTACACCATCAGATATGGAGTCCTATGGGAAACTGAGGGCGGCGGCTATTCGCGCCGAAAGATTAGAAACCGAATCAAGAAACTTTCAGAGTAACAAAAGAAGACCAGGAGAAGAATCGTCAAGCGGGAAGATGAAAAAGATGTATAGTGCACCAAGATCAATGAGCACGCAAAGTAGTTCTGCAAAGGGCAGTACAGGCGGAATGAGACCGGTTGGACGAGGGATTCTACAGACCATACCAGCATGTGAACATTGCGGGAAAAATCATCCGGGCGTTTGTAGATGGCTCACAGGCGAATGTTTTCGATGTGGGCAACGGGGACACTTAGCAAGGAATTGCCCAACATTACAAACAGAAACCACAGTTGAACAATCAAGGATTAGCGGAAATTATACGAATCGCGGAAGAGGAAGGGGTCGAGGACCGTTTAACACAAGTTCTGGAAGAGGAGGTTCAGGAAGCCAGACTTATAGGCCGCCAGCACAAGCAAGAATTTTCACCATGACTCGTGAGGAAGCTAAAGAAGGATCACACGTGATTACGGGTAAATTATCTATCTGTGATATTGATGCATATGTTTTATTCGATCCAGGTGCCACTCATTCATTCATATCACGAACATTTGCATCATTATTACCCGATAAACCCGAAACCCTAGAAGAGGAATTGTATGTTCGACTTCCAACCGGCGAAATAGTTACAGTGAATACAGTATACTTAGAATGCAAAATGGTCAGTGAAGGGATAGAGATGCGAGCAACTTTGTTCGTTATTCCTTTAATGGATTTTGACATAATATTAGGCATGGACTGGTTGTCAAGATACCGGGCGAAGCTTGACTGTTTCAAAAAGGAAATCGAATTGACCCTTGTAGATCAGACACATAAAATATTTAAAGGGGAGAAGGGCGTACGAACGGCACATCAGATATCAAGTTTAGAAACTTCTAAGATGATTAGTAAAGGATGCGAAGGGTATATAGCCTATGTTATAGATGCGCAGTTAAGTGGATTGAAAATAGAAGATATTCCGGTAGTCAGTGAATATCCTGATGTCTTTCCTGAAGAGTTACCGGGGTTACCACCCGATCGAGATACGGAGTTCACTATTGAACTTCAACCAGGCACGGCACCAATATCTATTCCACCATATCGAATGGCTCCGATCGAATTGAATGAGTTAAAGATACAGTTGAAGGAGCTATTAGATAAAGGCTATATACGGCCAAGTGTATCGCCATGGGGAGCACCCGTTCTTTTCGTTAAAAAGAAAGACGGAACGCTCAGATTGTGTATCGACTATCGGCAGTTGAATAAAGTAACGGTGAAAAATAAATATCCGTTGCCTCGGATTGATGATCTATTTGATCAGTTGCAAGGTGCTAGGGTCTTTTCAAAAATCGATCTGAGATCAGGGTATCACCAATTGAAGATTGCGGATAGTGATATTCCAAAGACTGCTTTTAGGACCAGATATGGGCATTATGAATTTTTAGTTATGCCCTTTGGGTTGACGAACGCTCCTGCTGTCTTTATGGCATGATGTCTTCCGACCCTATTTAGACCAGTTCGTGATCGTCTTTATTGACGATATTCTAATATACTCCAAGACAAAAGAGGAGCACGAACAACATTTGGGGATTGTACTCCAAACCCTACGGGAAAAGAGGTTGTATGCGAAACTTTCTAAGTGCGAATTTTGGTTAGATCAAGTAGTATTTATGGGGCATGTAGTCTCTGGTAAAGGTATACAAGTCGATCCCAGTAAAATTGAAGCAATGATCAAGTGGGAAAGCCCTAAAAATGTAGCAGAAGTTCGTAGTTTTCTGGGATTGGCCGGATATTATCGGCGATTCGTAGAGAATTTCTCACTAATAGCAGCCCCAATGACGAAGTTATTACGTAAAGGAGTTGTATTTAAGTGGACTGATGAATGCCAAAGGAGTTTTGAAGAATTGAAGGAACGATTAACAACAGCTCCTGTACTGACTATTCCATCAGGTACTGAAGGTTTTGTGATCTATAGTGATGCGTCCTACCAAGGACTAGGATGCGTGCTAATGCAAAATGGAAAAGTAGTGGCGTATGCATCTCGACAGCTGAAGCCATACGAAACATCTTACCCAACTCATGACTTAGAGTTAGCGGCTGTGGTGTTCGCACTGAAGATATGGCGACACTACTTATATGGTACGACATTTCAGATATTTACTGATCATAAAAGTCTGAAATATCTATTAAGCCAAAAAGAATTGAATATGAGACAGAGGCGGTGGATCGAACTGTTAAAAGATTATGACTGTACTATAGAGTATCATCCTGGAAAGGCTAACGTCGTTGCTGATGCTTTGAGTCGGAAATCATATGGTACTATCTCTTATTTATCGGCATGTTCTTTATCAAGTCTAATCGATCTCAGAAAGATGAATACGGAGATGAAAGTAGACGATACTGGTGCTATCTGTGCCTCGATAGTAGTTCGACCTATCATGTTAGATCGAATCAGACAAGTACAGTTTAAAGACGAAAAGCTAGCTAAGATTGCTGATAAAGTGAAACAAGGGTTAGGGAAGTCTTTTGTAATAGGCGATAATGGAACTTTGACAATAAATGGCCGTATATGTGTTCCTGATATCGATAATCTTCGACAAGAGATAATGGAAGAGGCACATACCGCTCCTTATGCAATGCATCCAGGCAGTACGAAGATGTATCGGACCCTTAAATCTCACTATTGGTGGCCAAGGATGAAAAAGGATGTGGCTGAATATGTGCTGAAATGTTTAACGTGTCAGCAAATCAAAGCTGAACACCAAGCGCCAGTGGGTAAATTACATCCTTTACCCATACCTGTTTGGAAATGGGAACGAATAACGATGGATTTTCTTTATGGACTTCCTCCAACGGTTAAGAAAAATGATGCCGTGTGG
The DNA here is from genome assembly GCA_027422505.1 of Craterostigma plantagineum. NCBI lineage: Eukaryota > Viridiplantae > Streptophyta > Magnoliopsida > Lamiales > Linderniaceae > Craterostigma > Craterostigma plantagineum. The sequence goes on from JAPQWV010000015.1 coordinate 6,224,853, forward strand.
GTAATTGTCGACAGGCTCACGAAATCAGCCCATTTTCTACCATTTAGATGGGGTTCTACATTAGAATACTTGGCAAAAAGATATGTCAACGAAATAGTTCGGTTACACGGGGTACCTATTTCTATCGTATCTGATCGTGATCCCCGATTTACTTCTAGATTTTGGGGCAGTTTACAGGAAGCGCTCGGTACTAAATTACATTTTAGTACGGCGTTTCATCCACAGACCGACGGTCAGTCAGAAAGGACGATACAGACCCTGGAAGACATGCTTCGAGCGTGCGTAATCGAATTCAAAGGATCATGGGATGATTACATAGCGCTAATGGAATTTGCCTATAATAATCAGTTCCATTCAAGTATTGGAATGGCCCCGTACGAAGCTCTGTATGGTCGGAAATGTCGAAGCCCAATTTGTTGGGATATGGAAGGAGAACAAGTATTGGAAGGACCAGATCTGATTCAGGATACAATGGAAAGGGTTGAAATAGTTAAGAGTCGACTAAAAGCAGCCCAGGATAGACAGAAAAGTTATATTGATCAACACAGACGAGAAATGGAATACGAAGTTGGAGAAAAAGTATTTTTGCGAGTATCTCCATGGAAAGGAGTGTTGCGATTTGGAAAGAAAGGAAAGTTGAGCCCACGTTACATTGGACCATATGAAGTACTAGAAAGGATCGGACCATTAGCTTACCGATTGGCATTACCACTTGAATTATCGCAGATTCACAATGTGTTCCACGTTAGTATGTTACGGCGATACAGATCAGATCCCACACATGTTCTACGTGACGAACCAATAAATATTTCTGAAGATTTGAGCTATGTAGAAGAACCAGCAGAAGTCCTGGAATATGCTAACAAGCAGTTACGAAATAAAACGATTCCAATGGTAAAAGTACGGTGGAAAAATCATTCGGCTCGTGAAGCAACATGGGAGACCATAGAACATATGAAGACCCAGTACCCATGGTTATTAGCCGAAACAGGTACGAAATTTCGAGGTCGAATTTTTTAAAGGGGGGGAGAATTGTCAGGAACCGAAAGCTCATATCATAACTTCATGCATTTACATAAATTCATGCATACATATAAGTAATTTTATGATACATACATATATATATGATAACGATATTTGATTAAAGAATTATGGGTTATTGGTATGAAAATAAATAGGTTGGAATAAATGAATAGATAAAGTTTATTGTTTAGGAATAAAGAATTAGCGAGTGATGGTTGATATTAAATTAGGGAGATTAAATATTAAAGGGTAGACTTTTGAAACAGGGAATAATGTGAAAGAGAGGAGTTGGGGATAAGAGGTGAATTGCAAAAATTGATTTTCACAATGTAGTTACGAAAATTATAATCCTCGAGATCAAGCTCTTTATTAATTAAAACCTGGAAGTATCATATTGAGAACTTAATAGTCACAATATCAAATTTCGAGAATCATATTTCTTGATAGATGGATTTTTGTAAGTTCAAATTCTCGAAGTCTCATTGTTAAATTATTCAAGAAGGACAAGAGAATAACAATAGAAATAATAAATATGATTGGGGGATTAGATAAGCATTGATAACGTAAACATCATGTCATTTATTTAAGTCAACACGCAAACAATAGATAAGAAAAAGGGACAATTAGTCCTTATCACTTCATAACTTACGCAAGCTACATGATAAAGAAGGAATAATACCTGTTATTTGAGAAAAAAGAAGAAAACGAAGAGAAAGACAACCGAACGAAGGAGAAAAAGATATAATTAAGCAAACTCATATCTTCCTTCGTAACTTGGAGGTAAGGAAGTTTGGTAAGATTCCCATAACTTATGTACACGTAAATAAGGATAATAAACTATAATGAAGTGTATTTAGAAGGTTTTGTGATATTTGACAGACTAGGGTTTCTATAGAGTTTTGAAGGGATGCATATTCATATATATAGGAGAACAATTTCTAGAATTAATATACATGAGAGGAATGGCAGAATTCGAAATTATAAGGTAGTTAGGCTCAAGTAGTGCGATTGATCTGATTAAGAATAAAGTTTTCGCCACCTGAAGTTCCTAGTATTTAGAAGACTTAGATGTACAGGGTTTTCGATACCCTAAGCAGAAATTTCGGTAATTCTATATTTTTGATATATGCTTCGAAAGAATTAGGTGAAATCTCGAGATGAAATGTCGAGTAAAATGTCGAGTATAATGTCGAGTGTATTGTCGAGATTTTTGAACTAAATCAGATAGGATGTCGAGAGGAATTATAATGTTGAATTGTGGTTATAATGTCGAGATCTAAAGATTGATTTATATAGAATGTCGAATGGTGTTATAATATTGACTTCGAAACTTAGGAAGTCGGTTAGATGGACTTCGAGATATTACTTCGAAATCTCATTTGAAGCTTGAGACCTTTTATTAAATTAAAACCTCGAAATAGGAGAATGTTCTTGAAATTAATTAGTGTCTCAATCAAACAAAAGGTGGACACACGTGTTGGTTGTAAAATCATTATTAATAATGATAAGTAAAAAGTTTCCTTAGCCTTGAAGAAATCGACACCCATGTATAATAATAGTTTGAATTATATATATATATATATATATATGCATGTTAGGGATTAATAATCATGCCAAAGAAATTAACTAGTAGACATACGAAAAGTTTCAGTATAATATTGGGGTTTCCGATATTTTTAGGGTTTTCAACACAATAAGAATTAGGGTTTTTAATGATATTGTCGGTATAATATAGTTACCAATGATCAAAATATAACTTCTCAGCCAAGAATTTAATATATTATAAGTAATGAACAGAAAGGCAAAGGCTACGGATAGTAACGATCATGCATAATAAAGCATGCATATCATGCACGCATATCATTATAGGAATTTCATATTTACGGATAAAATAATTGTATAGGTCAGGAGTCCGATAAGGGCAAGGACAAGGTTGCTTAAGCAAGCGGAGAAAATAGGCGAAACTTGTGAGTATGATTGCGACATGTACCTTATGTGCTTTATATGCTTACATGTTTTATATGGATTAATTGATTAGTACGTGATATATGTGTGCTATTTATGAATCGACGTGAACTATGTGACCGTAACGTGCTCTTATATGATTTATGTGTCATATAAGGTGTTTTTATAGCATTGCATACATATAAAATAAGGGAGAAACCGTTATGACTACTACGACTACAGATGATATGATACGGATGCTACGGCATATATCCCTACAAATCGAGGGATCTTATAGAGTCCTGTACAGGCAATACGTATCCCTACAAATAGGGGGATTACGACATGGTTATAGAGTCCCATGCATGGGCGCCAACTGGGCGTACAGTACAGTCTAGCTAGTCTATAACGGGAGTATCAAAATAAATTGACATATAGAAATGGCATGTGATCTACGGATCTTATGAATGACCGTTATATGAACGATGATTATGTTATTTGGAATGGCATGGTTATGATATTGATGGAAAGGAACGAATTACTGATTATTTTGTTGTTACTTGTATTTAATTAACATGTTGCGATCATACTCTGAATCGGTGTCTTCACAGTTGTGTAGATAATTAGCAGGCTGCGTAGAAAGCATCTTCATAAGCATGGATTCAAGGTTGGCCAACTACGCTCTCCTCCTGCTCCCCTCTGGTTCATCGTTAGCATATAGAATAGAAACGGATTTAGACTATCGCATTTTGTGACTCATATGATAGGTACATATATGTACATTATTGTGGAAGGAACTAAACCAGATGTACGCACCCGTTTTTGTTAAAGGAAATGGTTATGGGAATCGCGAAAAATTTTATACGAATATTTTATAGCTGCGTAAAAAGGTAATAGGAAACGGGGCGCTACAATTGAGTTGATAACGTCGAGATTTATGCAGTTTTCATCTGTTTTCTAGTGTCGTTTGTGATTTTTCGTTCTTTTCTCCCGATCCATTGATTGTATACAGAATGTTTTATTTACGACAAACAAGGCGTTATTACATTTCAGCAACGTGTTACTTCTAAATCAATATTGTTATTAACCATAAGACATTTGTTATTTTTTGCTATGTGATAAGTATTTCTTTTTTTACACGATTTAGGAAAAATATAATATTTGTTTCTTGCAACTAATCGATACAAATTCGGGGTACCCATGAGAAATTGAGGTCTATTTTACCTTATTTAGTCAATAACGACGAGATTTATGCAGCTTTCATCTGTTTTTAGTGTCGTTTGTGATTTTCGTTCTTTTTCTCCCGATCCATTGGTTGTATACATAATGTGTTTTGTACGACAAACAAGGCGTTATTACCTTTCAGAGACGTGTTACTTTTAAATCAACATTTTAACCATAAGACATTTGTTATTTTTTGCTAAGTTATAAGTATTTCCATTTTACACGATTTAGGGAAAATATAATATTCCTTTCGTGTAAGTAATCCGTATAAATTCGAGGTACCCATGAGAAATTGAGGTCTATTTTACATTATTGAGTCAATAACGATGTGATTTATGCAGTTTCATCTGTTTTTTAGTGTCGTTTGTGATTTTCGTTCTTTTTCTCCCGATCCATTGGTTGTATACAGACTGTGTTATTAACAATATATGAATCGTTTTCTAATGTAGGATGTGGTATTTTTTGTGTGAAGATTTGTTATTTACTAGAAGAGATGTGTCATACGTCGCTAAGTGATTTGGAAAAACAAAGAAATAAATTTAGCTCCGGCGCCTGTGGCCGCCGAGAAGCATCACCGAGAAGCAGATAAGCAGCTGAGAAGCGTCGTCGAGAAGCAGCCGTCACTTTCATTCCACCCCCTCTTCTTCGAACACGTCAGCAGCGACCCAACTTTCCTTCTTGGACGACGTCCTTCGAGCTCTACTACGACGATTGGTCTGGGTCGGGCCTCCTCGTCTGCTCATGAAGGTCGAGATTATAGGCGGAAATCATGCTTAAAGATTAGCTCGCTCGTTAGAGAAGACGATGGCAAATGTTTGTAAATTTTGCATTTGTTAGGGGGTAAATATATTATATTACATAGTTTGGGTATTTTTTTCTCAGAATTTTGAAAAGTAGATACTTAATACTAACTGAAACTATATTGGGCCTCAAGACATAGTGGCTTACACGTAATTAACCCAAGAAACGAGTGGACCTATTTAATAATAGTAAAGCATATTAAAGTAAGGTAATCAGTGTGTGGGACCCACGTTGATTAAATATCAAGGGAAGGGGGTGGTGCTCACGCGGCAAGGCGGCATTATAATCTTCGGATTGACGAAATAACTACTTTTGACAAAACAAAATTGGAAAATATCACAAATGTAAAATTTATCCCTAACACATCACGTGACAAAGTCGAACGTTATCCGCTGGATCTTCGCCACGTGTGCAGAAATCAACCTCGTTCTTATCTACTAAAAGATCTTCAGCTTCTTGTCTCCTCCCGCGAATATCTCGGACCGTCCACGTCACACCCTCAGATCTGATCCAACGGCTGTAATTCCATCTCGATCCAACCATTCGTCGATAAATATCTCCCCAGTAGCGATCACTCTTAGCACCTTCTCTTAGTCTGAAGAAAAGAAGAGTCGAATAGTTTTAAGAAGAAGCGTATAGTAGCTCAGCAAAATGGGTTTGCTCGATCAGCTATGGGACGATACTGTGGCGGGGCCCCGACCCGATAACGGATTGGGGAAACTCCGAAAACACAGCACCTTCAGCTTCCGACAACCTGATTCACCCAAGGGTACGCCGATTGTTCGATCGTCTGAAAATGAAACGAACTCCTTTTTTGAACTGATCGTCAGTAGCAGTCTTCGTTAACAATATGCCACGTAATCTATGATGGAATAATTACGCGATGATCGTACGCTTTGTCTCTGAGATCCACGCGATATAGGGATTGGGGGGATTCTTTTTTTCGTTTGTTGCAGACGAGATTGTGGGCTATTTTATGTTACAGCTAGGTTGATGGTGTTTGTTCTGACAATTTTTTTTTTTGTGACTTTGGCAGAATCAGAAATAGGAAATAATATTGGGAGTAGTATCAGTGAAGAAACGGAGACAGTGAGGGTGACGAAGAGCATAATGATAATGAAGCCGCCGTCTTTGGACCTTAAAGATTCTCCACCAGTTTCGCCGGCCGGTTCAACTCCTCCGGTATCTCCCTTCGCCGGTAAGCTCTTCATGCATACTTTTGCATGCTTAGACGACGTCGTATTGCATGGAATAAAGAGACTTTCAGTTTCAAGAATGAATTTGTATTAGAACGGATGAAATGAAACTTGCCGCCCTATAAATTGATGTTTAGTATCTGAAAGAATTTCTTGGGATTGGCACACGAGGGCGATATTGTACTAATTTCGACCCGTGAGTTTAATAATTCCAGGAATACATGCTAGATGGTTTTCCATGATGAATGAACTGAATTGTAAATATCTTGCTCATCACCATCGCTAAGCAAACTATCTTGTCGCTTTTTCAGTTTCAAGAATGTATTTTAGAACTTGTAATGATCACTTCTTGATACGAATCTCATCGCAAATATTACATGCATCATAAGCAAGCCAAGATGTGTTATTAGTTATTACATATCTATCAGCGTCTACTTACATTGTTTATCTATGAATGAATGAATGAATGAATTAGGAGGCGCCGGAGGGAGAGAGGCGTTTAGGTTTCGGAGACGATCTGCGTCTTTTGCATACGAGAGGGCCGGTGGAGTGGGACCCAGGAGCCCTCCTCCTCCTTACGACCTGTGATCTCTGATCTGAAAATGGTGATGTTGATGTCCTAAACGGGGATCTGCTTTTGTTGTTTGTTTTGTTTGAGGTTGTAGAGAAAAAAAAGGGTTTTTCGAATGCTTAAGCTTTTTGTGTATTTGTTGTATATATCCTTCCAACGGAGTATAGTAGTTTCTGCTTGTCTGTGTGGGGACTGAGTGACTCTGTAATATATGGCTTTTCTTGTATGATAGGGGAAGGCAAAAATCTTTTTAACTTTCTTGTGACAACATTCAAATTTTATCATTTATGGGATGGATGTTAAAGGGGACATGAAAGAGAGAAACTGAAATAATTGTCATAAAAGAGAACATACAGTGAGTGACAACAGTTAAGCCAACCAAGCCAATTACGAATCAATTCATTGCTTCTGGCGATTCTTTGCGCTCAGTATCTACACAACAATGACGAACTACTACAGCCACTATCAATCTCAAAAAGGGGGCTTTACATTATAGATAGGTTGCTTCGTTTTTGAGATGCCAGAAAAGATGAATCGAATCAATTTTCTTTTTGCCTCCGAGCGATCGATCATTTACCATCGAGGCCCAAGTTCTTTTGGATGTCCCTGGTAAGGCTGAACTGCTTGGTGTTATGCCATGGAAAGAGTGTACGTGTGATGGGAAGTTTCCTTCGAAGATCCTACAATAATTAAAAGAAAAACCAATTTGATAGATCGATGAACAGCAACTTATCTTTGTTTGCTTTTTTTCTTTTTGATCCTATGGAGGAAGTAAGACTACCTTGAATGTAGTGTCTGGTAAATACGAGTAAGATCGCTGCAATACGAATTCGTATTAGCAAAGTGTGAGGAAGTTTAAACAACGTAAATTCTCGAAAGGAACAATGTAACAGTAAAAACCTGAAGGGAATTTAGATATTCAGTCTCATGGTGGCGAATGATGTTGGTCAAGGACACCGCGCAATCATCTGGCGACTGATATAGAGTAATAGACATCGTCGATATATTTCATTTGAAAAAAAATTTGGTACACATGAAATTAGAGATTGCAGAATAATCTACACTTCCATTTTCAGCATACCTGAAATACTGTGGAATCTTTGCATTCATGCTTTGCATCTAGCTGCACATTTCCCTCTTCAAAGTAGTGAGCCCCAACCTATAAAAATGCAAAGATTAATGAATCAGTACTTTAGTCTACCAAGTCTCTTCGTGGGACAGTTGCACAGCGTTATGGCGGATTACCTGTATTTTGCCTCTAACTTCAATAATCTGCAGCTCATCTTTAAATTCTACGTTCCATATTGAATGCCAGCTTCCATTGCTATGCAAGAAAATGGAAGTGTGACGAGGCAAGAAAAATATTCAAACTTGATAGACGTAATAGCAACAAATATAAGAATATGACAAATCTATGCACCAGCAATATAGTCAACGCATCGAGCATGTACCAAAAAATTCTGGGGGCTGTGTCTCGCTGCAGAAATTACCACAACAAGCCCAAAATCTGATCCCGATTCTTTCGCATCTTTTCCAGCAGAGCAATAAACCGAGCAGACTCCCTTAGGGTAAGCTTCACTGACATATTTAATCATTTCCGCATCCAAGGCACACCTACGACGAATGGTTTTAGTGGTCGAAGCCAAAAATCAGAGCGAAAAAGGACAAAATCAGTCAGGTGGTTCATCTTCACGATGCAATGTGCACAAATTTGATGGCTGGACAAACGTACAATTTTTTTTAGTAAAACTACGATAAAATGGACATCACATAAGCGCCAACTCTTACCGATATTCCTCAATGTATGACGATGGGAGCTCATCATCATTTGCCGGCCTAACATCTTCACAAACCTGAATCAACATAGGCATTTGATTTCTGTTGTATATAATCGGAAGAGCAGAGGTAAGAAACCAAACTCACCTGTTTGACATGGTCCACAATAGCAACCTGCGCAGTCCGAGGATCCAAAAACTCGTTCCTATCAATCTCACTGTATGGTGTAACTAAAACCTGGCAACATCAAAGGTACGCAAAAAAAAAAAAAAAGCAATCAGATGGAAAACTCCAACTCTTCACTAGACACGCTTCAGAATATAATACGCAACAAATTTGACTGTGCTAATATCAGTTCCAAATTCCACGGAAAAAAGAACAGAACAAAAAAAAAATCAACCTCGCCACTCCGATCGGGAAAATCGAGGCAGATCATTTGGGACTTGTTGTAAACAGGATAGGCCTCCGCACAAGCCCTCTTATGAACTCTTTCATCCTTCAAAACAGCTTTTAAATCTGTTCAAAACACAGGCATCATTTTCTCGCAACAGCAAATCCACGATCCACAACCGCGCCGGGCGCGGGGAAGATCATGCGTTACCTTTGGCGACGTACTGAATTTCGCCGGCCGGAGAGTTGAGGAGGAACCATTTGGCGATCTCAATTTTCTGCTTGTCAGTCAGCTGCGACGTCGTTTCGTCGTCGTCTGACATTGCTTGACATTCCAATGTAGGTCAGGTGCTCTCAGTATCTAATTTGGCCGATTTGGAAAAATCTACTTTTCTTTTTTTCTTCAGATTATAATAATTATACATGCTCACTAGTTTAGCTAGGGCTTTAATTAATTTTCTTCACCTGGTCTATGTGGAATGACATTACCCTCGATGGTGCAATTTCTATTGGGCCATGAGCTGTCATGTCATTTGGGTCAACCCAAAAAGGATTGTTATGGGCCTGGCGCAGCCCAATCCTAACAAGTAAAATCGTTGACTAGTGACGTTTTACTTTTATCACGAACGAACTATCGAAATTTTGGATATAATCATGGTGTTAAAGATCGTTAAGTAAATGCACAATTTTAAAATGTTGAGGAATATTTTAACAAGAAATTAGCGGAATGGAGTCAAGAAATTAGTCTACTTTGTCCAATTAATGTGGAAATCAACCCATAGGGTGTGTTTGGTTGGGGGTATAAGGGGAGATTAGGAGGTATGGATTAACTAAAACAGTGTTTGGTACACAGATTTATTTAAAGGTGGGGTTTTACCTAATACCCCTTAATACTCCCTATAAGTCATTAAATAAATCAGCCTCCGAGGTTCCCTTTATTTAATCCCGTGTGTTTGTGACATATTTATCCATATTTATTAATTTATTTCCTCACTTACCCTCCTCTCTCGATGCAGATTTTACCTTGCATATCCATCGTCTCTTCCGTCAAGGACAAGCGCCTCTCAAGGGGCTTCTGCGTTTTTTGCTTCTCGCTCGAATGCTTCATCGCCGGGTCTACGGATCGGAACTTGTTCCCCGCCGGCACGAGAACAGGCCGGCGAGCCTCGGCTTCGTTGTGGCTCGTGGATTTGACCCTCGCTGGCCGCGACATTGTGGAATTCTGCTAGGGGTTAGGGTTCGATTGTGTGAATTTGCAACTGGGGAGGTTTTCGCTTTTCGATTTTTAGGTGTGTGTGCCTTCGCTTTACTGTGATGTGGTGATATGAGCACTTCGATTTCAAGTTGGGAGCTTTTCCTTTTGCTCGTACGATCTGAAAGGGGCTCAGTCTAAGAACCGGCAAGAAAATTATTGACCTTGTTGAGAATTAGAAAATATTCGATTTGTAAATTGGTTTACCTTGTTGAGAATAAGAAAAATAAGATCTATTGAATATTGATTTGAGCTATTGCGACCAAGAATCCAAAAGAAAAACAAATCAAGCGATGTTGACATCGTTGAGATTTGAGAATCAGGTTGCATATGGCTTCCGAATGCATGATTAATGAAGTTTAATTTAAAAGGGTAAAATTGTAATTGCCTTTAATTAAATCTAATACCATTTAAATCCATCTACCAAACATACCATACATCATTACTTGATCCCATCAACCAAACATCCGAAATAACTCAAATACTCCATTATATAAACTCAACTAAAACTAATACCATCTAAACCCATCCTTCCAACCAAACGGGCTCTTAGAGTGTGTGTCGTTGGATATTAGGGAGGATTAGAGGGGTTATGATTAAGTAAAGTAGTAATTGGTAGGAGGGTTTATTTAAACGTAGGATTTAGTTGAGGGGTTAAGATTAAGTAAAATAGTGTTTGGTAGAAGAGTTTATTTAAAGGTGAGATTTAGTTAATAACTCCTCAATACCCCTATCATGGTATTAACTAAAACTACTCCCCACTCTACCTTTAACTAATCCCCGGCATTTATGACAAAGTTACCATAATTTATTAAATATCAAACTCAAAATATGGGTAAATTTGTAACTGAGTTTAATTAAACTTAAAAACATCTGAAATTATTTAGCAAATCCATCCGATATCATAATTTAAATTCATAAACGTAAAAATCCAAACCATACATTATTTAAACGCAACTAAATCTAATACCATATAAACCCAACCTCCTAACCAAACCAACCTTAGGTTACATTCCCCATTCCAATCTAAATTTTGAATTTTTTATGAGAACTCAATAAAGTTGCGCTGTTTTCTACGCGAGATAGTTTCTTAAGGGCTCCATAGCATTAATGGAATGGAATGCATATTGCATACACAACACTAGTCACTAGTCATGTGGAGCTGCTCATTAATACCCCATTCACAAGATACCAATAGTGCTATCTAACACTTCTTTCTATCTACCTAAAGGCCATCTCCAACCGAAAAACTCATTCTCAAACCCAAAATACAGTAAATGTCACATCAAACAATAATTCTACTCCAACCATTAAACTCAAACTCAAACTCAAAAGAATATTCTTAGATATTCTCTTTCACACCAACTTTTATAAATTTTCAATACCACCAAAATACTTTACAAATTTACAAATTAGTATCACAATATTATTATAAAAATCAATTAATTGATAAAATTACTTATACAATGACTAAGCCTACGTGTTGATAAATTGTGTGAAACAAAAGTCAATGAACAATGTCAATTTAAATAAATAATCAATTAAACCAACACAAATTAAATCATCATTAAGCCATTAAAAGAAACCAATAATAAAGTAAGGTCATTAAGCTCAAGAGTATATGAACATTGAAAATTTAGCTATTAACTAAAGCATTTAGGTACGAGAATATAATTTTAAATTTATGTGGGTGAATTATGTAAGACTTTGAAACTTTTCAGGAAATGAACAGTAAGGCCATCTCCGGCCGATACCTAAAATAGGATGCAAAATAGGTTTTTTGTGTCCAATGGACACTTGTACCAATACTTAAAATGGGTATTGACCTATTTTGGTGACATAGAAACGTAAATTTGGGTTTGTACTATTCATCAACCAATAACTTTTTAACTCCTATTAAAATGACCCATATTAATTTATTGATTTAATTTTAGTACAAAACATTTTCATTTTTCATTTGTTTTAATTTTACTTCATTGTTTTATATTTATATAAAATGTCAATAATATTTATAATTGTAAACTAAATGCTTATGTTATTTATAAATTTCTAAAATAATATTTTAATTTGTCGTTTCGTCTAATTTGTTAAATTGTAAAATATGTGGGTAATATTGAAAATTAATAAAAGTTGATTTGAAAGAGAATATTTTAAGAATGTTCTTTTGAGTTTGAGAATGAGTTTAATGGTTGGAGAAGAATTACTGCATTTTGAGTTTGAGAATGGGTTTGAGTTTGAGAATAGGTTTTTCGGTTGGAGATGGTCTAAAAACGTATTTTTTGGTTTGGAAGAGAGAGAAAATGTCTTTATTCTCATTTTAGGTATAAGAATAGGTATTGGTTGGAGTGCTTTTGGTTGTTTTTGCTGTATAATAGGCGCCGATTGGAGTTGGTCTTAAAGCATATATCGATGCTTATCAATAGATCTTATTTTTTCTCCAAATCGCGATTTTATAACTATATTGGCCCAAGGAAATGCATAATTATTCACAAAAGATACGATAGATTGACAGACAGACACGTCACAACATTGAAAAACAAACTTGTAATCCAATCCTCAAAGACAATCCACAAGCAATCATGTATGACAGGCGACTCAATTAACACAGCAGTAGATATGAACGTTTAAAAATCGAAGACAAAGTAAAATAATGTAAAACAAAAATACTATTCATGTATTGACTGAAGCCAAACACGCCGGAAAACTCATCTTCTTCAACTCCTGCATCGGGTGATTGCGCTGCAGCCGCGGCTGTACGGATTCGCCTGAGCTCCCGGCCGGCAGTTGTAGTACGACGCGCCGCGCCGCGAGCAAGGAACGTTGTTCCTCTGCAGCGCGCCGTAGCTGATGTACCGGCGCGTGGCTAAGATGCGCCGGCTTGACTCCGAATCGAGGCCGAACTCATCGTCGCCGTTCTCCATACACTCGGCCACGGTCCCTCGGCAACCAGATCTGACTCCGAACCCGACGGCGACGTCGTTGGAGCCGATGCCGGCCGACACGAGGCACGCCACCATAGATGCGACGAGGAGGAAGATCGGTAGGAGCGTCCTGAGGAAGTTCGCCGCCATCAGCAGAAATATGTGGAGCTGAGAATGATTTTGGGTCGCCTGCGTTGGGAGGAGGTAAGGGTTATGCGTCGGAGCGTGGAGAGAAGTAAAGTAGAGAAGAAAAGGAAAGTTAATAATTATTGCTCAAATTGGTGGTAAATAAATGTATTGTGGGCCAATTCACGCTCTTCGCGATGTGCGAGGGTGTAATTGTAAGAATCAGTATTTGTTTTCTAATGAAATTTCCAGTTGAAAATAAATAGGATAATAGAATATAAAACTACGTGGGCCCCTCAAACGGGCGTCAAATTCGTCGCAAGCGCGTCAACACGCTTTATCAATAGCCAGCTGTACCTGTAAGTTGTAAACATGACCTCACGCTCACATAGTAAACTATCCAACTTTTTTGTTCGAAGTTATAAAATTGGGATTGGAATATTTAGAATACAATTCGAATAAGATTATATATTTGTTCGAGATATATTCGAATACGAATATGAAATCACAATAATCGACGAATATTATTCTATTCGAATAATTTAATATATTTTATAAATTTTATTATTTTTTGAACATAAATCAAAGAATAATAATTATAATTTAGAAGTTTTGTTTATTTCTAATAGTAAAGTGTAGAATTAACTTTCACCATAAATTACAAAATTAATATTTATGTGTAAATAATTTTCTTTGAATAACATTCATGAAATAAAATGTAATGAATTAAAAGAACAACATTTTTTAGTCCCGATGTTTGGAGCATGGGCGTTTCCGGTCCCCCCATGTTCCGATGCTACACTTAGTCCCCAATGTTACCAATTTTGGACGATTTTTGGTCCATCGACTAATTAATCACTAATTTAGACGAAATTTAACACGTGAGAGCCCATGATCTCCTTTTACTCGACGTAAAACCTCATAACACATCTCTTCGACTTAAACACACATGAACATCATTATACATTACATCTAGGAAATGATGGACAACCTTGAAAATGAGTTAAATGTGTTATGTAATGATGCTCAAGTGCGTTTAAGTCGGAGAAAAAGATGTGATATGAGGTTTTACGTCTAGTGATCATGGGCTCTCACGTGTTAAATTTCGTCTAAATTAGCGATTAAATTAATCGAGGGACCAAAACCGCCCAAAATCAATAACATTGGGGACTAAAAGTGTCATCTCAGAACATGGGGACCAGAAACGCCTATGCTCCAAACATCGGGGACTAAAAATGTCGTTCGCCCATATGCCTACATTATTATTGATGGGGAACAAAACTTTAAGAAATTGTACAATTTCTAAGGTTTTTTTACCCTTTGGTGCCAATACAAATATTACACTTCAATAAATATTTTAAATATATATTTTAAATATAATAATATTTATATTTTTATTAAATGTAAAGATAAATATTCAAATATAATCCATATTCGAGTATTCAAATATTTCCGAATACGAATACGAATCGATTTATGATCCGATTACATATTCGTATGCGTATTCGATTGTCATCCGAATATGAATAGACTATTTTGGCATTCGACTCGATTCGATTCGTTTCGCTCACATGAGAGGACCCTTGATGTAGTTATAAGAATTTCATGGGCTATTTTGTAATTGAATCGTCGGACTTTTGCACAGCTCATTAATGGCCTAGGCCCAACATATTATTGGTGAGTTGGCCCAATAAATGCTTACGGCCCATTAGGGTTTTAAGATCGATCCCGTTTTCCCTGCCTCGATGCTATAAGTTAGCCGAAGCTGTGAATTATCTTCTCTGCAGCGTTTCAATCTTCGACTCGAAAAGGTAAATTTTTGCTTGCTTGGATTCGTACTAGACATGAAATTTGTAATATGTTTCTAGCTCAGTATTTGAGTTTTTTCTTCTCTTTTCTTTCGTAGTTGTTTGTGTGTTCAGCTTTTAGCGATTTCGTGAGCTTTGCTGAATATCGTGACAAGATGCAGAACGAGGAAGGACAAAACATGGATCTTTACATCCCCAGGAAGTGGTACGTTGTCTGCTTAGTATAATTTTTGCTAATTAAGCATATATTGCGCTAGTCTCTACAGCCGATAATTTTTTTGTCTTCGATCATCGAATGATGCAGCTCGGCTACGAATAGGCTGATTACTTCTAAAGATCATGCTTCTGTTCAGATCAACGTTGGACATTTGGACGAAAATGGCCGCTACACTGGTCAATTCTCCACATTTGCTCTGTGTGGGTTCATCCGTGCTCAGGTATGTCATATATTGCTACTCCATGTAGCTTGAGATTTGTCGTGTGTGTTTTCTTGACTGAATTCCATGATTGTTTGCTTAAGCTGCAGCTAAAGAACTGTGTACAGGCTTTGTTCTGTTTTACTCTGCAATTAGATACTACTGAACTGAGAGAAAACAATGTTGTAGGTCCAATGTTTGGATTGTGTGAGTTTACATTGATTGATATGCATAGCTAACCCTTGAAATTTCTGTTCTAATTGCCGACAGGGTGATGGCGACAGTGCCCTGGATAGATTGTGGCAGAAAAAGAAAGTCGAAGCCCGACAGCAGTGAGATGCTCCCTTGGCCGTTGAAGAAGAAAAAGCTTGGTGGACTATTTCTATGCTATTATGGTTTGAGCTGTGTTTCGTTTTAATTCTGAGTTGTTTTTAGAAGCAAGCTATGCCTTTTGCGTTTTTACTCCCTTGAACCAGAGATTTCCCTTTGATGGTTGTGTTTTCTTGCATTTGCTGACTATTGTGGGATATGAACGCTTTCCAGTGGTCATTCTTATTAAGTTCCCACGTTGTTAAACTACAAATGGTTCACAATTAGTCCCTATCCCTAAGCCTAAACAAGTAAATTAAATGGAAGTGTACTCCATTACTAAGATAGAGAATTAGTTCAGCTAGGGATCTTTCTTATTATAATTGGAGGTATTAAAACTTAAAAGCCTTGGGATAATCTTCTCATTTCAGCAATGGCTGAAAATCTCGAAAAAAAAAAACTCCCTCACAACCTTTTTTATCATCGAATTTCCATTTAAATTAGACTATGACTTGACCTAACTGTAAAACCCGTACGTGTGAAACAAGACAACTCAAACCAAACGAACTAATTGGAAGGTGGCTTTTGAAAGAGACAAGCACACATGTTAACATTCAAAATGTTGATTGCGTGCTCTAATGTGCCTTACTACATGCAAGTAATAAAAACGATTGTATGTGAAGATGTAATGAAACAACGACATAACTCATACTCAAGAGTCAAGACTCTGTCTACATCACATACGGAGAGATAACACTATCACACCCTTCTCTATTCAACAGAATCGCGACCCTACTCTACCCACTATGAGATCTTTTCCGTTATGGCTTTTTAGTACCACGAATCTTTGATTAAATCATGGTATTATTGCCATTAATAATCAATGGTTCGTTGGGAAAAAAGCTTAGAAACACGTGGACGACTTTAAGGTGATAAAGAAACCTTAATCTTTGATAAAACAGAGTAAGAAGATCTACAAAAGGAGAGATGAGGACGAGTCAGTCATACAAACAGTAGTTCAGTGCTAAGACAGAGAATTAATTAATGGTTCTTGAAAAAGGTTAGAAAGAGATGAAATTAAAGACAGAAGGGGGGGAAAAAGGACCATTACAGTACTTACATAATATCACAACTGTAACAGAACGAAGCTCAGGGGTTCCTTGGAGTAGGATTAAAGACTGATCTGCCACTGCCCATCTTCTTTGTTTGTAGTACAGTAAACCAAATATATTATTTCTCTCTTTTTTTTTCCATATATTTTGTTTCTCCAACCTCCAAGAACAACGCTTCTACTTCATTCATGTCTTTTTGAAATCTGAAAAAAAAAAGGCTCTGATGATTGCAATAATAAGTGGAATCGGAAAAAGGCCTTCCAAGATTGTAGTAATAATAAGAGCCTCTCCCTTCCCAAAAAGCCTCTTATGATTATTCTATCTACAAAAACATGGGACATGCTTTTTGCTCTTATTCTCATGCTGTCCAAATGCTTCTTCTCATCACCATTTTCCTCTTCGTCTCTCTCTTCTTCGCCCACATTATGGTGAACGATGCCTCCGACGAAGATTACTACGCCGGCGTCAGCTCCAAGGAAGATCGCCGGAAGCATTTCATCTCCAAGAATCTCAGGGTGTTTCTCGCATTTAAGAGGGGTGGAATAACCTCGACAAACGGTGCACATTTCTTCCCTACCCCATCGCCGGCGTCTTCACCTTATCCGTCGCCGGGAAACAGAGAAGCGCCGCCGCCTAACACTCATCCACGCGCCCATCCCCCGTTTCACCACAGCCATGTCCTTCCGCAAGCCCACAAGGCGCCGGCGAAGAAGGGGGCTGACGACGGCAGAAGCAATAGGATTCTGACGGCAGTTTTACTTTCCGTGGGAATTTCCTCGGCGCTGTGCGCCGTGGGACTGTTCTTCGTCTGCCGTAGGTTCAAGAAACAGAAGCGAAGAAGGCCTAAGAGAGTAATCTCAAGGTTTGTCGTGAGTTCGCAGGCGAAGAAGGTTAGTTCTGATCTCGGCCCAGATTTGTTTTACCTTAATTCGCTGGAGGGCGCTTTGGATTTAGAAGAATCTCGCCTGAAAATCAACTCCGGCGAAGAAAGCGATGGGAGACAGCCCAATGTGATGACGTCAGACTGTGTAATAACGAACGACGGCCAAGAATCGGCGGCCAAGAACTCGGAATCTGAGACTGACTGCGAACCAATCGACGTCTGCGAACAGAAATTGCCGGGAAAAAGAGACGAAAGGTTCGACGATGTAATAATCGTCCAAAAGGAGGCGAATTCATCGGAGGAGGACGACGACGATGAATCTTTCCATTCCATATGCGACGAATCACATTCTTGCAAATCGAGGGTTTCAAATGCTTCTTCTTCTTCATCAGCTCACAGCCTTCGGGCCAATGCCATCGAAGAACGATCTAGTCCCACCATTTCAGTAGCTTCTTCCTCCGCCGTCCCATCACCTCCTCCTCCCCCACCACCACCACCTCCGCCGCCACCTATCGTAGGAAAACCCCATTCCAACTCTCCCACAGCCCCACCGCCGCCGCCGCCTTCTCAGCTTCTCCATCCTCAGTTGCCTTTGGGAAAAGACGGTTCGCCATTGCCTAAACTGAAACCTCTCCATTGGGACAAAGTCAGGGCTACCCCCGACCGTTCCACCGTGTGGGACAAGCTCAGATCGAGCTCCTTCGAGTAAGATCGATTTCTTTCTTTTTTCTTTACAAAAAAAAAAACGGTTCTTTAAATCTTGTTACGGTTTCGTTGCATTGCAAGGTTCGACGAGGAAATGATCGAATCGCTCTTCGGCTACAACCTTCAAAACACAATGAAGAACGACGATATAGTTAGAAGCAAAACGCCGTCTCCCAGCAAACACGTCCTCGAGCCCAAGAGGCTTCAGAACATTACCATACTCTCCAAAGCCTTAAACGTCTCCGCCGAGCAAGTTTGTCGGGCGTTGAGGAGAGGTAATAAAATAAAGCGAGGTCGCCTTACGGTTTTGCGCTTATCTTTTGTTTCGATTCGCTATTACAGGCGAGGGCTTATCATTCCAAGAACTCGAAGCGCTATCGAAGATGGTCCCCACGGAGGAAGAAGCGGACAAGCTCACAAGCTATAAAGGACACGCATCCGAGCTCGGCTCGGCCGAGAACTTAGTGCATGCGATGCTCAAAGTCCAATTCGCCTTCGAGAGAATCGAAGCCATGCTATACAGAGAAACCTTCGAAGACGAGGTTCTCCATCTTAGAAAGTCCTACTCCATGCTCGAGGTACATATATATATTGCAACAAAAACTAGGCTTAGTTATTTTTCCGTCCTGTATATTTGTAGTGCCGGCGCTATTACGGCACCTAATTTAAAGGTTTGCAATTTGAGGACAGTTGAAGCGGGAATTTTTTCCTCGATTTGATTTAGCGGAAGCTTATCATCCTCAAATTACTTCAATTTTGAAACTTGTTGTCCTAAAATTTCAATACGTTCTCAAAATGCTTCAATTTTTAAACATATTGTCCCTAAATTAAAGATTTGCAATTCGAGGATAGTTGAGGCGGGAATTTTTTCCTCAATTTGATTGAGCGGAAGCTTATTATCCTCAAATTACACCAATTTTGAAACTTATTGTCCTAAAATCGCAATACGTTCTCAAAATGCTTCAATTTTGCACCTTATTATCCTAAAATTAGGCGTCGTTGAAACGACATTCCCGTAAACATACAGGACTAAAATTATAATCTAATCGCTTCTTGGTTGGGTCGTAGGACGCATGCAAAGAACTGAGGTCGAGCAGGCTCTTCCTCAAGCTGCTCGAGGCGGTGCTGAAGACGGGGAACAGAATGAATGTCGGGACCATACGAGGCGGAGCCAAAGCCTTCAAGCTCGACGCACTCCTCAAATTGGCCGACGTGAAGGGCACAGACGGGAAAACGACGCTCCTCCACTTCGTCGTCCAAGAAATCGTTCGATCGGAGGGTTTAAGGGCGTCGGAAAGCATCATGGGAAGGATCGATCGACTGAATAAGATCGAAGAAGACAATAAGGAAGATAATTACACTAAAATGGGCCTAGAGCTCGTCTCGGGTCTAAGCGCCGAGCTCTGCAATGCAAAGAAAACGGCTACTATAGACCTCGAAACGTTGAATAGTTCGGTCTCTAACTTATCGCATGGGATGGATAGGATAAGGAATTTGGTGGCGGGGCTCGGGGAAGGGGAGAAGGGCGGTTTCGTAATTTCGATGGGGTCGTTTTTGAGGCGCGCGGAGGGGAAGATGAAGGAGCTTAGGGAGGAGGAAGAGAGGGTGATGGTTAGGGTTGGGGAGATTACCGAGTACTTCCATGGAGACGTGGGAAAAGACGAGACTAACCCTCTGAGGATATTCGTCGTTGTGAGGGATTTCTTGAGCATGTTGGATCGTGTCTGTAAGGAGCTTAGGGTAAATTCGAAGGCTGTCCGCACGAACGGTGTCAACTGCCCTTTAGCGCCTTTCAAGTAGGATTTTTATCTAACTTGGTTTCTTGAATTTCTTTTTTGTTTGAAAGTTTGCTTCGTTTCTTTACTGTGTTGTGTGTGGTGAGTGATAGGGTGTGTTTAACTGTGAGTAGAAAGTATGTACGTGTGTTTCTTTTTCTTTTTTTGTTGACTTTACGTTTGTCCATTTGATTTGTAAGAACAATTCTCGGCTCTTTCTATACTCGGGGATTTGATGTCTGTCCCAAAAATTGAATTCAATTTTATATCCCATAATTTTAAGGGGATTACTATTTACCGCCCACTTTTTACTTGTTACCGCCCCTAAAGGACTGAAAAAAGACTATTTTGCCCCTATGTCATTTAAAATAATTTAAAAAGGTAAAATATAATAAAAAGTAAGAATTCTTATTTAAAGTCCTTTACTACGCAACACTTCAAATCACACAT
Organism: Craterostigma plantagineum; assembly: GCA_027422505.1. Taxonomy (NCBI): domain Eukaryota; kingdom Viridiplantae; phylum Streptophyta; class Magnoliopsida; order Lamiales; family Linderniaceae; genus Craterostigma; species Craterostigma plantagineum. The sequence continues at coordinate 6,245,535 of JAPQWV010000015.1, forward strand.
CCAAAACAAACCAAAAAACAGAGAAACTTGCAAATCGCAATGGAACGAGGAAAAGGAAAGGGAAAGGGAAAGGGGGTGCTCTCACGATTGGTAAGAAAATTGTCGTAAAATTCATTCGTATTTAGATAGATTGTCGAAAACGGGTCGAAATAGGCCGGAAAACGGTTGATCGGACGCGAACGGGCGAAAAACGGGTCGACCGAAGTCGGATTTCGGTCGGCCAAGTGCCGACCGAAACATGATTTCGGTCGGCCAGGGTCGCGACCGAAATCGGATTTCGGTGGCGACCCTGGCCGACCGAAATTATGTTTCGGTCGCGACCCTGGCCGACCGAAATCATGTTTCGGTCGGCACTTGGACGACCGAAATCATGTTTCGGTCGGCACTTGACCGACCGAAATCCGACTTCGGTCGGGAACTCGCCGACCGAAATCCGATTTCGGTCGGCCTTGGCCCGACCGAAGTTGAATTTCGGTCCTGTCATGGACCGACCGAAATTTCATTTCGGTCCAATTTTTTTTTTTTTTTTTAAAAATTATCTATTTGCAGGCGCAGGGTGGGAAGTCCCTGCTCGGAGGGAGCAGCAGACCCCCCTCGTTGGAGGGATCTGGAGAGCGTCATACGAGGGCGCGCGGCGTTGATGCTTCCGTTCGTAGGGAACGGGAGGAGGCGAGGCGGCAGCGAGCGGGTGATTCGCATTCCGTCTATGCGGAATACGATCGGAACGTAGAGGAGGAGGCGCATGCGGATGAGGAGGTGCCATATGATGCGGCATCGTTTCAGTCATCCGACGACGATGCGATACCGGTCTCCTCAGGTACATCCCTTCTTCATTGTAAACTGACTTGCGATGTGCGTACTCCCAAGCACTTCGATCACGTTTCGTCGAGTCTCTTTTCTTTGGCCGTCCTTTTACAGATGTCTTAACAACTGGCTCATTCCACTCTTGCGCCTCGGGATAGAGATATTCGTGATTACAGGGAGTCATCCCTATAATCTCAACTAGAGGCATCTTATATCTATTTGTCTTGTACGTCGAGTCAATCCCAATAAAATAAGGATACGTCCTCAGCAGTGCGAGTGACTCCGGGTGTGCGAGAAAGACATGTGTCAGCCTATTAGTCTCCTCATCTCTCAGCGCTTCAACAAAATATCCGGACTCTGTCGCCTGGTGCATCAACTGGCTCACGACGTCTCGACCCTCAGAATATTGCTTCTTCAAACGATCTCTGTAATTATATACATGCCGGATGGTCGCGTTATCTACGCTGTGACGAGCCCTCATCGCTGAGAGGATATGTGCTGGTTTCGCTTGGGCAGCAGTCATTTCCTCTACGACCTTCTTTGCCTGTCTGCTTAACCCACTCGTCTGGCGGTGTCCCTCGGAAAACTGTATCAGAGGGTGATTGTGTATGGAATTCTCGGTTGCACCCGTACGAATGTACCATTCCCTAGTAGCTGGATCCTGCTGGGCTATGACTACAAACGGACACCTGCACTTGTTAGACTTGGACATCCTCTCCAATTCATCCTCCTTGCCTCTATAACGTTCTCCGCGAGAACATCTAATCAATTTTTTTGTTCCACATTTCTTGTGCGACGAAATTATCAACTCGAAACCAAGACCAATAGCGACGCCCTTCGCCCAGTTAATGGCTTCCACGTCGGTCGAAAATCGTCCTCCTTCGCGGAAATGCGCACTGTAGTTTATCCCGTCACCCGTGGAATCCTCCGGGACAATCTCCGAGTCTGGAAAAAAAAAATTAAAAAAAAAAATGGTGACCGAAATCGGATTTCGGTTACCTTAAGAGGCGACCGAAATACGATTTCGGTCACATATAAGGTCGACCGAAATCCTGTTTCGGTTGCCGCCGGACCGACCGAACAATAATTTCGGTCGGCTTAAGAGGTGACCGAACAATAATTTCGGTAACCTGTTGGGCTGACCGAAATGAAATTTCGGTCAGCCCAAGAGGCGACCGAAATTATTGTTCGGTCACCTCTTAAGCCGACCGAAATTATTGTTCGGTCGGTCCGAATTTTCCGATACAATCCAATGTAAATTCGAGAATTCAAACATATACGAACGGAATTTACGAGAATTTGCTTACCATCAGTGCCAGTAGATACTTTCTTTTGACCTTTCAATTTCGAAAATAGACGATTCATTGAAATGTTTTAATTTTTTGTTATGTTTGAATCTGATTTGGATGTCTGATTGCGATATCCGATTATTTATAAGGAAAATGACTTTAAAAAGAAATTTAAATTAGAAAGGGCAAAATAGTCTTTTTTCAGTCCTTTAGGGGGCGGTGACTAGGAAAAAGGGGGCGGTGAATAGCAATCCAGAATTTTAAACATACAAAATAAAATAATATTTATGAATATTGAAAAAATATTAGATATGGATATCAATGTGGTCATAACGAAACAAAGAATAAATTAGATACGTTTATTTGATTATAGCGTATAAATCAAATGTATAATCATTTAGGATTTGGTGGAATATGTAATTAGAAATTTTTAAAATAAATAAAACCAAAGATTTGTGATGGGTTAAAAATTGGAACAAAGAATCTCGTCTTCGTACAAACTTGAAAGAACTACTACACATTCAAAGACGAATCTTCGTACATATTATTGCGATTCGGTAGACATATTTTGATTGCAGCTATCGATCATTTGCAAAGATAAATAAAATGACCTTAATGATTTGATGCAAAACACATATAATCGAGTTATATAAAACTCCCGCGTTAAATTCAAAGAGCACTTGCATCACGCATGGTACGTGCATAAGATGATAGCAAGGATTGATGACGTGGCCGTCTACCAACCGTCAGATCGAAAATATTGACCGCCAAACAAGACCACGTACGGATCGCCAACGTGTCAGTGTCACCGCCTCGCAGTATATAAGCCATAATACCTGCGACGATTCAAAATTCACCGTAATCGAATCATCGCAACGAAAATACCGGAAAATCTCAAAAACAAAAAAAAAAGGATATGGACTCTGCAACTGCATCCACGACGACGACGGGCGTGAAGGGCGCCGGCGGAAGAGGCCTCCGCCGAGGAGATCGGAAGAAGTCAGTGCCAAAATCAGTCAGAGCAGGCCTCCAATTCCCCGTCGGTCGCATAGCTCGTCTCCTCAAAAAAGGCCGATATGCACAGAGGACGGGCGTCAGTGCGGCGATCTACATGGCTGCTGTCCTCGAATACCTCGCGGCTGAGGTAAATCGCAATTTCACAACGATTGTCATAATCCTCATAGATAATTTTCGCCTGTTTTTTTTATATTCCTTGGGTTTAACAAACGCTGGCCGTGAATTAGGTTCTGGAATTGGCTGGTAATGCTGCGAAGGACAACAAAAAGGCGCGGATCATACCGAGGCACTTGCAGCTCGCGATTAGAAACGACGTGGAATTGGGGAAATTGCTCGACGGCGTGACCATAGCGAGTGGTGGCGTGCTGCCTAATATCAACCCCGTGCTTTTGCCCAAGAGAACTGCTAAGTCTGGTGGGTCTTCTGCAGATGACAAGGTTTCGCAGACTAACTCTGATCCTAAGAACTAATTTACATTTTCTATATATCATCTTCAGCAATTTATGGTTACATTATAATTCGCTATCATCAGATGCATTTTTCTGGTGATGTATTTGTGTTTATATATATGACAATCAACCATATGAACATCTTTTTTCTCAGCGTTATATATATAGCTCGTTCACTTGCCTCTTCTATTCAAAAGCAAAACCTAGATCATGATCAATAGAAACACTCAATGGGCAGCCCAGCAACTACAGAAAAACAGTGCTGGGCTTAGTTGATTTAAACCAACCATGCATAATGTGTTTTATTAGGGCTCGTTCATGTCTGATATAGTTACATGAACATGATGATGAACATAGATAGGAGGAAGAAGAAATATGATAGTACATTACATTCATTTCATTCATTTGATATTACATATATTACAATCAAGACAAACCATACATTTTAGACATAAAACATGACATATGAATTAGGTAAATGAAAGCAATGTTTATTGACTAATTAACACACATCCAAACTATATATGAAATATATTATATATAGTTGAAAGAAACTTAATTATTTAACATTCCTCCTTAAGTTTCTTCTTAAATACACCAAGCATGCACCTTTGATCTTCGAATGTTCCTTTCTGCAACGGCTTGGTTAAAACATCAGCAGCTTGCTCATTAGAATTACAGTGAAGTAGCTTGATCTCATTGCTGGCTTCAGCTTCTCGCAATGCATGAAACTTAACCTTTATGTGCTTAGATCGGCCATGAAAAACAGGATTTTTCGCCATAGAAATCGCAGATTTATTATCGACCCATATCACTGTCGCCTCATGTTGTTTCATGCTCAAATCTTCCATCAAGTTTCTTAGCCAAATTGCTTGATTCGCCGCACTAGCAGCTGCAATATATTCAGCTTCAGCGGATGATTGAGCTACTACTTCCTGCTTCTTTGAGCACCAAGAAAACACGCCAGAACCAAAACTAAATACGTAACCCGAAGTACTCTTCGAGTCATCGTAACTTCCAGCCCAATCACTATCAGAAAAACCTTGCAGCACACCATTTTTCACAGGTTTAAACTGAACACCATAATCAATAGTACCTTTGACATACCTGAGAATGCGTTTTGCTGCGGCAATATGCTTCTCCTTCGGTTCTTGCATGAATCTGGATAAAAAAACTGCTCGCAAACATCAAGTATGGCCTTGTAGTCGTCAGATATAAAAGACTTCCTACCAGACTTCGATAAGTAGTACAATCAACATCATCACCTGCATCTTCTGTAATACCCGGGTCCCGTGCGTAAGTTGGCCAATAAATTTGCATGCATATTATGTGTTTATATGATTTCATATTTAGTATTTATTTAATTTTGTGACTACATGATACCTAACATTATTTGTAAATTAGATATCGAGTTTGAGGAATTTTGAAATTAGGTTGTGTGGGTAAGGTAATTTCGAAATATGATAAGTTAGAAATTAGGGTTTCTTTATGGAAATGTCGAGTTGAATTAAAATGTCGACATGAGTTTATTCATGTTAAAATAATACTTGGAAATTTTGTATCGACATTTTATATATACATAGATCAATGTCGAAATCTTTAAGGAATTGAAATAAGAGATGCGAAACTTTAAGATGGGTGGAAATAAGATCTCGACATTTCTAGAATTTAAGTGTCTAATATAGGGTCAAAGGGGGAAAATCACTTGAGAAATATTATAGTTCCTTACGTGAATAAAGCTGAGAGTAGGTAAAGTTCTTTGTCATTATCTATTACTATATTCAAGTTGATAAGTTAATATAGAAAGAAACGAGTTATTAGGCAACAAGAACAATTTTAGGGAGCAGACGAAGAATACAACTAGTAAATATAACCCAACCTGGTTTTGGTAAGATTTCTTGTTATAATTTTTATATTTCTAATTAGGTTTTGGTTTGTCTAAGAGTTATTGAGTTTGAAAATCACGTAAGGTTATGTTTTTAGGGTTTTTGATTTTTGAAAAGAAAGAACATCATTTAGATTTGATATGATATTTAAAGTGTTCTTGACAATTAAGGTTTTGATCCGAAAGTTATTAAGGGTTTAGAAGTAAATAGTGTTTGTGATTTGAAAGATTAGGTTTGTTTAATATTGAAAAAGTCGAATGAAAATGTCGAATTAAATTGTTGAGTAAGATATCGAGTGAAATAAGATGTTGACAAGAGTTGTTGTGGAATTGGGAAAAAGTCGAATGAATGATGTTAAATTCAACTATGATGTCGACATTGTTGTGAAGTGGTTGTGAGTTTTTATAAATATCGAATGAATAATTTGGGAAGGATGTCGATATGTGTGTGTAAGGATTTGAAATCTCTAAGAAGGTTGAGATAAGATGTCGATATGGGTCATGATGGAATTTAGAAACAAGATGTCGAAATAGATTACAATGTCGATATGTGTGTGTGTAGAATTGTTTCGACATTTTCTTTGTGGGGTTTTGAAATGAATTGACTAAGAAATAGACTAAGAAATGTCGAGATGTGAGGAGAATTTGGAGTGTGTCTTAGGTGAAGTGGGGTCGAGATTATCATGGAATGCCAAGATTCATTATATAATATGATAAATGTCGAACCTTGAATAGTAAAGAATGATGTCAACATGAGTATTAGGTATTTTGTGTAGTTAAGATGTTGACTGAAAATGTCGAATGATATGTGTCTTAGGGGAAATGATTTCGAGATTTTTGGTGTGAGGTGTCTCGACATCTTTGGGTATTATTTAATAAATGTCGAACCGATTGAGATCTATAAATGTTGAGAGTTATACTGAAAATGTCGAAATCTATCTATACAATGAATATCGAGATTCTTGTTTATAAATATCGAGGAATATGTCGAAATGTTTAGGTGTCGAGATTTATACCAAATTTTATTTCGAGATTTCGTTTTTATTCAAATCTTGAAACTTTATAATATAATATATCGAGATTTAAATTATTATGTAACTTGAGATTTTTGTGTAAATATCAAAGTGGTATTTTTAATTTAAGTAAAATTTGGAATTTTAGGGTTTAAAAATTTAGAAGTCGAAAAATAGGGGTTTCAAATTTAAATAATTTCGTGAAATTTTAACTAAATTAATGAATTATAATTTTATATGTTTTTATAATTAGGAGTCGAAGGTTAGCGATTTAACCGTGCAATAAGCTAAGGATACCAGGTAAGTGGGAATTTCACCTACAACACATAAAGTGATTGATATGTGTATTGTTACGTGACTAATTGATTCGATGAATATGTGGTATGTGAATTATCTGTTATATGCGATGGTTTGGAATATTTATTGTTGTATTATTTATGCATCACGATCATGTGCACGCACGAATCGTATGGAGTATTTTGAGGAATGAGCGTGCATTGTATTACTCGAGTGGAAAGCGAGTTATATGATAGATGAGAATATAGCTACTACTACAAAGGCACCATGACGGGAGTAAAACCGTCGAGTATATTACCTAAATTATTTAGGTATTGGGAAGGCACGTAGTATAACTATAGTGCCAGGAAAGTAATTTGATAGAGGGGCGACCTGGTGAATGATAAGATTGGAGATAAACCCTAATTTTATCCTAGCTAGTGTGGGCCACTATCGTATTTTTATCCGTATAGGATTTGAGCTCATGATATGATGGTGCGGTTAGTAAGTAGCTATGGGCCCTGATGAAAATTAGAAACGAATGAGTATGATGTGAGGATAGTATTAGAAAGCACTGGCGCGGATGCCTTTGCTATTTTGGCACGTGCATACATGCATATTTCCACTTACTGAGCTTTATAGCTCATCCCATGTTTTTATGTGTTGTAGACGTAGCGAATCTGGTACGTAAACGTTTAGATGACGAGGCTGGTCCTTCTGGAACTTCCGGTGACTTTTGAGGGTGGTGTGTACATGGATGCGACCTGTGTGGCGGGCGTTATGTTTAATTATGTTGTGTTTTTGTAAAATAAGTTTGTATCGTATATAAAATTTGAACAATGTTTATATTGTAAAATAGTTGAGTGTGGTTTGTTTTGTAAAATCGAAAAATTCTATCGATGTTTCATATGTAATATATTTTATATTTTATTTAGTCACGTAAGTTAGTGTAAGAAAATAGTAGTAGATGGCGGGTCGTCACAGGTTGGTATCAGAGCTTCGGTTGCAGTTTCTGTAGACTGTCCATGTACACACACTCAAAAGCGCGGAAGACAGCCTTGATTGTAAGTTATGTGATATTATGAATTTCTTGCACTGCATAATTTATTGGCCTTAGGGACTGTTAGGGTAAGAGAGACAACATGGTTAGAACTAGAGGAGAAGGCAGCGGAGGAAACAATCATGAAGGCGAAAATGTAAATCAGACTGACAATCGTGACTCGGCTATCCTTCAGCTCACCGAGTTAGTACGTCAGCAGTCTCAACAGATTCGGGAATTGATTCAGCAGCAAAACTCTGAGGGGACAAGGAATAACGGAATTTCTCAGGCTGATAGGGTTGAAGCAGTTGGTGAAAGATTTCGTAAATTGAACCCATCGACTTTTGAGGATGCTATTGATCCAACATCTGCTGAAGATTGGCTTAGAACATTAGAGAGTATGTTCCAATATAGCAGAATTCCTGAGAATGAGAAAGTTCTGTGTGCTGCATTTCTACTGCGAGGAAGTGCAGGGCATTGGTGGGACACTATTTTGGCGATTGAGGATCCGATCAACATGAGCTGGGAACGTTTCAAGGAACTGTTCCGAAATAAATACTTCACTGCACCTGTGCGAGCCCAACGCATGAATGAATTTATCAATCTCAAACAAGGGCCAATGACTGTAGCAGAGTACATCAGAAAATTTGAACAACTGTCAAGGTTCGCGACACATATGGTGAGTACTGATGCTCTGAAGATTGAACGATTCCTTGAGGGTCTTAAGCCGGAGTTGTATCGTGACGTTAATATGGCCGGACTACAAGGAGCTTCATATGCTCAAGTGGCGGAGCGGGCGATGGTGGCAGAACAAGCTGAGACACGAATTATTCGTGCTCAGGAGGCAAAGCGAAAGTTTGTGCAAGGAGCAAGGTGGAGTGGGGGTAATCAGAAACGACAGTTCTTTCCAAAAGGTGGGAAGCCAAATTTTCAGAATAGGCCTGGACCACCTCAGCAACAAAATCCTAATCAATGGAGACCCCCAGCCCCAATGCCAGCTTGCCCAAGGTGTGGACGACATCATTCGGGTATTTGTTTTTCACAGAATGCTATCTGTTACAAATGCGGAAAGACGGGACATTACGCAAGATCATGTTCGGAGAAGACATCAGGAAATCAAACTATGGCTCAAGCGAAACCACCAACTGTGCCAGCACGTGTGTATACATTGACTGCAGAGGAAGCAAAAGTTAATCCATCCGTGGTGGCAGGTATTATACTTATTCAAAAACTTCCGACATGCATTTTAGTAGATTCAGGAGCCACGCATTCATTTGCATCCACTAAATATGTGGCGAGACTCGGGATTACACCTACCCTGTCTGATTGTGAATATAATGTGACTGTTCCACATGGAGTTGCGATGCTAACCAATCTGGTTTTACGGAATTGTCCTGTGTTAGTTAACGGAAGAGAATTGTCTGTTGACTTAATAGTTATTCCGATGAACGACTATGAGGTGATTCTTGGAATGGATTGGCTCTCGAAATATGGAGCTGTTATCGACTGTAATCGCAAAACAGTTACGTTTAATATTGAAGGGAATGAGCCTTTTACTTTTGTGGGGACAACCAAAGAAAGGAATGTTTCTAGAATTTCAGCGGTGAAGGCACAACGTTTGATCAAGGTGGGATGTGAAGCTTATCTAGTTTTCGCAGTAAAATCAGAGGAACGTTCATCTCCAAAATTAGAGGATGTACCAGTGGTGTGTGATTTTCCTGATGTGTTTCCCGAAGATTTACCCGGATTACCACCGGATCGAGAAATTGAATTTACGATCGACTTAATACCGGGATCTGCTCCTATATCTAGAACTCCCTATCGGTTAGCGCCAACTGAATTGAAAGAGCTAAGAGAACAACTGGACGATCTTTTACAGAAAGGATTTATTCAACCTAGTTTTTCTCCTTGGGGAGCGCCAGTTCTGTTCGTGCGAAAGAAAGATGGGTCGATGCGATTATGTATTGACTACAGAGAGCTGAACAAAATAACAATCAAGAACAAATATCCATTACCAAGAATTGATGATTTATTTGATCAACTACAAGGTGCAACGGTGTTTTCAAAAATAGATCTACGATCGGGATATCATCAATTGAAGGTTCGAAAAGAAGACATTCCAAAGACGGCGTTCAGGACCAGATATGGACACTACGAATTTTTAGTTATGCCTTTTGGGGTGACTAATGCGCCAGCGGCATTTATGGATTTAATGAATCGAGTGTTCAAACAATTTTTGGACAAGTTTGTCATTGTGTTCATTGATGACATTCTTATCTACTCGAAAACGAAGGAGGAACATGAGCAACATTTGAAGATAGTTCTCGAAATATTACGAGAAAATAAATTATATGCCAAGTTCAAGAAATGTGAGTTTTGGTTGAATCAAGTCGCATTTTTGGGCCACATTATTTCTGGAGAAGGAATTTCTGTGGATCCTAGCAAAATTGAAGCTATTAACAACTGGCCTCAACCAACTAATGTCACGGAATTACGGAGTTTTCTTGGCTTAGCTGGATACTACAGAAAGTTTATTAAGGACTTCTCAAAGATTGCGTCATCACTGACGAAGCTAACAAGGAAGAATATTTCATTCCATTGGAGTGAGGAGTGCGAGCAAAGTTTTCAAGAATTAAAGAAGAGACTCACTTCAGCTCCAGTTCTTACAATACCATCAGGGACTGGAGGATTTTCAGTTTATAGCGATGCGTCAAGAAATGGTCTGGGATGTGTATTGATGCAACATGGAAATGTGATAGCTTATGCCTCTCGACAATTAAAGGAGTATGAAAAGAATTATCCGACTCATGACTTGGAGCTCGCTGCTGTGGTTTTTGCTCTAAAAATTTGGAGGCATTACTTATATGGGGAACGATGTGAAATTTTCACGGACCACAAGAGCCTGAAATATTTCTTCACTCAGAAGGAATTAAATATGAGGCAAAGACGGTGGTTAGAACTTGTTAAAGATTACGATTGTGTAATTAGTTATCACCCAGGAAAAGCAAATGTGGTGGCTGATGCATTAAGCCGAAAAGCTGTAAGTGCGGAATTACAATTATTGGAGGTGGAGGTAGTGCAATTGGGAGAAGTCGAAGCAAAGTTGGCAGCATTAACTCTACAACCTACAATACTGGAACAAATCAAACGGGTGCAAGAAAATGATGAGTTATATCTGAAAATCAAAGACGCACAGACGGAGCAAACTTCAACTGATTTTAAAATACAAGAAGACGGAAGTCTATATTACAAGGACCGGTTATATGTACCTGATGATGCGGAAATTCAAACAATAGTAATGACAGAAGCACATGCGACGGCATATTCAGTACATCCAGGAGCTACAAAAATGTATCGAGATCTTCGAATAAATTATTGGTGGCCGGGAATGAAAAGAGACATTGCGACATTTATAAGTCAATGTCTAACATGTCAACAAATAAAGGCGGAACATCAACGACCGGCAGGGACATTACAGCCTTTATCAATACCTGAGTGGAAGTGGGATCATATTACGATGGATTTCGTTGTTGGCCTACCAAAGACTGTAAAAGGTTATGATGCTATTTGGGTTATAGTCGACCGATTGACTAAGTCTGCTCATTTTCTGCCCATAAGTTCGATGTTTTCCCTGGAGCGATACGCAGAAATATATATACAAGAAATTGTTCGACTCCACGGGATTCCATTATCAATTATTTCGGATCGAGATTCACGGTTCTTATCTAATTTTTGGAAGAGTCTGCAGAAAGCGATGGGAACTAAATTGTCTTTTAGTACGGCTTATCATCCTCAGACAGATGGTCAATCAGAACGAACTATCCAAACTTTAGAAGACATGTTGCGAGCATGTGTTTTGGATTTTAAAGGAAACTGGAGTAAATATTTGCCATTGATCGAGTTTTCTTATAACAATAGTTATCATTCAACTATTGGGATGGCACCGTATGAAGCCTTGTATGGACGCAAATGTCGATCTCCCATACATTGGGATGAAGTCGGTGAACGTGCGATGCTAGGACCTGACATGGTTCAAGAGATGACTGAGGCAATAACAAAGATACGGGAAAGAATGCAAACAGCTCAAAGTCGACAAAAGAGTTATGCAGACCAAAGACGCAGACCGTTGGAATTTGAAATAAATGACTGGGTGTTTATCAAAGTATCTCCGATGAAAGGGGTGAAACGGTTTGGGCGAAAGGGTAAATTGAGCCCAAGATACATTGGACCTTTTAAAATAATTAAAAGAGTCGGTGAAGTAGCTTATCAACTGGAATTACCAGCCTCATTGGCACAAGTTCACGATGTTTTCCATGTGTCAACCTTGCGAAAATATGTCGCTGACCCGAATCATGTTTTGAGAAATGAATTTCTATACCAACAGCTCAAGCCAGATTTGAGTTATGAAGAGAAACCAGTGGAAATTCTAATGTATGAAGTGAAGAGACTTCGAAATAAAGAGATTCCGTTGGTAAAAGTGTTATGGCAGAATCAGTCAACTGAAGAAGCTACGTGGGAACGTGAAGATGATATGAGAAGTCGGTACCCAGAATTGTTTCAACCAATCTGATTTCGAGGGCGAAATCCTCTTTAAGGGGGGGAGAATGTAATACCCGGGTCCCGTGCGTAAGTTGGCCAATAAATTTGCATGCATATTATGTGTTTATATGATTTCATATTTAGTATTTATTTAATTTTGTGACTACATGATACCTAACATTATTTGTAAATTAGATATCGAGTTTGAGGAATTTTGAAATTAGGTTGTGTGGGTAAGGTAATTTCGAAATATGATAAGTTAGAAATTAGGGTTTCTTTATGGAAATGTCGAGTTGAATTAAAATGTCGACATGAGTTTATTCATGTTAAAATAATACTTGGAAATTTTGTATCGACATTTTATATATACATAGATCAATGTCGAAATCTTTAAGGAATTGAAATAAGAGATGCGAAACTTTAAGATGGGTGGAAATAAGATCTCGACATTTCTAGAATTTAAGTGTCTAATATAGGGTCAAAGGGGGAAAATCACTTGAGAAATATTATAGTTCCTTACGTGAATAAAGCTGAGAGTAGGTAAAGTTCTTTGTCATTATCTATTACTATATTCAAGTTGATAAGTTAATATAGAAAGAAACGAGTTATTAGGCAACAAGAACAATTTTAGGGAGCAGACGAAGAATACAACTAGTAAATATAACCCAACCTGGTTTTGGTAAGATTTCTTGTTATAATTTTTATATTTCTAATTAGGTTTTGGTTTGTCTAAGAGTTATTGAGTTTGAAAATCACGTAAGGTTATGTTTTTAGGGTTTTTGATTTTTGAAAAGAAAGAACATCATTTAGATTTGATATGATATTTAAAGTGTTCTTGACAATTAAGGTTTTGATCCGAAAGTTATTAAGGGTTTAGAAGTAAATAGTGTTTGTGATTTGAAAGATTAGGGTTTGTTTAATATTGAAAAAGTCGAATGAAAATGTCGAATTAAATTGTTGAGTAAGATATCGAGTGAAATAAGATGTTGACAAGAGTTGTTGTGGAATTGGGAAAAAGTCGAATGAATGATGTTAAATTCAACTATGATGTCGACATTGTTGTGAAGTGGTTGTGAGTTTTTATAAATATCGAATGAATAATTTGGGAAGGATGTCGATATGTGTGTGTAAGGATTTGAAATCTCTAAGAAGGTTGAGATAAGATGTCGATATGGGTCATGATGGAATTTAGAAACAAGATGTCGAAATAGATTACAATGTCGATATGTGTGTGTGTAGAATTGTTTCGACATTTTCTTTGTGGGGTTTTGAAATGAATTGACTAAGAAATAGACTAAGAAATGTCGAGATGTGAGGAGAATTTGGAGTGTGTCTTAGGTGAAGTGGGGTCGAGATTATCATGGAATGCCAAGATTCATTATATAATATGATAAATGTCGAAACCTTGAATAGTAAAGAATGATGTCAACATGAGTATTAGGTATTTTGTGTAGTTAAGATGTTGACTGAAAATGTCGAATGATATGTGTCTTAGGGGAAATGATTTCGAGATTTTTGGTGTGAGGTGTCTCGACATCTTTGGGTATTATTTAATAAATGTCGAACCGATTGAGATCTATAAATGTTGAGAGTTATACTGAAAATGTCGAAATCTATCTATACAATGAATATCGAGATTCTTGTTTATAAATATCGAGGAATATGTCGAAATGTTTAGGTGTCGAGATTTATACCAAATTTTATTTCGAGATTTCGTTTTTATTCAAATCTTGAAACTTTATAATATAATATATCGAGATTTAAATTATTATGTAACTTGAGATTTTTGTGTAAATATCAAAGTGGTATTTTTAATTTAAGTAAAATTTGGAATTTTAGGGTTTAAAAATTTAGAAGTCGAAAAATAGGGGTTTCAAATTTAAATAATTTCGTGAAATTTTAACTAAATTAATGAATTATAATTTTATATGTTTTTATAATTAGGAGTCGAAGGTTAGCGATTTAACCGTGCAATAAGCTAAGGATACCAGGTAAGTGGGAATTTCACCTACAACACATAAAGTGATTGATATGTGTATTGTTACGTGACTAATTGATTCGATGAATATGTGGTATGTGAATTATCTGTTATATGCGATGGTTTGGAATATTTATTGTTGTATTATTTATGCATCACGATCATGTGCACGCACGAATCGTATGGAGTATTTTGAGGAATGAGCGTGCATTGTATTACTCGAGTGGAAAGCGAGTTATATGATAGATGAGAATATAGCTACTACTACAAAGGCACCATGACAGGGGTAAAACCGTCGAGTATATTACCTAAATTATTTAGGTATTGGGAAGGCACGTAGTATAACTATAGTGCCAGGAAAGTAATTTGATAGAGGGGCGACCTGGTGAATGATAAGATTGGAGATAAACCCTAATTTTATCCTAGCTAGTGTGGGCCACTATCGTATTTTTATCCGTATAGGATTTGAGCTCATGATATGATGGTGCGGTTAGTAAGTAGCTATGGGCCCTGATGAAAATTAGAAACGAATGAGTATGATGTGAGGATAGTATTAGAAAGCACTGGCGCGGATGCCTTTGCTATTTTGGCACGTGCATACATGCATATTTCCACTTACTGAGCTTTATAGCTCATCCCATGTTTTTATGTGTTGTAGACGTAGCGAATCTGGTACGTAAACGTTTAGATGACGAGGCTGGTCCTTCTGGAACTTCCGGTGACTTTTGAGGGTGGTGTGTACATGGATGCGACCTGTGTGGCGGGCGTTATGTTTAATTATGTTGTGTTTTTGTAAAATAAGTTTGTATCATATATAAAATTTGAACAATGTTTATATTGTAAAATAGTTGAGTGTGGTTTGTTTTGTAAAATCGAAAAATTCTATCGATGTTTCATATGTAATATATTTTATATTTTATTTAGTCACGTAAGTTAGTGTAAGAAAATAGTAGTAGATGGCGGGTCGTCACATCTTCTTTAGTTAATTTCTCATGAGCAACTAAAGGCGTTGAAATAGGTTTGCAATTCTCCATCTTGAACTTCTTTAATAGCTCCATAGCGTACTTCTGTTGAAAAATAAAAATACCACTCATACTTTGCTGAATTTCCATCCCGAGAAAATAATGCGTCTCTCCCAAATCAGACATCTCGAACATTTTTTCCATCTCAGTCTTGAAGATGCTCATTTCCTCGACGTTACTCCCAGTTACGAGTAAGTCATCAACATATAAAGAAATAATCAATATTTTCCCATCGCCGCTCTTCCTTGTATAAAGAGTAGCTTCAACATCACTCCTCCTGAAACCAGAATTAATCAAGTAAGTATCTACCTTGCTATACCACGCCCTCGGAGCTTGCTTCAAGCCGTAGAGCGCATTCTTTAGCTTGTAAACTCGATCTTCTTTATCTTTCACTTCGAATCCCGGAGGTTGATCAACATAAATTTCTTCCTCAAGTTCTCCATTTAGAAATGCAGATTTTACATCAAGGTGAAAAAGCTTCCACTTGTTTTGAGCCGCCAGAGCGATTAGCAACCGTATAATGTCATGTCTAGCAACCGGCGCAAACGTGTCATTGAAGTCTACACCATGTTGTTGTGCATATCCCTTGACAACAAGCCTTGCTTTCAGCTTGTTCAAGGATCCATTGGGGTTCATCTTTGCCCTGTAGACCCATTTTACACCTAGGATATTTC
Organism: Craterostigma plantagineum; assembly: GCA_027422505.1. Lineage (NCBI taxonomy): Eukaryota > Viridiplantae > Streptophyta > Magnoliopsida > Lamiales > Linderniaceae > Craterostigma > Craterostigma plantagineum. Next base: position 6,261,520 of record JAPQWV010000015.1, read on the forward strand.
GTCCATTCGGTCTCTTGACCAACTCCCACGTCTCGTTCTTGTTGATCGCATGAATTTATTCTTTCATAGCTTGAATCCAACCTTCATTTTTTGCAGCTTCGTGATAGCTAGATGGTTCAACAAAAGCGATGTTGCATTTCTCATAAATTTCAGCAAGCGACCTCGTCTTTCCTTTTACCGGTTCATCGTCGACGTCCTCATTTACCTCTCGTTGATGCTCGGCTTTTTTATCTAAAATTTCAGCAGCTTCATTAGGTTGAGACGAAGGATTTTCATGCTTTATTCTACCTTCTTGCCAATCCCAAAAAGAATTTTCATCCACACGAACATCTCGGCTAATAATAATATTTTTCTCCTTCACGTCATAAATACGGTATCCCTTAGATTTTGATGCATAACCCAAGAAAATACCAACCTTCGACTTAACATCAAGCTTGCTCCTTCTTTGAGTCGGAATGTGAACGAAACAACATGAGCCAAAAACCTTTATATGATTTACAGATGGCTTTACTCCACTCCATTTTTCAATTGGCGTCTCATCGTTTAATGCGCTCGTCGGCAATCTATTTTGTAGATAAACGGAAGTATACGCAGCCTCTGCCCAAAAAACATTTGGTAGTTTTTTCTCGGCCAAAAGACATCGCACCATCTCTACAACACTTCTGTTTTTCCTCTCGACGACGCCGTTTTGCTCCGGAGTATAAGACGTAGTAAGCTGATGATGTATGCCTTCATCTTCACAAAATTGGTTGAATACATTTGAGTTGAACTCCATACCATTATCGGATCGCACAGCTTTAATTTTGCATCCACTCTGAACTTCAACCAACTTCTTGAATTTTTTAAAAATTCCAAGAACTTGAGACTTGAATCGTATGAAATAAATCCACGTCATCCTCGTAAAATCATCAATAAATAAGATGAAATATTTATTTCCGCTCAGAGATTCCGTCTTCATTGGACCGCACAAATCCGTATGTATCAACTCGAGCTTACTTTTCGCCCTCCAAGTCAAAGAATGCGGGAAGGGTAGTCTGTGTTGCTTTCCCATTTGACATGAAGCGCACACTTCATCGGATTTTTTTATCTCGGGCAGATTATAAACCATCTCCTTTTTGTAGAGCAAGAGCAAAGAATCATAGTTGCAATGCCCAAGTCGTTTGTGCCAAAGACTAGAGTCGACAACTTTCGCCATTTTCGCACTTTCGCCAACAAAACTCCAATTTATCGGAAATGTTTTCTCAACCATAGGTAGCTCAGCAACAATATTATTTTGAGGATCATATATGTAGCAACATTTCTTCTTGAAGATTAGAGAATAATCATTTTCCATCATTTGAGCCACACTAAGCAAATTTTGCGTCAACGAAGGTATATAAAGCACGTTGTGAATGCGCTTAATACCTCGCTTTGTTGGAACAACTACGGACCCTTTTCCTTGAGCTTGAACTACATCACCATTGCCAAGCTTCACCTTCGTTTGAATTGAGTTGTCTAGAGTTTCGAAAATAGCTTTATCTTTCGTCATATGACTCGTGCACCCGCTATCGACGTACCAAGTAAGTTTCTCCTTTGTTTCTTCAACTTGAGTAGCCATAAACAAACTCCCTTTAGCTTCTTCCTCTTCTTCAGTATAATTAAGCTGCTGCCCCGTTTTTGGATAATTATTTTTCGCCTTCGAACGACAATATTTCTCGACATGGCCATATTTCTTACAAAACCGACATTGGATTTGTGGTTTTCCTTTATGCCAACAATCTTTCTCTTGATGGTTGGTCCTCCCACATGAATTACAAGGTGGAAATCTGCCCCGATTTTCAGAAACTTTCGAAGTCATCGGAGATTTTCCTTTGTCGATTTTTTGCTCCAAATTCTTCTTGTCATATTTCTTCGATAAGTTTCCTTTGTGTCTTGCTTGCATAGCTCCTTCCGTAGATACTCCATCATCGAGTCTCAAGAGTGATCTTTGCTCATGCGCTTGTAGCTTGCTTATAATTTCAGCCACGCTCAATTTCGAAAGATCGCACGACTCCTCAATTGCCGTCACTTTTGCTTCGTATTTTTCCGGGAGGCTAACCATTATCTTCTCCACCACTCTAGCATCCGCAACATTCTCCCCAAGCAACCTGATCTTATTTACTAGATCAAGCAACTTAGATGAGTATTCCTTTACGCTTTGACCATCGTTCATCTTCAAAAGTTCGAACTCCCTTTTTAGTGTTAAGAGCTTGATCGATTTAACTCTATCACTACCTTCAAACTCCTCCTTGAGCTTGTCCCATACTTCTTTTGGAGATTCGAGCGTCATGATTCTCGTGAATATAACATCCGATAAAGCCGAGTGAAGACATGTTAAAGCCCTCGGTTTCTTTGCTTTTTGTTCTTCGAAGTTTTTCATCTGCGCCATCGTCGGATCTGCTCCTAACGGTGTTGGATCTGCTCCTTTCTCCACTGCTTCCCATAGATTTAAAGCTTGGAGATAGGATTTCATCTTGATGGCCCATATGTGGTAGTTTTCTCCTTCGAATTGCGGAGGTCCGGTGCCTAAGAAGTTGCTTGAAGACATCTTGATCTTGATCTTGTTGAAGCTTTTGGTCACTTAAGATCTAAGCTCTGATACCATTTGATATAGTTACATGAACATGATGATGAACATAGATAGGAGGAAGAAGAAATATGATACGTACATTACATTCATTTCATTCATTTGATATTACATATATTACAATCAAGACAAACCATACATATTAGACATAAAACATGACATATGAATTAGGTAAATGAAAGCAATGGTTATTGACTAATTAACACACATCCAAACTATATATGAAATATATTATATATAGTTGAAAGAAACTTAATTATTTAACAATGTCCGATATCGTTAATGGGGGTGAAATACCCTAATAATTACATGCTTTTGTGAATATAAATCATTTAATCATATGTTACTCTATTTAGGTTGTAATATCGAAGTCCAACTTAATATCAAAAAAATAAATTAATGCTAACTATTATTGATTTGGAATGAAGGGCTAAGCTAAGGAAAGCATGTCTCCCGTAAGGTTAAGAGATTAGGTTAGATCTGAAAGATCATCGAGGAGTGCTCATACTTTTGAGATTAAGGGACCACATGTTGCATTTAAGCATCACCTTATTAAAAAGCTTTAATTCCGTCTTAGCGTTTTCCCTGGTCAAATCCGACAATGATAACAAAATTAAATTTGATTTTTTTGGCAAGAGTTCTCATGTTATTATTGGAGCAAAATAAGAAAGGACATATGGGATTATAATGGTGTGTATTCAAGTGATCGATATTTCTTGGTGGAAAGTTATGATTTCGATTCGATCCGCTCAGATTTCTTGGATCATTTGTCAGAGCCAAATTGAACTTTTAAATTCACTTTCATACTGAACTTAGAGTATCATGAATATGGTGGCATTGTGTAAGGAAAGTAAGAAAGAACACGTCAAGGAAAAGAAAACCCTAGACGGTCAAATAATTAGCATAAGTGAGATTATAAGCTTACTCCAAAGATGTACTACGATAAAGAAACAAAAGTTGTTTTCATCCGTACCAACCACCTACTCGTGTCTAAAGAAGCAACACCTTATCTAAATGTGGGACGAATCATATGAAGCATATCCTTCCTCCCCATGCGAAGATCTCGAAAGGGTCCATCCAAAGAGAGGATGCAAGAATGTGCTTCTATGAGTTCATAAGCTTCGTTACAAGTGAAGCGATGGATAAGTGTCGCAGGGAGAATCGAAAGACAATGAATGAGGACGATATTTGCTGGGCTCTATCTTCTCTAGAGTTTGACAATTATTGTTGGGCCATGTCTAGGCACTTATACAGATGTAGAGAGTATGAAAGACAAAGGGCTATACATGGGAAGAAGCAAGGTTTAGGACATTAATATGAAGATATGGGCATGAAGAAGATGAAAAAGGTGTTTTGTGGTGAGACTGCTTCGGAAAAAATGCTCAGAGAGAGAACTTCTTCGGTTAATCCACGTACATCGTAAGTGTTTTTAAGCACTAAAAACTATGCAACTAAGGTAATACTATCGTACATATATGTGTGGTAGCTTTTAGAACAGCTACTGATTTTCCATGGCGTCGTGTAAATAATATTCCTTAAAGTTAGAGAAAAAAAAAAAGAAGATAAAAGTTAGGTTATGAGTTCACTTGCTACAACTAGGGTTGTCAACGGGGCGGGTTCGGTGCGGGGATCCAATCCCTGTCCTCGTCCCCGCGAAGCAAACGGGGACGAAATCGTCCCCGTTCCCGCGGGGATCCCCGCCCCACAGGGATACCCCGCACCGTCACTATTTTAGAAAAAAATTCTGATTTATATTATTTTAATATTATTTAAACTATATTTTAATATTATTTATATTATTTAAAATATATTTTATATTATTTAAGCTATATTTAATCATATTTATATTATATTAATATTTTCAAAGTATATTTTAATATTGTTTATCTTATAATATTAGTAATTGAATATAATATATATTAATTTTATTATCGGGGACGCGGCGGGGATATCCGCGGGGAAAAATGTTCCCCGTCCCCGCCCCGTGGGGATAGAATTGCAGGGATTCCCCGTCCTATTCGGGGCGGATCCCCGCGGGACGGGGAATCCCCGCCCCATTGACAACCCTAGCTGCAACATCTCTGTTAAGTATCGTGAATCAAAGAATTCAGATTAAACAGTTTTGGTGATTGTCCAAACTTGACTGAGTATACTGGTTAAACGAAGACTCAAGACCGGATACCAGTCAGCAGTTTAAAAGCGCGCCAGATACCGGACCAGATAAAGTGCCAAGACCGGAGTACAACTACCGGCACAGATAAAGTGCCAAGACCGGAGTACAACTACTGGAACTGATAAAGTGCCAAGACCGGAGTACAACTACCGGAACTGACAAAGTGCCAAGACCGGAGCACAATCACTGGAACTCACGAAGTGTCAAGACCGAAGTACAGATACCGGACCTACCACGTGTACAAAGATTCAAAATTATTTAAGGCGGGGATGTTGAAGACTTCTGCTAAAGCATTTAATGCAAGGCTGCCAGGAGGAGCCCAGTTGAAGTCAAGTTAAGCTTAAAAAGGAAAAAGCAATTGGCACAGTGCGAACTTCTTTGAAGATCGACAGTACCCGTTTTTGGTAAAATGCATTTAATGCATGGTCCCGTACAAGGGCTCCATTCATCAAGGCCGACTATAAAAAGAAGAGAGGCATGATGAAGAAAGCACTTCACCAATTTTCAAGCAAAATCGAGCATAAGAGTATTACGACGTTGAGCGATTGAGAAAATCGTTGTAGGTGTTGTCCTCACTGTACTTAGACCGGTGATCGGCTAGTAAGTGAGTTGTTTACCGACGGACTGTAAAAAGCTGTTGAAGTAGGTGGATTGTATTATACGACTGCCTAGGTGATTGACTAAATTAAGCTGAGGGCAGTTGGGTAAGTTGTACAGTGAGTATATAACTGAAGTCTAGTGAACCTTTCTTGTGGGAAAGAAGGGGAGACATAGGAGATTTAACTCCGAACTTCCAAAAACAAACTGGTGTCTCTTCACACACACACTAACAAGTCACATACATCATCGGTCTTGGTTCAAAACCGACCGACTTGCTTCCGCATAAATCACACTTAGAAAAATATCAAGTATCGGTATTAGCCGTAACCGGTTAAATACCAGAAAAAGAGACAAGCGTTTATTCACCCCCTCTAAACGTATAAACCGATCCTAACAATCTCAACTAAAGCCAGCTATTTTTTCCTCTTGTATGTATACCACTGTCATTAATTGACGAATACATATCAAGTTTTTGGGAAGAATTATATTGTCTTTGCAAATTGGTATGATCGCAAAGTTACTGCTAAGCATGCTTGAGTAGTTCTATTTTTCTTCTTCGTTCCTGAAGAAAGATCCCACAAATGAAGACTGCTTTAACTCGAGAATCTAATTAGCGATTAGGGTTTTCTTTTTTTCAAACTATCGATCCAAATATAGGGTTTCCGCGAAATCGTCGCAGATGATGAGTTGAAAAGCCTGATATATATACATACACCCACGTAGCATGAATGAATATGGAATTTAATTTAATTTTGAGACGCAATTGATCCTCAAATATGAAAGCGAGCAACGGTTGGCGGTGCATGTTATATAACTAACATTTAATGTTGATAACATATAGTCCAATTTGCTATTGTTAACAATCGGACACAAGTCACTTGTATTATTATATTTCACCTCATTGATCACTTTTGAGGTACACTTCATCTTCAGAACATGGGTGGAATATGCTCTTTCTCTGCTGCTGTTTCTTGCCCATGAGCTAAGAAAAATCAACCCACGAAAAATCTTACAGCTCGTTCGAAATTGAATATTTATACACAAATACTACACTTCATTTACCAATTCATATTGAATATCCAGTTACAGGGCTATGCCTACTTATTTACGCTCTTACATGGAACCACATTCGACACTGTCCAGCCACAGATTTAACCGCTCATCCAACGAAAATATAAATACGACCCACAACGTAAGTAATAAATTACTTCATACCTACACCCAATTTCGCCCAGTCGATCAACGCCCCATCAAATGGCTAGCGAGCTATGAGACGTGAGCCTGCCTCTCCCAACTCAGATCCTCGGAGAAGCGTGTAAGAGCAGCCCTTGGATCGCCATTCGACATAGAAAGATAGTACTGAGCAGTTCCATCATCGACACGCATGCTTCTCTTCAGAGAATCGATGATCTTCCTCTTGCCTCGCTCTGTGCAGGTCAGCCCCCTCGAACGAAGAGCGTTGGCTTTACGGTCGTTAGGACAGCCGTCGAGGTAAAGTACTGCAACTTCTCTTTTGGCATGTGTGTCCATTTCTATGTAGCACGTGGAGTTCTTGAGAATCGTTGGGTTGGATAAGGGGATGAGAAGCCTCTCCCTTGAGTAGATTCTAGATTCCGTGGTCGCTCATCATATTGTTCAGTCGCTTTATGTCCACAACCTTTCCATGGAGCAAAAGAAAAAACATCAGAAACAAAGTTCAAATCAATCACAGAGGGCATTTCTACATTAGCTGGAAACTTCAGTTCGAATAATTGGATATTCATGGTACAGCAATTCAACAGAAAGAGATTGGGCGTAAAGCGATGAATCGAAAACCGTTGATCGATGAACCCCTTGAGAACAGAGAAGTAATCACAACAAAGGCGGTCAATCAGCTACTCAATAGGAGTTTACCTGAACGGAGTACTTAACGGCTAGGCTAGCTACAGATTCCCCACGGCCCAACTGGTGCGAAATTGCAAATTTTGAGATGGTATTATCCCTCCAAAAAGCGCCCGAGCTAGGATTTCCCTCCACGCGCTCGATGCTCCACGGCGCCATAAAAGCCCGCACGTGCATATCCCTGTCGGAGGCCACCGATCTCCACAATCGGCACACGCACGCCGCGCGGGCGAGGTCTGAGGTTGAAAGCTCCTGGAGGATGGCGCGTAGAGTGTCTCTGCACAGCAAAGCGGAGAAATTAGAGTTCATCGGAGAGATTACGGCGAGGACGGAGGTGGAACTGGTCAGGGGTTCGAGGAGGTCGGAGTGAGGCGGCGCCGGTGGAGTCCCTTCATCGTCCTCGCCGCCGCAGCAGCCCATCGCTGTTATCCCTCCTTTCAGTTTCCCAATTGAGTGTTGGGATGAGAATGAGCGGAGCAATGAGCTTTGTGATATCGTATTGCGTTGTTAGAAAACAATTAATAAATGTTGTGAATTTACTGCACAATTAACCAATCAGAAAGCAAAGTTTACATAATATCTACTGTTTTATTTTTCCCTAAACTATCTCCAACAGTCAACCGCAAACGCAAACGCATTTTGCATTAACGGCCATAATTTGCAGTAACATTTCTCCAACAGTCAATTGCAAACGCAAACGCACATAGACCATCTCCAACAGCCAACCGCAAACGCAAACGCATTTTGCATTAACAACCATAGTTTGCAGTAACTGTTCTCCAACAGTCAACTGCAAACACAAATGCAAAGAATATTCCTATAATATTCTATTTCATACCAAGTTTTATAACTTTTCAATATCACCCATATATTTTACTACTTTACAAACTAACCACAATATTTTTTCAATTTTAAAGGCATTATTTATACATATGAAAACATAAAACAAAATATTTATTAAATATCAAAATTAAACAACATAACAATTTGAAATACATTGAGATACACGTCGTAGAAATAAAATATAAAAAGGGTAAATAGCATATAACCCACCTGTGGTTTAAAAATTTTGCACATAATCCCCCTGCGGTCTATAAATAGCATATAAATACATCATGTTTTATGTTACTTTGCTCACTTTCCCCTTTCGGTCAAATTAGGTCTTACGGTCAGAAAAAAATTAAAATTCCAGTTATACTCTTGCGTACTTTACAGAATTCAGAAGATTTCACTTTGACAACAATTCCCGCTTAACCAAACACTGAAACACAGCTCACTCATACCCTAAAGTTCCGCTCAATTCGACTCAAATCCGCTCAACCCAGCTCAAAACCCTAAAGTTTCAAACATAATCTCATCGTTCCTGCAATTCCTCAAACAGTTCGAACGAATCCGTGGGTTCTGGGTAAATGGATCACTCGTACTGCAACTTATATCTTTGGGTCGATGGTAGGATTGAATGGCTTCCACACGTCAGATACTTTGGGAGAATGAAGGTACTATTTAAGTGTGTTGATAAGGATACGCTTTTCCTGGGTGGTTGAAAGAATTTTACAGGTGCGCTGGTGGTAAATCACCCTGTGTCCAATTCTATTATTGTTTGCCTAGTGCTGAATTGGATACATGTCTGAGGGTGATAAAAAATGATCAAGATATATGGGATTTGCTCAACGAACATAGGAATCAGACAGTTGTTCACGTTTTTGTAGAAGATTTGGGTACTTTTGTGGAAGCTAGAGACAGCGAAGGTAGATTAATTTCTGACCCGAGCCAAGAAGTGCCCCTCCTTACTTATCTCCTACCCGATGGTCTTTCTGAGTTTCCTTCTGTAGACCAGAATGCTTGCTCAGAAGAGGATGGGGGAAATGCAGGGTCTGAGCAGAATGAAGGGACTAACCAGGATAAAGGGTCTGACCAAGATGAATATGAACAAGATGGGACAGATGCAGAGTCCGAGCAGAATGAAGATGAGGATGGGTTACACGCAGGTTCTGAGCAGAATGAAGGGTCTGAGCAGAATGAAGATGAGGATGGGTTACACGCAGGTTCTGAGCAGAATGAAGGGTCTGAGCAGAATGAAGATGAGCATGATGGTGCTAATGCAGGGTCTGAGCATAATGCAGAGGGTGTAAACGATAATTTTTGGGATTCTGCGGATGTTGATGAGGAGGCAGTAGGTGAGTCTGATGCAGAGGCTTCTGATTCAGATGATGAAGACTATGTACTTGATGACTGCTTAGAGGAAGATTTGTGTGAAGATGATTATGACAATTTGGAGAAAAAAATGGTAGAATCAGATGAGGAAAGGGCAGCAGAAGCTCCTGCTCATCCAGATTGGGATGAGTCAACTAACATGGCTGAGAGTGAGTTACCCGTGGGGCTTCGATTTCCAAACAGAGCAACCTTGTCAGCCTTAAAGGATTGGGCAGTTAGAAAGGGGTTGGATTTGAAATTTGTGAAGAATGAGAAGATGAAGGTCACAGGTTTTTGCAAACATGGTTGTTCTTGGAGGTTGCATGCTTCCCTAGTTATGAGAGGCACTGAATGGCAGATCAAATCTCACTCTGGAACTCACAATTGCTCTCATCAGACCAACAATTCTCAGGCAGATTACAAGTATCTTGGAAAGAGGATTATGAATTATGTGAAGGACAACCCAACTGAAGATCAATTGTCACTTCAGAGGAAAATCAGGAGGGATGTAAAGGTGGATGTTAGTACATTCAAGGTTTATAGAGCTAAAAGGTATGCTATGGAGTTGCTTAAAGGAGATGTCAAAGAGCAGTATACCAGACTCTATGACTATTGTGCCACAGTTGTCAAGTAATCCTCTCAGTTCTTGCATTTTGCATGTGAACCGGGAAGAAAATCCACCTGTCCTGAAGAGATTTTACTACTGTTTGAGGCCAGTGATTAATGGCTTCAAAGCTGGTTGCAGGTCAATGATTGGGTTGGATGGTTGTTTCTTGAAGGGGGTGTTCAAAGGACAGTTATTGAGTGCTGTTGCAATGGATGGAAACAATAACATTTATCCTTTGGCTTGGGCTTTTGTCGAGATTGAGAAAGGTGAAACATGGGAGTGGTTTATACATCTACTGTTGAGGGATATTGGTGATGAAAGTGCAGAAAATCTGGCATTTATAAGTGATAGACAGAAGGGACTAGTTGATGCAATTTCGAAACTAGCTCCACATTCAGAGCACAGATTTTGTGTCAGACACATGTACGACAATTTCAAAGGGAAATTCAAGGGGGTAGAGTGCCAAATATGGATGTTGAAGTTTGAGAAAGGTTTTTGCCCAAATATTCTGAAGAAAGTTGAAGCTGAAAGAGTAAGGAGTGCCAATTGTTTTCCAACTTGGGGAGGAGGTATGCAGTTTGAAGTCATTCATTTTGAAAAGACTCATGTGGTGAATTTGGATGAAAAGAAGTGTATGTGTGGGAAGTGGCAGAGGGTTGGATACCCATGTTGCCATACCATTGCATGTCTGGACCTTCACAGACTTGAGTATGAAGCTTACATTGATAAGGTTTTCAGTAACGAGGTGTACATGAAGGTCTATGATCATCACATCTCACCTGTCCCTGGGATGCATGACTTTGAAGTCTCCACTTGGACCAGTGGCACCACCATATGTTCAAAAAAGAGCAGGAAGACAAAGAAGAAAAGAAGGTCTGATGCAAATGACCACAATCGAAGCTCAACATCCACTAGAAAAGGTCTGACTGTGACTTGTGCAATTTGTTTGCAACAAGGACACAACAGAAGGAGGTGCAAAAACCAGCCTCATCCTAATTCATGATTCTACAAGGTAACTAACTTCAATTTTAATCAGTTTAATGAATGGATGCTACAGAATATGTGCTCCCTTTTGTAGGCTACGGGTGATTCACAATGTGCTCCAATGGATGCTACAGAATCTGCACCATTACCTACCATGCCCGATACAGAATCTGCTCCAATTCCTCCAATGACTGCAACAAATGTTGCAGATGCAGACCCTGCTCCTATTCATCCAATGGCTGCATCAAATGTTGCAGTTGCAGACCACGCTCCTATTCCTCAAGTGGCTGCACCAAATGTTGCAGATGAGGCTGCTCCAGACCAAGCATTTCGAACTCAGGTATTTACTCCATCAACATTAAGATTGTATCATCTATCTGATCACTTTCCTGATTCTGCACAGGGTTCTAGCACTAAAAAATTACTTTTGTACCTATCATAAATGCAATAACAGCGTGTGTACAACAATCTCGGACAGTATAAGCTGCCCGGGGGGTTTCGCGCAATGTTTATGAAAGCATAAGGGACACGCATCTAATAAAAAAAGCATGATGTATATTGGTGAAATTCGCGGAAAATACGAGGAGAAAAGGTGGCTTTTACCCTATAAAAAGTTATATTTGTGGTCAAAACAATATTTTAATTATATTACATATAAATAAAATGTAAAAAAATAATAATAAGATATAAAAACTATTAGTAAAATAAGTGTCAAGGTTAAAATAATTATTTATTATATCAATATAATCGTAGTATACATTTTAAAATTCTTTATATAATTTTATATGTTCGATTTAATAATCAATACAAGTAAAGGGGTTATTTGCAATTCTAAAATATCAAATGCATTTTTGCGTTCAGACTCAAATTTGCGTTCGAAACGGGAGAGAGAAAGGAAAAAATACATTTTGCGTTTGCAGTACTATTGTAGCAGTTTTACTGCATTTTTCCGTTTGCGTTTTGCGGTACTATTAGAGATGGAGGAATATTATGTACTGTTTTAATACGTTGTTTTGTGTCTTGTCCAAACAGTTGGACGTTTTAAATGTAAACACTTCAGTGATAGTACACTACCCAGTTTACATACTGCGAAAGACGAGTGAAACTGAAATGAGATACCTTTCTGTTTTTCCCTTTTTCTGTTTGTTCAGCAGATATCAAAAGCTAGAAGTAAATATTCAGTCATAGATAGATCGCATCAGAATCTCATTTTCGTCTGTAATAAAATACATTGCTCTTATTATACGAAAGAATGTAATGAGCTAAACAAATGTCTTCTTTACACTTAACAGCAAATCGTCTAATGCTTCTTCGTTCACAACAGCTTCTGAGGCGTTGGATCAGAAGCTGAAAGCTCGGCGTACATTCGTGCTATTTCCCGAGCAAAGTATGCCTTCGCTTGCGGCCTTTTTATCTGAAATTTCGACGAACGCAAAAAAAAAAAAAATATTATTATTACAAGAAATGTCGGCCTCTGTTTTAGTCTGAAGACGCTTCGTCTGAAATCTAAGAGGAAACAAATCTTACCTTAAACGTTGGAGTCAATAGGCCATTTTCAGACGTGAAAGGCTCGAGCGTCAACGTTACTGCTTTGGCATACTCAAATCCTCTCAACTGTAGATTAGAAAAAAATTCAATTAAATTAAATCTCAAGAAAATATAGAAATCACAGACCTAATAAGAGGTATGTATATATATACATATATATATATATATCTTGCCTGAGCTTCTTTCCCAACATCATCCATCTCGGCAAGAACTGCAGCCTTGGCTCTTGGATCAGCACACAGCTGTCCTAAATCTTCGTACTAAAAAAAACCCAAAAGAAAGTGGTTAGCATTCATAGTCATTGAGTTCGATGCACTTTTCGGGTTTTATTTTTTTTCGGTGTATATAATTAATTACCTTAATGCCCACTGATGCTGCCCACTCCTTCAACGTGTCGGGGTCCAGAGAGAGTACGGCGACTAAAGAGGAGTTAAAGCTATCGCCTGAAATAGAGCATGAAATGGTTCAGGTCGACAGAAAAAATGCGTTGAGTTAAAATGCCAAATGACGTGCGATAACTGTCCTTTTTTCCTACCGTAGACAAAGCACTGTGCGATAAATCTACACTTTGCGTAAACATTCTCGATCTTCTCTGGCGCTATGTATTCCCCCTGGGCCAGCTTAAAGATGTTTTTTTTCCTTTCGAAGAAGAGCAAAGCATAAGAAATTCACTATTTTAAAAGGCAATAAGAAATTATGTAATTCAAGTTTCTTTAGAATCATATATATATGAATGTACCTATCGATGATTTTAAGGCGACCGCCGGGAAGCCATAATCCAATATCTCCAGTGTGAAGCCATCCTTCGTTATCTATCACTTCTCTCCTGCGAATTTTAGCAAAGATTAAGAGAAAAGTTTTTGCATTTATAATTCATCCAACCGTAAAAAGAAAATAGAAAAGAAAGAAACTCGTGGAATCGTATATGAAAGTACATACGTTTGGACATCATCTTTGTAATAGCCTTGGAATACGATTGGTCCTCTGACGCAGATCTCGCCACGTGGATAAGGTTGATCCTCTGAGGTGTAACTCATTTCTGGGACATCCACGAGCTTTATTTCTGGGACAAATTAAAGATCAATTAAACCAAGCAAAAACGAAAAATCTAAAAAAAGTGTTACGAATTTTTCAAAAATCGACGATCTTATAACAACTTACCACAAGCAGGATTTGGAGAGCCAACATGGCCAGTTAAGACGTCGCCTTCGTCCACCGTGCTTATAACGCATGAACTTTCGGTCATACCGTAACCTTCGATTACTGGGCAGCCAAAACACCTGCAAATATGGTGGTGTATTTTTAAAGATTTTGCTTATATATATATAAAAGAAATAATAATCAACTTACACCCTTAAAAACTCCATGACATCGGGCGATAACGGTGAAGCGCCAGAAGTTAAGTATCGAATTCGACCTCCGAGTTTGTCCTTTATTTTGTTGAAGACCAATCTGTCCCACATTGGAGATGGTTTTCGGCCTATAAGAAAGAAGGAAATGCGAAACGAAGTGACGAATTTCACAGGGTTTTCAATAGAAGTTCGGATAAGTATGCTTGTAATGAGCATTGAGAAACTTGATTTATATTCGAAGCGTACCATTCATTATTGCTTGTTTCTTGGAATTGTAGGCGGCGTTGAATAGCCTCTCCTTCAGTGCGCCTGAAGTTTGTACGGCTTTTATTATCCTGCAAAATTAATAAAAGGAGATAATCAGAAGACTGAATCAATTTGAACAATTTCGGTCGATGGCCATTAATCAGTTTGTAACTTTACCCCGCGTAGATTCTGTTGTACAGACGAGGAACGCTGGAAAATATCGTGGGTCTCAGAGCAGCCAAATCGTCCATCAGCTTCAAATTGTCCTGGAAATTTTACGACAAAAGTCACATGTAAGAATATTAATTTTCTGATCAACTCAAGGACTACAATCTCATTAGAGACCACAAGAGAAAAGAGAAAGTTCTCATCATTCTATATGTAATGAAAGTATATTATATATACCCCTTGGTAGAAGCCAACAGCACTCCCATAGTATACTATCATAATCTGATTGGCTCGTTCGTATATGTGGGCCAGCGGCAAATACGATATGTAGCTGTTAAATCAAGTTAAAGCATATAACTTTGGAGAAAGAAGAACTCCATCCATCGTATATAGAAAAAAGAAAAAAAAAAAGAACGCTCACATGTCGGTGGGAAAGAACTTTACTCCACTGGTCATGCCGGCAGTACTTGATATCAAGTTTCCATGAGATAATACGACTCCCTAGACCCAAAAGAAAAGACGGTTTTTTTTTTTAAATAATTAAACTATCTGATATGTTTTCAACGTCGAAAAATCAAAATGTTCGAATGCAAAAACCTTTGGTGTCCCAGTAGTACCACTTGTATAGCATATAGTAGCTACATCTTCAGATTTAGGAGGAACAAATGGGAGCATATTGCTGTTTCCCTGTAAGAAAAACACAAGAGTTTTAGCGTATAATATGGAATACAATTATGCTATCTATAAATTATCAAATTAAAAGTACCTGACTAAGTAATCTTGTATAAGATACAAGCTTCACGCCAGCTGTCGATGGCAGAGAAGGGAGATGCTCATCCATGCCTCCAACTACCTATACAGTGAGGGCGTTCATCGAAAGAGTGAGCGAGTGTGAAATCATACTGTGAAAATACACAGTTTAAAAGTGGCTTGGAACAGAAATTCTAACATACCACAATTACACGTACGGTGGGAATCTCTGAAAGGAACGTTAGCAGCTGAAAATTGTCAGAAGCAAACACTAAATGTAACAACAGAGGTTGCACCGTAAGAAACAAAGATGATATGTACAGAAACTCACTGTGTTCAAAGTGCTGGGAACACAAAAGATGGCCTCAATGGAAGCATGATTCGCGATATACTTGACTGCATCAGGGCCTACAAAAATCCACCGAAAAGGATTATATTGAGGAGATTAAAATAAGGCTGGAAAAATGCCTACACACCAAGAGTATCATATAGAGGAACTGATATGTATGAATATCCCGAGCAGGCGTGATCCACTATCATCCACTCGGGCCGATTGATGAAATAAAGCCCGACGCAAGCTCCCTGAGCCAATGACAAAAACACGATACTTTACCATCGAAATGGGTTATTTTCTGTATTGCCCGACTATTTTTTCTAAGTGAGAACCAATGGTCTGTGAAGAAATGATTAAAGAACGAGTGAAAGAGGATTAAATAAAAACACATACTGGTTGTAGGCCATAATGCGAAAGTCCCGAGCCTATAGCTGATCGAGCAGTATCAGCTTCTCCATATGTCATCCATTTGTATCTTCATGAGAATGAGACGAAAGTTTATGCAAAGAACAAAAGTTAATGATTGTCTTAACTAATAATTTCTTAAGCATACTCTCCAACTGTTCCATCAACACGAATACGAGTGCCCAAGTACTTGTAATCCCTGAAGTTTTCCACTGCATGTCTGAAAAAAAAACATAACGTTTGTTATACGGTAAGAGATGTCAAAATTAGGTCGATGCTTAAACTACGGAGAAGTCAACTACAGAAGCATAGTGCTCGAAAAATCATCAAAATTCTTACACAAAGTTGTCGTGCAATGTGGCAATCTCTGGATGTTCTGGGAACCTCTGGACTAGCCTCAGAGGTGATTTTTTAGATCTGCATCAGAAGAAAGCTATAAAATTAACCAACTATTAAATTTCAACGACGTTCATATGAGAAATATAGATCGATTAGTTATGAACGGCAGAAGAAAAAAAGGTGATGTTCTACCTATAAACATCCCATTTCCCGGTTTGGAGTTTCTCGGGAAGGACTACACTGTATCTTTCCTCTGCTCAACATAAAACAACTTATTTAAGTCATCTGTAGTTAAAACCAAGATGATACTGGAAATACTACTACATAACAGAAAGAACTTATTATCGTCTGAAAATCAATTTGAAGGGGGAGGGTTCTGTAAAAAGACGCATAAGTTCTATTCGGACATTATTTAAAAAAAAGGATCACAGAGAACAAAACGAATTCATCAGGGGTTCCACACAGACACACACACATATATATTCCTGATATGAATCACAGTAGCATAAACTTCAAAACCTGACTACTATATAGTACAGTGATGATTGGAGCAAGTGATAATATCTCCATGCCATCCATCTACCCGAAAATAGAAATTGCCCTTCTTATATAGCAAGAATGATCTAATAATTTCCACACATTAAAGATCAAAAGTACCATGAAAGGTAACCATGTTGAAACTTTTTTAACCTAGTTTTCAAAAAGAGTAAAACCCATATCATAATTTGAAGTCAAGCCCTTAGCATCTCATCAACAAAAACAACAAAAGAGAGGGAAAGACTCAGGTCTTTCGTCACTCATCAATTAATGCTTAAATCCCCCAACACTTCATAGGCAAAAGCTACCAAACACATCAGCTAGTACAGAATAAGGAATCTCCAGCTAGAAACACAAAGCTAATACGATAATAAGACAAAAGGGTCCCATGAAAAAAGGACAAAGACACAATAAATGAAAACAATACCACCGAGTCATCAACACGCTAAACTATGCATATAAATACAATAGATTGGAAAGTAAAAGAGCAATCTTTACCATGAACAAAATTACCAGCCGTAGGATTCGCATCCATTCGAGACAAATCACCATCAACACTTGTAATCAGATGGCCTTGAATCAATCCCAATCGTCTCTGAGCCCTCGACTCCATTTCGATTTCTGGAGTTATTTTTCTGCCCTTGAGAAAAAAAAAGTCCAAGCCTTCGGTGTGAAAGCAGTACTCGTAAAAGAAACACAGCTGAGCTGACCAGACTTGAGTCACAACTTATTTAACAGATCAAATGAGTGCAATCCTAATTTATGGTTCAACGCCGACGATTTCTGATTATTCAGAGTTGTGCAAGCAATCGTGGGAGCTTATTTATGCCGGCGTGGATTTATCAAATTGTATGGGCACGCGTTTCAAAGGGGTTGGGCCAATTTTTTGTTCTTAAAGATAATTACAAAAAGGAATGGACTCAGACAAAGAGGTGAGAGAGAGGTAAGGGTTCGGTTCATTGTAGGGTAACTCTTATCGTATGTCATTTGAATTTACAAATTACTGAAATTTTATTATTAATCGTTTTCATAACAAAGATGTTACGTAAACTTTCTTTTGTTTCTGTCTCGTCTCATCTAAAGTTTTCTCCTTTGCAAAGCAACAACGTAGGTAAGATAACAATCTGTTAAACTGTACCAGAAAATCAAACATTATCCTGTATTACAACAGAAACACACAGAATCAAATTCTCCGAGGCGAGAATTTAACCGAAAAAGCCGCCGAACGCTTCGCCAACTTCTTCGCCACCTCATTTTGATGTACTAACTTTCTGCTCCTCAAAGGGGACCATCAATCGATTCGCCAGCCTCGCAGGGGACAGCGATCTCCTCAGCTTCCCAGCAGCTGAAATAGCCTTTGGCGATTTCTTATTCGCCCTTATGGAAATAGGCGGGCTTTTGATTTTCATGCCAAGTCCTTGAGGAGACTTAATCAAGAACTTATGTGGCGTCATCGTAATAGTACCCTTATTACCATGAGATAATTTTCTGCTCCTAAACGTCGAAAAAGTACTCCTTAGCTTTACTTCTGCCCTTGTAGGAGAAATAGAAAGAGTTGTCGGGCTTTTGAGCTTAACTTGGGATTTCTTACTTATGGGTTGGGGAGACACAATCAAGAACTTATGTGGGGTCTGTCTTTGTCTCGCAATCGAAGGCAACTTTGTCTTCGATGTGGGGGAAGAATGAAACAGAGGGTTTCGATATAGCACAGATGTCTTCTTCGCATATGGCCCTTTTCTTACACATTCTCTGCTGTTCAACGGCGGTGACCATGATGCCTTAAAGTTTATCTTGGATTTGGCTCTTTGAGGATTTTGGGCGTCGTTTTCTGACCGTAAGGATTGAAGGGCGACTCGCTTCTCTCTCTTTCGTCGGGACTGGAGGGTGTTAGAGTTTGTCCCGAGGTTCTTTCTTGGCTGACTTCTTCTGTCAGTGATCGGCGTTCTGGGATCTTCGACAAGTGCCGTTGTGTTATTGGACACGACTTGTACTGCTTTTTTCGCAAACTGGCTTGCTTGTAAGATTTCTCCCAGCG
The DNA here is from genome assembly GCA_027422505.1 of Craterostigma plantagineum. NCBI lineage: Eukaryota > Viridiplantae > Streptophyta > Magnoliopsida > Lamiales > Linderniaceae > Craterostigma > Craterostigma plantagineum. The sequence goes on from JAPQWV010000015.1 coordinate 6,280,277, forward strand.
TTTCGCCTAAGAGCATCGCGGGCAATGACATTCGACTCCATTCGTCTGTATTGTGTAAAATAGGAAGAAAGAAAATGCAGTTCAATTATGACTAGAAAAGAGCAAGACAAGACAAGATGAAATGCTACATACCTGGAATTGTTCTCAGCTTATTGTTCCCATTTGGGGATTTTCGAGGATTGGTATTTCTCCTCCTACGAGTTAGATAAAACGAAGGAAGTTAGATAAAGATCTAAAAAGCACAAATGTCCTCTTACATATTCAAGAGATGGTTCTGTTAAAAACAATACTCACTAGATAAGATGAGTAAGTAAGCGCTCAGTCCCCTAAGACAGACAAAGGCTAGAGAAGACTAAATACCTGAGAAAAAGGTAAAGAATGATGAAATACCTGAGAGGTTCTTGTTTCCCACCTCTTACTGTGTGTTGAAGCTCTTGCAATCTTGCCATACATTGATCTACCTGAACATCATCAAAGCCATATTTCTTTTCTTTTTTCTGACAATATATATATATATATATATATATGTGTGTGTGTGTGTGTGTAATAGATGCACCATGTTTGGACATTGTTTTGGGATCGGAGAAACAAAGAGTGTCTGAATTGCTTACCTTCTTCACTGTTTCTCTGAGATTTGTGAGGTGGAGATTAGGCTTCCTCAGCTGCTTTGGTGGGCTTCTTGCAACCATTATATTTTCACGCTTACAGAAGAATGAAAGAAACAGGGATTTTTCTTCTGTTTCTTCACACACTAAGTGTGTTTGTGTGTGTGTACGGTTAGAAGTGAGATCTGATAGCTCGTCGTGCCTGCCTGAGAATGAAGCGAATCAAAAAGGTCAACTTGTAATAAATGTTAGTCTTCCAACGGATAGTTTTTGGGGCTTTTAAGAATCAGCCCATCTTTAAGTTTCAAAACATGATTCAGCCCCTGTCAGTGTAAATCTCGGTTTTAAGGACCCAATATCTTTTAAGTTTAGAGAAAAGGACCAAATACTTGATCTGACCAAAATACCCTTATAAAGTTGTATAATAAGTGGTATCCAGAACCAGTTTTCTGTTATCATCGTTACCATATTAATAAGTAAATAAAATATTCTTATGACGATAAAAAAAACTCGCAGATCTTTCAAACGATCGTCGGAAACGAAACGGAATCTATCCCCGAGGGTTTATTTCGATATTCAGGTCTCGAAATGTTTGATTTTACGGGCATATTTTTCGAAATCTTTTGACGCAAATAATAAAAACACGATGAAATCGAATCTCGATTCGGTCGAAATTGAAGATATTTTGTACAAATTCGAGAGACCCATAACCTAAACAAATCTTTGAAACACAATATTGGCTCTATTGTTCGTCATTCGTGGTTAGCCGAAATTTAAAATCGTCGTATTGTTGGCTAAACATCTGTTCCCCAAACGTGGTCTGGATCGTCATGCATCTGTCACCCTGAAACAGTTAACTGGTATTTGTGAGCTGACATATGGTATATATACTGATTTAAGGGTATCTTTAAGCTGGATTTGGTACTGAATGCCAATTATCTGGTATCATTACAACAGTGGAAATTCGATCGAAACAATCGATCGTATATATTATTTCCATCTGCACGAACACACGTCCTGCACCAAACCAAGTTGGGTGTGTCCTAGACGGTTTATCATGTTATTCAGGTCTCGAATGTTTGATTTTTACGGATAAATTTTCGAAAAACACAGTGAAAATCAAATCCCGATTCGGTCGAAATTGAAGATATTTTGTAGAAATTCGAGAGGCCCATATCCTGAACAAATCGCTGAAGCACAGTACTGGCTCTATCGTTCGTCGCTCATGGTTTGCCGAAATTTAAAATCGCCGGATTGTTGTCTAAACAATTGTTCCCAAAATGTGGTATGGATTGCCAGGCATCAGTCACTGTAATACAGTTAACTGGTACTGGTAAGCTGACATATGTTGTATATACTGATTAAAAGGTTCGAGTAAGCTGGATTTGGTATCCTTTGCCAAATATCAGGTATCACCGTAACAGTGGAAACTCGATCGAAACAATCGATCCTATATCTTATTTCCATCTGCACGACCTGCACCAAACCAAGTTGGGTGTGTCCTAGATGGTTTATCATGTTATTCAGGTCTCGAATGTTCGATTTTACGGGTAAATTTTTCGAATTCTTTTGACGCAAATAATTAAAACGCGGTGAAAATCGAATCCCGATTCGATCGAAATTGAAGATATTTCGCACAAATTCGAGAGACCCATATCCTGACAAGTCGTAGAAGCACAATACTGGCCTATTGTTCGTCGCTCATGGTTGCCGAAATTTAAATACAATCGCCGGATTTGCCTAATTTTTCGAAATAAGAAACTGGTTCAGTAAGTTATTGTTATTCTCTGTGTAACTTGTGTTGTCCACTTTAGGCGAGATTTCAATAATTTAGGCGGGATCTCAATATTTTAGGCGGGAATTGCATTACCCGGAATGTTCTATATTGTCAAGGGATATTACCACATTACCATATAATACCGAATCTTCGATATAAAAGTATAATACAAATCCAATTTTTAACACTATTGTAGATATTGATACTGCATAATAGGTTTTTCATACCACACTACTAATATCATTAATTTCGCTCGCAAATTCATTTTTCTTCGATTGTTTAGGGTTTGAGGTCTCGAATTTTGAGTTTATGGTCTATTAAATGTTGTTCGTGCTTTAATGTTGAACTTTGAATACGTTGTGATGGAATTCATAACGTTATTTCTCATCAAAAGAGATACTAGTATATTTTGTGAAAGAAGAGCTATGTGTTTACATGACTTTTGATCTCAACTTTCACATATTGATATCAACATTCGCATAACATGTCTTTAAGGGAATTTGATTTGTTAACTTAGTAAAATCACATACTTACATGAACATAAATCTTATACATTCGGGAATAAGTGAATTTACGAACAAAATAAGTCTAATTAATGATGTTATACTGAAAAGCGTATTATGTGGTATCTGTACCAAACAATGTGTCATAAATTCGGTTGGTATTATTTCTTTATATCAGACATCTGGTATTATTTGCAGGTAATGTGGTAAATTCTAAAACATTTCATTAATTACGCTCACAAATCCATTTTTCTTCGATTGTTTAGTTTGAGGTCTCGAATAATTGAGTTTATGGTCTATTAAATGTTGTTCGTGCTTTAATGTTGAACTTTTAATACATTTGGGATGGAATTCATAACGTTATGTCTCATCAAAAGAGATACTAGTATGTTTTGTGAAAGAAGAGCTATGTGTTTACATGACTTTTGATCTCAACTTTCACATATTGATATCAACATTCCCAAAACGTGTCTTTTAATGAAATTTTTTGATTTAGTTCATCATATCACCTATTTCCATGAATTTCAATTTTATACATCCCAACGAAATGAATTTACGAACGAAATTAATCGAAAATAGTAATGTGGTATTGATTAGCTATTTTGTGGTTTCCGTAGCTACAAATGTGGTATAATCATTGTTTATATTGTTATTGTTTATCAGACATGTGGTATTATTTGCAGGCAATGTGGTAATATTAAGTTATTGTACTGTTAATATCTCTGACAATCTAGAACCTTCTAGAATGTTCTTAGTTATGTGTTACCCAGAATGCGTGAATTGTTACTCAGAATAAATGAAGTGTTACCAACCAACTTTTTAGTTGACAAACGTTCCAATATTTCGCATCAAAATTTGTCATATTCCGTGACTAGCATCGATAATTATTGTCGATTCTAAGACCCACGCCCGAATTGGTGTGAATCTACAAGCATAAAATTCGAGATTTCACTAGTTCTTTTACCAAATTTTCAAATTGGGTTTGTAGCACTATTCCAACATAACATCGAAAATTTTCCTTGTTTATGAGAACCCATGAAAAATTGAGATCGGTTGTACATTTTCTGATTACTAACGTTGAAGATTTCTTCAATTTCGGGGAGTTTTGGGTAGCATACGAATTTTTTATCTTTCTCTTGACACCTTAGTCCGTACCAGTTGCGTGTAGTAATTATAGGAAACAAACCGTTATTGTTTTTTTATTATTTGTTATAGATGAGGCAAGACTTGTTACAATTTATTAGTAATCGGTTACGATTTTTGAAGGTAGAGTTTTGGAACTTGCAGAAAATGGTATCCAGATAAAGTGATGTGTTACTGAAATTGAAAATATTCGATCTTAGCTCGCAGCAAATTTCGTTGTTATTTCATGTCGATTACTAAAACCCACATCCGAATTGGTGTGAATACTCATTATTCGAGCATAAAAGTCGAGATTTCACTTGCTTTTTTACCAAAATTTTCGAATTATGTTTGAAGCATTATTCCAAATTAACATCGAAAATTGTCCTTGTTTATGAGGACCCATGAGAAATTGAGATCGGTTTTACCTTTTTCGATTACTGACATTGAAGATTTCTGCGATTTCAGAGAGTTTTGGGTGTCGTACGAATTTTTGATCTTCCTCTTGATGCCCTATTCCGACTAGTTGCATGTAGTTATTATAAGAAACAAATTGTTATTGTCTTCTCGTTATTTGTTATATATGAGGCAACATTTATTCCTCAATGTTAGGAATCTGTTATTGTTTTTAGGGTAGGGTTTCCAAAATAGTAGAAAATGGTACCTAGATAAAGTGACGTGTTACTGAAATTCTTTGTTATTACTGAGGCAACATTTATTCCTCAATGTTAAGAATCTGGTATAGGTTCTGATGGTAGAGTTTTCGTACGAGCAAAAAATGGTACCCAGATAAAGTGATTTGTTACTGAAATTGAAAATGTTTGGATATTAGGTCGCGGAAAAATTCGTTGTTATTTCGTGTCGATTACTCAAACCCACATCCGAGTTGGTTGAATCCACGTTAATCGAGCACAAAAGTCAAGATTTCACTCGTGTTTGTAGCAAAATTTTCAAATTTAGTTTAAAACATTATTGCAACATAACATCGAAAATTTCCGTTGGTTACGAGGACCCATGAGAAATTGAGCTCGACTTTACCTTTTTTGCTCAATAACGTTGGAGATTTCAGAGATTTCGGAGCGTTTTGGGTGTTGGAAGAATCGAAAATGGACCAAAAACTAGAACGTGAGGAATGATGGCATATATATGTAAATTTTCGCAACAGTTGAGGGCAAATGGGTCTTTTTAGCACAATTGGGTCCTTAATTCTAAGGCAAACTTAAGATGGGTATTTTAAACTGAAATTTAAAGCAATTGGGGCTGAATTCAAATGAAACTTGCTTAAGTAGGGCTGAAACGAAATTAACTCATAGTTTTTTCAAGTGAAATTTCTATTTTCTTTGTTTTTTTTTCCAGAATTGGGGTTTCTATTGCCAACGGTCGAATCGAAGGTCGTGAAACAACACATTTTAACATTTTATTTTATCTTCAATTTTTTAATAGCGTGCTATTTTTTTTCCCATTACTACAACAATATCAGTATGAAACCTTTACCCCCATTCCTTCCTATTCCTACATGAATTTGCATCAAAAACCAAGCTAAGTGCCAAGCTTGAAAGAAAGAGAACATCAAATCATTCAATAGAGTTTATTACAAGAAGCGCAAGATGAGTTAGTAACAAACAACCCTCAATATCCCAATAACATGAAACAGAGCAGCAGTTGGAGGACAACATCTCAATATCCCAAATTAACTAAAAATACAAAGTTGACAAACTTACAACAAACAGACATCTTCGTATTTCCCTTCAGCTCCACCCATGTCTGGCCACAGACTTCAGTTAATCACCTACAACTCGTGTGATGAATTGTCATTTCAATTCGGTGAGGTACTTGCCCATTGAGTTGATTCTGCACCTTAGCTGTGGTGGCCTTGGACTCTTCAATCCAGGAATCGGAAAGATGATCATTGTCCTCACGATATGGGTGGTGAGTGTAAATTTCTAGTCGTTTCAGTTCAGTGCAGTTATCGATAAAGTATTTGAGTAATTCGAAATCGCTGTTGCGGCCCCGATATCCAAAAAACTCAACCACTTTAAGGCAATTGTGAGGAGAAGGGTATGCTGTTGTGCCCACGTTCACTTCTCTTTCAGCATCTTCCTCACTCCAAAACAGCTGCATAACAGCAAAGCAGACAAATTAATATAAATATATATGGAAGGGATGAAAGAAAACATAATGCCCCACACAGGTGGGCTGGGAGAGCAGATGTAAAGCATAGAATACGCATCAAATATGAATGTGTACAAAAAGAACCTTCGTAGAGAAGAAAGCTTGAAGGACAGTGCTATTGAACGAACAAAAAAGTGCTGAATTTTAAACAATTTGGGATTACTTGTATAATAAATTCTTCCAACTTGGGAGATGCTTTTATAAAAGGCGTCAGCCCAAGATGAGATTGATCTGCCCATGAACCAATCACTAAGTGGAACCTCTTGAGTCTAGCAGCTCAGGCATCATCCCATTACCCTTAATTTTCTGCGCCCAGATATAAAATCATATTAAGAAAACAAGAAAAGGACTCAATCAATACATAAGTAACATGACCATGCCTCACCAATGGCCTATGGCTCCGCAATGCAAGAAACTCCAGCCTGGAGAGGCAGGGAGAAAGTTAAGGCAACGCAACTTTGTAGACCTTCGTTGAGAATTCCAGGAATACTTCACATTCTTCTTCAAAGTAGCAAGGAACAGATACATCCACAAGCATCGGGACGTAATCAAGCAATAATCCGTCGAATTTAGTGACCCTAAGCGAAGTCAGATTTGGAGCTGAAATCGTAAGTGAAGCCAGCTCGTAGCAGTGGCAAACCTCCAAGTGTTTTAACTTAATGCTCGAACCACATACCTCGAGGTTAGTTAACATCTGAGACCCGTGCAAAACTAACCGTTCGATCGAGGGGGCATTGCCAAGGAGATACTCAATAGTCGTACCAGTTACAGTCACACGCTTCAGAGACAAAGATGTAAGGAATTTGAAGCCGTCCTTGAGACCGCAACAATCCCAAACAAACTCTTCGCGAAGAACATAACTATCCGTATAATATTTGCGTAAATCAGAATCATACCCCCGACTCAACTTATAGTATCCGTAGAGATCGAAATGCAACCTCGGCACCTTCTTGGCGATCAAAAACTGGATCCAATCGTCTAATTCCAGTGCGTCCTCGTTGTTTAGGTCGAAGCACACTTTAAATTCTTCCAGTGTGCGGAATTTGTGCACTCGTAGGATCCGATTGATGCATAGTATGAAGAGGCGGGCAGTACAAGATCTATTCGCCCACCAATCGAAGAGCTCGATCCAATCATCTGCCACGAAATTGAGACGGGGAATTCGTTTCCACAGATTCCTCCAGCGAGACGAGAGAACAGAGGTGCATATTGCTTCCTTCATCGGCAAAAAACAGATGATTCCGACGAGCACATCGTCGGGCAGCGCGCTAATGAAATCGCGACCTCCCCTCATCCGTTCATCGTCTCCGGCGCGAGACATTAGGGTTTGAGGCAGTGGTATGATAGTGATATGCATTTCTCTGTGTTTTGTAATTGTATGTGTGTTTTTCTTTCAGCTATTATATAAACAGTCTCTACTCTACTCTAACGATTGTTCCACTATATAGTTTAACAAAGTTGTGTGAATCACATGGAATGGCCTATAATATTACAGCTCTTTGTCTTTGTTCAGGTCAGGTTCAAAACCAACAACTTACATCTCTAAAAATTAGTCAAATTTTCGAAATGTATATTAAGCCATAGTCGTTTAGTAATGACACGTCGAGATCTGAGAAAAAAAAAATTATTTGTCTTTAGATTCTGCGACTATTGTTGAAAGTGATCAACGTTAAAAGATCCCTCTTATTTTAAAAGCCCCGTCTTCTTTGTTATTTCTGTTTTTGTTTTAATAATAATAAATCGTGGGTGTGAACACCACCACCCACCGGAGTTCGCGCCACCACCATCTGGGCTCGGAGGTTGGCCTGCAGAGGAGAGGTTGCGGAAAAAAGGTCCGAGTCGTCTCCCTCGACAGGTGTTGCCCTCGTGTGACGGCTTGAGTTGTCAACAGGTTTTGCCTTCATTCCCCCTTGCCACCGTCTTCACCGGCGTGACCAGCGCTGACGTCATCTCCTTTAGCTGCTCAATCATCCACCTCTCAGCCAGATCCAGACTGCCGCCGTCGCTCATTTGCCATACCATCTTCCGCCCGGCCATTTTGGGTCGCGGCGTGTTCTCCTCGGGGGAGTTTTCTCCTATACGGAGTTTCTCCCCTTTGTAGGAGTTTTTCTCCCCTTCGTGGGAGTCTTTCCTCTCCCCTCGTGGGAGCGTATCATCTCCCCTCGTGGGAGTTCCCTTCGGGGCTTTGTTTCTCCTTTTTTGGAGATTGAGAATGGACATTTGCGCTTTCATCGGTCTTCTACGCAATAGAAATAATTGAATATGTTGTAACATTTTCATTATTGCTCGATTGTACTTTTGTCCAGTTGGATTTGTGAAATGAAATCTCTCTTTCAAAAAAAAATACAAATTTATTTTTTAAAAGAAATATAGCTTAATATTACAAGTTTATCCCTTGTAATGTAACTAACGGTATTTCTAATATGTATGCAAGTACCTTTTAAAATCAGTTCAGATAGAGTATCGTTTAGAATCAGACACAACTTAGAGCACTCAGAATTCAAAGTCCTCATAACCGACAGTAAGATTCAAATTCGGCAAAGAAAATATACATAATCCTATGGAATCACTCACAGGAACCCATAGTCGTCTCATTACCGAGAATGAGATTCATACTAAGATAACGAGGTTGAAACTCAGCTCATACTAGATATTAAGGAAGCAAGACTTACTTTCGGACAACCAAGAATTCCATCCAGGATCGAGTCCTAACGTTACTTCGGTCTGATTTCGATACCTTCGATGATCAACCCGCTCTTCCAATTCCCATTCTTGACCTCCATCACACTCATCTCCAAAGCACCCTCTTGCCCTTCCTTAACACAGAACTCACCAAGCTCAACCTCCATCCAACCGTTTTCTCTCCTCATGGGATGCTCAGAGCTCTGTTTCTCCCTTCTTTGCTGCTGTACAATACTGGCGTTGGCGTTGTGGTTTGAGTGTAGCCGAGCCAAACGGTGGTAAAACAGCCCAGTTCGCCATGGGGCGCTCCCTCTATGTGATCCTCCCTCGGGGTCTAAATAAACGCTCCTCTTGTCGCATTCTTGTTCGTTAGAGCTGATCTTGACAGAAGTCTCGGCCTGTTGATGTTCGAAACCGTAGATCCTCGATTGAGTGGTGTAAACGAGGTAAGCTGCGTAGTTTGTGTTTGGTGAGAGGGCGCTTGCGTTTATGGAGCCTCTGATTTCGAACCAGCATACGTTGAGAAGCTCTGCCACTTCGCTAAACCTAAGAGTGAAAAATGGGAGTATTTCGCATCGCCGTGGTGAGGCCAAAACTGAAAGACTGATTTTCGATGGGTTTGAGTGTTGATTATTACCTGGATTCGGGGAGATTATACCATCGCCAGTATTCCTCTGTGTCGCCCCAAACGATTAAGAGATCTCTTGCGGCGAGTGTGTAGCATTTCTTGCCACTGCTTTTCTCCAGAGAGAAGCTCTGTTTTGTGGAAGGCATCAAATGATTAACAGATTATCGAGTATTGCAGAAGATGAGGATTCTCAGAATCCAGGTAAGGAACGCAAAATCACGTCGAAATCGAGTGGAGAAAATCATCAATCAGCTTTCGAGCAACATGAATCATCACAATTTTCGAAAACCTAAAATACTAAGCACTCCTCATAGCAACTGAACGCAAAATCGATGAAGGAAAAACGGAAGAGGCACTGCACTACCTTCGTCCCGCCGTCGATGAGGATCGGATGATCGCACAAGTGCATATACAGTTCCTTCTTCGACGCGAACCTCTTCGTGAGTGAATCGGCGCCGTCGACGCAGCGAGATAGCACGCTTCTGTAATCAGATGGCAAAAATCGCTCCCAAACGGCGTCGGATTCAGAAGCGGCGCGGAAGGAGGACGCCACGGCGGCGAGGCGGCAGGCGTCCTTGGGGCTCGTGAGAGAGAGCGCGTTGGCCAAGCAGTCCTCAGGAAGCGCGAGGATGTCACAACAATTCTCTACAGACATGTTTCTTTCTTCTTCTTCTTCGTGATTTTCTCCCTTCGATTTCTCCGTTTGCTTTGGAGATGTCACCTTCTAGCACCAACACGTGCTATATATATCCGAAATGCGTGGGTGCGTATGTGTACGCTTCTTATCTTATTTATGTTTTCTATTTAAGTATCTTTCTTACGTAATCAGTTTTGATTGCCCATATCGTCTTTATAAAGGGGCAACCATGAATTGTCTATTTATACATGCATCCACTATTGATTTCAGAATTGAAATGTAGGAGGGAAATGATATGGAGAGAATCACGTAGACAATTACGCAAAAGGGATTGGCTTTACTTCGTCTTTATAACGTTAAAGATATTTGGGAATATTCATTAATTATAAAATGTACAAAATCTTAACGATGAAGTCTATGCTTTTTGAATGCAAATGGGTAAAACGAACATTGTGCGAGCATCTTATCTTATATATAATACCTTCACCTTCACAACGAAGGGGGATTTTTATAGAATAATAATGTGCGAGACGCACAAACTTTTGTAGATTTGAAAGTTCTTTCTATAAGTTTCTTGCCATTATTTAGAAATCAAGTGTCCAAGCTCGATACTTTGATCTGCAATAAGATGGAACCTTAGCAGTTAAGGCTTTCGTCTCCTACGTAAAAGTTGTGTTTAGAGAAAGGCTACTAAAAGGGAGATCAACCAACACTACGTGCATGTAAATATTAATACAGAGTTAATTCAATCCTAAAGCAAAGCAGAAGAAAAGATAGTGCTTTGAGAACTTCAGGCCATGAAAAGATGGTAATCAAAGTTCAAATCTTGCGTTGGATGTTCGAAAGTTGACTGTTTATGCTAGACACGTCATTCCATAGCAGACTCACAAAAGTTGAGATACTCTCTTACTGTGCTTTTTATCATACGCCTTTCCCCAAAGGAAACCTTGAAATCAGGCCTCTTAAAAATGACCATACGAGAGAGAGTAAACTTCAACTATTTTCTGAGCAATTAAGTAAAATCACTACGATTTTCTAGCAACAGTGAAGAACATCTAGACAACAAGCAATTCTCATTATACATGTATGTATTGTGGTCATTTCAAGAATGATCCATGTGATGTCTGTGCAAGGCGTCGGAGAACTAAGACAATGACATAAAGACATGCCAAATATGAAACGTATGAGTAGAAAAACATACAGTAGTACACTTTGGGTATCTTCTAGACTATGTCAAGATGAAGTACCACTGAAGCTTATCTCCATGCCTCTTCCACCAATTCCTGCGGTCAAACATTGGAATCCACATGATTCTAGCTCTGTTATTACCTTCTCCACAACCGTTCCTGATAATACTGAGCCATATGGTCAAGGAAAACGATACTTCATGGTATACCGAGCAAAAAAAACTTACCAGGAATCAAGCAGGGAATCCAAAATGAAGATGAGATTAACTATTAAATATGTATATAAAGGATACGAGTTGGTAGTAGAGTCAAAACACAGCCTCCACCGCCAGCTCCCGTCAGTTTAGTGGCCAACTTGTACTTTAGCGTAGTACGAATGACTGTTTCAATAGAAGCATGCGTGACACCCATGCACTGAAGCAGTCCTTGGTTCATTTCCATCAGTTCTCCGAGCTTTTCTTCTTTTTCAGTGATACCGAGATCATCGATGACCTGAGACTGGATGATGGTCGCCATCTCATTGCTTATGGAGTCGACGGCGTTAAATACTGAGGACATGGCACTAGGATGTCTCACTGTCCTCTCGGAGACGCCAGCCACCAACACTTTTGTGTTTCTTCCCACTTTTGTGTTGGTTATGAGCATTTTGAGGGGCATGTTGGTCTTTATGCGTGTTAGTTCGCCTGACTTGAACTTGATCATATTCCCTGTTACCGTAAAATTCATGGACCAAATAGCCCGTGATGGGATCCGCAGATATTTATTGTTCCACAAAATCACACCATCATGTCTAATTTTGTACATTTAACAGTTTGAGCATGATGACCATATTCCTTTCATTCACTTCAGAGATGAAAAAGATCATTCAATGGTGCCTAATAATGAATGTTCTACTTATGTCCTTTTGGACCTTTGATGATTTTTAAGCAGCCTAAGAGTGAAAGCACATTAAAATGTATCAGATGATTTTGTCAAGGCAAGAAAATTTAGCATACCAAAGGTGCTCACTGTATTGTCTATCCCAGACGGCTTCCCATGTATTATCTTTTCACCTTCGAAAGCCCATTTGTTGACCAGTTCAAGCTCATTGTCTCCGTACATTTGCCAGCCTTGATGGCTAAAATCCAACGTCACAGAATCAGATAGAGCCAAGAGTGCTGCAGATAGTGCAACACAAAAGGCAGCAGAGGAGCCCAAGCCAGAGCCTAAAGGCAGCTCAGAAGTGACAATAGCTGTAGCAGGCTTGCACCTGAATATCCAAAGTTTGCATAGAATTAGATAACAAAGTTTATCAGGATGAAGATTAGATGCTGATATGGCATACCCATGAATGGAAGTATACATCCAAAGGAAAGCTGAGAGGCCCGAAGCAAGTCCTATATTTGCCTCAGGGATGGCCTGTTCTTCAACTAAAGAATCGATCGCTTTCAAGGTTTCTATTGAACATGATGGAGGAGAAGAAGCAATATGATCAGATTCAGGCAGAACTTCTCTAATTCTTCCGACAGGCCAAGAAAACTCTAAGTCCATGTCCTTGAGTGACAATTTTAGTGCCTCGTCATTATCTATTAGCAAGAATTGAGGGAAAGGAAGAAAACACAATGATCTCATCAGAAAAACAGCAAATCTCATATTCCCAAACTAAAACAAAGCACCACCCGAATGATAAATATTACTCCATTGGTGATATCAAGTAGGTGGAATGGAACAGATATGCTGATGCTTCGATATATAATATACAAAACAGACCATTATTCGAAGAGTCCATGTGACTCTAACTCTTTACCCCTAAGGTCATGAATCACCAGAAATCATTGCATAAGCTCTGTTTTTTTCCCTCTCAAAACAATAGAGTAGGAAACTTAACCTAAGTCTGATTGAGAAGATTACATTCAAGCTCCAGATTTTGACGTACATTCACATCAGTCCTAAGCTCGAACAGCATAGCTTACCACTCGCCTCAAGTTCTCCCATTTCATTTGAAGTACATTGAACATAAAAAGTAAAGCACTGTATAATCCTACCAAATTCAACCTATAAGTATTCTGCCATCAGATGATCGATCATAAAAACTTGATCATTACCGCCGTGTCCTCAACCTAACAGATCAACTTTAATCGTATGAAAAACTACCTGACGGGGTAGGAAAACGTAGCGAGACGTAGGTGTATAGATCGATGGCAGCTGCGACGGCGGCGGAACCGTGGACCACCGCATGTTCCCCGGCGAGTATGATCTTCCCCGGTGCTCTTGACCTCACCTCCATTCACCAACCCACTTTTGTCTCTTTCCAAATTAATTTACTATGAATTTGGCAAGACGGAATACGAAGGCTAAGTATGTATTTGTATTACTAGTCAAATAAATCTACTATATAAAACCACAATTATTGAAATTAAATAATCAGATCATAGATCTACTATGTAAACGCATGAAACTCGTTTATCACTGCTTGACTTTATTTATTGAATAGCTACTTAGATAACTATCTACGCTACGCAATTATGTGAGACGTGCGGCATTTTGATTAGAGTTGACAGTTGAGTCTGACTATAAGATCAACAACTTTGTAGGTGACCAAACCTAATTATTTTCCAAATAAAACCAATTAAAATGTCACGCAAGAAAAAATTGGTACCCGACTCGACCCTATATATATTTTTTTATATATTGATTTTCCTTGCCAAGAACTTTTCATGCTGTGTTAGAATATGCCAAGTTCAAGGCTTGAATGTTTACAATATAATATTATATCAACTAGTTTTTTGCCCGTGCAATGCACGGGTATAATTATTTATAATTAGTTTAAAAATAATACGTATTATAACTTAAGGTTATTATTTTAATAATCTACAAAGTTCCTGGATTTTTACAATATACCAAGGGAAGTTTATATGGGTGGCAGATATTTTACAACATAAAACATGTTATATTTAAGAATTAAGATAAACATATTTTAAATTCAACCATCTTTACCGTCTTGTCCAATATATTCGTAGTAGAATCTTTGAAGTTCGTCGTCGACATGTTACAAAATCATGAGCGCTTAGAAAAAAATTAGCACCAGGCCGAGTAAGACATTGATAGCAACCCCCACCATAAATTAACAACAAATTATGAACCCATATCCTACATACGCCACCCAATTGAGCATCTCTCAAGCTCTTCTTGCAAGAAATTGATCGTAAGTCAATATTTGAATGAATATAAACCATTAGTTAAAGCAGAACTCGAAAACTGCATTTTTACTTCGTCCACATTGGCGGGTGTGTCGATAAGTTGCTGCTCGAAGATATTTTTTTCGAGGCAATCTGAAATCTCCTCCAGGAAAAGCGTAATGCTCGCTATGCCATTTCTCGTCTAGCGCTAATAACCCCTGCCGAAGAACGAAATAAACTTAAAAAATATTTCTTGCATTACATAATTCAGATTGTGCCAACAAAAGCTGACGTCGTACGACATGTCTCGGTGCTGCTCATGGAGGTTTAGCGAACTGAGCAGCAAACTTGCATCCAATGCACACACTTGCTATGGATGTTGAAGAATGAAAGATGACACTAAAAAATAATTCAAAGTGGACATTATAAAATATAATGTGCAGCTAAAGCTTGGATCTAAAAAATAAATTGTTTTATATGCGCCAGAGTTCCATATAAATATATAAGAGACCAGTTGAAAAAAAGAGATCGAAAAGGTTTCCTTTGTTTACCATGGGACGGGAGTTTGTAAAATAACATCAAGTATCTTTCTGACAATTTAATCACTAATGAAAACTTTTTTGGGGAAAAATTTCTTGTTCAATATATTTATATGAGAATGCCACAAATATTTTATTCATATAGAATACAAACAAAAGGCACGTGAAAGTTCCAGCAAATACTCTAATGTCGGCGAGACACACTGCACAAATATTACTTCATAAAGAACTATGTAAATTGGATGGCTTTCGAAGCATTGCTAGTTGCCATCTGCGACTCTAGCCGTGATAAACATGAAAAATGTCCATCCGGTGTATGATATCAATCGCTTTGGGAAGATCTCGAACAGAATTAACTAAATACGGCATGGTGCCCACTGCACAAATCATCTAGTTACTGAGAAATCAATTTTTTGAGATCAGCGAGTAAAATACATGTGTAAACTAACTCACAGTTCATTCACCTATGAACATGGTATGTGCTAGGTTTTTTCTTACTTACATGGTTAAGCTGACTATGAGAGATTGAAGAGAGTATTGATGTCCAAGCCTTTTTCACCTGTGAACCGAAAACCATCAGTTTCAGTGGATAAATATAAGTGCAGAAACATTTGTTATTGAAAAGCGAAACTGATTATATGGGACCTTTTCACCTATTGAAAAGCGTTGTTTTCAGCATTGTTTAGTATCTAAGATTAACTTGACAGAATTGACAGGCCGTCTTCGAAACAATAACATAAAACAATACTATTAACCATGCGTAATATAATAGAATGATGAGGATCGCATTACCAGTCGAAGTATTTTATTTTGCATTTCCACCAGCAACGGGAATGATCCCCAAGGGCCGTGGAGGAAATGATGACCATTATTCATGCTTGATTCGGCCTTCTCCCCTTGAATGCCCGTGATGACTAAATGTTAAGACATAGGCTGAAGTAAAATTCGTTTAATGATCTGTTAATGAGGCTCAAGTCTTGTCCTTAGTGCATAAGCTCCAGTATTGGGGGATCCATCATCTCTTAGAGGATAATGTAAGAGACTGATTATGTCACATAAGTACAAACAAAGAAAACATGGGAGGAACTTCGAAGACGAAATTGAATTATTAACTTACCATTACTTGTTGAGTTAATATCATTTTCCATGTCACAGCTCGAAGTAATATAACTCCATCCACGGCGATTTGCAGTTGCTGCGCTAAAGCTTATTTAACTTCATTTATTGCAACCTTTGACCGCACATGTCTTCTTAAAATAAGTTAAAGCTAAAGGTGAACAGATAATTGAATGTCATTATACCAAATACATACATCAACTTCCGCTTTCACCACAATTTCCATCGTAGATTAAGAGAACAACTTGTCCTCATATTTTCCATGAATGCTGAAAAGAGAGACTAAACCATTGTTATGGACTGTGGTGAATTAGACCCTCAAAATGGTCAACTTAAAAATAATTTACCGAAGCTGCAATGAAGTGTTCCATTGAAGTATATTGTTTTCTTAAGGAATCATCGTAGTCGCAAGTCATACAGAAAAGTTATGCTAGAAAAAAAATCATACAATTTCAGCAAAATTGTTGTACACGGCATACTAACCCGAATCTCGAGCTTAGCATTGTCGCCATCGCCCAAATTTCTGTAGTGAGTGACACGAAACGAATCGTGACGAATGCCTGAAGATAAACCAGTCGTGAACATCAAAACTCAAGCACTCTCGTCACCACCACCCAAACAACACGCAGAATTTTCCACATTTTAAGTCCAAAACTAACGGACGAAACCCACAGAATTACCATTGAAATTAGCCAGAGTAGACTTCTTGCATCCTGTTGTTGCAATGAAACACAGGAAGATAAGCAACACAGCTTAGAACAACAATCTTAATAAAAAAATCTCACCTTACCATGAAAAGGTTTGAAGATTGCAATGGTTTCAACCTTTGATGATATCTGGTATAAATTCGAGTAAATTGCGCATGGCGCCTGCAAAATCAGCAGATATTGGGCAAAATTCTAATCCTGATTAGTTATCATGGAAAAAACTAATCAATAAAAGCCCATAAACAGTACGCAAAAGAGGAGAAAAAATAATAAATTGCATGCTCGAATTAATGGCTTCATAAAAAAAACACAACAAAAAAGCTCCAAAATAATTAATACTTCCATCAGAAGAAATATTTAGAAAAACTCAGTGCAATTACAAAATTCATCATCGAAGTAGGCATCCTAGAAATAACATTTTGTTATCAGCAACATGGATCATTGGCTGAATAAATTCGGCAAAGAAAGCGTTCACAACCCATGATCGCATTTTTTATTTATTCCACTAAATTAAATCTTACTCAAAGTGACAATCTGAAAAATAATATACACTACAATACCATCTTCAAAGTCGTCGTCATCATCGCCCCTTCCTCTTTGATCGGAGTCATCGTCGTCGTCATAAACAGCTGAAGCGTATGGCTGTGCCTCATCCCCACGCCTTCTCTAGCAGATATTTCGACTGAAACCTGCCTTTGAGATGTTTCGACGCTTCCAAATAGCCCCGACATTAAAATGGAAGTAACAATCCAAAAGCCGTACTACAACAGTACGCTGACGTCACAGTGAGAAACAATTATTGACTTACTTCCCCTCGATTTCCCGGTCTGCGTCTGAAATTCAATCCCAATTGTCGTTTTCACAATGCAAATTAAAGTCGTTCCTCGCTTATCGAGGGGGTAACTTCGATTTGCTCTCCGCTTTGTCTATGATGTTCACGATGTTGCTCTTCTCTTCGCCGCCTTCATCTTCGGTGATGAACCAATTTTCGGAAAACCTTTTCAGTGTTATCTTTGGTAGACGGACGCTATAAAGAACTTCCTTGATGGTTTCTATCAAAATCGTGGCTTGTGGGATAGAAGTTTCATCGGTGGTTGGTTATTTTTATATTATTTTTTTTTAATTGAGGAAATTAAAATTGTAGGGACACGTGTCGCTTGTACACTAAACCTACATTTGCATATCTATGTAAGATGTGCATTTTTTTTTTAAATTCGTAGCCAACATATTGTCCCTCTCCTTTTTTAATATCGACATTCTACAAGTACAAGTATAATTATTGTGCGGAAGTGAAAGTTGACATATTTGATAACATAAAAATTAACGTATATTTTTCCTTAGAAACTAAGCCTATGAAAGTTGACATATGTGATAATATAAAAAATTAACGTATATTATTTCTTAGAAACTAAGCCTATAAACAAGATGAAAACGCGTCGCAAGTAAACACAAAAACGTCAAAATTAACGACTTTTCTTTTGTGATGGAAGTTGGCCGATTAATATAACTGAAAAACAAAGTAGGCAATGGTAGAGAACTGCCGAGGACGACGACGATTGGCTATGGCTTTCAAGCTTTTGACATAATTATAATATAATCACAAATGGTGGCGCATCTCTCTCATCTCTCTCTCTCTCTCTCTCTCTCTCTCTCTCATCTCTCTGCAGTTGACTTACGGACAGTTATTCGCTCAATTCTTTAAACAAATAGCAGGTAATAAGGCATCAACGCAAAAACCTCCCAATAAGTCCTCACATCACCTTTACAATATATAACACATCACCAACTCAACGTTCTTCTCCCTATTAAAACATCATTCTCATCAGACATCAACGCGCAACTAACCTTAGCAGCAATGGAAAGGATGACCATTTCAATACTGCTGTTGATCGTTTCTCTGTATTATCTTTCCAACGTTAAGTCGATCGAAGCCATTAAGACCTTCGGTTTCGACGTCCACCACAGATATTCAGACACAGTCAAAGAATTTCTAGCCATAGATGGTTTGCCAGAAAAGGGCTCGATCGACTACTTCGAAGCCATGGCCCACCGCGATCGGGCCTTCAAGGCCCGCCACCTCGCCACCAAAGACTCGGTCCTCACCTTTTTCGGCGGAAACGTTACTCTTCAGCTCAAAAGCCTCGGATTGTAAGTACGCCTTTGCCTTTTCCTTTTCCTCTCTTCTTCCTTCTACCACAGGCCTGGATTAGTACGCCACATGTCAAGTTTTGATTAGACTCGGGTTATATCCAAGTGGGTAGGTAATAAGACAAGGCCATGTAATAAAAATACGCTGGTCACCGATTTTTTGCTGCTACGATACGAACAGCTTGCACTATTCCGTCGTCTCCGTTGGGACGCCTCCTTTGGAATTCCTCGTCGCGCTCGACACTGGGAGCGATCTTTTCTGGCTACCGTGCGACTGCGCCAACTGCCTGCGTTCCCTGAACTCGTCCTCGGGAAAGGTATATATAATAAGTCCGTATAACGTATGATCATTTCTCCTCTTGTAGTGAGATCGAACTCATCGAATTTTCCTTTTTTTGGCTTAAGTGCATAAAACCCCCTAGTGGTTTAACCAAAATGCATCCGGTCAGAAAATTGCATAGAAACCCTCGTATTATGAGCTCTTCCATATTTTCACTCCCTAATTGGGGGCACCATGCTAGATTTTAAGCACCACCGGGGCCATGAAGCTAAGTTTAACACACAACGCAAAGGAATTTCGCGCAATAAATAAGACATATCATAGTAATGTGCATACCCTTCATATGGTACCAATGTACATATAGATTCACCAACTTTACATTTTAGGCCTTTAGTGATCCTGGTCTGTTTGAAACTAGCTAGAATTCATTTACCCATAGATCGTTTTCTGTAAGCATAAGAGCTTTTTCCTCTATGTTCGTCGGAAATCACATGTTATACCATAATTTCTGAAAAGAATATACGTGGGGGTAGCGCAATTTACCCTTCTTTTTTCTTCCTCGGAACGGAAAACGACAGAGTTTGGACCTCAACATATACAGTCCGAGCGCCTCGTCGACGAGCTCGCCGATACCGTGCAACGACACGCTGTGCAACGGACCGAGGAGGGGATGCTCGACGGCCCGTAAGGCGTGCGCTTATGAAGAGAAGTACCTTTCCGCAAACACTTCGACGAGTGGGATATTGGTGGACGACGTCCTTCACCTGGGAAGCGAATCCAATCCACAATCTCCTTTCGACGTGCCCATCATACTGGGGTCTGCATGTCCTTCCACCTTCTCCTCGAACAATCATATTTTTTTTATGACGTTCGATCATAAATCGAACTCGTTCTTAGGTGCGGGATTGTCCAAACTGGCGATTTCCTGGACGGAGCTGCGGTCAACGGCTTGTTCGGTCTGGGAATGGACACGGATTCTGTCCCGAGTATATTGGCGAGCAAAGGAATCGTAGCAGATTCTTTCTCGATGTGCTTTGGGCCCGATGGGATTGGAAGGATCGACTTTGGGGATAAGACGATTTCTGGGCAGAAAGTGACGCCTTTCAATACCGAACCTTTGCGGTGAGTAGAGAGCTGAGTAACAGCACTTATTATACCATCCCAGGTTTCTTCAGCACTTTGAAACGGCATCTTTTTTTGCCTTCAATTTCCAGGATAAATTCGTATAATGTTACCGTGACACAAGTAGCAATAGGAGGAAGCATCACCGATATACAGTTTACGGCGATCTTTGACTCGGGCACCTCATTTACTTACCTGAACGATCCTTCTTACACGGCTATAACCGAAGCGGTTAGTTGGATCTGTTTATTTAACTACAGTTAGTCCCTGCCTTGAAAGAAAATCAGACAAGTAAGCGTGATTTCGATACTTTGGTATTTGCAGTTCGATTCTAAGGTAAAGAATCAGGACCGCTATCAGCCTCAAGACCCTATAATCTTCGACTACTGCTATTCGCGGAGGTGAAAACGAAATGAAAATATCGAGAAAAAGCATGTCGAAATGTGTATGAAAATTGTTTCTAACTTGTGATGCAGTGCAACTCAAAAGGAGGATTATCACCCTACATTGAATTTGACCATGAAGGGCGGAGATCAATTCTACGTAACTGATCCTACGCTCATAGTTCCACGTGAGGTAAGAAAAGATGGAATATGCAAGAATTACGGTACCTGGAGATGCTATTGAATCTTGTTCGTCCATTTGCAGGACGGAGGATCTGCCTTTTGTTTGGCGATTGTGAAAAGCAATGACATCAACCTCATTGGACGTAAGAATCCTTTCTTTT
Organism: Craterostigma plantagineum; assembly: GCA_027422505.1. Taxonomy (NCBI): domain Eukaryota; kingdom Viridiplantae; phylum Streptophyta; class Magnoliopsida; order Lamiales; family Linderniaceae; genus Craterostigma; species Craterostigma plantagineum. The sequence goes on from JAPQWV010000015.1 coordinate 6,301,387, forward strand.
CTTCCTTGTTTTCTGCAATATGTAAATCGATATATGAGTGAGAGTCTCATCTTAATATCCATAGACGATAGAAAGAGAGAGCAAAATCACTACTGTTCTTGCAGAAAATTTTATGACTGGATACAGAATGTTCTTCGACCGTGAGAAGATGGTTTTGGGCTGGAAAGAATCGGATTGTGAGTTGATCTGATCTCCTTCCATAAGATGTTTATTTCCTCCAGATGTTAAATGAAAACCGTATACGAAAAAATCACATTATCATTGCAAGGCTATGATTCTAAGCTGTCCAAGAATGGGACCAATACTCCATCATCTCCTCTGAAACCTGAAGCTACACTAACAAACAATACTCAGCCGCCTATTTCGTCGAATGAAGTGCCACAGTCGCCGCCATTACGACCACTTTTAGGAAGCAGTGGAGCGAAGATGCAACTTACAACCAGCGGGTTTTTACTGGTGATAATCTCAGTCATTGTTCAGCAGCGTTCATAGCCCTTTCTTCATGAAAGTCAACATGCATTAGCTTCATTTTTGTTCGATTCATGTATAAACATATACTGTAAAAATGCAATAAATGTCGAACTATTGTGAAAGGGAAAATCTGCTTACTTGTATATCAGCATTTGATCAGAATTTTCATCACATATTTAACAAGGCACCTGAGATGTTGCTCAGAGAAAGCAATCTTATTTTCATTCACAGAAGAAACAAAGCTATAATAAACTGATGAAGCTCGCGAAAACCTCAGAAGAAACCCCTTACTTTTCTTCACAAAACCTTTTTCGCTCTGCCAAAACTCCCAAACTAAACCCCAATTCATTTCTCTTCAACAAAGCCAAACCCAATCGATTTGCACTGCAGCATGTTACTTAGTTGTTCTTTTCAGATTTTTTCTTTCTCCATTTTAGTTTTTATGGTTGCTGTTTTCTCTCTCAAATACGAAAGATCTCTTTCTTGTGGGATACTATCGAATATTTCCAGATAGTTGCATGCTCCGACAAAGTAGCTGAAATTGATTTGATGTTCAAATACGATGTGGTTCAGAATTACACAAATATACAACTCAGGAAAGAGAACATATGAGATGAAAAATATTACACTATATACACACAACGCAACCATCACTTAACAGACATAAAACATAACTGCAGATTCAAGCATATTGTTCACAAAGAAGAAGCTAGACAAGCTCATCCATCCCAAAAAAGAAGAAGCTCATCCAAGCATCCAAACATTCAGTCGTTACCTTCATCATCAACCTTGATCTCCACAAGCTCATCGATGGGCTGACGACACACTGGACACTTGTTTGATTGCATTCTCAGTTCTTTAGCACATTCGCTGCACATACACTGCAAAGCCAAACAAAGTCTCATCGATCTATTTAGCAAAATCCCAGAATGTAAATGCCAGCATTAATCATTGTAAGAAATAGAATCATGGCCCGATCAAATACTCTATAAAAAAGAATAAGGGTCACTAATAATAATTACCATATGCCTGCAAGGCACAACCATTGTGTTCTTCACCTCAGACAGGCAGATAATACACTCTTTTCCATAATCATTGTTGGTGGAAGCTTCATCAGAGCCCTCGATCCCAAAAATCTCATGCAGCTCATAGCGCACACCGTCGATCCATAGAATCTGTTTGACTACCCTGACTTGGAAAGTGACCCCATCTTTCTTTTCTAACACGGCCTGAGAAATCTGGGCATGGCGAGATGTGTGTAGAGGTTTATCCTTTGAAGCCCCTTCAGTAGATGTTGTTGGTTGTCCATGTGACTCTGCAACGATTACGAGGGGGTAGGCATCTTCTCCAGCGACGGGTTTGGACAGGTCATCAGTGTCGAAGAAACCTAAGTCAACGCCTGATCCCGACTGCTGGTGAAATTTCTGTCCTAAGCCTTTTTGGAATGGAATTGTGATAGGTGCTATTTCTGGATATAGTGGAGTGAAGGTGCAGTTCCTCCCTTCCTTGGCGAAGTATAAAATGGTAATGCTGTGATGAAAGAAGGAAAAACTGTATCAGGTTAGGCCCCTGTCGTCTATAAGGATGAAAGTGATCACAAATGCTATATAGAAGTGCTGTTGTAATGCAAAGTTATGACGATGAAAGAAAATGAACATGTTCAAACGACATCCGTGACTCTTTCTTCCCCGTCTATTAACATAGGCTCAAAAGAGGACTAAACTACAAATCTATGTCATCAGAATTTCTAATGAAATAATTAGACAAACAATCTTAAAGATCAAAAGATTTCGATGTGTCATTAAATGCTACAAACATCAGAGCATCAAGAAATGGTAGTTTTTGAATTGTGGAATTCCCATATGCCATTCCACGACCTTTCCTAATCTTCCCCAATAAACCAACGAAGTTGACTTTTATCTATGATCAGCTTATTGCAGTATTCATTCGTTGCTTTCTGAATGTAGATCTGATCCACTAAAATTCACAGAAAGCACAAAGAATCATCACAAGCAGAAATGAAGAACAAAGATCAAAGTACTAGATTTCCATAGACAGCAAGCAGTCCAACCAAGAAAAGATAAAAAAATAGAAAGAGACGACGGAAAAAATCACCTCCCATCAACCAAAGCATCAAAGGTAAACGAAACCAAGTGGCAATCGCTGTTCGACTCATCCAACTGAAGCCTAATCGTATCCTTATGAACATTGACATCGTTCTTCACCTTCTTGGCGCTCTGATGATCGACGTAAGGCACCGGCGGAACCGGCGCCGGCAGGGCGGATGGCGGACGATAATTCGACGAACTCCATCCATTCATCTGAGGCACGTGAGGATGGGGTCCGTAACTAGGGTACTGATAGTTGTTAGGCTGCCACGTGGAGTAGCTGTAAACGGAGCTCTGAGGAGGGAGAGGCGGCGGATACGGCGGCGCTGCATAAGGCCGCTGCTGATGTGGCGTCTGCGGCGGAACGGAGTACGGGGAGTTGGAGGCGAACGTGTACGTCCCCGTAGATGAAGAAGAAGGCGGCGGAAGTTGGGGGGTGAAGGCTGAGATTTGCGGGCTAGCTGACGTGGAGGGAGTTTGGGCTGAGTTCTGATGCTGTTGATGGTGGTTACGTTTCCTACTGAAGACGGAGCCCATGGTGGGGTTGAGCGGCGGCGCGACGGTTTGAAGGCGGCGGTGATTTGGTGTTTCCCGTCGATCGGCGATGGACGAAAGCGCGTTTTGTTCCTTTTTGACGAGCTAAAATGTGGCAATCTACGTTTAATTTGGAAGTTTCATAATTTCATTTGATTAAAGAAAATTCTGGAAATATTAATTTTCGATTTAATGGCAATTTTCGTTCAGGTCCTGTCAAGAAAAAAATTAGTTTTAAGGACCCGATTTTGTTCAGTAACACTTCATTGTTCTGCAGTAACACTTCATAGTTCTGAAATAACACTTCATTGTTCTGAAACAACACAAAACGATAATCCGATAACAGTTCATATTTTATGTCCTTATCTCCGAATTTTAGTCCTTTAAAGTAATATTTTTTTTCGTAAAGGGTCTTAGTACTATTTTAAAACATTTTGGGGCCTAAAATTTAATATACCCTTTAATTAAATATAAAATAGGGCTAAAGCGGGGCCCACAGAAAGTAAAGCCCTTCATCATAAGTTGTAACGAGTCCTTTCTGTGGATCGTCAGATCGAAATCCCCACCTCATCAATCAATCAATCGTCTCTGGACTAACACAGTGATGGTGAGCAAAACAGAGCTAGAGCAGGTGAATAGATTGGAGAATCAAGTCGAAAATGGAGGAGGCGGTGCTTGGGAGTATCTATGCCTTGTGACAAAGCTGAAGCTTCGTCGTTCTGATAAGGTGTTGAAGTTCGGGTCTTCGATTCTCGGCGATTCCAAAAAGAGATCTGCTCTTGGCCCAGAAGGTAATTTTTTGGGGGAAATTGAGATTTTGATTAGATCTTTCGGTTGATTGGATTTATAGATTCTTTTTTAGCTCGTCAGTCACTCAACGCACGCAGATTTGTGCTAGAATATTAGTGAATTGTCTTTGTCAAATTAGATGCTTGGTGAAGATTGGTCGGGAATTTAAATGCTAGTTTAATTATACTACAGTGTTTACGTTTTCTACTTGTTACTAGGATAACTTAGTATAATTTGAATTAGATGCTCAGAGTGCGAAGCCTTGCTGTCTTTGAATTATGATGCTAGAATTGGACGCCCGATTTTATGTTTAATAACTCGTTATGATTGTTTACTTCTTTGAATGACGTAGAATGGACGTTATACGAGCAAGTTGCTGTTGCAGCTATGGACTGCCATCGTCTTGATTTGGCAAAGGTAGATACTCAATTATGCAGGAATTGATTATTCGTTGCTTTTTTTCCTCCTTTATCATTTAGGCTCGATCATATTACGGTAAATTTAGTTTATGTGCATCCAATATTCCGATTTGCCATTTTATATTAGTTTTCACCTTAAAAAATATGTGCATTGTGCTGAGAATCATACTTTGACTCTTTTTTTTTATTATGTTAGGAATACATAAGCGTGTTGCAGAAGAAATTTCCCGGGAGTAAACGAGTTGGTGAGTTGCCCGTAAATAGCTGTTAACTTGATCTATTAATGGTAGAAAAATGTAACCTTTTGTCTTAACGATTTGTGATAATTCCTTGTTTGGAAAGCGTCTCATGCAATACCCTTTCTTCTCCTTTTTATACTTCTCTTTGCAGGTAGGCTCGAAGGAATGCTACTTGAAGCCAAGGGGTGTTGGGAAGAGGCTGATAGAGCTTACTCTAGCCTTTTAGAAGATAATCCGATAGATCAGGTATGTTGGGACATTTACTTTGCCTTATTATTGGTAACATCAGTCATTCACTATAAGCTGTAAGTGTAACATTTTACCATTCATTATCAATCGAATTAATCTAAGGTGATTCACAAAAGAAAGATAGCAATGGCAAAGGCTCAAGGCAATTTTTCAGGGGCGATAGAATCCCTTAACAAGTACCTGGAAATGTAAGACATTTTGAAAGACCCTTTGTTGATTCATTCTGTTCAAAGAAAGTGAATTTAATATTTCTTTTGTGGCCTTTTTCCAGATTTATGGCAGATCACGATGCATGGAGAGAGTTAGCTGAAATATACATCTCATTACAAATGTATGTTGTCTGTTTTTCTTCTCCTTTATTTTTCTATCTGAGGTGAGAGTGTATTACTACACGGTGTGCTGATGCTCTAAATGTATTTGATATTCAATTTGGCAAGACTTACATCTTTTGTTAATAAACATCAATTCATATTTATTCTTCTAATCTTTTTTTTTTCCTTATTCCTACGATAATCAGGTATAGGCAGGCTGCCTTCTGTTATGAGGAGCTCATACTATCTCAACCTACCCTTCCATTGTATCACCTTGCTTATGCTGATGTAAGTAGCCAATGTATTACTTTTATTTTCCGTTCCGTTGTCGACTACTGTATTTTATATTTGTTGTATCTGTGGTAAATGTGATTTCTTTGCATGCTACAATTGCAACTATAGATGTACCATAGACTAAATATTGTCACCCAAGTCTTGACTGTTTCTGGGCCAAATTTAGGTGCTATACACTCTTGGAGGACTCGAAAATATTCAATCAGCAAAGAAGTATTATGCAGCAACCATTGACTTAACAGGTGGCAAGAATACACGAGCTCTTTTTGGCGTATGCCTGGTAAGTTCCCATCCAATATCCTTCACTTCATTATTTTACTTACGAAGCCCTGGCAGTAGATTTTTATGAGAGTTATTGTAGTGAAAGTTGTGAACCTCCTTTAGTGCTTGAATTTGAATTTCTCCTTAACCTACTTAATTTCTGTACTAGGATGAATCTTGATATTCTTCAAATGTTTGCTAACCGAAAACATACATGTGTTTTTCTTCAGTGTACTTCTGCTATTGCCCAGCTAGCAAAAGGGCGTAATAAGGAGGACGGCGATAGCTTAGAGCTTCAAACTCTCTCTGCGCAGGCATTGACGAAGGCGTATAAGCACGAATCTCCTAGCAAGCTACCTCTCCTAACATCTGCTTTGAAAAAGCTTAAGGTCTCCATATAAGTGTTCTTTAGCACTTTGAACATTCTCTCAGATTGTTAGCTATTTATTCATAATCTTCGCTTTTATGATTGGAGTACATTGTATCATTATATCTGATTGATGAAGTCTTTGCAATCTGTCCCACAACCTTAACTTGCTGCATTCAGAAACATTACCAATGTTTATTTATCCTCCTTCATAAGAGAAGAATTTTGTTTTGCATTTTATTGTATTGTATAATATGCTTAAACAACAATATAACGAATAAAAGAGGCGTGCAACAAGTACTCTATGTAGTGACAGAATTTATGTCCTATTAATCAGATAAAAATAGAAACTTGTCCAAGAAAAAAATGAGGGAAGAAAAGAAACTGTCTTTTTTATGTTCCAGCAAACTGAGACTTGTGGGTCTTTGCTCAAGAATCACAAATAGGAAATTTTGCTGGGTTTTTTTTCCTTAATGTTGGAAGTTTGTATCGGTATTGAACATCAACTAGTGACGTCACCCTTCTTCACTTCCCAGCTTGGCCTGACAATTATACGTCGCCGTTTTCCCCCAAAAAAAAACGAAATAAAAATAGGAAGAAACAGAGGAAGAAAATGTCTTTCCCGAAATTGCTTTGGGACGGAGCAGGCAGATGACAAAAAACCCTAATTAAAGTAGGATGTACTTTGAAGGAGATGCTGCTTATAATGGGCCAATTTAAATAATTTGGTCTAATTCATTGGGCCTAATGGCCTGAACATGGGCCTGCTATGTCGGCCCATTAATATCAACGATATAGTATTTATTATTTCAATGGCCCTTCAAAGCACGTGCATCAGAATTTTGGACCTTTGGACCGATTTGCATAGTGACAAATCACATAAGAAAAAACACAGGTTGTCCCATTTACACAACAAAATAATAAATACAGAAAAATAAATAATAGGTGGCAATTGAAAAAAGAACAGAAAGATCATTGAAGTAGAAAAAGATCCCTTACCTATAATTGCTGAACTGTAGCTATTACAAACTCTCTTAGACAAAATTAAAATAATAAACAATAATAGAAAACAGGCTGTAATGTAGCTGTGTGGTAGTAGTACCCTTATTAGTTATTACATTCCCACCTCTCATTCATTCTCCCCTCCGAGAAAAGACACACACAAAACACATAAAAACACCTACTAAATCACTAACATCCCTTCAGGCGAAAAATATCAGTCGGAGAATCAAAAAATGAGATCCTTCGCCGACAAGAAATCTCTCCCCGTTTCCCACGCCGACGGCGGCGGGATCCGTCGACGGCTGAACGTAAACCTCAACATTCTTCAGTCGCCGACGCTCAACAGCATATCTTCCTACGCGGCGGAGCTCCGCCGTTCGAAGTCCGTGACGAACATGAAGAAGTGGTGGGAGAACGGATTGGATTGGGTACTGTCTCGCAAGCCGACGTTCGCCGCCGATCTAGAGATGAACGAAGAGGAATGCGCCGCCGTCGGATGATAGGTTGAGTGGGTTGGTGTAGTAATCCACCCACCCACTTCAACTAATATTATTATTATATTAATAATGAGCTAAGCAATGACATAATTATTATTGTCATTTAGCTTAAGCTCTAGCCTATAAATAGGCTTCTTAATCTCATTGTAAAATCACACCAACACCAACACCAAAAACCAAATAAAAGCCTAATAGAGAGAGGAAAGAAATAGAGAAAAATAGAGGGTTTGTTCGGTATTTGCTCCGACTATAAAGAGAGATAGTGTGTGTTTTCTCCTTTATAGATTGAGAGGTTGTAACCCCTGTTTTTACCCCAGTAATAAATTTCTACCTCGCCCGTGGTTTTTTACCCCAAGTTAAAAAGGGGTTTTCCACGTAAATTCCCGTGTTCCATTTATCCTCATAGTCATTTCCAATTTCGTTAAGCTGTCCATTTCGCAACAAGTGGTATCAGAGCCAGCCCTGATTGATATTCCGATTATGCTCTGTGGTTGCAGCTTTGTCTGATCTTCCACATCAGAAAGGATATCGAAAAGGTTTATCGTTACGGAAGAGTTTTTTGGCAAGTCGTGGTAATAGACTGTGTAAGTAAGTTCTGTCTAGGTGGCTGGTGCCAAGCGGGACACATAGTGACCCCACCAGATCTCATCTGGGAATTTACTTAGAAGGATAATTTTGTCTTGAAAGCTGGTCGCTACCCTTTCTGCAAATTATCTGATCAGTACTATTTGGCTGGACTGTCGAATTTCTCCGACGATAGCGACGTGGAAAAAAATGGCAGCTAAAAATGAAATTGAGAAATTCAACGGGAGAAACTACTCACTGTGGAAAATGAGGATTAAGGCAATTTTACTCAAAGAAAATTGTCTGGAGGCAATCACTGGCAAACCAACAACTATTACAAGTGATGCCAAATGGAAGAAGATAGACGGGAGGGCCATCGCTAATATTCATCTGACATTAGCAGATGATATATTATCAAGCGTCGAAGAGAAAACCAGTGCGAAAGAAATTTGGGACCATCTTGAAAAGTTATATCAAGTCAAGTCACTCCACAGCCGAATTTTCCTGAAAAGAAAATTATACCATCTACGAATGGAAGAATCTTCTTCAGTGACCGAGCACATCAATAAGTTGAATACTCTGTTCTCTCAACTTAAAGACTTGGACTACAAAATAGAGCCAAGTGAACGTGCCGAGCTTCTACTACAAAGCCTGCCAGACTCCTACGATCAACTTGTCATCAATCTGAGCAACAACCAAGCTGCGGGAACACTTATGTTCGACAATATTGCAGCTGCGGTTCTCGAAGAAGAAAGTCGGCGCAATAATAAAGAAGACAAGTTGATAATATCCCAACAGGCAGAAGCATTGACAGTGACGAGGGCAAGATCAGGAGCACGTGGTCCAAACATGAGCCGAAAACGGACAAGACCCGGAGAGTCTGGTCCAAGTGGGAGTCAAAAACGGCAAAGCCTTGTTACCAAAAATAAGAAGGCTATAAAATGTTACCACTGTGGCAAGAAAGGTCATCTGAAGAAAGATTGTTGGGCTCTAAATAAAAATCCCAATGCCCAAGGAAACACCGCCAACACTACCGACGATGGAATTGCCTTGGTGTGTGAAGCCGCAACCACTATCGCTGAAAATGGAAGATTCAATGACGTGTGGCTCATGGACTCTGCAGCTACTTTTCACATGACCTCTCGAAGGGAATGGTTTCACCAATACGAGCCAACCTTTGGAGGGTATGTCTACAGCTGCAATGACCAAGCGCTGAAGATTGTCGGGGTGGGTACGATTCAAATAAAGATGTACGACGGCACTGTGCGTACCATCCATGCTGTGCGACATGTGGAGGGCTTGAAGAAAAATCTTTTGTCCGTGGGGCAACTCGATGATCTTGGTCTCAAAATTGAATTGGAGAACAAGATCATGAAGGTTTCCAAAGGAGCGCTAGTGGTGATGAAGGGAGAAAAGATAGCTGCAAATCTATACATGCTAAAGGGAGAGACTCTGCAAGAAGGGCAGGCATCCGTTGCCACGACAAGTTCAAATGAAAAGTCTACGATGACTTGGCACAAGAAACTTGGTCATATGTCTGAACAAGGCATGAAACTTCTTGCGCAAAAGAATCTACTTCCTGGTCTCACGACGGTGACGCTCCCATTCTGCGAGCATTGTATTGTGAGCAAGCAGCATCGCCTGAAGTTCTCCACTTCAAATTCTAGAAGCAAAGAAATTCTAGAATTGATCCACTCTGATGTATGGAAAGCACCGGTTGCGTCCCTGGGAGGAGCTAGCTACTTCGTATCATTCATAGACGACTACTCCAGGAGATGCTGGGTGTACCCAATCAAAAAGAAGGACGAAGTGTTTCCTATTTTCAAAACATACAAGGCGCGAGTTGAACTTGAAACCGGCAGAAAAATCAAGTGTCTCCGGTCAGATAATGGAGGAGAATATACTGGCAAAGAATTCACTGAATTCTACAAAGACGCGGGCATCAGAAGGCAGTTCACCACGGCTTACACTCCACAACAGAACGGAGTGGCAGAGCGGTTGAATAGAACCCTGTTGGAAAGAACGAGGGCAATGTTGAGAACTGCGGGCCTGGAAAAGAAGTTCTGGGCAGAAGCGGTCTGTACTGCCTGTTATGTGGTAAATCGGGATCCATCTACTGTTATAGAGATGCGAACACCGATGGAAATGTGGACTGGTGCACCTGCAGATTATTCAAACCTCCATATATTTGGAAGTTCAACGTACGCGATGTACCACAACCAAGAAACAACGAAGTTAGATCCAAAGTCCAGGAAATGCCTATTCTTGGGGTACGCTGATGGAGTAAAGGGGTATCGCTTGTGGGATCTCACTGACCACAAAGTGATTATCAGCAGAGATGTTATCTTCCTGGAAGATAGCGATGAGGAGCAAGTAAAAAATGATAGCAGTCCAAAAGGCGTGACAAAGACTGCACCGGTGAAAAGAAAATTGGAGCAATATAATTCTTCTGAAGCTGAACCGGCGCACGAAGAGCTCAACCCAGTCGAATCTGAAGTACCGGATCTCTGGCGGTCATCACGCGAGCGTAGGCCGCCAAGTTGGCACTCAGATTATGAGATAGAGAGCAATCTTGCATACTGTTTTCTAACGGAGGATGGAGAGCCAACCACTTTCCAAGAAGCACTGAATAATTCAGATGCGAGTCTGTGGATTTCAGCGATGCAAGAGGAAATGGAAGCTCTCTATAAAAATAAGACATGGGAGTTGGTGCCATTGCCGCAAGGAAGGAAACCCATTGGCAACAAATGGGTGTACAAAATCAAGCGGAATGGTGATGACCAGGTAGAGCGATACCGTGCTAGACTGGTTGTAAAAGGGATATGCTCAGAAAGAAGGGATTGACTTCAACGAAATTTTCTCACCGGTGGTACGACTTACAACAGTCAGGGTGGTCTTGTCAATATGTGCTACATTCGACTTGCATCTTGAGCAGCTGGATGTAAAGACGGCCTTTCTCCATGGTGACCTGGATGAAGAAATATATATGCTTCAACCAGAAGGTTTCGAGGAACAAGGAAAAGAAGATTTGGTTTGCAAATTGATCAAATCTCTTTACGGGCTCAAACAAGCACCTCGATGCTGGTATAAGAGATTTGACTCCTTCATAATGAGTCTTGGCTACAACAGACTATATTCAGATCCTTGTGCGTATTTCAAGAGATTTAGCGATGACGATTTCATCATGTTGCTGTTGTACGTCGACGATATGCTGGTAGCAGGCCCTAACAAAGATCGTATCGCCGACTTAAAGACTCAACTGGCAAGTGAATTCGAAATGAAGGACTTGGGCCCGGCAAACAAAATCCTTGGTGTGCAAATATCTCGAGACAGAAGTAAGCGGAAGATTTGGCTTTCCCAAAAGAATTATTTGAAGAAAATCTTACGAAGGTTCAACATGCAAGATAGTAAGCCAATATCTACCCCTCTTGCTGCTAATTTCAAGTTATCCTCCGAGATATGTCCTACTGATGAAGACGAGAGGATAGAAATGTCTCGACTGCCATATGCATCGGCGGTAGGAAGTCTAATGTTCGCAATGATCTGTACCAGACCAGACATTGCCCATGCAGTGGGAGTCGTTAGCCGATACATGTCCAACCCTCGCAGATACATTAAGGGAACCTCTGATCTTGCCTTATGTTACGGAGGTACAGATTTTACTGTCCATGGTTTTGTTGATGCAGATTATGCAGGTGAACTTGATAAAAGCAGATCCACAACCGGATATGTGTTTAATCTTGCTGGCGGTGCTGTAAGCTGGGTTTCAAAACTGCAGTCCATTGTTGTAACGTCAACAACGGAAGCAGAATATGTCGCAGCTACGCAAACCAGTAAAGAGGCAATATGGTTGAAGATGTTGCTGGAAGAACTCGGCCACAAACAGGAGAATATTGTTCTCTATTGTGATAGCCAGAGTGCGTTGCATCTTGCAAGGAATCCAGCATATCATTCAAGAACCAAACACATACGGGTCCAATTCCACTTTGTTCGTGAACAAGTCGAAGAGGGGACTGTGGACATGCAAAAAGTTCACACTACGGATAATCTGGCAGACTATATGACCAATGCAATTCCTGTGGACAAGTTTATGTGGTGTCGTTCCTCATGTGGATTGACTGAGCATAAGTAACATGCAAAGGCGAGCTAGAAGAATGGTGTGAAGATCTGATTGCGCCTCAATCAAATCTTCAAGTGGGAGATTGATAGGTTGAGTGGGTTGGTGTAGTAATCCACCCACCCACTTCAACTAATATTATTATTATATTAATAATGAGCTAAGCAATGACATAATTATTATTGTCATTTAGCTTAAGCTCTAGCCTATAAATAGGCTTCTTAATCTCATTGTAAAATCACACCAACACCAACACCAAAAACCAAATAAAAGCCTAATAGAGAGAGGAAAGAAATAGAGAAAAATAGAGGGTTTGTTCGGTATTTGCTCCGACTATAAAGAGAGATAGTGTGTGTTTTCTCCTTTATAGATTGAGAGGTTGTAACCCCTGTTTTTACCCCAGTAATAAATTTCTACCTCGCCCGTGGTTTTTTACCCCAAGTTAAAAAGGGGTTTTCCACGTAAATTCCCGTGTTCCATTTATCCTCATAGTCATTTCCAATTTCGTTAAGCTGTCCATTTCGCAACATCGGAAACCACAACAGGGGAACGTGGCGGCACGTGCTGTACAAGCTCGCCTCGCACGTGCGCGGAAGGCTCGGCGGTTCGCGCAACGTCGGGCTTCCTCAGACATGTAAGAACGAATCGCTCGCTCGCCGTTACTGATTGAATCGACGGTACTGTTATTGTTATCATATATACGATTACAATAATATATATGTATGAAAATTTGTGCAAAATGTCAGTAGGATTTATGTTGAGATTTCATTCTTTGCTTGCTTTCTACTACAACGAAAAGTCTTGTTAATGTTCGTCGTTTCTACGAGTTTGTCTGTAATTTGTATTGTAAGATATGGTCTTGATTTGATTCATTTGTTTCGTAGTTTCTATGTAGTTTTGTTCTTTCAATTTTTCCATCATCCTTCATACATGTGAATTGTGATCCTACGGTTGAATATTCAAGGACAACATTTTCGTACTATTATTTTAATTATAATAAATCATATAATTATAATGTGTCGGTGGTATGTGGCCATGTGAATGAATTGTGCGGTGGAAATTCATGTCTGTGCAGACATGGGTAGTAGTAGTAGTAATAAAATAACTCAGAAGCAGAACCCATGTTATAATTTTCCGTGGGACCCATTACCCAAAAAATACGACGTCGTTTTCATGGTAAAAGTACAAAATTTGACGTTGCTCGATGACTTGTAAGCATCAACTGTTATACCTAACTAACGAGTCGTAATAGTTATATAAATATAGTTCCAAAAGCGTTTTATTCATTATTATTCAAACCAAGATTAATGTTGTTTACAAGAACAAAAGAAAAGCCATGTAATAAGATCGATCAAAGTTGCTTCTCTTAACTTGGTATCTCTACACCTGAATCTGCAGTCAAGATCTTATAAGCATTCTGCAACCTTTTCGTCACGGGCCCCACTTTACCGTCGCCTATCGTACGCCCGTCGACTTTTATAACCTGAATCAAGTCGAAGAAAATCATCGAATCATAAGCAATACCGATGTGGCTGGGAAACAATCCTTCCTGTTCTTACGACATGTATATAAACACTGGGAAATGAGAGTTTCGTAAGTTAATGGAACAAACGCATAGGCTTTTACCGGGCTGAGTTCTCCCATGGTTCCTGTCGTAAAAACCTGTAAGCAATACCGATGTGGCTTATTAAACTATGTAATAATATGCTTCGAAAGATCGAGCAAGCATTTGGATGTTGAAGTTAAGAGCAACATATATGGTGTTTTAGAACAAGCAACTCAAACGTAAATATCAGTCATTGGACACAATCACGGATAGAATCAGAAAAAAGATACCTCGTCCGCAGTATGGAACTCAGATAAACTAACGCGTCGCTCTTTTAGTTCTAAGCCCTCCTTTACTACAAGGTCCATTACCTGGAAAATAGGAAGAAGTTCAAGGTTTATTTTAGTTGCTTAGTTCTAAATGTATTTTAGACGGTTGGGATTTCTCTAACAGCATATGTATCTTACAGTTGCTCGCGTGATGCCTGGGAGGCAGTAATCGGCATGGGGAGTTGCCACAATACCCTTTTTCACCATAAACTGCAGAACGAGAGAATTCAAATGGTTTGATATAAAGGGATCTCTGTACATAAATCACTTCATGACATACACCATAATGATAAGTGTCTGAGATTGTGTTGTCTTTACAACGTACTAAGAAGATGTTTACACACGTGAAGAAGTATGTGAACAAACCAGATTAGTAGCGTTAGTTTCTGACACGTAGCCATCCTTGTCAAGCATGATGGCGTCGTCAGCACAAGCATTATTACCTTCTATCTGTAGCAAATTGTTAAAATGTTGAAACTAAATGTTAAATTCCTTTGAACTGCGTTGGTTCTAGTTGTGATATTCGAAAGCCGATGGCCAGTTTGTTTAGATGATCATACCTTTGCAAGAATATTGTTCAGGAGATTGTTGTGGTGGATCTTTGAATCCAAATTCTGGAAGATTAAAAATATAGGATATAAATAACCAAAAACGAAAAGCTTAGAATAGAATGAGAAAGGTAGGCAATTAAAGACTAAAAATGTAATTTTTTAAAACAATTGTTAGAACGAAGGGGTTCAAGACCTTACATTAGGTGAATTTCGACGTGTGGTCGCTGACACCAATGTTATACCACTTTCATTGTCATAAACCGGTGGCTTCCATTCAGCAAGAACTGCATAAGAACAAAATGAAGAAGAACCATCATTTCTCAAGTTATACGCAGCTCAGAAATCATACTGAAAACTATGGCTGCAAATTGTTAAATGATGACTTAAACTAAAAGCTTAAGCTTGTAGGAAGTGTATTATTTTTAATGCTATATATTTTATTTCCAACACAAACCCTCACGTCTAGGCTGTTTTCTTTATCTAGCTTAAGACGTAGGTTTTCTTTCTACACGTGGTCGTGATGATTTTTACCAACGATCTTTTGGCCTGAGTCCGATACCATGCTAAATGACCATGACTTTTAGGTGAGGTGACCATTTAACACAAAATATACGCAATAGTGTTAGAACACAAATTCATCGGCAAGTACAATACCACATATGCACATGTGTGTGAAATTCTTTCAAGAAGAGTGAAATACTGTTTTATGTTACCAATTAATGTGCATCCATAAAGGTTGAATCCTGGACTCATTCCAGAAGTCACCTGTGACGGTATATGTGATGAGTTTGAGCATGTATTTAACATAGGTATATATGTAATATAAACAGTGAGTTTGTAAGATTAAGACTAGAATGCAATTTGTTCAAAATCAATTGAGATGTACCTTTTTTCCGCGAGTTAGAGTCAGTCTGATGTGAGCATTGTTAAACATTCCATTTCGTATTAGAGTTTTGAAGATTGCTTCCTTCACCTGCAAAAAGTCGTGTCTGTAATCAGATAAGCTATTGAGATCCTTCTCATAAAAAAATGGATTCTTCAAACCAAAATCCTTACAAGTACTTCAGGAACTGGATCAACGGTCAAGGTAAAAGGTTACCTGCTCACGAGTTGGAACATTGCTGAAAGCTAGAGCTTTTGCTGAATCAAATAATCTGAAAATAGAACACTGATCGGAAATATAGAAAAAAACATGCTGATCACAAAAAAATAGTAACCCCATAAATGTAGAACCATTTTCAGTCACCTATCTAAATGCTCCTCAAGCTTGAAAACCTTCCCATCGTAAATTCGAAGACCCTCCCAAACTGCATCGCCTCCTTGGACTACTGAGTCCAACACAGAAACCTGAAAAGTTTAGCATGCATCTCAATTAATGAAGCAGAGACAGACGGAGAGAGCCCAAATAGATATCTGATTCAAGCATATATATTACAACATAGTCAAAGCGATGTACCTTTGCTCTGTCACGGGGCACAATCTCATTACCAACCCAGGCAAGTATATTTGCATTGGCAGGAATTGGAAGGTCAGGATTTAGCGAGTTTTCAGCGCTCAGTCTAACATAGCGCTTAAGCAATTCGTAGAAAGGTAAACATTGCTCCAAAAGGTTGTATAAAGATGTGGGGAATGGCTGAAAATATAAAGCAGAACACATACAGCATAAGAGGGAAGCAAATTTATCAACATTGGTTGTAGCTTCTCTATCTAACACACCGTATTCTTTCAGTCAATTCAAGATGGATAAAAGTGCATCAGTACCCACAATCCACATAAATAGGCAGCAAGGATAATGGAGTGTTAATTTCGTACTTACATTAGGATATTTTCTTGGTCGTTCAAAACCTGTCGACTTATGTGTGCTTTTATACCAATACGGAGCCCAAAGGCCATCAAAGGGTTTTGGTCCAGATTCCCATCTATGATATATGAAGTAAAAGATGCAAGAAGCATCGAAAGGCAGGTTGAAGGAGTTAGTTAAACAACCTCGATTTAAGAATGAAAATGATCTCAACCAAGCAAAAGAAAAGAAAGTTCTAGCAGTATACTTAAGCATTGCAGCCTGGAAAGGTATGCCCAGTTCATCACAAAGGACACGTAAAGTAGCCTGCAGGGGAGAATAAGACGATTAATGAATAAGGCTCCACATTACAGCAAGACATTAAGAAGGTAAGTTCTGTTAGCCTAATGCAATGAACATTACATTGAGACATCATCAAAGCTCGAAGAAAGAAAGGGCTATGAAGCTGACATCGTAAGAATAATCATTTTCAAAATATCTCAGTACAGAATATCGGTGAAGAAACAATGGCAACACGGAAAGCTGCAATGACAATTCATGTAATAAGCAGCATTTTGACACCTCTGGATTTTCTCGTAATAAATCTGAGTCAATGACAGGAGGGGGTTTCCCTTGACCAGAAAGCTCACTGTATATGGAGGCCAATTTATCATACGACAGATCTGTAAATGAAGGCGGGACAACCTTATCATAAGATGCCTGGAACGAGAGAATAAAATACTAAATTAGTATTCATAAAATGGCAATGGCTACATGCCACGAATTACTTATGTTTTTTAGTCATTTCCCTAGCGAACGCACGTAACATTTAACATGTTTTAAACTATGATCGGCTTTACCAATACATCAAGTGGATTTCTTATCAATATGAAGTGTTTTCCTTTCTTCATCAATTCATCTGTGAGACCAGGCACACGTTGACTAGCAATGTGCTGCATATAGAGAAGACAAGATGTGTGAGTGATTGCTCAAAGTTATGAAAATGATAGGATCTGTCTAGAACAGAGATTAACCAAGAAAAAACAAAATGTAGGAACACTACCTTGCAAAATCTATACTTCTTTCTCCCAGGGCCAAAATTATCTCTTTGATAACCTTATTTCCATCCGATTCCTTTTCATTCAAGAAATAAAAATGACAAAGAAAATAAGAAACTGAGGTAAAAATATCGTACAAGAATCTCAGAAGAATAACAGCAGTGCCCAAAACAGAGGATTCTAAAACTTGACTGAAACTACATAACAGCTGCACTTCCACGATTCTATCTATCATATTAAAATGATTACGACTGTATAGATGAACATACAAAGATTATGGCATCGAAACAAGAAATAAAGTACGGTCTGTTTTCCAGATCAAGTCATCAAATAACAATTAGTATGATATGGATGCAAGAGAATACAAAACCCAGTTAATCGGTACCTTATCAACTTACCATTTTCGACAACAGTTCTTCTCTATACGGCCTTTCAACTGCAGAGACACGTAAAAAATTCGCATAGAGTGGTTCATCTAGTACCTCCGTATCATCTCTCTGGACAAGTCAAAGAGAAAAATCATATTTTCAATTAATACTACACAATGCAAACAATTTAAGATGGTAATAATACAGATCCTCTAACGGATGAGGAGAATTATGTGCAAGTGAAACAATATAATACGGATATCAACAAAGACCAAACATACAAATATGTGCATAAGCTCAAGAACTCACTTAACGTTGACTTGTATCCCACTCAAAGCAAAAAATTCCACAAGAGCCCAAAATATACTAATAATCGAACTAACTAAACGCATCAGCTGTTGTTTGATCATAATTCACAAAAGTCAAACGACAAACTCCAAATGAACCCGGTTAGAATGTACGATAGCATATGCAATTGATGCAGCTCACGGTTGACGACAAGTTATTACCGTGATCGAACATGCAATGATTCAGAAATTAATCTGAAGAATCACCATCAGCTCCAATTTCTAAGACATGAAGCACTGATCTTACCTGGGCAAAAGAATACATGAGGCTGGTACTCACAGACCTCGGATTAGCCCACATATGTATCACCTCTGTTTCAACTTTCTCCGCCATTTCCCAATTCTTCTCTTCCTAGCAAGAGTACTGCTTCATGGGCTGTTGACGATTCCTCTGTTATCGAAGAAGAGAAGAAAAAGTAGTATTAAAAATATGGATGAGTGAAGCAATCGTGTGTATATTACATGCTACTTCCGTGTCATTAAACGAGGATAAACTGGCAATTCATCATTAGTTATTTATTAATACTATCTCATAAATGGGCCGGGCTAATCCTTATTGGGCTTTCGCTATGGGCCTATTATATATAACAGCAATCTGTGTGTTCGTTGTCCGCCGCGACTCGCACAATTCGACTGCTCATTGTTTTCCGATTGAAGAAATTCGCCCGATAGCATAGCCATGGCCGACGAGGATTATGAGATGGACGGAACGTATGATCTTTATCTCGACAAGCTTCTGCTTTTTTGTGCAGTTAATTAGCGTTTTATAGGTTTTTGATTTCGTCACTCGCCGTCAATTTCAACAGGTACGAGGATGAGCCTATTGAGCCTGAGCCTGAGGTGAGAACTCAAATTGTACTTCTTATGTTCGTCTGTTGCGTATTGCGAAGGGTGTTCATGATTCTGTTCTAATTTTTTTGAAAAATTGTGAAGGAGGGAGCGGATTTGGAAGAAGACAACGAAAACGAAGAGGCGCCCGACGCGGTTGAAGGCGAAGGCGAGGAGAAGCAGGATCAGGAGGCGGTTGAGCGGCCTCGGAAGACGTCGAAGTACATGACTAAGTACGAGCGAGCTAGGATTTTGGGCACGCGGGCTTTGCAGATAAGGTATTTGATTTTTTATTTCTGTGGATTCTGTTTGGGCTATGTTCAAGTGAATGTGACAGTCTTTATGTCTTGTGTTGCAGTATGAATGCGCCCGTGATGGTTGAATTGGAAGGCGAGACAGACCCTCTTGAGGTAATGTATGTGTATATCTTTTATGGGTCTTGGAAATTCTCTTTTTTTTGTGATGTATTGCTGAATCCTTATGAGTTGGAAGGTTGTCGACTTGATGTGTGTGAGACTGATTTTAGCCTGTAACTAGAGTTGATTCTTGGATAGAATAGCACAAAGCTTTCGAGGCAGAAACAGAATCACTCTTTATGACTTCGATTGATGCTCATTGCTCATGTAATTGAAGAGAGTAGTGCCTTAGTCAATTTGGGGTTTCGGTCATTCTTTTGAAGCTTATCGCTAATAACCTGGGTTTCATTTAGCTTTTGCTGATGCTGTACAGCTATAGGCTTACTCCTATCTTTTCATATGCACTTACTCATATCTTGTCATTCATCTCAGATTGCAATGAAAGAACTTCGAGAGAGAAAGATACCCTTTACGATCCGTCGCTACCTTCCCGATGGAAGGTAAGATCAAATACAAATTCAATCCCGTAGCTGGCATGCCATACTTTGAGTTCACCATTCCAACGTAATGCGTTGTTTTTCGATCAATGATTTCTTTTGTGCAGCTATGAAGATTGGGGAGTTGACGAGCTGATTGTTGAAGACTCTTGGAAGAGACAAGTTGGTGGTGACTGAGAATTATGCGCTCTTCCTGTGGAGAAAAGCTTATGTTTAGTCTTTTGTGTACAATTGCTTGAGCACTTAGCATTGCCTAATGCCTAGTACAAGATTTTAGATGAAGCAAGCCTTATTGACTGAATCTGTCACAAATGGAACTGTTCTCTCGTGTCGTGATTTATGTTATTGGAATTGTTATAATAACAACGAATTGGTAAAAAAAATCAGAAATATAATAATACATTAAACATTGGGATAGGAAACGATTAATTAGCAGCATATCAGAAAGGGTAGAAAATAGGGCTGAGCAAAAATATCCTAAAACCGGAGTCCGATTCGGTATCCGATTTTCAAAACCCGAAAAAACGGATATCCAGTTTTAAAAACCGGATCGGATTTCCGATCCGATTTATTTTAAACTAAACCGGATCGGATACGATAGTGATTTTCTAAAATCCGAATATCCTGTATCCTATTTTTTATTTAAAAATAATAATAAAAAATAAAAAAATTGCGGGAACAAAAGATGAAGGTCCAAAAAGGAAAATAAAATTCTCAAAGTAGAATATTTAAATTTATATTCTTTTATTATTGCAAAAAACTTTGTTAGAGATTGAAATAAAAAAAAAAGATAAACACATCGAGATGCAAGTTAAAAAATTAATGTCAATTTGTGGTACTGTGTTTATTATTTTTTATGTAATTTTGAATCATAAATTCACATATTGTGTGAATTATGTTAGAAATTCTTATATGAAAAAATATATTTTTTTATGTTGATAAGAAATAAAAAAAAAACGATTTTCAAAGAAAAATAATAAAAAAATATAAGAAGAATAAATTTGAAAACCGGATGCGGATATCCGGTTTAAATAACTGAATAAAGCGGATATCCGATTTTCGGATATCCATTTAAAATCGGACCGGATACGAATATCATTTTTCGATATCCGAAAATCCGGATATTCGAATCCTAAATCCGGATATCCGGTTTTGCTAACCCGTAGACTAGGAATGGTCATTTACACCACAGAGGTTTGTTGCGGATTTGCTTGGTGGGACTGTGTGGAGTCAATACGTAACGTAACTACAATTAACGACTATAAATTGAAGCGTTAGGGTTTTAGAAGTACATATTTTATTTTGTTTGTTACTCAGTCTCTCTCAGGCTCTCTCCGTAGTTGTTTCGGTGCGGCGTAGACGGAGCAATGACGACTCAAACCGATGAGGAACTTCTAGCAGCTGCGCTCGACCAGAAGCTTAAGGTTATCAAAGATTCTTCATTTTGACTTTTGTTTTAGTCCACATTATCATCGTATCAAATCAGTTGAAATGCTGAATAAGCGGCATTTATGTGTTTCTCTTGTAATTCAAGTGAGGAATTGGATCTAGATTCGGTTTGATTTTAAGAATTTCGTGACAGGCTGAAGAGCCAGTGGTGGAATCTGACGACGATGACGACGAGGACGATGAGGACGACGAGGACGATGCTGAAGGTAGTTTTTATTTAGCTGAACGCAGTCGTTTTAGTTGGATTCATCGCTCTGTTCTAAACTAGACGCCTGTTTGGTTTGCCTTGTTTGTGGAGTTTCGTTCTATTGATAACGTCCTTTGCCATCATCATACTGGATATTGGTATTGCTCTGATTGATTTCATTTCCAATACTCAAATTTTGAATGTCAGGCCTTCGTAAGATGGATAAGTTGATCTAAACGGAAAATTGTCTTGATTCTGATATCGAATGGAAAAAATGGTTGTGGAGCAAATTGTGCTACAAAAAAGTTTAAACTCCGATGGTTCTTTTCGTTCCAGGAAACCAAGACGGAGATGCTAGCGGCAAGTCAAAGCAAAGCAGGAGTGAGAAAAAGAGTCGTAAGGCAATGCTCAAACTTGGAATGAAGGCCATCCCTGGCGTTAGTCGGGTTACAATCAAGAAAAGCAAGAACGTGAGTTTTACTCTTACCACATCCTTACTGAATCATTACCTAGCTACATATCCCCCATTTCATTCCCATGTATCTAATACTGAACTGACCCCTTTATTCATCTATGTGTTAGATTATGTTCGTCATTTCCAAGCCTGACGTATTCAAGAGCCCCAATTCAGACACGTACGTCATCTTTGGCGACGCAAAGATCGAAGACTTGAGCTCCCAACTTCAAACTCAGGCCGCCGAGCAATTCAAAGCTCCTGATATGAGCAACATGATAAAGAGGCCCGACGAAGCTTCGACTCTTGCCCAGGACGACGAAGACGAGGATGAGAGTGGTGTCGATCCTAAGGATATCGAGTTGGTAATGACTCAAGCTGGAGTGTCTAGGTCAAAGGCTGTCAAGGCCTTGAAAGCCTCTAATGGTGATATAGTTTCTGCTATCATGGAGCTGACCAACTAAGAAAGGAAGAACCCCCCTTTTTTCCAATGCTTGGAGATGGTTTTTCACTTGTCTTTGATATTTTGCCATTTGAACGTGACAGTTGAAACTGTGCTTTTTTGCACTTCTGATGATTGGTTTGGGAATTTGGGAGTATTCTAATTCAAAGGCTTACAATTTTAGCATCTTATTGTCTTTTACCTTAGCTTGCACATCTATGGCCTTGAATTGAAATCAGAGGAGCAATCTTTACAGTGCGCCATTTTTTAAGGAACCTAAGCGAGTAGTGCACTGTGTAGAGTTGAACTGAAATAATATTAAAGAATCTCGAGAAAAATCTGTTGCAAGAAAATACAATAATCGAAGTTTCTATCCACTGCAAAGGAAATCGTTGGTGCTGTTCGCATTTTTATATTCGGGGTTGATGATTAAAGAGAATATGTGTTGAAGTATATCACGTGTGAGGTGGAGTCCCACACCGAAACACAAAGAAAAATTAAATTGGTTTATAAGCTTGATGGGTCACTCCTCTTAATGACCAATTGGTTTTAAGAAGGAACCCATCAGCTTATACCCGGCACTCCTTCCTCGTGTGGCGCATGTGCGCGGGCCTCTTTAACGGTTAATAATTACCGGAGGCCCGACCCGTATTTCTAAATTTAAGATGGTATCAGAGCGGGTAGATCCGACTCATAAAAATTACGGCGGGTCCGAAAAGAATGACGTTCCCGTCCGATTAAAAAGAAATGGGTTCACACGTGAGGGGGGAGTGTTGAGCTGTCACGTGTGAATGGACAAGAGTCCCACACCGATTAGGACAAACAAATTAAATGGGTTTATAAGATGATGGTTCACTCCCCTTATCACCAATTGGTTTTAAGAAGGAACCCCGTCAAGCTTATACCGGGCACCGATCCTCCGTGTGACGTGTATGAGGGTCTCTTTAACGGTTAATAATTACCGGAGGCCCGGCCCGAATTTCTACAGATAATTTCTACAATATGTAAAGAGGACTGACTCATCATTACAGTGGCCGATCGGCGATCATATTATATTACACATCCATCTCAGCTCAGCTATGGCTGACTCGAGTAGAAGACTTCGACCCGACAAGCCCATCTACAGTAGAAATCGGACAAGCTCTTATACTTCTTCTTCTTCCTCTAATTCTACCAATTCCTACAATACGAGGAGAAGTTCAGTCGCAAATTCTAACGTCGATGATACGAGGAAGCTTGCCGGTCCTAGCAATTCGGAATGTGGTCGCGGCGGTGACGAGGATAATATTCCTACCATAGCTGGCACATGCCTTTTCATGTGCCCAGGTGATTAGCTTATATAAAATTTTGAGCTCTGATTTTTGATTTTTCCTTCTTAATCGATTTTGGCACTTGTGTTCGTTCGGTGAAACAGTCGATGAGAGGGAGAGGCGCGAGAGGCTTCGAGATTTGGCGGTGTTTGAGAGGCTTCACGGTGATCCGTCTAAGTCTTCTCCTTCCCTTGCTGTCAAAAAGGTATCTCATATTGCTCTATATGAGCTGTAGAACGCATTTGAAATGTGCTTTAATCTTAACATTTACAGAAGAAACAAATGAAAAAAATTTATTTTTGATGGTGCGTTTGCTGTTTTCTTTACGATGGAAAGATAAGTGAATTTTGAGCTGGTTTGGCATCTGATGATCATGGCTGAAGAGTTGTTGCTGAGTAATGATAACTGTGGTTATCAATTTGAAACGACTGAAAGTTATATGAGTGTTCATAGATTGCTGATTGCTGGGGCGAAGTCGGGAACTTGAGTTGATCTTACTCATCCTTTACCGTTTAGTTATAGATGTGTTGCTTTTTAGTTTCTGAAAAAAATGGATTGTTCTTAGATTCTTCGGTACAATCATTAACTGACGGGCTTGTGTGATTCTGAAGGAAAGATTCTTAAGACCGTTGTTGTGCGTCAGTTTTGCAGGACGATAAGCAAAAAAGAAGTTCGAGCTTCTGATGTGCGGCCCATTCAAGTCTTGGAAGACACTCTGAGTTATCTTCTCAACCTCTTACATTCTACTTATCCTTTTGAGGTGGTTCACGATTTCATCTTCTTCGATAGGACGAGGTCGATAAGGCAAGATCTCAGCATGCAAAATTGCAACGATGATCGAGCAATAAATCTATACGAAAGAATGGTATGTGTCTACTCTACTGATTGGAGACATTTTATGCCAACTCAGATATTGATATTTTTATTACCTGAAAATTTGATATTTTTAATATGTGCATGCTTATGCTTCTTGACAGGTCAAGTTTCACGTCATCTCACATCATCAATTATATCAGTCGCGTGGCACTCCGAATGTTTCTTCCATTCGTCACCTTAACTTGGAACAACTTGCGAAAACTCTGACAACTCTGATAAGCTTGTATGGAGTGAATCGCGCTTCAAATTCATTGTGCAAGAACGAAGCTGAGTTTTGTTCGTTCTATCTACTTCTTCATATGGGGTCTGATAACCAAGTAATATTTCAGCGCTGCAGTTAGCATTACACAGCCCAAAATTTCAAATGCTGAAAATTCTTATATTCTACCTGTCAGGGCGAATCATTATCTCTGTGGTTCCGTCGAGTCCCTCCTTTGGTCATGAAGTCAACGGAGTTATGTTTTGCCCGACGAGTACTAAGGTTATTTTCCTCCCCATAACTATTTCAGCCCGCCAATGTTCTTTTGTGCTGTAGAAGATTAAAATTCTTTCTTTTTTTTGTTGTTGTGTACACGCATAGATATTACCGTCAAGGGAATTACAAGCAATTCATGTATACGGTGGAGAAGGAGGCGTCCTACTTGCAGTATTGCATTATAGAACCTTACATCAACGAGGTTCTACCTTCTGCACCATAATCCACGTGGCGTTTGTTGTCTTCTGCACTATATGGACATATATATATACATATATAGGTACGCATATTAGCACTGTCCTGTGTCAGCTATGGAGGATACAAACTGCAACCATATCCACTTGAACAATTGTCCAAACTTCTTGCAATGAAGGTATCCATTCCCTCCTAATATCTGCCAAAACTGAGACGACAGTCAAGACTCATTCGCTGATATTTTTTTTAATCAGGAATCTGACATCGAATCTATTTGTGCTGATTGTGCTTTCGAAATATCAAACGATGGAAGGGCAAAGGGACTCTTATCAACAAAGCAATCAGCACGCTCTCTAAGTTCCCAGAAATACTATCCAATGGATTCTGATCGAATCGAAAGGTAACCCGTTAAAGAACTCTTCTCTTTGTAAGAAATTGATATGCCCTGAAACCCATTGCCTGAACTTGCACCAAACGTCAATCTTCATTGCTTCATTGCAATATTCTCTACCTTTATCCATTCGGTCATGCAACTTAACTCCTCCGCTATTGATAGTTACCATTTTTTTTAACGGCAGGTTGTTTGCCGAGCAATCAGAACTGTGAAGATTTATTCAATTTAGTGTTGTACCTTGGATTAAAGGCTAATTCGAAATTTCCCAACTGACGATGTATGAGCTATTCTAAATAGGGTAACATCTAAGTGCACTTTACGAAATTTGTTGCAGCGCCGATTTGTACCTGTAAATTCTTTCGGACAACTGCTGTTGTAAGAGGAATGGAACAGAACAATGGAAACAGTCAAAATAGGAATGCATGAACAAACCAGTAGAATGTCGACTATTATACTACTACGGAAGAATCCGAAGACAAGGTATTGTAAATCCACATAAACATCATTCCAAGAATCACTGGGCCAGCAGTAGTAGGAGGATGTTAAAACTGCAGTGGCCCTAAAATGACGTGGCACGACAAAGCTTCAAAACAGTCGAAAAATCAGGAAAATGTTACACATAACAATTGAGCAAATTACTCTCGAATGGAAGAGAGTCATAGTTCACAGAGGCATCTTTTAGGAAAGGTTGGACATTCCTTGAAAAGTGGACATTTGATCCCAAGTGGTAGTGCCTCGAGCCCAGGCACAAGTAGAGGTGGTGTTGTTGGTGTTGGCTGAGTAGTCCTCTACTCCAAGAATAGATGCAATGTTATCAGAAGCCACTGATGAGCCTCGATGCTCAGAGATGAAGTCGTTCTGGCCAACCCAGCTGCAAGACCCGAGTATAGCGTCTGGCCTAGAATAGTCCAAGTGAGGCTGCGTTTCGTTGCTTTCACCGCCCATGATCCAACTTTCGTCGAACACTTCAGATTTCACGTGGTGCACTGCATAAAATGAGGATCATGGATTTCCAAAGAGTTCACTTTTTAGGGGAAAGAGATTAAAAGTAAAAAAAAAGAAAGAAAAGTTTGGACAAGAAATTATCTCAAAATATGATCAGCCAAGTAGCGACATGGAACATGAACATCAAAGGCAAAACAGCATCGTGATGGACGCAAGAAAGGGATATATTGACAGTAAAGA
This sequence comes from Craterostigma plantagineum, assembly GCA_027422505.1. Taxonomy (NCBI): domain Eukaryota; kingdom Viridiplantae; phylum Streptophyta; class Magnoliopsida; order Lamiales; family Linderniaceae; genus Craterostigma; species Craterostigma plantagineum. The sequence goes on from JAPQWV010000015.1 coordinate 6,328,236, forward strand.
ACATATAAACTGTCATCCTAGAGAGAAATCAGATCTCGACAGTGAACGCAATCACCCAAGCTCACAAATTTCTTTGCCAGAACAAGCATGATTTATGATCAGATATTTTTTCCTCATAAAACGAGGGAATTCTTACCAGGCATCTGCTGCTCTAACGAGCATCCACTTGTACCAGTACGAGGGCAACCACTGAAAATTGATCCCATTGAGTTACCTGATGGGGAACTTGGGTCGACATAGTCAGTTATACCCGCAGGTGTGATGTGGAACGAGTTAAGCTGATGAGAAGATCCATGCCCAGCCTTTCTCAGGGATTTGTAATCATAAACTAGATCTTCTAAGAGGCCATCACTACAAGGTGGAGATAAAAGTGGTGGAAGTGGCCTCGAGTGATCAGTGTGAACAAGAAAATCTGATGACTCGAGGCCAGAGTCCCGGATACCTAGTCCAGTCTCTTGATATTGGAATGAAGGGAGCTCCAACTTCTGAACCCCAGCAAAGTGCTTAGAAGTAGAGAATGTTAAGCTTGGTAATATGCCGCTTTCTTGATTAAGAGCATAAGAAAGCGGTTTCTCCATGAGGATAGGGTCATGTGGGTAGCAAAGACCTAAGGGTGACATCCCATTCCTGTAAATTTCAGTTTGACTTGTGTCGAATGAAGGAGCGCCATTCACATCTCCTCCACAGTATGAGATTAGCTCGTCTGTTTCTTGAGTATGTTTCTGAAATCCCGCAGTCTTGGAGACAAAACTAGAAAATGGGTGATTTCCAAAATCTCTCATCACCTGGTTGGCAGAAATACTAGTAAATTCAGAGGTGTCTGATAACTTGTTGAAACTATGAAACACGGGAATAGGTATCCCATAACAATTTTTTTGCATCATCTCCTGGCTTCCGCTATCTCCAAGATATATCCCTGGTGATTGACACTCCTGATAATTGGCATTTTCCAGTGGACTCAATTCAGGGGGGTAAAGTGGTAAACCAGCACGTTGGCGCCTTTTTATCCGGGTATTCCAATAATTTTTTATCTCATTGTCTGTTCTTCCAGGCAACTGAAATATAGAAAGAATGTTTTAAGTTTGAAATTGAACAAACACAAAATCATTATGAGCTTACAATCAACGATAAAATATTGGATCTGTCCAATCCAGAGGATAGATAACATCATGATGCATAAAGAAAAATCAGGAGCATACCTGTACAGCCATACGCGCCCATTTATTACCCATCTTCGCATGAAGTTCAATTATAAGTCGCTCTTCATCTGGTGTAAAGGCTCCTTTCTTCAGGTTTGGCCTTAAATGGTTGGCCCATCTCAATCTGCAGCTTTTCCCACACCGTAAAAGACCTGAGTGCTTCTGAACTGCATTCCAGTTGCCTTCTCCATGCTTCTTAACATACTCAACTAAAATTGCATCTTCAGCTGATGTCCATGGACCTTTCTTCAGAGCAATCGCGCCAGCTGAACTACCGATCGAATTATCACCATCATTGCTCAGAGGCGAATCAGCAGAGTACACACCATCTTCACCATCAGTAGTACTGTTCTGAGCCATTTTCAGCACTTTCCCGCGTAACCAAAGCAAACGTCTGCAAATTTTATCACCAATAAAGAAAATGCTAGCAAGTCAGCAGAAGCAGTTTCATTCTCAATTCCAGGAAATCGAAATTAAAAATTACTCATTTCAATAAATTAATTTTACAGTACGCTATTAAATCTTCACAGACAACTACTAGGATTAGATTCATCAAATCCTGTCATTAGTAACGCATATCTATAAGCATCTCATAAAAAAATTGCATACCGTGGTTAATTATTAAACTATTACACCATAAACAACTACGATGAAAGAGGTATATTTATTCAGATAAATAGCTGCAACGTGAAATATTAATTAAAGAAAGATTAACATAAGGTGAACAAACATGAAAAGCTTGAGATAAATCAAAAATCCACAACAAAAGAAAAAACATTGTGGATTACTGGCAATTAACGCAGAATAAAAGCTCCTCCTTAAACCCTATCGCAAACACAATAACTGATTTCAGATATCAAAACATAGAATCTACACTACACCGTATCGCACTTCATTTACTGAATCTAATAAATGCACGACTAATCAAAAGATATTAAATGCAGCTCTTCGCCGAAACTCCTGAATGAATGTTTCGATTGACCTAACAAATACAAAAAAATTCGCTGCTCCGTAATCTGACGTCGACCGATTATCAGCTTTTTAAAGGTTTTTGCAGGCAACATACCGTAAAAGGATCGATTACGATTATTAGATTAACAATATCAAATTGAAGAATTACCTGTTTGCTTGAATAATCTCAGAAGCAAACCCAAAACAGGTAATAGAGAAGCGGAGAAGTGAAAAGTTAAAAATCGAATTAGCGCAAATGGGACTTCATAGCGCAGCGTGTGTACGAATTCTTTTTATAGAAGCGTGTCTACACACAGTAAGCGTGAGTGTGTGAGTTAGTGAGACATTAATGAAGTACACATTACATTTATTCCCAAAAATAAAACTTAAGTACATAATATATTGTATAAACATACCGTAAGTACAGAGCAGATTTAATTCTTTTTTCTTTGCTCTTACGAACCATCTACTAGAGATAATTATATAAGGTATGTATCTTATAATTAGAAAAAAAAGCGTCACAAAAAAAAAAATGGAGCTGCATAGTCTAACTGCCACCATTCTCGTCATCGATCAGAAATTGAATTTAAGTTAATCCGACAAAATATTTAAGTGGTAAACAACAAATATACTTTAGTGATATCATTTTTCTCAATCATACTCAAAGATAGTTGATTGCTTGCTGCAACTTCATACTTGTATATGTTTGCATTTATTTATATAAGTTGTCACGCACAAACACAAGCTGGCTTTTAATGTTTTGATTTTTCGTAATATTTATAAAGGATATCCAATAATTTGAATGATCATACTGATATTTTTCTTTTGTTAGAAGTTACAATAACATTCACATAATTCGATTAAGTTCAATTTAATTTGAATCTCATTACTACATCGATGATGGGATGACCGAAAATTACAGTGAAATGAAACCAATCCCTTTGAAGACAACAATATATAACGATTAAATCAATCAATAATAGATCAAATATAAAACGATTCCATGATTCAATTTGAAGACCACTTACCCATCATTGGGACATGATCGATCATATTGATTAAATGGCCATATATTTAGGAAAAAAATTAAATAAAATGCCGAAAATAGTATGCAATAGATGGGCGGTGAAGTTTCGTCTGACCTATGACTTGATTGTGTGCTTTTTTATTGGGCAAAGCCATACACAAGTTGTACAAATTACAATATATAGTGTGACGCAATTTAAATTCGTATAAATATTCTGTTATTGGTCATATGCTCACACATAGAAAATAAAAAAATCGATTGATATGATAAGAATCAGCGAAATTACGTAAGCATGGATGGCTTGCTTTATTTTTTTTCCAGCAATGGCGATTGACAAAATGCAGGCACATCGATTGAATACTCAATAACGTCACAAATAATATATAACATTATCTATCAATATATATATATATATATAGATATATATAATTTCTGTGAAGTATGTTTAGACAACTCACTGGGTTGAGACAGCCTTAATCCATGCGCTATATCTGCTGTGATCTTTCACACTGTAAGGGAAAGAAAGGTTGCTACAACTTAGTTCTATTCTATAGCTATTCTTCTAAAAGAGAAGCAACGGAAAAAACCAAAAAGGCGTTTCTACTTACAGGTATATATTCGACGGGCTAAGTTCTTGAAATATATTGATGTAAAATCGCAACCCTTCGGAGCTAACGTCTCTGCAAAGCAATCCTAAAAAGCAGAAAAAACGAGCCCGTAATTTTGTAAAAAAAAAAGAAAGAAATTTTACATCTGAAAAATGGGTCATTTACTACTATTTTAAGTTCTTGCCTTTTCCTTCGGCGGCGAGGAGATACTCCTTAGCCATAGCTGGGGCGACGCCGAGGGTTCGAGCAGCATCGCTAGCACTGATTCCATCGAGCAATGCGTCCCGATTCATTGCCAAAATGCTGATCCTATTGTATATCTGAAGAGAAACAATAGATCATACTATAAATGGGACGCGAGAAAAATCAAATATTTCTCGATTCGCACACATTCTACAGCTGAGATCATATGAGCAGAAATATTTGAAGTTCCCAAGATTTATACTTATGATTTATGCATTGAGAATAAGGGCCTATATACTGTCGTAGCTTCTTCGAGGAAACCGTTACTTGCATTTGACTGATAATCTTATTCTCAGGTTTGTCTATAAAAGGGAATTTTTCGCTTCGGTCTACCGACAGATTGTTAAAAAGAATATGGCAAAGCGAAATATTAGGTAAAAGGCGGTCAAGTCTCGGTAATCACCTCATCATCACTGTGGGCTTTACTTTGGATCACCACGACACCACTGTCAAATTTCCTAAGCATTACTGAGCTGCCAGCAATCAGAAACGAGATATGATATTAAGAGAAATTCCAATCTCACAAATGAGTAAATCAAAGGGGTGAAAGAATGAGGTTAAAACCGAAAAAGTACATACACATCGAATTTTTCCCATAGAGAACATGCTCGTAATAAATCGTCGGGTGAGATTAATTCTGCAGATAAAGGAAAACATTTATCTCCCTCCAAACAAGCAGCAAAAAGGTTAACTAGCAGGAAAAAAAAGATCGACCTGTGCCACGGGCTCGATTGAAGAGGCAGTAAATATCTATCAAGTTGATCATTCCTCCAGCCCTGTCTAAAGGTATCTTCACGAAATCTGCCAACTAAAAGGGGCATATCTTTAGTTGTCAACGAGGAAACAACAAGCTAAAAGTTTAACGTTTATACACTTTCATTAAACAAACAAGAATCAAGGCAAAATAACCCGCTGGGATGATCTATCTCATCATAGGAAGGAAATGTAACAAGACATAAAATGAAGAAAGAACACATCACATCTATCTACCATTCTTTCTTTATTGCTTCAGTTTCAAGGTTCCATATAATGAATTCAATAACGCAACTGATCATTATAGAGTCAGTTAACTAAACGGACCTGACGAGAAAGCTGTTGATGGTACAAAGCACCCGCCGTCTCCTTGGTGACCGGCGACACAATGCCGACGCTCAACAACCAATCCTGCATTTCTTCTTTGCTGCCCATCTCATCATCATTCGTCCCACTGGCCTGAGCATTCGTACCAGTCAGAAGCTTCGACCTCATCTTCTCTGCAAGCATCACCATCTCCTTCGCCTTACTCTACTCTTTCATGGAAAACCATAAATGAAATATCTTTTACGTACATTGAACAAAGCAAACTCAAGATTCCATTTCTGCAAGAACGAAAAACAAGAAACCAAAAACGCAATATGCCAACCATGAGAGCGCTGAGGTCCTGAAAAGCATCCTGCAAGGTCTTGTCCGTACTCTCCCACATCTCTTGCTCTTTCCTCAATATCCCAGAAATACCCACGACAGGCATCTTCAACGCTAACGATGAATTTGAAGAAGATGCTTCCGCGACCTTGCTAGGCTCTTCCCAAGCCCTGCCTCTCCACGCATCCCATAACTTCCCCATGAATACATCAACGTCCGATTTACCCCTCACAATCAAAGTAATCGCCACCACATTGCCCCGGCCACGACCAGAGAGCATCGCGAAATCAACGTTGAGCTTAATCCTAGGGCTGTGGAACATGGACTTAATCGATTTCTTACCCTGGTACGAGATGTGCTGGACAGCCGAAAGAGGGATGAAGAACGAGTAATTAGGATTCTGAGGGGACTGATTTTGAGAAGGTAGATACAAAAGGCGGTGTGTGGTGAGGATAACTAGGCCTGATTTCAGATTAGGCAAGCTCGGATCGTCTTCGGCGAGAAATTCGACGGCGGAGAGAATCGAACACTCGACTTCGTTAGGGTACAGTACTGGTCGGCCACTTTCCGTCAGCTGAGCCGCCGGGAAAGGATTTCCGTTCATTGTTCAGCTTATTACCAATTCCTAAATTTAATCGAAACTTGATGCCCGACGACGACGGAGACGAAGTGAAGACGACGAAGACGACTTAAAACCTATTGTAGAGGGTTGGGGTCGAATTGAAAGAATACAAACAGTTTTGGGACGAATTTTGTAATTAACATTTCACTAAGAATTCCAGCAACAGAAATTTCTCCCAGTGAGCAGCAGCACATAACAAACTGCTATAACAGCCCAAGAATCTGTGTTTATACATTCAGTTTTACATTCATTGAGGTTCATAACATCAGAAAAAATCGCTCTTTCTCCCAAACATCTGTCGAAATTCCTACGTAGATGAACATATGTATGTATCAGATCATTCTCTGTCCCAGACAACAAAATTTTCTAGCATGTCTTAAACTAGACATCATAGTTCATAATCTGAAGCCAAATCTTGGATGTTATAACAGCGTAAGGGAAACAGCCGAAGAACGAAGTCGAATACCATCGTCATCCCACTTATTCTCTGGGGCCGTACCTCCAGCTATTATTGCCTGATGAAAAAGTTTTTAAACGAAAAAAAAAGGGCAAATGCTCTTTATAAACAAAGTTGAGACGAACTGCTGAATGGAAGTTGAAGACTAATAAAAAACTGACCTTTCCGCTATTAACAGCGGCCACCATTGCTACGTGCTGTTCGTCCCTACCGAATTCGTAATAGTAGTAATTCCTGAAAGTACAAACGGAGTACAAAATGAGCAGCGAACTGCTTTATGTAATAAGAAAGATTGCATCTTTGTAAAGTGTACCTATAACCTTCTTCCTCCTTGATTTTGATCGTACGAGCTGCAAACAAAGTTGCATTGCCTGAAGCAAAGTTTCGAAGGCTCAATTTTGTTCGAAGCACCGATCAAAGGGCGTTTTTAGTCACATTTTTCTTCCATTTTCCTTACCTGGAACAAAGATCTTAGCTGCTGCCTTTAGTGATCCTAAATCTGTGATGTCTTTGGCCTGACAGAATCAAAGACAGTAAGGGTGTGTTTGGTTTGTAGATTTTGATGGGGAAAAGAAAATGAAGGAAAAGAAAATTAAAATCCAGGAAATGTTAATTCCTTATTGGTGTTTGGTTACTCCAAGGAAATGTAAAGAGAAAACTATTTTCTTGGAAAACATATAATTGTGTTTGGTTTTTCAAAAGAATAATAAAGAAAGCTAATTATGATCCAATAAATACATATTATTGCTTATTCTCAATATAAAAACAAACATATATGCTAAAACAGAACCACAATTATTCTTCTAAAATATACCTTGAGAATAAAACATATCAAATTTGTCTCAAATTCCAAATAAGCAACAAAAATTCATATGCAACCAAGATAGAAATGCATAAACTCAACTAGATCGTATCAAGAACAAAATATCATGCTAAATCATTATCAAATAGCATTATCAAATATCTCGGGCCCAAATTTAACGAGCAACCACAACCTCTTTTGTGCACTAGGCATCCCACACCCCTGCCTCGGCTTCAATCATCTTGGTTGTATAGTTAAAACCAAATCCACTGCCATTCTGTAGAATATCTTTCACCGAAGCAAGGTGTTTCTTCAATGTTTTAACACGGTTCTTGACATGGGCAGAATCACAGAAAATCTGAAATGTGGAAGACACATTGGCAGCAGTAGCCCTATAGGCTGTTCTTGTGAAAACACAACCAATCTTTTGTCCTTTGAGCTTTTGTTCCATTAAGCCATCAACAAGGCAAGCATCCATTTCATCAGTCCACTTGAGATTTTTTTTTTCAAGGACCATTGAGTCTTCTATATCATCTCCAAGCTGTAGTTGTTTAGTAATAAAAATGTAGCAGATTGAATAATTAAACGGAACATATCTCAATAATGTCACAATTCGTAATGCTATTTAAGTATCACATCAACTGCTAGATAAGAGTGCCTGAATCATAAGATAAAGAAAAAAAACAGCAAACCAAGAACTAATTTCAATCCAACAAACATTGTTCATATCTAACAAAAACGAATAATATAGTCCATTTCATCAGTCCTTAGGACACGCTTCTCCATCAGGTTGCTTTAAAAAGAGGTCTTCTAAAGATATGATAGCTCTAAGAACCTTGTTAAATTGTCTACTTACGGTCTCACTAGAACGTCTAAACAAAAACTTCAAATGCCTATTCCTCAAATTTTGACCCACAACATATATGAATCTTGCCAACTGTTCTTCCACACTACTATGATTAGTATCTCTAAGGAGGCCTCTACCTTTGATAATATATACAAGGTTTGCGAATGCATCTTTTTTCATTCGTAGCTGCTCCCGACAATCATCATCTTTTAATTTCACAAGACGTCTCAATAAACTTTGCCTTTCATAGTACCCCTCTATTGAACTTGACACATCTCTATAATCCGAACCTCGAATTAACGAAACAAGAAAAGCAGAATAAGATGCACAAACCACAATGCAAGAAGCTGCCCATTTTCTCATTTTATCCCATTGTTCCTCTTCACCTATATTCATCTACACAATAAAAAGAAATGAGATTTCATAGTCTATAACTATCGATTAATATGAGTTTAATTCTTTGAATGGCAGTGACATTTAGTACTCATGCTCAAGTTTAATAACTAGTGTAGGGATAATTATCACTGTCATATAAGCATGACTATCTCCCACATATCCATTGAGGCAATTCATCGAACAAGTTGCAGACCTAGGAAATATGGACTAATTTCTTAACATCCTAGCTAAATGACAACATTCAAGCATCGAACAAGTTGCAGACCTATCTCTCACAACGTTATGAAAATTAACCACAAAATTATCACATACCTCATCCTCTAAACCATCGATGGATTGATGATCCAAGTTGATACCATTGTTAAATTAGGCAGCGTATAATCATCGGCACTGTCGTTTAGACCATGCTGGGAAGAACTCATACCTCTTCGCACAGCATGCTTCGATGGTCGGCTCTGACTGTGGGAGAAACTTGAATAGCCTAGGTTTGATTTGTGCGTGGACGCCTTTGATCTAAATTCGATGCAGCATTTTTGCGATTCAAGCTTGGTAATTTTCCTCTTTGTTGAGAACACATTGTTGGAGAGAGCGGATGATCGATAGCTACAGAGAAAGTGTGATTAGAGAAAGGTTTTTAGCTTCAGTACGTTTCCTCATTTTCCTCAGCTTTTTTGAGCAAAATGAAATCCATTTATTTTAGTTATATTTTATGCTTATTTTCCTTTCTTTTCTTTTCCATCTTATTTTCCTTTTTAACCAAACACAAAAAATACTTTTCCCCACCATTTTCTTTTCTTTTCCATTATAGATTCCACAAACCAAACACACTGTAACTGAAACACGAAACTAATCTCAAAGGCTGATTTGGGATTAAAGTATGGCATCGTTACAACCTCAATTTCTTGTCCTTACATCGAAGAACTGTTAAAGCAGCCATCTTTACATGCATAGATCATACCCTTTTGGGTGTGAAAGGATTAGAAGGAGAGCGAACCTCTAAGAAGGTAATCTTGAGTTGGTTAGTGGGGCGAATAAGAACGCTGACTACCTCAGATCTGCAGACCACATTTGCAGCTGTGTAAGAGAAAGGAAGAGCAAAACTTCATTAGAATGAAAGCTTAAATCACTTACCCATCAGGCGAAGCAAAGCGTGCGGCGAAGGTCTTCGGCTTAGCTTTATCTCCGTACAGAGAAAGCCCGGCGTTGAAATCCTCAGGCTCGGTGAGGTCTTGGAACTCCGGCGGCACTCGAATGGCGAAGCCGTCCCCGTAGAACTGAAACCAAGACTTTGTGTTGGCAATGCCTGAAAGAAACGATTTTGGCGGCGACGGCGGCGGTGGGCTCGGATTGGAAGGAGGAGGCGAAGAAGGCTGAGCAGCGGCGAAGGCCGGCGGTAAGGTGGCCAAGATTGAAGAGCAAGCGGCGGAAAGTACGAGCCTTCTTGGAACGTCGGCGTCCAAACTTCCGGCGAAGGGCGTGGCTAGCGTTTTCCCAGGTGGATTGTGAGAGATGGTGACGAGAATCTTGGACATCTCCATTGAAGAGGAACCAGAGCTTTAGTACGATGAAAGAGATGATGGGGTTTCGTAAGAATGGAATATTAACCGGCGATCGTTCTTCATGGCTTCTTCGGACAAGTGAGTTGGATAACGTATGAGGTGGAATTTAGTAAATCTCCTTGCGATATCAGGCAACGTGAAATTACAAAAATGCCACGGGTTAAAGTAGGAGAAAATTTAAATGGGCCGAGAATTAATTTAATGGGCCGAGAATTAACTTGAGTCATTCTTCCAAGGATTTTAGCTGGTGAGAAGCAGAAGAAATTCAACTCTGTTTTTCGATCCGTTGAGCTGATTGGTTCTTTACGACCCTAACAATTTCTTACCTTTGTATTGATTATTGCTAAACTTGGAGCAGTGCTTGTCGGAGGAAGAGATATACGCTATGAATGCCGCTATTATTGGTAAACTTTTGTTTGTTTGTTTGTTATCAGCTGAAATTTTGGTGTTTTAGATGCTTTTTATGTTTCTCTTATGTAGCATCGGCCTTAATTTTGAATTTGCATCCTGAAAGATGTTATTAGCAGTTGGGCTGTGAATTGTGACACTGCGTTGCTTTTTTTGTGTAGACCCATTGCAAGGTGATTTTCCGGAGGCAATAGAAGAGTATTTAGAACATGGAGTGATGAAGTGTATTGCCTTTAATCGCCGGGGAACACTTCTCGCGGGTATAATTTGTTTTCCACGTTTCATTTTCGGTTTTCAACTCTTCGAGTGAGTAGTTTCGATATTGTTTTTTCTACTTTTTGGTTAGCTTTCTCAGTTTCGCTTTCGAACTCTATGCTTCCCAGTAAAACTATACATTACTCGTGCTCGTATTTGTACTATCGTTTATGAGTTAATGGCCTTGAAAAGAACGTCCTGAATGTTATCAATTAGGTTAGCTGGTCTATACTTTATCGTGCACGTATCTGTTAATGATCGGGCTTGTATCGTAAGGTTGCTGGCGATAATTTTTCAACCTACTGTGTCTGTGTTTCCACAATAATTTCAGGGCTTCGTGTGAATTTAGCGTCCATATATGAAGGATGAGTCTTGGAACTTTCTTTTGATTTGGAAAGTTTCATATTATTTTTAGCTTAGAACAAATCTATAGCTATCATTTAAAGAAAGAATGATTAGTTGGATTAGATACATGTTACTACAAAATTTATATATTTCAATCCAGCTGGCTGCTCTGATGGAAGTTGCATTATATGGGATTTCGAAACTAGAGGCATTGCAAGAGAACTGAAGGATAAAAGCTGTGTAGCAGCCATAACAAGTGTTAGTTGGTCCAAGTATGGCCATCGCCTTCTTGTTTCGGCTGCGGATAAGTCCTTGACTCTCTGGGATGTCCTCAAGGCGGAGAAAATAGTTCGGACAACTCTGCAACAAACTCCATTACAAGCACGCCTCCATCCCGGGGCATCTACGCCGTCGATCTGCTTAGTTTGCCCGCTTTCATCAGCCCCACTTTTAGTTGATTTGGACACATCAACAACCAGTGTACTTCCATCCTCACTTCCCGATGTACAAAACAGTGTCGTCCCATCTTCTCGTAATAAATTTTCAGATGGATCTGCTCCTTTTACTCCCACCGCAGCGTGCTTCAGTATATATGGTGATTTGGTGTATGTGGGGAACTCTAGAGGGGAAATACTAATTGTGGATCCCAAAAGTGTACAAATACGTGGTTTTGTTTCTGTTTCTGGGTCTGCGGTGATAAAGAACATTGTGTTCAGCCGGGATGGGAGTTACCTTCTAACTAATTCTAACGATAGGATTATCAGGATATATGAAAATCTCCTCCCGGTGAAAAATGGGCTTGGTGACCTGGACAAATTTGTTAACGAAGCATGTGAGCTAGACGAAGTTGAAAAATTGAAGTTTGTTGGGTCGAAGTGTCTTGCTCCTTTTAGGGAGTTTCAAGATTCGATTACCAAAGTACACTGGAAAGTTCCTTGTTTTAGCGGCGATGGAGAGTGGGTCGTTGGGGGTTCGGCCAGCAAAGGCGAGCACAAGATCTACATATGGGACAAAGCTGGCCATCTTGTGAAGATTCTTGAAGGACCAAGGGAAGCTTTGATCGATTTAGCATGGCACCCATTTCAACCTGTTGTAGTTTCAGTCTCCTTGATTGGTTTGGCATATATCTGGGCCAAGGATTATACTGAAAATTGGAGTGCGTTTGCTCCAGATTTTAGGGAGCTTGAGGAAAATGAAGAATATGTGGAGCGAGAGGACGAATTCGATCTTGTTCCTGAAACTGAAAAGGTAGTTAAGTAAAGAATGACTGACTAAAGATTTTTGTCTGTTTATCTTTATTCCCCTCTTGTATTCTTATCTTAAACTTTTACGCTGGTTCAGTTGAAAAATTCGTCTGTGAATGAAGATGATGAGGTGGATATTTTGACGGTTGAGAAAGATTTGGCTTTTAGTGATTCGGACGTATCTCAGGATGAAGTTTGTTTTTTGCCTGCTAATCCGTACCCAAGTTTTCACGAGCAGCAGGAGGTGCACGATTTGAAGAATTTGAAAGTGAGTGATGCTAGCCTTTCTGTATCCCCTGTTTCAGATCGAGCTACGGAAAATGGTCATCTAACAATCCCATGTGAAGGTATATCATTTCTGTATCATTTTATTGCTTAGAATATGCATATGTTAAATTTTTTGTACACCACTGATATTACTGAAAATGGAAAGAAGAGGACAGTGGAGGTGAGAATCAGAAAAGAAAGAGGGAGTCTTCAGAAGTAGAGGTGGATTTCGAAGCGGAAAGTATGGAAGAAGTGTCAAAGATAAAACATTCTGGTAATCTTCTGGAGCTTAAAAGATAAGCCGTATTCTGAATATTATATCGACTGCTTGGTACAAAATCTCTGACTTGGATGAGATGGAAGATTGTCTAACTAACGGGATAATTAGTTAAAGATAATTTTCTCGTCATCTTTATTTTTTTATTGCTATCTCATTTTAATTTTGAACACTTAACTGTTGACAGGATAGCAAAACAGGATGATAATTTCCGCAACGAGGATCCGAAAATGTGATTATATGCAGCAGCATTGTTTATGGGAGAATGTATGATGTTAAATTAGCTGGTATTCGTTTGATAAATAGTGTCATTGAAACAAGACAATTCATCCAAGTGGTAGCAAATACGGTGTCACGAAAAATGGTCCCTGGGATTTCTCTTACATTCTTTTGCTTGTTTCCTTTGTTAAGAAGGTATGGTATTTAGTTATGCTTGTCCCATCTACGTAACATTGGAGATAATTAGCCTATATAATTAGATGACCTCTGCTGGTTACTTCTGTTGAACAAACTTTTCGAGGAACAAACTTTTCATTTGATTAATCTTGGTTGGTTTCGAACTTTGATGATCTTTCGTCCTGGTGGTTGCGAGGACGTTTGAATTTCGACAAATTTTTATTTTGAAATTCTCATTAAACTGGCATAAAGAATGTTCATTTATTTGTTACAAGCCATGCATACTTTTGAATTTCTGTACAGATTCAACTGAAACACAGACTAGTTTTTCTCTTGCCGCGTCATGAATTGGTAAGTCACATATGCACTTAGTCCCATGATAACAAGCACAGCAACCCCCATATTCACCAATAACTGCCTCTCTTCATTGAGCTCGGCGATCCCTTTCATCTTCTTGTTTAGCCTCTGCATCGTAGAAGCAGCTTCACGATCATCTCCACGTGAACGAATCATCTGTTTGCTGTTTGATCCTTTGTCTCCTTCAGCTCGACCCTCAAGGTGTGAAGATTTCATTTTCTCGGCAACAGCAGAAACATCAGGTAAGCCTTTAAATTTATCCAAGATCTTATTCTTACCATCATCCCTCGTCTTGTGAGCTTCATTTGTCTTTTCTGATATACGTTTTTCTTTCAGCCCAACGCTTGCAGCAATCTTCTCAGCTTCAATCGCAAGATCTCTCAGAGGATGATCCATTATTTGTTCGTCAGACGTTTTTTTTGGCCTCTAAGCTTTCGCTTTCTGCCGATTTGCTTCTGTCAATGGCCCGACTAGCATCAGCTTGATCCTCTCTTGTTTGGCTCGTGCCTTCTCCTGGGATTTTGTCTTTGCCCTTCTGACTCACAGTTTGCTTCTCAACATCGGCAGCTTTAGGCGTCGAAGGAGTTTCTTTAGGCTGTTTATCCACTTTCTTCTTGGGAACGGTGATGCTCAAGGTTCCTCCTTGGTACCTGGCACGAACAGCGTTGATCTCTCCGTTTTCAGGTACTTGAAAATCTTCTTGAAATCTGCTCCATTTATTGCCAGCCACCAACCGTTCGCCTCTGACCCTTATTATGTTCTTGTCTTCTGTCGAGACTCTGATCTGCTCCTTCGTAAACCCTATAATAAAAGACATGCGAATAGTTGCAGTGAAGTTTTTCCTGAAATCGAATTGAATGAAGCAAGGCTGTTATATATGCATGTATGATGCATTTTACCAGGAAGAAATACATTGAGAGTATGGAACTCGTCGTCTTGCTGCCATTCAGACACGGGCCTGAAATCTTCGTAGACGGGCAAGACGCCACCTGTTCGTGGCCGGGCCGGGCCCCTCGGAGGGTTAGTACGGCCACCTCCTCTAGGTCTCATTGCCATGTTTAGTCTTTGCACCTAACTTTTTTCTCTTAAATGATAACGTTGATTGAGAGCTTTTTGTTCGTGTTTGATTATCATCTCATTTCTGTGTGCTATTTATACATTTTGCTTGTCGTGAAATTGCTTGGTTACTGTTACTGCTTTTCTTTTGAAAGAGTTTATCCCTTTGCGATTGCTTGTCGGAGATGTTTGAATTTGCTTGTCGTATGTGGCGCGTGTAAGCTTTTCAGAAGGTTCCTTGCTTGTTGACTCGTACGTTTTCTTGCATGAGCTTCTTTCTGTCTTAATTAGGATTCTAGAAATGAAAATATCAAAAAGAGCTAAAAGGGAAGCGTAAAGGGAGACTTTTTAAAAGCAAAAGTACATATGATGTATCTTGGGAAGATACAAGGTTTTTTCACAATAGCACAAGAAAAAATATACCTTTAGAACAGAGTATATATGCAGCAGCTCAACAGAATCTTACCACAAAGGAGATTGAGTTGGCTACTCTGCTTTTCCTAATTTATCTTTATTATTGTAATGGAAGCTATAATTAGGTATACTAAAAAGTATAGATACTAACATATTGGCTCTCATATCATGCTGAGATACACTTGAGGATTTGTTCCATGCAATTAACATTGTTGCATATGGATCACCCTTCTTGCGACTGCAGTTTCTTGTCCTCTGCTTTTCCATCTTCTACAACGGCTACTTTTGCGTTCTGATGATTCGCTGCGCTGCTCGCGCTCATAATGGAGTCGAATTTCTCCGACTTCTCAAGCACAATCTCAATCTGTTCGGCGAAAAACGTAAGCAGTTTTGATTTTCGTAATAATATTATTCGGAATCTATATACAGATGACTGCTGAGGCGGGCGTAAACTCACCCTAGCTTTTTGGACGATACGGCCCTTGCTTTGATCTTTCATCCCCGTGGTGGATGTCAATATGCCTGTATATAATCGCATAAGTAAGATGCCTTAATGAGATCATACTAACTACATTAATAGGTTAAATACTTACTCTTCTCATTGACGAACCCATTGTTCTTCAGAATCTCGGCTATGGTGACTACTGTTGCAATCGCTGAAGGCAAAGAGGCGTTTTTTTTTGGAGGGTTTTCCAGGAATAGGATGTAAAGGGTCGAAAGAATGAAAAGGTTACAGATTTCTTACCCATGCCTAAAGCCGAGAGCTCAATCTCATTATGTTGCTGAAGGTACCTCTGCACCCAATTACAAATAATACGTTGACGAAAAAATGTCTAACACCTCATTTTCTTGCAGCCAAAAACTGCAATGTAAGAAAGGAGAAAGCTACCTTTGCAAGATTGACGTAGAAGAAGAGGGGTTTCTTGGTGTTGGAGACTTGAATTCTGTTCTTCTTCAAGTTTTCGTTGTTCGTCTGTTTCACCACATCTGCCGATGCCATTGCCATTTCTTTCTCTCTCTTTTTCTTTAACTAACCTTTGCAGGCGATCTGTAAAAGCTGAGGAAGAAAAACTAAATAAAAAGCAGTTGTCTAAGGCAACACAACTATTCCAATGGACAGCCGAAATAAGAGCCCCCTTTTGACGACAATGCAAAGTTGTTAGAAGGATAAGCGGCTGAGAACTGAAGTCGACCGTTAAGTTAGTTAAACTGAAGGCATTCTCACAATCTATTCATGGTCTCTACACTCAAATCCCACCACGTGTTAGATACAATCTATATATATCTTCCTATTTATATATGCTCCATCTCCATTCTTTGATTGCAAGTGAATGCATACATCTGATCTCTATATATACTTAAACGCAGCAAGTTATAATCTGTTTATTTCAAGAACATAAAAATGAGCCAAGATCAACCCTTACGAAGCGAATCCCTCGAGCACGTCGACGTCGCCCAAATCGCCGAAGCCGAGATTCATATATCTTCTTCCGAGCAGAAAGATTCCCCTCGTGTAAGAAGAACCGACTATTTACGGAGCTTTTCATTTTCATTATTCATTGCCGTATTTGGGCACGTTCATCCTGGTCCGTTGCAAAGGGCCACAAAATTTATGGGGCTCCCATTGTGTGAATTTTGAGGCCTTTATTTTATGGTCCGATATCCCATAATTTATACGAGTAGACACAAAAAAATATTGTAAATATTAAAATTTCGTTTTATTAATATCAACGTTGGGTCTCCCTATGCTATAAGAACGAGGCCACAAAACTTTAAGAAAATGTCCCTGTTTTTTATTAAACGTCTTTTTTTTTGTTTTGTTCTTTTTTTAAATATTAGTTGGAGCGCACTCGGGCCGGGGAGATAACCATCGGAGAAGCCCTCGAGGCGGCGGCCCTAACCGCCGGCCACAAGGCGGTGGACTACAGCGACGCGGCGGCTATTCAGGCTGCTGAGGTTAGGGCCACCGGGCGGACGAACATCATCCCGGGCGGAGTGGCCGCCGCCGCCCAGTCGGCCGCCACTCGAAATGCCAAGATTCAACGGGACGAGGACAAGACAAAACTCAGAGACATTCTCTTGGTAAAAATAATTTTATCTGCATTACAGGGAATTCAGGGAGTGAAGTTATACGTGCATTTTACCGAAATTGAGTAATTTAGGGACATTATACGCCAGAACCCTTTGATTCTGCACCAAATTCTAGGGTTCCAGCATATAATCTAGGGCTCCGACAAATTTAGGGACATTACACGTCGCAGTCCTGATTTTGCCCCAATTCAAGTGTTTCGGCTTATAAGATATGGTTTCGATGAATTTAGGAGGTTATATTGTACACACAATAAGTTTCAAAATTAAGAATTCATGGACAAGATCTAGAATTCTGATGTATTACTTAATTCTGAAAGTTATTGTAAGTATAATATTACCATCTAAATTCTTCGTCCACGTAATGACACCCTGAAAAAATATTAATTGCAATTATATATATTTAACTAAAAAAATTCGTATTTATTGTAATTTGTTATTTTTTGTATCGTAGGATGCGAGTTCGAAGCTCCCGTCTGACAAGCCAGTGATGCGTCGGGACGCAGAGGGAGTGATCGGAGCCGAGCTGAGGAACGACCCCAACCTATGCACTCGGCCCGGTGGAGTCGCCGCCTCGATTGCGGCCGCCGCGCGGCTTAACCAATCGCACTCCCAAAACAAAAATAACAATAACGACGACAACAATAATCAAAGCAAATAAAAATTTACGTCCTTAAATTCTTCTTCATTTTCAGTTGAGTCTTTGTTTGTCGTCACAGCTTTGTTATATTATTTTAAGGTATAACGTATTAAGACGTTGTCTTTATTTGAACTCGAGTTATATTATTAGTAAAGTCTCGTATACTGAAAATACACTACATACATGTATATATCAATCAACGAAGCAACCAATCAAAACGAAATCACACGTGTGTACACATATACAAAAAAAAAAGATATATATTACACGAAATGATATATTCTATAATCCAAGAAAAATCATAGCAGCATGAGACAGGAACAAGATTGCAGTCCAATTGAAGCCCTTTCCTCGAGTGTATGTCATAGCTGCATAAAGGTTTTAATCAAAATGAAATGTTCATTGAAGTACTTCAATTTTATCTCTCTATATATATATATATATATATATATATATATATATATATATATATATATCTTTCGTCTCACCTTTGCTATTGCTATCGTCGCTTGGAGAAGGATTTGCAGTTGAACTTGAGACCCTAATCCCAAGCCTTCCACAAGACTCAGACCCAATAGCACCTAATTATTACCAAGAAAGTGTGTGATTAATATTACTTCATAAGTTATTATATACAATCAGATAAACAATCAAGATAATGATGTAATGATATATATATAAATTACAATCACTGTAGCATGGGAAAGCAGATATATTGAGAAGATTAGAGTATCCTGAATTGCACTGGCATGTATGTGTATACGTCCTATTCTTCACGCAACTTCCTTCTCCACAGTAGATCCAATAGCAAGCTGATCATCATCCAATCTCTTATTACCAATTATATTATCTAGAAAAAATCGTTCATAATTTATAGAAATAAAAATAAAAGGACAGAAAGTATAAAAAATTACGATCGAAGAAAGATAAGTTGTGTGGAACAGGCGGCGCCGGTGGTGCTGCGGGCATGCAAGAATAGTCGAGCGAACCTGCGACCGTACAAATTTAACTGTACCAAATAAATAAATAGTAATAATAACGATAATAATTTCAGTGACTGATATACTAACAATTTGGAATAGTGCAAGGTAGAAACTCAAAGTCTTGCTCGTCGTCGAGGCGTGTTCTTTTCCAGCCATCTTCGCATACGCATTTGAAGTTGAAAGGCTTACCTATGGCTGCTTGGCAGCTTCCCTTTCCACACTCAACTTCTTTGCAGAAGTCATCTATGTAATAATGAAGATTAATTCACATCATATATTTTTGTAATAAATCCGTATCATCTATATACAGATATATGTCGGAGTATTATATGTATGTAAGTACCAAGGAATGGTGATAGAACTGAAGGAACACTATCATTAGTACTGTCTCCCTTTGCAGCTAGTAACAAGAGCACCAGCAAAGTCGCTATGAAATCACTATTACCAGCCATTTTTGCACCGCTCAAGGTGATTAAGAATGTGTATTTAATGCATATATATATATATATATATATATATATATATATATAGAGAGAGAGAGAGAGAGAGAGAGAGGGAGGGAGGGAGAGAGAGAGAGGGAGAGAGAGAGAGGAAAGTCATACGTAGGCGTGCTGGGATTTGATTATTAAGTTCAGAAGCTTCCTTAGTTCTGACTAGGTAACTAACAGTTTTGCACGAAAATTCAAAAGATTACAACCTAAACCACAAGTTATTTATATTTTTGCTGATGGTATGTCAACATGGATATGGAAAGATGTGCGTATATATTTATATGTGTTCATATTTACGTTGAGAGGTTGAAAGGGTCGTCTGCTGACTTTATTACATGTACAAAGCATCATCTTCAATTGTTGTATTGCATACATCATCTTGACTTCTGTACATAAATTTCAGACGTTTCATCTTTGAAAGGTTAGGAAAGAACCTTCTTATTTGAATTTCTGAGCTTCATTCGATTAAACGAGCTAAAGGGTATAACTATGCATATTCTTCATTTCTTCTATTATCCTACGTGTCCCTTACATATTTGGGTCGTCGATATGCTGGTCTAATTCGATGCTTGGGCTCAGCAGAGCCCAATAATTAACTGCGAAAATCAATTATTGTTTTCAAATAAATATTTTGCTTTTGTTGACTTCTTATTTTTTACTAGCGACTGATATGGATATAATTGAAGAACAAACAACGAACGAATCATATGAATTGATTTTAGCTACACGAAAGCAGCAGCATTTTATTGAAGTTCTCGAGTTTCACTGAAAATATTTGAAAAAGGCTATAATTTGAAGATGTTCTAAAATTTAATATCCGAAACTCGGTTATGAACTTGTGATAAACAATTATTTTTTGTGATATTTATAATAGATAAATAAGAATTGATTTTTTTGGATATATTATATAAACATGGACCATAATTCTCAAGCAAGAGTGGTTCGATTATTTCTCTAAATCAATTTTTCTCTTTATGTATATCCTTACCAATATTAAAAATTTAAACGCATTTGGAAAATAACTATTAAATTATAAGATAATTAATTTACATTAATATGTTACAGAAACACAATAATCCATGCAAACCCTAATTTTCAAGCTTATCGTCAGAGACATGGATAGATTAACCTCGGCAGAAAGAAAGAAAGAACAGAGAATAGAACATACAATGTCGAAGACGGCGGATTTAGGCCCGACATTCCGCCGCCGACGATTCCGATCGTTGGGTCTCGGAGACGGGCTTGGTGAACTCGACTTGTTCTTGACTGAAGCTTTTCTTGATTGCCGACCTCTTCGAAGATCCGCAGGAAGACGACTTCTTCTTCGTCGATGAAGAAGAAGAATAGTGGTTACCAGGATCTACATTATGAATGTGGTCACATGGACCAGCGGAAGTATGAACTGCTTCTGCACACTGTTTTTGAGCATGGAAGCCTTGACGACCTGCCCTGGGTGAGAGTTATAGTGCAGACGATGATTGACGACGATGTTTATATTGATGAGAGAGGAATACTTGAGAAGCTCAAACGTGCCTACGCACGTCATGAAATGAAGATGATAGTATTGGAGGACAAAAAACATAAACAATCAAACTGCCATTTCCGTCCTCTATAAAAAGGCACCTACTGACTGGTGCTACGTATCACACACAACAATGGCTTCCATGCTCTCTTTACTGTTTCGAACTACAAAAACTCGCTGTCTCTCTTCAACTAGGATTATGGAGGCAAATGTAAAGCAGCTCGCTGATCAATGTCTTTCAGGAGACCGTAGCTTTGAAGAACTGGAAGAAGTCGTTGCTGAGAAGATCCATGGGGCAGAGGAGTTTCAAGTTGACGAGTGCAGCTCGGTGTTCTTCGCCTATCTCAAGTACAAGACGGCTGGAGATGCCGAGAATGTGCTCAGGGATGCCCGTAGTGCCAGGGGCTTCACACCTGCAGCGATGGCTACGGCGGACTTGTTTCTCATTTCATGGCACCTCAAAGGTTTTCAGTGGAGGAATGCTAAAAATATGGTACGCGTGACTAATTAGATATGATTTATCAGAGGGTCGTTTATTGATTATAGCAAAATATGTCTGTATGTAGGACCTCACAGTGACGTGCTGGAGATCATGTTCTCAAATTGCTTTAATAGAGGGTCGGCAAGAGAAGCTCTTATTTTGTTCCACGATCTGCATTTTGAATTTGGTTACCATATTAAACAGCGGTAGTATGAACTCGACTTGTTCTTGGCTGATGCGTTTCTTGATTGCCGACCTCCTCGAAGCTCCGTAGGAAGACGACTTCTTCTTCTTCGATGATGAAAAAGAATAGTGGTTACCAGGATCTGCATTATGAATGTGGTTACCACATGAACCAGCGGAAGTATGAACTGCTTCTGCTGTTTTTGAGCATGGAAGCCTTGATGACCTGCCCTGGGTGAGAGTTATAGTGCAGACGATGATTGACGACGATGTTTATATTGATGAGAGAGGAATACTTGATAAGCTCAAACGTGCCTACGCACGTCATGAAATGAAGATGATAGTATTGGAGGACTAAAAACATAAACAATCAAACTGCCATTTCCGTCCTCTATAAAAAGGCACCTACTGATTGGTGCTACGTATCACACACAACAATGGCTTCCATGCTCTCTTTACTGTTTCGAACTACAAAAACTCGCCGCCTCTCTTCAACTAGGATTATGGAGGCAAATGTAAATTAGCTCGCTGATGATTGTCTTTCAGGAGACCGTAGCTTTGAAGAACTGGAAGAAGCCGTTGCTGAGAAGATCCATGGGACAGAGGAGTTTCAAGTTGACGAGTGCAGGTCGGTGGACTTCGCCTACCTCAAGTACAAGACGGCTGGAGATGCCGAGAATGTGCTCAGGGATGCCCGTGGTGCCAGGGGCTTCACACCTGCAGTGATGGCTAGGGCGGACTTGTTTCTCATTTCACGGCACTTCAAAGGTTTTCAGTGGAGGAATGCTAAAAATATGGTACGCGTGACTAATTCGATATGATTTATCAGACGGTCGTTTATTGATTATAGCTAAATATGTCTGTATGTAGGAGCTCACAATGACGTGCTGGAGATCATGTTCTCAAATTGCTTTAATAGAGGGTCGGCAAAAGAAGCTCTTATTTTGTTCCACGATCTGCATTTTGAATTTGGTTACCATATTAACCAGCGGCAGTATGAACTCGACTTGTTCTTGGCTGAAGCTTTTCTTGATTGCCGACCTCCTCGAAGCTCCGTAGGAAGACGACTTCTTCTTCTTCGATGAAGAAGAAGAATAGTGGTTACCAGGATCTGCATTATGAATGTTGTTACCACATGGACCAGCGGAAGAATGAACTGCTTCTGCACACTGTTTTTGAGCATGGAAGCCTTGATGACCTGCCCTGGGTGAGAGTTATAGTGCAGACGATGATCGACGATGATTGTTGATGTTGAGCTTTCAACAGAAGCAATGTTGGGGTAACATTCGAATCAACATCTGTTGGCCGAGAATGTTCCCTACTTCAGTTTTATCTTTCATGCCCAAAACCTATTTTATTGATGACGTGGCATTTTTCTAGTGTTATGCAGGATATGGATAAGAGCTGGAAGCATTCAAACCGTGTGGAAAGAGTGTGGATAAGCTAGAGCAAAAATAGGAAGAGAGCATACTAAAAATAGGAGACTTGGAGCTTAAGTGAAGACCGAGCTTTTGGAGCTGACCAAGTCGAGCCCCAACAGTCACTAACGGACCAAATACTCATAGTGGATGTTAGTGGACGTTGAGGGCAGTTACCAAGTCATTGGAGAAGTCCTTAAGAAGTCGAAGACATATAAATAGCGAAGGAACTTCACCATTTCAAGTGGTGCACTTACGACGAACAACGAGCGAGAAAAGGCTTTCGAGCGAGCATTCTATTTCAACGAGAGATTTTCTTTTTAGTCTAGCTTTTCAGAGATCGTTAGGTCTTGTAGTTTTTCAGAATCCTTTTTGATTCGTAGTTTCGCTAGACTAGTTTTAACTATCTTTTTGGATAGTTTGTAATCCATCTTTATAGTGGATTTTTGCGCCTTGAGGCACGCAGCAAGTTATTTGACTTGCTGCACAAAATCATCTCTTGTGTGCATTTTGTTCCGTCGTTATTTTACTACCATTTCCGATGTGCTTAAAAAGTGAGAGTGAGTGTTAGCCCAACATCGCGTCTAACATCAGTTTACAACTTAGTGTTTTTACATCCATTTCGTACGGGACCACCTTCAAAGTGGTATCAGAGCCTACGCTTGACGTTACTAAGCGCTGAAAATCCTACTCAATGGATGTTACAAGCTCAAATCATCTCACCAAAGTGCCTGTGTTAGATGGTTCCAATTATGCCTATTGGAAAGTTCGCGTGAGTCAATGCATAAAGTCGCTAAATAATCGTGCTTGGGACTCTATTATCAATGGTTATTCACCACCGAGATCCGCTCCGGACGCTGATGGAAAAGTCATTGACAAGCCGATCGAAGAGTGGACGGTTGCTGAGCGAAACGCTGCCGAGTTCAACGACAAAGCTCTCAACGCCATCTTCACATCTGTGGACATCTTCATGTTCAAGATCATTCAGAACTGTACGACTGCAAAGAACGCGTGGGATCTTCTTCAAAGGTACTGCGAAGGCGATGCGAGAGTGAGAGAAACCAAATTGCGACTCCTTCTCAATCAGTTCGAGAACATAAGAATGAAGGAAGAAGAGGATATCTCCACCTATTTCGGGAAGCTCCTGTCGATCTCAAGCGAGTGCGCCAGCCTTGGAGATCCGATCGCAAATAAGGTATTGAATTCTAAAGCTATTCGTACATTAACTGAAAAATTCAATGTGAAGGTAGCGGCGATCGAGGAAGCGCACAACTTTGCCAATATGGAGTTCAACACCTTGATGAATATCATGAAGAACTACGAGACCAATGTCGAAGTTCAAAAGTGGGTCTCTCGCGGCAAAAGCCTCGCACTTGTCAGCCAGCCATCAAAAGAGCAGACTGAGGTTGACCCGAATGATGAGGAGGACGTGGCTATGAAGAAATTCAAAAAGTTCCTCCAGAAGAAGAATGTTGGGCAGAATGTTGGTCCAACATTCAAGAACGGCCAGAATGCCAAAGCAGAATCTTCGTCTGCGCCTCCGTTCCTAAAGCGCAAACCTGATGGAAAGAAGAAGAACCTCAACTATGATTCTGTTATATGCTATGAATGTCAAGGTTGGGGTCATTTCGCCAACGAATGTGCGAACACACTTCGCAAACGTGGGAAAGCAATTTGGGTCGATCTTTCAGATGATGAAGATGAAGAACCATGTACAGAGGAGTCTAAGAAATCATCAGTAGTCATAAAATCCCTCTCGGACAACGAGGAAGACGAAGATCATCATATTGCCTACACTGCGGTAACTGATGTTGAGCCAACATTGGACTCAACATCTGAGCAATTTATTATTTTCGACCATGATGACTTAAACTGTGTTGATGGGTATTTGAGTTCTGATGATGCAGGTATAGAAACTGACGTTCGTGATGAAGTCCAGACGGATGAAGTCATCAAACTGTTACCGACTGAGTATGCGAAGGAAAATGCAAAGTACGCTAAGAACACTATCAAGAAGTTCGGGTTGGACACTGCTAAGGTAATGAAAACTCCTATGGGGTCTACGCAGAAGGTAAGTAAGGACGATGTTGGGCAGAATGTTGACCCAACATTGTACCGTTCGATGATTGGCAGTTTATTATATCTGTCTGCGAGTAGACCTGACATCATGTATAGTGTTTGCGTATGTGCTAGGTATCAGTCTGAACCTAAAGTGACTCATCTTAATGCTGTTAAGCGAATTCTTCGTTATGTGAGTGGATCGTGTAGCTTAGGACTATGGTTTTCCAAAGACACTAACATGAGTCTTGTAGGCTATAGCGATGCTGATTGGGCAGGCGACGAAGATGATCGCAAGAGTACAAGTGGCGGCTGTTTCTTCCTAGGTAATAATCTAGTTGCATGGTACAGTAAGAAACAGAATTGTGTGTCTTTATCTACTGCTGAGTCTGAGTATGTTGCTGCGGGTAGTTGCTGTACGCAATTAATGTGGTTAAATAGCATGTTGTGCGACTATGGTCTAGAGTGCGAATCTGTCCTCATGTATTGTGATAACCTTAGTGCCATCAACATATCTAAGAACCCCATCCAGCATTCACGTACGAAGCATATAGATATTAGGCATCATTTTCTGAGAGATATGGTCGAAAAAGAGTTAGTCCGCATTGAGCATATAGACACTAAGCATCAGTTAGCAGACATTTTCACGAAAGCATTGGATTCTGAAAGGTTTTCGGACCTGAAAAATACATAGGTTTGCACATGTTAGTCTGAATGTTGGTCCAACATTTGGATCAACATAGCATATGTCGAACTTGATGGTTACTGCTTTAATGTTTGGTGAGATATTCTGTACTGTTTTCCTGTGAAATGACTTGATTCTTCTTGGTTGGTCCCTAAATAAACCCGATCCCTTTGTAAAGGCTCTTGGTAATACGTCCCTAGGTACACGGCATTCGCTGTGACGATGTACTTATTGCGACTAAAAACCAATCCTTATTTGTTATAAGCATGTTCATAAACTCTCGGCTAGATATAGGTTTTGGTAATAAGATTCCTTAGGTACACGGCATTCGCGGTGACGATGTATACTATGCGACAAAAAGCCTAACCTTGAGGCTGAGGGTATAAGGGCAGTGCATAAAGTTCTTGGATATTTGAGGTGAAAGGTTAGAAATAAAGGGAACTGATTTTGAGAAGAATTGAGCAGATAAGTCTAGGATTACGGAATCAGTATGTTGAGTCAAATGTTAGGGCAACATGTGTGACTATCAGTTTGATATTGCTACATTTTATGCTTTCGTTTTATTTGTGTCTGTCTTTAGTACTGCATTTGTTAGTCGTATGTGTCTAGTTTAGAAATCTCTCAGAATTGCATTAGAACTCTCGAAGAACAGCGTGTTACACTTGTCTCTATGTGCTCATCGAAGTCGCTCAAACGGTTAGTATTTCTTGATTCTACCTTGACTTTGGACTTAGTTGTCTTTTTGGTTGAATCATGGTCTGAAATGCTCCTATTTACTCGCATGACTAGGTCTCGAATTTGCTCCTATGTACTCGCGTGATTTATCTATATACCATTTTTATCTCCATGCTTTGAAAAATCGTGACTTAGCTTTATCTTATCCTTACTATACGGTTTTTCATTTGGCTTTCAACGGTTATTTTTTTTGTTCCACGTACTCCACTATGACCTAAATTCACTGTAGGAACAATTTTTTTTGTTGGATTCCTTTTTGCTATTTATTCCTTGATGTGACTTAGTCATCTCCCCACTTGCTCAAATCGAAAACTTCCCTCTAGAATTCTCTCTCTGCAATTCACGGGTTATACATTCTGTTCTCATATCATCTTTGTGGATTTATCTTTGAGTTCCTTATGGCGAACTAACTTGTTTCTGAGTCTCAGAATGTTGGCACAGATGTTAGTCCCACATTTCCCTCAACATCTGCAAGTTGGCTAACAGAGAAGTTCTCTGAGTCTTTTCTTTCTTCCCAAAAAGGGGGAGAAGGTTGTGCAGATAAAAATGAGGAGATAAGGAAATTCAGGGGGAGCAGAATAGAGAGCCGAACAAACAGGGGGAGCTGACCAAGAAGGAGAAGCAGCCAAGAAAGCATCAGAAGGAAACTCCATACTCCATTGAGAGTGAAGCTCTGATTCTTTCTCTTTTGCATGCATAAATTGATTTTTTATCTGATTTTTATTTTTGCATGTCTGATTTTCTTCTCCGATATGTTTACATGTTTGCCTGCTTACTTGCCGGATATTTTTATTTTGCAGATTCGCCTAAAGATCATTTCTTTTTACATGCCTGACTTTATGGTTATTTTGTGCATGCTGATCTGGTTAATTCTGCTTGTGTGACCATGTGGTTTGCCGGCCTGCGTATGAACTGTTTATATTTTGCAGATGTTTAACTTAAGACCTTGTTATGGCGATGTACTATTGTCGTAGTACTTTGAATAGTTTTTTTGTGCTATTCTGTTTGTGTCTAACTCTAACCATTTTTAATGTGTTGTGGTTGAGTAGATCTGGCCTTCAGGGGGAGTTTCACTATGACTAACTTCTGCATTGGTTTTGGGAAGAAAGATAAAAAGGGGGAGATTGTTGATGTTGAGCTTTCAACAGAAGCAATGTTGGGGTAACATTCGAGTCAACATCTGTTGGCCGAGAATGTTCCCTACTTCAGTTTTATCTTTCATGCCCAAAACCTATTTTATTGATGACGTGGCATTTTTCTAGTGTTATGCAGGATATGGATAAGAGCTGGAAGCATTCAAACCGTGTGGAAAGAGTGTGGATAAGTTAGAGCAAAAATAGGAAGAGAGCATACTAAAAATAGGAGACTTGGAGCTTAAGTGAAGACCGAGCTTTTGGAGCTGACCAAGTCGAGCCCCAACAGTCACTAACGGACCAAATACTCATAGTGGATGTTAGTGGACGTTGAGGGCAGTTACCAAGTCATTGGAGAAGTCCTTAAGAAGTCGAAGACATATAAATAGCGAAGGAACTTCACCATTTCAAGTGGTGCACTTACGACGAACAACGAGCGAGAAAAGGCTTTCGAGCGAGCATTCTATTTCAACGAGAGATTTTCTTTTTAGTCTAGCTTTTCAGAGATCGTTAGGTATTGTAGTTTTTCAGAATCCTTTTTGATTCGTAGTTTCGCTAGACTAGTTTTAACTATCTTTTTGGATAGTTTGTAATCCATCTTTATAGTGGATTTTTGCGCCTTGAGGCACGCAGCAAGTTATTTGACTTGCTGCACAAAATCATCTCTTGTGTGCATTTTGTTCCGTCGTTATTTTACTACCATTTCCGATGTGCTTAAAAAGTGAGAGTGAGTGTTAGCCCAACATCGCGTCTAACATCAGTTTACAACTTAGTGTTTTTACATCCATTTCGTACGGGACCACCTTCAATGATGTTTATATTGATGAGAGAGGAATACTTGAGAAGCTCAAACGTGCCTACGCACGTCATGAAATGAAGATGATAGTATTGGAGGACTAAAAATATAAACAATCAAACTGACATTTCCGTCCTCTATAAAAAGGCACCTACTGACTGGTGCTACGTATCACACACAACAATGGCTTCCATGCTCTCTTTACTGTTTCGAACTACAAAAACTCGCTGCCTCTCTTCAACTAGGATTATGGAGGCAAATGTAAAGTAGCTCGCTGATGATTGTCTTTCAGGAGACCGTAGCTTTGAAGAACTGGAAGAAGCCATTGCTGAGAAGATCCATGGGGCAGAGGAGTTTCAAGTTGACGAGTGCAGCTCGGTGGTCTTCGCCTACCTCAAGTACAAGATGGCTGGAGATGCTGAGAATATGCTCAGGGATGCCCGTGGTGCCAGGGGCTTCACACCTGTAGCGATGGCTAGGGCGGACTTGTTTCTCATTTCACGGCACCTCAAAGGTTTTCAGTGGAGGAATGCTAATAATATGGTACGTGTGACTAATTAGATATCATTTATCAGAGGGTCGTTTATTGATTATAGCAAAATATGCCTGTATGTAGGACCTCACAGTGCTTATCACAGTGACGTGCTGGAGATCATGTTCTCAAATAGAGGGTCGGCAAGAGAATCTCTTATTTTGTTCCACGATCTGCATTTAGTTTGGTTACCATATTAACCAGCGGCAGTATGAACTGCTTCTGCACACTGTTTTTGAGTATGGAACCCTGGATGACTTGTCCTGGGTGAGAAATATAGTGCGGACGATGATTGACGGTGATTTTTATATTGACGAGGGAGGAATAGCTCAAACGTGCCTACGCACGACATGAAATGCCTTTTGATGAGGAGAAATTCATGAATAGTCTAGATTGGATACCCGCTTGAATTATAAAACATTATGTTAACTGTTGATCTGTAATTGATGGCTCTTGTGAAAGACGATGATGAACTTTTTGATCTTTTATCCGTCCTCTCTGATGTGATTGGGCTGTTTTTGATATTTTCTAAAACCGGTGGGCTAAACATACATAGTATAAAACCGATAGGTCTAATTCCTTTTTTGCTAATCGGTCAAATTCATTTTTTGATAAAGAAAATAATAGGCCAGAGTTCTAAAATAAAGGTCCAACTCCTTCTTTTGCTATGAATGAATAATCGGACCTAAGATCTAAACATACAACAGTATAAAACCGATAGGTCTTTCAGAAACAGAAAATGCATAGAGCGATTTGGGCAGAAAGATACGAAAGCGAAGTGCTTGCGTTTTTATTGTTAATTAGTTATGTTCCTAAACAGAATAAATCGTTGGGCATCTCCTTAGTGTAACGTACGCGATGTTCGTTTTCTGAGGAGGTTGGGTTCTGCTGTTACCCATCCACAACAATCTTTGGAAGTGAGGAACATGTGACTTTTATTTTAGTTTTCTCGATTTTCCTTTTTTCTTTTTTCTGTTTTGCGTTTGCTTTTTCCTCGTATATTATTATATTTTGTGTGGTGCTGCGATAATTCATGATTTAAGGCGTTTGATTTGAGTATATATTTCAATTTTCTAATTTCTAGTTTTCGGATTTTAATTTCTGCGAAAAGGGTGATGGACTTTTCTCCGAGGAGGTGAACGAGATTGTAAGATAGAGTAAATTGCGTCTGAGGCACCGAGCACGAGATATTCTCATTTCCACCCCGAAAGTTGGCCAACTCCTACTGAAAGATCCTATTTTTCAGGCAAGCATTTTCTTTTTCTTATATTATCATTATTCGCTACGAATAGTTTGTACTTTCTTTACTTTCGATGGTTTGCTACAATTAGAATCCTCGCGATGGCCGGGATCAAGCGGCGGCCGGGATTCGTGGTTTTAACGCTATAAAAGCGTTACTCTCCAAACACGATAAATCAACTAAAGATTTAACATTTTCCATTCAGGTATATATTATAATTGTTTGTCTAACTTACTCAATTGGATTATTAAAAAATTGACATGTGCCACCTTACACAATTTCCTATTCGCGGGTTTCGCTGAATACACATGATACATGTCAAATTGTAAACCCATTTGATTATACATACACAAGTGAGAAGGTGAGACAAAACCTGTTGAGAATCCTGCGCCAATAGATTCGCCTTTTGATAAGGTTTCGAGGGTTTAGTCTTTATCGGGTTGAAAGGCCGACGTGTATACAGAACGACTCGAAAAATAGAGAAGAAAAACGCAGCGAAAAACAGGGTTTTTAACGTGGTTCGACCCAAGAAATGGCCTACGTCCACGGATCAACGCTTCGATTATATTCCGAACACTTTACAGAGATTACAAGTTCTAAGCTTACTCTCTCAATTCACAGTACAAAGATCGAGCTAAAATGACCTATATATAGAAGATATAAGGTCTAGAAGGTTCCCACTCGAAATAGAAATTCAGTTTCAACTGCTATCAAGAAACTGTCGCATGTTACGGCCTCTAAGCTGCTCCGTCACGGCCGTGACACCATCGGGCTTCAAACGGCCTTCTTCGCGCCATAAAACTGCTCCCAGACGTGCTTCACGGCCTCGGTAGGTCACCTTCACGGCCGTGAAGGTGACGGGCTTCCACAGCATGCCTCTGCCATGGTTCACGGCTGCTTGCAGCCCTCTTCACGGCCATGACGCCGGGCAGATTCCAACGCTGCCATGGTTCACGGCCGCGACACCTCGTGCGCGTGCCGACGAACCCCGGCAGCGGGCTCGTTCGATGCTCGTTTGCTCCGATTTCGTCCCCGATCGACTTCCAACTCGTTCCCATTGATCTTAGCACCAAATAACCGAGTTTTGGGTCACTAAATCCCAACAATCTCCACCTTGAACCAAGAACTCGACTTGACTTCAAGAAGTTCTTCTCTCAACAAAGGCAAACGATTGTTCTCGACCCTCGAACTCCACCTCGAACCTTCTTTCCTTCGTAGCTCGACCTTTGCCCGCCCCGCCCTCATCGCAGGGCCTTGGAACGCTTCATCAAATAGATTGATAGAACAAGAGGAAGCAAGCCAACGCATGCCTTCCTCATCGAAACAACCGAATTAGGCTCGGTTTGGCCCATCGTTACCTTAGCTCTGTGATCCTCCTTCTCGAACCACTTGCAGCTATCGAATGGCTTCCTTTGAGACCCTGCAATCAGCCCTTGGGTCTGTGCTTTCGTGGATGGTTCGCCTTCATCGCTATCGAAGCCTCTCCACCTCAAGCTATCCTTGCTATCACTTTGGGAAAACTCAGATTTTATCCCGCCTTGCCTTGAGTCGTTCTCCACCTCGAGGCAATGACTCCCTTTGCGCCTTTGATCGTTTCGACGTCCTTTACGTGTTCTTGAAGTCCCCAGCTTTCTTCCATTCAAAGCATGCCCTTCAAGAACGTAAATCCCATTCTTCTTGAACCCTCGCATGACCAATCGCCCTCCTTTGAACATCTTGATGTGCTTAGCCTCAGTTTTCATCATGTAACCCGCATCATCCATCATCCCAACTGAGATTAGGTTCCTCTTCAGCTCGGGAACGTATCTAACACCATCAAGAACCCTTATACCACCTGCATCAAGCTTAAAACGTACCTTACCAGTCCCATGAACCTTGCATATAACATCATTGCCAAGAACCACCGTTTCGCCTTCGACTTCCTTGTAATCTTCGATCCAAGACTTGTTGCTCGTTATGTGGAACGTGCACCCCGAGTCTAAAACCCACTCCTTGCCCGTCTTTTGCCCACAAGCCGTGAGAATCTCGGCCGACTCATAACCATCTACGACAAAATCCGCCTCATCACAAGATTTAGGGTTTTGTGAAGTGTACCTTGGCCGAGTTGGGCAATACCGTCGAATATGGCCTTCTTCGTGGCAGTGATAACATCTTATGGGACTTCTTGGCTCTCCCCTTTCGTCCTTCTTCGAATTCTTGACACCCCATTTCGTAGATTGCGCCCTAACGTGCAGCAACTCCGCCGAGGGATCCACTCGAGCCTCGCTTCGAGTATTGAGTTGCTTCGAAGAGAGCGCTGACAACACATCGTCCAGCTTTAGCGCTTCTCGCCCATATAGCAGCGTCTCTTTGAAGGTTTCGTGGCTCTTAGGAAGCGCACAAAGCAGAAGTAGAGCCTTGTCTTCATCCTTCATTGGCTCCTCTTCAACGTTGTCAAGATCAAGGGTTAATTTCTGGAATTGATCAAGTTGCTCTTCAATTGATCTTTCTTCCACCATTTTGAACGAAAACAGAGCTTGCTTAAGGTATAGCCGCCTCGCTAGAGTCTTCGTCATGTAGAGTTCTTCAAGCTTCTTCCATAATCGTCAGGTTTCGTCTCCTTCGAAACCTTCCTCAAGACTTGATCGGAAAGGCTCAAGATTAGAGTGCCGTGCGCCTTCGATCGAATCTTCGCCTTTGCATCCGCCGTCAAGGTCGTGGGGAGCATCTCCTTCTCCTCTTTCAAGGCTTCCTCTGAGCCTTGTTGAGTCAAGATCGCCTTCATCTTGAGCTTCCACAGCCCAAAATCATTTTCGCCGGTGAATTTCTCTATATCGAACCTATTTTGCGCCATCTGAGAATCGCGTCTCGTTCCACGCTCACCGCACCACTTGTTGAGAATCCTGCGCCAATAGATTCGCCTTTTGATAAGGTTTCGAGGGTTTAGTCTTTATCGGGTTGAAAGGCCGACGTGTATAAAGAACGACTCGAAAAATAGAGAAGAAAAACGCAGCGAAAAACAGGGGTTTTTAACGTGGTTCGACCCAAGAAATGGCCTACGTCCACGGATCAACGCTTCGATTATATTCCGAACACTTTACAGAGATTACAAGTTCTAAGCTTACTCTCTCAATTCACAGTACAAAGATCGAGCTAAAATGACCTATTTATAGAAGATATAAGGTCTAGAAGGTTCCCACTCGAAATAGAAATTCAGTTTCAACTGCTATC
Source organism: Craterostigma plantagineum (assembly GCA_027422505.1). Classification (NCBI taxonomy): domain Eukaryota; kingdom Viridiplantae; phylum Streptophyta; class Magnoliopsida; order Lamiales; family Linderniaceae; genus Craterostigma; species Craterostigma plantagineum. The sequence continues at coordinate 6,361,562 of JAPQWV010000015.1, forward strand.
AAGAAACTGTCGCATGTTACGGCCTCTAAGCTGCTCCGTCACGGCCGTGACACCATCGGGCTTCAAACGGCCTTCTTCGCGCCATAAAACTGCTCCCAGACGTGCTTCACGGCCTCGGTAGGTCACCTTCACGGCCGTGAAGGTGACGGGCTTCCACAGCATGCCTCTGCCATGGTTCACGGCTGCTTGCAGCCCTCTTCACGGCCATGACGCCGGGCAGATTCCAACGCTGCCATGGTTCACGGCCGCGACACCTCGTGCGCGTGCCGACAAACCCCGGCAGCGGGCTCGTTCGATGCTCGTTTGCTCCGATTTCGTCCCCGATCGACTTCCAACTCGTTCCCATTGATCTTAGCACCAAATAACCGAGTTTTGGGTCACTAAATCCCAACAAAACCATTATAATTATCATGTCTTGCGCATTCGAGGGAACATATAAAAAAAAAACGAATGTTAGGGTTTCGAAAACGTGGGTTCTAAGATTGCTTTCCTCGTACACGAAGGTGGCGGTAAGGTCGTGGCAGTGGGCGAAGTTAGTGGGGCCGCGGTGAGGAATAGATAAGGAATAGATATAATCGCACTTCTCAAACACATGGAACGAAACCGACTATCTGATTTTAGCGGCGCATATTCAATTGGCGCCGATGAACTGCTGGCTAGTAAGTGCGACGTACTCGTACCCGTTGGTCGGACTTTGAGCAGGTTTTTTTAACGCGCATTCATTCTTTTTTTTTTTTTTTTTCATTATACCAATGCTTATTATGCTGTGTTTGGATCAAGGAAACTGGTGAGGGAAATAAAACTAGAGAAAGAAAAATGATCTTCACTACTGTTTTAAACTTAGTTGGCTTTCTTTTTTGGTCGATTGTAAGAAAACATGCTGAGGATGTGAAGGCCAAGTTCGTAATGAAGAATGTGAATTATCCTACTCATCGGGCCGGCGAAGAGGTTTTTTTGTCCCGTTCTTTATTTTAAATCCAGCCATGCGAACGTTCCTTCTTATTTCGACGACGTGATGTTTTTTTTTTTGCAGATGCTGTCCGAGAAAGGAGTCGTGATTCTCGATGTGTTGCGGTCGGAAATAGCTTCTGGTAATTTACTTTTTTTCTTCCCTTTGTTTCGTAGTTGTTTTCGATCGATAAATTGTGAAGAAAACGGACCGACTGTTTTTGAATTGTTTCTTGATTTGTGTATTTTTGCAGAAGACGACGAAAAACTGCTTGAGAATTACGTGGAAAATGCCATAGCTAAGCTTATCGAGGGCTGGGAAATGGAGGCTGCCAAGAGTTTTTTTGACTCGATAGAAATGCTGAAGAAGAGGACATATTTAAAGTAAGATATCTGTTTCAGTTTAATGGTATGTGTAAATTAGTTTGAGTTTGAAGAACGCTTAACATGTCTAAAATTTAGGAGGTTCGGATGCTGCGTTTAAGTTATTGAAGTTGGACTTTCTATTATTTGATGAGCGATTGTCAAGTATGTAAAGCTGAACATTGGCCACCAACATTACATTGTTGGATGAAGTTTAACAAGAAAAAAGAAAAGGAAGTTCTTTCTTGAAAACAAACGAAGCCATCCATTTTTAATATCAAACCATCCTTTTTAATAACTCCATCAATTCTATCCATATGTTCCTAAAAACAAAGACCTTTAGGGTAATTGCAAACATATTAAGAAAACTAACAAATTTATATTATACACATTATTTTATCCTATTTAATCTAATTATTTTTATTTAAGATGAAGTATAAAATTGTAAACGTTCAAGCTATTTTTCTTGGAAAAAAACAAAACGACTTGTATACTATTAAAAGAACAAAAAAGAAGTCGAAAACGACTTGCTCTTAGGAATAAAACTAAAACAGGTCCACATAATACAATAAAAGGCCCACATAGATTTCACAAAGCAAGCTGCGATTCGCTTTCTAGGCCGGGAAGTTGGCCAATGTCGTGGCATTCGAGCGCTTGAAACTCGTCGTTTAGGCCCACCGCAAACTCGTCGGGACAGTTCCCGACGCTCTGTAAGAAATCAGCAATCTGCAAAAAACAACAGTTTAAGAATCCAACTATCGAAAAAAAATACATGTTGCTCTATACGCAAGTAAAGGAGAAAAAGACTTTCGTGGTTAGCGAGGGACATTCCACTCAAGGCCGCCGACTCTAAATTCGACCCTAACAGCCAATCGCCGCAAATTCCCGCCCTTCCACGAGGATCGAATACGAAAGGTACGCCTGGAGAATTAGTGGGAAGAGCTGCGCCCCTAAAAAAAACGTCGAAAATTGATGAGTTAGTCGCGCAATTCTTTTTCCCCCTAAATTTTGGTTCCTTACCATAACTGTACACGGCTATAGAAGGGCTTCTGAAGAGAACCTTTGCTTAGTCCCAAAGCAACTTCGACGCCTTGGAGCATAGCTTCGGTCACCTTTTCCGCCGTGGAGGTAGGGATGCTTTCCTAATGAAGGCAAAAGTTGAGGGACGTTTTCACGATAATTGAGGAGATATGAATGTGCTTCGTAATTTTACCTGAGGAACTTTATTGAGCTTTCCGAAATTTGCAGTGCTGAAGAATGTCCAGCAATGTGGGCTTTTGCTTTTCGAGCCAAAAAGTTTCGCTGTGTTATTTGCCATCCACGAAATAGAGTCGATTCCCTTAACAAATGCTCCTTCGAAAGACAAATTTAAAGGGTCCTCAAACGCCGCAAGAAGCGCCCATATAGAACTCAAGCCAAGCGCCTATTTGCACGAGAAGAGCAACGTTCGATGACTCAAACCAAGAAAATCTCAGAAAAAATCAAACTTCACACGAAATAAGACCTTCATTTGCTTTGCAATTAGAGGTAAACCTGACGACGCAAGAAGTCGATTCGCACATTTTCCTGAAAACTTAACGACGTTGTAATACATAAAAAAAGGGGTACGAAGAATCCTAACGACGAGGCAGTAAATACATGAAAAGGGTACCGTTATGTGCGATAACGATTGCATCGAAGCTTCCACAATTCTTTCCCTTCTCGCTCAAGTACCACATTCCATTGTATGGATCCAATTTACTTACCCAGCATGGGCGGACAACTTTAACCATGGATGTCTGTCTACATACGATTAGCTTTGTCTCTATTACGAAGTTACTAGATCGCTATAATCGAACAGTAACAGTAGAACGAACTCATTCAAGAACTGACCTGTGATAGTATCTCTTCAGCGAAGGGACGCATACCGTTAGCACCAATAAACCTCGGCGGCGAAGAAGGGAATGGGACGAAACGCCCGCCTTGTTCAAGCTCTCCAATTGTACCTTCCCATTGACGAACAATGCCCTTTTCAGACCATGAATCGACCAATTCGACAAACCTAGGATCAGTTGCTGTAAAGAACTGAGCTGCGTGATCGAATACCAATGGCTGTGGGTCGATGGTTCTAGTGCCCATTCTTCCGCCCAATCCGTGCAAACCCTAAACGTTGTGAATCGATTTCAAGCTTATCGTCAGAGTCATGAATATAGATTAACCTCGGCAGAAAGAGCAGTGAACAAACTGTGTCGAAGACGGTGGATTTAATCCCTCTTTTCTCCAGGTAAAGGGCACAGATTAGGCCCGACATTCCGCCGCCGACGATTCCGACCGTTGGGTCGTCGGAGACGGGCTTGGTGAACTCGACTTGTTCTTGGCTGAAGCTTTTCTTGATTGCCGACCTCCTCGAAGCTCCGTAGGAAGACGACTTCTTCTTCGATGAAGAAGAAGAATAGTGGCGACTGCTGCTGCTACTCATGCCTTGCGATTTCGGTTTTTTCTTGGAAGAGTTGGAATCGATTTTTCCGCCATTGATGCATCTGATGACGAATATGCGATTATGGGTATTCAAATTCGTGGGCTTGATGAGGAAAGAAGGTAGCGTAGATTGGAGTATGTTCGTCGAGGAAGAGAGCGTTAGTTTCCCATGTAAGAAGGTCATGGCTGGGCACAGCAGTAAAACTTCGCATTGCTTTTTGAGGAGGATAAGGTGTGTTATTTATTGTTAATAGTTTTAAAGAAAAAAATAATAATATAAATTTATATAAAAACACTTTTCTGTCTTCCTCGTACCAAACACAACACATCCTTCAAACGCAGGGAAAGAAAGAGTTTAGGCACTCCCTTTGTACAAACACAGTAACATCACATATACAACATAGAATCAATCAGTAAAAGTCAGAAGAAGGCAAGAAAACTCATGAGCATTTTGCCATAGACATAAAACCTAGGGAGGAGAAGAGAACTACCATTTAAATCAAAAAGCATTTCAAGAATCAGCAGCAATTACATCTGAGGGATGACGATCTCTTGCTCTTTCACACGAGGGATTTTTTCGTTCGAAGGTTTCTCTATGACGCTAGGGCTTTCCTTCATCTCTTTCGACTTTCGTACGATTTCCTTAGTTCTAACAGCAGTTCCATTCGACCTACGAAGACCACTTTGATCCTTGCTTTTGGGAGCGATCGGCGAGCTTTTGCTCTCTTTATAAGATCCAACGCTGTGGCGTGGGGCCCGCGCGCATACGTCGGGGGACGATTTCATTGCATCGCTGCAGCTTTTTCTTCGGTTTAAGTTTGGCGATTTGGGACGAGTGACTGGCAACTGAGTTTCAGAGGAAAGCGATCATCGAAAGAAACCATTACAGAGTTTGTTTTTCTATCATGAGAAAATGGAGACATAAATGGTCTATTACCTTTTTGAGTTCGACTTTGGGCGGCGGCCCTTCTTTGTAAAAACTAGGAACTGGGTTTGCTTTGTAGGCCATTGTCTTCCTCAGAAGCTTTATAGCTGTTTGCTCTTCCTCCTAAAAGTAAAAAACCTCGATAAAGCTTGTCATATTTTAAACCTAATGTAAGAGAAGATTTTGTCGCATTTTTTTTTTTTTGTGAAATATTAATATACCTTCGTTCGAGCTTCGTATTCGCGCCTTTCTTTCTCCAAAGCGTTGTGTTTCTCCTCCAACTTTGTGTAAAACTGACAGTGGAGATAAGAGAGAAAGAAATAAGATAGTTACGTTGTTATTAACATTATATGAAATTATTGTCCTAACCTCCTTACGCCTCTCTAAACGTCGATCGACGGTGAATCTTGGACCAACTGGGACCGTAACTCTTGTCCTCACCGAAGTTGTCGTAATTACAAGTTAAGGATAATCTCAAAGAAAGAAACTAACAAAATCTTGGACTTTCTCAAAAAGAAAGTATATATAAAGCACGGTATTGTATAAGAAGGATATGAGGAAGCCAACGAGCAATTGTCATCATCGTCGTAGTACCCTTTAAGCAGCATCTGTTTCCTTGATACTGAAGAAACCGTCGGCTGGAAAAAAGAAAATTCATGAAAGTCTACATTATTTCCCCATCATATAATATTCAAAAGAATTTATTACCTGGGATTTCTTTGCAGAACTAGGAGAAATCACATCATTAAACTGGGATAAGACTTTAACTCTAGGGCCATCGTCGGCCCCATTAACATGGCTTTGATCGACAATGGAGTCGCCTGAAGTTGATGATGACTTAACTGGGAAACCCAGCTTTTGGTGAGAAGATTTTGTAGTCTCAACCTTCTCTTTGAGTTCATGGTTCTTCATGACTAACACGTCTTGGCTATCGCCAGATTCAAAAGGAAGTGTTACATCTTCGATTTGATATTCAACCTCAGAATCGTTTGATTCAGCTTCTGTGGGTAATGCCCTCGGAGCAATATGAGCTGCATTATTACCATTTGGCTTCACACTTACATCAGCTTTCTTGTCTATGTGTAGACCTTCGAAGTTCCTCCCCATTGGCCTGCAAGAAAACCATTTGTTATTCAAAGAATTGCCTAAATCGATACTTTTTACTACCAATCACAAAAGTGAAGATATATGCGAGTCTTGACGAAGTTCCAATCTCCACAACTAACTTAAATGAAAGCTCAAAAGCCCATCATAAAAATGTAATGCTTTGCAAACGTAAAGAAAAGGATATTGATTTCTAACATAGGCTCAATTTCTATCTTACAATTATCAGTTCGAATGTGCTTTCAGTAACCAATGCCCCCATCACCCAACTATGAGAGCAAACACAGAATCAGCTCACTTAAAACAAAAATCAAGCAAAAAATAAAAAAAGGAAAACACCAAAGACAAAGGAGGCAAATAAATACCAAGTAAAATCAAGACAAGAAACCACCCGTAGAGCAAAATACAAACAAAACGTATAATAAAAAATAAGGTTAATTCCTGAAATTGACTTGAACCAAGCCACAAACCTATCAGAAGTCCCAAATGAACGCAAAGGACCCATACATTTAAATTTCTCAGATACGAAAAGAAGCAGCTTTTTTCAACAATTTTTTACAAAAAAAGAAACCATTGAACAAAAAAACAAGTAGATCGAACCAAGTTTACAGGAAATGGATGAGGGATGACAGAAAGGTGGAAACAGAAGCACGAAAGACAAAAGATCTCCTTACATATGAGTCCTCTTTTCTTCTTCCTCACAATTCTTTCTTCAATCTATAGTAGACTACCTCAGCAATATACAGCACCTGAAAAACGAAAACAAAATGGAAGCGTGACCTCAACTTTCTCCGACAACGGAGGTCTAAATGTTCCCTTACACTATTTCTTTTTTTTTTTAACAAAAAAATATGTATTTATGAGTAGATACCCGTTTTTTTTTTACTTTTTTTATATTTTAAATTTCATATAGGGAAATTGCTGATTTATCGTGTATATATGCCAATGTCTCTACTACTAAAAACATCTATATTCTAAAATGGTTGAATTGCTAAATATTTTTTACGATTATTATTCTGACTTCCAACATATTTTACGATAAATAAAGATTATATTTGTTAGTTGAGTTTAATCAGTCTTTTAAATGAAAAAGTTGAAGTCAACGACAATGTCAATTTCACACCACTTTTTTAATATCGTATCGCCATATTACCGATTAGTTTATGTTTCTTATATTTTATTGACGAAGTGATGAAATCAAATTCAAACTCACTTTGCCAAGGTCTACTAATAGGATGGCCAAGATAATTTCTATATTTCAAATTTTTGAAAATTAAAATATGTAAATATCGTATTCTAAAGTCAAAATCAAAGTAAAAAAACAATATTATTGCGGTGGTGGGAGCGTGCAATTGAACTGTCTGTCCATTTAGTACAAAAGGTCATACGACTATTACATTTTACTCCTTGTGGGCCTGCATATTATTCAATTCGATGTAAATTAATTAATTCCTCACCTGGCCCATGTACGTATGTATATTTTAAAAATAAATCAAGGAAAATCTAAATTAGCATTCGGTGAAAGTTTTATTAGTGGTGAATGATGAATCTGAATTTAAATATTAAATTTACATAGATTTTTTGTTTGTTTATTATCCTTCGTATTACATGGGCCATCTTATATGGGCCGGTTATTGGGTCGTCGAGACGTTGTTTAATACGATAATTGGGCCAATATAAGCCCAACGATACAATATGTGAGAAAATCAATTTTCTTTTTTTTTTCTTTGTCTTCTTTTGCCAGCAGTGGAAGAAGGAAGCAATGAATCAGGAATCGTATAAAATTGAGCTAAGATTCTTCTGGGAAGTGAAGAGATTCCTTGAATTTCTTCTGTAGTGTGCAAAGGCGAATCTCTAATGGCGAAGCTGTTCTTCTCAATATCAGCCTCCTTTGCGTTGGTTATCGCGTTCGCACTCAACAGATTCTACCATACACGTAAGTAGCAGCAGCATATCATTTACGTTCTCTATACTGTGTAACCTGTATGAGCTGAGTGAAATTATTGGAGAAAAAAGCTGTAATTTCGCAGAGTTTAGTTTACATGTGGACGAAGCAGCTGATTTGCTGGTAATAAATGGGACTATTTACACAAGCGATGTTGTTTTGCCTCTCGCTGATTCGATGGCTGTTCGTGGTGGTCGGATAGTTCGAATGGGAACATATTCATCGATGCAGGTTCATTTTTTTTAATCTGTAGTTTGCAAAAATCTGTTGTCGGGCATTTGGCTTATGTATCATATTACAATGTTAGTTTTAATATGTGGAATTCCTGGGTAGCATAATAATGCTTGTGTGCTAAATTGGATAGGTGTGTTCAGAGGTCTATCCACGATCTAAATACTATCTCGCTAATTGGCTGAAGATGGCCTAAGTACGAGGTTTGAGTGTGGAAAACAGTGACTGAGCATGGACTTGAAATACTTTTATTGATGATATTTTAATGTAAGATTTGATAGTGTAACCTCTCGAATTTGTCATAAGAATGCTGGCAGAGATGCCAGTTACTTAGTGTTTTTCTAACAAAATCTGAACTTCACAAGAAAATTGGTTCCGTACTACCATATACTTCTGAAATCAAGAAGCAAATGTCATGCTGTTTCTATGTTATTTCTTCAATTTTTTCTGTTTAATCTCCTGTTAATGTGGTGTTGGTTGGTCAATGCAGGATTTAAATGGATCTAGGACAAGAATTCTTGATCTGAAGGGGAAACTGCTGGTTCCTGGATTCATTGACTCGCATGTTCACTTTCTATCTGGAGGATTACAGGTTTTGGATCACATGATATAATTCATTCCTTTATTTGTCAAGTTAACCAAAAAAAATTTACCTTGCTTTCACATGTCTACCTCTTCATGGTTAAGGCGAAGTAAAAGGTTTAGATTTAAACTAAAACATTACATTTTCACTTGGTCTTACAAGGGACTTTACAGTTGTATAAAATACATTATTATGAATCCCTGATTTTGATATGGTTTAAAATCTGGAGTAGATGGCCCAAGTGCAGCTCCATGGTGTCAGCAAGAAAGATCACTTTGTAACGAAAGTCAAGGAAGCATTATCCAGTGCGTAGCTGTGTACTCCATTTCAACTTTTTCTATATCCATAAAAGAAATTAATTATCTAAATTTTGTAAGTCAACAGATGAGAGCAGTTGCATGATTTACTGTTATATGCAAATAATATTGTTCATCTTTCCCCTTCGTCACATGACCTACACCATAATTCATTTATAAATATCATCTCGGAAACTCTTGGCACATATGGTTTTCAGACTAAGTTGGAATTTTCTTTTAAATTAAATCTTTTCCTAGATGTGCAAGATGGTTCCTGGATACTAGGTGGTGGCCCTTCGTGACATGTCCTACACCATAATGCATTTATAAATATCAACTAGGAAACTCTTGGCACTTATTGTTTCAGACTAAGTTCAAATTTTCTTTAAATTAAATCTTTTCCTAGATGTGCAAGATGGTTACTGGATACTAGGTGGCGGTTGGAACAATGGTCTATGGGGTGGAGAGCTGCCCCTGGCTTCATGGATTGATGATATTACACCAAATAATCCTGTAAGAAGTCCAATGCACATCTTAGTATGATATGGATTTTATATAGGGAGTATTTTTCATATTAGTTCATTTGCTGTGCAGGTTTGGCTGATAAGAATGGATGGTCATATGGGTTTGGCTAACTCCATAGCTCTTAGAATTGCTGGGATATCTAATGAGACCATAGATCCAGATGGTGGAACTGTGGTGAAAAACATTATTGGAGGTACATTTCTTTTAAGTTGTTTTACGCGACCTTCAATGTGTCTCATTTTAACATGTTAATACATGCATTATATTCATGTAGTGTATACTAACCAGCTAGGACTCTTGTCATTAAATATGCCATCTTACATTACCCATAAAGCATGACAATCTTGTCACTTACTCTCTCATGCAGAACCCACGGGCTTGTTGATTGATTCGGCTATGAAGCTTGTTCTTTCATGCATGCCAGAAGTCTCGCTAGAGAAGAGAAGGGATGCCCTGTTAAGAGCTAGTAATTTTGCTTTATCGAGAGGTGTTACGACAGTTGTGGATATGGGCCGATACTTTCCTGGCTCATCGGCGGAACTCTCATGGGAAGATTTCTCAGGTTCTACATGGAATTTTATATTTTTCTTTCCACGTGCGTATACTTAGTCAATTTCAACAACACTTGGAACATCTCAGCTTAAGTAGGACTATGATATGATGGTCCATCGAAACTATGGGCGGGTTTTTATTTTAGTCTAACAATAAATAGCTAGTTCGTCTAAGGGAACACTGATGGCCAGTTTTGACAACATTGATCCATGCAAGGACCTGCTTCATTTTGATGCTCTCATATTAATCTTGTTTTTCTGTTTATTTTTTACTTGCAGATGTCTATAAATGGGCTGATTTATCGGGAAAGATGAAAGTCAGAGTCTGCTTATTTTTTCCAGCCGTGACATGGCAAAGATTATATGTAATTGGGTTCATATGTTTACTTTCAATTTACTTTACCATCAACAAGAAGTAGCATTAATATGCTATTTAAGTACATGATGTCAGCTAATAAGTTCAACGAGTATGCGCACAACTTTGGATTTGTCTTATTTTTCCATTTAGTTGTCTTTACCCTGAGTCTCAGTTGATACATTTTAGATCCTAGGTTATTGAGTTTATGTCAAGCAATTTTCATTACAATCAAAGAAAATGTGGTGGATGATCCTAGGACTCCTTATTTCTGCTTCAGGAACTCACTAATCAAGTTGGCCATAAGTTGAGCCAATGGCTATATTTAGGTGGTGTTAAGTCTTTCGCTGATGGATCTGTGGGATCTAACAGTGCCTTGTTTCATGAGGTGAGAAATGTCGAGAATCTCTGTGCTTAAATTTGACCATGCAGTCTGCCTTAGAAATACAGTATTTAGCTGCCTCTATCCGAACTTACTTTTCGGACATCTTTTACTTTGAACTTGCCTTTTCACTAGTAGTAGTAAACGGATAATCTTTTTTTTTTTTTCTTAAAGCCATACGTGGATGACCCGCTCAATCATGGCTTGCAAGTTACAGATATAAGTTTCCTACACAATATGACCCTCTCTTCTGATAAAGCTGGCCTTCAGGTCAGGTGCTTAGTTGTTGTCTATGTATACATACTTGCACCAAATGTCCATTTTTCGACATAGAGGTATTTATTGCACTCTTATATTGGTAGATTCCTCAATCTTTTTCAGGTTGCCATTCATGCCATAGGTGACAAAGCAAATGACTTGATCTTGGACCTCTACAAATCCGTAGCTTATGAGAATGGAATGAGGGACCGGAGATTTAGGGTATGATTTTTACGTCATTTTGTTTCGGGTTTTGATTATTAACTTACATATACCATCTTCGCTCTTCAATTTTGCCGAGTGCGTCACAAACCTCGAAACTAAAATTAATTTTATATTGCTTTAAATAACTTTTCAGATTGAGCATTCTCAGCATTTGACACCTGGTGCACCATCCAGATTCGGCGAACAACAAGTTATCGCATCAGTGCAGGTAATGATCACTTCGTTTCTTGGGAACTAATGATCATTTTACTCGGCACTTTTTCGTGAAATTCTTATAATCATGCCATTCAATGGAGCAGCCCGACCATTTATTGGACGATGCTGATTCTGCCATAAAAAAACTCGGGATAAAGAGAGCAAATAGTGGATCATATCTCTTCCATTCGATCCACTCTAGCAACGCTGTGTTGGCACTCGGCTCTGATTGGCCCGTATGAAACACCCCACCCCTTTAAAACTACTATTCGTCATCTTTACTATTACCAATCCCAATTCTATTCTCTGCTTGCTTCATATTCTTCGAACATTACGTCAAATTAGGTAGCAGAGATCAACCCTTTAGGGAGCATCAAGACAGCAGTAGAACGAATACCTCCCAGTTGGGATAGAGCTTGGATTCCTTCACAACGCATTAGTGTAGCTGATGCACTTAATGGGTAAACTATACACAAACACACACATCGCCTTCTTTCTGATTCATTGGATGAGTTCGCTTTCGTAGTTCATACTATTTTTTGGCAGTTACACTATTTCGGCCGCTCGTGCGTGTTTTATGGATGAGGACGTTGGGTCGTTATCGGTCGGTAAGATGGTAGATTTTGTTGTTTTATCGGCGAATTCGTGGGATGAGTTTGCTTCTGAGGCTTATGCTTCTATTGAGGCTACTTACGTCGGTGGCTTGCCTGCATATACCAACTCGAAGTAATCATCTCCATATAAATAACAAATTCATAATGTGTACAACGTAATAATGATAGAAGTGCTTTCTTTATTACATAGTAGGCAGTGTTTTGAGTTGTTGATTACGAAGGAAAGACTCGGCGTACATCCCATGTTCTTATCACGTGTTTGTAATATATTATGATCGAGCATTTTCGACACCTGGTAAAGTAATGGATAAACTCGAACCCAACTCAAATATTAAGTGTGTCAGTTTATGTTCGAATTTTCAACCGAAACCAACCCATTGATCAACTCATTAACCCAAATAATATAAATATCTTTAACATAAGTATTATAAAAGGAAAAATGGATCCTATTGTCGATGGATTATACTGAGATGTCATGAAAATGAGGGTGTGAGTTCAAAAGGAAGAGAGCATGGTTCAAAGTTCGGGTTAATTATCATCGGCTTCGGTTGATACCTGTTGGCTATGAATAACTTTATATTTAATTATATATTTTGAGACTTTTCTTATGTGCAACTTTAATTGCTTCTTAATTATGTTAATGTTTTAGGAAAAACAAATGTTTCTTTATTGTTTAATTTGGATTTATAATTCTACTTACTTAATTTTTTCTTGCTTTTTTTTTAAGATTTTAAACGAGTTGGCGGGTTAATGGGTTAGATTTGGGTTACAGCAGGTCGGGTTTGAGTTCGATATTTCGACCCGTTTAAGTAAACATGTCAAGTTATGGTTGAAGTTCTCAACCCGTTTATTAAACGGGTTGAACCCGAATGTAACCCAAAAACGCGACCTGTTTGCCAACCCTAGTTATATCTACGATGAGATGGTTTGTGGTCACTTGTAAAATACAATTTACCTCCATTTTAAATATCTTTTATATATTTATGTGTGTGTGTGTGTGTTTGTGTGTAATTATCATAGTGGATATAGCTTTGAGACTATTTAATAAAACATTATTGGGTGGGTCCTTATATTTTTTTTTTTGAAGTGATTGCAGTAATTTGACAAGTCGATCATGTTCCAAGTTGATGCGATTGTTTGAACATTAAGGGAACACTACCAAAACATTGCCTTTGTTCCAACTTGAAAAAACCATGTTGTTTTTCCGGGATGGCGATAAATATGGTTCTTTGTTTCTACTGACAAACAAAATACGAAATAAGGAAAGCAATAGTCTCAATGATTTTGTATTTGTGAGTGGGGTGATAGAAAATATTGCTGCAAAAATACACCGAGCTTACAATATTAATTGACAGTGGAATGGAGTTTTGAAAAGTACTCGAGCATGTTCCAAGTTGATGCGTTTGATTGAACGTAAATGGGATATAAACATTGCATTTGCTCGTATATTTTTCCCACTTGAAAAACCAAGTTGGTCCTTTCTCGAGATGGCAATGACTGGTTCATTGTTTCTATTAGTTAAATAGGAAAGTAGTCAAAATAACATGTTACTTTTGAGTGGGATAAATCTATTTATCAGATAGAAAATAATCAACCTTATTACCTTTAGCTGCAAAAATACACCTACCTTACATATCGATATGATAGTTATCTGAGCCATAAATTCGATTTCACCATCAATGATGCAAATCCACTATACCTCTTCTCTGAGTAAGTGATGTGCTTGAAATGATTAATGAAGATCATAAATCTTCTTCTCCTACTAAAAAATGGAGATATACAATTTATTGAAAAGGATAGCCATCATACAATGATTCAAAAAAAACTTTCGATTGTGTTTATTATATTTTTTTCCCGTCACCATAATAAGGTTCTCTCGAATATAGAAACTATATCTATGAGATTTGATATGGTACCCAGCTACCGTGAGCACCATAAGCAAATCTCTCAATTTTTTGCGTTTTTTCGATTCCCGACATCGCCAACAACTCTGTAGACCCTCTCATATCCATGGTTAACCTAAATGCCATCTCCAACACGTTAATCTTTAAAAAAAATCATCAACTCGGTATGTCGTCCTTATGTGAATAATAAATAATGAATTTTCTTAGAAATTAACGTGTTGAAGAGGGCGACTTATGTTAGTCATGGATATGAGAGGGTCTACAGAGGTGTTGACGACGTCGGAAATCGAAAAAAAGCAAACAATTGAGAGATTTGCTTATGGTGCTCAACGGTGGTTGCTCACGGTAGGTGGACACCATAGCAAATCTCCTATATCTATTATGTTAAAAGAGTTGATCACGACATATGGGAATGGAATTATGAGCCGGTGTATGTGCAAGTTAACAAAAGAGTTGTAATACGAACACATAATTCATATCGCCCATAGCTTATTAGATAGTATAATACCAGCAGTTTCGAACTAGTTGAAGTTATGGGCAACATAAACAGATGTGTCAGAGATTCAGAAACAAAAATGAAAAAAAAAAGAAAAGAAAACCCTATTCTTGGTGTCGTAATTTGTTTTCTGAACTCTATAAATGCCAAATAAAGTAGTTGTAGCGTTTTAGGTCAGGCATTCGAATTTTATTATATAGGGTTCTTGACTAGGCCTCATCGATTGAGTGAGATAATGGAGATATAAAGACGTACATATATATGTTGGATAAATCAAATAATTATAAATTGTGACATGTATAGAAACTTGTTTAGTTATTCCCTATGTTGCCAATTTGATTTTAGAGTGAAATCTCACAAAAGTTGTTTATCATACCAATGTTTCAGTTTATTAACAGAGAGAGATCAGTTATTACAACATATATACATACATTTTTTTGGATAAGGGTTAATACCATCCACACGGCTAATGGCCACACCACAAGCCAAGTTTCATGTCTACAATACAACTACACTCTTTTTTTAATGTCTTAAATCGTCTGCTTATATATACCCTCTCATTACACCTCATTCCATTCATCTTTTCTCTCTCTCTCTCTCTCTCTCTCTCTCTCTCTCTCTCTGACCTAGCTTTCTTGACATATAGATATACCGAAGAAGCTCTTGATTGAGTAATAATATGGGATGGTCCAAAGGCAAACGCATGAAGATCTTTAGAGCAAGAAGTTGGCATGCCGAGACAAATGCTGTGCTTAGAATGAAGTTGAAAGAATTGAGGAAGCTTGTCCCAGGAGGCAAGGATTTGAAGTCCGAGAGCTTACTGCTTAGGACAACAGCTTATATAATGCTTTTGAAGGCAAGGATCGATGTGTTGCAATATTATTTGTCGGTTGTTGAGCACAAGAATGTTCTTCCATAGATCATTTATATGATAGAGAGTCTTGTGTATTAGAAAATGTTTCATGTAAGGTGGATGGAATTATTTCAAGAGTATTTTCACTAGGATTTGTTTTATTGACACCATGCAAAAGCTTTTGTGTCCCTTATGCAAGAGATTAGAGAACAGTAATACAAATGTGCTTTTGGGACATTTTTACGAGGTTGTGTTCTTCATAACCAACTGTTTTTTTTCGTTTGCTCATAAGGTTACCTTCTTAAAGCAAATGTTGAGTTTTGGGAGTGGATGCTAGTAACAAGAAGCTATCTGCAATTTCTGAGAAAAGGGTTTCCTTTCTAGGCTTTGGTCCGAGAAAGGTCAACATATTCATCAAAATTATGTATTCATTCACTTTTCATGGTAACATTGTAAATGATTATTGCTTGTCAAAATTAAAATATTTCTACCGGACATTAAATAGCAACATCTTCGATTAAAAAACGGAACCTTTCTTACAGCATCAACACAAATATCATAACAGTAGAAGAGGAGGATGAAGCTCCCAAAATATTTCGTCTGTTTATCATCGTCCTTTTGGTCTTTCATCTGTGTATATATTATTTAATGTGTACGTGTGTGCGTGTAAACATACACAAACACACACACACACACATATAAGCTATAACTTTTTTTAAAAAGAAAATAATATAATGGATCTTGTCATTTGTTTCAGGGCAATTTGTTGATGCAGCAACTTTCTTCGAAGACATCACATACGGTTATGAAGTAGGTCTAAAGACTCCATGCGATTGTCACTGTGATACTTTATTACAAAGGAAGAATCATAGAATCTCGAATATAATTACACAATTAATTTTGAGCCAATATCTTTGTTATCCTTATCTAAAAATTTGAATACAGTAAACAAGACTCGTTAATATTATCATGTTCACAATCGCTATATAATATAATAAACTTTGATCTCGTCATTAACTTTTTCACCGGGTGGCAAAAAAAATTCAAGATCTCCAAAATTCGACCTTTATTTCTGGCACGCATATCTTTATTTTATCAATTACAGTGATCTCGTAATAATTTCTTTTAGGATAGACATAGAGCTTATGAAATATCTCTCACCCTAATATAAATATTAAATACTACTATACCACACTACTATAATACTAAAAACCCTCCGCGCCTCTTCATTACTAAAGAAACGAAAACAACACACCGATTTAAAGTGGTTCAGATTTAGGATGAATCCTACGTCCACTGTGCCAAATTGATTTCTTTTATTGAATACGAATTACAGATTACACGCACGTAAGGTGCTCGCGCGAAAAACTAAAAAAGAACAGAAGGAAGAACAGTGATGATAAGGTCGTTATATAACGACTCAAGCGGCTGTATTGAGGAAGTCGCCGTTCCCAGCTGCGTTTTCCTTAAGTTGCCCAATTCGGCACTTAGTAGTCACGGCCGTGACATCTGTAGCAGATGGCCGTGACATTGGGCAGAGACTTCGTTTGCCCAAGCTCTTTATGTTCACGGCCGTGACATCTGAAGCAGGTGACCGTCACATTGGGCGGAGACCTCGTTTGCCTATGTTCGTTAGGCTCACGGCCGTGACATCTTGAAGCAAGTGGCCGTGATCCTTCTCTCGATCATGTATATGTTTTGTTAATTACACAACAGCATACTAACCGAAGACAACAACGATGAGTAAACTCATACTTTCATTTTCACTAATCCTTACCCTAACCTTAATAACCCTAACTGTCCCATCATCTTCATCCACTTTGTCTTCATCGAAGCTTAGCTGTTTTTTTCTCCACAAGTATTGGATTTACATTTAAAACAACCTCCCAAAGGATTCACCGCCCCTTTACGCTCATTGCACTCGGGCAAAAGCGACCATGGGAACATAACGATGAAGGCCAACGACGTAATTTCGTGGGATTTCTGCAACTCTCCTTTTCTACTTTGTATTCGTGCGGTTTCTTCTGGAAGAATAGGTTTGCGGCTTTTGAGGTTTTCAATGGATTGACCGATACGAAATGTACGCCCTATGGCCTATGCTACTACTCAGTCCAAGAAGACGGTTTTCTCTGCGTATTATCCTCCCAAGGAGCTCAAGTTCTTTCACAAATGGTAGTAGTTTGGTTAGAAGGGGTGAATATGATGAATGGAATAATGAATGAATATTGGAACATATATGATTATATATTATGTGTAAGAAGCAAAAAAGTTTATTGTTCTTGCATAGATTATTGAAGCAATCCTCTTGGGATGACCTAATGGCTTGGGAATTGGCCTTTCAGTCCCACCTTAGAGTGTGTGACGCAAACTGATAGCTAATTGAGTGATGTTACTCTTGAATCGTAAAGAAGAAAGATTATTTGAACAAAGTCAATTCTAGCATTATGAAAAGCAAACTTACATTAAATCATCATTAACAATCCAATACGTAATTGTAATTAATATTCAAGATTACTAAACGAATTAGAATTCGAACGCTATTTTTAGGTTGATGAATAGTGCCACACGACAAAAAAATTTATTGAGATTATCCGTCAACCCCCAAAATGGCGTTGAATATATAGTGGGATCGGATTTCAGATTGATTATATTTTTTTTCCTCTCTACACAAAAAAAGATATAGGTGAAGAAATATGCGAGCGAAGAAAAGCAGCAGCTGAAATGTCATACGAAGGAGAGAAAGCGGCAATTTGAAGTCCATTAGCAGTTTGAGTCGTTATGGGCATTTAGTAATTTAATCTTTTAGCTTTAGTCTTAAGGCGTTAGCGTTTTCCCTTTTTGGTTTTTACGTTTTTCTAATCTCGCATTGTGTATAAACTTTTGGTTTTCCCGCGTATTGGGCGTAACAGAATACAATCATCTTCTTCATCGATTAATCTCTGTAAAATACTCTCAATCTTCAATCTCTACATGGTATCAGAGACATGGCGGATTGATCTCAACATACATTGAAATTGTTTATCAATCAAGAATTGTAATCAAATTCCTTGCGATCGCTCAAATGAGTGCATCAAACGACTCAACGACGCAAACAGTGACCAACATCTCAGAAATGGAGGAGGATTACCAACTCCATGGATCTGACAATCCAGGTACGATGATCGTCTCCACTCAACTGACTTCGACGAATTATTTGATTTGGAGGAGCTCGATGATAGGAGC
Source organism: Craterostigma plantagineum (assembly GCA_027422505.1). Taxonomy (NCBI): domain Eukaryota; kingdom Viridiplantae; phylum Streptophyta; class Magnoliopsida; order Lamiales; family Linderniaceae; genus Craterostigma; species Craterostigma plantagineum. The sequence continues at coordinate 6,379,994 of JAPQWV010000015.1, forward strand.
TCGATGATAGAGGCTCTTGAGGTAAAGATGAAACTCGATTCGTGAACGGCAAATACAAGAAGCCTGCAATCGACACACCTGAGTACAGAAAATGGAAGAAAGTAAATAACATGGTTACATGTTGGATAAAAAGTTCAATCTCGAAGGACATTGTGAACAGTTTTATGTTTATTCATGAGGCAGAACAACTGTGGAATGAAATCACTGAAAGATACGACACTTCGAACATATCTGCAATCTATGAAATAAAGAGGCAGATCACACTGCTCAAGCAAGGAAGCATGAGTGTTGTGGACTACTACAACAAGATCCGCAATTTTTGGGACCAATTGGAACAGCTGCGGCCTGCAATTCAGGTAGCTGGTGATGTTGGGGACAAGATCCAAGAAAGAGAGACAGAGGACAAGTCAATGCAGTTTCTTATGGGCCTAAGTGAGGTTTTTGACTCAGAAAGGAATTAGCTACTGTTTCTTGATCATTTACATCCAGTCAATCGAGTGTTTGCTATGATTTCTAAGGCAGAGAAGCACAGGGAGGTGTCCTTGAATCTGAAAGCTACCGAGGAAAATGCAGCAATGATGGTCAAAAGTTTTAACATAAAAAGGAGCCTCAGCAACAAGCCAGCAGTAAGGCAGGACAAATCACTTCTCTTCTTCAACTACTGCAAGAAGACAGGCCATGTAAAAGAGGAATGCTTTAAGCTGAATGGTTTCCCAGAATGCACCTTCTGCAAGAGGACTGGGCACAGAAAAGAAGAATGTTACAAATTGAATGGATTTTCAGAGAGTCTTGCCTCGGGAAAGAGGGAGCAGTTCTCTAATCCTTAGAAGAAAATGCATAATCACTTCAAAGCTAATTCTGCGGGTCCTAACCTGGAGGATCCAACCAGCACTGAGGATCTGCAGCTGCAAAACTTGCATTCAACCATGATGGAAGTGTTGAAGAAAGAACTTGCAAGAATGATGAAAGGCAAGGTGGGAGTAGAAGGAGCCAACACTGCAACAGTGAACTATGCTCACCTTGGAGATTTTGCAGGTAGTCTAACTCTCCCTATATTGAGTTCAAATATGCTTGATTTTGTAGGAAATGAGAAATGGTTAGTGGATACAGGAGCTAGTGGTCACATGTGCAACAACCTCAACCTCATCCAAAATCTCAAACCTGTCAGTTCTTTTACACCTGTTTCTTACCAGATGGGAGTATACAATCAGTCTCCCATACTGGAAATATATCTCTCTCGCCTCACATCACCTTACTGCCTATACCTTCCAAGCTTCAGATACAATCTACTTTCAGTGAGAAAACTTTCAAAGGATTCTCAAGTTTACTTCAATTTTTTTTTCTGATTTCTGCTTGCTGCTTGAGTTGCAGACTAGCAAGACTCTCGCAGCAGGTAAAGTCCACAAAGGCCTCTATATCCTTGATAAATCCTCATTCTCAGAACAAGCAGTCTTGAGAGCTCAACAGCGTCAAGCTTCAAAGCCCTTGTCTGCAAAAACAGAACCTTTTCTTGGAATTCCTAGTGTTGCTTCAGTAGTGGTTTCTGCGAGTAAATGGCACTCTAGGTTAGGACATCCCTCATATCTTGTAATGAAACATTTGCCTGATACTGTCATAAATAATGAAAGTGCTATTGACCTCACTGAATGCAGCATCTGTCCTTTATCAAAAAACACAGATTACCCTTTTCTATCAGTGATACACTCATCACAGTGCTTTCAAACTCTACATCTTGATATCTGGGGTCCATACAAACAGCCCTCACTCACGGGATGTCACTTCTTTCTTACAATTGTTGATGATCACAACAGGTTTACATGGGTATTTCTGATGAAGTATAAGTCTCAAGTGTCAGAATTGTTCAGAAAATTCCTCACATATGCTGAAAATCAATATACTGCTCATGTCAAGTTCATTAGATCAGACAATGGTTCTGAGTTAAGCTCTTCCTTCCAAGAAATTATGTCTAGCAGGGAAATAGTCCACCAAAAGAGCTGTCCCTACACCTCTCAGCAAAATGGGGTAGTAGAGAGAAAGCATAAGCATATACTTCAAGTTGCTCGTTCCCTTCTCTTTCAATCCAAACTTCCCAAGATTTTTGGGGGGCAGTCTTCCTAACTTCTGTCCACATACTAAACAGACTTCCATCTAGAGTCCTTAGGCGGAAAAGTCCCTACGACTGACCAAAAAGCCTCCAGATCACTCCTATTTCAGGACTTTTGGCTGTCTTACATATTGTGTCAACATTGATCCTCATAAAGATAAGTTTGATCCTAGGTCCTTAAGTGGGGTTTTTGTGGGTTATCCTGCTGGTACCAAAGGGTATAGAGTCTTTTGTCCTTCCTTGAATAAGATTGTTGTGTCCAGAGATGTTGAATTCCATGAGGACAGTTATCCTTCAGTGAGTCTAGAAAGTCATGATATTGTCCTACCAAATGACAACCGTGGTGATCCTTTTGATATTGATTGGTCAAGTCAGTTAGATACCAGTCAGGAATGTCCCATTCATAGCCTGCATGATCATCAAGAAGTGACATCCACAGCTCCCACCACCTCAAAGACCACAATTGAACAACCTATGTCCTTCCCAAACACAATCCCAGACACTGCAGCTGATACTACCACCGCACAACCCAACACTCGCCATAGCTCCAGACCTAAACATCCCCCCTTCTTGGATGAAAGACTTTGTTAGCATAAATGCTTGTTCTCAAGACTGCCACTAAGCCATATTATCCTCTCTCAGTCCCACAATCAGACCTGCACATGAGACTCTTCTCGCAAACTTATCCACTTTTCATGAACCATACTTACAATCAGGCAAAGGAGGACTCAAAATGGGTGAAGCCATGAGGCAAGAGGTGCAGGGAGCTAGTTGAATTGCCCAAAGATAAAAAGTTAATAGGATGCAAGTGGGTGTACCCAGTGAAGTGCAATGGAGATGGAACCATCAACAAATACAAGGCACGACTTGTGGCAAAGGGGTTTACTCAGATTGAAGGAGAGGATTACACAAAAGTCTTCTCACCTGTGGCCAAAATTGTGACAGTCCGAGTCATCTTCGCAATAGCAGCCGCAAAGTCATGGCCTTTACAACAACTTGATGTCAATAATGCCTTTCTCCATGGGCATATTGATGAGGAAGTTTACATGCGCCCACCACCCGGCTATATAGACCATCAGAGTACAAAAGTCTGCAAACTAAAGAGATCTCTCTACGGGCTGAAGCAGGCTTCCAGACAATGGAACCTTGAGTTCACTTCTACATTGCTGCGTTTTGAATTTGTCCAGTCTGCCCATGATCATTGCCTCTTTACACTTTTACATGCTGACTTTCAAGTGTTCTTACTTGTATATGTAGATGATGTGCTCCTCACAGGAACATACATCACCAAACTGCAAGAAGTAAAGGAATTCCTCGACAGAACCTTCACTGTCAAGGACCTGGGAACTACCAACTATTTCCTAGATATGGAGATGGCTCGATCAAGTGCAGGTCTCTATATCTGTCAAAGAAAGTATATCTTGGATATTCTGCTAGACACGCACATGCTAGATAGCACCGCTGCATCAACCCCTTTTCCTGGAGGACACATCTTTGCATCAGCAGACAAGGACACCAGTCTTCTGCTTGCTGATCCCTTGCAATTCGGCGCCTTGTGGGCGCCTATTATACTTGAATTTTACCAGGCCTGATATCACACACGCTGTCCAGCAGCTCAGCCAGTTTGTCCATGCTCCTCGACATTCCCATTGGCAAGCTGCACAGCATTTGCTCAGATACTTGAGGGGCACTACTTCGACTGGTCTCTTTTATTCAAGCAAATCTGATATGTCTTTATGTGCCTATAGTGACTCAGATTGGGGAGCTTGCAAGACATCCCGCCACTCTCTGACTGGCTACTGCATTTTCCTTGGTACCAGTTTGGTTTTCATGAAAGACAAAGAAACAATCTACAATATCATGCTCCACCGCCGAATCTGAATACAAGTCAATGGCTTCAACCGTTCGTGAGTTACAATGGCCGTCATACATTCTGTCAGGACTTCAGATCTCTGTCTCGCTTCCTGTTCCTCAGTTCTGTGATAATAAGGTGGCAATCTACATCACTTCGAACCCAGTCTTCCATGAACGCACGAAGCATATTGAAATTGATTGCCACGTTGTCAGGGACCAATTCAAGAATGGATTTATTCTGCCTCAGCATATATCTTCTGCCCACAACCTAGCAGATGCATTCACTAAATCTCTTCCCTCGCCAGCTTTTCATTCGATTATGTCCAAGATGAGCCTATGACCAGACTCGGCTCATCTTGAGGGGGGCTGAAGAAATATGCGAGCGAAGAAAAGTAGCAGCTGAAATGTCATACGAAGGAGAGAAAGCGGCAATTTGAAGTCCATTAGAAGTTTGAGTCGTTATGGGCATTTTAGTAATTTAATCTTTTAGCTTTAGTCTTAAGGCGTTAACGTTTTCCCTTTTTGGTTTTTACGTTTTTCTAATCTCGATTGTATATAAACTTTTGGTTTTCCCGCGTATTGGGCGTTACAGAATACAATCATCTTCATCGATTTATCGCTGTAAAATACTCTCAATCTTCAATCTCTACAATAGGTTGTAGTTTTGCTAATCTTAATTCAAATTAGGTTTTCCGATATCAAGTGGCAAATGTCGTAGATGGCCCTAATTGTGTCGGAGTTTAAGTCCTCGTGTGTTTGTGTATTGAGAGATAAACTTCTCATTTCATTACAAAAACATAAGGTGAGAGCAATTTCCATATCGTTTGACTACAATGCATTAGATAAAATTATATTTAAGCACTCGAGTTAATATAAGGGGATCGCAACATAACAAAAAAATATTATCTAAAGATCCAACAGAAATTAAGAAAGGATGATCACATAACATATATAAATACATGCCTTTTTTTCACCTAACCATCGCAGAATCAACATACAAACCTACACCGAAGTACAAAAAATAACAGAAGAGAAGGGACATTTAGTAAAGGAGATGAAGCTCGAAAAATCTTTCACCTTTGCCATCGTTCTTCTTGCTCTTTCATCGGGTATATATATATGTTATATGTTGTATATGGTACATAATTATTTTTTTTTATGAAAAAAAGGTATGATGGGATTTTATTAATATTGTTTCAGGGTATTTTGTGGATGCAACTAATAAAACGTGCTTCGAAGACCTAACGTACAACTGTGAAGTAGGTTTAAAGACTCCATGCGATTGGCATTGTGATACTTATTACAAAGGAAGGATCGTCGAAGCCACTTGTCATTACGGAGATCCTTTTGCTCCCGAAATATCTTACTGCCATTGTGTTTACAATTGTTGATTTATTTGAAATTCTTCCAATATCAATATATTAGTGGAGGATAATAACGGATTTGTTCCCAAAATTTCCACCTTTGTTTTTAGGAGTCTACTACTATGTTTCTATTTATTATTAGGGTTTCGTTCTAAAATCAATTGATAGTATATGAACTAGAACATCGCTGAACACTAATTGTTGGAAATTAAATCTCCTTACTATAAATCCATGAAGTTCATTTCATTCTAAACAAATTGATAATGGAGTAAAGTCACTATACGCTTTTGTGCGTGTCAAAGTTTAATTTTTTTTTATCTAAATGATATGTGATTGAGTTCGATAATCCAACATCCATTTTGAATTTTCATTAGATGGGATTATAAAATCATTTTGTACATGCTTAATATGTTAAAAATGGCTGGTGGTTTTTGAGTTAATTACAAACATTAACTTCTCTTAATATGTCAATCAAACGTCCAAATCACAAGTAATATAATGTCCCAGCTAAGATAATACTAAATTACACGGACTATTTTGATATTAAAACCGACGTAGAAAATAAACATATTTAAGATACCGTATTAATTAAATATGATTAGCAAACAATAATTATTAAGTTGATTGTGTTAAGAATGAAAAGTTACAGATATATATGAGAAATATATAGCATTTATAAGCCTACATTTTGTTAATGATAATATAAACTGATATTTCATATATAATTAAAATAAATAATTTAAAATAAAAGAATTCAAAATTCTAGCACCATTTTCTGATTAAACCCCAAATACTAAATTCTTGAATTAAACGTTTTGACTTTTGAGTAGTTATAAATTAATTGATGGTATTTTATTTTTATTTTCCTTTCTAAGTGGACCCTAGCTAAGACTTCGAGATTTTCTTTTAAAGTACAATTTAGTATATTAATGGTACGTAGAGAATGTTTTCAATGCCGTCCAATGGAGTTACCAAATAGATATTATTAATGGCGTGCCTAAAACTATAGGTCATTCATTATTAATGGCAGACTGAATCAAGAATATGATATGATAAATATATATTCATATTATGTACAATTATATCACGTACAATAATTTATCAATAATAATCATTTTCGGTGTAATAATCTTTTAAATATGTGACATGGTTCATATAAAACTTCATGAATATTTTATAATTGTTATATTTAGCAAATCACCATACATTATAATCGTAATATTATGAACTATTAATTTAAAGTTCTAATGGGATCTAATATTTATAAAAGTATTTTCCAAAACTTATTATATTATTATCTTATCGAATTTGCTTTTTTTAAAAGGTCCAAGTCCAGACCATACAAATTTTATTATTTTAAAGAGTTTATTAATTTATAAAGTTTTTTATAGAAAAAAAAAGTACACTGAAATTACATCCGTCAAATTCAGAAATTCTCCAATCATCAATATAAACAAAGATAGATAATCGACTAAATTATATTCAGCTAAGGATTGGGTGACAATCGTCCCAACAACCACTCTTTCGCGCACATGTGGAATTGCCTTTCTTTGTGTAATTTATATTGTAATGCATCCGTTTTATTTGAAGATAGTCTGTCTTATGTTCAATTATCTAACTGTTGTCAAAATTGATTTAAAAAGTAAACTTACCAAATAGAAATCCTCCCACTTTAGAAAGTTGCCTAATTTGGTATTTGCTACTCTCTCTCTCGCGGAAGAAGATATAAATGTGCCTAAGAGGGGGGGTGAATTAGGCTTATAAAAAAATTTATACTTCTTCTTTTCACAAATCCTAAATGTAGTGACTTAGATATGCCTACTGATGCTTGTGACGAGTATGTCTGATATATCCTAGTTACGTCGGATGTGTGTCGGGTCTGTCTCACAGCGATAAGGAAATAACTGAAAAGTAAATGCGAGACAGGATTTTTATAGAGGTTATATCCCCAACTGAGGTTTACTCCTCTCCTTGGGGTTTGCTCCCCAAGAGTTTAACCAATCACTATAATGCACCGTAGCTGGATACAAAACTGATTGGTTAGCCCAATACACAACCGAAACAAGTCGAACACTAGCCACTACTAGGTTACCACACGCCGAGTTTCGTTCCTCGGAATCTCCTTGATCCCGACGGACACAGCTCGCTATCGAAGGGCCCCCGGACTTGTCCTTCCCTTCACGTGTGCGTAAACGTCGACCTTGCCTCCTTGGTATTGCTCATGTCCGAAGACAACACGTCCGAAGACGGAATATAGGGTGGAGGGTAGGAATAACGGGATGAATCACTCGTGCAGTGATGGAATCGCAAGTTAAAGCTCACTGTGGCAGAAAGCTATCGCAAATAGAGGCTCAGGAATCTCTCAATATGTTTCTGCTCAAAAATCTCTCATAGGCGTATGTTCTCAAGTTCTAAGTGCCTCGAAATCTGAAGTGCAGCTCATATATAATCCTTTCAAATAGCACTTCACATGGAAAATCATATCAAATAATAATCACCAAATCAAGCATAGTTTCCATGCAATTTTCGAGTCAATCATACCATATAAATCATGCTCTTAATAAATCATCACAACGGTCATATAGCACATTAAAGCATGATTATATTCCATATAAAGGCTCAATTTCGTTCTCAAGCATATTCAACCATTTCGGATATATTTACCATATCAGAACTTTCCATAAGTGATTCCCTGCTATCTGTTTCTGGTGTAAATCAATCCAAACTTTCCAACTATAGCACAGAGATTAGCATCACATCAGCACGTTTTCCATGTACAGCTCATAATATTATATCAATATTTTTACCATGTTTAGCACACAAATCAGATCAGAGCATATTTAATTCGATTTATCATATCATGGCAGAACTTTCCTTATTTCAGAGATCACATCCGTTTATAGCTTATCCCATATAATAGCATCTTATCCACAAAGTCAATCAAATCAAATCTTTCCTAAATATAATAGTCCAATCAGCATAAGGAAAGATATTAATTCAATATTGCACATTAAATTCAGTGGAAAGCATGCAAAATCGTATATGTGATTTTCGTCCAGGAATAATCAAGTATCAACGGATATATCACTTTCCATATATAAACAACATATTTTCCATATATAGCTCAGCAGGATATCTCATGCATTATTTCCATATATAGTACAGAACGATATATCATACCACTAGGGCTGTCTATAACATGCGAACACATAGTCTCATCAACAAATCACAGAATCATATGCGAATCAAATATTCAACAATTTAATCAATTTAAGCTCATATATCATGCAAGTTCGAATATTTTCACGAACTTAGACATTATATTGATCACAAATCGAATTGCTTAATTTATAGACCTAACGTCGTTACAATTATATTGTTCATCAAAACTCTCTAACACTTACGCAGAACAAAAAGGTCAACATGTTCATTAGTGAATAATTCATTCTCATCTTAAAACTTCGCTATATTTGCTGAAATTTATAGTCGGACAGGGAAGAAGTGGAAGTGAAAAGAAGCTAGTTTTGCACGGCACATGCTTGATAATATGCTTACATGAAAATGCAAGAAATCTCGGCCCACTCGAAAAGAAACGTGAGTCGTTAGCTGAGCGATCGCTATGAATGGCAAAGGCTGAAATCTGTATCCTCACCAGCGCTGCTATACTACGTTCGCTGCTCACAATGATCTCTATGCAGATGAGAAACTGCAAAATTATTACCAATCTATCACTTTTTTCTTCGACGAAAGGCCCAATCTTTCACCTCCTTTATCACTCTCCGCCTAATTGTTGCTGCACTCAGCTGCGAACTTATGTGCAGGTATACATGAAGTGGAAAAAAGACCCATTTTTCGACTCAATCGATTCGATTCACAAGTCCCTCGAACTGAAGCCCATCATCTCACTCAAGAACTTCTTCATATCATCTTCCTCCTCCTCAGACGATAGCTACTGCATCCCAATTTCGGATATATCGAAGAAAGGAGGTAACTTTGGGATAAACATGAAAGTTGCGAGGTTCTTGAGGAGATATCCCTCGTTCTTTGAGGAATTTAAGGGTCCTCTGTACAATTTACCTTGGTTTAGACTGACTAGGAGAGCCATAGAGCTCGACAAAGAAGAAAGTTTGATTTACGAGGAGTGTAGTGAGGACATTGCTGGGAGATTGAAGAAGCTTATATTGATGAGCAGTGGAAAGATGCTTCCTTTGAAGATAATCAGAAGTTTGCATTGGTACTTAGGCTTGCCAGGTGAGTTCTTGGACAACCCTTTGGACTACGTTAAAAAATGTGGATGCTTTAAGATCGTTGAGATAGAAGGAGAACAAAATTTGGCTGTTTCGGAGGATTACAGCGAGGAAGGTGTTAGAATTCTGTCAACAATGCAGAAGAACGCAATGAGGAAAGGAGTGTATAATGGAAATCCCAATGAAGCCATTGCCTTCCCTTTATTCTCCTCCAAAGGGCTGAGATTGAAGCAGAAAATCAAAGATTGGCTGAACGAATTCCAAGGGCTAAACTACATATCTCCTTACGACGATTATTCCCATCTAAATCCCGACAGCGATCTGTCTGAAAAGCGAGTCGCGGGCCTTCTTCATGAGCTGCTATGCCTATTCGTTGAGCATTCTTGCGAAAGGAAGTCATTTTTTTGCTTAAGGAAGCACTTGGGCTTGCCTCAAAAGGTTCACAAGGCGTTCGAGCGCCATCCTTACGTGTTTTACTTGTCTTTGAAGAATGGGAAATGCACTGCTATTCTCAAAGAAGCATATAGGGATAATCTTGCTATAGAGCCACATCCACTTGCAAAGGTGAGGAAAGAGTACATTGCTTTGATGATGGAATCGAAGGCTATGCTGAGGAATAAAAGGGTTGGTGGTAAGAGTATTAGATATGTTAGTGAAGAGAGCGTTGGCATTGAAGATTTGGTTAGAACTGATACAGAAGATCTCAGAGTGTAGAATCTGATTAGTAGCTGTGAAAAATTGCAGTCATATTTTGGTGCATGTAAATTACTACATCAGCCATCAAGTGATAAATGGGCTTTATGGTTACTAGGTTTATTATTGGGCTTTTTGAGTAGATAAATGAGCTAATTTCGACTGCTAATGGGCCTTTATCTTCTGGTTTAAATTTTTCTTTTTTCTTCTGTTTTTAATTCCGAGTGAACTCCTTTCCTTCACCAATGTTGCGGTTAAGAAAAATATTTTAATAATTGCGAAAAAGCGACATATCTGTCTTCCTAGATTAAATAATTGTGAACCAAACAATTACAAATTAGAGATCATGGCCAGGGCACACTTTTCTCCAATCTTTCTACCAAAAAAATCATAAAAAACAGACGTGCTTGGCATTACACATGTATGATCGAAAAGAACAATAGACGTACGTGATGTGCTCCTCCTATGTTTGATTTTTCCTCTGATAATAACAAATCATTATTACGGACGTATATATACATACGTGGAGTTGACTACAGGCATGCCGACATGTCAAGCGTTGACATATCATCCTATTACTCCGTGCTGATCTTTGATCATTCTTATATGGGCTGACTCTAACGTGCATGCATGTAGATTTTGCTGAGAAAAAAAAAAGGAAATAAAAATAACATTTTTATTCATATCATAAAAAAAAAAAACCTAAAATTCTTGAATTGGAATTTCATTGCCGTTGCATTACAAAGCTCATGCAAACTGCACTTAAAATCTCACTCGAACACTTTACATCTGAAACCATCCCTTGTCTTCTTCCCCTACAATACAATACATCTGCTCTAATGCAGTGCCTGTAATAAATACGCCAAAAACCCGAAAAAAAAAATGTACTTAAATTGCCCGAGAACCCCGAAAAGCTTCACAGTCGACCAAGAGCCGTCTCCTTGCTCGAAGCTTTTTTACGAAAAAATAAATATATAAATATAATTTTGCGCCCAATAATTCTTCATCGAGCGTCCTCCGTGAAAACCCTATATATAAAATCCCGAAAACGCCTGGAATACTGCCTGGGATCGACGGCCGAGATCGAAGTAGGATCGTACTGAAACGACTTGTACGCATGTTCGAGCTTCTTGCTAATATCGTAGTCTTGCAAAATGTCTATGATTCCGAAAACTAAAACAACGTCGTAATATTCGCCCGTCGCCTCGCCGACGACCTGAGCCTCGCCGCCGTAATTTCTCCTCACCGTTAGTTCGGCCCGAGCGGGCAAGTTCGAACCTATCCTAGACGACGCCAAGCTGTCCGAAAAAATAAAAACAAATTAATAATTATTAGGGAAAATCACGAAAAAATTAATTAATTACGCGCTCGTTTGTAAGCATTTTATTACCTGTTATCCGATCCCGATAGTGCTTCGTTGGCTCGACCTCCTACGCAAACATCGAAAACTTTCGAGTAAGATTTTGTGTCCTAGGTTAGGGTACGTTTGGTATGCAGAATTCAATGCGGAAAAGGAAATGAAAAGTAATGATACGCATCAAATCACTGTACATGACGCTCTGTGTGTCATTTCCACGTGGAATTTCAGCATACCAAACGCACCCTTAAAGTCATGGATATGAGAAATGAAGATTGAAGAGTTCGTTCGAGTTATAGTATATATACCAAGAGGAGATCTCGGGATTTTAGGCTCGGGAGTTAGCGCCCGGCCCGAATTCGAGACTTCCCTGAAGTGAACGCCGACGAGGAGGCTATAGTCCATTATTCTCTCTTGTTCGAGGAATTCACAGTCTCGATCGACTTGCCTACGCAAAATATTCTTATTAGCGACCCATATCGCTAAATCTTCTGCTAAACGACTTATGTTACATAAGAAGATGACGAAATCATATATATACCGTCGAAGTTCTTGAAATCGAGGCTTGTGCAATCTGAAGATGAAGTTCAAATCGAGGTCCTTGAGAGTCGTCGTAGAGTCGATGTCAGATTCTGGCTTGGCAGTTAGTCGGCCGTGCGAAGAGCCTTTTAAGTCAAAACGCTTGTGGATCGCATATTCAGTGCAAAACAAATTTCCCATAACCACAAACCTCACCTGCTCATTTATGACCGTCAGTATTTGTCGGAAATAAATTATATAAATCTAAAATACGATGCATTCCCTTGAAAACTTAAGCTTTCATGTGAAGTGGTCAGTTAAGATGGTATCAGAGCTCAGGGACAAACGTTTTGTGGCTGGATGATAAGAAGCTCATGGTTGTTTTGGATATATAATATAATTCTAAAATATGATACACTCGTAAGTTTAAGCTTTTCGGTGAAGTGGTCATTCAACTGTATTTCTCGCCAGCATACCTTCTTCTGTGCGGGCCCAGTCATCTTCACACAGTGAAGACCGAAGAACCTCGTTACGAGCGTGTTCTCGAAAGCCCTGACGTGGTTGTAATAAGCCGGGAGCATTCTTTTAAGCACCTGCTGAATGGAAGAATGTAACCAAGTCGATCGTTACGACAAATCGGAGAAAAAATAAAAAACACGCCGAAAAGAAAATTGCGACGTAAGGCGCTCGCTCACTTTCACTTCGGACTTCTTCATGGTTTTTATCATGTACTTGTCGTCGCTCGTGAGGTAGAAGAAGCTTCCGCTCTTTCCGGGCGACGACAGTTCTCTGAGCGCGTCGTTTCCGCATAGGGAAAGCATGTAGTCGGCCGGGTCGACCTTAAATAATTTCCTAAGCGTCCTAAAAAGAGGCATCGTTAACCAAAGATGTGCAGAAAACAAAAAATCGGCGCAAGAGAACGCACTGCGCTTTTTCGTAATAATTTTTTTTCCCCACCTGAAAACTAAAGGACAGTAATCCTTCCATTTGAACTCACATGATTGGTGGGGCGGCGTATGCTTCGAACCCTCGGGCGGAAACTTAGTCCAAACCTTTTCCCTCGGGTCGAACGCCGACCCTTTAAGATCGAGCGACGTCGCCGGTGCCGGCCTCCCCACGGCATGCCTACGAAGATATTTTTAACAAAATCGGCAAAAAAGGAGTAAATTACGCTATCCTTCCGCGTGGTTATAATGAAATGCACGACACCACATTATGTTTTTTATTGCACAAAACCCACTCATGTTGTTCTAAACTTAGCATGGTACCCACTGTGCTGTCTAAAACCAAGCATTATACCCTCCAATTAGGGTGTGTAAATGACAATGAGCGCATAATTAAATAAACCCCGAGGGGTTTTCGAGCAATTTTCAAACTATACGTGTTTTGGTGCTGTTTGTTTAAAATCCAAACGGAAGGCAGAAAACGAAATACGCCCTACCTTATTCCCAGCTGCAAATTGAGCATCAAATCGTAATTCTTATGACCCTTCGATATCGCATTGCCCTGCCTTTTCGCGGGCTTTATAATCATATGTGGCCTTACGAACCCGCCCCTCGATCCCGAGCCCGACCCGTCGAGCTCATCTGCTGTCGAACCGCCCCCATCCTCTCGGTCAGACGATCCTAAGTTTCGGTCAGACTCCGAGCCCAAGCTTGACTCACCGTCCGCTGACCTCAGCCTTACGTCATCATAATCCTTATTATTATTATGATTCTCTCTGTAATAACTCTTCCAAGCAGATTGCTTCTGTAATGACTCAGCCTCGCATGGCCAGTTAACCTTCTTCTGAGAAGGGTAGATTGGTATTTTTTCGCCATGGCTGATTCTGCAATCGCTTAGGTTGACCAAATAAACTTCTTGTGGGTCCCAATCGAAGGTGCCCATGTTAGAATTCGATGGGTAGTAAGATCCGCTTTGTTCCCTCGGATCTTCGCTCCATACGCCGACGTAGAAGCTGCCGTCGACCCATCGGAAAGTGCCGTTTCCTCTTGGGAGGCCTTCGAACCAAGAGCCTTCGTATTGGTTACCGTTTTCCCAAATCATCGTGCCGGCGCCGTGCATTTTGCCGTGCTTCCACTGGCCGGCGTATTCGTTGCCGTTGCTCCATAGGTACCTTCCTTTGCCGTCGGGGTGGTTCCGCCGCCACTGGCCGTCGTAGCAGTCGCCGTCGGCGTAGCTGTGGGTACCCTTTCCGTGCCTCATGTTGCAGACCCATCCGCCCTTGTAGGCGTCGTTGGTGGCGCCCATGTATGAGCCTTCGCCGTCCATGAATCCGTTCTTGAACTGGCCCTCGTAGGTGGCGCCGGACGGCCAGCTGAACCTTCCCTTTCCGGCGGCTTTTCCTCGGAGCCATTCGCCGACGTACATACATCCGTCGTCCCAGACGCATTTTCCGTGGCCGTGAGGGCGGTGGTCGGACCACTGGCCGGTGTATACGTCGCCGTTTGGGAAGGCCTTTTCGACGTGGTAGACTTCGCCGGGCTTGTGGATTTCGTCGGCGTCGTCGACGTGGGCCACCGACATTGTCGTGAATAGGCTTCTCTTCGTTGACGCTTGGGATTTTTTCACCTTCGTTTCCCAAGTCTTGAGCCCTTGGCTCATTATCTTTCAGAAAGATTCGATTTTTATCTGCGTTATTCGGTTCAGCCCAGGCGAGTTTTTCTTCGAATTGGAGAAGAAGGTTTCTTCTTAGGCAAATCGACAAACATCTTCCAAACAGAACAGATCAGCAAAATGATGGTTAAGGACAACAAAAGGGGGGGACCTTTAAAGGCAGAGACAATAAATGGAGCAGCTTGTTTTAATGAAATTTGTCTTTCTTTTGGCTTATGTGCTCGAACTGGTATCTTTTGGCATGTGAACTTTGAAAATGGCAGTTAGATATTCTCGGAAACAGAGGAAACTGTTCATTAGATTGCTGACATACATACAAAAGGAAAAAAGAAGAGAGAGAGAGAGAGAGAGAGAGAGAGAGAGAGGAGGGAGATGAATGACTGAGAGAGAATTTACAATGGGCATCAACCAAGAAAGAGAAGAACCCTATTATTATTTCCCTAATTTTCTTTTTCTTGGAAAAACATTTGACCTGTCTTTTAATCTCTGGTGAATTGTCCTGAAAAAAGATGTCTCGAGGTAAAAGAAAGGAACAAAACCAATGTCTTTGCTTCTCTTGCACCTACGCCTTGCCCAAGAAAATTAAATAATAAAAAAAACCATAAATTATGCAATTATATCTTGATTTAGCATTTTTTTTTCTTAGTAATTATTAGATTAAGATGGGAACCAAAGATCTCCAAGCCAAACATAGATGTTAGCTTCCGTATTTGGCTCCTAAATCTTCTTACATACCTAACAAATGGAGAGGTTGAGAAAATTACTATATATTGCTTGCTCAAGTATTATATGCAAATTGCAATTTTCAAAAATGTCAAAATTAATTTTAATTGATATATAATGAAAATCATCAAATGCCATGATTCTATTATCTGGTCTAAAAGCAAGATTTCCAACATGACACGTGCTACTAAATAATATTTTTCTTAATCATTCGGTTTCGTAACGACATTATTACTAAAGGCAGTTATTAGTTGGGATAGCCCAATTCATGAATTGAAAAGTTAGATGTATATTATATTGTATTGCACCAGATATCTTAGTGAATGAACTTGTCAATGATTTGTTTATCAATTTTTTCACGTCTTGTTTTGATCAATAACATCACTTTTAATATTCAATAGAGGTGTGTTGTGCTTTTTCGTTACATGGCGACATCATCACCAGCTCAAAGTATATATGCGCACGTCTTTTACGTAAACTCATTTCAGAAACATTATAATAATCAAACATCAAGTTCCAATGAGTACGACAATATATACGTATTAATTTTCTTTACATTCCTTTCGCGTCTTTCTTGGCAACTACGTTGAGGTTCTTCAACGTTATTACATTGTAACATTTTTCATTTTGTCACCCAAAGCCAAATAAGTTTTAATGGAAAGGTAAGGTTCAAAATCTTAAACTTAGGCGAATTAATACGTGGTGGCCTTGTGTTCTTCGCTCTACGAAGACAATGAATGCCGTATGGCAACTATATAAAATGACCCCCCCAACAAAATTAAAAAATATAGTATAATTTTGAGTAATAATGTATGAAATGTGGCGCTTGTCCTTAAGGAGACAACACCTTTATGGCCGATAGTTACACTTTGTCCGAATTCATAGAACAAAATGTGTGTAATGTTTGTCTATTTCCATGCATGCGTTGTGGTATTAGCTTCCATCATTATCATTTCATGTCCCAAAAATTCGATTTTGCCATCTCCTCATCATTTGGGCTTTGTGAATTGGGCCTGAGCGAAGGGAAATGGGCCCAATCTTATTTGAAGGCCATATCCACTCGAGGATACAATATGGGAGTTTTAAATAAGTAAAATTGGAAGTTTCATAATTTGAATATTTTAAAGGGCTTAAAGGCAAATTGTACGATATTACACACAACAGCTAGCTTTCTTTCTCTCTCTGATTGCTAATAAGAAAAAAGAAAAAAAAAACAAAATCAGGAAGAGAACTGAGAATGGCTTCGTCGCTTAAATACGTGACCGTGCCGCCGAACTCGGCGAACCTAGCCGAAGCGCGTAAGCGCGTGTTCGAGTTATTCAAGACGGCGTGCAGATCTATACCCACCATCATGGATATATACACCCTAGATGACGTCGTTAAACCTGCAGAGCTCCGAGCCGCCGTCGCCACCGAGATCCGTAAGAACGCACACATCACTAACCCTAAGGTCCGGTGAACGTTTTACCACTCCTCTTTTCTTTTTAATTGTACATTTCCTTCGTCTTTGTTTGCTTTCGTTCCTTTAATTGCTTTGAGCTTTGAATTTATTTAATTGTAATCGGATTGAGCTTGGCAACGAAATCAATCGATTGATTCTCTGATAACCTCTGTATCTGATACTTTCCTTGAGGCTTGATTTGCTGTTGTTAAGTGGCGTGACTCGATTTCAGCTGGTGATTTGAATGTGATGAGAAAAGGGGATATTGTTAATTCTGATTTTGTTTTCAACTGTGATTTTGAGACTTCCCCTGATGTATATTTCCTACTGTATATTCCGCTAAGGCCTATAGTTTTATGCACTGCAGACTTCAAAAACAGCTCTGCTTTCATGCAAGAAAGGGTTACATATTTCAAACTGGTCCATAATCTTTCAACAATACTTGCGGAAATATGGGATAACTTTTTTCGATCCAACCTAATACCGTAAGCAGAACCTCATTATATGATTGTTTGACAGACATTCCTTGTAGGAACTTGTGTAAGCCCGTTTCCCTCATCATGCCTTGCTAGCATTATATTCAAAATCAAGAGAAAGAGTTGTTTTCAGCTGTTTATTCAAATTATTAGGCAGACGATACATTAAGCATATGGTCCGTGATTCACTAGTGTTTAATGGAATATGCTTATTGCAGGTAATTGATCTGCTTCTGTTCAAGGGGACAGAGGAGCTGAGCAACATTGTCGAGCATGCGAAGCAGCGACACCACATTATCGGTCAGTACGTTTTGGGCCCTCAGGCAGCTAAACAAGAAATGGCGTCCCGAGAACAAGGAGCGTCTGATTTCCTAAGGACTTTCTACAAAAGCAACTACTTCTGAACAAAACTGATGATGATATGATGCCTGTGTGTTTCCACAAATAAAAGAGAACTTGGCTTGTGTCTCTCTTCTTCTCATCGATACCCTTCCGTCATGGTATATTACTTGGCATGATTGTGTGTTCGAATTCATTACAATACATGTAACTTCCATGCGGTGAACACGAATTGTTATGCAGCTTCCTTTGCTCCCATCAACTGCAAGAAAAACCCTAATAACAGCACACTAATGACAGCACAATGGACACCTTACGAGCCCATTCTCATTGCACACCAAACACCTCTCATACTCCCCTTCGTCTTCTTCGAAGAGCTTTGGACTTCCACTGCAATTATCGCACGGTAAGAACCGAGCATCTCCACAAGCATCGCAAGGCCTGAGATCGGTTAAAGGGATACCTTTCAACATTTTTCCTAGTTCTCCCATTTCTAGCAATTGCTTCCCATTTCTAGCAATTGCTTCCATCGCCTTCGATTCGTTCTTTTTACTAGGAGGGTGGTGATAGGGCATGGAAGATAGGAAAAAAAGAATCTTTTTTCTGGGATTAAAGGGAATCTAAAACCTTGTGTACCTGAGATGGGTTTTGTGTGGATAGTAGGGAATTGATCTGTGAGAGGAAAAAACGAGCAAAGATGAAAAGATTGAAGCAAGGAGTATAAAGAGGAAAGCTATCGAAATCGAAATGATGATGAAGGATATTACGGATTTATTGTGTTATGATGTCTGAGTCGATGACATGCGGGCAAAGTGGGACCCGCAGAAGACGAGCAATCTACTTTGAAATGAATGTCAACCCAACAGTTTCCTTGCATTGGCACCAAGCCAAGACACTTGAAGTACAAACATTTAACAAAATATTGAAGAAGCTTCAAATTCAAATTCGCTCAAATCACTCTCCCAATAGAGAAAAACCCTTGGCCTTCAACCTCCTTTGAAGCCCGAAAAACCTAATCCCCGAAACCACCAAATCGGCCGTCGTCTTCTTCATATGCTCAACGAGCATCTCATCATAAGCTATTACATCAGCTTCCCTTACATACCCCTTCTCCTTGATAACCTCGAAGAACTTCCTTGCCTCCTCGACGCTCCCATGCCTGCACATACCATATATCGCAGCGCAGCATATAACAACAGCCTCGCCCGGGCCCCACCCTTCCTCCGCCAGCTCATCGACAACTTCCACCACCTTCCTCGCATCGTTCGACTTGCAAGAATCTATAACCGTTAGGGAGTACTTAAACTCCGCAGGCCCGCCGGCCACGTTTGCCAAACAGTCCCTTATCAGCATCATGGCTGCGTCGATCTCTCCCTTCTTACATAAAGCTTTCCCCAGGGAAGAGTAGGCTTCGATCGTAGGGACTGAGGAGGATTCTATTACCTTGTTGTACAATTTGCAGGCCTCATCAGCGTTTCCCAGTCTGGTGTGGCAGGTGATTGCGTGGCTGTAGGAGAATGAGTCGGGCGCCAAGGCTGAAGAAGAAGAGTTGAGCTCGTCAAAGAGTGAAAGCGCCCTTTTTGAGTCGCCGTTGCTTAGGAGGGCTTCCATTATCATGTTGTACATTGGGACGTTCGTATGGCCCTTCGTTTTCAAGAATTCGAACACTCTTAGAGCAGTTGATAGCCCGTCTTCCTTCTTCTTCTCCAACATGCAACGAAAGAATTCCAACAGAATTTCGGGTATGGAGATTCCAGCCCTTTGAATTCGTTCGAGCATTTTGGAGAATTCGTCCATTCTTTTCGACTCTGTGTACGAGATTAAAATGGGATTAACCGTATGGAAATCAGGGCTGAGTTCCTCTCTGACTGTTTCTTGAAAGAGTTTGCAAGCCTTGTCGACGAGCCCTTCTTTGCAGAAACCTCTGATGAGAGAATTGAATATTGGCAAATCTGCCCTGTATCCACATTCTATCAAATCTTTAAGCAATTCGCACGATTTACCAACTCTTCCTTCGTCGACGAATGCTTCGATCAACGACCCGTAAATCCCTCTATCGATCAAGTAATTTCGTTCCTTCATCTCCTTAAACAGTTCGTAGCCTTCGTCGACGCGTTTCTCTTTACAAAGGGCCGTCAGCAATGTCGAATAAGCCATTACGTCGGGCTCTACATTATCTTCTTCCATTTCTTTCCAAACCCTTAAACAACCGTTGAGATTTCCCTTTGAGATCAATGTTTTCACCATTGCAGTGTAAGCAAAAACGTCAGGCTTGCACAGTTTCTTCCTCATTTCATCCACGAGGCTCAATGCTTCCTCTATTCGATTTGCTTTACAGAAACCCTTGATCAGAATCATGTAAGTCACGTTCTCCTCGACCAAACCGTCCCCTTTGAAATCGTCGTACACAGATAAGGCTAAGTCTAAGTGATCGGTCTTGACTAAGGCATCCATTATTCTGTTGTACAGAAAGACCCTTGGCTTTACCCCGAATTTCTTCATCTTTTCGTATACGTAATGAACCCTAAGCCCCCTATTGGCATCGGCGTGCATTCTTATCAAGATTTCGAACTGCTTTTCGCTCGGTGGCTTTCCTTGCATGTTCATCAATTCGGGCACTTGATCAGCAGCTCGAAACTGATTCACCCTATTTAAGAAATAGGAATAGGCGTTATAGCAAGCGAAATCGTGCCTATAACCCTTCTGCTTCCCTGTGGAATCGAAGATCCAATTGAAAGAGATGATAAGGGGAATGCAATCAACTATGAAACCCTAGAAATTGCGCAGCCAAACATTCAAAATTTGTAGTTTCTATTCAAAATCAAGGAAGCAAATTACCAGCCCAACTGAACAATTTGGTCGACATCCTCGGATCGACGTGGGGGAACTTCAGAACCTCCGTGACTATGCTCGGCGTCACTCTCCGAAGGCGATTGAGCTCAGCTATGAGCTCCGGGCTCCACTGCTTGTGTTTTCTGAACGCGTCCACTATGTACCTTGCGATCGGCGACAGGCGCCTCGCTAGGGTAAAGAAATCCTCCGATGGGTCTTTCGTCGGCGGCGGAGGGTTTGGTCCGTAACCGTCGGGGTCCCATTTTTGGAGCTCAAACGGTTGGCCGAATTCGGGTCTTGCGGTAGTCGGCGGCTTGAGCGTGCGGCGGTTGGTGAAAAGTCCGCCGCGTACGGTGGGGCGGTTTTGGGTGGGCTTACGGTGGCCGTAGTAGAAATACGGTTTGTGGGGTTTCGGTGCTAACTGCGGTGGCGCCGGAGGCATTTTTATTTTTTATGTTTTTTTTTTCTTTTATTAATTTTCATTCATAAGAATTGAGCTTTTGATGCAGGGAACGAAATCGCTCTCTTCTGAGACGACGTTACTTTCTTCACATTAAGCCCATTAAAGAAATGGCCCATTAACCAAAATGGGCCACGACCAATAATAAAATGGGCTTACTTACGAGATATGAGCCCGAAAAATATAATAAAACATAGCAAGGTCACTTTCTATAATTTTTAAAAAGGAATAAAAATAAATATTTTTTATTTATGAAAAGTAAAAAGGTTCAAAAATCCACCTTTGACAGGGTGTCCACATTCTAACTCGACTGATTATTACATGTTGACAAATAATTTTTTTTCTTCCTTCAAACTGGTGGAGGTCCAATATCAATTTTAAAATTATATATAACACTTATGTCCAATCCACAATATGCCAAGGGACCTTATATTAGCTTTATGTTCATCAAGCTATGATTAGATATTAAGTCAGTTGAATATGAATTAATATTTAAGTAGCTAGCTTAATGTTTGATTGGATCAGGAGAAGATAAAAGACAAAAATAAATATACAAAAACGTTTCTTTATGCCATTTGATATGGGGCAAACCCAATCAACGATATTTTTAAGTGTGGGGGCTCTGGATACTTATTAACGGTAGATTGCTTATTATGCTGTTTGTTAAGTACGCAAGGTGGGGTTGATGCTGGGACGTAAGCAGAGAGAACACAGGGGTTTACGTGGTTCGAATCCTAATGGATTCTACGTCCACGGGGCGCTGGGAACTGTCTTTCACTAGTTAGCAATACGTTACACACTCATATAATCCTCACTTTCACTCCTAAAATGTGGCAAATATGTTTAAAGTATCTAAAGAGAAAGATGCTATGCGAATGCTTTTTTAAAGAGATGATGATGATGAAGAAATATGGCCAAGTCCTTCTTTTATATCAGCTCCCCGCCGCCTATCTGCTACCAGGTTCCAGGATTTCTGGGGACGTACCACCTAGGGTGCTTAGGAAAGATGATTGATTGCTTGAAGGAATGACTTCTGCGATGATTGCAGTAACTTGTACAGTAATATCTCCCTGTAATAAGGCGACACGCGTCTCTGAAGATATCTTTCCTTTCTTCCAACGTTCTTGCACCTTTGTATACAGTGGTTCTTTTTCCTTTTGTCCGGTCCAAACTTCTACCCGCCAGGTCCCTGCAGGTTCTTCCCCCTATGCAGATATTTCACTATGGGCCTTCTTCCTTATGGGCTTTGTTGGGCCTTCTCTTATTTGCTTTTTAACAGCCCATCGTGATTGAGTCCACATCAACCACTCCCCTACTCTAATTTGTTTTTGGGGACCGAAAGTAAATTAGAGTAAAAGATGATAAGTTCAAATTTTTACCTCCCTTTCAAAGACCGTCTGTTGCGCTTCCTTGAAAGGACGTCCCCTTTTAGCACCTCCTTTCAATACCTCGGGAACTACTCCCTTTTTAAGAGGGGCTTCTGGAAGTTTATTCCCTATTTTTTTGAAAGGGTATTTCGCCATTTAACAGGTATGTTTCTCTTTTCTCTTCTCTGTTTATTTCATCTCTCTTTTTCGCATCGATGGCTTCCACTGTCTCAGCTTCAGCGGACCATTCGTCTTCCCCTACCCGTTCCCGTCAGTCGATTTCCTCTGATACATCATCTATTCCTCCGATTTCACAGCCCACTTCTCGTCTAGACGCTCGTACCCAACGTTCCGTCGCGCCTCAAACCGGCAATCGTCCTCGAACCCGCTCGGCCATTGCTTCTGCCATGGCTTCCCACTCGGAGGGCGAAGCCAGATCTGCTGGGTTGCTAGCCGATACTCAGGGTTCGGCCGCGCTTCCTGGGTCGCCGTCCCTTCCAAACCCTAAGTCTGCCTCTTCTTCTTCTATCGGGGCCCCTCTTAGTGTTTTTAAAGCCTCAACATGCTCACAGAAGGGTCTGGATGCTTTGGTGGAGGGGGGTTTTGTTTTCGAGGGTTATTCAGTGAGGGTACCTTTGCCGGATCAGAGGGCTGACCGTCCTCCTCCTTCGTGTTTAGCGTTTTGGGAAGCCCAAGTCAGGGCTGGATTGCGCTTCCTTGTTCCTCTTTTCCTTTCTGAAGTATCCAGGGCCTTCCAGGTCCCTTTGAATCAGTTTCAACCCTCCGCCATCCGTCTTCTTATATCGTTCTTTGTGGCGGTGCGAGCCGCGGGAGGTGTTCCTTCCCCTGACTTGGTAGTTTCCCAGTTTTCACTCAAGCTTCACGGTGCCTTCTTCTATCTTTCCTCTATTTCCTCCAGCTTGGGTGGGGAGACCCATTTTTTTGGTAAAAATCATAAGATGGATAAGGATTGGCATGGGTCGTACTTCTTCGTGGAGTCTCCGGTCGGCTCGTGGGATTTTCCGTGTAACAGGTGGGTGCATGGTGCTCCTCCCCGCGGTTCTGGAAAATGTTCGAAGAGGAATTTGAAAGCCCTATCTTTTTTGAACGCTCATGCCAAAGAGAATGGCTTCTTGAACCCTTCCTCTTTAGTCCGGTTCCCAGGGGTTTTGCACCATTTTGGGTTTTCGCCTTTCTTCGCCGGCCTTTCTTTTGAGGGTACATGTAGTCGTGGCTATATCTCAATGTTTTTCGGGTATTGTTGCTTTTGCTAACTCCTTATTTGTGGTCGTTGGGTGCAGGGATGACAGGCTCCTGGCTTAATCTGTTGGCAAATATAGAGGAAGGGAATGCTCCCCCACCTCCTGGCGCTGAGAGGTCTGCCTCAGTTTCTGATCTCCCACTGCTTCCAGGGGCCCTAGACATTCGGGCTGAGGTTGGTCAGTCCCCTCCCAAGGGCTCGGGGACCTCTGAACTGCCCCCGGCTCCCTCAGCTCCCAAGGCGAAGCGAAAAGCTGGCTCTTTGGCAAAACCTGCCAAAAAGTCTAAGAAGAAGTTACCCCTCACTGAAGCAGAGGGAGGTGAGGCTCAGGTTGAAGCTCCTCAGGAAGGACTTCAGCGAGAGAGCCCTCCTCCTTCTGGAGGTTCTGTGGCTAGAGTTGGGATGGCAGCGTTAAGCAGCTTGGTCCCCACAGAAGACAAGGAGGTATTCGCCAAAAGATCCCCTGCAGAGAATGAGGCAGAGCTTGCCTATCACCTTTCCCAGGTATGCTTTTGGTCGCTCTTAGTGGATGCTCCTTCCTGTTGTGTCTTGTTCTGAGAGTTCCTTCGAGTAGCCTATGTCTTTTCTGTTTTTCTGGTCTTAAGATTTTCTTTTCGTGGTACCTAGGTGATAGGTCTGGTGTCTGTGAAGAGTTCTGAGAGTTCGTTGGTGCCTGAGTTGGAGGGACGCATCAGGTCCCTTCAGGAGCAGCTAGAGCAAGTTCAGGCCAGTCTGGCCGCTCGTGAAAAAACAGTTGAAGAGATTCAAGCCAAGTCCGATCGTGAGAGAGAAGGACTGGAGCAGGAAAAAGCCGAGCTGGCCAAGCGGTATGAGGAGCTGCTCAATTCTTCAGAGAAGGAGAAAGAAGACCATGCGGCCCTTTTGAAGCTACGTGAGGAAGAGCTCAAGAGTTCCTTTGCCAAAGAGAAAGCCAAGTGGGATGAAGATTTCGTCCGTATGACGGAGTTCCATGGGCCGGCCGAGCTGGAGGCCATGAAGGCGGAGGGCGCTCAGATTTGTCAGCGCCACCTTCTATCGACCGCAGCTGGCCAGAAGTTCCTTGAGGACCTGGCCACAGATTGGCGTCTGTCATACCTGGAGGACCCTATTTCCCTCAGGGACTTCGTCCCCTTTATGCAGCACTACTTTCTGGGGGGCCATCGTGCAGGGTCCGCCGGCATTGCTGCGGTTGCCGCCCTCAAGGACCTTCCTCTCCCTACCTCCTTCAAAGGGGATCCGATGGCTAAGGAAAACCCCTTGTTCTGGCGCCCCTCTGCTGAGAAGCACATGGCAGTTCTTGCCCAGGCCGATATCTCCGACCTCCCTGGCGTAGTTTTCTATCCTCCCGTGGATCCTTCTGTCTAATTTCCCTTTCTTTGTATTGTGTAATGGACCTTTTTCCTTTCATGCTTTTGCGGATGGTTTTAGGATGTTACCTTTTTGGTGGGGGGGCTTAACTCCCCTGCTTTCGCATGTTTTCGCTGAGGTCCCCTTTTTCCTTGTAATATAGGACCTTTTTATCAAGTATTTTTCTTCTGTTTGAACTTTGTCGATCTTCATCAGCACCTTGTTACATTTGTGGATCGCGTGTGAATTTTACGTGCCTTTGGTTGTAAGGACCGTCGTCCTTACTTGAAGGTGTTACTTAGGCGCTAGGCTCTCTTGGTCCTTAGCGAATTCAGTAATGTAAGCCCGAAGGTCTAAAAAAGTGGGGGAATATCCCACCGTTTTACCCTGGATATAGCGCCAGCTACGCTAAGGTACCTATACACGTCGCAGGCCTTACTGGGGACCTTTGATGTCCTGTACGCCACAGCCCGTCGGCGGCGGTATCTTGTACGCCCTCATAGGCATCTTCCACGTCGCAGACCTTTGGCCTTTGATGTCGGGTACACCGCCGACCCGTCGGTCTTTGGCATCATCTCACGTCGCAGGCTATCGGCCTTTGATGTCTTTGTACGCCGCAGGTCCGTCGACCCTTAGGCATCTTTTCACGTCGTGGGCTATTTAGCCTTTGATGTCATTGTACGCCACAGGTCCGTCGACCCGTGGTATCGTTTCACGTCGCAGGTTGTTAGCCTTTGATGTCATTGTACGCCAGCGGTCCGTCGACCCGTGGTATCGTTTCACGTCGCAGGTTGTTAGCCTTTGATGTCTTTGTACGTCGCAGGTCCTTAGACCTTTGATATCTTTGTACGTCGCAGGTCCTTAGACCTTTGATATCAACTATGGGTGCACTCTGTTATAACAAAACGTTTATATTCCATAGGGGAGGTACGCCTCGTTAAAACCTTATCTGGGCAAAACCTCCCTTTGAGGCAAAAATCCCAGATGAAGGAAAAAGAGTACGTCTCCTCCCTCATCATACATATTGTTATCATACATAGAACTTTTTCAAGTTGGAGACATTCCAAGGGCGGGGTAGGGACCTTCCCTTGGCATCCTCTAACTCGTAGGCTCCACCTCCCAGTACCTTCGTCACCCGATAGGGCCCTTCCCACGGAGCTTCCATTTTCTTTAGGGACCATAGGACGTCGGCTCTTCGGAGTACCAAATCACCTTGTTGAAATCCCCTGGGTCGGATTCTTCGATCGTACATTGCTTTTATGCGGCTTTTATATCCCTCAGTTCTCACATGGGCCTCTTCTCGCATCCCTTCGACAAGGTCCAGGTCTTCCCTTCTTAACTGCACGTTCTCCTGCTCGTTATACGCCATCATTCGGTGTGTCTCAATGCCAACTTCAGCTGGTATCACGGCGGCCGACCCATACACCAGTTCGAAAGGAGTTTCTCCGGTGGCTTCCCTGGGGCTAGTTCTGTATGCCCAAAGGACAGCGTCCAGCGCCTCCACCCATTTGTTTCCATCTTGTTCGAGTCGGGCCTTGATCCCCCTGAGGATAGTTCGATTGGAGACTTCGGCCTGCCCGTTGGCCTGGGGATGTCCCACCGCGACAAACCTTTGTGTTATTTTCATGCCTTCACAAAATCCTCGCGTCCTGGCTCCACAGAATTGGGTTCCATTATCGGAGATGAGGATCCTGGGAGCTCCGTATCGGCAACAGATGTTCTTCCATAGGAACTCAATAACTTTTTCTTCGTCTATCCGTGCTACAGCCTTAGCTTCGATCCATTTGCTGAAGTAGTCCACTGCTACAATAATGAACTTCTTTTGCGCCTTTCCTCGAGGAAAGGGACCGACAATATCGATCCCCCATTTATCGAATGGGCAGGGAGAATGCATGGTCCCTAAAGCTTCAGCGGGGACGTGGATTCTGGGACCATACTTCTGGCAGTTATTGCACCTTCGGACTAGGTCCTTGGCATCCTTGATGAGATTGGGCCAGAAATACCCAGCTCTGACCACCTTCCTAGTGAGGGACTTGTACCCTGCATGATCCCCCGCGCACCCTTCATGGATCTCTTCGAGTATTTTCCTACCTTCCTCTTTGGAGAGGCATCGGGCGTATGCATGTACAAAAGATTTCTTAAATAGGCACCCATCTATCAGGCAGAACTTCTGTCGGTATCCCCTTTTGTCCTTCTGGCTGGAGTTTCTTAAGGTGGCTAGGATGGGGGCTCTCCAATCGTCACTTTCTTCTATGTCCGCCACGAACTCCCCCTTTTCTCCCTTATCCACCGCGAGGTATGTGATACCCTCTTCCTTAAGAGCTGGTCCTGCACTAGCGGCCTTTGCCAAATAGTCAGCCTTGTGATTTTCCTCCCTGGGGACCTGCACAATCTCACAAGAATTGAAAGCTTTTGTTATCTCCTCAACTTTCTTACCGTACTCAACCATCTTTTCATCCCTTGCTTCGTAATTTCCTTTTACTTGCTGTACCACCAGCTGTGAGTCTGAGAACAGAGTAATGTTTCGTGCTCCCAGCTCCCTCGCAATCCGCAGGCCATGAAGGAGGGCTTCGTACTCCGACTCGTTGTTGGAAGCTTGAAAGTGGAACGTGATGGCGAAACGGAGCTCCTCCCCTTCTGGATTGATGATGAGGACCCCAGCTCCCGATTTTTGCGAAGTGGCGGACCCATCCACATATACTTTCCATCGGCCCTCTGGAGGTCCCCTCGTGGTTTCGAGGATGAAATCTGAAAGGGCCTGGGCCTTCACGGCTGTCCTTCTCTCAAATTCCACATCGTACTCCCCTAGTTCGATGGCCCACTTCACCATTCTGCCTGATAGGTCTGGTCTATCCAGCGTTTGCTTCAGCGGGAAATTCGTTCGTACGTTCACCTTGTGTGACAAGAAGTATGGTCGGAGTCGGCGGGCGGAGGTCATTACCGCTAGGGCAGCCTTCTCGAGCTCGGAGTACCTAGTTTCAGCGTCCAGCAGTATCTTGCTTACAAAGTAGATGGGCCTCTGGGAGGTCCCGTCTTCCTTCAATAGGACGGAGCTCACCGCGTGGTCCCCTACGGAGAAGTATAATATCAACACATCCCCCCTCAAAGGCTTAGTCAAGAGGGGTGTGTTGTGGAGGTACTTCTTCAATTCTTCAAAGGCTTGCTGGCATTCCGCAGTCCACTCGAATTGTTTATTCTTCCGTAGCACCTTGAAGAAAGGCAGGCTCCTTTTTGCTGAGTGGGAGATAAATCTGCTGAGGGCTGCTAATCGTCCCGTGAGCCTTTGGACTTCCTTGATGCCCTGGGGAGGTTGCATCTCCAAGATAGCTTTTACTTTCGTGGGGTTGACCTCGATGCCTCGTTGGGTAACCATATAGCCAAGGAACTTCCCCGATCTTACTCCGAACGCACATTTTTCCGGATTGAGCCTCATTCCGCTCTCTCTGATTGCTTTGAACGCTTCTTCCAGGTCCCTGGTATGATCGGTGAGATGTACGGACTTTACGAGCATGTCATCCACGTACACCTCCATGTTCCTACCTAGTTGGTGCTTGAAGATCTTATCTACCATCCGTTGGTATGTTGCTCCCGCGTTTTTGAGCCCGAAAGGCATTCGGACGTACCCATATGTTCCCCCTGGTGTTACGAAGCAAACTTTATCAAAATCATTTGAATCGAGACTTACCTGGTGGTAACCTTGGTATGCATCCATCATGCTAAGGACTTCGCATCCAGAGGTAGAGTCCACAAGCTGGTCTATTCTGGGCAGAGGGTAGTGATCCTTAGGGCAGGCTTTGTTGAGATCCCTGAAGTCGATGCACATCCTCCACTGCCCATTTCCCTTCTTTACCAAGACGGCGTTAGCCAACCAAGTGGGGAACTGGATCTCCTGGATATGTCCTGCATGAAGCAACTTGTCCACTTCTTCCTTCAGGACCTGTGCTCTTTCTGCTCCGCACGTCCTCAATCTCTGTTTAACAGGCTTAGCGCCTGGTAGGACATTCAGATGATGTTTGGCTATATCGGGGTGGATTCCTATCATGTCTCCGGGGGAAAATGCAAAAGATCGGCGTTCCTTTGTAAACATCCCACAAGCTCCTCTGTGGCTTGCTCCCCCAAATGCGTTCCTATTTTGGTGGTTCTTCCTGGCTGGTCAGGGTACAGTTCCACCCTGACGAGGTCCTCGTCTGGTTCAGGTTGCAGGCTCGTAGGTCCTCCTCCCTCGATTTTGATCCTCTTATCACGTCCACTCCCTTCTCGGGCAATCTCCTTTTCTTTGGCCACCGCTTTGACTTCATCGGCGTAACATCGGCGGGAGCTTTGCTGGTCCCCCAAGATCTCGCCGACATGCTCCCCCACTGGAAACTTGATCTTCAAATGATATGTGGAGGGAATTGCTCTAAATTCGTTGATGGCGGGTCGTCCCAGAATGACATTATAGGAGGAGGCGATATCAACCACCAGGAAGTTGATCATTTTCACGATTCGAATTGGGTCTGTCCCCATTCCAACGGGCAGCGTCACCTCCCCCACGGGTTGTATCCCTGGTCCTCCAAACCCGTATAGCGCGGTGGAAACTGGCCGTAGGTCTATTCCCAGATCCATTTTCTTGAAACAGTCAAGAAATATGATGTCGGCCGAACTCCCCCCGTCTATGAAGACTCGGGACACATCATATCCGGCAATATCAGTCGTTATGACTAAGGCATCGTTGTGCGGCCTGGCAACGTGAGTCTCGTCTTCCGGTCCAAACTGTACGTTCGCGATAGCGTCAGTGTGCCCTACCAATCCCCATGGTTGGAGCTCCCCCGTGGCCTTGGCGTAGGACTTCCTAGCTCGATTAGAATCTCCACTGCTGGGACCTCCCACAATAATCAAGATAGGGGTTCTGGACGGTCCTGGGGGGCCCTTGTTCGCTGGTGGAGGCAACGGCCTACCCTTGCCTGGCGCAGGCCCTCCTTCTTCTTTTTCGTTTTTCCGGGGACTGGGCTCAGGTCCCTGCTTTACGAACTCCTTCAGGTGCCCCGCTTGTATGAGCCTCTCTATCTCATCCTTCAAATGATAACAATTGTTAGTGTGGTGCCCATATTCATTATGGTAACGACAATATAAATTGGAATAGGGTCTAGAAGGTCCTGAAGATCCGGCGAGGGGTTTTCTCAAAGCTGGATGTCGTCCTGCCACTGCTAGGACCTCCTCTGGATTAGCACGCAGTGGTGTAAACCTACGAGGGGCCCTGGGTGGAGATCCCCAAGGCTCTCTATGAGGCAGTCGCGGAGGCGGCTTCCCCTGCCCCTGGCTTCTCATGGTCCCTTCCTTCTTTGGCGTGGCTATCTGCTTTTCCTCTTGTGCTTTGGCCATCTTACTTTCTTCCAAGTTGATGTACTTGTCGGCCCTTAGCAGTAGGTCCTCGAAAGTCGGTGGTGGCCTCTTGGAGAGGGACGCGAAGAAATCTCCATCTCGAAGCCCGTTAATCAAAGCGCTAACCTTGACAGAGGGCGTAGCTGTCGGCACCTCTAAGGCGGCGATATTAAATCTGCTTATGTAAGTTCGGAGACTTTCACTTTCTCCCTGTCGCACTTGGAAGAGCGACATGTCAGACTTGGGCTGTTTTCTAGCACTGGCAAACTGTGTGATGAATATCAACTGGAATTCCTCAAAAGACTTGATGGATCCGGGCGCCAGTTGGCTGAACCATTGCTGGGCCGCCCTCACCAAAGTGGTTAAGAACACCCTACACTTGACCCCGTCCGAGAAATCGTGAAGCAGGATGGTGTTTTGAAAACGCAGGACATGCTCCACAGGATCCGTCGTCCCATCGTATTCGTATGGCAGCTGTTTGAAGTTAGATGAGACTTCCCCCACCAACAGCTCCTTTGCGAATGGGGTCCCTGCCACCAATCCTTCTCCTATTCTTGGGGGCATGGTTCTGCTCCTGACCCCATCTATCACCTGCCTGAGGTCTGCAAGTTGATCTCGCAGCTCCTTCTCCTTTTTGGTCCAAGTTTTCCCCTTTCCTTCTGGGGACATCGTGACCTTTTTCTTCTTCTTGGAGCTTCCCGTCCCTTTAACAGGGTCTGGGACCTTACTGACAGATTCGCTGGAGACTGGCGTCGGGATCCCTGCGCCCTTTTCTGACGGATCTGCCCTGTTTTGCTCCTCATCCCTCTCCTGGCTTTGTTCCAACGATCCCCCACGTCCCTCAGGTTGCTTGGGGGGCTCTGCTACCTTCCACGACTCACTCTCCGCTTCAGACAATTGCTTGCTGTGTTTGGAGGGTGTCGCTTGGGGTTGTGGATGCGTATCATTTTCCCCAGTTACCTCTGTGAATTTACCGTCCACTCGCTCGGTCTCCTCACGTGGCTGGGCCTTTTTTCGTTGTTTCCGTTTCTTCCTCCTTTCGGCCAGGGTACTGTTGACAGTGTTGCGCACCAAGAGGTCCAACTGTGCGGCCGTCAAGGTGATTGGTGTTTCTGGCGATATCACAACAGGAGTAGGTGCGGGGGTAGCGTCTCGCCTTCCTGTATCGCCTCCTGCAACCTCCTTAAACTGTGGGTCCAAGTTTTTCGGTATGGAAGAATCTCCCTCCATCAGCGTCCTCGTGTTTCTTGTCTTACCCCTGTAGCACAAAAATAATAAAAAACACCCAAGGAATTTTACAACGCAACCTCGCACTTTGCTTAAGAAATTTCTCACGCCTCTAACTCCGATTTCCCACAGACGGCGCCATTTGATATGGGGCAAACCCAATCAACGATATTTAAGTGTGGGGGCTCTGGATACTTATTAACGGTAGATTGCTTATTATGCTGTTTGTTAAGTACGCAAGGTGGGGTTGATGCTGGGACGTAAGCAGAGAGAACACAGGGGTTTACGTGGTTCGAATCCTAATGGATTCTACGTCCACGGGGCGCTGGGAACTGTCTTTCACTAGTTAGCAATACGTTACACACTCATATAATCCTCACTTTCACTCCTAAAATGTGGCAAATATGTTTAAAGTATCTAAAGAGAAAGATGCTATGCGAATGCTTTTGTAAAGAGATGATGATGATGAAGAAATATGGCCAAGTCCTTCTTTTATATCAGCTCCCCGCCACCTATCTGCTACCAGGTTCCAGGATTTCTGGGGACGTACCACCTAGGGTGCTTAGGAAAGATGATTGATTGCTTGAAGGAATGACTTCTGCGATGATTGCAGTAACTTGTACAGTAATATCTCCCTGTAATAAGGCGACACGCGTCTCTGAAGATATCTTTCCTTTCTTCCAACGTTCTTGCACCTTTGTATACAGTGGTTCTTTTTCCTTTTGTCCGGTCCAAACTTCTACCCGCCTGGTCCCTGCAGGTTCTTCCCCCTATGCAGATATTTCACTATGGGCCTTCTTCCTTATGGGCTTTGTTGGGCCTTCTCTTATTTGCTTTTTAACAGCCCATCGTGATTGAGTCCACATCACCATTCATCCTTCAAACTTTGACTAATTAAACTTACATTTAGTACAGATAGATACAGATGCTCAGTATATATCATTTATATTTATATGAAATATGATATATCTGTATAAACATATTCCACACAACACAACGTTAACGTGTTGATACATTGAGGATTCCGATTCTTTTGTGTATTTCATATAAAGTTTGCACAGCACAAATAATTTAAGAGAACTCGAACTCGTTTGGTGATCACCATTCACTTAATCTCAACAATAATAGATAAAAAGAAATAAATTGTAATCGCTTGTATAGAAATAAAATTTGAAAAAAAAAAGCTAGAGATGATCCATCATTCATTCACTATCAACGACCAAAACCCATGTGGGGTTGTGCCTTATATTGTTCGTACGTGACACTTTATTTTATTTTATTATTTCCTGTTTCCACTCAAAAGGAAATATTAGGAAAAAAAAGAGCGAGCGGCTGCAAGGACAACACTTAATATTAAATTTAGTAATTACATGTTTAATCAATACCAAACAAGAACATGCACAATAGTTTATGTGAGGAAAGGAAAATTAGAGAAAAATTTATTGCACCGCTACATATAATCATACAACATGGTGTATGATGTAATTGCTTTAGTTACCATAAGGAAGGAAGAAGAAGAAAATGAGAACTGATTACAAGAGTCAATTCATTATACATTGGAATTAAGTCATCAGATGAAAACTAAGAATACGGACCTAATAATATGCACTATAATCCTTGTCCATGATTTCTACTATACTATTGATGTTTTGTGTTCTTTCTCTTCTTAGCTGTGGTCCTACTAACTAAGGCTGCGTTTAGTATGCTCGATAAGAAAAGCATATACAATTTTTATCTTCAGATAATAATCTTACTTAATCTTATCTTTTATCTAGTAGGGCCGTTTAGTTTCCACATTGCCTCAGATTACTATCTTGTTTAGTTGACATGATATAAAAAATATTATCTCATATCCAATATATAAATTTACAGATTTAACCTAAAAGTAGAAAAATATATAAATTTACAGATTTAACCTAAAAATAGAAAAGGAGAGAACTCGTCGTCATCTTTGTCTCTTTGTTCATTTCATCGCAATCATCCCAATAACATAAACGAAGCTGATGACTTCTGATCGTCTAAAAAAGAAGTATAGCACATTCATGGCTCGATCAACTCAACTACACAATATCCGAATGTATCTGTAAAAAATAAAACTATCAATAAGCCCCAATTGACCTAATCATACTCCATTAGACTGATTACAAAGTTAAATTACAATGGACGACCTAATTTTCAATTAATCTTGCTCAATAGCTCATCGCTTAGGACTGAAGCGTCGTGGCCCCTCGATGACGAGATTCACAAGACAATCGAGTTCGTCTGCGAGCCAGCAGATTGGCTCGACACAACCGGCCATTCAGATTCGAGGAGAGGTTATGCACCAGGAGGATTAAATCATATACCTGAGGTGGTGGACGACTCATCAGACTGCGAAGGCAAAGGGCGTGGAGCAGCTGGGCGAGGACTTCGTCGGAGATCTGACGACGGTTGGAACGATGGAGAGATAACTGGATTTATTGTGCTCAAGAATGCTCTGATTGGGAACGATGATATTTATTGTTCAAGGGTCGTTTTTGTCTTTTCGCAATTATTATCATGGGCTGAATAAATTATCTTGCCCATCTGGAGTAGATAATTTATCTTGAATTTGAAGGTTAATACTAACGGGCCTTGAGTTTTCTCGGGCTTTATATAATTTAATATTTTAGCAACTGAACAAGATTGTTTAAGATAAAATGGGCTTTATCTTGGGTTATCCATTCAACTAAACACAGCCTAAGAAGCTCAACTTCAAGACAGATTTAAAGGTGGGTCATGGGAGATTTGACTACAATAACTAAATTTTTGAAACTGACCCTACATTTCGTTTACTGCCTTTTCTTGGTTTATGTGCATTTATATGGTAGTGTATTATATATATATTTAAGTATTATTATATGTATTAGCTGAGTCAGATGATCATGGTGGTGATGGAGATTGGAATGGTTGTCTTGATTCTTTCTTTACTACATCATTGGCCTGTAATATACAAACGAAAAAAATGAATGATTAATGAAGAAATAAAGGCACTCAAACAAAGATTTGATTGATAACTGCATGAAACAGTATTTACCTTCATTAATATCATCCTTTTTAATAGCCGACAAATTTGCCTACAACATTCCTATGGTCTCATGGCCAGAAGCAAACCTATTTGTCACAACCATTAAATTAACGCTTGTAGTAATTTTTTTTTGCGACATAGCAAAAGCTAGCAAATGGTAATATTTTTGCATACATACAAGTCTTAATACGTTACCTTGGCACTTGAAAGTGACATGAAATGTTGTACGGAGCCACCGTTGGAAATAAAGTCGAACTGTTGTTGATCGGAGGAGAAGATGATTTGACATAAATGCCATTTTCGCCGCCTTTTTCCCCTATGGCCTTCGCCTTAGGAGGAGAAGCAAATGGACTATCTGGGAGGTTATGCTCCGAGCTGTAAGATTGCAGATATACCTCGAATTAATCCCCAGAAGAAAAAGAAAAAAGCGATCTTTTTTTATATGGGACGAGGAAAAAAGGCCTCACCTTTCTTGAAAATCGCTGCCATCCTCACACTCGCCGGGAAAATCTTGATGATCTTTCTCAGCTGTCAACGAAAAAGGTTCCATCTTGGTTGTTGTTTTCTGCAGTTATAAAATAGGGCTATTGCAAACTGAATAGAGATGTAAGAAAATCGAACCTTTTTCTTGAACTTCTTGATTCTTGAAGCTGTTCGTACTAAATGGGTTCTGCCCTAAGCAGCTAGGAGAAAACACGGGCGAAGATATAACTGAACTATTAGACATTGTTCGACCATGATTGCCATCGTTCATCTTAATGTCGAGAAGTTGTAAATTCACAAGTCTTCTGCTCTGAAGCTCAATGGCTTGCTGTAAATCTGCTTGCTCTAGTTTGCTGTAGAACATTCTTGGACCTGTAAATAATATGATGCAATAAGATTTCTTCCCAAGAATCAGATCAATGCAATGGCGAACGGTTTTCTTTCTTTCTTTTCCCTTACCAAGGTGAAGATCGTATGGAGCGAATTCGCCTCTTTCCTGCTGGTATTTCCTGCAAGTAACGAAAACATCGAAACGAATGATTCCAACAGCTAATTCGACACGCCGAGCAGACGAAAAAGGGACAATGTAAGACCTCTGTTTGTCTGAGAACTTTCCCTTCTCCTTGTAAGGCTTGACTAGGACTCGAGCATCGCAGACGAAGTGAGGGTTTCCCTTGGCGAGGATGAGCCTTACAGTCTCAGAGTAATCGAACGTTACGAATCCAAACATTCTCTTCTGCTGATATGGGATCCTCACATCTTGGACAGGCCCATATTTACTACCGAGAAAAATTCCATGTTAAAAGAGTTAGCTATTATTGCAGATCAAGAACTAAGACAAGAAAGAAAGCATTGTACCTAAAGTAGTTAGATACATCTTCTTCCCTAAAGGTACTATCTGCTGGGAAAGTGAGGTAAATCTGCCTTGAGCCTGGGCTGTTAATGCCGTTAGTCATGCCGAAATCTCTCTCAAACCTTGTTCGAAAGCCTCTGTAATAAGCCGTATGGAAAGGAAAGATGAGCTAAAGGACGAAGAGAGTCAAATCTTCTAAGGAAGGTTGGGTAAGAAGAACATACCTCGGATTATCAGAAGGAATCTGAAGAAAGCTCATGCTTTTGGGAGAGTACGCGAAGTTATTAGGCGATGGAGTCGTAAGCTGTACAGAATAATCCATAGTACTCATTTGAGTTGACTTTTGACCTCAGCATTTCTTGACACTGTTCAAGAATCTCAAGCTTGCTAGGCGAAGACCCCATTAAGCTCATCCCACTTTCGTTTTCGCCGCCGTGGGAAAATTTGCAGTTCGAGCCGTTCTTACAGTACCCTCTTGCGTAGAACAAGCAGGGTTTCCAGCCAAAACCCTCCGTTGAGTTCGTCGGCGAAGTTTTGGACGCTGACGTCGCTAACCGAGCAGCTCCTACGGTGGTTGGCCGAGTTTGAATCGAGCCAGGCTGAGGTGTACGGCGGGTAGAGGGAAGAATCGTTCATCGATTGAGTTGGAGAAGGTGGCAAGTCTTGGTAATAAAGATCGGAGCTTTTGTGTCTGAACTGAGGCGGCGGCGACGAGCCGCCGTACTGATCGATGAGGAAGGAGAGATGATCTTGAAGACGAAGCTCGTCGATGAGGTCAACGACTTCTTCCCCGCCGCCGCAGGCGGCATAAAAGGGCTCCGCCGATGAGTTCATGGCAGCGGTGGAAGCTGAAGCTAAAGGAGACTGACCAACGAAACCGAAAGGTGAAGTTGAGGAAGAAGGAGGTAAGGGCGCGTTTGGTTGAGCTAAGGTGAGCTCTTTCTTTGCTCCGAGGATTACGGAGTGGACTAGAGATTCGGGGCCATGAGCCAAACGGATCATATCATTCTCACCATGGTCTTGAATGAGGAGAAATCCCATGATTTTAGAAGCATTTTGAGGATCCAAAGCTTGGATTCGCTCAAAAACTATCTTCGTAGCTTCATATGCATCCATTCTCTCTCTCTCTCTCTCTCTCTCTCTCTCCAAATTCAAACTTTCTTGTTCTCTTTCAATCAATGGAAGGCAGAAGAAAGCAAACTTGCTGTGGTACTTTTGGTTCAGAAAGGAAGCAGAAAGTAAATGTAAGAAAAAGATTGTTTTTTTTTTCCTTCCTTTTTCTCGTTTCTTCGCACCTACCAAGCTGTAATAGCGTAGTAGAAAACAGTGCTTCACTTCAATGTGATAATCTTTCTCTATTTATTTATTGCAAAAGGAAAAGGAAAGAATGAAAAGCACAAAAGCTGTCCGAAATAGAGTAGTACATTATTTCATGTTTAGAAATGGAAGATTAGATTGATTACTATACTACCAAGTACCATCGTTATTATATATATACTTCAAGATCCAAGCTTTCAAGAAACCATACCAAACCCAGTTTTTCATTTACAAAACAAAAGAAAAAAGAAAAGAAAGAGAGAACCGAAACCATGATCATCAAGATCTAAGTAGCTAATTGATGATCAATTATTAAATTAATTGTATTTTTCGAGCTCGTGAATATATAGAAGAGAGAAGTAAGTACAAAAGCCAAAGCAATAGCTTTGCTTCATTACAGCCTTGTGCTGAGGTAGACAGCAAAAGCAGAGCAGGGACCATAAATAAATTGAAGATATTATTACCACACTATTATAGTACAGCAGCTCTAATGTAATGTAAGAAAGGTTAATTCAATGGAAGACCGTGAAATGAACATCCTTTTTTATTTACTTGTACAATAAAGTGAGATGGTGAAAGTTCATGGAAACTGTTTAAATTTCGCAGTGCAGAAGAAAAAACTATAGCCGGCAATATTACCCGCGGCCCGCGGGCCCCGCAAAAGGGCGGGCCGGGCTTCAATTTTCAGGCCCACCAGCCCGCCCCGCGAATAATAAATAAATATTATATATTAATTGATAAATATATATATATTTATATATAAATTATATAATTTTTTATATAAATTATATAATATTTTATAATTTTTTGGTAAGATTTTATAATTATAAAATTAAAAGATAAATTAATTAATATTTTCTGAAGCTGAAATATATTAAATATTTTTCTATTTATTATATTGATTTTCAGGTTTTTTTTATTTTTTAAGCCCGCCGGTTGGCGGGCTACGGGCCGGCCCGCCCCGCCGGCCCGTTTCGACAGGTGTAGAAAAAACCCAGTCAACATAAATCAAATGTATGCTAACTTTCATCTTGATCTTTATTTCCTATTTTCGGAAGCTGTTATTTCATCCCACCTAACGACCAAACTATTTATATATTTTCGTCTCGCAAAAGTTGGCAGAACATTATCTACATCTCTAAGTTCATGTATTCGATCTCAATTATAGTGTCGCATTGGCTTGATAATGAACTTAAGGAAAATACAATTTACTCCATTGCAACGAACTCGTGTCAATAACTACGTAATATTTAAAACTACATAGTGACTATGCATGGAATAGTTATATATTTGCCATGCCATATGTAGTGAAGATGCTGGCCTACGTTTAATTTGAATTGAACGATGATGGAGCAAGAAAAGGAAAGGTATTATCATAGAAAGCACATATAAAAGAAAGGAAAAGAAAAAGGTAAGAGTCACTAGTGGGTGGGAGTGAACACAAATATACAAGCATGACCTTTTAATAAGAAAAGTTGCCTCTATAATAGGGCAAAAAATGTTAAAAAATTTTGCTTCCTTTTTTCACTTACGCTGTGGGCCTCGGACACAAATATGCTGCTAGCCCACACCGCAAGTTGGTTCTTGCCGCACGTGTTGTGCACGTGGGCTGTCTCAAGATTCCCCCCTTATAACTATATAAGTCATTAATATTATTCGAGCAATCGTACAGCACTAAAATATCCCTAATCCATTTAATGTGTGTTTTTGGGTGTTATTATAGTAAAGCTAAGCCCAAGACCAAGATTATGTATATTGTACTACTATGACACAATTATGCTTGTCCGAAAACATGAAAGCATAACTGTCTATACAATACTACAAGCAAACAACGTCGTCCTTGGCTGTCTTGATGTAATCGTTGAGATTAGTCGTCGTTTTCTTTCATATTATATGCAAATAATTAAGTCAACGCCGTATGAATGATTTCTGTCCTTTTCAATAATAATAAGCTTTGCAAAATACTAATCGATCTCCGAGATCGGGCAATGGGCCATGATGCAACGCTACGAAAATAGCCCATTAAAGTCGATCGGGCCCAACCAAGGCCCAATAAAAAATATGTGCTTGAATCACTATGGCTCTGTTGGTTATAAGGTCAGCAATAAGGCCCGTTATAAATTTATTTTAGTAAGTCCAAGGACCAAGATAATTTATCTTACCCTATCTACCTAATTTATTTATATCGGACTTCGCGGACTGATCAATTAATGCCGGCGTCGGAATAAAAAAACCAAACACTATTCTTATTTCTATTATCTGGGCTTATATTGCATAGCAAACGGGCCATATATGTTGACTCATAGTAATCTCACCGTCGTAATCTGTCCACAAAAATTAATACTGGCCATGAGACGATCAACTACATCGATTACAATCCAATCAAGTAGTTTCGAACATTGTATCACCACTTGACCAGATATGGGCTTACACCACATATTGCGGGGATGAGACTAGGTAAACATTCAAATTTACCTAACACGATAGTCATGAAACAACACCCCATAGGAACATCTCAAGAAACTGTGCGAGGAGGGATTCAATCCCACGACCTAACTCACAAATTCTTCGCTCGCCCGCGAATTTCATAAACTTTGTTACGGACCACATTTTATACATAAACTTTGTTACCGACCACGACCGGCATTGCAATTCGCTCGCCCGCGAATTTCACGTCGTCTTCGAAAGTTCACAGTCGATTTTCCCCGTAATTTCGACCAAAAGCTCACGGAGCCTCGAAGCCTCCACTTCAAGGGCGGCCCTTCTCCGCAACTTTCTCGTCAACTGCTCATTCACGAGCCTCAGCTTCTTCACTTCCTCCTCCAAATAAGCCGTTTGTGCCTTCTTCTTCTGTCTATACTTGCGAACCGCCTCTCTGTTTCCCGAGCCAGACCCTCGGGATTTCGAGCCGTGGCTTGCCGAAGGGCTGCAGCCATGGGTGCGAGTGCATTGCCGAGAGCTTCCTAGTGGCTCGTCGACGAACGAATCGATTGAGAGCTCAACTTCACCATAATCATCCATCATGGCCTCTTCTTCCCTCTTTCATCAGAGCACCTAATAGAATCTAATTCATCAATTCAAGGAACAAATTAGGATCGATTCGGTTACAAAAACCAACCGAGCCCTAACATCGTATGATCAGCTGATGAATCAATCAACTATTTGAACAAAAAAAAAATTGGAGATTAAATAATCACAGACGATGAGCAGCGAAGCACAAACGGCTGGCAAATACTGCGATTTCTCAATCGAGGAGAAAACTAACACCGCAAAATCGAAGATGCCTTCCTTTAATATAGTGTGCGTAGTGTTGTCGTCTATACGTTATTACCTGATATAGATTAGATTCGCCGATTGAGGTGAGGAAGGAAGAAGAATCAAATCACCCGAAAATCCATACTGTTCAGCGTTGCTTCAATCTGATGTTCTCCGTTGATTGCAAAAATCCAAGAAAAGCAAAAGCGACTATCTATCTATCTAATATTATATTTTATTCCCAAATAAATAAATAAAATAAAATTTCCACCAATTGCCTTACTTTCTCTGGGTATAGTATAAGCAAAGTCCACTCAAACTATGTAAGACAAGACCATGGACCAAATAAAATCCACGACGATCATCATGAAAATTCAATTTATTATCTCATTTGCCTGGGTTTTAGTACTTGTAATATTCAAATATAAATCAACTTCCGGCCGGCCTGAAGAAAAGAATGTAAAATTCAGACTTACATTTCGGGAAGAAAATAGGTAGATCATCATTAAGCAAACATTGGACTTGCTCTAATTGCAGAATACACTCCCATACCACACATCATCACAATGGACTCAAGAGCCAAGAAATTTCGAGATTTCTACAATCGAACGATTCCTTGACACGATTGAGAGCTGCGTGCCTATGTTGTAATAGAAGGAGCTGCGATTCGGCGTTCGCTTGTTCTTCGCCTTTGGGGCGGTTACTACTTCTCTTTCGAGAAATTTTTCTCGAAGAAATCTTCCATTTCGATTCGAACTGGTAAGCTGCAATCACATTGGCAACGAATGCTTAAAAAAGGGCACCGCTCGCCGGTTGATGTAATAAATAGATAAATGCAAAGATATAGGAGCACTAGCAAGATT
The DNA here is from genome assembly GCA_027422505.1 of Craterostigma plantagineum. NCBI lineage: Eukaryota > Viridiplantae > Streptophyta > Magnoliopsida > Lamiales > Linderniaceae > Craterostigma > Craterostigma plantagineum. The sequence goes on from JAPQWV010000015.1 coordinate 6,421,399, forward strand.
TTCCATGTGAACAAAAAAAATAAAAAATATTGAACATTAGAAAGACTCGGGAAAAATATGAGGGAGAGAGTGATTGTATGTAACCTTTTCCCTTGTTCTCGAATCCACTTACGAGACAAGCACATATCCATGGCCGACCAACGTGGGATGCTTTTGCACCTCCTTTCAGTTCGCCGTTGTGCTGACTTAAGCTGCAAAGAATCACGAAAAAATTACCGAAACAGAACTAAGAAAGAATAAGACACACATATAGGATGTAAGAAGCAATTGTGACTGAGAGCAGCAAACACACAAAAATTCCGAACTTAAAGCCGCCATCGTTATCCTGATTTGCTGAAATGATTAAACAGAGATACTTCATGAATCTTCCATTCGCTGTCTAGCTTTAGAGATTGAATCCTCTCTACGTAATGTGCAAGTATCTAAAGCAGAAGGAAAAACTACAGAAAGCTATCAATCGCATAAATAATGAACTAAAGAAATAAAGCACGAATCCATAAGACACTCGATAGAACAGAGATTGGAGCAGCTTAAAGATTAAAAAAAAGAGTTCCATATAATTACCGGCGTGAGAAATCGTTGGTAACGCCCACGTAAGTTTTAATCGGTGGGTTTGCGGAGATAATTAGGTAAACGGTCCATCGTTTTTGGTTAGAGGATGTCGAAATCGAAGCTGGTTCTGATGATGGCGAGGGTTCATCGCTCGACGAAGGGATGGACGAATCCCTCGAATGATTTACGGATAAAAACCTTGCCTTTGCTTTTCTGTTGATGGAAAGAAGAGATTTTGAGGCTAAACTTGAATTGGGTTTCAGTGATTTGAAGGTTCTCGACAATGGCTGAGCCATCATTCTTTACTTTCTGGGAATTCAGAGATTAAAGCCCTCCATAGCCGTGTTTAAACACCATTTTCTGATTTGGTGAAGTTCCTCCCCAAACTTCACAAGAATTTTGTACTACTTTTATTTGCTTTTTTTGCTCATATTTCGTCGTCCATCCTAATTCCTAATTGACAATTGTACTTAATGATACAGTTTGAATAAAGAAAGGCTTTCTTGTGCAAATCACTTTCTTACCCTTCATTAAAGAAAAAAAAAGATGGACTGACCAAAAGATGATATAAGATAGATATCCGATTCAATAGTTAGTAGCAGATGAAAAACCGCAGCTCACATCACATATAATTCCTCAAAACTCCTAATAACATCATCGTAAACTATTACCGAGCACAAACTTAAACCAAACTTAAACCATACACGTCTTGTTAATGATCTACAACGATCGATTATCCTATATATCTTCTGTTGTTGCCTTGCCCAGATCATCTTGACCGTCCATCTCAATGGGGGGATTGTGCTTATCAGAAGGAAGCTTTATCCTTCCTAGGGGTGGTTCGGTACGGTATACCGTACCAAAACCGTGATACCGTTTACCGTACCGAAATTTCGGTATTGAAAAAAATCATACCAATACCATACCAAAATTTCGGTATACCTTAAATTTCGATACGATATCATACCGAAATTTCGATACGGTATCGGTATCATACCTTCTATACCGTTCACACGGAGGATTTTTTACCATGCGTGTTTCGTAACTCGTTAATTCGTTGTTTTCGAATTTTTAGTCAATTCAAACTCTTTAAGCCTGATAAGATGGATTATTAATACCAAATTTTCCAAAATAAAAAAGATTTTTAATTCATAAAATAACCTTAAATAATTTACATATTTTAGTCAGTCTCATTAGTAAGACAAAGAACTTTACATAACCACAAAATACAACTTTATATAGAGATTAATTAAAATGAAACTGTTATTTAAAAAAATTAGTGAAAAAGTAATTGCATTGCATCTTCACGCTTTCAAAATCCTGAAGAAAAAACATTAAAAAGGCCAAAATTAAACGTAACTTGAGTTAGGTATAATAAGTAAAATATGGTGGGCGTCAATAATCTTAAAAGGTTGGGTATAGTTAATAATTTATGAGCTAAATATATTTATGAAGATCCTTATAATATTTTTATCCAGTTAATATTTTTTAGAAATAATATAATATATGTAGGTGTGTGTGTATATATATATATATGTATATATATATAATATTTAAAATTTTAGTATTTCGGTATTTCGGTATAATCGGTATACCTAATTTTTAAAATTTTCATACCATTACCGTACCGAAAATTTTCGGTACGGTATCATACCTTACCAAAACCTTCGGTATACCAAAATTTTCGATATTTTCGATACGTTACGATACGATAAGGACGGTATATCGGTATTTCGGTATATTTCCCCAGCCCTAATCCTTCCAAGCGATCTCTGAGGAACAAGCTTGAGATTCTCACAGTTGCATATCTCAATCATGAATCCATCTGGGTCGTTGAAGAACAGCTGATCGATCTTCTCCGACGACGAATCTCCGCCGTCGCCGACGCTCCTCTTCATGTACTTCACGCCGTACTGCTTCAGCTTCTTCTCCACTTCCTCCATGCTCTCACACTACAATCAAACGTAAGAAAGACAAGAATCATGATCAGTGTAATAATAACTGATAAGTGAAAGCGAGAATCATCAATAGAACCTGGAAAGAGATGTGATTGTCCATGGGGTCGAGTCGGTGCTTGTCGCGAGGGAGCTTTTCTTCGTCGGTGCAGTGGACAAGATGGATGCCGACGCCGTAGTTGAACAGCCACGCGCCGTCGAAGTCCTTGAATGATTCCGGCCGGCGAACGACGACGAAGCCCAGCACTTTGGTGTAGAAGTCCATCGATTCCTCGACGGATCTGCATACCCTTGAGACGTGGTTCAGCGCCATGAGAGGAACTTTGCTGCTGTCTCCTTCTTCATCTTCATCCTTTCTATTGCCATTGCCGTTTTCGATTTCTTTCCATTCTTCTTCTAAGCTTTGCTGCATCATTGTTGTTGTTCCCTTTTCAGGGTTTTTCTTCCCTATCTTTTTCCCCCCGCGAATTCGGACCAAGTGCAGGCGTGAGAAAGAGCGAAGGGAAGATATAGTTACCATCATTCGCCTGATGGTTCTATGCAGAGGAGACGTGTCATCAACTGCGTCGTGTTGTCGCGCCACGTGTCAAATGTCTGTGCATCGTCACTGGGTTAATTACTCATAGGCCCCTAAAATTAAAACTTAGGGGAGAGGAAAGGTCTAATTGCAATTTTATATGACTCTAGGGGTCGTTTTGTATTTACGTGAACTGGTGGGGACCTTTTTCGCTTCACGTACATATCCATGAGATGACCGGTCCGGATCCTCTCTTTTCCACTGTGTTCCGCGTATATTACAACTTGATAAAATTAAGGGACGATTGGATTTCGCGCCCCATGTAATTTTTATTATAGAACCCAGGTCCTTGTCATTGAAAAATTAATATAAATGACTCATTTCAGAATTTAAGTTAGAATCATGGTTGTTGGACGAAAATACCCTTATAAAATAGCAGTTATGAAGTGGTATTCAGCGCCCCCAGTTCTGTTATCAATTCCAGTATACTGTTAGTAGTTATCACATAACAGGAAGTGTTACATGAATTGATATTGTAGATCCATGAAGTGGTACTGTAGACCCATGAAGTGGAACGGGTGAACAGTGAAGTGGTATTGTAGACACATGAAGTGGTACTGATGAACAATGAAGTTGTACCGTACACCCATGAAGTGATACTGCTGAACAGAGAAGTGGTACAACATTTGTAGACCTATGAAGTGGTAATGTTAAACACAGAAGAAGTGATACTATCGAACAAATAAGTGGTACAACGTTTGTAGACCCATGAATGTTTGCCCGATTTCTGCAGAAACACTTAAGGGTTCTGCTGTACCACTTCTCTGTTCAATCAGTAGCACTTCATGGGTCTGCCGTACCAATTCACAGTTCACCAGTACCACTTCATGGGTCTACAGTACCACTTCACGGGTTACAGTACCACTTCATGGATCTATAGTACCATACACTGTATACCACTTCTTCATAGTTGCTTTGCACGTTTGAATAAGACGATGGCAATGATCCGTAATTTTTTTTGTTTATTATGGGCAAATTTGTCTTTTATCGTGGATTATGTCCTTATTTCCAAATAAAACTTCAATTTAGGCACTTCTCTCGATTTTAAACATAAATGGGGCCTGAAACATAAAGCAAACACATAAAATGGGCTTGCATGTAATTAGGTCTAAAATTAATATTATATATATTTTCCTTTATCTTATTCATCATTTATTACATTAAAATAATTTTATTAATATTCTAAAATAATCTAAATAAAAAGTAAAAAGTTCTTTCATCTCCATTCGTCTCGTCACTACACTCGCCTCGATTGCAGCAGTCTCTGATGTTACCCAGACCTGGGCTTTGGGCCGGATTGGGCCGGTTCCGGGCCGGTTCTACCAGTTCCGGTTCAACCGGTTCCAGTTAACCGGTTCCGGCACTGTTCCGGTTCCGGGTCCGGTTCCGGAACCATTTTCCAGGGACCGGACCAGAACCATACGAAGAACCCCCGGGCCTCTTTTGGGCCGGTTCCGGTTCCAGAACCGGAACCGGCACGTTTAATTTTTTTTTTTTTTTTGCTATGAAAAAATTCTTTAGACTATGAACCTAAAAAATACAAATAAAAACATAAAAGAAAGAAAAATAATCTAAAACTTACAAGTTACAAAATACAAAAAAGGAAAAAATATTCGAAATAAAAAATATAATTTATTCGACTTGACTATTAATTTAAACTATGTTAGAGGCCTCTTCGTCTTCGTCCGAACTGGAAGAACGGAACTCGTCGATGGCGTTCTCCTGTCGGTTCTTTGATTCGGCCAAATACCAATCCTTCAATAATGTTAACATTGCGAGGGAAATCGGGTTAAGGCTTGCGCGTCTGTCGCCGATAATTCGCCCGGAGGTAGAGAATGCGGACTCGGAGGCGACGCTAGACGCTTGCACGACTAAAACGTCTCGAGCGACGGCGGAGAGGGTCGGATAAAGAGTCGCGTTCGACTTCCACCAGGCCAAAAAACGTCGAAGTCTTCGGGAGTCTGGAAGTTGTGGCTCAGGTAGAGCTGGATCTCATTCGTGTTCGACCCCGATGCACGCGTTTTGGTCTTCGTCTTTTGCGCCTTCAATCTTCGTAGTAGTCCCATTGCGCCGCCGCCTCCTTCCGACGAACCGGCTTCGCTCGCTGGTACGGGTTGCTCCACACTATGTCCCTGCTCAGATGCATAAAAAGAAAAAAGTTCTTGGAGAGAAGCGTGAATTGACGCATTTTGGTCGTCCACTTTCTTTCCAAGAAACTGAGCATAATATTCGAAAAAAATATCAAATGTATCAACACCGCAACTAGGGTCGAGTAAGGCCGACAAACCGTGTACTATTGGGATGGTTTCCCAATACTTCTTGAACTTCTTCTCCATATTTTGGATGAAGTTACACAAGTATGGATTGTTGCGAAACTCCACGAACTTGTAGCACATCGCGAAGAGGTTCGGGACGAATAATGGGGACGTCGGGTAGTGAACTCCGGAAAATTTCTCCGTAGCCTCGGCGAACACTTCAAGTATAGACACGACCAAACCTACAATATCCCAATCAAGTGGTCGTAATTCATACCTGGAGGTGGTGCCGACTGCGGCCTCGTTCCAAAAAGGCGTCAACAAGTCCTTGTAACGCATGAAGGTGCTGAGGAGGTGGTACATCGAGTTCCACCTAGTCGGGACTGGCAACGGAAACTTCTTGTACGGGAGGTCGGCGGCAAGGACGGTTTGCTTCCACGACGTTCCGATGCGGCGTTCCCGAAGTAACTTACCTATTACCTTAAACTTTTCTACAATATCTCCCAAAACTTCGTCAAAAGCACATTGCACACACAAGTTAATAATATGGCAAGCGCACCTAGCATGTAATAATTTGCCGTCTAAGGGTAACCTAAGTTGCCTACGAAGGATCCCTATCGCTACGTTGTTCGCGCTAGCATTATCTAAGGTGATAGACATAATCTTATCTTGAATACAATATTTATTAACGACATTCAACACATAGTTCGATATCGTAGTGGCATTATGTTGCGAATCTAGGGGATCTAGGGAAAGAATACGTTTTTGCATGGTCCATGTTTCATCTATCCAATGGGCGGTGACGATTAAATAAGATTGCGATGTAATATTAGTCCAAATATCGGTAGTCAAACTAATCCTACACGTAATGTTGGCTAAATGACTAATTAAGCTAGTTTGATATTCCTTAAAAGTTTCTAACACATATTTCCTAAGGATTTTACGGGTCACGTTATGGAATCCGGGTTGTATCGTACTCGTAAATTCGATAAACCCTTCACTTTCCGCAATGCAAAAGGGTTCTTCACACATAACTACGAATTTAACTAATGCTTTTTTAGAAATTTCCTTAGTAATAACAAAATTCTTACCCGTACTTACGTTTATTTGTTGTTGTCGGGGTTCGTTCCCTACCGGCTCTAGATCCCCGAAGTTATGCGCCCTCTGGAGGTGTTTTTTCATCGAGCCCGTCCCACCTTGATTCGATCCGGTCTTAATTGTGTAGGGGTGGCGGCACATTTTGCAATAAGCGGTACCTGAAGCGGCATTATTTTTATCCATTTCTAAATCGAAAAAATTCCATACCTTAGACCGCCGACCACGCGGTTGTTGCTTCCTTCTTGTCGTCGCCGTAGAAGCTTGGCTCGGTCCCTCGTCGGTCGCTCTCGTCTGTTCCGGTTCCGGTATATCGGTCTCCTCGTCGGTGTCGGCATTTCCCCGAAATGTGTCGGCGTGACCTAAAACCATAAAAACATCTTCGTCATGAGGGTTAGGATTTCTCGATGACGACGCCATTAGTGTAAAATAATAATTCAATTATTGATAATAATAAGTGAGTGTGTGTAGGTAGTAGTGTAGTGTAGTGTTAATAAAATAATTATTAATGTTAATAATATTAAATATTAATAGGATGATTTTTTTGAGAGCTTTTGGAGAGAGTTTGGAAGAGATTTGGATGTAATTGTGAGTTAAAATGGTTAAAATGAGGTGGTATTTATAGATTTTTCGTTTGGGGTTAAAACTGTAATTTTACAGTGTTTAAAAATAATAAAAAAATATGAAGTTCGTTGGCCCAACGGCTATAGCCGTTGGGCCGGTTACCGGCCCGCTAACCGGCCCAGCCCAATTTAAATGGGCCGGTTACCGGTTCTGGAACCGGTTATACCGGTTCCGGTTTTGGGCCGGGTTAACGGGCCGGGTTAACGGGCCGGTTTTGGGCCGGTTCCGGGTTGGCCCGGCCCAAAGCCCAGGTCTAATGTTACCCATCGTTGGCTAAAAATCTGTGTAATTTTGTTAAAATGAAGTTCGTTTTCCATATTCGTTCGTCGTCGACCGTCGCCACCGTCGATCGTCGTCGTCCTTCTCAACCCTAAACTCTGAACCATAAACCCTACGATGAACCTAATACTAAACCCTAAACCTTTAACCCTGATCCTAAATTCTAAATTTTGAACCCTAAACTCTAAATCTAAACTAAATCCTGAACACTGAATCCTTGAACCATAAACCCTATCCTGAACCCTTAATTCTAAACTCTGAACCAGCTTCGAAGGGCTTCGAAAGAACGAAGTCAACGGCCAAGAAAGTCAAAGACGGAGCATTCCTCGGCATTAATTGGATTAAGCTCAAGACCAAGCTTTTCCACAAGAAATACAAAAAAAAAAGGATTTCGTTTTTTTTTTTTCAATTGAATTATTTTGTATGTTGCTTATCTTTTCATCAACTTTCTAAATTGTTGTATGCATGCTCTAATGGTCATGTGCTATTTATTTTTGGGAGCCACCTTTCGTTAATGTTTTATCATTAATTCAGATCTTAATTGGATCAATCTTGTTCGCCCTTTAATGCGTGTGAGTGTGTGGTTTGAGGAGTATTTCACAACTAGCAAGCAATCTTTGTAGGAGTTGAGAATTAGACGCAGTTCATTCATAAGTTCGAATTCACTTGATCGCTTAGTAATTGATATCTACCTCGATCTTAGAGGGAAAGTATGAACCAAATGATTATACGCTTAGGCTTGTTTGGTTAATAAGTTTAGGCTTTTTAAATGTTAGTTTAGGCCATGTTAGAGTGTTTTGGTTTCACGAGTTTAGATAAAGCCTTTGTTATCATAGGTCTAAACTCATATTTACGAATTTAGATAAATACGCATCCTCAAATATGTTTATTTAGACTCACTAACCAAACACGCATTTTATTTTATGCCCATTAATCGGTTTTATAAACCTTATGAGGTTGGGCAGATTTAGATACTACTTAATCATAGTGTAGAATTATTTTTTTTTAAATGAAGAATGTGGAAACTTAAATGGTGTTTTTTCAATAATAGGGATTTACAATATAAATAAAATGTATACCAATAAATTGTTAAACAAAGCGCATCTGGTGTAGTGGTATCATAGTACCCTCCCACGGTACTGACCGTGGTTCGATTCCCCGGATGCGCATTTTCGATAAATTCCATCTACTTTTTTTTTTTTTACTTTGTTGGGCAAATTATTTCGACAAAATCACGGAGAAAGAAATTAATTTTGGCATTTTTCTCAACGTTCGAAGAACCCTTTGATTTTGTGTGTCAAATTCAATTCTTGAAGACCACATGGGAAAGAAAACTCGTGGCGTATAGTTGCCCAAAGCATCCTCCTTTGGAACCTTCCCAATAAGCCCACGTCAGCAAAAGCTCAAAGGAAGAAAGAAATACACCTCTTCTCCCTTCCCCTTCCAAGTTGCAACCCTTTCTTACTGTTTGACAGCAATAACAATCAGCTTCCGTGCACGGCGCATCTCTCTCCTCTCCTTTCCTTTCATCAATGTACAGATAAATGTGAGCCATCGTTGTCGCAACCTTCAATCGTCTGATTGGGTGTTTTTGGGATCCCAATTTTTTACCTGAGAAGAGAAAGAATTAGGCGAGCGATGGCTCTTCCTTCTCCTTCGTTCCACTGCACCCTTTCTACGCCCTCGCAACGACAACCCATCCGCCGCAGGTGGGTCGGGTCGAAACCATCTTCGGCGTCGGTTAGGCTCGCCTCGTGCCGCGCGCACGCTCCTCACTCTTCTTCCTCCTCGTCGGGCGGCGATAGGGTGCACGAGCTCAGCCGAGGCGGCGCCGCGCGCCGCGGAGGATCCTTCCCCGTGTACGTCACCCTGCCGTCGGACGCCGTGGGCCCGACTGCTGAGAATGTGAGGAGGAGGAGGGCGACGGCGGCTGCTTTCCGGGCTTTGGCCGCCGCCGGCGTGGAGGGCGTGGTGGTGGAGGTTTGGTGGGGTTTGGTGGAGAGGGATTCTCCGGGGAGGTACAGATGGAGGGGTTATTTGGAGATCGTTGAGATGGCGAGGTTGTTCGGGCTTAAGGTGAGGGCTGTCATGGCTTTTCATCAATGCGGGTCGGGCCCCGATGATCCGTTCTGGTAAACTTTCTTGCCCGGGTTGACCTTACATACAGTTTCTTGATGTAATAATGATCAATGTAGTGGCAGCCTATATTTGATATCCCTGGTGCTGATGCATAGATAATATATATAGACTGTGGATTTATAGTGTTGAAAAGGCAAAAGTTTCTTACTTGCAAAACGATAGATGATTGGCCATTCTTTTGCTTAATTGATGTTTTTCTTGCACAATCGGTATGTGATCAACACAAAGGATTAGTATGTGAAGCAGTGAAAGAAGAAAGGTGTTTACACTTTACGGAGTGCTATTACAGCAAGTTCTTGTCAGATTTAAAGCTGTTTTTACTCTACAAACCTAGGATTCCACTTCCTTTGTGGGTACTCGAAGAAATGGATAAAGATTCAGAGATGGCTTTTGCTGATAAGAAAAATCTCGAGTACATCTCTCTAGGGTGCGACGTTCTCCCCCTATTACACGGACGATCTCCTGTCCAAGCATACGCCGATCTCATGAGGAACTTCAAAGATACGTTCAGGTCGTTTCTTGGATGCATCGTAACTGTAAGAAGCCTCACAACCTCAAAAACTCTACTTTCTCTCTACATTTACGTAATTTTTCTCACTAATTTTACTACCCCTATTCAAAGTTTGGATTTTTAAGGTTGCTTTTAGCATTTCATTTTATTGTTAGGGAATTCAAATTGGACTTGGCCCCGGCGGCGAACTGAGATATCCTTCTTACAAAACAGAGCAAACATGGAATTTGTCCTTGGGCAAAATCAGTGAATTCCAATTCTATGATAAGGTATATGCTTTTGGTCAAACTCGCTTGGCATCTCCTTAACGCACCGTAAATGTAAAATAAAATAAAATAAAATAATTCCGCCTTCTTTATCTTGTTCAACTTGCCAGTATATGCTAGCTTCCTTTAACGCATGTGCCCAAGAACTGGAACTGAACGAGTCGATCGACCATGGCTCAGCACAAAATCTTGAAACTAAGGTCAGGGAATTGTTCGCCGATTGGCACTCAAAAATGCTGCTTTTGCACGGAGAAAGAATCTGCAGCGAAGCAGCTTCCATTTTTCGCGGCACAGAAGTCAACTTGTCAGGAAAATTACCAGCATTTTATCATCGTTATTACGCCACTAGGGAGTCGACGACGTCCAGTTATTACAGTACTATGATTACGGACAGATACGTACCCATAATTCGAATGTTTGGGAGGTACAATTTCACGGTACTATGTTCTTGCTTCGAAGCAAAGGATCCCAGAGAACAGTTATCAGTATCTCCTTACGAAAGCCCAGAGAATTTCCTAAAACGAGTCTTCGTAGCCGCGAGGAACTGCGACGTTCCTTTGGAGGGCGAGAATTATTCGAAGGAAATGGACGACGATTCTTTCGAAAGGGTTCTGAGGATGTCGAGGTCGTACTGCGACGGGCAAAAAGCGCCTTCCTTTGCGTTCAACTTCGTGAGGATGGACAAGAATTTGTTCGAGTCGAGGAATTGGATCAGCTTTACGAGGTTTGTGAGGCGAATGTCTGATGTTAGAATGTTTCAGTCGGGCTCTGAGTTGGGCGGAGGAGAGGCGAGCTTTTCCTCGGGCTCGACTTCTGCTTTTACAAGGGTGATTCTTGCTTATTAGTAAAGATGAAGATGATGATTATGCATTATAATTTATATTAACACTTATGAGTAAGAGATGGGATATGCCTTCATTGATTTACTTTGTTGATGATGATTGTGATTGTGATGGCTTGTTGGAGATTGTGGGAGGTGTTTAAATCTTCTATTTTGAGGGGTTAATTCTATCTCACACAATGTATTCTATCTTCTTGATGATGGATGTAATAATTTTTTGAGCTTATGTATGTGTACGGGAAAAAGAGGAAAAAAATGAGTCGAATATAAAATATTATTTGTGATTTGATTAGGGGTGTAACCGGAAAACATTAGTATATAAACGTTCGCTACTATCATTTTATTTTTTTTTGACAATTTTCTTTTCTGAAAAAGAAAACGTAATTTGCGACCCAACTTTATAATCATTAATCAAAATTATTGACTTCAAGGAAGCGCATCGATAAAAAGTAACTACATGAGATAACAAACACTAAAACACTAACAACAAGCTGTTATTAGTAACAACAGTAGTGTGAGAAAACACACATGAATAAGACAAGACATACAATATAGTACACTAACAAAATCACTTTCTGGAAAATCGTAACAGAACAACAAAATATACACTTAACACTTAAAAATCATCCTAAAATACATACCTCTACATACCTGTAATAACCTTTAACTCAGCTCACTGTCCAGAGCTTTCACATGAGCTCCCAAGATTCGCATTGATGTCATGAACCAAAACTCTCACGATATTACCGCCCGACGAAGATGACGAACTCGACAAATCGATGCATTCATGCAAATCCGCGTCGCATACTATCAAAACCCACTCGTGATCGTCGTCGAGATATTTAATATCGAAAGTGCCCATTTCCAACTTTAGCCTCTTCGAAACCTCTTCTCTCAAACTCAATATACCTGCATCAGTATTGAGTCGAAACCTTATGATATCTTCCCTATAAGCAGCTTTTACAGTAACGATCTTCGGATGGGATTTCTCTTGAAGCTGATTTCTTCTGCCTAAATCGATCTTTCCTGCGAGATTCTCGTCCAATACAGCTTCGTTGGGCTGCAATAACTTCTGTAAGTCGTGGGAACTTCCCGCATCTTCGAGCAGCATTCCTCCGAACACTTCGTCGTTCGTCGTCATAAAATCGCCGGGGATAGAAATTGCTGCTGCTAAATTGATCTCTCCTATCTGCGCTTCGTCTTGGTCATTTTGAGGGGAAGTTTTGTTTCTATTGGACGAAGTACCTTGGCACGAGCCCTGAGAAGCAGGCGCCTCTATGCTTTCTTCCCTCGAGCCACTTTGAGTTCTCGATCGATCATTTCTTCCTTTACCTTTCGAAATCGGGGTGTTTAGCTGCTGTGGGTCGTGGAGTTGTTCGTCGAACTGAGGGATGTTGACATCTTTCTCGTGGAAATCCAACGGTTTCTGGCCAGATAAGCTTTGTGGGTTTGCTCCGCTTATATTTGCTGCCCAAGATGGGATGGGATTTGCATCTAATGAAGTCAAACTGAACGAGCCTTCTCCTCCTCCATGCACTGATTCGATCACACGCTTTAGCTTTGAAAGAGAACGGTTCACTTTGTTTATCTTACGTGAGGGCCAACGAGAGATTCCGTGCTGGCGACATATACGCTTCATGGTAGTAGGGCACACTGGAAAACAACACAAACGACGAGTAATAGAATTAGGTTAGATTGTAATTATTCGATAAGTTAAACAAAACCTTAACAGTTCGTCTGATAAAAAAAAAGCATACCGCCGAGGCTCTTCGCAGCATCCTTAAGACTTCCGGCGAAATACTGCTGCAGAACCTCTAGACTGATAGTCTTCTCGGCCTTTCCCCGTTTTCTCTCAGACTTCTTCTTTCCATTATTAACTTCATTACCATTGCTCACATTTTCGTTGACTTTATTAACGTTTAGCTCTACCTTTACGCCTTCAACGATCGGTAAACTGACATTCCTCGTAGGAGAAGAAACGACATAGTTTTGTTTCAAATCAGCTTTCTCATCCGAAGACGCCTTAACGATCTCAATTGCCCTCCATTCCTCATCAATATCCTTGCCCGAAGCAACCCTAAGGCTCCCAAAATGCTGCTTTATGGTCAGCAAAATAGAGTCCAACAACGCCTTCTGCTCCTGAAAACTTTCGACGCTAGTGGGCAGAAAGAATTCAAGGACATAGTCGTCATTTCCAGTAAATTTGCTCCTCAGGCAAATCGCAAAACTGCTCCTCAGCCCGAACATTCTCGCATAGTGCACCAAAGGGTACTGAGTCTTGCAAAACTCCGTAACATTCGGACAGAAACACGAACTTTTCGATGCAAAAGCCTTCCCAGCAACGCCTTGGCCCTTCTGAAGGTGATGCTCGGCACAGGCATCTCTAAAGCCCCACATGTGAGCGTCAACCACGTAAAAAGCCACCTCGGTCGTGGACATGCATACTTGGCCCTTGCAGCTGCCGTCGAAGCTGCTGCAGTTTTTCTTGAAGCTTCCTCCGTTTGCTAAGATGCTTCCGTGCATGCATGGGACCCACGTCTGGGCTAGTGGGAGCGTGTGAGTCTCGCAGACCACTGTGATTATCTCCAATATTTCGGCGAGTGCGTTTTGGCGCCCTTGATTGCATATCTGCGCATCGCAATGAAACGTCAAGTTGTTGAAGATAAATCTCTAGGTGAAACTGTCCCGAAATTAAACGCCTGGCTTACCTGCGTGCTTCGATGATCTAATATCTCTGAACTTTTCAAATTTACAGCCTGCAGAAGAAGGATTTTAGTTAGGCTGTGAATCCTAAGGATGCGCAATGCGATTCAACGTAGAGAATAGGAGAGCAACAAAAATACTACCTCGAGCGCTTTGCAGACTTTATCAACTTCAGGGGCATAATTGATAATAGGGGAGGTCATAATGAGCTCAAGGACCCCAACACAGGTCAGCCCCGAAGGTTCAAACACGGGCAAAGCTAAGGTCCCTCGAACATTGTAATGCAAAGCGTGGTTCAGGCGTGGGAACTCTTTGCTCGAATAGTACTGCACGTTAGGCGACCATTCGGGCAGTTTCTGTCTGAATACACGCCCGGGCAGCCCGAGGTCTCCATCAGCATCCCCATCGACGGAGAACATGTATATCTGAGAAACCATCCTATATTGATGGAGCCCATTGCTGTTGTGATCGAGGACAAACGGTTGTCCTGAAGTAGTGAGCATGAATCGATCGCCGTGTTTCACGGGTGCCCAAACCTGAGCTAGGACGTGCTGTTCGGTCGAATCTTTGAAGTATCTCAAGGCTCGAGCCATCCTTTCTTTAATCACACAAGTTCCATCTACGTTGTTGTCTAGTGGCATCAGCCCTACGAATGGAGAAGGCAGCTGCTTTCTGTCGTCGTGGTGAGATTCATTATCTTTTACACCGTCGGAAGTTCGAGTGTCTGCATATAAGATTAAGATTCAGTGAACATCTACAGATAATGAAGTCTATGATAACTATCAAGCTATTCAATATTTGGATTGGATTGGATTTCATAATCAATTGAGATTTCTTTGATAAGCTCTTCACGGTCAACGATTATCAATCGAATAGTTCACAATATAGTACAGTCAACTCCACAGCTTAATTCAAAAAACACGATTGAACTGTCGATTAGGGATATCAAAAAAAACCTACAGGAGAGCATCCTTAAACCACCGCCACCAGCCACAAAACCGCCGCCGCCGTTGCTGACGTCATCGGGAAACGCCCAAAGCGGTGAGAACGGCTGCTGCTGCTGTTGGAGGTGCTCGGAGCTTGGTATGAAAAACGGAGATCCAACTATTTGATCCAACGGCCATGGACCGTCGAGATCGAGGTCAAAGTCCATCATGAATCTGCTGTTTTTGGTATCCTCTTCGGGATCCGAGGGCATTTTCGTCACTAAAACTAGCAGTACGAAGAGATTATCAAGCTCTTGAACTGCTCTCCGTGATTATCTGGTAACTTCGAAGATCGAAGACGACGAAATAACTGATGTGTGGAGGAGAGAAGTATGAAGATGATGATGATGATTGTTGGCTGAGAAATAAAAATATTCGAAGATTGTGTAGTACACAATTTCCTTAAAATAGATTCGCTCCCTCACGTATGTGCTAGAGGTTCACGAGCGTCTATTTCCCAGGATACTTCGAAAACACACGGCGTTCGTTTAGCACAAAAACGACACCGACTACGAACGGAATAAGAATTATAGCAGAAACAATATTTTATGAAGTAGTATTTTTTTTTTTTCTTTTATTTCTTGTGTGTTTTTCCTTAGAATTAATGGCCTATTTATAGCCAAAATTTTGTAATAAAAAATAATAATTTTTTTTTTTTTTTTTAAATTATGACACACGTTGGATTGAGGAGTGGTTTTTTAACCACTCCATCAAATCATTCCATCACTAAGCATTATCCCAACTTCTAGAAGTTGGGCCTTCTAGAAGTTGGGCCGTTATTGGGCCAAAACTGAAGCCCGATAGATTTTTCCAAAGCCCAATTCATAAAGAAAATAATTTTCTAAATTCCTCATTCATATAATTAATTTATAAAATCAACTATAAATTATCTAACAATCCCCCACATGAATGGGAATTGTTTGGTTAACGTTTCTGCTAATCTAATGATACTCTGCATAGAGGATAGTATGTTTTACCATTTGAACTTCCTCCTTGTATGCACGCTTGGTTTACTGCAGTCCAGTAGAACGCGATGTCTTTGAACTGTCCCGCTTTTCGTGTAAACGAACCCACGTACACTACACAGAGACCATTTTTCTCTTGTTCCGTTCTCATGGTTTTGTCCAGTACGGCCATGGACACGTCCTGATTCTGCGAGGGTTTCTAAAGAACTAAGCCTTTCAGTTCTCCTTTGAAGCGGCCCCACTTCTCCCTAACATAGGTGACTTCTCACGTCGCGAGTATTTTCATCAACACTCTATGATAGTCATTAAAGCATCATAATGCTAGCCTTTTTTCCGTCATCACTGTTTCTCGACAGGAATGAGCAGGGTTATCCCCCACAGTGATACCAAGTCCTAAGATTAGGTTGTCCCTTTGAACCTAGATCTTGGGATCTCCAGTCACATAGGTAGGGTTTTCCTTCTTAGCACTTCTATACTTTAAGGCTTTAAGCCCATTCCTTTCGTCAACCTTTCAACTGCATCTCTATTTAACCCTTTGGTTAGCGGATCCGCAATGTTATCCGTCGATTTCACGTAATCAATCGAGATAACTCCAGTTGAGAGCAGTTGTCTAATGGTATTATGTCGACGACGTATGTGTCTCGACTTACCATTATACATAGTACTCTGTGCTCGTCCAATAGCCGATTGGCTATCGCAGTGTATGCATATAGGCGGCACAGGTTTTTCCCATTTAGGAATATCCTCCAAGAAATGGCGTAACCATTCAGCTTCTTCTCCACATTTATCCAAGGCAAAGAACTCGGATTCCATAGTGGATCTCGCTATAACCGTTTGTTTCGAGGATTTCCACGACACAGCAGCTCCAGCGAGTGTAAACACATAGCCACTTGTGCTCTTAGAGTCCTTCATGTCAGATATCCAATTCGCATCTGTGTAGCCTTCTAACACAGCCGGATATCGACCATAATTTAATCCATAGTCTCGAGTATACCGTAAGTATCTCAAAACCCGTATTATAGCGGTCCAATGATCCGCACTCGGATTGCTCGTGTACGAACTCAGTTTACTTATAGCATAAGCAATATCTGGCCTAGTACAGCTCATTAGATACATCAAGCTTCCGATAATCCGGGAGTATTCTACTTGAGAAATAGCCTCCCCGCGATTTTTCGACAAATGAACGCTTCGATCTAATGGAGTTCTAGCAACACCAGAATCACCCTTGCAGAATTTGTCGAGAATTTTGTCTACGTAATGAGCTTGACTCAAAACAAGACCGTTACTCGTTCGTTTGATTTTAATTCCTAAAATCACGTCCGCAAGTCCCATATCTTTCATGTCAAATTTCGAATTTAACATATCCTTGGTAGACTTGACCATTTTGTCGTTACTACCAACAATGAGTATGTCGTCTACATACAGACATAAAATAACATAGTCATCGCCCGTTTCCTTTGAGTAAACGCATTTATCGCTCTCATTGATTTTAAAGCCGTAGTTGATCATCGCGTGATCAAACTTTTCGTGCCACTTCTTAGGGGCTTGTTTCAAACCATACAAAGATTTGATCAATCTACAGACTTTCGTTTTGGTTCCCGGAGCATGAAAACCCTCGGGTTGCTCCATATATATTTCTTCGTCTAATTCACCGTTTAAGAAAGCTGTTTTGACATCCATTTGATGTACTTCCAAATTTCTTAAGGACGCGATAGCAAGTATCATCCTTATCGAATTTATTCTCGTCACAGGAGAATAAGTATCAAAGTAATCTAAGCCTTCGCGTTGCTTGTATCCTTTGATAACAAGTCTGGCTTTATACTTTTCCACAGACCCGTCTGGTCTCATTTTTCTTTTAAAGATCCATTTTGATCCTAAAGGTTTACATCCCTTTGGGAGATCAACTAACTCCCAGTATGATTCTGCAAAATAGAATCAATCTCGCTTTTTATGGCTTCTTTCCATAAAGGCCCGTCCACGGAGCTCACTGCTTCGTCATAAGTCAGCGGTTCCTTTTCAATCAAATATGTAACAAAGTCGTCACCAAAAGATTTCTCTATTCGGGCACGCTTGGTTCGTCTCGGTTCAATCTCATGAACCGTACTAGGAGTCTCGGTTTCTATATCATCTCGTTTAGATGTACCGGATCCATAATCGGATTTACAAGGAAATACATTTTCAAAGAAATACGCATTCCTTGATTCCATGACCGTGTTCTTGTGTATATCCGAAATTTCGAATCATATACAAGAAACCGATATGCCGTACTATTGTGTGCATATCCTATGAAAATACAGTCCACCGTTTTAGGACCAATTTTTACTGCTTTAGGCGCAGGTACGGCTACCTTCGCCAAACACCCCCACATTCGCAAATGTTGGTACGAAGGCGTCTTACCTTTCCATAACTCATATGGAGTTTTATTCATTTTCTTTCGAGGTATCCTATTTAATAGGTAATTACTCGTCAAGATAGCTTCGCCCCACATATTTGGCGATAGACCTGAACTCAGTAACATCGCATTCATCATCTCTTTTAATGTGCGATTCTTTCGTTCGGCCACTCCGTTTGATTGAGGTGAATACGGGGCGGTCAATTCATGGACAATACCATGTTCCACACAGAAGTTTCCAATTGGCGCTTCGTATTCTCTACCTCGATCACTTCTCAATCTTTTAATTTTCTTACCGAGTTGCGTTTCAACTTCGGTTTGTAGAGAACGAATTTCTCTAATGCTTCGTCTTTGCTCTTAAGCAAATAAACATAGCAATATTTGGTGCAATCGTCAATAAATGTTATAAAATATTTATTGCCACCACGTGTTTGAACGTATTTCAAATCACATAAATCGCTATGAATTAATTCAAGCGGTTCGGTACTTCTTGCTACCGAGGGGAAAGACGATCTCGTCATTTTTGCTTCAACGCAGATTTCACATTTATGTTTCGAATTAATTTCGAATGTTGGAATATGGTCCATGTTAATTAATCGACGTATCGATTCAAAATTAACGTGACCTAATCTACCGTGCCACAAATTGGAAGATTCAAGCAAGTAAACGGAAGAACGTTTTTCATTCTCATTTACAATAGTCATTACATTCAGTTTGAACAAACCATCACAGGCATAACCTTTACCAACAAACACACCCGACTTAGACAATATCACTTTGTCAGATTCAATAACAATACGAAAACCGTGTTTGTTCAACAAGAATCCCGATATAAGGTTCTTGCGAATTTCCGGTACATACAACACATCTTTCAGCGTTAGTATTTTTCCGGACGTCATCTTGAGCATCACGTTCCCTTTTCCTTCGACGGTAGCAGCAGCCGAGTTGCCCATGTAGATCTTTTCTCCTTCAACCGGCTCACAGGTAGAGAAGAATCTACGGTTCGTGCACACATGACGTGTAGCACCGGTATCGATCCACCATTCTTGTGGATTCGACCCAATCATGTTTACCTCCGAAACCATCGCGACGAGGCTCAAGTCCTCAACTTCTTTGGTGATGTCTTTCACCATATTGGCCTCGTGTTGCTTCTTTGGAAGTCGACAATCCGACGACTTGTGGCCTAGTTTGCCACAATTGAAGCACTTTCCCTTGAACTTATAGTTCGGCTTAGCGACGCCTCCGGTTGCCCCAAGTTTCGCTTTGGATTTAACCGCGCCTTTGCCCTTTTTAGAGCTATGCTCCACCACATTTACTTTCGGTTCAGATGAGCTCGACACTCTCTTTTCCGACCTTTTGTTGTCTTCTTCGATTCGAAGTCTAACAATCAGATCCTCCAAAGACATCTCCTTGCGCTTATGCTTGAGATAGTTTTTGAAGTCTTTCCAGCCCGGCGGCAGCTTTTCAATAATAGCCGCTACTTGGAAAGATTCACTCAGAACCATTCGTTCTGCATGGATCTCGTGCAAGATCAATTGGATCTCTTGTACTTGACTAATCACAGTCTTGGAATCGACCATTTTATAATCAAGGAACCGTCCGACAACAAATTTCTTTGTACCGGCATCCTCAGTTTTATATTTCCGGTCTAACGATTCCCACAATTCCTTAGCCGTAGCGACCGCACCATACACGTTGTACAGAGTATCGCTTAGGGCATTCAGAATGTAATTACGACACAGGAAATCAGAGTGTTTCCATGCATCAACAGCAATCATGACCTCAACGTTCGTCTCGCCGTCGTTCACCTTAGGCTCGACCTCTTTCAAGTAGTTGGCCAAGTTCAGTGTGGTGAGATAAAAGAGCATCTTTTGCTGCCATCTCTTGAACGTCGAGGCTGTCCCCATAAATTTCTCCGGCTTCTCCAGGTGGTTGATCGGTACGCTTGGCTTCGTAACCACAGGTATGGCAGTGGGAATAAAAGTAGTAGGGAGAACGTCAATGTTTCCTTCGTTTCTCGTAGATTCTTGGTTGTTGTGGAAATCCACGTTGTCTGACATCTTTGCGGGATCGTAAATCTATTTTAAGATTGTTGGCTGAGAAATAAAAATATTCGAAGATTGTGTAGTACACAATTTCCTTAAAATAGATTCGCTCCCTCACGTATGTGCTAGAGGTTCACGAGCGTCTATTTCCCAGGATACTTCGAAAACACACGGCGTTCGTTTAGCACAAAAACGACACCGACTACGAACGGAATAAGAATTATAGCAGAAACAATATTTTATGAAGTAGTATTTTTTTTTTCTTTTTATTTCTTGTGTGCTTTTCCTTAGAATTAATGGCCTATTTATAGCCAAAATTTTGTAATAAAAATAATAATTTTTTTTTTTTTAAATTATGACACACGTTGGATTGAGGAGTGGTTTTTTAACCACTCCATCAAATCATTCCATCACTAAGCATTATCCCAAATTCTAGAAGTTGGGCCTTCTAGAAGTTGGGCCGTTATTGGGCCAAAACTGAAGCCCGATAGATTTTTCCAAAGCCCAATTCATAAAGAAAATAATTTTCTAAATTCCTCATTCATATAATTAATTTATAAAATCAACTATAAATTATCTAACAATGATTTTGGATGGTATGTGGATAAATGGTGATGATGATTCCATTTCCATTGTAAGAGTAGAAAAATTAATATAAAACGTACATATTAAAAACCCATAAAATTCGAATGATAATATAAATACGAATAATATTATAATTTTCGTGATTGAGTATGGTATGGTGGTGGGAATCTATCCAAGAACCAGTATCCTAGCGTTTCCATTATTTCCTTCTTTTTCTTTTCTTTTTTCCCACACTCACATATACAAATTCATGTTCTTTTTGTGATGACATATACATCAATGTAGACGTGATTTAATTATTTTTTTACCTAGTGTGCAGCGATGTGAAAAGACAAATGCGAAAAAAAGGAGATAATTTAATCAAAATAAATAAACATAATAAGAATGTATTTATAGTACTGGGGCCGCAAAATATAACGCCTAATTAATATTTTTCACATAACCTCACTACCAATTAAGGTCATGGGGAAAATCCTAGGCTCAAAAATATAGATTTAATCAAACTTTTTTCCATAAATATATCACCAAATTAAGTTCATGTTGCCCTAAAAATCGAGGTCTCAAATGTTTTGGCCTGATTAATTTTTTTTACATAACTACACTTCAAAATCAAGTTCACGGGACCCTAAAAAAATTGGTGGCCTAAAACCGTTGCTTTAGTTGCTTTCCCAAAAGCCTGCCTTGGCAGCGTCAAATATAGAAGAAAATATAAATTTCTCAACCTTTTTTTTATAATATTTTGCTTTATTTATTTTTTGTGAAGATTCAATTTTTAGTAAAGATTCAAACACGTTCTCCGCAAAAAAGTAAGTTTCTTCAACAATTACTTTTAGTTTTTTGCCAAACGAATTAAGACAAGCAAATAAACATTAATTACATAAAGTGCGTTTTAATTTCCCTTTCAAGTGCCTCATAATTGGACCGTTTTTATTTTATAATTTCAGGTAAGGCAAAGTAGGTGGTCTGTGTCTTTCTTTTATTACATTAATGATGATTCAGTAATTTTCTAATGACAAAACTTGTATGTTATTGAAAGTGGATGACGCACAAAGCAAGAATGATTAGGGGTAATTATTGTTTATTTATTACAAAGATTGAGCATTAAAAATAACTTGTAGGCCTTGACTTAATTAATTAATTAAATTGAAGCCGCCTAAAACTACTTTAATCATCCTACTCACTGCATTCTTTTACACAGTGGATGTTGATGCAATATAACACCAATGAATATTCAAGAACCATTGACTATTGATCCGTGACAAATCGAATCTATTCAAATAAATCATATCTAATTTTGAGTTAGAAGTATTCAAATCGTGGTCGACTATCATGGATTTTTTTTTCCTTTTTCTATATCCTTCCATTCGTAATTGTGTATTTCATATTAAAACTATCTTCTTCTTTTTCCTTATGGTGATCTTGTTTTCTCTGAGATCACATCAATCTTAAGGATGATTACATATTGTTAATCACGTAGTCGTTGTAACTGAGGAGCAAACAGACTTATATAAGTGTATGTGTCAAAATCATATCATAAAAATTATATAAAAAAACAAAAATATCTTGGCAATCATGTTGAGAGTTGAGACGACATTGAATTATTATCATATAGTAGTTTCAAGGTTATATTTACACTGGCCCCACACTCAAAACACATAGATACACACACGTGTATGGATATGAATTATGTGGAGTAATAATATTCAAATTTTACCATCGCATTACTGTTGGCGTGGCAGCGGACCCGGTCAAGTAATACTGCGGCTAATACTTGAGCAATTAAAGATACAATATGGACACCGAGATGTAACGTGGAAAACCCCCAAACAAATCGGGTAAAAACCACGGGCAAGGAGGAAGAATTCACTATAGGAGAAATATAGGAGTTACAACCTCTCGTACTACAAAGGAGAAAACCCTCAATATCTCTCTTTATAGTCGGAGAAAATACCCGATAAACTCTCTATTATTTTTCTCTATTTTTCCCTCACACTTCTTCGGTGATTTCTCTCTATTTGCGGGATGCCTTATATGTCTGAGTACATTGCCTATTTATAGGCAATCGAACTCTAACAATGAGGTAATTGCTTACCTCATTTATAAATGTGAACAAAGAGGCACACATTTGAATTGTATTGCCCACGTGAAAGTTGTTCACCCCTTTGGACTTTTCAAAGTCGACATATTCTGACAATCTCCCACTTGAAGATTTGATTGAGGATCAATCTGATCTTCACACCATTATTTCTCCCTTGACATTTTGTTGCTTACGTCTCCGCTAGGCCACTCGAGGAACGAGACCAAATGAACTTGTCAGTGTTGATTGTCCTCTGACAGTAAAGTCTGCTCCTCTGTAACATAATGCAACATCTGAGGGTCCTCTGATATATCGTAGGATCCTCTTCACCGCGCTCCAATGCTCTTTGCCCGGATTCGCCATGGACCGACTTACTACTCCCACTGCATGTGCAATGTCTGATCGTGTACAAATCATCGCGAACATAAGACTTCCCACCGCTGATGCATACGGTACTCTAGACATCTCCATCCTCCCTTCTTCACTGATAGGACTCATACTTGAGATAATTTGAAATTAACAAGAAGTGGGGTAGAAATTGGCTTACAATCTTGCATATTGAAGCGTCGCAAGACCTTCCTCAGATAATTCTTCTGCGAAAGCAAATCTTCATGTTATTTCTGTCTCGGTAAATTTGCATCCCTAGAATCTTGTTTGCTGGTCTCAAGTCCTTCATTTCAAATTCCCTAGCCAACTGTGCCTTGAGTTCTTCAACACGAACTTTGTTGGGGCCTGCTACCAACATGTCATCAACATACAACAATATATGATAAAATCATTTCCACCAAACCTCTTGAAATATGCACAAGGGTCTGCATTCAATCTGTTGTATCCAAGGCTCATGATGAAGGAATCAAATCTCTTATACCAACACCTCGGCGCCTGTTTGAGACCGTATAGAGATTTGTTTAACCTGCAAACCAAGTTCCGTTTTTCTCTTCAAAACCTTCCGGCTGGAACATATAAATCTCTCTTCAAGATCTCCATGAAGAAAAGCTATCTTCACATCTAGTTGCTCTAAATGTAGGTCGAATGTAGCACACATCGCCAGGAGTACCCGAACAGTCGTCAGTCGAACCACCGGTGAGAATATCTCATTGAAGTCAATGCTTCTTTCTGAGCATAGCCTTTAACCACCGGTCGTGCACGAAAGCGCTCTGGTGCTGCTTCAGAAGAATCGTGTTCGACATACTTCCCTTGCACCTGAATCGTCGTAGTCACTGAGCGTTCCTTTGTAGTGATATCATTTTCTCCGATTCGTTTATCTTCTATGAAGATAACCTCCCTGCTGATGACAACCTTGTGGGCAGTAGGATCCCACAGGCGATACCCCTTCACACCATCAGCATACCCCAAGAACAAATACTTTCTGGACTTCGGATCCAGCTTCATAGTTTCTTGGGCGTTGTACATCACGTACACAGGACTTCCAAATACATGGAGTTTGGAATAATCCGCTGGCTTTCCGGTCCACATCTCCATCGGCGTCTTCTGATCAATTGTCGTTGAAGGCGATCGATTGATCACGTAGCAGGCGGTGTTAACTGCTTCTGTCCAGTATGATTTATCCAGACCTACAGCTCCCAACATGGCTCTTGTCCTCTCTAACAGAGTCCTGTTCATCCGCTCCGCCACTCCATTTTGTTGTGGAGTATACGCCGTAGTGAAGTGCCTTTTGATGCATTCCCTCTTGCAAAAGCTATCAAATTCCTTGCCAGTATATTCTCCTCCATTATCCGTCCTCAAACACTTGATCTTCTTTCATGTATCAAGTTCAACCCCGAGCTTTGAAGTTCTTGAAGGTTGCAAACACATCTCCCTTACTCTTGATATAAACACCCAACATCTCCGGGAGTAATCGTCGATGAAGGAGACGAAGTACTTTCCTCCTCCCGGGATGAAACCGGTGACTGTCATACATCAGAGTGAACCAATTCTAGAATATCGTTGCTTCTAGAATTTGATGTGTTGAATTGTAGCCGATGCTGCTTGTTTGCTACGCAATGCTCACAGAACGGTAGTGACACCTTCGTGAGACCGGAAGTGGATTTTGGCCCGCAAGAATTTTCATTCCTTGTTCCGACATATGCCCGAGCTTCTTATGCCACAGCATAGTAGATCTTTCAGTTGAATTTCCTGAAGCTATAGACGCTTCCCCTTCTTGCACCGTCTCTCCCAACAGCATATACAAATTCGCAGCGACCTTTTCACCTTTCATGACTACAAGTGCTCCCCGGAATATTTTCATTATTCCTCCTCGAACTTTGATTCACAGATTCACAGTCAAGATCATCAAGTTGTCCCACAGATAATAAATTATTCTTTAGACATTCCACGTGCCGCACTCCTTGAATAGTGCGAATTGTACCATCGTGCAACTTCAACCTCACGGTTCCAACGCCTACGATCTTTAAGGCATTATCTTCGCAACTATACACAGATCCTCCTAAGATAGGTTCGTAGTGGTTGAACCAGTCTCTTCGAGAGGTTTTATGATAAGTTGCGTCCGAGTCAAGAAGCCATATCTCGTCGTACGCCTTCCTGCTCTCCGTTGAGATAGCTGCTTCGCTACACAATACGTCTCCACCTGACGCGTTTGCCAGATTTCCTTGAGGATTGGAATTCTTCAGGCTCCAACAATCCTTCTTCAAGTGACCTTCTTTCCTCAGTGGTCGCCTTTCATATCCTTCTTCTTACTTCTCGATTTCCCCCTTCCTTGAGTGTGACTCCCACTTGAACCACGTTCCGTTGATCTCCCTCTCATCACCGTCAAAGCTTCGACCTGTTGCGAGCCTGCTTCCTGGTCCTCCTTGTTCTTTCACGATTTTCTTCTTCGAGAATAGCAGCTGCGATGTTATTGAAGACCAGAACCTTCGCGTTGTTCGTCAAGTTGATGATGAGTTGATAATACGAATCAACAGACTTTGAAGTAGAATTTCCGCACGTTCTTTATCCTCTGTTTTATACCCCAACGATGTTAGTTGGGAAAATAGAGTATTCAAGACGTTGAGATGCTCCGTCACCGAAGTAGATTCAGACATTCTCAAGGAGAACAATTTTCTCTTCAAGAAAATTTTGTCGTGTAACGACGTCGGCTCCTACAGATTGGCTAGATGGTCCCAAATTTCCTTTGCCGTTTTCTTTTCTTCGACGCTGGACAATATCTCATCTGCTAGTGCCAGATGGAGATTTGCGACAGCGCTCCCGTCCATCTCGTTCCATTTCTTTTCGTCTGTCACCGTGGTTGGTTTTCCATCGATAGCCTCGAGACAACCGTCCTTTCGCAAGTCGCCTTTATCTTTATTTCCACAGTGAGAAATTTCTCCCGTTGAACTTTTCGATATCAAACTTCGCCGCCATAATTTCTGCTCAGTCGTGAGCGATACCTCCGACGGGGTTGCAGCAGATAATTATTGAACTCGTACCGGCTTTTTCATCACCGTAACAAGGGCAGTATAATATCTATTATTTTCTGATGTGGAGGGTCCACGTTAGTGGCAACCACAGAGCATACGATAAAACAGATATATAAAACTCAAGCTAGGCTCTGATACCAATTGTTGGCATGGCAGCGGACCCGGTCAAGTAATACCGCGGCTAATATTTGAGCAATTAAAGATAAAAATGGACGCCGAGATTTAACGTGGAAAACCCCAAACAATTCGGGGTAAAAACCACGGGCAAAGAGGAAGAATTCACTATAGGAGAAATATAGGAGTTACAACCTCTCGTACTACAAAGGAGAAAACCCTCAATATCTCTCTTTATAGTCGGAGAAAATACCCGACAAACTCTCTATTATTTTTCCTCTATTTTTCCCTCACACTTCTTCTGTGATTTCTCCCTATTTGTGGGATGCCTTATATGTCTGAGTACATTGCCCATTTATAGGCAATCGAACTCTAACAATGAGGTAATTGCTTACCTCATTTATAAATGTGAACAAAGAGGCACACATTTGAATTGTATTGCCCATCTGAAAGTTGTTCACCCCTTTGGACTTTTTAAAGTCGACATATTCTGACAATTATCAAATATTATTAAGTAATGATAATATGCAACTAAATTTTAAAATGATTTTATTCTTCCATATATTCGATGCTAAATGAAAATTGAAATTCCTTGGGTCCACCATATACAGCTGGAATTTATTTATTTATTTGAGTAAAAGTGGAATCAACATTATCATCTATGAGATCAAGTTGCATCTAATATTACTTAGATTCCACAAGAAAACTTCGCGATACAGAAGAATCTGCAATTGGTCTCTTTCAATTCCAAGGAACTAACAATAAAAATAGGAAATTTGTTGTAAATAATCCATCCTATTGATTTTCTTCTAAAAATAAACCAAACTTTAAGTTATTTCTGAATAAACCCAACTATAATAGTTATCTTCTCAGATTAGACCCAAATTACCCTTTAACTTATTCAATAGGTTAAATTTTTTTCCCTTTTTATATTTTATCTTTTTCTTTTCTATTTGAATAAATTATTTTTCACACTTTAAAATAACTCAAAAATTTGAAAAAATATTTCGACGAACATCCCAAGAAATTCTTCATAAAATAATTAAAAATAGAAATAAATTGAAGTTTAATAAAATAAAAAATAATGACTTAAAAAATTCATGTTACTTTAATTATATTAATTAAACCTTAAAAAATAGCTACCAGATGAAATGAATTTAAAAAAAATCAAAACAAAATATTTTCAACGTACCACGAAATTCTTAGTAGATTAGTTAATTTTTTAAAAATTTCATAAAAAAGGTATCAAATACTTAGATCGAAAATTCCTGAAATTATAAATAAGTAAATCAGTTAAAATTAAAATATTCAAGCAGACGAAGTTCTTAATAAATATTTTCGTCAAGATATTTTAAATTCATTTTTTTATTTCTAAAATTTTGATTATGTTAATTTATATTAAGTTCGAGCAGAATTTTTTTGCAGTTTTTGAGGGATTTTCTGTGGATTTTTGTTTTGATTTTTCGTATTTTATTCATGTTGAACATACCCTTCGGTATTTCAAAACATAGAATTAGAACATATTAATAAATATATCTCCAACATGAATAAAATACAAAAAATTCAAAAATAAATTTCCACAAAAATCCCTAAAAAATGAAAAAAAAATACTCGAACTTAATACAAATAAAACATAATCAAACTTTTGGAAAATAAAAAAAATGAAATTAAAAATATATCGACGAAAATATTTATGAAGAACTTCGTCTGCTTGAATATTTTAGTTTTAATTGATAATTAACTTATTTATAATTTCAGGAATTTTCTGTCTAAATTTTTGATACCTTTTTTTGCGAAAATATTAAAAATATTAATTAATATACTATGGCTTTCGTGGGATTTACGCTGAAAATTTTTTGCTTTGATTTCAATTCTTTTCATGTTGGAGTTATGTTTTGAGGTTTAATTAATATGATTAAATTAACATGAATTTTTAATACATTATTTTTTATTTTTTTAAACTTTGATTTATTTATATTTTTAATTTATAAGAATTTCTTGGGAAATTCGTCGAAATGTTTATTTTCAAATTTTCGAGTTATTTTAAAGTGTGAAAAATAATTTATTCAAATAGAAAAGAAAAAAGAAGAAAAAAAGAAAAAATTTAACCTATTGAATAGGTTAAAGGTAATATGGGTCTAATCTGAGAAGATACCTATTATAGTTGGGTTTATTCGGAAATAACTTAAAGTTGAGTTTATTTTTATAAGAAATCAATAGGATTGATTATTTACACCAAATTTTCCATAAAAATAATAATTGAAATCACCAACTAGCAGTTATCTATACTATATATACTATTGTCTATAATATCTATTCTATTATATTAATGGTGAGGGGTGAATATAAACTTCTATTTGGTCTGTAAAATAGTTAATTTTTTCAATTTTATCCTTAATATTTTGATTTATTACAGTTTAATCCTTTGATTTAAAATTTGATTTTATAAATAACTTAATTAATAATATAACAATATAAAATGACTTATATATTTGCACATACATAGGATGTGAGAAATATACTAGTATTATATTAAGGGTGAGGGATGTCTATTAACTGCTAATTTGCTCTCTAAAATATTTACAATTTAACATCTCTATTACTAATTTCATTAATTAAATAATTATCAAATTTAACCCCTTAAGTTTTAGTTATTATACTTATACCACTATTTTCCTTTTATATATAAAATTATATTTCATCTACTAAACATAAACTATAAATTTCAAAACTAAAATTAAAACAATTATATTTTAAGCACACGCATAGAGTGTGCAGATAGTACTATTTATTATTATTACTATCTATATACTCTTATATTAATGCTCAGCAGGAGTTAAAAACAGCTCAATTTGGTGTATCAATCGACCAATCACAAATTTTTATCAAATTAATAATTAACAATAAAATAAATGATTTATATATTATGTAGCCACACATATAAGTATGCATTTAGACCAGTTATTATTTTATCCCATTATCGATATATTTGTATTTTGAAAGATATTATACATATAGTTAAATCTCAAAGCTAAGATTTGATTTTGATAGAATATAGGAATTTAAATTTGATATTTAAAGGTAGGGAGAATATTTGCGAAGAAACAATCAAGAATCTTGTGAATTGTGGCGGTGGTCAACTTCCCCTCCAACAATAAAGGGATAACCACATAAATGGTGAATAAATGGAGATAAATCTCTACATTATTATCTTCACTGAAGTTCTCAATTTAATATGGAATAAAGGATATTTACATTTTCAATGTTGAGATCGAGCCAAGAAAATATGTCGAGCTCCTTATTTAAACGCCCATCCATAACTCGCGTATTAATCTTATTCCATACACACATGTACACAAAAGTTCCTATTCAAGATATATGGAGAACAGAGGGCACAAGTCAAATAATAAAATGAACTATTGACTTTTGTTTATTATAGTATTAATTCAAAGCACTACCCTAATTAGTGCTTAACCACATCAATATTGCAATACACCCCGTGATATTGGGATCTTCATGTACATCTTTTGATTAAAATCAACTCATTAATTTTTTAATTCGATAATTATTATAATTTAAAATATTCTTCGTATTTAACAGTACTACCAAACAGTTATAGATAATGGATATTAAACCAGTCAATGGGTTTGCCTGCCGTTATTGGGCCGATTAGCCCGATTGAGTGACCCAACTAAAGCCTGTTTTCTAAGTTATAATCGATCTTTTTTTCACCTCTGATTTGTGATTTTGTATTACTCTTGAAGTGGAGTGGCGCTACGCTATATTCAGCTGAGCTCTGCTTTTGGTTTAATCGTTGAAAGAGAATGGAGGATGGCGTGCGGTGGAACGCGATGTACACGAAGCATGTTAAGCAGAAGCGTAAAGTGTATCACGATTGCTTTCTGCAGCTTCAATCCTCACGCAATAAGGTGATGTTTTCTTCTGTTTTGGTGTTGTTTAGTTCGTTCTTCGGAAACTTGAAATCAGATTATTCACGACGAACGCTTTATTTTCTGAATGCCGTGGTCTGCAACCGTTTCTTTTTTTTTTTCTTTTCTTTTCGTGACGAGTATTTGCTGCGTGAGCTGATATTGGCGCGAAGTATTTGCAATTTTGTGAATTTTGCCGGAATCAATAAGTTTTATCTGTAGTGTCGCTTTTGAGAGCTATCTTTGATTTTGTGTGCAATGCAATCTAGCTTCACCGTTTGTTTCGCTCACTAATTGATGAGGGATATACTTGTAGTTGTTTGTAGTTTTCAACTCTACATTTTCCAAGTCGAGGTGCCTTAAATCAATCAGTTTACTTGAAATAGTCACGGATTATGGGCTTTGGGGCAGTCTGGCTGACAGAACATAAACAGGTTATGCTATATGATGAATACGACAAGCTGTTGGATAGTAGATTTCTGAAGAAGGATGATATCGTTAAATCTGGCGAGTCACTGGTATTTGATTCCTACCTTGTTGACATTGGGGAACAGTGTAGAGACTGCAAGTACAATACTAATTTGAATCATCATGAAGATGAAATCAAAATTAAAGTTGAAGATTGTTCAAGCCCTTCGACCATCAGCAAGTCCCAGAGTAATTCCATTTCTGTTAATATCATTTCAGTTCCCTGAGTTGGATCTTATCTCATGTTATCCACGAATTGACCGTTATTACTGTTGAATTCATACAGAATATCTGAACTTTAGTGTTTTTCTTGCAAGATAAGAGGTCTAGTTTTGGCTTCGGAAAACCTAAAGCTCCAGTGAGTAAGACATGCTTGAGCCCTTCACAAAAAATTATTAGAGGTTTGCAAAATCTTGTATATTACATTTTTCGAATGATTGTCACTCTTTGTCCTTTTTAATGTTTATCTAGTTTTCAGCATGTTTTGGTCAATCTTCTTCAACGGGTTTTCGTGAACAATTTATAGAACTGCACTGTATGGAATAGTAATACCAGTTTTCCCGTTTTAGGCCTCAATAGAGGCATGTCCTTGTCACAATATGCAACTGAATACACTCATCATATATCCTGAACCTTCAGACTTCAAGAGAAATGAAGTGGACAAGTATAACTCTTCAGCGCATAGTTTTGACACAACAGAACCCATGAAGACAGGTAAAGGTTTAGGTAAATCTGGAACCTCAGTACGTTTATTTGTAAGTGTCATAATCAATATCATAGCCAGTGTACATGTACCCTGTCAAGCATAGACCTTGAATTATTGATTGACATCAGTTAATATAGTATTTACCAGTTGCTATCATTTCGTGCAGAGTGGCAGGTCTTGTACACGACACAACTAACTCAAAAGGCAAAGAAGTTCCATGATGGCATTTTACAACTTGTGGTCCGAGGATCGCAAAGACAAGTCTGGACCACAATTTTATTATAAATAGTTCGTCTTTTTCAACTATATACCATTTAAAATGATTGCCGTACCAAATCAATTCCAGAAGCACACAATGCATTTGGTTGGAAACAAAGTTTTCAGATTCCCATGAAGGCGCTTTTAGCCTTTTAACCTTCCAATCATTATTGTTTTCAGATTATGCTATGCGATGCAACGAGGACACAACTGGACCGAAGGTTTCTGAAAAAAGATGAAACGGTTTGCTCTGGTGAGACATTAAAGCTTGATGGTCACTTAGTGGAGATTGGGGAACAAGAGATTATTCGTGACTCTGTAACTGGCTCAAATCTTGTGGGAGAAAAAGTTGAACCAGTCAGAGAAACTGGTGTGGCTAATAACAAACTCGGAGTTACCAACATTAAGAAATTCTCTGCTGGTAAGTTCCCTCTCCACCATTTTCACAAAAACCTTCATATGAAAAAAGAAAAAGATTTGTACTACTTGTGAGACTTTCTGTAGACTCTTAATTCAATTTGTTTAGGCTTCACAATATATTCGGTTCTTGAAAATATATTTTTTTTTTCTATTGCTTTTATATGATCATTTTCTATTATCATTTCGTTGGAAAATTTTCCTAATATGCGTCCATGTTATCCTTGATTTCAAGGGAGAAGTGTATTCAAGACCCCTCCTCCATTGAAACCCATCAAAACTAGTGATTCAAGCATCAACGTCGACAGAGGCAAATCTAGTTCAAGAATCCTTGCAGATGAGCCTACTAAGCGCGGTGGTAATAAGCTCTTTTATCCCCAAACCAACCCCAAATTTTATTCTTTCATGATCTTTCTCCCCTTCCTATATCCCGCTACTCCATTTGCAAAACTCATTCGAATTTTTTTTTGTGACAGTGAATGAGATCTTGTCAACGCTCAAAAAGCCTACTCAGAAGAAACACGTCGCCGCGAACAATTCGTCAGACGCCATTCATTCCAATAGCAAAGATCATCAAACTACCAAAGAGTGTCCCGACGAACTCAGTGTAAAAAGTCCGACAGTGGAAGTCGTCGGCGAAAAAACCTCAAACTTCTGTCCAAAATATAGAAGGTTGCGATGAGCATGAAAATTCAACCAACAGCAGAAATAATTCCTACGGAGATGTTAGTATTGCTGCTGCTGAAGGTTTGATTGATTCTAACGAACTCTTCGATAGAGAGGAAAAAAGTCCCGAGAGGGATTCTCCTACAGAAACACGAGACTTTCCAAACTTCGACCTCGGATTTTGAAGATGACACAGTTTGGCTAACATCATCATGCATGCATGCATGCTACGTGGTCTCCAAGACGCGAGTACGTGGAAGGTATGTTTTTTCAACAAAAACTATGCGAAATTAAAAGCTGTCTGCTTTACTCTTGTGTGGGGTAATCATCAGTCCATAATTTGATCTAATAACCTATTGTTGTAATGACTGCAATGAATTTGTATCCCTTCTTTTCAACCTCGTTGCGAAGATTCAAATGATGTCCCAGAATCAATTATTTATTACTATGTATCCCTGTCATAAGTTTAATATAAGATTCAGGCCCTATTAGAAAAACTTTAGGTTAAAAGACTTAATGTTTGTAAAATTTGAGATAAGTACCTAACTAAAAAAGTGGTATAAGAGTTATATGAACTGGTATATGATGATCATTTTGTGTTACAAACATTCAATATGTAGTTATTGCAGAACAATGAAGTGGTACTGCAGAACTGGTATCGAATGATCATTAACTGGTATCAGATGATCTTTTTTGTGTTACAAAATTTCAACATATTGTTATTTTAGAGCAATGAAGTGGTACTGCAGAAATCGGGTCCTTAAAACCATAGTTAGTGGCGCACAGCGCATTAAGGCGCGAAGGGCCCGCCACAGCAACAGCCATGGCGCATGGCGCGGCGCGCGCAACATCGAAGGACGGCGCATTTGAATATTAAAGATTAAAATATATAGGGTCTACATATAATGATAAGAATAACCAATATGTATCATTAAAAAGTTATATATAACAAGCATATAAGCTTCATGAATCACTTTTTGAGTTTTCTAGCTTCATTTTATTTTCTTCGTCCGCGTCTTACCCTGCTACTAATTTTATTGTGTTTAAAATAAATATCTACAAGCTTTTGGGCCCATAAAATTTAAAAACTAAAAGGCCCAAATAAGCTTTTTGGGCCGTGTCACCATGGGCAACGGCCCATGGTGCGGGCCACGGTGACGTGGCGCGTGCCATGGCGTCGTCATGTTAAAGCCGTGTGCCATGTTTTAGAAATGACGCAATCCTCTCGCAACTATGTTTAAAACTAAATTTTTTCCCGATAGGGCCGGAATCCTAAATGAAACTTCTGATAGGGTCTGAAATGAAAAGTCCCCTTAAAAATAATTTTGTTTTTTTTTTCAAATTTCTTCTCGTGCCTTTAAGTGCACGTTGACTTACTCGAAAGAAAAGTAGCATTAAATTTGCCAATATCCCATCCCATCCCATCCCATCCCATCTTTTTAAACTTTTTGATTTAGTATAAATAAGCGTAAATTCTTACCACCTTGCATTGCATATTTGCATTCAAGTAGTAAATAAAAAAATAACAATAATTAGATAAAAAAACTGTCAGACATGAAGATCAAACCAATTCTCGCTTTAATGGTGCTCTTGGTGCTTGCTTTGTCCTCTCGTAAATTCCACATCTTCACTCTCTTCCCATTTTTTTTTTCTTATAAGTTTCATGCATTTTTATGAGCGTTTTAATGAATCTATTGCAATTATTATTATTATCATCATCTAACAAGTAAAATTTTTATTGGTGAAATTGAAGACGAGGCAAATGGTAGTTTGTGTCGAGCACCGAGCCGTAAGTTCAAAGGCGTTTGCTTTAGTGATAACAATTGCTCCTCAGTTTGTGAGAGCGAAGGCTTCAGCGGAGGCGAGTGCGAGGGATTTCGACGGCGCTGTTTATGCAGCACACCTTGTAATAAATAAAGTAAAAAGTATATATATGAATCAAATGTAGCAACTTATGATGTAATAAATAACAATAATTTCGCCGGCCATCTTTCTACGAATATTTCCTTTTTCTTTTGTGATCCTAGATGACGTGGCCGCACGTTGTGCGACTTCTATGCAACCATTTCCAGGAAGTGAATGGTTAAATGGTTAATCCACATATACACAAAGTATATGGTGGTGTATTGAATATACGTGTAATGCGACAAAATAATATTGATACTCAGTGTTATAGGTATTCTACATACATATACAATTCGCCGATGAGATTATAGATCAGAATTTATTTGCATGAGTAAAAATATGGGATGTGTGGTAGACACCCTGCAACAACATCTCAACCACGACGCTTATGTTTTGTTCTTAGATACATAGCTGGCATTCATGTATCATATACATATGGGAAAAAGTAATCGTGTTTTAATTTTAGGCACTTTGTTACAACAAAAGATTTTCAAAAGCACCCATGCAATCCATAATACATGACAATGGAAATTAATGATAATATTAAGCCACATTAAAGTCAAAATAAGGTCATCAGACTCAACACCAACTATTCATCTATATAGAGCTACTGCAATGACATTTCTCAACATTTATTATTTGAACAATACATCGAACCCCACCATTTCCTTTATATTTCCATCTATAGGAAACTATTCACAATATATATTCCTTCCTATATTCATTTATATTAAGTTTTTTATTATACAAAATTATATATTATTCTGATTCACTGTTATGTGATTATTTGAAAAAAAATAATAACTAAATTGTAGGTATATATATTATGGGTCATTTTGCAATCTTATTAAGGTTAGTAATATAATTATAATTATGGATCACTTTGGAATATTATTCACGTTGGAGAGTTAATTTCCAATTATATTTCAAGTTAAAAGTGATATATGTAGCATCGTAAATAAGGAAAAATGAAAAGAAAAAAGAACAAGGCAATTTAGAAATATAGGTCAGCCACCCAGATTATTTAAGCTAAATGATGACCTGTAACCTGATGTGGAAACTTGCCACATTCTCTCTTTTATAGTATTAAAGATTATAGATATTGATTTCACGTGAAGTATTAATTTCCAATTATATTTTAAGTTAAAAGTGATACAGTAGAATTTCTATAAATTAATATAGTTGGGACCGGCCAATTTTATTAATTAAAAGAGTTATTAACTAATCGATAAATTAACAATTATTAATTTATCGATAAATTAATATTTTATTAATTTATAGTGTATATTACCTTTCAAACTTCCCAAATATCAAATAACCTTTAATCTCCTATGTCCTTAACGAACGTCATATTAAGGATGAAGATGATAAAGATGACACTGAAGGTTCTATCATGGAGCCCCCTTCGCGAAACGACGCTATAAAAGCGGGCATCACATTGAATAATTTCTTGTTGACCTATGAGAAGACAACGCCAGAAGTTCTTACAATGATAAGGACAATTAGAGACAATATGTAAGTGGAAATTGAACAAAAAACAAAAGACATATGAGTCATTTTTCAAGTAATTTTCGTTCATGTAACATGAGAATGTTTTTACATATGGATTATTAATTTATAATTTATATGGGACCTATAGAAATTATCAAAAGTCTATTATCTTATAATTTTAGAGAATAATTAATTTAGTACGTTGTCCTCGAGTCGGGATCGGCCAGAAATATTATATTAAAGAGTTTATTAAATTATCGAGTATTAATTTATGGAGTTTCTACTGTATATGTAGCTGTACCTTTGTAAATAAGGAAAAGTGAGAAGTAAAAAAGAACAAGGCAACTTGGAAATACAGGTCAGCCACCCAAATTATTTAAGCTAAATGATGACCTGTAACTTGCTGTGGAAACTGGCCATATTCTCTCTTTTATAGTAGTGTAGCTATTGATTTCACGTTGGAGCATTAATTTCCAATTATATTTAAGTTAAAAGTGATATATGTAGCATTGTAAATTAGGGGTGGGCGTCCGGGTTCGGGTATTCGGGTTTTACCCGACCCGATCGAGTTCGGGTAGTTCGGGTCGGGTAATTCGGGTTATTTGTCGGGTATCGGGTTCCCGATACCCGATAATTATTAATCGGGTCGGATATCGGGTAGTAATTTACTACCCGATCGGGTTATTCGGGTACCCGACAAGTTATTTTTTAAAAAAATATATTAGTTTTTATACATAAACATTAAAAAAACTAATAATTACACATCTAAATATCAATATCTAACGTGAGTGATGTTATAGTTTTAAATAATATTTCGATTAATTTCTTATTTTAGTTGCATAATTAACAAGTGATATTTTATTATCGATGTATAAATCATTGTAAAAATTTAAAATATATAATCAAAATTTTTATAAATAAAACATATAAAATATGTATATATTATATTTATTGAAAATAAAGCATCCAAATATTTTAAGTGATATTAATATATAACATGGATATTTTGATATGTTTATTTCCTTACATTATTTTTACTAATTTTTTTCAATTCAAAATCGGGTACCCGACGTCGGGTACCCGAACCCGATGTATACCCGACAAGCGGGTACCCGCCGTAGATCGGGCCGGGTTCGACTAGTGAAAATCTTAACCCGAACCCGAATTATCCGAACCCGAACTACCCGATACCCGACTACCCGACCCGATGCCCACCCCTATTGTAAATAAGGAAAAATGAAAAGAAAAAAAGAACAAGGAACTTGTAAATACAGGTCAGCCACCCAAATTATTTAAAGCTAAATGATGACCTGTAACCTGCTGTGGAGACTGGCCACATTCTTTTATAGTAGTATGGATATTACATTGTCTTCGTTTGTTGCTCCCTTTATGGAAAAATAATCTACGTAGGTTTGGAAAATGTAAAAGCGGAGAGATAATATAGGGAAAAAAATTATGTAACAAGTTCCCTTGAAGTTTCATTATGTATTAATAAGGGTGACAATTGGGCATGTATTTCTTATGCCCAGATTTTAAACTGGTCGAAAGTGAAACTTTTTGCTTCACTTCTTTTGTTTTTTTACTGATAATCAAGAGTGGCGACAGTGTGTCCACAGACCACAAGTGTTGAGCAGTAACCGAAAAGAAAACCATTCGATTAGGAAACATATATTATAATATATATTAATAATTATAAGTGTGTATGGGATTAGCACAGTGTTTTTCGTCGTCGTAGTATACTTATAGAAATAGTCATCATGTGGGAATACAATTACTTTCATACATATATATATAATGCAAATTACGTCTTAGGCCCCAAAAAAGGTTTTAAAATAGGTTTCAGACCCTATCAGAAAAACTTTTGTTCAAAGGACCTAAATTTTATAAAATTTAGAGATAAGAACCTAAATTTTGCAAGTGTTATAAAGTGTATATGAGCTTGTATCAGACGGTCGTTTTGTGTTATTTCAGAACAATGAAGTGATACTGAAAAATAATGAAGTGGTACTGCAGAACAATAAAGTGAAACTGCACAAATCGGGTCCTTAGAACTATGAATTTTCTGATAGGGGCCTGAAACCTAAATGAAACTTATGAGGGGCATGATGTAAAAGCCCTATAATAAATGATAAAAGAGAAAGCTGTATTTATAGTATTTATCGAAATGCGTGCCTACTTTAAACTTTTGTGATATATGTATACCATAATAATATGTATTATACATAATATATATATATATATAGATTTGCTATGGTGCCCACCGTGAGCAACCACCGTGAGCACCATAAACAAATCCCTCAATTGTGTGTGTTTTCTCGATTCCCAACGTCGCCAACACCCCCGTAGAGCCTCACATATCCATTGCCAACCTAAATTGCCCTCTCCAACACGTTAATTTTTAAGAAAATTCATTATTTATTATTCACTTGTGGATGACATACCGAGGTGATGATTTTCTTAAAAATTAACGTGTTGGAGGGGGCGATTTAGGTTAGCAATGGATATGTGAGGGTCTACGGGGGTGTTGGCGACGTTGGGAATCGAGAAAACGCACACAATTGAGAGATTTGCTTATGGTGCTCACGGTGGTTGCTCACGGTAGGTGGGCACCCTAGCAAATCTCTCTCTCTCTATATATATTTATATATATAAGGAATTTTATGGTGCTCAGACTTATGTGGGCGCCTGTTGATGTGTCACCGATTCGTGCCATGCCAACACCCCGCATCGCATCCGAGGTTATGTCCTCTTAAATGACACAGTTCTAGGTGTCATTAATCGACACTTCGGATGCTGATGTGACATATGGACGCGATATATTTCATTGACACGTACATTGTTATGTAAGACGTCAAAATGGCACATCAACATCCGTAGTGTCGATTAATGGCACCCAGAAGGTGTCATTTAAGATGGCATAACCTCGGATGCGATGTGGGGTGTTGGCATGGCACGAATTGGTGCCACATCAACAGGTGCCCACATAAGGTCCTCACATAAGGTGAGCACCATAAAATTGCTCTATTATATGTATTGTATATATATTGGGCGTGATTCCTAGAAATTACATATACTATACACCCTCTGTCCCAAGTTATGGACATTTGGGGTGTGACGCGGTTTTTAAGAAACTGAATGTTTTAATAATATAGTACAATTAAAAGGTAAAAAGGTGTATATTTGACACGTCTTTTAAGAATATTTAATATTATTATATTGATTATTTGTGATGGCTTTTGGTGAATCTATAGAAAAATACCCAATTGGATAAAATTTTTACACATAGGTACCCATGTCAGAAAATTTTACAGATATGTACCCAATTTAATTTTTGCCAGTTTCTTTAGTCATGTCGTATCTTTCTCTGTGTATATTGCGTACCATAACACGTTGATATATGGTACCTAAATATAGCATACGTCGTACCTAAGGCATATTTGTGTGTTACATAGAGCGTACCTAAATTAAGCATACGTCCTACCATTTTCTGTGATATAGGGTACCCAAATGTGTTGATATAGGGTACCCAAATGTGTTGTATGGTGTACTTTCGGGGACGGGTACCTATGTGTAAAAAATTTATTCTGTTAGGTACCTAAATATAAAAAATTCTGACAAGGTACTAAATTACAAGTTTTTATCCAACTGGGTACATGTGTAAAGTTCCCATGGCTTTTTACTAAATAAGGAAATGTACAAAAGATAGTGGGACGTCCGATTTAGTAAAATGCACAAAACTTAATGGGACGGAGGGAGTATAATATTAATATTAATGTAACATACTTGTTTCCTTTTAAATGAAATATAGCTTAAAATTTTAACTTTTTAGTGGGAATGTTAACATTACAAATTCCGGAAATGATAGTACTAACTTAAACATAAATACGTCTCTAATTCATAATAACTACATCAATAAATAGCATAACGGACCCAGAAAAATTAATGTCTAGATCAAAAATAAAAATATATCTAAAAAACCTAAAATACTAGGAGAAAAAATATGTGAGTATTGAATTATTTGATTTCTCACAAAAGAGGATATCTGGTTAAAACTCCAATTTGAAAATACGATAGATAACATTTGAGATCAAGTTCGAAAAAGCGTATTTGCAAGAAGGTCCATGCCAAAATTTAGCTTATGAATTCCTAATGAAAAATTGGAATAAATCAATTTTAACAGTTTAATTCTTCATGTTTAAGGGATATGAAAATTGTTTAGAATATATTATAGAAAAAACATGCAACATATTACATATATTGTTAGGAGGTCAAACGGCTAATGGAAGACAATTTGTTTTCTTAGTGAGAGAAAATATTCTTAATGTTGATAATGATGATATCATACAAAGAAATTTGTAAGGCAAATATTTGTTATGAATTATTTCACTTTTGTTTATTTTAAATTTTATTCGCCTATCCTCGAAATATTTCCTAATGCATCCATTAAGTGCAAGTTAGTTGCATTTGGTTCATTGCTCCGATTATGAAACAAAAGTTTTAGCACAAAGCAACAAAGGCTTTTGTACTTTGTTTAATATAAATTTTTTCAATTATAAATTTAGGCTTTTATTTTTAAATAACAAATGAAACTTTTGTGGGTATTTAAACAGGACGTCGTGTATATTTGACATGAGAATAACATGTTGTGAGCCCTGTCGCGACATTCATAAAAGTCAGAGTGATAAAATATTTAGATGTACTGATGGAGATCAATATTAAGATATGCAAAAGAGCCCTGAACCACGAAGTCAAAGCACGCGGTCAGATAGCATCATCAATGATGTAATAACGTATAAGCAGCCAAATTAGTGCGACTATTGAAAATTCCTTTCGATCAATATGTAAAGTCTTATTTTGTAAATTATATTCATAAATGACTATTCTGATGAAATCTATAATATGATGTTAGAATATGAAATAATAAAATTGATTTACTAATTGAAGAACTAATAGGCATCTATTGCTGAGCCTAGTGCGCGGCTCCAACTTTCTAGTATATATAATATTTTATATATATATATATATATATATATATATATATATATATATATTTTATCCCCACAGTTGTGTAAATTTGTATTGGATGGTTTCGATCAACAGGCACAAAATGACATTTTTCATAATTAGCGTACACAACTTAAAATCATAGAAACGAACAAACGTGAATGCCAGAAAAATATCAAAGCCAATTCGCATGCATCGATTCTTTAAAATTTCATTACCGAGGGGAAAGAAATTTTGCCTTGTTTTATGTAATTATACGAGGGTGCAAACAACAATATCAATGCATTACCAAGACGAATTTTTATCTTTACAATTTAGTATTCATTTTTAAAAGTTATGTCAACCAAACGTAATATTTTAGTGTTCAAATAAAATGAGATCCAGTTTCGTTAAATAAATCAAACATGACCTACATGAATACGTACATCACATTAAAAAAGGACACTGATAAAAAGTATATAAAACTCTTAAATAAATTTTATATATAGTTCTAGTTGATCCCTAACATTGAGAACATAGGAAAGCTTCGTCCTCAATTAGCATTAGCATGTGGTGAACAGTGGCTGCAATGTCGTCCGCTGAACTAAGCTGGCAACCTTCTTCAACCTGCAATAAATAAATAATTACAGGCCATATATATACTAACGTTACATTTAAATATAAATCAAAAGCCATTCTTCTTTATCTTTTGCTTCGATAGATAATAAAATCAATGGAATGTTATGTTGCGTTCTCATGTTTATGAATCGCACAAATGCCCGTGAACAATGGGACTAGACCCTAAAAAGTTAACATCAACTGAATAAAAATAAATCTCTATACGTTCGCAAAAAAACAACCCCATTAGAATCTCTGCATAGTATAAAATGAATATATATATGAGGGAGTGACTAAGTACATGCACGTTATGCTGTGGGCTAAAAGTAAATTGTTTTGCATACTGAGGTCATTTTCTAACACAGTCGTCGATAATGTTCCCCTTCTTACTGTACGGTCTAGGGCAGGACATGTCAAATAAAATAAGAATTTGCAACATGCACTTGAAGAAAAAAAT
Source organism: Craterostigma plantagineum (assembly GCA_027422505.1). Classification (NCBI taxonomy): domain Eukaryota; kingdom Viridiplantae; phylum Streptophyta; class Magnoliopsida; order Lamiales; family Linderniaceae; genus Craterostigma; species Craterostigma plantagineum. The sequence continues at coordinate 6,463,674 of JAPQWV010000015.1, forward strand.
AATCTAAATAAGTAACATAAATGTCCATACATGCATGTGCTTCGTGCTATATAGAAGACACGAAAACTGGCCCAAAAACCGTACCGTGTCTTCCAAGAAAAAAAAAGACTTGTGTGAGAGTTTATATTATATAGAAACTATAGGCAAAAGGTAGTATAGTAAGTAGTATTACCTTGGCACTAATGGAGTACAAAACCCTAGAATCGAACGTCGAAACGTTGAGGTGTAGAACGTTGAGAAAAACCGACTGAAAAGAAGCCACGATCTTCGACAACTGCCTGCCAGCAACCCTCCTCCTAGACAGAATTCTTACGTTTGCGTGCGTTTCGATTAGTGTAACCTCAATGTCTGCTATAGATGCTTTGCTATGAGAAGTGTATTTACTTCCCATATACTGATTGTTGTTTTTGTTTCTGCTGCTGAACTGAGGGTAAGAGAAGAACTGAGAAAATGGGCTTGTCTTTATTATTACATTGTTGTTGTTGTCATTATCGTCTCCTCCGATACTTTTGTGGAGCAATGAGTACTTCTTCGCTTCAAGAGACGCTAACATGTGTTCGAGCTCCTTTATAAATTCTATGGCGCCACCAACAATGGAAGCTTGGTCACCCTACAAAAATATTTAAAAGATTATACCTAACAATTTATATGTTGCGTTAAACTACTATTATGATATCATGATAATAGTGAATAGCAGTTTCTGTCGTTATGTGTATGCCTTATTTATAGTTTGAAAGAATTACGACAACTACGTATGTCCAAATAGAGAGACAGATGAAAACGTATGAATTCAACTATTATCTGGTGTTGATTTTCTTGGTAATAACTTTTGTATATTAATCGATATTTCTTGGTTGTATTTGTAAGCTTACATCCAGTCCTATATATATAAAAAGTAGCTTGAAGTAAAAAACTGCAAGTAGCCGTTGGAGCATTAAGTGTGATTGATCTTTATATGATTTGCTCCACTGATTGGTTGGACCTCTTTATTTTTTCCTTTAGTAGCTTCTTCTAGATAAGGTGAGTGACCGTTAGTAGCTTGCTCTTTAACACTCCCCCTCAAGTTGGGCTTGAATAAATCAATTAAGCCTAACTTGCTAAGTATGCCTTCGAATGTTAGGCTGTCGACCGCCTTTGTGAAGATATCCGCCAATTGTTCCTTGCTTGTTACGAATGGTGTCTCTATCTCTTGACTTTGTACCTTTTCTCTGACAAAGTGGCAGTCTACCTCAATGTGCTTCGTCCGCTCATGGAAGACATGGTTCATTGCAATGTGACGAGCTGCGTGGTTGTCACAGAACATTGTCATCGGTTGGTTGTTCCTTATCTTCAAGTCTCCTAGAAGTTGTTTTATCCATATGAGCTCACTCGTTGTCGAGGCCATGGCTCTATATTCAGCTTCCGCGCTCGATCTTGCTACAACACCCTGCTTTTTGCTCCTCCATGTGACTAGGTTACCTCCAACAAACGTACAATATCCTGTGGTCGATCTCCGATCAAAGCTTCCAGCCCAGTCTGCATCTGTGTAGCCAACCACATTGTATGTTCCATTTTTCCTCATCCAGATTCCTCGGCCTGGGTTGCCCTTGAGGTAGTTTAGGATTCGATCAATCGCTTCAAGATGACTAGTTCTGGGTGCCTGCATAAACTGACTGACACAACTAACAGCAAATGAAATGTCAGGACGTGTAACTGTCAAATAGATTAATCTCCCAACTAGTCTTTGAAATTGATTCGTGTCTTTTAAAGGTTCTCCATCTTCTGAGTTTAATTTCTTGTTCGTTTCCATTGGAGTTTTTGAGGGTTTAACTCCTGTTTTTCCCGTCTCTCTTAAAAGATCTAGGACATATTTTCTCTGAGAATATATCATTTCTTGCTACGGAGCTCGTAAAGGGGTTGTGTCCGTCATTGTCGTAGGTCCCTCACTTTCATTACATCGATGTGGATTGCCGCGCGAAATAGCGGCGAGCGAAATGGGAGCAGCCTAAACCGTGAAAACGGGGTTGTGGGAGAGCAATACAAGCGTCGTGCTGCTAGGCGAAGAATAGTCCTTTCGGTGAATGTGCTATTTCTATTCCTAGAAAATATCTCAGTGGACCCAAATCTTTAATGTCAAATTTGTTTTTAAGGTATTCCTTAACTTTGTTGATTTCATCAATGCTATTCCCGGTGATTATAATGTCATCCACGTATACAAGTACAACTACAATGGTGTTATTAGTTGTCTTGATGAACATGGAGGAATCAGCTGCGCTTTTCGAAAAACTATATTCTAGGAGCGCATGACTTAGTTTGGAGTACCATGCTCTCGGGGATTGTTTAAGACCATATATAGATTTTTTAAGTTTACATACAAGGTTTTTGTGATGGTTTTCGAGTTGATGACCTGGTGGGAGTCTCATGTATATCTCCTCATCCAGATCCCCTTGTAGAAAGGCATTTTTTACGTCCATTTGTGAAAGACTCCATCCAGAGTTAACAGCAATGGATAGAAGAATTCTAACAGTGTTCATTTTTGCGACTGGTGCAAATGTTTCTTTATAATCTATTCCATAAGTCTGTGTAAAGCCCTTTGCCACCAGTCGAGCTTTAAGTCTTTCAATTGTTCCATCACTTTTGTGTTTGATTTTATACACCCACTTACAACCAACGGGTTTTTTATTTACCGGCAGTGGTGTGATAGTCCAAGTTTGATTACGTTCAAGGGCTTCAAGTTCTTCATTCATGGCTCTACGCCATTCATATTTCTTATTTGCTTCTTTGAAGTTATTAGGTTCAACAATTTGGTCGATGTTGCTTAAAAAAGCTTGATATGAGGGTGAAATTTTATTATACGTTATATAGTCTTGAATTGGGTAGGTGACTTGATTTGTTACAAAGTCTTTTAATCTTTCCGGTGGTCTAGTATTTCTCGTAGATCTTCTTAGAATTTGGGGTTCTTGTGTTTCTCCCCCTGAGTCGCGTTCTTCTATTACGTTAGTTTCGTTGTGTGTTAATCCATCAGTTGTGTTATATATTCCCCCCAGTTGCGTTAATTCAGGTAATGGTATATCTGTTGGATAATTTAGATTTTCATCGTTTGTCTTTTGGTAGTATGGTTCATTTTCTTGAAATATTACATCTCTAGAAATATATAATTTTTTATATTTTGGATCGTAACATTTATAACCTTTTTTCAGAGATGAATATCCTAAGAAGATAGTTTTTACAGAATTAGTGTCTAATTTATCATGTCTTTTTACGTGTACAAAGGATGTACATCCAAATACACGTAAATGTCCAGAATTAGGTGGTCTTTTCAATAAAATTTCTAGGGGGCTTTTATGATTTAATTGAACGCTAGGTAATCTATTTATCATATATGTAGCCGTAAGTACTGCATCTGACCAATAAATTTTTGGAACATTATTTTGAAATAGAAGAGATCTAGTGACTTCAAATAGATGTCGATTTTTTCTCTCTGATACCCCGTTTTGTTCTGGAGTATTAATACATGTTGTTTGATGTATGATTCCTTTTTCTTTTAATAACTGCGAAAAATTGTTGTTAATATATTCAGTACCATTGTCTGATCTAAATATTTTTAATTTCGCATTATATTGATTTTCGACTAAATTTAAAAATTCTTGAAAGCATGAAAAAACTTCAGATTTATTTCTTAGTAGATAAAGCCATGTAATACGAGAATAATCGTCGATAAATGTAACAAAATATTTGAAATCATTGTAAGAGGTGACGGGAGCTGGTCCCCAAACATCTGAGTGTACTAATTCAAAGAAATTTTCGGTTTTGTTGAAGGAAGAATAAAAAGGCAATCTGGTTTGTTTTGAAAATTTGCAAATATCGCAGTTACTAGAATCAAGATTAATATTTGGAAAAAGTTTTTTTAGGATTTTGTCAGAAGGATGTCCGTATCTCTGATGCAAAGTATTATTTAAGTTCAAAGAGCGTCGTACTGTACACATGGATATATTAGGTATTTCGACTAGATATAATCCGTTTTCTTGTTTTCCTTCACCAATTATATTCCCCGTGTCCCGATTTTGAAAAATTACTTTGGTTGGTGAGAAAATAACATTACAATTTAGTTCGCTAGTAAGTTTTTGTACAGATAATAAATTTGAGTTAAGATTTGGTAGATAGAGTACATTAGAAATTATTTTAGAGAATATTTTTGAGATTCCAGTTTTCTTGATTGGTATTTTGTTACCGTTTGCTACGGTAACATATTGGGGAAATTTTGAATTAATGGAATTAAGTATATTATTTTCGTTGTAAGTCATATGGTCTGTTGCACCCGAGTCTACTATCCAAAAATTATGAAGGCTAGTTCTAGTACTCATGCCAGTATAATTTTGAAAATAGGGTATCATACCTGTGCTGTGTTTACCTGTTTGGCCTAATAAATCCGAAAGTTGATTTACGAGATGGCTCAACTGTGATTGGTCAGGTCCAGCCCAATTCGTACTTGGCCGGGTAAGTTCCTCGCTAGCTTCAGGATGGCCCAATATTCTGTTATTGCACTCTCCTTTGTTACATTCGGCCCGATTTCTGTCCTCGAGCCCATTTGGCCCATTTGACCTTTTGTTGCTTTTTCTCTCAGACGTGAGATTGGGTTTTTGCTTCAGCCCAAGGTTTCTTTCTCTCTCATACCAAGATGTGTTCGATGGATTATCTCTGGTGGTCATGGCTAGGTTTTTTATTTTGGGTTTTAAAGACTTTTGTTCGGAGCAGATTACGTCGCCGCACTTGCAATGAAAACCCATCAGCCCAGCTCGTTTCCTCCCATCCTCCCGCGTCTTCAGGGACCTCTGGATTGTCAGCGCCTCTTCTGCGACGCGCGGGGAGCACGCTCCGTCAAGGTTTTTGCTCGGATCTGAAGACACGGTGGCGCGTGGGGTATGGGACGGGATCATCCGTTGCGGCAGGATGCACTGGGTTGCTGTTAGACTTTTGTGGAATTTGAAGTCGGTCGTCTGTGCTTTAATTTCTGTGGTAGTCACAGAAAAATCACCGGCCCTCTTGTTCATGTCGATACAGGCTTCTTGATTTCGACGGTTGGTTCCTTTAGGAAATTTGAAGCAGGATTAGTAAGCCCGCTCTGATACCATGTTGATTTTCTTGGTAATAACTTTTGTATATTAATCGATATTTCTTGGTTGTATTTGTAAGCTTACATCCAGTCCTATATATATACAAAGTAGCTTGAAGTAAAAAACTGCAAGTAGCCGTTGGAGCATTAAGTGTGATTGATCTTTATATGATTTGCTCCACTGATTGGTTGGACCTCTTTATTTTTTCCTTTAGTAGCTTCTTCTAGATAAGGTGAGTGACCGTTAGTAGCTTGCTCTTTAACATCTGGGAATCAAATCGTACCCTTTTTGATTTACTTGAAATTATATAAACTATGGACTAGACTAGAGGAAATATATCTAGCTTAGCCTTATCGTGATAAGTTAGTATAGAATAAGTGTCTATAATATTATGGATGAAACGGGAATCTGCATAGGGCATAGCTTTAGTTTTCGACAAAAAGCTGGCTATTTTCAAGAACAAAGGAAATAAAATAAGTATATTATTTTCAAGAAAAGGGTTCGGAAATGTGTTGTGCAAAGAGATCGTCACAGCATAATAGAAATCGAAATTTAATGAGGTAAAGGGTGATATCTTCTTAGATATCAATTTTGCAAAACTATAAAATGTTACGTCACGAAATTATCCTCCATTTTTGCAGTTACTGTTTGCGTTTTTATTTTCTGCATATGAAAGAAAACGATACTAAAATCAAATTAAAAGGAAACTGAAAGTGACCAACGAAAATCGAAAAAAAAATAAAAATTAATAATTGGAATGATTTTTTTAATTTACCCTTTGAACATAAGATTCAGGCATGAGTGACCTCAAAACGCCAAGATGCTCATTCATCTGCTTCCTCCTATTTCTCTCCACAGCAATGTGAGTCATTCTTTGATTCTCAGCCTCCTCTTTGTTCTTGCACACCTTCGGCCTCCTCCTCCTCTTTCTCCGGCCGCCTTGTGCGGCGGCGGTCTCAGTCGTCGGAGGGCTCACGGCGGCGTTTTCCGGCGGACTAACTCTTTGTAGACTGTCGACGTTTAAAGTGTTGTTGCAGATGATGTTAGAAGAGTCGTCGGCGTACATGATTAGGTTTAAGAGCTGGCTTGCAGAAAGAGCTTCTAAAGCCATTTCTTTTAGCTTTATGGGAAAAGCTGATTGAGATTATTATTTATTATTATTATATAAAAGATTGTTGTATACTTTCTGGGATTGTCTAAGCTTTATACGAGGGAGGAGAAAATTGATGAGCCCAATACATAATATAATAATGTGTTTGACTTAATAATTAGCTTATGAAGATGGTGTAAAGGGCTCAATCACTTTGTTGTCTATATCAGCTTTTTCTTGAGAACTAGATACACAGATATATATGTATAGGGGAGAGAGAGAGAGAGAGAGAGAGAGAGAGAGAGAGAGAGAGAGAGAGAGAGAGGCTATATTCACCAACTTTGGAAGCAGAAGGCACATTCACCATCACGTGCATGATGGTCCTGATTTCTATGGTTTGCGAATATGATATATATAATATGTGAATTATAAACAAAATGGTTTTTCATTTAAGGATTTTGGATCATTGTCGGAATTTTTGGGAGATTGAAACAATAAATATCTTATTTAGAGTCTTTCTTAGCATTCATTGCTTGTCTAAGTGGGGTGTTGTGGCCCTCAAACTTCAAAGGCTACTCTGTTCTAAGTTTGTTAGTAAAATATTTGTGTACTACATTTATGGATTTAGTGATAATCGATTTAATATATTACAAGGTATTACGGTAGCATGAGACTCCGAATAATCCCATATGTTTTTCGGTGTCTACTCCTTTTACGGTATATGTTGTTGACATCTTTCGAAATATAGTATGTCGAGGTCCATTATTTTACTAATAATGATGCAATTAAATTGGATGGTATAAACATAAATGAGAAAAGGACTGTTTTGCCTATTTTGTTATCTGAAATCGAAGAACAAATTGAAACTTCCACTAGGGATAAGTTTAAATATGTGTAAGTATTTATACCTACTACTAGAAAGAATAACAAAAAGGAAAATTATAAAAATGGGTCACTAAGTATGTCAATTTGCGATTTTGGGTCACTATGTTTGCCAATTACAAAACTAAGTGACTAAGTATGTATATAGTAACAAAATTGGGTCACTGGCCTCTTTTTTTCTTATTATATACATCCTTAGTGACCCAAATTTGTAATTATATACATATTTAGTGACCTAGTTTTGTCACTGTATACGTACTTAGTGACCTAGTTTTGTAACTAGTGACCCAATTTTGTTACTATATACATACATAGTGACCTAATTTTGTAACTAGCAAACATAATGAACCAAAATAAAAAAATGGTATACTTAGTGACCAATTTTTATAATTTTGCCTAATAAAAAATAGAAAGGGGAACATGAACTGTCGCTAGTTTCATCATGATAATGGATAATGGAGTAGCAAACATTTCATTTTCAGTTTCCACTGAAAGTGAGTGTAGTACCTTGATCCATTAAAGATTGTTTTTCATAATATAATCAAAATATTGTTGGAAAACGACCTAAAGAAGTAAAATTCATTAAATCTTACTTATTACCCATGGGTTATTTTATTTTATTCATATAATGTGAAAATACGAAGGGAAGAGAAATACGCTGTGTGCAAGACTTCGACAATGTCAGAAGCGTGGGACCCACATCTTTGTCGAAGTATGCATAAAAACAAGATACCAAAGCTGTCTTGAAGCTACCCTTTCACGTTCTAAAATGTTTTCATTACATTTTCGAATATGTGAATAATATCGACTGGCTTATCGCTTGCCGTAAGGATGTGGGATGTGAACAACGTTTATTTATGTGTTTATAAACTTATAAATATATATAATTATTTTAGTTCTGTGGTTTTTGGAAGTCTACATTACCCAGAATCTTATCCAGTGTGACTTTTTTAATAAATTAAATTAAATATGGATTTTACAAATCTATGAAACATATAGCTCAATGTCTGAACATTACTTTGCAATGGCTGCTACCATATATTGGGATATGTTTATCCTACACATGAAAAGTTTGATCCTCATTCTTTTGTTATTGTAGTTTTTCGTAATGTGTTATTTATCTTGTAAAATATCTCTCTCTATATATATCTATACAGTAAAATTCAAGGATTCTCTGTTTCAAATAATTTCATCATAAACGATGAACTAGCAAGGATGTTATTTAAAATCTAAATTTGATAATATGAGAATTGTGTGTCTAATATCTGGCTCGAACCCTCCTATTATTGTTACTCTAACATTGGCATTAGGACCAAAGTTAACCCACAAGAATGGGTGGCAAATCTCCTTCAATTTATATATATATTATGATCAAATTAATACGAGGCCGGACAAATATTATATACTTGCCACTTATGTGAGAGGGTTATCATTTCATATTTGAAATTTCAGATTTCGAGGTTATCAACACGCGTCAATGTAAGAATGAGTAAAGGACGTAGCAATAAGTAATTTGTTTATGTTGACGATTGCGAGCCGGAAACTCGCCGGAGCCGCCGGAGAAATCAGCAGGTCGAAGCTGGAAACTGGAAAGTGAAGAATAGCTGAAGATGAACGTCGAGCTACAGGGACCGTTGGATCGTCATTGGTGCGATGCAGAGATTGAATGACGATCGTAGGATAACGCGCGACGTAGATCGATGGCTCAAATTGAAAGCAAGGCGATGGCACGGATTGAGAATCTCAGCCGATAGATCAAGATTGAACGGTGCAGATCAAACACGGATTTTTTACTTATAGAGTTGTCATGCGATTCTTGCATGGTCACGCTAAAATCAAAGGGACACGTGGCGGCTTGTGGAGCGCTGGATCAGAACGAACGGAGGGCTGAGATTAATCCCAAGTCATGCTTTAGAAATGCTTCAGCTATTATAAATAACAGAGTTTACAGTTCGACTAGCTATCTTCTCGAGTATATATCTTCTTGTAGAGTGAGAACCACAGTGAGGTGTAAACACGAGAGTTGTAGACGGTGTGACAATCTGTAACTTTCGTGTTGGTGGTTAATGGAAACGATGCTCGGTTAATCCGTGGAAGTAGGCCAAACTTTGGCCGAACCACGTTAAACACTGTGTTAGAGTGTGTGCGTTTAGAGGTGCTGTTTCGAGCTGATTTGAATTGCCGATAGTTCAAATCAGTAAGAACGCTTAGCATACATTCAAAGCACGTCCAAATACGAGTCTAACGGCGGTCCTCGATCAACAAATGGTGCGGTGAGCGTAGAGGACGGAGCTATATTCCCGGGGAGTGACCGCAAGAAGACTCAATTTGGGGATTTCGATGGGTCTTGCTGTTTTGGCCTGTTAAAGCTGCGATTCAGTGCTCGTTCGATTCAGAAGAGGCTTGAGGAGGCTCTGATGCAGGTGGTGGTGTCGCAGGCTGCCACGGGAAGCGCATCGGAGGGTGAAAACACGGCTGAAACGCGAGAAAAGCTTGCAGGTGAAATCTGTCGGGTGAATGGTGATGATTCCGGGCATTTTGCGGTTCGAGAGAGGTGTTGGGGGGATCCTAGGTGATATGAAGTGGACCTGGAGTGGAGTTAAGGAGGAACCTCGTGTGGATCGGGAGGGCTGGAGAACAGCCGGAGCAATGCGAGAACCGCGGGAGAACGGATCAATGCCGGGAGACAGAACAGGCTGGTTTTTGGCCGGTTTCGGAGGCATGATTTTCGTGTCTCGGAGGGTTGTCCGACGGAGGCAACTGGTCCTACTGGAAGTAGGGAATGTGGTGGCTCGAATGGTGCTCGAGGGAAGCCACGGGGACCTCGTCTTGAGGTGGAGCAAGGTCGTGGAAGTACCTTGGTTGGAGCATTTTTTGACAGGCTGTTTTGAAAACTGCTATGAGCTGCTGTTTTGGAGCACGATTGCGATGGTTTCGGGCTTGAGGTGGAGTTCTACCTCGGATGGAGAGCATTCTCAGGCCACAAGAGCAGGTGAGCTCGGAGGTGGACGAGATGCGGAGGCTGGGGTCGAAAAGAGCCGAAAATTTTGACGGGTCACAAATTTTATTCTAGAATCTGTGGCTGCTGCGGGAGTTTCCTTAGGATTTGCTGCAGGCTACTGAGGTCTCAGGTGCTGTGAAGACCGAGATGCATGTGTTGACTAGCTGGAGATGGGTCGGGAAAGGTGGCTCACGGTGCTAGGAGCAAAGGATCTTCATGCGACAAAGATGGTGAGCTCGAAAGTCCAAATCGGCTTCATGTGGGAAATTTCAAGCCCGTTTGGAGTTGACGAGGTTTTGTTCGAGGCTCGGGGCTCCTGAAGGAGCTGGATGATCAACCGAGAGGGGCTGCGGATCGAGGTGGAGCTTTGTAACGAGCAATCAAGGCTCGAATTGGATTTTGCAGCTGAAAAGGAGACAGTGACGAAGCTGATTTCTGGTAAGGTTTGGGGCGGATTTTCGGGCGAGTTTGGGCTGCAATGAGGATTCCAGGAATTGATATTGCGAGTTTGCCGTCTCGAGGTGGAGTTTGTTGAGGATTGTGAGCCGGAAACTCGCCGGAGCCGCCTGAGAAATCAGCAGGTCGAAGTGGAAACTGGAAAGTGAAGAATAGCTGAAGATGAACGTCGAGCTACAGGGACCATTGGATCGTCATTGGCGCGAAACCTGATGGATCAGATTTGAAGTGCTGAGATTGAATGACGATCGTAGGATAACACGCGACGTAGATCGATGGTTCAGATTGAAAGCAAGGCGATGTCGCGGATTGAGAATCTCAGACGATAGATCAAGATCGAACGGTGCAAATCAAACACGAATTTTTTACTTATAGAGTTGTCATGCGATTCTTGCATGGTCACGCTAAAATGCAAGGGACACGTGGCGGCTCGTGGAGCGCTGGATCAGAATGAACGGAGGGCTGAGATTAATCCCAAGTCATGCTTTAGAAATGCTTCAGCTATTATAAATAACAGAGTTTATAGTTCGACTAGCTATCTTCTCGAGCATATATCTTCTTGTAGAGTGAGAACCACAGTGAGGTGTAAACACGAGAGTTGTATGCGGTGTGGCAATCTGTAACTTTCGTGTTGGTGGTTATTGGAAAGATGCTCGGTTGATCCGTGGACGTAGGCCAAACTTGGACCGAACCACGTTAAACACGGTATTAGAGTGTGAGCGTTTAGAGGTGCTGTTTCGAGCTGATTTGAGCTGCCGATAGTTCAAATCAGTAAGAACGCTTAGCATACATTCAAAGCACGTCCAAATACGAGTCTGACGGCGGTCCTCGATCAACAAATGGTTGGGTGTGCAATCTCAACTCCCACATTGACAAAGCAAAAGAAAAAAGGGTTGGTTTATAAGCTTGTGGGTTCACTCCCTCTATTGCCAATTGGTTTTAGAGAGGAACCCCACAAGCTTATACGGGCTTGTGTTTGGGCTGGAATTGGGTCGATAAAAATCTCTACATGGTGCGGTGAGCGTGGACGAACACGTGAGGGTGCCTTCAGATGAAGAAATTCTTGCTCAGATACGGTGTGGGTGGTGTGTCCCCGGCCATTGTAAGACGATTGGTGAATCTGCGGTAGAAAAAAAAAAGCGCTTGGTGCAGTGATTGCAGGGAAGCGCTTGGTGCAGATAATCGTCGTAAGGGAGGCCTGGAGTGTGGTCTTGAGTTTGAGGGGAGGATTGTTGGGTGTGCAATCTCAACTCCCACATCGACAAAGCAAAAGAAAAAAAGGTTGATTTATAAGCTTGTGGGTTCACTCCCTCTATTGCCAATTGGTTTTAGAGAGGAACCCCACAAGCTTATACGGGCTTGGGTTTGAGCTGGAATTTGGGCGATAAAAATCTCTACAGTTTATTGACACTGTTATTGATCATATAATCTAAAATACCATTATGTCAGTTTAGGAAAATATATTGATTACATTACATGCACGCGAAGGAATTCAACAATAGTGTGAATGCTTCGAGGAAACTTTGAGAAAAGGTCGAACTAAATAAAGATTGTAGTTCTTGACGTGATGTTATAAATTGACATGAAAATTATATTCGATCCCCATATGTATGTATTCAAGACAAGACTTGCAGAATTATGATTTCGCTTTTGACAATGAATGTGTTCTAAAAGTTGATCATGCATCGAGGGTTTAGAACATCAAGAAATAATGTGCAATTGTTATAGTCCATTATAAGTTTCGAGAAAGCCCACATGTGAATATATATTTATATGAGTAATGTTATGCTACCCACCTTGCGTGGACACCTTCGTGAGCACCAACCACATCAACGCGTCAAATCGACATCCGATGGAATTTTTTGTTGATCTATATAACCTACGCATGAGATTAGTAAACCCGTCGGGGGTTGATTTGGCATGTTGACGTGACACAAAAAAATGCCACACAACAGGTGCCCACGGATGGTGCTCACGCAAGGTGAGCACCATAACATTTCTAATATTTATATATCCATCCTTGGATCTCTTTTGAATTCCTATTTACATTTAAATTTTGGCTTCTTTAATTAAATAATGTGAAAATAAACTAATATCGCAGGCGACGTCGCACCAATTAGACTGTTTATTTCTCTTCGATCCGATGCACGAATGGGAAACCAAAATTTACGATCTAAAAGCCGACTCAATCTCGACGTTAATGACACAATAAGGTTAAATCGATGATAATTTTCCATGGGTGTCAATAATCAATGAAAATTTTTGAAGTTTATACTGGAATAATGTTGATAAACGTAATTTCTTACGTTTATATTTTTTATATTTAAGTCTTCTGCATGATAAGTGAAGCCGTTTTGATTATCTTTGTGCTATAATATGGTCATAACAAAATAAAACGTTTTACGACAGTTTTGCGACAGTTTAATATTTCTCCATGATCACGAGGTAAACGATGTCCGATGGACCTGAAATTTTAACCATAGATAGAGGACTCGTTAATCTTGATTCTGATTGGAGGGATTTTTAATCCGAGGTCTAGATTGGGAGATATGAATTTTTGAACGTGCTGCTGTTTTGCAGGAAAAGGAGTCACGGCCGTGAAGCCCTTGCACGAGGCCGTGAAGAGCACCAGAGAGCCATTTTCTTGCCCGATTGTGTCACGGCCGTGAACATTGATCAATCAAGCCGTGATGGTTGCTTCATGACCGTGAAAGGAGGTGTTTGAGTCCGTGAAGGCGGACAGAAACCCATTTTCTAACCCCCGAACGGTTCACGGCCGTGAATAATAGTATACGAAGCCGTGAACACGGGCAGAAACGTTGTTTTCTTCAGGTTTTATGTTGTCACGGCCGTGAAGACGCGTAACCGAGGCCGTGAACATCCCGTGGACATATTAAAAGTCAAGCACATACAAAAAAAATGAGTTTCAACTTCTCTTATCTTCTTGGAAACGGAAATGGGACAAAAAATTCTTGTTTTGGGGGCTCAATGACTGCAAATCACGCTTGGGAAACAAATTCTGCATAAGACAAGGCCATATGATTTTTGGGGCTGCAAAGGCTGCGTTGGAGGCTAAAGATCTTCTAAGGTTGATTCTCCTTGGCGCTCACGTTGAAGAAAGTGAGCAAGTGAAATGAGGGAAAACAAAACATCTATATAAATAGCAACATAATAAGAAGAAAAAGGGGGGGAGGTACATGAAAGACCAATCTAAGCTCATATATACATATACATAGTCGCATACACGTTTCCATTCTAAGCCCCAAGAACAGAACATTAGTTGCTCACCAAGTGCTCGATAAAAGTCCTAAACGAAGAACGAGATTAACTTCGAAGTCGAATTCAGGGAAGTATTTATGATGTATTCGATGTTAATTACGTGCTTTGTTGTGATGATAATGGGTAGCTAAATTTATTGTATTTGAGATGAGATGAACCCTAGCGAGATCGATCGTATGTTTACGTGTATTTGATGCTTTGTTATTGTTATGACTCGTTTATGAAGCATATGATTTTGATTATGTCTATGTGATTGAAATTATCTCGTTAGCTTGGTCATGTCTACGTGTTTAAGTTAACATAGTTCGGGAAATCGTATGCTACGCTCGAGAGAGGGGCGAACGATTTAACCACTCGTAAATGAGCGGAATAAACCCATCACTAGAGATAGGTTGGACTATCCCGCCGGATTAGAGTCAAATCTAATAGCGGGATTCACAGTGTTTTTAATGCAATTTTCGGTTAAGTAGTTAGAGAAGCTTGCCCGGCTATTTAATTCGTTGATTAGTTGTTTGCGATCATTATATGGTAAGGCGCAGTTTCGTCAGCTATATAACTCGTAGCATGCAGTAGGAATCTCCACGGTCTAATGATAGCTTTATTGACGTACACTTGAAATTTGTTTGGGTCGAGCTAGGGGGATTCGAAGTCTCAAATACGTTTGTTTCCATAAGGGTTTCCTTTCCGTACTATTTTATTAAGTTGTTTCTAGGTATTGTTATTTATCGTTTCAACAATCGATCATTCGTGCTAGGATATTTAAGCGAAAGTGTTTCTAAGGTAGATAGTTCTCTTGGGATTCGATACTCGAATACTTGCTACGTCTATGCTATTGCGATAGGTACACTTGCCTGTTGAGCGTAGGATAGTTCGCTAGTGTTCGTTTTATTTTAATACTCGTTCCGCTCGATCAATTAAAGGTAATTCGAAAATCTCGTTGAAACAAGGGAAAATCTGAACTTTAATGAGTGAATAAGGTGAAATTGATCGTGTGTCTTAACAATCAATGAAAATATTGATGTTAATCGCGAAGAAATTTGACGCGGCCCATGATTGAAGATTTTGCTAATAAAACGCTCGCTAAGTAACAATTATGCATTCTGAGTAACAATTTATGCATTCCGGGTAACACTTTATGCATTCTGGGTAACATTTATGCATTTTGGGTAACAGTTCATGCAATACGGGTAACAATTTATGCATTCTGGGTAACACTATGCATTCTGCATTGCCCAAAAATGGCAACCTAGACATTTTGTAGTATAACTTTCGATCTAGAAGTCAAATGACCTTGATTCAAATTCCTGTGAATATCCAACTTAATTATGTATAACTTTTATTCTTTAAGTTCTTTTCGCTAATACAAAATCGATAACCCCCAAATTAATCGAAGAAATCGAAGACGAGCAGCGACGGCCACGAGCAGCGACGACGAGGATGTTACAATTTGGTGTTATGTGTATCTGATACTTATGTGTAGGATGTTTCTTTTGAACAAACTTCGCTTCTGTTGCTGAAGATGTATGCATGATTCTGGTAAAGCCCTATGTTATTTACTAATTTCGCGCAGTAACAGTTTAACACTGATCATAAACAATTAAAAAGGAGAAAAAATAGAAAATGATATGTAGGTAACAAGGGAACACAACACGAGTAACAAAATACATAGTCAAAATAACAATTTAATATGTGCTTAGTTTACTTTATGATTTTCAAACCACTCGTAAATGAGCGGAATAAACCCATCACTAGAGATAGGTTGGACTATCCCGCCGGATTAGAGTCAAATCTAATAGCGGGATTCACCGTGTTTTTAATGCAATTTTCGGTTAAGTAGTTAGAGAAGCTTGCCCGGCTATTTAATTCGTTGATTAGTTGTTTGCGATCATTATATGGTAAGGCGCAGTTTCGTCAGCTATATAACTCGTATGCATGCAGTAGGAATCTCCACGGTCTAATGATAGCTTTATTGACGTACACTTGAAATTTGTTTGGGTCGAGGTAGGGGGATTCGAAGTCTCAAATACGTTTGTTTCCATAAGGGTTTCCTTTCCGTACTATTTTATTAAGTTGTTTCTAAGTATTGTTATTTATCGTTTCAACAATCGATCATTCGTGGTAGGATATTTAAGCGAAAGTGTTTCTAAGGTAGATAGTTCTCTTGGGATTCGATACTCGAATACTTGCTACGTCTATGCTATTGCGATAGGTACACTTGCCTGTTGAGCGTAGGATAGTTCGTTTGTGTTCGTTTTATTTTAATACTCGTTCCGCTCGATCAAGTTTTGGCACCGTTGCCGGGGAACTATCGATATTAGAAAAAACCTTAGTTTATTATTCTAGCTATTTATTATTAAGTATCAAAATCTTCGCTTAATCATATCTCTTTTGGTCTAGGTACGTGTACGTAGGTGCATGACCCGAAGGAACCCTACACTACCAATAGTGGAAAGAGACCCGGAGATCGAAAGGACTTTTCGACGCAACGTGCGAGAAAACGCAAGGCAAGACGTAATGGCGACTCAAAATAACAATGTAATGCCATTAGCGTTGCAAGAACCTCCAATGAGAGAACTCTGGAGAAACAACGCTGTGGGAACAATTAGCTCGGCAATAGTACTTCCTCAGGTACCGAATAATTTTGAGCTCAAACATCATTGGCTCCAAATGCTGCAGGTGACAACTTAATACGATGGACTCTCCGAGGAAGATGCTTATCGCCACATCCGAGACTTCCTATCCGTAACCGATGCAATACGGGTACAAGGTGTGGTTCAGATGCCATTCGACTCTACCTGTTTCCTTTCTCTCTGCGGGGCAATGCCAAGGAGTGGTTCAACCTACTTTCCGAGAGATCTATTACCACTTAGGACCAGATGCATGCCACATTCATCAATTACTTCTTTCCACCTTCCAAGGCACTCAAATTAAAAATGGACCTCACCGTATTCAAGCAAAAGGAGGGCGAAAATCTGTATGACGTATGGACGAGATTCAAGGCACGAACCGATTCCCGCAACATGGGATGACGAAGAGCGAGCAAATTCGCGGTTCCATGAATCTTTAAACGACCATACTGTGCAATTACTAGACGGAGAATGCAATGGAGGCCTATGTAATCTCAGCGCTACAGAGGGCTGGAATCTTATCGAAGACTATAGTGCAAATAGTTTCCGATGAGGGAGTTCAAGCAATCGAGGTAAACCTCCAGGGATGTACGATGTCGACAACACCACTGCGATGAACGCCAAGTCCGATGCTTTACAACAACAAATGTCCGCGACTAATCTTCAAATGCAAACCTTGATGAACGCACTCATGCCTAAGCTAGCAACGAAGCCGGCCGTTAATGCAATCCAATTACAAACTGCCCCGATGACCCCTGTATTCGGTGCGCCTTCTCATTCATATCCAACGTATATTTCGCCATGTGCTACATGCGGAGGAAGCCACGACGCAGCTCACTGCCCATCTGCTATTACGACTGAGCAAGTCGATTACATGGGGAATTACCAAGGTCAGCGAAACTTCGTTCCAAATCGAGTTCATCCGAACCTAGTCTATGGAAATAATCAACAACAAGCTCCACCGGATTTCAAAATCAAAGGGCGCATGGATACCAGATGGAAATTCTGAAGTTGCCCCTGAAGGTCGCGGTGATAAGCTAGAGCGGATGCTCGAGAAGCTAATGGGAAAGTTCGACTCTCGCTTGGACATCAAGAGGCACGGTTGCAAAACACCGAATCTTCCCTACGAGCCTTGGAGAAACAAGTAGGGCAGATTGCCGAATCAATCCAACAACGTCCTCCTGGTTCATTGCCAAGCTACACCGAGACCAACCCAAAGGACCACCATGTAAAGGCTGTGACGCTTCGTAACGGGAGAGAGCTCGAGGAAGTGCAGAAATTGAAGTAGAAGAAGAATGTTGAGCCCGCGAATGCAAACATCGAGGCCGACAAAGAAGAGGAGACCGTACCTAAGCCACCTGTCAAGGCATATCAACCGAAAAATCCATACCCAGCGAGGCTTAAAAGGGACATCGTTGACGACCAGTTTGGTAAATTCCTTGCAATTTTTAAACAATTACACATCAATTTACCACTTGTTGAAGCCCTTGCGCAGATGCCTCGTTGGGCAAAATTCTTGAAGGACCTTATCACGAACAAACGCAAGCTCGAAGACGTGTCCACAGTCGAACTACGAGGGGAGTGCTCCACCATCTTACAAAGCAAAATCCCGAAAAAATTAAAAGACTCAGGGAGTTTCACTATACCTTGTTTAATAGGCGATCTAGTGGTACATCAGGCATTGGCTGATCTAGGTGCAAGTATAAATTTAATGCCTTATTCGATGTTCAAGAAACTTGGCTTAGGAGAACCCAAACCTACTAGGATGAGTATACAATTAGCGGAGATCTGTTAATTATCCTAGAGGTATTATCGAGGACGTTCTTGTTAAAGTCGACAAATTTATTATTCCTGCCGATTTCGTAATTCTCGACATGGAGGAAGATGAAATATTCCTCTAATATTAGGAAGGCCATTCCTCGCTACCGGAGGAACCATGGTCGATGTTCGTAACGGAACATTGACATTAACCATAGATAGTGAGAAAGTAACATTTGATATGGCCGAATCCATGAATAATGCCGAGAAGTTAGACGATAAGTGTTTTTATATCGATGCGTGGAATGAATTCTTATCGTTGCAGGGACTTTCGCAGACTGATTCCTTCATCTCGAAGCAAGAAATAGAGGAAAACGAGGAACTCCATAAGGAAGAGCCGAATGATGACCTACCCCTCGATGTTGCCCAAGCAGATGTAGATGAGAATGTCAATGAGGAAGCAACGATCAAGGTGCAAAAGAGCAGCGAAGAAAATCGTGAGAAGATCTCGGTCGAGGAACCACCATCGCTCGAGCTCAAGCAATTGCCCGATCACTTGGAGTATGCTTTCCTCGAGGAGAATGCAAAGCTTCCGGTAATTATCGCATCAAATCTGGAGAAGGAGAAGAAACTCATGCTCTTAGACACACTACGGGAGCACAAGAGGGCACTTGCATGGAAGATATCGGATATCCGAGGAATTAGCCCGACCTTTTGCATGCATAAAATTCTAATGGAAGACGACTTCAAACCGGTGGTACAACACCAAAGGCGTTTGAACCCCAACATGAAGGAGGTGGTGAAGGCCGATGTAATTAAACTGCTCGATGCAGGAGTGATTTACCCAATCTCGGACAGTGCATGGGTGAGCCCAGTTCAGGTAGTGCCGAAAAAAGGAGGAATGACGGTTGTACCCAATGAGAAGACGAACTCATTCCGACGAGGACTGTCACAGGATGGCGCGTTTGCATTGATTATCGCAAATTAAATGACGCAACGCGAAAAGACCATTTTCCTCTTCCTTTTATTGATCAAATGCTTGAACGTTTGTCTGGTCATGAATTTTATTGTTTTCTCGATGGACTTTCAGGTTATTTGCAGATTCCCATTGCACCCGAGGATCAAGAGAAGACGACGTTCACATGCCCGTTCGGGACATTCGCCTATCGACGGATGCCTTTTGGACTTTGCAATGCTCCGGCCACCTTCCAACGTTGCATGATGGCTATCTTCGATAAACTAATAGGTGACGAAATGGAGGTATTCATGGATGATTTTTCGATTTTTGGTGACTCATTCGAGGTATGCTTATTTAATTTAAAGAAAGTGCTCCAGCGATGCGAGGAAACGAACCTTGTGCTAAATTGGGAGAAATGCCATTTTATGGTAAGAGAGGGTATCGTCTTAGGTCATAAAATATCGTCGAGAGGTGTTGAGGTAGATAGAGCTAAAATAGAAACCATAGAACGATTACCTCCACCTTCGTCGGTAAAGGCAATTAGAAGTTTTCTAGGACATACGGGTTTTTATCATAGATTTATCAAGGATTTTTCTAAAATTGCTAGGACTATAACTCGTTTGCTTGAGAAAGACGTGCCTTATGAATTTACACCCGAGTGCATGAATGCTTTTACTATACTTAAGGATAAGCTAATTAATGCCCCTGTTATGGTAGCCCCCGATTGGAGCCTACCATTCGAACTAATGTGTGATGCGAGTGATGTTGCAGTAGGTGCAGTTCTGGGCCAGCGATGGGAAAAGCATTTTCAGCCGATACACTATGCGAGCAAAACTCTAAACCAAGCCCAGGCGAATTACACTACCACAGAGAAGGAGTTGCTCGCAGTCGTGTTTGCCGTCGAAAAATTCCGTCCATATCTCGTTCTCTCAAAAGTCATCATCTACACGGACCATTCGGCCTTCAAACACCTCTTCGCTAAACCGGATGCAAAACCGAGGCTTATCCGATGGATTCTGTTACTCCAAGAATTTGACGTGGAATTCCGTGACCAAAAAGGTACCGAGAATTTTGTGCAGCTGATCACTTGTCAAGACTTGAAGGCGCAGCCCACGAGGTTACCAACGAGGAAGTAATCCGAGACCACTTTTCCGACGAGCATTTATATGCTATACGTGAGGTATTCGATGAAACCCCATGGTATGCCGATTTTGCTAATTATATTGTCGCTAGGATCATGCCAAAAGGATACACAAGTCACCAGAGGAATAAACTCTTCTCGGACTTGAAGTATTATTTTTGGGATGATCCATATTTGTTTACTGTTTGCGCAGACAAGATAATTCGGCGATGCGTGTCCTTTCCCGAGACGGTTAAAATCTTGAGCCATTGTCATTCGGAGCCATGTGGGGGACATTAGGAGGTAATCGAACTGCACAAAAGGTACTCGAATGTGGTTTTTATTGGCCTACGATTTTCAAAGACGCTCAAAAATACGTAGAGGAATGTGATAGGTGCCAACGAATAGGTAATATTTCTAAGCAAAATGAAATGCCTCAGAATTTTATTCTTGTGTGTGAAATATTTGACGTCTGGGGCATTGATTTTATGGGTCCGTTTCCTACCTCTTTCAAGAATCGATATATCCTAGTTGCGGTTGACTATGTTTCAAAATGGGTAGAAGCACAAGCGCTACCTACTAATGATGCTAGGGTAGTCGTTAAATTCTTGAAAACATTATTTTCTCGATTTGGCTCACCTCGTTTCATAATTAGCGATAAAGGTACGCATTTCTGTAACACTCATTTTGCAAGGACGCTCGAAAAATATGGCGTGAAACATAGTGTTACCACAGCGTACCATCCTCAAGCGAGCGGCCAAGCAGAAGTCGTAAACAGGGAGCTAAAGCGTATACTCGAAAAGACCGTGGAGCACCATAGACGAGATTGGCCAAACAAACTGAACGATGCTTTATGGGCATACCAGACAGCCTACAAAACGCCTATCGGATCCACGCCATATAGACTTGTTTACGGGAAATCTTGTCATTTACCCGTCGAGCTAGAACACAAAGCATATTGGGCTCTAAAGAAACTTAACTTCGATTTGAATCTTGCATGTGAAAAGCGAATGTTGCAGGTCAACGAGCTCGACGAGTGGAGACAAATGGCATACGAGAATACCCGCATCTACAAGGAGCGTACGAAGCAATATCATGATCGGAAGATCATGAAGCGGGAATTCCAAGAAGGCGACCAGGTCCTGTTGTATAATTCGCGGCTGCGATTATTTCCGGGCAAGCTAAAGTCGAGGTGGTCCGGCCCATTCACAGTGACCCTAGTATTTTCCTACGGGACGGTCGAGATCACACACCCAGAAAAAAGGGACCTTCAAGGTGAACGAGCAGCGTCTCAAGCATTACTATGGCGGTGACATCGAGGCACTCGGGAAGGAAACGATTCACCTCCTCAACACCACCCAGAGCTAAATCCTCCGAACTATGTCTAGCTAAAAGACATTAAAGAAAACGCTACTTGGGAGGCACACCAAGCCTATCCTATGTTTTCCCTTTATTTTCCTATGCATTTTAGTTTTCATGATTCTGGTTTTCGATGATCGCAGGGAACTCAAAATCTCAAGTGTGGGGAGGAGTCGTACAAAGCATGCACACCGGACTATTCAGGGAAGTTTGCTTATCTATTTATTTCCTCTTCCTTGTGTTACATAATTATTACGTTGAGGGAAACATAAATCTTAAGTGTGGGGAGAGAATTTTTGCGAAATTGATGCAAACATCTTATATGTGTATGACTTGATTTTTTGTATAAAGTTTTTCAAAATTGGCATAAATTTTTTCGAAAATCATGTTTCCTTCAATCAAAGGATGATTTTATGTTAGAAATCTTGTGAGTAATTAGGATACATATGCGAGTCGACTTCTTTCTTACATAGATGAACTTGGCAATACCTGATGGATTCGTACACATAACCCTTTTTTTGTGAGATTTTTGAGCCTACGAGCCTTTTGCTCATTTCTTTGGTTGTGTGAATCATGCTTAATTTATTTCTCTTCAGAACTTGCTTGTGTATTGCGTTTTGAAACTACTTGACGTGTGATTGCGTGAAAATGAGGAAGGCATTAGGAATTCAGTCCATAGCCAAAGTATCCGACCACGCTTGATTACCGTAGTTAGCCACTTTGAGCCTGAGCCTTTTATTTGTGAAAAACTGGATTATAAATTGCCAACCCTGATTAAGCCTTCAGACATAAACCCATTTGAGCGATAGTAGAAGTGGAAGTTGAGTGCCGGACTTAAGAAGCGCAACCCGTACTAAATTTTCCGAGCTGATGTCAGAAAAAAGAGAGAGAAAGAAAAAGAAAAAAAAGACAAGGAAAAAAAATGAAAAAAAATATTTATATATATATACGACTAAGAACCCTTCCTCCGATAATCTTTCACTCTCAAAAACCATATTACCTATTTCCTAGATCGAGAAGTAGAAAGAAGAAGGGCTTGGTAAAAAAAAAACTGCAAAAGAATGGAAGTAATGAACAAGAACGGCGGATTTGGCGCATTCGAGATGATGGCATGATTCCGACACGACTACAGCTCATATCCTTTTTACGCTTATTCAGTACATTTCTTACATATCTCAGTCATATTACTACCCGGTAAAGACCTTCCGATTCACGCTTGATCATTAAAAGTAGTAGATTTACGAATCATTTGCAAGCTTATGGTAGGGATTAGATTAGTGCATGACCCGAGAGATATCACCGACATCTTAACCTATACACTTAGTGATTTGAGTGAATCATTGTGAGGTGCGGATCTTGATAGGTATTTCTAAGGAAGTCGTGTGGTTAGTTGTTGATTTCGAATATGCCTCCCGACTCTACTTGCATTATCTCCTACGTGATTTCGTTCTGGATTGATACGTTGCATGATTTTATCCTTATTATGCCATTTGCATTTATTTGTTTGAGGACAAGCAAACACTTAAGTGTGGGAAGATTTGATAAACGTAATTTCTTACGTTTATATTTGTTATATTTAAGTCGTTTGAATGATAAGTGAAGCCGTTTTGATTATCGTTGTGCTATAATATGGTTTCACAACAAAATAAAACGTTTTACGACAATTTTGCGACAATTTCTAATTTCTCAATGATCACTTGGTAAACGATGTCCGATGGACCTGAAATTTTAATCATAGATAGAGGACTCATTATCTTGATTCTTACTGGAGGGATTTTTAATCCGAGGTCTAGATTGGGAGATATGAATTTTTGAACGTGCTGCTGTTTGCAGGAAAAGGAGTCACTGCCGTGAAGCCCTTGCACGAGGCCGTGAAGAGCACCAGAGAGCCATTTTCTTGCCCGATTGTGTCACGGCCGTGAACATTGATCAACCAAGTCGTGAAGGGTGCTTCATGGCCGTGAAAGGAGGTGTTTGAGGCCGTGAAGGCGGGCAGAAACCCATTTTCTAACCCCCGAACGGTTCACGGCCGTGAATAATAGTATACGAAGCCGTGAACACGGGCAGAAACGTTGTTTTCTTCAAGTTTTATGTTGTCACGGCCGTGAAGACGCGTAACCGAGGCCGTGAACATCCCGTGGACATATTAAAAGTCAAGCACATACAAAAAAATGAGTTTCAACTTCTCTTATCTTCTTGGAAACGGAAATGGGACAAAAAATTCTTGTTGTGGGGGCTCAATGACTGCAAATCACGCTTGGGAAACAAATTCTGCATAAGACAAGGCCATATGATTTTTGGGGCTGCAAAGGCTGCGTTGGAGGCTAAAGATCTTCTAAGGTTGATTCTCCTTGGCCCTCACGTTGAAGAAAGTGAGCAAGTGAAATGAGGGAAAACAAAACATCTATATAAAGAGTAACATAATAAGAAGAAAAAGGGGTAGGTACGTGAAAGACCAATCTAAGCTCATATATACATATACATAGTCGCATACACGTTTCCATTCTAAGCCCCAAGAACACAACATTAGTTGCTCACCAAGTGCTCGATAAAAGTCCTAAACGAAGAACGAGATTAACTTCGAATTCGAATTCGAATTCATGGAAGTATTTATGATGTATTAGATGTTAATTACGTGCTTTGTTGTGATGATAATGAGTAGCTAAATTTATTGTATTTGAGATGAGATGAACCCTAGCGAGATCGATCGTATGTTTACGTGTATTTGATGCTTTGCTATTGTTATGACTCGTTTATGAAGCATATGATTTTGATTATGTCTATGTGATTGAAATTATCTAGTTAGCTTGGTCATGTCTACGTGTTTAAGTTAACATAGTTCGGGAAATCGTATGCTACGCTCGAGAGAGGGGCGAACGATTAAACCACTCGTAAACGAGCGGAATAAACCCATCACTAGAGATAGGTTGGACTATCCCGCCGCATTAGAGTCAAATCTAATAGCGGGATTCACCGTGTTTTTAATGCAATTTTCGGTTAAGTAGTTAGGGAAGCTTGCCCGGCTATTTAATTCGTTGATTAGTTGTTTGCGATCATTATATGGTAAGGCGCAGTTTCGTCAGCTATATAACTCGTAGCATGCAGTAGGAATCTCCACGGTCTAATGATAGCTTTATTGACGTACACTTGAAATTTGTTTGGGTCGAGCTAGGGGATTCGAAGTCTCAAATACGTTTGTTTCCATAAGGGTTTCCTTTCCGTACTATTTTATTAAGTTGTTTCTAAGTATTGTTATTTATCGTTTCAACAATCGATCATTCGTGCTAGGATATTTAAGCGAAAGTGTTTCTAAGGTAGATAGTTCTCTTGGGATTCGATACTCGAATACTTGCTACGTCTATGCTATTGCGATAGGTACACTTGCCTGTTGAGCGTAGGATAGTTCGTTAGTGTTCGTTTTATTTTAATACTCGTTCCGCTCGATCAATTAAAGGTAATTCGAAAATCTCGTTGAAACAAGGGAAAATCTGGACTTTAATGACTGAATAAGGTGAAATTGATCGTGTGTCTTAACAATCAATGAAAATATTGATGTTAATCGCGAAGAAATTTGACGCGGCCCATGATTGAAGATTTTGCTAATAAAACGCTCGCTAAGTAACAATTATGCATTCTGAGTAACAATTTATGCATTCCGGGTAACACTTTATGCATTCTGGGTAACATTTATGCATTTTGGGTAACAGTTCATGCAATACGTGTAACAATTTATGCATTCTGGGTAACACTATGCATTCTGCATTGCCAAAAAATGGCAACCTAGACCTTTTGTAGTATAACTTTCGATCTAGAAGTCAAATGACCTTGATTCAAATTCCTGTGAATATCCAACTTAATTATGTATAACTTTTATTCTTTAAGTTCTTTTCGCTAATACAAAATCGATAACCCCCAAATTAATCGAAGAAATCGAAGACGAGCAACGACGGCCACGAGCAGCGACGACGAGGATGTTACAATTTGGTGTTATGTGTATCTGATACTTATGTGTAGGATGTTTCTTTTGAACAAACTTCGCTTCTGTTGCTGAAGATGTATGCATGATTCTGGTAAAGCCCTATGTTATTTACTAATTTCGCGCAGTAACAGTTTAACACTGATCATAAACAATTAAAAAGGAGAAAAAATAGAAAATGATATGTAGGTAACAAGGGAACACAACACGAGTAACAGAAATACATAGTCAAAATAACAATTTAATATGTGCTTAGTTTACTTTATGATTTTCAAATTTATATTGCAAACACGCTACGTTCACTAAAATATATAAAATTACGAAGTTTTAGATTAAATATACTAGTTTAGGTTGTGATTTTCGTGGAGATTATGTGGGCATTGAAGAAGTTGAATTATATATTATGGAAAACAAGTAGCATTCATCTTGAAAGGATGATCCTAAGAAATCGATTCTACTTACTCAAAACGTTGCGGATATGAACTATTAGTTGTTAATTACAATCCAGATGGTCGACCTAACATAAATGATTCAATGACATCTTCAATTAATCTTAAACGTAAACCCTATGTTGTTTACTGATTTCCTGCAGTAACAGTTTAACACTGATCAGAAACAATTGAAGAGGAGAAAAAAACAGAAACTGATATGTAGGTAACAAGGAAACACAACACGAGTAACATAATACATAGTCAAAATAACCATTTAATATTTAATTAGTTAACTTAATGATTTTCAAATTTTATATTGTAAACACGCTACACTCACTAAAATATATGAATTTACGAAGTTTTAGGTTAAATATACTAGTTTAGGTTGTGATTTTCGTGGAGATTATGTTGTAATTGAAGAAGATGAAATATATAGTATGGAAAGCAAGTAGCACTCTTCTTGAAAGGATGATCATGCTTCTACCAAATTGATTCTACTTACACAAAACGTTGTGGAAATGGTCTATTAGATGTTTATTGTAATCCAGATGGTCGACCTAAAATAAATGACTCGACAAAATTAATGACATCTTCAATTAATCTTAATCACAACCCTATGTTGTTTTCTGATTTCATGCAGTAACAGTTTATGAATGATCAGCAACAATTGAAGAGGGGAAGATAATAGAAATTGATATGTTGGTAACAAGGAAACACAACACGAGTAACAGAATACGTAGTCACAATAACAATTTAATATGTAATTAGTTTACTTTATGATTTTCAAATTTTATACTTCGAACACGCTACATTCACTAAAATATATAAATTTACGAAGTTTTAGATAAAAATATATAAGTTTATGTTATGATTTTAATCACAAACCCTAATTCACAGACTATAATAATTCTGGTAACATATAAACATATAACTAGTAATAGTTTTACACATATCGGATAACAAATAATCTATGCTTGATTTTTAGACTCCCGCCCAAAATTCATCTCATTCAGGTTTTCCCGCCTGAAATTTCACCGACAATTTAGTAACAAATTTAGTCGACATAGTAACAGAAACACATACACTAGTAACAGATTCTGAGAATTTTACAAATCAGCCAAAACGAAAAAAATACACCCAACTTTATAGGGTTGATCGTATTTTGCGAATTAAATGATGAACATCGGACGAACGACCAAACAAGGTGCCGCACCGAGCTGATAGGTACTTTGAATCTGTACTTATTAGACGTAATCGTTGCCAAAAACGGATTTGATTTCATCTTATTTTGCAAATTAGAACCCTACACATGGTAACATTATTTACAATTTAATAACGATTTTGATACTCCAAGTAACAGATTGCATAATCCGAGTAACAATATTGACACAGTAAGCGTACAGATCACCTAAAGCTTCAAAAGATTTAGAAAATTTCCCTTTAAAAAATCAAGAAAAGCTTCAAAAACTGAGCAGAAAGCGTACAGATCACCTAAAGGGCTGACAAACATCACATTTGATACCCTTTTTAATACACGTTAATAAATGCTATTACATGTATAAATATATTTTTAGTAATAACTAATTTTTTTTTGTTTTCCCAAAAAACGATTTCTATAATTATTTTTTTGCTGATTAAATCTAAAATAATATTTGTAGTCTAATTTGTAAAGTTGTAAATGTGGGTAGTATGGAAATTTGTAAAAATTGGTGTAGAACTAAATATTATAAAATAGTCTTTTGAGTTTGAGAATGAGTTGATCGGTTGGAGAAATTTACCGCATTTTGAGTTTGATAATGCGTTTGGGTTTGAGAATGGGTTTCTCGATGAGATGGTCTAAGACATGTATTTCGTTGCCTGCTTATGTGCTTCTTTATTTTTCAATCTTATCTGATTATCCTGGCTCGATTGCATGGTAAGGACTAACACATCATTAAAAGTTTGTCAATTCTCAATCATTCCATCATTTCACGATCTTTGAAAGCAGGCCCGTAGCTCACGAAGTCGGGAACTGAGGCGATCCTCGAAATTCGGGCCCTAAATTTTTTTATGTAATTTTTAAATAACATACGTAGTCTAACATAAATTTAACCGTAAATGTAAGTTATTTAAACCGTAAATTAAAACCATCTAGGTGTTTTATAGGCATGGTTCGCCGTCGCGGATGCGGACGTCGATGCAGAAGCGAGCGATACAAATACGTTGCATTGTCGCGACGCAGTCACGGACGATACGCACTTTTCTTAGAAAATATAAAATATATCAGTTTCTTTGCAACTATATTAGATTATATTTGTAAAGAGGTTAAAAACACATAATAAGTTTATATCACAATTCACATATGTATATTACAAAATTTTCTATTATATTACATATATTTCAATTTTTTTATTATATTACATACATTACAAATATTTTGAAAATTCATATTAGTATTAAAAAGTCATTAAGAAAAAATGGAAAATAATGCAAGTCAAACATCAATAAGCATGTTCACACCCGTATATTCAATAAAGTTAAACAATGTACGAAAATTTAAATAATAGAACTATAAGACTATCATATATCTAGACTAATAATAAAGTATTTAACGAGATAAATAAACTTTCAAGCTATTCCTCTTTTTTTAAACTTCATTTACATTGCTTAATGTATTTGGAAAACATATGTTATTTTCTATATTCTAGCTAACAAAGGCTTGTTAAAAACTGGGCCAAACATTTGAAAAGTCCAAGAACCATAAACTAGAATACCATTGCCCTAATTAGTCGTCGTATACCTCACGACACCTAATTAGTTATGGACGAGATATATCCAACCGCAATGATATATATACATATAGGTATGATAAAATTTTTTGGGCCCCTTCGAAAGCTACGGCCCTGTTTGAAAGTTCTCACCCATTATGCAGATATCTGGCTATGAACATGAGATGGAAAATCATGCAAACTATGACAAGGGAGGAGTGTTTAGCCTCTCTAAGAAGGTGCAGAACTATGAAAATTTACCATCATACATCCACCTTATTAATTATGCTTTAACATAACGCTTTTATTGGTGTACACGAAGCTCGTTTGCAGTAGAGAATCATCATCAGCAAAGCAATCTCGCGAGTTCGTTTGCAGTAGAGAATCACGAAATAGTGGAAGGGAAAATGTTGTTGAGCCCCTTTGGGAAAGAGGTAACAAGGAAAATACATGGCGCTCATATACAATTACATACCTCAGATCCCTATAATCATTTGATTATTATTAGCATCAGGGCCTTGAATTTCTGGATAGGTTACAAGTCGGCATCTGTAGGGAAAAGACCGCAGTTGAGGCTCAAATATTTGAAACATTGTGAAGATGTTTTGGCAGGTATGTATGTTGCATACAATTCAGTATATTTTTCGCTAAATTATATTTTCTGCGTCGTATTTGCTTTCAATTTTCAGGAGAAGAACACATAAAAATGGTTTTACGGACTTGATAACGTAGCTGAAGCAGCATTGCTAAGGGGTACAGAAAACAAAAAAAAAATTAAAATTAGTAGGCTTCTTGTTGTGTAAGTTGTATGATGAGGCTTGATTGTCTAACAGGCTCCCCTTTTACGTTGACATATTGCGATTCCTGTGAATGCATGGAAATGGATTTTATGACACCATTGATGTTCCTATCATGTACTTTCTGGTGATCGAAGACGTTTCACAGAGTCTTAGCGTGCTCGACTCATGTACAGAGTGATTGTGATTGAACTCTTGCTGTATCTATGCGAATGTATATTGAATTTTTTAGCATGAATTATTGTTCTCTTTGAAGAGAGTTGATCCCCAATTGAGATATCTAGAGTTCATCAAATTTGATGCTGCTAGGCTTGATATAGAAATGCCAGCCATGTTGAAAGAACAAAGGTCTATTCTTTGCAACACAATTATGCTGATCTATTTTCCATTTGGGTGGATAAGCCTCACATGATTTCTAATATCAAGAGGGGATTAGATATAAAAGATGTAGCAAAGAAAACAGAAACCTCAATAGAACAGCAACATGCCAAGAGATACAGACAAATCTCTATACAATTAAAAGAAAAAAGGAACTTTTTTTTACTACATTGATATCAATCACAACCTTAACTATCGGTATGGACAGTAGTGAAGTAAATCCACTTTGGGTTGACAAAGCATTAAGATTTCAAGGCACAGCCTCGCAATGTGTTCCTCCAATGGGTTGAGGCTATTGCATTTATACAGTTAACACTGGTCATCTAATCTTAGTCATATTTGTACGATATTAGATTTTGATCTAATCTTTCTTAAGCATAATAATAATGACTCTTATCATTATATAATAATAGAAAAAGCACTGCTTTGAATTCATCATTCAAACTAAATAAAAGTAAAAAGAAAGAAGTTAGAATTGTTAAATTACAAAGCCTTTTGCATCTACTACGACCAACCATATAGGATGCCATTAATCGGCGCCAAGTTGGGAGTAAACTCAAACAACTTGCCCGCGTAACGACTAGTTAAGATCATAGTATGAGTCTTCTTCTCTGGACAACACAACGCGAGGTGGCCTTGTGTCATACCCCTCAGCAGTATGCGCCCGCCGTACTTGGTCGTCCTGAAATCAACGGGCTCAAAATGGTCTAGCATTGGTTTCGTTCGCCCTTCCGCGACCAAAATATCCTCGTACTTTACGTTAAAGAAGGGTAGTAGGGAGAAGAACGTTTCTTGGATCAACGGCGGCACCACAATCTCCCTAGTCCAAGAACAATCACCTTCGTCTTCTTCCTTCTTCCATATGATGGTGGTTCGACCCGTCCAAGTACAAGAGCACAGATGATCGTTCAGTGCCAACACTTTGAAGCACAACCCAATTCCCCTCCCGGCTAATAGCACTAGGGATGGAAATTCTCCGCGTACCTTTCCTTCCCAATATCAAAAGCAAGGATATAGCAGCTGTATCCCCCTTCAGCTACGTGCCAGTAAAACGCCCCTTTCTTTATAATAAACCGCCTTACTAGAGCGCTTATTCCACTCACCGTTACGGAATAAGCTTGGAGGCAGCTTCCTCCATCTTTCTTCTTCGTCTCCTCTTCTTCCTCCTCCTCCTCTTAAGGGCGAGTACTGCGTACGAACTGATCAGACGAGGAAGACCCTCTCTTCTTCTCTCATTTTCAAGACCTTGTACTCATCCGTAGTTGGGCTGTAACCGAACAGTACATCGTGGGCTTTGTCTTCGAGTTTACCGTAATGGACTCGTTCGTGATGGGGTTTAGGATTCCGATCGATTCGAGCCCGACTACGCACACCAAGCCGTTGCACGAGCCCACGGTTCGAATGATCGAGTTGTCGAACCCGTGAACTAATGATTCAACCATGTTAAAATAATCGCCGCCCATATGTTTATCAAGTTCGTATGTCGAGCAGCAGGACGGCGGTGGCGATGGAGCGCAAAACATGGGCAGAGGATTGTTCTTCGCGCGCACGGAGTAGAAATTCCGACATGTGATTATACGGAGCCATCTCTTACAGACCAAAGTGGAATCTTACGAGGGATTTTATTGGGACTCTTGATAAGATCTCGGCTGCCACGTCATCGTTGCAATGAATTGGGATTCTCTTTCATCGGCGGTGAATCTTGGTTTTTTTCTGCTGCTCATCACCGACGGAATCAGAGGGGAGTCCACCGACCCTCCGGCGGCGGGCGCTACGAGGAGAGTTGTTTCCGTCGACATTGATATTGTTTTTAGAAGATTCCTATTTCGTTTCGTGTGGACGAGGAAGATTAGCGCATGAAATCATCTGTCTCACTATTACTGTCCCCCTCTATGTCCCAAATGATCTGATCCGTTCAATTTTAAATCCTGCGGTTCAAAAATTTTCTTTTTTGTTTATTAATTTCTTTAATTCTATATTCCACCAAATCACAAAATCATTACTATTTCATGTGATTTATAAGATAAAAATAGATGAAGACAACCAATTTATTCCTTGTTTTATGATGATCAATTTGATATCCATATCATATATTTTCGATAATCATAGAAGTTATTTTAACAAAGTGGGACAGGAAGTGGGATAGGAATTTTGGGACAGACAATTTCAACCGGGAAGATTAGATTAGAAGAGACAGATACCTAAACGGTGCTGGCTCTGTTTGGTGATATATAAGGTCTAGCCCGTAGGCCGTTTGTAAGCCCATATAATATAGAAAATATATCTTATTTAATGTTTGGTTTTTAATTACATCCAGCGATTAGCTTTCCAGCCCGATAGTAGTTTAGACACCGGGAACAAATAAACTGTTATTAGGCTAAGATAAATTATATTCGGCTTATTCTGGGCTATTTATATAGCAACCTTGCACATAGGGATGGCAAAGGGGCAGGTCTGGGTCGCGTTTGGCCAGACCCGGGGCCCATCCTGGTTATTTTTAAGGGGACTCGGGACCCGCCCCGGGCCAGACCCGAACGAACCGGGTCTCACCAGCCAGACCCGAAAAACTATGTTTTCTTTTTTATTTTGTTTTTATATTTGAATTTTTTAAAATAGAACAAAACTAGAATTCAATCTCATGACCTATATAGTAACTTAACTACAGACTTATCCAGTAGGCTACAAAACGTTATATTAATAATTCGAATACTTTATCTATATACAATAAAAATAAATTTACGGGGCGGATCTGAGGTCCGGTTTAGCAAGACCCGGAACCCGCCCCGGACCCGGCCGCGTTGAGATTTTCGGACCCGTTACCTGCCCCATTAGCCGAATAGAAAAAAACCCGATTCATTAGGGGCGGGTCTAGGCGGGTCCGGGTCTAGACCCGCCCCATTGCCCTCCCTACTTGCACACCCAATGTGTGTGCCAACTAAAAATCAGAATTAACTTTACGTGCAAATTTAAATTGGAACTGTAAATTCATCATTACTTGGTCGTATACAGTGCATAATTGAGCGCAACGCAATAAACAAAGAAAAATCACAGCCATTTTGAAAATGAATATTATGAGATATTATATTCATACCCCCTTGAATTCTATTTAGACCCCCTATTAATTATCTTATAATTATTGCTGAATTTTATACATATAATTCTATTATCATCCTTTCATTTAATAAATAAACCCCTTATTATGAGATTTATATTTCAAGTTAACGAAACTATACTATCTCACTTATTTACCATATATAAAGTTTTTATATGTAACTTTATTTGACTAAATTACTTCATATTCATTTTTCAATAGTTATTGATTGTGTTTATTAATAATGCAAAAAATGTATAAAAATGACGGAACATAAATATATATTAATGTTATATGAATATTTCATTAAAATAATTTAAACATCGATATTAATAAAATTACATTTTATTTTTAAAATAAAGATTAAAATATAATATAATACATGATTTCTGTTGAAGTTTAACGTGTTAATGAAAATAAACAATGAGTTAATGAAAATATATACATAATATTGTTGCTGAATTTAAGGTAAGCAAAAGAATTAAAACAAACTATGCAAGTTCAAGGTTTTTCTCACCCCAAAATGGGGTGCCAATAGTAGCACCCCAATATTATTCATACTGCTCGAATTTATTATTATATATACAAATAATTTCTAATTGTTACATTATTACCAAGTGTCTGTGCATGGACTCGGGAGAATGATGGGGTCGGAGCAGCTACTTATGGTTGTGGTGTACTGTTCTCTTCTTTCTCCTTCAGTATTGATATGGGGCTCTCCCAATCAAAAAGATTTATGTGTATGGGTAAATTTATATAGCAGTAGATCTACGTATTACACTGTTAAGGGTGCGCATAAGGTGCTGTTTTAATGAGGGATGTGACGGGGACGTGTAAAGGACGCTGGGGACCTGTTTGGGACGTTGGGGGACGTGTTTGGGACGCTGGGGACGTTTTGGGATGTATTGGGGACGTGAAAGGACGTAACAGAAAGCAGGGGATATAGATATTTTGAGGTCTGCGGAGGTCCTCGAGTGGTGCGGACCGAGTTGTGCCAGTGATATGATGTAAATGAGGCGTAATAAAGACGTAAAAAGAGAGAGAGAGGAGATTACGTGGTTCGGATTCTTTAGAATCCTACGTCCACGGGGCGCATTCAACGTTTTCTTCATCACCTTTGGATTTTACAAACTCATAACACCCACTTTCTCTCTTCTCTCACAAAAACATGTAAAAAATGAATAACACTACAACTAAGAAGTTTTACGTATGTGAAGAAGTATGAGAAATGATAGTCCCTTGTGAAGATGACGAGATCCTCCTTTTATAGGAGCATTCAATGGCCTTAGGATCCTTAATGATGAGACCTTCTAGGACAATGTGTGACAAGGCCTTCTGGGACAACGTGTAATGTCAATCATAGCTTTCATCAGTCACGTCACTTTTCTCCTTTATGGTGACCCTTTTCCCGTGTGGGCCTGATGGGCTTCTTCCTACCTTTTCCTTTTCGGCCCACATATTTTAGTCCGTATCAACCACTCCCTACTCTAATTTGTCTTTTGGGACAAAAGTGAATTAGAGTGAAATAGTAGGACGGACATTACCCCCTTATCAGGGATCTAAGATAATCATTTCTTGAAGAGGCGCGTCTTTGCGAGTGGTTAAAGGTTCAGCCAGTGTCTTGGGTTTCTGGCGCAAGTACGACGTCCTCATGGTGTGCTCCAATGCGAAGAGGGGAACTAGTTTCCAAATTCTTCAACGCACCCTCTGTAGCTCCCTTGCTCTTTTAGGTCCTGTGGCTAGGGACATCCGCGAGGAGATTTTCTTCTTCTGTATGGATGGAGGGTGTTCTTGCAGTTCCTTCTCCTGTTAGCGGTATTCAAGAAGTGCCCATCGCAGCCTCTGCCTCTGGTGTTATAAGGAAAACAACTTCATCCAAATGTCAGAAAGGAAGGCAAAAAAGAAATTCCATCATTTTTCCCAGGAAGCGAAGTGTTGAGTCTCTTCCGGGACCTATAGGGATCTCAGCGGGTGAGTCCCTGCTTCTGTGGATCATCCAAGACATCGATGGAAAGATGTGCCTGAAAGGTCATTGGGTGCTCACAGATGATCAGGGGGCCATCTCCTAGGGATCTGTGGAGGCGAACGAAGAGCAATTGGCATGTCATCCTCCGTTGAATTCTAGTCCATTTTGGCGCTCTTTTCGTAAGTTTTGCTTCTTCTTCCAGGTGGTGGGCTGCGTAGCTGCCATATCGTTCGCAAAGTCGTCAATCCATGAGTTGGAGCAAGTTAATCGAATCTGGAGGACCCAATTGGAACAAGCTTAGGCCGGGATGTTGGCGGCAAAGCGTAGGTAATTCGGGAATTAAATCAGAGTTGCAAAAAGGTGGAGGAGGGACGTGTCGAGTCAGTGGAGCAGTGCGAGAGGGAACTGCGGAGCTCCTAGGAACAAAGAAAGGCAGGAGCACGTCCCACTCGGGAACAGTGAGAAGAGAAGCTGCGGAGTTAAGGAGAAGGAAGAGTGAGATGCTCGGTTGGTGGGGACCTCCCTTCCTCCATGGATCATTTAGCAGCTGGCAAATAAATAGGCTTGTTGGGTCGATTGGTGCTCTCTGGACATCAATAAGGTCATCCCACAGGCTTAGGAGAATGAGGAGCAACTGGTTTATCACTTCCTCTATAGCCCATCGGGCTCCCTATCTACTGAATCATCCTCCTTGAAGAGCCTGTTTTGACGGCTGAAAATAGGAGATGGCGAAGAGACATAAGAGCGGAGGAGCAAAACATAGTATTCAACAAGCACAAGAGCTAAGGAGCTCAGTGGAGGAGGTGAAACGGGACTGAAATAGCTCCACAACCTGGAGAATAGAGCCGGAGGTGAAGGTTCAGTTTAAACATGAGATAACGCCTTCTAATACGACAGTCGGAGTGGAGTTAGTTCATAACTTGGCAGGAGAACGGTGGAAGGTCTTTTCGAGTGGTCTCCTTTTTTTGAAGTACCTCGCGTTTCTGATGTAATTCTACTACTTGGGCGGATATCGACTCGGCATAGTGGGTACTAATGCTGTGGCCTGTCTTCACGAGCTATCATCTTCGATTGAGATCATCAAGCTCTCGAGGATTTCCCCTGTTGGGAAGAGTAGAATATTCTTAGCGTCGATAGGGTAGAAAGGGTCTCTTGATAGTCTTTGGGCTGGTTTGACGTCGTGAGGGAGCATGTAGAGGTTCTGGCCCATGCTGCTATCCGATCACCCCAGCTCCTCAAGAAACTATGCTTCCTGCAATTTTTAAGGAGAGCTTAACTCCCCTGACAGGGACCTGATGGCAGAGCTCCTCTTTGAGCCTTGTAATTTGAAGGAGATCCCTGGTCCTGCTGCACGTTGCTTCTAGCTCCCTGGGACATCCTATTTATATAGACCTCTCCTCTTTTTCATCATGATGATAGCCTGTGAAAAATACTTTGTGATGTTGTTCTTTCAAGGCATAATAGTGTGTGGGAGCTTAACTCCCCATAGTCGCATATTACATCGGAGTTCCCTTTCTCCTGTATTATATTTTCTTTCGCGGGACCTGATGTATGTTTCTGGGAACGTCATTATCATGGCATGGTTATAGCGCCAGCTTGCTTATTCAATTCGTAAGCCAAGTACGAATTCACGCCCTTGGTTGCAATGACCGTCGTCATTGTCCTTGGGTGTCGCTTTGCGCTAGGCTCTCTTTGTCCTTAGCGAGTTCAGTATCTGGGTAGACACTTAAGTCTACAAAATTATAACCCCGGGATCCCCTCATCGTTTACCCTGGTTATAGCGCCAGCTTCGCTTTAGGTACCTATTCACGTCGCAGGCTTTACTGAGGGCCTTTGATGTCCTGTACACCACAACCCGTCAGCGGTGGCATCTTGTACGCCCTCATGGGCATCTTTCACGTCGCAGACCAGTGGCCTTTGATGTCGGGTACGCCGCTGACCCGTCGGTTTTTGGCATCATCTCACGTCGTAGACTATCAGTCTTTGATGTCTTTGTACGACCCTTGTTATCGATCACGTCGCGGACCCGAAGGTCGTTGATGTCAAAAGGTCATTCATGCCAGGCAAGGCCTGAAGATCATGAGGGAAAATGGATCTTATGAATACCGACACGAGGCTGGACTTAGAGGTCCTAGACAAGTAGATTTGTCTTTTGAACGCCAGCGCGGAGCTAAGCTTATTGATTTCGAATAGATGAATCCGCTCTTTATGTGTCCGTGCGGAAATGCTCACAAATCCCTTGAGGTAGGATCTTAATGTGTCTTGTGGAGCTAGCTTACACGTCCTGAACAATCAGATCAGGCCTTCAATCAATTTAAACTTTCTGAATATTAGGACCTTCGTGGGTAGGAGATCTTGTCCCCTGATGGTGGCAAAACTCCTACCGCCCTTTGGAGCGATGACTTCTCTGATTTTCCCGTGGCTAACCATTGCTTTGGGGTGTACGGTATAGCATATTAAACCCCCAATTTGTTTAGTGGGCAAGGCGGATGTATATTCCCAGAACCTCCATGCGGATTCGAGGTCCATCTTTCTGGTAGGTCCATCCCTTCTTGCCTGTTAATCACGTGCCTTTCAGGACTGGACAGAGGTCCTCCCATTGTCCTCTCCTTCCACGCTTCCCACATATTTCCCTGTCTCCAGCTTTTCTACTGCAAAATTGGTGATGCCATCCTCTCTGATGGTCGAACCCAAGCTCGGCACTTTGGCCAAGTATCAACTTTGTGGCTTTCCTTTCTCGGGACCGGCTGTGAATCTAGGAATCAAACGACATCCCATGCTCCCATTTTCTTTGCAATCTTCCGCAAATTAAGGCTTCGTATTCAGAATCATTCTTGGAGGCCGGGAAATTTGAAGGTAGTGATGAAACGGAGCTCCTCTTCTATCGGGCTAATGATAAGGACCTCTGCTCCAGATCTATGGGAAGTCGTAGATCCATATGTGTGCACCTCACATCGCTGCTTCTGTGGTCCTTTTGTGGTTTCAAGCACAAGTCGAAGAGGGTCTGTGCTTTTTGACGGCCATTCGTTGTCTGAATTTTACGTCGCACTCCCCTAACTTGACAATCCTTTTCATCATCTGCCCCTTATGCGAGCGTGGCCTTCTTGATTTCGGAGCTTCTGATTTGGGGTTCTAGTAACACCCTGCTTATGAAATAGATGGGCTCGTGGGAGGTCCGTTCTTCTTTTAGGATCTGCGCTTCTTCAGTTCCGCACGGCAGGAGTGTCTGTTTAATGGGTCGACTTCCTGGTAGGATCAATATCCGGACGAACCCATAAGCTTTGGAGAAAATGTGAATAAGTCCGCATTTTTCAATTGCAGCCATCCCACCAGCTTCCTTATTTAGTTCTTGTTGTAAGTTGGAAGGTCCTTCATCTTCTATTATCCCCTTACTTCCTATTTCCTCGGAATACAGTTTCCTTTTGATCCCACATATGGCCGTTGGGACATCACTTATTTTGGAGAAAATGCGAATAGGTCCGCATTTTTCTGGAGATGTCCTACAAGCTCTTTATCTAGCTCTTATTGTAAGTTGGCAGACCCCTCTCCTTTAATCCTCTCGTCCCATCCGCTTCCTTGCATGGTGGCCTCATCTTCTTTTGATATCGATTTTACTTCGTGGGCATGACATCGTCGGGAGCTTCTCTTGGTCTCCCGAAATCTTCCCGATGTGTCCTCTCCCTTTTTTGAAAGAAGTGCAGGGTTGTCTGCCTTTATATGGCACATATCCCCCTACTTCTTTTTTCCGGCGAAATTTGGAGAGCTGCGGCCAACAAACTTACTGGACCTCCGAAGATTCGGATCTTCAAATCATCGGGCATACGATTTTAGGCTCTGTTGGAAATGGAATCCCCTTTTACCCGGAGCTCCTAAGGCGATAGGGGTGTGACCCACAAATGGAGTTGGCCCTTTTTGAGAGGAGGCGGAGGTTGTCTGCCTCTAGTCGGCACAGATCCTCCAGACTCCTTTTCGGCAACCTCCAGATCCTCCGAAACCATGGCCAACGAACTTCCTCGGATGTCCTGCTAGGATGGGCCCTTTGCTTTTAACCCTTCAGATGATAGCAATTGTTAGTATGATGCATGCACTTATTAAGGTATTGATATATAAATGAGTATGCAATTTAAAGGGCCCTAGATCCGTCTGAGAGCCTTTTCGTCACGAGATGTTTCCTGGCTAGACAGGATCTCCTCCATGTTGTGGCATATCGGCATGAGGTTCCCCGGGACACTGATAGCTCCTCGTTGTGAGATTAAGGCGGTAGTGGTTTTCTGTGGTCATATTTCTTGCTTGCTCTTTCCTGTTTAGTTGTGGTGGCTTGCTTCTCTCCTCGAGCCTTGGTGATTTTTTTTTCGTTCGAGTAAGGTGGTCGTTCTCCTGGCATAATAGCTTTATGGAGGTCCCAACGGGCTTTTCTAAATGGTGACACGATGAAATCCTCGTTGTGGAGACCATTGCCTGTCGTACTTTGTGGGGGAAATGGCGGTGGATGCTTCCAGGGCCGCAATGTTGGGTCTGCCAACATATGCGCGAAGGTCCTCATCCTCTTTTGTGTGAGCATCGCAGGCCCTCCATACCAGCATGGAGACTGGGCCTTCTTGTGCGCGGACGGAGCTGGTTTGGAGGTCCCGTAAGGCGAACCTTCATATAAAACAACGCGGGACTTGGAGATCTCGGCCTCATAGCTCGTATTTATGTTTCCAGCGGAGCTGGTCTTTGTAAATCCCCTTTGGTGGTTATCTTATGCCAGTGGGGAGCTAGGGTCATAGGTCCCGACAAGCGAAATTGGTCTCTGAAGATCCCCATTGGATGATTAAGTCTTCTCATGCCAGCAAAGACCTGGGCTTATAGACTTCAAACGGAGAAATCGAGCCCTCGGAGCTCACTTTCATCTTCCGCGGATCTTCATACACCAGCGCGGAGTTGGGCTGAGGTCCCGAAACATTAGGTCGGGTCTTCGAATAATTCATAGTTCTTGAGATCTCGTGCCTTCAATGGTCTGTTTTGGAAACCATGTCTCGGCTTTTAAATGATGGCGGAGCTGTCGCACCTTTGTCTGGAGGGAGTGAGGGTTGTCTGCTCTTATAAGGCATAGGTCCCCGGGGCTCCTTGTCGATTACCTTCAAATCATGTTTGCTACCGCAGTTAACACCTTTCTCAGATGTCCCATTTGGATAAGCCTCTGGATTGCATCCTTCAAACAACAATACTTGTTAGGGTGGTGCATATATTTATCACGATAAAATAGTAATAGAGAATGAGATCTAGAGGGCCCTAAAAAGCCTTCTCATCCTGGGATGTATCTTGTGTATCTTTATGCGCCAGCACGGAGCTGCGTTTTTAACCCCCTCAGATCTTCAAGCATCGGCGCGGAGCTATTTTTTAGGTCCCACAGACCTTCACGTGCCAGCGTGGAGCTTGGCTTGAATCTCCCACGAACCTTTGGATGTCAGTGTGGAGCTGTCTTCTAGGTCCCCAAGACCCTTGCGTGTCATCAAGGAACTTGGCTTCAGTTGGTTTGGAGATTGTCATGACGGACTTCACATGCTAGTGAGGAGCTCAGCATGGAGATCTCAAATACATAGATCTTATCTTTATTTTCAGCACGGATTTGGTCTTCGTAACTCCCAGTGGTTCTCCACAAAGGGGTGGAGCTTTACGGATCAACGTGGAGCTTGATTCTTAGATCCCAAATATAGGAGCTCGGGTCTTCATGGAGCTGGGCTTCTCAAGCCATCTGCCAACGCGGAGCTGAAACTTTAGGTCTTCTACCAGGGCGGAGCTGGACTTTTTAGGTCCCGAAGGGGGAGCTTCGGGTCTTCTTGCCAGCGCCAGGCTGGCTTATTAGGTCCTGAAGGCAGAGCTCCGGCTCTTCTTGCCAATGTGGAGCCGAGGCTTTACTTTAATCACTCTAGCGCGTGTCTTCCTAGCTCGCTCAGAATCTTCTCCACCAGGACCTCCCACTATAATGAGCATAGGGGCCCGAGTGGTGGTGGAGCTTCTTTGTTGGGAGGTGATGGAGATGGTCTTCCCTCATTTGGGGGAGCTACGAATTTTGCTCTAGGATCTAGAACGAACCTCGGACAGGCTCCTTTAAGGTAACCGCCTGGACGAGCCTTTCGCCGGATGTTTCTATGCTAAGTTCAGAATCTCTTCTGGATTATTGTGTAGTGCCATGAACCTTTGCGGGTCTCTCGAAAGAGATCCCCAAGGCTCCCTCATTCTTTGCGTGACAACTCGTTTTTCCGTTGCTTGAGGTCCGTGAGTTGGTCTTGAAGTTTCCTCTCCTTTTCGGCACTAGTGTCTTATCTTTTGCTCAGCTCTTTTTCTTTTTCTGGAGCTCCCAGCTCCCTTCGCTTTTTCGGGTGGCTCATTAGCGGGGCTCGTGGAGGTCCACCTAGGTGGTCTGAGATCCCCTTATGACTTATTTGCACCGTCTTGCTTCTCTTTATTATCTCGGGCCTATGTTTCAGGTCCTGGCCATTCCTCAACACATTTGGCCATTTTCGGAGGTCCTCCTTCCCCCGTGGTCATTTTCTGATTTTGACTGCTTTTGGGTGGGTCTTGCCCATGTCTGGAGGAGGTATCTTCAGCCTTGTTCGAGGCCCTCATCAACAATCCCCTTCACACGTCCTACCATGTGGGGTCCTTCTCCATCCTTCAAAAGATAATCATGGTTAGCGTGGTGTTTATTTTGATAACCATAATATATAATAGAGAATGAAGTTTAGAGGGTCCTGTAGTCCCGACGAAGAGCCTTATCAACGCAGGATGTCTTCTATGGATCTTCATGTTCCCTCATGGAAATGGGCTTTTATCTCCCACTGGTCTTCGAGTATCGGCGTGGAGCTGACTTCTAGGTCCACGGACCTTTGTATGGCCGTGCGGAGCTGGGAGGTCCTGAGCGCGGAGCTTCGGGTCTTCTCGCCAGCGGGGAGCTGGGGAGCTTCGGGTCTTCTCGCCAGCGGGGATCTGGGGAGCTTCGGGTCTTGTTGCCAGCTAGGAGCGTGGCTTTTGAGTCTCGAAGGGGGAGCTTCGGGTCTTGTTGCCAGCACGGAACTGGGCTGTTAGGTCCCGAAGGGGATCTTCGGGTCTTCATCCTTTCCTCCTCTGGGTCAAGGTGGTGTTTAATGCGCTTCGTCTCACGAGCTTCAGTTGTGCTTCGACAGCTCCTGCGGGTTATAAGTCCAAACTCTTCGGCAGAGAGAGTCTTCTTCCCCCAGTTTTTTGCATTTTTGTGTCGTCCCAGCAGAAAAAAGGAGAAGAAAAGAGAAAAAGAAAACGTTAAGCACAGCTTCGCACTACATATTACTCACGCCTTCAACTCGGAAATTCCCACAGACGACGCCATTTGATATGGGGCTCTCCCAATCAAAGAGATTTATGTGTATGGGTAAATTTATATAGCGGTAAATCTACGTATTACACTGTTAAGGGTGCGCATAAGGTGCTATTTTAATGAGGGATGTGACGGGGACGTGTAAAGGACGCTGGGGACCTTATTTGGGACGTTGGGGGATGTGTTTGGGACGCTGGGGGACGTATTTGGGATGTATTGGGGACGTGAAAGGACGTAACAGAAAGCAGGGGATATAGATATTTTGAGGTCTGCGGAGGTCCTCGAGTGGTGCGGACCGAGTTGTGCCAGTGATATGATGTAAATGAGGCGTAATAAAGACGTAAAGAGAGAGAGAGAGAGAGAGAGAGAGAGATAGAGAGGGAGAGGAGATTACGTGGTTCGGATTCTTTAGAATCCTACGTCCACGGGGTGCATTCAACGTTTTCTTCATCACCTTTGGATTTTACACACTCATAACACCCACTTTCTCTCTTCTCTCACAAGAACATGTAAAAAATGAATAACACTACAGCTAAGAAGTTTTACGTATGTGAAGAAGTATGAGAAATGATAGTCCCTTGTGAAGATGACGAGATCCTCCTTTTATAGGAGCATTCAATGGCCTTAGGATCCTTAATGATGAGACCTTCTAGGACAATGTGCGACAAAGCCTTCTGGGACGTGTAATGTCAATCATAGCTTTCATCAGTCACGTCACTTTTCTCCTTTATGGTGACCCTTTTCCCGTGTGGGACTGATGGACTTCTTCCTACCTTTTCCTTTTTCAGCCCACATATTTTAGTCCGTATCAGTATGTTCAACAAAATATTCATAACCAAATACATAATTTTAAAGAAAAAGACAAAGGAAGGTTCGACCATCTCTTCTTACAGCGTCAACCACCCTACCCGTTTGTGCGCCCATCGATTTCATACTGACAATCGTAGCTGTTTCGGCAAAGGGGGAAAAGAAAGAATTCCACCACGGAAGAGAAGCAACGTAATTAGAAGTATTGTGAGCAAGCAGTATAAAGATAAACTGATGATGTTGGTTTCTACATCGTGGGTTTTAGATAAATATAAACTGAGACAATTTGACGGCTTTAACTCAAGGGAAGGAGGGAAAAGATTCTATGATCGTGGCTCACTAATTGGGTCTTTTTAAAAAATAGCCTTTGACGCGGTCAAGTTTAAAAAAATAGCACTCTTGACTTTTTTTTTTGGTCAATAGCACTCTTTTTAATTAACACTTAATCATCTTCTCGTAATCCCTTATTATTAATAAAAAAAGAAAAACAAAAATAAAATACAACGCCTGAAATGAATTAAAAGCTGCACCTCCATTAGCAGAAAGCTTTCATTCCACTCACCCAATTATTCTCCTTCTTCTTCGTCCTCGTCCTTAAGAGAAATCACCTACAATTTCTTCTGCTTCTGCAAGGCAGTCGAATAACTTGACCTCATATCAGCTTCTTCACAGGCGAAGGAACATTCAGAAAGTCCTCAGTGAAAGAATTCGAACCTGACGCTTCACTGTAAGTATTTTTCCTGGTCGTATTTTGAATATAACCATCTAAATCTTTGTAACTCTCAGTCCTAAACCCTGTTTCGAAGTAAATGGGTTCTCCAAGCTTCGAAATTCCGGTTTGGACTGCCGAACATGTTCAATTTTCGCTCGCTTTTTAAAACGTCAAGTTGGTCAGGGGACCCTGCTTGAAAGCAGGCAACCCGCGCGTTAGATCATGGGACCATAGATAGAAGCATGAGTCCCGCACATAAATATACGGGACCCGCA
This sequence comes from Craterostigma plantagineum, assembly GCA_027422505.1. NCBI lineage: Eukaryota > Viridiplantae > Streptophyta > Magnoliopsida > Lamiales > Linderniaceae > Craterostigma > Craterostigma plantagineum. Next base: position 6,507,816 of record JAPQWV010000015.1, read on the forward strand.
CATAAATTCATGGGACCCGCACATAAATTCATTGGACCCGCGGATAAATTCATGGGACCTCTATACCATCAGTGCATGGTTCCCGCACATTAGTGCCGGCGCATTAGATCTTGGGACCTGCACATAAATTCAGGGGACCTGCGCGCAAAAACAGGGGACCTGCGCGCAAAAACAGGGAACCCGCGCATAATCGCTTCTTATTGATAGGTCCCATGCCCCCATACACTAGAGATTGGGTCCCGTGCACAAGAGCTTGGGTCCCGTGAATTAGAGCTTGGGTCCCGTGCACTAGAGCCTGGGTCCCGCGATATATGTTAGGGTTTTCGAAAGGTCTTACGGTTTTGCAAGCTGTAGGGCTTCAATTAATTATGTCTGCATTATAAAAACACACATCATCCGAACTTAACATTTTTAATAATCCCAGAAACAAATCGACCAAGAATGCTGACGGACGCCCAAATCGTCGCCCGCCTCCAGGAAATCGTCCGTAACTCGGACCCCCGGACTACCACGGCCGACGACGTCCGCCGCCGTCTAGAGGCCGACCTCGGCGTCGACCTCTCCCAAAGGAGGCTGTTCATCGTGTTTGAGATCGACAGATTCTTAAACGGCGTCGACCATCCTATCGAACACGACGGCGAAGTGATCGAAGGACAAGCACCCGAGGCTGTCCGAAAAGACGACGACGAGGCTGAGAGCGAAGTGATGATAGGCCCAGGTTGGATCGAGGTTGTCCGAAACGACGCCGTGCAGGAGGATGTCGACCAAGCTCCGGTTGGAGAAGGGCGAGAAGGGTAGAATAGTAAATTATGTAATAATTTTATGCTATTGTATTGTACGTGAATCTAAGTATTTTTATTTAATTTGAAGCATTATATATTATGAACCTGATCTATATTTTAATTGTATTTTAAATTGAATGAACTATATTTTATAATATTTAATTAGGTTTAAAAATATATAGATAGTTGTATTTAATTCGGTTAGTTATGTAATAAACATAAAGAGGTATAATATAAAAGAATTTACAGGTTTTACTGTAGTGATTGGCAAACAATAATAGACCCGTGATATAACAGTAAAAGTAAAAAGCAACCACCACTTTAACTTTCAATATTCAATTCAATTGTCGTTTCTCCTGCACACCAAACGTTTTGCAAATCGTTTCTCTGCAAGTAAAACCCAAATCCGAACCGAAATCTACAATGGCAATCAGCGGGAACACCCAGAGAGTGAAGGTATTTGTTCTACTCTTCGTCTTCAATTTAACGGATCAAACCCTAATTTTCAAAATCGGACCCGTGCTTGCAAGCATAGGACCATGATTGGAAGCACGGGACCGTGATTGCAAGCACGGGACCGTGCATAGAAGTATTGCAAGCACGGGACCGTGCATAGAAGTATTGCAAGCACGGGACCGTGCGAATTTTAACGGGACCTTGCGCCTGCGAAGAACAACACGGGACCTTCGCGCTACGAGCAGGGGACCCCTGCGTTATAAGCAGGGACCCCTGCGTTATAAGCAGGGGACCTACGCTTATACGCACAGGTCCCGTGTAAATTCGCACAGGTCCCGTTAAAATTCGCACAGGGCCCGTGTAAATTCGCACAGGTCCCCTGTCAATATTCATACCAAGTAATTGGCTACAATGTGTTTTACGTATAAATTAGGTTGTGATGAAGAAGCAGTTCGAAACAGTGGACGCAGTTCCTGATTGCCGACCTGCGGTGAGCTCGTTATACAGCGACGCCAGCGAGTTGATAAGAAACTGTCTTAACCAGGATGAGTATCAGTTTTTTTGTGCCTCGAGTCCGTTCGGCCGCCTTGTGATGGCCGAGCCGGAATTTTCGCTCTCGCTCCAGTTGTTGTGGTTCCTCATCCAGAGGCAGACCACTCTGCACAACCGCGAAGAGCTCTGGATGGTTGTTGGCAATAGGCCACTCCGATTTTCAAAATCGGATTACTGCCTAATTACGGGGCTGAAGTTCGAAGCCGCGATACCGGCGGTGAACGAAGACGAATCATTGGCGATGAGACATTTTGGCGGTAGAGCCCAAATTCGCTTGTCTCACGTCAAGATTGCGTTGGAGGGTTTGTCTGGCGACGAAGAACGTAGGGACGACGAGAAGCTGAAGTTGGCGAACGTCTACTTCGCCACCGCGGTGTTGTTGGCCCGAAAGTCGAAGAAGGACACCGTCGTCCCTCCTTGGGTCCTCCATCTCGCTGAAGACCTGTTTGCGTTCTCACAGTATCCTTGGGGCAGCGTGGCTTTCAGGGACCTTATACGCTCCGTTAAGAAAAATCTAGTTGAGATCAAACGGGATTGGCTGATATATGGGTTCGTGCAGCCACTTCAGGTGATTTTTATTAAGTTTTGCCATACCTTGTTTTGACATGATTGCTAATATTATTTGCGTTATGAATTCAGATAATGGCATACGAGTGCATACCGGGCGTTGCAAACGAGTATGCGGATCGCACACAAGAAGATTACACGCCACGCATGCTCAGGTGGGTGACGAGAAATTGGAGTCGCAAGGGATGCCCGACTCTTAAGTCCGTCGCATCACACGCTGATGGGTCCCAGGTACTCGGATTGATTGTGCCGGAAGCGTACGAGCTGGAGGCACCGTACTTTAGGGACAGCGTTTTCGATGTTGGGGCCCCACACGAAGTATTCGATCGTGTCACGGACCTACTCCTGCAGGGAGCGGAAGTTAGGTGTTCCCGCGGCCACCGCCATCGCGGTGAGGGTTCTAGCCGGCAGAATTTCGTGCCTGAGACCATAGCCCAGATCGAGGGCAGTGGCCGTCGCGACCGCGATATGATGCTGCATCACGGACGTATCCCCGAACATCCGCACGAGCACGGCTTTCATGCAGCTCCGGAAACGGGTCCATCAACTGGTCATGGTTCATCCTCGGGTCCACGCTTCGATGAATGGCAAAGTCGTATGGACGATAACTTCACCACGTTGTTCGGGCGATTCGACCAGCTTGGCACGCAATTGCATCAGTTTCAAGAAGAAGAGGGTCGACGGTGGTCGACGAACGAGAGGAGGTGGGATGCGTACGAGGACCATTGGACGCAAATGCGATCGTGGGGCGACAGCCTCAGGGAGTTGGGGAACTCGGTTCAGGGTTTGGCGAGCAGATTTTATCACGGGTCTCGCACTCCGCCTACCGAAGCTCGTTATAGTAAGCTTTTTATTTATACTTAGTTTTTTAATTAGTTGTGTAGATTACTTATCATTTTCTATTTACGATGTAGATGTCGATCCAAGCGAGTTTGGTGGTGGATCGCACGATCCACAGCCCGAGTTTGGGCGTGGATCATCGGTCGCTACACCGCCCGAGTTTGGGCGTGGATCATCGGTCGCTACACCGCCCGAGATTGGGCGTGGATCGGTTGCTACACCGCCCGAGATTGGGCGTGGATCATCGGTCGCTACACCGCCCGAGATTGGGCGTGGATCGGTCGCTACACCGCCCGAGATTGGTAAGTTTTATACTTAAGGACGTGAAAAATAATATATAGTTATATTCGAATTTTCTTGTATAGATTACGATGAGAGATGGAGGAAGACATCGTACATGGGACCGGATGGCTATATTCCGAGTCTGGATGCATGGGACGGTCACAGTCCGTCGGAATGGGCGGACTCCCGCTGGAAAAGTTATGTCCAACCGAAATGGACCGGCGAAGACGCTTATGGTCTCGGGGTTCACGAGGTCGCGACGGACGTAGAGGCTCCAGAGGACCACGCTCAGTTCGAGACCATGGACGAGCCTCCAGACGACCATGCTCAGTTCGAGACGCACGCCGAGCTGCTACAGGACGTCCCTCAGTTGGAGACGCACGCCGAGCCGTCGGTTTCTGTCCAAGCGGCCGACAAAGGAAAAGGCGTCGTCAGAGAGAAGACCCCTGAGCGGACGAGGAAGCCATCTCGGTACACCACGACGCCGTTCACCGATTTACCCTCGACGAATGCAGTCAAAGCTCCAAAGCTTTCGGGGTTCGAGCGGCATATCCAGTTCAAGGCCAATAAATTGTGGCCTTCTGTCGAAAGTCAGCTTTTAACGGAAGGCGGATTACCGGCATGAAAGTCCAAGGGAGGCTACAAGAACACGACCCTGGATGGCTCCTGAACCTGGCGACTGAGGGTATTCCACTCGATGAGATGTACGTATATAAATTTACCAAATACCTCTCGTCACCTTACTTGAATGTGTTGAAAAACGGTCTATATTGTATTGCAGCACGTCGATGAATGCCTCGCTGGGATCGATTACATGCAGAAATTTAGCAAATCGGTTGCGACCAAAGTCGCGTTCATGCCCCATACGTTTAAGAAGCTCGTCGACGAGAGAGGGGTGCTAAATTTTATCGGGAAGCCGTCTGGGAAAGGCTTCAAGAGATTGATCCCGTTCGCGAGGGGGGAAGAGGAAGAGTGGAAGTGCAGGTCGTGGGATCTAGCGGCCAAAGTTGCCATCCCCATGCGTACGTCAGGCCGATGGGTGTTGTTCGTTGTTGATGTGCGGGAAAAGGCGTACGAGATTTACGACTCCGATGCGCCTCCTGGCTTCGAGTTGCGCTATATCGCCGATGACATCGACAAACTTCGGATCGTAATCCCGGGGATTTTCAAGGAACTGGATATGATAAAACGCATGCCTAACAAGGGCAAGAGCTGGAAAGCTACTTGGCGTCGCGACTTCCGAAAACAAAATCAGTACGTTTTGATGAATGTTGCGTTTTATTACTTTGTCGTCGTGTTTAAAAATTAGTATCGTGTTGGATATTATTTTCAGGGGAGAAGATGGCGTGGCGATGTTGCGGGCGGCAATGTCGCTTATGATGAAGAAGGACGACGTCTCCCGCCTCAATCAAACTCATATGAAGGAGTTTAGAAAATACCTGGCTTCCTCTATTTTCAATAATGATTGGGACAGTTTTTAGTAATTTTGTTGTTGTTTAAAATTTCCTGTGTTGAGTATAAATTTCATGTGTAGTAGAATTTATCTGTTGAATTTTAATTTTACTTGTGTGATATTAAGTTATCGTTTGTTGGATAGCTATTTAGGGTTTAGAATTTTGAAAGATTGAGTTTTTCTATCGTTTTCACCTTTTTTTCAGTGAGACTGATGTGTGATTTGACATAAAAAGAAGTGAATGTTTAAGTGATTTGACATAATTTCACTTGGTTGTTATTCTTTACACTTTTCGGCTGTTTGCTACGCACGTTCCCTGCGCGGGTCCCCTGAATATAAGTGCGGGGACGCTGCTCATAACGCGCAGGTCCCCTGCTCTTTTCGCGCGGGTCCCTTGATTATATTGCGCAACAATTCGACGGGACCGGACGGGACCCGGCCTTAATATACGCATAATTTTGACGGGACCAGTGACGACTCGGGCATCTCAGTATGGGTCCTATGCAATATGCGCGGGAACCCTGTTTTGACGATTGGGTCCCCTGGCCATAACATGTGGGTCCGATGTGTTCATGTGCGATTTTTGCAATGTTAATTCATGGAAGTAAGCGATTAATTGTGCGTATTTATACTTTGTTTATCGTAGAATACAATATAAAGTCATCATACATAGCAGAGAACCCAAAAAAATTGGATAAAAAACACGAGAATTACGTTAAGTCTATAAGATTGTTACATCCTACAGAAATAACAAACACGAGTATGTTTTTTGGGTGTGCTCTCTTACTATATTCACGTCAGAGATCGTTCAACTTCAAATACTTGTTGGAATATATTTTTTTTGGGTTTGAAACTTGGAGTCAGATATTGTTAATCTAGTTGTTATTTTTTCAAATTTTGTTAATCGCGCAATTAATTTTTAATTAATTATTATCTTATTAATTAATTTAATAAAATTACATTTTCGCAGGGGACAAAAGCCCCAAATCGGGTTTCAAATGTCAAGTCATCTGTCCTATACATACAGTATAATGACACTGCTCTGACATGTCACTTCTGACCAATAAATGAAGCACTGCTCTGACATGTCACTTTTCATCAATAATTGAACAATTATTGGGCCCAGTTAGTAAGCTACCCTTACTTGAATGTGCGGGTACCATGTGCTAGTCGGCATGGGACCTTACGTTAAAGGCAGGGGACCCGGCGTTAAATGCAGGGGACCTCACGTTAAAGGCAGGGGACCTTACGTTATGGGCAGTGGATTAGAAGTTCGCACGGGACCCAAACGTTAAAGGTATGGGACCTTACGTTATGGGCAGGGGACCCGGCGGGAACCGCAAATATGCGCAGTGGTCCCCTGCGCATTTGTGCATAAGGGTTTTCTACCTCCATATTCATGCAGACGCAAGTAACGCAACCTTACATAACATAACACAAATGGAAATCACCCATAAGCCACTCTGAATACGACATACACACATATTACAACGTTATCTCCTAAAAAACTCACCCACCGAAGGAAAGCGATTTTTCTGGGGTCGTCCGCGTTGTGAACCAACACGAGGCGGTATCATGTCCATAGTACTTTCAATGCGGTCCGTTACCGGACGTATAGTACCTTCATATGCCAACTTCCAGATCTCCAAGGTATAATAATCGCTTACTAATGAATACACCGGCACTTGGGCAGAACCACAAGCTGCAATCGCATGTGGACAAGGGATACGATCGATGTCAAACATCATGCACGTGCATGTGCGCAGCCCCAAATCGACCACCTCGTTCACATGTTGCCCGTACACGTTATATGTTAGATGCCCGACTTCCGACGCATGGAATTTTTGCGACTCGGTGAAATTCTCGCGTATGATCGACTCCACCTTCGGCGTAAAGCTAGTCATGTTCGCGGCGATTGAAGCTTCGGCAGTTCGCCGATGCTTACTGAACCATGATGATGTTAGTCGTTGAATCGAGCCCAACAGTCCAATTATTGGAAGCTCTCTGTCCTTGCGTAGAGCTGCATTTATAGACTCGGATCCATTGGTCGTCATTATGTTGTATCTTGATCTAGGGCAATATGCTCGCGTCCACGTTTCCTTTGGGACTTCGTCAAGATATTTAGCCACGTCCGCATATTTTGGTGAAAACTGCTTAAAATGACAGTCGCACTCGCTCTTTGTGTAGGCAGTAGCGACACGCCAAAAAATCGGGCAAGCACCTTTCTTCTTCATTTTCGTCTTCACGTTTTGTTGAAGGTGCCACGCACAGAAACCATGAAACGCGTTCGGGAAAACGGCCGGAACTGCATTCTTTATTCCAGGGTTCCGATCAGAAATTATTACGAGATCGTCGCCATCCGCAACAAAACGTCTTAATCTCGAGAGAAACCACGTCCATGACTCGGTTCCCTCCGAACCGTCGACAAGACCCCATGCTAAAGGATATTGATGGTAATCGCCATCTTGCGCAGTGGCAATCATCAGGATACCCTTATACTTCCCCTTCAAAAAAGTGGCGTCGATAGAAACGACCTTCCTCATGAACGTAAAGCCTCTGACGCATGCGCCGTATGCCAAGAACATGTACTTGAACCGATTTTCTTCGTCCATCTCCCAATCAGTGATGCTGCCCTCGTTGGCTTGCCTCACCGCATCTAAGTAAGCCGGCAGTAAACCGTAGCAAGCGTCCCTGTTGCCAACTAGTTCGTCGGTCGCTATTTGTTTTCCTCTCCAAGCCTTGTAGTATGAAACTTCTACTCCCCTGCTCTGCATCATCGATTGTATGGAACTGGGAGCGGGGATGTCTTTAGGAGCCCTGAAATTTTCCAACAACGTGCTCGATACGAGCGACGAACTTCCCTGGCGATGTCTACGTCGTCGATGAGACACGCCGCACGTGTGCGTGTTGACGTACTTTCGGATTGAGAAAAAGGGGGAGTCCTTGTCCTGTGCAGCTCGTACTCGCCATTCGCAGTTCTCCTCCGCACATTTCACTACGTACAGGGTTTTGTTTGACCTATCCAGTTGGATTTCGAAGCATGCAGCGACAGCGATTTTAGCGATTTCGTCCTTCAATTCTTTCTTGCTACGAAATTCTTGTCCAACATATAAGGTCGAACCATCCGTAAACGAATAGGTACTATCGTCGGCCACATCAGCAGCGTCGTCGTGCTCATCGACGTCAAAATCGTCATCATCATCATCATCAGCATCATCATCATCTCCGACCCGACCATCATCATCTATAGCACCTTGGTCCCCCGGATTTTCGTCTTCCCGTCCGACTTGCTCGTTCTCATTATCATATACATAGCCACTGCTTTCATTAATTTGGTAAGGAGGGTTGTAAGATGTGCTGGGAAAACCCTCAAATGGTTGGATTTCTGCGTTTGTATCGCAATGCGCTATAAGACCGACGTCGAAACCCGACAAATCATTAACATGAGGTTGATGTGGTGGTGACGCAATGACGGATAACTCAACTTCCACGTGAAGAGGTGGTCTTGATCGACTTGAACCACCTCCAAGGTACGCACGTACGCCGTAATCGTTCTCGATGTAGATGGGGCGCACATAATTGTAGTCTATGCAAGGCATGTAGCTTATCCGTAGTTTGGTATTGTCGTTGCGTAACGACAATGCATTCAATATCTCGTTAGTGAGATCCACTAACGTGCATGAACCGTCGTCAACCAAGATTGATTGCCACCGGCAAGTTGGATCGGGAACCCAGTTCGACGTATTGTCCTCGCGAATCACCCACTGACCATCGACTTGAAAAAAAATGCTGCTGATCGTCATGATTATCACCTATAGAGAATGACGATGGTGGAATGTATGCTTGCTTTCTGCTGCAAGGAGTTGGTCGTGCGGCTTTTAATACATTAAAAGCGTTGTTTTACTTTGTATTTTAAATTAATCTGGGGTCCCAAGCGTATATGAACGGGTCGCTGCCAATTTAGGGTTTCTCACGTTCGCTTTATTCGTACCAATAATTGAACAATTACTGAGTATTTGGTCAAAATATTTTCCTCAGTAACAAGTCAAATCACCCATCATGTGTCGTTTCATACAGAGAATCAATTATTCAACAATGGAAAAAGGTTTATCAAGTCGTATGGTGGGATACGTGCTCAAGGGACCATAACTTGAAATCATGGGACCCGCACGTTAAATATGCAGGGGACCCGCGCATATTGCATTGGCGCTGATATTACGGACGGGTCCCAAGCGTATGTGTATCTGAACGGGTCCCATGATAATTTAGGGTTTCTCACATTCGCTTTATTCGTACCAATAATTGAACAATTACTGAGTATTTGGTCACCCGCGCATATTGCATTGGCGCTGATGGGACGGGACCCAAGTGTATATGTATATGGACGGGTCGCTGCCTAATTTAGGGTTTCTCATGTTCGCGTCCGTCGTACCAATTATTGAACAATTACATTTGGTCAAAGTATTTTCAACCATATCAAAAAAATTTATTCAAATAAACCTACAAACCTACAAAAAAATTTATTCAAATAAACCTACAAATGGTCCCCAGTTCGACGTATTGTCCTCGCGAATTACCCACTGACCATCGACTTGAAAAAAAATGCTGCTGATCGTCATGATTATCACCTATAGAGAACGACGATGGTGGAATGTATGCTTTGTGCTGCAAAATAGTCGTGCGGCTTTTAATACATTCGTGCGTTGTTTTTATTATCCATGTGTTTTATTTGTTATTTTTAATAAAATAAGGGGACCATAATTCTCTCCAGGGGACCATAACGTGAAATCAAGAGACGCGCACGTAAAATCAGGGGTCCCAAGCGTATATGTATATGAACGGGACGCTGCCAATTTAGGGTTTCTCACATACGCTTTAGTCGTACCAATAATTGAACAATTACTGATTATTTGGTCAAAATATTGTCCTCAGTAACAAGTCAAATCACCCATCACGATTCGTTTCATACAGAGAATCAATTATTCAACAATGGAAAAAGTTTTATCAAGTCATATGGTGGGATACGTGCTCAAGGGACCATAGCTTGAAATCATGGGACCTGCACGTAAAATAAGGGGACCCGGACGTAGAATCAGGGGACCCGCGCATATTGCATTGGCGCTGATGGGACGGGTCCCGTATATGTATATGAACGGGACGCTGCCAATTTAGGGTTTCTCACATACGCTTTAGTCGTACCAATAATTGAACAATTGCTGATTATTTGGTCAAAATATTTTCCTCAGTAACAAGTCAAATCACCCATCACGATTCGTTTCATACAGAGAATCAATTATTCAACAATGGAAAAAGTTTTATCAAGTCATATGGTGGGATACGTGCTCAAGGGACCATAGCTTGAAATCATGGGACCTGCACGTAAAATAAGGGGACCCGGACGTAGAATCAGGGGACCCGCGCATATTGCATTGGCGCTGATGGGACGGGTCCCGTATATGTATATGAACGGGACGCTGCCAATTTAGGGTTTCTCACGTCCACTGATTATTTGGTCAAAATATTTTCCTCAGTAACAAGTCAAATCACCCATCACGTTTCGTTTCATACAGAGAATCAATGCATTCAATAATATCAAAAAATTTTATTCAAATAAACCTACAAACTAACATCCATAAACCCTTCAACTACACCAAGTTCAAAATGTCCAAAGCCACCTACAATTAACACTTCCAAACTCAGCCAAACAAATGGCGCATACAGCTATGCGGGTCACGCAATATCCGTGCAGCCATAGTGGCTCGATACGCTGAAATATCAATGTGCCTTTGATATTCATTAAACTCGGGCGTGTCAACCATAATCGTCTCCGCCGTCAACGCCGCATGAACCCCGCAATCCAAGCTGCCAGCCTTCTGGCTCCGATTCATTTTATTATCCAACTTCGGCTTTGTGACGATATCGAACTTGAACCGCCAATATTCAGAAAGAAACTCAGCCTGCAAAAATAGCAAACGTCGAACATGTTACTAAATTCATAAAAATGATAGACAAAAGGATTTCAGCTACTTACGAACACTCTCCCGGCGAATTGCACACCATGCGCGCCCAACGAATCGTTAAGGACGAAGGTTTGCGTTGTCGCGTCAAAAATAAGCACTGCCCAGTGGGTCCGTGCGAAAACGGGAGAGATGATGTACTTGCATCGTACCAATTCATCCTCCGTGAGACGCTCCAACCAGCTCCGACTGCTTCTCGACAATCCATTCACGAATTCCTCCATATCATCCACCCGCACTTTCGCTTTCCTATTCAACTTCTGCGCTTTCCTAAAGTGCTCGTCTTGCACGTAACTTGGAAAGATGAAGACGTGAGGATAAACCACGGAGTCCGCATAGATTCGCCTCAAGCAATCTAGATATGCGTCAAGACAATTAGACTTGAGCATATCATGGAAGAGCAACATGTAGAAGCCTTGGGCATCCACGTCGCACCGGTCACCCGACCAAACGTTATCCCTGCATAAAAAGGAAAATTATGAGCGTGTTTATGTACGATAACTGAGGTTGACATCGAAAGAAAACATTTACCTAAATCTTGCCGCTTGAAGGTAAGTGTCAATGAGCACGCGATCATGTGCATGAATCAACTGACGCCCGGAGAAGTCCACTCGCCCGAGGTACTTTTTAATCCACTTCTCATTTCTATTTGAGCCAGAATCCTCATCACTTAGATCAACAAATTCTACAGTCGATTTGCCTCTTCTTCGAACTCCTCGGGCACTCGACGAAGCACCAAAATCTCCAGCCTCAACCACCTCCACAGGTGTGGGAAACTCTTCAAGGGGTACGATCGCTAAATGATCGTCGTCGGCACGATCGCGGTGGACGGGGGAACACCTAACCTCCACTCCCCGCATGAGTAGGCCCGTCATACGGTCGAATAGCTCGTGTGCGGCCCCAACGTCAAAAACGCTGTCCCTAAAGTACGCCGCCTCCAACTCTTCCGCTGACGGCACTAACAACCCTCGTACAAAATCGCCGTCGACGGCCTCTGCGACCGTCCTAAGAGTCGGGCATGCCTTGCGAGGCCAATTCTTCGTCGCCCACCTGAGCATGCGTGGCGTGAAATCTTCTTCTTTGCGAACCGCAAACACGTCTGCAACCCTCGGTATGCACTCGTATGCTAGTATCTGAATACAAATAACGCAAAAAATCTTAGAAACGTCCCTCAAAACATGGTATGCGAAGAAGCTTAGTTATAATTCACCTGAAGTGGTTGTACGAACCCACTGATCAGCCATTCCCGTCGCTTCTCCCGTAGATTTACCTTCACAGTGCGTATCACCTCATCGAAAGCCACGGTGCCCCAAGGATACCGGGAGAATGCAAACCGATCATCGACGAGACTAAGGACCCAGGTACTGACGACGGTGTCCTTCTTCGACGGTCGAGACATCAACACGGCGGTGGCGAAGTACACGTCCGCCAACTTCAGCTTCTCGAAGTCCACATCGTCCTCGTCGCCAGACAACTCCTCCAACACACGCTTGACGTGCGACATGCGGACTTTAGAGCTGCCACCAAAATGTCTTGCGGTGAATTGTGAGCCGCCGTTTACCGGCGGACGCTCGGCGGCGAACTTCAGCCCGGTGATTAGGCAATAGTCCGACTTTGAAAATCGGAGTGGTTTTTCGCCAAAAATCATCCACAGCTCTTCCCGGTTGTGCAGCATCGTCTGGCTCTGGATGAGGTACCACAGCAACTGGCCCGAGAGGTTAAAATCAGGCTCGGCCCTAACGAGGCGGCCGAACGGACTCTCGTTCGTAAAAATCTCCCACTCGTGGTGGTTCAGACATTGCCTTATCAGCTCGCTGGCATCGGCGTATAACGAGCTCAGCTTTACAGTCAAATGGGGAACTTCGTCCACTGTCTCGAACTGCTTCTGCATCACAACCTAATTTATACGTAAAACACGTGTTAGCTAGGGCTACGTGGTATGAAATAATGAAAACAGAAAACCCTTATGCACAGATGCGCAGGGGACAGCATCGCATATGCTGAGATTCAAGCACAGATGCGCATGGGACCCCTGCGCATCGGCGCGGTCCCAGCAAGGGTCCCCTGCGTATACGCGCGGGTCCCCTGGTCATAGCGCGCGGGTCCCCTGCTTATAACGCGCGGGTCCCACGACCTTGCGCGCGCGCAGTCACACTGGACCCGCCCATTAAACTCAGGGGACCCGAGCGTTTAAGCAGGGGAAACGCGGCTAATACACAGGGGACCCGTGAAATACGCACAGGTCCCTTGCTCATAAGCGGGGGTCGTCTGCTTGCAAGCACGGGACCCATGCATTAAAAAGCGACGTACGCTGCGCAAGCACGGGTCCTATGCTTGCAAGCACGGGTCCTATGCTTGCAAGCACGGGTCCTATGATTGCAAGCACGGGTCCTATGCTTGCAAGCACAGGTCCTATGCTACCAAGCACGGTCCTATGCTACCAAGCTCTGTCCTATGCTTGCAAGCACGGGTCCGCACCAAATTAGGGTTCGATGGGTCGTTCCCAAATACCCTCTCGCGTTAAATTGAAAGTGGCGAAGAGTAGAAAACACATACCTCCACTCTTTGGGTGTTCGCGTTGAATGCCATTGGATTGTCGAATGAGTCGATTGAGGTTGAGGTTCGGTTGGCTTTGAGTTGCAGAGAAGACGATTTGCAGTGCAGGGGCGGGAGAGCACACGCTTGCTTTTTTTACTGGAAATGAAAGTGGTTGCTTTTTTTTACTTTTACCCCACTATTCTATCACGGGTCTGATGTTTCAGATTCGCTACAGTCTAACGTAACATGTAAACCCTTTAGTTAATTTTTTCGATAAGTGTTGTTGAGGTTGTTGATTGACATTAAATAAGGGTAAAATAGTCTTTAGAGCAGAGTTAGTAAGGGTACAAAGGTAAAGTCCGATTTTGGGTGCTATTTTTTAAAACATGACCAACTCAAAGGCTATTTTCTTAAAAAAGCCCTCACTAATTTTTGTTTTCGTAATTAACCGTACATTGACCAATTCCAATTAAATTACCATAATACATTACTATTCAAAATTTCAACTATTCGTAATCAACTTTAAATTACGGAAATGAATTAAATTTTATTAATAATATTAATTCTAATATAAATTACTTAAATAATTTAACAAATTAATTTATTGATACTTATAGCTCTCTACTTTACTTTACCTAACCGTGATTTTACTGCAAATAATTTTTTTTTATGCAAATCGTATATAAGACATTTTGAAGATTTTGCCACAGACTTGACGTTTCTTATTATTTTTTTTATTCTTTGATTCCTGGGTTACAATGTATCATTTGTCAAAACAACATGTAATAAACACGCTAAAAATGTGTAAAAACCTTTTACTGATTATACGAAGAACTAAACATTTCTTATGATTAGTGTATACGTTGATCTCCAAGCTATAATTTATTGTTCCACCATTAATATCAATATGCAATTTATTTTCAGATATGTAATAAACATGTTATGTAAAACCAATATAAGATATCTTCACAATTTTACCACGGACTCGATATTTAGTATTATTTTGTTTAAACATTTATGACGACCCAAGTTACAACTTTTGGTTCCGTCGCTGCTGCTCATGATGATGATGTGAGGAAGGAAAGAAGGAAGTAAGGAAAGGACATTATTTTTAGGATTTCGTCGGCAGTGTGAGGCGCTTGTTATGAATGATTGTGATCGATCCCATGAAAATATTGAATTATTCTTAAGTCGGCATATACATAAATATATTTAGTATATGCTTTGTGGATTCGATATTTGGAAACCTATATTTTCGTTTTTCAGTTATAAAATAAAATACCATATATATAATATAATTCTTAAAAAGGGACTAAATTATTGATTTTAAACTTGGTAATTCTATTCACGAAGCCATATTTGCCAAATATTAAGTATTAAATAGTGTATTGTTCCAAATTTGACTAGTCTTTCACATATTCGTTACAAATCGGACAATTTTTGTTGATTATTACATCTAGAGGTGGGGAGTTGTTAGAAATATAGGTAGAAAAAACTAAGATGAAATCCGCCGTCTCTATTATAAACATCAAATCTTAATGAACCCGCACTATAGAGTTCTCCAAATCCAGGATTTTATCGATGCTAAGCAATTTGACTGTATATATACATTCATTCTTCGGTAATCTGACATCACTCTTTCCATCCACCATTTGTCGTAAAGAGCATCTACCTTTTTGATCTACTTTGAATAGTCAGACCAGTACATTTACATCTCGCCCCACATACATAGTCACCAAGAGAACGACAAAAGGGCGACAGATTATCAAGAAATTATTCTCAGCAGCAATATCAATGGAGACAATTATTCCGCTGCCATGGATGGGCTTAACAGCAATAATAATGCAAACAATGTTCTTGGCCTCTCGATGATGAAAAAACTGGCTAAGTAATGGTCCTCAGAGCAAGGCATTGAGTAATGAGGCTCGGAAGTTGTCTCCTTCTGTGAACAACACTGTATCTAACAGTGTCGTCCATGCAATGGAGAGCTGTAGATCAGGTACAAGCAAGTCAAAGCAGTGTGGGAATAATAAGGATGTTATGATTAGTGACGCAGTTGATCATAGTAGTAGTCAAAGCGTTGGTAGCGGCGCTATAGTAGAATCTGTGCGTGCTTTTGGAATTTAGAGAGGTTGAAGTAGGAAAGAAAATAGAGAGGAACGATTGATACTTGTATATGAGT
Organism: Craterostigma plantagineum; assembly: GCA_027422505.1. Classification (NCBI taxonomy): domain Eukaryota; kingdom Viridiplantae; phylum Streptophyta; class Magnoliopsida; order Lamiales; family Linderniaceae; genus Craterostigma; species Craterostigma plantagineum. Next base: position 6,523,485 of record JAPQWV010000015.1, read on the forward strand.
TTGAATAGAAAATGGAACCACATAGAGACTTACATAGACTTTAAAGACATCATTTTTTTCATTCATATCATAACATTATTCATACCATGCATTACATTCATAGTTGATACATCGTTTATATAGACAACATACGACAAAAGTTCCAACCATGTAAGCCATACTTTGGTTAACCTCAGGGGCGGATCTACATTGTCGCCCGGGGGGGCCACGGCCCCCGCGAAAATTTTCGAAAACTTTAGTAGTGTATGTACATAGCATAATTACTTATAAATGATATAAGTGGTCGTGATAGTTTTTGTCTCATATCGGCGTGTGGCACAGTTGTTGGTGACACTGCTATCCTACTTACGCGTCGTGGGTTCGACTTTGAGTTATGTCAGCTTTCTACTAATTTTTAGATATTCTTTTCACCTTGTCTTCTTTTTACCTTTTTTTCACTTTTACTTTTCTGTTCGATTTTATTATTCAGACAATTTTAATTCTTAATTAATATTTATTATTGAATCAAAAAATCTATTTAATTATTTTACTTTTTACTTTATTTTTATATAATTTATATATTCAATAGTTTTAATTCTTTTAACTTTTATATTCGTTTTAAAGTCTAATTCAAAGATAATTACTTAACAAATATTTGTTCTTGTTTTATATTCTATTCTGAAGTCTATAACAACTTTTTATTTATTTTTCTAATGTCTAATGGCTTCAATTATTTTAAGCTTATAAAAAATAACTAATACTTAATCTTTTTTATATTCTATTCTTAAGTCTATAACAATTATAATTCTTTAATTAATATTTAATAACTATAATTATTTTACGCATATAATCTTCGGTAAATTTAGCCCCTTTACTAATATATCATCAAAGTAAGTATGATTATAGTAAAAACTTTAGTTTAAGTACTTATTTAATATGTAATTAAATTAATTTTGACTTTTTCTAATACTTTTGGTTATCTATTTAGAGTTCTTCCTTTATTTTCTCTATATCATGCTTAGAAATATTAATATTTTTACTTTTGTATATTTTATATTCTTCAATGTAAAAATCTATTTCAAAGATAAACATTTTCTTTGGAGAAAACGTTGAATGAATATATATTTCTATGTTAACCTCGTTACGAACACCAATTTTATATTACGGCCCCCCCGATAAAAATTTTCTGGATCCGCCCCTGGTTAACCTAAAACACTTCAAAGCATGATATGCTTTGGTTAACCTAACACACTTCAAAGCATAATATGTTTGGTTAACCTAACATCACCATAACATTAAGAAAATATTATATTATTATTTTTAACACTCCTCCTTAATATTTTCTTAATGACGCTCAAACGACACTTAGACATTTGAGTCATCTTTTGCGCAATGGTTTCATCATCATATCGGTATATTGATCATGGGAACAACATTGATCAAATTTTACCTGATCATCCTCTTTAGCTCGTCGAATAGCATGGAACTTGATTTCGACGGTTTCTACATTTGAAGCGGCTTCAACGTGAACGACAAGCTTTGGCTCCGGCATGCTCCTTCTCATTTTAGACTTCTTTAAGGAGTTGAGAGCCAAATGTTGAATCTGAAAATTTTTGTCCATCACCATCTCCTCCTTCATCGCATGTTCCCATTCATCATGTGTCGTTACGTTTTTTAGCGAGGAAGTTTCCATCATAGCATATATACATTTTTCATACGGTATAGACGAGTCAAGAGATGAGTCGTCTTTATCATGTGAAACATAGTTAACACTTCACATATCTCATTTTAATTTAAGGGAAAGCTTCTTCCCGTCATAGCCACCTTAGCCAACATCACATCATTCGGATCATAGACAACACATGCATTGTCTTTGAATAAAAGATTGTCCTCTTTCTATCATTCTTGAGACACTCAAAAGATTTTGAGTTAACGAGGAACAAAAAGAACTTCGGGAATATACTTTGTACCTCGTTTTGTTTTGACCAGTATCGATCCCTTCCCTTCGGCTCGAATCTTGCCATTTCCTAGTCGAACCTTCGTTTTGATGGATTTGTCCAAGTTTACAGATATTTTCTCATCTTTGCACATGTGTCTTGTACAACCACTATCAATGAGCCATGTTTGCTCACTTTTCTCTTCAGGGATCGCCATAAAGAGCCATTCTTTAGCCTCTTCTTGACCATCGGAGACGTTGGCTTGTTGTAGTTGAACGTTGCCTTGTTCTTTAAGCCGACAATTCCTTTCAAGATGCCCCATTTTCTTACAATAGTTGCACCGGATTGCGCCTTTTTCCTTGTACCAACAATCGCTTTCGACGTGGTTGTTTCGAAAGCATATTTTGCACGATCCGGCCGGCTTTGCTTTGTATTTGTAATTTGAACACCTTGATCTTCATCATCCTTGCCTTCATCTTGGCTTGTGCCTTCTTTTACTAGTTGTTTTCCTTTGATCTTCACTTTAAATGCCGGAAAAGCTCCTTCGGTGGCATCTTTTTCTCTCATGTTTGCTCGTTGCTCTTGAGTTTGAAGCTTGCTAATGAGCTCTGCAATGGATAAAGTCTTGAGGTCACATGATTCTTCAACAGCCGAAGTTTTAGCCTCAAATTTTGAAGGTAGGCTTATCATCATCTTTTCCACCACCTTTGCATCGTTGAACTCTTCTCCTGTCAACCTTATTTTGTTAACGATAGTTTGGAAGGATACTCTTTAACCGAGTCTCCATCCTTCATCTTGATCGCGCCATATGTGATAGGTTTCGCGGTTGAAAACCGGAGGCCCCGGGCTTAGAGAGTTGCTCGCCATCTTCGTCGCTTTCTTCTACGGTGTAATTTATTTTTTTTTTACTCACAAGTCCCTCGAGAATATAGCTCTGATACCATGTTGGAATTTAGAGGGGTTGAAGTTGGAAAGAAAATAGAGAGGAACGATTGACACTTGTATGTGAGTTTTAATAGAAAATGGAACCACATAAAGACTTACATAGACCTTAAAGACATCATTTTTTTTTTCATTCATATCATAACATAATCCTTACCATGCATTACATTCATAGTTGATACATCGTTTATATAGATAATATATGACAAACGTTCCAACCATATAAGCCATACTTTGGTTAACCTAAAACACTTCAAAGCATGATATGCTTTGGTTAACCTAACACACTTCAAAGCATGATATGCTGTGGTTAACCTAACATCACCGTAACATTAAGAAAATATTATAATATTTTTTTTAACACGTGCTAGGAAATCTGCTGAGCCGTTTGGACAAGGGACCTCGATATACCGTGGCGTGACACGGTTTTTCATTTCCTTGATTTGTAATAGTAATGGCTGTTTTGCATTTTATTTTATATTTTTACTAATTATTTTAATATGTGATAATATGTGATCTTATTCAATGAGAGTTTAATTAATTACAGGCATCAGCATCACCAACATGGAAGATGGATTCGGTAATGAATTTCAATATCATCATTTTCTCCTTTTTTTAGTTATCTTACAAGACCTAGAGAGGTCGACCTCTCGAGCGGTTTATTCTCCTTGCTTTTTGAACACGCTGATAGAGAACGTTTCGGGTACCATCGGCGGGAAGTCCGTGTGCTTCGAGCTCTTCCTTCATGAAGTGTAAAATATGCCTAAGAGGGGGAGGGGGGTGAATTGGGCTATACAAAAATAGCTTGTTCTTCTTTGAAAAATAATTCTCTTTAAGAAGATATTTCAGAGTGTGTTATTCCCCTGAAATCAGTATGAGTATCGATGTTATCTCTCTAACCCTGTTTCAAAATATCACGTTAGTTTCAGCAATGGTTGCTACGTTATCACCTAGATATTAGCGCGTGTTCCGGGTTTGTCTCACAGTAAAGTAAATAGCAGAAGGTAGAGTGAGACGAGATTTTTATACAGGTTATATCCTCAACTGGGGTTTAATCCTGTCCTTGGGGTGTTATTTCCCCAAGAGTTCCAATCAATCACTAGGTATTACCGGTTATGGTGACAAAATGATTGACCTTTACACAACCGAAGCGCTTTGGAAACTAGACCTCCACCTAGGCTGTCGCACGCCAAGTTTCGATCCACGTCGTTAACCCAGGAAACCTGTTCCCCGACAGGATACAGCTTGCTACCGAAGGGCCACCGAATCCACCAAATTCGTCCCTCCACGTGCGAAAGACTCCAACCGCGCTCCTTTGTGCGTTCAACGTGCCCGCAGACACAACACGTCCGAAGACAAGGGTTTTAGGGTAGGGTGATACTAAAGATCACTCAAAGGGTACAGATTCGCAAATTAAGCTCAACCACAAACTACGAATGAATCGCAAATTAACGCTCAATCACTCTAAGGAATTCGACAGCTTGTGTGTTCGTTGTGTACCCTTCAAAGTGAAGTGTTAATCTTCTATATAGACCCACGAATAGCTTCTACACTTCACAAGGAAAGTTAAGCACATAATATGCAAGATAAAGCTCAATAATCACGTGCATTAACTCAAAGAATCATGCCAAGAATAAACCAATCAAGCTCAAAGTTCATGCATGATCACTTACCATAAATACCACAGATTAACTTTCATTCCACTGTAATCTCATCCGTCTGTCAGCATATTCTATATATAATTCCACTTAGCATATTATCAATGGTAAGCTCAATCAACTGATGTCTTTCCCAAAATATGATAGCCAATTCGAACAGAGAAAGATTTGATCTACTGAGTATAATGCAAGTCATACTTTCCATGTATGGTGATCTCATCCGATTTCAGCGCATTCCATAAATAAACTCAATCAACATCTTACCACATATAAGCCCAATCAATTAATCACTTTCCAAAATATAAATCCTAAGTCGCATAAGGAAAGCTAGATCATTGATTCACTGATTTAAGAGTCAATTAAGATAGCACTCAAACGAATATATCATGATATTCTTTCCTAAATTAAATCAATCACATGAAAGCACTTAAACGGAATATCTTTTCCATATATAGCATATTCATTTATATCCGGGTGATCACATCGATATTCTTGCCTAAAATAAATCAATCACATGTAAGCATTCAATCAGAATATCTTTTCCATATATAGCATAATCATTCATATCCGGATGATCACAGTGATATTCTTTCCAAAAATAACTTATTCTCGCAGACAGTTCACATATCACTCAGCATAATATATTTTCCATATATAGCACGCAATGCGATTCCATCATACGAAAACGTTCATAACCAGGTGATCACATACATATTCCAGTTAAGCACAAGATCACACAAATTCGATTTTCTTTAACAGTTTAATCACATTTAAGCGCTTAATCGAACATTTTCACATACTTAAACATCACACAACATGCATATCGAGTTTTCTAATTTGTACCCCAAAATTTACATAATTACTTGGAATAATCAAAACTCTCATAATCATTTGGACCAAAAAGGTCTACAATCTCCCCCTTTTTGATGATGACAAGTAATTAATGCCTATCTTAAGCATATGAGTACACTCGATATGAAGCCATTGACGCACGTAGCATGTTTAAGTATCACAGCATGTGACATATGATCAGAGCAAATAATTTTATCAGATTTCGAAGCATGCTCCCCCTGTCTAATTGCTAGTATTCCCATGTAAAGCACAGCAGCAAAAACATATAGCAATTACCAGGTCATATCATACGAAATGCCACAAGTCACCATGGAATGTCACAAATTTTCAGATCATATCATATGGAATGTCACAAGTTACCATGGAATGTCGCAAATTATCACACCATATCAGTTTGCTCCCCCTGCCTATGTGCGGAAATCCTTAATCCTTAACAAATCACAAACTCAAGCACAGAGGGATTAAGACATAAGCATATAAAAGCAAGCCGATAGTATTAATTGCATTCCAAGATATCTAAGAGCAAAAAAAATGAACGACCCGAACCAAACCAAAACACCCAAAACACGGCATTAATTGCCCAAAATTCTCCCCCTTCAGCATCAAAAAGGAGGGACCCAAAACACCACAAACTTACCAAAAACGTGCAACTTACCACAACCTACTAACCCAAAAACCAGCAAAACAACTTAGTACTAAGCGCAGACGGGAACTAGGCATACTAGAGCTAGGAGATCACTGGGGATCGAAGTTCTAAGGGCTGGAATCACTATCAGATGAGGCAGATGAGGTTCAATGATATCCAGAGCCGTGGAGATCTCCTTCATAAACTTTTTAACCCTTTTAAAGTGCTGTGAGATCTCATCGAACTTCTTCATGCTATCATCCTTGATGCCTTTGATACTCCGTTTCAAATCAGCTATGGTTCCATGCTCGTCGTCGCTCTCTAGATCATTTTTCTTCCTGATTTCGAACGAGTGGCTTTCGGAGAGATTGGGATTTGATCAGAGCAGCCTTTTGCTTCTTGTCAGAGACAGATCCATCGCCTTTGGTTTTCGTCACGATTGAGATCGAAGGATTGAGGAGCGAAATAATGAAGTGAAAGACTTGGGGTTGAATAAATTTAATAAAGAAGAGATTGGATGGATAGAAGGACCGAAAACTTGTTGGATAAGAATGAAAAGGATTTGGAGAGATGTGATATCGATCAGACGTGAGGCAGATAAGGAAAGATTCAAAATTTGAATTTCAAAGATCATGGCTGGATAAGGAAACTGCCTATTAGAAGGAATTAAATGAAGATCAGAGGATATCTCCCGGAGATTAAGGAATGTATAAGGACTAAGATCAGAGTTCAAAAATAATAAGGAATTTTTGGCTGAAAATAGATTTTGACATAAGTATCGAAGAAGGTCTAAAAATAATCTCCCCATGAATGGAAAGGATCTGAATAGATAAGGAAGATAGAATAAAGAAAACTTATTAATAGAATCAATGAATAAAATCGAGGAGATTCTAAAGGATAAGATCAAGGAAATACTAAAGGCTAACATATCTAGTCACCTTTCCTATTTGAGTTCCATAATTCCTAATCGGTACGGATATCAAGGAATCTACTCTCAATAAGGGGTTTTGTGAAGATATCAGCCAACTGATCATTAGTTCCTACGAAGTTCACGCTGATATTCCCGTTCTGAACATGATCTCAAATAAAATGATGTTTCACATCTATATGCTTAGTTCGAGAGTGGTGTACGGGATTCTTAGTGATACTAATGACACTAGTACTATCACAAAAAATAGGAATTTGGTCGTACCTTAAACCGTAATCACTCAAGGACTGTTTCATCCAACGGATTTGCTGAGAACAACTTCCTAAGGCCATATATTCTGCTTCGGTTGTGGATAGGGCCACGGCATTTTGTTTCCGACTGGACCAAGTTACGAGGGAATTTCCTAGTATTTGGCAAGTACCACTAGTGCTTTTCATATCTTCCCTAGAACCGGCGTAATCCGCATCCGAGTATCGCATTAATGGGAATTCCTTGGAATTTGGATACCACATACCATGATTGATTGTTCCCTTCAAATATCTAAGTATTCGCTTGACTGCTGTCAAGTGAGATTCCCTAGGACTCGATTGATATCTAGAACATATACCAGTAGCAAACATAATATCGGGTCTGCTTGCCGTAAGGTATAGCAAACTTCCGATCATACCTCTATACTTAGTTTGGTCAAAAGGCGTACCTTGTTCATCACTATCAATTTTAGCGGTCTGGTGCATAGGAGTGGGAAGTACCTTGGAGTCATCCATTCCGAATTTTTCAAGTAGTTCCTTCGTGTACTTCGTTTGAGATATGAATGTTCTCGTATCCAATTGCTTGATTTGCAATCCAAGGAAGTACGTGAGTTCTCCCATTAGGCTCATCTCAAATTCCTGTTGCATAGGCTTGGAAAAATTCTCGCAAAGAGTGATGTCAGTGCTACCAAATATGATATCATCAACGTATATCTGCACAAGTAATATGTGATTCCCTTCGCACTTTAGAACAGAGTATTATCTATTGTTCCTGTTCTAAAGCCCATGTCTAGTAAAAACCTACTCAATCTTTCATACCATGCCCTCGGGGCCTGTTTTAAATCATATAACGCTTTGTTTAACTTGAAGACGTGATTTGAAAATTCTTCTTTTTCAAAACCGGGAGGTTGCTCAACAAAGACTTCCTCATTTATAAAACCATTTAAAAATGCACTTTTCACGTCTATTTGAAAAAGCTTAAATCTTTTAAAAGATGCATATGCAAGTAAAATACGTATTGACTCAAGCCTAGCTACGGGTGCAAAGGTTTCTTGAAAATCTATACCTTCTTCTTGGGAATAACCTTTGGCAACTAACCTAGCCTTATTTCGTGTCCCATTACCGTTTTCGTCCAGTTTGTTGCGAAACACCCACTTCGTGCCTATTATGGACTTGTCGTTAGGTCTTTCCACAAGAGTCCACACTTGGCTCTTTTCAAATTGTGCCAGCTCTTCTTCCATGGCAATCACCCACGATTCATCATCAAGCGCTTCATTCACTGTCTTAGGTTCCATGGTTGATAACAACACGTCATGTGATTCCTCACCAATATCGTTTCGTGCAGTTGCTCTCGTTTTGATCCATGAAGTGATATTCCATATGACTTGCTTAGTGAGATGGTTGGAGGCATGTTTGAACTTTCTGCACTGTTGTTCGTCTGAAGCTTCAGGTTCCTCTGATATATCATCTCGTTCCAATGGAATTGCGTTCACTTCTTTGTCAGTAACCTGTATATCTGCAGGATACACAATTAGACCTTCCTCAGTAGCATCTGCGTCAGGAAATTCATCAAACGTAACATGCACAGATTCTTGAACAGTCTTTTTCCTATTATTAAACACTCAAAAAGCTTTGGAATGAAGGCTGTAACCTAGGAATATCCCTTCATCTACCTTGCAATCGAATTTTCCTCTTTTATCCCTATCATTCAAAATGAAAAACATTTGCAACCAAATACATGGAAATATCCTATGTTAGGGTTTTTATCATTCCAAAGTTCATAGGGAGTTCTCTTAATAATCAGTCTAAGGAAAACCCTATTCGAGACATAACATGCCGTACTAACAGCTTCGGCCCAAAAATGTTTTGGAGTATTATATTCGCTCAACATAGTCCTAGCCATTTCTTGTAATACTCTATTCTTCCTCTCGACCACTCCGTTTTGTTGAGGCGTAATAGGGCGACTATAACCATTTTCGTCACAAAAAGATGCAAAGGATTTACTATCAAATTCTAGACCGTTATCACTCCTAATCTTACGGACCTTCATCTCTTTCTCATTTCTAGCTTCTTAATCAGTGGCGCAAGATTATCTAAAGCCTCACTTTTGTGTGCAAGAAATAAGACCCATGTGTACCTAGTATAGTCGTCTACAATAACAAAGGCATATCGTTTACCTTTCAATGACATAACCTGTACCGGACCAAAAAGGTCAAGATGCAGCAGTTCCAGTGGTCTGGACGTAGATATCACATTCTTCGGTTTAAAGGACGTCTTGGTCTGTTTCCCCATTTGGCACGCTTTACAGATTCTGTCCTTGGTGGCTTTCATATCTGGAATACCTCTCACTAATTCATTGCATGATATGTGAGACATAAGTTCCATGTTAGCATGTCCCAGACGTCTATGCCATAACCATGTGATATCCTGCGTAACTGCTAGACACTTGACATTTTGGTTAGCAATATCATCAAGAGTGATGCAGTAAATGTTACCATGTCTAGCCGCACTAAACACAATCTCATCACCCTTTTTGACAAGGCACTTGTCTTTGGCGAAAGCTACGGTATGTCCATCATCACATAGTTGGCTAATGCTAATTAAATTATGTTCTAAGTTCCTAACAAACCGTACATTATCTATAGTGATATTTAAATTGTTACCAACAGTACCGACTCCCACGATTTTGGCTTTTGCGTCGTTAGCATACGAAACGTATCCTCCATGAACTGCCTTCAACGACACAAAATTACCTACCAATGTTCCTAAGAGTACTTAACAGCATATCTAGGTTCTGCTTACCCTCAAGGAGTCTATCAACTTTCTGTTTTTCTCTATCTAAGGAATTCCTGAGTTCTACGATATCTCTCGATAAGTCATTGTTTTTCTTTTCCATTTTCTCACAGTCACATGGAATTCCTTCTATCTTCGCAGTAACTAACTCTTCTTTCAGACGTGAGATCTCTAGATCACCTCATGTTTATCCTTATCAATTCATCTCGCTGCCTTATCAGTTCCTTATTCAAGGAATTTAGTGACTTAATCTTTCTTTCTGCTTTTTTAAGTAACCTACACAAGTCTTCCTTACTTTCTTTTATATCCGAAACAGATGAGTCACTTTCATAACCATATAAACTGTTTAGAATATCAATTTTCTCAATGGAGGAAGAGTGAGATACCTGATCCTCGTCAGCCATGTAAGCGTTATCCTCGTCCTCACTTTGTTCCATTTCAGAGTCGTTAGATTTTGTCACCATGACCTTCTGCTTCCTTGGTTTCTCATCGTTATTTGTTGGGCATTCATGTGCATAGTGGCCTGGTTTGTTGCACCGAAAGCATTTCTGAAATTTCCTCCCTGACGTGGAGATTCCCTTGCTTTTGTTCTGGAATTTGCTGGAGTTCCCTTTGAATCTCCTTTTCTGTTCGAATCTTTCAAATCTCTTTGTAAGCATGGCTAGGTCGTTCATCGGGCCTTCTCGTTCATCGTCAGAATCATATTCTTCTTGGTTGGATTTGAATGCGATAGACTTCTGATTTTTGTTAGAGACTTCTCATTCATTGACGTAGGAGATAAGCGATCCAATCAGTTCGGAGATGCTAAGTGCTTCTAGATCCTTTCCTTCGTAGATGGCAGTAACTTTGGCATTCCACTCTCGCGGCAGTGATCTCAGTATCTTTCTCACTTGTTCACTGTCGGGAACCTTCTTGCCGAGAGAGAACATTTGGTTGATGATTCCCATGAATCTGGCGTACATCTGGCTTATATTCTCGTCAGATTCCATCGAGAACAGTTCGTACTGATGAGTGAGCAGAGCTAGTCTTTCTTGCACAACTCGTTGAGTTCCTTCATGAGTAACTTGGAGCATATCCCACATGGCCTTTGTCGATGAGCAGGAACTGACCCGAATGTATTCTTCCCGTGTGAGTGCGCATGCGAGCATGTTTTTCGCCTTTGCGTTTCGCGTGATTCCCTTTTTGTCATCAGCAGTGTAATCTTTAGCATCTTTTGGAGTTCCATCGGATTTCGCAGCTGTATATGGCCCGTTGATGATTGTCTCCCAAAGCTCGTAGTCGACAGCGATTAGAAATTCGATCATGCGATTTTTCCATACTGCGTAGTTCGTTCCATCGAAGAGAGGTGGCCTAGAGTGGGATTGACCCTCTGCAAAAATATCACTCGAAAAAGCCATTAGATCTTAACTCAGGCGTGCTAGGCCTTTCGTTGAGTAACCTGGCTCTGATACCAAATGAAGTGTAAAATATGCCTAAGAGGGAGGGTGAATTAGGCTATAAAAAAATGGCTTGTTCTTCTTTGAAAAATACTTTTCTTTAAGAAGATATTTCAGAGTGTGTTATTTCCCTGAAATCAGTATGAGTATTGATGTTATCTCCCTAACCCTGTTTCAAAATATCACGTTAGTTTCAGAAATGGTTGCTACGAACCTAGATATTAGCGCGTGTTCCGGGTTTGTCTCACAGTAAAGTAAATAGCAGAAGGTAGAGTGAGACGAGATTTTTATACAGGTTATATCCTCAACTGGGGTTTAATCCTGTCCTTGGGGTGTTATCTCCCCAAGAGTTCCAATCAATCACTAGGTATTACCGGTTATGGTTACAAAATGATTGACCCTTACACAACCGAAGCGCTTTGGAAACTAGACCTCCACCTAGGCTGTCGCATGCCAAGTTTCGATCCACGTCGTTAACCCAGGAAACCTATTCCTTGACTGGATACAGCTTGCTACCGAAGGGCCACCAAATCCACCAAATTCGTCCATCCACGTGCGAAAGACTCCAACCGCGCTCCTTTGTGCGTTCAACGTGCCCGCAGACACAACATGTCCGAAGATAAGGGTTTTAGGGTAGGGTGATACTAAAGATCACTAAAAGGGTACATATTCGCAAATTAAGCTCAACCACAAACTACGAATGAATCGCAAATTAACGCTCAATCACTCTAAGGAATTCGACAGCTTGTGTGTTCGTTGTGTACCCTTCAAAGTGAAGTGTTTATCTTCTACATAGACCCACGAATAGCTTCTACACTTCACAAGGAAAGTTAAGCACAGAATATGCAAGATAAAGCTCAATAATCACGTGCATTAACTCAAAGATTCATGCCAAGAACAAACCAATCAAGCTCAACGGTCATGCATGATCACTAACCATAAATACCACAGATTAACTTTCATTCCACTGTAATCTCATCCGTCTGTCAGTATATTCCATATATAATTCTACTTAGCATATTATCAATGGTAAGTTCAATCAACTAATTTCTTTCCCAAAATATGATAGCCAATTCGCACAGAGAAAGATTTGATCTACTGAGTATAATGCAAGTCATACTTTCCATGTATGGTGATCTCATCCGATTTCAGCACATTCCATAAATAGACTCAATCAGCATCTTACCACATATAAGCCCAATCAATTAATCACTTTCCAAAATATAAATCCTAAGTCGCATTAGGAAAGCTAGATCATTGATTCACTGATTTAAGAGTCAATTAAGATAGCACTCAAACGAATATATCATGATATTCTTTCTTAAAATAAATCAATCACATGTAAGCACTTAAACGGAATATCTTTTCCATATATAGTATATTCATTTATATTCGGGTTATCACATCGATATTCTTGCCTAAAATAAATCAATCACATGTAAGCATTCAATTAGAATATCTTTTACATATATAGCATAATCATTCATATCCGGATGATCACAATGATATTCTTTCCAAAAATAACTTATTCTCGCAGACAGTTCACATATCACTCAGCATAATATATCGAGTTTTCTAATTTGTACCCCCAAATTTACATAATTACTTGGAATAATCAAAACTCTCATAATCATTTGGACCAAAAAGGTCTACACTTCATCTCTGAGACGATCATCTTACTAGCCGCTTTTGGCTTCAATATGTTTAGTTCGGGTCCTTTGATGATCTTCTTCAATCTTTCCACGACTCTGATGTAGTCGGATTCGGACACATTCCCCAGCACTGTGTGGGCCCTTCGTTCCACAGTGTCCTTAGGAGTTTGCGATGATGTATCTTCCATTCTTCGAGACATCTTTGCTTGAAAGAAGTCTCTATTGGATTGGAATATATAAAACCTTCTACGACGGGATCTAACGATGTTTTTCCTCCGCGAGGAACCCAACGATTGCGCTCGCCTGTAAGGCCGCCTTCAGCAATGTACCTGTCGTGCAGCTATGAGAATCATGAAGCAGATGAAAATAAAAGTCCTACTTTAAAACAGTAATTCCGTCTCCCACGGTTATGCTCACGAAACTACTATTTTCTTTCACTACGGAAAAGTTGAAATAACAGAAAGTTCTTTATGCGAACCATGAAATAAAGCGTGTACCTGTACACTTAAAAGGCAATTAAAGTGAAACGTAGTTGCCATTCTACCAGCTGCCTCCATTTCTTAAGCTATGGTTAATGCATTGGAATGATCTCGCATTTTACAATCTTCCTCAATCATGAGATCGTAAAGCTCATGTGTAGCTCTGATTCCACCATCAGCTCCTTTTAAGAACACCTTGTTCGCATCTTCCAAATGACCACTTTCCACGAGCTCCTCTGAAGAGGGAATGTATCAAGTAGGGCTCACCAACACTGGCGGAGCCAGAAAATGAAAATAGTGGGTCCAGTTTAATTGGCCCCCACACCCAGTATTTTTAAAAATATTTCAATGGGGTCCTTTTAGTTTAATTTTTTTCAATTTAGTCCTAATATTAATTTTTTATACCTAAATTACTACTGAATTTTTTTTTCCCAGTGGGGTCCATGCACCCCACTGGATCTACTCTAGCTCCGCCTCTGCTCACCAACGAGAAGAAAAATCTACTACACGACAATACAAGCATGCTATGAGAAACTTGAATACCAAAAAGAAGAATCCAAGCTTGTCGAATGTCATAATTCATCTTTGCCATGGCGGCAAGAATCTCCAAGCCTCTAGTGGCATGCCCTTTCGAGCCGAACAAACGGACCAATGCTATGAATGTTTCCTTCTGAGCGCATGAATCTGCAAGATATGGATCGTAACATGAATACATATGCTTGGAACAGCTCTCTGACGAAAGCTAACACTAATATAACGGAAACATCATGCTGATAGAACTGAAATGCAATGTAATTAAATCTATTTGTATCTGTATATTCCTCACACTTTGCGGTGAAGATTAAAAGAAAAGTTGAATAAGTTCGAGGTTCGACCTCAATAGTAATAGCACAAAAGAAAAAACACATTAGCAAAAACGATTAAACAGACATTGATTATTAATAAAAGATAAATGCAAAATTAGCTGAGATGCCACGAAATGAAAATGCTCACACACAGGGCCTTCTTCGTCGCGGTTGAGAACGTGAGAAACGACCAATCCATGGAACGACCTCGGTCCAGGCATAATCCCAGCGGCGATCATATCATAGAGAGCATCCGAAACACCAGAAACGCTCTTGTTCCGTGCCTGCACCATCAATTCCTCCATGAAACACGAGCCTGAGAAGCTTCTCCGCGGCAGAAGGCGTCGACGAACTACCGACTTCGTCCGACGAGGAACCGAGCTCCTGATTTTGATTACTCTGCTGCTTTTTTCGCTGCGGCTTTCGCTAAGGACTTGAGATCGATGCATAAACGACGGCGTTCCGAGCTCTTCCGGCGAGGTTCGAGCTCAGCGCGAGGAAGGCGGCATGAGGAGTACGTTAGCAGTGTTGACATTTGGCGCTTTTGTGTTTCGTTGGTCTGGTTTTTTTTATAGCTTTTGACTTGTTCATCTTTTAAAAAATAGCACCCAAAATCGGATTTTACCGTTGTACCTTTACTAACTCTGCGCTAAAGACTATTTTACCATTATTTAATGGCAATCAACAACCTCAACAACACTAAACGAAAAAATTGAAGGGTTTACAGGGTTTTACTGTAGCGAATCTGAAGCATCACGCCCGTGATAGAACAGTAAAAGTAAAAAAAAAAGCAGTCACTTTCAATTCTCAATCATTCTCCTGCTTACAAACGTTCTCTCCCTACACTATAAATCGTTTTCTCTGTAACTCAAACCCAAATCCGAACCTCAAGCGACAATGGCAATCAGCGCGAACACCCAAAGAGTGAAGGTAGTTGTTCTACCCTTCGTCTTCGTCAACTTAACGCGAAAAGGGGATCTAGGAATGAAGCATCGAAACCTAATTTGGTGCAGACCCCCGCTTGCAAGCATAGAACCTTGCTTGGTAGCATAGGACCCGTGCTTGCTAGCATAGGATCCGTGCTTACAAGTATGTGCTTGCAAGCGCACGTAGCTTTTCAATGCATGGTTTGCTTGCAAGCACACGACCCCCACTTATGATCAGGGGACCTTGTGCGTATTTTCATGGGACCCGCCCATAAGATGATGATCCCAGTACGGGTCCCCTGCACGCAAGATCACGGGACCCGCACGTCATGAGCAGGGGACCCGTGCTGGGACTGCGCAAATGCACAAGGGTCTCATTCGCATCTGTGCTTGAATCTCAGCATATGCGATGCGGTCCCCTGCGCATCTGTGCGTAAGGGTTTTCTATTTCAATATTCATACAACGTAATTAGCTAAAATATGTTTTACGTATAAATTAGGTTGTGATGAAGAAGCAGTTGGGCACATGGGACGATATTCCTGATTGCCGTCTTACGCTGACCTCGTACGGCAGTGTCTGAACCAGCACGAGTGGAAGATTTTTAGGGCCGAGAGTCCGTTCGGCCGCCTTGTTATTGCCGAGCCGGATTTTAACCTCTCGGTCCAGTTGCTGTGGTACCTCATCCAGAGGCAGACGATACTGCACAACCGCGAAGAGCTGTGGATGATTGTTGGCAACAAACTACTTCGATTTTAAACATCGGAGTAATGCCTAATCACCGGGCTCAAGTACGCAGCCGAGCTACCACCGGTAGACCGCATCTCAGAATTCACCGTGAGACATTTTAGCGATAAATCAACAGTCCACATGTTGCACATCAAGCATGCGTTGGAGGCGTTGGCTGGCGATGAGGAAGGCGTGGACTTTGAGAAGCTGAAATTGGCGGACGTCTACTTCGCCACCGCGGTGTTGATGCCGCAAAAGTCAAAGAAGGACACCGTCGTCACTCCTTGGGTCCTTCATCTCGCCGAAGATCGGTTTGATTTCTCCCAGTTTCCTTGGGGCAGCGTGGCTTTCAAGGAGGTCATACGCGCTGTTAAACAAATCTACGGGAGACCTCACAGGAGTGGCTTATCAGTGGGTTCTACAGCCACTTCATGTAATTTATAATTATGCTTTGCCATACCTTGTTTTGACATATAAATAATTGGTAATATTTTTGGCGTTATTTGTATTCAGATACTACCATACGAGTGCATATCGGGCGTTGCACACGACTTTGCGGGGTGCAGAGAAGAAGATTTCACACCACGCATGCTGAGGTGGGTGACGAGCGATTGGCGTCGTAAGGGATGCCCGAGTTTGAAGAATGTCGCAGCTGCCGCCCACGGGTTCCCTGTACAAGGGTTGTTAGTACCGTCACCGGACGAGTTGGAGGCGGCGTACTTCCGGGACATCATTTTTGACGTTGGGGCGGCACACGAGGTATTTGAGCGTGTGGTGGGCCTACTCCTGTAGGGAGTGGATGTTACGTGTTCTCGTGGCCACTGCGATCGCGCCGAGGGTACTAGCCGACAGAATTTCGAAGCAGAGGTCATCCCATAGATCGAGAGCAGTGGCCGTCGCAACGACGATATGATGATGCCTCACGACGACATCACCGAACCTCCACCCCAGCACGGGTTTCATGCACCCCCACGACGGGTCCATCAAGTGGTTTCGCGAGGAATGGTCGAGTCGTGTGGACCAAAACTTCACCAACTTGTTTGGGCAATTCGACCAACTTGACACGCACTTCCAACAGTTTCGAGACAAAGTGGGTCAATGGTGCTCGACGAACGAAAGAAGGTGGGATGTGTACGACGAACATTGGAGCCAAATGCGATCGTGGGGCGAAAGCGGTTTGACGAGTAGATTATTTGGTGGATCGCGCACTTCGCCTGGTGAAGCTCCTTATCGTAAGTTCTTTATACTTATTTTTTTAATTAGTTGTGTAGATTACTTATCAGTTACTCTTCGATGTAGATGTCGATTCGAGCGAGTTTGGTGGTGGATCGCACGCTGCACATGTCGAACCGCCTTACGGTAAATTTTATACTTAAGTACGGAAAATATTATGTACTTATATTCGAATTTTCTTGTATAGATTACGATGAGAGATGCAACAGATCGTCCGAATGGGTGCATTCCCGTTACGACGGTTATGTCCAACAATCCGACAATTATGTACCACAATCGTGATGGATGGGCAGTTGCGATCCGGAGATTGATGCTCAGGAGGTTGAGGATCAGGAGATCGAGGCTCGGGACGAGACGCGCAACGAGGCTCAGAATGAGGCTCAGGTCGAGACGCACGACGAGGCTCAGGATGAGGCTCAGGCCGATACGCACGCCGAGGCTTCGATTTCTGACCGAGCGACCGATAAAGGAAAAGGCGTCGTGAAGGAGAAGACCCCTGAGCAGCGGACGAAGAAGCCATCTTGGTACCAGCTGATGCCGTTCACCGATTTTCCCTCGACGACTACATTCAAAGCTGCAAAGTTTCGGCGTTCGAGCGGCATATCCAGTTCAAAGTAACCAAACTTTGGCCCACCGACGGAAGTAATCTTTTAACTCTCATGAAGATTACCGGTGCGAAAGTCGACGGCCTGCGAGGAAGACACGACCCTATTTGGTTCCTGTACCTGGCGACTGAGGGTATTCCGCTTACTTGAATGTGTTGAATTTATCAAATTATTTTCCGCTTACTTGAATGTGTTGAATAACGGTCTACATTTTATTGTAGCACTGTCGATGAATGCATCGCTAGAATCTTCAGCATGAAAAGAGGTTGCAAATCGGTCACGCGCGCAGTCGCGTACATGCCCCTTAGCTTTAATACGCAAGTCGATGAGTGAGGGGTGGTAAATAGTATCACAAAGAAGGCAGGTGGAAAAGGCTTCAAGCAATTGCTCTCGTA
The DNA here is from genome assembly GCA_027422505.1 of Craterostigma plantagineum. Classification (NCBI taxonomy): domain Eukaryota; kingdom Viridiplantae; phylum Streptophyta; class Magnoliopsida; order Lamiales; family Linderniaceae; genus Craterostigma; species Craterostigma plantagineum. Next base: position 6,541,745 of record JAPQWV010000015.1, read on the forward strand.
CGCGCTGGGAGAAGATGAAGAGTGGAAGAACACGTCGTGGGATATAGCGACCCACGTTGCCATTCCTATCCGTACACGAGGCCGATGGACGTTGTTCATTGTTGATATAATGGCAAAAATGTTTATGGTTTACGACTCCGATGCGCCTCAAGGCTTCGAATGACTCTATATCATGGACGACGTCAATAATCTTCTGATCGTGCTCCCTGCGATTTTCAAGGAGCTGAAGGTGATAAAATGCGCTCCATCCAAGGGCAAGAACTGGCCAGCTAATTGGTGCCGCGACTTCAGAAGACAAAATTCGTAAGTTTTCATGAATGTCGCGTTTTATTTATGTTCGTATTTTTCGTGTTAAAAAACGTATAATGTTGGATATGATTTTTCAGCGGAGAAGATGGCGTGGCAATGTTGCGGGCGGCTTCTCCCGCCTCAATCAAAATCATATGAAGGATTTCAGAAAATACCTCGCATGTTCTATTTTTAAGAAGGATTGGGACAGTTATAGTATTGTTTGTTTGTTGAATATAAATTTTATGTGTTGACTTTTAATTCTACTTGTTTGATTTTTTTACGTGTGTTGGATATGAACTTAGGGTTTAGAATGTTAAAAGGTTATTTTTTCTTTGTTTTCCAACTTTTTGTCAGTATGAGAGTGATGTGTGATTTGACATGACAGTAACTGAAGGTGGACTGAATGTTAAGTGCCGCACTTTTGGTCCCCTGGGCATGCAACGCACGTTCCCTGCACGCGTTCCCTGAATATAAGTGCGGGTCCCTGCTCATAACGCGCATGTCTCTTGCCCTTAACGCGTGGCCCCATGCTCATATCGCAATATTTTCGACGGGACCATGCAGCAACATGCGCATAATTTCGGTGGAACCATGCGGGACCCGGACATCTCAGTATGGGACTATGCAATATGCGGGGGTCCCTATTTTGAAGTGCGGGTCCCCTGTGTTATTTGCGATTTTTGCAATGTTAATTCATGGAATTAAGCGATTAATTGTGCGTATTTATACATTTTTATCCTATACGACAATATAAAGTTATCATAAAATATCACAGAACAAAACAATTGTATAAAATCACAAGAATTACATCCAGTTTATAAGATTGTTACATCCTACAGAAATCACAAACACGAGTATGTTTTTTGGGTGCGCTCTCTTTCTATATTCACGTCAGAGACCGTTCAACTTGAAATACATGTTGAAATATATAAATTTTTTATTTTAAAACGTGGACTTAGGTATTGTTAATCTAACTGTTATTTTTTTAATCGCGCACTTGATTTTTTACTAATTAGTATCGTATTAAGAAATTTAATAATATTAGATTTTCACCTCCTTTCATTTATTAATCGGGAATCAAATGTCAAGTCATCTGTCCTGTACATACTGTAAAATGACACTACTCTGACATGTCACTTTTGACAAATAATTGAAGACACTGGTCTGACATGTCACTTTTGACCAATAACTAAACAATTATTGGTCCCACTCAGCGAACGTGACCAACCCTAATGTTCGGGTACCCTGTGGTTCCAGCCGGGTCCCCTGCCCCTAACGTTCGGGTCCTCTGGCCATAACGTGCGGGTCCCCTGCGCATAACGTGCTGAACCTAAGTCTCAAGGGACCCACGCGTTACGAGCATGTGACCCAAATGTTAAGGTCAGGGGACCCACTCGCTAAGGGCAGTGGACCCGGCGGGAACCGCAAAGATGGGCAGGGGTCTCATGCGCATCTGTGCGGGATTCTCAGCATATGCAATGCGGTCCCTTGCACACCTGTGCATAAGGATTTTCTATTTTCATATTCATACCAAGTAATTGGCAAAAGTGTGTTATCTAAAAGAAGCATAACGTATAGTCCATGTATGGCAATGTATAAACGTACGTAACACAAGTATGCTCAAACACTACAACGTTATCTCCTACCAAATTCACCCACCGAAGGCAACCTGTTTTTCCGTGATCGTCCACGTTGTGAACCACGCAGCGGGGGAAACATCTCAATACTACTTTGCATGCGACCGTTACCGGCCGTATAGTCCCTTCGTAAGCTAACTTCCAGATCTCCAAGGTATAATAACCGTGCACTAATGAATACACCGGCACCGGCACTAATGAATACACCGGCACTAAAGCCTCTGACGCATGCGCCGTATGCCAAGAAAATGTACTTGAACCGATTGTCTTCGTCCATCTCCCAATCGGTGATACTGCCCTCATTGGCTTGCCTCACCGCATCTAATTACGTCGGTAGTAAACCGTAGCAAGCGTCTTTGTTACCAACTAGTTCATCGATCGCAATTTGTTTCCCTCTCCAAGCCTTGTAATATAAAACTTCTACTCCCTTGCCTTGTATCATCGAGTGTATTGAATTGGGTGACGGAATGTCTTTATGAGCCCTAAAATTTTCCAACAACGCACACGATACAAGCGATGAACTTCCCTGCCGATGCCTACGTCGATGAGACACGCCACATGTGTGCGTGTTGCAGTACTTTCGAATTGAGAAAAAAATGTGGAGTTCTTGTCCTGTGCAGCTCGTACTCGCCATTCACAGTTCTCCTTCGCACATTTCAATACGTACAAGGTTTTGTTTGACCTATCCACTTGGAGTTCGAAGCACACAGCGACTGCGACTGCGACTTTAGTGATTTCGTTCTTGAATTCTTTCTTGCTATGAGTCCAACGTATAGTCTAGAACCACCCGTAAACGAATAGGTACCATGTTCGGCAACATGTAAAGCGTCGTCGTGCTCATCGGCATCAAACTCATCATCATCATCAATATCATCATCATTTGAAGCACCTTGCTAGTCTTCTTTTTCATCTTCCCCACCGACTTGCTCGTTTTCATTATCATATTCTTCGCCGCCCATTCCGGAGTAATTGCCTAAATAGTGAGTGCTTTCATTACTTTGGTAAGGAGGGTTGTAAAATGTGCTGGGAAAACCCTCAAATTGTTGGATTTCTGCGTTGAAATCGCACTGTGCTATAAGGCCGACGTCGAAACTCGACAAATCATTATCATGACGTTGATGTGGCGGTGCAACAATGAAGGATAACTCAAGTTACACGTGAAGAGGTGGTCTTGACCGTGGACAACCAAAACCAAGGTACGCACTCGCCGTAATCGTTCTCGATGTAGATGGGGCGTACACAACTGTAGTCTATGCAAGGCATGTAGCTTATCCTGAGTTTGGTATTGTCGTTGCGTAACGACAAAACTCTCATTACTGAGATCCTCTAATGTGCATGAACCGTCGTCGACCAAGACTGATTGCCACCGGCAACTTGGATCGAGAACTCAGTTCGATGTATTGTCCTCGCGAACTATCCACTGACCATCGACTTGAAAAAAATGCTCGTGATCGTCATGATTGTCACCTATAAAAGAAGTAAAGTTCAATATATAACACTTGAAAGATGAAATTAGGGTTTAGAACCAAGCGATTCTGCGCTGGTCCCCTGCACTAATGCGCGGGTCCCATGAATTTACATGCGGGGACCCTGCATTTATGCGCAGGTCCCGTGATCGAACGCGTCTGATATAGCCGGGGACCCCGGCACTAATGCGCGGGTTCCGTGAATTTACGTGCGGGGACCCTGCACTTATGCGCGGGTCCCGTGATCGGACGCGCCTGATATAGCGCCGTGGACCCCGGCACTAATGTGCTTGTCACGTGAATTTACGTGCGGGGACCCTCTGTTTATGTGCGGGTCCCATGATCTGACGCGCCTGATATACTCGCAGGGCTTTATGTGTGGGTCCCATGTTGGTCTAACGCGCGGCGCGCCTGCTTCCAAGCAGGGTTCCCCTGATCAGCTGGACGTATTAAAAAACAACATTGAACACGTTCGTGTTATCAATCGGAATTTCGAAGCTTTGACACCCCGTTTAATTTGGAACAGGGTTTTAGGACTGAAAATTACAAATTTCGAGGGTTATATTAAAGATCAAACCACGAAAATACTTACAGTGATGAGTTTGAGGTGCGAAATTCTCTTTCAATGAGGACTTTTGACTGTGAAGAAGCTGATATGAGGTCGGGTCGACTGACTTGCAGAAGAAGAAGAAAATGTAGGTGATTTTTCTTAAGGACGATGATGAAGAAGAAAATTAGGTGAGCTTGTTTGGTGCAATGAATGTTTTTTCTGCTGCAAAATGGACGTGCAGCTTTTAATTCATTCAGGCGTTGTTTTATTTTTGTTTTTCTTTTTTTATTAATATTTAGGGATTAGAAGAAGATGATTAAGTGTTGATTGAAAGAGTGCTATTGACCAAAAAAAAGTCAAGAGTGCTATTTTTTTAAAGTTGACCACGTCGAAGGCTATTTTTTTTAAAAAGACCCCGTTCGTCTTCAACTTCGAAAGGACCTGTGGATAAGGTAATCAATCGTTGCTGTCAATGGAGAGGGAGGTTTGAAGATTGAGAGAAGGGTTTAGATAAATGTCGATGGGTCGGGTTATTCAGGTCATAAACGGTTCAATTTAATGGGCCCAACCCAAACATTGACGGGTCAGGCCTCGATAGATGGGCTTTAACCACCCAAAACTCGAATACTAAAATCTAAATTTGGGCCACTAATATTTCTTATTTTCTCTGCTTGGTAATATAGGTCATTATAAATCATTTTTTTTTCCAACAACACGTCGAAAGTCGTATGTTGCTACTAATTACTATGTGTTATAAATATATTATTATGTGGATGTCCTCTATTGGAGTGTGTGCCACATCTATTGCCTATAAATAGACCTCATTGGTCACTTGTAAAATGTACACAAATTTTAATGAAATTCTTCTCTCTCTCTCACGTTACTCTCTCTCTCACTCTTTCCCTCTCTCACTTATAATATTATATAATATAATTTATGTTATACTTAGTATAATAATGAAACCTTAAATACAATTAATGAGTTAAGTTATTTATAACACGTTATCAGCACGAGACTCTACCGACAACGCCGATCCCCGACGACGACGCTAATTTCTGCCGAAGATTTACGGGCATAATTAAGGTATAATAATTTTATTATACAAATTTAATATATATATACAATATACAACAAAATGCCATAGTCCGACTGGTTTCGCGGAATACCGTCAAAATCTAATTGATGGGAGGTCCAGATTTCGAATCCCAGCGGTGGCATATTAATTTTTTTTTCTATCCGACTAGCTTGGTTCGGTTTGTCCGACTAGCTTGGTTCGGTTTGTCCGACTAGCTTGGTTCGATTTATACCGCCTATCATGTGATGGTTTGTACCACCTAATATGTGCCGGTTTATACCGCCTATTATGCGCCGGTTTGTAACTCTTGCCAATAACTACGTCTAATTATATATTCGAAATAATTGGCTATACCGACTATATTTTTTGAATATTATTTTTATTAAGATTAGTTATGCATGTAATATTTTGTTATATTATCATTTTTAATGCTTTTTGTATTTTATAGTAACATGACGAATTTGGCGAGCCTTGAGTTTGTTGCACTCGATATCACTGGCCGAAATTACCTATCTTGGGCACTAGATGCCGAAATTCATTTGAAAGCAAAAGGTCTAGGTGATACCATCAAACCGACCAAGGAAACATCCGAGCAGGACAAGGCGAAGGCAATGATTTTTCTTCGCCACCACATTCATGAAAGTCTCAAAATTGAGTACTTAACGGTGAAAGACCCGAAAGACTTGTGGAAAAACTTGGAAGATCGATATAACCACTTAAAGACTGTTATTCTCCCAAATGCAAGGTATGAATGGGTGAATTTACGCTTGCAAGATTTTAAATCGGTAAGCGAATATAATTCTGCTGTTTATAGAATTACTTCTACACTAAAATTATGTGGAGAAACTATTACCGATGCAATTATGCTGGAGAAAACATTCACCACATTTCATCCATCAAATGTAATTCTACAACAGCAATATCGGGAGAGAAAATTTGAAAAGTACTCAGATCTTATTTCTTGTTTACTATTGGCTGAGCAAAACAATGAGTTGCTGATGAGAAATCATGAATCCCGACCGACTGGTACTGCTGCACTCCCTGAAGCGAATGTAGTCAATGTTAATAATGATAATAGTCGAGGTAATGGTCGTGGACGTGGTCGTGGGGGATACCGTGGCCGTGGACGTGGCCGTGGTCAAGGTCGTGGTCGTGGCCGGAGTTATCATGGTGGTGGTTATCCATATTTCCGTGGTGGTTATCATATTATCGTGGTGGTCATCAAAATCTTTTCCAGAAGAAGAAAGTTTATGACGGTAAAAATGAAAAGAAGCAAACTGAACAGAAAGGAAATGACGAAAAATGTTATCGATGCGGTGGTCCGGGCCATTGGTCCCGCACTTGCCGTATGCCCCAATACCTTGTTGAGTTGTATCAAGAATCAATGGGCAAAGGAAAGAAAACTGAAACGAACTTGGTTCAGGGTACAATTGCTTCAATTTCTGGTGTTAACGAAGGTGTTAATTTCGATGCCGACGATTTTCTGCTCCTCAATGAAGAAATTTAATCTTGCTATCATTTTATTAAATGTTTTGTTGTTGTGTGCTTTGGTATGTATCGTTTATTTTCAATAATATCGTTATGTTTGCTATGATTGTTATTTGGATGCTATTCCTATATTTGCTATGTATTGTTTGTTTTTAATTATATGTATTAATGATAATTCTATGTTTGTTTATAAAGGATATTATATGATGGACACGAGCATGTGCAATGGAGAATTATGTCTTGCAGACGCAACGACTAATACAATTCTGAAAAATAAGAAATATTTCGAGCATCTTGATATGAAAGAAGCCAGTGTGATTACTATATCGGGTAGCACAAATATAATTGAAGGCTCCGGAAGAGCTAATTTATTATTGCCCAGAGGAACAAGGCTGATTATTGAAAATGCTTTATATTCCCCTAAGTCTCAAAGAAATTTATTAAGCTTTAAAACAATTCGAAATAACGGATATCATGTTGAGACTGCACAAAAGGGAGATATTGAATATCTGCACATTACAAAAGTGACTTCGAATGAAAAGAGAATCATAGAAATATTACCGTCTTTTGACTCTGGGCTATACTACACATATCTTAGAACGATTGAATCATATGCTATCCAAAAGTTTAGCAATGACAGTACATTTAATGTTTGGCATGACCGGTTGGGCCATCCCGGTACAATTATGATGCGAAAAATAATTGAAAATTCATGCGGACGGAAGATTCTCCAGTCTAAAGAATTAGCATGTATTGCTTGCTCTAAAGGGAAGTTAATTATTCGACCATCCCAAATGAAAGTAAAGACTGAATCTATTGCATTTTTGGAGCGTATACATGGCGATATTTGTGGACCGATACATCCATCATGTGGACCATTTAAATATTTCATGGTATTAATTGATGCATCAAGTAAATGGTCCCATGTATGTTTATTATCTACTAGAAACGTGGCATTTGCGAGATTACTTGCTCAGCTAATTAGATTAAGAGCACATTTCCCAGATTATCCGATAAAGAAAATACGCCTTGATAGTGCTGATGAATTTACTTCCAAGGCATTTAATAATTATTGCATGTCTATCGGCATCGATGTCGAGCATCCTGTGCCACATGTCCATACACAAAACGGTCTTGCAGAATCGTTGATTAAACGCCTGCAATTAATTGCAAGGCCATTGTTGATAAAGTCGAAACTTCCATCGTCTTGTTGGGGACATGCTATATTACAAGCAGCAGCACTAATCCGCATCAAGCCAACAAGTTATCATGGTATCTCCGCGTTACAAATGGTTTATGGTCAGGAACCAGATATTTCTCATCTAAGAATTTTTGGATGTGCAGTATATGTTCCAATTGCACCAACACAACGCACAAAGATGGGACCTCAAAGAAGGTTGGGAATATATGTCGGATTTGAATCTCCATCAATTATAAAATATTTAGAACCCTTAACTGGAGATCGATTCACGGCAAGATTTGCCGACTGTCACTTTGATGAAACAAATTTTCCGACATTAGGGGGAGAAAAGAAACAGTTGGAAAGAAATATTAGTTGGAATGAATTATCACTAAATCATTATGATCCTCGAACAAAAGAATGTGAACTAGAAGTTCAAAAGATAATTCATTTACAAAGCCTAGCGAACCAATTGCCAGACAGTTTTGCTGACCCAAAAAGGGTGACAAAGTCACATATTCCAGCTGTTAATGCTCCTGCTAAAATTGATGTTCCTGCAGAACAAACAGATAATACGATTGAGCTTAAACCACAACTAAAGCGTGGCAGGCCCTCTGGTTCCAAAGATAAAAATCCTCGGAAAAGAAAAGGAGCAAATAATAAGAATGGTCCAATCGAGGATTTATCAACTAGAGAAGAGTCGATGGGCATAAATGATTATAAGAATGAAAGTCAGGTACCTGAACAAATTGAAAATAATGATAATGAAGAGATCTCTATCAATTACGCCCAGAATGGAATAAGATGGAACCGAGATAAAGTCAACGTTGACGACAAATTCTCATTTAACGTAGCGCTACAAGAAATGAATGAGATTAATGAGAATGAGGATCATGAACCAAGGTCTGTAAAAGAGTGCAGACAAAGAAATGATTGGCCAAAATGGAAAGATGCAATCGATGCTGAATTAAAATCACTTGATTAGACGAAAAGTTTTTGGACCTGTAGTCTGTATACCAGAGAATATAAAGCCGGTTGGATATAAATGGGTTTTTATCAGAAAGAGAAATGAAAAGGGCGAAATTATGAGATACAAAGCCCGGCTTGTTGCACAAGGTTTTTCGCAAAGACCTGGTATTGATTATGAGGAGACATACTCTCCTGTGGTGGATGCAACAACTTTTCGTTATATAATAAGTCTGGCAATACGTGAAAAACTCGATATGCGTCTAATGGATGTTGTCACTGCCTATTTATATGGCTCACTTGATAGTGACATTTATATGAAGCTTCCTGAGGGATTTCAATTGCCTGAAAATTCAAGGCCCCGTGATGAGTACTCAATTAAACTGAACAAATCGCTTTATGGATTAAAGCAATCTGGGCGTATGTGGTATAATCGCCTAAGTGAATATTTATTAAAAGAGGGGTACAAAAATGATCAAATTTGCCCTTGTATATTTATGAGAAGATGTAGAAATGATTTTGTTATCATAGCAGTATATGTTGATGATATCAATATAATTGGAACTCCTGAAGAGTTGTCAAAGGCCGTTAATTGTTTGAAAAAGGAGTTCGAAATGAAAGATCTTGGAAAGACGAAATTTTGTATTGGCTTGCAGATCGAATATTTGAAGAATGGAATATTTGTACGTCAAGAAACATATACGAAAAAGGTATTGAGAAGATTTTATATGGATAAAGCGCATCCGTTGGATACTCCGATGATTTTTCGATCTCTAGATGTTAATAAAGACCCGTTCAGACCTCGAGAAAATGATGAAGAGTTGCTTGGTCCTGAAGTACCATACCTTAGTGCCATAGGAGCACTAATGTATCTTACGAGTCATACGCGGCCTGATCTATCATTCGCTGTAAATTTATTGGCGAGATATAGTTCGTCACCAACTCGTAGACATTGGAACGGTGTTAAACGAATTTTTCGATACCTTAAAGGAACAACTGATTTGGGATTATTCTATTCAAATGAGTCCAAGTCAGATCTAATCGGATATGCAGATGCTGGTTTCCTATCAGACCCACATAATGCTCGATCGCAAACGAGTTATCTATTTATATATATGGTGGAACTGCTATTTCTTGGCGGTCAGTTAAACAAAGTTTAACCGCCACTTCATCTAATCATGCGGAAATTTTAGCAATTCACGAAGCTAGTAGAGAATGCGTTTGGTTGCGATCAATAGTCCAGCATATACAACAAACTTGTGGCTTATTATCGGAAAAGTTACCTCCGACGATCTTATATGAAGACAATGCTGCATGTATTGCTCAGTTAAGAGAAGGATACATCAAAGGCGATAGAACCAAACATATATCGCCTAAATTCTTCTATACGCACGACCTACAGAAGGCCGACGAAATTAACGTACAACAAGTTCGGTCTAGTGACAACCTCACAGATCTATTCACCAAAGCGCTACCTCCAATATCATTCAAGAGACTAGTAGATTTGATCGGACTTCGAAGACTCAAAGAGATCAAGTGATGTTTACATCAGGGGGAGACAATATACGCTGCACTCTTTTTCCCTTCACTAGGTTTTTCCCACTGGGTTTTCCTAGTAAGGTTTTTAACGAGGCAGCTAATATCATTTATTAAAGTATTTTGTTTTAAGGACATCCAAGCGGGAGTGTTATAAATATATTATTATGTGGATGTCCTCTATTGGAGTGTGTGCCACATCTATTGCCTATAAATAGACCTCATTTGTCACTTGTAAAATGTACACAAATTTTAATGAAATTCCTCTCTCTCTCTTATGTTACTCTCACTCTCACTCTTTCCCTCTCTCACTTATAATATTATATAATATAATATATGTTATACTTAGTATAATAATGAAACCTTAAATACAATTAATAAGTTAAGTTATTTATAACACTATGCATATTTTCTTCCCACTTCTTTGTTGTTTTGAGTGGGAAAATCCAAATTTATTTAAACAGTTGAAGTTATTAACCCATTTTTACAATTATCTGCAAGTCAAACAAAATATTGAGCTATAACGAAAAATATAAGATATACGTATCATTTTAGTCGTCGTGAAACAAACAATAAATTAGATACGTTTATAAATTTTTATGATGTAATCACATGAAATAACGATGATTTTATGATTTGGTGGATTATATAATCAATAGGTATAAAATAAGTTAAAATAAAAAATAAAAAAAAGTGAGTGTCGCCCCCTTAGGGGCGACGCTAAGAAATAAAAAAATAATAAAAAGGGAGCATCGCTAGGGCTGGGGAAATATACCGAAATACCGATATACCGTCCTTATCGTATCGTAACGTACCGAAAATATCGAAAATTTTGGTATACCGAAGTTTTTGGTAAGGTATGATACCGTACCGAAAATGTTCGGTACGGTAATGGTATGAAAATTTTAAAAATTCGGTATACCGATTATACCGAAATACCGAAACATTAAAAATTTTAATATTTTAGATATATGTATATATATATACACACACACCTACATATACTATATTATTTCAAAAAAATATAAAATGAATAAAAATATTATAAGGATCTCCATTAGTTTATTTAGCCCATAAATTACTAATTATACTCTTGAGTCCACCATATTTTGTTATTCTTCACTAATTTTTTGTTAATCTTAATGCAATTATTTTTTGTTAATCTTCACTAATTTTTTTAAATAGCCGTTTTGTTTTAATTAATCTGTATATAAAGTTGTATTTTGTGGTTATGTAAAGTTCTTTGTCTTACTAAGGAGACTGACTAAAATATGTATATTATTTAAGGTTATTTTATGAATTAAAAATCTTCTTATTTTGGAAATTTTGATATTAATAATCCATCTTATTGGGGCCTAAGGAGTTTACTAAAAATTCGAAAACAACGAATTAACGAGTTACGAGACACGCATGGTAAAAAACGCTCCGTGTGAATGGTATAAAAGGTATGATACCGATACCATACCGAAATTTCGGTATGATACCGTATCGAAATTTAAGGTATACCGAAGTTTTGGTATGGTATTGGTATGGTTTTTTTCGATACCGAAATTTCGGTACGGTATACGATATCACATTTTTGGTACGGTATACCGTACCGAACCACCCCTAAGCATCGCATCTAATGGGCAAGACGCCGCGAGTATTAATCGCGACTACACTATTTTGTTAAATCATTAAAAAACGACCCTATTTCAGTAAATATTAGTTCTTTTCACATTATTTAATTAAAAAAGCCTTTGATTTGTCTTATACATAGTCTAGCTGAAAACAACGTAAATAAAAAGTTCAAATTCGCTCTGAACCGTAAGGACTGTGGTAGGGCTTTTTTTAATTAAATAATAAAAAAATATCAATCATTAATAAATAAACAAGAAATAGGAAACATCAATAAAATAGAGATTTTCGTATGGTGGGATTACGAGTTAGTAACTCGTATTCCTATAATACGAGGTACAAGTCCAGGCTGGCCCGCTGACCATGACATGGCACTTCAAGTAACTCGTATTCTGAGAATGCGAGTTACTAACTTGTAATCCCATGATACGAGTTACTTAGTGCCCGACCACCCTGCATGGGCATGCAGTGTGTCGACAATAATTATAGTAACTCATAATATGAGAATACGAGTTACGCCAATTATTGTAATAATTCATGTAGCTCGTATTCCCATATTACGAGTTACGTGAATTTCTATAAATACCTCCCTTCCGATTTTTTTTGTAACACAACACAAACAATGATATCGAGTCGCATACAAGTCATAGTATATTTTGGCGGAGAAATAATTCAATTATCCGATTCTACCATCAAATATAGTATCCGCCCCATTGGGTATAGGCGAATTCGCCGCAACACCAATTTTTCCGATTTTATATGGTTGTTGTGCGAGATTACGGGTGCTGATAGCAGTCATTGTTCGTTGATTATTCATGCCAAAAATAAACACTTTCAACATTCCCGCCACTTTCATCAGCTACTCCAAATCTCCAACGACAACGATTTAACAATTTTTCATACATCCCGATTCGGAGAATAATTGTGTTGAGGTATTTGTTGAAATAGTTGAAAATTCAAACTTTGATTTGAACGAAAAGCCTCATCAGAATTTTGAGGAGCGGCTCGAGTTTCCTGCGTTTGAAGTTGGTTCTTCGAGTTGTACATATTCTGATTTTCCCGACATTGCCTCAGTTACGGCAGGGTTCAGCAATGTTTCTCTGAAGATGCCGACGCTTGGTGTTACGTTCAATATGCCAGAATACATGTCAGATTCCGTGCTAGATTTCGTGCCTGAACCCGAGGAAGACATAGATGTTGGTGATTCGGAAGCGGACAATGGGGATCTACTGTCTGAGTTACCCGATCCCAACGAGGACGGCGATAACAATGACGACAATGCGCCAGATGATACCACTCCACTGGCCTCTGCTGCTCCAACGCTGTTTCAGTCCGTCCCATTTTTCCAGACGTACCAAATGCCACCTCCTGACGGTGACGACTACGGTGGTCACGGGGAGTTTTACGACAGAGATAACCCTATGTATTGTCGAGGCATGATTTTTCCAACTAAGAATCATTTACAACGTGCCGTCGACGATTTTCGATCAGGGTTGCTAGACGGGAGTATTACGTTAACGGGAGTAACAGTACACGTTGGAGTGTTCAATGTGATCACATGAATGATTGCCCTTTGAGACTGAGGCATCCTTCAAGCCAAAAAAAGGTTAATGGTCTGGTACAGAATTTGAAGGACCGCACACTTGCTATATGACTGAGCTGGAGAGCACACGCTGTAATATCTCTTGAAATTTTATTGCTGATTTGCTGGTTGGAACCGTGAAAATCGATCCGCAGTTCCACCCCAAAAATGTCCAACAACTCGTAAAAAGATAAATATGACTACGAAATCTCGTATATTCAATCTTGGCATGGTCTGAAAAGAGCTATGGAAAATGTTTACGGTACGTGGGAAGAGTCTGTTACCAAACTCCCAATATTTATGAAGGTGTTACAGCATTACAATCCAGGGACAATCTTGAAGTGGCTCCATATACAGACAGGGAGACCTGGACACTTCCAGCTCGGGTATGTTTTGGGCTTTTAAGCCGATCATCAACGACTTCAAACATTGTCGAAAAGTTATTTATGTTGATGGTACGCATTTATAATCCAAATATAGACACAAAATATTGATTGCTACGTCGCTGGATGCCAACCAAAAAGTCTTCCCCTGGCGTTTGTCATTATCATGGACTTGGTTCCTTAACCATTTGAACACATATGTGTTAAAGAATCAATCGGTTTGCCTTATTTCGGATCGTCACCCAGGTATTTAATCTTAGTAATGTAATTTACTCTTTATTTTCGTAAAACTTTTAGTGTCGTATATGGCATGTACAGGTCTTATCGGAGCAGTAGAAGACACTGAGTTTTCGTCCACCAAATGGAGTGAATCGCTTCTGTCTTCGTCATGTAAAATCAAACTTCTTCAAGAAATTCAAGAATCAACAATTGAAGGATCTATGTCATAGAGCCGGTAGTTCTCCAACATTGGATAAATTCAATCGCATTATGGCTGAGATTGCGGAAACTAATGAACATGTGAGGCCTTGGTTGGAAAAAGTAAACGTCGAGCAATGGACGTTCGTACACGGCGGCTGTTTTCGATCCAGTGTCATGACGACTAATATTTCAGAAGGGCTCAACGGGGTATTAAAAGGTGCTCGAATGTTCTCATGCACAAGCGGCTTGTCGTTAGTGGCAAATTTACTCCGGTAATTTAGTGGCGCAGTATTTCAGTAAGGTGGAGTATTTGAAGATATATGAAGGTACCTTCGAACCATTGCATGATGAACGTTACTGGACGGTTCGTGGGAAGACTGCGGGACGAGGCGGCAGCAGCTCCTCGCGGCGGGCAGAAGGAGGTTGTGGCGGCGGCGGGCAACATGAGGTCGCGGTCTCGCTTCTTCTCGTCGTTCTTCGTCTTCTCCGCTGTCCAACTCGCTTCGATCTGGTATTAAAAAACCAGATCTAACTCGTAACTCTAGATTACGAGTTACGAGTTATAACTCGTATAATGTGTATACGAGTTACTCCACGTCACGCGCTCGCCAGCGTGGCTGAATAACTCGTATACCCGGTCCGGTATACGAGTTAATAACTCGTAATCTGAACATACGAAATGCTTTAATTTTACTGAATTGCTATTCACCGCCCCCTTTTTCCTAGTCACCGCCCCCTAAAGGGCTGAAAAAAGACAAAATTGCCCTTTTGAATTAAATTTTTTATTTAAAGCCCTTTCCAGACAACAATTTTCATATAGCAATTAAACATTCAAATCAGACTCAAACAAAACAAAAAAAACGTTTCAATCGCAATGAATCGTCTATTTGGGAATGGAAAAGTCAAAAGAAAACGTCTATTGGCACGGATGGTAAGCAAATTCTCGTAAATTTCATTTTTATAGACGTGAATTCTCGAAAAACGGTCGGATTCGAGCGAAATTTTCGGCCCGACCGAAACATAATTTCGGTCAACACAAGGGGTGACCGAACAACAATTTCGGTCAACCCTTGTGATGACCGAAAAACAATTTCGGTCGCCCAAGAGGGCGACCGAAATTCTAGTTCAGCCGCGACTGTCGTAGCCGAAATCTGGATTCGGCTAGGACTGTCGCGGCCGAGATCCGGTTTCGGCTACGACAGAGGTGGCCGAAATCTCGTTTCGGTCGCCTCTTAGAGGGACCGAAATTTGATTTCGGTTGTTTAATTTTTTTTTTTTTTGTCAGACTCGGAGAGTGTCCCGGAGGATTCCACGGGTGATGGGATAAACTACAGTGAGCATTTCTGCGAAGGAGGACGCTTTCCGACCGACGTGGAAGCCATTAACTGGGCGAAAGGCGTCGCTATATCTCTTGGTTTCGAGGTGATAATTTCGTCGCACAAGAAGGCAGGAACAAAAAAATTGATTAGATGTTCTCGCGGAGAACGTTATAGAGGCAATGAGGATGAATTGGAGAGGATGTCGAAGTCTAATAAGTGCAGGTGCCCGTTTGAGTCATAGCCCAGCAGGATCCATCTACTAGGGAATGGTGCATTCGTACGGGTGCACCTGAGAATTCTATACACAATCACCCTTTGATACAGTATCCCGAGGGACACCGCCAGACGAGTGGGTTAAGCAGCCAGGCAAAGAAGGTCGTAGAGGAAATGACTGCTGCCCAAGCGAAACCAGCACATATCCTCTCAGCGATGAGGGCTCGACACGCAGAAGATAACGCGACGATCCGTCATATATATAATTACAGAGATCGTTTGAAGAAGCAAGATTCTGAGGGTCGAGACGTGGTGAGCCAGTTGATGCACCAGGCGACAGGGGCCGGATATTTTGTTGAAGCGGTGAGAGACGAGGAGTCTAATGTGCTGACACATGTCTTTCTCGCACACCCGGAGTCACTCGCACTGCTGAGGACGTATCCTTATTTTATTGGGATTGACTCGACGTACAAGACCAATAGATATAAGATGCCTCTAGTTGAGATTATAGGGATGACTACCTGTAATCACAACTTTCTGTGCGGGTTTGCCATCATGGAGGACGAGACGGAGGGAAGTTACGGGTGGATGTTGCAGTCTATCAGGGATATTCTAGCGCCAGGTGTCCATCCGTCGGCGATTGTCACTGATCGTGAGTTGGGCTCTCTTCGACCGGTACATATGGTATTTCCCCATTCTCACCATCTGCTGTGCACGTGGCATATTTATAAAGATGTGGAGAACAAAGTTTATTGGTTGGCGGGGAAGAGCAAAAAGACCGCAGCTCACTTCACGCACAAGTCCTGGAAAGCAGTCGTGGACGCTCCGACGGTTGACGGATACGAGAAGGCAGTGAATGACATGCGTGTGCGTTGGAGTGGCGACTCAGCAATCATTAGTTATGTTGAGCAGATGTGGTTGGTGCATAAGGAGAAGTTCGCCAGAGCTTGGACGAACAATGTGCTTCTTTTCGGAAATACCACTACATGTCGTGTGGAGAGTGCTCATAGCGAGCTGAAAGGATGGTTGAACTCGGCCACTGGGTCTCTTGACACCGTATGGGTGAAGGTGCACGAGCAGATAGCGAACCAGTTGAATCGCATCAGAAAGGTAAATTAATTATTATTACGTGTCAGATATCCTCTATGGGTACGGCAATGGATTGACCATCAACATGCATTCTACGACGATACTGCCACTGCGTGCCGTTCGGACTGCTGATCGGCCGAATCGAACTATCGTCATAGCGCACCTTGGAGACGAGTACCAACATTATATTAGACTGAATTTATGTCCAGACTTTCCTATGCCCGCCTTGCGTCCGTATTGGTTCACGTATCGTGATCGTCGACTTGCTGGTTGGGAACTTAGATATCAGAACAGATTCGAACACTGGGTGCAACTCATGCGCGAGAATCGTCTATTGTAATTATTAATAATGTTTTATAATATTATTATCTATTTTGATGTTATTAAATTGTATTATTAATATTATTTTAATATGTTATTATTTTTTTATGTTATTATGTCATATTATTAATATTATGTTAATATTTTATTATTTTTTTATGTTATTTTTTATATTATTAATGTTATTATTTTGTATTACTAATAATTTTTTATAATATTATTATTTATTTTTTTATGTTATTATTTCCTATATTAATATTATTTCTTATTATTAATATTTTTTATGTTATTTTTTCCTATATTAATACTATTTCATATTATTATTTTTTTATGTTATTATTTTATAATATTAATATTTTTTTATGTTATTATTTCCTATATTAATATTATTCATCATTATTAATATTTTTTATGTTATTATTTTATAATATTAATATTTTTTTATGTTATTATTTCCTATATTAATATTATTTCTTATTATTATTATTTTTTTATGTTATTATTTTCTAATATTAATATTTTTTTATGTTATTATTTCCTATATTAATATTATTTCTTATTATTATTATTTTTTTATGTTATTATTTCCGATATTAATATTATTTCTTATTATTAATATTTTTTATGTTATAATTTTATAATATTAATATAGGAAAAAAGTACGTGTCCGATACATAGAAATAATATAAATAAAAAAAATTACGTGTCCGATACATAGAAATAATATAAATAAAAAAAAGTACGTGTCCGATACATAGAAATAATATAAATAAAAAAAAACCGCGATACACAAACGAAGACAAAGAAAATAGTACGCAATCTCACGGGCCATTGCGCCAGCGTTCGTTCATGTCGTCCAGCCTGCCTCTGTAGCGCTCCGTCTCCTCCTGGTTGTGGAGCTGCAACGTACCCAGCATCTCGGTGCTAATCGCATACATCGAGCTGTACCACTGTACACAGAGTTGATACATATAAAAATTGATTAAACAAACAAATTTGAAAAGGTCAAATCGCATTAAATTACGTACGTAGTCGGAGTGGCTGCGCGGGGGTATGGTGCTCGAAGAGATCCCGACACTGACGACAACAGACGCGGGTGCGAATGTCGCTCATACCAGTCCATGTACCCGGCAACGGACTCACCAAGGTACTCTGCGGCCGACCGGGTGATGTACGACAGGTTGAGGATGTACGCGTACGGGAACTGACGCCAAGCATGCTCTGCCGCATCCGCAGAATAGTGCACCCTATAGTACGATGGGTCTGCTGGCATGACCGCCTTATGTGGCATACTCATCGGCGGCGGTATGAGCTGCACGTACCCCAGCTGGCGCAACACCCTCGAGGGTGCGTAGGGCTCCACGATGTCGCGATATCTAACCCAGCCCACGAAAATAGTCCTCTGGTGCATCGCCGCTGGATCGGGACCGTACGGCAACCAAGCAACCTGATAACAGTTCGCAATTTTTATATAATCGTCGTGAATAATATAATTTGTTATTATACCTTGCTCGCAGTCATCATGTCTAGCTGACGGCGGATGTCAATCAAACGGTGGCCCGTCCGCTCGTACTGAGATACGGACCACATGCGTGATCGTGCCTCGCCAGGCTCCACATACTGGGGTAGACGGTATGGGCGGAAGCATGGGAAGTACTCGTAGATCCACGCCTGTAGTAACGACAGACACCCAGCTAAACCCCTTGAATCCGCTCGGCTTGCGAGGCCAAGCTGGCGATAGAGGTAAGCAAGAGCGGCCGAACCCCACGAGTAATGACTGGCATCTGGCAGCGAGCGGTAGAACTCGTGCATGATGTCGGGCTTCACCCGGTTCCCGCTCTTGTCGACGAACAGCGTCGCCAATACAATCCAAAGCCAAGCGATTGCCTGGAACCCCGCCGGCCTATTTCCCTCCCGCATCCTCTGCATCACGTCTTTCCACGCAACCGCACCGCCTCTCCATAATCCCCTCAGCGCGTCTGCGTTGACGCCCATAATTTCCCTCGAGCGATCTGCGGGTCGCCGGCGTCTGGTGAGCCCGATACCGTGCTGCCCTCGATAGGGATACGCAGGATCTGCTCGACGTCGTGGAGCATAATCGTCATCTCGCCCCACGGCATGTGGAAGGTGTTCGTGTCGGGGTGCCAACGCTCCACAAAAGCACTCAGAAGAGGCTGGTCCAAGTGTCCCAGCATGGCATCTGGGAGGTGGCTAAGCCCCGTGCCATCTATCTCGCCCTGCGTCTCCGGCGGGAATTGGCAGTACCACTGCTTAAGCGACCGAAGCACTGACGCACGCTGCTCGCACTTCAGCAGGGGTCTCTCCTCCTCACCCATCCAGATGCGGGGCGCGATGTGCCCCAAGTAACTAGGGATCACCTCGCCATCTTCTGGACCACCTGGCTGTGGCCCCTGCACCCTCCACGAATCGTCATCTACGACCCTGGAGCGCTTGCTCCCTATTTTATTTTTTAAGAATACCCCAAAAATAAATTTAATTTGTTGTACGTATATTAAGACACGACATCGAAAGCCAGTTTATAATGAATGGATAAGGGACTTACGTGAGGAGACCGGTATCGCATCGTCGTCGGATGACTCAAACGATGCCGCATTGTAGGGCACCTCCTCATCCGCATGCGCCTCCTCATCCGCATACGGATCGTGATCCGCATATACGGAATGAGAATCAACCGCTCGCTGCCGCCTCTCCTGCTCCCGTTCCCTACGAACGGATGCGTCAACGCCGCACGCCCTCGTATGACGCTCTCCAGATTCGTCCAACGGGGGGAGGGGGTCTGCTGCTCCCTCCGAGTAGGGACTTCCCACCCTTGGCCTGCAATTAGATATTTATTTTAAAAAAAAATTCAACCGAAATCGAATTTCGGTCGGACACTGACACGACCGAAATCCGATTTCGTTCGGTGTCAGGCACGGCCGAAATCGACTTTCGGTCGCCGAGGACCTGACCGAAATTGGTTTTCGGTTGGGACAGATCGGTCGGATCCATGGCAACCGAAACATGATTTCGGTCGGCCTAAGTCTCGACCGAAATCAAATTTCGGTCGAACCTGTGGCGACCGAAATCTGATTTCGGTCGAGACTTGGCCGACCGAAATCACGTTTCTGTCGTGACTTTTCGTCCGATTTCGCATCAAATCGACCGTTTTTCAGCCTATTTCGACCCGTTTTCGACAATATATCTACGTACGAATGAATTTACGACAATTTTCTTACCAATAGTGACAACACCCCCTTTCCCTTTCCCTTTCCGCCTCGTCGATCCATTTCGATTAGCAAATTCTCTGTTTTTTAGTTTGATTTGGATGTGTGATTTGAAAAGTGTTGCGTAGTAAAGGATTTTAAATAAAATTCTTACTTTTTATTATATTTTACCTTTTTAAATTAATTTAAATAACATAGGGGCATAAACGTCTTTTTTCAACCCTTTAGGGGGCGGTAACAAGTAAAAGGGGGGCGGTAAATAGTAACTCCCTAATTTTATTAATGTTTTTCCTTTGTTGTATGTTTTGTTAATGTTTGATTTTTTTAATTATTTAATAATGCCCTGTGGTAGTATAGTTGTTTCTAGGGGTGGTTCGGACGGTATATCGTACCAAAACTGTGATACCGTATACCGTACCGAAATTTCGTTATCGAAAACAATCAAACCAATGCCATACCAAAATTTCGGTATACCTTAAATTTCGATACGGTATCATACCGAAATTTCGGTATGGTATCGGTATCATACCTTCTATACCATTCACGCGGAGGGTTTTTTTATCATGCGTGTCTCGTAACTCGTTAATTCGTTGTTTTCGAATTTTTAGTCAATTCGAACTCCTTAGGCCCCAATAACATGGTTTTTTTATTTCCTTTTGTTTTTTTAGTCAATTCAAAGAGAAACAAACATGTATTTTGTATTTTCTTTTGTTTTTAATGTATGTAAAATATGATGGGCCTCAATAATCTTAGAAAATTGGGTATAGTTAATAATTTATGGGCTAAATAAATTTATGAAGATCCTTATAATATTTTTATCCATTTTATATTTTTTTGAAATAATATAATATATGTAGGTGCGTATATACATATATATATATATAAAATATTGAAAATTTTAGTATTTCGTGTCTAATTGGTATACCTAATTTTCAAAATTTTCATACCATTACCGTACCTAAAATTTTCGGTACGGTATCATACCTTACCAAAAACTTCGTTTTACCAAACTTTTCGATATTTTCGGTACGTTTCGATACAATAAGGACGATATTTTGGTATTTCGGTATATTTGCCCAGTTGTTTCTTTGAACAACGAAGTTCGGAGAGTGAACAATATTACATCTTTCTTCTTACAACACTTTCTTTTCCATGGCACAACTTTTCACGCTCAACAAAAGTTCAGACAAAACTCGTCAAAAAAGTCGCCGAAAAAACCGGACCATAACGAAAGAAATTCATCAAAAGTTCCACGTTCATCTTAAACATAATGAAAGAAATTAGTCAAACATAAAAACCCAAGAAAAATAAAAAAAGAACCCATCCTTTTCCCATTCAACTTACAAGCAAGAAAACCCCAGAAAAAAATGGCACTAACCAAGAATGCAACAGGCCTGATAAACTTCACAGCAATGCTCCTATCGATCCCAATCATAGGCTCAGGCATATGGCTCTCAACGCAGCAAGACAACTCATGCGTCAAAATCTTACAATGGCCCATAATAATCCTCGGAATACTCATCCTTACATCTTCACTCTTAGGCTTCGTAGGAGCATTTTGGAGGATTCCATGGCTGTTCATAGCCTACCTCATATCGATGCTTGTGCTTATACTGCTCCTCGGATGCCTTGTGATGTACGTGTACCTCATTACGGTTCATGGGTCGGGTCACGTGGAGCCCAATCGGGCCTATTTGGAGTATAATCTGGGAGATTTTTCGGGTTGGTTGAGGAAGAATGTTGAGGGTTCTTACAAGTGGGATAAGGTGAGGAGTTGTCTGAGTTCGTCGGCGACGTGTAGTGAGCTGAATCAGAGGTTTAAGCTTGCCCAGGATTTCTTCAACGCTCCTATCACGCCATTGCAGGTGATTTAGTATACGAAATTTTTGGATAATATAGTGATCAATTGAAATGGTCTTTTTAACAACAAAAAACGTTTTTTTTTTTTTTTTGGAAAAATATGTACGAAGACTATGTATACGAGGGTATTATATGATAGAGAACCCAGAATTTAACATGACTCTTTAATATTTTCCCATAACATGGCTACCTAAATGTAGTGTTACTGATTGAAACATTGGCTCTTTTTTTAAGGTCTGTGAAAAGAAGAAATTTGAGAGAAGAGGATCTTACTGTTATTAAGAATCGATCAATCAAAATGTTAACACAGCTATATCTGGTATTTATACACTGTTAACGAGCTCAGCTAACTAACTATCAAATGTCACGTGTTTGCATAAATAACAAGCTTCATCTTCAGCTCAATATCTTCAGGTCAACATCCCCCCTCAAGTTTGGTCCACTTGTTGAAATTTATCAATTAGACCAAACTTGCATATTAAGAGCTGAAACCTGTCATTACCAAGACCTTTGGTTAATAAATCTGCCGGCTGTAATTCTCCTTCCAAATATGAAGTCTTGATGATTTTCTGAACCAAATCTCGTATCATGTGGCAATCTATTTCGATGTGCTTCCTACGTTCGTGAAATACCGGGTTTGTAGCAATGCTCGTCGCAGACTTGCTGTCACTATAAACCATGATCGGTTCATTTATCTTCACTAATAATTCTTCTATCAGCCCTTTTATCTAGACTATTTCACAGCTTACTGCGGCCATGGACCTGTACTCTGCTTCACAAGTTGATCGGGCTATTGTCTTCTGCTTTTTTGTCTTCCAAAAGATAAGAGAATCTCCTGGTTTCACTATAAAACCTGTCAGTGATCGCCTTGTCATCAAGTAAGATCCCCAATCAACGTTGCAAAAGGCTTCCAGTTTCAATTTACTAGTCTTGGATAGAAAAATACTCAATCCTGGTGTTCGTTTCAGATATCTTAGTATCTTGTGTGCTGCCGTAATATGTGATACCTTCGGCTTATGCATGAACTGAGAAAGGTGTTGAACTGCATAGCTTATGTCTGGCCTTGTCATCCCTAAGTATATGAGCTTGCCAATAAGTCACTGGAATTCCAGAGGTGATTGTAAAGGCCGATCATCTAAGTTGATCTGTAGATGTCGATCAAATTCATAGCTTGTCAGCTTTACATTTGAGTCTGTTGGTGTCTCTGCTGGTTTGCAACCTGTCATCCCTGTTTCCTTCAACAAATCAAGCACATATTCCTTTGATTCATACAAATTTCATTCTCATTTCTCGCTACCTCGATTCCAAGAAAGTATCGTAGCTCCCCGAGATCTTTCATATGAAATGTCTGTTGCAGGTGAGATTTTAGTGAGGAGATCGTAACTTCATCATTCCCAGTGATGATATCATCAACATAAACTAAAAGCATTACTACCTTGTTCTCAGCCTTTATGATAAACAGAGAATAGTCATATTTCGACTGAGTCTACCCAATGCTTTTAATTGCCTCAGAAAATTTAGCGTTCCACTTACTCGAAGCTTGCTTGAGGCCATAGAGTGACTTGAGTAATCTACAAACTTTAGTAGTCTGCCCTCCTGCCTCACTGGAGTCAAAACCTGGTGGGATTGGCATATAAACCTCCTCCAATAAATTGCCTTGAAGAAAGGCATTCGTGACATCAATGTTGGAAATAAACTCACGCGAACACAGTGAAGACGATCTTGTTTTGGTACTGCTGAATCTACAGCGTTTTCAGTAGTCTTTGCATTGCTTAAATAGAAGTTTACATGAAACTAATAAATGCCTACAATCAGGCGAATTTAGCCGATGCTAATAAGGAAAAGGTAATCACTTCCTAAGGAAAATACAATCATATCCTAAGCTAATCCTAAGCTAATTAAGGAAATTAGATCACAAGGATTATTTTCCACAATCTCCTCCTAAGCCTTGTGTCCACCGTTGATGTCGATTAGGTCGATCTTGCCCCGTAGCTCATGAAACTTGGTCCTTCCAAGCGGCTTCGTCAGAATGTCGCCCAGCTGATCCTCACTTCTGATGAACTTTACATCAATCAAGCCTTCTTCTGCGGCCTCCCGGACGAAGTGGTATTTCACTCGAATGTGTTACTCTTTCCGTGGAGTACCGGATTCTTGATCAAAGCAATGGCGGACTTATTGTCCACCCTCAGCATTGGCGCTCTTGCTGCTGTTCCCTGCACTTCAGACAACACACGAGCGAGCCACAATGCTTGACAAGCAGCGTTAGCAGCTGCTATATACTCTGCCTCACAGCTGGACTGAGCCACCACCTTCTGCTTCATGGATTGCCAGGTGATCAGGCTGCCGTTGAGGAAGAAAATTACGCCAGTTGTGCTTTTACTTGTATCAACATCCCCGGCGTAATCACTATCGCTGAAGCCTGTCAGATAAGGCTCCTCCGTCTCCCTCCTGCCGAACCAGAGTCCCTAATCTTGGGTCCCAGCCACACAGCGCAGGATGCGCTTCAGAGCTGCGAGGTGATCCTCGCGTGGATCCTCCAGGAACCGACTCACATAGCCAACCGCAAACGCTAGATCGGGGCGAGTGTTGACCAAGTACCTCAAGCTCCCGAACGACGCTCCTGTACGCCGTCGCATCGACCGGCGGCTCTGTGCTGAAGCCTGTCAGATAAGGCTCCTCCTTCTCCCTCCTGTCGAACCAGAGTCCCCAATCTTGGGTCCCAGCCACATAGCGCAGGATGCGCTTCACAGCTGCGAGGTGATCCTCGCGTGGATCCTCCAGGAACCGACTCACATAGCCAACCGCAAACGCTAGATCGGGGCGAGTGCTGACCAAGTACCTCAAGCTCCCGACGACGCTCCTGGACGCCATCGCATCGATCGGTGGCTCTGTGTTGAGCTTGCTCAACTTCAGGCGCAGTTCCATGGGCACATGACATGGGTTACACCCTGCCATGCCGCTCTTCTCCAGGATCTTGCCGGCGTAGGCTCCCTGGCTCAGCGAGATTCCCCTCGCGCCCTGCTTCACTTCAATGCCGAGGTAGTAGCGAAGTAGGCCGAGGTCACTCATCTTGAAAGCGGCCGCCATCTCCTTCTTGAATGACTTGATGTCGCCGCCGTTCGAGCCGGTGATCACGAGGTCATCGACATAGACCCCGATCACCAGCTGCTTGCCGTCGTTCTGCCTAACGTAGATGGCGTGTTCGGACGGGCTCTTCCTGAAGCCGAACGACAACAGCGGGCTGTCCAGCTTCGCGTTCCATGTGCGCGGCGCTTAATGCAGCCCGTACAACGCCTTTCGGAGCTTGAGCACCTTGTGCTCCTTACCGTTGATGATAAACCCTGGCGGCTGCTCGACGAAGAGCTCCTCTTTCAGGTCTCCGTTCAAAAATGCCGACTTGACGTCCATGTGGTGTAGTGTACCTCCCATCCCTCGTGCGCCGCGAGGGCGATGATCAGGCGCACCGAGTATGGCGCGAACACTTCATCGTAGTCGATGCCGTGCCGCTGTGCATAACCCTTCACCACGAGGCGCGCCTTATACTTGGACACCGCCTCGTGCTCGTCCCTCTTCACTTTGAAGACCCACTTCAAACCGATCGCTCGACGGCCCGGCGGGAGGTCGGCGAGAGACCACGTCCGGTTGTCCTCAATCGACTCCATCTCCTCCATCATCGCCTTCCTCCAGCTGGGGCTGCGTTCCGCCTCGGCGAACGACGCAGGTTCATCGGAGCTCATGGCGTAGAGCTCCTCCGCCACTAGTGCCCGTGGCGCGAAGCCACGCGGCGAAGCCGGCCCAATGATGTTGTCGATTCTCTGAAATCGAAGGAGAGCGTCGTCGTCGTGGTCGGCATCTAGGTGCTCGCTGGCCTCCCTCGGCGGTGAGGCGAACTCCACCTCCTGTGCCCCGCTGGATCCCGCAGGTACAGCTCTTCCACCACCATGAGGCGATGCCGGTGGCGTTAGCTCGCCCTCCTCAGTTGCAGCTCCAGGTGCATCCTCAGTACCATCGACCACCGGAGGTCCCTGGTTTGCGATCGAGTACTCCACCGTGAACACGTCGTCGTTGCTGTTCGGCTTGCCATCGACCTCTACAGAGCCCCAATCCCACTGTGCTCCCTCGTCGAACACCACGTCGTGCGTCACGTGGACACGCTTCGTGACACGGTCGTAAGCACGGTACGCTTCGTAGCCGCGCTCGTAGCCGATGAAGATCATCTTACAGCCACGATCCTCGAGCTACTTCAGACGCGGCGTCGTGTTCCGTACGTAGACGATGCAGCCGAATGTTCTCAGGTGATGCACTGCTGGCTTCTTCCCATGCCACGCTTCGAACGGCGTCATGCCGTCCACGCTCTTCGTTGGGCATCGGTTGAGGATGTATACCGCGGTGGTCACGGCCTCGCCCCAGAACCACCCCGGCAGCCCTTTCGCCTTGAGCATACTCCTCGCTGTCGCCACTACCGTCCCATTTCGTCGCTCGACCACTCCGTTCTGCTGCGGGCTGTATGGTACAGTGTGTTGGCGATGTATCCCTTCTCCCGCGCAATACTTCGCAAACTCGATCGACGTGAATTCTCCGCCACGATCGGTCCGAAGCGTCCCTAGCTTCAGCCTGGACTCCCCCTCGGCTCGTGCTTGGAGTTCCTTGATGGCAGCCGCGGCACGATCCTTTGAAGGGATCGCGGCTACCCACATGTAGCGGCTGAGGTCGTCGACGAGCAACAAGAAGTACTTGTTGTCGCTTGGGGTTGCTGGTGTGATTGACCCGCACAGATCGCCATGCACAAGCTCAAGTCGCTGCTTCGCACGATACTCCGCTTTCGCCGGAAATGGGGTGCGCTTCTGCTTCCCAGCTAGACGACATACATCGCACAGCTGGTCCACCTGTCCGATCTCCGGCAGTCCGGGCACCAGCTCCTCCCGAGCTAGCTTCCGGAGCGCCGCCATATTGACATGACCGAAGCGATCATGCCAGCGCCATGCCACCTCGTCGCCGCGCCCGCGCACCGCTAAGCACATCGACGGTGCTATCTTGATCCGAAGAAGGTATAGACGGTTCGCCTCGCGCGTCACCCTTGCCAACAGTTGACCGCGGAGCTTCCGAATCCGCATCACGCCATCTTCGATCTCGATCTTGTAGCGGACCTCGTCGAGCTGGCCAAGACTCACGATGTTCGTCGTCAATCGTGGAATGAAATAGACGCCGTCAAATGAACGGAGCTCCCCATTCTTGCACACAAAGATGACGGTACCCCGCCCTTCAATGCGTGCCACCGAGTCGTTGCCGAAACGCACGGTGCCTCGTACCGCCACGTCGAGCTTCGAGAAGGCGGTCCTAGACCCGGACATGTGATTGGTTGCCCCCTAGTCCAGGACCCACGTCTCCGCCTCCCGTTCATCTTCTTCCCCGAGTTGCGCGAACACCTTCTCTTCACGGATCTCGATCTGGGCCACGGACGACGTCGCCGAAGTCGCCGTCGATTGCGGCGTCGGTGGGGAGAGAATGGGGGAGCACTTTGCGAGACAAAGTGAGGCCTCTTCCTCTTCGTGGACTGCATGGGCCTGCGCCTTCTTAGGCTTCGACCAGCACTCCCGGGCCCAGTGGCCCAGCTTCCCACAATTTCGGCACTCGTCGCCTGCGCGCTTGTTCGAAGTAGCCGCCCAACTCGACGATTCGCCAGCTCGCCCACGACCGCGCCCGCGTCGGCCGCCTCCTCTGTTCGCGCCACGACCGCGTGAGTGGTTCTCCGCCTCTCGCTTCTTTCGTTGCGCGTCCCACTGTTCCTCAGTGAGATATAACTTGCCCTCGTGCTGTAGTGATGCTGGGGGTTCATTCAACTCCTCCTCCGCCTCTTGCAATCGCCCGGTGAGATCGGCGACCGTCATGGTGGATGGATCGAGCGGGGTCTTGATCGCAATCGCTATCTGCTTGAAGTGGGGAGGCAGACTTCGTAGCATCTTGGCTACGATCTCCTTTTCCTCCATTTCCTCCCCCAACGTGGTGAGGTGCGCCGCCATGCCATTGAGGCGTAGCGCAAACTCCTCAACGGTCTCGCCGTCGTTGAACGAGGCGAGGTCGAATTTGCGACGCAACTGCTACGTCGTTGCCTTCTTCACACGATCGTCCCCGATCCGCATGGTCGCGATCGCGTCCCAGGCCTCCTTGGCCGTCTCCTTGGAGCCGATCGTCGACACCATTTCGGGCGGGACCGCACTCACCAGCGCATCGGGCGCCATCATGTCTTCCTGCTCATCGGCAATGCCCTTCTCGATGGCGTTCCGTAGCGCTCTCGCCTTCAGCTTCACCTTCATCATGAGCGCCCAGTCAGAGTAATTGGTCTTGGTGAGAACGGGGTAGCTATTCCCGGCCCCCACCTCACGAATCACTCGTTGGATCACGGCGCCGGAGGCATCGGCTTTCTTGCTCCCATCGCCCACGATCACGGCGCCGGAGGCATCAGCTTTCTTGCTCTCATCGCCCATGATCCCTGGATGAAACTCGCTCTGATACCAATTGTTGGAAATAAACTCACGCAAACAAAATGAACACGATCTTGTTTTGGTGCTGCTGAATCTGCAGCGTTTTCTGTAGTCTTTGCATTGCTTATATAGAACTTTACATGGAAACTAATAAATGCCTACATTGCAATTCAGATCTCCTATTGTTTGGCATTGTCCTGAGCAGACCATCGGACTATCAATCTTCGGTACATTGCACATGTTTCTTTGCATCTCTTCGTTACATCATTGCGTAAGCCTGTGATGAGTCGGTGGGGGAACCATTAGCAGAATCTGAGATTTAAGCGGAGCATATGATTCATTCAAGCCTGAAAGGAATTGCATCAATCTGTGATCGGCCATATAAGCATGATAAAAAGAATGGCCAGCTTCAGTATCAAAAGGAATATTCAAGAGCGACTCGTATTCTTCCCACATGCGCTTCAACTTAGAGTAGTATGCTGTCACAGTATCCGCTCCTTGACAATGTGCATGCATTATTTTCTTTGAATAGAGAGAATCCTACTCCGATTTACTTTGCTGAATTGTTCCTGCAAATCCTTCCGAGCTCTAAGAGACGTATCATAATACACCAATCCTTTATAGATTTCTTTACCCAATGATTTCACAATCCATGATAACATTGAGTTGCACTTATCCCATTGTTTCAAAGTTTTTTGCATCAGGAAGAGGTCTAGGGCACTTACCGTTGATGAAACTGAGTTTTTTGCATTTGAGGGAGAGGATCATCGCCTTGCTCCATGCCGTGAAGTTCTCACATCCATGCAGTTCATCAGGAACCAAAATCAAATTCGAAACATCTGATGGATGAAGATAAAGAGATTTAAAGGATTCAAATAAGAAAACTCCATCTGAGAATCATTAGTTTCAGATGCGTGCACTTCTTCCATAATTGATTCAAAATTGAATCTAAGATGAAAGAAATTCAGAAATGAGCTAGGATGATGCTCAATTTCCGAAATTCAGAACAATTGAAAATTGGATGATCGATGGATGAGCACTAGCTCTGATACCATGAAAGGAAGAAATTTGAGAGAAGAGAATCGATCAATCAAAATGTTCAATACAGCTATATCTGGTATTTATACACTGTTAACGAGCTCATCTAACTATCAAATGTCACGTGTTTGCATAAATAACAAGCTTCATCTTCAGCTCAATATCTTCAGCTCAACAGTCTGCATATTTATGTTGGGAAATTTCGACCGTACCGAAATTTCGCCCAAGATCTGTCGCGGAAATATAAACAGGAGAAAATAACAACACAAAGATTTAACGTGGAAAACCCTCTGTTAATGAAGAGGGAAAAACCACCCGGGCAACAAGGCCGCAGAAAATCCACAATGTGAATTTTACAATCACGCAATTCTTCTACGCTCGCCTATAGCCAAACCCGACGACAACAATCCGAAAGTTATTTTACCCGCTAACCTAAACTCTCACCCAAAGGGAACTTCCCTAGAGTTAATTGTTAACACAAATAACTTTCTAATGTTGGTGTGCATATAATTCAGGGTATAGTCCTCCTTATATAGGAGAGAAACCCTTATGCCTTATTGTTCTATCTGGTCTGGGATAAATAACAAAGGCACAAACATGGGCCTAAGCCCAACAACCTCCACCTTGTGACTTTGTCCGTCTTGTCACCTTCATTTGACGCTTCTACCAGGAAGTTCATCAGCCCTCGACACGAAATTTCCACCACACCCTTTGCATCAACGCCAAACCATTGCCCGTGTGTAAACTGTGGACCCGCTAATAGTAACACGCCCTCTCTCATGACACTTAGCGACATGCCATAAGGACATCCTTGTCTCTCTTAGCAAAACTCATCCGTGGAGAGAGAGACAAAATTAGCGGCTTTCTCGGTATCTCCACTTACCGACTTGGAGCTGTTTGCCGAACTTGCTCCACCTTTTTGACAATTGCTTTTCACGTGCCAAGATTGTCTACACGTCCAGCAAATCGCACCAGATGTTTCCTCAGTGCTTCTGGTAGCACCGCATTCGGGAATTTCCTTGCCCTTCAAAGCCTTGTGTAACCTCGACTGAATCATTACATCCTTGACTTGCACTTGCCACAAGCCAAAATTGATTCTTCCGTCGAATTTCTCCACATCAATCTCGCCATATTCGAAAATCTACTTCCGGACATCCTTCTGGATTAGCGAACAAGAACTTCGCAGAAAACGGAACAGCAACTCGTCTGCCGAAAACTCTTCTGCGCTCAAGCTCCACCCGTCGCTAGCTCCACCGCAGAAACCTCTTGGGTATCTTTCCTGATGTCGAAGATCAGACAACGCTGCAACCACAGAGCATACTCAGAACGCCAATTAGGTTTAACCTCGCTCTGATACCACTTGTTGGGAAATTTCGACCGTACCGAAATTCCGCCCAAGATCCGTCGCGGAAATATAAACAGGAGAAAATAACAACACAAAGATTTAACGTGGAAAACCCTCTGTTAACGAAGAGGGAAAAACCACCCTGGCAACAAGGCCGCAGAAAATCCACTATGTGAATTTTACGATCACACAATTCTTCTACG
Organism: Craterostigma plantagineum; assembly: GCA_027422505.1. NCBI lineage: Eukaryota > Viridiplantae > Streptophyta > Magnoliopsida > Lamiales > Linderniaceae > Craterostigma > Craterostigma plantagineum. The sequence goes on from JAPQWV010000015.1 coordinate 6,573,030, forward strand.
CTCGCCTACAGCCAAACCCGACAACAACCCGAAAGTTATTTTACCCGCTAACCTAAACTCTCACCTAAAGGGAATTTTCATAGAGTTAATTGTTAACACAAATAACTTTCTAATGTTGGTGTGCTTATAATTCAGGGTATAGCCCTCCTTATATAGGAGAGGAAACCGCCATGCCTTATTGTTCTATCCGGTGTGGGATAAATAACAAAGGCACAAACATGGGCCTAAGCCCAACAATTTACTATTTAGGCAAGGTAACATTAATTGGAGGGTTGCAATTTTAGGAAATATTGAAAAATGAATCAATTTCAGGACGATTAGCTTATGAGTCCTAATGTTAGGGCTGTTTTCGAGGAAAAACTAGGTTTTCGTCGTTGATCTATCTAAAATTGCTTCATTGTTTAAAATGTGATATCCTAAAATGGTGTTCTTTTAGTTAGGTGTTCGTATAATGCCACCCCACTTAATACATTGAATAAAAAAAATAAATAAGCCTAAACATTTTGGTTAAGAAGGCTATTTTAAAAACTTTGAACGACTCTTGTAATTTCGGAAACTTCGGTTTTTTGTTTTTTCGTGTTGGAGCATAGTCTTCCTTTTATACTTTATAGGGAGTGTATTGTAATCTTTAAAAAGGTGCATTTTCTTTTTGACAATAACGTGACCAGATAACTCTCTTGGCTATTCAGATCATTTGTAGTGTCGTTATGTTCTATGACACCTGACAAGCTATCTTTTTTAAAAAAAGAAAAACTTTGAAATGCTATTTTCCAAAAATTCCTCAAATATTTTCATCTCAGTCATTATACGTATTCTCATATCTTATTTTCGAATTGAACTGTTATCAGTCGGGTTGCTGCAAACCGCCGACGGAATGCGGGTACACATTCGTGAACCCGACGTACTGGATAAGCCCGATAAACGGCGGGGCGGACCCCGACTGCACGCAGTGGAGCAACGATCAGACGCAGCTCTGCTACTCGTGTGGCTCTTGCAAGGCCGGTTTATTGGCCAATCTCAAGAGGGAGTGGAGAAGGGCCGATCTCGTTTTGCTATTCACGCTCGTCGCTCTGATATCGGTTTACGTCCTCGGCTGCTGCGGTTTTAGAGCCGTCAAGAACGAAGAGCTCTTCGGTAAGTACAAGCATGGGGTAGTTGATCAGCTGTAACAAAATTGTGATGATTCGTTTTGCCCCATGTATTTCTTCTGATTTTGATGATTGTTTTTTCTTTTTAATGTTGTGGAGAAGATGGACGAAGTATGTAATGTTTATCAACTTAAGAATGACGTAAGAAAACCGTAGCAACTTTAATTTTGTATTGATGGACGGTTTGATTGAAGATGGCCTAGCAAATTGGATTGGATCCCACGGGATGATATGAAATGAGAAGAATATATTTATTTATAAATAAATGAATATCTCTAGTTTTTCCCGTAAAATTATCAATTATGTAGTCGGTAACTTCAATTGTCATCATAGAACGATAGTGAGTGACTTGAGGAAACATCTGATTGTCGTGCTTGCTTTTTTCATTGTGGGGCTATTAATTAATTTTATTGATCAATTTCTAAGAGAACGCTTTGACATCTTTGATATCATACTGATGCGGGTACGACCCCGATCAACAAGATTTATGGTCCGGGAATCAAGGTAAGGGCCAAAACGGATGAAATCGTGGTTGGAAACATAAGAGAAAAAACGGAAAAGTAAAGGGACAAAGATTTACGTGGTTCGGATTCGGGTGAATCCTAAGTCCACGGGTCGCCGGAGAATATTCACTATTAACGGAGGAAGATTACACACTCTATCTCACGATCTCTCACGTTTACAAGTGATTCCAAGCTCTAGACAGTAGAAAGAAGATAAAGAGAGGGAGAGAGAACATGTGTATGTGTTCTTGGTGTGTTAGTGTGTGTGGGGCGTGTGACTTATGGTGTAAAATGGATAAAGACCCTATTTATACTGTAGGGGCGGCTAGGGTTTCGTACTGCTCTCCCTCGTCAGGTCTCTCAGTCGCTTTCCTAGCTCTCTCGATTACTTCATTTGTTCCCTCCGGATAGCTCCGTAGCTTCCTGGGATATCTCCGTAGCTCCCCCCAATATCACCTTCGTACATTGCCTCTTGTCGAACCTCGCACCTAGTCCTTGCCTCCTTCGCACTCAACCTCCTACTCTGTTCTTTATGGGTTAGCACGTCAGGAGGAATGCTGGACAGGTCACCCCTATCATCCAGTCCCCCTACTCTGAGTTGCAATATGCTAAGTATTGCAGCTCGGAGTATTATTAAAAAAGCATTCCTCTTCTCGTATCCTTAAATTTCTTCTGTCATTTTCTCCCGTTGCCCAAGAAGTCCCAAACAGCATAGGACTTCACATGTTTGCACAGAGATATGCTCAGCAATCTCGACCAGATGACTTGGATATTCGGCGGCCAATGCCTTGTCGGGCGTCCTGATTCGATATATGGAATCCTCCATTTGTCAGCTCGTAGTTGAACCCTTTGTCAGGTGGACCAGGTCTTTTCTTATTGGTGGAAAGCTGATTTTTGAGATCCTGGTAGATCAGGTCCCCTCTGCCAGCAGAAAGCTGGACTTGAAAATCCTGATCATACAAATCAGGTTTTTATTAGTCCGCGGAGAGCTCATGTATGACTCCTGCTCCAGGAGCCATGTCTTCGTATGTTAGCATGGGAGGTAGGGCACCATGCTGTGGACTTTGTCCTTCTCCCTTGATAAGTTGGATGTCCGCTCTACTGGCCAACTTCCTGGTCGTGGCTCGTCTCAAGGGAACTATCCGAGCTGCCGAAGCGTAGGGACACCACGATCAGGCGGTTGAATTTTGAGTTAGCAAGCTTGCGGCAAAACATGAGCAGCTCATCGAGCACCAGGCTGGAGCGTTCGAAATAAGTTAGAGAGGAGGCACAGAGACTTCGCTGCTGGATCTGGATTTTATTCTGAATGAAGCCGATGTGGCATAACTATCTGCCTTCATTTGTGAGGCATCCTATCTCAACTTCCAGCTCTCCGTGGTCCCTTCCTATCAGGGCTAGCCTTAAAGCTTTCTTGAGCCCGCTTTCCTGTGGCCAAACTTCTGCGAACGGGTCATGCCGATGCTTCAAGAACGCTGGGTTGAGCGTTCCTGCCAGCTTTGAGCTGGACTTAGGTATCCCAATGAAGTAGGCCGGGTCTTTGATTGCCAGCACGGAGCGGGACTTAGATATCCCAACAGATAGGTTGGGTATTTATGTGCCAGCACGGAGTTGGACTTAGATAACCCAAACAGATAGCTTGGGCCTTTTCCTGCCAGCGGGGAGCTGGACTTAGATATCCCAACAAATAGGTTGGATATTTATGTGCCAGCACGGAGCTGGACTCAGATAACCCAAACAGATAGCTTGGGCCTTTTCCTGCCAGCAGAGAGCTGGACTTAGATATCCCAATCCAGATGAATTAGGCTTCCTATGCTAGTGCAGAGCTAGACTTATATATCCCAAACACGTCGGTTGGACATTCTGGTGCCAGCGCGAAAGTGGACTTAGATGTCCCAATCCAGATGGATTGGGTTTCCTATGCCAGCACGGAGCTGGTCTTAGATATCCCAACAGTTAGGTTGGGTCTTCTGGTGCCAGCGCGGAGCTGGACTTAGTTGTCCCAATCCCAATCCACCGGATTGGGTTTCCTATGCCAGTACGGAGCTGGGCTTAGATATCCCAACAGTTAGGTTCTGTCTTCTGGTGCAGCGCGGAGCTGGACTTAGACGCCCCAATCCCAATCCACTGGATTGGGTTTCCTATGCCAGCATGGAGCTGTGCTTAGATACCCCAACAGTTAGGTTAGGTTTTTGGGTGCCAACGCAAAGCTGGGAGTTAGATATCCCAAACGCGTAGGTTGGGCATTTTGGTGCCAACGCGGAGCTGGACTTAGATATCCCAACAGTTAGGTTGGGTCTTCTGGTGCCAGCGTAAAGCTGGATGCGCTGGCTTATGGCGACCTGGACAGGCTAGGGCTTACTGCCTTCTGTTTACAGTCTTGAAACTTGTTATCGGCAGATCCGGAGACCTATAGTAAACGCTGAAATTTCCACTAGGCCAGAGCTTATGATATTCGTTTCCAGCCTGGACGGTACCCTCCTCAGAACTTTCCTTCTGACATCCTGATACAGTAATATCCAAACATTCACCTGAAAGGTTATTGGCAGATTCAAACGTGTACCTGGAAGATGTCCGTCTAGGTTGGACTTGGCGCTCATCGCTTTCGTTTATGCGATTTGGGGGCTCGTCTTCACCAAGTCCGTAGATCAACCATGGAGGTTCCCACCTGGAGCTAGGCTGTGGCCTACGGGCCTCGTTTCCAGCTTGGGGTTGACCCCAGACTTAGAAGAGCCAAGTGCAGCCGATCTTGCTGCCAAGGAGAATGAGCTTGCATCCCATATGATCCAGCTCGTGGAGGAGCGGCAAGCCTAGGTTGAACGTAAAGCTAAGGACTTGTTGGCAGAGAGGGAGAAGGCTATGAAGGCTGTTCTAGAGCAAGCCTTCGCTGCTGAGGTGGCGAAGGAAGTGAAGAGTGATTCGAGTCAATCCGCCGGGAAGGCGTTCTGCAGGCAGGCTAGAGGGAACACAGTTCTGCCAAAAATATCTCTCAGCCTCTCATGTGGCACTACTTAGGAGGTTTTGCTGCTAGACGTGAGCCAGCTTTCACCATGAACGATATCCACCTAAGTCGGACACGACAGCCATCACTTTCGTTTTCGTGGGTTGGATGTTCGTCATCACAAGGTCCGCAGACTGACAGGGGAAACTCCAACCTGGAGATAGGCTAGGGCCTTGTTTCCAGTCTGGGCACTGAGTCAGGTCTTGGAGGCTTCGTGACATGTTTTCTTTGCATTCTGCCCGTGCCTTTACCTCATTCCGGAGGAATTTTTCTTCTTAAGTATTCTGGGCCCCTTTACTGTTAATGTCCGGACATGTACTGCTACCACTCTCCACCCCCTACTTCGGATTGTCTGATGCTTGTCAGCACATTCGAAGTAAAGAGTATGCCTCCTCATTGTCCGACCACATCCTTCCGTTACACGCTGCACTGTGAGTACTCATGCTGGTCCTTCTCGGCAAATTGCAGTACCCTGGATGTTTACTTATGGGCGACATTTTTGCCTTTTACGCTTTCCTCCCAACATCCTACTACATTCGCATCCAACTTTTCATCCGGAAGATTAATGGCATATTTAAACATGTACCTGGGAGATATTTTTATAGGTTGAACCCAGCGCTCCTTACTTTCATTTTTATAAAATGGGGGCTCCTCATCGTCAGGTCGGCAGGTTACTAGGTAAGCTTTCCACCTGGAGCCTGTCTTTATCCCTGGAACATTTTTTCCTTAAGTATTTGCGATCCGCCTCTCTGTCAATGCGTGGACCTATACTACTACCTCTCTCCACTCCCCCTACGTCGAATTGTGCTGATGCTTGTCAGCGCATTCGAAGTACGTGAAGAGTGTACCCCCTACTTTGCCCCCTTCAATTTTATCCCATCGTTACTCCTGGATAATCTGTGTCAGACCTCCTTCAATACCCTGGATGTTTGCTTATGAGGGATGTTCGCCCCCTACGCGCTCTCCTTCCATCGTGTTACTACATTTACATTCGAAGTTTTCATCCGAGAGGTAATTGATAAATGGATACGTGTACCAGGGGAGCTCCTAGGTAGGCTGGATCCGACACCCCTTGTTTTTTGCTTTTTTCCAGGTTAGTAGAGTATCCGGGAACCTTTTCGGACTGTGTGAGGCCAGCATTGGTTGGTTCTATTCCTCGCATGGGGTTGGGTCGTAGCTTAGGAGCTCTCTTTCATGAGGCCAGCATTGGCTGGTTCTATCCCATCTCGGGCTAAGTCGGGGCTTAGGAGCTCTCGCCCTCCATTGGCTGGTTGTTTCCCATTTCGGATTAAGTCGGAGCTTAGGAGCTCTTGGCCAGCATTGGCTGGTTCGATCCCATTTCGGGTTGAGTTGGAGCTTAGGAGCTCTCTCTCGTACCTGGAGTGATCTAGGGCTAGGGCGTGTTTTTTGTTTCGAGCGCAAACAGGCATCCTAGTCCGGAGTAATCCAAACCTGGGCATATTTTTCAGTTCAAGCGCCAACAGGCATCCTAGTCTGGAGTAATCCGAAACCTGGGCATATTTTTTGTTTTGAGCGCCAACAGGCATCCTAGTTCGGAGTAATCTGAAACCTGGGCAACGAAATAGTTTTGAGCGCCAACAGGCATCCTAATCCGAAGTAATCCGAAACCTGGGCATATTTTTCATTTCAAGCGCCAACAGGCATCCTAGTCCGGAGTAATCCGAAACCTGGGTAACGAAATAGTTTTGAGCGCCAACAGGCATCCTAGTCCGAAGTAATCCGAAACCTGGGCATATTTTTCATTTCAAGCGCCAACAGGCATCCTAGTCCGGAGTAATCCGAAACCTGGGCGTATTTCTTTTCCAGCCTAGATCCGAGCCAGGGCTTAGAGGCTTCTTTTTTATCTGGACCTAAGCCCGAGCTTAGAGGCTTCGTGCCTGGCCTGGATCTAAGCCAGGGCTTATAGGCTTCGCTCCCAGCTTGGATCTATGCCAGGGCTTACGGGGTTTTGCTCCCAGCCTGGATTTAAGCCAGGGCTTACGGGGTCTCGCTTCCAGCCTGGATCTACGCCAGGGCTTACGAGCTTCTGTTTCCAACTGAGAGCTGGACCGCCATACCTGTCAAATCTGCAAGCCACAGCCACAAACAACTCCAACGTACGAAACGCGGTGAGCGTCATGAGATAATAAAAATAATAATGAAATAATATTTGGCAATTGCCTAGTGAAACAGTGCATCATGGCAGGTTAGAAGTAAGCATGTACAAATAAATTGTAGCACATAGCCAACACTCCTCTTAATCTGGTGATCTAGAAAGGTCAGCTTTCGAGATATGGGGTAGTTAAGTAAGAGAGCCAGGGGTCAATAGCTAAATAGGAAAGCTGGAGATCAGTAGCTAAGTAGGAAATCTGGGGATCAGTAGCTAAGTAGGAAATATGGGGATCAGTAGCTAAGTAGGGGAGCTGGGGATCACAAGTAGCGTACGGAGGAGGTACCTAATCCCAGCTAATCCTGACATCGAGGTGTCAAAAGGACGAGACACTGTTTATGGCCGACCAGGGGACACACAAAGGGTGCTGGTTAGGGGACATGGTCAGACTGAGGGTATGTCAGTCTGACAATAGTACGCCTGTAATTGTCTGTCTTAGGCTGTACCTTTTGGGAGTCCTGAGGAAGACAACCTGGGCTAGCGGTCCAATGACAATAATTCCAGCAGCCCAGTAGGCTAAGATAATTAATTTAGGAGCCTAACATAAATCAAGCACAATTCACTTAAGCCCCCCCCCCCCCCCAAACCACTCTAAAAGTCACACTTTTAATTTATTTTGGTAACTCAAAATAATTAATTCCAGCAGCTATGATAATTAATCTCAATAATCCCAAAATAATTATTTTCATAAACTAACTAAAATAATTCTAATAATGGAAAATAATTAATTCAGCCCAACAAAATAATATCAAGAACCCAAATATAAGTCTAGCAGGCCTAAAATCCCAAGCATTAATTGATTTAAGTTACTCAATAAATTAAGCATATAGCCAAAATATAATTCCTACATGCTTAAAAGGCCCAAGCCCATTGAAACCCTAGGTGAAATAACTACAAAGCCCCAAATTATCATCAAATTCCATTTTGCCCCCGGATTTTAGATTTCACAGCATTTAGTCCCAAGGGAAATAGCATAATTGGCCCTACGACTTCTATAATTCGATTTGACACCCCAAAAGTTAAAAAACTTACAAAAGGGTCCCGGAATGCAATTTCCGACGGTGGCATCGCCGGCGACCGGCGCGGCGATCGCGGTGGTCGTCCTCCAGTGCGACAACCACGGCTGAGGTGGTTCGGCCTCAAGGTATCCGAGATTGGGACGTGGTTTGACGTGGTCGTTCTCATCGCATCTTCTTCATCAACATCATCGTCTTGAAGCCTTTTCCGCTCTTGTAATGGCGCGGCTGGCCGGTGAAGAAATGAAACGGAGGTCAGCACCCTGGGCACCCTCGATTTTGAGGTCTCGCTCGTCGATTTTGCGATTTTGCCTAAATCGCGTCGTGGGATTTTGTGAGCGTCGACGCGAATTTTACCGGCGATTGTGCTCGTTGTGGTTGGTCTTTGGCCGCGGAAGGCACGCCTATGGATAGATAGTTTCCCAGCGAGTCCTTTGGTGGACATGGCTTCGTCGATGGTCGTCGTTAGGCCGTCATGTACCGCGGCAAAAGCGAGCGCGTACACCGATTAGTCCGAAGCATTTTTGCCCTCATGAGGGCAGACCTGAATTGGTGGCCACCGCTGCCTTGCCGGCGGTGCTTGGGTGGTGGGCCGGTCGCCAAGGGTGAGGCCAAGGTGGCCGGCGGCCAAGCTTATGGTGCAACAAAGTTTCGCCCCGCAAGTGTTCCATGAAATGCCATAGAAGATAACTCAAGAATGGCAGCCTAGAAATCTTCAAAAAACAGTCGTTTAATCCAAGCCATGACTCCATATCTCACGTTCCAAACCCTCGTTCCCACAGACGGCGCATTTGATGCGGGTACGATCCCGATCAACAAGATTTATGGTCCAGGAATCAAGGCGAGGGTCAAAACGGATGGAATCATGGTTGGAAACATAAGAGAAAGAACGGAAAAGTAAAGGGACAAAGATTTACGTGGTTCGGGTTCGGGTGAATCCTACGTCCGCGGGTCGCTGGAGAATATTCACTATTAACGGAGGAAGATTACACACTCTATCTCACGATCTCTCACGTTTACAAGTGCTTCCAAGCTCTAAATAGTAGAAAGAAGATAAAGAGATGGAGAGAGAACATGTGTGTGTGTTCTTGGTGTGTTAGTGTGTGTGGGGCGTGTGACTTATGGTGTAAAATGGATAAAAGACCCTATTTATACTGTAGGGGCGGCTAGGGTTTTGTACTGCTCTCCCTCGTCAGGTCTCCCGCTCGCTTCCTTAGCTCTCTCGATTACTTCATTTGTTCCCTCCGGATAGCTCCGTAGCTTCCTGGGATATCTCCCTAGCTCTTCCCAATATCACCTTCGTACATTGCCTCCTGTCGAACCTCGCACCTCGTCCTTGCCTCCTTCAGATCCAACCTCCGACTCTGATCTTTGTGGGTTGTCAGGTCAGGAGAAATGCTGGACAGGTCACCCCTATCACATACCACTATAATACATGGACTCGCGATATTCTATTTCGCTTTGCAAACAAAGATTAATTAGTGTTGAGAATAAAAAGTTGCAATCATTCCTTCGTTATCGTTACACTAGACCTCCAAAAGTTGCTTTCAGTAATAAAAACTCGTGCCGTAATGCCCGACGCTTTTTCCTTTTCAATAGTTGATGGCGTTGTTTATATTTAAATTAAAATAATAACCTGTGGCTATACGTTAAATAAAATAACATCTTAAACCCAGTTGTATTAATAATTGAAATCGTCTGTTCCACCTTTGATTGTCCACTATCTATCCCATTTATTTAATCTAAGCCATTCAATTTCACAGTTCAAGAATTCTCTTTTTAAATTTTTAATTCTTTTAATTCTATATTCCACGAAATCATAAAATCATTTTTATTTCATATAATTTATACTACAAATAAACATCACTAATTTATTACTTGTTATATAATTATCAAAATAACATCCAATATCTTATATATTTCACTATTAAGAAGTCTTGCTACTAAACAAAGACTTCTTGAGATGACAGGATATACAGAGGGTACTTTTCCAATGAAGTACCTAGGAGTGCCTATGTCACCTACTAAGTGGAGTCGAAGTGATTGTGTGGCTTTGGTTGAGAGAATTGTGAAAAGAATCAATTGTTGGACCTCGAGGAATATCTCCTATGCTGGTAGATGTTCTCTAATCAACTCCATCTTAATGTCCCTACATAGCTACTGGGGTTCTTTATTTCTGATTCCTAGAAGTGTTGTGAAGAAGGCAGATCAAAAGTGTAGAGAGTCTAATGGGGTCATGGGCTTGGAGGTAAGATCAAAGCACTGGTAGCATGGAAACGGTTTGCTTGAAGAAACAATGGGGGCTTTTAAACATCAAAAATTGTGGCACTTGGAATTATGCTAGCATTGGGAAGCAAGTTTGGGACATCTCTAGGAAAAAGGACAACTTGTGGATTAAGTGGCTTCATAGTGTGTATTTAAAGGGATCAGCGGTCTGGTGATTGCAGTTGGCAGTTGAAACAGCTCAACAAAACTAGAGATATGTTTCGAAGTGGTTACTCTGAGGGGGAATGGAGAGCCAATCCAAATGGTTGTTACACTATTGCATCTGGATATAATTGGCTCAAGGGCAATAGGGAAAAGCTGTCTTAGCAAAGGCTGTTTGGAGCCGATGGAGTTTACCCAAACATGCCTTTATAATGTGGCTAATTATGCACTAGAAATTGTTAACAAGGGATCGGTTGGCCCAGTGGGGCATGGCAGTTGCTGATGCGCGATGTCTGCTATGCTTGCAGGATGATGAATGTCTTCGGCACCTGCTCTTCAAGTGCTCATACAGCAAAGTGATCACAGCTGAGGCAAGTAGGTGGCTGAAGGTAGAGAGATCCCTGAGACATTTGAGAGATGGGGAGAGAACTTGTCAAGTTAGGGAAGCAGAGGAAGGTTATCTCTAAGATACAAATAGCGGGAATGGCGGCTATTGCCTATAATTTGTGGAAGGAGAGGAATGCAAGGTTACATAATCTAAGAGAGAAGAGTGCAGTGGAGCTAGTTTTGGTGATTAAGGAGTTCAAAACGCAAGTGAGAGGTATGAGGTTTAAGAAGAAAACATGTAGGGATGACGAGTTCATACGTGATTTATTCCGTAACTAGCAAATAGGATGTTTTTTGTGGGGTGTGATGTGTAAAACTTGTTTGGTGTGGTAATGAAAATCTTCCTTAACAAAAAAAAAAAAAAAAGAAGTGGGACATTGTCCAAACACAACTAGCATCGTGCTAAATGATTAAATCACGATAGCAAAGATGCCAAATTCACAAACTTTACAAGAGAGAATCACATGCCCTTATATTTCACATTAAACAACATACACATCCATCACCCCATGAATTTGATGGGATAATTTATTACACAAGAAAAATATATATAACACGTTATCATAAACAAACTTCACATACAAACACATTCTCAACTCAATTCGCATTAAACCACCACCAAAATACAAAACTAAAAGTACAGCTAAACAACATACCATACCTTAACCCCTGAGAGACAACTAACGCCTAGTTTGGCCCTCGCCAACTAACGATCCTTTCACCGCCCCAATTCCCCTCCCAAATCCTCGTACCAACAAACGTCGCCCAAGAAAATAATAATATTACAACAACAAAGTGGGACCTAAATCAACAATTACCTCGCCTCCATGATCCTCGAAACCAAGGCTGCCCTGAGCTGCTCTTGGCTGAACAACCTCCCCTCCATCTTCACAGTCACTTGCTGAATCATAATGTCCTTAACCACCGATACGCTTGCATGGTAAACGTCGAGCTCGAGCTCACGGAGGGCCACCATGAGCCTAGCCGCAGGGTGGTTCCTCTTTCCACACTGAACCCTAACCATGGCGTCCCTCCCCATTACCTTCACGTCAGCCTCGAGGTCCACGATGGGCCCGCCCTCGAGCCGTGGGGCGGGCCCACGGCTCGACGACATCAGCTCCCTCTTGAGCGACTCGACCTGAACCCTGAGCCTCTCCCTCTCAGAATCGAAGGTCGAAGCCCTGGCCTTGAGCTCGTTGATGTAGGAGATTGCGTCCCCTAAAAGGGAGGCTTTGTCCATCTTGGAAACGTTGGGCACAACTGCTCTTAGTGCGTAGAACTTTTGGTTGAGCTTCTCCCTTCTCTGCCTTTCGGCCTCGACATGGTTAAGGGGCTCCTCCCTGCCGTTAGCGGGCTTTCGCCCGCGTTTTCTGGGCTTTTTCTCGGGCGGGGGCTCGGGCGGGCCGGGCTTGCTGCTGAGGCTGTCGACCTCCTTGACCACGGAGGGTTCGAGGTCAGACTGGTCTGAGTCGTTCTGGTCTTGCTTTGGGGGAATTACGACGCCTGAGCTGAAGGAAAGCATGCCGCCGTCTTCGTTGTTGTTGTTGTTGCTGCCTCTTGAGGTTGGGGATTTGATGGCGTTCGATTTGTTTGTCTTACTGCTGTTGCTGGGGAAGAATAGCTCGTCTGCGTTGTTGTTGGGCTCTTCGCCGAAGTTTAGTATGTGGACGGCTTCGTCTTTGAGGTTGTTGTTGTTTCCAGCGATGGTGTTTCTTGCTTCGATGGTGGTGGTGGTGCTGCCGTTGAATTCTGAGAAGTTTAGCTCCTTTGGGGCTGAGTAACGGTGGTTGGAGGAGGCGTTTGGAGGATTTTCGCCGGCGGTTGAGTTGAAGCCACCTGAGAAATTGAGCTCTTTTGGGAAGGGGTAACCATGGTTAGGATTAGGGTTAGGGTTGGGGTTGGGGTTGTGATTGAAGTCGCCGTCGCTGAATAGGAGTTGATTGCTGGTATTATCGGGAGCAGCGCCGCCGTTGCCGCCGTTTTCGTCGCCGTCGGTGACGTGATTCAGCACAGGGTCGACCAGCCAGAGGCTGGCTGGATCAGAGTCCGAGAAAATGGGTAGGGAACCCGAATCCAAACCCGATCCGTTTCCGAAACTGAACAGAGAGACGATCTTCTTCACGAAATCAGGGGTTTGGTAGATTACCTCAGTCGAGCCGAGCTCGACGACGCCGTTGACCACCGGCACGCACGCCATGGTTCCGATCCCGAAGCCGCAGGCCTGGCGAGCGCGCTCGCACGGCGAACCGGACAGGCGGTCCGGTCCGGAGATCCAGACCGGCGCCGACGAGGCGAACGCCTGGCCGGGCAGACCCGAGCCCAGCGCGAAGGACTGCGTCATGGAGATGAGGAAGAACCACTCGGTGTCGGTGACCTCATCTTCGACCGAATCGACGGCTTCCGCCGCCGTGGCGTCCTCCGGCGAGCCAGAGATGAGCGAGTTCAGCTCGCGAAGGATCCTCTTTCGGTGTTCCTGCTCGGAAGGAGACGACGTCGCCTTGCGCCGCATAGGATTCTCTTCCCCCTTGTAGAAGCCGTCTCCCCAGGTTAGGATCGCGGGACCGCCGCTGTACACGTCGGCGGAGGACTGCCAGAAGATGGCGTAGGTCCATCTGTGCTGCCCAGTCTCGATTAAGGAGTAGAGCAGCTGCTGAATCGACTCTTGGTTGAATGAATGTTCCATGGAATATGCGATGCGTTTATCTTTTTTTGGTTTTCGCCGAGTTACACCATTCGATAGGGTAGTTTTTTTCTTAATAGCTTTTCTGCAGAAGAGAGAGGGAGAGAGAGAATGCCAGAGAGAGAGAGATAGAGTTAGGTGGATCGTGGAATTTGGATTTGGGTTTAATTTAGTGTGAATTTGAGTTGAATTTATTTGATTGGCTGCTTTGCTTATCTGCTCATGTTACTCAAATGTGACGACGTCACGCCAATATAGCCACCACGAACGCTATTTCTATCTGATTATCTATTACTTTGTACTAATCATTTATGATCTCATTAAAAGCCTATTTTTATTACACCTATTTTTATTACAGCAACCAAAATCCAATCTTTCTCGTAAAAAAAAAAAAGTAAATTAGAGAAGATCCAATCACCATTACAAGTTTAAAAATAGAGTCTATATTTAGGGGCAACCTAATCTCCATTTCCAAACTTTTATCTAACTAACTTTCCCTTTCAATTTACTTTTTATCAAACTCCATAAATCAAAACATTCTTACACATCACTATCCATTTGACTGAATGGACGATTTTACCCCTCATTTATTATTTTTTAAATATTTTCTTTCTCCCATTCAACCATCGAAAACACCCGCGTCGCCTAACGTCTCAGCCCGCATCACTTCCCCCATTTTTCTCCTCTTCGTCTCAGCTCCTGCTTCGCCGGAAAAGCTCGTAGGCTATCCAATCACAGTGGGTTTTTCTTGGTCCAGATAAGTTGAGGTAAGCTTTCTGTTTTTGTTTTCCACCGAGGGTTACTCGTCGAGCTTCTTGACTCGTGCGAGCGAATTTGAGCTCGATCGAACGAAATTGAGCTCGAGAACGCTCCGTTCAAGTGCACATTGAACGTTTGTGGCAGTGCGATTGAACTAAATTGGATGTCGAGTTGTGGGTGTCGTGTTTTGGGGGTCGAGCTGTAAAAAGTTTGATTCTCCTCCATTTTCTACCATTAGCATACTGTGGATGTCGAGCGAGATGAGTATTTGGTTAAACTTTGGTTAATTTGTTGGTAAAAGCCATTTCTTATAAGCAGTATCAAAAGCATGTCGAATTACCGTACTCACATTTCTTATATGAAGTACATTTTGAAGCTTTGTAGAAGTATCATTTGTCGAATCAATGTTAACAGGTCCTATTATATGAAGCTATGTTGTCTTCAAATGTCTTTGGTGGACTCACGTTGTTTGCATTGTGTGAATATAAGAAGAGCACATATTTATTGATGATCAATGAAACAACGACTCTAATAGATTTGTACATAACCCTCCAACGATGATGGTCGGATATCGATTCACGACATGACTGGATAAAGTTTCAAGTTCCCTTTGAAAGTAATTACGCAATCTGAAAGAAAATGGAGATGTGTTCAATATGTGCCAACTCTATCAACGGCTGAATTTTCTGTGATCCATATGAAAGTCGAACGTGACGATGGAAATGGAATGGGTGAAATCAGTCAGGCAGAGAGGTTTGTTTTATTATTCTGAAATTTAAACATTTTGTGTATTACTTTCCTACCAATGATTAATGACATTTGTTGTATTTTCTTATAGTGCGGAAGAGAATGAAGACTCCATCGAATCTAACATTGACAGAAATTCAGTAGATGCATTTCAACATTGCATTCGTGGAGAAGGGCAAACCTTCGAGGATGCAAATGATTTCAGACTGGTCTTGAAAAACTACTTCATTGCCATATGTCGCAACTTTTCGTATAAGAAGAATGATTCCCAAAAGATCATAGCTGTTTGCAAGGATGAGACGTGTCAATGGCGGATATATGCATCACTTCATAAAAGGGATAGATCATTTGGCATTCGAAGATGCAATTTGCGACACACTTGCGGAGAAGCTAGTATTATTAGTCGTGATCATCCTCGAGACGACTCCCCTTGGATTGGGAACATAATGAAGGAGAAGTTACGGGATGAGCCATCTTATCATCCAAATATCATTGTCAAAGATATTTTGCGGGGACTATGGCGTAGAAGTGGGGTACCAAAAGGCTTATAGAGGCAAAGAAGTTGCTATTCGTGATCTTTATGGCTTAGAAAATGACACGTTTGACCAATTGCGGTGGTATTGTAGCGCGGTTAGGGAAACCAATCCCGGCAGTGTGGCGGAGTATGATTTATATCCTAATGACAATAAGTTTCGGAGGCTATTCCGCGCATGTCTGGTTGGTTTTGTGCAAGGATGTCGGCCACTCATATTTTTCGATGGTACTTACATCAAGACAAAGTATAAGGGTGTGTTGGTTACCGCCGTGGCAAAGGATGCCAACGATGATTTGTTCATGATAGCGTATGGCGTCGTAAGCGTTGAGAACGATGAAAATTGGGAATGGTTTCTTGCAAAGTTGAGGAGCATGTTCGATCACTACCCGATGATAGCAAGAGAACTCACTTTTGTTCAGATAGGCACCCAAGTATTATAAAGGCTGTTTCGTTGGTATTTCCGGGATCCCGTCATGCATATTGTTTGCGTCATTTAGTTGACAACTTCAGAAAAAAATGGTAATTATAAAGCTGTTTAGTTATTTATAAAGGCTGTTTAGTTAGAGGGTACTACAAAAAACAAATATAGGTACTATACAAATACCAACATAGGTACTGTTAAACAGTATATGTTGGTACTACAAATTATGTTTATGCAGTTTTTATGATTTAGTGGGTTTACTGTACATATATTGTCACTCATGACTTGTTTGTATCCGTTTTTAGGTGATGAGGCATTATCCATTGCTCAACAAGAAGCACTGGTGTAGTGTTTTCAAAATAGCAGCCTACGCTACGACGGCTAGCAAGTTTTCCCATCACCAACATTATCCAGTGTATGCCCTTGGCAGAGCGATTTATTAGAGATTCTCAACCAAATTGTTGGGCGTATTCATTGTTTGATGGGAAGACATGAGGAGTTATTAATAACAATCTAGCGAGTGTTGGAATAGTTGGGTGAAAGAGGCGCAGTCGTTGCCGGTGAAGGGCATGATTGACAACATTCGTGTGAATATAATGACACAAATGCACGAAAGACGTGAAAAAGGATTGACACTTCCCGATGATCTTTGCCCAAAACAAGAGAAGAAACTCATGACAAATATAGAGAGTAGTCGTACATTAAAGTGAGTAAGTCTAGCGCCGTTACATTTGAGGTTGTTGCTCTAGATGGCTCATTCTCCGTGGATATACAGCAAAGATCTTGCTCGTGCAGAGAATGGGATGTTTATGGGATACCATGTAAGCCTGCGGTGGCGTGTATATGTTCGATGGGGCTATCTATTTATGATTATTGTGATCCATATTTCCGAGCCCAAAAGTATAGGGATGCATATCGCGCTATCATCAACCCTATTCCGACGCATGAAATGAATGCTCAAGTCGTTGATAGAGAGTATATTCGTGATCCAGACATCCGTGTTATGCCCAGTCGCCAAAAAATGCGGAGGTATCCTTCACAAGTTGATAAAAATAGAAACAAGTGCTAAATATGTGGAAAATATGGGCATAATCGTCGTACGTGTAAAGAAGTTGTTGCTACATAGCTTACCTGCCCGTATTTTGCATCTATTTTGTTGTGTTTATTTTGTCGTTTTGTCCATATGGTTGGTATGCCATCTTTTTGTGGTTATGGCATTTTCTTTTGTCGATATGTTGTCGATTGTTTATGAAACATGCTTTCGTCGATATGTTGCCGATAGGTTATGTCACATTCTTTTGTATTGGTTACGGCACATTCTTTTGTCACTATGTTGCCGATAGCTTATGACACATTCTTAGTCGATACGTTGCCATATGTTTAATTTTTGTTATTTGCCGCAAACGTCTACGAAGAGTAATGTCTGATACTACAAATAACCCTCGGATAGTACTACGAGGAGTTTATGACATTTTTTGCTCCGTGAGTTTGGTACTACAAGAAACCCACTAATGGTACCATAAAAACACAAACTGTGGTACTGCAAGGGTCCCAGGGTAGGTACCACGAACATCTTTATATTGGTACCACAAACTAAAGCTGGCTTATTACGAAGCCGGTAGCACGGTACGTAAAAGATACTATAATAAACCTACATCTGGTACCGCAAGTACATACTTTTTGGTACCCCATATGTACGTGAAGAGGTACTACAAATGTCCCTCTATTGGTACCATAAAGTAGAGCTGGCTTATTTCGAAGCCGGGAGCACGGTACGTAAAGGATAATACAAAAGCACAGAATGTGGTACACCAAGTACATACTTTTTGGTACTCCATATGTACGTGAAGATGTACTACAAATGTCCTTCTATTGGTACCACAAAGTAGAGCTGGCTTATTTCGAAGCCGGTAGCACGGTACGTAAAAGATACAACAAAAGCACAGAATGTGATACACCAAGTACATACTTGTTGGTACTCCATATGTACGTGAAGAGGTACTACAAATGTCCCTCTGTTGGTACCACAAAGTAAAATTGGCTTATTTCAAAGCCGGTAGCACGGTACGTAAACGATACTACAAAAGCACAGAATGTGGTACACCAAGTACATACTTTTTGGTACACCATATGTACGTGGAGAGGTACTGCAAATGTCCCTCTATTGGTACCACAAAGTAGAGCTGGCTTATTTCAAAGCCGGTAGCACGGTACGTAAAAGATACTACAAAAGCACAGAATGTGGTACACCAAGTACATACTTTTTGGTACTCCATATGTACGTGAAGAGGTACTACAAATGTCCCTCTATTGGTACCACAAAATAGAGCTGGCTTATTTCGAAGCCGGTAGCACGGTAGTAAAAGATACTACAAAAGCACAGAATGTGGTACACCAAGTACATACTTTTTGGTACCCATATGTATGTGAAGAGGTACTACAAGTGTCCCTCTATTGGTACCACAAAGTAGAGCTGGCTTACTTCGAAGCCAGTAGCACGGTACGTAAAAGATACTACCAAAGCAAGTGGTACACCAAGTACATACTTTTTGGTACTCCATATGTACGTGAAGAGGTACGACAAAAGTCCCTCTATTGCTACCACAAACTATAGTTGGCTTATTTCGAAGCCGGTAGCACAGTACGTAAAAGATACTACAAATAGAATGTGGTACTGCAAGTATATACTTTTTGGTACTCCATATGTACGTGTGGAGATACTACAGATGTCTCCTTATTGGTACCACAAAGTAGAGCTGGCTTATTTCGAAGCCGGTAGCACGGTACGTAAAAGATACTGCAAAAGCATTGAATGTGGTACAACAAGTACATACATTTTGGTACTCCGTATGTACGTGTGGAGATACTACAGATGTTTCCTTATTGGTACCACAAAGTAGAGCTGGCTTATTTCGAAGCCGGTAGCACGGTACGTAAAAGATACTACAAAAGCAAAGAATGTGGTACTGCAAGTACATACTTTTTGGTACTCCATATGGATGACTGGAGGTACTACTAATGTCTCCTTATTGGAACCGCAACGTATAGTCGGCGTATTTCGGCGTCGTTCGGATTATTTTTGATTCATGTGTACGTTACCATTGTTAAGCATACTAAGTTGATCATTTGGTATCGAAATTGGTGGGTTGAAGATTACAATCAAGGATTGAAATGCCAACGTTCTTCTACTTAAATGATGCTAGTAACAATATCTTACCACATAGTCAAGATTTTATGTTGGCAAATGTTAAAGTTTTGTTATTTGCCGCATCATATAAGCTCTCACTCCTTCGTTGCTCAAGATACAACGCGTTTTCGACAACCAAACGAAGGGTGCGACGAGGGTACTAACAACCAATAAACGGTACCATGAAAACACACACGATGGTACTACAAGTGTACCAGTACCGCGAACATCTTATATTGGTACCACAAAGTAGAGCTGGCTTATTTCGAAGCCTGTAGCACGGTACGTAAAAGATACTATAATAAAACCTACATGTGGTACCGCAAGTACATATGCTTTGGTACTCCTTATGTACTTGTAAAGGTACTACAAATGTCTCCTTATCGGTACCACAAACTAGAGTTGGCATTTTAGAAGCCGGTAGCACGGTACGTAAAAGATACTACTAAAGCACAGAATGTGGTACAGCAGTACATACATGTTGGTACTCCATATCTACGTGTGGCGATACTACAGATGTCTCCTTATTGGTACCACAAAGTAGAGCTGGCTTATTTCGAAGTCGGTAGCACGGTACGTAAAAGATACTACAAAAGCATAGAATGTGGTACTGCAAGTACATACATCTGGTACTCCGTATGTACGTGTGGAGATACTACAGATGTCTCCTTATTGGTACCACAAAGTAAAGCTGGCTTATTTCGAAGCCGGTAGCACGGTACGTAAACGATACTACAAAAGCATAGAATGTGGTACTGCAAGTACATACATTTTGGTACTCCGTATGTACGTGTGGAGATACTACAAATGTCCCCTAATCGGTACCACAAACTAGAGTTGACCTATTTCGAAGCCGGTAGCACGGTACATAAAAGATACTACAAAAGCATAGAATGTGGTACTGCAAGTACATACGTTTTGGTACTTCGTATGCTTGTGGAGATACTACAAATGTCTCCTTATTGTACCACAAAGTAGAGTTGGCTTATTTCGAAGCCGGTAGCACGGTACGTAAAAGATACTACAAAAGCATAGAATGTGGTACTGCAAGTACATACTTTTTGGTAGTCCATATGGATCACGTCATAAGACAAGAAGATGATCACGTCAATCATTTTCAACAACAATAAAACTTGTGATTCAGCATCGTGCTCCACTAAAACTAGTATGAATCCACGATAACGTACAAAACCCAATAAAACTTGTGATTCAGCATCGTGCTCCACTATTTCTCCACTCATTAAACGTGATAGTCGCTAACACATCTCTCCAATTTCCCCATTCACTTGAAGCATCAAGAATGCTTATGTTGCCCCATCGTCTTCACAATTTCAACTTTCTTCGCCAAAATTGTATCAACTTCTTGTTTCAAAGGGTCTCCGGACATCCCCTAGCGAATAAAGTTACGAAATATGCGCATATCATCACAGTATTATTTTGTGTTACAATTGGAAAATATGAAGGCGATCGTAATATTGCCCAACGTTTTTTCAGTAACCCGAAGCAACAGTCAATCACGTTTCTGCTATGTGTTACAATACACCATCAATTTAGTGGTGCGTTTCTTCCACCCCCAAAATCATCCAAATGATATCTGACGGCCCTACACGACACAAAAAAACTAGTTGCATTCATGAAGCCAATATCACGGCCCTATAGTGTCTAGGGCACATGATGGTAATTCATGTCCTAGTATGGATCTTGAAGGTTTGCCAGCTTGGAATGCTACAAGTACTACCTCTTGGCGATGCCCTGACCACGGTGTGATCAAGATTAACTTCGACGGAGAAATTCATAAGGCGCGCCATGGGGCTGCATTCGGCGTGGTTGCTCAGGACTCCGGCGGAGCGTACGTGGATGTGGACGAAGTTTTTCTTGGGAGAGTTTGATTCCGATGTTATCGAGGGGATGGGACAAGATGGGAACTTGTGGTTGCACGACTGAACCAGTGGCGCAAGGCCGTGATTGAAGGAGATTACGCTAACATTATCACGAAACTCAATAATCGCATCACATATTCCTCTCGACGGGAAGCATACTCAAGGATTGTCTGGAGTTTGCTCGAGACTTTGATTGTTTTATCGTACAGTCTCGTTAGACGTAATTGCAATGTTGTTGCTCATTTTCTTGCCAAAACCCTTGGAGTTAATGGCGAGGGATGTTCCCTACCATCCCAAGAAATGACTAATTTTCCGTCTTCAGACATTCTTCTATAATGAAATATAAGCATCTTTATTTCAAAAAGAAAAAAGAACATGGAGACTTTATCCCTAATTGTGCTGAATTCAAATTTTCTAAGACCGCAAGCACTTTCTAAGAGGGACATTAGTGTTCCAACAATCTTCCTATTCATTCTCAAGTGGTTGCTGCACGTTACGTTGGACGCACTAATTCCCTAAGCTTAGCAATCTCTTGTGGTATCTTCACCACCAAATTGTATCCTTTTGGAGTTCTTTCTCTCTTTCAGAGGGTAGTATTCTATCGGCATCTTAAGTAGATGGAAAGTGATAGGAACAACAACGTGTTTTACTGAATTAATATTTGTCGAATTACAAACATTATGTATTTCCTTCTCATGTTAGTGTTAGGAATATGCCCTCGAATGCTATACAAGGATTAGATTGTATAGGGCATTAGCTTATTTATCATTCAACTTCTTCTGTAATAAGATATTTTCGTGAGTTTAATAAAGGCATTGTTCGTTTATTGGATGAGTTCTTTGCTTAGCATCCGATAAAGCAATAAATGAACAAATTCAAATGTGTCGAGTTGAGTCACTGTTCTCGATGGGCACGAGAGAGGAAGGCACCAGTGAACTCTTAATCAATAACATTAAAAGTCCGTAAGCCTTAGGCTCCAGTTGGGTGCTAGATAACCAATTACGGCTTACTTGTTGATGACCTATCTTGTGCCGATATCCCGCTTGGAAGCGTAGGTCATGACTTGTTATACGAGTCGAATCAAGGAACTGAATCGTTTCATGGACACTGACTCACGGGTCGTATGGTCGAACATGGCTTATTACTGAAGGAGTGTCAATGACCAACGACAACACTATAGTAGTCTGGGTGGACCTTAGACCAAAAGTGTCCTATGTGGACGGTAATGCGAAATTACGAAATCCTTGGCCAAGGTATTGAACTGACTCATATTAGACATGAAGGGTAGTTTGGTAATTTGGCTCATTTGTGTTTTATCATAGAATCAGGTTTAGTGAGTTTGACATAGACCATGGCTCTCACTCGATTGAGACACAACTGAAAGGTTTATGCATAGCACTATAATCTATACTGAGGTTCTGGAATGAAGACTGGGTCGAAATTCATACTCGAACCGGGTTACGGTCCGATACTGCGGGATTGGCTAGGTAACTACCGGACTCTTGGATTCCTCCCTTGCCGATTGAGTCGAACCTAGAGAGTCGGGCTTAAAAAGGATCATCAACGTGTACTGATAAGGAGAGAAAGTGTTCTGGGCCTTAACGGGCCATGGGTCGTTGGGCCGCACCTTAGTGGGCCTCAGGCATTTTAATGGACCAAAGTCGGACTTCGTATGAAACTAACTTTAAGACTTGGCCTTGGCAAAGTGCTTAATGGGCTTGAGGGTAAAATTGGATTTCACCTTAAGCTAATTTCGAAATATGCCTTTGAGGGTATTTTCGGAATTTGCATATTTGATATAAATAAATATGGAATAAAATATTCGGAATATTATCTTATTGGATTAGAAATTTCGAAATTTATATAGTATAAAATTCGAAATTTGATTCCATATTTAAAGATATTTTATTGATTTAAATATCTAAATTAGTTCTATTTTTAGTAAGTTTCCTTGATTCGACGGAATTCAAAAGGGAGAGATAAATGTGGAAAAAAATCTCTCATACTTTAAGGACTTAGAAATCGAAATCCAAGCCTTAAAATACGTTAAATTTCAAGCTCCATACCATTAGGAAAAAGAGATTTTCGAAATCACAAAAGGCACAAACAGACACACCGAAACGCACACACCTTCTCCTGAAGCGACGGATCGATTCTCTCTATCTATCTTTAGAGAATTGAATATGTGGTGCACTGCGAGATCGGCGTGACGAACTAGTGACATCCACCACCATCGCCGTAGTTGAAGAAAATGACAAAGAGCTGCCACTTGCTTCAACTGGTAAATCTCTACGGTATTGACCCACCCTAGTGTTAATGTAACAAGTTTTACGTCCAAACAATGAGGATTAAATTTGAAAGCTAAATGATGTTGCAACTGACGTAGTGGTGGTAGTAGTAGTAGCAGCAGTGGCAGTAGTAGTAGTCAGGTGCGGATCACAGTATATCATCCCTCACCTGCGGTGTACTCCTCGCCGGCGTACTCCTTGCCGGTGTCCGTTGTCTCCGCCCTCTTCGATGGCATCCCTGGTAAATCGCTGCCGGTCGCCGTCCTCTTTGCCAGCGAGCGCGTGCCGACGGTCCTGCGCCGGCGAGCACCATTCTCCCTCTTCGCCCGCGGCCACCGCCCTCTTCGCCGACGAACAAAACCCTCTCCCTATTGTTGAATCTCACGAGCTGTCCAGTGCAGAAACCCTTCGACAATCGAAATCTGCTGATGCGTAGTCCGTCGCCGTCACTGTGATACTTGCCGGGGATCGAACGCCTGTCGTAGAGGGCGGTCGTTTCTTAATAAATATACGTGTATATGTTGCTATCCTAAGATTGACGAATCAAAATTCTTCTTTTTTGAGTTGATTATTATCTACATCGCAAGCTTGTAACATATCACGGTTAGCTTCTTTGTATATATACAAACTTCTGCACATGTCGGATAAGGTCGCAAAAATCTCTTTTCTTTTTCTATATTTTATGGCGATTTGAAATTTCCGATTTTTTGTTCCCACCCCAATGAGCATGTCTCTGTTTATTTCAATTTTATATTTGATTGTGACTATAGCAATGACGTGGACTCGAAGGAACCACTGTTGTCAACGAAAGCAAAACTATTACCAAATAATGTTGTGGACTGTCATTTTTTGTAACATACAGCTTATTACATTCACCTCGACATCATGAGATAGGGAGAAAAAATAAAAAGATATCAATGAAAATAATAATTGATCAATGAAAAACGATGGTTTCACGTTATACATAAAATGAATAAAACAATAAAACATCGGAAATCTACACATAAATACCCAATAGAAAACAAATCATCAACTTAAGTACCTTGTCAGACATATTTTATAGCTAGGTACCCAGTTGAATAAAATTTTTACACTTAGGTACCTAATCACCTAAGATTACGAAATACCCTTATTAAATGATTTAGAATTTCATTTCATCTTTTTTTCTCTGCAAAATTCGACCTTCAGCTCGCCGTCGACGATTTCTTCTTGTCGACCAACTCCTTCAGCTCATGCCGGCGCCGGACAAGGATCGAAGAGCCTATTGAACGTTGGGTTCTCGATTTTGGGGGTTGATTTTGTCAGGTAAGCTTTTCTTTTGCTTTGGGTTTGGTTAATCGATTTGGGCGTTTGTTCAAGGTTTATCCCAAATCCAGGAGCTCACTGCGATCCAAGAGCTGCATATAAGAGTGGAATGTTAGGATTTGATAGTTATTGAGGTTAATCCATCGAGATTTCGGTTTTCTTTTATGTAACTGTTACGACGTACCATTTCCTATGAATATTACGTACCATTATATGTTGTTTTACTGTACCTAAATACATTATGCGACACAGGCCGACTGGACATTTATGTTATGTAGTATCTTTGTGTATTTATATTACGTACCAAGTAACATGTCCATACATTACCAAAATGTCCAGTTATGCAGTACCAATCTGAAGTATACACCGTACCATTTATACAGGTTGCCATATTATCTGAAAATATGGCGTCTGCAAATTCGTTTGGTGGCGGGACGTTATTTGCAATGTGTGAGTATAAAAGGGAGTCTTCCTTACTATTAATCAACGAAGCAACGACGCTTACCGATATATACGTATCCCTCCAAAGAAAGTGGTCGGATATCGATTCCCGGCATGACTCAATAAAGTATCAAGTTCCGTCCAAAAGTTTGTACTCGACATTGAAAGAAAATGCGGATGTTTTCAATATGTATCAGCTGTTTATTCGATACAAATTTTCAATGATACCGATGAAAGTGGAATGTGCCGATGAATGTGGTACATGTGGCCCGGCGAACAGGTTTGTTTTTATTTTATTGTTGTTAAACTTTAAATTTAGGGTTTTCATATTGATGATTGATAACATTACTTGTAGTACGGAAGAGAACGGAGAATCCGTGAAGTTTGATTTTGGAAGAAACACAGTAGATGCATGGAGTCATTGCATTCGGGGAGATGGACAAATCTTTAGGGATGCAGATGAATTTAGACGGAATTTGAAGAACTACTCCATTGCGATCCGGAGAAACTTTGTATATGCAAAGAACGAGCGTAAGAAAATCATTGCCGTTTGCAAGGATGAGACGTACAAGTGGAGGATATATGCTTCGCGTTGTAAATGTGACAATTCGTTTGCGATTCGGAGATCCAATCTACAACACAGTTGTGGTGAAGATACTCTTAGGAGTCGTGATCATCCGCGAGCGGACGCGCCGTGGGTAGGGAACATAGTGAAATAGAGGGTCCGAGACGAGCCATCGTATCGTCCCGGTGCCATGGTTAAAGACATCCTAAAGGACTATGGAGTTGAAGTGTGGTACCATAAGGCGTATAGAGGCAAAGAAAGTGCCATTCGTAACATATATGGGTTGGACAATGGTACGTTTGATCAGTTGATGTGGTATTGTAATGCTGTTAGAGAAACCAAGGTAGCGTGGCGGAGTACGATGTATACCCTCACGACAAAAAGTTTCGTCGGCTCTTTATCGGCTTCCACGCGTGTCTCGTGGGTTTTGTTCGTGGATGTCGGCCGCTCATATTTGTTGATGGTACTCACATTAAGACCAAGTTTAAAGGAGTGCTCGTTACGGCCGTCACAAAGGATGCAAACGAAGATTTGTTCACGATTGCCTTTGGCGTTGTTAGCGTTGAAAATGATGAAAATTGGGAGTGGTTCTTTGCTAAGTTGAGGAGCATGTTTCATCATTACCCGTTGACATTGAGGGAGCTGACGTTCTTCTCAGATCGGCATCCGAGTATTATTAAAGTTGTTTCTATATCATTTCCAGGAAGTCGTCATGCATATTGCTTGTGCCATTTGGTTGACAACTTCAAGAAAGAGGTACTTTTTAGTAATGTGCTCACTACATTAGTGAATACGATGCAAATAATTTGTTCTTAATTTTTACAGGTGATGAAACATTACCCGAAGCACAACAAGAAACATTGGTCATCCGTCTTAAAAAAAGCGGCTTATGCAACTACTTCGGTTCAGTTTCATAATCACATCGCCAGCATCATCGAGTCTATGCCAATTGCGCAGACTTTTATTGAGAGATCAGATCCAACATGTTGGGCAAATGCGTTATTCGACGGAAATAGGTGGGGAGTTATTAACAACAATCAAGCAGAGTGTTGGAATTCTTGGGTAAGTGAAGCACGGGCGTTGCCTGTAAAGGGCATGGTTGATGCCATTCGCGTGAAAATCATGACGATGATGCACGAACGACGCTAGAAAGGAATGACCCTTGTTATCGAGTTATGTCCAAAACAAAAAAAAAAAAGAAACTTGTTCAGAATATCACTGTTGGTCGCACGTTGAAAGTGAGTAAATATTCGAACGTGGCATTTGAGGTTGTCGGTGAAGATGGCTCATTTACGGTGGACATCCAGCAGCGGACCTGCTCATGCAGAGAATGGGAAGTCTATAGAATCCCTTGTAAGCATGCAGCATCGTGTATTGCGACTATGAGACATTCTTTTTACGATTATTGTGATCCGTACTTCCGATGCCAGAAGTATAGAGATGCATATATGTCGATCATCAACCCTATTCCGACTCACGAGATGAATGCTCAAATCGATGATGGGAATTTCATTCGTGACCCGGACATCCGCGTTCTCCCCGGTCGCCGAAAGGAGGATTCCATCTCAGGTAGATAGAAGATCCAACAAGTGTAAAATATGTGGAAAATACGGACATAATCGCCGTACTTGTACAGAAGCCGTAACGACGTAGTGTCCGTATTTTCCATGTATTTTCTTTTTGCTTTTGTCCCATAACCTTTTTCGATACTCTTTTGTATGGTATTGGCTCATTCTTTTTGTCTAAATGATGCCAGTAGGTCATTGTTTTGTTCAAATGTGTCAATAGGATATGGATTGTTTTTGTCTAAATTTGGTACTGTATGACTGCCAGTTTGGTACAGTAAGATATGCACATTTGGTACCGTATTATATGTAAATTTGATACTGTAATGAATGCCAGTTTGGTACAGTAACACATACACTTTTGGTAACGTAATATATGTAAATTTGGTACTGTACTGACTGCTAGTTTGGTACCCTAATATATGCAAAAATTTGGTACTGTGATGACTGACAGTTTGGTACCCTAAGCTATGCAAATATGGCAACGTAATATATGCCAGTTTGGTACGGTAATATATATATGATTGGTACTGTAATATATGCCAGCTTGGTACGGTAATATACATATGTTTGGTACTGTAATATATGCCAGTTTGGTACCCTACGACATGCATGTTTGGTACCGTAACCTATGCCAGTTTGCTAATGTATGCACATTTGACACCGTAATATATGTAAATTTGTTAGTGTAATACATGCCAGTTTGGTACTCTAAGATATGCAAATCTGGTACTGTAATATATGCCTGTTTGGTACTGTAATATATGCCAGTTTCGTACCCTACGACATGCATGTTTGGTACCGTAACCTATGCCACTTTGCTAATGTATGCACATTTGGCACCGTAATATATGTAAATTTGTTAGTGTAATACATGTCAGTTTGGTACCATAAGATATGCAAGTTTGGTACGGTAAGATATGCCTGTTTGGTACTGTAATATATGCCAGTTTGATACTGTAACGTAGGTAATATAGGTACTCTAAGTGTATGACATAGGGTACTGTATCGTTTTAGAAGTAGGTACCGTATTAAAGTAAATCTTCGAATTTAAGACTTGGCTATATTCCGTCACAAACGAAGCATTTCAGCATGTGTTGATGCGGATAAAGGATTAGACAATTTCTTACTTTTTTCAGTAATGATTGCACAATTTTCTGACGTTTTTCAGTCATGAGTGGACATATTTCTGACATTTGTCATAAGTGGACAGATTCTGACATACGAGGTATTAAATAATAAAAGACAGCTCATCTGACATGTCAGTAATATTCATAAAATGTTTCATGTCATATGTAATTTTGGGTACTGCAACCGTGGCTGCGTTGGTACGCTTTAAACAAAACGACAGGTACCCCTGCAAAGATATTTAAGGTACGGCGTCCCTTATATATATGATACGTCATACTAGGGTTAGTATTTTTCGGGGTCGATCGAATTACTTTTTCATCTCGAACCACCGTAGACCAATAATATATAGTATTAAATGCGTTTCAGGTCAAATTCGGTGCATTACGTCCCGCACGCATGAATTAAATCTTAGAATACCATGATTCATTATAGTATAACGATACAAGCAAGAACATCTACAACATAATTTGAATAATGTGGTGAGTGCTACATCTGCGAATTCGGTGCATTAGGATTTCACATTTTTTTTTCATTCCGTTATTGTTAGGTATTGTCAAAATCACGCAAACAGCGATTTGATTAGGAATGTATTTATTTTATGGTCGTATAACAAATGGTACGATATACTTGCATAATTTGGTACTATATATGTGTAATTCTGGATACGGTAAATCTGCAGGTTATGGTACTATATATGTAAATGATAAGGTAGCTTCTGTAAATCACAAGGTACCTTAGTGTACAACAGATAAGGTACTTTATGTGCGATATATAAGGTACGGTATATTTACGTATTGGTACTGTTAATCTGCATTTACGGTACGCTATATGTAAGCGATATGGTACGGTAATATGAAAGACAAGGTACTTTATATCTTCTGTTTATGGTACGCCATATATTTACATAATGGTACGGTAATATGAAAGACAAGGTACTTTATATCTTCTGTTTATGGTACGCCGTATATTTACATAATGGTACGGTCTAACCTGCATATTCTGGTACTCTTTACGTAAAGGATAAGATACGGTCCTACAATAACATATGGTACTGCATAAATTACGGACAGTCATAGAACAACACAACACAGCACACACTTGGCAATAACCGTCCATGCACAAAAGAAAAACCAACATAAACAACCAAGGGTCTCCAAACAGTCCCATCCCCAACCCAAAATAAGTTAACCAAACTAAACAACACAGTCTCCAAAGAGTCTAACAGCATATCCAAGAAACTTAGTGAAAAAGATATAGCATACAACTACGCTCGTCACGTAAAATGCGAGCAGCCATAGAAGCACGATACACATCCATGCTAACTTCTATGCCATATTTCTCGAACTCTGGGATGTCGACAACGTACTCCTCTATGGTCAAACAGGCATGCACCCCGCAGTCTACGTCGCCAAATTGGGACCTGTTGAACTCCGGATCCACGGGCTTCTTACATTGATAGTCGTACTTCAATGACCAATACTTCGTCAGAAAATCAGCCTACACAATATAGAAACGACATTAACGCAGACTACAACATAGTCGACGAAATATGCCCAATGTTAAGACTTACGAAGGCTCTAACGGCCCAGGTCATCTTATTCGAGGCCATCGGATCCCGAACGTAGAACTTTCGCTCGTTGACCTTGTAGACGAGCACTCCCCAGTGGTTACCTGTATTCACAGGCGTCAACACGTATGATAATTTTTCAATGCATGGCCATCAAGCCGCTCTAGCCATGCCCGACTACTCCCCGCCATCTCCTCGACGAACCTCTCTAGCTGATCAGCTTCCACCTTCCTCTTTCTCGACACCTTCTCTATCTTTGTCCAGTAGTCGACTTGCACGAAACTTGGGAATACAAAGACGCTAACCTTTTCTGGGATCCCCGCGGATTTCCGTGTCAAACAATCGACGAAATCGTCGATAACATTTGACTTAAGCAAATCCTGGAAGAGCAGCATATAGAATCCTTGTGCATCGACGGCGGCAAGGTCGCTTTGCCAAACGACGTCGCTGCATAAGTATTAATCGCACATTTAAAAAGCAATCAAATGAAAACCATCGAAACATTGAAGAAAAGGTACCTAAGCTTCTTCGCTTTAAGGTACGCGTCGATGCACTGACGCTGCTCCGCATGGATCTCGAGCCAGGCGGCATAGTCAAGTCTGTCCGCGTACTTGGAGCAGTATGCAACCGACGGCTCTCGAACAGACTCGACGGCCTCGACGTCAACGACAACAGGTTTTTTATTTGCCTTACCCTTCTTCTGTGGCCGCTGAGGAGTTGAATCTGGTGTGACAAAAGCCGAATTTGACCGTTTTTTACGATCGTTTCGGCGTTGCACCATTCGAGCAATCGACGAAGCCTTAACCTCCTCAGCCTAAGACTCCGCGCCCTTATCCTCCTCAGCCTGATCCTCCGCGCCCTTATCCTCCTCCTCATCCTCTTGTGCTCCTTCTTCACTAACCTCATCCTCCGCTTGATCCCCAAACCTATCCTCAACATTGTCCTCCTCGGCCTTCTCACCGTCGCTATGAGCCATCTCCTCGGTCATATCCTCACGGTCACTGTGAGCCATATTCACATCCCTATCCTCAACGACGTCCTCCACGGCCTTCTCACCGTCGCTATGAACCATCTGCTCGGCCATATCATCACCCTCGCTGTGAACCATATCATCACCCTTGCACACATCCCTATCCTTATCCTCAGCCTCTTCCATGACCCTCGCATTCTCGTTGGACATATCAACCTTCGACGTCCCACCACTTGACTGTAGATCTCTTATAACCTCATCCTTCAATCTCAACTCAGCTTCCAACCTCGCCACACGAGCACTCCACTCTAAATGAGATCCGCCAACTCCCCCATCAACCTTAAACACACATAATTCATTACACAGTTAGAAACAAAGCAAATAATACCTAAAAAAGTAGGGAATTTATACCTCCGGCAGCAAATTTATCGGATGCACGAACTTCACTTTCTTCTTTGTTGGGTATATTGGGACGACAGATGCAATTGCAGTCAATTCAGCCTCCGCAGTAATTACGTCATTCGGAACCCTACTTTCTTCCCAATTGAACATTCGAGGAAACATATACATCTCCCGCTTCTGCGCCAACGAGGGCACATGCTCATACACCCAAATGTGAAAGTTCCCAAAGCATTATATTCATCAATAAACGCATAATCAAAAAGGTAAACTCACAACGTAACGGAGTATTACCATCAGCCCAATAATGCACCCGTTCATCATTAGGCTGGACGAGTCGATCCGCATCGAATTCGCAGCCATTTGCTTTATCTCGGCGACCAAAAACTCGTGTACCGCCCTTCCCCATGCGTACTCCCCCATCATGTCGACATCGTCGACGTACGCATTCACGAACTTTGGGTTTTTCGAATTCCCCATCGGGAATAATACAGAGTTAAACAAGAAAAGAACAAACAACCTAAGGAACTCATCCGTGTTCTCCCTCCCAAGCTTTCCTACAAACTCACTCAACAACTCTAAGATTTTTTTACGGGTTACATTGCCATTTTTCTTACCGAAAAGCCGTTCAACGGTTTTCGATTTCATTTTTGAATTTAGGTCCACGGGTTGTCCTACGTTATGCAAGGCCATTACAACACAAAATTCCTGTGGGGAGAATACGCCAACCTAAACGTGTTCGCCTCTACACTATAACGCTTTACCAATGCCATGATTCGAGCAAACGAATGCGACATCTTAGGCATATCTAAAAAAATGAAACGGGGACCTTCTTATAGCTTCTTTTGATCAGGGGTCATGCTACCCTTCAAATTGCTAATGGTAGATCGAAAGAGCGTAGGATGGCACCTAGAAGACAGCTCAAATCCCTTCCGGGAAGGCATTTCTGCAAAAAAAGCAAAACTGTTAACAAGCAGTACCATTTTATTCACACAAGGGGTACCAATTTGGCCAAACATATGGTACCAAATGCAGTGATAATGTAGTACTAAAACAAATTGACCCCATTTTCGAAAAACCCAATGTTAACAAGCAGTACTATTTTGTTCACACAAGGGGTACCAATTTACCCTAACAGAGGGTACCAAATGCAGTGATAATGTAGTACAAAAAAAATTGACACCATTTTCGAGAAACCCACTGCTAACAAGCAGTACCATTTTATTCACACAAGGAGTACCAGTTTTCCAAGACAGAGGGTACCAAATTCAGTCATAAGTAGTACCAAAACAGACTGACCCCATTCAACGTAACCACTAACAAGTAGTACCAATTCACAAAAGGGGGTACCAAGTTGGCCAAACAGAGGGTACCAAATTCAGTGATAATGTAGTACCAAAAAAAGTTGACCCCATTTTCGAAAAACCCACTGTTAACAAGCAGTACTATTTTGTTCACACAAGGGGTACCAATTTACCCTAACAGAGGGTACCAAATGCATGGATAATGTAGTACCAAAACAAATTGACACCAGTCGATAAAACCTATGTTAACAAGCAGTACCATTTTACTCACAGGGGGTACCAATTTGCCTAAACAGAGAGTACCTAATGCACTGATAATGTAGTACCAAAAAAATTGACCCCATTCGAACACTTTTGCCAAGTAGTACCATTTTATTCACACAAGGGCTACTAATATGCCAAAACAGAGGGTACCAAATGCAGTTACAATGTAGTACCACAACAAAGGGACCCATTCGAAAAAACAAAAATCGACCCATTCCAAAAAAACCCCAAATCAAGCAGCCACGACGAAATGCACGCACAAAAAAACCGTAATCGACCAACAAATCACGCACATTCCAAAAACACGCACAAAAAAACCCTAATTGTGACGAAATGCGACCACTTTACGGTAATACTATAAAAGACTTACCAATCGATTCAGAGGGGAATACAACGACGAACGACTGGAGTGACGACGTAGAATCTGAAGCCAAAAACACCCGGGTCGATTTCTGCCAAGGAATCGCACGATTTGGTTTGGGGCTGTGCGGTTTTTTCTTTTTTTTTTTATGAGCAATCGTGAAATAAGAAACAAGGTGAGAGATGTAAAAAACCAGTTCTAGTAGGGGTAAATCCGTGAGTTAGGTACCTATCAGTAAAATAAAATTCAACTAGGTACCTAGGTTAAAAATTACACTGACTAGGGACTGATCTGTCTAATTTTTTTTGATGTAGGTATTTAAGTGTTGAATTCCCATAAAACATCTTGAAACAAAAACTGATTGTAAAACTGCTAAACGAAAGATGTATTCTAAACTTTGTGGGTCTACACCATAGTCATTCATCGAGGTTCACTCTACTAGTGTCCATGTCGTTAGAATCTGCGTGAATATTATGTTTTTTTCCAAATCTGCGTAAATATTATACATCATCAAATTATGTTCTTAGGCGCATGTAATAAATATTAAACAACAAAAATATGTAAAATTGTACCTATATCACCATATGTAGACCCAAAATCTTCATTGTTCATATTACCATCGCCGTTATAGTGACTGTCTGTTGTTGGCCTATAACATATGATGGCGATATCATAAAAAAATTATTAAGAAAATCATGACTAAATAAGTACAAACAATTCCTCAACGTCGGACAATTGCGTTTGTCATGAGAAACACCTTGAAGGCCACATTCGTTGCCCATTCTAGATTTTGAGATTATTTTTTGATTGTTTCCATCTTTTTTCCACAACCTTTTGGTCGAACTCCTGTAGGATCCAAAATAATACGGTCTCCCGGTAGCAAACTTTCTCTTACTCGTATTTGTACTCAAACCTCTATTGCTATTGATTTCTTTAATTTTTCGATGGATGGAGTCCAACCGTTCCTAAAAAAAACTTTGTCCCCCCATCGGTCAAAGCTGACTCATCAATTATTACTGATGCTTTGAAGGATAATCTCAAGTGTCATGCCATCAAAAACTTTTCTCGATCATTGTTGATGTTTTCTTCACCCATAGAATATTTCACTTCAGCCTTTGCATCTTGTGTCCACCGTTTCATTATATATTTCTCAGGCATTGAACTGCGTTGAAGCGAAAATAAGCTAACACATGTCTACATGGAATGCCCTCGAAGTCGAACTTCCCACTACATGATATGCGATCCTTCTGCTTGTCATATGTGACCACCGTCTTCAATACGCAAAATATTGTACCTCACCAACTCAATTTTCAGAAGATGGTTGGTGCACATAGTAGCTATGACTTTCGATTAATTCACGCTCAAACTCCTTCCATTTTTTTCTCGTGTAAATCTTCACCAGTTGATATCCAATGGCAACTGTGCCTTAATATTTGGATGCTCATTCTTGATGATTCGATAATGGTCACGAAATGTCACTTGTCCGAGTTTATCAGGAAACTTTTTCAGTATATGCCACAGGCGATATAGGTTAACTAACTTGAGAAGACATGTGCGATGGCTTTGGACATTTAAACTGATGTGAGCGTAAATTGGATGTGGAGTGATGGTAATTTATTGAGAAGATTGACTTTTCATTCATCCGACACAAAGTTGGATTTTGGTCTGTAATGATAAAGTTTGGCGTGTCCTTCCCCATGGATTTTACGAAGCTGTTGAACAAGCAAATGAAAGACTCTATTTTCTCATCGCTAAGAAAGCCACAACCAAAAATAGAGTTTGATGATGATGATTAACACCTACGAAAGGGCAAAAATCTCTCGTACTTGTTGGTATTGTAGGTCGTATCGAACACAACTACATCACCAAACACATTATATGCCATCATAGACGTATGATCCGCCCAAAAACATATGATCAATCTTTTTTTCTAAGTCTGTCTCATAATCAAAGAAAATAGAAGATTGTTTTTCTTTTTCGGATTCAAAAAACTCAATTAATGTTTCTGCGTCGATACCCTTCTCAGAATACTTTAGCCCTTTCTCAAAGTTTCTAACATAGATTTCTATGCACCCAATATGCGCAAGTCCTCCGTACTTCTATCTCCAACGAAAGCACCTTTTGACAAGTTGGCATGTTCGCTTCTTCAAATTGTTGAGTCAACGGTTTCTTCGCTGTTGAAATATTGCGATATTACCGTAACAAATATACCTTTGAAGGACTTGTGGGAGGATGATTATGACTCTCTGTTAAAGTACTAATAACCCAAGAAGCGCCAGTTTGTTCCTTAACAATTAAAATTCTCGCCAAACAACTAGTCTAACTAAACCACGAGATCGTTCCTTTCTCGATTCATCACTACTACCTTGTTTGGCCTCTCAATTCCTATCTTTATGGCTTTCTTTAGAGCAAACGAATTGTTTCCATATGACCTCATCAGTCGTCAAATTCTTTTTGCTTTTACTCATTCACGCACTGAATCCAAATTCCCTTGCATATTGGTTGTAAAAGAAAAAATGCCTCATCTATTGAGGTAAATGTCATCCCCTGCTTTGGCTTTTTTTCTTCTGCAATTTGGGGTATGTGCAGATGATCATCTCCCGTAGATTCTTCCATTCTATCATGAAATACTCTCAATGTTAAGCAATGAATTAAGAGCAAAAGCAACTATTGAATAGATCAATAAGATTATGGGTAAGCAGCGTCTTAAATTCTTACCCTACAACAGCAATGGTGCAATCGGTATGGATACGCTTGGATGAGCCCAGGAACGGAGATGGCGATGGCGGGGAGAATTACAATGGAAGACAGAGGGAGAATCATGTTCGCCGGCCGACACGCGCACGCAGGCAAAGAGGACGGCGACCGGCAGCGACTTACCAGGGATGCCGTCGAAGAGGGCGGTGGACGCTGGCAAAGAGGGCAGAGACTAACGGACGCCGACGAGGAGTACGGCGATCGCCAGCGATTGTATCAGGGATGTTGTCAAAGAGGAATTGGGTTTGCCGACGAAGATGACCGTGGTCTCCGTCGAAGAGGAGGGGGTCGCCGGCGAGAAGGCTGGAGGGCCCAGGTGAGGGATGGTAGCGTTGATAAAGAGGAAGACGTGCGTGATTAGGGTTTGCAGTGGGGCGGGGATTCCCCGTCCCCGCGGGGATCCGCCCCGAACGGGGTGGGGAATCCCCGCGGGGCGGAGACGGGGAATGATTTTTCCCCGTGGGGATCCCCGCCCCGTTCCCCGCCCCGTCCCCGAACCCCCTTTTATATATTATAATATATATAATATTAAATTATAATTTAAATAATAGTAAAATAATATCAAATATAGATTACATAATATTAAATTAATACAAATAATATATAAAATTATAATTTATATAATATTTATAACAAAAATATATTCAAATTTATATATTAGATTAAAAATATTACTTTTTTAAAAAAAATTAAGGGGCGAAAAAATCCCGGCGGGGAATCCCCGCCCCGCAGGATCCCCGTGGGGACGGGGACGGGGACGATTTCGTCCCCGAATGTATCGCGGGGACGGGGACGGGGATTAGATCCCCGCCCGCCCCATTGCCATCCCTATGCGTGATGTTAAATTTAATTATCCCTAATTAACCCCAAAAGTCTAGTTTATTATGATTTTAAATTAAATTAAATTTATGTGCAATGCCACCTAGGAGTGCTCATATAAGGTTACCTAAGTCCTAAAGCACCATAATCTCTCTCTCTCTCTCTTTCTCTCTCTATATATACTAGAAACTCTCTAAATTAATACAGTTGGGACCTGCCATTAATTAAAAGAGTTATTAGTTAATCGATAAATTAATAACGATAAATTAATATTTAATTAATTTATAGTGTATATTTCCTTTCAAACTGTCCAAATAACATTCAATCTCCTTTGTATGAACGTCAAATTAAAGATCAAATCTTCAATCTCCCAAGTCTATCATAATCTGTATGGTGTTAATGTACATTTAAGTAGTATTAATAAATATATCTTCTATATATACACTATGAAAATAGACCCACAAACAACTCGTACAAACAATATTGCATCTCATCTTAAAGGTGTGAAAAAAGCAATTAGAGAGTATGCAAGGGGAAATTGATTTCAACAAAAAACAAATGACAATTGAGTCATTTTTCAATGTAATATGAGATCGTTTTTATCGAATTATTAATTTATAATTTATAGGGCACCTATAGAAATTATCAAAAGTACGTTATCCCTGAGTCGGGACCGGCCGAAAATATTATATTATAGAGTTTATTAAATTATCGAGTATTAATTTATAGAGTTTCTACTGTATATATAATATTAAATAAATATAAATATGTTATGTCAGTCACTTGCTTTTCGATATTATTTTCAGTGTTATTGTAATTACGATACAAATTAAGCAATATTTTCTCCACGAATTTAATGAATTAAAAAAAATGTGGATTAAGTTTTAAATTCAAATGTATATGAATAATATATTATAATGAATATATAAGCCCAATAATAAAATAAGACCAAGTCAAGTAAATTTTTTTTCAACTTATTATCAATCCATGTAAAATAAGCTCATTTAAAAAAGATAAGTGTTGATTCATTATCTAGCTCCGATTGACAGCCGTTAAAAGCTGTATTAATTATTAAAATTAGTAAAACGCTTTAAAGATAGCTATGAAGCGTTTCGAAAAAACAAGAGCGCGCCACGTGGCGCGCTATATACCACTACTTAAAACATTGCCAACGACATTGCGGCCCCCTCGGTCGACAGATTATGGATCCGCCCCTAATAATAAATAATAATAATAACAATAACAATAATAATAATAATGCTACAGAAACAATACAAATGAAATTCAATTTCACCTCTCCACAACAAATACACATTAAAACAACTTATACGACATATTTGAAAGTCGAAAATGCAAAATTACACTTAGATGTTCACCCTCGAAATCCGTATCCTTTGGCGATACGAGGAGTTAATTGCTTACCTAAGACTGTGGAAATTGGTGGATTGACAACAAAAACTTGGTGTATATAATAATGCATACTTCTTGAGTGATAGAAATTCCGAACTAAAAGGCGTGTGGATGCATAAATACCCGTAATTGCGAGCAATGAACAAGCTTCAACAACTGACAATATTCGAAGATGAGAAGTGAAGCTTGAAAGACGATGGCAGTCGCTGGTTGTGGCCAAAAGAAGAGCTCCAAGATGTGAAAGATGTGAAATCGCAGCGGAAAAAAAAGGAACAAAGGGGCTAGTGTTTTATTAATTGAGGGTGTTTTCATCTTTTGCCAATTTAATAGTTTGGGTGGGACAATTTAACATGCCCCAACCCATCAGATAATTATACTGGATTTGGATGATAATAGTAGCATATGTTACACGGCTTTCTAAAGTTGGATTTTATATATACCGGACAGTATTTGATAAGATAATTTGAACTTTATGTGGCCCCTTATATGCCAAACTAAACACGGCCTATATATATAGCCGTACACAGGAATTGTACCCAACAATCTTAAAATGACATTGGGAATTGTTTATAACAATCTTAAAACGATATATAACGCGTTTCGTTGTCGACGTCGACAGTTCCTTCCGTCCATAAAAAGGAACAAAAAAGTAGCACTTATTTAGTTTTTTTTTGCCTCCTAGAATCAGACAGAGAGATTCTGAGATAGCAATTTAGTTGCGACAAAAATAGTTGGTTTGTTGGAACACAAAACACAGCTTTCTTGTAGTGTTTTCAGTACATGCTAGTAGCTATCATCATCCGAACTCCTCCTATCGTTGCCTGTGCCAAGTACGGACAGCAAGGACTCATTCATCGGCATTCGAAACGATCTTCCCGAGCCCATCATCGTCCTGTCCTGAAACTGCATCTTCGTCTGAACATCCTTACACACGTTATCCAACACGCCAAGAAAATCTCGAACAATCTTGAAAATGCGAAAAGAATGAGCTTCTTCTTTAGTCGCCCCACCGTGAAAATATTGAGTCACCTCTCTCACCATGGACAAGGCCTTTCTCTCTTCAGCTCTCACCCTCGAAATCTCATCAACGCATTCGTGAAGAATCACTTTCACCGACTCCAAAAACTTGTCTTCCTCAGTTTGCTCCGCGCATTGCATGACCTCTCTGACCTTCGAAAGTCCCATTTCGAGCTTTGAAATGTAGCTGCTCAACACATCAGAGTCCATCCCAGCAGCTTTTTTCACGTTGCTCAGTTCTTTGCCTAACCCTGAAACTACTTGAAGGCCTTGCTTGTTAAAATCATCTTCTTTGCATTCGATGCTCGCTTCATTGGGAAGACGAAAGCTTCTTGGATTATAGCACGTTGCTGATTCCGATTTTATGATCTCTCGAACCACAAAGTGGAGCAGTGTTGTCTTGCCATCTGCACCTTTAACGTCTGCTAATCTCAGCAAAGTGTCCAGCTTGAAAGCTTTTGCATCCCCACGGTTAGTCCCCGTATTCATGTGGTTCCCTGTCCTTAGAACTGCTTCGAGGAGTTTGAGGAATAACCGACTGTTCTTTAGCTCGCTACTCGCTTCCTGCAATAATAATTTAACTAATAGATGAAGTTTCTAGTTCTCCAACAAAAGGCTAAGTTGAGTGGTGATACCTCTAGGGTTCGAAACGATTTTCTCAAGTAATCAACTTCAGAGTCGAAGTTTGATATGTATAGCAATGCATCGACTCTTCTAAAGGCGAATGGGATATCGAGTATTGCCTTGAGAAACCTCTCTGCTGGGCCTAATCTTGAGATTTCGCCGTCGTACTTCTTTAGTTTGATCTCTTCTTCATTGGATGGTGCCATCTTTGCTAAAGTCTCCCAAAGTTCTGGGCCCAGTTCGTGTGGATTCCCTGAACAGGACAATACGATCTTTTCACAACATTTGAAATTTAATCTCTCAAAAGAAAGAAAGGAACAAGGAATGAAGGAA
The DNA here is from genome assembly GCA_027422505.1 of Craterostigma plantagineum. Taxonomy (NCBI): domain Eukaryota; kingdom Viridiplantae; phylum Streptophyta; class Magnoliopsida; order Lamiales; family Linderniaceae; genus Craterostigma; species Craterostigma plantagineum. The sequence continues at coordinate 6,613,008 of JAPQWV010000015.1, forward strand.
TATATACCCTCTAAAAGCGCTTCAGCAACCTCTTCTTTTGTGACGTTCAATGCACGCAAAAGTATTGCAATGTTCTGAGACTTCTTCGAATCTAATAATACTCTGTTTTCCTGTTGTGGACGGACTATTACGATTGGCTTCTTAGTCGCTGCCGACTTAGAAGATCCGAACAAAGAGTCCATTGCTTCCTCATTCAGCCTGTCGATAGGTAAAAAATTGCACCATCAAGGCGTTAAAAAAAAACAAAAAAATAAAAAAGATAATTCACTTATTCACACTTACTTGAACGAGCTCGACTCCAACTGATCCCAAACTGTCTTTCCATCCGAAGACGATTGCACTTTATCCCAATGCAGAGTCTTCAACTTGGGGTTAATGTCGTAATCATTATTATTATTGTTATTATTATTATTACTACTAACTTCTTCAATAGACGTCCTCTTCGAAAGCGACGGGCTTGGACTTTTTGATTTTGGCCGTCCCACCCCATGCCTTAAAATCTGCATTTGTCCATGTTTATCTAAAAAATCGTATTTCCTTGCAACTGCAAGCGGCGGCGGCGGCGGTGGTGGCGGCGGCGGCAAAAACGTTCCCGACATCAGATGACCATCGTCACTGATGGAGCAAAGACGTTCGACATCTAATGGCGGCGGTGGTGGAGATGTAATAAACTTTGATCTTTTAGGAGTATACGAGAGAACAGTTGTAGAAGCCACGTACGGCGACAAAGGTGGCGAAGGCTGCGTTATTTGCCGGACCGACAATTCTTCTATTACGGTAGGAGAAGAAGTAGAAATGCGAGATCTCGGCGAAGTTCTTTTGGAATGAGGCGACGATCTAACAGAACGTCGACTCAAATCCAGTCCACTCATCAGCATTTGGCCCCTGTTATTACAAGAACTAGGAGGCTCCTTGCTAATAACATGTTTTGAAGCATGGAAATCATTTTCTTTGCACTCTTCCTCGTCCGACGAAGACATGGGCGGAGGCGGGGAGTTCATCCTCGCTGGCGGCGGCGGCGGTGGAGGCGGTTCGAATTTGCTACAAATTCTATCATCTAATAAAGCGGTGGTGCAGATCGAAGAAGAGCGTGGGGCCACCATCTCGTCGATCCTCGGCTGGTCTTCACCCCGAGGGCCTATCTTGGGAGGTCCTTGAAGAACATTTTCTCCGCGCTGCTTGTAAACATAGAAAGCCAGGCCAAAAACCAAGCCTAGCGTGAGAACTATGGAAGATGCTGCAACTGCAATTTTCTTCGTGGGGTTCGACGGTTCTTGTTTTTTCTGCTGAGGAGGCAATTGCACGTTTGCGGATGGTTGGGTTAGTTGAGATGTTGGGCTGACGGGCACTTGTTGTTGTGTCGTGGTTGGCGGTGGTTGTTGTTGGGTTCCACTGAATGTTGGGATTTCGTGGGCAAATGGTTCGTCATCATCGTCTTGGCCCCAATCAGATTGAGGAGAAGGCGGCGGCGGAGGTGGTGAGGTTGGTAGGAATAGAGGTTGGTGAAGTATTCTTCTGTGGCTGATGCTTTTACCAATAATAGAAGGCTCGATTCGAGCGAAATTGGCGACGAGGAGGATGATCAGGAAAGTGATGATCATAATACACTTTGATGATCCTCCCATAATGGGCTTTGAAGCTATATGTTGTTTTTTTTTTTTCCAAGGTTGATCTTTTTTTATCGGGTTGTGAAAGGTAACGTAAAGAGAAAGAGAAGCTTGTGCGACCAGTAAAGAAGGTTAAAAGATTAAGATGCTCTCCTCTCCTCTCTTAGACACGATTGCTGACATTCGATTTTCAGTGAACACGCTAAGCATCCTTCCTTTGCTTGCACATGTTATGGAGAAAGGACAAAGGCTTATTACTGCATGTTTATAAAGCTAATTCATGTCTCTCTTTTCTTCCCCCCTATGCGAGCGAGTGTAGTATAAGTGTTTGGTGGAAAAGGTTTCCATTGGGCTTTGGTTTAATCCCACTCGAGAACGTTTAATTAAATAGCCCCGTTGGAACTTTCATTTTAGGATTCGGGCCCCAAATGTGTTTTAACACAGTGTTACAAAATTCGCGAGGCGCTAGACGACCTGGTCGGGGCTTAGGCAATTTATATGCGGAATCAAGCGTTATACATGTTTTATTAATCTCAAAGTCGCTTTATTATTACCAAAATTATCCCTAATCTCTACATGTATAAGACCATCTCCAACCGAAAAACCCATTCTCAAACTCAAACTCATTCTCAAACTCAAAATGCAGTAATTCTTTTCCAACCAACAAACCAATTCACAAACTCAAAATGTCATTCTTGTAATAGTCTCTTCTACCCTATTTTCAAAATTACCCATATATTTTATAATTTTACAAATCAGACGCATTTTCAAACTCAAAAGAATATTTAAGTCCACATCAACTTTTCAATAGGACGATTTTACAAGTTTACAAATTAGGCTATGATATTATTTGACATGATTCAAATATTTACGCACATGTGTAATCTGAGTTTTTATTTAATTTGTCTCGCACGTATTCATTTAATTCTTACATTCATTTAATTCTATTTTTTTCATGTTATTAATCAAACAAAATAAAGACTTTATTGAAAAGCCAAACCAACCAAATACTGAAATTAACCCTATTTATATATATATATATATATTAAGATGTTTACGAAGAATCTCTATCGCTACTGTGTTCGAACTAGCATTATCTAAAGTGATAGACATAAGTTTATCTTGAATTTGATATTTTTCAACGATGACATAGTTCGAAATCGTGGTTCCTGTATGTTGCGAAACTAGGGGTTCTAGGGAAAGAATAAGTTTTTGCATAGTCCATGTTTCATCTATCCAACGGGCGGTCACCACTAAATAAGATTCGACGTTACGTTTGTCCAAATATCGGTAGTCAAACTAATCCTACATGATATGTTGGCTAATGACTAATTAAGCTAGAATGATATTCTTTAAATTCTAAGACATATTTCCTGAGGGTTTTACGGGTTACGTTATGGAATCCGAGTTGTATCGTACTCGTGAATTCGATAAACCCGTCACTTTCTGCAATGCAAAAGGGTTCTTCGCATATTAGTACGAATTTAACTAACGCTTTCCTAGAAATTTCCCTAGTAATAACAAAATTCCTACCCGTACTAACGTTTTGTTGTCTAGGTTCGGTTCATACTGGCTCTAGATCCGGCCCAAAATTATGCGCCCTTTCAAGATTTTTTACATGGAGCCCGACCCACCTTGATTCGGCCCGGACTTAAATTGATAGGGATGACGACACAATTTACAATATGCGGTTCCTACTGCGGGATTATCTTTATTCATTCTAAGTCGAAAAAATTCCATACCTTAGACCGCCGACCACGCGGTTGTTGCCTCTATCTTGTAGTCACCATAGAAGCTTGGCTCGGTCCCTCGTCCGTCGCCGCCGGTTTCGGCACCTCAGTCTCCTAGTCGGTGTCGTCGGTTCCCCGAAAGGTATCGGCGTGACCTAAAACCATATAAACTTCGTCGCTCGGGTTAGGATTTCTCGATGACGACGCCATTAGTATTTTCTATAATATAAAAAATAATAATTACATTTTTTTGTAATAATAAGTGAGTGTGTGTCGTAGTGTAAATAAAATAATTCTTATCGCTAATAATATTATTAATAATGATGATGATTTTAGAGAGTGTTTTGAGAGAGAGAAGGAGAGATTTGGATGTAATTGTGAGGAAATATGGTTAAAATGAGGTGCTATTTATAGATTTTTGGGTTGGGGGTAAAATGGTAATTTTTCAAAGTATTTCGGAATAAAAAAAGTAATAAGATAGCCGCTGGGCCGGTTCCGTGTTCCGGAAACCGGCCCAGCCAATTTTAAATGGGTCGGTTAATGGGCCCCAAACCGGTTTTACCGGTTTCGATTCTGGACCGGTTTATTGGGCCGGTTTTGAGCCGGGTCCCGGGTGACCCGACCCATTACCCATGTCTACAACAGTGTAAGGCCATAAATAAGTAGGATGTGCCTAGCTTATTCAACTAGTACAATTTTTTAGTTTGTTAATTTGTTTTAAAATAAGTTTAATCGGCCGAATAATTTCATTCATCGGCCATTTACTCAGATTATTCGGATGATTGATCGGTGTTGCGGTGACCATCCGAGTAGTGCCTCGACACCGCCTACGCGGCCGCCTATACAGCTTTTACCACAATTACATGGAATAAGGACCCGAAACGAGTTTCATTTAGAGATTATGACCTAATCACTGCGAAAAGACATATTTGTCCATCATAGATGAAAAAAAATTATGAATCTTTGCCATCGTTTTCTTCAAACGACCTAAGAAAAAATTTCAAACTCAAATCTGTCAAATATTGGCGTTAATGACTGAAATTGGTTAAATCGCCTTCCGTTTATCATGGGTCTTTCTAATCAAGGTAAATTATTGATGTATATAATGAAATAATGCTTCAAACCTAATCCGAATATGCATTGAATAACGGGTCTTATCTCGACTTTAATGGTAAGGTGAAATCAACTCAATATTGCTAGGTCCTCGATTATTAACTCCTATGATCCTATACTTCAATCCTAAGTAATTCGACTAGAATGATTGACATTAAGATTCAATCGAAAAACTAAACGGAAGAACGCTAGAGAGAATTTCGATTACTGAGAGAAAATACTTGTTGTTTCTTTCTCTAGAAATTGGATTGCCCTTCTGAATGTGCTTGATTGTCCTTCCGTGCTATCTGTCATCTTCGGGCAAAATATGACCTGTGCAAGTCCAGCGCGTGCTCGTAGTTCCTTATGCTGTTCCTCAGCTCCAGTTGCTCCTCGATGTCCTCAAGTAGTTCCATCAGAAGCGGTCGTTCTCTCACGAACCTATGAAGCTTCAGCATGGTCTCTCTGTTGATCTCTTCCAATCTCTTCTCTATATTCTTCCTGATGACCTTGAGCGTCCCATCACAGAATTTATGTACTTCAGTCCTCAGCATCAACCTATTCTTCTTAGCAATAGGATTGTGGTAGGTGATTCCTAAGACTGAGCTTATATGCACGTGATTGTTGGGAAGCCCTTCGACCTCAGGTCCTTTGTTTAATGGAGCGGTCATGTTAACCTTCTTCGTGTTGCTCTCCAGAGCCATCTGAAGGTCGTGTGCAGCGATGTATTTGACTTGGCGCCCCATGAACCGGTAGAGGCCCTCGAGTCCGTCTTTCTTGATGAAGCCTTGAGGACCATTGTACTTCTCTACGTACAGCTGGTAGAGATGGTACACCTCCTCACCAGGGAGGTACGGTAGGTCACTCTCGCTTAGCTCTTTTCAAGTCCTATCCGCCCGTTCTATCACATAGTATGGAGTTGGAAGGTTGCCTTTTGCACACTAGACGCTTAGCAGCTGACATATCGGGAATAGATTCTTGAAATGACTCTTCAATTGTCCGTTTGGAATCCCCAGCCTCACATCTGCTCCAAGATGGATTAGCATCCAAAGATACGTCATCCTTTTCTGCTGGTCCCAGTGAGAGATGCCTCTGAGCTCGAACTCGCTCAACTTCTTGACTTTGTCCGGTGACCTCCATATGTGTTCACGAACTTCTTCAAGGAGTGGTATTGCAATCCTAATGTTTTCCCACGGTGTGTCGATTCGAACGGATCCTGGCATTAGTCTCGTAGGGGAATTCGCCCGTTGAGCAATCAACTCTGGAAGCTTTGAGGGAATTTGTTCATGATCTTCACCTTCCTGAAGTTCTTCGTCTTCTATTAGGGCTAGGTCAACCGAAGATTGCTGTAAGAATTGTCGAACGTCCTTGAGTCTCTGTCTTTGAATATCCTCGGGCATGGTGTGGGTCATCCAGTATCCGTCGAAGATGTACTTGTCAAGGAACTCATGTGGGTGGACTCCACTTCCTGATGGTCCCGATTGATCTGGAGGAATCGAGCTTGGAGTTGCTTGAGTTTGCGCCAAGGCTACGAGCATGGCGGCACTTGCTTCTTCTTCCGGAAGCAAGGGGCTTGTGAAAGTCGGTGGTGTGGGCAGAGGCGTCCCTAGGTGAAAGGTTGGAGGTTCGATTTGGGTTAGAGTATGGATGGTGCGATGCGTGGTAGTTGTGGTTGTTTGGGTAGTAGTGGGTTGGGTTTCACCGGCTCCAGCGCTTGTCTGCATCGCTCCCGAACCTTGTCCTTGATCTTCTCCTTGGCCAGTCAAAGATGTCCTAGGCCTCTTCTCTCCCTCATGATGGTCCTGATCGTCGGGATCGTCATGTCAACATCTTGTGCGAGAACTTTGGTCTCGGCAGAATTGAGTAGGTGGCTCAGGATGATCCACGAGACGCCGGGTATAAGGATTCTTCCTGGGGCGTCCGAGTGGGAAGGTCTATGGTGCGTGCGAGTAGGATATTGTGGAGTTCAGTGATAGGTATGGTGTATGGGTTGGGTGAGGGTTGTGTGGATGGGAGATTTGTTTGTAATGAAGGGCCCTCTGAGACGGGTGCTTTCCCGGTGTCACGACAGGACGTCTCGATGGCTGCCAGCACTCTCTCCATCATTTTTTCTTCAAGGGATTTGATGGCTGCAGAGAGGGCTGTCTGGAATTGCGCTTCAGTCACAAACGAGACAGATGCCTCCCTTGTTGATGGACCAGGTCGACTGATGTCGCCTGTTGTCAACCCTTGAGCTAACACCAGCTCCTCAGGCTGGTTCGTAGTCACTTGAGGTTGTGACTGTACGAGGCTTCCATCCAATCCTTGACTTGAATCTAGAAGATTCGTATCTATGGATGTTGTGACAGATTCTGTGAGAATCCGTATATCAGACACATGGACGTCGAGGCCGGTAGAAGTAATTGAATCGAAAATAATTCTCGACTGCTTTACAATCAAACGCTACTAACTAATTTGCTACTTGTGAAGCACATCACATCAGTCAAACCATCAAAACAACAAACCAAGATCCTTCATCAACCCAAAAAATAATCAATGGATGCTTACTCGCTTGGAAACGACAACCGTCCGCCAATCTTGAAACGGCGGCGAATACACTGTCTGGCGAAGCCGCTTCCTTAACTTTATCGAGCTAAAAGATCAACCCGACAACCTTCTCTTGTCACTTGAGCAAGGTCCTGCTCGGTTCTGGGTAAATGTACCCGGCGACAACACAACCAATCCCCCTATTCCTGCCTCTAGGCGACTCAAAGAGCCTAGGGAATACACAGAGGAGGAAAGAGTAAGAGCAAAGACTGATCTGATAACCAAGAACACTCTAATGCATCGCAAACGACATTTATCGACAGATCGACAGCATTCCAACGGCTAAGGGGTTGTGGGATGAACTGCATAAGATGATGCAACGAACTGAAGTAGGCAAACATTCTCACGGCTTACGAATCTTTCAGAGCAAAACCTGAGGAGAGCTTACATGATCTCTATCAGAGATACCTCACACATGAGATGAGAAAAATAGAAATCACCAAGACAAACATGGAAACCAACATTCGATTTCTATCCTCTCTGCCCTTTGAATGGAAGAAGATATCCACTCTAATCAGACAAAACAAAGACCTTGAGGAGTTGGATATCCATGCCATGTTCGACAATCTCGCACAGCACGAGGAACGTAAGCGAGATTCAGAAAGAGCAGAAGGGCAAGCTGGTCGAAGACACAGTTGCCCTAGTCTTAGAGAAGCGGGTTTCAAAGCCAAGGAAAGAGAATATCATTAGGCCTCCTACCCCTTCAGAGTCGGAAGATGAATCAGACTGAGACGGAGTCAAATATGAAAGCGCTGGGAAAGCAGTCGACTCTAATTGGAAAAATGATGAGAAGGCAATACTTCAAGAAGAAGTCCTCATCATCGGCCAACCGACTTCGAACCTCAAGCTCAAAGAACAAAGAACGTACACCCGAGCCCTCCGAAGTCAAGAACGCCAAAGAGCCGAACAAGTGCTTTAACTGCGGCAAACAAGGTTGTTAGGATATTTATAGATTGTGTCAATAGTTTAAGTCTTGGGTTTAATATTGTAATTATCCTTGTAGCTTGGGCTTTGGACTAGAATGTAATTATTTAAATTTTTAGTGTTTGGGCCTTAATATACCTAGGGTTAATGTGGTATATAAGGTTTTACCAACACAATTTGAAAGGTAATCAAAGATCAAAAGGCTTATCCTATTTTTCACACAATACACACACTTGAAGGTGAGAACCTCTCCCTTTTTCATTCCATCAAAGCCTCTTTGATTCCTTGTTTGGTGCAATCGGGACCAACAAGTGGTATCAGAGCAAACGTGGATCGATCTGCATTGATTTGAATCCAGTTTCGTTCGATTCCGAGAAAAATCAAAGGTGTTTTGGGCAAAAATCACTTTCGGGCATTTTGAGCTCGTTTTGGGGTAATAATACCTCGTTTTTGTGTTTAAAACATTTTCCCAGATCGACTCTATGCCTAAAATGTTTTTAGAACACTTTTGGATCAGTTTTAACAAGTTTTGAGCAAGTTCGAAGCAAAAATTCCTCAGAAAAGGTCATCTCGGCCTCTCTCTGTTTTTGGTCGATTTGATCCGTTTTTTGTTGCTTTTAGCTCACAAATCGGTCGAATATGTGTTTAGGGAAGAATTTCTGAAGTTTTGGTTCAAGTTTGAGTGATTTTGGGCGAGATTTGAGTGAAAACGGACGATTTTCTGGTAAAACTCGCGACAAGCAATGGAACAGTAACTTTGTGTTTTTGGCCGCGAAATTTCATGCTGAGTCATTCAAATCCGCGAAATTTCTTATCCGAGAAATTTTATTCTGAGAATCCTTTCAAAACCGCGAAAATTTCACGTTCACTTCATTTTTCTCAACTGCCCAGTTTTTCTTAGAATCCGAGAAATCGTATATCCGCGAACTTTGATTCCGAGAATTTTATCAAAACGCGAAAATTCAACACTCATTTTTTTCTCAACTGCTAGCTTGTCAAAATCCGAGAAACTTTTATATCTGAGAAAATCATTCCAATAATCTATCTAAAACCGAGAAAATTTCTCTTTAAGTCCATTTTTCTCAACTGCTCACGTTTAAAATCTGAGAAATTCTATACCCGAGAAAGACTATTCCTAGAACTTATCTAAGTCGAGAAATTTCTTGAAACTGAGAAAGTTTGTCAAATCCAAGAAATTTTCAGCCGAGAAAGTTTATTTCCTCCGAGAAAATTTTTCAAAATCACGATTTTTCAAATCCGAGAAACTTCTCAATGCGAAATTTCTTGCGAAGTCGTAAAAATCCTCAACTGAGAAACTTTCTCACATGACAAGTTTTAAAATCCGAGAAACTTTCTCGATGCGAAATTTCTTGCGAAGTTTTTAAATCCTCAACTGAGAAACTTTCTCACATAACAAGGTTTTAAAATCCGAGAAAATCATTTTCAACAGAGAATTTGTTTTTACTTTTTCTGTCCGAGAATCTTTCATTAAACTCACACAAACACAAAAATTTCTCAACCAAAAATTTCTTGGGTAATTTATCTTGAAATCAAGAACATCTTCTCAAACCGCATTTTTTTTTCTCTCGTGATAAATTCTTTCTCGTTTTGAAATTTTTCCTCAACTCATTCAAGTCTTTAAATTTTTCCGCATCTTCTCAACCCTTAGACCACTTTTGAAAATTTTACTCATCAAAATCGTTTTTAAATTTCTCGAACTTCTCCGAACTCTACGATATACTTTCCCTTCATACGTTTTCGACCATCACACACGTTCACTTAGTTCTAAGAAATTCTTTAAACGATTTTTTTTTCAAACACTACTCGTTAAACTCATCTCGTTCGTTACTAACCCTCTTATCTATACAAGATCAAAACCACGGACGATTCGACTGCACCAACCATGTCTGCCACAAATGACATCTCAACAGTGGGCTCCGACACCAGACCCCCGATGCTGCGACAAGGAGATTACAGCATATGGACAAACAGGTTCCTCACGTTCATCAGGAACAAAGGCGCCCCACTCTCTCAATACCTACTGGACTCCATATTCAACGGTCCAGCACAGTTCTGGACAATCATTCCTGCTCAACCAAACGCAAACCCTCCCATGGATGAACGTCGCACTCCAAGAGGCCCCATTAATGAGGATGAAGAGGCTCGCCTACAGGCCGATGAGACTGCCAAAGGATACCTCTTCCAGGCTATGGGCAACGAAGTCTATGCTCACATCGAGTGCTGCACAACTGCCAAGGAAATATGGGATGAACTCGTAGAAATTATGGCAGGCACAACTGAGAGTGCTCAGGGGAGGAAGTCAGCATGTCTCTCGCAATATGAACATTTCCAGGCCTATGAAGGAGAGGAGCTGCGTGACACGTACCTCCGATACTTGAAGGTCATCAATGAACTCAAGAAAGCCAAGATCTCTAGGGAAAAGTTCGATATCAACAACCGCTTCCTTGGTAGCCTAAAACCACATTGGGGCAATGCAACCGTGATGATGATTCAGAGTAAGGACCTCTCCAACACTTCCATCCATGCCCTCTATGACAGCCTGTCAGCCTATGCTCCTTACGTGCAACCTCAGTCCACCAACACTCGAGTCGACCCGCTGGCTCTCCTCTCGAACAAGACTACCGAACGATCTTCCATCCCTAAGCCCAAACAGAACAAAGGGAAGCTACCAGTTGTTGTATCTGACACCTCTTCAGGATCCGAAGCTGATACAGAATCTGATGAAGATGTTCGTGATCTACGTAAGCAACTGGCAATGCTCACAAAGATGGTCTCAAAGAAGATCGGGAAAAAGTCCTCATCCTCCTCCAATCGTCAAAGAACCTTTAGCGGCACCAAAAAGACTACCCCACGGAGGAAGCTAAGCCGATAAAGAAAGAGGAGGAATCCGCACCTCAAAAGTCTGTGAAGTGCTTTCGGTGTGGAAAGCTGGGCCACTTTGCCAAGGAATGTCACGCCCCACGCGTGAAGGATTCTGGCTATTACGACCGTAAGGCCAGAATAACCCGCAAAATGGAAAGTGGGAAAGTTCTTCTCACCGAAGAAGCTGAATGGGTGAACGACACTTCAGAAGACGAGTAGCCTAAGGATGAAGATTGCTGCATGGCAAGGCTGGTAGAACATGACGAGGACGATGAGATGGTCAACACCGGTGAGAATGCCGCTAAGACTCCTACCAACGCCGAGGCTGAGGTACGAATTTCACAACTCGATGATGTGTTTAATCACCGGCACACCATTAAGAAACCCACCGTAGACGCTAGGGATTATGATGAACTTAAGCTAAAATTTGAAAACAACTATGCCTTACTTAGTTTAAAAGTAGAAGAGCTCGCCTGTGCAAACGAACGACTAATGGCCTCTGAAGCGTTAGTCAAACGTCTGCAAAGCAAGAATAAACAAAGTGAGACTAGGGTTAAGGAAACCACACTGGCCACCAGTTCATGCGAAACATCTCGTCTTCTGACGGCATACCAATACGAACTGCTTACAAAGGAAAGAGTTAGGCTGTACCGAAAGGTGAAAGAACTTGAAGAGCAACTTCACCTTAGAAACGAAAACACACGCATCTTATGCCTATTGAACCAACCAGTTGAAACAGAATTCTACAACGCCCGGGAGGGAATCGGCCTGGCCAGCAATTGCAAACCAACACCGCTAACAGTTAAAAGGTATAACATGTGTAACACTACGTTCCTGCAAACAAGAAATGGTGCTCCCTCGCAACTTAGGCCATTTGTGAGATCATCCCCCGCTGTCATCTCGGAAGAAAAAAGAGTACAGAACATTCATTGGGCAGAAATCGCGTATGACTACACAGAATTGAATGATAGAGATAAGACTAAGATACTTTCACTCTCGGAGGATGTCGAAACTCCACTCCCAACCAAAGAACAGGACGTTGCTTTCCAAGAAGCGCTCTCTCGCACCTACATCCCAAAGAAACTTCTGCTCATAGCAGAACTAGAACGAACACTAGGATTAGAACGGAAGGCCTTCGCAAAGGAGCGAGATGAACTACTTAGCAAAATCTTTACACTAGAACAATTTCACAATACGAACAATCCCTCTACATCGAGTCAAGTACCCGATTCTCAAACATGTAAATGTAAGAGGACGGCGAAGATGACTCCTGAAGCTGAAACTTGTTCAAACACTAACTCTCGTATTCCTATGGATACAGGGAATGTGAGTTCTACGTCTCTGGAAGGGAGTTCATTTGAAATAGAGGAGAACCTGCTCTTCGATGACAAGAAGAAAAGACCATCATATACTCGTCTTTCCTCTTTATGTAGTGAATCTCAATATCTTAAGGACGTAGATAATTATGTTACCAGAACGTATCTTCCTTTTAGCAAACTAATGTCTATGTGTTGCTGCAATGACTTTGTTCTCCCACGCTTCCATGAATATGAAACACATGAACATGCAACACTTCGACCACGCAAGCGAATCCCCTATGCGACGCCTTTGCATTCTCCCAGTTCATCTACGCCCACGGTTAAGCGAAAATGCCATCCAACGCTGAATACAAAGTCACCTACTCCTCGCAAGCAAAAGACGACTAAAACCGAAGGACGACAACAACAACCAAAACCCTCACGCCAGTTCATGAATAAGACAACGTATATGCAAGCGCAAGTTAGGCAAATATGGGTTAGAAAAACCGTAATCCCGCCTCATCAAACAAATCACAAAGGGAAAGCTAAATTAGATACAACACAACCTGATTTAGACCCCACATTTCCCGTTAAGCGCATGAAAATTTTACTTGTATCACAAGAAGGTCCCGTCCGTAAACGGGGACCCAACGTTTGCTAATGATTGCAGGTCTGTCATGTGTGGTATCTAGACTCGGGTTGCTCCACACACATGACGGGGAACAAGGAGCTGTTGAGCAACTTCTCCGAGCGCTATCTCGGAAGGGTCTCCTTCGGAAACAGTCAAATGGCGCCAATTCTCGGAACTGGTGATCTCGTCCATGACAAACTGACGATTAAGAGCATCTCTTACGTCGAGGGTTTGAGCTACAATCTTTTCAGCATTGGCCGTTTCTGCGACAAAGGATACAAGGTTCTCTTCGAATCTGACATCTGCAGCATTATCGATGCCTCGGGACTACCTCTTCTCTCTGGAACACGCACGTCTCACCTCTACGTACTCAATCTTACGACCTCTCGACCAATTTGCCTTCTCTCTCGTACTGCACCCAAGTTGAACGATCTATGGCACCGGCGTCTTTCACACCTCAATTTCAAGACTATCAACAAACTGCGTCAGAATAAACTCGTCAACGGTCTACCCCAACTGTCATATCATAAGGAACACCTCTGCTCTGCCTGTGAATTGGGGAAGATGAAGCGATCGTCTCACCTCTCCAAGGAAACACCGTCCTCTAAGCTCATCCTTGAGCTCTTACACATGGATCTATGTGGCCCAATGCCTATGGCTACACTCGGAGGAAGACGGTATATTCTTGTGATTGTCGACGACTTCTCATGCTATACGTGGACGAAACTCGTTCGCACAAAGGATGAAGTTCCTGATTTAATCATCGAGTTTGTTGTTACGTCCCAAAATCTTCATCAACAGAAGGTTCGGATTATCAGAACTGACAACGGAACTGAGTTTAAGAACAAGAAGCTCAGTGATTTCTATGCCACTCAGGGCATCACCCAGCAGTTCTCAGCTGTGAAGACACCGGCACAGAATGGTGTCGTTGAGCGTAAGAATAGGACACTAGTTGAAGCAGCTAGGACTCTCCTCATCCAATCCGGCCTTCCTCACTCTCTTTGGAGCGAAGCTATTCAAACGGCTTGCTACACGCAGAACCGGGCTTCCATCCAATTCAACCGCACCCCATACGAGATGCTGAATAACCGTCGTATCCCAGATATATCTTATCTAAGGGTCTTCGGTTGCCGATGTTTCGTGGCCAATGATCGCCAACATCTTGGGAAGCTTGATCCAAAAGCACTTGAAGGCATCTTTGTTGGATATTCGCTGAACTCGAAGGCATACAGAGTCTATCTTAGGGAGAAACGATCAGTAATAGAGAGCACAAATGTCACCTTTGACGAAAGCGAAGGCGACCTCATGGCTTCTGCTCACATCAGTCCAGAACCAGGTCTTCTACAGTCGTTAACTAAAGGTCAACTTTCAACGACGGGAACTTCCTCATCTGAGGGCAATTCTGGTGACCTGGATCTCGATCTGCTCTTTGAGTACTTCTATCCAGTCCCCAAGACTCCCGTCGCAACCACTCAAACTACCGCTGCACCCACCCTGATAAACGTATTTTCTTACGTTTATATTTGTTAGATTTAAGTCGTTTGTATGATAATTGAAGTCGTTTTGATTATTTCTGCACTATAACATGGTTTCACAACAAAATCAAACGTTTTACGGCAGTTTTGCGACAGTTTCATATTTCTCCATGATCGTGGGGTAAACGATGTCCGATGGACCTGAAATTTTAACCATAGATAAAGGACTAGTTAATCTTGAATCTGACCGAACGGATTTTCAATCCGAGTTCTAGATTGGGAGATATGAATTTTTGAACGTGCTGCTATTTTGCAGGAAACCAGTCACGGCCGTGAATGATTTGTACGAGGCCGTGAAGCGCACCAGAGAGCCATTTTCTTGATCGATTATGTCACGGCCGTGAACATTGACCAACCAGGCCGTGAAGGGTGCTTCATGGCCGTGAAAGGGGGTGCTTGAGGCCGTGAAGGCGGGCAGAAACCCATTTTCTAACCCCCGAACGCTTCACGGCCGTGAATAATAGTATACAAAGCCGTGAACGTGGGCAGAGACGTGTTTTTCTTCAGATTTTAAGTTGTCACGGCCGTGAGGAAGCATATAAGAGGCCGTGAACCTCTTTGTGGCAGCATTAAAAGTCAAGAACAAGATAAGAAACGAAGTTAACTTATTTGGAATGAAACTTGTATCAAAGTCAGAGCAAATATCACGCTTGAAACAATTTTTCTGCATAGGACAAGACAATTAAACGCAAGGGCTGCTCAAGAGAGATTTTTGGCTGCACAAGTCTATGAAGATGATTTTGCTCATCTTTGTGGGGCTGAAGAGAGATGATAAATGAGATGATGAAAACTCTATATAAAGAGCCAACATGAGAAAGAATGAGGGAGAGGAACGTGAGGTAAAAAGGTACACAATTAAGCTCATATATGTACAAACACGTTGCCTCATTAAAACCCAAGAACACCTCCCATACACATATTTAGTTCGCTCACCACGTGCTCGATAAAACTACTCAGTGAAGGACGAGATTAACTTCGAAGCCGAATTCAGGGAAGCATTTATGATATCTTCGGTGTTAATTACGTGTTTTGTTGTGATCATTATGAGTAGCTAAATATTGTGTATTTGAGATGAGATGAACCCTAGTGCGATCGATCGTATGTTTACGTGTATTTGATGTTTTGCTATTGTTATGACTCGTTTAAGAAGCATATGATTTTGATTATGTCTATGTGATTGAAATTGTCTAGTTAACTCGATCATGTCTATGTGATTTAGTTAATATAGTTGGGAAATCGTACGCTACGCTCGAGAGAGGGGCGGACGATTAGACCACTCGTAAACGAGCGGAATAAACTCATCGCTAGAGATAGGTTGAACTACCCCGCCGGATTAGAGTCAAATCTAATAGCGGGATTCACCGTGATTTTAATGCGATCATTGGTTAAGTAGTTAGGGAAGCTTGCCCGGCTACTTAATGCGTTGATTAGTTGTTTGCGAGTCTCGTATGATAAGGCGCAGTTTCGTCAGTCGTATGAATTCGTACGCATGTTGTAGGAATCTCCACGGTCTAATAATAGCGTTGCTTACGTGTACTAGGTATATGTTTTGGTCGAGCTAGGGGGATTCGAAATCTCAAATACGTCTGTTTCCATAAGGGTTTTCCTCTCCATACCATTTTACTCAGTTGTATTTTCAATTATTGTTATTTACCGTCTCAACAACCCAAAAATATTTACTAGGATATTTAAACGACGGTTTTCTGAAGTATATAGTTCCTTTGGGTTCGATACTCGAATACTTGCCATTTCTATGCTATTTTCGATAGGTACACTTGCCTGTTGAGCGTAGGATAGTTGTCGATATTCGTTTTATTTTATTACTCGATCCGCTCGATCAAGTTTTTGGCGCCGTTGCCGGGGAACTATTGATATTTGGGAAACTTTAGTTTATTATTCTAGCTATATTATTATTATTATTGTTGTTGTTATTATTGTGCGTGATTATTATTATTTTTAGTATTATTTACGAGTATTTTTTTTTTCTTTTATTCTAGGTAAATCGGAGGCAAAGTAATTGCCAGAAATGTATGACGTCACCGACACAACCGCGTTCAATGCTAAGTTCGACGTCCTACAACAACAAATTACAGCAAACGGCCTTCAAATGCAGACCTTAATGAATGCAGCCTTACTGCATCTTACAACGCAGTCAGCCGTTAACACTGTACAGTTGCAGCATGCCCCGATGATCCCCACAGCTTTCATGCCTCCTCGTCCATACCCTACATATATCCCTCTATGCACTATTTGCGGGGGAAGCCATGACGCAACTCTATGTCCGTCCACTATTTCGATGGAGCAGGTGGATTATGTAGGATACTACCAAGGTCCGAGAAAGTTTGTCCCCCAAGTTCATCCAAAGATGGCCTTTGAAAATTTTCAACGAGCACATTGGTTCCAAGGCAAAAATTATGAGAATGCTCCCGAGTGCCGGATGGATAAACTTGCAGACAAGGTTGCCAAGTTGATGGAGAAACTCGATTATCGCCTGGCTGGTCAAGAAGTCCGACTGCAAAATACTGAGTCCTCGTTGAGAGCATTAGAGAAACAAGTCGGACAGATAGTTGAGACTCTTCGACAACGCCCTCCTAGATCATTAGAAAGCAATATGGAGAAAAATCCGAAGGAGAATTGCCGTACCGTTTCAAGCGAGGAGGAGATCAATCAACCATTTGTGAGGCCATACCAACCAAAAATTCCCTTCCCGGCAGCTTTAACACGGGGAATACCAAAAGATCCATTCGGAGAATACATGGCCAAGCTAAGCGCCATAAAGAAAGCTGCAAAGAGGAATGCCACCAAGGACCTAAAAGAGATTCAAGAAGAAGAACAAGTGAAGGAAGCGGTGGTGAAGGTCAAAATGGAAAACGTTCGTGTAGAGGATGAAGAACTGAGCGAGCAGCAAGAAATTGCGACTAAGCTTTCTGTCAAGGCATGTGAACCGGAGATTCCATACCCAACTAGACGAAAGATGGATATGATTGGCGGCAAGTTCTGTACGTTGCAAGTCACTAAGAAGAATGACATGGCTATTAAGGGAAGTAAGGAGCATGATAAAGAGAGGCGCTCATTCGAGGGACCGCCATGTTTGGAGCTTAAGTAGCCCGGTGGTCATATCATCAATAGACGATGTCTAGCTAAAAGACATTAAAGAAAGCGCTACTTGGGAGGCACCCCAAGTCTATCTTATGCTTTTCCTTTATTTTCCTATACGCATTTTTTTTTTTAGTTTTTATGTTTATGTATTTCGATGATCGCAGGGAATTCTAAATCTCAAGTGTGGGGAGGAGCCATACAAAGCATGCACGTCGAACTATTCAGGGAAGTTCGTTTATCTATTTATTTCCGCTTCTATGTGTTACATGATTGTTACGTTGAGGACAACGTAAATCTTAAGTGTGGGGAGGGGGCTGTGAAATTTAGGCGAACATGTTATATGCGTGCATGTCGTAATTTTTGGTAGAAATTTTTTCGAAAATTTGGCATTAATTTTTTTCGAAAATCATGTTTCGTATCATGAAGGAACGACTTTATGTTTGGAATTTTGTGAGTAATTAGGATACATATGCGTAGTCTACTTCTCTCTTACATGATGAACTTGGCGATACTTGAGAGATTCGTACACATAACCCGATTTTTGTGAGATTTTTGAGCCTACGAGCTTTTTGCTCACTTCTTTAGGTTGTGTGAATCATGCTTAATTTATTTCTATTCAGAACTTGCTTGTGTATTACGTTTTGAAACTACTTAAAGTGTGATTGTGTGAAAATGAGGAAGGCATTAGGAATTCAGTCCATAGCCAAAGTATCCAACCACGACTGGCCCCGTAGTTAGCCACTTTGTGCCTGAATTATAAACCACTGACCTGAGAAGCTTTCAGATATCATTTTACCCGACTAATAGAGAAAATGGAGGTTGAGTGCCAATGTCGAAAAGTGTAGCTCGGCCGTTGTTCTAAAAAAAATCTCCTTTAAATAATCTGTCGTTAAGAACTCGTCCATCGATAATCTTTCACCCGCAAAGGGACTGAGAGAAGAGGAGCTTAATGACACGAGTAAAGGAGCTTAGATACGTGGAAAAGATGTTAAGAACCCTTCCTTTGATAATCTCTCATGCTAAAAAAAAATGAGAGAAGAGGGGCTTAGCCAAGGGTTTAAAAAAAAAATCCAAGTCGGCAAGAGCTATTCACGATGCATCCGGTGCACTATCGAACAATGGCACGACACCGACATGACCACTTTGATATTGTCGATTGAAGTTTATTCTCCAATATAGTCAGTTGAACCCTACTATAACCCGGTAAAGACCTTCCGATTCACGCTTGATCATTAAAAGTAGTAGATTTACGAATCACTTGCAAGCTTATGGTAGGGATTAGATTAGTGCATGACCCGAGAGATATCACCGACATCTTAACCCATACACTTAGTTATTTGAGTGAATCTTTGTGAGGTGCGGATCTTGATAGGTATTTCTAATGAAGTCGTGTGGTTAGCTATTGATTTCGAATATGCTTTCCGACTTTACTTGCATTATATCCTACGTGATTTCATTCTTAATTGATACGTTGCATGATTTTATACTTTTTATATGCCATTTGCATTTATTTGCTTGAGGACAAGCAAACGCTTAAGTGTGGGGATATTTGATAAACGTATTTTCTTACGTTTATATTTGTTAGATTTAAGTCGTTTGTATGATAATTGAAGTCGTTTTGATTATTTCTGCACTATAACATGGTTTCACAACAAAATTAAACGTTTTACGGCAGTTTTGCGACAGTTTCATATTTCTCCATGATCGCGGGGTAAACGATGTCCGATGGACCTGAAATTTTAACCATAGATAAAGGACTAGTTAATATTGAATCTGACCGAACGGATTTTCAATCCGAGTTCTAGATTGGGAGATATGAATTTTTGAACGTGCTGCTGTTTTGCTGGAAACCAGTCACGGCCGTGAATGATTTGTACGAGGCCGTGAAGCGCACCAGAGAGCCATTTTCTTGATCAATTATGTCACGGCCGTGAACATTGACCAACCAGGCCGTGAAGGGTGCTTCATGGCCGTGAAAGGTGTTAGGAATATTTTAGAAGTGTCCAAAATATTAATTCTAAGTCTTGTAATTTCTTTTCTATGTATTTTATAGATGTTTTATTTATGTAATTGGGTTGTATTTATAATGGGCTTGTTAGGGGCCCAATGGGCTTAAATACCTCACAAGGTATTTAAGCTTAAACCCTAACTTCATTAATGTAAGTTTCCATTTTGCTAAAATCCCACGTACTCAACACTAAACCTCAAAAGCAAACTATTCACATATTACGAAGGTTTAATCTGTTGAGGTGTTCTTGGATAATCTGGATTTACAAGTGGTATCAGAGCCAAGCGTGTAGGTGAGGAAACTTCATTTCAAGCTTTTAGGGATTAAGCAGTTTGAACTCTTGCGTGGTTGCTATTCTCTGTTTCAAAGCTTAAACTCTCGTTTATTAGCCATTCTCGGAGATACTCTGTTTGTTAAGGCAAGCTTGTATTGCTATCAATTCTGAGTCATCAAAGTGGTCTCTGTGGAGGTTGTTTCAATTTTGTTGGATTTCTGTCTAAAACATTTGAAGAACAGTCCTGTTCTTCAGTGTGTTCTTGAGCTTACGAACGGAACTATTTTTGGGAACTTGGATTGCGAACTCAAGGATTTCTGTTGTTTCACGGCTCATTCATCTCACAAGGCTACTTTGCGATTCCAAATTACCACACTTGGTTTGCTGTTTCAAGTTTGCGCATCGGCACTTCGCAAAGCTCTACTTTGCGAGTTCGAGGTCACCAAGCCGTCAGATTCTCGAAGATCAACGTCTCAGGATTTTCTTCACTTTGCGTTCTCCGGTTCACTTTGCGAATTGGAAACCCTTTGCGACCTCTTGACTCTTTGCGAACTCACAACTGCTTTGCGAACCCAGGACAGTTTGCGATCTCATTTAATCATTGTGCGAACTTTGCTCACTTTGCGAACTCCAGCTTATTTTGCGAATTCAAAGCACTTTGCGAACTCAAGTTTACTTCGCGGATTCAGGACAAGTTGCGAACTCAAATAGCACTTTGCGAACTCTGCACACTTTGCGAATTAAGCTAGTTTGCGAATCTTCTCATTAACCCGTGAAGCGATAACTTTGCGAACTCACGATCAATTCGCAAAGCGATAACTTTGCGAACTCACTCTCTCAATTCGCAAACGAGCAAAATACCTTAATTCGCAAACACTTTGTCCTATCCACTCTTGCGATACATACCCATATATTTCAAAATCGATTCCAAATTTGATTTTGACCAAAATTCTCAATTCAATTTCAATTTTTCCTCACATTACACGTTAACGATCATATCCAAAACACTAGCAATGGACTCTTTCAGCATGGGAAATGATGTTAGACCTCCCATCATCCGACATGGAGAATACGCAGTTTGGAAGAGAAGATTCATCAACTTCATAGAAAGTAAGGACAATTCCGAGAACCTGTTGGAATCTATTTACAATGGACCCACACAGTACTGGACTATAATCCCCGCCACTACTGACACCACTCCTACAAGAGAGGAACAGAGGATCTTGAAAACTGCTGACCAATGCAGTGATGAAGAAAAACTGCGACTAAAGGCAGACAAAGTGGCAAAATCATACATGATGCAGGCCATTCCCAATGACATTTTGATGCAACTCGAATGTGGTGATAGCGCAAAAGAAATGTGGGATGCTCTTCGAATCATGATGCAGGGGACAGAAGTCAATACAATGGCAAGAATGGCGAACACACTCATCTCTTATGACCGCTTTCATGCTAACAAAGGGGAAACTCTCCAAGAAACCTTCCATCGATTTCTTGTCCTTCTAAACGAGCTAAAGATGAATGGAGTCACAAAAAGCGTAATGGAGATCAATATCAAATTCTTAGGATCACTTCATTCAGAATGGGAGGCTACTGCAATTATGATAAGACAAATGAACGACCTAACCAAAGTTAGCATTCATACACTATTCGACTACCTCAATCAACATTCCAATCATGTGGAGAAACGAAGGGAGGAAATCAAATCATTAGGAAGCGACTCACTTGCTCTTATGACTGAACGATCATCAAGAAAACCAACCAAGGACAAAGAAATTTTGCAGTCATCACAAGTTAAGGAAGGAGGAGACTCTGATTCTGATGACGAATCCAAGGATCTTTCAAAAAATGGAGACCAGGAGATTACTCTCAAGGATCTTGCTAAGCAACTCGCTCTGGTCTCAAATTTTGTGCAGAAGAAATTTTATAAGAAGACTGGATCCTCCTCAAATCGTCAAAGGACCTCCTCCAACTCTAGAGGAAAGACTCGGGATGAGGAAAACAACTCTGAAACTCCTCATCAAGGCGGAAAATGCTTCAACTGCGGAAAGATTGGACACTTTGCTAGAGAGTGCAGAATGCCCAAGAAAAAGGATGTTAACTATTACCGTCGAAAAGTTCAATTGGCCGAACAAAAGGAGAAGGGACTGATCTTAATGGCAGAAGAGGACCATTGGCTTGAAGATACCTCAGACAGCGAGAATGAGAACACGGCACTGATGGCCAATGTGGATGACGAAGAAGATGGACCTGGAGCTGAAGAAGGCGAATCAGACAGGGAAACCTCTAACAATTCAGAAATGATGGAGGTAAGTGAAACAGATTATGATTCTTTACTTAAGATGAAAAATGAATTTTTATCCTTATATAAATCTAACAAATTAGGTAAAAGAAAAATCAAGGAACTAGAAGCTAATTTAGAGAAAAATTTAGTAGTATTAGATAAGTTTAGATATGATTATGCCTGTGAGAAGAATCGCGTAATTGTAGCAAATGAAAAAATTGCTAAGCTGGAAATTCAAGTGAAAAAAGGCGAAGCTAAAGCCAAGGATTTAGAAAAGGAAATGAAATCTCATAGAGATCAGGCAATGGATGCTACAATTAAATATGACTTACTAAGTAAAGAACGGGAAAAACTATACTCCAAAATAAAAAAATTGGAGGATCTTTTAACCCGACGAGATCAATCGGAACAAACAATCTTTTTAAACAAACCAGCTAACATTGATTTTTACAATCCTTATAAGGGACTAGGTTTTGAAAACCCAGGTAAGTTAAAAGAAGGCATATCAAATTCACCCTATCTATACGATCTCAAATTTATGCAGACAGGTTGCCTTGCGAATCTAATGTCTTTTGTCAGTGAAAATGAGACAACAACACACAGTGAAACTCAATTATCTTTTAACTACACAGAATTAAATGATAGTTATAAAGAAAGAAGTTGTCCAGCAATAACTGAATTTGAGACTGATATTTTTCATCTAAATGAAGGAGAAACCTCAGGTACTTCGGAAAGTAAGACACCGATGATTACATATGCAACTGGATATATGCCTGATTGCATAAAGAAAATCAGTGATCTTCATTCCACTCTCGAAAGCGAGAGAAAATCATTTGATGAAGAAAGAAAAAAACTTCTTCATGAAATATCTTCACTTAAAGAAAAAATAAGATTACACACTATTTCATACACCTTACTTTCAAATGACAAAATCTCCTGCACTAATTCATTAAAATTTTCAGGACCCACAAAAGAGCCATTGAAAGGTCAAGTATGGGTTAAAAAGGAAGATATCTTGAAGGAGAATCGCGATCTTAATGTACCTTTTGTCATTGAGTTTTTTCCTTCCAAAACCTTTGTACCATCTTTATTTAGTCATGTATCGAAAAAATCATCTTCTTCAACAAAAACAAAGTTTTCCGTGCGTGATCATGTCACCAAACAAACTCACATGACAATTCCTAAAAACAAAACTACAACGTCAAAACAAGAATCAAAATCAAAAGCTATCAAAGAACCTGTCAAACTTACAAAAACCAAAAAACTCGAGTCTAAACCTAAGACAAAAAGACCCTCACTAGAGCACAAATGGATTCCAAAGCTTCAAACTGCAGGAACACATATTCCTATCCTAGAAATAGGTAGTGACTCTGTGTCATCCCTTAACAAAGGAAAATCCAGGAAGTCTAAACGGACTAATAAAATTGACAGAGGTGGACCCATATTTCAATGGGTACCTAAACCCTCTAGTTTTATATTTGCAGGCCCTTCATGTGTGGTACTTAGATTCTGGTTGCTCCACACACATGACTCGGACAAAGGAACTGTTGAGCAACTACATTGATAGACCTGGAGGACTGGTACGCTTTGGTAATAGCAATGGAGCCAGAATCCTTGGTCATGGCGATCTCATATGCAATCGACTTACAATCAAACAAGTCTCGTATGTTGAAGGACTGACACACAACCTCTTATCAATAGGACAGTTCAGTGATTTTGGACTCCAAGTTGTGTTTCTAAAGAAAACTTGCAAAATTCTCAATGCCAATGGTGAAGAACTCCTAACTGGAACTCGCAAGACAAATCTTTACACCATTGATATCAGAACTGTCAAACCAAAGACTGATATCTGCCTAATCTCCAAAGCAACTTCAACTCAAAATGACTTATGGCACCAGCGGTTATCTCATCTTAACTTCAAAACCCTCAACAAGCTATCAACCAACAAATTGGCTATTGGACTACCACCATTGAAGTATCAAAAAGAGCATATATGCTCTGCTTGTGAGAAGGGAAAAATGAAGAAAGCCTCACACCCTACAAAAACACAGCATCCACTCAACATCCACTAGAGCTTTTACACATGGATCTGTGTGGCCCAATGCGAACTGAGAGCATAAGTGGAAAGCGATATATGCTGGTTATCGTCGACGACTATTCCCGATACACTTGGGTACGCTTTTTACGGACTAAATCAGAGACAGTCGATCATATTCCAAACCTAATCAGAACAACACAGAACCTACTCCAGAGTAGTGTTAAAATAGTTAGATCAGACAATGGAACAGAATTCAAGAATCAACAGCTCAGCGACTTCTACGAATCCATAGGGATTACCCAACAGTTTTCTGCTGTCTACACACCTCAACAAAATGGGGTTGTTGAAAGGCGAAATCGAACGCTCGTAGAGGCTGCTCGAACAATGATCATTCAATCATCACTACCTCATTTTCTTTGGGCTGAAGCAATGAATACTGCTTGCTATACGCAGAATCGCACAAGCATTCATCTAAGATTTGGAAAGACGCCATATGAACTTATAAATGGCAGACTGCCCAACATTGCTCATTTTCGAATTTTTGGATGCAAGTGCTTCGTCGCCAACGACCGCGAAGACAAGTCCAAACTCGATCCAAAAGCAACTGAAGGAATCTTCGTAGGCTACTCTGCACAATCTAAGGCGTACAGGATATTTCTCAGAAACAGAAGGATAATCATTGAAAGTATAAATGTCACCTTTGATGAGGGACTCGAACTTTTGACTGGACATAGCAGTTTGGGACAAGTCTCTAGAACACCACACCTTATTCATTCTCATAATGAAAAAGGAGAATGTTCGAGAGATGCCTCTGAATGGAACTCTTCAGATCAACAAGCAACTGATTCCTCTAGACAAAGCAACCCCACATGCTTCACTCAACGAGCTCAAGAAGAACGGGATTTGGATCTACTTTTTGAGCATATTTATATCTCTCAAAATCAGACAAGACCATCTACTGATCCATTTCCAAATACTGAATCCAGTCCTAGTTCGTCAACTCATGATTCAGAACCTATTCCTAACCAGACAATCCCTCCCTCAGATGTAGAAGCCTCGACCTCAACAACTTTGACCACAACGCAGACAGAGGCCTCCTCCTCAACTTCAGCTGGCAACATTACCGCGTCTGCAATCGACTATCCACTAAGTGATGAGTCGCAAATTGACGAAACGACACTACCCCACGAAAAGAAATGGATTCGACATCATCCTACTGATCAAATAATAGGAGATCCAAATACGGGAGTAACAACTAGAAGATCACTTTCAAATGAATGTCAGTTCACCTGTTTCTTGAGCCAAACAGAACCTAAAAGAGTAATTGACGCACTACGAGATCCTAACTGGATAGTGGCTATGCAAGAGGAGATTAATCAATTTGAACGTCTCAAAGTCTGGAACTTAGTTCCTCGTCCAAAAGGAAAAACTGTGATCGGAACAAAGTGGGTATTTAAAAACAAAAAGGATGAAGATGGTGTTGTAATTCGGAACAAGGCTAGGCTCGTTGCTAAGGGATATAATCAACAGGAATGAATTGATTATGATGAAACATTTGCCCCTGTAGCTAGAATCGAAGCTATTAGGTTATTCCTTGCATACGCAGCACACAAAGACTTTACTGTCTATCAAATGGACGTAAAAACAGCCTTCTTGAACGGAATTCTGAAAGAAGAAGTGTATGTGTCACAGCCAGACGGATTTCTCAATGCTGATCATCCCGACTTTGTTTACAAACTCGACAAATCACTGTACGGACTTAAACAAGCTCCAAGGGCCTGGTATGAGGTGCTCTCCGACTTTCTTATCTCTTCAGGCTTCACTAAAGGGAAAATTGACACTACATTGTTCGTAAAGAAACATGATTCTGATATCATGCTTGTGCAAATCTACGTGGATGATATCATTTTTGGCTCTACTAATCCTAAACTTTGTGAAGAATTTAGCATTCTGATGCAATCGCAATTTGAAATGAGTATGATGGGAGAAATGTCGTTCTTCCTCGGACTACAAATCAAACAACTTCAGGATGGGATCTTCATCAATCAGTCAAAGTACATCCACGATATTCTCAGAAAATATGGGATTGACAAGAGCAAATCATCGAGCACACCTATGTCCACCTCATGCTCACTGGATGTAGATCACCTTGGTGACCCTGTAGATGTTACTCATTACAGAGGGATCATTGGATCACTGCTCTACCTCACTGCCAGTCGACCAGATATCTTATTCTCTACATGTCTATGTGCTCGATTTCAAGCTAATCCCAAGGAGTCACACCTTCATGATGTCAAAAGAATCTTGAAGTATTTAAAAGGAACACCAGACCTTGGACTGTGGTATCCTAAAAACTCAAGTATGAAACTAATAGGCTTTTCTGACGCAGATTTTGCAGGATGCAGACTGGACAGGAAAAGCACTTCTGGACATATGCAATTCCTAGGCGATAAACTTGTATGTTGGGCCTCAAAGAAACAAAATTGTGTGTCAACTTCCACGGCGGAAGCAGAATACGTCGCTGCAGCAAGTTGCTGCTCACAAATTTTGTGGATCAGAACTCAGCTACGGGACTACGGGTTTGATCTAAATAAAATTCCTATTTACTGTGATTCCAAGAGTGCTATCGCAATTACCTGTAATCCTGTACATCACTCACGCACTAAGCACATAGATCTTCGCTATCACTTCATAAAGGACCATGTAGAAAGAGTAATAGAAATGTACTTTGTCAATACAGAACTTCAACTAGCCGATTTGCTTACAAAAGCATTGGATGAAAAACGCTTCCAATTCTTAGTTGCAAAATTAGAAATGTTGAACCTCAATTTTTAATCTCGATTATGCCTTCCTACAGTTCAATATTTATCTATTTGCTATGTTTCACTTCTCTTATTCTATGTGTGTTTATTATGTTAACCATTTATTTAGGACTTTAGTTTTTAAGTTGTTAATTTTCAATAAATTGTTTCTTGTGTCCAATAAGTCGATGTAGCGCCAATGCTGATGGCGTTACATCGAGGGGGAGAAATGCTATATCCATGCATCGAGGGGGAGTGAGTTCAATCATTTTTCAGATACTCGATAGGCATTATATCTAGGGGGAGTTTTTCAACAAACATTTATTCAAGAAACCCAAACATTTAGGGGGAGTTTTCGTACAACAACTCAAATACTTGTTCAAAGAAATCCAAACATTTAGGGGGAGTTTTCGTACTCTCAAAAACTCGTATTCCCTATAAAAATCCAAAGCAGAATAGCAAGTAAAACAACGAATAAGCTCAAAAGAAGGTAAATCTCAAAAACAAGCATATTCAAATTATGCTCAAAGTTGCGTCTTAACTCTGCCTGTTCCTTGAGCTTCTTTTCTTCTTCTTGCTTCTGCCAATCCATCTGTAAACGAGAAAATAAGAAATTAGTTAGTTCTTAGATGTAAGGTACTTCAATGAGATTTGAGACCTATCTATTTATAAACACGAAGGAAACTTACGTCATTTATTGTCCCGACATTAAGACGAATTTTTGACTAAGGCGAAGATTTTTTCCAATAAGGATATCGTATCATGAAGATCGATCTTGAAAAATCCATTGATTTGATGTTATCCTTGTGATTGATCGCGCCAAATTGGTAGTACTTGGGTCTTTTCTAGATTTTTGGTATCTTTCCCTAGTCAATTTCAAAAAATTCCATTACAAATCAATTATTAGAATTTGGATTCGCAAAACTAAATTAATTTGAACAATTGTTATTCGCAAACTGATCGATTCGCAAACTACCACTTCGCGAATCTAAAGTGGGCCTTTATCTCAAAAGTTTACAGCCCAACTCAAAACTAGGGTTTACACTTTAGGCCCGCAAAGTTGTTTCTAAATACCAATTTGCAAACTGAACTCGCAAAACAAAAACAATCCCAAATCATAAAACTCCACTTTGCGAATTCCGTCCATTAAACATTCCATCGTCGCTTGCATTGTCTGTGGTTTGCTTGCTCAAATCGTTACCGTCACTCACTCGCGTACATCTCTGTGGTATGAATGAAAAGTTGCGTTAAATTTTACTGATTCTTGTTTAACGATTAATTTTCTCAATTGCAGGAGTGATTTCTCGAAGAACAGGTGTTTTGCAGTTGATTCCTGTAGAAATTCCATGGATTTTCTGTGATAATACGAGCTTATCTGTTTGATTTTTGCACTAAATCGAATTTATCTTCTCAAATCTGAGGTTTTTCAAAGCGATCTTTTTTTTTGGGTTCGAAATCGTTTAAGGGTTCCTTTTGATTCTTCAGAGTTAAGCTTTGCGGGTCCAAAAATGTTTTATTTCCTCAAATTCGCAAATCACTCACTTTGCGGGTCATCCACTTTGCAGCTTTGACCGTCTGACTGCTTACTTTGCGAACTCGAGGATCGCAAATCTTGGGATTCGCAAAGTTCATTTTGCGAATTGATGCTTTGCGATTCCCCGATTGACCTGGTCAATTTGCGAATCCTGAGGCTGCGATACAGAATTCGCAAAGTTCTTTTCAACCAACCCGCAAACCCCTCAATTCGCAATATAAACTTCACGGCGTCCTTTTTACTCAACCCGCAAACTTTTGAATTCGCAAATACGACTTGATAAGATGAAGCTATGCACTTTAAAGTGAACCCGCAAACCATACTTAGGAAATTTTCGACAAAAATTTTTCTCAAATGGGCCAAAGTGTTGGGCCGAGATCTTTTTCATCAAATGAAATTTTATTCCAACCCATCACTATTCATAACAACCAAGTCCTCTTATCATGGCATATCTAATTTTATTTATCTTCTGTGTTGCAGTTTCAGCAGGAATTCCCGGTGTCAAAAAAAAAAAAAAAAAAGAAAATGACGACACCAACGGATCTAGTCTACCCAACTTCAAAATGGATAACGACCAAGGACAATAATTTCCAGCTTGATCTTCATACATTCAAGTGCAAGGAAGAAATCATATTATCCATTCTGAGAAATCACCACCTTGGGTATGCCTTTTCGGCCTCGATCCAAGTCCCTACAGTTTATCTTCAACAATTCTGGGGGACAATGAAGACCAAAATTGCCCAAGATAATAGCATCTACTACGAGGCCCAAATCGCAACTGAGACTGTCACCATCACAAAGGAACTCATTCGTAGTATTCTAAGAATGCCAAGTCAACCTCAATACGAACCTGAGGCTTCCGAAAATGAGCTCCTGGAGGACATGATGAGGA
Source organism: Craterostigma plantagineum (assembly GCA_027422505.1). Lineage (NCBI taxonomy): Eukaryota > Viridiplantae > Streptophyta > Magnoliopsida > Lamiales > Linderniaceae > Craterostigma > Craterostigma plantagineum. The sequence goes on from JAPQWV010000015.1 coordinate 6,642,224, forward strand.
TGGGATACTACTCGCCGATCAAGTTTGTCTCCCATTTTCAGAACTCCATGATCCCGCATCCATGGCGAACGCTCTTTGCATTTGTCAATAAGTGCTTCTCACCCAAGCACTCAGGATGGGATAGATGCAATATCACAATTCTTCGGATCTTCCATGGGATCGTGTTTCGAAGAAATTACGACTTTGCCAAACTTATCACCACAGATCTCGACGACCAACTTTACCAACGAACTAAGTCCAAAAAGCCACAGAATTTGCCATATCTCCGGTGGTTCTCCTTATCATCCACCATTTTCTGACCACAACAACAGGAATACCATCACGACCCGTGGAAGAAAACTTCACTCCACCCAAACTGCGCTACCTTCATAAAGGAAAGTCTGATGAGAAAGACTCGCGCACCGCAATGCCAATCCCTCACGAGTTACTCATTCTTGCAAACCCCGATCATATCGATGCATACTGCAAAGATTACAAAGTTCCTCACCCCACGACACAGGATAACCCACCTGAGTCTAACCCAGGGGTTAGTGAGACTGAGAGAGCTGAAATGAGCGAGAGAGAAAGAGAGAGTGAGACCTTGAGAGAAACCACAGAAACCAACCTTACCCCACAAGCACCACAGACTACATCTCAAGAAACAATCCCCGACCAACCACCACCATCCTCTGAACAAACAATACCTGAACAATCGCTCGAGGAACAACCACACATAGATGTTCCTGAGACGATCACAACTGCACCAACTCAGTCAGAAAGAGCCGGGTCAATCCCTAGGATAGAAGACGTCGTAGTCGACCCAACGACGCATGAGCGAACCCCATCAGATCATTCACTTGTCTCCCAACAGACAAGTGTCTCAACGCAACATGAACCACCCCAAACCTCCAGCAGCTCGGTTCCTGTGTCTGAATCAACTCGAGAAATACCCATTTCCGTGACACAGACCGAGCCTCAGCCTGATCCTCAGGCCACAACGTTCATAGAAGAGCCCCAAATAGAGGCTCTTCAAGGATTGGACGGAAGTCTCTCGGATGTTGATGATTTCAGCAGCTCACCATCCGCGAGCCACCGTACAGAACCTAGTTCTGGACGCGTGCTAACGGGACGCCTTGACGATCCCGGAGACAGTTTCACCCAAGCCCGTCCCACTGACGTGGCAACAATGACCCGAGCACCATCTCCAAAAGATGCGTCGCAAGGAGAAGTCGGAAGACCCAAGGACCCCGAAGTTCCACGAACTTCGGGTGACGAGGGCCACCGTCCAGAACCTAGTTCTGAACGTGTGCCAACGGCTCCCTCTAGTGGCGCCGGATCAATTCCAACACAGGTGACGACTGCCTACTTGGAGAATCGGCTGTTCGACTTCTTCGAGACCATAACCCTACCAAGGGTCAAAGGTCTTATTAAGGAGGCGGTTCAAGCAACTTCCACCGACAAAGGGAAGGCTCCCATATCTGACCAACCTCCTCCTCAACAGCCGGTACTTCCCCGACTTCTCACCTTGCCACCACGCAACCCGACGACACCCAACTTGTACACAGTGCCTCTGCTAGAGCTTTTTGATGTTGGCATTGCTCGCATAATTGATCTCGACAGCAACCGGAGCTTTGAAGAAGAAGACCTCTACCGGAAGCTGGTCGCAGGAGGCGTCATCCCATCTCCTGATGCGAGCATACCGACTGACACATGCCGCCAAGAAGGCCCCAGTCAGAAACGTCGTCACGACGATCCAGACGACCAGGATCGTCCTGAGGGGGAGAGCAGCAAGAGACCGAGAACCAAGTCTCCTGTTGCTCGCGGCGGAAGAGGCAGAACACGCGGGGTTCAAACGCGTGGAGGCAGTTCGTCACGACCACCTAATCCACCACCAAGGTCTTCCAGGGGCAGACAAGCTACACCAGGGCCGAACCAGACAACTTCCCTTGGTGGAGTCGAGTCTGCTCCCTCGAGGATCTCCACCCAACCAGTCCAAGCAACTACAACCCCTCGTCAAAAGGATCCTCAAGACTACATTGGCAGATATATCTTAGACGAGGAATGGATGACAAGAACAGAGACAACAGAAGAGTCCCGCCTAAGGATTGAAAGCGTTCGTAATTTATTAAAGGCGGCAGCAGCAGACTTCTGCTTCATCGAGCGAGAGGAAGAGGAGCAAGGAGAAAATCCTGAGGCAGATCTTCCAGAGCTTCCAGAACTCCTTCAGCATCAGGTGCCCGAGGAACCGACGCCAGGATACGAGTTCATAGAAACTCGTTGGAGAAACGCAAAGATCAAGGCACCCTTTCTTGAGGATCTTTATCCAAAGATCTGGAGGAAGGAAGAAGAAATAAAGGGAGTCAACGAGCTGAATCTTCGAGGCCTTGAGCATCTAAGAGGGACGTATAGGGGACTTAGCCATCAGATTATGCTCTGGGAAGTCACGGCCAAGAAAGGAATGAATAGAGATCAATACAGGAAGTACATGAGAGATCAATCGGCCATCTGCGATATTGTGGACGTCGAATGGGCGGTAGGAAGATATGTAGGCCCTGTCTTTGTTATTGATCGATATGACAGGAAAATTGTAAGATATTCAGAAGCAGATCTTCCCTATCTTCCACTGGGCGAACTCAACAAGATCTACAATATTTATCGCAATAAGTTTCCCCTTGACACTCACACAAGACGAGATGGTTATAGAGCTATCAAGGAGTGCATGCTGAGGCAGGTCAAGTATTTCGCTGCTCATGACTTCCAAATGGCCTTGGAAGCAATATGAGCAAGGTCAACCTGACGCGTCCAGACAACAGATACAAGGATCTCGAAAAGTTTGAAGAGGGATTTATCTTCCTTGAACCACAACCAGGGGTCACCTACATACAAGCACAGAAGAAAGTGAAGCAGGTGCTACTTCTGTCAGAGATCTCCAAATTCTCAGATGGAACATTGAAGATTATCCTCAACCAACTTCGGGCTAAGAAGAAGACAGTTTCCGAAGAGGACAAACTAGAAGGAACAGAACTGGAAGAGAAAGATATCCTACGGAAACTCATCGAGAAGATAAGATATCGGATCGTTCTTCGGAACGACATCAGACAGTTCGAGACTGCCCTTGGATTCAGGAAGACCTACTTGGCTCATAGAGAACCTCCACCTCCACCCCGCTCGAAGAAAAAGAAATGAAGACTTAGTTTATTTGCTCGATTGTAATTTGGACACTTAGGGGAGAATGTTAGGAATATTTTAGAAGTGTCCAAAATATTAATTCTAAGTCTTGTAATTTCTTTTCTATGTATTTTATAGATGTTTTATTTATGTAATTGGGTTGTATTTGTAATGGGCTTGTTAGGGGCCCAATGGGCTTAAATACCTCACAAGGTATTTAAGCTTAAACCCTAACTTCATTAATGTAAGTTTCCATTTTGCTAAAATCCCACGTACTCAACACTAAACCTCAAAAGCAAACTATTCACATATTACGAAGGTTTAATCTGTTGAAGTGTTCTTGGATAATCTGGATTTACAAAAGGGGGTGCTTGAGGCCGTGAAGGCGGGCAGAAACCATTTTCTAACCCCCGAACGCTTCACGGCCGTGAATAATAGTATACGAAGCCGTGAACGTGGGCAGAGACGTGTTTTTCTTCAGATTTTAAGTTGTCACGGCCGTGAGGATGCATATAAGAGGCCGTGAACCTCTTTGTGGCAGCATTAAAAGTCAAGAACAAGATAAGAAACGAAGTTAACTTATTTGGAATGAAACTTGTATCAAAGTCAGAGCAAATATCACGCTTGAAACAATTTTTCTGCATAAGACAAGACAATTAAACGCAAGGGCTGCTCAAGAGAGATTTTTGGCTGCACAAGTCTATGAAGATGATTTTGCTCATCTTTGTGGGGCTGAAGAGAGATGATTAATGAGATGATGAAAACTCTATATAAAGAGCCAACATGAGAAAGAATGAGGGAGAGGAACGTGAGGTAAAAAGGTACACAATTAAGCTCATATATGTACAAACACGTTGCCTCATTAAAACCCAAGAACACCTCCCATACACATATTTAGTTCGCTCACCACGTGCTCGATAAAACTACTCAGTGAAGGACGAATTCAGGGAAGCATTTATGATATCTTCGGTGTTAATTACGTGTTTTGTTGTGATCATTATGAGTAGCTAAATATTGTGTATTTGAGATGAGATGAACCCTAGTGCGATCGATCGTATGTTTACGTGTATTTGATGTTTTGCTATTGTTATGACTCGTTTAAGAAGCATATGATTTTGATTATGTCTATGTGATTGAAATTGTCTAGTTAACTCGATCATGTCTATGTGATTTAGTTAATATAGTTGGGAAATCGTACGCTACGCTCGAGAGAGGGGCGGACGATTAGACCACTCGTAAACGAGCGGAATAAACTCATCGCTAGAGATAGGTTGAACTACCCCGCCGGATTAGAGTCAAATCTAATAGCGGGATTCACCGTGATTTTAATGCGATCATTGGTTAAGTAGTTAGGGAAGCTTGCCCGGCTACTTAATGCGTTGATTAGTTGTTTGCGAGTCTCGTATGATAAGGCGCAGTTTCGTCAGTCGCATGAATTCGTACGCATGTTGTAGGAATCTCCACGGTCTAATAATAGCGTTGCTTACGTGTACTAGGTATATGTTTTGGTCGAGCTAGGGGATTCGAAATCTCAAATACGTCAGTTTCCATAAGGGTTTTCCTCTCCATACCATTTTACTCAGTTGTATTTTCAATTATTGTTATTTACCGTCTCAACAACCCAAAAATATTTACTAGGATATTTAAACGACGGTTTTCTGAAGTATATAGTTCCTTTGGGTTCGATACTCGAATACTTTCCATTTCTATGCTATTTTCGATAGGTACACTTGCCTGTTGAGCGTAGGATAGTTGTCGATATTCGTTTATTTTATTACTCGATCCGCTCGATCACACCCCACCTACACCACCAGCTATCGGCGATGATGTCGTCCCGCCAAACTTCGATGATCTCAATCTCAACGAAGACGACATCTTACCCAACCCTGGGAACATTGTTGATGCTGATGCTAAACCTTCTCAATCTACTACAATTGAGATCGCTTCTTCGGACACCGGACCCCAATCTAATGAACCTCCAATCGATACAAATGCGGCTAGCTCCTCACAGACTAATGTACCACTTTGGGCTCGCTCTCATCCTACGGATCAGATTATTGGGGATCCCAAATCCATTGTTTCGACGCGTTCAGCTACAATGAATGAAAGTCTGTTCGCTTGCTATCTCAGTCAAGCCGAACCATCACGAGTAGCTGAAGCTCTCAACGATCCTGTTTGGCTGATTGCAATGCAGGAGGAAATAAATCAGTTTGAACGTTTACAAGTTTGGGAACTCGTACCACGCCCTCACAACAGATCCATTATCGGCACGAAGTGGATCTTCAAGAACAAAAAGGATGAAGACGGTGTTGTCATTCGCAATAAAGCAAGACTTGTGGCTAAGGGGTACAACCAACAAGAAGGCATCGACTACGATGAAACTTTCGCCCCTGTTGCCAGGATCGAAGCAATTCGAATTTTTCTTGCCTTTGCTGCTCACAAGAACTTTATAGTCTATCAAATGGACGTGAAGACTGCATTTCTGAATGGATTTCTCAAAGAAGAAGTGTACGTTGATCAACCTGAAGGATTCTTGAGCGAAGAGTTTCCTCATCACGTATATAGACTCTACAAGGCCCTCTACGGACTAAAACAGGCTCCCCGAGCTTGGTATGACGTCCTTTCAGACTTCCTTGTTCAGTCTGGTTTCAAGAAAGGATCTCTGGATACAACTCTCTTCACCAAGCGGAGTGGGCCGGACATCATGATTGTACAGATTATGTGGATGACATCATTTTTGGATCGACTAAACCACAACTGTGTGAAGACTTCGCAGAATTGATGAAAGAAAAATTCGAAATGAGTATGATGGGCGAGCTGAATTTCTTTCTTGGTCTTCAAGTAAAGCAACTCCCCGACGGAATCTTCATCAACCAGTCCAAATACATCCATGACATCCTCGAGAAATATGGAATGAAGGATGCTAAGACTGCTGCTACACCTATGTCACCCTCTGGCCGACCCGACGCGGACCCATCTGGTGCTCCCGTTGACCAAACCGTCTATCGCGGGATAATAGGCTCTCTTCTGTACCTCACTGCTAGTCGACCTGATATCGTTCTCTCGACAGGAATCTGCGCTCGTTTTCAGGCTACACCGAAGGAATCACATTTCACTGCTGTCAAAAGGATTCTCCGCTATCTCAAAGGAACACCCAATCTGGGTTTGTGGTACCCCACTCGATCTGACTTCAAACTGCTTGGATTCTCTGACTCGGATTACGCAGGATGTAAGATGGATCGAAAAAGCACATCCGGAGCTGCACACTTCTTGGGCGGTTTCCTTATATGACCAGAACCCAAATTTACCCTTTTTTAATAACAATTTGACAAAATGGATCCGTAAACTGAGGGGGCCTGAATCATATTGAATACTTCTGACATGGCCTCATACGAAAGAGGCCCATAGTTTGTACAAATCATTTGTGATCTCATTAAAAGCCTATTTTTATTACAGCAACCAAAATCCAATCTTTCTCGTAAAAAAAAAAGTAAATTAGAGAAGAGTCAACCACTATTCCAAGTTTAAATATAGCGTATTAAATTTTAATCCATATATTTTATTTCCGTCACATGATAATTTCACCTAAAAAACCGATGAGCGACCATAATTTCATGTTAATTTTAGAGATTTTAATTGGGATTGACCAAAATTTCCCAATTACTTATTACCCTGATATTAAATTTCAAGTCGGTGGGTAAGCCAACTTGATAACTGCCAACATATGCAATGGAATGAATGACCATCGTCTTCAGCAACGGCCCCTTTTCCATAATATCTCCACTTTTTCTTCAAGTAATACATGACAGACATTTTATTGTTAATACTGCAATTTGAGTTCACTAATTTGAAAAGAATTACGGATTTAACTGTTTTTCTGGGTAAAATTTATATCTTTGAACCAAAACAAGAGAAGGGTCCTCTTGTCGCTCGTCTCAGGTAGTTCTGTTTCCATTCGATGAATAATTTAACCTGACAAATTTTGGCATATACGAACGATGATAAAAAGGACTTCCAAAAACTATGGCCCACGAGCCGTACATATTACATGTTCTATAGCCATCCATGTCTTCATATGACAAAGTTCTATGATTGATAAATATGTGGTCACCAAGAAAAAATAAAAGAAAAGAAAGTCTAACCAGACAAGACAACAATGCACAGTAAAGATGCTGAATTTTCTCCGGCAGGCAATATAACTCCTATGGTTAAAATCAAGCAAAGTCAGTAGTATCAAAGCACCACAACAGCAAAAAAAAAAAATACCTACAGTCAAGAAATCTAACCCTTCTTGTTTCTTGCATCTGATTTCCACTGTCTCCTGCTGAGCTGGACCCTCTTCGCCGGGTTTTCTTCTGCTTCGACGAAACCATCTCCTTCGAAATTTCCACAGCAATTGGATTCTTGCTTCGTTTCCCCGTTAGCTTTTCTTGCATCTCTTTTCCAATTTCTCAGGGAATGAACACGAACCGAACGATCTTCAGAAGGTGGGTTAGCAGGCGAACCGTCGATCTGCAAAGGGACGGGAAAGAAAGCGCCAGCTGTACGCTGATGGTAGTGATGGAGGTTGCCATCGTCGGCCTGTAAGTGAGTGGGCTTCATCGCAGTGTCTTGCTCGCGCTTACGAGCCCTATATCTGCGCTGCCTCTCGCGGTTCTTTAGACGACGGGCTAAGACTTCGTCGGGATTTTCTGAATCTTCTTCAGTTCCGTCGAACCGAAGCACGAGGGCGTCTTCGTACGTCGTAAGAGTCGAGGGGTATTGCAGATTGTCCATTTGGTCAGACTCATGCCAAAAGAAATTCTGCCTTTCTACGGAAAATCAGATAGCTATTTCCAAAAACTAGCAAGTTAGTTGAAACTGGGAAGATTTAAACTTCGAGGCTGATGATTCTGCTAAGCATAGCCTGCACATGGACGATCGATTGGTAAAAATTTCATACGTGGGAAAGACTTCACACGAAAGGCTGGAAAACGAGTAAAAAAAAAGAGGATCAAAGTCTTGATTTTACGTTTATTTCTTCTATCATTCGAGTAACTATCATGAACTTCTTTACAGCCTTATAGCTACATGAGAGGTGGAACTACTTTCGACTTTGCGAATTCAAACCAAACCTATGGTCACCAATTACTAGCAACGATGAACACGAAGTCACGACAAGTAACACCATTCATCTGATGAGCACTCTAAGCAGCATTTTGAGTTTATTGAGTTGCAATTAGTAGAATGTCAAGACAGCTTCAACAGATGATCTGTGGAGGGCTTTCCAGGTTTGAATTAAGGCACAAAATGTTGATATGAGGGCTTAAAGAAAAGATTAACAAACTGTGGAGCTTCATCGGTAATTTCAAATACTTGACATATATCTTTCTATTTACAACAGCCCTTGAAAGAGAAGACAATTGAAAGAAAAACAACGACTGCGTTTCCAACTTCAAGCATTCAAATAAAACTCCCCAAAGGCTCCATCGCAGTACATACGCCCCAATGCACAAGTAATCGGTTCAAGCGATTATCAGGTTCTCTATATACAAACAGGCATAACATATTTCCGCCCAAAAATACAATCAACAACACACCTTTGCGCCGCGATGAAAGAATCAATAACCCGATTTCCATCCATTAAGTGCCTAAAATGATGAATACACAAGCAAAACTCCATTTTCAAGCCCAATCACAGAACAACACACCAACAAATCAGGCGAAAAAAGTACATTGCAACGTAATAATAAATTCGGGTGGAAAACACGCAGAAACAATCGTATTTATCAAGGAAAAAAACGGCTAACATGAGTTCAAATCGATCGTGCTTTTAGCTTACATAAATTAGCTTCCTTCGCCCCTCGCCAATCTGATACTCATGGAGTGAATGCGTCGTTTCGATGTACGAGAAATCTGAGTTTACAAACATCATTTGGTAGATTATAAAATTAGGGCTAATTACACTTGGTGATCCTATAGTTCCATACTAATTATAATTAAGCACCAATATGTTTCCGATTACTACATTAACAGCCTTGTGCTTATAGACAATAAAAATCGTCCCTCCCTACTCAAGCTCACAAAGTACAGGCGAAACAATTTAGACTTATCTAATTAATTCAGTTTGGTCTATGTTATTTGCAATTCAATTAGCTATATTAAACGTAGTTATAAAAAATAAAAAAGAAATTTTTGTAGGAAATGCTTCTACATCTTCATGCATATAAGAATTAATGCGTGGAATATAAACCATATAGCGAGTGTTGTGAAAATGAAACCGTCAAATTTCAATTTCAATTATGAGCAATTTTTTGAAATTGCTTGTCTTCATTTCGTATGAAATTAGGACGTCATTTATGACGTCATAAACGGATAAAGATTGGAAAAGAGAAAAAAGGAAAAAGAAATCCAAGAACAATCCTGGAAAACAAGGGTTCTGAGTTCTGTGACCCAAAATGAAGATTACCTATGTAATGTAATACATATGACAGAAATCTCAACCATTTTGGATTTCCACAATTATTCTCCCTTATTCTTCTTCACCAAACGCTGAAAGAATTACAACTTAAGGTCGCCGAAGATCTCTGAAAATGGCCATCGAATCCTTTGCTGTTGCTCGACCCTTCTTCACATGTAAGTTTATTCGCCTTTAATCCTAAGACATTGATTTGAAATACTTCTTGTGTGTTCGTAGCAAAAGAGGCGAAATGAATTGCCGGTCATGTTAGAATTAGTTTTAATCAAAATTCGAGGCTATTGTTTCTGCATTTTTTTGTTGGGGAATGAGCTGTTTAGTATCTGCTGTTTCTTTGCGAGCTTCAATGCAGTGAAAAAAAGCGCAGGCCATGGATTCAAATCAAACCCCCCAATTGAGCACAAAGGACGACGATCGCCTTGGCATCAACAAAGCCAGCAAAAACATCAAGAAAAGCCCTCTAAACCATCCCAATTGCCCAAACCCTAATTCGAACCAGCTTCAGCAGACGCAAATCTACAATGTCTCGAAAGAGGGATTTTCGAGAAATGGTTCAGCGAATGACGGGCCCGCCTCTGCGCGAGCCCTTGCCTAAGAGCAACCCTAAGCCGCCAAACAAAAGCTCGCGCATTCTTCCCCCGCCTTTAATCCCTACTGCTCGCCCAAGGCCCTTAAATAGCGCTTCTAATTCGAATGATATGGTTCGATTTGATCTCCTTACCAAAACAGAACCAATTTGATCCTTTTTCGCCTAAATGTGTGGTTGAGTTTAACTGTTAATGAGTAGTCTTATCTGTCTGCTTATATGCACTTACTTTGCAGAATGACATCGTTGATTCGAACCCTCAAAATGTGCCACCTCAGCCACCGCCGCCGGAAAATGTTATTTCGCGGTGTTATCTCCGACTGCTGAGTATCTATCGAGTTTGCCGACTGATTTCTTGAACCCTTCGCCTTATTTCTCGCTGATTTTGAGTCCAAAGTGGAGAATCAATGATCCTTTCATGGCTCAGATGGGTTCCAAGAATCGATGATGCTTTTGTTAACCTTGGAAAAGTGAGGTCTTTGGCGCAGTTCGTCGTCTTCTCTCTTATTCGTTTTAAAGGATTCTCTTCTGTTAGGTTAGGTAAGCTGTGGATGATTTTGTCGCCGTTTTTTTACTGAATGGTTCTTACCTTGTTTAGCATTTCGAAAAGTCTGGTTTGGCGGAGATTGAATGAAGCTTGCCGTTTAAACATCTAAGGTGCATATTTTTTGTAGAACTTCGGATTTTTTTTTCTTAACGGTCTTAGAGAACTTGTTTTTCCGTTTTTGTTTTTTTTCTGTTTGTAAGACGAAGAAAAAATGCAGGCTAGAGAGACCTCTGCAGATACGTCGTAGGTAAGAATGTTCTAAATATGTATTATGAATCTTTATCTATTTCCTGCGTTTTTCTTTCCTTGATGATTACGTTAGCGCATTCTCTCTCACGCAGACGACGTTGGAAATATCGATCTTATTTTTTTTCCCTAACTTCCTAATGCTTCGTGCGTTATATGCGCCGTGCAGATTCATCGGCGCACCGTTATAAACTAATGTAACTACTTTTTTTCAGTTGAATTAATTTTTAGGTATTCTCATTCGCCTGCGTTTGTTGCGACTGAAGCGCCTTTATTTGGCGCGTTCTGAGCGCTGATATTCGTAGGATTATCTGATGCTTTCGCGGTGAAAGTGCGCCGATCCGTTATTTTTCATCGCAGATGATAGCAGATAAAAAAAAATGTAACTTTTTAGGTCACTATGGAATTGAAAAATGAAACGATAGTCAGGCATTAGAAATTTCTATGCATGTATTGTAGTATATATTTTCAAATATTCACGCTTGATATAAATCAACATACTGACATTAGTAAGCGTCAAGCTTTGAATTTCCCTCATTTATTCTTTGTCTGGAAATTACTTGTTGGTTTCCTTTCAAGAAATAATGTGCCTATGGACTATGAAGATTTGCATGCGCTTATGTCTATTTTTGAAGAGTAGTTAGACTTGAATGGACTCTCTTTTTTTTTGTTACAAATTGAAGAATCTGTTGTTTGCAGTTTCTCAATCACAATTAACACTTTTTTGGGGCAATTTGATGTCCCAACATAAGTTTCATTTAGGTTTCAGACCCCTGTCAAAATTTTTAGTTTTAAGGACCCGATACTTGTAGTACCATTTCATTATTCTGCAGTACCACTTCATTGTTCTTCAGTGTCATTTCATCGTTCTACAGTACCACGTCATTGTTCTGCAGTATCGTACTGCAGAACAATGAAGTGGTACTGCAGAAATCGGGTCGGTAAAACTAAAAATTTTATGACAGGGGCATGAATCCGATTTAAAACTAAAAGAGGTCTGAATCATAATTAACACTTTTTTTCAGCTATTATATATTGTTATGCTTTTTCTAAAAAAATTCTAGAGTAACTGAGACAAAGAAGCGTAGAACTGAACTTGGGAAGTGTTCGAGATTTACCTCAAAAAAAAAAAAAACGAAAATGACAGTTTTCGTGCAAATTCATTTTCTTCGGCTGACTCAGAATCTAATAATCGAGTCAAACTTTAATAAAATAATAGTTGTGTCTTATTCAATCTCCGTTTACTTGTTCTTCGCCAAAGTCATGGAAGGAACAGTTTATGATAAAGAGATTTATTTAATTACGCGGTTTTATTAGCCGGCGAGAGATAGGGACAGAGAGAGTGAAAGATTATTGAGCTTTGTGAAGAAAGATGGATTCCCAGCAATTACTTCGTTTTGATCCGTCGGAGCTCATCTTTCCATGTATGTAACTTTACCTTAACCTCATTCTGTTTGATGAAATCCCTCTGAATTATTGTGAGAAATATGGATCCCGAGCAATTACTTCGTTTTGATCCGTCGGATTCGGAGCTCATCTTTCCATGTATGTAACTTAACTTTGACCTCATAGTGTTTGATAAAATTCCTCTGAAACTATCTGCTTTGTTATGAAGAATACTTCGTCACAAAGTTTTCTCTTTTACTGATAATTCTGATTTGATTTGGGCAGTTGAGTTGAACAAGCGCCTATCATCTTACATTGTTCTGTCGAATATTACCAGAAACCATGTTGCTTTTAAGGTGATTTTAGCAGTTCTAATGATTGACTTTTTCTTACATCATACTAAATTTTGGTTTGATTTATCTTCCCAGATGAAGACCACAAATCAGGCAAAGTATGGCGTCAGACCGAGAATTGGAATTCTTTCGCCTGGCTCGACTTGCAAAATCACGGGTTTGTTGGTTTTATGTCTTAGAAGAAGGATTTTTTTTTTTTCTTTTCATTTTTTTCCTTTCGTTTCTCTGTCGGAGTTGATCGTATGTATGTCCTTGTCTATGTTCTTGATTATTTATTATTACATGAATTTGCAGTGACTACGAATGCTCCTAACAGCACAAGGTGCAAAGACAAGTTCATGATTCAGAGCACCGTTGTAAGCCCTAATTCAGTCTTAGAAGATGCTCAACAGATCGTAAGTTTTAACTGCAAATTACGTCGAATTTCCATGGCTTTTTAGCTCGGTTGATTTCAGTAGCGTCTTTTCTATTTGGTCATTTGTTACTGCATGTAGTTCGAAAGGGTTACGGTTCAAGGATTCCAAGAACACCAAATGCGAGTGTTTTTTCGCCATCCTAGCCAGATTTCTTCTTCCCCTGGGCCGCCAACGACAGAAACTTCGAATTCTAATGTTTCTGAGGTGTTCTTGAAATGAAATTGATGTTATTTCTCATGGCCCATATCCTTTATTTGTTAAAATTTAACATATTTTAAGTGTGTTTAGTTACCTTGTTTTATGCAGGTCAATACCTCAGAATCTATCAACAGTGCTTCACAGGTAAAAATTATACTTTCAACTGCATTCCGTACTTTCCTTAACGCCGAAAATCGCCAAAGGCTCGATAATTCTCGCTGTTATTGCAAGTGCTAGAATTGTGTTAATCAATTTTCATAGCTGACTTTTGCTTTTGCTTTGTCTCGGAAATCCGACAAGCAAATGCGCGCGACAAAACTTCTCAAAATCGAACAGTCAGAAATTCAATTTCTCTGTGAGCTGATTTATGTTTTTCCTGTTTCTTTTATTATAGTTTTTGCCATTCCAATAAGCTATATGCTCATTTCGTCGTGTTTCTCTTAAATTTTCTTGGCAGTTAAGCTGAGTAAGGAGTCATCGTCCTCCCTCAAGCTGTCCAATATGACCGAGAACACAGTTGCTTTCATGGTAAAATATTTGCTTATCATCAGTTTATTCCAAATTTATTCGCCATTATTTTTTTCGACCTTTTAACTTCCGTGAAATCATTTTCAGGCAACGACTAGTAGCTCGAAGCATTCAGTCGAGCCAAGTAAAGGTCTCATTGCACCACACTCTACAACTTCTCTTACAGGTGCTTATATATGTTCGTTTTCCGCATCGCTTAATCTTAAATGAAAGAAACCCGAAAATTTGGTCTTATTGTTTCTTGTCCATTCGATGAGAACTGTTGTATGACCACTTCACCTAAAAACTTAGGCTTGAAGGGTTTATATCATATTTTAAATTATATCATTTCCACCACGCTCACTATACTATTTTCTTTCTTATCTAGTCTTAGACATTGTAATTTTGATTTAATGCTTAGTTGTGAGGATTTGTACCCATGACCTTTAAGTTGAACTCTGATACCATGTTAAATAACCCCTTTCACCTAAAAACTTACGCTTGAAGGAAGCGTATCATAGTCTAAATTTATATCGTTTCCAACAATAACTTGTATGCAGTGAAAATGGCGTTGAAAGTCGAGTTCCCTTCTCGCTTGCAAAGCGAGGATAAGCTCGTCATTCGTAGTATGATCGCAACTACAGAGGACCTTAGCAAACAAGATATGGTAATGAAATTCTTCCTTCCTTACAACCACAACATTTCTTCTATTTCCTCGACTTACATGGTCGATTTTTTTCCCTTTTCTTTTTCTTCTTCCTATAGTTCGATATCTCGCCAGTCGAAGAGCACGAAATCCAAATCCATTACACTCACGCCCTCGAATCAGTAATAAGAGGCGTAGTCTTTGTCTTGATGACTCTGCTCTCGTGGTACCTCATGAGGCGCACGATATCCTTTATATGGTTCGATTTTTCGAAAAACAATTCGCCGTTACGACCACTTTTTTTTTTCCAAAAATCGCATTCTCATCATTACGGTGGTTGTTAAAAAAAAAAAACGAACAGGAGTTTGGTAATGATGGCGGTGATGCTGATGGTGAAGATGATTAGAAAAATGGTGTCAGATTCTGTCGAAGATTGGATCGTAAAGACGCTCATATACGTCCTCATGCACGTCGTATTCGGGCGAAATAAGGCGAACACTGACGTACGGAAAGATTGAGGCTTCTACTTTATTTTTTTTGGTAACGGAAAAGCGCGGAGAACGACGATCGGAGCTCTGTAGGGGTTTTTGGGGGGTGAAGGAAGATGGAGATTAGTCTATCTGGGCTAACTATTCACATCTATGTTTGAAGTTTTTAGCACGCATCAAATATGTAGTGTGGAATTTTGATGTAGGTATATTATAAAGAAAATTATTATTTTTCTCATCATTATGTACAAGAACAAAAAGTGAAATTGTTGAACTGTCTAAAGTTTACGTAATTGGATTAAATACAATTTCTTATTACCGGTATATACACATAATACCTATTTGAATAAAAATTTACAGATCAGTACCTATGTCAGAAAATTTTACAAATAGGTGCCCGAGTTAATTTGTAACAGTCTCTTCAGTCACGTCGTACCTTCCTGTGTGTGTATTGCGTACCATAACACGTTGATATAGGGTACCTAAATGTGTTTGTACGGCGTACCTAATGTGTAAATAGGGCATACATAAATGTGCTAATACGGCGTAATTTTTTTTTAAACATATTACCTACCACAATACGTTGATATAGGGTATCTAAATGTGTTGTATGGCGTACCTGCGGCGGATCGGATACCTATCTGCAAAGAATTTATTCTGTTAGGTACCTACATATAAAAATAATGGTGTCAGGATACCAAATTACAAGTTTTTTTTACAGAGAAGGTATTTATGTGTAAAGATCCCCTTCCTATTATTATTATTATTTTGGAATATTTCTACTTAATGGAATATGTATTTGTTCCACACAGTTGAGGCCAGACTAATATCGAGGAATAATGTGAATATGTCCTAAATTCATATAGTACGATAGTCATGACGTTGGACATATCTCAAGCTATTAGGTCAACCTCAAGTGGACGCATAATGCATACTGTTTACATGTTTATTGCGGATAAAATAACTGTCCCGATAAGTTCGGGGCAGGGTGATGATTTTGCTCTACTTTCGTTTATTTTCTTTCTATAAATCTATAATTTCCACTCTTAACTGGTTATGAGAATAAGCCCAAAATCCGTCATGTGATTGAAACTCACGACGGAGAATATCAACCCCTAAGGCCATCTCCAACCATTTCTCTATATATAGAGTTGCTACAGTACAATTCCTCTATATTTACAGTATGAATAGTACTAACAAACTCCAACCATCATCTCTATATTTTCCTCTATACTATATAATATTCTTAAAGAATTTCCTTTTACAGTAATTTATATATAAATAATTGGATCATAATTTAATTATTAAAATTTCGAATTTTATATTTTATGGTCAAAATTAAAACTTTTATGGTTCTTAAAAGGTAATTAACTTGATTGTTTAATGGAAAACAGAAAAAAATTAATATTTAAATAGTTAAAACAAATACAATCAAAAATAAACTTAAAAGAAAAACTGACAAAAAAATTTATCTCTCCTCGTCATCATCATCTTCCCCGTTTTTCACTTCCATTCCCCCATTTTGTTGAGGTATATGCCCTAGATGTCGTACGAG
Source organism: Craterostigma plantagineum (assembly GCA_027422505.1). NCBI lineage: Eukaryota > Viridiplantae > Streptophyta > Magnoliopsida > Lamiales > Linderniaceae > Craterostigma > Craterostigma plantagineum. The sequence goes on from JAPQWV010000015.1 coordinate 6,658,756, forward strand.
GACTGTGAGTACGAGGGCAATTTGCTAGTTTTGTAGTGTTTAGTGATGTAATTTGATTACTTCTATTAATGGAATGACTTTATTCATCATTAATTAATTATTGGATGAATAAATTAAAAGGCAAATTATTAATTAGTCTAAAGATTTTACCTTGCAATCTGGGTGGATAAGACAAATTAATAAAATCCAAATATTGGCAGTTCAGTTACTGATTCTGTGGGGACAGAGAGGGGCACCAGTAAGCTGAGATACTGCAATATTAAAATAGTCTACAAGTCTAAGTCTCCAGTAGGGTGACTGGAATGACACGTATGACTTGTTTGTCGATGGGTCCAATATGGTTGTGCCAACCGTTCACTTGGGAAGTGGGAGCCCATGACAATGATACAAGATGAATCAGGGGATTATCTGTATTTGGACACTGACTCGTAATCGAACGATCACACGCTTGGATTCTCCTTGATCGATCGATTGATTGTAGTGTATGCGTGAACCTTAGACTGAAAGGGTTAACTTGGGGTTGATCTTGAGGTCTTGACTTGTCACTAGTTTGCTAGGCCCGTCTTGCCGGTGGCATGTGTCAGCGCGAAATGCGGTCTTGACTTTTTGATGTGATTGCCGGTTGAACCGCGGAGCGGGATTTACGGTCTCGATTAAATTCGAGGTTAACGTCCTATGGCAAGTTTAAGTGCGGGAAGTTATCCAAGTCTCTGGCCAGAGCATATAACTGCCTCACGATAGTCGTGGAGTGCAGTTTCAGAACTTTCACCGACATAAACGACATAGAGTCGAGTTCTGTAAGTTTGACTATGCGTGACTTTCACTCTACCGGGACAAACGTAAAGGGTTTATACGTATGACGAAATCTACAGTCGGTTCATGGATTATGATTAGATGAAATTCGTACTCAACTTGGGATCTGTTCGGTACCACGGGGCTGACTAGGTGAATACCGAACTCCTGGATACCTCCTGGGCCGGTTGAGACGAACCAAGAGAGTCGGGCTTAGAAAGGGCAACCGATACAACGTCGTCATCAGAGAGAGAGACAAGGCTAGGTCCTAGATTGTGACATTAGGGTTTGGGGCTTGGCCAAAATCTTGATCGGCCGAAAATACTAAGTTTGACTAGTGAGGGGTAAAATGGTCTTTTCACCTCACGATATATTTTTGAAATAAAATATTTGATATTGAATATTTAGTATATGATTTAAATTAGATTTAGATATTTATTATTTTGTTAGTGAAATAATATTGTTTAATTTGGAATTAAATAATGTATATCGGATATATATATATAAGTTTCGAATTTTTATTAGATAAAATTTCGAAAATTATTAAATATATTTATATTGGATATTATATATTTAAAATATACTAAATATGATATTTTAATTAATTAAGGTATTGGATATTTAATTAATTAAATATAAAGTTTAAATTTTCAATTCATTACTTGGTAAAACGAAGACTTGGTAAAAGGGGAGGTTTGAAGATTTTTCTCCACCCACCTTAACCTATTTTTGGCTAATCCTAAGAGGTATAAAGAAGGATTTTCGAGATCCTAAAGGGAGTGGAAGCTAAATTTTCGAAATACAAGCCAAAGAAGAAAAAACTAAGAGTTTTCTCCTCTCACCACTTTCTCTCTCGCACTCTCTCTCTCGGGGGCAACAAGCAGTTCGTTTTTGACCTAGCCGCACATGCAAGAACAGCTGCGACGTTAGTAAGGTGCCGGCGTGATGATCTTGCGCAAAGAAGGCTTCACGTTTGTGTGCTTTTGGCGTAGGAGAGGGGCACTACGCCTCGGGGATTCGAAGGATTCGAAGCTAGCCATTGTTAAGAGATTTCAACAATGTATCATGGCTGATCCTTTATCTCTTTATGTCAATACGTTCTCGTGTTTATAGCCGAGCGATCTTGGATAGGCGGGAGATCCCGTAAAAGTTTTAAAATTCCGCCGTTCTAGGAACGTGGGTCCAGGGACCCTCGGGGATTCTCAACACATTTATGTCTCTTCTTTAACAGAAAATCAAAAGAAAAAACGAAAAAAAAAAAAGAAATTGGGATAGCGGGTGAACAGTGCCCCGCTACAGATCGCGGGGCACTGTAGACTCCGCTGATTTTGGCGTCGAGTTTGGCGGTACGTTGGAGATGCCCTAAGCCATCGGACAAATTCATATGACCCACTTTGACATATTTGCTAAGTAAGCATGTGATGAGATTCTTTGTACCACTTTTTGTCCACATAACAGATATTTGACAACCAAGGATTCGGAATTTTTTCTTTTACTTTTATTTATTTTATAATTTTCTAATTACATGTTACACCAGATCCTAAAAATCATAATTATTTAATTTGATTTGTATGATATATCCAAATAAACATATTTAACTTATTATTGTTTCTTTACGTCTTATCTTAAATTTTTCGATATTTATATATCGTTGTATTTATTCTAAAATATGAGATATGAAATAGTATATAATTGTGGGACATAGGATCCGATCCCACGACACGAGCCTATTCTCCATCAATTTCTTCCCACATTGTTTTTTATCGTTTTTTTTTTTTATTTTCTCCCTTGACGTACACAGTCCAAAACACAGAATACGGGAAAAAAAGGATTGCATTATTACATCACAAACGTCCAATCTCAACGAAGCTGCAGCGAAGTTTCTTACACCCAATGCATTTTGTCCAGCAAACGCCAAATTCGTCAAAAAATTAACCCAAAACTGTAATAATTCTTCATACGTGGTAATCTCCTCCTTGTATAGCGTGTGACATCAATATCCTAAGACAAAACCCATGTTTGACATCGTACATACAAAGATATATTATAAAAATCCACTGATAAGAAACTACAACCGCCCATCTTAAGTAATAATTAAGCTACAACACTCTTCATGGGTTTTCCATTACTATTACTTCCGAAGGTAAACCTACTCATAATCTCAAGCACAGCATCTTCCCACGGCCTCATTGCAGCAAGCCCAGTTATTACATCGCTGCTGTGGTCTTCCGTGCTCAAGTTCTGCTTCAGTTTCAGACCGGTGAGAGAAGCAAGCGTTGACATGCTTCACTCTCTAAGGCTGTTCCTTTTTCAGATGGGCCAGATCGCCTTCGGCGGCGCCGGCGGCGATGCTCCGACTAGGTTCAGGCTTCGGAGGGCCGTACGGCTGATGCACGAAAGTGTAGGCTATGCAATGAGGCGCGTGCGCTGGCCGCCGCCGGCGGATGGTGATTTTCTTGATTTGTCGACGCTTGCTCTATGATGTTATATATATAATATTATGATGTACTTCATTTTTTGATGGTGAGTAAGATTATTTTGGATCTATGATGATGATGAAGTTGAAGATGAACGATATGAGTTATTAGACATCTCCAACTGAGAAATTATCAAAATGCAAATTCATTTTAAAACTCAAACTGGGTAATTCTTCTCTTAAGTACGGTTAAATTCAGTTTCAAACTAGACTATTTTGGTAAATATACAGATTTTTATTAATTTTTACTTTACATTTACTAATTAGACTACGATTTATTTTAGTTCGATGGGAAAAATATGTAGTAAAACTAATAGTAAAACTATTAATCATAGATATTAGTCTCAGAGTGTATTTTCGACATCAGTACACATCTCGTTTAAGGTTTATGAGATTATTTTTGTTTTCATTATTTGTGTTACTGCATAGAATTGCAATTTATGGTCGCAGGAGCCCGACCAGCATCAATATATGGTAGACGTGAAAGCTAAAGCAACGGTAAGTAGCTTTCCTTTTTCTAGTTTTATTCTACATAGCAATAATAAAGCAACAGACACTTTAATGCAATTTTATAAACGGTTAATTTAGGGTCAGCCCAAAACATATTTTCATTTAAAAATAATGACTTATGTAAATTACATTTAGAGATAAGGATCCAATTAACTTTCATTTAGAGATAAAGACTCATGTGGTACCACAAACCCATGAAATGGTACCACAGAGACAGACCCATAAAGTGGGACCACAGACCCATGAAGTGGTCACATACCCATGAAGTGTTATTGCAGACCAATGAACGGTTACTGTGAAGTGGTATGGGGGAGCCATGAAGTGTTTCCGAAAAAAATGAGTCCTTAAAACTTGTTGGGTGTGCAATCTCCCACACCGAAAGAATGAAAGGAAAATGAGTTGGTTTATAAGCTTGTGGGTTCACTCCCTCTATTGCCAATTGGTTTTAGAGAGGAACCCCACAAGCTTATACGGGTTTGGGCTTGGGCTGGAATTGGGCCTGAAAAATCCCTAAGTGGTGCGGTGAGCGTGGACGAACACGTGAGGGTGACCTTCAGATGAGAAAAAATTCTAGCCCGAATACGGTGTGGGTGGTGTGTCCCCGGCCCTTGTAAGACGATTCGTGAACTGCGAAGGAAAAAGCGCTTGTTGCAGTGATTGCGGGGAAGCGCTTGGCGCAGATAATCGTCGTAAGGGAGGCTCATTGTGTGGTCTTGAGTTTGAGGGGAGGATTGTTGGGTGTGCAATCTCATCCCACACCGAAAGAATGAAAGGAAAATGAGTTGGTTTATAAGCTTGGGGGTTCACTCCCTCTATTGCCAATTGGTTTTAGAGAGGAACCCCACAAGCTTATACAGGTTTGGGCTTGGGCTGGAATTGGGCCTGAAAAATCCCTATAAAACTAATGCATTTTCTGACATGGATCTGAACTGTAACTGAAACATAAAATGAGCCTAAAACGAAAAAGACCCTTTTATAAATGTAAATTGTAAAATAGCAAATGCATATTTTGGTACAACGCATCTTTGTGTTCTATTGAGGAGAGAGAAACTGTATAACTCATTTGGTAATTCTATTGGGGTAATTCTATTGGCACCCACCTTTTTTTCTATTTGCACCTCTAATTAATATGTAGAATAAACATTAACTATATATCAATTACATTCCACAAATAAAAAGGAAAAATGGAGTTTAATGTTAATTATTTAAGTAATATTAAATAAATACTTGCCGTTTAAAAAAGGTAATATTTTCCATTTGGCGGGCATGGTAAATGAAGGCCCGCCCCACCCTAGGAAAGCGGGCTTGGTGGGCCCGGCCCGTCAAAAAAAATAAAACGAAAAAATTATGTAAACTAATGAAGTTGAGTTACCCCTAGTCAAATTTAAATTCTTTAATAAAAATTTATTTAGTTATTAAATTTGATTAAACTAAAAATTGGATCTCAAACTTATACAATTCAAGTATATATTAATTTTTTAAAAAATAGTTTATGATATTTGGTGGGCCTGTCCGTGACCCGTGCGGGCTTACCCGCGTAGGCCCGCCCTTTGGCGGGCCTGAGAATGGCAGTCCGTCCTGTCCTACTGGCGGGTAGCGGGCCTGGTGGGCCTGGCCCGTTCTAAAAAATAAAATCAATTACATAAAAAAATAAAAATTATTAAAATAAACTAATGAAGTGAATTACTCTTAATCAAATTTAAATTCTTTAATAAAAATATTTTGTTATTAAATTTGATTAAATTAAAAATTGGATCTCAAAGAATATAAAAACCTATATAATTCATTTGTATATTAAATTTTTTTAAAAAAATATATTTTGATATTTGACGGGCCAAGGCGCGGCCCGCGCGGGCTTACCCGCATAGGCCCGCCCTCTGGTGGGCCTGAGAAATGGCAACCCGTCCCGTCACTTTGGGGGGCCCACGGCCTGCGGGCCCATTTGACAATACCAGGGTGGGCGGGCCGGCCCGCGGGCCACGAGCATTTTTGTTAGTTCTAAACGTGTCATTAGTTAAGATGATTTAATTAATAATTTTCGAATACTCCATGTAATTAATATTATTGATAATGGAAAATAAGTTAATAAAATATTTTTTGTTGAATCATGTGATTATTTAAAATTATTATTACAAAAGTCAAGTGTTTGGGGGGTGTAAAGAGTAGTATGAGGGTGTAAGGGTTGTGAATAGTAGGACCATAACTCATTTACGCCACGTTTGGACTTCGGATTCCATTTGAAATTTAGATTTCGCCCAAATCTTCGGTTTGGCAATCCCACCGATTTTGATTTCGGTTTCGTCCAAATCCGAGGGATATCCAAAGTCTTGTAATTCGTCGGATTTGAAATTCCTTGTCAAATGGCCCCTTTTCGAAATCCAAAGTTGAGCATGTAACGTTTCTCGTAACTGATAATAATAATAATAATAATAATAATAATAATAATAATAATAATAATAATTATAACAACAACATAACAATAAGGGGTTTTTACACATAACTACCTATTTGGAAAAAAACTTGTAATTTAGTACCCAATCAGGATTTTTTTATATATAGGTACCTAACAGAATAAATTTTTTGTACATAGGTACCCGATCCCCGAAAGTAATCATACAACACATTTGGGTACCCTATCTCAATACATTTGGGTACCCTACATAATAGAAAATGGTACGACGTATGTTATATTTAGGTACGCCCTATGTAACACACAGACATGCCGTAGGTACGACGTATGTTATATTTAGGTACCCTATATCAACACATTTGGGTACCCTATATAACAGAAAATGGTACGACGTATGTTATATTTAGGTACGCCCTATGTAATTCACAGGCATGCCGTAGGTACGACGTATGCTATACTTAGGTACCATATATCAACGTATTATGGTACGCAATATACACACAGGAAGGTACGACATGACTAAAGAACTGGTAAAATTAAACCGGGTACCTATCTGTAAAATTTTCTGACATGGGTAGTTATGTGTAAAAAATTTATTCAATTGGGTATTTTTTTATAGATTACCGTAACAATAATAGTATATTATAATATAATAATAATAATGAAAAAATATAATAATAATAACAATAATAATAATTAGGAGGTGAACGATGAGTCAAGCCGATTCACAAGCTCGATGAGCCGACTCGAGCTTGTCATGGATTCGAGTATGAGCCGGCTCGAACTCGACGAGCTCTTGTCAAGGTCGAGCTCGTCACGGGTTCGCGAATGAGCCGGCTCAAGCTCACTCGTGGGCGCTCGAAAGCTCGCAAACCGGCTCACGAACTTGTTTTTTTATATTATTCATGATTTTTATTTTATTTCATTTGTACTTTTTGAAATTATTTTAGAAAAAGTTAGAAATCGAGTTCGACGAGCTTCAGGAGCTCGAGTCGAGCTCTGTTTGAATTTCGAAATCCTAACATTTGCCAAACAGTGAATTTGGATTTGAAATTACGATTTGAAATTCAAAATTTAAACTCAAGCGATTCCGTTCAAATACACGCACTCTTAATCATTTTGAGTTGGATTTTGATGTTCAATTTTCAGATATATTATGAAATTTGTAGTACCGTTGGAGATGTTCTAGTGTGAATTGTTGTACAAATTTCCTGCATTTACGCGTGAATTTGAATGTTAGCCGTTGTAATTGGGCCTATAATCGTTAACGGGTCCAAACTATTCAGGCCCATAAAGGCCCACTAACGTCCGTTAGATTCATTTGTAGTGTTTGGTTTGGTTTACCTTGAACTGATTTCAACTGGTGATCAGTTATCTTGAATGACAGTTCTGCCCTTGACATTGAATAACATTACTGTACGCTAATTGCTTGTTCTTGTCATTGCTTCACCGTTTTCCATCATGGCCATTGCTGTGAAGGAAATAACAATAGCTTGCTATATTTGGTATCATCTGTACTACTATATTATTATTATTATTATATAAAGGGTGTGAATTGCTATAAACTGCCACTTTTGCAATTTATTTCATTTATTTTTATTTAAGTTCTTTAATAATTTTCATGTTACTTTTTTATTTATTGTACTTACACTCATAAACATTATTTTTCTTTTATATAGTTATAAATTATATTTAATCAAGTCGACAATAAATTATAACTCTAAAAATTAAGAGCAACATAAAATATTAAATCATATGTACACGCATAGATTGTGCGAAAAGTACTAGCGATAATAATATTGCCCACTTCTAAACTTATACTCCCTTTGTCTCAAACCGTTTTGGACATTTGGGAGTTGGCATGGGAATTAAGAAACTGAATATTTTAATAATGTAGAACAATTAAAAGGTAAAATAGTATATATTTCGACACGTCTTTTAAGAATATTTAATATTATTATATTGATTGTTTGCGATACTTTTTTTGCTAAATAAGGAAATGTACAAAAGATGTGGGACGCCCGATTAGTAAAATGTATAAAATGGTTTGGGACGGAGGGAGTATAATTTTCTAACAACATAGACTACTTATGAAACTCTCCGTTGAACATTTACAACTAAATCAAATTTCCTACTATAATTCTTATTAGTATTTTCCTACTATAATTCCTATATTTTACAGAAATGATATATCTTGTTGATTTAGTCTTTTCAATTTCAAACTTCTACGAATTCGATATCTTTCACACTTTGGCTTGATTGTTGATGTTTGAAATTTGATTGTAATCTTCAAAATAAAACAAAAAACAGAAGAAAAAGTTTAAACACAAGATTAAATAACTGAATGTTATATTAAATTGGGGTAATTCCCTATCAGTCCCATTTGATTTTTCAAATTCATCTTAAATACCGCTCGAATTAATTCTTTCTGTTTAATACATGTTTGAAAATTTCTTCCTGTTTAGTACATAAAAGATCTTTTCAGCGTTAAAAAGACGAAAATATCCATGCTCACACATAAAAAAGCTGAATAAATTATTTCACATGAATTATACCACAAAACTTGTTATTATATCGATAAAATTGAAATTATACCAGAATTTGGTAGAAATTATATCAACTGTTACCGATATTAAACCAATAAATAACGTTATTTAAATTTTATATTGCAAAATTGAACATTTTACCAACTGATTATTGCTATTATACAAGAAATTGCAAAATTATACCATATATTGTTATTATTATACCAATAAATAACATTATTTTAATTTTATACAGCAAAATTGAACAATTATACCAACAAATTTTGCAATTATAGCATAAATTGTGGAAATTTTACCATCTATTTTCGTTATTATACCAATAAATAACGTTATTTATATACAACAAAATTGAACAATTATACCAACTAATTTTGCAATAGCATAAATTGTGGAATTTTACCATCTGTTTTCGTTATTATACCAATAAATAACGTTATTTAATTTTATACGCCAAAGTTGGACATTATACCAACTAAATTTGCTATTGCACCATCTATTATCTTTATTATACCAATAAATAACATTATTTTAATTTTATACAGCAAAATTGAACATTACACCAACTAATTTTTGCAATTATACCAGAAACTATGAAAATTATATCATCCATTTTCGTTATTATACCATCTATTTTTAATTTTAATACAAATAAAGTTACTTTAATTGTATACATCAAAATTGGACACTATACAAACTAATTTTGCTATTATACCAAAAATAATAGATATTGTACCATCTGTTACTGGTGTTAATTCTGTTGGTATAATAACGATAACTATTGATATAATTTCCAATTTAACATTATTCTATTGGTATAATTCGATATAGCAGCTTATATAATAATCAAAATAATTGGTATGATGTCCAATTAAATTTTAAGAAAGGGTATTTTCATCAGAATTGTTTGATGTATTAAACACACGACTTGTCACTGATGAGAACAGGAAGAATTTTCACTAGAAGTACTGAACAGGAATTTTAAACTTCAATAGGACCAATAAGGAATTACCCCTATTAAATTTACAAAATGACGTGCATACATAGAAAAAGTAAAAAAAAAAAATTATCGCTATTGTACTCCTAACTTTTACACAATATTAACTTGAAAAATTGAATCTATTCACGGAATAATCCACAAATTCGATGTTTATGTTAAACGAAAATTTCACCATTTGTGTTAATGTATAAACACACGTCATTGAATTTCGCAAATTGCTCCTTATTATACATGTATATGAAAAAACATTGAATCGGTTAGACCATTCTGTGAGTAGATTCGGAGTAACACGATTAATAAAATTTCTTGAAATCCAAGGACGGTATATCTCCAATGGCGTTTTCGGGTAAACTTCGAATTGTTTCACAGTTTCTTTCTCCCAATTGCCAATTATGATAATGCAATTAATTATACTATAAACTAGGAGATGGTAAAGGGCATCAGGTCTCCAAGGTGATTTAGCATCAATTTTACATTCAGACGCAAATTACCCATTTTTTCATCTGAGATTCATCCTTCGCCCTTTCTCATCAGCAAATTCAATTCGATTTCCAGAAAATTCAGATTATTAAAAACGTTCGAAACACAAAAAAAGAAAAGAAACCGAAAATATCGCGTGAGTTAGTTCAGCGGTCAGAACCTGTCGGGATTCACAGATGACATCACACTTATGATTCAGTGGATTGACAGACTTGTGAATTTGATCGTCACGCCGCTGAAAAATAACATTTTAATTTGAAGGAAAGAAAAAAAGATGCCGAGCTCAGAACTTCTTAGAGGTATTAATCGCCGTCATCGACCAATGGAGTCTACAGCAACAAATTAGGTGTTTGTTCTTCACAGCTGCTCATAAACTCAGAAAAGCAAAATCAAACAGCTAAAGAATACAGAATTAACGGACAAAAAAAAAGGAATTGAGCTGATGAATTTATAGAACTTCGATTGAGTGTAGTGGCGGAGATTTGAGAGAAACAACGGCGGCTAATGAAAACCCTAGACGAGTATTGGCTCGTCTTATATAGGAAGGAGATTAACAGTTTGCGCCTCGAAAAAAAGCGTTTTTACGTTTAACTCTCTCATAATTTTCAGTTTGCACTAGCAATTTCACTAAGTATTCAAATCCAAACTCTAGAAATGAGGATATTTCGGGGAAATGATGTTGTAAATTGATCTGAACTCAGTTTCCTACTACGACCGAGTAAAGAACTACGGTTAGATTAGAGCATTCCAACCAGCATGCAGTTAATTCTATATTACAACTACTACAGTACTTTTACTCCAACCCATACTCTATTTTCTACACTAATTTTCACCAAAATTCATTAACTCTATTTTCTACTCTAAAAATCAATTTCCTATATTGAACTTGATATTATAATCAGGGGTCTTTACACATAAGTACTTAGTTGGATTAAAACTTATAATTTAAAACCCTATCGGGATTTTTTTATATGTAGGTACCTAACAGAATAAATTTTTTGCAAATAGATACCCGATCCCCGAAAGTACACCATACAATACATTTGGATACCCTATATCAACACATTTCGGTACCCTATATAACAGAAAATGGTACGACATATGCTATATTTAGGTACGCCCTATGTAACACACAGGTATGCCGTAGGTACGCGTATGCTTAGGTACCCTGTAGCAACGTGTTATGGTACGCAATATACACACATGAAGATACGACATGACTAAAGAAACTGGTGAAAATTAAATCGGGTACCAATCTGTAAAATTTTCTACATGGGTACCTATGGGTACCTATGTGTAAAAATTTTATCCAATTGGGTATTTTTCTATAAATTCACCTTATAATAATTAAAAAGTCCATAAATTATAATAATTAAATTTAATTATAATTTTATTAAATTAAAACGTAAATATAAATAAAAAAATAGGAAATTAATTATTTTTACTTCTATTATTATAAGAATATCAAATATTTAAATATATTAAAATATTTTTATGAATGAAATAAATTTAAATAAATAGAAAGTACAACGGAATTTTTGTGTTGAAAACTATGTGTACTCTACATCTAGAATATCTATGCTAATCAACACAATATTATTGTTAGATATGGGGTCTCATTGGAGTAAAAACGTACTTTATTTTTGTGTTTTACACAAAAATGAAATACCCGGTGGAGATGCTGTTATGCACCACCTTAAAACGCTTCGCATTTAACATAATCAGTAGGGTATAACAATCTTTATACATGGACCAACATTGAATCACAGAAACAACTTGATTCAAAAGAAGTTCTATTGCATAGCATACCACACACCACAATAATCCAAATCAAGATAATAACACAAATCATTTTATTACAATGCAAGCTGCGTAAAAAGCCAAACGAACCTTTGCAAATTTTGTAATGAAAAAAGAAGAAGCAAATTCAAGATTCAGCAATCGGAAAAGCCGACCCGATCCTTTCCCGGCCGAGGCGGTAGCACTTTACGTTCACCGAGTAGGGCCCGAGCTCGACGTAGTTGTCTTCCCCGCCGGCGTAGAAGCACAGAGTGTACAGTGCAATCTCAAACTCGGGGCTCACACCGATGAACGAGCTCGACACCGACTTTAAGACGCCCCTCCATTCGAACTGGACCGTGAGAAGCTGTGTCTCCGAGTCGGGCTGTACAAAGAAAGAACTGTTGGGGTTAGCGAGCCTGAGACTCGCCGGAGGTCGCCGGAAATGGTCGTGGAAGGAGCTAGACTGAAGCTGATGGAGAGAACTGAAGAAGAAGCTGAAGGAAGCTGCGATGAACTGTGGCCGTAGGATCTGATTGGCGCGATCGGAGGGCCAGAATTTGAAGCCACGAGATTAAATACTGGCCGATGGATAGGGATGGCAGTGGGGCGGGGATTCCCCGTCCCCGCGGGGATCCGCCCCGAAAGGGGCGGGGAATCCCCGAGTTTTTATCCCCGCGGGGCGGGGACGGGGACTGATTTTTCCCCGCGGGGATCCCCGCCCCGTTCCCCGCCCCGCCCCGAACCTATATTATATATTAAAATATATATAATTTCAAATATAATTTAAATAATAATAAAATAATATCAAAAAATAGATTAAATAATATTAAAATAATACAAATAATATTTAAAAATTATAATTTATATAATATTTATAACAAAAAATATCCAAATTTATATATTATATTAAAAATATTATATTTTTTAAAAAAATATGAATCCCCGCGGGGAATCCCCGCCCCGGCGGGATCCGGCGGGGACGGGGACGGGGACAGTTTTGTCCCCGAATGCATCGCGGGGACGGGGACGGGGATCCCCGCCCCGAACCCGCCCCGTTGACAACCCTACCGATGAATGACCCGCGAAACTGATCAGCGGCTACGATTAGAAGTGGAGTGATGACGCAGATTGAGGATCACAGCCGTTGGATAGAAGATCGGGCGGACAGAAATGAAAGTGGCATTTCACTTATAGAAGTGCCATGCGACTTTCATGTGTTCACGTGAAGAAGCACTGGACAGGTGGCACGATCTGAGGCGTTGAAGCAGAATAATCAGACGGCTCTGATTAATCGCGGATCACATGATAAAAATGACTTCAGCTCTATATATATCAGTTTTGAGGTTTCGACTAGCTATCTTTCCGAGCTCGTAGTTTACTGTAGAGTGAGAATCTCTAAGAGGTGATAACATGAAAGTTGTAGAGTGCTGAGAGAACTGTAACTTTCGTGTTGAGAGTAAAACGAGACGGTGCTCGGTTTGGTCCGTGGACGTAGGCGAAGATTGCGCCGAACCACGTTAAACACTGTGTTCGTGTGTGTGCGTTTTCTTCTCTGTTTTCGGTCCGATTCAGCTCGCTATCGATCGAATCAATCCACGAGTGATACACACACTGAGAGCAAGTCCAAAGTCGAGTCTAACGGCGGTCCTCGATCTACATGGTGCGGTGAGCGTGGACGAAGGCGTGAGGGTGCCTTCAGACGGAAAAATTCTAGCCGTACGGTGTGGATGGTGTGTCCCCGGCCCTTGTGAGGATGATTGGTGAATCTGCGATGAGAAGCGCTTGGTGCAGTGATTGCGGAGAAGCGCTTGGTGCAGTTATTACGAGCGCTTGGTTAAGTCGTCGCTGTTACGTACCACTTGACCGCGCCTACGAGGGAAGATGTAGCCTTGGTAGTCGACGTTTCCCTTTGCCTCTTCGAGGTAGAACTGCAAGAACATTTAGGCTCCGTTTACGAATTTCGACGTGGAAAAGAAAAGGAAAGTGGAGTAATATGACACATGAAGCGTAATATACAATGATTTAATGCGTATAACCACATTTTTCTTTTCTTTTCAGCATCGAATTCCACGGACCAAACGCACCCTTAGGCTGTGTTTGGACCGAAGAAATGAGTGTTGAAAAGAAAATTGAAGAGAACTGTTTTTACAAGTTTTTCATTAGTTCTCCTCGGCGCTTGGTGACGAAGTCAGTTTCCTTGTGTGCGTGTTTGGTATGCAGAATTCGTGAGTGGAAAAGACGAAGAAAAAAACCTAAGTGCATCGAACAATGGTACGCGAGGCTTCGAGCGTCACATACCATATTGCACTTTCTTCTTTTCTTTTCCGCATCGAAATCCTTATACCAAACACACCCTCAGTGGTTAAGTATAAACTTAAGCTATAATATCTTTCTTCTTCTTTTCCTTACCTGTTGTTTCTTCAGCCAAACAAACATAAAATCTAGTTTTCCTTTTCCATTTCATTTTCGTCTCACTACTAATTTCTTTAAACCAAGCTGAGTGTCTGGAGTAGAGATTACGACCATCAACATAAATTGAATTCACATGTAATGGCAAGCCTGAGTAAGGGTTCGAATGAGAAACCTGAATCCAATTATGGAATCCCGAGACTTCCCTCTCTCCCCGTCCCTTAATCTCTCCGACGAAGACGTGCTCGAAAGCAGAGGACGACCCCGAAGTCCCGCCCCGACCATAAAGATCGAACCAAAGGCCCTCCATCGTCCTCTTGAACTCCTGAAATCCTCGGGGGACTATCCCCTTAGCCGATAGGTACTGATGGAGGTACTTGATCGGCTTAGTCCTGCTAATCTCCTCGATGAACGAGGCCTGCTCTTGCCTCTCCTCGTTCGTCAGTACCTCCTTGTACCCTTCCTCGGGATTGTAGTTGTCCAAAAGGGAGCAGAAGCGCGAGTACGTTGGCCTTCGAAAGACGTCGTCGCTCAACCAAGAAAATAGGGTTCCTTGGGCCATGTCGTCCCTTTGGTAGACCTTCTTGCCTTCTCCACAGTCGATTTGGTAGTCTTTGCCTGGCGATAGGCGGTTGGAGTCGAGCTCCCATAGCTTGTTGAGGGCCTTTGAGAGGTCGGAGAGCTCTTCTTCCGTGACGTCGATGGCTGAATTGGCTACTTCATCTGAGTGGAAATTCTGTTCTTGCACGGGGCGCTTGAATTTTTCCCATTCGTTACGAGGAATCTGTTTCAGAGGCAGACGAGGAAGATGTTGATAAATTTTTCAGGAAAGGAAAAGGCGGGTGCAATAAGATGACCTGATGGCGTTGCTTCGAATGCTTCTTGGGCATGGTCTCCCAACCGTCGTTGTTATGCCTAATTTCTCCGCCTTCTTTCTATAAGACATATAACAACAAGAAGAAGAAAGCTTCGACAAAGAGCTAAGACCACTGAGCAATAATAGACGGGCGAAGAATGTTGAAGTGAGGTTAGAAGGGAAATAGATGAATACCTCGTAGTTCTTGCGTGGCTGTTGTTCTTGCCACTCGGGCCGTGTATCCTCCTCCTTGTTTCGTCTCTGGCGTACCACATTCGAGAAAATAGAAAAAAAAACGTGAGGAATTAACAAAGCGCGAAAGTCGAAAACTAAGTCGGGAATTTTCTTGAACGGTTGACCTGCGCATGATGAGCAGGTCTTTGTTCGTAGTCAGTCCTCTTATCATCATGACTCTCATCGTTATCCCCAGATACAACCTGCAAACTCAGCTCAGTCATAAAACACAAAGATGATGGTAACTTTTTCCTTTCAGGAAACCGTTGATCTTCGATCGAACTCGGTCAATACTTCTTTCTAGTCGAAAATGGCAATGGCCAAATGAATAATTAATCTAAATCATCTCTTCTGAATCACAATTAGACGTGAACAGTATGAAAAAACTGCCTTTGCCGCAACGATTGAGTACAGGCAGAGAGAACAATCGAAATCTACATTAACTACGCAGATAAAGAAAATTAACCTCTGCCCAGGTGGATCTCGACCGTTCATCTCTCTGTTCTTGGCGGCGATCGCGATTATCATCGTTGCCGCGGTCATCGCCTAGGACGGCGTCAAGCGCCACATTCATCAGGCCCTTCATAAGTCCTTCCATTGCCACAGCTGAAGATGATCGAAACTTTCTTTAGCCAAACAGATATTTAGCTGTGTGTGAATTGTCGAAACGTATGCTGTGCAATTTATGTATGGTGTGGATGGATGGAGAGTGAGTGGCAGTTTCGTCATTCTCTGACAAGGTTTGAGCCAACTCTCTGCCGACAGTCAACGAACGATACATATAACAATAAATATTCATTGATCCTTCCTTTCCCATCCATAATATTTGTAAGATATTTTCTCAAAAAGTAAATAGTCTACTCAGCAGGGTTGATGTCGTTTCGGGCCCCTTTAAAGTTTTGAAGTAGGTTTTAGACCTTGTCAGAAAAATTGTTGTTTAAAAGACCCTATTTTTTACCTCCGAATAAAAAAAGACCCAATGACCTAGACCACATTATAAAGTGTATATGAACTGGTTTGGATGATCGATTTGTGTTATTCCATAACAATGAAGTGGTACTGCAGAACAATGAAGTGGTACTGCAGAACAGTGAAATGGTACCGCAGAACAATGAAGTGCTACTGCGGAACAATGAAGTGGCACCGCAGAAGTCGAATCCTCAAAACTAAATTTTTTCCAGGACCTAAAAACTGCATAAAATGCTGACAATGTCCTGAAACGAAATTTGCCAAAAATACAAGGTTACAAGTTCAGTTACAAATCGCCACCAGACGTCTTATATGTCTTCTCTTTCTCCTTAAGGCTTTGTAATTGTAGCCCAACACTCAAAATACAGGCCCGTTTCCAGTCATCAACAACAAAGGGGTCGCAGTGTACGTGTTTTGGGCCAGAAACTCACTAAATATATCCTTTGAAATTCACGATCTTGCTTGGAAAATTCACGATCTTGCTTCCAATTCAGGATCAAAGCGATGCCTGTGGCAGCTTCGGCGGTATATTTTCTGAATCTGCGGGGCGACGTTCTCATTAATCGCCTCTACCGTGACGATGTTGGGTAATTAAGGCTTTCTTCTAACTGTATTTGATCTTCGCTGTGAAACGAACTTATTTGTTTATGTGATGCTCGATTAGGTTCTTCCGTGTTCTGTACGAACGGATTTACTGTTATGGATCTGCATTTGTTGCCAGCATATTTTTCGTTAATGACGTGAATTTGGAGTTGCGACTCTCCTTAGCTGATTCTTCTGTGTAAAAGCTATACAAGGATGATTTGGGTGGAGTTGACTTGGTTATGCCCTCTTCTAATTCACTGATCTGTTAGGTTTAGGAGGTCAAAAGTTACTTTGTGCAGATTAATCATTTATTCACGATGCCAGCCTAGTATCTGCTTCGTCTTCGTTCTTCTTTTATGCCTGGATTAATTTTATCAGCTTGTATATGGGATGAATTTTTGGAAATATTATTTAGAAGACTGGAATCCTGGGTTGCTTGGTTTCCATTTATCTAAACTGTAATTTTCATATTTGCTCAAATTTGTAACTTTTTAGAGGCAATATGGTGGATGCTTTCCGGACACATATAATGCAGACAAAGGAACTTGGAACTTGTCCTGTTCGGCAGATTGGTGGCTGTTCCTTTTTTTACATGAGGATCAGTAATGTCTACGTTGTTATTGTTGTCAGCAGCAATGCTAATGTTGCGTGTGCATTCAAGTTTGTTGTTGAGGTAATTTCCACTTCAAGCATTCTATATACTCCATACCTTCATCTCAGTAGCTATTAGCAGCAGATCTGATGATCATGTGTGTATGGGGCTGCTATTGATTCTATGCTAATTAGCGAAGCTCTAGCATTGTTCTACATTTTCCTTTTATTTCATGTTAATGCATTCAATTTGTCCTAGTTGGCTACCTTTTCATCTCACTTATCTGTCTACTGGAAAATTGACTCATATGTATTTTTTGCTTACGTTTTTTAATACAAGACGATTTTCTCGTAGTTTTTTTATGTTTCCAGATTCCCGAAGCTTACATAAGCTTGATTCGCAGGCTGTTTCATTATTTAAATCTTATTTTGGAGGGGCATTTGATGAAGATGCTATACGCAACAATTTCGTGTTGATTTATGAGCTCTTGGATGGTATGAAGATTGTCTATATCTTTCGCACTTTTTGTTTTCATTCTTTATTGATGATGAGACCGTATCAAAATTAGTCCATGCTGTCTTCAACGTCAAAACGCACACAGTGTCGTGTTGTTTAAACTTCTAAAAAGACATTTATGGTAAAATTTGAATATCTAGTAATTTTGAATCTGGAAGTTAACCACTGGAGTTACTGAAAATATTCAAATATTGTGCTGAAGGATCCATAAAATGTCTTTTTCAGATGTGTTTATACAAGGAAGTCAAATGGCTAACTTGTCCCTGTGATCGTTGATTTTTTCAATTATTATTTGGACTAGATATTAATGATTAGTCTCGCAAACACTAACATCAATATGTTACTATCTCACACTTACTAATAAAAACTAAAATTTCTGCTCCACTTTGAATAATGTAAAGACTATTTTCAGTCCTGAACCTGTTGCCTTTAAAATGCAGAAATCATGGATTTTGGTTATCCTCAAAATCTGTCACCTGAAATTTTGAAGCTCTACATAACCCAAGAAGGTGTACGTTCGCCATTTTCCTCGAAGGTTAGATTTACTGCAACTGCATTTTATACAAGGATGTAAAGCATATGTCTTTTCCTATGGATGGGTTATCTTGACTTCTTCATGTATGAATAACTGAACAGTCCTCAGACAAACCGGTTCCAAATGCAACTTTACAAGTTACTGGTGCTGTTGGCTGGCGTAGGGAAGGTCTCGTTTACAAGAAAAATGAGGTAGATAATAATGGCTTTTGTGCATTCTTGTAACCTCGAAAAGTTCTGAAGTTAGAATGAATGTTTTACAGGTATTTCTTGACATTGTGGAGAGTGTTAATCTTTTGATGTCTTCAAAAGGTAACAGTTAATGTGGTAGTGAAAATCTTCTATCGGTACTTTCTTTTGACTTTACATTTTATGCTGTGTATGATTCTGTTTATGTCCTTGTTTCCCTTTTGTAGGTAGTGTTCTGCGCTGCGATGTCACTGGGAAGATTGTTATGAAATGCTTCCTTTCTGGAATGCCTGATCTGAAGTTGGGGTTAAATGATAAAATTGGACTCGAGAAAGAATCTCAGCTTAAGTCCCGTCCCGCGAAGAGGTACGATTATGTCCCACCCTACTAAGAGGTCAAGGAATCTATATTGTCGGTTAACCTTTTTCGTATGCTATCTTGCAGCGGAAAAACTATTGAGCTTGATGATGTCACTTTTCATCAATGTGTAAACTTGACGAGATTTAATTCAGAAAAGACTGTTAGTTTTGTTCCTCCAGATGGTGAATTTGAACTGATGAAGTAAGTTGCTATTCTACATCTAAGATTAATCAAGTCTTATTCTTGTGCTGTTGAAGTGCATCTATAATATTAAGTCCTTGAAGTAGAAGTTATCTGGCAAATCCTTTTTAACTTTTCCTGTGATGCTCTGGATAAGTACGCTTTCGTTATATTTCAAGTGCTTCTTTAACAAGTTTAATGTGTGTTCTCAAAAGGTACCGAATCACAGAAGGGGTCAACCTTCCTTTTCGGGTTCTGCCAACAATCAAGGAATTGGGTCGGACACGTATGGAAGTGAATGTGAAGGTTTGTTGGTCCATCTATAATTAACAAGTAGTATGTATATCCTCTCTATCTATTACACATCATAACATGGTAGAGATCTTCTCAGGTCAAAAGTGTCTTTGGGGCAAAGATGTTTGCTTTAGGCGTGGTTGTGAAGATTCCTGTTCCCAAACAAACTGCAAAAACAAGCTTCCAGGTTACTTCAGGCAAGGCAAAGTACAATCCGGCTATTGACTGTTTAGTTTGGAAGTAAGTCCCTTTACGTTCACAAACATGTTTAATAGCTTGTTCAGGCTGCCTTTTTATGTGCTAAGTTGTCTATGCTTTTTAGGATAAGGAAATTCCCTGGACAAACTGAACCTACACTGAGCGCTGAAGTAGAGCTGATATCTACAATGACAGAAAAGAAGTCATGGACAAGACCTCCCATTCAAATGGAATTTCAGGTGGAGTTTAGAATCCCTTAATTTTCGGTGAATAACTAATTCTGTGCCGAGTAAAACCTTGTTAACCTATTTCCCATTCCTCAGGTCCCTATGTTTACAGCCTCGGGATTGCGTGTTCGCTTCCTCAAGGTCTCAAATGCTAATCCTCGAAAATGTCATTTTCTTTAGTAGTTCTGCAGTCAACTAACTCGAGGCAATAATTCTCAGGTTTGGGAAAAGAGTGGGTACAACACGGTGGAATGGGTTCGGTACATCACAAAAGCTGGTTCGTACGAAATTAGGTGCTAAGGGGTCGAGGGTGAATTTCTTGTTCAAATTTCGTAATAAACTTATCGTGCCGATGTTAGAGTGAAGACGGTGGAGTACTAAATTATATGAACTTTATTGATAACGAAAAGGACGACACGACGGCAAAGACGATAAATAACTAATCCGAGAGTTCAAGAACCAAGAACTCCGGCCCTCCGATAGTCGAAGACTACGGCCCTCAAACAAAATAAATCCGATAGTCAAAAGACTACGGCCCTCAAATATCCAAAACCTAGCCTCCCTCTGATATTTGAGAACCCTCTCCTTTTATAGGAGAAAGTCTCCCTAAAATATCTCTCTACTACTTAGTCAAATCCTAAAAAATCTCCCTACTAATACTTAGTCAAACTATTAATTAATTAAAATAATTAAATAACAATTAAATATACTATCCTAACATTATCCACCCCTTGAAAAATCGCCTTGTCCTCAAGGCGGTAAAAAAATGGCACCGGGGTCCCATATCTTGAAACTCGTGCAGCTTATAGATGGGTCGGCTCGCATGAGAACGTCTTCGGTGCTACATCTCTTGGTCGTTGGCACAACGAAAAAGTTATTTGAATCTATCTTGCTTTGCTCGGCGTGCTTCTCCAACTTTATAGCAATATGTTCTTTCTTCGACACGTACTCGTGATCTTTCCGCTTGCTTGATGTTCCTACACTTACCACGACGTTCTTTGCATGTCTGCGAGCTTTTCCTTCGCCATGGAAATCAAGGGCAGCCCTTGGAGAAACGTTCGTCGTTGATGATGGGGCTGCTGTGATGATTATTTCCGTGAGTTATTGAGAAGGTCGAGGCTGTTGTTGAGCCACCAATTGAGTCAGTATCTGGGAAGGAACGGTTTGTGACTCGGTCCGAGACTGAATATCAGTCGACGATGCGGTTTGTGATGGCACTTGTACTAGATGTTGTTGCTTCAACTCCTCAAACGGGTCAGAACCCTCAAACACGGGCAAATCGACACAACGTTGTAGATGATTGTGTAGCATATCGGGGCCGTTTTCAGTAGGTCCGGTCGGGGTTGTGGGGCTGCGTTGGGAGGTCACCAAGGCGGTCAGTGTTTCGAGTTGTTTGAAGATGCTAGCGAAATTTGCGCGAAATTCCTCCATTGTCTTCTCTAACGCTTCCACACGAGTTTCCATCTGAGAACGAGTATTGGTCATAGAGCGGATTTTTTTTTTTTTTGGGACGATGAACAGTAACTTTTTTTTTGGACGATGAACAGTAACTCGGCGGCGGGGGTTCGGCGGCAGGTCGGACCAATTTGTTAGAGTGAAGACGGTGGAGTACTAAATTATATGAACTTTATTGATAACGAAAAGGACGACACGACGGCAAAGACGATAAATAACTAATCCGAGAGTTCAAGAACCAAGAACTCCGGCCCTCCGATAGTCGAAGACTACGGCCCTCAAACAAAATAAATCCGATAGTCAAAAGACTACGGCCCTCAAATATCCAAAACCTAGCCTCCCTCTGATATTTGAGAACCCTCTCCTTTTATAGGAGAAAGTCTCCCTAAAATATCTCTCTACTACTTAGTCAAATCCTAAAAAATCTCCCTACTAATACTTAGTCAAACTATTAATTAATTAAAATAATTAAATAACAATTAAATATACTATCCTAACAGCCGAGGAGATTTCAGGTTAGTGTTGTCTCGGTTGGCCGTTGATCGACTTAACATGCGGAGTTTGAAAATCGTATTCGATACTTGTTGTATAGTTTAGGAAGCTACTTCAATTCCAATTATACCTTTTGAGTTATACCCGCGATGGTGTTGTGGTTAATGTATTTGGATTAAACTGGTACTACTATTGGGTATTGGGTGAGTTATTGCCATCTATGTTCTTTACTATTTAGTAATTTTCCTCTCCACATCGAGTATCATTTTTTCTTTTCACTTTCATGGCGTTCATTGGAAAATGGAAATCATGTAGTTTTTTCCACTTCTATACTATACTCCTCGATAAAATCAATTGATCATACAAGGTATAGTTGGCTCTTGTGTGTGTGTGTGCGCTCGTGTATATATTTATATAGTATTTGATTGTTTTACTATTCCGAGAGAGCAGATCAATTAGAACAAAATGTGGAATATCTCGAAGTAGTATTATTAACTACTAATTAGAATATATCCGATTTCGTATTGTGGTGTTTATTGTCTCTTAGGCCAAAAGCATCTAATTTCTAGTAATTTAATAGAATCAAATGCATGTGTAGGCTCTCTATGTATAATGGCAGAATTCATATAGTCGATATGATTGATAAAAAAGACAAAGATAGTGCATTGCAGGAGAAGACAAGTAACTGCAATAATCCCTACGGAAACACTAAACCATAAATGTCCCGACATATATTTGCTCAGAATTCAATGTTAGAAAATGACACTGCACTGCAAAAGTTTTTATCTACTGCAGTGCTGTGCATGAGATTGAGCATCATCACAAATCCACAAAACCTTTCTTTTATCCTTAATTACCATTCTCTTATTCAAAATCTCAAAAAGCTTTCATTTTTTTCCACTTAGTTATACACCCTCCATTCTCGGGTCATAAACTAAGTACCCAAACTTAAAAAGAAAAAAGAAACAAAGATACCCAAAATCAAACAAATTACAGTTGTCTTGCTTGTTTGTGCTCATAACATGAAAAAAAAAAACTCGAATGAAAAATTTAAAATAGCATAATAACATACCATGTATTCTACAGGCATGTAACGTCGATTTCAAACTCCTCCTTTTCGACCCTTTAGTCGTCAAGGAGTCGAAGACGACCTTCGTCCCAAACGAAGCTCTAAATCGAGCTCTTCAATGGCAGAATCTTTCCGCGTCTCATCTCCACAGAAGTTATTATTACCATCATCGTTAACACCTATAAACCCTAACGTCTCTTCGTTGTTGTTCGCAGACTGATGAAGGGAAGAATTAGAAGAAGACGGCTCATTCTCCGCCGCCGCCATAGGCGAAAACATAAGCTGATGATTATGGCTCGTCGAAGAATCCATAACAGATGGCAAGACGAAGCTTCCATTATAATTATTAGGGTTAGGGTTTGGGAAAGGATAGAGAAGGCAAAGCCCGCCTGCGATGAGCTCTTGTGTAGGGATTATTATGGGCGAAAGGGATGAGCTAATATGATGCTTCGAAGAAGATACGTTTACTGGCAATAACTGAGAGAACTGTAAAGGCGACATATTTATACCGTGCATTTTCGCTCTATCCCTACGGTGAACGTTCATATGTCCTCCCAACGCCTGTGCTGATCTGAATTCTCTCTTACAGAAGGTGCACGAGTAAGAACGCGGGGGCCACGTGCACCCGAGGGTGTCTTCTTCGAACGCCCGAACTTCCCATGAATCGTCTTCTTCGTACATACTACTAGGTTTTCTTGAACTCTCTTTTTAAGCCCTAGCTAGCTGCTCATGGTTAAAGATATCGAGGAAATAAATTAAAGGGTTGTGATTAAGATGGAAACTTGATGGATTATATGTAATAGGGGAAGCTATGGTTTTGGGAGAGGTGTTATATAGATGGGAAGGTATGGGCTTTGTTGGTGAACAATGGGGACAAAGGGTCACAAGCGCAGAGAAGATACGAACAAGGTTTTTTCTTATTACAAGAGATTTAATGATCTTGGAATTTACTTTCGAGGGCTGAGATTAAAGCTACGATATAATATCGAAATCTTGCTCCGAAACATCTCTTTTCGATGTTACAAAAGGCCACTGCATTGGGCTCAACGTCGAACCATATTTTTCTTCATCATCCAGTATAGTCAAATGTGGTGAGAAGGCTTTCACATTGCATTTCGCATAGATTGGTCACTGCAAATTTCATAAATTATGTTAGATTTTTCTTGTATTGTTATGTCCGGCGACATATGCAATGGAATCAAGATGGGAATTTCGTTTGGTCCAAAATGATTGATTTATGTGAAAGTGAGCACCACAACTGGATTTAGTAACAAGAAGAATTAAATTAAGGTTTCCAACTCGATCACAAGCACCACTTTCACGGATCATATGAGTGAAAATATGATTTTTCTTGAACATCGTAGTAAATTAAGGAACATAGATACTAATACGCCAACAACTTTGAAGACTTGTCGTTTCTCCGTTGCATGTAATGAATATTCTTTGATCTTTATAGGTAGTAACGATGATTACTTTATAACCTGTCGCCAAGTAACGTTTTTGATGAAACACTTGCATTGATATTGACTCCCTAACTATAACGACTAATAGTAATATTTTTTTTAAAATTAATTTATATGCTGTTGAAGTGTTGATAAGGCCCCTACAATGCATTGAGACTAGTACTTTTCGCACGCTCTATGTGTGTACTTAAGAATATAATATATTTATGTTACTTGAAAATGGTATTTATAATCTTTAATAAATGAAATATGATTTTAAGAATATAAAGTGAAAACTAACGTGTTGGTGTTGATTACAATAACTAACCAATTAAAAGTGAAATGATAATTTATTAAATTAATTAAATTAAAAAAGAGGGACTAAATTGCAATAAAATGACAGACCATATTGGCCGTTTTTAGCCACCTTAACCCCTTTATATAATAGAAAGATAATGTAGCTAATATGATTTTTTCCTTTTCTACTTGAGAGAGAATATTTGATTTATAAATTTTCTGTTTTGGCAATGATGTGGTCTCAAGTAAACAGGCCAGCCCCGGCCCGTAGAGCGAGACATCTATATGGATAACCTTCTGAGTTCGGACAAGTAGGAAGATGTCTCGTCTTAGTTCCAAGAGGATGATGCCTTATCTTTGTTATTGAGATTCGTTTGCGGATTAAACTTTAAACAATTGAGCATTAGGTGATGGGCTAACTGCTGAGGTTCTAACTTACTCAAAATATAACTTACAACTTACAAGCTTTATGATATTTCACTTGAAGAAAAATTAATAGATCAAAGACCTTAGGTGATGGGAATATGTCCATGATATGAATTCATTACCCTATCTTGATTTCCAACAGATGGGGCATATGCATGTTCATAGAAAAACACATATGCAGAAAAAATATATATGCGATTGTAACTTCAGTGTTGCGAATCAAACCGATTGCCCCCGTTAGATAAATTTCAATAGGATTACGGGTTTATAACTTCAAAAGGGACGAATTCAAATAACTATTTATAATATTGCAAAGTTGCTATCTTGTCTTTGTTTTTGTTTTCTGCAGAGAAATGCATCAAGAAAACTATGGTCTACAAGCATCATCTTTATCACCTATCTGCTTCATAATCCAAGTTATGACTAATTGTTTTACAGCAGGAAAGAAGGAATTCATCATATAATTCAAACAAATTGCATAGAAGAGGAAAATACTCACACTCAATTCGATTATGCGAATCTCAATCAGCAATCCAATCCATGATATTCTGATAATTCAATCCACGAAAGACGATCAAAGCTTCGACAACGCCCAAACAAGCCCCAGCAAGAACATCCATCACGAAATGCCTGCCCATCAAAACCCTCGAAAACGACGTCGTAACAGCCCAGATCCCAACCGCCGTCAGAAACCCTTCGAACCCTAAAAATTCGGCGATGGATTCCAAATACAGGTGACAGAAGCTCGCCACGAAGAAAACCCTACTCGAATGCCCACTGGGGAAGGACCAATGGTCCACGGCAAACGACACGAACATGTTCTTGTTGTAAACGGGGCGAGGACGCCTGATCAAATGCTTGAGCGAGCCGATGAATGCTAAATCGACGAGGCCACCTATGAGGAGATTCGCCAAGAGGATGAATTTTAGGCCGCCGATGCCGTTTTCGGCGTAGTAATAGTCGTGGAGGAGAAGGGAAATCGTGATTGGGAAGAATAATCGTCCGTCGCCGGAGAGTTCGAGGAGTTTAAGGAAGGAGTGTGGGAGAATTGGGTTGAAGAAGCTGTGGAGATTGAGAGAGATTTTGGTGTCGATTAGGGCTAAACCGCTGAGAATTGTTCGATTTGGATTTGAGCTTTGTATATTTTTTCTGGGTTTCTTCACGGACATTGTTTTGTGTTCTTGATTTTTTCGGGTAATTTTTCCGATGATTTTTGTCAGCTGTTTATTTGTTGTCAGTGAATTGGGGAAGACGACGACGATGAAAAGGTGTAAGCTAATTTAGGAAACTACAATTATAGTCCTAATTGATTTGGTATATTACGCAATTTCCACTATTTACTACTAATTACACTTCTAGATCCACATTCCTAAACCTGAAAAAATCGCATCTTTATGCTCCAATGCCATTAACCCACGTAACATTCTCATGGAATCTTAAAAAATCCCCAAGAACGCTGATAACTTCTGACGAGAAAAAAGCATTAGGATTTGTGACAACGTATGATATCAAGTCAATGCAATTTAATATCTTATTGTTTTTCGGGGTCTTTACACATAAGTATTTATTTGGATAAAAACTTGTAATTTAGTACCGTGTCAGGATTTTTCTATATGTAGGTACCTAACAGAATAAACTTTTTGCACATAGGTACCCGATCCCCGAAAGTACACCATACAACACATTTAAGTACCATATGTCAACAATTTGGGTACCCTATGTAACAGAAAATGGTACGACGTATGCTATATTTAGGTACGCCCTATGTAACACACAGATATGCCGTAGGTATTGTATGCTATATTTAGGTACCCTATATCAACGTGTTATGGTACCCAATATACACACAGGAAGGTACGACATGACTAGAGAAACTGGTAAAAATTAAATCGGGTACCTATCTGTAAAATTTTCTGACATGGGTACCTATGTCTAAAAATTTTATCCAATTGGGTATTTTTCTATAGATTCACCTTATTTTCTACTTGGAAGTCTACAAAAGATTCGTTAAAAGGTCACGAAAACGTACTTTTTTAATTAGGGGTGGCCATCGGTAAACCGACCGAACCGACCGAATTACCGAAATTTCGGTACGTACCGAATACCAAACAAACAATTCGGTTCGGTATTCGGTTTTAAATTCTGAAATTTTCGATAATCGGTTCGGTTCGGTTTTTATTTCAGTTTACTGAACTGTACCGAATTACCGAATTTTAATTTTTAATAATCAAATATATTAATAATAATATTGAAAAGCCCAATTAGAATTTAGAAATCCCAAATATATCCAATTAGAAAAGCCCATCAACCTTTTTCTTTCAAAATCCCAATTAGAAATCACATAAAACTTAAAACCCTAACTCCGTCAAGATCGAAGGCCTCCATCTCAAAATCTGCAAAAATACTATTAGAGAGGGATTGACACTTACG
The DNA here is from genome assembly GCA_027422505.1 of Craterostigma plantagineum. Lineage (NCBI taxonomy): Eukaryota > Viridiplantae > Streptophyta > Magnoliopsida > Lamiales > Linderniaceae > Craterostigma > Craterostigma plantagineum. The sequence goes on from JAPQWV010000015.1 coordinate 6,686,503, forward strand.
TTAAACTGGTCGAGGTTAGGCGAGCTCAAATCAGGCAAAACTCCGCCAAATCCGTTGTTCTCAAGGTGCAAGGTCTTCAGCCTAGTCAAGCCATTGAAACCGTCTGAAATCACGCTGGTGAAACTGTCAGCCTCGACTTCATCGTGAACAGTCAAACAGAGAGACGGCGATAGGCCCAGAAAATCTATTCCTTGCAAGTAGAGATTTATAAGGCTCGTCATCTGTGACAAATCGTCAGGGAGAGGACCGCTCAAATGGTTCAGGCGAAGGCTCAGCGCTTTCCAGGAAGTGAAATTTGAAAGAATGCAAATTTTCGGTTAACCATTCGGTAAAACCGGAATAACCGAATTACCGGAATAACCGAATTTTAATTCGGTAAAGGTTCGGTATTCGGTTTTAAAAAAAATTAAAAAATTTCGGTTCGGTTAACCGAAAATTCGGTTCGGTTCGGGACGTACCGAATGCCCACCCCTATTCTTGATGCAATTTTGTAAAGTATACAGATTCATAATATTTTTCTTGAGAAATGTTGAATAAGGTATGAAATGGAATATCACTAATCTTAGACCAACAAAGGGAGCCATGTGGCGCTATATTGGTATATTTGAATTCAGTCCCGTCCGAAGTTTAATTTAAGATTCATGTCCTGCCAGAAAAAAAGCTGTTATTTAAACGACCTAATTTCTGTAAAATTTAGAGATAATGACCTAACTAAAAAAAGTGGTATAAAAATTTATATAAACTGGTATAGGATGAGTCGTTTCGTGTTACAAACTTTTAACACATTGTATCTCAGAAAAATGAAGTGGTACTGCATAAATGAACTGGTATCAGATGATCATTAACTGGTGTCGAATGATCCTTAAAACTAAATTTTTTCCTGATTGGACTTGAATCCTAAATGAAACTTCTGATAGGGCATGAAATTAAAAGTCCCCTATATTTAAACCTATTTGATTCCTATGGTTCCGTTAACACATGTTATTGAGTTGTCACAAATCAATAGCCAACAATTTGGCTTTTTTTAAAAAAATAATGCATTTTGAAATCGGATATCGGAAATAATGCCAATCTCGGAGGACTTTCGAAAATAGGTGAACGCGCCACACGAGGTGACGCGTCATACAGTGTGGCGCGTTCAACCGTGCCCGAAATTCCCGTCTCGTTCTTTTCTTCTTTTTCTTCTTCTTCTTTCTATAATTTCTTTCTTCCCCAAACCTCTCAAAGACACGAATTAGACAAATTCCACTCCAAATACAGTTTCGCAAGCATAAAACGTTCCAATTGATTAGGTATGTTGTAAATTTCTTTGTTTTTTCTTTTTTTTATTTACTTAGGGTGATTTGTCCGGGACTCACCGCCGCCGATCGTCGGGCCGGTCGCCGCGCGGCTTGCGGTCGCTGGCGTGGTCGTCGTCACGGTATCCGGCGCGGTCGCCGGCACGATGGGCAGACCGACCACCGGTGTGGCCGGCGTTGGTGGTTGGTGCGGATGAATTTACTTAATTGCCATTATTTTTTTCCGGCGAATTGGCCGGATCGCCGCCCATCTTGGCGAGCTTTGTCGCCGGATGTCCTCGCCGGTGGCCAGCGGTGGTTGTTTTCGGTGGTCGCCGGTGTTCGTCACCGGTGGCTTGAGTGTGGTGGTACCTGTTGTTTTTTTAACTGACGAATGCGATTTATATAAGAGAGGAGAAGAAAATTTTCGTTGAGGAGAAACGAATTATTTTACCAGATGACCAAAACTCTTTTTCCTACTTCTGTTTTCTATGTAGTACATGAACACACCTGAACACACTACGTGCCTTTTTCTTTTTCTTTCCACCCACTCTCTCCTTTCCTCTCTTTCTCTTACTCTTCATTACTTTCTCTTCTCATATTAAACAATCACATGGTACGATGCTTTTATAGTACTAGCTAGACACTACAAGACAAATGGATACAATTCTAATTTTCCTTCTACGCATGTTTTTTTGTCTTCCACATTTGCCGCTCTTTTATTTCTTCTGTATTTTGTTGACTTCTTTATTTTGAATGCTTTTTTTACTTTTGTTTGTTGGTTGTCTCTCATGTTACTTATGACGTGGATGGCAATGAGATTAATTGTCAACAAATCCCTCCTTAATCTCTGTGCCGTCCGGTCTTTCGCATTGCTGTGTTCCGCCACTCCTTGAATTTAACTCTCTTCCGTCTATCGTATGTTGCGGCTCTCCATTTTTCGTCAATAATTGCATTTTTGATCCTCGCTATGTTTGCCATCTCGTCCTACTCGTCTACCACTAGTTTTTCTTCTTGGACCGCCTTGTCCCTTCGGTTTGGTTCTTCGGCGATGTAATAAATATCCTCGTATTTTTCTTTCATCCCTATGACGTAGTCTTTCAAGCTCGTCACCTCGTCGTTAAAAATGGGAGTGTCGGCTTCTCCACGCTCCTTAACAAGCTCCTCCTCCGCAATTTTCCTGCGGGTTTGTCGTACTCAAGGTTCATCGGTATGGCGACCAGATAGTTCGCCTCCGTGGCCTTTGTCAGCATCTCGAAGGTCTCCTTTGCGGTTACTTCAGTCTCCTCTTTTTCCTTCATATTTTGGTTATCGCCCATCAGCTTGGGAGGCTCCTTGGTCGTCGTCGCGATCTCGTCTTTCTCGCTCGTCTTTAATTTTTCGGCAAGCTTGTACTTGTCGTTGCTTCGGGTTTTCAAGTTGTTCATGTATTTTTCGAGGTTGTTCCTCGCATCGATCCATTCTTTAATCTCCTTGTCTTTCTTGTATATTTTTCCTTCATTATCGTGTTTCTCCTTGTTAGAACCGGCCTCTGTAGGTTCTCCAGTCCTTAGTTTAGCGACTTTGCGATCAACATGTCGCAGGGCCTCCGTCGTGGCTGCGTCGGTCGTCTCTTTCACGCCGCGCTCCTGATTCTCTCCTCGCATCGTTCGCCTTGTAGGAATTATCTTTAGTCTTCTCCGACGACGCATGTATGGCTTGTCGACCTTGTTTTTCATCTCATCGGCATTCTCTGATGCCTTTGCGTCGATCTCCTCGACTTTCTCATGTGGTTGTCGAGGCGGCGTCTCTTCAACCGCCTCCTCTTTCACTGAGCTTTGAGGGCTCCTCCTCGTAGGGAGGTTCCGTTGGTGGAGTGCGGTTTGAAGAGGCTCATATACGGAGCGCTGGGAAATAATACCCGGAGCGGGAGATTCAATTAATCGAGATTCCGAAGCTGAAATTTCACCTCTACCATCAATAGGTTTAGCTAGGGCGTTTATAACACGGCCCAAATAAGCCTCACTCACCGGTATCTGAGCAATTCTTCCTGTTGCTTTTACCGAACTTCCTTCTTGGATCTTCAAACCATCACCCATTAATACAACACCAACATTATTGGATTCCAAATTCAGAGCAATGTGGATACTTCACGAGTGATGTTTTCTTTAATCACTTCAACGATGCTTCAGCCTTTTTCTCTTCATTCACGGGCACTTCAACTTTGAGGATTCTTCCTCCTTTTTTGATTCATCGGCGTCTTTCTTTAACGCTTCGCCTTCTTTCTTTCGCTCCTCGGGTTTAAAGGGTAGTCCATCTTGTTCTTTATCATTTACTGTCTTCGGATCCTTAGCATAATCTTCATCACGCTTTATCAACAAGGCATGGGTGTCGTCTTCCTGTTCGCCTACGCCTTCTATCTTCTCCTCGTCCTTTGAGAGCTTGATAACGTCGTCTTCTTTCGTCGTCTCAAGTTAGCCCAAGAGATTTTGCGGTTGAACCTGCTCCACTTGAGTAGCGTCTTTGTACGCTCTCTCTAGCGTATCCCAGATTCCTTTCGCGTTCATCGCCCCAGATATTTTTCGTTACCGGCTTCATGTACTGCCTCGTAGATGATGCATTGAGCGATTATATTTTGCGTGTAGAAGTTTCTCCACGTCTTTAATTGGGCCGTGGTGAGTCCAATTCGTACTTTTTGGATTGCTGTATCCGATTTCAACTATCTCCCATAGACATTGCGAACTGAGAAGAGCTTTCATTAGGGTGCTCCACTTTACATAATTTCTTTCAGTGAGCTGCGGGATTGGCATTTGGCCACCCAGTGCTCCTACCGTAATCATCGGCATTTCCACGGTTGACATTTCCTCTGTCACCATCGGCTCTGATACCATTTTGTTATTTTTTTAATTGACGAAGGATTGATTGATATGAGAGACGAGAAGAAAATTTTCGTTGAGGAGAAACGAATTATTTTACCAGATGAACAAAACGTTTTTTTTTTACTTTTGCTTTCTATGTAATACATGAACACACCTGAACACACTACGTGCCTTTTTCTTTTTCTTTCCACTCACTCTCTCCTTTTCTCTCTTTCTCTAACTGTTCGTTACTTTCTCTTCTCATATTAAACAATCACATGGTACGATGCTTTTATATAGTACTAACTAGACACTACAAGAAAAATGGATACAATTCTGTTTTCCTTCTACGCATGTTTTCTTGTCTTCCACATTTGCTGCTATTTTATTTCTTTTGTATTTTGCTGACTTCTTTATTTGCTTTATTGAATGCTTGTTTTTATTTTGTTGGTTGGTTGTCTCCCATGTTACTTATGACGGGGATGGCAATGAGATTAATTGTCAACAGTACCGACGTATATTGTCGACGTGGTCGCCGTTCCGCCGGTGGCCGGCCAAGGTCGTCGTTGGTGGTCGCCGGCGTTAAACGTCGTCGTCACCGGCGGTCGCCGGTTGTTGCCGGTAGTCGTCGGCGTTAAACGCCTAATGTCGTCGTCGGTGGTGGTCGGCTTTGAACGCCTGTAGTTATTGGCGTTCAACGTCGGTGGTCGCTGGCGTTAAGCGCCGAATGTCGTATGGGCGTTAAATGTTGGTTTTTAGTTAGAGGTGTTACTCGTTGATCCTTACCTAGCGGAATTTTTTTCTATTTCAAGATGGACGAGACTTCACTTTATGGACCGAGGGATTCGTCTTTGTTGACATAACAATAGTCGCATCGTTCATCGTATATTTTTCGAGATGAGAATTTGCTAGACGTCACCCTTCGAACGAAGGGTCCAGAGGTTTCTGTATGGGGTACGACGGGCAACCCGAGAGACCTTCATATTCGCGTACTTAGAAAGCTGGAGTCGATGGAGTTTTACGGCGTATATAGCGTAAGTCGCAGAAGGTTGATTCGCATCTCATCACAGCTTTAGTTGAGCGATGGAGTAGCGAGACACACACCTTCCATATCTCTGTAGGAGAAGCCACCGTGACCTTGCTGGATGTTGGTACTTTATGGCGCTTACCGATCGAGGGAGAAGCTGTTATTGGAGTTGCTTATGCGAGGAGCAAGTCCAGTGGTCGGAATATTGTCATATGATAACGGGATTTGTGCCAGAGGATCGAGATTCGATAGCCCGTCTAAGATGAGTGTAATGGCGTTGATAACTGATTATTGGAGAATCCAGTTACTGATGACAGTACGGAGGACGTAGTCGATGAAAGGGCACGTGGATATGCGCTTTTATTGATTAGGTGCGTTTTGTTTCCTGATAAGAGCTGCTCATGGTGTTAGGAATTAATTATTGTGTTCAATTAATTATTTTATTTTAGCCTTGTAATTTTATTTAAGTGAACTGAGCTTTTATTTCTAAAGCCCAGTGAGCTTATTTTGTAATGGGCTTTCATGAAGCCCAAGTACAATATACCAACATGTGGTATATGTACTAAAACCCTAACACACATTAAGTGTGTCTTGTGTGTGAAATTATTATAGAAAGAGAAAATTTCAAGAAGAATGCTCCCAACCCTATGAAGAACAAACGCACGCACAACACCCCACGGATTCAGTTCTTCCATCTCAAACTCGTGGTAAAACTTCCTTAATCTTTGTATTGTTGGATATACTAGGAGCACGTCCTGTGGTCGGAATATTGTCATATGATAACGGGATTTGCGCTAGAGGATCGAGATTTCGATAGCCCGTCTAAGATGAGTGTAATGGCGTTGAGTAACTGGTTATTGGAGAATCCAGTTACTGACGACAGTACGGAGGACGTAGTCGATGAAAGGGCACGCGGATATGCGCTTTTATTGATTAGGTGCGTTTTGTTTCCTGATAAGAGCTGCTCATGGGTTAATCTTAATTACCTACAATTTTTGGAGCGCATCAATGAGGTCCGCGACTAGAGCTGGGGAAGTGTTGTGCTTGCGTGTTTGTAACAAGAGTTGTGCACAGCCTCTCGCGGAATTGTACAGAACATCGATGGACCCCTGAGCCTATTGCAGGTATGTATCTGTTTTATTTTACATAAAAATATTTGTAACCAGTATACTTGTTTTAACTTAAAAATCTCAATTATGTAGATGTGGGCTTGGATTCATATCTTGCCTTTGAGGCCTGTTATCCGATCGACTGGAGTAGACCTAGTCGAGACAATACACAATGGCGAAGTTGTGCTACCCATGCCGCCGCACGCCGCTAGGTAAGTTAGTCTATAATATTACGGTAGTAGACTTGTCCTTTTAGTGTTATTGTTCACTAATGAAGAACGTTCGTAGATGGAGATCGACGTTGACATTCATGCCTACGGCTCGTTCGAACGTGCGGCTGATGCGAAAAATTTTTAGATAATTTGAATCTCGCGCATTTCGTTTGGGATCCGTATAGTTACGAGTTCCCTGAGATCGCTACACCCCCTGATGACTATAAGCCAGCGTCGTGTAGGTCGAGATGTCCTGATTTTCCTCAACATCGTCGAACTGTATTATCCAGACCGGGTCCTACGTCAGTTAAACATGGTGCAAGTAGGGGTGTGCGTGGTGCGGTTTTCGGCCAATTCCGCACCAAACCACTATATGCGGTTTTTTGAAAATTCTCAAACCGCAGTTTTGAAAAATAAAACCACATGAACGGTTTCGAGCAGTTTGGTGTGGTTTTGCGGTTTTTAACCGAACAAAGAAAATACTTATATTTTATCGAATGAAAAAATAGTTTTTAAAAGCGTTCGGCGCAGAAAATGTGACGAGTGGCCTTGCCTCATAAACAAGGCGCAAGTCGAGGTATTTGCCTCATATATCGAAGCGTCACCATTCTCCAAAAAATTAGTACCATTTTATCTTATTTTATATTAGATTTTTTTTATTTTAATATATTAGTTTAGCTTTGTGGTCCGATTGGAAGTTTAAAATATAAATAGTAGGTCAATTTGTTATTAAATGTTCGAATCATATCTATTTTAACCCTACATGTTCGGCCGTTTGTTCTTATAGGAATATGTTTAACATAAAAAATAAAATTAAGTATGTTAATAATGATATAACTTTCATATGACAAACAAAATTAGCATATAATTAATAGACTTATTAGTAAAGAAAAATAACTAAACTAAAAAATAAATTTCACATATGACTAATGTACGATTACCATAAAGAAAAAAATTAGATATAATTAGTAAAAAAAATTAGAAAACTAAAGTTCGGTTCGGTGCGGTTTGTACCTAAATTCACACCGCACCATTATTACGGTGTGGTTTTGTAAATAAAATTAAACCGCGGTTTTGGTGGTTAATTGTATTATACGGTGCGGTGTGGTGCGGTGCGGTGGTTCGGGCGGTTTTCTAAAACCATTGCACACCCTAGGTGCAAGGCATACCCTTAGCACTTGTGCCTGACCATATAAGGCTACATGACATCAGTGAGCGTAGAGGCTGTCGAGTTTTAATTGGGAGACGTTTCATGCGCAGTGGTTGGCGATGTGGAACGATAGAGATGATAATGTGGTCGATTGTGACCCTATAGCCTCTAGTAACCGTTCGGTAGTGAATAGTTGCTATTAGTGGTATGATAACGTCACTCGGCGATTTGTCTCGCCTAGTATGTATAAGGTGGTTCAGGGTATTCAGGTGGGAGAAGGGGATGCATGGCGGGCCGTGGTTAGAGCTGTCAATGGGCCAGGCTGGGGCTGGCTGGCCCGCCGCCCGCCAAAGCCCGCCATTTAGCGGGGCGGGGCGGGGCGGGCTGGCCCGCCATTACCCAGCCCGCCCCGCCGCGGGCCTGACGGGCCAGGCTCGCTCGATTATTCTTTAAATTTTTTATTTTTAAATTTTTTATTTGTAAATTTTATAGTTTAATTTATTATAATTTTATTTAGTTAATTAATGTATTTGTTAATAAATTATGGATAACCAACGTATTAATTTATGATATTTAAATATACTAAATTATGTATTAATTAATAAATGCATCATTAAGTATTTAATTATGATATTTAAATATACATTAATTATGTATTAAGTAATAAATACATCATTAATTACAAATGAAATCATTAATTATTCCTCTAATTAAACTAATATATATTTAATGTATAATATAAATTAATTTAATATATGGCGGGCTAGCCCATGGGCCTTAAAAATCACAGCCCATCCAGCCCCATAGGCAGGGCGGGGCGGGGCGGCCCGCGGTCTGCGTGCCATTTTGACGGGTCTAGCCGTGGTATAATAACATTGTTTATGAATAATTAATTGTATACATTTTAAATTTATTTATGATTCACGTTATTTCTTTATTTGTAGGGTGACGCCGTAGAGGATATATTAGCTCGAGTTCAGACAATGTCAGAAAACATCGGAGTTGCGAATGTCGCCGAGCGAATTCGTCTGATCGCTTTAGATCGACCAAGAGGAATGCGTCATCGGAATAACAGTCCTGAGAGGTCGTCTCAGAGCAGAGCACGTAGGAGTCGGTCTCGCCGTCCTCGACACGATGAGGCTGGTAGTTCTAGACAGAACGAGGGATTTGATGGTTACGTCTCAACTGTTTGCATATTTTCGTCGAGTCAGTCCAACACATAAATTCCTTCGATCTCAATCAACCCTCACATATGAAGAACTCGTATTCGACCAATCTGCATACTATCAAACAACCTCTCAAACTCAACTCGGCGTATTCGACCAATCTGCACACTATCAAACAGCCTCTCAAACTCAACTCGACGAAGCAGGTCCATCAACAATCGTTCCCCCTAATGTTCCCATTGAGCCGGAGCATGAACAGGAAGTGAGCGACTCAGCAGCCGATGACGTTGGCGGCGGATTAGAAGATCTACCGGATCTTGTTGACGATGAAGAGGACGATGAACCGAATGTCGAACACCAACCTACTTCTCACAGATGCAAAGAGAACTACATCCAACTATACCATTTTACGAGACTTATGAGATGGCTCCAGAAGCAAATAACGATGACTACGGAGGACATGGTTCATTCTACGACGACAAAGAAGGTCACATTGGCGTTAAGATGATCTTCCAAAGCAAATCACATTTAAAAAGTGCAGTCAACGTTACTCACTTAAACATGCAAGAAGACAATACCGGGTTTTGGAGAGTAACAATGCATTATGGCATATTACCTGCAACCATAGTCCAAACTGCGTGTGGAGGCTGCGTGCATGCCACAAAAACAAGAAAGGTTACTGGATGCTAACAAGTTATCTTGGTGAGCCCACGTGCTTGATGAACGAGTTGCCAGACACATCGCAACATATCTTCAGACGTTATTGCCGAGATGTTGATTTTCGTCATTCGCGTCAATCCTCAATATCTTCCAAAGGATGTGATACAAAGGGTCAAAGACAGCTACGGCTACAAAATTTCTTATGTTCAAGCGTGGCGAGGTTTAAAGCGTGCGATGAGGATCGTATATGGCACGTGGGAGAGTTCTGCCCATCAACTACCAAAATTCATGAAGCCTACGAGCACAAAATCCGAGCACGATTGTGAGGTGGAGACATATCACAAACAGTAATCCGAATATTCCACGGTATGTATTCTGGAGCTTTAAACCTTGCATAGACGCTTTTCAACATTGTCGAAAGGTAGTGTAGACGGAACTCATCTTTACACGAAATATAAGCACAAGATGTTGATTGATGCGGGCCTTGGATGAAGAAACCCGTGAATCTTGGCACTGGTTTTTGCACTTATTGAATGTTCATGTGTTGAAAAATGAGGAAGTATGTTTAATCTCAGATCGTCATCGTGGGATAAAATCTGCTATAGAATTGCTTTTTTAGAGAAATTCAATTAGAGATGTTCATCGTTTTTGCCTTCGACATGTCAAATCTAACTTTTAAAGACCAACAGTTAAATGACCTATCGAGCGGGCATGACACATACGGAGTTGAAGTTTAAGCGAACAATGGATCAAATTAAGGAATCAATGAGAATGCTTGGAAGTGGCTTGATAAAATCCCAAAGGAGAAGTGGACGTTCGCGTATGATGGGGGTCGTCGTTGCGGTACCATGACGACCAATATATCAGAGGCATTAAATGGAGTCCTAAAAGGAGCTCGATGTCTGCCCATAACTTCAATTGTCCAGTTTACTTTCCATTGCATTATCACATATTTTTTTGACAGGTATCAAGAGCCATGCCTTGCGATGGAGAACTCAGAAACAGCGTGGTCATCTTATGCCACGAGAAAGTATCGTGATTGGAGCAATGACTCAAGAAGTCATACGGTGAGAGAATTTGATTATGCGACAAGGTCCGCCGAGGTCTATACCAGGTATTTAAGTGGAAGGGGATCTAAGACGTACGTGGTGGTATTGATTGATCTCCGGTGCCCATGCGCTAACTGGAGTATGTTCAAAATACCATGTTCACATGCACAAGCAACTTGTCATAGTTTTGGACTTAATAGTGCTCAATACGTTGCCGCGTATTATAGTAAAGAAGCTTATATTGAGAACTTATGAGGGTCGCTTTCTTCCTTTGGACGACGAGCGTTATTGGGATGATGCCAAGTTCCAGTTGTTCCACAATCCGCAACGTAGAAATCGAAGGGGATCCGGAAGGAACCGAACAACGAGGATTACAATTGAGATGAATAAATCTAAGAGGCGTGCAAGACAAAGAAGTGCACAAAGCTAAGTAAACTTATTACTATTTTGAAAGTTGAAGTATCTGTTTATGTGTGTTTAAGTAATTTTATTTGCAATGTAATGTTCAGTTTGCTTCAAAAAATTTCGAATATTTTATTTATTTACGAAATTTGATTCAAATACAAAATAATAGATTTTGAGAAATTACAAAGAAGAAATTAATAATGTTAACTATTTTATTCAAATACTTACAAAATTTACTTCCGAAAAAAATTTTGAGAAAGTAAAAAATTTCAAAAAATTTCGAATTTTTACCTATCTTATACTAGACAAATTTTATTTAAATACAAAACAAAGAAAACGTTAAGTAAGAAAAAAACAATTTTAAGTGGAAAGCGCCACTCGGACTGACGCCTGAACGCGCCACACCGAATGGCACGTTCTAAACGCGCCATACGAGGTAACACTTTCAACTATTTTTGAAATAAGACACGAAATGGCATTATTTCGATATCTAGTTTCAAAAAAGTACTATTAATTTTTTTTTAAAAAAGCCCAACAATCTCGAAAATAGTTTTTTGCGATACGTAATATATGTCAAAAAATTATATATAAACAGCAAAAACTTATCTAAAAAAAAGTGTTTTGATGGTACGATCACTCTTTTACGACTCGATCAAACCCTATTGGCCGACTCATAATCACACGATAAAAATCTCCAGTTCATGCGAATATAATTCCAAGAAAACCCCAACAAAAATATTAATTTTTTTCCAGTAATAATATAATCAAAGAAAGTATATGCGCCCAGTCAATAATAATAGTCAAGCCAACAACTCTAAGCAATTCCCATTGATTGACTCTCTTTCCTTTCCCACTATTTACACGCAAAAGCTAAAAAGAGCTTCACTTTTTATCACCTCAAAAACAAAAGCAAACTCACCGTTTAAAAGGAGCCACTAAAAAAAATGCAGACCTCAAGAATAACGACGTCGTTTTACCTCGCCGCGGCCGTGGTTCTCCTCGCGTCGACGGCGACTCGCACGGTGGCGCAGAACGACTGCGTGGCTCAGCTTGTGACTTGCTACAACGACCTTAACGCGACGACCCCATCTCAGCCGTGCTGCTCCGCAATCAAGAGCGTGGTGGCGACGCAGCTCGGCTGCCTATGCAATCTGTACAACGACCCGGCGGCGCTCGGCGTCGCCGGCAGGATTAATATGACTCAGGCGCTTGAGCTTCCCAAGAAGTGTAATCTATCTGCTGATACCAGCGTATGCAAAGGTCTCTAGAGTTTTATCTATTATGTTTGTTTTTATCTTTTGCGTTGGGTCTTTTCTGTCTATGTGCGATACGATGAATTGATGATCTGTCCATTTTTCTGAAAACTAATAAATATAATTTTTAGTTGTATTTTAATTTTTTTATGTCTTCTATGAACAGCTCTTGCTCCAGGAGCTTCATCTCTGCCTCCTCCAGGTAAGTTAGTTTACTTAATTTAAATTTGTTAGGTTCCTTTTCAGCTACCATTTTGTTAATTTAATTTTGTGTTCAATACAATAGTTATGACAACCTCAAAGATGGGCGGTTTAATTATTGTAGCTGCTTGGAAATGAACAATAGCTTACACTTAATTAATTAATTCGGTTATGCGTTTGATGGAGTCTATTAATTAAGGAATTTTAGTTATATTAGAAGCTTCTCGTTGAATATTTGACCTATCTAACACGACGCGGTTTTTCTTTGACCACATGGACACGCCTACGCTTTTCCTTTGCTATATCATTTGGTGATGAAACTCTATTGAATAAAAAAGCAAATATATATGTGTGACCATTTTGTTTTCAATTTATAATCAATTGGAAATTACTTTTTTTATTCAGCTGGCGGAAATGACAATGGTGCAAGTGCTGTTAAAAAATCATGGATGGGAATGCAGGCGGCTTTGATCTTGGCCTTTGCTATTATTATCTCATTTAGTTAAATTGCAATAATGATTCTCTCAATACATTTGTTGAGTACATGAGGTTACTTCTATCGAATATTATTATTATTGTTGTTACTATCTACTATGTTTCACGACTATTGTCCTAGTTTGTTTTGTTTTGATGAACCTATCCAAGAATTTCACTTCAACCCTAAGCTTAGAGAAAGAACACTTTTGAAGATTATCCCAGCCAAAAAGGGTTCAATATTTGTGTTATTTTTTACTGTTTATATATTTCATGCAGATTTTGGGCGAATTTCCCAATGGCAAAATTTATTAATAATGGATTTCTTTATTATATAATAGAAGAGTCACGTTGTAAACAAGGTAAAAACATACGTGCAATAATTCATCGTTCTCCATATATTAATGTTCACACAACAACCGTACAAAGTAAGGAAACTACCCTTCTCCATGCCCTTTAATTACACTATATCATTATTATATTATTATTTATTTTATTACAAAACGCGCTGTCTCGTCAATAAACACAAGGAACTCTATTTATATTCAATTCAATCATCTTTCAAGGCGAGCTTTAATAATAAGCAATATATTACATAGTCAACAAATTCGAGCCTAACAAGTTCTCCTCTTCAAATCTCATCAACTACGAAAGAGATAAAAAAAATATACAAAAGGAAAAAATCTGAATTCAAATGGCTTCTTCATTATCCCTCGCCAGCTTAAGCATCAGCGTTGATTTTGCAACCAATCCCAAGTGTTGCAATTCTCGACAATTTGCTTCTTCATGTCTGAAAAAAACTAAGGAATGCTCGTCTTTTCTTGGCAGAAGAAGTAGCAGCAGATCGGAATCAAGGAAAAGAAGCACAAAAAGGCTAATAATTTCCACTATTTACACATACAACATCACCACATATATTCGTATGTATATAATATTGTGTGTGATTTAATAAGCAGGTATTTGATAGTTAGAAACGCCACGCCAGAAGTAGGCGCAGCAGCTAGCGATGTTCTCTCTTCTCTCTCAATCCCAGGAATTCCAGGGTTTTCATTAACTGGAGACAATCCATTGTGAGTGATTATATACGATCTAATATCCCATGAAAGAAAAGAACCAAAAAAAAAGGTATTAGAAAGATATGATACTTCTCTTGTCAAGGAAAGATTCCCTTGTCACTAAAAGCTGAAAAAAAAAGGCAAAGAAAAAGATGCCCCCTTTGTCAGATTATCAAGAACTTCCTCACCCTTGTAATTAATCATTTCATTTTTTTTTTCTGATCGATGGCTCTTTCTTAACATTCAATCCCAGGTTGACTGGTGTATCAGGGTTGTTCGTACTAGTGCCCATCGTGATCCAAAGGCTCATGGCAGTAACAAGTAAAACTACATATATATTCTTTTTATAATATAATTTTAAAGATTGTTTAATTGACTTTTAATTAAACTGTGTTGTGTGTATAGAGCAAGTTGACATGGCAGCTGAGACAATCGAAAAGATAGCAAACACCGTCGAAAAAGTGGCTAAGGAAGTGGACAAAGCGGCGGAGGAAATGGTGGAGAAATTGAAGAAGGTTGATTTTATGGTCGAACACATATCTGAAGAAACTGTCAAGGATGCTCGAAAGGTTGAGGATTTGATGCATAAGGTAGCTTATAACTTAATTTCTTTATGTTATTTAACTCCTTGATAGTTAAATCTTGCGAATTCTACCTGGTACTCCTGTATTTATGGCTTTTTCAGATGTCCAAAGTTATTTATTCCTATAGGTACCCATGCGTTTAAGGCTTTTTCAGGTGGTACCAAATTATTTTTCAATTCCAATTGGTTTCCCCATATTTAATACTTTTCCAATTTGTACCCAAAGTATTTTGTAGGTCTCTACCCTAACGTGTAATGTGGTGATTTTTAAACGGCAAAAAAAACAATCTAGTTGTAAGCCTCGTTAATTCCTATTGAAATTTTAGAACCATTAAGATACGGTTCATGCACCTAAAAATCACATTTGTAGCCTTTTTAAATCACGATATTATATGTTAGGAGTTTTTTGAAACACAGTAGACATTAATGAGAAATGCCTTAAACATATGTGTAACAACTAATGAAAAATACTTTGAGGACCAGTTAGAAAAGTCTTTAAACACAAGAATATCTAACTGAACTGAAAATAACTTTGGCCACCAATTAGGAAAACCTTAAACAAACAAGTGGACTTATTTTTTTTTTTTTTTTATAATTATTAACAATATGAAGTTCTAACAAGAATTAGTAGAGTAGATTTAGGGTTTTGAGCATGTTGCTAACTTGCAAGATATAAACTTCAATTGAAAGACCGTCAATTTGAATTCTTGGAATATAATATCCTACACATGGTTTTTTTTATGATCGGCGAACCGACTACCTATATATATTATATAATATATATATATATATATATATATATTTATAGAGAGAGTAATGTTATGGTGCTCACCTTGCGTGAGCACCTTCGTGAGCACCAATCACATCAACGTGCCAAATCAGCATACAATGGAATTTTTTATTGATCTATAACCTACACATGGGATTAGTGAACCCGTCGGGGGTTGATTTGGCATGTTGATGTGGCATAAAAAATGACATACAACAGGTGCCTACGGATGGTGCTCACGCAAGGTGAGCACCATAACATTTCTGTGTGTGTGTATATACATATATATATATATATAGTAATGTTATGGTGCTCACCTTGCGTGGGCACTTTCTTGAGCACCAATCACATCGACGCACCAAATCGGCATTCGATGGGATTTTTATTGATCTATAACATACACATGGGATTAGTGAACCCGTCGGGGGTTGATTTGGCATGTTGACGTGGTACAAAAATATGCCACATAACAGGTGCCCACAGATAACATTTCTATATTGTATAATATATATATATATATATATATATATATATATATATATATAATGGCGATCGATGTCTATTGTATAATTATATACTTCCTCCGACTCACTTATTTTTCCCACCTTTCTATTTTGGGTGTCCCACATAATTCTTCTCTTTTCTATTTTTGGTAAAAAATCATTCAAGTAATTAAACTGAATGAGTATTAAATGAGGAGAGAGGGGGAGTTTAAAATTTGAATTGTGGTTAAATTATTAAATGAGTGAGATGAAGTTTGGTGGAATAATTAATGAATTAATTAGATACTTCTAAATTTGCTTTCCCACTAATTTTTGGAAGGTGGTGGTACTGAAGTAATATATAGGGCAAGTGGGGACTTTGTAGGATGTGAAATAGACTGCATTTATTATAATAATAAATTCAAGTAATTGGGAGTAGTTGGGAGTGATTGCCGCGTGAGCTGCCCATAGTTGAAAATATCTCAACTTGCACAGCCCCCCTTGTTTTTTTTTTCCGAGTAATTGTAAATTATTATATCACTCTTGAAGTTTTAATATTTTTTATTGAGGAACAATTTTTCGTTCATTCTGATATGTATAGATCGAAAAATTGGACGACAAGGTGGAACAATTCTTGACCCACCAACTGAAAAGGGAGGAGAATGTTGGGAGATGGGCAGCGAAACGATATTGGAAATGACCGTAAGGATAAAATGAACACCGGAATTTACGTGGAAAACCCCATTTTACTTGATGTAAAAAACCACGGGCGAGGTAGAAATTTTATTACTGGGGTAAAAATGGGAGTTACAACCTCTCAATCTTAAAGGAGAAAACGCTAATCTCTCTTTATAGTTTGAGCAAATACCGAACAAACCCTCTATTTTTTTTTCTATTTTCTTTCTTTCTTTCATTGTCTTTCTTTTGGTGTGTTTTCCTTTGCCTTCGTATGATGCTATTTATAGGCAAACCTTCATGTCTAATAGCTATTATAATATTAATATAATTGATAATAGAGTAGGTTATGTTGGAGTGGGTGGAACCACTCTCCCAACAGAGAAGAATCATTACTTTTAGTGTGTTTGGTTGGAGATATTAGGGGATTAGAGGGGATGTCGTTGGTTGGTGTATTTAAAGGGAGATTTAACTAATACCATATTAATACCTTACATGAGGTATTAAATAAATAGCCCTCCACCCTACCTTTATCTGATCTCAAGCTCTTTGGACAATTTTATCCTTCATTTCGATATCTATTTCCAAGTTTTCCCTTTTCATGAATTAGATCTTGTTAACCTATTTTTTCCTTTCGTCTTCATCGAACAAACAATTCAATCACACACCAAGCATTTTGATTCTCCAGCATCAGTGAAACGCCCTCACCCCGCAACACATATGACTGATATCAATGAGAGAACGATTGAATATACAAATTAAACATGTTTTCCAATGAAAGCACACATATCATGTTCTTGTATAAATACGAACGAATACAACAAATAACCAAAAGCGAACGAAGGAGAACAAAAGCAAATTAAGGTGAAAATGACAATTAAAACACTATACATCAAACGAACAAAAAATTGATATGAGGCTATGAAAAACTTGCGCAGATGGAGAACGAAAAAGCCCTAATCGACGTTCATATTTTAAAAGGGTAAAAAATTGTAATCGAAGGTAATTAAACCTAATACCATCTAAATTAATCTACCAAACACATTCAAAATTATTATTTAAACCTGTAAACCAAACGCCTCTAATAACTCATACTCTCCATTATCTAAACCTAACTAAAACTAATACCGTCAACACATCCTCCCAACAGGAAATAGCAGTAACGACGAAACACAATTATCTCTTGTCACGTGCGCTGTTACATCATTTATATTTTTATTCACCATGAAACAGAAAAATGTAACAGAATTATGGGAAAATTCCTTTATCAGTTCCATTTGAACTTTAAACTTCCTGCTCAGTATCCCTAGCAAGATTTTATTCTTGTTCACCATCTACGAAAAATTGTGTGTTTAATACCCCTAAACAGTGAATGGATGAAAAGACCCTTTTCTGAAATCAAAGTTGGATATTTTACAAAATGTATTTATTATTATACCAACTGTTATTTCTAACTATACCAACAAAATAACGTTATTATAATTTTAAATAAATAAAACTGGAAATTATACCAACGGTTACGTTATTTACCAACATTTGTATAGTGTGCAACTCTGTTGATATAATAATTAAAACCGTTGGTATAATATCCAATTTTATGGTATAAAATTGTAAGAACATAATTTATTGGTATAATAACGAAAACGTATGGTATAATTTCTACTATTTCTGGTATAATAGCAAAATTAGTTGGTATAATGTCTAATTTTAATGTATAAAATTGGAATACTGTTATGTACTGGTATAATAACGGAAATAAATGGTATAGTTTCTACAATTTCTGGTATAATAGCAAAATTAGTTGGTATAATGTCCAATGATGTATAATTTGGAATAACGTTATTTATTGGTATAATAACAGAAATAGATGATATAATTTCTATAATTTCTGGTAGCAAAATCAGTTGGTATAACGTCCAATCTTTTTGGTATAAAAATATAATAACGTTAATTATCGATATAAATAACGGAATAGATGGTATAATTTCTATAATTTCTGGTATAATAGCAAAATCGGTTGGTCTAATGTTCAATGCGTTATAAAACTATAATTGCGTTATTTACTGGTATAATAATGAAAATAATTGGTATAATTTCTACAATTTATGGTATAATTTCAATTATTTTCAGTATAATAACGAATTTTGTTGGTATAATTCATGCAAAATTAATTTTTCTAGCTTTTTGAATGTGTAAGACATGGGTATTTCGTCTTTTCAACAATGAAAAGACCATTTTAGGTAATGAACAGGAAGAAATTTTCATATCAATACTAAACAGGGAGAAATAATGCAAGAGGTATTTAACAGGAATTTTAAAACTCAGTGAGACTGATAAGGAATTACCCCTCGGATAAATATTCAAGCGTTAGTGTTTGGTTGATTGGTTTATTTAAAGGAGGGATTTAGGTAATACCCCCTTAATAACCCCAATAAGATGTTAATTAAAGGAATCCTCCCCCTCCCATTATTTAATCCCATGGTTTATAGACAAATTTGTCCTTTTATTTTTTTTTTCACTTTTTCTTTATTTCCATTGCAACCAATAATAAACCATCGTCTCATTCTCCCTCCCCCTCTCTCTCTCTCACACTCACCCACTCACACGAATAATAGAAGAGTCACGGTGTAAACAAGGTAAAAACATACGTGCAATAAAATTCGAATGAAGATCAACGGATTCAAGATGAAGTGCGTTCAGAAATTGGATCAAATGTCTACAAATTCGAATGATGATCGAAGAAGGAACTTGGAAACAAGTTGTGTTGCTTGGGTGTTGTTATGAAGAGTTATTGTATCAAGGTGTAGTGTTAGGATTTCGACCACGCTAGAATTCTAAGACAACATATTTGCGTATGCATGTGATTTGAAGATCGAAGCAAACAAGCGTAAAATTGGAACAATCGATATAACGTGGTTTGGCTCTAACGTTAAGCCTACATCCACGACCACAAAGAGAACCTTTATTGATTACGCAAATTGGAATTACAAGAAGAAATCTTTCTGTCCAATATCTGATTGCACTCAATAATTCTCTATTTTTTCTCTAGTTGCTTCTCTGTTGCTCTGTGTTTATCTGTGTGAAAATACATCGCAAATGACTCCTTTATGCTACAAGAGCTTCGATTAACTGCTCGTACTTTGCTCCTTAGAAAAATGTCAATAACCATGTCATGTTCGTGTAAGAAAACTGTTGTATGTTCTAACAAAAAAGTCGTCAATGAAACCAACAATTTAATAAATTGAATAAAGTTGTTCATCACTTCAGCAACAAGCAGCGTCGAGCTTCATTTGATGATTTTGTTTCTCGACAAATCTCCACTTTAAAATCATTCTTGAACTCGTCGAAACAGCCATTGATCACGCATTTGCAGATTCCTTTCAAGCAACAAAATAAAACTAGCTTCAAATCCCTCCTTCTGATCACAGTCGAGTTTGCAACATTTCTTGACTCAATTGTTGAACGACTTCATCTTGAGTCTCTAAACTTCCACTCGAACCTCTTCTCCACCCTCTTTTTCAGAGGGTGCGTGAGCGCCGAGCCAACCTCAAGCATCCCAAAAATCTTTTACTTGAAGTTGGTCTTGAGCTCACTTCTACCGTCTTCCATCTTTGGTTCTTTCGCTTCTTTTGAGCCTTTCTTGTTCCTAGCTTCATGGTTTATCTTCTCAAACCATTTACAGCTGAATAACTTGCCACTCTTCGACTTCTTGGTAGGTTCGAAAGACTCACTACACGAATTAACCTCAAGGCTGTCATTAATATAAGAAAATTCATCGTTAAGACTCACTCTTGAACTTCTGAAATTTCAGTTGTTTCGATTGTCTTCTCAACCTCGAGAAAGAGCATTTCTGGCCTCCCTTGATTCCTCTCATGCCACTCTCCATTTCTGAGATTCCCGAGCCGTTCAATATGTACATACCGTTCCGCTTGAACCCCTAAGTACGGCCTTAGAACCCTTGAGAATCTTGATCTTTCCAGCACTTGTTTTCCTTGAATATCCAAGATCGTCTAAGGTTCCTACAGAGATTAAGTTCCGTCTCATCTCAGGGACGTACCGAACTTTCTCGAGCACCTTCTCATCACCCGAATGCAGCCTCATGGTAACTGATCCTATAACACGTAATATGGAATGTGCAACCAGAATCGAGAATCCATTCATTACATGCGTCCTTCTTAGCCACCGTAAGAATCTCAACCGATTCGAAATATTCCTCCTCCGTGCTCACGTTGTTAACCCGGTCTTGACTCGCGGATTTTGGTGTACGTTTAGGGCATTCTCTTTTTATGTGTCCTTCCTCGTGGCACTTGTAGCACTTGATAGGATTCCTAACCTTAGGCTTCACCTTCTTCTTATCACCATTCGTCTTAACTTCACGTTTAAGAGCTCGCTCGAATTATGCCCATCTTCAGCTTCCCTTTGGAAGTTTAGTTGCCTTGAGCTTAAGGCCGTTTCCACGTCTACAAGTTTGAGCACGTCCCTTCCGTAAAGAAGCGTCTCCTTGAGCGTGTTGAACCCTTTTGGAAGCGAGCATAGCAAAAAGCAGCGCCTTGTCTTCCTCCGCGATCTCTACCTCGGCATTTTCAAGGTCAAGGATCATCTTGTTGAACACGTCCACTTGATCTTCGATGCTTTTGCCCTCTTGCATCCGAAATGAATATAAGGCCTGCTTGAAATAGAGTATCTTCGTCAGGGTCTTTACCATATACAGCTCGTCCAGCTTTTTCCACAGGCCATCGGGTGTCGACTCCTTCGAAACCGTCCTAAGCATTTTATCGTCAAGGCTTAGAACAATTGCGCTATGTGCCTTTTATCTCATAACCTTCTTAATTTCCGACGCCATCTTTGCGGGTACCATCTTATTCTCCTCTTTGAGAGCCTCTTCGAGCCCTTGTTGGACGAGCAACACCTTCATTTTTATTTTCCAGAGCCCAAAATTATTGTCTCCATTGAATTTCTCCGTGTTGATCCACGATCACCGCACCACTTGTTAGGATTTTGACCATGCTAGAATTCTAAGACAACGTATTTGCGTATGTATGTGATTTGAATATCGAAAAGCATAAAATTGGAACAATCGATATAACGTGGTTCGGCTCTAACGTTAAGCCTGATCCACGATCCGAACAGAGAATTTTTATTGATTCCACCTTTTGAGATTACAAGATCAGATCTTCCTCTCCAACTTTCGTGTTTACATCGAGCTCTCAAACTCTATCGTTCCCAAGTTAAGGGAAGTTGAACATTCACACTTGACAACACAAAATTGTTTTATGTAGTGTGTTTGCAACCTCCCTACTTCTGTAGAAAACCGCTCGGGAGCAGTTGATTGGTTATTCTCCACTAGATGGGTTGGACGTTGATCCTCCAAGCTTCAATCGTGACCCTCGAAGCCTCAATCCTCGTGATCGAACGGATAAACTTGAGCCAAAAATAGATTAACTGCTTCAGACCAGACTCACATCCACAGTCACTCACGACCGTGGGAGTTACGGGCTGCACTTCAGCCAGCTTCTGGCTGATCCCCACGGCTGTGGGCCTTGCTTCACGAGGCCTTGGGCTGTGATGGTTCTTCGACACTTCGTTCTTTTGCATTTCGAACTCGTTTCGATCGGTCCCGTCTTTGATTTTCCGAGTTTTGGATCACCCACGCTTAACACTTTACTTACATCATCATCATCATCATCATCATCATCATCATCATCATTATTATTATTATTATTAGGGACCTTTTCGTATCAGGTCCTAACTCAATTTTGTAATAGGTTTCAGGCCCTGTCAGTATGAAACTTAGTTTTAAGGACCCATGACTTTCATCTATAGAATAAGACCCTGACCAAAATACCCTTACAAAAGATCAATAAAACGAAGTATCGCGAAGCTTTGTTCTGTTATAAAAGTAACATCAAATGTTATTCTGTTACAGTTAATTGCTATATGAAACTAATAAATTTGACTTTAAAGTGGTATCAAGATAACAATTTTATAAGCAAAACCGAATGAGTTTCCGTATATATTATTTCCTTCCGCCATCACCACCAACCATGCAACATGCCCCATTCTATGTTATCGAGAGTTTCTTATGATATTAACGTTAAGACAAGTACAATTTTCGATGAGTTTTTTTCTAAATAGTTCGACGCAAATAAAAAATATTTGTTGATCGAATTATGTTTGTGGTTGAGTTGAAGGTAATATGTGTAGATTCGAGAGACCCATAGCCTTAGAATTTCATCGCGCCACCGTACTGGTCAATTGTTTATCGTTCAAGGTTTCTCGAATTCGCAATACAATCGTCGGATAATTTCAGCGAAAATCAATGTTCCTTAAAGTGGTATAGGATGTCACGTAACTGTCTTTAAATAACAGTGAAAAGGTATATAGTGGAACCTACGGTGTATCAATTTCGACGAAGTGGTATCAAAATGACTTTACGCTATACCGTTGGAACAAATTTTGTTATCTAAGGATCTTTAAATGTTATTGACTGAACGATGAGAACCCAAGAACGAACGTTTTTTCGTATATATTGTCAGAACCACCACCGAACCATGCACAAAACCATATTCATTGTATTATCGAGGGTTATTATGTTATTACGTTCCAGAAATTACGATTACTTTTTTTCGAAATCTTTCGACGCAAATTATATAAATTCTTGTTAGATCGAATCATGCTTCCAGTTGAAATTGAAGGTAATATGTATAAACTCGAGAGACCCATAGCCTTAGAATTGAGACATACCACCCTTTCTGCTCGTTGTTTCGTCGATGAAGGTTTCTCGAACTCGCAATACCATCACCGATTAATTTCAGCAAAAATCATTGTTCCTTATAGTGGTATAGGAAGTCACTTATCTATCGTCAAATAAAGGTGAAAAGGTATACAGTGGCAATTATGTGGTATAAGATTCGACAAAAAGGTATTAAGCTGAGTTTATGCGGTATTGTTAGAACGAATTTTGTTATTATTGCCTGAACGATGAGAACCGAACAAACGTTTTGTCTTATATATTATATTCATCAGCACCACCACACAAACCTGATAATTTTGTTCAACGTTTCTCGAACTCACAATACAATCGCTGGTTAATTTCAGCAAAAATCATTTTTCATTAGTGGTATAGAAGGTCACATATATATCTTCAAATAACAGTGAAAAGGTATACTATGCTATGCCAATCATGCAGTATGTGTTTCGACGAAAATGTAATAGAAAGGGTTTACTCGGTACCGTTTAGCATGGTTTGTTATTGAAGTATACTTAATGTTATTGACTAAACGATGGGAACTCTCGAACGAACGTTTCCTCTGTATATTATTTTTTTCCACAACTATTTTATCAATTTTATTAAGTGTGAGGATGCTATAATAACTGCTATTCCAATTTGGTATGTCAATTTTGATGTATAATTTATAATTTAGTCCTTTAATTTTTATTTGATTTTAGTTAAATCTTATAATTTTTTTCAATTTATATATTTCAAAAATTCGTTTTATAATAAATCATTATACGGATATTAAATATGAACTTTTTAGCCGATGAGCCCTTAGCTCTACTGGTTGAGGGGGAGGTGCCTGGAGTCATGTTGGGGGAGGTCCTGGGTTCGAACCTCCACCCTGTGACATTTCTCCAGGCCTGCCCACATGGGCCCAGACATGTGCGATTGAACTGGTCGGCCCGTTTAGCAGGTAGTGGGTCGGCCCCGGGGTTTCACCATCGGCTTTCCCCGGTTACCAAAAAAAAAAAAAAAAAAATATGAACTTTTTAACTATAAATAAAACAATATGATTATGAATTGGCCACACACACGTTGGAGTGTCTTTCATAGGGTAGTAAGACAATAACGTGCTTCAAAACTTTTTATTGAATAATAGAAGAATCACGTTGTAACCAAGGTAAAATACTTCCGTGCAATAATAATTCTTCGTTCTCCATATACTTCTCAGTTTTCACACAACCGTTCAAAGAAAGGAAACTACCCTTTCCACGTCCTTTCATTACAATTTTATATTAAGTATTATTTTTTATTACAAAACGCGCTGTCTCGGGTCTATAAACAAGAAACTCTTATTTATTGCAATCATCTTTCTAAGGCGAGCTTCAATAATGCAATAATATATTATATAGTCAACAACCTAGCTCAAGCCTAACAAGTCTCCTCTTCAAATCTCATCAACTAAGAAAATTAAAATTCGATTCAAATGGCTTCTTCATCCCTCGCCTGCTTTTACATCAGCGTTTCTGTTGGAACCAATCCCAAGTGCTGCAATTATCGACAATTGCCTTCTTCGTGTCCGAAAAAAACTAAGGAATGCTCGTCCCTTCTTGGAAGAACAAGTAGCAGCAGATCAGAATCAAGAAAAAGAAGCACAAACAGGTTTTTTAGAATTTTCACGGTTTAACACATACATATCAATCATCACATACATATAGATAGATGTATATCAATATATATATATATATATATATATATATATAATATTATGTGTGATTTAATTAGCAGGCATTTGATAGTTAGAAACGCCACGCCAGAAGTAGCAGCAGCAGCTGGCGATGTTCTCTCTTCTCTATCGATCCCAGGAATTCCAGGGTTTTCTTTTCCTGGAGACAACCCATTGTGAGTGATTATAAATTATAATACGATCTAATAACCATGTTAGAAAGGTAATAGAAGTAGTTCCTTTTGTCAAGAAAAGATTCCCTCGTTACTAAAAGCTGAAAAAAAAAAGGAAAAGTAAAAGATGCCCATTTCGTCAGATTATCAAGAACTCCTTTACTTTACCCTTTTGTGTTTTGTAATAATCATTTCATTTTTTTTTATTTCAAATTCCCAGGTTGACGGGTGCAGCAGGGTTGTTCATAGTAGTGCCCATCGTGATCCAAAGGCTCATGGCTTTAACAAGTAAAGAAAGACTATAAAATCTGCAAAGTAACAATATGAATAACTAAGCCTTTCTCTCTCTACATTTTTTCTCCCGCTTCCCTCTAGAAAAAACCCTAACCCTCCCACCCTCCCACACCAAAACCAGCCGCATATCCCCCACTTCCTCCTTCCCAGCCCCTTCCTCTCCCTTTAGTCTCTCTCCGTGCGGCCTCTTCCTCCCCCAACCTCCATCGGAGGTTGGGGGAGCTCGATTTTTCTTATTTCCGTTTTGTCTTTCTTTTTTATATTAAAAAAAAAAAAAAAAAAAAACTGCTGCCTCGCTTCCCCGACTGGCCCCAACAGCCATGTCTCCAGCCTACCCGGGCTGGTTTCACCTTGCTGCCCTTGGTGGTGCGCATGCTCCGCCGCGCCGTCCCTTCCAACCGTTCGCCCGCCGCCAGACAATATCTGCCGCTGCCTTGCTGTCCTCCCTTGAGTCTCCCGTGTTGGGAGCTCGTCTCTCCTGATCTATGGATCTGGAGCCTTTTCTCCCTTGTGGAGCTTCCTCTCCCATCGTGGAGCCTTGTCCGATGAAGATGAGAGCACTGTGATGACAACCAGCGAAAATGAAGAATATTGTAAATTAAGCTTAATAGCTTTTTTTGGAATATGGTCTTTAGTTTGGGGTTGTTTTATTACGGTGTATTTTATTTTCTGTCGGTTTTTATTTTCATGTCTTTTTGCTCGTATGTGAGCTTTTGTTCTCCCGGGTTATGATGTACCGGTGAGACTTTTTGGGCTATTTAGCTCTTGTATTTTCATTCTGAAATTAAAGCAATCGTTTCCGGGAAAAAAAAAAAAATAATATTCTTTTACAGATTATATTTTAAAGATTATTTAACAGCCGTAAAATTATTGAATTATTTAATTGAAAATGTGTGTGTAGAGCAAGTTGACATGGCAGCTCAGACAATCGAAAAGATAGCAGACACCGTCGGAAAAGTGGCGGAGGAAGTGGACAAAGCGGCGGAGGACATGGTGGAGAAATTGCCTGACGGCGGTCTGAAGAAGGTTGCGATTATGGTCGAACACATGGCTGAAGAAACTGTCAAGGATGCTCAAAAGGTTGAAGATTTGATGGATAAGGTAATAAAATTATAACTTAATTCCTTTATCAAGTTCTAACAAGAGTTAGTAGGGTGGATTTTAGGGTTTTATTGAAAACTTGCACGATCTTAATTTCATATTGAAATACCATAGAATTTGAAATACAGTAGTATCTTGCCCACGGTTTTTGATGATCGGCAATCATACTTGCGCAGCTAGTGTTTTGATGATAAATATAATATATATAGTGGCAAGTGGGGACATTTGTAGGATGTGAAGTGGACTGCATTTATTATAATAATAAATTGAATTAATTGGGAGTAGTTGGGATTGATAGGCATGTGAGCTGCAAGCTGCCCATTGTTGAAAATATCTCAACTTGCTCAGCCTTTTTTTATTTAGAAAATTTGAAGTGATTGTACATTATTATATCATTCTTGAAGTTTTAATATTTTTTTATTGATATGGAACCATTTTTCGTTCAATTTGATATGTATAGATCGAAGAATTGGACGATAAGGTGGAGGAATTCTTGACCCACCAGCTGAAAGGGGCGGAGAAAAACGCCTGACTTTATCAAATGCGACTTTTGAGATTCAATTAGCAAATAGTACTACGAAACGCAATATCTCCCCGTGTGCTCATTTTTACACCATTAATATACTTTTTATTTCATCAAGAAAATTTTAATTTCGTGTATTACAGTATATAATCACAATGTAATGGTTAAGCTTCTAAGACGTAAACTCCATGTGGGTTGCTGCTAAAAAGGAGGCAATGTAGACGAAGAAGTATAACTCAAAGCATAATCTTTATGACACTATCTTCTTTAATGTAATAGAATAATAATATTCAAAACCTCAGTTCGACAAAAACCTGAAATAACGCTCGAAGTTTGTCTACATACATATGCTGCATTTATTATATTACTCAAGTCTTTGCACCTTTTGCCTCGTGAAGGAACTTTGGTTCTCACGACTGTTCACGTGTATGCCAGCAAACCGTTATGTTTTGTGTGTAATATAGATTTAAATAAAGGGTTTAATTTTTTCCTTTTCTCTGAAAATGGTAAAGTCGATGAATTTAGGTCATTTGTAGCCCAAATTGTAACGGATCACTTGCACTCTAGTCATGCATGTCAGATCAGATTACAAGAATCTCAATTCATAGATACCTTCGAAACAATTACTTGCAAAAATAATGTTATTAATGAATAGGTCTTTTCTTGCTTGATTTAAGGTATCTTTGTAACCATTGAGCTTCAGCAATGCGACAATTAACGACAGATCAAAATAACCAAATCAGAAACATCAATTAGGGTTTTATGAGATGTTTATATTCAGCTTCTCATTTTCATCAATGGACATATGGTCTCAAAATCAACGACAGATCAGTTACATTCGCTTCTTAAAACTAATAATACAATCATATCACAAAGCTCCTTTCTATTATTCATAAATCAAACTCAAAAACTCAATTTGATAAAAAAAAAAAAAACAAGTCAAAACCATCATCGTTGATTGTATTAATATAACCACTGAGCCAATGTTCATACTTCAAATATATATCAATGCCATAATATCATCACACCGTCGTAGCAAATCAAAGGAGGAAATCAACGAAGAAAACGCAATCAGCTTTTCATTGAATGAAGGCAAACACTAACCGAATTGAACCCTAAATCAAAAGTTTCCCAGCCCAAAATATCCGAACACCATTCTCATTCTGACAAATAAAGCGTAAGTTCGAATGATCATCATCAAGCAATAGAGTATATAGAAACAGTAGTTTGTCCATCCTACAAACGCAAAAATTAATGATGCAATCAAAAGATCATAAACCTACTTCAAGTTTCAATATTTTCCCCCAGTTTTTTAACTTAATAAAGAGAAGCTAAATCAATACGGTGGCCTACCCATAGCCCAAAACGCTTCATTCTGCATCATGGGATTATTCGAAGGCATCCCTTGAAAAATTGCTGCATTTTCTGCGCCATTACTACTATTATTATTATTATTAGCAGCAATCATCATTTGCTGATGATGATGAGTCGACCCACCAATAACCCTACTGTGATCTTCTTCTTCAATCAAATTATTACCGCCCAAATTATTACCTTCATCTTCTTCAAGGGGAAGCCTCTCATAAGCAGCGTTGCTGAAAGAAGCAGCCATTACAATCACCGGCCCAGAAGCCACTAACTGCCCGGCCACGCTGCCCCCCACCACCTGACCCTGACCGCCGGCCAGATATATGGTCAGACCCGTCGCCGCCGGCGGGGCGGGCGGCGGAAGGAACGACCCAGATAGGGACAAAATCTCGAACCTGCCGCGTAAAGTCACTACAGCTCCCCCAGCGGAATTAGGTTGTCTGATGGCGACGTTGGTGACGTGTCCGCTGCCGCTCATGACGCACACGCCGCGCTGGCGCCGGCGGGCGAAGGTGGAGAAGCACTCCATCAAATCGAAGCCGTCGGCGACCTCCATGAGGTGGGAACGGAGGGCGTTTGCGCTGTCCCTCGTGATGATGACCGGCGGCTTGGGCTTGTTCTTGGAGCCCGCCGGCCGTCCCCTGGGCCTCCTATTGCTGCTACCGCCGCCGTTTCCTCCCAGTTCGTCGCCGTTGAAGTCTCCTCCTTCTCCTGCGCCGGCTAGGGCCGAGTCTTGGTCGTTGGGATCTGCTGCTGCTGGGTGGTCGTCGTCTTCTCGGTGGCGCTTCAGGGCGGCGCCGTTGGGGTCTCCGTCGCGGTGGTGGAATTGGTGGTGGTGGCCGAGGTGGTGGAGGTCGAATTCCCTGGTGTGGAAAGGCGGGAGAGATGAGTGTCCATGTCCGTCCATTTTGTCGTCTTCTTTTTAGATCTGAGAGGTTTGATTGAAATCTGAATAATCAATCTAATTGGTCATAATCTTGAGGAGGCTCTCTTAGATCTTGGGCTTTAGAGAGCTTTTCTCTCTTGCTTCTTTTTTTCTAGGGTTTTCTTCCCTAATAGATCAAGCTAGCTTGATGTAATAGGGTGTAACTAGCGAGGAAGAACTGTAAGAAGTAAGAGGAGTTCTACAGAAGCTTTGGCTAAGTTATTTTCTGGTGCATATCCAATGGAGATTTCATGATGATATGAAAGAGAAAGCTCAGCTTCGAAGCTATGGGGTTATATGACTGATTTGATTATATGTCTCCTTAGATTTCAAAGGGTTGTTTTTCGATTTTTAGTTTGATTTTTTTGCAAGGGAAAAGACTCTCTCTCTCTCTCTCAAAAATTCAACTCTTTGTCCTTATTGTACGAGCAGGTGTTGTTGGTAGAATGAGAGTAGCTAATAAAAAGAAAAGATGCAGTATTATTATTATCTTCACCTGTCACTAATTATGAGTTTTCTTTGGTATTTATTTATATTAAATTGAAGGGGATATGGTTAGGATTTTCGCATATTTTTTGTTGCCTTTTGAACTTCTAAGTCATAGATTATTACCTTTGTACTTGACTATAATTATTTTATAACCACGGCGTTATCCGTAAAAGCATATAACGAGTAAATGAGACTATATGTAAACACATGACGATATGCAGTTTAAATCTACGGCCTTATCCTTAATTAATTATATAACATAAAAATTTTTGTATGAGAACTACATCATAGGTACTTAACCTCCTCAACCCCACATGGATCTTATTTCTATTCCGTAGACAAAATTCAGTTTGAAACTCATTCCTCTATAGGTCTACGAATCATCCGACATGAAATTAATATTGACACGTAAAATTCAGCGCCGTAATGACGTAATTTCCAACCTTATTTAAAATTGATAGTATCAATATAAGTGACATCTACACATAAGTACCTGCTTCAACAAAATATAGTAATTAAACAATCTCTTGTTTATTTGTATGAGGTGAGACGGTACATTCGCCGTCATATGAAATAAAGAAAAACTCCTTAACCAATTAATTTACATGCAAGAAAAAAAATAGATCGCGGTCGTTTAACTTGCACCCAATAGAGCTCGAAGAACAAATCGTCACTTGTATTAAGCTGTCAAAATTATTTAAATAGATTAATATATAACATATATGCTGCGAAATTTAATGCTACAAACGTGAGCAAAGAAAGATGAGATTAGATTAAATCTTTCCCAAGAACCACACCACATGCGTCCACAAGCAAATGGCCTGGCGAACACAACTCTTATCTTCTCTTTCTTACTAGCTGTCGCAAATGCTCATTATATTAATAAATTAGGGTTTCGAGAGAGACAGAGAGAGAGAGAGAGATTTCCAAGAACCACAAAGCATCTTAACCATTAAGAATCTGACGATATTGACAAAGTTGTGGGGGCCCACATTTTGATGGTGGGACACGTGTTAACCCCCGCGATCTGCGGGTCTCTGTTCATTGAATAGTGTTAGCTCATACTTCATAGCATTAATAGAAATATAGTATAGCTGTATATTGATTGTTTTCTTAGTGATATGATAACTATATTCTCATGTTAATTGAGATTTTACGGTTCTTTGATAACACTTACAGTTTTTCTTTTCCCTTTCGACCTAATTGTGGATACAAGGCAAGGGTAATAAGAGAGAGAGAGTTGATCACTGTGCACGGAAAACCTAAAAAAAGATGATTAATGTCCTATATATATAATACATATATTAATACTTATATGCGGATGAAGAAATGAACAGTGATTTTCGTCGTAATATACCCTCTAGGATAATGATTGCCTGCTGATCTACAGGCATATTTCGTTCAACATATATAAAGGAGAAAAGCCAATTGCGGTGAGCTTCACAAATTTTTGTTACATGTTATATCATATTATATATAATAAATACTGTGAGTCCCAGTCCCCACGTGACTTGTCCAACAATACTCATGCTTAATTTTTTTTATGTATATATTATGCAGATTTAATTGTATATAACTTAAAAAAAACATAGATATCTTTCGATATATATATTTAACATTGATTTATTATTTAAGTGAACCACATCAAATTAATATATTAATCAAATCACTGAGGATTAATCTTGATGATAATGGAAATTTATATTTTCTATGCCATTTTCCTTGTGTATTTATGTATGATCTTTGGTCAAAGGGATTGTATGGCATTCCATACTCCGGAAAGAAAATGGTCATAACTTAATACATAGATATGTCTATAATAAGGGCAAAAGTTTGGCCCGTGCATCATGGTATATCGCACATAACACTTCTTTTTTCAATGGATGTTATACTTAAGGTCTCATTATTACAACTTACAAGAAAATGGTCAACAAACTAAAAACATCATAAAAAGACTTGACTACAATTTCCATAGAAATAGAATGTGATTTGATAATTACATGACAATTTTATTGACTCTATAACATGTGATTAGATTATTAAATGATTCGATTATTAAACGATAACTCGATACAAACAATACATTACTAGAAAAAAGATAGGGCATTTATCGACGCGCCTCGTGCGCGGCTGCAAATTTCTAGTATATATAGAGTAATTTTATGGTGCTCACCTTATGTGGGCACCTGTTGACGTGGCACCGATTCGTGCCATATCAACACCCCACATCGACATCTGAGGTTATATAGCTTTAATTAACATCTTCTAAATCCCATTGATCAACACATCAGATGCTAATTTGGCATGTTAACTTGCTACATTTCAATGACACGTAATATGTGTTATTTGATGCTTTAAATGCCACATCAGCATCCGATGTGTTGATCAGAGGCATTTAGAAGGTTTAATTAAGACCATATAATCTCAAATATCGATGTGGAGTGTTGATATGGCATGAATCGATGTCACATCAACATGTGTCCATATAAGGTCACCATAAAATTCCTCCCTCTCTCTATATATATATATTTAAAATATATATATATATATATATATATATATATATATATATGACACGCGTGGTCATCGCTGACAACAAAGTAACAGTTTTAGGGCACGAGAGCTTCACTGCTTCTTTCAGTCTTGTTTATTACTGATCTATTTAATATTATAAAAACATTTTCTTTTTACAACTTTATTTTCTTCACGAAGAATATTCTGCCTACTTCCAAGAAAAACATAACTGTTCTGTTACCTTTGCAAAGGAGATGCTCTTTTTACTCATTAGGTATGTATTAGTCATTAAATTACTGAGATAAAAACATGGTTTCACATCTCAAGATGTTAGCAAGACATGAACATTTACAAATTTTGCCACTAAATTAGTAAAATTTACTGAGAATAAGCTTAGGCCCGTATTCTTGGGCTTATTTTATACATCAGAAGAGTTGCATGTTTTTTTTTGTTAACAGACCAAACTTAGCTGACTCGTCAATTTGGGATTCTAAATCTGCTCAAATTGGAAGACAAAAAAAGGCCCGTGTCTCTCGCCTTTTCTAATTTGATTTTTGCTATTTTTGTTGATTCTTAGACCATCTCCAACCGATAAACGCATTCTCAAACTCAAACGCATTCTCAAACTCAAAATGCAGTAATTCTTCTCCAACCGATCAACTCATCTCAAACTCAATATACTATTTTGTAATATTCGTTTCCACAATAATTTTTACAAATTTCAATACCATCCACATATTTTACAGCTTTCCCAATTAGTCTACAAATATTATTTTGAACGCACGCGCCGGTGATTGCAGCCCTCATCCCTCGGAAGATCCAATTTTTATTTAATTTGTATAAGTCTCTCACTACGTCAGCACATGCTTGAGTCAAAGTCAACAGATTTTTAGCTTAATTAAGCATAGCTACATCAATACTATTTTTTGTATTATTATATTATCATTTATTTGATTATTTGTTGTCTTGTGTGTCACAAAGAAATATTTGAAGAACGCGTCAAAGACAAACGAAGGTCTGAAAGCAAACCTTTTTCTGACAGCTCTATTGTCCACACAGTTCATCTGTCAATTGTCATTATCAGCTTTATCAGAAAAGATTTACGAGGCATATGGAAAATTGGGACTTCAATGCAAATTAAAGAGTCTCATCGCATACCAACCGCTGCGTTTTTTTAAGTGAGAGAAATTAAAAATCACATTTTGGGTTTAGTTTTTGGTATCGGTTGGAGCAAATTGGTGAATTTTTTTTGATTTTGCAGCTCGATTGGAGATGCTCTTATCTCATAGCTTTTGAACTTTTTTTATTCTCGTACAGAAGTTATTTTCTCTTTGTAGAAAGGCTTTTTAAATAAAATAAAGCAATTTTATTCAAAATTTAATAAAATGGGATTATTTTGCCCGACATTAATAAAATAGGGCAAAACGCGTCCAATAAACGCGACTTCGCGGCTATTAGCCGCGACGATGACGTGGCACATCAACAAGAGACTTTTTTATTTTTTCTATTTGCGTCGCACCCATTAGGGGCGACGATCGCTTTTTTTTTTTCTTTTTATTTTTTCTAAACTTATATATTTATTATTTATAAAATTCACCAATTCATAAAATCACTATTATTTTATCAGATTTACATAATTAAAATTAACAAACGCATCTAATTTATTTTATGTTTCGCAACGATTAAAATGATATGCATATCTTATATTTTTTGAATATCGGATATATTTAATTGTTTTATAAATTTAATCCAATTTAAGTATTTTTTTAATTATAAAAATTAAAAAATTATTTTTGATTATTGAAAAATATAAGATATGCATATCATTTTAATCGTCGCGAAACATACAATAAATAGATGCGTTTGTTGATTTTAATTATGTAAATCGGATGAAATAATGGTGATTGTATGAATTTGTGGATTTTATAAATAATAAATATAAATTAAGTTAAATAAAAAATAAAAAAAAAAGAAATGAAAGGTGATCGTCGCTTCTAATGGGTGCGACGCTAAGTAAAATGAAAAAAAAAGCTGTGTGGTTCGTGCCACGTCATCGTCGCGGCTAATAGCAGCGACGTCGCATTTAATGGATGCGTTTTGCCCTATTTTATTAATTTCGGACCAAATAACCCCATTTTATTAAATTTCGATTAAAATTGCATTATTTTATTTAAAAAGCCGTAGAAATATTCTTTCCAAAGGCTATAAATTCTAGAAAGTCGAAGACAAAAAACAAGTGAGGAATCTTATCTTATATATTAATTATATAGAAATGTAGGTGTTCCGTGAGGAATCTTATATAACTATAGAAATGTATTAATTATATAGAAATGTAGGTGTTCCGTGAGGAATCTTATATAACTATAGAAATGTAGGTGTTCTCATATGATGTCACGTCTTCACTTAAAAAATAAATTAAATAATAAAAACCTCAAAAATTCCACTATCACATGTTATTTCCACAATAACTACCACTACTACACATACATTTAATAATTTTATTAACATATAAAAGGGTCTTTACACATAAATACCCCTCTGTAAAAAACTTGTAATTTAGTTACATGTCAGCATTTTTTATATCTAGGTACCTAACAGAATAATTTTTTTTGCAGATAGGTACCCAATCCGCCGCAGGTACGCCATACAACACATTTAGATACCCTATGTCAACGTATTGTGGTACGCAACACGCATAGAAAATTGTACGCCGTATAGCACATTTAAGTACGCCCTATTTACACATTATGTATGCCGTACAAACACATTTAGGTATCCTATATCAACGTGTTATGATATGCAATACACAGACAGGAAGGTACGACATGACTGAAGAGACCAGTACAAATTAAATCGGGTACCTATCTGTAAAAATTTCTAATATAGGTACTGATCTGTAAGTTTTTATTCAAATAGGTATTTATGTGTAGATACCTGTTATATACCCGACAAATAGTTATAAAAAAGGCATTTTTAATAAAATAAACCAAAAAAAATTAAGCATTAACGGAATAAACCTTTGAATAAAATCATTAATAAAACAACGATCTTCGTAAGAAAATTATACGAGTTAGTAACTCGTATATAATTTATACGAGTTAAATCTGCTAGGTGGCCCGCTGACCCCGCTGACCTGACGTGGCAACTTAACTCGTAAAAAGAAGATACGAGTTACTACCTCGTACTTTTACGAAACGAGTTACGACACTGTGGCTCGCTGACCTGACGTGGCACATATTTGACACCACGTACTATGTAACTCGTATAAAATTAATACGAGTTACGGGCGTGGCCGACAAACCCTGCATGCCCATATCTATAATGGAAATAACTCGTATAAAATTGATACGAGTTATATTCGTGGCCGACAAACCCTGCATGCCCATATCTATAATGGACATAACTCGTATTAAATTCATACGAGTTACGGGCGTGGCCGACCAACGCTCATGCCCATGCAAAAAATGGAGTAACTCGTGCTTGATTGCTACGAGTTATTTCTCTATATAAACCACCTTCGATTTTAATAACCGTAGCACAAAAAACCCTTTAGATTTTTAAAACATAACAAAAAAATGGTGTCTAGTCGTGTACAAGTCATAGTATATTTCGGCGGTGAAATAATTCAATCATCCGATTCTGTCGTCAGTTATAGTATCCGTCCTATTGCGTATAGGCGAATTCATCGCAACACCAATTTTTCTGAGTTTATGTCATTGTTGTTCGAAATTACGGGTGCTGATAGCAGTCGTTTTTCGCTAGTTGTCCAGGCCAAAAATGAATTCTTTCAACATCACCGCACCTTTCATCAGTTATTCCGAATCTCCGACGACAATGATTTACAATTTTTCATCCATCACCGCACCTTTCAATATAATTACCTGCAACAGTCGTAGGGGTCCGCCTATATTAAGCTTTTTCGGCTCGCATGCCGAGCAAAGCTCTCTGTACAAGAACGCTAGGACCGCACTACCCCAACTAAACGTGGCGACCTCATCAATATCCTCCAACAGCTGAAGGTAGGTCAACGATACGGTGCTCGCGCTACAGTCAGGGAACATCACCGCACCAAAGATCAGCATCGCGTAACCCCGTGCTGAACACTCAACCTCTTCCTCGTCACTATCATCCGAAATCGGATGGGCCAACAACCAACTCGCCAACGACTTCATCGAAAGCGACGACCCCTTAATTTTCTCAGCGGGTGGTCTAAAACCTAGCAACCGCTCGCACTCGTCCATCCACTGCAGGACCGTCCTTGTTTGGATCCCACCGGAGACACAACTACCCTCTACAGGTAAATCCCACAAAATTCCTACGTCCTGTAATGTAACGGTCGCCTCCCCGACATAAAAATGAAATGTATGGGTCTCCTTTCTCCAACGCTCTACCAATGCTGTAATCAAATGAGGGTCAACCCTCTGCGACATACAGCTATAGACGCTGTATATACCCATATCGTTCAACTTATCTAATAAGCGACCGTGTAGAATATTTGGTGCGTCTCCCATACCCCACACAACATTTTCTAAAGACCTAATCTTAATAGTCCTATCGATCGCACCCTCATCCGACAATAAATCATTACTACGGTGATTTGACTGCATCGTCAACACCGAACTATCAAAAGGCCCATAATAAGAATCTAAATCCATCTACAGTTAAAAAACCAGTATAATAAATCAATCAGTTTTTCTATTGTAAAAATATCGACGATAAAATAAAATACTTCGTAAAATAAAAAAAAAATTATAACGAATAACGAGATCGCTCACCGAATCGTGCGTAGATCGTCACGGGGGTCGAGGCGGCGGGTTAACGAAGCGGGTCGTCGAGGAGGGCGGGTTGGCAACGGGTTGAGACGGCGGCTCGTCGAGGCGGGGCGGCAGGACGCGACTGGCGGCGTGCGTCGGCGTCGGCGGCGGGACGCGGCTGGCGGCGCCGGGTCGTGGGGGGCTGCGGCGGGACCTCGTCGAGGCGGGACGGCGGTTCACGGGGCAGCTGCTCGAGGCGGAGGACCTCGTCGAGCCGGGGCGGCGGCGGGCAGCAACGTCGACGGCGGCGGGCGGCGGAGAAAAGCAGGTCGTGGCGACGGCTCGTCGACGCGGGGTGACGAGGCGGGGTGACGAGGCGGGCCGGCGTGTCGCGGAGGGGGCCTGGTCGGCGGCGGCGGGCGGCAGGTCCTTGAGGTTCGGCAGCTTCTTCAACCTTCGGCGGCGGCTTCTTCAAGCTTCTTCGTCTTCGTCTGTTCGTATCGCCGCGCCGCTAGGGTTTGTTTAAATCAAATCTAATTCGTATGAATTTTATACGAGTTACGTTTATAACTCGTATAAAATTAATACGATTTATGTCACGTGTAGTTCAACTGGAAACTTTCCAGCTGGACAGGTAACTCGTAATAATTTTATACGAAGTTCGCTATTTTATTTATACTTTGCATTATGTGTTTATTTCGTTAATGTTTATTTTTTTTTGGTTTATTTTATTAAAAATACCTATAAAAAACTAGTATGTACTATCAAGCTGATATGTATTATTTCTTGTTCTTATGTTTTCTTTGTATTAGTTTTTTTTTTTCTTTTAGATGGTCGAATCTTCAAGATTTTATTCTTTTGCAAATTTAATTTCGTTTATAAGAAGGTAAACGGAACGAAACATACCATTGAAACTAACGGGCATCAAATTACACACACCCAATCAATCGAATAACGATAGAGGAAAGAAACGACGAAGGAAAAAAGGAAACTTCTGTCAAATTCGCTATACTATTTTCATATCCTATCATAAATTTTGTCGGCCTTAACGATGGGATTCGCCTTCTCAATCCCTTCCCTCCCAAAACCCCTAAAATCAAAACTACAGCCGTGCGCCTCCGCGTGCCTGTTGGCCCCACAAAACGTGCCGCCGCACCTGCAATCGAACCCAAGCAGTCCAACTTTCTTATTGCATCTCGAGCACCTACTCTTCGCCGCCGTCGATTTCTCGTCCACGGTCTCCGCCGCCGTCGAGGCCTCGGCGGGGTACAGATTTGGAGATATTCTATTTAGGGCGGATTTAGCAGAAGAGACGGCGATTTCCTTTTCGAACAAGGACTGCCTGTAGCACTTGGAGCAGAGGCCATTCGTCGCCGCCGCGCCGAAAAAGCCGCAGCTGCCGGCGCACGGCGTCGGCTCGGCGGATTGATAATCGGCGTAGCTGCCTCCGTCGGAAGAACCCATTTGTTAGAGACGCCGATGAGATCTGATTAGAGTTGAGAAGAAGCGATTGAAATTCTTTTTTAGAGAAGTAGACAAACTTTTGCCGCAAGAAAGAAATTGGAATACAGACCGTGTATTTATTAGGATGAGAGGGTGTGGTGTGTACTTATAATAAGAACGACGGCGATTGAAATTACGCTGTTGCCCTTGTTAGATTTGATTTGATTTAAGATACGCCTTTATTCACACGACAAGTTGAATGTTGGTTATGATATTTACCATAATTGTATAATGTTTTTCTTTTCCTAACAATACTAACAATCTTCGGTGATTCTAATTTGGTGGCATTTAGCTAAACTATTAAGGGTGGGGATATGATAAACCATCAATTAGTCTATTTCAATTGATCAATCTCATTTTTTCTATATTTTTAGAAAAATGAAAAAACTTATTAAGTCACGTACCTTCTATAACCTCGTAATAATTTTTTTATTCTACACACGGGTGACACAAATACTAGTTATTATTAATTATTATTATTATTATTATTATTATTATTATTATTATTATTATTTTCACTTACCTAACTAGTACGTGGTTTGTTATCTAGCACAACCTGTGGCCTTAGTGGGGTTGGTCCATTCTAGAAGCGTCGAGAGATGGCACTCAAATAAATAGTTGTTTTCCAATGGGGTTATTCTAGAATTAAGCCCAAATCAAACATACTTCCAATGTTAAATAAATTTATCTCGAAAAAATATTACATAAATGTAGACACAGGCTTTTTTAATAAAATAATTACAAACAGATAAACCATTAACAAAATAATTATGAAATCAAAACCATTAATAAAATAGTGAATTTCGTAAAACCTTTGTACGAGTTAGTTAATCGTAATAACAGTATATGAGTTACTAGTCCACGATGGCCCGCACACGTGACATGGTATTTCAAGTAACTTGTATCATTCATATACGGGATATATTTCCAGTAACTCGTAACATAAGCATACGAGTTATATTAGTGCCCGACCAACCTGCATGCGCATGTAGCGTGTCAGTCAATAATTCATGTAACTCGTATGAATTTAGTGCGAAATGCAATAATTCATTTAACTTGTATTTATTAGTTACGAGTTACGTTTCTATAAATACCCCCGCTTGTCGAATTATAACATAACACAAACAATGATGTCGAGTCGTGTACAAGTCATAGTATATTTCGGCGATGAAATAATTCAATCATCCGATTCTATCGTCAAATATAGTATCCGTCCTATTGCGTATAGGCGAATTCGTCGCAACACCAATTTTTCCGAGTTTATATTGTTGTTGTTCGAAATTACGGGTGCTGATAGCAGTTGTTGTTCGTTGATTGTCCATGCGAAAGATGAATACTTTCAACATTCCCGCCACTTTCATCAGCTACTCCAAATATCCAACGACAACGAATACAATTTTTCATACATTCCGATTCGGAGAATAATTGTTTTGAGGTTTTTGTTGAAATAATTGAAAATTCAAATTTTGATTTGAATGAAGAGCCTCATTGGAATTTTGAGGAGCGGCGCGAGTTTCCTGCGTTTGAAGTTGGTTCTTCGAGTTATACATGTCAGGATTTTCCCGACATTGTCTCAGTTACGGCAGGATTCAGCAATGTTTCTCTGGAGATGCCGACGCTTGGTGTTCCATTCAATATGCCAGAATCCGTGTCAGACACATGCCAGATTTCATGCCTGAACCGAGGAATGTTGATGTTAGTGATTCGGAAGCGGACGATGAGGATCCACTGTCCGAGTTACCCGATCCCAACGAACCCGACGAGAACAATGACGATGATGCGCCAGATGATACCACTCCACTGGACTCTGCTGCTCCAACGCTGTTTCAGTCCGTCCCATTTTTCCAGACGTACCAAATGCCACCTCCTGATGGTGACGACTACGGTGGTTACAGGGAGTTTTATGACAGAGATAACCCTATGGTTTGTCGAGGTATGATTTTTCCAGCTAAAAAATATTTACAATGTGCCGTCGACGATTTTTCGATCGGGGTTGCTAGACACGAGTATTACGTTATAGAAAGCAGCAGTACACGTTGGAATGTTTAATGTGATCACACGGCTGATTGCCCTTGGAGACTGAGGGCATCCTTCAAGCCAAAAAGATTACTTGTCTGTTACAAAATTTGAAGGACCGCACACTTGCTATATGACTGAGCTGGCGAGCACACGCCGTAATATGTCGAATTTTATTGCTGATTTGTTGGTTGGAATCGTGAAAATCGATCCGCAATTCCTACCCAAAAATGTCCAATAACTCGTGAAAGATAAATATGCTACGAAATCTCGTATATTCAAGCTTGACATGGTCTGAAGAGAGCTATGGAAAATGCTTACGGTACGTGGGAAGATTCTGTTACCAAACTCCCAATATTTATGAAGGTGTTGCAACATTACAATCCAAGGACAATCGTGAAGTGGCTCCATCTGGAAACAGGGAGACCTGGACACTTCCAACTCGGGTATGTTTTTTGGGCTTTTAAATCGAGCATCGATGGCTTCAAACATTCTTGCAAAGTTGTTTGTGTCAATGGTACGCATTTATACTCCAAATATAGACACATATTATTGATTGCTACGTCGCTTGACGCCAACAAAAACGTCTTTCCCCTGGCATTTGCCATTATCACAGAAGAAAGTACACACCATGGACTTGGTTCTTTAACCATTTGAACACATGTGTTCTAGAGAATCAACCGGTTTGCCCTATTTCGGATCGTCACCCATGTATTTAAACTTACTCGCTATTTTCAAAAAATCAGTTACTTGTTATCGATTATGGTGTGTACAGGTCTTATTGGAGCAGTAGAAGACACTGAATTCTTTCGCCCACTAAATGGAGTGCATCGCTTCTGTTTTCGTCATGTAAAATCAAACTTCTTCAAGAAATTCAAGAATCAACAATTGACGGATCTATGTGAGCTGGTACTGCGCAAACATTGGATAAATTCAATCGCATTATGGCTCAGATTGCGGAAAGTAATCCCCAGGCGAAGC
Organism: Craterostigma plantagineum; assembly: GCA_027422505.1. Taxonomy (NCBI): domain Eukaryota; kingdom Viridiplantae; phylum Streptophyta; class Magnoliopsida; order Lamiales; family Linderniaceae; genus Craterostigma; species Craterostigma plantagineum. The sequence continues at coordinate 6,727,972 of JAPQWV010000015.1, forward strand.
CTTGGTTAGAAAAAGTAAACGTCGAGCAATGGACGTTCGTACACGAAGGTGGTTATCGATGCGGTGTCATGACGACTAATATTTCATAAGGGATCAAAAGGTGCTCGATTGCTACCCCCAAGAGCAATCGTCGATTTCACTTTTCATAGGTGAGCTCTGTTTACGACCTTAGTTTTTTATTTTATTGTTATGACTTCTTCTTAAATACCCTAAATTTCACAGGTGCGTACAATATTTTCGTGATCGCTTTCATGAAGCCCCTCACTAATGGCGAATAATGAAACTGATTGGTCACGTTATGCAACAAGAGTGTATCAAAGTTTGACGGCAGAATCTTGGGATCACGTTGTATACCGTTTTGATGTCCAACAACATACAGAAGAAGTCATAACATTTGGAATTCAGCAGCGCACATATGCGGTAAGGATCAATGATCGAACATCTACGTGTGGAAATTGGAGCAGGTATAACATCCCATCACGCACAAGCGGCTTGTCGTCAATGGAAAATTCACTCCGGTAATTTAGTGGCGCAGTATTACAGTAAGACGGAGTATTTCAAGATATATGGAGGTACATTTGAACCATTGCACGATGAACGTCTGGACCCCCAAAGATGTGACTCTCATTCATAACGATGCTTGTCGAGAGAGAACTGGTCCCGGTAGATATCGTCGAACTCACATCAGGAATGAGATGGACAGGAGTGAAACTCGTGCTATACAACGCGGACGGCGAAGAAAAATATACACTCGTTGTTATGTAAAATTGCATGATGTAATATATATGTACTGTTTTCACCGTTGATGTCTTATATATCCGTTGAATTTTAATATTGATTTCTTAATAATAATAATAATAACAGTAATAAATATAATAATAATAATAATAATAACAACCACAACAAATAATAATAACAATAATAGTAATAACAGTAATAAATCCAATAATAATGATAAAGAACAACAAAAACAATAATAATAATTATAATCCCTCCGTCCCGCAAATTTATCACATTTTTACATTACGGATGTCCCAATAATTTTATCAAATTTCCTTTTTGGGTAAAAAATTAAACACCATTTTAAATGTAATTGGAGGAAAAAGTAAATGGTCGGAATAATTAGGAAATGTTTATAAATTTAAACAAGATGTTCATATCTAATCCATTTGACACCTTAATTTGCGTGTCCAGCAACATACGTGATAAAGTCGCTTAAGTTGATGGGACAGAGGGCTTAATAAGTATAATATTCACAAGCCGAATATATTCGAACGCGTATAATAGTCATTACAAAAAAAAAAAACTTTTCACATAACGATCTATCTGCCATGAAGCGCCAAATGACCGCCGGTCCCACAACGAGCAGACCTACGGACTCTATTTCCTCTACGGTCGTGGTGAAGGTGTCGTAAATGCCTAAGATTTGTTAATCAAATTAATATTTATTTTAATTTTTAATAAATAATTTAACATACCTGATGATCCATATACTCTGGCTGTAAGCTGTGTTGGGCTGTAGATGATTGCGAAAATGGCGAAAAATCCTCAAAGAAAGACGAGTTCACAGCTTCGTGCACTTGAGATGGGCCGGCCTCATGTACGTGAGATGGTCCGGCCTCATATACGTGAGATGGTCCGGCCTCACAGCTTCGTCGAATTTGGCATCGCGAGATAAACATGTTATCCATCTGCTCCAGTAAACGGATCGACTCATGTTGATCGCCGCTCCTGGCGTAACAAAGGCTTTCGTGAACCCGTGTTCCTAAAAATGTAAAAGTAAATTTATCATTTGGGTTATTAAACAAATAACATTAATACATAAATTAAACTTACGATGGTCGACATAAACACCGCATCCCCCATCTGGAAGCCCCGTGACATCTGCATCGCATGTGGAGATATATAGAGGCGAGTGATCCAATGAAACCACTTGTAGTATCCAACCTCCACCGAGATGAGTGCAGTCGTGGGAGGACCATGTTGGATTTAAATATCTAAGCAATCCGGTTTGATGAACACAAAACTTAGTAATTGTATTACTAACATATTTATTGAGTGTGCAGATGAGCTCGGTTCGAAAACAGATATCAAATATGAGCTCAGGGCGAAAAACTGGATCGGTCAACTGCCGGTCAATACTGGTCAACGCGGTCAACTGTCGGTCAACCCGGTTTCGATTGGTCAGACTGGACTGGACTGGTCCGGTATCGGTCTGGACTGATCCGGTTTCAGACTGACTGGTCGGTTTCGGTCTGAACTGGTCTGGTTTCAGAGTGACTGGTCAGTTTCGGTCTAGACTGGTTCGGTTTCAGACTGACTGGTCGGTTTCGGTCTTGACTGGTTCGGTCAGTGACTGGTACGGTCAATGACTGGACTGACTGGTCAACTGTTGACTGATGTACAGCTCTTTACTGCAGCAACAGAGGTACAGACAGATAAAGCTGACAGCATTGACCAAAGTCAACAAAGGCTCCCAAAGGCTCCCAACGGGTATATTATTGAGTCTAACGGCTATTTCAAAGTGGGAAGACCTATAAAAATAACAATGAGGGGCAGAAACAAGCTAAGGATCATAGAGCAAACCATATACACATTCAAAGAGAGATCCAAGAGAGAAGAACAAGAGCAAAGAGCAAAGAAGAAAATCAAGAGAGTTCTTCCAAGTGTGTGGGTTACAAAAGTGAGAGAGCTACAACGTTCAAACCCACACACCTCACTCACATATTAGAGAGTTAAGCTTAAGCAGATTAGTTGAGTGAGAGTCTTAGCACATAGACTATAAACAAGTGTATGTAGTCTTCGCATCGAGACGAGAAAGAATGGTGCCGTCTTAGCTAAGAGACGTAAAATATCAAAGTGGTTGTGAGGTTGCGGCCTACAACGTTTACGGTTGACCTTGCGGGGTGCCGTAAATTTCCGACGGACTGTAAAAAGCTGTCGAAGTAGGTGGATTGTATTATACGACTGCCTAGGTGATTCACTAGATAAGGCTGAGGGCAGTCGGGTAGGTTGTACAATGAGTGTATAACTGAAGTCTAGTGAACCTTCCTTGCGAGGAAGAAGGGGAGACGTAGGAGAGTTAACTCCGAACTTCCATAACAAATCTCACGTCTCTTTCCTACAAGTCAAAACACACACTCCAAATATCCACACCCAAGGTGTTCAACAAAATGCCTCCACCGTCTCGATACACCAAAACCGGACCAAATCACCCACGTACACAAACCACCACACATAGTTCACAATCAAGCCTAATATATTCCGCACTTGGCCTTGATTGAAGATTGAAAACCGGTTTCACTCTCTAACCGGACGTGAAACCCACCGATGAGCAAAAAATGGTGACCGGTGTTATTCACCCCCCCTCTAACACCCGGTCCACGATCCTAACAAGTGGTATCAGAGCGGGTTGTTTCCAATCAAGAACAGCTAACGGTGAATATGGTGGAGATTTCCCACGGAGCTGAAATGAAGATTCAAATGTGGGCAACGGAGAGTCATGGCGAGCAGGTAACTTCAAATAATAAACTGCTTTCTTTGGCTGGGAATCTGGAGACGAGGTCTGCATCATTGGAAAGCTCTAGAAGTCTATTTTCCAGCAAAATTTACGGAGCTAAAAAATATTAAGTACGGAGGGAGTTATGGTCGTTTGACTGAAGACTGCCAGATCAGAATCTGAGGTGAAAGACGAAACCGGCAGCTTGCGGCAAGTTCGAAGAAGTCGCATAACTTTGCGCTCAGATGCCCAAAATCTGGTCTGAAAGATGCTCCAGAAACTAGACTTGCAGACGATCGTAACCATATAAGGCCCACTGCCCGGTTCTACTTAAAACAGAAAAAACTGCTCGTCAAAACTCAGACTTGTGTGCTGCCCTGAGAAACCGTCGACACTACTTAAAGCTGAAATTTCACTTCAGATGCTTGCTTGGTTTGGGTCGCAGAGACATCAGATAAACTGGTCAGCTTCAAAGGATAAAAAGGGCAAAGATTAACTGGTGCAAAAATAGGTTGTCGTTCCAGTTTGAAGCTGCGAAGAAATGGCTGAAGGGAGAACTGAAATGAACCAGATAAGGAAAACTCCGAGAAATGTGAGCCTTGCTCGGACAAGTTTTGGCTACTTCATCGGTATCTTAAATTCATCTCGTTGACCGGTCTAAGCGCTCTATCAAGACCAATTTCAGATCGAAGTTGGATAGAATCAACATTACTCCGTGGATTTTCACTACATTGGTTCATGGGTCTTCACTCCTCAGTCGGATTTTCTCATCGGCATTGAATGCAGCAAGACTAACTGTATATCCGACTGTTGCTCTCTTAAAGACCATCGACGATTACAAACTCAGACCAAATGATGATGCATCAGACTGAAAATCAAGAAGTCCGTACCGGAAGAAGGATGCACTAAGAAAAACCGATTCTGAAATTTGCTGGCAGATTGCGGAACATTGGAAAACCGGAATAACTTTCTGCTGAAAGGTCCAAATTCCGGTCTGTAAAATCTGCAGCAAATTAGACTCATAGAAGAATGAAACGGTATAGGACTTGCTGACCGGTCCTTCAAATTTGCTGACCGGTTCGTCCCTAGAAGAGGCAGCCCGTTCGTCGAAGTTCAGATGAAGATCAACCACTGATTGAATGGAGCAGTCATACGAAAACTGGAATAACTTTGTCCTCCGATGTTCAAATTCCGGTTCGTAAAATTCCCTGGAAACTAGACTCTGAGATGAACACATTGGTATAGGACCCACTCTCCGGTCATGCTCAGAGGAAACCCGGTCACTCGACGAAGTTCAGTCTGCCGTCGTGTATCGCCTAATGTAGCAGCTGTACGAGAAATGGAATAACTTTTAGCTGGGATGTCAAAACTCCGGTCTACAAAATCTGCTAGAAACTAGACTCATATACGATCGCAATGGTATAGGATTTGCTATCCGGTCACCAACTGGAGATAAGCAGCTTCGACCAAACTGTCTCAGCTCTACGAAAACCGGAATAACTCTGTTTCTGGCAGACAGCGGCAACTTGGGAAAACGGGCATAACTTTGCGTACGGATATCCAAATTCCGGTCTACAAAGTGTGCAGCAAACTAGACTCGTAGGGCTTCGCAACGGTGTAGGATATGGGGTCCGGTTATGCTTGGATGAAAGCAGTTTATTCGATGAAGTACAATCAGATACTTACTGCAGCACCTTCGCAAGAAATGGAATTTCTTTGTGCTCCGACATCCAAATTCCAATCTATCAAACTCTGTGGAAAATAGACTCAGAGACGAGCGCAACGGTATAAGTATTGCTGCCTAAGTCGGCCCAGATGAAAGCAGCCTATTCGACGAAGTTCAGATTCATTTGCTGCCCCGAGCCTGATGTTCGAAATCAAAGCTGTCTCAATGTCCGGTCACCGTGCAAAGATCTTACAAGACGAACTGGAATAAAGATACGAAGATCAGAATTCCGCGACATTTGAAGATCAGACGAAATTCTTAGGCATTCTCATGTTTTGACTATCAGTTTTCAATCATCGAAGATAGAATATTCGCTGTTCAGAGAGTACAACTGATTAAGTCTTGAGAATCAAGGGAGAAGACGTTGAGCCAAGTTCGCATCCGCTGGAGCCAGCCAGTACCCAAATCAGCCCTCAACATAAGTTTTCAACTTGATTGGGATAGCTAGCACAGACCGGTCAAAGGCATACTCTACTCATCAGACATCGGTTAAGGGCCGAATAAGTGCTGAAATCTTTCGACGGATTGTTGCAACTTCAAGAAAAACTGGAAATGCTCCACATTTCGCCCTTCTTGGAGTGGAAGATTTATCAGTAATAAGGCTACCTCTACAGCCGAGATTGCACTCAGTCGCTGAAGATTCTGAAACGATTGAGGAAAACTTAGATGGGCCCTAATCGATGACAAGTTGCGCCGTACAAGAGTAGTAAAATTTCTCAGCCATCGATCAACGACCCTCAACTAACTTCGAGATTAAGCAGTCAAGCAACCAGAACTCAAGAAGTGTGTGCTAGATTGAGGAAGAAATAGAGAAATCAAGACCGCTTCGGAAAAGCTGTTGCTGAAATTTTTGGGCAGATTGAGCAACGACTGGAAAAAGTGGAATAACTTTACGCTCAGATGTCTAAATGCTGATCCGCAAACTCCGGAGGAAACTAGACTTGAAGTCGGTCGCAATGATATATCCCTCGCAATCTAGTTCTGCTTGAGGAAAATCAGTTTATTCGCCGAAATGCAACCAGTCAACCGCATCTCGCAGCTGCAGCCACTTCACAGAAAGTAGAATATCTTCGCACCCGGGTGTCGGAATACCACTCCGTCAATTTTCCTACACAGTAGACTCATAGACGATCGCATCTGTGTGAAATTATCTGCCCGGTAATGGCTGAGAAAAAGCAGTTTATTCTCCAAAGTCGAGCCTGCTGCGATGCCTCGGTTTGCAATTCTCAACTCATGCTTGCTCTTATCTTCTCCCATCTCGCTCGTATATGCTCTCACTATTTATACCTAACATATGTGCTCTAATTGTTGGATTTTTAAAAAAAAAAATCTTCTGAAGTCTATATATGTTTAGGGGGAGCATTATCTATTTTTGATAGGGGGAGAAATATATTGGCACTTGCATTCTTCTTGTGAAATCATTTGTATCTAAGTGTATCCCTACTTGATATGTTATTAACGGACTTACTTTCAGTTGGGGCTATTACTGAGATAAAAAGGGGGAGAAAAATTCTTTTGATTATCACAAAAAGGGGGAGAAATATGTTAGTAAATTTTCTTATATGTTAAAGTTTTGTGTTAATCAAAAGGGGGAGATTGTTGGATTTAAATATCTAAGCAATCCGGTTTGATGAACACAAAACTTAGTAATTGTATTACTAACATATTTATTGAGTGTGCAGATGAGCTCGGTTCGAAAAACAGATATCAAATATGAGCTCAGGGCGAAAAACTGGATCGGTCAACTGCCGGTCAATACTGGTCATCGCGGTCAACTGTCGGTCAACCCGGTTTCGATTGGTCAGACTGGACTGGACTGGTCCGGTATCGGTCTGGACTGATCCGGTTTCAGACTGACTGGTCGGTTTCGGTCTGAACTGGTCTGGTTTCAGAGTGACTGGTCAGTTTCGGTCTAGACTGGTTCGGTTTCAGACTGACTGGTCGGTTTCGGTCTTGACTGGTTCGGTCAGTGACTGGTACGGTCAATGACTGGACTGACTGGTCAACTGTTGACTGATGTACAGCTCTTTACTGCAGCAACAGAGGTACAGACAGATAAAGCTGACAGCATTGACCAAAGTCAACAAAGGCTCCCAAAGGCTCCCAACGGGTATATTATTGTATTGAGTCTAACGGCTATTTCAAAGTGGGAAGACCTATAAAAATAACAATGAGGGGCAGAAACAAGCTAAGGATCATAGAGCAAACCATATACACATTCAAAGAGAGATCCAAGAGAGAAGAACAAGAGCAAAGAGCAAAGAAGAAAATCAAGAGAGTTCTTCCAAGTGTGTGGGTTACAAAAGTGAGAGAGCTACAACGTTCAAACCCACACACCTCACTCACATATTAGAGAGTTGAGCTTAAGCAGATTAGTTGAGTGAGAGTCTTAGCACATAGACTATAAACAAGTGTATGTAGTCTTCGCATCGAGACGAGAAAGAATGGTGCCGTCTTAGCTAAGAGACGTAAAATATCAAAGTGGTTGTGAGGTTGCGGCCTACAACGTTTACGGTTGACCTTGCGGGGTGCCGTAAGTTTCCGACGGACTGTAAAAAGCTGTCGAAGTAGGTGGATTGTATTATACGACTACCTAGGTGATTCACTAGATAAGGCTGAGGGCAGTCGGGTAGGTTGTACAATGAGTGTATAACTGAAGTCTAGTGAACCTTCCTTGCGAGGAAGAAGGGGAGACGTAGGAGAGTTAACTCCGAACTTCCATAACAAATCTCACGTCTCTTTCCTACAAGTCAAAACACACACTCCAAATATCCACACCCAAGGTGTTCAACAAAATGCCTCCACCGTCTCGATACACCAAAACCGGACCAAATCACCCACGTACACAAACCACCACACATAGTTCACAATCAAGCCTAATATATTCCGCACTTGGCCTTGATTGAAGATTGAAAACCGGTTTCACTCTCTAACCGGACGTGAAACCCACCGATGAGCAAAAAATGGTGACCGGTGTTATTCACCCCCCCTCTAACACCCGGTCCACGATCCTAACAGACCATTAACTACGGTGAGCTCTCGATCCTCCCATAACTGAATCCAGCCTGCATGATGCGATCTCCAATCCATCCCCGACCGCTGTCGACGCTCGTAAGTATGAAGATTGGTATCTCGATACGACGGTAGAATGAGAATCCCTTGGATAATTCCAAACTGTTGAAGTACTCATTCGGGGTAACGATCTCCACGATATTGAAGAAAATCAGGGGACCTCGATCGACAAGCGCTCGGTAAGCACTGGGGAGGAAGAGCGTCAATCTCCAGGAGAGTTATGTCGTATGGATTCCATACAAATTGATGCGCCTGCAGCCGATCAATGCACTCGCGGATGGTGCGTACGTCCAAATTCGTCGCTGTATTGTAATCAAATAATGCGTTCCACCTGTCAAATATTTACACAACAATTATAAATGTAAGAAGTAAAAAAAATTACAAAATTTGGATGAACGACTATACCTCGCAGCATGTGGCGGGATCGGTAAGACTATCAACTATTCTGGCCTCCATAATGATACGATGAACTCCCCGAACTGACTGAAATGACAGCATCCTCACATATACCATGCATAAAACAAATCCCATGTTCTAACTAAATTTTAAAAATAACTATAAAATTAATCAAAGTTTCTATATAATTACCTGCAACAGCCGTAGGGCCCGCCTATATTAAGCTTTTTCGGCTTGCATACCGAATAAAGCTATCTGTATAAGAATGCCAGCACCGCACTACCCCAACTAAACGTGCGCACCTCATCCTCCAACAACTGTAGGTACGTCAATGATACAGTGCTGGTGCTACAATCGGGGAACATCACCGCACCTAATAGCAGCATCACATAACCCCGTGCTGAACACTCGACCTCTACCTCGTCACTATCATCCGAAATCGGATGGGCCAACAATAAATTCGCTAACGACTTCATCGACAGCGATGACCCCTTAATTTTATCACTAGGCGGTCTAAAACTTAGCAACTGCTCACACTCGTCCATCCACTGTGTGACCGTCCTCGTATGGATCACACCGGAGACACAACGACCATCTACAGGTAAACCCCACAAAATACCTACATCCTCTAAAGTAACGGTCGCTGATCGCGTGCGTGTACGTTAATATATTAAGTAAAGGTTCGGGCAAGTACGTCAAGTAATAATTAAAACTAAGATATTATAACTAGCACCACGCGCGATAGGCACCTATCGTTTGTAGAATAGCTATAGCGAATATCTTATCGAACACGAGGACTAAATTGAGTACTAGTAATAACGTATCATTTGATATTTAGCCTAAATAAATATTTTTTTAGTTGTAATTTAATTTATAAATATATTCGAACAAAAACAAAAGCTTGAATGCAACTTAAATATTTAAAAATATACTTTTCATATAAAACAAATGTGCTCGGAATTTTGAATCCCGCTAGGTATCATTGACGAGGCCGTAAATTATCGTTAACACAAATATAATGACTAAGTCGCGGTAATTCCTACTCACGTCCGAATTTGCTGTCGCCCTAGACGGTTGTGAGAATATATATTAATTTACCTAAGCGAGGATCGATTATTTGTTGTCGCCCTATAATCGAACTCCTATCATTTTATGAAAGGTCTAATCGTTTTTCTAGCTGTCGCCCTAAAACGATATTACCATGCAATCACATCAACACATAGACATATCGAAGTGATATTCAAATCAACACATAGACATATTAATTTGAAAAACAATATCATAATTGATAAATAGCAAATATTGCATGTTCACGAATAATTTACGTCCAATAACTCTACCTAACGTTCATCTCATCCCAAGCACATAAAAAATTAGCTACTCATACGAAATACTAACACGACGAGAAGCATAAATGACAAAGAGAAATAAAACATATTTCTTCACTGATATTTAGCTCCGTCCACGTCGCGTCCCCTCCAAGTTTCCCGATCCCGCTTCGGTTTATCTCACGTCACGTCTCAGCCGGTCCTCGTAATGCTGCCCTCGTACTGCTGCCGATGTGCGCTGCGTGATGAAAACTTAGCAGTTGCTCGCTGCCCGATTGTTGTGTGCGTCTTTGAGTATTTTCGTCGAACACCTGGTGAGCAACCGAAGAAGCTACAGTTGTTCAGCTCAGTTCTTCAGCTATGTGTTGCCCCCACCTTGGCCTTGCTGTCGTGTGGTTTTGGGAGGTGGTTGAGAGGTTAGAACTCTTAGATGGGTGCTTGAGAGGTCGGGTCGTGCAAGTGAATTTGAGCGGAGAGGTAGATGCTTGAAGGTAAAAACTGTTCGGCCTCCTCCCACCTTTTCAGCTCGATGGTGTACGTAGTTGGTGAGGTGCCTCCTTGAGGTGGGTGAGAAGTGATGTTCGATGGTTTGGAGTTTGACGGTGAAGAGCTCGGCTTCCAAGATGGTGAAGTTCGATCCCTCCTTATAGATGAAAATTGAACAACTAAACATCGATCCGTAAAATCAGCCATATCTCCTCTTCTTCCTTGAATTCGTCAATCTGTCGCCACCTTTGTCTGCTCGTGTGTGCAACGCTGTCAGATTATCCCTCGTGGGGTTTCGTTCTTCATTTTCCTCGTTTTCTTTTGTCCGTGGGTGTATGCGTGTGTGAGTACGTGTGACTTGTATCTATAATTGACATCACTTGCATATTGGGCTTTAGCTTTTGGTTCTTGGGTAATTTGAAATGGGCTGGTTTTATCTTGGGCCCAATTATAGGCTGTGGCTTCAAATATTCATATCTTCTGATCTGGAACTCAGAAGGGAAATTCCTTTGATCAAAATCGATATCAACTAGTCTTCTATCATTGGTTAAAATTTCAGCTCAATCGGACATCTTTTACCCCGTGATCTGCAAGAAATACCAAACTGCCGCAAAACTGTCGTAAAAACGTTAATATTGCTATTAACTCACATTTAAGTGCTAGGATATTCAAAACGGCTTCATTAATGAACGCAGACGACTTAAAAGTAACAAATATAAACGTAAGAAATTACATTTGTCAGTCGCCTCCCCGACAAAAAATGAAACGTATGGTCTCCTTCCTCCAATGCTCTACTAATGTTGCAATCAAATGTGGCTCAACTCTCTGCGACATACAGCTGTAGACGTTGTATAGACTCATATTGTTCAACTTCTCTAATAAGCGACCGTGTAGGACATTCGGTGCTTCTCTCGTACCCCACACAACGATCTCTAAGGACCTAATCTTAATAGCCTTATCTATCACATCCTCATCTAACAACACATCCCGACTACGGTGATTTGACTGCATCGTCAACACCGAATTATCAACAGGTCCGTAACAAGAATCCAAACCCATCTACAATAAAAAAAATAAAATCAAAATAAATCAAACATGATTACTAATGTGACAGTATCGACGATAAAACCAAACAAATCAAAACAAAACATTCTACAATAAAAAAACGGGCCTCGTCGCGCTGGGGGATGTTAGAGCTCGTCGTGCAGTTGGGGGGTGGGGTTGCCGGAGCTCGTCGAGGCGGCGGCAGCGTTCGTCGCGGCGGAGGACGTCGTCACGGGGGGTGAGGGGGTGGGGTGGGCGGCGACGTGCAGAACTGCGTCGCAGGGGCGGTGGCGTCGTCTCGTCTTCGTCGTCGTCTTTTCATCTTCCTCTCTTTTTTTCTTTCCGTCGTCTTCGCTGCTTCGCTGTGTAGGGTTTAAAACCAGATCTAACTCGTAAAAACAGTATACGAGTTACGAGTTACTTAGCTCGTATAAAAACTATACGAGTTACGTCACATGTCCGCACTCGCCAGCGAGGACCAGTAACTCCTATACTTGTTATACGAGTTAAGTAACTCGTATAATGTTTTTACGAGTATCGCTATTTTTTAGTGGTTTTGATTTCATAATTATTTTGTTAATGATTTATATGTTTTTAGTTATTTTATTAAAAAAGCCAATAGACACTCCTATGACAAATTAGTCGAACTCATGCCAATAGGTTCGATTCAAATCCTTTTGTGACAACTACTCACATGTAAGAAAGGTTAGTTCACTTGAAAGTCGAAGACGATATCATATCCGCCATGAAGTTATATGAAAATTAACCACATGAATAAAAGCAATAAATAAAACATTGCCATTGTAGCAGTTCAAAATGGTAATGAGTATGATCATTAGATAAACTAAACCAATTCTTGGATTTGCTTGTGTACAAAGGAATATAGTTTTTCGGACGAGATCATATGCCCCACTCTATCTCCCATTCCGTGTACCCATTAATTTTAATTATATTGCTGAAATTGAAATTTTATAATATTTTATAATAAAATAAAAGAGATAAAATATTAGAGATGAGATATTCACGTGTAAGACAATGTTTATCAACAACCTAGACAACCGCTCTTACACTAAAGACAAACAAAAAAAAAATAAAAAAATTCAAAATAAAATAAATTGTCACAACCGGTTGATAGACCAACATTGAACTTGACATGGTCGTGCACGAATTCAATGTCTAACATTATCCAATAATGCCATTTGTCAAAATATGATTGGTTTGTATGATCTTTTGATATTTTTATGATATTTTCAATTATCTCTTAATTTTTTATAATTTTTATTTCACCAAAATCCATGATTTTTTTTCTATAAATAGAGGCTAATATTGACACATTTGTAAGTGTATCATATTCTTTTACTAGTTAAGAACTTTTAGTAAAATATCATTTATATACACATTTTCAATAATAATAAAAATAAGTATAAAATACAAATAAATTTATTAAATAAATAAAATAAATAAATATTGTGGGTTGTGTTGGGTGGTTGATAAAGTATGAAATTATTGATGTTGAGTTGATGTGTAGGTTGTGTATGTGGAAGAGAGAGATTAATATTTTATTCTCATGACCGGTGGGTGAGGGTGTTGATAATCATAGTCTAAGGAGAGAGGAAAAAAATTGTGGACCTCATGTTCGCATGCTAAAATATAATTTTTCGCCTTTATCTTTTTGGATTAGTTTCTCCTTTATTATTTTCCTTAAATCATGAACCATAAACCCTAAATCACAAACACTAAACCCTAAACCAGGACCCTAACCATGAACCTGAACCCTAAACCTTGAATCCTAAACTCTAACCTTAAACACTGAACCCTAAACCCTAAACCTTGAACCCAGATCCAAAACCTAAAACTCGAAACCCTAAACCCCAAATCCTAAACTCTAAGAAGAAAATAACTACAAGAATTAATACTATTCATATGATCCTTAGTAATATTAAGGAGAAAATAACCAAAAACATAGAGCATAAAAATTATGTTTTAGCATGTGCACATGGCCCACAAATTTTTCTATCTCTTCTCTCTCTCTCTCTCTCCTTTAGACGTGAATCTCACATATTTTCTAATATTTTATCTATTTTATTGTAATTATAAATTGTTGGAATTTCCACATAAGCAAAATATATTAATTGGTACATACGATGGACATCCAAGGGGTGATCATTTTATAAGACGTTATAGGGGTGAGAAAGTTATCCGGAAACAGGATTCCAAGCCAGTATTCAATTTTCAAAACCCAAAGAAATAGATATCTGGTTTTAAAAACCTGATCGGATATTCAATCCGATTTATTTTAAAACAACACGGATTGAATACAGATGGTGGTTTGTCTAAAATCCTGATATCTGGTATCCGATTTTATTAGTACTGTCAGAACTGGGTCGGCCCACAGCCCGCCAAAATCCGCCATGGCGGGCCTAAAAAACAGAGGCCCGCCCCGCCACGCTGCGGGCCTGGCCCGCACATTTATAAAAAAGGAAAGCATAAAATTAAAACTATTAAAGATTAATAAAGATAAAAAAGCCTTTACATAAAACAACTATCACACGTTCCCAATTTGAAAGGCAAAATACAAACATCAAAATACAAACACATCTTCGGTCAACAATTCAAACAAAGGACAAGTAACATCTTCAATCCAAACATGAACGAAGGCAAAGTAACATAGCAATCATATTTCAGGGCACAACCAAATTCTTCCGTTCGTCCTTAGCAGTTGCAGATTAGAGAGGCCCACACTAGCAGTTGCTTATTTTTCTTCAATTTCTCAAGATCTGCGACCTCTGTCGAGGTTTAACGGGCGTGGTGGCTGTTGTATGTCTTATCGCCGGCGAGAAGTAGAAGGTAAAAGTGGAAAATGTCAAAGCCTATCTCTTCCTTCGTTCACGTGAGAATGAGATGTTTAAATGGATTTTTTTGTTTATACATTGGGCTGGGCTAAGGGTTTTTTTGTTCATATGTTGGGCAATGGGTTGGGCTATTTAGAGAATTAGCTGGATGGGCCTAAATTAATTTATTTCTGCAGATAAGGCGGGCTGGCCAGCGGGTTAGCCCGCCCCGCCTGGAAAAGCTCAGCCCAACCCACCACTTCAGCGGGGCGGGGCGGGCCGGCCCGCGGGCCACGGACCACTTTGAAGCAGCCCAAAAAGAAAGATAAAGGTCCAAAAGAAAAAAAATACTCAAAGTAGAATATTTAAATTTATATTATTTTATTATTGCAAAAAACTTTGTTAAGAGAATTGAAATAAAAAAACATAAAAATATCGAGATGCAAGTTTAAAAAGTTGATGTGTTGTGGTGCGAATTATTATGTGTAGAAGTTTTTTATATGAAAAACATATATTTTTTTATTTTGATAAGAAATAAAAAATAATTTTGAAAAGAAAATAATAAAAAATATAAGAAAAATAAAAGGTGTGGATATCCGGTTTAAATATCCAAATAAAGTGTATATCGATTTTCGGATATTTTATTAAAACTGGAGCGAATACGGATATCATTTTTCGATATCCGATCCGAATTTCGGATATACAAGAATCCGGTTTTGCTCACCCTAATGTTAATCTAGTTTCGTCGGTAGTCGCTGTTGGATGACGATTCAGCTTGAGAAAGCTATTATCCAGTTCCAGTAAAAGCATACATTCCAAGACATAGCTGAGAAACGAGCTTCCTTGGGTAAAACTAAAGTAGCTGTAACCAATCGACAACCTGATGAAGATTAAAGTTCGACCCTGTTATTAATTCTATTTCCAGGCAAGTTTTCGGAATCATATTAGCAGGAATTGCGATTTCGTTAAACTGTTTGATAGAATGCCTCACAGAGCTAAAAAGAGCATGTCGTTTGAATCCGTCTGTTAGGCAAGTTAATTCCACCACTGAGGCTGAGGCCACTTAATTGTTCCTCAGGTGAGTTAAAGTTCATGGTAAACATTGCTTGTCTATGTTTCATCGATCACTGTGAAAAAAGATGTGAAAAGTGGTCTATAGAGGTTTTTAAATGCCTAATAGAATCGGTTATGAGCTCGCTGTTTTCGGGATAGATGTTGTAGAGGTTTTATTTTTCAGTTTAATTAGTGTTTCAGTTGGTCCTTGTAATGATTAGCTTGTAGTTGTGATTCTTGTGACCGAATTCTGAATTTCAGAGATACCATCTAATCAGTTACACCTTTCTGAATTGCAAATTGTATTTGATTTTCGCTTCATCGTACTATCACGAGGTAAAGATGCCTCTATTACTGCTTCCAAGTTCTCTTCGTATAATAACCAGATATGTTTTCTTGTTTCTTTACTTTAAGGAAGTCTGAGAAGTAGATCCATTGTTATTGCAGTTGAGTGAGATAGGACTATGGCGCAACAAGCGCAGTCTTTGTTCCTCGAAGAATGGTTGCGGAGCATTAACATTAGCACCAGCTCTAATAATGTTCCAACGAAGCCTCCCTCATCGTCTGCACAGGCAATTATCAAATCTTGGGCTGATCTCAGAGATTTACTTCAGCACCGAAGTTTTCATGCTCATCACCTTCAAGCTTTGAGGACCCTTGTCAATTCTCAATCTTCTCTTTATGTATCGGATCCACAAGCCAAGCTTCTATTTTCTGTTTTATCTTCGGAGGAAATCGTTTTACCTATAGAGTCGTATCCTTTATTTCTTAGACTTCTATATATTTGGGTGAGGAAATCGAGGCAGACCTCTTTGGTTGATTCTGCTGTGGAAATCACATTGAAACTTCTCTCACAATTGTTTCAATCTGATAAAACCACTGACGTCTTCTCTGAAGTAATTCTACTTCTGGGCGCACTTTCTCTTCATGCATCTGCTTCTGAAAAGTCGAAAACGCTTTGTCTGGAATTCTTATGCAAATCACTGGAGGAACGCGGCAGATCGTTTTTCTTGTCTGATGAATTAGCTTCTCACGCTTTAGCTGGAATTGGCTATGCTCTATCTTCCACTTCAACGGTATATTTTGGAAGGATTCTTGATTTCTTGCTTACTATCTGGGGCGACGAAGGTGGTCCCTTGGCCAACAGTTCTCAGGGACTTATGCTTCTGCATTTGGTCGAATTGGTTATGTCGAACTCACTAAACGCTTGCTCTTTACAGAAAATCGATCTAATGAAGAGGCGTTTAGAGAATGTTAAGCATGATTATTCTTCATTCTCTGTAGTCATGGTTGCTGCTGGAATCATACGAGGTGTAAATAGGTCTGGTTCGAGTGGCTTTTTGCATCTTAAAACTTCTGCAGAAGATTGCATTGAGAATGTGGCGAGAGATTTGGTTTCTCTATGGAAAGATTCGAACATAGTTGGAATTAGAAATCAACCTAAGATCGATCTTGGTTTAAGGAGTGTTGCTCTAGCTTTTGTTCGAACTGGTTCGGTTTCTTACAGGCCCTATCTTCTCGTCTCTCTATCTTTAGCATTAGTAACACAAGTTTTCCCACTGGGGAGCATATACGAAAAGATTTTTCAACTTCCCCAAGAAAATTGGATTTCAGTTCTTGGTGAGATAAGAAACGTTCTAAATGGCGTGGTCTTCAAGGAAGCAGGACTGATAACTGGGGTCTTCTGCAATATGTATGCATCAGCCGAAGAAGATAACCAAATTACAGTGGAAAATCTTATATGGAAATATTGTCGGGAAATTTACATGTGGCACAGACGAGCAGTTAGGATCCTCATGGACAGGGGAAGCGAGGAGATAATCAAAGAAATCGAAAAGATCGCTGAATCTGCTTTTCTTATGGTTGTGGTATTTGCATTAGGAGTCACTAAGCATAGATTGGGCTCGAAGATAAAACAAGAAGCTAAAGCAAAAATCTCAGTCGAAATATTGGCTTCATTCTCTTGCATGGAGTACTTCAGAAGGGCGCGTTTGCCTGAGTATATGGATACGGTTAGAGCCGTTATAGGAAGTCTTCAGGACGATGAAACAGCTTGTGTCTCTTTTGTCGAATCTATGCCTTGTTACGATGATTTGATCAACAGTCACGGTACCTGCTTCAATACATACATGGCATATATATAGGTTTTGACCCGTGTCTAATACAGTTATTACAGGCTCGCCGAGCTCGAAGTACATTTGGTCCAAAGACGATGTTCAAACTGCTCGCATCGTATTTTACATGCGTGTGATTCCAACTTGTGTCGAACGATTGCCTGCTTCTACTTTCAAGAAGATAGTGGCTCCTATCATGTTCTTGTATCCTATATATAAAAAATTGATTTTTTTTCCTGTCCCTTTTCTTTTCTCGATAGTTTCGATAGATTATTCACTTCGGTCCACACCTTAAACGTTCATCGCAAATAGATATTTAGGCCACCCAAATGGAAAAGTCGCCAGATATTCTCATTCGATGTTTGCAGCTTTCGTATCTTCAGGAAAAGAAGAACCTTTGCAGGGCGACGAAAGAGCTCTGCTGAAGGAGCAGCTTGTTTTCTACTACGTACAGAGATCGCTCGAGGTATCGATCTTCGACTCAATTCAAAACCATGCATACTCTCGTTAAAAACCCGACTATGTTTACGAACACGAAATGCTTCCACGTAGCTATTTCCCGAGATTACGCCATTCGAAGGACTTGCTTCTGACGTTGCTGCAATCGTTAGGCATCTGCCAGCTGGCAGTTCGTGTATTTATTACACCATCCATAGCCTCGTTGAAAAAGCTAACAGCCTACGCAGCTCAGTCGGGGAAGATGAAGTCGATATGTGGACAAACTGGGAAGGAGAGAAGCTCGAGCCTTGTAAGAAAGTGCTCGATCTTCTCTTACGTCTGCTCGCCTTAGTCGACATACAGGTAATAAAAAGAAAAAGGCTTACATAGCATTTAGGGGTTGATCATTACACCTATTACCTAAACCTCGTACCATATATGTTCTTCAAAGGTTGTAAATTTGGCCCCTTTTTTTCTCTTGGAAGGTTTTACCGAGTTTGATGAAATCGCTGGCTCAGTTCATCAGTCGATTGCCTGGGAACGGGCAAACTTCGGTCCTAAATCAACTATATCAACAGATAGCAGAATCTGACGATGTTATAAGGAAGCCAGCGTTCGTTTCTTGGCTGCAGTCGTTGTCTTACGTTTGTTCTCGGGCTAATAATACTGCTCATATGGGCTCGATAGGCTTGAGCCGAGCTACTGCTCGTCTATAGATGTTGAGTTTTCGGGTTTTTGTTTGAATTACAGATTTGCCCCTGGAGGTTTTCCTAGGAATGGCCTAAGG
The DNA here is from genome assembly GCA_027422505.1 of Craterostigma plantagineum. Lineage (NCBI taxonomy): Eukaryota > Viridiplantae > Streptophyta > Magnoliopsida > Lamiales > Linderniaceae > Craterostigma > Craterostigma plantagineum. The sequence continues at coordinate 6,746,746 of JAPQWV010000015.1, forward strand.
GCTTTTTTGCCAGAATTTAGAGGGAGGGAATTGGAATTTATCTACTGAAAGGTCATATGTGAAACTGCTTCAGTTTTTTTTTTTAATTGTACTGTAAAGAATCTGATGGGATTGGGGGCATCATTTCAAATTATTACAAAGCGAAATTATTACAGCAACTCATCGTTCATTTAGATCTTTACCGCTTGTCGAATTATTCGATGATAAATAGCTAAAAGGATTAACAACAATAGTCAACCTCGCAGGAAATAAAGGTTAATTGGAGTTCTGCATTGAATATGTTGCGAAATGGACAGCTAAACGAAATTGGAAATGACTGTGAGGATAAATGGAACATGGAAATTTACGTAGAAAACCCCTTTTTAACTTGAGGTAAAAAACCACGGGCGAGGTAGAAATTTATTACTAGGGTAAAAACAGGGGTTACAACTTCTCAATCTATAAAAGAGAAAACGCTCACTATCTCTCTTTATAGTCGGAGCAAATACCCAACAAACCATCTATTTTTTCTCTATTTCTCTCTCTCTATTAGGCTTTTATTTTGGTGTTGGTGTGAGATTATAATGAACATAACAAGCCTATTTATAGGCATAAGCTTGAGCTTAATGACAAAAACAACTATGTCATTGCTTAGCTCATTAATCATTACAATATTAATATAATTAAATATATTATTATTATTACTTAGGTGGATTAACCAACCCACTTTCCCATCAGAATATATATTAATCTTCATGTGCTCTTCATGTGCATTAATTATCTATATGCATATATATATATATATATATATATATATATTTCTAGAAATAAAAAGGCACATGCAAATAATTTAGACGGTCTTATCAAATGAGAAAGGATCACGTGGACTAACCTGGAATAGATCGAGACCAACTGAAACCCACCATAGGAAAAAAAATAAAGAATCCCATAGAAATGTCCCAATAGAAGAATCTGAGCTTTCATAGTGTCACTTTCTTCTTCAATTATTGATACTCCTTTGGGCATACATAGTCACACACCGACTAGAAGTTTGTGAAATTATCTATCATCAAACACAAACAGTATAGACAGCTAATTCATTATTGTCGCAATTCATATGTCCCAAATTGACGAACTGTTGTTCTTACATAGTATTATTAACGGCTGGCCTCGCCAACTAGTATTTGAACATATGCATGCTTATATTAATGCATTATTCTCTTCAGATGTGACAAACGAGGGAAATTCTTCTATAAATAGTGAAGTGTAAAATATGCCTAAGAGGGGGTGAATTAGGCTTTAAAAAGTTTTGACTTTTTCTCCTTTGAAAACTACTTTTCTTTAAGAAGATATAGCAGAGCACGTTATTCCCTAGAAAGCAGTAAGATTGTCTATGTTATCTCCCTAACCCTGTTTACAGAATATCACGTTAGTCTCAGAAATCCTTTAAACGATATCACCTAGTTATTTGCCAACGTTTCGGGTTTGTCTCACAGAAAAGTAAATAGCAGAAAGTAAAGTGAGACGGGAATTTTATACAGGTTATATCCCCAACTGGAGTTTAATCCTGTCCTTGGGGTGTGATCTCCCAAAGAGTTCCAATCAATCACTAGGTATTACCGGTTACACTATGATTGACCCGTTCACAACCGAAGCACTTATGGATACTAGACCTCGTTCTAGGCTGACACACGCCAAGTTTCGATCCACGTCGTTTACCCAGGAAACCTATTCCCCGACTGGATGCAGCTTGCTACCGAAGGGCCACCGAATCCACACAATTCGTCCCTCCACGTGCGTAAGACTCCACTCGTGCTTCTTTGTGCGCTCACACGTCTGAAGACAAGGATGTAGGATTTGGAGTTTCTAGGGATCGCTCAAAAGAGTACAGATTCTCAAATGATAGCTCAAACACAAACTACAAATGAATCGCAAAGTAAAGCTCAGATCGTCTAAGGAATTTGATAGCTTGTGTGTTCGTTGTTGTCCTCTTCGCGTGAAGTATTTTTCTTCTATATAGGCCACGAATCGTTTCTCCACTTCACAAGAAAAGTTAAGCACGAAAAATATGCTAGAGACAGCTCAATTAACACGTGCATTAACTCAAGAAATCATGCCAAGAATAAACCAATTAAACTCAACGGTCAACATGAGTTCTTACCATAAATACCACAGATTTGCTTTCATTCCAGGGTAATCTCATCCGTTAGTCAGCACATTCCATATATAGAATCAATCAGCATATTACACACATAATCAGAATATCTTTTCCATATATAGCTTAATCATATCCGGGTGATCTCAGTGATATTCTTTCCTAAAATAACTCAATCTCGTGTACAGCTCATATATCACTTAACACAATATATCTTCCATATATAGCTTAATCATATCAGCGTGATCTCAGACGATATTCTTTCCTTATATAACTCAATCATGCGTACAATCCACATACCACTTATCAGAGCATATTTTCCATATATATCACACAGTGATATTCCATCCAAACGAGAACGTTCAAAACCAGGTGATCACATCAATATTCCAGTTAAGCATAAGATCACTCAAATTCGATTTTCTTAACATTTAAACCATATTCAAGCGCTTAATCGAATATTTTCACATACTTAAACATCTCTTAACATGCATATCGAGTTTTTTAATTTGTACCCCCCAATTTACATAATTACTTGGAATAATCAAAACTCTCATTATCATTTGGACCAAAAAGGTCTACAATCTCCCCCTTTTTGATGATGACAAGTAATTAACGCCTATCGTAAGCATGGGAGTACACTCGATATGAAGCTATTTACGCACGTAGCATGTTTAAGTATCAAAGCATGTGACATATGATCAGAGCAAATAAATTTATCAAATTTCATAGCATGCTCCCCCTGTCTAATTGCCAATAAACCTATGTAAAGCACAGTCGCAAAGATTTATCAATTACCAGGTTATATCATATGGAACACCTTAAGTTACCATGGAATATCTCAAGTTATCACATCAGTTTGCTCCCCCTGCCTATGTGCGGAATTCCTTAATCCTTAACAAATACCAACTCAAGCACAAAAAGGATTAAAACATAAGCATATAAAAGCAAGCCGAATAATATTATAACATTTAAGAAACATAAGGGCCACAAGTAACCGACCCGACACTTACTTACGACCTGAGGCATTAATTGCCTATACTTCCCCCCCTTCAACATCAAAAAGGAGGGACTCAAAAACTCCACCAGCATACCTAAACCTCTAATCAACCTCGACCCGCAAACGCAAAAGACCAGCGAAAGAAGAAAACAAACTAGGGCTAATCATATAAGAGCTAGGGAATCACTAGGGAATCAGGATCTAAGAGCTGGAGTCGCTATTGGATGAGGCAGATGAGGATTCAGCGACATTCAGAACCGCGGAGATCTCCTTCAGATATTTCTTAACCCTTTTGAAGTTCCATGAGATCTCTTTGAACTTTCCGATTCTCGTCCTTAAGACCCTTGATACTTCTTTTCAGATCAGCAATTGTCCCATGCTCGTCATCGCTTCTATCATCCCTTTTCTTCGGGGTTGAACTTTTCGTAGGTGTCTTCAGATCCCTTGTCTTGATCCATCCCTGTCGCTCATCATGGCGTATACCAACTCGCTTCAGTGTGACTAGATCTACTGCATGCACTGACTTATCTTCCCAGGCTTTAGGCAAGGAGATTCCCTCGAATTCAAACAGATGCGTAAGCAACATTCCATAGGGAAGTTCCTTGTCAGAGCTATTCAGGGCATATACCATGTACTTAAGAACGAAGTAACCTAGATTGAGCGGCCTATTTTGGGATACCAGATAAAGAGTCAGCATGCTCATGTTGTTCATGGTGGTGGAATGGCCTCCACTGCCAACGCGTGCGCTTCAGAGCGTAAAGTGCAGCACTTTGTAGAGGAAGAACAGACGGGAAGCTTGTTCAATGCTTCTCCTTCAGAGAACTTGGGCTTATAGGGGGAATTCCATAGAGCTTTCACGCAATCTCGCAGGGCAACCTCAGAGGAACACCAGTGGGCAAAGTCGAAGTAGCAGAGCCCTTCATTTTCGACTCCAGCATCTCATTTATCTTTGCGCTATTCCATTCAAGATTCTTTCCAAGCACATATGATTTTACTGTGATCTCAGTTCCGTCTTCAACGAACATGAGATTGGCATAGAAGAGCTTCACCGCTTCCTCATACACGGACTTGTCGATTCTTAGGAAATTTTCCCATGCGTACTCAGATAGCCATGTTACTACTTGGCTGTCTGCCAGTTCTTCAAATTTGACGCTTCTTCCTCGTGCAACCTTTCGCTTCTGAAGTTTTCCATGAAGTTCCTTGGCAGTCTCAGTCAGGAACTTGATTTCATCGGTGATTTCCTCCAGATTTTGGGGGTTGAACAGCTTTTGGCCTTCAGTAGCACGGCCAGACTCTCGTGGGGGTGATTCGATGTGAGCAGAAACAGATTTTTCTGGTGAGGCAGGTTTCTCGAGTGGGGCAGAAATTTCAGGAGAAACAGGTTTCTCAGGGGAAGTAGATTTCTGAGGAGATGCGGGCCGATCATCGGAAGAGGCAGGAGAAGGTGTAGCAGATTTGATGACCTTTGCTTTCTTCTTCGGTTTCGTCGGAGATTTCTTAGATTTAGAGCTGCTTGCAGATTTGGAGCGGGTGGCTTTTGGAGAGAGTGGGGATTTGGTCAGAACAGCCTTACGCTTTTTGTCAGTGGGAGATCCAGCGCCTTTTGTTTTCACCATGGTTGAGATCGAAGGATTGATGGAGGAAGTTATGATATGGGGAATTTTAGGGTTCGAATAAATTTGAGGAAGGAAGAAGGCGATACTTATAAAGGTTGAAGGTGTCTTGGATAAGGATGGAAGGAGGTTATAAAGAGAAGTGATTTCGATGGGACACATGTCAGATAAGGAAGGAATTTCAAAAATCTGAATTTGAAAAGATTGCTTAATAAAGAAGGAAACTGCCCGTTTATTTGGAATTGTGAGAATGAAAGGATATGTCGCGGGAATTAAGGGAGGAATTAAATGAGAATCAGAGGGAGGATAAAAGGATATCAATATAGGCTGAAAATAGATTTTGATACATATACTTAGAGGAATCTCTAATTAAGGAAATAATAATCATCTTATGAATGTAAAGGATTTGGATGGATGGGGAAATAAAATCAAGAAAAATATTAATAGAATCAAGGAATGAAATTGAGGAGATCCTTAAGAGTAAGATCAACGAAATATTAATTTCCTATTTGAGCTCAATAATTCCTAATCTGTCGCGGATGTCAGAAAATCGACTCTCTATAAGTGGTTTCGTGAAGATATCAGCCAATTGATCATTAGTTCCCACAAAGTTTACGCTGATATTCCCTTTCTGAACATGATCTCGAATAAAATGATGCTTCACCTCTATATGCTTAGTTCGAGAGTGGTGTACGGGATACTTAGTGATACTAATGGCACTAGTACTATCACAGAAAATAGGAATTTGGTCGTACCTTAAACCGTAATCACTCAAGGTCTGTTTCATCCAAAGGATTTGCTGAGAACAACTTCCCAAGGCCATATATTCTGCTTCGGTTGTGGATAGGCTACGACATTTTGTTTCCGACTGGACCAGGTTACAAGGAATTTCCTAGTATTTGGCAAGTACCACTGGTGCTTTTTCTATCTTCCCTAGAACCGGCGTAATCCGCATCCGAGTATCCCATTAATGGGAATTCCTTAGAATTTGGATACCATATACCATGATTGATTGTTCCCTTCAAATATCTAAGTATTCGCTTGACTGCCGTCAAGTGAGATTCCCTATGACTCGATTGATATCTAGAACATAGACCAGTAGCAAACATGATATCGGGTCTACTTGCCGTAAGGTATAGCAAACTTCCGATCATACCTCTATACTTAGTTTGGTCAAAGGGCGTACCTTGTTCATCACTATCAATTTTAGCGGTCTGGTGCATAGGAGTGGGAAGTACCTTGGAATCAGCCATTCCGAATTTTTCAAGTAGTTCCTTCGTGTACTTCGTTTGAGATATGAATGTTCCCGTATCCAATTGCTTGATTTGTAATCCAAGGAAGTACGTGAGTTCTCCCATTAGGCTCATCTCAAATTCCTGTTGCATAGACTTAGAAAAATGCTCGCAAAGGGTGATGTCAGTGCTACCAAATATGATATCATCAACGTATATCTGTACAAGTAATATGTGATTCCCTTCGCATGAACAGAGTGTTATCTATTGTTCCTGTTATAAATCCCATGTCTAGTAAAAACCTACTCAATCTTTCATACCATGCCCTAGGGGCCTGTTTCAAACCATATAAAGCTTTGTTTAATTTAAAAACGTGATTTGAAAATTTTTCTTTTTCAAAACCGGGAGGTTGCTCGACAAAAACTTCCTCATTTATAAAACCATTTAAAAATGCACTTTTTACGTCCATTTGGAAAAGCTTAAATCTTTTAAAAGATGCATATGCAAGTAACATGCGTATTGACTCAAGCCTAGCTACGGGTGCAAAGGTTTCTTGAAAATCTATACCTTCTTCTTGGGAATAACCTTTGGCGACTAACCTGGCCTTATTTCGTGTTACATTACCGTTGTCATCCAGTTTGTTGCGAAACACCCACTTCGTGCCTATTATGGACTTATCGTTCGGTCTTTCCACAAGAGTCCACACCTGGCTCTTTTCGAATTGCGCCAGCTCTTCTTCCATGGCAATCACCCACGATTCATCGTCAAGTGCTCCATTCACTGTCTTAGGTTCCATGGTTGACAACAGCACGTCATGTGATTCCTCAGCAGTATCGTTTCGTGCAGTTGCTCTCGTTTTGATCCCTGAAGTGATATTCCCTATGACCTGTTCAGTGGGATGGCTGGAAGCATGTTTGAATTTTCTGCGTTGTTGCTCGTCTGAAGCTTCAGGTTCCTCTGACATATCATCTAGTTCCAATGGAATTGCATTCACTTCTTTGTCAGTAACCTGTATATCTGCAAGAGACACAACTATACCTTCCTCAGTAGCATCTGCGTTAGGAAATTCATCAAACGTAACATGCACAGATTCTTGAACAGTCTTATTCCTATTATTATACACTCTAAAAGCTTTGGAATGAAGGCTGTAACCTAGGAATATCCCTTCATCTACCTTGGAATCGAATTTCCCTCTTTTATCCCTATCATTTAAAATTAAACATTTGCAACCAAATACATGGAAATATCCTATGTTAGGGGTTTTGTCGTTCCAAAGTTCATAGGGAGTTCTCTTAATAATTGGTCTAAGGAAAATCCTATTCGAGACATAACATGCCGTACTAACAGCTTCGGCCCAAAAATGTTTTGGAGTATTATATTCGCTCAACATAGTCCTAGCCATTTCTTGTAATACTCTATTTTTCCTCTCGACCACTCCGTTCTGTTGAGGCGTAATAGGAGCTGAAAAATTATGACTATAACCATTCTCATCACAAAAAGATGCAAAGGATTTGCTATCAAATTCTAGACCGTTATCACTCCTAATCTTACGGACTTTCATTTCTTTCTCATTTTCTAGCTTCTTAATCAGTGGCGCAAGATTATCTAAAGCCTCACTTTTGTGCGCAAGAAATAAGACCCATGTGTACCTAGTATAGTCGTCTACGATCACAAAGGCATATCGTTTACCTTTCAATGACATAACCTGTACCGGACCAAAAGGGCCAAGATGCAACAGTTCCAGTGGTTTGGACGTAGAGATCACATTCTTAGGCTTAAAGGACGTCTTGGTCTGTTTCCCCATTTGGCACGCTTTACAGATTCTTTCCTTGGTGGCTTTCATATCTGGAATACCTCTCACCAACTCATTGCATGATATGTGAGATATTAGTTCCATGTTAGCATGTCCCAGACGTCTATGCCATAACCATGTGATATCCTGCGTAACTGCTAGACACTTGACGTTTTGGTTAGCAATATCATCAAGAGTGATGCAGTAAATATTACCATGCCTAGATGCGCCATACATAATTGTGCAACCCATAATTATTTACTTTCTTTTTTATCTGAATCGCTAGGATAGAATCTTATAGTGCACACCTTGATCTGAATCGCTAGGATATACCTTATGTGGACACTTATTGAGTTGGTACCGATTCGTGCCATGTCAACTGTAGCACCCGGATCCTCGTAAGCATATAGGGCCAATAAATGTGCATGAATGTTGAATGCAATTGTATGCAATTCGTGCATTAATTTCGTGCTTACAATGACTTACGTGAAGTTTCGTGTGGTAAATTACGTGCTTAGGTGGTTTTGTGAAATTTGGTACAACTAATTTGTACCAAGTGACCCTTAAATTATTTAGGAATTTTCGAAAATTAGGCTAATGGGTAAATCAGGCCCAAAATTAGTTAGTAGCACTAATGGGCTAAATTGAGGGTTGAGCCCAAAATATTAAATGGCTTAGGGACAAATTTCCTTGAGATAAGGGATATTTTCGTAAATTGAGTCCCATCCCCATCCCTTAAAATGAATTAAATGTAGTCTAAAATCCATTTGAAGTCCACAAACCCAGTGTAAGAAAGTAACGAGAGTTGGGACAAGAAAGAAAGAAGGAGGAGCCGAGATACCAAGCTCACAAATTGGGACTAGGTATGTTCTTTAAACCATAGCATTTACGTTTTCTTAAAGATTAGAGCTGTGCGACTTTAAATGACGGGGTTTCGGTAAGGTTTTGAGCCTAAGGCACGAATTTAAGAACTGAGAGATGCCCTAACCTTAATCCTTGCGTTTTTAGTCCTATAACAACATGTTTTAGGGAATTTAAGCACGAAAATATAAGATAAGGTTGGCGTTATTGTTTAGCTCGATTTTAGGGTTCCTGCAGTTCCAATCGGCCTTCATAATGTTCTTGGAGAAAATGACTTTTAATCTTTTAAAGTAGTACTTTGCGAACTGAGAAGTGTTAGTGGAGTATTTTGCGAATTGAGGAGGTAGCGGGATGTTTGCGAACCCATGCAAACCCCACTTCGCGGCTTCGAGACGTTCACGAGCCGCGCTCGTTTTGCGAACTCGGCAGTTTCGCGAGGCCAAGCACACTTTGCGAATCCATAGAGGATTGCGGGCTGGAGAATTTCGAAGCTACTTTGCGAGTCCTGCTAAAATTTGCGAGTCCCACCAAGTTTGCGAATCCATGCAAGCGGAAGCTTTGCGGGTTGATGGTTTGCGAACCCCAAGCGGTTAGGAACTTTGCGACTCCATTTTGCGGGTTCATGCACTTCGCGGCCCCATCTTACGAATAGAACCCACTTTGCGAACTCGAGCTTTGCGAGTTCAAGTCACTTTGCGGGTTGAGAAGTTTGCGAACCCACTTTGCCGACCCAAACCATGTCGCGGGCCGTGCTCCTTTTGCGGCCTCCATACTTTGCGAACCCCATGAGGTTTGCGAATGGAGGTTCACGGGCCCAATTCATTTCGCGGGTCCAAGGTTTGCGAGTCCACACAAGTCGCGAACTCACATTGCGAACTCACCAACTTTGCGGGCCGACCAAGGGTTTGCGAACTCGGCATTCTGCGAATTCTCATGCACTTTGCGAACCCGTTTTGCGAACCGAGCCTCATGCACTTTGCGGGTCCTAGTTGGCGAATCAACTTCACGAATTGAACTCCTTGGATTAAAACGATTTAAGTTATAAAAAAAAAAAAAAAAAAAACTATCGCCTTTTTAGGAAAAATATTTTCGCACCATTTAATAAGAAAAATATTCCGATTCCAATGAGCATAGGCTCTTTCAACGCCCGATCATAATTTGCCTATCGGTGTCCTTAGGCCCAATTTTCGGTATAGGTAGACGTTGCATTCGATAGGATTTTGGAACGAAAATTTCGTAGTTGATTTAAAATAATTTATGGACTGACTTTATAGCCTTGGCAGGTTTAAAGGACGAAATTTTAGGAATTTCACTAGACCGGCTAGCAAATAGTTTAAAGTCGAAGATTAAGTTCATGACTTAAAATAATTCGAGTACTTAGCTAGCTTAATTAATTAATAGCTTACTGATACGAATGTTTTGGTGCCTAAGGTCGGGACTTAGGAAATTCGCCGGGTCAGGTAGCGACTAATCCACGGACGCCAGGTAAGTGGAAATCCAACTACGACACATAACATATGTGTATGTGCCTAATTTATGTGATTATGTGATGCTGTGTTTACGTGCTTATGTGAACTTGTATGATATGGTTTCATGCTTTTGGTAAGCATTATGACGATGATGCATTTGCATATGCACGAGCATGCACGACACGTTGGGGAAATGAGATGATGAGTGTGCACATATATGTCGCAAATAGCGAAAAGCGAATGCCGAAGTGGGCAATGAGGATATTATTAGTTAAGATAGGTGGCGGCTTCCGGGGCACCGAGACGGCGTTGATGCGCCGTCGGCGACGTTGATGCGTCGCCAGTATACGAACGACGTTGATGCGTCGGGGGATACCATGGTTGGGTTGATGCCCTCATGGTCGGGTTGATGCCCTTATATCCCTGATTAGCGTGGTTGGGTTGATGCCCTCATGCTTTAGTATGGTTGGGTTGATGCCCTCATACTTTGGGCTGATGCCCGTGGTTGGATAGAGCTCTTTACGGTGTACGCCTGGGTAAAAGCCTGCCAAGGGCCCTAAGATAAAAGATATGAGATTAAGTTGATTCATAAGACATAAGAAGCATCGGCGTGGATTGCCTTTGCGGGGTTTGATCACGTGCACGTCATGCATGATTTCTACTTACTGAGCATATCGCTCATCCCTTACGTTATGTGTTGTAGGTGCGAGCGACCACGGTACGTGATCGCTTAGATGGCAAGGAAATCTTTTGGCGCTTCCAGCAGCTTTTGGGATGGGAGTGTGTGCATGGATGACGACCTGTGAGGCCGGGCGCACAGAGATTCTTTTGATATGCATGTATACACATCTTGTGTAATTAGGATTCACATGAAGTTAGGAAGTCATGTAATTCTTTTGTCATGTATAGAAACTACTTCCATTACAAAAATGGAAAAATTTAATACGCGTTTCCGCAACTCCTTTAAGTTAAAGCAACGGTAGGCACATAGGATACGTTAGAATTAGGCGATTAAGAAGTCGGGTCCTGACATCAACAGCCCACATCGACATTTGATGTTATGTCGTTTTAATTAACATCTTTTAGGTGTTATTGATCAATATCTCGAATGTTGATGTGCGCATGTGGCATGTTGACTGATATTTTATTGATACATAACATGTGTTATATAAGGTGTTAATATGCCACATCAGCATCCGAGATGTTGATCAATTGCACCTAAAATGTGTTAAAAACGACATAACCTCAAATATCGACGTGAGCTGTTGACCTGGCACGAAACGATGCCAAATCAATAGGTACCCCGCCACAATGTGCTCACATAAGGTGAACATTATAAAATTACACAGTATATATATATATATATGTAATATATTGTATCATTTGAAGTAGAACATAGTCTTCGAAAAACACACTGAGGAGTACTGTGTTGAGTCTCTGTGTCTGCCCGCCATGAATAAGAAACTGAGAGCATTGGATCGTCTATGTCTGTTTCCTGCCGCAGCGTATTATTACTCTTCTTGTCTGTGCAACAACAACAGCAGCTACAGAAGGAAAAATAGTAGTCATAATAATTTTAGTTCATCAGAAGATGAAAAGCCATTAATTGATATCTCGGATTCACCATTTAAGCTCAAGGATGCCATTGATGCCCCTCCTACGCTTGCATTCCACCTCAAGCCCAAGGTAAAGTCAAATATATATAAATATATGTATAATAAAACCATTTACTTTTCCTTCAGATCTTCTATTATTCGTGTGTATCTATATATCTTGAAATTTGAAAATCTTGATATTGTTGTTGAGCAGATGGTAGTGCTAAGGGTTTCCATGCACTGTAATGGCTGCGCGAGACAGGTCAAGAAGCACATATCTAAGCTGGAAGGTCGATACATATACAGATTATTCACATTTTTGGCTCAAATTATTTTGTAAGTATTATTTTGAATCAATCAAACTGTCCACGTTTTATGCAAATTTTTTAGGAGTGACTTCTTACCAAATAGACATGGAGACGAAGATGGTGGTAATAAAAGGAGACATTGTGCCTTTCGAAGTGTTGGAGAGTGTCTCGAAAGTCAAGAATGCTGAGCTTTGGAATGATGGATGACAAATTTTGACCAAAGTTATCGATGATCATGGGCAATTAAATTTTATATTTGCTTGTCTTTTGCCCTTGAAAACTGCGCAGATCCATGGGTATTATATTACCATACCACGATTTATATGCTATAAAAATCATGCATCTACTTAGATTAATATTACATTACGGGGTGTTTGTTTCCAGTGATCCAACATATAACTATATAATTGAAAATATTAATAAGGATATATTACATTACGGGGTGTTTATTCAATATAACTATTTATTATTAAATATATTATTTTAAGATGTAAATAATATAATTATATAATTGAAAATATTAGTAAGGATATATTAGGTATAAATGCTAAATTAAGGGGTAATGTTGTCCAAATACAAATTTGAAAGATCACCACATCACGGTGATGTAAGATCACCTAACTTTTTTGGAATGATCCAAAAGGTAGAATATCACCCTATTTTCATCACCTAGGTGATCTGTCATTACGATGATGACTCATCACCTAGGCTAAACAAACACGACAAAGCGACGAGAGTATTACGGTGATGTTTCGGAGGATCACCCCAAAACAAATTATCTTCATAGATTAATAATAGCCATTTATCTACCTAAGATCGATGTCTCAACCAAAAACCTATTCAAAAGCCCATAAAATAAAGATGCATGTTAGACGTCGGTCGTATTCCAACAAATATGACTACTTCCCAACATTAGCAAATTGATGTATTTACCCAATTTAATATTACCATAAGTAGGCATATATACTCATGAATCTATCATACCACTATTTTGTGAATCTCAACCTAAGTCTAATTTAGGTCGCAACCTAGAGCACTATTCCAAGTACAGTAGTAATAGAAATTGCAATCACATGGGCTTCTTAAACTATTAAGTACAGATAAACTATATATGACTATCTAACTACCAACTGATTAAGCTCTCTCATTACTACACAATGTGTTTGGGTTGAGCGGTAATATTTTCGGGCCCAGCGGAAGATTGATTTTTGGACGCGCAGCAATTTTATTTGGACAATATAAAGCCGAAATGACACCGAGAAAGAACACGAAATTTTTACGTGGTTCGGCCAATACCGCCTACCTCCACGGAGAGCACCAGCTTTACTATATTGAGAATATTAATCGTACAAATTTAACACTCGTGTTTAAACCCAAAACCGAGACCCCTTACCCACCCGGGTAATGTATTTGTACATATTCCCAACTACCCCAGTAACTAAACCCGCTCTCACCCTTATCTACCCGGATAAGTTTTCTTTCTACACTCTCTCGCACTAAGACTATATATATTTGCTTTGCTCTTGGGATACATAGAATGAAGCACGATGAAGCCTTGGCAATTTCTTGAGCAAAAAGCCAATAAAGATTATGTCATTGCATAAATAATCTTTAGATAAGCCTTGTTGGCCCTTTATTGTCCATGAGCTTGTCACCAAAGGTTGGACCCAACAATCTCCCCCTCCAGTCGCATTCATCGTCTTCTTCTCCAAGCGCTCATCCTAGTGAGTCTGAACTTGAGAGTAAATCGTTCGTAATTACCACGAACGTCCATTGGCCTTCTTGTACCAGCTACACATATCCGAATCAAGAATTCAGGTCCTACCAACTTGATTCACCCGCGGCCAACCTATGTGCAGCTGTCGAACTGACTCTACCCGTCGATTCTGAAGAGGGACTTCGACGCAACCCCTTCTCCAGCAGGATTTCCCTTCTCACCATCGTCTGCCTTTCCACCACGCGCGCGCGATTTTTCGTGAACCCATCGAAGTCAGAGTGTTTTGTACCACACCCCCGTCCAGACGATACAAACCTTCACGCTCTTCTCCCTTCAGTAGGACATTTCCGCCACATGTGATTTACAGAATCCCCCTGCTATGAAACTCCCATAGCCCTTGGAATCTAACTGGTTCAAGGATATTAAATTCTTCCGCAAATTTGAGACAAAGATCACACCACCCAAAGCCCGCACCGCTCCATCAGCCATTTTGATCTTCACAGTTCAACACCACGAACTGCATGACGGTATCCATCAGCCATGGAAACCGAACCTCTTCGTATCTTCTGGAACGCATCAAAATATTTTCTTTCGGAGCAAATATGGTACTTCGACCCCGAATCGAATATCCATTCATCCTGAGAAAAAGCGTCATCATTGTAGACTGTGAGAACATCTACAACATCATCCGTATCCTGTGCTATCATGGTTGTGGAATTTTTCTCGCCATTCATGTCCTCCTCCAAGTCGGACAACTCCTCTTGATGTGTCCCGACTCACCACACTTGTAGCACACGATGTCCTTCCCGCCATTATTTGATTTGGATCTGCTGCTACCTCCAAATTCCCTGGCGTGGAACCTTCCTCTACGATTCTCCCCGTGTATAGCCAACGCCGAATTTTGGCTATCTCCATAATTTGACCGTCTCCTCTTTTCATGCGCCAAAAAAGTTGACTGTACATCCACCATCTTCACTGTCATCTTTCCGTACAAGATGGTTATGACCAAATTATCATAAGAATCAGGAAGCGAGGTAAGAAGTAAAAGAGCCTTATCTTCTTCCTCTAACTTTACTTCAACTTTTATAAGTTGATCCACAAGTCCGTTGAACACGCTTATATGATCCATGAGATTTCCACCTTCCTCCATCTTTAGCCAGTACAGCTCCCGCTTCAGATCTAACTTTGTGGCTAAGTTTTTCCCGAGATGCAGCTCCTCCAACTTCGCCCACAAGTCTGGTGCAGAATCCTCATTAACAACATTAATAATAACCGCAGTGTACAAACGGATTGTGCTGACACATCTTGACCCCAAATCCTCCCAGTCTTCTTTCGTCATTTTCTCCGGCTTTGTCGTGTCCCCTTTCAAAACCTTAGCCAAACCTTGATGAACAAGTATATCCTTCACTCGTCTCTGCCACATAGTGAAACTCCCTGTACCATCAAATTGCCGCACTTTGAAATTATTTTCCGTTTCCATTATCCTTTCAGAGATTCAACAGCTTTGGCCCGACACTGGCTCCCCCGTAATGAACCTTCTTGATATCTTTTCTGATGTGGAAGATCAGACAAAGCTGCAACCACAGAGCATACTCAGAATATCAATTAGGCTTGACTCTGATACCACTTGTTGGGTTGAGCGTAATATTTTCGGGCCCAGCGGAAGACTGATTTTTGGACCCGCGGCAATTTTATTTGGACAATATAAAGCCGAAATGACACCGAGAAAGAACACGAGATTTTTACGTGGTTCGGCCAATACCGTACTAAGACTATTAATCGTACAAATTTAAAACTCGTGTTTAAACCCAAAACCGAGACCCCTTACCCACCCGGGTAATGTATTTGTACATATTCCCAGTAACTAAACCCGCTCTCACCCTTATCTACCCGGATAAGTTTTCTTTCTACACTCTCTCGCACTAAGACTATATATATTTGCTTTGCTCTTGGGATACATAGAATGAAGCACGATGAAGCCTTGGCAATTTCTTGAGCAAAAAACGAATAAAGATTATGTCATTGCATACATAATCTTTAGATAAGCCTTGTTGGCCCTTTATTGTCCATGAGCTTGTCACCAAAGGCTGGACCCAACACAACGTACATCGTACACCGTACAAAATTAACAATAACCAAAATCATTTGCGAAAAATTTATTTTTTCGACATTCCAAAATATCGATACTTTACGAACTCACCGTCAGTACAGAGAGTTGTAAGTGCAACAAGTCGCAACGAGCGAAGCAATACATATCACTAGAGAAGGAACGAGGGTTACGTTCAGTAGTTGGGCTCGTCCCAGAAAACCTGCCAATGTAATAGTGGCATCTGCAATAACTCGGGCGATCGTGCCTGCCTCTGTAGACAAGAGCCCTCCGTTGTAGGTCCCACGAGACAACCTCGACGACATCACTCTAGAAAGAAGTGACAAATTTACCCCTAGACAAAAAGAGAAAAATATCATATTTCGATTTGCTAAAATTAGCAATATGTATAGTATATATTATACGTACCTTCCAATACTTCGGCAGCTACGAACATGACGAGGCCCGAGATGACATATTGCGGCACGGTGTAAGGGACGATGAAGTGAAAGCTGAATATTATGCCAATAAGTACGACTATTTCGGACGCCAGAAGTATCTGCCTGCAAAAAGTACTTCAAAGGGTAAGGCTTCATAATTATTGGGTAGCGAAGTTGTAGGTTTGCAGCCAAAGGCTTGACCCTAGTGGTTAGATTGAGGCTCTCTAGGTATTTGGAGGGGACTGACTAAAAAATATTGTAAATAAGTGTAAGAAACTGCTGGGAAGCAATAATTGTCCATGCTGAGAGCAATCAAACCGTGGATTTGACTGTTGTGCGGTTTAAATATTAGAGTTGCACATTCACCATTAGCTATAGTTTTTGGCGCAGTGGTAGGCGCTTGGTCCTACGAGAAAGTGCCCTAGTGTGGCTTACCTGATTGGTGCAGCTGGCAGGCTATTTCTGTGTCATCCCCCGAGATTTACAGGCAAGAGAAAGAAAGTTACCTATCCTCGTACATATTGCTCAAATAGCTTCCGACGAATACGTTGACGGGCAAAACGGTCAAGCCCAGGCAAGCGAGAAAGATCGACACGTTGCTCGTCGTCCACCCGAAGTAGTACGTCGTCACCACGCTCGATTCCGAGAGCAAAATCTCCATTGCGTATTTAAGCATAAAGTAGATCAACAACTGAACCTATTATCGCCAACATTTGATTCATATTGGTTGGTTCTTTGTCGCTCAGTAGGACGGTGATAAGTGGCTAACCACGAATATAAAGGCGAGCCTTAGTAGTAATACCTTCACCGAAGGCGTTAGCAAACTATAGGCCGATCCAAACGAATTAGCGGGCCCACGATTTTCCTCGGGAGCCTCTTCGCTAGCATCGCACTCTTCGTCTTCTTCATTAGCCTCTCCTTCCGAATTATTTAAAAGCAACGGTTGGGCAAGGCCTTTCTCGAGCCTCTCATCGTGTTCTTTGCAAAACACGAAACATAGCTAACCTTCAATTTTCCCAAATATTTTCTCGCCAACCCAAAAAATGAAAGCTTACGCAAGGAAAAAAAAGGAAGTACCGGCATTAGATTCTTGTGGGGGAGTTCGAACTAGGCTCGTATCGTGGGCGGGTTCTCTGAAGGAGATCCACAGCCAAACGAGGTAGAAAAGCCAAGCCACTGACATCACCCACCCGGGCAAAGTATCTTGGTTGAAAGTGACGTTCAAAACCTTAAACCTCGTCTGAAGAAGACCGGCGAGCGCGGGCCCACACGCCATCCCTAATGCGCTCGCGCTCACGAAACCCGCCGAGGCCTGCATGCGTATCTTAATTGGAACGCAGTCGCTAATGTAGCGCCTGTTAACCGCCCTCGCCGAACCCAAACTGCATTTACCACAAAAGAAAAAAAAGAAATCGATCGTGTCAATAAACATAAATTATACAGCAAAAAAGAAAAGCGTGAAAATCATCTTACCCGCAAAAGAGACGGCCGACGAGGAGGACGGCGATGGAATTCAAATCGTAGGCCAAAGCGTACATAACGTTCCCCACGCAGAGCACTACGCTGCTGAAAACCAAAGGCTTGAAGTACGACTTGTTCGACCACGCGCTGAAATACACCGAAGAGAATATCTGGGCGACGGCCATCGCCCCGATAATTACGCCGCAAACGGTGGCGGCGGCGCCCAAGTTCGTGGAGTAGTCGTCGGCGGTGGGGACGATGATGTAAGTGTTGACCATGTAGAGGAACGTGTTCGCCAGGTTTAATAGGAGGGACGTGAAATTGTATCTATCTTCGCTGTCGGCGTGTAGTCGTTCTTCGTCGTCGTCGTCGTGCATGATTAGTGCGTGCTGTGCGAGGAAGTTTAGGAAGTTCGTCGAGTGGCTTAATCGGTCTACCGCCGATTTTATGGAGTCGACGAGTGGATCCTGCATTTTTTTGTTTTCCAAGTTATGGGTTTAAGGATGTAGTTTTTTCGAACGTAAAACGGTGTAGTGTTAACATACAAATATACTAGAATATTTTTTTCTACTTATTTAGTGCAAATTAATATTAAAATATTAATTTTTTAAGGTATAAAATATGTGGGCAGTACTGAAGATTTGTAAAAGTTGGCGTAGAAGTGAATATTTCGAAAATACTCATTTGAGATTGAGAGCGAGTTTGACGATTGGAGAAGAATTACTGTATTTTGAGTTTGAGAATGCGTTTGAGTCTCGGTTGGAGATTGTCTAAGTGGTAGTCTCAGGATACCCAACTCACTGAATTGCAATTTAAGGAAACCAAGTCATGAAATTGAAGCAATATAAGGATACGGTTAGGTTCTCGACACGTTTTGAATTGCTTCAATTTTGAAAGTTAATGACCTTAAATTGCAACCATTGTCATGAAACGGGTGAGAAAGTAGTAAAGAAATACGTTTTTTTTCTCACCTGAAGAGGAAGCGAGGGCTGGTCATAAATAGACAAGTAGCTTCCTTGCCGGTCTTGAAGATCGGCAAGATTACGAGATATAGCTCCAACGACAGCTCCTAAACCCTGTAAGAAAAAAGAAAGGGTTTAGCTCCATTGAATTCTTGGAAAACAAAAAGGGTACGCAGAAGATTCGATTTTTTAATAAGCACAGTTAGTTTCCTTACCACGTGTTTGAAAACTTGCTGGAGCTGAGAATAGGGATGGTTGGCTCGGGTCTTCACATAGTAATCCGTGAATTTGTATCCAAATCGCTTGTCGAATTTCTTTAGAATCTTACGTATGCCAGTGGCATTCATCTCCACGAAGAAGAGGAGCTGTAAGAGATTACGTCCTACGCCTCTGTAAGCTTCGCGAATCTCCGATATTTTCGAAATCTCGAGCTGGCCTTGTCGAATAGATGACTCATGTTGGTCGTTTAGCTCGGCTATTCTTTTGGCCAATAGGCCTTGTTGTTCTAATATGAACAGAACGATTTTTTCAATCTGCAAAAAGGGAGAGAAAGTTCGAAGTACTAAGAAAGTGAAAATCAGACACGTTCTAAGGTTGTAAGTGATGATCGATGGAAGTCTTTCTTTACCTGATTATCCAACATTCTTGAGAAATCTTTGAGCACGTGCCTGCGATCTAGTGCTCCAGCCTTGATTTGATTTTGGTAGTGCTTCACTTTTTTCTTCATCAGCTTGTAGTTTATATAATATCTGTGTCGTAAAATGACGAAGTTCTTACATGATCAAGCATTCAAAAGTGTAGTGTTGCCATGCAAGAAAATGACTACACTGAGATATAATATGCGTACCCCTGCCATTCTGTGATTTGCCTTTCCTTCAACTTTTTCCCAAATTCAACCATCTCTGCGGTAAAAGGTTATCATTCAAGTAGCCAACAATGTTATGAAATCAAGAACTCAAATACACACAAGAAAAAGAAGTCGAATAGAAGCTTAAATTATGAAATCAAGAACTCAAATACCCCTGCCATGGATTCATCAAATTGACTCAGCATTCATATCCCCAAAGCACAACAGCTAAGCAATGAGCAGAAATATCTTACCACTTTAACACTAACCTCTGTTGTTTACAGGTACTTCATCAACAAACTGTTACACCAATTCATACAAAAGAGATAATAATGATATGAGCATGTCTCAATCTCTGCTTGTTGTAAGGAATCAAGCAATAGAACAAACACAATGTACTCAATTTTTTTCTGTTGTTACCATCAATGAGTGATTGAATCATCTATAGAAGTTCAGTATAGGAAAAAACAAGTAGTCGCCATCATATTAGAGCATAAACAGCTGATCGTCTATTGAAATACCAGCACAATAACATGACGGAAAATCATACCATTTGCGACAAACAAAAGATATAAAAGATTCGGCCGAGGAGCTAAGCAAACAATTGACCGAATGCTAACGCTTTCATTACAACGCTCATTACCGTTGAGCAGTCGTAAGGCAGATGTGGGATTGATTCAAATGATGCTCAAGAAACCAAACATTCTCTACGTGGGTAAACTAAAAAATAATGGCGGACAGCTTAAATTTAGGATCTTTTGTGTTTCGCGGAATAACAAAAAAGGCCGTTCAAAGATAAGAAAATTATCCGATAATCTTCATGTATCGAAGAGCATAGACATGCAAAGAATTTGTGATGTTTAATGAAACAGAAAAAAGAAAAGAAAAAAAGAAGGCGGTTCTTCAGAAAATGGATAGATGAAGAGAGTGATGTAATGCGTATATTCCCTTCGGCAGAAGAAAACAAAACAAAAGGTGTCGGACTTGCATATATGGGGATATGAGTTTTAACTTTTAAGTATGAACTATGAGATTGGCCCAAAATCTCAACATGTTCGTTTTAAATTTATTTTTTTTCATACTAATTTAATCATTTGAAGATAATGCGTGGAGGTCATATGTATTCTCAACTGAATACCTTTCCCTGCTTTGTTTGATCTTTGATTAAAGCTCTAAAACTCATGAACTTTCTTTCCGTAGGCTTCCCATAAGAATTGCATTGAATATTTAACCGTGAATAGAACATTAAGATTCAAAAACTGATGTTCTACACAATCCAACAAATCACTACTACAAATAAATACATTTTCCAATCACAGACTAAAAACAAAAGACTACTAAAACAAGTTCGTACTAAAAACAAGAAACAGAGAAAAGGTCTCCATTTTAAAACTGCAGAAACCTCTCCTTATACTCAATGGGATAAATCACAGCAGAATCCACAGACACCCCACCTTTAGTGTGTGTGCAATCGATTTGAGTCATCGAAAACTCGACCCTCATCGATTTCTTCGAATTAACCACAAAGTCGCCGGCGTGGTAATAAGCCCACTTCCCTGGCTGCTTCATATAGAACTGCTTTGTCGCCCGCTGACCGTCTGAGGTTGATAGATGGAACCTAACGGGCTTTTTATCCCAGCCATGGACGTGCTCGAAATTGCAGGCACCCCGCCCGAACCTCTTGTGGGGCCTACCCAGTTGTAGCCTGAAGAAGAGGCTGTAAGAACCCGAGGGGAATGGGAATTCGATGGCCCCATCGACCTCGAGCCACCATGCTTGCTGGAGGTATGCGATCGTTCCAAATCTGAGGGGGGAAGGTTGTTGTTAGGATTGTTAACTTTACGATGGAGAAAGAGGTCAAGATTGAATAAAGCTGCAAATTTCTTCCACTGTAAGAAAAGATGTTGCTGGGAAATCCTATGTAGTAGGGAATAAAAGACTGCTATTTTCGTAGGGTATTTGATTCTGGGATGGAAGGTTCTTGAGCACGAATAGGGAATAAAACAACACAGATATGTAAGGGCGGGTTGCAATCTACTCAGATATGTAAGAAGTTTGAAGTATGTAATGGTCCAAGAAACTATAAATGCGTGCAATGATTTCCTTGTCCTAAATCCTAACCAGCTCAAACCATCCCAAAAGATGCATAAGATAGAACAAGAACTTGACCAGAATATCTCGTCCTAAATGAGGGGCGAGCTCAATGATTGAAATAAAAGTCTTTAGCGCCATATATAGACATTTCGACATGAAATGAGTAGATAACAGTTAAGATTATCTCGAAAACCTTACCTTGATTCTTCGGTTGGAATGCGACTCCAATATCTCCTATCATCGATTCCAGTTATTGCCAAACCGCTCGATGATATCGACATACAAATCTTGCCTGTGATTCTGTCTAACCACACTTTCTGCATAAGCCAAAAATCAAAGAGTTGAATGAATATACATACCCATAAAAGCAATTTTTTTTCTACTTAAAAAGCCCCAATTCACAAATCCCTAAGTGCTTGTTTGGTTGGAGGGTTTAAGTATTTTAAAGGTGGGTTTATGATATCTTCGTGTGTTTGGTTCGCAGGTTTATCTAAACCATAGGTTTATATAAAACCACTCTAAACCCATGCAGACGGGTTTAAATAAACACACCCCCTCACATGTGTTTATTTAAACTCACTAACCAAGCACACATTTTATTTATACCCGTTAATTTGTTTTATATAAATCCTTACTTATTTAAACCCTCCTAAATATAAACCAGTCAACCAAACGAGCCCTAAGTAATATACTCCCATCATTAGCCCCCAAATTCCCATATTCATCTACACATAAAGGATAATGAGAATCAAATATCCAACCTTTTTGCCCCCATCGAGAGAATTGATGCTGCAAAGCCTCGCGAAAACATCCCTCTTGCACAAACCCTCGCAAGAACGATGAGCGCCGCCGTTCTCATCGTCTTCTGCGGCAAAGACCGCCTTGACGACGTCTCTGTAATTCAAGGGCAGCTCCGATTCCCATACAAAGTCCGCCGACGAAGCGTCTCTAAAAGCTCTGTTCATCGTCGACATTTTGCAAATCTGCGGCGGGTTTAGGTGCGCCAGGACTAGAGCCAAGCAGCTTTCGGGGAGATCCCCCAATCCCAGCCGTTGATCTTTCGACGGCGAATCTTCTCTGAAAAACGAAACTGATGAACCCATATTGGTATATTAAGAGCTAAGAAGCTTACATAGAACATAAATGGAGAATTTTTCAAGAGATATCTGAAGAAGGCGTCTAGAAATTTGCCAGTGCAGAGAAGGAAAGTAATTGGATATGAGACTATAAAAGAAGCACGGACGCTTTAGGGGTATTTCGGTCATTTCCCAGAAGGCGATAGAATTTATTTCACGTGAGAACATTTTTTATTAATTTCCTAATTTCATTAACGTACTATTTTCGATTACATCGATCCGATGATTTCCTGAACTTTAATCTAAGGCAAATCTACAACTAAATCTTCCTTTTTCAAACTATCAATCAACTAACTCCTTCATTCCTATTCATTTATCATCAAACTCCTCACAAAAAATTACATCAAATAATACATAATGGACAATTTTAGCCTTATAAAACACAAATATTAACAAAAAATCAATTGAATTAGTCAACACCCTCCTCACTCCCACTTTCACTTTCAACTTCACAGTGCACGACGAGATATGAGGGAATGAGGAAGAACGAGAGAGACAACGACACAGAGAACGGGAGAACGCGAGAGAGATCGAGAGAACGTCCAAGCTTCCAATTATCCAACACCTCTGTTCAACGAGAGACAGCGAAGTAGTTTTGACTGTAAGCTTTGTTTTTTTTTTAATTTTTTGATTTTTTTGACTTTTTGGATTAATGTAGATCTTAGGGCTCGATATTTTCTTTAAGGATTTCATGTCGGGTTATGGTTATTTCTTTGACTAGTGCTCGAATTTGGGGTTTAGGGCTTGTATTAGAGTTCAATTTTTTCGTTTTCCGATTTGGGGTTTTGATATGTTTCAAATTGGGGTGTTTAACTTCTATTATGCTTCGATGAACCATCATAAAGGTATTGTACTTGTGACTGTCTTTGGTACTAGGCTTGGTTAATTCTGGTACTGTAAATTCAATGCTGCCATTTGTGTCTGTTTCTGGGAATTTATGTATATTGGTATCATTTGTGTCTGTTTAGTGGTACTGCTAATGTGATTATTGTTTAATGTCTTGATACCAAATATTAATTGTGGTACTGTTTGTCTATTATTTTTTGGTACTGTATTACATAATTAACGTGCTGTAATCAAATTGAGTACACGAGGGAGTAGAATCCGGAGGGCGTAGATTGTGGCGTACATGCTGCAATGTCCATGGACAGATAAATTGCTGGACCTTCAGCTCGTGGTAGACCTGGGTAATGGGACGGGTCAACCCATAACCGGCCCACGAAACCAGTCCAGAACCGGTAAAATAAGTTACCGTGGATTACCGGTTCCGGTTCCCGGTTCGACCACGGTTCCCGGTTCCGGTTCGGACCGGCTTTCAATTTTTTTAAAAAAATTCCGAAATAGTAAAAAAAAATTAAAAAAATTAAAAAAATAAATAAGAAATTAATAATGGGCCGAACCGGTTCTAGAACTGGAACCGGCCCATTAGTGGCCCGTGGTTCTACTCCGCGCTTCTGGTCCGGTCACGGGAAAATGGTCCCAGAACCGAAACCGGAACCGGGACCAGAACAGTGCCGGAACCGGTAGAACCGGAACCGGCCCAACCCGACCCAATCCATTACCCAGGTCTAGCTCGTGGGAGGTATCTTGACGATGTTGAAGTCGAAGTATCTCGTGCCTCCATGGCTGCCACAATACTTAGAGAACCTATTACTTGTATGCTTCACTTGTTTGAATGATATTATATGTGTTTGTAAGATTTTAGACTTGTTGAGAATGATATCCTGTCATGAGGTTGAGGTTCTATGAACTTTTTTGAGATTTTTTTATGTTTATGAGGTTGAGGTTCTGCTGTTAAGACTTGTTTGTGTTCCAAGTATTTTTATAGTACCTGACAAAATGCTTGTAGTACCAATATATTGACGTTTGTAGTACCATAACATATGTTAGTATAGTACCATTCGTAGGTTATTAGTAGTATCTTGGTCTTACTGTGATTAATCATAAAAAACATGTGGTTCTTGAGTAAATAAGGTCGGAGAGCTTCCAAAATATGGTACATAATAAAAAATAAATATATGGTAACATAAAGCATAGACACTAACTTCCAATAGATCAAAGATCTTGGCTATCTAGTAAGATGTTGTTACTAAAATCATATAAGTAGAAAGAAAAGTTGTGTTGCAATGTAATAATCTTAATTCTAAATGTTAACCCACCAATAATGATCCCAAATGATCAATAGTACATATAACCATGATAGCGTAGTTACAGAGGAAAAAATAATTTGAACGACGTCGAAAATGCATACGCTAATTTGTAGTACTAGTATATAAATATTTGTAGTACCAAAAATATGTTCGTAGTAGCTTAACATATGCTAGTGTAGTAACCTACGTAAGTTACTTGTAGTATCTTCGGACCATGTTTTTAATTCTAAATACACGTGGATTGTTGTGCAAATAAGGCTTGAGAACTTACAAAATACTATACATAACCTCGAACTTCCAATAGATAAAAAATCCTGACTATGAAGTAAGATGTTGTTACTAGTATCATATAACTAGAAAGAGTGTTGGTTTTTCAATATAATACTCCTCAATGCTAAATGATCAAATATAGTACATATACCATGGTAACGTAGTCACAGACCAAAAAATAATTCAAACGCCGTCGAAAATGCTTACTTTAACTTGTAGTACCAATATACAGATGTTTGTGGCACCAATATGTAAATGTTCGTAGTACCATAACATATGCTAGTGTAGTGCCATGTGTAGGTTACCTGTAGTATCTTTTTCGTACATTGTTTTTAATTATCGAAAATACGTTGATTATTGTGCAAATAAGGCATGAGAAGAACTTCCAAAATACGGCGGATAATAAAACTTAAACACACGGTAACGTAAAACATAAATACTAACTTACAATCGATCAAAAATCTTGACTATGAAGTAAGATGTTGTTACTACTATCATATAAGTAGAAAGAAATTTGGTTTTTCAATGTAATAATCCATAATTCTAAATATTAACCCACCAATATTGATACCAAATGATCAATATAGTACCTATAACTATGATAACGTTGTTACTGACCAAAAATAATTCGAATGGCGTCGAAAAACTCTTACCCTAATTTGTAGTACCAATATACAGATGTTTGTAGTACCAATATATAGATGTTCGTAGTACCATAACATATGCTAATGTAGTACCATGCGTATGTTACTTGTTACTTGTAGTATCTTTTTTTGTACCATGTTTTTAATTCTCGAAAATACGTAGATTATTGTCCAAATAAGGCATGAGAACTTCCAAAATACGGTACATAATATAAAGTAAACATGTGGTAACGTAAAACATAAACACTAACTTTCAATAGATCAAAATCTTGACTATGTAGTAAAATGTTCTTACTAGTATCATAATAAGTAGAAAGAAAATTGGTGTTTCAATGTAATAATCCCTAATTCTAAATATTAACCCACCAATATTGATACCAAATGATCATATAGTACCTATAACTATGGTAACGCACCAAAAGTAATTCGAACGGCGTCGAAACGTTTATCCAAACTTATAGTATCAGTATATAGATATTTGTCGTACCAATATATAGATGCTCATAGTACCATAAGATATGCTAGTGTAGTACCCTGGTGTAGGTTACTTTTAGTATCTTTTTTATATCACATTTTTAATTATCGAAAATATGTTGATTATTGTGAAAATAAGGCATGAGAACTTCCAAAATACGGCAGATAATATAAATTAAACACATGGTAACATAAAACATAAACACCAACTTTCAATAGATAAAAAATCTTGACTATGTAGTAATTTGTTCTTACTAGTATCATAATAGTAGAAAGAATTGGTGTTCAAATGTAATAATCACTAATTCTGAATATTAACCCAATATTGATACCAATGATCAATATAGTATGTATAACTATGGTACCGGACCAAAAATAATTCGAACGGCGTCGAAACGCTTATCCAAACTATAGTATCAGAGATATTTGTAGTGCCAATATATAGATGTTCATAGTACCATAAGATATGCTAGTGTAGTACCCTGCGTAGGTTACTTGTAGTATCTTTTTTATACCACATTTCTTTAATTATCGAAAACATTTAGATTCTTGTGCAAATAAGGCATGAGAACTTCCCAAATACGGCACATAATAAAAACATACGGTAAGGTAAAACATAAATACAAACTTCCAATATATCAAGAATCTTGATTATGTAGTAAGATGTTCTTACTATATCATATTAAGAAGAAAGAATGTTGATGTTTGAAAGTGATAATTATTTTGTTTAAAGGCTAAACAACCAATATTGATACCAAATGATCAATATAGTACATATAACTATGATAACATAATGACGAGCATCGAAAAACTCTTACCCTATTTTGTAGTACCAATATATAGATGTTTGTAATACCAAAACATATTCCAGTGAAGTACCATGCATAGGTTACTAGTAGTATCATGTTGTATCATGTGTTGCATCGAAAGCACGTAGATTCTTGTGCAAACAAGGCCTGAGAGCTTACACTAAATTGTACTACCAATATATAGATGTTTGTAGTACCTCTTTGTGTACGTTTGTTACTTTGTACCAAATACATACATGTTTTAAGGATTGAACTGCTTTCAGAAAACATGTTTTGAGTAGTTGGAGTACTAAATGTTACTGTCTTGTGATACATGGTACAAAAAATATCTTCTAGCATTAATATCATTTCCCATCAACAAACACATTCCAAAACAATTTTATTGGAACACCAGCAATAACACGATATCATTCACAGAATTAATATCAATATATCTACAATTTAATATCAATCATCCACCAACAGTATTAATATCAATATATCTACAATGTAATATCAATCATCCACCAACAGTATTAATATCAAACATATCGACATAATATTATTTATCCACCAACATCATATCAAAAACATATCGATGTAAAAATGTGCGATAACCTACAACATATCGACGAAAGAATGCGCCATAAATATGTGCTCTTCTTATATTCACACATGCAAACAACGTGAGTCCACCAAAGACATTCGTAGACAATATAGCTTCGTATAATATGACTGTTAAAATTAAAACAACAAACGATTACCAAATGATACTGCTAGAAACCTTAAAATGTACTTCATAAAAGAACTGTAGGTATTAATTCAACATACTTTGGTACTGCATATAATAAATTTCTTTAACAAATAAATTAGCCAAATCATAACCAAATATTAACCTCTCTTGACACCCACAGTATGCTAACAGTAGAAAACAGGAGGAAAATTCAACTTTTTACACACCGACGCCCAAATCGCTACACTCACAGCTCGACGCCCAAATCGGGACACCCATACTCGATACCCAATTTAGGTCCATGACACTTTCGCCACAAACGTTCATCGTACACATCACCAGAGTGTAAAAAAGTTCGAAGGGTAACCCACAGTGAAAAAAACAAAAAAAAAGCTACCTCAACTTACCTGGACGGAGAAGCCCACGATAGATTAGGCAAGTTCAGAGCTTTTCCGGTGTGGGCAGGGGCTTTTTCCGTCGCCGGCAGGAGCTTTTCCAGTTGAGACATGAGGGCTGAAATTAAAAAGCTACGTGGGTGTTTCAATTTAGGTTTGGAGAAGAAAAGATTTAAAATATAAGAAATGAGGGGCAAAATCGTCATGAGGTAGGTAGTGATGTGTAAGCTTGTTTTGATTTAGGGAGTTTGGTAATAAATAAAATGAAAGGGGGAGTTGGTTGATAGAAAGTTAAGGAAGAGGAATTTAGTTGAGGTTGCCCCTTAATTTAAATCCTTATAATTCATGATAATATTAGAAAAAATGGTTTATTACAACGTCAACTCTTATTTAACTGGTGTCATGTGACATTCTTAATAAGCAAACATGATAATATTAGCTACATATAAGATTTTTCAAAACACAGTAGAAATTAGTTATATTTACTATCAAAATCAAACCAACAAATCACAATCATTGTCGCCAATGACGCCAAATATGGCCGAAAGTTGCTAAGATTCTTTAGCTAAAAATAGTTATTTAATTGCACTCTGACTCAAGTCATATCAGACATATGATAACCTTAGAACAATTATGAAATTTTAAGTTCCAATTTAATATTTTAGTGGATACGTTTTATTCTAAGAATTTTATTCTTATCTCTATTTTCATGGTAAGGAAAAACTACGAACGAACTCCGGCTACTCATCTTTATAAATATCGGGAAGGCAATTTTGTTAATCATTTTTTTTCCCAGATATTATTTTTAATAATAGGAAATACAAAATACGGACTTTCAATACTATTTCGTTTCTTAGTCCGACAAAAGGTACCAACTCATGGAGTTTCACCTAATTGATGTACTGCATTTATTAAGAACACTTCACATGACCAGTGAACTAAGAACTGACCAAGTACATTGTACGAACCCTAACTTTCGTGTAGATCTTGTAGAATATCACTTATTATTTATAGCTTCTTCACAAAAAAATTAACATATAGATTAACTTCTTTTCGAGGATGTATTTTCACAAAATGCCATCGAAGTCTTCAAATTGAACTTCCACTTCATAACCATACTTAGGTATCATTAATTTATAACATAAGCTTTGTAACACTTATTGTATTTTTCACCTTTTTTGCATTCATCTTTCTGATCATGGAGGGACCATTCAAATGTATAACCAAATAATAAGACGACGAGAATAAAATGGACGTACGAAAGTTGGTACATATCTATAAATTCGTGGTAGGCACGACATTCATGTGTGTTATTACAGCTAAAATTGTCGCATATACGTCCAATCACAATGAGCTGTAATGCATGTAATATTCGAACATAGCCTAATAATAAGTCGGTTCACATATCACCACAATATATTTTCAATTCTTTTGCTTATTTAGGGATTGATAAGACATTTTTCGTTGTTTGTCGTCGAAGGACATAGTACCAATTATCAGACATTATGGTCACAATTAAATATAACAAAAATCTATTCTTACTTTAGCTGAATATCTCATTGCAACGTGGAATATCTCGGCCATACAAAAATTTAGGGAGGGACTTACCTCGCATGTATTTTCCAAGTGTAAATAAATCAATATTATAGGAGATATGGAAAATCGGACGACTAAGACCATCTCCAATCAATACCAATAATCAGACGCAAAGATAAAAAAGAAAATACTACAACCAACACTCAAACGCATACACAAAATGAGTTTTATGTCATTTCACTCTCCTATAAACGCATACATGCGTTTTCATTCGACACCAACGCATAAGTTTTTAGCTCTCACAAAACAACTCATACAAATTTAGTAACTAACTTTTATTACATAAATTACTATAATTAGCTTTTTTATTATTTATTTAATTGTTTTTATTAATATAACACATGAATAATGTTCAAAATTGTAAATAAAATATTTAACCTACTTTTTAAAAAATTTAGTCTAGGAAAATATAATTTATTTATTTATTATGTGGATAATATTGATAAGTTGTAATATATGTGAGTCGTATTGAAAAATTATAAAAGTTGATGTGAAAGAGAATATTGCAAAAATATTCCTTTGAGTTTGTAAATGAGTTTAATGGTTGGAGAAGAATTACTGCATTTTGAGTTTGGGAATGGGTTTGCGTTTGAGAATGATTTTTTCGGTTTGAGATACTGAATTGATTGGGCTTAATTAATCAATTATGGATATGGACTGACTACACTTAACGTTGAGGTTTTTCCAAAATAAATTGGGCCATAAACTTTAGCTTTAATTCAGCCCATGCACCAAGTTATGTGATTTGTCCTCTTTTTTTTTTTTTTTAAATTCAACACAATTATAATGAAATGCCAATTCTATTTAATGCCTCCTTTTTTCTCTCTCATATACTCCTAAGGTTGCAAACGAATCGAAATTTTTTGTTCGATTCGATTCGAATTCGAATTCGAATATTTAGAATACGAATCCGAGTAAGAATTTTTTGTTTGATTCGAGAAATATCCGAATACGAATATGAAATCACAATATTCGATTCGAATATTAATTGAATTATTCGATTCGATTACTTTTATATATTTATAAATTTTAATATGAAATATTTATGGTATGAAGTGTAGAATTTATGGTATGAAGTGTAAAAAATAAATCAAAGAATAATATTTATAAATTAGAAATTTTCTTTATTTGTAATGGTAAAGTGTAGAATTAACTTCCACCATAAATTACAAAATTAATATTTATGTGAATAATTTCCCTTGAATAACTGCATACATGAAATAAAATGTAATAAATTAAAACTTACATTATTATTGATGGAGAACTTTTAAGAAATTGTACAATTTCTAAGGTTTTTTCACCCTCAAATGGGGTGCCAATACATAATATTACAAGTCAATATATTTTAGATATAATAATATTATGTTTTATTAAATGTAAAGATAAATTCTCAAATATAATCCATATTCGAGTATTCGAATATTCGACTCGAATATTTCCGAATATGAATAAGTAACGATTTTATGATTCGATTAAATATTCGAATATTCGTATTCGGATTCAATTGTCATCTGAATACGAATAGAATAATGTGGTATTCGACTCGATTCGATTAGTTTGCAATCCTACTCCATATATTCCTAAATGCAAGTCGTTTAGACTTTTTTTCACTACAAATCGTTTTACTTTTTTCATAAGATAGTTGAACTTTTACAACTTTACCCATTATCTTAAATAAAAATAATTCGATCAATTGTGATAAATTAATTAACTAAGGGTATAATAAAGATTTTGTTTTATTTCTTAATATGGTGCAATTACCATAAACGACTTGTATTTAGGAACTGACAGAGTATTATATTTCTATTGTGGATACTCATTATTTGAGTCATTAACAAGTGTCTCAGGTGACACTTGTTTTACTTGATTAAAAAAAATAAAAAAAAAATGAATAAATACTAGAGCATAAAAACCTGGGATGCTTAACGTAATAAGCTAGGTACTTGATAATTTGTTAAAAAAAATAAAATAGAGAGAAAAGAAACAAAGTGAGCTTAAATTTGAACTTCTCAAGCAACGTAAGTCAAGCCACGGGTTAGTTTGACGAGTCCCGCCGACGCCCGAACCGAACTGCGTCTAGCCATCGGAAGCAGTCTCGGAGGTTTATTCAAGGTCATACCGGCGTGACGATCTAGCCCCGAGGCCTCGGGAACCAGACGAGGAGCAGCGACGTCCATCCGAGGCGATGACAGAAGAAATCCCATTCACCGAAGGTATACCTTAACAATTTGATTTATGAAAAATACCAAACGTTATCGGAATAATTCAAAAGACCCCTCGTTGCGAACGTCGGGAAGTGTAGAATTATTCTAGAAAAT
Source organism: Craterostigma plantagineum (assembly GCA_027422505.1). NCBI lineage: Eukaryota > Viridiplantae > Streptophyta > Magnoliopsida > Lamiales > Linderniaceae > Craterostigma > Craterostigma plantagineum. The sequence continues at coordinate 6,778,861 of JAPQWV010000015.1, forward strand.
TTGGTATCGATCGGAAATCATTTCTATCATCAAATAGTCGAAAGATGGCAGGCTGCCGCTTTACTCGAATTGATAGTTTCGACCACTGATTTGATTTTACGAAAAATACCAAATGACATCGGAATAATTTGAAAGACCCCTCGTTGCAAATTCCGGGAAGTGTAGAATTATTCTGAAAAATTTGGTATTAATCGGAAATCGTTTCCGTCACCAAATAGTCAAAAATGGCTGACTGCCGCTTTATTCGATTAGTTTGGATTAAATTATCAATTCGAATAAATTCGAAATAAATTTGAATTTTGATAATTCGAATTAATTGTGGTCTCCCGAGGCTTAGGGCAGTATCTCAGGCCCTCGGGAGAAGCCGAAGGGCATAAGGTCGAATTTAGATATTAAAAATCGAAAATTCGTCACCCTACGCCACTCGGTTCAAATCGCGCTTCCGCTATTGCCACCTTGCGCTGTTCGGGGGCCGCTATTGGGCCCACCCCAACAGTGGTATCAGAACCGAAGGCCTCGAAAGCCGATGTGGCGAACGAACGGTCGATGTAGTTTGGAGAATATCATCGCTCGTGACGTCGGTCGGGCACCCGACGTCAAAATTCTGTGTTGCATGTTTATGTGGGACATCTACATGGGCTTAGGTTCTACCGGGTTATTTGTTTAAGGGCCGTTTGCCGCCCCCCGCTATGTACATGGATTACGGGTTGTTCGGGAAATAATATCCCCATGTTGTTTTTTATCACTTATTAGATACGTTAGATAAAATGACGACCGATCGACGCAAGGCAAGATTTGAGGGTTCGACAACCATCGTAACGATGAGTCGATGTTTGAAGATCGAAGACCCCGGTCGTTTTACGACCCATGTAATAGGACCGGTTTAGAAATAGCCCGCATATTTGTCCATTTAAATTGCTTTCCTAGGGTTAGGAATTTATTTAACGCATTTACGTGCTTGTGCTTAATTTCCAATATGCTGTGAGTTACTGAAGTATCTCCCGAAGGAATACTAAGTGAGTAAAGGGATTGGATGCCCTTCTTCTATCAAGCTCGGGTTAGTTGTTACGAAACCTAAATGCAAGGTTTGGTTTCGGGTATGCCGGCACCTTGCATTGCTTTCGTTTCGTCTTGCTCGGGTGCGTTTGTGCCGCTCGCCAAGACCACACTGTGCGTTAAAACGGACAACTCAAGTGTGCAGTTTTGAGCAAAGTTGATAGGTCACACTTAGGCAGTCATACTACCTTGTCCCGGAATTGCCGGCGGGGGTCACTGACTGAGACAAAGATAGTTGAGACATTCAACAAGGTTGGATTCGTGTGGAGCACGACTTCGTGGGCTACTGCAAACCAATAAAGCGATAGATGTTGAGGTTTGCATCCGTCCACGGGGACATAAACTCCACTATCGAAGTTATCAACGAAACTTCCAAAACATCCGTAGGGAGAATGGAGTTTATGAAAAGATAGTGGAGTCAAACAGAATAAAAAGTCCTTGTTCGCATTTGATAACCTATACAATCGACTTAATATGCCTTTTATTTTCTGCAGCATTTTCTCTTTGTGAAATTATGTCTACCGCTTTAAACGTACTGCTCAAGAATAATAGGCTGAATGGGGCAAACTATTCAGATTGGCTTCGCAACTTGAGGATTTTCCTCGAGATTGAGAACCTAGTTTATATCCTTGACTCCGAAATGCCGTCGGCACCAGGGGCGCGGGTATCCGAGCAGGCTCGTGCCGCTTATGACAAGCGATTGCGTGACGAGAAGCTCGTAAAGGCTTATGTCCTCAAATCGATGAGTAACGCAATGCAGCGTAGCCACGAACGTATGGCTGATGCTCGAGTGATGGTTCAACATTTGAAAGAGCTTTACGGTGAGACGTCTAGGACAGCTCGCTATGCGACTTCTTCGAAGCTCTTCCGATCGAGGATGTCCGAGGGTGAGAACGTCCGCAAACATGTTATGAACATGATCACATGATCGAGAGGTTGGAGACTCTCAATTTTAGATTTGATCGGGAATTAAAATGATCTCATCTTGCGGTCTCTGCCTCCATCCTTCAACGCGTTCATTGTAAACTACCATCTGAACGAGATGATACTGTTGCTTCCTGATCTGATGAATCAGCTAGCAACGGCGCAAGGTCAGATGAAAAGGGCAAAGCAGACTGCACTTGTAGCCACCTCTTCGAAGCCCCAGAAAGGCAAAAACAAGAAGGGTAACAAGCTCAAGCCGACAGGGAATGTTTCCAAGAATAAACTATCTTCTGCGAAATCGAAGCAGACCGGTGTAAAGCCGACGGATATGTGTCTGCATTGCGGTGCGCTTGGCCACTAGAAGCGGGACTGTCCGAAGCTCAAGGGTGAGCAGGCTGCGTCAGGTATGGAACTTAATGTTTTAGAAACAGTTTGTTCTTCATCTGTATACTCTACATCCTGGATATTGGATTCAGTGACTAGTACTCACATTTGGGTGTCCACGCAGGGTCTGGGACCAAATAGAGCGCTTGGGGAGCGTGAGATCGATGTCAGAGTGGGAAACGGGGAAAGTATCTCGGCAAGCCACGTCGGATCAAGATCTCTTGTTTTTATCTTCTGGGCACGTGCTGCGTTTGTACGATTGTCTTGTAGTCCGGAGGGGATTTAAGAACATCGTCTCCATACCTGTTTTGAGCAGGAATGGTTATGTATTTAGTTTTAATAATAATACATGCCACATTATGTATCGAAATAAAAATGTTGGCAGCACGACACTATTTAAGGTTTGTACTATTTAAATACCCAGACGACGTGTCTGTGAATATATCACAAATAAATGAAAGTCGGAATAAATGCGAGATACTTGTGGCATCTTCGGTTAGGTCATGCTGGAGATTGCAAGATCCACGAGTTGGAAAAAATAGGATATTGACACCGTTGGGATCATATCCCTATCCGACTTCTGAGTAGTGCCTCCAAGGTAAAATGATCCGATCACCCTTCACTGGGACTTTTAATAGAGCCATGGAAATTCTCGGTTTTATTCACACGGACGTTTGCTGGCATTCAATGTGAAAGCTCGGGTGACTTCCACTATTTTATTACCTTTACGGATTATCACAGTCGTTATGGACTAGTGTATCTGATGAGGTATAAAGCTGATGCACTTGAAAGGTTCAAGGAGTATAAGGCATTGGTGAAAAACAAAACATCGAAACTCATTAAAGTCATTTGATCGGATCGAGGTGGCGAGTACATGAGTGTCGAGTTTGACCAGTTCTTGAAGGAGAACGGTACTTTATCACAGATAACTCCGCCCGGCACGCCACAGTTGAATGGAGTGGCCGAACGTAGAAACCGTTGTTAGATATAGTTCGTTCTATGTTAAGCTATACATATTTGCCGATGTCATTGTGGGGATACGCACTTTTGACAGCGACTTATACCATAAATCGATGTCCCTCGAAGTCTGTTAAAGGCATTCCGTATGAGATATGAACTGGTCGTTTACCCAGCTTATTACACATTAGGATTTGGGGTTGTCCCGCCCATGTGAAAAAGTTAAAAACAGACAAACTGGAGAGACAAACTGGAGTCTAGATCTATAAAAGGACGTTTCATAGGTTACCCCGAAGACTCTATGGGGTACCTATTCTATTTTCACGATGATCAGAGGATCGTTGTGGGTCTACACGCACATTTTCTCGAGGAAGAGTTCATTCGAGATTGTGGCGTTAGCCGAGAGGTCACTCTTGAGGAGTAGTTGACCGAAACGCCTTCACAGGATTTGAAAATGGATGGTCCGAGCGAACCAGTCATGCGACGATCTGAAAGGGTGCCTCGCCAACCACAACGGTATAGAATGTCACACGTCGAACAAGCTATATTCGATGTTGACTCAACGAGATGGATTGAGGCTATGCGAGCTGAGATGGACTCAATGTACTCCAAAAAAGTTTGGACTCTTACCTACCGAAAGGTTTTAGACCAATCGGTTGTAAATGGATTTACAAGAGAAATATTGGATCTGACGGACAAGTCGAGACGTACAAGGCCAGGTTGGTTGCCAAGGGCTATAACCAAAAAAGGGAGTCGACTATGAGGAGACTTTCTCGCCTGTAGCTATGATCAAGTCTATCCGGATAATGCTCGCGATAGCTGCGCACTATGAATATGACATTTGGCAGATGGACGTCAAAACGGCGTTCCTTAATGGATTCCTCAAGGAGAAGATCTATATGGAGCATCCAAAAGGTTTTGAGTCGCATGCAGATGCTCACAAAGTGTGCAAACTGAATTGGCCAATTTACGGACTGAAACAGGCATCTCACAGCTGGAACCTACGTTTCGATGAAGCAGTTCGCAGCTTTGGATTCGTGAAAAACGTAGATGAGCCATGTGTCTACAGAAAGAGCAGTGGGAATATGGTGTCGTTCTTTGTATTGTACGTGGATGATATCCTTTTGATAGGAAACGACATCGGGATGTTCTCGTCGGTGAAATCTTGGCTTTCAACCGAATTCTCCATGAAAGACCTAGGAGAAGCGACGTATATACTCGGTATTCGCTTGTTCAGGGATCGAGCGAACCATATGATCGGCTTATCTCAGGCCCTTTATTTAGAGAAAATCCTGAAGAAATTCAGAATGGATGACTCTAAGAGAGGGTTCTTACCTATGCGACATGGGATCTATTTGTCGAAATCAATGTCACCTCAAAGTGAGGAAGACAGACGACGGATGAGTGGAATACCCTATGCATCTGCAGTGGGTAGTCTGATGTACGCGATGTTGTGTACACGCCCTGACATTGCTTACGCTGACCGTAGTTAGTCGGTTTCAGGCAAACCCAGGGGAAGAACATTGGACAGCCGTTAAGAATATCTTTAAGTACCTTAGACGGACTAAAGACTTAACGCTGGTTTATGGAGGAGCGGGACTAAAGTAGTTGGTTACACCGATTCGGACTTCCAGTCGGACGTGGATGACCGAAAATCTACTTCACGTTTTGTATTCGTGCTCAACGGTGGGGCAGTATCTTGGAGATAGTACTATCAAAACGGGCCGGTGGGGCGGGCCGGTCCGTAGCCCGCCAAAGCCCGCCAGTGGCGGGCGGGCGCGGGTAAGCCCGCCTCCTGGCGGGCCTGGATATTTAAGGCCCGCCCTGCCTGCGGGCGGGTAGCGGGCCTGGCGGGCTTAGCCCGCCAATTTAAAAAAAAAATAAGAAACAAAATAAAAAATAAGAAAAGTAGGAGAAAATAATAAATAGGAAAAAATATAAAAAATAGTAACAAAAATAAACAAAAATAAAGAATTTAAGTTGGAAAAAATATCTAATTTTATAAACTTTTTTAATATTAATTTATTTATGTTATTAATTACCAATTATAGTTAAAAAATATAAAAATAATCATAATTTATTTATAAATCTTATATTTTAAAAAACAATATAATATTTATTTTTCCGGCGGGCTTGCCCCCGGCCCGCCAGGCCCGCACCGCCAAAGCCCGCGGCCGCCCTCAGGCGGGCCTAAAAAGTTAGGGCCCGCACCGCCGGCAGCGGGCCCGTTTGACAGCTCTACTTGGAGAAGCTCCAAGCAAAGCACAACTGCCGATTCCACGTGTGAGGCAGAATACATAGCAGCCTCAAGGCAGCTAAAGAAGCAGTTTGGATGAAAAAGTTCTTAGAGGAACTCACTGTGGTACCAGTTGCTGACAGACCGCTTACACTTCGGTGCGATAATAGCGGTGCAGTCGGGCAAGTAAAGAACCACGATCTCATAGTAAGTCCAAACATATCGAGAGAAAATATCACGTATTACATGAGTTCGTTGAAAATGGGATGGTCGCCGTGCAGAAAATTGCCACCGCAGAAAACGTGGCGGACCCGCTCACTAAGCACTTGTCCCAAGCAGTTATGGAACAGCATCTGGAATGGATGGGGATACGATACCATTGCGACTGACATTAAGTGCAGCGCATGTCATTCGAGTGCAAGTGGGAGGTTGTTAGGGAGTGTGCCCTCGGAATGCCATACGAGGACTAGGAATAGTATAGGGCACACGATGATGTATATGTTGTTAAACAGTTTTATTGTATATACTGTCACATAAAGTAGTGAATATAATTTTCATTATAATAAAAGGCATTATTATTTATTTATCGAATTTAAAGTCTCCTTGGCATCCGGCAGTGCGATAAATAAATAACACCCCAAATGTTTGAGTTGGACGTCTAATTCTCGTGGGGACGAGAGAGGAGACACCAGATAATCCTTAATCTCAGCATTAGATAAAAAGTCTGTAAGTCTAAGAATTCTAGGAGGGTGACTAGATATCCGAATATGACTTATCCATTGACACCACATAGTATCGGTAGTGTCACAGATTACTTGAGAGGTTGTGGATCGTGATGGAGATATCGGTGATCGGAGAGATCGTGTATTCGAATATTCCACTCGTATTCGTCTCGATCACATGGCTAGGATGTTGTCAATGATTGAACGAATGACTATAGCAGCCTCAGACCGATAAGGTCACCGACGAATTTGCTTTCGTGATTTCGGTTTGTCGCTAGTTGGCTAGGTCCGTAAGTGTTCGAAAATGGGACATGGGCCAGCGACGAAACGCAACCGACTTTACGGAGGTGATTGCCGGGCTTTGACTGCTATCCGGATTCACTGCCTATATTCGTATAGGTAAACGTCCTATGAGGTAATCGGAGAACGACGATTATAAAGCCTTCGGCCGAAGCTTGGAAAACTCGCTCGTGTTAGATACGGAGCGGAGTTTAAATAATCGGTTCGGTCTCGATTATAACACAGTGTTAGGTTAGTGAGTTTGACATTTGCATGGCTCTCACCTAACCGGGACACAAGTGAAAGACGTAAGAAGTATTTAAATGTATACACTATAGTCGATTCGCTCGAATTTCTATTAGTTCAAATATTCGTTCTCAACTGGGATCCGTCCGGTACCGCAGGATTGGCTAGGCGAATACCGGGACTCGTGGATTCCTCCCATGCCAGTTGAGACGGACCTAGAGAGTCGCGCTTAAAAATGGTAATGAACTTGAATGAAAACGGCGGGCTTTTCTTTGAAACCTAACGAATGAGATTCGTTGAGGTAGTGTCATAGTTGATACGAAGTGTCGACGACTTAGTTAAATCTCAGTGACGGTCACGGAAATAATTAGGTCTTAAGATTGTCTTAAGTGTTTAATTAATTAACTAAGTGAGGCTCAATTATAATTAAAATAATTAAATTGGATTTAATTATTTTATTATTTAAAATTGAGGGACTAAATTGAAATTTAGAAACCTCAACGTCCAAAATGAAATCATCATAAAATTAAAAAAAAAAAGAGAAAAATCTACACATCCACGTTAGCATGTATAGAACATATGACTCATTATTTGAGTCATTAACAAGTGTCTCACTTGACACTTGTTTTACTTGATTAAAAAAAATAAAAAATAAAAAAAATGAATAAATACTAGAGCATAAAAAACTGGGATGCTTAAGGTAATAAGCTTGGTACTTGATAATTTGTTAAAAAAATAAAATAGAGACAAAAAAAACAAAGTGAGCTTAAGTTTGAACTTCTCAAGCCACGTAAATCAAGCCACTGGTTAGTTTGAGGAGTCCCGGTGCCCGAACCGAATTGCGTCTAGCCATCGGGAGCAGTCCGGGAGGTTTATTCAAGGTCATACCGGCGTGACGATGTAGCCTGGAGGCCCCGCGAACCAGACGAGGAGCAGTGACGTCCATCCGAGGCGACTTCCTCTGCGCCTCGATCTTCCGGCCCACCGCCTCACCTCAGGTCATGTTGGGGCGACCCGCCGGTGTGCAGCCGTCTCTACCTCCCGTACGTCCGCCGGCCACCCTATCTTCCGATCGGACCTTTGGGGTCGTGGCGTTTTCTCCTCGGGGGAGTTTCGTAGGAGTTTTTCTCCCCTTTGTGGGAGCATCCTCCCCTCGTGGGAGCGTATCCCTTCCGCTCGTGAGAGTGTATTTCCTCCCCTAGTGGGAGTGTCCCTTCGTCCCTTTTGGTTGTGAACGGACATTTGTGCTATCACCGTCTTTACGCAATAGAAATGGTCAAATTTGCTGTATCTTTTTTTATTGTTGCTCTATTGTAATTTTGTGTCCATTTGGACGAATGAAATGAAATCCAACGGTTAAAAAAAGGAAAAAAAAAAAGAAAAAAGCAAAGCAATTTCTGTCAGGGATTTTTTCACCTATTTTCCAAAGCATGTAATGTTATTTTTCACCTATTTTCCAAAGCATGTAATGTTATTTTTCACCTATTTTCCAAATACACAATATCATGATGGGTCCCACCGTCATTCAATACATGTCAACTTAGGCACGTCATCTCCAAGATGTGTTCATTATTTGCTATTATTATGTCGTCTTTTTCTTGATTTCTACGATTAAATTACTACAAGGGTAAAAACCAATATTTTCATCTCCTCATAAATTAACTTTACGTTTTGAGTCCTCAAACTATAAGCAACTACCGTGACATGCAGCATTGAATTTTAGGAGGAGAAAAGAGAAAAAATGGGAAAATTCCTAAGTCGTCGTTGTATAATATTGTATTGTAACGTCCTAGCATATTACTGGATTATCGATAAACATCCTTAAATTGGTGTAATAAGTCAACAAGATGGTGAATCAACTTCGTTTTATCGAAAACAAATATACAGAGAAAAATAGTAAAATGTGTATTTGGTGGACGTAGTTCTCATCGTTGACCAATGGAGGGTTCTCACTTGTGTTTGAAAAATACACCTTAAGTACCTGAATTTTCAATCACGAAATAAAAAATATAGGGAACTAATTGATATATGTTCATGATCCCATATATTCAAGTTGTATAACGAACTCTTCAATTATCTATGATCGAAGAGTCAACGACGTAATCAAAGGCGAAGTCTTCCAAAATTTCATAGTAATTTAATCTGAAAGTGAGATGTCTGACCAAGAAAAGAGTGGACTATTTCAACCTCCAATCCGTTCCGCTTCATTACAAAATTCACGTTTAATTAAAAATTTATGCTCTTGTAGCACCAAAAATTCGAACGACACCATCATACGAGCTCAAACACATCGACATTTATTTCCTTCAATGTTTCTCAATAAATAATTATAGGAAAAATATCACTATCAAAGTAATAATAATAAGCCTACATTTAATGCATCCTCATCATTCTCAGCAGACTCGAAGTAAATATCACCAGCAGCACAGCACAGTACAACACTGCTGTAATAAAAAATTAATATAAACTTATGCTGATCAAGTGCAAATTACAATACTTATTATAATAAAAGATTCTGATCTTTCCCTTAAATTTTTTTTTTCTTCGAAATTTATCTATTTAATCTCTTTCCATATCTATTCATTTTCCCTTTACTTCCATTACCCTTCAGCCACCCTTTATTTCACTTCACACGCACACACACACAAAAGCAACAAAAGAACACACCTTCACCAAAAAAAACACTCTCTTCACCTGCACTAAAACCCCCCATCGACCTATTATATATAATATACTCTCAAGTTACGCAAGAATATGGGTAAAGCCTCGAAATGGTTCATGGGTCTGTTCGGTTTCAAGAGATCCGACCCGAAAAATCAAGCTCCGAAGAAGAAATGGATATTTGGGAAGTCGTCCCATAAAGAAAGAAACTACAGAAGCCATACTACATCTCAACGTTCTCGCGAGAATAGCAGTGATCATCATCATCATTCACTCGTCAACCTTAAAAGGGTCGAACATATTGTCCAAAAGCAGAGCTAACAATAATACGTATGCTGAATATGATCATATTTTTCAGAGCAGTATTTCTTCTTCAATCAGTCGTCGTAATGCCGAGTGGGAGGCTGCCATCGTTATACAGTCTCATTTTCGTGCTTATCTGGTTAGTACTTAATCTCCCTTCTCTGTATGTTTGCGTGCGTGTGTGTCTTTGTAATAAATTAACAGTGCTTAATTAATAGGGCTACTAGGTTCGTTCATGTTCATACAAAGTGTTGATTATTTTCGCTATTTTGTCATATTGTTACGACGACGCTGGTCATGAATAATTGCTAGCTACCTTATGATTATGCAATTATTAAATGCAGTGAATTATTGAGTTGTCACATGAGACAAAAATTTTAATGAATGCGTCATATGCTCTTACTAGTGTTTTATTTAATGATTTTCTGTTCTTTAATTATACATTACTTTGTGTTTGTTAGGATTATATAGATTTTTTCGGGGCTAACTTATGGCGTACTTTTGTAAGTGATGTTAATGCCCATGGATACATTTCCATCACAAAGTCATTATTCTTGTTTTCAGTCTCCATCCTACCAAGGGTGTTACAATAGTTTGTTTTTTATTATTGTTATTCATTGTCTTGAGGGCAGATTGATCTTCATTATTTCCAAGTTTGTCTTTTAGCTAATTCGATTCATAACCATGGATTCATAATTTCTAAATGAAGTCTTATATATATTTATTTACAGTCGAGAAGAGCCCTACGTGCGTTGAAGGCATTAGTGAAGCTCCAAGCTTTGGTGAGGGGTCATATTATGAGGAAGCAAACGTCCGACGTCTTGCGTAGATTGCAATTCCTTGTAAGAGCTCAGCGACGAGCTCTTCTAACACGCTCCGAAACGACGACTCACAATTCCCGAGCCACGAAGACGAATCGAAGCCCCCAACACTTTTCTTTATCACAAAAAAAAAAAAAAAATTCTCGCACCTAATTTAATATTTTTTGCAATCTGATATATCCTCACTTAACTGACTGTGAACTATACGCCACACTTTCTGGAGATGAGACTAATCCCAGGTGAAGATGTCCCACTCAGTTGCTCGTGGGTATCAAACTAGCGACCTCTGATTTGAAAATCCATTATTGTCAGCCTTTGGGGACAAATTCTAATCTTGATAATCGTAATGTGCTCGTGCTTTCTTACACGCAGAGAAAAAACGTCCCAAAGTCAAACCCGCGCTCGAGTCGGCCTCACACGTGCAACGAAAGCTCACTAATACGCAAATCCATTCCTGACGAAGACGACGATCGCGCCAAAAAGCCAACCCTTCGAAAAAGTCGATCGAGGACCGCAGACGAATCTTCCATGGACCGAAGCTCCAAGAGCGACTATTCGAAGAGCGGAAACTTCTCGGACCAGCCGAGCTACATGACTTACACGGAGTCGTCGAGGGCCAAGTCGAGGTCGGTCAGCGCCCCGAGGCAGAGGGCGGCGGGTCCCACGAACTACCGCTATGCAAGGTCGAGCTCGACTACCAACTACGGTCGAGAGTCGAGAACGTGCAAGAAAGCTGATTGTTTTTATCACGGGTCGGGGAGTTTGGACGGGCTCGGGATGCCCCTCAGAGGCGACCTTCACGTCTTGGGATTGAACGATAGTTATTGGAACTGATCATAGTTTGGAGGATTCGATCTATAATCTTAATACATGAAAACTTAAATCTAGACCTGCATGTAAGTAACTACCTAATTTGATCTTATCTTCTTACAATCCCTCGTTCATTAACTACGGTAAAGTCAAGGTAGACATCCTCTTAAAGGAAAGAAAACCGTCACGGTGCCAAAGTGGGTCGACTCTCGGGATTATACAACCCCTCGAGCAAAGTAATCAGAATCCAAACCATGAGGATGCCGACGACGGTGGTGCGAAGACTATGACCGAAAGAGTAATCAGCCACTACCTCGTATCGATCACCAGGGTGCAATAATGAAGAGATGTCCTCAGCGTGAATACCTTCTTCGAGCTGCCCATCGATGCTTCCCCTCGTCCCTTCGTGGGAGGCACGCGGATGATGGCGGCCCATGCATTTCGTGCATGTGCAGTTCCCGCCTAGACAAGGTGGGAATGACCCGAGAAACTCTGAGAGTAACCTTTGGTATGCCTCTCCTTCGATTCTTAGTTTCTGCTTGGTGGTTGGCTTGAGGACCTGAGGTTGTGAGTGAGGGCATACGATCATTAAGAAGTAACTTAATATATAGGATTGATAACGATCAGCTATGAAATGTTTATGAGATAGGAACTTGCCTGTATGAATGTTTGAGCAACGACTCGCACGACTGGAGGCAGACGTATGATGATTAAACAACCTAGGACATTGGGAAAGTGATCTTGCAAGAGGTTGGAGCAGTATCTCAACATTTTCATGGGGATTTTGAGGGGAGAAAGGCCATGGCAATCCACGATGACTGTGATTTTGGGATCTTTGCCTTCGGTTAGATGCAGGACTCCATACTCTACTTGAGATACTGCAGTCCAGACCAAACATTCATGGGTCAGGAAAATGTTATATAAGTTCTCGAACATGATATGGATGTTATGCTTCAAATGGGATATATTGTTATTGTTCGGTGTCGGATGTTTCCCTTATTCACAATTTCGATTAGCAGTTTCTGAAATTCCACCAAAATAAAATAAAGCACATGTGTGGCATCCGATTACTTAACGCAGCCACAATCACGTTGTAAGTAGGATAACAGAAGTTATTTTTTAGAAACGGAAAAATGCAAGTAATATAATTCTTAGCAAAGCTTTTTAGCTGAGAAGTTGATGTTTGAACACAAAAGTTTCTGATGTAATTTAAGAAAATAAGGACAGCGGGATGTGCTCCAAAGGCTAAATTTAAGGATAGAAGTGCTCGGTCGCTATATAAACAAAAGGGTTTGAGCCAAAAAGTATGAACAAATGAACTTACCCACGGCCTGAACAAAGCATGGTCTATCTCGAGAAGGCAAGTTGATGCAAGCCAAGCCAAGACGGACAATAAGACACGGATGATGCTTTACATCATGACCATGCCAAAAAACCAGATTGGACCATGCCACAAGCTCCTCCTCTGAGAGGATTCCGTATGTTTCCCTCCACTTTATAGTTTTCTTCACAGATGATAGAAAATTCGGCAAATCACCATTTGCAGCTATGTAGAATCTCTGAAGTTCCCCTTGGTTCAATCTGTCAAGCAAACTGACCCCCATCAGACATTATGAAGAAATACAAGTTTATCAGATATTTTGTACTCAATAAGTGAAGGCTTGTAGAGGTTCTGAACACAGCAGTTCAAATAAAACAAAAGAGATTGTTTAACGAGATAGAGACCATGCAACATGGAATGTAGTTTAAAAATTTCACCTTTCGGGCAATCTGATTCCCTGATTCTGCAACTCTTTACCCAGATAAGTCATCCAGTCTGGAGACAACAAAGCTTCGGAGTTATTATCGCCAATTCTGTACAATGAAGGGAAGTTGAAGACACAAGTCAGACATTGTTCAGAGTACGCGTCACTGAGGCTTCTAGTTATACAATGTGAAAGCCCAAACAGGAGTAGTTTCGAAGCCTGTAATTCAGTCTAAGAATACAAATTCTTCCGTGTTCAGAATATGTGATGGATTTCTAACTGAGATGAGAAATCAGCTACCCCTTCCATTACAGGGAATGATGAAGAGATGTAAACATACATGCACCAAATAGAACTACACTACACCTAATCTACAACATCCCTTGCCCACAAACTTTTAGCACCGCACATGTGAAAGCACAATTACATGACAATTGAGAACAGAGATGGAAATTCTATGCTAAACGTAATTCATATACAAGAATCAACTTGGAAGCTTTGCCAATGGGTACTGTTTACATAGAAGAACTGGGCTTTGGTTTAGAACCCCATTATGTGTTTTTTTTTGGTTTAGAAAGCACTTGCTTTTGGGCTGGCTGCCAAGTGGAAGAGTTCAACTTTGAATTTTCCCATGGAGTGGGATGGGAACAAAAGATAACACAAGTGCTAGTATCTAAAAATATATCATAGTGGCGTCTTAAAGAATGCATTACATGTACCTCATGTTTTGGTCATACGGATCCAATGAGGATACTGTGCTAGATTCAGGACCTGGTTCAGGACAGCCGTCAGTTTGAGTATTTTCAGTATCATCGACCGGCATATTGCAGCTACCTGACTCTGAACTATCAGATAAAGCATTCACGACAGAGAGAACCAACATCGGACGTGATAACTTCTGCAGAACAGTACAATCAATACGTGTTAATAAGTGTATAAAATGAAGAATGAATGTAAACTCTACTTGAAAGTCAAAAAAGACAACTCCACACCTGCATCCCACAAACAATGAACCCAAAGGGTGTCCAACGCTGAATCCACTTGAGTGGTGGATAACAAAATATCTGCAAAGATTGCAACCCGGTCCATAGGATTGGACACTTAGCCCTTGAGATTCTGCGTACACTTTCCAATGCTATCGTTTTAAGAAGAAATGCTGCGACCTGGCCCCCAGTCGCATTCCCAATTTTCAACTTATTTAGTGATGCTATGGATCTCAAAGGCTGATGGACAAAGGATTTAGAACCAAGAGAAACCGAAGAACGCTTTGACAATTTTTTGCCATTGATCATATTGGCCATGTTAGACTTCTCTTGAGGCCAAGACAAACACCGTCTCAGGTGATGCAAAATGGATGATCAGGATTAAACCCTAGGTATTACACAAGATACAGAAAGGACATCTTTGGGGAATAGATCATATGCTACCAGCGCGGTGTTTTCATAACATCCATACTGCTTTGATGGAGACGTTTGAAGAGATCAGTAACAGAAATGTCAAAAATCCATCATTCGTGACATGACGAAAATCCAGATCCTTACATACTCGAGGTGCAGTTCCAGCTTTCTGCCAGGATAAAATTTAAGTCTCACGAACGTTATATAAGAAATATAATACACCGAACATTATGTCCAAGTACACAATCTTTTTATCACGTTAAGAAAATGCAAACATTGAATCAATCAAACTGTAATATGATTATGATAACCCAGTCATCCGGGACATAGACTCTTAGATGAAATCAGAGTAGATCATCATTAGCATAGAAAAAAAAAACACTAGCAGCTATAGACGCGAATGTCTTTATAAAGATAATCTGCTGAATAAGTTCCTATTATTACAAAGACGCCATCTTACACTGTTACCACCTCAAATAAAAATCAACACCTCTACCGCAAGCATACATTGGTAAGTACACACCGAGTGAAAAAGACGTTTCCACCAGAAACCAAAGAGAGAAGGTACATTAAACTCATTAACCAACCATCAAAACCAGTTTTGTTCTGTTCCGATTTATCATCACTAAAATCGAGCTTCAAGCTAAACACCCGATCAGAAGATCAGAGATTAAATACACAAAAACCTACCGCAGAGTCGAGCAATCAAAACAAATTATTTTCTTCATATACGTAAAAACAATTCCTAAAACGGACAGTGTCGGCGATCCGAATTTTACCATAAAGAAACAACTCGATCCGATTAGAACAACCACATCAAAGCACTGATGACGAGCAAAAAAACTGAAATCGTGTAAAATCACGAAAAGCTTACCTTCGCCAATCACAGAAGCATCAGCGCAGCTCAGGTAAAAATGTCGGGAACCTTTTGGAAGTGTGTTCCAATTAAAAAGACAGATGGAGACGAAAGACCAAAAGAGTCCGTGGGGCCCGCTCGATTTTACTTGAAAAATGCATTTTCGTATTTAGACTACCAACGGAAGAACAAATAATAAGGGGTAATACGTTTTGGGGCCACTTTAGGTTTTATTCAGACATTTAGTTTTGATAACTCAATTTCTGTAGTATCACTTTATTCTTATGCAGTATCACTTTATTATTCTGCAGTATTATTTCAGTGTTCTGCAGTACCACTTCATTGTTCTTGTAGTACCATTTAATTGTTTCGAACAACGAAGTGGTACTGCAAGAACAATGAAATGGTACTGCATAACAATGAAGTAGTACTGCAGAACAAATGAAGTGGTACTGTAAAGATCGAGTCTTAAAAACTAAATTTTTTCATGTTCAGGCCGTCAATGAAAATTGCCCCACTAATAAAGTGAACTTTACAAATTACACTTGAGTGTGCAAAGTATAAAAAAGTATCAAATATCTTAACTTTTATCTAGTACAATAAATTCTTTATATATAGGTAACCGCTTGGCCAAATGTACATTAGTATAAGAAATTTAACTAACATTGAGAAAAATATTATTGTACATAAATAATTTTTCTATTCTTTTGCGTATTTAAATATAGATACACCATAAATAAATATCAGAAAATATATATTTTCGAGCTGGCAACATAAAATTTAAAGTTCCAAAGACAAAGGAAATTAGAGTTCCATTTAAATACAAAAACCAAAAGCCCATCGGCCCAGTAGATGTACGACCGAACAAAACGATAGTTACGTGGCTTAATCACATCCGTACAAAATTCCACGTTTCGATCATCGGGCCAAATCATCCCACCAATCGAATCCACGATGGACAGCACATTCACGTCGTTCTCTCTCCTCTCTGTCACGACACGACACAGAAGATCTGAAGCCCTAATTGCCACTTCGATATTGATCGCCAACGCAAATCATCATTACTGCTCCCGTCGACGATTTCTGCTTGAGGATGATTTGAAAGCTGGTATAAAATTTCGCGAAGCTTTGTGGTGGTTTTGTGTAAAGTAGCATTGAACAGTTGAATTTTTTATTTGCTGTTAACTATGATACTTTAAGCTTAGAGACTTGTGGTTTGAATAGGTGATTGTGTTTGTTTACAGCTGAATTTGGTAATGACTGCCTTACAGCTTCGATTGTCCTACAGGATGGTTGAGTTAGGATCATTGGTGTATTAAACAATGGGAAACAGCGAGGCAGATAAATCGAATAAGGAAGGAAAAGAAACTAAAGAGCATACAACCCCAGCTTCACAGGTCAGTTGATGGGGTTCTCTTGAATTTTTATTAGCTATCTTAAATCGATGTATACTGTTTATGGGAACTTCCAGGAGCAGACATCAGCTGCTTCTGTTCCTGGTGCTGCAGATTGGTCTGGCTTTCAGGTTATGAGCGTTGCGCTCTTTCCAATTTCATATTATCTTATCTCGTATCTGAACTACTTGTAGATATACTGAGTTGTATGATGTGCTGTGCAGGCATATTCTCATTTGCCTGCACATGGATTCTTAGCATCTAGTCCTCAGGCGCATCCATATATGTGGGGCGTTCAGGTATACACTTTTTGCATTCGTGATGTTTTATTAACCAGGTATTGATCAAGATTCAGAGTATACTATCATAATGAAGTTATTTCAATGATATCTCTTGGTGCCAAAATGATACCATAACTCAAGATAGTTGAAATATTTCGAACTGCAACATAACACAAAATATAGTGTTGTATCTAAACATAATATTGGTATGTCGAGATGTAACTATTTGTCAAGTCAGGTCGGATATTTAACGTTCAGGCTTCCCGCCAAGTTGATATTTTAACCCTTCTTTTGATGCTTGGTCATTATTCCTGTAATAGTCATTTAAAAGGTGTTTTAGCTTACTCTGACATAACATTATTATAATCTGTGCGCTTCAGCAATTTATGCCACCCTATGGGACTCCACCGCATCCTTATGTTGCTATGTATCCCCATGGGGCAATGTATGGCCATCCAGCTATGACTCCGGTATATTGATAATTGCTTTTGCTTACCACTTGTAGAAGATCTTCTTTTTCCACGTGAAAACCATATAAATGTTTTATACTTTGGAAACTGGATTAGGGATCTTACCCGTTCAGTACTTACGCTTTGCCTTCTCCAAATGGTGTTGCTGAAGCCACTGTGAGTTTATTTTGGCCCTTGAACTCTCTTTTCTCTTTCAGTATTTCTTGTTTAACTCGGTACATTCTGACTTTCATATGAATAATAATTGAATTTTATTAGCAGGGCCATGCCCATGGAAATATGATGGTGGACGGTAAATCATCAGAAGAGAAGGGAAAACTTCCCATTAAAAGATCCAAACCTAGTTTTGGTAGCTCAAATATGATCAACGGGAAGAAAAATCAATCTGGAAAAACAACAGGAGCGTCCACCATATCTAAAAGGTGTAGGATGATATATTGTAAAAAAAAATTAACTGGTTTTATTAAGCTGCTGATATTGGTATTCCTTTGTTTAGTTGTGAATTGTGAATTTCTTTCATCTGATATATCTGTCAGGATCCCATTATTTATGTTATCAATTCCATCACAAACTTAAGTGTCTTCCTCACTCTTCAGTGCTGAAAGTGCGAGTGAAGGTTCAAGCGATGGAAGTAATGCAACTTCTCAGAATGTAAGGTTCGCATTCACATGAATGCCACATTTTATTAATCTGGTACCTTGAATGAAGCTTTTACAGATGTTAAATCAGTCTTCACTATGGTTTAATTAAGTCGTATACAACTGGGTCCTGGGCATTGAGGAAGGCTGATATTTAAATACTGAGCCTGATGATATTTCATCATCGGTGGCTGCAATTTTTTCTGAAAAATGTTGATGCAACTTAACTAAAAGTAAATTCCACCAACGTAATCCAGTGTCTGTTTCCTAGCTTCATGTCAACATTATTCTTGTATCTCTGCTTTACAGGATTCAACAAGAAATTCCGATCATCATCCAGATTCAGGTTAAGTCCTCCAAATTTCAAGGCAATGATTCTCTAGTTTTTGCATTGTGTTTATTAATATAGTAAACCCTATACGTTGCAGCCGAACCATCTCAAAACGGTAGTGGTGGTCCTCACAGTTCCCAGAATGGAAGATCGAGTGTGCCTCACTCGACGGGAAATCATGCAATGATAATGCCTATGCCAGTTGCAGCTGTTGGTCCCACCACTAACTTAAACATCGGCATGGATTACTGGGGTAGCGGCCCAGCATCTGCTGTGCCTGCAATGCAAGGGAATGCATCTTCCACACCTCTTCAAGAAGGAATGATCCCTAATGGCATTACGGATGGTGTTCAGCCACATCTTTGGATACAGGTCTTTTTTTCCTTCACCCAGTTTTCTGTTCATCACTCAGACTTGGTGAACTTGATAGTATTGCTTTTGTTCTATTTTACTGTCCATGCTTGTTTTTTATAGGTATTAACCCTTTTTCACTCTGATTTGCTTGATTTGTATATGGCAAACTTGGGTTTATGGGATGAAAAACTGGTTGATGTTTTGGTAGTGAAACTATTCGTTGCAACTCCAGATATTGTCCATGTCAAAATATCATCATCTTCTGAATTAAATCGTAGATAGTTTATTTAATGCTTCATGCTCAGTCAGACCCTCTTGTGTCACTGACACGAAATCACCTTCCTCTCGATTTTCCCTCACTGAACTTCGCCGCATGTGAATTTCCTATAAGTTTTCAGGATGAACGGGAAATAAAGAAGGAGAGAAGAAAACAGTCGAACAGAGAATCTGCTCGCAGATCCAGATTGCGCAAGCAGGTAATCCATCTATATTTTAGTGCTGTTTTTTTTCCTCGTCTAGTTATGTGCATGCAATCGATGCTTCTTATTATGATCAGGCAGAATGTGAAGAACTAGCCAAACGTGCCGAGGCTTTAAATGAAGAAAACACATCTCTCAGGGCTGAATTAGCTCGCTTGAGGACTGCCTCTGAGCAGCTTCTTGCTCAAAATGCATCTCTTAAGGTAAGTAATCCTCCATGTTCTCATTTTGTCAACCATATGGATGCAATGCAACTAGAGGAGGAAGAAAATCGATGGTAATTACAAAGTCGATACACTCAGATCTGCTCAGTCATAACCACAACGATTCATTTACTGCATTGCTCTTTTTCTCTTCCTTTTAATTTTCGGCCAGTACATTCGCTGCTCATATTGACATTGCAGGAGAAACTTGGAGACTTAGAGACTAGTACAAGTAACAGTCACGGTGATCAAGACAAGGGCAGCGTGTTAGTCCAATGCTCGAAGCAAAAAGGCGAGGAAGAGAACGACAGGTGAAATTGATTGTTTTCCTTGGAAAGTAGTTATTCACCTAACATCCATGAGATTCAGGCAATGTAGGAAGATAGGTAGTGTACTTATTAGTTATCTCCAGACCTGTTATTTAAAACTTTGCAAGCAGAGTATTGAGATAACCTTTTGGATTAATGTGTATCTTAGTATTGGAACAATATTTTTTTAGCACATCAGATTATTAGCAGAGTATAATATTTCACTAAATATTTGAAGTTATTAAATCCGAAAATCCTCCACTTAGGAAAATGATAAAAATATTTCATGAAGCAGCTCAGCAGCTCCTTTAGGGCTTGAATGGTGCAAACACAACCACAGAATTGTGACCGCCGAAGCCGAACGAGTTAGATATAGCTGCCGAGAAAAAAAAGAACAAACTTCGATCAATCAACGTTTAAATTCGCATTCGATATTTGCCTCGTGTCGGCGAAACACAAGAGTCACATACCGACGTGAACCTCGTGTTGTTTCTTTACGTTCGGAACGGTGTCGATGGTGACGTCATTTTCCAAGTCCTACGAAGACGAATAAAAAAAAATTAAAAATATTATAATTTGCAAGCCAATGTCCGAAAAAAAAAAATAATAAGTTTTGCATCGTTTGATTACGTATTGGTTAATGGTAGGGTGCAACCAGCCCGTGTTTATAGCTTTAATCGTCGCTATTGCTTCCAATCCCCCGGCGGCTCCGAGCCCGTGCCCTATCATCGACTAAATCGAAAAAAAGTGACACACAGTCTTAGAAAAGAAAAAAATTCATGACATATGAGCTAAATATATCTTGTAAGAAGGAACTTCAGTCACCTTTGTGCCGTTCATCTTAATCTCAGAAGTGTCTTTAAACACCTTCTTGATGGCATTCACCTCGGCCAAGTCGCCCGTGAGAGTCGACGTTGCGTGGGCATTCACGTAATTTACCTGATCGAAAAAAGAATATCATCTATTTTTTTCCCAATCGTAACGCAATATTTTAATATTAATCCGACCAGATATAAAGCGAGAAAAAAACCTCCTCGGGCGAAACTCCAGCATCTTGCAAGCTCTTAGCTATGCAGGACGAGACGCCGAGCCCGTCCGAGCGCGGATCAGTCATGTGATGCGCATCGCAAGTCACCGCTCCTCCCAAGTACTCGGCTATGATGTTAGCCCCTCGCTTCGTCGCATGCTCCAAACTCTCCATTATCTGCGAAAAACACCATCGAAAAAAAAATCAAAAAAAAAAAATTCCTACGGAGGATTCGAAATTTAGCTAGCTCCATGTTGGCCCTTTTCAAATTTTTTTTTATGGCCTAATTTCGTAACAAACAGCCGCCAGACCCTCAAAATGTGATAACACTGATCAGTTTGGCCCTAGAAATTTCGCCTACTGCCCTAAAAATCTGGGCCCTGTGCAACAAAACAAAATGCACCTCCCAAAATTCGCGCCCTAAAAGTTTGTGCATAGGTGATGTTTGGCCGTAAAATTCTTAGCACTATGCAATAGAACAAAATGCACCGCCCATATTTCGAGCCCTAAAACTGGGCATTCGTGATACAATGCCCTAAAATCCTAGCCCCATGCAACATAACAGAATGCACGCCACAAATTCGGGCCCTTAAAATTTGTGTCTATGTGATTATTGGGCCCTAAATCCCTTACGCAACAGACCAGAACGCACAACCCAAAATTTCGGGCTCCAAATGCAGTCACCTACCAAAACGCCAGCGCCTTCGCCCATGACGAACCCGTCGCGGTTCTTATCCCAAGGTCTCGAGGCCCTCTGCGGCTCGTCGTTCCTCTGAGACAGCGCCCGGCAAGCAATGAACCCTCCGACGCCCGACGGCATGATTGCGGCCTCGGTGCCGCCGGCCACCATTACGTCGGCGTCGCCCCTTCTTATGTGGTTGGCCGCGGAGAAGAAGCAGTAGTTGGCGGTGGCGCACGCAGTGGATATCGAGTAGTTCGGGCCCATTAGACCCGTGTCGATGGCGAGCAGAGCCGAGCCCATGTTGGAGATCGAATAGGGGATGAAGAACGGGCTTATTTTCTTGAAGCCCTTTTGGACCAAGGATTCGACGCCCG
The DNA here is from genome assembly GCA_027422505.1 of Craterostigma plantagineum. NCBI lineage: Eukaryota > Viridiplantae > Streptophyta > Magnoliopsida > Lamiales > Linderniaceae > Craterostigma > Craterostigma plantagineum. Next base: position 6,800,799 of record JAPQWV010000015.1, read on the forward strand.
TGGTAAACGCCGATATGCCTCCCATGCCCGTTCCGACCAGTACGCCGATCCTCGACCTGTCCATCTGTTAGGGCAAAGATCGAAGTTTTCAGAGCAATTTTCGGACATTCATGGATTTGAAGGGATCACACTAGTTCATGGGACTAGGCTGATAAGACCATCTCCAAACCACAATTCAAAAATACAGTCAAGTTAGAAATACATTTGCTATAGTGTTTTTACTCCAATCCATTAACTCAATCTTCTACCTTAATTTTTATTTCGACCTATCAACTCTATTTTCTACACTAAAATAATATCCCATGCAACTTTCTTGTAAGTACAAAAAATAATTATAGTGTTACTGATAAGACCATCTCCAACCCACAAAACAAAAATTCAATCAAACATAAAAATACAATTGCGACAATGTTTCTAATCCAACTGTTAACTTTGTTTTCTACACTAACCACATATAACTTTTTAAAAAAATGCGGCACACATTTCCTGCTAAAATTATAATGCCATTTTTAGCGTTGATAAGTAGTGTTACGCTTAAAATAGCATCAACACAAGTGTTAAATTTACACTTCCATCGGAGAAAAGACATACTGTATTTACACAAAAAAAATATACAGTACCCATCGGAGATGTTCTAAGAACGAGAAATACGATTAAGAACTCACAGTTTCGAGAGCTTCCTTCCCGAGATTCGCATCGTCGAGGGCCCTTTTCCCGGCAACCAAACAGTACCTCCAGCAATCGTCCAATCGTCGATCGCTCTTCCCGTCAATGTATCCCTCGGAGGAGAAATTACGAATCTGCCCTCCGAACCTAACGGTGTAAGCCGCGGCATCAAACCTATCTATAAGCGAAATGCCACTGACGCCCTCCAGAAGTTTATCGTAAAAGGCATCGATATCGCTCCCGAAAACCGAAACGAGGCCCATTCCCGTAATTACGATTCTCTTCTTGGGATCGGTTTCTCTCTTCGGAGCAGATTCGGTCTGGGAATTCATGGCCTTGATTTTCCCGTGTTTTAATGCTGCGATATTTGGAACATTTTTCATGCAAATATCACGAAATCAAAATGCATGGAAGTGAATAGAGTTAGTTACGTGAAAAAATGTAGGTAATAATATGTCTCATATCTTTCTTACAAGGGGAGGAGAGCGAGCCCTTAATGTGGGACTTATTACAGCCCAAATGAATGGAACTAACTGCTTTAAGACCATCGTAGTGATAATACATCGAAGAAACATTTGTGGGCTCTTTGCTTTTTCTCAAGATTAGGGAGGAAGAAGAAGCACAAGCAATGCCGGCCATTTTTTTTTCTATTTGTGCGACAAAAGGTTGACGAAAATACTAGTTCTATATATATACATGACAATATTCAGAAAATTGGCTAAATTAAATATGTGAAGAAGAAAGCTATGTGGCGAAGATGGGGAAGGAGTTGCCGAGGAGAGTTTCTTGGGAAAACTCTTATCGTTGAGAACTAATTGTCATTACAGAACAAAACGTGACGATAAAAGCAATAAGTCCCATTGTAAGTAATAGTGAGACGAAATCGTTGGCTTTCTCGCCAGTTATGATCTCCCCCCCCCCCCCCCCCCCAATATTTTTCTTTCTTTGTTTCTTTTCTCTCTTTCTTTTATGAAATGAATCAGCTGAATGAAATTGTTGTCTGTCCCCAATCAAGAATTGCATTCTCTAGTTCTTGCAACATTTTCCCAGGAAATAGCTTAGTAACTGAGATCGAAGGGGTAAATTCAACAAAGAACGTTGCTTTTTGTGCAGATTGGTGTTGGGTGTCATCGTATGGCTTCAGTTTTCGCGCCATTGTAAACGATTTGTTATAAGGGCAGCCCATAAATGTATCAGAAATCATTGTTGAATTCGAACAGATGCTATACAGAATTGATATCTATTGAATGCAACTTCATAGTAGTAGGCATTCGTACGGAGAAGAAAAAAAATTGAGATTCTTGATGTTGCCAGAATATAGCTACAGAATTGATATGTTCTAATGTGCAATAAAAATCACTATGAAATATTTCCTTTTTCCGAAGAGCGTTTGTGAGAGTTCCCTTCCTTGAAGAAATCTCTTTGCTTTCTGCTCACAAATGGATCTCTATTCCTTCTGTTCCTCCTTCCTGGGCAAAAAAAAAAAAAAAAAGAAAAAAGAAATTCATACAGCGAAAGATCAAAGCTTTGACAGATGGTACCAACATCGTTTGATTGATCATATATACATATACATACATACAAAGAACACTGTAATAAGTTTTACCTACCTCATCTTGTCCCCTTTGCTCGATCCCTCGGGAATCTTCTTGCCTCCTGAGCCAGAGACAACCTCGTCCATGCTCTGTCCCGTCCTTCTGTACCTCCCTCCCGACGCCACGTAGGCGGGACAAGGCCTGTAAGCCTTTATGGGCCACCAACCAAATCCCGGGACAGTTGCAATACCTCCTTGAATCCTTCCTTCGCCATTACAGCCCCTCTCTATCTCCTCACTTCCACATGCCTTACAACCTCTGTTTATAATTTATTTTTTGGAATGGATCAGAGAATATAGATGAGCATCATATCATCTTATGCAATGAAAATTCACAATTTCTTTTTCTGCACAAACTACATGATCAGAGAGAATATGGCATCACTTCATCTTCTGCAATGAAAACTCACAGTTTCTTTTTCTGCATACTATAATGAGAGAATTCGAAAGTTTCATCGCAAAGATGATCCAATACGAACACCTATGAGAGGGTACGTGGGATTCGAGCAACTGAGATGTCGTTGATTCAAAAGAAACCTCTTTTAGGCCCACTACGGTTAGATTTTTTGGGGATATTCGGTGAAGCTTATGATGCCCTTCTATGTTCATGTTGGGATCAGAATTATATAAGATTTCTAGGCATCCAACGAATTGGGTCGTTTGGATCAAGGATGACGGTGAACTTTTACTAAAATCGTAATTCAACTTCAAACTATCACATTATTGAAGTCAATATAACTGATTTTTTTTTTTCTTGCAGCTATTGTCTGAAGTCTACTTGAGCAAACAACTACTACGTTAGTCACTCACTAAGATGGAGCTGAGTAACCAGATATAACAAAGGTCGTTAGATTCAGATAGGAATCAAAGGAGGGCCAGATTCACTTGTAATAAGCGCAAATAACCCAAAATCACATTACTGTAATTCAACCCAATCAATATATTGAAAAATCTGAACATCAAAACTAAAAAAAAGAAAAGAAAAAAGAAAAAGGGGGACATACTTCAGAGGCGCAGACGATTCCGATGAGTACTCAGGCGAAGCATCGTTTCCTAAAGTTTCACTATTCCCACTTTCTTGCAATTCTTCTTGTTTCTCAACTACAACTGTTTCGTTCGAGGAAGCACAGAATTTGAGCATCGGCCGATTATTACACGTAAAGCTGCTTGTTTTGAGATGAGGGTTGCACAGTGAGCGGCTGTGCCTACGCGGGATTGATGGGTTGGGGACAGAGAGAGCGAAGAAGGTTGTGTTCTTACAGCATGTCGAAGTAGCCATTTTTGAAGCTCGATGAACACAACTCTCTGATTTCTTGGCGTTTGATGCGCTTTGAACGTCTTATCTTACAACATGGGATGGGATTATCATAGCCACTACCGAGCCTCGGTTAGATTCTCCTTGTTTTATTGATTATATTTCGTGGTTTTCCAAAAGTTATAACCATAGTAATATTGATATCATTATTAAATAGTGGCCATTTCAGATTTCGTTTTTAGGGGTTCAAATCGAATGTATCAACTATATTGTTTTTTCAAAATCGAATACCTCTACGATTTTACCAATTTTTGATCGGTTTCTTTTCCTTTATCTATTAACGTCTTTACACATAAATACCCCATCTGCAAAAAAAAACATGTAATTTAATACTCTGTCATCATTTTTTTTATATGTAAGTACCTAACAGAATAAATTTTTTTACACATAGGTACCCGATCCCGCTGCAAGTACGCCGTATTAGCACATTTAGGTACCCTATAGAAACGTATTATGGTACGTAGTACATTTAGAAATGGTACGCCGAATTTGCACATTTAGGGTACTGTATAAACGCGTGACATGGTACGCTATGCACACACAGCAAGGTACGGTCTTTACACATAAACTGGTACAAACAGTAAGTGGGGTATCTATCTGTAAAAATTTCTGACATAGATACTGATTTGTAAGTTTTTATTCAAGTAGGTATTTATGTATAGATTACACTATCAAGGATTTTTATAATAATATTTTAAATTGAATAAAAAAGTCAAAATGCTATAAGTTTCAGTAAGAAAAAAGTGGAAAGTGATCGCCATACCGAGCCAAAAAACTGATACCGAACTAAATTAAACCTTAAACGACCTAAATAATAGGGTAAATAGCCTAAAACCCCCCTGTGGTTTTGAAACTCGACAGCAAAACCCCTTATGGTTTTAAAACGACCTGAAAGCCCCTCGTGGTTTGTAAAACGTAGCACACTCTCCGCAGTTTGTTTTGCTTTCAGACAATATTTGAAATTCCCTTTTTACCCCTGCTATAGATATAACACGAAAATCCCTTCTGCCAAATCCTAATCTCTTTGACCGAACCAGGTAAAGAAAAAAAAAAGAAAAACCTAACAGAAAAACAAGAAAAGAAGCGAGAACCTGATTAGGTATAATCCTAATCCTAATATCTTCTTGAATGGTATAATATCCTAATCTCTTCTTGAATGGTATAATCCTTCCGATCGAGATCAAGAAAAGACTATCACCACCACAACCCATCAATATACCCCCACTCACTCCCTCAAGTTCAAGAAAACCCCCGAAAACAGAAGCTAACAAGAAGCCAGAATCTGATTAGGAAAAGCAGATCAATCCAAACAAGTCCTCGTCTTCGACGTTTTGGAGGTTTGTTTAAATTGCGGAAGCGGATATGCGAGGACGTTGTATCTAGAAGCAATTCGACTGGTTCAACGGCTAGTACTGTTAAGAGATCCTCACCAATTACTACTGGTAATATGAATCAGAAGCTCAACCACAGCTTTCCACAGCCTCACTGAATCTTGAATATATCGAGGCCTTTCAACGACACCCTCCTCTTGCTTCAACATCGTGGGATTTAACTCGACGTCTTCGGCTACTGAATTTGGAGAGCATCGCGTGCGATGTTTTTTCTATTTAATTTAAGAGTTAAATTATTAAGGTTATTTAGGTAAATTTCAGTTAAAAATCGTGTCAAAATACAATCCAGTGCGCACGAATCGCGCGTGAAATACAATTGCGGGCAAAATTTGCTGACCAGGGGTTACGACAGTACGTTTTACAAACCACGAGGGGGTTTCAAGTCGTATAAGGGGTTTTGGTGCCGAGTTTCGAAACCACAGGGGGGTTTTAGGCTATTTACCCTAAATAATATTATAAAGTTCCACACTAATCAAAATAATAAACACAGCTCAAACGCATCACACCAGTGTATAATCTCCTCAAAGACAAATATTCCATGTAAATGAAGTCTCTTTATGAGATGCCAAAGCCAAAATAACTCAGTACCAAATCATTCATACGTACAACTAAAGAAATTTTGATTGTTTTTCTTCAACTTTTACCCTTCTGCGAAGCTTCGACGTACTGCTCAGCTAGTTTCTTCACCTTCTCGCCTTCCTTGATGAGAAAATTAGCGCTCTTCTCCTTCGCGTGGTATTTCATAACTTTCTCGGTCGTTTTCCCCACGGCCCATCTGTACTGTTCTACGGTTATCACACCACTTTTGCAGAGTGGCCTTATATGCTCCTTGATGTACGCTTCAACCTATATTACGAAATAATATGATCGAATTGGTGATCTAAGTAATCAAATCTAATCAGACATCGTTGAGAATAAAATAAGAACCTAAAACTCAACTAACCAAACGAAGACACTGATTTACGGTTATTCATAGGGTTGGATCCTCAAATCTCAACATATATGTCGATGCAAAATAGTTTTAACTTTTTACCTTCTTCACGACGGAGCTATTGGGTTCTGATAGGGCGCTATCTCCTTCAGTCGTCTTTTCCTTTTTGTTTGATTTCTCTTTTTTGTTTGATTTCTCAGGCGACTCCTTCGATTTATCACCACCGTATCCTAAACTATCGGGATTCTTGCCCAAGCCATCAGGCTTGTGGTCCACAGTTTCTTCAGGTAATAAACTATTGACAGATATTGATGAAATACTATCAGGGTACTTCTCAGCAAGTGGTTGATTATCAGGTCCGTAGAGTTCTTCACATTCTGCTCCCTCGTCTTTATCAAGAGGAGGATTTTGAACGTCACATTCGTCTAATTTACCGTTCAAACTCATCAATACATCAGTTGTTTGCTCCTTAGACTCTTCTTCATTTTCCGCGGGCACATTATCTTGGAGATCTGAACTTCCCCCTGGTTTTTCGGGCTTTAGTGAGGAAAACAACAGTTTGATTTTGGGCTCTTCGGAAACCTTTGCAGCATCTACGCGGATGGCTTTACTATCATCGTCGTCGTCAATATTATACTCAAAATCCCCATATATATCGAATTCTGAATAGGCATCGACTTTGAATATGTTTTCAGGGTCCTCCTTTTCGACTTTTTCTGGTGAACCAACTTCTCTGTAATCTTCAGCTGTTTGATGAATAAGGGGACTATTCGGAGGGGAATCTGACATGAGCCCAGCTTTTCTCAGTGCTTCGTCAATTTGTAAATCGCCTTGACTATCGTTTGTTTCCACATGGGCAGTTTCATCTTCCGAAGTAGAACAAGGATTAACTTCTTTAGCTGTATCAGATTTCATACCATCTGATCTACGCAGTAACTCTTGTGAGCATAGATTCACATATACTAGCTTGCTGTTTGACCTGTCGGCGACTTGTTTTTCGATATTAACTGCATCTGCAACAGCCAACTCAATCTCAGCAGATCTGCATACAGCTGATAGATTCGCTTTCTTCAGAAAATGTTCTGTCAGGCGATATAGCTGGGTCTGCAGGGAAGGGAACTAGTCAATAAGTGTAGACACAAAACAAGAATATTTAACTTTTGATTGAAAAAATCAAAAGTTGATGAAAATCGCATAGCAAAAAATAATGCAAAGATTAGGTTTAGATGGCCACAGACCTGCCTAATTGAAGTGGGGATTTTATTGTGACAACTAGGTGCCAAGACTGGACGCATATCTTTCGGAAGTTGAGCCTGCTCAAAAACCAAAGATCACCCAAACTTATCAGATTACCCAAACTTATCAGATTACAAATAACAAGAAAGAACTTCAAATGCCGCAGCAAAAGATATGAGAGTATATACCAGTAAAGTATATTTTTCTTTGAAAACGGCGCTGTCCTCTTCTTTTTCTTCCATGTTCTGGCTAGACGTAGCAGATTTTCTAGCAAGCAGTTCCAAAGCCCATTTTCTTCTAGCACTCATCTTAACATCGGGTTTGCTCTCTGTTTCGCTCTCGGAAGATGCCTTCTTGGCACCGAACATATTATTAGAAGCACCTTTGAGATGCTTCTTCAGTGCATCGCTACGAGCAACTTCAGGTTTAACATCCCCGGTACTTCCCTTTGATTCTTTACCATTCGCCTGCAATAAATTGTTGCTGTTCTGTTGCTTTCTTTGAGACGAATCAGGTTTTGAGTGTTTGTCAAATAAACCACTTTTTGAGGTCTGCTCAATAGTGTGAACATCGACAGTGGACACAGGCTTTATATCGTTTTTCCTAGGAAAAACAGAAGTGTCAGCCAAATACAACCCTGATAGAATCGATCCCTTTTCCTCGCTTTCTTTCACAGGATTTTCCTTTGACCCGTCAGTCTTCTCTCTCAGCACATCAAGAACTGATTTTAGTGCCTGAACCTTTTCGGGTTTGGTTGCCTGAGCACAGCGATACTTCCAAAATTCAACTTCGCAGTCTCTCGTCCAAGCCCGTTTCCTCTTTCCACCGGTACCATATATCTTTCTTGTCAGATTTTCACGTACTTTTCCCTTTTGCAACAAAGAGCGTTTCGCTTTCAAATCCAAAGTGGGCTTTCTGTTTTGGGTCCCCGAGCTAGCCAAAGCAGCACGAAAAGCATCCAAAAGCTTTGGATCAAAGAGATTTTGTCCTTGCTCTTCAGCAGACTTGTTGCGAATTGCTTCTCTGATTGACTTTCGTATTTCTTGAACAAGGGCTGAAGAATCTTCATCATCTGCGCCAATTCGTCTCATGATCTTTTTTATCCTAAAACCAGCTGCAATTTCTCTTTCTTCGGGGTTCATGAGAGAAGAAATTCTTTGCCTGCGCTGGTTCAGAGATTTCCTGCCTGTCTCCTGAATAATATCTGTTATATTTGGAATACTGTTCTGTTTAGCTTTGACTTTTTTTCTAGATACTTTAAGATCAGTTTCGGCTTCTGCTTCTGCTTCATCTTCACCAGCATCTCTACAACAAGCAACTTCAGACCAGTGACTGATGTAACAAAGTCTCAATTTGAAAAACCATGCTATTGCATGGCATGCTAACCTGATATCAGTATGCTTTCTTTTTCCGCCAATACTTCCATTTTTGAACTCTTCATGTGACACCGTACTTTCAAGTGATTGCACCATGTTCTCGGCTGAAGGAGCCAGGAAACACAAACGAGAAGCAACATGAAGTTGACTTCTATCCAAAAACTTGAATCCAGTATGTTTCTAGTACCAATTTAAATAGGGTGTTTTAATTTTCCCTCTGATCTATCTTATCTACCTGGTAAATGATTTTCTCCAGATGCAGGCCTGCCATTTTCAGTGTCACTATTGTCTTCCATACCTGACATAATGAATATATATGCGAACATGAATAAAATGCTTAAGAGATATTTAAAGATATACTAAAATGGAATGTTCAAACAGGAAAAGGCAATAGTATATGGAGAGAGAATCACCAGACATATCAGATCTAACAGGTGAAAAAAGAGCAGCATCTAAGCAAGACCCTAGTGGTTTGTTTTCGGAAAAACTCTCATCTCTTTCTACTTCACGATCAGCATCCGTCTTCAGCTGAGCATGTGAAATGGAATGTAAAAAGCTGCCACTATCATCTGGTACATTGACCTCCACATCGTGATGAATTAGATTTGTTTCCATACAACTCCTATCATCTAGAATTACTTGAGAGTTTGGGATACTGCATATAGATAATGGTGTTCTGCAATCCACATCACTTGAAGAGCCCATTACTGAATCACTTGGTTCTAAACTCTTTTTGTCCTCGTCAACGAGTGAAACAACGACAGCTGTCTCACCATCACCAGCAATGGATACTGACACTCTTCCAGAGAAGGAAGCTTCTGGCACGCCACCACCATTAGCAATATCGACACTGTTATGGCAACTATTGCCTAACGACGGAACTATGTCTTCATCTCCGTCAGTGCTACATCTACATCAGCTAGCGACACAGCATCATGAATCCATAATAAAGCAACTTATGAAAATTCTGAGACAAAGATAGTCTACTGCAAATAAAAACACCTAGAAGATCTGTTAAATTAAGCATCAAGCAGTAAAAACTTTGCTAACGACAGTCTCCGGAAACAATCAGCATAGAAAACGCCTAAATCAACCTACGCCACGAACACAGTTTAGTTTGAAAAAGAGCAATACCTTGGACAAAACCACGAACCATATGAAGTTCCTTCTGCATCGAATCCCACACAAAATGCATGGAACCTAAAACCATGCAATCTCTATCAGGATATACGTTGAGAACCATGTTAGAGACATGCAAAATGCCTTCAGGGTAACTACGAATTGTTGATTGATAAACCATGAGGTATACCATATATATCGACAAGTAATGCATTATTTTTAGTGTTAATTCATATTAATTGATTTAATTGAGAATTCGGAAGAGCAATCGAGATAAAACAATAAGCAAGCTGAACTCCGTGACGACAAAAAAAAAAAACTCAATTCCAGTGATCACCAAACTCGTTAATTAATGGGAGCATAAAAAACAAAGATGGAGTGTTAAAAAATGTAATAGGGAAGTTGCATACCATTTATCGCAGGAATCACAAGCAATGGACGTATCAATATCCGAATTTTCTTCAACAATTGCTGATCCACTACGAATCTGGCATCCCTCACCATCCAAGCAGACAACTGCCTGAATGAGGAAACATTATCATGTTTATTATTACGACTTACATAAAATTCACAGCAAGGATACGAATAACTCAGATGACATCCACGTATGGAGGACATTGAACAGGACCTAGATGTGCTACCTAGTTATTTACTTCATAACTGTAGAAAGCGAATTATGGACGCACATGCATGCGTTCCATTAGCCATCCAAGAGTATATGAATAGAGAAGCTATTTCTTTGTGAACTATTCTTTAAATAGTGAAAAGAGTATGGATATGATATCATGAAGTGACTCAATGGATATGCTGGCATAGTACAGATAACCTATTCTTACATTTTCATCAATATAATATGATGGAAAAGAAACTGTGTTATTTTCGCCTTCGACGAACCAATCTTCATCTCTGCAAAAAAATAAAGAAATTGCAATAATCTCTGTAAGATATCTATAACTACGATAAATGAGAAACAGTGGCAGTGGCTCACTGCAAAACTTATAATAAATATCACAGTGACAACGTAATGGTGGCAACGCACTGATAGATTGACTACATGGAAACTTGAAAGGTAAACATTCAACCTCAACCTCACACAGAAGTATAATTCTTGTCCATAGAAAGTACAAACGCATTGTCGCCGAATATTGTGACATTCAGGTACAGATTCGATAATCTATCAAAAGTCAAAACTACTTACATAACTCATCCCCATACCAGAAATTCATAATCGTTGCATCTGTGAACATAGTCTACGTGAACTGTAAAGCGAAGAACCATTACCTTGGACTAGTTTCATCATCACTCTTGCTGCCGCCAATTATGTCATATACCTTTTGGATTATGGACAATAAAAAGTGAGTAACCATTCATGAATTTAAGTCCACCTATCAGAGTCTAGAGGAAACTATTTGATCCTTTGAATGAATGTACTCACTGGAACGCATGTTATCATCTGAAACTCATGCTGGCAAAGGGGACACAAACTTGTAATGGTAGCCCAGTTGTCAATGCATGTAAAACAAAACCTGAAATGCGAGTAATGATTAAATCAGTAACAACGTCTTATGAAACATGGAGACGAGTTTCAGATAACTCAGCCAAGGAGAGGCAGTGTTACAACTTACAAGGATAGACTAAGAGCTAGACCAATTTACTTACCAATGATGGCAGCAATCAAGCACACCTCTATCAATGACAATGTCCATACAAATACCACACCTTTCCCCTTCGAAGTTGACGTAGTCCTGCGCATTACAATTAAAACAAATTAAATTCGCATATATACTTCTTAAATAGAAAAAAAATAAATGAATCCCCACAACTCCAGAGCCGAAATTGAAGCAACACCACCTCAGCATACACAGTCGGTGCTCCTATATTTGATTTCTTCCCAAATCAAACAATCATTACCACTAATTTCCAGAACAAAAAAAATTTCACTTTCGCATAATCCCACACTCAGTTAAACAATCAAATATATTCCAGAATAAAACCCAAACACAACGTATATAAGGATTTTACTTCCGATACTAAACAATCGAGCTGGAGAACAATAACAAACACCTCATTATTATCATCAAGGCCGTAATTTTCATCTTCCGACCCTCCATCCGTCACCAAATCCAAATCCATCTCTTCACGAAAACCTAAGAAAATAATTTTGTTAAGCGCAATATCGTACGAATGAACACAGCAAGTTAAAAAAAAAAAAAAACTCCCAAGCTGATGAAGGATTACAGGCAACCCACAGAAATCACCTTATAAAAAATTGGGAAGTGATAAATCAAATAATCTCAGGCTCAAACAGCTGCCTAGACAGCTTTTTGATCAGGAAAATTGAGTGACTGAATTATTAAATATTAGAAAGGGAAATTACGTATTCATAGGAGAAACAAAAACAAATGAAGACACGACGACAATTAGACACCGCGTGTTATGATGGATGTGAGCCCAATAATTTATTTCAGGCCCAATACAAATTTTGAAGCTCATTTTCTTATTACATCAAAGCCGAATTCTTGATTTGTACATGCAGATATCATAATTTATCCCATTTTTTTATTTATCTATTTAAGGGCTATGAAATTATGACCTTTTCAGTTGAGGTAATGTCCTTTATGTGTCTTTTAACATTCCAGCCAAATAAGCATATTATAGCTTGAATCATTTCTTAAAAAATAAAATACAACATTCGACAAGTCCTCTCGCCTCACAAGTTCTCACCACCTTTCACCACCAGCGCCGCCGCACAGAGAGAGAGAGGGAAATAGATGGCCACCACTAAACACGGCGGAGCAAACCCTCCTCAATACATCAAACCGCCGCCAAAGTCACACACCTCCCTCACCTCATGCGTACTCGCAACGATCTTCATTACCTTCCTCGTAATACTCGCACTCATACTCTACTTCACACTCCTAAACCCTAAGCCGCCCACCATCTCCATCACCGCCGTAAACCTCCCCTCCTTCTCCTACAACAACCGCTCAACGTCGACGACGACGGCGACCAACGCCATCTCCTTCACCTTCTCCCAATACGCCGCCGTTTCGAACCCGAACCACTATGCAGCCTTCGACCACTACGACAGCTCCATCAAACTCGACTACCAAGGAAGACAGGTCCGTATTTAGTTTAATTCTTTTATCCTACGCTGTAATTATATTTGCAGTTAGCCACCGTTACGCAAAAGGGGGAAACCTTCGCCGGCAGGTGGGTTCCATGAACGTGCCAGCTGGCACGATTGGCGCCGGAAGGACTGAGTACATGGCTGCCACGTTTGCGGTGGAGTCCTTCCCTCTTTCCTCGGGTCAAGCTGATGGGCTGTTGAGTGGGTATCGGGTCGGGCGGCGGAGCGTGGAGGTGGAGTCGAGGCTGGAGATGATGGGTCGGGTCAAGCTGATGGGCTGGTACAACCGCCGCGTCGGAGCCGAGGCGGTTTGTAGGGTGGTGATATCTGTCGGCGATGGGTCGGTGATGGGCTTTCACTGTAGCTAATTGGAGTTTTGCCCGAAATTGCGGAGATTTGATTGTAAAAGGCGAAAAATGATGGGTTTTTGTCTTCCACTCTCTTGGGATTCGATTGCGTGTGGCCTTGTTTGAAGAAAAATAGTTTTTGCCCGAAACGGTGGTCAAAAGTAATGATTAGCATGTCTGGATTTTTATTTTTATTTTATCGATTACAACATGCATAATTCTTCGTCGTTAAAATTCCATGTAAGTTTTGTAGCCTACGTTCAATTGTTTCTTGAGCTTATACGTTGCACTTTCGGACATGGAGTAAGAGATTTTATTTTCCAGCAAGTGATATACAAAATACAAGTTCTAGCAACGATTCCTGCTCTAATAGAGTTATACAAAATGTGGTAATCGCTCGGTTGAAAGCAGGTCGATTGAGTTCTATATCAAAAGTTTTATTTATATTGATGATAATGAGGCTGCACTTTGGCCAAGTTGCACTACAAGATAGAGCTGGAAGTTTGGGACCAAACGCATGGGCCGGCCCGGCCCTAGAAAACAGGCCTTGAGCCCAAACTTTCAAGGCCCTAAACAAATTGGGCTTATAGGTCCCCAGACCTGGTAGTATTTTATTATTTTTATTCAATTTCCTAATATTTGTTATACGAAATTTAATTTTATAAGCAAAAAACTAATGTAATTTACATCCTTATGAAATATATATATATATATCTAGAATTATTTTCTTAGAATTAGGAGGTATAACTTAGTGTTAAAAATGAACTAATAAAAATTTGACAAACAAAAAATTAGGCCCGATGGGTTCGGGCCGGGTAGGCCGGGCCCATGGCTTTGTGGGAACAGGCCTAGGATCCTTCGTTCTGTTCATTTTCGGGTATATCCGACCCGTAAAAGACGGGCGGCCCGCTAAAAAACCTTGTAAAACGTAGCTTATATATTAGTTATGAACAGATAAAATATTACCTAGGCCTTACAGATCTAGTCCCATCCCATAATACTCATAAGCCCATAGCTCGTGTGGGAACAAACGAGTTCATTACATAAGCCGAGATCAAGACAACGTCAGACAAATAAATGACTATTATCCAGAATATTAAACAAGAAACAAATTCGCTACTTAAAACGGTAAACCTTGGAATCCAATATCAAATCATCCCTCCACCACTGATGTATCCCATGAGCCTCCTTAAAGTCCCTCGCCGGACTCCTACTGACCATCAGATTCGCCGAAGGAATGAGATGCAACGCCTCGTCATCGACGCCGACCTTTCCCATCGCCTTCAGCAAAAGCCCGCCCATCGAGTGTTGGGTCGCCAAATTCTCGATCACCCCCACCCCTAAATCCTCCATATTCTTCCTATGCTCAAAATACCCTTCGTACTCCGAGCATATATGGTCCCCGGGATTCACAAACAAACAAGGAAACCATCCCGACAAAACATAGAACGCATTACTGCTACTGCCCAACAGGCCTCTATAGTTGTTGCTGTTGTTGCTGTTGTTGTTATTACTGGCTTTCAGCGCGAGGGCGAGCCCGGCGGTTATCACGCTGCCCGCGATTCGTATCCCGCGCTTCACCTTCTTGTGCCCGATCATCCTCTCAATCGGGGGCGAGAAGAAGGGCGGGTTGAAAAGGTAAGAATCGAGAAAAATCCCGTCCCTGGCCATGTTCTTGCCGGCCAGTAGGGCCACGGCTGCACCCAACGAGTGGCCCGCGAGCCACACGCCGTCCGAGCCGCCGCGGGCCGCGACGGCGTGTCGCACGGCCTGCATGGCGGACTCGAAGCGGGTCGTTCGGTGGAGCCCGTTTCGGACGACGTGGACGTCGAGCTCGAGGTCCCGGGCGAAGGCGTCCCCCTTCGTGATGGTTCCTCGGAAGGCTACGACGTAGCGCGGGGACGGGGAGGGTCGGGACGGGTCGGGGCGGAAGACGGCGCCGAAGACGGACGAGTCGGCGTCGTCGGTGAGGAGGCGTTGGAGTTGGAAGTCGAAGGCTTGCCACCACGGCGGGGCGAGGGCTTTGGGCCCCAGGCGGTTTTCGTGGCGGTCCCGCTCGAGGATGTATACGCTCTGGACGAGGCACGCCGAGACGGCTCGTCTGTGCCCGGGATTCATCCTGGCGGTTTTCGAAAAAAACTATATTTTCATTGCAAAAAAAAAAAAAGAACTTAAAAAGGGCTAAAGAGCCCCCAAGAACACCCCTCTGACGACGTTTATCGTCCAGAGTTGATAAAGCTCTCATCGAGATAGACTTGAGCCATACAGCACGAAAAGTAGAAAAGAAAAACGAAACATTAGAAGTTATAACCAGATTCCATGAAGTGCGTTTGGTATGCGGAAAAGAAAAGGAAAAGTGTAACTGTACTAATCAAACCATTGTACACTTTTCCTTTTCTTTTCCGAATCGAATTCCGCATATCAAATGCACCCTAGGAATTATTGACAGAGCGATTCGATCGACGAAAGGGTTAGAAATCTCGTAGAACGTTACGAAGGCCTTTACCAGTCGACGGATGTCAGGTGCATTGGTCCCGAGAGGTAAAAGTTCTCTCTTTCGGAGACGATGGGATCTTCGGAAGGAATGGCGATCTCATTTCCAGACGACATGATCGTTTTTATTACCAGCTAATCTTTTCCCGTCGAGTCTACGAATCGTAAGTAATAAAACGTTAATTTTATGTTAGAATTAGCATAATCATCTGCTTCAATGTGGATAAGCCTCAAACAATATCCTTACAACGACATTTGTGCCTTCTCAGGCATGAAATAACATAGGGAAAAAAAACACCATATACTACACGAAAATGCCATTATTCTAATGGTGGATCTGGAATTACTTTGCCTAAAGCTTGTGATTTTTCAAGAATCCTTATCCAATAACATTGGTCAGAATGTGCGCTGCTCAAATCGCACTTATAATTAAGATCGAATGTAGCTGAACAAGAGAACCCACGAACGATTTCAAAGATTCAATAACTCAATCGATGACAAGAAATTAGAGAAAAAAGGAAAGAGAAAAAGCTTCTGAAATTCCGAAACTGAGGGTTTGAGGACAAATCAACAAGACCCGTCATGGGCATTGTCCAAAATAACATCGATCGAAACGAAAGGCAAAAGAAAAGGAGAAAAAATTAGTCACCTTTAGATCTGATGCCTCCTTCTCTGTTATGTTTCACTCTATCTCTCTCAATTCAGTGAATTGAATTGAAGGAGATTATGGTTGATCGCTGAGACGTCGTCGTCGAAATCAATAGCTGTTTGTTTGTGAGTGTCTAAATCGAACGTTGTCGGCGCCTTAGGCAGACGTTTTATTGTCGTCTGTGCGTCTTATAAAGGAAAAGAAATTACAAAATAAACAAAAAGTAAAATAACGCTCGAGTTCTTTTCTTCCTAGTATTTAAAATAGAATATTCCAAATCTATGTCAAATATTCAAGTAAAATAAAGAAAAGGATAGTCAATAAAATACAAAACATATAAATAAAGTCAACTCTTTTAGAGGGTTTTCCAGATATTTTCGGGCAAATATGTTCCATTTTCTTGATTCAATGTTTATAACCAGTATATGTTTGATCTACTAATGGCGAGTCTTTAAAGCAAAATTTCGCACCATCTTTTGTAAGAAAATCTACTGTCTGCCAATCATGATTGAGAAAAAAAATGAATGAAATATGCTAATCACTACACCCAATTCAGACACCTTATTCATATGGCTTACTCTTTTTCTGTAAAATTATGATTTATTTGAGCTTATATATGCCAACAAATTGGAAATTTCATGTGTGAGGAGGTTGTGTGCAATTCAAACTGGAGATTTAAAATGAATTACTGATTTTCGTCACTATTTCACATGTTTACGTTTCTAAAGAGGCCCAACAAAGAAAAAGTCCATTTTCAGAAATAGGCTCACTAAATAAACGAGCCTCAAAAGGGCCGAAAATTAGATAGGAACAATCTTCATCACAACTACAATGCAACCCCATCTAATCTTCCGATATAGCTTCACTAAATTAATTATTTCATTTAATTAAATAATAATGAAGACAGATAAAGGTTAAGACACACAAATTGTCAACAAAATCCAACGAGGTACATAAATGCATATAAAGGAATGATAAGTTTATTTTTGCATGAATAATAACGAGTAAGAGTAAGCTAGCTCACGTCCTTATCTCTTCATAAAATTCTCTAAATGGATGAGACAATGTCAGAAAAATTTTCAAAGAGGATTTATCATCAGAGAAATACATATATTTGGGCAATTGTCAATTTTGTAGGCCATGTTTTAGTGCCGCCACGAGGAAAATAGAACACATCGAAATAGTGATTGTGATCGTTCGTAAAAACGTGTCGATCGTTCCAATATGTATGTATGTATGTATATATATATATATTATATTTATATTACGTTTGGGACTAAATAAATGATCGTCCCATGGTAATTATATATTCGAGTAACAGCATCTCCGATCAATATATGTTAGTTTTGTTTGTATAAATTAACTATAATCATAGGGAGTATGAAAATGTATGTAGGTAGCAACACTACTTTTATGCGTAGTTAACTGTATTTTGGCTTTCGCGGGGTTGAAAACGGCCTAAAAATAATTATTAACTTGATCTTATTTGCCCAACATGTAAATTAATTTTCGAAATCTTGTCAACCGTAACCTAAATAATTATGATTGATGAATGAGAAGAAGAATAATATATGAACTATTGCAGGTGATATCGACTACACTCACGTCGACCACATAGTTTTGTTGGGAATGGTGGTGGGCCCCGCGGTGGTCAGTGGGCCCCGCAGCGGAACAGGTCCCGGTTTGGCTCGGTACGACGATCGGGAGAAGTGGGACCCACGGGGTAAATTTGGTGGGACCCGCACAGTAACTACCACGGTAAAAATAAAATTTACCGTTAGGTAAGAAAGAACACCAGAACTTTAACGTGGAAAACCCTCTGTTAACGAAGAGGGAAAAACCACGGCCGAGTCGGCAAAATCTTCACTATAGTAAAAATTACAACCCTCGAATTTTTACTAACTCACTTTTACCACTCGTGTATACCTCACACCTCTCTGTGGATGTGGAACCCTATCAGTTTCTGCCTGAACTGATAACCTCACAATTCACTCGAACTACTTCTCTCTCTATATAGTAAAACTCGAATGAGCTTGTGATATTAATAACTGAAGAATCCTCAGCCTATTTATAGATGTCTTCAGCTCTTCTGGACCGCTCAAAACGAGTGGCCAGGAATGCGCCGCGTCGCCCTTCAATATCAGCCGTTCATTAAAGTATTATATATATAAAATAATATTATAATATAATATTAATAATATTATTTTATTTTTTTCTTTTTGTTTTCTTGTGGCGGCGTCTCCTTTGGCTGGCTGCAAGACTGGACCAACAATTCTCCCCCTCCAGCCTCATTCATTATTTGCGGGGGAGATCTCCTACCGCTTTAGCGATAGCCCATGCCGGCTTGCCCGGCGCAGAACTCTGTCTTCTCCTTTGGAATCACCTTCGTCAGAATGTCCGCAACATTCTTGTCTGTGTGGATCTTCTGCAGCTTGAACGCTTTCTCCTCAATAGCCAGTCTGAGCCAATGATAACGAACGTCGATGTGTTTCGTCCTCGAATGATACATAGTATTCTTGCTCAAGTCTAAAGCACTTTGACTATCGCAAAATATTATGTACTCCTCCTGCTGAATTCCCAACTCCTGAAGGAATCTCTTCAACCAGAGCATCTCCTTGCCAGCTTCCGTTGCTGCAACATACTCCGCTTCAGTAGTTGATAAAAAAACACATTTTTGTAACCTTGACTGCCATGAGATAGCTCCCCCTGAGAATGTAAATATGTATCCCGACGTCGACTTTCTGCTGTCGAGATCACCGGCCAAATCAGCATCCGTATAGCCTATAAGAAAACATTTACCACTTCCAAATGTTAGGCATAATTTGGAACTTCCTCTCAGGTACCTCATGATCCACTTCACTGCTTCCCAATGTGACTTCCCGGGATTCGATAGAAATCGACTAACAACGCCAACTGCGTGAGCGATATCTGGCCTCGTACACACCATGGCGTACATCAAACTTCCGACCGCCGATGAATATGGACCATCTGGGACATCTTCTCCGTCTTCATTTGTTGATGGACCGGATTTCTTTCGCAACTGAAAGTGCGCGGCAAGTGGCGTGCTAACTGGCTTAGCATCCTTCATATTGAACCTCTCTAGAACTCGTTCAATATAGCGCTCCTGGGATAACCACAATTTCCCAGCTTTCCGATCTCGGGTAATCTCCATTCCGAGAATCCGCTTTGCCGAACCCAAATCCTTCATATCAAACGTCTTTGACAAATCTTTCTTCAACCTGCTAATTATCTCTGCATCTTGTCCGACAATTAGCATATCATCAACATACAGGAGAAGAACGACAAATTTACCGCTAGAGTATCTCCGGACGTAAACACATGGATCTGCATCTGTTCTCTTGAACTCCTGATGCATCATGAAAGAATCAAACTTCTTGTACCACTGCCGTGGAGCTTGTTTCAGACCGTACAAGCTTTTCTTCAACCGGCAGACCATGTCCTCTTTACCTCTAACCTCGAACCCTTCTGGTTGTTCCATATATATCTCCTCATTTAGATCACCATGCAAGAATGCGGTCTTCACGTCGAGTTGCTCCAAGTGAAGATCCATGGTAGCAGCTAGTCCCAGTATGACTCTGATTGAACTCATCTTCACGACCGGTGAAAATATCTCGTCAAAGTCGATCCCCTTCCTCTGAGTGAAACCTTTGACCACTAATCGAGCCTTGTATCTGACCAGCTTGCCATCATCCTTCTTCAATTTGTACACCCATTTGTTCTTGAGCGTCTTCTTTCCTTTTGGCAATCGAACTAACTCGTACGTATCATTCTTCTTCAAAGAATCCATCTCCTCTTGCATGGCCTTTGTCCAACAATCTTTGTCCCTACAAGATTGTACTTCCTGGAAGCTCTCTGGCTCCCCCTCATCAGTAATCAAAATATAATCAGAACTCGGATACCTCGTAGATGGTTGGTGTTCCCTAGTTGACCTTCTCAGCTGAGGTTCAACTGCTTCTTGCACATCTGAAGGCTCCCCCTGCTCAGTACCTTCAGTGCGTTCATCTACGATAGGTTCATCATCATCAATGGCTGGCTCTTCTGGCTCAGGTTCTGATTGTTGCATTCCTTC
Source organism: Craterostigma plantagineum (assembly GCA_027422505.1). Lineage (NCBI taxonomy): Eukaryota > Viridiplantae > Streptophyta > Magnoliopsida > Lamiales > Linderniaceae > Craterostigma > Craterostigma plantagineum. Next base: position 6,821,136 of record JAPQWV010000015.1, read on the forward strand.
CTCCGTGGCACCGTCAAATGGAATGCTAACTGGTGTATAATCGTCTACACCGCCTTCTGTGGATTTTGTTTCGCCTGAGTCTCTCATGGTCTCATGCTCATGGAATACTACGTCGCGACTTCGAACAGTCTTCTTCTTCTTTGGATCCCAAAGTCTGTAGCCGAACTCCTCGTCTCCGTACCCAACAAAGATGCAAGGATTCGATTTATCATCGAGCTTCGATCTTTGTTCCTTCGGCACATGCATGAACGCCTTGCAGCCAAACACTCTCAAATGTGAATATGAGATGTCTCTACCGGTCCACACCTTCTCTGGTATATCGAAATCCAACGCCGATGAAGGTAGTCGGTTGATAAGATAGACCGCAGTGTTGACAGCTTCCCCCCAAAATGACTTAGATAGATTAGCCATTTTGAGCATCGCTCGGACTCTCTCCATAATGGTTCGGTTCATTCTCTCTGCAACACCATTCTGCTGAGGAGTGCCAGGAACTGTCTTCTCATGCCTAATGCCATGCTTCGTGGAATAATCTCTGAACTCCCGAGAGATGTATTCACCACCGTTATCTGTGCGTAGACACTTTAGCGGCATTCCTGTTTCTCTTTCCACCATCGCATGGAACTTCTTAAAATAATAGAACACCTGGTCCTTCGTCTGCAACAGATATACCCAGGTCTTGCGAGACGCATCATCAATGAAGGTCAGAAAATATTTACTGCCTCCCAAAGATTCAACTTCCATGGGTCCGCATACGTCAGAGTGTACCAACTCCAACTTCTTCATTCGCCTGGTTAAGTTCTTCGCGAATGAAACTCTATGTTGCTTCCCAAATAAACAATAATCGCAGGGGTCAGCGCTTTCTCCTTGGCTACTGGTATGAGGGACTTTCTAGCCAAGATATTCAACCCCTTCTCTCCTACGTGCGCCAGCCGTCTGTGCCACAAATTTGGAGAAGCATCATCTTCAACTGCATTCAGTTGGTTAGAACATATCGTTGCGTGCATCTTGTACAGCGAGCAGCATAGCTTTCCTCTCGCTACCACCAATGATCCCTTGGTGAGTTTCCAGTTGCTATTCGCCATCTCGTTATAGTATCCTTCGTTGTCCAGCACCTTCACAGAAATCAGGTTGAGACGCAGGTCTGGAATGTGTCGCACATCTTTCAGCCGTAATGTGCACCCTACGCTCGTCTGGATACAAATATCACCGATCCCCACTATTTTAGAAACACTTTGGTTACCCATCTTGGTAGTGTCAAAGTTTCCCGCCTTATATGTGGAGAAGTATTCACGCCTTGGAACACAATGGTAGGAGGCACCAGAGTCCACTACCCATTCGGTGCTTGCATCCGCAACATGACAGCAGTCTGCTTCATTCACCAGAGTAACCTCTCCACCATCGTTGGAGGCGATTGCAGACGTGTTCTTGTCATCGTCTTGTTTCTGTTTTCTGTTGAGAAGTCTACAGTTTCTTTGTAAGTGGCCAATCTTTCCACAATGGTAGCACTTCCTCATCTCCCTGGACTTGGATCTATCTTTTGACTTGTCGTATCCTTTTGGTCCTTTACTCTTACTCCGACCCCTGTTCTCCGTGACAAGGGCCTGATTTCCCGTACTGGTGCTGGCAGCATCCTTCCGTCGTAGCTCTTCATTGTAGAGCCTATTTTTCACCATATCCATCGTGACTTTACCGCTTGGTGCCGAGTTAGTGAGCGATACCACCAACGTATCCCAGCTATCAGGTAGAGATCCCAGTAGTAGACATGCTTGTAGCTCATCATCAAGGATTAGACCGGCACTTGTGAGTTGAGTTACCAGCCCTTCAAAGTCATTCAGATGTTCAGCAACTGATCGTCCCTCGTTCAGCTTCACATTCATGAGTTTTCGCATCTTGAATACCTTGCTCAGCGCATTCGTCACCTCGTACATACCCTCCAGTTTCGTCCAAAGTTTGTAGGGGTCTGTCTCATTTCGGACGTGGTTGTAGAGGCTAATATCCACCCATTGGCGGATCACATCTAGCGTCTTTCTTTGCAATTTCTTCCATTGGTCAGCCTTCCCGTCTTCAGGCATCTTGCCTTCATTTTCGATTGGTTCATGGAGGTTTTTGCAATAAAGATAATCCTCCATCCTTGATTTCCATATGGAGTAATTCGTTACTGTCAGCTTGATCATTCCTCCGTCGTTCTCCATGGACGTCAAAATCTACCAGCAACCTACTAGTATCTTTTCTGATGTGGAAGATCAGTCAAAGCTGCAACCACAGAGCATACTCAGAATACTATCAGGCTCTGATACCACTTGTTGGGAATGGTGGTGGGCCCCGCGGTGGTCAGTGGGCTCCGCAGCGGAACAGGTCCCGGTTTGGCTCGGTACGACGATCGGGAGAAGTGGGACCCACGGGGTAAATTTGGTGGGACCCGCACAGTAACTACCACGGTAAAAATAAAATTTACCGTAAGGTAAGAAAGAACACCAGAACTTTAACGTGGAAAACCCTCTGTTAACGAAGAGGGAAAAACCACGGCCGAGTCGGCAAAATCTTCACTATAGTAAAAATTACAACCCTCGAATTTTTACTAACTCACTTTTACCACTCGTGTATACCTCACACCTCTCTGTGGATGTGGAACCAGTTTCTGCCTGAACTGATAACCTCACAATTCACTCGAACTACTTCTCTCTCTATATAGTAAAACTCGAATGAGCTTGTGATATTAATAACTGAAGAATCCTAAGCCTATTTATAGATGTCTTCAGCTCTTCTGGACCGCTCAAAACGAGTGGCCAGGAATGCGCCGCGTCGCCCTTCAATATCAGCCGTTCATTAAATTATTATATATATAAAATAATATGATAATATAATATTAATAATATTATTTTATTTTTTTCTTTTTGTTTTCTTGTGGCGGCGTCTCCTTTGGCTGGCTGCAAGACTGGACCAACAAGTTTTTCATTATTTTTTCTATTTCTTTATTACGGTATATCTCATTTATGGGTCTTACTATTCACACCCCTACACCCTCCTATACCCTTCTTTTCACCCCAAACACTTGATTTTTGTAATAATAATTTTAAATAATCACATGATTCAACAAATATTAACTTATTTTCCATTAAATCAATAATATTAATTGCATGAACTATTCAAAAATTATTAATTAAGTCATTTTAACCAATAACACATTTAGAACTAGAAAAAATACTCGTGGCTCGCGGGACGGCCCACCCCACTCTGGTACTGAATGGTCTCGCGGGCTGTGGGCTTGCCAAAGTGACGGGGCGGGCCTATGCGGGTAAGCCCGAGCGGGCCGCGGGCAGGCCCGCCAAATATCAAATGTTTAAAAAAATTAATATATAAATGAATTTGTTGAGATCCAGTTTTTCATTTAATCAAATTTTATAACATAAATAAATTTTTATTAAAGAATTTAAATTGATTAGGAGCAATTCAACTTCATTAGTTATTGCAATGTTTTTTATTTTTTATATAGTTTATTTCATTTTTTAGGACGGGCCCGGCCCACCAGGCCCGCTACCCGCCAGTCGGGAGGGGGCGGACTAGGGCTGAAAACGAGCCGAGCTGCTCGCGAGCCGCTCGCGAGCAGCTCGGTCAAAGCTCGACTCGAGCTCGGTCAACGTCGAGCTCGAGCCGAGCTCGAGCCTCGACTTTTCACAATCGAGCCGAGCTCGAGCTTTCTGTATGTTGGCTCGATAGCTCGTCGAGCTTATCGAGCCCAATTTTTTCTTTTTTTTAATAATATATATGTTTATTATTATTATTATAATAATTAATTATAATATATTATTTATTTTTTTATGACGAATCGAACTTTTCGAGCTGAGCTCGAGCAGCTCGATGGTTTATCGAGCCGAGCTCGAGCCCACTTACACATAATCGAGCCGAGCTCGAGCCGGGCCATGCTCGGGCTCGGCTCAGCTCGTTTTCAGCCCTAGGGCGGACTGCCATTTCTCAGGCCCGCCAGAGGGCGGGCTACGCAGGCCCGCCAAATATCATAAAATATATATTTTTTAAAATTAATATATAATGAATTATATAAGTTTTTATATTTTGAGATCCAATTTTTAATATCATCAAACTTAATAACTAAATAAATTTTTATTAAAGAATTTGAATTTGGTTAGGAGTAATTCAACTTCATTCGTTTATTTTAATATTTTTTCTTTTTTTTTTTTATAATTTTTCTCGTTTAGGAAGGGCCGGGCCCACCAGGCCCGCTACCCGCCAGTAGGACGGGGCGGGCCTTCATTTACTATACCCGCCAGATGGAAAAAATAGTCTTTTTTAATCGGCAAGTATTTATTAAATATTACTTTACATATTACTTAAATTATTAACATTAGACTCCTTTTTCCTTTTGTATGGGGTATGTAATTGGTAAATAATTAATGTTTAATCTACATATTAATGAGGGGTACAAATAGGAAAAAGGTGGGTGCCAATAGAATTACCCCTGAATTTATTAGCTTCTTCTGTTTGTTATAGAAAAGGAATCAAAACAAATGAAAATATAGTTGAATTATTATTATGTAGTGTGAAAATCCGAGAGCCGAAACTAAAAAAACATGAACGAATTTTTCAAAATGTGAATTCTTTACATAACACGTAGGGGTGGGATCGGGTCGGGTATATCGGGTTTCGGGTTTTTCGGGTCGGGTACCCAAAAAAATCGGGTATTAAATTTCAAACCCGAACCCGACCCGATAAAAATCAGGTACCCGACAATCGGGTACCCGAAACCCGATCATCGGGTTCGGGTCGGGTTCGGGTTTTGCTTGTTCTTTTTTTTAAAAAAAAAAATCCTACGATTACACGAAGTCCGGCAATCCCAAACGGCAAATTGACTCGCAAAATCGATCACCCATAATGATTCTAACATATATAATGCTAATAGAATCTTAGAATTCATCGTTGGTTCAAGCAAGCAATTAAACCCAAAATATAAAATTAGGGTTCACAAACCCGACGGAGTGGCCTGAGGCTGATGGGCAGCGACAGAGGTGTGACGGGCGGCTGAGACGTGAAGGCGCGGCTGACGGCTGTGACTTGTGAGGTGAGGGACGAATTGAGGTGTGGATTGCTATGTTACCAGGCGCGGCTGAGGTGAGGATGGCGCGGCTGACGGCTGGTCTGTGAGAGCGAGGCGACGACGACGTGGTGTGGCCTAGACATCTGGAGAACGGCGACAAGGAGCTCGGCGACGGCGGGTGCGGGGTGTCTGTGTGTGTATGTGTATTGCAACTGGCTCTGCAAGACGATTCCTCACTGTCACTTTGTCACTGCTGTGCTCGTGTTATTTCATTCATTTAGTTTAGTAAATTTTTTTTTGTTCATATAATAGGATCGGGTACCCGATCGGGTTTTTCGGGTAGCATTTTGCTACCCGAAACCCGACCCGATCTTGATAATCGGGTATCGGGTTTTAAACCCGATACCCGATTAAACCCGATTTTGCACACCCGATCGGGTACCCGAAACCCGAACCCGATTGCCCACCCCTAATAACACGTCACAGTCTAGGGGGTGGGTGACCACTTGGGACTTATTAGACGGAGTCAATATAAAATGCCAAATGAAACCTTTTTGCGAAAAGTCAACTAGAATTATATGTGTATTATGATGAGATATTCATGGCTGAAAATGCAACATAATTTAATTAATTGTCAATAGGCTTTGGCTCACACATGCATCATTTCATTAGACTAGGCACAGAGAATTTGCCAAACAGTTAATGCTCGTGTAATGTAATCCTCTTGTTAAGAAAGAACTTGCAATGAACCAACTTCTCCAAATCTATTTCCTATAAGCATTTGTAATAATAATTATAATATTAGCTTTTTAATTTGTAATTCTCGAGAATCCCTGGCCTTTTTTTTGGGTTAATTACGTGTCAGGCCCTAGGCCCTGTTAACATTTTTAAATAGTGTTCAGGCCCCAATATAGTTTCAGTTAGTATGAAGGACCTACTTTTCAAAATTCTGAGAAAAAAATACCCAAACTATGCGATATGACATATTTACCCCCTAAAAGATGCAAAATTTACAAACATTTGCCATCGTCTTCTCCAACGAGCGAGCTAATCTTTAAGCTCGATTTCCGCCTATAATCTCGACCTTCATGAGCAGACGAGGAGGCCCGACCCTGACCTGTCGTCGTAGTAGAGCTCGACGGAGCTGAACTAATTTTTTTTATTTTTCCAAATCACTTAGCGACTTATGACACATCTCTTCTAATAAATAACAAATCGTCACACAAAAATACCACATCCTACATTAGAAATAACGACTCATATATTGTTAATAACACAGTATGTATACAACCAATGGATCGGGAGAAAAAGAATGAAATCACAAACGACACTAAAAAACAAATGAAAACTGCATAAATCACGTCGTTATTGACTCAATAATGTAAAATAGACCTCAATTTCTCATGGGTACCTCGAATTTATACCTATTACTTGCAAGAAACGGATATTATATTTTTCCTAAATCGTGTAAAAAAGAAATACATATAACATAACAAAAAATAACAAATGTCTTATGGTTAATAACAAATGGTGACTTAGAAGTAACACGTCTCTGAAAGATAATAACGCCTTGTTTGTCGTAAATAACACATTCTGTATACAACGATTGGATCGGGGGAAAAAGAACGAAAATCACAACGACACTAAAAAATATGATGAAAACTGCATAAATCTCGTCGTTATTGACTCGATAAGGTAAAATAGACCTCAATTTCTCATGGGTACGTCGAATTTATACCGATTAGTTGCAAGAAACAAATATTATATTTTCCCTAAATCGTGTAAAAAGAAATACTTATAACATAGCAAAAAATAACAAATGTCTTATGGGTAATAACAAATGTTGACTTAGAAGTAACACGTCGCTTAAAGGTAATAACACATTGTCTGTCGTAAATAACACATTCTGTATACAACCAATGGATCGGGAGAAAAGAACGAAAATCACAAACGACACTAAAAAATAGATGAAAACTGCATAAATCACGTCGTTTTTGACTCAATAATGTAAAATAGACCTCAATTTCTCATGGGTACCTCGAATTTATACCGATTACTTGCAATTTATGTCGAAATCTAGATTCGATTTACCATTATATTCTCGAATTGCACCCTAATTAGACAAGCAAATTCTACCTCGTGTGTCGTCAATATCACAGTGAATCCAACATGACATAATCGGTTGGATGGGGCAGTCCAATTTTTTTGTGTTCGTTTCAGTGTAAGAAAAGTATTCTGTAACTGGGTAACACAATATTATTGAAAAATAACGTGTCTGTTTCCTAAAGTAACAATATTCTGTAAGTGAGTAACATAATATTAGCGAAAAATAACGTGTCTGTTTCCTATAGTAACAATATAATGTAACTGAGTAACATAAAAAAGATCATTTTAGCAAGGGTATTTTCGTCAAATCATAGTTTTTGGTCCTTTAGCTCGAATTTTACATAAAGTAGGTCCTTTGAACTTATTATTTCTTTAATAGGGCCTGACAAGTAAATTGAAAAATTAGTGGGGCCTGACATAAAATTCCCCCTTTTTTTCCATCGATAGCTGCCTGGCCTTTTTTGTAGCCCTGATTGGAATACTTTTTTTGTTTAAGAAAAGAAATAGAGAATTAGTATTGTTTATTTTGAATATTTTGTACCGCTTTGGACCCGACCCTTTTCTGTTTGTGGCACATTTTTTTTCATGTTATTGCGTTTAGGTTTTTCATTTGAAACTTGAAATAATAAGCAAATCTCATTCCTTTTATATTCTTGGGCGAATATTTAGAGATCTCTTATGACATCACTAAGTAGCAGGGATTTTTATCAGATTATGCAGATGAAAAATCAGTAGATCAGCAGAGGAAATAAGAGAATTCAGCAGTTGGGAGCTGAAGTCGACTGATACAGTTCAGACGTTTTTAAATAAAGAAGCGCGCGTTTCACATTACACTATATACTTATAGAATCGGCTGTGCCATCGACGGTTTCTACTGAGAAGGATCTACGCGGGCTTTTCATATAAATTGAAGGCAGTGTGGAATGCGTGACTTAATCACTCTCTGTTTTATTTTCACTCTTTTCAGTTAGAGTTGATCTCTGTAATTCTCAAGAAGATCATCTTCTTCTTCTTGATCTGTAATCAAGCGTGCATCAATAAAGATCTAGGCTCGTTTGATCGTGGATGTAGGATTTGATTAATCCGAACCACGTTAATTCATTCTGTTTACAAGCTCACATTACACACACAAGCACTTCGATTTCTTGTTATGGTATCAGAGCGACTTCTAAACTGCGAATTGATTCGAGATTGAAAGGATGACAGAAGAAACAGCGCCACCTTCAAGCACGATGAACGCCTCAATCTTGGCAAATGATCCATACTTTCTGAATTCCAATGACCACTCAGGCCAGCTTCTTGTTCATGAGCAACTAAATGGGGAAAACTATGCCACATGGAATAGAGCAATGATGATAGCTCTTATCGGCAGGAACAAAGAGGGTTTCGTCAATGGGGATCTTCGGCCGCCAGCAGCTAATGACAAGGATAAGGTGAATGCGTGGAAAAGAAATAACAACGTGGTGATTTCATGGATATTGAATTCAGTTTCAAAAGAAATTTCAGCGAGCATTCTATATAGCTCTTTAGCTAGGGATGTGTGGGTTGATTTGGAGGAAAGGTTTGGGCAAACCAATAAACCAAGAATCTTTCAATTAAAGAAGGAGTTGATCAATCTAGCGCAAGGAAGCAATAGCATCTCAGTCTACTACACCAAACTCAAGACTTTGTGGGAAGAACTGTCGAATTATAGGCCTCATTGTCAATGCACCTGTGGAGGTGTTAAGCCATTAAAGGACTACTTCGATGAAGAATATGTTCTTACTTTCATGATGGGGTTGAACGAGTCATACTCCCAAATCAGAGGTCAAATTCTGACCATGGATCCTCTCCCTGCTATCAACAAGGTCTTTGCGTTGCTGAGTCAAGAGGAGAAGCAACGTTCAATGGTGCTTGGGCCAGTCAGAGGATTGGATGATCACAGCCACAACATGGCATTGCTGTCAGCAAGGAATAATCAAGAAAACTCCAAGAAAGCCTTCTATCCTCAGAAAAGGGACTCAATGAGGCCATTCTGCACTCACTGCAGCAAAAGGGGTCACACCATCGAGAACTGCTACCAACTGCACGGTTACCCACCAGGTTTTAGACAGAATTCTAAGTTTAAACCAGCTAGGGTCAATCAGACATCAGTGGAGGCTCCACAGATCCTTGCACTATCAGTTCAAATGGAAAAGGGGCATGATGCTACAGCAAAGAATCCTCTGATCCAGCTACAGGTCACAGCATAGCAGCTGCAGAGTCTCAAGTCCTTGATAAGTCAATCTACTGCTAACCTGCCAACAGAATCTGTGGACATTGCACAATCAGCTGAAAAAGGGACAGTTATATGTTTATCATTCAATTTACCTGATCTGACTAATAGTAATGTCTGGTTGGTTGATTCTGGTGCAACAATGCACATTTCTGGCAGCAAGTTCTTACTGCATGACTTGCATCCAATAGAAAAGTCTGAGGTAATTCTGCCTGATAACAGTGTCATTGAGGTCAACCAAGCAGGGAGTTATCCTTTGAATAATCATATTACTCTGACTAATGTACTATATGTTCCACAGTTTTGTTTCAATCTCATATCAGTGAGCTCTCTGATCAGCAACAGCAGATGCAGTGTTGTTTCTCATACTAACCACTTTCAAATACAGGATGCTTCTCACAATGTGATTGGCAAGGGTAGGCTATTGGCAGGGCTGTATGTCATCAAAGCTGATCATGTCCAGCAAACTGATAAGGATACATGTAGAACTGTTTTCTTGAATAAATTGTCTGCAAACCTTTGGCACAGTAGGTTAGGGCATCCCTCCCATAAGGTGTTAGATATCCTCAAGCAATCCCTTAGAAATGATGATCAACAGCAGAATACCATTTGTAAAATCTGCCCTTTGGCAAAACAGAAAAGAAAACCTTTTCCTGATAAACCAAAATCAGCTTGTTCAATCTTTGATCTAGTCCACTGTGATCTTTGGGGGCCCTTACATGAGCCATCTTATTTAGGGCACAGATATTTTGTTACCTTAGGTTATGATCATTCGAGGTTTACATGGACCTTTTTAATAAAACATAAATCTGATGTGCAGACTGTAATCCCTTATTTCTTGGCATATGTTGAGACACAATTTGCTTGTAAAGTCAAGACCTTTAGGACAGACAATGCAAAGGAACTAAACATGACAGATTTGTTCCAAGCAAAAGGAATAATTCACTAACTATCTTGTGTAGAGACACCGCAACAAAATTCAGTGGTGGAAAGGAAGCATCAACACCTCTTGAATGTGGCACGAGCTTTGTATTTTCAGTCAGGAATCCCTATTAGTTTATGGTCAGAATGTATATTAACTGCTGCCTTCCTCATAAATAGGACACCCTCTGTGAATTTGGCAAATAAGAGTCCTTATGAACTCTTGTTCCAAAAGAGCTTTGATTATAGTGTCTTGCGAGTGTTTGGGTGCCTTTGTTTTTGTGCCACTCTTGCAGGGTCACGGAGGAAATTTGATCCAAGAGCAACAGAGTGCATCTTTCTAGGATACCCGAATGGAGTCAAAGGTTACAAAGTGATGGAACTTGCCACCAACAGGGTGTACATCTCTCAGGATGTCACATTTACAGAGGATATATTCCCACTCAAGAACCAGTCTGACTTCATTGCAGACAATCCTTTTCCCTCACATGTGCTGCCCAGAACCTGTGAAGTGGATGGTGGACAAGATGATGAGCCCTCATTCCAGGAATTAGGAGCTGGTGGGGGACTGTCATCAGGTCATACAGAAGACCTTCATCAGCAGCAATCTGAGGCTGTCCAAGAACTACAACAGTTTGAAGATCAGGGAGATGTAGGAGTCTTGAATGACTCACTTCAGACTGAAACTGAAGAAGGGATCACTGAGGCACCAGAAATACCAGAGTTGCATACCAGATCAGGGAGGCCTACAAAGAAGCCCTCATACCTGGCAGACTATCACTGCAACAACCTAGTGGGAAAGAGAGTCTTATATCCTATATCAGATGTCCTATCTTATCAGAATTTCTCAGGGGCTTTCCAGACATGGATCAGCAATGTCTCTACTGCAGTAGAACCAAGAACATATAAACAAGCTTCTTGTTCTGAAGACTGGCTACAAGCCATGAGGGAAGAACTGAAGGCTTTGGAAGAAAATAACACATGGACTGTGATGGATCTACCTAGTGGGAAGAAATCTATAGGTTGCCGTTGGGTATTCAAGATCAAACACAATTCAATGGGTAGGATAGAAAAGTACAAGGCCCGTTTGGTGGCTAAAGGGTATGATCAACGGGAAGGAGTAGATTACATAGACACGTTTGCTCCGGTAGCCAAACCAAACACCATTAAAATCATCCTCTCTTTGGCCGCAAAACTTCAATGGGAGCTCGTTCAAATGGACGTCAATAATGCTTTTTTGAATGGAGAGTTAGTATAAGAGGTATACATGGACTTGCCACAGGGTTATACCCAAGATAATAAGGGGGCAGTGAGGAACAAGTTGGTTTGTAAACTGAATAAATTAATCTATGGCTTGAAGCAAGCCTCAAGAGAATGGAATAGAAGTTCACTAATGCTGTTACAGATTTTGGTTTCGTGCAAACTCAATCGGATCACACCCTTTTCATAAAAGGGAAAGGGAATGAGCTTCTCATCTTACTGGTTTATGTCGATGACATAATTCTTGCTGGACCATCCCATGACAGCATACAACAGGCTAAGAAGTTTTTGCACAGCTGCTTTAGAATTAAGGACCTAGGCGAATTGAAGTATTTTCTGGGAGTAGAGGTAGCAAGGAATGAAGAGGGAATCTATATCTCACAACGGCAATACACTCTTGAACTGCTTAAGGACACAGGATATCTCCATTCTAAGCCACTCAGTACACCCATGAGCACAAGCCAAGTGATCACAGAATCTGATGGTACTCTGCTGCCGGACCCTTTTCAGTATAGAAGACTGGCTGGGAGGCTACTCTACTTGACATTCACACGGCCAGACATTGTCTTTACGGTGCATAAGCTGAGTCAATTCATCTCTCAACCAAGAACAGTTCATATGGCAGCAGCTCATCACCTACTCAGGTACCTGAAGAATTCACCTGGGCAGGGAATACACTTGGGATCAGACCAGAATTTTGGCTTGAGAGCCTTCTCAGATGCGGATTGGGCATCTTGCAGGGACACACGAAAGCCTACATCAGGGTATTGCACATTTCTTGGAGACTCACTGATAACCTGGAAGGCTAAAAAGCAGGTAACAGTTTCAAGATCTTCAACTGAAGCAGAGTACCGAGCATTAGCAACTTCAGTAGCAGAGGTGCTTTGGATTAGGAATTTGCTGACAGAATTAAGCATGCCTCTGGGACATAGACCTGTAGTCTATTGCGACAACCAATCGGCCTTAAAACTGGCATCCAATCCTAAGTTTCACGAAAGGTCGAAGCACATCGAGATCGATTGCCACTTCATCCGTCATCATGTAGCTAATGGATTGATCAAGCTCCTCCCTATCAGATCAGAACATAACCTAGCAGACCTGTTCACTAAACCACTACCTGCAGTTCACTTGCAAGATTTTCTAGTCAAGATGTCGGTCATTAACTTGTACCTTCCATCTTGCGGGGGGATATCAGATTATGCAGATGAAAAATCAGTAGATCAGCAGAGGAAATAAGAGAATTCAGCAGTTGGGAGCTGAAGTCGACTGATACAGTTAAGGCGTTTTTAAATAAAGAAGCGCGCGTTTCACATTACACTATATACTTATAGAATCGGCTGTGCCATCAACGGTTTCTACTGAGAAGGAATTACGCGGGCTTTTCATATAAATTGAAGGCAGTGTGGAATGCGTGACTTAATCACTCTCTGTTTTATCTTCACTCTTTTCAGTTAGAGTTGATCTCTGTAATTCTCAAGAAGATCATCTTCTTCTTCTTGATCTGTAATCAAGCGTGCATCAATAAAGATCTAGGCTCGTTTGATCGTGGATGTAGGATTTGATTAATCCGAACCACGTTAATTCATTCTGTTTACAAGCTCACATTACACACACAAGCACTTCGATTTCTTGTTAATTTTTTGGGTGGAAAAAACACAAATATTAAACTGTGTTGTTATTATAAATTGTGAAAGAAAATATGAATTCGGATTTGCATTGACTTACGAGGCGTGTTAGGTTATGTAATCACATGCAATAAAAACAAAAGGAAGACACCATTTCGAAGCCTTTTTCTGTGGAATTATTGGTTCCAATCACGAGCCTTGTCTACCCTTAAAGAAAATATCATCGCCATCTTTGTCCAAATCATATACCTTTACACCTTTATTGATTTCCTATATATCATCATTACTTTTCGATGATCTTCGTGACCTTTTGATATTAATTTTATTATGTGGTTACTTGCGTTGCACGTGTTGCATCGCATAAAAAGGTTTTATTTATATCTCTTTCTTGTTGTGTTGGAAATCTTGTACTCGTACAAGTGTTCCCACTTTCTTACAAACCCTAAGATTTTTCCCCTATGATGATCATCCAAATATTTAAACATAACGTTATCAAATAAACACTCCGTCTAAAAGCTTAAATATAACATGCCATGTTTTTGTATTTTTTGTTTCGAACACGTCTTTTCAAGTTTAGGCTGATTTCTTTTTGTAATCCAATGATTTCCTTTTGTAATCGAATCTTAAACGCGTTACAGATTGTTAAGAGGATTCATATATCTATGATCTTCTGACCGTAATATGATGTCATGTTAAGTAATCAGTTAATAATAAATTAGATTAAGTTTGGACTGTTAATTTGATATAGTTTATTTCCAAAGTTACCATCAACGTTTCAAAACTTGATTGAGAGAAATATCTAGGCTACTATTATCTAGGCTAGACAAACATATGCTCCGATAACAATTCCATTACATAACATCAATGCCAAACTCACGAGAAATAATGACGTGGACAAAAGAGGAGCCTCGAAGTCATTACATGCATGCTGCAATTAATTATCTCCACGACTTTGTATGATGAAAGGGTTCCAAAAAAAGTCGAATTTTGAAATAATTAAATTCTTGATGAATGGATCATTTTGGGTAATACAAGTTATCTTTTTGCGGGAAAAATCTAACAATGTCAAACTTTTCGTCCACCAGTAATATGTCCTTCATTCTGTTCATCGCAAGAGTTTGACAAAAATGGGATTACTTCCTTTTTTTTTTTATGGTACGTGATGTTCCTGATGTATTCCTCTTTATCCTTTTTCTTACTTACGGTCCTATTTAATTTTACGGTTATGGTATATGTTTGGTCGATAAACATGCATTTATAAACATTGAAGGATATTCGACGGTCGAAGCGTAATTATACTTACACGTCAAATATAAATCTTGGTACAACTTTGCATGACGATTCTCTCTTTGGACATTTGGCTAGTTATGCCCTGTCAGAAGGTTTGTTAAAGAAAAAATAATTACCTTATCAATCACCGTTTAAATGTTTTGTAACTGCTACTTAAATACTTGAATGACTTTTTAAAAGTCTTTTGGTAAATTACATGTAATTTTAGAAAATAACATAATATGTTATCCAAAATAACTCTTGTCTGACGACTGACATTATCGTTTTACTCCATACATACAATTTTATATACGTCGTGGGTGACTCCATCGGGGAATAAAACTACTAAATCCCAAAAAAATACATCAGAAACAAAATAAAAATCAAGGAAAAATCGCAAGTGGAACAGTTTCTTTGACCCGTTCCAACTTCATTTGTAAGAACTTGCAAACTGTAAACATATGTGGGGCCATCATTTCCAAATGCAGATACATAATTTTTATTGGTATTTTTAATTAAATAAACATAAAAATAATAAGTATTAACAAAATAAACAGAATTTCAAAATTATTAATAAAATAGCGACTTTCGTATTCCCAGATTACGAGTTACGTAACTCGTATTCTGGGATTACGAGTTACAATCCGTCTGGCGCGTGCGACATACATGGCGTAACTTGTATTCGTAACTCGTAATCTGGGAATACGAATTAGATCTGGTTTTAATAAAACCCTACAACGCGAAGAAGACGAGCCGACGTCGACCCAACCGACGACGACGAAGCGAGCACGAGCCCTCTGCGCCGCCTGCGCCGCCGCCTGCCGAGCCCACTGCGCCGCCGCCTGCCACGACGAAGAAGCCGCCGCGAACACACTGCCGAGCCTCCTGCGCCGCCGCTCCGACCTGCCCCCCCGCCCCGCTGCCCCGCCCTGCCCCCTGTCCCGCCGCAGCGCCCTGCCCCGCCGCACCGACCCGTCCTGCTGCCCCGCCACCCCGTCGCTGCCCCGCCACCCGTCGCAACCCACTGCGCCGCCGCCCCGCCCTGCCCCGCCGCACCGCCCTGCCCCCACCGCGCCGACCCGCCCCACTGCTCGGCCACCCGAGACGCTGCCCCGCCACCCCGTCGCAACCCACTGCCCCGCCGCCCGCCGACCCCACTTGCCCGCCACCCGGCCCGCCTAACCGACCCGTCCTGCTGCCCGGCTGCCGCGACCCGCCGGCCCGCCGCACCGACCCGTCCCGCTGCCCGGCCGCCGCGACCCGCCGACCCGTTTTCCAGACGACGTCCTACGCGTGAATAATTTTGGTTAGCCCGTTACGATCCGAAATATATTTTTTTTTGCGTTAATTTCATTATTATCAAATGTTTTTTATTGATTGTTGATTTGTTTGGTTTGTTGTTTTTAAATGTAGAATGGATATCGATTCTACTTACGGGCCTATTGATAGTTCGGTGTTGCCGATGCAGTCAAATCACCGTAGTAGGGATTTGTTGTTAGATGCGACAGCGATAGATAGAACTATTAAGATTAGAGCGTTAGAGAATGTAGTGTGGGGTACTAGAGAAGCACCGAACGTCCTTCACGGTCGCTTACTAGGAAAGTTGAACGTTATGGGTCTGTACCACGTCTACAGCTGTATGTCGCAGAGGGTTGACCCTCATTTGATTACAGCGTTGGTAGAACGTTGGGGGAAGGAGACCCATACGTTTCATTTTTGGGTTGGGGAGGCGACCGTTACCTTACAGGACGTAGGTATCTTGTGGGGGTTGCCTGTAGATGGTAGCTGTGTCTCTGGGGTCATCCATACTAGGACAGCCACACAGTGGATGGGCGATGAGGAGTTGCTAGGTTTTAGACCGCCTGCGGAAAAAATTAGGGGGTCATCGCTTTCGATGAAGTCGTTATCGACTTGGTTGTTGAACCATCCGATAACGGATGATAGCGATGAGGAAGAGGTCGAACAATCGGCACAGGGTTATGCGATGCTGCTCTTCGGTGCGGTGATGTTCCCCGATTGTAGCGCCAACACCGTATCATTGACTTACCTTCAGCTGTTGGAGGATATTGAGGAGGTGAGCACATATAGTTGGGGCAGTGCGGTGCTGGCGTTCCTATACAGAGAGCTTTGTTCGGCATGCGAGCCGAAAAAGCTAAATATAGGCGGACCCCTACGGCTGTTGCAGGTAATTAAATAATAAACGTTATTTTATTTTAATGGTTTTAAACATTTATTTAGAACAATTGATTTGTTTTAGGCATGGACATATGTGAGGATTTTGCCATTTCAGCCAGTACGGGGTGATCTTCGTATCACGATGGAGCCCCAGGTCGTCGACGTGTAGCGCCCTGTTTCCTATTACCTTTTTACGCAACTATAAAATATTCATATAAATTTTTCGCGATTCCCATAACCATTTCCTTTAACAAAAACGGGTGCGTACATCCGGTCTAATCCCTTTTCACAATAATGTACATATATGTACCTATCATATAAGTCACAAAATGCAACAGTCTACATCCGTTTCTATTCTATATGCTAACGATGAACCAGAGGGGGTAGGAGGAGAGCGTAGCTGGCCAACCTTGAATCCATGTGTTATGATATGCTTTTTACGCAGCCTGCTAATTATCTACAACAACTGTGAAGACACCGATTCAGAGTATGATCGCAACATGTTGATTAATACAAGTAACAATAAAATAAACAGTAATCCGTTCCTTTCCATCAATATCGTAACCATGTCATTTCAAATCACATAATCATCGTTCATATAACGGTCATTCATAGGATCCGTAGATCACATGCCATTTCTATATGTCCATTTATTTTGATACTCCCGTTATAGACTAGCTAGACTGTACTGTACGCCCAGTCGGCGCCCATGCATGGGACTCTATAACCATGTCGTAATCCCCCGATTTGTAGGGATACGTATTGCCTGTACAGGACTCTATAAGATTCCCCGATTTGTAGGGATATATGCCGTAGCATCCGTATCATACCATCTGTAGTCGTAGCAGTCATAACGGTTTCTCCCTTATTTTATATGTATGCAATGCTATATAAAATACCTTATCTGACACGTAAATCATATAAAAGCACCTTTCGGTCACATAATTCACATCAATCCATGAATATCATATAAAGCATGTAATCACATAAGGCACATAAGGTACATGTCGCAATCATACTCACAAGTTTCGCCTATTTTCTCCGCTCGCTTAAGCAACCTTGTCCTTGCCCTTATCGGCCTCCTGACCTATACAATTATTTTATCCGTAAATATGAAATTCCTATAATGACATGCGTGCGTGATGTGCATGCTTTATTATGCATGATCGTTCCTATCCGTAGCCTTTACCTTTCTGTTCGTTACTTATAATATATTAAACTCTTGGCTTAGAAGTTATATTTTTAATCAACATTGAAACCTGTATTAAAAATTGGTAATTGCACTATACCGAAAATATTATTGAAAACCCTAGTTGTTATTGTGTTGAAAACCCTAATTCCACAGATATATACATATTGTTCTATTATATATATAAGTGTTTTATTTTATTTTTTGATGATGTTGATTTTCTCAAGCCTAAAGAAATCTCTTTATCGAAATTTATATCCTATGTTTAATTATTAATTTAAATCCTATTATAGGATTTCGAAATAATTCTTCTCATTTCATTTCATTTCAAGATTTCGAGATTCTATCACTGTATTTCTAAATCTCGAAATCTATTCTTATTAAAATCTTAGTAGTACATGTCGAGGTCTTCAATTATAACACATGTCGAAATCTTCAAATATAACATGTCGAGGTTTTCAAGTGACATCGAGATCTAATTCGAGATCTGCCAAATTGACTTCGAGATTTTATTCTAAATTCTATGATATCTCGATATCAACATAATCGACATTATATGTAATTATATCTCTAGATCTCAACATTTCATCCCTCTTATGAAATCCTATATAAGTTATCAACATTTATCATCTCTTCAAAGTATAATATGTCGAGATTTATGTCCCATGATTCTTACCAATCTCGATATTATAGCTCGAGATGTACTTAGTTTATTTCGATATTTTGTAATGAATCTTGAAACATATCTCGACATTCTCTAACTCGAGATCTTCTTTTCTAATGAATTATCATAACTCGAAATCATATGTCGAGTTTTATCTAGTTCTTCTCGAGATTTATACCTCGAGATAACTATCTCATAATTCGAAAGTATTCATATAATCAGACTTTTACCTATGAAAGTTCCTACTTTGCTAAGAATAATTTCTTCAAAAGATTTGAACCTTTCCAGACTCTAACGTGTGTTTAATACCAAAAACCATTCAGCTAAGCATGAAAGTTATCCATCTAAGCATGCATGAAATCCTTTCAAAAACCTAGGAAAACCCTAATATTTTTAAGGATATAAAGAGCCTCACTGACTAATTTAAATTATTTGTATACCGTTTACAAATCAACTGGAATAAACATGAACTAGTGCCAATTATACATGTTAGTACTTGTAACAAGTTATGTCTTAACTTAAAATACAAAAATCATGGTGGGATTCATACCTTTCTTTAAGCTTTTGTTTTGACCATCGTTTGAATTCTCTGTTTCTTCCCTATGCCTATTTTTCGTGAGTTATCAAAAATGATAGGAACTAATTTTTTTTTCTTCTTCTTATCCATGGTTACGTGTTGAGTTAAACAAATGACATGGACCTTCCATATATCGTTATCATAATCTATCTAATAGGTATTATTTTATTTATTGACTAACTTTTCTTTATGACTAAGTTTTCCATATCTGTTCTTATATCACACGCTTCATATTGAGAACTAAAGTTCTCGTGCTCTATTGTAAGGAATTCTCGCAATCTTTGAGTAAAGAATTTCGAAGTCTTTATTGTATGAATCTCGAAATCCTTGAATAAAGGACTTCGAAGTCTTTGATGAATGAATCTTGAAATGTGGAGTGAAGGATTTCGATGTCTTTAATGAATAAATATCTGAATCCTTATAAAGAAAAGTTTCGACATTATACCTGAAGGTTTTCGAGACTTTCTTTAACCATACTTTAATATTATTTAAATATTTCTTCCCCTTTAAAGAATCTCAAAATATTACCAAACTTCCTGATTTATTTACTCACTTCAATTAATATATAAAGTTTCTCAAAACTTGAGAAAACCCTAGAAAGCTCATACTTAGAAATATTCTAATTCCCTAACATTCACTTCTTCACTACTTATTTCTTTGAGAACCTAGAATTATAATACTTTAAATACCTTATTCTACCTATACCTCTTTGTTAAAATAACTTATATGAGTGCATGAATTTATGTAAATGCATGAAATTATGATATATGGTTTCAGTTCCTGACACGACGGGATACTCTTACCGGGCCCGCCACATGTTGCGAGGTCTGGTCGTTCTTCCGAAAGTTGCGAAATTTTTTACAATCTTACTTTTATAAATGTTGTATAAATATTTGACAGGTGGAACTCATTCTTCGATTTTACTACGTCGACGAATTCGAACGTACGCACGATCCGCGAGTGCATTTATCGCATGCAGCCGCATCAATTTGCGTGGACTCCGTACAACATGGCGGCCCCAGAGATTGCCGCTCTTCCTCCAGCGTGCTTACCGATCGCTTGTCGATCGAGGTGTCCACTGATATTCTTCAATATCGTGGAGTTCCACTACCCCGAACGAGTACTGCGTCAATTCGGAATAGTCCAAGGAATTCCCATTAATCCGCCGTATCGAGATACGAATCTTTATACGTACGAGCGTCGACAGCGGTCGGGGATGGATTGGAGAACACATCATGCATACTGGATTGGGTTATGGGATGAACGAGAGGGCGCCGTCGTGAATGGTCCTCCGGCGACTACCTTCAGCTCGGTGGAGGACGGATATTTCGAGTGGTACTATTGGATCACTCGACTCTACATATCTCCTCATGCGAGGGAGATGTCACAGGGCTTCCAGATGGGGGATGCCGTGTTAATGTCGACCATCGTAAGTTTAATTTATGTACTAATGTTATTTGACTAATAGCCCAAATTATATAATTTACTTTTCGATCTTTAGGAACGCGGGGTTCACGACAGCCTTCACTACGCGGAGACCGGCGAGCATGACCAGTCGATCAGTTTACTGCGGCAGATGGACAACATGTTTATCTCGCGACGCCGAACTCGACGAAGCAGTGGGCCATCTCAGGCACACGAGGCCGGAACATCTCACGCACAGGAGGCCGGAACATCTTACGCACACGAGGCCGGAACATATCACGCACACGATGTCAGACAATCTCAAGAATATGTGGCCGGAACATCTCAGGTGCACGCAGATGTGAACCCGTCCTTCTTCGACGACTTTTCGCCCTTTTTCCAATCGTCTGCAAGCCAACACATCTCACAGCAGCCTTATATGGACCATCAGGTATATTCCTTCAATTTGGCATTTAAAGCGATCAAATTAGTTACTAAAATTCAAATTTCGTTATCAAATTTTAGGCGTTTACGACACCTCCACGACCGCGACGACCTCGAAGTCCGGATGATGATGCTGAGCAAGGTAACCGTCGAGGAAATCGAGTACGTAGGCCAGCTCTGTGGCGACCCTCACTTTCTAATACTGATTAGTGGCGGATTTTCGCAACGTAAGTCGCGGAAGACCCGTTTAATTAAAAACTTTTTCCTAAATAAAATATATTACCATAATATTCGTCTACATCGTCATCACTATACAAGGGCCGTAGCCCCAAAATAACAAGACGCTCAAAACCCTAATCGCTTCACAGGTCGCATCCATGTACAGCCCCGCCCTCAAAAGTCCGTGGAGCACCGCCGTCAGCCCGCCTCAGCCTCGACGCGCATCAACGTCGGGCTCGGTACCTACAACACGTAAAACCCTGAGCTATTTGCTCAGTAGGTGAAATATGCGTGAATGCAGCGTGCGCTCGATCCCATCCCATACACCTCACAAATGTACGCTCGACCCATCACAACTCATCACATCCCATGACTCCCCGTGACTCTACACTACACCCTCGGGTATCCCACTCAGGTCGCTTTAGAATGGGAAGGCTTCTCAGGTCTCGTTAGAGTCGCCCATTTCCCCGAGTTGAGGTTCACGTTCGGTCTGTCCACTCAGGTCTCTTTAGAGCGGTACGTACTAGAACCTTTCCCTCGCCTATCGCTCGCTCGGCCCACTCAGGTCACTTTAGAGTGGTACCTACTGGAGCACGGGCAGCCTACTCAGGTCTCTTTAGAGCGGCCTTCACCCACCCTCTATCCGACAAACGGACCAACACCACTCGTCGACTCCCCAAACGTTACCGTTCCGTACGGTACTCAACCCCCTCGCACTGACATGGAATGCAAGTGCAGTGCAAATAACATATGACGTGCAACGTGGTTACATATGACGTGCGAAAATATTTAAAACACATAAAACATGTAATCATAGAATTCACGTAATCATATAATTCACATATTCACATAATTCATATAATCATGTACATATAATAATACAACATAGATTCACATGAACGGGTTACGTGTCGTAGATGAAAAATCACCTACCTGTCCTCCCGATATTGCTAAATGAGAGGCCTGATGGAATCCCTATAAGTCGATTCTCTGAATAAATAAATATTATTAGTTTATGAGCTAGTTCTTGAAAACCCTAAAATTTATAGAAACCTAGAAATAATGAAATTCCCAATAAATAAATAATACCCTTAAAATATCGAAATTTATTAAATGTCGAAATCTAGTCATGGACAATGTCGACGTCTTATAAAATGTCGAAACCCTCAAAAACAATTATAAATGTCGAGACTTATTGTTGAAAGTAAATATCGATGTCATCATAAAATCTCGGGATTCTTAATAGGCTTTCTCGAGATCTTTTGTTAGGAAATGGATGTCGAGGTTATCAATTGATATCGACATCCTATAAATGTCGGGATATAAAATGTCGAGTGATGAATGTCGAGGTCCTTTGTCGGGAAACAAATGTCGAGACCTTTACACATATCGATATCTTCTTATTACTTATATATGTTTCGACATTTTCCTATTACTATCAACCATGCAACTCGACTTCTATCACTATTGCACTCAACATATATTATTTCCTATTACTATCAAATATATATATACGAAAAGAAGTCGAGAATATATGTGGCTCGACATTTATATATGTCTCGACATCTCATCATGAAGTTACTAAATCTCGGCATCTTACTAAATAACAAATGTCGAGAAATATCCTACAATATCGACATCTTACTAAATACCAAATGTCGAGACCACTATTTATTGAAAATGTCGAAACCCTTATAGAATGTCGAGTTCTTATACATACCGAGATTTCATTCGACATTTTTCCTAACTATAACTCGAGATTCTATAATATCGAAATCTTACCTACGATTAAGATCAGCTTCGAAAATCATTCCTAACCCAGAATATGGTACACCCTAAAACATCGAATTCTCAATACATCACATGGTTCAAAAATCATTAAAACATATAAACATAAGGACTTATGATCATACTTCGAAACTTAAAGATTTAGGGTTTTCTAACTATGATAGTTACGGATCCTCCTATGATTAACATAAGATTATATATAAATATATACATATTGAAAACATATTAAGCTGAGGTTTACTAATCTCGAAACCTTTGCATACCTTTCTTTGAGGAATATGTTGTTTAATCTTTGATGAAGTCACCAAGTTCTTGTTTTAGCTGTTCGTGTTTCAGCTTGGAATTCTTTTCGTTCTTTTGAGTTCTTAAAGTTCATCAAATACAATAGATATACATGAGAACTTTGAATTGTGTGTGATTAGACAAGGAGTTGACGTGTTTTTCCTCAAACTTAGGTAATGTGATTATAACTTATCCTACTTGAATTTCTTTGGGCCTTATTTATATGTTAGTTATAGTCCAAATTAATTTCCTCCCATATAATTATCCTTAGGCATTTCTTTGATTAGGTTTCGAAATTAGTTTTGACACTATCAGAGTTTGTGTTTTTACTCCTAGAATTTAAATTGTTTTATTAAGATTCTTAATTCACTAAATTACACCGTTAATTATAACAAAATCCCGTCTTAAAATTTACGGGTATTACATCCTCCCCCCCTTAAAAGAATTTCGTCCCCGAAATTACGCGAAGCGGATAACTCGGGTAACGATTTCTCCTATCCCTTGATTTATCAGTACCCTATTAAGGTACCTTTCCTATTTAATTTAGGCGACACATTTAAATGTGTGTCCCACTTTCTTGGATCAACAATTTATTTTTTTTTTATGTCTAGACTCGCCCACATATCTTCTACATTCTCTAAGCATATTTCCACCACACTTACCGCTGCGTAACTCTAACATCTAACATGATTTACTTAAATGGAGTTGGGATCATCCTCACTTTCGTCACACATTTATTCCACACAAATAAACATGCGACTCCGAATGGGTATGCTTATAAGCATTTTGAGTTACCTGTCATCCTTGATGGACTCGGTTCTTCTTCTTCGCTTGTTAAAGCGTATACTCGGGCTGGTGCCAGTGGAGGTCGTACTGGCATTGGGGCTGGGTTTCTGGGACGATATTCTTGACAGTTTTTTACAACATGTCCCAGCTTTCCGCACTTGAAACATTGCGGATTGAATTTAGGTCCGACTCCGAAACAAACGCCGGTATGATATCGTCCGCATTGCGGACATTGGGGATTGATAGTTGGGGGTCGAAACGGAATATTTGTTGCCCCTAAGTTTGGTCTCGGTCGCCAGTTTTGTGGTCCCTGGCGATAATTCTGGTTATTATTGGGGCCTACTTCGAAGTACTGCCGTTTCTTACTTCCGTTTCCTTGATGATTATCCATTTTCTTCTTCGCCTCCTGAGATGCCAAAATTTGGGATTCCGCTTGCTCTGCAATCATTGCTCGTTCCGCCACATGAGCAAATGCTACTCCTCGCGTTCCTGCCATGCTAACATCTCGGTAGATCTCCGGTTTGAGACCTACCTGGAACCGTTCGATCTTTAGGGCGTCGTTCGCCACCATGTGCGGGGCGAAGCGGGACAGTTCCTCAAACTTGCGAATATATTCCGCGATAGGTCTTTCGCCCTGTTTGAGATTTATGAACTCGTTCATCTTTCGAGTTCGGTCATAGGTCGTGAAATATTTGTCGCGGAACAGTTCTTTGAACCTTTCCCACGACATGGTCATTGGGTCCTCTAAGATTTTAATGGTGTCCCACCAAAATCTTGCGTTCCCTCGAAGCATAGAGATTGCGCACAATACTTGCTCATTCTCTGGGACTCGACCGTATAGGAACATGTCTTCGACTGTGCGCAGCCAGTCGTCAGCCATAGTAGGGTCAATGGCATCCTCGAAGGTCGGAGGGTTTAATTTCCGGAACCGTTCTCCTATGATCTCTATACGTTCAGGCTGAGGAGACAGTTGGGGTACGGAGGAAACTTGATGATGGATAAGAGCATTAATCTGATCCGATTGTCGCTGGATCAGTTCTGTAAGCCTCATAATGGTCGAGTCGCGTTCATGTACTGGGGACTCAGGTTCGTCCCTACGACTCGAACTACCTACGTTCTCTCTACGAGTTTTCGGCATTCTTATTCCTATTATCTACAAATAGCCAGGTAAGAAACACATCATTTTAAACACATAATCATATCGTACCGTAAAACTTATAGGCAAGGCCGATTCTCCAGGCTTTTGAGCGGCTGTACATGGACAGTCTACAGAATCTATATCCTAAGCTCTGATACCACCTGTAGCGACCCTCACTTTCTAATACTGATTAGTGGCGGATTTTCGCAACGTAAGTCGCGGAAGACCCGTTTAATTAAAAACTTTTTCCTAAATAAAATATATTACCATAATATTCGTCTACATCGTCATCACTATACAAGGGCCGTAGCCCCAAAATAACAAGACGCTCAAAACCCTAATCGCTCCACAGGTCGCATCCATGTACAGCCCCGCCCTCAAAAGTCCGTGGAGCACCGCCGTCAGCCCGCCTCAGCCTCGACGCGCATCAACGTCGGGCTCGGTACCTACAACACGTAAAACCCTGAGCTATTTGCTCAGTAGGTGAAATATGCGTGAATGCAGCGTGCGCTCGATCCCATCCCATACACCTCACAAATGTACGCTCGACCCATCACAACTCATCACATCCCATGACTCCCCGTGACTCTACACTACACCCTCGGGTATCCCACTCAGGTCGCTTTAGAATGGGAAGGCTTCTCAGGTCTCGTTAGAGTCGCCCATTTCCCCGAGTTGAGGTTCACGTTCGGTCTGTCCACTCAGGTCTCTTTAGAGCGGTACGTACTAGAACCTTTCCCTCGCCTATCGCTCGCTCGGGCCACTCAGGTCACTTTAGAGTGGTACCTACTGGAGCACGGGCAGCCTACTCAGGTCTCTTTAGAGCGGCCTTCACCCACCCTCTATCCGACAAACGGACCAACACCACTCGTCGACTCCCCAAACGTTACCGTTCCGTACGGTACTCAACCCCCTCGCACTGACATGGAATGCAAGTGCAGTGCAAATAACATATGACGTGCAACGTGGTTACATATGACGTGCGAAAATATTTAAAACACATAAACATGTAATCATAGAATTCACGTAATCATATAATTCACATATTCACATAATTCATATAATCATGTACATATAATAATACAACATAGATTCACATGAACGGGTTACGTGTCGTAGATGAAAAATCACCTACCTGTCCTCCCGATATTGCTAAATGAGAGGCCTGATGGAATCCCTATAAGTCGATTCTCTGAATAAATAAATATTATTAGTTTATGAGCTAGTTCTTGAAAACCCTAAAATTTATAGAAACCTAGAAATAATGAAATTCCCAATAAATAAATAATACCCTTAAAATATCGAAATTTATTAAATGTCGAAATCTAGTCATGGACAATGTCGACGTCTTATAAAATGTCGAAACCCTCAAAAACAATTATAAATGTCGAGACTTATTGTTGAAAGTAAATATCGATGTCATCATAAAATCTCGGGATTCTTAATAGGCTTTCTCGAGATCTTTTGTTAGGAAATGGATGTCGAGGTTATCAATTGATATCGACATCCTATAAATGTCGGGATATAAAATGTCGAGTGATGAATGTCGAGGTCCTTTGTCGGGAAACAAATGTCGAGACCTTTACACATATCGATATCTTCTTATTACTTATATATGTTTCGACATTTTCCTATTACTATCAACCATGCAACTCGACTTCTATCACTATTGCACTCAACATATATTATTTCCTATTACTATCAAATATATATATACGAAAAGAAGTCGAGAATATATGTGGCTCGACATTTATATATGTCTCGACATCTCATCATGAAGTTACTAAATCTCGGCATCTTACTAAATAACAAATGTCGAGAAATATCCTACAATATCGACATCTTACTAAATACCAAATGTCGAGACCACTATTTATTGAAAATGTCGAAACCCTTATAGAATGTCGAGTTCTTATACATACCGAGATTTCATTCGACATTTTTCCTAACTATAACTCGAGATTCTATAATATCGAAATCTTACCTACGATTAAGATCAGCTTCGAAAATCATTCCTAACCCAGAATATGGTACACCCTAAAACATCGAATTCTCAATACATCACATGGTTCAAAAATCATTAAAACATATAAACATAAGGACTTATGATCATACTTCGAAACTTAAAGATTTAGGGTTTTCTAACTATGATAGTTACGGATCCTCCTATGATTAACATAAGATTATATATAAATATATACATATTGAAAACATATTAAGCTGAGGTTTACTAATCTCGAAACCTTTGCATACCTTTCTTTGAGGAATATGTTGTTTAATCTTTGATGAAGTCACCAAGTTCTTGTTTTAGCTGTTCGTGTTTCAGCTTGGAATTCTTTTCGTTCTTTTGAGTTCTTAAAGTTCATCAAATACAATAGATATACATGAGAACTTTGAATTGTGTGTGATTAGACAAGGAGTTGACGTGTTTTTCCTCAAACTTAGGTAATGTGATTATAACTTATCCTACTTGAATTTCTTTGGGCCTTATTTATATGTTAGTTATAGTCCAAATTAATTTCCTCCCATATAATTATCCTTAGGCATTTCTTTGATTAGGTTTCGAAATTAGTTTTGACACTATCAGAGTTTGTGTTTTTACTCCTAGAATTTAAATTGTTTTATTAAGATTCTTAATTCACTAAATTACACCGTTAATTATAACAAAATCCCGTCTTAAAATTTACGGGTATTACAGCCCCGTTGTGGTACTGGCGGTCATTTGGCTCATCATGGCCGATAGATCCTATGTGATGTTATAGATGTGTTTTGTAATGACTATTATGATTATATTATTGTTATTTTTATTGTATCTATTATTTTTTATTATTATTCTGTTATTATTATTATTATTCTGTTATTATCATTATTATTCCTATTCTATTATTATTTTATTTTATTATTTTTATTATTCTATTACTATTATTATATCTATTTATTATTATTATTATTATTCTATTATTAGTATTCTTTTATTATTCTTCTTTTATTAATATTATTATTCTATTACGATTATTATTATTATTATATTATTATTATTCTATTACTATTATTATATCTGTTTATTATTATTATTATTCTATTATTATTATATTATTCTTTTATTATTATCATTATTATTATTATTATTATTTTATTTAGTATTATTCTATAATTATTATTATATTATTATTCTATTATCATTATATTATTCTTTTATTATTATTATCATTATTGTCATTATTATTATTATTCTATAATTTTTATTATTATTATATTTAAATAATAATAATTATTATTTAATTATTATATTATATTACTATTATTATTATTTTTCCATTATTATTATTCAATTGTTATTATTATTATTATTATTATTTCATTTACTATTAAGAAATTCAATTCTGACAACACACTGGATATATAATACTAAAATGGTGAAACAACATTGTTATTTTCAACGGCTACCGCGTTGTCTAGCACGAGTTTCACCCCTATCCATCTCATTCCTGATGCGATTTCGACTATATCTACCGGGACCAGTTCTCTCTCGACGAGCTTCGTTATGAATAAGAGTCCAACCTTCGGGTGCCCAATAGCGTTCATCGTGCAATGGTTCACTGCTACATTCATATGTATGCAAATACTCATGCTTACTGTAATACTGCGCCACTAGACTACCGATGAATTTGCCATTGACGACAAGCTGCTTGTGCGTGAGAACATGGGATGTTGTACCTGCTCCAATTTCCACACGTGCATGTTCGAGCATTGATCCTTACCACATATGTGCGCTGATGAATTCCGGATGTTATGACTTCTGCTGTATGTTGTCGGACATCAAAACGGTATACAACGTGATCCCATGATTCTGCCGTCCAACTTTGAAACAATCTCGTTGCATAACGCGACCAATCCGTTTCATTATTCGCCATTAGGGACGATGCTTCTTGAAAGCGATCACGAAAATACTGTACGCACCTGTTAATTTCAAGAAATAAAAGAAAAAATCATAACAACGAAATTGGAATAAAAACTAGACCATCGTGATTAGAGCTACCTATGAAAAGTGAAATCGACAATTGCTCTTGCGGGCAGCATTCGAGCACCTTTTAACACCCCGTTGAGCCCTTCTGAGATATTAGTCATCATGACACCACATCGATAACCGCCGTCTTGTGCGAGCGTCCATTGCTCGACACCTACTTTTTCTATCCAAGGCTTCACTAGTTCATTAATTTGCGCAATCTGAGCCATAATGCGATCGAATTTATCCAATGTTGGCGCAGTACCGGCTCTATGACATAGATCCTTCAATTGTTGGTCCTTGAATTTTTTGTAGAAGTTTGACTTCACATGACGAAGACAGAAGCGATGCACTCCATTTGGTGGACGAAAGAATTCAGTGGCTTCAACTGCTCCCGTAAGACCTGTACACACCATATGCGCCACAAAGAGTCACTGATTTTACGCAAATACCGAGTAAATTACATTAATAAGATTATTGTGACGATCCGAAATAAGGCAAACCGATTGATTCTCTAGAACACATGTGTCCAAATGATCTAAGAACCATGTCCATGAGTGTGTACTTTCATTCGTGACGATGGCAAACACGAGGGGAAAGACGTTTTGGTTGGCGTCTAGCGACGTAGCAATCAATAATTTGTGTCTATATTTGGAATATAAATGCGTACCATCGACACAAACAACCTTGCGACAATGTTTGAAGCCATCGATGCTCGGTTTAAATGCCCAAAACACATACCCAAGTATGAAGTGTCCAGGTCTCCCTGTCTCCAGATGGAGCCACCTCACGATTGTCCCTGGATTGTAATGCTGCAACGCCTTCATAAATGTTGGGTGTTTGGTAACAGACTCCTCCCACGTACCGTAAACATTTTTCATAGCTCTTTTCAGACCATGCCAAGCTTGAATGTATGAGATATCGTAGACATATCTATCTTTCACTAGTTGTTGGACATTCTTGGGTAGGAATTGCGGATCGACTTTCACGGTTCCAACCAACATATCAGCAATAAAATTTCGAGAGATATTACGGTGTGTGCTCGCCAGCTTAGTCATATAGCAAGTGTGTGGACCTTCAAATTTTGTAATAGACCAGTAACCTTTTTTTGGCTTAAAGGATGCCTTCAGTCTCCAAGGGCAATCAGTTGTATGATCACATTGAACACTCAAACGTGTACTGCTGCTCTCGTTGACGTTGTACTCTCGTCTAGCAACCCTAATCGAAAAATCGTCGACGGCACACTGTAAATGTTTCTTAGTTTGAAAAATCATACCTCGACAAAACGTAGGGTTTTCTCTGTCGTAAAACTCCCCGTAACCACTGTAGTCGTCACCACCAGGAGGTGGCATTTGGTACGTTTGGAAAAATGGGGCGGGCTGAAACAGCATAGGAGCAGCAGAGTCAAGGGGAGTGGTATCATCTGGGGCATCGTCGTCGTTGTTCTCGTCGTCGTCGTTGGGATCGGGTAACTCGGACAGTGGATCCTCATCGTCCGCTTCGGAATCACTAACATCAACGTCTTCATCGGGTTCAGGCACAAATTATGCCACGCGTTCTGACACGGATTCTGGCATGTAGAATGGAACACCAAGCGTCGGCATCTCCAAAGAAACATTGCTGAACCCTGCCGTAACTGAGACAATGTCGGGGAAATCCGGACATGTATAACTCGAAGAACCAACTTCAAAATTCCAATGAGGCTCTTCGTTCAAATCAAAGTTTGAATTTTCAACTATTTCAACAAAAACCTCAACACAATTGTTCTCCGAGTCGGGATGTATAAAAAATTGTAGATCGTTGTCGTTGGAGATTTGAAAAAGCTGATGAAAGTGGCGGGAATGTTGATAGTATTCATTTTTTCCATGGACAATCAACGAACAACGACTACTATCAGCACCCGTAATTTCGAACAACAACGATATAAAATCGGAAAAATTGGTGTTGCGACGAATTCGCCTATACCCAACAGGGCGGATACTATATTTGATGGTAGAATCGGATGACTGAATTATTTCGCCGCCGAAATACACTACGACTTGTACGCGACTCGACACCATTGTTTGAGTTATTAAAAAATATCGACGAGGAATATGTTGATATCAGCGAGGGGGAGTTTATATAAAAACTTAAATCGTATGTTGGTGGTACGATTAAATATAACTCGAGGGGGGAGTTTATATAGAAACTTAAATCGTATGCTTGTACGAGTTAATATAACTCGTAAAACCAAAGTACGAATTAATATAAATCGTATCCTGGGAGTACGAGTTACGTGAATTATATAATTCACGTAACTCGTACTCCAAGAATACGAGATACTCGTATTATTGCCCGACACGCTGCATGGCCATGCAGGTTGGTCGGGCCCCCATAACTCGTATCATGGAGATACGAGTTAGAAACTCGTGTTCCCAGGATACGATTTACGGTGTCATGTCAGCCGCCATGTCAACAGTTGACCAGTCCACAGTAACTCGTACTCCCGGGGTACGAGCTACTATCTCGTATCTTTAGGATACGAGTTACGTGTGCCAGGTCAGGTCAATTGGTCAGCGGACCAGACTAATTCGTATTCCCAGAATACGAGTTACTAACTCGTATTCTGGGAGTACGAATGTTGCTATTTTATTAATGGTTTTCGGTTTACGTTTATTTTGTTAATGATATTTTTTTTGTTTATTTAATTAAAAATACCATCTTTATTTTCTTAATATAAAAAAGGAAATAAAGATGTAACGAAAGCAATTTTCTCCAGTCCAAAACGAGCAAATGAATATCGGAAGACACGTGGCAATCATTCATTCAATCGTCTACAAGATTCTCAGACCATTGTTGAAATTGAAGAGTAAACGATTTTATACCTCTTTTACTATTCTTGAAAACGAAGGAAACTAAAAAGAGTGGCAATATACAATGCTAATAGCTTAAGCCACAAGTTATTTGTTCGAATTTACAATAACTCCTCGACTATTGTGATCTTTCTGAACTTGAGATGATTTACATAGATCGAATAATTAACCTAGTTTTGTCAAGAAAATTTAGATTGGTAACTTATTGGGGATCAAAAGATCGGCGTTATAAATGTGTAACAAAATTTCTCATAATGGGTCCCAGTTCAATGGAAAAGTCGAACGTGTGCCTCTATTGTACGTTTATTTAAGAAATAAATAGTATAAATACTCACGAGCATATAACATTTACACCTACATATTAACTACAAAATAATATAAAATCATCAACTCCTTCCAAGAAAATGGAAGAAAATAAAAAGATAGGAGTATAGTATAGGTTGACATTTCACAAGTTGCATTGCAAGCCATAAAATTCATCGAAGTCCTACAAGTGGGCAATACAGTCATTACCCCATCCTACGTAAGTCAGGAACTTTGGAGAATTAAATGTGCAACTACTCAAAGAACCCTCTTCTTCTATTATAAATACTACTGCAAAACAAAGCCATTCTTTCCCTCAAAGCCAAACTCTTCTTCTCTTACAAGTTGCTAATCATACAATTAAACCTTAATCCATTTGACCCCTATTGTTTAAAACCTTCATTAATACATCAACTTGTTTTTAAGCTACGTTCTCTTCTTACATTTATCAAGAACTTGAAAAAACTGTTCCTTTTCTTCAAAGAATGGAAAGATTCCAAGAATACAAAACCACCCAAAGCATAGCAAACTCTCTGTCCCAAATAATCCTCACGAGCAATTCGTCGAACACGATCGACTCAATCTTCAATCACCTCCTTCTCCACCAACCACCACCTTCATCCTCCTCTGTTTTCGAACAGCAACAAAAGCCTATCCAAAGCTTCGATACGTCGCCGTTTTCTGCAGCTCAGAGTAGCTTCGTCCCCACTTACTTCACGACGAGCAAGAAGAAGCTTTACAGAGGAGTTAGGCAGAGGCATTGGGGAAAATGGGTCGCCGAGATAAGGCTGCCGCAGAACAGAATGAGGGTTTGGCTCGGCACCTACGAGACGGCGGAGGCGGCGGCGTACGCCTACGATCGAGCCGCCTACAAGCTGCGTGGGGAGTACGCGCGCCTGAACTTTCCGAACCTTAAGGATCCCAGGAGCATCGGGCTCGGCGACGCCGCCAAGGCGGAGGCTTTGAGGATCTCCGTCGACGCCAAGATTCAGGCGATTTGGGCCAAGGTTAAGAGGGAGAAGAAGGCGCGGCGAGCAGCGGCGGCGGCAGCTGATAAGAAACCCGGCAAGAGCTGTAGCTGTAATAACGACGATAAGAATGGCGCCGGCGCCGAAGAGGAAGGAGGTGGAATCAAGGGCTCCGATTTGTCGGCCATTTTATCGACGGTGGAAACTGAGGATGGGATTTCGTGCGCTTCTGCACAGAACGAACTGTACTCACTCGCTGGGCTTCCTTCGATTGACCCTGAACTGATTTGGGAAGTTCTTGCTATTTAGTATAATATTTTATTTTATTTTATTTTCTACCTATATCCTGGAAGTTTGTGAAAGGAAATCAATACACAAATAGAATCGTCTCGTCGGTATTGTATGAATTATTTATATATATATATATGAAAAAAGGTTGATTAATGCATCATATAATAGAGGAGATCTTATATTTGGCATGTTTTCCGAAACTGAACTACTGCATCATCGTACAAGGAAGGAAAGCATCCAACTACATAGAAACAAATCCTCTATAAATAACGTTACATCACAACTACAACATACTCGTAGAAGCCCTACTTCGAAATACCATCACATTCTCTCTCTAATTCTCAATATTTTTTCTTCCTCGAAATCGAAATTTTCATGGCGTCATCTTCGACGGACTGGATCGATCGATGGCTGGGAATCGACTTCTACGAAGATCGCTGTGGGACCCACTCGTCAAAGTACAAGACCGTTTTCTGCTGCACTTGCATGCAAGAAAACGTGTGCAAAATCTGCTGGGGAGAGTCTATCGATCACCACAGAGATCATCAGTTCTTGGAGGTAATTGAAAAGCATTTTGTCATCAAAAAAGAATATATATATATATTATACTCTCATAGTTTTTTTTTTTCGTGTTATAAAGGTTCGTCAAGCGGCGAGGAGGACGGCGGTGGAAGTAGAAGAAGTCAGTAGGAAATTCGACGTATCTAACGTTCAAACTTACGTCATAAATTCGAAGGTGATCGTTTCCCTAATGAGGAGGCTGAGGCTAGGGAGAGTTTCCCATGTAAATGCAGTTCGTGTAATAGAAGGCTTATGGAATGGGAGTTTGAATTCTGCTCCATCGCATGCAAGGCATGCATATTTACTTACCTTACCATCTTTTGTCCATGAAAATTTTGTTGCGATAATTTTTTTTTCATGGGTTTTTCTTTTTGCAGAAGAAGGAGGTCGGGTCGGCGGGTCTGCTGATCGAGCCAATGGAACGGCGCGAGCGGGTTGCAGGGTCGGGTCAAATAGTGCCGTCGTACAGTAGGAGGCCGAGGAAAGGAATAGCCGTGAGGTCGCCGTTGAAATGAAAAGCGAGCATCGTTTTATTAGCATTAATATTATTATTATCATCATTATTTATACTCTTATATTAATTGTGAGAGTGAGTTAAAAACTGCTTTTTGCTGTATCTATTAACAAATCATAATTTGACAAGTGTTATGTTTTTTTATTCATAAAAAATTAACTAATAAAATTACTAAATCAAACTAAATCAAACATAACCACACAGTAACATTTGTCCTTCTATTTTTAGTATTATTATTTCATAATTAAACATACATAATATTATATAGCACATGGTGTGCAAAACTACTAGTTAAATATTATTATTGTGGGTACTGTTTCTATTTTTGGAAAGACTTCATCTTTTTAATGGTTATTGGAAGGCAAATAATGAGAATCGATCCAAAGAATGTGTGTAATTCTTGGGTACCACAATTTTCTACTATATGCAATTCGTTTGGATTCGGGGTGGCATAAATTCGTAATATAATCGACGAATAATAATGTTGAAATGCATCAAATTATCTCGACATTGTTTCTAGGACTATTTGGAAATTATATTATCTCAAGAATCTCAACATTGATGAGAGATATGCAGATTTAGCGATGTAGTTTTGTACTAAATATTATTGATCGATGCGCAATTTTGAAGATTGGTAGTCACAAGATTGGCCGAATTACAATTTTCGTCCTCATATTTTACTTCTTGTGCAATTTTCGTCTCTATATTATTTGAGGTTACACTTTTCGTCCTCATGTGTTACTGTCCGCGCAAAGTTCGTCATTACATTATTAGTGTTATCCTCATATTTTACTCTCCGTGCAATTTTCGTCCCTATAATATTTGAGGTTACGAATTTCGTCCTTATATCTTTTATTATCAACAATTTTTGCATTAATCCTAATTCAGTTAAAAACTAACGTTTCTATCTGCAAACATAAATATAAAAAAGTATAAGAATTAGAAACGTTGTTTGATGTTATCCTAAATGCTGTTAAAAACTAATGTTTCTATTATCAACAGTTATTGAAATAAAAAAGTATAAATTGTTGATAATAAAACATATAAGGACTAAAATTGTAACATCAAAAAATAAATGGACAAAATATGCACAGACAATAAAATATGAGGACAAAAATTGTAACATCAAAATAATGTAGGGACGAAAATTGCAGGAGCAGTAAAATATGAGGACAAAAATTGTAATCTTAAATAATAGAGGGACGAAAATTGCATGAGCAGTAAAATTTGAGGATGAAAATTGTAATTCCGCCTCACAAGATTCATTATTTATTATTCTAACAAATCATGCACCACATTCAAGTGCTTTGAATTGGTTGCAAAATACTTTCATCATTCCCTCCTAGATGAACCACCCACTATATAATAATAGATTCCATAAATAAATAATAACGAAATGACCTAAATTTATGTAATGCCAATAATCTAATCAAACTACTCGGTGTCCTATTGGAACTGTAACGTATTTTCTTTTGTTCGAATATCAAATAATAAAAAAAGTACAATAAAATTTGAGGAAATTTAACGGGCTCTATCTCTATTTATTTTCTGATTCTGCACTTGCATAACTTTTGAAAGGCTTCGAAAAATTCTTGATCTTGATCTTCCTGGATTTGGGCCTTCGTTAAGTTCCATCGTGGGCCTTTGGGCCTGATCACGAATCTTGATAAATTTCTTTGAGATTTGCTAAAGAGATCTTGTCGAACGTTTTGTCGTGGGCCTTTGGGCTTGATCACGAATCTTAATTGGACATTCTTCTGGATTTGGCGAGCTCTTTTGAATATCAGCATTTCTTTGCGGGCTTTTGGGCTTGATCACGAAGCTAACACTTGGACTTGATATTTACCAAATGGGCTTTCTTGAATGTTTGTTCGTGGGCTTTTGAGCTTAATCACGAACTTAACACTTTAACTTGACGGGCGTTTTGAAATATGGGCGTTTCTTCGTGGGCTTTTGAGCTTGATCACGAAGTACTTGGACTTGATACTTATCAAAGACGCTTTGTTCGTGGGCTTTTGAGCTTGATCACGAACTTAACGCTTTAGACGTTTCGAACTTTATATCGGACACGAACATCTTCAAAAGAATAGAATGCTTTTAGTAAGACTTTCGTCTGACGAAGCTTCGCAATATCCGCCTTTCGATCCGAATACGAACAACTTCGAAAGAATTGAATGCTTTTAGAAAGACTTATATCGTCTGACGAAGCTTCGCACTATTCCGCTTTTAATTTCGATCCGAATGCGAACAACTTCGAAAGAATTGTCTGCTTTTGACAAACTAATATGGTCTAACGAAGCTTCGTACTCGATTCCCGTCTTTGGACTAAGATGAACTTCGTTGAGAGAATTGAATGCTTTAAAAGTCTTATATCGTCTCTTGAAGTTTCGCTTCTCTGTTGTCCTCTGACTTGTGATTTCTGAGTTATAAAGCCCCTTATTTATTGGCGTAGAGAATTAAAAGTTATGGAAAATATAATCCTTTTGGGATGATTTCTTCCATATTTATGTCGATTTTTATCCATATATGATTTCATTTCATTTATTCCATATTTGACCTGATTATTTCAATATCTGCCGATTTTATGATACTTTATTTGATTCCTTTACTTATTTAACAAATCTCTACACATATTACCATGTATATCATTTTGTATATAAGGGATATATATTATCATATATGATAATAATTTATTAATTAAATAAACTATTTATTAACTTGAGATTAATTTATAGATCTCAATAAATAGCAATTTAATTAAATGGACTTATTTTATTTGTTGGAATTAACTTATTAAATTCCATTAATATAAATAGACAATTAATTTTTAATTGTCTACAAATGTCCCTCACCGGAATGGGAGGAAATGAGCTTGAAGTATTTCGTTCTCTGCCATAAATAATTCACACGAAATGCCCCCACTTTGATGTTTCCAACTCGTGTACTCAACTGTTTCTTGTAAAAAAACAAAAACCGTCCTCGAGCAGACATTCATTGAGATGATCCAATTCGAATTCGAGCAACATTTTGAGGATAAGATACCTTCATTTTAACGAAACGGTCACCCACCTTCTGTTTTATGACTGAACTTAGACGATGTCCAAGCTGCCTAGGTACCCTTTCGGGGGATCAAGTCATTTCTCGTAGTTCAATATATAATATATTTGAGGGGGTGGTGCCGTGCACAGTTTATACTCATGCGGGCCAGGAGTACCCGCTGTTTAACCATGCCGAACTATGTGGGATAAGTTAGCAATTTAAACATATGTACTTATCATTGATGTTTGCCTTGTCACAGTTTATACTCATGCGGACCAGGAGTAACATGTAGTTTAGACTCGTATGTCAAGGAATAACATGCAGTTTAAGCTCATACGTTAAGGAGCGACATGCAGTTTAGGCTCGCGTGTTAAGGAGCGTCATGCAGTTTAGGCTCGTACGTTAAGGAGCGAAATGCAGTTTAGGCTCGTACATTAAGGAGAGACATGCAGTTTAGGCTCGTGCGTTAAAGAGTTTTTTTTCTTTACTCTTTTTTTTTCTTTTTTTTTCTTTCTCTTTTTCATCTTTTTCTCTTTTTTTTTCTTTTTTTTCTTCTTTTTTTTAGGCATAGTAACGCTTCAAAAACTTGTCGTTGATCCGGCCAATTCTCGATCCATCTACGTGATTTATACTAGCTCTCTTCAACACGATGTAGACAGACTTTGTGGGGAGAAACCAAGACCCTTTTTAGACGTTTCGGGTTCGAGATGACTTTTACTCATGTTTTCCGGCAATTCTCCTAATATTGGTCCTTGATTTGCATCAGATCCTGCTTTAGTTAGGAGTTCATAAGCTTTCGGGCCGTATACTCCACCCATTTGTATTTTTAAAGATTTGTTGTGCTCGATTTTGGACCTTGGTCCGGACGAGTAAATCCTTTGACTTTAATGGGCGACCTTTGCAGTTTCTTAGAACTTATCTGAGTTAAAGGCAATGTAAGCTCCTTCAATGATTTGGTTATCCCTTCAACATCCTTTTGCATGGATTTATGATCTTCAATGCATGTGCCTTTCCTTTCCCGCGCATCCTATTTTCACTTGCTTAATTTTCACGTTCAAGGTAAAATTTTGCGTCGGCGAAGTATGATTCGGCATCGGTGAATGGATTTGTATCTCCAAGTACCTTCTTTACTATGCCAATGTCATAATACTTGAAACACTGATGTAAAGTTGATGGCACGACTCCATTTTCGTGTAGCCATGGACGACCCAGAAGCATGTTGTAGGATGTTTTTGCATCAATTACATGGAACAAAGCTGTTGACGTCATATTCTCCATTATTAATTCCAACCTGATTATACCGATTGCTCGTTGGACTTCATGATTAAAACCTTGGATCATCAGGCGGCTTTTAGAGAGTTCTTCTACTGGAATTTCAAGTTCTTTTAACATCCGGAGAGTCAAAATATTCACGGCAGAGCCTCCGTTGACCAATATTCTTTTTACCATCTTCTCGTGAGTATAGCCAGATACAAACAAAGGACGGTTTAGAGCCTAAGAGTAAATCTTCGTCAGTGAACGCTATAGCAGACATGCACATGCTAGCGATGCCGGTGGTTTCAGCTTCAACTTGATAATCATCACTTTCTTTGGTCATATAACAGACGTCGCAATCCTCCTTTGCGCTTCCAAAATCTTCATTGCCAACCAAGATATAATCTGAGTATGCCGACTCAAAGTCTCACAATATCTTTCCTTGTCTATCCAGTTGCATCACCTTATCCTTAAAGACAAAACAATTGTGAATTGGATGTCCCACCAAACAATGATATTTGCAATAGTTGGGATTGTTGGTTTGCCCCATTCAGGGAGATCGATGAGATTCGCTTGTACTAGCTCATCAAAGATTCCTGATACTTCTGAATCTAGGAATGGGTATTCTTTTGCTTGAAGCTCTTAAGCGTGAATTCTGTCTTTTAGCTCCTACGGAGCATATTCTACCATGACTTTTTTTCCATTTTCTCTTCCTCGAAGCTTGACTGGTGTGACACTTACCGTCATAGACTTTTTTTATTTGAGCTTTCGCAAAAGTTTTGCCCCATTTCTTGTAAATTATGGCTCCCCGAATTTGGTAGCATCATTTGTAGGTGCTCCATCTGCCCCACTTGTGGCCAGGCTAAATTCCATATCATGAGCACGAGTTACCAGTTCTTCAAATGTTTACGGGTCTAATCCCTTGCAGGATGTATCGTAATCCCCACATCATCCCTTGAATGCACATCTCAATGCTTGAAGCTTCAGATAAACGATCTTTGCAGTTAAGACTTAGGTTCCTCCATCGATTGATATAATCAATGACATGTTCATCTTTCCACTGGCGAGCATTAGTGAGTTCAACCAAGCTAACCGTGTGCTGTAGAAACGATTTAAGAACTCATGTTCCATTTGATCCCAAGTATCGATTGAACCAACTTCCAAAT
This sequence comes from Craterostigma plantagineum, assembly GCA_027422505.1. Lineage (NCBI taxonomy): Eukaryota > Viridiplantae > Streptophyta > Magnoliopsida > Lamiales > Linderniaceae > Craterostigma > Craterostigma plantagineum. Next base: position 6,861,241 of record JAPQWV010000015.1, read on the forward strand.
CGATGTACCAATCGAAAGCATTGCCCTCCAATGAACGGACAAATTGCTTGACGAGGCGATCTCCATAGGTTCCTTCATCGTTGCATGTCTCGATATAGTGGGCCACATGTTGCTTCGGGATTCCTTTTCCATCAAACTGCTGAAGCTTCAGAGGTTGGTATCCGTTTGGCATCTTTAACTTGTCGATTCTTGAAGTGTATGGTTTAGAATACGTCGATGATGAGTTGGAACCTCCGTCTTTCATCGTCCCTATGATAAACTCCTTTAGCTGGCTAATAGGAATCATCCATCATTGGAAACTTGGAAACTCCCTGAAGGCTACTCGACTTCCATTTGCTCTTTCTTTCAGTTTCAGCAGAAACTTCTTCTTCCCTTTCAAAAGCATGACTGCTATCAGCATTGTTGCATTTGCTAACTGACTTTGCAATATGAGCATCATGTTCTTGAACTTGTTTTGTTTGCCCCGCTATTGCTCTAGTTAGACTAGCAGTGATCTATCAAGTCAAGAAGACGAGGCCCCAACCCACATCAGGGGTGTTGGGGGAAAGAAGAGTGGGTATGCGGGCTTCTTTCAAATGTGTTGCTCTTCTAATGTCGTGGCGTTCGTCATCATGACATGTGCTTTGCTTTCCGTAGAAGAACTGCTTGAAGTTGAGTGAGGAGACTTGAAAATAATGATTTGGGGGAATTACATTTCTCTTAGGTTGAGGTACAATATATACTGCTCTACAGCACTAACTAAAGCAACTTTACACCACTAACTACATCAATTCAAGGAGCGATTCCTTCCCCAATTTAGGGAGTAAAATCAGCCACTAATAAAGCAGTCCACTATTACAATATTTATTATATTTTTATTTCCTATTTCGACACTCCCCTCAAGCTGGTTTGAAGATATCCCTCATTCCCAGCTTGCCTATTAACCATTCAAAATGTTTTTGTATAGTCCCTTTGTTAGTATGTCGGCTATTTGATTCTTTTTTTTTGGTGAAATGAGATTTTCATTTACCACAATTCAAGTTTTGAGACTACAGCACCCAACACCTCCTAACAACCTTATACAATTTGCTACTTAGAGAACCTAGGCTTGAACGAATTGAAAAATAGCTGTCCGCGACACTTTGATCTCATGCTTGAAACTCTGCAACCTCCCTCGCATTTCCTGGATGATCAGATGGGAAATTTGATCTACAGTCTTCAGCCCAGCCCCATGTAGTCTCCTATTCCTTTCACTCCACAGGTTGTATAGAACTGCTGCATAGCACGCCACTGTGATGCCTTGCTGAGGGCTTCTTCTCTTACCCATTCTCAACATCCAGCTGCATAATTCCTCATAAGACTGGATCGATCCCCCTATTTGCAGTCGGCTCGTAATGCTCCTAAGCACTTGCTGGCTATATTCACACATCAGAAAAAGATGTTCCACTGTTTCATCCTCCACACCACATAACCAACAGTTAACATGTGTAATGTTCATGCCCCAGCTAAGCATTCTGTCAGTAGTTAGAATTTTCTTTTGAAGAATCAACCATAGCATGAAAGAGTGCTTAGGGATGTTAAACCGATTCCAAACGGCTCTACAAAAGGGAAAGACAGATTGAGGCCCCTTGAGCCAATAAATCCGCTCAGCACTGAGTAAATCCCATCACTAGTTTGCAACCATCTACTACCCGCATAGCCCTGCCTGAATTTTTCCTTTAGCCGGTGTAGTTTCCTCCAATGCCAGCTAGAATCCGGCGCAGGAGTGAATTCCCAGAAGTCAGTGCCTTTCAAATAAATGGTATTAATCCACTTAATCCAGAGAGAGTCCACCTTACGAGTGATATCCCATAGCTGCTTACCCGCCAATGCCAGGTTCCAAGTTTCACAATCCCTTAGGTTCAAACCACCTTTACTTTTTGGGCCGCAGACCTTATCCCAGTGGATTAGAGGAATGCATTTACCATGGCTCTTTTTCCCCCAAAGGAACTCTCGGCATAATCTGCCCACTTCTCTAGTTACTGCTTTGGGCCGAAGGAAGATTGCCCCCCAGTAGCCATGAGTTGAAAGTAAGACAGCATTTATCAAACACAATCTTCCAGCATAAGAGAGGTTCCTAGTGGCCCAACAGTTGATGCGAGCTGTTATTTTCTCCATTAAGGCCTGACATGAACTTCTGCTCCATTTGACTGGTGACAAGGGAACGCCCAGATACCTTAAGGGGTAGCTGCCCAGCTGGAATCCTGTGAGTTGGATGAGCTCCTCTGAAACAGCCTCTGATATCCCCGCCATGTAGATGCATGATTTCTGTTGGTTTGCTGCTAGACCAGTAATTGAGTGGAAGTGATCCAGGGATTCTTTGATCACTGCTACAGAGTTTCTATTGCCTTTGCAGAAAATCATTAAATCGTCAGCAAAACATAGATTTACTAATCCAATAGACTTGCAAAGAGGATGATATCTGAAGTTCGGTTCTTGGGCAGCGAGCTGCATTTTCCTGGTCAAATATTCCATAGCAATCACAAATAGCAGTGGGGAGATAGGATCTCCCTGTCTCAGACCCCTAGCACTTTTTATAACCCCAGAATGAGATCCGTTAATAGAGATAGTGTAGGAGACAGTCGTGATGCATTCCATGACCCATTGTACAAACTTCCTGGGGAACTTAAGTAGACTTAGCCAATCCTTCAGAAACTGCCAGTCTAGGGTATCATAAGCTTTCCTGATATCGACTTTCAGAAGGGCTCTGGCCGACGCATTCTTTCTCTTGTATAGCCTGATCATATCCTGGCATAACAGGATGTTATGTACAATAGATCGCCCGTCCACGAATGCACTTTGGTTCGGATTGATAAGCTTTGGCAGCAGAGGTTTGATTCTGTTGCAAAGCAGCTTGGCAATACATTTGTAGATTGTATTGCAGCAGGCAATGGGTCGGTAGTCATGAGCAGATTGAGGATTAGGCACCTTAGGAATGAGGCACAGAACTGTGCCATTCAGGCTGGGTAGCAGCTTGCCTGTCTCAAAAAATTCTAAGATGCCATCTGTAGTCTGCTCCCCTACAACATCCCACGCTTTCTGAAAGAAACCACTGCCAAAGTCATCAGGCCCAGGGGCTACATCCTCGTGTATGGTCTTCATAACAGCCCTTACCTCATCCCTGCCGAAAGGTCTGACAAGGCTCAATTGCTCGCCCAAATTTAGTGTGTAACCCATGGGTGCAACTCTGTGATCCAGTCCTTGTTTGGTATTGTGATTCTGTCCCAGCACATCTTGGAAATAGGCAGTCAGATGCTTCTTAATTTCCATGCTATCAGTAATAGTAGACCCTTCAGGATTGGCTATGGTGAGGATTCTATTAGAGTACGACCTCTGCTTAATTCTGGCATGAAAGTAAGTAGTATTTTGGTCCCCGTCTGATAACCATCTGGCTTTTGCTTTCTGCCTGAGGAATTTACCAGAGGCCACACTTAGGAATCCATACTCCATCCTAATCTCCTGCTCCTCATCTAGGAGTTCTTTGTTCAAGGGGTCTATAAGGAGAGCATCCTGAATTCCTCTAGATTTTTCCTGACCATAGCGGTTTGGTTGACAATGTCAGCAAAACAGGCTCTGTTAAGTTGCTGAAGGGGTTTCTGCAAGTGCTTTAAGTTCCAGCCAAGTGATTTCATGGCAGGACCTTGGAGATAGCTCCAGTTCTCCTTGACTATGTTTAGGAAGTTAGGGGCCATACTCCACATGTTAAAGTACTTGAATGCCTTCCTATCAGTATGCACCAAGGCGTGGTTCTGCAGCAGAATGGGGGTATGATCAGAGATGCCCTCATTCAGAAAACCCATTGTATGGTCAAAGAATCTGTCCCTCCAGCATTGGTTTGCAAATGCCCAGTCGATTCTGCTCCATATCCTCTTTGCAGGGCATTGTTTATTGGACCAAGTGAAGTGACAGCCCGTCCTCCTTATCTCCTCAAGCTGGCAAGTTTGTAAGCATTGATTGAAATCACTAAATTCAGCTGCTGTAATGGGAGATCCCCCTACTCTGTCACTGAATCCCCTGATGTTGTTGAAGTCACCCCAAACCATCCATGGGGCATCTATGGTACCACCAGTCTGTGCTAGTATTTCCCAAAGCTTGACCCTTGCAGTTGGTTCATTGTGTCCATATACACACGTCATATAGGTGATCAGCAAGCTATTTTCCAACACTCTGAAGTGCATGTGTTGGGCAGACTGTGAAATCAGTTCCAGTTCAGCACCTCCTCTCCAAGCCACAACTATTCTACCATTTGGATGAGAGGTGAGGTTGTTGCATGTATCCCATCCCTCAAACACTTTATTTGTTACCTCTCTCATATGGTCCTTCTTGAGCTTTGTTTCTAAAAGACACATGACATTTATTCTATATCTACTACAGAGAAGAGAAACCTCCCTCTGTTTTATAGGGCCATTAAGACCCCTTATGTTCCATGAGGCGAATCTATCCATTACCAGGGTCTAAAACCCTCTGCTTGGAAGGGATAGGCACAGAAATCCTCACCTGTTCTTCGAGCTGGACTAGGTCTGCCCAAGTTTTATTAGTTCCACTGGAGTTAGGGCTGCTCATGCCCACCTGTCTGGCATCTTGATCATGCATATCAGTATTCTGTGTAGGGGCCGGAGGCTCAGTTACAGGGGGCATCTTCTTATCAGGACCAGCTGGTTTCTGGGCTTGCCAGACTTCCCTCACCCCCTGTCTGCAGTTGTTCTCTTCATGACCATAGTTTTTGCACTTATGACAGAGGACGGGTTTCCACTCATAAGTGATGTTCTGTTCTACTATTTGGCCTTTTTCATTCATGAATTGAATAGACTCCTTTAGTGGTTTATTGAGGTTTACTTCCACAAGCACCCGAGCATAGTGAATTCTTTCTTTCTTCCGAGTTACCTCATCAGTCATAATTGGCTTGCCTACCAAACTCGCAAGTTTACTCAGGGTTTTTGTCCCCCAGTATTTGAGTTCTAGCTGCGGCAATTGGATCCATAGGGGTACACTCTCCACACCTACTTTATTGAGTTGTGTGTCCTCAGTCCATGGGGCTAACACCACTGGTTTTTTGTCAAAATGCAGGATCTCAGTTTGCAGGATCCGATCTCTAGAAGCCACATTATCAAATCTCACCAGATAGAGGCCCTGTCTCACTTGCCATATGTTCAGCATTCCTAGACCCCCCCATTTGCGATTCAGAAAACCTTCCATTACCCTATACGGAGGATTTGCCCCTAAAACATAGCACAACAGCGCTGATTTCCAGTGGTCTATCTCCTCCTGAATTTCATCGATTTCAACTATACCAATTTCCTGACCTGCTTCTGTAATAGGTTCAACATAGTTGAGACGAGTGTCCTGATTACGCAAAATCTTAGCACTGAAATTGATCCATGGATTGCAGTCAGATGTATGTACGGGAACCCGCCCTGTGGAGCCTGAGAGCTCTGGCCAATTTTGCTCCATTACGTCAACATTAGCCTGATTAATTCCAGATTGTGTTTTCAAATTCCCGCTCATCAATCGAACAGTGATTTTCGAGGTCGAAGATACGTGTTCTCGATTCTGATTGCCCGTCGCAGAACAAATCACAGCATCGTTCAATTGCCCACTGGTAGGGGGCGGCGGCGTCACCACCGTGACCGTCGTCGCTCCCTTTGTCACCGTCTTTCTCTTCTTCGCCATGGCTGAGGAGAGAAATTAGGCGCGTCCTTAATACGTGTTGAGCAGCTTTTTCTTGGGACTTTTTTGCCGTTGTCTATTTTTTCGTAGGAATATAGTTAACACAAATAATGCCGTTGTCTATTTTTTCTTTGATGAAGTGCTTGTCAACCAACACATGCTTTGTGCGATCGTGAAGTACTGGATTATGATCAATTGAGATTGCTGCTTTCTTATCACAATGCATTTTTATTGGCCCTGATTCTGAAATCTTCAACTCCAGCAATAACCTTTTGATCCATCAACACTTCACAGATTCCTTGTGCTAGGGATCTGAATTCTGCCTCCGCACTGTTTCGAGCTACCACATTCTGCTTCTTGCCGCGCCATGTGACTAAAGTACCACCTACAAAAAGAGCAATATCCTGAAGTAGACCTTCTGTCGACTGGATTTACAGCCCAGTCTGCATCAGTATAAGCTTCAACTTGCATATGTCCCCGACGACTAAACAGAAGACCTTTCCTGGGTGTACCCTTAAGATATCTCAAGATCCGGTAGACTGCTTCGAAGTGTTCAAGTCCTGGCGAGTGCATAAACTGACTAACAACACTTACCGAATGCTATATCTGGTGGGATAAATAAATAAATTTCCCCTAGCCTCTGATAGCGCTTTGTATCCTTCACAGATTTTACATTTGCTAGTTGCAGCTTGACGTTAGGCTCCATAGGTGACTCAACCGACTTACATCCTAGCATACCTGTTTTCGATAATAAATCAAGGACATACTTAGGGCTGGGAAAATATACCGAAATACCGATATACCGTCCTTATCGTATCGAAACATACTGAAAATATCGAAAATTTTGGTATGCCGAAGTTTTTGGTAAGGTATGACACCGTACCGAAAATTTTCGGTATGGTAATGGTATGAAAATTTAAAACTTAGGTATACCGATTATACCGAAATACCGAAATACTAAAATTTTTAATATTATATATACACCTACATATATTATATTATTTCAAAAAAATATAAAAAGGATAAAAATATTATAAGGATCTTCATTAATATATTTAGCCCATAAATTATAAAATAAACTATACCCAACTTTTTGTTAATCTTCACTAATTTTTTTAAATAGCCGTTTCGTTTTAATTAATTTGCATATGAAGCTGTATTTTGTGGTTATGTAAAATTCTTTATCTTACTAAGGAGACTGACTAAAATATGTTAACTATTTAAGGTTATTTTGTGAATTAAAAAACTTTTTATTTTGGAAAAATGGTATTAATAATCCATCTTATTGGGGCCTAAGGAGTTTGAATTGACTAAATATTCGAAAACAACGAATTAACGAGTTACGAGACACGCATGGTAAAACCCTCCGTGTGAATAGTATAGTAGGTATGTTACCGATACCATACCGAAATTTCGGTATGATACCGTATCGAAATTTAAGGTATACCGAAATTTTGGTATGGTATTGGTATGATTTTTTCCAATACCAAAATTTCGGTACGGTATACGGTATCACGGTTTTGGTACGGTATACCGTACCGAACCACCCCTAGACATACTTGCGTTGATTCACAAATATACCTTCCTTTGGATCTCACAAACTCCATTCCAAGAAAGTATTCTAACACCCCCAGGTCTTTGATTTCAAATTCTTTAAGTTCCGTGAGTTCCTTATCATCACTTCCTGTCAAGATGATGTCATCAACATATACAATCAACATAGCTACTTTACCTTTTTTTGCGTGTTTGTAGAACATGGTGTGATCGGCTTGACTTTTGATATAGCCAAGTCGCTTCATGACACTGTAAAAACGTTCGAACCAGGCTCTTGGAGATTGCTTAAGGCCATACAAGACATTTTTAAGTCTGCACACCTTTCCAGCATTAGATTTTGTTTCAAAACCTGGAGGAATGCTCATAAACACTTCTTCATCTAGATCCCCATTGAGGAAGGCATTTTTAACATCTAGCTGGTATAGGGACCAATCAAGGACCGCAAGTGACAATAGTACTCGAAGAGAGTTAATTCTTGCAACCGGAGAAAATGTCTCTTGGTAATCTATTCCATACGTCTGCGTGAACCCTTTGGCTACCAGCCTTGCCTTATATCTCTCCACACTTCCATCTGCTTTACTTTTTATTACGAAGACCCATTTGGACCGTACTGTCCTTTGATCCTTAGGTGCTGTGACAAATTCCCAAGTATCATTTTTCTGCAAGGCATTAATTTCTTCAAGCACTGCTAAACTCCAATTTCGGCCTGCTAGTGCTTCCTGAATGTTTCTAGGCACAACATGTTTTGAAATATTAGTAGTAAATGTCTTATGTGTTTCGGATAGATGACCATAGGGTATATATCTGACTATGGGATATTTTGTAATGTCCCGTCCCATACCGGGTGTCACTGTAGCATCGGTCCCACTGTACCACAATTAACCTTTCAGCGTGTTTCGTGCACTCACTCACACGCACCTTGAGAAACTTCACAGGGGTAACCCATCCCTAGATTGCCCCAAGTCAAGCACGCTTAACTTCGGAGTTTCTATAGATGGACTCCCGAAAAAGGTAGGTCGACCTTGGTGATATGAGTAGTACTATCAATTCTCTTATACGATTCTTAGCCTGACACGCCCATACATTGTCAGTTTCAGGATCCCCTCTCATTCGGGTGTGTGATTGGTTCATTCATGTACCCCTTCGCCTAAAAGCCTGCCAGGAGCTGATCCTTGTCCGTGCACCTCTCTGGCACCGGCGATCACTCCCCGCCCTCTTCTGCCCCGGGCATCACACAAACTATCAGTCGGAGTGTGGTGGGCCCAACCACACTAGTTCCGCTAGGAACCAATGCTATATGGAGATCAATATCTCCTTTTTGTAGGGTTGGACTTTCAAGACTACTATTGTAAGGTTCATGAATAATAGGTAGAGGAATAGCATTAGGAGAAAAAAGGTACCTGAAGTATCTACAGTTCCATTGCCCGGGAGTTCGGATTGAACTTGTGTTGGAATGGTTAGTTCATCTTCTCCTATTTTTTGAACATTCCTTCTAAAATAAACCAGAGGTTCGAAGATATTTCGGTTCATCCGTAGTATTTCCTCTTCTGACACACCAATTTCATGGTCAACAACTTCTGGTTCGATATCCATGTTCTTGTATTTAGATTCGAGAGGTTGGTTAATAATAGTTGGGAGAGGCTCAGATGTTTCTCAAAAATTTGATTCATGTAAATTCTTCCCCTGAATTAAATTTTTTGCAAAGTATGATTTTGTTTCCATGAAAGTGGCGTCAACTGTTATGAAAAAGCGTTTAGTGATAGGATTAAAAAATTTATAACCTTTGCGATTTACAGCATAGCCCAAAAAAAGCACTTTTCTGCATTCGGGTCTAACTTTGACCTTGACCTCTTCAATATATGAACATAAGCAATGCAACCAAATATTTTAAGCGGTAAATGATACAAGATTTTGGAAATATTTTTTCAAACAATCTACTGGGGTCATATGTTTTAAAACTTTTTTTGGTAGAATGATTAATTCATTACCACAGCCTCAAATGGGAATTTACAATGTACAAAAATCCAGTCATAACAGACTAATTACATCCAAATCAAACATACGAGCAAACATAGCATCTCCCCTTGCTTGCTTCCGCTGACACACAGCATTGATCCTCCACTTCATCTCTTGTGTTATTACCCGTGCAAGTTGCTCCACAGATAGCGATCCCATATCATGTATTCTCCTATTACGCTCCCTCCAAATGTGGTATAGCATAGCCGCATAACACGCTGTACTAATTCGTGACTGCACCTTCCTTTTACCCCCCACCAAACGCATCCATTCAGACATGTCAACAAAGGATAAAAATGGCACTTTTATACCCAACCAATCAGATATCATTTGGACCAATTGCTGACTAAATTGGCAAGCCAGGAACAAATGCTCTGTTGTTTCTTCAACAACACCACACAGCCTACAAGTTTTATTATCAATTGGTATCCCCCAGTTGTGCAATCTGTCCAGGGTTAGCAGTCGTTTCTGCAAAAGGATCCATAATAGGAACGAATGCTTAGGAATGTTAAATCTGTTCCAGATAGGTCTACTTAATTGAAAGGCTGGGGTGTCCCCTTTGAGCCATCTATACCCTGACCCAACAGAGTATTTACCATCCCCAGAAGGCATCCAAGTTTTCCCCAAGTAGCCTCCTCGAAATTTCTCCTTTAGTCTATGTAGTTTTCGCCAATGCCAGCTAGTATCTGCCGCCGGCTTATGCTCCCAGAAACACTCACCTTTCAGGTATATGGCATTAATCCATTTAATCCAAAGGGACTCAACATCCGAGGTGATATCCCAGATTTGTTTGGCAGTAAGAGCTTGGTTCCATGTAACACAATCTCGCAAGTTCAGTCCTCCTTTGCTCTTGGGGCGGCAGACCTGTTCCCAGCTTACCAGAGGAATAGATTTACCATTACTCTTCTTCCCCCATAAGAAGTCTTTACACATTCTGTCAATCTCCTTGGATACAGCAGAAGGGAGCAGGAAAATAGCACCCCAAAATCCATGTGTGGCCAAGAGGATAGAATTAATGAGACAAAGTCTCCCTGCATAGGGAAGGTTTCTTGTCCCCCAACATCGGAGCCTTAGTGTGATCATCTCTACTAGAGCTTGACAAGAACTGCGACTCCATTTGGTAGGAGAGAGAGGCACACCTAGGTATCTCATTGGATATGCCCCTACCTGGAAACCAGTTATGTTCAGGATCTGCTCTCTACTGCTAGGAGAAATACCAGCCATATAAATGCTGGATTTCTGCTCATTGGCCTCTAGCCCAGCAACCATTTTGAAGTGATCAAGATCCTCCCTAATCACAGAGACTGCCCCAGGAGTCCCTTTACAGAATAGCATCAAATCATCAGCAAAGCACAAGTTAACCAATCTGATTTGTTTACACAGTGGATGAAACCTGAACAGAGGATGAGTGGAAGATAGTTGCATCTTTCGTGTTAGGTACTCCATGGCAATCACAAACAACAATGGGGAGATGGGGTCTCCCTGTCTAAGGCGTCTAGCAGCCTTGAATCTGCCATAATGGGCCCCATTGAAAGAAATGGTGTAGGAAACTGTTTTCAGACATTCCATTATCCAATTAACAAACTTCATGGGAAAATTCAATAAACAGAGCCATTGCTGCAAGAAATCCCAGTCCAAGGAATCGTATGCTTTTCTGATATCCACCTTCATAAGCACTCTAGCTGATGCACTTTTTCTGATATCCACTTTTTTAAAACTTGACTGGGCATCCTATTTATCAAATATGCTGCAGTTAAAATCGCATCACCCCACAAATATTTCGGAATATTCATGTGAAACATGATAGCTCTAGCAACTTCAAGTAAGTGTTTATTTTTCCTTTCTGAAATGCCATTTTGTTCTGGGGTGTCAGGGCACGTTGATTGATGTAATACACCTTTTTCTTTAAAAAAACTTCCATACATTGGTTGAAATACTATGTTCCATTATCGGTTCTTAAAATGCTTATTTTGTTTGAAATTTGATGTGGACTCAATCAAGCTGGGCCGAGAAAAACAAAAAGCAAAGAAAGGCCCAACAAAGCCCATGAAGAAGAAGGGCCCATAGTAAAGTACAAACCTAGGAAGAAGGACCAGCAGGGGCCTAACGGACACAAGCATGGACCGGGCAAAGAAGGAAGAACATTCATGTATCATGACAAAGGAATAGTGAAAAAGAAGGGAAACAGTTACAGAGATGCGTGTCATCTCATTATAGGAAGATATAACTGAGCATTTCACTGTAGCTGTCGCAGGAGTCATTCCATCAAATAGTCTGTCACTCTTCTGGAGCGTCCTAGGTAGTACGTCCCCCGGAAATCCTGGAACATAGCATCAAACAGACGGCGGGGAGCTGCTATAAAATGGAGACTTGGCCATACTTTCCAGGGATCTGACCGTTTTTACAGAAGCACTCACATAGTATTATCTCTAGAGATACTTTCAACATATTTTCTACACTTAATGAGTGAAGGTGAGGATTATTTGAGTGTGTAAAGCGTTACAACTTAGTGAAAGGAAGTTCCCAGCTCCCCGTGGACGTAGAATCCAACAGGATTCGAACCACGTAGATCCCCTTGTTCTTTCTATTCACGTCCCCTCATCAGAAAACCTCGCATACCTAAAAATACTATAACGATTGATCTACCGCTAACTAAACATCCAGAGCCCCCACACTTATAAATATCGTTGATTGGGATAGCCCCATATCAAATGGCGCCGTCTGTGGAAAAATCAGAGTTGAAGACGTGAGTAATTTTGCTTACGTTGTGTGAAGTTATGCTTAACGTTTTTTCTCTTTCTTATCCTTATTTCTACTGGAACGAGACAAAATGCAAAAAACTGGGGGAAGAAGACTCTCTCTGTCAAAGAGTTTGGATTTATACCCCGTAGGAGCTGTCAAAGCACAATTGAAGCTCCTGAGACGTAATGCATTAAACATAACCTTGACCGAGAGGAGGAAATGATGAAAATCCAAAGCTCTCCCTTCGGGACTTAAGAGCCCAGCTTCGTGCTGGCAAGAAGACCCGAAGCTCTCCCTTCGGGACCTAAGAGCCCAACTCCGTGCTGGCAAGAAGATCTGAAGCTACCCCATCGGGACCTAAAAGCCCAACTCCACGCTGGCAGAAAGACCCGAAGCTCCCCCTTCGGGACCTAAGAGCCCCCTTTGGGACCTAAGAGCCCAGCTCCCCGCTGCCAAGAAGATCTGAAGCTCCCCCTTCGGGACCTAAAAAACCTAGCTTTGTGCTGGCAAGAAGCCCGGAGCTCCGCATCCGGGACCTCCCAGCTCCACGCCAGTGCGTAGACCCTAAGCTCCACATTCGGGACCTCCTAGCTTCGCACTGGCATGAAGAATCGAAGCTCCATCTTTGGGACACAAGAGCCCAGCTCCGCGCTGGCAAAGACTCGGAGCTCCTCATTCAGGACATCCCAGCTCCATGCCGATGTCCAGAGGTCCACGGGACATAAAAGCCTAGTTTCATGCGGGCACATGAAGATCCATGGAAGACATCCCGTGTTGATAAGGCTCCTAGCCGGGACCTCAGACCCTCTAAAATCTCATTCTCTCTTATATGTTGTTGTTATCATAGTACACATGTGCACCACCCTAACAATTGTTATTGTTTGAAGGACGTGATCGAGAGGCTTGTCCTGACAGAACACCCAAAGGTGCTAGCCGCAGTAGCAAAGGTTCGCGCCTCGTTCGCATACTGAGGTTCGCTTTTGGGGACCTCCAAACCAGCTCCATCCGAGTATAGGAAGGCCCACTGGATCTATTATAGGAGCTCCATACGGGTATGAGAGATCTAAGATGCTAGGGACCGGCGGGTCATACCCTTTCATCGACAAAGGGAGGACGAGGACCTCCATACAATATCAGTAGGTCCAACATTGCGGCCACGGGGGCACCCACCACCATTTTCTCCGTAAAAAGTAGTGCACCAACCAACGGCCTCCATGATGAGAGCTTGCTGGGTCGTTGTCCCAAGAGCTCTCAGAATTCCATAAAGTTGTTATGCCAGGAAGAAATAGGCGAGAGACACGCCCATGGAAAACCACCTCAACCTCGGGATAGGGAACTGTTGGGATCTCTCCTTGGGATCCTGCAGAACCTCATATCGTCATGCAACAACAGGGCCCTCTGAATCTCATTTTCATTTACCTTATCAATATTTTATAAGTATATGCATCACACTAACAACTTCTATTGTTTGAAGGACCAAATAGAAGGACCCATCCTCGTATGAAGTCTAGGGAAGTCCGTTGGGCATAGCCTCGACCAAGGTCTGAAGGCAGCCAAGAAGGGGCCCGGGGGATCTGTGCCGGCTAAAGATAGATAACCCCCGCGTCTTCCAGATAGGAGCCAGCTCCATTCAAGGATCCTCCGCATTGGCACGCGAAGGTCCGTAGAACCTCAAAGGGAGCTCTGCACTGCCACTAGCTCCGCATTAGCACCCGAAAGCCCAATCTTCTTTCCGGTAGCAAAGTCCCTAAGCTTCTGATAGGGATCTATAGCCTTAGCTACGCACCTGTAAAAAAGATCCAAAGGGCTGCAGCGCCTGAAAACCTGAGGGAGATAGAACCTGAGCTCCATGCTGGCACATAAAGCTCTGTTGGAGGACAATTCCCAGCTCCGCTCTGGCAAAGATCCGCAGGACCTCAAAGCCCAGCTCCTCGCTGGTAATATCCGTGGGACCTAAGAGACAGCTCCGTTCTAGCACGCAGACCCAAATCTCCGTATTTGGGATCTACAATCCAGCTCCGCGTTGGTCTGAGGAGCCTAGTTACCACATTTGGAATCTAGAAGCCGATTCCGCGACGACGCCTAAAGATCCACGGGAGACATCCCGCATTGATAAGGCTCTTAGCCGGAATTTCAGGGCCCTCTAAACCTTACTCTCATTTATATCATCGGAACCATAATAAATGCATGCGTCATACTAACGACTGCTATTATTTGAAGGATGAAATCGAAGTGCTCTCCATAGTGGAACAACCGAGGAAGTTCCTTGACTGTGGCATCAACCAAGGTCGGGAGGTAGCCAAGAAGGAGTCTGGGGATCTGTGCCAATCAAAGGCAGACAACCCCACCTCCTCTAGACAAGGGCCTGCTCCATTTAAGGCTCACATCCATATCATAATAGGAACTCCAGGGTAGAGGAATTCCAATTTCCAATAGAGCCCACAATTGTTCACTTGAGCAGTCAAAGGTCCGAACCTCCGGAGATCTGAGCGAGGAACCTCATCATTGACCGAGGACAAAGGAGCTCCATTACTTCAAATTTTAGGCATCCAACAAGAAGCCCGGATACTAAGCGATCGGGTGCTATAACCACACATTTAAGCGAGCGGGCGCTATAACCACGCGTTTAAGCGAGCGGGCACTATACCACGCGTTCAAGCGAAGCTGGCACTATAACCAGGGTAAACTAATTATATCCCTAAGAAAATACCGCCTTGTTGGAATATACACATTTTATCATATAATAAAAGGTGCACCATATAATATAATCGATGCCGAGGGTCGACGGACCTAAGGTGTACCCGACATCAAAGACTGATAGTCTGCGACGTGTGATGATCCCAAAGGCCGACGGGCCGACGGCGTACCCGACATCAAAGATAATAAATCTGCGACGTGATGATGCCCATAAGGGTGTACAAGATGCCGCCGCTGACGGGCTGCGGTGTACAGGGCATCAAAGGCTCTCAGTAAGCATGCAACGTGAATGGTACCTAAAAGCGAAGCTGGCGCTATAACCAGGGTAAATCGATGAGGGGATCCCCGGGGTTATAATTTTGTAGACCTAAGTGTCTACCCAGATACTGAACTCGCTAAGGACAAAGAGAGCCTAGCGCAAAGTGACACTCCAGGACAATGAGACGGTCATTGCAACCAAGGGCGTGAATTCGTACTTGGCTTATGAATTGAATAAGCGAGCTGACGCTATAACCATGCCACAATAATGATGTTCCTAAAAACATCCATCAGGTCCCGCAAAAGAAAATATAATACAAGGAGAAAGGGAACTCCGATGTAATATGCGAATATGGGGAGTTAAGCTCTCACACACCATTATGCCTCGAAAGAAAAACATGACAAAGTATTTTTTACAGGCTATCACCATGATGAAAAAGAGGAGATGTCTATATAAATGGGATGTCCCAGGGAGCTAAAAGCAATGTGCAGCAAGACCTGGGGATCTCCTTCGAAGTGCAAGAGGAGCTCTGCCATCAGGTCCCTTCAGATTCCAAGGACGATGGATGCAACGGCGACGATAAAACCTAAGGAAAAACGAGCTCCAACATAAACACATAAACATAGGGGAGTTAAGCTCCCTAAACCATTGCAGGTCCTAAGATGTCCGGAAAGGCCTTCCACTAAGCCCCCTGAGGAGCTGGAGATGACGTCTGGGAGATCATAGCATGGGCCAGGACCTCCACATGCTCCTTTGAGACGCCAACCCAGAAACGAGGACTCTCGGGAGCTTAGGGACCTCATTCAAAGCAATCAAAGATGGCAGCTCTTGAAGATAAGCCAAATGCACCTCCGTCATACGCACGAAATCAACATCCCACTCTTCCTTCTCCTTAGCGAAGGAGCTCCAGAGATCCTCCTCGCACGTTTCACAAGCGCAACATTTTTATCTTTCTTTCTCCAGGGAGCTCCGCAGTTCCCTCTCATCCTAATTCGTTGACTTTGTCTGATTAGCTCATCCATCGAGAAGAGGCTCATCATATTGACCTCAAGGGGAAGAGGGACGTAGCTTCCTTTTTGTTTTTCTTCCTGACCCTTTGATGAAGTTATTTTCCTGTTAACACTAGAAACAGGGGCTGTGATTCTTGAGCTCCTCTAATAGGAGAAGGAACCACAG
This sequence comes from Craterostigma plantagineum, assembly GCA_027422505.1. NCBI lineage: Eukaryota > Viridiplantae > Streptophyta > Magnoliopsida > Lamiales > Linderniaceae > Craterostigma > Craterostigma plantagineum. Next base: position 6,877,370 of record JAPQWV010000015.1, read on the forward strand.
GGACGTCCGTTGCCCCTGCAGAAGGAGGAATCTCCTTGCAAACATCCCTTGCCACCAGGACCCGAGGGAGCAAGGGAGCTACGTAGGGTGTGCTGGCTTGGGGAACGAATGAGCTGTTCCCTTCTCTAGATTGGCCAACAGACATATCATGAGGACGTCATACATGCGCCAGAAACCCAAGACACCGGCTGAACCTCTAAATCACTCACAAGGCACATCCCTTCAAGGAATAGTTACTGTAAGGAGGTAAGGCCCATCTTACTATCTTACTCTAATTCACTTTTTGTCCCAAAAATTAAATTAGAGTAGGGGAGTGGTTGATGTGGACTAAAGTAGATGGGCCTAAAATAAAAAAAGCCCAGCAAACCCATAAACAAAAGAAGGCCCACACTTAGTCAAAAATATCTGGGAAGGGAGTCGCTGGGACCTCTGGACAAAAGGAATATCCGGATAAAAGAGGAGCATCCTCTGAAGGCCCTAGCTGAAAAGACAACAAAAAGGAAAAGAAGAAGCTACTGGGACGCGTGTCAGATTGTTATAGGGCAGCGCCACTGTTGGAAAAGCTGTGGCTGTCACAGGGGTCATTCAACGTGCAGCTTTCTACTGTTCATAGTACTAAAGAGGTCACGTCCCCTTAAATCCTGGGATATTATTTGGGCTGCTGGGAGGTGCTATAAAAGGAGGGACTTAGCCATTTTTCACAACAACGATCATCATTCTAACATTTCCTACACACGAAAAACACCTAGAAATCTCTCTTTCTCACTGTAATAATTCTCTTCCATTAGATCTTTAATAGATATGAACGAAAGTGAGTTATGAGCGTGTAAAATCTTCCAAGTTCAGTGAAAAACCAGTTTTAGAGCGCCCGTGGACGTAGGATCTACAAAGATCCGAACCACGTAATCCTTGTGTTATTTCGTTTACGTTCAAAGAGGTCCCCCCCGCTCCAAATACGTTCAAACAGGTCCCCCACGCTCCAAATACGTTCAAACAGGTCCCCAACGTTCCAAGCAGGTCCCCCAACGTCCCAAACAGGTCCCCAACATTCCAAATATGTTCCAAATACGCCTCTTTCAGTTTTCTTGTAAATAAGCACCTTACGCACGTAATTTTATCGATTCTCCGGCTATATAAATTTCCCTTCCCCACACATGTAAATCTTGTTGATTGGGATAGCCCAATATCAAAATTGATTTTCAATTAGACTAAAAAATCTTTAAATATTTTTCCAACCTCATTTTTTTTTCTTTTATCAAAAAACCCAGCAAAGTCGAGTATGAACATCCGTAAAAGTTAGAAACCATTTTTTAACTGATGAAGTAGTTACCTTGGAGGGTCCCACACATCACTATGAAATAGGTAGAAAGGTTTTGACTCAAAATAGGGTGTTTGGACATAAGTTTTATGTCGACTTTTAGCAAGAACACAAGATTCGCATTGGAAATCAAAACATTTACCATTTTAAATAAGTAAGGAAACAAACATTTCATATATATGAAAAACTAGGTGGCCTAACCGGAGATGCCAAACCATTATTTGATCACGAACAGAAAGGGAACTTATACTACTACGTCCTTGAACAACTTTATTATCCGGTGGAATATTCTCAAAGTAGTAGAGACCACTAACCATTCTAGCACTGCCAATCGCCCCGAGCTCCGATCCTGAAAAGTACAGTGAGAGTCGCAGGAAATCACATGACAGTTAGAATCTTTGGATAACTTGCTAACTGACAAAAGGTTGCAGGTGAGTTTGGGTACGTAAAGAACAATTTCAGGTCTATCTTCTCAGAATTTGTGACCAAACCTTTTCCGGCAATGGATGAAAAACTTCCATCTGCAATCTTAACTTTTTTTTTTATTTTTAGAATACGGTGAGTATTGCTTCAATAGGTCAGGACCATTGGTCATATGATCAGATGCTCCGAGTCAATTACACAAGAAAAGGAATTTATTTCGTTACCTGTGTGTGCCACCGAAACTTTCGGAGAACTAGAGAGGGACCTGATTTCAACAGTGCGAGAAGTCGTTGCAGCTGCTCGTTGGTGATGTTATTGGCAGCAGTCTCAGCTCCATTTGCAGAGTGAAATGCGTGACTGTTTTTCTCCCACGTCCTGCCCTTAAAATTTGTAGGTTTGCTGGGGATTTTCCAACAGTTTTCTCGAGTGTGGCGCGGCTTGTTGCAGCGGGCGCACCATACACTTGGTTTCTCCTCAACCTTTCTTCCGCTGGCAGCACTCGCGCGCATGTTTGGGGCTGTCGACCTCATAGCTTGCACAAGTTCATATCCTGTTGTCATGGTAGTAGCAGGTCCTTTCTTGCCAAGCATAACATTCCTGCGACTTTCCTCTCTTCTAACTTCAGCAAACACCTCTCTTAGGGATGGCAGTGGTCTTCTGCCGATGATTCTCCCCCTCACCTCGTCAAACTCCACATTGAGACCAGTTAAAAACTTGAAGATACGACTATCTTCCACAGTTTTCTTGTGGTATTGTCCATCTTCACGATTCTTCCACTCATACGCATCGAAGAGATCTAGGTCTTGCCACAGTCTCTTCAAAGAGTTGAAGACTTGGTAATTGTTTCTTCGCCTCGCATCAATTCACCATGTTTGAGAGTCAACTCATAGATATGGGACTGATTCCTAAATCAGAGTACATCTGATTTACGTTCGCCCATAACTCATGCCCCGTAGGGAAGCACATATAATTTGCGCCGATCTCTTCTTCCATGGAGTTTACTAGCCATGTCATTACCATAGAATTTTCATCATCCCATGTATCATACATTGGGTCTTTTCCAATGGAGCCTTCTCTTCACCCGTTAAGTAACCCATCTTTCCTCGGCCTCGGATATACATCCTCACTGATTGGGACCATCATAGGAAGTTGTCGCCATTCAGCTTGATGGTTGTAATTTGGACGGGACGTGAGTCAGAAATTGTTTTGTGTGTGTTTCTCGGGGGATGTGGCTGGTCAACGCTGGAAATTTCAGAATGGTTCTGGCCTAAAGAAAAAAAGGTCTGAAAAAATTCTATAGAGGTAAATGTTGCTAGAGTTTTCTTGTTGTTCTGATACCAACATGAGAATAATGTATTGAGGGAATTACATTTCTCTTAGGTTGAGGTACAATATATACTACTCTACAGCACTAACTAAAGCAACTTTACACTAACGACATCAATTCAAGGAGCGATTCCTTCCCTAATTTAGGGAGTAAAATATTCCCTAATTTAAGGAGTAAAATCAGCCACTAATAAAGTAGTCCACTACTACAATATTTATTATATTTTTATTTCCTATTTCGACAAGGAGAAAACCTTGAGTACTCCCTCTTGGCACCGTGGTAAGTTGTATCATATTCATCTAACTCGACTTGGTGACTTGCTGGTTGAGACTCGTTAGTCATCTTTAACATACTTCGAGTTACAATGCCGATGCTTTGACTTGACGAACTTGAAGCGGTGAAGATTGATGAGTTAACCACCGATGTTCTCAATTTTCGAAGAGATGAGAGGTAAAGATTGTCCCACTGGGCGTGCCAAAATTTTTTAACGTATTTTCTTTTATTCGAATATCAATTAATCAAAAGAATTGTACAAATGAAATTTGATGAAATTTAACGGGCTCTATATCTATTTTTCATCTGATTCTTCACTCGCATGACTTTTCCTTTGGAAAATTCTTGATCTTGATCTTCCTTGATTTGGGACTTCGTTAAGTTCCATCGTGGGCCTTTGGGCATGATCACGAATCTTGATAAATATCTTTGAGATTTGGTGAAGAGATCTTCGAACGTTTCGTTGTGGGCCTTTGGGCTTGATCACGAATCTTAATTGGACATCTGAATTTGGCGAGCTCTTTTGAATATCGGCGTTTCTTCGAGGGCTTTTGGGATTGATCACGAAGCTAACACTTGGACTTGATATTTACCAAATGGACTTTTTCGTGAATGTTTGTTCGTGGGCTTTTGAGCTTAATCACGAACTTAACACTTTAACTTGACGGGCGTTTTGAAATATGGGCGTTTCTTCGTGGGCTTTTGAGCTTGATCACGACGTACTTGGACTTGATACTTATCACATACGCTTTGTTCGTGGGCTTTTGAGCTTGATCATGAACTTAACGCTTTTGACAAAAAGACTAATATCGCCTGACGAAATTTCGCACTCGATTCCCGTCTTTGGACTACAATTTGAATACGATGAACTTCGTTGAGAGAATTGAATGCTTTAAAAGTCTTATATCGTTTCTCGTAGTTTCGCTTAGCCGTTGTCCTCTGACTTGTGATTTCTGAATTTTGAAGCCCCTTATTTATAGGCGTAGAGAATTAACAGTTATGGAAAATATAATCCTTTTGGGATGATTTCTTCCATATTTATGTCGATTTTTATCCATATATGATTTCATTTGATTCATTCTATATTTGACTTGATTCTCTCATATCTGCCGATTTTATGATATTTGATTTGATTCCTTTACTTATTTAACAAATCTCTACACATATTAGCATGTATATGATGTTGTATATAAGGAATATATATTATCATATGTAATAATAATTTATTAATTAAATAAACTATTTATTAACTTGAGATTAATTTACAGATCTATAAATAGCAATTTGATTAAATGGTCTTTCTTGGAATAAACTTATTAAATTCCAATAATGTAAATAAACAATCGGACATCTACACATAAATACCTAATTGAATAAATTTTTTACACATAGGTACCCATGTCAGAAATTTTTTACAGATAGGTACCTGATTTAATTTTTACCAGTTTCTTCAGCCATGCCCTACCTTCCTGTGTGTGTATGTCGTACCATAACATGTTGACATAGGGTACCTAAATGTGTTCATACGGCGTCCCTAAATGTGCTAATACAGCGTACCATTTTCTATATATATAGGGTACCCAAATGTTCTGATATAGGGTACCCGAATGTGTTGTATGACGTACCTGCGACAGATCGGGTATCTATCTGCAAAATTTATTCTGTTAGGTACCTACATATAAAAAAATCCTGATAGGGTACTAAATTACAAGTTTTTTTTTTACAAAGGGTTATTTATTTGTAAAGACCCCATAAACAATTAATTTTTAATTGTCTACAAGATCATTGAACTAACAGAAAATGCAAACATTCTCTGCATGGACAAATTAAAATGATAAAAAAATACACACTGTTTTTTTTTTTCGATTTGACGTATTTATATCTTATTTCTAAAATTTAGATAGAGGATCGTCTTAGGAAAAAAGAACACATGGCAATCTTATATGATGTGTGATGCCGTCAAAAATTGACCTACCGCGAAAATGGACTGACAAGATTTTCCCCGCCTGATTTCCGCCGTGCGCCGTGGCTGAGAACTGTTTGACAAGGTGAGTTTTGGGGGGTCATTTGCCCTCTTGCCTTAGTCAAGAGGGTGGTTCCGTTTTAAGGCAGTGATGAAAGTATAAAATGGCAGAGTAACGGTGTCTTCTCAGAAAAACGTACCTGGACTATGAGATTTCCGGTGGTATTTATAGGGTTCTGGGAGGATGTGCTTGCCCTATGGTAGTTACTTCCCCACGTTTGGCGTCCTTCGGCGGTTTCCTCCGCATTTGGTGCTGTCGTGGCCTGCCAGTGGTTCCCTCCACGTTTGGATGACCACGTGCTTGAAAGTAGTAGAGACCACGAAGGGGCAGGAGGTCTCCCTGGGATCCCTTACTTGAGATACTTCGAGGGGAGTTCTGCCCTCCCCGAGTCGGGGTCACAAAGCCCCACTCTCGATTTGGGCATTTGCCTGAATATCCCGAAGGGATGATGCGCAGTCTCTGCCCGGCCCCGACGGGGCGTTCTTCCTGTTGGGGTATTCCGATAGATGAGGTGGAGTCGTTAAGGTGGTTGAGGTCGATTGGTTATTTTGCCGCGATGGGGTAAAAACCCGAAGGTAACAATAGTCCCCCCTATCGATAGTCCAAAAAAGTATATGAATTTTGGACGTGGTCTGGTAGCGGCGAAATACTCGAATTGGTGGTAGGTCTATTCGGGATTGGGGGGAAATCTTCGAGGCTTGATGGGAAATTTCTTTGGCTGGTATGCCGCTTCGCTTCCACCGCCACGTGTCACCTCGCCATTGGCTACTGCCGATGGGACGTTTGGACGGGAGTTCTGGCGCCCTTTCCCCTGATCGATATGGGTGATCGCGATCCGTCGATGCAGCTCAGATCCAAGGGCCCAGATCAGTAAGCTGGGGCCTATATATACCCCACTTTCGATTTCACTTTCTTCTTTACACTTTCTCTCTCTAGCCGAACTTGCCCGAGCTCCCGATCTCACTTAGCTTCTCGCTCCAGCTTTAGGTACTTGTAAGTTTCCTATCTCTACTTTCTTCCTTCTTTCCTTCATTAAGCATGTCTTCGGGTAGTTCCTCTTCGGGTAGTTCTTCCTCAGGTAGTTTTTCTGATGGGAGTTCGGATAGGACGGTTAGTGATACTAACACGGGGGTGAGGGCCCTTCGGAGGGTAGGCAATTAGCAATCCAGCCCGAACCGGGGGTGAGGGCCCTTCGATTTTCCCTTCCCCAGTTCCTTGTAGATATTCTTAGACATTATGGCATTTCTCCTGGCCAGCTAGCCCCTAATTCTTTTAGTCACCTTATTTCCCCAGCTGTTCTTTTAAGTAGCTTCGGCTATTCCCCTTTTGTCCCCATGATCAACTCCTTTTTGAGGATCAGTAAGAGGGAAGAAGGGAAGTTCTTCTTCTCCCCGTCACCTCAATACCCCGATCTTATCCAAGGCCACCCTTCATCCCACAAGGGTTGGATGAGTAAATACTTTTTCCTCTGCTCTCCTGAGGGTAGCCCTGAGAATCAGCTTCTTCCTTTTTCATGGGAAGATGATACGTTTATCGAGAACCCTCTTCCCTCAAGTTCCTCGAGCCAAGCAGAGGCTTTTTTGGCAAAAATCGGGGAGAAGCGTTTTTGGGCCCCCGAACTCATAAAGGACGACCTTTTATTCCAATTTGGATTTAGCCCCAAAGTGATCGAGGTGCCCCACAATCTAGGTATATATCCGTTGCCCGGACCTTATAGGCCCGAATTTCTCCATGTGAAAGCTAACGTTTTAAAACTCCGATCTTGCAGCTCAGCGTATGGATATTGCCACAGTAGCTGCTACTTTGTCTTCTGACGAAGAGGACACTGTTCAGATAGTCTCTCAGACTCCCGCCTCTCAACCTTCTGCCCCGAAGGGGAAAGGAAAATCTCCGACCTCCTCTTCGAGGTCCAAGAAGGCAACAGGCAAGATGCCAGCAATTTCTTCAACCGACACAGCCTTGGAAAAATCCAAGACCTCCTCGACTACTCCCCACCCCTGGCCTCGAGAGATCTGATTGCTCTAGGTCGGGGTAAACAACCCCGCTTCTTTGAGCAGACGGGCCGGGGTGAGTGTTGGAGTTATCTGCAGCAGTTTCCCAGCGAGGACAATCAGCGAAGTTCCCGCGATATCCCTGACCCAGAGATTCGGGACGCCATCTCTAGGCTTTTGGACAGGCAAGTCCCGATGTTTCCTTCCTTGTCTGGATTACCTCTTCATTAATATTTATGCCCGCTTTTTCCGAGCAGGGCCTTGTCCTCATCTCCGACGCTATGAAGCGTTGGGTTCACGTTTCGGGGAACAACGATGTCCTGAAACAAAAACTCGAAGAAGTCGAGCAGGAGAACATGAAAAGTCGAGGTCGGGAGGAGAGTCTTCGGAGTTAGAGGAGGCTAACCGGAGAGTCGAGGATGCTGGGAAAAATGCTCCCGAGCTGAGGCCGAGAAGAGAAGGGTCGAGATCCTTCGGGATGAGGTGGAAGGAATTCGCCGAGCTCTCGAGACAGAGCTGGCGACGGACCACTTCTCCAAGAAGGATTTTGCCAAAGGGATGCGCAAATTCTTCCGCTATGGCTTCTGGGGGTGCGTCTCCCAGCTTCGGGCGAATGGGTATGCTCAGTCCGATCATCCCTTCGGTTTCCTTGATGCCAACCAAGCCCTGCAAGGCGTGCCCGATGGTGGCTACCAGCCGGAACCTAGGGCCGTCATTCCCCCTCCTCGAGCGCCGACTCCCCCCGCCCGAACTGAAGCAGCGACTGAAGAGCCTAAGGCTGAGGAGGTTGCGAGCGTTGTAGAAGAAGAAAATCCTGAGCTTGAGGAGGCCATCCAGACTCCCGAAGAGGATGTTGAGATCGGGGAGACTGCTGAGGAGCCCGAGGGGAACGATGGGGTTGAGGAAGCTGCTGGTGAGGAGAAGGAGGCTGGTGAAGGGGATGATCAGGCCAGGTCGGCCGAATGAAGATTTGTCTTGTTTTTCCTTTTTTTCTGTCTACTTGTGTAACCTCAGACCATATTATATATATATATATGCATGTTTTCGTTTTTTGTTCATGTACTGAACATATCCCTTCGGGGCATATTATTCGAATGCTTCGCCTTCGAACTTTTTCTTCGTTATTCCACAATGTGTTCTCTTTACTACATGCTTTATTCTCCTTTTTTTGTATAGAATATTGTGTAAGATACCGAGTCGGGAGCATCTTGATTTCCGAGTAGAGCGGGAGTAAGACTTTTTTCCTTGCAAACTTTGCATACTTCCTATCGGTACGTCTTCGAGGACTCCTATCTTACTAGCCTCGGGGTGATTGGTATGGGGTCATCCTTGATGTTCTATAGAGAGACTCGGTCATCCTAATTTGGACCTCCCGATTCTTACTCCTAAACGTTCGAGAACCTCGCAACGGCTTAGTCTCCCCTGCGCTGGATCTGGCGAATTCGTGAAGATATCGCGTGAATCTCGTGAACTGGGTTCGATTCGAATGTTGTTCCTGCACGTATATCTTAAATTCAAATTTCCTAACTTTTCATTCACGTCCTAAGACTTCCCTATATATATAGGCAGCCCTTTTCCTCTCATTGTTCATTCAATTTTTTTCCTGCTTTTTAGTGTTTTTTGTGTCCCCTTTCCTTTAGCATCCTCATGGCTTTCTTTGCTTCTTCCAAGGGCAAGAGCGTAGCTGGTTCTTCTTCCATGGCGGGGCGAACTTTCTTCGACCTAGGCGATACTCCTGAACCTTATTCCGGCACGAATGTCCAGCAACATCCTGCTGTTGGGGTAAGGACGCCACTTCCCAGTGAAAACGGCAACGACAAGAACTACCGCAGAAATTTGGCCAAGTGGTCCGCCGAGGCGGAGGAGGTTGGTGCTAAAGCCAATTTACCCTGGCATCGGGCCAAGGTGTCTACTCTTAGCCCTTTGTCCCTTGGGGAAAAAGCTCGAATCCCTTCTGACTATGAAGTTTTATTGCCGGGTCCTTTGCAAGTAGCTTCTACTCCGCCCTTTGGCTTCCTCACCTTTTACACCGATCAGATAGATATGGGTCTTAGGTTCCCTATTTCTTCGTTTCTTTTAGACCGTTGTGAGACCTTGGACATCTCCCCTGGCCAAATCTTCCCGAATTCATGCAGTTTGCTATTGGCTTTGGCCGCGGTTGCAAAGCGGGTCAGCTTCCCCTTCACCACCGAGTTTTTCATAAGCTTCTTTCGTGTGTGTGAGAGGGATGCTGGCAAATTCGCTTTTGTGCCTTCCACTGATGTCCTTTACGGCAACTTTACTGCTACCAAGGGATGGATGAACAAATTCTTTTTCGTGCGCCCTTCGCCTCAGCATCGGGACCGTCGATTCTCCCTACCGCGGTGGAGGGAGCAGTGCCAAATCCCCAGCGAATCTCCCGACCTCTTAATGCAATTTCTGGCTCGGATCGGGGACCACCGCTTTTCGGTGCGAGAATTGGTATTGGGGGGCTCGACTGAAGCGACTGTTTTCCCTAGGGTCATAGGTAAGTTATTTCCTTTATTTCAGTGATAGCTTTTCCTGCTTTGGTTAATATTCCCTTTCACCAGGCGATGGAGGGGGTTTTATCCCAGCTATGGCCCTTCGCGCTCAAAATGCCCATGGTCAGCCCTCGGGGGAGGGCCCTTCTACCCTCCATCCGATAGGGAAAGTTGCCCCAGGGGATCCCCCAACTCCCCGATCGGAGGTAGGGAGGTCTAAGCACATGAAGCCATCCTCCCCTTTCCCTTCAGCTGTGGTATCACACGAAGATCCTCCGATGTCTCGACTTGCCCCACACCCTCCTTTCTTGTTGGAGAAGGATGGGGAATCCGCCTTATCTTACATGTTAAGTTTTCTCACCCCTGAGGAGAAGGGCTTTACTAGGGAGTTGTCTGATGGCCGTTTTTGGAAGGAGTGGGATTTGGCCCTGATCAGGTAAGATGGTTGTTTCCAGCTTCGAGTGATATTCGTCATAACTGCCTTTTCTTGCCCTCAGGCATATTCCCTGTTTTGTGAGGGAGCTCGTCGATACCGTCTTCAACAGCGGATGACGGATTCATCTCGGAACTGCAACGTAGAGATGACTATGAAGGTCAGTGAGGAAGCCCAAGAAGTAGGTCGCTTGAAGAACTTGTTAACCAAGGCTCAATTTGAGGTCGGGAAGCTCCGTCAGGAGCTTCATTCAGAGAGAGATCCGCGGATGACGGGAATCCCAGGCGAGTCGAGAGCTGGTGCTTGCTGAGAAGGTGTCCGAGGCGGCCCACCTGTACTTCAGCTTCGGGTTCCAGGGTGCCTATCCCAAATCAGAGCTAACGGATTCCCGGAGGGTGCCCACCCCTTTGATTTCTTGGATCCCGAGGCGGCTTTTATGGCCCTAGCTCCCCGTTGCTCACCCCCAAAGAAGGTGAAAGGGAAAAGTCTCTGGGATGAGTTCGATCTAGGCCATAGCAGTGATGCTTCTCAGGGTAGTGGCTCAGCTGGAGAGAGTTAGCTTGTTCGAGGATTGGCGTTGTTACTTGTCTCTTAGAATCCTGTTTAAGCTTTTCGGTCCTTGTCTTTCCGTAAATGTTCCCCTTCCAGTTTTTTGCTTTGTACGCCTTGATGACATTCAGGGCATATTATTATCAATGAAAGGGCTTTACGTTTTCCCAACTTTAGTTTCGCCTCAATCCCTTCCTTCCCCAATCCGATCAACGCGTTCTAAGGGTTGAGTTCGGGCCAAAAAATATGCTTGATGCATTCTTTCTCTGTTGTCGCAACCAATCGCATTCTAAGGGTCGAGTTCGGGCCAAAAGACAAGGTCCCTACCTTGGACCAGGGGCGTCCTTTGAGTTCGAGGAGAGCCTTAAAAATCATAGAGCATGTTCCTGAAGCGAATTGTGAGTTGCCTCTCGTGGAGGGATTCAATGTGCGCGTTGTCTTCCTTTCCCTTGGGGAAACTTTCCGCCTCTCGTAGAGGGATTCAATGTGCGCATCGTTCCCGAAGGGAACAATGAGCTGCCTCACGCAGAGGGGTTCAGTGTGCGCATGGTCTTCTCTTCCCTTAGGGAAGATTTCAGCCTCTCGTAGAGGGATTCGATATGGGCAACGTTCTCGAAGGGAACAGTGAGCTGCCTCACGCAGAGGGGTTCAGTGTGCGCATGGTCTTCTCTTCCCTTGGGGAAGCTTTCAGCCTCTCGTAGAGGGATTCGATGTGCGCATTAGGTTTTGCCCGAAGGGATAGTTTTCCCTAGGGGTCAGATTTTGTGTCTCTTAGGGAATAAATCTTCTACCCGGGTCTTCGTGTCTTTTATTTGTTTTAAGTGTTTGCCCGTATCATCCTCGTACAGAAAAGAAAATGAACTGCATTAATAATAGTGTATGGCTTACATCCAAGTAATAAGAAGGCAACCTTGGACAAATAGTGGTAAACATAAAGGAAAGGTATAAGTATGCATAATGAGGGTACCCCCCTCTAGGGATAATATTTGCGCAACTTGCGGGCGTTCCAGGGTCGGTCAAGTTGCTTCCCTTCGGTGTTTTTCCAGGTAATAGGAGGCTTCTCCTACTTTCTTGACGACGCGATAAGGGCCCTCAAACTTAGGTTCCAACTTCTTCCCCCCTTCTTGGTTGAGGATTTCTTTCATCACCAGATCCCCCACTTCGTACATTTTAGTTCGCACCTGGCGGTTATAGGACTTAGTCATTCTTCTCTGGTAGGCGGTTATCCTGAGGGCTGCTCTTTCCCTTCTTTCCACAATCAGATCAAGGTCTTCAGCTCCAAGTCGGTTGTTGTCTTCGGGGTATGTCAGGATCCGGGCGCTTTCCATACCAATTTCTGCCGGCAAGACTGCTTCACTTCCATAGACTAGGCTGAAGGGAGTTTCATTTGTTCCTTCCCGATGAGTTGTTCGATATGACCAGAGGACGCTTTGGAGCTCGTTAAACCATGATTTCTCCAGCCCTTCAAGTCGGGCCTTCAACCCTTGGACGATAGTGCGATTGGTGACCTCCACTTGACCATTGCTCTGGGGGTATGCTACCGAGGTAAAGACTTGTTCTATCGTGAGTTGCTCACACCATTCTTTATCTTCTTCCCACTAAACTGTCTCCTGTTTTCGGAAATCAGCCTCCTCGGGATTCCATAATGACAGATGATATTTTTCCATATGAAAGCTATGATGGCTGCCTCGGTGATTTTTGCTAGTGCTTCAGCCTTAACCCACTTCGAGAAGTAGTCCACAGCCACCAGTAAGAACTTCTTCTGGGCCACATTCCCTGAGAAAGGGCCGACGATGTCTAAGCCCCATTGGTCGAAGGGCATGGTGAGGTCACCGACGTCATAGCTTTGGCTGGCATTTTCTATATGCTGGCGTGTTTCTGGCAGTTAAGGCATCCTCGAACTATCTTCACATAGTCTCCCTTTATTGTTAACCAAAAGAAACCGGCTAAGAGCGCTTTCCTCATAAGTGCTCGGCTCCCAATGTGGCTTCCACAAATACCTTTGTGGATTTCTCGAAGGACGTACTCGCCCTCTTCCTGGGATACACATCGTAGCAGCGGTCCGGCGTAAGACCTCTTAAACAGAATTTTTTCCATTAGGCTGAAGCGTTGGGCCCTCCTCAGAAGTTTTCGGGCCAGAGCCTTGTCTTCGGGTAAGAGTTGGTGATACAGGTACTGGTATATCTCATACCTCCAATCCACTGGAGAAATATTGGGGTGGGGCATGACTTGGTCCTCGATTTGCCAGATGGTTATGACTTTTCCTTTCTCCTCAGGCGTTCCCATGGCACTGGCCCACTTAGCCATTTGGTTTCTCGAAGCCTCCTTTGATTTCCTCGAAAGCCTTGACGTACTTCTCCAGGTTTTCCCCTTTTACTGTGAAGTTTCCCCCTAATTGCTGAACGACAAGTTGGGAGTCAGAATGCAGTACTAAGCGGGTAATTCCCATCTTCCGAGCCGCTCGAAGTCCCGTGAGCAACCTCATACTCTGTCTCGTTGTTTGATGCTTTAAAGTCTAACTTGAGGGCCAGGTGCGTTTCCTCTCCCCACGGGGAAATAAGTAAAATCCCGACTCCATTTCCTGAACTGCAAGAGGACCCGTCCACGAACATTTTCCATGTCTCTTCGGAGAGGTCTCCAACCGTCTCCACCATGAAATCTGCCAAGGTCTGGGCCTTGATGGTTGTTCGAGGTCTGTACTGGATGTCGTATTCTCCAAGTTCGCTGGCCCATTTCACCGCCCTTCCTGAGACGTCAGGTCGAGTAGCAATTTCGCCTATTGGGTGATTCGTCAAAACCGTAATAGGGTGTGATAGAAAGTAGGGTCGCAGCTTCCCGGCCGTAATGAGTAGGGCAAGTAGTAGCTTCTCGCAGTTTGTATATCTTGTCTCGGCACCTTTCAGGATGTGGCTTACGAAGTTGATCGGCCTCTGGACCTTCTCTTCTTCCCGGACCAGCACCGAGCTTATCGTCCGAGGAGTAGCTGCTAGATAGATTATCAGTTCTTCCCCCACCAAGGGTTTGTTGAGCACGGGCAGTCCCTTCAGATATTCTTTCAAGTCTTGAAACGCTTTTTCACATTCGGGAGTCCATTCAAAGTTTTGGACTTTGCGTAACACTTTGAAGAAAGGCAAGCTTCGATCAGCAGATCGGGATATGAAGCGTGAAAGGGCTGTGATTCGGCCTGTCAGCCTCTGCACCTCATTCAGGCACTTTGGAGGTGCCATTTCCATCAGCGCCTTAACTTTCTTAGGATTGGCTTCAATTCCCCTTCTTGTCACCATGTACCCTAGGAACTTACACCACCTGGCCCCAAAGGTGCACTTTCTAGAATTCATCTTGAGGTTGTACCTTCGGGCGGTCGCGAGGGTTTCTTGGACGTCGGCTAGGAAGCAGTCGTGCTCATGAGATTTTATCAGAATATCGTCGACGTATACTTCTACGTTCCTTCCTATCTGATCCTTGAAGATTTTATCCATTAGCCTCTGGTACGTGGCCCCATCATTTTTAAGCCCGAAGGGCATGACGGTGTAGCAGAATGTTCCTCCGATCGTGATGAAGCTTGTCTTCTCCTGATCATCCCTAGCCAAGAGAATCTGGTTGTATCCTTGGAAAGCATCGAGGAAACAGAGCAACTCATGTCCCGAAGTGGAATCTACCACCTGATCTATTAGAGGTAAGGGATAATAGTCTTTTGGGCATGCTTCGTTTAAGTTCCTGAAGTCCACACACATACGCCATTTGTCCGAAGATTTCGGGACTAGGACCACGTTTGAGAGCCAGGTGGGGAACTGTACTTCCCGAATGTGTCCCGCTTCCAGCAACTCCCCCACTTGTCGCTTGACTTCAATGTCCTTTTCGGAACTGAGATACCTTCTCTTCTTGAAGATGGGTCGAGTGGTTCGAGAGACATTCAGCTTGTGCTCGATTATTTCTCTATCTATCCCTACCATGTCCATAGATGCCCAGGCGAATATGTCCGAGTTCCTTGTCAGTAGTGTAATAAGGTCCTTCTTGAGGTTCCGAGGTAGATCTTTGGCGATTCAGGCCGTACCTTCGGGCGGTCTGATTACTACCTTCTCGGTTTCTTCCTCAGCAGTTTCCTCCTGGGCCGTTCCAATAGTGTATAGGATTTCTCTCCCCTCGGGTGATCGTCCTTTCTGGCTTTGGACGATTTTACCTCTACCGGGACTTCTTCCACATAGCACTTCCGAGCCATCTTGCGATCTCCTAATACTTCTCCTATTTTGTCCCCTACGGGGAATTTGATCTTCTGGTGAAGTGCCGAGGCGATCGCTGTGAAGGAGGTTAGCGCTGGCCTCCCGAGGATATTGTTATATGGGCTTGATCCATTAATGACCATGAAAGGCGCTATCTGAGTCTTCCTTAATTCTCCTTCACCAGGGTGAGCGGAAGGTGTAAGATCCCCACTGCCTCGACGCAATGTCCCGTGAAGCCAAAGAGGACGGTCTCTACTCTGTCCATGGGGTAAGAACCCAAATCCATTTGGTCAAGTGCCTTCTTGTAAATGATATTGACAGAACTTCCATTGTCGACAAAGACTCGCCCAACATCGTGATTAGCCACTTCGGCTCGAATCACCAAGGCGTCCTCATGGGAGTCGTCCCCTCCGTGGAAATCTTCAGGATCGAAGCTGATCACCGGTCCCGCTCGTTTGCTTCCTGACTTGATCTCAAAGTTCTCGAGTCGGCGAACTCTAGCCTTTCTTGCCCTATTAGAGTCACCTCCTGTAGGTCCTCCCGAGATTATATTGACCTGCCGAGGCACCGAGGCGGTACTCGCCTGTCGGGGGACTTTTGCGGTTCTCGATAATCATTGTGCCTGCGTCCTTCGTCTTCTTCTGGCCTCGGGCCTCTTATTTCCTCTATCTCTGGCGTTTTCCTTGCTCTCTCCTGATGGTCCGGGGCTTAATTATTAGGTCGGGCGTTGTACCGACTTCCGGTCCCAGGGTATTGCGGCTTGGTTCCAAATCCGCCCTCCCCTTCTGTCAACTTCGCCCTAGCTTCAGGATTCGATGAGACGAGCTTGTCTAATTCCCGTCCCAGCTGGAAACATCCTTCAGTGGTGTGCCCATATTCATGGTGATAGTTACAGTAGGTGTCGAATATCAGTCTTTTCAGGTTGTTATCGATGTAAGGGGGTCTGCGAAGGAAGTCGTACTCATCGCATATTTCGAGGGTTGGACCTTGTTGACTCGCCACTTGGGATGATTCGCCCGAGGCATGGTCGTGATTGGGACCGGGCGATCGTCTCTTCGAGAGAAAGACTTGCGGGTTTGGTCCCTAAGGGGGCTCCTCTTCCTTTCTCGCGGAGCGCTTTTTCGCTTTTTGTACTCGGGTTCTCTGGCGTGGGATTCCTCCACCCGAACGTACTTTTCCACTCGGGTCACTAGTTCCTCCACCGTTGTCGGGTACTTCTTTACTAAGGATCTAAATAACTCCCCCTCGCGGAGGCCGTGCTGAAATGCCCCGATTAGCAATTCGGGCGCTGCATTGGGCACCTCCATTTTTTACCTGATTGAAGCGCCGAAGGTAATCCCGCAGGCTTTCCCCTTCCCCCTGTCTTATGTTCAACAACTTCACCGCCGAAGAGGGGCGTATTCTGCTGCTTGGGAAGTGCTTCAGAAAGTGACGAGTAAGCTCTTGGAAATTGCCGATTTGCCCCGGAGGCAACAATGCAACCCACTGCTGGGCTCCCTTGTCAGGGTAGTGACAAATAGGCGGCATTTGACTGCGTCACTTAGTTGGTATAACGCTGCGTTTCCCTCAAAAACGGATAAATGATCCTCGGGGGGTCCGATCCCATCATATTTTCCCATCTCGAAGGTGCGAACGTGTCCTGGCAAGGGGGCTGCCAGGACTTCGGGCGAGAATGGCGAAGCTCTGGGAACTAGTGGTGCTTCTGGCAGATTTGCTAAGTCTTTGAGTTTGCGGATCTCCTCCCTCATGTCCTCCAGTTCGGCCGTTCGTCTCTCAGCGCGCCTCCTCTTATTCTCACGTACTTCCCTAAACTCTTATGCTAGTGTCGTATATTCGTCTTCT
This sequence comes from Craterostigma plantagineum, assembly GCA_027422505.1. NCBI lineage: Eukaryota > Viridiplantae > Streptophyta > Magnoliopsida > Lamiales > Linderniaceae > Craterostigma > Craterostigma plantagineum. Next base: position 6,894,271 of record JAPQWV010000015.1, read on the forward strand.
TGCTCGCCTACGTTGGATTCGGCGTCATGCTCTCCATTGGATCCAGGCTGATGATTCTCCTCTCCGTTTGGTCCAGATTGGCGATTCACCTCTCCGTTTGGTCCAGGCTGGCGATTTCCTCTTCCATTTGGTCCAGGTTGGCGATTTCCTCTTCCATTTGGTCCAAGCTGGCGATTTCCTCTATTCCTTTCTGCCATAAGTATTCCGATGTCGGTTCCTATCCGTTCTATCTCTTGCATGGTAGCAGCCATCATTCCAGCGAGGTCGGACAGGGTCGGCCCGTTACCATTGGGCGGTGCGTGATCGTTTTCGACAGTCACCATATTAAATCTATTGTAAGAAACCAGAGATTCCCACAGACGGCGCCAAATTGATGCCGTTGAAAATTGACCTACTGCGAAAATGGACTAACGAGCTTTTCACCGCCTGATTTCCGCCATGCGCCGTGGCTGAGAACTGTTGGACAAGGTGAGTTTTGGGGGGTCGTTTGCCCTCTTGCCTTAGTCAAGAGGGTGGTTCCGTTTTAAGGCAGTGATGAAAGTATAAAATGGCAGAGTAACGGTGTCTTCTCAGAAAAACGTACCTGGACTATGAGATTTCTGGTGGTATTTATAGGGTTCTGGGAGGATGTGCTTGCCCTATGGTAGTTACTTCCCCACGTTTGGTGTCCCTCGGTGGTTTCCTCCGCATTTGGTGCTGTCGTGGCCTGCCAGTGGTTCCCTCCACGTTTGGATGACCACGTGCTTGAAAGTAGTAGAGACCACGACCTGTTATGGCGGAACATTTCTCTTTCGAGATTACCTGGCGCGGTTCCCCCTGGGGCTTCGGGCCTTTTCGTCTGATAGATCCTCTCAGGTCCTCTTCCCCTGCGCATATGCCCGAAGGGGGCAGGAGGTCTCTCAGGGATCCCTAACTTGAGATACCTCGAGGGGAGTTCTGCCCTCCACGAGTCGGGGTCACAAAGCCCCACTCTCGATTTGGGCATTTGCCTGAATATCCCGAAGGGATGATGCGCGCAGTCTCTGCCCGGCCCCGACGGGCGTTCTTCCTGTCGGGGTGTTCCGGTAGATGAGGTGGAGTCGTTAAGGTGGTTGAGGTCGATTGGGTATTTTGCCGCGATGGGGTAAAAACCCGGAGGTAACAATAGTCCCCCTATCGATAGTCCAAAAGAGTATGAGAGGTAAAGATTGTCCCACTGGGCATGCCAAAATTTTTAACGTATTTTCTTTTATTCGAATATCAAATAATCAAAAAAATAGTACAAATGAAATTTGATGAAGCTTAACGGGCTCTATATATATTTATTCCTCTGATTCTTCACTTGCATGACTTTTGAAAGACTTTGGAAAATTCTTGATCTTGATCTTCCTTGATTTGGGACTTCGTTAAGTTCCATCGTGGGCCTTTGGGCCTGATCACGAATCTTGATAAATATCTTTGAGATTTGGTGAAGAGATCTTCGAACGTTTCGTTGTGGGCCTTTGGGCTTGATCACGAATCTTAATTGGACATCTTCTGAATTTGGAGAGCTCTTTTGAATATCGGCGTTTCTTCGCGGGCTTTTGGGCTTGATCACGAAGCTAACACTTGGACTTGATATTTACCAAATGGGCTTTTTCGTGAATGTTTGTTCGTGGGCTTTTGAGCTTAATCACGAACTTAACACTTTAACTTGACGGGCGTTTTGAAATATGGGCGTTTCTTCGTGGGCTTTTCAGCTTGATCACGACGTACTTGGACTTGATACTTATCACATACGCTTTGTTCGTGGGCTTTTGAGCTTGATCACGAACTTAACGCTTTAGACGTTTCGAACTTTACATCGGACACGAGCAACTTCGAAAGAATAGAAGGCTTTTAGTAAGACTTATATCGTCTGACTAGGCTTCGCAGTGTCCCGCCTTTCGATCCGAATACGAACAACTTTGAAAGAACTGAATGCTTTTAGAAAGACTTATATCGTCTGACGCTTCGCCTTACTCCGCTTTTAATTTCAATCCGAATGCGAACAACTTCGAAAGAATTGAATGCTTTTGACAAAAAGACTAATATCGCCTGACGAAGCTTCGTACTCGATTCCCGTCTTCTACGATTTGAATACGATGAACTTCGTTGAGAGAATTGAATGCTTTAAAAGTCTTATATCGTTTCTCGTAGTTTCGCTTCGCCGTTGTCCTCTGACTTGTGATTTCTGAATTCTGAAGCCCCTTATTTATAGGCGTAGAGAATTAACAGTTATGGAAAATATAATCCTTTTGGGATGATTTCTTCCATATTTATGTCGATTTTTATCCTTATATATTTTCATTTGATTCATTCTATATTTGACTTGATTCTCTCATATCTGCCGATTTTATGATATTTGATTTGATTCCTTTACTTATTTAACAAATCTCTACACATATTAGCATGAATATGGTGTTGTATATAAGGAATATATATTATCATATATAATAAAAATTTATTAATTAAATAAACTATTTATTAACTTGAGATTAATTTATAGATCTATAAATGGTCTTTCTTGGAATAAACTTATTAAATTCCAATAATATAAATAAACAATCGGACATCTACACATAAATACCTAATTGAATAAATTTTTTACACATAGGTACCCATGTCAAAAAATTTTACAGATAGGTACCTGATTTAATTTTTACCAGTTTCTTCAGCCATGTCGTACCTTCCTGTGTGTGTATGGCGTACCATAACATGTTGACATAGGGTACCTAAATGTGTTCATACGGCGTACCTATGTTTTAAATAGGGCGTAGCTAAATGTGCTAATACGGCGTACCATTTTCTATATATATAGGGTACACAAATGTGTTGATATAGGGTACCCGAATGTGTTGTATGACGTACCTGCGACAGATCGGGTATCTATCTGCAAAAAAATTATTCTGTTAGGTACCTACATATAAAAAAATTCTGATAGGGTACTAAATTACAAGTTTTTTTTTTACATAGGTTTATTTATTTGTAAAGACCCCATAAACAATTAATTTTTAATTGTCTACAGGATCATTGAACTAACATAAAATGCAAACATTTTCTGCATGGACAAATTAAAATGATAAAGAAATAAACACTGTTATTTTTTTTTTTTTTTGGATTTGACGTATTTATTCTTATTTCTAAATTTAAATAGAGGGTCGTCTTAGGAAAGAAAAAGCACATGGCAATCTTATATGATGTGGATGTAAGATGCTTCCACGATTTCTTCAATGTTGAACTGGTCAAGCGTTACATAGGAGTTATTACAAGATGTACTTACAAGTTTTCCTTCGAAACTGCTCGGCTTCGAAGCTGATCCATTGAAGCCTTAGCTTTCTTTCAGAGAACGAAAGTATTAACATTATTAATAATAATAATAATGTAAAAATGCCAGCTCATCATCGCTTCTCTAATTTCCCGACGTTTGCGTCCTCTTCTGCCACATCAGCATCTGATTATTATTATTCGATGGCGTATAAAACGTCGGGATTATTCGATTTCTGTCCGCTCGGGAATTTCGGACATTGGCAACGAATTCTTCGACTGTAAGAATAGGAGGCATTGATCATGGAGATTTATTTTTTTATAATAACAATGGATTTTTTTTCTTGATTTTAGCAGTTATTCTTCGTGTAGTGAAGAGAGTGATAGAGAGAGTTATGTTGTGTGCAAGAACATATATCGTTTCTATAGTCTAGAGGTAGGGTTATAAGCTTCTATTAATATAAGTAATGTTAATATAAGTCCTTGTCTCTAAGCAGACATGTAGGTTACATATGAATCCGAGGTTCATTATATATCATATACCTTCTTTTCGCTTTCGGGGAATTATTGCAAAATATGGCTACTTGTTCGACTTTAAACTATAGCGGATTATGAAGATATGATATACATATCTGTGGTAAGTATTTAATTTAGTGAACTCACTGGTGATGATTTTGCAGTAATTATAGCCAATAAAGCTCACAAGGACAGAAAACCCTAATGCTTAACACACCACTGTTTCCTCACACACACCACACATCACAAGAGAAAAAAGCTCACTTCTTGATAGTAAGCTCAGCCCTAAGATGCAAAACCCCGCCAACGAAAAACACGCTATCGTCAGCCACGAAAGAATTCCAAGGAACGCCGAACAAATTCCTATATCCCACAGCTTTCCCGCCAGTAAAAGTGTAACTCCCCTTATACTTGCACGCAAATTCCTCGGACGGTTTCGTCCTCGAAGCAAACTCATAATCCACCGTAAACGCCGCCGATCCCTTCTCTTGTATGCCCAGAAACAGACCAAAGCAGTGGAAAGAGCATTGCTGGTCCAAATTACAGTGCCCCGACAAGAAAAACCCCTGTTCCCCCAGGTGAAACGCCTGGGAATAGACACGCCCCGAAGGGTACAGATTCAAGCATTCATCCCTTTTCAAGTTTAGGTACACGATGCACTGCTGACGTGGCGAGTCGAACTCCACGACCCTTACGGGCCTGTACTTGTAGGCCCGCTCGACGAACCTACGGTAGTGACTCGAAGAAGAAGGGTTTGTCTGACCTTCGGCAGCCAAAGAACGCTGGCGATAGGGCGCTTCTGATTTGAAGAAGAGTGCGTCGAGGACGACTTTCGAGGATACGTGTGAGTCGATTTCTGGGCTCGTTAGGACTTTCCTCAGCTTACGGCTGCTCATGTAAGGGAAGCGAACGTAGTTGAGTAGGCGTGCGCTTAGGATATCTCTTCGGTCGTCGAGTTTTGGGTGGTGGGCCCGAGCCCATTTTAGGACAAGGTCGTAGACTGCGTCCTCTGAGGCTACTTGCAAGTCGTCGCTTGAGAGGATCGCTTCGATGCCTGCTAATGGCAGGCTTAGAACCTCGTCTTGGAACCTGAATATGAAATAATTGAGACAGCTTTTTTTGTCAGTAATGGAGCTCATATGATCAAGAAAATAGCAAATGGCCACCGTCTAAGGCCATTCTTTTGATGAATATCCAATGTGAGAACATAAATGCACTGTATGAAAAGCACAAAAGACAATCAATAAAAACTGAATCCCTTTTATTCGACTATTTTAGTTAACTCAGAAAGGTCGACTAGACAACGATCAGTGAAAACGAAATGAGCTCATGATGGGCATTCATATAAGGTGAGAAAAAAAAATTAAGAATAACGAATTGTTCATGCTACTAAATAAGAAAATTACTTGCTAATGTCCTTGAATCGGGCGGCTAGGAACTGCTTGGCGGCGTCTGAAAGTGGCTGAACAGCGTCGGCCATTAAAAGGGTCGAAGGAAGGTCCAAATAAAGCAAGGCAGATTCGCAAGACATCGGAATGTTTCTCAGTAATCGACTGCAATATCTCATGCAAGAAGCAACTTCGTACTTGTCGGCAGCCATTAGAACGTCTAAGAGAGACGTGGGAGTAGTTCTTGGTAAGGCATTGCTGTACATGAAGCTCAATAGGTCCATGAGTGCAGCTTCCTCTGAAAGTAACGAAAGGAATGCAAACTTATATTTGTATTTTGGAAGAGTCTTAGAATGATTGTGGTGGGAGCTAAGATATTTAAATACCAGCGGCGTGTATTCTTAGAATGACTTGTCGCTGCTCTGACTCTTTCATCCCATTGGAGAACAGCTGAAAAACAGGTGTGTTGATTATTGAGTGGACGAAGATAGAAACGCGAAATGAGTGTGAAAAGGAAGATAGCTAAATTTATCACATTGTAACGGAAACTTACCTTGTAGAAATATGGGCTTTGCGCTGCCAAAATTGGAGAGCTGATGTGTATGGACTTCACTTGCATGGATGAATAGTCCACAGCGTCCGAAGTTTCCTTCTCATGGGCATTTTCAAGACCTGAGAAGAGTAAATTCACGACTTCAGTTTCTGAAGTAATATCTACGACTACGTAGCTTGAATTTTAAAGAGTTCCTATTAATGCAGTCCCTATCAGAACATTACGAAGCCCAAGATATAAATTTCATCAAGTGTAACAGATAAGGGTAACTAATCAACTTCTACGAAGAACAACGTCTACTAAATAACTCCTGTTACCATCAAAATTTTTTTGATCATGTCTCTCGAATTACGCAATTCATCGTCAACATAAAGCATGTAGTTGGCAAACTCATCATGATAAGAGTAACTCTACTTAATCCGAAAATCGTAATGGTATAAAAATGTTCCTACGACCATAAGTCATTACAATCCAAACTTAACTAGGGGTCTCACTTCATTCAGTTAATCAATTCTACAGAAATACTGACAAGTTCATCTTCAAATAAAATGATATCACAAGCATTTCATAAAGTTGAACGAACCATGTCTAGCTCTAGACACAATAGAAGCTCCAAACAATTTTATGCTAGATATACCAGCTTGTTCTGTTGCATCATCTAATCCCTTTGTACACTCCTCTGTCATATCAACAGCCTCATCCTCAAGGTCAAGAACGTTGCAATTCATGATCTGTTCTTCACACTGCTCTGTTGGTTCTGCACGGCTCACAGCCATTAGTTACGATCATCTTTCAAGTAAAGAACTAATCATTAAAAGCCCATAAACGATAAATATAGATGGGCATATATAAGAAGAAACCACGTCAATGACCAGAAAATGTTATATATGTTTGGGGAACAAAGATAAAACCACACATAGTCATCCTGCATTAAACTAACTTTCCATTTAAAGAAAGTCTAAAAACGAGTCTCCTTGAACGTCTTGAGAATTGAAAAAATAATGAAGAGCAAAAAACATCACCAGCTTAACTACCATTGCTCCCCAACAAGAAGCTGAGCTGAGCTCATATATGTTGCATGGGACAATGATTTCGCGAGCAATATCAGGTATCATTTACATAAATGAGAGAACTACTAATAATCTAATCTCGAAATATTTTGAAATCTAAGCATTCCCAGAAACTGTCATCGGCGATCACCCCTACAAAGAGAAATCCCAATTAGGTTCGCCCTTCTGAGAACACAACTCAAACCACAAAGAGAAAAATGCCAAAGAACACACTCAACAACGAGACAACCAAGCTCAAACCTCGATTCCTAAACGCCATCACAGAAGCCAATGTAGAACCCCCAATTCCAAAACAATAATAAGCAGATACCAGTACCACAATAAAAAACAAAAAAAAAAAAAGTAAAACCCTACCATCAACATTTGTAACTCGATCACCTCTTCTGCGGTTCCGATTATGAGCCCAATCCGACAGCGAATCTTCCGGGCCACGACTCGACCCGGGAGAATCTGGTAAAATCTGGATCACCAGAACCCTATCCGAAAAATTAACGTCGTTGAACGCAAATCCAAAATCAGATGATTGGGTTTTAGGTGAACCCACATCCATGAAGGTCGAAATTTTATAAGATCACAGCCAAGAAAAGAAGGCGTACTTATACACCCTCTAGAGAAGACAAGATTGAACAGAGGATTTGAAAAAAGCGCCAAAGGCCCTATTTATTACTATAGAAGGGCTTTCCAATTTGTACTTTCCTTCCGTTTCCCGGAAAAAGGAAAAAAAAAAAGGACAAGTGAAATCGAAATTGTTGAAATGCTTCAAAAGCAGTTTGACTTTGAATCAAGGTTTTAATGACCCGACCGGACCGGCCTGTTCCGGCCGGAAACCGGTGAACCGGTCGGAATTCCGGTTCGATCCCGGTCCGGTTCATGCTTTATTTAAAAAAAAAGAAAATTGAAGAAATCGAATAAATATCTGAAAATTGTGTAAGTGAACAATAATTGACTTGGGTCTATTGGTAAAGTACTTGAGGACTATTTGTGTGACTTGGGTTCGATTCTCATCAAGCCCATCTAATTAATTTTTAACTACAAATGAGCCCAATAGATTTTCCTTTTTTTATTTTAGCCCCCCAATTTATAAATTTATTGTTTGACAATCATTATACTATTAAATTTTAACCACTAACATATTTTAATTTTAACCACTAACATATTTCTTTATTTAATTTTAATCCACAATCTATATTATTTGTTGATTCAATATGAAAATATATATTTATTATATTTAAAAATACCGGTTTTACTCCGGTTTGATTCCGGTTTTATACCGGTTAAACCATTAAACCTTAAACCACTAAAATTTCCGATCCGGTTCGAAAACCCGATTTCAGAACCATGGTTTGAATGACATTCGTCGGATCGTGAAGCATCAAAGGGCAGTACTAAAGGGCACTACTAAAAATACACTCCCTCCATCCGACATTTGGGATATGACACGATTTTAAGAAACTGAATATTTTAATAATAAATACAATTAAAAGGTAAAAACGTAGTATATTTTAACAAGTCTTTTAAGAATATATAATATTATTATATTGGGGTGTTTTATAATTATAGGCACCTTTTTTATTGTAACTAACAAAACTAGTCACTGTGTGTAAATTCTTACAAAACTAGGCATAATCTTTTTTTCTGATTACTTATCTGAATTTTTTATTGCTTCTATATTTTTGAGTTTCTTTTATTGAAATATATTGTATAAATTATTAGGGATATAACCAATCGAACCGAATTTTCAGTTCGTGTAGCATACATGATTCGATTCGATATTTAGTATCTAATTTTTATACGGTTCGGTCCGAAACCGAAAAACTATTTCTTTTTATTTTTTATTATATATAGTAATATATATGATATTATATATTCATAACTATATAAACAATATTAAATATTATTTAATTTATTTTTTTACTAAAAGTTCGGTATCGGTAGTTAACTTAACCGAACTAAAAAGATCGATAACTACCAAAATCAAACCAAAAAATTTGGTTCAACATATGATACGAAAATGTTCGGTTAATTGAAAATTCGGCTCAGTTTTTAGCGTTTGAATTGCCCCGATAAATGATGTTGGAACTACAGATATTAGAGCAAAAAAATAAGAATCGATTCAAAATTAGTTGCAAACTGATTCGGCCTAATTTTGATATAATTTATTTTATAACTTAATTTATATATGATAATTATTGGTTTTCGTTCTAGTTTTGATTTTGCCATAATTGATCTACTTTTTTGGGCTATCGGATGATTCCTGTTCTGAACAGCGACAATTTCCATTCTCTAATACGATATTGGAAAATTAAACAGCATGGCTTGTACGTTGAATTTATTTTTCATTTATATGGATATGATGTTGAACATCAATTTTATTTGATTATAAAATTATTTATAATAAGGTAGTTGAATAAAATATGCCATTTATTAATAACTTTTCTATATCATAAACTTAATTCAGAAAAGAAAATAAAATAAAAAGAATGTCTAGTTTTGACACAAAATACACACAATGGCTAGTTTTGTAATGGTCAAGTGCCTATATAAGTAATTAACTCATTATATTGATTGTTTGTCGATAGTTTTTTGCTAAAATAGGAAATGTACAAAAGATAGCAGGATGCCCAATATAATAAATAAAAACTTTTGGGACGGAGGGAGTATATAACCTTCCTCCGAAAATATATATATATATATCTATAACCTATGCTTTTAGCTACGCAACGTGATAAATAATTTTCTGTACTTTGCCATGCCACATTAAGTAATTCCCACTTCAAAAAAAAGTCTTGTGGACATTTTTCTTGATTTTTTTTTTTCGAAACGATAGCTTGTGGAACCCCTTCCGATGAAGAAGAGGGTCTCGATCGTTTGGACAAAGAAAGTGTAGAGTATTGTGGATTTGGCTTAATAGTCTTTTTTGTGGTAGGTTCTATAGCTGTTTGGTCCAAGTTTCACGTTTGGGGTTTTCTCGTTTTCTGTCGGCTTTTGCACTTCTGTTGGGGGTGTGTGTGCTCCTAATTGACCTTTGGCAAAGGCTTTTGACCGTTCAACAAAAGCAATTGAGAAACTTCACGTGGGATAAAAAGCAATGGAAGGAAACACATTTGCTATTCATTTGTCAGGCGCCGATATATTAGATCAAAGGTTACGGCTGAATTTTTTTTATTAAGTTCACATGGCATCGCAACCCATTCCTTCGCCTATAAAAAGGCATATACGAGGTAGGAGAAAAAGACACCACAACACTGATCTTCTTCTCCTTAGATTATTTTCTTTCTGTAGCCTACTCCTTATATTATTCTAGATGCTTTTGTATCAACGTCAGTATACATGTTTGTAATAACTCCACATAATAAAGTAGTTCTACCCTCCGGCATGTGGACGTAGGTCATTCTGACCGAACCACGTAAATACCGTGTTCATTGTTCAAATTTATTTTTCGTCTCTTTTATTTATTATCGTCAGTTCTCAGGCAAATAATTATCGGGGATTTCCGCATATCCTAGCAAATTGGTATCAGAGCCAACCCGATTTATTTTTTAGGCACCATGAAGATAACAAAAATGTCAATTGAGAAGGTCGACAGAAATGTCAACTTTTCAATGTGGAGTCTCAAGATGGAGGCTATACTCATTCAAGACGGTTGTGAGGTGGCGCTTGAAGGCGCAAAGAAGTAACCAACCGAAATGAAGGACGATTAATTTAATGAATTGGACAAGAAAGGCAGATTAGCTATTATATTAAATCTCTCTTACGAGGTTTTACAAGATGTTGCCACCGAGGCGACGACCATGGGTATGTGGGATGCATTAAAAGCTATCTACATGAAGAAGACTAAGGAGAATCGACTTTGTTTAAAGTAGAAGCTATACAGTATGAAAATGACGGAAGGTACTTCTATACTCTAACATCTCGATAAATTCGATTCGATCATTATTGATTTGGTGAAATTAGAAGTGACTGATGAAGATCAGGCCATAATATTGTTGTGTTCCCTTCCCTCGTCAGTAAAGCATTTTCGTGACACTATTATATACGGGAAAGATACAATATCATATTCTAGTGTCAAATATGCGTTACAATCGAAAGAACAGATAGACATTGATATAACGGAAGAAACAAGTGGTAGCCAGGCAGAAGGCCTGTTTGCACGGGGAAGACCAGAACAGAACGTAGAGATGCTGAATGTAGCAGATCTAAAGAAAGATCGAAATCTAGCTACAGAAATAAAGTCTTTTATTTTTGCAAGAAAAAGGGTCACATCATGTAATACCCGTAAAATTAAATACGGGACTTTTGGTGTGAATTAGTCTTGTATTTATTTAACGTCTGAAATATTAAGCTAGAGATTTAATTGAAACATGGGGGAATATTAGAAGCTTGAAAAAAACCTAATAAAAATAAAATTAGGGTTGAATTTAAATAAAAGAGGTACTTGAAAATATAATTAACCAAGTGGAAACACCCATAGGTATATTATAATTATTGATGTGGTAAGAGTTTTCGGCATCCCAAATTGAGAGAAAAGTTTTCGCCATCTAGATATAATTTAAGTAGAATTTTATATTGATGGAGATCTAAAGTTTTCGACCCAATAGGATAAGCATTAAACTTTTCTTAGCTCAAGTGGAAAATAATAGTCACCACCTTGTCACTTCACCTTACGAATTCCAATCTAGATATTAGAATATATCCATTCAAGCTTATAAACCCAACTTTAATAATAACAAGTACGAAAGCAAAACCCAAGGGGAAAAGAGAGAAAACTTTGTTGAAAAGGAGGGAAGACTTAAACTCATAACAACTTGAAGATTTGGACATAGGGTAAGCAACTTTTCTGATATAAGACGTAAGTAAAGTTTGAGTTTAATATGCTTTTCGATGTATTATATAGCTTATATGGTTTATAGGTATTAGAAATAGTTTAATATGCTTTTCGATGTATTATATAGCTTATACAGGTTTAATATGGCCCACACATATGCGCCACATGGAGAAGGGGTGCCGGTATAAGCTTGATGGGTTCCTTCTTAAAACCAATTGGTATTTAAGAGGAGTTGACCCATCAAGCTATATACCCATTATTATTTATTGTATTTATCGGTGTGGGACTCTTCCTCACACAGTGATATGTTTCAACACTCCCCCCTCACGTGTGAGCCCATTTCTTTTTTTTTTTAATCGGACGGGAACACCATTCTTTTCGAACCCGCCATATATTTTAATCGGATCTTCCTGCTCTGATACCATGTTAGAAATACGGGCCGGGCCTTCGGTAATTTATCCGTTAACGAGGCCCACACATATGCGCCACATGGAGAAGGGGTGCCGGTATAAGCTTGATGGGTTCCTTCTTAAAACCAATTGGTAAGAGGAGTTGCCCCATCAAGCTTATACCGGGATCCTCCTCATGTGTGGCGTATGTGTGTGGGTCTCGATAACGGATAAATTTACCGGAGGCCCGACCCGAATTTCTACAAGGTTTATGTATCAGACTTTGAAATAGTCGAGCCTTGTGTTTATAGTAATAGTTTTCAGTACTAGAAGTTATATAGGGATTTAGGACGTTATGATTTTGAAGTTTTTCTGAACATGTTGTAATTTTTTTTTTTAAAACATCAAATAAGAACCCTAGTTGACATAAGTTTTCATTATCTTTATCATATTAGGGTTTATTTTGAGAAATTAGAATGTTTTCGACATGGGTCATTAGGTTATGATTATCTTATAAAAGTTTCGACATTGTCATAAGTTTTCTATACTTGAGGGAAGTTCTCGCGATGCACAAGAAGTTTTCGATATTATAATAAATGTTTAACACGTCACAAAGTTTTGGTAAACTTACAACAAGGTTTTCGAGGTGATTAGGTTCTCGATATGTTTATATACTTTTCAGTATCATGTTAAAGTTTTCTATCATGAAAGTTTTCGTGGTGTGCAAATAAGGGTTTTAATGGTATCTACTCATATAAGCTTTAAGTACTTTATTATAAAAAAAACTTTGGCAGTCATGTGATAAAGATTTCGGCTTCTATGTATGCTTTCAACGTGACTCAGCACCCTAACTAATATCATTTCGATGGACATGGAGATATGGTAAAAAGTTGTCAGAACATTGGCAAAGATTTCGGCATGTTAGGAGTATTGCAAAGTTGTCGACACTGCCAAAGAAAAGTTCTCGGCATTCTCAATGAAACTCTTCTGACATTTAATCTCCCTAACAAAGTTCTCGACATTATAATCATTTCTTCACAAGTTAACGTGACTCCCAATGATTAGTTTATTATTATAAATTTAGATGCTACAATTGCAATGCATTGAGGTTTTCGACATTTATGAAAAAGTTTTCATTCTTCACCAATAAAAGTTACGGTATTTCATTTATGTATCAAAGCTTTCGAGATATAATAGTTTTCGATATCATCTATTTTAAAGTTTTCATGCATATTTTAGAGTGTTCGGTATTTTAGGATTTTCGATACTTAGAGTTTGGAAATTTCAAAATTAGGTTACTTAGTAAATATACCGATATAATAATATTTTGTGCTCAGAGATTCGAACTGTAGGGAATTCACCAGGATGTCGATTGATTTTATCGGGAGGACAGGTAGGTGAATCATTCATCTACAACGCGTAAACACCTACCTGATTTATGTGCTCTTATATGATTCGGTGTATTATGTGATTTAGATGTTTTACGAGTATCTCATGTATCATCATATTATATGCATGGCACTGCATATCATATCAGGTTGAGAGATACTTATACCGTATTGAGACGGTAATATTTTGATGTACCGACGAGCACGGTAAATTGAGATTATTGTGATTGTTGACTCGCTGAGGAGTCGAGGTTGGTACTCGTATGACACCTGACGGCAGATAGGCGTGATCGATCTGTCTACTCGGGCGTGAACATCCCGAGGTGCAAAACCGTCGTGATTTTATTTTCAGCGGAGGGACCTGACAGGGCAGTTGCGTGAACGTCAAAACGCTGTCAGCGTCGGCAACCGCTTACGGAAGAGCGACCTAGCAGGGCAGATGCGTGAACGTCAAAACGTTGCTAAGTAAGCTTCCTTTATGTTATAGGCGCGCGAGGTGTCGATCTGACCTAGGGCACTGTGTTCTATGATTTGAGATAGGATTGTCGGAAATGAAAGAGTGTACATTGCATGCGAGATATTGGGACTAGGAATGAGCGGTCACGTGCTTACATGCATTTCCATTTACCTACTGGGCAAATCGCTCAGTGTTTACGTGTTGTAGGTACCGAGTCTGACGCCGACGCGCGTCAAGACTGAGGCGGCTGGTGGCGGTGCTCCACGGATTTTTGAGGGCGGGCGGTATATGGATGAAGACCTTGGAGCGGCGTTAGGATTTTGACTTTTGGGGCTACGGCCTTTGTATAGTTGGACCATATACGCTATATTTTGTTGTAATATATTGTAAGTTAGTAAAAAAATGTTTGTTAGACGGGCCTTCTGCAGCTTACGTTGCGGAAATCCGCCACTAATCTAATTAGAAAACGAGGGTCGCTACAGGTGGTAACAGAGCATAGGCTTTCGATTCTGAAGACTGTCCATGTACTGTCGCTCAAAAGCCTGGAGAACCAGCCTGGCATGTAAGTTAAATGCTTGATTATGTAACTACGTGTTATCTGTTATGTGCTTTATGTGCATTATTGTAGATAATAGTTGAAAAATGCCAAGAACTTGTAGTGAACATGTGGCTGAATCCAGCCGTTGGGCTGAACCAGAGTCCCCTCCAAATGAAAGGGACTCCACTATTCTACGACTGACTAGCTTACTTCAACGTCAGTCGGAGCATATCAATCGTCAATCGGATCAAATCGACGAGCTACTCCATCATCATAGCTCGTCTGAACATCGTCCTTTCCCACAGCCAGCGCGTGTAGAAATTATAGGGGAACGCTTTCGAAAAATGGATCCCCCAACCTTTGCCGATGCTACGGACCCAACAGTCGCTGAAGATTGGCTACGCACTATAGAAGATATGTTTATATACAGTCCTGTGCCTGAGAATGAAAATGTCCTGTGCGCCGTTTCCATGCTCAGAAGAAACGCCCGATTCTGGTGGGACACCGTTAAAGTCCTCGAAGATCCTTTGAATATGTCGTGGGAACGATTTAGAGAATTGTTCCACGGAAAATATTTTACTGCCCATGAACAGGAGCGACAAAGCTAGAATTTATGAATCTCAGGCAAGGAGGAATGCCTGTAACCCAATATATCCGCCGATTCGAGGAACTGTCCCGTTTCGCTCCTCACATGGTGGCAACAAATCTACTCAAGGTGACTAGGTACATTACGGGCCTCAAACCTGAGATCTACCGTGACCTAAGCATCTCTGGAGCTAGACAGATGGAGTTTACACAAGTAGCGGAACGAGCAGTGATTGCCGAACAAGCAGAAGCCCAGATCATAGAGGCTCAAGAGGCAAAGCGAAGAAAGGAGAACCAGCACGGAGCAGGAAATGATCGTAAGCGCCAATTAGTTGGCAAAGGCCAAGGTAATCGCCAGGGTCAACAGAGCTGGCATCCGACGTTGAACCAAGGACCCATGATTGCACCGAATCGACCCCCAAATTTCGCACCCAAGTGCAGACAGTGTGGCCGTTATCACTTTGGGGCATGCTACCGGGCCGGAGCAAATCCAAACCCTCAGTGCTTCAGGTGAGGAAAGATGGGACATTATGCCAGAACTGTGATGCACCTTTACCCCAGAACCCAACCCGACCGCCAGTTCGACCTCCACCTATACCGGCTCGAGTTTTCACGCTTACAAATGAGGAAGCCGAGGCGAATCCCTCCGTAGTGACGGGTACGTTAATTATCTATGACGTGCCCACTTCTGTACTAATTGACTCTGGAGCCACACATTCATTTGTGTCGGCCAAGTACGTGGCGAAGGTAGGAATATCTCCTATCCCATCTGAATGCAACTATATAGTTATCTTACCACATGGTAATCCGACGCATATCAGTCAAGTACTGAAAGAATGTGTCATAGTGATTGAGGGTAGGAACTTGAGTGCCGACCTGTTTGTAATCCCGATGAACGACTACGATGTCATCTTCGGGATGGATTGGCTTTTAAGATATGGAGCCATCATAGATTGCAACAAGAAGGTCGTTAAATTCCAGATGCCTGAAGAAGCATTCACTTTTTCGGGTAAAGCGAATAAGAATAGTATTCCACGAATATGAGCTCTGAAGGCTCAACGACTTTTGAGATCAGGTTGTGAGTCTTATCTCGTATACGCGGTGAAGGCGGAGGACTTGCCTCAGCCGAAACTAACAGACATACATGTAGTCAATGAATACGCCGACGTATTTCCCGATGATCTTCCGGGGTTACCCCCTAATCGTGAAATACAATTCACGATAGATTTGATACTGGGGTCAGCCCCGATCTCTAAAGCTCCCTATCGCTTAGCGCCGAACGAACTGAAGGAATTAAAGGAACAGCTAGAAGACTTATTGCAGAAAGGATTTATCCAGCCTAGCGTTTCCCCGTGGGGACCACCAGTACTATTTGTACGAAAGAAGGATGGGTCGATGCGACTGTGCATCGCTACAGAGAATTGAATAAGATCACAATTAAGAATAAATACCCTTGCCGAGGATCGGTGATTTATTCGATCAGCTACAAGGAGCGACGGTATTCTCGAAAATTGACCTCCGTTCGGGATACCATCGGTTGAAGATCAGGGAGGTAGATGTTCCTAAAACGGCGTTCAGTACGAGGTACGTCCATTTCGAGTTTCTGGTCATGCCTTTTGGACTCACAAATGCCCCATCCGCTTTTATAGACTTGATGAATCGAGTCTTTAAATACTATTTAGACCGTTTCTTGATCGTCTTCATTGACGATATCCTAATCTATTCTAAGACGAAGGAAGAACATGAGAATCATTTACGAATCGTCTTAGGAATCCTGCGAGAGAAACAACTTTACGCCAAATTCAAGAAATATGAATTTTGGCTCGAACAAGTAGCCTTTTTGGGACACGTGATATCTGGGAATGGAATCTCCGTGGACCCGAGCAAGATCGAAACCGTGAATAACTGGCCACGACCTACTACTCCTACCGAGGTCCGAAAACGTCTCCAGTATTGCCTCTATATTGACAAACCTGACGAGGAAGAACATTCCGCTCAAGTGGACCGAAGCATGCGAACAGAGCTTTCAAGAGTTGAAGAAACGTCTTACCTCTGCCCCGATATTGACAATACCATCAGGGAACGGATGATTTGCAGTATACAGTGATGCTTGCTGATGCAAAATGGAAAGGTGATTGCTTATGCTTTGCGACAGCTAAAGGAATACGAGAAGAATTACCCAACACATGACCTCGAATTAGCAACAGTAGTTTCGCTTTGAAGATTTGGAGACACTATCTCTACGGAGAAAAGTGTGAGATCTTCACAGACCATAAGAGCTTGAAGTATTTCTTCACTCAGAAGGAACTGAATATGCGACTGCGAAGATGGCTGGAGCTCGTTAAGGACTACGGTTGCGTCATCAGCTATCATCTGGGCAAGGCAAACGTAGTCGCCGATGCGCTAAGTCGAAAAGCGATGAATTAGTCTTGGAGTGAATTAGTCTTGTATTTATTTAACGTCTGAAATATTAAGCTAGAGATTTTAATGAAACATGGGGAATATTAGAAGCTTGAAAAAAAACCCAAGAAAAATAAAATTTGGGTTGAATTTAATAAAAGATGTACTTGAAAATATAATTAACCAAGTGGAAACACCCATAAGTATATTATAAAATTGACGAGGTAAGAGTTTTCGGCATCCCAAACTTGAGAGAAAAGTTCGCCATCTAGATATAATTTAAGTAGAATTTAATATGATGGAGATCTAAAGTTTTCGACCCAATAGGATAAGCATTAAACTTTTCTTAGCTTAACTGGAAAATAATAGTAACCACCTTGTCACTTCACCTTACGAGTTCCAATCTCAGATAAGAGTATATCCATTCAAGCTTATAAACCCAACTTTAATAATAACAAGTACGAAAGCGAAACCCAAGGGGAAAAGAGAGAAAACTTTGTTGAAAAGGAGGGAAGACTTAAACTCTTAACAACTTGAAGATTTGGACATAGGGTAAGCAACTTTTCTGATACAAGACGTAAGTAAAGTTTGAGTTTAATATGCTTTTCGATGTATTATATAGCTTATATGGTTTATAGGTATTAGAAATAGTTTAATATGCTTTTCGATGTATTATATAGCTTATACAGGTTTAATAAGGTGATGTTTTCATGGATTTGTAGGTTAGGTTTATGTATCAGACTTTGAAATAGTCGAGCCTTGTGTTTATAATGATAGTTTTCAGTACAAGAACTTATATTAGATCATTTAGGGATTTAGGACGTTATGGTTTTGAAGTTTTTCTGAACATGTTGCTAGTAATACGAATTTAAACATTCGGATTAACAGTTTTGGTGTTGACACAACTGACTAATCATGTGAAAACCGGAGACCTAAAACATCGGTTCATACTGAGGAATAAAAGCGGTACATATGTGACCGGACTGGTTTAAGTACGAAGAACTATACAGAATACCAATTGCAGATACCGGTCTTTAATAAGACTTCAGGAAGCATGACAGTACGCGATACCGGACTTGTGACAGATTGGACACTCAAGATAGGAGCATGCTAAAACAAAAAGGAAATTGCAGACAATCAATGCAATGCTGCAGGTCCAGAGTATAGACGAGGTCAACTAACGCAAATAAGGAATAAAGCAAAGTGACAGGATAGACTGCGGCACAAACTGGGCAGACCCATTTTGGGAAAGTCAATTAATGCACTGTTCAGAGTGAAGAGTCTATCTCACAACGGTTTGAATTTCAAACCTCAAGCATAAAAGGAGCGATGCAAGAAGAATACCCGTACTCCACTCAATTCTCACGATTTTACAACTTTGAAATCTCATCCTCAAAAAGACGATAATCGAGCAAGTCTCAAGTACTGCGAGGAGAGCGTAAAAGCAAGAGTGAAGTCTAAAGACATAACTGTTTTCTGATCTTAGTTTATGTTCCTCATTTCCAACGGACTGTAAAAAGCTGTTGAAGTAGGTGGATTGTTGTAAACGACTGCCTAGGTAACTCACTAGATTTGAGCTGAGATTCAGCTGGGTAGGTTGTACAAGGTTGTATAACTGAAAATCTAGTGAACCTTCCTTGCGAGGAAGAAGGGGAGACGTAGGAGATTTTGACTCCGAACTTCCAGAAACAAACCGGTCTCGCACACACACTTACTCATTCACATATCGGTTTCAACCGCTCAGTATCATCTTCCGCACTTATACTGACTGGTCAATGATTGAATACTTGTCCTCGCATAGACAAGCCGAAAAAGAGACAATCGTTTATTCACCCCCCTCTAAACGCATAAACCGATCCTAACACATTTTGTAAAGTTTTTTTTTTAAAAGATCAAATAAGAACCCTAGTTAGACATAAGTTTTCATTATCATTATCATATTAGGGTTTATTTTGAGAAATTAGAATGTTTTCGACATGGGTCATTAGGTTATGATTATCTTATAAAAGTTTCGACATTGTCATAAGTTTTCTATACTTGAGGGAAGTTCTCGCGATGCACAAGAAGTTTTCGATATTATAATAAATGTTTGACACGTCACAAAGTTTCGGTAAACTTACAACAAGGTTTTTGAGGTGATTTGGTTCTCGATATGTTTATATACTTTTCAGTATCATGTTGAAGTTTTCGGTTCAACTCATATAGACCCAATATTTAATTACTAAACTTTCGGTTCTTATAGCAATTTTTTTTGTTTTCTATCATGAAAGTTTTCGTGGTGTGCAAATAAGGGTTTTAATGGTATCCACTCATATAAGCTTTAAGTATTTTATTATAAAAAAAAAACTTTGGCAGTCATGTGATCAAGATTTCGGCTTCTATGTATGCTTTCAGCATGACTCAGCACCCTAAATACTATCATTTTCGATGAACATAGAGATATGGTAAAAAGTTGTCAAACATTGGCTAAGGGTAACCACAATGGTGGTTTATATGTGTGTCATATGTGCTTATTTGGCACTTTATATGACACACCACCATTGTGGATGTGTCATGAGTATGACATTGTGTCATATTTATGACACTGTGTTATAGGAATATTAAAATATTATGGAGGAGAGAATGAAGGAGAAAAAAAAGAAATTATTTCTTTATAGTTGTGGGTCCGTGTTATAGTAGTGTTATTATTGTGGAAAAAGTTGAATAAAAGTGTTATAGAATAAAGTATAGGAAAATATAGTGAAAAGCTGATGTGGCAGTATTATGAGTGTGTTATTGTTGTGGAAGTATATGGTAAAAAGTTGTCAGAACATTGGCAAAGATTTCGGCATGTTAGGAGTATTGCAAAGTTTTTCGACACTGCCAAAGAAAAGTTCTCGGCATTCTCAATGAAACTCTTCTGACATTTAATCTGTAACAAAGTTCTCGACATTATAATCATCTCTTCACAAGTTTTCGTGACTCCCAATGATTAGTTTATTATTATAAATTTTAGATGCTACAATTGCAATGCATTGAGGTTTTCGACATTTATGAAAAGTTTTCATTCTTCACCAATAAAAGTTTCGGTATTTCATTTATGTATCAAAGCTTTCGAGATATAATAGTTTTCGATATCATCTATTTTAAAGTTTTCTGCATATTTTAGGGTGTTCAGTATTTTAGGGTTCCATACTTAGAGTTTGGAAATTTCAAAATTAGGTGACTTAGTAAATATACTGATATTATAATGTTTTGTGCTAAGAGATTCGAACTGTAGGGAATTCACCAGGATTGTCGACTGATTTTATCGGGAGGACTGGTAGGTGAATCATTCATCTATAATGCGTAAACACCTACCTGATTTATGTGCTCTTATATGATTCGGTGTATTATGTGATTTAGATGTTTTACGAGTATTTCATGTATCATTATATTATATGCATGGCACTGCATATCATATCAGGTTGAGAGATACTTATACCGTATTGAGACGGTAATATTTTGACGTACCGACGAGCGGGGTAGTTTGAGATTATTGTGATTGTTGACTCACTGAGGAGTCGAGGTTGGTACTCGTATGACACCTGACGGCAGATAGGTGTGATCGATCTGTCTATTCGGGCGTGAACGTCCCGAGGTGCAAAACCGTCGTGATTTTATTTTCAGCGGAGGGACCTGACAGGGCAGTTGCCTGAACGTCAAAACGCTGTCAGCGTCGGCAACCGCTTGCGGAAGAGCGACCTAGCAGGGCAGTTGCGTGAACGTCAAAACGTTGCTAAGTAAGCTTCCGTTATGTTATAGGCGCGCGAGGTGTCGAGTCTGACCTAGGGCACTGTGTTGTATGATTTGAGATAGGATTGTGGGAAATGAAAGAGTGTACATTGCATGCGAGACATTGGGACTGGGAATGAGCGGTCACGTGCTTACATGCATTTACATTCACCTACTGGGCAAATCGCTCAGTGTTTACGTGTTGTAGATACTGAGTCTGAAGCCGACGTGCGTCAAGACTGAGGCGGCTGGTGGTGGTGCTCCACGGACTTTTGAGGGCAGGGCGGTATATGGATGAAGACCTGTGGAGCGGCGTTAGGATTTTGACTTTTGGGGCTACGGCCTTTGTATAGTTGGACCATATACACTATATTTTGTTGTAATATATTGTAATTTAGTAAAACGTTTTTGTTAGACGGGCATTCCGCAGCTTACGTTGCGGAAATCCGCCACTAATCTAATTAGAAAACGAGGGTCGCTACACATCAAAACTGATTGTTATAAATTAGTAGCTGCTGATGAGAGCAATGGAACTATTTTCATAACAACTGCAAATATTGTCAAGTCTGATAATGGGTGGATCTTAGATCCGGGTTGTTCTTACCACATAAGTTGGAGTCGGGATTGTTTTCCAACATATGAAAAATTCGATGGTGGCTATGTTTTAATGGGAAATGATGCTCCGTGTAAAGTTGTTGGTAAATGCACAGTTAGGATCAATATGTTCGACGGAATCATCGGAACGCTCACAGAAGTCAGACATGTTCCAGATATGAAGAGAAATCTAATCTCTTTAGGCACACTTGAATCTCAAGGGTGCAGGTTCTAAGGTGAAGGTGGAGTTTTAACAATTGCCAGAGGTGCCCTTGTCGTGATGAAAGTTTGCAGGTCTGGAAATTTATATATTTTGCAGGGAACTACTGCTACAGGTTCTGCTGCAGTTTCGACATCCCCGGAGGTTGATACACGAGATTATGGCATATGCGACTTGGACACATGGGAGAGAAAGGCTTGACGATTTTAAGCAAGCAGGCCTACTTTGCTGTCAAAATACTGGTAAGATGGACTTTTGCGAACACTGTATTTTTGGGAAGCAGAAACGAGTCAGCTTCAATTCGCCAGTTGTCCACATGATGAAAGTACTTTGAACTATATTCATTCTGATGTATGGGGTCCTTCTCGTGTTCCGTCCAAAGGTGGTGCAAGATACATGTTGACTTTCATTGACGATTTTTCAAGGAAAGTCTGGGTCTATTTTCTTAAGCAGAAAAGTGATGTTTTCCTAACATTTTAACAATGGAAAGCTTTGATTGAAAAGCAGACAGGAAAACAGATCAAGCGGTTGCGAACTGATAATGGCTTAGAATTTTGTGGAAGCGAGTTCAACGAATTCTGCAAGAGTGAAGGTATTGCTCGACATCATACTGTTATGATGACGCCTCAAAAAATGGTGTTGCCGAGCGCATGAACCGGATGCTTTTAGAGAGAGCTCGAAGTATGATCTCCAACGCTGGGTTGACAAATGATTTTTGGGCTGATGCTATCGTTGCAACATGTTATATTGTCAACCGCTCACCGTGTTCATCGATCAATTTCAAGACTCCTGAGGAAGTATGTCAGGTACTCCTGTTGATAGGGGTGGTCCGGTACGGTATACCGTACCAAAACTGTGATACCGTATTCCGTACCTTCGGTATCGAAAAAAATCATACCAATACCATACCAAAATTTCGGTATACCTTAAATTTCGATAAGGTATCATACCAAAATTTCGGTATGGTATCGGTATCATACCTTCTATACCATTCACACAGAGGGTTTTTATCATGCGTGTCTCGTAAATTGTTAATTCGTTGTTTTCGAATTTTTAGTCAATTCAAACTCCTTAGGCCCCAATAAGATGGATTATTAATACCAAATTTTCCAAAATAAAAAGATTTTTAATTCATAAAATACCTTAAATAATTTACATATTTTAGTCAGTCTCCTTGTAAGACAAAGAACTTTACATAAACACAAAATACAACTTTATATACAGACTAATTAAAACGAAACGGCTATTTTGTATTTCCTTTTGTTTTTTTTAATGTAAGTACAATGTGGTGGGCCTCAATAATATTAGAAAGTTGGGTATAGTTAATAATTTATGGCTAAATAAATTTATGAAGGTCCTTATAATATTTTTATCCATTTTATATTTTTTTGAAATAATATAATATATGTAGGTGTGTGTATATATAAAATATTAAAATTTTAGTATTTCCGTATCGGTATACCTTATTTTTAAAATTTTCATACCATTACCGTACCGAAAATTTTCGATACGGTATCATACCTTACCAAAAACTTCGGTATACCAAAATTTTAGATATTTTCGGTACGTTTCGATACGATAAGGAAGGTATATTGGTATTTCGCTATATTTCCCCAGCCCTACCTATTGATTAATCCAACTTAAGAATATTTTGGTACCCAGCTTATATGCTCGTACGCGAGGGAACGTTAGAGCCTAGAGCTAACAAATGTATTTTTCTTGGTTACGCTTCAGGGGTGAAAGGATATAGACTATATAATCCTGATCCCAAGTCACCCAAATTCATAATTAGTAGAGATGTTACATTTGATGAGTCTTCTATGTTACATCCTTCAAAAGAGTCTATTAATCCTTCTAATCAAGAAAAGATGATATATTTCAGATGATCCTGCTACGAGTTCAACAGATCAAGATGATGAGCTAGAGTCTGATTCAGATCCTGTTGAAGATCAAAGTATCGAGCATGAATATTCTATAGCTAGAGATAGAGAGAGACGGGAGATTCGACTACCACAGCGGTACGTGAATTTAGTTTTGTACGCTTTATTAGTGGCGCAAGAAACAGATGGAGGCGGCGAACCTTCTATCTATTCCTAGGCAATAGGCGATGGTAATTCTGATAAGTGACCGGTAGGATGAATAAGAATGGAGTCTCTACACAAGAATGGAACATGGATTCTTGTGCCGCCGCCGAAGAAAAAGAAAATAATCGGATGTAAGTGAGTCTTCAAGAAGAAAGAAGGTTTATCTGGTTCTGACGATGCAAGGTATAAGGCACGATTAGTCCCCCGTCAAGTGTTAAAACATCTGTAAACATCATTACACCTGTGAATTTCATTACAACAAGTGTTTAAACAAAAAAACTCATTATTACGTATTTTTCTAATATGGCGTAGAAAAATCAGTATTATATATTAAAACAGAAAAATACGTAATAATGAGTTTTTTTTTAAACACTTGTTGTAATGAAATTCATAGGTGTAATGATGTTTACGGTTTGTTTTAACACTTGACGGTGGGAGGTGTAACGATTTTCGTTCGTTGGAATACGTAGTGGAATACAAAGAGTGGAATATGTGATCTCAACAGGGTCGGATGGATATAAAGGTATTCGAAATTAAGGTGGAGTAATTTTTGTAATCAAATGTCAATGTAGAGATTTGTGAAGTGACCTTTGGCAAAGGCTTTTGACCGTTCAACAAAAGCAATTGAGAAACTTCATGTGGGATAAAAAGCAATGGAAGGAAAAGCATTTGCTATTCATTTGTCAGGCGCCGATATATTAGATCAAAGATAACGGCTGAATTATTTTTTATTCAGTTCACATGGCATCGCAATTCATTCCTTCGCCTATAAATAGGCATATACGAGGCAGAAGAAAAATACACCACAACATTGATCTTTCTCCTCTGATTATTTTCTTTCTGTAGCCTACTCCATATATTGTTGTAGCTGCTTTTGTATCAGCGTCAGTTTACGTATCTGTAATCACTCCACATAAAATAGAAGTTCTACCCTCCGGCCCGTGGACGTAGGTCATTCTAACCGAACCACGTAAATATCGTGTTCATTGTCCAAATTTATTTTTCGTCTCTTTTATTTATTATCATCGTTTCTCGGGCAAATAATTTCGGGGATTTCCGCATATCCTAACATCATATCTGAGCCTTATTTCTCTACCGGGTAATGATGTCACCGGAGAGAGACCCTTTGGGCTATTTAGTCCATGTACTTCTATTTTTCAAGACATTTTCTTGTTATTTACATATAAATGTGACTGTTGTCTGTTCTATAACTCGATACATAGAAAAAATAACCTCATAAACTTTGTTGAACCCAAAGGAAAGGATGAGCTCCAAATAAGTTACAAGGCTTCATCACAAGAAAAAAAATTACATGAGATTAACCTCATAAACTTTGTTGAACCCAAAGGAAAGGATGAGCTCCAAATAAGTTACAAGGCTTCATCACAAGAAAAAAAATTACATGAGATTCGTCGATCCCCACACATAAAGACACCGAAACAATAGGAGAATTGAAAACATTTAAAAAAAACCTAGAAAAGATATAAAAACACAAAGAACTTGTATGTGCAAACACAAAGTTAGTCATCACTCCATCTCGCCTAGTAATATGCAATATATGATTATCAGAAACAAAAAGTAGAAAGAGTTGATGAGACCACAAAATAGTGAAGTAATATGCAGTCATAAAGTTTGATGGATGTACGGAAATTATAATTCGAATTCAACATTCTATACACATCAAATACAAAGATGTCAGAAATTGGCAAAACCCTATCCGCTTAAGCAGCTTCAATTCCTGGCTGTGTGGGCACCAAGATTTTGAAAAGCGGACCGGACCGGCCGGTTCCGACCGGAAACCAGCGAACCTCTTTTGATCATTGGGTGAATAAGCTGATCAACCTGCGCCTTTTATTTCGCTGGCAGCGCAGAACGAACTAATCTTGTACATTAGAAGATCCCGACTCTTTCCGAAGCTGATGCTCCGTCCAATCGTCCTAAGTGCCAGCCTAGCTTCGGAAATCCGGTCCAATTTCGATCCGGTCTAAGTTTTAATTTTTTAAAAAAAAGTAGAAAATATATAGAAGATAAAATGAATAAATTTGTATATGTTTTTATGTGGTCCGGTGGTTAAATTGTGGGCTTTTATATAATGGGCCTATTCACGTCCTCGAAACCTCATACATTTTTTGTTTTATAATTAATTAATGGACCATATTTTTATTCTTGTTTAGTTTTGACCCCAAATTTTATAGAATTAAATTTTGGAGCCCTTGGTATATTTAATTTCAACTACCAACACAATTTACTTTATTTAATTTTGACCCTTAATTTTATAAAATTATAATATATTCGAAATAAACATCTATATAATATATGTTATTTAGTTGATTCAATCGCAAAATATATATTAATTGTATTTAAAGTTACCGGTTTGACTCCATTTTGATTCCGATTTATACCGATAAAACCACTAAACCATGGTCGTTACAACAGTTAATGAAGGGACTAAATTTAATTTTATCATCAAAACAATTCTTTTTAACCAAATTCCATCTATCTAAGTAGAATAGCTCCTCTCTTCCCTTTTCCCCTTCTCTTTATTAAAAATAAAACAAAAACCCTAGTCTTCATCAACAGCCGCCCTTCCCCCTTCCTCGCCCTCCATCTCCCCCTTCTCTTCCTTCACTATCTCTCTCTCCGGCCTTCCGAGGTTGGGGGAGCTCGATTTTCCCTTTTTCTCGGTTTTTTTTTTTGCTTTTTTACTTTATATTTAAAAAAATCCACGGCCTCCCCAGCTCGTGTAACGTCCGTCCCATATCGGGTGTCACTGTAGCATCGGTCCCAGCCGGAGCCTATCGGGTTTGGCCCAACACACTCTGACTAATAGTCTGGCCCCACTGTACCACCATTTAACCTTTCAACGTGCTCCATGCACTCGCTCACACGCACCCTGAGAAACTTCCCAGGGGTCACCCATCTCTAGATTGTCCCAAGTCAAGCACGCTTAACTTCGGAGTTTCTATAGATGGAATCTCGAAAAGGTAGGTCGACCTTGGTGATATGAGTAATACTATCAATTCTCTTATATGATTCTTATCCTGACACGCTCATACATTGTCAGTCTCAGGATCCCCTCTCATTCGGGTGTCGGATTTCGTTCATGTACCCCTTCACTTAGAAGCCTGCCAAGAGCCGCTCCTTGTCCGTGCACCGCTCTGGCACCGGCGATCACTCCCCATCCTCATCGGCCCCGGGCATCACAGCTCGGCCAACGGTCGCCCGCCTCGCCGCGGACCGCCTTCTGCCCGCACCCGTCCTGCCACCCTCCGCCCCGCACCGGTCAGCCGTCTTCCGCCAACCCTGCCGCCAGTCGCTGCCCACTTCTGCCTCCCGTCGTCTGCCCGGGAACCTCGTCTCTCCCCCGACCCTCGGGTCGGGAGCCTTTTCCCCTTCTGGAGCCCCTAGTCCGATGAAGACAAAACCCAGAAGTCAAAGGCCGAAGAAAGTGATGAGTGTCGTAGATTTAGCTTAATAGCGTTCTCTGTTATAGGTATTCTTAGTTTTAGGTATTCTCTGTTGTTCCTCCTTTGTGGAGTTGTTTTTCCTCTTTCTGAGGACTGATTTTCGTTTGGCGCAATGTGACCAAACGGCTCTGTGTGATGTACTTTTGTGGTTTAATAACAAACTATCGATTGACAAAAAGATAGAATTTGAATCTCATTATCGGCTTAACTTAAATTATTTTTTTCGGAGGGAAGCTCAACTTAAATTATTGAAGTACATATATTTTAACTAAGAATAATCTCTTATAGGCCATCTGGTAGTTTGAACCGTTAAAACAAAAAATGATGTAAATAGTTTCTCATCTATTGATCGAATCAATTTTCTTTTATTGTGGCTCCTATGCAATGTTTTAAAAAGCGCATAGCGCAGTGTGTCGGTTTTAGTGTCGGTAGCGCGTAGCGTAAATAGCGTAACACATTGCGTGAGTATTTCAGATAATCTAAATATAATACAATAAATTATATAATATATAATAAATATAAATATGGTCACTTTTTATGTCGTTATTGTATTTATGAGACTAAATAATCAATATTTTCTTTAGAAATTCAATGAAATAAAAAATAAGGTACAAATAATTGATTAAAATCTAAAATTTAAATATATATGAATTATATATTTAAAAGTTTATACAATCCCAACAATAAATAGGACCCATATCAATTAAAAAATCATTCTTGTTACAGTTTACTATAAGTACAACTAAAATAAGCCTATTAAAATTATTCTTCTAACTATCGAAAGTTATATTGGTATCGAAAAATATATGATATGCATGTCATTATGATCGTCATGAAACAAGGAATAAAGTGGATATGCTTATGTATTTTTATCATATAAATTTCTCAAAATAAAGACGCTTTAATTATTCGGTAGAAGTCTAAATAAAAAAGGATTAAAAATAAAATATTATTTGCGACGGATTTTCCGACGGTTTATCCGTCGCTAAAAAAAATAAAAAAAAAAATAAAACGCAAAATTTAAAACGCGTTGGAGCGTTTTGATGGAGAAACACGCGATCGCGCACGTCGAAGCGTCGGTCCAACGCGTTTTAAAACACTGCTCCTATGTAACAACTGTTGGGAATAAAATTTCCCTTTATCCCTAATTCATGAGCCCATGAGGTTCAACTCTAAAGTCAATTGTCAATAAAAGAAAATAGCCGACTAGCTTATAAACTGACTATACCTTATCTAATTATCCGATATGGGACTTGTGTTTGCTACACAAGAATAACTAGTTGAATCTTATAATAATTTCGTCATTTAAAAATCACTTGAAATTTAAAGAAGTTGGATTGCTTTCTACGTGGATAGGAAAGAATAGAACTGATACGGACCGAAATAGATGGGCCGAAAAACAAATAATAGAAGAGGCCCAGTAAGCCCATGAAGAGGAAGAGCCCAGAATGAAGTACAGAATCGGACCTAGGAGAAAGGACCTGCGAAGGTCCCCCGGATATAGGCATTATCCGGACAAAGGAGGGAAGACTTTTGGGTATTTCAGGATGACAGAACAGCAGAAAAGAGGGAAGGAAGTCACAGAGACGCGTGTCGATTCATTATGGGAAGGTACCACTGACCACATCACTGAGGCAGCCGCAGGGGTCATTTCATCAAGCAGCCTGTCACTTTTCATAGGTACCCTAGGTAGTACGTCCCCCGGAAATCCTGGGATATTATTTGGAAGGGCTGCTAGGAGCTCCTATAAAAGGGAGACTTGGCATTTTTCTTAAGGATTATCATTCTAACATCTTTCCACACACGAAAAACACCTTCTCTCTCATTGTAATAATTCCTTTTCAGTAGATCTTTCAACATGTATGAGCGAAAGTGAGTTATGAGCATCCAAACCTTCTAAGTATAGTGAAGACCCGTTTTAGAGCGCTCGTGGACGTAGGATCTGCAAAGATCCGAACCACGTAATTCTGGTGTTATTTCGTTTATGTTCAAACAGGTCCCCTACGTTCCTTCAAACAGGTCCCCCGCGTTCCAAACACGTTCAAACAGGTCCCCAGCGTCCCAAACACATCTCAACATGCCCCAGATAGGTCCCCTGCGTCCCAAACACATCTCAGCATGTCCCAGACAGGTCCCCAATGTCCCAAACAGGTCCCGAAACACGTCCCGACTTCCCCAATACGTCCCAATACCACAAATACGTCCCCCACAAGTCCCAAACACGTCCCCTTCAGTTTCTCTTTCAATAAGCACCTTATGCACATAACTTTATCGATTCTCCGGCTATATAAATTTTCCTTTCCCACACATATAAATCTGTTGATTGGGATATCCCCATATCAAATGGCGCCGTCTGTGGGAAATTCCGGGTTGAAGGCGTGAGTAATTTTGCCTATGTTGTGCGAAGTTGTTCTTAACGTTTTCTATTTTTCCTCTCCTTATTTCTACTGGGACGAGACAAAAATGCAAAAAACGGGGGGAAGAAGATTCTCTCTGCCAAAGAAGCTGGACTTATAAACCGCAGGAGCTGCCGAAGCACAACTGAAGCTCCTGAGACGTAATACCATGTGCACCACCTTGACTGAGAGGAAGAAAGGATGAAGACCCGAAGCTCCCCCTTCGGGACCTAAGAGCCTAGCTCCCCCTTCAAGATCTAAAAGCCCAGCTTCGCGCTGGTAGAAAGACCCGAAGCTCCCCCTTCGGGACCTAAGAGCCCAGCTCCGCGCTGGCAAGAAAACCAGAAGCTCCCCCTTCGGAACCTAAGAGCCCAGCTCCACGCTGGCAAGAAGACCCGAAGCTCCCCCTTCGGGACCTAAGAGCCCAGCTCCGCGCTGGCAAGAAGACCCGAAGCTCCCCCTTCGGGACCTAAGAGCCTATATCCCCGCTGGTAAGAAGACCCGAAGCTCCGTGCTACCACGAAGACCTGGAGCTCCGCTTTCGGGAGCCAAGAGTCCAGCTCCACGATGGCGTCCGAAGGTCCGCACGAGATACAAGCCCAGCTCCGTGCTGACACATGAGGATCCTTGGGACCTAGAAGGCAGCTACACGCTGACGTCCAGATATCCGCGGGGGATATAAGCCAAGCTCCTCGCTAGCACGCGAAAGTCCGTGGGACCTAGGAGCCAATCCCCACGCTGATGTACGAAGAGCCGCGGGAGATCAGAGTACAGCTCCGCACGAGCATAAGAATGTCT
Organism: Craterostigma plantagineum; assembly: GCA_027422505.1. Taxonomy (NCBI): domain Eukaryota; kingdom Viridiplantae; phylum Streptophyta; class Magnoliopsida; order Lamiales; family Linderniaceae; genus Craterostigma; species Craterostigma plantagineum. The sequence goes on from JAPQWV010000015.1 coordinate 6,924,956, forward strand.
ATGGACCTAGAAGTTAGCTCAGCACCAACACTCGAAGACCAGTGGGAGATGAGAGCCCAGTTCCATGAGGGCAAGATCCACAGAAGACATCCCACGCTGATAAGGCCCTTGGCCAGAATTCCAGGGCCCTCTACAAGTGTTACTGTTTGAAGGACGAAATAAGGAGCCTCATTCAGGTAGTTGCCCTAAAGGAGTCTGTAGGAACTGTGCCTAATAAAGGCAGACGACGTCCACCTCCTCCAGATAGGGGCCAGTTCCAGTCAGGACTCATGTCCCCGTCATAGTAGAAGCGCGAGGCACTGGGACTCCAATGGCCCATAGAGCGCGAATCATGCACCCGAGCATTTGAAGGACTTAGAGGTCCAGCTCCGCAATGGTGTACAAAGGCCAGAGGGACCTCAAGTCCCAGCTCCGCACTGGCAAGAAGACCCGGAGCTCAGCATCCGGGACCTTCCAGCTCCCTGCTGGCAAGAATATCCGAAGCTTCGCATTCTGGATCTCCCCAGCTCCGCGCTGGCAGGAAGACCCAAAGTTCCCTCTTTGAAACCTTAAAGCCCAGCTCCCCGCTGGCAGGAACACCCGAAGTTCCCCCTTTGGGACCTAAAAGCCCAGCTCCGTGCCGGCAGGAAGACCCGAAGTTCCCCCTTCGGGACATAAAAGCCCAGCTCCGCACTGGAAAAATGACCCGAAGCTCCTCCGTCGGGATCTAAAAGCCTAGCTCCGCGCTGGCAAGAATATCCCAAGCTTTGCATTCTGGATCTCCCCAGCTCCGTGCTGGCACCAAGACCTGAGCTCTTATATCTGGGATCTAAGAGCCAAGCTCCACGCGCAAAAGCCTGACCCATTTGGGAAGAACCACTGGGGAGTTACGAAGACCAGCTTCGTGCTGGAAATAAAGATATGATCTATGTGTTTGAGATCTCCGTGCCGAGCTCCTCGCTAGCACGTGAAGTCCGTTACGGGGGATCTCCAAATCGGCTGAAACCCAGCTGCGCGCTGGAATAAAAGCAAAGAAGCACAGCTCCATGCCGGCATGCGAATGTCTGTGGGACCTAAGACACAGCTCCGACGCCTGAGCTGAAAGAGTTAAAAGCACATCTCCGCGCTGGCAAGAAGCCCGAAGCTCCGCATCCGGGACCTCCCAGCTCCGCGCTGGCAGGAAGTCCAAAACTCCGCATCTGGGACCTCCCAGCTCCGCGCTGGCAGAAGACCCAAATGTCTAGCTCCGCGCCAGCAGAAGTCTTAAAAAGCCCAGCTCCATGAAAGCCTGATGTAACGACCCGTCCCATACCGAGTGTCACTATAGCATCGGTCCCTACCAAGACCAGTGGGGTTGGGCCCACCACACTCCGACTGATAGTCTGGCCCCACTGTACCACCATTTAACCTTTTAGCGTGCTTCGTGCACTCGCTCACACGCACCCTGAGAAACTTCCCAGGAGGTCACCCATCCCTAGATTGTCCTAAGTCAAGCACGCTTAACTTCGGAGTTTCTATAGATGGACTCCCGAAAAGGTAGGTCGACCTTGGTGATATGAGTAGTACTATCAATCCTTTTATACGATTATTAGCCTGACACGCCCATACATTGTCAGTCTCAGGATCCCCACTCATTTCGGTGTTGGATCGGTTCGTTCATGTACCCCTTCGCCTAGAAGCCTGCCAGGAGCCGCTCATTGTCCGTGCACCCTGGCACCGGCGATCACTCCCCGCCCTCTTCGGCCCCGGGCGTCACACCTGAGCTCCTATATTTGGAATCTAAGAGCCAAGCTCCAAGGTGATCCGTAAAACTCAACTCCTTGGTGGAGACCCACTGAGGTTTGCGAAGACCAACTCCGTGTTTGCAAAGAAGTCTGACTCCACACCGACATCTGAAGAGCCGCATGAGATACAAGCCAAGCTCCTCACCTAGCACACGGAGGTCCGTGGGGACCTAGAAGTCATGCTCCATGCTGAGGTCCAACGATACGTGGGAGTTACAAGCCAAGCTCCACGCTGACGGCTAAAGATCCACGAGGACAAAAGCCCCATTTCACGTGGGCACATGAAAATCCATGGGAGACATCCCGCACTTAAGGCTCTTAGCCTGGACCTCAAGGCCCTCTAGAACTTATTCTCTATTATATATTATTTTATCATCATAAATATATGCACCGCACTAATATTGTTGTTATTTGAAGGATATGATCAAGTGGCTCGTCATGACGGAACACCTTAAGTGGTGGCAGTCAAGGTAGCAAGCATGATTTGAAGGTGATCAACAAGGAGTCTTGGGGATCTATGCCGTATAAGGGCAGACGACCCTCATTCTCTCTAGGCAAAGGCGCGACAGCCCCGCCGTCATCTGAAAGTTGAGGCATGGTTTTCGAAACAGATCACTGATGCTTAGGAACTTTAAATTAGTCGAAGACCCGACCTAAGCTCGACCCTGCACTAACGTACGAAGGCTCGATTTCTCCGTTCGGAGTTTATAAGCCCTGCTCCTCGCTGGCATGCAAAGATTCAATCATATAATGGGGATCTCCAAAGACTAGCTCCACGTCGGTAACGAAGGAAATACGTAAGGAGGACCTACTTGTCAGATTGGACTTATGAACCTTGTTCTCCACGAGCATAGGAAAACCACCAAAGAGGATTTATGAAAGACCAGCTGCCTGGAAACAAAGGCGCGAGTCATGAGTCCGGAATCTCCAAGTCTTGCGCCTCGGTTGCATGTGAAGGATGAAATCGAAGGGCCCATCCTAACGGAATATCGAAGGAAGTTCGTAGACCATGGCCTCGACCAACGTCTGAAGGTAGCAGAAAGAAGTCTGGGGCATCTGTGCCGACTAAGGGCAGACAACCCCTGTCACTTCTAAGGGCCAATGCTGATTAGGGCTCACATCCCTAGCATGATAGGAGCTCCGGGCAAGGTGGATCCCAACCTCCAACAGAGCCCCAAAATCGTATACCTAAGCAGGCAAAGGTCTCAAGCTCCATGGATCCTGGTATTTTCATTAGAACAATAGTTATCATTTGAAGAAGGAGATACTAGACTTACCCAAGTGGGACCCACGATGAGATTGTTGGCCGCGATGGCAAACGTGACTACAAACTCGCCGAAAAAAGAAGTAGGGGGATCTGTGCCTAATAAGGGCAGACAACCCCCACTTCCTTCAAATTAGGCCACGTCCGTTCTCCCCAGAGCCTTTACTCTCATCATGAAGGGAAGACCAAATAAAGAAGATCCCGACCAGAGTCCAAGAGCTCTAAACTCATGCAATAGGAGATCCAAATGCAAGGGGGTTTGTGAGTCGTACAAGGATGCGGCGCCCGATGTTTGATTTACGCCAGGAGATGGAACACATATGGCCAGACCACATAAACGATGCCTTGAACATGGGAAGTCCGACCACCGGAGATACAATCAATGGAAGGAATCAAAATGCTTAAAGGACATGGAGAAAGAGCCCATCCAATGCCGGAGGAGTCGAAGAAGCTCCTGACGATGCGACCCAAATGATGCTAAGACAGCAACAAAAGGAAGACATAGTACAAAAAAGAGGAGATCAGAGGAGTGAGATAAAAGGAAAGGGGCCCTCTAGCTTACAACAAAATCCCGACAAGGAGCTGGGGGGGTGTCTACAGAAATGTGGACCTATATTCGCATTTTTTCAAAAGTATATGACTGAAGTTCGCCCAGATATCACCACACATCATCATCAGAAGACGTTCCATCAAATAGAAGCTCCGACCGTGCGGGACTGAAAGAGCCCAGATCCTGAAGGAGGAAGTAGACAAGCTTTTCCAAGTAGGGACCTGGGCAACGCGTGTCCTAGGAATTATTCTCCATCACCCCGAGTGAATTAGCTGGTGGACTCCACCTCTGGGTGTGAGGTCCCCAGCTCCATAGACGCCTACCAGGGGATTTGGGAGCTCCAGAGGCCAGTAGGGAGGCCTTTGAAGAATTGAAGGAATACCTCCACAATATACCTCTCCCAGCAAAACATCTAATAGGGAACAAGCTGGCGCCGTATTTCTCCATGGAAGCATTAGCTCCGTCTTACTAAGGAAAGAAGGGCCCTCTCCAAGCCGACCTACTTTATGAAGAAAGGTGCTGTCGGAGGATGAAACCAGGCGATAAGTCAGTCAGATCTATCCGGGAGATGGTGAAATGCACCATCAAGCCAGGGGAGTGCAACGGGGAATTCAAACAACGGACGGCCCCCCAAAAAATCTCAGATCCTCTTCAACGTTGTGCTTGAAATCACCAAAGGACCACATAAGCAGCGATGGGAGGTGCACACATACAGATCTATGACCTCCCATAGATCTGAAACGAAGGTCCTTGTCATTAGCCCGATAGGAGAGGAGCTCTGTTCCGTCACGACCTTCAAATTCCCTGAGAATGATTCTGAATACAAAGCCTTAACTTCTGGAGGATTGCGAAGAGAAGGGACATGGGACGTCATTTGGTTCCTAGATTCATAACCGGTCCCGAGAAAAGAAAGTCGTAGATTTGACTACTTGGCCAAAATGACGAGCCGGGTTTTGACCATCAGAGAGGATGGCATCGCCAATTTCACGGTAGAAAAGAAGGAGGTAGGGAAGTTGTGGAAGCATGGAAGGAGACGATAATCAGAGGACTCTGTCCCGAAGGTCCTGAAGGGTACGTAATTGAAAGGCAAGAAGGGATGTGCAGGATAGCATGTGGGATGTAAATTCCTGACGAGAACAACGATAAGGGCGGACTATCTCTGTCCTGCCATAATCACGGACCTTGAACTCAAACCCCGAGGGAGGTTCTAGGAGAAAGCTAATGGTGGACCACGGGAGAAATTGAAGGGGTCACAGCCCCACCTGACGGCAGGAGCTCCGCCGATATCCGGGACATGATCCCCTATAAAGGTCCTAAGATTCAATAAGTATAAGTTGGCTAACGACTTGATCTGATTTTCCAGGGCGAGTAAGGCAGTTCCATACGACACATTACGATCCCGCCTCATGGGATCTGTGAGCATCTCCGCACAACACACGAAGAGCGGATTCATATGTTCCAAACCTATAGTCCAGCTCCGCGCTGACGTGAAGGCCCTAACTCCTGGGGACCTAAAGACAAGCTCCTTGCTGGAAACAAGGACATGATCCGTGTGTTCGAGATCTCCATGCTGAGCTCCTCGCCAGCATGCGAAGTTCGTTATAAGGGATCTCCAAACCAGCTGAAATCTAGCCCCATGCTGGTTGAAGGCAAAAAAGTCAAGCTCTGCGCTGACATGCGAAGGTCCAGGGGACCTAGAAGATAGCTCCATGCTGACATCTGAACCTCCGGAGATCTGGGGCCAGGGACCTCGTTATCAACCAAGAAGAAAGGGGGGCTCCATTTCGCCATCACTCTCAAATTCCAGGCCTCCAACAAGGAGCCCTGATACTAAGCGAGCGGGCAACCACGCATTTAAGTGAGCTGGCGCTATAACCACACACTTAAGCGAGCGGACGCTATAACCACGCACTTAAGCGAGCGGGCGCTATAACCACGCATTCAAGCGAAGCTGGCGCTATAACCAGGGTAAACTAATGATATCCTAAGCAAATACCATCTTGTCGGAATATAAATATTCTATAAACGGTGCACCGTATAATATAATTGATACCAAAGGTCGACGGACCTGCGGCATACAAAGACATCAAAGGCTGATAGCCTGCGACGTGAAATGATGCCAAAGACCGACGGGTCGGCGATGTACCCGACATCAAAGGCCACAGGTCTGCGACGTGAAAGATGCCCATGAGGGCGTACAAGATGCCACCGCGGACGGGCTGTGGTGTACAGGACATCAAAGGTCATCAGTAAGGCCTGCGACGTGAATAGGTACCTCACCGTAGCTGGCGCTATAACCAGGGTAAAACAGTGGGAGAGATCCCCACTTCATACTTAGGACCTTCGGGCCTACATTACTGAACTCACTAAGGACAAAGAGAGCCTAGCGCAAAGCGACACCCGAGGACAATGACGACGGTCATTGCAACCAAGGGCGTGAATTCGTACTTGGCTTACGAATTGAATAAGCGGGCTGACGCTATAACCATGCCACGATAATGGTGTTCCCGGAAACATCCATCAGGTCCCGCGAAAGAAAATATAATACGAGGAGGAAGGGAACTCCGATGAAACTTACGTACATGAGGAGTTAAGCTCCCCAAGTCCTTACCATCGTATCTCGAAAGGAAAAAATGACATAATATTTCTTACAGGCCATCACCACCCTGAAAAAGGCAAAAGGGAACTCGGAGATACTTACAGCAGGACTTATGGATCTCCTTACAAGTGCAAAGGCTCGAAGAGGATCTCCCCCATCAGGTCCCCGCCAGGGGAGTTGAGCTCCCCTTAAACATCGCAGGTCCTAAGATGCCCGAAAGGCCTTCCACCAAGTTCCCTGGGAGTTGGAGACGACGGGCCAGGACCTCTGCATGCTTCTCTACAGCAGGGAACCAAAATAGAAGACTCTCGAGAGCCTTGTGATCTCCTTGAAGCACGCAGGATAAGGAAGGTCCCGCAGGGATGACTTGGCCTCAGCTGCCAAGGACTCAGCACCATAACCTCCATGAAGTATTGCTTCAGAAGAGGGACAAAATCCGCCAGGCCCTCTGAGAACTTCTTCCCAGCAGCTGTAAAAAGAAGGTGCTGCTGGCAAGTCCTAGCACCTTCGGCCTTCGTATTTGCCAAAGCAGCTGCCGTTTGCAATTCCCCCATACACGCAGAGCCCTCATCCCACTCAGTTTTATCTTTGGCAAAGGAACTTCATGACGTTGCAAAAGTGCTACCTGCTCCTCCAAGCTCCGCAGATCCCCCCATGCCGCTACACCAACGCGGACCTCTCATTCTCCATTTCTTCCTTTTCAGCTCCGAATTTCAATGCAGCTTCCCCAGCTATCTTCTCCTTGGCGGCAAAGCTGGCCTGAACTTACTCCAAATGCCCTTGAAGGGCCTGACTACTTTCTTCTGACTCTCAGGCCGACGGCCCACAGATGACCGCACAACCACCTGATTTATCACCTAAGAACGCAGCAAAAGAAGTTCCAGTAGGGAAAACACCACCAGGAAGAAAAAGCCAGACGGCCCAGCACTTCCATCCTTTTTCCTTTTCGAGCTGATTTACGAAAGAGGGGAGGTCCTCTTTTCAAGATATCCCCTGTGAAACGTTCACTGAGATCCCCCCGCTGTTGCTTACTGACATTGGCAACTTCCGCTAGCTCCCCCGCTCGGTTTTGGTGGCACGTCAGCCTTTCTCTTAGCTCCCGAAATATGAACAACTTCCTGAGCCGCTGAGATCCTGTCATCCTTGGGGGAGCTGGGATATCTCTTCCCGAATGTACCTGGCTGCAGGAATCTCGCAAAGCATGGGAGCTGCGAGAGGTGATCCGACCTGGGGAACCAGCGAAGTGGTTCCTTCCTCCACATCAGCCAACAAAACATGTCCCCTCAAGAGGTAATTGCGGTAGGGAGGTAAGGCCCATCTTACTATTTTACTCTAATTTACTTCTTGTCCCAAAAAGCAACATTAGAGTAGGGAGTGGTTGATACGGACCGAAATAGATGGGCCGAAAAACAAATAATAGAAGAGGCCCAATAAGCCCATGAAGAGGAAGAGCCCAGAATGAAGTACAGAATCGGACCTAGGAGAAAGGACCTGCGAAGGTCCCCGGATATAGGCATTATCCGGACAAAGGAGGGAAGACTTTTGGGTATTTCAGGATGACAGAACAGCAGGAAAGAGGGAAGGAAGTCACAGAGACGCGTGTCGATTCATTATGAGAAGGTACCACTGACCACATCACTGAGGCAGCCGCAGGGGTCATTTCATCAAGCAGCCTGTCACTTTTCCTAAGTACCCTAGGTAGTATGTCCCCCGGAAATCCTGGGATATTATTTGGAAGGGCTGCTGGGAGCTCCTATAAAAGAGAGACTTGGCATTTTTCTTAAGGATTATCATTCTAACATCTTTCCACACACGAAAAACACCTTCTCTCTCATTGTTGTTGGTCCCGATTGCACCAAACAAGGAATCAAAGAGGCTTTTTGGAATGAAAAAGGGAGAGGTTCTCACCTTCAAGTGTGTGTATTGTGTGAAAAATAGGATAAGCCTTTTGATCTTTGATTACCTTTCAAATTGTGTTGGTAAAACCTTATATACCACATTAACCCTAGGTATATTAAGGCTCAAACAGTAAAAGTTTAAATAATTACAATCTAGTCCAAAGCCCAAGCTACAAGGATAATTACAATATTAAACCCAAGACATAAACTATTGACACAATCTATAAATATCCTAACAATCTCCCCCTTTGTGTCAATTGTTGGGAGTCTTGGAACTTGGGCTTTGTGATGGTGGATTAGCGAGTGTGAGTTTCGCGAAGTCCTAGCTTGAACTCGAAGGCGCGGAGATTCCTTCGAAGGACCATTCGATCAGCTATAGAGTCGATGAACTTCGCGAACTTGGATCGGCAGTGTGGATCTTCTCCCAAAAGAATGCGGCAAATCCTCATGAGTTTGTCTTGGATGACGGTGAGCGTCCCATCTGAGAACTTTACCACTTCGGAGCAGTGCAGCAGCCTCATCTTTCCCTTGTAGTTCGAGTAGGCGACCGCCGGATCATCTACGTCGATCACATCGCCTTCTCGGTAGTCGTCCGCATTCTTGAAAGATGGGCGAGTTAGGTTCACCTTCTTCAGGTTGTGCTCCACCGCCATCTGCAGATCGTGGGTGGCGAAGAATCTGACCTGTCGGAGCATATGGCGCTTGAGAGCTATGTAGCCCATGGTGACCGGTTCAGCCCGTACGAGATGTCCAGAACTTCTGAGGACAAGTCTGAACTGCTTCATGGATTCCAGCATGCTGTACAGGTCACCCAGGCGTAGAAACTTGAAGTCCGCCTCACTGACTTCACTGTAGCTCTCATCCTGCCTCATTACCGTGAACACTGGATAGTGAACACGTCCTTTCGACTCTTGGCGGAGGTCAGTGACTTTGCAGATGGGGGCCCGATTCATTTCCAGAGCGATGTTTTCTTCATCGGACAGCGTCCTCTTTGTGCACTTGTGGCAAAGAAGGCTCCATCGATAGTGCTTCTTCTTTTCTTCGCTCCAGTTTTGGATGTTCATCAGCTCGTATTCATCGAAGGCCGTTATGATCTGCTCCTTGCGCCGCCAGATCCTCTTCCTGATCTCTTCTTGAAATGGCGCAGTGATCTTTTTGTTTTCCCACGGTGCTTCTGGTATGTTCGCCGTGGGCACATCTGGTTGAGCAGCAGAAGCCTCAACGTGCTGTGACCCCGGTGCTTCTGGTATATTCGCCGTGGGCTCATCTGGTTGAGCAGCAGAAGCCTCAGCGTGCTGCGCTTGAAATTGAAGGATGTTCTCGAGTTCGGCGGGTTCAGCGTCGTATTCCTCTCCGTTCTCGTTGTCTGCAGTGTTGATCAGCATAAGTGAGGCTTCTTTTAGCAGACGTCGAGCATTTTCCACCAACTTCCTGGCTGCTACTGCATTGGCGGGTGTGTACAGCCATTCATCGTTAAAGATGTAGGCCTCGATCTCGTTCTGTGCACAGTAGACGTCTTCGGAAGCCACGTTGGAATCGGTATTAAGAGGGGTATGGCTGTGTGGTGGCGAGGGTGTTGCGTCGGAGGAGTTTGTGGATTGTGGGGATGGTTGTGGTGGAGATTCTGGTGGCTCGGTTGTGGTGATGGTTTTGGCGAGGATGATTTGGGTGTCGGGTGGTGGAGATGTGGTGGTGGCCTCTAACGTCGATGTGACAGTTAGAGGTTCGGAGACGGTAGTTAGTGGTGGTGAGGGTGATTTGGCTAGTGACTCGGGGTTAATAGGGTGGGCTTTTTGGCTAGTGGGGTGTGAGGTTTCTATTGCGGGCGTCATTTCAGGTACAGAGGAAGAAGGCGGCGTCAATTGTACTAGTCCTTGAGTTTGTGAGGCTTGCTGCCTATTCTCCCCCTCGCGGCGCCTGATCCCGCTAGACTCGCCTTGAGTGCGGTAAGTCATGGGTTGAGTCATTATTTTCTTCATTTGCTGTTCCTCCTCGTCGAGTTCCGTCATTGACTCGAATCTTGCTCGTAGGATGTAGAAGAGCTCCTTTGCGGAAATGGAGGAGAGAACAGCTTCTGCGTTCACATCTAGCGTTGGTGGTGGCGTCTCCGGGGCCACACCTTTGCCTTTGTCGACGGTGGACGCATCGAGACGCGCATAGACTTTGTCGAGGATGGACGTCTCAAGAGTCTTTGCAAACTCTTGAAGACGCGTCTCTAGTGCGGTCTCGGTGACGAACTGGGGTAAGTTTAACAAGTTGGAATCACGAAGAAATCCAACTGTCACCGAATCGGAGAAGATAGCCGATCGGCCGTCCGTTTGCACAGGACGGGAAAAGACGGGGTCACTAAGACTTCCCGTTGGCATCATCGATGAGACAGACTCGAACGAATGATGGCCTAGGCTCACGGTTGTTGTTATGTTGGCCGTGCTAGGTCTTCCGCTCTCAGTCAAAGAGACATCACCGAGCGTTCTGACAGAATCACGAAGACTCTGTAGTGCTGTAAAAGGTGTTCGTGTCCTAGAAACGTATGAAATTATGGGGAGTGAGGGCACTAGACTCGATGTGATTGAAGAGGATGCAGTCTGAGGCGAAGGACTGCTTGTTTCAACATCGACTATCTCCAAGTGGGATGTCGATGGTATACGTGGCTCCTTGTGGGATGAAATATCTTCCTGTAGAGAGGAAGATAAGTGGATTGGTGGGGTCGTTTGCGTGGTGTAGCCAAATGCCACGTCTTCTACTCGGGAGGTGAACACATCACCTCCTGTACCTACGGGTTAGGCTCGGCTTGTATGTGACTGAAGAGGTCGATCGTGTTTTTGTTTCGACCGACGCTCCGTGGGACGGCTTACGTCATCCTCACGCGATCGTTTTTCGGTACGCAGGTGGTAGAGGATGCGGCGCGACTCAACGACTTTTTTGTAGTGGGGGTGGGGTTTTGGCTAGTCCCGGGGTTAGGAGCAGAGGGGTTGATCTGCTCCGTAGGGACAATGGATAATGGATGTGGGCTTTCGCGAAATGAGGCGGTGGAGGCACGATATTCTCGGACGTGCGGATTGGTCGGGTCCGCATAGGCCAGAACGTCGTCCGAGATTATCATTGCGTGTCGATCTTTCGCCGGAGTGTTTTTCTTAGCGAACTTCTCGACAGTGGGGATTATGAAGTGTTCGGTCGCCGGGCGGGTGCGGATGTCGGTGGAGAATAGGCGGAAGTGTTTGATGAGGGCTGGGAGCCACCGCATGTAGGGTACGAAGCGGTTCGTGACTCCCTTGGCGATTTCCCTATCGCGACGTTGAATCATGGAGACGAGATCCATCCATATGACGTCGGCGTAGTTGTACTTGCGGTTGTGGGCGATGCCGGTTAGGACGGTGAGGATTTGGTGGTTTCCACGATCCTGGCCGGCATGCTTCCCCGACATGCACTTGTTCAGTAGGAGATATAGTGTTCTCCAGGGTTGAGGAAGGTTCCGTGTAGAGACTTCACTGAGAACGAGTGGGCCTTTCTTCTTCTTATTTTCAGGTTGAAAGCCCAATCTATCGATGTCCTCGATGAGTTGTTCATGAGTTGGTAGTGGGTCGTATGGTGAGTAGACAGGGAGTTGAAGCACTTCTTGGACAATCTTGCAAGTGAGGACCACTGTTTCTTGATCGATTTTGGCGGTCATTGTTTTAGCAAGGTGGTGTGGTCCAGCTATCTGCAAGGTGTGCCAGAACTGTTGGAGGTAGACTTGAGCTTCTGGCTCGCCATGAGAGAGGGCGTGTCGGAGGGGATGCCCTTTGAGGATCTCTATGATAATGGGAGCATCGCACCGAAAGTTGTCTAAGTCCACCATGTGGTTGTTTGGTATCAGGGCAGCCCATTAACTTGTTGGGAAGACCTGCTCGATCGGTGGGACATAGGTTAGCGTATTGAGTTCTATGCGAGCGATGTCCCTTTGGAGTGCTGCCGCCTCAAGTGCTTCAATTGTATCTTGATTTTTGCTAGTCATTTCTGTGCTCGACAGTAATTATAACATGATTAGTATGGATAATATTGCGAGAACAAGGATGAAATTAAGGCGTGGGTAAAATATCACATAAGCAAGCCGAGAGAAATTTTCGCAAGTTAAGGCATGTAGCAAGTTGTCCAAAATTTTCGCATGTAATGAGAAATTTAGCTGAATATAACACATAAGCAAGCCGAGAGAAATTTTCGCAGATGTTGTAGAAATCGCATGTAGTGTAAACTTTCGCATGTAGAGAAATTTTCGCAAGTTATGGAATTTCATAAGTTATCAAAAATTTTCGCATGTTAAAGAAATTTCGCATTCAGTCTATCCATGAATTTTCGCATATAGTGTTAATTTTCGCACGTTAAAGAGAATTCAGACTATCCATGAATTTTTGCATATAAGGAAAATTTTCGTAAATTATCACACATGGACAAGTCGAGAGAAATTTTCGCAGATAGAGTAAAATTTTCGCAAGAGAGAAATTTTTCAGTTTAGCAAACTTTCCCAAGTTTTGAATTTTTCTCAAGTGAAATGTAAGTTTCGCGGGTTGAAGAAATATCTGCTCAAGTGATAAAATTTCTCGGGTTGAAACTTCTTAGTTTTGACCAGTGAGAAGGAATTTCTCGGATAAAATTTTTGTATTGAGAAAGTTTCGTGATCCGCGAAAAGATGATGCATGTAAGGATTGAGAAATTATTGAACCACTGTAGCTGCAAAAGTATTGATTGGCATGGGTCCGAGAAAATTTAAGTTTGCGGATTGAGAATATTTTGGTTACTGTAGTTGCGAAATAATGAAGATGCGAAAAAAAATGTAATATGACGTGAGGTGTATGAAAGTTTCGCGGGGCTTGACTCACTGTAGCAGCAAAAGTTTTAATCGTAAGAAACTTCTCGGATGAAAACTTTCACGGGACTTTACACACTGTAGCAGCGAAAATTTTAACACAAGAAATTTCTCGGATAAAATTTTTGCGGAACCTTACTCACTGTAGCAGGGAAAATCTATCGTCAAGGTATTATTTCCAGAAAATTTTCTCGGTGAAGAACACTGAGCGAAATCATACTAAATGACGCTGTGATTTTTGCCTTAGACCTACTCAAATCTTAACCAAAATGCAATAAACTGGACTCAATCGACTCGAAATTGGACGGGCAATACATATTTGGGGGTTTTAAACACCTAAAGCCTAGCATGCGTCCTAATTAAAGCCGAGAAAATACTATTAAACCTAAAAAATTAACAGAACCGGGCATACACAAGGCAAAACGAACGAGAAGTAGTTTATTTGCGATGTATTCACACCGAAAAGCTGATTTTGACGATGGAGAATGCAGAAAAACGGAGTTTGAAGACGGATTTGAGGAAGATGACGATTGCGAGGGACTGAGAAATTTCGAAGAAGGAAAGTGCGAAAGTTTAAAATTTTTCTCGAGAATTTGGAAGTATTGTGAAAAGAGTTAAGTTTTTGGGGTTTTGTGACTGTTCATGCGAGATTTTGAGTAAAATGGGCCGAAATTCTCGGGCTTGTTCTAAATTGGATCTTGGGCCGATTTCGCGGGCTTGGTCAAAATTGTGTCCAATTGGATTTAAATTGGTCCAATTTTGACCCAGTTTGACCAAAAATTAAAATTTCAACCCAAAATTAAATTTGTCCAATTTTGACCCAGTTTGACCAAAAATTTAAATTAAATTTCAGCCCCCCCCCCTTTTTATTTTATTATTTTTTTATTTATTTATTTAAATAGGAAAAATCAGAAACTCCCCCTTAATTTGAAAATTCCCTTTTTAAATAACGGAAAAAGCGGAAACTCCCCCTTAATCGAAAACTCCCCCTTGAGAGATATAATTTAGAAGACACATAGAGAATGAAGTGAAGTGAAAAGACATATGTACACTTTATCAAAGTTCATGTAGGGTCGATTGATCTGAATATTCAACATGCCCAACATAGTCACAAGGTGTTGGAAGCGTTTGACATCCAATGGTTTTGTGAAAGTGTCGGCTAGTTGATCTTCGGTAGTGACATAGTGCAATTCAATCGTCCCTTGTTCAACATGTTCTTTGATGAAGTGGTGACGAATATCTGTGTTTCGTTCTTGAGTGATGTACCGGATTACTCGTCATCGCAATCGCACTCTTCGAGTCACAATAAATGGGAATTTTATCAACATGAAAATTAAAATCTCGTAGTTGTGTTCTCATCCACAAAAGCTGTGAGCAACAACTAGCGGCGGCGACATATTCTGCCTCCGTCGATGAAGTTGAGACACAGTTTTGTTTTCGAGAAGACCAACTCACGAGTTTACCGCCCAAGAAGTGTGCAGCTCCAGAGGTGCTTTTTCGATCCATCTCCTGCATAATCCGAGTCAGAGAATCCAACCAGCTTGAAGTCCGATCGAGTGGGGTACCACAAACCCAGATTGGGTGTTCCTTTGAGATAGCGGAGAATCCTTTGACAGCAGTGAAATGTGTTCCTACGGTGTAGCCTGAAAACGAGCGCAGATTCCTGTCGAGAGAACGATATCAGGTCGATTAGCAGTGAGGTACAGAAGAGAGCCTATTATCCCGCGATAGACGGTTTGGTCAACGGGAGCACCAGATGGGTCCGCGTCGGGTCGGCCAGAGGGTGACATAGGTGTAGCAGCAGTCTTAGCATCCTTCATTCCATATTTCTCGAGGATGTCATGGATGTATTTGGACTGGTTGATGAAGATTCCGTCGGGGAGTTGCTTTACTTGAAGACCAAGAAAGAAATTCAGCTCGCCCATCATACTCATTTCGAATTTTTCTTTCATCAATTCTGCGAAGTCTTCACACATGTGGTTTAGTCGATCCAAAAATGATGTCATCCACATAAATCTGTACAATCATGATGTCCGGCCCAGTCCGCTTGGTGAAGAGAGTTGTATCCAAAGATTCTTTCTTGAAACCAGACTGAACAAGGAAGTCTGAAAGGACGTCATACCAAGCTCGGGGAGCCTATTTTAGTCCGTAGAGGGCCTTGTAGAGTCTATATGCGTGATGAGGAAACTCTTCGCTCAAGAATCCTTCAGGTTGATCAACGTACACTTCTTCTTTGAGAAATCCATTCAGAAATGCAGTCTTCACGCCCATTTGGTAGACTTTAAAGTTCTTGTGAGCAGCAAAGGCAAGAAAAATTCGAATTGCTTCGATCCTGGCAACAGGGCGAAAGTTTCATCGTAGTCGATGCCTTCTTGTTGGTTGTACCCCTTAGCCACAAGTCTTGCTTTATTGCGAATGACAACACCGTCTTCATCCTTTTTGTTCTTGAAGATCCACTTTGTGCCGATAATAGATCTGTTGCGAGGGCGTGGTACGAGTTCCCAAACTTGTAAACGTTCAAACTGATTTATTTCCTCCTGTATTGCAATTAGCCAATCAGGATCGTTGAGAGCTTCAGCTACTCGTGATGGGTCGGCTTGACTGAGATAGCAAGCGAACAGACTTTCATTCATTGTAGCTGAACGCGTCGAAACACCGGATGTGGGATCCCCAATAATCTGATCCGTATGATGAGAGCGAGCCCAAAGTGGTACATTGGTCTGTGAGGAGCTAGCCGCAATTGTATCGATTGGAGGTTCATTAGATTGGGGTCCGGTGTCCGAAGAAGCGATCTCAATTGTAGTAGATTGAGAAGGTTCAGCATCAGCATCAGCAATGTTCCCAGGGTTGGGTAAGATGTCGTCTTCGTTGAGATTGAGATCATCCAAGTTTGGCGGGACGACATCATCGTCGATAGTTGGTGGTGTAGGTGGGGTGGGTGCAGCGGTAGTTTGAGTGGTGGCGACGGGAGTCTTGGGGACTGGATAGAAGTACTCAAAGAGCAGATCGAGATCCAGGTCACCAGAATTTCCCTCAGATGAGGAAGTTCCCGTCGTTGAAAGTTGACCTTTAGTTAACGACTGTAGAAGACCTGGTTCTGGACTGATGTGAGCAGAAGCCATGAGGTCGCCTTCGCTTTCCTCAAAGGTGACATTTGTGCTCTCTATTACTGATCGTTTCTCCCTAAGATAGACTCTGTATGCCTTCGAGTTCAGCGAATATCCAACAAAGATGCCTTCAAGTGCTTTTGGATCAAGCTTCCCAAGATGTTGGCGATCATTGGCCACGAAACATCGGCAACCGAAGACCCTTAGATAAGATATATCTGGGATACGACGGTTATTCAGCATCTCGTATGGGGTGCGGTTGAATCTCTTGTGGATGGAAGCCCGGTTCTGCGTGTAGCAAGCCGTTTGAATAGCTTCGCCCCAAAGAGAGTGAGGAAGGCCGGATTGGATGAGGAGAGTCCTAGCTGCTTCAACTAGTGTCCTATTCTTATGCTCAACGACACCATTCTGTTCCGGTGTCTTCACAGATGAGAACTGCTGGGTGATGCCCTGAGTGGCATAGAAATCACTGAGCTTCTTGTTCTTAAACTCAGTTCCGTTGTCAGTTCTGATAATCCGAACATTCTGTTGATGAAGATTTTGGGACGTAACAACAAACTCGATGATTAAATCAGGAACTTCATCCTTTGTGCGAACGAGTTTCGTCCACGTATAGCGTGAGAAGTCGTCGACAATCACAAGAATATACCGTCTTCCTCCGAGTGTAGCCGTAGGCATTGGGCCACATGGATCCATGTGTAAGAGCTCAAGGATGAGCTTAGAGGACGGTGTTTCCTTGGAGATGTGAGACGATCGCTTCATTTTCCCCAATTCACAGGCAGAGCAGAGGTGTTCCTTATGATATGACAGTTGGGGTAGACCGTTGACGAGTTTATTCTGACGCAGTTTGTTGATAGTCTTGAAATTGAGGTGTGAAAGACGCCGGTGCCATAGATCGTTCAACTTGGGTGCAGCACGGGAGAGAAGGCAAATTGGTCGAGAGGTCGTAAGATTGAGTACGTAGAGGTGAGACGTGCGTGTTCCAGAGAGAAGAGGTAGTCCCGAGGCATCGATAATGCTGCAGATGTCTGATTCAAAGAGAACCTTGTATCCTTTGTCGCAGAAATGGCCAATGCTGAAAAGATTGTAGCTCAAACCCTCGACGTAAGAGATGCTCTTAATCGTCAGTTTGTCATGGACGAGATCACCAGTTCCGAGAATTGGCGCCATTTGACTGTTTCCGAAGGAGACCCTTTCGAGATAGCGTTCGGAGAAGTTGCTCAACAGCTCCTTGTTCCCCGTCATGTGTGTGGAGCAACCCGAGTCTAGATACCACACATGACAGACCTGCAATCATTAGCAAACATTGGGTCCCCGTTTACGGACGGGACTTCTTGTGATACAAGTAAAATTTTCATGCGCTTAACGGGAAATGTGGGGTCTAAATCAGGTTGTGTTGGATCTAATTTAGCTTTCCCTTTGTGATTTGTTTGATGAGGCGGGATTACGGTTTTTCTAACCCATATTTGCCTAACTTGCACTTGCATATACGTTGTCTTATTCATGAACTGGCGTGAGGGTTTTGGTTGTTGTTGTCGTCCTTCGGTTTTAGTCGTCTTTTGCTTGCGAGGAGTAGGTGACTTTGTATTCAGCGTTGGATGGCGTTTTCGCTTAACCGTGGGCGTAGATGAACTGGGAGAATGCAAAGGCGTCGCAGAGGGGATTTGCTTGCGTGGTCGAAGTGTTGCATGTTCATGTGTTTCATATTCATGGAAGCGTGGGAGAACAAAGTCATTGCAGCAACACATAGACATTAGTTTGCTAAAAGGAAGATACGTTCTGGTAACATAATTATCTACGTCCTTAAGATATTGAGATTCACTACATAAAGAGGAAAGACGAGTATAGAATGGTCTTTTCTTCTTGTCATCGAAGAGCGGGTTCTCCTCTATTTCAAATGAACTCCCTTCCAGAGGCGTCGATCTCACATTCCCTGTATCCATAGGAATACGAGAGTTAGTGTTTGAACAAGTTTCAGCTTCAGGAGTCATCTTCGCCGTCCTCTTACATTTACATGTTTGAGAATCGGGTACTTGACTCGATGTAGAGGGATTGTTCGTATTATGAAATTGTTCTAGTGTAAAGATTTTGCTAAGTAGTTCATCTCGCTCCTTTGCGTAGGCCTTCCGTTCTAATCCTAGTTTCGTTCTAGTTCTGCTATGAGAAGAAGTTTCTTTGGGATGTAGGTGCGAGAGACCGCTTCTTGAAAAGCAACTTCCTGTTCTTTGGTTGGGAGCGGAGTTTCGACATCCTCCGAGAGTGAAGGTATCTTAGTCTTATCACTATCATTCAATTCTGTGTAGTCATACGCGATTTCTGCCCAATGAATGTTCTGTACTCTTTTTTCTTCCGAGATGACAGCGGAGGATGATCTCACAAATGGCCTAAGTTGCGAGGGAGCACCATTTCTTGTTTGCAGGAACGTAGTATTACACATGTTATACCTTTTAACTGTTAGCGGTGTTGGTTTGCAATTGCTGGACAGGCCGATTCCCTCCCCGGCGTTGTAGAATTCTGTTTCAACTGGTTGGTTCAATAGGCATAAGATGCGTGCGTTTTTGTTTCTAAGGTGAAGTTGCTCTTCAAGTTCTTTCACCTTTCGGTACAGCCTAACTCTTTCCTTTGTAAGCAGTTCGTATTGGGATGCCGTCAGAAGACGAGATGTTTCGCATGAACTGATGGCCAGTGTGGTTTCCTTAACCCTAGTCTCACTTTGTTTATTCTTGCTTTGCAGACGTTTGACTAACGCTTCAGAGGCCATTAGACGTTCGTTTGCACAGGCGAGCTCTTCTACTTTAAACTAAGTAGGGCATAGTTGTTTTCAAATTTTAGCTTAAGTTCATCGTAATCCCTAGCGTCTACGGTGGGTTTATTAATGGTGTGCCGGTGATTAAACACATCATCGAGTTGTGAATTCGTACCTCAGCCTCGGCGTTGGTAGGAGTCTTAGCGGCATTCTCACCGGTGTTGACCATCTCCTCGTCATGTTCTACCAGCCTTGCCATGCAGCAATCTTCATCCTTAGGCTCCTCGTCTTCTGAAGTGTCGTTCACCCATTCAGCTTCTTCGGTGAGAAGAACTTTTCCACTTTCCATTTTGCGGGTTATTCTGGCCTTACGGTCGTAATAGCCAGAATCATTCACGCGTGGGGCGTGGCATTCCTTGGCAAAGTGGCCCAGCTTTCCACACCGAAAGCACTTCACAGACGTTTGAGGTGCGGATTCCTCCTCTTTCTTTATCGGCTTAGCTTCCTCTGTAGGGGTAGTCTTTTTGGTGCCGCTAAAGGTTCTTTGACGATTGGAGGAGGATGAGGACTTTTTCCCGATCTTCTTTGAGACCATCTTTGTGAGCATTGCCAGTTGCTTACGTAGATCACGAACCTCTTCATCAGATTCTGTATCAGCTTCGGATCCTGAAGAGGTGTCAGATACAACAACTGGTAGCTTTCCTTTGTTCTGTTTGGACTTAGGGATGGAAGATCGTTCGGTAGTCTTGTTCGAGAGGAGAGCCAGCGGGTCGACTCGAGTGTTGGTGGACTGAGGTTGCACGTAAGGAGCATAGGCTGACAGGCTGTCATAGAGGGCATGAATGGAAGTGTTGGAGAGGTCCTTACTCTGAATCATCATCACGGTTGCATTGCCCCAATGTGGTTTGAGGCTACCAAGGAAGCGGTTGTTGATATCGAACTTGTCCCTAGAGATCTTGGCTTTCTTGAGTTCATTGATGACCTTCAAGTATGAGGTACGTGTCACGCAGCTCCTCTCCTTCATAGGCCTGGAAATGTTCATACTGCGAGAGACATGCCGATTTCCTCCCCTGAGCACTCTCAGTTGTGCCTGCCATAATTTCTACGAGTTCATCCCATATTTCCTTGGCAGTTGTGCAGCACTCGATGTGAGCATAGACTTCGTTGCCCATAGCCTGGAAGAGGTATCCTTTGGCAGTCTCATCGGCCTGTAGGCGAGCCTCTTCATCCTCATTAATGGGGCCTCTTGGAGTGCGACGTTCATCCATGGGAGGGTTTGCGTTTGGTTGAGCAGGAATGATTGTCCAGAACTGTGCTGGACCGTTGAATATGGAGTCCAGTAGGTATTGAGAGAGTGGAGCGCCTTTGTTCCTGATGAACGTGAGGAACCTGTTTGTCCATATGCTGTAATCGCCTTGTCGCAGCATCGGGGGTCTGGTGTCGGAGCCCACTGTTGAGATGTCATTTGTGGCAGACATGGTTGGTGCAGTCGGATCGTCCGTGGTTTTGATCTTGTATAGATAAGAGGGTTAGTAACGAACGAGATGAGAAATATGAGTTTAACGAGTAGTGTTTGAGAAAAATCATTTTAAAGAATTTCTTAGAACTAAGGGAACGTGTGTGATGGTCGAAAACGTATGAAGGGAAAGTATATCTTAGAGTTCGGAGAAGTTCGAGAAATTTAAAAACGATTTTGAGGAGTAAAATTTTCAAAAATGGTCTAGGGGGATATGTTTTAAAGTGGAAGGGATCTAGACTTGAATGAGTTTGAGGAAAAATTTCAAAAAGAAAGAATTTATCACGAGAAAGAAAAATGCGGTTTGGGAAGATGTTCTTGATTTCAAGATAAATTACCCAAGAAATTTTTGGTTGAGAAATTTTTGTGTTTGTGTGAGTTTAATGAAAGATTCTCGGACAGGAAAAAGGAAAGACAAATTCTCTGTTGGAAATGATTTTCTCGGATTTTAAAACCTTGTTATGTGAGAAAGTTTCTCAGTTGAGGATTTTAAAACTTCGCAGGAAATTTCGCATCGAGAAAGTTTCTCGGATTTTAAAACTTGTCATGTGAGAAAGTTTCTCAGTTGAGGATTTTTACTACTTCGCAAGAAATTTCGCATTGAGAAGTTTCTCGGATTTGAAAAATCGTGATTTTGAAAAAATTTCTCGGAGGAAATAAACTTTCTCGGCTGAAAATTTCTTGGATTTGACAAACTTTCTCAGTTTCAAAGAATTTATGCGGATTTGCAAATTTTCTCGGTTTTTAAAAAATTTCTCGACTTAGATAAGTTCTAGGAATAGTCTTTCTCGGGTATAGAATTTCTCAGATTTTGAACGTGAGCGGTTGAGAAAAATGGACTTAAAGAGAAATTTTCTTGGTTTTAGATAGATTCTTAGAATGATTTTCTCGGATATAAAAGTTTCTCGGATTTTTGACAAGCTAGGCAGTTGAGAAAAAGATGAAACTTGAATTTTCGCGGTTTTGATAAAATTCTCGGAATCAAAGTTCACGGATATACGATTTCTCGGATTCTAAGAAAAGCTGGGCAGTTGAGAAAAATGAAGTGAACGTGAAATTTTCGCGGTTTTGAAGGAATTCTCAGAATAAAATTTCTCGGATAAGAAATTTCGCGGATTTGAATGACTCAGCATGAAATTTCGCGGCCAAGAACACAAAGTTACTGTTCCATTGCTTGTCGCGAGTTTTACCAGAAAATCGTCCGTTTTCACTCAAATCTCACCCAAAATCACTCAGACTTGAACCAAAACTTCAGAAATTCTTCCCTAAACACATATTCGACCGATTTGTGAGCTAAAAACATCAAAAAACGGATCAAATCGACCAAAAACAGAGATAGGCCGAGATGACTTTTTCTGAGGAATTTTTGCTTCGAACTTGCTCAAAACTCGTTAAAACTGATCCAAAAGTGTTCTAAAAATATTTTAGGCATAGAGTCGATCTGGGGAAAGGTTTTAAACACAAAACAAAGTATTATTACCCCAAAACGAGCTCAAAATGCCCGAAAGTTATTTTTGCCCAAAACACCTTTGATTTTTCTCGGAATCGAACGAAACTGGATTCAAATCAATGCAGATCGATCCACGTTTGCTCTGATACCACTTGTTGGTCCCGATTGCACCAAACAAGGAATCAAAGAGGCTTTGATGGAATGAAAAAGGGAGAAGTTCTCACCTTCAAGTGTGTGTATTGTGTGAAAAATAGGATAAGCCTTTTGATCTTTGATTACTTTTCAAATTGTGTTGGTAAAACCTTATATACCACATTAACCCTAGGTATATTAAGGCCCAAACACTAAAAATTTAAATAATAGTCCAAAGCCCAAGCTACAAGGATAATTACAATATTAAACCCAAGACTTAAACTATTGACACAATCTATAAATATCCTAACAATTGTAATAATTCATTTTCAGTAGATCTTTCAACATGTATGAGCGAAAGTGAGTTATGAGCGTGCAAACCTTCTAAGTATAGTGAAGACCCGTTTTAGAGCGCTCGTGGACGTAGGATCCGCAAAGATCCGAACCACGTAATTCTGGTGTTATTTCGTTTATGTTCAAACAGGTCCCCTACGTTCCTTCAAACAGGTCCCCCGCGTTCCAAACACGTTCAAACATGTCCCCAGCGTCCCAAACACATCTCAACATGCCCCAAATAGGTCCCCCGCGTCCCAAACACATCTCAGCATGTCCCAGACAGGTCCCCAATGTCCCAAACAGGTCCCCAAACACGTCCCGACTTCCCCAATACGTCCCAATACCACAAATACGTCCCTCACAAGTCCCAAACACGTCCCCTTCAGTCTCTCTTTCAATAAGCACCTTACGCACATAACTTTATCGATTCTCCGGCTATATAAATTTCCCTTTCCCACACATATAAATCTGTTGATTGGGATATCTCCATATCAAGAACGATAAAAAATTGGGCTTATTCAATCATTCTTGTTGGTGGCTGGTGCTAGCCATCAACCATTTGGATCATATCTAATGAATCTTGTTGGAATTTCGCCAAATTTTTACAATTCATAATAGATGAGTACTTCGACGTTGATTGAATATGAATAACTAAGTGATATCAAATCCAACTACAAACGTGGATAACGGATAACCCGATACTCGATAATTTGCTGAAGAACTCAGAAACACTAACATTAATGCATAAGCCTAACCAACTTAAACATCTCTTTAGTGACCATATTTATATATTGAGCATCATTGTAATAATTGTGAAAGATGAATCCGAGTTCCATAAGACGGCTTATGGAGCCGAGCTTCGTAAAGCTTTCAAACTGACTTGCGAGCTTTTCTATTATGTTTTATTTATATTGAAATATTCTTTTGTTTTTTATTTTTTATTACTTTTGAACTTTTAAGCTCGAGTTCGAGTTCGGCCCGCGATGCCCTAGTTTGGCATCGGCATCGAACCCTAGAAAAAACCCTAGGATCAATAATATAATGATGATGCGGTTAATTTATTATTACACAGGAATATTTGTTACTGCCTTGGAATGCCTCACTCAAGAGGGTTCTTTTTTTAATCCTTCTTTTCTAAATCTCTTCGTATTTTTGCAATCGTCACTCTTGAATTATTTCCATCTACACCATGATATTATCTGTGCATAATAACATTCACAGAATTTGCAGACATTAGAAATTTAACAATAGCTGGGTGAAAAAAAAATTAATCTCCCTAAAAGCACACCTGAAAAGATGAACCCACCTTAAATCTTAGCTCAATTCTCTGCCTATTTCCATCTTCTTCCTCTGTTCTCAATGCTGTAAAGGGCCGCAGACAAGGTAAAGAACGATTTCAAGCTTCGTATTTTATATGTTCCACTTTTATCTTTTATTTTTCATTTCTTGATTCTATATATCTGATCGTTCGCCTGCATATGCCTATTAGCGTCGTGGGTTTATTTTCCCTTATTCTGAAATGAAGAACCCTTTTTTTCTAATCATCCCTGACTAGTAAAAAGAACCCTCGCAAATTAATGGAAAAATGTGCAAAGCTGAGTGAAAATGGTATTGAAAATTTCGAAGGCGGGCCCGAATTCAGTCTCCGTATACCGATCGAAAGGTATCGATTCGATTCTTGTAAGGAGAGGCTAAGAAGCTTATTCGATCAACTTCTCGCCTCTTTTCTGAGGGAGAAGAATTATGCCCAGAAAAGCATCATTAGGCCCATACCCGTTTTGTGCGGTAACGGGCGACCCGTCGATTTGTTTAGGCTTTTTTGGATAGTGAGGAAAATCGGAGGGTACGACGCCATAACGGCGAATAATTCGTGGGGTTTCGTTTTGGACGAATGTGGACTTTTTCGCGGGCTCGTTCCATCGATTAAGTTGATTTATACGCAGTATTTAGACGAATTCGATCGATGGTTAGGACAAGGTTGCGATGGCGGGAACTCCCTAGTTGAGAAATTGGATTCTTTCTATCGAAATTTGAAGAGTGAGTACGAATCTGCGAAGAATCGCGTCGAAAATGACGTGGAGAGAGTCGATAGCAGCGATGGTCCCTCTACGTCGGCGAATAGGGCGTCCGAAAATAATGAAAAATTGCGCTTCGATGAAGGTTTTGATGCGCTGGTCGAGAATCCAGCGCAGGAAAAATCCACGAGCGAAGAAAAAAGCGAACACGATCTTCGTGAAAATTCGCGTAAAAGAAAAAGAGAACCTCAGCCGCTGATGGAAATGCTTAGGTGGCTGAAGAACGCGGCGAGGAACTCCAACGATCCGTCGATTGGGAAGCTTCTAGAAAGTTCCGAGTGGATGCAAGCGCTCTTAGCGCGAGAGTCGTTGCTGGTGAGGAGAAATGCAAGCGCAAATGAAGTCGAAGATGCGCCGAAGGTACGAAACTTACTCTTTGACAGTTCTTCTCCTTAGATTTTTATCCCGGGAAATTATGCGATGTTATCTACATTTAATTCACGAGCCCACAACATACTTCGCCTGGGATTTTTTTTTGGAAATCGTAGCGTATCTCATTACCTTGGGTACCATTTACGTCGATTTGAGGCTATATTTCTTGTCTAATTCGACGATAATCCATCCTTTTTCCTTTCTAACAACATAAGACGATGCTACCGTACGATTTCATTTCCTTTCCGTGTCTCTCGATTATACGCAGGAAAATAATAGCAAGAAGAAGTCGCAGATGCATCCATCCATTTACGCCGAAGGTTTTCCCCACCACAAAATTCTTCGAAGCAGCCGAATATCTTCGACGAAATCCCGCCTCTGCTCATGCTGCTGCTCGGGCGAAGAAGCAAATAGCGCAGAAAGTGCTCGGAAATCGAACGAATTAATAGTTATTACTCCCCAAAAGAGCGTCTCCATCGGCCCTCAGTTCCAAGCAGAAATCCCACAACAACCCATCGCCGAAAGCGACCCAAAATGGCTCGGGCAGAAACTATGGTTCGAGGAAAACGGTAATAACAACAGAAACTCTGTTCTTACACTAAACCAAGTCGGAAAAGGGAGGCAAGGTTCGCCGTGCGAATGCACTTTTCACGGCTCGGTCGAGTGCGTAAGGTTCCACATCGCCGAGAAGAGGCTCGGGCTAAAGCTCGAGCTCGGCTCGGTTTTTTACAAGTGGGGGTTCGATCGCATGGGCGAGGAGGTTTCCCTTTCTTGGACCGCCGAAGAAGAGAGAACGTTTAAGGGTATCGTAAGGTCTTTCCGTGCCTTTTCTAAGGAGTTTTGGGAAGAAGTTTCGCGGTTATTACCGAGGAAACCGAGGGGGAAAGTTTTGAGGTACTACTTTGACGTTTACGTTGTACAGTGTCGGAGCTACCAAAACCGCGCGACGCCGAGGGATATTGATAGCGATGGCGACGAAAAGGAGTGCGGGTCGGCGGGCGCGGGTTATGGGTACGGGGCAGTTTGGCATCGCGGGTCGGGGTTGGTTTCGCGGTGCGGGTTGAATATGGAGGCGACGGAGTTTTCTTGATTCTTTGGTGAAGAGTGTTTTAGAGGAGTTTAGTTTTTTTCTTTTTTTGGACTTACTAATAGAAGAATGGCACACACTCTGTTGATGTCCATGTTTTTTTCTTGATTATGTTTGGAAATAGTTTTGGCTTTAGGAAGGATGTTTTTGTTTGGTTTTTGGGCATTTTCTGTTGCTTGGTATCTTCTTTTTTTTTTTTAATTCTTTTAGAACCCAAAGATTTGTTTTTTAATTTTGGTTGTCGGCGAGATTGATTTGTGAAATTCGATGCAGAAAAGAAAAGGAAAAACGTAACGACACGACACACGAAACGTAGCGTACAATGGTTCGATGCGTATCACTGCACTTTTTCTAATCTTTTCCATATCGAAATCTGTTAGAATATGCGGAAATCCCCGATAATTATTTGCACGATAAATGACGATAAAAATAGAAGAGACAAAAAATAAATTTGGACAGTGAACACGAGACGTACGTCCACGGGCCAGGGGGTAGAACTTCTTTATTATGTGGAGTGATTACAGACACGTATATCAGACGGTATACTAAAGCAGCTACAACAACTGTAAGAATAAATGAGCGGACTGACAAAAGGTTTATTTGTTGTGGTGGTGTGTTATTTGCTTCGCAGAATGTTGCTACTTATAGGCAAAGCTTTTGCCTCGTTGTCCCATGTGAAGAGAAGAAGAAAAGTCAGCACACCATTTAAATTTCAACTGCGTAGCCGAAATCATCACCAAAAAGCTTTCTTATTGCATTTACTTTCCATGTCGGCGTCTGCTTTTGTTGAATGGTCAAGAGCTTTTGCCAAAGGTCACTTCACAAATCTCCACCTTGACCTTTGGTTTCGTAAATTACTCCACATTAATTAGTAACACCTTCATCTACCTCCGACCTTAGCCCCGACGGGCTAGTTCACCAACTTTAAAATACCAATCATGTCCAAACAATGCTTGAACTTGGAAACAGGAAGGGCTTTCGTAAACATATCCGCAGGATTATCCTTCGTGTTGATCTTTTTGATAAACAGCTGCTTATCTGCAATGATATCACGAATAAAATGATACTTAACATCAATATGCTTAGTCCTTTCGTGATACATCTGATCCCTGGTCAAATGAATCACAATTTGACTATCACAGAAAATAGTAACAACTCCCTGATTCTGAGTTAATTCGCCGAATAACCCTGTCAGTCATAATGCTTCCTTGATCGCGTCAGTAATCACCATGTATTCTGCTTCAGTACTAGATAACGGCACTACGTGCTGTAGTGTAGCTTTTCAGCTAACTGCACAACCTCCAATACAAAATACATAACCAGTAAAAGATCGTCGTTTATGGAGACCACCTGCGTAGTCCGAATCAACGAAGCAAACGAGAGTATTACGATTTCTGCCAAACTCCAAACAAATGCTTAGAGTATCCTTCAAGTATCTGAGAATCCACTTCACTGCTTGCCAGTGTTCTTTCCCTGGGTTAACCATATAACTGCTAACAACACTAACAGTCTGTGAGATATCAGGACGTTTACATACCATTGAATACATAATACTACCGACTGCTTCGAGTAGGGAACTCGTGCCATATACGCTTCTTCCTAGTGTGATGATGGTGACTGAACAGCGCTTAGCCTAAAATGGCTAGCAAGAGGAGTGCTGACTGGTTTGGCATCGTTCATGCCAAATATTTCCATAACCTTCTTGAGGTAACTTTTCTGCTCCACTATCACGTCTAATCTTCATACCAAGAATCTTCTTAGCTGCTCCTAAATCATTTGTTTCAATTCACCATTCAATAAGGCCTTCAACTGGTGAATTTCTGCAAGATTCTTAGCCGCAATGAGCATGTCATCAGCATATAACAATAGATAAAAGGAAGAACTGTCAGTTAACTTTCGGAAGTAAACACAACTATCATACTTGTTCCTGGAGAAACCGTGACCCAACATGAAAGAATCAAACCATTTATACCACTGTCTTGGAGACTGCTTTAATCCGTATAAGGAATTCTTCAGTAAACAAACTTGGTCTTCTTTTCCTTCAACTATGAAGCCTTTTGCTTCATATAAATCTGTTCGTCTAAATTGCATGTAAGAACGCCCTCTTGACGTAAAGCTGTTCTAACTCCAAATCATACATGGCAACGAATGCAATACACGAATAGCGTTATGTCTAACGACATGTGAGAATACGTCATTATAATCAACACCTTGTACTTGACTATAGCATTACTAATCGTGCCTTATACCTTGCATCGTCATAACTAGATAAACCTTCTTTCTTCTTGAAGACCCACTTACATCCGATTATTTTCTTTTTCTTCGGCAGAGACTTCATTTTTCATTCATCGCTACCAGCCACTTATCAGAATTCACATCGCTTATTGCCTCCGAATAGGTAGAAGGTTCGCCGCCTCCACCTGTTTCTTGTGCCACTATAAAGCATATAAACTAAATTCACGTACCGCAGTGGTAGTCAAATATCCCGTCTCTCCCTATCTCTAGCTATAGAATATTCCTGCTCGCTGCTTTCATCTTCAACAGAATTTGAGTTAGGTTCTGGCTCATCCTCTTGATCTGTTGAACTCATAGCATGACCATCTGAAAAATCTTTGTTGATCTCGAGCTCCACCTCGCTGTGTAGACTATCCTTCTTATGTTGACAAGAAAATTAATAGACTCTTTTGAAGGATGTAACATAGAAGACTCGTCAAATGTAACATCTCTGTTAATTATGAATTTGGGTGACTTGGGATCAGGATTATATAGTCTGTATCCTTTCACCCCTGAAGCGTAACCGAGAAAAATATATTTCTTAGCTCTAGGCTCTAACTTTTCCTCGTTTACGTGCATATAAGCTGGGCAACCAAATATTCTTAAGTTGGAGTAATCAGCAGTAGTACCTGATCATACTTCCTCAGGAGTCTTGAATTGATAGCTGAACACGGTGAACGATTGACAAAATAACATGTTGCGGCGATAGGTTCAGCCCAAAAATCATTTGTCAACACAACATTGGAGATCATACATCGAGCGATCTCTAAAAGTGTTCGATTCATGCATTCGGCAACACCATTTTGTTGAGGCGTCATTCAAATAGTGTTATGTCGAGCAATTCCTTCATTTTTGCAGAACTCATTGAACTCGCTTCCGCAAAATTCTAAGCCATTATCTGTCCGCAACCGCTTGATATGTTTTCCAGTCTGCTTTTCAATCAAAGGTTTTCATTGTTTAAATGTTAGGAAACATCACTTTTCTGCTTAAGAAAATAGACCCAAACTTTCCTTGAAAAATCATCAATGAAAGTCAACATGTATCTTGCACCACCTTTGAACTGAACACGAGAAGGAGCCCATACATCAGAATGAATATAGTCCAAAGTACCTTTCGTCCAATGGACAGCTGGCGAATTTAAGCTGACTCGTTTCTGCTTTTCAAAAATACAATGTTCGCAAAAGTCCATCTTACTAGTACTTTGACCGCAAAGTAGGCCCGCTTGCTTAAAATGGTCAAGCCTTTTTTCTCCCATGTGTCCAAGTCACATATGCCATAATCTCGTGGTATCAACCTCCGTGGATGTCGAAACTGCAGCAGAACCTGTAGCAGTAGTTCCCTGCAAAATATATAAATTTCCAGACCTGCAAACTTTCATCACGACAAGGGCACCTCTGGCAATTGTTAAAACTCCACCTTCACCTTAGAACCTGCACCCTTGAGATTCAATGTGCCTAAAGAGATTAGATTTCTCTTCATATCTGGAACATGTCTGACTTCTGTGAGCGTTCCGATGATTCCGTCGAACATATTGATCCTAACTGTGCATTTACCAACAACTTTACACGGAGCATCATTTCCCATTAAAACATAGCCACCATCGAATTTTTCATATGTGGAAAAACAATCCCGACTCCAACTTATGTGGTAAGAACAACCCGAATCTAAGATTCACTCATTATCAGACTTGATAATATTTGCATCTTTTACGAAATAGTTCCATTGCTCTCATCAGCAGCTACACTAGCTTCGGCGGATTTATTAAATTGCTGATTATTTTTCACCTTATTTTTAATTTAAAGCAATCAGTTTTGATATGACCCTTTTTTCTTTCAAAATTACAGACTTTATTTCTGTACCTGGATTTCAACCTTTCTTTAGATATGCTACTTTTAGCATCTCTATGTTCTGGTCTTCCCGTGCAAACAGGCCTTCTGTCTTGCTACCACTTGTTTCTCTCGTTATATCTATGTCACGAAAATGTTTTAAAGACGAGGGAATGGAACACAACAATATTATGGCTTGATCTTCGTCCGTCACTTTGACTTCTACGTTCGCCAAATCAATAATGATATAATCGAATTTATCGAGATGCGAGAGAATAAAAGTACCTTCCGTCATTTCATACTGTAAAGCTTCTGCTTTAAATAAAGCCGATTCTCCTTAGTATTCTTCATGTAGAAGCGCATTCATGCCAGTACGGCAGTTAAGGATGAAGCAATCAAAGAGGCTGAAGCCAGGTTTGAGGTTGAAAAGAAGAAAATGGCAGATGAGCATGCTGCGTTGCAGGAGCAGCAGAAGAAGGAGCTGCAAAGCTCCTTAGCCCAAGAGAAAGCGGAGTGGGATGCCATTTCTGCGCGCAAGGTAAAGGTGGAGGTGGAATCGCGTCTGCAGGACGCAAGGGATGAGGCTACTCGTCTTTGTTAGAAGCACCTTCTGCCCACTGCAGCTGGTCAGAAGTTCTTGAGCGAGCTGGCAGAGGATTGGCGCCAAGCATAACTGAAGGACCTTCTTTCCTTGAGGGATTTTGTGCCTCTGATGCGTTATTATTTTGAGGGCGGCTATAAGACGGGCGTGACAGGAGCTGGAGAAATCGAGGCCCTGCAAAATCTTCCTTTTCCCGATTGCTTCCAGGGAGATCCCAAAGCTTTGGAGAATCCGCGCTTTTGGGCTCCAGCTGCCGAGAAGCTTATGGAGGTCCTGGCTCATGTTCATATCTCGGATCTTCCCGATTCTGCTCCTCCCTTGGGAAATCCTGCCGCCTGATCCTTTCCTTTTGTGGTGTTTGTAATGAACCTTTTTTTATGTTTTTGTCTTTCTCCTGCTTTCGGACAGTTTTAGGACCTGCAACGGGGAGCTTAACTCCCCCATTTCTGTGTAGGGGTGTTCAACGGTAATTACCGTACCGTACCGAACAATCGGTAACCGAAATTTTCGGTTTTAAAAATCTCATACCGAATACCGAACCGAAGTAAACCGGTTCGGTTCGGTAATAACCGAAAAATTTCGGTTATTTTCGGTAAATAACCGAAAAAAACCGAAATAAATTAAAAAAAAATTGAAAAATTAATGTTTATGAAATTAGATATATTTAATTCTTCATATTTTTATATTTTAAAATTATTTTTTCCTATCTTTTATTTCTTTTTTCTTATTTTCCACTATTTTTATTATTTTTTCTTATTTTATTTTTATGTTTAAATTGTATATATATATTAATATTATGTATAATTTATATTTCTGTAATTATATATTATTATATATATTTCGGTTATTCGGTTACACCGTACCGAAATTACCGAAAAATTTCGGTTCAAAATTTTTTATACCGAATACCGAACCGAACCAAAATTTCGGTATTCGGTTTGTACCGAACTTTCGGTATCGGTTCGGTACGGTCGGTTTACCAACTTTTGAACACCCCTATTTCTGTGTGTTTCTGCTGGGACCTTTTTTCGTGTAATATGCATATGTCCCTTATGATTTGCGGCCAACCATATTTGCTTGTCAAAAGGGGCTCTCATGTGGTCGTAAGAACTAACATAAAGTATTCATGGTTATAGCACTTGGCGCATTCGAAGTGATCCTAGATTTGAATACGGTTATCACGTTTAATAACTCGTAAGCCGTATACGAATTTGATCATGCCTTTGGTTGCAAGGGCCATCGTCCCTGTCCTCAGGTGTCATTTTATGCTAGGCTCACTTTGTCCTTAGCAATTTCAGTATAGACTCTTAGGTCTCTTGAAAATTGTGGGGATCCCCAGTACCATTCACGTCGCAGGCTTACTGAAGGCCTTTGATGCCCTGTACGTCGCAACCCGTCAGCGGCGGTATCTTGTACACCCTAATGCGAATCATTCACATCGCAGATATATCATCTTTGACGTCCTGTACACCGCAGGTCCGTCGACCTTTGGCATCAAATCACACCGCAGATACATTATCTTTGGCGTCCTGTACACTGCAGGTCCGTCGACCCTTGGCATCATTTATATTTCTTAGGTGCACCGTTACTATATATAAAATATATATATATATATAACAAAATACTTATGTTCCGATAACGAGGTACGCCTCGTTAAAACCTTATCCAGGCAAAACCTCCTGATCGACACGTGGTGTGATAAATTGCAAGTGCGACAAAGGATAATATAAAACGAATACTTAATTACTATCACCAACGTGCGACAGGCAGTGGACCTATCGTTTGTAGTGCAGTAAAGTGAGTAAACGAGTATCGAACACGAGGAATAACTGATTAGTAGTAATAACCTATCGACTCGATATCTAGCCTAAATAAAGTGCGCATATTGTTTTACGAACTATCCTAACAGATCACTCATAAATCAACGAGAGACTAAAAATGTACGCCTAAATTGATAAGAGTACTTTCAGATGATAAAGATGTGCTCGGGATTCGAATCCCGCTAGGTATTATCGATTAAGACAATGAAATATCGTTCCTACGTGATTAAGACTAAATCGCAGTAATTTCCTGCCCACTCTCGAATTTGTTGTCGCCCTAAACGCTCGCGGGGATCCAAAATTCAATAATTACTAACATTGAGGATCGAGTATTTGCTTTCGCCCTATACTCGAATCCTATCTTCTACGGACGGCCTAATCGTTGTTTAGCTGTCGCCCTAAATGATTTTCCATACATTCATTTTAACACATATACATATTAAAGTGAAGAAGCAATTTCATAGATAGATAAATAGTCAAAACACACGAGTCACGATAAACATATGTCTTAGATACGAATTAACCTAGCGTTCATCTACTCCCAAACACATAAGGGAATTAGCTACTCATAATTAACGAGAAACCAACAAAGAAAATACAAAACAGGGAAGGAAGACTCATGATCTTTGTTAGGATATTTAATAGATTGTGTCAATAGTTTAAGTCTTAGGATTTAATTTGTAATTATCCTTAGCTTAGGCTTAGGACTATAATGTAATTATTTTATATTTAGTGATTGGGCCTTAATATACCTAGGGTTAATGTGGTATATAAGGTTTTACCAACTCACTTTTGAAGGTAATCAAAGATCAAAGGCTTATCCAAATTTTTCACACAATACACACACTCAAAGGTGAGAATACTCCCTTTTCATTCCATTAAAGCCTCTTTGATTCCTTGTTTGGTGCAATCGGGACCAACAAGTGGTATCAGAGCAAACGTGGATCGATCTGCATTGATTTGAATCCAGTTTCGTTCGACTCCGAGAAAGATCAAAGGTGTTTTTGGGCAAAATATTACTTTCGGCCATTTTGAACTCGGTTTGGGGTTTTGATGCTGCGTTTTTGTGTTTAAAACCTTTCCCCAGATCGATTCTATACCTAAAATGTTTTAGAACACTTTTGGATCAGTTTTTGGATCAGTTTTAACGAGTTTTGAGCAAGATCGAAGCAAAAGTTTTTCAGAAAAAGTCATTTCGGCCATTCTCTGTTTTTAGTCGATTTGATCTATTTTTTGTTGTTTTTAGCTCACAAATCGGTCGATTATGTGTTTAGGAAAGAATTTCTGAAGTTTAGGATCAAGTTTGAGCGATTTTGGCTGAGATTTGAGCAAGAACGAGACGATTTTCTGGCAAAACGCGTGTAAGCAATGGAACAGTGAAAGCTTGTTCTTGTCCGCGAAACTTCTTGCTGAATCGTTCAAGTCCGCGAAAATTTCAAATCCGCGAAATTTTATTCCGAGAATTTTTTAAACCGCGAAAATTTCACTTTCACGGCACTTTTCGCAACTGCCTACTTTCAAAATCTGAGAAACTTTCATCTGCGAAATTTGCTTACTCTTCATAATCTGAGAAATTCCATATTCAAGAGAGCTTACTCCGCGAATTTCCTGAGCCGCGAAATTTTTCAGCCGAGAACTTTTTAAAATTTTTATAAATCCGAGAAATTTCTCAAAACCAAGAAAAATTTGCAAATCCGCGAAATTTCATCTGAGAAAGTTTTTTTTTCAAAACCACGACTCTTTCAAATCTGAGAAAATTTCCTAACTGAGAATTTTTTTTTCCTTGCGAAATTTTATAACTTGCGAAATTTTCCTTCGAAGCTTTAAAATTCTCAACTGAGAATCTTCCTCACATGCGAAATTTTAAAATCCGAGAAATTTTCCACTGAGAATTTTTCTCTTCTTCCGAGAATTTCTCTTTAAAACTCACAAACATCGAAATTTCTCAACACATAATTTCTCGGATAACTCTTCGTATAAACACGTCCTTTAAAACCGCGAATTTTTTTCTCTCTAACGTGTTAAGTCTTTTTCTCGTGTTGAAATCTTCTTGGGTTAAATTTTTCTCAAACCTATTTAAGATTTGATCCTTACACTTTAGTCCTATCACCCTAGACCACTTTTGACATAAAATATTATCCCACCTCAAAAATCGTTTTCAAAATTTCTAGAACTTCTCCTAATTTCAAAACATATCTTCTCTTCATACATTATCGACCATCACACACGCTCACTTAGTTCTAAGAAATTCTTTAAACAATTTTTTCTCAAAACTCTACTCGTTAAACTCATATTTCTCATTTCGTTCGTTACTAACTCTCTTATCTATTTAAGATCCAAACCACGGACGATTCGACTGCACCAACCATGTCTACCACGAATGACATCTCAACAGTGGGCTCCGACACCAGGCCACCTATGCTGCGACAAGGCGACTACAGCATATGGACAAACCGGATCCTCACATTCATCAGGAACAAAGGCGCACCACACTCTCAATACCTACTGGACTCCATCTTCAATGGTCCAGCACAATTCTGGACGATCAACTCTGCACAGCCAAACGCAAACCCTCCCATGGATGAACGCCGCACTCCAAGAGGTCCCATCAATGAGGATGAAGAGGCTCGCGTACAGGCCGACGAGACTGCCAAATGATACCTCTTCCAGGCTATGGGCAACGAAGTCTACGCTCACATCGAGTGCTGCACAACTGCTAAGGAAATATGGGATGAACTCGTAGAAATTATGGCAGGCACAACTGAGAGTGCTCAGGGGAGGAAATCAGCATGTCTCTCACAGTATGAACATTTCCAAGCCTATGAAGGAGAGGAGCTGCGTGACACATATCTCCGTTACTTGAAGGTCATCAATGAACTCAAGAAAGCCAGGATCTCGAGGGACAAATTCGACATCAACAACCGCTTCCCTGGTAGCCTCAAACCACATTGGGGAAATGCAACTGTTATGATGATTCAGAGTAAGGACCTCTCCAACACCTCCATTCATGCTCTCTACGACAGTCTATCTGCCTATGCTCCATACGTGCAACCTCAGTCTAACAACACTCGAGTCGATCCGCTGGCTCTCCTCTCAAACAAGACTACCGAACGATCTTCCATCTCTAAGGCCAAACAGAACAAAGGGAAGCTACCAGCTGTTGTATCTGATGCCTCTTCAGGATCCGAAGCTGATACAGAATCGGATGAAGATGTTCGTGATCTACGCAAACAACTGGCAATGCTCACAAAGATGGTCACAAAGAAGATCGGGAAAAAATCTTCATCCTCCTCCAATCGCCAAAGGACCTTTAGCGGCAGCAAAAAGACCACTCCCACGGAAGAATCAAAGCCGATAAAGAAAGAGGAGGACTCAGCACCTCAAAAGTCTGTGAAGTGCTTTCGATGTGGAAAGATAGGCCACTTTGCCAAGGAATGCCACGCCCCACGCGTGAAGAAGGACTCAGGCTACTACGACCGTAAGGCCAGAATGACCCGCAAAATGGAAAGCGGCAAAGTTCTGCTTACTGAAGAAGCTGAATGGGTGAACGACACCTCAGAAGACGAGGAGCCTCAGGATGAAGATTGCTGCATGGCAAGGCTGGTCGAACATGACGAGGACGTGGAGATGGGTCATACCGGCAAAAACACAGCTAAGACTCCTACCAACGCTGAGTCTGAGGTACGAATCTCGCAA
This sequence comes from Craterostigma plantagineum, assembly GCA_027422505.1. Classification (NCBI taxonomy): domain Eukaryota; kingdom Viridiplantae; phylum Streptophyta; class Magnoliopsida; order Lamiales; family Linderniaceae; genus Craterostigma; species Craterostigma plantagineum. The sequence goes on from JAPQWV010000015.1 coordinate 6,960,911, forward strand.
CTCGATAATGTGTTAAGAACCCCACCGTAGACGCTAAGGCTTATGATGAACTTAGGCTAAAATTTGAAAACAACTATGCATTACTCAGTTTAAAAATAGAAGAGCTTGCTTGTGCAAACGAACGTCTAATGGCCTCCGAAGCGTTAGTCAAACGTCTGCAAAGCAAGAATAAGCAAAATGAGAATAAGGTGAAGGAAACCACACTGGCCATCAGTTCATGCGAAACATCTCGTCTCCTAACTGCATCCCAATATGAACTACTTACCAAGGAAAGAGTTAGGCTGTACCGAAAGGTGAAAGAACTTGAAGAGCAACTTCACCTTAGAAACGAAAACTCACGCATCTTATGCCTATTGAACCAACCAGTGGAAACAGAATTCTACAACGCCCGGGGGGATCGGACTGTCTAGCAATTGCAATCCAACACCGCTAACAGTTAAAAGATATAACATGTGCAACACTACGTTTCTGTAAACAAGAAATGGTGCTCCCCCGCAGCTTAAGCCATTTGTGAGATCATCCTCCGCTGTCATCTCAGAAGAAACAAGAGAACAGAACATTCATTGGGCAGAAATCGCGTATGACTACACAGAATTGAATAATAGAGATAAGACTAAGATATCCTCACTCTCGGAGGATGTCGAAACCTTACTCCCAAACAAAGAACAGGAAGTTGCTTTCCAAGATGTGCTCTCTCGCACCTACATCCCAAAGAAACTACTACTCATAGCAGAACTAGAACGACAACTAGAAGTAGAAAGGAAGGCCTTTGCAAAAGAGCGAGATAAACTACTTAGCAAAATCTACACACTAGAAAAATTTCCCAATACGAACTATCCCTCTACATCGAGTCAAGTACCCGATTCTCAAACATGTAAATGTAAGAGGACGGCGAAAATGACTCCTGAAGCTGACATATGTTCTAACACTAACTCTAGTATTCTTATGGATACAGGGAATGTGAGTTCGACGTCTCTGGAAGGCAGTTCGTATCAAATAAAGGAGAACCCGCTCTTCGATGACAAGAAGGAAAAACCATCCTATATTCGTCCTTCCTCTCTATGTACTGAATCCCACTGTCCAAAGTTCGTAGACAATTATGTTGCCAAAACTTATCTTTCTTTTACCAAACTTATGTCTATGTGCTGCTGCAATGATTTTGTTCTCCCACGATTTCATGAATATGAAACACATGAACACGCAACCCTCAGACCTCGCAAGCGAACCTTCTCTACGACGTCACTGAATTCTCCCATCTCGCCTAAACCTAAGGTCAAGCGAAAACGTCTCTCGTCGTCAAACGCAAACTCACCTACTACTCGAAAGCCAAAGGCGACCAAAACCGAAGCACGAAAACAACAACCACATTACTCACGCCAATTCATGTATAAGGCGCCATACATGCAAGCACGAGTTAGGAAAATATAGGTTAGAAAAACCATAATCCCGCCTCATCAAACAAACGATAAAGGGAAAGCTAAATTGGAATCAACACAATCTGATTTAGTAACCACATTTCCCATTAAGCGCATAAAAACTTTACATATATCACAAGAATGTCCCGTCCGAAAATGGGGACCCAACGTTTGCTGATGATTGCAGGTCTGTCATGTGTGGTATCTAGACTCGGGTTGCTCCACACACATGACGGGGAACAAGGAGCTGTTGAGCAACTTCTTCGAGCGCTATCTCGGAAGGGTCTCCTTCGGAAACAGTCAAATGGCGCCAATTCTCGGAACTGGTGATCTCGTTCATGACAAACTGACGATCAAGGGCATCTCTTACGTTGAGGGTTTGAGCTACAATCTCTTCAGCATTGGTCGTTTCTGCGACAAAGGATACAAGGTTCTCTTCGAATCTGACATCTGCAGCATTATAAATGCCTCGGGACTGCCACTTCTTTCTGGAACGCACACGTCTCACCTCTACGTACTCAATCTCACGACCTCTCGACCAGTATGCATTCTCTCTCGGGCTGCACCTAAGTTGAATGATCTATGGCACCGACGTCTTTCACATCTCAATTTCAAGACTATCAACAAACTGCGTCAGGATAAACTCGTCAACGGTCTACCCCAACTAACATATCATAAGGAACACCTCTTCTCTGCCTGTGAATTGGGGAAGATGAAGCGATCGTCTCACATATCCAAGGAAACACCGTCCTCTAAGCTCATCCTCGAGCTCTTACATATGGACTATGTGGCCCAATGCCTACGGCCACACTCGGAGGAAGACGGTATATTCTTGTGATTGTCGACGATTTTTCACGCTACACATGGACGAAACTCATTCGTACAAAGGATGAAGTTCCTGATATAATTATCGAGTTTGTTGTTACGTCCCAAACTCTCCATCAACAGAAGGTTCGGATTATCAGAACTGACAACGGAACTGAGTTTAAGAATAAGAAACTCGGTGATTTCTATGCCACTCAGGGCATCACCCAGCAATTCTCAGCTGTGAAGACACCGGAACAGAATGGTGTCGTTGAGCGTAAGAATAGAACACTAGTTGAAGCAGCTAGGACTCTCCTCATCCAATCCGGCCTTCCTCACTCTCTTTGGGGCGAAGCTATTCAAACGGTCTGTTACACGCAGAACCGGGCTTCCATCCACAAGAGATTCAACCGCACTCCGTACGAGATGTTGAACAACCGTCGTATACCAGATATATCTTATCTAAGGGTTTTCGGATGCCGATGTTTTGTTGCCAACGATCGCCAACATCTTGGGAAGCTTGATCCAAAAGCACTCGAAGGAATCTTTGTTGGTTATTCGCTAAACTCGAAGGCATACAGAGTCTATCTTAAGGAGAAACGATCTGTCATTGAGAGCACAAATGTCACCTTTGACGAAAGCGAAGGCGACCTCATGGCTTCTGCTCATATTAGTCCAGAACCAGGTCTTCTACAGTCGTTGACAAAAGGTCAACCTTCAACGGCGGGAACTTCCTCATCTAAGGGCAACTCTGGTGAACTGGATCTCGATCTACTTTTCGAGTACTTCTATCCAGTTCCCAAGACTCCCGCCGCCACCACTGAACCTACCGCTGCACCCACTCCACCTACACCACCACCTATCGGCAATGACGTCGTCCCTCCAAACTTGGATGCACTCAATCTCAATGAAGACGACATGTTACCCAACCCTGGGAACATTGCTGATCCTGATGCTGAACCCTCTCAATCCACTATGGTTGAGATCTCTTCTTCGGACATCGGACCCCAATCTAATGAGCCTCCAATAGACACAAATGCGGCTAGCTCCTCACAGACCAATGTACCACTCTGGGCTCGGTCTCATCCTACAGACCAGATTATTGGGGATCCCACATCCGGTGTTTCGACACGTTCGGCTACGATGAATGAAAGTCTGTTCGCTTGCTACCTCAGTCAAGCCGAACCATCACGAGTAGCTGAAGCTCTCAATGATCCTGATTGGCTGATTGCAATGCAGGAGGAAATAAATCAGTTTGAACGCTTACAAGTCTGGGAACTCGTACCACGCCCTCACAACAGATCCATTATCGGCACGAAGTGGATCTTCAAGAACAAAAAGGACGAAGACGGTGTTGTCATCCGCAATAAAGCAAGACTTGTGGCTAAGGGGTACAACCAACAAGAAGGCATCGACTACGATGAAACTTTTGCCCCCGTCGCCAGGATCGAAGCAATACGAATTTTCCTTGCCTTTGCCGCTCACAAGAACTTTAAAGTCTACCAAATGGATGTGAAGACTGCATTTCTGAATGGATTTCTCAAAGAAGAAGTGTACGTTGATCAACCTGAAGGGTTCTTGAGCGAAGAGTTTCCTCATCACGTATATCGACTCTAAAAGGCTCTCTACGGACTAAAACAGGCTCCCCGAGCTTGGTATGATGTCCTTTCAGATTTCCTCGTTCAATCTGGATTCAAGAAAGGATCTGTGGATACAACCCTCTTCACCAAGCGGAGTGACCCTGACATCATGATTGTACAGATTTATGTCGATGACATCATTTTTGGATCGACTGAACCACAACTGTGTGAAGAGTTCGCAGAATTGATGAAAGAAAAATTCGAAATGAGTATGATGGGCGAACTGAATTTCTTTCTTGGTCTTCAAGTAAAACAACTCCCCGACGGAATCTTCATCAACCAGTCCAAATACATCCATGACATCCTCGAGAAATATGGAATGAAGGATGCTAAGACTGCTGCAACACCTATGTCTCCCTCTGGCCGACCCAACGCGGACCCATCTGGTGCTCCCGTCGACCAAACCGTCTATCGTGGGATAATAGGCTCTCTTCTGTACCTCACTGCTAGTCGACCGGATATCGTTCTCTCGACAGGAATCTGCGCTCGTTTTCAGGCTACACCGAAGGAATCCCATCTCACTGCTGTCAAAAGGACTCTCCGCTATCTCAAAGGAACACCCAATCTGGGTTTGTGGTACCCCACTCGATCGGACTTCAAGCTGGTTGGATTCTCTGACTCGGATTACGCAGGATGCAAGATGGATAGAAAAAGCACCTCTGGAGCTGCACACTTCTTGGGCGGTAAACTCGTGAGTTGGTCGTCTCGAAAACAAAATTGTGTCTCAACTTCGTCGACGGAGGCAGAATATGTCGCCGCCGCTAGTTGTTGTTCACAGCTTTTGTGGATGAGAACCCAACTACGAGATTTTAATTTTCATGTTGATAAAATTCCCATTTATTGTGACTCAAAGAGTGCGATTGCGATGACGAGTAATCCAGTACATCACTCGAGAACGAAACACATAGATATCCGTCACCACTTCATCAAAGAACATGTCGAACAAGGGACGATTGAATTGCACTACGTCACAACCGAAGATCAACTGGCCGACATTTTTACAAAACCGTTGGATGTCAAACGATTCCAACACCTTGTGACTATGTTGGGCATGTTGAATCTTCCGTTGTGATCAATCGACCCTACATGAATTTGATAAAGTGTACATATTTCCTTTTCCACTTCACTCCAATTTCTATGCGTCTTCTGAATTATGTCTTTTGAGGGGGAGTTTTCGATTAAGGGGGAGCGTCTGATTTTTCCGTTATTTAAAAAAGAGTTTTTCGATTAAGGGAGAGTTTCTGATTTTGGGTTGAAACTGTAAAGTTTGGACAAACTGAGTCAAAATTGGACCGATTAAAATATTTTGGGTTGAATTTTAAAATTTCTGGTCAACCAGGGTCAAAATTGGACCAATTGAATTTCAATTGGACCCAATGTCGACCAAGCCCGCAAAATTCAACTCAGTTGAGGTCTGACCAAGCCCACGAGATTTCGGCCCATTAACTCAAAATTTCGCATATACAGTGACTAAAACCCCTAACACCCTAAACACTTAACACTTTTTACAATCCTAAAAATTCCCGAGAAAAATTCAAAACTTTCGCAACCCCTCTCTCAAAATTTCGCAACTCCTCGCATCTTCGTCGTCATCAAATCCACAATCAAAATCTGTTTTCTGCTAACTCCAGTGCCACAAATCAGCATTTCGGTATGAATACACCTCAAATAACCCAAATTTTTGTTCGTTTTATCCTATTTTTGCCCCGCATTGATTAAATCCGTTAGGTTAGGATAAATTTTCTCGGCTCTGAATCGAACGCATATTAGGTTTTTGATGTTTAAAACCCCCAAATACGCATTGCCCACCCAATTACGAGTCGATTGAGTCCCGATTACTGCATTTTGGTTGAGATTTGAGTAGGTCTAAGGCTAAAATCATAGCGTCGTTTCGCGCGATGTTGCACTGTGTTCTTCACCGCGAAAAATTCTCAATAAATTGCTTTAAACGTTAAAATTTCGCTGCTACAGTGAGCAATCTTCCGCGAAAATTTATCCGAGAAATTTCTTACGCTGAAATTTTCGCTACTACAGTGACCAAGAAACTGCGAAACTTTCATAGAACTTGCGAAAATTTTTCCTTATATGCGAAAATTCATGGATAAACTACATGTGAATGTTCTTTGATACATGCGAAAAATTTGAACAACTTGTAAGATTTCCTAACTTGCGAAATTTTCCATACTTGCGAAATTTTACTCAATCTGCGAAAATTTCTCACGACATGCCTATGTGATATAACTTGCGAAATTTTCCATACTTGCAAAATTTTACTCAATCTGCGAAAATTTCTCACGACATGTCTCTGTGCTAAAACTTGCGAAAATTTCTCATTACATGCGAAAGTTTGAACAACTTGTGAAATTTCCTAACTTGCGAAATTTTCCATACTTGCGAAATTTTACTCAATCTGCGAAAATTTCTCACGACATGTCTATGTGATAAAACTTGCGAAAATTTCTCATTACATGCGAAACATTTGGACAACTTGCGAGAATTCTTGACATGCGACAATCTTCCAATACATGCGAAATCTTACTCTATCTGCGAAATTTTCTCGGCATGCCTACATATCATAATCTGCGAAAATTTTCCACTACTTACATGCGAAAATTGTCTTCAATTCAAAATTACTAAGTGCTAAATTTTTTTTTCTTTTGCATGCGAAAATTTTTGGAACAACAGGCGAGACTTCCTAACTTGCGAAAATTTTCCATGTCTATTTGTTTAGCAAATTTTCTCATCTCACATTAATTCCTACTAATCATATTACAATTACTGTCAAGCGCAGATATGACTGACAAAGATCAAAGCACAATTGAAGCGCTTGAGGCGGCTGCAATCCAAATGGACGTTGCTCGCATCGAACTCAACACGCGTCTCTATGTCCCACCACCTGAGCAGATCTTCCCACTAAGTCAATGGGCGGCCCTGATTCCCAACAACTACATGGTGGACCTGCACAACTTTCGGTGCGATGCCCCCGTCATTGTAGAAATCCTCAAAGGGCACCCACTTCGCCATGCCCTCACGCATGGCGAGCCAGAAGCACAGGTGTATCTTCAACAATTCTGGCATACACTGCAAATAGCTGGACCACTCCATCTTGCCAAAACCTTATCCGCCCAAATTGATCGAGAAACGGTGGTCCTCACTCGCAAACTAGTACAAGAAGTACTTCAACTCCCAATCTACTCACCATACGACCCGCTACCAACCCATGAACAACTCATCGAGGACATAGATCGGCTGGGCTATCAACCAGAAACCAAGAAGAAGAAGGGCCCACTTGTCCTCAGTGAAGTCACCACCCGCAATCTACCTCAACCCTGGCGCACACTGTACTTGCTGGTGAACAAATGCATGTCAGGGAAGCATGCTGGTCAGGACTGGGGAAACTTTCAAATCCTCACCATCCTCACCGGCATCGCTCACAACCGCAAGTACAACTACGCCGACATCATCTGGATGGATCTTGTCTCAATGATCCAACGTCGCGACTGGGAAGTTGCCAAGGGAGTCACAAACCGCTTCGTCCCTTACATGCGGTGGCTCCCAGCTCTCATCAGACATTTCCGCTTGCACTCCACCAACATTCGCATCCGGCCGGCAGCGGAACACTTCCTCATCCCCACTGTCGAGAAGTTCGCGAAGAAAAACACCCCTGCGAAGGATCGACACGCCATGATAATTCCGGACGAAGTTCTCGCCTACGCAGACCAAACAAATCCACACGTCCAAGAATATCGAGCCTCAACCGCCTCATTCCGAGAAAGCCCCAGACCTCTATCTACTGTCCCTATGGCGCAGATCAACCCCACTGCTCCCAACCCCGGGACTAGCCAAACCCCCACCACCACCTCCAAAAAGTCATCGAGTCGCGCCGCATCCTCTTCCACCCGCGCTCCGAAAAAACGGTCGCGAGACGATAACGTAAGCCGCCCCACGGAGCGTCGATCGAAACAAAAGCACGATCGACCTCCTCAGCCACAGATAAGCCGAGCCGAACCAATAGGTACATGAGGTGATATGTTCACCTCCCGAGTAGAAGTCGTGGCATCTGGCTCAACCACGCAAACGACCCCACCAACCCACTTATCTTCCTCTCTACAGGAAGATATTTCATTCCACGAGGAGCCACGTATACCATCGACATCCCACTTGGAGATGATCGATGTTGAAACAAGCAGTCCCTCGCCTCAGACTGCATCCTCTTCATACACATCGAGTATAGTGCCCTCACTCCCCATAGTATCATACGTTTCTAGGACACATACACCTTCTACCGCACTACAGAGCCTTCATGACTCTGTCAGAACGCTCGGTGATGTCTCTGTGACTGAGAGCGGAAGACCTAGCACGGCCAACATCACAACAACCGTGAGCCTAGGCCATCATTCGATTGAGTCTGTCTCATCGATGATGCCAACGGGAAGTCTAAGTGACCCCGTCTTTTCCAGTCCTGTGCAAACGGGCGGCCGATCGGCAATCTTCTCCAATTCGATGTCAGTTGGAGTTCTTCGTGATTCCAATTTGTTAGATTTACCCCGATTCATCATCGAGACCGCGCTAGAGACACGTCTTCAAGAGTTTGCAAAGACTCTGGAGGCGTCGATTCTCGATAAAGTTTACGCGCGTCTCGATGCGTCCACCGTCGACAAAGGGAAAGGTGTGGCCCCGGAGACGCCACCACCGACTCAAAATGTGGATGCTGAAGCCATTCTCTCTGCCATTTCCGCGAAGGCGCTCTTCTACCTCCTACGAGCAAGATTCGAGTCGATGACGGAACTCGACGAGGAGGAACAGCAGATGAAGAGAATGATGACTCAACCCATGACTTGCCGCGCTCAAGGCGAGTCCAGCGGGATCAGGCGCGATGATCAAGACGATGATCAAGATCGCCGCGAGGGGGAGAATAGGCAGCTAGGCCAACAATCCCAAGGACTCATGCACTCGACGCCGTCCTCCTCCTCCGGGCCTGAAACAACGCCCGTAACAGAAACCTCACACCCCACTAGCCAAAAATCCCACCTTATTTACCCTGAGTCACTAGCCAAATCACCATCACCACCACCCACTACCGTCTCCAAAACTCTAATCGTCACATCGACGTTAGAGACCACCCCCACACCGTCTCCACCCACAGTCTCCGAACCTCTAACTATTACATCGACGTTAGAGGCCACCACCACACCTACACCACCCGACACCCAAATCATCCTTGCCAAAACCATCACCACAACTGAACCACCAGAATCTCCACCACAACCATCCCCACAATCCACAAACTCTTCCGACGCAACACCCTCGCCACCACACAGCCACACTCCTCTCAACACCGATTACAACGTAGCTCCCGAGGACGTCTACTACGCACAGAACGAGATCGAAGCCTACATCTTCAATGATGAATGGCTGTACACACCCGCCGATGCAGTAGCAGCCAGGAAGCTGGTGGAAAACGCTCGACGTCTGCTAATGGAAGCCTCACTAACGCTGATCAACACTGCAGACAACGAGGACGGAGAGGAGTACGACGCTGAACCTGCCGAGCTCGAGAACATCCTACAATTCCAAGCGCAGCAAACTGAGGCCCCTGCTGCTCAAACGGATGTACCCACGGTGGATATACCGGAAGCACCGTGGGAAAACAAAAAGATCACCGCGCCGTTTCAAGAAGAGATCAGGAAGAGGATCTGGCGACGCAAGGAGCAGATCATCACAACCTTTGACGAATATGAGCTGATGAACATCCAAAATTGGAGCGAGAGAAAGAAGCAGCTCTATCGATGGAGCCTTCTTTGCCACAAATGCACAAAAAGGACGCTATCCGATGAGGAAAACATCGCTCAGGAAATGAATCGGGCCCCCATCTGCAAAGTCACTGACCTCCGCCAAGAGTCCAAAGGACCTGTCCATTATCCAGTATTCACAGTAATGAGGCAGGATGAGAGCTACTGTGAAGTCAGTGAGGCGGACTTCAAGTTTCTGCGCCTGGGCGACCTGTACAGCATGCTGGAATCCATGAAGCAGTTCAGACTCGTCCTCAGAAGTTCTGGACATCTCGTACGTGCTGAACCGGTCACCATGGGATATGTGGCTCTCAAACGCCACATGCTCCGACAGATCAGATTCTTCGCCACCCACGATCTGCAGATGGCGGTGGAGCACAACCTGAAGAAGGTGAATCTGACTCGCACATCTTTCAAGAATGCGGACGACTACCGAGAAGGCGATGTGATCGACGGAGACGATCCGACGGTCGCCTACTCGAACTATAAGGGAAAGATGAGGATGTTGCGCTGCTCCGAAGTGGCAAAGTTCTCGGATGGAACGCTCACCATCATCCAAGACAAACTCATGAAGATTTGCCGCATACTTTCAGAAGAAGATCCTCTCTGCCGATCCAAGTTCGCGAAGCTCATTGACGCTATAGCTAATCGAATGGTACTTCGAAGGAATCTCCGCGCCTTCGAGTTCAAGCTAGGGCTTCGCGAAACACTCACACGCTAATCCACCACCGCTACAGTGTAGATTGTTAGGATATTTAATAGATTGTGTCAATAGTTTAAGTCTTAGGATTTAATTTGTAATTATCCTTAGCTTAGGCTTAGGACTATAATGTAATTATTTTATATTTAGTTATTGGGCCTTAATATACCTAGGGTTAATGTGGTATATAAGGTTTACCAACTCACTTTTGAAGGTAATCAAAGATCAAAGGCTTATCCAAATTTTTCACACAATACACACACTCAAAGGTGAGAATACTCCCTTTTCATTCCATTAAAGCCTCTTTGATTCCTTGTTTGGTGCAATCGGGACCAACAATCTTGATGTACTGATTGATCTGGGATGATAGCATGGATGAATCTCCGTTCCTTGTTCAATTCGGCGTGATTTCGTCGTTGATCCGTTTCTTGCGCTCCGGGACGAAATTCCCTGTTCTTTTAGGCTCTTTTTCATCTCTTGATGGATTATGGTTGATATCTGGTAAGTCTCCCTCCTTTTGAATCGAAATCGGGCCTTTATAGTGATTTTCGTAAGTGTCCCTCCTTTGCTTTCTGCCATTAGTTACGGTCAAGTGCATACCATTCACGGCCGTGACGATCTTCGATTCAACTCTCTGTCCATTGTCACGGCATCTTGCATGACACGTCACGGCCTTGACGTTCTTCTATTTTGAATTCCTCGCTCACTACCCGATGTCACAGCCTAGTGTAATAAATGTCACGGCCGTGACTACGTCTTGTTTCGGCTTCTGTTCCTTGTCACGGCCGTGACGTGGACCTATTTCCGTCGTATTTGCGTCGTTTTGCCTCGTTTTCGCTCCTTTTTTCGCTCGAAGGTCGTTCTAAGCTCCTTCATTATTGAATTAAGTGTGAATAGAGCGAATAAATGCATAAGATGACTACGGAACTCTATTGTGACCCAATTAAATATTGCAATAAATGTATTAATATACATTTATCAAACCTCCCCACACTTAAACATTTGCTTGTCCTCAAGTAAATTAGACATCAGAGAAGGCGTCAAATCAAGATAACGGCATAATTGTTCACAACTTATCATTATAGCTAGAAAGCACAAAATGGAATCAAGCAAACAATCATGAACAGTACACTAGTGATCGGTACATATCCACCCGAACTTCCTTAGCACTGCTAAATCAAGAATCATACCTCACAAGGATTCACTCAAATCACTCAGTGTATAGGCTAGTATACAGTGAATCGCTCAAATCGTGCACTAGTCCAACCCCTACCATAAGCTTGCAAGCTAATCGCATATCTACTACTTAAAGTGGAAAGCATAAATCTGAGGGTCTTTTCGGGTCGAAACGGGTCAAATAATAATGAAGTGACAAGCATATATACTGAACACGTAATCTTAAAGCTAGGACACATAAGCGAAAATTCAAAGAGTATAGCATGATCAAACTGACAGTCACATGCCCCAACATACGACTCAACATTCTCTCTCTGAAATCCTAGACTTTTCTGCCCGACCCCCTCAACTCAGTTCTCTTTCATTTCTGCCCTTTCACCTTAGTTACGCTCTAATTTTGTGCGCTGCCCTTATTCCCTAAGCATCAAGGTTTGGCTTTTGTCGCAAAGAATACATCGTCGCAGCGAATGTCGTGTACCTAGGGATACTTATTACCAAAACCTATATCTTGCACAAGGTTTATGGGCAGGCTTATGCAAGGGATCGGGTCATTTCAGAAAACGGTCAAGTAGGATCGAGTCATTTCACGAATAGCAGAGAAGAACATTAAATCAGACATTGAAGCAATAACCCTCAAGTTCGACTTCTGCTCTGTTCTCATCAACTCAGGTTCATATAATCTCTGGAAGCTAATTCGGGTCAGTGCTTTTACAATTGATGAGGTAAGCAAACGAATAGGCTCAGGCTCAAAGTGGCTACTAAGGGATTGTCGTGGTAGGGAGATTTGGCCATGGACTTATTTTCTAATGCCCTCATCATTTTCACACTGACGCACCAGAAATAGTTTGAACACGTATCAGGCAGGCAAGTTCTAGAGAGACATAGACTAGGCACGTCACACAACCAAGAAAACTGAGCATAAGCTCGTCAGGCTCAAACTCTCACAACGTAAATGGGTTATGTGTACGAATCTCTCAGAGCAGCGCTATTTCTATTCAAGCAGACATGATTGAATCAATCATGCATATCCTAAATGTCCACAAAATTTCATGTCATGCAAACCAACTCGAGATAAGCGCAAGCAATCATGCCTGAGTTCAATAATTCATGCCTTTCTAACAAAATTGATAGCTCACGGAAACGTCATGAAAACATTTTATGTACATTCTCAACTTAAATTCCCCTCCCCACACTTAAGTACGACGTTGTCCTCAACGTAAAAAGGATAAAAGGAAGGGAAAAAGAAGGTTAAAAAGAACGGGACTCCCCCGACGGGAAAAATGACGTGGTCGTGAAGTAGTCGTGACTGAACGCGTGAAGGTCGTGTCGTAACTCTTTATGGGTATCCTGGCCTAGCTAGAAATAGACGTAAAAAGAGAGTAGTCATAGATTAATTATAAACATAGTTATAAACATCAAAGCTAGAAACAAAATAAAAATAGACACACACGACTACTCAAGCAAGCGAAATGTCTAAAGAAAAGAAAAGAAAGAGTCACTAAGGTGGTGGCGGGAGGGAGGGTGGCCTCGGGCCTGGTCATATCCTACTCCTCACGGTACCGGTGGTGGGCTTCCTTGTTATGGCACTCGTACTCTTCCTGTCGGCGTCGGGTCTCTTCGTAAAGTGCCGGGCTTCTTCGTCACGTTGCAGTGACTCATTGTTCAGGCACATCATCTCCTGCCGCAGGGCGTCGAGCTCCGTTGTCGACGCGTATGGGGCGACGTCAGACGACTCGCCCTGGTGATATCCCGAGGAATATGAAGGTCCGGCGGTCGTGTCTGTCTCCACAGTGTAAGGGCCCTCGATGTAGAGCTGGTCGGCGGGACGGCGACATGGTCCGTCTGGCCACGATACATCTCGTGCCAGATGTACACCTTGTTTGCACGAGTCCAGGTGGGCGCTTTCACGAGCATCTTCATTTTTAGCAGCGTTTCCTCGTTTAGGGGGTTGCACCTGCCGACTACCTCCATCTCGGGTGGGTTCTCTGGTCACAGTCGTAGTCCCCGGACGACTTTGGTGATGAATGCTGCCACAGCGATCTTGCCATGGCTTCTTGCTTCCGCCTAAGCACCGAAGGCGTGAGCCAGCGCCATTACCAAGTGGACCCGTTCGCCTTGCCGCATCTTGGCTAGGTAAAAGAGATCACGGAGGGTGCTTGCTCCGTGCGCGTCGCCCCTCGGTGTGAGCGAGGTCGTCAGGAGGCGGTGGATGTAGCGAAGTCCTGGGCTCCTGAGCGCAGACACCTTCGAAGTCTTCATGCTGAATTCTGGCTCGCCTGGTCGCGCGATGTCAGCCCAGCAAGCCTGTCGACCTCTCGGTTGTTGGAGGTAGTCCTTATAGTGCATGTCGGGGAATGGTCCGTCGTTCCCAAAAAATGGCACTGGTACTCCAAGTGCATGGCAAAAGTCGTCGACCTTCATGATATGCTCTTCGTTGAATGCCCGAAAGTTGACTTTGCTGACGCCGTATTCCTCGTGGGAGAAGGTGGAAAGGAATTCCAACGTGAGTTCCTTGTACGCCGGTTCGTCGATGTTAAAGAAAGTGGCTCATCCACTGAGTGAGCGGTACCACACGACTTGCTGGTCGATGTGGTGCTTCGCCAGCGTCTTGTGGTCGATTTGGTCATGAGGATGAACTCCATGGTCTTCAATCTGTTGTACCGTGCCGTCTGAGCATCGTCAGTGAATTGCTGCATGGCAGCTAGCAGTGTCTGCGTAGAGCCACGTCGCCTTTGACTAACGGGCGAGCGCGAGGCGGGGTCACGCTGAGCGGTGGAGCGGCTTCGACCCATAGTACCTAGAAGACGGATGTGAGCTAAAAGGAAATATAACAAATAAATTCTAAGCAGCGTAAGTCGACCACGGTAGCGACAAAATTTACCATTCTTTAATAAGAACATAAGAACACTTCAACGGAATTTTGTCGAACATGTTGTGGGCAAGTTAAACTATGCAGTTGAAGCTCAAAAATAACCAACTGCACGCATTCCTAGACTGCAAGCGTTGAATCAACAGCAAATAAATCACAGAAACACCAAATATTTCCACCAATTTCCAAAAATTCCCAATTCTCGAACTTAGGGTTCCTCATCCCATAAATTCAAAATTAATGATGAAATCAACAAATGACGGGATGCCACAACGTTCATAGCATATATCTAATGACGAAAAAGCAGGAAGAATACCTAATTAGGCATGAGTTCGAAAATCCCCCAATTTTGAAGATTAGGGTTCATCCTAAAAATTGCAAATTTTTCGGCAAATGGCAACGAATTAAGCATGCCCATGATAATCCCAATGCCTTTTACGCAACGAAAAACATAATCATACCCCAATTTAGCAACAATTGATGAAATCCCCAAATTTCGAAATTAATTGAGGTAGAGAAGAGAACGTACCTTGCGAGCTTAATGGATTGCGGGTTAAGGGGCCTCAGGGAGGTTCACCGATTTTGAGTGAGGCGGCGCGGTGGTCGGCGTTAGTAGGTGGTGGTCGGCGGTTTTGGGGTGGTGTTGGGTTTTGGGGGTGTTATGGCGTGAAGGAGGTTAGAAAGAAAGGGAAGAGAGGGGAAAGAGAAAAGAGGGAGAGAAAGACGCGTTCTAACTATTTTTTTAAAAAATCCATGTATCACGGCCGTGAAGTTTAGGCTTCTGGCCGTGACTAGCGGCTGAGAGTGCCACTGGTCGATGTCACAGCCGTGACATAGGAGTCGCAGGCCGTGACACCCTTGAAGTTTTTTTAATAAAAAAAATGTAAGAGTCACGGCCGTGAAGCTTAAGCTTCTGGCCGTGACAAGGGGCAGTAAGTGCCTCTGTACGGCGAGGTTGTCACGGCCGTGAAGGTTAACCTTCTGGCCGTGAACGTCCTAGATTTTATTTTATTTTTTGCTAAGCTAATGTCTATAACATAAATGAAAATACCTGGGTTGCCTCCCAAGAAGCGCTTACTTTATCGTCGTTAACCGGACGTATCTTCGTTCTCTTAGGACGGTTGGAAGTCCAGGTAGAGTACCTCTTTTTCTCTCATGTCTTCCTCTGCTCCATGATAGTGCTTCAGCCTGTGGCCGTTGACCTTGAAAGTATCCTGCTCCATACCTGAAATCTCAACAGTACCGTAAGAGAAAACACGGGTAATGGTGAAAGGTCCCGACCAACGTGATCTAATTTTGCCAGGAAAAAGCCTAAGTCGAGAGTTAAATAGGAGGACTTGGTCTCCTTCCTGAAACTCTCTCCTTTGCCTAATTATCTGATCGTGGTAGGCTTTCGAGCTCTCTTTATACATCGAGCGTTATCGTAAGCCGACAAATGTCACTCATCTAACTCGTTGATTTGGAGTTGCCACTTTTCGCCGGCGTCACCCAAATCAAAATTCAAGGACTTGATTGCCCAATAGGCCTTATGCTCTATTTTTACGGGTAGGTGGCACGCCTTCCCATAGACTAGTCTGTACGGCATAGTGCCTATAGGTGTCTTATATGCAGTTCTATATGCCCAAAGTATATCGTTCAGCTTATTTGCCCACTCCCTACGGTTCCCTTCTATGGTCTTTTCTAATATGCGTTTCAACTCACGATTCACTACCTCGACCTGACCGCTAGCTTGAGGGTCGTATGGGGTGGATAGGCTATGTCTAACACCGTAACGCTCTAATGTACGTGCAAACTAGGTATTACAAAAGTGTGTACCCCTACCACTAATAATGCACTTAGGCGCCCCAAAACGTTAAAATAATGCTTGTAAAAGTCTAACGACTACCCTAGCGTCTTTCGTGAGCAAAGCTTGCGCCTCGGCCCACTTGGACACATAAGCTACAACGACTAGGATGTACTTGTTATTATATGAGCTAGGAAATGGGACCAGAAATCTATACCCCATACGTCAAAAATTTCACAAACCAAAATGAAATTCTGGGGCATGGATTTCTGGGCCCAGCATGTCCTAGAAAACTCCTAATCGACTTCACGTTCGAGGGAACGTGAATGTGGTCTTCTCCTGGTCCTCAGGTGCTATGGGAATCTGCAGATAACTTGACAAGCCATCAAAAAAGCAATAAAATGAGTGACCAGATAATTTTTCTAACATTTGATCAATAAATGGTAAAGGAAAGTGATCCTTTCTCGTGGCGTCGTTCAACTTCATGTAATCGATACAGACGCGCCACCCAGTCACGGTCCTCATCGGAATTAATTCGTTCTTCTCATTGGCAACAACCGTCATACCTCTCTTCTTTGGGACCACTTGAACCGGACTGACCCATGCGCTGTTTGAAATGGGGTACATCATCCCTACGTCTAATAGCTTGATCACCTCCTTCTTGACGACGTCCTTCATGTTGGGATTTCGTCGCCTTTGACGTTGAGCGACCGGCTTGAAATCGTCCTCCATGAGGATCTTGTGCGTACAGTGGCTCGGGTTGATACCCCTTATGTCGGATATCTTCCACGCCAATTGCGCTCTCAGCACATCCAAGAGCTGGCCTTTCTGTCCGTCGTCAAGGCTTGATGAGATGATGACTGGTAGCCCTCCGTTTCTACCAAGAAATGCATACTCGAGGTGGTCGGGCAGCGGCTTAATTCTAGGACTGGTGGCTCTTCGACCGAGCTCTTTTCCTTGTCCTCTTCGCTGCTCTCGTCGACTGCTATTATGGGCTCGTCGATCTCCTCCCCACTCTCATCGATCGCCATAATCATCCTTGTGTCCTCCTCGCTCAAAACCTGTGATAGACCTTGCACAGAAAAGAGAAATCATGCTCAAAGGCATCTAAGTAATAACACTTATCGTCATGCTCATTACTTTTTTCGTTGAATCAGCCATACTAAACGTAACTTTTTCTCCATCTACCGTCAAAGTTAACGTTCCATTCCTAACATCTATCATGGTCTCTCCTGTAGCTAAGAACGGTCTACCTAGAATCATCGGGACATTATCATCTTTCTCCATGTCTAAGATAACAAAATCAGCAGGAATTACGAACTTATCCACCTTAACTAAAACATCATCGATAAGACCTCGAGGGTACTTTAACGATCTATCGGCTAACTGCAAGCTCATCCTAGTGGGTCGTGGTTCACCTAATCCTAAGTGCTTGAACATGGAATAGGGCATTAAATTAATGCTAACCTAGGTCAGCTAAAGCACGCTCAACTACTAAATCTCCTATAAGACATGGAATAGTAAAACTCCCTGGATCCTTAAGCTTCTTTGTGATCTTGATTTGGAGTATCGCCGAACACTCTCCTCGTACGCATACTGTGGAAACATGTTCGAGCTTCCTTCTGTTCGTCAGCAGGTCCTTCAGGAACTTAGCGAAGCTGGGCATCTGCGTAATAGCTTCAACAAACGGTAAGTTAATATGCAATTCCTTACACATACTCATAAATTTACCGAACTGTGCCTCGTTCTTATCCTCCTTCAGCCGAGCTGGGTAAGGGATCTTCGGCTGGTATGGCTTCACCGGTGGCTGCTGGATCTCCTTCGCCTTTTCCTTTACGGTCTCGGCCTTCTCCTTCTCAGCTTCGGCCTTTTCGACATCGTCGCCTCTGATTTCCTCCACTTCGGGCTCGTCCTGGCTCTCGAAGTTGGCATTTTCCTTCGCCTTCTTCTTAGCGGGCACTTCTTACCGTTCTCGTCCGTTCCTCAAGGTCACCGCCTTGCAATACTCCTTTGGGTACGGCTCAGTGTAGCTTGGGAGCGATCCCTGAGTACGCC
Source organism: Craterostigma plantagineum (assembly GCA_027422505.1). Lineage (NCBI taxonomy): Eukaryota > Viridiplantae > Streptophyta > Magnoliopsida > Lamiales > Linderniaceae > Craterostigma > Craterostigma plantagineum. Next base: position 6,979,145 of record JAPQWV010000015.1, read on the forward strand.
CCGCCAATTGCTTAGCCATTTGACCAACTTGTTGCTCCAACTTCATGATCGAAGCGTCAGTGTTCTGGGCACGTACATTGTTGGCTTCCATGTACTCCTCCATATTCGTCATTCGGCTCTCGTGAGTCTCAGTGGTATTGTTGAAGTTCGTGAGGAGCGCCTTCATCATGTCCTTCATCTCCCTCATATCGTCAGATCCACTTGCGGGTGCGTTCTGATACTGTCGTGGCACCCCGCTTTGGAAATCGGATGGTCTAGGCTGATATCATGGCGGTCCTTGCACCTGGTGGTTCTGATTCCCGTACGCCAAGTTGGGATGCGCTAGAGGCTGGTAACTCCGTTGGCCGCCTTGATAATTGCCCATGTAATCTACGTGCTCCAACGGCTGTCCAAGTTGGCATTCTGAGGTCTCGTGGGCTGCTCCACAAATCCTGCACAGCAGTATGTACGGCGTATGTTGCGATGGTGCGGTGATCGTCATGGCGTTCACGGGCTGTCTCTGCCCGGATTTTGGAAGGAGTGCGCCAATCACCGTCTGTAACTGAGAGTTCGTCGCCGTGATTTGTTGCTGGAGTGCCTCAAATTTCGCATCCGTGGTTGTTTCCTCGCTCACTCCAAACAAGCCCGACATCTTGATCCTCGTGTTACCCTCATAAAGCTGTTCCTTGAGTATTCCTCGATCAGGTTCCAAGCTTCGGTCGCGTTGAGCTTCACGAGTCCTCCTCTTGCGGCTCTGTCTAGCATGTGAACGGTCTGGTCATTGAGCCCTTCATGGAATCGATTGATCTGGGCTGCCTTCGACATTCCGTGCTGGGGGCACGTCTTCACTAGCGCCTAATATCATTCTCATACCTCGTAGAGGTTTTCTGAATCCTTCTGGTGGAAAAGGGAGATCTCCGTCTTCAACCTTAGAACCTTTGACAGTGGGAAGTAATAGCCAATGAAGGCGGCTGGTGTCAGTCACCGTCATGAATGACTTCAGATGCGAGTAAGGATCGTCATCTGGGTTGCCCTCGAGCTGGGCCGTCTGGAAAATCATCTGAAGCCAAGAGTGCTTCAGCTCGAAGTTAATGTTCTCGATCGGTGGGATAACGATCGCCGATTCTGTACCGCCTAGTGCAGCATTCTAGAGCAGATCTTGTAGTGATGGCTCCTCCTCGTGGACGGGCACTATGTGGTCCACCATTCTTACTTCTGTGTCTGGGCTATCTGCGGATGCCTCTACACGAGAATTTTGGGTTGATTCCTGAGAGCTGTCCTCTGAGTAGTTGACTGACAGTTCCTGAGAGCTGGTGGTCGCTCCTTCGATATCGTACTTGAGTTGCCTTCGTAACTTTCGCTCAAAATCTGGGTCTGCTTCAACAATGGGACCTTCAATAAACGAAAAACAAATCAGCGAAGAACAGATAAACACGTCGAAGAAATAACGAAAGTAGTAATATTAAAAAAAATACAAATAACGCAAATAACGAAAAACTAGAAAAACGTCAAAAAAAGTGGCTAAAGTACCGAACTACGGTATTCCTATTATCAATCTACTCCCCGAAAACGGCGCCAAAAACTTGATCGACACGTGGTATGCTAATATAAATTGCAAGTGCGAAAACTTAATTACTATCACCAACGTGCGACGGGCAGTGGACCTATCGTTTGTAGTGCAGTAAAGTGAGTAAACGAGTATCGAACACGAGGAATAACTGATTACTAGTAATAACCTATTGACTCGATATCTAGCCTAAATAAAGTGCGCATATTGTTTTACGAACTATCCTAACAGATCACTCCTAAATCAAGGAGAGATTAAAAATGTACGCCTAAACTGATAAGAGTACTTTCAGATGATAAAGATGTGCTCGGGATTCGAATCCCGCTAGGTATTATCGATTAAGACAATGAAATATCGTTCATACGTGATTAAGACTACGCAGTAATTTTCTGCCCACTCACGAATTTGTTGTCGCCCTAAACGCTCGCGGGATCTAAAATTCAATAATTACTAACAGCTAGGATCGAGTATTTGCTTTCGCCCTATACTCGAATCCTATCTTCTACGAACGGCCTAATCGTTGTTTAGCTGTGCGCTAAACAATTTTCCATACATTCACTTTAACATGTAGATATATTAAAGCGAAGAAGCAATTTCATAGATAGATAAATAGTCAAAACACACGAGTCACGATAAACATATGTCTTAGATACGAATTAACCTAGCGGTCATCTACTCCCAAACACATAAGGGAATTAGCTACGCATAATTAACGAGAAAACAACAAATAAAATAGAAAACAGGGAATGAAGACTCATGATCTTGATGTAATGATTGATCTGGGATGGTAGCACGGATGAATCTTCGTTCCTCGTTCAATTCGACGTGATTTCGTCGTTGACCCGTTTCTTGCGCTCCGGGACGAAATTCGCTGTTCTTTTAGGCTCTTTTTTGTCTCTTGATGGATTACGGTTGATATCTGGTAAGCCTTCCTCTTTTTGAATCGAAATCGGGCCTTTATACAGATTTTCGTAAGTGTGACGGCTTGGACACGGGCCTTCACGGCCGTGACCCTCATCGCTTTGCTTCGTGTTGCTTTCTGCCATTAGTCACGGTCAAGTGCATATCATTACGTTCTTCTATTTGGAATTCCTCGCTCACTGCCCGATGTCACGGCCTAATGTAATAAATGTCACGGCCGTGACTACGTATTTCGGCTTTTGTTCCTTGTCACGACCTCGTGCACGACATGTCACGGCCGTGACGTGGGCCTGTTTCCGTCGTATTTGCGTCGTTTTGCCTCGTTTTCTCTCCTTTTTCGCGCGAAGGTCGTTCTAAGCTCCTTCAATATTGAATTAAGTGTAAATTGAGCGAATAAATGCATAAGATGACTATAAAAACTCTATCGTGACCCAATTAAATATTGCAATAAACGTATTAAAATACGTTTATCACCTCCCTTGAGGTAAATCCTAGATTAAGGAAAAAGAGTATGTCCCCTCCGTTTTACATAGTATCATTACACATAAAACTTTTTCAAGTTGGAGATATTCCAGGGACGAGGCAAGGCTCTCCCTTCGGTATCCTCTACCTCGTAGGCTCCTCCCCCTAACACTCGCTTCACATGATAAGGTCCCTCCCAAGGTGCTTCCATCTTTTTTAAGGGACGTAGGACGTCCGCCCTTCTAAGCACCAGGTCCCCCTTCTGGAATCCCCTAGGTCGCACCCTCTGGTCGTACACTGCCTTCACTCAGCTCTTATAACCCTCCATTCTTACCTGGGCCTCCTCACGCACTTCGTTAATCAAGTCCAGGTCTTCCCTCCTTAGTCGCGATGCTCATCATAGGTCAACATGCGATGTTTCGATGCCGATCTTCGCGGGAACAACGGTGGCAGATCCATAAACTAATTCGAAAAGGGTTTCCCTTGTGGCCTCGCGGGGGTTAGTTCTGTAAGCCCATAGGACCACATCTAGCGCCTCCACCCATTTGTTTCCGTCTTGCTCCAATCGGGATTTAACTCCTTTGAGTATCCTCCGATTAATGACTTCGGCCTGCCCGTTTGCTTGCGGATGTCCTACGGCCACGAACTCTTGGGTGATCTTCATCCCCTCACAGAATCCCCAGGTTTTGGCCCCGCAGAACTAAGTTCCGTTGTCTGAGACAAGGATTCTGGGAGCTCCATAGCGGCAGCATATGTTCTTCCATAGCAACTCAATCACTTTTTCCTCGTCTATCCGGGATACTGCTTTAGCTTCGACCCACTTGCTGAAGTAGTCCACTGTACAATGATGAACTTCTTTTGTGCCTTCCCACGGGGAAACGGACCTACGATATTGATCCCCCACTTATCAAAAGGACACGGCGAATGCATGCTCCATAGGACCTCCGCTGGGACGTTGATTCGAGGTCCGTATTTCTGGCAGTTGACACACTTCTTCACCAGTTCCCAATGTTGTAAAATACGCTAGGCGCTAGTCGGGCGCCCGAGGGGGGCCTAGCGCCTAGTCGGGCTAGGCGGGGCCTAGGCGGTTTCTAGGCGGAAATTAATCGGTATATCAAATGTTTCATTATTATTTTTCTATAGATCAAATATACCAATATTATAATTTTTCCAAACATCTAAATTTTTCTAGCAATATTTTAGTTTAAGTAAACGATATTTTCGTTTATTATTTTTATGTTTCGATTTATATAAGTTAGCTTATATAGTTTAATATTTCAGTTTTAATATATTTGATTTCAGTTTTAATTATTTTATTTAAGTTTTATTACTATTTAGTGCAATCGGCCAAACAAACTAACAAATACAAGTATCGAACTGTAAGTATGATGTCCCACACCGGATGGTTTGTGTAAAGAAAGCCAGTCTGCTTTCTATATAAAGCATACCACACCTCATAGAAAACACAGTGCTTGCCTGAAGTGGGCCGTTGCCTGCTCTGGTGTGTAAGTGGGCCAATGCCTGCTTATGCAAGTTTGCTTTTAGTAAAATATTTATATTTTAATGTAAGTAAATAATGGTTAAGTGGCCGACTAATCGGTATAATCGCCGTATAATCGCCGATTAATCGGGAATGATCGGCCGATTAATGGGCTACCGATTAAGTCGCCCGATTAGCCTTTTTTTGCCACGGTGGTAGCCGACTAGCGCCTAGGCGGCGCCTAAGCGGCCGCCTAGGCCGAGTTTTACAACATTGCCAGTTCCTTCGCATCCCTAGCGAGGGAGGGCCAAATGTAGCCTGCCCTTACCACCTTCCTTGTCAGGGACTTATATCCCGAATGGTCTCCAGCACACCCTTCATGGATTTCCTCCAATATCTTCTCTCCTTCTTTCCTGGAGAGGCAACGAGCGTAGGCATGCACAAAGGATTTCTTGAATAAGCGACCATCGATCAGGCAGAACCTGCAATGGTAACCCTTTTTATCTTCCAGCTCCATATCTTTTAGGACTTGCATGATAGGGTCCCTCCAGTCGTCCCCTTCTTCTAAGTTACCCACGAGCTCTCCGGTTTCCTCCTTGTCCGCCATGAGATAAGTAATGTCATCTTCCCTGATGGTCGACCTGATCTTGCTATTTTTGTTAAGTAGTCGGCCCAGTGATTTTTCTCCCTAGGGACCTGCACAATTCACAATTATTGAAACCAGCTATAAGTTCCTCTACCTCCTTCCCGTATTCCATCATCTTTTCTTCTTTCATCTCAAAATTCCCTTACACTTGCTGTACTACCAACTGTGAGTCGGAAAATAGGGCGACCTCATGGGCCCCTAGTTCTTTTGCGATTCTCAGGCCGTGAATCAGGGCCTCGTATTCCACCTCATTGTTAGAGGCTTGGAACTTGAAAGCGATGGCGAAGCGGAGCTCCTTCCCATCCGGGCTAACGACGTGGATTCCTGCCCCTGACCTCTGGGAAGTAGCGGACCCATCCACGTATACCTCCCACCGTTGCTCTTGTGGCCCCTTGGTCGTTTCGAGCACAAAGTCAGATAGAGCATGTGCTCTGATGGCCGTGCATCGTTCAAACTCCACGTCATATTCTCCTAGTTCGATGACCCATTTCACCATTCTTCCAGATAGGTCTGGTCTGCTTCTCGTCTGTTTCAAAGGGAAATAAGTCCGTACGTGCACCTTATGTGATAGGAAATATGGTCGGAGTCTCCGGCCGGATACCATTACGGCAAGCGCAGCTTTTTCGATTTCGGAGTACCGGGTCTCGACCTCCAGTAGAACTTTGCTCACAAAATAGATGGGCTTCTGGGAGGTCCCCTCTTCTTTTACCAGCACGGAGCTGACAGCATAGTCTCCGATGGACAAATACAAAATCGGCTCATCCCCATTAATGGCTTAGTTAAGAAAAGCGTGTCGTGGAGATATTTCTTCAGTTCTTCGAAGGCTAACTGGCATTCTTCGGTCCATTCGAATTCTTTGTTTTTTCGAAGTACTTTGAAGAACGGAAGACTCCTCCTTGCGAATGGGAGATAAATCGACTAAGGGCCGCGAGTCTCCCTGTCAGCCTCTGGACCTCCTTAATCCCCCTAGGAGGTTGCATCTCCAGAATAGCCCTTATTTTAGATAGATGCCGTGTCACCATGTATCCGAGGAACTTCCCGGATCTTACTCCGAACGCACACTTTTCAGGGTTGAGTTTCATCCCGCTCCTTCTTATGGCTCTGAACGCTTCTTCGAGGTCCTTGGTATGGCATGTTAACTGCACAGACTTCACTAGCATGTTGTCTACGTAAACTTCCATGTTTCGACCCAATTGTTGCTTGAAAACTTTGTCTACCATTCGTTGGTAGGTAGCTCTCGCATTCTTAAGTCCAAAGGGCATTTCGGACGTACCCGTATGTTTCTCCTGGAGTGACGAAACAAACCTTATCAAAATCAGTCGGGTCCAACCTGATGGTACCCTTGTAAGCATCCATCATGTTGAGGACCTCGCACCCGGAGGTGGATTCCACCAGCTGATCTATCCGAGGCAGCGCTATTGATCCTTAGGGCATGCCTTCTTGAGGTCCCTGAAGGTTCCCCTTTTTTATAAAAACTGTTAGTGTGGTGCCCGTATTCATTATGATAACGACAATATAAGTTAGAATGGGGCTTTGAGGGCCCTGAAGTTCCTGTCGCGAGTTTCCTCATCGCTGGGTGTTTTTCGGTCGGGCTTAGGACTCCTCTGGTTTGTTGCGTAGGGGCGTGAATCTCCGTGGGACCCTTGGGGGAGATCCCCAAGGTTCCCTATGAGGTGGTCACGATAACGGATTTCCCTGTCCGCTGGGCTTCGCAACTCCTTCTTTCTTAGGTGTGGCAACTTGCTTCTCTTCCTGTGCTTTATCAATCTTACTCTCCTCAAGGTTGATGTATTTATCTGCCCTTAGTAGCAGCTACTCGAAGGACTGGGGAGGCCTCTTGGAGAGAGACGCGAAGAAATCCCTGTCTCGGAGTCCATTGGTCAGAGCGCTTACTTTGACGGATGGAGTGGCCATGGGCACCTCTAAGGCAACGATGTTGAATCGGCTTATGTATGCTCGGATGCCTTCATTTTCCCCTTTTTTTACTTAGAACAGTGGCATGTCAGACTTGGGCTGCTTGCGGGCGCTAGCAAATTGGGTAATGAACATGAGCTGGAATCCTCGAAGGATTTTATAGATCCTAGCGCTAGTTGGCTGAACCACTGCTGGGCAGCCCTTACCAGGGTAGTTAGGAATACCCGACACCTGACTCCATCTGAGAAATCATGTAACAGGACCGTGTTTTGGAAGCGTAAGATATGCTCTGCAGGGTCGGTGGCTCATCATACTCGTAGGGTAATTGTTTGAAGTTGGAGAAAACTTCCCCTGCCAACAATTCCCTTGCGAACGGGGTTCCCGCCACCAACCCTTCCCCGGTCCTAGGCTGCACGGTGTTGCTACGTACTCCTCCGACAACATGTTTGAGGTCCTCCAACTGTTCCCGGAGTTCCTTCTCTTTCGCTGCCCAGATGTTATCCTTCTTTCCAGAGTGTGTCTCTGTCCGTTTTCTCCTTCTTGAGTTCCCTTCACATTCTCGGGTGGCTCGCTAGCGGAGCTAGTGGAGGTTCATGTGGGTGTTTCAAGACCCTTCTCCGGCCTGTTCGCACCATCCTGCTCTTCCTCGTTGTTTGTGTCTGCCTTTCGGGTTCCCGTTGTCTCTCGGTATGCCTAGTGTTTTCCGGAGGTTCTTCTTCCCTTCGCGGCTCGTCTTCCGACTCCGACCGTTGCCCGGATGTCTCCTTAGGCTCTAAAGGTTCTTCCAGCGGTTGTGTTTCTGCTTCATTTTCTCTCGTCACTTCCGTGAACTGCTTCATTTTCTCTCGTCTTCCGACTCCGACCGTTGCCCGGATGTCTCCTTAGGCTCTAAAGGTTTTTCGCTGTTTCTGCTTCTTCCTTCTTTCCGCCAGGGTAGTGCTGACAGCGTTGCACATTAGGAGGTCCAGCTGTGCCGCTGTCAGGGTAATAGGTGTTTCTGGCATCAACGGCACAAAGACGGGTTCTGGGACAGCAATCCCTTCTAGACGATTGCCTCTAACGACCTCGGCAAACTGCGGGTCTAGGTTCTTCCGTACAGAGGAGCCTTCATCCATCGAACTTCTCCTCGTCCGTCGTTCCTGGCGAGAAATAAAAAGAGAAAGAAATATAAGTAATCACACACAGCTTAGCACACTACCGGCAAGATCTCTCAGCAAAGTCGTCTATCCAGGACCTGGAGATAACTAACCAGACAGAGTTAGTGGCACAGCATGATAGGGAACTGCGGAGCTCCCTGGAGAAAGAAGGACGAAAATGCAGCTCTTATGAAATAGCGCGAGGAGAATCTCTGGAGTCCTTCGCTAAGGAGAAGGAAGAGTGGGATGCTGATTTCGCGCGCATGACGGAGGTGCGTGTGGCTGCCCAGTTGGTGGTGGCGAAGGCTGAAGTATTTGTCTTTGCCAGCACCATCTTCCGTCCCCGGCGGCTGAGAAGAAATTCTTATAAGACCTGGCTGAAGTAGCACCAAGCCTATTCGAATGACTCTTTTTCTTTGTGGGATTTTGGGCCTCTAATAAAACATCATGGGCAGCTTCAGCGCCGGGTCTTCGGGAACTGAGACCGTGTATGCTCTTCGGGACCTTCCTTTCCATCACAAATGGATTATCTTTGACGTCCGGTACACCGCAGGTCCTTCGACCTTTGGCATTAAATCACACCGCAGATATAATCTTTGGCGTCCCGTACACCGCAGGTCCATCGACCTTTGGCATCAATTATATTATACGGTACATAAAATATTTATATTCCGACAAGGCGGTATTTCCTTAGGGATATCATTCGTTTACCCTGCTATAGTGCCAGCTTTGCTGGTGGGTATAGCGGCCGCTCGCTTAAATGCGTGGTTATTATAGCGCCAGCTCGCTTAAATGCGTGGTTATAGCGCCCACTCGCTTAAATACGTGGTTATAGCGTCAGCTCGCTTAAATGGGTGATTATAGCGTCAGCTCGCTTAAATGTGTGGTTATAGCCTGCTCGCTTAGTATTCGGGCTCCTTGTTGGAGGCTTGAAATTTGAAAGTAATTGCGAAATGGAGCTCCTCTCCTCTCGGTTAATGATGAGGACCCCGGCTCCAGATCTCCGGGAGCTCAGATCCGTCTACGTACACCTTCCATTGCTGCTTCTGTGGTCATTTGGTAGTTTCAATCACAAAGTCGGACAGGGTCTGAGCTTTGACGACCGTTCGTTGTTCAGGATCCACATCGTACTCCTCAGGCGGGACAAGGAATAAGGTCGGAGCTTTGCTGATCCCCGGAGATTTCCCAGCTTATCCCATCAATCCCTGGAGCTTGGATATCTCCTTGCATGAGTTTAAGACTCTCGGGCTCTTATTGGGATCTCCTTCATTTGGTTTTAATGATGCGGATAAAGGCACTGGAGAGAACGAATGTGACTTTATTCGGAGGAAGTGGGGGTTGTCTGCCTTTATTTGGCACAGATCCCCCAACTTCTTTTTTCGGCGAACTTGGCGTTATGTTTAATAATGCGACCAACGAGCTCCGCGCATGTCCCGCGTGGTAAGTCTCTTCATTTCCTCCTTCAAGTGATAATAATTGTTCTGGTGAAGATCCAATGATCTTCGAAGATTCGGACCTTCGACTACTCGGGCGCACAGTCTCGGGTTTTGTTGGAAATTGGAATTCCCCTTGCCTGGAGCTCCTTTTATGCCAGGGATGTAGCCTTAAACGGAGCTGGCCCTTATCAAGAAAAGACGGGGGTTATTCGCCTTTAGTCAGCACAGATCCACTGGACTCCTCCTCGGCTACCTTCAGACCTTGGTCGAGGTCCTGATCAATGAACGTCCTCAGATGCCCTGCTAGGATGGGTCATTAGATTTCATCCCGGATCTTCAGGCATCGGCGCGGAGCTGTCTTTTAGGTCCCACGGACTTTCGCATGCCAGCACGGAGCTTGGCTTGCATCTCCCACGAATCTTTGGATGTCAGCGTGGAGCTATCTTCTAGGTCCCTTAGACCTTCGCGTGTTAGTGCGGAGCTTGGCTTGTATCTCCTGCGGATTTTCGGATGTCAGCGTGTAGCTGTCTTCTAGGTCCCCTAGACCTTCGTGTGTCAGTGCGAAGCTTGGCTTGTATCTTCCGCGGATTTTCGGATGTCAGCGTGGAGCTGGGCTTCTTTGCCTTCATTCCAGCACCGAGCTGGGTTTCAGCCAGTTTGGAGGTCCCCTATAATGGACTTCGCATGCTAGCGAGGAGCTCGGCATGGAGTTGGTCTTCGTAAATCCCAAGTGGTTTTCCACAAAGGAGTTGAGCTTTACGGATCAGCGTGGAGCTTGGCTCATAGATCCCGAATATAGGAGCTCGGGCCTTCACGAAGCTGGGCTTTCTAAGCCTTCTGCCAGCGTGGCGCTGGACCTTTAGGTCTTCTTCCAGTGCGGAGTTGGGCCTTTAGGTCCCGATGGCGGAGCTTCGGGTCTTCTTGCCAGCGCGAAGGTGAAGCTTCTGGTCTTCTTGCCAGCGGAGTTGGATTTTTAGATCCACGTGGATCTTCATACGCCAGCGCGGAGGTGGACTTTGACCTCCTGCAGATCTTTGTAAGCCAACGCGGAACTGAGGCCTTACTTAGATCGCTCTAGCACGTGTCTTCCTAGCTTGCTTGGAATCTTCTCCACTAGGGCCTCCCACTAAAGTGAGCATAGGGGCCCTAAGTGGTGGTGGAGCTCTTTTGTTTGGAGGTGGCAGAGATGGTCTTCCCTCGTTCGGGGGAGCTACGGATTTCGCTCTGGTATCTAGAACGGGACCTCGGACAAACTCCTTTAAGGCAACTGCCTGGATGAGAACAAGAGATTACGTAGTTCGGATTCCTTTGAGTCCTATGTCCACGGTCCGCACTCAACACTTTTCATTATCACTTTTGAATATACACATTCAATCCTCTCTTTTCTCTCCCTTGAATACATGAAAGTGGAACAACTGTGAATTTTCTAAGTGTTTTTCGTGGTGAAAGTGTTAGAATCAGAATTAGGTGCGGAAATGATGAAGCCCTTCTTTTATAGGAGCTCCCAACGGCCAGACTGGATTATTTACAGGAGATGGGACGTATTCAGTCATTTCAGGGACATCAAACTGGGACTTGACCCTGAGTTGTCAGGAGCATGGGGCTGGCAGCAGCTTTTCTGTGCTGTCAGGGGCATCAGGCGGCTGGAGATGGGACGCATTCCATCACATCAGGGGCATTACACAGCCTGAGACAACTTGTCAGGAACAGCTTTTCAGTGTTGTCAGGCGCAGTCAGACGTCCTTTCATACTTCTGACCTTTTGGTGAAGCTTCCTCACGACACTTCCTCGGGACGACAGGACATGCTTAGCACAATAGGTCCCAAAACACTCCCTAATATGGATGTTAGTTCCCTAAGGTCTTACAGAGGTCCCTAAAAGCCTTATTCCATGTTTTTATCTCCCTATTTTTCCAAAACTCTAATTTCTATCAAGTCTTTCTAATTATCACCTTAATCTAAATTATTCCCTTAATTTTGTTATTTAGCGTGCCTAATTCCCGTGCCACATCAATCTTAAAATATTTCCACCCATCTTCGACTAAACCAGCATGGCTGCAAGAGGTCAATACGCTGATGAACGTAACTTCGTTGGGCGCAATTCCCTCGTCTTTGCGTCAAAGAGCTGATTGGCCTCTCTCCCCAAGCCATGCCTGGCATAACTTGTTATCATTGTTGTCCAAAGAACTATGTTCTTAGTGTGAGTTTGTCTGAAAATGGACGCAGAATCGTCCAATTTCCCACATTTTGCATACATGTCGACGATAGATGAACGCAGGACGATATCATTTTCGTGCCCTAATTACATCGTATGAGCGTGGAGCTGCCCCCCGAGCAACATAAGAGAAGCATCAGCAGAAGCAGTGATGATTGTGGAGAGAGTAAACGGATTATCAACGTTGACTTTCTTGCGAATCATCGACTGAAAGCACAGTAAATCGTCCTGAGGTTTAATATTAGTATAGATAGTATAAACAATGAGCTTCATCGTCATCTTTTAACTATGCGATATTATTGATGTGTCTTTTTTGAGGCATGCGTAGAACAACAAACTTATAAAATTAGGTCACTAAGTATACAGGTTTTCGTTTTTGGGTCACTATGTTTGATAATTGCAAAAGTAGGTCACTAACTTTTCATGTGAAAACAATTTTGGGTCATGTTTTCAATTTTAGGTCACTAAGATATATTTTTTCGATTTTTGGGTCGCTAAGTTTACATTTTTTCAATTTTGGGTCACTATGTTTATAACGTTAGTACCAAATGAGTGACCTAAAATTGAAAAAAATGTAAACTTAGTGACCCAAAATCGAAAAAATATATTCTTAGTGACCTAAAATTGAAAATATGACCCCAAATTGTTTTCACATGAAAAGTTAGTGACCTACTTTTGCAACTACCAAACATAGTGACCCAAAAACGAAACATGTATACTTAGTGACCTAATTTTATAATTTTCCCAACAATAATATTGATTTGGTGATCATATTTTTAGTAACGCCTTCACTTGTTATCTTGTTGGAATACATAAATCGATTTCTTTTTATAAATAATAATAATAATATCAATTTATGCTAAATAAAATCTGTGATCTTCAAATTTTCACTTCACCCGAAAATAAGTACCCAAAAAACATTTTTAGAGTACGTTTGGATTCGCGGATTTGAACTAGGGTTGTCAATGGGGCGGGGATTCCCCATCTCCGCGGATATCCCCGCCCATCCCCGTCCCATATTTATTATATTCAATTAATATTATAGATAAATAACATTTTAAATATACTTTGGAGAATATTAAAGTAATTTATTTACATACGATTGAAATATAGTTAGTTAAAACAAATAATATTAAAATATAGTTTAAAATAATATTAAAAATAATGTAAATTTAATTTTTTTTGAAATAGTGATGGGGCGGGGATCCTCGCGGGGACGGGGACGATTTCGTCCCCGTTTGCCTTGCGGGGATGGGGACAGGGATCAGATCCTCACCCCTGCCCCACCCCGTTGACAACCCTAATTTGAACGTAATCGGATGATTTAAAAGTACGAATTTCAAAATCTTAATTTCAATTCAAAGCCATTTTTTGGCAAACGTTAGGATTTCGAAATTCGGATTTCAAAGTTCGAGCTCGAGCTTGAGAAGCTCGCCGAACTGGACTTCTATCTTTTTTCTTAAAAGATTAAAAAATATTAAATAAATAAAAATAATAAATAAAAAATAAAACAAAAACCTCGCGAGCCGCCTTACGAGCTTTCGAGCACCCACGAGTGAGCTCGAGCCGGCTCATCCGCGAGTGCATAACGAGCTCGAGCCGGCTTATCGATCTCGTGAGTCAGCTCGACTCATTGTTCGCCCCTATTATTATTATTGTTATTATTATTATTCATTTATTTTTCTTATTTATTTATATTATTATAATTACTATTATATTTATTATTATTTACGAAAAACTTATTACGGGCTCAAATTTGGATTTCGAAAACGGACCATTTGATATGGAATTTCAAATCCGACAGATGATAAACTTTTAGTTGTAGATTTAACCGTGATTTGGACGGAATCAAAATCCGCCCAATAAACGGAGGATTTGGGGGAAATTCGAAATCCAAACGGAACATTTAGTGTTTTTTATTGAGTAAGAAAATATAAAAGGCAAAATAGAGAAAACGTCATCTCCATTTACTCATTGATGTCTTCTGAACCTTCCTCCCCCATACAAACACACACTGCTCCGTCTTTTTCTCACTCCTATCACGCAACGAAAGCTCAGAAATACAAATCTCCATTTTTTCATCTCATAGAAGAGCTCAAAAGACTTGTAACGAAAACAAATTTGATGAACTATGTCTTCACCGAGCAAGCGCAGGGAAATGGATTTGATGAAGCTGTAGAAACATTGAACATTTTTTCATTTTTTTTACTGTTCATTAAAGGTATTACTCTATGATTTTTAGTTCGATCTTGTCCCGATGGTGTAGGATGATGACTGATTATAAGGTGGAGACGATCAACGATGGTACGCAGGAGTTCTACGTTGAATTCCATGGACCAAAAGACAGTAATCATTTTCGTCTTCCTTTTCATTTTGTTCTTTTTAACCTTAATCATTTGACGAACTTGGTGAGTTGAGTTCTGCTGTGTATGGGCTGGGCGTTTATCTCCTTTCACTGCTTTTTGTGTTTTTTATCATTGCTTTGATGCTTAGTGGTATGCAATTGGGCTGCGTTTGCTAGGCTTATTTGAGAAGGAGCTCTGAATTTTTCGATTTGTTCTTCGCTAGGGCTTTTGTTTTATCGAATTTTTGAACGAGTTTACACTTTCTGATTGCCTCTATTAGCTATATTTCACAATATTATGTAGGCTAAGATGAAAAACACACGATAATCTTACAAATCTGCGGCATTGTTAGCTGATATCGAAGCAAATGCATACGTTTTTCTTACTCTATTCGTGTTCATCTTACAAAAACGCAAGTCTTTTTCCCCAAATTACATTTAGGTCCCTACCATGGAGGCGTTTGGCGAGTGAGGGTCGAGCTCCCCGACGCATATCCATACAAATCGCCTTCCATAGGTTTTGCAAACAAGATTTACCATCCAAACGTCGATGAAATGTGAGTTCTTCGATCAATCAATTTCGACTCCTTTTGATTACGACGATACATATCGAATGAGTCTCGATCGTTACGTATCTTCTTCTCCAGATCAGGCTCTGTTTGTTTGGATGTCATAAATCAGACATGGAGTCCTATGTTTGGTGAGTGAAATGAAATTCATATCCTTGCATTTTGCCCTTGAAATAAAATTTGATTATCTATCTTCTACTTCATTTTTATTTCAGACCTTGTTAACGTTTTCGAAGTGTTTCTCCCGCAACTGCTTCTGTACCCTAACCCTTCGGATCCTCTCAATGGAGAGGCGGCGGCTTTAATGATGCGTGACAGAGAGGCGTACGATAAAAAGGTTAAAGGTACGAATATCACGAAAAATATTATCTTGTTCGAAGGTTCGTCGCCGTTTACATTTCGTACCTATAGAAAAAGCATGATGCTTGGACCATACGTATGATCCATGACATATGTAGGAGACCCTCCGAAAAAATTTTAGAAAAAAAGCGCCACATCTCTTAGATTACATTATAAGATAGTACATTGCGCAAACTTGTTCGCAATGGAAACTGGCGATTCGGCGTCTTATTTCGACGTGTCGTACTTTATGAAAGAAGAAAACGTCCTTTTTGGTACTTATTTATTCAGAGTACTGCGAAAAATACGCCAAGCCCGACGACGCTGGAGTTAAGCCCGAGGAAAAGCCCAGCGACGACGAACTTTCAGACGACGAATGCTCATCAAGCGACGATGAAGTTGCTGGAAAAGTCGACAAATAGCTTCGAATTATACGACGACATGGAAACATTCCCCTGATTCTGTCTGTATGTACAATCTCTGAATATTCGATTTAAGAACGTGAACATATTCATATCTCCTCATTCTGGCTTGTAAACAGGGCACTTGACAATCCGCTAGTCGGGATATTTGATCTTTAGGTAATAATTCTATCCCGACGTGTAAATGCCCGAGCGCATTATCGATCGAGTTTACGGTAACTTCTCTTACAAGACATTTTAAAGAAAAAATCACTGTATAATAACATCCCTCATCCTCCTCTATAACGAACCTTATTCAAAAATCTCTGTCGTCGAAATCCTATCACCAAAAAAGAAATCCAAAAAAGAAAACTAGGGAGACACATGGCTCCGAGCGGTAGCAGCGTTAAGCCTCGTAAGCCTGCTAAGCGTCTCCTTCGCCGAAACCGTATCGGCGTGTTCCTCCCCACAAATCGACGTCCTAATAAAAATCGCCTTCCTAATCAAATCGTCTGCTACGTCGAACTGCGAGCCCCTCACCATCAGCTTAGCCCTAACCTCGAGCACCGCGGCTCGAGCCAAAGCTAACTCCTGCCACAAGCAAGGGTTCATCTGAGCGCCCGTGCGAGCCGCCGACGACTTCCAGCAAAGAGCCGACCCGTCGAGCCACTTCTCGACCGGCGTGACGAACTCCTCGTCCGCCGACTCCAGCGCATCCGTGCACAGCCTCAGCAGCTCCACGGCCGCCCCGCACCGCGAAAATGACAGAAACGCCCTTATCGCCAGGGGCAAAATCACCTCCCTGACGAGGACGATGAAGTCATTCACCTTCAGCTCGACCACAATCGGGTCCTTCCCGAACCCCAAGAGTAAAAAAAGCGCGGCCCACACGTGGTCCGGGTGGGTCAGGGTCGACCCGCGGGTCGCCACCGCCTGGACCATGGGCTGAGCCACCCCTGAAATTCCCCTCTTTCGAGCGTACAGCTTGACCAAGTAACCGAACTGTACGAACCCTTCCTTGTTGCAGGCCCGAGCCACGTTGAACCTGAGGAGAAGGGCCGCAGCCTCGGCCTCGGACCGCCGCCGGGCGTAGGAGGAGCAGCCGCCGCCGCCGCACGCCAGGGCAGCCACCACCTTCCTCCACCACCGCCGCCGCCTCCGCCGGCGGCCGTGCTTCTCGGGCAATTCACGGGCGGTCAGGGCTAAAACGGTAATTGGCACGGGGGACGGGGCAAACCACCCGCTCGCTAGTACCATCCTAGTCGCGAGGCTCCTCGGGCCGTCGGCGTGGCTGAATATGGAGAAGCAGACCTCGAAAAGCTGCAGCAAAAAGGCGTTCTTCCTCAGCCAGTGGTTCGACCGCCCTGCCCAAGCCACGTCCCCGGCGGGCATGCGGTTGACCGCGTCCAACAGCCGGCTAGGGTTTATGGGCAGCTCGGTCAGCACCGCCCCGACGATCGCCAGCCCTAAGGTCAGTCGCCCGAGCTTCTCCTCAATTGCTCGAAGAGCGTCGATCTCCGTAACAGACATGTCCTTAACGTTCCCCTGCATCAAGCTCATCGCCTCTATCCCCGAGAGGTAAGAGAGCTTCAAGGGCTCGAAGTTCATCACATTGGGTTGACGGGTCGATATTATCACGTGGGTCGCCCCGCCGAACCGCGGTAATAAGTCCATGACGAGCTTGTGGTCCCACCAATCCTTTTCGCTCTCCAAGTTGTCGATGATTAGCAGGTAAGGAATGTTCCTAGCGAGCTCCTTTCTTACGCGGGCAATTGCCGATTCTTCGATCTCCTCGAAGCTGCGGGCCCGCCCCACCTTTTCCCCCGAGCTGCTCTCCGCGCCGACGTCGACTTCCAAGAACGACGACAGATTTAGGTAATTCTGGCGTATGTATCTGCTTTCCCCGCCTACCCACAGCACCATTTTGTACCTCTGGTGAAAACGGTAGGCGAACTCGAGCAAAAGCTCGGTCTTACCAATCCCTGGCTCGCCAGAAACGCACGCTATTCCCTTACCGTACGTACTCTTCGCCGACCTCCTCCTCCTCCTCCTTCTTACGTGATTATTCTTGGGCTGCATTTCGATCTCCTTCTCAGATTCTTTCCACAGAATAGGATCTTTCCCCTTTTCTTTTTCCTTCCTCGTTTCTTCGTTCGTCGAATTGCTCCTTCCCCAGCCTATGGTGAGATTATTCTTCTTATTCTTCTTCCTTGTTGTCGTAAGCTCGAAGTAATCTTTTTCAGAATCGCCGTCGACGTCCCCAAAGAGCATAAACTCGAGCTCGGCCAACTCCTTCTTCCTCCCTACGAAATCCTCGTTCTTAGGGTAAGGAAACTCCTCACCCTCGGCCCTCTCCCGCCACCTCGCCAGGCCGTCCACCACGCTCCTCCTCCCCAACCTCATCGCCAGCAGGGAAACCGCCCTGAGGATGCAATCCCGCCACCGCCCGCCTCGGGCCTCGAGTCCCCACTCGCCGGCCCGGGAAAGCCCGGACACGGCCTCCATCCACTCGCCCTCGAGCCCGCCGTAGCTCAGCCACAGCTCGCCCCCGTGGGGCCCGTCCTCCTCCCAGGGCTCGCCACGACGCTCGACGATGTCCCTCGCCAGGCAGTCGTCGGCCCCCACGTCGAAGTATATCGGCACCAGGTTCTTCTTTCCCGAGAAGAACCTCATCTCCTCGATGGAGTAGGGGTTGCGAAAGGACTTTTTGGTAATTATCACGACGCCGAAGGTGCTTGCATCCATGGCCCTCTCGGCGGCCGATGAGCGGGCTCGGGCCCGGGTTCGGGCTCTGTCTGCGGCGAAGCAGCTCAGCCCGTGGGACTCGAGCTCGGCCCTTAGCCAGCTGGCGAACCGTAGGAGGGCGGGCCTGCGCCCGTGGAAGCCTATGTAGACGTCGCAGCTTCTTAGCCTATTTGAGGAGAAGGAGGGCGGCGGCGGCGGGGCTAGAATTGGGATTTCGATTGCTTTCCCGAGCCTTTTGGGATGTTCTTTGTTTGGTGATATCCCTGTTGAAGAAGAGGCTTTCTCTTCTGATTTTCTGGGGAAAGTGTCTTCGTCTTCTTCTTCTTCTTGGAAAGGTTTGTGTCTTAGGTTAGTGATCGTATGATCGTTGCAGAGGTTGTTGTCTGAATGGGTCGATGGGCGGGAAATGGGGGATTTTGGGGAGAATGGCGATTGGTTTGCTGAGAAGAATGCTGAGGATGAAGATGAGAGGTTTCGAAGGGTCGTTGCTGGTGTGGAACTCATGGCTCGAGAGCTTTCTTCTCGGAGATCCATTTAGTCAACGAATCGATCGATCGCTTGGATTGTGTGATGAAGATTTAGATCGTCGCTGTCATAAATGCGACCGTTGTTTTGCAGCTGAAGCCTGCGATTAAGAGGGAAAGAACGAATGTGAATCGAAGTGTTTCTATTACAGTACGAGGAAATGGAATCAAAATGGGAAAGAAAGACTGTAGCAGCAAAAAACAAAGGTGGCTAGCGAAGCATAAATGGACATATAAGTGTAAATCCACAGCACAGTCATTATAGAAGGAAAAAGGAAACATTTTCAGCAGAAGACACAAAATGAAGAATCATTAAGCAATGAGGAAAACGTCGAAGAACTGAAAACTTTTTTATTACAGCACAGCAATGTTATTTCTTGAGAATCAATGTGAGGCCCATAAAAACGCAGATAATAATTTCACTGAAGTCGAAGAGTTTCATTCAGATCTAAGAGAAGAAATCAAACGCCAGCAAAAATAGGGCAGCATTGGATCCTCCGAATTAAAAAAAAAAACATCTTTTATTCCCACAAATCAAACGATAAAACAAACCTCGGTTGTTACAGTGATATAGATCTGAAATACTTACTTGGATCATCAAAATAGAAGAAGCCCAACTCCAAAGTTGAGACCTTTATCGCCTTCGAATCCGATAATCGGCCTACCGACAATCGAAATTTGTAAGTGCGCGATTTTGTTTTATGAATCTGTCGAATTAAGAAACAAAAAACAAACAAAAGAGCAATTGTAAGAAGATCTTGATATTTAATATTTTTAAACTTCGTCTTAAGCACATAAAACCATGTCTGTAAATATGCAGGCCCATGAAGTCTTACCAAGTTGACAAGGGAGTACTTCGTCAATGCAATAGGGAAAGTGAGTAATAAAAGCTTTAATTTGAGAGAGAGAGAGACTTTCTACTTCCTCAAAAAAGTGCAAGGAAAAGGATGATCAAAGGATTAAGGATGGTTAGTAATAGAAAATGGGAAATAAATTTTTAGATTTTTTATAGATGAAAATTGTATGTAAAAGAACAATACGAAAGAACGTCAATGGAATCGAAACGTAAGAACTCATTTACTTTTAACAAAGAAGAGAATCTATACATTATAATATTATTGAGATAATACACGGAAAAAGAAAAATCCCCACAAAGGTAGTTACGATTAGTGAACAGTGATAATAGTTTTTTTCCATTATACATGTTAGAGGACGTTTATGAAATCTTCTATTGCATTTTTGTCTAGTTTTCGGTATGTCCGAGATTGATATTAACATAATTAGGGATCTCTTGAATTACGCTTTGCCCCTAATAGCTCCTAAGCTCTTAAATAACAATTCGTATATCTATAAAATCAGTGTTTGGATGAAACAAATAGTTATGTTTATAACTTATCATTACAAATATTTTGATTATCAATAGTATAATTTTATAGATTTGTAGAGTATAAGGTGCACTAAGGCAAGGAACCTAAAAGACTCATTTGAATGTGCAAAATTGGTCAGGAAAAAAGGCAGCTTTAGTGAATAATAATATAAACCAGTGAAGTTTTTTTTACAAAATACACTGACAAAATAAATCATATCACACGAGAAGATTAATAAAAAATACGGTGAATAAATAATAGTTTATGTGAAATGGGGTCCCCGTAATTAAATAGCCGACGTTCGGATCTAACGAATTGAGTTATTTCCTGTCCCATGCTTCGTCTTCATTTTACTTACCATCTAAAATCAACAAATATAATAAAAAAATTACTATATGATACCATTATACATCTTAATACACTGACTATAATTTTTATTTTACAAAATCACGTAATATTAAAAAAAAAGAGTTTAATATTTTTGGCTCCCTTTCTAGGAGTCATTTGATATATAATCAATAACCTGCATATGAGTTGACTAATTTGATACTGAAGTTTGGATCTTTCAACATCACTTCCAAACAAAACCCTAATTTGGTCCCACCTGAAATATCTCACATGCAACCATGTGACAATCCATTAAAATGGAGGGCTGAGATGTGTTCACATTTCATCAAAAGACACACACACACGAAATTGTGTATATTATTATTTAAATCTTGGAAATCAATTAAAGATTAAGTAGTTATCGATTATGTGACCAAAAAACTAGGACGTTGGCCTATGAATTTGTAGACATGTTCATAATCCAAATCCAAAGCTATACTTTTTCTTAGGGTTTTGTTTCTAGGACAATACAATTGAAATAAACACAATTATTTTTTCTTGATTATTGTTATTATAAGTGAATGTGGTCCATTTAGAGTATCCTAGCTAGTTAACATGTGTGTACCCAATATTTTATTTTTTAAATGTGAGGTACAATATTCATAAAATGTTTAGGTGTCGGTATATGGATTTGAAATAGCCCAACCTCCATATTTCATTGTCATATGTTTAAAACTTAAATGAAGATTGCTAAAAATAAACCTAAACTTACACTTAAGCAATGGCAGATTATTAGTTCCGCTGGTCCCTCAAGGAAGAAAATAAATCATTTGTTGTCAAGAAACATGGTTCGCTTGTTCAAGTTTCAAAACATTCACCATGTGGCATTTATTATTTTTTGAAATTTCTCGAACATGCTACTCACTTACAAGTTATATAATAACTTAATTACCTATTATTAGTTTAATGAAATAATAGTGAGTCCTTTGGTCTTATCCTTAAGCTAGTTTTACAAGGAAAGCCGGCCCTCGATAAAGAACACTAATCCTATTAATTTAGCTATGTGAATATCGATGTGATGAATAATTTATAGTTGAAATAACAATAAACAAAAGATCATTAAGTACGTTAAGAACCATAAGCAGACATCACCACGTTACATAGGACAAGGTTTTTATGTATTGGTTGTAATATGAGAAGAAAAAGACAACCCTAAAACCTAAACATATTTCACCGCTACATTATTTTATATCGAAGCCACATACTAATCTTTTATTTATTTTTCTTCCCGAGAGGCAGAATCGAATTCGCGACGGAATTAGTAAACATAGTTATGACGAAATATGTTTTTCTTTTTAGAGAAAGAATTAGAGACTTTAATTATGGGTTTTGGAAGACATAAATGATTGGTGGGCCTTGTAGGGTAGAGATGAGTTCGGACCACAGTTTGAAAATTGGTGAAGAAGCAGTGGTCCAATATTATTGCAAAAGAGTCTATGTGATTGTTCATCGAACTAAAGTACATGATATAAATCATTGTCCCCATTTTCTCCAACTTGTAAGATGCGTGTTTCACATCTTGGTGGCAGTGCTCTTACAATCAGCCGTTTTTCGTGTTACCATAAAATTCACACAACATTTACATCTTTTCTTTTTTCTTTCGTTTTTTCTTTTTCTAAAAAATATCCTTAAAACACGTTTTATCCCGCCTTTTCTTTTGGTTTCTTTGTGTTTTATTTAGCTGCTCTGCTTTAATTTTAACCTACGAGTCTATATAAAAAAGCATTAAACTACACCATGAAGTAAACAATTTAACCTAAAACTATTGGGCTGGTTAGTGAGTGTCTGGAGGCTTTTCAAAAGGTGTCTGGTTTGGAAGCCAATCCACTTAAGTCGAATATTTACATGGCAGGGGTAACTGAAGCTCAAAAGAGGATCATACTGCAGTCCACCGGGTTTAATGAGGGCATATTTCCTATGAAATACCTTGGTGTTCCTATATCACCTACCAAGTGGTGTAGGAGTGACTGTGAGGCTTTGGTTGAGAGGGTTGTTAAGCAAGTTACATGCTGGACTACAAGAAATCTATCATATGCAGGGAGATGTTGCTTAATTAACTCAACTCTTATATCATTGCATAGTTATTGGGGGGGCTATATTCTTGCTACCAAGGAGCATAACCGTGTTGATCAAGTCTATAGAGAATTCCTTTGGGGCAAAAAAGTTGGAGGAAAGGTGCTTGCTTTGGTTGCTTGGGAGTTGGTTTGTCTTGAGAAGAAGTGGGGAGGGCTAAATCTTAAAGAGTGCGGTTTGTGGAATTATGCGAGTATTGGCAAGGTTGTGTGGGATGTTTCTATAAAGAAAGACAACCTGTGGATCAAATGGCTTCACTCCTATTATATTAAAGAGGATGATCTCTGGACATATGCTCGAAGAGGGGAGTGTAGTTGGCAATGGCTGCAGGTTCTAAAAGTAAGGGACATGAATTCTGATGGTTTTGTGAATGGGAGATGGACTGCTGAGGATGATGGATGCTATACTATTGCGTCAGGATATCGATGGCTTAAAGGTGAGAGGGACAAGTTTCAGTTTGCCTCGGTGGTATGGAACCGCTGGAACTTGCCAAGACATTCATTTGTTATGTGGCTCTTGATGCATGGAAAACTTCTCACTAGGGACCGGCTTGCACAATGGGGGATACCTATTCCTGATAGCAAATGTGTCCTGTGTACGGTGGAGGATGAAACGCAGCGGCATTTGTTCTTTGAATGCCGGTTCAGTCGGGCTTTTATCCAAGCTACTGCCCAGTGGCTGCAGATACAAGTACCTGGGGAGTTCGAAGTGTGGACAAAGGCTGCTACCAAACTGGGGCGAATGCGCGGGAAGATTGCCAAGATCCATATTGCGGCACTCGCTAGCGTTGTGTATCACGTTTGGATGGAGCGTAATATGAGGATTCATGGTGCCAAGGAGAAGTCTGCTGGGGAGATCTTTGCTATGTTTAAGTGTAATTTCCGAAGGCAAGTTCGAAGCTTGAAGTTTAAGCGGCTATCGAGCAAGGAATCTAGTTATCTTTCTACTATTACTTGGTAGCTGAGGTTGGTTTGAATGTGATGTAATTGGACGGTGTCTGGTAATGATAATTCTAATTCTTACCAAAAAAAAAGTAAACAATTTGACCAAAAACTACTTTTTTTCTTCATCAGTTGACCTTAAACTTCCATCCTTTATTCCTTTTTTTTTTTCTCTATTTGGGCCTATTTGAATTGGACCTTTTTCCTTAGGCCATCACAATTCATGCTATTTAGTTAAAAATGTAGTTTACCATACTCATCAACACATAACTCGAGCTCATGATTGTCAGCTCGACTTCATTATTGCTTTTTTTTTTCACATATTAAAATTTTGAGCTTCAAACTCGAGCTCGAGCTCATCAAGCTTCATCACACAACCGAAAAACAAACACCGAATCGCGAGCATCAAAAGTCGCATACGTACGAATCGAAACCAAAATCAAACACACGAATTCGACCGAGCAACAAGTCACGCATATTAAAAAAAACAACTATTCGGTTCTTACCAAATCCACGCTGAAATCCCACAGCTTATTCGCCAGCTCAGCATCCCGAGCCATCAAAGTTCGATCAGCTACATTACTATCAGCAAAGTATTCCCCGCTAACTCCTTTCACCTGCGAATGCAGAGCTACATAGCAAGTAGTGGCCGCGCCCTAATACGACAAAAAAGAAAAGAAAAAAAAATCGACGAGTTAGACGTTAGAGAAATGAAAAAAATTACAAATCAAAGGACAAACCTGAGGAATGTTCTTGAGGAAAAATTTGCCAACCCAGCCGAGCGCAACTGTAAAAACGAATAGTAAGTAGTACGTCGTTGGGGGAGCTAATTAAAGCTCCTTTTGAAATGCTCGTTAGTAGCGAAATAAACGATATAAAGGAAATAAATGCGTTCATTTTACCTACGACGGTACTTAGGTGCCGGCCGAGGTTGGTTGCTATTGCGCCGGGATGCAAAGAGTTGGCAGTTATCGGAATCCCTTCGTCCTTTTTTTTTCGTTGTTGTAAGGAAATCGAAATATTTATTACAAATGGAAAACCGTCGCGTGATGTTAAAAATATAGGCTTTCATTTATTACCTTGAATCGCCTGGCTAGTTCGTTGGCGTGCAATATGTTGGCGAGCTTCGATTGCCCGTAAGCACTAAAGCTGATGTAACTGTAGCAAACTCATATATATATATAATATATATATATATGTATATATATATAATTTTACTTACATCCGAATTTATTTTCGAATAATTTGACTACTATGGGGTGGCAATGGGCGGGTTCGGGGCTGATATCCCAATACAAAATCTTCATTTTGTGAATATTTGAGAGTAGTTGAAAATTCTCTACTCTTTTTGGATCGAAAGTACAATGCTATTTATCTTTAACAAAGCTGACATCAAGCCCTAACTAAGCCATAAAACAGGAAAGCCACAAAATCAGGAAAGCCTAATTACTAGCCACAAAATAAGGAAATCCTAATCACTAAGAATCAGGCCAATAAAAAATAAATATATAATAATGACTAATTAATTTGATTTCTTTCCACACTCCCCTCAAGCTGGGTTGTATATGCTATACAATCCTAGCTTGGAACTCAATTCTTCAAAGCTTGACCTTGGAAGTGCTTTAGTAAGTATATCAGCAACTTGTTGTCTTGTCGGGATATAAGCCAATTGTTCCATTGTTGACCTTTTCGGAAATAAAATGTCGGCCTATCTCAATGTGTTTTGTCCTGTCATGATGGACTGGATTTTTGGCAATACTAATAGCAGCTTGGCTGTCCGAAAACATTCTCGTAGTATTCTCTTTAAGAAATCCAAGTTCAGCTAGTAATCTTTGAAGCCACATTCCCTCGCAAATTCCTAAAGCAACTGCACGATATTCAGATTCAGCACTGCTTCTGGATACCACCGATTGTTTCTTGCTTCTCCATGTAACTAGGTTGCCCCACACATACGAACAATAGCCTGTGGTAGAACTTCGATCAGTCAACTCTCCAGCCCAACTTGCATCTGTATAAATTTTTATATCTCTGTCTCCACATTTTTTGAACAGCAAACCAAGTACCTTAGAATACGGTAAACCGCTTCTAGATGATCTTCCGTTGGATTATTCATGTGTTGACTTACAACACTCACTGAAAATGCAATGTCCGGTCTGGTGTGTGAAAGATAGATCAGTTTACCCACTAGTCTCTGATATCTCTCTTTATCCACTTGAGAACTCTCTAACTTTGGTTTTCTGTTGGCTCCATAGGAGTGTCAATAGGTTTGCACCCAAGCATACCTGTTTCACTTAGCAGGTCTAGAATGTACTTCCTTTGAGAAATTACAATACCTTTATTGGATCTAGCAACTTCCATCCCTAGAAAATATCTGAGATGGCCAAGCTCCTTGATTTCAAACTCGGTTGCAAGAAGATTCTTTAGTTGATAATCTCATCTTCATGGTCCCCTGTCAAAATAATGTCATCGACATACACAATTAGAATTGCACTTTTCCACGATTTGGATTTCAAAAACAGTGTATGATCAACTTGGCATTGCATATATCCTTGTGCGATTACTATTTTGGCAAACCTGTCAAACCATGCTCGAGGTGATTGCTTTAACCCATATAATGCCTTTTTAAGTTTACACACCATTTTACCATTGGAAGAGTATTCTAGTCCAGGCGGCACATCCATGTACACCTCTTCTTCTAGGTTACCATTCAAGAACGCATTTTTAACATCTAGCTGATGTAATGGCCAATCTTGATTCACAGCAAGCGAGAGCAGAACTCTAACAGTATTAAGTTTGGCTACAGGTGCAAACGTCTCATGATAATCGATTCCTTGTGATTGCGTGAATCCCTTCGCCACTAATCTTACTTTTGTACCTCTCAATGCTCCCATCTGCCTTGTATTTAACTGTAAATATCCACTTGCACCCCACTGCTTTCTTCCCATATGGCAGTTCTGAAAGTACCCAGGTGTTGTTGCTTTCTAGAACGTTGATTTCCACTTCCACTGCATGCTTCCAAGCTGGTTTTTTTTAGTGCTTCTTGAATAGAACTTGGAATCTGCGTATCATCAAGAACAGATACAAATGCACTGTATGGTGGTAGCAGCTTTCCGTAAGTGACATATTTTCCAATCGGATGTTTTGTGCAAGATCGAATACCTTTCCTTAGAGCAATAGGTAAATCAGGATTACTATCAACACCACCAATAACTTCATGATTTGATGAATCCATACCTGTGTATATTTCTGAAGCAGAGGGAACCAGCGCTAGTTCTTGACCATACTTAGTATGTACAGTGTTCTCTAATTGCTCATTAGGTTTCTTCCTCCTTGTGTACACTTGAAGTTGTTTTCGATTTTCAACCTCATGGAGTGTACCAGAATCAGGTTGGTCAGGTTCAGGGACTGTTTGGCAGGATTAGGATCGTCCATGTCAGTTTGAGGTAGTTCCACATCTGGTTCAATAGGTTGGCCAGTTTGAGGCAGAGTCATTGGTGAACTTTTCAGAGGGTAAGGCTGACCATGACTGTCTTGAAGGATGTCAGAAACCTGATATTCTCTAATATTCTCCCCCCTGAATTTCAGGTTTTGGAAAGTAAGATTGATGCTCAAAGAATGTGACATCCGCGAAGGTGTATATCTTTTTAGTGATGGGCGAATAACACTTGTACCCTTTTTGGTCGGCTGAGTACCCTATAAAGATGCATTTAAGAGATTTTGGATCAAGTTTCAATCTGTTTTGTTTGTGAACATGGACGAAAGCTGAGAGGTTATTCTTACACTTGTTGGATGAATAAAAGTTCTTCGAATCTATTGCATTTTGGTTGTTATGCAATAAAGTGAGTGGACGATTCGAGGATTCGAGGCTAATGATTTGAGGCTAATGATTTGAAGTGAGGAAAAGTATGTAGAAGGACTTGACGTGGGGTCTGAAATTTGAGAATCCTACTAGGCATTCTGTTAATATACCTTCCCCCCCAAAAATACTTCGGCACGTTGCTAGAGAACATAAGTGATCGAGCAATAATGATGTAGGAATAAATTGATTACTAGTATTGACCTATCGAGTCGATATTTAACCTAAATAAAATAACAGGATTTGTTTATATTACGAACTAATTTAACAAAGCAACTTAGAGGATTGGAAGACAAGGAGACACAACTAGAAATAATAAGAGTCTTTAGATAACAAACATGTGTTCGGAATTCGAATCCCGAAGGGTATTGTCGGCTAAGGCTACGGAATATCGCTCCTACGTGATTATCGACTAAATCGCAGTAATTTCCTACCCACTCACGGATTTGCTGTCGCCCTAAACGTTCATGGGAATCTAAGTTTAGCGATTACTAGACGGCGAGGATCGAGTATTTGCTGTCGCCCTATACTCGAATCCTAACGTCTATGAACGGCCTAATCGTTATTTAGCTGTCGCCCTAAACGATGTACCATACATTCATATCAACACATAGACATATTGAGACAAATAAGCAATATCATAGAACGATAAATAGTCGAATACAGTTTTCACGATTATCCTACGCCTTAACTACGACATAACCCAACATTCATCTACTTCCGAACACACAAGAGATTTAGCTACTCATATTAGGCATAACAACAACGAGATTCAAATGATTTGAGGATAGAGAACTCATAAAAACTTCCCTAAGAAGTGAGTATGGCAGTTATGAGATGGAGCTCTCGTTCCTCGATCGACCGGGCGTGGCTATGTTGTTGGATCGTCCTTTTATCGTCTCCGAATCCAGGAGCAGCTTCTAGTGTTCTTCCTCCTCTTCTTTTCCTTAGATTTTCGTCTCTATGAGGTTCTCTTTGAGTTCTGAGTAGAGCCTCCCTTTTATGCTTCGAAAATGGGCTAAAACCCTGAATTTTGGCACGTTCACGGCCTCTTAACGGGCCTTCACGGCCGTGAAGGCGGCTTAAAACCCTATTTCTTAACTTTCTGG
The DNA here is from genome assembly GCA_027422505.1 of Craterostigma plantagineum. Lineage (NCBI taxonomy): Eukaryota > Viridiplantae > Streptophyta > Magnoliopsida > Lamiales > Linderniaceae > Craterostigma > Craterostigma plantagineum. The sequence continues at coordinate 7,007,555 of JAPQWV010000015.1, forward strand.
CATGAGTCACGGCCTCGTGCAACACGCTTCACGGCCGTGACGGCGGCTTAAACCCTAAAACTTGACTTCCTGTCAGGAGTCACGGCCTCTTACAATAGGCTTCACGGCCGTGAAGGCGGCTAAAACCCTAAATATTGACTTCTCTGGCACAGGTCACGGCCTCTTGCAACATCAGTCACGGCCGTGAATAGATAAATATTCCTTCGTTGAGCTCTCTGCCCAGATTCACGGCCTTTCGCATGAGGTGTCACGGCCGTGACACTCAACAGACACTTCGATCTTGAGGTACTGCCTCCGTTCACGGCTTCTAACATGACGTTCACGGCCGTGACTTGACCTCTTTCAAGTCTCTGCCGTCGTTCACGGCTTCTTGCAACTGAGTCACGGCCGTGACTTGTCCCATTGTTAGTTGGTGTCGATTCTGCCGGGGTTCACGACCACTTGCACGTAATTCACGGCCGTGAACGCTTTCTTGTGCGTACTGCCATGATTCACGGCCTATTGTGAGGATAGTCACGGCCGTGACTGTGTACTGACAGCTTCATTTTTCGCCGTTTTCGCGCCGATTTTCGTAAATAGAGCCAAGAAATGCATGGATAACCAAAAATATCCTATTATAACCCAAATAATCAAAACAATAAACGTATTAAAGATACGTTTATCATCGAGCAACTTCTAATAGGTGTCGGTTTTTTCTCTCATCTACTCCGTTTTGTTGCGGAGTATCCACACATGAACTCAAATGGATAATCCCATGCTCTAGGAGGTAGGAACCAAGAATAGAATTAAAGTAGTCCCTCGAATTGTCGGTTTTCAGAATCTAGATTTTGCTTTTGAATTGGGTGTTGATCATGGAGTGAAAGGATTTGAAGATTGAGCTTGTTTCTGATTTTTCTTTCATGAGAAATGTCCGTGTGGTTCTAGTGTGATCATCAATAAATATCACAAACCTTCGAGCACCATTCAAGTTTCTTACTCTTGATGGTCCCCAAATATCACTGTGGATCAACGAAAATGGATAGGAAGGTGTATATCGAATGCTTGGATATATGTTTCTTGTGTCTTTGGCTAGTTGGCAAATTTCACAATGACAAGAACTGGAACTTCTATTGTGAAATAACTGTGGAAATAACTTTTCAAGATAAGCAAAGTTTGGATGACCTAGACGAAAATGCCACAGCATGACTTTATCATCATCCGAAATAGAGATTGAGCTAACGATGGACTGAGAGACAACTTCTAGATGGAAAACTTAGCTGAGGAGAGATGTTTTCTTTGAGCAAATAGAGTCCACCGTACTGCTCAGCACTGCCAATCACCTTCGCCGAATCCAATGCCTGAAATATACACTGATTAGCAGAGAAGATGGCCACACAATTCAAATCACGAGTAAGCTTACTCACGGAAACCAGATTACAGTCTAAGGATGGAACGTGGAGTACAAAATTAAGAATTAAATCTTTCGTTAAATTAATTGTTCCTGTTCCAGCCACTTTTCTTAGTGAACCATCTGCTATTTTGACAGCATCAACACTATAATTTGCTTTATAATTTTGAAAGATACCGATGTCTCCTGACATGTGGTCCGATGCTCCAGAATCGATAATCCAGGTCTTTGATTTTCTAATGTTTGAAGTAAAAGCAGAGAAGAGAGTACCTTGGTGTGCTAGCATACTTGTGTGTTGTTGCGAAGTTGTTGAGTTTGCTTGAGGGAACAAACATATTACCAAAAAGCTTTTGCAAAGCATCAAGCTGTTCCTTTGAGAAAGGACTGAACTCAGTTGTTTTGACATCATTAGAGGTGGCGACGTTGGCACGACGCTCTCTACTAGGTTCCAATCAGCTGGTTTCCCATGAATGTTCCGGCATGTTTCCTTAGTATGCCCATGCTTCTTGCAGTGCTCACACCATGGTCTTCCTTTTCTGGATTTGTTTTCCTGATTTTGAAAAGACGAATGCGTAAATAGAGCGGAACCTTCCACATTGGAAGTGTTAGCCTCACTTGTCATCATCAGTTTTCTTCTACTTTCCTCTCTTCGAACTTCTGAAAAAGCTTCTCGTATAGTAGGCAAGGGTTTGGTCCCCATGATTCTCCCCCTTACCTCGTCTAGATCTTTGTTAAGACCAAGAAGGAACTTAAAAGTTCTTTTCTGCTCAACAATTTTTCTGTACAATGAAGAGTCATAGGGACACTTCCAAGTGTAGATTTCGAACATATCAAGCTGTTGCCAGTACCGTGTGAGGATATTAAAAAATTGCGTGATACTCAATTCACCTTGTCGCAGATCGTGAAGTCTGGTTTCAATTTCGAACAGTTCTGAGGTGTTCTCTGAACTGGAATAAGTTTCGCGGGCTGCTTCCCAGATTTCTTTCGCTGTTTTGTAGAGTAGAAAGTTTTCTCCAACCTCAGAAACCATGGAATTGATTAGCCATGACATGACCATATGGTTTTCTGTTTTCCATGTTCGAAACTTGGGATCTGTAGTTTCTGGAATTGCAACTTCACCTGTGAGGTATTCATCCTTCCCTTTTCCACACACATACATGAATACTGATTGTGACCACTGAAGAAAATTGTGGCATTAAGTCTATGATTTGTGATTGTAACGACCCGTCCCATACCGGGTGTCACTATAGCATCGGTCCCTACCAAGACCAGTGGGGTTGGGCCCACCACACTCCGACTGATAGTCTAGCCCCACTGTACCACCATTTAACCTTTTAGCGTGCTTCGTGCACTCGCTCACACGCACCCTGAGAAACTTCCCAGACCCATCCCTAGATTGCCCCAAGTCAAGCACGCTTAACTTCGGAGTTTCTATAGATGGACTCCCGAAAAGGTAGGTCGACCTTGGAGTAGTACTATCAATCCTTTTATACGATTCTTAGCCTGACACGCCCATACATTGTCAGTCTCAGGATCCCCTCTCATTCTGGTGTTGGATCGGTTCGTTCATGTACCCCTTCGCCTAGAAGCCTGCCAGGAGCCGCTCATTGTCCGTGCACCCAGGCACCGGCGATCACTCCCCGCCCTCTTCGGCCCCGGGAGTCACATGCCCACCAGCTTCCGCCTGGTTCGTCCCCGAACCAGCATCGTACTACGAGAGGTTGTGCTCTGATACCACCTGTAACGACCCGTCCCATACCGGGTGTCACTATAGCATCGGTCCCTACCAGGACCAGTGGGGTTGGGCCCACCACACTCCGACTGATAGTCTAGCCCCACTGTACCACCATTTAACCTTTTAGCGTGCTTCGTGCACTCGCTCACACGCACCCTGAGAAACTTCCCAGGGGGTCACCCATCCCTAGATTGCCCCAAGTCAAGCACGCTTAACTTCGGAGTTTCTATAGATGGACTCCCGAAAAGGTAGGTCGACCTTGGTGATATGAGTAGTACTATCAATCCTTTTATACGATTCTTAGCCTGACACGCCCATACATTGTCAGTCTCAGGATCCCCTCTCATTCTGGTGTTGGATCGGTTCGTTCATGTACCCCTTCGCCTAGAAGCCTGCCAGGAGCCGCTCATTGTCCGTGCACCCAGGCACCGGCGATCACTCCCCGCCCTCTTCGGTCACAGTGATGATAAGTGATGAACTTTCCTGGATGGTGACTGAAGGTATTTGTTCATATTTTGAACTGACTTCGGATGTATTGGATTGTGAGGTCATGCCATATTTGGTCATGATGAGAAATTGGCAAGGACAAAGTTTTCTTGCAGAGATTTAGATGTGAGAGAGAGTCTCTGATACCATGTGATTGAGAGTAGTTGAAAATTCTCTACTCTTTTTGGATCGAAAGTACAAGGCTATTTATCTTTAACAAAGCTGACATCAAGCCCTAACAAAGCCATAAAACAGGAAAGCCACAAAATCACGAAAGCCTAATTACTAGCCACAAAATAAGGAAATCCTAATCACTAAGAATCAGGCCAATAAAAAATAAATATATAATAATGACTAATTAATTTGATTTCTTTCAACACATTTCAAATACCATCCCAGCAAATTTAATAATGTTTATGATGAAATGGTTCAGAAATGGGGAATTTGAGGGGTTTCCTTTGAGGAATTTGGGTTCCCCATATAGATTCGATAACTCAAACATTTTTTGACAGCAAAAAAAAAAGAAGAAAAAGCTAAGATCGCAAAGACCTAAAACGTAAGAAAAACGAAACTATTCGCGATAAAAATCAAATCACGACGAATTACAATAAACAAACAATACAATATGAAAGAATACGGCGAAAAGTGATACGACGACTGACCTCGAACTGTCGTTGATCTTATCGAAGCGTATCCCTTCCCTATACGAAAAACGATGACCCATCGACGAGACATTGACGATTCTACCCTCCACTCCGCTCTCCATAGCGGTGGCCTTCATGTTTTCGAGCAGAAGTTCGGTCAGAAGAAAATGACCTGAAAAACATAGAAGAGAAGAGCAGAGACATTTTATTACGTGAGAGCTTATATGAGGCTGAAAAATATGACAAACTTACCGAGATGATTAGTTGCAAACTGCAGTTCGATGTTGTCTCGAGAGAGCGTGAATGGAGGAGCCATAACGCCCGCGTTATTACTTAATTCCAAACAAACAAACAATTATGATGGGCTATGGATGTCAATTATGATGGGTATACATAATATCTATACAGTTGACATCGAAAATATTTCGTCATATTAATTGCCCATTAATGCAAGTCGTGCCAACCGAACTCAATCTTGATGGGCTATGGATGTCAAAGATTGAAGACCATTTTATTATTTTCCCTTAAGGATCTTTGAGAAGTAGCAAACTAGACGGCTTGAGGGTTAAAAAAGATCGCATTTTTACTACAATCGAAGATTCAATTATGTCTCTCGACCATTTAATCAGACATATCGGTGAGAATTCTTGATGCTGCTTGTCCTTGAATTCTTTTATCTGCAAAAAAAAGGTGTAATAACGACATCTTCAATGAGTTCCAAATGCTACTTCAGTTCTCCAACAGCTTCTTGATATCTCTCTGGATAAACAAGTATAGAGAGGCACAGATCAATCCTATGATATAATAAGCAGAGAGGCTTATGACAGATTGTGTTGATAAAGCAGTTAATACCTCAATTGTGAGGGGCGATGTGGTCGGGTAATAGCGATCGATGGGCTGCCCGTCTCTATCGACTAAGAACTTTACGAAATTCCACTGAATGTCGTCTCCAAATATTCCCCATTTTCCCAATTTCAAAAACTTGTATAGTGGAGCTGAGTTATCTCCATTCACCTCGACCTGATAAAAAGAAAAGCCACATTGAAGATAAAGAAAAAAAGGAAAATCTCAGGAATATGAGAGATATCTCAAAAACTGGATAAAACAAATTGGCTGATCGTGAGTCGAACAGTGTGCTATAACACGCAATTTGTATGTGTTTAGATACCATATCAAGTTTTACTTTCTATTACCGAGTGACAATATGAAAAGCCACATACTTTTACTTACAGACAACTGAGTTTTGATCTTCGCTCAATGAGCATAACTTAAGCCAAGCATGGGTGGAAACTACAGAATGAATTAAGCAACGAGTGGTAACATAGATTGAATCGTCCAAACAAAAATACCAAGAAACACTTACTTAATTCATTCATTAACACAGGTTGGATTTCAATATCGTTTTTGAGGTGGTGGGATTACAACATCAAAACAAAGGTAGGATGCAATTGACAGATTCTGGCCAAGTTCTTAGATAACGACCGGAAAAAACCCGAGTCAAGTTTTCGATTTCCACTAACAAACTTACATTGCCAAAGACGGGAAACTCTGACTTGAATCTAGTACATACAAAGTCAAGAATATGATCATTTGTCCCAGGCTCTTCTTCTCCAAATTGATTGCACGGAAAGGCCAGAATCTCCAGCCCTGTAATTGAAAGAAACAATACCAATCATTAAGGAAATAAATCGTGTAGTGAAAATCTGAAATGCATAAACATACCTTTATCTCTATATGTTTCATACAGCTGATTCAACTCTGTATAGTTCGAATTGGTCATTCCGCTGCATAAAATCCAGCCAAAAATATGTTAACACTAAATAAACGGTTGAATTTGTCATGATCTTATCAATACATTACCAGGCATTACATCAACACTATATGTTCACGGGAAAATACACAAACATAGGAAAAACAAGAAGCACCAAAACATTAATCTTTAGAGAACATACTACAAACAAACCATACTGCGAACAAAGCACATAACCAGTAAAATAACTACCATTTGGAAGCAACGTTGACAATGAGGAGCACTTTGCCTTCGTAGGCGCTAAGATTCACATAATTGCCTTGAGCATCCTGCGATCGTGAAACAGCAAATCTACTGATCTACACGTCTTTGAAGGAAATTTTCGAGACATCATATACTTTTAATCATACCATTACAGAGGGGTTTTGCAATTGCTAACCTTGACGATAAAATCATACACGGATTGTGTTTCGGCCATTTCGAATCGAGCTGTTTACCTCTTGAATTGAATCGAATTAAGTAAATGAACAAAGTGAAGAAACGAGCTGACTCTGAGTCTTTCCTTTTCTTGAAGGACTGACTGACAATTTACCAACAAAATATATTGAAATATTATTATTAATCAAATAAACATATTAACTACGATTTTAACTTAAATTAATTTATTTTTACCAAAAAAAACTTAAATTAATTTATCAATTCATTATTCATGCGTGCTCCTAAGATTGCGCTGATTAATCATCAGGTCCCATAATCATATTCATGGCCATAATCACACGCATTGCGTATGGTTTGATGAATCATAAAACTTAAAATAATATTTATGTTTCATCTTTGCTTTATGGGGAATTATTAAGATAATTTATAAATCAAATTAGTTGCCGCCCTATGCTAATAAGTAGAAGTACATCATTAATCCTAAAAGAAAGACATATAAAGCTAAGGAGAGCACAAGTTAAAAGCTTCGGCGTCGATGAGCTTCTCATTATTCTGACCAAATATTTTGTAATAAGAAGCATAAGGTTCTTTTTCCGATGAGCTTAATCTTCCATTGGAGCCAAACGCGGCCTTATCCTTCTTCGTCTTCTTCTCCTTCTTCGCTGCTTCCATTTTCTCAAGCCTTCGCTTTATTACATACTCTTCTGATATATACACATCCATTATATATATATAATAAATGTGTTCTTGAAGATATATGTACATGTACTGTATAAATTAGATAGAAGGTTGCTTTCACTTGTTGAGGAAGTGTTTGTATGTATATATATATATATATATATATAGGAGAGTGTGTAATAAAGTTTATGGGCTGAAGAAAGACACCCCATGGTTTTAGTTTTAAACAAGCTGCTGCAAATGCTGATGGAATTAGACTACGCGGAGTTACCAAGGTTTTTCCAATGTGCTGTGTGAATTTTCATAGGGTAGAAACTGTTCTTGTATTGATAGAATAATCGTTATACTTTCGTTTTACAGGAAGTGGCCTATATATACTACAAAAAATAGATAAAGATGGCAAGTAGCCGTTGGAGTAAATAGAGCAGTAATTCTCTATATTTTCCTATTATAACATCCGATTCTTTGATAAGATTAACTCCTTGATCTTTGCCTTATTTGCAGCCTTGACTTTGGTAAGTTCCAATTGTTGCCTTGATAGGCCAAGGCCGGGTATGGTAGGTTGATCAATGATGCAATTATCTTCTGAGATCAATCGTTTCTTTCTTAGTTCTTCAACACTCCCCCTCACGTTGGGCTTGAATATATCTATTAAGCCCAACTTGATGAGTATGTCTTCAAAGGATCGAGCGTCTACTGCTTTGGTGAAAATATCGGCCAGTTGTTCTTTACTTGTTACGTATGGGGTTTCTATCTCTTTGCTTTGTACTTTTTCTCGAACATAGTGACAGTCCACCTCAATATGCTTTGTCCGCTCGTGAAAGACGGGATTAGTTGCTATATGTCGTGCGGCTTGATTATCACAGAACATTTTCATCGGTTGATCGGTTTTTATCTTTAGGTCCTCCAAAAGATGTCTTATCCACACAAGCTCACTTGTTGTAGAAGCCATAGCTCTGTATTCTGCTTCAGCGCTTGATCTAGCTACTACGCTTTGCTTCTTGCTTTTCCACGTGACTAGGTTTCCTCCTACGAATGTGCAATAACCGGTAGTGGATCTTCTATCAAAACTCCCTGCCCAGTCTGCATCTGAGTAGCCTACCACGTCATAAGCTCTATTTCTTCTCATCCAGATTCCTCGACCTGGGTTCCCTTTAAGGTATTTTAATATACGCTCGACAGCTTCAAGATGGCTGGTCCGAGGTGCCTGCATAAACTGACTAACACAACTAACAGCAAAAGATATATCAGGCCGTGTAACTGTTAGATAAATTAGTTTCCCTACCACTCTTTGATACTGTTGAATATCTTTTAGTGATTTTCCTTCTTCGGAGTTCAATTTTTTATTACTGTCCATGGGAGTCTTTGAGGGCTTAACTCCCATTTTTCCAGTTTCTTTTAGAAGATCCAGAACATATTTCCTTTGAGATAAGAAGAGCCCTTTGGGTGAATGAGCAATTTCTATTCCTAAGAAGTACTTAAGTTGTCCAAGATCTTTAATATCAAATTTGTTTTTGAGATATTCCTTAACTTCGTTAATCCCATCAATGTTATTTCCAGTTATTATGATATCGTCTACGTATATAAGTACCACTATTATAGTTTGGTTAGTTGTTTTAGTAAACATGGATGAATCAGCCGAACTTTTAGAAAAATCGCAATCAAGAAGTGCACGACTCAGTTTTGAATACCATGCTCGTGGAGATTGCTTTAGGCCGTATATTGGTTTCTTTAGTTTGCATACAGGTCTTTCTTGAGATTTTTTATATTGATATCCTGGCGGGAGTGTCATGTATATCTCCTCTTCCAGATCACCTTGTAAGAATGCATTTTTTACATCCATCTGTGAAATATTCCATCCAGAGTTGGTAGCCACCGATAGAAGAATTCTTACGGTATTCATTTTTGCAACTGGGGCAAAAGTTTCTTCATAATCTATTCCTTGAGTCTGCGTGAATCCTTTAGCTACCAGTCGTGCTTTGAATCGTTCAATTGTACCATTGCTATTGTATTTAATTCGGTATACCCATTTACACCCAACAGGTTTTTTATTGTTTGGGAGAGATGTAATATCCCATGTTTGATTTTTTTTGAGAGCTTCTAGTTCTTCCGTCATGGCTTTTCTCCATTCAGGTCTTTTATTTGCTTCCTCGAAACTATGGGGTTCAATCTCATGATCTATGTTGCTTAGGAAAGCGTAATGTGAATGTGAAATTTTATTATAGCTTATGTAGTTCTGGATTGGATAGGTTACTTGATTGGTTACAAAATCTCGTAGTCTATTAGGTGGTCTAGAATTTCTTGTCGATCTTCTTAGATTTGGTAATTCTATTGTTTCTCCCCCTGAAGTAAATGTTGTTACATCGTTTTCATGAATTTGTTCTTCCCTTGGATTGAATTCTTCTGTTGGTATCGTCGCATGAATTTGGTTTTCAATTGATGGTTGAAGTTCAGGAAGTGGGATGTTATCTCGGTCTTCATGATTAGTATTATCCAGGTTTTCATGTGTGTAATAAGGTTTATTTTCAACAAATATTACATCTCTAGAAATGTACATTTTTTGTTTCCTTGGATCATAACATTTGTATCCCTTTTTTTGTGAAGAATATCCTAGGAATATGGTTTTGATAGAATTAGTGTCAAGTTTATCTTGCCTTCTTATATGAACGAAACATGTACATCCGAATACTCGGAGATGTTCAATTTTGGGTTTTCGTTTTAATAGGATTTCCAATGGACTTTTATACTCTAGTTGAGCACTTGGGAGTCTGTTGATCAGGTAAGTTGCAGTTAGAACTGCGTCTGACCAGTAACGCTTTGGTACATTTGACTGAAATAGTAGACACCTTGTCATTTCGAGTAAATGCCTATTTTTTCGTTCGGATACTCCATTTTGTTCCGGAGTATTAATACAAGTAGTTTGGTGTAATATTCCTTTGGATTTTATTAATTCTAGAAAGTTTTTATTAAGGTATTCAGTTCCATTATCGGTTCTGATAACTTTAATTTTACTATTGTACTGATTTTCAATAAAATCTGAAAATTCTTGAAATTTTGAAAAAACTTCGGATTTATTTTTTAGTAGATAGAGCCATGTTGTTCTAGTGTAATCATCGATGAAAGTTATAAAATATTTAAAGTTGTTGTAGGAGTCTACAGGGGCTGGTCCCCAAACATCCGAGTGCACTAACTCAAATATATTATTAGTTTTATTCATAGATCGACAAAACGGTAATCGAGTTTGCTTAGCGAATTTGCATACATCGCATGAACTAGTAGAAATAGAAGGAAATAACTTTTTAAGAGTTGTGTCGGAAGGATGCCCCATTCTTTGATGTACCACATTGTTGGCATGTGAAGATTTTGAGTTGGTTTCGACTAAGTAGAGCCCATTTTTGAATATCCCCTCACCAATCAGGTTCCCTGTTTTCCGGTCCTGAAAAATTACTTTATCTGGTGAGAAGGTTACATTACAATTTAGTTCATTAGTGAGTTGTCCTACTGAGAGAAGATTTGAGGTTAACTTTGGTAGGTATAGCGTGTTTTGAAGATTTTTTGAGAATAATTTTGAGGTTCCAACTTTCTCAATTTGCATTTTGTTCCCATTGGCAACTGTTACAGATTGCGTGATTTTTGGACTTAATGGATTTGAGATGTTATGTATATCATAAGTCATATGATCAGACGCACCCGAGTCAACTACCCAAAAATTACGTAAACTATTTAAACTAGTATTAATCATGCCAGTGAAGTGTTGAGAAGTTGGACAAATACCTGTGCTGTGTTTACCTGGTTTATTAAAGTATCCCGAAAAATGACTAGTGGATTGATGGGCTGAGCTTGGCCCGACCCGATCTGCCATTCCACTTTCTGGCCATTGTGCTTTGGGAATATCAGTCATAGATGTTGTTGGCCCGTAATAATTTGGATTGGGCCTGGGATCAGCCAACATCTCTTTGAGCCTATCATTCAACCATTTTTCTCTTTCCCATTTTTCAACCCAATTTGTTTCCTCGCTGGTTTCTGACTGGGCGACGAACCCTTGCTTCTCGCGATTTCCTGTCGCTCTGCCTTTCCCATCGCGTTTCGGCCGGAGATGGGGGTGGAGGAACCAGCAACCGTTCCGATCGTGACCTTCCTTTTTGCAGTTGTCGCATCTAGGCTTGCTCGGCGCTCCCTTCGTCTCCGGCCGCGATTTAGGGTTTCCACCTTTAGCGCTCATGGCGTGGCTTTCGATCGTGGTTGAATCTGAGTTCATCGCCTTTCTTCGGGATTCCTCCGACTCGATTGAGGCCACCACAGCTGCTACTGTCGGTAATTCTGTTCCCATAAGGATCTGGATTCGAACCTGTTCGTAGGATGAATCTAGGCTCGCTAGTAGTTGATAGACTCTGTCTTGCTCTTTTCGTTCCTTTATTTTGGCCTCCTCGGTGGTATGTGGTTGGTAGATGTCGAGTTCGTCCCATTTAGCCTTTAGCATCCCGTAGTGTTGAGTAAACGTTTGATTTGGTTGCTTCTTTAGTCGAGCAATTTCGTTTTTGAGCTGAAAGACGTGAGCGAAATTGTTCTTCTTACCATACATTGCTTTGATCGCTTCCCACATTTCCCGAGCACTTGTAGAGTCCAGAAATAGCTCAGCGATTCGTCCCTCCATTGAGTTTACGAGCCCAGCCATTACTTGATTGTCGACCATCTCCCAGGCAGCATCAGTTTTTGTCGATGGTTGCTTTTCTCCCGCGGCTTGTTCTGCGGTTGTACTTGTTTCTGTGCCTGAGACGTGATCCCACTGTCCCTTTCCTTTGAGGCAAATCGTGATTGCCCTAGCCCAATTCACGTAATTGCTCTCATTTAGCAAGATAGTAGTTAGTCTTTGAAGGTTGGTCCCGGTAGGTAGATCTGCCATTGCAGTTTCTGAGGTTCTTTTTTTTTTGTTGCGGAATTTGGTTAGGAGCTTAATGCTCTGATACCATGTGAATTTTCATAGGGTAGAAACTGTTCTTGTATTGATAGAATAATCGTTATACTTTCGTTTTACAGGAAGTGGCCTATATATACTACAAAAAATAGATAAAGATGGCAAGTAGCCGTTGGAGTAAATAGAGCAGTAATTCTCTATATTTTCCTATTATAACATCCGATTCTTTGATAAGATTAACTCCTTGATCTTTGCCTTATTTGCAGCCTTGACTTTGGTAAGTTCCAATTGTTGCCTTGATAGGCCAAGGCCGGGTATGGTAGGTTGATCAATGATGCAATTATCTTCTGAGATCAATCGTTTCTTTCTTAGTTCTTCAACATGCTGTGTTCTTCATGCATCTTTTTATTTGTTCGACACGTTTCTCAAGTGCATGAATAGCAATAATTCTTTTGCTATATATAATTTCATTACCAATGTAAGTTTATGTTCAATTCATATTACTTCTGTTTCAGACTCGGAACATCTATTTCAGCATTTGGGACTTTGGGTACTTGTGTTTCAATTTAAGGGTCTTATTGAATAAATGATGGAGCCTTGTACTATTTTATTGGGCCTACTTTTTATATCTAGCCCAAAAATAAGAATAGTTGAAAATTAAACAACCTGGGGAAATATTATGGGAAACTAAATATGGCAGTTGAGTATTATATTATAAAGGGGACTTTTCATTTCAGGCCCCGCCAGAAATTTCATTTAGGATTCAGGACATGTCAGGAAATAAATTAGTTTTAAGGATCCAATTTCTGCAGTACCACTTCATTGCTCTGAAATAACAATATGTTGAAATTTTGTAACACAAAATGATCATTCGGTACCAGTTAATAATCACCCGATACCAGTTCATTTCTGCAATACTACTTCATTTTTCTGAAATAACAATATGTTGAAAGTTTCTAACACAAAACGATCATCCTATACTAGTTCATATAACTTTTATACCACTTTTATAAGTTAGGTCATTATCTCTAAAGTTACATCCTTTAAAATTGAAGTTTTTTTGAACTTAAATTAAATTTAGGATGGACCGAATTCAGATATACCCACCGTTTTATAAAATGGTGACAAGTGGAGGAGATGCTGCCCGGGCCGGGTATGGGTCGGGTTTGGCCGGACCCGAGACCCGACCCGAATAGTTTTTAGCAAACCCGGGACCCGCCCCGCCCCGTCTCGGGTCTGGACCCGCACCGCCCCGGGCTAGACCCGAACGAACCGGGTCTGACCCGCCAGACCCGAATATATTATTTTTTCTTTTTTTTTTAATTTTTTCTTTTTTTTATTTTTAAAAGGTAAAATGTAAAGATGTGTTGATTGAGATTCGAATCCACAACCTCACATTTGTAATACCAAACCTATACCATTAGACCAACAACTCTTTTATTCATAATATTAACAATAATAATATATAAGGTTAATTACAAAATGAATTATAATATAGATATATTATCGGGGCGGGTTTGGCCGGACCCGGGACCCGCCCCAAACCCGGCCGGGTAGAAAAATTTTAAACCATTACCCGCCCCATACCCGATTATTTTAAAAATACCCGGACCCGGACCCGCCCCATTGCCATCCCTAATTATATTCTTAATGAACGTAAACAACAAAACAAAGCGATATCGTCCTTAATATTTTGAACAAATTATGATTCATCAATAATGAATCATCAAACTTAAATAATGATTCATCACAATGAATCATCAAAATTGTATGATTAAATGTGGATGTTTTTGGAATATTAATGACTCATGAATTATGATAAGATGAGGTGTATAAAAATATATTGTATTTTTGTATGAGTTGTATAGATGATTAAATTGTATTTTAGTGTATGATTTTAGTATAAATAGGTGTTTTAAGTTGCATTGTGAGATCATCAATATAGAAAATATATTATCTCCCTTTAAAATCTCTCCTTATATTATAATCATAATATATATAAAATAATCTTAATAAATCATAATAAATATTTTATAACACGTTATCAGCACGATCACGCTCCACCGTCAAGATCAACCTCCGCCGTAGAAATCAACTTCAACCGTCGAATCAACGTCTTTCGAAGTTCTTCAATTTGGTCGAGGTACCGTAATTTTATACTAATCGTTGGTTTAATTGTGGTATACGACTTTCTATTTTTATTAAGGTGATGAGATCCAGAATAGTTAAAATATATATATATATATAAATAAATAATTTTTACTTATATTCTTGAATAGATTTCATTATATTATAATTTTATCTATTAACTTATTTGATTTTAAAATTTTATAGAATCATGTCGTTGCTCTATCTGATGCTTGAAGAACATTTGTTTATATGTATTATTATTACGTGGGCACTTATTGAGATACTGGTAATGTTTATTTGGATGTTGATAGAGTTTTTCATACGATTTTTTTCAAAAGAAGATACTGAAGAAGAAACTATCAAGGATATCAAAGAAGATTAGTTATGAATCTCTTTTAATATTTTGTTGTGTTTTTTTTATTGTTTATATTTTATAGTAATATGACGAACTTGGCAAGCCTCGAATTTGTTGCACTGGATATCAACGGCAAGAACTATTTATGTTGGGCACTAGATGCCGAAATTCACCTGAAAGCCAAAGGTTTAGGTGACACCAATGTTGCAAAACTCGCTAGGCGCTAGCGGGCGCCCAGTAGGGGCCTAGCGCCTAGGCGGCCTAGGCGGGGAGTAGGCGGTTTCTAGGCGGAAATTAGTCGGTATACTTATTTTTCATTTACTTTTTGTTTTGTATATCATTTGTACAAATATTACATGATGCATCCAAATTTATCAAAATCTTGGCAAAATATATTACTACATTTATTCTTGATAGATAGTAATTTAATTTAAAATTTTCATGAGATTAACATGAATAATAATCAAAATTCAAATTAAGATAAAATAATAATAATAGATAATAAATACATCTCTAGCCCAATAAATTTAATTTTGTTAGAAGCCCGTTGAGAAAGGAAGCCCAAGGTAATCAATTAGGTTTTTTTTATTTGAGTATTCTGTCTTCAACCGAGAATTTGCAGCTTCTAAGTAAAATCAACATTCAGTGTCGATGACGATGGGCTGAGGCTGAGGCTGCACAACGAATCTGACCGCGGCTGGGCACGGTTGGGCTGTGACGACCGCGGCTGGCCACGACTAAGGCTGCGACGGGGCTGAGACGGCGACGTGAGGCTGCAGCGAAGGGCTGCAGGCGACGAGGGGAGGTGCACGGTGGCTGCACTGGCTGGTCGCGCAGGAGAGATTTGGGCTGAGATGGTTTTTGGGTTCTTTGCCGGTGACGAGTGCGAGATAGTCTAGGTTAGATTTGGGATTTTTATTTTTTTTAACCGAACGAGAACTCGGGAATTAAACGGGAAAATCGGCATGTACTCGGCCTGGGCGCCGCGTAGGCGGTTCCGACGCCTAGAGTGGCCGAATAGGTGGTACTCGCCTCGGCTAGGGCCGCCGAGCGCCTAGGCGGCGCCTACTCGGCCGCCCACGCCGAGTTTTGCAACAATGGGTGACACCATTATCGCTGCGAAAACCACAACAAATCAGGATGCAGGCGCAACCGACGCCAGTGACACAACCATATCCACCACTCATCAGGATAAGGCAAAAGCCTTGATATTCCTTCGCCACCACATTCATGAAAGTCTGAAAACTGAATACTTAAATGAGAAGGATCCGGCTGAGTTGTGGAAAAGTTTGAAAGAACGATACGACCAAACAACTGTTATCCTGCCGAGAGCAAGGTACGAGTGGATAAATTTACGACTGCAGGATTTTAAATCGGTGAATGAATATAACTCTGCAGTTCATAGAATTACTTCTACATTGAAATTATGTGGAGAAGCAATCACCGATGATGATAAGCTCGAAAAAACATTCACCACTTTCCATCCGTCGAATGTAGTATTACAGCAACAATATCGTGAACGGCAATTCAAAAGGTATGCAGAATTAATATCTATTTTATTGTTGGCTGAGCAAAACAACGAATTGTTGATGAAAAACCACGAATCCCGACCAAACGGTGCGGCTGCGCTCCCTGAAGCGAATGCGGTCTGGCGGAATAATAATGATAATAATCGAGGTAATGGTCGTGGACGTGGACGTGGCGGATATCGCGGCCGCGAACGAGGCTGTGGTCAATGCCGTGGTCAAGGCCGAGGTCGTGGCCAAGGATATTATGGTGGTGATTATCAGTACTTCCGTGGTGGTTATCATAACAATCGTGGTGGTTATCAAAGTCTTCCCAGAAGAGGAAAAGTTATGATAATAAGGATGAGAGGAGGCACACCGAACAAAAGGATAATGATGAGCGATGCTATCGTTGCGGTGGTTTGGGCCATTGATCGAAAACTTGTCGCACGCCCAAACATCTCGTTGAATTATATCAAAAGGACAAAGGAAAGAAAATTGAAACAAATCTTGTTCAGGGTGATCTCGCCTCTACTTCTGGTGTCAATGATGAAAGTACTCATTTCGAGGCCGCGGATTTTCAATAAGCTTGATGTGATTCCCTTATGTGTTATTATCATATGTTTAATTATGTGTGTGTATTATATGCTTGTGTTATATGCATCGTTGTGTTAAGTTATTTGTATGTTTACATGCTTTGTTATCAATAATAATGGTTATTATGTGCTTATTATTAAGGACATTCATACAATGGATACGAGCATGTGCAATGGAGAATTATGTCTCGCAGACTGCGCAACGACTCATACGATTCTGAGAAATAAGAAATATTTTGATCATCTTGAAATGAAAGGAGAAAGTGTCATTACTATCTTGGCTGTACAAATATAATTGAAGGCTCCGGAAGAGCTAGCATTTTACTACCAAAAGGGACAAGGCTAATAATCGAAAATGCCTTATATTCTACTAAGTCTCAAAGAAATTTACTAAGCTTCAAAGCTATTCGAAATAATGGATATCATGTTGAGACTGCAGAAAAGGGAGACGTCGAATATTTGCACATGACAAAAGTGATTTCAAATGATAAAAGAATCGTGGAAATATTACCTTCTTTTGACTCTGGGTTATACTATACATATCTAAGAACAATTGAGTCGTATGCTATCGTAAACCAGAAGTTTACTGAACACAGTACATTTAATGTTTGGCATGACCGGTTGGGCCATCCCGGTTCAATTATGATGCGAAAAATAATTGAAAATTCACGTGGACATTCGATAAAGAACCAAAGAATTCTTCAATCTAATGAATTATCTTGTGCTGCTTGCTCTAAAGGGAAGTTAATTGTTCGGCCATCACCAATGAAAGTAAAGAATGAATCTATTGTATTTTTGGAACGTATACATGGTGATATTTGTGGGCCGATACACCCATCATGTGGACCATTTAAATATTTTATGGTATTAATTGATGCATCGAGTAGATGGTCCCACGTATGTTTATTATCTACAAGGAATGTGGCATTTGCGAGGTTGCTTGCTCAGTTGGTTCGATTAAGAGCACATTTTCCGGATTATCCGATAAAGAAAATACGCCTTGACAATGCTGGCGAATTTACTTCCAAGGCATTTAATGATTATTGTATGTCTATCGGTATTGATGTTGACCATCATGTGCCACATGTTCATACGCAAAACGGTCTTGCAGAATCGTTGATTAAACGTCTGCAATTAATTGCAAGACCATTATTGATGAAGTCGAAGCTTCCCTCGTCTTGTTGGGGACATGCTATATTACATGCAGCGGCACTAATTCGCATCAGGCCAACAAGTTATCATGATATCTCCCCGTTACAAATGGTTTATGGTCAGGAACCAGATATTTCCCATCTAAGAATTTTTGGATGTGCGGTATATGTTCCAATTGCGCCACCACAACGTACAAAGATGGGACCTCAAAGGAGGTTGGGAATATATGTCGGATTCGAATCTCCATCTATTATAAGATATTTGGAACCGCTAACTGGAGATTTATTCACGGCTAGATTTGCCGACTGTCACTTCGATGAAACAAATTTTCCGACATTAGGGGGAGAAAAGAAACAGCTGGAAAGAAATATTAGTTGGAATGAATTATCGCTAAATCATTATGATCCTCGAACGAAAGAATGTGAACTGGAAGTTCAGAAGATAATTCATTTACAAAACTTAGCGAATCAATTGCCAGACAGCTTTACTGACCCAAAGAGAGTGACTAAGTCACATATTCCGGCTGTTAATGCTCCTGCAAGAATTGATGTTTCTACCGAACAAACACGAGATATTGGGCCTAAACCACAACTGAAGCGTGGTAGGCCATTCGGTTCCAAAGATAAAAATCCTCGGAAGAGAAAAGGAGCAAATAATAAGAATGATCCAATCGATGATTTATCTACTAAAGAAGAGTCGATGGGCATAAATGACGATACAAATGAAACTCAGGTACCTGAAGATATTGAAAATAATGAAGAGATCTCCATCAATTATGCCCAGAACAGAATTAGATGGAACCGAGATAAAGTCAATGTTGACGATAAATTCTCATTTAACGTAGCGCTACTTGAAATGAATGAGATGAATGAAAATGAGGATCATGAACCAAGGTCTGTAAACGAATGCAGACTACGAAAAGATTGGCCAAAATGGAAAGATGCAATCGAGGAAGAACTAAAATCACTTGAGAAACGAAAAGGTTTTGGACCTGTAGTCCGCATACCAGAAAATGTAAAGCCGGTTGGATTTAAATGGGTTTTTATTAGAAAGAGAAATGAAAATGGAGAAATTGTAAGATATAAAGCACGGCTTGTTGCACAAGGTTTCTCGCAGAGTCCTGGTATTAATTATGAGGAGACGTATTCTCCTGTGGTGGACGCAACTACTTTTCGTTATATAATTAGTCTGGCAGTACGTGAAGGACTCGATATGCGTCTAATGGATGTCGTCACTGCTTATCTATATGGCTCACTTGACAGTGACATTTATATGAAGCTTCCGGAAGGATTTCAGCTGCCTGAAAATTCAGGGCCGCGAGATGAGTACTCAATTAAGCTAAATAAGTCGCTTTACGGATTGAAGCAATCCGGGCGTATGTGGTATAATCGCCTAAGTGAATATTTATTGAAAGAGGGCTATACAAATGATCAAATTTACCCTTGTATATTTATGAGGAGATGTGAAAACGAATTCGTCATTATAGCAGTATATGTCGACGACATCAATATAGTTGGAACTCCTGAAGAGTTGTCGAAAGCGGTTAATTGTTTGAAAAAGGAGTTCGAAATGAAAGATCTCGGTAAAACAAAATATTGTCTCGGACTGCAAATTGAATATTTGAAGAATGGGATATTTGTACATCAAGAAACTTATACGAAAAAGGTGTTGAAAAGGTTTTACATGGACAAAGCTCATCCACTGGATAGTCCCATGATCGTCCGTTCATTAGACGTGAATAAAGATCCGTTCAGACCACGTGAAAATGATGAAGAGATACTCGGTCCTGAAGTACCATATCTTAGTGCTATCGGAGCGCTAATGTATCTTACAAGTCATACACGACCTGATATAGCGTTTGCAGTAAATTTATTGGCAAGATACAGTTCTTCGCCGACTCGTAGACATTGGAACGGAGTTAAAAGAATATTTCGATACCTTCAAGGAACAACTGATATGGGACTGTTCTTCTCTAATGAGTTGAAAACAAATTTAATTGGGTATGCAGATGCTGCTTTCTTATCCGACCCACATAATGCACGATCGCAAACGGGTTACTTATTTACGTATGGTGGAACTGCTATTTCATGGCGATCAGTTAAACAGAGTTTAATTGCCACTTCATCTAATCACGCTGAAATACTAGCGATTCATGAAGCTAGCAGAGAATGTGTCTGGTTGCGATCAATTATTCAGCACATGCAACAAACTTGTGGATTATTATCGGAAAAGTTACTTCCAACGACATTATATGAAGATAATGCAGCATGTATTGCCCAATTAAAGGATGGATATATCAAAGGTGATAGAACAAAACATATATCACCAAAAAATTTCTTTACACATGAGTTGGAGAAAAGTGGTGATATTGTAGTACAACAAGTGCGAAAAATAAAAATCTTGCAGATTTGTTCACAAAAGCACTTCCCCCAATAATTTTCAGAAGGTTAGTATATGAAATTGACATTCGAAGACTTGGAGATTTAAAATGATGTCATCATCAGGGGGAGTAAATATGTGTTGCACTCTTTTTCCCTTAACTGTGGTTTTTCCCATGTGGTTTTCCCAGTAAGGTTTTTAATGAGGCAACAAGCTAAAACATATTCTTTGAAAAACATCAAAGGGGGAGTATTATGAACAAATTATGATTCATCAATAATGAATCATCAAAATTAAATCATGATTCATCACAATGAATCATCAAAATTGTATGATTAAATGTGGATGTTTTTGGAATATTAATGACTCATAAATTATGATAAGATGAGGTGTATAAAAATATATTGTATTTTTGTATGAGTTGTATAGATGATTAAATTGTATTTTAGTGTATGATTTTAGTATAAATAGGTGTTTTAAGTTGCATTGTAAGATCATCAATATAGAAAATATATTATCTCCCTTTAAAATCTCTTCTTATATTATAATCATAATATATATAAAATAATCTTAATAAATCATAATAAATATTTTATAACACTTAATCAGCTATAGAGATTATTTTGAGAATATTTAGTTATAGAAAAAAGTGAACCAAGATTTCGATGAAAAAGCCTTTTGCTTGACGTTAATACTAAAGAAAAGATCTCTAGTTGAAGAAACATCATGAGGGGTAGATTGGTAAATTCGGAGAAAGTCAAGGTGCATTTATTAGCCTTTTTCATTTATTCGATGAAAAAGCCTTTTGCTTTATTTATTAGCCACCGCACCGACGATTTTTGAGGTCTGTGGCAACCGGCGATAATCGGTCACTGATTTGTTATTTCTTTTTTAATAGAAAAGTAACCTGTAATAAGTGGAGTTGATACAGCCTGTTTCCAGTAAGCGATTTGTGAATGCTTTAGAAGAAAACTGTGTCTAAGAATAAACAACAGCTTAACTTTCTAATGTACACGGTTTCATATTTTAATTTAATAAATAGTGACGACATATATAATAGGACAGATGCTAACCAAAAATTAGCCAGAAATTATTTAATTCTTGAGAAATAAATCTCAACCAACTGTCGGTCGATCGCTATATTTGATTCCTTCTGTGTTTGATTAAATTACGTAGGTCCTCTAAAAGGAAAAACGAAAGGGTTTTCTAAGAAGTTATAACATACGTATACGTGTGAACAATTAGAGCATCACCTACGATTTATCATTTATTATATGTGAATCGCAATTGTCTAATAACCAAACGTATGTAGTGCATCGTTTATGTTTTGATTATATGTGAAAGGAAGAAAAACTTTAATGCAAATGCAACTACAAAAATAATGATAAAACTTGCGTTTGTTTGGGATCTTTACACAAAAGTATCTAGTTGGATAAAAACTTGTAATTTAGTACCCTGTTAGGATTTTTTTATATATAGGTACCTAACAGAATAAATTTTTTACACATAGGTACCCGATCCCCGAAAGTACATCATACAACACATTTGGATACCCTATATCAACACATTTGGGTACCCTATATAACAGAAAATGGTACGACGTATGCTTAATTTAGGTACGCTTTATATAATACACAGGTATGCCTTAGGTACGACGTATGCTATATTTAGGTATCCTATATCAACGTGTTATGATACGTAATATACACACAGAAAGGTACGACATGACTAAAGAAACTGGTAAAAATTAAATTGAGTACCTATCTGTAAAATTTTCTGACATGGGTACATATGTGTAAAAATTTTATCCAATTGAATATTTCTTTATAGATTCACCCGTTTGTTTTTAGTTATAATGAACGCCATTCAATTAAATATCCTTCTCACAGTCTCAAACCGACAACCGATCACTGCCTACCGATTCATCAAGTAATAAATGCTGACGTTATTATTAGAAAATAAAAACTCAAATTAAATAATGTTTTCTTTTTCAGATTAGGTGATAAAAATACAACGCCGAGTGATGAATGATGTTCAGTACGAGAGAGAGAGAGAGAGAGTAGAGAGAGAGAGAGGGAAGATGGCAGCTTGAGGAGGCTAAGAATAAAGAACATATCTATCCTTACTCTCACTGACTTCGCTTGAGGACTTGGTGTAGATCTTTAGTGCAACACTGAAACTTGTTGTTGTATGTTGTTGATAACTGAGATCGATGGAGGCAAATGCAGGTTTGGTCGCTGGATCTCACAAGAGAAATGAGCTTGTTAAGATTCGTCACGACTCAGACAGTGGGGTATATTTTCGTATATCTCTCTTTAGCTTGATTTATGTAGTGCTTTTTGAGCGGGGATCTGATTGTTTTTGCCATGGTGATTATGGTTTCTAAAGTTTGGATTTGAAGAAGATGTTCGAATCTTGACATCGATTCGAAGTCAAGCTCGAATTTGGTCATGGGCTTTTGCTAATTTACAAGTCTGCTGAAGTTATTTGTATGCGTTTAACAAGTGCTTCTTCAGCTGTGTTTAGCATTCTTTGCGTAGATCGATTGCTTGATTAACTCTAGTGTTTGGTTTTTAGTTGGATGACCTGTGAATTTCTTTCTCTCTTTATTATGTTCGGATTAAGTGAATAATTTACCTTTTATGTTTGCTTCTTGATGTGAAAACACCGGAAAAACCGGATCTGATTATCAAAATCTGCTAAGTGATTCTTTCTTACAAAATTCTGAGACTTCAAATGGTTATCATGATCAGATCTGTGTTAAATGTAATCTCAATGTACTTTTGCTGCTTGAATGCAATAAAAAATGTACTGTAGCTTGAGAATACTTGGAATCTAACATGTCGTTTCTCCATTTTTACGATTATACACTAACGTTCTTTGAACAATGCAGTCGAAGCCCATGAAGAATTTGAACGCTCAGATTTGCCAGATTTGCGGAGATACAGTAGGATTGACTGCAAACGGTGACACTTTCGTAGCTTGCAATGAATGCGCTTTTCCCGTTTGCCGAGCTTGCTATGAATATGAGCGGAAGGATGGAAATCAAGCATGCCCTCAGTGCAAGACACGGTACAAGAGGCATAAGGGTCTGCGTTCTTTTTCTCTTGCTATCGTTTCTACAACCTTATCTTTTAACTTAAATGGTCTCTAGTGACACATAAGTCATAACTCTCTGCTTCTGCATTTCTCAGGTTGTCCGAGGGTTGATGGTGATGATGATGAGGACGATGTTGATGATTTGGAGAATGAGTTCAGTTATTCTCAGGGAAAAGGCAAGGCTCGGGCACAATGGCATGGAGATGACGCTGAGCTATCTGCATCTTCTAGGCGTGAATCGCAGCCAATCCCTCTTCTTACCAATGGGCAGCCTGTAAGTTGATAACAAACTCACTTTTGTAACTTTGAAGAATTGCTTGTTGATCTTACCGATGATTATACTCTTTGTAGTTAGTTCGATTACCACCATTGCATGAGTAATTTAATTGTTTTCACATGTTGTATGTGCTTTTTTCTTAGGTCTCTGGTGAAATTCCTCCATCAATGCAAGACACGCATTCAGTGAGAAGCACGTCGGGGCCGTTGGGTCCTGGGGACAGAGTTCACTCTCTTCCTTATGTTGATCCACGACAGCCAGGTAAACAACTACTCTCTCGCATTTCTTTGCTTTATAAATATGTATGTTATAGCTTACATTTTTGTGTCTGATCAATTGCCACAATGCTCATTTTCGTCAGTGCCTGTAAGAATCGTTGACCCTTCCAAGGACTTGAATACTTATGGACTTGGAAGTGTCGACTGGAAGGAGCGGGTCGAAGGTTGGAAGCTGAAGCAGGAGAAAAATATGGGACCTATGAATAACCGTTACAGTGAAGGGAAAGGGGAAATTGAAGGTACTGGGTCGAACGGGGAGGAACTACAAATGTAAGCTACTTTGTTCTTTGACAAACAATGATTAACTGACAAATTGAACTTTTTTCTTTCAGAAGTATTTTTGGTTGACCGACACATCATTTTAGGGGGCTGCTAATAATTTCTATGTGCTGACAGGGTCGATGATGCTCGCCAATCTCTGAGCCGTGTTGTCCCCATTCCATCTGCCCATCTCACTCCTTATCGAGTCGTTATCGTACTACGTTTGATCATCTTGGGCTTTTTCTTGCAATATCGATGTACTCATCCTGTGAAAAATGCCTATCCGTTATGGCTGACATCAGTAATCTGCGAGATTTGGTTTGCCTTGTCGTGGTTGCTTGATCAGTTTCCAAAATGGTACCCTGCCAATCGTGAGACTTATCTTGACAGGCTTGCTTTGAGGTTATTTACTCTTTATACATTTCATCTAAAACCTTGTACCCGTGCTATAATTTTGCGACTTCAGCTTACTTAAATTTTGTCTTTTCTGTTCTCAGATATGATAGAGATGGCGAGCCTTCTCAGTTGTGCCCTGTTGATGTGTTTGTCAGTACGGTGGACCCCATGAAAGAGCCTCCTCTTGTTACAGCCAACACTGTTCTGTCCATTCTCGCTGTGGACTACCCTGTGGACAAAGTTTCATGCTACGTCTCTGACGATGGTTCGGCTATGTTGACTTTCGAAGCCATGTCTGAGACGGCAGAGTTTGCTAGAAAATGGGTACCCTTCTGCAAGAAGCACAGCGTTGAGCCGAGGGCCCCAGAATTCTATTTCGCTCAGAAGATCGATTATCTCAAGGATAAGATTAAGCCCTCTTTCGTGAAAGAGCGCAGAGCGATGAAGGTGAATTGACTTCTTTGGCGTAATTACGAAGAATGAAACAGAGTTAAAAGGGTCTAAGTTACTTGAAACTTTCTTCTGCAGAGAGAGTACGAAGAGTTTAAGGTAAGGATCAATGCACTTGTTGCAAAAGCTCAAAAGATGCCCGAAGAAGGATGGACAATGCAAGATGGGACTCCATGGCCGGGAAATAATCCTCGCGATCATCCCGGGATGATTCAGGCAAGTTGATGATGCTCTGTGAATAACATTATTAGGCATTCTTCCCTTTACCAACTTGTTATAATTATGCTTTTTTTTTGTCGACAGGTCTTTTTAGGACATAGTGGTGGTCTTGATACTGATGGAAATGAGCTGCCAAGACTCGTTTATGTGTCTCGTGAGAAGCGCCCGGGATTCCAGCATCACAAGAAGGCTGGAGCCATGAATGCTTTGGTAAGCCATTGACACTTTCTTTCATGGCCATTACAATACTTGAACCTTCATCGTCGCATGAGGAAACATCTAACATAATCATGTAATAATCTGATCTCTATTTCTAATCTAGCTTGACAACGATATGTTCTTTGTTCTTCAGATTCGTGTCTCAGCTGTCCTCACTAACGGCGCATACCTTCTGAACGTGGATTGCGATCACTACTTCAACAACAGTAAAGCCCTCAAAGAAGCGATGTGCTTCATGATGGACCCCGCCTATGGTAAGAAAACTTGCTACGTTCAGTTCCCTCAGCGTTTCGACGGGATCGACATGCACGATCGATATGCCAACAGAAATATCGTCTTTTTCGACGTGAGTGCTCTGTTCTAACAACTTTTTCTTAGAAGGTTGGGTTTTTTGTATCATATTATTCTCAAATTGAATATATCTCCTCTCAGATCAACTTGAAAGGCTTGGATGGGCTTCAAGGACCCGTTTACGTGGGTACTGGGTGTTGTTTCAACAGGCAAGCTTTATATGGGTACGATCCCATTCTTACCGAAGAAGATCTTCAGCCTAACATAATAGTCAAAAGCTGCTGCGGTTCGAGAAAGAAGGGAAAGAATGGAAACAAGAAATACAACGATAAGAAGCGAGAAATGAAGAGAACTGAATCAACGGTTCCTATTTTCAACATGGAAGACATAGAAGAGGGCGTGGAAGGTACGGTTTTGTTGAATGATATATTGCTCATTACGTTGCTTATGGGGATCGATGTTCTTATTGCTAATTGTACTCAGGGTATGACGACGAAAAGTCGCTACTAATGTCTCAGAAGAGTTTAGAGAAGCGTTTTGGTCAGTCGCCAGTCTTCATCGCCGCCACTTTCATGGAAAACGGAGGTATCCCACCTACGACGAATCCCGCCACTCTATTGAAAGAAGCAATCCATGTCATCAGCTGTGGATATGAGGATAAGACCGAGTGGGGCAAAGAGGTCGACGTTTTTTCCTTTTTTTTTTAAGTTTTCTGACTTCATTCACAGCTTATTACAACGTAGTCTCGCTCGTGTTGTAGATTGGGTGGATCTACGGCTCCGTGACAGAAGATATTCTGACAGGATTTAAAATGCACGCTCGGGGATGGATATCAATCTACTGCATGCCTCCCCGCCCGGCCTTCAAAGGCTCGGCTCCCATCAATCTTTCGGACCGTTTGAATCAAGTGCTTAGGTGGGCTTTGGGATCCATCGAAATTCTTCTGAGTAGGCATTGCCCCATATGGTACGGCTACAATGGGAAGCTTCAGCTCTTGGAGAGGCTCGCCTACATCAACACCATCGTTTATCCCCTCACTTCCATCCCTTTGCTCGCCTACTGTATCCTCCCCGCTATTTGTCTCCTCACTAACAAGTTCATCATTCCCGAGGTAAGCAGACATGTTGAATGAATGACTACTTCTCGTAAAAGTTCATCCTCTCATGTATATGCTGATTTCCTACCCATCTAGCCTTATATGTGAAATTTCTTTCAATGGACGTTAGTAAAGATATATATACCTACGACCTCTTCGTCCGAGCTCTGATACCATGTTGAATGACCTAGTTTCACCCAAAAGAAAAAAATGCTCTAGGAACCGCTCATCATTTTATTATTTTTTTTGGTTGATTGCATGCTAGAAATAAATTAGGCTGGAGGTGGAGAATTGATGGGTCCAACCTATTTAGTAGCATAATAATCAGTAAGCTGACAAAATACGTTGGATCCATCATTCTCCGCCTCCAGCCTTCTTTATTTCTAGCGAAGGAATCTTTACATCTTTCAATGCCATTCTCCACCATAAAAGCAAGCATGTCCATAACTTTCTTTGGCCTACGTCGAAATAACCTTTCTGAAACCCACAGCTTGACCTTAATCTTCAGGCACTTGCAAATCATCTCTCGCGTTTAAGCCCCTCTTAATCTTCAAGCAATTCCAACACAATTTCCTTCGTTCTAACACTCCACTTCCTTTTTTCTCCTTACGTAGATAAGCAACGTGGCTAGCATGTGGTTCATCCTCCTCTTTGTCTCCATCTTCGCTACCGGCATCCTCGAGATGCGATGGAGCGGCGTGAGCGTCGAGGACTGGTGGAGGAACGAGCAGTTTTGGGTCATCGGAGGAACCTCTGCCCACCTCTTCGCGGTCTTTCAGGGCCTACTCAAGGTGCTCGCCGGAATTGACACCAACTTCACCGTCACCTCCAAAGCCTCGGACGAGGACGGGGACTTCGCCGAGATGTACGTATTCAAGTGGACTTCCTTACTCATACCGCCCACCACCGTCCTCATGGTCAACCTCGTTGGGATCGTCGGCGGCGTCTCCATAGCCATAAACAGCGGGTACTTACTGTTAGAAAAATCAATTGGTGATAGAGAGAGAAAAATCCTATGTTGCTCACCTTATGTTGTCACCTTTGAACATCAACATGCCATATCAGCATAGGATGTGTCAACTAATTCCACGTAAAAGATGTCAATCCATACTATGCTGATTTGACATGTTGACGTGGTGCCACATCAAATGTGCTCGCGTAATATGCTCACATAAGGTGGATACCATGGTATTTCTCATAATATATATGAAGTGGATTGATGAGCTTGATTTATCGACAGGTACCAGTCATGGGGCCCGTTATTCGGGAAGCTGTTCTTTGCGATATGGGTGATCGTGCATCTTTATCCTTTCTTGAAGGGTTTGTTGGGAAGGCAGAACCGTACGCCGACGATCGTTATTGTGTGGTCGATTCTCCTCGCGTCGATCTTCTCTTTGCTTTGGGTTAGGATCGACCCGTTTACGTCGGATGCTACGAAGAGGGCTGCTCAGGGACAGTGCGGCGTCAACTGCTGAGGTGGCGGCTGGTGATTCGTGCGGTCATATATGTAGAGAGTATTTGTTGTTTTGTGTGTGGAAGGGAAAAGACAGTGAGCAGTGCCTTGCATTTTGTTGTACATATGTAAAGGCCTGATGAAGACTCTTCTGTATTGTATAAGACTTTTAAGTATATTGTATTATGGCACTCTTTACTGTGTTTATTATAAGAAGTTCTATATGTGGTTATTAACATCGTGAGAAAAATATGATTTCTATCGTTCTACTGTGTTTTGTTGGTGAAATATTTTGAATATTCTTTTGTTCTTCTCAAATGAAATTCTCTGAGCAGCAAATATAGATCTTATCAAGAACAGCAAACAACGCCAACAAAACAAAATAAGACTCGAGGAAAATAAGATTGAAAGTTGGAACAATTTGAACAACTTTCATATTTGAACAATTTGAATTGAAGGTAGTAAAATTCAGATTATTTGAATAATATAATTGTCTATACCTATATATTATTACCACCAACATTCTGGCAGAGAAAAAACCGACCCAATACTCGTCATCACATTCATTAACCAACTAAAATGAATGCTGAGCTTTCCTCAGGTAATAAGGATGAACATGGCGAACGCCTTCGAGGTAGAACGGCGTCTGCATCTCGATCAAGCGTGACATCTGAGAGCATATAAATAAAAGTGACGGTATCATATAATAATAATAACAGAACATAAGCGTTTTTTTTTTCTTTTCAAATCATATCCCAATTTCAAAATCGAGGTTGCGAGAAATGGGGATTTTTCGTAGTAAAGCATTAACGTACAGCTCTTTGGAACGCAAACATCTCCTCTTGACCAGACAGAAGGGAGATAATTCCCGAGGGCGATCCACCCGAGCTAATGCTTCCTTCGGCTAGAACGTCCCGCCTTAGCTTGCTGCCTTCTGCTTCAGTTTCAAACTGAAAGCTGAAACAATATATATACATAAATTACATAATATTAAACTCCATTGTAGATATACATAAAAGGGGTGGCAGTTTCAGGATACTCAACTCAATCTCAATTTAAGGATACGAACTTTCAAAATTGGAGCAATCTTAAGGTCGCCATCAGTAAGAAACTTAATTTTTTCGGGATAAATCCTAACTCTAAGTGGCATCAGAGTTGCTTATTCGACGATAAATCCGACGTGCCAGTTTCAGGTGAGTTTGCAATTTAAGAATACTAGCTTTAAGAAGCGAAGCAATATGGTGACACATTTAGGAATTCCAACGCATAGTGTCACTTGTATTGCTTCAATTTCGAAAGTTACCGTTCTTAAATTGCATCCCCTAAATTACGGGACGGAAAAAGTAGTTGACCCTGAAAAAAAGATGATGTTTATGAAAGTAAATGCCTCTCTAAATCGAAGAGCGTCCCCTCTTCGGTTCCTTGAAATAGATCGTCGATGGAAACAGCAGCCAAACAGTACACACAGCAGTGGTGATTGTACAACTCGTCAACAAGGGTGATGAATCTCCTAGCCTGAATAAGTAAGTACACAGTCGCTCGCTTCTTTCTTTCAAATGCCGTAAATCTGAGCCAAAACGCAAAAAGTAAAAAAAATAATAAAAAGACCGACCTTGTCGCGAATACGCATGCTCATAACGGGAATATCTGATATGAAAACCGTGTGGAACGTTTTAGCAATGGCAATATAGTCCGCTGCTCCAACCTAAAACGATTAATTCCGATGAAAAAAATAAATGAATAGGCGCTATTTACCCTTCTAATGAGCTAAGATGAAAAGGAAGAGGAAAAAGAACATATTACCGGCCTACCACATAGGTATTCGAACGTGAACCACGCAGCTCCATTGCAGCTCTCGTATACTTCCAAGGTTCTGATAGTAAATTGGAAATGTTATACCGCAAAAATAAATATAGAAGTCCCGAGATTATCTTTTTTTATGAATATTTATACCTCCCGAACATCACTGGAAGAGTTTGAGAAGTGACATTTTCTCCCAACTGTTCCACGGTTGTATCCCATAGGGTCTTAAATTCCTTTTTGTTGTTGTCGTCGAGCGGCCATAGATATCGGGTCTGAGAAATAAACCCACAGAAGTAGAGATTATAGATGGAAAATTGGACGTAATCTGAAATACTAATCAGTAGCAGCTAAAGACATATGTCCTAGAAAGGTCGTAAAGTTCTTACCTGATTGATAGGAGAACTCTGTGCCATAAAACGACGGTAATCGATTTCACTTCCAATCAGTACATTTTCACAGTGTTTCTCTAGTTTCAGCACAAGCTCTTGGAATATCTCCTTTTGCATGCCATCCTGAGGAAAGTAGAAGGAATAAACACGGTTCCGTGGGAAGTAAAATAACTTCCAGTCAAATACAACAACTTCAGAAGACAAGAACCTTATGGCTTACTAAGAGTAAAATTAACAAACTTTTAGTCGATTCAATTTCTATATAAAAAAAAAGTCGCCATGGAATATAGGCTAGCTCCTATTCTAATAGAAGATTTAGAAACTGAGAATCGATCAACTCCTTTACTCTGTACCATCTATATTACCTGATTAAGGTCCCTCGGTGCTCGGTTACTTGTCGCCACAAGAACAGTCCCAGTACTCAGTAATCTGCTCATAATTCCCGACAAGGCCACGATAGCAAATACATCAACGGTCTGCAAAAGGGACCAATGCATTGAGCTCAAAGGTGTTATCTTGAATAAATAAAGATATTAGGGGGGAAAAAATAATTAAGGAGTAGTATAAACCTGAATTTCATCGAAGCAAATAACGGTAGCACCTCTTTTGTTTCCTTGTTCATCGACGAGAAACTTGTCGGCAACGTCGGGGAGAATATTTTTCATCTTCATCTCTTGCTTGTATTTTTCTTCTTCAATCAGCCATTCCTTAATTTTGGTGTCAAATGGAAGGTTCATCACCCAAGTTGAAACACTTGACTGCAGAGACTTCTCCATTTGCTGACTCTTGAACACTTTATGCATCAGATCATGTATTTGAAGCATGGCCTGTACAATTTTGATAGCAAAATAAAATATTTTCCTCAAATATTATTGAAGAAATTTCAGATAATACAAGTTGTTGAAGGCAAATTTGAAAAGATACTTGTTACCTCATGAAAGTGTAACCTTCTCCTATGATGAACAATTCCTTCCGTGGCACCGTAGAACATATCCATGAGCATCGTCTTCCCTGCATAAGGCATGTCATTTTTAATTGCAAACTTCCAGAGATCTGATAAGTTATTTTGCAAATTGCAGAAAATGAACGCATCCATAGAAATATATTAGCAAAGGAAAAACGTTAACGAACCACTTCCAACATTCCCATATATGTACAATCCTTTTGGGGCGTGAGGAGCAGTTGGGCGCTGGCCAACCATTGAATCCAACTTTCTTTCTCTGTTCAGATACGATGCCCATTTACCTACGCCTGGCTCAATGCTACGTTTTCTGCAGAATAATCAAGAAGTGAAGTGTCGATTGTCAAGTGAAGATAGTAACTTCACTCTATTGCAGAGGCAACGACCATAACATCACATTTTATTTTTAAAAATATTTGAATGAATAAGGCGATATACAATTTACGTTCCTAATCATACCGGGAAATCCACTTTTGGAAAAAATTGCGTTGTGTGTTTATAGTGGTCGATGCAGCGCCCTCCTGCCTTGCTTTGGCCTCATCCATGAGAAGTCTCCTCCTCTCATTTTCACGGTTTTCTTCCCATCGAGCAAGGTTTGCCTAGGAAAAAGAGAGGATGTAATAAAGCTTGTACATCTCTATCAAGGATAATTAAGCGTAACCATACATGGTATTCCTCCATATCTTTTTCATACTGGTCGAGCCTGCCGAGCAAATTGTCCAAAGAAGAAGCCACATTTTCCTGATACGGATCATTTTGTAACTTACCTTGATCAACAAGACTCTTGTAGTAAGTAAGTACGCCTGAAAAACAAGCTCAGTAAAGCAGTGGAACTAACTAGATGGAAATATATGAGCGTAGACTAATAGCTGACATAGAAACTGAAGAAAGTTCGACCCATTTTTACATAAGAAACATTAAAGTATTCTCTGCACACTGTTGTTCTGTCCACTCATACTATGAAACCATGAATGGTTTCTCAACCGACAAATTTTCAACTAGGTAAAGAGACATACAACACTGCGTATTCTGTTCAGAGATACCAGCTGAAAGGACACAAGAACATAATCTTCTAGACATCATACACAGTTCCCGACGGAATACTTCACGTAATTATGCTCGCAGCGAGGAAGATCGTAGAATTATGATGACAAAAATAGACATAAGAACATCAAATGTCAGGAAAATTTAATCTGGGAAGACCCAAAACATGAGAAACTCCAAGTGTTCACGAAAGCCAATCGATCAGGCATCAGTTGATCACTCTTTTGTATAGAGAAAGAAAATAAAGAAACAAGTTCACCAAATACACACGGAATTCAATCAGGAAAGACATTTAACACCCACTCGAGCCACATTGAAAAGTAAAAAAAGAAAAAAAGAAATCGTCAGAACAAACCAAGATACATTAATGGGCAAAGCATCTTTCTTGTCATTTCACTAACCAGCTGGCCTGGAAACAGCATCGGCAGATGAAGAACAAAAACGAAAATGAGATAGGCGTAGTCTAGCCAGCGGATCACGTGATAAAAATCTGAGCTTTATCATCTTCTTTTTCCTGGACTTTGTTTCGCTCCCTTTAGCTCAGAATCAATGATCCCCTCTCTATATCTACTCTTGATATAAAAAACGAAAAAAGATCAGCTTTGATGTAATCAATCAGCACATGAAAAGAATTCTGTACCATGAAATAGAAAGAATGGTTATGCAATTTTAATGGAGGCGCGTCCTCCTCAGAACAGTAATATTATACCAACGGAACATAACTGACGTGGCCGCGCTTTGGGCCAGCCAGCCACAACCACTTCAAAGACTCCATTTTTCTTTTTCTTTTTCTTTTCCTGATTTATACTTCCAAGTACCAATTCAGCTCGTAATTTAATCAAACAGTTCATCTGCATTAGCATCAAACCCAATTATAACACCCACGCGCTTCTATTCAAAGCGTTTATATGATTGGGTCGGTTTTGAAACTCGGATTTAGCGAGGGAGATATTTCGATTTGATGGCTGGCAGGTGAATGATTATGAATCGTTCAAAGGATGGAACGCATTATGGGTGCATGGGACACTTTGCTTAGCCCATGATTATAGAATATTTCCAAGGAATGAGTAAGAAAATCATGGTTAGAGAGCTAACTAATAGGGGAAGAAAGGTATTATCAGAAAGTCGCCTGAAGTAGCAAAGCAGAATTAAGCCAATTAGAAATTAGTCCAATAACATGATTTTTACGACTCCTCGAAAATAATCTGATTCTTACAAATACTTCTCAAACAGTGTGAGAGTGTCTTTATATACTTCTCAAAAAGCTGGGGATTTCATTCAAACTAACAACAAAACTTGGGAGTTGTGGTAAAATTGTCACACCGCGAAGAAATTCTACCAAGTAAGACACAAGGAACTGGCACATATTAAAGTCGATAGAAGCATAAATTAAAAGCATCAGATAGCAGTCAACAGCAAGCGATCATAGTTCTTGATAAGTAGCATGCACCAAACATCGACATTCCACTAGTTTCTTGCAACGAACACGGAGAACACCTCTAAGCTACCACTGCATAACACCAGAGATAAGCATGAGCTTTGATACACCGTTGAAGGTACGATGACGAGCAAAGAGAGGAACGAAATGTTTTTGAATAGGGGTTATATTGCCAGGTAAGTAGATGAGCATGGGCGAACTTACTGTATGTCGATGTATCGATCTGCTCGGGAAGTTCCTTAATATCAACTTCAAACCTCTCCTGAACCTGTGAAATAGTCAAAATGCCTGATGAACAAGAGAAGAATGCAATGTAGAACTTAAAAGCAGTAATTAATGATACCATGCTTACCTGATTAAGAACGTCTGAATCAGATGCTGAAGAAACGAAAGTAATGGCAAGTCCCTTGGTGCCAAATCGACCAGCTCTTCCCACCTAGCAAGATGACCGAAGAAAATAACAGTTAGCCGCATAAAGAGAAAAGCAACAATAGAGGGTGAATGATTTATACCCTATGTAGATATGTGTCGGCGGAATCAGGCATATCATAGTTGATCACAATGTTGACGCGTTCAATGTCAATTCCTCTTCCGACTAAATCCGTTGCCACGAGAATTCTTTTGTGCCCCTCCTTGAATCCCTTGTATTTCGTCAACCTGAAAACCATAGAGCAATGGCAACATTTGAGATTCTGCGAGTTGCACAGAAAAAGCAACGCTCAGTATTTTCAAGCCTCACCACGTTGATCAATAACCACGACAGAAAGATAAAGAGACAGCTACAAAAAAAAAGTCAATAACAACCTATCAACGGGCATAGATTAACAAATTCTCAACTATTTGAGAATTAAATAAGTAACATGACAGATTCTGATCAGTTCTTGTAGGAGTTGAACTTCCCAGGTTTCATATGAAAAACAGATACTGAATAATCAAGGGTCAATTGAAGCAAACATTGTGTAGCCATTATTGAGACACACCTTTCCTCTTGGGACATGCCAGAATGGATGCATATAGAAGGGAAGTTACACTCCACAAGTAACTTGTTCAGCTCTGCAGCTCGACTAACACTCTTGACGAAGATAACAACTTGATTGAAGTCCAGTGCATCAAGCAGATCATTTAGCTTCCGGTTTTTCTCCAGCTCGGTCAATTTAATGTAGTGCTGCAAGTAGAAAATGCACCTAGAGATAAAGTTCTGTACTATTAGAATAACTGAGAGCATCGACAAGGTCAATGGACCACCTACCTGTACAAGACCATGAAGGGTCAACTTTGCCTCGTCGTCCACATAAATCTCCATGGGCTGAAAGGAAGAAATGTTACAGTAAAAATATTAGGGCCCCATCAGAAAGCTAAGCCTATCCAGAATGAAATTAATTAACCAACGAACATGGCCCTGAGATGACGTCTGGTCCATCAGAATTAACTCCTTGCAAATTCTAAGATACTCTCAACACAATTACGTCACCAACTTTGCAAAAAAATGATGCACCAACTACGAGAGCCTATCAACTTTCCCACCACATCTCTCTACTTCAGATATCCAAAAACACTAGGAAATTTTAATAATCAAGCAAGTCAAATGAAACATGCTTATCAGTAACAAACACTAGTAACTAGTAGATTGTCCATCCCCCAGCCTTTCTAAATGAATCATCAAATGCTTCAGTTGGACAGATAAGGGCGCAACATTGCCAGCATACAGTGCTTCAACCACGGCATTCCTGACAAGAATGACCTTCGTGGAAAGCTGGCATAACAGAAATATGGTAGACTTCAAAATGGAAGCAGAACTGGCCAAAGGGCATTACATCTTGCATGAATTTCTTGCACACAGGTCGAATTTCCTTGCTGAGTGTGGCTGAGAACATCATAACTTGCTTATCATGAGGGGTCATCTTGAAAATCTCCTGCACATCCCTCCTCATATCTGAATATCAAAGAGTAACTTAGATAAACAGAATGCACTAGGAGATGCGCTTTGTCGCAAAAGGTAAAAACAGCTTTATACAGTAATCATACCAAGAGACTCCAGCATCTTGTCACATTCATCAAGAATGAAATGTCTCACATTTTTCAAAGAAAGGTTCTTGTCTCTGGAAAGAGCAAGTATCCTCCCAGGTGTACCCACTACAATGTGAGGGCATTCATTCTTCAAGAGATCTTTATGGATTTTGATGTTGACGCCACCGTAGAAAACAGCTATTTTAATATCTGGCAAGTATGTGCTGAACCTCTCGAATTCATGACAGATCTGCAGTTAGGGAAAATAAATTGTGGATAAGAAACCACTGATAAAAGATCACGTGGGCATGTTTTCATTAATAGAATTCTCAGAGTAAATACAAATATCTGATTTCAGGAAGCCGATGCTATATGACTAGAGCACATGCCTGGTAAGCCAATTCCCTAGTATGGCATAGAACAAGGGCAGCAACTTGGCCAGCTACAGGTTCAATCTGCTGCAATGTTGAGAGAACAAAGACTGCAGTTTTTCCCATGCCTGATTTTGCTTGACAGATAACATCCATTCCCAGGATAGCTTGAGGTATGCACTCATGTTGAACTGATGAAGAACCAAACAAAGTTGATCCGAGGAAGCCTCAGTTTCAATTAAAAAAGTTTTTACCATTGACCATCAAGGTAGGATGATATTATTTAGTTACCTGAAAAGGTACAGCGCAAATTGCTGAATATCATATCACATTACTGAGCCACACAATGTTAAAGCAAAAGGTGATATAAGTCAAAATTTGTCTACGACAATTTCAATAGTGCAAGCTAATCAGAACTACTTTTTTTTTAAATATATGGTCTATCTCACGATTCCTTCTATTCACAAAAAAAGTATATAGCTTGGTTTAAAAAGGCGAAAAGCGAGGCGAAGCGAAAAGGCCTCCAAAGAATATCTTTTTATAAATTAATTGTAAATTTTATATATGTGATATTTATTGCTTAAATGACAATTTTCAATATTATATATAATATAGAAGTTATATATATCATGTCAACGAAAGGAGCTTGGGAGCTTGGGAGATGGACAATGACGAGGGGCTTTGGCTGGGAAGGAAAAAATAATGAAATTAAAATATTAAGTAACCCTAGTCAAAAGTCAACAAAAGTCAACAGTCAACTTTAAAGGCTCTATCCTAAAAGCGAGCTCAGAAGCGCTTAAGCGAAAGCGAGAAAAGCGAGCACTTCAGCGCTTTTCCATCGCTGTCGCTTCACGTATAGACAACGCTTTTGTTTAGTCGAAGCGGTATGGCTTATCTGGAGCGCGCTCCTCGCTTTAAGCGAGCCTGAAGCGCTTTTTTAAACCAAGAAGTATATAGAGCCCAAAACACCAGCTGAGACCCACCCAAGAAAAACTCGACATATATATCAATCCTTTCTCATCTTAGATTAGAATGCATAACCATGTGTCACAATTTGACAACCAGAAGATTGAACTTGCCTTCCGACGGATGTTCAAACCCAGAATCTACAATAGCACGCAACAGCTCCGGCTTCAAAAGGAAGTCTCTGAACCCAGAACTGTGGATCCCCACATAACCCCTGAGGCACAAAGCAGCTGACATGTCAAGTAATTACAAAAGTAGATAGTATTACAAAACCAATTAACATCAGACGATTAGCTAGGTGGAGTAGCCTCTTTGATTCATAGACCATGTAGGGATGATTTAATTCTGACATGGGACAAATTAATCATCCGCATCGAATAGGGACTTCTACTTTTCTATAGTTGCCATAAACACACCGTAATCAGCGAGAAAAAGCCACCTCACAAGTTCGGAAAAACTATTAACTAACAGAAACAGTAGATCTAGCAAAATCAGCCGATGCTTCTATTAGCAGATGCACAAATGCTGACATCAAAATTACTACTTGAACATCTACTTCAAACATAAAAAAGCAAGAAACGTCAAAGTAAATCTGCAAGAACTAAACAAAATATCTGATACACAAGTAGATCGACCACTGTAAATGGCGGAAAGGTACTCACTTCTTAACCGACTCCCCATTGACTTCTGCATTGACTGAGTCGGGTGCTTTTTCGTATTCTTCCTCGTAGTCGAGAAGCTCCTCTTCGTAAGCCTCGTTTTCCTTGATGTCTGCCATTGCTATATTCCTTTACCTGTTCGAGACACACATTAAAAATTGCCCCACAAACCATAATCAGGGAGCGTAAAAAGGGAGAAGCAAATTAATCTCCGTAAAAAGATAGAACACACGGTTTTAGGGCATAAAGTATTCACCTTTGGAAATCGGCGAGTTTACGAGATTGAGGGATTGTAGTTTCGAAAACTCTGCAAACGTAAAATGTAGAAATTGAGATCTATCGCTTAGGGTTTTATTTGAGCAGCTGGGCCTGATTGATTGCTTGGGCTGAAACGTGAGAAGTATAAATTCAAAACCCTCCCATGATATTTCTGATTAGCAATGTACACCCCAAACAAATCAAAATATGCTTAAATGCCCCTTGAGATATACACATTTCATATGTACAGTCCTTTTTTCAATAAAGATATGTACGGTTCTATGTATATACAATAAGACCCTAAATTTTTCAATAAAGATATGTAAAAGCAGAGGCGGACCCAGGATTTTACCACTGGGGTCCGTTAGACTTATGTTTTTTTACCATAAAAAACATAAATATATAATTAAAAATCAAGTATAACTTACGTAAGTCATTAATAGTGGTTAAGGAGGGGTCTTAATAATTTGTGTGCTAGGTCAAGGGATCGAACCTCCCACAATTTCTTGAGTAGTGCCATGAGGTATTATCCTACCACTCGTGTTGGGTAAATTTGGGACGTGTTTATCTAATCCCAGGAGATCTAGTCTCATCTTCGGAATGTGAAGCGTAAGCCCGTAGCTGGTTGAGTGGGGATACTCCAATGTTGCCCAAAACAAAAAATCATCAATACATATGTAGAATAATAATATTGGAAAAAATAAAAATCAATTTCTATGGTTCCTAGTTCCTTCTTGTTTAATAACACATTTATCCTTACGTGCATTATAATCATTCGAATCTTATGAATATAAATTAAAAAATATGAAACCTAAATCAAAGAATTTTAGAACTAATTCGAAAAAATTTAGATGACAAATTATCAAGAATTAAATAAATAAGGTTTTACAATATAGTATTAAAAACCTTCAATCGAAAATGGCTTTTCTTGTTTTGTACTTGCTGCCTTGTTGTTGCTGTGCTGGGGTGCTTTCGTTTCTTGGACCGGTGGAGTTCTCATTTTTTTTTATCTTCCTTGAGCGCTTTTTAGTATTTAAGTTAATGGGCTTATAAAATATTAATTATATTTAATTGGAAGTAGCCCATAACGTGAGGAAAAGAACTTAACGACCCAAAGGTAAAAAAGAAGCCCAATAATTATAATTCAAAGTCAAAATAACCCTAGTTAATATCTTCTTCCTCAAGGCACGGCAAAAACTCCATTGATGCACAGACGGACAGACCACAAGCTATATTACTATATTTTTTCTCCGGCGGCCGGGGGTCAATTGACCCCCCGAGCCCCTACGTAGGTCCGCCCCTGTGTAAAAGTGAAAAAGAGAAGAGGAATTTGTGTAAACCACGCCTCTCTAAATTTCTCTCCTCCGTGTAATAGTACTAGTTATTTTATAGTATTATACAAATATATGCGTTCTAAAATATCATGTGTCCCATAATATGATTATAAATTAAAAATCATGAAAAACTACCCACTCTCACACTATCCATATAATTGGTTATTTATTATATAAATAATTAGAAATACTTAACATTGTGCATTGCACGGGAATGAACTAATTTTAATTTAAATGAATTTTTGTTTTGAGTCCCACGGCTTAATATGTTCTTCCTTTTAGCATTTGTTGTCGTTTCTCAGTATGATTCTATGTCTTGTTGTTTGATGCCTTGGTTGCTTGTTTTCAGTTTCTGTTGCGTCGTTAGTTTTTTTTCTATTTTTTCTTTCTTTGTTAGGCTTGTTGCTTCTCTTTTTCTTTTTTAAGTGTTTAGTAATGGTTGGGTTGTTTCTTCTGGTTTTTTTTTGTGCTCGTGCTGTTGGTCGGCAAGTCTCTCGTACCGCCATTCGCCACCGCCACTGCTACCTATCGTCCACCACTCGCCATCGCCGCCTCTCACCACAGCGGCCCGCAGCCGTCACCCACCACCACAGTCCGCCACCTCTCGCTACCGACCACTCATGAGTCTCCCGTGTGGAGCTCGTTTCTCCCGGTCATTGGGTCAGGAGCTCTTTTCTTCCATTGTGGAGCCCTTTCTTCCCCTGTCCGATGGTGACGAGAGCCTCAAGTCGTTGGACAAGAAATAGCGTACTGTAGATTTGGGTTAATATCCTTTTTTCTGGAATGTTTATAGTTCTTTGGTTCAATTTCGGGGTTTATTTCGTTTTCTGTCGGCTTTTGTGTTGTTGTGGTGTTATGCTCCTGTGAACCTTTGTTATCTACTGGATACTGATGTCATTGGAGAGACTCATTGGGCTATTTACCCTGCATTTTTGTTGATTAATACAAGCTATTATTACACAATCACAAAATCCCAAGGATGAGACTCTTTCTTACTCTTAGGCAATGTTTTAAAACGCGTATTACGCAAGGCGTTGCGCTTTAGTTACAATATTACGTAGTAGCGGTGAAAACGAGCCGAGCTGCTCGGTCAAAACTCGGCTCGAGCTGAATTTATATGGGACTTATGTTTTTTATTATTATTATATCATGAAAAAGACTAAAATACCCCAAAAACGCTAAATCATGTGATTTTTATATTACACTTTCTCAACCACAGCCGCACTTCATCTTCTTCTCGCTTTACTCAGTGGCCACGTCCAACGGTACTAATCCGATGGACTTTCTCTTAGTCGTTGCTCCGTCGGTCTCGACGGCGTCCACTAACGTCGATTCAGATCTTTCGCCATCAAATCTTACCATCTCTCAATAGTTCAGGTATTTTTGCGAGGTTGGTGTTGTGGATCCTTGCCAACTATTGGGTTACCCATCCAAATCGCGAGAAGATTGTCATCTGCCTGGCAAGGATTTACGGATTGGTTTTGTGTCGGAAAATCGGTCCTGAAGTTTCTTATGGGGACATGCGTTTTCCACACGGTATTTTGTAGATGCGTGTGTAGGAACTTTCTGGACCACCGGCCGCTATAATGCATGCTTTTGGTTGCCTTTCTATATGAATTTGGAGAAATTATTGTTGAATTTGGTTGAATTGTGCTTGAATGGTGTAATTCTTCTATTTTCTTTTTCAGGATAAAAAAACTAGGAGTAATCGAGCTCGGCTCGAGCTCCAAAGTATTGAGATGATGGAATATTGAATGACGAAGAAGAATGTAAATAAAATTTCCTTTATTGATTCAGAGAAGCTTATGATTTTACATCTGAGAAGCGAAATATTTATAGACCTAGATCGCGCCAAAATGCGCCGACTATACCCGACTACAAATTACAAAATACCGACTATACAATTGAAAACAGTTAAAAACCGTTAACTCTTTACTTCTTCTTCTTCTTCCAATTGGACCGCTGACCTAAT
Source organism: Craterostigma plantagineum (assembly GCA_027422505.1). NCBI lineage: Eukaryota > Viridiplantae > Streptophyta > Magnoliopsida > Lamiales > Linderniaceae > Craterostigma > Craterostigma plantagineum. Next base: position 7,048,946 of record JAPQWV010000015.1, read on the forward strand.
ACCCGCCCCACAAAGTGGACGGAAGATGTTGATTACGGGCACTTTGGACAGGAGTGACAATAGGTGAGGGCCAGACAAGGCCTTTGTGAACATATCGGCGAGTTGAAGACTTGAGCTAACCGGCAGTAGTTTAAGGTTTCCCAACTGAATGTGGTGTCTGATGAAATGAGCTTCGATTTCGATGTGCTTGGTTCGCTCATGGAATTTGGGATTCAAGGCTAATTGAATGGCTGAGCGATTATCACAATATATGATTGGTGTAGGCAGCTTCTCATACCCAAAATCGGACAGTAGTTGCTGAAGCCAAAGGATCTCTGTGGCCAAAGACCCGATGGCCCGATATTCAGCCTCTGTTGAGGAGCGTGACACAGTTGATTGCTTCTTAACCTTCCACGAGACTAAGGCGGGGCCGATGAAAGTGCAGAATCCTGTAACCGAGCGTCGAGTGTCTGAACATGTGGCCCAGTCTGAATCAGAGAAGCCCTTTATGTGAATTGGAGAGTCATACGGCATCAGCAGTCCCTGCCCGGGTGATCCTTTGAGATAGCGAAGGAGATGGCGAAGTGCTACAAGATGAGAAGTCCGTGGGTCCGAGACAAACTGACTTAGCTTGTTGACGGCAAAACAGATATCTGGGCGAGTAAACGTGAGGTATAAGAGTTTCCCAATGATCTGCCTGTACTGAGAGGCATTGTCCAGCTTTTCTCCATCATCCTCTGTAAGGTGCTTGCTGGGATTGAGTGGGGTTGAAACTGGTTTCGAAGCTAGATACCCTGTATCTTCAAGCAGTTTGAGGGTGTACAAACGTTGAGAAGCAGAAATTCCTTGCTCCACCTGAGCTATTTCCAGTCCTAAGAAAAACCTCAAGCAGCCAAGATCTTTTAGTTTGAATTGCTGCTGTAAAAATGCTTTTACCTCGTCGATGTCATCTAAGGATGGACCTGTGATAATAATGTCATCTACATAGACTAATAGTGCTATAAAATGGTGACTTGATCCTTTAACAAATAAAGTATGGTCTGAATTTGTTTGATGAAAACCAAAACTTATCATAGCCTCAGAAAATTTAGCATTCCATTGGCGAGATGCTTGTTTGAGACCGTAAATTGATTTATGTAAAAGGCAAACCTGTTTACCAGCCGAGTAATTGGAAGTAACCTTATATCCCGGGGGCAAATCCATGAAGACTTCCTCATAAAGATCACCATTTAGGAATGCATTATTTATATCTAGTTGGAACAGGTGCCACTTTTGTGATGCTGCAAGTGCTAACAAAACTTTGACAGTTGTGGGCTTAGCAACGGGTGAGAATGTATCAATGTAGTCAATTCCTTCCCTTTGCTTATATCCCTTGGCCACCAATCGTGCCTTGAATCGCTCAACTTGGCCTGCATCATTGTATTTTACCTTATATACCCATCTACAACCAATGCTCTTCTTACCATTAGGTAGTTCTGTTACAGTCCAAGTGTGGTTTTCTTCCAGGGCCGCAAGCTCATCCTTCATGGCCTGGGTCCAGGCTGGTACATGCATTGCTTCGTGATAGAAACGAGGTTCCTGAATGACTGAAGTGCTGAGAACAAAGGAGAAGAAGAAGTAAAGAGTTAACGGTTTTTAACTGTTTTCAATTGTATAGTCGGTATTTTGTAATTTGTAGTCGGTAAGGTATAGTCGGCGCATTTTGGCGCGATCTAGGTCTATAAATATTTCGCTTCTCAGATGTAAAATCATAAGCTTCTCTGAATCAATAAAGGAAATTTTATTTACATTCTTCTTCGTCATTCAATATTCCATCATCTCAATATGGTATCAGAGCAATAACACTGCTCAAGAAACTCTGATCAATTTCATCGAAATCCATTCCTCTTTAGCTTTTCAATAGACCAATAAAACTCAAAAAATACGTTCTTGATACATCACTCTTGTTCGATCCTAAAGAGTTCTTCCAATCAGCTTCAATGGCGACAGATGAATCCCCGGAAAAGAGCAATCGAACCAGTGTCAAATTCAACACGCAGGACACTTTCAACAATGAACAATTGAATCCTTTCTATCTTCATCATTCTGACAACACGGGATTGGTACTTGTGCATCAACCTCTCACGGGAGACAATTATACTTCATGGGCAAGATCGATGACAATTGCGCTGTCAGTCAAGAGTAAGATAGGCTTCATCGATGGAACAATCCCTAAACCTGGAGCTGAAGATCGCAAATATTTAGCTTGGAAAAGAAACAATGATATCATCATCTCATGGATACTTAACTCGGTCTCAAAGGAGATTTCAGCTAGTGTTCTTTACTCAGATTCAGCGAAGGACATCTGGGAAGATCTGAGACAACGCTTCCAAGAATCAAATGGTCCACGGGTTTTTCAGATCAAGAAAGACCTGACGAATCTGAAACAGAATCATTCCTCAGTGGCGGTCTACTTCACTAATCTCAAGGCTTTGTGGGAAGAAATGAACAATTTCAGACCTTCTTGTTGTTGCGTAGGATGCACCTGTGAGGCAGCCCAGAACAAGTGCCGAACGAAGGAGTTTATAGATCAAGAATATGTCTGGGCGTTCTTGATGGGGCTGAATGATTCTTACAATCAAGTGAGAAGCCAAATCTTGATGATGGATCCACTACCCCATATCAATAGGGTGTTTTCACTTGTTGTGCAAGAAGAAAAACAGAGGCACATTGCAAGTTCAGCAGCAGATCACATGATGAGGCCAATGGCCATGTTGGTCAACAAGAATCCAACAAATCATTTCCACGAGCACTTGAAGGGATCTGCTAACACAGGGCAAAAAAAGGGACAGCAACAGGCCACTGTGTGTTCACTGCAATAAAATTGGGCACACAATTGAGACCTGCTACAAGCTTCATGGCTATCCACCAGGTTTCAAACCGAGAAGTAGGGTCATCCCTCGAACTAACCAGATATCAGCCGAGACATCAGTAATGCCATCAGTATCACAGGATAACACAATAGCTGATCATCCATCTGCAAGTGAGCTTCTGCATCAGCTCAACCCTCATCAGATTCAGCACTTGAAGCATCTCTTGAGTCAACCAATCCCAGGAACTGCACAATCAGATGCAAGAGCCAACTCAGAAGGTCAAGCACCAGGTTTCTGCTGTACCTTTAATATCCCTGATCAAAACAGAGAAGTTTTATGGTTAATTGACTCTGGTGCATCTCGCCATATATGCAATGATCTGTCATTATACTTAAACTCATATGAAATATCATGTACTGACATTTACTTGCCAAATAAGACATCTATGCAAGCTCACAGAGCAGGTAACATCAGGATCAGTAAGCATCTCATACTTGATAATGTGTTGTATGTTCCTGAGTTTAATTTCAACTTATTATCTTTATCCAGTATGACAGCTCATAGGAATATTGAGGTAGTCTTTTCAGCTAATCAGTTTGTGATACAGGACATCAAGTTGCACACTATGATTGGCAAGGGTAGACTTCGGGAGGGACTTTATGTCCTGAAAGAAGAACTCGCTGCTGATGCCCCTAGCTGCAGTTTATCACATGCTTTCTTGAATAAAGTCTCGATAGATACATGGCATCATAGGCTTGGACATCCATCATACAAAGTTCTAAATAGAATGAGATGTGTCCTAGACTGTAATGATTCAAAAACAGAACATCTATGTACCATTTGCCAGATGGCTAAGCAAAGAAAACTCCATTTTGATTCTATTAACAGTTTTGCTCCTTCTTGCTTTGATTTAATCCACTGTGATGTGTGGGGGCCTTTTCATACCCCTTCAATTGATGATCATAGATTCTTCTTAACAATCGTGGATGATCATAGTAGATTCACTTGGGTATTTTTAATGAGATACAAGTCAGAAGTTCCAGCTATTATGGATTACTTTTCCAAGCTAGTAGAAACTCAGTTTAAAGCAAGGATAAAGGTAATCCGATCTGACAATGCAAAGGAGCTGCAACTCACACACTTGTTACAGTCCAAAGGGATTCTACACCAATTTAGCTGCGCATACACCACAACAAAACTCAGTGGTCGAGAGGAAGCAACAACATTTACTAAATATGGCCCGGGCACTTCGATTCCAGTCAGGTTTATCTAAACCCTTTTGGTCCGAATGTATTTTGACTGCTACATTTCTCATAAATAGGTTGCCTTCACCAGTTCTAAATAATAAATCTCCATATGAATTACTGTTTTCAAAACCTATGAATTATAATCTCCTCCGGGCATTTGGATGTCTTTGCTATGCTTCTACTATCCATGTTAATAGAGATAAGTTCGCACCTAGAGCTAGGAAATGCATATTTTTGGGATATCCCACAGGTGTAAAGGGATACAAAGTACTAGATCTTCAGACCAATGAGGTGATTGTTTCAAGGGATGTAGTATTTGATGAAAACACATTCCCACTCCATCATGGAACTGATAATTCTGATTCTGTGAACTGTGACCCTTTTGATTACATTGTTCTACCTAAGATTGCAGCAGATATGGATACCAATTGGACCGTTGACCTAATACAAAGTTTGATCAAATTCGAGTATCTCGAGCCGAGCTCGAGCAGCTCGATACTCTCACGAGTCGAGCTCGAGCCATACGTTTTGATGTTTGATCGAGCTCGAGCCGAGCTCGAGCTTGAGTATATTTTTTCGAGCCGAGCTCGAGCTGGGCCAAGCTCGGGCTCGGCTCGGCTCGTTTTCATCCCTATTACGTAGCGAAAATAGCATAGCGTATTATATGAGTATTTCGAGCAAATCACTTAGGGGGTGTTTGTTTTGAGGTGATCTTCCAAAACATCACTGTGATCTTCACATCACCTCCTTATCACTGTGTTTGTTTTTCGTAGGTGATGAGTCATCACCGTAATGAAGGATCACCTAGGTGATCAGATATTTCAACTTTTGGATCACCCCCAAAAAGCTAGGTGATCCAACATTACGGTGATGAGGTAATATTTGGAAGTTTTATTTGGACAATATTACCCATGATATTTTAACATTTATTCCTTAATATTTTAACATTTATCCATGATATATACCTTTAATCATATTTTAAATTATATAACTAACTATTTTAAAAATTAAAAACATACTTAATGATTAAAAATATAAAATAATAGTGTTAATTATATAATAGACTTATAATTAGTGCATAAAAAAATTAAACTCGATACTAAAACATTGATCATTGTTATGTAAAATATCATCTCAACATAAACATATTAATTCACGTTACCTATATTATATACGTAGGGTTAAATATGTCATTTATGCAATATCATCCCACACATCACAGTGATGATATATCACATTGATCCATATCACGGTGATACCTACATTACGGTGATGCGAGTATCACCGTGATGCTGGATCACCAGAAACAAACACCCCCTTATAATGAAAAAATAGGATAATATATAACAATATAATTAAACAAACCATTTTTACAAGGAAAATAATCCTTGAAAAATATATTACGTTAAAATCTAATTTAGATATATATCCAACTTCAATATAATTTTATTATAATGCATTATTTTTCTAAAACATATAAAAATAAAAAACAAAACTATATTAATTACGCATAAAGTTATTGCGAAAATTTTTCTCTTACACATTAATTTAAAATTACTAGAAAAATTACAAGGACGAAACCTAAAAAAATTATAAAAATATTAAAAAAAATAAAAATGATATTTTTTTACATTATAACACTTCTGTACGAATTTTTACATCATTCTACGCTACAAAGCGCGCTACAGCACGCTTTTTAAAAAACACTGCTCTTCGTTCCAAATCCCCTGTGTATCAATAATTATGGATTTGAATATGCTACCAAAGAGGGTTGAAATATTCCACCGACTGACAAACTTGGATCATTTTCCAAGCAGGGACCTTCATTTAACCTCGCGCTCGAGTTTTTTTAATTAAGAATAATAAATATTTTAAAAATAAATTACACAAAAAAAAAAAAGGCTAATTGCATATATAATAACAAAACCTAGTACACAAGCAATAATGTGACAGATCCATCACTTTGCTTCCCATTGAAACCTCGCACGGCAACGATCTTGAGTTACTTGCATCCTCGTCCTTGGATTTCCTTGCATTAAGAGTTGCATGGCAAAACCCAAAGCACAAGATATTGCTTTCTTCAAACGAATATTATTCTTTCCCACACAAAATCCATATATATAATTGTTATCCTTGCATCTATCATCGTGTTTGATGATACCATAACTTAGTAAAAATATATATATTTCCCCTTCTAAAAGTGTATTAATCGTAAGGAAAAATGTCTCCACCACCACGGTTGCTTCATGGGACACTTAACGTAACCATATTCGAAGCTCAAAAACTCCACGGAGGATGCGGCGGATTCGACTTCTGCGGCCCGGTACCATCGTCGTCGCGCTATTTTTATTCCAATATTTCGTACTTACTAAAAATCAAATAAATATCTTTAGTCCAACCATATGCTTAATTTGATTGATTTTTTATCCACTGTAATATATATCGTTTCTGTATCTCCACTGTTATGGGTCCGATGATTTGAAGACTGGCGACCCTCGGAAGATGACCAAAAGATTTCTTTCCAATCTCAAGAAATACGTGCTTTGTAGTCCTGAGGTATAAAACATAAAATACACGCTTGTTGAAGCAATGATAAATAAATTGGAATGTCTTGTATTCTATTTATTATTATTATTATTATTATTATTATTATTATTATTATTATTATAAAAGGTCGTAGGTTCGAGAATCTACGCATCGATCGACCTCGACCGAACGAGGGTCGCTCGGACACGGATGATCGCGAACGATCCCTCGAACCCTCGTTGGTACGAGGATTTCCGAATCTACTGCGCGCACACGATCTCCAACGTGATCTTCACCATCAAAGAAAACAATCCCGTGGGGGCCACGCTGATCGGGCGGGCCCACCTTCCCGTCGAGGAGCTCGTAACCGGGCGGACCGTCGAGCGTTGGATACCCATACTCGACGAGGAGGGAAAGCCCATCCACGGGAATTCGAACGTACACGTGAAGCTCCAGTTCCTCCACGTTTCCCGAGAGGGCAACTGGTCCCAGGGCATCAAAACCCCGAGGTTCAACGGCGTGCCCAACGCCTTCTTTCCTCAGAGACGAGGCTGTAGGGTTTCCTTATATCCCGACGCCCACGTGGTAGACGATGACATCACGAAGTTCCTGAGCTCTGAGGGCGTCTACGAGCCTCGGCGGTGCTGGGAGGACATTTTCGAGGCGATAAGCAGCGCGAGGCACTTTATATACATAGCTGGCTGGTCGGTGTACGCAAAGATCTCTCTCGTGAGGGGCCGCGAAGGCCAGAGCATTAGCCTCGGAAACCTACTGATAAACAAGGCTGACGAGGGCGTGAGGGTGCTCGTGCTCGTGTGGGATGATCGAACGTCCGTCCCCGAGCTCAAGAGGGACGGGCTGATGGCGACCCACGACCAGGAGACCAAGGTTTTTTTCGAGAACACTAGGGTTCGTTGCGTGCTGTGCCCTAGGATTCCCGATAGCGGGAATAGCGTCGTTCAAGGGTTCGAAGTCTCGACCATGTTCACGCACCACCAAAAGTCCGTCGTCGTGGACGCCGAAGATCGGAGATTATTAGGGTTTTCGGGGAAGAAGAGGGCGATAGTCGCATTTCTCGGCGGGATCGACCTGTGCGACGGAAGGTACGACACGAGGAGCCACTCACTCTTCCGAACCCTAGACTCGGTCCACCGCGAGGACTTCCACCAGCCGAACTTTCCGGGCGCTTCGGTTAAGAAGGGCGGACCCAGAGAGCCGTGGCACGACGTCCACTGCAGGCTCGAAGGGCCCGTAGCTTGGGACGTGCTGTACAACTTCGAGCAGAGGTGGAAGAGGCAGGTGGGGAACACCGGCGGCGGGCTTTTCTCCCTCGACGAGCTCGGCGGGCTCGTCGTCCGGCCCGCGGAGCTTCCTCAGAGCGCAGATCCCGAGGATTGGTGCGTGCAGATATTCAGATCGATCGACGCGGCGGCGGCGGCCAACTTCCCGAGTTCGCCAGAGGGGGCGGCGGAGGTCGGGCTCGTGGCCTCAAAGGGTCGGGTGATCGACCGGAGCATTCAGGACGCGTACGTCCAGGCCATTCGCAGGGCGAAGAGCTTCATATACATCGAGAATCAGTACTTCCTCGGGAGCTCGTTCGACTGGAGGAAGGACGACGACGTTGCGGTCGAGGACGTAGACGCCTCCCACCTCGTGCCGAAGGAGCTCTCGCTCAAGATAGCGAGCAAGATCCGAGCCGGGGAGAGGTTCACGGCCTACATCGTGGTGCCCATGTGGCCCGAGGGCGTGCCCGAGAGCGGCTCGGTCCAGGCAATCCTCGACTGGCAGAAGAGGACCATGGAGATGATGTATGCGGACGTCGCCGACGCGCTGCACGAGAAGGGAATCTATGACGCCGACCTCAGGGAGTATCTGACGTTCTTGTGCCTCGGGAATCGGGAGATTAAGCTTCCCGAAGAATACGAGCCCACCGAGAAACCCGAGCCCGACACGGATTACAGTCGGGCCCAACAGTCGAGGCGGTTCATGATATACGTTCACGCAAAAATGATGATTGGTACGTCGTAATAAAATAATAAAGAGGCAAATCAGAGGCTGACCTGCCCTGGGGCAGCTATAGAGGCTAGGGTTGGGACACAACCCTGCATAGGCCCCTGCCCTAGGGAGTTAAGTCATCATCAGACTATAGTCTCTACCTATCACCAAGGTCAACAATACAACGGTTTATATTCGTTTTTCTATTCTATATCGTGACAGTGGACGATGAGTACATAATCGTCGGGTCGGCGAACATCAACCAGAGGTCGATGGACGGGGGACGGGACTCGGAGATCGCGATGGGCGGGTTCCAACCGCGCCACCTGGCGGCCAACGGCGAGCGGCCGAGGGGACAAGTTTTCGGCTTTCGAATGGCCCTGTGGTGCGAGCACCTCCTACGCGAGGACGACACTTTCTTGAGGCCCGAGAGCGTAGAGTGCGTGCGCAACCTCAACGCCATTGCGGATAGAAATTGGGAACTGTATGCGGGCGCAACGGTCGGCGAAGATCTCCCGGGACACCTTCTCAGCTATCCCGTGCGCATTTCGAAGGACGGGCGGGTCGGCGAGATTCCCGGCCACGGGTTTTTTTCCCGACACGAAGGCGAAGGTTCTCGGGAGCAAATCGGATTACCTCCCGCCTATTCTTACAACTTGATTGTTAGTCTGAATTTGATGATGTCAAATGCTTCATCTTGAAAGAATGGCTCAATTTGAAAGATGCAATCTTTGCATTTGAATGTAATAGAGATTTAGCTTTGAACACAAATCAAATTAAAAATGGCTTTGGATCTGAATTGTTATTGTAATGTTGGCTTGGCACAATTGGGTCCACGTTTCTCCTGTCATCTTCTCCATTGGAAACTATCCACCAAATTAATCGACTTTGCGTGCGCCACAATATATAATTTTTATATACAAGTAAAAAAAGCTAAATCAATTTCACGCTTAGGAACAACGAGGAAGATTCCCCAAATTTGCTGCTATTTTCGCTCCTCACTCATTCGATTCGATTATTCTTTGAGTTTTACGAGGCAATTGTTTGAGGAACGATGTCGAGCAGCTGTTGTTTTTGCAGCAGGCCCATGGATTTACGTTCAGCGAAACTTCCCATATCTACGAAAGGATTAATTTCGATTAGGTCGAAGAGGATTGGCGTTGCAAGAGCCTCAATCGTTGAGTCAGCTGGGAATTCGAATTTCGCGCAGCGCATGGAACGGGCGTGGTTGATTTCTCAGGTAACTGAATGCCTTCTAACCTATCAATCGAAAATCTGTTGATTATACGCATTTTTCCCGTTCTGAGATTCTTCTGCTGCTTTGAATGTGTTCATCATAATCCAGTTTTAAAAAAATTGCTAATATCTCTGGCTCAGGATTGAACCAATGAAGTCTCTCATATTTGCTTTCGTTCTGTTCGATGTTTTTACCGAGAGAATCTCATTAAGCACAATAAAACGCCCAACTGAGGTATTAAAATCGACAAATCTCAGTAGCCAAAAAGATAGCAAGCGAACTGGCCATCATATACAATAACATGCCAAGATTTCGGAAACTCCTCAATCTTGATAATCTATCTACATCATCATCGTTATATGTTTTTTTATTTCTAATTTCAGCAACCAAGGCCCATCGTATGCTCCTCGTGCGAATCGAAGGGGCAGGTCGAGTGCAAGTGGTGCAATGGGACGGGTTTTTTCGTCCTCGGCGACAACATGCTATGCCAAGTCCCTTCTAGAAACACTACTTGTGTCATATGCGCTGGAAAGGTAATGCGTACGAATCAAGATTGTTTCTTTATTGCATGATCGGTTCTTTTACTACATTCTTTTGGAAAAAAAAATAAAGAAAATGTAATTGTGATTTGTTTGGCTTAAATTACCTGCGTTTGCTTCCCCTGTTTTCGTTAGGGTTCTGCTCGTTGTTATGATTGCAGAGGGACTGGTTTTCGAGCAAAGTGGCTCGAGAACAAATGAGTAGGAAAGGAAAGATCGTCGATTTATATGAATTTTTACCGTCGATGTGTTGGATTCATAGCGTTGTGTAGTGCAACATTCGATTCTGAAAAATCGATGTAAATCCCACAGTATTGTATGCTACCCATTTTCTCGGTCATGAAATGGAAAGGCGAGTATTCTGAAACTGAATTTCCGACACTCGACGTTATTTTTTAGTGCGAACTACATTTATTGCAGGTATAGGTATACTAAAAGGCTTCGAAAGCGCTTATTACAATTCAACGTTCGAACTTCGAAAATAAACCACCGACGAAGATCAAAATCACGGGGACAACCTTTGCGGGTCCCGCGGGAAGAGCGACGTTTTGCGTATGTTGTTCAAACCGCAGAATAGCATCACCACTCGCTCTAACCCCACTCCGAATCCTCCGTGGGGAGGTGCACCGTACCTTTTTTCATCCAAACCGCAAAATAAAATTCGATCGGCTCTAAGAAACTAAAAAAAAGGCGCAAAATACGCACCTGAAGGAATCGATATACGTCGAGATTGTCTTCACGTCGATTCCGCGCGCTTCCGCCCGCTCGGTCAATAACTGAGACACGTGGACGCGCTGAGCGCCCGATATAATTTCCTCGCCTGTTGAAGAAAAATTATAAGAATTGGAGTCTGTTAATTTTAGTTGATTTCATTAGGCTAGACTTAATTTCTGGGTACTAATACTTTTTTCGCATACTCCATGCGTGTGCTTAAAATATACTTATTTTTTATGTTACTTTTAATTTTGAGATTTTTAATTTTTAATGTTAATAGATGAAATATAACTTTTAAAAATTAACTAAATTAAAGATAAAGTGGTTAAATGCAAATAAATTGACCGACCAAAATGACCGTTTATAGTCCACCCATCACCTTAATATAATAGAAAGAACGTAGGTGAAGAAACTATTATTACAAGATTACGACGAACACTTTACCTCGAATGAAGACGTCGAACGAATTGCTATACTTTGGATCGTCGTAGCAAGGCATCGTATAGAACGGCCGGACAGCTAAGGGATAACGGTGGAGAATGTAGAACTCCGTGCCATACCTTCACGCGACAAAAAGAAAAAAAAAGGCGAATACGGATAAATGTTGACGGAAGAATAGATTTTATGTAAGCGACAAAATATCGGCGTACTTCTCAAGTACGAGCTGGCCGAGTTTTCTTTCCGACTCCGTGTTGAGATCTCCGAAGGGATCGATTTCAATCCCGGCTTCCTAAGATGGACAAATTACGTATGAAACGTAATTAGAAAATTTTTTACCGTTGTAAGATATATCGAAAAACTGTTACCTTCAGCATTTGAACCCCCTCTTGGAAAGTAAGTCGTAAGGTCTTTCGTAGGTACTGCAAATGCACGAAAGCGTCGACGGTGAGTAATGAGGCGCCCCGCAATTTTCATGACAATTGCATAACGCCTAGACGGCCTAGACCTAGGTGGTTTATGTGCAGAAATTAGATGATATACCTATTTTTTTATATTATTTTGATTTTCCGTATATGAGATATGCTACTACCGAAATACATGTCCATGAAATTTATTCAGATGTTCTAAATAAAAATTTCAATACAAGGAATGCAACATTACTACAGACATTTTTCTTTCTTTAAATTAATCGGTCACCGATTAATCAGCCGCCTATCCGATTTTTAGCCATGGTGGAGCTGAACGCCGCCTAAGTCGATTTTTACAACAACGCCGCCTAAGTCTCCATCATAATATTTATTTAGACAGAATGTTTATTTCATTCAGTATATATGTATATATATAGTGTGACCTGCAGCTTCTCAAAGGGATACTGGCGATTCACGGCTTCGAGCTCCTCGGCGCACCTCTCGTTCAGACGATCGAACATCGTGACGAACAATCCGTCGATAACGTCCATCACCTGACAACAAAAAACAAATTTAAAGTCGTCCCATAATTCGAAAAAAAAGGTGTAAAACTATTTACTACCTCCGAGTAGTGCTCTTTGAGTTCCATTTCTACGTCGAGGCCCGTAAACTCGCACAAGTGCCTGTGGGTGAATGAGTCCTCGGCCCGAAAGATGGGGCCCACCTCAAAAACGCGCCCGAAATCGCCGCATATGCTCATCTGCTTGTGGAGCTGTGGCGACTGCGCCAAACACGCCGGCGTCCCTTTGTAGTCCAATCTGAAGACGGACGAGCCGCCCTCGCTCGCGCCGGCCATTAATTTCGGTGTGTGGATTCCTACGAATCCTTCGCTCAGCAAAAATTCCCTAAATATCTGCATGCACGCGTAATAATAGCTCGGTAAGAAACGGTCAACGACGAATGTATTTGTCGGAGAGATTAACTATGGAAATCATGTACTTGCATTTAAAGGGTGATTACATAAACAAATGGTTAATTTAACACGTGACCAAACACTTGAATATGTCATAAACCCACGTTTAAAATAGCCAAACACATGAACCAAACAAGGCAAAAGTTGGAGAGAGTGCGTTATATTTTAAGTTCATCTTTTTTATTTCCAGCAGCACCTTACGTTTAGGCTGATTTATTTCTTATATAACCTTAGACAATTTATATATTTTATTTTCAGCATGACCCTTATGTTTAGGTTGATTTATTTCTTCTATAAACTTAGACGCGCGAGGATTCTTTCTCAATATCTCTGCGTTCTGGGCTGCGATACCATGATCACTGATTACTTATTTTTACCTGAAAAGCTTAATATTTAACGGAGTGTAATCATATTAAATTTATATATATATTTTTTTTTCCAATACAGACGTGTGAGTACTACTTACATTCTCGACCTGGCATTGAATTCGAAAAATTCCTTGATTGGCGGGAGTGCGCACGTCGAGGACTCTGAAGTTCAAACGTGTGTCCTGATTCACACGAACGAGCTGCTCGCCCGCCTACGTAAACGAAGGGGTACATTCCGATTTAAGTTTAAGACAACCCTTGGCAAATATGTCGGGAAATTTTACGAGACTACAGAGAAATCTACCCGCAATGCCTTTTCTATCTCGACCTCCGACCTCGCAGCGTCTTCGATGTGAATAGGCAAATTCGCAATCGCCCTGTCGACGCAGTAGATCTTCCTTACTTGAATTTCCACCTTGCAAAGATTCGATTTTTTTATAGCCTCGATCACAAAGAAAGAAAAAGAAAAGAAAGCGCAAAGCGATCGAAAAGGCGGGAAATAGAAATATAAAAGAAAGGAAACCTGCTGAGTTGTCCCCTTAATCGCCTGCCCGGGGAGCGAAACGACTCCATGGACGTCGACTATGCTCTCGCGGCTCAGCGAATTGGCGAACCTAACCATCTGTGGGCTCACTAAGTCCTTAGCCACGGTCACCACGCACTGAACCGTTCGGCCCCTCTCTCTAACGACTATAAAGGCCATCTTTTTTCCCGACGGCCCTGACCGCGTGGGCCCGCCCGCGGACCAAGACTGTGTTATCCTTCGATTTCTCGTCGAGATCTTTGATCTGAGTCCACTCTTTGCCTGACACTTGTTTTGATTGGAGCTCGATTAAGGGAACCTCTCCGTAGTTGGAGGCTAATGGGTCTTCCTCATCGCCGGCGCCGGAGACGGCTCCGGCGACGTCTCCGGCGGGTTCTTGGTGGTCGGGCTTGGGCAGATCTTTCTTGGTGAGGGTTTGCTCGGAGTGGGGCACGGCAGGGGTTTGGAGTGATGGGTCTTCTTTGGACGAAGGCATTCTCTTTCTTTCTTTCTTTCCTTTTTTCTTTCTTTCTTCTAAAAGGAGGTGTTTGTAAGAATGTTCGTTTTTGGGTATTGGGAGAACGTGATAAAGGTGGCCGTTTTATGACATGACTATTTCTTTCGGTTATTCCGTTCTATTGTTGTGGATCAATGTTGCCCAAATCTTCTGAAGAATTAGTCCTGAGGTAGTTGGCGATGGAAAAGTAACAATATTAATGTCAAATTTCGCCGATTGACATATAAACATAAAAGATCAAAATGAGAAACTAACTCTTTTTTCTCAACATTCGCAAGTGTACGAAAGCTAACTTTTTAGCTCATCGAGTAAACGACTCAACAAGCTCCAACATATCATTTTTCGAAAATGAGCCGCGACTCGTTTATACCCCAAAATACGACAATAGTAAAACTAAAAGTAGATTCAATTTTCGAATAAAATATCTCCTACTACGCAAAATTCATGATAGCAAAACAGAGAATGTAACATATTACACCACACACATCTACTTAATACAAGAAGAAACTAACATACTTCCAAAAGCACAGATCACTCTGTGATGTGATGTGATTTCCCTAAAGCTGGAGAGAAATATATTTTTAAGAAGGCTTTGGGAAGTGATTAGACAAAAGCTTTGCAATGCCCTGAAAGTTGACCATGTCGTTCCCATCGAAGATCGCCTTCAGTTTGTCGTCGCAGAAGATTTCCCTCTTGTTAGATGGATTCTGCCAAATAAAATGACATAAGAATCAATGTCACTGCAGCGAAATCATTATCTGAAATGGAGATTTAAGATAATGGCAAAACCAGTTAGATAAAGGCATCTTTAATGAGAGAAGAAGATAAAAAAAATCAAAACTTGTTATGAACATTCAAGACCAACATTTCAAGGCAAGATCAGATCAGCCATAAAAGGATTTGAGAACCGTGAAAAATGAAGGGCACATTAATGAAATCAAGCTCACGAGTCATGACTAAACAGATCGGTTATTGACATCTAAAACGAAAAATTGCATGTAAATCAGTACTGGTAGCATATTTCATACGCAGCTCCCTTTCAAAACCATTCCACGAACTCCATCACTCTGCTGTTTTCATTTTCCTCAACGATTAATATCCTCACAGCAACAAGAGCCATAGGATAAAAACATAACGTATATGTATTTAGTGGTACCAAAGCATTGAGAGACGCAGAACAAAATCACAATGAACACAAAAGAAAACACATACGCAGCATCGGGTTATTTTTACGACCTGAAGATTGTTAGACTTCACGTATGCCCAAATCTTCTTAACCGCATCAGATCGAGAAGCCTGGGGAGAACCTAAGAACTTGGCCAGCGCAGGGGAAACCGTATACACCTTCAGTATTCCCGGAACCGCCTTAGGCTTCGTCGCAGCGGCAACGGAAGCGGCGGAGGATGCTGACTTGGCGGGGGCGAAGAGAGGTCCGCAACGGCGGAGGAAAACCCTAGCTGATGACGCCATCGTTCGTCTTCTTTTTGCTCAAAACCCTAGAGAAAAACGAGGGTATAAGGAGATTTTTAAATCGGCTTTGTCTGAAACTCTACCGAGGGTTTGGGTTTTTATGATTTCATCAGCTGAGTGCGGGAAATTAGAGGTACCATTGATGATATGTAGAGTACAACCCATTATCATGCGTTCTCACCAGGGGTATATATGTCAATTCATGGTGTGTTAATGGTATTTCGTAGGGGTGGTAAACAGGTCGGGTTGGGTCACCTTCGGGTTCAACCCGTTTAATAAATGGGTTGAAAACTTCAACCCTGACCTGACCTGTTTACTTAAACAGGTTGAAAAATCAAACCCAAACCCAACCTGCTTTAACCTTAACCCAACCCGCCAACCCGTTTAAAATTGAAAAATAGAAAAAAAAACAAAATTCAGAATTATAAATCCAAATTAAACAAAAAAAGGAGAACTAATGCAATTTTTTTTCTAAAAACATCATGTGTGAGCGTTAGAGTGGGTAGAGAATTAGGGTTAATCATTTTATTTTATTGATATTAATAATATGTTAATAATATACATTATTCGGGTTAAATGAGTTGATTTCAGGTTGATTCCGGGTTGATTTCGGGTTGAAATCCAAACCCTAACCTAACTCACTTAATAATTGGGTTGGGTTCGGGTTTACCCATTTACATAAACACGTAAAAAATGCTAACCCGAACCTGCTATTTTCGGGTGCGGTTCGTGTCGGGTTGGCGGGTTGGGTCGATTGTTAACAGCCCTAATATTTCGTGCTAAATTATCTATCTATTATATTAAATAGATGATTTTTTTTTTAAATTTTATCCTTCATATTTTAGATCATTATAATATCTTAAAATTTTACTTGTTAAATCTTTAAATTCAATTAACTTGACTTTTTTTGCACATGCATTTAATGTGCTAAATATACAATTCATAATTAAATCCCCATTCACAATTACCATTTATCTTTAATTTTTTAGTTTATTCAAAGATCAATTCTTTATAGGTGTATCTACATAAAAATACCCATTTATATAAAAAATTTGCAAGTCAGACCCCCTGTCAGAAAAATTTTCATTTAAGTACCCGTTCGATTGTGTGTACCATTTTCTCGGCCTTGATGGACCTTTTTGTATGTGTATTAAGTACCATATCACGCGTTTATATGATCATATGGTACATATATACGGTCTATATAGTACCATAATGTGTGTTATATGATGTACCATTTTCTCACTGGATTATGTATGTACCACAATATGTTTCCCTATGGTAGCTAAATGTGTTCTATGGCGTACTTGCGGCGGAACAGGTACCAATGTGCAAAAATTTTATTCTGACAGGTACCTGCATATAGAAAAAACCTGATAGGGATCTGACTCGCGAATTTTTTATATAAATGGATATATTTTCTGTAAAATCCCCTTCTTTCTATACTTTTCTATACTTAAAAATGATAACTAAAATCGAGAATAATTTCATCTATCGCAGTAGCATTATTAAAGATCGAGTGTGCATATAATATGGGAGTTACTATTTACCGCCCCCTTTTTACTAGTCACCGCCCCCTAAAGGGCTGAAAAAAGACGTTTTTGCCATTATGATATTTAAATCAATTTAAAAAGAAAAAACTAACTAAATATATAATTCTGGTATGAAATACCGAAAACTACATACACAAATAAATTCGAACGATCAATCGATAAGGAAATTCGAACGAAATTTTCGACCGGACTGTGCACGGTTCGGCCCGCACAGGCCCGACCGAAATTCCAGTTCGGCCCGCACTGGCCCGACCGAAATTCCAGTTGGGCCCGCACAGGCCCGACCGAAATTCCAGTTCGGCCGCACAGGCCCGACCAAAATTCCAGTTCGGCCCGCATCGGCCCAGTCGAAATTCCAGTTCGGCCCACCAGACCCGATTAATTTTCACTTTTTCGTTTTTTTTTTTATTTTTTATTGTAACTTATAAAAACTCAACATATATAGTAGTATTTAGGGATTGAACCCATGACCTCTACTTGATAAAGAAAGTACTTATCCATTAGACTACATAGCTTTTTATTAACAATTATGACATATATATAAATATATAACGAAAAAATAACCAGGACGGGTTTCGGGTCGGAGATCGGGCCGGGGTTGGCTGGACCCGAGATCCGACCCGAACCCGGCCGGGTTGAGTCTTTTAGGACCCGTAATATTACAAAATAATTATAAAAAAAATTAATAATACAAAATAATAACAATTAAATAATCTAATTAAATAATCCAATTAAATAATCTAATTAAATAATCCAATTAAATAATCCAATTAATAATCTAATTAAATAATCCAATTAATAATCTAATTAAATAATCCAATTAAATAATCGAATGAAATAATACAAAATAATCCAATTAAATAATCTAATTAAATAATCCAATTAAATAATCTAATTAAATAATCTAATTAAATAATCGAATTAAAATATATATATATATATATATATATATACATAGCCGAAGAGAAATTTCGGCCACTATAGGTGCCGACCGAAAATTTTTTTCGGCCCGGGCGGATCCGACCGAAATGAATTTTCGGTCATAACAGTTCCGACCGAAACATAATTTCGGTCGGAACAGTCACGACCGAAACACAATTTCGGGACCATCACGGCCGAAATGTTTTTTCGGCCTCTTCAAGGTACGACCGAAATACTGTTTCGATCATACCTTGATGTGGCCGAAATTATTTTTCGGTCCGACCCGAAAAGACGAGATTGTTTTTCGGTCGGGACTTTTTTCGCGGGTGATCGAATCAAGTTCGATAATTCACATTCGTACGAACGAATTTTACGTTAATTTGTTTTGTTTTGTTTGAGTCTGATTTGAATGTTTGATTGCGATTTGAACGTTTTTTTTTGTTTTGTTTGAGTCTGATTTGAATGTTTAATTGCTATATGAAAATTGTTGTCTTGAAAAGAACTTTAAATAAAAAATTTAATTCAAAAGGGCAATTTTGTCTTTTTTCAGCCCTTTAGGGGGCGGTGACTAGGAAAAAGGGGGCGGTGAATAGCAATCCAGTATAATATTAGTAACTAATAATAAACTAGCCTGTGTCATAAAATCACCAAAATAAAATAAGTACAACACCATGCTAAGCGCAAAAAAAAAAATCGATCCAAAGAAGAATCCATCCAACTACGACTATTTACGCCTACGACTCGTCGATTTCTTGTGATACCTACTCCTACGCTCTTCATCGTGATCCGAAGAACTCAAATCACAGTGCTTGCGTCTATTTTCCCTCTCCCTACGACGATGATGGCGATGCCTACGAACATCATCTGAGCTTTCAGAAGAACTCGAGTCGTCATAATGCTCTACCTTTTCCTTCTTGTGCCTCTTCTTCGATTTTCTTTTCTTATCATCATCATCGCTAGAAGATGGTTCAACTTGGTCCTCGTAGCTCGCCCGAGAAGTTCTCTTTTTACGGCTGCTACTCTTCTTCGACTTTTTCTTCTTCGTTTTGCCCGAAGATAGGTTCGTTAGCAAATCGGGGATAATGGGCTCGCCGAGAAAACCTGTGTTTATTTATAAGATGTAAAAAGACAGTAATTTTTTGCATTCTGAAAAAAAAAATGAGACTTGGTTTCACTAATCACTACACCTCCATATTCGTCGAATATGTCCTCGGCGACTATTTGCTGATTGGGGTTGTCGGCATTGAAGCCTCCATGAGGAGGGCTCATGCCTGGCTTCTGTTTCAGCTCCCACTTCAGAGGCTGCCAAAAAGACGAACAACGATTTTGGTTCGCGGGAATTTTGTCTGTGTGTCATTTTCACCTTTCGAGCAATCACAAAAGTTATCTAAACATGGCAAAAAAGTTCCCTCCCTCCATCATAAGTCATCAATTAGGACAAGTTTATTGCAAATTCTGAGAGGGGAATAGGTACAGAAACTCTAACATGAGGAAACAGGGAAGGCCAATAATGGTTAGGTGATAATCAGAAGGATGGCATTTGAACGAATCGGTAACTGTAGCTGTACTGTCCCATATGAGAAATGTCAACTTTAGAAATCACTTCAGAAATCGATTCCTGTAAGTGTTAAAGAAAGTTTACCTCGGCAGGATCAGCTTGGGCCAAGATGGCAGTTAAGGGATCGTCTCGCTTCAGTCTACTCTCTTCGTTAGGCATTATGGCGTCTTTCAATGGACACTCTCGATCGCCACTTTGGTGACCATGGTTACCACATCTCAAGCACTTTACGTTGCGTATCTCAACTCCAAATGGCTTCGCCCTGCCAGCAACGCCAGTATCTAACCTGTTGACAAAAAAAAAGATCCTTGTTTGAGTTGCTGGTTAATTTCATAGCAGAACGAGGAACAAATACATTGGATTCCTCACATATAATAAAATAAACGAAGATCAATTAGATCAACTTAATGAGTAAAACGTTTGTTGAAATCCAGTAGTACCTTGGAGCATTTTTGAGAACGTCAAACTGTTCTTCTGTTGGTATTGCACGACCAAAAACATCTTTAGCCCTCGGTTTCTTTTTATCCTCTGAAGAAGGCTTAGTTGGCATATTCCTAGAAACACAGACATTAATAGAAAGAATTCAACGGCATAAACAAACCAATAATGATATCTGAAAAAATAAATCAATTGCTTTAAAAAGATATTACATCGAGGACGAGGCACCCTCTTGAAGATGTTCTCCACCCTCTTGTGTGCTTTTCTCACCTGCCATCTCAGCAGCTTTGGCACTTTCTGCGTTGTACCCAGGAGGCTTCACATACATAAAGCTCACAGCTTTCATCATTTCCAACTGGACATAAAAAACGATGAATCTAGAGTCAATTATCAGGTCTATTTCTTCATCTCGTAAGTGACGTGAAGTTTGTATGACTTTCTTCCTCCATAGTCCATGTCCATTTTCTTAGAGAATCATCCATGCAAGAAGAACATGAAGAGATAATATCTAGTCGGACATGCTATGTTGCAAAAAAAATTGTGATCAAAGGCCGAAAACAAAAGGGCTTGTGTTATTCCCGTTGAAAGCTATAGATAAGCAGACATCTTGGTATCAAGCAAGATGATAGATAATAAACAATGTAATTTCAATCGATCATGGGCTATGAAACATTAACAGCAAGGCAGCCATTCATCTAAAAACACAAAACAACAGTAAACACAGCCTGAATTCATTACCCTCTCTTTTTCCTTCTTCGAAATGAGAGCGGTCTGCTTAAGAAATTCCTGCTCCTGGGCATACTGCAAAACAACGAAAAAACGCAACACAAATTCATCAAATCCGTTTCCAGATAATCACAACACGCTTCAGCAGACAAAACCTAGGTAAGAGAAAAGGAAACACGATAAATAATAAAAAAAAACAAGAAAAGAAAGGGGGAGCAAGGACGATCAGAACACCTCGCGAGCAATCTCTTCGGCTCGCCTCTCGTTTTGGGCATGGGTCTGCTCGGCAATCCACTTGCGTCGTTGGTTGGGGTAAGAGAGTGGGTGCCATGGTTTTTGGTTCAAGAAGTTATGGGACCACGCCGATCCAGCCTTCTCCTTGTAATCGACTTCACCTCCTAGCTGGGGCTTCTTCCCCAATCGCTGATTTGATTCGTCGTCGTCGTCCATTGATTGAATCGACGGAAGTCTGATTATGGGTTTTAGCGCGGCGGCGGCGGCTAGCTAGCTGATCTATAGCGTCGACTGCTAGAGCAAGCAAGCTGATAATTTTGGGGGACGTTTGCCTGAAATTAAATTAAAATTACGAACGATGATGGGGTGGGGTTTTGATTAATTAATTAAATTTAATTATAAGTGGAAATTAAATGATTAGAAAACGAATAATATTCCAAAAATGAAATAATATTCTTACACAGATAATCGTACTTCCATGCCCAATACTTTGTCAGAAAATCAGCCTGCACAATAAAAAAACAACATTAAGGCAGAACTGCAACATAGTCGACCGAATCTAGCCAATGTATATACTTACGAAGGCTCAAGCGGCCCAGGTCATCTTATGCGAGGTCATTGGATCCCGAACGTAGAATTTCCGCTCGTTGACCTTGTAGACGAGCACTCCCCAATGGTTACCTGTCAACACAGGCGTCAACACGTATGACAATTTTGTGAGTGCATCGCCATTAAGCCGATCTAGCCATGCCCGACTACTCCCCGCCATCTCTTGGACGAACCTCTCTAACTGATCAGCTTCCACCTTCCTCTTTCTCGACACCTTCTGTATCTTCGTCCAGTAATCGATCTGCACAAAACTTGGGAATACAAAGACGCTTTGTCTCCCGGGGATCCCCGCGAAAGGCCGTGTCAAACAATCGACGAAAGCGTCGATAACATTTGACTTAAGCAAATCCCGAAATAGAAGCATATAGAATCCTTGTGCATCGACGGCGGCAAAGTCGCTTTGCCAAACGACGTCGCTGCATAAGTATTAATCGCACAATTAAAAAGTAGTCAAACAAAAACAATCGAAACATTGAAGAAAACGGTACCTAAGCTTCTTCGCTTTAAAGTACGTGTCGATGCAACATCGCTGCTCCGCATGGATCTCCCGTCGGGCTGCATAGTCAAAGCTGTCCACGTACTTGGAGCAGTATGCCACCGACGGCTCTCGAGCAGACTCGGTGGCCTCGACATCAGCCACAACAGCTTTGTTTTTTGCCTTACCCTTCTTTTGTGGCCGTTGAGGAGTTGAATCTGCTGTGAGAAAAGCAGAATTTCGCCGCTTTTTACGATCTTTTCGGCCTCGCACCGTTCGAGCAATCGACGAAGCCTTAGCCTCCTCAGCCTGATCCTCTGCGCCCTTATCCTCCTCGTCATCCTCTTATTCTCCTTCTTCACTAACCTCATCCTCCGCTTGATCCCCATCACCGACCGCAACATTGCTCTCCTCGGCCTTCTCACCATCGCTAGGAGCCATCTCCTCGGCCATCTCCTTCCTGGCCTTCTCACCTTCGCTATGAACCATCTGCTCGGTCATATCATCGCCCTCACTGTGATCCTGTTCCTCGTCCCTATCCTCATCCCCATCATCGCCCTCCATGTTAGCCATATCCTGTGCCTTATCATCGCCATCATCCTCGCACACATCCTTGTCCTTAGCCTCAACCTCTTCCTCCTCCATCGCATCCTCGTTGGACATATCAACCTTCGACGTCCGACCACTTGACCGTAGATCTCTTATAAGCTCGTTCTTCGATCTCAACTCGGCTTCTAACCTCTCCACACGAGCACTCAGGTCTAAATGAGATCCGTCAACTCCTCCATCAACCTTAACCACACACAATTCATTAAACAGTTAGAAACAAAGCAAATAATACCTAAAAAAGTAGGGAATTTTATACCTCCGGAAGCAAATTTATCGGATGCACAAACTTCACCTCCTTCTTCGTTGGGTATATTGGGACAACAGAGGCAATTGCAGCCAATTCAGCCTCCGCAGCGATTACGTCATTCGGCTTCCTACTTTCATCCCAATTGAACATTCGGGGAAACATATACATTTCTCGCCTCTGCGCCAAGGAGGGCACGTGCTCATACACCCAAATCTGAAAGTTGCCAAAGCATTGAATTCATCAATAAACACATAATCAAAAAGGTAAACTGACAACGTAACGTAGAGTATTACCATTAGCCCAATAGTGCACCCGTTCATCATCAGGTTGGACGAGTCGACCCGCATTGAATTCGCAACAATTTGCTTTATCTCCGCAACCAAAAACTCGTGTACCGCCTTTCCCCATGCGTACTCCCCCATCATGTCGACATCGTCGACGTACGCATTCACGAATTTGGGTTTTTTGAAGTCCCCATCGGGAACAATACAGAGTTAAACAAGAAAAGAGCAAACAACCTAACAAACTCATCTGTGCTCTCCCTCCCAGGCTCTCCTACGAACTTCTTCAACAACTCTAAGATTTTCTTACGGGTTACGTTGCCATTTTCCCCCCCGAAAAGTCGATCAACGGTTTTCGATTTCATTTTAGAATTTAGGTCAACGGGTTGTCCTACATTATGCAAGGTCATTACTACACTAAATTCCTGTGGGGAGAATACCACATTCGTATTCTCTCCCAACCTAAACGTGTTGGCCTCTACACTATAACGCTTTATCAATGCCATAATTCGAGCAAACGAATGAGACATCTTAGGCATATCTAAAAAAAATGAAACGGGGACCTTCTTATAGCTTCTATTTGATCAGGGGACATGCTATCCTTCAAACTGCTGATGGTAGATCGAAAGAGCGCAGGATGGCACCTGGAAGACAGCTCAAATCCTTTCCGCGGAGGCATTTCTGCAAAAAAAGCAAAACTGTAAACAAGCAATACCATTTTATTGACACAATGGGTACCAATTTGCCAAACAGAGGGTACCAAATGGAGTGATAAAGTAGTACCAATTTGCCCAAACAGAGGGTACCAAATGCTTGATAATGTCGTACCAAAAACTTTTGACCCCATTTTCGAAAAACCCACTGTTAACAAGCAGTACCATTTCATTCACACAAGGAGTACCAATTTGCCATAACAGAGAGTACCAAATGCATTCATAATGTAGTACCAAAAAATTGGACCCCATTTTCGAAAAACCCACTGCTAACAAGCAGTACCATTTTATAACACAAGAAGTACCAATTTGCCCTACAGAGGGTACCAAATGCAGTCATAATGTAGTACCAAAAACAAATTTGACGTCATTCAAAAAAACCATTCTTAACAAGCACTACCATTTTATTCACACATGAGGTACCATTTTCTCAAACATAGAGTACCAAAACCAATTGACCCCATACGGAAAAACTACTGTTAAACACGAAGTACCATTTTATTCACGCAAGGGGTACCAATTTGCCGAAACAGATAGTACCAAAACCAATGATAAGGGCTTACCAAAACAGAAATTGACCCACGCGAGAAAACCTAAATCGACTCACTCGAGAAACCAAAATCGACCCATTCCAAATACCCAAAATCGAGACTATCCCCCATCTGAGCACGCACAGAAAAACCATAATTTAGCCCCAAATCAATCTCATTCCAAAAACACGCAGCAATTGATGTGAAAAGTACCCGAAAATGCTTAAACACAACGAATTACGACAAAATCAAACTAGATACAAGCCCATTCAATATCGCGACGACGAACGAGTGGACAGACGACGGAAATACGGTGAATGACTTACCTATCGATTTCAGACGGGCAATACCACGAAGAACGAGTAGACAGAGGCGCAATACCGCAACGAACGAAGGGAACAAGGTCGATTTCTGGGACTTCCTCGCGCGATTTCGAAGAGGGTTGATCGGTTTTTTTTCTTTTTTTTTGTACGAAGGAACGAGCGTGAAACAATAAGAAAAGCAGGTAAAAATGTAATAAGCTGTTTTAGTAGGGGTAAATCCGTCAGTTAGGTACCTATCAGTAAAATAAAATTCAACTAGGTATCTAGTTTAAAAATCTATCTGAGAAGGGACTGATCTGTTTTATATTTATTGATGTAGGGATTTAAGTGTAGAAGACCCTTATTATATAGCCCAGGTGTAAAAATTAAAAACAATATGGGTTTTTTTTATTTAATAATCATGTAATTTAGAGGATGTCATTAGGACATAATTTAGAGGTGTGGATAATAACTTTAAAAATTGGCAATTTTGCAATTATGTAATTTAGAGACATCCTACGTTAAAATTCTAGATCTATCTCATATGCTATCACGTGTTTAGGGGTGGGCATAGGTCGGGTATCGGGTAGTTCGAGTTCGGATTAAGATTTTCACTACCCGGACCCGACCCGATCTACGGCGTGTACCCGCTTGTCGGGTATATAACGGGTTCGGGTACCCGACGTCGAGTACCCGATTTTGAATTGAGAATATGACTAAAAATATTATAGTGAAATATACATATCAAAATGTTCATGTTATATATATCACTAATAATATATGGATGTTTTATTTCAATAAATACAATATATAGATAATTTTTATTTATAAAAGTTTGAGAATATATTTCAACTTCTTATAATGATTTATGCATTGGTAATAAAATATCTCTTTTAATTATACAATTAAAATAAGAAATTAGTCGAAATACTCTTTAAAATTTTAACGTCACTCAAGTTATATATCGATATTTTTAAATATGTAATTATATATTTTTTAGTTTATGTATAAAACTAAAAAGATATTTTTTACAAAATAATATATTGATACTCTAATGCCTCGATCGGGTATCGAGTCCGATACCCGACAAATAATCTGAACTACCCGAACACGATCGGATTCTAGTAAAACCCGAATACGCCACCCTACACGTGTCCCTTAACAAATAAAAAAAATCCCAAAAAATTCCACTACCACATTGCATTGGTAAAAAACTAGTTTTTTAAGATAGAAATGTGATGTCACAATTAGTTTATTGGGCTAAGCTAATCTCTCGATCAAAGCCCAATATCCAGCCCATTTATATCCTAAAGCCCACCCTGCCATTATTCCGAGTTTCAAAACATCATTTTAGCTCATCTTTCTCCCTTACCAAATCACACGCAGTTCACTCACTTTCGCCGATGGAGTCTCTCACCTTCGCCACACTACTAACAACTCCATCCGCCACCTACCACCGCATCCACCGCCGTACTTCAACGACCTATAGGCCCCTAACCGTCGTCTCCACACCCAAATGTTCCCTCCGCAAGCATGACCAAGCCCTAATTACCACCACCAGCGGCGACCCATCTCCGTCGGCGCTACTCAGTCACCTATCCGCCTCGTCGCCGCAGACTCCAGCCACCGCTATGCGTGGAGCCGAGTCCGACGCCATGGGGCTCCTCCTCAGGGAGAGAATCGTGTTCCTCGGTAACGAGATCGACGACTTTGCTGCGGACGCGATTATCAGTCAGCTGCTGCTATTGGACGCGCAGGACCCGAAGAAGGATATTAGGCTCTTCATCAACTCGCCTGGTGGATCGTTGAGGTATATATTGC
Source organism: Craterostigma plantagineum (assembly GCA_027422505.1). Lineage (NCBI taxonomy): Eukaryota > Viridiplantae > Streptophyta > Magnoliopsida > Lamiales > Linderniaceae > Craterostigma > Craterostigma plantagineum. The sequence continues at coordinate 7,075,751 of JAPQWV010000015.1, forward strand.
GTTAGCTAACTTATTATAGAATGTAGTAGATGGACTAATTTGGGATTTTCGTGGGAAGTAAGGAAGGTTTCGACGATTGAGGTCATGTTTGGTCTTTCTTGAAGTTCATTGTAGTAGTGCTTGGAAGTTTACACCGACTTCTCATGCTTTGTATTTGTAAAGTGATGTTCTTTAACTGTTTTTGGATTTAGCCTCTAAAGTTTACTTGGATCCCTATCTGAGATTACTGATGCAAATACCGAAATGGCTAATTTTGGACCTTAGTTCTCCTTGTTAGGGTAGCAGGCTTAATAAAATCTTGAAGAGGTAATGAGCATATTGAATGTTATATCTAGCGAATTTCCATCTATAGGAATAATATACTACGGAAGTATGAGTGTAAGAGATCTGAATTTCTAGTCTTGGGCAATATTTTTGTACCAAGTCCTTCAATACGGTATAATCATGTTTCAACTTGGCTTTCAAATGAAGTGCTTGCTCCAACCCCGATTGTGAGACATGTATGTGTACCTTTATAGGCGTGCTGCTATGATTATCTGATTGCTTTATAGATTGAGGCGATAAAATTGTTTATGTCTTTCCTGTATGTGAAATGCTTATCTTTGTAACTTATCTGGAAATTATTTCATACAACACACTTTCGTGCAATGTAAAATCTTAACTACAGAATATTAACAACCTTCTATCCCCTAAATTAGTGCCACCATGGCAATCTTCGATGTGGTACGTCTAGTCAGAGCAGATGTCTCCACAATCGCTTTGGGCATATCCGCTTCAACTGCTTCCATAATCCTCGGAGGTGGCACTAAAGGCAAACGATTCGCCATGCCCAACACACGAATCATGATCCACCAACCCCTCGGTGGGGCCAGCGGTCAAGCCATCGACGTTGAAATTCAGGCAAGAGAGGTCATGCACAACAAGACAAACGTGACGAGGATCATATCGGAGTGCAGTGGCAGATCTTACGAGCAGGTCGAGAAAGACATAGATCGAGACCGTTACATGTCCCCCATCGAGGCTGTGGAGTATGGGATCATCGATGGAGTTATCGATGGTGATAGCATCATTCCTCTTGTCCCAGTCCCAGATAAAGTCAAGTCCTCGATGTTCAATTACGAGGAGATCAGCAAAGATCCCAAGAAGTTTCTGACTCCCGAGATCCCTGATGATGAGATCTACTGAATGGGTAGAGTTTAGAAACAGGTACGCACTTGTGATGCGATCGATTAAATGTTTTCTTGAGATTGATTTTGTTTTGAATGTGCTGAAGAAACTGCATCTTATATCTCTATGTGGAGTTTGTTCCATGTTGCAATAACAGATTGTAACAGCATTGTGTAAACTTGCATAGACATACACATACTTGTATGAGCTGTTTAGGTTAACCAGACAGTGTTTGGTAGGTGTGATCAATGGCCAGAGCTTATCGACTAATATGTTTAGTCCATATGTTGCCTCTGAATGAAATAGAACCTTCTGAGCTGTGACTGACTATGAGTTAACAATTAACAGAAGTTGAGAATTTTATGAGGGAGTTTGCGTACATAGGGTAGTGCAATGTTGTCAAAGATACAAAACTGAGAAATTCAAATGTTATTCCCAGTTGCTCCGATGATCCTCTCGATCTCTTCGAGAAGCCTCTCCTTTTCTTCGATCAAATCTTCCTTCTCATGCTCGAGTTGTTCGATTTGCTTTGTTTGCTCTGAATCCTTTCTGCAAATCATTACAGCCAAGATTATGTCGTAGACAGGCCAAAATCAGTACGATACATCTCTTTGATAACACTCTGATTGAATTAGTTTTACCTGTTCATAAAAGCCAAGTTAAGCTTAAGAGATCGAACTTCTTTCTCAAGATTCTCGCAGCGTTTTAAAAGTGCCTGCATATCCGATGGAACTGCTGGACTTGAACTCCTTTCCTTAGCTTCAGCCATCCTTCAAAACAACACTTGCAAGTCTTAACTGAAGGATGTAATGTAATATGTTGTATAGAGCTTAGCTAGTCTTCAAGCTTTTAAAGTGCTAATAGCTCTTAGCTGATTCAAAAGTTCTAAGAACACTATTGATTAGTTCACATTACATGCAATAAACACATAAAATAGGTAAAGACGAATACACACTTGCGCGATCTCTCCACCCTACGCTTCTTCGTCGGGTCTCCTCTATCCGCCGCTGCAAGAAAAAGCACCACTCAACAAATATAATCACATTCGATTTTCCGATAATCGAAGCATTCGAAAACTCGTAGCAGTTATTAGAAACGCCATTTCATAGACACCAAAAGAAAGAGCTTTCGAGCGATTTACCTGAGGTAGTTGATGATGTCACCGACCCATACCTAATCAACCCTCCTTTATTAGCACTAGAACGATTCTCCGCCGGGCGTTTTTGTTGCGTTGGAATTCGATTATTATTCATCGAGCTCTCGCAAACGTTTGGGGTCGCTTGCATCGAAACGGCGCAGGGTTCGTCGCACAGGTCGAAAAACGCCGACGATTCGCTCATCGACGGTTCTCGGGACAAAGCGCTCGCATTCATCGCAATGTTGTTATTACTGTTGTTGTTGTTGTTGTCTGCCATTTCTGCTATGCCTTCCATCAGAGACTCTTCTATCGTCTGTAAAGCCCCGACTTCTCTAAACCCTAAGGTCGGGCGATTTTCGAAATTAATGTAGGGGTTATTATTTCCGTAGCTATATGGGCCTGCGATGTTATTATCTTGACGAGAATTGTATGCGTACAAAATGCCGTCGGCGGGTTCTTTGTTGCTGACGAGCTGCTTCTTTCGTTCTAATGTGCCCTTTAACATGCTTACCACCGAAGAGATCTTGTCCGTCGATGAAGAAGAGTTCGAAGGAGAGATGAAGGCGTCATTGTTAGGGTTGTTGTTATCGTAGCCGAAGTTTTCGGACATTATGGGATTATTAGGGTTGTTGCTGCTGTTGTTATTGTGGAAGCTATCATCTGCTGTTGGATAATCTTGCTTGAAGCTCCTAACATTAATGGCGTCGATGTTTATCGGTGATTGTTGCGCGCTTTGCATCGCGGTGTACCTCCTCCTAAGTCGAGAAATTAAATCGATCGTCGTAAGAAATTCGACGAATCGATTAACTTCGATGAATGAGATTATAATATAAGCTTTATTAACGACGGATCGACAAATACCTTAGTTCAGAAGATCGACTTCTCGTCATTGGTAGAGAGCTATGGAACCATGCCTGCAAATCGTTGGATCAATATCGCTTGCTTAAACGTATAGTTCCGAACTACGAAATTGGATAGTTGTATGTAATAAGTACCTTAGCCAAGAACAGATTGCTAGCATGTAATTCCTTATCAGCAGCAGACCTATAAAGGAGGAAGAAAACCCTCAACTGACCATACATTACACGTGGAAATGGCGAGGAATTATAGGGAAAAAAGGAAAAAAAAAATGATGCTTACGAAGCGTATTGGGATCGCTTTGAAGAATCGACAAACATCGAAGAGTTCTGTTGAAGTAAGACGTTGTCTTCGGCGTTAGCCTTCGTCTGGATTATGACATTTCCATTCTGATTATTGTTGTTATTAGCTAAACTCGACATTTCTGTTGAGATCCTGCAAATAACGACATGAATTTTTGCAGCAATATGTACGATGATGAAGACCTCGAAGGTTAACTGATGAAGTATATAATAACGAGAAATTCGAAGTTTTAACATATATATTTTAGATGTTAGAATAACCCCATAATCAAGAAAACAGATCTAACTAATACTACCTTCTTGATGCTTGTCTGGGGCGATACCCTTGATTCTGCATCAAGATCAATGACTACATAATCAGAAAGAAAACAAAAATATTTCAAAGAAAACAGAAAACTTGTTCGGTATTAATCTTATATCTTGCCTCGCTTCCATTGTTGAGCCATGTCTTGAAGAGCTCTTCACTGTCCGTTCGAAAAGCTGTCTGAGTTTGAACGCTGTTATTATTATTTCTAAATCCAAGCATCTCCATTGTTGGAGCTTGCATCAAACCTATGGAGCTTTCCATCATCGTCCTTATGAACATTTCTTCGCTCGTGTTTCTGTAGAGATCTGATGAGCATGTTCTTCCGTCCATCGCTATGTAATAGTCTCTTCCTTCAACTGATATTGTAATGATCGAATTGAAGCAAACTCTCTATGCACTTTGTCCGTATGAAAGGTAAGCAATATAGAGTTGACTTAAGAAGCTATGAATATGCTGAGAATATTACAGTTTCTGGCTATTTGCAGAAGACTTTGTAAGCTGACAAGAAGCTTGCTTTTCATAGACTTTGAAACTGAAGAATGATTGCTTGTGTTACTATAGATTGACTAATAAAGCAAAGGGATTTGTTGACTAATGATCTAAGCCGTGGTTAAAGCTTAACAAGAGAAGCGGCATGGTTAGAGTTAGAGACCAATAATTAGGGGCCATAGTTAGTCAAATGGAACATTTTCTTTTGGAGAAATTCATGTTTAAGTCCATTCATGTCACTTTCAAGTGTTGTAATATTGTTTCGAATAGGATTTAAAAAACCCTAATATGGTTGTCTCATATTTGTCGAGATGACGCGTTTCTAAAGAATCAAGTGGGCATCCGCTTGTTGGAAAGATTCCAAGCAGCCCAAATTGTCTTTTTATGCTTCCGCAACCTAAATAAATAGGTATACCTAAATAAATAGGTATATATGTATCACATATATCGCGAGGCATAAATTTAATTTTGGAACACCAAGTATGCTTCTTTTCTATTTTTTGATATTTGATGATTGAGAAATAGGTTAACTTGATATGTCAGGGAATAAATATGGGTCTTCGATTCGATAATGTGGATATTTGATTGTCGAAAATGACATTATATATATATGTAATATAGATATATATGTATATATATATGTTTATTATATATCAATAAGCGAAAAAAGAAGTTCTTAATGGCTATTTTTCATGTGTGATATCACACAACCTACTCCACTATTTGCAATATAAAATGGCCAAGGAAACCTAACCCACCTTCCTAATATACTTCATTGGCTATAATTAATCTTTTTTTTAAACTTTTACATGAATCCGGAATCCCTACCTTCCTAACATTATATACACACATATATATATATATATAATATATATAATAATCAATCGAATTATGCCCAACATAAGCTTACAGATGAATAACATATTAAAATAAGAATTTGAAGTTTTGTGCTTTGGGCGGCTCAAATTATTGGAAAATAATTACGACAAACTATGTATACTAGTACTACTTGCACATCCTACGTGTGTGAAAAAAAAAAATAGAGAGAGATAATTAATTTTAGTAAAGCATGCACACCACTATTTGTATTGTAGTAATTATTTTTTCAATTTTGTTTTCCATTTTTTGGATTATTATTTCATATCTTTCGACTTGGGCCACTATAGCCAATTTATAAATATATTTTTTCCTTGCGCTGAAATATAATCCATGAACTATACGGTGGACGGTTCGTTAATGACGTAGGTTGGTGCTCGATTTTTGGTTTTTCATTTTATCTATTATTTTTAATTGTAGAAAAATATGATTGGTTAATTCACACGCCAAATCAATTTTAATTTGACAGTTTATATCCCCCTCTCCCCCTTTATATAATAGTATAGATAGTATAGATATTTAGATGAAACGTAACGTCGTAGTCTTGGGTGACAATTTGACAATTATGATCGAGAATTAAATATACACGTATTGACTGGTTTATTGGCATGATCGGCCATAGGATTTGAATATAACACCACTAGCTAGACATGATGCACCAGCAATATTTTGAATTATTGTATATGTAATTATTTTATGTAATATGATATTCAATTGCACTAGAAGTTGAAGAAGCACTTTTTGGAGTTGTTTCAAAAGACACTAGCTGTTGGAATCATCAATTGAGAGTTGAGACTTGCAAGCTATGGCGGAAGACCGTTTAAAATAATGGGTAAAATAGTCTTCGCATAGCGTTCGCAAGTATAATATAAATATCTTAATAGATTAAGTATAAAATATTTTATAAGTATACATGGGTTAGAATGTAACAAAAATATAAATTTGCAAAAACTAAATAATTGTAAGAATAAATTCAACAGCTTCATATACCGTAACAAATTTGGATTTTCGATCAATTTTATTTTACAAAAAAATTGTCGAATTCCTACTTTATCGTATTTTAGGTCAGCACACCTGCCAAATAGAAATATTTGGAATACGATTATTCTATGTAGGATTTCTGACCTATTTCATTGACAAAATTATAGAGAACTAGACTATTGCAAAATGATATAAAAAAGGCTTTGGTCCAAGTTCGAGGTTTATTTCGTTTTCTGTCGGCTTGTTGTTTTGTTTTCGTGATGTATTGCTCCTTATGAGCCTTTGTTTCTCTACCGGATTCTGTGTTACCGGAGAGACCCTTTGGGCTATTTAGCCCCTGTATATTTGTTTATTAATGAAAGCTATCGTTTCCGGGAAAAAAAAAAACCAGGACATAGTAATATATTTATCATCATGTGTTGCAAAAATTAATTTCCTAATTATCTGTCAGTCTATAGACGGCATCACTCCCTTTAAAGGTGGCATGACTAAACATAATTAATTTTAATTAGCACACGATGACTTGGTCGTTGTTTTGATTTCTGGGTAAGTAGAACTACTATACTATATTAAAAGTCAAAAACTAAACCCAAGATTATTTATATCTATCTAAACTCCGAATTTCCTTTTTATTTTGAGAGTAATCAATCTATCTACAATCATATTAAATGAAATATTAAAATAAACCTTGTTTTCGAAATATCAACTTTCCATTATCACGGGATACAGAAAACCGTATCGCAACAAAACATCTATTTTTTCTAGTGACATCAATACCCAATTGAATAAAAAGTTTACAAATCAGTACCTATGTCATAATTTTTACAGATAGGTACCCGTTTTACCGTTTGTACCAATTTTCTCAGTCTTGCCGTACATTTTTATTTGTGTATTGCGTACCATGTCACGCGCTTATATGGTACCCAATACGGTTTCAATATGGTACCTTAATGTGTTATATATGACGTACTATTTTCTCAACGTATTACATACTAAAATACGTTGCTATAGGGTACCTAAATGCGGCGGATCGGGTACCTATGTGCGAAAATTTATTCTATTAGGTACCTACATATAAAAAAATACTGACAGGGTACTGAACTACAAGTTTTTTATGCAAATGGGTATTTATGTGTAAAGACCCCTTTTTTCTGTGAAATTTTAAATTATCAAAATTGAATAATATTTGTTCAAAAAACTGCAATTCTTAGTCATCTCAAATCCTACCGCTCCACAATTCTCTTCGTGTATCTTACTGTAGCGTATTTTCTTTTATTTGAATACCAAATAATTCGAAAAATAGTACAAATGAAATTTGATGATATTTAACGGGCTCTATCTCTTATTATTCCTCTGATTCTTCACTCTATAAAAATTTTAAAGACTTTAGAAGCCTCTTAATCTTCAAGACTTCTTGACTTGGGCTTTCTTCGTGGGCCGTTGGGCTTGATTACGAACTTAGCGTCTTAGCGAAAACTTCTGAAATGTGGAGGTTTCTTCGTAGGCTTTTGGGCTTGATTACGAAGGTGACAATTGGACTTGCTATTTGTCGAAAATCGTTTGCTCGAACGTTTCTTCGTGGGCCTTTTGGGCTTGGTCACGAAGCTAACACTTGGCTTGATATTTTCGAAAAGACGGGACTTGGGCTTTGAACCGTACACTTCCAAGAGACTCGCACGGGTCTTGAGTGTTGAACCGCGCGCTTCCGAGAAATTCGCACGGGCTTTCCTCGTTGCAATCGTGCGATTATGATAAACTCGCACGGGTCTTGAGCGTTGAACCGCGCGCTTCCAAGAAACTCGCACGGGCTTTCCTCGTTGCAATCGTGCGATTATGAGAAACTCGCACGGGTCTCGAGCGTTGAACCGCGCGCTTCCAAGAAACTCGCACGGGCTTTCCTCGTTGCAACCGTGCGATTATGAGAAACTCGCACGGGTCTTGATGAACGTCTTCGAATTTTAACTTGAACACGAAGAACTTCGTTGAGAGAATTTCCGAATGCTATCAAAGACTTACTTCTAATTCTCTCGAAGTTTCGTATTCTCTTTGCTCTCTGACTTGTGATTTCTGAATTCTGAAGCCCCATATTTATAGGCGTAGAGAATTCTCAATAATGGAATATATAATTTTTTGGGATGATTTCATCCATATTTAGGTTGATTTTATCCATATATGGTTTGATCTTGATTTGATTTGATTTGTTCCATATTTGGCCTGATTCTTTCAATATTTTCCGATTTCATGATATTTGATTTGATTTCTTTACTTATTTAGCAAATCTCTACAAGGTTTTCCTTATGTTGTTTTTTAAATTAAAGGAATATATTATTAACACTTATGGTAATAGTTAATTAATTAAATAAACTATTTATTAACTTGAGATTAATTTATAGATCTCAATAAATAGTAATTCAATAAGAGACTTTATTTTATTTCTTGGAATTATTTCACTAAATCCCAATAATATAAATAGACAATTAAATTTTAATTGTCTGCAAATGCCCCCACCTCTAGTCTTGTTGACGAACTTTCGGAGGAGATAAACTTGAAGTATTTGTCGTTTGCTTCCAAAAATATCACGAAGTGCCCCCCACTTTGACGTTTTCAACTCGTCTACTTCAACTGTTTCTTGGAAAAAAAAAACGTCCTCACGCAGACATTCGTTGAGATGACCCAATTCGAATTCGAGCAACATGTTGAGGATAAGATACCTTCATACCGAAACGACCACCCAGCTTTTGTTTTATGACTGAACTTAGACGATGTCCAAGCTGCCTACGTACCCTTTTAGGGGATCAAGTCATTTCTCGTAGTTCAATTTTTTTTTGAGGGGGTGGTGCCGTGCACAGTTTATACTCATGCGGGCCAGGAGTATCCGTTGTTTAACCACACCGGACTATGTGGGATAAGTTAGCAGTTTACACATGTGCACTTATCATTGATGTTTGCCTTTTCACAGTTTATACTCGTGCGGGCCAGGAGTAACATGCAGTTGAGACTCGTATGTCAAGGAGTAACATGCAGTTTAGGCTCGTATGTCAAGGAGCAACATGCAGTTTAGGCTCGTGCGTTAAGGAGCAACATGCAGTTTAGGCTCGTGCGTTAAGGAGCATTTTTTTTCTTTTTTTTTCTTTTTTTTGTGTTCTTTTTCTCCATTTTTTTTCTTTTTTTTTGGTCGAGTCTCCCCCTTTTAGGCATAGTAACGTTTCAAGAATTTGCCGTTGATTGGGCCAATTCTTAATCCGTCTTCGGACACCAACTTGTATGCTCCACTCGTATAGACTTTCTTTACGACGTAGGGACCATCCCATTTTGATTTGAACTTGCCCCCAACTCGACGGTTGGTAATGATTGGTCTTCTTACTGCAAGTACCCAATCTCCAACTTGGAAGGACTTAGGTTTCACCTTTTTGTTAAATGCCTGAGTTCGTGTTGATTCCAGCCTCTGTTTCGCATCAAGTTGATCAATTATAGGATTTCGTAAGATTTTATGTGGACCCAATCCTTCAGAGTCATGCCACGTCTTCTTGAAATCATTGTTAGTTGAGTATGAAACATCTTCAAACACGTAGTTTGCACTTGCTCTCTTTAACACGATCCGAACAGGCTTTTGCGTGGTAAAACCAATATCCTTTTTAGACGTTTCGGGTTCGAGAGGACTTTTACTCATATTTTCCGGCAATTCTCCTAATATTGGTCCTTCATTTGCATCATATCCTGCCTTTGTTAGCAGTTCATAAGCTTTCGGGCCGTATACTCCACCCATTTGTATTTTTGAAGATTCGTTGTGCTCGATTTCGGAGCCTTGACCCGGACGAGTAAATCCTTTGACTTTAATCGACGAGCTTTGCAGTTTCTTAGAACTAATCTGAGTTAAAGGCAATGTAAGCTCCTTTAATGATTTGGTTATCCCTTCGACATCCTTTTGCATGGGTATATGATCTTCAATTGCATGTGCCTTTCCTTTCTCGCGCATCGTATCTTCACTTGCTCCCTTTTCACGCTAAAGGTAAAATTTTGCGTCGGCGAAGTATGATTCGGCTTCGGTGAATGGATTTGTATCTCCAAGTACCTTCTTTACGACGCCATTGTCATAATACTTGAAACACTGATGCAAAGTTGATGGCACGACTCCGTTTTCGTGTAGCCATGGACGACCCAGAAGCATGTTGTAGGATGTTTTTGCATCAATTACATGGAACAACACTGTTGACGTCATATTCTCCATTATTAATTCCAACCTGATCATATCGATTGCTCGTTGGCCTTCATGATTAAAACCTTGGATCATCAGGCGACTCTTAGAGAGTTCTTCTGTTGGAATTTCAAGTTCTTTTAACATCCGAAGGGTCAAAAAATGTTCACTGTAGAGCCTCCGTCGATCAATATTCTTTTTACCATCTTCTCGTGAGTATAACCAGATACAAACAAAGGACGGTTGTGCAGTTTAGAGCCTAAGAGTAAATCTTCGCCAGTGAACGCTATAACAGACATGCACATGCTGGCGATGCTGATGGTTTTAGCTTCAACTTGGTAATCATCACTTTCTTGGGTCATATAACAGGCGTCACAATCCTCATTTGCGCTTCCAAAATCTTCATTGCCAACCAAGATATAATTTGAGTCTGCCGACTCAATGTCTAACGATATCTTTCCTTGTCTATCCAATTGCATTACCTTATCCTTAAAGACAAAGCAATTGTGAATTGGATGTCCCACCAGACGATGATATTTGCAATAGTTGGGATGGTTGGTTTGTCCCGCTTCATTCTGCCGCTTCATTTTAGGGAGATCGATGAGATTCGCTTGTACTAACTCATCAAAGATTCCCGATACTTCTGAATCTAGGAATGGGTATTCTTTTGCTTGAAGCTCTTTAAGTGTCAATTTTCTATCTTTTAGCTCCAGCGGAGTATATTCAACCATGACCCTTTTGCCCTTTTCTCTTCCTCGAAGCTTGAGTGGTGTGACATTTACCGCCATAGACTCTTTAATTTGAGCTTTTGCAAGAGCTTTGCCCCCTTTCTCGTAATTCATTCGCTCCCCGAATTTGGTAACATCAGGTGTAGGTGCTCCATCTGCCCCATTTGTGGCCAGGCTAAATTCCATATCTTGAGCACGAGTTGCTAGTTCTTCAAAGGTTACGGGCCTAATTCCTTGCAGGATGTATCGTAATCCCACATCATCCATTGAATGCACATTTCAATGCTTGAAGCTTCAGATAAACGTCTTTGCAGTTAAGACTTAGGTTCCTCCATCGATTGATATAATCAATGACATGTTCATCTTTCCACTGGCGAGCACTAGTGAGTTCGACCATGCTAACCGTGCGTCGAGTGCTGTAGAAACGATTTAGGAACTCATGTTCCATTTGATCCCAACTATCGATTGAACCAGCTTCCAAATCGATGTACCAATCGAAATCATTGCCCTTCAGTGAACGGACAAATTGCTTGACGAGGCGATCTCCGTAGGTCCCTGCATCGTTGCATGTCTCGATGAAGTGGGCCACATGCTGCTTCGGATTTCCTTTTCCATCAAATTGCTGAAACTTCGGAGGTTGGTATTCGTTTGGCATCTTTAAGTTGTCGATTCTTGAAGTGCATGGCTTAGAATACGTCGGTGATGATTTGGAACCTCCATTTTTCATCGTCCCTACGATGAACTCCTTTAGCTGGCTAATAGGAATCATGCCGTCATTAGAAACTTGGAAATTTCTCGAGGGCTCATCGACTTCTCTTCGTTCTTCTTTTTCAGAATCGGCAGAAGCGTTCTTCTTCCCTTTCAAAAGCATTACTATTATCAGCATTGTTGCTTTTGATAGCTAACTTTGCAATCTGAGCATCTTGTTCTTGAACTTGTTTTGTTAGCCCTGCAATTGCTCTAGTTAGACTTGCAATTTCTTCTTTTAAAGTCGTGACATTCGACATGTATACATATGCGTTGCTTTGCATTGAAGAATTGCTTGAAGTTGAACGAGGAGATGACATCGAGTAATCGCTATTGGAATCTTCATTCTCACCGTGGTAAGTCATATCATTTTCGTCCAACTCAACTAGGTGACTTGTTCGTTGAGCTTCTTTAGTCATCTTTAACATACTTCGAGCCACAACGCCGATGCTTTCACTTGATGAACTTAAAGCGGTGAAGATCGATGAGTTAACCATCGATGTTCTCGGTTTTTTTTAAGAGATGAGAGGTAGAGACAGTCCCACTGGGAATGCCAAAAATTTGTAGCGTATTTTCTTTTATTTGAATACCAAATAATTCGAAAAATAGTACAAATGAAATTTGATGATATTTAACGGGCTCTATCTCTTATTATTCCTCTGATTCTTCACTCTATAAAAATTTTAAAGACTTTAGAAGCCTCTTAATCTTCAAGACTTCTTGACTTGGGCTTTCTTCGTGGGCCGTTGGGCTTGATTACGAACTTAGCGTCTTAGCGAAAACTTCTGAAATGTGGAGGTTTCTTCGTAGGCTTTTGGGCTTGATTACGAAGGTGACAATTGGACTTGCTATTTGTCGAAAATCGTTTGCTCGAACGTTTCTTCGTGGGCCTTTTGGGCTTGGTCACGAAGCTAACACTTGGCTTGATATTTTCGAAAAGACGGGACTTGGGCTTTGAACCGTACACTTCCAAGAGACTCGCACGGGTCTTGAGTGTTGAACCGCGCGCTTCCGAGAAATTCGCACGGGCTTTCCTCGTTGCAATCGTGCGATTATGATAAACTCGCACGGGTCTTGAGCGTTGAACCGCGCGCTTCCAAGAAACTCGCACGGGCTTTCCTCGTTGCAATCGTGCGATTATGAGAAACTCGCACGGGTCTCGAGCGTTGAACCGCGCGCTTCCAAGAAACTCGCACGGGCTTTCCTCGTTGCAACCGTGCGATTATGAGAAACTCGCACGGGTCTTGATGAACGTTTTCGAATTTTAACTTGAACACGAAGAACTTCGTTGAGAGAATTTCCGAATGCTATCAAAGACTTACTTCTAATTCTCTCGAAGTTTCGTATTCTCTTTGCTCTCTGACTTGTGATTTCTGAATTCTGAAGCCCCATATTTATAGGCGTAGAGAATTCTCAATAATGGAATATATAATTTTTTGGGATGATTTCATCCATATTTAGGTTGATTTTATCCATATATGGTTTGATCTTGATTTGATTTGATTTGTTCCATATTTGGCCTGATTCTTTCAATATTTTCCGATTTCATGATATTTGATTTGATTTCTTTACTTATTTAGCAAATCTCTACAAGGTTTTCCTTATGTTGTTTTTAAATTAAAGGAATATATTATTAACACTTATGGTAATAGTTAATTAATTAAATAAACTATTTATTAACTTGAGATTAATTTATAGATCTCAATAAATAGTAATTCAATAAGAGACTTTATTTTATTTCTTGGAATTATTTCACTAAATCCCAATAATATAAATAGACAATTAAATTTTAATTGTCTGCAAATGCCCCCACCTCTAGTCTTGTTGACGAACTTTCGGAGGAGATAAACTTGAAGTATTTGTCGTTTGCTTCCAAAAATATCACGAAGTGCCCCCCACTTTGACGTTTTCAACTCGTCTACTTCAACTGTTTCTTGGAAAAAAAAAACGTCCTCACGCAGACATTCGTTGAGATGACCCAATTCGAATTCGAGCAACATGTTGAGGATAAGATACCTTCATACCGAAACGACCACCCAGCTTTTGTTTTATGACTGAACTTAGACGATGTCCAAGCTGCCTACGTACCCTTTTAGGGGATCAAGTCATTTCTCGTAGTTCAATTTTTTTTTTGAGGGGGTGGTGCCGTGCACAGTTTATACTCATGCGGGCCAGGAGTATCCGTTGTTTAACCACACCGGACTATGTGGGATAAGTTAGCAGTTTACACATGTGCACTTATCATTGATGTTTGCCTTTTCACAGTTTATACTCGTGCGGGCCAGGAGTAACATGCAGTTGAGACTCATATGTCAAGGAGTAACATGCAGTTTAGGCTCGTATGTCAAGGAGCAACATGCAGTTTAGGCTCGTGCGTTAAGGAGCAACATGCAGTTTAGGCTCGTGCGTTAAGGAGCATTTTTTTTCTCTTTTTTTCTTTTTTTTGTGTTCTTTTTCTCCATTTTTTTTCTTTTTTTTGGTCGAGTCTCCCCCCTTTTAGGCATAGTAACGTTTCAAGAATTTGCCGTTGATTGGGCCAATTCTTAATCCGTCTTCGGACACCAACTTGTATGCTCCACTCGTATAGACTTTCTTTACGACGTAGGGACCATCCCATTTTGATTTGAACTTGCCCCCAACTCGACGGTTGGTAATGATTGGTCTTCTTACTGCAAGTACCCAATCTCCAACTTGGAAGAACTTAGGTTCACCTTTTTGTTAAATGCCTGAGTTCGTGTTGATTCCAGCCTCTGTTTCGCATCAAGTTGATCAATTATAGGATTTCGTAAGATTTTATGTGGACCCAATCCTTCAGAGTCATGCCACGTCTTCTTGAAATCATTGTTAGTTGAGTATGAAACATCTTCAAACACGTAGTTTGCACTTGCTCTCTTTAACACGATCCGAACAGGCTTTTGCGTGGTAAAACCAATATCCTTTTTAGACGTTTCGGGTTCGAGAGGACTTTTACTCATATTTTCCGGCAATTCTCCTAATATTGGTCCTTCATTTGCATCATATCCTGCCTTTGTTAGCAGTTCATAAGCTTCCGGGCCGTATACTCCACCCATTTGTATTTTTGAAGATTCGTTGTGCTCGATTTCGGAGCCTTGACCCGGACGAGTAAATCCTTTGACTTTAATCGACGAGCTTTGCAGTTTCTTAGAACTAATCTGAGTTAAAGGCAATGTAAGCTCCTTTAATGATTTGGTTATCCCTTCGACATCCTTTTGCATGGGTTATGATCTTCAATTGCATGTGCCTTTCCTTTCTCGCGTATCGTATCTTCACTTGCTCCCTTTTAACGCTCAAGGTAAAATTTTGCGTCGGCGAAGTATGATTCGACTTCGGTGAATGGATTTGTATCTCCAAGTACCTTCTTTACGACGCCATTGTCATAATACTTGAAACACTGATGCAAAGTTGATGGCACGACTCCGTTTTCGTGTAGCCATGGACGACCCAGAAGCATGTTGTAGGATGTTTTTGCATCAATTACATGGAACAACACAGTTGACGTCATATTCTCCATTATTAATTCCAACCTGATCATATCGATTGCTCGTTGGCCTTCATGATTAAAACCTTGGATCATCAGGCGACTCTTAGAGAGTTCTTCTGTTGGAATTTCAAGTTCTTTTAACATCCGAAGAGTCAAAATGTTCACTGTAGAGCATCCGTCGATCAATATTCTTTTTACCATCTTCTCGTGAGTATAACCAGATACAAACAAAGGACGGTTGTGCAGTTTAGAGCCTAAGAGTAAATCTTCGTCAGTGAACGCTATAACAGACATGCACATGCTGGCGATGCTGGTGGTTTTAGCTTCAACTTGGTAATCATCACTTTCTTATACGTGTTTACGTTTGACGTGTCTGGTAATCTATTATTGGACTATGAATTTAAAAATAAGAAAAGAAAAAGAAATAAAAAGAGGGATCAACAATGCATGTGGCTTGGACTTGTCCCCCACTACAATTTTATTTCTTTATTTACTTATTCGTTAATAAATATGGGGATTTTACATAAAAAAACCCGTTTATATAAAAAATTAGCAAATCAGTACCCTATCAGTGCAGTTACCTGTTTTTTTCGTAGCAGCCGTCGCCCATGAGCTGATTTATTAAAAAAATTAAAATATATATGTCATGGGCGACGGTTACGGGGTTTTTTTGTAACAACCGTCGCCCATGAGGCTTTAAAAAAACCCACCTTCTTCCTCACTTCACCATTCAAACAGACGAAAAAAATATAAGTGAGGCGCGGCTTTAGCGATTTCCGGTGAAATTCAATCGATTTCCGACGTATCCGAGCTTGGAGAACACGGTAAGAGTCCATTAAGTGATTCCCCTCTATGTATTTTGCGATCTATGGCTTTTTTTTGATTTTTTTTTTGGTGAAATGAAATTTTCATTTACCACAGTCCACAATGTGTGGGACTTTCTGTACTGTGTACATCAGCCTCAACTACTTACATGTATATGAACACATATGTCGAAATATACTAGAGTTAGCTATTTTCCTTACACTACTGAAGCTCCTTAGTTTACTTTTCATCACCTGAATTATCAATACGGTGAGTTGCTCCTCAGTTCTCCAGCCACTCTCAGAGTGGACTCTCTGGTTTCGTTCATACCAGATGTAATATAGCAGAGCAGATAAACAGGCCATGCGGATGCCTTGTTGTACATTACGTTTACTGCCTTCTGTCTTCATCCAGTTAGCCATCTCCTCATACCCACTAAAAGGATCCCCAATGCAGAGCCAATCCTTTAGCTTAGTTAGAAGGCCTTGACTGTATGGGCATTCCAGGAAAATATGCCCCACTGTCTCCTCTGAAATTCCACATAAGCAGCATATAGGATTAGAAATGGTAAGCCCCCAGCTGCTAATTCTGTCCGCAGTTAGCAGCTTCTTCTGAATCATCAACCAAACAAAGAAAGAATGTCTAGGAATGCTAAATTTATTCCAGATAGCTTGGTAGAAAGGAAATACAGCTTGATCCCCTTTTAGCCATTCATATCCAGACTTCACAGTATACACGCCATCTGGTGTGAGCCTCCATTTCTGATCCACATAACCTCCTCTAAAATACTCATTTAGTCTATGAAGTTTTTTCCAGAACCAGCTTGTGTCTGCTACCAGACTGGATTCCCAAAAATCTGTACCTTTCAAGTATACTACATTGACCCACTTGATCCATAGGGAATCAGTTTTCCTAGTGATGTCCCATAATTGTTTACCATAAGTGCTTTGTTCCAAGTGACACAATCTCTCAAATTCAGACCTCCTTTCCTTCGAGGCAAACAAACTTTGTCCCAGCAGATAAGAGGAATGCTTTTGCCATGCGCCTTTTTACCCCACAAGAAATCACGACACGCTTGGTCCACTTACTTGCAAACTGACTTGGGCAGCATGAGACAGAGCCCCAATAACCATGAGTGGCTAGGAGGACTGAATTGATCAAACATAGGCGGCATGCATAAGAAAGGTTTCTGGAGGTCCAGCATCTAATACGAGCTATTATCTTCTCAACCAGAATTTGGCAGGTAGTAGCATTCCATTTGGTCGGGGAAATAGGAATGCCCAGGTACCGCATGGGGAAAGTCCCCAAGCTGAAAACCAGTGTCCTCCATCATCTGATTAGCTGAGCTGCCGCTGACCTCGGCCAGAAAAATATTAGACTTTTGCTGATTAGCTGCTAGCCCCGAGACTTGGTAGAACTTTCCCAGTACTTCCTTAATTCCATCATCTATGGCTTTATAGTTTCGAAATTGGTAGTTAATCGAAAATTAGGTTTTCGATTTTTTTGCAGTTTTTGAGCTTGTTTTATGCGATTTCGTAGCCTATTCTTGTGTTATAGTTGATTTAAGGGTGATATTAAGCTTGATCATTACAATAATTAGGTTTTTGGTTAAAGTTTGGTCAATTTTGGAATTTGGGTTGAATTGAGGCGTGTCTATCTCCTCTATCGGCGAATTTTCCCCGCGACGACGATTATATTCCGACGATCCGGAGTACGACAACACGGTAAGATATCTTCTAACCATTTTCCCTCATTCTATTACGCGATTTATGATTGAAATCTTCGAAAATTGAATTTTTGCATAAACCCCTCTTTCGAAATTTTGGGTATTCCGTGCATAATTTTGGTTTAATTCCTTGATATATTCGATTTGAGGTTGATATTGAGTTTAGTTTTTGCGAAATTTACGTTTGGGTCAACTTTGGGTGATATTCGTGCTTGGGCGAATTTCGGGTGATATTCGTGCTTGACTTCTACGGACGATTACGTAAGTTTTCAAACCCGTATTTGATTTATATGCTTTCGTCTTTGTGAATTTAAGTTTTTATTTAAGCTTAGATATCCGTTCAAGGTTTTCTCATTAGGAGGCAGTCGTGAAGCCATCTGGGCCTGGGGATTTTATTTTAGCTTAAATGACGCTCCAAGCGCGCTTGTAGAAGGCAGTCGTGAAGCCATCCGTAATCAGTTGGACTAACATGGCAGCGGCAGCCGCGTCGAGTTTTGCGAGAAAAGGCGCAATTTCTGGAGCGCGTAGAGGCGTTGATCGGCTGGATTGCCCAAGAAGGTACTATAGAAACGGAGGAGTTCGGCCCGCACTTGATTATCGCCTTCAAAAATCTCTCCCACTTCACCCTCAAGAGAGAAAATGCGGTTGATAATCCGTCTTGTTGCCACCTTCTTTAAAGAAGAACGTCGTACATTGATCCCCATCTTTTAACAACGCGATCGTCGCTCGTTGAGCCAAAGCCGAATGCCCTATTTCCACCTCTCGAGCATAGACAAATCGGCAGCGTTTCTCAATAAGTAAAAGATTAGACTCCGTAGGGTGGTGTAGTAGTAATTCCTGAATTGTCTCAAGGAAACGTTTGTTTATCTTCTTTATTGTGACGTTATAAGCCTTTATTGCATCATACGTATCATATTAAAAGTAAGAACAAAACAATCATAGCAAACATCTATTCGAAATGGGTCCAAGATCCACATGGGTCAACCTGATTCGTCTGATATCGGGCAAGAATAACCCATTTAGCAAGGAATAGCCCAACAAACGAAATTCCAGGCGAAGTAAATTGTTCCAAGAAAAGAACCTAAAACTAGAACTGTGAAAATATGAAATCATCACATCACATGCCAGCGATCACAATTCCTTACAACCTAAGCTTCTTATTACCACCATCCGAGGCGCCAGAAGAAGCACCATCGACGTCATCTATCCTTCGTTCTCACCTTTTGCTCCAAGTTCATCGTCCTCTTCTGGGATAGAATAGAATTGGGTGACGAAAACTTGGCTACGTTGTAGCAACCAAAAGTCTCGTTGGGGTACCTGTAAAAAGAGACAACCATCCCAGGTTTAGCCTCGCGGGTAAGGACGAGCTTATCCCATTCGCCTCCGAGGTAAAACGTTAGGGGCGAGTAGTTGTTGCAGACCGCCAATTGCAAGGTGTAGGCATTTTTCAGATCGTCGATGTTGTAATAATTTTACTGGGCCACTTAGCATAGCTAAGTGGCTCGTTCTGATTCGTCCACGTAATATAGCTATACGGCAGATTCTGGTTCGTCCACGTATGCAGCTACGCGGCTCATTCTGGTTCGCCCACGTATACAGCTACGCGGCTCATTCCGGTTCGTCCACGTGTCTAGCTACGCGGCTAGCTCTGATTCGCCCGAGCCTAAAACCTTCAGCTATAAATAGGCTAGCTATAAGTCATTGTAAATCATCGAAAACAATAACTTCTTCTTATATTCAGTATATACAAGTATTGTGAGGAAAAATATTTAGAGAGTTGGTGAGTCTCCTATTGTAAGAGAGATAGAGCTAGTGTTCTCCTTACGGTAGAGAGTTGTAACTCCTAAATTACCCACAGTAAAAATTCCTTACCTTGCCCGTGGTTTTTCACCCCGACTTTGGGGTTTTCCACGTAAATTCCTGGTGTCCCCTTTATTTTTACTGTCCTTTTTACAACAAGTGGTATCAGAGCTTTGGCTGGATGTTTATAATGTCTACTTACCGTATGCTCTGTGGTTGCCAATAATATTGGATCCTCCACATCAGAAAGTTTGTTAGATTATTACTATTCATCCATTAAAGTTTCTGGGGGAGAGAGAAAAAAAAAATGGCAGCTAAGCATGAGATTGAGAAATTCAACGGGAAAAATTACTCCCTGTGGAAAGTAAAAGTCAAGGCAATTTTGCTCAAAGAAAATTGTCTGGAAGCTATCACTGGCAGGCCGGAAAGAATTACAAGTGATGTCAAATGGAAGAAGATTGATGGAAAGGCTACTGCCAATATTCATCTCGCATTAGCAGATGATATATTGTCGAGCGTCGTAGAGAAAACTAGTGCAAAGGAAATCTGGGATCACCTTGATAAGCTATATCAAGGCAAGTCGCTTCATAGCCGGATTTTCTTGAAGAAGAAATTATATGCTCTAAAGATGGATGAATCTTCTTCAGCAACAGAGCACATCAACAAAATGGTTACTCTGTTTGGCCAACTCAAAGACTTGGACTGCAACATAGAGTCAAGCGATCGTGCTGAACTCCTACTTGCAAGTCTGCCAGATTCTTATGCTCATCTCGTCATTAGTCTAACCAACAACCAAACTGTAGAGCAACTTGTCTATGATAACGTTGCTGCTGCTGTTCTGGAAGAAGAAAACCGGCGCAATAACACGGAGAAGAAGGTGATTACACCCCATCAAGCAGAGGCGCTGACTGTGACGAAGGTAAGATCTGGAGAACGTGGTCCAAGTGGGAGCCGAAAGCGGATCAGATATGAAGAACGTCGTCCTAGTAGAAGTAAAAAATCGGTCCAGCAAAATAAGAAGGCTATCAAATGTTATCACTGTGGCAAGAAGGGTCATATGAAGAAAGATTGTTGGGGTCTAAACAGAAACCCCAATGCTCAAGGAAACGTGGCCAACGCTCCAGACAATGGATTTGTTCTAGTATGTGAAGCTGCATCCACCATCGGAGAAAAAGGAAGATTTGACGATATGTGGCTTCTTGACTCTGCAGCTACTTTCCACATGACCTCAAGAAGGGAATGGTTTCATCAGTACAAACCTACATCTGGAGGGTTCGTGTACAGCTGCAATGATCAACCTCTGAAGATCGTCGGGACTGGTACGATCAAATTAAAGATGTACGATGGCACCATCCGTACCATTCAAGCTGTGCGACATGTTGAGAGTCTGAAGAAAAATCTATTGTCTGTGGGGCAGCTAGATGATCTTGGTCTCAAAATTAAACTGGAGAACAAGGTCATGGAGATCTTTCAAGGAGCGCAAATAATAATGAAGGGAGAAAAGATCGCTGCAAACTTATACATGCTGAAGGGGGAAACTCTGCAGGAAGGGCAAGCTTCTGTGGCCACTACAAATTCAATCGAGAAGTCTTCGATGACTTGGCACAAGAAGCTTGGTCATATGTCTGAGCAAGGCATGAAAATTCTTGTCCAGAAGAATCTACTTCCTGGTCTCACAATCGTGTCACTGCCATTTTGTGAGGATTGCATTGTAAGTAAGCAGCATCGCCCGAAGTTCAGCCCGTCAAAATTCAGAAGTAAAGAAATTCTGGAACTACTGCACTCTGACGTTTGGCAAGCACCGGTCACATCCCTGGGGGGAGCAAACTACTTCGTGTCATTCATCGACGACTATTCCAGAAGATGCTGGGTGTATCCAATCAAGAAGAAGGACGATGTATTTCCTACCTTCAAAACATACAAAGCGCGGGTCGAACTTGAATCCAGTAAGAAGATCAAATGCCTGCGGTCCGACAATGGAGGAGAATATACTGGCAGGGAATTCAATGAATTCTGCAAAGGTGCGGGTATTAAAAGACAGTTCACAACGGCATATACTCCACAACAAAATGGGGTGGCAGAGCGGCTGAATAGGACCTTGTTGGAAAGAACGAGGGCTATGCTGAGAACTGCAAGCCTAGACAAGGAATTTTGGGCGGAAGCGGTCTGCACTGCCTGCTATGTGGTGAATCGGTCCCCATCTACTGCTATAGAGATGAGGACACCGATGGAAATGTGGACTGGCAAACCTGCTGATTATTCAAACCTCCATATATTTGGAAGTCCTGCATATGTGATGTATCACAATCAAGAAACGACGAAGTTGGATCCAAAGTCCAGAAGATGTCTATTTCTGGGGTACGCTGAAGGAGTAAAGGGTTACCGTTTGTGGGATCTCACTGACCACAAAGTTGTTATCAGCAGAGATGTTAATTTTCTCGAAGATAGCGACCAGGAGCAAGTCAACCATGATGGCAATATGACAAAGACTACACCAACACCGGTGAAGAGAAAGGAGCAAGATGATTCTTCTGAAGCCGAACCAGCACACGAAGAGCTCGACCCAGTCGAAACTGAAGTACCGGACCTCGGGCGATCAAAACGAATTCGTAAGACGCCTATTTGGTACTCAGATTATGATACTGAGAGCAACATTACATACTGTTTTCTAACTGAGGATGGAGAGCCAACGACTTTCCAAGAAGCACTGAAGAGTTCAGATGCGAGTCAGTGGATTTCAGCAATGCAAGAAGAAATGGAAGCTCTCAGTAAAAATAAGACATGGGAATTGGTGCCATTACCGCAAGGAAGGAGACCTATTGGAAACAAATGGGTGTACAAGATCAAGCGGAATGGTGATGACCAGATAGAGCGATATCGTGCAAGACTGGTTGTAAAGGGATATGCTCAGAAAGAAGGGATCGACTTCAATGAGATATTCTCACCGGTGGTTCGACTTACAACAGTCAGGGTTGTCTTGTCAATGTGTGCCACATTTGACCTGCATCTTGAGCAACTTGACGTCAAAACGGCCTTTCTCCATGGCGACCTGAAAGAAGAAATATATATGCTTCAACCAGAAGGCTTTCAAGAAAAAGGGAAAGAAGATCTGGTTTGCAAGCTAATCAAATCTCTTTACGGGCTCAAGCAAGCACCACGATGCTGGTACAAGAGATTTGATTCATTCATAATGAGTCTCGGCTACACCAGGCTTTATTCAGATCCTTGCGCGTATTTCAAGAGATTTCACTCTGAAGATTATATCATATTGCTGTTGTACGTCGACGATATGCTGGTAGCAGGACCCAACAAAGATCGTATCAATGATCTGAAGATTCAACTCGCTGGTGAATTCGAAATGAAGGACTTGGGACAGGCAAACAAAATTCTTGGCGTACAAATCTCTCGAGACAGAAGCAATAGGAAGATTTGGCTTTCTCAAAAGAACTACTTGAAGAAAGTCTTGCGAAGGTTCAACATGCAAGAAAGCAAGCCAATATCTACTCCTCTTGCTGCTAACTTCAAGTTATCTGCCGATATGTGTCCATCTAATGAAGATGAGAAAATGGAGATGTCTCGAGTGCCGTACGCATCCGCGATTGGAAGTTTGATGTTTGCCATGGTGTGTACAAGACCGGACATTGCCCATGCAGTGGGAGTGGTGAGCCGATACATGTCCAACCCCGGTCGGGAGCACTGGAGTGCTGTCAAGAGGATTCTCAGATACATAAAAGGAACCTCTGATCATGCGTTATGTTATGGAGGTACGGATTTTACTGTCCATGGTTATGTTGATGCTGATTATGCAGGTGAACTTGATAAAAGCAGATCCACAACCGGATATGTGTTTAATCTTGCTGGCGGTGCGGTAAGCTGGGTCTCAAAACTGCAGTCGATTGTTGTGACGTCAACGACGGAAGCAGAATATGTAGCAGCTACGCAAGCCAGTAAAGAGGCGATATGGTTGAAGAGATTGCTGGAAGAACTCGGCCACAAACAAGAGAATATTGTTCTCTATTGTGATAGCCAGAGTGCATTGCATCTTGCAAGGAATCCAGCATTTCATTCAAGAACCAAACACATCCGGGTTCAATACCACTTCGTTCGTGAACAAGTGGAAGAGGGAACAGTGGATATGCAAAAAGTTCACACTGCGGATAATCTGGCCGACTTCATGACCAAATCAATCAACGTGGACAAATTCATGTGGTGCCGTTCCTCCTGTGGTTTAACCGATCATAAGTGAAGATTGATTGAGTTTCAATCAAATCTTCAAGTGGGAGAAATGTTGTAATAATTTTACTGGGCCACTTAGCATAGCTAAGTGGCTCGTTCTGATTCGTCCACGTAATATAGCTATACGGCAGATTCTGGTTCGTCCACGTATGCAGCTACGCGGCTCATTCTGGTTCGCCCACGTATACAGCTACGCGGCTCATTCCGGTTCGTCCACGTGTCTAGCTACGCGGCTAGCTCTGATTCGCCCGAGCCTAAAACCTTCAGCTATAAATAGGCTAGCTATAAGTCATTGTAAATCATCGAAAACAATAACTTCTTCTTATATTCAGTATATACAAGTATTGTGAGGAAAAATATTTAGAGAGTTGGTGAGTCTCCTATTGTAAGAGAGATAGAGCTAGTGTTCTCCTTACGGTAGAGAGTTGTAACTCCTAAATTACCCACAGTAAAAATTCCTTACCTTGCCCGTGGTTTTTCACCCCGACTTTGGGGTTTTCCACGTAAATTCCTGGTGTCCCCTTTATTTTTACTGTCCTTTTTACAACAGTCGAAAACCATAAGTGGGTCGCCGACGTTGTAGATGGCGTTTGATGGGTACTTATAGATTATGTTTGTGTTAACGACGAGGTTCAGGGCCTCGGTGGCCTCCATGTGTAGGAATTGGCCCATGTCCTTCGTGCCCAAAGTCTTGCTGAAGCAGATGACGTTGCGCAGCGGGGAAGGTGGTGTTAAATGAGTTAATTAGTCATCTTGACCATCATCTTGAAAATGAAGAGAAGATTGTTAAGTCATAATTAGCAACTATATGACTATTAAGGATAAGAATTACCCACGTATGACTAATCATATGTGGACAAGAGTGGGATTTGTTATTTGATATATCTGTGATATGATTTGGATATTGTGTGCGATATGTGTGCTAGATGTTTTCTTTTGGAAGCTTTCAGCACCTTATATATCATATGTAATTGATCCAATTAGTAGGAAGTAAATTCAGTAAAATATCGGGTATGCCATAGCATCTCGAACTAATATTCCATCCATGGTTCCCCGTCGCGGCCGCATCGGAGCGGGATCGGCCCTCACCGCGCCATAGATACGGGTTGGTGCGGATTCAACTCTGTCGCGGCTAGGTATCGGGTGTACCGGCGAGTTATCGGGCGTCGCGGATCGGTGCGGCCGAGTTCTCGGTTGCAGCGGCGAGATATCGGTTGAAAGGTGGAAGACGAAGACGGCGAGGGAAGAAAACGAAGACAGCGAAGGTGGAAGATGAAGACTGGTAAAAACGAAGACGGCGGCATATAGATTGGGATTTTATTTATGGCCTCTGGGCTGGGCCAAAATTATATAATCATTTCTATAAGCCCAAATATTTAGTTTTAACTTAGTAATGAAGCTTTATATTCGATAAAACATCTAAGTTCATGTATAAATAATATTAGTTGCAATAAAAAAGTGATATCAAATTTTAATTAAGTAAAGATAAATCAATTTTTTTTTTGCATTAATTTAACAAATCTAAAATACAAATTGTTATAGCTCATTATTATATATATTCTATACAAATATATTCTATATAAATGTATCTCAAAATAATCTGTGTAAAAATAAACATAATTGAAGTTAATTGATATTGATACCAATTAAATTATATGAACAAACTTATACAATTTACAATTTTTAACAAAAGTTACGTATCGCCCGCAACCGCGCCGCGATAATGCAACGTATCTGTATCGCTCGTATCCGCATCGACGTCCGCATCCGCGACGGCGAACCATGATTCCATCAATATAATCGCAGGACTGCATCTACAAGGCATTACTGCAAGACTGAAATTTGGATTGCATCTTATTCCGCAAGACTGCAGTTCTGCACAACTGAAATGCCCAACAACTTTGGTATCAGAGCCCCGATGACTTCAATACCGTCGTTATTTCAATATTCTCCGAGTCAAGTGCGAATTGCGGCGCCCCTGACTTCTACCACCCATTCTTATTACTAACTTGTGTGACTGCATGTGAGGTAAATGAAATCTATATACGGAAATGCGTATAAAATTTTTCCTTTTCTATAAAGGAAGCTCTTCTGTATAATACAAAGATATTCCTAGGACATAATACAAGGTGAGTGCGCATGCGTGTTCAAAATAATCTATCGGCCGGCCACTCAGGTCGCATCCACACACTGCCACCTCAAAAGTCCTCCGGAAGCTTCAAAAATTGGCCTCGCACTCGTAAAGATCACGTACCGTGATCCCGTGAACCTACAACACATAAATACGTGGAATGAGCTTATAAAGCTCAGTAAGTGAAAGCCATGCATGCCATGCACGTGTCCTAAATTCGGAAAGGCATCCGCGCCAATGCTTCCTAGACCTTATCTTTTTCCTTGTCTTGTCTTGTCATGTAGGGCCATCGGTTATCTTGCTATGTACTATCATGGAGCTCGAATCCACAAGGGATAAATAGTCATATAAGTGGCAATGCCCACTCAAGGGAGGCTAACCTTAGGGCGCCTTTTCTATCCCAAGGTGGTTTCATACGCCACGCGGATGCTTCACACTGGTAGCCTAATCTGAGGTAGTCAACACCAGAGATACCCTCGGTGTCGCTTGCTCCCTCAGCTCGCACCCTCCAGGTTTCACGATCCGCCATGAGGGCATTAGCCCTAAAATCATGTCTTGCCTTGAACATGTCATGTCTTGACAGTAGCGCCATACGACGTCACCATGGTAGCATAGAAGAACCATGACTCAACTGTGAGTCGACATCAGGCGCCCATATCGACGAATCTTTATCGCTCTCAGTCGATCGTATTTATGCACGCTCTCATATCATGCCTTTTGTACTAAACGTGCGTGCATATGCTCATGTCATGAATATGCGTGTCATGCCATCATATAATGTAAATAAATTACGCATGTCATGTAACGTAATTAATTCACGTAGGAAGTCACATAAATTCACAGGAACACATAACATATTATTTCCTGCACATACATTTATGTGTTGTAGTTGGGACTTCCACTTACCTGGTATCCTTAGCTACTTAGCTTATCGTACGGTAAGTCGCTAACCTTCAAACCCTAAGTATAGAAACATATAAAATTAGGGTTTGTTAGTCTATTTACAGTTTCACAAAGTGGCTTAATTTGAAAACCCTAGTTTCGACTTCTATAAATTTCAAAACCCTAAACTTTCGAATTTTGACTTAAATTAAAAAGTATCATTTTGAAATTCATATGAATTTTGAAACCTACTTTCCACTTATTTCGAAATTAATCTTGAAATGGAATTTCGACATGAGCTATCAAACATAATTGTGGGATTTCGATTTTAAAGGGTAAATCTCGACATGGACTTTGAATTTTATTATGGAACTTCGACATGACTTGTTTCTCGAGACTTTTTGTAAAGTGGATCTCGACATGTTGGAATTAAATCTCGAGCTTGAAATAAATTCATGAATCTCGAGCTTGGGTTAGATAGATCTCGACATATTCTACAAGGGTTCGATATCAAACAATACCTAAGGATTTCGAGATATGTCTCGACATTTTACACAAAGATCTCGAGGTCGATTTAAAAGATAGATCTCGACATGTTTGAGATAATTCTGGGCTTGACATGGTTGATAAATCTCGAGCTTGGTCTCGACATTTTACACAAACTTTCGAAGTAAATTTCAAAGATAAATCTCGACATGGATCTCGAATTCGATTTCGAGATTCCATTTCGAGTTTCGGTTTCGACATTTTCTTATCCTCACTTCTTTGATTTCGAAACATTCCTACCAACCTAACAAGGTCTCGAAATCTACCAAACTGAAAATCATCTTTCTCAAAAACATCTCTATGGTATGAATATCATCTAAACTTCGATCAAAAGACAAGTTTTCAAGAACAATATAAATGTTACATAAACTTCAGAAACCCCAAAATCAGTAGTCAAAACCGTAATTCCTTCCACTCTAATACTTAATAATTTTTCCCGAACATGTTAATATATGAGACAAGCATATAAAACCATTGAAATAATCTAATACCTTTTCAGCTTAGTGACGAGTTCGGTTAGAGCTCTTATTCGACTTCTTCCTTTCTTCTTTACTCAGGTTTTTCGAGGGTTTTCAGTTATTGGTATTAATATACAATAATCCTTCATCTTTAGTTGGCGTGTTTAAATAAACAAGTGACATCGATATTTAGCAAGTCTTTATCGTTATCCTATCATTACTTTAATTTTCTTTCTAGCTAAGTTATCAAGACTTATCTTTTCTCTCGAAATCTTCTAACACGCTTTGATCTCGAGTTTTAAAGCTTTCAGACTTAAATGATTTCGAGCTTTATAAATCTCGAGCTTCAAGGGTTTCGACATTTAAAGCTTTCGAGATGTATATGTATTGGAATTTCTTCTTAACTCTTTTGAGACTTTCATAAACGTCGACATCCTCATTTTGACACCTTATAATTTCGACATTCATGTTACTTAAGTTCGAACTTATTCCTACCAATTCATGCTCCCCAAAACGTGGTATTAATACTTAATATACTAAATCAAATCTTCTAGCTTAGCATGTCATGTACTAGAAACCCTAAAATCAATAACTAACCTAAATTCAATTAATTCTTCTACTTGGTTAGTAACCCTAATAGCACCTAATCTGAAATCACGTTGCCACGTAAAATCACAGAATACATTCCATGCAGTCACTTAAGTCATATAATATGTATGCATATTTGGTCGGCTTACTTACGGGACTCGGGTATTACACCAATCTCATTGGATCTTTCGGAAGTGATCGACAATGAAGAACAAACCCAAGACGAGAGCGATTCTGACAAAGAAGATGAGGCTGAAACCGCCAAAGAAGACGACGCTGAAACCAACAATGCACAAAAGGAGTTGAAGAAGAAGGATGCCATGGTGCTACGATACATTCAACAAGGCGTTTGGAGATCCATTTTTCCTCGTATGTTTGGTGTTAAAAAGGCGAAAGATGCATGGAATATTTGAAGCAAGAGTTTCAAGAACCTAAAAAAACAATCACCTTGAAGGTACAATCTCTATGGAGAGGTTTTGACAATCTCAAGATGGACGAGAGAGAGACCGTTCGTGATTTCTCATCCCGAACCACGGAGATCGTAAACAAATCAAAAGTTGTGGAGACAGGATCCTAGACAAAAGAGTCGTGGATAAGGTGTTGCGGTTTCCTCCAAAGTTTGATCATTCCGCTGCCGCCATTGAGGAGTCAAAGGACTTGTCCAAGTTGACCATATACGAGTTGACGGGGTCGCTTCCTGCGCATGAGCAAAGTATCAATCGGTCGATCAATCAATCAATCAACCGAACTAGCTTTCCAATCCAAACAAGCGAGCAAAAGAATTCAAATCAAACGAAGGGGTACTCCAAGGGCCGCCAAAACCAAAAGAATAAAAATTGGAAAGGAAAGTCATCCAAAAAATTCGGCGAACAATCTTCCAAGTGTGTCATTTGCAAGAAGACAGAACCACGAATCTAAAGATTGCAACTTTAGATGCAAAAGATGCAAAATTTCGAACCATTCGCAAAGGGATTGTTCGCATAAAAAATCTGAAGAAAAGGAAGATGCAAAGTTCTCCGAGCAACCGAGCGAAGAAACCCTATTCTACTCAAGCACTACAAAAAAAATGTGTTTTAGCGACCTCACAAATCGCGAAACATAGAAAATTAGTCGCTAAATGAGTTTAGCGACTACAATAGCGACTACAAGTCGTAGTCGCTAAAGACGTTGTCGATAAATTGAATCGGTCGCCAGTTAGTCGCAAATGGCGACACACCGGTAACTACTTCATCTGTAGTCGCTAAATATTTAGCTACTACGTCACCGACTAATTTTGTAGTAAGTGATCTTCTATTCTTTTTTTTTTGGTTTTCTTTTTGTTTTAATTTCAAATTTTTATTTTAATTGATAAATTAACTCAAATAAAGGACAAAACAGAATAAAATTTTTAAAATTTAATTAATATTAAATACATTCAATACATAAATCAACTAAACAAGGTTTAACAAAACAATAAGAAAAACTACACGACCCGAGCTACAACCTCCCGAAAGGTCATCACGACCCTTTTCTCCTCTTAAAATCAAATGAAGCCGACAAACCGAGCAACAACTGTTAGTATTGTGATCCAGAAGCCAACATTTATATTGTTGCACTTTTTATTTTCACGAATTCAATGATTTATATCATTTTGTTCCTTGAGTAAATTAATTATTTATGGGTCATTTAAGTCGATGACTTAGATTGTAGAATTCCATATTGAATTAAATAATATTTACTCTAAATAATCCTTAATCTTGATACTTAGCATGGAACACTAATTATCATGTTTAAGATTAATGTGTGGATTAAATGATAGTTATATTCTCAAACTATTTGATAAAGAGTTATCAATTTAATCACACACATATATATAATGAAGATTATGACATCGGATAGACCCGAAATGAAGCATATTATGGATTGTTTTTGTGTCATTAATGTTTCATACGTGTCTTGAATTCTATAATATGAGATGTTCATTTTTCAAAACTAAAAGTGCGTGTCTGTTAGTATCGCTCAACGTTAGCCGTAAAAGGTAACTATACGGGTGGTGTTACGACAAGCGTGACTAGTGCAGTAGATTATATTCATCAAGAATATTTTGTCCCTCATATTTTATGAGTGATAATATCCTCGGGCCCATTGATAAAAGTGATATCGTAATGCATGCAATATGATTAAGAGCAATCATATTTTCGATAAACTTTTGGAATCAAGAAATAAATAAGTTGCAAGGATGACACATTCCTACATTGAACTTACTTAGGATGTTATGTGACAAGGAATTGACACGGGCAATTACTGCTTAAGGATGATGATTCGTATTTGAGATACTTATTATCTATGTCACTTGGGTAGTCTTAATGTATTTGCTAGGTACCACTTATGATATATAGAATTAGAATGAGTTCTAATTCTATTGCCAATGTGACATGGATCCTACCGGGTAACACCAAAAGGGAAACGATCAAAGAAGTCAATTTTGTATTTTACATAGAGATGTAAACATGTAGATAAATTAAATATGAGATAATTTATTTGTCCGTAAATTATACAAAATAAATAAGATTCATTTATGGAATAATGAATCATATATATATATATATAGATATAGATATATAAGGGATATATATTTAGCATTTAGTTGTTATTCATTTAGGGTAAAAGATTTTATTTGAGGGAATCGGCTATGCATAATTAGACAATACAAATGGCCCATGATTGAGGCAAGAAGACGTCTAAACATGTCTTCGATTTATATTAGTGCTAAAATAATGGGATAATATAATATAAACAAGATCTTATCCATTCATTAGTGAATGTATACAAGCAAGCCGTGTGTCACTTTCATTGTATCGTTATCTTTATCTCTATATTGTGCTTTAGTGAGTCTTACGAAGAAAGGCAGAAAACGAGTTTATGTCCTATTGAATAAAGTCGATCATGCAAGTATCTTCTAGCTAGAGAAAGGGCGATTCTTTGATATTCCTCGGTGGATATCGGTAGAGATACCATACGTTTGGTATTTAAGTACGTACTCATCTCAGGATAGTATCAAGTATGACCTCTACGAACGAGTTAAGTCTAAAAAGTTTGGACTCGAATTCGTTAAACGTGTGTTATGTCCTACTCGGTAGGCACCGTGTTCAATCTTTAAGAGTTGTGGGGTATGTCCGACATGCCGTATCAAATAGAATGAGTTAACTTATCAAGAGACCAAAACCGTTTTGGGTCTTGGGGAGAAGTTTTGTTAATATACGATGTTAACAAAACCAAGAGTCAAATATGATTTGATTAGCAAGGTGTTACTTACCTAAATAACTAAGATAAAGTTTCATGCCGCCACTGGCTTATTCTTAGTGAAAATATGGATCTTGGACCTACTACCATGGGGCATTATAAATTGTAGTGGGAGTTTTATTTTGTGATAAAACATTTACGTGAAAATAATTGAAACCTTTTTTTCCTTTATGGCGTAGATATGGCAGGACAGTCCGTTTCGTTGCGTTCGCTTTTGGACAAGGAAAAATTGAGCTCTAATGGGACCAAGTTTATTGATTGGTACCGTAGCCTAAGAATTGTTCTAAGGCAAGAGCGCAAGGAATATGTAATTAATACGCCCATTCCCAAAGATCCCGATGCTAATTCAAGTGTTGAAGAAGTCGATGAGTACGATCGACATTGTTGCGATGAGATCGATGTACAATGTCTGATGTGGCGATGATAGTACCCGAACTGCAGAAGCGATTCGAGTTGAGCACGTGCTACAATACCATGGTGCAGCTTAAGAGAATGTTTCAAGAGCATGCACGTGCTGAGAGGTATAATGTAGCTAGAGCTTTGCTGGCATATAAGATGTCTGAGGGTAACTCTGTTGGCGATCACATGCTCAGGTTGTTGAGTTATGTGGAGCAGTTGGAGAAACTTGAAGCTCATGTGGGCAAGGAGTTGGCCATAGACATTATTTTCAACTCTCTTCCTCCCAGCTATTCATCGTTCATCATGAACTATCATATGCATGGAATGGATAAGAGCTTGGATGAGATCCATGGGATGCTGAAAACTGCTGAACTTGACATGAAGAAAGGAGTTTCTCATGTGCTCGCAATTCATACAGGCGGGAAAAAGATTAAGAAAGCAAATTCAAGCGCCAAATAAAAGGCAAACCAAATGTTGGTAAAAATAAGGTAAGGTTGTCGCTTCGAGAGCTCCCAAAGTGTAACGACCCGTCCCATACCGGGTGTCACTATAGCTTCGGTCCCTACCGGGACTAGTGGGGTTGGGCCCACCACACTCCGACTGATAGTCTGGCCCCACTGTACCACCATTTAACCTTTTAGCGTGCTTCGTGCACTCGCTCACACGCACCCTGAGAAACTTCTCAGGGGGTCACCCATCCCTAGATTGCCCCAAGTCAAGCACGCTTAACTTCGGAGTTTCTATAGATGGACTCCCGAAAAGGTAGGTCGACCTTGGTGATATGAGTAGCACTATCAATTCTTTTATACGATTCTTAGCCTTGACACGCCCATACATTGTCATTCTCAGGATCCCCTCTCATTCTGGTGTTGGATCGGTTCGTTCATGTACCCCTTCGCCTAGAAGCCTGCCAGGAGCCGCTCATTGTCCGTGCACCCTGGCACCGGCGATCACTCCCCGCCCTCTTCGGCCCCGGGCGTCACACAAGGTCAAGGTTGTTGCTACAGCTGAATGCTTTTACAGTAAAACCTCTATAAATTAATAACATTGGGACCATGAAATTTTATTAATTTAGAGAGATATTAATATATCGATAAATTAATATTTTATTAATTAAAAGAGAGACTATTTAAACTCAACAAACTCATAATGTTATTGACAATAAATGAATTCAAATATGTTTCATTAATTATGTCCATGTACTTAAAACGATTTACAATTGTGAATTAATGAAAATATCTTTTGAAAATTAGTCGAGGTATAATATCAAATGCTCTCAGGATATCGTTGGACTATCGTTCAACCAACTTTCAGAAGGCTGGGGATATTAAGCGACACAAAATGGCGAATACAACCCTTCACAATTTTTTGTTGCAGTAAAACTCAACACCAAAACTATTGACTGCAATTAAAAAGTTAGGGATGAAATCCATAAAATCTAGTAACAAATATATTCTTATTTTAGCAAATTACCATAATTTATCATTGTAATTTTTATGAATTAATTTAGGCTTTTAAGGGGCCTAATATTCATAAAGCGATATCCGAAAAATTATTATATTATTATCTTATCGAATTTGACGATTTTTTACAAAGGCCCAAGTCGGGACCGGGAGATCTTATTATTTTAGAGAGTTTAGTAATTTATATAGTATTAATTTATAGAGGTTTTACTGTACTGTAAAAACATTAGGCACTGGAAGAGAAATTGCCCAAAGTATCTTGATGACTTGAAAAATGGAAAGGTTCCAACCGTTGCATGTATATTTGTTATTGAAGTTAACATTGCTACTTCTGATTCTGAATGGGTATTTGATATCGGATCGTGCGCTCATATTTGTTCAAATATGCACATACTAAAGAATAAGAGGATGCTAAGAAAAGACAAAGTACAACTACGTGTCGGGAATGGTGAAAGTGTTGCAGCTGTTGCTATTGGATGCATAGATGTCTCTTTGCCAAGTGGACTTATTTTAGAACTGAAAAATGTTCATTATGTTCCATCTATCTCAAGAAATATTATTTCCTTTCATGTTTAGACATGGATGATTTTTATTTTACCATTAAGAATGGTTGCTTTTCATTTTATAAACATAATTTATTTTGTGGATGTTCTTATGAGAAGAATGGTCTATATTTGCTTGAGATGGAAAAACAAGTTTTGAATATCAATAACAAAAGACCCAAGATTTCTCATGAGAGTATGACTCTCATGTGGCATTGTCGCCTAGGTCATATAAATGAGAGACGCATTAAGAAATTACAAGAAGTGGGAGTTCTTGGTCAATTTGATTTTAGAATCAATTGAGACATGCAGATCTTGTTTGCTCGGGAAGATGATTAAAGCGCCTTTCACCAAAAGAGGCGAAAGGGTAAATGACCTACTAGGACTGATACATAGTGATGTATGTGGTCCGATGACTATTAATGCTCGGGGAGGTTATCAATACTTCATTACATTTACCGACGATTTCAGTAGATACGGTTATGTCTACTTGATGAGACACAAATCTGAATCATTTGAAAAGTTCAAAGAATTCAAGAATGAAGTTGAGAACCAGCTCAACGAGAAAATAAAAGCCTTGCGGTCCGACCGTGGAGGTGAATATTTGAGCATAGAGTTTGGTGCTTATCTTAAAGAATGTGGAATTGTTTCATAGTTGACTCCTCCTGGAACGCCACAATGGAATGATGTTTCTGAAAGGCGGAACAGAACCTTGTTGGACATGGTTTGATCTATGATGAGTCAAACTGAACTTTCTCTTTCCTTTTGGGGTTATGCGCTTGAAACTGCTGCATTCACATTGAACAGAATTCCTTCTAAGTCTGTAAAGACATCATATGAGATATGGTTTGGTAAGGTACCAAATATGACTTTTCTGAAAATTTGGGGTTGTGAAGTTTACGTCAAAGGCTGATGGTTGATAAACTTGGCCCTAGATCAGATAAATGCTTCTTCGTAGGATATCCTAAAGAAACCAAAGGATATTATTTCTATCATAAGTCGGAGAACAAAGTGTTTGTTGCTCGACATGAGTTGTCTTGGAGAAGGAGCTTCTCACACGAAAAAGCAACGATAGTAGCGTTAGACTTGAAGAAATTCAAGGGACACTACTAGATGATATGGTTATGGGTTATCATGTGTCCCAACCCATGATAGCTTTCACCAGCGCGAGTCAAGAAGAGCCAATTTTGCAACAAGTTGCGGAAGAGGCTCAAGTATTGCCTCAAGTGGATTCGACATCGGTCGAAGTTGAACAACCACAAATTGTTGTGGAGGAGGTTCAGCCGAAAGAACAACCTTTACGTAGGTCAACACGGATAATCCGACTGCCTGCGAGGTTCATGGACTACATGAGATATTGGTATTAGATATCGAGGACCCAATGGCTTACAAAGAAGCATTAGACAGACCTGACTTTGATGAGTGACTAGGAGCCATGAAACCCGAGATGCAGTCCACGTACGACAATCAAGTTTGGAACTTAGTCGACCTTCCTGATGGAGTAAAAGCCATTGAAAACAAATGGGTTTTCAAAAGGAAGACAGACATGGACGGTAATCTGACTACATACAAGGCACAGCTGGTAGCGAAAGGTTTCAAACAAGTTCAAGTAGTTGACTATGACGAAACTTTCTCACCGGTAGTTATGTTCAAGTCGATCCGGATCCTTCTAGCAATTGCCGCATTTCACGACTATGAAATATAGCAAATGGATGTTAAAACTGCATTTCTAAATGGTGATTTAGAGGAATATGTGTACATGACACAACCAGAAGCTAGGAATGTATGTAAGCTTCAGAAATCCATTTATGGGTTGAAGCAAGCATCACGAAGTTGGAACAAACGCTTCGATAAAGAGATCAAAATGTTTGATTTTATCAAGTGCGAAGAGGAACCTTGTGTATACAAAAGAACTAGTGGGAGTGCAATAGTTTTTCTAGTACTGTATGTAGATGACATACTTCTTATCGGCAATGACATTCCATCGCTGGAGTTTGTCAAATCCTCGTTACTGAAAGTGTTCTCGATTAAGGATTTGGGCGATGCTGCTTATATTATGGGCATCAAGATCTATAGAGATAGATCGAAGAGACTCATAGGATTGAGTCAAAGTGCATATATTGAAAAGGTGTTGAAGCGGTTTTCTATGCAAGATTGCAAGAAAGGTTTCATACCTATGTCACATGATATTCATTTAAGCAAGAATCAGTGTCTTAAACACCTGATGAGCTGAATGAGATGCGTAGAGTTCCACATGCTTTGACAATTGGATCTATTATGTATGCCATGATATGCACTCGTCCTGACGTGTCATACGTGCTTAGTGTGACAAGCAGATATCAGTCAACTCCAAGCATAGCACATTGGCGTGCAAATATCCTCAAGTACCTGAAAAGGACTAAGGATATGTTCCTTGTTTATGGTGGAGAACTTGAGCTCGTTGTAAAAGGTTACACTGATGCTAGTTTTCAAACCGACCATGATGATATGAGATCGCAATCAGGATATGTATTGCTGCTCAATGGAGGTGTTGTTAGTTGGAAGAGTTCCAAATAGAAAACAACAGCAGATTCCACTATTGAGGCAGAATACATAGCTGCTTCTGAAGCGGCTAAAGAGGGATGTTGGGTAAGAAAGTTCGTAACTGAGCTTGGTGTAGTTCCTAGTATTGATGGCCCAGTTGAGTTGTATTGTGACAACAATGAAGCTATTGCTCAAGCGAAAGAGCCTAGGTCACACCAAAGATCCAACCATGTTCTACGTCGTTATCACTTAATACGAGAAACCGTTGATAGAGGTGATGTGAAGGGTTGCAGAGTTGATTCCGCCGGCAACACAGCTGACCCACTGACAAAACCTTTACCTCAAGCCAAGCACACTTCTCATAGTGAATCTATGGGTATTAGATACGATGGAAATTGGCTTTGAAATATATGATTATTCTGAGGACCGTTGTTTATAGCTACATGCATAGAGATGTTTGGTTTTTGCTTTAGATCAAGTGGGAGATTGTTAGTATTGTGATCAAGAAGCCAACATTTATATTGTTGCGCTTTATATTTTCACGAATTGAATGATTTATATCATTTTGTTCCTTGAGTAAATTAATTATTTATGGGCCATTTAAGTCGATGACTTAGATTGTATAATTCCATATTGAATTAAATAATATTTACTCTAAATAATCCTTAATCTTGATATTTAGCATGGAACACTAATTATCATGTTTAAGATTAATGTGTGGATTAAATGATAGTTACATATATTCTACAAACTATTTGATAAAGAGTTATCAATTCAATCACATATATATATAATGGAGATTATGATATCGGATAGACCCGAAATGAAACATATTATGGATTGTGTTTGTCTCATTAATGTTTCATACGTGTCTTGAATTCTATAATATGAGATGTTCATTTCTCAACACTAAAAGTGCGTGTCTGTTAGTATCGCTCAACGTTAGCCGTAAAAGGTAACTATACGGGTGGTGTAACGACAAGCGTGACTAGTGCAAGGGATTATGTTCATCAAGAATATTTTGTCCTTCATATTTTATGAGTGATAATATCCACGGGCCCTTGATAAAAGTGATATCGTAATGCATGCAATGTGATTAAGAGCAATCATATTTACGATAAACTTTTGGAATCAAGAAATAAATAAGTTGCGAGGATGACACATTCCTACATTGAACTTATTTAGGATATTATGTGACAAGGAATTGACACGGGCAATTACTGCTTAAGGATGATGATTCATATTTGAGATACTTATTATCTATGTCACTTGGGTAGTCTTAATGTATTTGCTAGGTACCACTTATGATTTATAGAATTAGAATGAGTTCTAATTCTATTGCCAATGTGACATGGATCCTACTGGGTCACACCAAAAGGGAAACGATCAAAGAAGTCAATTTTGTATTTTACATAGAGATGTAAACATGTAGATAAATTAATTATGAGATAAGTTTATCTGTCCGTAATATAATACAAAATAACTAAGATTCAATTTATGGAATAATGAATCATATATATATATATATAGATATATATGCGATATATATTTAGTATTTAGTTGTTATTCATTTAGGGTAAAAGATTTGATTTGGGGGAATCGGCTATGCATAATTAGACAATACAATGGCCCACGATTGAGGCAAGAGACGTCTAAACATGTCTTTGATTTATACTAGTGCTAAAATTATGGGATAATATAATATAAACAAGATCTTATCCATTCATTAGATGAATGTATATAAGCAAGTTGTGCGTCACCTTCATTGTATCATTATCTTTATCTCTATATTGTGCTTTAGTGAGTCTTACGAAGAAAGGCAGAAAACGAGTTTCTGTCCTTTTGAATAAAGTCGATCATCCGAGTATCTTCTAGCTAGAGAAAGGGCGATTCTTTGATTGATTCCTCGGTGGATACGGTAGAGATACCATACCTTTGGTATTTAAGTACGTACTCATCTCAGGATAATATCATGTATGACCTCTACGAACGAGTTAAGTTTAATTCGCATGGATCTTCGGTTTGATATGTTGATATAAAATTTTAATTTCCGCTGCGTGTAATACTTCGATTATGTGCGCCGATTCCTTACAACAACATCATCTGAAAAGCAGTGACGGAAACACGTTTAAGAAACACCGGTATTCGATTCAAATTGGAAAAGAAAACAAAAGCAATTCATCGAAAGCTTGCGTACCTTCTCTAAAGATGGTCTTCTCATCATCCAACTTCGTCAAAAGCTTTTGCTTCCAAACTTTTTTTCACCTCAATAATCTCCACTCATAATCGTCATTTACCTTGGATATGTCCAAGCTGCATAGGAGTTGTAACACGTCAAAGAATAAATCAACCCAACAAAACAAACATAAATAGGCAAACCTTATTAGACAATGACTTCAAACATATTCTGCCCAATGTGCATAAAAAGTCCAAGAGCCCAATACAGTGACGGAAATCATTTAAAGATTGGTCAATTTCAACAGAGAAAACCCTATATCGCTGCAAAAGTTTCACACACCTGTAAAGGACTAACAGCTAGCCGAGGGGACCAAGCAACAACCTGACAGCTCTAACAGTTGTAGCTCGTTCGTCTTTATACATAAACCACGAACAGGAAGGACCGGGGCAGCTAGCCGAGCGGGACTAAGCAGCATCCTGACAGCTAAAAATACGTACTATCAACATTACGAACACGT
The DNA here is from genome assembly GCA_027422505.1 of Craterostigma plantagineum. NCBI lineage: Eukaryota > Viridiplantae > Streptophyta > Magnoliopsida > Lamiales > Linderniaceae > Craterostigma > Craterostigma plantagineum. Next base: position 7,115,117 of record JAPQWV010000015.1, read on the forward strand.
TAAAAACAACACAAACATTCGAGAGAAGCCACGTTCTTACCTCGGAATTGACTTTGGCTGAGACAAGAAGCAGCGGGGACAGGCGAGGGTGGCGGAGCAGCAGTGGCGCAGCTGAGAGCGATGGAGAACTGTGGCGACTGGGAACTGCGAGGGCTATGAGAAAGGCGACAAGTGGGACAGGAGAGGGCGGCGGAGGAGCTAAGCAGCCGGATCTGAGCGACATTAACGTCGATAGAGGAAATAAGATTTCTGGCCGCGGCAGAGGAATTGAGCGCGCGGATCTGACCGCCGAGAGAAAGGCGACGGGAATTGCAGGGCTTCAAGAACATACAAAGTTTCATCCTCGACATATTCAACCGGAATCGAACCTGAGAGAGGCGAAGAACGGTGGACGGCAAAGAGAGGCGGACGACGAAGAGAGGTGGACGAAGGCAAGCGACGACGGATTGTACGAGCGAGGGATGGCGATTGTTTCTGATTTGGCGAAGGCGAGCGACGGCGGAAAACTAGGAGAAGGCAGACGGCGGCGGAGGTCGGGACGAACGGCGGGTGGTTGGTACGATCAATGGTGGAGGAAATTTTCGGATTTGGGAAACTGTGTGAATGGTTTGGGATTTCACGATGGGGAGTTAGGGTATTAATATTAGCGACTACACATATGTGGTCGCTAATATTAATAACTGTAGTCGCAAAAACAAAATTAGCGACTGATTTTCACGCCAAAAAGGTTAGTCGAATAGCGACTACAAAATGTAGTCGCTAAATTACGCAAATGTAGTCGCAAAAATATTTAGCGACTGCATTTTCTTCGTTAGCGTCTGTTTCTGTAGTCGCTATTTGCGACTATGATTTCGTAGTCGCTAATTAACAACGTTAGTCACTATTTTGCAAAAACGGCGACTACGAAGGTGTTAGTCGCTATTTGTAGTCGTTGTTTGAGCTTTTTTGTAGTGAAGTAACGGTGGCGAATCAAAGAGTATGTGGTATTTAGACAGCGTGTGCAGCAACCATATGAAGGGCAACCGTGATCTCTTTGTTGATATAAACGCGTGTGTCACAATCATTCTCGGGGACGGATCTCAAAGAAGCGCTGAAGGAAAAGGAACGATCGCTGTTCAGACGAAGAAAGGAGAAAGGAAGCTCATTTCGGACGTGCTTTACGTACCGAATCTATCACACAACCTTCTCAGCGTTTTAGGGTTTTAGGGCCACCCTTTTTCAGTGCGATCAAGTTTTAGGGTTTGATCCGAAGAAATAGAGTATACCTCTCGCTGTTGAAACACGGTATTGACTGGTAATTTATTGGCATGATCGGCCATAGCTACACATGCTCCAACAACAATATTTTGAATTATTATATACGTATGTAAATTATTTTAATTATGATATCCAATTGAACTAGAAGTTGAAGAAGTACTTTTTGGAGTTGCTTGAAAAGCACTAGCTGTTGGAATCATCAATAATTGAGACTTGCAAGCTATGGCAGTAAGTCAGTTTAAAATAATAGGTATATAAGCATTTAGTTGCAAGTATAAATATCTTAATAGAAGTACAAAATAGGTTAGATTGTACCAAAAATAACTGGAATTCCTACTTTTGTGAAATTAAACACTTTTAAATATAAATCAACAGCTTCATCCCCGTAAAATATGGATCTTCGGTCAATTTTTTTAAAAAAATAGGTCGAAATTCCTACTTTATCGTATTTTATGTCATCGCACACGTCAATAAGAAATGCCAGATTTGGAATACGTTTGTGTAGGATTTCTCACCTAGGTTATTCACAAAATTATCAGAGACATAATTTTTTTTTTAATGAAGTTAGGGAAGAAGTATTCCTGTAACTATTTAATATAACCACTTCAAAATTGCAAATGATATTGAGAAGCGCAATGCAACATGGATATAGTAATATATTTATCATCATGTGTTGTAGTAATCAGTTTTCCTTGTTATTTGTCAGTCCATAGACGACATCACTCCCTTTAAGGCCACATTAATTTCTGACTAAACATACTTAATTAGCACACGATGACTTGTCCTTGTTTTGATTTCTGGGCCAAGTAGAACTACCATACACTATCATATTAAGTATAAAACTAAAAGTCAAAAACTAAACCCAATATTACTAGGGTAATTCTATTGGCAACCACCTTTTTTTTCTATTTGCACCCCCTCATTAATATGTAGATTAAACATTAATTATTTACCAATTACATATCCCATACAATTTAAGTAATATGTAAAGTAATATTTAATAAATACTTGCCGATTAAAAAAGACTATTTTTTTCCATCTGGCGGGCATAGTTAAATGAAGGTCCTCCCCGTCCTACTGGCGGGTATCGGGCCTGGTGGGCCCGGCCCGTCCTAAAAAAACGAGAAAAATTATAAAAAAAAAAGAAAAAACATTAAAATAAATGAATGAAGTTGAATTACTCCTAATCAAATTTAAATTCTTTAATAAAAATTTATTTAAGTTTGATGATATTAAAAATTGGATCTCAAAAATATAAAAACCTAGATAATTCATTTATATATTAATTTTAAAAAATATATATTTTATGATATTTGGCGGGCCTGCCGCAGCGCGCCCTCTGGCGGCCTGAGAAATGGTGGTCCGCCCCCTCCCTACTGGCGGGCCTGAGAAATGGCAGTCCGCCCCCATCCTAAAAAATGAAATAAACTATATAAAAAAATAAAATACATTACAAATATAAAAAACATATATAATTCATTTATATATTATTTTTTTTAAGAAAATAATTTTGATATTTGGCGGGCCGGCCCGCGGCCCGCTCGGGCTTACCCGCATAGGCCTGCCCCGTCACTTTGGCGGGCCAGCCCGCGAGACCATTTGACAGTACCAGAGTGGGGCGGGCCAGCCCGCGGGCCACGAGCATTTTTTCTGGTTCTAAATGTGTCATTGGTTAAAATGACTTAATTAATAATTTTTAAATAGTCCATGCAATTAATATTATTGATTTAATGGAAAATAAGTTAATATTTGTTGAATCATGTGATTATTTAAAATTATTATTACAAAATCAAGTGTTTAGGGGGGGTGAAAAGAAGGGTATAGGGGGGTGTAGGGGGTGTGAATAGTAGGACCTTATTACTATTATATCTTTCTATTTTATTAAGTGAAAGAGGCTTAGAGTAACTACCATCTAATTAATTTGGTGTGTCAATAATAATTACAAATTTACCCATGATATTGATAGATATTACAATTATCCTCAAATCAATTTTCTTATACATAATAAAAGTAATAAAATTAAATTTATTATTTAATTTTATAATAAACTAAAATATAAAATAATATATTATATTGCACATGCATCGAATGTGCTTATATACTAGTTATATATAAACCGCGTGAAATGGTACAGTTTACGTTACGTATATTTAAACTCTGAATTTCTTTTTAATTTTGAGAGTAACCTATCTACACTACACTTATTTTAAATTAAAAAATAAACTAGCAACTTTCCATTTAATCAGGGGACACAGATAACATCATCCCAACAACACATCTATATTTTTTCTACCAAATTTTAACTCTTAAGTCTAATTTTTCACAAAACTGAATATTTATTCAAAGTTCAAAATATTACTATTCTTAGTTTCATCACAAATCCTACGGCTCCACAATTCTTGCCGTGTTTCCTAAGCTAATACGTTCCAATATAAATTATGTAGTAAGCGCCGCAAAAAACACATTCTTTCAAAATTCTCTCGACAGAAAGAAAGGAATAGAGAGACCTAAGAACATTGCCTTCGTAATCTTTCTGTTTCTCCCAAGGTAATTCTGTTGTTTTCATTCAGGTTCAGATCATCATGTTTCTTTTTTCTATTTAGAAATTTGAGTTATCTTGATAGCTTGGCAATGTATTCCATTACTGACATTGTCATTTCCAATGTATTTCCAATCCAGGTTGGTCCGAAAACTCATTTCGAAATGATCAATCTATAACTAGAAACATGGAGCTAATTTTAGTCCCTCTTCAAATTCCTACCACGTTATCCTACTCCTTGTCGGATGTTTTCTTGCGTCCTTTATTTCTAGGGCTTATCAGTTTCAAGATTCAAGTTTGGATATTTTTCCAATATGCGTTGTCTGAGATTTAAATCGCATGCATATAACCCTTCCTATCCTTGTGAAGGTTGTTCGACGATGAGGTGATTCTCTCGTCTCAGTTTATGATAGTATTATCCTTTCATATTTGTGCGTCCATTAATTAGAATCTGATTTGTATCGCTCCTCTATGCTGGGCCCAAATTCAATAGCAGGTTTCAGTTCTTCCTGGGATTTCTTTCTTCATTTGCTGTAAAAGTCTCTGAAAGCTTTTGCGTGCTATTCTGTTGTGCTTGGTGGATGGCTAGTTGATCAAGGATATGCATTCTTCATGAACTTATCGTATGTTTTGATCGATGATTTCTTGAAGATTTGAAAATAACGCGGGCTACACCTTTTTCGTTGCGATCAAGTTTTTAGGGTTTTGATCCGAAGAAATAGAGTATATACCGCTCGCTGTTGAACGACCGTAATGGAAAGGTGACAATGTCTGAAAATCTCTCCTTTTTTTTTCGTGTGTTTGAAAGATGATTTTCTCTTTTTCGCATTCTAATTAAAGCATGGCATTCAATGCAGATACGAAAAAATCAACGAAGTTGGCAGTGGCGCATTCGGAAATGTTTGGCGAGCTTACGACTGGACGACGCACGAAGTGGTAATGCACTTTTTATTTTTTTTTTCCCCTTTATGTGCTTCTCTTCTATTTGAGCTGTTTGAAAATTCTTTCTTGCTTTCCAAGGTTGCAATTAAAAAGCTCAAGCAAAAGTATGTCTCATGGGAAGAATGCCTGAATCTCAGAGAAGTGAAGGTATTAATAATAACGCTTAACACACTTCTTAACCAACGTTATCGAGGCGAAAAAGATGACTCACTTTCTTCTCATCGCAGTCCTTGAGGATAATGAGCCATCCAAACATAGTGAATCTCAAGAACATAGTCATGGAGAACAACACGTTGTATTTTGTCTTTGAGTACATGGTAATGCCAATTCTCTCCCTTCCTTTCCTTTCCTACAATTTATGCTAATCTTTTCTATCCTTCTTTCTTTCTTTCTTTGAACGCTTTTTACGGGGAATTTTCCAGGAATGCAATCTTCTTCAGCTTTTGAACGCCGCCGGGGAAAAACCCTTCTCAGAAGAAAAAGTAAGGCATTGTTCCTTTCAGATACTCCAAGGCCTGGCCCACATGCACCGAAATGGATACTTCCACCGTGACCTCAAGCCCGGTGAGCGACCCGGCCCGGCTGAATTTTCAGTAGCCCTTTTAATGTACCTTAAGCTCTTGACATTATTTTTTTTTTTCTCATTCATCATGGCAGAGAATTTGCTGGCGTCCGGCGAAATATTGAAGATTGCAGATCTCGGATCCGCCCGGGAGATCAATTCTCGATCGCCGTACACCGATTACGTCACGACTCGCTGGTCGGTGGGCCCCACTTTTTTAAAATAAATTAATTTTTCTTCTTTACCCTTCGTCGTCGCGGAATATATATATATATATATATATATATGTATATATATATAGGACAGAGTTTCATTCCCCACCCAGTGATAAGATAGAGACCACTGATTAGTTGGTCGAGCCTTCTCCCATCAATAATGTCGAATTCATAAGAGTCTCCTATAAAAAAAATACCTATGTTAGGAAAATACTTAATGTGATCATTTTTTTTCAGGTATAGAGCGCCCGAGATTCTGCTTCAGGCGCGATCATACGGCCCCGCCACTGGTAAGCGCGTCGCCTTTGTTGCTTCTTTATTATGACGGAGATGTAATAATAACTGAATCTTTGCGCTTTTGCTGAATCTTTGCGCTTTTGCAGACATGTGGGCGATGGGCGTAATAATGGCTGAAATGTTCAACCTTAGTCCTCTCTTCCCCGGCGAAAGGTACTTACTCTTTCATCGTTTTTTTTTTTTGGTTTTCAATACGTTGCTATTCGTATTATACGCCACTTGTTCGTATTATACAGTTCGGGGGATCAGATATACAAGATATGCTGCGCATTGGGGACGCCCACCGAGTTTTCATGGCACGTCGGCCTCGAGCTTGCTAAGGCTCTGAACTACATTTTCCCCCAAGTGAGTTTGTTCTTCGATAGGGGTATATTATTGTTATTTCCTTTAAATTGAGCTGTAGTTAGGGTTTATTTCTTCAGTACTTATGCTGATACCGCGCATTTTTTGCAGGCCGAGGGAATTAGTTTTTCTAAGCTGATTCCCGGCGCTAGCGAAGAGGCGATCAATCTAATCGAGGTATGTATAATAATAAAGAAAACCTGTCGATCCTCAGAAACACTTTGAAATTTGATTCTTTCATACGCTTCTTGAAAATGCAGACATTATGCTCATGGGATCCGTACAAAAGGCCGACTGCTGAGGAAGCCCTTCAACATCCTTTCTTCAAGGTAATTTGATGGCCAAATAGGTTAAAGATTGAATACTTTTTTTTTTTCCCATTCTTTGCTATGATATGAATCTCAGCCGCCATGGCGTTTGTTCTCGCTTCTTCAAGGCTGAATATAGGAGCGGAAACTACGCAATGCAGCAATCGCAGTATCTACAGAGTAGTCTCCCACGTGAGTATAAGTATTAGCGTGTAGATTATTCTTTCGTTCATTGAACTTATTACACGGATATTTTATGACTTGTCTATTGTCCGTACGTATACACAGTCGTTTTCGCGAGAAGAAGGCAGCAGCAGCATCATCAAGTTTCAGAAGTTTCTCAGAAGGCTGCTCATAATTCACGTCTACGATTTAATATTGCGCCATCTATCGATTTTAAATGAATCGTTATTTGCGGTTTTTATTTTTTATCGTGTTTTGTTTCTTTCGTAGGTCGTTGAGATGTCAAGTACGAACTATGTACGACTTTTTTTTTCGTATAATGAAATAAAATTTGTTTTTTCCCAGATTAGGGTTTTTCATATCATTTTCCAATTTACTGAAGCTTCCCATTCAATTCTGTAAAAATTCTGTCACGCGTATAGACACTGAGAGCTGAACAGAAATTTTGTTTCTATTTTTCCTTACACACGTTCTACGAAGATTCCCTCGTAGTGATCATGCTTGACCTATTCCCCTAATAGATTCCATCAGTGAAACCCTCGTACTATAATTAATATAAATGAGACCTAGTCATCATTCTTTTACAATAGGATCATTTCTTAATTGTAGTAGAATCACATGAAAAGACATATGCTATAAGTTAATCTAAATGAGACCCAGTCATCGTTTTTCACTTTCTCTACGTTTTGTTTGGAAGAAAACAAATGCACGGGGCTGCCCATGATGACTAGGCCAAGACCAAGTTATGAGCAATTCATTTATATTGCATACTAGCTACAATACAAGGTAAATTTTATTATATAAACATATATAGGTGTATCAATGATTCTTAATGTTATGGTTCCATTCTACACGAACTCCTTAACAACAATCGTCTGTATGGACCTGAAAGTCGGGATCATCTCATAGCTGACAAATAATGTTCAAATTCGATTAAGATGATCAAAAGTTGTGAAGTGCAACATTTCAATTCAAAATGGACTTAGTCAAAGCATGGGAACACAATTACACATGGAATGGGAATGAATATCTTGCAAAAAGAAAGACAAAAAATGGGATTGTATTAGATTAGACCTTGTCAAGCCACAACTGACATAATTGTCCGAATCCTATATGTTTTGTACTCTCATCAATATTAACATTGTATTATAAAACACAAACAATTTTGTCTATATTCTCTTGACGCATGCACACGCATGTGTGTCTCCCGATTTCGAGCGATCTCATTCCCCTATAAATACAAACCAAAACTCCCCACATTTTCATTACACAAGCAAATATCATAACATCTCTTCCTCAACAAAAATAAAATAAAAAACTATGCAACGTTCATACTCTACTAATCATCTCTCCCTCTTATTAGCCCTTACAACCTTATTGTCACTGATAAGCCATTCAGATGGAGCTGCTAAAAGGGTTTCGGACATAGTGACTAATTCCTTCTTCAATGGAATAGTTAAAGGGGCGGGAAATGGTTGTCCCGGAAAGGGATTTTATACACGTTCGGCTTTCTTGAAAGCAGTCGGGTCGTTCGGTCGGTTTGGAACCGTTGGGTCGTCAGACGTTTCGAAGCGCGAAATTGCGGCGTTCTTCGCCAATGTCGCCCACGAGACTGGACGTAAGTCGAGCATTCGTGCGTGCAATGCGTTTTGCTGCAAATCGATTTAATTCGTGATTGTTTTTGCTATTAACCTTAGGGTAACAAAAAAAATGGTAGATTTAATTGTACTCCTTTTTTTTTGTCGGCTCTGGAGTTATAACCCTACTAAATCAGCTTGGACTTACATCACACGCTCCGAAATGAAACTACTCTAGAGATCATGTGAATATGTCCCAAATTCACATAACACGATAGTCATGAGGTTTGAACTCGGAGCTTAAGTGGATAGATTACTATCACTAAGCTATAAGGCCAACCCCATAGGGACAAAATTTTAGTCCTATAACTTTCACGAATTTGCTTTACGTCCTTTACCTTTTCCACTTCTGAAATTGGTCCTAGAACTTTCACGAAATTGTCCAGGTATGTGCTACACGAGAGAAATCAATGGCCAGTCGGGAAACTACTGCGACCCGAGCTACACGCATTACCCGTGCCGGGCGGGCCCGAACAACTACTACGGTCGCGGGCCGTTGCAGCTGACGTGGAACTACAACTACGGAGCGGCTGGCCGAGACCTCGGGTTCGACGGCCTGGGAAAGCCCGACATCGTCGCGAGAGATCCCTTGATTTCGTTCAAGACGGCCCTATGGTATTGGATGAACACTTGCCACGGGCCCATGACCTCGGGCCAGGGTTTTGGGTCGACGATTCGGGCCATCAACGGGCCCCGCGAGTGCGACGGGAAAAGCCCGAGCACCGTGACTTCTAGGGTTAATTATTACGTTGAGTACTGCAAGCAGCTAGGAGTTAGTCCTGGAAACAATCTTCGCTGTTAGAATTATTGATGCATTACAATATCTTTGATGGATTGAGTGATTGAAATGACATAATAATAAGACACATTGAAGGCCTCAACACAAGAGGGAAAAGAGAGATAGTGTAGCAGTGTTCATTGAAAATTCAATCTCTGCACATCTACCAATTGATAAATATCTCCACGCTTTTGCTTCTCCAATGGAAGATTCGTTCTGCAACCGTGTATATATATAATGACATAAATTTCAGACTTTGATCCTAAAACCAAGTACAAACAAGAACAAGCAAGACATGATAATACTTGGGATTGAGCGTGCTCTAATAAAGAATTAATTAAGCCGTGGTAAAAGACTTTACCTTCTTAGCTCGATCTGAGAATAGTCGATTTCTGATATGATTATGGCCTCTTCATGCTCGGTAGTGGCCAACACTTCTCCAAACTGCAGCTAAAAAAGATGGATTCACAGATCATTAGTTTGAGCGTTTTATTTCGCTTGCTTGCTAGAAATTATGGTGCGAGTGTTTGTTAGCTTATTACAGGACCGACAAGTGTAGAATGACCCCAAGCAACATATACAGCTGAATCATCTCGGGCAGGGGAACAAGTTGCTACGTATAGCTGCGAAGAGATTTGATTGTTCAAAGAAAGATGCATTTGAGAAATAAATGAATGCCAGAAATCTAAGGTTTTGATTCGATTGCAAATGCATAAGTGGAGATACCTGATTGTCCACTGCCCTGCACACGTAAAGAGAAGCGATCAGATGGGAAAATATGACCAATTGAGCAGAGGAGGAGAAGAATATTTAAAATCAAGAGATTCAGATGAACACATTAGGCTTATACTTGACACCTTTCATGATCTTTACAGCATTGAACTGAGTGGTAGTATGTGTTTTAGCAAAAAAAAAAAAAAACGACATCTAATGTTTTCCTCGAAATACTTCAATCTACCAACTGATATTTCCAAGATATCTAAATGAATAAATATCCTCCCATATGAAAATTAACCAAGGAAACAATCATCCCAACTTACCTTGCCCTTTGAAATAACTCCCAGTGTAAAGGTCCCGAGGTCATGTTGAAGGCCCCGGGATAGCAAATCAAACGAGCACCTATTAAACCGAATTTACGCTATGTAGGCGAGAACAAAATGAAATTGTACAGTAAAATTTCAACAAAAAAAAAATAAAGTAATAATAGTATTAGTAGACGATTAAAACCTCTTGCAGCATATAACATTGCCAGTTCCGGGAATGCGATGTCGTGGCAGATACCAATCCCAATTCTCCCAACCTCTGCACACAAAATACGTTATTACACTTGTCAGAAATCACTCTTTCTCTAAATTGTACCTTCAATAGATACGCATGAACCCTGTATCAACTATGGTGGGAGTTTGGCCAGCCGTGAGAGTTTTTGATTCTTCGAAAGTGATCTCCCCAGGAATGTCGATATCAAAGAGGTGAATCTGTGATCAAATACGCCATTGAAACAATGACAAAAATAGCGGTCGTAGCATCTTGTAATACTAACAAATTATATTCCCATACACCACATATGGTACTAAAACTATGGAACAGTGCTGAAACATATTGCAAACTGCAGGAAAATTCTTGATGATTAGAGATTTGAAAAGATTCATGTACTATATATGATATGCTCTTACTCACCTTACAATGTTTGGCTTTCAATTTCCCATCAGGCCCCAATACACAACATGTATTATATCTCTTATCTCCAAGTCTTTCTGGTATTGACCCTCCAACGATCGTGACGTTAAGAGCCTTTGCTGCTTCAGACAGCATTGCTATGGTCGGCGATGCCTTAAAATCATCATCGATAACCTCGGCATACATGGGAAAACTATCGTTTGAGTATGGGCTGTTCCATATTTCCTGACGAAAAGGCGAAAAACCGTGAATGAATGCCTCAATCACAGTCCTTTACAAGAGATCGAACTTAATGAGACCACAAAATCATACAGGACTAAGATTTTGCATCTCTTTCTTCCTTACGAAAATCTGATGCTTCAGAATTGCAGTACCGGCACCATAATTACATGAATCGATCGACGTTTAAGAAAAAAGAAACGAAAAATCGATTTAATGAGTTAACAAGATGAACTTACGGGCAAGACAACAAGCTTAGCACCCTTCTCAGCTGCATCTTCGATTGCGGTGCAAGCGTGAAGAATGTTCCTATCCTTATCCGAAGTCACTTTCAGCTGACACAAACCAATCTTGAACTACACGAACACAGCAATCAAGATTCCATGATCAAAATACAATAAATGACTGCTGATGGTGATAACAGGAAAAATGTTACACGATCGGCAAACCCAATCAATCTCCGATCTTAAAACAAACATCAGAACCACACATGAACGCAAGTAAGTGATAAATAATCGCGAACACAATCAATTTGACCAGCTAGGAATAAAAAGACAGGTGTTCACCTTTGTTATTGGAGGAGTGGGGCACTGCACGGCAGGTGGTTCACGGGCTTTCTCTGGGTGAAACGACGAGGCCATCGACGAAACCGAAAGCGTTGCTTCGAGTGTCGTAGGCGTTGACTTTGGTCGGACAACTGCTGTGGTTCGGTGTCTTGCGGGCGATAGGGAAGGAGAGGAGTTGATTACAGTACACTTTTTCAAAGTTAGAATTTAAAAGGGTAAATTCCTTATCGGTCCCACTTGAAGTTTAAGCTTTCTCTTAAATACCCCTCGAATTATTTATTCCTAATCATTACTCATCTGTGAAAAGTTTCCTATTTAATATCCCAAACATTGAAGTGACGGAAATAACCTTTCTTTACAATTGCAAAACATTTTCAGAATATTATATCATGAGACGCGATTATTCTACTAACAAAAGATATTATTATACCACAAAAGAAATATACTATTTTACCAATAGACATAGTTATTATACCAACAGTGAACATTATCATATCGAGTAAAATTTAAGAGTATTACACCAATAGATGTCAAAATTATACTAAGAAATAAGAGTTATCATACGAATTGATCTTTCTACATTATACCAACAAAGACGAAAATTTTACCATCAAAATCCAAAATTTCACCAACAAAATATTCAAAAAATTGTACCTAAAAATAGTTAATTATACCATATGTTATCAACATTATACCAGTAAATAATGTAATTTTAAATTATTGTTAAATCTGAAATACTCAAATTATACCACAAAGACCGACAATTATACCAACAAACACGAAAAATTTAACCTTAAAAATATTCTGAAAATTATACCAGTAGAGCGTAATATTATACCAACAAAACAATTTATTACATTATGATTTTTCAATCCAATTTCTGACAATTATACTAACAGAAGTTGACTATTATACCAACTGTTTCAGTTATTATACTTAAAAACACTACATATGAAATTATACTCACAGACATCAACATTATACCAACAAATCAACTAATTATATCGAAAAAGAATTACAGAATTTTACCATTATATGTGGAAATTGTACCGAAATACCAACTAATTATACCACGAAAACCTCAATAGAATTATACCACGTGTTGTCAATATTATACCAGTAAATAACGTAATTTTAATTTCGTTACCACATTACGCCAACAAACTCAATTATAATAACTGGTATAATAACACAAACAGATGGTATAATTTCTACAATTTCTGGTATAGTTTCAAAATCAGTTGGTATAACGTCCAATTTCACTGTATAAAATTAAAATAACTGGTATAATAACGAAAAGAGATGGTATAATTTCAACAATTTCTGGTATAATTTCAAAATCAGTTGGTATGACGTCCAATTTCGCTGTAAAATTAAAATAACTGGTATAATAACACAAACAGATGGTATAATTTCTACAATTTCTGGTATAGTTTCAAAATAAGTTGGTATAACGTCCAATTTCACTATATAAAAATAAAATAACTGGTATAATAATGAAAAGAGATGGTATAAACAATTTCTGGTATAATTTCAAAATCAGTTGGTATGACGTCCAATTTCACTGTAAAATTAAAATAACTGGTATAATAATACAAACAGATGGTATAATTTCTACAATTTCTGGTATAGTTTCAAAATCAGTTGGTATAATGTCCAATTTCACTGTATAAAATTAAAATAACTGGTATAATAACGAAAATAGATGGTATAATTTCAACAATTTCTGGTAATAATTTCAAAATCAGTTGGTATGACGTCCAATTTCACTGTAAAAACTGGTATAATAACACAAACAGATGGTATAATTTCTACAATTTCTGGTATAATTTCAAAATCAGTTGGTATAACGTCCAATTTCACCGTATAAAATTAAAATAACTGGTATAATAACGAAAAGAGATGGTATAATTTCAACAATTTGTGGTATAATTTCAAAATCAGTTGGTATGAATGTCCAATTCGCTGTATAAAATTATAAAACGTTAATTACTTGTACGATAACCAAAACAGATGTTAGAATTTGTACAATTTCTGGTATAATTTCTAGTACCAATATTTATCTTACCAACACAACAAATACTTTTTTAAAACTTTGTGATATTCGAAATTTTTCTAATATACTAACAAACGAATATGTTGATCCCAAACATTAAAGCGACCAAACAAGAAATGAATGTCTATGATAATAATAGTAGTTGCTCGTTCCAAATGTGAAGAAAGTTGGTAAGGCATAAAGATTAGTTCACTTATTAGGTATGTAATCAACTATATGTATTTTCGTAATGGAAGAGTAAGTTATCATATAGTGAGAATGGTCGCTTCGATTCTTGGATGATGACGACTTGATGAGCTTGATTATTGTTAATGAAATTATTGTTCTCCAAACTACCTTGATAACTCTTGTTAGTTGTTTTAATTATTCACGACGTGTTAACTTTAACTATATTATATGATGCTTATGACATTATGATTATTATAATGCTTAAGAACGTTTTTAACTTTAATATTGCTAAAATAAAATGATTATTTGGTATAATAATGTAAATTTTTGGTATAATAATTTGTTGGTGAAATAATCAATCATTTGTTGGTATAATAGTCGATATTGTTGGTATAATATAATGGTCAAGAATTGGTTGGAAAAATGATAAAATTGTAGTTGAGTTTGTTGGTATAATAGTCACAATTACAAGTATAATTTTTTGAACAAGTTGGTATAATTTCTAATTTCATTGGTATATAGAAAACTTTCGAATATCACAAAGTTTTAAAAAAGTATTTGTTGTGTTGGTAAGATAAATATTGGTACTAGAAATTATACCAGAAAATTGTACAAATTATACCATCTGTTTTGGTTATCGTACAACTAATTAACGTTTTATATTTTTGTACGGCGAATTGGACATTTATAGCAACTGATTTTGAAATTATGCCAGAATTGTAGAAATTAAACCATCTGTTTGCGTTATTATACCAGTTATTTTAATTTTATACAGCGAATTGGACATTTATACCAACTGATTTTGAAATTATACCAAAAATTGTAGAAATTATACCATCTATTTGCGGTATTATACCAGTTATTTTAATTTTACACAGCGAAATTGGACATTTATACCAACTAATTTTGAAATTGTACCAGAAATTGTAGAAATTATACCATCTGTTTGCGTTATTATACCAGTTATTTTAATTTTATACAGCGAATTGGACATTTATACCAACTGATTTTGAAATTATACCAGAAATTGTAGAAATTATACCATCTGTTTGCGTTATTATACCAGTTATTTTAATTTTATACAGCGAATTGGACATTTATACCAACTGATTTTGAAATTATACCAGAAATTTGTTGAAATTATACCATCTCTTTTCGTTATTATACCAGTTATTTTAATTTTATACAGTGAAATTGGACGTTATACCAACTGATTTTGAAACTATACCAAAAATTGTAGAAATTATACCATCTGTTTGTGTTATTATACTAGTTATTTTAATTTTGTACAGTGAAATTGGTGTTATACCAACTGATTTTACTATTGTACCAGAAATTATAGAAATTATACCAACTATTGTCGTAATTATACCAACAGAATTGTACACTACATCAATTGGGTCCTCTAATTGTAAAATAATCTTGTGTATGGGTAGGATAACCAATTGTATTAGTATAATTAGATATTTTATTGGTATAATAATTGTTAAAATCATTCAGTATTTGTTGGTATAATAACCAAAATTGTTGGTATAATCGTATCATGTGTTGGTATATTTATATGCACATTTAGTCAAATATATGGTGGTATAATAAACAAGTTTTTTGGTACGATGTTATACAATGTAATTCGGGTAGAATAGCTAAAACAGTTGGTATAATGCGATCTTTTGTTGATATAATAGTCAGAAATTGAATGGAAAATTAATAATATAAAAATAAGTTTATTGGTATAATAATTGAATTTATTGGTATAATTTTATTTGAATATTTGTTGGTATAATATTCCCTTTTGTTGGTATAATATCTGCCGTTCGTGGTATGATGTGCAATGATTATTTCATATATAAAAATTATAATAACACTATTTGTTGGTATAAAAGTAATAACAATTGGTATAATAATTTTAAATTTGACTTGGTATAAAAATTGAAACAATTGGTAAATATTTATTTTTATTGGTAGAATTATATATTCGATTTTGGTTATAATTAGTTGTTTTCATGGTATAATACTTGCTACACGTGATGTAATAATCTGAAAGTTTTTTAAATCCTTAAAGAAGGCTATTTTCGTCTTTTCAAGCGTTTGGGATATTAAACAGGAAATTTTTAACAGAAGGGTACTGAACAGGAAGAAATAATTCGAAGGGTATTTAAGAGGAAGTTTAAACTTCAAGTGGGACTGATAAGGAATTTACCCATTTAAAAAAGAGAAATCTACACATAACTCCCTAATCTCAAACTATTAATCAACTAACTCCCCCATTCCCATTCATTTATCATCAAACTCCCCATTTCAAACTTTTATATCACATAGCTACCTAATGGACGATTTTAGCCTTATAAAAACAACAATATTACCAAAAAACTGTCAACACCCACGGACCCCCTACCCAAAACTTGTAGTACCAATATACGTATTCTTGTAGTACCAATGTATAAATGTTCGTGGTACCATACCATGGTACCATTCCGTGAGATAATGTAGTACCATACGTAGGTTATTTGTAGTACCTTTTCCGTACCATTTGCTTAACTATCGCAACTCCTACCCTAAAATTGTACCCACGGACCCCCTACCCAAAACCTGTAGTACCAATATACGTATTCCTGTAGTACCAATGTATAGATGTTCGTGGTACCATACCGTGGTACCATTCCGTGAGATAATGTAGTACCATACGTAGGTTATTTGTAGTACATTTTCCCTACCATTTGCTTAACTATCGGAACTCCTATACTAAAATTGTAGGACAAATATACATATATTTGTAATACCAATATACAGATGTTCGTGGTACCGTAGCGTAAGCTAGTGTGGTACCACGAGTAGGTTACTTGTAGTACCAATATCTATGGCAACCGTCACGAACCAAAAATAATTCAGATGGCCGAAAATTCCTTACCCAAACTTGAAGTACCAATATACGTATGGTTGTAGTACCAATGTATAGATGTTAGTGGTACCATAACATGAGATAGTATGGAACCATACGTAGGTTACTTGTGGTATCTTTTTTCGGTACCATGTGCTCAGTACAAGTAACCTACGTATGGTACCACAATAGCTCACGGTATGGTACCACGAACATCGATACACTGGTACTACAAACATACGTATATTGGTACTTCAAATTTTGGTATTTTTCGACGCCATCCGAATTTTTTTTGTCGTGACGGTTACCATAGATATTGGTACTACAAGTAACCTAATCTTTGTACCACACTAGCATATAATACGGTACCACAAACATCTATATATTGGTACTACAAATATATGTGTATTGGTGCTACAATTTTAGGTAGGAGTTGCGATAGTTAAGCACACGGTACGGAAAAGATACTACAAGTAACCTACGTATGATACTACACTAGCTCACGGAATGGTACCACGAACATCCATACATTCGTACTACAATCATACATATATTGGTACTGCAAGTTTGGGTAAGGAAAAGAAAAGGGTGTGGGAATTAGTAGAGGGGCAAAATCGTCCATGGGCTCATGGAATGGTACCACGAACATCTATATATTGGTACTACAAACATGCGTAGATTGGTACAAGTTGGGTGAGGGTGTGGAAATTAATAGAGGGGGCAAAATCGTCACATGAGGTACTACAAACATACATATATTGATACTACAAAAATATAGAGGCAAAATCGTCCATGGGAAGTTATGTGTAAGATTGTTTTGATTTAGGGAGTTTGTTAATAAATAAGATGGAATGGGGAGTTATGTGTAAGAAAATAGGGGTAGGAGGATTTAATTGAAGTTACCCCTTTAAAAAATAGGCTATATGGGTATTGTATTACATAGGCTTTATTTTATTTTACTTTCTTTTTGTGAATTAATTTTATTATTTGCACAAATTTACTACAAAAATAGGCATCCTCTTAATTTATTTTTTGTATATATTAATTTGACAATATACACAATTAAAAAAGTTAATACAATTGAACTATGATTCATAAATGAAGAAATATAAATATATGAGTAACGTAAATAATTGAAATATAGTGCACAACCAAAAAAACCCATATAATCACCACTAATTTTCCTCCACTTTTAAAAGTATTTTTGTCGAAACAGTTTTTGTCATGAACAGGTAAAACCTGCACTGAACCAACTAAAAATGCAAATCGGCGAAGCGAAAAAATTGTATGTCGATGTGATTCAAAAATGTTGCTTGCTAATTAAAAATAGAATATTTTTACTTATTTTCGTATATATTACTATGTAACATAAGAACATTAAAAATGTGCATATGAAAAATTGTATATAGTACTATGAAAAATCGTATTTATTTAGTTCCGAAAAATTGTGATATTAAATTAGAAACCAAATACCGAATTGAAAAAACCCGATTCCGTAATCGAGATAAACGATTACTAGTTCGGTTTGATTCAATTTGTGAATGACATATTAGATTTAAGTAAAAAAATAAATCAGAAATATATTACCAATAGAAAATTATGAAAAGAAATTATAAAATAAATTGTGCCTATTTTTGTAATCGTTAACACATAGTGCCTATATTTGTAATGAATATTAAAAAGGTGCCTATAAGCGTAAAACACCCGAATGAGAGCGCACGGTTTACGGTGAACCTCACGCGAGGGATTGCTGAAGAGTTGGCGACTTGGAAAAAGGCATGCAAAGATGGCCGGTCTGAGCAAGCAGTCTAGGTTCTTTTTCCTTTTTATTGTTAGATATACATTTATTTTCCGTTTTGGCAATTTAATTAATTAATTTAAGGCGTATTATTTGCTGGGATTAATTATGGGAAACACCCTTCAATAATCAATCAATAAACAAATAAAAACCTTGGGAGAACTGAGAAGTGTCTATAAGCAAAGAGAAGACTTTTGGGCTCCAAGCAAATCCTTTCTTGGTCTTGACATCCCACATGTAAGAACTCTTTTGTTTAATCCAACTTGTCCAATTCGAATCTGAATCAAGCTACAGTATCTAGCTGTCGACTTAATAAAAAAAACAGACTACTGCACTTATATCCCATCTCGAAAAAATTCTACTTATATAAATCATCACAAACAACTCACTTCAGTCGTTTTCCAAAATCACTTTCAAAGTCAACACCCAATGGCCCGGTGGTTGTTGGCCGGAAACCGCCGCATAAGGTGGTGGGCAATCGTTTCTTTAGGCATAATATCCCTCTTATCCCTCAAGATATACTACTTCTCCGGCCAGGTTAAAACTCAGTATCAGATGCTAAGTACAATCTTAAGCCTAACTCCCCTCCCAGCCCTCGAAGACATAGAAAAAGTCGAAGATATGATACTTCTGCCGCCGTACGGCGTCAAATACCCCAAAAATCTCAACCTAAACCAAGAATTCCTCAACGCCTCCTCCCTTTTCCGCAACATATTCTTCCCCAAACCCATATTCGGAGCCATCGACCCGAGAAAAACACCAAAGAAGAAAGACTATACCTTCGACGCCGGCGCAGTATGGCTGGACACTGACGGCAACCCTATACAAGCCCACGGCGGAGGTATTCTCTTCGAAGAGAAATCGGAGACCTACTATTGGTACGGAGAGTACAAGAACGGGCCGACTTACCGGGCAAACGGGTCGGGTACAGTCCGCGTGGACGTCCTAGGAGTGGGCTGCTACTCTTCCAAGGACTTGTTCGCCTGGAAATTCGAAGGCATCGTTTTAGCGGCGGAGGAGGACGATGGGGCCAACGACCTCCACAGATCTAAAGTCTTGGAGAGGCCCAAAGTGGTCTACAACGAAGAGACGAACAAGTACGTCATGTGGATGCACGTGGACGACTCCGCCTACAGAAAGGCCGCCGTCGGCGTCGCCGTGGGGGACTCGCCGGCCGGACAGTTTCGATACCTCTACAGCTTCAGGCCCAACGGCTTCGAAAGCGGGGACATGACGGTGTTCAAGGACGACGACGGCGCGGCGTACCTCATCTACTCCTCGGCAAGAAATTCCGAGATCCACGTCAGCCAGCTGGATAAAGACTACCTCGGCGTCGGTAGGGAGACTTCTAGGATTTTGATCGGCCAGCACAGGGAAGCGCCGGCGGTCTTCAAGCACGACGGCGTCTACTACATGGTAACCTCGGGGTGCAGCGGCTGGTCGCCGAACGAGGCGTTGGTCCACGAGGCCGAATCGGTTCTCGGGCCGTGGGAGAGCGTCGGGAACCCTTGCGTCGGCGCGAATAAGGATTTTCGGGTCGCCACGTTTTTCTCTCAGGGGACTTTCGTGCTGCCGATGCCCGGCGGCGGATCGTTCGTGTTCATGGGGGATCGGTGGAACAGAGAGGATTTGGGAGATTCGAGGTATGTTTGGCTGCCATTGAAGGTGAGGTCGAGGAGGGGAAGGTACACTGCGATTCCTTTATGGTCAAGGGTTTCTGTATTTTGGCGGCAAAAATGGAGGATTCCAATTTGGGGACATGGTGGGACCCAAAACTTGTAATGATTTTTCGTTGATTGTTGAAATATAAATGACTGAGTTTATGTGTTTTTTATCACGTAAATTGGGTCACAAATAGGGGTGAAAACGAACCGAACCGATCGCAAGTAGCTCGGTCAAAGCTCGACTCGAGTTTGATTTGACCAAAGCTCTCGGTTCGAGCTCGATTTCGGTTCGTTAATAATCAAGTCAAACTTAAGCTAGATAATTTCGGCTCGTCGGCTCGAAGCTCGATTAAGTTATTTATTAATATATATTATATATATCATAAATAAAAAGAAAATTATTGATTTTGATTTCCACAATCATCAAATAAATCATACCTCGTATAATCTGTATAATATTAGAATATGTAGAATAATAATTATTCTGTTTACCTTATATAATAAAAAAAAGAGTTTATTGATCTAAAATTGAATAAAATACTTATAATAAACTGCATGAGGACGAATATCAAATTGAGTATTGAAATTATTAAGAAATGTCAAAAACTCAAGGATATATATGACTTGTAAGGGCATCTCCAATGGTACGCCATTGCTGGCGTTCCACGCTAGGTATGCAGGTGGCTGAGCTCCAATCGGCCGCCAAACGTTACGCTAAAACTAGCGGGAGCTACAGTACCCCGCTATCCTTAGCGGGGTACTGTTCCCCCGCAATACCTTTTTTATTTTTAATTTGACCTTTTTTTATTGCTGTCTGAATTTGGGGAAGAAAGCTGCGAAGAAGACGACGAAGAGAGGAGAGAGAACGAATATTTTATGTTTTAATTTATTCCCTGTATAGTTTTTCTTTTTTCTTTTTCCATTTGTTTTTAGAACAGATGTTTTTTTCTTCAATTAATTATTATTTTATTTTATTATTCATATTTATTTTTTTAATAAAAAGCAATTAATAAAATATGCCACACATAAATAATCGATTCCTTATAACAAAAAATTAAATAGTAAATTCAAACGTTTTGTTAATTCTGCCCAATACTCCATGTAAATGAATCAGTGTTGTAAAACTCGGTCTAGGCGGCCGCCTAAGCGCCGCCTAGGCGCTAGTCGGCCACCTGCCGCCGCGAATATGGCCTGATCGGCCAACTATTCGTCAAAATGGCTAATCGGCCAAAAATCGGGGAAAAATCGGACAAATCGGCCAAAAATCGGCCGAGTAATAGGCCATTAAATTAATTTTTTTCTAACAGGCCCGCATAGTTCAGACCTAAAAATTTTAACTTGAAAAGGCCCATCATAATGAGCACAATAAAGGGCTAGGCTGAAGAGCCAACTGTAACGTGGTATGCATATATATAGGGTACTTTTTGAGCTTCAATACCAAGATATGTCCGGTGTGGGACAATGAATAGTGGCCAAATTCACGGAACAATGAACAAAATCAATTGACTTTTTATATCAATAGCTCATTTGGATATTAAAAGTTAAAACTAAAATAAAATTAATTAAAACTGAAATAAAATATATTAAACTGAAATATTAAACTATATAAACTAACATATATAAATTAAAACATAAAAATAATAAACTGAAATAACATTTACTTAAACTAAAATATTGAATGGAAAACTTTAAATGTTTGGAAAAAATTATAATATTGGTATATTAATCTATAGAAAAATAATAATAAAACATTCGATATACCGATTAATTTCCGCCTAGAAACCGCCTAGGCCCCGCCTAGCCGGTTAGGCGCTAGGCCCCCCTCGGGCGCCCGACTAGCGCCTAGCGATTTTTACAACATTGAAATGAACTAATTTTTTTATGAAAAATATTTGAAACAATGAAATAAATAGATTATTAAATTTTAGTTTTAATATTTAGAATGTAAAATTAATCAAATATAATAAGAATATTAGTTTTAGAGGATGATATAGAGGAGAGATTGTTGGAGTTCTAACTACTGTTCAAACTGTATATATAGAGAATTTTCACCGTAGCAACTCTATATATAAAGGAAATGGTTCGAGATGGCCTAAATAGACAGTGTGTTCATTTACAACTCGCAACAGCTCGACTCGGTCAATGCTTGACTCGAGTTCGACTTGATAACTAACGAGCTCGAGCTCGAGCTCGACTCCTTAGTTATCAAGTCAAACTCAAGCATACTCAAGTTCGGACTCGGCTCGTTTTCACCCCTAATTAGCTCGGGGTCCATTCTAATGTTCCAATCTCTATTCCATTCACCATATGTTGACATGTGGCAAATCGTTCGTTTGAGAAATTTCTTTTATTATTTACTTTTCTCTAACTTTTCAAATACATATTCTACAAATCATAAATCATCATTATTTAATATGATTTATATGATAAAAACAAATATACGTATCAAATTTATTCTATGTTACATGATGATCAAATTGATATACGCACACTACAAAATATTCCTGAAATATTGACGGACATATCTGTTGAAATTCCGTGGAAAAATCACCTCTCGATGGATAAATCATGGATAACTTCCGTGGATTTTACCTTCGTCGAAATGGAAGCTTCCGTCGACGAGACCATCGAAACTCTGTATCGACGGCTGAAAAAATCGACATTCCGTCGATCTCTATCGATCTTTGGCTGACCGATTATCCGACAGTCAGTATTTATCGAGCAATTATCGACGGACTCTCCGTCGAAATATTCCCACGCCATTTCCGTCGACATGTATCGACGGTTCGTCCACGGTACGCACCGGCGCCGACCTGCAACTCTGTCGATATTTTCCTCCGTACTCCGTCGCGAACCTCATATTTTTAATTGCAATTTATTTTTTACCCTATTTCTTTTTTATAAGTTTTTTCGGTTTTATCTTTATTTAAAGAAATATGTAACTAAAAATAAAAAAAGAATAAATAAAATAATATTTCATAATATAAAATTCAAAATATTCACACTAACAAATAAAATAAAAACTAGTCTAATCTACCTGAGCCATCGAGATTTGGTGAGAGCGTAGAAGGAGCCGAAGGAAATGAAGCCGAAAATGGAAAAGATGAATTCCCCATAAAGCCCGACCGACGAAGGTTGTCCTAAACCCATATAAAGCAATTACGTAAACGATTGATTGGGAGCGAAACCAGACAACCCGTTTGGAGGATAAAATTGAGGAACGACAGACTGAGAATGTCAGCCTCGCTACCTCCACCAGTAACTACAGCTTGTATGCGTGCCATATGCTCTTGAAGCGCTTCCACATCCCGTTTTATCGCACAACATTGTTCTTTTAGATTCTCATTTTAGTCTTCCAAACCGACATCTCTCACTGAGTAACAGAATATGCATTATACCAAACAAGAATTACAGCTATTCCTTTCAAGAGAGAAACCTAATAATTCTTTTAAGAGACTGTCAAGGAGGGATTAGAACTAGAACCACAAGCTTGATAAACCAACTCGTCACGTATAATGTAGTCTCGTTTTGCGACCGGTAGCAAATGTTAAACAAAATTTCCAAATTTTCGACGGAAACGAATTACGTACCGATATGACAGCTTGGCTGATATTCGGGAACTAAGGGCTGATGGGTCTTTACTATCTCTGTAACCCCAAAAACCCGTCTTTTGGATCCTCCAGCGACCGTCTTGAAAACGTCAATCATTTGTTCGTTACTCATTTGATTCCCGATTTCTGATTGAGCTCTTTCAATTTTTTCCCTCATCTCCTCCTACAATAATATAACAACATTAAATTTAAGTAAAGTAATAAATATTATAGGAAAGGAACTGCGCACCGCTATCCTTTGTGCTCTTTCGCCCTTAAAAATCCCATCATGTTGTAACCATCAACGAACGCCTCCAACACATTCGATTCTCGACCTAACTTAGCCTCTACAAAACTTTAAATTATATTAGAAAAAGTGCGATATTAATTTCAATTATTAATCTAAGACGCACCAAAGTTTTTGTCGTACAAGTTGACCCATGGACCCGCCTCGCCATTGGCTGCACACGAGATTCTGATCTTCTTCTGTTCGATTGGGCTTGTTCTGTTGGCAAGTTTTTTTGTAGTCCTCAGCTTGCCAATTCTCAATCATTTGAGTCCAATGTTCGTCGGCGATGAACCCCGGCTTTTCTTTCGTATTCCGTAAATTGTAGAAATTATATTGAAAATATTTAGTCGCACGCTCTTCAAACCGATCCCGAATATCATTTTATTCGTGGAGCGGAAATGAATATGCATGCTGAAACAAAAATATATGTTGTAGACTATCTATATGATATTTAAAAATTGCTAAAAGCCTTATAATAATACTTACACAACCCCACCATCTTTCGAGAGTCGCCTTAGGCACGGCCTTATAGTTGTGGTACGGACCATCAAAGTTACGCAGGATGCTTTTACGAACTACACCCTCCATACCGCCATCCCTACCTCAAATAGAAAAGTTACGAATAAATCGCATAGTACTCATATTAAAAAGGAATAATACGAAAAAACTAACTCATCGAGAATTTGTAGAAGGTGGAGAACCGCCTCATGTACCACCATAGTTCGACACAGCCCTAGAACCCAAAGGCGATTCAAAAGCTCTCCTCATTTTGCTGAAACAAATCCACAATATATGAGTGTATCCTGAGCTCGCAGTCTGAGACCAGCCCCGCGAACCTATACATCCCTACCCACAATTGCTTCAAATGGGAGATTGACAATGACATGCTCCATGGAATCAAAAACGCAGGTGGAAATATTCTTTCCAACTTACATATAATCAAGGTGACTTTTGAGTTGAATTCTTCCATTTGAGAGACGTCTAAAACGGTGCAACACAAAGATTGGAAGAACAAGCTAAGTTCAGTTAACACGCTCCCAACAAACACCGGTAAATCTCGAAAGGCGATTGGAATTAATCGCTCCATAAAAACATGACAATCGTGAGATTTCATTCCCTGTGACTTGTAGTTTACCATGTCGACGCACCTACCTATATTAGAGGCAAAACCAGTTGGAAAATGCACAGTTTTATCCAATCGCAGACCTTACATTTTCTTTTCCTTATTCAATGTGTACGCTGCCATGGGCTTAGGTCCCGGGCAACTCTCAGAAATTGCAAGTTCAAGCCGGTCGCAATAAATACCAATATCTCGACAAGCATTGATATTGTCTTTCGATTTATCCTTAACATCCATCACCGTATTGAAAACATTCTCAAATGTATTCTTCTCTATATGTATGACATCAAGATTGTGCGGAATAAGGAGTGATGACCAATACGGCAACTCCCAAAATATACTTTTCTTCGACCAGTGGTGTGTGATTCCATAGCCTTCGGGCTTTCGTTCAGGATCCCCCATAACAGTTTAAAATGTTGGACGCGCTCCCATATTTCCAAACCTGTTAACCTCTTTTGTGGCCTCTTCTCTCAACTTTACCCTTGAGAAAATCGCTTGTATTTACTCTAAATGCATGCTGTCTAGGTAAAAAAAACGATGACAGTCAAAATAACAAATCTTTTTTACCATATTTCAAATAAAATGTCGAAGTATCTTCCATCCAAATTAGCGCAACTCGTAGCCTAAACATTTCTTCACGAAATGAATCATAAGTCTGTAGTCCTACGTGTCACAACATCTTTAGTTCTTCGATCAGAGATTGAAGATAAACATCCAATTTATTCTTACGATTTTTTGGACCAGGTATCATAAGAGATAGATACATATATTTTTACTTAAACACTCACCGGGGGGGGGGGGGAGATTGTAAGGAGTCGTAATTACCGGACAACATGAATATTGCTTACCAACCTGGCCATGAACAGTGAAACCATCAATGCATAATCCTACACGAACATTTCATGAATCAACAGAAAAATCAGCATGTTTACTATCGAAATGCTTCCATGCTTTTCCATGAGAACGGTGAGACATTATGCCTTCGTCGGGTACATGACTAGCATGCCATGTCATCATCTATGCTGTTCTCTTATCGGATTATAATCGCTGAAGTCTTGGACCAAGTGACAAATAACGTAACACTGCATAAGAAGACTTCGATCTATCAGCAAGTTTAAACCGTGGTTTTCTACATACCTTGCAACATTTTAGCTCGGCATCGTCCTTCCAAAATAGCATGCAACCCATGATGCAACAATCTATATGGTGTATCGGTAACGCAAAATCCATCATCACCTTCTTTGTCTCGTAATAACTTTCCGAAAATGTATTGGTTTTTGGCAATAATCTGTGAATGAAATCAGACACCCTGTCAAACGCAGATGCAAACATATTTGTTTCAGATTTAATACTCACCCATAGTGCAATCGCAGCCAATCGAAGCAACTACATCCATCGAATAGTGGAGTGTCTGCAGTTCTTAATTGTTCTGTAAAACTATCATGGAATGTCGTCTCCTCATTTGGCATCGTCGAGCTGCTGCCACCGACATCAAAACTCGCTGTAAAATTTTGATCATAATCGGCGGTGTTAGGAATAGCAGTTTCAACTGTAGTTTGTTCCTCCAATCTCAAGTGTGTGTCCTCAACATTAAAATAAGAATCGCTAGCAATTGATTGACTGACACCAGAACCGACAACGTCTTCCACTGACTGAAGCTCCCAATATGTGGCTTCTCCGTGTGAAGTTCAGTTGTAATAATCAGACATAAATCCATTCTTCAGCAGATGAACTCCCACAACTAAATGATCGTGAAATTTTGAATTATTACATTTCTTGCATGGACACCAAATCTGAACCAGCGAACCTCGAGAAGTTGCAAAATCAATAAAATGATATACCCCCTTCGTAATTTCGTCGTGATGAGTTTGTCGCCGGTACATCCATCGTCTTTTACTGACTATAACTTTGTATCGAGGATCCTATATCTATGGGAAGAGTAAATATGACGATGCACGATTGTATAGATTAATAGGCAATTAGATTTGTCGACTAATTTTTTTTATGAAGTGAGAATAGTTATATATTGATTATTTTTGTTGCATTTTCGGCTAATTGATTCAAGCTAGATTCGAATTTGTAGACCGAAAAACGTGAATTCTGAATTTTATATTTTGCGACGGAAACCGTCGCACAGTTCGTCGCAAATTAGTTCAACGGCTTATCCGTAGTTAAGTGGAGGGAAAAATATTATATTTTTCAACCATTATTCCGTCGAGAGACGGTGGATATTTTGCTCCACTATAATTCCGTGGAAAATGTCATCGATATTAGAGATCGACTAATATTTGGTGGATCACTTGCGTCGATATTTTATATTTCTTTTGTAGTGATATCTTATATTTTTCGATATTTATAAGAATCAATTATTTTGTAAATTTATTATATGGAACATGTAACGGAACACTAGTGTAACGGTATTATATTAAATATTGATGTGATTCTCTTCTTCCTGCATTCTTTTTCTCTCTATTATTATTAGTTATTATGATCTTATTTATCAAAAGTCAATCGCTGAAACATTCCGCATGCATGGTAACTTTTCCTATCCTGTTAGGAATATTTTATTGTGTTCAATTAAATCAGGTTATCTTAATCTTGTAGTTTTATTCTGCCCTAGGACTTAATTGTAAATATACCTAACTTGTGGGTATATTAGTTAATATTGGGCCCAGTAAGCCCATTAGGGCTTATGTATAAATACCCTAAACACATCAGTGTTTAGGGTTGTTGATTCATTAATAGAGTTGACATATTATTGTTGAAGAACTCGCGCGTATCTCGCCGTCAAACTCTACAATCCGTCTCGTGGTATTACTGATTAATCGCTTCCGTATTTCATCGTATAAGGTAATACTAATCCTATGAATCAGATCAAGGTTGGATAAAATCGGCCTAACATATCCCTTCAGAGATTTTGTTTGAAAATATCTAGCAAACTGATACGAATCTTAAGAATTGCTCTCCTTGGTTTTCCAAAACATCTTTTCGTAATACTATAGACATATCCTTGACCATATTACATGACGATGCCGTCTTTCAAGAAAATATATATCTCCATATATTGACACTCAATACTAACAAATAAACTAAAAATAAAAACACCACACAGTCGCGTTACCAGTGGGCGCAGCACAACGTAAAACCCATACCAGTGAACAATATAACTTCATCAGCCACCTTCATTTGAATCGAGATATCTTCCTAACGCATATAAATAAATATATACTATATGCAAATTGCAAATCGTCGTAGTATATGAAACTAACGACAATATCACATCTATCCTAAAGACACTGACTTTGACTTCAAACTAAAGATTAAAAACCACGGAAAAGATATTTCAGTGTACTGATTTTCAAAACTTCATTAACAGTACCTAATAACCCATCTATAAATAGCTTCATATGCAGCACATTCAAACCCATCAAAATATCCAAAATCACAAACATCATTCACAAAGGAAAAAAAAAAAGATAAAAATGGCACCAATCTTCTACATTTTCTTGTCCCTCCCAATAACAATCCTCCTATTCCTCCTAAAAAAGACCCGCCCCGACAAAAAACCCGTCACCCGCCGCCCGCCCGGCCCGCCGACCCTCCCAATAATCGGAAACCTACACCACTTCAACAACTCAAAGCCCCACCAAGTCCTCAAAGCCCTCGCCGACCAATATGGCCCGTTAATGCAGATGCAGCTCGTGAACAAGCCCGTTATAGTAATCTCCTCGGCTAAAGTCGCAAAAGAAGCACTAAAGGACAACGACCTGACGTTCTCGAGCCGCCCGACGACGACGGTCTTCAAGAAGGTGTCTTACGACAACCTCGACATCGCCACGTCGCCCTACAGCGACTACTGGCGGGACATGAGGAAGATGGTCGTGCTCCACCTATTCACCAAGAGACAAATCGACGCGTTCTTACCCGTCAGGGCGGGAGAAGTTTCTAGATTGTTGGAGGAAGTATCGACGGGCTCGGAGGGCGGGCCCGTGACGATCAACAAGCTCGCGCTCTCGTTCTCGAGCGGGGTCATATGCAGGATGGCGTTCGGGAAGAGGTACGACGAGACGCCCTCTGGGAGGAGGCAGTTCGACGAGCTCCTGCACGGGCTTCAGGCCATGTCGGTGACGTTCTTTGTCAACGACTTTTTTCCCGCGTTTTCTTGGGTAGACGGGCTCATGGGGAAGTATAGGAGGCTGGAGAGGGTTTTCGAGGGCTTGGATTCGTTTTACCAGGAGCTTATCGACGAACATTTGAGCCCTAATAGGCCCGAGTCGATGGACGGGGATATCCTCGACTTGCTGATTCAGCTGAGGGAGAAGAGGTCGGGATCGGTTCAGTTCGACTGGGACAACGTCAAGGGAGTGCTCATGGTAACGAGATTTATAATCGTTTTAATTTGCTCGATAGGTTACATTTCGTTGAGTAGGTTAAAAGACAGATATACCCTTTCTAATTGAAGCCCGCAGTAACCTGATATTGGGTTATAATAGTAAACGCGAAGAGTTTAGGGGAGGGGAGCTGAAAACCAATCATTCAGCTGAAATCCCAGTAAAATGACAAAAATATCCTTAAAATTAAGTTCACTGACATGCTATTCTTAAAATTGTTTTTGTGGAATCCTTGTTCTTGTTAGAAAAAGCATCCCCTTAATGCGATAACACTTTATTTTCCTGCACGCGTGCAGAACATGTTTGCGGCAGGAGCAGACACGACGTCTGCATCCATCACATGGGCCATGTCGGCCCTAATCAAGAACCCAAAAGTCATGGCCCGAGCCCAACAAGAAATCCGAGCCCTAGTCGGGAAACTCGGCAAAAACTTGGTCGAAGAAAGGGACATCGAAAACCTCCCATACCTCAAAGCAGTAGTCAAAGAAGTGTTCAGATTCTTCGCCCCGGCACCACTCTCAGTGCCCAGAGAGACCACTAAGAAGTGCACCATAGACGGGTACGAAATCGAGCCCAAGACTATGGTTTACGTGAACATATGGGCCATTTCTAGGGACCCGAGTTGCTGGGACAAGCCCGATGAGTTCGTCCCCGAGAGGTTTTTGGACAAGAATATTGACTTCAAGGGACATGATTTTGAGTTCATACCGTTTGGCTCGGGGAGGAGGCAGTGCCCGGGCATGCCTTTGGGCTCGGCTAACGTTGAGCTTGCTTTGGCTAACCTTTTGTACGCTTTCGACTGGGAGTTGCCCGTGGGGACGAGCGTCGACAATGTTGACTATGAAGGGTTGCCTGGGATTACTACTTACAAGAAGAATCCCTTGCGCTTGGTGGCCAAGCCTTATGTTCGTCGTTGATTCTTGGATTATATATGGTTATTATTTTCATGTTCGTACACTTTAAATGGTTTGACTATGGATGGTTATGCTTGCTTGTGTTTCTTTCGGTTTGTAACGTTGTTGTGTGTTTTGATGGAATACATGTTTTGATAATGTAATATAACATTGATGAATAATTATTATATATGAGAATAGTGTAAATGTCTTATTACATAGACGTACGAGGAGTGGCCATGCGTCGTCTAAATCTTGGCCCTTTACTTTCTAATTGACATCCTTGATTTAAGCAATAAGTTTCGGACACGAGGAAAGAAACACAACACATTCTCCTGCAATATTAATTAATATCCAAATACATTTGAAAAAGGTGGGAGATCTTGAAGAAAAAAATTAGGTTTTCTTTGATCCCTTGCAGCAGAACCAACCTTACTAAGCAATAAATAGAAAGTTCAGTTCGAAGGAAAAGCCTTCCACCATGGGAAGAAAAATCCCAGTAGGTAAGAAAGTCGTAATTTTTTATCAGCATCAAAATGTAATTGCATAGAGAAGAAGAATATATTATAAGATGATCGTTATTGCATGCACAGTTTCTTTCCTCTGCAGCGGCAGTTTCTGGAAGAAAAGACCGCCAGCTCAGCACCAAGACGACAACAACGTGGGCCCCGCCGCCAGCTCACCGCCCCACACAGACCCTAATAATTCGGACAAGAAAGTGGAAGACCAATCGTCTTCACAACGCAATAATACGTTATTAGACGACGATCATAAAAATCCATTTGAAACGAAGCTTCCTCCGCCGCCAGGCTGGCAGTCGAGCGGGCCCACGCCCACGCGCTCGGCGTCGTGCAACCACCACCGCCGACACTCGGCTTCGAAGTTAATTTCGAGCGTCAGCACGAAAGTCCTAAGAAGCGCTTCGCTTTCGTGGGAGCGCGAAGGTAATAATAATATTAATAATGGGAAGAATCGTAATAAGATGAAGCACGAGGATTCAATATGGAAGAAGACGATCATTTTGGGAGAGAAGTGTAGGGTTCCCGACGAAGAAGACGAGGATGCTGTTTTGTACGACGAGAAGGGGCGTAGGATTTCCACTTACCATAAGAAAAACGGGACGGCGAAGTCTTTTTCTAGGCAAAATTCGTCGACCTCGAAGTCGAATGTTTGACGACGATAAAAAAAATGTGAAATAATGTAATCGACTTTATTCTCATATTTTTTATATAATTTAATCCAGTTGAGATTTCTATTCTATCCCGTTGAATAATACAACTCACCTGACTCAATTATATATCATGAAACAACTTCACCTTTCACCAGTTGGTACCGGGTCGAAGCCCTCGATTCTCCTAGGATAGTATCGTCGCCTAAGAGAAAATCTTTAGAAACACTTGTCCACTGTATATGATATTAGGGTTTTGTGATCATGTAATATATTTCTAATAGTACATCAAGTTTAATCAATATATAATCAACCTTGTTTCCACAGATAATGTCTTTTTTTATTGAGATGTTTGCTTATTGTCAATTGCCACGATTTCTAACGGGATTATATCAATCACATATATATCGACTAAGCAAGAAGCTAAATCATTTTCAACTTAACATGATGGGAGGAAACAAAAAGATAGAATCCCATCTCCCCATCATTAAATTCTTAGTAATAATCCTTATAACATGCAACAACGTCATCCCAACAACATGCGCACCAAAACCTAATACAAACCCTAGAACCATCACCCAAGAACTAATCACTAACCTTTGCTCGAAAACCCCAAACTCATCGCTGTGCTACGGTCTCCTAAAGGGACTCGTCGGCCATCGTATGGACAACTCCACGGCTTTAACAATGGTTCGGCGTCCCCTAACCATGGCTCAGTATCAGGCAAAGGGGACTCGGGCCATGCTCGAGTCGCTCTACCGCGGTTTGATTGACCCAAAAAGAGGCATGAAATTAAGGTATCAGAGATGTATGGCCAAGTACGATGAGGCGATAAATTATTTAGAGAAAGGAAAAGGGTTTTTGGGAAGAGGGGGAAATTCGTCGTCCAATATTAGCAAGTTGAAGGCGTACGCTTCGAGCGCTGTGAAGCGGGTTATTTCTTGCCAGGGCGAGTTTCCCGCGGGGAAGATGCCGAGGGAGCCAATGGGTCTTAAGGACGCGAATGACAAGTTCAAGGATCTTTGTGCTATTATTGTGGTTATATGCGGTGGTTTGCACATGTTAAATAATAATGGGATAAATTATATGTAACGATTTCAGGACATCCAACTTAAGTGCTTCAACGTAGAGAATTTAACTGTCGAAATTGATGTAATTTAAAGAATACAAATAGGCGTTTCCCATGGAGCATATATTTTGAAATTCGATGTTCTTGATAAAATTGCTTATGTGTCATGAAACTATCATTCCTCAAATTACATGCAAAAATAGCTAACCCCAAAACGAGTATGAAATTATAACAGAAACCTAATATAAGTAATGTTATTGTGCATTACTACCAATGTAATCAACGTAGAGTCCGAATTCCTTCGACGAGTCGAAGTCAGGCTTAACAAGACGAAATGTAGACGGATCGAATCACACCACGTCAAGTTCTTTAGCAAATCAAATAATAACTAAAAACATTAACCACCTTTCTTGGATTTATACTCTTATATAAAGAGTATTAAGGTGGATAAAAACTGTAAATTAAGCTATCAATTGAACAATCACATTCTTCTATATTGTGTAGCCTTAAAACTAACTAGTACTATCTGCACACTTTATGTGTGTATTTAAAATATAATTGTTTTAATCTTAATTTTAGAATTTACAATTTATGTTTAGTAGATGAAAAATAATTTTTTATATATATAAAGAAAATAATGATTACGGGTATGAGCATAATAACTAAATAAATGTGATCATTATTTAATTAATAAAATTAGAAATAAAGAGGTTAAATTGTAAATATTTTCCAGACCAAATTCGCAGTTAATAGCCACCCCTCACCCTTAATATAATACTAGTATGTCCTCCACACCCTAACGTGTGTGCAAAAGATATATTTAATTTTTTTGTTGAATTGATCTTTGTAACTGCTGTTAGTGGGTGGTTATTTTAAGTAATCCCTTAAATTAAGGATTCATACAGACCAAATTAAGTTTAAATTGGAGCAGTTTAACCAAGCCCCTCTCCCTTAATAAAAGAGAATAGATAGTATAGATAATAACTACTACCTAATTCTATTTTTAGCATACATATTACATTCTTTCACTAATAATTAACTTCCTTTTTTTTCACACGGAGGGTGTGCTGATAATAATAGTGATAGTAAAAGTTGATACGGAAACATCTTCAATTTAATAAAGCTTTCCTCACTCGGACAAAACCAACATGCAATGACATCTTTATTTATCGCCTTTTGCTACGATTTACGTGACTCCTCGTTTAGGCTGAGACGTGCATTTAATGTGCTAGACTAGGAGAACTAATCTCTAATTTCCCAACTCCAATCAATGGAAATACGTCTTCAATGCTAACAATAAGATATTATATACATGCAATGAAATAAATACTTATATAATAAACCTAAATCCATATATCATTCACTACAACGATGAAGAAAGAAAACAACAGCAATATGATACCTCACGTAGTAATAACCTTCGTCCTACTCTTCACCATCGCCGACCACCCTTCGCCGGCCCTCGCCGCCCCGCCGAAGAACAACAACAGCCCTAAAAAAATCACAGAAGAGCAAATCAAGAAACTATGCTCGAAATCTCCCAACCCTTCACTATGCAACGATCTCCTAAAGGACTCAATAGGCCATTCTATTACCAACAGGACCACCTTGAGCATGGCGGCGGGCCCTTGAACATGGCTGATTCACACGCAAGGGGGACCCGCCAAATGCTCGAGTCTTTATTTACGGCATCGAAGAACGATGTCAAGCCGAAGTACAAGACATGCATGTCAAAGTACGACGATGCGATAAAGTTTTTGGATGGGGGAAAGAGGAATTTGCAGGCGGGGAAGGCGAAGGCGGTTTCGAGCTACGCTGTGAGCGCGGCGAATAGGGTTCATGCTTGCGTTAGCGAGTTTCACGGCAAGCCGAGCTTAGAGCCCGAGGCTCTTAAGAACGGGAATAAGATGGTTAAGGATCTTTGTGGTATAGTTGTGGTTTTGTGCTATGATGGTCGATTGTGATAGAGGGGATGATAGTAACTATGTGTGTGTTTTTATGATCATGTGAATCAATATGGAAAAGAATTTGGATAAAGCAGCAGCATAGTCGTTAGTTGATGGGAAAAAACAAAAGAGTGGATTTTCAGTATGATCCCTCGTTTCCCGACAAAGAAAACGTTACACTTACGAGTTCCGAGTTTCTCTGAAGATTACTCTTCCATCTTGCGATCGGGTCTTTTACTGCATACAATGTTCTGAAATCTTGTCTGCTGTAATCTCCAAAACTCGAAAAATTGCGATGTATGGGCTACTGGTAAACTTTGACAATGGCGCCTTGGTTGAGTTGATTCTCTTGGCAACTGTGTATCAATGGATAACTTGTAATTCCATCTGCAAAACAAGAAAGAACACAAAAAAATCAACTGTCTCTCTTGATACAATTACAAGATGTTCAAACATAATCGAATCAGAGAAGAACCTCACCATACAGAGTAATTAATCATACACAGTCACAGCCGAGCTTCATTCTTTTGCACGATGATTAACTAACTAGGCTTCATAAGCCAAACAGAAACAGAACACACAAGCACAATAAGAACTTACGATACGACTTTTGAAAGGCATAAAAATTCAAACCTCTCGGCATCCCATCACTAACTAAATGAGCCCAAGTTGATCCACAATCTCTTTTATATCTTCCTCATCCCAGGGCATGGTTTCCTCCAAATCTTCAACCTCGACATCATCGTTTCCTTGCCCAGTTGCCAGTTCCTCTGCTTCGCCGCCAAGAATACTCTCCCAAAGATTCTCAGTGGTGTTACTCAGCAGTGCTTCATTTTCGCTAGCAGAAGCTTCAATATTCAAACCAGCATTCACATCGTTGTTCATTAAAGCTTCTAATTCCACGTTATGATCCAAAGATGGCCCTCCGAAATTCTCAACACTGGGGCTCATTGTAAGTCTCCTCTTATGCCCTATCTCAATCCCCTTACCATCGTTCCTGTTCCCGTACTTACCCATAGTTGCAAGGAATGAAGGATTTTTAACTGCTTTCGCAAGAAATCCCATCATCTGTTGTTGTTTCCTCTCCATGCTATGTATCCTAGCTTCCATTTCCAATATTATCTCCCTGGACTTCTCTTGTGTCTGCTTTAGCTTTACAACCTCGGACATCAACATGTTTCTGTCTCTTTTTAATCTTTCGACTTCTTCTTCTAATCCGTAGTTGCCTAATTCGAGATAGGGGACTACTCCAACGTGTTGTTGGTTTGGGTTCTGTGTAGCATTTCGTCTTCGTTTGATCGTCTTTAAGAGGTGCTTCTGCCCTTGTAGAAAGCCCTCGTTTGCGAATTCCCATCGATCTGGGTCGACTTTTCTGAAACCCTGCAAATTAAGTGAAATTATTTTCACTTAATCCTTTGAATACCATTAACGAGAGGAAACCATCACCACACCATCATCATCAACCTATGGCAGTCTCACTCGGTAACAGAGCTAATATTCCAGTACTGTCAAATGCAAGCATAGGTGCTCATCAGAGTCAATAAAAGGACTGAGAATTACGATTAAGCATATAATTTGTACGCGCACGAAAATTTTGGAATTAATGCCAACAAATTAATCTGCAGCAAAACAAAGATAGGCTAGTTTGCCCCCATGCTTGCATCGACAGATTAAAATCCCTAAAATTTCCAACAGTACCCGTAAAATTAAAGGGAAAAAAGAACGAAACCCTAGTGCAGGAACGAATAAGCTCAATAAAAGATCGTCAAAGGGGGGAATCACGAAGAGAATGAATGATTACTTACATATGTGTTGAGCTGGCGAACAAAGCTTGAGAAATTACCGTGCTTGAAGTACCTAGGAAGCAGAGCGGTGGAGAATTTGTGAGCATCCCAAACGATGAAGCTGTTCTTAGACAAACTCCACGAAACCACCGAATCGGTTGAAGGATCCTCCACCATCTCGTACGTTTTCATCAGAAACGGTGGAGGGCCAGTCTCGTGTAAACGTTCCATTGGCCTCGGCGAAAACGAGTGCGATGACTGCGATTCGCCGTCGACGGTTATACCTTCTTCGATTTTCACATTGAGACCATCCATTGCAGCGATTCAGCTATGACTGTGATGATTCAGCTTTGTCTGAATGGTATAGCTAGACGAGAGCGGCCATCATCGGTTTACGAGCTCTGTTTCAAGCGTGTGTTTCTTGAGTAGAAAGGGCTAGTGTGAGTGAGAGAGAGGGACCAGGTGATATATATATTGATTGTGGGGAGGAGCCTTCTAGAAGAGATTAGTGAGGGGAGAGGAAAGTTGTAGGTTCATATGATGTGAGGTGACAAACATGTGCGATTTTGTATGACACGTGGCTTTTGATTCAGAAGAAACTTTCCAGAAACTTCTCAAGTCTTAATATGGGATTAGAAACAGATCTCTTGAGATTAAGAGAAGCGATTAAAAAAGCCTCTCCTTTGTGACGGTGTGACGCTGTGGTGATTGGAGATTTCTTTTTTCCGGTTAAATTATCTTTAGAAAATTTAAATTGAGGTCCATGATCGCCCTACAGGATTAATGTCTAAAATACTCAAATTAATTGTTAACTCTACTCCCGCCTAAGTGTCCTCCATAAACATTAACTCATCCATAAAACACTAACCAACCTATTTTCGCGTAATTAAATTTAATTGTGTCAAGCGTCGTTCATATGGAGTTGGGTTACCCAATAGTGAAGGAAAAATACCTAAATAATATATCACAATATATGCAATACTTTAAGGGAGACTTTCACTTAAATCTCTACTAGTTTTTTTCCCGTGCAATGTTCGGGTCATAATATACAATAGTTTAATTATGTTTATTACAAAAATGTAATATAATAATTGTCGTGTTTAAACTATAAAATCATAAACTGCATAAGAAAACGTAATATGTAAAACAATATGTTATATCTAATGAGAAAAAATAACAAAATTAGCTAATGACATCGTACTTTTCGCTTGAAGAATAAATAATTATACTCATCATTCCAATCGACTCTAAAAATATGCGAAACCCTTACTTTTTCGGTTCGGTTTAGCAAAGTTATAAACCAAAACCGAACCGAATTATTTTCGGTTATCAAAATGAAAACCGAATACCGAACCGAAAAATTTCGATTAGGTATTCGGTACGATCGGTTCGGTTCGGTCGGTCGATTAACCGACACTTGAACACCCCTACTTGGCCTCTGAGATTAAAACATGAAATGTCACTCAAGTAGAGAATGTTAGAAGACAACCTGATAAGAAAAGAAGAGTAATAAAACACATCAGTCATGCGTTAATTTCCTCAGTAGCAAGTTCAGTTGAAAAATATCTCTAAATAATCAATCTTTTTTTCTTGCATAATATCTATCTCTCACTTAAGATGAACCAAAAGGAGCAGTCTGAACATAAACATTAAACATATGTATAAATTATGCATATTATCATTGGTTCAAAAAATATGCCTCGGATGAAGAAAAGCAGAAAAAAAAATTGAATCCACATAAGTCATAACAGTCAAACAATTCAATTAATAGGGACGGAACTTATTGATAAAATATAACTTACACCATATTCTTCTTTAAACCTGCAATCAACTGATCTGATTGTTTCTAGATTAAATTAACTTGAGGGAAGGTTACGTATGATATGTCGTCATCCTCATTGCCCTAACTGGTTTTGCAAATTTTATCACATGTCACACGATCGGCTTCCATCGTGGGAGGTTTTTTCATTCATTATTTTATTATTTAATGTAAAATAAGAAGTGATGGGGAGACGTTGGTTTTCTATTCATTGTTTTATTATTTAATGTAAAAATAATGGTTTTGACCTTTTTAGCACATGTCTTTCGCTAGGCTTCAACCGTGGCGTGGGAGGTTTTTTCTTCATTATTTATTATTTAATGTAAAATAAAAAGTGGTAGGGACACGTGTCCATATTATAGAAACCCTACATTTCTATTTATATATAAGATTTGCTAACTTTCTATCAAATAATTCCTTTTCATAGAAATATATCACTTAGGAACCTAATAGAAGAATTTTTTTTCATATAGGTATCCGTTCCGCCGCAGGTACACCAACACATTTAGGTACACTATATCAATGTATTGTGGTACGTCATACTTTGAGAAAATGGTACACCATATATCACATATTAATTACGCCGTAATAACACATTTAAGTACATTATATCAATGTATTGTTATACACAATACAAACATAGAAAGATACGGCGTGACTGAAGAACCTGGTACGAACATTAAATCGGTCCTTAAGTGATATATTTCTCTGACAAAGAGAGTTATGTTTAGAAAGTTTACCTAATAGGGATTTAAGTGAAGTTTCACCATACTTTAATACAGAAAATCTCGGAGCCGCGATACTACGGGGTTGGGGACGAGGACAATTTTGTCCCACTTACTTGGCAGTGATTACAACTGAAAAATAGGCGGGCCATCAGTTCTTAAATGGGCCGGCCCAGCCTGGCCTGAAATTGAACGGGCCGAAGGATCCCAAACCCATATGTAGGCTTGGCAATGGGGCGGGGATTCCCCGTCCCTGCGGGATCTGCCCCGAAGGAGGCAGGGAATCTCCGATATTTTATCCCCGGGGGCAGGGACGGGGCATGATCTCGCCCCGCGGGGATCCCCGCCCGTTCCCCGCACCGCCCCCGTTACTTTATATTATCTAAATAATATTTGTTATATACAATTTATATAAATAAAAATAAAAAAGCTAATATTATTAATATAATTTATACAACTATATTTATTATACCCAACTTATATTATTTTAATATAAATAATATTAAAATATAATAGAAATAATATATTTTATTTATATATTATAGCATAAATATTATTTTTTTAAAAGAAAATGACGGGGCAGGGATGGGGCTGAATTTTTCCTGGATTATGTGGGGGGGACGGGGATTAGATCCTCGCCCCCGCTCCGCACCGTTCCTACCCATATGCCCTAATATTTTATTTTTTATTTTTAAAAAATCTTTATTAGATATTTTTAATTATAAATTATACCTCATAATTCTAGAAAAATAATTCTAAAAATTTCATAAATATTTAAAATAGTTTTTCCTTATAAACTAAATTTTTGTAACATATTATATATAACAAATATTAGGAAATATATATAAAAATTAAAATACTACCGGGCCTATTTCGGCCCGTAGCCCGTCGGGTTTTCTGGCCCACCGGCCACCAGTCCGCCGGGCCAATGGACCGCAGGCCGATAAGCACGATTTGTTTTGGGCCTTGAAAATTTGGGCCCAAGACCTTTTTAGGGCCGGCCCGGCCCATGGGACATGGGTTCAAATTTTCAGCTCTAGCAGGGATGGGTTTTTTCCGAAAACAGGAAGCGAGGATGGGAATTGGACCCCGCCTCCTTGGCATCCCTATTCAACATTAAGTAGTGAAAATATCCACTAACATTATTATTCAAAATATCATATGATTGTACTCCAAAATGAAGCCATACAATACATTTCTTTCAACCTCTACAGGAACAGAAAAGAGGAAAGCAGCTTCAAATGCAACTATATATATATATATATACAATATATATATATATATCATAACGTATTGGCGCTGTGCTCCAAAGATTAGGATGTGATTACACTAACCTGGCGTGTTTTTCGCTGGCTTGAATTTACTCATATCAACTAGATCTCCAAAGAGCTTGTCTTGTGGCGTCGATGGGTTTCCCGATGGAACGTAAGAATGCGTACCACTGTTGTTATCCCTCAAAGACAGTCCGTACATGCCTTGCTCCATGCCACTATTTTGTGGACCATAGCCATAGCCGTATCCGTAACCAAGAACCCCTTGATGGCTTGTGTATCCATGTTGAGGATACATACCATCGTCAATACTACCTATCGTTTGTTCGTTGGAATGGCTGTAAGCAGTAGTCGATGGACTTTCTTCTACTTGAGCTTCCCACGGCGGAGGAGGAAGAACAATGTTTTCTTGACCACCTGCCAAAGAAGCTTTAATTAATTATAATCCCATCAATGTATGTGCTGCATATTTTCAACTTTTCTTAGAAAAGGTGTCACCCAATTCGTGCTTCTCAAACATTAGATAACAGATTTGAACCTAAAATAAATAATGACATTAAGAATACCCTCGTTTCCTTTTACCTCATTCATCTAGGGGGGAATAGATGGGACAGGTGGTATACTTAAATAATGAAAAGGGTTCTATTGTTCGTAATATAGTAGTAAAGTGATTAACGAATAAAGTTTTTACCAGTAAGAGATTGGGTAGGATGCTGTTGTTGCTGGGCCATATGGCTGCCCCATGGAGTGGAGCCTTGCCCTTGAAAGAAGAGAGGCTGATTTTCAGGATAGGGAAACATAGGCGGGGAAGACTGAAAGATCATCTGACGGTGAAACTGAGGCGACGAATGATAGAAGGAATCAGAAGAACTGTTTTCGTCGTTTGGTTGAAAAGAATCAACAAGGGCAAGAGCGTTATGCTGCGATGTGACTGGGCTTGTGGGCTCGTGTAATGAGTCTCCTGTGGGAACGAGGGCCAGCGAAGAATTTGCTGTAGGAGAGTTGAAATCATCTCCGCTTAAGAGATCCACCTTAACGTGGGCCAATGGTGGAGTTAAACTTTGACCGCTACTTTCGGTAGGAGCAAGGAGCAACAACTGTGTTCCTAAGTTAGCAGTGGACATAGATCTGCAAGAGATAGCATTCGAATATAAGACGAATAAACTGAGTTTAGTCTTAAGACTTGTATTAAGTGACGGCACATTAGATGGATTAGGATATACCCACTGTCTAGTTGTG
The DNA here is from genome assembly GCA_027422505.1 of Craterostigma plantagineum. Lineage (NCBI taxonomy): Eukaryota > Viridiplantae > Streptophyta > Magnoliopsida > Lamiales > Linderniaceae > Craterostigma > Craterostigma plantagineum. The sequence goes on from JAPQWV010000015.1 coordinate 7,156,507, forward strand.
CATCGCCAGTATCGATGAGAGGTGCATCAACATCAACTAATTGTTGATCGGCTACAGATTTAGCCTTCTCTGTAACTCCAGAGGCAATTGATTCGTGCTTGGCCAGTACATGTTGCAAGTCATCGTTTAGTTTTAGACCTTGGGACAAAAGCGATTCATCTCTGCATGAGGAAGATAACATGGCATGAGACACTAAAATAAATGCTCATCATTGTCGTGGTATAAAGGAAATTACACAGCTCTTATGTAGTTGAGTTAATTAGGTGCACAACTCTTTGCTTGTACGTGCGACATTGTTCTACCAGATCAACAAGGGCATCCTGCTTAACTCCCTGCACCAAATTGGATGGATAATAATATTCAAAATAATTCAGCTTTTAGACAATATAAAGTCAATAGGTAAGAGTCTTCTAAATAATATACGTTCTTCGGAACACCCAAGAGAAGTAGTTACCAATCGATATGTTACAAACAAAAGGTGGCAACAACCTCGTATAAATTGATAACACAAGTACTATGTTGCCAAAACAAATGTAACTAGCAGAAGACTACCTCTTTGTCATCAGGATCTAAGGCACTAAGCATTTCAGCAAGGATATCCAGGACGCCACGAGCATTTCGAAGTTCTTCCAAGCTACATTAGAACAGTCATCATAAGCACAGGGATTACATTGATATTCACATAAATGGTAGGCATGTAGGTATGAATAATTGGCATTGGCTATTGATCAGGAGAAAAGAGCGTCTAAATAACTCCAACCAAAGAAGAGAAGGCCCACTCTCTATACCTCAGAAAAAATTAAATAAATAAATGGAGTAATAGATGCAAGTGCAACACCGTGATCTCAAATCTCCATGCACAAGAAACCCAGCAAAAGCTAAAGAATAAATCAAGATCACAAAAGAAGACCAGAAGCAAAAAAATCACTTAACTATCCTTACATAATATTTTAATGTATATGATCTTCCCCACCAAAGATTTAAAGACTACTTAAATGTGAACATACATATACTAAAGGTGAGGCAGATTAAGAGGATCGTAGAGTATGCAATTTATGTTTAGAAACAATGAAACCCAGTTGAAAAACTTGTTCAAAAATACATTAATATCCTGAAATATGGATTAAAATTGAAAATGCAAACTGAAAATCCAGAACGTTGGGAAGTCCAAAACTACATGCAGGATAAATTTACCTCAACGTTGGGAACTCAGGCTCTGCAGATGATTCAGCTGCATCATCTTTGGAATTGGAATAACCAATACTTTTTTGTGTCTGTGGCCGAATCAGAACAGGTGCTGATGTATCTGACCTTGCTGGGAAAACTGCCCCAAGACGCTGATAAGAAAGTCAGACGAGAAGACATATTCATAAGCCTTGTATTATTAGCTTTCAACCAATAAATTGGAATTAAATAAGAGAGGACATTGTAGCATACCAATAATTCCTGGTATGCTACAAAGTATTGGGGATATCCTGCTCTTGGTCCCCCAAAAGCTTCTTGCCAAGTATCTATTAGAACTAATATCTTCTCCTTTACACGAAAGTCTGGCTGGAATTAAAATTTATTGTCAGCAACAGCAAGAAAAGATATCAAGGGGACAATCGAATATAGATGGTCAAAGTGCATTTACCTTCTTTTTCACAATTTTCACCATCTGACGGGGTATTTGTTTTTCAGCTACATGCATGTGGAAAATTTCACCACAGTTCTTCACAAGGGTCTCTAATAGCTAAAATAAAATATAAGTAAATTTTCTTATCTTCATTGCACCTTAATTGCATCTTGTGAACTATACAGATAATGCTAGGCATAAGCAGCATCAACAAACGTTGCACAACAAAAATATATAGAAAGCTGCAGGATGAGAAATGTAGACGAGCTAGATACACACATGATGTTACTCAAGTAAGGAACTCATATTGTTGGAAATAGAAATATGCTAGAGAAAAAAAAAAACCATACTTACCGTTAAAGCAAGAAGCTGGACGTTGGGTTTTCGCCGACGAATACGCTTTTTTATACCTCGAGCAATGTCTCTTGCTACTCTGATACGAGAAAAATACAAATATAATCTCCAAGAAAGCAGTTGGATTGGAGCCACTTCAAATGAGGCTACAGTATCCTAAAGAGACCAAGAATTCATTGGAGAAATGCAAGTATCACATCAGACATAAATAGCCAACTACAGTAATTTCTCTTCCTAGATTTTCCATATTCATAAAGTCTCTCAGCATTATTCTTACTCCACAACAATTGGTACATGCAGGATATCATGTACGCAATACATTGAAAACAACTAGGCTACTTATATAAGACGATCATCTTTTAAATATCCATGCCAATGGTGATTTCAGCTGGCATGCTTCGCAGTTCAAAAAATTATGAACAGAAAGCATAATTTATTAAGAAAAAATGCAGATACGATATCGTAGTAAACATTTCATGCAGAATTGGGAAACTACTGATCAGCAGAAAACCCGAAATATTTAGCTGAAAGACGAAAGGAAACAAAGGACAACAGCAGAATAAGCAACGTTGAAACTGCTAAGACCAATGCCAAAGCATTTCGATTGCAGATAAACAATTTGGATTAATAAATCAATAATCGCTTGAAAATGAAATACATATTGATCGATTATTACGCAGGATCTCGATTGCACAAATCACAGATCTCGGCATTCATTGCCCAATCAGGACCAATCAACAAATCGCTCGTCGCCCGCGCCACAAATGGATTCACCATTTTGCACCTCTCTTCTTCGACGAGCTGAGCTCTAAGCGGATTTTTAATTACGATAAACCAAAAATGGGATAATTTTAAAAAAGAGGAACGATTCTATTTCGTTTTAAAAAAAGAAGAACGGGTTCTCAAATGACTGAAATACCCTTACTAAAAAATTGGTTAAGGAGGCTAATCCGTTTTTTTAACAGTGAAAAGTTATTCGAGTTTTATTCGAGTGACATAACACTCGAATAAACGACTCGAATAAATGCATTTTTGACTTATTAAAAGCGAAAAATTATTCGGATTTATTCGAGTAAAAGCAAGACTCGAATGACTTACTCTAATAATAAATCGAAGAGATAAGGTGACTCGAATAATGTGCAGAAAATTTAAACGAGTAAGCTACATTATTCGAGTATCTTATCGAGAGTTCTTTTCGAGTCAAAACTCGAATACAGAACTCGAATAAACTACTCGAATAAGCAGTGTTTTAAAAAGCTCGGAAAGAAAATTAGACACAAATCACTCGAAAACCATAAATCCCTCGCGCTCTCTCTTCGAAACCAAATCACTTACTCGAAAAATCGTACACAAGCCCAAGCATAATCATCAATGGCGAAAAGAAAAACGAGATCATCGGAGCCTTCCGCGCCTGTTCGTAACCGGGTGGATGAGCAAATCGACGGCGGTAGAGCCACGGTGAGTTTTAGGTCGCATTTTGGGTTTTTGTTAAATCGAATTGGTTGAACGAATTTCTTGGTTAGATGTTTTGTTATTAGCGTTAAATCGATCGTTTTTATGTTAAATCGTTGCGTAAACGTCGTAATCGGTCGGATTTTTGTAAAAATCGTTTTCCTCGCCTTTTCGAGTATTTATTCGAGTAATTAGGGTTCGAATTACTGCTTGACTTATTCGAGTGATGTTTTACTCGAATAATTTACTCGAATAACAGTGAATTTTGATTGTTTTTGCGTTTTCAGATCTATCTTCCGACGAAGTTGCCGGCGGACAATTTCTACCATGCCACCCTCACTCTGAACGCGCAGTACGTCGGTATGCGAACGCATCCGTACGCTTTTGAACGAGGAGGAAATGGAGGAGATGGTTAGACGGACTCAGTTCGGGAACCTGATAAAGGTGGCCCGAAACCACTACAACTCGAACATGATCATGTGGTATTTGATGAGCCGGCAGGTGGAGTACATGCCGGACTCGAAGGAGTTCTGGATGGTTGTTCGTGGGCGACCATTACGATTTTCATTGGTCGAGTATTGCCTACTCACGGGCCTCGACTGCGGCGCTAACGAGCCGGAGATACCGTCCTCGAACGAGTTTGCGACGAGGCATTGGCCTGGTATTAATTCTATTTTTTTTTATCTTTTTGATTCGTTTTTTACTTCGATTTCAAAAACTAACGTTTGTTTTATGGCTCGCAGGCAAGCCCGTTATATATTTACACGATTTGGAGAAGAAAATCACGGAAATGATCCGTGACGCCGGTGGAGCCTCGGGCGTTCATCCCGAGAAATTGAAGATCGCGGCCCTTTATTTTGCCGTCGGGGTGCTAGGGGAGCGGAGGGTAAAGAAGGACTTGAAGGTCAAGGAGGAGTGGCTCCGTCTGGTGGAGGACTTCGACCGCTTCAACGAATATCCTTGGGGAAGGATATCGTTCGAGGAGGTCATTTATGGTCTGAACAAAGACCTCTTGGGGAGGGCGATGGAGATGGCATCGAATGGAAGAACTCAAACAACCTTCGATATCAGCGGCTTCGTAATGCCGCTTCAGGTAATTAAATTAGTTTTGTATTATTATTTAAGACATATTATATTTATTTTAACTTACTTCTACTCTCTTTTATCAGGTTCTGGCATACGAGTGCTGGCCGACCGTCGGGCAAGAATTCACTGTGAGAAGAGCCGGCGAAGGGCTCCCGCTACCCCGTATGTGCCATTGGAAGACGACATTTTACGGCAAGAGCTCTGCTCCGGGATGGCAAGCGGTCGAGCGTGCATTCGGTGCCGTGGCGATGGATGTAAGTATATTTATTTATTTATAATATGGATTTATTTAGATTGCGTTTTCTAAATTGTACAAATACACAGGACGTGCGGTGTTGCCGACCGATGCTGAAGCCGATTCAAGGCACTTCCGCACGGTCGCCGGATTTTGTGGCAGCCGAAATGATGCCGCGGCCCAGAGGATAGTGGAGCATCTTCTAAATGGGCTGCCGGTCTACTGCACCGAGCATCGGCTTGCTCCGTCTCCTCCTCGGCCGTCTCCTCCTCCGAGGCCGTCTCCTCCGAGGTCTTCTCCTCCGAGGCCGTCTCCTCCTCCTTCCGGCTCAATCATCGCCCATTTCGATAGAAGAATGGACAGGCTGGAAGGCGATGCACGGGATTTGCGGACGGAGATTAGGGAGCTGCGCTCGATCGTGGTCCAAGGTATGTCTTACTTAATGTTTATTTTATAAGATTATATTGATTTTACGTAAATCTAACGTAATACTCTAATTTTGTAGCCCTTGAGAGCCTGACGCCGAGAACGGTGCGGGATATTACGAGAAGCTACGATCAGGACATGCCGCCTCCTTCGCCTCCTCATTCGCCGCCGACGGGGAGTCGGGAGCAGGGGGCGAGAATGTGGAGATGGAGGCCGAGATGGAGGCCGCGGCCGTGGCGGCGGAGAGGGCCGCGGCGGAGCAGGCGGCGGCGGAGAGGGCCGCGGCGGATAGGGCGGCGGCGGAGAAGGCGGCGGCGGAGAGGGCCGCGGCGGAGAGGGCCGCGGCGGAGAAGGCGGCGGCGGAGCAGGCGGCGGCGGAGAGGGCAGGGCCGCGGCGGATAGGGCGGCGGCGGAGATGGCCGCGGCGGAGAAGGCGGCGGCGGAGAGGGCCGCGGCGGAGGCGGCGGCGGCGACGGCGGAAGCGGAGAAGGCGGCGGCGGAGGCGGCGGCAGAAAGGGCCGCCGCGGCGTCGAAGGCAAAGAAGGCGGCGTGGGCGGAGGCGCAGAAGGCCGCCGCAGCGTCGAAGGCAAAGAAGGCGGCGGAAGCGGAGGAGAGGCGGCCACGGACGGAACGTGCGAAGAAGAAGTCGAGGTTGCTTTCGAGTCCGTATACGCCGACGCCCGATTCGACCCCTCGCGTTGCAATACAACGCCGCGCGGACATAGAGCATATCATCGGCGAGAGGGTGAAGAATTGGAATGCCGTCGCGGCGGAGGTGGCAAGAATGGGCGCAAAGGAGGAACGGCAAGGAATCCTCCAAGCGTACGACAAGAAATTCTTTGCCGACCTGTCCACTCCGAAAGTGTGGCTTTCGGATGAGGTATGTGTGTTTTTTGCTAAATATGTTCTAATTATTTCGTTTAATAACATTATATGCTATTATTGCAGCACGTCAACGAGGCATTCAGCGGGTTCACGGCGATGCAAGAAAACTGCGTGCATGCGGAGCGAATCGCGTACGTGAACGCCAACTTCGCACATGCAGTCAGGATGGAGTCCGCCAAACCGCGACCGTGGAACGTGTCCTCGTTCGACCTATTCGCCACGGGAGAGATCAATGCGATATACGGTGGCAAGTCGTCACTTCACTGGAGCCAAGCGGATGTGGCCGTCATCCCATTGGCATTTAACTCGCATTGGGTGCTCCTCGTCGCTCGGTTCAAGGAGAGGAACATCCTCGTTTTGGATTCCGATCGCAGCAGCGATTCGGACTTGAGGGCAATGAAGCCGTTTCTCGATCCTTTGGCCGAAGTGATACCGCTGATGCTTCAACACGTAGGTGTGGAGCAAGAATCCGGGGAGAAGTTTGCTTGGGTGCGGTGCCCCAATTTCCCTCAACAACGTCTCAGGTAATTTTTTTATTTTCTCACTTTCTTATTTTCTTATTTTCTTAAACCTGAAATTGTTATATTTCTCGAACAGCGGAGAGTGCGGTATGTACATGCTTAGGGCCGCGATGTCTCTGTTGATCGGTAACAGAGATGATCTCTACGCTTTGGACGATTCTAAAGTTGCCTCGTTTAGAAAGTTTTTTACTATATGTATTTATTTTAACAATTGGGATATTGTATGAACCGTTTTAGATTTTTTATATATTTGTATAGATTTTTTGATTTGGAATTGTTTTGTGTTATGGTTGGTTGAGTTGCTGTTGAGGTTGTTCAGAGTGTTCAAGGTTCAGTGTTGTTTTTTCCAAATTTCACTGTTATTCGAGTGAAAGAGCTTGTTCGAATAATGATAATTATTCGAGTAAGCTAATCGAGCTTAATTCGAGTACCTCATATCACTCGAATAAGCTTCACTGGATCAGTTGATTTTATCGGACTTCACTGTTATCCGAGTCAAAGATCTTGTTCGAATAACGGGAATTAAACGAGTAAGCTATTCGAGCTCAATCCGAGTATCATATAGCACTCGAATAAACTTCACTGGATTAGTTGTTTCTGTCGAACTTCACTGTTATTCGAGTGAAAGAGCTTGTTCGAATAATGCTACTTTTATCGAGTTGCATATTCGAGCATATTCGAGTATAATACATAACTCGAATAATTTAAAAATCGAAAATATTGTTTTATATCATGAGCATGAAATGTTAAATAACATGAAAACATTTCATGTTAAATATCATTTCATGTTAAATAACATTTTCTTTCTAAGTAATAAGATATTATAGAGATTCTTGAAAAAAAGAAAATCAAGTTGATATTTCGATACATGTTATATATATTGTTGATGGGAATGTATATACTAAAGTCCTATCTACCAATGTATTTCATTGTATGTCATGCAACGACTTTTATTAAACATTGTTAATCTTCATAAAGCGACTTATTAACATCATGAAGGCCCTAAAACATCGAAATATTGATATTTATACATCTATGTATCGAGATAATTAAAATTCAAAAATTCTGAAAAGAACACTCGAATTACAAGATATTATTCGAGTACGGTATTCGATTTTTTTGTAAATTATTCGAGTTATTCGGTTACTCGAATAATTTCAGGTTTTCGTTATCGACTTTTTATTGTTACGTTATTCGAGTGACCTATTCTAATAATATTCGAGTTGTGCATTTTACTCGAATAACAGTGAAATAAGCTACAATCTAGCCAAACTCACAATAATCCATCAATCTCATACAACCTCATACATCAAACTCATACAACCTCATAATCAAACTCATACAAACTCATACATCAAGATTTACTTAATGTCTACGACCAAACTCACCGACGGACGGAAACCTCCTTTCTTTTCTCCGACCACGCCTTGCTACGAACGGAGGCGGCAACACCAATTGATCCGAGGTATCCCACTCGGCTTGGTCCGGAACCGGCGAAACTCGTCCGTGATAAGCAGACTGCCACGTTAGGACAGAATAATATTCCGAACACAACGGGTAGAAACTCATGTTCGCTCGTAGACTCGCCGCGATTGCATGTGGACAAGGAATCCTGTCGATGTCGAATTGGCGGCACGTACAAGTCTTCGACCGCAAGTTAACAATGGCACGACCCCCCGGAGATCGGACATCGTACTCATGCGGAGCGATTTCATGTACTTCATACCCTTGACTTAGCTCATACATCTCACGGAGCTTCATTTCCACCGTCGGGGTAAACCGCGTGGTTGCTTGTCCAGATTGCTGTCTGTATCTAGCAAACCAATCCGCCGTCAGCCTCTGTATCGATTCCAGAAGCGCAATGATCGGTAGCTTTCTTTCTTCGCGGAGTCTTGCATTAATCGATTCCACCCCGTTCGTAGTCATGATATTATAGCGAGACGTCGGAGAATAGGCTCGACTCCATCGTTCCTTAGTATCAGTCTGTTGCAAATACGCGTATGCGGTGGGAAACCTATTCTCAAAATCACCATATTGTGAATCAAAGTCGCATTGCTTGTATATTTTAGCAATGTGTATGAACGTCTCGGTCGCACCCTGCTTCTTACACCTGCTTTTCGTATTTTGTGACAGGTGCCAAATACAATGACCGTGGTGCGCACGACCGTAGACGGCTGCAACGGCGGCTTTGATAGAAGGAGATCTGTCGGATACGATGACAAGATCGTCCTCGTTGGGCACGACTTGCAAGAGCTCGTTCAAGAACCACGACCAAGCTTCTATGCACTCGTTATTGTCGATTATGCCCCAAGCTAAAGGAAACTGATGGCGGTCGCCATCCTCCGCTGATGCAATGAGCAACGTACCCCCATACTTTCCTTTCAACCAAGTACCGTCTATGCAAACAACCTTCCTCATGTGACGGTATCCCGCAATACAAGCACCAAGGGATAGGAATGCGTGCTTAAATCTCCGCTCGTCGTCCAGATATACACTTGCTATGGTTCCCGGATTCACTCTTCTCAACGTCGACAGGTACGACGGCAACAGCTTGTAACTCTCATCGGGGTCACCCTTCATTGCATTTTGTGCTAAAATGCCTCATTTCCATGCTTTGAAGTACGAAACTTCAATCCCACGATTTTTCATCATTGTTTGAATGAGTTTAGGGGCCGGTGTACTTGTTGAACCCTGAAAAGATTCAAACAGCATATCACTCACGGAGGTTGACGATGCTTGAGTGAGTCTTGCGTTCCGATTTGCAAGGTCGCACGTATGTGTGTTGCAATACGTACGAATCGAGAATACGGATGTATCCTTAATCTTCGCCGTCCATATCCTCCAAGTACATCCATCGTCTTTGCATCTCACGCCATAGTACGATCGGGAAGATTTTATAATCTTGACCTCGAAGCATGCCTCTATAGCAACTCTTTGGATCCTATTCTTGACGGCCTTCTTATCCTCGAATTCATCACCGACCTTCATGGTGGAACCGTCGGTAAAAGAATACCGATCGCTAGGAATAGTTGCATTTTCCTCTTCCTCCTCCTCCTCATCATTCCCGTCCGCATTTTCTCCGTCTACGCCATCAAAATTGACGTGCACGTTCTGCCGTGATGCAACATTCTCATCACGGGCGTTTGCCTTATTGTGACCTTCACCCCCATAATTCACATCTTCGCATCCGCCAAAGTCGATGATACGGTCAAAATAATCATCGATGTAACCACCTCCATCGCTACGAACCTCAATTGGAACGGGACCAACTTCATCATCCGCGAGAGTTTGACGGTGGAGGGTCGTAGGGAGTCCAATCTCCACACGGAGAATCGGTCTATCCATTGGACCCCCTAAGTATATATAACCCTTCAACTCTCGATCATTCTTTATATACAACGGAGCACACCCTTCCATACCTCTCATAGATGGCTGATAACTTAGCTTTAACTCCGGCCTCCCGCTTACGCCAATAGTCTCGTATATTTCGTTCCGCAGATCGACCAACAAACAACAATCGACATCGAACCCAATGGGCTTCATATTTGTTCCCATCCTTGGAACCATGTCCATTTATTATCATTCCCAATTATCCATTCTCCATCGTAATCAATCATGATGCTGGTCGGCATAACCTGCATATGAAACAAATCATTGTTAATAAATTTAATTGCAATATGCATTATTCGAATAATTACAATATTCGAAAAATAGAAATTAATCGAGTAAACAATTCGAGTAGTAAAACAACTCGAATAGAGTCTTCAAGTATTAAGATTTTGAAGACACTCGATAAGTTGTTATCGAAGAAATAAATGGAATAAATCAACTTTTATTGCAAAAGAGTTATTCGAGTAAATAAAATATTCGGAAACAAAAATTATTCGAGTAAGTCATTCGGGTTTACGTTTAACTCGATAAGTTATTATCGAAGAAATAAATGGAATAAATCAACTTTTATTGCAAACGAGTTATTCGAGTAAATAAAATATTCGGAAACAAAAATTATTCGAGTAAGTCATTCGAGTTTACGTTTAACTCGAATAACTTATCCGAGTATTATAATATCGAATAATATGTAAGTGTAAAATTTCATAAACAATAGTATTAATCGAGTAAAGTTTCCGAGTTTATTCGAGTTTGATGTCCGAATTGTATGTTGCCAAAACAACTTATCCGACTGACTTTTCGAGTCAAAGTAAACTCGAATAACAGACTCGAATAATCGGAAAACGAAAATTTTCTGCAAATTCGCACAGATCTAAGGTTAAAATGCTACCCATAACTACCCAAACCTTCGAAAATCTAATACCCGATGCTCGAAATGTAAATGTCATTAACATGAACGGAAATTACAATGCCCGATAATATATACTTGTAACCGGCGTTAAAATGAACGGAACTTACTGTATATGCGTTCAAGAACGAAATGGGGATTCTTGGAGCTTGGGTGTTTCGATTTCGGCGGATGCTTCAGCTCGTTTTTCCTTCAAGATCTCGTTTTGGTGCTTCGTGGGTGCATTAATCAATGAGGTTGGTGCGTTTTCTTTTTTTATTATATATATATATTTCTTTTTTTTTATTTAGGTATTAATTAGGGGTTTAGTTAATTAAGGAAACATGTTCCTCTTTTTTTAATTGACTCGGTCAAGTTTCCTTTTTTTAAAAAGAAACCAAAAGTAATCTTATTTTTTAAAATAGCCCCCAAAAATGCCGTATGCAAGATTTTTTTTATTTACTATTAATATTATTGTCGTAACTAATACTCCCTCCGTCCCAAACCATTTTATACATTTTACTAAATCGAGCGTCCCACATCTTTTGTACATTTCCTTATTTAGCAAAAAAGACTATCACAAACAATCAATATAATAATATTAAATATTCTTAAAAGACGTGTCAAAATATACACTTTTTTACCTTTTAATTGTACTATATTATTAAAATATTCAGTCTCTTAATTTCCGTGCCAACTCCCAAATGTCCATAAAGGTTTGGAACAGATGGAGTATGTAATATGGAGGATAGTAATGCGCTTTAAGGAAAGAATACAGAAAATAAATGATTATTCACTATAATTAATGAGAATTAGGCAGGCGATTCACTCATTTTTCTTTTCGTGCGGGGTAGAGATGGCGAGATTTACTTCCAGTGGGTTATCCGCCCGCCCCGCCTCGCGGGGATTCGATACATTGATCTATCTTACTAAAGTCCTACAAACATTTCTTTGGTCACTGTCCTTGATTGGGAACAAAATTCCCCTTTAAACCAAAACCCACAAGTGTAATTTTATAAGATTATAAGTTCCACTCTAAAAACGGAACAGTGGGAACAAAATTCCCCTTTAAACCAAAACCCACAAGTGTAAATTTATAAGCTTACAAGTTCAACTCTAAAACCGCAACAAGAGAAAGTAGTCCATAAGCTCACAAACTGATCACATCTTATCTAATTATTCGATGTGGTACTTGAATTTACTACCCAACAATTTTACTTAATTTTTCTGGTACTTAATTTACTATCTAATTGAGAAAAGTGAACAACGTTTACTTAATTTTTCTGGGACCGATTCCCCAATAAGTGTTTAGGCAATGATGGGAATCGATCTCCAGGCCGTCCGCACTGCCAAGCCTAATGACAATAAATCGTGCTTTGCCAAAGCAAAAGTCGCAACATAAAAAACAAAAAAGCAAACAAAATATTACATCACGCATGTGAAAAACCATAGCCAAGAAACAACATACAAATACAACAACCATAAATAATCAATCACTTGGTCGTCGACCCTCGGCCGCCGCCGAAATCAACCCCAACCTCTCGTACGCGTCGCAGCACGCCCGCGCATAGTCGCCCAACGCCCTAAAAAGCTCGGGGAGCCGAATCTTCAAGTTCCCGAGCGACTTCTCCCTCACCTGCACGCAGTGCTTCTGGTGCTCCTCGTACTCCTCCTCCATCCTCTTCCTCAACCCCTCCACCGCAAACCTCCTCTCCGAAACCAAGTCCTCCTTCCCCCCCTCGACGGGGCCCGCCTCGTCGTCGCCCGTCGGTGGCCCCCACTTCGTCACGTGCCTCTGATACCAATCCTCGAACCCTTGCTTCCTACGCAAGTACTCCCTCCTCGTATCCTCGTACTTGTCCCTGAGCTTCATCTCCTCCTCTTGGTGGACGACGATGGTCTTTATTACGGCGCCGAAGGAACTTATCGCGCCCTTCGCCACCTCGTCGGGGAGCTTGTCGAGGAGGTCGTGCCACGCGCGGAGGAGGTTTTGGATAGGCGGGTTGGCGATGGCTGGCCCACTCGGAGGGGAGGAAGAGGGTTTTTCTTTTAGGGTTGCGCTTTCGACGGGTATGAGGTTGAGCTTGAGCCAGTTGGCGAGCGTGGCGACGTAGTGGCGTTGGTTGGCCACGAGCTTTTCGAATTCGAGGTGCCATTTGTCGACGGAGTTCGAGAGCTGCTTCGTTCGCTCGTGGTGGTGCTTGGTCGTCTCGATTAGGGCGCCCGAGGGGTCGATGGCTTTGAGGTCGGCGACGATTGTCAGCTGCCTTTCGTGGTGAGTGCACATTGATACCCACATTTTCTCCATCCTACAAGGAAAAGAGTCGACGGGAAAAAAGGCGAAATTAGGGGAGTAGATCTTCATTTTTATTTTTCTTCGGAATTGATTACGAAAAAAATGAATTTACAAGGGGCTGAAGAGCCTCTCTACGGTAACATTGGAACGTCAAGGGTGAAAATAAAACTCTCATTCAGGGTGAACGGAAAAGCATGAACAAAACTAAAAAGGATAGAAACAAGGTCAAGGGTCTGTTTGGTTTGTGGAAATTAGCAAGGAAAAGAAAATGCAAGTCAAAATAAAAACTAGTTTTATGTTTTGTTGATTGAAGAAAGAGGTAAGAAGTAGAATAAAAAAAAAGAAAAAACTAACTTCTTCACCAAATGGTGAGGAAAACGAAAGAAAAACTTGCGAAACCATCTTCTCTGCTAATATCTTTTCCACACTACTTTCTTCAAACCAAAACACAGTGTAAAAGCTTGGATCGCAAGAAACTGACCCGTGGACGAGGGCCACGAGCTTAGGATAGAGCTGCTTGTCTCTTATGTCGTTGACCTCAGAGACCGTTGAGTCGAGGGATTGCAGGTCGACTATGTAGCGAGTGTGGAGATGGCTCACCGCGGCTTTTGCTTTCTCCAGCTGCTCGGAGCTAGCATTTCGCTTTTTCAGCTTGTTTAGGACGGAAACTTTGCGCTGATACTCGAGTTTCATGAGCTCGCCGGTCTACAAGCAAAGGGATGATTTAGAATATGAGTGGGTCGGCTCAATTTTTAATTTCTATTACGACATGATAATAATGAACTCAACGTGGATGACCTGGCATTTCTCATGCGCGTGAAATAGTAAATACACACAAGTCGCAGAATCAAGGAACCCCACGTTGTTTGAAATTCGTAAATGTACCTTAACTTCTTCGTAGAGTTTCTTCTCCCACGCTAGCAGCTTGTCCAAAATAGTGGCGTGCGTCTCATAATCTTCTGCCTCGACGCTGATTTTGGTCTCATCGCCGTTCGCTACGCCTCGGAAAGATTTATTCCAAGTAATAACTTGCATGACCCTAGCTGCATGGTCAATGTGCCCTGCAAATCAAGAACCGATTTTATCATCTTCAATAAGTAAAGATACCATTTTTCATGTCAAATACGATTGATGCATAGAGATTACTTATTCGAAGCAAATTATCCGCGGGAGAAATAATAAGATTATGATCGATTGAATCACCTCGATTATCGGCAAAGTTCGAATGGTAATGCAACCTCGTGGCCTCGAGCATCTTCGAAACCTCCTGGGCGCTTTCAGAAGCCTTAAGAAAATGATCATCAATCTGACTCAAGATTTTCAACAAATCTCCACCTTTCTTATTATTACTATTATTCGCAGCATTAATTCCCATTACACCAATCCTAGTCACAGCGGGCGGTGCAGTATTAGAATGCATGAAGTGCTTCTCAACAACCTCAGGCGTCTCTTCGGGCGTCTTAAACTCTTCGATCCGTTCAAACTCGGGTTTCTTCTCAGGCGTCTTAAAATCAACCTCGTCGAAAACTCTGTCATTAAGATTCACATTTCGTTCTTCTTCTTCATCGTCATCTTCCAAAGAACTGTCTCCTTCCTCTTCAACGTCGCCCAAAGAAGGCTGCTGCATATTATCGTTGAAGAAATAGTCCCACGCCACTCCTCTGATCTCAGGCGGTGTCATTTGAGAATGAGATCTAATATTTACATCCTTAAAATCTTTCTTCCCAGGCCGAAACTTTGCCTCCTCAATCTGCTCGTCGTCTTCTTCTTCATAGATTCCATTCTCGTCAAAGCTAATATCCCTAATCTTACCCTTCATTTTCTCAGAATGAGATAACATAGCTGGCATAGTGGTGGCTCGTTGAAGAGGCGTAATAGGGGAAAAGGTAGGGAGCGGCGGCGGAGGCGGCGGCAGTGAGGAGTCCGGCGGAGGTGGTGGTGGCGGCTGCGGCGTCTCGGAGGGCGGAGGGTCAGCCGGAGCAGCCTCCTCCGGCGACTGATGAGGGACTTCGCCTTGAGCGTAGTCGCTCAGTGCAGCGCCGGTATCTTTAAGGGACACTGCGTAGCAAGAGTGCGCTGATGCAAAGGCATTCCTCACTGAAACGGCCTCTTTCATTAGGTTTCTCCTCTCTTTACACCTCGAGACAGATTCTTCATTGTCTATCTTCGATTGTGCACAGCCCATTACCGATTTTATTCTTGTTGATTTTGTTTTTCGCCTGGAAAATTAAAGAAAAAAAAGAAACTGATTCTGTGGTTCACCCAAACACTGCAAAAGCATAAACACAAAAAAATCATGCGAATGACATGCTTACAGAGCCTGAATACAAGCTCCAAGCAACAATGGCGTGAGCAAAGGATGCAGAAAAAAGCGAATTCACCCAACGAAAATCACCTGAATACACCGTACCTGATGCACGAGATCAATCACCTGTTGCAAATAATGCACATTAAGGAATCGCACATTTTTCGTTGCCACTGATGAAATTCTTTTTGGGTAAACTCCCCTTTTTGAGAAGGGTTGATGAGCGTGAACTCGATAAGGAAGGAAAAGTAGAAATGGACAAAAACATGCTCAGAGGCAGTGCTGAGATACAGAGTGGCATTGTGAAGTTGTCTACGGTGCGGTCCCGTGCAGTTAGTTCCACAAGATTTTTTTCCTTTCGTGCGATTGAAGTGCCGGTGGAGCGCTTTCCACGTAAAATTAGTGAGAAAAAGCGACTTTAGTGTTAACTGGAAAGAAAAGGTGGAAACGTAACTTCAGTTTTCAAAAATATAGAACTGCAACGGTCGATTAGCCCCACCTCCCACATGACTTTGGAAAATCCCCATGGGCTTAGGCCCATGACTATCGTTGTTGGGTGGGTTTGGGATGTATCCATCTGACCCCGGGGATTAGTCCCACCTCTGGAGTGTGTGGCGATTAGCCCATAGCCGGGCTGTGTGGGGATACCTCGGGACCGAAAAAAAAAAAAAAAAAAAATATAGAACTGCAACGGTCGCAGCATTCGAGGCGGAACGATGTCGTTTCGTCCTCCTTTTTTATTTTGGTTATAACACCGCATGTAGGTACACTAGCAAGGTCTTCTCCCACCCACAACTTTCATGTTCCCCTTTTCCTTTTAACTTAATTTATTTTCTTTTTCTAGTTATCATTAACATTGGTTAGTGGTCTTTACACATAACTATACCCTCTGCAAAAAAACAGAATAAATTTGTTGCACATAAGTACCCGATCCCACCGCAGGTACGCCATATTATCAATTTAGGTAACATATAGAAACCGGGTACTGTATAAAGGCGTGACATGGTACGTATGCACACATAACAAGCTACGATCTTTACACATAAACTGATACAAACAGTAAGTCGAGTACCTATCTGTAAAAATTTCTGACATAGGTACTGATTTGTAAGTTTTTATTCAAGTAGGTATTTATGTGTAGATTACACAATTGGTAATGGCCTCAATCAATAATACTTTTTTTTTAAAAAAAAGGACATATGCTACTACTAGAACTATAGGTTCTCACATCAAATAATCTTACTAGGGACCTTGGTGTTAGAATTATATGATTTCCTGTGGGGATAATTGCTATTTTAGTCCCTCTGTTATCACCCAAATCACTTTTAGTCCCCCAAAAATACACCACATCAGTAATGATCCCTCAGTTATGTTTCGTCCATCGGTGTTAGTCCATTCCGTCGTGTTTGACCCGATTGACCGTTAACAGCTAATTGGCCGTTAGTCCCAAATTGAAAAGGGGTTATTATTTTTCCCCAAAAACCCTAAATCACACATAAAAATTAAAATCGTGCCTTCTACCAAAAAAATACGATTCAAGAGTTCAAAACCCAAACACCAATGAAACGAATCGACACAATACAACTGAGAGGAGTGATGGCGAGAAGACCATCAAATGCAGCGAAGGATTTAGCGCCCAGGTACGATGGAGCTGATGAAAAAACATTTTCCAGTGTTAAGATTTTCCATGGTGGTGAAATGAGAGCCTTCACTATTAGAAATTACGTTGGGGTAGTGTGGATTACTTCGATTATGTAGATTGGGATTTGACGGGTCTAATTGAGTTGAACGATTTTGAGAAGCAATTAGGTTACGGTGAGGAGAAAGTTCGATTTTGGCATCCGTTTGGTCGTTGTTTTCATTTCGGTAGCAGGGTGCTGAACACTGATTCTGACGTTTGTAATATAGTAAATCTCATATCCCATGACAAATTGGTGGTTCTGTACATTGAGCATCTTGACCAATCTACAGTTGAAGATGTCATTGATGTGTCTTTCTTAGATGATGTTCCGGTTATGAGATTGGGTCTGGGTCTGGGTATGGGTCTGGGGTTGAGCCAGGGGTTGGTTTTGGAGTTGAGCCAGGGTTTGGGATTGCTCCTGCGGTGAGGTCTTATATGCAGTCTGATTCTGATGAATGTGAAGAATTATGTGATAGTGAGTATGATATGGAGGAGGATGATAGACTGTTTGAAGAGTTTGTTGATCATGATTTAGAGTTTGATGGGTTAGGAAAGGGTAAGACAATTGTCACAGATGAAAACCTTCAGAATATGTCTGAGCAGGAATATGATAAGGACAGTGATTCATTTGACAGTGTGGGAGGGTTTGATGATGAGCATGGGCCTAGGTAGGGGTGTTCGTTCGGTACAAACCGAACCGAACCGAACCGAAATTTCGGTTAACCGAAATTTCGGTTTCCCCCATTTCCAAAACCGAATACCGAACCGAATTTCTCGGTTCGGTATTCGGTTATTACCGAAATTTTTTCGGTTAATTCGGTTTTTTACCGAATTAACCGAATTTTCAATAAAAAAAAAAGAATTTTAATTATTTTTAAATTAATTTATATAATTTAATATAATTTTTTTGGATTTATAAAAAAAGTTATATTAAATTATATATATTAGTTTAAATATTACTCAAAATTCATTTTTTAATATATAATTTAATAAAATATAGTTATATTTTCGTTATTAATAAAATAGCTGCGATTGTGGCTGCAATATTTTGCCATTGTCGTTGACAAAATGGATACTGAAGATTTCTATCGCACGCGTGAGATGAAGACGTGAGGTTTCTATGTCTATAAAAGAGGAGCTTGGGCAGCTGAGAAAAGGGAGGACGATCATCGAGGGTCATTTCCACGCCTACACATCCTCAGAGCTAACGTTCGAGGCCAACTGAAGCAATATTTGGCAGAACAACGAAACACGACCGCGGAGGAACTGAGCTCGCTGCTCTTGGTGCTGCTCGGGGCTGGAATTTCATCACAGAGGAACATCGACGAAGCTCTCAGCTCACCAAGGAAGGCGCTGTTGACCAGCTCTAACTCACGGAACATCTAAGCGAGGCAGCTGTGTGTGGGCAAGATTGGGCTGCGTGAGTGCTAGGAGACAGCAAAGGGGCAGCAACGTGATTATCGTGTGCATTCGCAACTCGCCCACCACCTGTTCGACAAAAGTCCTCAACGAAGGATCAACCACAGAGGCGAACTCAGGGAAGAAATTATGAATTTCTCGTTTTTATTTATGCTTCTCGTCGCGGTGATGTTCCGTATGAGTAGTTAATCTCGTAGTATTTGAAATAGAGATGAACCCTAGCGACATCGTATGCATGTTTTAAGTATTATTGTTTTTGGCTATTGTTTGACTCGGTTACGATATATGCTATTATTTTGATTATGTCTATGTGGTCGAAATAATTGTTGGGAAATCGATCGCTACGCTCGAGAGAGGGGCGACGATCGACCACTCGTAAACGAACGGAATAAACTCATCGCTAGAGATAGGTTGAACTACCCCGCCGGATTAGAGTCAAATCTAATAGCGGGATTCATCGTTATTTATTGCGGTCTGCGATTAAGTAAGTTAGGGAAGCTTGCCCAGCTACTTAAGACGTGGATTAGTTGTTAAGAGTCGAAGCTAGTAAGCGCAGTTTCGCCCAATCGTAGAAACTCGTATACATACCATAGGAATCCTCACGGTCTAATAGATAGCTAAAATAGATAGCTTGTTTGTCGTTCGATCGAGCTAGGGGGATTCGAAGTCTCAAATACGTTCGCTTTTATAAATCGTCCCAACCCCGTCGTTATTTTATAATATTTTTATGTTTGTGTTTATTGTTTATTTAGTTTATCGTTGTTTATATTTTTATCAAACCAAAAATATTTACTAGAATATTTAAACGACGGTTTTCTAAAATATATAGTTCCTTTGGGTTCGATACTCGAATACTTGCCACTTCTATACTATTATTGATAGCTACACTTGCCTATTGAGCATATGATAGTTTGTCGATATCGTTTTATTTTTATTACTCGATCCGCTCGATCAAAAATCAATATGAATGAATTTTCATGAGCGATAAGCAGAAATCCCAGCTTTTGAAGATCTTTTTCCTGCTGCTGAAAATAGATTTTATGTAAGGCATTTACACAGTAATATGACGAGAGATGGTTTCAGTGGCCAGTCAATCAAAAATACCTTACGGGCTGCAGCTCGGGCGACAAGAGTTGAAGTGTTTAAAGCACAAATGGATAAGATGAAAGATTTAGATGAAAATGCACATAAATGGTTGATGAACAAACCACCTCAGCAATGGACAAGATCTCATTTCAGCACACATTCAAAGTGTGACATACTTCTCAACAACATGTGTGAGAGTTTCAACTCTTTCACCCTCTCTGCAAGGGACAAACCAGTGGTAAGAATGATGGAAGATGTTACCCTCGGGATTTCTCGCTAACGGTAAAATAATTATAGCGGTAAGATAGCCCGCAAATTATTAGGCGCGAAATGGAACGGGTAAGTTAGGTTGGCCTGAAGATAAGCTGAGAATTAAGGAAAGATACGCCCTCGGACGACGCCCGAGTAGATACCGCCCGAGAAGATGAGGAAAAGGTAGGACGAAGTGCGGAACCTGAGGAATCTCCCGAGAAGCTACAGTGGCCGGGGAGGTAAGGATAGACGAAGCTCGAGTAAGGCCGGTCCGAGAAGGAAACGAGGGCAAGAGCCCAGAGCTCGATCAGTGAGGTCTTCAGAGGGGGGATATGAACCCTGTTAACACTGAAGCGGTGTGATCGGGATCCAATCAGAGGATAACACCGAGGAAGAAAGAGGTGCTCGATCAGGGCAGTTGGAGACGATGTCGTGGGGAAAAATGAATGAAAGAAGAGGAGGGGATAACGTGGGATCGTGGGGAAAACCACGTTCCCTCCTTGAGGTCCGCGAGAAACATGGCCAGGGTGGAAGACTAGGTCAGAGCAAGGTGACACGATGTTAGTATAAATAAGGACGGTTAGTTAATTTCCCAGGTACGTCTTAAAATAATAAAGACTGATTTACGAGCTAAAACACCTATCTTCACCCGTTTTCTGACTTAAGCATCGGAGGGGCTACGCCGGCACCAACCCCGGCCCCCTTCTGACGTGTTTTTGAGTGCTTGGGTGTTAGGCTCGACGAAGATCGACGGAGGCCGAAGAATTCGCGCTACAGAAGTTACGAGAGAGGAACAACCACGCCAACTGCCGTCTCCAAAGGTCGTTTTACGCGGTCCACATCATTGGCACCGTCAATGGGAACGATATATCAGTAACATCATGGTGGACGCCGCAAACGACGATCGATCGCCGCTGGTAGAAGAAATACTCACGCCGGAGGAGATGGAAAGAAGGATGAGGGAGAGATTTGAGACGGAATTCTCTGAGATGGGGAAGCTAAGGGCTGAAGTGGAAATGTTGAGGGCCGAATGGACGCGAAAAACTCGGGTCGAGTCGCCGGAACAGCCCGAGACTGAAGAGGGAAGCAGAAAGGTTACGCAAGGAAGCGAAATTTCCGCGTGAGGAGGAACAGGACAAAGAAGCTGACGAAAGGCCGTCAAGAGAGGAAATAAACATCCTGCGAGCCCGGAAAAGGGGGCGACGGCGGAGGAACATATTACGGAATGAGAGCGAATGAAAGAGGAAATTCAGAGATTGAAGGAGTTAGCCAACCCGCAAATACCCCTCCCAGTCCAACGCAGCTCCCCTTTCTCACAGGAAGTTAGTCGGGCGCCCCTGCCGAATAACTTCAGGAGCAAGGAAACAATCGGCGAACACCATAGCGTGTTCAGGCTCCCGCGGAAGCATATGTGCCCCCGCGTAGAATCAATATGATATCCGGAGAACCCGCGATCGGGGATTCTAACAGAGCCAGGAAGGCGGAGGCAAGAAAATTGGAAAATTGGGGAGTAACTTCGGTACACAAGCGCTCGGGACCTATCATCTCATTTGGGCCCGAAGATTTCCACGGAGGGGAGGGCTCACATGAAGATGCCCTGGTAGTCCGAGCCGAAATAGCCAATATGATGTGGGAAGAGTGATAATGGGAGCTCGGTGAACATCATCTTCAAAGAGACCATGGATCAAATGGAGCTGGGAAAATATCAAGTGGACCCTGTGGAAACAGCTTTGTTCGGTTTCACAGGACACGCCATCGAGGCGGTAGGCTTGATCCAATTACCTTCGACGTTGGGATCGGGCGAACTTAAAAAGACCCGAATCACCCCCTTGGTGGTGGACATGGAATCGTCTTACAACGTCATATTGGGACGCCCGGCGTTGAGTTCGTTCGCGGTCGTTGCCTCAGCCTTACATCAAAAGATGAAGTTTCCGGTGGGAAATCAGGTAGGAGAAGTGTTAGGGGATCGAAAAGTAGCACGCAAATGTTATGTGGAAGTAGTGAAGATCGAGTTAAAGTCCTTGTAGAACCGAAGAGATAGTGGCCCCAAAAGCCGAGGAGCCTTTTACGCAATACATGCTATTCAAGAAGTAGGAGCCGAGGGGGAGATAGAGGAGGTCGTGATCAGACCCCCTCGGGAGCAGTTAAGATTGCCCGGGATCTACCGCTCGAGCTGAAAGCGGATCTTATCAAACAATTGAAGAAGAATGAGGACGTGTTTGCCCATTTGACCATGGGGTTTGGACATAGTCGGACCATTCGAGGGTAATGCCTCACAGAAGAAATTTCTCCTGGTCGCGATTGATTATTTCTCCAAATGGGTGGAGGCCGAGGTCTTGGCACGGATCACTGAAGCAGCGGTAATTGCTTTCCTGTGGAAGAATATCTTATGCCGATTCGGGATCCCGAGAAGGCTGATAAGCGACAATGGAATACAGTTTAGTGGACGCAAACTAAAAGAGTGGTGCGAAGGTTATGGGATCGAACAAATATTTACCTCCATGGCCTACCCGCAGAGCAACGACCAAGTGGAAGTAACCAACCGAATGATTGTCCAGGCCTTGAAGATACGACTCGACGGGCTAAAGAGGACCTGGTTCAATGAGTTACAAAGTGTACTTTGGTCCTATCGAACCACCCCTCGAGCTGGAACGAAGGAGACTCCATTCAGCTTGGTGTACGGGAGTGAAGCCGTGTTGCCCATGGAAATAGGTCAGGAAAGTGCCTGAGTAATAGGATATTCAGAGGAGAATGACTAGCTTCGTGCTGATGAACTGGATCTGATCGAAGAATGGAGGCAAAGGGCTGCACTCAGGATGGCAGCCTATCAAAGAAAGATCACTCGAGCCTATAATCGGAAGGTATGCCTGAAAAGGTTCGAGGAGGGGGAGCTGGTCATGAAGGAAATACAACACAAAGGAGAAAGAGGGAAACTGTATCCGAAGTATGAAGGACCGTACAAGGTGATCAAGAAAGTCGGGGAAACCGCCTACTACCTGGAAGATTTGGAGGGGAAGAAGCTAGAAAGACCGCACAACGCCCGGCACTTGAAGAAATATTACCCGTGATGCGCCCTCGGGGTCGCACCTGATCCCCCTATTATTATACTTACGCTTATTTGTTTTCTTAGTTAGGAGGTCTGCTTAGCACAAATCGTTTATCTTTATTTCTGAACCCTTGCATTTTGTTGAATGAAGTTGTTTATGTCCGAAAGAATGCGGAGTACGAAAATGAAAAGAAGTCCTCGGATGAGGCCCGATCACACGTGAGGGTGAAGAAAATCTCCAAACAAAAATGAAGAGAAGTCCTCGGATGAGGCCCGATCACCCGTAAGGGCGAATAAAATCTCCAAAAGGAAATGAAGGTAAGTTCTCGGGTGAGGCCCGATCACCCGTGAGGGTGGAGAAAATCTCCAAACAAAATTGAAGAAAAGTCTTCGGATGAGACCCGATCACCCGTGAGGGTGAAGAAAATCTCCAAACGAAAATGAAGAAAAGTCCTCGGATGAGGCCCGATCACCCGTGAGGGTGAAGAAAATCTCCAAACAAAAATTAAGAAAAGTCCTCGGATGAGGCCCGATCGCCCGTGAGGGTGAAGAAAATCTCCAAACGAAAATGAAGAAAAGTCCTCAGATGAGGCCCGATCGCCCGTGAGGGTGAAGAAAATCTCCGAACAGAAATGAAGAAAAGTCCTCGGGTGAGGCGCCCGATCACCCACGAGGGTGGAGAAAATCTCCAAACGGAAATGAAGAAAAGTCCTCGGGTGAGGCCTGATCACCCGTGTGGGTGGAGAAAATCTCCAAACGAAATTGAAGAAAAGTCCTCGGATGAGGCCCAATCACCCGTGAGGGTGAAGAAAATCTCCAAACGAAAATGAAGAAAAGTCCTCGGATGAGGCCCGATCACCCGTGAGGGTGAAGAAAATCTCCAAACGAAAATGAAGAGAAGTCCTCGGATGAGGCCCGATCGCCCGTGAGGGTGAAGAAAATCTCCAAACGAAAATGAAGAAAAGTCCTCGGATGAGGCCCGATCACCCGTGAGGGTGGAGAAAATCTCCAAACGAAATGAAGAAAAGTCATCGGATGAGGCCCCATCACCCGTAAGGGTGAAGAAAATCTCCAGACGGAAATGAAGAAAAGTCCTCGGGTGAGGCCCGATCACCCGTGAGGGTGGAGAAAATCTCCAAATGAAATTGAAGAAAAGTCCCCGGATGAGGCCCGATCACCCGCGAAGGTGAAGAAAATCTCCGGATAGAGCGTGATTGTTGATCAATTCGAAAACAATTGGAGGTGCATAAGGAAGCAGGAACGATTAAGAATAAAGTACAAAATACGAATGTAAAAAGATGGAGGAGCAAAGTCTGCGGAAAACTAGAAACCCCCTGATTTATAGGGTTGAATAACAAAGCGACAATATATAAAGAAAAATAATATACGGAAAAATATCTATCGCCTCATCTCTCGGGCATAAGGCGTTCCCAGGTGTCGGACTCCCGAGGGAGTAAAGGCCTCTTCATCTTGAGGGATCTTCTTGCGTCTTGACTCCGAGATCCCGCCCGAGTAAGGGGAGAAAGCACGCCTTGCACGATTAGGGAGTCGAGCCCGATTATGTCTCCCTCAGATTTTTGAACGAGTATCTTGGTTCTCAGCATGGGAATCAGCCAATGACTCATTTAGCTCAGAGATTTGCCGATCCTTCTCACCCAAGAAGGTAGCTAGTCGGGTGCAAGCATCCTCATAATACTGGAGCAAGACACGTTGTTCAGTGCAACGTCGAAGTCCCTCGCAAGAAAGCGAAAAGGACTAATGAAGAAAAAAAGAGGGGGTCAGGAAAGAGGGATAAAAGATATGAAGGGCAGAGGTTGAGGTAGCTAACCCGACTCTCGTTTAAAGCCCACCAATCCCAGAAGCTGGAGTCGGAAAATTTTGCCAAGCGCCGCTTCTCATCGGGATCCAAGAAGTTCCCCATGAACTGGCGAGATGAAGCGCCATGGGCATCTAAGAGGAAACGAGGAGTTCCGGAACTTCCCAGGCGAGGATTCCCTTCTGGAAGAAGAAACCCCAATAACTTGTCCCTTCCTGTGCGGGAAGTCCGCGTTCAGGTTCGAAGTAAAGTCCGTTGCCTCCTCCGAGTGGTCCCAAAGGGGATGACTTGGAGCATTCAAACTCCGGGTGGACAAGTGGGGGTTCATCCTGGGCGGAGGGTGTGTCATCGTATTATTATCCATCGACAAACTAGATCAAAAACAAGAGGAATGAGCAAGAATTATCGCGTCGCGTAACGATAAATAAAAAGGAAGATAGCGCACTATGGCGAAGAAACGTTGAAACCTGGAACATGCGGGATAAACTCAGGAATGAACTTGAGGAAATGCTATGAGGATTCGACTAAGTGCTCGTTGATTTTATAGGGAGATGGCCCCGTGAATCTCATGTTTTTAAATTCGAAGATTCAGAAGGGAGCAATTGCGAATACAAGGTCAACGAGCCCGGATCGATCGGTTTTTTACAAGGTCGGAATTTTCGAATTACGAAACGCGTAATAGGCGAGGAATAATTCTCTAACAAAATATCGAGAATTCAGGAAGACAAGAGGAACTCCCGAGCATCGTTTTCAAAGGGACACCGAAATCGATTACAGGCTTATCGGGGTATCCCTAGGAACACGCATAGGATTAACCTCTTAGACATCAGGCATCTTGATTTTTAAGTTATAAAGTTTGAGGGAGGGTAACGAACTTTGGTTTCGTGAAAAGAAAACATGTTCGAGAAGGTGGAAAAAATGATATGACGAGCACGAAATGCCGAGGGAAAATGCCCGATTACGCTAATATAATATAGTCTGAAAATGAAAAGACATGCCAGAGTCTGGAACAGAAAAAGAGAAGAAAGGAAAAACACCCTATTCTGTCAAACAAAATAAAATCGTCAGGATGGAGTGGCCGATTCGGCCCGATGGGACTCCATCGTCATCTCCCCTACCCCGGTCACTACCAACTCGACCGGGGGTACTCTCTCCTCCTCGGGGCGGAGAACCTCTCTTCTTGAACGACAGCCTCTGGAATTTCTTCGAGCGCTTGATCAGCTTTGTTTGTTTCAGCGAGGGGCATGGGGGCTTCAACGGGCAGCTCGGGAGCTTCATTGGGAGAGCAGAGGTTTTCCTCAGTTCCCTCACTTTAGGAGGTGGCCACGATCTCCTCCGGGACGGTGTCCTCGGAACCCCCCTGAGCTATTGTCTCGGGTTTATAACCCCCATCAGGAGGACACTCGGCGAGGGCCCGATCGGCATCTAGGAAATCGAACTTCCACTTAGGGCGCGCCCAAACTTGACGGAGTTGATGGAGGCACCTCCAGAAACCGTACTTGAAGTACGTGATGACTTGTCTCCCATAAACCTCTCGGGATAGATACTCCCAATCGATGCTCTCCTCCAGATCGCAGAAGTTCCTCTCCGCCTCCTCCCGAGCCCCTGTCTCCTTAGAAAGGGCTTTTATCGCCTTTTCCGACTCAGCACGAGCATTTTTCACTTGCTTTTTCAGCTCGTCTTCTCTCGACTTGGCCTCCTCCTTGACCCGAGCCAGTTCCTCCTTCAATTTCTTTTCAGAGTTGGTAAGCGTGATGCAGTCTTCATGCATGAAAAGCATCCTCTCCAGGGCATCGGCACCACAAGCAAAACTCTGATAGACAAAAGACAACAAAGGAACAGTGAAGTTTGAAGGAATGTGGTGCATGGGGAAGAATGGAGAAGAAAAAGAAGGAAGTTGGTACCTGACCCATATGCTGGGCGAAGAGAGAGAAGAACTCCCGAGGGTTCATGCTCGAGAGATGAGACTGGTTGGCCTCATTCCGGAAACCCCGGAGAAATTCCACGCATTGAGCCCCGCGGTGGCGGTGGAAGTAGTCGGGCTGCTCGACAGGGTCCGTAGGGGGGAGAGTCCGCAGTGGCACCCGCGCCTGCTCGGGCACTAGATTTAGCTTTCTTCGCTGCAGAACTGCTCGGTGGTGGGCGCTTTTCTTTTCGGGGCCGCCTTCGGGGACCCCGAGGAGGAGGCCGAAGCTTTACCCTTGCCCTTGTTGAGAGCCCGAGTAACGGATGCAGGAGGAGGAGCCTGAGAATAGCCTCCCTTCTTCATATGCTCCTGTATCTTGAGCAGATCGGCAATGTCCATGCGTAAATCAATCAGGGAGATCAAGTTAGAGATAAAGTCGAGGAAGGGAAGTAGAAAACTGATAAGATATACCTAAATTATCTACTTCTAACCCTTTGGAACAATAACCAAAGTGGCAGAGCAAATCATCCTTCACAAGCTCAGGGGCGCTGAAGCTTCGACCCCGAGGACTTCCATGAACCTCTCAACCTCTGAATCAGGGGCAAGGGGAAGAGGAGTGGATACAGATACGGCTTTGAGCCATTATTGGGTATCGTTCTCGGGACTTTCCTCGGGAGATCGGACGTAAAAGAATTTCTTCATCCATCCCTTGTGGGAGGAGGGGTTCCCAATAAGGAATTCCTTAGGAGCAGTGGAAGAGAAGAAGAATTTGCCGGTTTCCTTCTGGTTTATTTTCAGAAAAGAGAGAAGAAGGGAGAGAGAGAGAGAGAGGGAGAGGGAGGTGGAAATATTCAATGAGAATCCCCATAGAAAGGAGAAGACTGTAAGAATTGGGAGTCAATTGACTAGGGGATATTTGGTAATGGTTGCAAAGTTCGGCTATGAAAGGGGCAAGAGGAAGGCGGAGGCCCATGTCCAGCTGATCCAAAAAGAAGGTATGAAATCCTTTGGCAGGACCGCTGACTACGTCCCGAGGCCCGGTAATCCTGACTTCGAATTCAGGACTCAGCCGCCCGATCGATAATCAGAGGGATGTGAGATGCCCGAAGAGAGGAAATGTTCCCTTCATGCCAGGGAAGCTTGATCTCCTCGCGAAATTCTTCCATCTGTGAGGTCCAGTCGGCTAAAGCTCGAAGATAGACTTTCTCGCTCGGGTACCCTACAATCTGGGGGCGAAAAATATCGAGGTCAGGGAATTTACTCATGACCTCCATGGCATTGGGAAATGAAGCGAAACGTGACGAAGAAGATTGGGATTCTGGGCAGCTTAGGGTTGAAAATTAAATTGAATGGACTGAGGAAGACAAAGTCGCGGGGCTGCTCATGACGAAAGGGGACGAAATCCTAAATAGCTAATGGAAAAAATACAGAGGCAAACGAAAGAGAAAAAGAAAGGAAGACGGAATAAAACTGGGAATATCACCTATGGCAACAGTCATGTGACTCAAAGGCGAAAATCAAGGCAAAGATAAACAGAATCAACAAGTGAGAAGAAGAGAGAGGAGTAACTTACCAGTGGTGATGGCAGACCGAGTGCAGGGGATGAAATGTCGATTTGGGGAAGATACGTCGACGGTTTTCGAGAGAGAAGATTGAAATATAAGAAAGGGGATGAAATGGGAGAGGCGAAGATCGAAAACCCTAAGAGAAGGGGAAAGGGCACGAAAAATAAGAAAAAGAAAGAAGCGACGTCAAGCCGTTGGATGAGAACCATGTGGCAAAAGTGATCTGATCGTGATCTGATGGGGCGGAAATTTTCCCGCCCAATGGGAATCGCGACGTGGCTTAAGGAGGTATGGCTAAAAGAGGAAGGGTGCTAGGACGCCCGAGTACTAGGATTCCCGAGAAGGTTCATCGAGAGAGATCGGAAAGCTCCGTGACCAATTATTTTACCGATAGCTGACGTCCAAATACTCGTTACACTCTTTTTGGACTATTTTAGGGGGGACTATTGTTACCCTCGGGATTTCTCGCTAACGGTAAAATAATTATAACGGTAAGATAGCCCGCAAATTATTAGGCACGAAAGGAATGGAACGAGTAAGTTAGGTTGGACTGAAGATAAGCTTGAGAATTAAGGAAAGATACGCCCTCGGACGACGCCCGAGTAGTACTGCCCGAGAAGATGAGGAAAAGGTAGGACGAAGTGCGAAACCCGAGGAATCTCCCGAGAAGCTACAGTGGCGGGGAGGTAAGGATAGACGAAGCTCGAGTAAGGCCGGTCCGAGAAGGAAACGAGGGCAAGAGCCCAGAGCTCGATCAGTGAGGTCTTCAGAGGGGGGATATGAACCCTGTTAACACTGAAGCCGTGTGATCGGGATCCGATCAGAGGATAACACCGAGGAAGGAAGATGTGCTCGATCAGGGCAGTTGGAGACGATGTCGTGGGGAAAAATGAATGAAAGAAGAGGAGGGGGGAACGTGGGATCGTGGGGGAAAACCACGTTCCCTCCGTGAGGTCCGCGAGAAACATGGGCCAGGGTGGAAGACTAGGTCAGAGCAAGGTGACACGATGTTAGTATAAATAAGGATTAGTTCATTTCCCAGGTACGTTTTGAAATAACAAAAGCTGATTTACGAGCTAAAACACCTATCTTCACCCGTTTTCTGACTTAAGCATCGGAGGGGCTACGCCGGCACCAACCCCGGTCCCCTTCTGACGTGTTTTTGAGTGCTTGGGTGTTAGGCTCGACGAAGATCGACGGAGGCCAAAGAATTCGCGCTACAGAAGTTACGAGAGAGAGGAACAACCACGCCAACTGCCGTCTCCAAAGGTCGTTTTACGCGGTCCACATCAGAAGACATCAGAATGCTAATTATGAATAGGTTGCAAGTGAATAAAGAAAAGGCCAAGAAGTGGAATTCTGCCATTTGTCCTAAGGTCACCAAGCAATTGGCTAAGAACATGAAAGAGGCTAGTGAGTGCATTCCCATTAAATCTGATGACTGGCATTTTCATATCACATGGCTTTTTGATCAGCATAATGTTGATGTTTCTCAACGTTTTTTTTTGCTGTAGAAGGTGGGACCTGACTGGAATCCCTTCCATGTAGGCATGCCATTTCAGCCATTTGTGTAGAAATGAAGATCCGCGGGAGTATGAGCATAATTGCTACAAGGTGAGCACATATCAGAAAGTTTATGAACACGCAATTCAAGGAGTTAATGGACCTGATTTATGCCCAAAGTGTGATCTGCCACCTCCACTGCCACCTGTGTATGAGAATAAACCCCCTGCTGCTGTTAGTGCTACAAAGCTGAAATGAGACAAAATCCTACTAAATGTGGAAAGGGCGGAGGAAAAGGGCACAATGATAGGACCTGCAAATCAGTACCTCAGCCTGGATCAAGTGATCAACCTCAGCCTTCACAATCTTCACAAGCTGCATCTTCTAATCAGCCTCAGAGTTCACATCAACCGGGCTCAGCTAGAAGGCCTACAAAACTATCTATAAGTTCTTTCTTTTCAAGACATTTCAAGTCATGTTTTTCTCAGTAATTCCTTTCATGCTCTTGTAGGTTAGAAGGTCAGACAATGTGCAAGTTAACATATCTGGAAGCTCCAACCATATATCCTCAGGCAATGTGAGCTTATTACATTTTTTGTATGAGTAATTGCTTGTGATTTAACAATGTTATTCTTTGTAGGCATTTCAAACTCCTGCTGTGAATGCACCTGTAATTGTAAGAGGTGGAGTGAATTTCATTACTGTTCCCAACCTTAGAGCTGCATATGGGACAACTAAAAGAGAGGAGGGTGTAATGAATTGGAGAAATGAGATGAGATGTCTGAGCAAAGTTTGGTGTTTGTTTGGTTTTTTTTTTGTCTGTGACTTGAATAACTACTTTTCGTTGTGGTTTGTGATGGATTTAGTTTGTATTTGCATATGAACCTTGTGATGAACTCGATTGGCTTGTGTTAAAACATTTCCATTCAAAACACTGTTTTTCCCCAAAAACACAAACTTGCCTTGCAACATACAGACCAAAATCAACACATCCTGCAACGAACATGCATCTGCCGAAATACATACATACCAAATTCAACACGACCTAAAACAAACACACATCCAAGTTGCGATTACAAACACCAAAATCGGCCTACATATTGGTGAACCTTTTGCCTTCATCTTCAAAGCTCTGATCTCATCATTCATCATTTGCTCTTTGATTTTCAGAGCTTCAACATCAGCTTTCAGCTTCTCTTCCTTAATGCATGCCAAATTGATTTGTGATAGCATTCTCTCTTCCTTATCATGAAACTGCCTAATTTGCTCTTCCATTAAGTTACACTTTTCCAACAATCCGGGAATGATTGTTTTCGATCTAGCACATTATTTGGGATCCCACTACTGAAAAATTTTCCACACTATCTTCCACTCTATTTATGAATTTCGAACTAAGCCGCATTAATCAATTTTCAAATAAACATCTATGGTCGATTGAATGAATGAAATTGGTTACCTTATAAAATGGACAACACATGTATCTTCTTCCCGGATTATCCTTGGTCCAAGAGGTCTTTAATGGAAGTTCAACGCCACATCTGCAAAATAATGGATCGGTTGGCACATGCCATGGATTGCGAGTTCTTGCATTAGAAGAAGATGAACTCGAGTTTGTACTCATTTTTTAGGTACGATAATGAGCTTAGCTTTGATGATTTCGGGTTTTGAAGGCTGTTTTTTGAGCTTCGCGTCGATCGCGATTTTAATTTTTGTTTGTGATTTAGGGTTTTTTGAGAAAATAATAACTCTGTTTCAATTTGGGACTAACGGCCAATCCTGTTAGCTGTTAACGGTCAATCGGATCAAACAAGACGGAATGACTAACACTGATGGACGGAACATAACTGAGGGATTATTACTGATGTGGTGTATTTTTGGGGACTAAAAGTGATTTGGGGTGATAACGTAGGGACTAAAATAACAATTATCCCATTTCCCCGAGAATTCGAACTAAAAGTAAGAGCCATTAGCATTAGAAATGAGCTGGCATTAGTGATCGAACGATGGAGTCATGAATTTTGATTAGACAATTTAAAGAAAAAATTGCATACTAGTATATCTATCTTTTTTGTTGTTGCTTCTTCTTCGGTGGTTTTTGTTTATTGATCTATTACAAAATTTTGTCCAATTGACAATATGGAATTCGTTTTTTATTTTTAAAAAAAGATCAATATCTTATTGTAAATTTGCACATGTAATTAAAATTGGCTTTTTAAATAAAATAATGCAATTTTAATCGAAATTTTATAAAATGGGGGTTATTTCGTCCGAAATTAATAAAATAGGGCAAATCGCATCCATTAGATGCGACGTCGAGGCTATTAGCCGCGAGGATGACGTGGCACCAAGCAAAGGAATTTTTTTTTCGTTTCACTCGCGTCGCCCCCATTTGGGGCGACGATTACTTTTTTTTTTTTAAATTTTTTAATTTATTTATATTTATTATTTATAAAATCTACCAAATCATAAAATCACTATATTTCATGCGATGTACATAATTAAAATCAACAAACACATCTAATTTATTGTACGTTTCACGACGATTAAAATGATATGCATATCTTATATTTTTTGAATATCGAAAATATTTAATTGTTATTTAAATTTAATCCAATTTAAGTATTTTTTAATTATAAAAATAAAAAATTTTATTATCGAAAAGTATAAGATATGCATATCATTTTAATCGTCGCGAAACATACAATAAATTAGATGCGTTTGTTGATTTTAATTATGTAAATCGCATAAAATAATGGTGATATTATGATTTGGTGAATTTATAAATAATAAATATAAAATAAATTACAAAACAAATTAAAAAAAAAAAGTGATCGTCGCCCGGAGGCGACACAAATAACACCAAGCGCGAACTACCGATCCAATCCTCATGTGCGAAAACGAAATAAAAGTTCCTTTGCTTGGTGCCACGTCATCGTCGCGGCTATTAGCCGCGACGTCGCGTCTAATGGATGCGTTTTGCCCTATTTTATTAATTTCGGACGAAATAACCCCATTTTATTAAATTTTGAATAAAATTGCTTTATTTTATTTAAGAAGCCACTAAAATTAGAAAGCACCTTAATTCCTACATATATATATACATCCGAAAAATGAAAATAAACATGCTTCTTCCCAGCCCATTCTCATGGTCCAATAAAAAGCCCATTAACATTTCCACGGCACAGCATTTTAGAAACAACGGTCATAATATGTACGGATATTTCAAAATTTCGAAATCCGACAATTATCTCTAGATGGTATTTGATCC
This sequence comes from Craterostigma plantagineum, assembly GCA_027422505.1. NCBI lineage: Eukaryota > Viridiplantae > Streptophyta > Magnoliopsida > Lamiales > Linderniaceae > Craterostigma > Craterostigma plantagineum. Next base: position 7,189,500 of record JAPQWV010000015.1, read on the forward strand.
AACGGCTGAGATTTTCGCGTGCAATTAAAGCTACAATACGTTGAAAACCCTCGTTAAACCTCCGCTATGACGAGCTGTGTTGTGACTGATAATCGCGTAGAGTTTCTCTCAGAATTCTCTCTACCTAAGAGTTTAAGACGTCGAATCGAATGGTGAGGCCGTAAGTTTTGTTGGACTTTGTCCTTTTTTTTTGTTTAATTGAATTCCTCTAATATTTTGTGATTGCGTTGGATTGTAGGCTTTGCCGAATCAACAGACCGTGGATTACCCGAGCTTTAAGCTTGTGATTGTTGGCGATGGTGGAACAGGTAATGTTTGATGATTTTCCTTCAGATATTATTACTTAATTGCAAATCCTATTCAGTCAGCTGATATCTATATATGAATATGCTATCTTTGCTTTCACCTTACTCAGCGAATTGTGGATGTGTTTTTTCATGCTTATATGTATATTAGCGAGATGTATATGCAATTTGCTTTCGATTTGTACAGGGAAAACCACATTCGTGAAGAGGCATCTTACCGGTGAATTCGAGAAGAAATACGAGCGTAAGATCGACCTATGCTGTTGGTTAATTTACGTTTTCCCTAGCTGATTCATGCTCGTGATTTATCTGAATCTATTCCTTTTATTCTGCAGCAACTATCGGTGTCGAAGTTCATCCTTTGGATTTCTTCACAAATTGCGGGAAAATCAGATTCTATTGCTGGGATACTGCTGGCCAAGAGAAGTTTGGAGGGCTCAGGGATGGATACTAGTAAGTGTGATCCCTCTCTCAAATCACGGCTCCATTTATGTTTTACGGTGATTCTAACTGCTAAATGCGACTACATCATGAATCCATAAATCTTGATGGGATCTCGAATTGGTTATTCATTCATTATCAGTTCAGTCTCTAGAAGATGTCTATGTTTTTTCATTTACACGTCATCCGTATGATCTGTTGCAGTATCCATGGACAATGTGCCATCATTATGTTCGACGTCACTGCTCGCTTAACTTACAAGAACGTCCCGACCTGGCACCGTGATCTTTGCAGGTATCTGATGCTACCATCTCTAATTTCATGTTCACTCGTATAAGATTAGTCCCATATCCGATTAAGTTGGGATACAATGGGCTAGAAATAAAGAGATAAGCTTGGAAGAGTTAGGACTTATATGGAAAATTATTCTTTTTCAGGGTCTGTGAGAATATCCCGATTGTTCTTTGCGGGAACAAGGTCGACGTCAAGAACAGACAGGTAAAGGCAAAGCAAGTGACTTTCCACAGAAAGAAGAACCTTCAGTACTATGAGATATCAGCAAAGAGCAACTACAACTTTGAGAAGCCATTCTTGTACCTCGCTAGGAAGCTCGCAGGGTATGAAAAAAAATACTAACTCATCCTTTCACGTCACAGTATAGTATAGATATATTTATCATCTGAATCTTTTATTGCAGAGATGCGAACTTGCACTTTGTTGAGTCGCCAGCTCTCGCCCCGCCCGAGGTGGAAATCGACCGTGCTTTGCAGCAGCAACACGAGGCAGAGCTCATTGCTGCTATGAATCAACCACTTCCCGACGACGACGATGATTCGTTCGATGCTTGAACCGGTCTGTAGTGACCATTTTGTTTGCAATTTCAATTTTCTGAGGTTTTACTTTCAATATATATATAATATATATAAGAGATGCTCTATTCAATGAATGAAAATGAATCATCATGTAATGAAAGTGAATCATCATATCACATGATATGGATGCACTGCTGCTGTTTGATGTTAGTTTAGTAGTATGTTTTTGTGCCATTTCAAACATATCTTATTTGCATGTTCTTTCAGACATTTTGACCCTTTCACATAATGGAAGTGAATCGTGTCTTGTAGTGAAACTTGTTACCAAGTTTATTCCAAATTCAACGAGGAGCTTTTCAAGTACTGTCTTCGTACGGCATGAAACAAAAGGATTAATTTAAGTGTAAGGGACTAAAAAGGAAGATAGAAACAAGGAAAAACTAACTAAACAGCCTTAGCAATCTCATTATTACACTAAGACCCCTCAAACTATCACATTTGTGTTGACAACAAGGTTTTGAAGATCGAACCGGACCGGCAGGTTCGGACCGGAAAACCGCGAACCGGCCGAAATCCGGTCCGGTCCCGGTCTGGTTTTCATTTCTAAACAAAAAGTAGAAAAACAATTAGATTATGAATAACTTGGTTAAAAAGACCAATTAACGAAAACATGGGTTGGTCTGTTGGTTTAGGCGTCAAATATCATCTTATGGGCCTGGGTTTGAATCTCAGATAACCCATTATATCCAATTTTATAGTTAACTCTTTCCCCAACTTTTTATTTCTATTCAATTTTGACCCCGAATTGACAGTTTTAATATTTACAACCTATGCACAAATAATTTTTAAGGACCAACACAATTTACTTTTTTGGAAAAAGTTCACAAAACATATGTATATTTTCTATGTTATTCGATTGATTCATTTATAAAATTAAATATTTATTATATTAAGATACCGATGTTACTCCGGTTTGATTCCGGTTTGATACCGGTTAAACCACTAAAATTTTCGGTCCGGTTCGAAAACCCGATTTCAGAACCTTGGTTGACAATGCTGAACAAAGAAATAGTCAAATATGCATGAACATGAACTATAGGGGACGGGACACATGACAATTTATTGCAATTAAGACCATCTCCGACTAAAAAACGCATTCTCAAACTCAAACGCTTTCTCAAACTCAAAATGCTGTAATTCTTCTCCAACAGATAAACCAATTCGCAAACTTAAAAGACCATTATTGTAATATTCTCTTCTATTCGATTTTCCATGAAATTTACAACTTTACAAAGCAGACCATATTATTATTTTCAATTCAATTGAAAAAAATAATTTCACAATATTTTTTCATATAAAAAACGTAGAAAAAATAATTAGTGATAACAGGAGTTCTTTTATATATTTTTATTTATTTTTGATTTTTTACACGGGTACTTTAATAATTAAAAATAATAGAGTATGTATTGTAATTTTTAAAACATCAAAAGTATCTTTTAGGATATCTTATTCCCAAAACGCATATATGCGTTTAAAACAGGAGAGAGAAGATGAAAACGCATCTTGAGTTTGCGTTTGGTATGCGTTTGGAGAACTTCTCAGTGACGGAACCACAGGGGGGTCAGAGGGGTCAGCCGACCCCCCGGCGGCCGGCGTCAGAAGGGCATATATTGTAGATAGGGTGGAGCTCCATGGCCGTGGTAGCTAGCTACGTGAGGTGAGGTTGAAGAAGATGAGATTACAACCCTAATTTTTGGGTGTTTTTCTATTGGGCTAACTTGTTTATTGGGCCGGTTTTTTAAATTTTGGATTATTTTGATTTATGTCGTAAATGGGGAAAACAGCCTTAGCTACTTTTTCTTTCATTTCGTTCCCTTTTCTCTACCTTTTCAAAAATGAGCGGTTTTCTTTTTATAATCAAATAAATTCTTTGAATGCAAGCAATGGAGCCGACATTGATTTACACTCTTAATCTCTCCCAACATAATACATAGAAAAGCTTTATTAGATCTGCCACTTATCAATCCAACGTTGAAAATTGATGAATTCAAATAGTATAAATCGACATGCCTGTGGTCGCACTATATTTTATATCTTTTGTTTTAGGAAATTCGAAATTTGTCACTGATTTTCAGCGATTTTTCTGGTCCCAAACAAACATCGGATTTTTTCTAGTGACAGTTAGGGTTCTGAAACTGGGTTTTCGAACTGGACCGGAAATTTTAGTGGTTTCAGGTTTAGTGGTTTAACCTGTGTAAAACCGGAACCAAACCTGTATAAAACCGTTACGTCTAGAAAGGCTACTACAACTTGCCAAGCTATACTCAGGAGATTTTACGGACATTTATTTATTTCGTTAGGAATACAGTTGGATCGATATACTTTAAATGTGAAGAAGAACGAAGCTTTTAGCGAACTTCATGATATTGGAGAACTTGGAAAGCAGATGGTTGAAATGGATATTCGACCCCCCACGTCATAAATCCTGGTTCCGTCACTGGAACTTCTAGTATATGTTTTGTGTTTTTTATATCGATTGGACATGCTCTAAAGGGTATATATGTTATATTAATTGTTAGGGGGACAATACAAAACTGCAATCGCAAATTTAAGGGACGTTGTAGTTATCATGGTTCTACTTCTATACGCAAATTTAAGGGTATATATACGTAATAAACCATTCCTCGGCCACTCAGCAAATAAAGGGTATATATGTAATAACATATTAGTTAAGGGGCTGAAATATGAACCGAGTGAACATCGTAAAAGGACATAATTATCAGGGGAATCGTCTAAATATTCCGAAAATTAATACCCTTCACCTAAAAAAGAATTGGAAAATTCCTTATCAGTCTTATATATCGAATTATTTCTTTGTGTTTAGTATCGATTGAGAATTTCTCATGTTATATTACCTAAAATGATCTTTTCAGCATTGAAAAGACGAAATACCCTGCCTCACACTTCAAAAAAAGATGAACAATTACTTTCGTATGAATTATACCAACAAAACTCATTATTATACCAATAAAATTAAAAATTATACCAGAAATTGTAGAAATTATTGTATACCAACTGTTTCGTTATTATACAAATAGATAACACTACTTCAATTTTATAACGAAAAAATTGACATTTTACCATTTGATTTTACTATTGTACCAGAAATTATAGAAATTATACCAACTTTTGTCGTTATTATTCCAATAAATAACACTATTTTAATTTAATAACGTGAAATTAGACATTATACCGACTGATTTACTATTATACCAGAAATTGTAGAAATTATACCATCTGTTTCCGTTATTGTATCGACAAATAACGTTATTATATTACAACAAAATTGGGCATTATATCAACTGATTTTGGTATACCATAAATTGTAGAAATTATACCTCTATTTTCGTTATTATAGCATTAACGTTATTCGAATTTTATACAGCAAAATTGAAAGAATATACCAACTAATTTTGCTATTATACTAATTGTTATCGCTAATTATGCCAACAAAATAACATTATTATCATTTAACATAGATAAAAACTGGACATTATACCAACTGTTGTCGCAATTATAACAATTGTTATCGTTATTATACCCACTGTGGTATAGAGTTCAATTTTGTTGGTATAACAACACTAACAGTTGGTATAATTGCGAAAACAGTTGGTATAATGTCCAGTTTTACTTTTATAAAATTGTAATTACATTCTTTTGTTGGTATAATCAGCGACGTTGATATAATGTCTATGTTTGGGGTTATCAGACACATAATTTCTCGCAGATGTGTACTGAACAGAAAAAAAAAATCTTTCTAGTGATATTCAACAGTAAGTTTAAACTTCCAGGACTGAAAGGGAATTTCCCCAAAAAGAATTATGAAAAGGGCTAATTAGATATCAGGCCCCCTTAACAAGTTTCAATAGAAATCAGGCCCCCTGCAGATTTTAAATAATTATAAGGACCCAAGTAATGTTTATGTTAGGGATAAGTACTCATTCCCACTCAAATGACTTTTTTACCCTTATTTTTTCCAGAAATTACATCAAATATGCCATTACCCTTCACTGAATCAATTGCTATTGAGAACTGAGAAGTAGCACGTCAAACCCATGATCTCGAACCGAAAATAATGTCAGATAACCGATGAAATCCGGTTATTAAGGGGCGAATTAGGTGAAAACGATATACTTTGTCGTGGGTCATAATGATAAAGTGCGAATAATGGATGTTAATCATCGAAAATTACGAAACCAAAATCCAAAAATCGAGTGAAATCTCTACGTTGATGATCAAATAAGATGAAATTCGACTCAATTTCATACTGGGTCTTAACACTAACCATACATTTCGGCAAATCGACATGAAAATTTCGAAAATCAAATTTTCCTAATATTGAAACATTTGATAGTCGGTACCACTTTATGCCATTATCATACCACTTCTGTACTGTCATAAAACACAAAGTTTTGCAGGAAAACAACTAACACGTATTTTGAACTAGTTCTATTTTCATACCACATCACATGTAAATTATACCACTTAATAATATTCTGGTAACAATTTATACTCCACTCGTAACAAAAAATAAGAACATTCCAGAAGCTCCATGGGCCTATTATCGTCTCCCTCTTTATAAAATACCACATCACATGTAAATTATACCACTTAACTATAGTCTGATACCAATTTACACTCAACTCATAACAGAAATAGGAACATTTCGGAAGCTTTATGGGACTATTAACGTATCCATCTTTATACAATACCACATTACATGTATCTTATACCACTTAATAATATTTTGGTACCGATTTATACTCAATTCGTAACAAAAAATAAGAACATGTTTCGTCATATTTATACCATACCAAACCTCATGTAAGTTATACCACTTCAGCATAATTTTGTACCACTTCATATTCCATTCATACAAAAATAAAAGATCTTATACCACTTTATACTATACTCATACCAATTTATACGCCATTCATAACAGAAAATAAAGAACATTCCAGAAGCTTCATGATCCGTCAATGAATATGGATCAATATTTATATCATACCAAAACACATGTAAATTATACCACTTCAGCGTAATCTGGTACCAATTTATACTCCATTCATACCAAAAAATAAAGAATATTCCAGAAGCTTCATGATCCATCAATGAATATGGATCAATCTTTATACCATACCAAAACACATGTAAATTATACCACTTCAGCGTAATCTGGTACCAATTTATACTCCATTCATACCAAAAAATAAAGAATATTCCAGAAGCTTCATGATCCATCAATGAATATGGATCAATCTTTATACCATACCAAAACACATGTAAATTATACCACTTCAGCGTAATCTGGTACCAATTTATACTCCATTCATAACAAAAAATAAGGAACATTCCAGAAGCTTCATGATCCGTCAATGAATATGGTCTCACCATCTTTATATGATACCGCATCACATGTAAATTATACCACTTTATAATATTTGGTAACCGTTTATACTATCCTGGTAACAATACATTACGAAACGATACCACATTAAGTCGTAATGATACTATATAATATGTTATCGTACCATATTAATGGATCGAATAATTTCGTAAATAAAAGTTGTTTTTCGGTTGTGGAGGAATAAAAATCATGGAAATATATGATTTGATGTATAATACACGAAGTTCCTTAATTTTGTTACGTTTTATGCAAATATGATATAAGTAGTCAAGTAATGATGTTTTGATCATGTGAAATGTATACCAATGCAAATCGTAGACAACTATATTTACATCACATTGATATTTACCATTATGAATTACAACAAATGTATCATAAACAACATTATACGTCAATCATAGAACAAATCTTACGACAATAAACCTTTAATCGTAACCCCGAAACAGTTTACCCTAAGATCCGATACTCTAAACCAAAAAACTGGAAACCCTAGCGCATAAACCGCAATCTGTAACACATAAAGTGTTTCTGGTAGCGCATTATTACAGGAATATATACTACATAATACCACATCACATGTAAATTATACCACTTCAGCGTATTTTAGTACCAATTTATACTACATTCATAACAAAAAATAAGAACATTCCAGAAGCTTCATGGGCCGTCAGTGAATATGGTCTCTCCATCTTTATATGATACCACATCACATGTAAATTATACCACTTCATGCCACTATTGTACCTAATCCTATCGAAATTATACAACTTACACGTTTCTGATACCACATAACGAACACTCATTTAAATATTTTTTTTTTTGCGATTTCACTTTCAATTCGTTGAATACACATCAAAATTGATTTTATGCCAGTATGTGTAAAAAATTTACGGTAAATCGATCGTTGAAATAGCTTTTCCATTAATACCATTTGCATAACATCTGGAAACCACTTCTTATGGTAGTTATATCACTTTATGCCATTATCATACCACTTCTGTACTGTCATAAAACACTAAGTTTTGCAGGAAAAACAACTAACACGTATCTGATACCACTTTATGCCATTATTATACCACTTTATGTGTTTATAATACCACTTTATGCCATTATCATACCACTTCTGGTACCAATTTATACTACACAAAAGTTCCCGCCCAAAATAATACTGAGATTCAGCTTTCCCGCCCAAAACAGCGTGACTTGCTTATTCAGTACCACTTCCTCCCTAACGGGTACCACAACCTGCCAAATGAAAAATATTCCAGTTTGGAAACCACTTCTTATGGTTGTCATACTACTTTACGCTGTTATCGTACAACATCTTATAAAATTGATACCAATTGAGAATAAGTAATAGTTTTCGTTGCTATACCACTTTATGTATCTAATATACCACTTTACGATCTGTTTTACGACTTCTCTCTGTTTTGGTACCGCTTCTTATATAACTAATACCAAATGAGATAAGTAACAGTTAACGTTGTTATACAACTTTAAGCCTCTTCTATACCACATAATGCTTCTCTTGTACCATATATTACAAAAATTATACCAAATGGAAAAAGTAATATCTCGTACCAGTTCGAGTAACATTTCTTATCGTTTCTATACCACGTTACGGCTCTTGTATACCACATCATATAAAATTAATACTAAATTAGAATAATATCTCGTATCAGTTCGAGTAATGCTTCTTATCGTAACTATACCACTTTATGCCACTATTGTACCGAAACGTATTGAAACTATACCACTTAAGCCTTTATGATACCACATAACGAATACGCATTTAAATTATTTTTCTATGGCGATTTCACTTTCAGTTCGTTAATCTTGAGGGACGAACGATTGAGTCAAAACTAAGGCGCGACGTAATTTCCAAGCCATGGGTCTCTCGAATTTAAGCGTTTTTAGCTTTAATTTCGACAAAAAAATGCTCGATTTATCTTATTGCGTAAATGATATTTCTAAAAATGATTCCTCACAGATCTTAAATATGACGACGTAAATATCATTGATATCATCGAATACACATCAAAATTGATTTTGTGCCCAGTATGCTCGAAAATTTAGGCCAAATCGATGGTTGAAATAGTTTTTTCGATTGATACCATTTGAATAACATCTGGTAACATAATAGTAGCAATTCATACCTCTTTATATAACACCTACAAGGGGCATTTTCGTCAAATCAGTGTTTATGTCCTTTATTTTGAATTTTCGTCAAGATTGGTCCTTAAAACTATATTTTATCTGAATGGGGCCTGAACTCGATAGCAAACTTACGCTAGGGCCTGATATAAAAACGTCCCTTATGAAAATCCTACCCAATCACAGCATAGTTACGAGTTATGAGCTCTGACAGTGTAAGAGAGTGCACTTCAAATAAGCGGTTAACTGATCGTCGTCGGCTCACGTACCGATTAAATCGCACCGAAATAGAATTTGTTCTGCGATGATCGTATGACCCTTTTGAGATTTTAGATTTGCAGAGTAAATCAATGGAGTCATCAGAGATTACGAAGTTAAACCCATCAAAGGAAACCTCGGAAGCCGTAGAAGCTTCTCCGCCGATCGAACCCATGGATACGGACAGCCCTTTCACCCCAACAGAGTATGCGTTTCTAATCGTTTTGAACCTTCGTTCTAAGATAATCTCTTTGTCTTAGTTGTTTGTGGGTTCTTCACTTGACGATGAATTTATTCCCTGTCTCTTTATTTTCTTAGGATTTTATTTGGGTCGTTGTGGGTTGGAGGTTTCGAATTTCGATAACTATGTTTTTGTCTGTGCTTTCACTGCATTACTGTAGGTATCAGCTGAAGGTGTACGAGGTGGCAATGAGGAGTAATACGATAGCAGTGTTAGGGGATGTGGATGGAAAATCCGTCATAGCTCTTATGATGATTAAAGAAATAGGAAAGACTTTGAACAACGATGATGACGGCGGCGGTGTTGGTGTTACAAAGAGGATACTATTCTTGGCTCCTACTGTACATCTCGTGCAAAAGGTTATGATCATGAAATTGCATAGCAGATATTTTTTTTCCAGTCTTTAAGGTGCTCAGTCGTAATGAACCGTTTGATTTTGTATATCCTTTTTATTTTTGCGTCTTAATGATGTTATGTTGTATGTTTGTTATTAGGATGATGTTTGCTTTTTCGTATCTTCTGTTTCTGTCTTATCAAGTGTGATGGAGCTGTATGCCAGTTTATGTAAAGAGACATCATAAACAAACATATGTTATGGTGTTCTATTGCATCTTGTTCTTTTTCTTGATGATAATTGGTGGGTCGCTAATTTATTTATCTTTTTTAGCAAGAACATACACAGTACTTATCTATTTATTACCGATCAAATGTTGGTAGCATTGTAAGGAGATAGCAGCTTATACGAAGATTCCTGTTGAAGGATACTATGGGGCTAAGGGGATTGATAACTGGAATGCATCGACTTGGGAGAATGAAATCAGCAAAACTTATGTTAGTTTTATCTATTTGTCTTGTTTTGATTTATTGAGCTTCCCTTCTGAAATTCATATGTTTTATTACCTTTCGGTCTATTCTAACATCATGTTAGGTACTGGTCATGACTCCTCAAATTTTGCTCGACGCTTTAGCAAAATCACACTTGAGTTTTGAGACATTTTGCTTCGTCGTAATGGATGATTGCGAGCGTGCTACTGGTAAACATCCTTACGCGAAAATTATGAAGGTAACTTAGCTTATATATTTTCTTATCTTCTTTGTAAGAAAATTCGTTGTATGATGTATGTTTATTACATCAAAATTGATTGGACTTGTGAAGGAATTTTACCATCCATCTATTGAAAGACCCAAGTTTTTTGGGATGACTGCCTCTCCTTTGATAAGAAAAGGTAAGGATGTTTCCTGCAATTTAGATATCAGTCTGTACCAAACTCTTCAAGACTCTTTTTAAATTGGGACAAAAGATCAATATGTTGTAATACATAAATGACTGGGCTTCTCTTACATTGTAAGAGGTAATCATGAAAAATTGATTCTTGATCAATTTAACTTGATATGTCTCCATTACTTGTCCCCAGGATTATCTTCCAACAAAAACTCTGTGAAGCAAATAACAGAGCTCGAAACTCTCTTGGATGCTCAAGTAATATCTTCTGAACTTCTTACGTGCTATGTTAAGATAAATCCCACCGTAAATCATGCAAAAAGTTTTTGTCTGCAGATCTATGTCGACGAGATTAGGACGGAGCACGAAGAACATGTGTTGCCTGCAAAGGACATTGAAGTTCCTAAAACAGCGCCACCTCCCATTTCCGTAGCGAAAACAAAGTTAGAGCCCACATCTGTGGAACTAAATCCACCCAAGGAATCGACGTCAAATACCAAATCAGAAAGCTCTGGGCCAGGTGGACATTTTAATTATAGACACGTAAAAAATAGCAAAAATCATTGTTTTAATTCTTCACATGTACCTTTTGTGATGGTCTTAGGTTCGACGAAACGAAAGGAGTTACATGGCTCTGTTATTGCCAGCATGTTGTCTGGATCGTGGAGCGACGTGGCTGATGGTTTCACATTTTACGGATACAAAATCGAATTTCGCTGCAATATTACTGAAGAGAGGTACTCAAATTTCGTACTTCTATTGGAGACAAAGCTGGACGATGATGTTGGGAACATCGAAGTCGATCTATACATGCGATCAAAGTCTGTTAAGTCATCCATTTCTCAATGCGATCAGATATATTTGAATAGGGAACAGGTTTGCTTATATATACACAAATCAGAGCTCGTATTAAGTTTCGTTTTTCCCCCTATATTCGCATTAATCTTTAGCAATCTTCTTTTCTTGTAGATTGCGAATGCAAAGTGCTTTCAGACACTGATATTCAACGGTCTATACGGGAAACTTTTCTTGAAAGTGTCTGGTGTAAGAAGCTTCATGTTTCAAACGGACTTATCACTTTGGGATCCTTCGAACATGTATCTACTGTTGCCAATCGAAGCAACAATCGACGGCTGCCTGAAAATCAACTGGGCGGCGATTGAATCATGTGTTTCTGCAGTGGAATTCCTGAAAAAAAATGCCTGGTTAAATAATAAGCCGCCCGAAAACGTTGGCCAATGCTCTTCGCCTCACTTGGACAACGATTCAGTTGGGGCTGAGGTTGTCCACGATTTCATTCACTTGGCCAATCGATCTTCTTCGTATGATAACCTCAAAGGAATGACGGTCATAGCAATTCACACGGGGCGAATCTACTCAGTCTTGAAAACCGTCCCCGAAATGACTTGTGAAAGCCCTTTCGAAGGAGGCATTGATCCGAACTTCTCATCGTACGCCGACTATTACTACAAAAAGTAAGCACTTAAAGTACGAATTCATCGAATCTCGGGATATATTTCCTCTCTGTGCGTGTCTGACCGCCATTTGTTTCTTCTCAGGTACGGCATTGCTCTAAAGCATCCAAAACAGCATCTGTTTCTACTGAAGCAAAGCCATAACTCGCACAACCTACTCGTCGACTTTAGCAACGAAGGTTAGTTAGTCAGTCCTATTTTCTCTCACAATACTATTTTCTAGTCTCAGTGTTTCTGACCCGTCTAGACTTTCAGGTGACCCGTTAGAAACCCTTCAAGAAAACGACAGAAAAAACGTCGTTAAAAAACCACCTCAAAACGTTCACATGCCGCCCGAGCTTTTGGTCTGCGTGGATATGAAGACATATTTACTGAAGACATTCTACTTGCTACCTTCTGTGATGCACCGTATGGAGTCTCTGATGTTAGCAGGCCAGCTTAGGAAAGAAATATCGCTCGTAGCTGGGAATTTCAATGTCCCAAGCTCTTTGGTATGCTTGCATGCATTTATACATCACTCAGTGCTCCTTTTCTCCATTGATGACGTTCTTCTTTCCCCTTCGTTAGATCTTGGAAGCTATCACTACTTCGAGGTGCAACGAAAGCTTCTCAATGGAGAGGTTGGAATTGCTCGGGGACTCTGTTTTGAAGTACGCCGTGAGCTGCCACCTATTCCTGAAGTATCCCAAGTCTCACGAAGGGCAGTTGACTTCTCGCCGTTCTCGGGCAGTGAGCAACTCTGCCCTCCACAGAGTGGGAACTGACCGAAAGTTGCAGGCATGGAATTATCACAAACCCGCGAGTGTTCCCTTACACTTCCACGCAATTCACGTGTTTTATTGATTTATTGCAGCTGTACATGCGAGACTGTGCATTCGATCCACGCCGTTGGACTGCGCCTGGACAGAACTCTCTGTGGCCTTGTCAGTGTAAGCATGACCTCGATACGTCTGAAGTGCCTTTAGACTCGAAATATATCAGCGAAGATGCGAAGATAACGCTGGCGAAAACGTGCGATAAGGGTCACCGTTGGATGGTTTCGAAGACCATATCAGACTGCGTCGAAGCTCTAATTGGGGCGTACTTTGTGGGTGGTGGCTTGCCTGCTTCTCTAAGCTTGATGAAGTGGCTGGGAATTGAGGCCCAAGTCGAGCCTTCGTTGGTCGAAGAAGCCATTAGTATCGCTGCTTCGTATACCTACGCTCCTAAACTGAAGGAGATTAAGGCCCTCGAGTCCAAGATTTGCTACAACTTCATGGTCAGAGGATTGCTGCTAGAAGCAATAACGCATTCAACTCACCGTGAAGAAGGCATTGCCTATTCTTACGAGGTAACGAAATGAAACAGAATTAAAGATCCTATTTTTCGACGAAAAAATGGTACATTGGATTTTTTTCTTCTGCAGAGGCTGGAGTTTCTTGGCGATGCAGTGTTGGACATACTTATTACATCGCATCTTTACGACAACCATAGGAACGTCGACCCTGGCGAGCTAACAGACCTGCGATCGGCGTCAGTTAACAATGACAATCTCGCCCTTTGTGCCGTAAGAAATAACCTCTACCCACACCTGCGATACGATTCCTCGTACCTCGGGAATCAGATATCAGCATTTCTTGATTCCGTGTCTAAGTTGAGCGGCGCCGGCGCATCACTAACCCCGGATATTAAAAGTCCCAAGGTTCGTAAACTTTTTGTCACAGCATTCATAGGCCAGCAATTACTTAAGCTGTACTTACGTATCGTTATACCTTTAAGGTTCTTGGAGATTTGGTGGAGAGCATAGCGGGCGCACTGCTTATTGACTCTAAGCTCGATTTGGACCAAGTATGGAGAATCTATAAGCCTTTGCTGTCCCCAATAGTGACGCCCGATAAGCTCGAGTTACCACCTTACCGTGAACTTGTCGAATCGTGCGATTCTCTCGGGTATTTCATCAAAGAACATATGTCCCATAAGGGAGATGTCGTCCACGTGGAACTCAAGGTACAGCTTGAAGATACACTCTTAGATGGCAAGGGCTTCGGCCCTACCAAGAAAGCTGCTAGGGGAGTTGCTGCTCTTCAGTTACTGAAGAAATTGGAGGTAGCGTTTCTATCGATTGTCTGACAATTCAATCCTTAAAACTTACAGGGTTGACTTTTGATTCGTATTGCAGTCAAGACGAACGACATCTTCGAAGTGTAAGAGGAGCGTCATGGAAATTGTCGACAGCCAATGCTTCGATGGTGGCCGGAAAGAAGCAGAGCCTTCTTCTGGAGAATTGATGGCATTCAAAAGGCAGAAAACTGATCGATTGGACATGGATATCGAACATTCCAACAATGCTGACATTCCAAGTACTATGCCAATTATTTATTACGATATCTTAGCGTAACAAATATTGAAAATGGTTGTTTTCCTCAGCGATACCGCCGATTGACCTGAAGAAAGGAGGGCCTCGGACAGCGCTGTTCAGCCTATGCAAGAAACTGCAGCTTCCGCTGCCTACTTTCAGTACTAACCAGCAAAATTTCAAGTGAGTCTATTTATTTGCTATAAGCTCTAATTGGCTGGCTGTTGGCTAATCGAATAGCCATTTTTTCGCAGAATCCTTTTTCAGTTTTCTGATAAATCGGCGGGCTTCAATAGCTTTGAGTCGAAGATAACATTGGTAATACCTGATTTTGGGACGATTGAAGCCACGGGGGAGCCTAGAGCTGATAAGAAGAGTTCGTATGACTCTGCTGCACTTGAAATGCTGTATGATCTTAAGAGGCGCGGAAGGCTAATCATTGCAGAAGCGTAACATGATGAAATTGAGGATGTCTTCGGCTGCTACAAAGGTTTTATATTGATTCAGAACTCTCATGATATCAAAACCTCGATAACTTGCAGTAACTTATCGTTGTAAGCTGTCAACGAGGCCCATTGATAAACGAATACAAACGGTGGAATTTTTTATGCTTTATATCGATTTGAATTTGAATCTTCTTTGTTTCCGTGGAAGAAACTACTGCTCACAAAAGTCGATTTCAAGCAGGGGAAGTGTAACATGGTACAATGGTGGTTAGATAATAGAAAGACAACACACACACACAAGCCCCAGACAGAGAAATTGTCAGAATTGGAAAAAAACGTCGTAGTTCTCGGGATCTGTGAAATATCAGGTACCCATCATGACAATGAAATAAAAATTAGAAACCTGAAAAATGAAAATTCATGGTGCATGCCATCTTGTGATTGATCATTGACGCTTCTTCGAATTTGAGCTTTTTGTGCTGTCACGAGGGTTGTGCTTGAGACGTAGGAGCAAACTGTCAATTTCCTCCTCGAATTTTTCGTAAACTGCAAACGCAGTAAAGACGAACACAACTCCTGCACAAGTACAATAAAGAGTAGAAGTGAAGCAATGTCAGTTATATTGCCAGAATTAGCACATCATGTTTCAACTGTTGGAAGTGACTTGTAAACAGAATTCTAGTTAGGGGTTCTAACTACGTGCAAATTCATTAACAACAGCGAATTGGCGTAAGCTAAAGGAAGTAATGAAGTACGTGCGGTACCGATAATAAAAGTGCTGTGTGCTGAAAAAGCCCCGAGTATGCTGAGCAGCAGCAAGGAGACAGCAACCTGCAGTATGGGAAAATTGTAGCAATGTGATGATTAACTGCACAATTTCAGTGTAAGTGATGCGATTTGAAAACACTTCATTCTATGATACTATGGGTAAATACTTGTGAAATATAAGTTAAATAGTTAGGTTCTGTAATGTTCTCAGCATACTGGACGAGGAGTCACTTTGAAGAGCAGATAAAAAGCCTAGAAGTACCCTTAGCACTAGATAATTTATGGTAATAAATTTCAGTTTTGACCTAAGTCGTTGAAAAACAAGAATTATACAGTTTAAATCATAGATGATGATATGAGATACTCCAATAAACACATAAAAAAAGATACATATTGAGTAACTGTTCTTTAATAGCATAAACCAACTCATTTACCTTGATGAAAACTGGCGAATCATGTCCTCGACAAATAGATCTAAAATCAGCAAGAAAGGAGTTCAACCCAGATGCTATCATCATAGCAATTTCATGAGATGCAGATTCCGAGACATGAAACTTTGAATCGGGGACTTTTTCTATCTTATAACCCAATCTTCATCATAAAAAACAAAATGAATCTTGAGGAATGGTACGTTACTATGAGGGAAGAGGGAAAGGTCAGAATCCTTACATATTCTGAGGTAGTTTTCCATGGATGAACAGGAAAATCATTATTGCCAAGAGAAGCATAGAAACTGAAGTAATTATCGTGTAGCCAGTTGCTATGAAATTGATGTAAAATGCAACCAATATCAGCAACACATTAACTGTTCGCCTTTTGTTTCTCCATAGCAATATATCAGCAACTGCGGAGTGTCATCACTGTGTATCAGGCATCACAAAGTTCATCATTTCCAAAAGTTCCGTTTTGACATCATTATTGATCATTTCCTATAGCTGAATGATTGATCATTTTCTGCTTTGACATTTTTAAAGATATGTGGTATGTTGACGCATAAGGGCTCCAAATAGAATCTAGCAACTGGTTTATATAGCAGAATTTGTTAATCTTTTAATTACATAATGTTTGATGAAGTTAGAACCTTTTCCACTGCCAAGGAATATTTGGGACTTAGATGGCTCCTCCCTTTTGGTTTGAACTTCGGCCCTCAGGTGGGAGTAAGATTCAATTGTTCTTCTAAGGCCCTCCTACACAAGATAATCATTGATCGCTAATTAACAACATATTGCACTCTACATCCATCAAATCATATGAAACATACGAAAAAACAGAGTTATAACAAATTTATGGATTCGTGGTAAAGAAAATAGTTAGTGAACACTTGAGTTGTGAAAGGCAAGAGTAGACGTACACCTCGAGCGGCACAGTGGGCATGTAGCCTATATAGTCATTTGCTTTGGAACAGTTGAAAGTTCTACTGCGAGATAGAAGCCTAATTCGTGAAGGCGTTAACTGTGGCACCTTCATTCCACAAGGGGCCAAAATTTTGTAAAGAAACTCCACCATATAAGCTATTGGCATCATCACAAATGCCGGAATTTTAATTTTTGGCCTGCATGCCATACAGTATCAGAAATAAAGATAATATGCTTCATTTATTGAAAAATCTGGCATATGTTGCTATTGAAAAACTTACATTGTCTATCTAAGTAATTAGCTTCTTAAAAATAACTAGAAATAGAGGCATTGAGTAAAAACATATGCCTATAGTTTGAAATAGTAGAATACCTTTCATAACCCAGACCTTCAAGGATGAGGGCCACAAATTCCCAGAATTTTATAGGTTCCATGTTTGTGATAAAATATGCCTGCAAATACGGATTCTATTACTGAGGAGTTCCATGCCTGAAAATGAAAATTTTAAAGACTGGAAAGTTCCTAGAAGGGAACGCAAAAATGTGATGTATATGGCTGCATATGGAATACTAGATTAAAACAATGCAAGTAAACGGAAACACGTCAGCCTCTACCACACATGCAAAGTGAAAGTGGTTGCTAGTACACATGCAACCAAATACAGTGCTCCCCGTTGTGTGTGGAACTGCAAGATAGTAAATAGATGTGTGGCATTGCAAGACACTGGAAGAGATTAGATCCATGATGCACCAACTCATAGGTAGAAATTATACGAGATAATTAATCGTAATGGAATTAAGCTAAACCACACTCATTCCAGACACAAATTCATGAGATTATGAGCAAGACGCTGCATCTGAATTCGTGTTAAATTTCTTTAAAAGCAGAACCATTTGAGACATGAAAATCATTTCAGGGAAACCGTCCAGAGTAGCAACAATATATTTGCTGCTTAAAATCTGGACAGTTGCATCACTAAAGTAAGAAAATTAAATTAGTGTGGATACAGCAAGCAAGAGATACACAAAATGGAATGCAACCTGTCCAGAGGCTCTTTCTGCTACTGTCTTTTCGGATGCCAATGCTCGCTCTGCGCATACGTGAGCATGTGCTACATTCTCAACATAAGTGAAATCATACATGTTGTTTCCATCTCCAATCATGAACTGGTCAGTCAATGAGCAGATCAGAAAGATATAGCCATAGTCATCAAGTTATAACTAAACATAAAGCGACATTCAGAAATTTCAAAATCAAAACTAGAGAAGATAAGCTTCCTGGTTACAAATTCTACTTGACAAGAGCAGTACTTCAAGCCTTATATCTATATAATGCCCACTAGACAAAGGAAATAAAATTCGCATCTTTCTTTCAGAAACTGGAAATTCCAACATAATAACTGCAGCCAGACAAATTTATTTATTTCACCGACCAAAAAGGAAGTTAAAAAGCTAAATAGCATATCTAATAAACTACCTTGGATTTCCCAGCCCTAGCTGCTGCAACTAGAGAAGGAACAAGCAACTTATCACCAGGGCCAAAAATGCTGCTTGGTCGAATGCAGCATGTCAGAAGTCCGTTTGAGCCATTTGACTTGAGAACAAGGGCCTCTCCTTCAGCTTTGGTTGCAGAATATGAATCGTTATGCTTCACAAATTTAGGCAATCAAAATATTATGGCAGTGTCAGATTTACACTGGTTTTCATATCCCAGAAAGTGTAAAATAGAAACGAAATTTTCCATATTTGATGCAAAACTGGAAATGTTACAAAACTGTTCAAATTTCCTATTAATGAATCAAAATAGAGTAGAGACTACTAGGTTAGATCTGACATAAGAAATAAAGGAGAAAAAGATACCAAACACATACTTCTGCTTTAGTTTCCAATTAATAAACCAATATAACGAAGTTCTACTATTCAGTACCTTAGAAGGATAAGGCAATGATTCATCTCCATTAAATATTCCATTGACTCCATCAAAGACCACGCTTGGAGAGCTTGTATATATCAGTCTCTTCACCTTCAGCTCAATGCATGCCTCAACAACGTTCTTGGTTCCTGCAGCGCCAATTAGATGAAGTGATAAAAGAAAACATAGTAAGATCACAGGTCGTTATAGGGCTATTTAATTAAAGCCTTTCGTCAAAGCAAATGCACTAGTCCATCCATCATGACCAAGAGTTACAAGGGAGAAAAATCTAACCTTGTACATTGACAGAGTAATGCAGCTGATGGTTATTGATGGAGGAATCAGGAGCAGCCATGTGAAACACAACTTGAGCTCCCTGGATAGCTGCAATGTTATGTTGGTTTACGGCTAAAATACCGCACATCATAATGTAGACTTCATGCTTAACAAGAGAAACATAAATGCTATGATATGGATATATATTTCTTCTAGATAACTGAAGATTTTGGGACTCGTCAAAAACAAAATGCACAAAAAATTCGAGACAAGTGAGTGCTACTACATGCTCTTAAGATACCCAAGCCCATAGCCACTGTTTCACTTTCTCTAAGCAATGCAGCTATGTTTCCACTAACCAAGCGATTAAAGTGCTCAGCTCAGCTCAGTTTCGTATAGACATATAAGAAGCAATCAAAACCTCTAAGCACTTGCGATTTCTCCCGGAGATCGGCGGACACGTACTGCGCGCGCCCACGCCCCAATGCATCGCCTAGTGCGCCGTTTTCCTCATCGCGTTCGAGAGAGATCGCGGCGGGCAAGTCGGCGATGCGAACGGAATACATGCCGTATTGGATAAGCATCGTCACGATATGCCTAGCAGCGAAGCCTCGACCTCCGGTCACCACGCACCACCGCTCTTCGCTGGCATCCTCCATTTGTTCCTTCATTTTTCCTTTTTCCGGCTTCTTTTCACGTCTATCTAATAATTAAAGTCGGCGATGTGGAGACGACAAAGGAGAATGAAATGACGTCGTATCGCTGAGACTACAGTCGAGGATCTTTTTGTATGAAAAATTACTTGCTAATATTTTGGTATTACAGTAAATACTAGATTTAGACCCGCGCGATGCACGGGTTTTTCCATCCCAAGTATATAGATGGCATGGCATGTATATAGTTTTAGGGATTCCTCAGATTAAGTCACTTCGCGATCGTCTTGCTATAAAGTCCACACAGCGTTGGTATCTGTCGAAGCAGAAACGCCCGACCTCGTTGCAACTTGATATGATCGTTCTTTCCCTATTTTGTTGCCAAAAGATTTATGTTCTAATATTAATTTCAATCAAGTAAACATTGTGAAGGCAACATTTTACCAGCGTTGTAGAACTCGGTCTAGGTGCCGGCTAGGCGCTAGTCGGCCACCTACCGCAACAATTATAGCCTAATCGGCCAACTAATCATCAAAGTGGCTAATCGGTGACTAATCGTATTAATCGGCCGAAAATCGGACTATTCGGCCGATTAATCAGTCATTTATTAAACTTTCAAAGGCCCATTATAAGCCCAATTCCGGGCTAGGCTGTGAATTAACATAAACTTGGTAGCATATATATAGGTACATACTTCACCTGCAGTGGTAGATCTGTTTGGTGTGGGATAAGTGGCAGTGCAGTAAGTGGCGAGCTTCACATCGGCCTAATTAATATGAAATTATTATATATAGCTCATTTGGTAAAAAGCATAAAAAAATAGACAGATATATATTTATTGAACATTGATTAAATACTTTTAACAAAGAGAACTTTATCTTAACAAAGAGAACTTTATCTATTAAACATATAAATATTTTTTGTTTAACTAAGAAAGTTTGTTATATGTGGCAAAATATTAAATAAAATATATATAAACTAAAAAATTAGGATTACTTCATCCAACATCATTTTTAAAAAACTGTTTTTATACTAATGTTTTTTTTATTGCATTGTTGTGAATGACATCACAGATTTGATGTACATTTTTTGCATATTTATTATATAAAATATTAAAAAATATATAAAAAATAAAGACCGCCTAGGCGGGCTAGGCGCTAGGAGGCCCCCTTCGGGCGCCCGACTAGCGCTTAGCGAATTTTACAACATTGCATTTTACTACTTTCTTGTGGTGAACTTTGGATCTTTTCTGTATGACGATGCTCGGTGCTGTAAATTTAATTGTGAATTGAGCCCACTTGTCTAGAAGAATTGAGCCCTAATTGAACATTGCCAAAGAATTAAGAGTAGGCCCGACCCAATAAGAAAATCCTCAAATAGCCCAACACATTCCCCTCCCTTTATTATACCTTCACATCCACGCAAATCAGCGGTATTTTTAATTAAATAAACCAAAAAATAACAACCATTAACAAAATAAACAAGAATTTGAAAGCATTAACAAAATAAAAAACATCGTCATCTGGGAATACGAATTACTAATTCGTCGTCCCAGATGACGAAATACTAATCCTATGTGGCAGAAATAATGACGTGGAGTAACTCGTCTTCTCAGAAGACGAATTAGTAACTCGTCATCTCAGATGACGAGTTAGATCTGTATTAAAAATCGCCGCTGTCGCGATGAAATACCATAAGTCGACGACGAAGACGAGAACCGACGACGACGAAGACGAAAGTGAGCCCCGTTGAGACGGCCGCCCAACCGCCGATTCTCCGCCGTGAGCCCAACCGCCGATTCGCCGCCGTGAGCCCGCGCCCGAATAGCCGCCGTGAGCCCGCGCCCGATTCGCCGCCCCCGCCTCCGATTCGCCGCCCCGCCTCCGCCGTCGTCCCGCAGGCCCTCCACGCCCAGCTTCACCGCCGCCCAGACGTGAGCCGAGGCCCCGCTGCGACCCGTCAGCCCCACGACGTTTTGGTTGCCGATTTTCAACCGGTCCGCCGGTGCCGCCGCCTCAGCCGCCGCCTCCGCCGTCTTCCCGCCGCGAGCCGGCGCCCCGCAGGCCCTCCGTGAGCCGCAGTCCCAGCCGTGACCCGATGCTCCGCTGCGACCCGTCGACCGCCCGACGACGTACTACACCGATTTACGTTAGGTGAGTGACGCGTGCCGATACGAAATTAACGATTTTTTGCGTTAATAGATTCATTATCCGAATGCTAATTTTTTTGTTGATTTGTTTGGTTTCGTTTTCTTGAATGTAGAATGGATTTGGATGCTTGTTACGGGCCTATTGATAGTTCGGTGTTGACTATGCAGTCAAATCACCGTAGTACGGACTTATTATTAAATGAGAGTGCGCTAGATAGTACTATTAGATGTAGGTCGTTGGAAAATGTAGTCTGGGGTACTAGAGAAGCACCGAATATCTTACACGGTCGCTTATTAGGAAAGTTGAACGATATGGGTCTATACAGCGTCTACAGCTGTATGTCTCAGAGGGTTGACCCTCATTTGATTACAGCACTGGTTGAGCGTTGGAGGAAAGAGACCCATACGTTTCATTTTTTTGGGGAGGCGACCGTCACTTTACAGGACGTAGGCATTTTGTGGGGTTTGCCTGTAGATGGTAGTTGTGTCTCCGGTGTGATCTTTTCGAAGACGGTCACACAGTGGATGGACGAATGCGAGCAGTTGTTAGGTTTTAGACCGCCTGCTGATAGAATTAGGGGGTCATCGCTATCGATGAAGTCGTTAGCGAATTGGTTGTTGGAAAATCCGATAACGGATGATAGTGATGAGGAAGAGGTCGAATGTTCAGCACGGGGTTATGCGATGCTGCTGTTCGGTGCGGTGATGTTCCCGGATTGTAGCGCGAGCACCGTCTCATTGACTTACCTCCAGCTGTTGGAGGATATTGAGGAGGTGAGCACATATAGTTGGGGTAGTGCGGTACTGGCGTTCCTATACAGAGAGCTTTGTTCGGCTATCGAGCCGGGGAAGCTAAATATAGGCGGACCCCTACGGCTGTTGCAGGTAATTATATAGCCTGCCGATTAAAATTATAGTTATTTTAAACATCTATTTATGACAATGATTTTGTTTTAGGCATGGGCATATGTGAGGATTTTGCCATTTCAGCCAGTACGGGGCGATTATCGTATAACAATGGAGCCCCGAGTAGTCGACGGGATAGTCTTACCGGGCCCGCCACATGCGGCTAGGTATGGGCGTTCTAGCGAAAGTTGTGAATTTAGCGTTCTTTCTTACATTTATAAGTGTTGTGCAAATATTTGACAGGTGGAACACATTCTTTGATTTTACCGCGACGACGAATTCGAATGTACGCACCATCCGCGAGTGCATTGATCGCATGCAGCCGTGAATTTGAAGAAATAAAACAAACAATCATAACAACAAAATTAGAAGAAACAACAGATCACGTGACACAATATCATACCTATGAAAAGTGAAATCGACAATCGCTCTTGCGGGGAGCATTCGGGCACCTTTTAATACCCCGTTGAGCCCTTCTGAAATATTAGTCGTCATGACACCACATCGATAACCGCCGTCATGTGCGAGCGTCCATTGTTCGACCCCTACTTTTTCTAACCAAGACTTCGCTCGTTTATTAATTTGCGCAATCTGAGCCATAATGCTATCGAACTTATCCAATGTTGGCGCAGTACCGGCTCTATGACATAGATCCTTCAATTGTTGATCCTTGAATTTTTTGTAGAAGTTTGACTTTACATGACGAAGGCAGAAGCGATGGACTCCATTTGGTGGACGAAAGAATTCAGTTGCTTCTACTGTTCCCGTAAGACCTGTACACACCATATACGCTGTAAAAGTAACTGATTTTATGGGCATAACGGGTAAATTAAATACCTGGGTGACGATCCGAAATAAGGCAAATCGATTGACTCTCTAGAACAAATGTGTTCAAATTAGTAAGGAACCAAGTCCATGAGTGTGTACTTTCTTCCGTGACAATAGCAAACGCCAGAGGAAAGACGTTTTGGTTGGCGTCCAACGACGTAGCAATCAGTAGTTTGTGTCTAAATTTGGTGTACAAATGCGTACCATCGACACAAACAACCTTTCGACAATGTTTGAAACCATCGATGCTCGGTTTAAAAGCCCAAAAGACATACCCCAGCACGAAGTGTCCAGGTCTCTCTGTCTGCAGATTCAGCCACCTCACGATTGTCCCTTGATTATAATGCTGCAACGCCTTCATAAATGTTGGGAGTTTGGTAACAGACTCCTCCCACGTACCGTAAACATTTTCCATAGCTCTTTTCAGACCATGCCAAGCTTGAATATATGAGATATCGTAGCCATATCTATCCTTCACGAGCTGTTGTACATTCTTGGGTAGGAATTGCGGATCGACTTTCACGGTTCCAACCAACAAATCAGCAATAAAATTTCGAGAGATGTTACGGTGTGTGCTCGCCAGCTCATTCATATAGCAAGTGTGTGGTCCTTCAAATTTTGTAATAGACCAGTAACCTTTTTTTGGCTTAAATGATGCCCTCAGTCTCCAAGGGCAATCAGTTGTGTGATCACATTGAACGCTCCACCGTGTACTGCTGCTCTCGTTGACATTGTACTCGCGTCTAGCTACCCTGATTGAAAAATCGTCGACGGCACGTTGTAAATGTTTCTTAGATTGAAAAATCATACCTCGACAAAACGTAGGGTTATCTCTGTCGTAAAACTCCCCAAGACCACCGTACTCGTCACCACCAGGAGGTGGCATTTGGTACGTTCGGAAAAATGGTACTGACTGAAACAGCATTGGAGCAGCAGAGTCCAGCGGAGTTGTCTCATCTGGGGCATCCTCGTCATCGTTCTCGTCGTCGTCGTTGGGATCGGGTAACTCGGTCAGTGGATCCTCATCGTCTGCTTCCGAATCACTTACATCAACATCTTCCTCGGGTTCAGGCTCGAAGTCGGGCACGGGTTCTGACACGGATTCTGTCATATTGAACGGAGCTCCAACCGTCGGCATCTCCAAAGAAACATTGCCGAACCCTGCCGTAACTGAGACAATGTCGGGAAAATCCGGACATGTATAACTTGAAGAACCAACTTCAAACGCAGGAATCTCGCACCGCTCCTCGAAATTGCGATGAGGCTCTTCGTTCAAATCAAAGTTTGAATTTTCAACCGCCTCAACAAAAACTTCAAGACAGTCGTTCTCCGAATCGGGATGTATAAAAAATTGTAAGTCGTTGTCGTTGGAGATTTGGAGTAGCTGACAAAAGTGGCGGGAATATTGAAAGTATTCATTTTTTGCAGAGACAGTCAACGAACAACGACCGCTATCAGCACCCGTAATTTCAAATAATAACGATATAAACTCGGAAAAATTAGTGCTGCGACGAATTCGCCTATACCCAATAGGGCGGATGCTATATTTGATGGTGGAATCGGAGGATTGGATTATTTCGCCTCCGAAATATACAATGACTTGTACGCGATTTGACACCATTATTTATGTTACGTTACAAATGATCGATGGGGAGGTATATATAGACGATTAATTCGTCTTCTGAGAGTACGAATTAGTAATTCGTCATCCGAGAAGACGAGTTACTCGAATTATTGGCCGACACTCTGCATGGCACGATGGCACGATGCATGATCATGCATGGTTTGTCGGCCTTTAACTTAACTCGTCATCCCAGATGACGAATTACTTTGCCATGTCAGCGGTCAGCTTGGTCAACAGTATTTCGTCATCTGGGAATACGAGTTACTAATTCGTCATCCCAGACGACGAGACACCTTGCCATGTCAACGTCAACTGGTCAGCGGGCCAAAGTAATTCGCCGACTGGGATGACGAGTTACTAACTCGTATTCCCAGGTGACGAAGTTCTCTATTTTGTTAATACTTTCAAATTCTTGTTTATTTTGTTAATGGTTATTATTTTTTTGTTTATTTAATTAAAAATGCCCAAATCAGCGGTCCCATTTTTCTTACATGTGGATACATACGACGACTGCTCGATGAAATCTCTGAGACTGAAACCTGTTGCACAAGAAAGTCTGGGTTGTGAGTATTTGTGATCTTCCGTTGAATATCTGAAGCCTGCGATGCCCCTCGCGCCTCAGCTGCGACCTTCGGTTTGACTATATCTCGTGACCGCCGTCCACATACCGGTCAGTGTTTTTATCAAACACCTCCATCGCGTATTTTGTTCAATTCAATTTCTGTAGCTAACGGGTTTTCATCGATTTTTCACAGGGATTTGTTAGCTGTTTAATGTTTACTGTCTTCACATATACATAAACATCTCCAAATGGTTGGCAAGCTCGGTCTCATCATTGGTGCAGGTTTGGTTTATTCTTTAACTGACTAAAAGCTTCCTTTTTAACGCATGAACTTGAGTTTTACAACAATGTTCTACGTCTGCCTCACAAGTGTTTCCGGGTATTCTGAAGAGCATCCTGTTATCTGGTTGTCCTTGCCTTTTTTAATTGATATGTTGTTTAATCAATTTCACATAATGGATAGGTAATGATATGTAGTAGCATGAGAAGGTAAAACATGTGCACTGCAATGTGGGTACAAACTTCCTATGTTTTTACTTTCATACATGCATTTTGGTGAGGATGTTTTTGTAATGAATGCGTATGCTCCCGACTTTGCAGGGTTGGTTGGCTCAATCCTTGCTAAGGAGGGTCATATGTCGAATGTACCTGACTTTTTTACTGGTGCTCTAAAGGTAAGGTCGTCGAAGTTGAGACTGTATTTCTTCAGTTGAATCCCAATCTACTTGTTGACACATCTGTTGTATTTCTTGTATTGGAAGATTGCTTGGAAGCAACTCAAACAAAAGGATCCTGCATCTTCGAGCTCCATACCAAAAAATGATTCTTTGTTGCAACAGGTGAGTTTGTTCTCTTTATCTTGCATAGCTAGATGATTAACTACATTGTTTTGTATAAAGTGTAACAGAGTCGTTGATGGGGTGGAGAAACGGTGGTTTGTGCTAGGTTTGACGTTTTGTGGTTGTGAGAAACAGTATTCTGATTCAATTGGACTCCTGAGAATGTTTGGCTCACAGTTGCCCAAAATTTAATATGTTTGACATTTTTAGTTGCTACGCAAGCATCTGTGTACTACATTTTGAATGTTTACTAAAGACAGTTATCAAGTACTTCAATTTCCTTCAGGTTAACAGCCTGCGGCAAGAGCTTCAACTTTTGGCATCCAATAGATCCATTATGATTGTTACTGGAGATGGATCAGGTTGATATCGGAAACTTTTGTAGATATTGACTCTTGTTTTTTACCAGTATTATTCCGTTCTTTTGTTTTTTGCCATTTTAATTTATAGCTTTATGTATTTTGTATATTGTTTTGTATTTCTTCCCTCCAATTCAATAAGTGATGAAGCTTCATCATGTCTCTCATTGTCACATTATTGCTGATATGTCTTGGTGGACTCCTATGCTGATGGCTTCACCGTTTTTCCTTTCCATAATAACATTTGTCAGTTTAATTGACTGTTCCTTTTTTGGGCATTTGAAGGTTCTGGCAGATATGGTGTTATTGTTGTTGTAGTTGTTGTTGGATACGGCTATGTGTGGTGGAAGGTAACTTATCAAACATTGTTGGCAGTTGGCACATAAAATTTAAATTAGATGCGCATGTGCATTTACATAGTAAACAGTCAGGTCCACATTAGTTCTTCAGTATAACTTTAATATTTTTGTTACTCCCTTTGATAAACAACTACAACTTTCTGTCAATTTTTTAAGTGTATACTATCTTTCAGGGCTGGAAAATTGGCGATATGATGTTTGCGACAAGGCGTGGCTTAAATGATGCTTGTTCGTCAGTAGCCAAGCAGCTGGAGAACGTGTATTCATCTATTTCGGTTAGTCATAACATTATGGTTCCTTGTCAGTACCATGGCATCAAATTGATGAATACACATTCTAATGCTATCAAAACTTAATACACTTGCCTGCAAAGGCTGTTCAACATTTATGTTTGCTCTGATATGTTTGCTCATGAGTTCATCATTTTCTCGGTTTTCCAGGCCACAAAAAGGCATTTATCTTCAAGGATCGACCGTGTCGATTGTAAAATCGATGAGTGCGCCGACAATACAGCCGCAACAAAAGAGGAGGTATCCGAAATTTATTTTTTCCTCATTAAATTTCACTTTTGCTCCACCTTCATATTACGCGCTATATCATGAAGAACCTATTGTACGACCAATTTCTCAGGTCTATGAGCTACGCAGTGACGTGAAGCTAATTGGAGTCGATGTCCAATCCGTTCACCATGTAGTGCGATCGCTGGTAGCTAAATCCGTATCCCATGCTCATTTTAAAGTGATTTGAAGTTTTGAACTCTGTTAAGTGCTTTGTTGGCCATGCTCAATTTTTTTAAGCCATGCTCAATTTTTTTTTACACGTACTTCAGGAGAGTAAGATCAGCATAATAGAGGGAAGGCAGGTAAGGGGCCGACTGTTCATTGTTTGCCATCTATATCAAGACTTGACTTTGTAGTGGTATTCCCTATTGATTTTCTTTGGCTGCCATCAATGCAGAACGAAACGAACCTTGGAGTGGCGAAGTTGGTCACTTTTGCTCGAAATCTTGAGAACGGCCAAACCGTGGAGCAAATAGAGGCACGCACTGCTCAAAGCTTTGAATTCTTTATCGTTTTTATACCCCTTTTCTAAGCGTTTCACTTACGTAAAACTATGCAGGGAAGTCCATCTCGGATTGCTTTTGAATTGCTGCCACCGCTCTCTCCATCAAGGGTAGGTTATCTACCACACACACACACACCACACAAACACACATAACTAAGCCTATTATTTCCACCTAGCAGGCCATATCTTTACCTTCGCCCAGTAATACGCCCGTGGCGAGTACCAACCCATCAACAGAATCTCCTTCTTCTACTGAGCATGACAACCGTTTTGTTGCCTCCCCCATTTCTCCAGCTTCTTCTTTCGGCCTTAAGGTAGTTAATAAGGCGTCTAATGCTGTTCATTGTTTGTATGGTTTGTCTCTCCTTTTTCATTGAAAATGGTTTCATATATAGGAATTACACGGTATATCTGATGGAGCGAGCAGTAAGGAAACAATTAGCAACGGTGCTTCTGCTGTTAGTTCTGGTTTCTTATGGAGAAAATTCGCCACCATCGGCTCTTCGTTTCTGACGAGAAGCCACAGTGATATGTAGTCTTTCAGTTCAAGATGTAGTTTGCAAGTAAAAGTACAAGTTTAGCAGAGCCTTGTGTGCAGAAGAGTAGAGCAGCTATATTCATACCACATATAGCAATCAATGGCTTGGGAATTTTGTAGGGAGCTCTTCTGTCTATAGAAAATTAGATGCGAACTAATTTTTCTTTTTTTTCCTTCTGGGCTCTGAATTGTGTGTTAAAACTAGGCTTTTTCTTCGGAGTCTAAGTACATAACCTTCAACCAGAAAGTGTTTGTCAAACTTTTTTGTGTAGGGTTAGGTTGCTTACCACTTGTGTATATGGTATTGGGAATGGTGGTGGGTCCCGTGGTGGTCAGTGGGCTCACAGCGGAACAGGTCTCGGTTTGGTTCGGTACGATGATCGGGAGAAGTGGGACTCACGGGGTAAATTTGGTGGGACCCGCACAGTAACTACCACGGTAAAACTAAAATTACCATAAGGTAAGAAAGAACATTAGAACTTTAACGTGGAAAACCCTTTGTTACCGAATAGGAAAACCCACGGCCGAGTAGGCAAAATCTTCACTATAGGAAAAATTTTATAACCCTCGAATTTTTACTCTCACTTTTACCACTCGTGTTTACCTCACACCTCTCTGTGGATGTGGACCCTATCAGTTTACCTGAACTGATAATTCCCAATTCACTCGAACTATTTCTCTCTATATATAGTAAAACTCGAATGAGCTTGTAATAATAATAACTGAAGAATCCTCAGCCTATTTATAGATGTCTTCAGCTCTTCTGGATCGCTCGAAACGCGTGACCAGGAATGCGTCGCGTCGTGCTTCAATATCAGCCGTTCATTAAATTATTATATATAAAAAATAATATTTTAATAAAATAGTATTTATTTATTTTTTTGGTAACCGGGTAAAGCCGATGGTAAACCCCGGGGCCGACCCACTATCTGCTAAACAGGCCGACCAGGTCAATCGCACATGTCTGGGCCCATGTGGGCAGGCCTAGGGAAATGTCACAGGGATGAGATTCGAACCCAGGACCTCTCCCAAAATGACCCTAAGCACCTCCCCCTCAGCCAGTAGGACTGAGGGCTCATTAGCATTTTTTTCTTTCTTGGTGGGCGTCCTCTTTGGATGGCTGGACCAACAATTCTCCCCTTCCAACCTCATTCATTTTTGCGGGGGAGATCTCCTACTGCCTCAGCGATAGCCCATGCCGGCAACCTTGGCGCAGAACTCAGTCTTTTCCTTGGGAATAACCTTCGTCAGAATGTCCGCAACATTCTTGTCTGTGTGGATCTTTGACCGACACGCGGTGTGCTAATATAAATTGCAAGTGCGACAAGTGTAAAATAAAATGAATACTTAATTACTATCACCAACGTGCGATAGGCAGTGGACTTATCGTTTGTAGTGCAGTAAAGTGAGTAAACGAGTATCGAACACGAGGAATAAACTGATTAGTAGTAATAACCTATCGATTCGATATCTAGCCTGAATAAAGTGCGTAGATTGTTTTACGAACTATCGTAATAGATCAATACTAAATCAACGAGAGACTAAGGGAATACGCCTAAACTGATAAGAGTACTTTCAGATGATAAAGACGTGCTCGGGATTCATATTCCGCTAGGTATTATCGACTAAGACAATGAATTATCGTTCCTGCGTGATTCTTGACTAGATCGCAGTAATTTTCTACCCGCTCATGAATTTGCTGTCGCCCTAAACGCTCGCGGGGATCTAAAATTCAGTAATTACTAATGGTGAGGATCGAGTATTTGCTTTCGCCCTAAACTCAAATCCTATCTTCTACAAACGGCCTAATCGTTGTTTAGCTGTCGCCCTAAACGATTTTCCACACATTCACTTTAACACATAGACATATTAAAGCGAAGAAACAATCTCACAGATCGATAAATAGTCAAAACACACGAGTCACGATAAACATGGCTTAAATACGAATTAACCTAGCGTTCATCTACTCCCTAACACAAAAGGGAATTAGCTACTCATAATTAACGGAAAAACAACGAAGGAGATAGAAAACAGGGAAGGAAGACTCATGATCTTGATGTACTGATGGCTCTTGGATGGTGGCGTGGATGAATCTTCGTTCCTCGTTCAATTCGGCGTGATTTCGTCGTTGATCCGTTTCTTGCGCTCCGGGATGCAATTCCCTGTTCTTCAAAGCTCTTTTTTGTCTCTTGATGGATTTGGGTTAATATCTGGTAGGTGTCCCCTTTTTCTGAGTCGAAATTGGGCTTTTATACTGAAATTCGACACCTTCACGGCCTGAGACATGGTCTTTCACGGCCGTGACACTCTCAGTGCCGTGTGTCACGGCCTCGTGCAGTAGTGTCACGGCCGTGACGCTTTCAAAAGCCTTGCGACAGTTCCGTATTTCTCTCATATGGGGTAAACGATGTCCGATTGACCTGAATTTTAACTATAGATAGAGGACTCTCCAATCTTAATTCTGATCAAAGGGATCCTCAATCCGAGGTCTGGATTGGGATATATGAATTTTTTACTGCTGCTGCTTTGGGTCACGGCCTGGTGCAAGAAGTGTCATGGCCATGACTGAGTTGAATCTTGGCTTCGCATAATAGTCATGGCCTGGTGCATAATGTGTCACGGCCGTGACGTTTTCCTGTCAGCATCGTAACTTGTCCGTTTTGCCTTGTTTTCGCTCCTTTTCGCTACATTTTGCTCGGTAGACATCCTAAGGTCCTACAATGTGCAAAGAGGTGTAAATAGCGGATATAAATGCATGAAACAATGAAGAATACTCTATTATGACCCAATTAACTAGTACAATAAACGTATTAGTAGACGTTTATCAAACCTCCCCACACTTAAGCATTTGCTTGTCCTCAAGTAAATTAGAAGTCAGAGGAGACATAAAATCAATATAACGGCACAATTGTTCGCAACTTATCATCATAGCTAGAAAGTACAAAATGGAATCAGCAAACAATCATGAACAGTACACTAGTGATCGGCACCTATCAACCTGAACTTCCTTAGCACTACCAATCAAGACTCATACCTCACAAGGATTCGCTCAAATCACTCAGTGTATAGGCTATTATATCAGTGAATTGCTCATCTTACACTAATCCAATCCCTACTATAAGCTTGCAGGTAAATCGCATATCTTCTACTTGAGGTGGCAAGTGTAAATCAAAGGGTCTTTTCGGGTCGTAACGGGTCAAATAATAATGAAGTGACAAGCATAAGTACTGGCGCACGTAATCTCAAAGATAGGACACATAAGCGAAAAATCAAAGAATATAGCATGATCAAACTGACAATCACATGCCCCAACATAAGACTCAACATTCTTGCTCTGAATCCTAGACTTTTCTGCCCGACCCTCTCAACTCAGTTTCCTTTCATTTTCTGCCCTTTCACCTTAGTTACGCACTAATTTTGTGCACTGGCTTATTCCATAAACATCAAGGTTTGGCTTTTGTCGCAAAGAATACATCATCACAGCGAAGCCGTGTACCTAGGGACACTTATTACCAAAACCTATATCTTGCAAAAGGTTTATGGGCAGGCTTATGCAAGGGATCAGGTCATTTCAGAAAACGGTCAAGTAAGATCGAGTCATTTCACGAATAGCAGAGAAGAACATTAAATCAGATATTAAAGCCTTAACCATCAAGTTCGACATCTGGAACTGGTGCTTAGTATCTCTGGGGGCTTATTCGGGTTAGCGGCTTATTTAGTGTATATCGTGAGAAACGAATAGGCTCAGGCTCAACGTGGTTAACTATGGGGATAGCGTGGGTGGAAAAATTTGGCCCTGGACTTATTTCCTAATGCCCTCATCATTTCCACACTAACACACCACAAGCAATTTCAACGCGTATTAAACATGCAAGTTCTAGAGAGATATAGATTAGGCATGTTACACAATCAAGAAAAACATGAGCATAAGCTCGTCGCTCAAACTCTCGCAATGTAAAATAGGTTATGTGTACGGATATCTCAAAGTAGTGCTATGTCCATCAAGGAGACATGATGCAATCACTCATGCATGTCCTAATCGCACACAAAGTTTCATAAAATGCAAACTGACTTGATATAGACGCAAACAATCATGCTCGAGTTTAAACAATTCATGCATTTCCAATGACATTAATAGCTCACGGACACGTCATAGAAAAAAGATATTTCACGTAAATTCTCAATCTAAATTCCCCTCCCCACATTTAAGACCTACGTTGTTCTCAACGTAAAAATGAATAAATAAAGGAAAAAGAAGGTTAAAAAGAACGGGACTTCCCTGACGAGTAAGTGACGTGGTCGTGACTGGATGCGTGAAGGTCGTGAATCGTGACTCGTGAATCCTGACAACTAAAAAGAAAATGAAACGTAAAAAGGAACTAGACATAGATAATAATAATAATAGATATATTCATATGCATCATAGTCATGGGTAAATAAAAGAAAGTACTAGATAAAACCTGGGTTGCCTCCCAAGAAGCGCTACCTTTACCGTCTTTAGCCGGGCGTGCTTTCGTTCGCTTAGGGTGGCTTGAAGTCGAGGTACAACACCTCTTTTCTGCTTAAGTCTCCCTCGCCTACATCCATACCTTGGAGTTGTCGCTTTTCGCCGGGCAGCGGTTTCAGCTCTAGTGGCGGTCGCTCCTCGACTGGGCTCTTGTCCTTAACTTCTTTGCTGTTTTTGCTGATGGTCATCGTGGGCTCGTCGACTTCCTCCTTACTCAAAACCTGTGATAAACCTTGCACAGAAGACGAGAGATCATGCTAAAGCATCTAAGTAATAACACTTATCATCATACTCAATACTCTTTTTCACTGAATCAGCCATATTAAACGTAACATTTTCACCATCTACCGTCAAAGTTAACGTCCCAGTCCTAACATCTATCATGGTCTCGCCTGTAGCTAAGAATGGTCTACCCAGAATCAATGGAACATTTTCATCCTCGTCCATCTCTAGGATAACAAAATCAGCAGGCATAATGAACTTATCGACCTTAATTAGAACATCTTCGATAACACCTAGAGGGTATTTTAATGATCTATCGACCAATTGAATACCCATCCTAGTGGGTCGTGGTTCACCTAATCCTAAGCGTTTAAACATAGAATACGACATTAAATTTATATTAGCGCCTAGATCAGCTAAAGCGTGCTCGACTACTAAATCACCTATCAGACAAGGAATAGTTAAACTCCCTAGGTCCTTGAGCTTTTTCGGTATCTTGCTCTGGAGTATCGCCGAGCACTCTCCTCGTAGGTATACAGTGAGACATGTTCGAGCTTCCATCGATTCGTCAGCAAGTCCTTCAGGAACTTCGCGAAACTGGGCATCTGCGTAATAGCTTCAACAAATGGTAAGTTAATATGTAGTTCTTTGCACATACCCATAAATCTGCTAAATAGCGCCTCGTCTTTGTCATTTTTCAAACGTGCTGGGTAGGGAACCTTCGGCTGGTACGGCCTCACTGATGGTCGCGCATTCTCCTTCGTCTTTTCTTTTTGAGGCGCGGCTTCCTCCTTTTTAGGTTCGACCTTCTCTTTTTTCAGGCTTCATTTCCCTCAACCGAGCTGGGTACGGAATCTTCAGATGGTACGGCCTCACTGATGGTCGTGCCTTTTCCTTGTCATCCTTGACCTTCTCGACTCTGTCGCCCTTGCTTTCCTCCACTTCTGGCTCGTCGTGGCCCTCGAAATCGACTTTCTCCTTTGAATTCTGCTTGGCGGGAACTTCTTGCAATCCTCTACCGCTCCTCCGAGTTACCGCGTTGCAGTACTCCTTAGGATTTGTCACGGTGTAGCTCAGGAGTGATCCTTGATTTCGCCCGGCCAGTTGCTTCGATAATTGGCCCACTTGCTGTTCCAACTTCTTAATTGACGCGTCTGTGTTCTGAGCACGTATATCATTCGCTTCCATATACTCCTCCATCTTCGTCATTCGACTCTCCTGAGCCCCGGTGGTGTTGCTGAAATTCGTGAGGAGCGTCTTCATCATGTCCGTCATTTCCCTCATATCGTCAGATCCTAACCCCGCGGATGCGTTCTGATACTGTCGTGGTGGTTCACCTTGGAACCGGATAGTCTGGGCTGAAATCCTGGCGGGCCTTGCTCGTGGTGGTTTTGATTCCCGTATGCCAGATTGGGGTGTGCTCGAGGTTGGAAACTTCTCCGCCCTTGGTGGTTTGCCATGTAATCCACGTGCTCCAGTGGCTGCCTGAGTTGGCATTCGGACCTCTCGTGGGCTGCGCCACAATTCCCACATTGTGTTTTATATGACGTATGCTGCATCTGTGCGATGGTCATCATGACGTTCACGGGCTGTGTCTGCCCGGATTTTGGAAGTAGTGCGCCAATCACAGTCTGCAACTGAGAGTTTGTCACCGCGATTTGTTGCTGGAGTGCCTCAAATTTGGCATTCGCGGCCGTCTCCTCGCTCACTCCGAATACGCTTGGTGTCTTCATCCTCGCATTGCCTCTCATGAGACTGTTCCTCGAATAGTTCTCAATCAGATTCCAAGCATCGGTCGCACTGAGCTTCACGAGCCCTCCTCCTGCGGCTCCGTCTAACATATGAACAGTCTGATCGCTGAGCCCCTCGTGGAATCGATTGATCTGCGCTGCCTTCGACATTCCGTGATGGGGGCACTTCTTCAGTAGCGCCTTGTATCGTTCCCACACCTCGTAGAGGTTTTCTGAGTCCTTCTAGTGGAAAAGGAAAATCTCCGTCTTCAACCTTAGCACCTTTGATAGTGGGAAGTAATGGTTAATGAAGGCGGCTCGCATAACTTCCCAAGTAGTGATCGATCTGAGCAGCAACATCTCCATCCTGTCCTTCGCCCTGAACTTCAACGAGAACGGGAATAGAATCAATTTAATTGCATCGCCCATGACCCCGTTGATCTTGATGGTGTCAGTCACCCTCAGGAATGCCTTAAGATGCGAGTAAGGATCGTCATCTGGGTTGCCCTCGAACTGGGCCGTCCGGAAAATCATCTGAAGCCAAGAGTGCTTCAGCTCGAAGTTATTGTTCTCGATCGGCGGAATGACATTCGCCGACTCAGTACCGCCTAGTGCGGCATTCTTGAGCAGATCTTGTAGTGATGGCTCCTCCTCGTGGACGGGCAGTCTGTGATCTGCCATCCTCACTTCTGTATTTGGACTATCTACGGATACCTCTACTCGATAATTTTGGACTGAATCCTGCGAACTGTCCTCTGAATAGCTAACTAGCGGTTCCTGAGAGTTAGTGGAAGCTCCTTCGGTATCGTACCTGAGTTGCCTAGGTAATTTACGCTCGAAGTCTGGGTCTGCATCAACGATGGGGCCCGATGGATGGCTTCGGGTCATTCACCGTTGAATTGTACCTTCAATGAATGGGAATAAAAAATCAGCGAAGAACAAATCGATACGTAAAAGAAACAACGAAAATAATAATGACTAAAAAAATAACGCAAATAGTAAAAAGCAAAGAAAACGTCAAATAAAAGTGGCTAAAGTACCGAACTACGGCTTCCTAATATCAATCTACTCTCCTGCAACGACGCCAAAACTTGATCGACACGCGGTGTGCTAATATAAATTGCAAGTGCGACAAGTGATAAAATAAAACGAATACTTAATTACTATCGCCAACGTGCGATAGGAAGTGGACCTATCATTTGTAGTGCAATAAAGTGAGTAAACGATTAACGAACACGAGGAATAAATTGATTACTAGTAATAACCCTATCGACTCGATATCTAGCCTGAATAAAGTGCGTAGACTGTTTTACGAACTATCCTAACAGATTAATCCTAAATCAACGAGAGACTAAGGGAATACGCCTAAACTGATAAGAGTACTTTCAGATGATAAAGATGTGCTCGGGATTCGAAACCGCTAGGTATTATCGACTAAGACAATGAATTATCGTTCCTACGTGATTCTTGACTAGATTGCAGTAATTTCCTACCCGCTCATGAATTTACTATCGCCCTAACCGCTCGCGGAGAACTAAAATTCAGTAATTACTAATGGCGAGGATTGAGTATTTGCTTTCGCCCTATACTCGAATCATATCTTCTACGAACGGCCTAATCGTTGTTTAGCTGTCGCCCTAAACGATTTTCTACACATTCACTTTAACACATAGACATAATAAAACGAAGAAACAATTTCATAGATCGATAAATAGTCAAAACACTCGAGTCACGATAAACATGTCCTAAATACGAATTATTCTTGCGTTCATCTACTCCCAAACACAAAAGAGAATTAGCTACTCATAATTAACGGGAAAACAACGAAGGGGATAGAAAACATAGAAGGAAGACTCATGATCTTGATGTACTGATGGCTCTTGGATGGTGGCGTGGATGAATCTTCATTCCTCGTTCAATTCGGCGTGATTTTGTTGTTGATCCGTTTCTTGCGCTCCGGGATGCAATTCCCTGTTCTTCAAAGCTCCTTTTCGTCTCTTGATTAGACGTGTTCATACGGTTCGGTTACGGTTCACGGTTATGAACCGCCGGTTTACGGTTAATAAAAACGTCTAACCGTAACCGAACCGTGGTAATCACGGTTACGGTTATGGTTTTGAACCGCCAAGCCGGTTACGATTACGGTTTTGAACCGTCGGTTTACGGTTTTTTTTTTTTCTAATTCCTTTTTAGATTTTTCTTTCTTTTATAATAACTTAAATATAGTAAAAAACTTTGATATTTTTATAAAAATGTAAAAAAGAAATTTCCATTCCAAGTTAGAATTTATATAATAACCTTAAAAAAAAATTACACCTTAAATATTAAAAAATATTATGATTACATTCATTCTTCGATTCGAAAATCTTTGACGGACATTCCTCGTAGGCATAGTTCTAAATATCATGTTTATCACTCAATATTCTTCTAGGTTTTCTAAAGTCAATTTTAGGATAGTTGATAAAACAAACATAGAAAATAAATATGGTGAATAAATTATCATTAGATATTATGACAAGAGCAATAAAATTACATATTTAATTATTATTTAAAAGACGGTTAACCGCTGGTTATAACCGCCGGTTTACGGTTAGTAAAATGAAGAACCGTAACCGAAGCTTCATAATTTACGGTTCGGTTCGTTGACCACGGTTAACCGAACCGTTGACCGACGGTTCGGTTACGGTTTGATTACGGTTTTTCAAACCGCCTGAACACCTCTACTCTTGATGGATTAGGGTTAATATCTGGTAGGTGTCCCCTTTTTTCTGAGTCGAAATTGGGCTTTTATACTGAAATTCGACACCTTCACGGCCTGGGACATGGTCCTTCACGGCCGTGACACTGTCGGGGCACAAAATGAGCTCATTGCCGTGCGTCACGGCCTCGTGCAGTAGTGTAACGGCCGTAACACTTTTAACAGCGTTGCGACAGTTTAGTAGTTCTCTCAGATGGAGGGGTAAACGATGTCCAATTGACCTGAAATTTTAACCATAGATAGAAGGCTCTCCAATCTTGATTCTGATCAAAGGGATTCTCAATCCGAGGTCTGGATTGAGATATATTAGTTTTTTAATACTGATGCTCCCGGCCTGGTGCAAGAAGTGTCACGGCCGTGACTGAGTTGAATCTTGGCTTCGCACAATAGTCATGGCATGGTGCATAATGTGTCACGGCCATAACGTTTTCCTGTCAGTATCGTAACTTGTCCGTTTTGCCTGTTTTCGCTCTTTTTTCGCTCCATTTCGCTCGGTAGACATCCTAAGGTCCTACAATGTGCAAAGAGGTGTAAATAGAGCATATAAATGCGTGAAACAATGAAGAATACTCTATTATGACCCAATTAACTAGTACAATAAACGTATTAGTAGACGTTTATCAATCTTCTGCAGCATGAATTCTTTCTCCTCAATAGCCAGTCTGAGCCAATGATAGCGAACATCGATGTGTTTCGTCCTCGAATGATACATAGTATTCTTGCTCAAGTCCAAAGCACTTTGACTATCGCAAAATATTATGTACTCCTCCTGCTGAATTCCCAACTCCTGAAGAAATCTCTTCAACCAGAGCATCTCCTTGCCAGTTTCCGTTGCTGCAATATACTCCGCTTCAGTAGTTGATAAAGAAACACATTTCTGTAACCTCGACTACCATAAGATAGCTCCCCCTGAGATTGTAAATATATATCCCGACGTTGACTTTCTGCTGTCGAGATCATCGATCATATCAGCATCCTTATAGCCTGTAAGAAAACATTTACCACTTCCAAATTTTAGGCATAATTTGGAAGTTCCTTTCAGGTACCTCAAGATCCATTTCACTGCTTCCCAATGTGACTTCCCAGGATTCGACATAAATCGACTCACAACGCCAACTGCGTGGGCAATATCTGGCATCGTACACACCATGGCGTATATCAAACTTCCGATCGATGAATATGGAACTTGTGGGACATCTCTCTGTCTTCGCTTGTTGATGGACCGGATTCTTTTGCAACTGAAAGTGAGCGGCAAGTGTCGTGCTAATTTGCTTAGCATCTTTCATTGAACATCTCTAGAACTCGTTCAATATAGCGCTCCTGGGATAACCACAATTTCCCAGCTTTTCAATCTCGGGTAATTTCCATTCCAAGAATCCATTTTGCCGAACCCAAATTCTTCATGTCAAACGTCTTTGAAAATTCTTTCTTTAACCTCCTAATCAACTCTACATCTTGTCCGACAATTAGCATATCATCAACACACAGGAGAAGAACGATAAATTTACCGTTAGAGTATCTCCGGACGTAAACACATGGATCTGCATCTATTCACTTGAACCCATGATGCACCATGAAAGAATCAAACTTTTTGTACCACTGCCGTGGAGCTTGTTTCAGACCGTACAAGGTTTTCTTCAGTCGGCAGACCATGTCCTCTTTACCTCTAACCTCGAACTCTTCTGGTTGTTCCATATATATCTCCTCATCAAGATCACCATGCAAGAATGCAGTCTTCACGTCGAGTTGCTCCAAGTGAAGATCCATGGCAGCAGCTAGTCCCAGTATTACTCTGATTGAACTCATCTTCACGACCGATGAAAATATCTCATCAAAGTCTATCCCCTTCCTCTGAGTGAAACCTTTGACCACTAATCGAGCCTTGTATCTGACCAGCTTGCCGTCATCCTTCTTCAATTTGTACACCCATTTGTTCTTGAGTGTCTTATTTTATTTCAGCAATCGAACTAACTCGTACGTATCATTCTTCTTTAGAGAATCCATCTTCTCTTGCATGGCCTTTGTCCAACAATCTTTATCCCGACAAGATTGTACTTCTTGGAAGCTCTCTGGCTCCCCCTCGTTAGTAATCAAAATATAATCAGAACTCGGATACCTTGTAGATAGCTAGCGTTCCCTAGTTGACCTTCTCAGCTGAGGTTCATCTGCTTCTTGCACATCTAAAGTCTCCTCCTGCTCAGTACCTTCAGTGTGTTCATCTACGACATGTTCATCATCATCATCAATGGCTGGCTCTTCTGGTTCAGGTCCTGATTGTTGCATTCCTTCCTCTGATTTCCCGTACTGGTACTAGCGGCATTCTTTCT
Organism: Craterostigma plantagineum; assembly: GCA_027422505.1. Classification (NCBI taxonomy): domain Eukaryota; kingdom Viridiplantae; phylum Streptophyta; class Magnoliopsida; order Lamiales; family Linderniaceae; genus Craterostigma; species Craterostigma plantagineum. Next base: position 7,230,393 of record JAPQWV010000015.1, read on the forward strand.
TCGCAGCTCCTCATTGTAGAGTCCGTTTTTCACCATATCCATTGTGACTTTTCCACTTGGTGCCGAGTTGGTGAGTGATACCACCAGCGTATCCCAGCTATCAGGTAGAGATCTCAGTAGTAGACATGCTTGTAGCTCATCATCAAGGACTAGACCGACACTTGTGAGTTGAGTTACCAGCCCTTCAAAATCATTCAGATGTTCAGCAACTGATCGTCCCTCGTTCAGCTTCACATTCATGAGTTTTCGCATCATGAATACTTTGCTCAGTGCATTTGTCACCTCGTACATACCCTCCAATTTCGTCCAGAGTTTGTAGGGGTCTGTCTCATTTCGGATGTGGTTGTAGAGGTTTATGTCCACCCATTGGCGGATCACACCTAGCGTCTTTCTTTGCAATTTCTTCCATAGGTCAGCCTTCCTGCCTTCGGGCATCTTGCCTTCATTTTCGATTGGATCATGGAGGTATTTGCAATAAAGATAATCCTTCATCCTTGATTTTCATATGGAGTAATTCATCACTGTTAACTTGATCATTCCTCCGTCATTCTCCACGGCTGTCAAAATCTACCAGCAACTTACTAGTATCTTTTCTGATGTGAAAGATCAGTTAAAGCTGCAACCACAGAGCATACTTAAAATACTACATGCTCTGATACCACTTGTTGGGAATGGTGGTGGGCCCACTGACCACCGCGGAGCCCACCACCATTCCCAACATATGGAAGAGCATACCATAACCTAATATGAGCTGATTACATATTTGGCGAGCTTAGTTTAAATAAAGGGTATAATTGAATTCAGGCTATGTTAGAAAAAACTTCAGTGTAAAGCATTCAATTTCTGTAAAATTTAGAGATAAAGACCTGTCGGAAAAAAGTGGTATAAAGTTATGTGAACTGGTATAGGATGATAGTTTGTGTTACAAACTTTCAACATATTGTTATTTCAGAGCAATGAAGTTGTACTGCATGAATGAGCCGGTATCGGATGATCATTAACTGGTACCTGCGGAGTGTACTATTGTCAGACTGGCGCGCCTCCTCTCTGTTCACAATGTCGACCACTCACAGCGCTCCACGTGTCCTTTGGTCGGCTTTACACAAGATTTCCCGCTCAACCTATTTTGCTGTCAGAATCCATCCTACTTTTTCCGTACGGGTTCACAGGTCTCCATATATCCTACCCACCTGGCCATATGTCCTAATAGTCACTGTCTTTAGGTAGTCAGATTAGGGGGAATGCTGAACCGAAGGTCACCCCTATCATCCAGTCCCCCTACTCTGAATTGTAATACACTAAGTATTACAGTTCGGAGTACATTTAAAAGAGCATTCCCCTTTTTTCTGGTGCCTCTGGACTTCCTTAGCTGGCCCGCACTGTATTTACGTCGATTGGACAGGCCCTGTGCTCGTTGCAGAGGAAAGGAGCATTCTCAGGGTGACACGTGTCCAGCCCTGTCTCTTCTGCTTTTTGAATTTTCGAGGCAGTTTCCTTTCGTCTTCCCCCCTTTTCGAAATTATTTTCCATACTTGACAAAAAAAACTCCAATCGTCGTTTTAGGGTTTCCACCATAATTTTCATCCCCAATCGCACAGTGCCCAGAAACTGCGCAGCACCCCAACTTCCTCTCCATCTACAACTTCTTCAGGTATCGCCTCGTTCCCCTTTCTTCTTATTTCTCGTATCTTCGTCGATTCGCCCTTAGTTTTCCCTATTTCCCCCTTTTGCGTGCCAAAGACATGCCTGATAGTACCAACTCCGAGAACGCGCGCTCGTCGTCGCCGGGCCTCTCTGCGTCCTCCGCCGTGCCGGGTGTCGCCGCCCAACGGGGGTCGAAGCGAAAGACCCCATCTCAAGATGCGGCACCTCCCGTTTTTCCCCAACCTTCTTCCTCTCATCCTCCTGCAGAAACATCTTCTGTCGTGCCGCCACCGGCACGGCCGACTTCTGGCTCATCATCGTCTCATCGGACCCGTTCGCAAGGGGCCGGCAGGACCAATGCAGGGGTGGATGACTGGAATATGTTTGGCGCATCGAAGTCGACCTATCGACGCTTGGAGAAGTTAGTCCCAGAAGGTTTCTACAGTTCTGGCTTTCATGTTTCCATCCCGAACCCTAATCAATATGCCAACTTTCCGCCTCCTCCAGCCCTTGTTTCCTGGGAAAGCCAAGTAAGGGCCGGCCTGCATTTTCCAGTTCACCCCTTTTTGGCTGCAGTGTTGCAGGCTTATCGTATACCTTTGAATCAACTCAGCCCCTCCTCTATTCGTCAGTTGATAGCTTTCTATGTCCTGGTCACCGCCGCCATTTTTTTAAGTCTACTCCGCCATTTTTTTATCTGTGCGCGAATCCTCGCGGTCTCGTACACTTCCTCAGCAAGGGCTCCCACAAAGACAAGGAGTGGCACCCCTTTTACTTCTTCGTAGCTCCCACTGGGGCAATTGGGATTTTCCTCATCGCCATTGGGTTCATCAAATACCCCAGCGACTCCCTGGGGTCCAACCTGAATGTTCTGGGGAAAATGAAGCGGCTATCAACCTCCTGAATCTGCAGGCCCCTGAAAAGAAGTTCAACATGATCGAGCTGGTAACATACCCCGGCCTGCTTCACCACTTCGGCCTTTCTTCCCAGCCTCTTCCTTTTAATCCGGAGGGTAAGCAGGTTTCCCTCCTACTCCCTGACCTTATTTCCAGGTTTTCCTTCTGACTTGGCATATCTTTTGCAGGTATGTCGTTCTCTTGGAGGGATGTGTTTCGCACCCTTCCTGTAAAGCAAGAAGATTCTGGCATTCCTGCCGAGCCTCACCCTTCAGCGGGCTATGACGGGCCTGACCTGGCAGCTTCAGAGGTAGGAGAGAAATCTCCTATTAGGTCCTCGTCTCCCCACCCTTCTTCTCTGAGAGCAGACACCCGGGATCCAGATGTGGTGATATCGGACTCTGAGGGTGACGCTAGTAAGAAGGATACCTCGCCAGTGCCTCCCTAAAGAAGAAGAAGAAAGCTGCCGTGGTGAAAGGGAAAAGGCCGCGCATGGAGACGGCCCCTCCCTCGCCTGATACCTCCGAGTTCATTCCCTTTATCCACCAAGGTCTGGAATGGGGTATCGATTAGCGCGCTGACGGGAAGATAATTTTGGACATGCCTGATAGCTATGACCTGTTGGGCCCTGAGGAGAAGATGAAGTTCCTCTAAGCCACCGTGCCAATTGAGCAACAAAACGTGCTCCGCCATCAGTCCGACGCCTTTATTACCGAGCTCGCCACCCATCATTGGGCTAAGGTAACTCTCGCTATTAGCCTTTTTATTTTCCTTCCTGTATTTTTTGTTAACTCGCACTTGGTTGGGTCAGTTGTCCTTTCTGCTGCCTACTCTCCTGTCAGCAACTTCCCATCGGGGCTTGGAGCCTGCTCACCCCCCGACAGCGACACGTCCGAAACGCTAAAGAAGCGGGACTTAGAGATTACGGAGTTAAAGAAAGAACTCGAGCTAGAGAAGAATGAGCGCGAGGCTCGTGTGAGGGACTTAGCCTTGGAGAGATCGCGTCAGCTCGAGGTGGAAAATGCAGCTGTTCTTGCTGTTAAGGAGACTGAGCTCACGACCTGTCTGCACCAGCTTATAGATGAGCAGCAGGCCCAGATCGAACTGAATGTTAAGGAGCTGCTGGCTGAGAGGGAGAAGACCCTGAAGGTCAGGCTGGAGCAAGCCTTTGTCGCCAAAATCGAGGACAGTCAATCCGCGGGGAAGCTGGAAGGATTTCGGCTTTGTCAGAAGTATCTCATGGACTCCCCTCTTGGTAGAAAGTTCCTGGCTCAACTGAGCCAGCGTTGGCATGAGGGCTACCTGTGTGACACCCTTTCTCTGATGGACTTCGCGCCCTTCATGCAGCATTACTTCCTGGGGGGCTTCGCTGCTGGACACGAGCCTGCCTCTACCTTGGACACAGCCATGGAGGCTATGACTGCCCCTCCCGCTTTCAAAGGGAATCCAGAGGCGGCCCCTAACTCGAACTTCTGGTCCGCTGGAGTGCCTTTCTGCTCCCCTACTTTGCTGGAGGTCCCTCCTGGGGTCTTCCTGGGTTAACTCTCCGAGTTGGAGCAGCAAAGGTTGTCCGCTGTTTCAGAGGTTTCCGACTCCGCAGCCGGCTCTGGCGCTCCGCCCTCCTAGGCTTGTCAATCTGCTTTTCATTTCGAACAATTTATGATGTTTTTCTATTCAGGACCTCTTTTGTTATTTTCCCGTTTTGGACCTTTGCTGTTGTTTTTCTCTTTCGGGTCCTGCGCGTTGTTTTCTTGAGGACCTTTTGTGGAATTTCCCTAGGATGTTGAAGTTTGTTTTTCTTTTCCTGCTTGTCAAGATTCCAACCTGCATCACCACCACTCATCCTACTCCCCCTACTTCGAATTGTGCTGACGTTCTTCATCACGTTCGAAGTACAGGTGGCGTGTCTACCTGAACCTACTAACTTCAACTCTTCCCACCGTCCTGCCTTATTATTCTGCACCATCCCCACTTGGTGCATTCCCGCATTCGCGTTCGAAATTTTTTCTCAAAAGTTATTGATAAACAAAAACGTGTACCTGAGTACCTGGATAAACAAAAGTTCGACACCTTTCATTTTCATCTTTCATCAGGTCCACTGGACTCTGGTGGACTTCCTTACCCCTCATAGAGCGGGTATTGTTCGGTCCGACCTTCTGCTTTAGAATTTGCCCTCTTTCGCCTTGGGACAGCTCACAGCTGGGGGTGTTTTTCATTCTGAACAGCTGCAGGCCTCCTTGTCCGGAGTGATCCTAGAACTGGACATATTTACACAAGCGCCATCTGCGCGAGGCATACATGGCGCAGCCCTCCCGGATATAACCCAATCTAGGTTCATCAAACTTTGATCCAGGATGGCCTAGAGTCTGTAAGTTTAAACGCAATCTGCGTGGGGTGTGCATGGCACAGCCCTCCTGAATATAACCCAATCTAGGTTCATCAGACTTTAATCCAGGATGGCCTGGAGTCTGAAATTTTAAACGCAATCTGCGCGGGGCGTGCATGGCACAACCCTCCTGAATATAACCCAATCTAGGTTCATCAGACTTTAATCCAGGATGGCCTGGAGTCTGGAATTTTAAGCGCAATCTGCGCGGGGCGTGCATGGCACAGCCATCCTGAATATAACCCAATCTAGGTTCATCAGACTTTAATCCAGGATGGCCTGGAGTCTGGAATTTTAAGCGCAATCTACGTGGGGCGTGCATGGCACAACCCTCCTGAATATAACCCAATCTAGGTTCATGAGACTTTAATCCAGGATGGCCTGGAGTCTGGAATTTTAAGCGCAATCTGCGCGGGGCGTGCATGGCACAGCCCTCCTGAATCGCAATTCCCAATTCTGCAGGGGGGCTAGACATGAATTTCGAAGAAAACTTCTTTTTTCATTCAGAGGGCGATGCCTCGTTAAAACCTTACCAAGTAAAACCCCCTTGGGATAAAACCTTGGCGAAGGAAAAAGAGTACATCTCCCTGTTTGATTTATGTACAACCTCCAAACCATACTAAGCATAATATTTCTTCAGCTTCGAGACATTCCAAGGGCGGGGCACTTCACGCCCGTTCTCGTCCTTTAGTTGGTAGGCTCATCCCCCTAGAATACGGGCCACCTTGTAGGGACCCTCCCATGTCGAGTCCATTTTTCTCAGTGGTTTGAGTACATCTGCTCTTCTCAAGACCAGGTCTCCCACTTGGAATTGTCGCGGCTTTATCCTGCGATCGTAGGCTGCTTTCACTCGATGCTTGTACCTCTCCATTCTTATCGAGGCCAGCTCCCTGATTTCTCCTATTAGGTCCAGATCCTCTCTTCTGAGCTGTGCATTCTGCTCTTCCTCATAATGGATGACCCTATGTGTCTCCATCCCTACCTCCACAGGTATCAGGGCGGCGGATCCATAGACTAGCTGGAAAGGCGTCTCGTCCGTGGCCTCCCGCGGAGTGATGCGATATGCCCATAGCACGGGGTCCAGGGATTCCAACCATCTACCACCCTCTTGCTCCAGTCTGGCTTTTATCCCTCGTAGGATGGTACGATTGGTGACCTCCACCTGCCCATTAGCCTGAGGGTGTCCCACAGAGACGAACCTCTGTTGTATTTTCATCTCCGTTCAAAACTCACGAACCCTGGCTCCAAAAAATTGTGTGCCATTGTTCGAGATTAGGATCCTGGGGGATCCGAACCTGCAACAAATGTGATGCCATAGGAAATCTATTACGTTAGTTTCGTCGATTTTCGATACTGCCTTCGCCTCAACCCATTTGCTGAAATAATCCACGGCCACTATGATGAACTTCTTTTGAGCCTTGGCAACAGGCATAGGTCCGACTATGTCTATCCCCCACTTATCAAAGGGGCACGGGGAACGCATCACTCCCAGCTCCTCCGCTGGTACGTGAATCTTCGGACCGTGCTTCTGGCAACTCTCGCAACGTCTGACCAGCTCCTTGGCTTCCCTCAACAACGTTGGCCAGAAATATCCTGCCCTGACTACTCTTCGAGCGACTGCCTTGTATCCGGCGTGATCTCCGGCACACCCCTCATGCACCTCTTCCAATACCGACATCCCCTCCTTTTTGAACAGACAACGGGCGTAGGGATGGACCGTAGCTCTTTTGTATAACTCCCTACCGATGAGGCAGAACTTTTGTCGGACTTTCCCTACATCCTTATGTTCAGGATCGCGCAAGGCTTCCAGGATAGGAGCTCTCTAGTCTTCTTTCTCTCCTATGCACCCTACCTGCTCCTTCCAATCCTCCCGGCTGGCCGTCAGCATTGTAACCTTCCGGATCCCCTCTGGAACTGCAGCGCTAGCCAGCTTCGCCAAAGAATCTGCCCGACTGTTCTCCTCTCGGGGAATTTTCCGTATCTCGAAACTATCAAAGGAGACTTTCAGTTTCTCCACTCGTTCGGTATACCTCCTCATCTTCTCGTTCTTAGCCTCATAATTCCCTTGGACTTGCTGAGCGACTAACTGGGAGTCCGAATAAATGACCACCCCTGTAGCTCCTAAGCTGCTGAGGATCTCCATCCCTTTCACCAGGGCCTCGTACTCGGCTTCGTTATTAGACGCCGGAAAGTCGAATGTTACGGCGAACTGCAATTCGTCCCCTTCTGGTGTAATAACGAGGCTCCTGCCCCAGCTCCGGTCGCTGTTGACGAGCCATCGACATAAGCTTTCCAGATTGGTGACGCTTCTCCTCGAGTAGATTCCAACAGGAAATCCGACAGGGCCTGCCCCTTAATGGCAGGTCTTCTCTCGAACTCTACGTCGTACTCACCTAACTCAACTGCCCACTTGACCATCCTTCCGAAAAGGTCTGGTCTACTCAGAGTTTGTTTCAAAAGTAAATTGGTGCGTACCCGTACTTTGTGAGATAAGAAATAAGGGCGCAGCCTCCGTACCGACACCATCACTGCCAAGGCTGCCTTCTCGATTTCGGGGTACCTGCTTTCGGCTCCGTGCATTGTCTTACTCACGAAGTATACCGGCTTCTGGGCGTCACCCTCCTCTTTCAAGAGAACCAAACTCACGGCGTGCTCCCCTATGGAAAAATTTAAGAGTAGCTCATCGCCAGGTAATGGCTTGGTCAATAATGGCATATTATGTAAGTAATCTCTTAGCCCCTCGAATGCCAACTGGCATTCCTCGGTCCACTCAAATCGGCATCCCTTCCGAAGTATTGTGAAGAAGGGTAGGCTTCTATCCGCGGACTTGGCGACGAATCTGCTCAACGCCGCCAACCTGCCCGTCAATTGTTGGACCTCCTTGATGTTCCGGGGTGGCTGCATTTCCAGTATGGCCTTTACTTTGTTGGGGTTCACCTCGATTCCCCTCTTCGTCACCATATATCCTAAGAACTTTCCTGATTGCACCCCGAAGCTCCACTTCTCAGGGTTCAGTTTCATACCACTTGTCCGGATGGCTTATCTAGGTCAGCAACATGATCCTTAGCCCACGTCGATTTAACCAGCATGTCGTCCACATACACCTCCATATTATGCCCCAGCTGGTTCTTAAACACTGTGTCGACCATCCGTTGATAGGTAGCTCCTGCATTTTTAAGCCCGAAGGGCATCCTGATGTAGCCGAAAGTGCCACCCGCTGTCACAAAGCATACCTTGCCACATCATTCGGGTTTAGCTTGATCAGATGGTATCCCTGATAGGCGTCCATCATACTCAGCATCTCACATCCAGACGTGGAGTCCACCAACTGATCTATCCTTGGCAGAGGATAATGATCTTTGGGGCAAGCCTTGTTGAGATCTCGGAAGTCCACGCACATTCTCCAGGAACCGTTTCCTTTCTTCACCATGACGACGTTAGCCAAACAAGTGGGAAATTGTACTTCCTTAATATGTCCTGCCTTGAGCAGCTTCCCCACTTCAACCTTGATACCTTGGTCCCTCTCGGTTCCAAATTGTCGGAGCCTCTGCTTCACAGGGTGGCTCCCTGGGATTATGTTCAGGTGGTGTATGGCTATCTTCGGATCTACCCCGGTCATATCCGCCGGTGAGAAGGCGAAGAGATCAGCATTCCTCCTCAAACATTCGACCAACTGCGATGCTGTCTCCTCATCCATCTTTGTCCCTACCTGGGTGGTGAAACCCTCCTTGCCTGGGTAAAGCTCCACCGTCATTAGCTCCTCATCAGGCTGGGGCTGCAACTTCGTGGGCTCCCTGTCTTCCTCCTCTAGTTTCGTACGTTTTGCTTGTCTGACTTCGACTCCACTCCTCTCCTTTCCCCCTGTCACCACTTTGACTTCGTTAGCGTAACAACGGCGAGAACTGACTTGATCTCCAGAGACCTCCCCTACCTGGTCGCCTACTGGAAATTTGATCTTTAAGTGGTATGCCGAAGGCACTGCCCTGAATCCGTTGATAGCTGGACGCCCCAATATGATATTGTACGAAGAAATCGCGTCCACAACCATGAAACTGACCATTCGTACCACCATCTTGGGGTCTTCTCCTAGCCCTACCGGGAGCATGACTTGGCCTAGGGGCTGTATACCAGCTTCGCCGAATCCATATAAGAAGGTGGCCACCGGCTTCATCTCCGTTCCTAACTTCATCCGCTCAAAACAGTCTAAGAACATGATATTTGCTGAGCTGCCTCCGTCTATGAACACCCGCGACACATTATACCCTGCCACGTCCGTAGTGATTACGAGGGCATCGTTGTGGGGCCGTGCAATGTCGACCTCATCATGTGCTCCAAATTGTATGTTCCCAGTAGTCTCCATCTGGCCCACTAGGCTATCTCCAGTCAAGGCCTTTGCATTCCCTCTCATCCGAGCATACGACTTTCGAGCTTTGTGCGAGTCTCCCCCATCTGGACCTCCCACTATGATGAGGATGTGAGCTCTTTGCTGGCTGGGCCCAGGCCTGTTTGGATCCAGCGTCGGTTGCTTTCCCTTATCCTGTCCTGGGCCTTCCTTCTCCCTGGGCTGCACTATGTGATTAGGCATTCGGTCTCGATATATGAATTCCTTTAGGTGTCCTGCCCTTGTCAGTATTTCTATCTCATTCTTCAGGTGCGTATAGGTGTCGGTGTGATGCACGTACTCGTTATGGAATCGGCAGAAGGGTCCCGCTGTCGGTCTCGGGGGTCCGCGCGGGTTAGCCCGAGGGTACCTGATTTCCGGGTGTTTTGATGTCACGGCCAACACCTCCTGTAAGCTCGTTCATAGGGGAGTGTAACTCTGATACTTAGGGGGAATCTTCCCCCTCTACCCTGCATTGGTCCCCTTATTATTTGGGAACGAGCCGTCCTGACACCTTCTCTGTTCCGCCCCTGGTCAGGTACTCCTTTCCTCGGAGGCGCCCTAGGCGTTGCTTCTCGAGTTTTCGCCAGCTTACTTTCCACCAAATTTATGTATTTGTCGGCTCGGTCCAACAGTTCTTCGAACGTTTGCGGAGGCTTTTTTGAGAGCGACGCGAAGAAGTCGCCAACCTGCAAACCATGAACCAGAGCGTTAATTTTAACGAAAACAGTGGCGGAGGGTACCTCTAAGGCTGCCACATTGAATCTTCGGATATAAGATCGGAGGCTTTCTTCCGCCCGCTGCTTGACTTGGAACAAGGACATATCAGATTTAGAAAGCTTCCGAGTGCTAGCAAACTGGTTGATGAACATCTCCTGGAACTCCTCGAATGAGTGGATAACCTCCGGTCCCAGCTGACTAAACCATTGCTGGGCAGCTCTCACCAGCGTTGTCAGAAAAACCCTACACTTTACTCCCTCCGAAAAGTTGTGCAACAAGATGGTATTCTTGAAACGCAGCACATGTTCCTCTGGATCTGTGGTACCGTCATATTCGTAGGGCAACTGCTTAAAGTTGAGCGAGACTTCTTCTTCCAACAACTCCTTGGCAAAAGGCGTGCCGACCTGCTGTAACTCTCTGAGACGCGGCCTGGCTGTCTTATTCCGCATCTCGTCTACTATTTTTCGTAAGTCCGACACCTGCCTCTTGAGCTCTTGTCCACTTCATGTTTCCTGGCTTCCCTGTCTCCCCTACTCTGCATTCACTGGCTACTGTAGCTAGAGGCGCTGCATCCCTTGGATTCACTGGCCCTTCTCGGACCTCTCTAGGAGGTTCCTCACCTCGTCTGGGCGTCGGGGCCAACAGCGCTTCATTCCCCACTTCTCGGGCAACATCTCTTCTTGACGGGTACCTTTCCGGCAAGGGACGTAGGGTTCCTTCCCCAACCGCTACATTCTCTCCTACGGCTTCTGTCCACTCTGCGACATGTCCGTCCGAGGTTCTGCCCTGAACAGGGACGGGCTGCTTCCGTTTGCCCTCGTCCCTCGCCTTCTTCGCAATCATGGCCGCGTCCACCGCGTTCTTTACTAACAAGTCTAGCTGTCCCACCGTCATAGTTATGGGGGTCCCGGGCGGGACGTCTCCAAACGATCCTGCAAAGGTGGGCTCTGGCGTGATCACCGGGGCTTCAGTCGGCGAGGCTAAAATCAGATTCGGCCTGGGGTTTTCCCTTGTTTCCCCAGCGACTTCCTCGAATCGTCCTTGTAGGTTTTGCGCCAAGGGTGGCTGTTCTTCCATCCCGACCAACTCCTATCTATTTCCCAGATCTACTGGTCTCCGATGAATAGCCCTCCTCAATGGTCTCTTCCACGTCTCACCTTCAAACAGTCACAGGCTTGGTTTCTCCTCCTTGTCTTATCTTCGAACAGACGCAGAAATGGCCTGCCTTTGTTGCTATTTATACCCAGCGAACTCACGTCTCAGGCCATCTTTCCCACAGACGGCGCCATTTGATGCGGGTATGACCCCGATCAACGATATTTGGTCCGGGAAAAATGGTGATGGGTGAAACGGACTGGGCATTGTGTTCTTGGTGTGTTTTAGAATCTGTATTTTAGTGCTGAGAAAGAAAGGAAATGAAAAAGACACAGATTTTACGTGGTTCGGATAGATGTCCTACGTCCACGGGCCGCCGGAAACAGTATTCACTAGTCACAGTCGGGAAATACACGCTCAAGCTCACCTCGCTCGTTACAGTGCGTTCATGGCAGAAAAGAGAGTGAAGGAGATGAATACAGGAGATTTTCTAAGTGTTTTGTGTGTTGTGTTGAGTTTGCCTTTAATCTCGACTTAGTCTGTTCCCGTATACCCATTTTCTCTTTGTTTTCCTAGCTGGCACCCCTTTGGGACCACTTGACAGCGACGTCTGGTACAACCTAGGAGAGGCAGCACCTGCGGAGTGTACTATTGTCAGACTAGCGCGCCTCCTCTCTGTTCACAATGTCGACCACTCACAGCGCTCCACGTGTCCTTTGGTCGGCTTTACACAAGATTTCCCACTCAACCTATTTTGCTGTCAGAACCCATCCTACTTTTTCCGTACGGGGTCACAGGTCCCCATATATCCTACCCACCTGGCCATATGTCCTAAAAGGCACTGTCTTCAGGTAGTCAGATTAGAGGGAATGCTGAACCGAAGGTCACCCCTATCAATAATATTAATTTTATAGTTCTATTATTATACGAGTATGCCATTACACAAATATAGAATTGTTCTGGCAGGTAAAGCCCTGCAGGGAAAATAAAAAAAAATGCATTAGTGTCTGCTAGTGCATAAACTTCTTGTTCGTCTGTCCCTTGGCCGGTTAGTCGTACCGATGAAATCAATCTAACAACTTAAAATTGATCTAATAATTTTAGGGAGCTTCACGTTTCAGGCCCCTACGTTAATATTTGTTTGAATTCAGGCCCTACTCATATAAAATATAGTTTTAAGGACCTACTTTTCATAAACAGAATAAAGGAGCATAAACTATGATTTGACGAAAATGCCTTTGTATGTGTTATATAAAGATGTATTATCTTTTGGTATTCATTTTAGACGATGTGGTACGAAAAGTAGTAAAGTGGTATAACTTCCATTGAATCGTTAACAAAACCGGTAATAGAAATGAGTAAAGTGGTATAATTACCATATGAAATGTTTATCAACTGATACGATTAATTATTCTCATGTGGTATTTATTTCAAATGATTCGGTGTCAGAAAGGCGTAAAGTGGTATAATTACCATATGAATTGTTAATCAGGTACGAGATATTACTTATTCTCATGTGGTATTCATTTCAAATCATTCGGTACCAAAAAGGCGTAAAGTGGTATAATTACCGTATGAATTGTTAATCAACTGGTACGAGATATTACTTATCTCATGTGGTATTTATTTCAAATGACCATAAAGTGGTATAATTACCATATTGTTACTCAGCTGGTACGAGATATTACTTATTCTCATGTGGTATTTATTTCAAATGATTCGGTACCAGAAAGACATAAAGTGGTATAATTACCATATGAATTGTTACTCAGCTGGACGAGATATTACTTATTCTCATGTGGTATTTATTTCAAATGTTTCGGTACCAAAAAAGGCATAAAGTGGTATAATTACCATATGAATTGTTACCAAAAAACTGGGTAGGAGATATTACTTATTCTCATTTGGTATTAGTTTTAGAAGATGTGGTACCATAGTGGAGTAAAGTGGTACATTTGGTATTTAATATTAGCAGATGCGGTACTAAAAAGGAGTAAAGCAGTATAATTATCATAAGAAGTGTTACCCAAAGTGGAATAATAAAATGTACCAAAGTAATGTGGTACGAGGTTGCGATGAAGTGGTACCGAATAAACAAGTCCGTGTTATGGGCGGAAAAGCTGAAAAAAATAATGTGGTACCAGGTTGATATGAAGTGGACCGAATAAACAAGTCCGTGTTATGGGCGGAAAAGCTGAATAAACTAGGGTAAAAAGGTCTTTTTGCAGCATTTTGGGCCTGAACTCTAATAAAACATTAAATTGGTCCTTCTCTTTAGCCCAAACATTAATGAGGCTTGATTTCTAACCAAACTTACTAATTGGGCCTGACATTTAGATAGCCATAATTTTATCCTACAAATTCCAACGTGTACCTATATTAATTATTATATACCATAACAAAAAAAATATTTATTTATTAGAAATGAATTAATTAATTAATTACAGTGAAAGAATACTTACGGCATTCAATTGTAACGTTTGAAATTTTCAAACGAGGATAATCAACATCACATCATATTAAGTAATTGTAAATTAAATGTCATTATCTCTGTGTATCAGCACAAATATCACGTAAAACGATATAATAAAAACAAGGAAACGTTAAAAAGCATTTAATTCTCAAAAGGTTTTCCCTCTATCTCTTGCATTTGGCGCTTGTACATGTTAATCGCCGATGTCAACTACGGTAATCTCCACCACCACCGCGATGAATAACCACCTATCGATGGTCAAACTCCACGGAGACGGTGTGATCGAGCCGATCTCTCAACGGCTGATCGATGCTGCTCACCTCGACGACACGGAACTCGCAATCGAGCTCATGCTGGACGCCTCCGTCGACGTCAACTTCATCGGAACGGTGAGCTTGAGGTCGAGGAAGTCGGAGGTTGTGCTGAACGGCGAGTCTTCCAGTGAAGTTCGAACGGAATACGAGGAGTTCAGGACCGACGTCACCGCACTTTTCCTCGCCGCTCACAACGGAAACATCAAGCTCGTCAGGAATTTATTGGTAATTGCTGATCGAATTACTTGATAGTTGAATACTACATCTATTTTGTTTTCGTTCATTCTAGAATCTATTTCGGCTGATGAATCTGTTTTGGCTGACTTATACATCTGAATTCTAGGACAGATTTATTTAGCACTCAATGCACATATACTATTCGATGATTTTCCCTAATCATTCCAGTTGCCATCCAATTGAGCTTTGTCATAAACCATGAGTTCGTCGGAGCACTTCTTCTTCTGTTTGGGTTGACCTTATAGCTTGAATTATTATTACTTTCTATGTGAAAGAGCAATGTAGCCTCATTCAGCACTTAATGCACATATACTATTTGATGATTTTCCCCATCGTTTCAATGCCCATCCAACTGAGGTTTGTCATCAACCCGGAATCGTCTTGCTCTGCTTGGTTGACCTTATAGCTTTAATTATCATCATCATTTTCTATGCAAAAGAGCAATGGAGCCTATGTCAACCAAAAGCTTTTCAGAGGGTACGCAACGACGGCAGCTGTTAGAGAGGGGCACACCGAGGCGTTACAGATGCTTCTAGAAAGCGGGGCATCTCAGGCCGCATGCGAGGAGGCTTTGCTCGAAGCATGCTATGTTGGGAGGAACAAACACGCCGAGCTTCTCATGGCGTCTGAAATTATCCGTCCTCACATCACCGTCCACGCCATGGTCATTGCATCGAGCAGAGGTTTCGTAGATTTCGTTCAGACGCTCGCCAAGGTAAATCATTACGTTTTTATTTCCTCGCGAACGATAGATTGGACACACATCGTCCTTCACATATCTGTTTATTGAGACAGATCGGAGTTGACGTCGATGCTTCTGCGAGGATATTGCTCCAATCATCGAAGCCATCTCTGCACGCCAACGTCGACTGCAATGCACTTTTCGCCGCCGTTGTCAATCGACAGATATCCGTCGTCCAGTTGCTTCTGAAGGTAAAAGAATAATGGTTAATTATTTTTCTCGCCATGTAAGTTAGGCGTTGACATTATAGGGACAATGAATTTAGTTATTATACGGACAACAACTTTTAAAAAACAATTTAGGGACATTATACTACGGAACCCTAAATTCGATGTCCCTATAATGCCACCCCTTTAAATTACAGGACGAGAAAAGTAATCATGCCAAAGAATAATATTACGAAAACTTTTTAACTCGTCTTTCGCCGCAATAACGTTTGGCTCGATAGGTCGGGTGCAGAGTAGACACCAAGGCCAGGCTGGGCGCTTGGTCTTGGGACGTCTCGACTGGGGAGGAGTTTCGAGTAGGGGCCGGGCTGGCCGAGCCTTACCAACCCACCTGGTGCGCCGTCGAATACTTCGAATGCACAGGCGCTATCCTAAGAACGCTCCTCCACCACGTCTCTCCCGATACGCCTCACCTAGGCAGAACAATCCTCCACCACGCCATACTCTGCGGAAACGCCAAAGCAGTCGACGTGCTCTTGAACCGTACTCCTCGCGCCGCCGACATAGAATTCCCCATCCAAACGAGCCGACGGGTCGAAACCCGACCCATACACCTAGCTGCACGGGCCGGGTCGGCCCTGATCCTCCGCCTTCTGATCCAGTCGGGCTGCAACGTGGACTCACGGACGGGTCGGGGCGAGACGGCCGCGATGATGTTATGCGCTAAGCACGATAACAACGGCAAGTGGGAGGAATGCCTCAAACTCTTGGCGTCATCGGGCGCTGATTTCGGCCTCGCCGATATCTCCAGCCAGTCCGCGCCGTCCTTGGCCGGAGCGGCTCGCCGGACGCTCGGATTCCGACGAGTCATCCTCGAAGTCATCCGTGGGGGTAAAATCGTCCGTTCGACCAATCCCGAGGTTTTCTCCTCCCTGCTTTTCGCAGCTCGGGCGAACGACGTTGAAGCATTAAAGCAGCTCGTGGGAAAGGCGGCGGGCGAAGTAATAGTAAACCTCGACGAGAGGGACGAGGAAGGATTCTCAGCGGCGATGGTGGCCGCCGCTGCCGGCCACGTAGAGGCGTTCGAGCTCCTTGCTGCCGCCGGCGCGAACTTGGAACTGCGCAATAGGTTCGACGAGTCGGCGGCGACCATCGCGGAGGCAAACCAAAACCGCGAAGCATTCGCTGAAATACTATCAAGAATCGACTTCGGCCACTCGTCGTCGACCCTCCACCACGCCGTTCGCCTCGGGAAAATAAAAGCCGCCCGACGCCTACTAACGAACGAAAATAAAGACGATATCAACTCACTTGATTATGGAGGCTACACGCCTCTCATGCTGGCGGCGAAATTGGGCGATGGGAAAATGTGCGAGCTTTTGATTAAATTCGGCGCGCTTCCCGACGTTGAGAACTCGAGGGGAGAGACGGCCCTTTCGCTCTCCCGGAAATTCGGGGGGAAGGAAGCTGAGGGGGTCGTACTTGACGGGCTCGCACGGAGGTTGGTGATCGGTGGGGCCCGCGTGAAGAAGCATACGAAGGGGGGTAAGGGACGGGCCCACGTGAAGGTGCTTAGGATGGTCGGGAATTCGGGCGTGCTGAGTTGGGGCAAGTCGGGCAGGAGGAACGTTATGTGTCGGGCGACCGAGGTGGGCCCGAGCGGCTCGTTTAGGTGGAACCGAAGGAAGAAGGGCGATGGGAACGACGTGGGTTTGTTTAGGGTGGTGACGACTCGGAATAAGGAGTTCCATTTCTCGTGCCTCGGTGGCGATGGAGGTGAGGAGGAGGCTCGGCTGTGGGTTCGGGGGATAAGGTTGGTGACTCAAGAAGCCATCTTTGGGAAGTCAAACATATTATAGTATTTATTAGACTTTAATTTTGAAATGGTGATATATTCAATTATAATACGAAGGAATCAAAGAGGAATCTAAAGTCAGACACCTCGGCTTGCCACTGGTGGTTGGTAGAGCAAAGAAAGAGACCTTCAATTATGCTGTAGAGGCTGTCAAGAACAGGATATGCAATTGGAGTTCTCTCCTCCTCAGCTGTGCTGGGAAAGACACCTTGATAAGGTCGGTCCTTAATTCTCTGAACGTCTATATCATGAGTATTTTCAAGGTACCTTCACATACATGTTTGGAAATCACAAGGAGGATCACGAATTTCTGGTGGGGAGTTAAGGAAAATGGCAGCCCGAAAATCCATTGGAAATCTTGGCAGTCTCTCGCTGAAGATAAGGATTCGGGGGGCTTGGGTTTTAAACACGTTCAATCCTTCAACGAAGCACTGTTGGCCAAACAACTTTGGCGAGTCATTTCTAAGCCCAACTCACTCATGGCCAAAGTATTGAAGGCCAAGTATTTCCCTGGAAGGAATCTGTTCACGGCCAGAATACCTTCTACTGCGTCATGGCTGTGGAAGTCTTGGAATCAGGCTAGACCTCTACTCTTGCAGGGATGCAAAGAGCTGCAGGGAGAAGCCACGCCTGGTAGACTTGTTTGGCAATGGGATAAAAAGGGCATATTCACTGTGAAGTCGGCCTATCAGAAGTTGTTGGAGACTACCCATTCGGGAAGCGGGAGGCCAGAAGGTAGTGATAGGGGTCAGAAAATGAAATGTCTATGGAGATCCATCTGGAAGCTAAAAATAAAACACAAGCTCAAGCACTTCCTTTGGCGTTGCATCCACAACATCTTGCCTACGAATACTAATCTGAGGAAAAGAGGTGTGGTTATCGATCCTATTTGCCATATTTGCGGAGAGGAGGAAGAAACCTTGGAACATCTTTTCTTTAACAGTCCCAAAGCTGCCAGAACTTGGAAATTAGCCCCTTTATTGTGGAACCATCAGCTGACACCGTTAGGCTCGTTTCAGGATTGGTGGGGATTCATTTGTTCCGGTCCCAAATCTGAAGCTTACACCTTTCGAGTCCAGCTCTCAGTCTACATTTTGTGGATGCTATGGAAAACGAGAAATCTCTGGGTCTTCAAGAAAGAATGGCGAGAGGAAAAGGTTGTTGTTGATTTAGCTTGCGATGAATGGAAAGAATACTTGATGGTTCTTTGATGTGTTTGGCGAAGCTTTGTGAATCTTCATCCTTGATTAAGTAGGGTAATTCTTATCAGTGCAAGATCAAGGAGCTCGGACGGTTTTCTTTTGTCTTGCTGCTCCAAGCATGGAATTGGGCGCTACCTGGTGAACGGTTTTTTTTTGGAGGTGCCTTCTTTTTGTCAAATCATTTTTGGTCCGAGTCGTGAAGTTTTTATTAAGCCTTTTGTTAGTCTGTGATGATTGTTATTCAGTGTCTTACTGCCCCACTGTCAGTTCTGTCAACGGTGGGGCCCCATTTGGCTATTTAGCCGCTTGTACACTTTTTTGGATGAAATATACAACGCGATCGTTTCGAAAAAAAAAAAAAAAAAAATTGTATGTATACCTGATATAGCAAGTTAAATTGAAGAAATGAATAGTTACTTACTATACTTACTGTTTATATAGTAGTGTAGGGTAGGTAGATGATACAATTCATTATAAAAAGGCTGGCATGGCAATAGGCGGGGTGGGGGCTAGTGCTAGGGATAGCAATAACGCGGGTCTAGACTCAGACCCGCTTGGATCCGCTCCTAATGAAGTTGGTTTTTTTAAGTATTCGGGTATCGAGGCGGGTTACGGATCTTAAGAAATCAAACACGGCCGCGTTCGGGCAGGTCTCGGGTCTTGCTAATCTTTACCCGAAACCCGACCTGAACCCGCCCCGCATTATTTATTTATAATTAATTTTTCGTATACTTATTATAAATATATAAGTATGATACTAACGCAAGGCTTTGTGGTCTAGTGGAAGAGTCATTGGTATATTGATATACCAAGCTTGTCCATTAATATTTTATTATATTTTTCATTTAAAAAATAAATTAAAATTTTGAAAATTAAAAAAATTAATAGTTACCGGATCTGGCAGGTAGACCCGGTTAATTCGGGTTTGGGGCAGGTCAGGCGTAAAAATATCAAGCGGGGCGGGTTGGGGTTCGGGTACATTAAAAAATAATCGGGGCAGATCCCGGGTCCTGTCAAACCCGGTTCAGACCCGCCACGTTGCCAAACCCTAATCATGCATAAGGACAATTCCTATTTAGCCGTTATCTTAATCTTAGTTATTAATTAATAAGATTAAAGAAGAAGAATAATAAAAATATTGACCGTAATTTAGCAGCGCGATTTGTTCAACTAGACTAAAACGCTCATTAATTCTAAATCCCAGATAATATATATTATTATCAAACCCCATCTTCCCTTTTTATTGTTAACTCACATTCACCATTTCTCTCGTCTATCGCTGTCCATCGTTCCCAGCTATAGTGATCTCTCTCCCTGAGAAACACTATCTCTTTTCTTCAATCGAAGAGAAAGGCCAGCCATGGCTCCTTTCACGAAATCTTCAGTGTCAGATTCAAAGTAAGACGATCACTATATCTCTTCAAGAAAGTGGTGCATGCCCATCTATTTGCACACGTCTCTTTCTGCATTCGTAGTCATCGAAATTGAACCTTCCCCTTTACGTTTTCCTCGTCCTTAATCTCCCCTTCGGTTCGAGAAATGTGTACATTCACGTATTTCTTGATCTACGAACAATAACAATCTCATCCCTTCTTTCTTTCTTTCCAAAAAGGGCACCTTCCCCACGCCGTTACATCTGCTTCACCAAGACTTTGGGCGCCAACGACATGGCCCAATCTTTGATCCTCGACTCAGCTGAGGCAGCGAAGCTCGTCATAGATCCCAACGTAATCGCAAGGTATTCGCCCAACGGGACTTACTCAGAGGACATAGGCGAACAATTTAGGGTTTACGACATTCTGAAGAATGCCTACAAAATGCAATTAGCGGTCAAATGCTACTACTCGCCTCCAACGTTCTACCTCAAAGGAGAGTGGAACGAGTTCGTTTCGGCCCGCGGAGCAAAACCTGGTGGGAGAGTATCGTTGTACAAGAACGTCGATGTTGACGTTGGGTTTCGCTATGTTATGAAGGTTTCGAATCCTTTGCCTTCCATCCCAGAAGATGATGATGAGGAAGAAGTTGATGATGAGAAACTCGGGGGAGATGATGAGAATGCTATAGGCTGCAATGCTATGTGAAGTGAAGATGATGGTTTATGTTGATTTGATAAAGAGTGTACGTTGTTTAGGGTTTCTTTCTATGCTGATATATGTTCTTTCATTACCCATCTCTATTGGGCTTGGGTTTTAGTTTTACAGTTCGATATAAACGGATAATGATTCAGTAATGGTTTCTTAAACTGTGTGTCGTCACTAAATGTCAACTTAACTGAGAGTCAGAAGTAGTGTTAACATTAATACTTTATTTTTTACTATATTGAAATAATAGGAAAACTATATAGCGAATGCAATGTCATTTATAACATATATAGCATCCAATATTAGAAACTATTGCCTCACAACAACTTAAGAAGAAGCCACAAGAGTATAATTCTGAAATGTACACGTTGATTGATTCACTACCGTCTACAGCTAGCATAAGGGCATTTTAGTCTATTCTATGGTTATTCAGTACAAGTTGATTGTATGTAATAAGTGAAGGGTCAAGCAAATGTACATTTAACTCTCTAATCTTCAATAAAAAATCTCTCCAGACTTTCTCTTCGAGATTCAAAATTGCTCACAGTTGTTCACAAGAAACTATTTCTTAGTTTCGCAATATGGTATCAGAGCGTTAAAAGAAAAAGAAAAAAAAAAAATCTCTGCTGCGAGTCGAATTCATCATCTTTCGCTTTCAATTTCTGTTCATCGACCGATTCTCAAGAATTCTCTGGATCTGCATTCTTTGGTGCCAAGATCTGTTAGTTGCTGAAATTCCAGATTGTTGTTCGGCGATTAAAGTTCAAGATCAAAACGTCTTTCGGTTGAAGAACACAGTAATGACTACTTCGGAGAATAATAATCGAATTTCAGAGACAACGATCTCTGTTCTTGATGATCAACTCAGCCCATTCTTCCTTCACCATAGTGATAATCCCGGCCTTGTGTTGGTTCACCAACCACTCACAGGCGATAATTATGCCTCGTGGAGTCGCCCTATATCCATGGCATTATCGGTGAAAAACAAGCAAGGTTTCGTGGATGGGACAATTAAAAAACCAGATGAAAAGGATCTGAAGAAGACATTGGCTTGGAAGAGGAACAATGACTATGGTGATATCGTGGATTCTCAACTCGGTATCGAAAGAAATATCAAGCACAGCGAGGGACGTTTGGCTAGATCTACAAGAAAGATTCCAAGAAAGTAATGCACCAAGGCTTTACCAACTTCGAAAGGACTTGATGGATCTGTCACAAAACCAATCCTCAGTAGGATTGTATTTCACTAGATTGAAAACGTTGTGGGATGAATGGAATAATTTCAAGCCATCTTGTTCATGCGGCCAATGCACTTGTGGAGGTCTACAGGACCTTAAGGCATTCTCTGACAAGGTTTATGTACTCACTTTTCTCATGGGATTAAATGAATCATACTCACATGTGAGGGCGCAAATTTTCTTGATGGAGCCAACGCCTTCTATAAATAAGGCCATGTTTTCAAGAAATTCACAATATTCTGGTAAAACAGATTCAAGAAAAATAGCCCTTTCCTTTCAAGAATGAAGGAAATCGACCATATTGCACACATTGCAATAGGCCTGGCCATACGGTGGATTCAAGCCACAGAACAGATCTAGTCCACCTACTTTCAAAGGACAGAACAAGGTGAGAATTGCCTGGGTGAATCAAGTATCCACTGATCAGCCTATTGATACTGGTAATGACATGACTCAAGATTCAGTCAATTTAGCAGAAAGCTTTGGCCAGATTCAAGCGCAACTACAACATCTTCAGCAGTTAATCAATTAGACAGGACAGAATCATGGGCCACGCACCACTGCAATGGATAAGTCTGAAGGTATATGTTTATCTTACAGTTTGCCTACTTTTTTTCTAAAAATGATTGGATTGTGGACTCGGGTGCTTCTAAGCATATCTGCTATCGATCAGAGTTATTTGATCATTTAGATGATAAAAATGCTACATATGTTACACTGTCGGATAACTCACGCGTACAAGTTCATCAGTCTGGTAATATAACTTTTGCCAATGGTCTCACTCTCAAAGATGTTTTGTATATCCCTCAGTTTAGATTTAATTTAGTTTCTTTGAGTTGTTTGACAAAACATGATTTGAAGATCACTTTTTTAACTGATTGTGTTGTCCTTCAGGATTCAACACAACAGATGATTGGGAAGGGTAGATTAATACAAGGGATCTATGTGCTGAATTCTGCTGATATTCGTTGTACTAAAGTGCTTTCTGTTCATAATAAAGTGTTTGCTGCTAGATCTTTATCGAAGGTTTCACTAGGTGTTTGGCAGAAAAGGTTAGGACACCCTTCGTTTAAGAAACTAAGTGTGTTGAAACAAATTCTGAATTGTAATGAGAAAGCTGATGATAATGTTTGTAAGATTTGCCCTTTGACAAAACAAAATAGACAGTCATATTTCTTGAATCCAAAGATCTCTTGTTCAGTATTTGATCTTGTGCATGCTGATATTTGGGGACCTTTTAGTATAGAATCACACACCAATCACAAATTATTTATCACTTTAGTTGATGACCATTCAAGATTTACTTGGATTTTTCTTTTAAAACACAAATCAGAAGCAAGAAATGCTATAATTTTCTTTTTTCGAATGGTTGAAACACAGTTCAAAGGTAAAATAAAGACATTCAGAACAGATAATGCAAAGGAATTAAACTTAGCAGACTTCTTTTCCGAAACAAGTACTTTACAACAATTCTCTTGTGTGGAGACACCACAACAAAACTCTATAGTTGAAAGAAAGCATCAACATATCTTGAATGTAGCTCGATCTTTACTTTTTCAGTCTTGTTTGCCTATTAGTTATTGGAGTGAATGTGTTCTTACAGCTACTTTCTTAATCAATAGAACACCCTCAAAAGTATTACAAAATAAATCACCCTTTGAAGTACTTTTTCAAAAATCGGTTGATTATTCCTATTTGAGAGTGTTTGGTTGTCTTTGCTTTGCTTCTACTCTATCATCTAACAGGAATAAGTTTGATCACGGACCAAGCCATGTGTGTTTTTAGGCTATCCTAATGGTATGAAAGGATACAAGCTCCTAGACATACACACAAGAGATGTTTTTGTTTCTAGAAATGTTGTTTTCCATGAACAGATTTTTCCATTGTCGGACAAACTGGAATATGGTATTAATCCAGTTACAGATCCTTTCTCTGATCTTGTACTTCATACGATGACACTAGACAAGTACCATTCAATAATCAGGTTGCACAAGAAAACCACGATAGGGATGTTGGAGATGGGCAGCAAAGTCAGAACAATAACATCAGTGATACGCATCAGCTGGTTCGAAGATCTAGCAGGCAAAGAAGAGCGCCATCCTACTTGCAGGAATTTCATTGCAATAGTTCCAACACAACTGTGGCATCATATCCTTTATCTGAATATGTCTCATATGATAATTAATTTCCTCACTATAAAAATTATGCGATTTGTTCTTCAGCTGATGAAGCGCCAAAGTTTTATCATCAAGCAATTGTGAGTAAACATTGGAGAGAAGCAACGGCTGAGGAGTTAAAGGCAATGGACATCAATGAGACTTGGGATGTGGTTCCTCTACCACCAAATAAAAGACCTATCGGCTGCCGTTGGGTCTACAAAATCAAACACAACTCAAATGGCGACATTGAAAGGTATAAGGCTCGGTTGGTAGCCAAGGGCTACAACCAGGGGGAAGGTATCGATTACATTGAAACTTTTTCTCCCGTAGTTAAGGCCGCAACTGTCAAGATCATACTTTCTTTAGCTGCATCGAATAAATGGCATCTTTTTCAGCTTGATATAAACAATTCATTTCTTAATGGGGATTTATTAGAAGAAGTATACATGGACTTGCCCTCAGGATACTCTCTTTCCAGTCATATTAAATCAATATAATAACTTGGTGTGTCGTCTAAAAAAATCCACATATAGCCTTAAGCAAGCAAGTAGACAATGGAATTCAAAATTTTCTCAAGCATTGTTGACTTTTGGTTTTAGGCAAAGTCAATCTGATCACTCACTTTTTGTCAAGGGAGAAGCTTTAGATCTTATCATTCTTCTTGTTTATGTTGATGACGTTATAATGGTAGGTCCTAATATGAAAATTATTCATGAAACTAAGCTGCATTTACAAAAACTGTTCAAGTTAAAAGATTTGGGAAGATTAAAATTCTTTCTTGGTATAGAGATTGCACAATCCTCCGCGGGATTACATCTTTCTTTGAGGTTGTATGCTCTGAAATTATTGGAAGATACCGGTTATCTTGCTGCAAAACCAGTGTCCACGCCAATGGAACCAAAACTACAACTTCTAAGGACAGAATGGGAAGCATTATTTGATCCAACTCAGTACCGAAGTATCATTGGCAGATTGTTATACTTAACTTTCACCCGTCCGGATATTTGCAGTTAACAAGCTGAGTCAGTATGTTCCTGATCCAAGAAAGCCTCACTTAGTTGCTGTTCACCATCTACTTCGATACATCAAGGGCACTTCAGGGCAGGGGCTGTTCTTTTCAAGCTCGTCTGATTCGAGGATCAAGGCATTTTCAGACTCTGATTGGGCGTCATGTGCGGATACTAGGAAATCAGTGACGGTTTTCTGTACATTTCTTGGTGATTCTCTCACTACTTGGAAATCAAAGAAATAAACCACCGTCTCTAAGTCGTCCACGGAGGCAGAATATTGAGCATTAAGCGCCTTAACAAGTGAGGTCTTGTGGATCAGGCAACTTCTTACAAAAATTGGATTGAATCAAGAACATGTACCTCTGTTGTTCTGTGATAACCAGTCAGCTATCAAGCTAGCCTCTAATCCGAAGTTTCATGAACGGAGTAAACATATCGAGATCGATTGCCACTTCACCCGACATCACTAATTCAAGGATCAATTAAAGTGCTTCCAGTTCGAACTACTCTTCAACTTGCAGACATGATTACTAAAGCTTTGCCAGCCACGTCACTTCACAATATTATGTCCAAGATGTCTCTTCTCAATCTATACAGTCCATCTTGCGGGGGCCTATTAGAAACTATTGCCTCACAACAACTGAAGAAGAAGCCTCAAGAGTATAATTCTGAAATGTAAACGTTGATTGATTCACTACAGCTAGCATAAGGGAATTTTAGTCTATTCTATGGTTATTCAGTACAAGTTGATTGTATATATAAGTGTAGGGTCAAGCAAATGTAATTTAACTCTCTAATCTTCAATAAAAAATCTCTCCAGACTTTCTCTTCGAGATTCAAAATTGCTCACAGTTGTTCACAAGAAACTATTTCTTAGTTTCGCAATATGGTATCAGAGCGTTAAAAGAAAAAGAAAAAAAAATCTCTGCTGCGAGTCGAATTCATCATCTTTCGCTTTCAATTTCTGTTCATCGACCGATTCTCAAGAATTCTCTGAATCTGCATTCTTTGGTGCCAAGATCTGTTAGTTGCTGAAATTCCAGATTGTTGTTCGGCGATTAAAGTTCAAGATCAAAACGTCTTTCGGTTCACAGTAATGACTACTTCGGAGAATAATAATCGAATTTCAGAGACAACGATCTCTGTTCTTGATGATCAACTCAGCCCATTCTTCCTTCACCATAGTGATAATCCCGGCCTTGTGTTGGTTCACCAACCACTCACAGGCGATAATTATGCCTCGTGGAGTCGCCCTATATCCATGGCATTATCGGTGAAAAACAAGCAAGGTTTCGTGGATGGGACAATTAAAAAACCAGATGAAAAGGATCTGAAGAAGACATTGGCTTGGAAGAGGAACAATGACTATGGTGATATCGTGGATTCTCAACTCGGTATCGAAAGAAATATCAAGCACAGCGAGGGACGTTTGGCTAGATCTACAAGAAAGATTCCAAGAAAGTAATGCACCAAGGCTTTACCAACTTCGAAAGGACTTGATGGATCTGTCACAAAACCAATCCTCAGTAGGATTGTATTTCACTAGATTGAAAACGTTGTGGGATGAATGGAATAATTTCAAGCCATCTTGTTCATGCGGCCAATGCACTTGTGGAGGTCTACAGGACCTTAAGGCATTCTCTGACAAGGTTTATGTACTCACTTTTCTCATGGATTAAATGAATCATACTCACATGTGAGGGCGCAAATTTTCTTGATGGAGCCAACGCCTTCTATAAATAAGGCCATGTTTTCAAGAAATTCACAATATTCTGGTAAAACAGATTCAAGAAAATAGCCCTTTCCTTTCAAGAATGAAGGAAATCGACCATATTGCACACATTGCAATAGGCCTGGCCATACGGTGGATTCAAGCCACAGAACAGATCTAGTCCACCTACTTTCAAAGGACAGAACAAGGTGAGAATTGCCTGGGTGAATCAAGTATCCACTGATCAGCCTATTGATACTGGTAATGACATGACTCAAGATTCAGTCAATTTAGCAGAAAGCTTTGGCCAGATTCAAGCGCAACTACAACATCTTCAGCAGTTAATCAATTAGACAGGACAGAATCATGGGCCACGCACCACTGCAATGGATAAGTCTGAAGGTATATGTTTATCTTACAGTTTGCCTACTTTTTTTCTAAAAATGATTGGATTGTGGACTCGGGTGCTTCTAAGCATATCTGCTATAGATCAGAGTTATTTGATCATTTAGATGATAAAAATGCTCCATATGTTACACTGTCGGATAACTCACGCGTACAAGTTCATCAGTCTGGTAATATAACTTTTGCCAATGGTCCCACTCTCAAAGATGTTTTGTATATCCCTCAGTTTAGATTTAATTTAGTTTCTTTGAGTTGTTTGACAAAACATGATTTGAAGATCACTTTTTAACTGATTGTGTTGTCCTTCAGGATTCAACACAACAGATGATTGGGAAGGGTAGATTAATACAAGGGATCTATGTGCTGAATTCTGCTGATATTCGTTGTACTAAAGTGCTTTCTGTTCATAATAAAGTGTTTGCTGCTAGATCTTTATCGAAGGTTTCACTAGGTGTTTGGCAGAAAAGGTTAGGACACCCTTCGTTTAAGAAACTAAGTGTGTTGAAACAAATTCTGAATTGTAATGAGAAAGCTGATGATAATGTTTGTAAGATTTGCCCTTTGACAAAACAAATAGACAGTCATATTTCTTGAATCCAAAGATCTCTTGTTCAGTATTTGATCTTGTGCATGCTGATATTTGGGGACCTTTTAGTATAGAATCACACACCAATCACAAATTATTTATCACTTTAGTTGATGACCATTCAAGATTTACTTGGATTTTTCTTTTAAAACACAAATCAGAAGCAAGAAATGCTATAATTTTCTTTTTCGAATGGTTGAAACACAGTTCAAAGGTAAAATAAAGACATTCAGAACAGATAATGCAAAGGAATTAAACTTAGCAGACTTCTTTTCCGAAACAAGTACTTTACAACAATTCTCTTGTGTGGAGACACCACAACAAAACTCTATAGTTGAAAGAAAGCATCAACATATCTTGAATGTAGCTCGATCTTTACTTTTTCAGTCTTGTTTGCCTATTAGTTATTGGAGTGAATGTGTTCTTACAGCTACTTTCTTAATCAATAGAACACCCTCAAAAGTATTACAAAATAAATCACCCTTTGAAGTACTTTTTCAAAAATCGGTTGATTATTCCTATTTGAGAGTGTTTGGTTGTCTTTGCTTTGCTTCTACTCTATCATCTAACAGGAATAAGTTTGATCACGGACCAAGCCATGTGTGTTTCTAGGCTATCCTAATGGTATGAAAGGATACAAGCTCCTAGACATACACACAAGAGCTGTTTTTGTTTCTAGAAATGTTGTTTTCCATGAACAGATTTTTCCATTGTCGGACAAACTGGAATATGGTATTAATCCAGTTACAGATCCTTTCTCTGATCTTGTACTTCATACGATGACACTAGACAAGTACCATTCAATAATCAGGTTGCACAAGAAAACCACGATAGGGATGTTGGAGATGGGCAGCAAAGTCAGAACAATAACATCAGTGATACGCATCAGCTGGTTCGAAGATCTAGCAGGCAAAGAAGAGCGCCATCCTACTTGCAGGAATTTCATTGCAATAGTTCCAACACAACTGTGGCATCATATCCTTTATCTGAATATGTCTCATATGATAATTAATTTCCTCACTATAAAAATTATGCGATTTGTTCTTCAGCTGATGAAGCGCCAAAGTTTTATCATCAAGCAATTGTGAGTAAACATTGGAGAGAAGCAATGGCTGAGGAGTTAAAGGCAATGGACATCAATGAGACTTGGGATGTGGTTCCTCTACCACCAAATAAAAGACCTATCGGCTGCCGTTGGGTCTACAAAATCAAACACAACTCAAATGGCGACATTGAAAGGTATAAGGCTCGGTTGGTAGCCAAGGGCTACAACCAGGGGGAAGGTATCGATACATTGAAACTTTTTCTCCCGTAGTTAAGGCCGCAACTGTCAAGATCATACTTTCTTTAGCTGCATCGAATAAATGGCATCTTTTTCAGCTTGATATAAACAATTCATTTCTTAATGGGGATTTATTAGAAGAAGTATACATGGACTTGCCCTCAGGATACTCTCTTTCCAGTCATATTAAATCAATATAATAACTTGGTGTGTCGTCTAAAAAAATCCACATATAGCCTTAAGCAAGCAAGTAGACAATGGAATTCAAAATTTTCTCAAGCATTGTTGACTTTTGGTTTTAGGCAAAGTCAATCTGATCACTCACTTTTTGTCAAGGGAGAAGCTTTAGATCTTATCATTCTTCTTGTTTATGTTGATGACGTTATAATGGTAGGTCCTAATATGAAAATTATTCATGAAACTAAGCTGCATTTACAAAAACTGTTCAAGTTAAAAGATTTGGGAAGATTAAAATTCTTTCTTGGTATAGAGATTGCACAATCCTCCGCGGGATTACATCTTTCTTTGAGGTTGTATGCTCTGAAATTATTGGAAGATACCGGTATCTTGCTGCAAAACCAGTGTCCACGCCAATGGAACCAAAACTACAACTTCTAAGGACAGAATGGGAAGCATTATTTGATCCAACTCAGTATCGAAGTATCATTGGCAGATTGTTATACTTAACTTTCACCCGTCCGGATATTTGCAGTTAACAAGCTGAGTCAGTATGTTCCTGATCCAAGAAAGCCTCACTTAGTTGCTGTTCACCATCTACTTCGATACATCAAGGGCACTTCAGGGCAGGGGCTGTTCTTTTCAAGCTCGTCTGATTCGAGGATCAAGGCATTTTCAGACTCTGATTGGGCGTCATGTGCGGATACTAGGAAATCAGTGACGGTTTTCTGTACATTTCTTGGTGATTCTCTCACTACTTGGAAATCAAAGAAATAAACCACCGTCTCTAAGTCGTCCACGGAGGCAGAATATCGAGCATTAAGCGCCTTAACAAGTGAGGTCTTGTGGATCAGGCAACTTCTTACAGAAATTGGATTGAATCAAGAACATGTACCTCTGTTGTTCTGTGATAACCAGTCAGCTATCAAGCTAGCCTCTAATCCGAAGTTTCATGAACGGAGTAAACATATCGAGATCGATTGCCACTTCACCCGACATCACTAATTCAAGGATCAATTAAAGTGCTTCCAGTTCGAACTACTCTTCAACTTGCAGACATGATTACTAAAGCTTTGCCAGCCACGTCACTTCACAATATTATGTCCAAGATGTCTCTTCTCAATCTATACCGTCCATCTTGCGGGGGCCTATTAGAAACTATTGCCTCACAACAACTGAAGAAGAAGCCTCAAGAGTATAATTCTGAAATGTAAACGTTGATTGATCCACTACAGCTAGCATAAGGGCATTTTAGTCTATTCTATGGTTATTCAGTACAAGTTGATTGTATATATAAGTGTAGGGTCAAGCAAATGTAATTTAACTCTCTAATCTTCAATAAAAAAATTCTCTCCGGACTTTCTCTTCGAGATTCAGAATTGCTCACAGTTGTTCACAAGAAACTATTTCTTAGTTTCGCAATATCCAAAAAACATAGAAAGAGATGCCAGTAATTCACCAAGAGTTTTGCTGAGTTGTGAAATTAATAAAATTTATCACATTGTTCTCAAGAGAATTCCTATTGTCATGCACGTTGTTACCCTCGGTTTTTATCGATCCCGTGGCAAAATAACCAATCGGTCACAACTAACTTAAAACCACCCCGCGTAAAGAACGATTCCTGGGTTCAGTATGGGCCCCGGGCCCATTAGGATAGCCATGAAAGTGGGGCCCTGAGCCCACTAACGTACGCTCTAGAGTGAAGCATCCCAGAATCACTCCAAGATTCCTTGAAAAGGAAGCCCCGGGCAGTGCCCAGAATGCCATCGATCAGTTACCACGAGGAGGTGTATTCCCGAGGCGCCCCCCTGAGTGAGCTCCCACAGAC
Source organism: Craterostigma plantagineum (assembly GCA_027422505.1). NCBI lineage: Eukaryota > Viridiplantae > Streptophyta > Magnoliopsida > Lamiales > Linderniaceae > Craterostigma > Craterostigma plantagineum. Next base: position 7,260,982 of record JAPQWV010000015.1, read on the forward strand.
AGGGATAGCTGCCCTTCCCAGGGCGGCCTGAAGACCACTCGGGCTTCATTCCCGAGAGACACCCTAGATAAGCACATAGGAGAAGAAGCTCGATCTCTTCGGGGACGATCCCTGATGCCGGGTATAGACACCCTGCCCGAGGAACAGGGCCTCACGACAGGAAACCACCACGATCCCATCACGCTGCCACCAACAGAACGTGTGAGACAAACCGCTGACGACCGAGCGAGCCAGAGGAATGAGGGATCGTGGGAAGATGGGAAACCGAAGGCGGGCTCGAGCCCGGGAAATGCGGAACGTGGGGTCAAGCCGTCGCAAACTGCCGAGATAAGGTATGTTTATAGGAAGTTATAAATACGGTGAGACACCCCTAGGGTGCGCCAGTCATCGACACCGTTTTTTCTAGCACTTAACCATTTTTTCAGAACTATCATCACCTTTACATCATTCTCGCATGACATTCTTACTAATTTACACCTGAAATACGGAAACTAACCTCTTGACTAAGGCAAGAGGGAAAATGACCCCCCACGTTAATCCTGTTTCCATACCTTTTCAAACAGAATTCGCAGCGAAGTAAAAGCGGGAAGAAGCTCGTTAGTCAATTCGCGCGGTAGGTCATTTTTCGACGGCATCACACGCCAAATTGTTCATAAGGAGAATTCCTATTATAAAAATATAGATTAAGAATAAAACAACATGACGGTTATTTTACTACGTCTCACTGAGCATCTCCAACCGATAAACTCAATCGCAAACTCAAATCCATTTTCAAATGCAAAATGTAGTAATTATTCTCCAACTGATAAACTTACTTTCAAACTGAAAGGATTATTTTTGAAATATTACTTGTAGACCAACTTTTATAATTTTTGAATAACATATTTTGTAACTTCACAAAAAAATATTTTAATAACATATTAAACTAAATATAAAAAAATATTGTTGGCAATTTTATAATTCTAAAAAGTTATATATTTTAATTTATATTTATTTTTTATAAGGATACTTTAGTTATTTAAACAAATAAAGGACATTAAATGAAATTACTAAATATAGAATGCATATTATGCGTTCAGTCGCATTTATGCGTTTAGCGGGGGGAAGAGAAAGTACAAAATCCATTTTGAGATTGGTTTTTGGATTCGGTTTGAGTGATATTAGGATATTATTTGGGTTTTGCCGTTCGAGAATGTCTCACTTAGTAAACTTCCAAGTTAATTAGGGTTTTGTAGCCGCAAGGCTTTTATAGACCTACACTTTAGTTCACACGCCATCTTTTCCCCTTTCTCGTTAGCTCACCTTCGTTCACCGATGCCCTCCATCGTCTCTCTCTATAGAGAGGTCATCTCCTTCCCTGAAACAACTCTTCTCCTTTCTCTACACTCAACAGACTAAAATCTATTGGCGATGAATCCTTTCTTGAGACCTTCAGCGCCAGGTTCAGAGAAGTACGTACTCATCAGTTTCTGTTTTTGCATGTCTATCTTTATGTAATCGTATGAATTCTGATCATATCACTGAAATCAAATGCCCCCTTTCATTTTCTTGGTACGTCTTTTCCTTTGCTCAATCACTGCATTATTTCTTCTGTAAATTGTAAAATGTGCCCTTTTTTTGTACGTACCAATCAGTTAACAGCAGTCCCTTTCTTGTTTATTGCACGTCTTTCTGTAATCGTATGAAATTGTATCACTAAAAATCAAATCTTCCCCTTCCATTAATTTTCTGGGTCTTTTCCGTCTGATCATCATCAATCACTGCACATTATATTCTTCAAGAAAAATATGCCCTTTTTTTCATTTTCTTGATTCAATTAACAATGCCATTTATTCTTCCTTCTCTCCAAAAGCCCACCTTCCCCGCGCAACTTCATCTGCTTCAGCAAGACTTTGGGAACCAACGACATGGGCCAATTCTTAAAGATCGAGGCCACCGAGGCCATGAGCTTTGTCGCTAACCAAGCGCAATCGGAAAGTACCCAGCAAACGCTACCTACTCGGAGAACATAGGCGGCCCAGTTAGGGTTTTCGACGATCTGAACAACGCCTACACCATGCAGTTAGCAGTCGACTGCTGCTACTACTCGGACCCAATTTTCTACCTCAAAGGCGAATGGTATAAGTTCGTTCTTTCCCGCGAGGCTAAACCTGGGATGGTTGTTTCTTTTTACATGTACCCCAACGAGACTTTTGGTCGCTACTACGTTGTCAACTTTTCGTCGCCTTGGCTGGATTCTATCCCTGAAGAGGACGACGAACTTGGAGCAAAAGCTGAGAAACGAAGGGTAGACGACGTCGATGGTGGTTCTTCTGGCGCCTCGGATGGTGGTAGTAAGAAGCTGAGGTTGTAGAGATTTGAGATTGGTGCTAACGTGATGTGAAGATTTCATATGTTTTCTTTTACGGTTCCTTAGTTTTATTAGGTTCTTGAAAGAATTTTATTACTCCGCCTGTTGGGCTATTCAGATTTCCTGAAACTGCTGTGGTAGATGGGCTTTTTTGTGGTCCGAATTTCGAACGAATCGGGTCGACCCGTGGGGAATTTGGACCCATTTCGAGTAGACGTTTGCTTGTTCTTACTTGTAGTAGTAGACGTAGACACTCATCATATTGGTTGGTGCAAGAAAAGGCCAACAACGTCACAATAAAGAAGATAAGCAGCACAACATATGTAAGAGCATTTAATTGCGATGAAAGGCTATTTTCAAGGGCGATGGCTGACGTTTTTCACGGCTATCAGATTGATCTGTGGACATGTGTCACTAAATGCCGACCAATTTGGAAAAAATACTGTTGATATCATTGGACTCATATACGTCAATACATGCATAAATATTGAAACTAAAAGACAAGGAAAAATTGCCCCAGAAAAACAGGAAAAAAATCAATGTGGATTTCAGTGTTTTCCAACCTCCAGCTTCCAAGTGTCACCCTTTAAAGGAAATTGCTGGAAAGAAAAAGAAAGAGAAGCTAAAAGACTAATAAACAAGTCACACCATCTTCTTGATATGGACGCATCTTCTCTGACTTGATTTGCGTAGTCTTTGAGCATCCTTTCACGATTCCCATTTATTTTAAAATAATGATTCCCCATTTTCTTTACTAAGATGGATCATCATTAATCTCCCCCATCTCAACTCTTTCTTGATTCAAAATATCCCCTAAAGTTGGCTCCTTTTTTTCTTTATCCACTTGATTATGGCCGATGGTCATCATGTACAAATAGAAGTGGAGAAGGAAGAAGTAGACAAAAACACCCCTCTACTGATCAACAACAACCAACAAACAACAACCCTAGAATCATCGAACAAAGAAACAAATTTGGACAAAACCCTTCAAAGATTGGACCTTTTCCTATCTTTGCTGGGATACAAGCAATCTTCGCTGCCCAGAATCTTACTCTCTTGGTCCCTCTTCTCTCTCATCGGCGTCGTCTTGCCCATCGCCACGCTCGAGCTCTTCACCTGCCCAGGCTGCGTCAGAGGCCAAATCAAGAACTTCGAGCTCGGAATCGTGGTTTCTCAGGCGAGCCTCGCCGCCGCCTCTTTGGTCTGCATCTCCCACAATCTGAGAAAGTACGGCATCAGAAAGTTCCTCTTCGTCGATCGCTACAGCGGCCACGTCGAGCGATTCAGCGACCAATACGTTCAGAAGATCTCAGTGAGTAAACAGATCCTCTGTTTTTTTCCCGCTTGTGAAATCTTTTTCAAATCGGCCCTTATTTTTCCAGGAATCCAAGCGACTGCTGCTCATATGGGTCGTCCCATGTTGCCTCCTTAAGACCGCCGGCGAAGTCGTACGGCTCAGCTACGGCCCCACCGAGACATGGTGGCGGTCAACGGTGGTGCTGACCGCCTCTGTTTTCTCATGGGCATACGTGACAACTGTATTCCTCTCCGCCTGCATTCTGTTCCACGTAGTCTGCAGCTTGCAGGTCATACACTTCGACGATTACGGTAAACTCCTCGAAAGAGAGCCCGACGTTTTAGCCCTTCTGCAAGAACACGCAAGGCTAAGATACTACCTTTCGAAGATCAGCCATAGGTTCAGAATTTACCTCTTATTACAGTACCTCATAGTCACCATTTGCCAGTTCACAACCCTGTTTCAGACAACAGAGTATAATGGGATGGACACCTTCATCAACGGTGGAGATTTCGCCGTAAGATTTACGACCCAACTTTCGTCTCTTAGGCGTAAAGATTATGACTTTGTGTTTGTTCTGTTTTCGTGTTAGGTGTCTTCGATAGTTCAAGTCGTGGGGATAATCCTTTGCTTGAATGCTGCTGCTAAAATATCGCATAGAGCGCAGGGAATTGGGGCTCTGGCGAATAAATGGCACGCTTTGATGACTTGCAGCGCTTCTGATTCGTCGAGGCTTTTTAGGTCGAATACGAACGGAAGCTTCTTCGAAGGGGGCGATAATTTGGGCGGCGGAGATTACTCAGAGAGCGATTTGGAGTCGCTCGATTTCACGACGGCGCCGACGAATTCTCAGCTCGCTTCTTACATGTCTTCTTACCACAAGCGGCTCGCGTTGGGTAATAATCATTTCCACATCTTTCCGCACGTTTCGAAGGATTTTTGAGTGTCGGGCGGTACCGAGAAGCCAAATTGGCTGTAGAGGGAGTATTTTCGCAAGCTTGTTATATGGCATGTTTAGGTTGCTTTATCTTCTATGACATGAGATTGGGTTTAGTTCCTATGTTTTTTTCTTTAACTTATTTCACAAGATTTAGAGTGTTAGGCAGTACTGAGAAGCCAATTGACAGTAGATGGAGTAGTTTCACAAGCTTGTTATATGGCGTGTTTCTGTTGCTTTATCTGTATGATTTGAGATTGGATTTAGTTCCTATGTTTTTCACTTATTTCGCAAGTTTTGAGTGTTAGGCAGTATTGCGAAGCCAATTGGCGGTAGAGGGAGTAGCTCACAAGCTTATTATATGGCATGCTTCAGTTGCTTTATCTTATATGATGTGATATTGATTTAGCTCCTATGCTTTTCGCTTATTTCGAAAGATTGAAATTTAGGCAATAACGGAAAGTCAATTGGCAATAGAGGGAGTAGCTCACAAGCTTTTATATGACATGTTTCAGTTGCTTTATCTTATATGTGAGACATTGGGTTTAGTTCCCGTATTTTTCACTTATTTCGAAAGCCTTGAAAATTCGGCAGTATCAGAAGCCAATTGACAATAGAGAGAGTAGCCCATGAGATTAGTATATGGCATCTATCTCTCAGTTGTATTATCATGTGAGATTGGGCTTAGTTCCTATGTTTTTCACCTATTTCCAAAGATTTCAACCGTTAGGCAATATCAGAAGACAATTGACAATAGAGAGATTGGCACACAAGCTTATTACGTATATATTAAATGTTTCAGTTGCTTTATCTATCCGATGTGGGATTGAGTTTGATACAGTTCAACAGTTTTCTTACCCCTTTTTTTTTTGCTATAAAGTGATGTATCTGCAGTCGAACCCTGGGGGAATTACGATATTCGGATGGACGGTGGATAGAGGTTTGATCAACACGATATTCTTCATTGAACTTTCGTTGGTTACGTTCGTTCTCGGCAAGACGATAGTCGTCACGTCTGAGTAAAGGGTGAGCGCAATGCGGCATATAAGTGCGTATTTTTTTGTGTAAAGCATCCGCCGACGGGTTTCATTCGTCGGCGACTTCGTTTTTTTTTTTTTGGGGGGGGGGGGGGGGGCGGCTTCGTTATTACCATTTTTTTGTTCCATGCCGAGGTGTAAGTAAGGTAAAAGCCATGTTCAGTAAGGAAACGCATCATCGTCTGTGCATATATGTATACCAGAATAATCTAAAGCGTACATTTAGCAAGGCAAAATTTATATATTCAGATAACAAAAACAATAGGATAAGCGTACATTACTCAGCGTCCACAAATTACATCCATTTAGATCGATTGGTTGGTAATTATCGCCCGTACGTTTTTTCACAAGACAACCTTTGGCAAAAGAAGCCATTGTGTTAGAAAATTCAATCATAAACAGAAAGCTCTCTTCTTCCATAGAAACACCTTGGAGAGAATCTAAGGGAGAAGAGATCGAAAATATAGTCCCAATGGAAGTATTCAAATCGAACGATGGGCTTTTGTGGGCCGACCAGTGGGACCCAGAGCCCATTCCGTCCGAGACCGCGGACGACCCGAAGAAGAAAAATGGATCGGGGAAGAATACGTTGTGTAAGAAGATCATGACCCTCAAGTGGATCAAGGTCTTTACCACCAAGAAATCTCACAGTAATAATACAACGGAGAGAATGTAATAATTCGTGCTTATTATCTGTCGTTTTCTTTTCGTTCCATCTGTGTGTCGTAGGTGTGATGAAGATGATCATAGATGTTCATTGCTTTGATATTTTTGGGGAAGTAATATATAAGAGCGATGCCAATCATGTACACGTTCTCGTTTGCTACTGTTTTGTTCTTGTAACCAGAAATACTCGGAACTAGGAAGAATGCATACGAGTCGAGCACGAGTCAAATTTGGCTCCTCGAGCTCAAAGCTCGGAAAATAAAACTAAAAAAAGAAAAAAAATAGTGCAAAAGGTATGCATGCACTTTGGAGCAGCTACGTTAAGCTCGAGATCGAGTTCGAGAATCGAGAGCTTCAAGATTGATGGCTTATGGGCTTTGGGCGAAAGTCATAGGATCAAATTTTCTGGCTACTGAATGATGCCTTGAGTGAGCCTGTCAATACATATTATATAATGAATAGTTTTAATCATAAAAAACATGTGGTATCATACACATGTTTTACAGTTGATGAGATTATAAGAACTTGCACAAGTCCCCCATGCGAGAAGTTTACATATGATGGCACAAGTTACAGCAAACAGCAATATTTATTGGTACAAAGTAACACACAATTAGTTGCCAAATACGATACAACAGATAAATCTCACACAACACACAAAATGAGATGAGTCTGATCAAATGATAAAATGCTGCTAAAAAGCCCAGGCAGAAAGCTTGTAATGAAAACTGCTCCAACCACAACAACATTCTTCAACTATCCGCTCGACAATGTTCGACCACACAAAACGCTCCAAACACCATTGAAAGTAAACCCTCAACAACCCTTCTTCACCCCCTCACAGCAGAGGACTTTTTTCCAAATTTTCCCATTTTCTATCCTTTTCACGTTTTTCATTTTTTTTTTTCATTTTTCCCACAATCCACAAAACGCCGGCCCTCCGTGGAAATGGAGCCTAGCAAATCTAATGGGGTCGAAGACGAACGGCAGCCCATATCACCAGTGCTAGTAATAATCGCCGATCATCAGTTAAAACCTGCTACTCCTCGACGCTAACCTGCTGCCCTTGAGGCTCCACGTCCTGCCCGGGAAATCTGACCGGCGACGGCCTATAGCAATCCGAGCAAAGAACGTCCAAGCAGAAAGTCTCCTCAAAAACCCTCTCGTCGATGCACGTCCCACACTTATCGCACCTCGGTATGCACATCTTGCAAGCCCTGCAGGCCCGGGCCGGGCCCTTGGCCCGACACCCCTCGGCCGGGCAGTCGTAGACCAACCTTACCTTGTCGCACCTCGGGCACTCCTCGACGTCTACGGGGCGGTCCTCGTCTTCGAAAGTTAGGTATACGCTCTCCCACCGATGGTAGTGAGGCCTTCGTTCGCTTTGGGGATTTGTCTTTCCATTGCTGGCCAAGAACGACTTTAGATCCTCGAGTTGCTGGGATTTCACGACGTTCAGCCCGGCGATTCTGACGAGGTTTATGCCCGCGACGCCTTCTTTGGAGTTGTGGGCTCGAACGACGTCGAGGATTCCTTCGACGCTGAGGCGTGTACATCCAGGAACGCATAGCTGCGAAGAAGAATCATGGGTAGAATGAGTTGTTGATGATGTTAGAATGAAATGAACTGATATGGTAAAAAAGATTTAGGAAGAAGTATGGATAAGATAGTTCATGGATAGATGTGCTCTAAAGCTCTAAAAAATTAGTTAAGGTGAGCACAAGGTAGCTGTTACCACAGAATTACATATAGAGCAACTGAGAATGGATTCAATTTCAACTACAGGTCATTTTTTAGAGTCACCAGCGTACTTCAAGCAAATCTGCATAAAAAGGTACAGAAAAATTAAGATACCAACCTTTGTTAATCGTGGGTTAGCTTCCAAAACGCGCCTCAAGCCATCAACGGTGACTCTGAGGCACTCCACCAAGCTCAGGCACTGAAGATCGCCTTGAGCCCTGCTAGCCAATTGCACAAGAAAATCGTCTGTGATCTTCTCATTGAGGGGTTGATCGATGTGGATACTACACCACAGCAATGCGTCGCCTCGAACTCTTTCATACAAAGATTTGCAGACTTTTTCCATCGACAGACGATCCTTCAATCCTAGATATTTGAGAGCAAAAACCAAACCTTCATGGGGCTCTGTTTGAAAATTAGTAGAACAGCTACTAATTTCATTGCTTGATCCCACTATATGACAAGGATTGCATGATTGTGTTAAGTTAAAGTCACGGTGGTCGAATGCACCCTCCATGGCCCTCTCCATCCTACTCGGGGCATTCAAATTTTCAGCAGACTGAGAATTGTTGGTGAGACGATGGGATTCAAACTCCTCAATTACATGATAACTTGGGAATGAATTCGTACCATTATCCAGTTCTCCAATTTGCATTTGCGCCGCAGCAGCACGGCTACTAATTCTATTGCTTGATCCCATGATATCTCCAACATTGGATGCTTGTCTCGACTTAAAGTCATGGCGGTGCAGTGAACCAGAATTATCTTGGTTGGCCCCATTAACACTGTTCTTAAAATAGCGTTCATAATCACTGCAAAGATCCTCAAACAATCCCGATATGGTTGTCACAGTAGTCTTTATATTATCCATCTCAAATGGATCCTCTGGCAAAAGCTCTGCAATATCGTTCGAAATCGAATCAGGCGATCTGTAACCTTCAACAATACCCGGCCTGCCATAAGCTTCCCAAAAGTTCTCAGGAATACCCTCAAGGAAATACCCATTCACATTCATGGGTGACGCCAAATTGTCCTCAGACACGTGAGGTAGATATGAGGGGAAATGCGAATAATTCAAAGCCATCTCAATATTTATACGGCAAAATCCAGATCCTTGTAGCTGTCTCTTCTATGATCGATCTCTTTGTATTCTTTCCTCTAGATCACAATCTGGAAACGCAGAAGAAAAACCAGTTTTTTTTTTCTATCTAGTATTGTTTTCTTTTATCTCCCAAACCTTAGGCAGACTAACCTACAAAAATTTCCTCTAAAAGACTCATACCTCGATTTCCATGACGCTCCAAAAACTTCACTGAAATTTAATGTTTTTTTCTTTTCCAGAAAGGAATATAGAAAACAAAACGACAAATCAATCTCCTCACGTCGAAGAAAAGAACAAAAGAATAATGGGAAGCTAATCAACAAGGAAAAAATAAGACGAAGGGAAAGAAACCAATCAACCAAACCAAAGGGTGGTTCAAAAGAAAGACAAGTATCTACGGATTCAATCCGCATTCAAAATCCCAAATCAGCCCAGAACCAAAAATCAAAATAATCAGACCCAAAATCAGAAGATGAAAAACCTGATCCTCCTTCAAAATCCAACCCTAAGTCAACTTCTTATCACGCCACCATTAATCGATCTAGATTAAGAGAGAGATATCGAGCGCTTGACCCGCACAATCAACGTCTTGTAGAACGGGAAGATCGATAACACGCTTAAAAGACACACAGACTTTGTCTGAAATTGTGAACACAGATTAGGTATTGCTGTTAATAAGGCGAAAATTGACACGTGTGAGCGAATTAGGGTGAAATATATTGAAGGCCTTCGTTTCCCTCGTGTTTCGAGGGGTAGTACGAAGGGATAGGCTTCACTTTAGGGCCAAAACATAAAAAGAACGAAAAGTTCTTCTTACCTACCTTTTAGATATGAAAGAAATATGGGGAAAAAAATAAATATAAAAATTGTATACCAATCAAATTTAGTATATATAAATCAATTTAATTTGTTAACATCCATCAAAATTATGGATTATATTTCAATAAGTTAAAGGGGATTCAACACTTAAATACTTAGATGAATAAAAAAAAGACCAGTCCCCTGTCAGATTAATCTTTTATGGAGGTACCTAGTTGAAATATTTTTTACGGATAGGTACCTAACTGATGAAAATACCCTTATAAAAAGTTATCTATTACAACTTTACCTAGTTTCTTATAAAATGGATTAAAAGTAAAAAAAAAAAAACAGAAAATCTCTACACACCATCGAGCAAACACACAACCTCTACGACATTCTTCCCCAAAATCTTTCTGTACTTCCCGAATCAAGCAAAGAAGCTTCTCTCGTCGCAACTGGCCATCACCACCGTTCTAACGCCACTCGAACTCGTCGCAGTCGTTCACCGAGAAGGAAGTTAAGTAAGTTCTGTTTTTAAAAAAAAATCGTGCATTGTCGTTGAATCATTAGGTGCCTGTTTGTTATAGGTTGGGATAGATGTTTCGGTTAATGTTCGTAACGATTTGTGCGTGTTTTTTCGAATAGATCGATTTGTTGTGGTCGATTTGGATTTTTTCAAATGACTTAATTTACTGTAGCCGATTTGGGTTTTTCCGAGTTGCATTTTTTTTTGAATAGTTCAATTTACTGTGGTCGATTTGAGTTTTTCTGAATGGATCGATTTGTTGTGATCAATTTGGGTTTTTTCGAATGGGTCAATTAGTTTTGGTACTACATGATAATTTGATGTTGCGTGTGAAATCTGTGGAGAATCAATAGGCATGTATCTAGTACCATTGCTGTTATTCCTTGAGTTTTTATGGTGGTTTACCTTCATCACGACTTCTGATATGTAGTTGAGATGATCTAACATTTGTCCGTCTGTGTTTTTATAAGGATTGGTCAATTGATTTGTGGATATTGTTAGGTTTCGAATTTGGTACTCATTATGTTGATTATTTGGTACTACATGATAAATTCATTTGGTACCATCTGTTTGGGCAAATTGGTAAGCCGTGTGTGAATAGAATGGTACTGCTTCTTCATTACTCGCTAATAGTTTCGTTTTTTTGCAGAAATAGCACCAAATGCACCGCGGAACACATATGATCTTTCTTCCAGGTGCCGTCCTTCTCTTTGGATCTACTATAAGTGTGTGAATAAAATGGTATTGCTAACAGTTTTGCTTTTTTGCATAAATGCCCACGCGTAACAGATCTGATCGTGCTTCTATGGTTGCTCGCATTTTACGTGACGAGCACAGTTGTATGCTTGATCTGTTTGGTTAAGTTACTTGAATATGTTGTGAGACTGTTTGGAGACTTTGTTTATGTAGGTTAACTTCTTTTGAGTTGGGGATGAGACCGTTTTGAGACTGTTTGGAGTTTGTTCATGACTCAGTGATATTCGTTTGTTGTGTAGTTCTGTAAATCTGTCCGTATATTATGCAGTACCGTAGGTTTTTATATTGCCGTACCTTTTCTTTTACATACAGAGTATCATAATATGCAGCTTAACCGTACCAGTATGTACAAATATATCATACCAAAACAAAAGATATGAAGAACCTTGTCTTGTATATTACCGTACCACATCTTTTACACGGAGTACCAAAATGTGCAGCTTAATCGTACCATTATGTAAATATATGGCGTACCATACACAGAAGATATGAAGTACCTTGTCTTTGATATTACCGTACCAGAACTTTTACATACAGAGTACCTTAATATGCAGGTTAACAGTACCACTGGGTATATATATTAAGTATCTTGTCTGTTGTACAGTAAGGTACCTTATCTTGTACTTTAAGGTACCTTATCATTTACATATACCGTACCATAATCTGCAGCTTCACAGTATCACTATGTACACATATAAAGTACCTTAATATGCATGTATACCGTACCATGTGTTGCACAATCGAAATAAATCGATTCCTAAGCTAGTCGCGTTGTTCTGCGTGATTTTGACAATATCTAACAATAATCAAATGACTAAAAAATAAATAAAATTTCGCACATGTAGGACTCACCTAATTTAAGATCAAATAGATCATATTAAGTTGTAAGATGTTCTTGCTTCTATCCTTATATTCTAATGAATGTTGGAGTTGGAAGGTTTAATTCATGCTTGTAAGGCCTAATGCACCTATTGATCTGAAACGTAACTAATACTCTATATTAGTGTTTTAAGGTGGTTCCAGATGAAAAACTAATTCGTACGAACTCGACAAATACTAACCCTAGTATACCGTACCACATATTTAAGGGACGACGTACCTTACATTGCTTTATTGGAGTATCTATTTTTTTTGTTTTAAGTGTGGACACGGTTGTAGTACCCAAAATTACATAAGACATCAAACATTTTACTAAAGCCAATGACATGTCAGATGAGCTGTCTTATTGATTTAATACCTCGTATTTCAAAAGAGCTGTCCACTCATGACTGAAAAACGTTATAAGTATGTCCATTCATGACACAAAATGTCAGAAATTGACTCTTTCTTTTTCCACATCAACATCTTTTGAAATGCTTTATTTCTGACGAAATTACCCAAGTCTTAAATGAAACTTACTTTAATTAATACGGTACCTATTTCTGGAACTATGCAATACCCTCCGTGGCATGTTTAGTGTACCTTATTTGCCTACATTACAGTACCATTTGTGCATATATTATGGTACCAAACTGGTATATATTATAGTACCATGTTGGCATTTATTACGGACCATGTGTGCATATATTACTATTACCATGTTGGCATATATTACGATACCAAACTGGCATATGCTACACCAAATGAGCATATATTACAGTTCAAATTTGCATACATTATCGTACCATGTTCGCATATATTACAGTACCAAACTGCAATATATTACAGTACTAAATTTGCATACATTATGGTACCACGTTCGCATATATTACGGTACCACATTTACATATATTACAGTACCAAATTGGCATATATTAGGGTACCATGTTCGCATATATTACGAAATTTGCACATATTACAGTAGCAAATTGGCATATATTACGGTACCATGTTCGCATATATGACGGTACCAAGTTGACAGGAACGGATTACAATAGGCGCCGGTTGTTGAAAACAACCGACACCAATAATTGAGCATAGGCGCCGGTTGTTGAAAACAACCGACACTAATAATAGAGCATAGGCGCCGGTTGTTTGGAACAACCGACACCAATTGAGTAGATCGGTGGTGTGGACGGAGGCGTCCTGAGGTGAAAGGTTGGTGGTTCGATGTGGGCGGTGCGGTGCGTGGTGTAGGTAGTTTGGGTGGTTTGTGTTTGGGCATCCTTCGTCGACGACGCGCTTGTTCTGCCGAAGATCAATTTTGGAGCGAGATGTCATTCCGTCGAAAACACAGGGAGTTAATTGCACTATCATTTATACTTAAGGGGAATAATTTTTTGGCATATATTACAGTACCATTTGTGCATATATTAGGTACCATGTTCGCATATGTTACGGTACCATATTTGCATATGTTACGGTACTAAATTTGCATATATTACAGTACCATATTGGCATATATTACAGTAATAAAATGACATATATTACGGTACCAAATTTGCATATGTTACAGTACCAAATTTGCATATATTACAGTACCAAATTGGCATATATTACGGTACCATGTTGGCATATATTAGGGTACCATGTTCGCATACATTACAGTACCAAACTAGCATGCCGGGAATCGATATTCGACCATCTTCTTTGGAGGGATACATATATATCGATAAGCGTCGTTGCTTCATTGATTAATAGTAAGGAAGACTCCCTTTTATACTCACACATTGCAAATAACGTCCCGCCACCAACCGAATTTGCAGACGCCATATTTTCAGATAATATGGCAACCTGTATAAATGGTACGCTGTATAGTTTAGATTGGTACTGCATAACAGGACATTTTGGTACCGTATAGACAGGTTACGTGGTACGTAATATAAATACACAAAGATATTGCATAACATAAATGTCCAATCGGACTGTATAGCATAATATATTTAGGTACAGTAAAACAACAAACAATGGTACGTAATATACATAACAAATGGTACGTCGTAACAGTTCTAAAAAAATCCGAAATCTCGATGGATTAGCCTCAATAACTACCAAATCCTAACATTACACCCTTATATCGAGCTCTTGGAGCGCATTAAGCTCCCGGATTTGGGATAAACCTTGAACAAACGCGTGAAATCGATTAACCAAACCCTTTGCAAAAGAAAAGCTTACCTGACAATATCAAGACCCAAAATCGAGAACCAACTTTCAAGAGGCTCGTCGATCGTTGTCTGGCGCCGGAACGAGCGGAAGGAGGTGATCGGCAAGACGAAAATTCGTCGACGGGGATGGAGCTCGAATTTTGCAGACAAAAAAACTGAAAAAAAATAAGGGTATTTTGGTAATCTTAGGTGATTAGGTACCTAAGTGTAAAATTTTTATTCAAATGGGTACCTAGCTATAAAATATATCTGACAAGGGACTGAAGTGACTGTTTAGTTTTCTATTAGGTATTTATGTGTAGATTCCTGTAAGTTAAAAGAGAATATTGATTTCAAAATATCAATGAGCAGCTTATCGCCAAGTCCCAAGTAAAATTAGCAATCTCGATTCTCTTGAGTTGCTTGATTGCAATTTTTTCATGCTAAGAAGATAACCTCTCATTTTTTATACATTCATTCAGCATAAAATGAAGCTCTTATTAAAAATCGAGGAATCGCTCCTTAAACCATAGATTGACGAGTTCGATTTATTCCACGTTAGACCAAAACCAATATCATAATCTCAACAGCTCTTGAGAAGAATATAAAACAACACATAATACAACAATCTTTCTTTATTTTTTTTTTTCCGTTCAACTTCTTACAAATACTAACTAGTAACTAGGTAGCTAAAAATTCCGGTAAGGACAAAGAAAATTTAGTTCAAGAAGAACGAGCCCACAGCGCCAGCCATGGCAGCACCGCCGACTAAGGTGGTGGTTCAGGCTCGTATACCGGCCGAATCGCTGCCCGGCCCGGGGGCAGGAGCCAGGTTGGGAAATACCCTGTCGTCCGAGACGGGGCTTCCGACGGGCCTGCATCGGTGGCTTCGCCGCTGACCGTTCCAATCACATTGTCGTAAGCATTGGGTCGCTCGGAGAAGTCGGGCGGCTCGGGCCTTCCGAGCCCGTTTCCATCGAGCCTGAGGTGGGGCCGGTGGCTGCGACGGCGGTGAAGAAGACAAGGGATACAAGGAATAGGACAGCTTTTCTTGTCATCATTTATTTCTTGAGAATATTTGTTGATTATTTTTTTTCCTTCTCTTTTTCTTTTATTGCGTTGCTTGTTGTAGGAGGAGAAAGTGGGAGTAACAAGCAGATGCAGGCGGGACCAAGGAATTTGTGAAGGAGACCTATTCTTATATGAGGAAATAAATATCGGTGGAAAAACTCTTCACCATCAGCTAACTTAGTGGTGTAATAAAACTTGCCACAAAAAAAAACTAGACATTGATGGATGATTTGATTGTCCTAACTAATTCGTATATAATATATGCCCTTCAACAACATAGAGAACTCTCAAGTTCTTCACAACATCATATATATATGCCCCAAACCAGCAATGTGGTTTAATGGTTCTCTATTCCTTAGAACTGAAGTATGTTAGCCATAATATCGAACTTTGACATAACGTCGATTAGGGTTGCAAACGAATCGAATCGAGTCGAATACCACCATATTCTATTTGTATTCTTTTATTTTTCGAATATTCATATTCATATTCTTTTATTATTCGAATACTAAAATTGTTTCATATTCTATTTGATAATATATTCGCATATAATTGCGAATATTAGAATATTCTGATACGAATAAATTTTTTTTCAGGAAACCTATTTTTACAAAACATATAAAGCAAAAAGAAAACTACGTAGTGGATGAAATATGTGGTTACGACATAAAAAGAAAAATGTAGCAAAACATATCATTAGTTTATCCAATACATCATATGAAAGCACAAAAAAATCTTCATCGATAAATTCCAACAATAATTGTTTTCCTTAGCTTGCTTCATATTAATATGTTAGTTTAACTACAAGTATTTATAAATATATATTATTTAATATATTATATTATTCGAATCGAATATTCTAAAAAGATTCGAATCGAATATTGTCATATTGTATTCGTATTCTAAAATTATTCGAATCGAGAAAAATATTCTTAATCGGATTTGATATTCTAATATTTCGAATCCGAATCTTAAATTTTGAATCGAATTTCAAATCGAACAAAAAGATTCTGTTCATTTGCAACCCTAACGTCGATAATAACATGGTGCACTTTCATTACAGTTCAACCAGTGTTTAAAAAAAGGGTCTATCGCGCGCCACGTGGCGCGCCGTATCTGAAATGCTCTGACACGTATTATATTTAGCGTTTTTATTTCTTTTTTCATAATAATAAAAAAAAGCTTTCTAGGGCGCAGGCAGACAAAAAACATAACTATATATCAATAAAATTGGGTCCATTTATGTTTTCGGCTGATTATAAATTGAAAAATATATATATATTTATCATTTGGGCCTATTTTATTGTTTGGTTTGTTATATTCATTTTAATTTATAATTTATATATATTGTAATCTCAAAATCCGACCAACAAATTGTACTTATTTTCTATTCCATCAAATTTGTGGAGAAATAATGATGATTTTGTAGTATATTTATATTCTATACATAATAAAAGTATATATTTACACTATAAATCAGTTCTCACGCAATACGCAGCGCTATTTACGCTACACTATATCGCAGTTAAAACGCAACGCATTACGCAGTACGCATTTTAAAACATTAGTACAAGTAAGTTGAGGCTAATCTAAATCTAATGATTGATCAAGGAAGAGTTCATAAAAGTAAATATATAAGACGTAGTAAATAGTAGTCGATAATACCGTTGATTATAGAAGAGGCGCGGAAACACCCATATTTCTAGAGCAAAAAAAGTACGTCGAAGTGGAAAAAAACAATTCAAGATGTAGGAATCGGCATTTAAATGAGTACAAATTGGCCATTTACAGACGCACATAGATATATAAGTAGCTAGTAGCTATCAACCTTTACACGTGTTTTTTTAAAGAAAAAGGGCCTCCCTAGACTTGCCCAACCGCCGGTTAACTACGGTTGGCGGTTAGACGCGCCGTCTAACCGGCCGGGGGCGGTTGACGGTTAGCCGCCCCCGGTTGACAAGTTAGACTAACCGGTGGTTGACTAACAGCCGGTTACGGTTAACCGGCGGTTCATAACCGGCGGATTTAACCGCCGGTTGGCTCTACTTTTTTTTTTTTGAAAATTCAGCTTTGAATAATGTTCAGTGTATTAGTTTTTCAAAAGTCGAATTATATATCTAAATGTAGTAAATTTGTAAGTCACTTTATGAAAAATGTATTACAAGTTACAACATTTTATGAAAAACTAGATTACAAAATTATTGAATTAATTACAATACAATTATACAATACATTAAATTAAAATAAACTATGGTGAGAAGTTTTCCGTCTCCGTCCAGCTCCGGTCCGATCTCCGCAAATCTTGAAGTACCGGACGTCAGCAAGTGCAGACGGGGAAGCAGCGAATGATTTCAGGAGCGCTGACGAATCAACTCAACTATCAATTATGATCCGTCAACGCATCCTGAAATCACACGTTGCTAACTTGATTGCACTTGCCACTTACCGAAGCCCCCATTCTTCGAAATCTTCTTCCCTTTGAAAAAGACTTACAGCAAGTGCAGACGAGAAAGCAGCGTATGATTTCAGGAGCCTTGATAAATCAACTATCAAGTATGATCCGTCAAAGCATCCTGAAATCACACGTTGCTAACTTGATTGCACTTGCCACTTACTGAAGGCCCTCTTCTTCGAAATCTTCTTCCCTTTGAAAAAGACTTACAGCAAGTGCAGTGCAAGTGAGAAAGCAGCGTATGATCTCTGGAGCTTTAACGAATCAACTATCAAGTACGATCCGTCAAAGCATCCCGAGACACATGTTGCTAACTTGATTGCACTTGCCACTTACCGAAGCCCCTCTTCTTCGAAATCAAAATCTTCTTCCCTATGAAACACAATGCGTAAACATAAGTTGCATTAGATGTTTAATTAAAAAAAGAATAAAAATTAATTCAAGAGCTAATATTTACTTATCTTTTTCGGGCTTCGTTGTCGTAATCGGCTTGTGCAAATCTTGAAGTACCTAAACATAAGAATTTATTTGTTAGTTATAAACGTTACAATAATTTAAAATTAAAAAGTTAATACGACGATAAACTGAGATTGAGATGGATACTTATCTTTTCGGACTTCGTCATCGTACTCGGCTTGTGCAAATCTTGAAGTACCTGAAAATAACAATTCATTAGTTAGCCATAAACATAACAATTATTTGTACAAAAAAAATATTCAAGAGTCAGAGACTTATCTTTTTTCGGGCGTGTTTGTTGATGTGGAGTCCACGCCTCGCCGAATGCCTCTAATAATCCTCGCCGTCGCCGCTTGTCTCTGTGCCGGTGGTGTCATCGAAAAGGTCGTCGGACGAGTCGCTGGCACGCTCATCTTGGGTGCGATACTCAGCTCGAGTCCAATCATCGAGAAGACATTGGTACTCGAGGTTGTCGACACCCAAGTTCACGCTTCTTGCTCAAAGTCAGACTGACCATTCTAAAAGCATGCTCCACCGCGACGGTCGAAACCGGGACGGCAAGGATCTCCCGAGCTATCCTCGCTAACGTTGGATACGTTGGCGATACCCTCGACCACCATTTAAGGACGTTGAAGCTATCGTCGTCCTCGATCTCGAAAATCGTGTTCATGAAGTTATCGAGTTCTATGTAGGGGTTTTGGGAGGACCTTGGACGTTTGTTTGCGTTGAGGATGTCGTAGTAGTCCGCTACTCGTGAAGATCGACTACTACTAGAAGTAGATTGACCGCGCCCCGAGCCCGATCGAGACTGGTCATGACCGAAATCGGGCTTATACTCTTTAAAGGGATCCTTTAAAGACTCATACGCTATATCAAGTACGCTCTGCCAATAAATGCTATCGACGGTACGTCACGACAATATTTTCGTATAGTAGCATTGTAGCAGTCTACCCGTACCCTCTAAACGCCATCTCGGATCCAATATCTTCGCTATAAGGAAGATATCCGGTAACTAAAAATTAATATTTGAGCAACTTGGTAGTCATGTTCCCAACGGGCTCGCCGACTACTGGATCAAACTGAAGCCCGTCGAGTATTGATGTCGGGTAATATGAACCCGACATCGCCTCAGTGGCGTCGTGAAATACTTGAACTATCTCACATAAGCTGTTGCACGGGTCCCACATCTCTGTAAGTAAATCGAACGATAACAGTTTGTTTTCGGCAAAGAAGTCGCAGAGTTGCTGTTGATATTCCATCGAGCCACACATTGTAGGTGGAATTCCACCTGGTGGGTACGTCTAAACTAAACTTCTTAGCCGGAACATCCTCTCTAGCGCAGAAGCGCTTCCATTTCTTCCATAAAGAAGGGTGCCGCCTCAGATAACTGGTTGCGTAGCGTATAGGCTACACTTGTTCCTTTAAACTAACTAGAGAGTCTTGCACACAAAGGTTAAGTATGTGGCAAAAACAACGCACGTGGAAAAACCGTCCTCCGACTGACGTTGACAATACTCCTTCAAGCGTTCTATGCTCGCATTTTTTGCGCTCGCATTGTCGAACGATACTGAAAAGACTTTGTTGAGTACCCTATACTCCGATAAGGTAGTCCCAAGCTTGATCGCAATGTTTTGCGCCGTGTGCGCCTCATCGAACTCCCTATACGCGATCAAACGCTTTTGTATCGTCCACGAATCATCGACCCAGTGGCATGTCACGCCCATGTACGATGAACGTTGCCAATGATCGCTCCACATACCGGAGCAAATTGACACATTAGTTCCTAAATTACCTAATATACCTACTAAGTCGCGCTTAAGCGCGAGTACGGTCTTCCTAGTGTCCCGCATAAGTGTACTCCGCGAAACTTTCTTCGCCTGTGAGTTATATCATATATGTCGTTTTGACCAATGTTCGTAGATCGGATCATCGGCAAACAGAAAGGGAAGATGCTTCGCGGCTACGAACTTCGCAAGCTCGCGGCGCTCAACGTCTTCATTGTAATGAAACAAAGTCGTTGCGCTTCCGCTTCCGTCGGCGGGGACCGAAGCGGACGAGTCCGTTCCGCCGAACATTTGAGTTTGGTTTTGTCCTATTCCTAACTTAGTCGGGTGTTTCGAACGGAGATGGGAATTCATTGACCCATATCCGCCCCCCTTTTTAAAATTATATTCCTTACCACAGTAGTTACAAATAGCTCTAAATTGGTTACCTATACTACTATGTACCTTTTTGAAGTGTACCGCGAAGATGTCCGACTGTAGCCTCCGGACGGCACCGGTCTGCGTCTGCGTCTGGGCTTCCGCATCCGCCTTCGTCTGTGCGGCATGCGAGCTATCTCCCGGCGACGGTTCGAACCCGAACGCGTCCTCGTTGATGTCGTCGCTGAGCACGCCAGCGATATCCAACAACTCGTTCGGGTCGTATAGTTGGTAGTCATAGTCATCTTGCGATGAACTACCAACGACTTGTTTCCCTTTGCTGCACCTCGAACTCGATCCACTAGAACTACGTTGACCACCACGATCCATCTGAAAATATACTACTACACACGGACACGAAAAATAACGTTAGATATAAAAATGAAAGCGGCAAAAATAATACCGACTCCGACAGGCGACACGGGCGGCGGCGGGCAGCGACGGTTGTCGGCAGCGGTGGACGGGCTATGGCTGGTGGGCAGTGGGCGGTGGTGGCCGGTGGCGGCCGGTGGCGGTGGTCTGGTGGTGGTGGTGGGCGCATGGCGCGTGGTGGCGGCGCGTGGGCGTGGTGGTGGGGTGGTGGTAGTGGTCGGTTGTGTTGGAGGTGGCGGACGCGTGGTGGCGGGCGGTGGTGGTGGGCAGCGGGATCTAACGGAAGGTGGGGGCGGTGGTGGTGGCGTGGGGGCTGGCGGGCGTGGTGGTGCTGGCGGCGGCGCGTGGTGGTGGTGTGGGGTGGGTGTGGTGTGTTATTAGAGTGAGAGATTGAGAGATAGAGAGAGAGAGAGAGAGAGAGAGAGAGAGAGATTGATTGAGAGCTAGAGAGAGAGATTGAGAGATAGAGAGTGAAAAGAGTGGTGTGTGGGGGGTGGGTTTTTATGAAAATTAAGCTTTGGAGCCATTGTAACCGCCGGTTAATACGGTTAACCGCCGGTTAGTCCGGTTAACCGGCTGCTGCAACGACTTTTTTCCTCTTTTTTTTTTTACATTTTCCAACGGTGGCCAAATTCAAAACTCAAATTTTGAATTTTTTTAATAATCTAACCGCTGGTAACCGCCTAAGCGGCGGTTGGCGACCAACCGCCCCGGACCCGCATTTTACAGTTGCCGGTTACGGTTACCGGCGGTTCCGTAACCGGCGGTGGTTGAATTGGGCATGTCTAGGCTTCCCAATGATAAAGCTGTTCGGTAAGTTTCAATAGTTGAAAACGATAAAAGCTGATTTCCTATGTAGGTTAATCAATATTATCTCGTTTTTTTTTATAAGTTCTAACTATTGATGAGCTTTTTCAAGGGGTGTTTATAATACTCCACTTAATACTTTCCAAAAATTAGTGGGCACGTAGATTAAGAAACTATAATTTTTTTAATATTATAGTACACTTTTAAGGAATGCAGCGAGAAAACTAATTAGCGGGCACGCAAATTAAGAAGCCTTTTTTAACTATAAATGGTGTAATTAGTTTAATTATTGGAATAATTTTTTACCGAAAGTAGAAATGAGAAGAATTATGTGGGACGCCCGAAATAGAAAGATGGAAAGAAATAAGTGGGACAGAGGAAGTAACACTTTTTCTTGTTATGATATTTTCACTACAGTGACGTCCGAACTAGGGGTGACCGTCAGGTATTCGGGTTTATCCCGAATCTGATAGGGTTCGGGTAATTCGGATTATTTATCAGGTATCGGGTAACCCGACAAACTCTTTTTAAAAAAATATATTAGTTTTTTATACATATACATTAAAAAATATATAATTACATACTTCCTCCGTCCCAAACCATTTTATACATTTTACTATATCGAGCGTCCCGTTCCCTTTTGTACATTTCCTTTTATAGCAAAAAACTACCACAAACAATCAATATAATAATAATAAATACTCTTAGACGTGTCATATACACTTTTCACCTTTTAATTGTACTATATTATTAAAATATTCAGTTTCTTAAAAATCGTGCCATAGGCCAAAGTCCATAACCCTTTGGGACGTAGGGAGTATATAGATGTCAATATCTAATGTGAGTGGTGTTAAAGTTTTAAATAATATTTCGATTGATTTCTTATTTCAATTCATACTTAATAAGTAATATTTTATTATCAATGCATAAATCATTATAACAATTTAAAATATATTCTCAAAATTTTATAATTTAACACATATATATATATATATTATTTTTATTGAAAATAAAACATCCAAATATTATAAGTGATATTTAATATATAATATGGATATTTTGATATATTATTATATTTTTAGTTATAAGTTTCAATTCAAAATCGGATACCCGACGCTGGGCACCCGAACCCGATATATACCCAACAAGCGGGTACCCATCGTAGATCGGGTCGGATTCGGGTATTGAAAATATTAACCCGAACTATCCGAATACGAATTACCCGAGACTACCCGACCCGATGCCCAACCCTAGTCCGAAGTGATCATCTCCCCATCCAAGAGTAAAGACGAACTTAATCCATGAGAACGACGCTGTCTAGTCGCGTCCTTTAATTATTTGACTATTATTTATTGTTGATAGATATCCTTTCCTTCATTAGACTCTCTCTCTCTCTCTAAACTAGCAAAAGAATGAAGAATCTCCTCCGTTCATGGCTCTCTACGTGCCTTTCCTCCGCCGCTACCGCACCACCGTCTCCGCCGCCTAAATATCCGATCTCCGACGACGACACAGTCACACAAACAGAACCCTCAACTCAATCTTCATCATCTTCTTCTTCGTTATCATCATCGTCAACAACGATCTCAACAAACATCAGCATCCAATCTCTCTTAACCCTTCCTTCACTTCCATCTCTAACAACCTCGTCGCCGTCGTCATCTCCACAACAAGCACCTTACAACAAAGTCGTCATAACTTCCATGGTAGTAAATTCTGTCAGCCCCACAAAACGACGTCGTGAGAATCACAATAAGGTATTAGTAGCAGCAGCAGCAGTCAACGCCATGGCTATACACGATAATCTTCTCTACGCAGCTAAAGGGAATAAAGTCAACGTATACGATATCTTCAGCGAAAGCAACAGAGCCCTCGATTCCTTTGGTTCTTCAGATCCCAATTCAGGCTCGGTCAAATCTGTAGCTTTTCTTGATGGGAAAATCTTCACCTCTCACCAAGATTGCAAAATTAGGGTTTGGAAAGTAATGATCGCCGACGGCAAGAATAAGCAGCACGGCCTAGTTTCTACCCTCCCAACTTTGGAGGATCGTCTCCTCAGATTTGCTTTCCCTCGAAACTATGCTGACGTTCGAAGGCATAAGAAGAAGCTTTGGATCAAACACCACGACACAGTTTCTGGGCTCGCCGCCGCCGTGTCTGAAGACGGTGAGAATAGGCAGATACTGGTCTCAATTTCTTGGGACAGAAGCGTAAAGATATGGAAAGGTAAGAAAGGCTTAAGCTTTCGCTGCTTGGAATCCATTGACAAGGCGCACGACGACGCAATCAATGCGATTGCTGTGTCCAAAGATGGGATTATATACACAGGCTCGGCGGATAAAAAGATTAAAGCGTGGAAAAGGGAGGACGCTGGCTCCGGAAAATACGACCTGCTGGCGACGATGGAGAAGCACAAATCGGCGGTGAACGCCTTGGCTCTGAGCTGCGACGGTTCAGTTCTATTCTCTGGGTCGTGCGACCGTTCAATACTGGTATGGGAGAGAGAGGGCGGCGGCGGCGGCGCGAACCACATGGCCGTCGCCGGCTCTTTGAGGGGTCATTCGAAGGCTGTGCTTTGCTTGGTCGTCGTCGGCGCCGGAGGTTTGCTGGTGAGTGGGTCGGCGGATGGGACGGTGAGGATATGGAGGAGGGCTTATGACGACGATGAAGGGCGGAGGATGTATTGCTGTTTGGCCGTGTTGGACGGTCGGCTGCGCACGCCGGTGAGATCTCTGGCGGCGGTGGATGGAAGCTGCGGCGGCGGAGGTGGCGACGTGGTGGTGAAGGTGTTTAGCGGTGGTTTGGATGGGGAAATTACGGCGTGGCATGTTGAGATTTGTCGCCATTAATGCTAAAGTTTATTTAATTAAAAAGTGTGCAAGGAAATCGTTGTGAAGTGACCCGACAAGAATTCGAGCACGTTTTTGTCATATATTTAGATAAACTATGCATTGTAATGTACACGAAGTCGTGGGAAAAAGTAATTTATAATATTATAGAAAGATTACTCTAGTTTCTATAAGTTGATTTTAGTTATGTATTTTTAAATGTTGATAACGTCATTTGTGGTCACAGTCTCAATATCTAATTAATCACCTTTCGACATCTTTCATCCATCATGATTTGATTTTATTGCTAACAAAAAGGGTGATGGTGTAGGACCGTAGTGTCCACAATATTAAGTAACATGGACCATCTAAAGAGTAGTGAAAAAATGATTAACTCATAATTGAGCCAATAAAACAAAAGAAAAAAGATATTTTTATTTCGCATTCTTCTTCTAACATTAATATTTGTAACGTTCAAAAACTTAACGGGTATAACAATCACAAATCCGTCGAATTAAGTTAATTTTGATGGAATATTATCTATTCTATCTATTCTATTATATAAATGGTGTGAGGTGGCTATAAACTCGCATATTTGGTCTGTCACTTATTTGCAATTTAGTCCCCTCTAGTTAATTAATTACTTTAATAATTTTTAAATTACTTTTAAATTTTTTATTTATTATACTTATTGTTAGGTGAGCTTTTATTTGATATTCAACTAACGCAAAGGTCGAACACCATCACACAGCAAGATCTCTCTCGTCTCAGACCATTTCCTTTATAGCTTACTCATAGTTGTGTAGCTACTTTTGTATCACGTCAGTGTACGTGTTTGTAATCACTCCACATAATATAGAAATTCTACCCCCCGGCCCATGGACGTAGGTCATTCTGACTGAACCACGTAAATCTCGTGTTCACTGTCCAAATTTATTTTTCGTCTCCTCCATTTTTATCGTCATTTCTCGGGCAAATAATTATCGGGGATTTCCGCATATCCTAACAAATTGATATCAGAGCCAACCCGATTTATTTTTTAGCCACCATGACGATAACAACAATGTCAATTTAATAGTTAGATAGAAATGTCAGCTTTGCAATGTGGAGTCTCAAGATGGAGGTCATACTAATTCAAGACGGTTGTGAGGTAGCGCTTGAAGGTGCAAAGAAGAAACCAACCGAAATGAAAGACGATCAATTTAATGAATTGGACAAGAAAGCCAGATCGACTATTATATTAAAATCTCTCTTATGAGGATTTACAAGAAGTTGTCACGGATGTGGGTATGTGGGATGCATCAGGGCCGCTTTTTTGTTTTAGGTGGCCCTGACCCAAGTGAAAAGCAATAAAGTAAAAAATGAAAAGCTTGTTGCCTTATTTGATGGTTTAGAAAGTCGACTTGGGCCTATATGATGATAATAATAATATTTAGACCCGCACTAAATTATCACTGTGGCCCTATCTGAATATTTGTGGCCCTATTTCACGTATTAATCACTTGGGTCGAAGAAATATATGTTCAACATTGGGAAAAGATCAAGATGTTCGACGAATCATCCGAACGCTCACAGAAGTCAGATATGTTCCAGATATAAAGAGAAATCTTATCTCATTAGGCACACTTGAATCTCAAGGGTGCAAGTTCTCAGGTGAAGGTGGAGTTTTAAAAATTGCCAGAGGTGCCCTCGTCGTGATGAAAGCTTGCAGGTCTAAACTTTATATATTTTGCAGGGAACTAAAGTTACAGGTTCCGATGCAGCTTTGACATCCCCGGAGGTTGATACCACGAGATTAAGGCATATGCAACTTGGACACATGGGAGAAAAAGGCTTGACGATTCTAAGCAAGATGGGCCTACTATGCGGTCAAAGTACAGGTAAGATGTGCTTTTGCGAACACTGTATTTTTGGGAAGCAGAAACGAGTCAGCTAATTCGCCAGCAATCCATAGGACGAAAGGTACTTTGGACTATATTCATTCTGATGTATGGGGTCCTTCTCGTGTTCCGTCCAAAGGTGGTGCACGATACATGTTGACTTTCACTGATGATTTTTCAAGGAGAGTCTGATTTTTCTTAAGCAGAAAAGTGATGTAAGCCTAACATTTAAATAATGGAAAGCTTAGACAGGAAAACAGATCAAACGGTTGCTAACAGATAATGGCTTAGAATTTTGCGGAAGCGAGTTCAATCAGTTCTGCAAAAATGAAGGAATTGCTCGACATCACACTGTTTGAATGACGCCTCAACAAAATGGTGTTACCGAGCGCATGAACCGAACGCTTTTAGAGAAACTCGATGTATGATCTCCAATGCTGGGTTGACAAATGATTTTTGGGCTGAAGCTATCGCTGTAGCATGTTATATTGTCAACCGCTCGCCGTGTTCACCTATCAATTTCAAGACTCCTGAGGAAGAATGGTCAGGTACTCCTACTGATTACTCCAACTTAAGAATATTTGGGTGCCCAGCTTATATGCACATAAGTGAGTGAAAGTTAGAGTCTAGAGCTAAGAAATGTATTTTCCTCGGTAACGCTTCAGGGGTGAAAGGATATAGACTAAATCCTGATCCCAAGTCTCCCAAATTTATAATTAGCAGAGTGTTACATTTGACGAGTCTTCTATGTTACATTCTTCAAAAGAATCTACTAATTCTTCTAATAAAAAAAGAAGGATAGTGTCACAGCGAGGTGGAGCTCGAGATCAACAAAGGTTTTTCAGATGATACTGCTATGAGTTCAACAGATCAAGAGGATGAGCCAGAACCTGATTCAGATCATGTTGAAGATGAAAGCACCGAGCAGGAATATTCTACAACCAGAGATAAGGAGAGACGGGAGATTCAACTACCACATCGGTACGTGAATTTGGTTTCATACACTTTATCAGTGGCACATGAAATAGGTGGAGGCGGCAAACCTTCATCCTATTTGGAGGCAATAAACGACATAAATTCTGATAAGTGCTGGTAGCGACGAATGAAGAAATAAAGTCTCTGGACAAGAATGGTACTTGTATTCTTGTGCCGCCGCCGAAAAAAAAGAGAAAAGAGTCGGATGTAAGTTGGTTTTCAAGAAGAAAGAAAGTTTGCCTGGTTCTCACGATGCAAGGTATAAGGCACGATTAGTCACGAAAGGCTATAATCAGGTACAAGGTGTTGATATTTAATGATGTATTCTCACCTGTTGTTAGACATAGCTCTATTCGTATATTACTTGCATTCGTTACCATGTATGATTTGGAGTTAGAACAGCTCGACGGCAAGACGACGTTCTTACATGGCGCTTTAGATGGGCAGATTTATATAAAGCAACCTGAAGGCTTCATAGTTGAAGGTAAAGAAGACCAAGTTTGTTTACTGAAGAAATCCTTATACGGATTAAAGCAGTCTCCAATACAGTGGTATAAAAAGTTTGATTCTTTCATGTTGGGTCATGGTTTCTCCAGGAGCAAGTATGATAGTTGTGTTTACTTCCAGAAGTTAAATGACAGTTCGTCCATTTATCTATTATTATATGTTGATGAAATGCTCATTGCGGCTAAGAATCTTGCGGAAATTCACCAGTTGAAGGCCTTATTGAACGGTGAATTTGAAATGAAGGATTTAGGAGCAGCTAAGAAGATTCTTGGTATGGAGATTAGACGTGATAGAGGAGCTGGTAAGTTACACCTGACTTAGGAAAGTTACCTCAACAAGGTTTTGGAGAGATTTGGCATGAACGATGCCAAACCAGTCAGCACTCCTCTTGCTAGCCATTTTAGGCTAAGCGCTGCTCAGTCACCATCATCAGATGAGGAAGAAGCATATATGGCACGAGTTCCTTACTCAAGTGCAGTTGACAGTATTATGTATGAAATGGTATGTACACGTCCTGATATTTCACAGGCTGCTAGTGTTGTTAGCAGGTATATGGCTACCCCAGGGAAAGAACACCGGCGAGCAGTGAAGTGGATTCTCAGATACTTGAAGGGTACTCTAAGCCTTTGTTTGGAGTTTGGCAGAAACAGTGATACTCTCTTTGGCTTCGTCGATTCAGACTACGCAGGTGATCTCGATAAACGACGATCTCTTACTGTTATGTATTTTCTATAGGAGGTTGTGCAGTTAGCTGGAAAGCTACTCGACAGCATGTAGTGTCATTATCTACTACCGAGGCAGACTACATGGCCATTACTGACGCAATCAAAGAAGCTTTGTGGTTGAAAGGGTTATTCAGCGAATTAACTCAGAATCAGGGAGTTATTACGATTTTCTGTGATAGTCAAAGTGCGATTCATTTGACTAAGGATCAAATGTATCACGAAAGGACTAAGCATATTGATGTTAAGTATCATTTTATTCGTGATATCATTGCAGATAAGAAGGTGTTTTTGAAGAAGAACAACACAAATGATAATCCTGCGCATATGTTTACGAAGGCTCTTCCAGTTTCCAAGTTCAAGCATTGCTTGGACTTGATTGGTGTTTTAAAGTTGGTGAACTAGCCCGTTGGGGCTAAGGTCGGGACGAGATAAAGGTATTCTAAATTAAAGTGGAATTTTTGGAATCAAGGTCAAGGTGGAGATTTGTTAGGTGAGCTTGTATTTGACTTATTCAACTAAAACAAAAGGTCGAACACCACCACACAGCAAGATCTCTCTCGTCTCAGACCATTTTCTTTGTAGCTTACTCCTAGTTGTGTAGCTACTTTTGTATCACGTCAGTGTACGTGTTTGTAATCACTCCACATAATAAAGAAACTCTACCCTCCGGCCCATGGACGTAGGTCATTCTGACCGAACCACGTAAATCTCGTGTTCACTGCCCAAATTTATTTTTCGTCTCTTCTATTTTTATCGTCATTTCTCGAGCAAATAATTATCGGGGATTTCTGCATATCCTAACATTTATATCCTACATATTATTTTTGTTAACATAGTTAAAAATTATATTTTATTATATTAAACATTACAAATAATGAATCTCAAAATTGGTCAAAATTGGAAGTAACATAAAACATAGCCCACAGACGAGTGTTCGAAAAGTTATTAGTTAATAGAAAAAGTGTTTGATGGATCTCGTACTACCACGCAACTTTATACACATTTAACAATTATAATAATAAAAATAAAAAAAGAAAAAAGAAAAACGACGTCATAGGTAGAAAAAAATGAATAAACAAGCTTGTGCCACGGTCACCACTATCGCAAAAGTATTTAATAAATGATTTCATGTTGAAATTGAAATCAACGATCGTCCCACAAAAGTTGACATGTCATGTTTATTCATTAATGACCATACAAGTTTATGATCTGTTTAATTAAAGTATCAATTGGTTAAAAGACGTTATAACAAGCTTTTGGGCTGTATATGTCTGTATAAGGCTCATTTTACATATCTTACGGCCCAAAATTGATATCGAGTTTATCTATCTATCTATCTATCTATCTATCTATCTGTCTATCTATCTATCTATCTGTCTGTCTATCTATCTATCTATATTATATTAAGGAGGCCACCTTAGACTAACTGTTTTTTTTTTTCAGTTTGGTACGTTAATTTTATTCTATAATTTATAATTTACTTAAACTTTTATTTCATTTTAATTAAATCTTATAAATTATCTTTATTTTACATATATCAAAACATTCCAATAATAATATCATTTATTAAATATCGACTTTTTAACTATAAAGAAAATTATATTATGGCATCCGAATGTGCTTAATATACTATGTTAAAATACATGCGATACAGATATAATACTGTATAATCGAATCCGAACTACAGATTTAGCAGAATCTTGAAATCACACACTAAGATGCTCAAGAATACTTATCTTGAGAAGAAGAAACCTCCTGAAAGTGTTGCACTAGGGTTTCGGCCACAGACGGGGACTAGTGGTGCACAAAGACGACAGAAGGTCGGCTTTGGGCTGTTGAAAAAGGATCTTTAAGAATCAAACCCAGAACAGCAAAGAATAATACGTGTGTTCGCTGAAAATCAGAAAGAAAGACTGGAAATTCAAAATTGACGAAGGAAAAGAGGATTAGGGTTGTTTTTTTGAAGAGAGAAGGCGAGAAGCTTTCATCAGTTAATCAATGGAAAGTTCTGGGGTTTTTTGTATAAAAGTGAAAAGTGGTTTAAAAATTATTTTGTAGTCCCCCGTAAATTACAGTGGCTATCGAAGCACCTAATGCTTTTGTTTTAGCCCACAATTTTATAATTGTTGATCATTTGCACCCCAGTTATATAGAACTGGCTGCAAATGGATCTGTGGGCCAGGTAAATATTTTGGGCCCATTATCGTGACAGCCCAGTTTAGGGCTAAAATTTAACACCCCACCTCACGATGATGGGTCGAAAATATTTACCATCGAAAGTCCGTCTCTGAGCTTACTGTGGTTTTCCTTGCCGAGCGCCTTTGTTAGAATGTCCGCAACTTGGTCCTCCGATTTTACAAACTCAGTTTTAATAATACGTTTAGAGATATATTCGCGAATAAAATGACAGTCTATTTCGATATGCTTGGTCCGCTCATGGAAGACCGGATTATTAGCAATCTGAATAGCTGCGTTATTATCGCAATACATTTTTGCAGGGAGAGACATAGATATTTTCAAGTCTTTCAATAGCGCCATTATCCAAATCAATTCACACGTTGCTTGGGCCATTGCCCGATACTCGGCTTCGGCCGATGAACTTGAAACTGTTTTTTGTTTTTGCTTTTCCAAGATATAGCTGTATTACCCAGAAATACACAAAACCCTGAGACAGGTAATTGCGCACGAGGCCCAATCAGAATCACAGAAAACAGATAGTTGGTTAGTTGATCTCTTCGAAATTAGCATTCCATAACCAGGAGCAGATTTCAGATATCGTAAGATTCTAAATGCAGCAGTAACATGTAAAGAATTTGGACTATGCATGTGTTGACTAAGGGTCTGAACAGCATAACATATGTCTGGTCTGGTATTGCAAAGATATATCAGTCGGCCCATGAGGCGTTGAACGAAAGAAATGTCAGCAAAAACAGATTCTGATTGGGCTGTTGAGAATTTTGATTCTGCTGCATAGGTGTATCTTTGGGCTTGCATCCCAGAACACCAAATTCATCTAACAGATCAAGGGTATATTTTCGTTGACTAAGTACTAGCCCATCTCCACATTTAAGCACTTCTATTCCTAAAAAATATTGCAACCTACCTAAATCTTTTATTCCAAACTACTCATTGAAGACAGATTTGATTCTAAGAATTTCAGCCAAGTAATTTCCAGAGATTAGGATATCATCAACATAAACAAGTAAAAAAACACACAGTTCATTCTCAAACTTATAGAACAAAGAATAATCACTCAAACTTTGTCTATACCCATTTAGAGTTAACACTTCAGTCAGCTTCTCATTCCACTTTCGTGGGGCTTGTTTCAAGCCATAAATGGGTTTCCTTAGTCTACACACTCTATGATCATTTGCATAAAAACCATCAGGTAAGCACATATATACTTCTTCTTCAAGTTCTCCATGTAAAAAAGCATTATCAATATCAAGTTGATATACATTCCAATCATTCATCACAGAAATTGCCAACAATGTTCTAACAGTAACCATTTTTACTACATGCGCAAAAATTTCATTAAAATCTACCCCCTCCTTTTGACTATAACCTTTCGCTACTAATCTAGCTTTAAACCTCTCTATCTCACCATTTGGCTTATACTTAACCTTGAAAATCCATTTACTACCTACAGGTTTTCTATTCTTGGGCAGTTCTACTAAATCCCATGTTCCATTCCCAACTAAGGCCCTCATTTCTAAATGCATTGCTTCTTTCCAGGCAGGAATTTCTAAGGCTTCAGCTGCTGTCTTGGGGATTGCTATTTTATCTATATTGCTACAAAATACCCTATCTCCTACTTCAAGTTTTGAGAAATTCGTAACACTAGCTAAAGGATACAAAACTTTATACTTGGCAGCATGCATGGTACAATCATAGTCATCCAAGTAATTTGGTCTCCTAACATTCCTCTTAGACCTGTTCATATTATTATGATCTAAAACAGGAAGTGAAACATCAACAGAATCATGCACAGGGTCAGATATTTCATTAGCATCATTGAAACTAGAGGCATCACTATTCTGATCAGAGGACCTAGGAACAGAATCTATGATGGGATAATCATCATGTTGTTCATGCACATCAACAGACAGATTTTCATGTTCATTTTGGCATATCTCTATAAGAATATTCTAAACCTGGATCAAACAGTTCATCAAATAGCACATATGAATCATGGTGTTTATCACTAGCATCATTCACATTGGTTTTAAAGGGAAAAACTGTTTCATAAAACTTCACATCTCTAGCTGCAAATATAGTTTTTACTATCTAAATCACGTAACTTGTATGCCTTCTTATTTTCATAGTACCCTAACATGACACACTGTTTTGCTCGAGCATCAAATTTAGAATCAGTATTCAACACAGTTGCATAGCAGAGGCAGCCAAAAGGTTCAGGTTATCATATTTCACAGACTTACCATAAACAATTTCATAGGGTGTTTTACCCTTAAGTACAGCAGTAGGGGTTCTATTAATCAAGAAAACAGCACTCAAAATACACTCAGACCAATAAACCAGAGGAACACCAGATTGAAAGAATAGGGCTCTAGCAACATTCAATAAGTGCCTATGTTTTCTTTCCACTATCCCATTCTGCTGTGGTGAATCAACCACAGTAGTTTGGTGGATTATTCCTTCTACCCTAGTAAATTCCTTAAACAGATTATTCACAAATTCAGTGCCATTGTGAGACCTAAAAGTTTTAATTCTCTTCCCAAACTGAGTCCTAATCATGCTAACAAAGAATTTAATATGCAAAAACACTTCAGACTTTGCTTGTAATAAAAACACCCAAGTTGCCCTTGAAAAGTCATCAACTATTGTAAGAAAAAACCTGCAGTTATTATGACTAACTTGTTTGAAAGGACCCCACACATTAAGATGCACAAGTTCAAAGATGGATGCAGACTTATGATCACTCAAAGGAAAAGGTTCTCTAGTCTGCTTTGCCTTGTGACAGATGTCACAAGGTTCAGAAGACTGATCACCCTTGAATTTTAAAATGGGTTTCAAAACATCAAGTACAGCAGGTGATGGATGCCCTAATCTTTTATGCCATAGATCACATGAGGCAAAATGTAGTATTCTAGTAGTTCTATCATTACCAGTTAAGCATTTGTTGAAGTAGTACATCCCTTATTTCAACTCACCAGTCCCCATTATATTCAGGGACAGTGGGTCCTCAAAGGTGCATATACTGTTTTTAAAACTCACAATACACTGATTAGCAACAGCTAGTTTAGAGACAGATAAAAGATTGTACTTAAAAGTTGGAACATGCAGCACATTTCTCAGAATTATGTTATCATTCAGCAGATAGTCTCCAATTTTATTAACAGCTAGACAAGCATCATTGGGCAGCTTAATAAAAATACCATCAGACATGACATTCTTTATATTAAACAAATTTTCACATGAGCACACAACATGATCAGTAGCACCTGAGTCTATTATCCACCCATCTTTGAAATCAGAAGACATAGTGTTAATGAATGCACCTGCCATAATGTCTTGATTAGCTTCACCTTGACTCTCCTTTTCAAGCAGTTTCATTAATTTGCTGTATTGGATTATTGAGAGGTTAGGAGTTATTGTTTCTGCAGTGCCTTGATTTACTTCTGTTATGTTTGCAGTCTTATTTGTGTTCCAGGGATGATTTCTTTTAGCATTGGCAGTGTTGAAGTTGGTTTTATTAGGTCTACCAAACAGCTTAAAACACTTTTCAATGGGATGACCCTTAATGCCACAGTGCTTACAGATAATAGGATTGTTGTTAGGATGGTTGTTACCAGTGTTGGTGTTAGTGCTAAATTGAGTATTATTTGGATTCCCTATAAGCTTATAACATCTTTCTATAGGATGTCCTTTAATGCCACAGTTTTTACATATTATGGGATTTTGGTTGAAACAGTTTTGATTTGGTTTATTAAAGCTTTTATTCAGAAAAATAGAAGAATTATTATCTGATGTTTGAATTATCCCTCTATGAGATTCTTCCCTACTCACCATATTGTATGCATGCAAGACATTTGGGAGGGGTTGTTGTAATAGTATGTTACTTCTTATATGATTATATGTTTCATTAAGACCCATCAAAAATTGCATGAGTTTTTGCTCTTCACCTATACTGTGCAAGTGTGCACTTGCATTACAGGTGCAGATAGGCCCTGTGGTTAGAGCCTCCAGCTCATCCCACAGGTGCTGAAGCTTAGAAAAATATATAGATATATTGTCAGTTCCTTGCTTTAGGTTATATATTGACTGTTGGAGACTAAATTTCCTAGAGCCATCTACATTTTTGAAAGTTTTCTCTAGGGACTCCCACACTTTCGAGGCAAACTTAGCATAAGTATACATAATCCTTAGTTCATTGCTAAGAGAATTTAAGATCCAAGACAGTACTATTGCATTACATCTCTCCCAATCACTAGCTAGGTCAGAATCATCTGGAAATGGAATAGTGCCATGAACAAAGCCTACTTTATTTTTTGCTGTAAGAGCAAGAAGAACAGAATTACTCCAATATGAGTAATTCTCAGAACCTGAGAGGGTCACATTTGTTATGTTAGTCACAGAGAGATCAGCCTGACTTATAAAAAGAGGACTCCTAGGGTTAATCTTTATTTCAGGATTGTTAAGTTTGGGAGATTCTTGCGTTTCAGACTCATTGTCTGATTTAAAGAGATCCATAGTCTTAGAGGACTAATCTATAGGATATACACACAATCAGAGGATTTCAATCAGACGAGCACAGAGAGCAAATTAGAGATATTAGGGAACGAGTTCACCGTAAGATATTAAGCTTCAACACCAGAAGTTGCTGGAACTGTGACTTGGTATCAGCTTGAGAGAATAACCAGAAATATCAGCCGCACCTTCACCAAACAAATACAAAGATTAGAAATCCTTGTAGGCTAAGAATGACTCAGCTTAGCAGAAAAAGTTATTTTCTTAGACTATCGAACACAATAGTGACAGGAACAGGTCAGAGAGTGTTGATCACAGCTTAGATCTAGACAGACAAGAGATTCTTCCTCGAAATCAAAACGCAGAAGCTCAAAAACAGTGCCTAAGAGGCTCTGATACCATGTTAAAATACATGCGATACAGATATAATACTGTATAATCGAATCCGAACTACAGATTTAGCAGAATCTTGAAATCACACACTAAGATGCTCAAGAATACTTATCTTGAGAAGAAGAAACCTCCTGAAAGTGTTGCACTAGGGTTTCGGCCACAGACGGGGACTAGTGGTGCACAAAGACGACAGAAGGTCGGCTTTGGGCTGTTGAAAAAGGATCTTTAAGAATCAAACCCAGAACAGCAAAGAATAATACGTGTGTTCGCTGAAAATCAGAAAGAAAGACTGTATATTCAAAATTGACGAAGAAAAAGAGGATTATGGTTGTTTTTTTGAAGAGAGAAGGCGAGAAGCTTTCATCAGTTAATCAATGGAAAGTTCTGGGGTTTTTTGTATAAAAGTGAAAAGTGGTTTAAAAATTATTTTGTAGTCCCCGGTAAATTACAGTGGCTATCGAAGCACCTAATGCTTTTGTTTTAGCCCACAATTTTATAATTGTTGATCATTTGCACCCCAGTTATATAGAACTGGGCTGCAAATGGATCTGTGAGCCAGGTAAATATTTTGGGCCCATTATCGTGACAGCCCAGTTTAGGGCTAAAATTTAACATACTAGTTAATCATAATGCATTAATACTTAAAAATTGTTTAGTTACAACATATTTTATGTGTTATGAAAAAAATTAATACTGTTCAAATTAAGGGAGTACAAATAAGATAACTCTTGACAGACACTTGAATATATAAGAAATTCAGCCACTTAATATCGTAGACAGTTGTGTTCAAAGGTATTTTAACAATTTAAATAGTCCCAAGAGATACTTGTATAGATTGGTTTAGATTAGTGGAGGAAGTTGAAGGGTTTTTTACCTTTGTTTCATTTGACCAATATTATTATTATTATATTATTGTTTTATATAAGTAGGGAGGAGATTTTTGTAGCCCAACATTCGGCATCAGATGCGTTAAAAAGTCGTGACTTGCAACAAAAATATAACATGAATACGGTATGATGATAAATTCAACACCCTACTAATCACGCATAATAATAACTATTAGTGAATATATTTAATTGATTATAATTAGTTTCGATCATGTATATTATTATGTTTAAGTATTTAAAATTTTTTCGCGGAAAATAATAATTTTGCGTACACTAATAGCTTACGATTCACGTCATAGTAATAAATAACAACAACAACAATAATAATAATAATAATAATAATAATATGGTGACTCTATAATAATAAGGTGTAAGGACCCCTAATAATAATAATAATAATAAGTTATTCGCCACTCCGCAGATTCTTTTCTTTTCAACTCGAAACCAAAACACAAGAAAAGCGAAGCGAAATCAGGAAAATCGAAGAGCTCTGCAAAATGTCAAAATCGCCATGGGGCAAAATCGGCGCGTGGGCCGACGAAGCGGAACGCGCCGACGCAGAAGAGAAAGCGTCTCAACCTCCGCCTCCGCAAGCCGGTTTCCCTTCCCTCAAGGAAGCCGCTACCAAGCAGAAGAAAAAGACCAAATTCAGCCTCCAGGAATTCAACATGCAAGTCCAGCAAAACGACGACGCCGACATTCTCCGGCAGCTCCCCACCGCACCCAAGCAGCGGTCCGCCGAAGAACAAACTAATTTTTCAGGATTCTCCAGCTACTCGAACCGCCCTGGATTTTCATCCAATTATTCCCAGAGATCCCAGCAATCTAGGGTTTCAGATTCGGATCAGCCTATGAGGAGGCAGCAGTTTCAGTCACAAGAACAGCAACCGTCGAGAGCTGATGGGGTGGACAATTGGGCTTCGATGAAGAAACAAACCCTAACCCCGACTTTAAACCAAGGCCAATCTCAGATTTATAATTCGGGTCAGGGTCCACCTCGCCGGTATGGCTCGCTTGGCACCGCCTCGAGGGCGGATGAGGCGGGCAATTGGGCTTCTAATAAGAAGTTCGTCCCACCCATTTCTTCATCTGATCGTGGGGCAGGTACTGAATCCCGTGGCTTTGGAATGGGGTTTGCTTCGTCGCGGCCTGGAACAGAGAGTTGGGTTCGTAATGAGGGTAAAAATGAAATCGGGAATAAGGAAGAGGAAAGTGTCCGTGTGAGTAAGCCAAACCCATTTGGTGATGCAAGACCTAGAGAGGAGACGTTGGCTGAAAAGGGGTTAGACTGGAAGAAGATTGACTTGGAAATTGAGATGAAGAAAAACCAAGAGAAGGATAAGACTTCTAGGCCGACAAGTTCGCAATCGAGCAGGCCACAGAGCTCACAAAGCAGTAGGTCAGAGGTTGTAGTAACTGGTGGTGAAGTGAAGCCAAGGCCGAAGGTGAACCCCTTTGGAGATGCAAAGCCGAGGGAGATTCTGCTCGAGGAGAAGGGCTTGGAC
Organism: Craterostigma plantagineum; assembly: GCA_027422505.1. NCBI lineage: Eukaryota > Viridiplantae > Streptophyta > Magnoliopsida > Lamiales > Linderniaceae > Craterostigma > Craterostigma plantagineum. The sequence continues at coordinate 7,299,023 of JAPQWV010000015.1, forward strand.
TGGAAGAAGATTGATCTTGATTTGGAGCATCGCCGTGTTGATAGGTAATGAGTTGTTATTTGATGCGTTATTAGGTTCTAGTTCTGGTTCCTTGTGTTGTTTGTTTTGATATGATGTTTTTTTATTTAGTATAATCAGTTTTTGAAGAATCATGTTGATATGCCTAATGGATGATCTTTAAATCATTGGGGTTTTGCTTGGGGAGTCTTTATATTCCATTTGCGTGCAAGTGCTTTTGAATCAGTGTTATTTGGGTAGGAATTTTGGATACCTCTTTTTGGGGGAAGGATTGACGAATATTGCCTTATTACGTCATGTAGTGTATAAATTTTCAATGTTATGAAAAATACCATGGTAGAATATATTTCATAGCCAAAGCATGAATCATTTCAGGCCCGAGACTGAAGAAGAAAAGAATTTGAAAGAAGATATCGAACACCTGAAGGAGAAATTATCTCAAGAAACCGGCGAAGATGCGACCAGTTTGCGTGAACTCATACTCAGAAAGGAGTATGATCTTGATCAGCTTGTCCGCGAACTGGACGACAAGGTCCGTTACAGTCAAAAACTCTTTGTGAGGCAAGGTTCTGGGCCTTCTAGAGGTGGTGCTGACTTTGGCGATAAACCTATTTCTCGCCCTGGCTCATCGGGATTTCACGATAGGCCTCCTTCTAGGCCTGGACCCCACGAGGATCCTAGAGGTGGGTATCAAGATAGGCTTCCTTCTAGGCCAGGTTTGCATGAGGATTCAAGAGGCAGTATAACAGACAGGCCTCCTTCTCATGGCAGCTTTGGTGAAAGGCCTCTTTCTCAAGGGAGCTTTGGTGAAAGGCCTCCTTCCAGGCCTGGAGCATATGAAGATAATCGGGCAGCTTTTAATGAGAGACCACGTTCTAGGCCTGGAGCTTATGAAGAAACTCGAGATGCATACCCTCCTCAGCGAACTTCATCTTCGTTTAATCGTGGGCAAGACCCTAGGGGTACTGACTATAATGGCAGTGGGCGTTCATGGGCGGGACAGAGTGATTCTAGAAGGGCTTTTCAGGGCGGTGGTGGAAGAGGGTTCTCAAGCATTAGAGATGTGGACAGGTTTGTTTCTCTTGGTTGAATTCTTTATATGATGTTATACTACTTGTTTTGAATCATACCTCTCGCCTTTTGTGTTACAAACACAAAACTATGCTACCATTTGGTTTATGTTTGTTTTTTTATTAAAATATAAAAGCTAACTGTGCAGGTCGGGATCAAGATGGTAAGTTCTCTTCAGCATCTTCGTCTAACTAGCAGAACAAGGAAAAATAATACATGGGACAGGTCCTATTTTTCTTCTTCGTTTCAAAATTCTGTTGTTCGGGGTGGAGCTAGAGTTGGCTATGGTATGGTGTGTAAAATGTGAACTTTTTGTTGTTTCTTCCCTGTTTATCTTTTAATTTTGTGGTCGAATTCTTCCCGAGATGGAACAGACTGTGATAGGATGCTCCTCCCTTCCCTAGTTTGTTCTATATAATCTTGGCGTAGTTTTGTTGTCAACATCTAATAGATGATGATGTATTCGAAATATTCTAATTTGTATGTTTTTGCCACCTTGCTATTACATTCATGTATATCTTTGCATCATCATCAGACAGTTTTATTCATAGAGATTTTCAGTCAAACCTCTTCATCACCACACAATACACATTATTGCCTCACACATATCATATAGCCTCAGAGATTTCTTAGTCGACTATTCCCTTAAAGCTCCACATGGACTTCCCTTTTGGCTGCTCACGGTGGTGCTCAGCCCTATAACCACCATATCCACCACCACCACCATGATTCATGCCTGAGAAATCACCGCTCACAAACTTGTCCATGTGATGCTTATTACTCTCATTATTATTACGGCCCATGAATCCATCACTACCCTCATTCCAAGATCCACGGTACTCTTCCTCTTCATAGTACGTTGCCTCAGAAAACTTCCCACCATAGTTTCCGTGGCCGTGCTTGTGAGCGTTGCGTCCTTCATAGCCGTGAATCATCTCATGCGTCTGCTGAGGGTACCATTGCTGGTTATTGTGAGGCTTGATAGGTTGCTGGTCGTGATAGTAATAGTTGTCGCCTTTATGGCGATCTTCGACGATTTCTTCTTCGACTACGGAGTAGTAGCATTCTCGGTGACCGCGGTTAGGGTAAGCCTGCATTTTTCTTTTCTTTTTTCTTTTTTCCTTCTTGGTCTATTGGATTTTGTTATGAGATTTGCACCTGGGATTGCTGCTACTTATAGTGTGTTTTGATGATGAGAATGAATCTGATTCTTACATGAGATGACCATAGATGCCCTCAGTGTGAAAGTTGGCATTTCTTTGCAGAAAATGCCAAAAATCAGAAGAACATATATGATTAGCCATTTACTGCATTATTGAAGGTATTGGATTCTATGCAGATATTATTGACTTATTAGTCCCTCAAGGCTTCAAGAAAAACAGAGCATTGTGGACGTAAAAAAAAATGGTCGTAATTGCACAAAATTTCCCAGATTCGCCCGGCACGACCACGACCTCTGTTGAAATGTGACAATGTAAAACACTCCGGAATTTTCAGACAAAAATCAATGGTGTATTATAGATGATTATGAATTATCAAGTGAATCATCAAAATAAATTGTGAATCATCACAATGATTCACCACAAATTATGATGATTAAATGTGGATGTTTTTGGAATATTAATGACTCATGAATTTATGATAAGATGAGGTGTATAAAAAGATTGTATTTTTGTATGAGTTGTATAGATGAGTAAATTGTATTTTAGTGTATAATTTTAGGATAAATAGGTGTTTTGAGTTACATTGTAAAAAGATACCAAGATATAGAAATATATTATCTCTCTCTAAATTCTCTCTATATTATCAAATAATCATAATATAAATTAAAATAATCTTAATATAATATAAATCATAATAAATATTTCGTAACACGTTATCAGCACGAGCGCTCTCCGGCAACGATCAACCTCCATCGAAGCTCTCCTGCAGAGATCAACCTCCGTTCAAGTTTTATAATAAAGGTATGGTAATTTTATTTTGTGTACGGTAAATTTATTTATAATACTCGTACACGTGGCAAACCATTTAAAACTATATAAATTTAACATGTATACACCAAAACGCCTTAGCTCGACTGGTTTCGCGGAATATCGTCACTACAAGTGATGTGAGGTCCAGATTTCGAATCCCAGTGGTGGCGAGTTGAATTGTTTTTTGACAAAATTTACGAAAAATAAAATTCTTTTTATTTTATCAAATTTATAAATATATTATGATTTTTATTAAAGAATCATATGCTAGAAGAATATTTGCTTATGTGTATTATTATTATGTGGGCATTTTTTTACGTGGACAATGTTTTTCATAAGAATTTTTTTTTTTCCAAAAGAAGAATAGTTACAAATCTCTTTTAATATTTTGTTGTGTTTATTTATTGTTCTTATAGTTTATAGTAATACGCATATTTTGTATTTTATAACAATAGTATGGCAAATCTGCAAAACCTCGAATTTGTTGCCCTTGACACTTCTGGATCAAATTCCTTAGCATGGACACTAGATGCAGATATTCATCTGAAAGCAAAAGGTTTGAGTGATACTATTGTAGCTACACAAACAACAACAAATGCATGTGATACTGTTGTTGCTACACAAACATCAACGGATACAGGTGCCACCGGTGATACTGCAAAAGCCACACTTACTCAAAACAAGGCAAGAGCCTTGATAGTTCTTCGTCACCACATTCATGAAAATATGAGAAACGAGTATGTACATGTAAAAGACCCTGCTGAATTGTGGAAAAATCTGAAAGATCGATTTGACCACGTGACCACGGTCATCCTTCCACGCGCATGGTACGAATGGATGCATTTACGTCTACAAGATTTTAAATCTGTGACTGAATATAACTCGGTCGTCCATAAAGTTACATGCACACTAAAATTGTGTGGGGAAACGGTCATTGATGCTAGTATGCTTGAGAAAACATTCAGTACTTTTCATCCATCAAATATGGTATTGCAGCAACAATATAGAGAGAGGCAATTTACAAAGTACTCTGAATTAATCTCTTGTTTATTGTTGGCTGGACAAAACAATGAATTGTTGATGAAAAACCACGAATCCCGACCAATCGGTGCGGCTGCGCTCCCTGAAGCGAATGCAGTCAGAGGTAATAATGATAACAATCGAAACAATGATCGTGGACGTGGTCGTGGTGGATATCGTGGTCGTGGACGTGGATGTGGTCAAGGTCGTGGTCGAGGCCGTGGTAGTGACAGAGGATATTATGGTGGTCGTTATCAACACTTCCGTGGTGGTTATAACAATCGTGGTGAGAGAAAATCTTATGATAATAAAGATGAGAAGATGCCCATTGAACAAAAGGATAATGACGAACGATGCTATCGTTGCGGTGGTATGGGCCATTGGTCGAAAAATTGTCGCATGCCCAAGCATCTTGTTGAGTTGTATCAGCAATCTCAAAAGGGAAAAAAGATTGAAACAAATTTTGTTCAAGGTGACATTGCATCTACTTCTGGTGTTGATAAAAATAATACGTATTTGGAGGCTGCAGATTTCGTCGCAGATGAGGAATGATGTGTTATAATGTTTTATATATTATATATTTTATTATGTGTTTAAAGGTTGTTTAAACTTATATGTGTGCTTGTAATATATCGTTTTGTTTCTTAAATAAATGGTGACGATTATGATATGTTTATATGAAAAGGATATTTATCTGATGGATATGGGCATATGCAATGGAGAATTATGTCTTGCAGACTGTGCAGCGACTCATATGATTCTGAAGAATAAGAAATACTTTGATCATCTCGATATGAAATAGTGTTATCACTATATCGAGTAGCACAAATATAATTAAAGGCCCGGAAGAGCTAGTATCTTATTACCCAGAGGAACCAAATTGGTTATTAAAAGTGCCTTATATTCTCCTGAATCACAAAGAAATATGTTAAGCTTTAAAGCTATTCAACATAACGGATATCATATTGAGACAGCGATAAAAGGAGGTGTCGAACATTTATACATCATAAAGATAATTTCGAATGATAAAAGAATTGTGGAAATATTACCTTCATTCGAATCTGGGTTATATTATACATATCTGAGAACAATTGAATCATATGCTATCGTAAACCAGAAGTTTACCGATGACAGTATATTTAATATTTGGCATGACCGGTTGGGCCATCCCGGTTCAAATATGATGCGAAGAATAATTGAAAATTCACGTGGACATTCGATAAAGAATCAGAGGATTGTTCAATCTAATGAATTAGCATGTACTGCTTGCTCTAAAGGGAAGTTAATTATTCGGTCATCACCAATGAAAGTAAAGAATGAATCTATTGTATTTTTGGAACGTATACATGGTGATATTTGTGGGCCGATACATCCATTATGTGGACCATTTAAATATTTCATGGTGTTAATTGATGCTTCAAGTAGATGGTCCCATGTATGCTTATTATCTACGAGAAACATGGCATTTGCGAGACTACTTGCTCAGTTGATTCGTTTAAGAGCACATTTTCCAGATTATCCGATAAAGAAAATACGCCTTGGTAATGCTGGTGAATTTATCTCCAAGACATTTAATGATTATTGTATGTCTATCGGAATTGATGTTGAGCATCCCGTGCCACATGTTCATACGCAAAACGGTCTTGCAGAATCATTGATTAAACGTCTGCAGTTAATTGCGAGACCATTATTAATGAAACGAATCTTCCCTCGTCGTGTTAGGGACATGCAATATTACATGCAGCTGCACTAGTTCGCATCAGGCCAACAAGTTACCATGATATCTCCCCGTTGCAAATGGTTTATGGTCGGGAACCAGATATTTCTCATCTAAGAATTTTTGGATGTGCGGTATATGTTCCAATTGCGCCACCACAACGTACAAAGATGGGACCTCAAAGAAGGTTGGGAATATATGTCGGATTTGAATCTCCATCAATAATAAAATATTTAGAACCTTTAACGGGAGATTTATTCACGGCTAGATTTGCCGACTGTCACTTCGACGAAACAAATTTCCGACATTAGGGGGAGAAAATAAACAGCTGGAAAGGAATATTATTTGGAATGAATTATCACTAAATTATTATGATCCTCGAACAAAAGAATGTGAACTAGAAGTTCAGAAGATAATTCATTTACAAAGCTTAGCAAACCAATTGCCAGACAGCTTTACTGACCTAAAGAGAGTGACTAAGTCACATATACCAGCGGTTAATGCTCCTGTGAAAATTGATGTTCCTACCGAACATAATATTGAGCCTAAACCACAAGTAAAACGGGGTAGGCCCTCGGGTTCCAAAGATAAAAATCCTCGAAAACGAAAAGGAGCAAATAATAAGAATGGTCCAATCGAGGATTTATCGACCAGATAAGAGTCGATGGGCTTAAATGATGATAAGAATGAAACTCAGGTGCCTGAAGAAATTGAAAATAAAGATAATGAAGAGATCTCAATCTATTACGCCCAGAATGGAATTAGATGGAACCGAGATAAAATCAACGTTGACGATAGATTCTCATTTAGCGTAGCGCTACATGAAATAAATGAGAATGAGGATCATGAACCAAAGTCTGTAAATGAATGCAGACAATGAAAAGATTGGCCAAAATGGAAAGATGCAATCGAGGCGAAATTCAAATCACTTGAGAAACGAAAAGTTTTCGGACATGTAGTCCACATACCAGAAAATGTAAAGCCGGTTGGATATAAATGTGTTTTTGTTAGAAAGAAAAATGAAAATGGCGAAATTGTGAGGTATAAAGCACGGCTTGTCGCACAAGGTTTTTCGGAGAGACCTGACATTGATTATGAGGAGACTTATTCTCATGTGGTGGATGCAATAACTTTTCGTTATGTAATTTGTCTGGCAGTACGTGAAGGACTCGATATGCGTCTAATGGATGTTGTCACTGCTTATCTATATGGCTCACTTGACAGTGACATTCATATGAAGCTTCCAGAAGGATTCGTCTGCCTGAAAATTCAAGACCACGAAATGAGTACTCAATTAAACTAAACAAATCACTTTATGGGTTAAAGCAATCTGTGCGAAGTGGTATAATCGCCTAAGTGAATATTTATTGAAAGAGTGGTATAAAAATGATCAAATTTGCCCTTGTATATTTATAAAGAGATGTGAAAACGAGTTTGTCATTATAACAGTATATGTCGACGACATCAATATAGTCGGAACTCCTAAAGAGTTGTCGAAAAGCGGTTAGTTGTTTCAAAAAGGAGTTCGAATGAAAGATCTCGGTAAAACGAAATATTGCCTCGGACTGCAAATTGAATATTTAAAGAATGGGATATTTGTACATCAAGAGACTTACACTAAAAAGATATTGAAAAGATTTTACATGGATGAATCACATACATTAGATACTCCAATGATTGTTAGATCTTTAGATGTGAGTAAAGATCCGTTCAGACCACGCGAAAATGATGAAGAGCTACTTGGTCCTGAAGTACCATATCTTAGTGCTATTGGAGCGCTAATGTATCTTACAAGTCATACGCGACCTGATATAGCATTTGCTGTAAATTTATTGGCAAGATACAGTTCTTCACCGACTCGTAGACATTGGAATGGAGTTAAACGAATATTTCGTTACCTTCAAGGAACAACTGATATGGGATTGTTCTACTCTAATGAGATGAAAGCAGATTTAATTGGGTATGCGATCGGAAATGGTTATTTATTTACATATGTTGGAACAGCTATTTCATGGCGGTCAATTAAACAGAGTTTAATTGCCACTTCATCTAATCACGCTGAAATACTAGCAATTCATGAAGCTAGCAGAGAATGTGTCTGGTTGCGATCGATTATTCAGCATATACAAAAACCTTGTGGATTATTATCACAAAAGTTACGTCCAACAACATTATTTGAAGATAATGCAGTATGCATTGCCCAATTAAAAGAGGGATAGATCAGAAGTGATAGAACAAAACATATTTCACCAATATTTTTCTTTACACATGAGTTGGAGAAAAATTGTGATATGGATATACAACAGGTGCGATCTAGCGAAAATTTTGCAGACTTATTTACGAAAGCACTTCCTCCTATAATTTTCAGAAAATTGGTATATTCAATCGGAGTTCGGAAACTTCGAGATTTAAAATGATGTCATCATCAGGGGGAGAAAAATACGTGTTGCACTCTTTTTCCCTTAACTGTGGTTTTTCCCATGTGGTTTTCCATAGTAAGGTTTTTAATGAGGCAACAAGGTATTAAGAGAATTATGTACTATTTCCTTCACTAGGTTTTTATCCAACTGGGTTTTTCCTAGTAAGGTTTTAACGAGGCATATTCCTTGAAAAACATCCAAGGGGGAGTCTTATAAATAATTATGAATTATCAAGTGAATCATCAAAATAAATTGTGAATCATCACAATGATTCACCACAAATTATGATGATTAAATGTGGATGTTTTTGGAATATTAATGACTCATAAATTTATGATAAGATGAGGTGTATAAAAAGATTGTATTTTTGTATGAGTTGTATAGATGAGTAAATTGTATTTTAGTGTATAATTTAAGTATAAATAGGTGTTTTGAGTTACATTGTAAAAAGATACCAAGATATAGAAATATATTATCTCTCTCTAAATTCTCTCTATATTATCAACTAATCATAATATAAATTAAAATAATGTTAATATAATATAAATCATAATAAATATTTCGTAACATGGTGCAAATTTGATAGAGAGCAGGGCATGGGCCGAGGCCCGTACTGTTTTACCGACGGCGGGGACGGGCTTGAGCCCACTTTTCGTGAGCAGAAGGAAGGGTATCTTAGCATTAATTATTAGGATTATATTTCTATAAATAAACGGAGATCTCCTAATTAATTATTAGGATCTTCTAGCATTTATTATTATTGATTCTTTAGAATTACGTCCTTAATTAGTATCGTAATAGGGTCTATATATAGGCACTCAACCCTTCTGTAATATTCATCTTATCTGATAATAAAGAAGGTTATTAGCCTAAAGGCTTTGGGCAACGATATTTTATCGTTGATTTTGGGCAACGTTTATCGTTGATTTTGGCAACGGTGCTTCACCGTTGATTTTTTATTCTCGTTCTTATCAATTGGTCCGACCTGCCGGATCCCGTTCCCGCCGGAATGACGAGATCAAACAGCGATCGTTTGGATAAGTTGGAAATCGATCAAGCCGACATAAGGGAGAAGTTGGACGCACAAGGTGCAAAGCTGGACGCGCAAGGTGCGCAATTGGCCGAAATCACGGCGTCCTTGGCTGCGTTGTCCAAGGTGATCCTGAAGTCATCGGAGAGTGAGACGGAGGCGTCCGTCACGGGCAAGGTGACGCCGCCCGCGGACGATCAGGTGCGTGGGGATGCTACCTTGACGCTTCTACCGCCGTTTGAGGGGATAGATCCGATTGGGTGGATAGCACGGACCGAACAACAGTTCGAATTGAACAACACGCCGCTGGGAAGGAAGGTGGCGACAGCTGGAGTTGCCATGGATGGACCTGCCTTGCACTGGTTGACATGGATGAAAGGGCGAAAGCCTGGGATTTCGTGGGACGAGTTCACGCAAGCGTTGGTGGCACGTTTTGATACGCGATTTAAGGGAAGCAAGTTTGAGCGGCTGTCTGGAGTCCGACAAACAGGCACAGTGGAGGATTACATCTCTGTATTCGTCCAATTGGCAGGTCAAGTTACGGGACTATCTGATGCACATTATCTGGGCTACTTTATGAATGGATTGAAGGGTCCGATCCGGGGATCGTTGCGTCTGCTTCGCCCAAATGATTTGGAGACGGCAATGGAACTAGCAAGGGATATTGAGGATAATTTGTCTTTTCAGAGTGGAGGGCGAGAGGGTCAGACTTTCAGTGGTTCGGGCAATTCTTCGAGACCGCCAGGGGAGAGTAATGCGACAACAGTCGGTGGTAGTGCCCGAGGTTCGACCGAGAGCTTCTCTAAACCGAATACGCATTCCATAGGAACGAATTCAGGGATGTCCGGACAGTCCACTGCCCGCTCCAGATTCACTCGACTTCCACCGAGGGTACTAGAAGACCTAAGAGCAAAGGGGTTGTGCTTTAAGTGCAAGAAACCGTTTACACCTATGCATGATTGTCCGTTCAAACAACTGAGAGTGATGTTGGCTGAGGAGGACGAGGAGTTTGATCTTCAACAGTACGAGTATTATGAGGTGACAGGGCAGGAAGAAGTTCAAAAAGACCAAGTGTGTTCATATGAAGAGGGTGGCAATTTTCTTATATATTCCATGGCCGGAATTTCCAGCCCTCGCACGATGAGGTTACGCGGCATCGTGGGAGGACGCACGGTGACGATATTGATTGATAGTGGCTCAAACCACAACTTTATTTCCTCATCCTTGGTTTCCTTACTTCAACTTTAACCCGAATAAGACGGGCAAATTCAGGGTGCAGTTAGGAGACGGACATAAACATGAGTTAGAAGGGGTGTGTAAGCAGCTACCTATCTCGTTTTCGGGGTGCGCTATCAAGGTAGACTGTTATGTGTTCGCTTTGGGCGGGGTTGACGTAATTCTGGGAGTTGCATGGCTCGCTACGCTGGGAGAAGTTTGCACGAATTGGGAAACTCTAACCATGAGTTTCGAGTGGGGTGGCGATCGAGTGGAGTTACGAGGGGATCTAGCGATGTGCACGAACGTGGTGGGAAGCCATTCTGTGGAGGCGGAATTGCCGGAGAGTTTGGAGATGACAATGGGGTCGGTGTGGGAACCCGAGAAGGTACTAACATGGAGGAACGTAAAAAGAAGGCAGAAGATGAGCAACTATTTAAGGCAGTAGGGCAGCCCGGAGTTGATGTAACTCGGATGAGTAAGGTTGTTTCGAAGGGGAATGGAATTGATAGAGAGCAGGGCATGGGCCGAGGCCCGTACTGTTTTACCGACGGCGGGGACGGGCTTGAGCCCACTTTTCGTGAGCAGAAGGAAGGGTATCTTAGCATTAATTATTAGGATTATATTTCTATAAATAAACGGAGATCTCCTAATTAATTATTAGGATCTTCTAGCATTTATTATTATTGATTCCCTAGAATTACGTCCTTAATTAGTATCGTAATAGAGTCTATATATAAGCACTCAACTCTTCTGTAATATTCATCTTATCTGATAATAAAGAAGGTTATTAGCCTAAAGGCTTTGGGCAACGATATTTTATCGTTGATTTTGGGCAACGTTTATCGTTGATTTTGGCAACGGTGCTTCACCGTTGATTTTTGATTCTCGTTCTTATCAAAATTAGACTCTTGTCAACCAACTTTCGAAACATATTAGCAAACATCAATAAGCTTCCTCGGCTGAGAATTGCAGTGGACGCACATAACGTGACAAAATTATACGGAAAATCAAGCCTTATTCAACCGTTTCTTGATCTGTTCCACGAGCTCAGCCCTCGGAATCTCATCTTCGGTCACAGCATTGAGATCTTTAAACTTCACAACTCCTCGGCTCAGTTCTCGGTCGCCTACGATCGCCATGTAAGGAATCTTCGATCCTCTTGCACGGTCGATGTGCTTGGTCACTCTCTTATTCACCATATACTCAGCTCCAACGTCAGCATCCCAAAGCTCGCTGACGATTTCTGCGGCAATCGATAGTTTCTCGCCGAGAACGCTGACCAGGACTTGAGTTTCAGTCGCTCGAATTTCCTGACATAGGGCAGAAATTAAACGACAAGACAATTTCCTTCACGGGGAATTATGAATGGTGAAGTATGAAAGGCAAACCTGGTTTTTGTCTTTTTGTAGCTGCTCCATTATAGCGAATACTCTTTCTATGCCTAAGCTCATTCCAACGGCTGGAACCTGCTTTGTGCCGAACATGCCTATGAGATTATCGTATCGTCCGCCGGCAGCTATTGACCCGACCTTCAGAAAAAAGAATGGGATTCTTCGACTTACTTATAAATTCTACGAATAGAATGGACAGAAACAGATTATATGACCAAGAGGGTGTTATTTATTACCTGGGTGGCCCCTTTTAAAACGGCTTCGAATATGACGCCTGTATAGTAATCGAGGCCTCTCGCCAGGCTCAAGTCGAAGACTACTCTGTCGATGCAATTGGACTTCTGAAGAGCTTCGAATAGAATTTCTAACTCGTTCAGTGCGACCTCGGATTCACTATTCGTTAAGAACTCGCTGCCTTCTTGCTTCAGCTTGGATAGTAGTTCCACAGGAGATCCTCTGTGCTTGACGAAAGTCCCGATTTTATCTGCAGACTCTTCAGACAAGCCCTTTTCTTCCACCTGGAGAGGAGAGAAAAATTGCAATCTCTAGCAATCTATGAAAGATTCAGAAACTTCACTGATGCCTGGTAAGAGGATGAAAGGGAACATCTTTGAACTCACCATTTCTTTCCTGACTTGCTTGAATGATTGTTTGCTAACTTATCGATGCTCGAGCAAATGGTTCTAAATTTTTCTTGGGGCACTCCACAAATAGCCAACATACCGTCAAGCAACTTGCGGTGATTCAGCTTTACCTACGTGACAGACAGCATAATTATAACTCCTTCAGGAATTAACAGAATAGAAGAAAGGAAACAAAAAAAGAACATTGAGTTAAGTATAGCAAGCAATCATACGAGAATGTCGCAGCTAATGCCATCTAACCGATCAACAACTATAACTTGAAGTAAACAATAAAAGCAAGTTTACCTCATAATCTCCAATATCTAGCATGTTAAGCAGCTCAGTTAGGATCTTAATGACCTCAAAGTCTGGTCCCATTTTTTTCAAATTGACCAGCTATATCGAAATCGCATTGATAGAATTCACGATATCTTCCTTTAGATGGATTGTCTCTCCGATGCACTTTTCCTGTCTGATACCTTTTTGAACGACGTCAAGCCATTCATAGCAACATAGCGAGCAAAAGGAACTGTTAGATCATAACGAAGTGAGCAGAGCTCGCCACCCTGCATAGATAGAACACAACCATTAAGTTACAACAAAAGAAGATAAGTGAAGCACCATGATGAATGATCAGTTTGGTTTTATACAAACTATTTCACAGATTTATCAATCAGATTGATGCCCGTGCAACTGTCAAAAAGTGTGGCCATTTATTAAGAAATACAGCGAGTAAAAGGCGTTTAAGGAGAAGAAAAATTGATCGATCAGATACAGACTTCCCCGGTGTGGAGTTTGGTCCAAAATTTGCAGTAAAATTGGATGAAGTGAATGTTTTCACCAAGTTCTGAAAAAAGTAAACTGACAGTTATAACATTAGAGTAGCTGAATCATGAAGGTACCTGATCGGCTAGATCATAGATTAATTTCGAGTCTTCTCCATACTTCCCCGTAAGCGTCTCTCTCCTTTCAAAGGCAGGGGTATCTAATGCCGTGGCACCATGCTTTTTGAAAACTTTGACTACGACGGAAAATGCCTTCTCTCTCACAGCCATCTGCTCGTTCGCAAAATCTCGGGTACCCTGCAGAAACCAAACCAAAGATTACATATCGTCCACTTATAGATTAGCTATTTCATGTTACATTACGACATAACAAGGGACAATCCATCGGTACAACTTCTATACCTTTGGAAGCTTTGGAAGCCTCCGACTTTCATTGCTTTCCACAATCTCTTTTACATTGCTCAAGAGCTCCTCAAAAATCGACCCCCTGGGGTCCAACAAAGAGAAAAGATCCTCAACAAATTTATCCAATTCAACTTTCATGGCACCAGCCAGCAACTTCTCTTTGATAAACTGCATCAAAGCACTAGTCCCTTTACCCAAAACCACCTTCTTTTTCTTACCACCACCCCTCTTATCATTCTTTCCCTCACCCACACTCGACGCCTGAGGCACGTTACCATTACTCGCATCAACGAGTCCACCAAATAGCTCACTCCCTTCGAGGGACACGAATGCTAGCACCGCCTCCAAAGAAACAATCCTCCACAGCAAATCCAACAATAGAGACACACATTGCGCACACAAAATGTAATCTTCCTTCCTCCATGCAATCTGACACGATTCCAACTGCTCTTCCAATGCACTGACATTGCACCACTCACTAATCTTCACCATTTCAGTCAAACGACGACACAAATCCTTATCCACCATGCTACTGAAAATCAGCTTGGCACGACGAGCACAGTTCACCCCGACAGAAACAAGGTCGATGGCCAAATTCAACAATGCCCGAGAAACAACCTCCGCCGACCCAGGCCAAAACCCCGAATTCAACCCAACCCGACATTTTGAATGCACGGACCGTGAAGCCTCCCTTAAACATCCATGAGTTGATGGAATCTTAGCCGTGGAGGGATTGAAGCCATCCTTTTTATCGCTAACCAGCTTTGAACCATTCAGAAACACCTTAAAATCCGAAGCCACGGCAACGGCGTCCTTGAAACAAGAACCATCGCCAGAATCCACGAAATGAAACACCGTCGAGTCAGCTCTAATTGCCTCACAGGAAATCGCCGCGATCGCATCAACGATGCTCACCAAGGCAGAACACTTGTAATCAACTATCGAGGCTATATTATAGAATGCAGCAGAACCAAAATGGATAGCCTTACCATCGTTTGCCGAGACGTCGTTTCGCAGCGAAGGAATCAGAGGGGGGTCAGAGTGGTCGACCGACCACGCGGCGGCCGGCGCTACAAGGGTGGTGGTTGATGGCGTCGACATTGGTATTCTTTTTAAGAAGATTCGTATAGCTTATTAGAGGAAGCTGATTAGAGTAGAAACCTAAATTGTCCTCTTAGTGGGCTGAATCTTTTATTGGGCTATATTTTAAAAATAATAATAACAGTTAATAGGCATTCCAATTAAATTTATCTATTAATATTCGAAATTTCAGTTATTCAAGAATTAACTTTAAATTAAAGAAACAAATTAAATTTTATTGAATATAAAAATTTTAATATAATTATTCTCTAATAACTTAATAAATTAATTTATTTAATGTAATTGTTCTCTATATTAATTTGCTTCTATTTTAATATTTTATGAATCATATTCGTAAATAATATTTTTAATACAAAAAGGTTAAGTAATCTAACCATAATTTTGGTGTAATTTAAATAGTAGTAAAAAGACGTATACATTTTGAATTATGTTAAATAAATTGGATTTTATTTTTCTTTAACCAAAATATGTTCCATTATATTATTAAATTTATTTCATATATAAACTAAACATGAAAACGTCATTTCAAAAGCAATTTTTCGACTCTTTCAAGTTATAATTTCTGACTATGTCACTATTATAATATGTTATTTCTTCTTGGATATGTAATATACATTATGAAAAACGTATATATGACACATTAAGATTTACAAAGAGGTTATGGTTTTTATTAATTTGTTTTCAAAGTTAACTTATAATATTATATTGATTAAAATATGGAATTAATTTTCATCTGTGAACCCTATTTCCTGTCCATTCTTCACCATTTCGTTCCGAGAATCCAAGTCCATGTAAATACAGTTTCTAAAACTCATAATTAACATTTTATTAACGTCTTTAAGGTCGTTAAATAAATATACATCTCATATACGTTAGGCACTGTCTCAATGATCATTTTAAGCCCGACTCTCTTGGTTCGTCTCAACCCGGCAAGGGAGGAATCCAAGAGCCAGTAGGCGCCTTGCCAATCATGCAATACCGGACAGATCCCGAGTTGAGTATGATCTTCATCATTTAACGAACCGACTATAGATTATCGCTGTAATTTAGGGATGGTGAACTGCAATCAACCGCTACACGCCACACGATTTCTAGCGGGTGCTACAGTCCCGCTGCCTTTTGCGGGCCACTGTTCACCCGCTACTTTTATTTGTTGTTTTATAATTTTAGTCACGATCAGTGAGATGGGAAGAAAAAAATTGATATGGATGAAATGAGGAAGAAGACCGGTGAAGAAGATGATGACGAGGAATGAGAAAGTTTTTATTTTTCTATTTTCCTTTTTATTTTAGGTTTTTATTTTTTCAATTTGAAAAAAACATAAAAATACCTGCATAAAAACTAAACATCCTTATTAAACAATAATTAAATAAAATGTTTTAACTAAAGATACCGAGCAAAAAATCGGAAGGGTGTTAAAAAAAACTAAATAGTCATAATTTAAAAATAGTGTCATGAAAAAATATATGATAATTTCATTAAACAATAAACTAAATTATTATATTTTGATAATTTTATCACTAGAATATTTTGGATAATCTAATTTTATTTACTTTCAATTTTATAGGTATTTTAATTTCATAACTTCAAATTTATGTCTTCATAATTTTTTTATATTTGAGAATTAAGGTTTTATTGTTTGTTTCTATAATTTAAATAATTCTCAACAATTTATCTACTTAAGTAATAAGAAATTTTATATATAGAGGGAAATATAGAGGAAATGATTGGAGTTTGACGACACTGTTTAAACTGTAAATTTGGAGGAATTGTAATGTTTCAACTCTATTCATAGATGAATTGTTGGAGATGGCCTTAGGCAACTGGTATGGTACTAGCAAATTACAACTGGATTGGTATGGTACTGTTTCAAGTACTAGTACTATCTGCACACCCTATGCGCGTGCTTAAAATATAATTGTTTTAATTTTAATTTTGAAATTTATAATTTATGTTTAATAAATGAAATATAACTATGGTTAGGGGTATAAGTATAATAACTAAAAAAATTGAGGGGTTAAATGTGATAATTATTGAATTAATGAAATTAGAAATAGAGAGTTAAATTGTAAATATTTTGCAGACCAAATTAGCAGTTAATAGCCACCCCTCACACTTAATATAATCGTACAGATATTGGTTCTACATGATATTAGATAATAATTTGGTGTCATAATCCCTATGTTCCTTAAAATAAGTTGTTTTTTATTTTTTATTTTTTTATTACAAGTCGTTTTATATTTTCAAGAAAAATAGCTTGAACTTTTACAAGTTTACTCTTCATCTTAAATAAAAAATAATAATTACATTAAACATAATTACTAAGAGTATAATAGAGATTTGTTTATTTTCGTTGAATTATATTAAACAACTTGTATTTAGGAAGGAATGGAGTATTAATGTGATATCTAAGAATATACAACATCCAAGCAAACATGCGACACTAATGCTTTGTCGATGACCAGAACCGAAAATGTAATTATTAATTTGAATAAAAGATCTCGAAGATGCAATGATGAGATTATTATTAGCTGAGTATGATAAAAATATAAGCGGTGACACATTTTTAAGATAAAAGCAATGCTTGTTAAAATAAATGAGAATACATGTGGCGCATAATAACTTAGCGAATAAATGAATTAGCCGGTTACACGTGAGTTCGATTAAAAAGACGAACCAAAGCAAGAATAATACACACTATTATTTACTTTTCATGGAGTATATAAATAGAAATAAATAAATAAAAATGTTAAATTTAGAATTGGGGAGTAAATTATGTCACACGCATTGATTACAGCGAGAATTGGCATTCGCTCCTGATTCTTTTTTTCAGCCAAGATCTGTGGACCATTGAACCTTACTGACTGTATTTGAAACAAAAATGTTGGGAAAATAAACAGGGAAAAAACTTATGTGATAAAAAAATAAAAGAATAACTGAAAAAATGGAACATAATATAGAGGTGGAGTTCTCCCCATGCTACAGAAACATCCTCCGCCACCAAGGCCCAAACCCCGAATTCAACCCGACCCGACATTTTGAATACAGCGACCGTGAAGCCTCCCTTAAGCATCATGACTTGATGGAATATCAGTCGTTGACGGATTAAAACCATCCTTTTTACCGCCAACCAGCTTCGAACCGTCAGAAGCACCTTAAAATCCAAAGCCACGGCAACGACATCCTTGAAACAAGAACCATCGCCAGAATCTATCAAATCAAAAACCGTCGAGTCAGCTTAATTGCCTCACATGAAATCGCCGTGACAGCATCGACGATGCTCACCAAGCCAGAACACTTGCAATCAACTATCGCAGCTCTACCATAGACTAAAAGATTTCAAAAGAAATAGAAGACGATCTTTTAGTCTATGGAGAATCAGACCGAATTTACCCAAAGATACCGAGCTTGAATATATGTGACTAATCGAGTTTACGATGGAATTTGTATCCGCGAGATAAATAGAGAAACAATGGAAAATAACATGGTGTTTACGTGGTTCGATCTTGAGATCTACTCCACGGGACCAAGAACAAGCTTCGATTACTTTTCAAGAGAGATTACAGAGCTACCCAAACTGTATATCTGTTACAGCTTAAAACGAAGTGGACGATCAACAATATTCTTTTTCCCGCCGAGCGCTGTTCCTTTTATTCTTCAGAAAACGCGTTCGCGCTTCTCTAACTATCCAACGACCTCTCATTGCCTTGCCGAAGAAACATTGCTAGCGTCAGGGTCTTTTTTAGTTGTTTAACTTCCAGCGATTTCTTCATCTGGGCACCGACGACTTCAGATTCTCCAAGCTCAATTCTGTTTTATTACCAGAAGATCAAGCTTGCTTAATTCCTTCGTTGTGCAGCTGAGCAACAAATTTGATCTTTGCTCCTCACATTTCTCCACCTGAATGTCAAATCTTTGTCCCTCATTCTTGGTCTATCTTCCGTCTTCTCAGTGAAGAGACACACAGCCGAATGATCTCAAGCACACATCAGACTTGGTGCTTGAAACCATCTCAGCTGTCAACTTTTCCCGATTTTCAGCTTCTGAGCTGTTTTGTTTCTGTGTTTTCAGGGCATCTCTTTCTCAATAAACACCATATCCTTGCTTATGATACTCATCCCCATTCCAGGTTCTGAACACCACAACTTGTAGCCCTTAACTCCCTCTGGATATCCCACGAACATACACTTAACAGCTCGAGCCTCAAGCTTGTCTGTCCTTGAATGAGCATAAGCTGTACATCCGAAAATCCTTAGGTCCTGCAAGTTTGGCCTCTTCCCTGTCCACATTTGTTCGGGAGTTTTGAACCCTAAAGTAGTAGAGGGGCTTCTATTTATCAAATAAGCAGTCGTGGTCACTGCTTCGGCCCAAAACCTCTTGGCCACACCAGCAGCTATCATCATGCACCGAGTTCTCTCCAACAATGTTCTGTTGTATCTCTCGGTTAATCCATTCTGCTGTGGGGTTTAAAGAATCATCCTCTGCCTTGTAACACCCTCTCTCTTGTAGAAGTCATCAAATTCCTTCGAGAAAAACTCCAAACCATTCTTTGTTCGAAAGCATTTAACCTTCCTGTCAGTCAATGTCTCCACCTGAAGTTTCCAGCTTTTAAACTTGCTCAAAGCCTCACCTTTGGACTTGAGAATCATCACCCAAATCTTCCTTGAATGATCATCAATCCACATGAAATATTTTCCACATGATAACGACTCTACCCTCGCAGACCCCCACAAATAAGCATGTACAAGGTCAAGAATCCCACCGGCAATCTGCCCATCTGAGCCAAAATTCTGTCGATTACTCTTACCCAGAATGCAATTTCACAGAATTCAAGCCCTCTTATCTTGTCTTTGCCAAACAACCCTTGCTTAGACAGCTCCACAGACCTTTCTCACTTACATGGGCTAGCCTATGCCATAACCAAGCCCTTTCATCACCACTAACAGCAGCAACCATCCCTGCAAACGTGGTACCCTGCAGCATATAAATCCAATTTATTTTCTGCCAACTCATGATGGTTTTCTGCCCCTTAGACACCTGAAGCTTCCCTGACTCCACCTTGATCTTGCATCCATTTTCATCAAGCATTCCTACTAAGTCCTCTTCAAGCCAGGGACAAACCGCACCTCCTTAAGGATTTTCACAGTCCCATCATCCAGCTTCAATGCCACATATCCAATGCCTTTTACCTCAAGTGAGATGTCATCTCCCAGAACCACTGAGCCTCCATTGAACACCTGCATCCCTAGTCCAAGATCCAGGCCATATAAGAATCAGCTTCACCCACTGTCAACACCTCCGCAGATTCATACCTATCAATTAGAAAAGATGCTTCAGCTGCATGGTTTTGTGTGGTTTTGAACTCCTTATGCTTGTTGGGATATTGCCTCTTCAGATGTCCTTCCTCGTGACAGTGAAAGCATTTAAACACCCTCCTTGGCATCCCTTCTCTCCCTTTCTTGCTCGACCTCTTATCAAATTTTGCCTTAACAACCAGCCCCTCTGTAGCCCCCGACTCCACCTCAATCTTGTTATTTAACACCTTCGAATGGACTGCGGAGTGCACATCATCTAACATCACAGTCACCCTCCCATAGAGCATCGATTCTTTGAAGGTTGAATAACTCTTAGGCAACGAACAAAGAAGCAGCAAAGCCTGGTCCTCATCATCGTGCTTGACCCCAATATTTTCAAGATCGAGTAACAGTTTGCTAAAGACATCCATCTTCTCATCAATCGGCTTGTCTTCCACCATCAAATAAGAATACAAGAGCTTGCTTTAGATAGAGTTGATTTACTAGAGTCTTGGTCATGTAAAGGCTCTCCAGCTTCTTCCAGAGATCCTTAGCTGTCCTTTCTTTCGACAACTTTCTCAGAACGTTGTAACCGAGGCCCAAGATTATGATACTTCGAGCCTTTTGAGATATCTTCAAATCCGTCGGCTCGAATGCCGCTGGCACCTCCTTTCCATCCTTCGTCACTGTCACTACCTCGTCATCCTTGATCGCATCTTCGAATCCCTGATGGATCAAACAGCGCCTCCATCGTCACCCGCCACAAGCCGAAATCATTTGATTCGGTAAATTTGTCTATATCGAACTTCGAATTCATCCTGTGTGTCGATCCACAGCACGCCTCACCACTTGTTGGAGAATCAGACCGAAATTACCCAAAGATACTGAGCTTGAATTTGTGTGATTAATCGAGTTTATGATGGAATTTGTATCCGCGAGATAAATAGAGAAACAATGGAAAAATAACATGGTGTTTACGTGGTTCGATCTTGAGATCTACTCCACGGGACCAAGAACAAGCTTCGATTACTTTTCAAGAGAGATTACAGAGCTACCCAAACTGTATATCTGTTACAGCTTAAAACGAAGTGGACGATCAACAATATTCTTTTTCCCGCCGAGCGCTGTTCCTTTTATTCTTCAGAAAATGCGTTCGCGCTTCTCTAACTATCCAACGACCTCTCATTGCATTGCCGAAGAAACATTGCTAGCGTCAGGGCCATTGCCTTGCCGAAGAAACATTGCTAGCGCCAGGGTCTTTCTTAGTTGTTTAACTTCCAGCGATCTTCATCTGGGCACCGAAGACTTCAGATTCTCCAAGCTCGATTATGTTTTATTTCCAGAAAAGCAAGCTTGCTTAATTCCTTCGTTGTGCAGCTGAGCAGCATACTTGATCTTTGCTCCTCACATTTCTCCACCTCAAAGTCAAATCTTTGTCCCTCGTTCTTGGTCTATCTTCCGTCTTCTCATTGAAGAGACACACAGCGGAATGATCTCAAGCACACATCAGACTTGGTGCTTGAAACCATCTCAGCTGTCAACTTTTCCAGATTTTCAGCTTCTGAGCTGTTTTGTTTCTGTGTTTTACAGGGTCTCTTTCTCATTAAACACCACATCCCTACTTATGATACTCATCCCCATTCCAGGTTCTAAACACCACAACTTGTAGCCCTTAACTCCCTCTGGATATCCCACGGACATACACTTAACAGCTCGAGCCTGAAGCTTGTCTGTCCTTGAATGAGCATAAACTGTACATTCGAATATCCTTAGGTGCTGCAAGTTTGGCCTCTTCCATGTCCACATTTGTTCGGAATTTGAACCCTAAAGTAGTAGAGGGGTTTCTATTTATCAAATAAGCAGTCGTGGTCACTGCTTCGGCCCAAAACCTCTTGGCCACACTAGCAGCTATCATCATGATTTCTATGTGTTTCGACTTTTCATGGAACTTGTGGTTTGATGCTAGTTTGAGGGCAGATTGATTATCACAATAGATAACTGGTTGCTTCGCAACAGCAAGATTTAACTCCTCCAACGAGTGCTTAATCCTCAACACCTCAGCTACTACTGAGCCCAAAGCTCTATATTCTGCTTCGGTGGATGATCGTGATACTGTGGGCTACTTAGTTTCCTTCCATGTAATCAGTGTATTGCCTAAATATAGAACCCCGTAACAGATCTTCTAGTGTCTTTACAGTGCCCAGCCCTGTGGGCTGCTTCTTTGCCTTCCAAGTAATCAGTGTGTTGCCTAAGAAAGTACATAACTCCGTAACAGATCTTCTAGTGTCCTTACAGCCAGCCCAGCCCGCGTCTGAGAATCTTTTAGATCAAAATTCTGCTCGTAGCTCATGGAAATATCCTGTCCTGGCGATTAGGGGTGGGCAATCGGGGTCGGGTTTGAAACCCGACCCGACCTCGGGGGTAAAAAGTCGGGTTTCATCGGGTATCGGGTGTTTAAACCCGAACCGAAGTTAAATTTCGGGTCGGGTTTCGGGTAGCATGATCGGGTACCCGACCCGATCACATGTTAGTAAAAAAAATTATAAGTACACAACCAACGAACACACACTCGATACACACACCAACAACACACACCCCAACACAATTACACATACCAACGCACAAACACACACACACCCCAACAACACCCACACACATCGATACACACAAACATATACACTCGAGACATACACAACAACACACCAGGATGGATACACATACCAACACTTGAAAAAGAAATGGTTTGGTGGAGGCTGAGGACCAAGAGCAACCTCAGAAGCTTGTCACAGAGAAAGAAAATTCACCAAAAGGAGGAAGCAAATAGAAGCTCAATAATCCTTTACGTTCCCTCTTCTACATATCTAAGAGCAAGGTGCGAGCGTAAGAGGAATCGTTCACAGGTGTGTGAAATTCAAGGATAACTCATTAAATTACTGAAAGAAAGATGCGTACCTTGAGAAGACTCCATTCCTTCCACATCGTCTGCTTAGTTTGTATGTCCATTGGCGCTTGATTACGACTACAAATCATCTCAATACTCCGTGCGAGTTTAAGAAACAAGTGGAAGAATCGAAGCCCTCGCTTTTACCACTCCTCTACTTACTTAGTTGTTAAAATAAAGAAAAAAACTTAATACCCTAACCCAACCCGCGGGTACCCGACGGGTTTCGTGTACTCGATTGTCGGGTACCCAAAATTGATGGGGTCGGGATCGGGTTTCAAAATTAATACCCGATTCTGTCGGGTACCCGACCCGAAAAACCCTATACCCGAGAAACCCGTCTCGATCCCACCCCTACTGGCGATCCCTTCAGATATTTGAGAAGGTGATGAGCTGCCATTAGGTGACAGTGTCCTCGGTGCTGCTATGTACTGACTTAATTTATGTACTGAGAAAGCTATGTCAGGCCTGGTGAAAGTTAGATAGAATAATCTTCCCACAAGTCTTCTGTATTGGAAAGGATCTGCTAATAGACTTCCCTCATCTGCAGTAATATGCTCGGCTGGATTCATGGGCGTTGTCAGAGGTTTGGCATTCATATAACCACTGTCTTCAAGTATTTGATGGGTGTATTGCCTTTGTGAAATGTAGATGCCTTCTTCTTTCTTGGTTACCTCGATTCCAAGAAAATACCTGAGTTGTCCCATGTCCTTTATCTTGAAACAAGAACTAAGGAAGGCTTTGGTCTGATCAATTGCCGCAACTGATGGCCCTGCAATAATTATATCATCTACATACACCAAGAGGTTACCAGCTGACCATCTTTTCCTTCCAAGAAGAGTGTGTGATCATTCTCTGTTGAAAGCCAAACTGCCTGATAGCATCTGTGAACTTTTTGTTCCATTATCTAGAGGCTTGTTTCAAGCTATAGATTGACTTATGCAGCTTACAGACGGTATTATCCTTCCTTAACCCTTCATTTGGTCTGGACAATCCCTGTGGTAGTTCCATAAAAACCTCCTCAGTTAGGTCCCCGTTTAGGAAAGCATTGCTTACATCCATTTGAGCAAGAGTCCAGCTGAGTGTAGCAGCTAAGAGAGTATAATGTTGATGGTGTTTGGCTTGGCAACTGGTGCGAATGTGTGTATATAATCAATACCTTCCCTTTGGTCATAGCCCTTCGCAACAAGCCGAGCCTTGTGCTTTTCTATACTGCCAGTAGAATTGAACTTGAGTTTGTAGACCCATCTGCTCCCAACTGCCTTCTTTCCCTTTGCCAATGGCACAATAGACCATGTGTTATTCTCCTCCAGGGCTTGTGCAAAATTTTTAGGCTCCTCTGTCATAGAACCTCTTGTGAAGAATACCAATGATTGTTCTAATAGTTTTTCCCAGCTAATACTTCTGACATTGGATGCGGAATTTTTATCTCCCTTGTATTGCTACAGCGATAATCCTCCATATAAGGTCTCTTTATTTCTCTTCTTGGCCTACCCTGTGTTTCTGCATTTGAAAGTTGTGTTTCTGTACCCACTTTCAATGCCTCTCCTTGATCTGCTGCATCAGGCTGTTTCCTCTGCAGGTGATGGCAGTCCATCTATAATTGACTCTGAGTGGTTGTGAGGCTTGGGCAGCACATGGTCAGCAAGGGGATCTTCTGAAGTTATCTGAGAGATTTGCTGCTTGAAAGGAAATTCTTTTTCCTTGAATCTGATATCTCTCGAGACAAGGATCTTCGTTGTTGCTAATCCATGACCTTGTAACCTTTCATGCCATTTGTGTATCCCACAAACACACACTCCCTAGCTATCGGGTCAAATTTTCTCCTACCTATAGCTAACGTAGAACAGAGACATCCAAATGCCCTAAAAGCATCATAGTTAACAGGTCTCTGAAACAACATTTCATAAGGGCTCATGTTGCCTAAATTTACAGAAGGTGTCCTAGTTATGAGGAGTGCAGCCGTGAGCACACTTTCGGACCAATATTCTAAGGGTATTCCAGACTGAAAATAAAGAGCTCGAGCCACATTCAATAAGTGTTGGTGTTTTCTTTCAGCCACTGAATTTTGTTGTGGTGTTTGGACACATGAAAAGTGATGTATAATGCCCTTTTCCTTAAACAAACTTCCCAGATTAAATTCCTTTGCATTATCTGATCTTAAAGTTTTAACTTTACTACCAAACCGTGTCTCTACTAAAGCTAAGAAATTGATGATTACTTTCCGCACTTCTGATTTGTGTTTTATCATAAATAACCATGTGAATCTAGAATGATCATATACAATAGTCACAACATATTGGTGTCCTAGATGTGATTGTGCATGAAATGGTCCCCAGACATCGCAATGTACGAGATCAAAAACTGAAAAAAACTGATTTATTATCATGTGGAAAAGAGAGCTTTTTCTGTTTAGCCAGTGGACATATTTTGCGGCATTAACCTACAGACTTATTATCATGCTCAAAGATGACCTTAGAATATCTAAAACCTTGTCTGAATGGTGGCCTAACCTACTGTGCCGCAGATCAACTGACAGTTTATTCAGAAAAAACAGAGTTATCATTCATCAGTAAATGCTTTAAAAGCAGGTTCTGCCTCCATGATGTACAGCCCTGCCTTAAGCTTAACCTTGCCAATCATTTGCATTGATTGATCATGTATCACAAATCCATCAACATAAAAAATGAACCTACAATTCCTACAACACCCAAGGAGCTAACAGATATAAGGTTAAAATTGAAACTGGAACATAAAGCACATCAGTCAAGGTAACAAAGTTGTTGAAGTAAAAGAACCTGTTGTATTAACCTTGATTATGGTGTTATCAGGCAATATTATCTTGCACTCTTCTATCTTATGGGCATCAGATAGTAAGCTCAGGTTACTACAAACATGCCTGCTTGCTCCAAAATCTATCAACCAATACCTAGAATCTGGTAGAGAAGGCAGATTGAAAGAGAAACAAGTACCTGAACCTTTCTCATCATGCTGATTCAGGTGCACACTGTCTTGCTGTAGAGTTAATGCTGATTGATTCACCAAAGCCTTCAAACTATGTAGCTGGAAAGGTGTCAGTTGAAGCTGAACTAAGGCATCCCTTGCAGGTGCATGACCAAGATTGGTCTGACTGCTTAATTCTGCTGGCTAACCCCCTGTACCAATTATTGTTTGATTCACTCTTGCTCATTTGAAGCGAGGATTCTGCTTGTAACCTGGGAGAAAATCATGAGTCTGGTAGCATGTCTCGACTGTGTCTTTCAATGGGTACATATTGGCTTGATAGTGTCTTTCCTGTCCCTGAAGTACCCTTTCTTTGCAGGTTCTTGATCACTCGTGGCAGCCATCATTGCCATGCTATTGCTATGCTCTTCACCTACTCTGCCTTGTCCTGAAGTCATTGATCTCTGGTTTTCTTCTTGAACCAATATGGAAAATACCTTATTAATGGAAGGTGTTGGCTCCATCACAAGTATTTGGCCTCTAATCTGCGAGGACTCATTTAGTCCAATCAAGAAAGCGGAGCCATGCTTGGCCGCCTACCCTGAAAAAAAAAATAAATGTACATATATATAGAGAGAGATACATATGTGAATAATTATTATACATGTGATGCTTTTATTTAGTGTCGAGAGTGGGCGGTAGGTTATGTTTGTGTATTCAATATCTATATAAATATTATTGCTCTTTAAAATTAAATCCAACGACATGAGCCCAATTAGATGACATTCAAAATTGTTAACATAATGGATTAAATTCCATATCAAACCTCAAATTACCAAATCAAGCCTCGAAACCATTAATAATAACTAGTATTTTGGCATACCCGATGTGTGTCTTGACTATATAAATATATAATTTTAATTTATATTTAAAATTTTTATAGGCGAAATTAAAATTTAATTTTAATTTTATATTATTTTTAAGAATTAAAAAACGATTTTAAGAATGTAATGATGATAAATATGAAATTAGAGGTAGAACTGTAATTTTATACTAATCAATTTGGAGCAGTTATTATAAGCATCTCTCCCTTAATAAAATAGAAAGATATAGCAGTAAAAAAATTAAATATAGTTTATCATATTCCATTGGTCATAGAAGTTGCAAAATCCGGTGAATAAAGTATAAATATAAATTATTCTATCCCACAAATAATCAACATTTTTATTCATATACAAATATATGTTAAACAAAAGTTACAAAGTCTGATGAACAAAACATTAGAGGTGTTCATATTGAAAATTTTTATATTTTACAGAAATATGCAGACCCGATTAACGACTCTAATTTGAGACTATGATACTAACATTCCGGACAAGTTCGAAGGGCGTAATTCTGTAAAATTGTTTGTTATGTTTTATATTATTATTACATAATTGCATTATTGTTTGCCTACCCTGGTGTTATTTTCTGGCTCCGCCCCTACATATTCTTCATCCAAATCATCCAAACAATTTGGCCTGTGGCCAGCGGGCCAGCCCGCCCCGCCCCTCCAAAAGGGCGCCTGAACGGGCTAGCCAAGGAGCGCGCCTGAACGGGCTAGCCCGCACAGGCCACATGCTTGGTTAATAATATATAATTAAATTTACAATATATGATATTTTAAATATATTAACGTTAATAAATATATAATTAAATTTATAGTTAATGATTCATTAATTAGACCATAATTAACTACATATATATTAATAAATATAATATGAAGGTTATCCATAATTTAATAAATACCTTAATTAGCTAAAAGATATATAATAAATTAAAGTATAAAATTAAAAATAAAAAATTAAAAAAATTTCTAAGCGGGCGGGCCTGCGCCGCGGCGCGCTGGGGGGCGGGCTGGGTTCCATTTTTTCAGGCTCACCCCGTCCCATTGACAGTACTATAATATTTGATCCCCTTGATTCCCCCACAAGTACATTGGCACACTGGCCTATTGCTGGTTAACTCGTCCCAAAGCGTCTTCAATTTTGTGAAGTAGACTGCAACACTATTTGTGCCTTGTGCTAACTTTATCAGCTCTTTCTTTAGGTGGAAAATTCTTGGTTTATTAGTCTGTGCAAACCGTTCTTGCAAATCCACCCTCACATCTCTGGCCAAGGAACTACACAAAATGCTGGCCGAAATCTCCTTCTAGATAGAAATCAGAATCCAGGAAATAACAACATTGTTATTTGTTCTCCAAAGCATTAGTTTTTGTTCTGATCCGAGGCGTCTGGTTGCAGATCTCCATTCACAAATCCTTCTTTGTTTCGCCCAATTAGTGCAATCATCATTGCTCTACTCCACGTGGCGTAGTTATCTACATTAAGCTGCTCAGAACCAACAACAACCCAGAAGTATCAATCGCGCTCAAGAAATAAGGATCATTGATTAAAGCAATCGCATTTGCTGCTGATTGATTCTGCTGTGATCTAATCTGCTGTGGTTGATTCTGCTGCAATTGCGCGTCAACAGTAGCCATAACAAGAACGATGATCTTTGCGCAGTTGAAGTAAGATTATTCTCTGATACCAAAAAAGATTTCAAAAGAAATGGAAGATGATCTTTTAACGTGGTTCGGATATAATGATCCTACATGATCGAACTACGTCGATGATTTTATTGATTATCCACGATTAGTGATGCAAGAATCGATGAAGAGCACACACTAGGTTATTCACAGTGATAACCCCAAGAAAAACTCATACGAAAAGAACGAAGAGGATGATAACTTGAATGACTCTCAACACACACAACTGAAAAACGTCTCTGTTCTTTTATATTTAAGTTTTCCCGCGCTAATAATCGCACTTCAACTTCAGCTCTTGTATAAGTGAGAAACGCGCTCTCTATTTAAATTTCCCGCTAACCACTTCAGCTTTTTAAACAGAACCAAGTTTATTCTTCAGCTTCTTGTGATCTTTTAAGTTCATCCTTTCGCTTCTTCTGATCTTTATTTCAACATAGACTGCAGAAGAAAGAAAATCGATAACCTTACCATCGTTCACCGAGACGTCGTTTAGGGTGAAATTGTCAACTATCGTCATGCTTTCTAGTGCTTCCAGTAGCTGAGCAATCGATGAAGATGAAGAGGAGGACATGAGGAGTTCTTTGATGAGGAGGATTAATGAAGCCCTTGCTTCGTCAGAATTCAAGTAATAAGGGATGGAGAACGAAATAGACTTGGTATTTGCGGATTTGGAAGTAGAGTGGCGAGACAGGGGCCGACGAATCGATCGAAAATCTAGCCACACCGTTTGCGGCGTGGAATACGGCGGAGGACATGAGTGATGAACCCTTGCCGCCGAGTACGACTGCCCGTTTTGCCGCCGACGCCATTGAATAGAGAGTCGAGTGTTCAATTGAGAGAGAGAGAGAGAGAGAGAGAGAGAGAGAGAGAGAGAGAGAGAGAGAGAGAGAGAGAGAGAGAGAGAGAGAGAGAGAGAGAGAGAGAGAGAGAGAGAGAGAGAGAGAGAGAGAGAGAGAGAGAGAGAGAGAGAGAGAGAGAGAGATGATTGGATCAAAATCTGGTTAAACTTAAAAGACTCACGGCCTTTTTTCATTGGGTCGTAAAGCCCAACTATGAATCAGCATTTGATATGCAAAATAAGTTTATTTTTTTTATTTTCTTTTAGGCAAGAACTTTTTCAAGGGTTTTTTTGTGCTTTCGTGTTTTTTACGGCTGCATGAAATCCCATGTGATTTAATCAAAATGCATCGAAACCAGCTCTATGTTTGAAAATTTCATAGACACCCTTCATGATTTATATAATCATGAGGTCCTTATTATTTACACTCCCTAATTGGGTACAATGCTAGATTTTAGACACCACATAAAATGCTAAGTTTAGCACAAGAAGGAGTTCCCTGCAATTTCAGTGTAACCATGTGTAGAACACAATTTTTTTCATTGTCATTTATATTTCTTAGTCATCTATTTATGTGTAGTAGTTGTTGAAACTATAATTTGGACTTTGTCCCACAACGAATAAGCTAAATTTTTCTCAACACTTAATATATAAAGAGACTCTCTTTCAATCACCAATTGGTTTTTGGTAGGACCCCAAGATTCCTGATAGTAGTAATGAAGTAAATTTAAAAATCGAGCTGGCTTCCAAAACAAACAGCAATAAAGATATGACCCCTCTAAATATTGTTTAACCTTTGTAATTTCTAACAAAGCAAATCTCAGATTCACAAGGAATTTGTCAATGCAATTTCTAAGTATTTTTTTGTATTTGTCACTTGGACAAACAAATTTAAAAACATGCTTATCATTTCTTATCTTCACTTACATCATCTGTCAAATAGTCATTTCCGATATTGACATTGCTGGGACCTTTGATTATGTGCGTCGAGGGCCTTGTGTTGTGTTGGTGAATATATGTCAAAAGTTAATTAATATATTAATTAATTATGTTTTTAGAAAGATTTGAATTTGGATTATGTCAACTAAAGACCAAGATTGGTCCATTACACGTTTATGGATATGTGGATTATAGTATTTGAATTTAATTTAATTAGATTTGGGTGGAGATATGGTGGATTCAATTAAAAGACTAAATTAGCATTATGTTTGGAAGCATGACATTATCCATGAACACTTTGATGACGAATCAAACAAAAGTGGAAAAGAATGATAAGGTTGGTTCCATTGGATAACTAATACATTTTGCTAAAGAAATTTATTTATTTATTTTCTTCAATAAACAAAAGATGAGTTAAATAGTCCAACAAACTCTTTTGGATACAATAAAAACCGAAATAATCTCATATTCGGAAAAAAAGGAATAGATTTGTTTCATACTAAGCTTAGCCAAAACGTGGAGATTACGATGGTATTGTATGTAAATTATATATTTAATAATTAAATTCGAAAGCATGACGGGGGCTAAGTAGGGCCAATATGATCAAATTGCGTAATAACGAAGAGTTGTGACTTGTAAGATACAGTTTCATATTTATTGATGCCATGCAATGGCCACGTCGAATAGTTCCAATTTAAGAAGCTTGGCTTTTTTGTATCGCCCAATGAATCAAATGTTGCTCAAATTCTTACAAGGCCATTGTCAATCCCTTGTTGTGCTGAATCAGCAAGTACTGGGATTGATGGGGTTAGTTTTGAATGGGATACATAGGAACCATAAGATATAAATGGAATTTTTAAGTTATGAAAGATTTAAAAATAATAGTAATATTGGAGAGGTCCCAAGTTGGTGGGATTAATCAAACTTTTTTTCCAAGATGGGTTTGACGAATTTTCCACAAATTATGAAGAGCGATTAAAACGTTTTTTTTAATACTCGACATTTCGAGATAGTATGAATTTGATTTGGATACTAACTCTTTCTTGAATTATATAAAACTGGTTACGTGAATGTATTTTACATTTGGTCAAAGTATGTTCGTTTCTGAAAAATGCCAAATAATATAACTTATTACTTATCGATTTTTAGTAGAATTTACGTTAAGTAAATTAAGAATTAAGGATTTGTAAATGCTAAAAGTAAAAATGCCGACCTCATTTATGTAATAGAAGTCTCCTCTTTATGTATAAAAGAGAACCACAGAAAAAAAAAGTAAAAGTAAAAGAAGAAATAGCGATAAAAGGGAGACAAATGTCACGGGAATAAGTGACTCGTTTGTAATAATAAATGACTCTCCTTCGATCGCCGTTATTACATGTAATGAAAAAAGTCAAATAAACAAAATCGAGAAAATAAAATTAAAAAAAGAAAACGAAGAAAATTTCCATTAATCTCGCCAACAAGAATATCGAGAAGCGTGAGAGGGAGGGATCATCACATAAAAATATTCAACCCCCTAAACATATATGCAATTTCACATTCTTTTCGTTGGACAACCACCAATGTTATTGCCATTGATTGACACAAACATAATGTTGGCAATGACGATTTAAGTTCTGCCCTTGAATACCACTTCGATAATACTTCCCCGCCGCCGCCGAGTTATTATTAGGGTAGATCGGCGGCTTAGCCCTAACTATAATCCGCCTCGCCGCCGCCGGCGACGTGGTATCTTCGTTGCTACTCAACGAAGACGACGACGAAGAAGACGACAGAGATGACGCCGCCGACGACGGCGGCGAGCTAGTCGGGCTACGCACTTTATCATCTTTGGTAAATGACAAAAATGCCCTTATCTTCAGCGGCACCGACGCGGCGGCGAAACGGTCGTATTCCTCAGCGATGTTTGCCAAGTCCTCGTCGGAGGTGATTGAGACGAGCGCGTCTAAGTCTTCGTTGGGCAGTTGGCACCTTAGCCTCACTTTCTTTCCGCCGCACATCTCACCAAGCTTGGCCGTCAATTCTTCGAAGATATAAAAAAAAGGGAAATAAATCAAGAAAATCGTTTAAAATTTAAAAAAATGGATGAAAAAAAAATGTTATTTTTTTACCGGAAAATGAGGTAGAGCGGTCAACGGCGATGACTCGAGTTTGTCCGCCGTGGTAGCGGAGTTTTCCGTCGGTGTACCTCGGCAATATACGGCCGCCGTAGCTGAGGGTGAACTTCATCGGCGGCTTATGGTTTGCGGTAGGTTGATCTTTAACCATGGTTAAGGTAGTAAGCGGTTTGAGTTTGTAAGAGAGAGAGAGAGAGAGAGAGAGAGAGAGAGAGAGAGAGAGAGAGATTTTGGTGAGGTGGCTTACTCAAGCCTATGTTAGGAGGTTGTGTGGAGTTATTTATAGAGGATTATTAGATATGGGACTGCAAAATAATCAAATATTTAATTTGCATTTCTTTTTCTTTTTTAATTTTTATTTTTTTATTTTTATTTTTTCGGACTACAACGCCACTATTTTATTATTAATCGATTAGCTCAGCAAGACAGATTCCCACATTATCGCATGTGGACCATGTACAGAGTGAGAAGGTGAAGTGTTATTTGATTTTTTAGCATATATATATATATATATATATATATATATATATATATATTTACTATTCATTAACCTCTTTTCGACTCATATTCAATTTTTTTTGGTCGAAAATTCAACGGATTTATTGATTTTTTGGGCTAAGACAACTGGTATGGACTAGCAATTTTTTTTTTTCATTTTATAGTTAAAATAAAACTAGATTGGTCCTAGGTGATGGATAAATAATAATTTTGTGTAAATTGGATAATGTTATATGACATTGCGCATTGGAACTTAAAAAATAAATACGAGACAGACGTTGATAGGGATAATTGACCTTTTATTTTTATAAAATTATTTTATGTGCGCGGGGAAAAAACTCTGATTTATTTTATTTTATTTGTTTAATTAAAATTACGCATATATTAATTGCAAATAGTGAAATTCGTTGCCACGAAGAGAGATGGTGACCAAACGGACCCGTCAGTCCCACAATGCTTTTGAAAATCAAAATCAATACATTATAGGGGATTCAACACTTAAATACCTACATCTAAAAAAGTTAGACAGATCAGTCCCTAGTCAGTGTAATTTTTAACCTAGGTACCTAGTTGAATTTTATTTTACTGATAGGTACCTAACTGACGGATTTACCCCTACTAGAACTGATTTTTTACATCTCTTACCTTATTTCTTATTTCACGTTCGATCGCTCCTAAAAAAGAGAAAAAATCGCACAGCCCCAAACCAAATCGCGCGATTGTTTGCCAGAAATCGACCCGGGTTTTTTTGGCTTCAGATTCTACGTCGTCTGTCCACTCGTTCGTCGTTGTATTCCCTTCTGAAATCGATTGGTAAGTCATTCACAGTATTACCGTAAGTGGTCGCATTTCGTCATTATTAGGGTTCTTTTGTGCGTGTTTTTGGAATGGCATTGATCTGTTGGTCGATTAGGGTTTTTTTGTGCGTGTTTTTGGAATGGCATTGATCTGTTGGTCGATTAGGGTTTTTTTGTGCGTGTATTTCGTCATGGATGCTTGATTTGGGTTTTTTTCGGAATGGGTCGATTTTGGTTTTTTCGAATGGGGTCAATTTGTTGTGGTACTACATCGTAACTGCATTTGGTACCCTCTGTTTTGGCATATCGGTACCCCTTGTGTGAATAAAAAGGTACTGCTTGCCAAAACTGGTCGAATGGGGTCAATTTTTTGGTACTTCATTATCACCGCATTAGGTACTCTCTATTTAGGCAAACTGGTATCCCTTATGTGAGTAAAATGGTACTGCTTGTTAACATTGGTTATATCGACTGGGGTCAATTTGTTTTGGTACTACATTATCACTGCATTTGGTACCCTCTGTTTGGTCAAATTGGTACCCCTTGTGTAAATAAAATAGTACTGCTTGCTGACAGTGTATTTTTTTGCAGAAATGCCTCCACGGAACAAATTTGAGTTGGCTTCCCGGTGCCATAAACAATTTGAAGGGTAGCATGACCCCAGATAAAAAAGAAGCTCTAAGAAGGTCCCTGTTCCATTTTTTTAGATATGCCTAAGATGAGCCATTCGTTTCCTCGAATCATCCGGCCTGATGGTGAACGGGTGCACTATTGGGCTAATGGTAATACTCTCCATTACGTTATGAGTTTACCTTTTTTGCTTATGTATTTATTGATGAATTCAATGCTTTGGGAACTTTCAGATTTGGGTGTATGAGCATGTGCCCTCGTTGGCGCAGAAGCGGGAGATATAAAATTCCCAACTTTTTATGTATTATTTGCTTTGTTTCTAACTGTTGAATGAATTAAATGTTTTGTTAAGGTTGATGGAGGAGTTGGCGGATCTCATTTGGAGTGGAGTGCTCGTGTGGAGAGGTTGGAAGCCGAGTTGAGATTGGAGGACGAGGTTATAAGAGATCTAAGGTCAAATGTTCGGACGTCGAAGGTTGATATGTCCAACAATGATGGGAGGGAGGAGGTTGAGGCTGAGGATACTGAACGATGGATGATAAAGAGGCTGAGGCTAATGATAGGGATGTGTGCAAGGATGGGGGTGATGATAAGGCCGAGGATATGGTTCACAGTGAGGGTGATGATGTGGCCGAGAAGATGGTTCATAGCGACGGTGAGAAGGCCGGAGAGGACAAGGTTCAGGATACGGGTGAGGATAGGGCCGGGGATATGGCTCATAGTGACCGTGACGATATGGCCGAGGTGATGGCTCGTAGCAACGGTGAGAAGGCCTATGAGGACAATGTTGAGGATAGGGATGAGGACGAAGCGGAGGATCAAGAGGAGGATCAGGAGGATAAGGGCGCGGAGGATCAGGTTGTGGATGGGACTGTTTGGAGACCTTTGTTTGTTTATGTTGGTTTTTCTTTTGTGCATGGACGGTTATTGCCATGTGTGTGTTGTAGGGGTGTGCGTTATTTGGTTAACCGAACTGAATAACCGAAATATCGAAAATTCGGTACAAAACCGAACCGAACCGAAAAATTCGGTTCGGTATTCGATTTATATAAAAAAAAATTCGGTAATTCGGTTCGGTACGGATACACTGGTTCGGTATACCGAACCGAACCGAATTACCGAATTGTTATATTTTATTATAAAAATATAAAATGTTACCCACTATAGACGGGCCATGCACATTAAGGAAATAAAACAATAAATGGCCCAGCCCAATAAGAACCCTCCCTCACCTCAGCTCTCAGTCATCGTCTCCCTCCCTCACCCTCACAGCACGAACACCAACAGCCCCGAATTGAAGCCAATCGCATCGCCTCACAGCACGAGCCCTCACAGCGCATCCATCTTCATAGTCTTCGGAGTTTCTATTTGATGTTTACTGTTTAGATGTCGAGATGTGGCTGATGTTTTTTGTCATGTTTTATTTTTATTTTTTTTATTTTTTTTTAAAATTCGGTTAACCGTTCAGTTAACCGAAAAAAACCGAAAAAAATTTCGGTTATAACCGAATACCGAACCGGTAAATTCGGTTCGGTATTCGGTTTAGGAGATGGCCGAACCGAAATTTCGGTTAACCGAAATTTCGGTTCGGTTCGGTTCGGTTCGTACCGAACTGACAGCCCTAGTGTGTTGTGTTGTGTTGTTCTATGACTGTCCGTAATTTATGCAGTACCATATGTTATTGTAGGACCGTACCATTATGTAAATATATGGCGTACCATAAACAGAAGATAAAAAGTACCTTGTCTTTCATATTACCGTACCATATCGCTTACATATAGCGTACCGTAAATGCAGGTTAACCGTACCATTACGTAAATAGATATCTTACCTTATATATCGCACATGAAGTACCTTATCTGTTGTACACTAAGGTACCTTGTGTTTTACAGAAGGTACCTTCTCATTTACATATATAGTACCATAACCTGCAGGTTTACCGTATCCAGAATTATACATATACAGTACCCAGATTTCAAAGTATATCGTACCATTTGTTATACGATCGAAAAATAAATACATTCCTCATCAAATCGCGTTGTCCTGCGTGATTTTGACAATACCTAACAATAACCAAATGAAAAAAAAAAATATGAAAGCCTAATGCTCCGAATTCGCAGATGTAGCACTCACCATATTATTCAAATTATGTTGTAGATGTTCTTGCTTCTATCCTTATACTATAATGAATCTTGGTATTCTAAGATTTAATTCATGCGTGCGGGGCCTAATGCACCGAATTTGATCTAAAACGTATTTATTACTATATTTTACTGTTCTACGGTGGTTCGAGATGAAAAAGTAATTCGTACGACCTCGAAAAATACTAACACTAGTATGACGTATCATATATTTAAGGAACGCCGTACCAAAAATAGCTTTGTAGGGGTACCTATCATTTTGTTTGAAGCGTACCAACTCAGACACGGTTGCAGTACCATAAATTACATATGACATGAAACATCTTATGAAAGCCACCGACCTGTCAGATAATGCTGTCTTTTATGATTTAATACCTCGTATGTCAGAATCTGTCAGTCATGACAGAAAATTCAGAAATCTGTCCACTCATGACATAAAAATGTCATAAAAGTTTTCAATCATTACAGAAAAATGTCAGAAATTGTCTCTTCCTTTCTCCACATCAACATCTGCTGAAATGCTTCGTTTGTGACGAAAATAGCCAAGTCTTAAATTCGAAGTCTTACTTTAATTTATAGACATCTGAAATGATACAGTACCCTATGTTGTACACTTAGGGTACCTAATGACCTAAATTACAGTACCAAACTTGCGTATATAAACGTACCAAATTGGCATACGTTACAGTACCAAGTTCGCTTATATTACTACCATGTTGGCATATCTTACGGTATCAATGGTATATTACAGTACCTGAGAAAACATATATTACAGTACCATAGTTGCGCATATTAACGTACCAAATCGGCATATATTACAGTACCAAAGTTACATATCTTACGGTACCAAAGCGACATATATTACAGTACCAAGTTCGCTTATGAGAGACTATGTTGGCATATCTTACGGTATCACTGGTATATTACAGTACCAAACTGGCATATATTACAGTACCAAACCAGCATATAACACGTTATCAAATTTGCATATATTACGATATCAAACTGGCATATTATTACAGTACCAAACTGGCATATATTACGGTATCAAACTGGCGTGTATTACTGTACCAAATTTGCATATATTACGGTATCAAACTAGCTTATATTACAGTACCAAATTTGCATATATTACAGTACATTGTTCACATCATTTAGACGAAAAGAATGAGTCATTACCAATTGACATATTTGGACAAAAGAATGACCATTTGGCATCATTTAGACAAAAAGAATGAGCCATGTCCTATTAACACATTTGGCATATATTACAGTACCTTGTTGTCATATATTACAGTACCTTGTTGTCATATATTACAGTACCTTGTTGGCCTATATTACGGTACCTTATTGACATTTATTACAGTACCTTGTTGTCATCCATTACAGTACCTTGTTGGTATATATTACGGTACCTTATTGGCATTTATTACAGTACCTTGTTGTCATATATTATAGTACCAAATTAGCATATATTACAGTACCTTGTTGGCGTATATTACAATACCTTATTGTCATATATTACAGTACATTGTTGGCATCATTTGGATAAAGAATGTGCCACATACAAAAGTGCAACAAAAAGGGTTTTGGAACAAAAGCAGTAACGAAATACATGGCTAATACGGACCCTACGTCGATACGGCCTCTCTACAAGTACGACGATTATTCCTGTATTTTCCACATCTTTTGCACTTGTTGGATCTTTTTATCTACCTGAGACGGAATCCTCCGCATCTTTCAGCAACCAAGAAGAACACAAATGCCTGGGTCACGAATAAAATTCCCGCCATCGGTTTGAGCATTCATCTCGTGCGTCGTCGCTTCATGATCGATACTAAGAATGACTCCTTTTTATACTCACACAATGCAAACAATGCCCCGCCACTAACCGAACTTGTAGACGACATATTTTCAGATAATATGACGACCTGTATAAATGGTACGCATGTATATTTACAATGGTACAGCGTACGCGGACATCTTGGTACCGTATAGACACATAAAATGGTACGTAATAAACATAACAAATGGTACGTAACAACAGTTATATAAAGAAACCGGAAATCCCGATGGATTAGCCTCAATAACTGTCAAGAATCGACATCCACCCTTACATCGAGCTCTTAGATCGCATTCAGCTCCCAGATCTGGGTTAAATTTGATCTCACGAGTGCAATCGATTAACCACACCCAAAGCAAAATAAAAGCTTACATGACAAAATCGAGACCCTAAATCGAGAACCCAATGTGGAATAGGCTCGTGCTCGTCGTCCGATGCCACCACGAGCGGAAGGTGATCGTCAATTGCAGAGATGAAGCTGAAATTTTGTCAGGCGTGATCGTCCGGTGCCAAAATCGATTGACCAAACCCAAACCAAAAGAAAAACTTACCTGACAAAATCAACCCCCAAAATCGAGAACCCAACGTTCAATAGGGTCTTCGATCCTTGTCCGGCGCCGGCACGAGCAGAAGGAGTTGGTCGGCAAGAAGAAATCGTCGCCGGCGAGCTGAAGGTCGAATTGCAGAGAAAAAAAAAAGCTGAAATGAAATTCTAAATCATTTAATAAGGGTATTTTAGTTATCTTGGGTGATTAGGTACCTAAGTGTAAAAATTTTATTCAACTAGGTACCCAGCTATAAAATAGTTCTGACAAGGTACCTAAGTGGCTGATTTTTTTCATATTGGGTATTTATGTGTAGATTTCCGTATTATATACTTATCCACAATAATACCCCCAGAAAAGAATTAGTTTTTATTTTTCGACCAGAAAAGAATTTTCATAACGATTACATGACATGAAACTAAGCATATTAACTTGGCTCCAATAACAAGATGAGACACATTAATTTGGTATCCAAGTATATATAACATCCAAGCAAACATGCGACCCAAAATGCTATGGAGATGTCCAAAACCGACAATCAAATGTAACTACTAATTTGATTAAAAGATCTCGAAGCTGAATATGTTAAGCGGTTGGTTACACATTTGTAAGCAAAAGATACCAATGGTTATTATTAAAAATAAATGTTGAGGTAAGGTAGCCATGTGAATACTTGAGGAATAAATGAATTAGCCGGTTACACGTGAGAAAGACAAATCAAAGCAAACGATACCATTATTTACTTTTCATGGAGAATAAGCAAAACATAAATAAATATGGGGAATAAACTTTGTCATAATATGGCATTGATTATTGCATGCATTGGCTTGCGTTCCTGATATATATTTCTTTTCAGCCTATATCTGTGGACCTTATACTGCCTTGTGAAACAAAAAATTTGGGACAATAAATGAGGAATAAAATGAGAAAAAAAAAGAATAATAATAACTTGAATGAAATATTCTTTGGAAGTGCAGGTCATAGATAGAGATGCCCAACCGCCGTTTACGAACCGGCGGTTAGTAACCGGCGGTTAACGGTTAGTCCGGCCGAGGGCGGTTGACGGTTAGCCATTCCCGGTTGCCGGTTAATCTAACCGCCGGTTTATTTTTTTGATTTATTTTTATTTATTTATTTATTTATTTATTTATTTATTTTTTGCAATTTACTCCAAAGTTAAATGAATTGTCGATGTATTTTCGTTCGTATTTTACTATTTTAATGTAAAATTTTAAATATAATAAATAAATGAATCATAAAATATATTACAAAATTTTAATACAATATAAAATACATATTTTTAAAAATTTCTAATTAATTACTATTAATATTAGTAAAGTTACATAGTATTTCTAATTAATATTAATATTAGTATATTAAAATAGTATATTTTTTTATTTTTTATTTTTTATTTAATGGTTATAACCGCCGGTTAACCGCCTAACCGCCGGTTAATAACCGGCGGTTGGCGGTTTGGGAAAACCCCTAACCGCCCCGTAACCGGCCGGGAACCGTAACCGGCGGTTAACCGGTTGAACTGCCGGTTACGGTTTAAAATGAGCATGTCTTATCATAGATTCAAATATTATCTTATTTATTGATTAATCCCATGATAACCTTGGTCGTCCCATAATTTGTAATTGAATTAAAATTCATTTCAGAATAAACATAGTGGGAGAATGAGGTTTATTTATAGTATCCACTTCTGAATTTACTTAGTTGGCTGGCGTGGTCGACGCAGTATGGGAATAAATCATAATAACAATAATATAAATACAGAAGGAATGGAATATTCCAAGCGGAACGACAATGGGGACTGCTCTTGGAACATTTTCTCTGATCGGCATATTCTCCTTAGAATGATATAATAGTTCATTACATTTCTCAGCATGTCATAACTCATCATTGTAATATAATTGTTGGTTCCGGTGTTGGGCATCTGGTCGGTGGCGCTCGTAAAACTCGAACAGAGTTTCGGCTTACTACGTCGAAGTCGAGGCACGCGTCGTATGCTTTCCGTAAGACATATTGCCCCGTATTTCAGTGCCTCAGGTTGTTGCGATACGTCCAAGTTACAACGACTCCAGGAATTTCGAAACGTCGCACACCGTAACGAAATTATCGGGCGAATCTACTAAAGACTCGAGCATTTCTTGCTTTTCTATTGCTTTATTATGCCTAAGGAGATGCTGTCAACTTTTTATGA
This sequence comes from Craterostigma plantagineum, assembly GCA_027422505.1. NCBI lineage: Eukaryota > Viridiplantae > Streptophyta > Magnoliopsida > Lamiales > Linderniaceae > Craterostigma > Craterostigma plantagineum. Next base: position 7,340,096 of record JAPQWV010000015.1, read on the forward strand.
AATGCTGGAGTAATTGAATGAATTTACATTCTGTCATGAGACCTATTTATAGTTTATGAAAAGCTGCATGGGTCAGACATAACTTTTCAGTTGACCTCCTTTGACTGGGCCGAAATTACAAATAGGCATAACCTTTGGTCAGGGGTCAATCTGGGTAGTCACAACTCTTGGACTGATACCCAATACCCCTTCAGCCAGCCACATCATCACGCCCTGTCAATGCCAAATTAGCGCCACGTCGTCCTCGTCAGCCCACGTGTCAGTGACACGTCACCAGTCCGCCATGTCATCATTTTATTTTATTTTTTTTATTTTTTATTTTATTTGGGCTGACTTTACTAATTATTTCTCGTTCACCCGATATCGGTTTTGAGCAAATTAATATAGTTAGATTCTTCTTGAAACGTAGATTCGTAATCTTTCAACGATTTCTCGTTTCAGCGACCGACATCTTCTCGATTTAATAAAATCATTTCAACTCTTCTCTTTGTGGGCTTAAAATCCAACAATCTCCGACATGAATGGAAAATGTAAATGCTATGCATGCTGACCCTTGCAAGAAAGTCCCGACGACCCATCACTGCATTGGGATATGTAGCTTGTGGCTTCGAACCTTCCCTAGTGAAATAGTACCGGATTTGCTCGCTGCTCAGTGAACCTTGAACTGACGGCTTTTTGTGTAAACCAAGACAACAGTATACACACAGTGATGAATCTGATCTCTTTTCGATTCTCACGTTGTGTCCGTTTCGGTCGTGGACCATATCTCCGATTCATAAGAGTTTTCCATTGAATCGTCCCCACTTCACACTTACAGAGATGACCGACCATTAGGACTTAATTCTGGAGTAGTTCGAAATACTCCACCACTTTGGTGTAGTCATCATTAAAAGCATAAGTGCTTACCCTAACAACACGTCAACGGGAAATTACTTGGGCAGCTGTTAGAATGGACTTTATTAGTTTCCAAGTATACTACTGAACTAATCACAGCATAGTTGTCTCATTGAACCAAGTTTGCGGGATCTCCACTCATCAAGGTTGAGTTACCACTGCTTTCGTTCTTTGGTGTGTGGAGTTTTAGTCTCATTCCCCTTACTACGTTTTCTAACTGGATCTCTAGCTATGCCTTTTTGTCAGCGGATCCGCAATATTTTCCTTTGGCTTTACGTAGTCGGTGGAAATTATTCCACTAGAGGTAAGCTGTCTTATGGTGTTATGTCTCCGATGAATGTGCCGAGACTTACCATTCTACATAAAGTTCTGTGCCCTGCTGATAGCCGCCATGCTATCGCAGTGAATCATAATCGGTGGCACAAGTTTATTCCAACATGGAATATCCTCCAAAAACTTTCGAATCCATTATGCTTCTTCGCCGGCTTTATCTAGTGCGATGAACTATGACTACATCGTGGATCGAGCTATGCATGTTTGTTTGGAGGACTTCCAAGAAACTGCTCCTCCACCTATGGTAAATATATAACCACTCGCGGATTTAGAGTTTTTACTATCAGATATCCAATTCGCATCGCAATACTCTTCTAGTATCGCGGGATATCTCGAGTATAGTATGCCGTGATTAATAGTGTGTTTCAGATATCTTAGCACTCTTCTTAGTGCTACTTAGTGGCTACTACCCGGGTTACTAGTAAACCTACTCAGTTTACTAATTGAGTACGCTATGTCAGGTCGAGTGCAGTTAGACAAATGCATCAGACTGCCAATCACCCGAGTGTATTCGAGTTGTGATATAGACTCTCCTCTATTTTTGGCTAAGTGTATATTAGTGTCCACATGTGTCTTAGCCGGAGGATCATTGAAGGGGTTAAATCTCTTTAACACGCTCACAATATTGTGAGATTGTGTAATCACAATTCCTTCGGACGTCTTAGAGACATTTATTCCCAAAATGACGTCAGCCAAACCCATATCCTTCATACTGAAATGATTTTCTGCATATTCTTCATATTCGCGATTGTTTTGTGACTGCTTCCCATGATTAACATGTCATCTACGTAAAGACAGACAATCACATACTCATCGGGTGTGCCTTTTATATGAACGCATTTATCACACTCATTAATCTTAAACCCATTCGACAACATCGTCATGTCGAACTTCTCGTGCCACTGTTTCGGCGCTTGATAAAGCCCGTAAAGTGACTTCACGAGTCGGCACACTTTATTTTCCTGTCCGGGTACAATAAACCCTTACGGCTGCCTCATATATATTTCTTCCTCGAGTTCCCCGTTTAGAAAAGCTGTTTTCACGTCCATCTGGTGTATCTCGAGATCATACAACGCTGCTATAGCGATCAAGACCCTTATGGATGTAATCCTTGTCACGGGAGAGTAGGTATCGAAGAAATCGTACCCCTCCTTTTGATTAAACCCTTTAGCTACTAAACGAGCTTTATATTTTTCGATTGATCAATCGGTCTTAAGCTTCCTTTTAAGGACCCATTTGCATCCTAAAGGCTTGCACCCCTTTGGGAGGTCTACCAACTCCCACGTATGATTTTGCATTATGGACTCAATCTCGCTATTTACAACTTCTTTCCAAAACGGAGCTTCTGGACTAGACAATGCCACTTGCAAAGTCCGTGGTTCATCATCTAACATATAAGTTAGGAAATCAGGCCCAAATGATTTGGCCACCTTTTTACGTTTGTTTTGCCGTGGTTCCTCTTTTTTCTTGAGTTGATCTCTCCACGGTTTCGTGAGTTCGCTTATTATAGCTTATCTCTTTCTTTTCCTTATTTGGAAAAATATTCTCGAAGAATACTGCATTCCTCGATTCAAATATCATTCATGGTTCATCTTAGGGTTTTCTGATTTGTGCACTAGAAATCTATATGCACTACTGTTATTAGCATATCCGATGAAAATGCAATCAACAGTTTTGAGTCCTATCTTAACCTGTTTAGGTTTAGGTACTTCGACCTTTGCTAGGCACCCCACACTTTCAGGTAATTGTAGGATGGAGCCCTACCTTTCCATAGTTCGTATGGAGTCTTTTCTTTGTTTTTGTGTGGCACCATATTCAGAATGCAATTTGCCGAGATGATTGCTTCGCCCCACAAGTTCTGAGGTTGCCCCGAACTAATCAACATAGCATTCATCATCTCCTTAAGAGACCTATTTTTTGCATTTAGCGAGGCCGTTTGATGAGGTGAATAAGGCGCGGTTGTTTGATGAATAATGTCGTGCTCTTGGCAAAATTCTTCGAACGACGCCACATATTCTCCTCCTCTATCACTTCGAATTATTTTGATCCTTGGGTTAAGTTGATTCTCAACTTCGCTCTAACATCTTGTGAAGGCATCAAGAGCCTCGTCCTTGCCACTTAACAAATATACGTAGCAAAATCTCGTGCAATCGTCGATGCAAGTAATAAAATACGTCTTTCCACCTCTAGTATGCACGAACTTCAGATCACATATATCAGTATGGATCAGTTCTAGAGGCACACTACTTCTCTCAACAGAGAAAAATGGTGCCTTGGCCATTTTGCATCGACACATACTTCATGCTTTTGTTGTGTGTCGACTTCCATTTGTGGAAGCAGGTTTAAACTTATTAACTTCTTTTTATTTACACCCACATGTCCTAATCTATGATGCCATAAATTGGAACACTCAACCAAGTAAGATGAACTTTCTTTATTATTATTAGCGAGCTCAATCTCGCGTATTACAAGCATTACATTCATCTTAAAGTGCCCCTTCTCGAGGTAGCTCTTTCTTACAAAATGACCGTTTTTGGTCAGTACATATTTATCACTCTCAAACACCTATCTAAATCCGGCTTTGCTCAACAGGGAGCCGGACACCAAGTTCTTGCGGATGTCTGGCACATGCAGCACGTCCACAAGAGTGATTCAGGCACGGATCTACATAGGGGCATTGGGTGTCCATTGACCCCCCGGCCAAATCCATGACAAGCTGCTATTATATATTCTGAGTACATATATTCTCTTTGGTCTAATGGAAAATGATGTCTTCATAAATTCTTGCCTAGGGGTAGACTTGGGTTCGACCCTGCTAAGATCATTTCTATTTCATTTTTTACTTTAGACCCCCAAACTTTGAATTTTTAATTTACTTTTTGACCCCTACTTCTAATTTCTGGATCCGTCACTGAGCTCCTTGCCCGAGGTCATCTCCAGCACTACCCTCCCTAATCCAACGATGTCAGAAGTGACTGAGTTACTCATAAATAGCTTCCTGCCTGAGATAGGGTTGTCGGTTGAAAACATCTCCTTATCAAAGCAGATGTGGCGAATCGTTTCAGAGTCAATATACCACGACCTAGGATTAACCACCACGTTGGCCTTGTATACGACCGCAGCTAGATCCATTTCTGCCAGATCTGTCGTTAGCTTTGCCTCGGTCAAGTGAGCATGGTTCGTTTTGCTTTTTTTCTTCAGCCGACAGTCCTTAGCCATATGCCCAGGTTTGTCGCAGTTGTAGCAGTTGCCACTTATTTTGTTCGGCTTCTGCTGCGTCATATTAGGCCTCTTGCGCTTTTTGCCGGTGTTAGACTCGGCCAGACACTGCCCCTTTTATTCTTGGCATCGATCCTTCAATTATCTTCATCGATTCGAAGCCTCACAATCAGGTCCTCAAGCCCCATTTCCTTACGCTTGTGCTTGAGGTAGTTCATGAAGTCCTTCCACAGGGGCGGCAACTTCTCTATTATAGCAGCTACCTGGAAGGATTCATTGATCTGCATATTCTCCGCGTGTATATCGTGAATTATCAGTTACAGATCACAGACATGGTCCAACACTGGTTTGGATTCGGTCATCTTATAGTCCGAGAACCTACCGACTATGAAATTTTTTAGTTCAGCATCGCCGGTCTTGTATTTCTTATCTAACGAGCCCCACAACTCTTTTAGCAGTCTTGGCTATGTAGATGTTGTATAGGGAGTCGTCTAGGGCGTTCAAAACATAGTTACGACACATGAATCATTACGATTCCACGTGTCCAACGCCGCCTGTTGTTGTTCGTCCATTTCTGGTGCGTTGTCGTCAGCGTTCACCTGGGGCGGAAGCTCTTTCAGGACTCGCACAAGGCTCAGAGTCGTCAGATAAAATAGCATTTTTTTGCCGCCACCGTTTGAAATCGGTTCCGTTGAATTTCGCCGGCCTTTCGGCGTGGCTATTTACCGTTAGCGGAACGGCGACGGTAATGTTCGCTATTGTTGCTATCGATCAGACAGAATAACGTCTTACGATTATTGGTGATATCGGTGTTGGGCGTCTGGTCGGTGGCGCTCGTAAAACTCGAACAGAGTTTCGGCTTACTACGTCGAAGTCGAGGCACATACGTCGTACGCTTTCCGTAAGACGTTATTGCCCCGTATTTCAGTGCCTCGGGTTGAAACATCGCACACCGTAATGAAATTATCGGGCGAATCTACTAAAGACTCGAGACTTCTTGCTTTTCTATTGCTTTATTATGCCTAAGGAGATGCTGTCAACTTTTTATGAAATACTGGGAGTGATTTGAATGAATTTACATTCTGCCAGGGGACCTATTTATAGTTTATGAAATGCTGCAGGAGTGAACTCGCGAAAAGACATAACTTTTCAGTTGGCCTCCTTTGACTGGGCCGAAATTGCAACTAGGCATAACATTTGGTCATGGAGTCAGGCCCAACGACGTCCTCGTCATCCCACGTGTCAGTGCGTCCCGCCACATCATCATTTTTTATTTTTTATTTATTTGTTTTTTATTTTATTTGGGCTGGCTTTACTAATTAATCTCTCATTCACCCTGTTACCTTCAGAGTTCCTAGCTAACGGTAAAATAAGGGTAACCACCAAAAAGCCCGCGAGGGAGGGGCGCGAAAGATGGGAGGCAAGGAAGAGAGAGGTCCACGGGGGTATCCGAGTAGGTAGCCCGAGCAGAGGTACCCGAGAAGGGGGCACGCCGATTGGATCCGGCTGCCTCGAGATGAAGAGGATGTCAGAGAAGTTGGAGCATTCAGGGCATGCACGAATGTAGGTCAGTCGAAAGCAGGCAGAACAGAAAAATGAAAGCCCGGTCAAGAGGATGAGGCCGAGTAGGGGAAAGAGGCCCGAGCAGGGCAGTTTCACGGAAAGGAAGAGGAAATGAGAACGTGGGATCGTGGAGAAGGCCACGTTCTCAGCACGAGGTTCGCGAGAAACGCGGACCAGGGTGGAGAATAGTTCCAGGCGAAGGGGGTTTGAGGTTAGTATAAATAAACGACAGTTATTCCATTTTTCCAGGTACGTTTTCTTCCAAAAATAACTGAGAACTGATTTGTGAGCCAACAGTACCTATATTCACCCATCTTCCTGACTTAAGCATCTGTGAGGTTAGTATAAATAAACGCCGTCTGTGGGACGATATATCCGTAACAACATGGTGGATACCGCAAACGACGATCGATCGCCGCTGATAGAAGAAATACTCACGCCAGAAGAGATGGAAAGAAGGATGAGGGAGAGTTTCAGTGCGCAATTCGCTGAGGTGGGAAAATTAAGGGCTGAGATGGAAATATTAAAGGCCGAGCGGACGAGAGAAACTCGGGCCGAGTCGCCAGAACGACTTGCAACTGAAGAGGAAGAAGCAGAAAGGTTACGAAAAGAAGCAGAAACTCTGCATGAGGAAGCGCAGGATAAGGAGGCTGAGGGGAGAACACCCAGGGTGGAGGTCAGCACTCTGCGGACCGGGAAAAGGGGAAGAGCCGCGACTGAGGGGCAAAGCACTGAGATAGACCGAATGAGGGAAGAGATCCAGCGACTGAAGGAATTAACCAACCCCTAGGTGTCTCTCCCTGTTCAACGAGGCTCTCCCTTCTCGGAAGATGTCCTTCGCGTTCCATTGCCGGATAACTTCTGATTCCCCGATATGAATCGCTATGATGGCTCGGGACCACCCGAAGACCATTTAGCCAGTTTCGAGGGAAACGCCGCACTTTATCAACTGGGAGACGCGATCAAGTGCCGAGTGTTTGCTACCACCCTCGCGAAGGGAGCCCAACAATGGTTCACTATGCTGCCTGCGGGCGAAGTTCGTAGCTTCGAGGATTTCACTTGCGCCTTCCTAAGGCAGTTTTCCAGCAATCGACGAAGACCTTTCTCGTCCTTGACCCTACTAAACATGAAACAAGGGGACCAGGAGAGCTTGCGCGATTACCTAAAGCGGTTCAACAGGACCATGATGGAAGTCCTGACTGCTACTTCGGATTTGCTGATAGGGGCCTTCCATAACGGGCTGAAGGAAGGGGGTCTGTACCGATCGCTGGTAAAGAAGTACCCGACCACGGTGGAAGAGCTGATAATCAGAGTTGAGAAATATGTGAGGGTGGAGGAAGCGCATAACTTTAAAAAGGGAGATAAAAAACGAGCCATAGGGACGGTGGATGTGGCTAGGGAGCCAGTCCGTCCCTTTAGCTTGAAGGAAGAAAGCCCGATGAGGGAAATCCAAAGGAACTCTAGGCCTAACAACACGCGATGGAGGGTTAGCAAGGTAAGAGCACTGGAGATATGTGAAGGACGATACTCGATCCGGAAACCGATGGGAAGCAGAAATGGACCGAGAAACCCTGTGTCGAAGTTATATTGTGAGTTCCATTGAGAATACGGCCACACTACCGACGCCTGCTTCCACCTGAACGATGAACTTGAGAGGCTCGTTGAAGCCAATCCGGAAGCCCGGGCAGAGTTGGTAGTAGAAGAGGGAGGAAAGGCTCCGCGAAAATATTATAGAAGGGAATACGAGCGACGGCCAGAGAGGAATCAAGCATATAAGAAACCGTCGAGCAGATACCAGGGGTCTCCTGAGCGAAAGTGGACTGAACGCCGGGGGGAAGATAGGCCTGATCAAGAACCAACAACTAATCAGCAGGCCCAAGGACGTGATCGGGCCCCGCCAGAGGCACACGTCCCACCACGGAGGATCAACATGATTTCGGGAGGGCCCGCGATCAAGGACTCGAATAGAGCTAGGAAAGCAGAAGTGAGGAAATTGGAGAACCTGGAGGTGACGTCGGTACGAAGACGCTCGGGACCCGTCATCTCATTCGGGCCTGAAGATTTTCATGGGGGAGACGACCCGCATGAGGACGCCTTAGTGGTCCGAGCCGAAATAGCCAACCATGACGTGGGAAGAGTGTTCGTCGACAATGGGAGCTCGGTGAACATTATCTTTAAGGAAACTATGGACCAGATGGAACTGGGGGAGTACCAGATGGATCCCGTGGAAACGGCGTTGTTTGGATTCACGGGGCACGCCATCGAAGCGGTGAGGTTAATCCAATTACCGCTTTCTGGTGGTAGATATGTCCTCGTCCTACAACGTCATATTGGGATGCCCAGCCCTCAGTTTTTTCACGGCCATCGCCTCCGCTCTGCATCAGAAGATGAAGTTTCCGGTGGGAGATCGAGTAGGAGAGGTACTCGAAGATCGGAAGATGGCATGAAAATGCTATGTGGGGGAGGTAAGGATCGAATTGAAGTCGTTGAAGAGCCGCCGGGAAGGTCATCCCGGGAGCCGAGGAGCTTTCTACGCCATACATACCCTTCAGGGGGCGGAATCTGAAGAGGAAATAAAGGAAGTCGTGATCAGACCTCCCTCAGGGGTAGTCAAGATTGCTCGAGAACTACCCCCCGAGCTAAAAACAGACCTTATCCAACAGCTGAAAAAGAACGAGGATGTGTTCGCCTGGTCGGCGAATGAACTCACGGTGATACCTAGGGACGTAATGGAGCACCGATTGAACATCTCCCCTACAGTCAGGCCAGTCTTCCAGAAGAAGAGACATGGAGCACAGAAGGACGCGATAGTCAAATAACAGGTCGGGGAGCTCTTGAAGGCATGATACATCCGGGGGAGATACAATTTCCGACCTGGTTGTCAAATGTGGTGTTGGTCCCTAAGTTCGCGGGAAAGTGGCGCATGTGTGTCGACTTTCGAGATCTGAATAAAGCGTGCACGAAGGACTGTTACCCCTTACCACGCATAGACCAACTGGTAGACTCCACAGCCGGGCATGAGCTCTTGTGTTTCCTGGATGCCTTCCAAGGCTACCATCAGATCGGGCTAGCCGAGGAAGATCAACCCAAAGTTAGCTTCATCACCTCAGAGGGAACTTTCTGCTATGTGGTCATGCCGTTCGGGCTGAAGAACGCGGGGGCCACATATCAAAGATTGATGGATCGGGTTTCGAGGCCCAGATCGGGAGAAACGTGGAAGTCTATGTAGATGATATCTTAATTAAGTCCAAGACAAGGGAGGGCTTCTCAGGGGATCTTCGGGAAACCTTCTCCACAGCCAGAAGGGAGAGTCACGGCCCTGTCCAGGTTTATCTCTAGGTCCGCAGAAAGGAGCATGCACTTTTTCAAGGTGTTAGGAAGGTAAAGGACTTTGAGTGGACGCCCGAGAAAGCTTTTCAAGAGCTGAAAGAATATTTAAAGGAGCTGCCAATACTGAACAAACCAAAGCCTGGGGAGGAGCTCACCGTTTATCTTTCAACCACTCCTCGGGCAATCAGTTTCGTGATGGTCCGAGAAGAGGAAAAGGTGCAGAAGCCCGTCTATTTCGTCAGTCATCTCCTGAAGGGCGTAGAGGTCCGATATACTTCCCAGGAGAAATTATTGCTAGCCCTGGTAATCACGGCCAGGAGGTTGAGACCTTACTTCTTGTCGCACCCGATCGTAGTACTCACCAACAGCTCGTTGGGAGTAATCGTGACCCGACCGGATATCTCAAGAAGATCGATCAAATGGGTAACTGAGCTGGGGGAGTACGATATCCAGTTTCGACCCCGAGTGGCCGCAAGGCGCAAGCCTTGGTTGACTTCATAGTCGAGATGGCAGAGGAAGGAACCGCCGAGATGTGGAAGATATACGTGGATGGATCTTTTTGCCGATTTGGGAATGGTGTCGGACTTGTGGTCGTTTCACCTTGGGGAGAGGAAACTAGCTTGGGAATAAAGTTGGAATTTCGAGCATCTAACAATGAAGCCGAATACGAAGCATTGCTGCTTGGGATGAGGAGAGCTGCTAGGATGGGCCTGACTCGGGTAACCCTGTATTCCGATTTGCAGTTGGTAGTACAACAAATGGAAGGAACTTTCACCATCAAGGAAGATAAGTTGAAGGAATATGCTAAGGCGTTTGGGAAAATGAAAGAGAAATTCGAAGAATTCGAGCTGGTGCTCATTAACAGAAGGGAGAATGAGAAGGCGGATCGGATCGCTAAGTGGGCAAGCGCTCTGAATCCCCCCGAGGAAGGAATTAAGATAGAGAGGGCTCCACAAATCCACCAGATAGAACAAAGGAGTGGCCTGACGCCCGAGGACTGGCGGTATGGCATCTATCGATATTTGGAAAACCGCATCCTCCCTGAGGACAAAGTTCAAGCTCGGGTAACGCAGAAGAGGTCCACTCGTTTTACGATCATTGATGGAATTCTGTTCAGGAGATCCTATTCGGGGCCCCTGCTAAGGTGCTTGTCGAGGGAAGAGGCGGAAGAGGTCTTGATCGATATACACGAAGGAAGCTGTGGGAGTCATATCGGAGGAAGAGCCCTGGCGCGAAAGGCGATGCTGGTGGGTTTCTTCTGGCCAACTATGAGGGCAGACTCGATCAGGGTAATGCGAAGTTGCATCAGGTGTCAAAAGCATGCGAATCTGCAAAAGGCCCCTGCGGGAATGATGAAGGCGGACGTGTTGTCGTGCCCATTTGATCAGTGGGGGTTGGACATCGTTGGGCCATTTGAAGGCAATGCCTCCCAGAAGAGGTTCCTCCTAGTCGCGATCGACTATTTCTCCAAGTGGGTGGAAGCCGAAGCTTTGGTGCGGATCACTGAAGCTGCTGTAATCTCATTCCTCTGGAAAAATATCTGGTGCAGGTTTGGGATCTCGAGGAGACTAATAAGCGATAACGGGAGACAGTTCAGCGGGCGCAAACTGAAAGAATGGTGCGAAGGATATGGGATCGAACAGGTGTTCACCTCCGTTGCTTACCCCCAGAGCAACGGACAGGTCAAGGTGACAAACCGAACGATTGTCCAGGCGCTGAAACTCCGGCTGGATGGGTTGAAAAGAGCCTGGTTCAATGAGTTACAGAGCGTGCTCTGGTCTTACCGAACTACGCCTCGAGCTGGGACGAAGGAAACCCCGTTCAGCCTAGTGTACGGAAGTGAGGCCGTCCTACCCGTGGAGATAGGGCAGGAGAGTGCCCGAGTAATAGGGTGTTCGGAAGAAAATGACCAGCTTCGAGCCGACGAGCTAGATTTGATCGAGGAGGGAAGACAGAAAGCCGCGCTCAGGATGGCAGCTTATCAAAGGAAGATCACTCGAGCTTATAATCGGAAGGTGTGCTTGAAAAGATTTGAGGAAGGAGAGCTGGTCATGAAAGAAATACAGCACAAGGGAGAGTGAGGGAAGTTGGACCCCAAATATGAAGGACCGTATAAGGTGATCAAGAAGGCGGGAGAGGCCGTCTATTACTTAGAGGATTTGGAAGGAAAGAAGTTAGAAAGGCTGCATAACGCTCGGCATATGAAGAAATACTATCCGTGATGAATCCTCGGACTCGTGCCCCGTCCACTATATCATATTTAAGTTTTGCTTGCTTAGTTGGTTTGCTTTTGCTAGAACACAAGTTATTTGTTTTTATTCCGAACGCCATGTCTCCTTTGAATGAAATTATTTGTTTGCGAAAGAATGCGATGAAAGAGAGGCCCGAGAAGACTTTGATTGAATCAGGGATGATTAAGTCCTCTAGAGAGGCTCGATCGCTCAGGAGAGTGAAATTGAATTAAGCCCTCAAGAGAGGCCCGAGAAGACTCTGATTGAATCAGGGGTGATTAAGTCCTCAAGAGAGGCTCGATCACTCAAGAGAGTGAATTTAAGTAAGTCCTCAAGAGAGGCCCGAGAAGACTCTGATTGAATCAGGGGTGATTAAGTCCTCAAGAGAGGCTCGATCACTCAAGAGAGTGAAATCGAACAAAGTCCTCAAGAGAGGCCCGATCACTCAAGAGAGTGAAACAAAGTCCTCAAGAGAGGCTCGATCACTCAAGAGAGTGAAATCGAACAAAGTCCTCAAGAGAGGCCCGATCACTCAAGAGAGTGAAACAAAGCCCTCAAGAGAGGCCCGATCGCTCAAGAGAGTGAAATTGAACAAAGTCCTCAAGAGAGGCCCGAGAAGACCCTGATTGAATTAGGGATAACGTGCACCTCAAAACAAGCCCGACAGCTTAGGAGAACGAAAACGGAAAAGTTTTCAAGAGGGCTTATGTTGCTCGAGAAAGATGATTTGCGAACAATATCCAATATGAAGAAGAAAGAATAGAGTATAGAGTACGAATGCAAAAATACAAAGAAGCAAAGTTTACGAAAAACTAGAGGCCCTTCAATTCACAGGACTGAACGATAAAAGGACAATGCGTAAAGAAAAATGATATACGTATCTATCGCTTCATCTCTCGAGCATAAGGCGTTCCCAGATGTCGGATCCCCGAGGAGGTAAAGTCCTCTTCGTCCTGAGAAATCTTCTTGCGTCTTAACTCTGAGAGCCCGCCCGAATAGGGGGAGAAAACACGATTCGGGCGTGTGGAGAACCGGGTCTGATTATTTCTGCCGCGGAACCTTGAACGAGTACCTTGGCTCTCAGCCCGAGAATCAGCCAACAACTCCTTCAGTTCGGCGATTTGTCAATCCTTCTCACCGAGGAAAGTGGTTAGTCGGGTACAAGCATCTTCATAATACTGAATCAGGGCACGTTGTTGATTACAACGCCGGAGTCCCTCGCAAGAAAGTGAGTAAGGCTAACGAAGAAAGTTAGGAAAAGAGAAAGAAAAAGGGAAGGTAAAGAAAAAAAGAGTCGGTATAATTTACCCGACTCGCGCTTAGAGCCCACCAATCCCAGAAGTTAGAGTCAGGAAACCTCGCCAAGCGCCGCTTTTAATCGAGCTCCAGGAAACTCTCCATGAACTGTCGAGAGGCAGTACCATCGGCCTCCAAAAGAAAGCGGGGAGTAGGTCGAGACCTCCCTCCTCGAGAGGGTAGGGCCCCGATGACTTGGCCTTCCCTGTGCAGAAAATCCGCGTTTGCGTTTGAAATAAAACCTGTAGCTTCTTCCCATAGGTCCCAAAGAGGGCGCGACGGGGGAGGCGAATTTGGGATAGGCATACGAGGATCCTTCCTACGTTGAGAGTGCATTGCACTATGGTCCATCGACAAGCTGAATAGGGGACACATAACAGGGAGTAATCACGTTGAAGCAAAGAAATGATAAAACCTAGAGCAGGCAGGGTGAGCTCAAAAAAGGATGAATCAGGTTCTGCAGAATTTCAGTTCAGTACTCGCCGGATTTATAGTAAGAGGGCCCCAGAAATCTCGGGTTTTTGAAATCCAAAGGCTTAACACGAGAGATACGTTAGGCGAAAGAACTTAGAGGCCGTTGGCGCGAACGATCGACGTTAGGAAAGTTTGCGACTTACCCAGTCGGCAAACCCCTAAAAGCCAGTTCTCCTCAAGCCAAGGATTTTCGGGCTACGAAATATGCGAAGAATGGTAGAATGATTCTCTATCGAATGCAAAGCCTGGAAGGCCCAAAATTAACTTTGGGCTCCTAGAGGAGGCCGAGAAGAACGTCGCAGAGAAATAAATTAATCGCGAGGTGTTTTGAGGTTTAGCATGGGAACTAATGTGTGTTCCACGAAAAGGAAGCGCGTGAGGAAAAAGTACACGTCGGCGGGGTATAACGATAATAAGAATGAAATGCCGAAGAAAATATCCGAATATGCTAATATAATAAAGTCTGAAAGGGAAAAAGACATATGGTTCACAAGAGAAAGACGGAAAAAGGAAAGGACACATTGTTCATAAAGAAAAGACGTGAAGAGAAATGGTTCATCTAAATAAGCAGAATTTCCTAAGATGGAGCGGCCGACCCGGCCTGATCAGACTCCACCATCGTCTTCCCCACCTCGGCCACCACCAACTCGGCTCGAGGTGGCTCCTCCTCTCGCTGAGCTTGAACTTCTGCGTCGACTTGCTCGGCCACCTCCTACCCAACAACAGGCTCGGACATCTCGACGGGCTGCTCGGGATTCTCAGCGGGGGAGCGGGTGATCTCCTCGATCTCTTCGCTCGAGGAGGTGGCTGCGACGTCCTCTTGAGCATTACCCCCGGAACCTCCTCGAGCTATGGGGTCAGGAGGGTGCCCCCAGAGGGACATTCGGTAAGAGCCCGATCGACATCTAGCCAGTTGAGCTTCCACTTCTGACCTATGCCAGCCGCCCTGAGCTGGTGAACACATCCCCAGAAGCTGTGGTGAAAGTACTCGACGACTTGCCTCGCGTAGGTCCGGGGCAGGTAGTCCCGAGTGATGCTTTCTTCCAACTCATGGAAGTTGTTCTCCGCTTCCTCCCGAGCTTCTTTCTCCTCGAGCAAGGCTCTCTTCCCCATTTTCGACTCGATGCGAGCATTCTTCATCTGCTTTTTCAGCTCCTCTTCTTTTAGCCTAACCTCCTCTTTCAGCCGAGCGACTTCCTCCTTTAACCTTACCTCAGACTGGGTGAGCTCGATGCAATCCTCGTGCATGAAGAGCATCCTTTCGAAAGCCTCGGCGGCGCAAGCAAAGCCCTAGCAGACAAGGGAAGAGGATGAGTGAAGAGACAAAGAAGTACAGACTAAAGAATAGGAAGACCTTTAAAGAAAGCCCGTACTTAACCCATGTGTTGGGCGAAGAGGGAAAAGAACTCCCGAGGCTGCAGCTCGGCGAGGTGAGAGCGATTGGCCTCAGAACGGAAGCTCCGCATGTATTCCACGCATTGAGCCCCGCGAGGGCGATGGAAGTAGTCGGGCTGCTCGAGGGAGTCAGTGGGGGCGGGAGAGCCCTCGCCGGCGTCCCCGCTAGTTCGAGAGCTGGCTTTAACCTTCTTGCTCGAAGGGTTACTAGAAATTGCGGGCACCTTCCTCTTTGAGGTTGTCTTCGGGGAGCCCGAAGAGCTAGCAGCAGCCTTGCCCTTGCCCTTATTGAGGGCCCGAGTAACTGAGGCCGGAGGAGGTTCTTGAGAAGAGCCGTCCTTCTTCATCTCCTGAGAGATCTTAAGCAAATCAGCGAGGTCCATGCATGAATCTAGTAAGAAAGGGACGAAAACTTGGTCAGGAATAATAGCGGAAAATGAGATGAAGAGAAATCAAATAGATATACCTAAATCGGCTACCACTAGACCCTTTGAACAAAAGCCGAAATGACAGAGTAAGTCGTCTTTGACGAGCTCAGGAGCGCTGATGCTCCGATAACCGAGGAGTTCCTTGAATCTTTTAACCTCCAAGTCAGGAGCGGGGGGAGAGGAGTAGATACGGACACGACTTTAGGCCACTCATCAGTAGTGTTATTTTCGGGGCTTCCCTCAGGGGATCGGACATAAAAGAACTTCCTCATCCATCCTTTGTGGGAAGAAGGATTCTTGAGAAGGAATTCCTTCTCAGCAATGGAAGAAAAGAAAAACTTGCCAGACTCTTTTTGGTTTATCTTCAAGAAAGACAAAAGGAGGGAGAGAGAAAGAGGCAGTTGAAAATGCCCGAAGAGAATGGCTAAAAAGAGCAAGCTGTAAGAATTTGGGGTAAGTTGGCTAGGAGAGATCTGATAGTAATTACAGAGATTGACTAGGAATTGAGGAAGAGGAAGACGGAGTCCCATATCGAGTTGATCGAGGAAAAAAGTGTGGAAGCCCTCAGGAGGCCCACTGATTACGTCCCGAGGGCCAGGAATTATTACTTCGTAATTGGGAGTGAGACCGGCCCGATCAATAATGACTGGGATATGAGATTCCCTAAGGGAGGAGATGTTCACTTCGTGCCAAGGGAGCTTGATCCTCTCGCGAAAGCCCTCCATCTGGGAAGTCCACTCGGCTAGGGCTTCGAGGTATGTATTCCTGCTTGAGTAGCCTACAATCTGAGGGGGGCGAAAAATATCGAGGTCAGGAAAATTACTCTCAAGGCATCCACTGCGTGGAGAAATGACGCAAAAAGGGAGGACGAAGAAGAAGTGGACGGAGATTCTGGGTAAGAGTCCGGTTGATTCGAGGAAGACGAAGGCGCAGAGTCGCTCATGAAGAAAGAGGCGAAATCCTAAAAGGGCTAAGGAGATAAACGCAGAGGAAAACGGAAACAAAAGGAAGAAGGAGATGGAATAAAATGGAAACAAAGAACAGTCCCCATGGCGGCAACTACACGATTTACGGGCGGAAATCGAAACAGAAATAAGCGAAAACAAGTCTAATAAAGGAAGGAGTAGGGAGGAATAACTTACCAAGGGTGATGGTAGAGGAAACGAGCGCGGAACTGAAGGAGAAATGCCGATTTGAGGAGAAGACTGGCGCGCCGACGAGATTTTCTGAGAGAGCGAGAGTAGAAGAATAAGGCGAAATGGGGAAAAATGGGGGATAAAACCCTAAAAGAAGATGAAAAGTAAAAAAAAGAAAAGAAAAAAAGAGAGAAAATAAATGAAGACGAGACGTTATAAGTCCCATCCAAATCGACGCGCGTCCACATCCCCTCACTCTGACTTGATGGGTGATAGCTTTCCCGCCCAAAAGGAATGATGACGTGGCTCGACAGGGAGGCACCAGAAGGAGAGAAGATGCATGAGTCGCCGAGGAGAGAAGGGGAATCGGAATGCCCGAGGAGACCCTCAAGGCTACCTGATCTCCCGACCAATTATTTTACCGATAGCTAACGTCCAAATACTCATTACACTCTTTTTTGACTATTTTAGGGGGGGGGGACTATTGTTACCTTCAGAGTTCCTAGCTAACGGTAAAATAAGGGTAACCACCAAAACGCTCGCGAGGGAGGGGCGCGAAAGATGGGAGGCAAGGAAGAGAGAGGTCCACAGGGGTAACCGAGTAGGTAGCCCGAGCAGAGGTACCCGAGGAGAGGGGGGCACGCCGATTGGATCCGGCTGCCTCGAGACGAAGAGGATGTCAGAAGAGGTTGGAGCATTCAGGGCCTGCCCGAAGGTAGGTCAGTCGAAAGCAGGCAGAACAGAAAAACGAAAGCCCGGTCGAGAGAATGAGGCCGAGTAGGGGAAAGAGGCCCGAGCAGGGGGAAAGAGGCCCGAGCAGGGCAGTTTCACGGAAAGGGAGAGGAAATGAGAACGTGGGATCGTGGAGAAGGCCACGTTCTCAGCACGAGGTTGGCGAGAAACGCGGACCAGGGTGGATAATAGGTCCAGGCGAAGGGGGTATGAGGTTAGTATAAATAAACGACAGTTATTCCATTTTTCCAGGTACGTTTTCTTCCAAAAATAACTGAGAACTGATCTGTGAGCCAACAATATCTATATTCACCCATCTTCCTGACTTAAGCATCGGAGGGGCTACGCCGGCGTCAACCCGGCCCCCTTCTGACGTGTTTTTGAGAATCTGGGTGATAGGTTCGACGGAAACGCTCGACGGAGGCCGAAGAGCTCGCAACGGAGAAGTTACGAGGGAAAGAGCAACTAAACCCACCGCTATCTTCAAGAAGTCGTTTTATGCGGTCCACATCACACCCGATGTCGGTTTTGAGCAAATTAATATTCGTAAGATTCGTCTTGAAACGTAGATTCGTAATCTTTTCAACGCTTTCTCGTTTCGGCGACCTACGTCTTCTCAATTTAATAAATTCGTTTAACCTCTTCTCTTAGTGGGTTAATTACCCACAATTGGACTCAACGCCCATTTGAGCTTAAAACCCATCAATAATATTATTATATAGAGATATGGTGAAGAAACCTATTGAATATTGACATGTGATCGATTATAGTTATGTCTTATATATATTATTGATAGGGGTAACTATCGGATCAGCATTCCTCCTAACTCGGATATCTGACAAGTGGTACTGTTCTCGGTAAAGGACCAGGTAAGAGGGATATCTGGGGACCAAAGGCCTTGTACGAAAAAAGTACGAGTGGCGCGCCCAGTGAAAGAGTTTGAGCGGGAAATATAAGGTGTAGCCGACCAGGGGACACGTGGAAGACGACGATTGGCTGACATGGAAACCAGGAAGGGGGCGTGCCAGTCTGACAACAGTACACCTGCGACGAGTAGTCCCCAAAAGGACGTCCAGCTGGCAATAGGGGAACAGAACGGATATATGGGAAAGAGAGAAGGCAAATGCCAACAGGACTCAACACAATACACTAAAACACTTAGATATTTTTCCTCTGTAGTCGTTTTCTTCATCTGTTTTACACCATTGATGCACTGTAACGAGTGGCGTGAGTCTGAGGGTGTATTTCTCAACCGTGAATAGTGGAAACACATATCCTAACACACGCAGAAACGTTAGACCTAGCCTGTTTCACTCGTCACCTTTATTTCCCGGACCTAAATCTTGTTAATCGGGGTCATACCCGCATCAAATGGCGCCGTCTGTGGGAAAGGCGGACTAAGACGTGAGTACGCTAGGTAGTTGTAGCGAAGAAAGCAGATCGAGCTTGTGTTCTTTTCGAAGACGGGACGTTGGAGAGTCAGGAAAGAAGTGCCGTTACCAAAGGAACAGTGGACCATTAAGGTGCATAGGAACGACGATGATGGAGGAACAACCACAACTAGCACAAAACCTACAAGGACGATTCGAATAGGTCATTGAAGAAACGGGGGCAGACCTAACGCCAACCCTAACACCGGCACCGCCGGTCAAGGCCCCATTACCTAGGGTGACGCCCACCTTTGCGGGACCATCTGGGACAGCCTTGCCTCAAACTCCTATAACAATGACGGTAGAACAACTGGATCTGTTGGTAAAAAGTACAGTCGACGCCGCTATGACTGCTAAGAAGGCAATGAGCAAGGGCAAGCGGAAGCTGATCTCGTCAGCTCAGGGTAGAACCTCAGATGGGCACGTCTCTGAATGGACGGAAACGGTGGGAGAGAACAGAGTGGCTGCGGAGGAGACCTCAGACCCCCAGCCCAATAGGAATCCACCGGAAAGAGAAGCCGTTCGAGAGGCGGGGAAGGAAGATTTGTCAAGGACACCTCCCCAGCGAGGCGGTGAGCATCCTGAAGGACTTCAAGAAGGGACGAGACCCACGCGTCAAAGAGACATGACATCCCCAGTGACTGTAGCCAGTGGATGTAGGGCAGGAAGAAGCAGGGATGTCGAGGAACGAGAAGGGGAAGCAAGGAGCTATAGTACGCGCGGACAGAAAGGAGTGGCGAACGAAAGGGGATCCGAGCTTAGGAAGCAGGTGTCAGACCTACGAAGAGTGGTGGAGAAGATACGGAACAAAACGGCTAGGCCGCATTTCCGTGGGATACACAAAGCCGGCACGCCCTTCGCCAAGGAGTTGTTGGAAGGAGAGGTATCGCTCAACTTCAAGCAGTTGCCCTACGAGTACGACGGCACCACAGATCCGGAGGACCACATTTTACGGTTCAAGAACACTATCCTGTTGCACAACTTTTCAGAAGGGGTGAAGTGTAGAGTTTTCCTAACGACGTTGGTGAGAGCCGCTCGACAATGGTTCAGCCAACTACAACCGGAGGTTATCCACTCATTTGAGGAGTTCCAGGAGATGTTCGTCAACCAGTTCGCTAGTGCCCGGAAGCCCCCCAGATCCGACATGTCTCTGTTCCAAGTCAAACAGCGGTCGGAAGAAAGCCTTCGAGCTTACATCAAGAGATTCAACATGGCAGCCCTGGAGGTACCCGCGGCTACTATTTCTATTAAAGTTAACGCTCTGGTTCATGGTTTGCAGGTTGGCAACTTCTTCGCGTCACTATCTAAAAAGCCTCCTCAAACGTTCGACGAGCTGTTGGGTAGAGCTGACAAGTACATAAACTTGGAAGAGAGCAAACTAGCGAAGATTCGAGAAGCAGCGTCAAAGACACTTCCCAGAAAGGAACGGGACCATGGCCGGACCAGAGAAGGTACCAGGGCCTTTCGTCCCCCGGTGGCCAGGAGACCTATGCAAGGCGGAGGAAACAGGTACCCTCCCGTGCACCATAAGTATACGCCTCTGCGGACGAACCTAGAGGAAGTGTTAGCTGTAGTGTCCAGACATCCAGATCTCAGGCATCCCCATGTTGGCCCGGGAGGACCCCCAAAGGCCACGTCTGGACCATTTTGCCGCTTTCATAACGAATACGGACATCACACCAACCGCTGCATACATTTGAAGAACGAGGTAGAAAGATTGATCAAGGCGAGACACCTTAAGGAGTTTGTATATCGAGAGCGAGGACCAGCTCCACCCACGCAGATTAGGGAGAAGGAAGGCCCGGGATCGGACAAGGGGAAACAACCAATGTTAGAGCCTAATAGGCCAGGCCCCAGTCAACAACGGGCTCACAGACTCATTATAGTTGGAGGCCCCGAAGGTGGAGATTCGCACAAGGCCCGGAAATCGTACGCACGAATGGGGAAGAACAACAGCATTCAGATAGGGGGTAGTTTGATAGGTCAGATGGAGACCACCGGGAACATCCAGTTCGGTGCTCAGGATGAAGTCGATGTTGTGCGACCCCATAACGACGCTTTGGTGATAACTACGGATGTGGCAGGATACAATGTTTCGCGGGTGTTTATAGACGGGGGAAGCTCAGCGCATATCTTGTTTTTGGAATGTTTCAAGCAGAGGAAGTTAGGGACGGAGCTGAGACCAGTGACCACTTCCTTATACGGGTTTGGTGGAGCTGGCATTCAACCCTTAGGGCAGGTCACACTTCCGGTAGGGTTAGGCGAGGACCCCAAGAGGGTGGTACGAATGGTCAACTTTTTAGTCGTCGACGCAGTTTCTTCTTATAACATCATATTGGGGCGGCCAGCCATAAACGGATTCAGGGCAGTGCCTTCGACGTATCACCTAAGGATCAAATTTCCGGTAGGCGACCAGGTAGGGGAGGTTCTGGGAGACCAGGCGAGTTCACGACGTTGTTATGCTAATGAAGTTAAAGTTATGACGGGAAACAAAGAGAAAGGTGGGGGCGAGGCCAAGCAGACAAAGCGTACTAAGCTGGGCGAGGAAGAAGGGGAACCTACGCGGCTGCAGCCTCAACCTAACGAAGAGTTGATGTCGGTAGAGCTTTACCCCGGTAAGAAAGGTTTCACCATTCAGGTGGGGACCAAGATGGACGAAAAAACATTGTCGCAGTTAGTTGAATGCCTGAAGCGGAACGTCGATCTCTTCGCCTTCTCGCCAGTAGGCATGACGGGAGTAGATCCAAACATAGCCATGCATCACTTGAATATCATTCCGGGAAGCCTACCAGTGAAGCAGAAGTTGCGACAGTTCGGGGTTGAAAGGGATCAAGGGATCAAAGTTGAGGTTGAGAAGCTCCTCAAGGCAGGACATATTAAAGAGGTGCAGTTCCCCTCCTGGCTAGCTAACGTAGTCATGGTCAAAAAGGGAAACGGTTCCTGGAGGATGTGCGTAGACTTCAGAGACCTCAATAAGGCTTGTCCCAAGGACCATTACCCACTGCCCAGGATAGATCAGTTAGTTGACTCCACATCTGGCTGTGATATGCTAAGTATGATGGATGCCTATCAGTGATACCACCAGATCAAACTCAACCCGGACGAGGTGGATAAGGTCTGCTTCGTCACAACAGGCGGCACATATGGTTATGTCCGGATGCCCTTCGGACTCAAGACCGCGGGAGCTACCTATCAGAGGATGGTCGACATTGTCTTCAAGAATCAGCTGGGGCGCAATATGGAGGCATATGTCGATGACATGCTAGTCAAGTCAACATGGACCAAGGACCACGTCTCCGACTTGGAGGAAGCTTTCCAAACTATCCGGAGGAGTGGAATGAAACTGAATCCTGAGAAGCGCACATTTGGGGTGCAGTCAGGCAAGTTCCTGGGCTATATGGTGACGAAGATGGGGATTGAGGTAAATCCCAACAAGGTGAAAGCGACCTTGGAGATGCAACCGCCCCGAAACGTTAAGAAAGTCCAGCGCCTAACAGGCAGACTAGCAGCTTTGAGCAAATTTATTGCCAAGTCCGCCGATAAGAGCCTACCCTTCTTTAAGATACTCCGAAAGGGATGCCAGTTCGAGTGGACGAGCGAATGCCAAGCGGCATTCGAAGGGCTAAGAAATTATTTACATAACATGCCATTACTAACCAAGCCATTACCTGGTGACGAACTAATCTTGTACTTTTCCACAGGGGAATACGCCGTTAGTTCGGTCCTCCTGAAGGAGAAAGGTGATGCCCAAAAACCAGTGTACTTCGTGAGTAAGACGATGCATGGAGCCGAGAGCAGGTACTCCGAGATTGAGAAAGCAGCCCTCGCAGTGATGGTGTCGGTCCGGAGGTTACGCCCCTATTTCTTGTCCCACAAAGTACGAGTACGCACCAATTTGCCCTTGAAGCAGACATTGAGCAGGCTAGATCTCTCTGGAAGGATGGTCAAGTGGGCAGTAGAGTTGGGCGAGTATGACGTGGAGTTCGAAAGGCGACCTGCTGTTAAGGGACAAGCCCTGTCAGATTTTCTGTTGGAATCCACTCGGGGTGAGATGACGCCAATGTGGAAGGCTTACGTCGACGGTTCCTCGATGTCAACCGGAGTCGGAGCCGGTGTTCTAGTTATCACGCCAGAGGGGATGAACTGCAATTCGCTATAACCTTCGATTTTTCGGCGTCCAATAATGAGGCTGAATACGAGGCTCTGGTGAAGGCAATGGAAATCCTCAGTAGCTTAGGAGCTATGGGGGTAGTCATACATTCAGATTCACAGCTGGTAGCTCAGCAGGTTCAGGGGAATTATGAGGCTAAGAATGAGAAGATGGTGAAATACGCTGAACATGTGGAAAAGTTGAAAACAGCCTTCGACAGCTTCGAAATAAAGCAAATCCCGCGAGAGGAAAATAGTCGGGCGGATTCTCTGGCTAGGCTGGCCAGTGCGGCGGTTCCGGAAGGTTCCAGGAAGGTTACGATGCTGGCGGCCAGCAAGAAAGATCCAAAGGAGTAGGTGGGATGCATAGAAGAGGAAGAAGATTGGAGAGCTCTTATATTGGAGGTCTTGCGCAATCCGGAGCACAAGGACGCGAGGAAAGTCCGACAGAAGTTCTGTATCATCGGGGATCAGCTATACAAAAGAGCTTTTGTCCATCCCTACGCTCGTTGTTTGTCTAAAAAAGAGGGGAAGTTGGTGTTAGAGGAAATCCATGAAAGGTGTGCTGGAGATCATACCGGGTATAAAGCTGTAGCGCGGAGAGTAGTGCGAGCAGGATACTTTTGGCCAACACTGCTAAGGGACGCTAAGGAACTGGTCATGCGATGCGAGAGCTGCAAAAAACATGGTCCTAAGATTCATGTGCCTGTAGAAAAGCTGGGAGTCATGCATTCCCCTTGCCCGTTTGATAAATGGGGATAGACATAGTCGGACCTATGCCCTTAGCCAAAGCTCAGAAGAAATTCATCATAGTAGCAGTTGACTATTTCAGCAAATGGGTGGAGGCCAAAGCGGTGTCAAAAATTGACGAGACTAACGTGATAGATTTTTTGTGGCACCACATTTGTTGCAGGTTCGGAGCTCCTCGGATCTTGGTCTCAGACAATGGCACACAATTCTGTGGAGCCAGGGTTCGTGAGTTTTGTGAAGGGATGAAGATACAGCAGAGATTCGTCTCTGTGGGGTACCCCCAAGCCAACGGCCAGGTGGAGGTTACCAACCGCACCATACTACGGGGACTAAAGGCGAGGTTGGAACAGGAAGGAGGTAGATGGTTGGAATCACGGGATCCTGTGCTGTGGGCATATCGCATCACTCCTCGAGAGGCCACGGAAGAAACACCTTTCCAGCTAGTCTACGGGTCTGCAGCACTAATACCTGCCGAAGTAGGAATGGAAACACCTAGGGTCATCCACTATGAGGAGGAGCAGAACGCGCAGCTCAGAAGGGAGGATCTGGACATGATAGGGGAAGTCAGGGAGATGGCCTAGATTAGAATGGAAAGGTACAAAAGTCGAGTGAAGGCGGCCTATGACCGTAGGATAAAGCCCAGGCAATTCCAGGTGGGGGACCTGGTCTTAAGGAGAGCCGACGTGCTGAAACCATTGCGAAAAATAGACTCGACATGGGAGGGTCCCTACAAGGTGGCCCGTGTTCTTGGAGGAGGTGCTTATGAGCTGAATGATGGAGATGGACGCGGAGTGCCGCGCCCCTGGAACATCTCGAAGTTAAAGAAGTATTATGCTTAGTGTGATTGAAAAGCTGTACATAAATCAAACGGGGAGGTGTACTCTTTTTCCTTCGCCAAGGTTTTATCCCAAGGGGGTTTTACTTGGCAAGGTTTTAACGAGGCATCGTCCTTTGAATGAAAGAAACTTTTTCTCGATCGGAAATCTGTGACCAGCACCCCTTCAGCATTCACAAAAGCCGCCCAGGTTTCGGATTACTCCGGACGAGGACACCTGTTGGCGTGCTAAATAAAAATGCCCAGGTTTCGGATTACTCCGGACTAGGACACCTGTTGGCACCCCTCGCGAAAGAGCCGCCCAGGTTTCGGATTACTCCGGACTAGGACACCTGTTGGTGTGCTAAATAAAAATGCCCAGGTTTCGGATTACTCCGGACTAGGACACTTGTTGGCACCCCTTGCGAAAGAGCCGCCCAGGTTTCGGATTACTCCGGACTAGGACACCTGTTGGCGTGCTAAATAAAAATGCCCAGGTTTCGGATTACTCCGGACTAGGACACCTGTTGGCACCTATCACGAAAGAGCCGCCCAGGTTTCGGATTACTCCGGACTAGGACACCTGCTGGCACCTCTCGCAACAAAGCCGCCCAGGTTTCGGATTACTCCGGACTAGGACACCTGTTGGCGTACTTAAAAAACAAAGTCCAGGATTCGGACTACTATAAACCAGGATACCTATTGGCGCCCGAGGACAAAAAACACATCCAAATGCCAAATCATCTCAGGAATGGTAGAAGGCTACTAGGCTTGGATGCAAACCCCGAATGAGACAACCACCTCGCGAGCCTAGCAAGGGAAAGGATACCGGACTTAGCTTACGCGTGAAGCTTCGGGAGGTGAATGCTTTCCGCAGATGAATGCCCGGGATAGCACTATTTATGGAAAGGACCTAACTCATGTCCACGAAAGGTGCGAGGTAGGAGTAATTGTTGTCGGTAGGTTCGGAGGTACACCCCTCGTATACTTCGAAAATGCTGCCTGGCATCAGCACAATTCGAAGTAGGAGGAGTGGAGAGTGGTGATGGTGGCGCGAGCCCAGAGATTAGCGAGGTGGAGGAAAGCATGTCATAAAACTACTAGAGTTACTACTGGTCCAACAACGAGACAACATGCAAAAGTTCCAAGGAAAACAACGCATAAAGTCCAAAAGTAAAACAGCAACAGCAATAGTCCAACAAAAGGAAGACAGCATGACGGTTCAGAATAGAAAACAGATGAATAAGCTAAGAGGGCGCAACACTGGAGGTGGCAGCGGAGTCAGAGATCCCTGAAGTGGTGAGCGACTCCCGCCGCTTTAGATCTGAAAGTTGTCCCAGAAGGGCCTCAGGAGAGATCTCCGACAAAGCCGCGGAGTAGTGAGGAACCGCAGCAAGCCAAACGTTAGGGTCGGGAGCCGCTTCCGGATCTCCTTGAAAGGTTGGGGGTGCACTCATGGCTCCCATAGCTACGTCCAGAGTGGAAGCTGGGTCACGACCGGCAGTGAAGCCTCCCAAGAAGTAATGCTGCATGTAGGGCACGAAGTCCATCAGGGAGGAGGTATCCTTCAAATAACTTTCACGCCAACGCTGGCCAAGCCGAGTCATGAATTCCTGACCAAAGGAGGTAGCCAGGAAATACTTCTGACAGAGCTGGACCCCCTCCAGTCTTCCAGCAGCACCTCTTTCCTCAGCTTCACTAGTGAAGGCTTGCTCCAGAGTAGCCTTGAGAGCCTTCTCTTTTTCTGCAAGCAGGTCCCCAGCCTTGCGCTCGATCAAGGCCTGCTGCTCCTCCACCAGCTTAGCTTCCTTAGCAGCTAGAGCAGCTGCGTTCTTTTCCTCCAACTGACGCATCTCCTGCGAGACTAAGTCCTTGACAAGGACCTCCCTTTCACTCCTTTCTTGCTCAAGTTATTTTTTCAGCTGTTCGATCTCTAAGTTTCGTTTTTTCAAGGTCTCGAACACGTAGCCGTCAATAGGCGCAGAACCACGAGGCCCCAAACCTCGTCGGAAGTTGCCAGAAGGAGGCGAGGCAGCATGAATGACAGCTGGCACAATCGTATGCGAGTCAATAACGGATATATGCCACAAATAAAAATGAAGTCAGAAACAGAGGTCACCTGGGCCCAGTGATAGGAAGCGAGCTCAACAACCTGAGAGTCAGCCTTGCCGTGGATCATCCGCTGCTGCTCAGGTGGCACGAGGGCACGAAGGAACTCCACCCTCTCATCCAGCCCAACCAAGTCATGATTATTGGGCAACTCTAACACCGTCCTCCCGTCGGCACGACGATCGACACTCCATTCACTTCCTGTGTAAGTGAAGGGAGTGAACTCCAAGGGATCAGGTTGAGAAGATGTTGTTTCTAAGCGTGGCCTCTTGCCCTTCGCTGTGAGGCTCTTCGTTTTCTTCTTCTTCTTAGCTGGCAGGGATGTAGCAGGGGAGGTAGTCTTCTCAGCAACGTCTCCTCAGGATCCAATATCATCACGTCCGGATCTATCTCAATTCCTCCTGGGGAGTCTGGAGGAGGAGGCGAAGACCTAACTGGGGACTTTCCATGGGGCTCTGGGTCGACAGGTCCGGAGGTCTGGCTCTTGGAGGCCTGGACCTCAACAGGAACGGAGGAATCCTCAGACTTGACGGACAAAGTCTTGAAAGCATCCTTCCAGGAAAACGACATATCTGCCAAAATACCGAAAGTCAGAAATGCAATGTAAAAAAGAGATTAGGTAGCAGGGGGAAACCTGCTTACCCTTAGCGTCAAAAGTGACAGGGTGAGGAGAAAGGCCAAAGTGATGAAGCAATCCGGGGTAGGTTACTATTCTACCATGTTAAATTTTTTCTCCAGGGCCAAGGCATTGAGGATGTCGATAGCAGCTCCATTTTGCTCAGAACACTCAGGTTCGATGCCCGCAAGTCGTTGGGGCAACATGCTAACCCAATTGCGATGGGGAAAGTCCCACTCACCCTCAGTTGGTGCCACGAAGAAATAGAAGGGGTGACATTCCTTATCTATACCATGCGAGCTCTTATCGAAGAAATGGATAGAGCCGCGCGGATTCGCGCTTAAGTAAAAGAAAGGGAAAGTAGGCTTCAGTTGGAACTGAGAAAGGACAAGGTTGACAGAGGGCTTTCCACCTGCAGCTGTGACTAGAATGTAGAAAGCTATCAACTGGCGAATGGAGGATGGACTGAACTGGTTTAAGGGCACTCGATAGGCAGTCGATATGGAGGCTAAGAAGGGATGAATGGGAAACCGCAAACCAGCCTTTATCTGATTTTCCCAGAAGGCAAGGGCTGGTGAAGGGGGAAAGTTAGCACGCTGACTAGGATTGGGGAGCGACACACATAAGCTACTAGAATGAAAGCCTTCGGGGGCTATTTTTTCTAACCTACGAAAAGAAGACCGTGACTGACCGAACACCTTCCAATCGTCTACCCCACGATCAGAGACAGCGGTCCCCTGAGAACGCGTTCGATGAGCAGGGGACGAACCGGGAGCCACCTGCGGCGGTGGCGGCGCGCCGGAGGATGTACCGGAAGGGGGCTCAGAAGGAGTCACGAGTGATTTGGAGGACGTCGCACCCTGCGACGAAACCCCCTGTCGAGGCCTTTCCAAAGCTGCGCCACCCGGCGCAACGGAATAAGCTGAAAGGCCTGGTGACGGCGGCCGCGTGTCTTCAGGAACGCTACCCGACATGACTTCGCCCCGCAAATACGAAATAGGAAAGGGACTAAGATAAAAATCGACGAGTGTACAAGAAAGGAAGAGAGGTATCGAGGAATTACCTGATGAAGTGACGCAAGGAGGGATGATCTTGAGCACTGATTGATTTTGGGCGAAAATGTCGAAGAGAACCCTAAGGATGAAGAAGGAAAAACAAATCGCTAAGTATCGAAGAGTTTTTTTGGAGAAAACGGGGGAAAAATGATAAGTAAAGGCCTCGAAAATTTCAAAATGAGTAAGTAAGAGAGAGAAGATGATTTTGGGGACACGTGTCCCTTCAGGGATACGTTAATTCTCTGAAAAAGGTGGGCGAGCTGTCCCATCCAATTAAAGGTAGCGCAGGCCAACTGGGAAGGTCTGAAGGAACGGTAAAGGAGGAATGCTCTCTTAGTAATACTCCGAGCTGCAATGCTTAATGCATTACAACTCAGAGTATGGGGACTGGATGATAGGGGTAACTATCGGATCAGCATTCCTCCTAACGCGGATATCTGACAAGTGGTACTGTTCTCGGTAAAGGACCAGGTAAGAGGGATATCTGGGGACCAAAGGCCTTGTACGGGAAAAGTACGAGTGGCGCGCCCAGTGAAAGAGTTTGAGCGGGAAATATAAGGTGTAGCCGACCAGGGGACACGTGGAAAACGACGATTGGCTGACATGGAAACCAGGAAGGGGGCGTGCCAGTCTGACAACAGTACACCTGCGACGAGTGGTCCCCAAAAGGATGTCCAGCTGGCAATAGGGGAACAGAACGGATATATGGGAAAGAGAGAAGGCAAATGCCAACAGGACTCGACACAATACACTAAAACACTTAGATATTTTTCCTCTGTAGTCGTCTTCTTCATCTGTTTTACACCATTGATGCACTGTAACGAGTGGCGCGAGTCTGAGGGTGTATTTCTCAACCGTGAATAGTGGAAACTGTTCCTGGAGGCCCGTGGACTTAGGACATCTGTCCGAACCACGTAAAATCGGTGTCTATCTTGTTCTTTTCCTTTTTTAACACTGAAACACATATCCTAACACACGCAGAAACGTTAGACCTAGCCCGTTTCACTCGTCACCTTTATTTCCCGAACCTAAATCTTGTTGATCGGGGTCATACCCGCATCAATTATTGAGTGGTAATATAAGAATAATCATTACCAGATTTTAACTAGGGGATGATTCTCTCGTTTGAGAACAAAGATTGAAAGAAAACGGACGGCAGAGTAAGTTAGAAGACAAGAAAGCATATCTTTGCAACGTTCTTACAGAAGAAAGAGTTTAGCAGTTTCATTTTGAGGTTCTTTACAACATTTTCTACCGAATTTAGAAAATCGAACTAATGCTTAAAAAAAAAAACTTTTCGTACATGTAAGCCAACTTCTTTTTCTTGAATACATAGCCCTTGTGATCATCTTCATGTTCTCCATGAATTCTTCGTCGAATCTCTTCAAATTGGACATAAATGTGATTCAAGAAATATACTTTAGTATATTTTACATTCAAAACACGTCTTACAGTCCCAAAATCATTAAATAAGTTCGCTAATTTTGAAATTCAAGTGGTCCTACTATAACATGATTTTGGGAAACTTGTCGTATTTTGTAAGCAGCTAAACAATATCGTTTTTACCCCCATATAACATCGGACAAAATCATACCCAATTATCACGTGATAATTTTTTTTCCCAACAGTTATCGAAATCAAATGACTTCATATAGTATAAAATTATAATAATTTATAAAAGAAATAAAATTCCAGTGGCTAACCGATTTCCTCGGCCGTCGTCCTAAAACCCAAACAGAAAATGTCAGCGCCCGCCGCCATATCAGCACCCCTCCACCACCGCCGCCTACGCTCATACGTCGTCAAAAAATGCCTAAATCCCAGCAATTTCCCTTCCTCGAAAATGGTGATGGGTGAAACGGACTGGGCCTTGTGTTCTTGGTGCGTTTTAGAGTACGTATTTTAATGTTAAGGAAGAAAAAAGATGAAAGAGACACAGATTTTACGTGGTTCGGACAGATGTCCTACGTCCACGGGCCGCCGGAAACAGTATTCACTAATCACAGTCGGGAAATACACACTCAAGCTCACCTCACTCGTTACAGTGTGTTAATGGCGAAAAACCAACGTGAAGAAGATGAATACAGGATATTTTCTAAGTGTTTTTGTGTATTGTGTTCGGTCTCTCTTGAATCTCGTCTCGGCCTGTTCCCATATACCCGTTTTCTATCTATTTTCCTAGCTGGCACTTCTCTGGGACCACTTGATAGCGACGTTTGGTACAACCTAGGAGAGACAGCACCTGCGGTCGTACTATTGTCAGACTGGCGCGCCTCCTCTCTGTTCATAATGTCCACCACTCCTAGAATGCCACGTGTTTCCTGGTCGACCCTATCCAATGTTTCCCGCTCAAATTGCTCTGTTGTCAGGGCCCACCTTACTTGTTCCGTACAAGGTCACAGGTCCCCAGATATCCTACCCACCTGGACATATGTCTTAAAAGTCGCTGTCTTCAGGTGTTCGAGTAAAGAGGAATGCTGAGCTGGAGGTGACCCCTATCAAAGTGGTCCTACTATAACATGATTTTGGGAAACTTGTCGTATTTTGTAAGCAGCGAAACAATATCGTTTTTACCCCCATATAACATCGGACAAAATCATACCCAATTATCACGTGATAATTTTTTTTTCCAACAGTTATCGAAATCAAATGACTTCATATAGTATAAAATTATAATAATTTATAAAAGAAATAAAATTCCAGTGGCTAACCGATTTCCTCGGCCGTCGTCCTAAAACCCAAACAGAAAATGTCAGCGCCCGCCGCCATATCAGCACCCCTCCACCACCGCCGCCTAAGCTCATACGTCGTCAAAAAATGCCTAAATCCCAGCAATTTCCCTTCCTCGAAAATGGTGATGGGTGAAACGGACTGGGCCTTGTGTTCTTGGTGCGTTTTAGAGTACGTATTTTAAAGGAAGAAAAAAGATGAAAGAGACACAGATTTTACGTGGTTCGGACAGATGTCCTACGTCCACGGGCCGCCGGAAACAGTATTCACTAATCACAGTCGGGAAATACACACTCAAGCTCACCTCACTCGTTACAGTGTGTTAATGGCGAAAAACCAACGTGAAGAAGATGAATACAGGATATTTTCTAAGTGTTTTTGTGTATTGTGTTCGGTCTCTCTTGAATCTCGTCTCGGCCTGTTCCCATATACCCGTTTTCTATCTATTTTCCTAGCTGGCACTTCTCTGGGACCACTTGATAGCGACGTTTGGTACAACCTAGGAGAGACAGCACCTGCGGTCGTACTATTGTCAGACTGGCGCGCCTCCTCTCTGTTCATAATGTCCACCACTCCTAGAATGCCACGTGTTTCCTGGTCGACCCTATCCAATGTTTCCCGCTCAAATTGCTCTGTTGTCAGGGCCCACCTTACTTGTTCCGTACAAGGTCACAGGTCCCCAGATATCCTACCCACCTGGACATATGTCTTAAAAGTCGCTGTCTTCAGGTGTTCGAGTAAAGAGGAATGCTGAGCTGGAGGTGACCCCTATCAAAGTGGTCCTACTATAACATGATTTTGGGAAACTTGTCGTATTTTGTAAGCAGCGAAACAATATCGTTTTTACCCCCATATAACATCGGACAAAATCATACCCAATTATCACGTGATAATTTTTTTTTCCAACAGTTATCGAAATCAAATGACTTCATATAGTATAAAATTATAATAATTTATAAAAGAAATAAAATTCCAGTGGCTAACCGATTTCCTCGGCCGTCGTCCTAAAACCCAAACAGAAAATGTCAGCGCCCGCCGCCATATCAGCACCCCTCCACCACCGCCGCCTACGCTCATACGTCGTCAAAAAATGCCTAAATCCCAGCAATTTCCCTTCCTCGAAAATTCGCGGCAGCATAAACAACACTCCTCCTCAGAAGTGGACCGTCGATTGCGTATCTTCGACGGACCCAATCCACATCATCCTCAAGCCGCCGAACACAACCATACCCATGGGCTCGAAATTGGACACTTCTCTGAGCAATTCGAAAAAGGTTTGCCTCTTTTACTGCCCCGAGATGAGCGACTTGGCTCGGAGGATCGCCGCCGAGTCCGATGCAGTTGAGCTGCGTAGTATTAGTTGGAGGTGTGCACGCAATTTCCATTTGTGCATTTCTGATTTAAGCGGGGTTTGCTGTTTTCGATGGGTGATTGTCAGCTTAAATTGATTTCTGTGAATCGAATTAGGACATTTGAGGATGGATTTCCCAATCTGTTCATCTCCAATGCTCAAGGAGTGCGTGGGCAAAACGTAGCCTTCCTTGCTTCCTTCAGTTCTCCAGGAGTTATCTTCGAGCAGTTGTCGATCATCTACGCCATTCCTAAGCTGTTTGTCTCGTCATTCACGCTAGTCCTCCCATTTTTCCCGACGGGCACTTCTGAGCGAATGGAGGACGAAGGAGACGTAGCCACGGCGTTTACCCTAGCGAGGATCTTGTCGAATATCCCGATAAGTCGGGGCGGGCCCACAAGTTTGATAATCTTCGATATCCACGCCTTGCAGGTGTGGGGATATGGGGAAAGGCTCGTTCTTGTGATTCTGCCCTTGCTTTCTTGATTTGATGTTTATTCTCTTTGTTTTTCGTATGGCGATACCCTTAGCATCAAGTAATTTGCAGGAGAGATTTTACTTTGGCGATAACGTTTTGCCGTGCTTTGAAAGCGGCATACCTCTGCTCTTGAATAGACTTCAGCAGCTACCAGATTCTGACAACGTAAACAATGTTGTTTTTGTTTGAAATTGGATCATCACTCCATATTTAGCACTTGTATACGAACCTTTTTTTGTGTTTTTTCGCTGCAGATAACGATTGCTTTTCCAGATGATGGCGCGTGGAAACGGTTTCACAAGCAGCTACAGCATTTTCCAATGGTTAGAATAAATTTCTGTTTCAGAAAAAAAAAAATATATATATATATATATATATATATATATAATCCACATCTTGTGTCATATTCAGTTCCTCCATGATTTCTTCCTCAGAGAAATTGTATATTATGAGTTTCACAGCATCTTAACATATCTGAGTGACTTGATGCCAGGTTGTTTGTGCTAAAGTTAGGGAAGGGGATCAGCGAATCGTTCGGATTAAGGAAGGCAATCCAGAGGGACGCCATGTTGTGATCGTCGATGACCTCGTTCAGTCGGGTGGCACACTTTTAGAATGCCAGGTAAGTCGAAAAACATCAAGAAAAGGAATCATTCATGTATTTCACCATAGCGCAAACCTACCCCTCGCCTCTCTCACTGGTTTGTATGGTGCAGAAAGTATTGGCCAAACAAGGAGCGTCGAAAATAAGTGCTTACGTGACCCATGGGATTTTCCCAAATAATTCGTGGGAACGGTTTAAACACGACGAAGGAGGTACACCCTTCATCTCAAAACGACAACTTTTCTTTTTTCATTCGTTGAATTGAAGATATAGATTTTTTTTTTTTAAACGCAACGCAACCTTGTTGATATTTAATCACAGGAAACCCTGAGAATGGGATGACTTATTTCTGGATCACAGATTCGTGCCCGCTAACCGTGAAGCAAGTGAAGCAAAAGCCACCGTTTGAAGTTATAAGTCTTTCCGCTGCAATAGCATCTGCCCTCCAAATTTAGACTTCAGAGATCGTTAAAAGTCAGATTATTCCCTTTTCTTCGGCTCTTGATCTATATACAGCGAGGTGAAGTCGTCTTTTTATAGAGATTAGAATCGGCGAGCGAGATTTCTTCGGCATGACGTTGGAAAATACGTGCATTTACTGGGCTTTGTCTTTGATCCTAGAAAGAAATCTTTCAAGTGAATGTGATTTTAAATTTAGCTGATAACTTTATAATACCAATTTGCAGGAAATGCCAGACAGAGATGTTCAACTAGGCTTTTGTAAGCATTTCATCTTCTTTTGCCTTATCAATCTGCCCTTTTGGTTGCTGTTCTTTAATGAGATTACGAAAACTGCGACTTCCCTCATCTCCCATTACATTATATCAATGGATACTCAATGAAGTTGCTTACAAGTAATCTTCTTAGTTTTAACTTAGCTGTGTAATTAATTCGTTGTTATTGGAACCTGTAGGGGAACTCAGAACTGTCCCTTCTTCGAGCCTCATATTAGAGATGCCCAACCGCTGGTTAACCGTAACCGGCGGTTGACGGTTAGTCCATGACTAACCCCGGTTGACGGTTAGCCGTCCCCGGTTGCCGGTTAATCTAACCGCCGGTTAGTCAACCGCCGGCAACCGCCGGCAACCGCCGGTTAAGGGAAATCGCCGGTTAACTTTTTTTTCTTATTTTATTTTTATTTTTTTATTTTGCGATTTACTGCAAAGTTAAATGAATTTTCGCCTTCGGTGTATTTTCGTTCGTATTTTACTATTTTGATGTAAAATTTTAAATATAATTAATTTTATGTATCATAAAATATATTACAAAATTTTTAATACATATAAAATACATATTTTCAAAAATTTCTAATTAATTACTATTAATATTAGTAAAGTTACATAGTATTTCTAATTAATTAATATTAATATTAGTAAATTAAAATAGTATTTTTTTTTATTATTTTTTTTGTAACGGTTATAACCGCCGTTAACCGCCTAAACGGCGGTTAATAACCGGCGGTTGGCGGTTTGGGAAAATCCCTATCCGCCCCGTAACCGGCGGTTAGCCGGTTGAACCGCCGTTTACGGTTAAAAATGAGCATGTCTACTCATGTATTATATTAATCAGACTTTAAAAAAAAAAAAGCACATATAGGGTTCAGCGGTTAGAAGCATGCGAAGAAAGATATGAGGTAAATTTGTTTAGAAGAGAAAAGGTGAAAAGAAAGTAGCTTTTTTTTCTTTTTAGC
Organism: Craterostigma plantagineum; assembly: GCA_027422505.1. Lineage (NCBI taxonomy): Eukaryota > Viridiplantae > Streptophyta > Magnoliopsida > Lamiales > Linderniaceae > Craterostigma > Craterostigma plantagineum. The sequence goes on from JAPQWV010000015.1 coordinate 7,374,903, forward strand.
TTCCATGGAATTTTGTGGCAATAATATTTCCAAGCCAATGCTCAGTGCGCGTGCGGCTTGGAAGAATGGCCAGAACATGTTTCTTGCACTTGGCCGGTGCAATAAATTATTATTTATACTATTTTATTAAGCATTAGATTGGACTTATATAAACCGTCCAATTAGTTTGTCAATTTAGTAGTATTAGAAAAAAATTTATTAAATAAAATAAAAAGAAAATCATCCACTACCTTTACTTACTATTTTAGTAATATTAACTTACTATTTTTAGTTAATTATAATTCTACATTTAATTTAATAATAAATCAAATTTCCTTTTAAATTATAATATAATATTATAGCACATGCATTTGAGTGTGCAATAGAGGTGGTAAACAGGTCGGGTTGAGTCACATTCGGCTTCAACCCATTTAATAAACGGTTGAAAACTTTAACCCTTACCTGTTTACTTACACGGATTGAAATACACAAGAAGATAGAGAGTCCCACATACGAGAAAAGGTCACAAATAGAGTTGAACCAAGTAACAATGTAAAGGCATAATGATAGTAGGGCGCGATATCCCCGCCCTCCGAACCGGACGTGAAGGTCTCCCTCATCCGGCTCTCCGCAGGGGAATCTCCACTCACTGCTTTTTCCCTAATATCCTCCCTTTACCACATCATGGGGGTATCATCGAACCCTCACCCGACCTACTTTAACACAAACATAACCCATTAACACTAGATATATAAACCCAAATTTAATAAAACAATAGAGAATTGTTGTTTTTTTCTAAAAATCCATAACAATTGAAATTCCAAATAATACAAGTCATATAATTAAATAAAAGCAGCTTATTTTATTTATATTAAGGATATTTTTAATATTTTATATTATTCAAGTTAAATGGGTTGATAAACGGGTTGATTTCAGGTTATTTTGTGTTGAAAATCCGAACCCTAACATGATCCACTTAATATCAGGTTGGGTTCGGGTTTATCCATTTACTTAAACAGGTCGAAAATGCTAACCCAAAGCTGCTATTTTCGGGTGCGGTTCGTGTCGGATTGGCGGGTCGGGTTGTTTTTTAGCAGCCCTAGTGTGCAAGAGTACTAGTGATTATTATCTTTTCATTTTACTAAGTGAGAGAGGCTTATAGTAACTGCTCCCAAACTGATCGTTGTGGCAGTCATAAAATTACCATTCTACACCTGATTTTAAATTTATCTTCATTACATCCTCCACAATCATTTTTCTAAAAAACAATATAAAATTAAATTTTACATTACAATTTCACCTATTAAAATTTCAAATATAAATTAATATTATAACTTTATATAGTCACACGCGTCAGGATGTGCCAAAAATACTTGTTATTACTATATAGGTTTTCTAATTTATAATTCGTTTTGGTGTGGAGTCTTTAACATTAACAGCCTAGGCAGCCACTAACTGTTAGATTAGTCCCATGGCCACCACTAAGTAAATTATACACCGGTGCTAATTAAAGATCAAAATTCAGTAATAGGCTGCCTAACGACTCAATAGCCAAGATCAATAGCAATGGAAAAAAGAAACCATCATCATAGTCAGTCATCACCTTTTGATAGTTTAAAATTTCCAAAAGGGAAGCCACTAAAAGCCAATAAAAAAAATGTTACATAATTTATTACTTCACAAAACAACCGTTCTCGCGCCACCTCGCCGCCACCCTCCTAACAGCATCACCGCCGCTCCTAACGCACCCGTCGATGCTCGAAGGTACGAGCGGGCCCCGCACCTTCCCGTAAGAGTTCGAGCATATCTCGCTCATCAATCCGTTACCGTTCTCTTTCGACGGCTCTAATTCGATTGATGAAAGGCGTATGTCCGTGCATGGGATGGAGGCGCTGCACGCCAGGCGCACGGGCTGGTAGGCGTACGTCCCGTTGATGCGCTCGAACGTCACCCCCGATATTGCGACTGCACCGGTCTGATTCTTGCATACGGATTTATCGCAGTAGTACTGGTCGATGTCTATGGGGACCTTTACATTCGTCGCTCGAATGTTGGAGAACGTCACGTTTCGAACAGATCCCATGCCTCCCTGATTGTTGGAAATAAAAACGTACAAAATCTAAGTACGGTACGGTGAATTGAGATTGGGTGAAAGCTAAGAGGTCGTGAGTACAAACACCCTTACACTACAACCCATTTAAAAAAACAAAATCACTGTGAAAAGAAATTTTACGTATGAGTTTAGAAGAAATCAGACTAGACGTGAGAGGACGATAAAAATATATATACTCAGTAAAAAGGAAATATTTCACGTATGACGCGCAACCGAGACATGCGAGGGCGATAAAAGGATTAATTTCACGTCTAAGGCGAAACGAAAATCAGGCTACACGTGAGAGATCGTGTTGGAGGAAAATGTATCAAATTAAAGTATTATTAATTCCGTTCAAGCTTTGATTTTTTCAGCTGAAGTGGTCGTTTTACATGTTTCTACGTGGAATTTTTTCGGAGAAAAAGTTTTTTGATAGTGGCGGACATCCTGAGACCCAGTGGGGTCAGGACCCCACTGGAAATTTTTTATATTAATAATATATAGTTAAATAATTAAGATTAGGATTACAATAAAAAAAATTATACTAAAGGGACCCCACTGAAAATTTGTAAAAATAGTGGGTTTGGGGTCCAATTAAATGGACCCCACTGGCGTAATTATCCGGCTCCGCCACTGTTTGAAAGAGCCATATGGTAGTTTACCTGCCATGTTTTAATTCTTGCCCCGTATAGCGTGCCCTCCATCACGACGTTCTCGACCACGACGTTCGAGACGCACGCAATCGTCTTCCCCTTTCCGAGCCCGCCCAAACTGCGCACGCCAAAAAGAATAAAGAAAAAAAAAAAGCGAAATTCATCTTTCGAACGAATAAAAGAACGAACTTCAATCTTAGCCGTCGCTTTCTTTTTTCTCACATGGATGATGATCATACTTTCTACTTACCTAATGCCATGGCCGGGACCACAGTATACGTCATGGACGTGAACGTCCGAGCATCCAGTCTGTATCGAGACGCAATCATCGCCTATACATATTAATATAAATTTTAGAACCGCATGTTTTCGTCAATAATGATTCGTGTAAGGAAAACGCGCAATAATAGATTCGTCTTTACCAGTTCCTATGTTAGAGTTCATGATCTCTACGCCTCGGGAATTCTGAAGGTGAATCCCGTCAGTGTTGGGGCTGTCCTCGGGGGCCGAAATGGTGACATTTTCGACCTTCACTTGCTTCGAATTGTCGAACTTCAAATGGCACAAAGGGCTGTTTGAGATTCTTACGTCTCGAACCGTTATGTTTTCGCTCGAGTAGAACCTCATCGCCTGAATATTAACGTCGACGAAAAAATCTCGTAACTAAAAAAACGCGGGAAATACGTATAAGTACGTTGTTTTGTGTAAGAGATAGTATGGGGTTTTCTTACAGTTGGTTTCATGTAAGGAATCTTCTTGGATTTCCTCACCTGCAAGAAGATGGATGCATCATGCGATAATTGGTCCGCCTTTTTTTTTTTAATTCTTTGACCCCTTCTTGTAACATAGTGGGGCCCTAAGCACGTGATAACATTGATCAATTTGGTCCTAAAATTTTGGGCATGTTATCGTTTCTAAAAAATTGCGATTCAGACTAGGATGCACAGTTCAAAATTCGGCCCTAATCAGATTATATGCAATAAAATACACCTGATTAGGCTGTGACGACAAAGCCCACCAATTCGAACCTTGGCCATCGACCAAACCATTGCCTTCGATCATAAAGTTTTGAAGCCATTTGAAGTTCAACCATTGGTATAAGCTGAACTTCGACCAAGACCCGATTTTCGAAGGCGCAAGAATTGTCCCGTCGATCTGTAAAAATTTCAAAAAACGAACAAAAAAATATGATGATAAGAAAAAGGCTTGGGGCGTATAATGTACGCAGAATATTTTTTTTCAACCTTTAAGACGAGATTTGGCGCACACGGGCCTTGAAGCGTGATGGGCTTGATTAGAAATTCGAAGCCCGAGGGAATTTCGACTACGCTGCCCGCCGCCTTGCATGCGTATTTCCACGCTTGTAAGAGCGCCTGATTTTGTTACATGCGATGACGTCGATAATGTTATAAAATGGATTATATATAGAGTTTGAAATGCATGTAAATTAATATAGTCACCTTCGAGTCGTCTGAGACGCCGTTGGCCTTTGCTCCGAAGGACATTACGTTAAATATGAACGTTTGATTCGTGTGAATATATGAGCTGTTCGACGAATTATTATTACTATGATTATTCTTAGGTCGCTTGTTCTTCATTTTCTTGCTGTGATGTTTTCTTGCTTCTATGGATATGGCAGAAAATGCAGCGAAAATGAGGAGAAAGAAGACGAAGAGGAAAGGAAGTTTGGTTTTCTTCATTCTTTGTACTTTTGCCCTATTGAAGGAGAGTTGAAAGTTAGGTTAGTTAGTGACGGTTTATATAGTTGCACTACTATGTGTTGAACAAAGTCTAACCCTTTGTACTAAAGATGAATATTAGAATTCTTATTTTCATGACTATTGTAACGGTTGAATTCGAATATTGTAATGGTTGAATCTTATTCGAATTCACATGCTTTCGAGAATTGATATCATCATCGAAGTATGGTTGCAAAAATAAAGACGTCCTCTATCTTCTTTTTTTTTTTTTGGTTCAGAATTATTCCATAATGTCATAGTATTCATAGCACTTCAATTAAGTTCAATATTGGAAATTAACATGGACTGGATAGAAATTAATTGATATGTTATGATTTGTATATCAACGCTTAGTTAAAATACTAATATAGGACACTAATTAATAGCTATTTAATTCCAGTAGTATAGTATGTATATATCTTAGAAGTACATGTAGGGTTAGTTCCTTTTTTTTGTCAGCTTTGTAATAGAAAAAGTCTTTCAACGCTTTCCTAAAGCTAACTTAGCTGTTAGGTAAAGTGGAAGTTAACAAGGCATCATCACTATACAGTCCACTTTTGTTTCCTCATGAGTATATCATTTTATTAATGGAAAAAGACGGTACGAGAAATAACTAAGCAACTGAAAAGTTTCACTTTTCGATTGATTCTAATATCCAAAATGGGAGATTAATTTCATTTACTTTCTCCGAACTTTACAGGTCCTCAAACAGTTAGATTAATATTTTCATAAATATGATTGGAATCTACCCTTTCCTCGACGATAAGTTTGTTTAGCTCTATCCCTTCTTATCTTGAAATTATTATAATTTTGAGGCTTAATTATTTTTTTGGTCACGTAATTTAAGGAGTGTGGCATTATAGGGACCACTAATTTAGGGTGTGATATTATAGGGACAACATGTTTTAAAATCGTGCAATTTATAGACACTATACCTAATTTTTCCCAAAATACATCATGTGCCACGCATGTGACCTATTTTTATACCTGTTTTTTTTTTTTTTTCTCCAAAATAGATCAAGTGCCACGCATGACCGATTCTAAATTCTCTCGATCGGCATGGTATAGGAACATGGCCTTTTAGATACATTGAAAGCGTTATATTAAAATTTTACTAAATAAAGTCCACCATGGCAATATGTCTAGAAACCAAAAAGTATACCGAGATGAAATAAAATAGAAGCCACGAAGTATTGGATTCACGCATATTGGGCCGACTTGTCTTTTAACAACTTAAATCTAACTTGATCGATCAGTTTAAACATACTCGTATTTTGTATAGTTTCATTGATAAAAATAAATTATAAGAGGGGTATATCTTTAGTAATATTTAACCATTCACATGGAAGACAATTATTTAGAAAGACAGGAAAAATAAATAGCAATCCAAAAAAAAATAATAGAGTGAAAAGAATTAGATTCGAAATTTGAAGAAAAAAGAAACTAAATGACAAACGCTCTTAAATGGGAAAATGATTTCGTATTTAAAAAATTTAAAAAATTTAATAATTCATATTACGAGTCTAGCAAGTCTATAACGGGAGTATCAAAATAAAACGATCATATAGATTTGCATTGATTTATAGGTCATATGAATGTTTATATGGACTATGGTTATGTGACGGAATTTATGTTTGAATACGTGACGTTATGTGAAAGAACATATAATTGAAAGGATTTCATGCTTTTGATCTACGGATCTGATATGGATAATAGTATGTGATGGATGTATAGAATGGTAAAATTATCTAAAGATCTTATGGATAATGGCTATATGAACGAGGGTTACATGATGGGTCATGAATAAGATGTTACCATAGCTACGAAAAATAAATTAATTTATGACTATAGTTTCATTTATTACATGCTTATGGAATAACATGTTGCGATCATACTATGAATAGTTGTTTCACAGTGATATAGATATATAACAGGCGACTTAGAATGCATCTGCAAATAAAAGCATGGATTCAAGGTTGGCCGGCTACGTTCTCATCCTACTCCCCATAGTTTATAGTTTGCGTATAGTTTAAGGAACATTAGCATTTATATGATGTTAAAATAATAATGTTATGTACGTATCTGTACATTATATGTGAAAGTGAATAGACAGATGTACACCCTCGTTTATGTTCAAAAAGAAAGGTTATGAAAGGAAAAGAAAAGTGAAAAATTTTATGTGAAAAATGTAATAGTTGCACAAGTACTGAAAAAGGAATCGGGGCGCTACATGGTATGCTGACCTAACCGTAAAATTCGCATTTTGTAAATAATGCCAAATAAGCTTATCGTGGCGCATTGACGAGCTAAGTGGGAGACCTAGTATTAGTTCAGCATCAACAGGCGCAAAGATCGATGATATCAGGCTTTCATTCCAGGGTCCGGTTGGGTGGACAAGCAGCTCCGCCACTCTTGTTATTCCACAAGCCAGATCGGGCGATGTTACTGGTCTGAAGGACGTTGGTCGAGGTAGCCATGGGTCACGCCATATATCCACATCTGTACCTGAATGTATCTGCCATCGAAGACCAGCTAAGAGTAAGGGGCGAGCCTCTAAGATTTCCCGCCAAGTTGTCGATGGACGGTGTCCAGTGCTTGCACTCATAAAAGGCACGGTCGGAAAGTATCGAGCTTTTAGGGTTCTTCCTAGCAGATTTCCCGGTTGCACTAAGATTCTCCACGCTTTCTTCGCTAATAACGCCAGGTTGAATAAACGTATATCTCGAAAACCCATCCCGCCTTCCAGTTTCGTCGATATCATTTTATTCCATGCAATCCAATGTAGTTTGTGTTTATCCGTGGAGCTCCACCAATATCGATCCATGCATCTTTGTATGTCACGAATAAGTTAATGCAGTAGCAAAAAAAAAACTCATGGCGTATGTGGGTATCGCCTGGACAACTGATTTTAGTAACACCTCCCGGCCCGCTTGTGATAGTAACTTCATCGACCAACCTTTAATCTTGTCCCTGATTCGATCTGTAGTGTATGAAAAAACCTCCCTTCTACTCCGTCCCAGAACCATAGGCAGCCCAAGGTATAAATTATTTTTTGATGAGTTAGATACCCCAAGTATTTGGCAGCAATGTTCGCGAACATGGGAGGCCACGTTAGGAGAAAAGAGGCCGACGATTTCTCAAAATTCACCTTCTGGCCCGAGCCTAACTCGTAATCAACCAAAACCTCTTGAACTTTTTCCATCGTTGTTGCCGTTGCTTGACAGGAGATCACAGTATCATCAGCTGAAAGGAGGTGTGATATTGATGGTGCCTGCCGACATATTTTGAAACCACTCAAGCCTCTCTCCCTCTCAGCTTCCGCTAGTAAGCTGCAAAATGACTCCGTACAGAAGACGAATAGGTAAGGTGATATAGGGTCTCCTTGTCGGAGGCCTCGTGAAGGTGTAACATGACCAAAAGACTTCCCATTTAAAACAAAATCATAAGAGTCCGAAGAGATACACCGTAAAACAAGAGACAAAAGAATCATTAAAACCAAGTTTACGCATTACCAAAGCGAGGAATGACCATTCCACTCAATCATACGCTTTGCTCATGTCCAGTTTAAGGGAACAAAATCTCTCTCTACCTCGTCTTTTCTGCTTTGAGGAATGATTTAGTTCGAAGGCCAAAAGAACATTATCCGTTATAAGACGATTAGGTATAAAAGCTGACTGAGTTGGTGAGATAATCGAGTTCATGATAAGTTTTAGTCTATTTGCAATGCACTTTGATATAATGCGATAGACAACATTGCAAAGACTAATTGGTCGAAAAATGCGCTTAACGTCTCCGGGTCTTTTCGTTTGGGGGTGAGGACAATGTTAGTATGATGCAAGGGTTATGAGAAGTGACCGTACCGTGGTTAAGAAAATCAAGGGCGAACTTAGAGACATCAGAGCCAATAATATCCATTGGGGGGAAGCCATCAGGACCCGAAGATTTAAGATGAAACATACCAAAAGCAGCTTGTTTTACCTCACCCTCGGTGTACTGGCGCCCGAGAAATTCGTTCATACCATTCGTGACCTTAGGTGGGATAGTGCGCGCAGCTCGCTCCATTTCTACTTGTGACGGGTTTCGTGATTCAAACAGATCAGAGAAGAAAGAGATGACAGCATGCTCAATTTCAGCTGGTGTATCACACCTAGGGGTGAGCAAAAAAATTCGGATACCGGATTCCGATCCGATATCCGGTTTTCAAAACACGAAAAAACGGATATCCGATTTTCAAAACCGGATCGGATATCCAATCCGATTTATTTTAAACTAAACCGGATCGGATACGGATAGTGGTTTGTCTAAAATCCGGATATCCGGTATCCGGTTTTATATTTAAAAAAGTAAAAAAAATAAAAAAAATAGTCCAAAAAGAAAAATGAAGGTCCAAAAAAGGTAAAAAATCATCAAGTAGAATATTTTTAAATTTATATTATTTTATTATTGCAAAAAACTTTGTTAGAGAATTGAGATAAAAAAACATAAAAACATCGAGATGCAAGTTAAAAAATTAATGTAAATTTGTGGTATTGTGTCTATTATTTATTATGTAATTTTGAATCATAAATTCACATATTGTGTGAATTACTATGTGTAGAAATTGTTCTATTAAAAAATATATTGTTTTTTATTGTGACAAGTAATAAAAAATATGATTTTCAAAAGAAAATAATTAAAAATATAAGAAAAGTAAATTTAAAAATCGGATGCGAATATCCGGTGTAAACACCCGAATAAACCGGATATCCGATTTTCGGATATCCGATTAAAACCGGAGCGGATACGGATAGCATTTTTCGATATCCGAAAATCCGGATATCCGAAAAACCGAATATCCGATTTTGCTCACCCCTAATCACACCATACACCATTATGATCTTGAATACGTGAGATGCGATTATGGGCTCTTCTTGCGGAAGCACGTTGGTGAAAGAAGCGTGTATTGTAGTCCCCTTCTTTGAGCCATTCAGTTTTACACCCTTGCTTCCAGTGTAGCTCCTCTTGACAAAGAACTTTCCTTAATCTGCCCCGAGCATCTTCTTCCTTTCTACGCCGCTCTTCTGTAATGGGAAGCCTTGATAATCCTTCCAGAGATTCAATCAATTTATCTTTCTCCTTTTTCGCATTCTTCGTTTTTTCCTTCTCCCATACATGTAAGTTATTTTGGCACCTTTGCAACCTCCCCCACAGATTAGTATTATCCGCTTGATCTTCCATAGTCCAGCTTGTCGTAATTACGTCCTCGCAATCGGCTTCTTTCGCCCATTTTGCTTCAAAACGAAATCTCCTATTTGATCGCCGTCCCTCCGAACCACTTGGTATCAATGTAACTAGAATCGCTGAGGAAGAGTTAAATCTAATCATCGTTGGCCATAATAATATTACCCATTCGAGCATCTTTTTGGCCTATGAATATATTCTTTCATAAGAGTTAATAACACCTTTTTAACTAAAACTTAAAATCTATTTAACACATTATTTCCAACACATTATCTAAAAATCAACGTCGCCGTCGCTGATCTGCGTAGCTATCGAATCGATGGGCAACGACCCCATAGGAATCGACGATTCCGCCCCTTCAGAATCGCCGTAGAATTCATCGTCTTCGTCGTCGTAGGATTCATCTTCAGAGAAATCGTCGCCCTTTTTGTCATTAGTGTATATAATAGCAGGGAAAGAGTGCTCCAACGCCTGAGCTTTAGCATCGAACGCCTCGACTTTGGACAAAAGCTCGTCGGGCGAGAGCTCGATTTCGTCCAAGATCGAAGCTTTGCCCGACTCGATCGCCCGACGCCACAACGACGCCATTCTCGACTCCATACTCGCCGTTTTCGAATCTGATTTTTCTTTTTCATTACGGAAAATCGCGAGCTGTTAGAACGCAAAAAAAAAAAAGAAAGAAAGAAAATCGTTACACGATACCATCGCCAGAAGGAGGAGGCTTCAGCGTCGGAGTTTCACCGTCGAACATAGACTCCCAATTTGCGCCCCTCCACATTAATATTTGCTCGTCGTCGAACGATAGCAATACGCAAGGAACCAATTCCTAGCAGGGAAAAAAAACGACTGCTTAAACACGGGCGAAAATCTAAGACGGCAATTTGCAGATTGCAAGAAAACAGACTTTTAGCTTAGCTCCGAGCTTCTTATAGTCGCTCGCGTGCATTCCTCTGCAGTCGATTTTCACCAATAGAGAGCCTTCGAACGCGCACCTCACGTCCCTCACAAGGTTATTATACACTCCATTTTTCGCTGTTCGACGTTGAAGGCAAGAGAAATCAGATTAACGAGGAACAAAGAACAATTGTTCTAAGTTCACAAAAATGAGCGCAGCCCATACCCAATTTGCAGATCGGTTGAAGGTTCTTCCCCTTCTTTCGAAGATCATCAGCTTCTTCTTTAGTCAACCCTTCGGGCGCATCTTGTATCAGCTTAGGGTAGACGGGCGCGGCGGGTTTCCAAAGCATCACGGGCAGCTGAGGTCGTCTGCTGTGATCGTAATTTCTACCGCGAAATAGATATACGACTCCTCCCACCCTATGAATGATTTTCCCGCCCGTCTTTTCCTGAGAAAAAGAACAAAAGAAATCGATCTTGGACGCTTAAGAAGAACGAAATTTCGCAGGAAAATTGCGCAATTGCCAAGAAAAGTACCTCAAGGCACCAGCAAAGGTTGTTCATATCGACGGTTGGGACGCCCAAGCAGCGAACTTTACACACGGGCTGTCTCCTCCAATGCGTGTGTATCAATTCTAACATGTTGTGAGTCAATCCATCTCTACCTAAAAGATCAGATTCAATTCTTTATTCAATCGAAAGCCATAATGAAGAATTTCATTACAAAGAACGAACGGAGTAAAGGAGCCCACCTAAATTCACCTGCCTATTGCTCCTCACGCACCTATTCAGCAATTCCTTGACTTCCCACTTCATCAATGGCTCGCCTAAAACCTCTTCCCTAGGCCTCACTTCGTTCTTTCTCACCAGCTCATACCCTTTCAACATTTCGTACCTCTTCCCCTTTTGCTCGCCGTCGCTATCATCGCCGTCGTCGACGCCCAACGGCTCGAAGAGCTTGATGTTTTTCTTGCTCTTCTTCATCGGAGCTTTCCCCGTCCACGGCCTCGGCATGCTCGCCGGCGCAAAGGGTAAGAAGGCGGGCTCTCTCAGCGCCAAGGGCGCCGCCTTTGGCGTCTCGGAGTAACTGTACATGAACTCAAATGGGGCGTTGGGAAGCTTGTAGGAAATTCCCGACGGACCCACGACGATGGCCCGAGATGGGTCGTCGGGTATGGGTATTTGCTGACCCGGTTTGACGGGCTTGTGGTATTTGGAACTGCGGTGGTGGGTCTTGAACGCGGGGTTGGTATTGCGTGGGTTTTTCGGTGGGTATTTGGGGATCGGGATTGGTGGTTTCGGGGCGGAGGTGCTCGCCGGATTAGGCGGCGGCGGCGGGGTGCTGGGGAGGTTGGAGAATAGATTCGGGTTTGTCAGCCCGGCGAAGATTGCCATTGAGGCGTTGTTCTTTTTTCTTCTCTTTTCTGCTTTTATGGTATCTGTGAGCGACCACCTCTTGTTTGCTCTGTTCTGTTCTATGAATTCTGCTTGCGAGTGTTTTTAGTATATTTGTGGATGAAATGGTAATATGATGATCTCCTATAGAGAGATCTTTTGGTGTTGGTCTCTCTTCTACTTGGAAACGATGTCGTACTAGGCTCCTTTTTTTACGGGTCGGGTAAGCTTAGGGGCAAAACGGACATTTTAGGATGAAATGCTTCTAGAACATGGAACATATATGTTGCCTGCCACTTGATAGACGATCCTAAATAGTAAATTCTCCTCGGAAAGTAAATATAATCAATCTCGCCTATAGCGTTATTCTGAGGCAAACCCACAAAATCACTCTCTCTCTCTCTCTCTATCTCTCTCTCTCTCTCTAGGTTAAGGTTGAATCCATCGTCTTCAGGTATGGAGATGATGATTTCGATATCCATTTTTATGCTTCGTTTGTATGTTCTTTGTTTTTTTGTTGCGTCATTGCTGGGTGGGGATGATTCGTAATCCGATCGGAATTTCGATTGTCTTGATTTGATCTTGTGATTTGGGAGATTTTGCAAGCGATGTCTGTATTTGGTATATCTTTGCGCCGTCCTCTTTATTTTCATGTATTTTTGCGCCGATCTGAGCTTTCATTTGGTTTATTATAATCGCGAAAGGAGCTTCTCGCCTCGAGCTGGCAGACATGTCATCTCCGCTATGTCTGATCTGAAAAATGATCTGTTTGATCGTGTCGATCTCATTGGCCTAGGCTAGGCTTGTAAAAGGACGTTTCGAAAAGTCAGCGTGGGTTATCTGCAACTTCTGATGTTGAATTTTGCTATAAGTTTGAGTTGATCTGGTTGAACTTGGTTGCTTATTTCTTGGATGCATATAAATATGCGGCTCATAACATAAGCTAGTTTTGTTATTAAATGATAAAGAATCTGTAGAATGATTAATGAATGATAATTAATTTGTTTTAATCAAGATTAGATTACCCATCTTCACATAGAGTTTGAGGTAGTTCGTATCGGGTGCCTAAGATAGATCAGAGACCTCGCGCTGTGATTTTAGCTTTGTTTTACGGGAATCTGAGCCCAAATAACAGCTCTTGTGAATGTTGGTGCATGCATAGGCAATCAATCTTATTGCTTGTCGGCACTTGCATTCCATTGTCGAATCTGATACTTGCTATGTTTTATTTGTCTGACAGTGCATCGTTTCTAGGAACAGGAAGCAAGAAAGGGAGATGGGGTTGACATTCACGAAGCTTTTTAGTCGGCTTTTCGCCAAGAAGGAGATGCGCATTTTGATGGTCGGTCTTGACGCTGCTGGTAAGACAACTATACTGTACAAGCTCAAGCTCGGAGAAATCGTCACTACTATTCCCACCATTGGTATGTCTTAATAACGTTGAAACTGAGATTTGCTTCCTTCTCCTGCTGCATTTTTGTTTGATTGTCACTAATTTGTGTGTTAGCATTCCAACTAATTCAATTGCTTTTTGGTATTTGTATTCCTTTGTTTTTCTGTTGTCTTTCAGGCTTCAATGTCGAGACTGTTGAGTACAAGAACATCAGCTTCACTGTTTGGGACGTGGGGGGTCAGGACAAGGTAAGACCATCTCCAACCGAAAAACCTATTCTCAAACTCAAACCTATTCTCAAACTCAAAATGCAGTAATCCTTCTCCAACCATTAAACTCATTCTCAAACTCAAAAGAATATTCCTAAAATATTCTCTTTCACATCAACTTTTATTTATTTTCAATATTACCCACATATTTTACAATTTAACAAATTAGACCAAACGACAAATTAAAATATTATTTAAGTATTTATAAAATAACATAAGTATTTAATTTACAATTATAAACATTATTAACCTATTAATAAAAACAACCATAATAACAATAACAATAATAAAACAATAATAATAGTATAATAATGATAATAATACAATATAATAATAATAGTAATGATAATAATAATAATAAGAATAATAATAATAATACAAACAAACCATAATAAGACTGAAAATGATTAAAAAATATTTTTGGGCGTATACGTAATTTACCAAATAGGACTTTAAAATAATTAAGTAACATTATGGGGCAAAAATCTAGTTTTATCAAATTTTTTGGTTTGTGAACAGTAAAAACCAAAAAATGCGTCTGAAAAGAAAAAAAAAATCAAAAAACGCATTATGAGTTTAAGTTGTAGTTCGGTTGGACTTCTTTTCTCTACCCATTTTACGTTTTGGGTATTGGGTGGAGAAGCCCTAAGAATATTATATTTTATTGTAATACATCTATAAACTAAAACTAAGTGCTCATAATCCTGGGAATATGAACTGTCTTTCCTTTTTGATAGATCCGTCCATTGTGGAGGCACTACTTCCAAAACACGCAAGGTCTCATATTTGTGGTGGATAGCAATGACAGGGACCGTGTCGTTGAGGCAAGGGATGAACTGCACAGGATGTTGAATGAGGTAATGATTCTTTTCTGGGCTGTCAGTTTCTATACATACATGATTATTGACAATTCTGCGTCGTCTCATATCATTTAAAAATACCTGGGTAACAATCTTGGCTTGAAATTGATTGATTAATTTTCGAATAGGATGAGCTGAGAGATGCAGTGCTGCTTGTATTTGCAAACAAACAAGATCTTCCTAATGCTATGAATGCTGCTGAAATTACCGACAAACTTGGCCTTCACTCTCTCAGGCAGCGTCACTGGTATGCACACTCAACCTTGTTTCTCTCATCTCAGCGTACAAACACACACATTTGTTAACTTGAAGTTGTAGTAATATGTTTCTTCCTAACTTGTTTCTTCGAACCTCAGGTATATCCAAAGCACCTGTGCTACTTCTGGAGAGGGTCTTTACGAGGGTTTGGATTGGCTCTCGAACAATATTGCTAACAAGGCAAGTACACTGTATATATATTCTCTCGTACAGTCACTACTTCCGCGTCGATCATTAACTTTACCGACTCGTATAATTCGATGCAGGCTTAGTGTGCTACATTGGGAGTTTTCTTTGAATGGAGGCAACCAAGCTTTTTATCTAGTCTTTATACTATATAATGGTATGCGTGAACCCTTGTTTTTCTATTAATGAAGGATTTGTTCTGATGATGCTTTAGGAATTTTCCATATGGCTCTATGACGACAAGCAATGGTTTGTTAAATTGGCTATGTATGTTATATTCTTCTGTTGGCTATATTTTTTTTATTTGCCTAACCCGCCTCCTTAAAGTTCTATCTTAATCGATCTTTTCTTATTTTCATATATTTGCTCATCTCCTAAAAATATAAAATTTATTGTTACGGAACCACTAGCACATGGAGGTAAGAATTTAAACAAATTCCAAGTTTATACGGATGATCATCTGCAAATCTCGCTTGCGGCTTTGAATTTGCAAAATTCCCTTTAGATTGACATCGATGTGATTCCTTTCAGAAAGTGGGATTCAAATTCGTTTCACGCTAACTTAGTCGGACAATATGTGGGGAAAAAAGATTTAGACAAACATGCTGTCCATCCACAATTAAAGATAAGAAATTTCGTTTTGGGTTTTTTGCCCTAATAAAAAGTGGGCCTTTTATATAGAGAAACTGTCGGCCCAATCAGGTCCAATGTAAAATATATCTATTTTCTTATCTGTCTGTTATTAGGCCGAAGTTGAACTCCCCCGCACTGACACGTCATCTGTATTTGTGTAAAATATATCTATTTTCATTCTTCATGCTTTAGAAGTTTAGATAGAGTCTCCCGAGTCAAAATCAGATCGGAGAAAAAAAACCCTAAGCCTAAACCTCCGCAATGGATCTTCTCAAATCCTACCATGACAACGTCGACGACCACCACGTAGACGATGCGTCGCCTGACTCTTCGCCGATCCGTACCCTCGCGCCCAAATCTTCGGCGCCTGAAGTCGACGACACGATGCTCTCGCTAACCGTGACGGGCAAGGCCCATTCTCAGGCACAAAAGCCGATCGATCCTACCCAGCATGTCGTCCCCTTCAACCCTACTTACGAGCAGCTGTGGGCGCCGATTGTCGGGCCCGCCCATCCCTACGCTAAGGATGGCCTCGCACAGGGCTTGCGCAATCACAAGTTAGGGTTCGTCGAGGATGCCAATGTTAGCCCTTTTGCTTTTGACGAGCAGTACAACACTTTTTACAAGTATGGTTACGCGGCAGACCCCTCGACCAATACGTACGTAGGCGACGTGAAAGGGTTCGAGGAGAACGAGGGTGTTTCGGTTTTCAATGTCCCCAAGCACGAGCAGAAGAGGAGGAAATTTGATAAGAAGAAGGAGAAGTTAGAGGAGGCGAATGGAGATGGTGAAGAAGAAAAGGATGGCGAAGAAGTGGAAGATCCATCTACTGAGGCGTGGCTGATGAAAAATAAGATCAGTCCTTGGTCGGGGAAGAGGGACTGGGTACAGGGAGAGTTGACCGAGGAGCAGAAGAAGTATGCCGAAGCTCACGAGAAAAAGAAGGGCGAAAATGAACGAGAAAAGGGCGCCAAAGATTCCGGTCATGTGGATAAGAGCACCTTTCACGGGAAGGAGGAGAAGGATTATCAGGGAAGGTCATGGATTGCACCTCCCAAGGATAAAAAGGCAACGAACGATCATTGTTATATTCCGAAGAAGTTGATGCATACTTGGAGTGGGCACACAAAAGGTGTTTCGGCTATCAGGTTTTTCCCCAAGTTTGGTCACTTGATTTTATCAGCTGGGATGGATACGAAAGTGAAGATTTGGGATGTGCACAATACTGGGAAGTGCATGAGGACATATATGGGGCATACTAAGGCGGTGAGAGACGTGTGGTTTAGCAATGACGGGACAAAGTTTCTGAGCGCAGGGTACGATAAACATATCAAGTATTGGGACACAGAAACAGGGCAGGTGATATCAACGTTCACAACGGGGAAGATTCCATATGTCGTGAGGCTTAACCCAGACGAGGATAAGCAGAATATTCTGTTGGCAGGAACAAGTGATAAGAAAATCGTCCAATGGGATGTAAACACGGGACAAATCACACAGGAATATGATCAGCATTTAGGGGCTGTGAACACCATCACATTCGTGGATAACAATAGAAGGTTTGTGACGTCAAGCGATGATAAATCACTCCGTGTTTGGGAGTTTGGGATTCCAGTGGTCATCAAATACATTAGTGAGCCACACATGCATTCGATGCCTTCGATATCTGTACATCCGAATTCAAACTGGCTTGCGTGCCAGAGTTTGGATAATCAGATACTTATCTATGGCGCGAGGGAGAGGTTTCAGCTAAACAAGAAAAAGAGGTTTGCAGGGCACATTGTGGCCGGGTACGCTTGTCAGGTTAATTTTTCGCCCGATGGGCGGTTTGTTTTGTCGGGAGATGGCGAAGGCAGATGCTGGTTTTGGGACTGGAAGAGTTGTAAGGTGTTTAGGACGATGAAGTGTCACGATGGAGTTTGTATTGGCGTTGAGTGGCATCCTTTGGAGCAGAGTAGGGTTGCAACGTGTGGTTGGGACGGGCTCATCAAATACTGGTATGAATCTTTTCGTTGGCTAAATGTTCATATTTTTATATCAATTACGTTTGGTTTCTTTGAAAATTGCGAGTGCTTCTTACTTTGGATGAGGATTTCTATCGCGTGTTGCGAAGTATTGCAGAATCACGTATTACATATAGCCAATGAAATCAACATCTAAACGCTAAGAGATTAGTTCCGATCTCGAGTTTAACCCTGGCATGTTTCAGCATATATTCATCTTGCGTTTGGTAGTCTTTCTTGTTCTACTCCCAGTATGCTGCTTAATAATTACCATTGTAGACCCTGGGAGACATTTCATATTGATCGATAAAAATCGATTTTAGTGCTATTTTTTTCTGAGTTTTATCCAACCAATATGATTATTCGGCGCTATGAGTGGCATTTCTAAACACATTTTCGATTTATGCTCTCTTAAGTAGGGTGCTATGATATAACTTATGCTCTTCGGTGTCACTCTGTGAATGCATTTGTTAGGCATTTTTAATGTAAATTCTGAGCTACTGTTTTCTCTGCATAGTTTAGTGCATTATATTCGCTTGTATATGACTTGTGTTATAGAGTAACTCTCACTCACTATGTTGGCCTTGTGCAGGGACTAAATCTACATACCATTCCCTTGACTTTGTGCTGTGATGATTTCTTCATCATCGTGCTTCTAAAACCAGAAGAGATTACAGTAGGGCAGTCTCTGTCATCAAGAAAACCCAAGCGAATGAGATAATCAATGTATCATTATCGACTGTGATTTTGTAGAATTTTAATTTCATCCCATGTGTCTCAACAGAGTTTCATCATACTTGTATTTCTCACTCCAACGTATTATCATCTTCTCATCAGATTCAAGGGATCTTTCATCGTCATCGCCTTACAAGTGTACTTTTTTGTTCTCGCGAAAATATAAACAGAGCAATCATCTTGAAAGGAAAAGCTCAAAGCCACGCTGGACTCTTCAAAGAGGTAACAACAGCCTTCACTTGGAGATAATTGCTGAGGCTGTAAATGCCCTTTTCTCTCCCAATTCTGCTCATTTTATATCCGCCGAAGGGAATCGCTGCGTCGAACGTGTCGAAGCAGTTGATCCAAACCGTCCCGACCCTAAGCGCACGCATCAAAGTGTTTGAAGTGTCGAGGTTGTGTGTGAATACTCCCGCTGCCAACCCAAAGTGGCTGTTGTTTGCCCTTCGAATCACTTCGTTGAGATCCCTGATTTCGAAATCGTAATTTAAAGAAAAAGTCGACGTATATATATACACGTATATTTGTGACGAAAGTAATAAAGAAAACTATGGTAAAACGTACTTGAACTTCAAGACGCTCTGCACGGGACCGAAGATTTCGTCCCTTGCGATAAGCATGTCGTCCTGGCGAAAAAAAAAAGAAGAGAAAGTTGACGTCTATAATTTCGCATGTAGATGCCTCATTGTCGGGGGTGGAGCCACATGAGGCCCGGTGGGATCACTGGACTCCACCGGATTTTTTTTAATTAGTAATACAGGGTGACATTTTTAATAATGGATTAAAATTGGAAAAAATATTACACTAAAAAGGGACCCCAGTAAAAATATTTAAAAACACAGGATATGTGGTTCAATTAGACTGGACCCCCCCCTAACTAAGATTTCTGCTCCGCCACGGCGTCATTGTCTTAGCAAGACAATGCGCGTACATTAGTTGTATTTGTGTATTAATAATAATAATACCTTGACGTTAGAGAAGACGGTCGGTTGCACGTAGTAGCCCTTTGGGCCGAGTCGATCGCCTCCGGTTTCGAGGGTGGCTCCAGATTCGACGCCCGACCTAATGTATCGAAGAATCTTCTCGTATTGTTCCGAATCAATCTAGTTTCGTCACCACACGCAACTTAAGGTTGCAATTCAAGGAAACTAACTTCCAAAATTAAAACAACTTAAGGAGAGAATGCGTTCGAAAACCTAATTTTTGCCCATGACTTCGGCATGCTATCGATCCCTACATGCCAAATAGTATAAGGATAAATTCCACGTTGCCAGTTTCAGGAGCCCAACTTACGAGGTTCGCAATTTAAAGACACTAACTTTCAAAATTTGAAGCAATTTAAGGACAGAATTAGGTTTCCAACGCACACGTGTCCTTAAAGTTGCACAATTTTGAAAGTTTGTGTCCTGAAAATGCCACTACCCATAGCTTACGGAACGAAAAAAAAAGTAGTTGACCATGTATTTTTCTTTTACCTGAGGGCCTTGATCTATACCAGGCCTGAACGGGTCACCAACAGAACGCTGCAAGGCACGCGCCTTCGCCTTCTCCACGAACTCATCGTATACCTTCTCGTGCACGAACGTCCTCGACCCAGGACAGCAGCATTGTCCCTGCAATTTTTTTCCATCGATAAACATAACCTTTTCGCCAATCGATCGAAATAAGCTACGAATGAGTTAGGGCAAAAGCGGAAAGGTCCCTCTAACTAACCTGGTTGAAAAACAGAGCAAAGTGCGCCAACTCCACGGCTTGGTCCACGTCAGCGTCCTCGCAAACGATAAAAGGCGATTTCCCTCCGAGCTCGAGAGTAACGGACTTGAGATTGCTCTTCGCCGCCAATTCGAGAACGATTTTGCCCGTCTCCGTCGACCCCGTGAAAGCAATCTGCGACAAAAAAAAAGAAAGAAAGAAAGAAAGAAAGAAAAATATCGTAGAGAAAAAAGTGGCGTCATAAGATGACTTAAAACCGAACTTATCACAACATAGCCGTACCTTATCCACATCCATGTGGCTACAAAGAGCAGCGCCTGCCGTGGGCCCATATCCAGAAATTACATTAAGCACTCCGGGGAGACCAGCCTATCATAGTATATCGACGTAAAAAAAACCTTAAGGGTGTGTTTGGCTCAAGGAATTAAGTGAGGAAAAGGAAAGAAATGTAAAAGGAAATCATTTTTTGTGTTTGGTTTGACTAGAGAAATAGATGAACAAAAGAAAAGAAAAGCTTAGGTTAAGCTTAGAGCAAAAACCATGGAAAATCAATTTCTCTCTAGTTTTCTTTTCCCCACCGCATTCCACGATCCAAACGCAGCCTAAGGGTGTGTTTGGTTAAAAGAATTTGTGAGGGAAGGAAACGAAACGGAAAATGAGAACCGATTTTCGTGTTTGGTTGATTAGAGAAATTGATGAGGAAAAGAAAAAGAAAACTTAACCTAACATTCACGCAAAAACCATGGAAAAATCAATTTCTGGTGAAGAAAAGGAAAGAAAAACTAGTGGAACTCGTTTCCTTGAACCCAAAACAGCGTAAATATTCTATAGGAAGGAGTTTGTACGTCGACGAGCCAAAGAAAAAAAAGCGTAAATTTAAGAAGCATTATTACCTCGTGAAACAACTTCGACCCTAAGAGCGCCGTGAGAGGCGTTTGCTCGGCCGTCTTATGAACGACTGAGTTTCCACACGCGAGCGCGGGACCCACTTTCCAGGCAAACATCAGAAGCGGGAAGTTCCACGGTATGATCTGACCCGCCATGCCGATCGGCTCGTGGAGGGTCTGAACGTGGTGGGGCCCGTCCGCTTGGATGGTTAGTCCGTGGATCTTATCGGCCCAACCTAGCAAAAAACGGTTAGGCGCTTCGCAAACTTGTAAAAACAAATTAATCTTTATATAATAACTTCGTTGCGATATCATTATCGTTTACCAGCGTAGTAGCGAAAGAGTCGGACGAACATAGGTATTTCTATCTGCACGGACTGTTCGTACGGTTTTCCGTTGTCCCAGGTTTCGAGCGCCGCGATTTCATCGTTGTGCTTCTCAACTAAGTCGGCGAACTTCAGCATTATCTTACACCTCTCCTATATTCAGACAGTGAGAGAGAGAGAGAGAGAGAGAGAGAGAGAGAGAGAGAGAGAGAGAGAGAGAGAGAGAAATGGTTAGTACATAAGCAGTCATTTTTGGCCACGGCCCTTCGTCGAAAGCCTTGCGAGCGGCAGAAACTGCTCGATTGACATCTTCGGCGTCTCCTTCAGCCACGTGTGCTATCACTTCTCCCATCCTCGGGTCGAGGGAAGGAAAGGTTTTCCCTGAATCGAATTTCTTTTATATGTCAGTCGATCTTTTTGAGATTTGGGGTAAGATATTAAGACCTTGTTGTTATAAAGGGATTCATGTGAGGAAAAAAAAAACACAGAACAAAGCTCACTCGCCGGAAGCTGCATCGACGAATTGTCCGTTTATGAGGAGTTTTGTGTATTCGACGTTGACGTGCGGTTTAATGGGATCCTCGAGAGCGTTCGCCGCGCTGTAGCGGTGGATTACTCCTCCTAGACGGGATTGTTTTCCTACATGTAAGAAGTAATCGTAGTTAACAGATTAAATCGAAAAGATAGAAAGACCTATAATCGGAGGATAGATAGAAGATTTAACAACCTTACTGAGCTATATCATATAAAAGAGATGAAGAACTCAGATTATGCTTCGATTAAAAACATCTGCGTAAGTAGAAAATGGCACCACGAATAACTCCAGGAAACATTACTACTACTACTACTACTACTCATCCATATACTGCTCAAAGCCCATTTAAAAATAAAAAACTACTGCACCGCCACGGTTACGATCACATTTACAAAGCTTTCTTTCATGAAATTTGCAGTACGTAAGGATTCTTATCAATGAAAATTCATTAAGAATCTTATCTCTTGCCTCACTTCAAAGTTCAAATCCACTCCAAATACCAGATAAAAAGCACTGATCGGAGTTTATTAAGTTGCCGTATATCAAAGTTTATGGTCAGCCTCAGATGAAAAATAACTTCATCCAATCATAAAATAAAACTTGATGATAACCGAAATCAGCAACTCAGCCCAGATGAGTCAAAACAGAGATACGCGCATCACCTTGATGAAAGCAATAAAGATAGAACTTTTTTAGGAAAAAAAAAGGGAAAACCAAAAATAAGAAACCCAGAAGCAAATAGCACACTTTATATGAAAAACACAATCAGGAAAACTATATCTGCATCATCTGCGAGTGTGACTTTACCCACATCATCGTTACAAGTTTCTATGCTTGATTTGAACGCAACAATGTAACGTGGTTCGGATTCTAGGTGAATCCTACATCCACGACCAAAAAAAGTTTATTGATATGTTTCTGATGAATTTTACAAGAGGATGAAGAACAGAGTTAAACAAGAATGCCGCGCTACAGTGCTCTTTATAACTTTTGATCATTGTAACCAACTCTCAGCTCCTTCATTTAAAACGTCGATAGTAACTGCGATTTAGTAAGTTCCTTCTTATTTAAAAGTCGCGCGCCCTTGAGTGAACAGCACCTCTTGTTTAAATAACAGCAACTCTGATTTGTTAGCCTCATATTTCTTCATACTTCATACTTCGATCTTCAGCACTTTGATTCTTCAACAGCCCCCCACAAGATGGAAGGTATAAATCCATCACTGACATCTTGACAAGAATCTGCTTGAGTAATGGCCCTGTAAGGGTTTGGTAAAAATATCCGCAAGCTGGTGCTCGGACCTAATTGGTAATAGCTTGATAGCTCCACTTGTAATGTGATGTCGTACGAAGTGGCAATCGATCTCTATATGCTTCGATCTTTCGTGGAATTTCGGGTTCGAGGCAAGCTTTAGAGCGGACTGATTGTCACAGTACACAACTGGTACTTGACCTGCGCTAATGCTCAATTCTTTAAGCAGCTGTTTAATCCATAGTATTCCAGCTACTACTGATCCAAGCGCCCTATACTCGGCTTCTGTAGACGACCTAGATACCGTGGCTTGTCTCTTGGCCTTCCATGTGATTAGTGAACTGCCCAAGAAGGTACAATACCCCGTGATCGACTTCCTAGTGTCCCTACAAGTCCCCCAGTCCGAGTCTGAAAAGCCTTTAATATCCAAATCAGTGTCTGAGCTAAGGAGGATGCCCTGCCCCGGTGATGACTTTAGGTACCTGAGTAGGTGATGGGCTGCCATTAGGTGTCCAGCCCTTGGTGCTGACAGGAATTGGCTGAGCCTATGCACTGCATAGGCTATATCAGGCCTTGTGAACGTGAGGTATAAGAGCCTCCCAACTAGCCTTCTATACTTAAACGGGTCTGCCAGTAAGTCCCCATCTCCCTCTGTCAGCTTATCACCTGGATCCATGGGAGTTGTTAGAGGCTTCGCATTGAGGTATCCAGTGTCATCAAGCAATTGTAGTGTGTATTGCCTTTGAGAAATGTAGATTCCTTCTTTTCCCCTAGCCACTTCAATACCCAAGAAGAATTTCAGGTCTCCAAGGTCTTTGATCTTGAAACTGGTATTCAACAGCCCTTTGATCTCATGAATTATTTCAACTGATGGACTTGCTACCACAATGTCATCCACGTACACTAACAGCACCACTAAACAGTCCTCTTTTCCTCTTACAAATAGGGTATGATCCGAGTGCATTTGGTTGAAGCCCATCTGCTTGACAGTCTCAGTGAACTTCATGTTCCATTGTCTAGATGATTGTTTCAGCCCGTAGATCGACTTGTGTAACTTGCAGACCATCTTGCTTCTCCATGGTCCTTCACTGGTTGTGTTAAAGCCTTGAGGTATATCCATATAAACCTCCTCGGCTAGGTCCCCATTAAGGAATGCATTGCTCACATCTAGCTGTGCCAAATGCCATCCGAGTTTAGCTGCGAGTGAAAGAACAATTTTAATGGTGTTAGGCTTAGCTACCGGAGCAAACGTGTCTATGTAATCTATCCCTTCCCTTTGGTCATAACCCTTTGCTACGAGCCGTGCCTTGTGCTTTGCAATTTGTCCTTTCTCATCCAATGAGCTTATAAACCCACCTGCAGCCGATTGCTTTCTTTCCCTCTGGTAGAGGAACAACTGACCAGGTCTTATTTTCTTCCAAAGCCCTGAGTTCCTCATTCATTGCCTCTGTCCAATCAGCAGACTTTGAAGCTTGAATGTAGTTTCTTGGCTCTTCTGCTAAAGGTACCTTGCTGATGAAGTCCTTATACTGGCTGGAAAAGTGGTGATATGAGATGTGCTTAGAGATGGGATATAGTATCCTTTTGTCCTCCAGCTTATTGCAATGATAATCCTTCAAATATGATGGCTTCCTTGATTGCCTAGCTGGTCTCCTAATCCCCTGTTGAGCCTGGTGTTCCCCCTCTGTTCCAGAAAGGCTGCTGTCTCCAGAGCTGCTTGCTGGACTGCCATGGGTGGTGTCTGTGTGTTGGCCTGATTCCAGAACATCAGTGGGAAGAATTCCTTCTCCATGCAAGTCATCTTCAAGCACATACATGTCTTCCTCTTCAGGAATGGCAGACTGCTCCATGGGACAAGCTCTTGGCAGAACCACAGTAGAAAAAGGGTCCTGTGATGCCTCAGGTGACAGATTCTTGAAGGGAAACTCACTTTCCTTGAATCTAACATCCCTAGAGACAAATATTTCTCGAGTTTTCAAGTCCATGACTTTGTATCCCTTTACCCCATTTGGGTAGCCAATGAAGAGACACTACCTCGCTCTCGGGTCAAACTTCTTTCTCCCTGCAGGAAGAGTTGAACAAAAAACAAGAGAACCAAAGACCCGTAGCAGTTCATAGTCTACTGGTTTCTGGAATAAGATCTCATATGGACTCTTATTACCTAATGCCACAGATGGAGTTCTACTTATGAGGTATGCGGCAGTCAACACGCATTCTGACCAAAGATCAATAGGCACATTTGATTGAAAAAACAGAGATCTAGCTACATTTAAAAGATGTTGATGCTTCCTCTCCACAACTGAATTTTGTTGTCGAGTTTGTACACATGAAAGATGATGTATTATTCCTTTCTCCCTAAACAGCTCATGCAAGTTGAACTCCCTAGCATTATCACTCCTTACAGTTTTGACTCGGCTCTTAAAATGAGTTTCTACTAATGCTAAGAAGTAAGTAATAACTGCTTGAACTTCTGACTTGTGTTTGATCATAAACAGCCAAGTAAAGCGTGAATGGTCATCTACTATTGTGACAAAGTACTGGTGTCCTAAGTGTGATGGAATGTGGAAGGGACCCCACACATCACAGTGCACTAAATCGAAAACTGTACAAGCTGTTTTTCTGTTGTCAGGAAATGAATTTCTATGCTGTTTGGCAAGAGGGCAGATTTTGCAGTAGGAATTCTCATTACTATGATCATGCTTTAATGAAGACTTAAGAAGGTCCAAGACTCTATTTGATGGATGACCCATTCTAGCATGCCACAAATCCATTGACAGATTGTTAAAGTACACAGACTTATTCTCAGCATTAATTGACTTATTTCTATCAAACAGTTGAAAAACAGGTTCACTTCGAAGAATGTACAACCCAGCCACTTGTTTACCCCTGCCAATCACTCGCAGGGAATGATCCTGTACAAGGAATCTGTCAGCCTCAAACAAAAATCTGCACTTACCACAGTTAGCTAAATAACTCACAGAAATTAAATTGAAGTGAAACTGTGGCACGAAGAGTCAGTCAATACAATGTGCTTATTAACTGGGAATGTTCCTGCCATATTAACCTTGATTGTTGTGTTATCTGGTAGCACAACATTGGATTCATCTACCTCATGCAAATCTAATAACATACCTGAAGTGCCACACACATGTCTAGTTGCACCCGAATCGAGCAACCAATTATTGTTGTCTGAAAAAGCAGGTAAATTAGAAGTTAGACAGGTACCTTGCCCCTTGTCTGATGCCTGCACAGGATCAGTTTCTTGTTGCAAAAATGGTGCTGATTGGTTCAACAGGTCCCTCAAACTTTGCAGCTGCCATGGGGTAACCTGCAGCTGAACCAGAGAGTCTGTTGTTGACTGCCTCGCAAGCTGTTGTGCCTTGTTAACTGATCCTACCAATGTTTGGTTCATTCTAGCCACCTTGAACTTGGAATTCTGTCTGAAGCCCGGTGGGTACCCATGAATCTGGTAGCACGTATCCACAGTGTGCCCTTTTCTGTTACAATGTGTACAGATTGGCTTGCCTGCATCTCTTTTCTGATTGCCAGTTCCTCTCTTGATGAATTCTTGATCATTCTTGGCCGCCATCATAGCCATATTGTTGGCTTGGTCCTCACTGCCCCGAGCAACACCAGGCGCCATAGACCGTTGTTTTTCCTCCTGAACTATGAGTGAGAAGGTTTTGTTAATGGTGGGCAGCGGGTCCATGAGCAGGATTTGACCCCGAACCTGAGAATAAGAATCATTTAACCCCATCAAAAAAGCTAGAACATATTCCTCATCAAGATACTCCTTCATCTGCTTCATTCCACCACATTTACATTTGCA
The DNA here is from genome assembly GCA_027422505.1 of Craterostigma plantagineum. Classification (NCBI taxonomy): domain Eukaryota; kingdom Viridiplantae; phylum Streptophyta; class Magnoliopsida; order Lamiales; family Linderniaceae; genus Craterostigma; species Craterostigma plantagineum. The sequence goes on from JAPQWV010000015.1 coordinate 7,401,756, forward strand.
CACTGGTCTGAAATTAGCCAACTCGTCCCATAGGGTCTTCAGTTTGGTGAAATATGCTGCCACGCTGTTTGGGCCTTGTGACAAATTGATCAATTCCCTCTTTAATTGGAAGATTCGAGGCTTGTTTGTCTGGCCGAATCTTTCCTCCAAATCAACCCACACTTCTCTGGCCGAAGCACTATATAAAATGCTAGCATAAATATCTTTGGTAACTGAATTCAGAATCCATGAAATTACCACGTTATTGTTCCTTTTCCATGCGCTGATTTGATTCTGTGTGGGAGCTTGGATCTGTGAATCCTGATTCTGATCATTGTCAGCCGGCGCTTGAAGGTCACCGTTGACAAAGCCTTCCTTGTTCCGTCCTATGAGCGCTATCATCATCGCTCGGCTCCACGTGGCATAATTATCGCCATTGAGTAATTCGTGAACAAGAATCTAGCCTGAGGTGTCGTTATTATTCAGGAAGTAAGGGTCGTTAATCAGCACAGCCGAGCTCGAAGGTGTTGAAGGTGGAATCGCCGACATGGTTACTGATGAATTGACTGAATAGCTGAATCGAAATCTTGATTAATCACAGTCTTGAGCGTATTGCTCTGATACCATAACAAGTTTCTATGCTTGATTTGAACGCAACAATGTAACGTGGTTCGGATTCTAGGTGAATCCTACATCCACGACCAAAAAAAGTTTATTGATCTGTTTCTGATGAATTTTACAAGAGGATGAAGAACAGAGTTAAACAAGAATGCCGCGCTACAGTGCTCTTTATAACTTTTGATCGTTATAACCAACTCTCAGCTCCTTCATTTAAAACGTCGACAGTAAGTTCCTTCTTATTTAAAAGTCGCGCGCCCTTGACTGAACAGCACCTCTTGTTTAAATAACAGCAACTCTGATTTGTTAGCCTCATATTTCTTCATACTTCATACTTCGATCTTCAGCACTTTGATTCTTCAACAGAACGATGAAAGAAATGTAATATGAAAACGACGTCGCGTGTTTCAACAATCGGAATTTGCGATCCCAGAAACCTATTCTCAAACTAAAAATACAGTAAATGTCATATCAAACAGTAATTTTTCTCCACCTATTAAACTCATTTTCGAACTCAGAAGAATATTCACAGAATATTCTTTTCCACACCAAATTTTTTTCAATATTACCCATGCATTTTACAACTTTACAAATTGGACAACAGCTACCCCAAAAAATTAAACAAGAAAATTATTTTAAATTCAATAATTATTAGTGCAATATTATATTTATTGTACAATAATATATTTTAAATTCAATAATGTTACAATAATGTTATTTAAAGGAGTTTGTGCTAGCCGTCGTCATCTTTTCTTTTTTTATTTCTTGTTTTGGAGTGAGGAACGAGGGTACACCTTGATTGTCCAGAAATAGTCTAGTCGATTTAGGGTTTGTTTTTGGGTACCCATTTATAGATGGGCCCTTCTTTGATAGCAGGTGTAGAAGCTAACTTGTTCGTTGCTAGTTTTAATTCTTTGTTGGATTGTTGGATGATTAGTTTAAGAATCCAAGCATGACGATTTCCTACGGGATGCAATTGGGATTTAGGAATCCAATGTTTTTGACTTCGTTTCTTGTTCGGCTTGGTCTTGGATGTGGTGTGTTTCTTTATTTTAGATTTGATAGTATGATTGGACGACGTGGGGGATATGTCCTTAGAACGAGTGCTATGTGACGTGGAAGCGTTTTTGCTGAAATGAGTGTCACGAGGATAGGAAAATACATCATTGTTTACATGACAGTGTTTTGATTTTAGAGCATGAAATAACAAAACATGTTCTGTGACATTACAAGAAGTCACTTTTGGAAATGCAAAAGATTTCGAAACATGAGAAGAAAGGTTTGAGACTGGTCTCTTCTTCTTATTAGGAACTGTTGTCTTCTTTGCTGAGCCAGATCGAACCTTCTTCGCTTCCTCAGATCTCACGCCTTTGTCTGTGGGTACATGTGATACAAAGTTAGTGTGAGATAAAGGAATTTTCTTCGTAGTTTGCTTGCATTTATATGTAGAGGACTCTGGAACAGAATGGGATGTGGAGGGTCTGTAAGCGTCAGGAAAGTTTTCAAGAGTATAAATTCTGCTTAACAAAATAGTTCTCTCTTCTTCGTGGGCTTTCTTTTCTGATTCTAGGGAGGCTGTCAACTCACTGATTTTGCGAATGATCTCTGGAATATATATAGATGAACGAGTGAGTTTAGCCGCCTCGTCAGTGCTTTCCTGAGTTTCAGGTCCAAATGGTAATATATAGTCATCAGAGAGGGGTATATCTCTCGTTTTATCGCTATTATTGAGTTTTGTGTAGTCATACTCAACTTGGGCCCATTCTTTATTCCTCCGTTTCCGTTCTTCAGATCCAGTCACCTCACTTGATTCAGGGCCTTAGTTGTTCAAGGCTCAACCCAAAACGCTTAATGTTGTACAGAGAATGTATCTTATATTTTGCAGGGTTAGTGGAGGGTTCAAATCTCAATCCTTGGCGAGGATCATAGAATTCTACATCTTTAGGTTGGCTAAGAAAGATGGTTCGTTCAGATTGACCTCTTTTGGTGTTAATGTCCTCTAGCACTTTGACTTTCTTGTATAGACGAACGCGTTCGTTGGTGATTAGTTCATATTGGGACAATACATTTGCTCGTTCTTCTTCGCTGTCTTTCAAGCTTCTACTCATATCGTTAATTTGTTTTTCCTTGCTTTCTATATGCTCTTCTGAAGTCTTTACTTTAGTTTCAGACAAGGTCAAGGATTCATTAAGAATAGCTATCTCTTCCTGTTGTTTGTTTAATAAGGCATAATTTTTGTCAAAATTGCTTTGGAGTTCTGAGTAATCTTTATGATGCAAGGAGGGTTCAGCTATCCTACGTTCCAGTTTAACGAAATCATTTAGGGATGGAGTGTATACCTCCAGGTCGGATGAAGAGACATTAGTCCTGTCTGACTCGATACTGGCTCATCCTCGTCGGAGTCATTATCAATGCTTTTCACCATAAAGGCCATTTCTTCTTCCTCCTCGTCAGATGTGTCCTCCAGCCATTCCTTTTCCTCAGCAACCAAGACAATTCCCGCCTCCTTGCGCTGTGAGAGCTGAAAATTTTTCTTGTAGTATTCAGTGTTTTTCTTCGTAGGTCTGAAGCATTCAGAAGCAAAGTGACCCGGCTTGCCACAGTTGAAGCACTTCTTTACTGCTTCAGATTTCTTAGTTTGAGCCTCTTCGTGGGCAACGAACTTCTGTTTCGCGTTCGAGGTTCGTTGTTTGTTGAAGGAAGATGATGATTTCTTGGCGTTTATCTTATTGACCGTCTCTGAGATCATAGCCAATTTCTTTCTGATAGATTCGAGTTCGTCCTCAGATTCTTGGTCAGATTCAGCGTTGTCAGAAGTGTCAGAATGTACGACCTGCTTTCTTTTAGAAGTTCTCGAGCTCCTGTTGCTTGTCTTAGAGGTCACGAGTGCAATAGGTTCCATGTCGACATTTGTTTTTCCTTCGTTCTTGATTTCTTTGGCATACTGGGAGTATGGTGAGAGGTTATCGTGTAGGGAGTGAATATCCATAGCATCCAGACTTGTTCCGTTGCTTAACCATAACTGCAATTCGTCCCCACTCAGGTTGAAGTGTGGAAAGGAACTTGATGTTGTGTTCGAGATTGGAGCGTTGGATGTTGATCTTTCTCATCTCGTTGATGATGGTCAGGAAGCGAAGGTAAATATCTCGAAGTTCTTCTCCCTCCTTAGCTTTGAAGGAGTCATAGGCAGTGGGGATGCTGGACTTCTTAGACAGATTGCTAACTTCTGTCCCAACCATCATTTTGCATACTTCATCCCAAATTTCCTTTGCAGTGACCATTGCGTCGACGTGCTTGTAGACATCATTTGGTAGGGCCTGAAGTACGTAGTGTCGGGCAAGCTTGTCCGCTCTGGCACGTGCTCTCTCGGCATCATTGTATTGACTAGGGTCCTTAGGAGTTCTCCTCTCTGGAATTGAAGGAACAGCATCGGGTTGAGCAGGGATGATGGTCCAAAATTGAGCAGGGCCTTAAAAAATGGAGGAAAGCATGTCGTTTGCGAGGTCTGCGTCCTTGATTTCTATGAAGTTAATGAATCGCTGCTTCCATATGCCGTACTCTCCCCATCTTAGTAGTGGTGCACGATTGTCAGATCCGATAGCAAGACCGTCCATGTTTTTGTTTGGTAATGATCGTTAACGCGTAACAGATCTGCGAAATGAAATGCTTTAGTTTTGAATGAGATACAGTCAAATGTGAGTAATTTCGAGTGTTGAGTCTAAGTAGGTAAATTCACTTAATTTTCTGTCGCAATTAAATAAATAGGTTGTATTTTGTGTAATGCTTGATCGATTCTAATTTTATATAAGAGGCAAGCTCGACGATTTTGATATAAGTGTTGATAATCGGGCGATTCATATTCTAAGATTGAAGTCTAGAATGACTTTCGACCGATTGATCTAATTAGAATGGCTTTCGATCGACTGAAATTGATCAAGGCTGATTGGACGAAAGAGTTTATATTAGGCTGGTTTCGGGCGATTTCGGTCCAATTAGAATGATTTTCGACAGATTGAAATTGAACAAGGCTGATTGGATTAATGAGTATCGGGCGAAACTCTAGAATGAACTATAATCGCCGAGAAATTAATCGATCGAAACAGGGAATTTAGTACTGTAGCCTTTCGAGCGAGACACGTGTCGGTCGATTGAGTGAATTGATTGAGAATCGCCGAGATTTCAATCGGTCGAAACTTAGCAATTTGGTACTGTAGCTTTCGGACGATATGGATTGGACTTTCGCCGAGAAATGTATCGGGCGAAACTGCGAAATCAGTGAAAATTCCTCGAAACTCAAATCAATCGACTTTCGGGTGATATCGATTGGACTTTCGCCGAGAAATATTTCGAGCGAGGCTGTGTAATTGGTGAAAAATTACCCGAAACTCGAATCGATCGAAACTCCTCACAGTGGGTTTCGGTCGAAACCTTCAAACTCAATGGTACTGTTCTATCCGTTACCCGAAAGTGATGAACAGTTCAGTAAAAGACCAGAATTTAAGACCTCGTTTTTGCTCAAATCCTACTCAAACTTGACTGAAATCGACGTGAAAGAGCCTAAATGTACTCAATATCAGTTTTCTAACGTCCTAGGGGTAAGAAATCACTGAAAACGATTTGAAAACACTCAGAAACAGTGAAAAAATCGAAAATGAGTTTTCAAGCTAAAATTTTTGTCAAATCACGTCGAAATCGAGCAAAACTGGATTTGAATGGAAGATATTGATCCGCGTTAGGCTCTGGTACCACTTGTTGGCCCTTTTATTACCAAACAAGGATCAAAAGAAGGTTTCAATGTGAAAAACGTGAAGAACACCTTGAGTGCATGTTAGTGTGTGTTTATCTAAGGAAAAGTACAAGGTGGCTTACCTTTTGAATTCTTTTGATAAAAATCCTAATTAGGGTAAGTGGGGCTTTATATACCACAAGTATTTGATATATTAAAGCCCAATACTAAACTCCTACTTAATATCATATGTCACCTCAAACTACTACAACCCACTAAATATGTACATATTAATCCAAGATTACATTAATTAAAGGATGCTACAAAATATTCCTAACATGACCGGTCTGCTTCAGCACAAGTCACTTACACAAATATCAAGCATCGGTATCTAACCGTAACTGGTTAAGAACCGAGAAAGAGACAAGTGTTTATTTACCCCTCCCTCTAAACACATAACCGATCTAACAAGTGGTATCAGAGCGGGTTACTTGATATTCTTTTTACTAACCATGACTTCATTAAACAAGCTTCCTATGTTTAGCAAGGAAAACTTCCTCGAATGGAAGATTAGAATAATGACTCATCTCTGTGCCCAAGACGACGAGATGATACACGTGATAAACACAGGACCATTCGTGTTTACAAAGATAAACGCAAGACATGCAGCGCATCCTAATGAGCCACAAGAAATTCCGAAAGAAAGACATGAGCTAACAACAATAGAAAGAAAGAAGGCAAATCTTGACAACGTCGCAAAGGATACCCTGTTCAAAACACTGGGACGGGAATATTTAGACAGATCATGACGTGTACGACCGCAAAGGAAGTATGGACCAAACTCTGCCAAATCTGCGAAGGGGATGACCAAACGAGGGAAAACAAGCTCGTTGTTGCCATTCAAAAATATGACACCATCCGAATGAAGACAGGAGAAACTATGGCTGACTTCGAGGAGCGGTTTTGCTCCTTTATCAATGTTCCCTCAGTTCTTGGGAGACAAATGGAAAACAGGGACGTGGCAATCAAGGCCATGAAAGCACTCCCACGAGAATGGGATGTAAAAAAATGGCCATGAAAGAATCCAAAGACTTGACAAACTAATGCTGCATGATCTTTTTGCAGATTTAAAAGCTCCAAACAAGACTGGAGGAGGTGATATCGGTCCAACCAGTCAAAGCACTAGCAGTAGCAGAACCATCCAAAACTGCTGATGAAATTAGTGAAGAAGCAACGGCTCTCTTCATCAGAAATTCGGAAAATTTATGAAGAGATCCGAACAAAACACCACGAAGTAAAAATGCTGGAAAAGACGAAGATCCTAGCACATATTTTAAGTGTGGCAGGACCGGACATTACATTGCTGATTGCCCTAAAAAGAAGGAAAGATTAAAAGAGGAAAATAAATTCCAAAGCAAGAGAAAGTCACGCGTCCTTGTAGCTGAAAAGAATTCCCGAAGATGGGATGACATAGATTCAGAAGAATCGAGTTCAGAAGAAGAGCTGAGCGGATGTGAAAGCGAGAAAGAACTCGCTTGCCTAATGGCAGATCAACCAAACCATGAAGCTGAGTTCAGCTACGAAGAGGTACTAGATGCTCTTCAAAATATGGCTGATGAATACTGGAAGCTCAACGAAAGGCTGGAGGTAGCGGAAAAAGGTAAAGCACCGGTACAGGATGATTACGGATCCCTAGTTGAGAGAATCACTCAACTAGAGGAAGAAAATAACAGGTTGAGAGAGACTGCTGAGCTAAAGGTCTCAGAGAACCAGAAGCTGCAACGATAGTCCAGTCTTGTACAAGATCGTCTAAGACGCTCAACTGCCTTCAAGGAACAATGAAGGACACCAATGACCGGACATGACTTGGCTACAGAGAAGCAAATACTGGAGAGGCATCGACATCTTATCAACCGTCTGCCTCAAAGGTAATAAATTTTGTTCGTCCCTCCTACTATAACCCTAGTCCAGTACCACAAACAACCAGCACTAGGAGAACTTGACTGGGAAATGTAAACAACATTAAAACCTCAGTCCCACATAGAAAGACAATACCGCAGCCGGTAAGGGGGGAACACTATCAAAACATATAGTAGTAAAAATAACGTTCCACGAGGAAGACCCCAACAATCCAAGGAAAATTCCTACCTAGGGGTGTTCAAATTAACCGAAAAACCGAAAAAATCGGCCGAATAAAGAATCGAACCGAAAAGACCGGAACCGAAAAAACCGAACGGAACCAAATTAATATGGTTCGGGTATCGGATTAAGCATACGTAAAACCGAAAAAATCGAAAAACTGAACTGATTATCATACTACATTACAATTAGAAAATATCAAAAATCATTTGTTTTTCTCCCATAACGTAAACAACACAGTAAATATAATTTCATTGGTGTACTTTTTTTCCATTTCAGGTGAATGTTTTCCTCACCAATCAAATACTATTTTTCTCCCAAAAATTTACAGTATCTTTATATGAATGTTTTCATATTTTGGTTAGATTTTATTCCATTTTCATCTTGTTTTTTTCGGACCTTTCAATTATTTTGCTACATGTCACGTTCCACAACTTTTTTTTAATAACCATAAATTGTTTTATGTATTTTCAGCTCATATTATTTTTTTGTTGATAAATTCCTAACTGAAAAACCGAACCGAAAAAACCGAATCGAATTATAGAAACCGAACCGAACCAAATTAAAACGGTTCGGATATCGGATTAAGCATACGTAAAACCGAAAACCGAAAAACTGAACCGAAATTTGAAAAAACCGAACCGAACCGACCGATGAACACCCCTATTCCTACCACACTAGACCGGAGGCCAAAAGATACAGAAATCCTAGATACCGGTCCCAAAAAAACAATAACAATTATTATAAATATCTAATCGGCCCAGTTACTAGTAGACATATTAGGGTAATCCAAGTATGGATCCCTAAGAATCTAATTTCCGACAGGACCCAAGTATACATGGGTACCAAAGATTCCACATGTTCTTGCAGGAATACTTACAGGGGCTCAAAAGGTCCAGCTGGTTTCTAGACAGCGGTTGCTGTCGGCACATGACCGGGGAAAGAAGACTTCTCACGGACGTCAAACCATGTGCCAAAATGACCGTCACCTTTGGGGATAACGGCAATAGTGAGACCATAGGTAAAGGTAAGATCACCTATGGTAACTTAACCCTTAGAAACGTATACTTAGTTAGAAATCTACATTACAACCTAATACGTGTTAGTCAACTAAGTGATACTGGGTATGAAGTCAGTTTCAAACATGATAAATGCCTTGTTAGAAACAAAGGTGGGAAAACTGTACTGAGCGGATGAAGAACCGATGGCACCTACACAGTAAACTGGAATGAGCAAAATGTTCATACTCCTACGTGTTTGGTCGCCGGTGAGTTCAAGGGATGGACATGGCACAAAAGATTAAATCATCTAAATTTCAAAACAATCTCAACTCTAAGTAGAAATAATTAAGTTAAAGGTTTACCGAAACTAACATATGTTAAATATAAAATCTGTTCAGCATGCCAACTAGGTAAACAGATTAGATCAACCTTTAAGAGTAAAGGAAATGTACTGACAGACAAGTGTCTTGGTTTATTACATATGGATCTGTTTGGTCCAGTCTCGGTAAGCAGCTTAGGAGGAACTAGGTATACACTAGTAATAGTTGATGACTACTCTAGGTTTACTTGGGTAATATTTCTGAAAACTAAGGATCCAACACCTAGTGAATTAATAAAATTCTTTAACAGAGTAGAAAATGAAAAAAGTCATAAGATAAAAACAATTAGGAGTGACTGAGGAACTGAATTACTCAATTTAAGTTTAACATCCTATCTTGAGGACCATGGCATACGCCATGAGTTATCTGCTGCCACGACACCTCAGCAAAATGGTGTTGCTGAAAGGAGAAATCGGACGCTCAAGGAAGCAGCCAGAACTATGCTGGCGGATGCAGATATCTCTCAAAAATTTTGGGCAGAAACTATCAATACCACCTGCTACACACAGAACCAGTCAATGATATGTAAAAAGTCAAGGAAAAACACCCTACGAGTCTGGACTGGCAACATCCCCAGCATTGGTTACTTTAAAATCTTTGGAAGCAGATGCTACATCCATGACAATGGAAAGAACCATCTTGCCACCTTCGACAAATGGGCTGACAAAGCATTTTTCTTAGGATATTCAGCAGTCAGCAGCGCATACCGAGTATGCAACTGCAAAAGTCTGAGCATAGAAGAATCTTCGCATATGGTGTTTGATGAATCTCAACATGAGAAGAACACTCCAAAGAATATCAACCGATTAAGCAACCAACTAGAAATTCAGAACATGGACGACTCCAGTGAAGATGAGGAACCAGTATGTGAAGCTAATGAATCAGGTCAGCCAGAGGCAAGAGAGATCGGAGCTCATAATGAGCAAATATCAGAAGAAGTACCAGTTCAGCATGATCAACAGTCGATTGAGGAAGAAACACAGACTGGGCAGGCCGCCAAAGATTCACCAGAACCAGTCAACCCTCAAGAAGGAGATCAAACTGAAGAAGAATCCATCAAATGAAACCGGACCAAACTCAATCATCCAAAAAGGCTGATCATCGGTGACCCAGCTGCACTTATGAGGACCAGGCATCAGTCCAACTCCAATATGTTCATCCATGCTTTCATCTCTCAAATACAGCCGTCTAAAGTTGATGAGGCACTTAAGGACAGTGACTGGATCGCAGCTATGCAGGAATAGCTGAACCAGTTCAAAAGAAGCGATGTGTGGATGCTAGTGCCAAGGCCCACTCAGATGGTGATTGGAACCAAATGGGTCTAAGAACAAATTAAACGAAGATGGACTGGTAGTAAGGAACAAGGCAAGGCTAGTTGCACAAGGATACCGACAGGAAGAAGGGATAGATTATGATGAAACATTCGCACTTGTAGCAAGATTGGAGGCAATTAGAATCTTTCTAGCCTATGCTGCATTCAAAGACTTCAAGGTGTATCAAATGGATGTTAAAAGTGCACTTCTAAACGGGAAGATCTCAGAAGAAGTTTATGTAGCTCAACCTCCCGATTTCATCAACCACGAGTTCCCAGATCACGTGTACCGATTGAAGAAAGCCCAATATGGGCTCAAGAAGGCACCACGGGCTTGGTATGAGACCTTATCTAAATTCCTAACAGACAACGAGATCTCATTTGGCAGCATGGACAAGACATTATTTAGATACACTAAGGGGAAAGATCTACTCATCGTACAAATCTATGTCGATGATATCATATTTGGCTTAACCAACCCCAAGCTGTGCAAAAGATTCTCCAAGCTGATGCAAGACCAGTTCGAGATGAGTATGATGGGCGAACTGACATTCTTTCTAGGGCTTCAAGTGAAGCAACTAGCAATCGGAACCTTCATCAACCATGCAAAGTACACAAATGAGCTATTGAAGATGTTCAATATGGACAACTGCTCTGAAACATCCACTCCAATGAGTGCATCAATTAAGCTTGAGAAGAACGAAGGGGGAATGGCGGTTGATGTACTAAATACCGAGGACGTATAGGCTCACTACTTCAGCCAGCGGACCGGATATCATGTACAGTGCCGGTCTCTGCGCCCGGTTCCCGTCAGATCCCAAGGAGAGTCACTACACTGCAGCCACAAGGATACTGAAGTACCTTAAAGGAACAGTCAACGTCGGACTATGGTATCCTAAAGACTCCAGCTTATCTTTACATGGCTTTACAGATGCAGATTATGCAGAAGCACAACAAGAACATGCCAATTTCTTGGTGACCGGCTCATCTCTTGGTTTAGCAAGAAGCAAACCCCAATTGCAACATCAACAGCCGAAGCAGAATACCTCGCGTCTGGAAGTTGCTACTCAAAGATTTTATGGATACAACATCAACTGGCAGATCATGGAGTGGGAATCAGATACGCCAATATTCTGCGACAACAAAAGTGCAATAGCAATCATGTAGAATCCGGTATTTCATTCCAGGACAAAGCACATAGAGATCAGGCATCACTTTGTTAGGGATCACGTGCTTAGGAAGGAGATCAGATTGGAGCATATCTCAACAGAACCACAAGTGGCAGACTTCTTCACGAAACCGCTCCCTGAAGCTAAGTTCACTTACTTTCGAAATGCTTTAGGACTATTAGATTTACCTTAAAAGTCCTAGCATGAAGTCAAGGGGAACAACGTTATATCAAATTAATTTATATAACGAAGTTGCCTAGACTTTACAAAAATATTGCATTTTGATGATTTTAGTACACGCCTTCTCAACGATCGGTCATTTCTTCATGATACCGGCCTATACACACATCCCAGTTGGTTTCAGCCAAAACCAACAATAAGTCAACATACACTGAAAGACTTAAACATATATTTCTCTATATGTTTCAAGTAAGAGCTGTGAACGACAGATACGGATTTTCTCTGAAACTGGAATTTTGTATCTTTAACCAGTGGATATATATATAACCCTTTTGGCCGGTTATAGACAGAATTCTTCCTCGATTATTGCACTTCATCAATGCATATATTCTCATTGTGTTTTGAATAAAGAATGGCTTCGGGTCTGCAAGGTTATCTGAATGCATGAACTGTCCTATCATTCAAAGAATCTCTGACATCGGACAAGACATAAAGTGCCTGTGCACTGACTAAAGAGATAAGGAAAGTCTGGATTATTGAAGACCTGTGACAAGTAGCGACAAACTCTCTAAAGTATTTAAGGACCTCGCTCGTTCACTCAAGGCTCATCCACTCAAACTTATCCAAGCTTCCAACAAAATCCAACCCCCCTAGTCAGCAATAGCCTCACAGCCAGAAAAATCCTCACAATTCTTAGTCAAAAATCCGGTCAGTCAGAAAACCTATACCAATGATCCGACATAAGGAGGAAACCGACCCAGGAGGATATTCTAAGACATTTGGGCTATCACATGAAGGTGTGAAGAAGTTCTTCCAGACCAGCAAGAACTTAGAAGAAAAGCCAAAGGAAAGGACGGCTATCTCCGGGATGACGCTCACGGACTGGGTCGAGGTGAAAGTGGCAAACCCGGTCTCTAGTCTCTTGCACGGAGCTCTTGCCGAAAAGAAGATGCAGTGGCTCCTGAAGGACCTCTTCCAAGACGGAGTAAGTCGAGCTCAGCACTCGCTCATTGCTTTATCTGCAGGAGTGTCTGAGCTATCACGGTGGTGCAAGGCCATAGGATTCTTCAGTCCTCTAAGAGTTTTTGTCTATTATGCAAAAACCGGGCCCTCTAGTGGAGTCCATGAGCTCCCAAGAACTGCACCGGCAGCAGAGGAGCGGTTGCCAGGCAATTGAATGCCATGCCAGGCTAAATATTGTCGCTCCTATCATATTCATTGTGCTTGACGATGAGAGAACAACTGTAATGATGACTCTCCTGCGCAATGTTAACTCCCTCATCTGGAGCTCATCCCTGGAGTCACTGTCCAGAGGGAACCGAAACTACCTTCCCAACATTGGACAAGTGATTGTCAAAAAGGCGGAAGGACGGCACTGCAAACGATTGCAATAAGTAGTGCTGAACGAAGCAGAAGGCCAAGACCGGACGTACAAGACAGATCGGAGAAGGCCATCAACCGGTTGAAATAAACTAGTTGCTTATGTATCACAACTCATTTGACATAATAAACACCTTTCTGCTTCGTTAAGTTTTGCCAATCACCAAAAAGGGGGAAATTGTTAGGAATCGTGAATTTAAAGAATTGGTGATTGGACTTAACTTTAAGTATACCGGTAAGACACAGGTGAAACCGGATACCGGAAAACAGTTCGCCAAATGCAACATCAACCAGATAAAAGATGCTATCAGAGGGTCAGTAAAGACCGGAAAGCAGATACTGGAAGTGCCACGATGGACAAAGATTCAAATTTGTTTAAAGAGCGACAAGTTGAAGGCTTCTAACAAGAAATTAATTCAAGACTGACAGCAAGAGCTAATTTGAAGTCAAACTAAGCCAAATAAGGAAAAAAGCAAAAGACACAAGGCGACTGCTGCAAAGACCGGACAGACCCATTTTGGGGAAAGTCATTTAAAGCTTTGTCCGGTACAAGGAGCCATCTCACAACGGCTTTCTACATCAAACCCAACTGTAAAAGTGAGAAAGGAGAGCTAAAGAAAGATACTTCACCATCTTTTGAAATTAAACAACGCGAGAAAAAGTTCAAGCTCACAAGCAAAAAGTGTTTAGGTGTTGTCCTCACTTTTTTCAGACCGATTCTGTTAAGTGAGTGAGTTGTTCTCAAAGGACTGTAAAAAGATCTTGAAAGTAGACAGACTGTAAAAAGCTGTCTAAGTGGTGTCTAGGAGTTTAGTTAGCTGAGTATAACCACGTGGGTTGTACTGTATTAGTCTAGCTAAGAAGGTAGTGCAACAGGGGTTGTAAAACCATGTCTTCTAGTGGTGCCTTCCTTGCCGGGAAGAATGGGAGACGTAGGAGATTTCTACTCCGAACTTCCAGAAATAAATTCGTGTCTTTCGCAAACACACACGCACACATCACATCTTCCATCCGGTCTTGGTTCAAAACTGAACGGTTTGCTTCCGTACAAGTCACTTACACAAATATCAAGCACCGGTATCTAACCGTGACTGGTTAAGAACCGAAAAAGAGACAAGTGTTTATTCACCCCCTGTAAACACATAACCAATCCTAACAACTATACCATCTGTTTTGGTTATCATACCAGTAAATAACGTTATTATAATTTTATACAGTGAAACTGGACATTTATACCAACTGATTTTGAAATTATACCGGAAATTGTAGAAATTATACCAACTGTTGTCGTAATTATATCAACAGAATTGTACACTATACCAGTTGGTATAATAATGATAACAGTTGGTATAATTAGAATAACAGTTGGCATAATGATCAAAGCAGTTGGTTAATTAACATTTTTATAATTTTATACAGCGAAATTGGACATTATTTATACCAACTGATTTTGAAATTATATCAGAAATTGTAGAAATTATACCAACTGTTGTCGTAAGTATACCAACAGAATTGTACACTATACCAGTTGGTATAATAATGATAACAGTTGGTATAATTAGAATAACAGTTGGCATAATGATCAAAGCAGTTGGTTAATTAACATTTTTATAATTTTATACAGCGAAATTGGACATTATTTATACCAACTGATTTTGAAATTATATCAGAAATTGTAGAAATTATACCAACTGTTGTCGTAATTATACCAACAGAATTGTACAGTTGGTATAATTAGAATAACAGTTGGTATAATAATCAAAGCAGTTGGTATGATGTTCAATTTAATTTCAGGAAATGATATTTTCGTCAGTTCACTGTTTGAGGTATTAATTACACAACTTTTCGCAGATGAGTACTGAAAAGGAAGATTTTTTACTAGGGGTACTGATAAGGATGTTTAAAACTCGAAAGGTACTAATAAGGAATTTACCCAAAAAGAAAAGAAAACCATTATTCTTCGTGTCATAATTTGTTTTCTGAACTCTATAAATGCCAAATAAAGAAGTAGTTGTAGCGTTTTAGGTCAGGCATTCGAATTTGTTATATAGTGTTCTTGACTATCCTTTGTTGGGTATCCTCATCGATTGAGTGAGATACATGGAGATATAAAGACACATATATATGTTGGATAAATCAAATATAATAATTATAAATTGTGACATGTATAGAAACTTGTTAGTTATTCCCTATTGCCAAGATTGATTTTAGAGTAAAATCTCACAAGAGTTGTTTATATGTTTGGCTTTCTAGGATTTTTATTCTGTCCATACCAATGTTTCATTTTATTAACAGAAAGAGATCACTTATTACAACATACATACATACATTTGGATAAGGGCTAATACCATCCACACGGCTAATGGCCACACCACAAGCCAACTCACATATCTACAACTACACTCTTTTTTAAAATCGTCTGCTTATATAGACCCTCTCATCACACCCACTCATCTCTGTCTCTCTCTCTCTCTCTCTCTCTCTCTCTCTCTGACCTAGCTTTCCTTTACATATTGTATAGATATGTCGAAGAAGCTCTTGATTGAGTAAATAATATGGGATGGTCCAAAGGCAAACGCATGACGATCTTTAGAGCAAGAAGAAGGCATGCCGAAACAAAGGCTGTGCTTAGAATGAAGATGAAAAATTTGAGGAAGCTTGTCCCAGGAGGCAAGAATTTGAATCCCGAGAGCTTACTGCTTAGGACAACAGCACATATACTGCTTTTAAAGGCAAGGATCGATGTGTTGCAATCTTATTTGTCGGTTGTTGAGCACAGGAACGTTCTTCCGTAGATCATTTATATAATAGAGAGTCTTGTATTATATTTATATATATATATATATACGCGTGTATTAGTAAATGTTTCATGTAAGGTGGATGGATTAGTTTCGAGAGTATTTTCAGTAGAATTTGTTTTATTGTACACCATGCAAAAGCTTTTGTGTCCCTTATGCAAGAGAACAGTAATACAAATGTGCATCTGCAATTTCTGAGAAAAGGGTGGGGTTTCCTTTTAAGGCTTTGGGTCCGAGAAAGGTCAACATTCATCAAAATTATGTGTTCATTTCACTTTTCATGGTATCATTGTAAATGATTTTTCCTTGTGAAAATTAAGATATTTCTCCCTGACATTAAATAGCAACATCTCCGATTAGCAACATCTCCGATTAAAAAACGGGTCTATTTATCTGTTTTTATTTAAATGGATCATCATCATTTAATGGAACCTTTTTACAGCATCAACACAAATTTCATAACAGTAGAAGAGGAGGATGAAGCTCCCAAAATATTTCGTCTTTTTATCATCGTCCTTTTGGTCTTTCATCTGTGTATATATTATTTATATATGTGTGTGTGTGCGTGTAAACATACACAAACACCCACACACATATAAGCTATAACTTTTTTTTTAAAAAAAAGAATATAATGGATTTTGTCATTTGTTTCAGGGCAATGTGTGATAATTTGTTTCAGGGCAATTTGTCATCTTCGAAGACATCACATACGGTTATGAAGTAGGTCTAAAGACTCCATGCGATTGTAGCTGTGATACTTTATTACAACGGAAAGAATCATAGAATCTCGAATATAATTACACAATTAATTTTGAGCCAATATCTTTATGTTATCCTTATCCAAAAATTTGAATACAGTAAACGAGACTCGTCAAAATTATCATGTTCACAATCGCTATATATAATATAATAAACTTTGATCTCGTCATTAATTTTTTCGCCGAGTGGAAAAAAATTTCAAGATCTCCAAAATTCGACCTTTCTTTCTGCACGCATATCTTTAGAACTTTATCAATTACAGTGATCTCATAATAATTTCTTTTAGGATAGACATAGAGCTTATGAAATATATCACCCTAATATAAATATACTACTATACCACACTACTATACTAAAACCCTCCTCGCCTCTTCCTTACACAACAACGTACTAACCGAAGACTACAATAACGATGAGTAAACTCATACTTTCACTTTCACTAATCCTTACCCTAACCTTAATAACCCTAACTGTCCCATCATCTTCATCCTCTTTGTCTTCATCGAAACTTAGCTGTTTTTTTCTCCACAAGTATTGGATTTACATTCAAAACAACCTCCCAAAGGATTCACCGCCCCTTTACGCCCATTGCTACTCGGGAAAAAGCGACCATGGGAACATAACGATGAAGGCCAACGACGTAATTTCTTGGGATTTCTGCAACTCTCCTTTTTCGACTTTGTATTCTTGCGGTTTCGTGTGGAAGAATAGGTTTGCGGCTTTTGAGGTATTCAATGGATTGACCGATACGAAATGTACGCCCGAGGGCCTATGCTACTACTCAGTCCAAGAAGACGGTTTTCATTTCTCTGCGTATTATCCTCCCAAGGAGCTCAAGTTCTTTCACAAATGGTAGTCATTGCATTAGTGGTAGTGAATAATAATAAGATGAATGGAATAATGAATGAATTGGAACATACATGATTATGTATTATGTGTAAGAAGCAAATAAGTTTATTGTTCTTTCACAGATTATCGAAACAATCCTCTTGGGATTAGGGGTGTTCATTCGGTAATAACCGAACCGAACCGAACCGAAAGTTCGGTTCGAGAATTTCATTAACCGAAAACCGAACAGAAACATTTCGGTTCGGTTTCGGTTTTACCGAATTTTTTTCGGTTCGGTTCGGTTAACCGACAAATAACCGAATTTTGATAAAAAAAAAATAAAAAATAATACTATTATTATGATTTAAATTATAAATATATATTATCATATATATATATATATATTTGTATAAAAATTTTATTTACCTCGTATTAATTTCATTTATAATATTAATTTGATTTATATTATAAATTATATTATCATATATCTATTTGTATAAAATTTCGATTTACCTAATATTTTTCCATATTTTATTAAATATGGTGGATATATTATTAAGTAAGACATACAATTATATAAAAATATATCATTACATATTTTATATAATAATATATTTGTATATAAAAATATAAAAAAAATAGGAATTCGGTTTCCGGTTCGATTCGGTTTACTGAAGTAATAAACCGAAACCGAACCGAATTATTTTCGGTTATCAAAATAAAAACCGAAATTTTTCGGTTCGGTATTCGGTACGAACCGGTTCGATCGGTTAACCGACATTTGAACATCCCTACTTGGGATGGCCCAATGGCTTGAGGGTTGGCCTTTGAGTCCCACCCTTAGAGTGTGGGACGCAAATCGATAGCTGATTGAGTGAGGTTACTCCTGAATCGTAAAGAAAAAAGGTTATTTGAACGAAGTCAATTCTAGCATTATGAAAGCAAACAAATATTGAATCATTAAAAATCCAATATTTAATTGTATTAATATTCAAGATTAACTAAACGAATTAGAATTCGAACGGTATTTTTAGGTTGATGAATAGTGCCACACGAAAAAAAAAGGTTACTGAGATTATCCGTCAACCCCCAAAATGACGTCGAATATACAGTTGGATCGGATTTAAGATTGACTATATATTTTTTTGCCTCTCGACACAACAGAAAGGTATAGGTTGTAATTTGCTAATCTTAATTCAAATTAGGTTTTCCTATGTCAGTGGAAAATGTCGTAGATGGCCCTAATTGTGTCCGAGTTTAAGTCCTCGTGTGTTGAGAAGATAAACTTCTCATTTCATTACAAAAACATAAGGTGAGAGCAATTTCCATATCGTTTGACTACAGTGCATTAGATAAAAATTATATTCAAGCACTCGAGTTAATATAAGGGGATCATAATAAAAAATTATGTAAAGATCCAACATAAATTAAGAAAGGATAATCACAAAAAACATATATAAATACATGCCTTGTTTCACCAACCATCGCAGAATCAACATACAAACCTACTCCGAAGCACAAAAAATAACAGAAGAGAAGGGACATTAGTAAAGGAGATGAAGCTCGAAAAATCTTTCATCTTTGCCATCGTTCTTCTTTTTTTTTTTTTTTTTTTGGTAAAATGACTTTCATTTACCACGAACCAAGTCAGTTTTTGTACAATCTGCCTAGTTTGAGCTATTACAAGTAGACATATAAAGAGCACACACGAATGTAATTGGGTGATCTATGTACCTTCCGATCCTGACATACATTTCTAATTCTCCATTGCACCTCTCGAGCTAGCAAGTGAAATATCTGTTCCGCAGTCCTCACACCTCTGGCATGTATCCTTCCGTTTCTCTTTGACCATATGTGATATACCATGGCTGCAATTAGAGCCACCTTAATACCACCATCCCCTGTCTTTTTGCCACCCATCCTCCTAAACCATTCCCTCAGCTCATCAAATGTTCTGAGGTCTCTTTCTCCAGGCAGCCAGCTTTCAACTCTCTGTAACAGTTCTTGACTTAATCCGCATTCCAAAAAAAGATGATCAATTGATTCCTCAGCTTCTCCACATAAACAGCACCTATTATCATTGACCTCCATCCCCCATTTGGTCAATCTATCCATGGTTAATAATCGTTTATGGAGCAGCAACCAGAGTATAAATGAATGCTTGGGCAGGGTGTATCTATTCCACACAGCCTTATGATAAGGAAAAAGGGAATTGTGCGCTTTGAGCCATTCATAGCCGAGTTTCACAGTATACTTCCCATCTGGGGCCATATGCCAATTGCTCCATGTATATCCTTCACGGAAGCTTTCTTTAAGTCTATGTAATTTCTTCCAATACCAGCTCGCATCATTGGCAGGGGTGTAATCCCACAGACTGGTTCCCCTTAAGTATACCGCATTAATCCATCTGATCCACAATGAGGTTCCATCCAAATTGATATCCCATATTTGCTTTCCTGCTAGAGCTTTGTTCCAGGTTTCACAATCTCTGATGCTTAGTCCTCCCTGTTTTTTCGAGCTGCAGACTTGGTTCCAACTAATGAGAGGGTTACTATGGCCTTTCTCATTCTTCCCCCAAAGAAACTCCCTGCATATACGGTCTACCTCTTTGGATACAGATTTTGGCAACAAGAAGATAGAGCCCCAATAACCATGAGTTGCGAGAAGGACCGAGTTGATCAAACATAGCCTCCCCGCATAGGATAAGTTTCTAGTAGCCCAACAGTGTATATGTGCTATTATTTTATCTACCAGTAATTGGCATGTATGTCTACTCCATTTAGTAGGTGAGACAGGGATACCCAAATACCTCATAGGATAAGTTCCAAGACTGAATCCTATAGTCTTCCTGATGCTCTTCATTTCGGCAGGTGGGACACCAGCTACATACAAATTTGATTTCTGATCATTTGCCTCTAGGCCCGAAGTTATCTTGAATTGTTCTAGTACCTCTTTAATCACCTGTACTGCCGCAGCCCTGCCTTTGCAGAATATCATTAGGTCATCTGCAAAGCAGATGTTAACCAGTCTAATCGGTTTGCACTGTGGGTGGAATCTAAACCGGAAGTCTTTGGTTGCTAAGAGCAGTTTCCTTGTTAGGTATTCCATAGCTATGACAAATAATAGAGGGGATATGGGATCTCCTTGTCTCAGGCCTCTTCCTCCTTTGAAACTGCCAACATGTGAGCCATTGAGGGAGATAGTATATGAAGCAGTTGATATACATTCCATTATCCAGTTTATGAACGTCTTAGGAAATTTCAGCAGACACATCCACTCCTTCAGGAAGTCCCATTCTAGTGTGTCATAAGCTTTTCTTATATCCACTTTCATTAGAGCTCGAGCTGATGTATTTTTCCGGTTATATAGTCTGATCAAGTCCTGACAAAGCAGTATATTGTGCACTATGGACCGACCTTCTACAAATGCACTCTGATTTTCATGGATTAGCTTCGGCAGTAGGGGCTTGAGTCTTGAACACAACAGCTTAGAGATGCATTTATATATGGTATTGCAGCACGAAATAGGTCTGAAATCCTGTGGAGAGGCTGGGGAAGTAGTCTTTGGAATAAGGCATAGGATTGTGCCATTCATCGTCGGCATCAGTTTCCCAGTTGCAAAAAATTCCAGGACTGCATCTGTAGCTTGCTCTCCCACTATTTGCCATGCATGTTTGAAGAATCCACTTCCATAACCATCTGGGCCAGGGGCAGCATCCTCATGAATGGTTTTCATAGCCTCATATACTTCCTTCCTCTCAAAAGGCTTAATGATGTTCAGTTGATCTTCCACTGAGGTGTATCCTTCATTTGCTACTAACTGCTCAGGTCTGGTTTTGTTAGCCTTGGATTTCCCTAGCATCCCTTGAAAATACTGGAGGAACTGCTGCTGAATATCTTCCCAGGCCATCGTTCTTCTTGCTCTTTCATCGGGTATATATATATATATGTTATATGTTGTAGATGGTGTATAATTATGTTGTTTTTATGAAAAAAAAGGTATGATGGGATTTTAGTAATATTGTTTCGGGGTCTTGCAACTAATAAAACGTGCTTCGAAGACCTAACGTACAACTGTGAAGTAGGTCTAAAGACTCCATGCGATTGGCATTGTGATACTTATTACAAAGGAAGGATCGTCGAAGCCATTTGTCATTACGGAGATCCTTTTGCTCCCGAAATATCTTACTGCCATTGTGTTTACAATTGTTCATTTATTTGAAATTCTTCCAATATCATTATAATGTTATTTTAGTGGAGGATAATAACGGTTTTGTTCCCAAAATTTCCACCTTTGTTTGTAGGAGTCTACTACTATATTTCTATTTATTAGGGTTTCGTTCTAAAATCAATTGATAGTAGGTGGACTAGAACATCGCTGAACACTAATTATTGGAAATAAGATCTCCTTATTACTATAAATCCATGAAGTTCATTTCATTTAAACAAATTGACAATGGAGTAAAGTCACTTTAAGCTTATGTGCGTGTCAAAAAATTTTTTTTATCTAAATGATATGAGATTGAGTTTGATTAACATCCATTTTGAATTTCATTATATGGGATTATACAAATCATTATGGTTAATATGTTAAAAAATGGCTGGTGGTTTTTGAGTTAATTACAAACAAAATCTTCTCTTAATATGTCAATCAAACTTCCAAATCACATAATATAATGTTACGAGCTAAAACAATACCAAATTACGCGGACTATTTTGATATTAAAACCGACGTAGAAAATTAAACATATTTAACATAAAGTATTAATTAAATATGATTAGCAAGCAATAATTATTTTGAGTTGATTGTCTTAAGAATGAAAATTACAAATAAAAATATGAGAAATATAGCATTTATAAGCCTAAATTTTGTTAATGATAATATAAATTAATACTTTAAATACAAATAAGTAAATTTAACAATAAAAGAATTTAAAAGGGTGAATTCCTTATCAGTACCTTTCAAGGTTTGAAGTTCCTTACCAGTACCCCTAGCAAAAAAACTTCCTTTTCTGTACCCATCTGCGAAAAAGTTGTGTAATTAAAACCCCAAATAAACGGACGAAAACGATATTTAAATTGGACATCATACCACTGTGGTATAAAATTTCACTGTATAAAATTCGAATAACGATATTTAGTGGTATAATAACGAAAACAAATGGTATAATTTCTACAATTTCTGGTATAATAGCAAAATCAGTTGGTATAACATCCAATTTCGCTGTAAATTATAATAACGCTATTTAAATTGGACATCATACCATTGTGTTGATTATTATAATAACGCTATTTAAATTGGACATCATACCATTGTGTTGATTATTATAATAACGCTATTTAAATTGGACATCATACCATTGTGTTGATTAATATTCTAATTATACCAACTGTTATCAGTATTATACCAAATGATATAGCGTATAATTCTGTTGGTATAATTACGACAACATATGGTATAATTTCTACAATTTGTGGTATAATTGCAGAATCAGTTGGTATAGTTACGTCCAATTTCGCTGTAAATTATAATAACGCTATTTACTGGTACAATAACCAAAACAGATGGTATAATTGTTATAATTTTCGGTATAATAGCAAATTCAGTTGGTATAATTCCTATAATTTCCGGTATAATAGCATAACTAGTTGGTATAATGCCCAATTTCATTGTATAAATTCGAATCTCATTATTTACTGGTATAATAACGAAAACATATGGTATAATTTCAACATTTCTGGTATAATTTCTATAATTTTCGGTGTAGTAGCATAATCAGTTGGTATAATATCCCATTTCATTGTATAAAATTGGAATCTCATTATTTACTGGTATAGTAACAAAAACAGATGGTATAATTTCAACATTTTTCGGTATTATTTCTATAATTTTCTGGTATAATAGCATAATCAGTTAGTATAATGCACAATTTCATTGTATAAAATTCGAATCTCATTATTTTCTGGTATAATAACGAAAACAGATGGTATAATTTCAACATTTTCTGGTATGATGTCCAATTTTGTTGGTACAATAACGATTTTTTTGGTATAATGCATGTGAAAATAATTATTCAGCTTTTTTGATATGTGAGACAGAGGTATTTTCGTCCATTCAACGCTGAAAAGAGCTTTTTAGGTACTGAACATGAATAAATTTTCAAATGGGTACTTATAAGGAAGAAATAATTCGAGAGGTATTTAAAAGGAAGTTGAAATCTTGAAAGGTATTGCTAAGGAATTAACCTAATTTAAAATTCTAGCACCATTTTCTGATTAAACCCGAAATACTAAATTGTTGAATTAAACGTTTTGACTATTGAGTAGTTATAAATTAATTGACGGTATTTATTTTTATTTTCCTTTCTAAGTGGACCCTAGCTAAGACTTGGAGATTTTCTTTTAAAGTTACAATTTAGTATATTAATGGTACGTAGAGAATGTTTTTAATGCCGTCCAATGGAGTTGCAGGTTACGTACGTTACCAAATAGATATTATTAATGGCGTGCCAAAAACTATATGTCATTCATTATTAAATATTACGACGCACATTAAAACCTCTTTAAATTTTATTAATTTAGAAAGACATCAATAAATTAATATTTTACTAATTGAAAGAGATACTTTTTAATTCATTTATCTCTTAGTTCATGCCAATGTCAGACCAAATTAGAATATGATAAAATATATATTCATATTACATACAAATATATCACGTACAATAATTTATCAAACATAATATTGATAACTTTATTTGGTATAATAATCTTTTAAATATGTGACATGAGGTGGTCATATAAAAGTTGATGAATATTTTATAATTGTAATATTTAGCAAATCAAAAGACATGTATAATTGTAATTTTGTGAATTATTAATTTAAAGTTTTAATGATACCTAATATTTATAAAAGGATTTTTCTAAACATTATTATTATCTTATGGAATTTGATCTTTTTAAAAGGTCCAAGACCATTTTATTATTTTAATGAGTTTAGAGGTTTTATAGAAGAAAAAGTACACTGAAGTTATATCTGTCAAATTCAGAAGTTCTCCAATCATCAATCTAAACGAAGATATATAATCGACAAAAATTACAGTCAACTAAGGATTAGGTGACAATCGATCGATCCAACAACAGCCACTCTTTCGGCACATGTGTAAACAAAAATGTAATTGTCTTTCTTCTTTTTTCGTTTTCTTACCTAACAGCGTCTCCACCCAATACTTGCAACCAAAAATAGGAAAGGTGATCGATGCTTAAAATTGTACCCAAAATGAGTTCAACACATTTTCTCTCACCTCTATACCCATATTTGAGTCCGTAGTTTATTGACTTACAATTTTTGAAGTCTTACAAATCAACCCCTCTTTAAGCTATAAATTAACTTTTACTATTTATATATATATATAGGCAATTATCAATACTTGATTCTTTTTTTGTAGGTCCGTCATGTGTGGTACTTAGATTCAGGTTGCTCCTCACACATGACTGGAAACAAAGAGCTGTTGAGCAACTTCGCTGAAGGATTTCTCGGAAATGTCTACTTCGGAAATGGTCAATCAGCAACCATGCTAGGAACAGGCGATCTCATTCATGACAGACTGACCATCAAAGGGGTGTCCTACGTCGAAGGTCTGAGCTATAATTTATTCAGCATCGGACGTTTCTGTGACAAAGGCTACAAGGTGAACTTCGAGACCAGCAAATGTAGTGTCACAGATAACAATGGAAGAGAGCTACTCACTGGCTAAAGGAAAACGAATCTCTACTCCATTGATCTCAAAACTGTCCGACCGACGGGCATCATTTCCCATCTCAACTTCAAAGACCTTAACAAACTGCGATCAGAAAACTTGGTCAAAGGACTTCCTTCGTTCAGATATCACAATGAGCATCTTTGCTCGGCCTGTGAAATGGGAAAGATAAGGAAGGCATCTCACCGGACCAAACACATAGCTTTCAAACCTCTCGAACTCATTCATATGGATCTGTGTGGACCTATGCGAACTCAGACCATTAATGGGCAAAAATATGTGTTGGTTATTGTGGATGATTTCTCGCGCTACACATGGACCAAATTCCTCAGAACCAAGGACGAAACTCCAGGTCTAATCATAGAGTTTATCAAAACCGCACAAAACCTCTACCAACTAAGTGTACAAATCATTAGAACTGATAACGGGACAGAATTCAAGAACAAAAAACTCAGTGACTTCTATGCATCACTTGGAATCACCCAACAATTCGCAGCGGCGAAAACGCCTCAACAGAACGGGGTAGTCGAGCGCAAGAACAGAACCTTAGTTGAAGCAACTCGTACACTCCTCATTCACTCTGGACTACCACACTTCTTGTGGGCCGAAGCAATGAACACAACCTGTTTCGCTCAAAATCGTGGCTCCCTTCACAAAAGGTTCAATAGGACTCCCTACGAGTTGATAAGTCGCAGAGTGCCAGATGTCTATTTCCTGAGAGTCTTTGGATGCAAGTGCTATGTAGCAAACGATCTTGAAGATAGAGGTAAACTCGACCCGAAAGCATTTGAATGGATATTGGTGGGATACTCAACAACATCAAAAGCCTATCGTGTATATCTCAAGGAGAAAAGATCTGTTATGGAAAGCATTAATGTAACGTTTGATGAAGTAGACCGAGTAGTTTCTATACAAATCAGTCCAGAACCAGGACTTCTACGAGAGTTGACAAAGGATCAACCAAGCACATCCTCCGTGGATGAAACTTCAGAATCAAACACTTTGACCGACATGGAACTCGATCTCTTATTCGAGGATCTCTTCTCTAAGCCGACGCCACCCACTGCTCCAACAACTTCTGCAGCACCAGGAAATAATGATCCTACAGAGACTAGCAATGACAATTCCCCTCCAACGATGGAAAATCTTCACCTTGACGACGACAGTGAATCCCTAACTGATACTGAGATCATCTCCAGCTCAGCCACTGAAACTCATCAGTCCTCGGATTCAACAATAGAAATCTCTTCAGGAGAGTCAGTAATACCTCAACCTGAAGAAGAAACAGAACATCAGGCTGATCAGAATGAAGAAACAATACACGATACAAATGCAGCTGGATCATCACAACCTGGTACAAGAAAGTGGACCCGAGCACACCCAAACTCACAAATAATTGGGGACCCTTCCATTGGTGTAACCACTCGAGCATCAACGATAAATGAAAGCCTTTATTCCTGCTTTCTCAGTAAAAAGGAGCCCAGCAAAGTAGCGAAAGCACTCGTCGACCCAGATTGGATAATCGCAATGCAGGAGGAAATCAATCAGTTTGAGAGGTTGAAAGTTTGGAACCTAGTACCTAGACCGGCTGGGAAAACTATCATAGGGACTAAAGGGGTGTTTAAAAACAAAAAGGACGAGCAAGGAGTTGTTATAAGGAATAAAGCAAGGCTAGTGCCAAAAGGTTACAATCAACAGGAAGGAATCGACTGTGATGAGACATATGCCCCAGTTGTAAGAATTGAAGCCATTAGGATCTTTTTAGCTTTCGCTGCACACAAGAACTTCACAGTCTACCAGATGGATGTCAAAACTGCATTCCTCAACGAAATACTAAAAGAAGAAGTTTTTGTATCTCAGCCTGAAGGTTTTGTAAACAAACAACTCCCAGACCACGTCTACAGACTCGATAAAGCTCTCTATGGACTTAAACAAGCTCCCAGAGCCTGGTACGAGGTCCTCTCGGATTTTCTCATCTCCTCTGGTTTCACAAAGGGAAGATCGATACGACTCTCTTTATCAAGAAAGACGGCTTAGACATTACGTTAGTGCAGATTTACGTCGACGACATCATATTTGGGTCTACGGACTCAAGAATGTGCAGGAACTTTGGGGATCTAATGAAGTAGAAATTTGAAATGAGCATGATGGGCAAACTAAGTTTTTTCTTAGTCAGGTTAAGCAGCTTCACGATGGAATCTTCATCAGTCAATCCAAGTACATTCACGACATACTCAAACGTGTCTCTGTGCTCGCTTTCAAGCTGATCCAAAGGAATCTCACATGCTCGCTGTCAAGCGGATTTTCAAATGCCTCAAGGGAACTCCAAATCTAGGTCTATGGTACCCGATGGAGTCAAGCTTCGAACTCGTAGGATACACCGACGCCGATTACCCGGGATGCAAGCTGGACAGAAAGAGCACTTTTGGAGCCGCTCAATTTCTCGGGGGTAAACTCGTAAGCTGGTCGTCTCGAAAACAAAATTGTATCTCAACCTCGACAGCAGAGGCAGAATATGTCGCCGCTGCGAGTTGTTGCTCACAAATATTGTGGATGAGAACCCTGCTGCGAGATTTTGGCATAACGTTAAATCGTATTCCAATTTTTAGTGACTCTAAAAGTGCTATAGCTATAACAAGTAATCCAGTACATCATTCACGCACAAAATATATAGACATTAGATATCACTTTATCAAGGAACATGTGGAATAAGGTACAATCGAAATGCATTTTGTTCACACAGATCTTCAACTTGCCGACTTATTCACTAAGGCATTGGATGAAAAATGATTCCAATTCTTGGTATCTAGGTTAGGTATGTTGAACCGTCAGACATGATCGATTGTCCCTACATGAACCTGATATTGTGTAAATAGGTCACTTAATTTTCTCTATATGTTTTCATTTGAATGTTAAAAAATCCTACTATCGTATCTAGGGGGAGTCTAATAAGAAAATTTATGTATGGATCTAGGGGGAGTCTTTGAAAATTACGCACTAATCTAGGGGAGTCATTGAACACTTTGCACAAATTAAGGGGGAGTTTTTCTTATGATCTTTCGTCAAATTTAATTTCAAATCGCATTGAGGGGTAAACTTATGAGATAAACATTTCCATAACTTTATAAATCTTATCATTTCTATATCTTTACAAAATTTTCTCTCGGCGAAACCCAAAAGTTGATCGAAACTGGAATTTACAAATATTTAAAATATCTTCTCGGCGAAACTGAAACTCAGCTCAAATTCGATCGAAACTAAACATTCAAGTATTTCAAATCTTTTCTCGGCGAAACTACGTATCGCCCGAAACTCCTTTAAATTGATTTGACAATCGCACGAAACACGTTTCGATCGAAGCTTAATTTTAAACCTTGTTATAATTTTCTCGGCGAAACTGACTTTCGCCCAAAACACGTTTCGATCGGAATTAAAAAATTTCTTAAAAATCCTTCCATAATTTTCTCGGCGAAACTGACTTTCGCCCGAAACTGAAATCCTTTTATAAGTTAACATGACGAAACAGAGCATCGCCCGAAATCAGTTTCGATCGAAACTCTACTTATATTTATAGCGTTTCGCCCGAAGTTCTTCTTCATCTATTCTCAAAATTCACTTTCAAACCCTCTCTGCAATCGCACACAAATCGTATCACAGTCTCACGCAAACTCAATCTTCACCGATTTCTGCAGCTCCAAGTTCACTATTGGTAAGGATAAACGCATTATCTGCAGCTTTTAACTGATATTTTTCTTGTTCTTGTAGGTTACGCAGATTAGGGTTGAGTGAGTTCGCGCGAATCGTTCTTCAATCGCGTTTCAATTTAGTTTAAATTCGTCCGAAACTAACCCCAGATTCAATTTCACGTCACAATCGATCGGCCGATACTGTCAATTTTATTTATTCAGTGATTTTAAATCGATCGATTCGAGGGTTTCACCACTTTCGGCTGAAACTGGATATTTCACTGTTTACTGTATTTTGAATCATTCGACTTAAGACTTTCGGTCGAAACTATCTCATACTCATAACACAATTTTTTAAATCCCTCTATTCTGTAGTTTCGATCGAAACCATTGTCTAATTTGAATCGATCGATTGCAATTCTTCGGCCGAAACTTTCACGTATTTTAAATCACACTATTTAAATTTCGATCGAAACCAATCTTGCCCGAAACTCAATACCTATGAAATTTGAATTGGAACTTGAAATTTGACCGAAACTGATCAACAATGTGCTTTACTACGAATTGTTTCGCCGATTGATTAACTCAATTTCAGTATTTGTCCCTATCGACAAACTTTACTCATATCTTATGCAAAATTTCTCTAAGTCCTAACGTGTTAACAATGTGTTGACA
Organism: Craterostigma plantagineum; assembly: GCA_027422505.1. Classification (NCBI taxonomy): domain Eukaryota; kingdom Viridiplantae; phylum Streptophyta; class Magnoliopsida; order Lamiales; family Linderniaceae; genus Craterostigma; species Craterostigma plantagineum. The sequence goes on from JAPQWV010000015.1 coordinate 7,431,142, forward strand.
ACATTTGCAAAATCTCTAAGTCACAATGGTTGATTCCAACTAACCCCTTGCTCTTATCTTACAGATATACTAAAATGGTGCGACTGATAGATGAGGTTTTCGCTTCAAAAGACTGGGCACAGAGGCCACCAAATAACTTCCAACTTGACTTTGCCAAAACCTCGTGCCCAGATCCTATAATTGTCAATATCCTAGCAAACCACCCTCTAAAAACCGCCCTAAATATCACCGAGGTTGTTCCTGAAGTCTACGTCCAACAATTTTGGTCCACCCTTCAAAACCCAACAAATAACCCCAAAACAACCACCATTTCCGCTAAAATCGACAACACTATAGTTGTCTTTACCCCAACCATCCTTCGTTCTATACTAAACCTTCCATACTCATTACTATATGATCCCCACCCTTCTAACGACGACCTCATCAGGGACTAGCTATTCATGGGCCACAAACCAAACGCCCAAGACACCATTCACCTTCCTGGCTTCAATGCAAAAGACATCCCTGGACCCTGGCGGACCCTGTTTCTGATCATCAACAAATGCCTCTCATCGAAGCATGCGGGGTCCGACAAATGCAACCGCAACATCATGCTAATCTTCCATGGGATCGTCTTCAACAAGAATTATGATGTCGACCAACTAATCTAGACGGACATCCTTGATCAACTACGAAGGCGAGGCCTCGGATCCACGAAGCCGGTGCTTCCTTACCTACGGTGGCTACCTGTCATCGTCCAACATTTCGTGGATCTTCATCCCGAAATCGAGCGCCGACCCAGAGCGAGGGCTATCAATATCCGAAGCTCATCAAAATACAATCAACAAAGAGCAAAATCGATCAGGAGGCCATGATCATACCTGACCACCTACTTCGACTCCTCGATCCAACTGAGCTGGAGCTCCTCAAATACCTACAAGCCAACAACCTTGATGACGTTCCCATGGTTCAAAACAACCCAGTTGAACCTAACCCAGGGACAAGCCAACCCTCACAGCCAAATGTAGGTCTAGGAAGCTCTTCATCCCCAAAACCAAAACAAAAGAGAAAATCCAAAGGGGATGACAGCGGCAGTCAACAGGAACGGCGTACAAAACAAAAACACGACCGTATTCCTCAGCCAACTAGTCCACAAACGAGCTGGGCCGAACCCATTGGTACAGGGGATGACTTTGTCTTCCCCCAAGTAGAAGTCACGACATCAGGTCCAATCGCGCAAACTACCCTCCCCAGCCACTCAATCATCTCCCAACTGATGATTGTTTCACATACTCACGAGGTGCCACGTCATGCATCACCACCTCGCTCGGAGGGAGTTGATGTATCAAGCAGTTCTCAGCCTCAGACTGCACCTTCCTTGATCACAACTAGTCTAGTGCCCTCACCATCCATAATTTTTCCATTTACTAGGACACTACCACTAGTTTCTGCACCTCTAGATCTTAGTGATCTAGACAGAATGCTCCACCATGTCTCCGTACTAGAGTCTAGTACGGAACAGAGTGGAAGACCCAACGCAGTCAACATCACTGCAGCTACGACCTTGGGCCATCATCTGAGTTTGTCTCAGCTTTGATGTCAACGATGAGCCTATGTGGCCTCGGTTCTTCAAGTCCTGTGCAAACAGGCGGCACATCAGTACCCTCTACTGATGTTGTGACGACGGAACGTCTTCGTGACTCCGTCAGGTTATTTTCCCCATTCGTGACAGAGGCCAGGCTGAATGATCGCCTCGCAGAGTTCGCAAAAGATCTCGAGGACATCATCATGACCCAAGTCTGCAGTGCAATTGGGACCTCCTCTCGAGACAAAGGCAAAGCTCCCGTCACCGAAGAAGTACCATCGCAAGCCGACCCATCTCCTGACTCTGATGGCGGCCCGTGGAACGTTCCTATACCGGTACTCATCGATGTTCTACTGGCCAGACTCCGCACTGCACCAAAGCTAACTGCGTATGAAGGGGAGGTCCTCAGACGCTGGAGCTTCCTTTCAAACCACCTAACCCCGGCGAGGCCCAGTCATCAAGACAACCACGTGACGACCCTGACGGTGGGGATCGTCCCGAGGGGGAGAAGACACGAGAGACAGGGTCTCAGCCTCCTCCGCAGCCACAGCCTAGAACCACCCAAACACCTACCAGAACAAAACCACCCACACCCACACAAACAAGAAAATCTACCCGAACTACCACCAAAACAACCCAACAGCCCTCCTCACCAGCTATGAGCCTCTCACCTCCTCTTCCCACAAGCCAAGACAGCCCTTTGATATCTCCATCCTCTCCCATCCTATTCCTCCAGCCAAATGAACCGATCGTATCTCTCGAATCACTTTATAACCCACACACAGCAGTAGAGAAATACATCTTCAACGACGACTGGTTAACAAAGCCGATGCATCCAGCCTTGGCCAAGGGCTTACTGGACAATGCCAGATACTTCTTGATGAAGGCAAATGTTAGCCTGGCCCTTATCGATGACGATGAACTCGAGGAAGGTGAAGACTACGAAGCAGATATTCCAGAACTTCCAGAGCTCCTCAAACATGTCGTCGTCAATGAGGAGTGCCCCCCCTCGAAGTCGAAGATAGGAGAAGGACAGAAGCCACCGTGGGAAAATGTCAAAGTGATCGCTACGTATCAAGAAGAGATACAGAGAAAAATCTGGAGGAAGGAAGATAGGATCAAAGAGTTAGACGAGCTGGATCTATGAGCCCTAACTCATCTCCCGAGACGAACCGCTGTATGATACCTGCTCTCTCTTCATAGAGGGCTTGTGTGGAGGGGAAAAGATACTAACGTTGACACTCTTAGAAGAGAAGAGGAGGAAAGAGCCAGAATCAGCAAAATCTTAGGAGTACGGCGAGGTAGTCTCGACTTCTATGAGTATCCTATCTACAAAGTGCAGCGAGAAGATGGAACGGTCGAGGAGCTAACTGAAGGGGATTGCTCATACATCAGAGGTGAAGACGTTGATCAGATACTGGGAAGCTTCAGATTTCTTGGAACACTCAAGAATCTAGACTTAAAAGTGGGATACGTCGCTCTTAAGCGATTCATGATGCGCCAAATCAAGTTCAATTCGACTCACAATCTTCAAATGGCGGTAGAAAGCAACATGAAAAGGTTGAACCTTACAAAGCCATCCTTGGAAGTCCCCGACCCAAGTCTTGGTGAAGGCCACATAATCAAGGAAGACAACGATCCATCAGTGGTCTACATCAACTACAAAGGAGAAAAGAGACTGATGAAAACATCCGAGATTGCCAAATTCAGCGATGGAACGCTGCTGATTATTCGGAGCAAACTCGGAAGGATTCTGGAGCAGCTAAGGTTCGAAGCAGAAGTACAGGAGAAGTACGAGAAGCTGATCAACATCATCTCAGATCGAATATCCTTACGAAGAACGATACGATCATACGAGTTCAGACTTGGACTCAGGAAATCGGTCTATGTAGTGGAGAAACCCAAGAAGAAGAAGACACCAAGGACGCCAAAGCGAAAAGGATGCTAAGGGGGAGATTGTTAGGAATATTTTGTAGCATCCTTTAATTAATGTAATCTTGGATTAATATGTACTTATTTAGTGGGTTGTAGTAGTATGGGGTGACATATGATATTAAGTAGGAGTTTAGTATTGGGCTTTAATATACCAAATACTTGTGGTATATAAAGCCCCACTTACCCTAATTAGGGTTTTTATTAAAAGAATTCAAAAGGTAAGCCACCTTGTACTTTTCCTTAGATAAACACAAACTAACACGCACTCAAGGTGTTCTTCACGTTTTTCACATTGAACCTTTCTTTTGATCCTTGTTTGGTAATAAAAGGGCCAACAGGTCAGTTTTGAACCAAGAACGGATGGAAGACGTGATGTGTGCGTGTGTTTGCGAAAGACACGAATTTGTTTCTGGAAGTTCGGAATAAAAATCGCATACGTCTCCCCTTCTTCCCCGCAAGGAAGGCACCACTAGAAGACTTGGTTTTACAACCCCTGTTGCACGACCTTCTTAGCTAGACTAACACAATACAATCCACGCGGCTATACTCAGCTAACTAAACTCCTAGTCACCACTTAGACAGCTTTTTACAGTCCCTCTACTTTCAAGAGCTTTTCCCAGTCCCTTGAGAACAACTCACTCACTTAACAAAATCGGTCTAAAAACAGTGAGGACAACACCTAAACACTTTTTGCTTGTGAGCTTGAACTTTTTCTCGCGTTGCTTAATTTCAAAAGATGGTGAAGTATCTTTCTTCAACTTGCCTCTCCCTTTTATAGTTGGGCTTGATGTAGAAAGCCGTTGTGAGATGACTCCTTGTACCGGACAAAGCTTTAAATGATTTCCCCAAAATGGGTCTGTCCGGTCTTTGCAGCAGTCCCCCTGTGTCTTTTGGCTTGACTTCAACTTGACTCTTGCTGTCAGCCTTGAATTAATTTCTTGTCAGAAGCCTTCAACTTATCGCTCTTTAAACAAATTTGAATCTTAGTCCATCGTGGCACTTTCGGTATCTGCTTTCCTGTCTTTACTGACCCTCTGATAGCATCTTTTATCTGGTTGATGGTTGCTTTGGCGAACTGTTTTCTGGTATCCGGTTTCACCTGTGTCTAACCGGTATACTTAATTAAGTTAAGTCCAATCACCAAAACTGTTAATCTGAATTCTTTAAATTCACGATTCCTAACAATAATTTCTACAATTTCTGGTATATTTCAAAATCAGTTAGTATAATGTCCAATTTCGCTATACAAAATTATAATAACGTTAATTACTGATACGATAACCAAAACAGGTGGTATAATTTCTACAATTTCTGGTATAATTTCAAAATCAGTTGGTATAAATGTCCAATTTCGCTGTATAAAATTATAATAACGTTATTTACTGGTACGATAACCAAGACAGATGGTAAATTTCTACAATTTCTGGTATAATTTCAGAATCAGTTGGTATAGATGTCCAATTTCGCTGTATACAATAATAATAAAGTTATTTATTGGTACGATAACCAAAGCAGATGGTATAATTTGTACTATTTCTGGTATAATTTCAAAATCAGTTGGCATAATGTCCAATTTGAAGTGTAAGACAGGGGTATTTTCGACCTTTTTAACCCTGAAAATACCTTTTTAGGTATTGAACAGGAATAAATTTTCAAATGAGTACTTATAAGGAAGAAATAATTCGAGGAATATTTAAGAGGAATTTGAAAACTCGAAGGTAATTAACCCTTTCTTTTTTCTTTTTTGTTTCTGAGTCTCTGACACATCTGTTTATGTTGCCCATAACTTTCAACTAGTTCTAAAATGCTGGTATTATACTATCTAATAAGCTGTGGGCGATATGCATAATTTGTTCGACTAACTCTTTTGTTGACTTGCACATACACGGGCTCATAATTCCATTCCCATATGTGGTAATCAACTCTTTTAACATAATAGATATAGGAGATTTGTTATGGTGCCCACCTACCGTGAGCAACCACCGTGAGCACCATAAACAAATCTCTCAATTGTTTACTTTTTTTCGATTCCCGACGTCGCCAACACCTCTGTAGACCCTCTGTGACGCCCGGGGACGAAGAGGGCGGGGAGTGATCCCCGGTGACAGAGAGGTGCACGGACAAGGAGCGGCTCCTGGCAGGCTTCTAGGCGAAGGGGGTACATGAATGAACCGATCCCACACCCGAATGAGAGGGAATCCTGAGACTGGCAATGTATGGGCATGTCAGGCTAAAAATCGTATAAGAGAATTGATAGTACTACTCAATTTAGGGGTGAGCAAAACCGGATATCCGGTTTTTCGGATCGGATATCCGGATTTTTGGATAATGAAAAATGGTATCCGTATCCGCTCCGGTTTTAATCGGATATTCGACAGTTTATTCGGATATTTACACAGGATATCCGCAGCTGGTTTTTAAATTTATTTTTCTTATATATTTTATTATTTTCTTTTGAAAATCATATTTTTATTTCTTATCACAATAGAAAATATGTTTTTTAATATGAATTTCTACACATAGTAATTCACACGATATGTGAATTTATGATTCAAAATTACATAATAAATAATAAACACAATACCACAAATTCACATTAATTTTTTAACTTGCATCTCGATGTTTTTATGTTTTTTTATCTCAATTCTCTAACAAAGTTTTTTGCAATAATAAAATAATATAAATTTAAATATTCTACTTGATGATTTTTTTCCTTTTTGGACCTTCATTTTTCTTTTTGGACTATTTTTTTATTTTTTTACTTTTTTTAAATAATAAACCGGATACCGGATATCCGGATTTTAGACAAACCACTATCCGCATCTGATCCGGTTTAGTTTAAAATAAATCGGATCGGATATCCGATTCGGTTTTTAAACCGGATAACCGTTTTTTCGGTTTTTGAAAACCGGATACCGGATCGGAATCCGGTTTCCGGATATTTTTGCCCACCCCTACTACTCATATTACCAAGGTCGACCTACCTTTTCGGGAGTCCATCTATAGAAACTCCGAAGTTAAGCGTGTTTGACTTTGGGCAATCTAGAGATGGGTGACCCCTGGGAAGTTTCTCAGGGTGCGTATGAGCGAGTGCACGAAGCACGCTGAAAGGTTAAATGGTGATACAGTGGGGTCAGACTATCAGTCGGGGTGTGGTGGGCCCAATCCCACTAGTCCCGGTAGGAACCAATGCTACAGTGACACTCGGTATGGGACGGGTTGTTACACCCTCTCAGATCCATGGCGAACATAAATCGCCCTCTTCAACGCGTTAATTTCTAAGAAAATTCATTATCATTATTCACATGAGGAAGGCATACCGAGGTGATGATTTTCTTAAAGATTAACGTGTTGGAGAGGGCGATTTAGATTAGCTATGGATATGAGATGGTCTACAGTTGTTGGAGATGTCGGGATCGAAAAATGCAAAAAAATGAGAGATTTGCTTATGATGCTCACGGTGGTTGCTCGCGGTAGTTGGACACCATAGCAAATCTCATAGATATAGTTTATATATTCAAGAGAACCTTATTATGTGGACGGGGAAAAAATAATAATAAACATAATCGAAAGCTTTTTTGAATCATTGTATGATGGCTATCTTTTCAATAAATTGTATCTCCATTTTTTTAGCAGAAGTAGATTTATGATCTTCATTAATCATTTCAAGCACATCACTTACTCAGAGAAGAGGTATAGTGGATATGCATCATTGATGGTGAAATCGAATTTATGGCTCAGATAACTATCATACCGATATGTAAGGTAGGTGTATTTTTGCAGCTATAGGTAATAAGGTTGATTATTTTCTATCTGATAAATAGATTTATCCCACTCAAAAGTAACATGTTATTTTGACTATTTTCCTATTTAACTAAGAGAAACAATGAACCATAGTCATTGCCATCTCGAGAAAGGACCAACTTGGTTTTTCAAGTGGGAAAGATATACGAGCAAATGCAATGTTTATATCCTATTTACGTTCAATCAAACGCATCAACTTGGAACATGCTCGAGTACTTTTCAAAACTCCATTCCCCTGTCAATTAATATTGTAAGGTCGGTGTATTTTCGCAGCAATATTTTCTATCATCCCACTCACAAGTACAAAATCATTGAAACTATTGCTTTCCTTATTTCGTATTTTGGCAGTAGAATAGAAACAAAGAACCATATTCATCGCCATCCCGGAAAAACAACATGGTTTTTTCAAGTTGGAACAAAGGCAATGTTTTGGTAGTATCCCATTAATGTTCAAACAATCGCATCAACTTGGAACATGATCGACTTGTCAAATTACTGTAATCACTTCAAAAAAAATTTTAAGGACCTACCCAATTATTTAATAGTCTCAAAGCTATCCACTATGATAATTACACACACACTCACATAAATATATAAAAGATATTTAAAATAGAGGTAATTGTATTTTACAAGTGACCACAAACCATCTCATAGATATAATTAGGGTTGGTAAAACAGGTCGGTTGGGTTACATTCGGGTTCAACCCGTTTAATAAACGGGTTGAGAACTTCAACCATAACCCGACTTGTTTACTTAAACGGGTTGAAATATCGAACTCAAACCCAACCTGTTGTAACCCAAATCTAACCCATTAACCAGCCAACTCGTTTAAAATTTAAAAAAAAAAACGCAAGAAAAAGTTAAGTAAATAGAATTATAAATCCAAATTAAACGATAGAGAAACATTTGTTATTCCTAAAACATCAACATAATTAAGAAGCAATTAAAGTTGCAAATAACAAAAGTCACATAAAATAATTAAATATCAAGTTATTCATAGTCAACAAGTATCAACCGAAGCCGATGATAATTAACCCGAACTTTGAACCATGCTCTCTTCCTTTTGAACTTCCACCCTCATTTTCACGACATCTCAGTATAATCCATCGATAATAGGATCCATCTTTTATAATATTTATGTTAAAGATATTTATATTATTTTGGTTAAATTGGTTGATCAATGGGTTGGTTTCAGGTTGAAAATTCGAACCAAAACTAAACCACTAAATATTTGGGTTGGGTTCGAGTTTTCTCATTTACATTAACAGGTGTCGAAAATGCTCAATCATAATATATTACAAACACGTTATAAGAACATGGGATGTACGCCGAGTCTTTCCTTCGTAATTAACAACTCAAAACACTGCCTACTATGTAATAAAGAAAGCACTTCTCTCATTATTACGTTGTACACATTTTTAATTTGTTATTATCACAGAATGCGTCTATAATTCCGTCGCGTATGCAATACCTTATTATGGCACCGTTTTACCAAGATTTGAGTTGTGACTTGTGAGTGCTTGATTGCCGAAGTTGAAAGGGTTAAAAATGTTATATATAGGTGGTGGATAACGAATAAAACGTCGACGATGTGAGAAAGTGGGCCAATATGGGCCTAAGTCCTTATTGGGCCACTTAGCCCATTTATTACTGGTTTTATTACCCATGAGGAAGCCCCCTTAGAATCTTGGTTTTTAAAAATTAGACCAGACGTGTCCTTAAGTTTGATTGAAGATTTAAAGCAATAAAATAACAAAGTAGACTGTGACTACCTGCGAAATAAATCGTCGGTAGATTAAATCAATCGAATATACACACGTATTACACAAACTCTCGAACCATCAAAAAAATGGCCCGCCACGTCACCAATCGCCTCCTCCTCAACCACCACCGCGCCGCCGGCCTCCTCCGCCGCCTCTCCTCCTCTCCAACAGACGAACTGACCATCGAAACCTCCGTGCCCTTCACGGCCCACAAAGTAGAACCGCCGTCGCGCCACGTCAGCACCTCCCCCGCCGAGCTCCTAACCTTCTTCCGCACGATGGCCGTGATGCGAAGGATGGAGATCGCCGCCGACTCTCTCTACAAGTCTAAGCTCATACGCGGCTTCTGCCACCTCTACGACGGCCAAGAGGCCGTCGCCGTCGGCATGGAGGCCGCCATCACCAAGAAGGACGCCATCATCACCGCCTACAGAGACCACTGCACTTTCCTGGCGCGTGGAGGCACGCTCCTCGAGGTCTTCGCCGAGCTGATGGGCAGAGTCGACGGCTGCTCAAGGGGAAAAGGTGGGTCGATGCATCTCTACAGAAAAGAAGATGGGTTCTACGGCGGACATGGAATCGTCGGCGCCCAGGTTATTAATTTTGAGTTTCTGCCGTCAAAAAATCTCATCTTTAAACAAGGCAAGGCTCTATCACACTGCTAAAAAGATGTCAACAGAAAATAAAAATCTTGGCATATCTTGAATGGTGATTTTCTGCAGATCCCTTTGGGATGTGGATTGGCTTTTGCTCAGAAGTATCTAAAGGAAGAAAACGTAACGTTCACTTTGTACGGCGACGGAGCTGCGAATCAAGGACAGCTATTCGAAGCTCTAAACATGGCTGCTTTGTGGGATTTGCCCGTCGTTTTGGTTTGCGAGAATAATCACTGTAAGAAATCGAATCGTCGATTCAAAATCGAATCTTTCGACTTCTATAGGTGTTTTTCTTGATTGCGATTTGAATTCTGCTGATGATCAGATGGAATGGGGACAGCAGAGTGGAGAGCATCGAAGAATCCAGCTTATTACAAGAGGGGAGACTATGTACCAGGTTTAAAGGTGGGCTTTTGCAGCTTCTCTTTTTCTTTTTTTCTTTTTTCTCGGTGATTCGTTATCTCGGTGATAATTATAACAGATCGATGGAATGGACGCTCTCGCGGTGAAGCAAGCGTGCAAGTTTGCGAAGGAATACGTTTTGAAGAACGGACCCCTCATAATCTTTTTCGACCTCTTCGTCCTAATTTTTGCGTACTTAAAAAAAAAAAACGAGGTCTTAAATTTGAAGTTTCTTTTTGTTACTTTTCAGATACTTGAAATGGACACGTATAGATATCACGGTCACTCCATGTCAGATCCCGGGAGCACGTATCGCACTCGGGATGAGATCTCGGGAATCAGACAGGTGACGTTATTATCAAGCGTTGTTGTTGTGCTCGATTTATATTTCGTTGAATAGTTGCCGTATGTATATCGAGCGTGTAGGAGCGCGATCCTATCGAGAGAATCAGAAAGCTTATATTGGCCCACGATTTGGCTACCGAAAAAGAACTCAAGGTAAATAATAAGGCTTAATTATTCTTTTGGTCCTGTATATTAACGGTGGTGTCGTTAAGGACAACCTAATTAAAAGGTTGCATTTGAAGACACCTCATTTGAAGGTTTGAGACGCTAAGTTTAAATTGAAGCAATTTGAGGACAAATTAAAATAAAGTCGGAATTTTTGAAACTTAGAATTGCTTCAATTTTAAACTTACTATCATAAAATTGTAACGTTTATATTCACTTTATGCGTTCTTAAATTGCTTTAATTCCGAAACTTATTAGACTAAAAATTTTATCATTTGTCACTCATTAGATATACAGGACTAAAAAATAAATAAACCCAACAATGTTGTATTTCGATTAAAGAATCTCCTCGTGTTTGGATATCCTTAGGACACCGAGAAAGAAGTGAGGAAAGAGGTGGACGAAGCCATTACGAAAGCCAAGGTTCGAAGATGATATGTTATGTCTTCACCGTAAACATTGCCTACGCTCTATATCAGATATCAACTTATCTCTATCCATTTCGGCTTTTTTGCAGGAGTGCGAAATGCCCGACCCCTCGGAGCTTTTCACTAACGTCTACGTAAAAGGCTTCGCAACTGAGGTATATATATATATATCTTATATAATTATAGAAATGTAAATGTCCTCTCCTCATATGCTGTCATGTGTTCCATAATAATTAATTGTAATAAATTTACATGAAAAACTACCACTATTACAAACATCCCACTATAAATAGTTATTCATTAATATAAATTAGTTGCACTGCACGGGTAATAGACTAGTATTATCGTCTTATTTCATGGTCAAGAATTGCAGGTTTTTATGTTTGGTTTTGTTTTTACAGAGCTTTGGAGCAGATAGAAAAGAGATGAGAACTGTGCTTCCATGAGGAAGAACCATCTCACAATGAATTCCTCCTCGGACAAGAACTAAAATATGGAGTGTATTTAGTATGAGGCTTGCGCTATGTAAAATGCTAAAATAAAAGCATGCTATAAAGACTGTATTTTTATCTTTTGATCACGTAAACATCATATGATCTTTTTAGGTTTGTTTTTACTTTCTTGTTTGATCACTTCATCATCTCTCGAAAAAAAAGGTTAAATTTGTTATTTCTACTTGCTTAGCATAGCACATCAATGAATGAACAGCAAAAATCTCAATGTGCACCAAACATTTCTAGAACAGCTAATAAATCAGTAGCAGATTACTATCCTGTCCTTTCCGAAGACGTGTAAAGATACTTTCTTCATTGAAAAAGGAGGCTAAGGCAGTTTATTCAATGCAATTCAAACGTACCATGTCCAACCAACTACGGATTCAATTTTTCTTTCTCGCATGAAGTAAAAAGATGATAAAGGTTCATAATCTATGCAACGATTTGAAAAAAATTTGAGTTCTTACAGAAAATATCCTGCAATCTACACATTTAGGACTTCCAATTTTGGAGTAGTTGGGGATGCACTACCACAACACATATCAATCTCATATGGTTCTCTACAATTTTGGCGTGTGTACGAGGGCAATTTGAACAGACTTACAGCTCATTGGCCGGCGTTGATTCCAAAGATACGGACTTTGTGCATGTTAGGGAACTTGGCAACCACCAAAACGAAAACTGCTAGTGTGTTGAAGAAAAGCATAGGGTGTTGATAGTCGGTCGTGTGTGAAGCTATCAAGTACCTGCAACGAGGATAAAGGAAAACAACATAAAAGTTTATCGGTATGAGAACTCCATTGGATATTTAGATCAAAGCAACATTTCCACAAACTAAGAGGAAATGGAGATTTTCTCAGTGAAAGTTTATAGGCTTGATATAAGAATACGAGAAATACGGAACTTCCATGACAAGAAAAAAAGTGGGAAGGTGAACATTATATGTCAGAATTTTGAATATATCATAACCAATATATCTAACCTCCTCTCAAATGTCTGCCTAAGAAAATGATGCTGCTGTAAATCAAACATTACATCCGTTTTCTACCAATTTAATAAGATACTCCTAGAACAGTATAATCTTTAATCAGTAAAAAAGCGACAGGAAGATATTCCATAGATGGTAGCAAACCACATGAGACGGAAAAAAACCAAGTTTAACCCAATCAAGTATAATTAATCCGTCCAAAAAAAAGATATCACTGATAAGAAATTAAGCATACAATGACACCCAAGAACACAATGTTCAAGTTAAGAGATACGATGGTTCTTTGAGCAAAATCAAGAGGCATGATATGTTTGAGTTGGAAAGAACACTTACAGAACTACAGGAACAACTGTCAAGAACTTCCTGTTGCGAGTGAGCTGCTTCCCACTATCGACTTGCTCCCACCACGTCAGCCTATTGTAGATTCCTTGATCATCAGCAAATGGAGTTCCCTTCTTCCAATGGAAGAAATGATATGTAATCTGAAAAACACCACAGCAACCATAAATCAAACTCATTGATGTTCGAGCACGATAATTTGCAAAAGAGAAGATATATGCCACAGAAACATCTCAAGCATTCACAACACACACAAAACCTACCATTCTCACCAGGATAACAAGATGGATAAGGCCTAATCGTCACCTACTAACAAAAATCAAGCAAGCTAATACTTTAATTCAGATCAAAACACAAAATAGTAGAAAATCAAGACAAAACTATGCTGATATTGATATAAACAAAAATCCTTCGCAATAGCACAATTTCTAAGGAAACATAAATAAGTAAGAAAAATGGGGAAGAAAAAGGCATACTGCGAAATGAGATAGATGAACGATAGTCCACGCCGTTCCAGGCGAGCAACCGAATAGGGAGAGAACGATGAGCCAGGCGAAGAACAGTATGAGGATGTACGTGGTCCAAACGCCGGGGTACGTGAACCACTCCGTGTTCAGATTCAGATCCGTCGGCCGATCGGCGCGGACGTAAAGATTCGCCATACCGATGATGATTGAAAGATCGACTACGATTTTTTTTTTCTTCGCAACAACAATTGCTTTGCTGGTTCTCTTCTGCCGAGTTTCCGTCGGATTTTACTTTTTCTTTTCCTTGCTTTCTATTTTCTTAAAAAAGGTGATTGGTATATTTTTTGCTCGGCCCAATATCAGTGGCGCACCCACATGAGACCCAGTGGGTCTCCACTGCAAATTTTTTATTAATAATAGGAAAAAATTGGCGTTAATAATCCAATCATTTTCCAATTCTTCTGAAATTAAACCCAACTGTAAATTATCTCACGTTAAACCAACCTATTGTAGTTATCTTCTTAAACTGAACTTATGTGACCAATTACCGATTCAATTTGTAATTTCTTTTTCTAATTACTTAAAACACAAAACATAATTATCAAATCAATGCAAAGCAAGTTATATAACTTTTAGATAAACTCTTCCCTAAAACGTTTAGAACAAAAAACCCCTCTGCAAAATGCAACGAGCAGCAGACCCTTCTTCATCTCACCAATGAACCAGCTCCTCGATCAACAACTTCTCATCCTCTCAAAAGTAAACAATCCCATGTCCAAAATGATATCGCATTCCCACAACCTTATTGCGGCCAGGGTAGAGTGACGGACTTTGATGTTGATGATGAAGATGAAGCTGATAACACCGACGATAAATACATTGATTTAGAGGAAGATGAAGCCGATTTTCAATCTGAAGAACAAGAAGAGGGGCATATGGAGGTGACGAAAATGATAATAATGAAGAAGAGCTAGCTTAGTTGGTTGAAAAAATGATTTGGTCTGACGGGGACACCGAAGATGGCGAGTTCAAGATAGCAAAGAGAAGACTTAGGAAATGGAATGCTCAGGTAATTGAAGTTTCTCACCAAGTTCAAAGTGGTGTAGAGGTTGGAATTTTGCAATCTCATGAGCCAGAGCATAGGTTGAGTGATGTTCCAAATAACAGTGTGTTGAATGAATATGAAGACCACATTGATGTTCCTGTAATAAATGACCACACAGATTATTCAAAACTTAGGTGGACAGCTAGTATTAAGTTACCAAACAGTTCTGTGTTCAGAGAGGCTGTTACTAAGTATGCTATTGCTCAAGGTAGGAATGTTTACATCAACATTAGCGACAAGAAGAGGGGACAAAGACCAGGTGTTAGGTGTGTTGAAGGTTGTCCATTTAGAATGTATGCTAGTTGGGATAATAGAAGTGCCTGTTATGTCGTGAAGTCCGTTGACCACCAACATACATGCCATAGAAATATGAAAACTAATAGACAGTTGAAGGGCCCATGGTGTGCTGATCAATTACTTGACGTGTTCAAATCTATGTCGCACATCCCAGCAGTTAAGATAATGGAGATTGTGAGGAGAACTTACAAAGTTCTTATTTCAAGAGACTTTGCTTATAAGATCAAGTATTATGCTCATACAAAATTACACGGGTCGATGAAACAACACTACAGCAGGGTGACGAGTTATATCGAAGCTCTTAAGCAATCAAGTCCAAATAGCTACTTCAACTTAGTAACTGTATCACAAACATCACCACCTGTATTCAAAGGTTATTAGTTTGTTTTGATGATTTATTAAGACAGTCTTGGGTGGTAGAGATGCCAATGAGCAAATGTTCCCATTGGCATGGGCTGTGGTTGAAGGGGAAAATAATGAATCATGGTAGTGGTTTATTAGTGAGTTGAAGAAGTGTATTAGAAGTATAAATGGATGGACGATTATATCAGATGAGCATCAGGTTTGTCTAACTATATGTTTGATGATCATATATAATATATACTATGTGAATTTGTAATTGATTTTTCTTTGTAAAAATTGAAGGACATCATTAAGGCAGTTAAGATTGAACTACCGGAAGCATAGCATAGACATTGTGCTAGGCACATCTTTGCTAACTGGCACAAGTCATTTAGAGGGGATGAGATGACATTGTTGCTCTGGAGATGCGCAAAAGCTTACAATGAAGCAGATTTTTACAATGCAATTAAGGATATGAAAGAGGTGTACCCTGGAGCAGCTGAAGCTTTTAAGAAGTATAATCCTAATTTGTTTTGTAGGGCCTATGCCAAAACTGACGTTAAGTGTGATGTGATCCTAAGCAATATGGCAAAAACGATCAATAGTTACATTATTAATGCAAGAGCAAAGCATTTGATCCATATGCTAGAAGAAATGAGGTCGATGCTTATGCAAAGGCCAGTTACTAAGAGACAAGAAGCTGGGAAATGGATTGGTCCACTTTGCCCAAGAGTTCAAGCAAGGTTAGATAAAGAAAAGAATGAAGCTTCTAACTGCACCGTTATTCCATCTACGCCCACCCTTTTCCAGGTATCTCATTATCCTGACACTTTGGAGGTGAATTTGGTACAAAAGACTTGTACATGTAGGAGATGGGATCATCTAAGTGGGATACCTTGTTGTCATGTAATAGCTTGTTATGCTATCTACATAAGGAGGCAGAGGATTATACTGAAAAGTGCTACACAAAAGACGCATATCTAAGGGCTTATAGTGGGATAATTAGTCCATGCACTGGGGAAAGGCATTGGCTAAAGGTTGATTTATTACTTGACCCCCTCCCATTAAGATAGGTCCAGGTAGACCTAGGAAGAATAGACTAAAAGTTCTTTTGAAGATCCAAAGAGACACGACAAGTTGACCAAGCATGGTCTTCAAATGACATGCTATGTGTGCAAGTCCACTAACCACAACAAAAGAAAGTGTGCTGACAAAGATAAGGTTGTTGAGAAAGAAATGAACCAACTAAGAGAGGTAGGGGAAGACCCAAGAAACACCGAGAAGGTGTTCCTACAAGAGCTAAATATGGTGGGTCTGAAATTGGTCCCTCCCACCATGACCTATTTGCTCAACCCACTGCAGTTGGAAGGGGAGGAGAGACTTTGAGAGCAGGAAGAGGGAGCAGAGGTGGTGGAAGTAGGGGTGGTGGCAATTTGAGTGGTGGCAAAAGTAGTGGGGGTTGGAAAGGCAAGAAGAGTGGAAATGTAAGTGTAACAATTGTAAATTTGTTTTTTCTTTTTTTTTTCTTCTAAACTGCGTATATTGAATAAAATTCATACCAATTTGTTTGTTTTTGCTTCTTTTACAGTTTTCAGGGACAAAAGTGGGGCAAGAAAATGTCTCACAACCAATTGTTGGCTTCCCATGTTCAACTCAAACTTCAATTTCGAATGCACCATCTTAATGGGAGACATACAAGTAGACATGCCCAAATTCAACCGTAACCGGCGGTTGAAACCGCCAACTGTCGGTTACGGTTACAAACCGTAACCGGCACCAACCGTAACCGGCAACCGTAAATTGCCGGTTACGGGGCGGTTGGTCCGACCAACCGCCAACCGCCGGTTAACCGTGTAACTGGCGGTTAGGTTTTAAAAAAAAATCAAAATTCAAATTTTGAATATGCCGCCATTTGAAATATTAAAAAAAATTAAAAATAATTAAAAAAATAAAAGAGCCGTTGTAACCGCCGATTAACCGGGCCAACCGCTGGTTACAACGGCTCCAAAAAATAATTCCATAAAAAGCCAACCCCACCACCGCTCTAAATTCACTCTCTATCTCTCAATCTCTCTCTAGCTCTCAATACTCTCTCAACACAATCTCTCTCTCTCTAACCGCACCACCACCACCACCGGCCACCCACCTCCACGCACCGCCCACGTATCCACCACCGCCACCCACCACCACCCCCAGCCGCCGCCCACCCACCTCCCGCCACCACGCGCCGCCACCACCTTGCCTCGGCCCAGCCACCACCACCCACGTTCGTCGCGCCCCCTCCCAGCGCCTCGCCACCACCGCCGCGCCGCTACCACCGCCACTACCCCACGCCACCACCGCCGCACCAACACCACCGCAGCTCGCCACCACCACCGCCGCGCCACCACTTCCGCGCCGCCGACCACCGTCGCGCCGCCACCCGCCACTTCCCTATGCATTTTTTCATAGGGAAGAAGATTTCGAAGAAGAGGGACTTCGGTAAGTGCAAGCAAGTTAGCAACGTGTGATCTCGGGATGCTTTGACGGATCATAATTGAAAGTTGATTCGTCAGAGCTCCTAAAATCATTCGCTGCTTTCTCGCCTACACTTGCGGAAGCCTGAAAAATCGAAGAATCGTGGCTTTGCCCGTGATGGGCTTCAACAAGTTCAAGCGCCGGGCGCGTTAGGTAACTTTCGCTTCGGAGTTCGGCGCCTGGACTTGCTGAAGCCTTTCTCAGACGAAGTCCCGGATCGGACGGAGACTGATAAGAAAACTTCTCATCTCACCATGTTTTGTTTTAATTTATATATTGTCTACAATTTTTTTGTAAAATGTTGTACATTTTGTAAGTGTCTTACAAATTATATAGTACATTCCGAATTCCATTACATAATTCGACCAAATCATATACCAAACATTTTCATCAAACATGAATATAAAAAAAAATTCCGGCGGTTAACCGCTGGTTAACCGTAACCGGCGGTTGGCCAACCGCCGGTTAAACTAACCGTCAACCGGAGGCGGCTAACCGTCAACCGCCCCCGGACGGTTAGACGACGGTTAGTCCCAACCGCCGGTTACGGTTAACCGGCGATTGGGTAAGTCTACATACAAGCTACTGTTTCTATTAAATACTACTTTTGGGATTTGATACTTGGACATTACAGTAGTTATTGAAGTTAAGATTATCAACTTTAGTTAAATTTTTGAATGACATGTTTTGGCTTATCTTATCTAGGGCTGGGGAAAAATACCGAAAATACCGTCCTTATCATATCGAATCGTATCGAAAATATCAAAAATTTTGGTATACCGAAGTTTTTGGTAAGGTATGATACCGTATCGAAAATTTTCGATACGGTAATGGTATGAAAGTCTTTAAAATTAGGTATACCGATTATACCGAATACCGAAATTCTAAAATTTTTAATATATTTATATACATATATACACACCTATATATATTATATTATTTCAAAAAATATAAAATGAAAAATAAGGATCTTCATAAACTTATTTAGCCCATAAATTATTAACTTATACACAACTTTCTAATATTAGGCCCACCATATTTTACTTATGTAACTCAAGTAACGTTTAATTTTTGCCTTTTTAATGTATTTTTTCATGATTTTTGAAAGCATGAAGATGCAATGCAATTACTTTTTGTTAATCTTCACTATTTTTTTAAATATAGCCGCTTCGTTCTACTTAATCTATATATAAAGTTGTATTTTGTGGTTATGTAAAGTTTTTTGTCTTACTAAGGAGACTAGCTAAAATATGTAAATTATTTAAGGTTAAAAAATCTTTTTATTTTGAAAGTATTAATAATCTATCTTATTGGAGCCTAAGGAGTTTGAATTGATTAAAAATTCCAAAACAGCGAATCAACTAGTCACGAGACATGCATGGTAAAAAGCCCTCCGTATGAATGGTATAGAAGGTATGATACCGATACCATACCGAAATTTTGGTATGATACCGTATCGAAATTTAAGGTATACCGAAATTTTGGTATCATATTGGTATGATTTTTTTGGATACCGAAATTTTGGTACGGTATACGGTATCACAGTTTTGATACGGTATACCGTACCGAACCACCCCTAATCTTATCACCTTTTGTGTAACGAACGTGCTTTATTTGGGTTTCTTTTAAATGAACGTGCTGTAGGAAAAAAAAATTACTCGTTTAACAGGTAATTTGTCACATAGGTACAATATAAGCAGATAACCACAATAAGTTGGTTTAATGTGAGATAAATTAAGTTGGGTTTAATTTCAGAAGATATGTAAAAGGATGGATTATTAACACAAATTTTTCCTTAATAATATGGGGTTAAATAATTAAGAAGGATTAAAAGTATAAAATTATTATACTAAAGGGACCACACTGAAAATTTGTAAAAATAGTGGTTTGGGGTCCAATAAAATGGACCCCACTGGTGTAATTGCCTGGCTCCGCCACTGCCAATATTAGAGAAGCCCATATTAGAGCTGTCAAACGGGCCCGCGCCCGCCCCGTCCCGCCAAAGTGGCGGGGCGGGCTCTAATTATTTAGGCCCGACTGAGTATTATTTTTTTAAAATATAAGTTTTATAAATAAATTATGATTATTTTTATATTTTTTAACTATAATTGGTAATTAATAACATAAGTAAATTAATATAAAAAAATTTATAAAATTAGATATTTTTTTCCAACTTAAATTCTTTATTTTTGTTTATTATTTTACTATTTTTATATTTTTTTCTATTTTTTATTATTTTCTCCTACTTTTTCTTATTTTTTATTTTTTTCTTATTTTATTGTTGTTACCGCCAGGCCCGCTACCTGCCCGCAGGCGGGGCGGGCCTTAAATATCCAGGCCCGCTAGGAGGCGGTCTTACCTGCACCCGCCCCGCCACTGGCGGGCTTTGGCGGGTTACGGGCCGGCGTGACACTACTAGCCCATATATAACTTTATTTTAAATAAAAAGATTACGGGTATCGTATATTTGAATACAGGCCCCCTCAGAAGTTTAATTTAAGATTCAGGCAACCCCCAAATAGAGATATATAAAACCCAAGCTTGGCTCCGATACCAATTGTTGGCGTGGCAGCGAACCCGGCCGAATAACACCACGATTAATATTTAAGCAGTTAAAGATAAATGTGGACACCGAGATTTAACGTGGAAAACCCAAACAAATCGAGGTAAACACCACGGGCAAGGAAGAAGAATCCACTATAGAGGAAAAATATACGAGTTACAACCTCTCAATCTACAAAGGAGAAAACCCTCAATATCTCTCTTTATAGTCGGAAAAAATACCTCTCAATTTTTTATTCTTTCTGCTCTTTTCATATGTGGGATGCATGTTTATCAGAATGCTCGACGGCCTTTTATAGGCAAACAAGGAAAGTGTTAACAAAGGAAAAAGAGCCACGGCACACCTTTGAAAACATTGCCCATGTTTTGTTATTTTATTTGACCTTTCAAAGCCGTTATTCTTGACAATCTCCCACTTGAAGATCTGATTGAGGATCAATCGGATCTTCACACCAGTCTTTCTCCCTTGTTATCCATGTTGCTTACGTCTCCGCTAGGCCACTCGAGGAACGACACCAAACGAACTTATCAGTGTTTGACATGCTCAAATACTAGTAAGTGTACTAGGCCGTGCAAGTAGTAAAACGGATGAAATCCGAGTATCGATCCACGAAGACAACTCGATTAATTCTAAGATAATATTCCTAATTCTAATTTAGACTAACGGAATTTTATAGTTTTGATGATTTAATAAAATAGATCAAAGACGCAAATAATAAAATAAACGAAAATAAAACAGATGAGGATAGAACAGCTGACGACGACGTGATTAAGACACATGCTCGGCACGAATTACTCCTACGTCTTCATGCAATATAATCTATCTAATCAACATGAATTATAGTCAAGGTAGAATTCCCTAACATACGTGCTACTCGTTTGTCCCGCAATAGCAACCCTACGTAAATAGAGAATCAATCAACTATATGTCTATATGACTGTAGTTCCTATACGTGCATTCGATCTTTATGAAATTCCCCGAGTTTCGGAAAACACACATACGAAACCGATTCCATCTTTAGTCGGTTTTACGTAGTGGTATTCAATGTTTCGTTGTAATCGTCTAATCACTTAGTCCGTCTCATAAACCAATCAATAATCATACGCATGCAAGCCAATCTCATGTATGCATATGAAGCACAAAGAATACATAACTCAAATCATATGATTAAATAAAATAATAATTGCATTGGTACGTAGTCATAATCCGGCCTAACACGGCCTCAATCACAAAAGACATTAGGCTAGCATATTAATAAACGAAAGCGACAACGAATCGAAAGAAATCATTGTCGAAAACGAAATATTAAAAGGTAAGAAATTCGCCCTCGTTACGATGCTCGACTTGTCTCGCTCTTAGCCGTCTTTGTATTTTCTCGTAGTCGTAACTTCTCAGCCCTCAATTTTCTTTTTCTGCCGTGTCAATAGCTCCCCTTTATTCACTGTCCATCGCCGAGCTCTTATATTATTCGCTGCCCTTCTTTTTCGAGGCTTATAAGTAGAATTAAAACCTAAAACCGATTTAAGCATAATGGCCTGATTTCTTGGGCTTCATTTGACTCGATTCTTCCTCTCTATGTGTGCTTCTTGGATAAATAATACCCTCCTTTGTTGACTTGGCCTTCACGTAATCATATCCTCTTTGTATGGTTTAGTTGCTTGCTTGAGCTGCCTGCTTGCTCAAGATAAACTACTCGCATGAACTAAGCTACGTGCTTGTGACGTCGTGAGATGGTTTCATGTGCGTCTTGTTTTGTCGGCTTCTTGCCATACCCGATCAGTTTAGCTCCATTTTACCTCGATATATATGAAATAAGATATGCAATATAAACATAAGATATTCGAAGATGTTTCGAATATATAAGAATCGAAAATGCACTTTTAATGGGTATAAAAATGACGTAAAATCCTAACTTATCAGTATTCACCGCCTTCGTCAAAAAATATGCTAGGTTGTCTTTCGTATGAATCTTCTGCATATCTTCCATGCGCTCTTCCACTTTCTCACGAATGAAGTGATACTGGACTTGTATGTGCTGGCCTTGAATGAAAACTGGGATGCAAGGCACTCTGACTGTAACAGAACAGAGGAATTTTCTTCTATAAGAATATTTTGTTGTGCATGCGCTCGTACAGATTGGTTAGATGGTCTCATGTCTCCTTTGTCGTTTTCTTTTCTTCGACGCTGGACAATATCTCATCTCCTAATGCCAGATGGAGATTTGCGACAGCGCTCCCGTCCATCTCGTTCCATTTCTTTTCGTCAGTCACCGTGGCTGGTTTTCCATCGATAGCCTCCAGACAGCCGTCCTTTCGCAAGATCGCCATCTTTAATTTCCACAGTGAGAAATTTCTCCCTTTGAATTTTTCAATATCAAACTTCGCCGCCATAATTTCTGCTCAGTCGTGAACGATA
This sequence comes from Craterostigma plantagineum, assembly GCA_027422505.1. Lineage (NCBI taxonomy): Eukaryota > Viridiplantae > Streptophyta > Magnoliopsida > Lamiales > Linderniaceae > Craterostigma > Craterostigma plantagineum. The sequence continues at coordinate 7,453,732 of JAPQWV010000015.1, forward strand.
ACTCCGACGGGATTGCAGCAGATAATTATTGAACTCGTACTCGCTTATCGTCACCGTTAGAAGGGCGATATAATATCTATTTTCTGATGTGAAGGGTCCACGTTAATGGCAACCACAGAGCATACGATAAATAGATATATAAAACCCAAGCTTGGCTCTGATACCAATTGTTGGCGTGGCAGCGGACCCGCCCGAATAACACCACGGCTAATATTTGAGCAATTAAAAATAAATGTGGGCACCGAGATTTAACGTGGAAAACCCCCAAACAAATCGGGTAAAAACCACGGGCAAGGAAGAAGAATCCACTATAGGGGAAAAATATAGGAGTTACAACCTATCAATCTATAAAGGAGAAAACCATCAATATCTCTCTTTATAGTCGGATGAAATACCGACAAACTCTCTATTTTTTATTCTCTCTATTCTCTCTACTCTTTTCTTCTGGGAATGATGCATTTTTATCAGAATGCTCGATGGCCTTTTATAGGCAAACAATGAAAATGTGAACAAAGGAAAAAGAGCCACGGCACACCCTTTGAAAACATTGCCCACGTTTTGTTATTTTATTTGACCTTTCAAAACCGTTATTCTTGACAGTTTATATCAACATCAAACCAATTATATAATAGTATAGATATATTATTACTTTGTACTTTGAGTTAGTTTTCTTCTGTGAAATAGTTGAAATCATATAAATTTAAAATATAACTGGGTATTATTGCTAAGGAAATAAAAAGAAAAAATGATTTGTAATGATATGGTCACACTAAATAAAAAGGAATAAGGATAAAATAGTAATTAGAATGCACTTATAAGAGGTACCGAAATCTAAAAATTAGTAGAGAATGAGAACTGAGAAGCAAAGAAAGATACAAAACTGAGCTGCTAATGTATTGCTGCTGAAATTGTGGGAGTAAAAAGCAAAAAATCTTGCATGACTTGAACTGACAAGCGCCTGAGTACTCGATCGTGACTTTCTATATAAAAAAGATTAAATGTAAACAAAAAAATAAAAAGAATATAGATAATATATGCGTGTGTAGAAATATCCACAGACATGTTCTTTCAATGGGAATTGGGATATATAGGTGACTTGGAGAACGACAGTGAGCATACATATGTATATGTATATCATAACATATTGAATTTGTGTAATATAATATTGTCATTCACAATGTGGCAGTTCATATTTAATCTATAACGAATTCATGATATAATTAAATATCTAACCACTTGGCCTATATAACATTCAAATATTAAAGGGCAAATTTTGTGTCAGGCCCTAGTATATTTTAAAATTAGGAATCAGGCCCTGTCAGGATTTTCTTTAGTTTAAAGGACCTATTTTTTGAAAAATTAAGTGAAAAGGACCAAAAACTGTGATTTGACGAAATTACCCTTAATAAAAGTGATTTCTGAATGGTATTTGACGTCTGTTTTATGTTACACAGTTATACTGATTTGTTACCGAAGCAACCGCAAGTGTTACTATAACGTTATAAAATGTTACTTATCGACAGTAAAATGTTATTAACCCATATTTATTACATCGAACTATCGAACCCCATTTTTCACACAGATCGAGCACAGTCGATTGTTAACACCTTGTTTTGTCTTCCATCATGCGGTATTACACCATAAACCTCAAAACCGTAAACCCTAAGCTCGACGCGACGATCATTAGCGTTCTCCTATAAAAGATCGAATCATTAGCGTTTCGATCTTATTACACGTTTCGAGATTGAAAATTGGTAACCCATTATAGGAGCATTGCTCCCTATAATGATGAATTTTCTGTCTAGGGAAACAGGGGGGAGATGGTCGGGTGGAGGGTTCAAGAACACTTATAACTGTTACACAATTATACAGATTTGTTACCGTAAAAACCGTAAGTGTTATTTTAACGTCATAAGACGTTACCTATCGACAGTAAAATGTTATTAACAGACATATTTATTACATCGGACTATCGAACCCTATTTTTCCCACTGATCGAGCAATTGCTCCCTATAATGGTGAATTTTCTGTCTAGGAAAATAAGGGAGATGGTCGGGTGGAGGGTTGAAGAACAATTATAACAGTTTTGCGCTGAAAAAAACACTTCCTTTCATTTGGATAACAACAGTCTAGTATTGAGTACCATATGACGTCAATTTAGTAACAAACGAAGTCGCAGAAGTACCACATCATTCAAAAATAATACCGATTCCTGCAGTAACACATTAACAAATGATGTTGCAGGAAGCGGTATTATTTTTGAATATTGTGTTACTTCTGCGACGTTATTTGTTACTAAATAGACGAAATTTGATACTCAATACAAGACTGTTGTTATCCAAGTGAAAGGAAGTGTTCTTTTTCAGCGCCGAACTGTTATAATTGATTGGAACGAATTATTTAGGTATACAGCGTAATTTTGGCATATGTCAAGGTTAAATATGTCTTTTTGCGTCATTTTAGGGCCTGACAGCTTAGTTTTACGAAAAGCAGGTCCTTAATACTAAAGCCCACTGCAATGGGGCCTGAACCCAAAATCAAACATACTAATAGGGCCTGATCTTTAATTAACCCAATATTAAATTGTGTAGATGATAATTGAGGTGCATTTAATGCATGCTACGACGCATCAGTATCAATTCAATAGCAATTGATTACACAATGAGCAAATTACTATTACAGCACTCTTCTCCAAACTATGTATATCAGCTAAGTATTTCTTTTCTTTTTCTTGTCCATCCCAAAATTTCATTTTTCCTGCTTCAAGAAAAGAGAAAAAGCAAAAAGAAAAATAAAAAAAGCAGAAGAATCTTTTTCTTTCATTTAAACTTCTTCTTTATCCCTTGTACACGCATGATTCAGTTTCTTGGGGTTTTAATTAAAATAGGGCAATTAAAGCCCATATTCAACAAAATAGGGCAAATGTGGACGAAATTAACAAAATCGGGCGAAACGCGCTTAATGGCCGCGACGCCGCGCCCATTAAACGCGACGAGGGCTCAATCGGGCTTAACGCGGGCTCAATCGGGCTTTTGGAGGGCCGTTTTTGTAAAAGATCAATTGGGCCGACTAACGGCCCAATTAACATGGCTTCGCGGCTAATGGATGCGTCGTCGCGCTTAATGCCCGCGACGACGCGATGAATAAAGCCGCGACGCCTCTTTTCTTCTTCATTTCTTCTCCTCTCCTCCCTTCGATTCCTCCGGCGAAATTTCGGGCGATTGTTGCGCGCGTTTAACTAGTGATAGATCTGTTATTCCTCGTCGTCGTCAATTAAGCTTCGTTTGGTATGAAATTCCTAATTTGTTTAAATCTTGTTTTTGATGTTTCGTTAGATTTCGTCGAATACTTGCGTTTATGTTTGTGTTTTGGTATAATTTATACTCTAGATATTATGGGTTGCTTAGTATGTTGATTTAACACGTTAATTTTAGATAATTGGTTCGATTTAGAAATTTTCCCTAATTTAGAAACCTAATTTTGAAATTAGGGTTTTTAGGTTATTTGATTCGATTGTTAGTACATAAGTCAATTTATGTGTTTGTTTATTGTTATTTGTTGCGATATTGACTTTGAAATGCTAATTTAGGATGGATACGTACGAATATTACGGTCCGATCGACAGATCACTTCTGATATTCCAGGATAGTCATCGTTGTAACGATGTACTATCCAACGCCGATGGTGCCCTCGACACGCCTTTGACCGTTAGGGTTTGGAGAGTGTCGTATGGGGTAAGCTTTCACGACCGGTGCGGTTGCATGGTCGTATTCTGGAGAGGTTGGATACTATGTCCTTCTACGGCGTGTATAGTTGTGGATCTCAGAAGTTAGATCCACACTTGATCACGGCCCTCGTAGAGAGATGGAGGAAGGAGACGCATACGTTCCACTTGCCTGTGGGTGAGGCCACCGTCACTCTTGAGGACGTCGGTGTGCTGCGGGGACTCCCTGTGGATGGTCACTCGGTCAGTGGTGTTATCCAGCACAGGACGCAGGATCAGTGGCTCGAGTACTTGGAGGAGCTGACTGGTTACAGACCTGCTGTGGGGGCGTACACCGGGACGAAGGTGTCGCTGAGGAAATTTGCAGACTGGCTAGAAGCCAACGAGATCGATGATCACAGCTCAGATTATGAGGTCGATCAGCGGGCACGTGCATATGCGCTATTACTCATGGGATCGGTTTTGTTCCCCGACTCCAGCGGCAGCTCGACGTCCATGACCTTACTCCCGTTGCTCGAAGACATAGACGCCGCGCACACGTACAGTTGGGGCAGTGCCGTGCTGGCTTTCTTGCACAGAGAGCTATGTACTTCGTGTCAGCGTCAGAAGATGAACATCGGTGGAGCTCTACGGTTGCTTCAGGTGCGTTAGTTTGTGTAATTGAATTATCTTGATGTGTATACATACTAATTTAAATTTTTTGTAGGTATGGGCATGGATTCGTATATTACCTGTGCAGCCCGTTATTATCCGTCCGCGAGTGCGGATGATGCCCACCGAAGAAGATGGAATTCAGTTGCCCATGCCGCCACATGCTGCGAGGTTGGGTATTTTTTATTAAAATATTTAATATATTTAATACATATTCTGTTTTTTATTTAATATATTTTACGTAGTTTTTACTAAAATATTTAATATTTTGTTCCTAAAAGTATTTATTTTTTTTTAATATATTTTATATTTAAATATTTATATTTTTTTGATTTCAGGTGGAATGCGCTTTTCGATCATACGACATCGACGCACTCGAATTTGCGTGCGATTCGTGCGATCTGAAATTTGGCATACCGCTTGTCCCTCCAATACATGAACATTAAGCAAGTTCAAGAACCAACTCCAAGAATGTAAGCTTTCGGTTGTAACGATGGCAAACGCAAGTGGAAAAATTTTTTGATTTGCATCGAGTGCACATGCAATCAACATTTTATGCTTGTACTTCGAATACAAGTGCGTACCGTCGACACAGACCACTCTACGACAATGCTTGAAGCCGTCAATGCAAGGTTTGAATGCCCAAAATACATACCCGAATTTTTTCACTCCAGACATGTCTTGAAGATGCCACCACTTCACCACCGTTCCGAGGTTGTATCGTTGCAACGCTTTCATGAATATAGGAAGCTGTTGGATTGACGTTTCCCAAGTACCATAAACAATCTCTTTTGCTCGCTTGAGTCCATGCCATGCTTGAATGTACGGAATATCGTACCCAAAGGTATCTTTTACGAGCTGTTGCACGTTTTTAGGTAAATACTGTGGGTCGTTCTTTACCGTTTGGATTAATATTCTCGTGATTTCAGTACGCGAAACATTACGATGGGTGCTGGCCAACTCGTGCGTGAAGCATGTGTGCGGTCCACCGTATCTCGTTGTCGGGATCCAAGAAGTATGCCAGGTCGGCATCACTAGACAATAGCAGGAGATTATGATACAGTTGTGAGTGTTGATAGTATTCTTTCTTCGCACGAACGATTAAAAAGAAAGCATTGCTGTCGACAGAAGTCATGTCGTACAGCATACTAAGAAATTGCTCGAAATTGGTATCGCGACGAATTCGTCGATAACCGATGGGTTGAAGACTATACTGTATGGTGTTTGATCCGTGTATGATTTCACCGCCATAATAAACAACTATTTGAATTTTTCTAGACATCATATTGGATATGTATGAAATTTTATGAATTGAATTTCGAAAATTGAGCGGCTTTAAATAGGGGAAAAAGCCGCATTTATTAAACACGACATCGCGGCCATTAGCCGCAACGACGCGTCCATTAAACGCGACGGTGACCCATTATCGTATGGGCCGTCGTTAGTGGGTCGTTAGTGGGTTTAGTGGTGGGCGTTACTGTGTCTAGGTCAAATGTCGCGCCCAATAACTGCGACGTCGCGTCCAATAACTGCGACGCGGGCCACATGCGGGCCCAGCCGGGCCCACCTGTATTTTCGCGATGGATATTAATTTCCACGTCATCGTCGCGGGCAATGGTTGCGTCGTCGCTTTTAATAGCCGCGTTTCGCTCGATTTTATTAATTTCCACCAAATTAACCCTATTTTAGCTAATTTGGGTTCAAATACCCCTATTTTAATTAAAAAGCCCAGTTTCTTGCTCTTTCATGTCAATATTCCAATGAAGTGTTCTACAAAAGAATGCACCAAATAAAAACAATGTTTTCTTACACTTTTCTTCTCCCAATAAATATGCTGGGAAAATTCACCGTACAGACATCGCATAAATTAAGTGTATATGTTATAATACTATCTTGACATAACTGAATTATTACAAGTCATTGATTGTGCAGAATAGAAACGCCATGTCGTCACATCGAATACTTCATACATATTTCTGTACGCAGTAACTGAGACATATCGATTTATAGCTATTGTGTATGCTACTGAGCAAAAAAAACCATTGTGTAATAATAGACAAGTCAAGTCATAAGTCGACTTTGCTTAGTTGTATTGTACTTACACAGAAGAGAAAGTAAAAGAACCACTTAATAGCTTCCTCAAGCACTCGATATCATTTAGTTAGACAGATATTTTAAGACAAACTTTGGGGATGTAAATATGTCTGAAAAAAGGTTGAAAAAGAAAACGAAAAAAAAGAGAGAGAGAATCCTTTGCAGTTCAAGAGATGTCATGAAATATGAAGCTAGCAAGCCCTTGTTGAAAAAAAGAAAAGAAAAAGATGGGTACAGATCTAGCTGATGTTAGAGTATTTTGAGTAATCATACAATTAAAAACCCTAGAAAAGGTATATATGCAAGACAATATGTTATTCTGCATTCATATGCAAATTGGGGCGGAAGGGGAAAAGATGGGCAGAAACAGACAATCATAGATAGATTCTTGAAGCCATCATTAGCTGTAGTAACTGACAACAAAGGGAAAAAAAAGGTTAGCAAAGAAATAAAACAACACAACACAACTCTACTGTGTGTGTGTGTGTGTGATGAATATAGATCCATCATCCATTTGATACCCGAAAATGGGGGGGGGGGGGGGGGGGGGGGGGGGGGGGGGGGGGGAATCTCGCATCTTAGAATATCATAATAAGAGAAAACCCATATATATGAAGAAAGAAAGAACATTGCAGATGAGATATATAAACATGTCTGATGATTTCAAAGGGGATGGCAAAATCTTGGGGGGAATGAAGCCTGGTCCGAGGTCACTAAAACAGTGATTCTAATATACAGCAGTTTCCCAAGAACTGATCATCAGACTAAATTATTGCCACTGCTTCAAGAAAAATACAAAGGGATTAAATAAAAATATCAAATTCTTTGAATCATGCTATAGATCTTATTAAGGGCCTCGAGCCAGACAACGTTCCCCTCAAGAAAATAAGAGCTTTCCCAGCACACGCATTAGATGTGTATCTGTGTGAGGATGAAGAGAAGAGAAGAGAAGATAAAGAGTGTGCAGAAAGATGGGTGAAGAGAGGACAAACGATGTAATAAAAGCCAAGCACCAAACACAATGCATGCCCTACCCTATTCTCTACATATGTTGTATGTCATTATTTTTTTTGGTAATTAGCAATATATACACCTAATTTGATCAATGTGAAATTATGACAGCTAAATCTGACACACATGCTCACTCACAGTATCATACATTTTTTTTTCTTTTTATTAATTTTGATTGTATTACTCTCTTTTTATTTATGCATTTTGAGTCTCCGTCCAATCCTATATATTTTACAAACAAATCGCTGATTTTTCTCTTTTTGCTGATGAGTGAATAATCTTGTTATCAATATAGGTGATGACTATATAATTATAAATGCAGTTATGTAAATATTTATATGTCAGAATCTAAACGGTAACAATGATCTAAATCCAGGCATATTGTCTTAATCATTACCATCAAAAGCTAGTGAACATCTCCGTGGGAAAAACAGAAAAGTCTTAGGTACCTTTTCCAAAACTTTTTGACCTTTTTTTGGTCCAAAATCCCAAAATCAATGTTGTATTCCTTGATTTCTTCAATTGTTATTATAATTTGGCCGTATAAAATGCTATAGCTACGCACAATGTCCGTATAAAATGCTATAGCTACGCACAATGTCCGCATTTCATTGAGCCTACAATTGCATGAATGATTGATTGCTCCATATAGATACCATGGTTGGATAATGTATTTTATTTTCGTAGCATTATATCTTCTAGTTGATCTTTAAAATTTTGTTACGTATATAAATATCTACAATATCCACCAAGTACGTACGATATTATTCAACTGTGATAATAGAATCACATCAAATAACGTCGCTTGGTATGGATTTTCGATACGGGTGACAAAATTCCCACGGTGAACCATCCCCGTCGGGACCTGAGGCTATTGGGACGGGGAATCCCCGGTCAAACAGGGATGGAGAGTTGACGGTGATTCCCCGTTGGTGTAAAGCGGGACGGGATGAGGATGGTATGTTAGCATATTTAAACAATTAGTGGCCCATATAATTAAAGTTTGGACTCTATATTAGTTGGCCCAAGATGATGGTTATTGGGTATATTAGAAATAGAATCCATAGGGTTTAAATCCCCTTTCTCTCTCTTCGTACGTTTCTTTTGGGGACAAGAAACCACTCTTAGGTGAGTGGATGAATTGGTCTAGTACGTGGTGTTGGGATTTGGTGACCCAAGAACTCGTCTATGTGATGCTAAGATCGATGGGAACAAACGGGAATCGATCGGGGACGAGTTCGAGCGAAGAACGCATCGAAATACGCTCACTGCTACTGTTCACGGCCACATGCGAAGGTGGTAACGGCCGTGAACAGTAACAGCTGGAATGATGGTTCTGCTGCCCGACCCAGTCACGGCCGTGACTGGGTCACCACTTGCCCGTGAACAGTACCAGAAGCAACGAAATGGCGCGAATGAAGATCGTTTGAACGCGGGAAGTTGTCACGACCGTGAATGACGATGTGTGAGGCCGTGAATGACGACAGAAGCTGAAGAAAGTGAGCGCCCGATGGCGTCACGGCCGTGACGAAGCGCGTAAGAGGCCGTGACGCGTAGCAGTTTATTGATAACTGCTGTAAACCGTTTCGATGACTGAGTAGGAACCTTCTAGGTCATTTCTCGTCTATAAATAGGAAGAATTAGCTCGATCTTTGCACTGTGAGTTGAGAGAGTAAGCTTAGAACTTGTAATCTCTGTAAAGTGTTCGGAATATAATCGAAGCGTTGATCCGTGGACGTAGACCATTTTTCTGGGTCGAACCACGTTAAAAACCCCTGTTTTTCGCTGCGTTTTTCTTCTCTATTTTTCGAGTCGTTCCGTATACACGTCGGCCTTTCAACCCGATAACGACTAAACCCTCGAAACCTTATCGAAAGGCGAATCTATTGGCGCGGTTTTCTTAACAAGTGGTGCGGCGAGGCGTTGGAACGAGACGCGATTCTCAGATGGTGCAAAATAGGTTCGATATAGAGAAATTCACCGGCGAAAATGATTTTGGGCTGTGGAAGCTCAAGATGAAGGCGATCTTGACTCAACAAGGCTTAGAGGAAGCCTTGAAAGAGGAGAAGGAGATGCTCCCCACGACCTTGACGGCGGATGCAAAGGCGAAGATTCGATCGAAGGCGCACGGCGCTCTAATCTTGAGCCTTTCCGATCAAGTCTTGAGGAAGGTTTCGAAGGAGACGAAACCTGACGAATTGTGGAAGAAGCTTGAAGAACTCTACATGACGAAGACCCTAGCGAGGCGGCTATACCTAAAGCAAGCTCTGTTTTCGTTCAAAATGGTGGAAGAAAGATCAATTGAAGAGCAACTTGATCAATTCCAGAAATTAACCTTGATCTTGACAACGTTGAAGAGGAGCCAATGAAGGATGAAGACAAAGCTCTACTTCTGCTTTGTGCGCTTCCTAAGAGCCACGAAACCTTCAAGGAGACGCTGCTCTATGGGCGAGAGGCGCTAAAGTTGGACGATGTGTTGTTTGCGCTCTCTTCGAAGCAACTAAATACTCGAAACGAGGCTCGAGTGGATCCCTCGGCGGAGTTGCTGCACGTTAGGGCGAAACCTACGAAATGGGGTGCCAAGAATTCGAAGAAGGACGAAAAGGGAGAGCCAAGAAGTCCCATAAGATGTTATCACTGCCACGAAGAAGGCCATATTCGACGGTATTGCCCAACTCGGCCAAGGTACACTTCGCAAAACCCTAAATCTTGTGATGAGGCGGATGTTGTCGAAGATGGTTATGAGTCGGCCGAGATTCTCACGGCTTGTGGGCAAAGGACGGGCAAGGAGTGGGTTTTAGACTCGGGGTGCACGTTCCACATAACGAGCAACAAGTCTTGGATCGAAGATTACAAGGAAGTCGAAGGCGAAACGGTGGTTCTTGGCAATGATGTTACATGCAAGGTTCATGGGACTGGTAAGGTACGTTTTAAGCTTGATGCGGGTGGTATAAGGGTTCTTGATGGTGTTAGATACGTTCCCGAGCTGAAGAGAAACCTAATCTCAGTTGGGATGATGGACGATTCGGGTTATATGATGAAAACAGAGGCAAAGCACATCAAGATGTTCAAAGGAGGGCGATTGGTCATGCGAGGGTTCAAGAAGAATGGGATTTACGTTCTTGAAGGGCATGCTTTGAATGGAAGAAAGCTGGGGACTTCAAGACCACGTAAAGGGCGTCGAAACGATAAAAGGCGCAAAGGGAACCATTGTCTTGAGGTGGAGAACGACTCAAGGCAAGGCGGGATAAAATCTGAGTTTTCCCGAAGTGATAGCGAGGATAGCTTGAGGTGGAGAGGCTTCGATAGCGATGAAGGCGAGCCATCCACGAAAGCACAGACCCAAGGGCTGATTGCAGGGTCTCAAAGGAAGCCATTCGATAGCTGCAAGTGGTTCGTGAAGGAGGATCACGGAGCTAAGGTAACGATGGGCCAAACCGAGCCTAGTTCGGTTGTTTCGATGAGGAAGGCATGCGTTGGCTTGCTTCCTCTTGTTCTATCAATCTATTTGATGAAGCGTTCCAAGGCCCTGCGATGAGGGCGGGGCGGGCAAAGGTCGAGCTACGAAGGAAAGAAGGTTCGAGGTGGAGTTCGAGGGTCGAGAACGATTGTTTGCCTTGTTGAGAGAAGAACTTCTTGAAGTTGAGTCGAGTTCTTAGTTCAACGTGGAGATTGTTGGGATTTGGTGACCCAAGAACTCATCTATGTGATGCTAAGATCGATGGGAACAAACGGGAATCGATCGGGGACGAGTTCGAGCGAAGAACGCATCGAAATACGCTCACTGCTACTGTTCACGGCCACATGCGAAGGTGGTCACGGCCGTGAACAGTAACAGCTGGAATGATGGTTCTGCTGCCCGACCCAGTCACGGCCGTGACTGGGTCACCACTTGCCCGTGAACAGTACCAGAAGCAACGAAATGGCGCGAATGAAGATCGTTTGAACGCGGGAAGTTGTCACGGTCGTGAATGACGATGTGTGAGGCCGTGAATGACGACAGAAGCTGAAGAAAGTGAGCGCCCGATGGCGTCACGGCCGTGACGAAGCGCGTAAGAGGCCGTGACGCGTAGCAGTTTATTAATAACTGCTGTAAACCGTTTCGATGACTGAGTAGGAACCTTCTAGGTCATTTCTCGTCTATAAATAGGAGGAATTAGCTCGATCTTTGCACTGTGAGTTGAGAGAGTAAGCTTAGAACTTGTAATCTCTGTAAAGTGTTCGGAATATAATCGAAGCGTTGATCCGTGGACGTAGACCATTTTTCTGGGTCGAACCACGTTAAAAACCCCTGTTTTTCGCTGCGTTTTTCTTCTCTATTTTTCGAGTCGTTCCGTATACACGTCGGCCTTTCAACCCGATAACGACTAAACCCTCGAAACCTTATCGAAAGGCGAATCTATTGGCGCGGTTTTCTTAACAAGTGGTGCGGCGAGGCGTTGGAACGAGACGCGATTCTCAGATGGCGCAAAATAGGTTCGATATAGAGAAATTCACCGGCGAAAATGATTTTGGGCTGTGGAAGCTCAAGATGAAGGCGATCTTGACTCAACAAGGCTTAGAGGAAGCCTTGAAAGAGGAGAAGGAGATGCTCCCCACGACCTTGACGGCGGATGCAAAGGCGAAGATTCGATCGAAGGCGCACGGCGCTCTAATCTTGAGCCTTTCCGATCAAGTCTTGAGGAAGGTTTCGAAGGAGACGAAACCTGACGAATTGTGGAAGAAGCTTGAAGAACTCTACATGACGAAGACCCTAGCGAGGCGGCTATACCTAAAGCAAGCTCTGTTTTCGTTCAAAATGGTGGAAGAAAGATCAATTGAAGAGCAACTTGATCAATTCCAGAAATTAACCCTTGATCTTGACAACATTGAAGAGGAGCCAATGAAGGATGAAGACAAAGCTCTACTTCTGCTTTGTGCGCTTCCTAAGAGCCACGAAACCTTCAAGGAGACGCTGCTCTATGGGCGAGAGGCGCTAAAGTTGGACGATGTGTTGTTTGCGCTCTCTTCGAAGCAACTAAATACTCGAAACGAGGCTCGAGTGGATCCCTCGGCGGAGTTGCTGCACGTTAGGGCGAAACCTACGAAATGGGGTGCCAAGAATTCGAAGAAGGACGAAAAGGGAGAGCCAAGAAGTCCCATAAGATGTTATCACTGCCACGAAGAAGGCCATATTCGACGGTATTGCCCAACTCGGCCAAGGTACACTTCGCAAAACCCTAAATCTTGTGATGAGGCGGATGTTGTCGAAGATGGTTATGAGTCGGCCGAGATTCTCACGGCTTGTGGGCAAAGGACGGGCAAGGAGTGGCTTTTAGACTCGGGGTGCACGTTCCACATAACGAGCAACAAGTCTTGGATCGAAGATTACAAGGAAGTCGAAGGCGAAACGGTGGTTCTTGGCAATGATGTTACATGCAAGGTTCATGGGACTGGTAAGGTACGTTTTAAGCTTGATGCGGGTGGTATAAGGGTTCTTGATGGTGTTAGATACGTTCCCGAGCTGAAGAGAAACCTAATCTCAGTTGGGATGATGGACGATTCGGGTTATATGATGAAAACAGAGGCAAAGCACATCAAGATGTTCAAAGGAGGGCGATTGGTCATGCGAGGGTTCAAGAAGAATGGGATTTACGTTCTTGAAGGGCATGCTTTGAATGGAAGAAAGCTGGGGACTTCAAGACCACGTAAAGGGCGTCGAAACGATAAAAGGCGCAAAGGGAACCATTGTCTTGAGGTGGAGAACGACTCAAGGCAAGGCGGGATAAAATCTGAGTTTTCCCGAAGTGATAGCGAGGATAGCTTGAGGTGGAGAGGCTTCGATAGCGATGAAGGCGAGCCATCCACGAAAGCACAGACCCAAGGGCTGATTGCAGGGTCTCAAAGGAAGCCATTCGATAGCTGCAAGTGGTTCGTGAAGGAGGATCACGGAGCTAAGGTAACGATGGGCCAAACCGAGCCTAGTTCGGTTGTTTCGATGAGGAAGGCATGCGTTGGCTTGCTTCCTCTTGTTCTATCAATCTATTTGATGAAGCGTTCCAAGGCCCTGCGATGAGGGCGGGGCGGGCAAAGGTCGAGCTACGAAGGAAAGAAGGTTCGAGGTGGAGTTCGAGGGTCGAGAACGATTGTTTGCCTTGTTGAGAGAAGAACTTCTTGAAGTTGAGTCGAGTTCTTATTTCAAGGTGGAGATTGTTGGGATTTGGTGACCCAAGAACTCGTCTATGTGATGCTAAGATCGATGGGAACAAACGGGAATCGATCGGGGACGAGTTCGAGCGAAGAACGCATCGAAATACGCTCACTGCTACTGTTCACGGCCACATGCGAAGGTGGTCACGGCCGTGAACAGTAACAGCTGGAATGATGGTTCTGCTGCCCGACCCAGTCACGGCCGTGACTGGGTCACCACTTGCCCGTGAACAGTACCAGAAGCAACGAAATGGCGCGAATGAAGATCGTTTGAACGCGGGAAGTTGTCACGGCCGTGAATGACGATGTGTGAGGCCGTGAATGACGACAGAAGCTGAAGAAAGTGAGCGCCCGATGGCGTCACGGCCGTGACGAAGCGCGTAAGAGGCCGTGACGCGTAGCAGTTTATTGATAACTGCTGTAAACCGTTTCGATGACTGAGTAGGAACCTTCTAGGTCATTTCTCGTCTATAAATAGGAGGAATTAGCTCGATCTTTGCACTGTGAGTTGAGAGAGTAAGCTTAGAACTTGTAATCTCTGTAAAGTGTTCGGAATATAATCGAAGCGTTGATCCGTGGACGTAGACCATTTTTCTGGGTCGAACCACGTTAAAAACCCCTGTTTTTCGCTGCGTTTTTCTTCTCTATTTTTCGAGTCGTTCCGTATACACGTCGGCCTTTCAACCCGATAACGACTAAACCCTCGAAACCTTATCGAAAGGCGCATCTATTGTCGCGGTTTTCTTAACACGTGGTTAATAAACTGCTCACCATGAACGTGGGAAGATCAGTATATATTCCAAAAGGAAACTCCTTGAATATCATAACAAAGAGGACGAAAATGAAGGTAGAGAGAAAAGAAATCAAGTGTACGAAGGTGTGTGAAGAATCAAGACTTCAATGGAGCAAGGTACCATTATACATTATTCTTAATGTTCTTTGTCCGGTGATTGATTCAATAGTATTTTCTAAGATCCTACGAATGAGATGAGATTCATGTTTTGTTGTTATGGAACTGACATATGGTATCAGAGCCTGCGTGTTAATACTTTGATTCATCATTAGAGATTGTTGTATGCTGCGTAATTATAATAGATTATCTGTTGACTTCATGCCTTCTATCCACATACAATAATGATGCATGTATAGTGTTCGATTAATTGCTTGAATGAATATTTGTTTCATCAGTATCATGCGTCTTGTAAATGATGATGTGATATGTGAATTAATTGTTTACCTCACTGTATTTACATAATTAAATATTTATATTAATGAAAGCTTGTATCACCAAAGTGATCTCGCTTGAATATTTTAAATATTTAATCATGTAATTCAGTTGTTCTTTGGTGATGCTAATATATGATACGAAGTTGAACAACTGAGATCTTTAATTATAATGCTATGAGGTCACCCAAAGGTGGACCACTGCTTATAATTAACGGCAATGAAAGGATTAGTCACATGCTCGATGAATATGATAGTTGTCCAAAGATGACTCATATGTAGACTTTGCATGCTGATTATTTGTTACAGTGATTTTATTAGCATCTTCATGTATAGATTTATGTATTTAAATATTACCCAAAGGTGAATTTAAATATATGCTTAAGGTTTACCAATTAGTTGAATGCATTTAAGTTGTGTGAGTTCGCAAGCGTTTGCAGGTCCTGCTAATCTGTTCACCTTGGGAAATGGTTTACTCAAGTTTACGGGGCAAAACTATAATGATTGGGCAGAACAAATCAATTTCCACTTAGGTGTTATGGATTTGGATTTGGCAATCATTTCTGATGAAGCGCCCGCAGCCATTACTGAGACCAGTACTGAAGCTGACAAGTCTTATTATGAGGCTTGGGAGCGGTCTAATAGGCTGAGTTTGCACCTGTTGAGGATGACCATAGCTGAAAACGTTAAGCCATCAATGCCCAAGACAGATAATGCAAAGGAATTTATGAAGAAAATTAAGGAGTACTCTCAATCAGACATTGCTGATAAGTCTGTCGTTGGGACCTTAATGAGTGAGTTGACGACTAAAAAGTTCAATTGGTTGCAACCCATTCATGATCATGTGACAGACATGTCTAATCTAGCAGCAAAGTTGAAATCGATGGGCATGGATGTGAGTGAGACCTTTCTTGTTTAGTTTATTATAAACTCACTTCCTCCTGAGTTCGGCCAGTTCCAGGTGAATCATAACACCCTTAAGGAAAAATGGAACCTTCAAGAAATTAAGGCCATGCTGATTCAGGAAGAAGGAAGGTTGAAGAAAGTGAAAGATCACTCTGTTCATCTCACGGTTCACGATGGAGCTAGCGGCAGTAAGACTAAGCATGGAAAGAAGAATAAAAGACAAGATAAAGCCCAAATGAAAGTTAATGAGGGTCAAATTCGTAAGGAGCTTAAATGTCACTTCTGCAAGAAAAGTGGACACTTCAAGAAAGATTGCCTGAAAAGAAAGGCGTGGTTCGAAAAGAAAGGTACGCATTACGTTTCAGTGTGCTTTGAATCAAATCTTATTGAAGTTCCTATAAATACTTGGTGGTTGGATTCTGGTGCAACTACTCACGTCTCACATGTCATACAGGGATTCCTTTCGATCCAGCCTATAAACGGAACTGATCAATTCCTGTTTATGGGGAACAGAATGAAGGCACGAATAGAAGGAATTGGGACTTACAGATTGATCCTGAACACTGGATGTCATCTGGATCTTGAAAAGTGTCTTTATATTCCCGAGTGTGCTAGAAATTTAGTTTCTGTTGGAAAGTTGGACGACGTAGGATTTACTTTTAAGATTGCAAATGGTATTTTCTCTTTGTATAAGCATGAGTACTATTATGGTTCTGGTACTTTGATTGACTGTTTATATCGATTTAATCTTAATGTCGCTTTTGCTGAATCTCTGTTTCATGTTGACCACAACACAAGTATTAAGCGTAGTGCATCTAATGAAAATTCTGCTTTCTTATGGCATCAACGATTGGGTCACATATCCAAAGAAAGAATATTGAGGTTGATGAAAAGCGACATTTTACCTCAGTTGGATTTTGTTGACTGGGATGTTTGTGTGGATTGCATTAAAGGAAAGCAAACTAGACACATATCAAAGAAAACGGCTATAAGAAGTAGTGAGCTCCTTGAGTTAATACACACTGATATTTGTGGTCCCTTTGATATTCCATCTTGGGGAAGTGAAAAGTATTTTATCACCTTTACAGATGATTTCTCACGATATTGTTATCTATATATACTGCATGAAAAGTCTCAATCAGTGAACGTCCTTGAGGTGTTCATTGACGAAGTAGAAAGGCAGTTAGATAGAAAAGTGAAAATCGTAAGATCTGATAGAGGTGGTGAATATTATGGCAAATCTGATGATAGTGGAAAATGTCCAGGTCCATTTGCAAAATTCCTTGAAAGTCGAGGCATTTGTGCACAGTATACAATGCCCTATACACCCCAACAAAATGGTGTAGCAGAAAGGCGGAATCGTACTCTTATGGACATGGTTAGAAGTATGCTAAATCATAGTACTGTACCTTTATCGTTGTGGATGCATGCATTAAAGACTGCTGTATATCTACTCAACAGGGTTCCTAGTAAAGCAGTTCCTAAAACACCTTATGAACTGTGGACAGGAAGGAAACCGAGTTTGAGACATCTTCATGTTTGGGGTTGCCCAGCAGAAATTAGAATATACAATCCACATGAAAGGAAGCTCGATGCTAGAACCATAAGTGGTTATTTTATTCGTTATCCTGAAAAATCGAAAGGGTACAGATTTTATTGTCCTAACCATAGTACGAGAATAGTTGAATCTGGTAATGCTCGATTCATTG
Organism: Craterostigma plantagineum; assembly: GCA_027422505.1. NCBI lineage: Eukaryota > Viridiplantae > Streptophyta > Magnoliopsida > Lamiales > Linderniaceae > Craterostigma > Craterostigma plantagineum. Next base: position 7,471,240 of record JAPQWV010000015.1, read on the forward strand.
AGAATGGTAATTTTAGTGGGAGTGGAGAACTGCGAAATGTAGACATTCAAGAAAATCTGATAGACACTTCTACATCAAATGTTTCTCCACATGTTGTTGTTCCCGTTGTAATATCACGGCCAAACAACACATCGGGACAACAAATCAATGTTCAAAACCCACAAAATGAACATCTTAATGAAACGAACGACAATGTCGAAGTCACAAATGAGCAAGTGATACCACATGAAGTGGCATTAAGAAGATCTGAAAGGCAAAGAAGATCAGCTATTTCAGATGATTATGTCACTTACTCACTTGAGCATGAATGTGATTTAAGCATTGATGAAGATCCAGTATCATTCAAACAAGCTATAGAATGCAACAATTCTGAAAATTGGATCAATGCTATGAACGATGAGCTAAAATCAATGAATGACAACAAAGTCTGACTCGTCGAGTTGCCTGAGGGTTCAAAGCGCGTTGGTTGTAAATGGATTTATAAGACCAAACGCGATTCAAAAGGTAATGTCGAATGTTATAAAGCTAGACTCGTTGCTAAAGGTTATACTCAGAAAGATGGTATTGATTATAAGGAAACTTTTTCTCCCGTCTCAAAGAAGGATTCCTTAAGGATTGTCATGGCTTTAGTGGCTCATTATGATTTAGAGCTTCACCAAATGGATGTAAAGACCGCTTTTCTGAATGGCGACTTAGATGAGGAAGTTTATATGGATCAACCAGAAGGTTTCCTAACCGAAGGAAAGGATAATATAGTGTGTAAACTAAAGAAGTCAATATATGGATTGAAACAAGCCTCCCGACAATGGTATCTAAAATTCAATGATACTATTACGTCATATGGTTTCGTAGAGAACACTGTTGATCGGTGTATCTACATGAAGGTCAGTGGGAGCAAGTTCATTATTCTTGTTTTATATGTTGACGATATTCTTCTTGCTGCAAATAATATTGGTCTGTTGCACGACGTTAAAGAATTTCTCTCCAAGAATTTCGAAATGAAGGATATGGGCGAGGCATCTTATGTGATAGGAATAGAAATATTCCGTGATAGATCACAAGGATTGTTAGGGTTGTCTCAGAAAGCCTATATAAATAAAATTCTCGAGAAATTCAGAATGGAGAAGTGCTCCGCAGGGATAGTTCCAATTCAGAAAGGGGACAAATTTAATCAGATACAATGTCCTAAAAATGATTTGGAGCGAAAGGAAATGGAAAATATTCCTTATGCTTCGGTGGTTGGGAGTTTAATGTATGCGCAAACGTGTACTCGGCCAGATATCAGTTTTGCTGTTGGAATGCTAGGCCGATATCAGAGTAATCCCGGAAAGGACCATTGGAAAGCTGCAAAGAAAGTTCTTCGGTACTTACAAGGCACCAAAGACCATATACTCACATATAGAAAATCAAGTAATCTTGAAGTCATTGGTTACTCGGATTCAGACTACGCTGGATGCGTGGATTCAAGAAAATCCACTTTTGGTTATATGTTCCTGTTAGCTGAAGGAGCAATTTCATGGAAAAGCGCAAAACAGTCAGTCATTGCTACTTCAACTATGGAGGCGGAATTTGTAGCATGCTTTGAAGCTACAGTTCATGGATTATGGTTGCGAAACTTTATCTCAGGTCTTGGTATTATTGACAGTATCGAAAGACCGTTGAGAATTTATTGTGATAATTCTGCCGCCGTTTTCTTCTCTAAGAACGACAAGTACTCAAAAGGCGCAAAACATATGGATTTGAAGTACTTGTCAGTCAAAGAAGAGGTGAAAAAGAAAAGAGTATCAATTGAGCATATCGGTACTGCGCTGATGATAGCGGATCCGCTAACTAAGGGTTTACCTCCCAAAACATTCATTGGCCATGTTGAAAGGATGGGGTTAATGAACAAGTCCTTGTTAGTATAATATTTCGACGTTTACATGTACATATTTTGGCTGGCTCAAATAATATGATACTTATGAATTCAATTGAGGTTATGTTTTGATTATCTGTTTATTTCACATTATGTTGTATACATAATTGTTACTGTGAAATAACATGTTATATGTTCCCTGAAAAGAGGAAATTTAAATTGAATTAATTTCGTGATACATGGAAGGAATCAAGGCGTCAAATCGACTTGTGACCTTTATGATCCAATTAGTTCAATTTATTCATGTTAATGATAGATTTAATGGATGGTGCACATTTACGCTTATTAAATCTTGAAAGTCATTATATGGACCAAGTGGGAGATTGTTAGCATATTTAAACAATTAGTGGCCCATATAATTAAAGTTTGGACTCTATATTAGTTGGCCCAAGATGATGGTTATTGGGTATATTAGAAATAGAATCCATAGGGTTTAAATCCCCTTTCTCTCTCTTCGTACGTTTCTTTTGGGGACAAGAAACCACTCTTAGGTGAGTGGATGAATTGGTCTAGTACGTGGTGTTGGGATTTGGTGACCCAAGAACTCGTCTATGTGATGCTAAGATCGATGGGAACAAACGGGAATCGATCGGGGACGAGTTCGAGCGAAGAACGCATCGAAATACGCTCACTGCTACTGTTCACGGCCACATGCGAAGGTGGTCACGGCCGTGAACAGTAACAGCTGGAATGATGGTTCTGCTGCCCGACCCAGTCACGGCCGTGACTGGGTCACCACTTGCCCGTGAACAGTACCAGAAGCAACGAAATGGCGCGAATGAAGATCGTTTGAACGCGGGAAGTTGTCACGGCCGTGAATGACAATGTGTGAGGCCGTGAATGATGACAGAAGCTGAAGAAAGTGAGCGCCCGATGGCGTCACGGCCGTGACGAAGCGCGTAAGAGGCCGTGACGCGTAGCAGTTTATTGATAACTGCTGTAAACCGTTTCGATGACTGAGTAGGAACCTTCTAGGTCATTTCTCGTCTATAAATAGGAGGAATTAGCTCGATCTTTGCACTGTGAGTTGAGAGAGTAAGCTTAGAACTTGTAATCTCTGTAAAGTGTTCGGAATATAATCGAAGCGTTGATCCGTGGACGTAGACCATTTTTCTGGGTCGAACCACGTTAAAAACCCCTGTTTTTCGCTGCGTTTTTCTTCTCTATTTTTCGAGTCGTTCCGTATACACGTCGGCCTTTCAACCCGATAACGACTAAACCCTCGAAACCTTATCGAAAGGCGAATCTATTGGCGCAGTTTTCTTAACAAGTGGTGCGGCGAGGCGTTGGAACGAGACGCGATTCTCAGATGGCGCAAAATAGGTTCGATATAGAGAAATTCACCGGCGAAAATGATTTTGGGCTGTGGAAGCTCAAGATGAAGGCGATCTTGACTCAACAAGGCTTAGAGGAAGCCTTGAAAGAGGAGAAGGAGATGCTCCCCACGACCTTGACGGTGGATGCAAAGGCGAAGATTCGATCGAAGGCGCACGGCGCTCTAATCTTGAGCCTTTCCGATCAAGTCTTGAGGAAGGTTTCGAAGGAGACGAAACCTGACGAATTGTGGAAGAAGCTTGAAGAACTCTACATGACGAAGACCCTAGCGAGGCGGCTATACCTAAAGCAAGCTCTGTTTTCGTTCAAAATGGTGGAAGAAAGATCAATTGAAGAGCAACTTGATCAATTCCAGAAATTAACCCTTGATCTTGACAACGTTGAAGAGGAGCCAATGAAGGATGAAGACAAAGCTCTACTTCTGCTTTGTCCGCTTCCTAAGAGCCACGAAACCTTCAAGGAGACGCTGCTCTATGGGCGAGAGGCGCTAAAGTTGGACGATGTGTTGTTTGCGCTCTCTTCGAAGCAACTAAATACTCGAAACGAGGCTCGAGTGGATCCCTCGGCGGAGTTGCTGCACGTTAGGGCGAAACCTACGAAATGGGGTGCCAAGAATTCGAAGAAGGACGAAAAGGGAGAGCCAAGAAGTCCCATAAGATGTTATCACTGCCACGAAGAAGGCCATATTCGACGGTATTGCCCAACTCGGCCAAGGTACACTTCGCAAAACCCTAAATCTTGTGATGAGGCGGATGTTGTCGAAGATGGTTATGAGTCGGCCGAGATTCTCACGGCTTGTGGGCAAAGGACGGGCAAGGAGTGGGTTTTAGACTCGGGGTGCACGTTCCACATAACGAGCAACAAGTCTTGGATCGAAGATTACAAGGAAGTCGAAGGCGAAACGGTGGTTCTTGGCAATGATGTTACATGCAAGGTTCATGGGACTGGTAAGGTACGTTTTAAGCTTGATGCAGGTGGTATAAGGGTTCTTGATGGTGTTAGATACGTTCCCGAGCTGAAGAGAAACCTAATCTCAGTTGGGATGATGGACGATTCGGGTTATATGATGAAAACTGAGGCAAAGCACATCAAGATGTTCAAAGGAGGGCGATTGGTCATGCGAGGGTTCAAGAAGAATGGGATTTACGTTCTTGAAGGGCATGCTTTGAATGGAAGAAAGCTGGGGACTTCAAGACCACGTAAAGGGCGTCGAAACGATAAAAGGCGCAAAGGGAACCATTGTCTTGAGGTGGAGAACGACTCAAGGCAAGGCGGGATAAAATCTGAGTTTTCCCGAAGTGATAGCGAGGATAGCTTGAGGTGGAGAGGCTTCGATAGCGATGAAGGCGAGCCATCCACGAAAGCACAGACCCAAGGGCTGATTGCAGGGTCTCAAAGGAAGCCATTCGATAGCTGCAAGTGGTTCGTGAAGGAGGATCACGGAGCTAAGGTAACGATGGGCCAAACCGAGCCTAGTTCGGTTGTTTCGATGAGGAAGGCATGCGTTGGCTTGCTTCCTCTTGTTCTATCAATCTATTTGATGAAGCGTTCCAAGGCCCTGCGATGAGGGCGGGGCGGGCAAAGGTCGAGCTACGAAGGAAAGAAGGTTCGAGGTGGAGTTCGAGGGTCGAGAACGATTGTTTGCCTTGTTAAGAGAAGAACTTCTTGAAGTTGAGTCGAGTTCTTAGTTCAAGGTGGAGATTGTTGGGATTTGGTGACCCAAGAACTCGTCTATGTGATGCTAAGATCGATGGGAACAAACGGGAATCGATCGGGGACGAGTTCGAGCGAAGAACGCATCGAAATACGCTCACTGCTACTGTTCACGGCCACATGCGAAGGTGGTCACGGCCGTGAACAGTAACAGCTGGAATGATGGTTCTGCTGCCCGACCCAGTCACGGCCGTGACTGGGTCACCACTTGCCCGTGAACAGTACCAGAAGCAACGAAATGGCGCGAATGAAGATCGTTTGAACGCGGGAAGTTGTCACGGCCGTGAATGACGATGTGTGAGGCCGTGAATGACGACAGAAGCTGAAGAAAGTGAGCGCCCGATGGCGTCACGGCCGTGACGAAGCGCGTAAGAGGCCGTGACGCGTAGCAGTTTATTGATAACTGCTGTAAACCGTTTCGATGACTGAGTAGGAACCTTCTAGGTCATTTCTCGTCTATAAATAGGAGGAATTAGCTCGATCTTTGCACTGTGAGTTGAGAGAGTAAGCTTAGAACTTGTAATCTCTGTAAAGTGTTCGGAATATAATCGAAGCGTTGATCCGTGGACGTAGACCATTTTTCTGGGTCGAACCACGTTAAAAACCCCTGTTTTTCGCTGCGTTTTTCTTCTCTATTTTTCGAGTCGTTCCGTATACACGTCGGCCTTTCAACCCGATAACGACTAAACCCTCGAAACCTTATCGAAAGGCGCATCTATTGGCGCGGTTTTCTTAACACGTGGTGAATAAACTGCTCACCATGAACGTGGGAAGATCAGTATATATTCCAAAAGGAAACTCCTTGAATATCATAACAAAGAGGACGAAAAGGAAGGTAGAGAGAAAAGAAATCAAGTGTACGAAGGTGTGTGAAGAATCAAGACTTCAATGGAGCAAGGTACCATTATACATTATTCTTAATGTTCTTTGTCCGGTGATTGATTCAATAGTATTTTCTAAGATCCTACGAATGAGATGAGATTCATGTTTTGTTGTTATGGAACTGACATGGTAATCATCTTTCCCACCCATCCCGGCCCCGAATCCGGCCCCGTTTGAATCAAATGGCGATTCACCATTCCCCGATTTGATTTATTAATAAATACTATGGAAAACTAATTTGAATCAAGAATTCTCAAAGACCATCCTTTCATATTCAGGATCGTATTTAAAAGAAAACAAATTCTACTTTCAATATATATTCTTCACAATACACTTCTATTTCAATCACATATTATTTCAGTTTTTTATACTACTATCATATTTTACATATTAATTTTGTCTGTATTACTTTGTTTATGTTTTTTGTTGCAAAAAAAAATTAATTTATTAGATATACATGAATTGCAAAAAAAAAACTTAACTTATTATATATACATGAATATGGGGAACCCGAATCCCTCACGAGGAACCCGATCCCCGAACGGTGATTACCCATCCCCGAACCAGTTCATCATAAGCGGTGAATTAGTGGGGATGGAATTAAGAACGAAAATTTGGTATGAGACGGTATGTTCATTACCAGCCCCGAACCCGCCCATTGCCATCCCTAATTTTTCGAGATGCTTATCCCATATTAATTGGATAAATCAAATTTGAAAAGTGTATGTATTTGAAGTTGTGTTGAGCAGTTGAAAAATGTAGGAAAAGTTAAAATACCTTTTTTGTGGGGGGGTGGGGGGGAGGGAGGGGAATCCTTTTCACAAATCACACAACCCCATGCCACGAAGACTTATTTATTTATTTGTTTATTTATTTATTGTTATTTACTTTTTTTTTCTTGGATCCCATCTCCTCCTATACATCATTCGATTAGTCTCGAGGCAAAATCGCATAAGTATGTAATAATACTTCGAAATTAATAACATCTCTAAAATAATAAAATATTCTGATTCTAACTTGGACCTTTGTAAAAAATCGTCAAATTCGATAAGATAATAAGATAATAATTCTTAAAAGGAAATCCTTTATAAATATTAGGTCTCAGCAACTCCCTAAAGTAATAATTCATAAATATTGCAATTATAAATATTATGCTAATTTGCTAATATATGAATCTATTGTTACTAGCATTTTCTTAAAATTTAAATCTAATTGAATTTCATCCCTAACTTTTAAAATGCAGCCAGTGTTCAAGTATCCATGAAATAATTGTTAATTGTATACAAAAATTATTATTTTACATGAGTATATTTAATTAGTTACAAATAAATTGGTAGATGGATTAATATAATCAATAGAACATATATAAATACTAAATTAGCTGAATTTAAAGGCTCTTTTAACTAATATATTAATTTATCGATAATTTAGTATTAAATTAATAAAATTTACGAGACTCAACATTATTAATTTAGAAAGGTTTTACTGTACGTACTTTTGGATACAATGTTGTCTGGGCTCCACTTAGGATTTGGACTTTAAATGGGCTCAAGCCCAATCATGATGGCCACTTTAGAAAGGATGATAACGTTAGAATTTGCTCTAATAATATATCTGCCCAATTCCAATGTTGTCCCTACATAATTTGCTTTGATGACCAAAATATCCTTATGATACTGTTCTTCGTGTTCAGTAGTTGGTCGTTCTTTGCTTCTGATACTAATAGTCAGATCTCTCTTCGCTTCGCACCCCAAATCGGTAGCAACAGCGAGCAATGTCCCCTGATTCAGAGCAATCCGAGACTCAAAACGGATCACACGAACCGAAACCCGAGTCCGAACCTGAATCCGATCCGCCCAAACATCAAAACGGACCGCCTGAGCCTGAACCTGCGGCCGCCGTTCCCGATCATGGAATTTCCGATGTCGGAGAGGCGGGCGTAGAACCGCCTGATACGGAGGAAAATGAGCGATCATCCAATGCGGGAGAGGACGCGCCGCCGCCTAATGCGGAGGAGGAAGGTCGAGAAGGTGGTTCGAGGCTTGAGAGGCAGGAGGGTAATAGGACGTTTACTATGAGGGATTTGCTGAATGAGCTGAAGAACGGAGATTCGAATGAAGATGATGGAAGAGATGGTGATGATACGCCTCGTAGGTTAGTGAATTCGTGTGGGTATTATTGGTTGAGGAGAATTGTGTCGCGTTTTGATGTTTTTTTGAATGGTAGCTGTGGATTTGAAGATGTTTCTAGGCTACGACCGATTACGCAAGATCTTGCCCAAGTTATTATTGTGGCTAACTAAGATGCATCTTGCGACAATTTTGGTTTGCTTTAATGTGAATGCTGACGGCACTTTTGTACTTTTCCAGCCAACCAATGTCGGAGCAGCTAATTGAGCAGAATAATGCTGCGATGGAGCTGATTAGTAGTGTCACTGGTCTTGATCAGGAAGGCAGATCCCGCCAAAGGATTCTTACATTTGCTGCGCGGAGGTAGTGGAATTATCTTCAGCTCTGTACATGATGTTTTGAAATTACCATTACACGTTTCTCTACTCGTTTCGCGATGCATTAGATTTCACTCGTGATGTCTGCTGAGATACAGGACGACTCATTCTTATTTCCTATGGAGCGATTCTTTGGTTGAGATCGAAAAGTTGCATCGTGATTATGAAACATATAGTTTTTTTCATAGTTTCAGTAATGTGCGGCTAGTTAGTTAGAGGAAAAAAACTTAACACTTCCCACTTTCTCTTACATGTTCCCAGAATATATTTTTCATGTAGTTTCCAGTTGTATAAACCTTTCTCATGTCCAATCTTGAACGCCTTTACCATTACCATGCAGATATGCTACTGCGCTAGATAGAAATCCAGATGATTACGATGCATTATACAATTGGGCATTGGTTCTGCAGGTTTGAGCCATGGCACTTGAATTGTAGAATGATATCAGATTAAACATCATTCTAGTGTATGGTTTGTTGAATTTATCTGTTACTTTCTGAGCATGGGTTTGGAATCAAGTGTCGTTGTGACCAGAAGTTTCGAGTTCTCCAATGACATAATATCTTATTGGAGTAGTCAGATGCTTCCTCAGGCAACATGATGCTTACTTACACTGGAGATAAAATGTTAGCAACTCATGGAATGTCAATGGGTGTGCAGGAAAGTGCAGATAATGTGAGTCCAGAGTCCAGTTCTCCTTCCAAGGATGATTTGCTTGAAGAGGCCTGCAAAAAATATGAGGAGGCTACCCGTCTTTGCCCTACGCTTAATGATGTATGTGACAGTTGTCTGTTTGATCACATAGAGCACACAAACGTCTCATATGACCTATGGTATTATAATATATAGAGTGAGATCTTTCAACCCTATGCTGTGAAAGAAAGCTACATACCCATGGTCTAATGAAGCTTTTGGAAGTTTTAGGATAAATAGACCATGATGCCTTTGCTTGTCATCTTGTTCAATCTTCTTGCTGATACTGCATTTCGCTAATCTTCTTTGGGATGGAGTATCTCTCTGTTTGCATGGTGGCTAACTTTTTCAAAAACCTTTCAGGCTTACTATAATTGGGCTATCGCAATCTCAGATCGAGCGAAAATGCGAGGTCGAACAAAAGAAGCTGAGGAACTCTGGAAGCAGGTTCGTTCTCTTTTCAGTATTCTCTGAATGGTGGTCAGAGTTCTCAAAGTTCAAAATTCACGTGTTTATGATCAATCCGTACTTAATTACATACAATTCTGAGGATAAGTATGTACATTTGAAATGCCTCTCAGTAATAACAAACAGCGCTTAGGCACTTACTATGTGCACCGAAAAAGAGGTGGTCATCATATATCTTGCTGGATGTGGATGATTTTCATTCAATTAAATGTGGGTGTGTTAAGTGTGTGGTTGAGCATAATATTTACTATCGTTCTTTATTTGGAGAGATATTGTGCTGGACGATTAAGTGATAATGATAGTTGAGTCAAGCATCGTTGACTATGGACCAAGTCTCTGTTCAATTATATGATCTTGTTTTTGTTTCTTAATACTCAGGCAACAAAACACTACGAGAAGGCGGTCAAGCTTAATTGGAATAGTCCGCAGGTAGTACCTTCTTATTCCGTTGGTCCAAAGTATGCTAATTCCACATGCCCGTCCTTTCTGTTCTTGGATATTATTGGTTTTGATTGTTAATTATCTAACAATGCACTATATTACAGGCACTGAACAACTGGGGACTCGCTCTGCAGGTAATTTGACCATTGTTCCAATATTTCGTTTTCTCTTAATCCATTTACAATTGGATTATGTTTTGTAGATGGCACTTTTACACATTCTGTTTCGCATTTTACTATTCGTTTCCTATAATTTCCTTATAAAAATCAATTTCCCAGGAGCTTAGTGCAATTGTTCCAGTTCGTGAGAAACAGACCATAGTGAAAACAGCCATTAGTAAAGTAAGTTTTCATTTGACGAAGAGAAACTCATAGCCTTTGTTTTCCTGTTTTCTGAGACAAATCTAATCCCTTTTTTCTTTCTATGACTCTGTCTATAGTTCCGTGCCGCAATCCGATTGCAGTTTGACTTCCATAGGGCAATTTACAATCTGGGGACAGTTTTGGTTAGTTCGATACTTGTCCATCCTTTTAACATTGCTATTTTTCACTTACTGTCATTTGGAATGTTACCTTTTTGGCACTGGAAATAAATATTGAAACTGAAATTGATTAATATCATATAATACAAAATTTCCGCAGTATGGGTTAGCAGAAGATTTATCAAGAATCGGTGGACCCACAAATCCTAAGGAGATCTCTCCTGATGAATTATACAGCCAGTCTGCTATATATATTGCAGCTGCACACGCTCTAAAGCTCAATTATTCAGTAAGTTACCTTTTCTGTGAAAACGGGCCATCATTTTACTAGTCGCCGCGTTCCACAGCACATTACCATTTTCATACAAGCTTAGGTGTCTATATCATAGTCGAACTTTTACTGCCATGCCTATGTTTCACAAACGTTTTGCCGTTTTCTCCCATTATTCATGCGCTGCTTTGCTATTCAGGTTTACAGCAGTGCATTGAAGCTCGTCCGTTCTATGGTGAGTACACTGGTTTTTTTTTCCTATTTTCACATTCGATGCTGACTTTATTCTATTATCGAATGCATATTCAGATTATTATTCCCTTCTAATAGTTCAGTTTACTCGTATATTTCCAGCTTCCTCTGCCATATTTAAAACTCGGCTATCTTAATGCTCCGCCCGCTGGTAAACCACTCGCACCTCACAGCGATTGGAAGCACTCTCAGTTTGTACTGAATCACGAAGCACTCCTACAGGTAAAAAAAAGTGGATACATTTATTTCAATGTAATAGTACTTAAAAAAAAAAACGAGCCCAAAAAAACCGAGCCCACCTTTTCTGATGGCATTTATTATTGTTTTCTCTTCCTATTTTGTCGTCCCAGATAACCAAACCCGAGCAAAGATACCTATCGCAAAGCCTCTCTTCTAAATCCCTAGAAGAAGCTTCGGGGAAAGCTTCCATAAGAGTCAATGTCTCAGATATCATTTCTGTCTCAGCTTGCGCCGACCTCACACTGCCACCTGGCGCTGGCCTTTGCATTGACACAATTCACGGGCTAAACTAACAATAACCTACCCGTGAAAATACATTTATCATACTCGGTAGTCATGATTTTAGGGGGTGTTTGTTTCAGGTGATCCAACATTACGGTGATACGCACATCACGGTGATGTGGGTATCACCGGAATGTGGATCGAGGTGATATGTCATCAGTGTGTTTGTTTTAAGGTGATATTTCATTTTGTAGATCAACGTAATATTGAAGTATTCTGTTTGTTTAATCACTGTGATGTGTAGGGTGACGTTGTATAAATGTCATATTTGACCCTATACATATGACTTAAATAATGTGTTAAATTTTTTAACGTGATATTTTATGTGATAATCATTAATATATTAAAATATACATTTAATTTATAAGCATTATTTATATTTATACTTTTTTAAATATAAGTTCTAATATTTTTAAATAACTGAAATATTTTTAAAATTTAATTATGTTAATCATGTAATTATATTGATAATGTCATATAAAATAATAACGTTAAAATATGAGGAGTATTCTCGTTCATCAAAAAGTTAGATAGATCACCTCATCACCGTGATGTTGTATCACCTCGGTTTTTTTGGGTGATCTGAAATATGAAATATCACCACATTTTCATCACCTAGGTGATCTATCATTACGGTGATAGCATATATCGTCTCTCGTTTTTTTTTTTTTTTTTTGCGCCGTGAAGTGCAGAAATTCTTAGTTTTTTTTTTTCCGTTTATATGCATGAAAGGTCGCTGAGTCTTGGGAACTATTGGACGGCTGGCTCGATGCTATTAGGCTCGTTTACACCATCTACGCACGAGGTAAAACCGATGTCCTAGCTGGCATAATAACCTCGTAACTTAAAAATATACGTCCGCCGTGAATTTGTACAAATACATAAGGAAGACGGAGAAAAGAAGCAGCATCAAAACAGAAGAAATTTCTTGTGAAGTTGAGACTCTTTCCATCATCCATGTGTTGTTGGAAGCGGACAATTTTCAGGATTTGAAGACTTTTTTGTTCTGTATTATTTATTGTACGGTTGTTTGGTACTTATTACAGAGATTGTTCCCATAGTTGATAACCAACCTCGTGCAAGAAATTGAGAATCGCAAGTCCGTGTGAAGCACGCGTTTTTTCATGCCACAAAGACCACCGTCAATTTTCTTGTTGCCCAAAAACTTAGAATTAGCTGTACAAAAATGGATTTTAGGGTAAAGCTATTAATCAGGAATATCTATCTAATTAATTAAGCCATTAATCAGAACAAACAAACCTTTGAATCAATTATTATTATTTTAGGGTAAAGTATACCATACTTTATATGGAAACTACCATATATTATTTTTTTATCCGGTAAAACTTCCTTATATTTGTCTAAACTTAGCACCGCATTCCTTGCAAAAGACCACATGTGTTGTCCAAGATTCAGCATTTTTACCTCCCAATTAGGGAGTGGAAATACAAGAAGATCATAGTTAGACAAATCATGATGGTGTTTTGTGTTATTTACAAATCATAGGGGTTTTGATGCTTAGTTTTAAACTATGGATGAGTTATGTGCAATTCAGTCTTATTATTATAGGTAAGTGATGGTCATGAGAGCAAGTAGAGGTAAGGGTTCGATCAAACTTTAAATTCCTTGATTATCGCAGTCTGTGTTGACTGTAGGTACTACAAAGTATACACACGTCGGGCAAACAAGTCCAAGTGTGGTAGTTCATAGTCATAATGACTTCGAATAAACTTAGTTAAAGTGTGGTTACTAAGACGATGACGTTGTGCAAGGAAAAAAAAGAAATACAAATATAATAGCATATTTTTTTCCGGAAACGATAGCTTAAATATCATAAACAAAAGTACACGGGCTAAATAATCTAATAGGTCTCTCCATTAATATCAACATGGAATAGAAACAAGGCTCACATGGAGCATCAAACACACAACAAAAACGAGAAGCCGATAGAAAACTAAGATTCACTACACGAGAACTAAAGAACATATCACAAAAAAGGTTGTTAAGCCTAATCCACGACACTCTTCATTTTGCTCGGCCCATTGACTACGAATCTTGCCTTCATCGGAAAGGGCTCCACAGAGGGAGAAGAGGCTCCAACTAAGGGAGAAAGAGCTCCCGACCCGGAGGTGGCAACAACCGCAGGGTGGCAGCCGGCAGGGCGGCAGTCGGTGGCCGCAGGCAGAAAGCGCGCGGTGGAACCTCGGCTGACCACGGCACCCTCGGTCAGCGGAGACTCGTCGTGCAGACGGGAGGCGGAGGCAGGTGGGCGGCACCGGTGGCGGCAGGGGTGGGCGTCGATTTTTTTAATAATACGGACAGAACAAAAAAAACTTACAAACTAAAAGCTAACAAAGAGGAAGAGCTCCCCCTACCTCCATTAATGGAGGAGGGGGAGGAGGAAAAAGTGGCGGCTGGTTTTTTTGGTTGGGAGGAATTAGGGTTCTCTAGAGAGAAGGTCTTCGTTGAAGAGAGATACATACAAATATACTAGCATCTCCAACGGGTATCACATCTCTGTCAAATGAGACTCTATATTTAATATTAATATTGTGTTGATTAGCAGAGATACTCTAGATGCAGGTACAGACAATTTTCAACAAAAAATTGTGTTGTACTTTCTATTATGTATATTTTATTTAATAAAAAATAATTTAATTATATTTATATATTTGATGTCTTATAATAAAAAATTAAAAATAATGTTAATTTTCTTTTTTATTGATATTTTCAATTTAATTTAATATTATGTTACTTTTATAATTTCATTAATTTTAAATATTAGTTATTATAATTTATTGACTTTTTAGTTATTATAATATAAAGTTTATTATATGAATTTGATTTTTAGAGTAGAAATAGACTTGATGGGTTGGACTAAAAATTAGTATAGAAAATAGAGTTTATGTATTGAAATAAAAATTGTAGCAACTGTAACTTAGAATTAAGTGTATTTTTACGACCAGGATCGGGATTAAATAACCAAAATATAAACGCCAAGTATAGTCGAATAGGCAGCACGTTCCGCGTGGCCCATGGAGAGTCCCTGTTATTAATTGGGCCCATCCACGTGGCAGCATTCCTATCATCAGCTCATTGTATTGAAAAGCACACATTTTGTCATTACATCGCCTATGGTCAACGGATCTTGATCTCACAGACTAAAATTCCAATCACCGCAAAATTATTTATTAAAAATTAATTTGTAAATACAGAATGAAATAGATAAACAAAAAGATTAATTAGTATCGTTACTATCGTATTAATTCGTAGCATTTGGAGAGAGAGAGAGAGAGTATACTCAATACAGTCCATACCTGTGTAGACTCGACAATTTCTGAGCTGACCTCTCCTCGGACAAGCAAATTCGTTTAGCTTATTCGTTTGATTAATCTGAGGTAGACTGTTCCTATAATCGATACCTGCGCCGCTGTGCTGTGTTTGTTTGGGATTCGTGGTTTTGTTTAGTGTATGAATTCATCGTGAAAATGGGGAAAGTTTTCTCAGCAAATCATAATGATTACAAGCTACTTGAAGAAGTTGGACACGGTGCCAGCGCAACTGTGTACAGAGCGATCTATTTGCCGACCGATGAAGTTGTGGCGGTGAAGTGCTTGGATCTCGACAGATGCAATAGCAATCTGGTTCTCTTCCGAATTGTTTCAGCTTTTATATGATTTGTATATTTTTTTCTTTCCTTTTTCAAAGTAATCGACGTGTTTTTCTGGAACGTTGTGATTGAAGCGTCTGCCATGTGACATGATTCTGTGATCTATATGTTTTCAGATTGGTTTGACTTGCTGCTGTTTGGAGTTTCATGGAATTCAGCT
This sequence comes from Craterostigma plantagineum, assembly GCA_027422505.1. Classification (NCBI taxonomy): domain Eukaryota; kingdom Viridiplantae; phylum Streptophyta; class Magnoliopsida; order Lamiales; family Linderniaceae; genus Craterostigma; species Craterostigma plantagineum. The sequence continues at coordinate 7,486,549 of JAPQWV010000015.1, forward strand.
TAGTTTAGGTTGATTTATTTGTTTACTATCGGCCGGCTTTGTGTTTGTTACTGTGTAGGTTTATGCTCCAATTGCCTTCTGCCGAGTTTGAGTTCTGTGAATGTTTAGCTGCCTATGAAATTTTGGTGGAACTTTTTCAAGCTTATGTTGTCATTGATTTTCATCACGCTAAAGAGAATTGAAGGTGGGGCTGATTAGTGGCATTGATGCTGTTCGGTACCTGATGCACCAAGCTGAATTTTTTTTATTTGCTTCAGTACTAAAACATATTTATGTTCATTGAGGGAGATTAGGGATGGGGGTATAGTATATATTTATATATATTTTTTTCTGAAACCTGATGAATTATGGATTACCAAATTTCTTTCCTTTCGTATTGTTCACTGAGTAATAGGATCTCTCTCCATTAAGTGAAACCATTGCGTGCTTCTGCTTCACCGGAAAATTAAGTTATGCTGCAAAAAACTGGGAATTTTTTCTTACCATATCAACTGATGGATTATCTGGCATCTCATTTAAATTAGTTTTCTTCATTTTGCAGGATGATATTCGCAGAGAAGCACAAATGATGAGCTTAATCGATCATCCTAATATAATAAAAGCATACTGCTCGTTTGTTGTAGACCACTACCTTTGGGTGGTTATGCAGTATATGGCTGAAGGTTCTTGCCTCCACCTGATGAAGATAGCCTATCAAGAAGGATTTGACGAATCTGCCATTGGATCTATCTTGAAAGAAACTTTGAAGGCATTGGAGTACCTTCATCGACATGGTCACATCCATCGTGACGTAAAGGTTAGCCTACTTATTCAACTCTTCTTACGTTATTGGAATTACTGTGGTCATGCTTTCACATTTATGCTTTGTTGATTACTGATTTCCTACAATAAGCAAATTACAGTATGCTTGTCTGGGATTTTATTAATGCAGGCAGGAAATATTTTATTGGATAAGGATAGTGTGGTGAAGGTTGCTGACTTTGGTGTTTCTGCGTGCATGTTTGATAGAGGGGATAGACAGCGTTCAAGGAACACCTTTGTTGGGACTCCATGCTGGTAGTTTTCAGTTCCCTCTCTCTTTGGCTGTTAGTGTTCCATGGACAAGAACTAAAATTTCTTTTATATTGCTGTAAAGGATGGCACCGGAAGTATTGCAGCCTGGAACAGGATATGACTTCAAGTATGTCCAGCATTGTTTTCTCATATCTTTGTGGTTTAATGATGAATGTTTCAGGCCTTCATGAATGTCAGTAAACTGAAGAAAATTTATTGCACGCTTCAAAGAGAGATGCTAACGTTTATTAATAGTTTGAGATATAAATTGTTTGATCTTCTATTTAATTCTAGACTTTCACTTTGAAATATTTATGTTGCGCTTAAGTGTAGTTGCTAGTTGTTTGAGGGCTAGTTTCAATAGTTTGTGCTGTGGAATTTCGTGTAAGATCATATTCATCTTTTGGTGTTTGTAATGTATAGCTTTCTCTGTGAAACTTACATTACAGGGCTGACATATGGTCTTTTGGTATAACTGCACTAGAGTTGGCTCACGGGCATGCACCATTTTCTAAATATCCTCCTATGAAGGTACACAAATTTTGTTTCATTTGTCTAATCAGTGAGCTCTTCTGAGTTTTGTCACCTGATTCCAAATAGGTACTGCTTATGACAATACAAAATGCTCCTCCCGGTCTGGATTATGACCGTGATAAAAAGTTCTCTAAGGTATGATTAGTCGTATGATTTAGCATATGTTTTATTTGTTGTTCATTTTGCCACTGTTATACTGAGCTGTTTTCAAAATTTCAACAGTCTTTTAAAGAAATGGTTGCAATGTGCCTGGTGAAAGATCAAACAAAGAGACCGACTGCAGAAAAACTGTTAAAGCATTCTTTTTTCAAGAATGCCAAACCTCCTGAACTTTCTGTTAAGAAATTATTTGCTAATCTGCCTCCTTTGTGGAAGCGCGTGAAAGATATCCAGGTAATCATTGTGATTGACTAAATGATATTTGTGTCGCCCTCTATTCGCTCACGTACACCGTTGTTGACTGGATGCAGCTCAAAGACGAGGCACAGCTCGCGCTGAAAAGAATGCCTTCGGCTGAACAAGAAGCTATATCACAGGTTTGTTGATTGCAAGTTATTTTTTCTCTCTCTTCCTCTTGTATTTCCTGGAATGGCTAATATCTATTATGAACGTGGCCTTACAGAACCTCTTTATGCTCGGTTTGGTTGATTTGTTCATTGTTTATGTCTCTGTTTCTCACTTGAGGCCATTATTTGGCTTTTCAGAGTGAATATCAGCGAGGAGTAAGTGCATGGAACTTTGATATTGAAGATTTGAAGCACCAAGCATCTATGGTAATCGCATGGCATACATTTTCAGTTTTGTCTAATTTCAAGCAATATTAAGGCTTTATTAATTGTTAAATATGTTTCATCTTGGCAGATGCAAGATGATGACGAGATACGAGAAATCATGGAAGAAGACAATTTGAAACAAAAACTGACCTATAAGGTTATTAACCTTTTTTCGTGCATATTTGTTTATTATTTATGGATTTTCTTGTCTATGTCATTATGGTTATTCAATTTGGATCTGCATTATAAGTAATTGAGGAATGCCCGTGTCCACAGGATACATTTAATTCAGGGAAAAAATCAGTAAATTCACCATTTGATATTGGGAGGTATTGTTTATATTCATTTTATATATTACTTTCTTTTGTTGCTTGTTAAGCTTTTTCTCCTATCCTACTAGTGTCAATAAATATTTTGATCGCTTTTTCCTTTAGTACCCCTAAATACCGAAATTTTAATGATTCCGTCAGCGTATCGCTAAACTCTAATAATCGCAGTCTGAACAAGTTGTTTCTGTCCTGATTTCAGAGAAAAAGTAAGTGGTACTGAGGTTTCTGTAGTTGACACTCAGGCACGGTTGGGAAAGGAGCCTGAAAGTGATAAAACTGAGAGTGACAGTATTGGTGGTTCAACAGCTGAGTTGTCACCTGCATTAGTAGAAAAAGATACAGCACAAGCCAAGGCTACTAGACACAGGCCTCGTAAAAGTCAAAGTGGACCTCTCATTCCTGATATTGTGCTAGGTAATACGCTGACAGACAAAACACACAGCTCAGAAAGGTGAGTACTCTGATTGCCTGATCGGACCTACCGATCTTTTACATGTTTCTTTTTTTACTTTTAATGATCCTAATATGACACGATGAATCAGCATCATTCTTATACTTTCTACTTTTTTGTTCTTCTATTGTAATCACTCAGGAACTGATAATTTGTCACGGTTATGTTCTTTTTGGTTTACTTGTAACATTCAATTAGGAAATAGGCTTTTATTTTACGACTAACTTCTTAGATGTGCGCCAGCCCATAAGGCAGCAAATTTTTTTGTGCTTCAAGTTTTGTCTCTCCAGCACCACATTAGTAGTATAATCTCGGCAATTTTTCTGTTGGTTTTTTTTTTTTTTTTTTTCTCATGAATAGCTGTATACTGTACATTTATATTGAAGTTACCACGGCTTCATCAGGGCTGATATTGAAAACAACGTCGGCGCTGAGAGGCATCAATCTGTACGACGAGCACCCAGTTTTAGTGGGCCTCTTAACCTTCCCAACCGAGCTTCAGGAAACAGTCTTTCAGCTCCAATCAAGTCCACAGGAGGTGATCATCTATTTATACGTTTTCACCAGCTTAAAGCTCATCTGTTCATGTAAGATATTTGGAAGCACCTTACAATTCTACCAAATATTTTGTTTCAAGGGTTTAAAGATTCCTTTGAGGACAAACCAAAACCGAATTTGGTACAAAAAGGGCGATTCTCAGTAACATCAGAGAGTGTGGATCTCGTAAAGGTAGGCCACAAAGTTTTATGGCGTTCCTTTCCATTTAATTGGTTTTGCTGACTGCCTGACTCTAATAAAATATTATTAGGATATTCCTGTATCTACAGTGTCTCGCCGAAGCTCTCAGGTACTGGGCCAAGTAGAATCTTGATTGCTCCTAAAGTTAGAAAGGGTATTATAAATAATTCGATCTCATCTTATTTGCTGACTTGGTTCGTAGGGATCACCCTTGAGGAAATCTGCTAGCGTTGGAAGCTGGATATTTGACTCTAAGCAAGTGGTTGTTAAAAATTCTCTCATTTTTTTAAAAACTTTGTTGTCCCTTTGGTTATTTGTCTTCTGTTACTCCAAGCGAACCATCGCTTAGTTGCTTTGGCCAGTCGTCTGAAAGTTTCCCAATGCAGCCCAATACTCCGTTGCCAAAGGAAATTGGAACCAGTAATGTGCCCGCTTCAGTTCTAATGCCTCACCTGCAGAATCTGTTGCAACAAACATCAATTCAACAAGTAAGACATTTTCTTCGAAAACTATACTCAGCAGTTACGGCATAGTACCTGGTCACAGTTATCTCCACATTGTCGAATTCTAACCTATTGTCATTTTAAGTACAGGATCTCATCATGAATTTGTTGAGTAGCTTGCAACCTGTCGAAGTAGAAAATGGTGCGTTTTCAATCACACATCTTTAAATTTGCAAGAAAAGAAATTAGTGGATTAATTGAGGTTTTTGTACCTGTTGCAGCTCCTCCACCAGGGAAATTGCCTCCTTTACCTCGCGGTTCAGAAAGCAATGGAAATGTAAAATCATATATCAGATACACTGTGAATGATTACTCCATTTGCATCTGTATTATGTGAAGAAAAGAAGAATAAAGTTGTACGTCCCTAATTTTTATGTGACCGCAGGTTGAATCAAATGTATCCGAAAGGGAACGGCTGCTGATGATGAAGATTACTGAACTTCAAGCGAGGTGCTTCTCAATTATCAACTTACTAAGATTACACTGTGCATACTTTAAGCAGTTTACTCCTTGTGTGGTTTCTCTTTTCCTTGTCATAAAAACTTCATCTTCTCTGCGTTAGTTTATTTTTTTTATAAAGATCTTTGATCATTATTATCACATCTCATCTACTACAGGATGATTAGCTTGAATGATGAATTAAATGCGGAAAGACAGAAGTACAAGCAGGTGAGCTTACGATTCCATCTATAGCTACTTCAAATCATATTCTATATCTGTAGATGTGAGCGAATTTCATCTCGTGCTTATTACAAAAAAAAAATAAAATCGAGCTTTATCTCTTCTATCTAATCTGATACATTTTTCGCCGCTGGCAGTTGCAACAGAGATTAAACTCTGCCTCGGCTCGTGAGCAAAATGGAGCTCGATGACACGAAAATTTTGCTGTTCATTACGAAAAAACTGCGTACGTTGAAACTTGTAAATTCTGGGTGAGTGAGGAGTCTTATCATACTTAGATAAACAGTAAATGCTACGCTCCGTTAGCTATCTCTATCTACCAAGTCATTCTTTTTTTCTTACCATTGACAGGCGGAAAATGTAGAAGCAGACAACGTTGTTCATACGTCGGGAAACAATGTTCGTCTGTACTGATCAGTTGTAGTCTCGGTTCTGAAGTTCCGAAGGCTTCGGCATGTTTCGAAATTGAATCACAGAATATAATGAGATGGTAATAATTAAAAAAGTATTTATTATGTTGGTTGGTTAAATATAGTTCCGATTTGTGCACAGATGAGATGGTGTTGTGACATTAAGGTCTTCCTTACTTTTTTTGTTATTATTATTTAGTCGTACGTTATGGCTAAATGATAGGTGACCACAGGGACATGTAATTTGTATTATGTATCAAAAGCCTCGAGTCTCGACGTTTTATTTTTAATTGGACGCTCGTAATTATGATTATCTATACTCTTTTATTACTTAGGCTGGTTTAACCGTATGTATGGTTTGTTAATTAAAATAAATTAAAAATAATAATATAAAATTAAAAAATCATCCACTACATTGCTTTTTGATGTATAGCTAACGCATATGAGTGTATAAAGTAGACTGTATTATTTATCTGTTCTGATTTGTGATGTGACTATGTGAGCAAGTAAATAGGAGTTTTTAATGTTTAGTTATATTGAGTTATTTTCTGCATTGTGATAGTAATAAATCAACCTGCACATATGGTTTCAATTAAGAAAGAAAAATAATCTATATATATAAAAGTTGGATGGCATCTTTCCTGATCTGACACGTGTGCAACGGAGTCCCTCCCATCCAATCATATTGCGCGGATCAAATTCTGATTATTATTCTGAGTTTATGTTGGTAGATTCCGACTGGAATTTGTATAGAATTGCTGATGTGGCGTTGTAGGAATGATTCTATACTTTTTTTGGGCGATTGCACTATATAATACGCTATTCTGTCGCCGGAGATATTAATGATGATACATTAATTTGCCAATAATCATGATTCATTAATGTTTCGTATGTGTGACTGTTACAGTCTTGCATTTATACATTCATTCTTTTAATGGTCTGACAGGTGTACGGTCATATGATTGATAAATGCGTTGTATATGGTATACCTATTAATGAGAGCTCCTCCAACCAATAAAATTGCTCGGATTATTTTTAATTATTTTTCTGTAATTTTTTTGTTTAAATGAGATGCATTTGATTCCTTTTTTTAGCAGTCATGCGTTTATACGTGCAAGACACTATTTAGAAATGAAAAGACATTTTATATATTCAATAATGCACAGAAAACGAACAGACACATCAAAGGAAACGCATCTTCAATTAGCCTTACCTATGAAGCAAAATAGTAGTCGGCCATGTGTAGTACCCGAGTCCCGTAAGTGAGCCGGTCAATAAATATGCATACATATTATATGTCTACATGACTGCATATTACGTGCTTATTTAATTGTGTGCTATAATGAAAATCTAACTTAGTAGAAATTAAGTTGAGACTTAGGAGAAATTTTATAGAAGGTACATAGTTTTCGGTGTGAACTAGTTACAAGGGAATTAAGGGTTTTGAAGTATATAGATCACGAAAATAAAGACTTTTTATATGAATTTTTCTAATAATAAATTAGAATAAGAGGCGAGATAGGACTTAGAATTCTTATATATGACTCAATAACTTAATTAGGAGGGAAATGAAAATAATGATAAAATAAGAAGTCTTGTTAGGAAGAAACTCTCGAAGACCTAAAATTATTTATATCAATTACTTACCTACGAGGGAATGATTTATAATATAATAACGATTGTTAGTTAGTCAAGGATAAGTATTAATAAAGTATCCATCCTTGTTATTTGTTATGTCTCACACGCTGTATAGTTGGAATAAAAAGAGAGAAACTTATTCATATCACAAAAGAAATTCACGAGAATATAGTATAACGAAGAAAGAAGAATCAGAACTGATTGAGCTGAGCTGAGGAAAGGGGTATAATTCTTATCATAACTATGTATTTTTATATCTTCACGTGTAGTAGAGAATATTAAACACAAAAGGTTACATCTATGCTTAGGGTTTGTATAGATTTAATCTCGAAGGGTTTTAAGAATGAATTCTTATAGTCACGTTTTAGGAAGCTTGAATTGTAGTAAGTATAATTCTTTTACTATTTTTTGTTTTTATTCTAATAGTAGCATGCTCCAAGAATTTTATAAGCACGAAAGTATTATGTGCTAGGGTTTTGTATAAATTCTAGTTTTAAGAATAAAACTTGTTAAAGTTCTTGTGATATTCAAACGGTTCTTGGAAAAGATAGTATTTGATTGAAGGTTTCTAGCATTTAATAATAAAACTGTTTATAGCTTCACTAAGGATCGCAAGGGGTGAACTAGGGTAAGGCACGAATCATTAGCAAAAATAAACTTTGCGAATCTAAAACTTCACGAATTATTAAACGAGAGAATAACACAAATAGTGTTATTTTCAATAGTGCTGTTACAAAACTAGATAACTTTCTCACCATATTACAAAATTAATAAACTTTTTCAATTTAATTATTAAAATTTTCAGTTTTCACCACAAATCTTTTTAATATTATTTTTTTCATCATAATTATCATAAATTCTCAACATAATTATCAATAATTATGTTTCTAACCAAAATCTTTCTTAACACTTCCATAAACTATAAAATCTCATATTTCCATCATAGTAATTCAATACTAAGATTTAATATCGAATATATTAATAAGAAAATGAGATCCAAATAAAACATAAGTCAAAATCAGTAAGAAATATAATCCATTTTATATTGTAATAACTTGATATATGCAAAGAACGAAGATAGACCGCCTGAAAAAAGAATGAGACTTATGGCCTGAAAGCGTTCACCTTTTATATAGTTGTTGGGATAGAAAAGCTACAAAACATTCTGTTCGTCCATACAACACAGTTACTATGACCGCGGCTATTATTACTCCAGTTAAGCCAGGTCGTCGTCCTCGAGTTCACCATGTCAATCTCAAAGACCGTTCTTGTACGTGTGGCAATTGGTTAGTTTGCAAGATTCCATGTTCACATGCAATGCAAGTAAGGAAACAATAATAATTATTATTATATTGTTGTTATTAATATTATTATTATTGTAGTAGTTGTTGTATAATTTCTGTTGCTATATTTTCTTTCAGGTTTGCAAGCATTTTAAAGTCGATCCACGTGAATATGTTCCAGATATTAGAATTGAGATTTTGGAGACAACATATTTTTATCGGTTTGAGTGTCCATTAGAGGAGTCATGTTTGGAATGTTCCTTTTCATCTAGTACATAATCCTTATTTACGTCCACATAGAAAGGTCGGACGTAAGCGATCACGAAGATATCCATGTGAAATGTATCGAATATCTCACACGAAAAACGCAAGAAAAAACTATGATGAGTTGTGATAAAAGAAGTTGATTTTTGTTGAATAATAGTTATTTGAATGTCTATGGATTATTACAAGTTTTCTTGAGTTTTTTTTGTTTGTCAATGCTATGTCAAGATGAAGAATGTCATGTATGACTGATTTCCGATGGTAAATGAAAAAAAGATAATGAGTAAAAAACTTTGGGGGTTAAAATAGAATAAAGAGGAACTGTTTTACTTATTTGAAATAATAATAGAGAAAAAGTAATATTAAAAAGATTTGAGGTGAATACTGAAAATAATATTAGTATAAATTGAAAAAGTTGATTACTTTTGTAACTGGGTGAAAAAGTTATCTAATTTTGTAATAGCATATTAAAAATAACACTATTTATGTTAATCTTTGGCCTAAAGTCACATCACGAATTGGAAGTTTGTCAATAGGGGATTTTGCTTCAATTGTGAGGAGAATAAGACCACACGTGGCTAAGTGAGTGTATGAGTCATGCAAGGAATGGCACGACCTACGAGTTAGAAATGAACTATACGAATTGATGTTAGGTGACGAATTAAATTGGCAAAATAGGTATATGAAATAACAACTTACGAATTGAACCATATGTGGCGAATCCTACTTGGCGAAGTAGGTGAGATTAGGGGGGTTTGGATAAATTAAAGTGATGTTTGGTTGGAATCTTTATTTAAAGGGAAGATTTAAATAATACCCTATTAATACTTCCCATAAGGTATTAAATAAATCAGCCCCCACCCCTACCTTTATTTAATACCAAACTCATCGGACAACTTTACCCTTTATTTTAATATTTATTCACTACTTTACCCTTTTTACTAATCGGATCTTCTAAAACCAAATTTCTTTTTCCTTTCATCTTCATCATCATCCCAACCTCACTCACCCACCATAATCGATTCACCGGAGATCGTTTCCGGCAAGTATCACGTCGTCGGCGAGGCACCTCCATCAACATCGACCACTGGAGACCGTCCTAGCGACGAGAAAAGCCCCACACACCCAATTGAAGCTTGAAAGGTATGCTTATTTCTTAAACCTAAATTCTCACTGAGTTTGATCATCTCTGGCGAAGTATCGAATTGGTGCCATGTTTCTCCATAGCCATGCTTGGTCGTCGTGAAGCTTTAAAAGCCCAGCACCTTAAAGAAAAGAAAACAAACATCAAAATTACTGTTTAAAAGAAGGAACAAGTAATATCTCTCTCTGTAAAACTATCTTCTTCTCATCAAAAGAATCAATCATCACGTTCTTTCCTATAATAAAATCGATTTGTGGACCAATTCTCATTGTCTGAGTGGACTAATTTAGATTCTTGGGCCAATTCTCAGTCCCATCATTGCTCTCAACGTTGTGTTCCTTTTTTTTTTTCAGTGATCGCAGTAACGGGTTATGTGTTAAATACAATCTTATTTATGATTTAGTGAATGACAGCCGATTCAAAATTTTGTTTGAATATAACTTTTCTTCTTCATGGAACTATGTTGTGTTTATCAGAAAATCATCAGATCAGTAGTTCAGATTTGGAATGAAACCTATTTGATGCCTTTCGTACACTGATGCATTTCATGTTTGACTGGTTTCATCGAAAATTGACTATGCATGACGATATGTATTCTCTTTCTTTTCTTCAAATTGCCAAACATGTAGGTGTTTGATTCCAAATGGGCTCCAAAGATGATGACGTTGCTGCAATTATGATTCTTGGGTTGTTAGCCAATCATTTATATATGCTGCAGTTTGCTATATATGTTTATCGGAGGAGAATGAATTGCAAAAAGCGAAAAGAGCCGTGTATCTATTCTATGTATGAAAGGATGCCAAAGCAAGTTGATTACTTGAAAAATTTAATATCAGATGTTCGTAATACTTCACAAGAAAACTTGAGGATTAGTAGAGATGTATTTGGACGATTATGCATTCTTCTTGAGAACTGTGGAGGTCTGCAACCTTCCAAACACCTACAAGTGTCTGAAATGGTGGCAATATTCCTTGGCATATTAGCGCATCATAAAAAAAAGAGAACAGAAGTTTCAGTTTACTAGATCTACTTGGACAATTAGTATGCATTTCAACTCTGTACTTGATGCGGTTCTTAGACTTCATGAGAAATTATTGGCCAAACTGCATGCCATTAATGATGAAAATATTTTCAGGTATTGGTTTCGATTTGTGAATTAATTAAAAAATTTATTGATTTAATGGCAAGCACTAACTTTGTCTTTCTTTCTTATGTAAGAATTGCTTGGGAGCCTTAGATGGATCATACATCGATGTTACAATGAAGTCAAAGGATATTCCACGATATAGAAATCGGAAGGGACAAATTACAACAAATGTCTTGGGAGTGTGTGATGAAGATATGAAAATTATCTATTTATTGGCAGGCTGGGAAGGTTCAGTTGCAGATGGACGCGTGCTTCGAGATGCTCTTTCACGAACAAATGAGTTTCGTGTTCGTAAAGGTAAGTTACATGCAGATGAAATATAGATAGTGCATGATGCCTGCTTTAGATTATTTTTTTTAATACAGGGTGTTACTATTTAGCCGATAATGGATACACCAATAGCGAGGGGTTTTTAACTCCGTATAGGGGTGTTCGCTATCATTTGTAGGATTGGGGTGTTCAAACTCTCAAAATGAAAGAGAATATTTTAACATGAGACATGCAAAAGCTAGAAATGTGATCGAGAGAACTTGGGGTTTGATGAAAAAGCGATGGGGTATATTACGGAGCCCTTCTTTTTATCCGATAATAAAGCAGAATAAAATTGTCATAGCGTGTGCATTACTTCACAATTTCATACGGATGGAAATGGATGTTGACCCATGGGAGGGGGAGGTGCCCGAAGGATATCAAGAAGATGAAGAAAATGGGGATGAAACTGATGCTCAATTCGTCACTTCAATTGAAACATCTACTGAATGGACATCTTGGCGAGATAATATGGCAATGACCATGTATCTTGAGTGGCTGAATGGTTGAAGGAAAGTGTACTGTTTTCCTTATTGCAGTTATTTGCTATTTGTCTTATTTGCGTTGTAGTTTCTTTATATGTATTGTGATTTCTTATGAGAATAAAAAGGAACTGGATTATTGTGCTTGAAGGTGCATCGTTCGTGTTATGGTGAATAGTTTCTTTGGCATGTAAAAAGAAAACACAAAGGAAAATATATTTGTGGTTTCTTGTCGTAGCATACAAACGAACTTGCCATCAGCATCAAGTGCAATGTAGACATGCTAATTACACTTTGTTATAACATCGATGGTACATAATATTTTTTCACAAATATCATATTCTGTCATATTGACACTGATGTTACACCATATCAATTTTCTTTGAAGAAATCTAATCAACATAAAAAACATGACATGTTAATAAAAAACACCATATTTATTAGTTCATCCAAACAAGAATTATTGATAACCGAAGAAGAATAAAAATAGCACAAAACAAGACCTAAACCGAACAAGGAACAAAAAACATCTAAATGCGACCTCTGGCCATGCTCTTAACTAGTTCCAAGCGCTCAACTTCAGTCATGGCCAGAAAAATCTGTAGTTTTCCGGGATTGTTAATAATGGCATCAGATACATCGAACAACTGCATTGGTGACAAGTTCAAAGACATATTCTTTATCATTGCAGCAGCCTTCCTTTGATTTTCTGCATCTGTTCCAATTCTCGACACTCCTTCCATTAATATTTTAGTCGTGTCACGGGATATATCTCTCATTTCATTAATGAAATCTTGATCTTCAAGCATTTGTCGCTTCCTTTTACCTTGCTTCTTCGATTTCTGTTCGCTATCAAGTGAAGAATGACCATCGAATATAGGTGACTCACCACGAGGTCTAGGGAGGTTATGCACACTTGGAATTTCTTCAGCCTGCGTGGTCAATATCTCGTCATCTACTCCTTTTTCATCAGTAATTCCAATTGCATTTTCTCCTGTAGCTCGATCCTTTCCAAAAATCTCACACCAATCTTCGTACATTGGCCATGTTTTGTGTCTATAGCCTTGTATAATTTTGGAGATTGCTGCAAAAAAAAAATTAAAATAAATGAAATGAAGTACATATATTGTATTTGAAATATGATTGACTATGTTAAATTAATATAATTAACCTCTCTTATCTCGTTCCAGAGGTCATCAGTAGCATCAATCATTTTTTTTTGTCCGACTTGAAACCGGTCCCCGACTTATTGAGCATGTCCTGCAACATGTAATAATCCTTCTTCCACGTTTTTGTCTTTGACCCAATGTGAGGAAAAGCTTTGATATTAGTATTTGGCAAATACTTCCGTAACGTCTTCTCCAACATATGGTGAAACCCAAGTTTGAAGCCATTTTCACTCCTCCATCCATCTGTGATGATTTCTTAAAAAGCGAAAATAAGCATTCTCCTCCTCTAAAAGCCACGAGCGTTTGGTGTTATTCTTAGCCCCTTCCATGCTGTCATAATTTTTTGGAAGAAAAACGAAGCATGTCATCGTTATTATGCGTGTAAATATGAAAAACAAAACAATAAATAATTGATGTGAGCATGGAACGACAAATAAAGTATTCATTATACAATTGAATACAACTAACAAACAGCAATTGATGTGAGCATAGAACGATTGTATTGATAATACAATTGAATACAAACGAACGAACACCAAGTTGAAAACAAACAAACGACACCAAGTTGAAAACAAACACCAAGTTGAAAACAAACGAACGAACACCAAGTTGAAAACAAACAAACAAACAGAAAGAAATATAATTAAAATAGGCTGCATCAAAGGTGAATAAAAAAATGAGAACCTGCGCAGATGAGTGGCTATTGGCGTGCGGACGGTAAAAAACCCTAACGATGAGGTGAGGTTTATATTTTAAATTCAGAGGGTAAAGTTGTAATTGAAATTAACTAAACCTAATACCATCTAAATTTATCCACCAAACACATCCGAAATTATTATTTAAATCCATCAACCAAACACATCAAATAACTCATACCCTCTCTTATATAAACCCAACTAAAACTAATACTGCCTAAACCCATCCTCCCTACCAAACGGGAATTGAATCGTCGCTTGGTTCACATCTATAAATGAGGTAAGCAATTACCACATTGGTTCAAGTTTGATTGCCTATAAATAGGCTTCACAGCATCAAACGAAAGCATCCCATCAGAGAGAAGAAAAAGAGATTGAGAGTAGAGAAAATAATAGAGAGTTTGTCGGTATTTTCTCCGACTATAAAGAGAGAAGTTAAGGGTTTTCTCCTTTATAGATTGAGAGGTTGTAACTCCTATATTTTTCCTATAGTGGATTCTTCTTCCTTGCCCGTGGTTTTTACCCCGATTTGTTTGGGGATTTCCACGTTAAATCTCGATGTCCACATTTTATCTTTAATTACCCAAATATTAGCCGCAATATTATTCGATCGGGTCCGCTGCCACGCCAACAATTGGTATCAGAGCCTAGCTTGGGTTTTATATATTTATTTATCGTATGCTCTGTGGTTGCCACTAACGTGGACCCTCCACATCAGAAAATAATAAATATTATACTGCCCTTGTTACGGTGACGAAAAAGTCGGGACGAGTTCAATAATTATCTGCTGCAACCCCGTCGGAGGTATCGCTCACGACTGAGCAGAAATTATGGCGGCCAAGTTTGATATGGGAAAGTTCAACGGGAGAAATTTCTCACTGTGGAAATTAAAGATAAAGGCGATCATGCGAAAGGACGGCTGTCTGGAAGCTATCGATGGAAAACCAGCTACAGTGACAGACGACAAGAAATGGAACGAGATGGACGGGAGCGCTGTCGCAAATCTGCATCTGGCACTAGCAGATGAGATATTGTCCAGCGTTGAAGAAAAGAAAACGGCAAAGGAGATTTGGGACCATCTAACAAATCTGTACGAGCCGACGTCGTTACACAACAAAATTTTCTTGAAAAGAAAATTGTTCACCTTGAGAATGTCTGAATCTACTTCGGTGACCGAGCATCTCAACGTCTTGAATACTCTATTTTCCCAGCTAACATCGTTGGGGTATAAAACGGAGGATAAAGAACGTGCGGAAATTCTACTTCAAAGTCTGCCTGATTCGAATGATCAACTCATCATCAACTTGACGAACAACGCGAAAGTTCTGGTCTTCAATAACCTCGCGGCCGCTATTCTCGAAGAAGAAAATCGGCGAAAGAACAAGGAGGACCAGCAAGTAGGCTCGCAACAGGTCGAAGCTTTGACGGTGATGAGAGGGAGATCAACGGAACGTGGTTCAAGTGGGGGTCACATCCAAGGCAGGGGAAAATCAAGAAGTAAGAAAAAAGATATGAAATGCTACCATTGTGGAAAGAAGGGTCACTTGAAGAAGGATTGTTGGAGCCTGAAGAATTCCAATCCTCAAGGAAATCTGGCGAACGCGTCAGGTGGAGACGTATTGTGTAGCGAAGCAGCTATCTCAACGGAGAGCAGGAAGGCCTATGATGAGATATGGCTTCTTGACTCGGGCGCAACTTACCATATGACCTCTCGAAGAGACTGGTTCAACCACTACGAACCTATCTTAGGAGGATCTGTGTACAGTTGCAAAGATAATGCCTTAAAGATCGTAGGCGTTGGAACCGTGAGGTTGAAGTTGCACGACGGTACAGTTTGCACTATTCAAGGAGTGCGACACGTGGAAGGTCTAAAGAAGAATTTATTGTCTGTGGGACAGCTCGATGATCTTGGCTGTGAAATCAAAGTTCGGGAAGGAATAATGAAAATATTCCGTGGAGCACTTGTTGTCATGAAAGGTGAAAAGGTCGCTGCAAATTTGTATATGCTGTTGGGAGAGACGGTGCAAGAAGGGGAAGCGTCTGTAGCTTCGGGAAATTCAACCGAAAGATCTACTATGCTGTGGCATCAAAAGCTTGGGCATATGTCGGAACAAGGAATGAAAATTCTTGCGGGCCAGAATCTACTTCCGGGTCTCACGAAGGTGTCACTACCATTCTGTGAGCATTGCGTAGCAAACAAGCATCATTGGTTACAATTCAACACATCAAATTCTAGAAGCATCTACGAACCTATGACCTCTCGAAGAGACTGGTTCAACCACTACGAACCTATCTTAGGAGGATCTATGTACAGTTGCGAAGATAATGCCTTAAAGATCGTAGGCGTTGGAACCGTGAGGTTGAAGTTGCATGACGGTACAGTTCGCACTATTCAAAGAGTGCGACACGTGGAAGGTCTAAAGAAGAATTTATTGTCTGTGGGACAGCTCGATGATCTTGGCTGTGAAATCAAAGTTCGGGAAGGAATAATAAAAATATTCCGTGGAGCACTTGTTGTCATGAAAGGTGAAAAGGTCGCTGCAAATTTGTATATGCTGTTGGGAGAGACGGTGCAAGAAGGGGAAGCGTTTGTAGCTTCGGGAAATTCAACCGAAAGATCTACTATGCTGTGGCATCAAAAGCTTGGGCATATGTCGGAACAAGGAATGAAAATTCTTGCGGGCCAGAATCTACTTCCGGGTCTCACGAAGGAGTCACTACCATTCTGTGAGCATTGCGTAGCAAACAAGCAGCATTGGTTACAATTCAACACATCAAATTCTAGAAGCATCTACGAACCTATGACCTCTCGAAGAGACTGGTTCAACCACTACGAACCTATCTTAGGAGGATCTATGTACAGTTGCGAAGATAATGCCTTAAAGATCGTAGGCGTTGGAACCGTGAGGTTGAAGTTGCATGACGGTACAGTTCGCACTATTCAAGGAGTGCGACACGTGGAAGGTCTAAAGAAGAATTTATTGTCTGTGGGACAGCTCGATGATCTTGGCTGTGAAATCAAAGTTCGGGAAGGAATAATGAAAATATTCCGTGGAGCACTTGTTGTCATGAAAGGTGAAAAGGTCGCTGCAAATTTGTATATGCTGTTGGGAGAGACGGTGCAAGAAGGGGAAGCGTCTGTAGCTTCGGGAAATTCAACCGAAAGATCTACTATGCTGTGGCATCAAAAGCTTGGGCATATGTCGGAACAAGGAATGAAAATTCTTGCTGGCCAGAATCTACTTCCGGGTCTCACGAAGGTGTCACTACCATTCTGTGAGCATTGCGTAGCAAACAAGCAGCATCGGCTACAATTCAACACATCAAATTCTAGAAGCAACAATATTCTAGAATTGGTTCATTCTGATGTATGACAGTCACCAGTTTCATCCCGAGGAGGAGGGAAGTACTTCGTGTCTTTCATCGATGATTACTCCAGGAGATGTTGGGTGTATATCATCAAGAGGAAGGGAGATGCGTTCGTTACCTTCAAGAATTTCAAGGCTCGGGTCGAACTTGATACAGGAAAGAAGATCAAATGTTTTAGGACTGATAATGGAGGAGAATATACTGGCAAGGATTTTGATAGCTTTTGCAAGAGGGGAAGGCATCAAAAGGCACTACACTACGGCGTATACTCCACAACACAATGGAGTGGCGGAGCGGATGAATAGGACTCTGTTGGAAAGAACAAGAGCCATGTTGGGAGCTGCAGGTCTGGATAAATCATACTAGGCAGAAGCAGTCAACACCGCCTGCTACGTGATCAATCGATCACCTTCAACGGCAATTGATCAGAAGACGCCGATGGAGATGTGGACCGGGAAGCCAACGGATTATTCCAAACTCTTTTTTTTTAGGTAACCGGGGAAAGCCGATGGTGAAACCCCGGGGCCGGCCCACTACCTGCTAAACGGGCCGACCAGGTCAATCGCACATGTCTGGGCCCATGTGGGCAGGCCTGGAGAAATGTCACAGGGTGGAGGTTCGAACCCAGGACATCTCCCAACATGACTCCAGGCACCTCCCCCTCAACCAGTAGAGCTAAGGGCTCATCGGCATTATTCCAAACTCCATGTATTTGGAAGTCATGTGTACGTGATGTACAATGCCCAAGAAACTACGAAGCTGGATCCGAATTCCAGAAAGTGTTTGTTCTTGGGGTATGCTGATGGTGTGAAGGGGTATCGCCTGTGGGATCCCACTGCCCACAAGGTTGTCATCAGCAGGGAGGTTATCTTCTTAGAAGATAAACTAATCGGAGAAAATGATAGCACTACAAAGGAGCGCTCAGAAACTACGACGATTCAGGTGGAAGGGAAGTCTATGGAACAAGATTCTTCTGAAGCAGCACCGGGGCACGAGGAAGGGCCAGGCGAATCTTCAGAGCCAGGACTTAGAAGGGGCACACGGAAAAGAGCCACACCATCCTGGCATGAAGATTACGATTTGGACAGTAACGTTGCATACTGCCTTCTACCTGATGATGGAGAGCCATCAACTCTTCAAGAAACAGTTCAGATGCAGATCAATGGTTGGCGGCAATGCAAGAAGAAATGGAAGCTCTACGGAAAAATAAGACTTGGGAGCTGGTGCCACTACCGAACGGCAGAAAGGCAATCGGCAATAAATGGGTCTTTAAGATCAAGCGAAACAGCGATGATCAAGTAGAGAGGTTTCGTGCACGATTGGTGGTTAAAGGCTATGCTCAGAAAGAAGGCATCGACTTCAACGAGATATTCTCACCTGTGGTTCGACTAACGACTGTTCGGGTACTCCTGGCGATATGTGCTACATTCGACCTACATATAGAGTAACTAGATGTGAAGACAGCTTTTCTTCATGGAGATCTTGAAGAAGAGATTTATATGCTCCAGCCGGAAGGTTTTGAAGACAAAGAAAAACGGAACTTGGTTTGCAGGTTGAACAAATCTCTATACGGTCTCAAACAGGCGCCGAGGTGTTGGTATAAGAGATTTGATTCCTTCATCATGAGCCTTGGATACAGCAGATTGAATGCAGACCCTTGTGCATATTTCAAGAGGTTTGGTGAAAGTGATTTCATCATATTACTGTTGTATGTTGACGACATGTTGGTAGCAGGCCCCAACAAAGATCGTGTTGAAGAACTCAAGGCACAGTTGGCTAGGAAATTTGAAATGAAGGACTTGGGACCAGCAAACAAGATTCTAGGGATGCAAATTTGCCGAGACAGAAATAACAAGAAGATTTGGCTTTCGTAGAAGAGTTATATGAGGAAGGTCTTGCGACGCTTCAATATGCAAGATTGTAAGCCAAATTCTACCCCACTTCTTGTTAATTTTAAATTATCCTCAAGTATGAGTCCTAGCAGTGAAGAAGGGAGGATGGAAATGTCTCGAGTACCGTATGCATCAGCGGTGGGAAGTCTTATGTTCGCGATGATTTGTACACGGCCAGACATTGCCCATGCAGTGGGAGTAGAAAGTCGGTTCATGGCGAATCCGGGCAAAGAGCATTGGAGCGCAGTGAAGAGGATCCTACGATATATCAGATGAACCTCTGATGTTGCATTATGTTACGGGGAAGCAGACTTTACTGTCAGAGGGTATGTTGACTCTGATTATGCAGGTGATCTTGACAAGAGCAAATCTACCACGGGATATGTGTTCACTCTTACTGGCGGAGCCGTAAGCTGGGTATCAAAACTTCAGTGCGTTGTCGCGACGTCAACAACTGAAGCTGAATATGTTGCAGCTACGCAGGCAAGTAAAGAGGCGGTATGGTTGAAAATGATCATGGAAGAACTCGGGCACGGACAGGAGAATATTCCTCTGTTCTGTGACAGTCAGAGTGCCTTGCATCTTGCAAGGAATCCAGCTTTTCATTCCAGGTCAAAACACATACGAGTCGAGTATCACTTCGTTCGTGAGAAAGTGGAAGAGGGCACGGTAGATATGCAGAAAATTCATATGAAAGACAACCTAGCAGATTTCTTGACGAAAGCGGTCAACACTGACAAGTTCGTTTGGTGTCGTTCCTTGAGTGGCCTAGTGGAGACGTAAGCAACATGAAAGGTAAGGAATAAAGAATGGTGTGAAGATCCGATTGATCCTCAATCAAATCTTCAAGTGGGAGATTGTCAGACTATGCGGCTATGACAAGTCAAAAGAAAAAATAAAAATGATCACATGGGAATTGAATTGTCGCTTGGTTCACATCTATAAATGAGGTAAGCAATTACCTCATTGGTTCAAGTTTGATTGCCTATAAATAGGCTTCACAGCATCAAACGAAAGCATCCCATCAGAGAGAAGAAAAAGAGATTGAGAGTAGAGAAAATAATAGAGAGTTTGTCGGTATTTTCTCCGACTATAAAGAGAGAAGTTAAGGGTTTTTTCCTTTATAGATTGAGAGGTTGTAACTCATATATTTTTCCTATAGTGGATTCTTCTTCCTTGCCCGTGGTTTTTACCCCGATTTGTTTGGGGATTTCCACGTTAAACAGATAGTATACTGACATATTAAATATTTTTTAGTTTGGGGATTTGTTTGGGGACTTCCACTTACCCCGATTTGTTTGGGGATTTTCACAAAATTAGTTTGTTTCTCCTATATTTTTTAAATAGCAACTGGATCGATATTATTTTATATTTAATACTACTTCAATATTTAGGAATTTGGGAACTTAGACAGATAAACAAACTAGATAGTATACTGACATATTAATTTTGTGCGAAGGATGGAATTTCACCGGATTACTAGCATAATCTGCGGACGACAGGTAAGTGGAAGTCTCAACTACAACACATAATTTTATGTGAATTTGTCTATGTGCTTCTACGATTTTACGCGACTTCCTAAGTAATTTATTTACGTTATATGATGGCATGACATGCATATTCATGACATGATCATATGCACGCACGTTTAGTATTAAAGACAGGACATGAGAGCGTGCATGATACAAGATCGCCTGAGAACGATGAATATTCGCCGATATGGGCGTCTGATGTCGAGTCACAGTTGAGTCACGGCTCTTCTATGCTACCATGACGACTTTTATGTCGCCGCTTTCAAGGCATGACATGTTCAAGGCAAGACATGATATTCGGGTGAATGCCCTCATGGCGGATAGTGAAACCTGGAGGATGCGACCTGAGGGAAACGCGACATCGGGGGTATCTTTGGTGTTAGCAACCTCGGAGTGGGCTACCAGCGTGAAACGTCCGCGTGACGTATGAAACCACATTGGGACTGAAAGGGCGCCTTGGGGTGAGCCTCCCAAGAGTGGGTATTGTCACTTTTATTTATATCCCTAGCTGATTCGAGCTCCATGATGGTGCATAGCAAGATAGCTGAGGACCTTACATGAATGAGAGTACGAAAATGACATGGGGTGTAGGAAACATTGGCGCGGATGTCATTGCGATTTAGGGCACGTGCATGGCATTCATGACTTTCACTTACTGAGCTTAAGCTCAATCTACGTATTTATGTGTAGTAGGTTTACGCAATCAGGGTACGTGATCACTCTGAGGGCGAGGCCTATTTTTGAAGCTTCCGGAGGACTTTTGAGGTGGCAGTGTGTACATGGATGCGACCGAAGTGGTGGACCTATAGAATTATTTTGGATACGCAGGCGCACTCACCTTGTATATAGGATCCTAGGACATGTTTGTCTTGTACAGAACGGTTTCCTTTACAGAAAATGAAAAATCTTGTACGTATTTTCGTATATAATATTTCTTATATATATCATATGCAGTCATACGAAATTATTAATACAATGATAGAAGGCGGGACGCCACACCATGGAAGAAGGAGAGGATGACAAAGATTCAATCGATCCTAACCCTAAAATACAGCAGAATGCAAACCCATGGTCTGAAGAACGCAAAGATTTCCCACAAGGCGGTGCTCATCAGCGTGTGCCATTTCCACTCGATGGAGCCAAACATTCGAGGTGATTCCAATCGATTACGTTAGGCGGGTACTTCGAGCCTTCGATTAAATTTATAACACTTATTTTACAGTTCTGTTTATGGGCAAGAAATTGCAGGGGCTTTTGTGCGTAGTTGTGTGTGATTGGGTGGAATCGTATGACAATGAAATTATGGGTGGTCATTGGCAAGAGTGTTGTGTAGAGGAAGAATGACCTGCCCAAAGTCTTTATTGTAATCGTCCGTACAGTTTGACAACCTTAGAACACATTATACCAGCAGAGGATCACGCTTCTTCTTGCTGATGGCTTAAAAGATTGAATCTTTTGCCCCGTTTGCGTTCGTTCATGGCCGGACAGAATGATCTATCACTTCATCTTCCGATGGATTTTGTAAGCTTCAGTCTTTCTTTGTTCGTCGTTTTCATAATATATGCTCCGTTGATATTTAACTTGAAGGATTAGATTATTAGATTTTTTACTACTGTGAAGATTCGACTTTTTTTTTCTGTTGAGAGGGAATGAACCGTTCGCACTCAAGCATACTGAAGGATGAGGCAATGGCAAGACTCGCTGAGCTTGGAAAGGTGCAAAAGTAAGCATTTTGTGTATAGCAATGGATATCTATGTTGAACATGAAAGTTGATTTTGGCTTGCAGGTGACACGTAAGGTTTTAGAGTTTAAACTTTGGTTTCTTGAAATTCTCTCATTTTTCAGGCGTGTGGACCGCCGAACTCACATTGCTTTGGGGTTTTCCATTGATGTTGTCTCCTTTACAGGTGGGTGGACCATATGGGGAATATCCATTGTAGACATGAAGGGCCGAATCCAATTGAAAAGGCTCTGTCAATCGGAATCTTGGCCGAGCTTGAAGTCCCGTGGAAACCTCGATTGTGGTATACATTCTATCCCCTTGTTTTGTTTCTAGCGGTGTTTCATTTTTCGTCGAAATTATGCGTCAATGGTGGCATAGGATATTCTTCACTATGGCCATCGGCGAACTGCAAAGAGCCGCTCGACGTGAGAAGCGAGTTTACTTCTAGATTGATAGACAAAATTCTTTCAGGTCTTTTTTTCTTTCTTTTCGTATAAACTTATCTTTATCGCTTCACTCTCGAAGATCGCGGGCTAACTAAATAGCTTCATTCGTCAGATTTCAGTAAGATCTTCAAGTACAAGTTCGTCCACTTGGGTGGCGATGAAGTGAATATTGGTATAGGCATTCGTCTTTTCTTGCATGACGCATATTTCTGTAGGATCTTAGATTGCTGGAAGACAACTCCCCGCGTAAGAAACTGGTCATTTACGCTTAAATCCTTACTTTCATATGAAAAGTAAGAAACAAAAGTCTCATGCAATTTTACAAGCTGAAGAACGACACTTTATGCTTTTACTCATCGTGTATGCCATTCTTAGTTTATATTCCGAGCTTCTGTCTTTCTAATTCTAATTTCGTATCTTTTTTCCTCTTTTTTCATTGGGTAGGTTTTGCTACATGATGAAGATATCTGATGTAATTTACGTAATTGATGACAAATTTATTGAGATGAACAAACTATTCGTGCTTACATGGATTGACCTAGACTTTACACGGAATATGTGGTCTTGATTAATTAGCAACTCTTTTTCTATTATTTACATAGGAATATGCGGTCAAGTAATTCACAGCCTTCCAAGTATTAATCAGATCCGGTTCGTTAATCTCTCGGTGAGCCTCTTTATGATAATTATCTTACCACACCCATCTTTGTCTGATGCAGACCGCATGGAGGTTAATCTTTATCCATTGGGAGCTTGCTTTTTATGTAAGCACATATATAATGATTTTAGGTTCTTTCATTTTTTGTGAATGAGAGGAAGTCTTCTCCTATATGTTTTGTTTGTTCGTAGCATGATATGTTGCAAGTTGTTACAATCTTAGACGTAGTTGTACAAATTATTGCAGTCTTCCAAAATTGTTGTCGCACAATTTAACAAGCTTACGTTTGTACGCGGTCTTACAGTGAAACAGTCTTATGAAATTTGCAGTCGTACACTTATAAATTATTGCAGTCTTACGAAGTTCGTGGTCGTACACTCTCATTATTGCAGTCTTACGAAGTTCGTGGTCGTACACTCTTATTGCAGTCTTCCAAAATTGCAAAGGCGCAAGTAAAAATATTTACTTATATGCATTCTATGGAAGACACTTATCTCTCATTGAGTCTGAAAATAATATAGTTTTTCTAGGGAAGAGATTATCTGATATGTAATTTTGCAACATAAAATCACGGAGCCATTCGTGCCATCACTATGTTAGCTGTAATTAAAGCTTTTGAAAGTGGATTGGATTTAATCTAAATCATGCACCAGAAAAAAAGAAAGAGATCAACTTCGCCTTTTTTTCGCGAATCAAGATTACGAGCATCAAAGAAGACGACGTAACAGATAACGGGTTCATTAAAATTTATAAATTGTAACTTTCGAGCTTCAAACTTGGATATTTCGGTTGATCAGTATGATAAGAGCTTAATCAATGCCGCGGTGTTGGGCTAATCATACCACCAAAGGCTTACAAGGATGTAAAGGAAGAGGGTGGTTCGATCTCCTCTCACCTCATCTCCGAGTTGGACCCATCATTCATGCCTCAATAACAGGTAATAAAAATCAATATGACTAAGTATAGAATAAAAGATTTGTGAGTAATAAATTAATAAGCTTAATCTTCGTTTTAGATACACAAAACTAATAAGGTGGTGACTGTTCGAGATAACAAGTTGATCTTCGAAGCGTTCCAGAAGATGATAGAAGAATTTCCAGGCTCTCTATTATCGAGGGAAATAATCGGAAAAAATATGGGAAGCATAACCACAAGAGATATTCGATTATTGCTTATCAAAACCTTTTAGTTTGCGAAATTCAGGTAATAAATAGTACACACGTGGCATTAAAAACAATGCATGTGGATTTCTGAGCATACTCCATTGTCATTTAAAAGGTCTAATAATAGGGCAGCTAAACAGTCTCATGTGCCAAACTGCAGTCAATGTATAACTTAAAAATATTGGCCTCTTCAAATGCAATAAGAATCGAGAAAATATGAACAGATGCGAACGTGAGTAAGTGTCTGAAGAAGGCGAAGTTTTGCTAATAAATCGACGATTTTTATGCGGATGGTGATTTTGAGGCTGATTTTCAGAATACCAACCATGATGAAGAGAAAAAGGTCATTGTCAAAAAGAATTCGCTTCGTTTGCCTCCAAAAGCTATAGTTCTAAACTTGATAAGCCTTTTTTATCTTCCTCATTAGTGGATATACATTAGTTTTGACGTCAATATCACTTTATCATGTTAGACTGTACGATGCACAGCTAGCAAACTGCACTACTTAGAGACTGCACGGCTGTGAAACTGTAGAATATCTTTTTTGTTATTGATTTTATAAATAGTTAAGATTTATTATGCAATAATTTTATATAAAAAGATTGATGTGTGTGACAAAACTTGGCTAATAAAATATTAACTTGAAAATTGTGTTTTCGAATGTTGTGCAATATAAAAAAGTTAAACTGAATGCAAACACAAATAAAGCATCTTTTTTCATAAGTTCCAACAGTTGTCGTCGGAAGAAAAGCTTCACTGGTGGGTTTTGTAACAATTGTTACGTTATTTATTTATATATTTGTGGTTAAAGCTTGCGTCTTTTCTGTTCGGGACATTGATTAATGAGCTGTTTGTTGCATTTCATACGGTAGTTTTGGCGGGTTCTTTTTTTTTTCCAGTATAGAGTATTGATTTGGTTGAAGATATGGCGATAATAGCGTAGTTATTATTGCAGTTTCTGCATGAAGTTTTTAACGGGTTTTTCTATGTCGTTCTTTTCTTCTATTTATTCATCAGATATTTGTTTCTCAAGTACAGATGAAGTCGAGAAATGGTGCTTTTTGGTGTTATTTCTTTGATTCTATGGAAAAAACTTGAAATTGTATTTTATTCCGAGAATTGCATCTTCTCAGACTAATCATCGTTATAATTTCAGTGGAGTTTTCTCTTTGCATCAATTTGTGCGTATTAAATCGCTGAAGCTGAGCTGTGTTGACCTGTTTGGTCCATGAGCGTTAGATAGTTTTGATGTACTATGTAATTGTAATGAAGTTAGGTCTATAAATTAAGCAATTCGATAAATGATCAATATGATGTTTAAGTTTATGAAAATATTCCAACATGCATTGATTATGAGCTATAAATTGATTAAAGTGTTGAATAATTGATTCGCATATGATTTTGTGATCTATTGGTGAAACTATGTGATCGCATGTTATAGGCAACCCTAGGATATATCGTTCTCTGCTATATATGGAAATAACGCATGAGATATCCTACTGAGTTATAAAAGGAAAATATGTTGTTTATATATGGAAAGTCATATATCTGTTGAAAATCGTTTATTCCTGACGTAAATTACATCTGCGATTCTTTGCATGCTTTCCACTGAATTAAATGTGCAATATTAAATTGATATCTTTCCTTATACTGATTGGAATTTTATAACTAGGAAAGATCTGATTTAATTGACTTTGTGGATAAGGTGCTTTTATATGGTATATGCTAGAAACGGATGTGATCTCTGAAATATGAAAAGTTGTGGCATGGCATGTTAATTCGTGATAGCTGTGATCTGATCTGATTTATGTGCTAAATATGGTAAATATATTGATCTGATGCTATATGCTATACATGGAAAATGATTGATATGATGCTATCTCGTGTGCTAAACATGGAAAGTAATTCTGGATTAACTTATTCTAGAAACTGATAGCAGGGAATCACTTATGGAAAGTTCTGTTATGGTAAAATATAATTCGAAACAACTGAATATGCCTTGAGAACGAATCTGAGCTTTATATGGAATATAATCATGCTTTAATGAGCTTATAATCGTTGTGATGACTTTCTAGAAGCATGATTTACATGGCATGATGATTCTCGAAAATTACATGGACTATATGCTTGATTTGGTGATTAATATCTTGATCTGATTTTCCATGTAAAGTGTTGAGTGGAAATGTTTATATATTAGCAACACTTCATAATTTCGAGCCACTTAGAATTTGCGAACCTACTACTACGAGAGTTTTGAGCAGAAACATTACTAAGAGACTCCTAAGCGATTATTTGCGATAACCTTCTGCCAATCTGAGCTTTACGTTGCGATCCCATCACTGAACGAGTGATTCATCCTGATATTCCAACCTCCACCATATATTCTGTCTTCGGACGTATTGTCTTCGGACGGGAGCAATACCAAGGAGACAAGGTCAACGTTTACGCACACGTGAAGGGACGAACGAGTTCCGGGGGCCCTTCGGTAGCGAGTTGTGTCTGTCGGGACCAGGAGATTCCGAGGAACGAAACTCGGCGTGTGGTAACCTAGTGTGTCTAGTGTTCGACTTGTTTCGGTTGTGTATTGGGCTAATCAATCGGTTAATCCAGCTACGGTGCATTATAGTGATTGGTTAAACTATTGGGGAGCAAACCCCAAGGAGAGGAGTAAACCCCAGTTGGGGATATAACCTCTATAAAAATTTTGTCTCGCATTTACTTTCCAGTTATTTCCTTTTTGCTGTGAGACAGACCCGACACACATCTGACGTTACTAGGATATATCAGGCATACTTGTCATAAGCATCAGTAGGCATCTCTAGGTCACTACACCTTAGGATTTGTGAAAAGAAGAAGCATAAATTTTATAAGCCTAATTCACCCCCTCTTAGGCACATTTTTATCTTCATTTGGCATCTGAGCGAGGTTACTCATACGACGGGCCTAACAAGCCTGAGTTAAAGATCTAATGGCTTCTTCGAGTGTTTTTGCAGAGGGACAATCCCATTCCAGGCCACCACTCTTCGATGGAACTAACTATGCCATATGAAAAAACCGTATGAAGGAATCCTACTTGCGGCTGACTATAATCTGTGGGATATCATCACTGCTGGACCATGCAATCCCAAAAAGGCAGATGGAACTCCAAAGAAAGGTGCTGAATACGATACAACAGACAAGCGAGGAATCTCCCTGAATGCCAAAGAAAAGAACATGATTGCCTGCGCGCTTACAAGAGAAGAATACAATCGTGTGAGCTCATGCGAATCTGCCAAAGATATGTGGGACATGCTTCAAGTCACACATGATAGAACCACTCGAGTTGTACAAGAAAGAATAACCCTCTTGACTCACCAATACGAGCTGTTCAGAATGGAGGACAACGAAACTGTAAGCCACATGTATGCAAGATTCATGAACATCATCAATCAAATGTTCTAGTTGGGAAAGAAAATACCAGACGGTGAGAAGGTGTGAAAAATCCTGAGATCTCTTCCAACAGAATGGAATCCCAAAGTGACTGCCATCTACGAAGCAAAGGACTTGGACGGACTCTCCATCTCGGAACTAATCGAATCTCTAACTACGTACGAGATGACACAGATCTCCATCAAAGAAAAACCCAAGTCAGAAATCAACCAAACATTGCCTTCAACACTGAACAAGAAAATGACTCTGAGGGCGAAGAAGAAACTGGGGAAGACATACTAGAGCAAATCGCCATGCTGACCAGAAAATATGAAAAATCTCGACTGAGAAGAAAATTCAAAGAAACTCCAAGTTCCAGCCAAGAAACAAGGGAATATCATCTTCCGGGAACAATATGCAGAAATGCTTCAAGTGCAACAAGCCTGGCCATTTCGCCTCAAACTGCCCGATGGAAAATAGTGACAAAAAGATAAAGAAGCAGAAAGCTAGTCACAAACTGGGAAGAGGCCGGAAGTGAAGAGGATGAAGATCTCGCCTACATGGCCGATGATGATGATCGGGTATCCTCCTCATCCATTATTAAGAAAATACTTATTCTAAATGAATTATATGCTAGGAAAGATGGATCCATGATAACGCTTCCTCAGTCGCTGAAATAGATGAAAAGGAAGAGATGTTTAAAATAATTCAAAACGCAGAAAGGAGAATTAAGTCGATCAACTCACAAGTAAAGAAATTGGTTAGGCAACGAGACGACGTAGCTAGAGAAAATCACCAAACGGATCTAGATAATGAACGATTGAGAGCCGAGCTAGAAACCCTAAAGGAAGAAAAAGCCCCGTGCAATTGTGATATATCTAGAGATATCTCTGTTCTTAAGAATTCCTTAGAAGAAAAATCTCGTACTGTTGATACACTTCTTGAAGGAAAACAAAATCTTGATATGTTACTCAGTATTCCTAGAAATGTTGGAAAATCAAGGATATGATATTCCATGACACATGAACATGTTGCACCACCTACTGTTAGAAAG
Organism: Craterostigma plantagineum; assembly: GCA_027422505.1. Classification (NCBI taxonomy): domain Eukaryota; kingdom Viridiplantae; phylum Streptophyta; class Magnoliopsida; order Lamiales; family Linderniaceae; genus Craterostigma; species Craterostigma plantagineum. The sequence goes on from JAPQWV010000015.1 coordinate 7,515,398, forward strand.
CCTAAGTGTTTTTCATGCGGACGTCATGGTCATTATTCTAACAATTGTTTTTTGAAGAGAGCTGATAAGTCTAGATATGTCTGGAGACCAAAGCAGGTTCATGAGAATCAAGTTTCTAACACTGGCCTACATGTGTTTAAGAGATCACAGTCTGTGACACATGATATATCACATGTTAACATGAGTTACTTTGCTACTAACCTTTTAGGACCCAATCAAAGTTGGGCACCTCAGAAAAGAACTGATTCATGCAGGTACAAAGAAGAAAATCCAGCAAGAAAAACAAGTGGTACCTCGACAGTGGGTGTTCCCACTATATGACAGGTGATATCAGTAAGTTTGCTTGGTGAAAGCATATGACGGAAGATATGTCTCATACGCCGACAACACAAATGCCAAGATTATTGGAGTTGGAACTGTCAGTAACACTTTACATACTACTATAGACGACGTATGATTAGTTAAGAATCTAGAACGTAACCTCATTAGCATTAGTCATTATGTGATAAGGGTCATACGATAACTTTTGAAAATGATAAGTGTTATTTAGTGTATCTAGGGATAAAAATATTTACTGTATTACTCTTGATGATATTATTGACCAGAATGTCAAGTGTTTAGCAGTTACACAGGATAACACCTGGTTATGGCACAGACGTTTAGGACATGCCAACATGGAATTACTGGCTCATATTACAAGCAATGCACTGGTACGAGGTGTTCCTGACATAAAGTTCGTCAAGGACAACATGCAAAGCGTGCCAAGTGGGTAAGGAGACCAAAACATCATTCAAAGCGAAGAATATGATATTCACATCCAGACCACTGGAACTGCTTCATCTCGACCTTTTTGGTCCTGTTCAGACGATGTCTTTACGAGGTAAAAAATATGCCTTTGTCAATGTTGATGATTATTCCATGTATACATGGGTGATATTCCTTGCACATAAGAATGAGACATTAGATAACTTCGCATCGCTAGTAAAGAGACTTGAGAATGAAAATGAAATGAATCTATGTAGGATACGCAGTGATAACGGATTAGAATTTTATGGTAAGTCATTTGCATCATTCTATGATCAATATGGATATAGTCACAACTTCTCTGCCCCTATAACTCCCCAACAGAATGGCGTCGTTGAACGGAAAAATAGGGTGTTACAGGAAATGGCTAGATCTATGTTACATGAGTATGATATTCCTAAACAGTTCTGGGCGAAAGCTGTTAGTACAGCTTGTTATGTATCTAATCGTGTTTTCCTTAAGCCGATATTAAAGAAAACTTCTTATGAAATCTGGCATGGTAGTTCTCCAAATATAGGTTACTTTCGTGTTTTTGAATGTAAATGCTTTATCTTGAACGATAGAGATAAGAGAAGAAAATTTGACTCTACTGGTAGATGAAAGGATATTCCTTGGTTACAGTCTCCACTCTAAGCCATATCGTGTTTATAATAAAAGGAAGCTGACTGTTCTGGAATCCATACATATTACTTTTGATGAGATACCCACCGCAGATGCTACTGATGAGGAATGTATAGATTTACCTTGTGCAGAATTGCAGGATACTAAAGACAGTGAGGAAGATATTCCAAAAGACGAAAATGTTGAGACGCTGGAACCAGAAGCTGATGAACAGCAACGCAGAAAATAGAAATATGCTTCCAGTCATCCAACAGATCAAGTGATAGGAAATATCACATCTGGAATCAAAACTCGAGCAACTGCACGAAATCAGGATACGGAGGAATCCCATGATGTACTGCTTTCAATGATGCAACCAAAGACGGTCCATGAAGCTCTAGACGATATATCTTGGGTCTCTGCCATGGAGGATGAGTTACCTCAGTTCGAAAAGAGCCAAGTATGGACACTCGTAGAAAGGCCAGATGAAAAATCCATCATAGGAACAAAATGGGTCTTCCGCAACAAACTCGCCGAACATGGTAATATCACCAGAAACAAAGCGAGGTTAGTTGCAAAAGGTTATTCCCAGGAGAAAGGTATTGATTTCGATGAAACTTTTGCTCCGGTAGCTAGATTAGAGTCCATACGTGTCTTACTTGCATATGCATGCTTTAAACGCTTTAAACTTTTTCAAATGGACGTAAAAAGTGCATTTTTAAATGGCTTTATAAATGAGGGAGTTTATGTAGAACAAACCACCCAGTTTTGCTAGGGAAGATTTTCCAAATCATGTCTTTAAATTGAATAAAGCATTATATGATTTAAAGCAGGCTCCTAGGGCATGGTATGAAAGGCTGAGTAAGTTTTTGATTGACATAGGATTTCGACTGGAACTATTGATAATACACTGTTTATTAATGAAGGTGATCACATGATACTGGTCTAAGTCTACGTTGGTGATATTATATTTGGAAGTACTAATATCCTTCTTTGCGAGGAATTCTCTAAGTCTATGAAGAAGTAATTCGAGATGAGCTTAATGGGTGAGCTAAACTATTTCCTCGGGTTGCAAATAAAGCAACTTGACAATGGAACATTTGTATCCCAGACGAAGTATAACAAGGAATTACTGACAAAATTCGGGATGAGTGATTCCAAAGTAATTTCCACCCCTATGCATCAGACCACCAAAATAGACAGTGATGAATCAGGTACACCAGTTGATCAAACACAATATCGTGGTATAATCGGAAGCCTTCTTTACTTAACTGCTAGTCGCCCTGATATCATGTTTGCTGTTGGTATGTGTTCGAGATATCAGTCTAACCCTAGAGAATCTCACTTGACAGCAGTCAAGCGTATACTTAGATATATCAAGGGTACTGTTAATTTTGGTCTGTGGTACTCTTATACGGATGAATTCCCATTAATGGGATATTCCGATGCCGACTATGCCGGCTGTAGGGAAGATAGGAAAAGTACTAGTGGAACTTGCCAATTACTTGGAAATTCCTTGGTAACTTGGTCTAGTAGAAAGCAAAATGCTGTCGTCCTCTCAACAACCGAAGCTGAATATAAGGCCTTAGGAAATTGTTGTCAACAAGTTCTTTGGATGAAGCAAACCCTTAGTGATTTTGGGTTAGATTATGACAAAATTCCTATTCTGTGAGATAGCACTAGTACCATTAGTATTACTAAGAATCTCGTGCATCATTCTCGTACCAAGCATATATGGTTAAACATCATCTTATACGAGACCATGTTCAGAAGGGGAATATCAGTGTGGAATTCGTAGGAACAAATTATCAGCTTGCTGATATTTTCACGAAACCCCTAATTGAGGCAAGATTCTGCGACATCCCTGATCGATTAGGAATCGTCGAGCTAAATAAGGTTAGTAATTCTGCCTAATTCTGCCATTTACTCTAGAACAAGTCATTTTTTTTTATAGAAATTCGAAGTTATCCAAATTCTAGGATATTCTTTTAGCCCCAAACTATTTTCGGATCTTATAGTCCTTATCCTTTAGTGAAATCTTGGTATTTTAGGAAAAGAGTCGCAGTTATTCCTGCTTAAGATCTTCCTTTAGCCATCAATATTATTTTAGGAATCTCGAATCTCCATATTCTTCCTAACAATGTGATTACGATATTTTAGGAAGGAATTCGTAGAGATATCATGTAACGACCACCCCCACTTTCTAATCGCTAATTAGCGATAAACCCATCGGGTTTAGCAGCGAAAGCCGCGGGGAACCCAATTTACAAAAACATTTGTTTATACAAATTGTTACTACAAACGGGCCTCTGGCCCAAATTATCCTATCACTCGCCCACAGGTCGTCATCCATGTACAACCCCGCCCTTAAAAGCCCATGGAAGCTCCGATAGCCAGCCTCGACTGTCGATTACTTACAACATGCAAACACTGAGCTATTGCCCAGTAGGTGAAATAATGCATGCACGTGTGACTCACTCACGTTCACTCACCCCAATTCTCACCAATGTAATGCCACTCATCATCACTCATCACTACCTGGATACACTCACCACCTCACAACAGGCCCTAGGCTTCATACTGCACCATCACGCGAAATCACTACCACGATCACGAACCCAACCACAACACGATCACAGCACTACGACAGTGGCCTACACCGAGCAGCCTCCCTGACCCGTATCAGGTCACTCTCTCGGGTTGCCTCTTCTACCAATGCGGTGCCCACGCTGGTAGCCTACACTGGGTCCCATGAGGGTACCCAGGTTGCAATCTCCAGGTCGCCTCCTCTCGCATGCGACAGCGTGGCCTACACTAGCTAGCCTACTTGGGGATATCCCAAGTCGCTCCTTTCTAGGTCGCCCGCAGTCTGCCGTATAATGTCCAACGGGCCAATGGCTCACTGTGACACTGGTGCACAGTACTGCCCACACTCACATGACTCCTCTACGGGTCGACAATCAATATCGGCTACTCGCTCAATAGGTACAATACAGTACCACCGTTCCACCATGGTACGCCTTGTGAAATGACGTGTAATGCATATGCAGGCATTTAACGTGATAATACATGGTAACATGACGCCACATGAACCGCACATAAAAAACGTAACACACATAATTCATTGAAGCACATAATTTTCAGATAGGTGTTTACGCGTTGTAGATGAAAAGTTCACCTACCTGTCCTCCTGCTACTGTCGACTAAGAAGTCCGGTAGAGTCCTAAAGGTCGAACCTTTGAGCAAATAAATATTGTTAGTATGTTTACTAATACTGTACTTGTACTAAAATAATTATATTTTAATACTAGTCTATGTTAAGTCAATACTCGACTTAATATCTAAATTAAGTTTTCGTCCGAAGATTTATGAGAATATTGGTCAAAGTCGGGTCAACCCTAATTCTTAAAAGTCTCGGCGAAAGTATAAGTACAATCGTCTGATCGCTTGGTCGTGAAATCGCCCGATTCATCATATGCGAGAACCCTACTCTCGCCCAATTCCCTTGGTATTATGGTCCTCAAATCGCCGAGTGTTGCTTGGGTTCCCAATCGTACGATTCTTGGTTGATTAAGCCTCACATTCGCCCGATTGTATCATGCATGGACATGATTTCGCCGAGTTCTCCTTCTCATAGAATCGCCCGATTTGAGGTACGTATAACCCAAGAATCGCCCGATCATACACTTGTAAGGGTATCTCCCATCGGCCGATTTGTCATGCATGGAAAGCTAGTTTCGCCCGATTCTAAATTAATCAATATAATCTCGGCGAAAGTCCCTCACATAAGGTTGATTCGCCCGATCTATTCTATACATTTCGGCGTTTCTAGTTTATAATCGATCGAAACCTATCATCATGAATCGGCCGATACTCAAATGAAGTGGAATCGCCCGATTCCTTCAAAAACCATAAAAATGACATTTATATACTATCATGTTCATCTTTGAAAATCATTCCTAATCCAGAAAAGGGTACACTCTAAATTCCACCCTCACTAGTATTTCATGTACCAAAAGTTTCATGGTATAATTTACTAGAAACTCTTATACAGTTCAAAAACCCCAAGTACCAACGACATAATATTATTGAAAACCCCCTGCTCTAGTAGAAGCTTAACGTTCTTAAATTTGTTTTTAAGTAATTTATCATGTAGGCCGAATTATTAGAATTCCTTAATTAAGTTCATGATTCGTAAACTCTCTTAGCACCTTAAGATTTTTAACCTTATGTTCAAATTCCTCAAGTCTAATTTTAACTTAAACATCTATCTCTAACAACGAAATATTCATGGAAGAATCATGTAAAATATACCTTACACAAGATTATAAAATAGCCACGCCTTGGAGTTTGAAGGTTTACCTCTTTTACGTTGAACTTCCCTAGCTTGATTAACTTTTTCTTCCTAAAGTTTACGCCTCCTTTCTCGTTTATATTCTTCTCCTTTTGTTCTTACTGATAATTATGTCTTAAAGATCTATATAAATGGAATTTAATTTGACAACGAGGTGATGGACATTTCCTCCCATGTTAAGCAACGTGATTTAGTAGTTATCAAAACTTTGGTCCTTGCTATGTTATATATCGAAGACTTCATTTGATTACCAACAATATAATTTAATTTCTAAGAATAATTTACTTAATTATCTCCTATTTTTAATACTTCTCTATTGTAATTTTACTGCTATTAATTCGAGACTTCTCATAATTTACATATCCAACTTAATATCTTGGAGTTTCTAAATTAAATCACTGTAGTACTAATTTATATCGGAAGTCGCGTATTAAATCTCACGGGTACTACATCCCTCCCCCCTTAAAAGAATTTCGTCTCCGAAATTACGCCGATTGGAATAACTCGGGGCATCGATTTCTTTTACTCTTACAGTGGTTTGGATATATTCGTTGTCTCAATTCTCGTACTCGGGAAAAGCGATTGGTCACTACCCTTTCTGGAATTTTCAATTCTTATTTGGAATCATTATTCCTTGATTTTTCAGCTTCCTTCTGTTACTTAATTTAATTAAGTTCAACCACTAGACAAAATATTTATATTATCTTACAGTACAAAATATTACCGCTCCTAAGTTCACAAGTTTCACAAAATGAGGGTATCCTATCTTACATATTCGGTTCTATCTTAGGTTGTTCTTCATCTTCTTCAGCAGTGAAGGTAAATACCCTAGCAGGTACCCTCACGGTTGGTTCTGTACAGGAGTCGGATTTATCGGCGGATTCTCCCGACAAAATCGCGAGATATGTCCCGCCTTCCCACAATTGAAGCACTTGATATTGGGATTAGGACAAAAACAGACACCGACATATTGACGTCCGCACTGTTGGCAAGTCGGCATCGGCTGTTTGGCCAGCAAATTGTTAGATCTCGCATTTGGCCTTTGTTCCCATCTAGGTTCATTTGGCCTCCCGCGGTTTGGCTGATTAGGAGCATGGACTACCAATTGTTTCTTTTCGTTTCCTTCACGACCGTATTGTCCCTGTTCCATCTTTCTCTTTGCCTATCGGTCTGTAGTAAGTCTCAACTCAGCTTCTTCGGCCACTAGAGCTCGTTCAGCAGCCTTAGCATAAGTCATTTCCGGGGATCTCGTTATCGCAACATCCCGGTACAATTCAGATTCAGGCCGATTAGAAAACGTCCCACCTTAAGGGTGTCTGTCTCCACCACGTGGGGAGCAAAACGAGAAAGTTGTTCAAATTTGCGGATGTATTCCACAACAAACATTCCGCCCTGACGTAAATTGATAAATTCCTACATTTTCGTGTCACGGGCAGAAATACTAAAATACGTTTCCTCGAAGATCTCATTGAAGCGCTCCCAGGTCATCGTATTTGGATTTTCCATCACTGTAATGGTGTTCCACCAATATCCGACATTTCCCCGGAGTTGAAAGGCAGCACATAAAACTTTCTCCTCTTCGGGAGTTCGGCTATATTGGAATGTGGACTCAATGGTCCTAAGCCACTCACCCGCCGCATTGGATCTACAGTGTCTTCGAAAATAGGAGGATCAAGTTTACGGAACCTATGCCCGATGATTTCGGTTCTATCGATCTGGGGCGACACATGTTGCTCCGACGAACTCCGATTGCGGATTAAGGCATTAATTTGTTCGGATTGGAGCCGAACAAGGTATGCAAGCCGGGAAATTGTATGGTTCGAGTCATGTTCATCGGGGCTGGATTCTCGTTCCTCGTGGTGTTGTCGGCTTGGTTCGCCATTTGACTCACTCCTAGTTCGTACCATTTTATCCTACTAACTAAGGCAAATATTATATCAGATTAGCACATAATAGTCAATGCAGAAGCATAAATACTTACAGACGAGGCAACGAGGCTGGACTTCCATGCTTTTGAGCGGCCGTACATGGACAGTCTACAGAATCTACACCCTAAGCTCTGATACCACCTGTAACGACCACCACTTTCTAATCGCTAATTAGCGATAAACCCATCGGGTTTAGCAGCGAAAGCCGCGGAGAACCAATTTACAAAAATATTTGTTAATACAAATTGTTACTACAAACAGGCATCCGGCCCAGATTATCCTATCACTCGCCCACATGTCGTCATCCATGTACAACCCCGCCATCAAAAGCCCATGGAAGCTCCGATAGCCAGCATCGATTGTCGATTACCTACAACACGCAAACACTGAGCTATTGCCCAGTAGGTGAAATAATGCATGCACGTGTGACTCACTCACGTTCACTCACCCCAATTCTCACCAATGTAATGCCACTCATCATCACTCATCACAACCGGGATACACTCACCACCTCACAACAGGCCCTAGGCTTCATACTGTGCACCATCACGCGAAATCACTACCAAGATCACGAACACAACCACAACACGATCAGAACACTACGGCAGTGGCCTACACCGAGCAGCCTCCCTGAGTCGTATCAGGTCTACCAATGCGGTGCCCACGCTGGTAGCCTACACTGGGTCCCATGAGGGTACCCAGGTCGCCTCCTCCCGCATGCGACAGCATGGCCTACACTAGCTAGCCTACTTGGGGATAACCCAAGAATCGCCCGATCATACACTTGTAAGGGTATCTCCCATCGGCCGATTTATCATGCATGGAAAGCTAGTTTCGCCCGATCCTAAATTATTCTATATAATCTCGGCAAAAGTCTCTCACATAAGGTTGATTCGCCCGATCTATTCTATACATTTCGGCGTTTCTAGTTTATAATCGATCTAAACCTATCATCATGAATCTGCCGATACTCAAATGAAGTGGAATCGCCCGATTCCTTCAAAAACCCTAAAAATGACATTTATAACTATCATGTTCATCTTTGAAAATCATTCCTAATCCAGAAAAGGGTACACTCTAAATTCCACCCTCACTAGTATTTCATGTACCAAAAGTTTCATGGTATAATTTACTAGGGTCACGAAAATCTTATGCAGTTCAAATACCCTAAGTACCCAACGACATAATATTATTGAAAACCCCCTGCTCTAGTAGAAGCTTAACGTTCTTTAATTTGTTTTTAAGTAATTTATCATGTAGGCCGAAGTATTGGGATTCCTCAATTAAGTTCATGAATCGTAAACTCTCTTAGCACCTTAAGATTTCTAACCTTATGTTCAAATTCCTCAAGTCTAATTTTAACTTAAACATCTATCTCTAACAGCGAAATATTCATGGAAGAATCATGTAAAATATACCTTACACTAGATTATAAAATAGCCACGCCTTGGAGTTTGAAGGTTTACCTCTTTTACGTTGAACTTCCCTAGCTTGATTAACTTTCTTCCTAACGTTTACGCCTCCTTTCCCCTTTATATTCTTCTCCTTTTGTTCTTATTCGTAATTATGTCTTATAGATATATATTAAGGAGAAATCCCCATCTCCTCTTGAAGAAATCTAGCCATCTCCTAAACAGACCACAAAGGAATCCGACATACCTCCTATTGATCCCTTCAATCCCGATGAGATTCCTGACGAAGCCCTCTTTCTGGAAGAAAGCGCCAAAACCATTTTCAAGAGCTTCAGCAACAGAGATATTGCCAGAGGTCGCAGGGTCGCGTTTGATAAGTTACCTTTCGCGACAGTTATCACATGGTTGAAGGACTTTGGCTGGGAGCAGTTCCTGAGTATCAACATATTGTACTACCCAGAGGCCGTCAAGCTGTTCTGTGCCAACTTCGACTATGAGGAGCACGAAGAAAACATCAGTATCAGCTCTTACGTTCTGGGAGGCAGAATCACTTGGACCACCAAGAAGATTAATACGATGTTAGAAGTTCCCGATGAACCCTTCTGCCACTACGACATGAATGACTGGTGCCACAAAGATGATTTCGACCTTAGTAATGTCTGTCAGACCCTCTGGAATACTCGTAGTAAGCCTCGTTTTTCGGACGGTGAAGCCCTAAACCAGTTACATCGACTTCTTCTTTCTGCACAAACTGCTCAAAAAATGACCCTGTGGAGTGCAAAAATAGGCAGTGGAGGCTACTCAAGGACGATGAACTTCATGAGCACCTTTGCCGTTTACATGATATCTCCAAATCGCAAGTTCAACCTTGGGTATGTCATCCTGAAGCACATGATCCAGGCCTTTGAGAGCGGAGACAAAGCATTGCCCTACGGGATGCTACTCACGCATTTCTTTGAGTGCGGAGGTATAGTTCTGCCGCGGGCATGGAAAGACAAGGCATCCACGTCGTGGATCTGGTGACTCTGAAGCGCATGGGAATTCATCACTCGAAAGGTCAAGGTTGGTTCAAGGCCAAGGAGAAGAGGTCCGTAGACAGTGCCCAGAAAAGGTCCGCCTCAAAAGGAAAGGCGAAGGTTAAGAGCGACGACGACGACTATGAGGATGAGCTCATCGTCAAGAAGGAAGGAATCTCAGCGATATGCCGTGATATCTTCGATATCAAGGCTGACAACCAGAAACGCTTCAGAAAGACCATGGAGCAGTACACTGAGATGTCGCTGAAGCTGTCTAAGCTTTCCAAGCTGATTAAGAAATCCCTTCCCAAATCCGCTGATTCCGAAGGTTCTTCAAGCCAGTAGGCTGCCTTCCGCTCTGCTCTGCTCCTAGTTGCCCTTAGGATATTCCTTTCTGTTTTGCTCTGTCAGTCTGGTTTTTAGGTGTTACTCCCTTTTTGATGATGAAAGGGGAGTAAGGTAAGTTTAGGCGTTTAGCGTCTAAGTGTGTCGTTTTGTGTAGGGAATCTCGTGGAACCCTATTTTTATAATATTTGCATTTACGATATATACCTGTTTCTTTTATGCGATGCATGATATAATGCTCTGATCTTATGATATATCACTGATGCCTTTACACTGCGATGCTTGATATTTTGCTCTGATCTTAGGATATATCTGTGGTACGTTTATGTTGCAATGCGTGATCTTATGATCTGTTACAGTGATGCTTTGATACTTATATGCGCTAATTAATGTTTATGAGATTTTTTTTAAGTGATAAGTGCCTGCTGCGATTTTTTTCTCATGCTTTCGATAAATGCGCACTTAGGCAGGGGGAGCACACTTAGGGGTAACTTAAAATTTTGCAATCATGATATATCATTAAGTATGACATGAGATATCTGCACTTAGACAGGGGGAGCAAATTCATTCACGATATATCTCTGCATGTCATATACATAACTGCACTTAGGCATGGGGAGCAAATATGTATAATGTGACTAGGAAATATCATATGCTCTGTTTTATGATTATGGAACACTTAGACATATGCGCTAGGAACTGCGTGATCGAATATGCTTACATGCTTCCGTGCTGCATCAATTACATGTCATCATCAAAAAGGGGGAGAATGCTGACCTTTTTGGTCCATCAGCGTTAAGAGGGTTTTGATGTACTATGTAATTGTAATGACGTTAGGTCTATAAATTAAGCAATTCGATAAATGATCAATATGATGCGTGAGTATATGAAAATATTCAAACATGCATTGATTATGAGCTATAAATTGATTAAAGTGTTGAATAATTGATTCGCATATGATTTTGTGATCTATTGGTGAAACTATGTGATCGCATGTTATAGGCAGCCCATGTGATATGATATATCGTTCTGTGCTATATATGGAAATAACGCATGAGATATCCTACTGAGTTATAAAAGGAAAATATGTTGTTTTATATATGGATAGTGATATATCTGTTGAAAATCGTTTATTCCTGACGCAAATCATATCTGCAATTCTTTGCATGCTTTCACTGAATTAAATGTGCAATATTAAATTGATATCTTTCCTTATACTGATTGGAATATTATATTTTGGAAAGATTTGATTGAATTGACTTTGTGGATAATGTGCTTTTATACGGTATATGCTAGAAAAGGATGTGATCTTTGAAATATGGAAAGTTGTGGCATGGCATGTTAATTCGTGATAAATGTGATCTGATCTGATTTATGTGCTAAACATGGAAAAGATATTGATCTGGTGCTATGTGCTATACATGGAAAATGTTTGATATGATGCTATCTCGTGTGCTATACATGGAAAGTAATTCTGGATTAACTTATTCTAGAAACTGATAGCTTGGAATCACCTATGGAAAGGTCTATTACGGTAAAAATAATTCGAAACAATTGAATATCCCTTGAGAACGAATCTGAGCTTTATATGGAATATAATCATGCTTTAATGAGCTTATAGCCGTTGTGATGACTTTCTAGAAGCATAATTTACATGGCATGTTGATTCTCGAAATTACATGGCTATATGCTTGATTTGGTGATTAATATCTTGATCTGATTTTCCGTGTAAAGTGTTGAGTGAAAAGGTTTATATATGAGCAACACTTCATAATTTCGAGCCACTTAGAATTTGCGAACCTACTACTACGAGAGTTTTGAGCAGAAATATTACTAAGATTCCTGAGCGATTATTTGCGATAACCTTCTGCCAATCTGAACTTTAACTTGCGATCCCATCACTGAACGAGTGATTCATCCTGATATTCCAACCTCCACCATATTTTCTGTCTTCGGACGTGTTGTCTTCGGATGTGAGCAATACCAAGGAGGCAAGGTCGACGTTTACGCACACGTAAAGGGAAGGACGAATTTCGGGGGCCCTTCGGTAGCGAGCTGTGTCTGTCGGGATCAGGAGATTCCGAGGAACGAAACTCGGCGTGTGGTAATGTCTAGTGTTCGACTTGTTTCGGTTGTGTATTGGGCTAATCAATCGGTTTTGTATCCAGCTACGGTGCATTCTAGTGATTGGTTAAACTCTTGGGAAGCAAGCCCTAAGGAGATGAGTAAACCCCAGTTGGGGATATAATCTTTATAAAAATCCTCTCGCATTACTTTACAGTTATTTCCTTTTGCTGTGAGACAGACACGACACACATCTGACGTTACTAGGATATATCAGGCATACTCGTCAAAAGCATCAGTAGGCATCTCTAGGTCACTACACCTTAGGATTTGTGAAAGAAGAAGCATAAGTTTTTATAAGCCTAATTCACCCCCCTCTTAGGTACATTTTTTTCTTCAAGCTGTGTAGATGATCTTCTGTCGAGACGTTTCTTTTGTTCGTTCAAAGGATCAATTTCATGGAGAAAAGAGGAGGAGTTGGGAAACATCAGGTCTTAAAGGAATTGCCTTGAAGTTAGTCAAAGGCGACCAAAATGCTCGAAACTGGTGGTGCAACGTAGAAATCCTTCATAATATGCGGAAGAAATTTGGCTAAAATGCACATAACCCCCACGTGGTTTTGCCGATGCACATAAACCCTGTGTTTTTTATTGTACGGTACTCCCTCATGGTTTAACTAATATTGCATCGTACCCCCCGGGCAGCAGTTTTTGCTCGAAATTGATTACACGTGCTCTTGCAGGTGAGTTAAGCTTGGACCATATTATTTACTGTTAAATGACCATAATAATCCCAACTATTCACCTTTTTTTTTCAAATGATAACCCTCCGGACAGCAGTTTTTATTCTAGAGAGGGCCTAGGGTTATAAAGAAAGTGAATAATTGGGGCTTTTCTGGTCATTTAACAGTAAACAAGATGGTCCAAGCTTAACCCACCTGCAGTAAGAGCGCGTGTAATCTAATTTCGGGCAAAAACAGCTGCCGGGGGTACGGTGCAACATTAGTTAAACCACAAGGAGCACCGTACAATAAAAAAAAACCACGGGGTTAGTGTGCATTTCGGCGAAACCACGATGGGGTTATATGCAATTTCTCCAAGAAATTTAATTTTTTATGCGACTGGAATTATTTTTTTCGAAATGGGAATGAATTTGAAGTCCTACTGTAAGTTGGAGAAAGTGTGGGTAAGTGGCGTGGACACTGTTTTCAATTCTCTACTGGGAAAAGATTCCAAGTTTTTTCTGTTCTCCTTCACTTGCATTTGGAGTTGCCCACCTCAGATCCATGATTAGGTAACAAGATTGCTCGATTTTTTTATTTGAAAAGGATGTTGGGTATTTGTCATCTTGATGACTATGAGGACTGTGTGAAAATGATGCATTCGCTTTTTGTAAAGTGTGAAATATTACTTGTATTGTGATAGGAAGAAGACGTCGTTGTTTTATTTATTTATATTTTTATGAACCTGGTATTTTCGGGGTAATGCTGCTGCAGTTGTATTTTTCTGTCAAATTACCTTCAGCTGCTCAAGCTTCTGAGAGAAGCAATCGCTTTTGTTTTGATAGCTTTATTCGGTTCGACTGATCTTTTGTTTGATTCTGAGAGATCCCATTTCCAAGATTCGTCTGGTTTGCATACGAGTTAATCGAGCGCATACGGAGACTAAAGCAGAACAACGAGTTTACAGCTTGCCGTGTCAAAGCTGTTCAGACCGACCTCTAAGGTTTGAAAAACTAGCAGAAAAATGGAAAGTTTTCACTAGAGGTAGTAAAGTTCCATTTTTCATACAAGAGTCATTACTTTTTTGATCTCATTAACAACATTGATGGTTTTCTTAGAAATTTGGGACGTGGGACATAGAAAATTTGCGTTAAAAGATGGGTTTCTCAACGTTATGTTGCTTTGTGCCGTCATCAAGAAAGGTCTTTCAAGTGTTTGAATAAAGGCATGTACGAGATTGTGCGCTTTAAACAACAAAATGGTAGGCGAGTGCTCAGGGGTACGCCAAAAGATATCGAAATACATTTTGTATGAATAACGATTCATTGGTGACCGTTTGTTTTAATCAAGAAACTACAATGTTAGAGTTGGATGGGAATGAAACCGATGGGTTTTAGGGCGTTGTTCGACTATTTTCTCCATACCGCTTAATGTGTTGTAATTTAGTTTCTTAGTTAGCTTCTGAACATAGGTGTTTTTTCAGCTATTCTTATGCTAATAACGTCAATGTTAAATCTTTATCTATTGGAAGATGGCTTTATATGTGGACATATTAAATAATTTCGGATTCATATAGTCATATGAATTACTGTAGTCTTCCAAAAATTCAGTTGCACAATTTAGCAGTCTTACATTTGTATGTAGCCTTACACTGAAGTAGTCTTACGAAGTTCGCAATCGTACACTTTTACAAATTACTGCAATCATACAAAGTTCGCAGTCGTACACTTACAAGTTACAACAATCTTACGAAGTTCGCAGTCGTACACTCTTACAAATTACTGCAGTCTTCCAAAATTGCCAAAGCGCAATTAAGCAGTCTTACACTGAAGCAGTCCTATGAAGTTTGTAGTCATACAAATTGTTGCAGCCTTCTACAAGTGCAGTCGCGCAAATAAGCAGTCTTACAATTGTTTGCAGTCTTACACTAAGGCGGTCTTACGAAGTTTCACAACAAGATCGAAACAAACTTCTGCATTTCGTAGAATTTTAGTATCGGACTTTGAATTTCACGGGTCATTCAAACGTCACGAGTTAAGTATAGGTCACGAGTCATGGACTTTCACGAATTTAAATCAACAGCTGCCTTTCAAATACCATGTTAAATATAATATTTCAATACTTAGGAACTTCGAGCACTTAGAAGATTAAGTTATGAAAGAGATAATCCATCTTAATTGAATAATTATTCAATTTTCATGACAACAAATTACCTCGTGCATCGCACGGGGGCAAACCTAGTAAGAAACAAAATTTATTCAGAGGGCAAACCTAGTAAGAAACAAAATTTATTCAGAGTAGCGCAAACATGAGTACTCTGAACCTCAAATCTGCTTCAAATAGCCAAGTTATGGTCATGTACCCTTCTCATAATCTTCACAGACCAATCTAAAGTGTCTACAAAGTAGGAGAATTTTTTAACCCTTCGGAACATTTATAATGGAACAAAGGAGGGATCAACTGCTGCATGCATTCAATGCATGCGCAAGAGTCTACACACTATGTATTAAAAAAAACACAGTACGACATTCGAAGTTTACGTATGACAAAGCAACTCGACTCGACAAACCGTAAACTAACAAAGCAGTCATCATTTCAGTTCGACAAAAAGGCTCGCCTGGGGATGCAATCCCGCCTCCTTCAAGGACAAGGCGAGCTTGTCCTCACCGTAGACGGTGCGAGGAAAGTTCGACACTAGGCTGTAAGCATCCATTTCTAACCAACCCAAAGAATCGACGTAGTCGTATAAAGACTGTATCTTCTCCGACGAATAAAACCTCCTTTCCTTGCGCTCCCCCGATGGAAACCGAACTAGAACCTGAAGATGGAACAAGTTAATATTTCCCAAGAATGCACATTTGCAATGGTAAAGAAAGCGCTTTCGACGACATACTTGTGTAGTATTAGGGCCTTTATCAGGTTCATCGCCGAGCAACAGAGCTTTCTGCTCGCGAATCTTAGCCAGCGCAGCTTCTCTCTCGGCTGCTTCGAGTGCAGCTCTTTCTCGTGCCTCTTCTTCCTCCTTCCTTCTCCTCTCAGCTTCAGCAGCTTCGCGCTCAATTCGTTCTTCTTCTTCTTGCCTTTGGCGCTCCCGAGCCTGGTAAGGAAGAACCACAGTGGAGAATAAGAAGTTTTGAGACTTAGGTACTGAGAGAGACGAAAACGAAATAGCAGGTAGAATATCTTTACTTGATCAGCCTCGAGAGCTGCTCGATAAGCTGCGTCTTGTTCCTCTCTAAGGCGCATATTGTTCCTTCTTTCTTCAGCTTCGATTCTCGCAGAGACAAGAACAGGGGAACTTTCTTCGAGGACCCTTTGCATTATTGTTATCATTTCTTCGGGAGATTTCGGTCCCTCAACCTGCAACAATCAACGAGAATACGCTTACGCTTACATCAAAACAAAGACTTGTCTTGTAATAGTCTTAAAACATCAAGAATATAGCACAAACTATGGCCATGGAAAGATAAACAAGGAATAACTCCTATCCCAAGGTAAGCACCGAACGTTTTAACACATAAAGCATATGAATCTAATACAATCACGAATGATCTCCACTAAAGCAAGGCATTTGCGAATCTAGCATCGAATCATTTACGTAGCGCAATAAAGCAACCCAATCTATAAAAAATCAAGCCCTAAGTTAAGTACCTGCTGAAGCATCGCAATCCTCTGATTGGTTGCGGCCATCACCACTGCACAGAACGGATATCTCGATGCCTTCAAACTGTTACTCATCTTGAACCCTTCGCTCGCCTTCACACTCCCACCCCAAATCACGAAATTCTCGTTCAAGAACTCAACAAGCCTTTCGTCGCACAGCGTCCTCTCACAGAAAATTTCAGTATCTTGATGCTCAGGCGAGTGCAAGTAAACAAACATCAGTTTGTATTCGCGCCTCGACCTCTGCAATGCGTCCATGAAACCCTCAGCAACAAAATCAGGGCGAGCCCTCAATCTTCCGTACTCCCTCTCGAATTCAGCCACGAATCGAACAGCTTCAGATGCAAAAGTCGTCTCTGTGGCGCGATTAGAGCCGTTAATCCCAACAAGACCGAGAGAATACGATAGAACCCCACCAGCGGCCCACACGCCGAGCCCAATCGCACTCGATACAAGCCCTAGGCTGGCAGAGACGATCGAGAAAGGTAGGGTTATCAACTTCCAAGCCAAGGTTGGATTTTGCGGGTTATCGTTGTTGCCCGGCTGGAGAATCAGACCTTCCCTTTCACCGTCGGTTGAAATTGCAGCGGCGGGAATCGCCGGGCGATGATCATCGTCACCGCCGCCGCCTTCGTTGCCGTTTTGAGTGTTTGTGATCGAGGCGATGGCCAATTCGAGGTCCCAATCGTGCGCGGCGAGGATCTCGGTGCACAAATCGGTGTCGTCGATGCCTGTGATGGCTCGGAAGTAGGCTAATTTGTCTGCTACGTCGCTCATTTACTTTTTCTTGCGGAATCTGTGAATCTAAATCTAGGGTTTACGTTAGATTTGGGACTCGATTGTTGTCAGTGTATGACGATCCAAGAAATGGGCGGCGATGGCTGATGGGAAAGGAAAATGAACGAAACGAAGAATTCCGACGGTGGATATCTTTCAACGGAGTTTCGCTTCAATCATTTCAGGTTATTTATTTACTTATTTTCCATTATCTCTAATTAATTCTCAACGAAAGGGCGTAGTTTCAACCTTCAAGAACCTATGATTGTTTATGAGTAAAACAAGCTATGATTTATCATAGAAATAGGATTTTAGGCTAACTTTCTCATTTTATTGCTTATCTATCTCTACAAGCATTCGTCCTTTGATCACCAAGGTCCTCAAATCAAGAGTTATTAAATTACAACCAAGAGAAAGTTCAAGCATTTGACCTTTCTTGTGGGGAAAAAGAACCCCTATAAATTTCCGTGGGAGTAGGAGTGTTCATCAGTCGGTTCGGTTTTTTCAAATTTCGGTTCGGTTTTTGGTTTTCGGTTTTACGTATGCTTAATCCGATATCCGAACGGTTTAATTTGATTCGGTTCGGTTTTTTATAATTCGGTTCAATTTTTTCGGTTCGGTTTTTCGGTTAGGAATTTAATAATAACAAAAAAATATTATGAGCTAAAAATACATAAAACAACTTATGATTATTAACAAAGAATATTTATGAAACGTGACATGTAGCAAAAATAATTCAAAGGTAAAAAAAACAACATGAAAATGGAACAAATTTAAACAAAATATAAAAACACTAAGATGCTACAAATTATTTGGAAGGAAAATAGTATTTTATTGGTGAGGAAAACATTCACCTAAATGAAAACGTACAACAACGAAATTATATTTACTGTGTTGTTTACGTTATGGGAGAAAAAATAAATGATTTTTAATATTTTTCTATTTTTAATGAAGTATGATAATTTCAGTTCGGTTTTTCGGTTTTACGTATGCTTAATCCGATATCCGAACCATTTTAATTCGGTTCGATTCGATTTTTTACAATTCGGTTAGGTTTTTTCTTGTTCCGCTCTTTTCGGTTCGGTTCTTTTCGGTTCGGCCGGTTTTTTCGGTTTTATCCGAAATTTGAACACCCCTACGTGGGAGGGAGACGAAGAGAAGTTTTTTTTCCATTTGCTCAATTGGGATGGAAATTTGAATTCTCCGATAAGTGTTGGGGCGAAATGGCAATAGTCCACCGCATGCGCCACCACTGAGTTGCGTGAAACCCGCTGAATATTTCTTCTCCTTTATAATTTCTTAATAGAAAAGTAATATATGTAAATAACATATGGTCTTTCTATTTTATTAAGTGATATAACTATGATAACTGCTCTCAAATTAATCGTTATGTCACTCATCAACTATTCTACCCTTAAATCTGAATTATACCATCTAAAATCATTTTGATACTCCTAAAAATAATATAAAATTAAACTTAAATTTCACCAATTAAATTAAATTAAAATATAAGTAAATATTATATACTTATTTATTATATAGCCACACATCGGGTGTGCCAAAAAGTATTAATAAAATGAATGGACCCCACTGAAATATGTAAATTATTAATACGACAGGAGATGAAATTCTTTAGATATATATTAGGCGATGGCCTGCACCCCGTCCAATTGCCAAGCTTACTCGTGAGAATTAGTCATGTTGGTATTTTGGATACATATCTTATCTGAATGAGTTTAGTTGGAGTGTTGGAGTCTGGATTACCGATAAGAATAAGTAATAATCTTGGGGACTTTTCATTTCAGAGCCCGTCAGAAGTTTCATTTAGGATTCAGGCCCTGTCAGGACAAAATTTAGTTTTAAGGAGCCGATTTCTGTAGCTACTTCATTGCTGAAATAACAATGTTGAAATTTGTAACACAAAACTATCATCTGGTACCGGTTAATGATCATCCGATACCAGTTCATTTCTGCAGTACAACTTCATTGTTCTGAAATAACAATATGTTGAAAGTTTGTAACACAAACGATCATCCTTATAGGCATGGCTATCGGGCCGGTTCCGGTTCAGAACCGGAACCGGTTCAAGCGGTTAGAAACCGGAACCAATCCGGTATATATCGTTGCCGGATTGGTTCCGGAAAAACGGAACCGGCCGTTACCGATACCGGTTCCGGTTCCGGAACCGGTAACATTAAAACAAAAAAAAATTAGTTAAAGTTAGGGCCTTCAACGGCTATTTAACGACACTTCAATTTTATTTTTTTTGCATTTTGGCCCTTTTGGGTCAAAATGCAATTTTTTTAGTCCCTAACGAAAACACTATAAATACCACATCATATTTCATCATTTTTCACATCTAATCTCCCAAACTCTCTCTATTCTCGCAATCTCTCTATCGCTTTCGTATTATACGAAAATACACACATACACACTCAAAATACACACACTCGAAATACATACACACACACATGAAACACACACGCGCACACTTTATTTTACTAACATGGCATCAAGTTCGCACCCGAACGACGATGTTTTTGGTTATCTTCGTGCAGGTATGGCCGATATACCCAACGAGGTCGATCCCGACAATGACGAGGTCAAAGAGACGGAAGATGATGGAGGACGATGCGAAACCGGTCCAAACCAAGAATCCACCACGGCCACGGCGATATCACGCACCCGGACGAAGCGCTCGAAGGTTTGGAACCACTTCGACCTCGAACTTGAACCCGACAACCCTAACAAAGGTAAAGCTTATTGTAAAATATGTCGTCAGGAATATCAATATAGAGGTGGTGGTAACCAGGGGGTACGGGTATGAGAAAACATTTAACCGGTTTTCACAAATTTGATTCGGTAACGTTAGAATCCATAGGTACTGAGCGAACACAAAAACAAATAGACGTGCATACCGGTAGGAATTTCGTTATCACTAGGGAGATTTCAAAGATGGCGCTAGTTAAGTTTGTAGTCTAATGTGAAGAACCATTTTGTATTGCGGAAAATGAAGGGTTTATCAATATCACAAGTTCGATACAACCCGGATTCCATCAAGCACGTCGTAAGACACTTAGGAAGTATGTGTTAGAAACCTTCGAAGAATATTGATCGAACTTAGCAGTACATTATCGAACATATCGTGTAGGCTTAGTTTAACTACTGATATTTGGACGAACGTTACTTCCCAATCGTATCTAGTTGTGACATGCGATGAGACGTGGACGATGCAAAAGAGAATTTTTTCGCTCGATGTATGTCTTGAATATGGCGAATAAATATGGGATTCAAGATAAGATTATGTCTATCACATTGGACAATGCAAGCTCTAATAACGCGGCTGGATTTTCTTTGTTCCCATCTTAGCGTGCTTTTGAACGGTCGATTGCTTCATGTTAGGTGTGCTTGCCATGTAATTAACTTTATTGTCAAATGTGCATTCGATGAAGTATTAGGTCGTGTAATAGAAAATTTAAATTCATTGGTAAACAACTACGTGAACGCCGTCTCTGTCATTCGTGGAAACAAACGGTCGAGGCGAATGGCCTTAGGTATAAGAAGTTTCCCTTACCGGTACCGACTAGTTGGAACTCCTTATATCACCTTCTTAGCACATTTATGCGTTATAAGGATTTAGTCACCCATTTTTGGAACAATGGAGTTGGTATGACTTCCGGTCCATCACTTCTATTACGAGATGTTGATTGGGAAATTTGCGATTTATGTGTGTCACTACTTGCGGTATTCAAGGAAGCAACGGAGAAATTTTCCGGTGTTCATTATCCGACATCGCCATTATTTATTCCTTTGAGCATGTGCTATAAATTTATTGAATATCGTAATAATGAAAGTTTGCACCATTTCATTGAGAACATGGAGGAAAAGTTCAAGAAGTATTGGGAAAATATCACAATTGTCTAGGGTTTGGCGGCTTTACTAGACCCGAGTTGTGCTAGTGACACTTTCGATATTTTTTTCGAGTATTACGCGACGTTTCTTGGAAGGAGCGTTGACAATAAAAAGACGTCAATTATGCGTTCTCTCCAAAAACTTTCGCTTTTTATAGTTCTCAGGTGCGTGGTGGTTTTCGGCGACCGAGCATGCGATCGAGGGAGTTACGGAGTCCTCTAGCGGTGGTCGTGGCCCGCTGGATGTTCTTAGGCGATTGAAGATGCAAAAATCGAAAGGAAAAGCGACCGGACCTGCAAACTCAAATGAAATTCAGCTTTATTTGAGTCACAACTTCCAAACACCGGAAGGATTTAACGTTCTCCAGTGGTGAAAGTCGAACACATCTTTTTACCCGACGCTAGCGGCTATCACTCGACATGTTCTAGCCGTGCAAGCGTGAAGTGTCGCTTCAGAATCCGCATTTTCGACATCCAGTCGAATTATTGGAGATAGGCGAACGAACCTTAAGCCGAGTTCTCTTGCGATGCTTACCTTAAGGATTGTTCACCGCTGAGTCCAAGAATCGAGCGGAAAATGCGATGGACGAGTTCCAAACATCAAGTTCTGAAGACGACGAGGAGGCGACGTCATGTGTTTTACTTAATAAGGATGTAATGTAGTATTTTTAGTAGTTTATTTTTATATTTATTTTGTATTTTTTTTTGTATTTTTTTCTTTTTTTTTTGGTATTTTTTTCTTGTTTCTTTGCTATTTTTTTGTAACATTTTTAGGTATATTAATAAAAATGGAATTTTTTTTCATCATCATCACTATCCCTAAATATGTATTGTAGTATTTTTTTAATAGTATTATATTTATGTTTGTTTTAGTTTTTTGCATTTTTTCTTTGTTTCGTTTCTTCTTTCGTTTGTATTTTTTCTAATTTTTTAGGTATATTTACAAAAAAATTAAAGGATGAACCGGTACGGAACCGGTAAGATCCTATGGATCTATGACCGGTTCCGAATTGGTTCCGGGATTTTAGTCCAGAAATCGGAATCGGTCCGGTACAATACCGGATGGAACCGGAACCGGTATTTTTGGTCCGGAACCGGTAGACCCGGTACGGAACCGGAACCGGTTGGACCGGTTCCCATGTCTAATCCTATACAAGTTCATATAACTTTTATACCACTTTTTTAGGTTAGGTCCTTATCTGTAAATTTTACAGAAATTGGATACTTTAAACAACAGTTTTTTCTGAAAGGGTTCCACGTTAAATCTCGGTGTCCGCATATTATCTTTAATATCATTAGCCGCGGTGTTATTCGGTCGGGTCCGCTGCCACGCCAACGTAAACTGCCACAATTTCGTGTGTAACTTATTTGCAATTTAGTCCCTCATTTGTAATTTAATTAATAATTAAGTATTTTCATATCACTCCTAATTTTTATTTACTGTACTTATGCCTCTTCAACTAAGTTTCTTTTTATATATTTAAAAATTATATTTCATCTTAAACACAAAAAATATAATTTCAAAAATTTAAAATAGTTTCAATATAATTATTTTTAAGCACACACATCGGGTGTGCGAAAAAGTACTATTATTAATAAAGTGGAGGAGTGTGAATATTATGCTAATGTAAAATGGGGAATATACATAAAAGTACCTAATTATATAAAAAGTTGCAAGGCAGTAAGTACCCTGTCAGTATTTTTTTTATATGTAGGCACCTATTAGAATAAATTTTTTGCACATTAGGTATCCGTCCCGCTACACGTACATCATATAATACATTTAAGAGAAACAGCAGTGAGAAATGATACCATATAACACATTAAGATGGCATATAAAAACGATATAGGTACCATATAAACGCGTGACGTGGTACGTAATACCCATATGAAAAAGTTGGTCAAGACTGAAAAAATGGTACACCAGTCAAACGGGTACTTCTATAAAAATTTTCTGACATGAATACTGACTTGCAAAGTTTTTATATAAGTGGGTATTTTCTGTAGATTCACCCTGTAAAATTACACACGGAATTTACATTTAAAACCAGAAAATAAAAGGGCTCAGGCCCATTATAGTTTATCGTCGTAAAATGGCCTGAGAGCATGATTTTGGCCCAACATTTATTTTATTATTTAATTTTTTTTTTATCTTTTCCTGCGTTGGGAAAACAGATTAAAGAAGGCGAATCAGGGACGATTAATAATCAGTTGATCGGAGAAACCTGAAAACTACAGTAGAGATCGAAGAGAGAAAATGGGTTATGTGTTGCGAGTGAGATTGGCGTCGTTTTTCACCGGCGCCGCTTTGGCATCAGCTGTGGGCCTTTACTATCTTCAGAAAGATTACAAAATTGCTCATCAAGCCATTTATGAGAAGGTTTGTTCTTGTATCAAATGTTGTTTTTGCATTCGAGCTTTTGAAATGTGAAGTTGGATGGTCGATTGTTTAGGTGTGAACCTGTTCCAGCTTTATTGTATCAAAAATATTTTTAGAAAGAAATCGTTGAGCTCTTCCTTGATGGGTAAAAAAATCTGATTTCTGTTCCCTTTTTACGTTTGATATCAAAAAGATTTGGGACATGATTGGGGTATATATTTAATCTCTGACCTTCCTTCTCTGTGAAGTGCTGAGGTAGTAGGGTAAGATTGATTAAGGTATTGAAATTGATTGAATTTTAGGGTTCCATCCTTGCAGCGATTGGTACTAGCTGGAGTAATCTCTTTTATTTGTTTTTTAGTCGGATTGAGATGATTTTTCAGTGTGTGATAACTTACACATTCTCAAAACTATATGTTCTATTATACCTGTTTATGATGCTGAATCTTCGTTATGTGGTAACATGGGAATGTTTCTTAGTTGTAGGTGGAAATCTAGTCGGTGCTATTCAAAACATTTTCCAGTAAGGAATTAACCATGTAACTCTTTAGGCTTTAAGTTAAACTTGAAAATGAGGCAATGTCTTTGTTATCTTTGAATATCATTGATTTAGTCCTGCTTAAGATCTTTTCCTGGGCTGTTCGTACCTTTTATCAGGGTTCCTTCGTAGATTTATCACTGATGTGGGTAGCATTTACATTCACTTCAAAGTCTTAGAGGCTTCTCTAGTACATGGCTTTGAATACTTTATTGATTTGAGAGTATGTATGGCTCTGTAGTTTTGCTTTTTCTTGCATTTTAGCAACCTTGAGCTTGAGATAACTTCGCCATATTTTCTAGTAGCTTCTTATTTCAGTGGATACTATTTAGTCTGAGTTCGCATGACTTTGCCCAAAAATCATGAGATGAGCCATACATGTTTCGATTCTCAGCACCTCGAGTGTGTGAATATGGCAGATTGAGATTCGTCCACATGTAGTTTTTGGTTTTTTTTTTCCCTTCGTATTCTCGGTTTTATTCCCAGGCCCAGCTGATCCTTCTAAGTCCATAGCGCATCAGAAGGTGAGGATTTACAATGTATATGATTATGACCTTTTCCTATTTTCGATTTTCACTCAGACGAATAGCCTTTACGAATCTTTGGATGGGCGTATATCAGCACTGGAGAAGTTGAGAGAAACTGAGTCGGCACCAAAGAATGTAGAAGCCTCTGAGTGATAACCGCCGAGCAACACTTTGAAACCGAACTAAGTTTCGTTCTCAGCGAAGATCGCTTATGTTTGTTGATATTCATTGAGGCGAATGAATCTTTCGTGTTCTTCCGGTATGGCTTTCGACTTCACGAACTGCATCTTAAATCTTGTTATATATAAGCCATCCTTTCTTCCCTGTTGAGAAATTATAGATTTTCCATTTCATCTCAAGCCATACGTTATTACAACCAAACGTAGTATATGTCATCACCTTAAATCGAATTTTATAGCGTTATGCATCGTCGTAAATTAGTTCCATTGCTCTATATTCTTTCGCAACACATTTCTCTGAAACTAAAACAATCAATGGTAGAGATATCTTTTACTGCTTAACTTTTAATTTTCTCAAAACAAACGACCTACAAACGGTAATGAAATTCAAGGGAACAGAAACGAAACTCATTTCCAGGAGGAAAAAAAGAAAAGAATAAAGTTTATATACCTCGGCTTCGATCACAGATCTTATTTTTTTTTCTTCATTGGAACAACACAACATATTAGAAACAAAAAATATAAGATTCCAGCTTTATATCTAAATAAATAATTAACTATTCTTCTCCTTACAATCACAACCTCTTACCTATACTCGCAAACCTCCTCGCCGCCCCGACTATTACAGCCTTACTAAGAAGCCCTCTGTCCAAACTACACGCAATAGCCACTGCCCCGCTGACCAGCAGAACCTTCGTCACGCCCCTCCTCGACGATCTCTCCCCGAAGACGACACCCTTCGTTTCTGCACTTTTTTCGCACGATTTTTCTTCTATTCCTTCGAGGCGCGCTTTCGTGTTGATACGAGCGAGAAAAGCGCTCCTCAAAAGCAGCATCTCCTTCTCCGATCTGTGCGCTTGGTATGCCCTAAGGGCAGGATCGATCTTCTTCACTGCGCCCCACATTCCTTGTCGTACGCCGAGCTTCGCAATCTCCCACGGGATTCCCATGTCCTCGTGGTGGAAGAGTAGGACTTCGCACGCTGTTGGACGCCCGTCTATCTTCGACTCGGCTGGAAAATTTTTTTTTTTAAGAAAAAATATGCACGGTGAGGCGTCGAGCGGTTAAATGATTGGAGTAGATTTGAATTTTTAAAATTACGACTATCATGAAATTCCATTTTTTGCCCTTAACTTGTCCGTTGTCCAAAACTAGTTCAGTATGTTTGCAGACACCAAAATTTGGCCTGGCCCAGCCCATAAAATCCGTCCAATCCAAACTAACGGTTAATTTCACCGGTGATCAAAATGGAACAAAATCGGTAACATTTGGACTAAAAGCGTATCTCGGAGCATAGGGGGACCAAAAACGCCTATATCCGAAACATTGAGGACAAAAAACGATATTCTCCCATTATCATACATAGTCCTTTCATAACATTCTTGGGACATTTTATTAATGCATCCTTCCGGCTACAAAAAAAATGATTGCTTCGACAAGAACGTTAGTCAAAATTTTAATAGCATAAAGGACTATTTAGGATAAAATGGCCAGAAAATTACAAACATTTATGATAGATAGGTGTAAAAACTTATTGGGCTAGTTTGAAAAGGAATTTCGTAAAAGTTATAAGACTAAAATTTTAATGACTCCACGAACGATGCAAAAAGCAGACGACTTCCTTAAGTTCTTTAGAGCTTTCCAACGCAGACAAAGAACATGGGAGGAAATACGTACCTGGACGAATACACCAGCTCGAATAGTACAAGTCGACCCGCCTCGGTTTTTCACGACGGGCCAAAGAGGAGAATGGCACACTCTAAAGCATTTAATTTAACAGATATTAGTTAATCGCGCTAAAGAACTCGGTATTTGCTTTGCTCGTCGAAAGAATCCTTAAATTCCCGAACTTACCTTAGTTATGCAATAATACGAACTTCCACAGTCCCAAATCCTTCTACCGATGACGTACTCTCTGTCGCTGCAAAAGAAAGGGAACTGCAAAGTAGCGAAGAATCGAAGTCAAAATCTACCCAACAAAAAAAATAAAATTACGAAAAGAAAATAAAGGTGGCACCTTTCGTATCCATCGAACGACCATTGTCCCATTTTCGCAGCATTCTTCCAAAGTTTCGGCCTGTTTGAGCATGTCATCCCATTTCAGTCTGAACTCGTCGTCCCAGAAGAAATCCCTCACCATTTCGGGGGTGGCATTTTCGTAAATTGTCCTGCTACGGTACTGAGGAGGGCCACTCTGTATGTAATAAACGACGAGATTTTTATATTATATGCGAAAATTCGGAATTGTTGCAGATTTCTTCAACATCAATTTGACAGGATTAAGATTGTTACCATGGGATCTCTTCTCCAAGCTTGGTAGGTCATATTAGGCGTCGATTTCTCCATCATATGAATCCACGAAGGGCTTCCGTCTTTTTCTTCGACTAGTTTGTGGAAGTTGTTGAGATCGACGTCGTCGACGTGGCATGGAATTTCTTCGTTCTTTGACTTTCTTGGAACATAAATAAACTCGACTTTTATCACTACGTTCGTGATGTGTATTGATTGTTTTGTTACACAAATAAAATTGATTAGAGTGGTGGAGATCAAGCAAATTATATAGCAAGAGCAACTATTTAAACAGATTTCGACATACAAACATAAGATGCATGGAGCAAACCTATATGAACAAGAAAAGAATTTCGAAGCAAACCTGCAATTAGAATGTGAAATGCCAGACAAGGATGACCCTTCTTTCTCAGCAACTGAAGAAGAGCTCAAACTTGCCGATGGAGAAATCATTTCTACTCTGTTTTCATTAGAATCAACAAAATTCAATACTATTTGAACCCATTTAGGTTTCCACGCCCAACCCACCAAAATTCCAGCCAATAAAGCGACACAAAGAGGAATCACAAACATCATCAGCTCAAACGAAGTATCTCCCATCGTGGGTTTTCGCAAATTCTCCAGAAAAGTCGAAATCGAGGCGTAAACAGCTTGTAAGTTACTAACGCTCATAGAGGACAAAGAACAAACACCGAACGAGCAGACAGAAAGAACCTTCAAAAGAATCAGAATAAAACTGCAACTCTAAAGACCAGAAATTATTTTGAAGATTCAAGGGGAAAAACCACGGAACAGAAAACACAAAGAAACGCCAGTAAAGAAACGTCGGTGTAAATGATAAAGATTGGGAAATTTGTGACTTGGGAGTAACGTAATCTAACAACTGGAGTGGTTAGTTTCAGCGTGAGTTTGAGGTTGTGAACAGTCGATCGTTAAGGTTGCAAGAAATGGGCTTAAAGGCAAATCCAAGTAAACTTAGTAGTACAGCCAAGATGAGATTTATTCTCTCTTGTGGCAATTGGTGTAATGTAAATTGTAATGTAATGTAATGAATGATTTCACGTTTGTTTGGTAGAAGACTTGCGTACTGTGATTTGACTTGCTTTGTAATTAAAAGGAGGGAAAAGAAAATTCATTTATATATTGTTCGTAGCTTGTGCTACTTGCATAGTCAATAACTCGGAGTTGATATTATAGGTAACGCCGTCCAATGTGAAATGAAATCTACGACTTCTATTATAGTCTGAAATATTAAATGGCCCTTAATCCTTCGTACCATAATATGTAAGTGTCAGTGATTAGGAATTGTTTGTCGAAAATCATCGAGTCCACTCGTTTGTAATTGTGAATGTTGACCTTTTTGGTCTTGCATTGACTTTTGATGCTTCCATGTAGTTAAGATGAGATAATCACTACAAATTTAGCAATTCGAAATGTGTATGTATCATGTACTTATATCTGTGTGAATTGCACTTTGACATGTGATTCTATTGCAACGTGACTTATGTGATACCACTGTGATCATTGATTCCACCGTCATGATATCATTGTAACGTATATTTGGAAAGTATGCTTAAATCGATTTATGGCTGTCTATGATCTTAAAGTTATTTGTGTAAAATGACGTGATTAATCCTTTATGTGTTGCGCTATGTTAAATTGAGTAAGGATTATTATGATATACATGGTAAAAATATTCGGCTGGAATATCCTATATATATGGAATGTGATCTTCTATATCCTTGAATGTGCTAAATATGAATATTATATGATAAGGATATATTTGCATGAATGCTTATCCGTTTTAAGATATGCTGTATAAATTATTTGATACGGATGCATGTTTAAATTACTGCATTGGTGCTATACATGGAAATGATATGTGCTATAAATGGAAAATACGTCATACACTGGAATCTGTCTATTCTTAGGAAGAAATAATGCCCATATCACTGAGAATTGCATCTTAAATGTTTGAGTCAACACGAATTCTTTCACTATGCTACTTTGGTATTTATTTGAATGGAAAATTCGTGATTAATGTGCTGCATAATTGATAAGATGCTGAGTGGAACTATTTATGGTATCTTTGTAAGTACCACCGTGCTAATATGGATAAGATTTGCCTATATGGTAAGGAAAAGGTATTTAGAGTAAGATTTCATGCAAGTTAATGTATATGACCGTTGTGATACTTGGAGCTTAATTTGGCATGATAATTATGATGGAATGATGTGCTGAACTGGTGATTGCGATTGGCATTCCATATGAAGTGTGTGATACTAACAGGTTTTATATAAGTCGACACTTCTACATCGAGTGCACAACAACAAACGAACATACACACGAAATAGCAAGAACAGAGATCTGAAAATTAGAGCGTTTGATTTGCGAATTATTATTCTCTGTTAGTGCTTGTGCTTTCATTTGCAATAGTTGAGTGCACCCTAAGCTAGGAAAACCACCATCAGATTTGAGCGTGTGTGAACCTCACAAGAAGACAAGAGTGAAGCGTGCCTTTCGTGAAGGGGGGATTTGAGATCCAGCTGACCTTCGGATGCGAGCTGATTCCAGTCGGAGAATAGGGAATCTCAGGGAACGACTTGGAACGAAACTCGGCGTTAGGCACCCTAGCTGCGGACTAGTGTTCATCTTGGTCTTGGTTGTGTAAGGGTGATCGGTCACTTCTGTAACCAACTACGGTAACATAGTGATTGATCAAACTCTTGAGGAGCAAACCTCAAGGAGAGAACTAAACCCCACTTGGGAATATAACCTCTATAAATCAAGGTGTTATTTACTTTTCTGCTCACTTGCACTCACACGGATCCACTCGACCAACAGTTAAGGGAATAACCATCAAAACGTTTTAATTCCGCTATTCTCATTTTAAAGACACTTTATATCAAAGAAGCAAAAAGTTTTAGTAGCCTAATTCACCCCCCTCTTAGGCACATATTGTGCTTCAATTGGTATCAGAGCAAGGTTACTCATACGACGGGCCTAACAAGCCTGAGTAAAAGATCTAATGGCTTCTTTGAGTTTTGATATGTTTGTAGAAGGTCAGTCACATACCATGGCCCCACTATTCGATGGTACCAACTACGCTATCTGGAAGAACAGGATGAAAGAGTTCTTAATCGCTGTTGACTACGACCTCTGGGAGATCGTCACAACTGGGCCCTACAGTCCCCCGGAAAAAACTGATGGAACCAGCAAGATCCCCACTGAATACACTGTTGTTGAGAAACAAGGTCTCTCTCGAAATGCCAAGGCAAAGAACTTGATCGCATGTGCACTGACAAAAGAAGAGTACAATCGTATCAGCTCCTGTGAGACTGCAAAAGATATGTGGGACATGTTTCAAGTAACACACGAGGGCAGTACCAGAGTGGTACAAGAGAGAATCGCTCTTCTCACCCACCAGTACGAGTTGTTCTCTATGGAACCCACTGAGACGATCAGCCAACGCCAGATTCATGGGTATCATCAACCAGATGTTCTCTCTTGGGAAAAAGATACCAGAAAGTGAAAAAGTCAGGAAGATACTGAGATCACTTCCCAGAGACTGGAATGCCAAAGTAACTACCATCTATGAGGCCAAAGACTTGGAGAAACTCACGATTCCAGAACTGATATGATCCCTTACGTCTTACGAGATGACTCAGACTTCCCTCAATGAGATTACACGGCCTCGGAATCAGAAGTCCATCGCCTTCAATGCTGAACAATCTGAAGGAGAATCTGACAAAGGAGAAGAAACTGAGGAAAGCATGATGCAACAACTCGCCATGCTCACTAAAAGGTTCGAATAATTTCACCAAAAGAAGTTCAAAGGCAACTTCAACAAGTTTCAACAGAAGGGAGCCAGTACCACTAAGCGCAACACTTCTCGATGCTTCAACTGCAATAAGCCCGATCATTTTGCTCAGAACTGCCCTCAACCGAACGATGACAAGAAACAAAAGAAAGCAAAAGCCATGGTGAGCAACTGGGATGACTCCGAGAACGAACAGTCAGAAGACGAAAATCATGCATATATGGCCGACGATGATCAGGTATCATATTCATCAAGTATTGAGAAAATTAATATTTGAATGATATCTATGCTAACGATCCCGATGAAAGTGCATCCTCAGTATTTGATGTAGATTAGGGCAAAGAAGAGTTATGCGAATTGATTCAAAATGCCTATGGAAAGATAAAGTCTCTCAATGCTTTAGCGAAAGAAATTATAAAGCAAAGAGATAACCTTAGCCAGGAGAAACATCAAGCTGACCTAGAGATTACGAGTCTAAGGAGTGAAGTAGAAACTCTGAAGGAAGAAAAGAGAGCATGTAAATGTGATGTACTAGAAAAATCAAATAAGGAATTGACTAGTGATATCACTGCACTTAGAGTATCCCTAAGTGAGAAAGAGCGCACTGTTGATAGACTACTTTGAGGGAACAAAATCTAGATCTCCTGTTAAATATTCCTAGGTACACTGAGAGATCAGGGACATGATATTCCACTGTAGAAAAACAGGTAGTACCAGAGGTTCCAAAAACTAAGTGATTTACTTGTGGTAGAAGTGGTCATCATTCTTATAATTGCTTTCTTAAACATGCTGACAGGTCTAAATATGTTTGGAAACCTAAACGTACCACTGTGACTGCACCTATGCATGCTAGTGTAGTGGAATCATCTGTTGAAAATGATAACTTGTCACATGTGAACAAAATTATTTTGCTGCTAATTTGTTAGGACCCAACAAAAATTGGGTAGCTCAGAAAAATACAAATGCATGCAGGTACAAAAAAAAGAGCACCAGCAAGAAAAAGAGGTGGTATCTTGACAGTGGATGCTCTCGACACATGACAGGTGATATCACTAACTTTGTCTCCCTGAAAGCATGCGACGGAGGGTTTGTATCATATGCTGATAACACAAAAGCTAAGATCATTGGTATCGTAACAATAGGTAACACTCTTAATACAACTATAGATGATGTTTGGCTAGTGAAGGATCTTGAGCACAACTTGATCAGTAAGTCAACTATGTGATAAGGGTCACTCCGTGACTTTTGAAAATGATAAGTGCATAGTTAGGAAAGATGATCAAGTAACCTTTAGTGCATCTAGGCAGGGGAATATATATTGTATCACACTCGATGATATCACTAACCAAAATTCAAGTGCTTAGCTGCTACTCAGGATACCTCATGGTTATGGCACCGGCGTCTTGGTCATGCCAACATGGAACTGATATCTCATATCACTGACAAAGACCTGGTACGTGGAGTTTCGATTGGTAAGTTCTCCAAGGACAGGACATGTCAGGCATGTCAAATGGGTAAGCAAACCAAATCGTCCTTTAAGAGTAAGAACACTATCTCTACATTTAGACTTTTAGAGCTACTTCATCTTGACCTTTTTGGCCTCTTTCAAACCATGTCTTTACGAGGTAAGAAATATGCATTCGTGATTGTAGATGACTACTCTAGGTACTCATGGGTGATATTTCTTGCACATAAGAGTAAGGTTCTAGAGAACTTCATATCACTAGTAAAGAAGTTAGAAAATGAGCAGGATACCACCCTATGTAAAATTCATAGTGATAATGGATTGGAATTTAATAGTAATTCATTCGCATCCTTCTGTGATCAGCATGGTTATACATATAATTTTTCAGCTCCTATTACTCCTCAGCAGAACGGTGTAGTTGAGAGAAAGAACCGAGTGCTACAGGAAATGGCGAGAACAATGTTACATGAGTATGATCTCCCTAGGAAATTTTGGGCAGAAGCAGTTAGCACAGCTAGCTATGTTTCAAATTGTGTTTTTCTTAAACCTATTCTGAAAAAGACTCCCTATGAGCTGTGGAATAGTAGAACAACCAACATAGGATACTTTCGTATTTTTTGTTGCAAATGTTTTATTTTAAATGATAGGGACAAAAGAGAGAAATTCGACTCTAAGGTGGATGAGGACATATTCTTAGGTTATAGTCTCCACTCTAAGGCATATCGTGTATTCAACAAAAGAAAAGAGACTGTACAGGAATAATGCATGTAACCTATGATGAGTATCTCACATCAGGTGCTACTAATGAGGAAGGTTTAGATATGTCCCCTGCAGATTCACAGATACCACAAGTGCCAACTGACGAGTCTCCTCAGGATAAAGATGGTGATCTCACTGCTGAACCAGAACCCATTGAAGTTCCACCTCAAAGAAAGTTCAAGCACACATCCAGCCATCCCACTGATCAAGTCATTGGGAACATCACCTCCGGGATCAAAACTAGAGCCACTGCATTAAATCAATTTTCAGATGATTCCCCAAATGCTCTACTATCCTTGGTGGAACCCAGGTCAGTAAATTAGGCTCTTGCAGAAAACTCATGAGTATCTGCTATGCAGGAAGAACTTGCTCAATTCGATAAGAGCCATGTGTGGATACTTGTGGAACGGCCTCATGACAAGTCAGTCATCAGTACCAAGTGGGTCTTCCGCAACAAGCTTGATGAAAATGGTAACGTTATCCGCAACAAAGCAAGGTTAGTCGCTAAAGGTTATTCTCAAGAAGAAGGTATTGATTATGAGGAAACGTTCCCCCCGTAGCTAGACTTGAATCCATTCGTATATTATTTGCCAATGCATGTTTTAAAAGATTCAATCTATTTCAAACGGACGTAAAAAGTGATTTTCTAAATAGTTTTATAAATGAAGAAGTTTACGTCGAACAACCCCTTGGATTTTTAAATGAAGAGTTCTCATATCATGTTTTCAAACTGAATAAAGCTCTATATGGTTTAAAACCAGCACCTACGGCTTGGTACGAAAGACTTAGCAAATTTTTTATTAGATATGGGATTTACTACTGGAACTATTGATAACACCCTATTATCAAGCATGATGGTGATCACATGTTAATGGCACAAATTTATGTTGATGATATTATTTTTGGAAGTACCAATAACCTGCTCTGCGAAGAGTTTTCTATGTCAATGCAGCTAGAATTTGAAATGAGTCTCATAGGGGAGCTCAATTACTTCTTGGGTCTCCAAATCAAGCAACAATACAACGGAACCTTCATTTCTCAGACCAAATACACCAAGGAGTTATTGCAAAAGTTCGGAATGGCTGATTCCAAGGTACTGCCCACTCCTATGCACCAAACAGCTAAGATTGACAGTGACGAATCAGGTACACAAGTAGATCAAACTAAGTATCGTGCCACTATATGTAGTCTACTTTATCTCACTGCAAGTAGGCCAGATATCATGTTTGATGTTGGTATGTGCTCTAGATATCAATCGAACCCTAAGGAATCTCATTTGACTGCTGTTAAACGTATACTTAGATATCTTAAGGGAACCATGAATTTAGGTTTATGATATGGAACTAGCGAAGAATTTTCTTTAGTAGGATGCTGACTACGTGGATTGTAGGGATGATAGAAAAAGTACTAGTGGAACTTGATAATTACTTGGTAATTCCCTTGTAACTTGGTCTAGTAAGAAACAGAATGTGGTTGCCCTGTCCACAACCGTAGCCACCGAGTATATGCTCTAGGAAATTGTTGTCAACAACTGTTATGGTTAAGACAAACTTTGAGTGATTACGGTCTAAGCTATGATACGATCCTTGTTCTCTATGACAGTACCAGTGCTGTTAGTATCACTAAGAACCCCGTCCATCACTCCCGAACCAAGCACATAGAAATAAAACATCATTTTATTCGAGATCATGTTCAAAAAGGAAATATTAGCATTGATTTCGTGGGTACCACAAATCAATTGGCTGATATCTTCACCAAGCCTCTCATAGAAAGTAGATTCAGTGACATCCGTCAGCGCTTAGGAATCTTAGAGCTAATTAAGGAAAGATGATCCCGTCCTTCAGCCTAATATCTCACAGCCTTATATAAACGATATCCTTCAATAGAAATCTCAAATTAAGAAATAAAATCTCTGATCCCTTAAATCTTTTTCCAAAATAAGTCATCTTAGCATCTCGATTTAAGAGCCGAAATCCTCTATTCTCTCTCACACGATTTCTTTTGAATTTTAAATCATCACGTCCCATCAACCATCTATGTCAATCTATCTCTCTCTCCATCTTCAACCTTTCATCATCTCTTACTTCTTTTACCTTTGAAAACCCTAAAACAATGGTGAGAACGGCCGGATCTAAGCACATCGACGCAGGCTCCAGCGTGGGAAGAAGCGAAAAGAATCACCTAAGGAATCACCATCCCCCACTTCGTCGCCTCCTTCCAGAACCACCCGCTCGAAAACTAAGCCCTCAGCAAAATCCTCAGTCCTCAAAATCATCCAAGAAAACCAAAACCGTTCACAAAGAGCCTTCTCCTAAGCCTTCACCATCTCCTGATCACACCCCTATTCATGAACCCACTCCCCATGTCTCTCAAGTTCGTGAGCCCACTCCACAATCATCTCCTGTTCGTGAATCTACTCCACCACCACCTCCTGTTCATGAACCTTCTCCACCACCATCTCCAGTTCGTGAACCTACTCCACAACCTCCTCCTGCTCGTAACCCTAGTCCACCTAAGCAGAACACCCCACCTAAGGAACCTTCAGTCTATAAGGAAGGACACTCCAGCGAAGACGAGACAGTAGACAATATCTCTAAAGCAATCTTTGACATCAACAAGCCCGATGAGATCCCTTTCAAGGTAAAATTTCTAGATCCCACTGCTGAAGAGAACTTTCAGAACCTGATAAACCGAGATGTTGCTAGAGGCCGTGGAATTCTGTTTGATGATATCCTTTCCTGTACTGCTCTTACGTGGTTAGGTAGATTTGGGTGGGATCTTAGTATCAATAGGACCGACTACCCAGAAGCTGTGAAGCTCTTCTATTCCAACCTAGACTATGAAGAGACTGATTCTGACATTGTGATAACCTCCTATGTTCCGGGTAAGAAAATCGAGTGGAACTGTGAGAAGCTTAACGAGATGCTTGGGGTTAGTAACATTGGGATTAGACACTTCAGTATGGGTGAGTGGTGTGAGTCTGATGAGTTCAGTCTGTAGGAGTGCACTAGAGCCCTGTGGAACAGCAATAGGAGACCTGAGTTCGCAGAAGGAGTTGCTCTTAAAAAACTGGTGATAGATCATTACATCCTTCATAAAGTCTTGAACATGGACCCTATGGAGCGCTAAGATAGGTAGCGGCGGACATTCCACCAATATGAATGCTATGAGCAACTTCGCCGTCTTCATGATCTCTAAGAACAGAAAGTTCAATCTAGCCTATGCTCTGATGAAGTATATGATCTATGCTTTCGAAAGCCCTGAGAAGCTGCTTCCATATGGTATGATTCTGTCCTACCTCTTCGAACTCGAAGGAATCCCACTGCCACCTAGCTGGGAGAACACCACACAGCACGCTGTCGACCTTAAGACCCTCAAATGCATGGGAATTTACTATGAGAAGCAAGTTGGTGCCCAAGATAAAAAGGCAGTCATGAGTTCTTTGAAAAAGGCGCCCGTTGGTAAGGGAAAGGCCAAGGTTGTTGAGCTGACTGATAGTGATGAGGAACCTGCAGAATAACACCAAGAAGACGATGATGTGATCACAGAGATTCGCAATGATATCGCGGTCATCTTCAAGAAGGTTGGCAAGCTCAAGCACCAGAATAGTGATATCCTTCGCAAGCTGTCCAAGGTTGGGAAGCAATTGAAGAAGCATGTTTCGTCTGACAGCGAGTTCGATAGCGTTTAATGCGATCTATGATCTTCCCATCCTTCCGTTCCGCGTCTAGTAATCCCGTGTTTACGTGTCTAAGTAGTTTTTGTCCTCACACTTTTTGATGCTGAAGGGGGAGAGAACTATGGACTAAGTGTGTAAATACAGGTCGTGTGATCCATGATGTTGGGATAGACCTTGCTATGCTTATGATTATGACTATATTTTTTTTTTGCTCTGATTTAATTCCTTGTGTGTGTTGACTTGTGCTGACTTACGCTTTGAGAAATTGTTTGGATATCTAAGTCAGGGGGAGTGCAATATCATAATACTTATGTGTGCTGTTTCTGGTGGAACCTTTGTGTGATATCATGGAATCATGCTACATCATATCTGCACATAGTCAGGGGGAGCAAGTCGTGATAATCGGGTAACTTATGTTTGGTATTTGTCATTTATCCTTGCACTGATTAGTAAACATGCTATGGATCTCGACATGAAGTACTTGCACTTAGATAGGGGGAGCATGCACATTTATGTGAAACTTGATATCTCTCATGCTCTGTCCATGATAAGATTAGGCTCATGCGTAACATGCCTACATGTTCGAATATGCTTACTACATTAGTAACATGTCATCATCAAAAAGGGGGAGAATGTTGACCTTTTTGGTCTTGCACTGTAATTGAGTTTTGATGATTCCATGTAGTTAAGATGAGATAAGCACTACAAATTTAGCAATTCCAAATGTGTATGTATCATGTACTTATAGCTATGTGAATTGCACTTTGACACTGTGATTCCATTGCAACGTGACTTATGTGATACCACTGTGATCATTGATTCCACCGTCATGATATCATTGTACCGTATATTTGGAAAGTATGCTTAAATCGAATTATGGCTGTCTATGATCTTAAAGCTATTTGTGTAAAATGACGTGATTAATCCTTAATGTGTTGCGCTATGTTAAATTGAGTAACGATTATTATGATATACATGGTAAAAATATTCTGCTGGAATCTGCCTATATATATGGAATGTGATCTTCTATATCCTTAAATGTGCTAAATATGGATATTATATGATAAGGATATATTTGCATGAGTGCTTATCCGTTTTAAGATATGCTGAAATATGAAATATATGATACGGATGCATCTAATTTGTGCTTACTTGTTTAAATTACTGCACTTGTGCTATACATGAAAAGGATATGCGCTATATATGGAAAATACGTCATCCACTGGAATCTGTCTATTCTTAGGAAGAAATCATGCCCATATCACTAAGAATTGCATCTTAAATGTTTGAGTCAACACGATGTCTTTCACTATGCTACTTTGGTATTTCTTTGCATGGAAAATTCGTGATTAATGTGCCGCATAATTGATAAGATGCTGAGTGGAACTATTTATGGTATCTTCGTAAGTACCACCGTGCCAATATGGATAGATTTGCCTATATAGTAAGGAAAAGGTATTTAGAGTAAGATTTCATACAAATTAATGTATATGACCGTTGTGTTACTTGGAGCTTAATTTGGCATAATAATTATGATGGAATGATGTGCTGAACTGGTGATTGCGATTGACATTCCATATGAAGTGTGTGATACTAACAGGTTTATATAAGTCGACACTTCTACATCGAGTGCACAACAACAAACGAACATACACACGAAATAGCAAGAACAGAGATCTGAAAATTAGAGCGTTTGATTTGCGAATTATTATTCTCTGTTAGTGCTTGTGCTTTCATTTGCAATAGTTGAGTGCACCCTAAGCTAGAAAAACTACCATCCGATTTGAGTGTGTGAACCTCACAAGAAGACAAGAGTGAAGCGTGCCTTTCGTCAAGGGAGGATTTGAGATCCAGCTGACCTTCGGGAGCGAGCTGATTCCAGTCGGAAAATAGGGATTCTCATGGAACGACGTGGAACGAAACTCGGCGTTAGGCACCTTAGCTGCGGACTAGTGTTCATCTTGGTCTTGGTTGTGTAAGGACGATCGGTCACTCCTGTAACCAACTACGGTAACATAGTAGATTGATCAAACTCTTGAGGAGCAAACCTCAAGGATAGGACTAAACCCCACTTGGGGATATAACCTCTATAAATCCCGGTGCTATTTGCTTTTCTGCTCACTTGCACTCACACGGATCCACTTGACCAACAGTTAAGGGAATAACCATCAAAACGTTTTAATTCCGCTGTTCTCATTTTAAAGACACTTTATATCAAATAAGTAAAAAGTTTTAGTAGCCTAATTCACCCCCTTTTAGGCACATATTTTACTTCAGTGAAACTGTTAAAAAAACTTGAAGTACATTTTCACGTAGCAACGAAATAATTTTGAAGTGAAAGTATTCGAAGAGTTTGGCAAAAAAATTAAATTTCTAGAATGTAAATTTATTCTAACATATTATTTGTAGTACTAAGGCCTTATTGGGTACGGCTCAGAAGTTGACAAGCCCATTAAGACATTAACTTCGAATTTTTAAATTCCTTTTGGTGAAACTCCTTTTTGACGGATGGGGCGACTTAAAAAAATAATAGAAAAAAAACAAGCATCGCCCCTAATGGGTTGGGGGCGACGTTAATAAAATAAAAAAAGAAAAATCTTAAAAGAGTGCATCACCCCTAAATGGGGGCGACGTCTGCTAGCGGTGTTCAAATTAACCGAAAAACCGAAAAAACCGATCGAACCGTAAATAACGAACCGAAATGACCGGAACCGAAAAAACCGAACCGAATTGTAAAAAACCGAACCGAACCAAATTAAAATGGTTCGGATATCGGATTAGGCATACGTAAAACCGAAAAAACCGAAAAGCCGAACTGAAATTATCATATTACATTAAACATAGAAAAATATCAAAAATCATTTGTTTTTCCAACATATAAACAACACAGTAAATATAATTTCATTGTTATATTTTTTTTTTTTTTTGGTAAATGTTTTCCTCACCAATCAAATACTATTTTTCTCCCAAATAATTTCTATTATCTTCAGATGAATGTTTTTATATTTTGGTTAGATTTTGTTCCATTTTCATGTTGTTTTTTTCGGCCTTTGAATTATTTTGTTATATGTCACGTTCCATAAATCTTCTTTGTTTTTAATAACCATAAATTGTTTTATGTATTTTCAGCTCATAATATTTTTTTTGTTGATATTAAATTCCTAACCGAAAAACTGAACCGAAAAAACCGGAACCGAATTATAAAAAACCGAACCGAACCAAATTAAAACGGTTCGGATATCGGATTAAGCATACGTAAAACCGGAAACCGAAAAACCGAACCGAATTTGGAAAAACCGAACCGAACCGACCGATGAACACCCCTAACGTCTGTCATTAGTCCCGAAATACCTGTTAAATCTTTCAAAAAGGACCATAATTCATTAAATATTACTCCCTCCGTCTCAAACCGTTTTGGACATTTTACTATATCGGGCGTCCCAAACCGTTTTGGACATTTCCTTTTATAGCAAAAAACTACTACAAACAATCAATATAATACTATTAAATATTCTTAAAAGACGTGTCAAAATATACACTTTTTCACCTTTTAATTTTACTATATTATTAAAATATTTAATTTTTTAAAAACCGTGCATACCCCAAATGTCCAAAACGGTTTGGGACGGAGGTAGTATTCTTTTCACATTATTTAACTAAAAACCCCTTAAAAATGTGGTTAGATTAGTGACACCTATAAATATTGATTGGCGAAACCATAACTTCAAATTTGGATTTCGAATCATATATTTGATAGTTTGCACAAAAATTCTGCAATAACTTCATATTTCCAAATTGAAATATCCAACTATTGTCTGATAAAAAAAAACTTTTAAGAAATTATGGGGAGATCACCCAAAGTTTGTTTCTAAACTTACCAAATAAATAATTCACAACCGATTCAAACATATAATTTTCCCGATTAATCATTAACAATGAATGCACTAAGATCCATCGGGTAAGAATGAAATGGGTGCAGTGCAAGTTGCAAACTAGATAACGATAAAGGGGACAAAAATAAACCAAAAAAAATTGAAAAAAAAGGCCCTAATAATTGATTTTACGGTACAAATATACAACTCAAAAGCATCCCTCCAATAATTCTCACCTACCCACCCACAAACAAACTTCAAATTCCAAAACGAAAGAAAAAGTAAAAAGAAAAAAGAAAAAAGAAATTCAAGAAACTAGAGGAGGAGGAGGAGGAGAAGAAGAAGCCTCTCTACTTGAACGATAATACCACTCAAGAATCGTACGAGGAGGCAATAACATAGATCTACATAAAGGACAAGTTATCCTTCCCTCATCAACCCACCCATCTAAGCACTCTCTATGAAACAAATGCTTACAATTACGAAGCTCTCTTACCTCATCGCTCAACTCAATCGAATCCAAGCAAACTGTGCATCTTCTGATGATCATTGCATCCTCAGTTATCAACCCTTCTTCTTCCAAGTAATCTTTCCTCAGATCTTGGTAGTGAAGGACGATTAGCCTATTCTTGATAGCACTTGTAATGACATGAACTGGGACGTGAACAAGCGATGGGCAAGTGCTGTCTACGATGAGTGCGTAGCTGTTCATCAAACGATCCCTTGAACTAGGGTTTTCTTCCTCTCTCGGCGGAGGCTTGAATATTCCCAGGCGAGTGAGTGCTCCGATGAAGAAATAGCTGGCGTTAGCAAATATGTTTACCATGAATGAGAAGGTGAGGATCTTTGGTACTTTAATGGCGTAGTAGAGAATGCCCATTTTTTTTTCCTTCTCTTGAAAATTGAGTTTCGTTTAGTGGAGAGAGATGGATAAAATGAGTTCTTATTTGAAGGTGTTTTGTTTGATACTTGGGTAGTGGGGACTTTTAGGGATGACGTTGACTTTTAGTTTGGCTTTGGTGTTAGATTGTAATGATTCCCATCTGGCATTAGTTGATTGTTTTCTTTTGTCAGCTTCTCATGTATGTAAGAAATAGCTTTCGTGAGTTGAGAAGGTTTATTATTATTATGACATGTATTCAATTAGATTTGATTTAATTTCGATGTTATGGTACTATATAGATTTAATTTGCTTAAAGTAAATCTTCTTTTCTAGACAATGAATCGAATGGAAATAACAATAATATACTAAAGGTTATATAAGGAGACACCTTTTGTCGTGTAAGGTTGCATTATTGCAACTTGCAAATTGCCCAAGAAATATAAATATTATAATGATAATTAAAATAATATTCATAATGATAGTTACAACAATTAATATGATGCGTGACCCGATAATAACGAAAGATGTACATCGAGATACAACTTGCAAATTGCCCATGATGATTAATATTATTGTGATTGAATGTTTTTAATTTTCTGGTTTTTACTTTGTGTTAATTACAACTTGAAAAGATACAACAACCTGAATGGGGTAGTAAGTAAGTTAAGTTACCAACACTATTATACGAAGCACACTCGAATGCGTATGCCCAATTCATAGCATATATTTTTATTTATAGTTGATATTTTAATATATGCTATTATGATTAATTCTAAAAGGAATATTGTGAAATATGCAAAAGTAATTTGTAAGGATTTATTTGAAATCAATTAAAAATTAAAGGACTAAATTATAAATTATATGTCAAAATTGATACACCAAATTGGGGAGAACAGTTACTCTAGCACGATCTCCCTCAATAAAAATAGATAATCAACAAAATATGTGCCTCTCCTCTTAATATTATAGTCCTTGAGCAGTCACTCTTATACTTTGGGTTGGGCCTTTCAAAGGCCACCCAATCTTTTGCTCCTTATCCATCCTAGTGGTTGATTTTTTTCCCTAAATTCCTAACTTGGGTTTAAATTAAAACGAATAACAATCATCTATGTATGTAATACACTTGGCATTTGGCAACATATCATAACCTTTGTCACGCTCACCTATTTTGTCGCACGCAACAGCGTCTGAGTTATTACTCGGTCTCATCCTTGCTTGATAATTGTCATATTTTTACATGTGAATATCTTATCAATGATATATATTGTGTAGTGACATGATATGTGGGTCGTCACGATTTGACAGATAATTCCAAATGATACCTAAAGAGTGCTTACGCCATCTCCAAAATGAAATACCCATTCTCAAACTCAAACTCAAAATGCAGTAATTCTTCTACAACCGACAAACCAATTCTCAAACTCAAAAAACCATTATTTCTTCTACCCAAATTTTTAATATTACCCATGTAATTTACAACTTTACGAATTAGACAACACTATTATTTTAAATTCCATTGAAAAAAAATAATTTCACAAAATCAATAATAAACTCAATATTTTTTTATATTAAAACGTAAAAGAATAATTATTAATAACAGGAGTCCTTTTTATTTATATTTTACTTTTTATATGGGTACTTTAATAATTAAAATAAAGAAGAGTATAAATTGTAATTTTGAAAACATCAAATGCATATTTTGGGATATCTCATTTCCAAAAACATATATGCGTTTAAACACGAGAGAGAAGATGAAAACGCGTTTTGA
Source organism: Craterostigma plantagineum (assembly GCA_027422505.1). NCBI lineage: Eukaryota > Viridiplantae > Streptophyta > Magnoliopsida > Lamiales > Linderniaceae > Craterostigma > Craterostigma plantagineum. Next base: position 7,559,152 of record JAPQWV010000015.1, read on the forward strand.
GTTTGCCTTTGGTGTACTCGGAGAATTTTTAGTATTTATTTGAGTTTTTGGATATCGATTGGAGATGCTCTAATAGTATCCTAAATGTACTGTATATATTCGTTTCACCAAGTCACAAGTCTCACCTTGAACTTTGTTTTTCCGAGATTTTCCCACGGTAAAACATTCGGCGGAAACTACTCGTCAGACGTCGCCCAAAGCCGGCAACGTCCCAAATCACCAGGCCCAATAGAGAGAGTAGGTCGGCTCGTCTTATAAATAACCCTACTCATTCAGCATCGAGGTAAGTAATTGCTATACTCTGAACACTTAATCTACATACATACATGCCTTCTCTGCTTTTTACACTCACCCAACGTAAAAGAAAAGATCCCTCCGACCTCGACAGGAGGAAATGCTCTTACCTCCTCAATTTGGGTGACGACCCTCGAAGTTCAAAGACGGAGAAAGTTCGACCAAGCGCTATCGGATTTTTTCTGGCATCATCAAATTTAATTTATCTCATTTTGATTGCTTATAATATATATATATATATATAGTAGACTTTTATTTTTGTTTGTAAACAGGGGAATTTTACGAGAGCCAAATAGGGAAAAACTAAATAACCTAAAACAAATTGAGTTTAAAACTCCACAATAACGTCTATAAACACTAATTTGCAGTACCCTTTAGGCCATCTCCAACCGAAAAACCCATTTATAAACCCATTTTGCAGTAAATGTCACATCAAACAGTAATTCAACTCCAACCAATAAACTCATTCTCAAACTCAAAAGAATATTCTTAGAATATTCTCTTCCACATCAACTTTTACAATTTTTCTATATTAATGACATATTGTGTCATATTACATATTAGACCACACTATTATTTTAGTTCGATTGAAAAAATGCATAATTTTTTTATAAATTGATAAAACGTACACCTAAAAGCGGGTAACATAAATAATTACTAAAAAATAAAAATTACAATACACAAGCTAAAAAAATACACGCAAATAAGTAAATGATAATGAATAATAATAGTAAATGATAATAATAATAATAATATTAATAAAAACCATAATTATAATAACAATCATAAAAATATATCATAATAATAAGACTGAAAATAATAAAAAATATTTTTGGGCGAAAATGCATTTTACCAAATAGGACTTCAAAATAATTAAGTAATTTTATGGGCTAAAATTTAATTTTATCAAAGTTTTTGGTATATGAACAGTAGAAACGCATAAATGCGTTGAAAAGAAAAAAAAATCCGTTAAACGCATTATGCGTTTTTTATTGCAGCTCGGTTGGACTATTTTTTCAACCCATTTTGCGTTTTGCGTGCCGGGTGGAGAAGGTCTTATTCTCTTCCGTTTTCAAGCTTCAGAAAGCCATTCTTCTCGGAAAAGGACAATTATAAAAGACAAAACCAACTCCTACCAATGGAGTCTAAAGCTCCGGGAGAATGAAAAAGTTTTTTAGAAAATAAAATCTAGGAAAAAATAGAGCAAGCTAGGGGATAATGATGGAAGGGAAGAGGAATTTTAATACTAGGGGTATCTTTTTTTTTTTCCTGGTGTTATTATGTCCATAAATTTCTTACTTTAGAACAATAAAGCTCTCTCATATTTGACTTCAAATGATTGTGATTGATGCGCCAAACAATGTTTGGCTTGGTTTGTCGGTTAATTCCTTATTAGTCCCTTTCAACATTTCAACTTCCTTTTAAATACCTCTCGAATTATATCTTCCTTATAAGTACCCATTTGAAAATTTATTCCTGTTCAGTACCTAAAAAACCCTTTTCAGCATTAAATGGACGAAAATACCCCTGTCTCACATATTCAAAAAAGCTGAATAATTATTTTCGCAGAATTATACCAACAAAATTAGACATTGTACCAGAAAATGTTGAAATTATACCATATGTTTTCATTATTATACTAGTAAATAGCGTTATTATAAATTACAGCGAAATTGGACGTAATTATACCAACTGATTTTGAAATTATATCAGAAACTGTAAAAATTATACCATATGTTTTGGTTATTACACCAGTAAATAACGTTATTCGAATTTTATACAGTGAAATTGGACGTTATACCAACTGATTTTGAAATTAGACCAGAAACTGTAGAAATTATACCAACTGTTGTCGTAATTATACCAACAGAATTGTATATTATACCAGTTGGTATAATAATGACAACAGTTTGTATAATTTGAATAACAGTTGGTATAATAATCAAAACAGTTGGTATGATGTCCAATTTAAATAGCGTTATTATAATTTACAGCGAAATTGGACGTTATACCAACTCATTTTGCTATTATACCAGAAATTGTAGAAATTATACCACATGTTTTGATTATTATACCAGTAAATAACGTTATTTGAATTTTATATAGTGAAATTGGACGATATGCGAACTGATTTTGAAATTATACCAGAAACTGTAGAAATTATACCAACTGTTGTCGTAATTATACCAACAAAATGTACATTATATCATTTGGTAGAATAATGATAACAGTTTGTATAATTAGAATAACAGTTGGTATAATAATCAAAACAGTTGGTATAATGTCCAATTTAAATAGCATTACTATAATTTACAGCGAAATTGGATGTTATACCAACTGATTTTGATATTATACCAGAAATTGTAGAAATTATACCACATGTTTTGGTTATTATACCAGTAAATAACGTTATTTGAATTTTATACAGTGAAATTGGACGATATGCGAACTGATTTTGAAATTATACCAGAAACTGTAGAAATTATACCAACTGTTGACGTAATTATACCAACAAAATTGTACACTATATCATTTGGTATAATAATGATAACAGTTGGTATAATTAGAATACAGTTGGTATAATAATCAAAACAGTTGGTATGATGTCCAATTTAATTTCGGAAAAGGGTATTTTCGTCCGTTTACTGTTTGGGTATTAATTACACAACTTTTTCGCAAATGGGTATTGAAAAGGAAGATTTTTTGTCAGATGTACTGATAAGGAACTTGAAAACACGAAAGGGGCTGATAAAGAATTCACCCTTGGTTTGTAGCGTTCAAGTCATAAAGAAACAATCGCCATCGCCATTAAAGTCACAAAAGATAAAAGCATCTTTTATTACCACTAATCGGTTCTTACACAAAAGGATTTCTACAATCACCCAACATGAGAGAAGACTCTTTACTGCTAACTGACCAACTCCATAGCTAAGAAATAAAGAAAAGCCATAACAAACAAACATATGGTTAAGCTGATTTGGGATACCTCAAAATCCCAAGAAAAACTACAGACATAACTACCACTAGATAAATACCAACGACGTAAACTTTCAAGCTTCGACGTCCGCGAGGAGACAACATCGTCGACAGACCAAAAGACTTCGACTTCGATCTCAGGCCCAACCTTTCAGATGTCTTAGACTCGCAAACATCGTCAGACTCGTCAGTTCCCTGCGTAAGAAAAAACGATCAGAGAAAATAATCGAATGGGAGGAAAAGAAAGATCTATATTTCGTGCAATGAATGATGACCTCATTCTTACCTCTGTGATGACTGATTCTGATGATTCCCATATGGGTTCAGCCCCGAGCTTCTTCAGCGACAGTTTGATCCTTCTAGAAGCAGTTCCATGGCTGGTCGAGCCTTTCAAAGTTTGCCCATTTTTCACCTGGCGAGGTTTGATCTTAATCCCAGTAATAGGATTCGTACTAACATCCACGGTGCGATTGGCTGAAATGTCGCCGTTAGCGTAGAACGACCCGTCGATTGGATTGTTATTACCAGCCGCCGATGGTTGTAAAAACCCAGGAAATTCTTGATCCTAGCGTTATAAAACATCAACAAACACTAGAGAAAACGCTGCAACGAACTATAGAACATTTTCTAACAAGTACCTGAGTAATTTCCATGTGAACTCCATTATTATCGACTTGCCCATTAGGGTTCATAGTTTCTTCGAACAAGTGAATTCCCTGGCTTTGAAGGTCTTCTAACAGCTGAGACAGAGACACGTCTTGCTCGGACGAACCGTCTTGGAAATGAAGACCGCTCTGTTCATTACCAAAGTCGTTGCCGAACGGAGAACCTAAGCAAGATTCTGTAATGGGGAAACTGTTCGACGGCAGAAGAGGCTCTAACATTGTGCCGTAGAATTGGCTGCACGGTTCTAATACCTGATATAGAAAATAAAAAAGCTACCAATTGATCTAATAAATAGGAGGGCATTCACCCATTTATATATATGTGGCTCAAAAATAGTTTTAGTCGCGTAATTTAGGAGGGTAGCATTATAGGGATATAAGAAATTTAAGGCCTGGCACCATAAGGATAATAACTTCCAAAAGTAAGCAATGTAAGGAGGTCATAGGGGCAAAATCAAGGGTTACAGAGTACAATCTCCAGTAAATTTAGGGGGTGCAATATACAGACAATAACTTTCAAAATTACGCAAATTTTGGAATAAAATCTAAGGTTCCGGCGTATAACGCCCGTAAATTGCTTAATTTTGAAAGTTACTGTCCATATAACGCCACATCCTAAATTCGTTGACACTACAATGCTACCCCCAAATTACGGGACTAAAAAAGCAACTATCTCCACGTATATAATCACATGCAATCGAACCTCAGGGCGATATACTCGATCGTAAGAACAATTTTCATCAGGGGCCGTTGCGATAGGAGGAGCAACGACAAGGTTAAGCTCGTCGATCAAAGGCTTCTTCACGTCCTCAGACTCCGATTCCTTAAGAATTCGAACATCGACCACCGCGGATTCTTGCAAAGGGTACGAAGAAGCGTCGTCGGGCGACGATTTTTCGGACAAGGGCGAAGAGCCAGTGTGTTCGACCTCTTCGAACTTGTCTAGCCTTTCGTCCGCCTTGTGGAAGAGTCGACACAGCACATAGTCTCCCTATAGCGAGAGACGAGTGCTTATAAAATAATATCTTTACAAAAAAAAGAGGAACGTCGGGCTAACTAACCTGGCCCGGGCCCGTCCCGTCGAGGTCGGGCTCGGTGGCCCGATACTCGTGCATGATCCAATTGGTGCGGGCCCCTTTTGGGGCCCGGCCCTTGTAGAAAACGAGGGTCTTCTTCATGCCTATGAGGTTCGTTGTTGCTTGATTTGAAGGAGATTTGCGGGATTTTATGGTTCGATCTTTGCCAGTGGCCTTCCAATAGCCGGCCTCGGTAGCTCGATTTGATCGATGGCCGTTCGGGTATTTTCTGTCTCGGGGACAGAAGAAGAACCATTCTGGGTCTTCGGATTTTATTACGGAGAGCGCTGCGTGGAAGACAAAAATCATGGTGAAGTTTCGACCTTTATCGTCGAATTCAGACAACCTCGGGCGTTCGTCATGATGATATACATGAAAACCCGACGAGATTAGGCATGAAAAAGGAAAAGATTTGGGGAGGAGAAATATGGAAAGCTCAGATTCAGAAAAGAATAGATGGATATTCCCAAGCAGATTCATGGGCTACGCCAATATAATAACATGAATAGTAATGATTCTTGCAGAAGGATAAACGAGACAAAAGGAAGTGATTTATTTCAAGTGATTTCAGTAATTAGGGAAGCACATCAATAGATTACACAACATATAAGCAAGAATATCATTACTACAACAACGCGGTATAATTTGTTCTACCTTTTCTTACACGAGCTTCGGCAAGCACAAATTAAGAAAGGATAAAGATAAAAAAAAAAAAGAAAGAGAGCGATTTAAGAAAGAAGAGAAAAGTAAAAATTACCAGGTAGATCCCAAGGCTCCCATCTGCAAACGTCGACCTCAGGGATGACTTTAACGGCGGAATGACGGCCGTTAATCTTGAGCCTCAAGTAATGGCTGACGAGCTCTTCGTCCGTTGGACGGAACCTAAATCCTTTAGGCAAAGCCTCCAATGTCAAAGTCGAAGAACCCATTTCATAACTTTTTTGACACTTGATTCAAAGCTCCCCCACGGATTAGAAACGGCGAAAAACGAACGAAAATTAGCGGGTTAGAAATGATCCGATGGGTAACTGTTGGAAAAACCCTAGGTGGGAAAATTCAAGGGGAAAAGGAAGGAGCTGTTCTTACACGAGTATGGATGGAAGAAAAAGGTTAAAAACAGAAAGAAGAAAAAAGGAAAACCTCTCGAGCTCTCCACTACGGTAATGAAAATGGTACTGTTTCTTTTTTTTTTTTTTCGTCTCACAACTTTTCTTTATTACAAGGACGGCCCCAACCTTTTACTTTATCGAAGAGCACGTGGTTTTTGGGTCGGATTTAGTTTGGTGGACGTCGGGTCGGATAGAAACCGGGTATGGTAATAGTAACTGCTATTTTTCACTCACTTTATATACGTTAGTAGTATTATTGCTCAATCGGGGGTGCTATGATTTTTTTTTTAATTGTTAATTGTAGAAAAAATTGAGTGAAATTGCATGGCAGTTTTCTTATCTACAATGTGGGTTAGTAAATCTTTTTTTTTAACAATAAAATATGATTGGTCGAAACTTGAAATTGACATAACAAATTAAAATTGGAAATTGATAATTTTTATGAGGGTTAGGCTCGTTATAAAATTGAATAGATCAACCAGGTCCAGCCCAGGCCCAAGCCCAAACTCAAGGCCCAATATACTCTTTGAAGTTATCTCCACACAATCGGCTATAGATTGATGTCAAACGTTAGGATGTAATAATTCAAAGGTCCGGAGAGAATGTCTTAATTAGGGGTGGTTCGGTACGGTATACCATACCAAAACTGTGACACCGTATACCGTACCGAAATTTCGATATCCAAAAAAATCATACCAATACCATACCAAAATTTCGGTATACCTTAAATTTCGATACGGTATCATACCGAAATTTCAGTATGGTATCGGTATCATACCTTCTATACCATTCATACGGAGGGCTTTTTACCATGCATGTCTTGTGACTCGTTAATTCGCTGTTTTGAAATTTTTAATCAATTCAAACTCCTTAGGCCCCAGTAAGATAGATTATTAATACCAAAATTTTCAAAATAAAAAGATTTTTTAACCTTAAATAATTTACATATTTTAGCTAGTCTCCTTAGTAAGACAAAAACTTTACATAACCACAAAATACAACTTTATATACAGATTAAGTAGAACGAAGCGGCTATATTTAAAAAATTAGTGAAGATTAACAAAAAGTAATTGCATTGCATCTTCACGCTTTCAAAAATCATGAAAAAACATTAAAAAGGCAAAAATTAAACGTTACTTGAGTTACATAAGTAAAATATGGTGGGCCTAATATTAGAAAATTGTGTATAAGTTAATAATTTATGTGCTAAATAAGTTTATAAAGATCCTTAATTTTCATTTTATATTTTTTGAAATAATACAATATATATAGGTGTGTGTATATATATATATATATAATCTATTAAAAATTTTAGAATTTCGGTATTCGGTATAATCGGTATACCTAATTTTAAAAACTTTCATACCATTACCGTACCGAAAATTTTCGGTACGGTATCATACCTTACCAAAAACTTCGGTATACCAAAATTTTCGATATTTTCGATACGATAAGGACGGTATTTCGGTATTTCGATATTTTTCCCCAGTCCTAGTCTTAATTTAACCTACAACGTAAGTCATGAGATTTGTGAACATAGGAACAAGGGAGTAATGCTAACAATACGTCCATCAATTTATCATCACATTAATTCATATGACTAGTATCTTTGCACACTCAGTGTGTGCGCATATAAATGTATAATATTAATTCTATTTGAAATATTTTAACAGAATTATAATTTGAATGTAAGTAAATTACAATTTTACACTTAAATTCATAATAAATCATATTTTTCCTTTTATATGCTTATACGTATAGATAATTAACAAAGGGGTAAGAATAATGAGATATAAAATTATCTATTACTATTATAAAAGTGTGAATGTGGCCAGTTTTTGGGTTGGGTTGCAGGTTATTTATTGCACTTAATTTTTTTGAGTGTGATACCTGTATTTACAGGTTGCCAGTATTTTATTAATATTTTATATAATATATCTAAGGTCGCAGCCCCCCCCCCCCCTCCCCCTCTCTCTCTTAACCGAATATATATATACATATACATGCATATATCATCTTTAATTAAGAAATATAAATAACCATATAAATCATAAAACTAACGACATGAATCACATAAAAATTACATATGGAGATGATTATGCTTATTCTTTAACATTGCAAATGTATACCATATTTGTCTAAAAAAATATAAATGGTAATAAAAATCACATATTTGACATGATTCTGTTTTCATTTTTTTCCTTTTTTTGTTATAATAATGCAAAAGATATTATATTTAACTTAAAAATAAAAATAATAGTATAATTTACATATTTTATACAATAATTTCTTTAACATTTTTTCTTTTTCTTACGTTTTTGTTTAATAATGCAAATATTTATCATGTTTAACTTAAAAAGATAGATAATAATACACTCACATATAAATATGTCATTATTAAAAGAACAAACTTAGGTTCTTCTATTTTTACATTGACACTTAATAAAGCATAAGGACATGCGCTAAACTTTGTTGGACTCTATCCCAAGGAACATGTATTCCCATAAAAAATATTGATTTAAAGATTAATATCTTTTACTAATCGATATCGTAATTGAATTATGTTTAGAAACTATAGTGCAATCTCCAACCCTGAAAAAATCAGTTAATTGTATTAAAGAATACAGCTGCCACAATACTTTTCTACTAACCATTAACTCTATTTTTTACACTAATTTTTACTCAAACCCATAAATTCTAACTTGAGCTCTAAGAATAATATTTCATACGGATTCATATTTATTATGATTATTATAAATAATCTATATATACAAAGCAAGGCAATTAAATTTAAATTATGCCTAAAAGTTTATTTATGCCTATGAACCATTCAATATTATTGCTAATACAAATACCGCATGTAAGTGTGATTTGACTTTTTTTTTCTTATAGTATTTATTACACTAATATACATGTCTTAGTTTTAAATTTTAATAAAACTTTATATTAGTTTATAACTATTAAAAAGTCGATCATTATAATAATAATCTCGAATCAGTTATAATTAAAATAAACTTTAAAAGAAGAAGAAATAAACATAAATAAAAATTATATCGCTATTTTAGCGTCGAAAATACTAGGGTTCTCTAAAAGTGCATCACTGGTGGTCCACACTGTAACGATGTCAAATATAAAGTTTAAATGGAGTAGACTTACATTCTATTTTTGCGTTTTACGCAAAACAGAACGCCCATTGGAGATGTTCTAATACTAAGTAACAACGTTATTTTATTACATTGCATGTGTATCTAACACCATGTTGTTCTACATTGAGAATATATAATATATTAACTGTTTTTATCATTCGGTCCGGGTCTATTACGCAGAAGCCGCACAACGTGCGGCCTCATCATCTAGTATACTAAAGTGAGAATTCACACCAAAAGATAGTCGGTGGTTGTTTCAAATTTATTAATATTACCTATATCTAATCTATTATATTAATGGTGAGAGGTGAGTATAAACTGATATTTGGTCCATAAAAAATAGTTACTTTTTTTACAATTATACCCTTAATATTTTGATTTAATTTAATCCTTTGATTTAAAATTTTATTTTTTAAATAACTTAATTAATAATATAACAATATAAAATGACTTATATATTTGCACATATATAGGATGTGCTAAATATACTAGTATTATATTAAGGGAGAACACTAATTACTCTCCAAATTTGGTATATCAATGTTATTTGTATAATTTATAATTTCGTCCTTTAATTTGTGATATAATTTAATTATATCCTTTTAAATTATTTTTTATTTGCATATTTGAAAAATACCTTTTTAAATTTTAATTTAAAAATCAACTTTAAACCATATAAAATTATATATTTATGTATAGGGGCATACGCATTCGAGCGAGACTAAAGGTGGCAGTTTATAGCCACCCATAATCCATAATATAATAGATTGCATAGATATTACCATTACCACCATTGTTTATGCATTAATGCTTACTAGGGGTGGGCATCGGGTCGGGTAGTCGGTTATCACTACCCGGACCCAACCCGAATACCCGAACGCCCACCCAAATGCTTACCATGATTTTCAAAAGAATAAGGCTTATATAATGGCATTTTTAATAAAATAATAAAAAAAATATATAAAGCATTACCAAAATAATTATGAAATCAAAACCATTAATAAAATAGAGATTTTCGTATCCTATTTATACGAGTTAGTAACTCGTAATAATAGTATACGAGTTACTTGTCCACGGTGGCACAATGACATATTTCAAGTAACTCGTAATTAAAAGATACGAGTTAGGTCTCTTTTCTTTTTTTTTTTTATTTTTTATTTATTTTTTGTTTTTTAACTTATTTTATATTTATTAATTATATAATCCACCAAATCATAAAATCATCATTATATCATGTGATTTACATAATAAAAATCAAGAAACGCATCTATTTTATTGTTTGTTTTGCTACGATTAAAATGATATGCATATCTTATATTTTTCGAATATCGAAACTATTTAATTATTTATTTATCTTATTGTTTGTTTCAAGAATTCCTAACTTTATAAAAATAATTAAATATTTATGATATTCGGAAATATAAGAAATGCATATCATTTTAATCGTATCGAACAATAAATTAGATGTGTTTGTTGATTTTATTATGTAAATCACATAAGATAATGATGATTTTATGATTTGGTAGATTATATATTTAATAAGTGTAAAATATAAGTTAAAACAAAAAATAAAACATAAAAAAGAAAAAAGAGACGTAACTCGTATCTTTTAATTACGAGTTACTTGAAATGAGTCATTGTGCGGGCCTCCGTGGACAAGTAACTTGTATACTGTTATTACGAGTTACTAACTCGTATAAATAGCATACGAAAATATTTTATTAATGGTTTTGATTTCATAATTATTTTGTTAATGCTTTATATTTTTTTATCATTTTATTAAAAACCCCTTATATAACTATACAATTTTTCTTTAAACAATAAAAACTGAAAACGTCACGCATCATAATCACCTTGTAGAGAGAGAGAGTAAAACCAAAAATTACTTCTGATTCCTTCTCTCCAAGAAGCCCTCCAATACAACTCTATGCTTCTGCTCTTCCGAACTAAGATCGAGGGCCACACTCGCCGCCTCTTCTTCCGATTTCTCCGCCGGCGAAGCTCTGCCGGCGACGCTTTCATTCCAACGGCGGATGAGATAGAGCCACGCCGCCGCACAAAGGACTGCGTACGCCTTACCCCATACGAGCATGACTACTAAAACGACCATCAAGATCAATGCTCCAAAGAATGGCTCGAGCTCATTTCCCTTTTTACCCTTCGAATGGCCCTTCCTTTTCTCAGCTCGGTGTTGGGGCAGTATCGTACTTTCACTCGAGCCCAGTTCGGTAGAAAGCTTGCTGCTCTTTTCTCGAGTCTGTAAGATTTTCTTAAATGGATAATCTCTGTAAAAGAAATACATAAAAGAATCGCTGTAATAAACAAAGTATATATATCGTCACCCCTTTGTTATTACTCTTCTCCTCGGCTTCGAGCACAAGGGCCTTCACGGTCAACGCCGGTTCGTTGACCGGGTCGGTTTTCGCTCCTTTACTTCTATTCTTCTTTAACGGCTTTTCAATATAGTTATTATCTTGGGCATCCTTGGAAAATCCGAAGCAACTCTCTATGTAGAAACAGTTTATGATTCTTTTGTGTGTTTTTTTGCTTTTCTTCTTCTTCTTCTTCTGAATAATAGTTTCCACAGCAGAAGCAGCAGCCATGATGAGAAGAGTTGCAGGGAGGCTTTGAAGGCATGAAGAAGAAGAAGAAGAAAAAGATGATGTTTATTATGTTAAGGATAAACAATTGAGGATGATAATGATCAACACTGATCAAATTATGACATGAAAGTGCCGTGTTATATGATATAATTATATCATATAACACGGACTATGAAGTCTTTTGATGAAGTCTATGTTGGTGATGGAATATTATATTGAGAAATATCTAAATTCCAATTTAAGCATTAGAAAATCATGTTTGTTATGGCTGGCGTATCAAAGCTGAATCTAGTAGGGTCCCATATTGGGTTCCCATGTACAGATCTTCATAAAATCTGAGATCAACAAATCAATGTAGGCTAATTCTAACATATAGTTTACATGTATTTCTTAATGAGCCACTAGAAATTATGAATTGTTGTAAAAGCTGAGAAATATAAAATTCAACTTATAAATAATATTAAGAATAATTCTATTGTCAATTAGTTTGAGAAGAAATAAAGCCAACATCATATTTAGAAATTAGATGGAAATAGTCTTTGCTCTTACGACGTCTAAGATGGAAAAGTATCAATGCCTCGGCTCGGCTTTATTGTTTTCGCACGAAGTATGAGCTTTTCTTGCGCAGAAAATTATATTCTGAAAATCAACTAATTCATGTTAATATTCTGTGTCTGCTAATCAAAGATTATAGTCAACCATCTACAGCTTAAAAGCGTTGAAAATGACCTTGTTTGCAATTCATTCATTCCATTACACAACAAACCATAGGCACACTAAGCTGACCATTTCAAAACCTTATGCTAAGAGTGCGCTTTGTCGCTTTTCTAAAGAAGAAAAAGAGATACACGATGCTATTATTCATCAACAGAAATATCATTGAACAATGAAACAAGATGATCTTAATCCTCACAAGATGAAATAGATAGATGGTTCAATGCGCGTTTCTACCAAAAAATTTATTCTTCGTATAAAGACATGGGGAAAATGTACATAATGAATGCACCTACCTCTCTCTTCACTGAAGTTGAGAAGAAAATTTTTCTGAAAACCTCTTTTCCATGCCAATGCAATGATGCTCTGTGGTCGTTGGTTCATTTGGCAGCTTCAGTTCGGAATAAATATATTATGCAACAAGAAGTAATATTTTACATTAGCCTTTCTGTTCCAAGGTTTTTGCGCTCAAGAGGGCAATTGCCTGTGCATTTCCGTTGAGAGAACTTCGCTGCGAAAGGAAACAGAAAAGTTTATGATACTAGTAGCCTTTGCTCTTACAATCAAATCGACGTACCGATTTGTTTTTGACACAATGATATGGTTAATACCTCATCATAACCGTCGTTTGTTAGTGAAAATGGTTCTTTAGCCTGAATTCCTCCATTATCTGTCATAATTCTATCCAAGTCCTGCAAATAGAGAAACCGTAACAATTGGGATGAATTAAATAGAAAACGGATGGCAAGGCAATTTTCATGGAATTGATAAGATTTAATATGAAATTTGAGATAAAAGATTGACATACCTTTCCAGTCAAAATTTCATATTCGAGAAGCTCCTCCACAATTTTCTCCAGTACTACATGGTTTTTCTTTAGGAGGGCCTTTGCCTTGTCGTACGCCAAGTTATAGATCTGCATATTCATGCAATACGCTATGTTGAGTAAAACATAGTATATAATGGTGGTCAGACTAAATCAAAACAAAAAAAAACTTAAGCAGCACACGGATCATAGTTAACCATGGGGAAGATTTGTGCATAAATCACAAAGAAACAGAAATCAGGGAAGACTTATGACTTTGGGAGTATCTATGATAATTAGAAAGGCAATATACCTTTTCAATTTTAGCGGCCATCTCAAACTCAAAGTTGTCTCCCATACTCATAGCGGTCACCTGTTCAATAATTGCAAGTTGATATGCTTATTAGATGCAGCTAAGAAAGGGTGCAAAGATGCAAAACACCCCAGTTAGATGTGTCGTGCGATATGGAATGTTCTATCAGGATTCAGGCAAATGGAAAACTGGCCCCAAAATTTGCTTGATGTTATAAAAAAGGATAAGAAACAAGATTCTCCAACTAGAACATGAGATAACCCGTTTCCGATTTTATTTAAATGGGAACTGCGAACACAGTCAAAAACTACACCAAGAAGCTACATATGCATTTCGCGAGAAAGTTGGTGGAACCAACATATCCCCTCAGGCCTCAGTCAAAACTATAAGTGGCTAAAGTGATAGGAACTTTCAAATATCACAAGTCACAGTTCAGGACCTTCAAAGTTAATGCCTAAAATTTAATCTAAAGACTTAATGCGATAAACATATTTAAAAATGGATACCGCGTTTCCATGATGGTAAATTGTAGGACTATCATCAGGGCCCCAACCAAACTGGATAACCATCCGAGTAGCTATCTGCACCAAAAGCTACGTATATGAATACAATGACTTTATGTCCCTTCAGAACATTATCAAATCTGATTATAACCTCCTGAGCATCCTTCAACTCTGAGTCCGAAAGAATGTTTTCTTCTCCAAAGGGAAGCATTAGCTTTGATGCCACATAAGAGCCAAAGCAGAATACAAGCTTCTTCTCAAGGTACGCTCTTGTCTCAAGATTTCCATTCATCGAATCCTCATTTCTAGCCTTAGTGATCTTGGTGCATCCAATGCCCTGCAAGCGAATAGGGTGCCTTGTCGGTAATTGCATAATAATTGCTGAAGAAAATGGCTGGTCAATATTGACTTCACGTCATTTCATATACATGCCAGAAATGCTACAAGCAGTAAGTATTGATAAAGGCAACAATTGATTATGGAATACTGCGATGCTGAATAACCTATGAAAACTGTCAACATATGATACATATATCAGAACGGTACAACCATAAGAAAGGAAATAGGTAGTATACCTCCCATGAAGTAGGTTCAAGCCATAGATTGTGAACGACATCAAAATTTGGTAAAAGTAGCGCCATAAGACCACGACCAGCAGCCCAGACAGCATGGGGCAGCTTTGTTTCTGTGTTCCACTACACCGTAACGCCTTTAGGTTAGTTCCATAATATACATGCAGCATGTATATAAAATTTGCAGGATGTGCTAGCATTAGCACAAACAGTGGAAGGACAATGACCATGAAACTTTACAGTGAGACTGAATGAAGCATAAGCATAGTGCTGCATCTAATCACATATCCCATTGAAATACATAGTTTGTGAGTTACATACAAATAAGATGCCTTACATCAAGAGGGGGGCTCAACATCTCTATGCCGTTGCTTATTTGACCATATGGTTCCATCAGATCAACAACATCTTGTAGATCCTCCTTTGTCAATGTCAAGTCCAGATGACTCACAAGAATCTTGCTTATATTCTTTCCAGCTTTTGTCTTCCTCACCCATCTCGGGACAAACGCGCTAAAGGTCTGCAACATGGGCCACACACTAAGTTTAAATTTCATGAAACGGACATCATGAATATCTGTGACATACATGTGGTACGCAATATGCATGAGATTATCACAGCTCATTTCAGTAGCTCAAGTCCAAACATGTGATATGAAATACATGAGTATATTACAGCTCGTTTGATCATTAACAGACTAATTGCAGTAAGCTGGGACCAGATAGATGCATGAAACGAAGGCACCGCACAACAGATGGATAGTGCATAACAATGAAATAATTTTTAATTTGCAATATTAGTCTGTTAATTTTCAGCAATCTCTGCACCAATAGGCCAATACAAGTGCATGAGCACTGCTAAATCCTATAAAAATGATGTCTTGAATGAAAAGCACAGGCATTAGCGAGCCAGTATCAGCTTCCATTGCAGATTATCATGATAACACTGTCAAGATGACGACTATCTTATCTTCTTACCGCAAACCAACTGCAGTAGCTCATGAGCTCGTCCGCATCAACGAATTTTCTTCTAAAAGCGCTACCTTCCAGAGACATGGGGACAAGTTTTAGTTCTATAGGACGAAGAAGAGCTGTTTTTTCAGCAACCTGCATGTTTTCATGTGCCATTTTTGTCAACTATTTGGACCAGAAGTAATCAGGCCTTAACAGTTTTATACTACTCTAAAAAGCAAAATAAGAAAAAAAACAAATATAGAGCAATTACAGGCCGCTTAAAATTAGGATATGATAACTCACTTGGTAGACAAAGAATGTAAGTATTATGATATTCTGTATCAAGTTCAAGAATCAATAATTCGAAAATGGAAATGCGGTTCATTTAGTTGTTGATGCAAGCACAGGATAACATGGCTTTGTAAAGCAACTCCTCGGAATATGTTATATGAACATGCGGTGCAGCAACGACGACAAAATATGCTAAAAATTATGGTACAATAAGTAATACATGCCCTGCGGAGATGAGAACATACAATGCCAAACAAGGAGCACACCATTGATCAGAACAAAGTTTCATGTACCTTTCTCCAATCTACCAAGTCGATGAGGTCCTCATCCATTGTTTCTCTCGCAGAAATGTATAAGATTTTTTCCCTTTCTTCAAGTGTTGGTCGTTGGAGATGAAATATCCTATCCATTCTACCAGGACGCTGCAATGCCTCATCAATTTGCTTGAGATTTCGAGTGGTCGCCATTAAAACTACCCCATCTTGTTTCTCAAACCTGCATGGAATGCATTAAACACATAAAACAAAGAAAACCATGCAAACAAAAACAGTTCTTTTCTCGTTTTTCATCCCAATTTAACTTCAAATTTCGGGGTGTAAATGACTCAAGTTTGAGAAGAGTTTGAAAGAGTTTCCACGACGTCGACAATCTTAAATTTGAAAGCTTGATAACATGTCCATCACGAGCCGAGCTCGAGCATTAAAAATAACAAAAGCAAATAAAAATACAACATAACAGAAGTAAAAATGTAAGAAGAAATAAGTTAAGAACTTGATCGAATTTGAGGTCGAACATTAAATAAATAAAAGAGTATGGTATAAATGTTAAAAGTCAAAAAGGAGACATTCGAACAAGAGGAATTGAGCCGAGCCTCCAACTTCTCTGCAAGCTCACTCAGTTTGATTTGTAAAGCACTGTATAGCCATCAGTATCCAAAAGGAGACATACCCATCCAGTTCAACCAATAGTTGATTAATGAAAGCCTCATGATCCTGCTTTTTGGGTATGGATGAATTTCCCGCGGACACCAGCAAAGAGGTCAAAATCTTCCACAAAGATGATGACGGGTGCCTGCATGAGTGTTAGTAGCAAGATAATTTTGAAGAAATTCACAAGGAAAAGAGGTTGGCAGAAGATCCAAGATAAAACTAAAAAAAGCTTAAAATAGACTGGGGGGAGAGAAGAAAATATTTAACTACTCCGAAGAATTGAAACTAAAATGACAATCACAAAACTAGTAAGCGAAAACGGATGTTAAAGGGGGAAGGAAGGAAGAAGCTACCAAGTCTCTCGCTGTTTGAAAGAGTTCTCTGACATTTGATGCGCTTTGACCCACCCAAAGTCCTGCTTCAAGTTGTTGAGCTTTAACTTCTACTACGGGAACCTTAGCTTCTGCTGCTATGGCCAGTGCTAGAGATGTTTTTCCTGTTCCTCTCTCACCCACAATGAGAACACCCTATAAAAAAACATGGTAACATTCTCAATGCATGAGCTTTGTGAAAAACAGTTTCATTAGATACTGCAACGAAGAATCATATGCATCGATGATTGTCATACGCGTGGTGCACGAGCTCCCATTTCTTGAAAAGCATGCGGGTTTTGCAGAAATGCCACAACTTCATTAATTTCTTCTTTCATAGATTCAACGCTTGCGAAATCTTTTAAAGGTATTGGAGGATTCTTAATTCTCTGGCATTGGCATTAAGAAAATGACTTTAGAAATAGTCATTAGAAACACATGAATAATCCAGAGTAAACAAGAATGCTGTCTAAACCTTCATATGATCAAAAGCAGTGCTGATTGGATCAACTCCATCCTTCCTCTTACGCTTTATTTTCCCCATCCTATATCTAAAATAAGCTTTCTGAATAATACCAAAAACTGCAGTATATGAAAATCCAAAACTTTCTTCATAATAAGGGCTTGCTAAAGAAAGAATAGAGAAACCGAAACATTACCACCCTCCGCAACTTCCTTAAGTTAGGATCTCTCCGCAAAGGTCCAAAACCAAGAAGACGAGGAATTTTCCTTCTCAGAAATCGGAACACATGGAATAGTACATATCCATATATGGCCGCTCTTATCAAAAACCAAGCATACCACTGAAATCCATCCCTTTTCCTTGATAAGAAGTTCCTTTCAGCTTCCGATTGCCACTTCAGATACCAAGTTGAGCCAACAGATACATCAGAATACTCAGGCCATGCCATACCCAACCGAATTCTTATCTGTTTTAGAAAACACATAAGGATTTTCATCAACGAGTGCTGAGAGACAAAGAGTAAAGAAGGAACAGAGTTCAAATTTCAAAAGATTACTAAATAATCAAGCAGTTGGCATGTTGCATGATTCTATGAACTACCTCATATGGGATGATAAACTCCACGACAGGGAAAACAATCAGCATCATAATGTCGTCATTTATGTTCCTTATTTTCCTGAATGCCCATGTTTTGGCACGGTCCGCAATGCTATTGTTCCATAGTGCATTAAAGAACTGATAGCATAGTGTCACCAACAGGCGAAATTGCTGACCGAAATTTAACTCTGAAATTGGGATCCACATTAGCTGAACTGCAGTAGGAATACCAGCTGCAACCATCCTCAGATATAAAGCATCAAAACCTCCAAAGTCCTCAAAAAGCATCTCAAATTCCTGTAGCAATTGATAAGTAATAATCCCCAAGGAAAAAATGCTTAAGCAGTTTTAAAGGAAAAAAAAATCCCTACTTTGATATCGACATAATGTTCATTGTCTGTTCCCTTAAGTGTGACGTACATAACAGCCCAATCATGCCTAATACGGGCGCTTTCCACGAGTTTCCTCGATACTGCATAAGGGACGGCTATTGAGTCCAACTCCCATCTGTTCCGTTGTTCATTAAACCAAGTCCTTGACGTAACTCTATCGAAGTCCCGAAGCACCCGTTCCTGCAATTGGCATTCAACATCAGGATCGCACAAAAAGTCCATCGATTTTTCCAAGAGTCAAAGATAGAAGAATTTAGCCACCAACTATATTCCAACAAATATATAATACATGAAAACAACTAAGATCGTAAACCCCACAAAATCTGGTCCGAGTTACCTGCCTCTCTTCCACATATTTTTTACCAAATTCTGGATCTTCCAGAATTTTCTTTTTAAGATCCGTTTTGACATCATCCCGCCATTTCTTCCAACCGTGAAATAAATGCAGCCTCATAGCTTTTGGTATGACCACCTCCTTCTTCCCAAACATCCACTTCAGTTCGATATCTGGAAAACCCTTGACTATCTCATCTGGTGGCGTGATAGCAATAAACCGCCTTTCATCCCCAAATTTCTTCATGGACTTTCTGATGCGAGACTCCAACTTATTTTGCATCTCTCTTGAATCCTTAAGGGTTTGCTTTATCCGAAAGGCAAAAGCAGTTAAATCCTGATCCGAAAGCGATAGCGTATCATCGTTCACCAGAAAATTTGGTAAAATTAGTTGCTCCTGCAACTTTCTGTGAGCATGTTGCAGTTCTCTCTGAATCTCAGCTTTAGAGAGCTTCGTGATGGGAGTTTCTGTCATTCTGCAAGCTCAAAAGATTGAAATCAGCACATGAAGCCGAAGTTAGATCAGATCCTCATTGGAGATATAAGATATCACTCACAACCATAATACACTCCATCCTTCGAAATGGAGATTATAAGTTATACTTTTACTTCAAAAACAGTAGAACCTAGACACAACGGAAACTAATGTTTAAGCCTCGTCATCATGCATGACGATTATATCCTACTCAATGTCTCAATGTACACAAGCCTTGAAGTCAATAGAAATATCCTCAGTATTACTGAGTGTATAATAACCTTCATCATCATGTCATATGTCATATGTGCTAGTTATTTAGTTTGTAATTCAAGCTTCAAAATTCACCAATCATGCAAATGTTCTTCTGGTTACCACATATGACTTTGCTCCTGCTAAAACCTTGCAAGTATAGTTAATCACAGAAATTGATAAAATTTCCTCCAAATATGAGTTCTATCAGAGGAAGATATGGATAAGAAGATATAATTCGTACTCTAAATTAAGTTCAAGTTATCATTTACACACCTCTTTGTCTCGCGTCCCCTCAATTCCTTCAATACGTTCTTCACCAATGCCTCACATTCTCTCTCTATAGACAAGAGCTCCCTCACGCCAATGCTCAACGCCACGGTCTCTTTCTTCTCGATCAAATCGTCAATCTCATCAATCCTTTCCCAGCCATCACTATACTCTCTTTCCAAATTCCTACGCTCCTCTCTCAACCTCTCAGCTCTGTTGCCACCGCCACTTTTCGCTTTCCTCGTCAAATTCTCTTCCTCTCGCTTGGCCTTCAAAACCCTGTTAACGATCGCCTCCGAGCGTTCCATCAAAACTTTCTTCTCTTTCTTCAAAACCCTCAATTCTGCATACATACTGTTCATTAGCTCGTCCTGCAACAACTTCTTCGTCGTCTTAAACTCCTTCAACCCGTCCTCAACCAACGAATCATCTTTTCCAGAAACTTTCACCTCTTCGATGATCTTAAGCAGCTTTGAAACAGCGTGCAACAACCTTCTAGTATAATCCGAGTACTCATGGCCCTTCCCCTCACTCTCCACGCTACTAACAGTCGGCGTCGAATACGAAACGGCGGCAATCGCCGGTTTACGGAAACAGAAAAAACCCAAAACTACGCACAATAAAGCATACGCCAATGGCCTGGCGAGAGAAAGCAATTCGCTCCCCTCATCCTTGCGCTTTTGACAGATTGAATTGCCACGTCCCTCCACATTCCCGAGATTCTTAGCAGAAACCGAGCAGTGTACGATGACAAGTGGACGGATTGGGCGCGTGCTCAGTGGCGAAAAGGGCTTGGTGGTGAATAACGAGGAGTTTCTGGAGACTTGAAAGGATTTATGCTTGAATTTAGGATTCTGATAGCTGTAATATTGAGGGAAATTGAAGAGCGAAAGAGTTTTAAGGGGCTGATTGACAGTGAAGAACATCTCTCCACATTTGGGCGTTTTAGTTCTTCAGCTGATTCTCAGACTTGAGAGGATAAGAGGTTTTGTTGAGGGGTTTGATGTTGGTCTTGACTGAGGAGTGAGGAGTAGAGGAAAGGGGCTAAATTGCAATTTTTGAAATATGGGACCTAAACTTAATTGATTACTCTCATTAAATTGTCTACCGTCTTTTGAGTCTCTTTACTGAATTGTGTATATGTGTGGCATCTAATTTTCTAATTGACTTCTTGTTGTTGATAGAGTATTAATTAAGGAAATTCTATTTTGCAACGGTGAAACTTTTCTCGTAACTTGTGATTTTCATATTTTTATCAACGAAATGTTTTTGAAATTATGAGAGAGGGGGCATTGCATTTCTCTCCAACAATGAATAACATCAGGGGCGGATCCAGAAATTTTTAATTGTGGAGGCCGTAAAATTTTTTTTTTTTGCTTTCCTTTCCCGAGTCATTTTCATGTAATCGACTACAGCCTTCCTCCGCGCGTTCGAAGATGAGTTAATCATGTGAGGATGTTTTTCTTTAAATAATTATTATTGACTAGTTCAATTACTATCGCTATCAAAAGTTAATGGAAAGATAAAAAAATTGCATATATTAAAATCATATATATATATTAAGAATATATATATATATATAATTAAAAAGAAAAAAATTAATACGTAAAGAAAATAAGTGTCAAAATAATAAAAAAGGAAAAAGAAAAGAACTAAACGGAATGATAACAATAAAAGACTAAAAATTTAAAAGAAGCGTTGAACTTTAAAATAACTACAAATAGAAGAAAATAATAGAATAATAAGCGTGGGCTCGATCTCATGACCTTGCCAACACGAGTTCAGGTTACTGACCACTGTTATTTTCAAAATTGATTATATTTAATATTAGAAATATACATATAAGTGTTTAATGAATATCATACATATATAGTACTAAAAGCTTCGAAAATTTTCGCGGGGGCCGTGGCCCCCCCGGGCCACCACATAGATCCGCCCATGAATAGCATCATAGAGCATTCATTAAAGATTTTAAAAGAAGAAAAAAAAACACTTGAAATCAAATCCTAGAAGGTGGTGGTGTTGAGATGTAGTGTATTGTGACTTGAGATAGGGAAGTATGTCCATTGAAGAACATCCAAGAACTTCCCAACTCCCATAATATCCGAAAAAATGAAAAGAAAACACGACATTCGTCACCATTTTTACGCCGAGCGCAGGTCAATTAACGGCAAAAACGAGAACTTCCCTTTCTCGATACACATGTAATACGATCAAAACCGAAAAAGTGATGACTTCCATAAACAGAATCTCAATGGTTTTTCCTCGATCAAGAAAAAACCTCATATGTTGCAGAAGAAACAAACAGACAGTGGAAACTTGCATCCTTTTCACTATGAACAGTAAGCGAGAAACATCATTCAACCATGAAAGCACATCAGATACACAACGAGGAAGTAGATGATTTGTCGTGCATTGAAACCAAAAAAGAAAAGATCCACTAAACAACAGATACTGATTCGAGAAGCTTATCTACGTAATCTTTGAGCTTAGCTTTCGTTATCGCGCCTTCCCTTCTGCTGCCCGGAACTTCCTGCCCATTTTGGAAGAGGATCAATGTCGGCAGTCCGTACACCTTATGTTCTTCGATCAGCCTTGGGTTCGAGTCGTGGTCAATCTTCACGACCGTTAGCTTGTCTTGATATTCCTATAATTTGCATCAAAAGGAGAAAGGCTTTTTGAAGCCAAGCACAAGCAGAAATCAAACAATTCATCAGCCATCGTGACTGAGTTTGCCCAAACTCAGTATTATCACAAGCAGGAATTCTTAATTCTTCAGCTGAGGTGATTCAAATTCTGAACCACTTCAATCAAAAGAAAGATTTTCTATACTAATATAGCAGTCCTAACGCCGATTCATCGGCAACCGCCGCGAATCAAACCAAAAAAAAAAGAGGCAAAATCAAACCAAACCTGAGCCAGCGATTGAACGGCGGGGGCAATCAAACGGCAGGGACCGCACCACGCGGCGACGAACTCCACCAAAACAGGCTGCTCCGACTTCAGGACGACCTCGGCGAACTGCGATTGGTCGATTTCCCTCAGGGCGCCGCCAGCCGCACACGTTATCGAAGTCTTACCTGGTAAAAGCCGCTTGGACTCGCCGCGCTTCGGCGAGGACAGGCTACTGCCGCCGCAACCGAGACGCGAGGCGGTGCGAAGTAGAGAAGTTCCGGGGATGAGTTTAGAGGCGGGAGCGGCGGCACGAACCGGCGGGAGAGAGTTAAGAGCCGGGGATATTGCTGCCGTATGCATGGTGGAGAGAGAGAGAGAGAGAGAGAGAGAGAGAGAGAGAGAGAGACTGAAAAATGGAAAAAGAATAGTTTTTGTGGACCATTTTCATTTCGCGTTTACCTATATATCCTTTGATGGTGATATTGTATGTTATTTTTTTTCTAATAAACAGAAATATTCCTTCAAAAGATTTACTCGGTATTGATTTTTCAGGTGATAACAGTTCGAAAAGAACCGCAACCGAACAAACAGTAATCATAACGGTTGTATTTTCAGTTGATTAGGGTGTATTTTGATTAAGAAAATTAGTGAGGAAAAAGAAAAAAATAAAAAAAGGAAAACTTTTTTGTTGTGTTGATTAGGGGTGCGTTTGGTATGCGGAATCCAACGCGGAAAAGAAAAAGAAAATGAAATAATACGCATCGGATTGCTATACATTACGCCTCACGTGTCGTACCATCATACATTTTCTTTTAGTGAGGAAAAGAGAAGAAATAAACTAAGCTTAAAAGTTAGAAATTTAGTAAGGAAACAAAAAGAAAAACTTTTTTGTTGTGTTGATTAGAGGAATAAGTGAGGAAAAGAGAAGAAAATAAACTAAGCTTAAGTTAATCTTAAGGGTGTGTTTGGTAGGAAAAGAAATCAAAAAGGAAAATCATTTTTGTGTTTGGTTGAATAGGGAAATAGATGAGGAAAAGAAAAAAACCTTAAGTTCAAAGCAAAAACCATGGAAAATGAGGGAAAAAAACTAGTGGAAACCAATTTCTTTCTAGTTTTCTTTTCCCGTAGTTTTCCATGATCCAAACACAATCTAAAGCAAAATTCATGGAAAAGCAAAATTCATGGAAAAGCTTGCCCGCCATATGACGGGCCTTGAAAATTAGATCCCACCCGGCGGGCCTAGCCACTTCAAAAAATTAATATTATTTACTTTAATTTTGAAATTTTAATTTACTAATAGCTTTTTTTTTAATTATGGTTTGTATTAAAAATTACATAAAAACATGGCATTAATTACGTATTTATAAATAAATATGACATTAATTAGAAATAATTAATGAATCATTACTTAAATTATCTAATTAATTTAATATTTATTATCTATATAGTATATATTATATAATATATATAATTACTTTAGTTGGAGGGCCAGCACGCGGGATAGCCCGTCCCGCACCGCCGCGCGCTGGCCCGTCCAAGCCCACCCCTCGACGGGCCTAAATCGCAGCCTGCGGGCCGGATTGACAGTTTGAACCATGAACCGACGGTTCGAGCCATACCATAGCCGTGACCTTTCAATACTTGTATTTGAACATAAAATGGTACAATAAAACGTCCAAAATAAGAGACATAATTTAGAACAAGGAACTTGTAAAGAAGTAATTACTGTGCAGGGGCCAACTGCTTCAATTTGGCTTGTAAAACTGCACCAGCCTCGTCTGCTATGCTTTTCTTCTTCGTAGCGACCTGCGTTAAATCACTTGCTTTATGAAAGTAGGGAGGCTTGAAGCATGCTATTCATGAAGTTTCGATGAAGTTAACTTAGGATATTTGCAAGACAGAATATACAAAAGCCGAGTTACAATAACATGCATACCTCAAGAAGCTGTTCGTAATTGGATTTGAGCAGATTGATTTTGCGCTCGCAGTAATCTTTGCCCTCGGCCATTGTTTTCTGCTCATACCAAGGATTAAGTTAACATCAATGAACACTACACACACAGACTACGGGTGTTTAATACTGCTAAGTAAATTCATGGTTAAACAATAGTCTCCCTCGATGCTGCTATTTTACACCCGAGACAATCATGCCAAATAGAACAAAGTAAGAATTAAGATCGAGAGATTCATCTTGTCTGGTGCAATTATTCTCCTGGGTATGGTGCAATTATCCATATAAGAATCAAACTATGAAAAATGATTGCCCAATCCAGCATAACGGGAACTTGAGTTAACTATATTTTAGCAGTATTCAGTAGCTTGAAATTACGCCAAAACGACGTTTGGATTTTCAAATAGGTTTCGAGATTGTGGGTAAGAAAGCAGAGTTAATAACTTGAAAAAATCATCAGTTAAATGCATCGGTAAAGATAGCTAAGTTCATAAGCAACCAGATCCATCGTACATGTTTCAGCCATAACATGAGCTCAACTTCATTTCATCATCTGCATCACTATATCAATATGTCCTCATCGTTATATATAATAATTTCGCCAGATCTATACTAATTCAGGCCATAAACTTTTCCAAACCTCAATATAAATACCACTAAAACCTAGCTTCGGTAACAGAGTACCCAAATACAATTACCTCGATGAAATAGCCAGTGCCAACGTCAACCAAAACCTTCTCCGCGTCGTCGAGCTTTCCAGGCACATACAATGACGCCGTCAGAGGCACGAGCATTTCCTTGCCTAAAAAATATCAATTATTCAATTGAAAGTGACAGACACCAAGTAATCGCATTAAAAATCCTGAATTAGTTTAACTAACAGAAGATATATGATTCAGAAAATCATAATCAAACCCTCAGAACGAAGAGAGAGATCGTGGAGAGCAGTGGAGGCGAGCTCCAGCCGAGCAGTTGCGGTGCGTATGTTGTTCAGACTGTCCTGAAACAGATTGACCTCCATGTCCGCTTGCTCTTTCAGGCCCCGAAGCTGTTCGATGCTCATTTTCTCGATCTCCATTCGAGTCGACGACGGGGACGCCATTTTTGCGATGTAGAAGACGAGAGAACTCTTCAGTCTTCACTTCGATCTTGCTGACGGAAAATTAGTATTGAAACTTGAAAGCCTTTTTCATAAATCTTTAAATAATTATTTGTAATACAAAATAGAGCAATCTACACATAAATCCCCCACCCCAAACTATACATCAACTTACTCCCCCTTCCAATTCAATTATCACCAAACTCCCCCTTTCAAACTTCTATATCACATAGCTACCTAATGGACAAATATACCCCTGTAAAACATAAATATTACAAAATAACCTAGTGATTTCATTACAGAGAGAACGACGATGAACAAAATGCAGACAATGAAAAGCAGAAGAACGAAAACGAGTATAGAGAAGTCGGTCGATTCTCAGCTTCACCTCCACAACAAGCAGCGAACGAGAGATTAGGACTTCACACCTTTATTCGACTTGGCATCATCTCAACGGTATACTAGCCTCTTGACACCTTCATTTTTCGACTTTAATTTTTCGTTTTTGTGACATATTGGGTTAATGTAGAGATTAGGGCTTTTATAGTTGCATTTCTTGAAAGATTTCATGTCGGGCTATGTTTAATTTTGTGATTACGGCTTGAATTTGGGGTTTATGGCAAAATTAGGGTTTAATTATTTCATTTTCGAATTGGGAACTTGGTATCATTCAAATATAGTTTGTTAGCTTCTAAATTCCCTGCTAGATGTAAAGGTACTGCATTTTCTCCTGTCTTTGTACGAATCTTGGTTGTTTTTGTGACGATAATTGAATTGGTGCTTCTATATTTTTTTGGTACCGTATTACATAGTTAATTTGTACCGTAAAGACAATTTTACCTACGAGATTCGCTGAAGCACAATCACATGAAATGGGCGACAAGATCATTTGTAAGTTTGAATTTTATTAAATTAAACTCTTTATCATGTTCTTAACTTGTTATATTGTTACAGGCTCGTTTTCTGTCGACCTATTAGACTTGGAGGTGGGACTATAAGCCCAAGTCAATCATGTCAGAGTCTGACTCCACGAGGGAGCAGAGTCCAGATGGCGTGGATTGCGGCGTACATTCTTCAATGTCCATGGATCGATACATCGTTGGACCGGTGGCTCGGGGAGGTATCTTAACGAAGTTGACGTCGAATTGTATCATGGGTTCATGGCTGCCACGATACTTACGGACGATCTTAGTTGCATGCTCCACTTGTTTGAGTGATATTTATCTGTGTTTGGAGACTGATATGCTGTTGATCCTCATAGTTTTGTGACTTGTTTATGTTTATGTTCCAGGTATTATTGTAGTACCTGAACAAACAGATATGTAGTACCAATATTGCTAGCTTGCAGTACCAACGTTTTCTTTACTGTAGTATCATACGTAGGTCATTTGTAGTATCTTTTACGTACCCTGCGAGCGGCTTCGAAATACGTCGACTCTAATTTGTGGTACCAATCTAAAGACTTTTGTAGAACCTACATGTGGACAGTTGCGGGTATCATATTATATGCTTTGTAGTACCATAATAAGGTTCTTTGTAGTATCTTTTACGTACTGTGCTCACGGAGTCGAAATACGCCGATTCTAATTTGTGGTACCAATATAAAGACATTTGTAGTACTTACATGTGGACAGTTGCAGTACCATGTTATATGTTTCTCTAGTACCATAATTAGGTTGTTTGTAGTACCTTTTACGTACCGTGAGAGCGACCTGGAAATACGTCGACTGTAATGTGTGGTACCAAAAGACGTTTGTAGTACCTACATGTGGACATGCGCAGTACCATAGTATATGCTTTTGTAGTACCAAAATTGAGTTGTTTGTAGTATCTTTTACGTGCCGTGCTAGCGGCTTCGAAATACGCACTCTAATTTGTGGTATCGATATAAAGACGTTTGTAGTACCTATATGTGGATAGTTGCAGTACCAAACTATGATAACATAGTCAAGGACAAAAAATAACTCGGACGGCGTCGAAAAAATTACTACCCAAATTTGTAGTACTAATATACATATATTTGTAGTTCCAACATCTAGATGTTCGTAGTACCATACCTTACCATGGTGTAGTACCATATCTGTGTTTCTTGTAGTATCTTTTTCGTACCACGTTTCTAGCAATCGAAATTCCTAGCCAAATTTGTAGTACCAATATACATATGTTTGTAGTTCCAATATATAGATGTTACCATACCCACCATAGAGTAGTACCATACGTATGTTACTTGTAGTATCTTTTTCGTACCACGTTTCTAACAATCGAAATTCCTACCCCAAATTTGTAGTACCAATATACATATATTTGTAGGTCCAATATATAGATGTTTGCGGTACCATAACATAAGCTAGTGTAGTACCACTTTTTAATTATCAAAAACGCATAGATTATTGTGCAAATAAGGCATGTGAACTTCCAAATTACGGTACATAATAAAATTAAACACACGGTAACACGAAATATAGACACTAACTCTCAATTCATGACAAATCATGACTATGCAGTAAGATGTTCTTACTAGTACATAATAAGTAGAACGAAAGTTGGGGTTTCAACGTAATAATACCTAATTCTAAATATTAACTATCAATATTGATACCAGATCATCAGTAAAGTATTTATAACTATGGTAACATAATCAAGGACCGAAAATAACTCGGACGGCGTCGAAAAATTCCTAGCCAAATTTGTAGTACCAATATACATATGTTTGTAGTTCCAATATATAGATGTTCGTAGTACCATACCACACCATAGCGTAGTACCATACGTATGTTACTTGTAGTATCTTTTTTCGTACCACGTTTCTAACAATCGAAATTCCTACCCCAAATTTGTAGTACCAATATACATATACGTGTAGTTCCAATATATAGATGTTTGCGGTACCATAACATAACCTAGTGTAGTACCATGAGTAGGTTACTTGTAGTATCTTTTCTGTACCACATTTTTAATTATCGAAAGCGCGTAGATTATTGTGCAAATAAGGCATATGAACTTTCAAATTACGGTACATAATAAAATTAAACACACGGTAACACGAAATATAGACACTAACTTTCAATCCATGAAAAATCATGACTATGCAGTAAGATGTTCTTACTAGTATCACAATAAGTAGAACGAAAGTTCGGTTTCAACGTAATAATACATAATTCTAAGTATTAACCACCAATATTGATACCAGATCATCAAGAAAGTATTTATAACTATGGTAATATAATCAAGGACAAAAAATAACTCGGACGGCGTCGAAAAATTCCTACCCAAATTTGTAGTACCAATATACATATGTTTGTAGTTCCAATGTATAGATGTTCGTAGTACCGTACCCCACCATAGCGTAGTACCATACGTATGTTACTTGTAGTATCTTTTTCGTACCACGTTTCTATCAATTGAAATTCCTACCCAAAATTGTAGTACTAATATACATATATTTGTAGTTCCAACATCTAGATGTTCGTAGTACCATACCCTACCATAGTGTAGTACCATATGTATGTTTCTTGTAGTATCTTTTCCGTACCACGTTTCTAGCAATCGAAATTCCTAGCCAAATTTGTAGTACCAATATACAAAAGTTTGTAGTTCCAATATATAAATGTTCGAAGTACCATACCTTACGATAGTGTAGTACCACACGTATGTTACTTATAGTATCTTTTTCATACCACGTTTCTAGCAATCAAAATTCCTATCCAACATTGTAGTACCAATATACATATGTTTGTCGTTCTAATATATAGATGTTCGTGGTACCGTACCCTACCATAGTGTAGTACCATATGTATGTTACTTGTAGTATCTTTTTTCGTACCACGTTTCTAGCAATCGAAATTCCTACCCAAATTTGTAGTACCAGTAAAAATATGTTTGTAGTTCCAATACATAGATGTTCGTAGTGTCATAACCTACCATAGTGTAGTACCATACGTATGTTACTTGTGGTATCTTTTTCGTACCACGTTTCTAGCAATCGAAATTCCTACCCAAATTTTGTAGTACCAATATACATATGTTTGTAGTTCTAATATATAGATGTTCGTAGTACCACACCCTATCATAGTGTAGTACCATACATATGTTACTTGTAGTATCTTTTTCGTACCACGTTTCTAGCAATCGAAATTTCTGCCCAAATTTGTAGTACCAATGCACATATGTTTGTAGTTCCAATATATAGATGTCAATAGTACCATACCCTACGATAGTGTAGTACCATATGTATGTTACTTGTAGTATCTTTTTTCGTACCACGTTTCTAACAATCGAAATTCATGCCCCAATTTGTAGTATCAATATACAGATGTTTGTAGTACCATATATAGATATTTATAGTACCATAGTTTATGATAATGTAGTACCTTGGGTAGGTTACTTGTAGTATCTTTTGCGTACCACGTTTTTAATTATCGAAAACACGTATATTATTGTGCAAATAAGACATTAGAAGTTCCAGCAAACAATTTTATTGGAACACCGTCAATAATACGACATCAGTATTAATATTATTCATCCAACAATAGTATTGTTATCAATATATCCACAATTTTAATATGATTCATCCACCAACAATATTAATATCGAACATATCGACAATATTAATATCATTTATCCACCAACATCGTATCAAAAACATATCGTCGTAAGAATGTGTGATAACATATTGGCAACATACCAACGAAAAGAATGCTCCATAACCTATCGTTTCATTGGTCAAACAATAAATATGTGATCTTCTTAGATTCCACACATGCAAACAACGTGAGCCCACCAAAGACATTCGTAGACAACATATCTTCGTATTAAGTTACCTGTTAAAAGTGAAATAACAAACGATTACCATATGATACTGCTAGAAACCTTCAAAAGGTACTTCATAAAAGAAATGTGGGTACTGTAATTCATATACTTTGGTACTGCATATAATAAATTGCTTTAACAGATACATTAGCCAAATCCTAAGCAAATACTAACCTCTCTTGACACCCACAATATGCTAACAGTAGAAAACAGGAGAAGAACTCAGCTTTTACACCTCGACGCCCAAATCGCAACACCCACGGCTCGACACCCAAATCGCGACACCCACAACCCGATACCCAATTTATGTCCATGCTACTGCCACAAACATTCATTGTACACCTCACCAGAGTGTTCTCTAACTCAATTTCATTCGCTCGAGGTCAAGAAGCTCCAAGGATAACCCACAGTGAAAAAAAAACAACAAAAAACTACCTCAACTTACCTGGACCGAGAGACCCACGATGAATTAAGCAAGCTCGGAGCTTTCCGGTGCGGGCAGAGGCTTTTCCGTCGCCGGCGGGAGCTTTTCTAGTTGGAAGATGATGCCTGAAATTAAAAGCTACGTGGGTGTTGATTTGGGGAAGAAATGATTTAAAAAACAATAACTGAGGGCTAAAATCGTCATTTCAGGTAAATAGGTAGTGATGTGTAAGAATGTTTTGATTTAGGGAGTTTGATAATAAGTAAATTGAAAGGGAGAGTTAGGTGATAAAAAGTTTGGAAATGAGGATTTAATTGAGGTTGCCCCTACAAAATATGGATTTTTTTTAAGTAAATAGCCTTATTTAATTTCAATCAGCAACCTCAACAACACTTAACGAAAAATTAAAGGGTTTACCTGTTTTACTGTAGCGAATCTGAAGCATCAGACCCGTGATAGAATATTAAAAGTAAAAAAAGCAACCAGTTTCACTCCCCTGCACTGCAAATCGGTCTCCTGCCCACTAAGCGTTCTCTACGCTGCACTGCAAATCGTTTTCTCTACAACTCAAACCCAAAACCGGACCTCATTCGACAATGACAATCAACGAGAGCACCGAAAGAGTGAATGTATTTGTTCTACACTTCGTCTTCTTCAATTTAACCCTAATTTGATGCGGAGCCGTGGTTGCAAGCAGACGTCCCGTGCTTGCAATCATAGGACCCATGCTTGCAAGCATAAGACCTGTGCTTGCAAGCAATCGGACCGTGCTTGCAAGCATAGGACCCGTGCTTACAAGCATCGGACTGTGTTTGCAAGAATAGGACCACGCTAGCAAGCATCGGACCTGTGCTTGCAAGCACAGGTCCCCCGCTTATAAGCACAAGACCCGTGCATATTATCATGGGACCGTGCATATTATCATGGGTCCGCTGTGTAGTAGCGCCGGTCTCCTGATCTTGCATGCATGGTCCCGTGCATTTTTGCACGGGACCCCTGCGTGCAAAAGCAGGAGACCCGCGCTATTATACGGCGGACCCGCGCATATACGCATCGGACCCGCACGGGAACTGCATCATTGCGCAGGGGTCTGATGCGGTACTGTGCGTGAATCTCAGCAGATGCGATACGTTCCCCTGCGCAGCTGTGCATTAGGGTTTTGTATTTTCAATATTCATACCATGTAATTAGCTAAAATATGTTACAATTACGTATAAACTAGGTTGTGATGAAAACGCAATTCGGTAGAGGCGAAGAAGCTTTAGACAAACATATTACCTCGCTATATGACGAGGCCAGCCAAGTCATAAGAGGGTGTGGCCGACTCGAGTGGGAGATATTTAGGGCCGAGAGTGCTTCCGGCCGACTCGTTAGCGCCGAGGCAAATTATAATCTCTCGACCCAGTTGCTATGGTACCTCATCTAGAGGCAGACGACACTGCACAACCGCGAAGAGCTGTGGATGATTGTTGTCAACAAACCACTCTGATTTTCAAAATCGGAGTATTGCCTAATCACCGGCTCAAGTTCGCAGCCGTGCCGCACGTGGCCCCCAGTACAGCTTTTGTCGAAAGACATTTTGGCGACCTTGCCAAAGTACGCATGTTGCATGTGAGGCGTCGCTTGGAGGAGTTGGCTGGCGACAAGGAATGCGTGGACCATGAAAGTTGAAGCTGGCAAACGTCTAGTTCGCTACCGCGGTCTTGATGCCTTGACCGTCGAAGAAGGATACCCCCGTCAGCGACTGGGTCCTTTTTCTTGCCGAAGACGAGGTGGCTTTCTCCCAATATCCTTGGGGCACCGTGGCTTTCAGGGAGGTCATTCGGTCCGTTAAAAGAAATCTACGGGAGAGGGACGGCACAAAAAATTGGCTGCTCAGTGGGTTCATACAGCCACTTCAGGTGATTTTCTAATTAAGCTTTTCCATTTCTTGATTGAATTTATAAATAAATTGCTAATATTATTTTCGTTATTTGTATTCAGATACTAGCATACGAGTGCATACAGGGCGTTGTAGAGAAGTTTACGGAACGCAGAGAAGAAGATTCTATGCCAGGCATGTTGAGGTGGGTGACGAAGAATTGGACTCGCAGGGAATTTCCGAAGCTTGGGGCGGTCGCAGTTGCCGCCCGTAGGTCCGCTGTACGAGGGTTGTTAGTTCTGTCAGCGGTGGAGTTCGAGGCGGAGTACTTTCGGGACAGCGTCTTTGACGTTGGGGCGGCGCACGAATTATTCGACCGTGTGCAGGGCCTACTCCAGCAAGGAGTGGATGTTAGGTGTTCTCGTCGTAGGGCGGAAGGAGATCGCCACGAGCGCGTTGCCAACCAACAGGATTTTGATGCACAGGTCATCCCCTAGATCTCGAGTAGAGGCCACCGCGACGAAGATATGATGATGCCTCACGACGACATGAGCGAACCTCCACCGGAGTACGGGTTTCATGAACCGCCGCCTCCACCGACGAGAACATCACACGGTTATGGAGGCGCTTCGGCGGCATGCTTCGAGGAATGGTCGAGAGGTGTGGAGCAAACCTTAACGGACCAGTTTGGGCGATGCGACCGACTTGGCACGCAGCTATCGCAGTTCCAAAATGAAGAGGCTCGCCGATGGGAGACGAACGAGAGAAGGTGGGATGTGTACGATGAACGTTGGAGCATCATGCAATCGTGGGGCGAAAGCATCAGAGGGTTGGGGAACAACATGGAGGATCTGGCGAGTAGGTTTCGCGGTGGAGAGGCACTCCGCCTGCCGAACCACCTCATTGTAAGTTTTTTATACTTATTTTTTTAATTAGTTTTGTAGATTACTTATTAGTTGCTATTTATGATGTAGATCACGATGAGAGATGGACCAGTCCGTCCGAATGGGCGCATCCCCGTTACGCCGCTTACGTTCCATCGCAAGTGGGCGATGAAGTGGACGCGCAGAGCGAACCTTATTATGAGGACATGGCCCCATTTAGTTCGAGGGACCCCAACTGGGATCAGTCAACGACCCGGTGCTACGCAAAATCATTTCTCGTGCTTGGAGGGCCATATTAATAAAACATTAAGGCTCTGGTCCATCGTAGAGAAGGAAATACAGTCGCTGGACCGAGACGCGTGGGTCAAGTGCGCGATCGACAAGCATAAGCGAGATTGGTTTGAGGAGCTAGCCACGCCTACGAAATGGCTCGATGACGCGGTATGCTCTCCTCCGTCTCCATTAGTTTTGTTATGATCTTAATTTCTGAAGTGTTGTTTTTTTTCCAGCATATAAATGAATCCCTTTGAGGGTTCCTTGAAATGCAACAAAAAAACTCCTTATGCACGAAGAATTTAGTGTACATGGGATACGCATTCAAGTACGTGATCGACCTCCAAGGCTTAGACGATAAAGGGCACGTCGTAAAGGATATGCTTCCTACGTGGGCCAATTACGCAGAGGGGTGGGAGTGGCCATCAACGTCTTGGAGAGAAGCAGATTACATCGTCATCCCAGTGGAAACGATCGCTCATTGGGTGCTATGCGTCGCCGACTGGAAGAGTCATTCGATGACGATATATGACGCCGACTGGAAGAGTCATTCAACTGGTAATCCCGACGATATTGGTGCACATGGGATTACTCAAGAATCGATTCCGGAATTGGTCCGTTAAGCGCCATCTGAGGTTCGCCAAGCAGCAAGGAAGGTAAGTATCATGACCTATTATTAGTAAATTTTTAACTATGATTTCCGTATAAGTATATTGTGTAACTTTTCAGTGGAGATTGCGGGGTTCACGTGTTACGAGTGGCATTGTCCCTCATGTTTACGATGACGACGTTTCCAATCTGACGATTGAGCAAATTTTGAATTTCGGAAATTTCTTGCTCATTCGATTTTCCGTAATGATTGGGCATGCATGGTAAAATAATTATCCTCCCAATGTAAATATTTTTTTACGACAAACAATTCTTTTTAGTGTTGTTTGTTTTTTTATGACATACAATGTTGGTTTGTAAATAATTTTCTGTGTTGAAACATCTGTGTTGAATATGCTTTTTTCTGTGTTGAATAATTAATTCTCTGTATGAAACGTGATGTGTGATTTGACATGTGACTGAGAAAAACACTTTTGACCCAATAATCAATAATTGTTCAATTATTGGTACGACTCAATAAGCGAACGTCACCAGCCCCAAATTGGTTCAAGACCCGTTCATATACGCTAGGGACCCGTCGTTCATCGCCCATGCAATATGCGCGGGTCCCCTGATTTCACGTGAGGGTCCCTTGATCGAAAAGCGCGGGTCCCTTATGTATATGCGCACAGAACTTGCCTGATATCGCTGAGGTCCCACATATAAGTACCAAGGGACCAATAAGGACCCGAACATCTCAGCGTGGGGACCATTTAGGCATGGGTCCAGTGATCTCATGTGCGATTTCAGATTTGTTAATGCATGGAATTAGCCTAATTAATCATCTTCTTCTAATCCGTTAATATTATTAAAAAATAAAATAAAAAATAAAATACAACGCATGAATGAATTAAAACTTAAAAGCTGCACGTTGATTTTGCAGCAGAAAGCATTCATTGGGTGAAAGCCAGCTTACCTAATTTTCTTCTTCTTCATCACCGTCCTTAAGGAAAATCACATACATTTTTTTCTTATTCTGCAAGTCAGTCGACCCGACCTCATATCAGCTTCTTCACATTCGAAATAACACTCGAAAGTCCTCAGTGAAAGATTTTCGAACCTCACGCTTGACTGTAAGTATTTTCCTGGTCGTATTTTGAATATGACCATCGAAATTTGTAACTCTCAGTCCTAAACCCCGTTCCCAACTAAATGGGTTCTCAGAGAATCGAAACCCTGGTCGTAAACCCTAACTTTATAGGTGATAATCATGACGATCACAAGCATTTTTTTTCAAGTCGATGGTCAGTGGATAATTTGCAAGGACAATACGTCGAACTGGGTTCCCGATCCAAGTTGCCGGTGGCAATCAATCTTGGTCGATGACGATTCATGCACGTTAGTGGATCTCACTAATGAGATTTTGAAGGCATTGTCGCGACGCAACGACAATACCAAACTTAAGATAAGCTACATGCTTTGCATAGACTACAGTTATGTGCGTCCCATCTACATCGAGAACGATTACGGCGTACGTGCGTACCTTGGGTTTGGTTTAGGGGTGGCAATGGGCCGGTTCGGGGCTGGTAATGGACATACCGTCCCCGTACCAAATTCCTGTTCTTAATACCATCCCCGCTAATTCACCGTTTAGAATGAATTGGTTCGTGGATGGGTAATCACCGTTCGGGGATCGGGTTTCCCGTGGGAGATTCGGGTTCCCCATATTCATGTAGCTCATTGCAACAAAAAATAAAATAAGTAATATAAACAAATTAATATGTAAAATATAATATTGGAGTTTTAAAAATTGATATAAATATGTGATTGAAATATGCGTGTATTGTGAAGAACTATTGAGAGTTGAATTTTTTTTATTCTTACGATCTTGAATATAAAAGGATGATCTATGAAAATTCTTGATTCAAATTAGTTTTCTTATTATTTATTAATAAATCTATTTGGGGAATGGTGAATCACCATTTGACTCAAACGGGGCCGGGTTCGGGGACGGGAATGGGTGGGAAACATGATTACCATCCCCGTCCCATCCCCACTCTTTCACCGACGGGGAATCACCGTCAACTCCTCATCCCCATTTTGACCGGGGATTCCCCGTCCCAATAGCCTCGGGTCCCGATGGGGATGGTTCACCGTGGGAATTTTGCCATCCCTAGTTTGGTTGTCCACGATCAAGACCACCTCTTCACATGCAACTTGAGTTATTCTTCATTGCTGCACCGCCACATCAACCTCATGATAATGATTTGTCGAGTTTCGACATCGGCCTTATAGTGCTGTGCGATACAAATGCAGAAATCCAACCATTTGAGGGTTTTCCCAGCACATCTTACAACCATCCTTACCAATGTAATGAAAACAGTGGCTATCTAGGCGATTACTCCGGAATGGGCGGCGAAGAATATGATAATGAAAACGTGCAAGTCGGCCGGGAAGACGAAATTGAAGACGAGCAAGGTGCTACACATGATGATTATGATGATGATGATGACGAGTTTGATGTCGATGAGCACGACGACGCTCTAGATGTTGCCGAAGGTGGTACCTATTCGTTTACGGATGGTTCGACTCTATACGTTGAACAAGAATTTCGTAGCAAGAAAGAATTCAAGGACGAAATAACCAAAATCGCAGTCGCTGTGTGCTTCGAACTCCAAGTGGATAGGTCAAACAAAACCTTGTACGTAGTGAAATGTGCGAAGGAGAAGTGTGAATGGCGAGTACGAGCAGCACAGGACACGAACTCCCCCTTTTTCTCAATCCGAAAGTACTGCAACACGCACACATGTGGCGTGTCTCATCGACGCCGGAGACATCGGTAGGGAAGTTCTTCGCTCGTATCGAGCACGTTGTTGGAAAATTTCAGGGCTCGTAAAGACATCCCGACACCCAGTTCCATACAGTCAATGATGCAGAGCAGGAGAGTAGAAGTTTCATACTACAAGGCTTGGAGAGGGAAACAAATTGCTACCGATGAACTAGTTCGCAACAGGAACGCTTGCTACGGTTTACTGCTGGAACCACAGGGTACCCGCACGTTAAGTTAGGTCACGTTCTTATTGAGTGGGACCAATAATTGTTCAATTATTGGTCAAAAGTGACATGTCAGAGCACTGTCTTCGATTATTGGTCAAAAGTGACATGTCAGAGCAGTGTCATTATACAGTATGTACAGGACAGATGACTTGACATTTGATTCCCGATTAATAAATGAAAGGATGTGAAAATCTAATATTATTTAATTTCTTAATAAGATAATAATTAATAAAAAATTTTAAGTGCGCGATTAACAAATAATAATAACCGCTAGATTAACAATACCTAAGTAGACGTTTTATATATATATATATATATATATATATGTTCCAACATAAGTTGAACGATCTCTGACGTGAATATAGTAAGAGAGCACACCCAAAAAACATACTCTTGTTTGTGATTTCTGTAGGATGTAACAATCTTATAAACTGAATTTAGTTCTTGTGATTTTATCCAATTTTTCTCTTCTATGCTATTTTATGATGACTTTATATTGTAGTATAGGATAAACAATGTATAAATACGCACAATTAATCGCTTAATTCCATGAATTAACATTGCAAAAATCGCACATGAACACAGGGGACCCGCTCGTCAAAACAGGGGACCCGCGCACATTGCATAGTCCCCATACTGAGATGTCAGGGTCCCGCTTGGTCCCGTCGAAATTATGCGCATGTTGCCGCATGTTCTCGTCTGGTCCCGTCAAATTATTGCGTGATACGAGCAGGGGACCCGCGCATGAAGGGAAGGAGACCTGCGATTATGAGCAGGGTCCCCGCACTTATATTCAGGGGACCCGCGCAGGGAACGTGCGTGGCACGCCCAGGGGACCAAAAGCGCTGCACTTAACATTCAATTACTTTCATGTCAAATCAACATCACACTCAGACTGACAAAAATTTGGATAAGACAAAAAATAACCTACCACAACTGTAAATCCTAAATTCATATCCAACACACGTAAAGTTAATATCAAACAAGTAAAATTAAAATTCAACACAGAAATTCAACACATAAAATTTATATTCGACACGGGAAATTTTATTCAACAACAAAACAATACTAAAAACTGTCCCAATCATTATTAAAAATAGAAGATGCGAGGTATTTTCTAAAATCCTTCATATGAATTTGATTGAGGTGGGAGACGTCGTCCTTCCTCATCATAAGCGACATTGCCGCCCGCAACATCGCCACGCTAGCTTCTCCGCTGAAAATCATATCCAACATGACACTTATTTTTAAACATGACGACCGATAAATAGAACACAACATTCATGAAAACTTACGCATTTTGTCTTCTGAAGTCGCGACACCGATCAGCTGGCCAGCTCTTGCCCTTGGATGGCATGCGTTTTATCAGCTTCAGCTCCTTGAAAATCGCCCGGATCAAGATCAGCAGTTTATTGACGTCGTCCGCGATATAATGTCAGTCGAAGCCAGTAGGCTCATCGGAGTTGTAAATCGTGAACGACTTCGCTGCTACATCAACAACGAACA
Source organism: Craterostigma plantagineum (assembly GCA_027422505.1). NCBI lineage: Eukaryota > Viridiplantae > Streptophyta > Magnoliopsida > Lamiales > Linderniaceae > Craterostigma > Craterostigma plantagineum. Next base: position 7,598,601 of record JAPQWV010000015.1, read on the forward strand.
ACGCCCATCGGCCTCGCGTACGGATGGGGATGGCAACGTGGGTCGCTAGATCCCACGACCTATTCTTCCAATCTTCATCTTCTCCCAGCGTGAACGGGAGCAATCTCTTGAAGCCTTTCCCATATGGCTTCCCTGTGATACTTAGCACCCCTAACTTATCGACTTGCATCTTAAAGCTATTGGGCATGTACGCGACTGGGCTCGCGACCGATTTGCTACGTCTCTGCATGTTGAGGATCCCAGCGATGCATTTATCGACGTGCTGCATTCTTGACCGTTATTCAACACATTCAAGTAACGTGGCGAAAGGTTATTGGTAAATTCATACGTACCATCTCATCGAGCGGTACACCCTCAGTCGCAAGGTTCAGGAGCCATCCAGGGTCGTGTCTTTGTACCAGGCCGTCGACTTTCGCTCCGGTAATCTTCATGAGCGTTAAAAGATTACTTTCGACAGTGGGCCAAAGTTTGGTTACCTTGAACTGGATATGCCGCCCGAACGCTGAAAGCTTTGGAGCTTTGACTGTAGTCGTCGAGGGAAAATCGGTGAACGGCGTCAGCTGGTACCAAGATGGCTTCTTCGTCCGCTCAGGGGTCTTCTCCTTCAACATGCCTTTTCCTTTGTCGTCCGCCTGGACAGAAATCGAAGCCTTCGCTTCCGGACCGACATGCGCCTCGTCCTCCTGAGGCTCGCGTGCGTCTCGACCTGAGCCTCGACCTCCCTAGCCTCGATGTCCGTCGCGACCTCCCGAGCCTCGACGTCCGTAGCCTCGATCGTCTGCAAAACACAGATTAACAATCCTTATGTTCTTACACATTGGATGGAATCTGAACCGCTCTTCCGTTGTAGCTAACTGTAATCTTCTGCTCAAGTATTCCATGATTAGGACAAAGAGGAGGGGGAGATGGGGTCCCCCTGCCTTAGTCCTCTTTTTCCAATGATTTTCCCTTCTGTACTTCCATTAATAGAGATAGCGAAGCTAGTGGTAGACACACACTGCATAATCCAGCCAGTAAATTTGGGGGGGAAATGCAACTCATGAAGAAGGGCCTCGAGGAAAGTCCAATTGACATTGTCATAAGCCTTCCTTAAGTCTATCTTCATGACACATCTCGATGAAATATTCCTCCACTTGTAGTGTCGAATCAACTCTTGGCTCACCAAAATATTATGAATAATAGAGCGACCCTGGACAAAGGCACTCTGATTTTCATTTACAAGTTTAGGAAGAACCTCTTTCAGCCTCATGCATAACATCTTAGAGATGCATTTATAAGGGTGTTACAACACGCAATTGGCCGAAAGTCCATCACTGTACTAGGTTGCTTCTTCTTAGGGATCATAACAAGATTAGTATTATTGAGTTGTTTCAGCATAGACCCATTCTCAAAGAATTCCAAAACCGCTTCAGTGACTTCCTCTCCGACCACTGTCCATGCATGCTTGAAGAAACCAATGTTGTAGCCATCCGGCCCAGGAGCTTTTTGTTCCTTGATGGAGAACATAGCTGCTTTCACTTCCTCCCTAGTAAACGGTCTGATGAGGTTCAGCTGATCCTCCACAAGCAAGCAAGGCCCTTTCTGTACTGTCCTCCCATCTACCTGTTCAACCTATTTACACGCAGTCCAAGGAGTTGTTGGTAGTGGTCTCTGAAATGTAGCATAATCTCTCCATGCTCGGTAATCCTCTCCCCCGAATCCAAACATTTTATGCCTGACATCCTGTTTCGGTAGACCCTCTGCTTTATAGCCGTATGAAAAAACTTGGTATTTTGGTCCCCCTGCTCCATCCACAATGCCTTGGCCTTTTGAGCCAGATATTTGGAAGCCGCTGTGCTCAGGAACTCAAACTCTTGAGTTAGCTCCTTCTCCTCTCGTATGAGTTCAGGGTTGAATGGCTCATCATGCACCTTGAGCTGGGTTGTAGCTAACTTTTGTCGTAGCTGATCTGCCCTATTTACTATATCTGGGAAGAGGCTTTTGTTCAAGGCCTGCAAGTGTGCTCTAAGGAGCTTGAGCTTCTGAGTAACGCACCAGAGCCTTGTACCATTCAGAGGTTGCTGCCAATGGTCTCTGACAATCTCCAAGAACTTAGGAGCTGCAGTCCACATATTAAAGAATTTAAAGGCCCTATTCTGGGGATGCTTGAACTTCCTGTTGGATATAAGGGCAGGTGAATGGTCGGATACTCCTTCACTGAGGAATGTAGCTTCTACCTCCACATGTTTTTGCATCCACTGGTCATTGATGAACACCCAGTCAAGTTTGCTCCAAATTATGTCCTGAACATGCTGCATATTAGTCCAAGTATATCGGCACCCCTGCCATCTCATTTCTTCCAAGGAATAGGTTTCCAAACATTGCTTAAAATCTACTATTTCACTCAATTGGACAGGATTGCCCCTATCCTATCTTCAGGCCTGAGAATACTGTTGAAGTCGCCCCAGACAATCCAAGGCCGATCAATGGATTGGTGTATCACACAGAGATCATGCCACATAATTAGGCGATCCCTGCTTGTATTCCTCCCATACACACAACTCATGCAAAATGACTCCCCACAATAGCTCACTTTGGTATGTAAGAGCTGATCAGATTTCTGGATTACATCCACTTCATAATTAACTCTCTTCCAAGCCAACAGCAGCCGCCCATTGGGATCACAATCCAGATTAGTCACAATCTCCCATCCTGTAAACATAGTTCTCATGCTTCTCTCAAGATTCCCCTGTTTTATTTTGGTTTCCGTAAGACAGACCAACTCTACAACGTGCTTCCTGCAGGAAAGAGTGACCTCCCTCTACGTATTAGGCCTGTTAATGCCTCTTATATTCCACATAGCCGCTTTATCCATTGGGCAGCTCTGCAACCCTCTGCTTGGAAGGGTTCGGCGAGCCTTCACTCTCCTTCTGTATTGAGCCCATAACTTTTCTAGTTCCTTCAACTTGTACCCAATTCCCATGGGAAACCTCATCTGAAGATTTGTCATTCTTTCCAGAACTGCCTATGTCAGAGGTGACCCTTACACCTTCCTTGTCCACTACAGTCACCTTTCCCTATTATTCTCTGAGACATTGCTTTCAGACGAGTTAGCTGCTAGTGTTGCCCCACGTGTCCGAACGTACTGCTGAGCGCGACCTTTATTCTCCCCTCCCACCTTCTTGCACTGTTCCTTCTCATGCCCATAGAGACCACAATTTAAGCACTTCACAGGCCTCCATTCATAGATGACGTTTTGCTCAACAACTTGCCCATATTCATTAACAAAATATATTGAATCTTTGATCTCGGTGTTAAGTTCCACTTTAACTCGTACGCGTGCATACTGTATTCTCTCCTTCTACATTGTGCACCGATCAGCCATTATAGGAGTACCTAAGAGACTGGCCAATCTACTCAGCGTCTTGGCCCCCCAGTACTTAAGATCCAATTGCGGAAATTGGACCCAGATTGGAACCCTGTCCACATCAATCTTACTGAACTGTGTTTCAGTCGTCCAATGAGCTAAGATGACTAGTTTCCCATCAAATTGAATCAATCCTGCCTGCAATATCCCATCCCTAGCTGCGACAGAATCAAACTTCACCAGGAACAGCCCTTTCCTGACTTGCAAGACCCGTTGCAGCCCCACCGATTTCCACAAACGACTCAAGAATCCGTTCATCACAGCATATGGGGGATTCGCTCCCATAACATAGCACATAAGGGCCGAGCTCCAGTATTCCACCTCATCCTGTAGTTCAACAGCATCAGTTCGACCTACCGAAATGGTCCCTTCTTTAGTAGGTTCAATGAAATCAAGCTTATACACAGCATTCCTGAGCTTAGATATGTCAAAGTTCTCCCAAACATTTGGACGTGGGGGGTATTTTACTGTTCCATTAGTGGTAGAGTCCACAGTTGCGGCCTTAGGATTTTGCAGTATTGAAGCCGCTTTATTCAACTGTTCTATCACTTTCAGATTAGTTCCCGCTGGTTCTATACTACCCACATAGTTCATGATTATCGCATCCAGTTCTTTAGGGCTCATCCTGCCCTGTGAGTCACTCGCATTTTCATTCGTTGGTACAGGATAGGGTTCGGGGCAGCTGGGGTAGGAGACGGTGTGGTCCCCTGTTTCGAAGATCACTTCTTCCTTGCCATAGCTGGCGGTCGCCAGGAAGGAGAGAGGTGTTTGTCGGAATCGCAGTCAAATTGCCCCAATCGCAGTTAAATGCAACTTTTAAATGGACGTGTAGCTTTTAATTTATTCAGGCGTTGTATTTTGTTTTTGTTTTTCTTTTTGTTTTATTAATATTAAGGGATTAGTAGAAGATGATTAAGTGTTAATTAAAAAGAGTGTTATTGACAAAAAAAAAGTCAAGAGTGCTATTTTTTTAAAGTTGATCACGTCAAATGCTATTTTTTAAAAAGACCCACAAAATATTTAGAGAAATTTCGGTAGACACCCTTGTGTTTAAGGTTTTTTCATTTTGTACTTTTTTCATTTTGTACCCAAAGTATTTCAATTTCCGTATTGTCACCTAAAAGACTAAAAAACGATTTGGTTAGTTAATTCTGGTTAGTTTCCACACATGAGAATGCCGAGTATTAACTTTTCGAAACCGATTAAAGCTAAATTTACAATCTAGTTAATTATTATGCCATACCCACCGCCAACATTCCGAAATATTTACCTAGGAAATAAAATTTAAATTCTTCCTCCATGTTTCATTTAAACTATACGTGGAAAATAACTTTTATCACCTAAATCTTGTATAAAAAGGGCCCCTTTTTGTACAACAAAGGTTAACCGAAACACATAGACTTACAAACACACATGCATTGAGTTAGAGAAAGGACAAATATATTTCGTAGCATCATGAATCACAAGAACATAAAATTAATTTCATTTGTTCTCATCATAATAATATTTGCAGGAAAAAATGCATCTGCGTCATCAGTGAAGTTTCCATTGTGTTACGGAAAATGTATGTTTGTGTGCTTACTCTTTGGACTAAAGTACACGTGTCCATTACAATGTTTAATTAAGTGTTTCATTAAAAAGAGCACCGTTTCGAAAGAACTTCACTATATCAACCTCGGATGTTCAATTGACAACTGTGTCCAATACGGAAATGGTAACAATAATTTATCTCAAATTTATCAACTATTTATAGAATTCATATTTTTCCTTTCTGCGTATGTACTTTTAATATTGCAGATGTGAAGAAGGTGGCGAGTTGCGTAAAGAAATGTGAAACTACGAAGTGGACTCTTCCAAAAGCTTAGAGCTTTGGGCATGTCCATTTTATTCACTTTTGTTAAAATTGGCCTTTCGTGATGTTTATTGCATAAGGCCAAAGGTAAAGGTACTTTGTCTCACAAGTTGTGTTTTGAGTATTTAGGTTTGTTAATTTGATTGTGTCAATTGTGGACAAATCTTTTCTTCCTAATCTGTTTCATTTATATTATATAAATTTCAACTGCGTCTTTTTTTTTTCTTGAAACTGTAGGTTGATTATAAAATATCTACATGGCTTAGATACCCAAGAACAACCCTAAAATCTCTATGAAAGAGAAAGAATCAACGAAAACCAAGACCAAAAAAATTGTCACTAAACACCATAATAAGTACCTTTACCTCGATTAATGTCACTAATCACCATAATAAGTACCTTTAAAAAAAGGAGAAACTTGAAATAATATCAAACGCTCGTCACAAATAAATCAAGGGTTAATTTAGCGTCAGGCCCTATTTATAATTTTAAGTTGGGTACATGCCCTATTTACGTTTGGGTTGCTGATAAGGACTAACTATTTGAAATTGTTAGAGAAAAAACCATTTAGACGACGAAAGACGTATTCACCCTTCTAATTTTGCCACAATTACGCTGAAAATACCATCGTCTTCAACAGTGAACGAAACGCAAATCTCTTTAAAACTTGGGTAAATTAATGTATTGCAGATCGAATAAGGAATCGATGTCAATTTGATGTTGCAGAACTCGTTAACTCTGATGGGTCTTATAAACCCAAGCATATATGGATGCTAAATACAGAAAAACTGATAAACACAAATCACAGAAATTGCTGAGATTGTAGCCGAAAATACAGAAAAACTGATAAACACAAATCACAGAAATCGCTGAGATTGTAGCCGAAAATATCAAAGGTCATGACCTGATATGTTGAAATTATTGTTAATTTGATCGTGGGAATGATTTGTATTGCTAATTTGCAGCTTTAATCGTCAGAAATAACGAATGTAGCAAAAAATAACAAATATCTTGGGATAATAACAAATGTTGACTCAGAAGTAACACATCACTGAAGGTAACAACGCCTTGTTTGTCGTCAATAACACATTCTGTATACCAGTAATGGATAGAGAGGAATAGAACGAAAATCACAAACGACGCTAAAACAGATGAAAACTGCATAAATCTCGGCGTTATTGACTCAATAAGGTAAAATAGACCTCAATGGGTACCTCGAATTTATATCGATTACTTGCAAGAAACGGATATTATATTTTCCCTAACTCGAGTAGAAAAGAAATACTTATTTATAACATAGCAAAAAATAACAAATGTCTTATGGTTAATAACAAATGTTGACTTAGAAGTAACACATTACTGAAAGGTAATAACGCTTTATTTATCGTCAATAACACATTCTGGATCGGGAAGAATAGAACGAAAATCACAAACGACACTAAAAAAACAGATGAAAACTGCATAAATCTCGGCGTTATTGACTGAATAAGGTAAAATATACCTTAATTTCTCATGGTACCTCGAATTTATACCGATTACTTGCAAGAAACGGAAAATATATTTTTCCTAAATCGTGTAAAAACGAAATACTTATAACATAGCAGAAAATAACAAATGTATTATGGTTAATAACAAATGTTGACTTAGAAGTAATACATTACTGAAAGGTAATAACGCTTTGTTTATCGTCAATAACACATTCTGGATCGGGAGGAATAGAACAGAAATCACAAACGACACTAAAAACAGATGAAAACTGCATAAATCTCGACGTTATTGACTCAATAAGGTAAAATATACCTTAATTTCTCATGGTATCTCGAATTTATACCGATTACTTGCAAGAACCGGAAATTATATTTTCCCTAAATCGTGTAAAAAAGAAATACTTCTAACATAGTAAAAAATAACAAATGTCTTATGCTTAATAACAAATGTTGACTTAGAAGTAACACATGTGATGCCCGGGCCCGAAGAGGGCGGGGAGTGATCGCCGGTGCCAGGGTGCACGGACAATGAGCGGCTCCTGGCAGGCTTCTAGGCGAAGGGGTACATGAACGAACCGATCCAACACCAGAATGAGAGGGGATCCTGAGACTGACAATGTATGGGCGTGCCAGGCTAAGAATCGTATAAAAGAATTGATAGTACTACTCATATCACCAAGGTCGACCTACCTTTTCGGTAGTACATCTATAGAAACTCCGAAGTTAAGCGTGCTTGACTTGGGGCAATCTAGGGATGGGTGACCCCCTGGGAAGTTTCTCAGGGTGCGTGTGAGCGAGTGCACGAAGCACGCTAAAAGGTTAAATGGTGGTACAGTGGGGCCAGACTATCAATCGGAGTGTGGTGGGCCCAACCCCACTAGTCCCGGTAGGGACCGAAGCTATAGTGACACCCGGTATGGGACGGGTCGCCACAACACATTACTGAAAGGTAATAACGCTTTGTTTGCCATCAATAACACATTCTGGATCTGGAGGAATAGAAAGAAAATCACAAACGACACTAAAAAACAGATGAAAACTGCATAAATCTCGGCGTTATTGACTCAATAAGGTAAAATAGACCTCAATGGGTACCTCGAATTTATATCGATTACTTGCAAGAAACGGATATTATATTTTCTGTAAGTCGCGTAAAAAAGAAATACTTATTTATAACATAGCAAAAAATAACAAATGTCTTATGGTTAATAACAAATGTTGACTTAGAAGTAACACAGTACTGAAAGGTAATAACGCTTTGTTTGTCGTCAATAACACATTCTGGATCGGGAGGAATAGAACGAAAATCACAAACGACACTAAAAAACAGATGAAAACTGCATAAATCTTGGCGTTATTGACTCAATAAGGTAAAATAGACCTCAATTTCTCATGGTTACCTCGAATTTATACCGATTACTTGCAGGAAACGGATATTATATTTTCCCTAAATCGTGTAAAAAAGTAATACTTATAACACAGAAAAAAATAACAAATGTCTTATGGTTAATAACAAATGTTGACTTAGAAGTAACACAGTACTGAAAGGTAATAACGCTTTGTTTGTCGTCAATAACACATTCTGGATCGGGAGGAATAGAACGAAAATCACAAACGACACTAAAAAACTGATGAAAACTGCATAAATCTCGGCGTTATTGACTCAATAAGGTAAAATAGACCTCAATTTCTCATGGGTACCTCGAATTTATACCGATTACTTGCAAGAAACGGATATTATATTTTCCCTAAATCGTGTAAAAAAGTAATACTTATAACACAGAAATAAATAACAAATGTCTTATTGTTAATAACAAATGTTGACTTAGAAGTAACACAGTACTGAAAGGTAATAACGCTTTGTTTGTCGTCAATAACACATTCTGGGTCAGGAGGAATAGAATGAAAATCACAAACGACACTAAAAAACAGATGAAAACTGCATAAATCTCGGCGTTATTGACTCAATAAGGTAAAATAGACCTCATTTTCTCATGGGTACCTTGAATTTATACCGATTACTTGCAAGAAACGGATATTATATTTTCCCTAAATCGTGTAAAAAAGTAATACTTATAACATAGCAAAAAATAACAAATGTCTTATGGTTAATAACAAATGTTGACTTAGAAGTAACACATTACTGAAAGGTAATAACGCTTTATTTGTCGTCAATAACACATTCTGGATCGGGAGGAATAGAATGAAAATCACAAACGACACTAAAAAACAGATGAAAACTGCATAAATCTCGGCGTTATTGACTCAATAAGGTAAAATAAACCTCGATTTCCCATGGGTACCTCGAATTTATACCGATTAGTTGCAATTTAAGTCGAAATCTAGATACGATTTACCATTATATTCTCAAATTTGCACCCTAATTAGACAAGCAAATTCTACCTCGTGCGTCGTCAATATCATAATGAATCCAACATGACATGTCGAAATCGATTGGATGCGGCAGTAGAATTTTTTTGTGCTCGATTCAGTGTAAGAAAAAGGAGTTTGATAACGTTTTGCGATAACAAAGTAACACAATATTATTGAAAAATAATGTGTCTATTTCCTAAAGTAACAATATTCTGTAACTGAGTAACATAAAAAAGAGCATGTTAGTAAGGGTATTTTCGTCAAATTATAGTTTTTGGTCCTTTAACTCGAATTTTACATAAAGTAGGTCCTTTAAATTTATTCCTTTTGTGATAGGGTCTGACAAGTAAATTCAAATATTAGGGGGGCCTGACATAAAATTCCCCCATAAATCAAAGCCAGCCCAACCCCTGTTGTTGGGCTTCAAACGATTTTAATATATACTAGTAGTCTTTCACACTAAAATGCGTGTGAGATAATATATAAATATATAATATGAATTTATTAATAATTTAAAATATTTAATTATGTATATGTAAATTATAATATTAAGGTATAAGATTAACTAAAAATAATAATTTATTAAAAATAATAATTAAAAATAGTTGGTGATTTTTTTATTATTATTAATTGATTCGTGAATGGACAATTTATACCCACCTCTCCCGCTTAGGCCCCGTTTAGTTTATTAGATAAGAAAAGTAGGCATAGTTTTTATCGTTAGATAGTAAACTATGCTTTAATTATCTTATATTGTTCGGTTTCCACTTGTCGTTGTATTGGATTGATTACTATCATGTTACATACCAAGATAAAAAAAAATAACTTTATCTTAACTCAACCTTGTCAAGTTACCATTTCATCCCTGACTTAATTTAAAACTCTAAGCCACAGTTCGAATTGAAAGATGAATCAACCGGGACGGAAGCCAACAAAATAATACAACATTCAGACAATATAACCCATGGAAGTGCGACCTCATAAATGATGAACATATTCTTTCATGGAACAGTAAAATGTTCCACAACGATCATCAACTCTTCCTCAAACAATCAAACTGAACTTGCACCAAACCTACATGTATATCCCCACTGACACCCTAAATTCAATGAAGATCAAACTCTTCCTCGTGCCATCCCAACAAACTCTTCCTCATGGAAGTCGAAGAATCCGTTATTCTCTATCGACCAAAAAATGTAGAAGATCACTGCATAAAATACTAGAATAATGATTTCTCAACTGCATTAGCCAGTCACTGGGTACTTTTAAGCTGCACTGCAACAGTCCTCCTTAGTGCAAACACCATCACGTCTTCGACGTCTCTCTCAATGACTTAACCGACCCAAAATCGGGAAGATAATGACACAACATCATAATCCACCAACGGGAAAAGCTGATTCCATGTTACCCAATCCTTAATAAAGTGCATTGTCTCACCGATTACGATCCATGCCGTTTTAGCCACAACCTGTGAGGTTATCACAATCATCAAGACCTTCTTTTCCTTTGCCTGCAAGAAGGGCTTAAAGACGACCAGCCTGTTCCGATCAAGGCGATCGACCACCTCATAGTACACTGACCTTCGCTGACCCTCACATAGTAATTGTCTTCGACAACAACAAAAAATTCAGAGATTTTACAATAACTAAGATACCCATTACCAAATGAATCATCTGCACGAATATCAATTCTTCAAACAAACATAGACCTAAAACCCAAAAACATTAAGACAACGAAAAGTATAAAGAAGGCAGATGGGTCAAACCCGATGAGCGATAGTCATTGTCCCTGCCGTCTATGTTTTAAGGCTTCGTCCTTACTACCATTGAAACGGTCGATTCTGGCTCACAATTCGCTAAGGTTGTCGACGGTGATCTTCATGTTGGGGTTGAGCGGCAATTTTTCGGGCCCAGCGAAAGGTTGATTTTGGATCTGCGACAATTTTATTGGAATTTAAAACTGAAATGACAACAAGAGAGAACACGAGATTGTTACGTAGTTCGACCAATACTGCCTACATCCACGGAGAGCAGCAGCTTTACTATATTGAGAATATTACACCGTACAAAATAACGCTCGTGTTTAAACCCAAAATCCGAGACCCCTTACCCACCCGGGTAATGTTTTTGTACCCACTCTCAATGCCCAGTAAAAACTGCATCCGCTCTCACCCTTATCTGCCCGAACAAAATTTTCCTTTTTTTTCTTTTTCTTTTTTCTCTCATTTTTCATCTCCTCACTCGCTCTTTCTTTCTCTCAATTTTGGGGTGAGATTTCACTCCATCACCATAAGCCTATATATAGGCAATACCTTGAGCTAATAAACATCGCAAACGTCATAGGAGCACATCTTCTATTTTGCTTCTATATTTATGTTGAAAAGTCAACAACTCTCCCCCCTTTTCAACATTTGCGTCTTCTTTAGAAAGCACTCCAGCGAACTTGAGAATGAGAGTGACCCGTTCGTAAATACCACGAACGTCCATTTGCCTTCCTTGTAGCACCTACACATAATCCGAATGAAGAATTCCGATCCTACCCCACTTATTCATTCAGCGGCCAATTTTATGTGCAGCTATGTTGAACCGACTCGACCTGTCGATTCCCGAAGAGGGATTTCGATGCAACCCCTTCTCCAGCAAGATTTTCCTTCTCACCATCGTCTACTTTTATACCACGCTCGAGTGATTTTCGTGAACCCATCGAAGTGAGTATTATATACCATACTCACATCCAGACGATACAAACTTCCTCGCTCTTCTCACTTTTGGTAGGACCATTTCCGCCATGTGTGATTTTCCCAGACTCCCCCTGCTATGAAAACTCCATAGCCCTGGAATCTGACTGGTTCAAGAATATTAAATTCTACGCAACTTTGAGACAACGTCACACCACCCAAAATGCGTATCGCTCCGTCAACCATTTCGATCTTCCCCGTTCCAACACACCAAACAACACAACGATATCCATCGGCCCATGGAGATCGAAAAAGATCGTTCGTATTTTTCGGAACGCATCAAAATATTCTCTTGGAGCAAACCCGAATTTAATATCCTTCTTCTTGAGAACGTGCGCCATCATTAGATACTGTGACAAACCAGCCTTGACAAACGAGCACATCCTTCACTCTTCTCCGCCGCAGAGTGAAACCTCCCGCACCAGCACACTATCGCACATTGCTGTCATCCGTCGGTATTATCCTTGCACAGATTCAACAGCCCGGCCCAAATAGTACTGATCAGATAATTTCCAGCAAAAGCCAGCGACAACACTATTGCTATAACTCCAAAACTCCACCCCGCACAAGCTCCGCCCACACCGAGCATACCATCAATAATAACCATCTTGTACCATCATTTTTTCAGCACAAGGCATCACCTCGTTGAACCTCGCTCTAACACTGGTTCCCCCTGATCGATGTTCCCTTCTGATATCTTTTCTGATGTGGAAGTTCAGACACAGCTGCAACCACAAAGCATACTCAGAATACCAGCAGGGTTTGGCTCTGATACCACTTGTTGGGGTTGAGCGGTAATTTTTCGGGCCCAGCGAAATGTTGATTTTGGATCTGCGACAATTTTATTGTGATAGTACAAAACCAAAATGACAACAAGAGAGAACACGAGATTTTTACGTGGTTCGGCCAATACTGCCTACATCCACGGAGAGCACCAGCTTTACTATATTGAGAATATTACACCGTACAAAATAACGCTCGTGTTTAAACCCAAATCCCGAGACCCCTTATCCACCCGGGTAATGTTTTCGTACCCACTCTCAATTACCCAATAAAAACTACACCCGCTCTCACCCTTATCAGCACGAACAAAATTTTCCTTTTTTCTTTTTCTTTTTTTCTCTCATTTTTCCTCTCCCTCACTCGCTCTTTCTTTCTCTCAATTTTGGGGTGAGATTTTACTCCATCACCATAAGCCTATATATAGGCAATACCTTGAGCTAATAAACATCGCAAACGTCATAGGAGCACATCTTCTATTTTGCTTCTTTATTCATGTTGAAAAGTCAGCACTTCAAGGCTTTGACCTCGGACGTAAAATCGATGAGCACAGAGAGGATGGGGAGAACAAACTGCCAGCTAAATCGTCTACCAGTCGAAAATGAAATTTACCCACACATTCAGGTTGGAACAAGAAGACTCATATGAATTCTTCTTCAAGCTTGAAACGCGTACGCTCTGCCCATAAATCAAACGCAAATAGGGATTTGTATTTCAGGGGTTTATTTGTCATTTTACAACTAATAACATGAGTTGGATAACTTATCTTGCCCAAGTTGGATGGATAAATTATCTCAAGTTTGATGGATTATAACAATGGGCCCAAGTTTTATTTCGGGCTTTATACACATGCCCATTTTAGCAAGTAAACAAGATTATAATGGATTAAATAGACATTAGTTGTGTTTAGTATTGTGAATAAGATAATATTAGATAATTTCTATCATGGGATAGTAATCTTGGTTGAATAGGTCACAAGGGACATTATATGATTAAATCCTGTTGGGTTACCAAGATAAAGAATAATAGTTTCTCATATTAAACTTGCGAAGATTACAATTCTAACCCTGCCTAAAATACTTTCTCAGACCGGCTAACTCTTCCACCTTCACAATCGAATTTGCAAGCAGATGTGGATCGCAACTTCCTCCAATTTTGTTACCCAACTAAAAGCGAGCTGCGTCCATAAGATTCCGAAGGTTCCATACCATTTCATGCGAGTGGAACTTTCTTTCGATTGCACTTGAAAAACATACCCGTGAAGGAAATTGCAAAAAACATACGGGATTGCTCAATCATCAATCACAGATAAGCGGAAACCTCCTAATTTCATCCATTCGCAGGTGGTTGCTTCGATTTGCAGGTGCTTGATGCAGGCTAAACACTGGATTTATCGTGCTGCACTGTAAAATGAAGAAAGGGTTTCAAATTTCAGTCTAAGGTAGAAGGGGTAATTCGGTAATTTCAAGATTAGTCGAAAGGGTTGTACTAATAATCAGGCCCATACCCATCGGATAGTTTATCTTGCATATAAAGGATTATTAAATCGGGCCTACTCTTTATCCCGTGCTTTAGAGAAATTGTCTTTTTGGTAAGTGAACAATATATAGGATATGTGGACTTCTATCCCGCCTTATCATGGAAACTAAACGGGGCATGGCTGTGTTCAGTTGTATGGTAGAATTATGTAATGGTAATAGCCCATAGATAAATTATCTTTTCCAGCCCAATAAACTATGTTCACTTTGCTGGATAATTTCAAAATTAACGTGTTCAGTAGCATAGAAAACATCATGAGATATCCACTTAAATGTCTAATAAAATTACAAATTTAACCCTTACCTCTTTAACATCGATTAGTTTATTTTCCAAATCAAGATCATATCGAAACCCCACGAAAGCTTGGAGAGGCCATCTTCCTTCTAGCTCGAAACCCCACGAACAGCTCGGAGAGGCCATTGAAACCCCGCGAAACCTCTTTAACATCGATTGGCTTCCCATTTCAGCATATTATCCATGATGCGTCTGAAACGAACAAGGAAATTTAACAAATAGTAACGCAGCACAAAATAGCCAACCACTCAATATGAAATGAAATTTCAACATCATATGCCCATCCTTCAGATAAGAAACTCAATTCCAGAATAGTCATCTCAAAGAAGTGAAAAATAAATATAACGTGCATCACTAAAATAATCGAAAGCCTGAACACAGTGAAAAATCCTCAATTTGTGCATAAAATGTGAACGAGGACAATGATTGAGAAGGTGTAAACATTTTTCTTACCTAGATTGATGCCAGCGGTCGGAGGGACGTTGCAATTCGCACCTGCTGTCGAGATGTTACAGATGAAACTCGTTAAAATGGCCCAAATCGTTGAGTGCAGAATATGGAGACATACCTTGAGCTCGTCTTCTCCCAACTCAGCTCCTCTGATTTTGACAAAAACCACTACTCGCGCATATTAGGGATTACAAGGGTAATTTGTCAATTCAGACAATTAGTATAGGTTGGATTATTTTAGCTGACCCAAACACGTGATATATTGACTAGTATACATATGATAATACCAACGGGCTTTAGACTTTATTTATCTAACAAACTGAACATGGGCCATCATGTATAAATGCAAACTATCAGGGCTTATATATAGAACCGAACGCAGCCCATCAAGTAGGCCTGTTCGTTCGGTACGAACCGTACCGGACAGAACCGAATTAATCGGTTCGGTATTCGGTTTTTACCGAATTTATTTCGGTAAAATCGGTAAAAACCAAAATAACCGAAATTTAAATAAAATAATAAAAATTTCAGTAATGTTTAATATAATACGTATAATTTAATAAAATTATATTTTATTTTCAATATTTAGATAATATAATTTATTTTAATTTTAAAGTTATTACCGAAATTCAAAATCTATACCGAACCGAATTTACCGAATTACCAAATTTTCATTTTTGAAGAACCGAATACCGAACCGAATTTTTCGGTTCGGTTTTGTACCGAATTTTTGGTAAATCGGTAAATTCGGTCGGTATACCGAATTACGCACACCCCCAATATTGAGATATCCAATTAACTAAACGGGGCTTAATAAAATCGAAAAGATCAACACCAATCTGTAAATCGCGCTACAATCTACAACTTACTATGTAACAAGCTACCACTGAAATCGTTCAACCTCAAAAGTGCTATTTCTCGGTCTTCCATTGCAACTATTGAATAGAGATCAAACATAGACCAAAGCGTTAAATTAAACCTCTTTGAACAGCAACAATGGAGCACGAACACGAACACGACCACTCTCCGACCTGCGGTCGGTGCGGCAACCCCACCCTACCCCCTACGCCGCCGCCTCCGTCTACCACGCCGTCCTACATCCCCATCCGCTTCCCCGCCGTCAACCTCCCCAATCCGCCCACCAACACGCGCGACACAATCATGCGCACGCCCGTCCCGCAATCGCAGCACGTGTCCGCCGTGTCTCCGCCGCACGAATTCGCGCCGCCTCAGAAGAGAATCCGATCGCCGGACGACATCGCCTTGCTCCACTCGTCGCCTTCCTTCCTCAACTACGTCGGATTCGTCGTGGCCCTTTCCGAGTCGGCGCGGGGCAGGAAGGTGTCCGATCGGTGCCACGTGTCGGACAAAGTGGAGATCCTGATGGAGATTTTGAGGAAATTGGAGGAAGACGTCGACGATATACCGCCGGCGCCGATGACGGGTAGGTATGGAAACGTCGCCTATAGGGTTTGGCACGAGAGGATGTGCGAAAACGCTGAAGGGTTTGTGCGGAGGCTTTTGCCTGCGGAGTTCAAGGATGCTGTTGCTGAGCTCGTGCCCTACTTCACAGATGCCTTTGGTAACTCTTCGAGGATTGATTATGGTATATGGTTTTTGACCCTTTCTTTGATTTCTGCCTCTTAGGTTGATTTCAGTTTCTAACTGAGCCAACTATGAAGCACTATGAAGTGAATCGATCTTTATACACCGTTGCTACTCTGCTCTAGGAACTGGGCATGAGACGAATTTCGCAGCTTGGCTGTATTGCCTAGCAAGATTGGGCATAGTGAAAGAAGAAGATTACCCAGCTATAGTCTTAAGGGTATTCGTCAAATACTTGGATCTAATGAGAAAACTGCAGCTAACCTATTGCTTAGAACCCGCTGGGTCCCACGGCGTGTGGGGCCTAGACGACTACCAATTCTTGCCCTACATATTCGGTTCGTCGCAGTTGATCGACCACAAGTACATGAAGCCCAAATCGATTCACAACGAGGACATCTTGGATAACTTCTCAAAGGAGTATCTCTACCTCTCTTGCATCTCCTTCGTGAAGAAGGTGAAGAAGGGCCCGTTCGCCGAGCACTCGCCCATGTTGGATGACATCAGCGGCGTTCCCAATTGGAACAAGGTGAACAGCGGGCTTCTCAAGATGTATAAGGTCGAGGTCTTGGAGAAGGTTCCCATTATGCAGCATTTTCTCTTCGGTTCTTTGATTCCATGGTATGTGCTTTTCTTTCCTTTGTCTTCTCTTATGATTAGAAAGACAATAGGCTGTTGAGCTTTTGTTTATGTTGTTTGTGTGCGGGCAGGCCTGAATCGAGCTGAAGCGGATTTGCTTGTGATTGAGGGCTCAAGTAATGCTTCTGAGCGTATGATGTTAATAGACTGCCGTGCTCGTTCGTTAGTGTATTCGGGGATCATGAGGTAGCTAATTTATCTTCGGAAGCTTATTTTGGTAAGGCAAGGCCAACCTAGGTATGTTTTCTTTTGTGTGTTTGTCTGCTGCTTTTGTAGGAATTTGATCATAACAGGGCTGATGTTGCTTGTGAAAATGAC
This sequence comes from Craterostigma plantagineum, assembly GCA_027422505.1. Lineage (NCBI taxonomy): Eukaryota > Viridiplantae > Streptophyta > Magnoliopsida > Lamiales > Linderniaceae > Craterostigma > Craterostigma plantagineum. Next base: position 7,616,081 of record JAPQWV010000015.1, read on the forward strand.
TTCAAGAATGGGAACTATTTTATCTTTCGGACATATGAATGTTTTAGGGCGAAATCGAAGTTATATTCTTGCAATATACAGACGTAAATCCATCGTATGTATCCTTGTCGACTAGTTCGAATTACATGCTTCACCTCTTTCGGTCGAGCGAGAGAGTCTTTTCCTATCTTTTTGACGCCTGGGACCTTTAGGCCGTGTTTGGATCGAGGAAACCGGTGAAGAAAAGAAAACTAGAGTATGATTTTCATTAGTTTTCCTTTACTTTTCCTCACCATTTGGTTAGAAAATTGATTTTTCATGTTCTTATAGCTTCAGACTTAGTTTAAGTTTTCTTTTATTTTCTTTTCCCCATCTACTTTTTTTTGGAATAAAAAAAATTACCAAACATAGAAACTTTTTTTTCCAATTCCTTTTTTTTCCTCACCAAATTCTTTAAACCAGACACATCCTTAGGCTACTTGGTTTACGGATTTCGTCGTTTGATGCACTAACGTCGTTTTTCTGTTATGTTTTCCATGCACAAACTCGATGTTCCAAAGAGCCTTAGCTTCGCTTTCAATTGCGGCGGTCTCAAGGATCGTTGGGCCGTGAATTCAAACTCAATAGATATCAGTTCGGCTTCTTTTTTCCATCTGATCCTAAATAAGTTGGATTATTTTGGGCATAGAAGGCAATTTGAGCCCATTTATGTGAGTTGCATAATCTTACAATCTTCCTGAAATATTCTCATCATCGCGAGATATCGGAATGCGTAAGAAATTCGAATATTACACTCAACAAAACGGAATATGGGTCTAAGAATATCTTGAGAATATGCCAATTGAAATAATAATGATAATATGGACGGAGATGTGGGAATCCATGAGCCATTGGGTCTTTCACTTTCTTAGGTATGGGATTCATATTTTGTCTTGTTTTCACGGTGTAATGAAGTCCACCAATATTACATGTGAAGGAGATAACAAAAGTAACGTCATGAACTCTGTTTAAACACAGAGTTGCTTTTGTCATTATTTCGGTTTTCGGTTTCCAGTCATGAAGATAAACGTTTTCTTTAGAATTAATAATCATACTGTTTTTTATTGTAACACTAAGAAATCTTCTTTCAAAAAACTACAATTTCTCTACTTACCTATCTTTATTTATTTATATATATATATTATATATATATATAAACACACACGGAATATCTCCCAAAAAAACTAAATTTCCGACATTAAGGGGTGTTTGTTTTGGGTACCCAAAACATCACTGTAATCATCTCATTGTTTCATCGTCTATCGCGTTTGTTTATCAAGGGGGTTATGAGCCATCACCGTGATGGAGGATCACCAGGTGATCAAAAGGGGGTGATATTTCAACTTTTGGATAACCCCAAAAAGTAGGGTGATCCTTCATCACCGTGATGGGGTGATATTTTCAGTATTTCTTTGGACAAAATTATCCCTATTTTTTAACATCATTCCTTATATACTCTTATTACTATTATTAAATTACATAACTAACATCTTTTAAATCTTAAAAAATTTATATTTATTGCTTAAAAATAAAAGAATTATGTTGAAGGATTATAGACTTATATAATAATTGATTAATCTATTAAAGCTTAAAAAAACTAAAATAATTATATTGAAGAATTATATAAAATACTTATAATTATGAACTCATTTAAAAATCTACATGTAAAGCTTAAAAAAATAAAAAAAATTCTATTGAAGAATTATATTTAAAAATAATACTACTTGATTTCAAATATTAATAACTATCATGTAAAACATTACCTCAAATGTACATATTAAAACACTTTATCTACATTACATAAGGTTAAATATGACATTTACACATCATCGCCCCCACACATAACTCCAATTAAACAAACACAATATTTCAATATCACATTCATATACAAAATGAAATATCACATCAAAACAAACACGACGATGATATATCACCTTGATCAACATCACGGTGATGTGAGTATCACTGTGATGTTAGATCCCCACAAACACCCCCTAAATGGAATCACGCCCGAAAGTTCGGAATGAAATAACCACACCACACACCACATTGGATAGACGTGCCCCTTAAAATCTACTTACGTAATATCCATAACTTAATAGTGTATTCGAAAATAACATAAATTATCCACCGTTCACTTTTTTTAAAAGGTAAAAAGATAATTTATTTTTAAGCAAATAGAATTCCACCAAAAAATTAAAAATGGTAATCAACTTAATGATATTTAGTTTAATTTTACCGACAATACATTGACGGCGCTCCCAAGACTATTTTACGCATTTCAACCCTATTTAATTAAGGTATATAATAATGGTCTTTTCTTAGGCCAATAAATAAAAAGAAACATGTCGCAAGTCGCAGTATTAACCATGGAAAGAATCACAAAACATGCCCATCATATCCCAGTAATAAATAAACATTGAAGGTAAACGAAATAAAATAACATACGCTAACGCTTTCCACATGGTATGTGCCCAAACCACCCATTTCCCCATTAAAAACAATTTATATTAAGTAAATATTAATTAAAAAATGTGACATTTTCCTTTTTATAATCGATGATCTTATACGTCTCCTCGTTTTAATATAGGGAAGAAAGAAGTACGCGTGGGAAGAACATCATAAAGTTTGACTACGCTAAGGAACTTTCGTATTCGCCGGCTGTTCATACATGACAGCCGACGAATCTCCATAAATAATCGGATCGAACAACCCACGAAACAAGGTATAGCATATTCTCCCAAACATTCGCTGTATAGCTTTACAATTTCGACGATTATCGTTTCAGTTCGTTTGATTCCACGCAGGTGATTGTCGCGCCGCCGATTTTCTTGGAGTAGTGGGGTGCGCTTTGATTGCGTTTTCATTTTCTTCTCATTTTCTTTTCCTTTCCATCGAATTCGTCGGCGCATTTACTTTTTGCTGCTTCTCGTGATTGGTTGCGATTGTTGATTGAGGTCATCGAATTTGTGGTAGGAGGGATTAAATTACGGATTGTTGAAAGATTTACAGAATTGGTTGATTCTCTTCCATTTGGGGGAGAATGGGTTCCTTGTCTGGATTATTGCAAAGGCCTCTTCTTGCGGCCTCTGCGTTAGCCATAGCTTCTGTTTCCACCGACTTTGTCGACAAATTTTCACCTTCAAAGTCATCTGAGGTTACATCTTCTTCCTTGGAACAATCGAGCCCTAATTCACCTAAATCCAATTCCTCATGGATATCTCGTGTTTCAGACTCTATGTTAGGTCAAATCTCCCTTGTTTCTAACGCCCATGTCCCAATTCCTAACGTCGAAATACTTATTCCCAAAGCTAACCATGGCCATTCTTTAATCTCACCTTCCCCTGTTCTCTTTAACATATACCGATCGGCCGACTTGGCAAAGTCTGCTAAGCCCGTCGTTTGTTCATACAGTGCTTCTTCACCTTCATCGCCGTCGGATATTTTATACAGATGGCATTTGCCTGATCCTAAAGCTGTCGATGTGAATGGGAAATCTCAGTGTTCTTCATCAGAGTTTAAGACAGTTGTGGTGTTGTTGGGCTGGCTGGGCGCAAAGCAGAAGCATCTCAAGAGATACGCAGAGTGGTACACTTCGAGGGGGTTTCATGTCATTACGTTTACTTTTCCCATGTCCGAGGTTTTGAGCTACAGAGTCGGTGGCAAGGCTGAGCAAGACGTGGAGATGTTGGTGGATCATCTTTCGGATTGGATGGATGAAGAGAGTGAGAAGAATTTGGTCTTTCACACATTTAGCAACACGGGGTGGTTAACGTAAGTCAATTTCTCGTTCGATCGAAAGAGATTACTTTTGGTTTTTTTCTATGGAGAGCGAGGTTTAATGATGTTCTTGATTTTCTTGCAGTTACGGTATGGTTTTGGAGAAGTTTCAGAAGAAGGATTCTTCCCTCAGTGGAAAGATTAAGGGCTGCATCGTTGATTCTGCGCCCGTTGCAGCGCCCGATCCTCAGGTATTAGCGACTTTACACGAATTTTGGACAGCTAATAATGGTTTCCTTGATTTCTTGTAATAATCCGAGCAACCTTAGTTTGTGATTGTCTTCTTACTTTTGACTCCCATCAAATTTTTTTCACTTGTTTGTTTTCCTAGGTCTTTGCATCGGGATTTTCTGCTGCTTTTCTGAAGAAAAACAGTGTCGCAACGAAAGGTTCTCTTGCAGAATCTGATAAAGGTCATGTAAAAGTCGGTACAAGGACCTCCATTGAAGTCAAACCTGCGTTGACCGAAGCTGCCTTGCTCGTCGTTCTTGAGAAACTCTTCGGAGTCGTTCTGAATCACCCTCCCATAAACAAGTAACTATTGCCCGTCTCTAAGAACTTGCGGCGTTTCTTTGATCCTTTGCTTCTTACACTGACGGTAGCTATTCTTGCAACTTCTCAGGAGGATTACTGATGTAGTAAACGTACTAACTTCTGACCAACCGAACTGTCCACAACTATACATCTACAGCTCGGCCGATCGAGTCATTCCAGCCTCGTACGTAGAGTCCTTCATAGAGCAGCAGAAAAAGATTGGGCGTGAAGTTAGGGCTTGTAATTTCGTAACTTCGCCGCACGTCGACCACTTTAGAAACGACCCTCAGCTCTATTCTTCTCAGCTGTCGAGGTTTGTCGAGGATTGCGTGCTGATGGGCTGCAAGGATTCTTCGTAGGCGGGATTCTAACGTAAAGATTGCTTCATTCTTTATTTATCTTTTTCTCCTTGTTTTAGAGAGATTTCTTCGAGATTTCTTCTAAATGATTCCGGACCCTGAATAATGTCTGTTATATACAGTTCAGTTTGTTAAAGAAATGAAAACTACATTCATTTTGAAGAAGGCTCTCTACTGTTCTTTCATTACATTCTATCTACTACCTTTGTACATAATTATGTTGTGTGTATTATATAGCTTAAAGTTCCCATTTAGCTTGGTGAATTGCTTGCTGAAGATACTTCAAAGTCCTTTGGTGGTTTAAAAATCCCATGAACCAAAATTCGAAGCCATCTTCAGTCACTATCTGCACATATTTCTGGTTTGGTCTCTTCATGTTTTCGCTCTCCATAGCTCTCATTATCTTCTTCAATGGAATCATAACTTTGTACTGTAATTTCAGCGTCTTCTCATTCGAAGGAGAAGATACTTTGATCGATCTCTCGCTGCAGAACGAAACCCTATAATTGGAAATGAATAATAAGCCCGCGATGGGGCCCGTCGTCGTCGAAAGGTAGCACTGAGAAGCCTTTAGCAGCTTTTCTTCGTCGCTTATAGCATTGAATTTCTGCTTAAACACTTTTTCGACCCCACCGTTTTTAAGGATTCTTGCCCCTAAACTCAGCTTTCCTTTCACTGTCTCGCTTAGCTTTTGTCCTAATCTCACTGCAGATGATTGCGATAAAATCACTTATAAGATCATCGATTCTTTTTGAGATATTTGATTTTTGTATGCTTTTTGCTTACCGTGTTCGCGGATTCCTTGAGCCAAACAATCCACGCTCTTTCTGAGTTTGATCATTTTAGCTGCAACTGAATCTAATCTACCTGCATTTAATTTTTTGCATGAAATAGATTAGCAGAGGTGAAATAATAAAGGGTGCATGAATTCTTGATCGTCTGAAAGATTAACTAACCGATTTTCGAAAAAAATTGTCTGGGAGGAGAAGGCATGATCTGATACTGGGAAGCTGGACCTGGTAATAAAGACTGCTGCTTATTACCATTGTGGCATTTTTTGTAGGACGTGATGAGATTTTTCTCCATTTGAAATTAGATGAAATGCTTCAGGAAAATTCTTTGTCTAAGTTAAGTTCTTAACTAGAAAACTGACTCTGAATATGGTTGATGATGTTTGAGATTGAAGATCGCTGTATTTATAAAGGGAAAGACTTGGATTTTATTATTATTATTATTATTATTATTATTATTATTATTATATTTGTGATAATGTTAGCTTTAGAGATGCATGAGTCAGATTTGTGTCAGCAGACACAAAAGATGACTTCATTACATGGGCTTATCGACAACCTTTCTATCAACCTAACGTATGATATGTACATGTTAAGGAGAAGAGAACTTTTGGTTTATATGTTATATATTATTTATCAGTGACATATAGTTTTTTAATGGCACGTCATAATCTATATATATAAAAGTTGGATGGTAACTCTCCTGCGCACGACACGTCAGCAAAGGAGTCCCCTCCCATCCAATCAGAGCGCGCGGATGACATTCTGATCATTATTCTGATTTTATGTTGGTAGATTCCGAGTTTAATATGTATGGAAGTGCTGACGTGGCATTGCATGAGTGATTCTATATTTTATTTGGGGCGATTCCACTGCATAACACGTTATTCTGTCGCCGGACTTATTAATGATAGAAATGAAAAGACATTTTATATATTAAATGATGCACAGAAAACGAATGGACAAGTAAATCAAAACGTCAAAAAAGTAGTCGGCATGGTATGAATTTTACCACTCCTTCCATTTTAATGAAAAAACCCCAATTCAAGCGGAAAATATCCCTCGCCTTAAACTCCTCCTCAAGAATACCCCAAAGAAACCGATCATCCACGTCATCAGCTGGGCGGCGGCGACTAGCCGGCAGCACTCTTCTGGGGTCTGGACAAAAAGTTGGCACAAAGGAAACATTTCCCGTCGGTGAACTGGCTTATTTCTTACTCGAAGTACTCAGGGGTATATACCTATTTTTGTCAGCTATATTTGTCCTTTCATTTCTTAAGATCTGTCCGATTTGTGGTTCGTCTTTTTTCAATATTCCAGGATATTTATTATAGCACCATGGGCTGTATTCTGAAGATTTTGTTTTTTTAGGCACTGGAATCCTTTTATGAGAAGTTTGATCCAGATTTCATAGATATCAGGACAAAAGCTCGTGAAGTGCTGCAGAGAGAAGATGATCTTAATGAAATTGTGCAGGTACTTTTTTGGGTTTGCTAATTCCCTTTTCTATTCTTGAGCGAAGCTATATACTATGTACTTACTACAGGACTAGAATCAATATAACTGTGTCTGTTATATCTTAGCACGAAAAATTCGTTATTCACGCAATTGCGTTCACTCTACAAGTTTCAAATGAAAATTTATCTTTTGGATTCTGTTTGCAGCTTGTTGGAAAATGACAGGCGAGATTAACGTGGGACATCCGAATAGTCAAAACATTACATATCTGGAATCTTTTGGTTGACACATTCAAAAATACGCCTAGAAAGAATATCTGAGTCACAGTGATCACCATGCTATCTTCACCAACAAACGCCGCCGCAAGCTCCAAGAAGCCTACAAGGAGGCAATGCACAGCACTAAAGACACTATTCAATAATATGATTACGCTGCGACATAAACCCAAAACTTATCTGTGGGGCTCGACCTCGACATCATCTTTTCTCAGGAATCTTCGTGGCATTGGCTTTGAAATTTGATGTTTCCATAGGAAAAGAGAGCCAATACTTCAAAAGTGCTTTTGCAGGATACGTAGTTGGTATAGCCCTAACTATCGTGGTGATGAATTGGTCTCAAGCTGCTCAGGTTAGTGACCCTTTTTTCTGAAAAAGAAAGATCTTAACATTGTTTATGAATCTTGGGCAATAGAAATAATTTCTTAACCTGTGAACTGTGTCATAATATTTTGCCTCCGCTCGCCCTAGCCACGCACGCCATAGCGATCTGAAGCATCTGAACCATCTCCTCTTCGATGTCTCAAACCTCATCAGCTCAACGTCGAACATCTCTGCCATCCACTCCTCCCTCACACCGACTGAACCCACCTCGGCATATCTACAACCTCCTCCCTGCTCAGCGACTGTGCCGGCTGCTTCCCCGTCAGTTTCTCAAGCAGCACCAACCCAAAGCTGTAGACGTCGGATCTGTGCGTGTACTTCTTCGTCTCCAACAGTTTAGACACACGGTAGCCAGCCTGGCATTTTCCGGCGGGGTAGCTCCGGCGAGTGGTGGCGGTGGTGGTCGCCGGAGGTGTTCCTCAACGTCACCGACGATAGCAGCCGCATCAGCGGCGGCTTGGGAAACTCGCCGGATGTGAGCCTCGACGGCCCGAGGATAGGAGACGGCCCGGCGGGGGTCTGGGGATTTCGCCGGAGAAGAAGCGGGCGGAGGAGGAAGAGTTAGGTCAGCTTAAAGGCTGCAGACAATTTATTCTTAGAAGGCTCCTCCATATTATCATCCCCTAATGTGGAACATTAACCTTCTTTTGAAGCCGCTGACAATGAAAAGGAACCCGAGATTTTTCAAATATTAAAGGATTCATTTCTGAATGCCTTTAAGGTCATGGATGGGGAACTGAGAACGTATGCTGATACTGATTGCTTCTGCAGTGGAACAACAGTTGTGACCTTGGTGAAACAGGAACTGTAAGATAGTTTTTTCTGAAATTCTAAATGAAGTTATTGTAATATCATCTTTTTTTTTTGTTTACTTAAGGGTCAAGATGTTGTGATTGGAAATGTCGGTGACTCGAGAGTTGTATTGGGTACAAGAGATCGTAATGATATGCTTACTGCAGTCCAGTTGACTGTAGATCTTAAGCCTGATCTTCCTGGTAAGCAAACGTCGACAAACAGAAGTGTTTTGAGTTCCTTCAGTATTTAGTATTTTTCCAAAATTCTGATGTGTGAATTGGAGTTCAATTAAACTGTATTTTAATACTTAATCGGTTCCTTTACTCTTACAGCCGAAGCAAAGAGGATAAAAAATGCAGAGGGCGTGTTTTTGCCCTTCAGCAAGAACCCGAGGCTGCGAGTGTGGATGCCAAACTACAACTCTCCCTGGCTCGCAATGGCACGTGCATTGGGCGATTTCTGTCTGAAGAAGTTTGGTCTCATTTCCATTCCCGAAGTTTCTTACCGACGCATCACCGATAAAGACGAGTTAATAGTCTTGGCCACTGATGGGGTGCGTAATAATATAAGCATTTTTCACTTACTCAAACTTTTTCTTGAATCCTTTTACATTAATTCGATTGCCGACAGATTTGGGAAGTACTTTCGAACGAAGAGGCTCTTATTGCCTTGAAAATCGAGTTGATGCTGCCCGACTCTGATGTACCCAATGCTGTGGAGCATGCTACTTCTCCAGATCAAGTCGAGAATGCTGCTACTGGTTAGTGATGTACCACATAATTAGCCAAACAAGAAATGTCTATTGATCTTCACTATTTTGCCTGATTGTAAATGAATTATGCAGAAGTTGGCTTGAGCTATCGACAAGAGACTTCCAATAATACTTCCTCAGAAAATTCGAGAAATGAGAGTGGAAATATATATGATCATGAAAGATTGCACTAAAAAATTCTAGATCGCGTAAAGATTGCTAGCTTGTATGATACTCCAGTATCAGCAATAACACAAGTTTTTTAAGGACGCGACAGGAAACAAATTGCGTTACAAAGAAGCTGAAAGGAGGTTGAAGGCTGCTGTTATTGAATTCTATCAGAAGCTGTGCCTTCTGAAGCATTACAGGTATGTGATAACTTTGAACTTCAATTGTTTTTTGAAAATCTATGTGATTATGCGTTGGTGATATCATTTGCTAAATGGGAAAAACAGCTTCATGAATCTTGCTGCATTCTCCAAGACCCTAAAGAAATATGAAAAGGTGATTAAGACTCTTGGTCTCGATTTTTTTTTATTGGGATTGTTACTCATTTAATAATTTTTCAAAATAAGAGGCATGTTAAAAAAACGTTAATTTCATTGTTTAAGCAAATAACTTCGAGCAAAGTTTCCAAGTCGTATATGGAGATTGTAGAGAATTCTCCTATTGGAAGTACTGATGAGGTCATTCCACGGTTTTGGATGTTTCAGTGTAGAAAGTCCAGCTATACATTCGTGGGTTATATGGTTTTTTGGTACATGTTAACCCAGGTCTGTTCTCTATTTATCCATCACAGATAACAAACCTTATGCACAGTGTAGAGGATGTTTCTATCAATAACTTCATGGATTCGGATCGTAGAAAAGGCATGAAGATCCTGAGACCTAAGAGGAAGGTACAGAGGCATCGTATAACATTCCTCTCAGGTTAGTGAGTATCATGCCTTCATAGAACTTTAGGATTGATTAATTATGTATCAGTAAGAACACATTCCTCTCAGGTTAGTGACTTATGTATCATGCCTTCTCAGGAAGAATCTTGATTTGATAATTGTATCCTTTTAATTGGAGAAAATAAATGTCCTGATAGATATCATGGACGTTTTGTTAAGTGTTCTATTATTTTATGATCTTGCGATGCTCGGGTCCAAGGAGGAAGGATAAGCCCGACCTAAAGAATAGCATTTTGCCTGACTAAATAGGTTGAAGGAGGTTGGCGAGGAGACCGAGACTATGGATGGATCCTTGGTGGGCGGCAGCGGCGTCTCTCAGTTGGATTCTTGTATTAAGCATATGATTTTAAATATTTACCGAGCCCATCAGTCGATGAGCATGGTGTCCCCATTCCCATTCGTGGAGTTTATTTTCACAAGTATTTTCACAAGTATTTAACTCAGTTTATTTTCAAGACTAATTACAACTTAAAGTTGAATAAAATCTCGCAGACTTAATACAACAATAGAATACTGTTACAGAAATGTAAAACCGTGAGTATGTAAGACTGTTGCAATGGCTTTACAGACTGCAAGACTGTGTGACCGAACGCAAAGCCATGAGACTGCAGTCTGCAATGAGAAAGCTTACTACTGTAAGACTGTAAGACTGCACAACTACTACTTAAACATTGTATGATTGTACGATACACAACTATCAGACGAGACTACTTAAACATTGTAAGATTGTAGGCTGCAAGACTGTAAGACTGTAGAATTTTTATTATTGTTTTTATAGAGAGATAATGTAACTCATGCATAAATTTAATATTTACACGATAAAAAGAATGATGTGTGTGACAAAACATATGGTCGGGTCACATTCGGGTTCAACCCGTTTAATAAATGGGTTGAAAACTTCAACCCTAACCTAACATGTTTACTTAAACGGGTTGAAATATCAAACCCAAACCTAACCTGTTTTAACTCAAATCTAACCCACTGACAAGCCAAACCGTTTAAAATTTTGTTTAAAAAAAAGAAGCACGAAAAAGTTAAATAAGCAGAATTATAAATCCAAATTAAATAAAATAACAGAGAAACATTTGTTTATTTTTTTTCCTAAAAGATCGATATAATTAAAAAACAATTAAACTTTCAAATAACAATAGTCTCAGAAATCATAATTAAATATCAAGTTATTTCATAGCCATCAGGTATCAACTGAAGCCGATAATAGTGAACCCAAACTTTCAAGCAATCTTCCATTGATCTTCCATCCTCATGACATCTCAGCATAATTCATCGCGCATATGATCTATTTTTCCTTTTATTTTATTTATGTTAAGGATATTCTAACAATTTATATTCTCGGATTAAATGGGTTTGTTTCAGGTTGATTTCGGGTTGAAAATCGAACATGGTCCACTTAATATTTGAATTGGGTTCGGATTTACCCATTTACTTAAACAGGTCGAAAATTCTAACCCAAACCTGCTATTTCGGGTGCCATTCGTGTCGATTTATATTGCACAAAACATAACCCGTGTATCGCACGGGCAACAGATTACAGTCTCTGCGATGAATTACCTTATAAGGCGAAATAAATCTATTTGATTGTTCTTCTACACGCGCACATGTCTTTTGGTTGGTTGTTCACTTTGTGTATGTGTTTGTTCTTTTCATGTATAATAGTGGCTTTGTGTGTTTGTTCCGCGAGATTCTTTATGTCTATCTCTCTCTGTGATGCGCAAGATCTGATTTAATGTGTGTTTTGCATGCTGGTGGTTCCTTTTTCTTTTGTGTTGTTTATGTTTTTGCTTTGGATTGTTGTTAAGTCTGTTTTATTCGACATTTTATGTCTCCTTTGCTTATAATACTAATTTTTTTCAACAGAATGTGTTGATGTTGTTATATTTTTCCTTCTCAGGATAAGAAAGTCTTGATCAGCCTACCCATAAGTATTTTAGTGAATTTTATGGAAGTTTTTTTGTTGTGAACGTTGCTTAAATGATGTGAGTATGTTTGGTTTCGATTTATTTTGATTTGAATATATGTCCCATGTATATACTAAATCTTTTGCATATTATCGTTTCCAGGCTGAGGTGTCGCGTCTCATGGATATAATATCAACTCCCTCTACATTAATAAGGATATTTCTTCAGAGAGTTAATCATCACCAATGCTTCATAGGGGAGTTTCAGCCTTTTTAAGTTCTTTGTGTAGTTAGGTAAGTGATGAACAGACATTGAGTTTGATGTTTACGATTGGTTACTTTTTTCAGGTATGGGTCAACATTTGGTTTGTGTATCTCACTAATAAATCAATGTTGGGTGATTGTGATAATGTCAATCTCGAAGGTCAGCGTGCAGTGAATACAGCTTTAGCTCTATAACAATTTCAGAAGAAAATGTGTGTACCTAAAGGTCAGTGAAAACCTATAAAGAATGCGGTTTACGGGCAGCCATAGGAAGTTTTGCCAGCAATGACGAGTTAGTGGAGTGAAATAGGAAGGTTGTCTTTGCGATGGATCACTATTGGTTTTGTAAAAGCAGTCAAACGTCGTATAGATGTTTCGTAGATTATTGATGTTTTCCCGGCTATAGATAATATAATATATAGTTTGTATTTATTGACCGAGGTGTTTGTATTTATATTATAATATACATATATTTTAGTTGTGAATTTCATTATTTTAATAAAAATAAAAGGAAAATAATAAATAAAACTAAAAATAAAAACTAAAATAAAATAATGTATATAAATTTTGTTTTATTTATTATTAGAAATAATAAAAAAAACTGGAAGTTTATGGAGAATCTTGATCTTCGATTTCATCTCTTTCAAGTCAATGGGATGAAATCAACCCAACCTTGACCATGTGGATACTTTTTTGACATTATCCAAATTTAGATATTATAATATAAAACGTATTTCTTTACGACAAAATTTCGGATCGGGAACTGGGACGATTTCGTCTTCGTTAACTTGACAAGACGTGGATTTTCCGTAAACTTGCAATGGCATGTTTTTTTAACCTTTTTATTGTCGTTAACTTTTATGTTTAGCTGCATGGTGTTTTTCCTTGGGAATTTGATGAATGCAATAGCTATTTGAATTCGATTGCAGAACTTTTGGATAACCGTTTAGTTCGTTTGTGAATATCGAATTGCAAATTGCGTTTGATTTATATGTTTATTTCTATGAGAGTGTTAACCAAAGTTCAAGATGAATAGTACATGTTAACTGACTGGTTTTGGAGCATATGATTTTAAATATTTACCGAGCCCATTAGTCGATGAGCTTGGTGTCCCCATTCGTGGAGTTTATTTTCACAAGTATTTAACTCAGATTAGTGTGTGGAATTTTAAAATATTGGAAACGTTCAAGACTGATACAACTTAAAGTAGAATAAAATCTCGCAGACTTAATACAACAATAGAATACTGTTCTAGAAACGTAAGACCGTGAGTATGTAATACTCATGGGTGTACAGACTGCAAGAATGTGTGACCGAACGCAAAGCCATGAGACTGCAGTCTGTAAGACGGCACAACTACTACTTAAACATTGTATGACTGTACGATACACAACTTTCAGGCGAGACTACTTAAACATTGAAAGATTGTAGACTGCAAGACTGTAAAACTGTAGAAATTTTATTTTATTGTTTTTATAAAGAGATAATGATAATCATGCATTAATTTAATATTTACACGATAAAAAGAATGATATGTGTGACAAAACATATGGTCGGGTCACATTCGGGTTCAACCCGTTTAATAAACTGGTTGAAAACCTCAACCCTAACCTAACATGTTTACTTAAACGGGTTGAAATATCAAACCCAAACCCAACCTATTTTAACTCAAATCTAACCCACTGACCAGCCAAGCCGTTTAAAATTTTAAAACAAAAAGCAAGAAAAAGTTAAATAAACAGAATTATAAATCCAAATAAACAATATAACAGAGAAAAGTTTGTTTATTTTTTTTCCCTAAAAGATCGATATAATTAAGAACAATTAAACTTTCAAATAACAACAGTCTCAGAAATCATAATTAAATATCAAGTTATTTCATAGTCACCGGGTATCAACCGAAGCCGATAATAGTGAACCCAAACTTTCAAGCAAGCTATCTTCCATTGATCTTCCATCCTCATTTTCATGACATCTCAGCATAATTCATCGAGCATATGATCTATTTTTCCTTTTATTTTATTTATGTTAAGGTATTCTAATAATTTGTATTTTCGGATTAAATGGGTTTGTTTCAGGTTGATTTCGGGTTGAAAATTCAAACATACTCCACTTAATATTTGAGTTGGGTTCGGATTTACCCATTTACTTAAACAGGTCGAAAATTCTATCCTAAACCTGCTATTTTCGGGCGCCATTCATGTCGATTTATATTGCACAAAACATAACGCGTGCATCGGGTGACGTAGTGGAGGTTAACAAACATAGTATACCACAGTGTTTTCAACACCATCGACCAACATATCGTGTCGTCATTTATTATGAATATGATTCTATTTGATGAAAACATGTTTCTTAGTATTCAAATTAAGGAGTTGTATTACTTTTTCGCTTTCAATAACGAATGGAATGATTGATGTATATAATTGAAAGAGAAAATCCATCTTAATTGAATAATAATTCAATTTTCATGGCAACAAACTACCCCGTGCATCGCACGGGGCAAACCTAGTGAAAAATTAAACACGGAAATCTTTTAATCTTTTCTAATGATCTTATCTGATTGACTGCAGATGTAGCATGTTCACTTTGTGATGTAACCTTGTCATACAGAAAGAAAAAAACATATATGGAATGGAGTAGGATTTTTATTACAGTGCTCGATGAGAGAATAATTGGGTCTAAATCTTGATGCAAACTTTTACTTACATGGGGTTATTTTAATCAAATATTATTTTAAAATAGCCCTCTTATTAGGAATTAAGTACTAAGGTCACCCATTTTTCTAAACACAAAAAACAATAACTCAGTCTTCATATAAACAGCCCAGGAAATAGATTGTTAAATGGCTGTCAGTTATAATAAGACTAACCACCAATCAAGAAAAATACTATTGAGGTCAGCAAAAGGCATAAAGTAAAAGCAATACCTCTTTAATCGTTGCTTAATTAGTTGGGAAAACGAAAATTGACAACAAAAAAATAAAAAAGAATCTTTAGTATGCCTCACATTCATGTCACGCGAACATCAGAAACATGCATTCTTTTTTCTTTTACGTGTAAAGACGTTAATCCTACGCTATATTTTTCGTCAGCACTGTCTAAAAGAGAACGCAATAAAAATAAAAAAAATCTCATGAACAGTAATTTTCAAATGAAAGTGTATAAATAAAAACTTCCAACAATGTGAAATTATAAATGGTGGCCTCTGCATTATTACCCCCTTGAACTTAGCTGATAGCATATATCAATGATATCTCAAATGCTTCAAAGATCCATATAACATATGTTGGTCCAAATGTGTGCTTTCGACTCACCTCTTCGCGGGCCCGCCGAGCCCGAACCCCAGGTGACGAACGGGCGTGCCCACGGCGACGGGCCCATGGACGGGCTGACCGACCGGAGGAGGCCCGTACATTCCAAGCCTAACGGGCCCACCGCCATGGGCCGGGCCTTGCTTGTGGCCCGTGACCGTGGTGGATCCCGTGATGGGGGGAGCTTGTGGGCCCGAGGGGTCTCCTCCTCCGTGGGCCCCGTCGATGCTTGTTATGTCGTGTATGCTCGAACGCCTCCTTTCCTTGTTCATGGAGTTTAGACGTATGAAGTACTTCTGCGCATGGCTGGCGACCTGTGTTGGAGTTCGAGTCACTACGAAGTTGCGGGAAATGCTCCTCCAGTCTCCCTTTCCGTACTTCTCCAAACCCAGTAGGAATAACCTGTTTTCCGTATTTTGCAGAAGCTTGTCAGAAAAAAATCTCGAGTTTCGAGAATTGATAAAAAGATTCGATTTTTAAAAGTCATGTATGTTATGTGGGGTGGCGTTATACGGACATCTGATCAAGGGGCCGCGACGTTAGGACGCCGGGTTTGAAAAAATGAAGCAATTTGAGGAAAATTAACGTCGGAAGCCTAATTTCAGAGCTGATCTCGACGTTAGTTCCTGCATTAGTTTCATCTCAATTTTAGGACACTAAGTTAGGAATGAAGCAATTTGAGGACAGTTAACGTCGAAAACCTAATTTCGGGGCTGATTACGACATTAATTTCACCCCAAAACTAATGTCGGGACTACCATCGGAATCAGCTCTAAAATTAGGGTTCTGGCGCTAATTGTCCTCAAATTCCTCCATTTTTTAAACTTCGACATCCTAAAATTGCTACCATTTCACGAGGTGTTAGAGTAAACGCCGCCCCACGTAACATACATGACTAAAGCAACAACTAAGCCCTCTCTACGAATCAGCCCATCTTCGGGATTCTTTCGATCGTAACGATACTCTCGTCGAAAAAAAAAATCGACGGAGAAAACATAGTACACCAAGACAAGCTTCACTAAGACTCTTTGACCAACAAATAGACAACCAAGAATGGGAAGAACAAAAAACTTGTCATATAAGCATATAAGCAGATTCATATCATACCTATGTTCATCCTCGGTCCAAGCGATTCCCTTTCGCCGTTCTTGATCCAACTTCGAAGGCTTACCGCGATTAGAGTCTCCGTTCGAGCGTCCACTTTTCTTATTACAGCCTCCATGGCTGTCTGAACCATCCGAAGAAGACGAGAAATCGTTGTTGTAGCAAGGCACTTGTATGTAACCAGATTCTATCCTTTCCACGTCTTCGATCAAAAGCTCATAGTGAAGCCTAATCTCCTCCGTCGATTTCCCGGGAACTTGGGCCGCGATCTTCTCCCATCTCTCGGGAGAATCCTCGGGAAAGTTGGCTATGGCCCGCTCGAATTGCTTGTCTTCTTCCCTGCTCCACGCAGAGCTGCTAATCGACTCTTCGGCGGGCATCTATGGCTTTGTTTGTGTGTCTCAAAAGTTTAATGTTTCAAGAATCAAGATTTGTCCAAGAAAAATGTCCCCACTGGTGAGTTGAAATCCCAACTCACAGATTCAAGCTTTAGATTGAGAAAAGTCCACTGGCGCAATTAAGCAAACACCTTATCGGCAAGAGCATTAAAAAAACAGAGGAGACGGTGATGGCATTTAATTGGCTGAGTGCGACTGCTTTGGTGACAGCATGAGAAATATCTGAAGACAATTAAAGGCCCAGTATTTCACAGAGAAGGAAAATCGCAATAAATGTCACAGATGAACAGTAGTTGCGACTATTTCAACAAAAAAGGGCTTTTCTTTCTTTATTTTCCTCTGCTTGTAATTTAGGGCAGCAACAGTTTTAGAATTTGGTAAGAAAAGACCACCATTGACAACATGGTATCAAACAAACAAGAATGAGCAAGAGAGTCATAGAAAGGGATACTATCAGCAGTGAAAGATGAACAATAACAATACCTAACTTTTAGGCCGCACGATGTTGTAATAAGAGCTGATTTTTTTCGTCATCTTCATTAATACTCACTCACCCCCCACAGTGAAGATGAGTTCAACCTTTCGAGGTAAAGAAAGAAGGGCTCTTTTCTTTGAGCGACTAAAGAGCCAAGGAGAAAAAAATATCTAGCTACGTATGGACAGAAGTACTAAGTTTTTTTTTTTGTCAGTTTATTTCAAGAATGGGCGAATAAAAAGCCAATCAAGAAAAAACATTGAATATTTGGTTAATGACATTGATTAATCCATTCATGGCCTTGTTTCTGTCAAACGACAGATACTTCCAAAGCCATGAAAGGGACAACGTGAAATTTAAGAGTGATGTATGGATACGAAGCTTTTTGAACCTATTGTATTGTATTGTATGTTGTACTTCTTTGAATAGTTTGGAAAGCAGATATACTTTCTATAGAAAGATAGAAAATAGGTAGGCATCAAAATGAGCTTCGTGACTGCTATTTGCTCAGTGCAATCGTCAGTCGGCAATTCACATTTATGTGCCTCAATCTTACCTTTGTTTATATTATATATATATAGATACACTTGAATTTCGGCGCCGCGCACAAGGACAAATGCCCATATAGTCGTCAACTTGAAGCGAACATGAAGCTTATAATTCTGATTGTTATTTCTTCGAGCCCCGACACGCTGTGAACTGATCCTTTGTCATCCCACATATTACTTTGTCCTGCAAGTAACACGCATATCTGACTTGGTGTTTAGCTGATAAGATAACATATATAAAGTAAAATCATTCACAAGAAAAGACGATGGATTTACCTTCTCCAACGAGAATGCATGGCCGAGATCGAGCTTAATTCCATCGTTTATGACTGCTTTTGTATCCAACTATTGATCGTTCATAATTTTGGGATCTGTCGAACTTTCTTCACCAGTTGGGGTCCTGCAACGACGTGACTGACCAAGCCCCACCTATATCTGCTTGGAAGTTATGGGTCGCGCCCGATTGCGTCAACACAAAACCCTGCACATGTAAGGAGAAGGTAAAGTTGATAAGCCAAACCTTTGATATTTAAGATTGCAGATCAATGAACAACAATACTGTTGACTTCAATAAAGTATACCTATATCGGAACAAACCGATGTCAAAAAAATGCTTAATTAGCCGAAGCCCGGGCCACCTTCATGCAATATACCAGCCCCAGGGGCTTCGACTTTAGAAGTGGATGGACTTTAATGATCACCGACTACATATGATTATGAGATTATATTCAAGTTATTTGCATAGACAACACCCACCATTTATCAACATGGAATATGTTGATCAATTCAAGAATATCAAGCCATGTGTGTCGATTCATTTGACCAAAATAACTTATACTCGCAAAGAGATCAAACATCGATACCAAACATGATTAGCTCCCAACTACGAAAGTGGGCTAAATCAACAAAAATTATTACAATTAACTAACGCCATATGAGGAAACCCTTTCAGCAATCAACGACAAAGGAAGGAGATCAAATTGGAATCACAGCATTCGAGAAAATATACGTAACTAACCAAGAATAGTTCGTCTGCCTCCAGTTTCCATAATTCCACAGCTATAATCACCTTTCGATCCCTCGACGTTCCTATCAATCTCTGCACCTTTCGCAGTGTCTTTTGCAGCTACCGCTTCTCCGCCGCTACGGCCATCAGTTCACTGAGTTTGACGGTCTATCACCACTGTTGATTCCTCCAGGTGAGAAATATTATTAGAGATTCTTAGGGTTTGTGCTCCTGCAATTTCGTCGATCATTTTTCAAAAATGAATCTTGCTTGGTTAAGCCGAGCCGATTATTTATTTGCTATTACATGAGCCAAAGTATTGTGGTTTTTTGAATATCATTGGTCTGTCCTCGGGGCTGCGGGTGACCTTGAAGCTTGAAGGGCCAACTGATACGATGTCGTTTGCTTGTAGTGGAAGAAGAGTAACATGATAAAATGAAATACGATAAATAGGCCATAATTACGAGAAATCTAGGTTAAGTAGGATAAGAAATAAGATCTTAGAGATGGTGATGGACTTCTACAAGGAATTGTTCACTTCTTCTAGGCCAGGTGGTGTTTTGGAAGCTATCAGTGGTATTCCATGCTCAATCACGGCTTCCATGAATCAGAATCTTACAGCTTATGTCACTGAGGCAGAAATCAAACAAGCCCCTTTTCTCAATGAGCCCGACGAAAGCTCCTGGCCCAGATGGTATGAACCCTTTTTCAGAAATTTTGGGAAACTACCAAACGAGATATCTGCGTGTCAGTGCACAACTTCTTTAAACATGGTAAACTTATTAGAAGTATTAACCATACAGTGATCTCGCTGATTCCTAAAGTTAAAAACCCTACGGTGATCGCTCAGTTCCGTCCTATAAGTTTGTGTAACGTGAGCTACAAAATTATCTCCAAGATACTCACAGAGAGATTAAAAACCCTGCCTGGGAGATATTATCAGTCAAAATCAGTCTGCATTTGTCAAAGGTCGACACATCCTTGACAACGTGGCCATAGCGCATGAAAGTTTTCATCATATTCACTCGATCAGAAAGGGTAGGAGAAGTGTGATGGCTCTTAAGCTTGATCTGGCCAAAGCCTACGATAGAGTTGAATGGGACTTCTTAATCCAACTTATGCTCAAAATGGGGTTCAATCGGATCTTTACTGATTGGGTGAGAGTCTGCCTTTCATCTACATCATTCTCCTTCAACATCAATGGTTCTCAATGTGGCTACATCACTCCAACCCGTGGAATCAGGCAGGGGGACCCTATCTCCCCTTTTCTGTTCTTAATTATTTCAGAGGCCTTCTCTAATCTTATTGATCAGGCATCTCAAACTGGCAGATTTAAAGGCATTAAATTGAGCAGAAGAAGCCCTATCATTACCCACCTATTCTTCGCTGACGACTCACTGCTATTTTGTGAAGCCGAGGTGGAGCAGGCCCTAGTGATCCAAGAAATCATTACCTCTTTCTGCCAAGCCTCGGGGCAGGAGGTTAACATGGATAAATCCTCCATTTTTTTTCAGCAGAAATGTGGAACAAGATGTGAAGAATCAAATTCTTGGAGTGTTGAATGGTATTAAGGAAGAAACAAAAGCTAAATACTTG
This sequence comes from Craterostigma plantagineum, assembly GCA_027422505.1. NCBI lineage: Eukaryota > Viridiplantae > Streptophyta > Magnoliopsida > Lamiales > Linderniaceae > Craterostigma > Craterostigma plantagineum. The sequence continues at coordinate 7,636,800 of JAPQWV010000015.1, forward strand.
GGGCTGCCATTAATGATAGGAAGATCAAAAAAGGAGACGTTCCAATCCGCGATTAATGTTGTCAAACAAAAAGTAAGCAACTGGAGATCTCTTCTCCTCTCAAGTGCCGGAAAAGATACTTTGATCAGATCTGTCATAAACTCGCTCAATGTCTATGTTATGAGCTGCTTTAAAATCCCTACTCATACTTGTAAGGCAATTACGAGTGTGACTATGGATTTCTGGTTGGGTGAAAAGGCTAATGGTGGCTCTAAAATCCATTGGAAATCAGGGTTGGCTCTCACGGAAGGTAAGGAATTTGGCGGCTTGGGTTTTCAACATGTTCAATCCTTTAATTTGGCCCTGTTGGCTAAGCAATTATGGAGAATAATTACCAATCCCAACTCTCTTTTGGCGAAAGTGTTGAAGGCTAAATACTTCCCACAAGGAAATCTCCTCACTGCTAAAATCCCATCAACAGCCTCCTGGCTTTGGAAATGTTGGAATCAAGCTAGATTCGTGCTGTCCCAAGGCTGTAAAGAGCAACCTAATGGAATTCACAAGGGGAAGCTCGTCTGGCAGAGAGATAAGAAAGGGTTATTTACAGTTAAATCAGCCTATGCAATGATCATGGAAGCTGTCCACCTGAAACCAGGAAGGCCAGAAAGCAGTGACCACGGCCAACAAATGAAGGTCATTTGGAGATCTGTTTGGAAGTTGGATATCAAACACAAACTTAAGCACTTCCTTTGGAAATGTATTCACAATCTTTTGCCAACTAGAACCAAGCTCAAACAGAAAGGAATTGACTTGGATACTCGCTGCCCGATGTGTGGAGATGAAAAGGAAACCTTGGAGCATTTATTCTTCAGATGCCCTAAAGCCATGAAAATGTGGAAAGTGGCGCCCGTCGCTTGGAATCATTCGCCTTCAGCATCAGGTACTTTCCAAGATTGGTGGGGATTTATCTGTTCAGGTCCAAAAAATGAAATCTATAGCCACAGGATCCAGCTTTCGGTGTACTTATTATGGATGCTATGGAAAACAAGAAATCTTTGGGTTTTCAAGAAGGAATGGAGAGAGGAGAAACTTATAGTTGACCTAGCATGCGATGAGTGGCAAGAGTCCTTGCAGACTTAAGTTTTTCTCCTTGGGCTTGTGCTGATTGTGACTTCTTCCTTGTTCTAGTAGGTTAACCAGTTACCAGTGCGTGAATTAGGATCTTGGGGGTTTTTGTCTGCGATTACCAGCCTTGCAGACTGGTTTTTCTCCTTGCTTTTTGCCCCCACTCATGAAGTTTTGCGATTAAATTCGTTTGAGCCTTTTTTAGTGTCTTTGGTTGAACAATTGTTTTGCCAATCTGTTTGGTCTGCCCTGCTGTGTGTCATTGTAAACAGTCGGGCTTTATGGGGTTATTTAACCTGTTGTACATTTCTTTTGTTGGAATATACAAAGCGACCGTTTCGAAAGAAAAAAAAGTAGGATAAGAAATAGATCACGACCAAAACACTGTTCATCTCCCCATACGCCTTCTTATTATGGCTGCGTTTACCGTGTAAGATTTGAAAAGATTTGACAAAAAATCATTAGATTATTAATCACAAGTGCTACGGATCACTTGTTCACTTTGCAAATGATGTGTTGAGTTAAGTTTTGTAAAATGACAAACCTAACCTTTAATTGATTAATGAAGCAAATAATAAATTGGTATTGCTTATTTTTATCATATAAATAACATGAAATAACAATAATTTTAAGATAAGGTGGAATAAGGTTTTTTAGTCTGATTGGATTAATTATACAGACCCAATACATCGGATGAATTAAACCGGGCTTGTTGGATAATAATAGCGGGCCACTGTCTTGTTGCGGGCTTTAATAGATGAACTTTATTTATAGTGAACGGTATTGCACCGGATAATTTGCTTGGCTAATCTCGGAAAGTAAACGGAGCCTATATAATATATATATGTATTTATATATGCTGCGTTTAGTTCATCGGATAAAGCAAGATAAGTTAATATTATCACACCTAATAGTGTTCACTTTAAATAAAGTTCAATAGTATAGAGTCTGCTATAATAAATCGGCCCGCTATTATTATTCAACAAGTTCGGTACAATTTATCCCATGGGCCGATGTATGATAACTTATTCAAACCCCCTATTAAATACAAAAAGACCAAAATACCCTTAACTCCACCCAATCATAAAATCATTTTTATTTCATGTAGTTTACATGGTAAACATAAATAAACAACACTAACTTATTTCTTATTTCATGGTGATCAAATGACATCCATATCTTATATTTTTCGATATTTATAAGCATAATTATTTTGTAAACTATATATTGTTGAAATAAAGGCTACTTTTATAAATTTACAAATAATATGGAGACAAAAGTTTTATTATATTGGAAACTAAACAAGATAATAACAATACATGGCTGCGTTTAGTTTATATGATATGAAAAGGCTATATAGTTTTATCTCAAGACAAATAATCTTGGTTTTTGTGTACGTTTGCTTTGTAGGACAAAACTAGAAAATGGGTTGCAAACTAATTATAAACAATACAACTCATGTTTGGTACTCCTAGACGTAGCCCGTGAAAAGTAGAGAAGCCCGACAATTTTAAACGGGCCCTTCTATAGCTTATCCCAAATGGACCAATAATATTATTTTATCTAGGATTTTCTAATATAACTTTTTCCTGGGCTTGGACATTCGTATTATATGGGCTTCGAACCAAACCAGCGTCTCACATATTGTAGTGAATTACTTTCTTGTTTTTTTTGTAGTGAATTACTTTCTTGTAGTGAATTACTAACCAAGATAAGAAAAATATTATATGATGTGATATTAATAAAATTAAAAATCTAACCTTGACTTATTGAATGAGGAACGATTGAATTTTTCAAGATCAACAGAGATGGGAGATCTGAAGATAATGAAATTCTCTGAACAGCAAAAATTCAAGAACAAAAACAACGCGTATTTCTCCACTAATAACCGATATTCAAATAATTGATCTCTTCTATTTCATATCATTCTAACAAATCCAACAACGATGAGTTATCAAACAAATATACACAAGAATTTAATTGTTCGTAACCACGAATGGAGCTCACAAAAATCCACATCTAGTTCACCCAAATCCTGCTATTCTCTGCAAGAAACACAACAATTTTGTCCATTGTTTATTTTTCATATGTTTTAATCTGGGATATTTTAAAAAATAAGATTATTTTTGATTTCTTTTTAAAAAAAGGGAACTTGACCGAGTCAATTAAAAAAAGAGGAACATGTTTCCTTAATTAACTAAACTCCTAATTAATACCTAAATAAATAAAAAAGAAAAATAAAAAAAAAACGCACCAACCTCATTGATTAATGCACCCACGAAGCACCAAAACGAGATCTTGAAGGAAAAACGAGCTGAAGCATCCGCCGAAATCGAAACACCCAAGCTCCAAGAATCCCAATTTCGTTCTTGAATGCATATACAGTAAGTTCCGTTCATGTTAACGCCGGTTACAAGTATATATTATCGGGAATTGTAATTTCCGTTCATGTTAATGACATTTCCATTTCGAGCATCGGGTATTAGATTTTCGAAGGTTTGGGTAGTTATGGGTAGCATTTTAACCTTAGATCTGTGCGAATTTGCAGAAAATTTTCGTTTTCCGATTATTCGAGTCTGTTATTCGAGTTTATTTAGACTCGAAAAGTCACTCGGATAAGTTGTTTTTGCAACATACAATTCGGACATCAAACTCGAATAAACTCGGAAACGTTACTCGATTAATACTATTGTTTATGAAATTTTACACTTACATATTATTCGATATTATAATACTCGAATATATTATTCGAGTTAACCGTAAACTCGAATGCCTTACTCGAATAATTTTTGTTTCCGAATATTTTATTTATTCGAATAACTCGTTTGCAATAAAAGTTGATTTATTCCATTTATTTCTTCGATAACAACTTATCAAGTGTCTTCAAAATCTTAATACTCGAAGACTTTATTCGAGTTGTTTTACTACTCGAATTGTTTACTCGATTAATTATTATTTTTCGAATATTGTAATTATTCGAATAATGCATATTGCAATTAAATTTTATTAACAATGATTTGTTTCATATGCAGGTTATGCCGACCAGCACCATGATTGATTACGATGGAGAATGGATAATTGGGAATGATAATAAATGGACATGGGTTCCAAGGATGGGAACAAATATGAAGCCCATTGGGTTCGATGTCGATTGTTGTTTGCTGGACGATCTGCGGAACGAAATATACGAGACTATTGGCGTAAGCGGGAGACCGGAGTTAAAGCTAAGTTATCAGCCATCTATGAGAGGTATGGAAGGGTGTGCTCCGTTGTATATAAAGAATGATCGAGAGTTGAAGGGTTATATATACTTAGGGGGTCCAATGGATAGACCGATTCCCCGTGTGGAGATTGGACTCCCTACGACCCTCCACCGTCAAACTCTCGCGGATGATGAAGTTGGTCCCGTTCCAATTGAGGTTCGTAGCGATGGAGGTGGTTACATCGATGATTATTTTGACCGTATCATCGACTTTGGCGGATGCGAAGATGTGAATTATGGGGGTGAAGGTCACAATGAGGCGAACGACCGTGATGAGAATGTTGCATCACGGCAGAACGTGCACGTCAATTTTGATGGCGTAGACGGAGAAAATGCGGACAGGAATGATGAGGAGGAGGAGGAAGAGGAAAATGCAACTATTCCTAGCGATCGGTATTCTTTTACCGACGGTTCCACCATGAAGGTCGGTGATGAATTCGAGGATAAGAAGGCCGTCAAGAATAGGATCAAAGAGTTGCTATAGAGGCATGCTTCGAGGTCAAGATTATAAAATCTTCCCGATCGTACTATGGCGTGAGATGCAAAGAGGATGGATGTACTTGGAGGATATGGACGGCGAAGATTAAGGATACATCCGTATTCTCGATTCGTACGTATTGCAACACACATACGTGCGACCTTGCAAATCGGAACGCAAGACTCACTCAAGCATCGCCAACCTCCGTGAGTGATATGCTGCTTGAATCTTTTCAGGGTTCAACAAGTACATCGGCCCCTAAACTCATTCAAACAATGATGAGAAATTGTGGGATCGAAGTTTCGTACTTCAAAGCATGGAAAGGAGGCATTTTAGCACAAAATGCAATGAAGGGTGACCCCGATGAGAGTTACAAGCTGTTGCCGTCGTACCTGTCGACGTTGAGAAGAGTGAATCCGGGAACCATAGCAAGTGTATATCTGGACGACGAGCGGAGATTTAAGCACGCATTCCTATCCCTTGGTGCTTGTATTGCGGGATACCGTCACATGAGGAAGGTTGTTTGCATAGACGGTACTTGGTTGAAAGGAAAGTATGGGGGTACGTTGCTCATTGCATCAGCGGAGGATGGCGACCGCCATCAGTTTCCTTTAGCTTGGGGCATAAACGACAATAACGAGTGCATAGAAGCTTGGTCGTGGTTCTTGAACGAGCTCTTGCAAGTCGTGCCCAACGAGGACGATCTTGTCATCGTATCCGACAGATCTCCTTCTATCAAAGCCGCCGTTGCAGCCGTCTACAGTCGTGCGCACCACGGTCATTGTATTTGGCACCTGTCACAAAATATGAAAGGCAGGTGTAAGAAGCAGGGTGCGACCGAGACGTTCATACACATTGCTAAAATATACAAGCAATGCGACTTTGATTCACAATATGGTGATTTTGAGAATAGGTTTCCCACCGCATACGCGTATTTGCAACAGACTGATACTAAGGAACGATGGAGTCGAGCCTATTCTCCGACGTCTCGCTATAACATCATGACTACGAACGGGGTGGAATCGATTAACGCAAGACTCCGCGAAGAAAGAAAGCTACCGATCATTGCGCTTCTGGAATCGATACAGAGGTTGACGGCGGATTGGTTTGCTAGATACAGACAGCAATCTGGACAAGCAACCACGCGGTTTACCCCGACGGTGGAAATGAAGCTCCGTGAGAAGTATGAGCTAAGTCAAGGGTATGAAGTACATGAAATCGCTCCGCATGAGTACGATGTCCGATCTCCGGGGGGTCGTGCCATTGTTAACTTGCGGTCGAAGACTTGTACGTGCCGCCAATTCGACATTGACAGGATTCCTTGTCCACATGCAATCGCGGCGAGTCTACTAGCGAACATGAGTTTCTACCCGTTGTGTTCGGAATATTATTCTGTCCTAACGTGGCAGTCTGCTTATCACGGACGAGTTTCGCCGGTTCCGGATCAAGCCGAGTGGGATACCTCGGATCAATTGGTGTTGCTGCCTCCGTTCGTAGCAACGCGTGGTCGGAGAAAAGAAAAGAGGTTTCCGTCCGTTGGTGAGTTTGGTCGTAGACATTAAGTAAATCTTGATGTATGAGTTTGTATGAGTTTGATGTATGAGGTTGTATGAGTTTGATGTATGAGGTTGTATGAGATTGATGGATATTGTGAGTTTGGCTTGATTGTAGCTTTTTTCACTGTTATTCGAGTAAACTGCACAACTCGAATATTATTAGAATACGTCACTCGAATAACCTAACAATAAAAAGTCGAAAATGAAAACATGAACTTATTCGAGTACCCGAATAACTCGAATAACTTACAAAAAACTCGAATACCGAACTCGAATAACATCTTGCAATTCGAGTGTTCTTTTCAGAATTTTTGAATTTTAATTATCTCGATACTTAGATGTATAAATATCAATATTTCGATGTTTTAGGGCCTTCATGATGTTAATAAGTCGCTTTATGAAGATTAACAATGTTTAATAAAAGTCGTTGCACGACATACAATGAAATACATTGGTATATAGGACTTTAGTATATACATTCCCATCAACAATACTAGTAATTACCCGTGCAATGCACGGAGTTAATTATATATATATATATATATATTAACTATTTATAGTAGTTTGTTTACTAACAATTAAGCTATGATAAATGAGTATTTAACATGTTTAGACAGGAAATGTTATTTAACATTTCATGCTCATGAGAAAAACAATATTTTCGACTTTTAAATTATTCGATTTTTACACGGAACTCGAATAAACTCGAATAGAATACTCGAATTTACATCGTTTTGCCTGTTTCAGTTATTCGAGTGACTGGATAATCTCGAAAACATAACTCGATAAAAAGTCATTATTCGAACGAACTCCCGGACTCGAATAACAGTGAAATCCGAAAAAAACAATTGATCCTTGAACATTATTCGAGTGCAATGTAGTACTCGAAAAATGATCGAATAAGTTAATCGAATAGATATCCTTATTCGAACAAGTTCCTTGACTCGAATAACAGTGAAATCCGGAAAAAACAACTGATCCTTGAACAATATTCGAGTGCTATGTAATACTCGAAAAATGATCGAATATGGTAATCGAATAGATATCATTATTCGAACAAGTTTCTTGACTCGAATAACAGTGAGGATTGAAAAAAACAACAACTGAACCTTGAACAATCTGAACAACCTGAACAGCAACAATCAACCAACCAAAACTGAACAATTCCAAATGAAAACATATATTCAAATATTTCTAAAATGGTTCATACAATATCAATTGTTAAAATAAATACATATCGTCAAAAACTTTCTAAACGACAAAATTTTAGAATCGTCCAAAGCGTAGAGATCATCTCTGTTACCGATCAACATAGACATCGCCGCCCTAAGCATGTACATACCGCACTCTCCGCTGTTCGAGAAATAGAACAATTTCAGGTTTAAGAAAATAAGAAAATAAGAAAGTGAGAAAATAAGAAAATTACCTGAGGACTTGTTGAGGGAAATTGGGGCACCGCACCCAAGCAAACTTCTGCACGGAATTTTGCTCCACACCTACGTGTTGAAGCATCAGCGGTATCACTTCGGCCAAAGGATCGAGGAACGGCTTCATGAACCTCAAGTCCGAATCGCTTCTGCGATCGGAATCCAAAACGAGGATGTTCCTCTCCTTGAACCGAGCGACGAGGAGCACCCAATGCGAGTTAAATGCCAATGGGATGACGGCCACATCCGCTTGGCTCCAGTGAAGTGACGCCTTGCCGCCGTATATCGCATTGATCTCTCCCGTGGCGAATAGCTCGAACGAGGACACGTTCCACGGTCGCGGTTTGGCGGACTCCATCTTGACTGCATGTGCGAAGTTGGTGTTCATGTACGCGATTCGCTCCGCATGCACGCAGTTTTCTTGCATCGCCGTGAACCCGCTGAATGCCTCGTTGACGTGCTGCAATAATAGCATATAATGTTATTAAACGAAATAATTAGAACATATTTAGCAAAAACACACATATCTCATCCGAAAGCCACACTTTCGAAGTGGACAGGTCGGCAAAGAATTTCTTGTCGTACGCTTGGAGCATTCCTTGCCGTTCCTCCTTTGCGCCCATTCTTGCCACCTCCGCCGCGACGGCATCCCAATTCTTCACCCTCTCGCCGATGATCTGCTCTATGTCCGCGCGGCGTTGTATTGCAACGCGAGGGGTCGAATCGGGCGTCGGCGTATACGGACTCGAAAGCAACCGCGACTTCTTCTTCGCACGTTCCGTCCGTGGCCGTCTCTCCGCCGCGGCCTTCTGCGCCTCCGCCCCCGCCGCCTTCTTTGCCTTCGACGCCGCGGCGGCCCTCTCTGCCGCCGCTTTCGCTGCCGCTTCGTCCGCCGCGGCCCTCTCTGCCGCCGCCGCTTCCGCCGCCGCCGCCCTCTCCGCCGCCGCCGCTTCCGCCGCGGCCCTCTCCGCCGCCACGGCCCTCTCCGTCGCGGCCCTCTCCGCCGCCGCCGCTTCCGCCGTCGCGGCCGCCGCCGCCCTCTCCGCCTCCGCCGCTTCCGCCGCGGCCCTCTCTGCTGCCGCCGCTTCCGCCGTCGCGGCCGCCGCCGCCCTCTCCGCCGCCGCCGCTTCCGCCGCGGCCCTCTCCGCCGCCGCCGCTTCCGCCGTCGCGGCCGCCGCCGCCCTCTCCGCCGCTGCCGCTTCCGCCGCGGCCCTCTCCGCCGCCATGGCCCTCTCCGTCGCGGCCCTCTCCGCCGCCGCCGCTTCCGCCGTCGCGGCCGCCGCCGCCCTCTCCGCCTCCGCCGCTTCCGCCGCGGCCCTCTCCGCCGCCCTCTCTCCGCCGGGCCCTCTCCGCCGCCGCCTTCTCCGCCGCGGCCCTCTCCGCCTCCGCCCTCTCCGCCGCCGCCTCCGCCTCCGCCCTCTCCGCCGCCGCCCTCTCCGCCGCCGCCTTCTCCGCCGCGGCCCTCTCCGCCGCCACCCTCTCCGCCGCCGCTTCCGCCGCGGCCCTCTCCGCCGCCACGGCCGCGGCCTCCATCATCTCTAAATTCACCTCGTACTCCATCTCCACGTTCTCGCTCCCCTGCTCCCGACTCCCCACCACATTCTCGCCTCCCTGCTCCCGACTCCCCGTCGTCGTCCTCCCCGTCAGGATCTCAACGGCTACAAAATTAGAGTATTACGTTGGATTTACGTAATATCAATATAATCTTATAAACTAAACATTAAGTAAGACATACCTTGGAGCACGATCGACCGTAGATCCCTAATCTCTGCCCGCATATCCCGTACATCGCCTTCCAGCCTGTCCATTCTTCTATCGAAATGGGCGATTATTGAGCCGGAAGGAGGAGGAGACGGCCTCGGAGGAGGAGACGGCCGAGGAGGAGACGGAGCAAGCCGATGCTCGGTGCAGTAGATCGGCGGCCCCTTTAGAAAATGCTCCACTATCCTCTGGGCTACGGCATCATCCCGGCTGCCACAAAAGCCGGCGACCGTGCGGAAGTGCCTTGAATCGGCTTCAGCATCGGTCGGTGTAAGGCAACACCGCACGTCCTGTGTATTTGTACAATTTAGAAAACGCAATCTAAATAAATCAATATTATAAATAAATAAATATACTTACATCCATCGCCACGGCACCGAATGCACGCTCGACCGCTTGCCATCCCGGAGCAGAGCTCTTGCCGTAAAATGTGGTCTTCCAATGGCACATACGGGGTAGCGGGAGCCCTTCGCCGCTCTTCTCACAGTGAATTCTTGCCCGACGGTCGGCCAGCACTCGTACGCCAGAACCTGATAAAGAGAGTAAAAGTAAGTTAAAATAAATATAATATGTCTTAAATAATAATACAAAACTAATTACCTGAAGCGGCATTACGAAGCCGCTGATATCGAAGGTTGTTTGGGTTTTTCCCTTCGATGTCATCTCCATCGCCCTCCCCAAGAGGTCTTTGTTCAGACCATAAATGACCTCCTCGAATGATATCCTTCCCCAAGGATATTCGTTGAAGCGGTCGAAGTCCTCCACCAGACGGAGCCACTCCTCCTTGACCTTCAAGTCCTTCTTTACCCTCCGCTCCCCTAGCACCCCGACGGCAAAATAAAGGGCCGCGATCTTCAATTTCTCGGGATTCACGCCCGAGGCTCCACCGGCGTCACGGATCATTTCCGTGACTTTCTTATCCAAATCGACTAAATATATAACGGGCTTACCTGCGAGTCATAAAACAAACGTTAGTTTTTGAAATCGAAGTAAAAAAATGAATCAAAAAGATAAAAAAATAGAATTAATACCAGGCCAATGTCTCGTCGCAAACTCGTTCGATGACGGTATCTCCGGCTCGTTATCGCCGCAGTCGAGGCCCGTGAGTAGGCAATACTCGACCAATGAAAATCTTAATGGTCGCCCACGAACGACCATCCAGAACTCCTTCGAGTCCGACATGTACTCCCCCTGCCGGCTCATCAAAAACCACATGATCATGTTTGAGTTGTAGTGGTTTCGGGCCACCTTTATCAGGTTCCCGAACTGAGTCCGTCTAACCATCTCCTCCATTTCCTCCTCGTTCAAAAGCGTACGGATGCGTTCGCATACCGACATGTACTGCGAGTTCAGAGTGAGGGTGGCATGGTAGAAATTGTCCGCCGGCAACTTCGTCGGAAGATAGATCTGAAAACGCAAAAACAATCAAAATTCACTGTTATTCGAGTTATTTATTCGAGTAAACCACCACTCGAATAAGTCAAGCAGTTATTCGAACCCTAATTACTCGAATAATTACTCGAAAAGGCGATGAAAACGATTTTACAAAAATCCGACCGATTACGACGTTTACGCAACGATTTAACATCAAAATCGATCTATTTAACGCTAGAAACGAAAGATCTAACCAAGAAATTCGTTCAACCAAATTTGATTTAACAAAAACCCAAAATGCGACCAAAAACTCACCGTGGCTCTACCGCCGTCGATTTGCTCATCCACCCGGTTACGCACAGGCGCGGAAGGCTCCGATGATCTCGTTTTCGTTTCGCCATTGATGGTTATGCGAGGGTTTGTGTACGATTTTTCGTAAGTGATTTGGTTTCGAAGAGAGAGCGCGAGAGATTTAAGGTTTTCGAGTGATTTGTGTCTAATTTTCTTTCCGAGCTTTTTAAAACACTGCTTATTCGAGTACGTTATCCGAGTTCCGTATTCGAGTTTTGACTCGAAAAGAACACTCGATAAGCTACTCGAATAATTTTGCTTATTTGTTTAAATTTTCTGCACATTATTCGAGTCACCTTATCTCTTCGATTTATTATTAGAGTACGTCATTCGAGTCTTGCTTTTAACTCGAATAAATTCGAATAATTTTTCGCTGTTAATAAGTCGGATAAGCATTTATTCGAGTCGTTTATTCGAGTGTTTTGTCACTCGAATAAAACTCGAATAACTTTTCGCTGTTAATGAGTCGGATTAGCCTCCTTAACCAGTTTTTTAGTAAGGGTATTTCAGTCGTTTGAGAACTCGTTCCTCTTTTTTTAAAACGAAATAGAATCGTTCCTCTTTTTTAAAATTATCCTTTTAATCTTTACATTTTCCCTCATAGTCACAGCTCACCCCCTTTAAGGATGATGTTCTCTTTTCTCATACTCATGAACTGCAAAAAAAGGGGACACACATTCACAACACCGCCAGGTAAAATCAAGAACCATCATTTTCCTATTTAGCATAACTAATAATTCGAAAGACGCCTCAAACGAAACAAATAATCCCACAAGTCAAAAGAAATAATTTCCAGTAGTTTGGATTTTAACGGGACGCAATCTAAGAAAAAAATGATGAACACAAAAGATTTGTGGGTTCGAATCCCGACTTGCGTGAACTAGTTCTGAAGCCACATATCTGAAAGCAAAGATACCCAGAATGATGTCATCTTCCTTTATTCAACTCGTTCCAGATTTCAACAAAAGCATCACAGTGGAGAAGGGTCTGTCGCGGATCTCGTCTGCAAATTAGGGTTTGAAATTTCTTAACAATCTCAAAGGGGTATTTTAGTCATTTCCATTTAAGTAGGGTGGGTTGGATAAATTATCTTGCCCATACCCCTCGGATAGGGTTGTCAACGGGGCGGGTTCGGGGCGGGGATCTAATCCCCGTCCCCGCCCCGCGAGGCAAACGGGACGAAATCGTCCCCGTCCCCGCGGGGATCCCCGTTCCCATCCCCGCCCCGTCAATATTTAAAAAAAAAATTCAATTTTTATTATTTTAATATTATTTAAACTATATTTTAATATTAATTAAATTATTTAAACTATATTTTAATATTAATTAAATTATTTAAACTATATTTTAATCATATTTATATTATTTTAATATTATTCAAAGTACATTTTCATATTATTTATCTTATAATAATATTAATTGAATATAATAATTATTATTTTAATTTCGGGGACGGGGCGGGGAACGGGGCAGGGATATCCGCGGGGAAAAATATTCCCCGCCCCCGCCCCGCGGGATAGAATAGCGGGGATTCCCCGTCCTATTCGGGGCGGATCCCCGCGGGGACGGGGAATCCCCGCCCCACTGACAACCCTACCCTCGGATAAGTTATCGTGTATTTGTTGGATTATTAAAACTGGATTGTTTATTATACCGGGCCTTACAGATAAAATATTTTGCAAAGTGAAAAAGATAAATGTGGATCAGTAGGCCTTTATCTTGTGTTATCCAGCAAACTAAACACAGCCGATGTTAAAATTACAAAGTGATCATATGATCCATATAAATATCAAGATTATAATCTTGAGATAAAATTCTAGCGCATAATCCTATACGGACAATTAAACGCAGCCATATATATAGTAGTCTCATTTGCATATTCATCATACTCATACTTGCATGCTATATAATTTATTAATGTATAGAGATTTGCTATGGTGCCCACCTACCGTGAGCAACCACCGTGAGCACCATAAGCAAATCTCTCAATTTGTTGCGTTTTTTCGGTTCTCAACGCCGACAAAACATCCGTAGACCATCTCATATCAATTGTTAACCTAAATCGCCGTCTCAAACACGTTAAATTCTAAAGAAAATTCATTATTAATTATTCACATGTGAACGACATATAGAGGTGATGATTTTCTTAGAATTTAACGTGTTTGAGACGATGATTTAGGTTAACAATTGATATGAGATGGTCTACGGATGTTTTTGTCGGCGTTGAGAACCGAAAAAACGCAACAAATTGAGAGATTTGCTTATGGTGCTCACTGTGGTTGCTCACCGTAGGTGGGCACCATAGCAAATCTCTTAATGTATATATTAATTATTAAATATTAATTGCTAAAAGTATTTGAAAAAAAAAAAGAACATCTCCAACCCATGACATAAAAAGAGTCAATTTCACAGAATAATACAATTGCTACAATGCTTTTACTCCAACCCATAAACTCTATTTTGTACATTATTTTTTACTCCAACCCATTAACTCTATTTTTTACACAAAGAATCAATTTATTACTATCATAATTGACTTATTAAACTTTACATTATAATGACTAAAATGTATATTATAATTATAAATATTTAAAAATTAAATAAATTAAAAATCGGCATATTATTTAATTATAACTTTATTAAATAAAAAAATCAATAAATAAACGAAAATTAATATTATTCTTACTTCTATTATTATAAAAAATCAAATATTTTAACTATTATAAAATATTTTTTATTAGTTAAAATATTTTTATTATAAAATAAAAACTGCAATTCTATTTTAGTGTTGAAAATTGTGTGTACTCTAGATCTAGAGTATCTCTGCTCAACAACACAATATTTGTGTTAAATATAAAGTCTCATTGGATTAAAGACGTATTCTACTTTTTATGTTTTATACAAAAATATGTACCCATTGGAGATGCTCTAAATATGACAATATAAAAATGCAATGTAGCGGATGGTTTCTTTTAATTAAATATTCATTTTTAATTCATTTCAATTGACAGACGAAATTTATGATTTATATCTGATCACTTAAATATGTCCCATTGGAGTAAAAACTTATGATTTATACCTGATCATTTTTAATTCTTACAAAAATTTTGGAAGCCTCCAAGAAAAATTAACTTATGGTTTTTTCTTTTTAATCTAAAGTGGCGCTATTCTATTATATTAAGGGTGATGAGCTATGATAAACTGTCAAATCTGTCAAATGAGGTGAAAATATTAATAATAAAATTAAGAAAATCACTGACTACTTTTATTACTATATTTAGTTTAATACTATCTTTAGTTAGTTACTATTTTTAGTTAATTACTATCCTATTTTGAAATTTATAATAAATCAATTTTTCCTTTTATATATTTATAACATACAAACTAAATTTAAATTATGATTTTCATGAGATATTTCACACTAAAATAAATTTAATAGAAAATATTTACATAAAAGCACACACATTGAGTGTGCATAAGTTACTAGTACGATTGAGTTTCAAAAAGATCAATTTTTTTACATATTTGAAAATAATACATATAAAAATTATGAATTTATTTGTTTTTAAACTTAAAATTAGTCTTAAATTAGGTATTTTTAATTAAATAAACAAAATAAAACCAATCATTAACAAAATAAACGGAAAAGCAAAGTATTAATAAAATAGGGATTTTCGTACTCCAGGAATACGAATTAGTAATTCGTACTATTACGAGTTACATTTGGGCCGCTGACCCGCTGACTTGACACGTCGGCGTAACTCGTATCAGGGAAATACGAGATACTAACTCGTACTCCTAGAGTACGTGATACCTGCTGACCACGCTGACCCTAACATGGCAAATGACATGGCGCATTAACTCGTATTCTCAGTATACGACATACTAACTCGTATCCTTAGATTACGAGTTATAGTGTGTGGCCGACCAACCTGCATGGCCATGCAAAGGTGTCGGCAATAATTCCTCTAACTCGTATTCCGGGCATACGAGTTACGTGTATTATTGCAATAATCCACGTAACTCGTATACCCGGATTACGAGTTACTTAACTCGTATCTCCAACGTACGATTTAAGTTTCTAGAAATCATCTCCTCGCCCAGAATGACTCATATATCATTAGCCCTTCTCAATTTATATTAATAACTCAAACAATGATGTCGAGTCGCGTACAAGTCATAGTATATTTCGGCGGCGATATAATTCAATCATCTGATTCTACCATCAAATATAGTATCCGCCCTGTTGGGTATCGGCGAATTCGTCGCACCACCTGTTTTTCCGAGTTTATTTCGTTGTTGTTCGAAATTACGGGTGCTGATAGCAGTCGTTGTTCGTTGATTATCCATGCAAAAAATGAATACTTTCAACATTCCCGCCATTTTCATCAGCTTTTTCAATCTCCAACGACAACGATTTACCATTTTTCATACATCCCGATTCAGAAAACAATTGTGTCGAGGTTTTTGTTGAAACAGTTGAAAATTCAAACTTTGATTTGAACGAAGAGCCTCATCGAAACTTTGAAGTTGGTTCTTCGAGTTACACCTGTACGGATTTTCCCGACATTGCCTCAGTTACGGCAGGGTTCAGTAATGTCTCTTTGGAGATGCCGGCGCATGTCCCATTCAATATGCCGGAAGCCGTGTCAGAACCGGAGCCAGAAGTCGTACCAGAACTAGAGGAGGACGTTCATGTTAGTGATTCGGAAGCGGACGATGTGGATCCACTTTTATCCGAGTTACCTGATCCCAACGAGGACGACGAGAACGACGACGACGATGCTCCAGATGATAATACCACTCCAACGAACGTTGCTGCTCCAACGCTGTTTCAGTCCGTCCCATTTTTCCAAACGTATCAAATGCCACCTCCTGCTGGTGACGACTACGGTGGTTGTGGGGAGTTTTACGACAGAGATAACCCTATGTTTTATCGAGGTATGATTTTTCAAACTAAAAAACATTTACAACGTGCCGTCGACGATTTTTCGATCAGGGTTGCTAGACGCGAGTATCACGTCAACGAGAGCAGCAATACACGTTGGAGTGTCCAATGTAATCATACGGCCGATTGCCCATGGAGGCTGAAGGCATCCTTCAAGCCAAAAAAAGGTTACTGGTCAGTTACAAAATTTGAAGGACCACACACTTGCTATATGACTGAGCTGTCGACGACACACCAATATCTCTAGAAATTTTATTGTTGATTTGTTGGTTGGAACCGTAAGAGTCGATCCGCAGTTCCTACCCAAGAATGTCCAACAACTCGTGAAAGATAGATATGGCTACGATATCTCATATATTCAAGCTTGGCATGGTCTGAAAAGAGCTATGGAAAATATTTACAGTACGTGGGAGGAGTCTGTTACCAAACTCCCAACATTTATGAAGGCGTTGCAGCACTACAATCCAGGGACAATCGTTAGGTGGCTCAATCTGGATACAGAGAGACCTGGACATTTCATTCTCGGGTATGTCTTTTGGGCCTTTAAACCGAGCATCGATGGCTTCAAACATTGTCGGAAGGTTGTTTGTGTCGATGATACGCATTTATACTCCAAATTTTTGCACAAATTATTGATTGCGACGTCGCTGGACGCCAACCAAAACGTCTTTCCCCTGGCGTTTGCCATTGCCACGAATGAAAGTACACACTCATGGACTTGGTTCCTTACTAATTTGAAGATATTTGTTCTGGAGAATCAACCGGTTTGCCTTATTTCGGATCGCCGTTCAGGTATTTAAGCTTAGTAATGTAATTTACTCGTTATTTTCTTAAAATCAGTTACTTTTAGTGGCGTATATGATGTGTGCAGGTCTTACGGGTAGAGGCGATATGTAGAGGCGAGTGATCCGATGAAACCACTGGTAATATCCATCCTCCACCGAGTTGAATCCAGTCGCTGGAGGACCATCAATGACCGTGTCATCTCGACCTTCCCACAACCCAACCCATACTGCGTGATGCGCTCTCCAATCCATCCCCGTCCGCTGTCGACGCTCGTACGTATGGAGATTGTTATCTCGATACGGCGGTATAACTGGAATTCCTTGAATAATTCCAAATTGCCGAAGTACTCGTTCAGGGTAATGAAACTCCATGATATTGAAGAATATCAGTGGACACCTCGAACGGCAAGCCGTAGGTAAGCGCTCCTCAGGAAGATCGGCAATCTCCGGGAGCGACATGTTGTACGACGTCCACGCGAATTGATGCGGCTGCAAGCGATCAATGCACTCGCGGATAGTGCGTACGTTCGAATTCGTCGAAGATGTGAAATCAAAGGCTGCGTTCCACCTGTCAAATATTTAAACAACAATTATAAATGTAAGAATGAAAAAAAAATCCCAACTTATGGAAGAACAACCATACCTCGCAGCATGTGGCGGAGCCGGTAAGACTATCTCGTCGACTACTCGGGGCTCCATCGTGATACGATTAACACCCCGTACTGGCTGAAATGGCAAAATCCTCACATATGCCCATGCCTAAAACAGATCACTTGTTCTAAATTATCTCCATTAAAAATAACACTATATTTAATCAAAATTTCAATATAATTACCTGCAGAAGCCGTAGGGGTCCGCCTATATTTAGCTTGTTCGGCTCGATTGCCGAACAAAGCTCTCTGTATAGGAATGCCAGCACCGCACTACCCCAACTAAATGTGCGCACCTCCTTAATATCCTCCAACAGCTGAAGGTAAGTCAATGATAATGTGATGGCGCTACAATCGGGGAACATCACCGCACCGAAGAGCAGCATCGCGTAACCCCGTGCTGAACATTCGACCTCTTCCTCATCACTATCATCCGTTACCGGATGGTCCAACAACCAACTCGCTAACGACTTCATCGATAGCGATGACCCCCCTAATCTTATCAGCAGGCGGTCTAAAACCAAGCAATTGCTCACAATCATCCATCCACTGTGTGGCCGTTCTCGAAATGATCACACCGGAGACACAACTACCATCTACAGGCAAACCCCACAAAATACCTACATCCTGTAAAGTGACAGTCGCCTCCCCAACATAAAAATGAAACGTATGGGTCTCTTTCCTCCAACGCTCTACCAAAGCTGTAATCAAATGAGGGTCAACCCTCTGAGACATACAGTTGTAGACGCTGTATAGACCCATATCGTTCAACTTCCCTAATAAGCGACCGTGTAAGATATTCGGTGCTTCTCCTGTACCCCACACTACATTCTCTAAGGCCCTAATCTTAATAGTTCTATCTATCGCTGTCTCGTCTAACAACAAAGCCCTACTACGGTGATTTGACTGCATCGTCAACACCGAACTATCAATAGGCCCGTAAGTAGAATCGGAATCCATTCTACATTTAAAAAAAAACATACAAACAAACAAATCACCAATCAATAAAAAGCATTTGATAATAACGAAATTAACGCAAAAATGTATTTCGAGTCGTAACGGGGTACCCGAACTAAATCACGCGTATGACGTCGTCTGTAGGGCTGGGAAAAAATACCGAAATATCGAAATACCGTCCTTATCCTATCGAATCGTATCGAAAATATCGAAAATTTTGGTATACCGAAGTTTTTGGTAAGGTATGATACCGTACCGAAAATTTTTGGTAGGGTAATGGTATGAAAGTTTTTAAAATTAGGTATACCGATTATACCGAATACCGAAATACTAATTATATTTATATATATATATATATATACACACCTACATATATTATATTATTTCAAAAAATATAAAATGAAAAATTAGGGATCTTCATAAACTTATTTAGCCCATAAATTATTAACTTATACACAACTTTCTAAGATTAGGCAACATATTTTACTTATGTAACTCAAGTAACGTTTAATTTTTGCCTTTTTAATGTTTTTTCCAGAATTTTGAAAGTGTGAAGATGCAATGCAATTACTTTGTCTTAATCTTCACTAATGTTTTAAATATAGCTGCTTCGTTCAAATTAATCTTTATATAAAGTTGTATTTTGTGGTTATGTAAAGTTTTTTGTCTTACTAAGGAGACTGGCTAATAAAATATGTAAATTATTTAAGGTTAAAAAATCTTTTTATTTTGAAAAATTTGGTATTAATAATCTATTTTATTGGGGCCTAAGGAGTTTGAATTGATTAAAATTCCAAAACAACCAATTAACGAGTTACGAGACATGCATGGTAAAAAACCCTCCGTGTGAATGGTATAGAAGGTATGATACCGATACCATACCGAAATTTTGGTATCATACCGTATCGAAATTTAAGCTATACCGAAATTTTGGTATGGTATTGGTATGATTTTTTTGGATACCGAAATTTCGGTACGGTATACGGTATCACGGTTTTGGTACGGTATACCGTACCGAACCACCCCTAGTCGTCTGGGTGGCGGGTCGCAGCTGGCAGCGTCGGGTCGCAGCGAGCGGTGCGGGGCAGCGGTCGTGGCGGGCAGCGTCGCGGGGTGGGGCAGCGGTCGTGGCGGGCAGCGTCAGGGGGCGGGGCAGCGGCGGGTCGCAGCGTCACCGTCGGGGGCGGGGCAGCCGAGCAGCAGTCGCGGCGGGGCAGCGGTCGCGGCTGGGGCAGGGCATCGCGTCGGCCGGCTGGGCAGCGTTTCCGGTGGCGTCTCAGTGGGGCGCGGCGTGGCGTCGGGGCAGTGGAGCGCGGCGTGGCGGCGGCGGGGCAGCAGGTCGCGGCGGGCAGGAGGTCGCGACGGGATGCCGGGCAGCGCAAGGCGTGGCTGGGGCAGCAATTCGTCGTCGTCTTCGTCGGCTTCGTCGTCGTCTTCGTCGGTTTCGTCGTTTGAGTTCGTCTTCTTCGTCGCGTAGGGTTTGATAAAAACCAGATCTATTCGTACTTCCAGATTACGAGTTACTCTAACTCGTAAACTGGGAGTACGAGTTAGTCCAGGTAAGCGCACGCGCCAGCTGGGCCCGTAACTCGTACTCTCAGATTACGAGTTAGAGTAACTCGTACGCTGGAAGTACGAAATTACCTATTTTATTAATGCTTTCGCTTTTTCCATTTATTTTGTTAATGATTGGTTTTTTTTTTTATTTAATTAAAAATACGCTTAAATTATATATAATAGTATTGCTTAAAATACTGTATAACTTGGGTAATTACAATGATGTCCCTGTATGTATGTCGAGAATTCGAAATTGGAGATTTTCTGCTCTCTTCAACAGAACTAAGTGGAAATCAATCGTACCAACCGATGGGCGATTGTGGTGGAAGCAACGGAAGCGGCCGCCGTGGACGTCGAAGCAGCCGCGGAGGACGCGGCCAGAACGTGGACACTAATCGTAGGGTTTTTGAGGAGGAGAGAGTGGAGGATGCTAACCCTCGCACGGACTTCGACGTCGCGTACTTCAACGCGTACTCGCACCTAGGCATTCACGAAGAGATGATCAAGGTGGTGAACGCGATTGATAATCAGTGGCTTCAAATTGTTTGGATTTGACTGGGTGGAATGTGCTTGGGTTGTGGTTTGATTTTAGTCGAGCTCAAGGGAACAAAATTGAGTTCCGTCGTTGGAATTTCAATCCGATCAAGCATGAACAAAATTTCACCCACTTTTGATAGTGTGTTTGGCCTTCTTTTTTTATTTTTGTTTTTCAGTTCCTTGATGAAACTAGCATGGGATTTGCATTTTTTTGTGCAGGATAGCGTGAGGACTGACGCATACAGAAATGCAATTTTTCAACACCAAGATCTTATTTCTGGAAAAGTAAGTATATCTCACGTATTGCGGCATCCTCTATTCGCAATATCTTTATTTTTGCTGCACGGGTTTGTGAATGTGTTCCTATAGACTTTTGATCAATGCTTGTGTATCTGCATCCTAATTTTGTTGGTTGTTAATTGTGTATCTTTTAAATTCACTGTTAATATTCATGATGACATGTATGATTGAACTGTCTAGAGAAGTTGGATTGGAGTGTGAGTATGTTTAGTCATTTGGAACTGCAATTCAGAGTATGATTTTGTTTAATGTTGGTCATGTTGGTGAGTTTTAGTTGAGTCGAAACTCGAACACGGGGAAATCCTTGTTCAGAATTTGAACCAATTCACGTATGGGCCAATGTGAACTACAACAATGCCGAATAATGACATGATGAGGTCGAACGAGATCTTAAAAGATGATATTGCTCTCTCTTATACATTTTGGCTATGTCAACTCTTGTGCACTTAAGTTTATTTTGAGAAATATTTGTAAATTTCTGTTGCAAAAAATTTATTCAGGTCGTAGTAGATGTTGGGTGCGGCTCTGGTATCCTCTCTATCTTTTGTGCTCAGGCTGGGGCTAGACGGGTAAGATGCTCTTACAGTTGGTTATGTGTATCTATGTTCGGTTGGGGACTTCTGCCGCATGGTCTAGATAGGCTTTCTAGCAAATATAGTGATATAGTGATGTTTTTATAGATCTGCTGATTGATTACTCTGAAAACTTCTAATTTTATTAGCATTAGTTTCTATGATATAATATGATGTTGCGCATTCATTTTGGAGTTTCCCTTTTTTCTTTAAAAAAAAACCACCAGATTACTTTATGACATCTGCTGTTAACAGGTATACGCAGTCGATGCCAGTGACATTGCAATTCAGGTACTTCGGTTTAGTATAATGTTGATAGAAGCATATCATGCATCGTGTGCTTCCATCGATTAGCATGTTCCTTATTTCGACTTAGTTATTCAACATTAAATGTGTCTACACAAACTTGCTTTATTGATGCAGTGGCATGCAAACTGCATCTACATTTTTTCAAACTTGAATCACCAACTTGTCCTATTCTGCAACTTAGTATACTTCTCGAAAAAATCAGACAGTTTAATTATTATTAATGCAGTGTGTAGAAACTTAGAATAAAACATGACAGAATGGCGACCAATTTGAGTGTTCTATTTGATTAAGCATTGATCTGTGTTGTATTTTGACTAAATTACTGGTTAGTTTAGTTCTTATGAATGCATCCTTTTTCGTTTTGCAAGGCAAATGAAGTAGTCAAGGCAAACAACTTATCTGACAGAATCATTGTGCTGCATGGACGGATTGAGGTGGGACGTTTTACCAAATTTTATTATATGTCCTCTCAGTAACCTATCCTCGTAATTTACTAGCAGCTGGCACATGCGGTGCCCATATGCACGATGCTTTTGAGGTGAAATATAGTTAAAAAAGATATTCTGGGAGTAGTTGGAACTGACTTTGCTTTTTCTTGCTTTTAACCCCGTTTAAACTTAACTTTTTCAACCATTTTTATGCTTTTTGGAGGACACTCGTGGAATTTATCGTAGTTGGCTGTACTAAATGGAATAAAGTAGGTTGCTTATTAGACAGAAAAACATGTCTTTTTGTACTGGTAGAAATTTGATAATGGAATTGGGATACTTAGCATGCCTTTGACTTCCTTTATCTACCATGTCTTCATTAATCAACGTCACAATTATGTGGAGTAAACTACTATCAGTTGCTTTCATCTGTCTTTCCAGGATGTTGAAATTGAAGAGGAGGTAGATGTTATAGTTTCTGAATGGATGGGTTACATGCTACTTTATGAGGTGAACACTGGCATCTAATCTTATAATTCACCCTTGTTTCTTTTATGTGGTGTGCACGGCCCTTTCTGTTTGAGATGGTTTTTTGTGTTTCTGTCTCAAATGGAATCCCTTTCATGACTTACTCTAGAGCATGCTGGGAAGCGTTATTACTGCCAGGGAGCGCTGGTTGAAACCTGGAGGCCTTATTCTTCCTACGCATGCAACGGTAGCTCTTTCCTTCTCTCTCCCCGCTCTCTCTCTCCCCCCTCTCCCCCCCCCCCCCCCCCCCCCCCCCCCCCCTCTCTCTACATACACAACCTTTCACACATACGCACTTGATGATTTTTAGAATGTCGTACCAACGGTCATGCTACTGGGTGTGGCCATGTGTACTGGGGAAATTACATTCACCACTCAGCTGAAATTTTTTCATCTTTTGTGTATTTCACAGTTGTATATGGCACCTATTTCTCACCCAGACAGATACAGTGCAAGCATTGATTTCTGGCGTGATGTCTATGGAATCGATAGTAAGTGTATCATTATACTACTGTTAACGAAAATTTGGTGTAGCAAACTTACCTCATTTTTTTAATTGTGAGATAGTTGAGACACCCACACGTATAACATTATACGAGGAAGTTGAGGGTTGCAGCACTAAATGTTGACCATGAACTGCTATTTCCAAGTGATATCTTCAAGCTTATCTGCCTATTCACTTTCGCTGTGACTTGAGATGCCAGTACCTTCCTCATAGTGTTGGACTCTGTTTTTATGCAGTGTCCGCGATGATACCACTAGCAAAACAGTGCGCGTTCGAAGAACCTTCTTGACATGGCCGCATGTGGTAAGTTCGTTACGTACACACATCCCTTCTTGAATACAGCTTCAGCACCCATCAGTGACCGACTAATCCATTTCAAAAGAAAATAAAAATTTACTACTGTTCTTGATTAGCATTCTGTTCTGAAAGATGATGGGATAATGCGCTGAAGCTTTAACTCCTGCGACAGGTGAAGCATATCGACTGTCGCAAGATCAAACTTCATGAGCTCGAGACTGTTTCAACCAGATTTAGGTTTCAATCAATGATGCGAGGTTAGAAATCTCCCCATCTCTCTATGCTATATCAAGCATTTCTGTGTGTTCGCTCGTAGGTTTGTTCTTGTTCGATCGCTTATACTGAAATCATACACTGTGGTGAAACCTTTTTCTTTGTATTGATCTATACAGCGCCATTTCATGGATTTGCATTTTGGTTCGACGTGGAGTTTGGCTCGCCGACCACGTACAAGAAGTCGCAGTTACCCTCCGATGGACAAACTCAAACGAGGAAACGAGCCAATCCCAGTGAATCTTCTCTGGTCCTATCCACAGCACCTGAGGATCCTCCAACACATTGGCAGCAGGTACTTTTGCCCCATAAACCCTATGATAATTTTACCATTAAATGAACATCGGATATGTTTTTGGGTAATTTGAAAAATATGCAGACGCTCGTATACTTGTACGAACCGATTGATGTGGAGCAAGATCAGATAATCGAAGGTTCCGTGACATTAACACAGAGCAAGGAAAACCGCCGATTCATGAACATTAATCTGGAATATTCGTACGTCCTTGTTTTTTCTTTCTTTATTATTTCAGTTTACAACACTTATGTAGGTGCATTATCATGTTTTTACGTATTTATTGTAATACTTGTGATGCAGATGTGGAGGTCGTTCTTTCATCAAACAGTCAGTAATGCGATGAGTCTCTTTCTCTTTTTCATCATTCAGTAAGGCTGTGTTTGGATCCTGGACAACAGTGAGGAAAAAGAGAAAACGATTTCTACTAGCTTTTGCTTTAAACTTAATTTTATTTTCTTTTCTTTTTCCGGTCTATTTCTCTAATCAACCAAATATAAAGAATAGTTTTCTTTTTCCATTTCTTTTCCTTTCCTCGCTAGTTTCCTTGAACCAAACATCCTTATAGATTAAAAAGTTGAAGTAGACGTGAGCCGTGAGGTATTGATGGGAGAGGAAGAATATGTAACTACGGTCTACGACTCATGCATGAGCTTAAAGTATTTTTTTTCCAATCGAGAACTTGCCATTGCCGAAAAAGTACAAACGTGCTAAACAGCATACATAGCCGTTTGGTCGCGTTGTGCTAAACGAAAACAAGTCCTCAAAAAGAAGAAACAACACCTCACAAGGGGCACATGAAGGTCCACAGGGACAAAACTGACAGAAAACAAGATTCATTATCTACGACCAAAATGACCTATTACAGAAAAAGCAATTAAGCTAAAGCTACGACACCCTTCATTTTCTTAGGTCTTCGACTTTTGGAATTGTCTTCAGCAGACTGAGAGCTCTACAAGGGACAAAGTAATGGGTTGTTGAATTTCTAGTTGTGGAAGGTAGTAACAGTTGACGAGCTCAATTATAAATAAAAGTAAAGGAAGAGGAATAAAGTAAAAAATGTTATGAAAATATCATTACGATTAAGATATAATTATATTTAGAATATTATGATAAGAGAAAATTAGAGATTAAAGTATTGGGAATCAACACTTAAATACCTAATAGAAAACTAAAAAGCCACTTCAGTCCCTTGTCAGATTTGTTTTTAAGCTAGGTACCCATCTGAATAAAAATTTTACTCTTAGGTACCTAATCACCTAAGATTACCAAAATACCCTTATGAGTTGATTTACAATTCCATTTCAGTTTTTTCTTCTCTGCAATTATCGAGCTTCATCCTGTCATCGACGAAGTTTCTTCTTGCCGACCACCTCCTTCCGCTCGTGTCGGTGCCGAACAACGATCGACGAGCATCTTCAACGTTGGATTCTCGATTTTGGGTCTCGATTTTGTCAGGTTAGCTTTTGTTTTGCTTTGGGTTTGGTTAATCAATTGCACTCGTTTGTTCAAGGTTTAGCCCAACTCTGGACCTGAATACGATATAAGAGCTCGATATAAGGGTGTAATGTTAGGATTTGATAGTTATTGAGGCTAATCCATCGTGATTTCTGATTTTTTTTATATAACTGTTACGACGTACCATTTGTTATGTATATTACGTACCATTTGTTATATTTATTACGTACCACTGTACGTGTCTATACGGTACCAAGATGTATGCGTACGCAGTACCATTGCAAACTATACAGCCGTACCATTTATATAGGTTGTCATATTATCTGAAAATGCCATCTACAAGTTCGGTTGGTGGCGGGACGTTATTTGCATTGTGTGAGTATAAAAGGGAGTCATTCAACTATTGATCAATGAAGCGACGACGCACGAGATGAATGCTCAAACCGATGATGGGAATTTTATTGGTGACCCAAACATTGTTCTTCCTGATCGCCGAAAGACGCGGAGGATTCCTTCTCAGGTAGTTAGAAGATCCAACAAGTGCAAAATATGTGAGAAATACGGGAATAATCGTCATACTTGTAGAGAAGCCGTATCGACGTAGGGTCCGTATTTGCCATGTGTTTTGTTACTGCTTTTGTCCCAACAACCTTTTTTGTTGCTTTTTTGAATGGTAATGGCACATTCTTTTATCCAAATGATGCCAGTAGGTTATTCTTTTGTCCAATGTCAATAGGATATGACTCATTCTTTTTATGTCTAAATGATGCCAACAATTTACTGTAATATATGCCAACAAGGTACTGTAATGTATGTCAATTTGGTAATGTAATATATGATAAAAAGGTACTGTAATAAATGCCAACAAGGTACCGTAATATATGCCAGCAAGGTACTGTAATATATGACAATATGGTACAATAACCAATAAGGTACCGTAATATATGCCAATTTGGTACTGTAATATATGACAACAAGGTACTGTAATAAATGCCAACAAGGTACCGTAATATATGCCAAGATACTGTAATATATGATAACAAGGTACAGTAATATATGCCAACAAGGTACTGTAATATATGCCAATTTGGTACTGTAATATATGACAACAACGTACTGTAATATATGCCAACAAGGTCCCGTAATATATACCAACAAGATACCGTAATATATGATAACAATGTACTGTAATATATGCCAACAAAGTACTGTAATATATGCCAACAAGGTACCGTAATATATGCCAACAAGGTAGCGTAATATATATCAACAAGGCACTGTAATATAAGCCAACAAGGTACTGTAATATATGCCAACAAAGTACTGTAAGATATAAAAATAAGGTACACTAAACATACCATAGAGGATACTGTATCGTTTCAGAAATAGCTACCGTATAAATTAAAATAAGAGTTCGAATATGTGCCTACAAAGTACTGTAATATAGGCAAATATTGTACATTAAACATACCACGGAGGGTACATTAAACATACCACAGGGGCATATATGCCAACAAAGTACTGTAATATAAGCCAACAAGGTACTGTAATATGTGCCAACAAAGTACTGTAATATAGGCAAATAAGGTATATTAAACATACCACGGTGGGTATTGTATCGTTTCAGAAATAGGTACCGTATAAATTAAAGTAAGTTTGAATTTAACACTTGGGTATATTTCGTCAGAAATGAAGCATTTCAGAAGATGTTGATGTGGAAAAAGAACGGCACTTTCTGACCTTTTCTGTCATGACTGAACATATTTATGACATTTTTCTGTCATGAGTGGACAAATTTCTGACGTACGAGGTATTAAATAAAAAAAAGACAGCTCATCTGACATGTCGTTGGCTTTCATAAATTGTTGGATGTCATATGTAATTTTGGGTACTACAACCGTGTCTGAGATGGTACGCTTAACAAAAAATAGAAACCCCTACAAAGCTAAGTAAGGTACGTCTTCCCTTAAATATGTGATACGTCATACTAGGGTTAGTATATTTCGAGGTCGTACGAATTAGTTTTTCATCTGGAACCACCCTAAAACTCTAATATAGAGTATTAGTTAAGTTTCAGGTCAAATTAGGTGCATTAGGCCTTACACGCATGAATTAAACCTTCGAACTCCAAGATTCATTAGAATATAAGGATAGAAGTAAGAACATCTTACAACATATTTTGAAAAATCAGGTAACTCCTAAATGTGTGATTTTTTTTTCTTTTTTAGTCATTTTATTATTGTTAGGTTTGGTCAAAATCAGGCAGAACAACGCGATTTGCTTAGGAATTTGTTTATTTTCGATGGTATTTTCGATGGTATAACAACTGGTACTGTATACTTGCACATTAGGGTACTGTATAGGTATACATAATGATACGGTAAACCTGCAGATTATGGTACTATATATGTAAAAGATAAGGTACGTGACTATACATGATACATGTAAAAGATAAGGTACTTCATATATTCTGGTTATACGCTATATTTATACATAATGGTACTGTAAACTTGCAGATTATGGTACTATATATGTAAAAGATATGGTACGTTAAGGTAAAAAATAAGGTACTTCGTATATTCTGGTTATGCTACGCTATATATACATAATGGTACGGTTAACCTACATATTATGATACTCTGTACGTAAAAGATATGGTACGCTAATATAAAATAAAAGGTACTTCATAAATCCTTGTTATAGTACGCTATATATAAGTGGCACAGTTAACCTGCATATTATGGTACTCTGTATGTAAAAGATAAAGGTACGCTAATATAAAAGATAAGGTACTTCATATATTCTGGTTATGGTACGCTATATATATACATAATGGTACGATAAACCTGCACATTATGGTAATCTGTATGTAAAAGATAATGTACGCTAAAATAAAAACTAATGGTACTGCATAAAATACAGACAAAGTCTCATACAACTACACAACAAACGGCATCATTGAGTCTCCAAACAGTCACATTCACATGACAAATAACTTAACGAACATAAACAATACATCCTCCAAATAGTCTCATCCCTAAGTCAAATAAGTGAACTTAAACAACAAAGTCTCCAAACAGTCTAGTCGCCAAATTGGGGCCGGTTAAACTCTGGATCCACGGTCTTCTTTCATAGATACTCATACTTCCGTGCCCACAATTCATCAGAAAATGAGCTTGCACAATATAAAAACGACATTAATGCAGAACTGCAACACAGTCGACGGAATATGCACAATGTTAAAACTTACGAATGCTCTAGCGGCCCAGGTCATCTTATGCGAGGCCATCGGATCCCGAACGTAGATCAAAAGAGCGCAGGATGGCACCTGGAAGAAACCTCAGATCTGTTCTGCTAAGGCATTTCTGCAAAAAAGTAAAACTCCTAATAAGCAGTACCATTTTATACACACACGACGTACCAATTTGCCCAAACAGATGGTACCAAATACAATGATCGTGTAGTACCAAAACATATTGACCCCATTCGAAAAAACCCTAATCGACCCATTCCAAAACCCCCCAAATTGACAACAATCGTCCACCCATTCGAAGATACACGCACAAAGCTACCACACTAAATTGAACCATTCCAAAGAAACCTTAATCGAACAACAAATTGATGTCATTCGAATCGTAGCTATTGTTACGAACATTAACTGAAAATGCTTAAACCCAACGAATAACGGCAAAATCAAACTAGATACAAGCTTATTGGTAACGGTAACACCACGACGAAATGCCACGACTACCTGTAATGTTGCGAAGGACTTAGCTATCGATTTCAGAAGAGGAATACCACGACGAACGAGAACCCACGACGTTGAATCTGAAGCAAAAACAAGCACGGGTCAATTTCTGGGAGAAAGTCGTCGATTTGGGTTGGTTTGGGAAGGTGCAATTTTTTTTTTTTAAAGAACGAACGTAAGGTGAAGAAAAAACTAGGTAAATGATGTAATAAATCAGTTTTATCAGGGCTAAATCCGCCAGTTAGGTACCTTTCAGTAAAATAAAATTCAAGTAGGTACCTAGGTTAAAATAAGTCTGATAGGGGACTGAACTGTTTAATTTTTATTGATGTAGGTATTTAAGTGTTGAATCCCCTTAAAGTATTTTGTAAGTACATAAAACTAGCCAGGCGTAATTACGGTTAAAACCGCACCGTTCGGTTTAGGGTTTTTTCCCTGACCGCTGCCCACATTGTTGGTGTTTTCACTCTGTTCGTGAAGTGAATACGTTGAGGGAGAGGTGGGAATTAGCTGCCTCGAATCGAACTCTAGATCTCGAATAAATCATTATCTTGCACCGATTCGCGGAGAGAAGAGAAAGATGGCCTCTGATGCTCAAACTCGGACTCAACGACCTGTCTCAGCTGAAGAAGAAGCTCTTAGGAGAAACACCGATTGTGTTTACTATCTCGCCTCTCCTTTAACCTGCAAAAAGGTATTTACCTCATACCTGGTTTTATTTTGGTCCACAGTTTTTCGGTAATTGTGAGTACGTGCATCATCCATTTGGTGAAACTGATTTTGCACGATATGTCGTCGGTGAGCTTTAGATATCTGTGTGACGACGGATTTTGTTTGCGGATGTTTTACGTAGCTGTTAATTATTCCTCTTTTATCTTTACATGTACAGAACAGAAGCACGTAGCATAGTTATGCTGCAAACGTAGAGAATTTACTGTTATCGCGGTTCATTCTAAATATAGTGTGACCTTGCAAGTGCTGTATGTGGATGAACATGCTGCAATATTAGCTTTCTTTATGGTCATCTATCAGAATGAACTTTATTCTTATACTCCAAGACATCTTGTTGGTTGCGGATACTTATTGAATAGTCTTTCCTTCTCAGGGAAATGACTGTGAGTTTCGCCATAGTGAAATAGCACGGCCAAATCCGCAGGACGGTTGGGTTTGGTTGAATTCTAATTGCTTGGATCCAAAGTGCGGGTTTCCACATTCGGTTAGTAGTACATTCTCTGTGCTGGTAAAATTCTATTAATTTGCTCTTGACTGTTTGTATGATTGTAAACTGAATCTTTTCTCTGTGTGTCTTCAGTCACTTGATGGACGCGTGGGTACGCAAACGCCGACTTCTAATGGACACTCGGCTACAAAAAATACTCCACATGCCCCTAATGCCTCCGGGAAACAAACAGTACCGTGCGTATTTTTCCAGAATGGTTACTGTTTGAAAGGCGATTGGTGTCCTTTTCTCCATGCACCAAGTTCCATGAGTAACAAAGCAATAAAAGTGCCAGCATCAGCATCGGCTTCCGAATCCACAGCAATCAAGAATGCTATTGATATGATCGAAAAGTCAATTAAAGCTAAGAAGCCACCTCCTTTAGCTGTTAAATCTGTCAAACAGGTTCTTGCACCAAAGCCAACTTATGAAGTTAAAACAGATGGCCCTAGAAATGAATTCTTCCATGATAGGAGTTTACAACACGGGTTGGGTACGAATGAATTCCCAGGTTTCAGGAATGCTGCACCATCTAGAAACCTAGTTGGCTGGTCCGATCCTATTCAGCAATCTCCCTTGTTGGATGATACGGAAATCATGAGCGTTAAGGAAGCAGAGGGAGTTTCAAGGGAACATTCGCCTGGGTTTGATGTACTTGTCGATGACAATGTAATGAAAGAATCAGATTACTATGCCGACGAAGATAGATATGGGATTTCGGGTGAAAAAAATGGAAGGAATGGATATGATCGTGGGGGTTCTGAAGATTATGTTGATATTGATGATGATGGCTATCAAGATCGATATGCTTGGGAGCAGCACAGAGCTTCATCTGAGGGCAGCGTTATGCCGGAAATGATAGCCATGTTGAAGTTCATGAATCTGATCTAAGGCATCGATTGTCAAAGCATAAGAAGCCTAATGGATTGAGATCTGTTGTTAGTCGAGAAAACACGACCGTTATGCATGTCCAAGACTGATTGGGTCCACATGGAGACGCCCTCCTCAGTAGTCGCCTTCGAGGTAGAATAAGATTCCCAGAAGATCCTCGTCTCCAAGCAACGTTGATATAACGAGGGTTAGAACGGGCATCACATCTCAACTGGGAAGGATCCAAGAAAAAAGTAGAGGAAGGTTCGAAAATTCTTACAACGATGGCGGGAAAAACAATAGAGATGCAGATTTACGGAGGAGACACAATGTTAGGGATGACAACAAACCTCTTGGTAAGAGAAAATTTTCTTCGGTGATCGAAGGCCACCAACAAAGACCCAATAGCCTCAATTTTGATGGGCCCAAATCACTAGATGAGATTCTGAAACGTAAGAGAGGGGAAGCAAATGGAGCCAAAACTATCAAAAGCAGCGTAGTCATCAGAGGTAATGTTCATGAAGATGTTGATTCTTCGA
Organism: Craterostigma plantagineum; assembly: GCA_027422505.1. Lineage (NCBI taxonomy): Eukaryota > Viridiplantae > Streptophyta > Magnoliopsida > Lamiales > Linderniaceae > Craterostigma > Craterostigma plantagineum. Next base: position 7,668,888 of record JAPQWV010000015.1, read on the forward strand.
CATATAAAGAGGTCAGCGAAGATGCACCACAATCCCTCACTAGTATGACTGAAGAAGTTAAACAGCATATTGTAGAAACAGCAGATTTTGACACCGAAGAAGCTAATGATTTTGAGCAAACGGGCGAAGAAGATGAGTACTGCGATGGCGAGAATGGAGATGGTGTGGAAGAATACGTTGATGATGATGACGATGATTTTTCTAGCAAGATGAGTTTGATTCACAACTCTTTAGGCGTTAAAGATTCTTAATCTTAGGTACTAATTATAGTTCGACTCTGTCTTTTTTGTCCTTGGTCTTGGTTAATCTCATTAATTTGTTTGTTAGTTTTTCAATTCAGCATATTATCTTTCACCAGCAATGATTCAGCCAACAGAAGAAGTCATTATTTCCTTTTTCCCTATTTATGTAATGATGTATTCAAAATCGAAAAGAAAGAATGCCTCAACTGTGCAATAATGAATTAGTTAGTCCAAGATGCCTCGATGCCTTTTATGATCATCAATGCGGCCATAGCTGCGAAATCACTGCTACTTACTGCAAAAAAGCCTCCATTATCTTGCTCCCTGGTAGGCATGCCAAAAGTCCATATCATGTTGAAACAACTGGTAAGAAAAAATTCAATGTACAACTCGCAAAGTGCTTCGATAGAAGTTGGAGGATACTCGAGAAGCAACCCGTCAATTATCAATAAACTGCTGGTATCTCCAGAGCGTAGCTATAATTATAGATCATCAAGTTTTTATTTACAAAATCGTAAATTGCAAACCCTTGGTTTGCGAGCTTCTTGAGCTATACTGCTTGTTAGCTGGCTGTAAACAACGATTTGATCATATGGTAATAAGTGATCCGTCATTAATGTTCTGTCCGTTTATATTGTATGCCCTTCCTTGCTCATATGGTAATAATGTTGGGTTTTAAGCCCAAATGGGCATTGGTCCCAAATGTGGGTAATTAAACCACTAAGAGAAAAGCTGAAACGAATTTAATTAAATCGAGAAGCCATCCGTCACCGAAATGAGAAATCGTTGAAAGATTATGAATCTAAGTTCGAGGGGAATCTAAAGATAGTAATATGCTCGAAACCGATATCAGGTGAATGGGAAATTGAAGTCGGCCCAATAACGTATAAAGTGGATTGCTAGTTTATGAAGGGGTGTGTGTCAAATGTCCAATATTGGTTAAACTAGAAAAGTTTCTCCTTTATATATGATTACACCTTATTGTTTATCAAACAAGAGGTGAGCCCAAGGAGATGGGCTCAAGAGCCCACACGCACGAACCCACGAAAGGCCCATACGCATGAGCCCGTGAACCCAAGCGCTTACGCGCGGCCTATGCTCGGATGACGTGGCACCGGCGGTGACGTGTTGGCTAGATAGAGCTCCACGTGGCGGTGATGCAAGCATCCTTGTGACATGGAGAGATTTATGACGTGGCGATGGCAAGTGGGCATGAGATGTGACGTGGCGATGACACGTTAGTGTGAGAGGACAAGGTGGCGCTGACTAGGCTAAGTGTGTGGCTGGTCCCGTTGGGGTCCGCCGCGTCACGCTGGTTCAACATGGCTGAAAGGGTACCTGTTTAAAAGGGGATCAAAAGTTGTACCTATTTGCGAGATGACTCATGGTCAAAAGGTCAAAGGGTGTCAGAATAGCCTAATAGTTACAGCTATTCACAGATTGATCCCAGCAACCTTTGGAAAGCTATAAATAGACATCGACGAGTTTGAAAATTCATTCACACCCAAACATTCTAGAGTTAGTGCCTAGTCCAAGTTAATAATAAATCAAGAAAGACTCACTGAAATATGACACAAATAATGTCTTACAGAAAGCATACGATGCCTCGATTTCGCCTAATAAGCCGAAACTCTGTCCGAGTTTTACGAGCGCAATCGATAAGACGTCTAACAGCAGAACCAACAAATAGTATGAATATTTGATTGCATGTCGTAGATTCATACGCAGTAACTATAGGCATGTATGACTTTTCAGTCAATTTCTAATTTTCTATATTGCCTATCGAGTATAAAACAACGTTGATACCATTTTTAGAATGGTCATTGTTCCTTACCTGTTATAATGGCACGTACAATTTCATTATACAAATACATACACATGGTACCGCGACATGTTCATGATATCTTTCTTTGACAGCAATAAAGGTACAAATATACGTTATATATTATACACATATATAGTACAATGACGTCATACTCCTACATCATATCATATAATACATATTAAAAGTAAGATAACTAAATGACGCAGAGATCTAGTCCTCGTTACGGCCAGGAGTGAGATTAATAATGGCGGGGACCATTTACATAAAAAATCATAAATAAATAAGTGGAGCCGTTACAATGACTGGCAACCAGGAAATATAAATTTCACAAGTTAAAAGACACAAACTAAATAATGATGGGAGACATATATTTGTTATATTAAACCGACCTCACGCTTTTATCGTTTTTTGGCTTGATATGAAATCGTGTACGATAATTCACTTCAATCTTCGACATAAATATATAAATATATATTTGTTATATAGCCTTGACTATAACTTCTCAATGAATATACTGTGATACATACCTATATTCAAATATATAAGGCAAAGAATCGTCTTTTCCTTTTCCAAGTCTCCCCTCATTAGTCCATCTAGGGTGGGGTAAATAATTTCTCTTCCCATTTAATTATTTTTTTAAAAAAATTTAAACTACTTTATAGAGGAAGACCATAAGTCGTCGCCTACACAAACCTCTGCATATCTCACGCGGTTTCACGCGCATTGTCGACATCCTCTTTCACACCCTTTTCGTCGATTGGTTCATCTAAAAGCATCATATTGATTCTTTTCTTTTTCCTTTTGACTATATAAGTAGGGGTTTCTTCGTCGCCAAGAACTCGTTGCTTTCCTCCTCCATGCAAAGTGAGTACGACGACGAGGTTTATTACATGTATGTTCATCATATTATATTTACATTATCAACAACACTAATTCTGTTTATTGCCGCTCTTAAAAGACTTACGTACACTATCATATTAATTTCTGCAGTGGCTATGAACGGCGGCGGCGAAGTCGAAGGTGATGATCTTATTCGAAAATACGACTTCACCAGCTTATTGCTCTCTTGGACTGTTCAAGAAATTCTCAACGATGACCTCTACAAAGAGAAGGTAACTAATGTGTTAAAAGAAAACGATTTTGGAGGAGAAGCGATGCCAAATCGACATCTAGGGTTTACTCAATCGTATATTAAAAAAATTACTAAACTAACCTTATTAGACAAGTAAATAAATCAAATATATTTATACTATCCAACACATATTTGGCAAGCTTTACATACGCGAAAATTCTCAGCAAAGAAAACTAGGTTTCGTATCTTTTTTAGGTTCAGGAAATTCCCCTTACATTCGACAGCGTAGACAACTACCTCGGCTCTTACGTATACCCATTGCTAGAAGAAACAAGGGCAGAAATCGCCTCGTCGATCGAAGCAATCGAAAAGGCGCCATTCGCCAAAGTGATGGCTCTCAAGGAGATAAATAAGCGTTGTCGAAAAAAGACAAGCTACCAAATTCGGGCAGGCCCGTGGAGCAACAAAGGGACCGTTCACGGGCAGCAGCTGCCCTACAAGACGCTGCCCGGCGACTTTGTTATTCTGTTGGATTCCCTACCCGAAACTGCCTCGGGCTTACGGTGGGTAGGCTGCAAGTACGCATTTGCGTTCGTCGAAGATCCTTCGAATTTACGAGTGCAGACGAGGAATTCGATATACTGGGAAAAGGAAGGTTCGATCTACGTGGTTCACTTGGCAAACATGATAACGTATCAGAGGATGTGGAATGGGCTGAAAATGCGCAAGAATCTTACGGTCATCGAAAAGATCCTTTGCAAGAATAATGAAGCGGTAAGAACGAAGGAAGAAATCCCGGGAATATAGGGTTCGTTTGGTATGAAAATTTCAATGTGGAAAAGAAAGGAAAAGTGTAATGGTATGCATCGAGCCATTATACGTTACGCTTCCATATCATTACACTTTTCTTTTTTTTCCGCATCGATTCTACATACATGGTGTAATTGCATGAGGAAAAGAAAAGGAAAATGTGTTATTGTACATCATGCCTCGTGTGGTGTACCTTTACACTTTCTTTTCTCTGCATGGAAATTCAGCACGTCAAATGCACCCTTAAGATCATTGAGTAGTTCAATCCACTAACATTGTAATATAAACACTTTTCTGTGTTTGAATTTGGCAAAAGCGCAGGTCGAAGAAAACTGTACTACGGCGCCGGGCAGCAGCGACAAATTAGACGCAAATTTAATGTCCGAGCTAAACGCTTCCCAGGCGAACGCCGTCGTGAAAGCCCTAACCAATGTCGACTCCTATTATTGGCCAGCCAAGGCGCAATTTGAGCTCATATGGGGCCCTCCAGGGACGGGGAAGACTAAAACGTCGAGCGTTTTGCTGTACAGTCTCTTAAAGATGAACGTAAAAACCCTAATTTGCGCGCCGACGAACGTTGCGATAACTCAGCTGGCCGCAAGAGTGGTTGCCGTGGCTACTAATGTCTTTAATAAATCTCAATCGAGCGAAAATTCACTTTTTTCCGTTCCTTTAGGGGAAATGATCATCTTCGGCAATAAGGAGCGTCTCAAAGTCGATTCGAGCATCGAAGGCATATTCTTGGACCATCGCATGCAAACCCTAACGGGCTGCTATTCGAAAGCTGACGATTCCATCGCTTCGATGATCAATTTCCTCGAAAATTGCGATTCGCAGTATCGTGACTATTTAAAGAACGCGGCGATGAAAGGGGCAAATCGAATCGGCAAGAAAAGAATTCTTCCGAAGTCGTTTGGACAGTTCGCTCGAGATAGATTCGTTCAACTCGCCGAGCGCCTAAGGTGTTCCATGTCAACCATAATAACCCATCTGCCGAAATCGTTCGTTCAAGAGAATAACGTAAGAATCATTGCAAAGACGTTGTCTTTAGTTTCGTCGATCGAAAAGTTATTGATGTCTGAAGAATTGGAGTGCTCCTTCTTACTACAACATGGCGGGACTTCGTTATTAAACCTTCGAATCCAATGCGTGTCTGTCCTCAAATCTCTTCGTCTGTCGCTTTCTAAGCTTCAATTTCCAGGTAACAAAAGGTTCAAGTCTATGAAGTTCTGCTTGAAAAACGCTTCCTTAGTATTCTGCACAACGTCGTCTGCTTACAAGCTGCACAAAATGTTCGGAGGATTGTTCGATGTTTTACTCATAGACGAAGCTGCTCAGCTGAAGGAGTGCGAGTCGATCATAGCCCTACAAATACCGTTAGTCAAAAGGGTCATCCTCGTTGGCGATGAACGACAATTGCCAGCAACCGTAAAGAGCAAGGTAATAAACGATCCATTTCTTACATAATAAGCTAATTCCTCTTAGGGTTTGAATTTGATTTCTGTACTAATGCAGCTTTCTGGAGAAGCTGGCTTTGGGAGAAGCTTATTCGAGCGCCTAAGCTTGTTGGGCCATTCGAAGCACATGCTAGACGTTCAGTACAGAATGCATCCATCGATAAGCAAGTTTCCAAACTCAGAATTCTACTGCGATAGAATATCTGATGCGCCTAATGTTCTCAGCCAAACATACGAAAAAAATTACGTGGGAGGGAGAATTTTCGGATCGTATTCGTTCATCAACGTTCGAGACGGGAAAGAAGAGATGGGTCCTTCGGGACACAGCTTTAAGAACATGGAGGAGGTTGCTGTAGTAATGAAGATAGTTCAGAGGCTGTTTAATGGTAACCAAGGTTTTTTAACTTCAAAAAATTCACAGTTTTAACCTTTTTTTCTGTTTTCGACTAGCTTGGGAAGCTTCGAAAGAAAAGCTCAGTATAGGCGTGATATCCCCCTACGCTGCTCAAGTCACCTGTATACAACAGAAACTGAATCAAAAAGGATACGAAAACAACGATGGATTTGCAGTTAATGCGAAGTCTATCGATGGGTTTCAGGGGAGCGAAGAGGACGTCATCATAATCTCCACCGTTAGGTCTAACGATCGTTGCAGTATTGGTTTCTTGTCTAGTCCTCAAAGGGCCAACGTTGCTCTGACTAGAGCTCGGTATGTTGTAACATTTTCTTGCCGTTGGAGATTCAAGAACAAAAACATCGTAATAAGCCCCTTTTTTGCTTATTCTTTGCAGGCATTGCATGTGGATTGTAGGGAATGAGAGGACGCTGAGCAACGCCTATTCTGTCTGGCGAACGCTTGTCTTCGATACAAAGAGTCGTGGGCTTTTCTTCGACGCTGATGATCTCTCTTTGATTGGACGAACGCCGTCGAAGAAAAAAGCTCCAAAGATTTCGACTTGGAGGCCAATTTATCGAAAGGCTCAAACTGCTGTTATCTATGATATCGTAAAGGAGGAAGGGAGAAATTCGACGCCTGATAGAGACGTGGTGGGCGAAAAATTAGAAGAAATGTTTGCTCGTTTCGAATCTTTTAGAATACGTGGATGATGATGTTTGTTTCGGTTTCTCAGACAAGATTTTCTTGATTGTCGTTTTATATCCTGGGATTTTTCTCTCGTCCAAGATTTTCATCCATGGTGATTTTTGCATGCCTTTTTTTTGTTTTCTTGGTTGTTTTCTTTTGACAATTTTATTAAAATGGCTCGACGGAGATTCCCATGTAGCAGAGATGATGCATTTGACGCAATCGACTCACAAAGAAATCGAAAAAAGATTGAAACTTGTTAAGGAAAAGGTGGAAAAACGTACAAGAGATGATCACGAAATCATCGATAATGCTGGGCCTCGGAGAAACTGATGTTGGAGTTAAGGAAGCAACAGCAGATAAGAGGGAGATAGATGTTGATATATAACAGAGATCTAAAACATGTTTGTGCAGAGTATGGTTAAACAGAGATATAATAAAACCGATGGACTTGAGAATCACATCAACAACTTATAATCAGTCTACAAGCATATTTCTCAAGGAGACAATTTTAAATTCCTTCAATTGAAAATGTAATTGTTAAGTGTGTGTACTATCCATCCAAGAAAGAAAGAACACAAAACAGATGACACATTAAGGCTTCAAAGTCTTCTAAACTTCGTACAACTGATGAAACAAAGCAAGAAATCACACACTACCAAATCAGATAACTCACCATCTTTCTCATCAACAATCGAAGAATGTAAACCTTTCCCATTATACATCTTCATTCAAATCACTTCTCTTCATCAACATTGCGATCATCATCCCCATACCCATAAATAGGCAGAGCCAAAGAATCAGAAAACTTCAAGTGAAGGCACTTAACACCTCTCCACTTCTTGGGAACAATTTTCACCACCTCATCGATTGCCTCAAACACGTTATCAGCGATAGATTTACCATCCATCACGCCCCATTTCCCAACTCTCAAAGCACTACAAGTCCCACTGCTCAAGCACCAAAGATTCGACTTCAACGCCTTTTCGATCTCCTCTTTCCAATCGCTTCCGTTAGGTTTCAACTCCAGGGGAATCGGAATTTTCCTCTTTTTCTTGTAGAAAACCCTCCCCAACACCTTAGGAAGCAAAGGGACGACGCTTTTGGCAGCCAAGAACACATCGAACGAATCGTAAAGCCTTTTCTTCGAATCGAAAGAGGCGTAATCGGACTTGAGCTTCGACAGTTTAATAACCTGCGTGTTGAAGGCAAAGGGCAGATTTTTCAGCAGTTTGTTGGCTCCTTCGCTAGTGATTCTCTTCCCATCGACGATGAGGCAGAGATTCAAGCTCGAATCGTCATGGGAGAGAAGGGTGTGCTTGAGCGAGATTCTGTGTGGGTTTCGCGTGAGCTCTTTAGGTGGGACTTTTTCTAGGGTTACCGCGAGGTACATGAAATTATCACCGTCTCCTTCGTCCGATGAGTGGGAATTTGAACGATTGTTCTTCAATTTCCATTTGAGTAGGGCTTTGATTGCTCTATCAACAGCTTCTTCTTTGATTCTACCTCTGCTTGAAGCTTCCATAGCCGATTTGTTTGAGCTTTGGGGTTGAGAACTGAGAACGAGGGTTTAGAAGACTAGAGCGCGGCAAACTCAATTATTTTCAATATTGTCCTTTACGATTTCTCTAATATCAATGTAGTCCTTTATTTTTTATTTAATCAGATTAAGACAGAGACAGCAAAGCATAGCGTTGTCACCTCTCCGACATACACAACTAGGGATGGCAGTGGGGCGGGGATTCCCCGTCCCCGCGGGGATCCGCCCCGAACGGGACGGGGAATCCCCGAGTTTTTATCCCCGCGGGGCGGGGACGGGGAAAGACTTTTCCCCGCGGGGATCCCCGCCCCGTTCCCCGCCCCGCCCCGCCTTCTATATATATATATATTATATATAATATTAAATTATAATTAAAATAATATTAAAATAATATTAAATATAGATTAAATAATATTAAATTAATATAAATAATATATAAAACTATAATTTATATAATATTTATAATGAAAATTTAATTAAATTTATATATTATACTTCCTCTGTCCCGGCTATTTCTTCCCAAAGATTAGCGGGCACGGAGATTAAGAAATCACATTATTTTAATATTATAGTACACCTTTTGAGGTATAGAGAGAAAAGTTATTTGTAGACACGCAAATCAAGAAGACCTTTTTTAATATTAATGGTGTAATTAGTTTAATTAGTGGGATAATTTTTTACCAAAAATGGAAATGAGAAGAATTATGTGGGACGCTCGAAATAGAAAGATGAGAAGAAATAAGTGGGACGGAGGTAGTATTTAAAATATTAATTTTTAAAAAATTGAATCCCCGCGGGGATCCGGCGGGGACGGGGACGGGGACGGGGACAATTTTGTCCCCGAAAGCCTCGCGGGGCGGGGACGGGGATTAGGTCCCCCCCGCCCCATTGCCAACACTATAGACAACGCAACACGCGAATGTTCATGTACCCAAATTTAAAGGAAAATAAACAAAATCTTATCTTAATCGAAGAAATCGGGATTTATTGGGTAAATGGACCCGTGAATCAGAATTTTTTAAAAAATGGCCTCCTCCCTACAAAAAGACATATATATCCTTACTAAGTGACCTCAAAAGGACAATATTACCCTTATTTAAAGACCCTAACGCTCAATTAACCATGTTAACTAAAAATTACTGTTCATCCGCTACAGTATCCATCGTTTCCTTTTTTTGTCAGAGTTTTTTTACTTTTTACAGCTGTTTTCCAAGCTTTTACTTCGTCTTCTTCAAAACGTAATTTTCAGCAAAACCTAAATTCCGTTCAGAGATCTAAATCCGACAGCCCGGCGAAGCAATTGCAGTACATTAAACATGCGCACTCTAACTTCGATGGCAACCAACACGATGACGAAGGTGGGATTTAAATCGTTTTTTACCTGCGTTGTGTCGATCGAACGACTGTGAAGACGCGGTGGCTCGCAGCGGTGGCTCGCGGTCTCCCGCGCGATCTGCACAGGGGACCCGCGCCGTCGTCGCAGCGGTGGCCGCGCACTGCACAGGGTTGGTTCCCGTGCGGTATGCGCAAGGGTACCGTGATACTTCTCAAGGGACCCGAACAAATTTGCAGGGGACCCTTGAGTAATTCGCAGGGGACCCGTGATACTTCTCAAGGGACCCGATTGAATTAGCAGGGGACCCTTGACATGTTCGCAGGGTACCCGTGCAGTTTGCGCAGGGGACCCGTGATATTTTTCAAGGGACCCGAACGAATTTGTAGGGGACCCTTGAGTAATTCGCAGGGGACCCTTGCGAAATTCGCAGGGGACCCGTGATATTCTCAAGGGACCTGTAACGACCCTCATTTTCTAATAAATATTTTGGCGGATTTTTCGCAACGTAAGTCGCGGAAGACCCGGCTAATTAAAAACTTTTTCTAAAATAACATATAATAAATTAAACATCGTCTACGTAGCCGTATAATATACACGATGTATCACTAAAATATCAAAATATTAAAAATCCTAACGTCTCTCCACAGGTCGCATCCATGTAACGCCCCGTCCTCAAAAGTCCGTGGAGTCACCGTCATCAGCCCGCCTAGTCGCAACGCGTATCAACGCCGGAATCGTATGTACCTACGACACGTAAACTGAGCTCCTTGCTCAGTAGATGAAACATGCATGTATGCAACGTGCTTTTAACCACATTCCCAAACACCTCACAAATGCAATGCACACTTAACTTATTTCTCTCATCTCAACCTAACGTATTTCCAAACATCACACTATGTTCTCACATCTCAAACACATATGCGTTGGACGCTTACCAGCCTGACACGCCAACCTTTCACACATAGGACCTCAAGCCACGCGTACTGACGCTTCCCGGCCTGACGCACCTGAACCGCGGCCCAAGCCTCACGCACCGGTCACTCACCGGCCTGACGCACTTGAGTCACACACGCTCCAGGCCTCACGCACCGGTCAAGCCAGCCCGTCGCACTCGAGACCTCACACTGCCTCATCGCCCACTACATCTGAGATCCCAATACTAACCTCAACTTTAATTCAAATCGATACCCCGCTCATCATTAAAGCAAGATGTCACCGTTTTATACGGTGCTCAACCTCGCACTGACGTGGTATGCAAGTGCAATGCAAATAATGTACATAGGACGTGCAACAAATGTATATATGATGTGCAACAAATATAATATACATAAAATACGTTCAACAAGTCACATAATTCACCGAATTCATATAATCACATAATCACGTAGGCACATAAATATCACATAAAATTCACACAACGTTTACGTGCCATAGGTGAGTTTCACCTACCTTTCCTCCGTAGCTTTTGAGCTTATATTCTAAACCTGAGGTTGCGGCATCTGTCGGACAATTTCAAAACATGTTCTTCATTCACAAAGAAAATACATTCGGTACTTTGCGACAGAAACTTCTAAATTACATTAAAAATGCTAGGAACATCGGATTGAGATGATTCCAGCGGCTATATAAAGCTGAGAGGATTAAATTTCAACAGAGATAAACTTCACTATCATCGGAACAGTTTAAAGAAATGAAAACAGAGAAGTATGGGTACAACTGAATCAAAAAAATTCTGTCCAGCGGCAGAAACTTTAAAAATCTGTAACAAATCACACGGACATCCAATCGATCTTATTCAGGTGTCTATGGAAACCTGATGACCTTAGCTTTCAAAGAAATAGGTTTCGAAGGAATCAAAGCACAATAGATAGGTCAAATATTCTGAAAACAAAGGCTGCACACAGATCCGGTTTTTTAGAAAGTCCTGAACTTGAATCAGAAAGTCAAAGCCCCATAATCGATCCTAGAAATATCGGATCGACCTGATTCAACTGGATATGGAAAGCTTAAGAAGTTAGATTTCAAATGAGACAATAGATTTCAAATGAGACAAGATTCGAATGAATCGGAGCACAAAACTTGGTCAACTTCGTTTAAAACTAAAGTTGCGCACGGATCTAAAACAGCAACTGCAGAAATAATTTCCAGTTTCGTGCTGTCACTTTAGAAATTCATAGAAAATCGAAAACTGATCCGATCGGGTCGATTCAAACTGATCTAGAAAGCCCAAGAAGTTGGCTTTCAAGAGAATTAGTTTCGACAAATTCCGAATACAATAGCTAGGTCAAAATGACCAAAAAGGAAAGCTGCGCACACTGGACTATCAAGAACGTGATCATAAAAACGAAATAGGAGCAGCTAAGCTAATTAATTACCTCAAGAGCGCTTAACCGAGACAAGAACACAGCACAAAATCAAGCTTTGGGAGTTTCATCGTTGCCCCTTATCCCTGCCTTTGCTCTCTCGTTGACTGCGTTGTTCGTTTATCAATGATGGTTAAAGGAAAACTAAGATATATATTGATGAATGCTAGTTTGGGTTGGGCCGTATCAAAGGATTTGGGCTGAGATTAATTTATGATTTGGGCTTTGCAGTATTAACTAACTATTGAACCTTAGTTAGTGGGCTGAATTAATGGGCCGAGCCATATAAATGTTGGGCTACACAATTTGTTACGAATTTAAGATTTTGGCCCATGATATCAATTTACTTCCATTAATTAATTTAATTTGACTTAATTTATAATTTTCACCCAAAAATTTCAGATTAATATTTCGAAATTTCTAAGTTAAATATTCACCCTGCTAAATTATATCAAAACCCCGTATTAAATTTTACGGGTATTACAGGACCCATACGAATTTGCAGGGGACCCTTGTTTATTTTGCAGGGGACCACCGCGCAGGGGACCCTTGTTTATTTTGCAAGGGACCGTGATATTCTCAAGGGACCCATTGCAGGGGACCCTTGTTTATTTCGCAGGGGACCGTGCAGATTGCGTTGGGGACCCGTGATACTTCTCAAGGGACCCGAACGAATTTGCAGGGGACCTTTGAGGAATTCGCAGGGGACCCCTGATATTCTCAACGGACCCATACGAATTCGCAGGAGACCCTTGCAGATAGCGTTGGGGACCATACTTCTCAAGGGACCCTTACGAATTCGAAGTGGACCCGTACCTAAATGCAAGGGACCGTTCTGTTGGCCCATGGGACCCGTGATACTTATCAAGGGATGTGGCAGCCCCGCCTTCCACCACTACTTTCTTAACTAGTCTACGCGACTAATATCCTAATAATGACATGGATCGTATGAAATTTCGGATAAAATTTTTCCTTTCATAAAAAGGAATCGTAACGGTTTCTACAAAATTATCGTGGGTCCTATCTACATAGGAAAGCGCGCATGCGGGTCAAAATAAATCTATCTACTGGGCCTCCACGAGGTCGCATCCATGCACACACTTCCATCTCAAAAGCCCCCGGAAGCTTCAAAAGTTGGCCTCGCCGTGAAAGTGATCACGTACCGTGATCGCGGGGTCCTACAACACATAAAACGTGGAATGAGCTTATAGAGCTCAGTAAGTGAAAATCATGCATGCAATGCACGTGACCTAAATAGCGAAGGCATCCGCGCCAATGCTATCTACTTCTCATATTCTTCCTGACCTTTCTCACATTCTTCTTGACTTTTCATAACATATTTGGGCCCTCGGCTTTCAATCTTACTATGCACCATGTAGAGCTCAAACCCCTAAGGGTACAAGTGGCAGTACACACACTGGGAGGCTAAACCGAGTACTCAATCTGTGCGTAACCCTATGGTGCCTTTCAATCCCAATGCGGTACACACTGAGAGGCTACTAGTGCCTTTCAATCCCAGTGTGATCCACACTGAGAGGCTACTAGTGCCTTTCAATCCCAATGCAGTCCCATTGAGAGGCTAACCCGGGCACACAAATTTCGTCTAACCCTAAGGCGCCTTTCCATCCCAATGCGGTCTGACACGCGGGCGCTTCCCACTGGTAGCTTACTACGAGGTCGCCAACACTCGAGGTTCCCTCGGTGCCGCTCATACCCTCGAGTCGCATCCTCCAGGTTGCATCTCCCGCTACGGGGTATTCCCCCTACCTTTCGTGAATCGCCGTGGTAGCATAGAAGAGCCGAGACTCATCATTGAGTCGACACAAATGCCTATATCGGCAAATATACGTATCGCTTTCAAGCGATCTTATACTCATGCACGCTATCTCACTGACTCTCATACTAGTCGTGCGTGCACGTGATTATGCCATGAAATCATATAAACATGCGTGCCATATTCATAAAATAATTTACGTCACATAAATCACGTAAATTTACGTCACATAAATCACGTAAATTTACGTCACATAGAAAACATAGAAGTCACATAAAACCATGAAAGGCACATAGACACATAATTTATACACACAGAATTATGTGTTGTAGTTGCGATTTCCACTTACCTGGTATCCTTAGCTATATCGTACGGTAAATCGCTAATCTTCAAACCCTAAGTATAATAACATACAAAATTAGGTTTGTTAGTCTATTCACAATTTCACTAAAGTGGCTTAATTTAAAAACCCTAGTTATTATGAGTTTTGGAATTTCCTTCAGACATGGTTCTCGAGGCTGATATATAACATATCATAAATATTTCAAAGTCGATCTCGGCAAGGATGTCGACATGTACTATGGATTTTAACCTTGATTGATAAATATCGAGATCCCGTATAATAGAATTACATAATCTCGACATAGCTAAAATGGAGCCCGACATGATTGCTAAATCTCGACATCATGTTGATATTAATCTTAAGATAGATGTCGAGTTGTCCTGTTAGATTTAAATATAAATCTCGAGCTATGGTCACTATTAAATCTCGATATGATAGATACAAAAGCTCGACATTGATTAAGTAATACACGAATTTCAACATGGACTTGATCTCGACATTTACACACCCTAAACATTTCGACATTGGTTATTCAAAGGTTTTGAGACTTATTTCGATATCTTAACAGTACAAATCTCGAAATGTTTTTCGAAACTGTATCTATATATAGACATCGAGATTTTAACCTGATGCCCAACTTTCGACATTCATTTCAACATGGAATTAATCATAAATTTCGACACCTATTAAACTGAAAAATCATATCATCCTGAAACAGCTCATTTTCAATTGAAAACCCTAGCACCAAATGCTCTCGTGCTTATAAAGTTCTTGGAGTATGCTACTATTTAAATAGAATCATGAAATCCAGTAACAATTATACCTACCACTATTCAAGCTTCCTAAAACACGACTGTAAAAATTCATTCTTAAATCCTTCAAGATTAAATCTATACAAATCCTAAGCTTAGGTGTAACCTTCTGTGTTTAACAATATACACGTGAAGATATAAAAATACATAATTATAATAAGAATTATACCCCTTTCCTTAGCTTGGGTTGAGCTTGTTCTTGGAATTCCTTTGCCTTCCCTCTAGGTTAGATGTCGATGGTTTTGTGTTTATTAACTAAGGTTTTCATTTCTTACTTTATCCCTAAGTTGGCGTGTGTGTATAAACAAATGACATCGACACCTAGTAAATCCTTCCCAATTAAGTAATTGATATTTATCTCTTCATTCGAAATTCTCTTTTTGTTCCTTGATCTCGAGTTTTATTGGTTGATTGAGCACTTCCTATCGAAATTATAGATCTCGATAGAAACTTTGATTTGCCTTGTAACCTAAATCTCGATATGTTACATGAAATAACCTCTGGTGTAAGTATGAATTTCTATTAATATAAGTCTTGACATGAACTCGACAATCCAAATTCAATACTAACAGAAATTTCGATATCCACATTAAATTAGCTCTCAACATTGTTTCTATAATACTCACAATTCGTGAATTAACATCATATACAATTCGCCAACTTATGTAACATATATATTATTTTATTTCCTAAAGCATCGTGACCTTTCTATGGTGTATATACACTTTTGATTAAAAACCCTATTTTGCTCAAGAACAATATGAATATCCTGTATCTCCGTTACTGTTTGTCGTAGCTATGGAATATCTTACCAGAAAACTGCAGCTAGCATCAAAGGAGGCCACTTTTAGATTTCATCCTCTGTGTAAACAGCTCAGATTGGTGAACTTGTGCTTCGCTGATGACCTCATGATCTTCTGCAAAGGCAGTATAGGAGCTGTGAAGGTGATAACAGAGGTTCTGGAGCAGTTTAGAAGTGTTTCTGGACTGGAGGCAAATAAAGGAAAATCTAGGCTGTTTTTAGCTGGAGTACACAATGATGTGGCTGGAAAAATAAATCAGATGACTGGATTCCAGAGGGGGACATATCCCATGAGATACTTGGGAGTGCCCATTTCTCCCACCAAATGGAGTAGAAGCTGCTGTCAATCCCTGGTAGAGAAAATCACTGCTCGGATAAGATGCTGGTCCACAACGCATCTATCATATGCTGGGAGATTGTGTTTAATCAACTCGGTGCTCTTGGAAACGCATGGTTTTTGGGGTTCCATCTTCCTATTACCCAAGGCTGTCTCCAAAGAAGTGGACAGAATCTGTAGGGATTTCTTATGGGGCAACAAGGTTGATCGAAAGGCTGTTCCACTCATCTCATGGGACAGAATCTGTCTGCCCAAGAAACAGGGAGGGCTCAATATTAGGGACTGTGTGACATGGAACCTAGCTTTAGCCGGAAAACAGATATGGGACATTACGCTTGAAGTGGATTCTTTGTGGATTAAATGGATCAATGCCATTTACTTAAAAGGGACAAGCTTTTGGGACTACTCTCCGGCGATGGACTCATGTTGGCATTGGAAGAAATTACATAGGATAAAACTAGAATTCCAAGGTGGATATAATGGGAAGAGATGGAATCTGACTGCAGATGGAAAATATTCCATAGCTTCTGGCTATGCATGGCTAAAAGGGATGGATTCTTATTTCCCATACTGTAAAGCGATATGGAATAGATATACTATGCCTAAACATTCATTTATTCTTTGGATACTCGTGCATAAGAGACTTCTCACCACTGACAGAATGGTGGGCTGGGGTCTGCAGATCAGTGATAAAACATGTAGGCTGTGTGGAGAGGTTGATGAATCCATTGAGCATCTGTTCTTGGAGTGCAGTTTTAGCAGAGACCTGATACAGAAGATCAACTCCTGGCTGAAAATTGGAGGGGGGGTCATCACATATGCTGACTTGTGTGGATGGCTGCTGACTATGGGTAAGAAGAGGAAATTGCATCACTGCATTACCTTAGCCTGCTATGCCTCTGCCTGTTATCACATATGGAGTGAAAGGAACAGACGAATGCATGCAGAGGAAGGAAAAACTGGGCTGCAGATAGCACAGATCATAGCAAATGAGATGAAATGGAGGATCAAAAGTGTTTGCCAGATGAAGAAGGCTACCAGCTCGGATACTTACAACCGTGTATGTTTTTCCCCTTTAATATGAAGGCATGGATAGAGTTTTTTTGAGGAGATGTTTTAGGATGTAAACATTGCAAGTGGTAAATGAAAAATATCATTCTACCAAAAAAATATGAATATCCTGTAACTTTGAATATTTTTCTCAAACCCTTCAAGAACCGGTTAAATATATTAAAAGCTTCATGAAATTGATGTATGTCTTATTCTACTAAGGTTCAACCTGATAACACTGGATTATAAAAGATCTAATTATTCAAAAACCCTCGTGCACTAAACTTAATTAAGTACTCACTAACACTAGTTTTATTATAAATCCCGTAATTAAATTTTACGGGTATTACATCCTCCCCCCTTAAAAGAATTTCGCCCCCGAAATTCCGTCGGATGGAACAATTCAGGGTAACGATTGATAGGGAGTTGAACGGACTGGGTTGGGTGATGGAAATTCACCCTAGGACGTTATCGAGGAACCTCAAATAATTTTCGAGGATCGAAAGGAATAGAATCCTGGTGAAGTAAACATGAAATTGGTCCAGTTAGTGGAACTCGTATTACCACGAAAGGGCTAACAATAATTCCTAAAATTCTAACTTAGGCAGAGATTGAAAGTCATTATCGTCCATCACACTTCCGCCGCGCCATCCTAACATGGAACATATATGTTTTCTCAGGATGATCAAAAGATTGGGGCATAGGATTATACCCGGGATATTATTGGATCTTAGGTTTCAGGAATTCAGGTACGGATTCCTATTTCGAACGCCTATTTATTACGATTACGATTCAGGTCGACACTCGAACTGGTATCAACCAGGTCAGTTAAAAGAAATTCTAAGTCTTACCACATAAGTGGTGGATACACAAAGAAGTGTGGCTCATAAGTCCACTAACATGCATGTTGAGGTTTTATCGGTTAGAAGGGTACCTTCCGTCTTGGACTGATTGTTTTCAGCCTCTTCCGCTATAAGCATGTATACCCGAGCAGGGGCCGTCAGCGGCTTAGCCTGGTTTGCTCCCTGACTTCCAGATGCATTCTCTGGGCACACTACGGAGTAGTGGCCTGCCTTGCCACATTTAAAGCAGGTGGAGTTTTGGGAGAAACAGACGCCAAGATGACGTCGTGCACATTTTGGGCATACGGGTGCATTCGGTTGAGGTCTCCCCTGGTTCGGATTTGTTTGTTGAGGTGGTCGAGGGCGGTTTTGAAAATTGGGTTTCACATTCTGAGGAACAAACGGTTTCTTCTGATTATTTTCGTTCCCCTTGGGTCCTTGTTCGAATTTCCTCTTAATCTCCCGGGCTCGTACAATTCGGCTTTCAGCTTGTTCAGCCATCAGGGCTCGTTCCGCCATTTGGGCATAAGTAACCCCTTGGTATCCAGCCATGCCAACATCACGGTAAAGTTCTGGCTTCAAGCCCTCCATAAATCGCTCAATCTTTAACGCATCTGTACTTACCATGTGTGTGGCGAATCGGGACAGTTGTTCGAATTTCCTAATATACTCCGCCACCGTCATTGTTTCCTGACGGAGATTGATGAACTCGTTCATCCTCTGGGCACGGACGGGAGCAGTGAAATACTTATTGCGGAAAAGTTCTTTGAAATACTCCCAGGTCATGGTTAATGGATCTTCGAGAGTTAGTACGGTATCTCACCAATGACCGGCGCTTCCCCTTAATAGGTAAGTAGCGCACAAGACCTTTTCGGTTTCAGGGGTACGGCTATGTTGGAACATAGTTTCTAGGGTTCGGAGCCAATCCTCAGCCGAGGTTGGGTCAAGAGCATCTTCAAAGGTTGGGGGGTTAAGTTTGCGAAATCTTTCCCCGACCATTTCGATTCTGTCGGCCTGAGGGGGTCCATTACTCGATTGCCCGCCAGCGTTTTGTTGCTGGATCAGTTGCTGAATTTGGGCAGATTGTTGGCGGACTAGTTCCGCGAGCTGAAGAATAGTCGCATCCCGACTATCAGTAGGAGCTGCGGATTCATTACTTTTATCTGCACCTCCACTATTTTCACTTCTCGTTCTACCCATTGTTCTTCTATCCTAACGTTCCTAAGATCAATAAATCATGTAACACCAGAAATTCATAAAAACATAAAACTTACAGGCAAGGCCGCTTCCGTGCTTTTGAGTGTGTGTACATGGACAGTCTGCAGAACCTATAACCTAAGCTCTGATACCACCTGTGGCAGCCCCGCCTTCCACCACTACTTTCTTAACTAGTCTACGCGACTAATATCCTAATAATGACATGGATCGTATGAAATTTCGGATAAAATTTTTCCTTTCATAAAAAGGAATCGTAACGGTTTCTACAAAATTATCGTGGGTCCTATCTACATAGGAAAGCGCGCATGCGGGTCAAAATAAATCTATCTACTGGGCCTCCACGAGGTCGCATCCATGCACACACTTCCATCTCAAAAGCCCCCGGAAGCTTCAAAAGTTGGCCTCGCCGTGAAAGTGATCACGTACCGTGATCGCGGGGTCCTACAACACATAAAACGTGGAATGAGCTTATAGAGCTCAGTAAGTGAAAATCATGCATGCAATGCACGTGACCTAAATAGCGAAGGCATCCGCGCCAATGCTATCTACTTCTCATATTCTTCCTGACCTTTCTCACATTCTTCTTGACTTTTCATAACATATTTGGGCCCTCGGCTTTCAATCTTACTATGCACCATGTAGAGCTCAAACCCCTAAGGGTACAAGTGGCAGTACACACACTGGGAGGCTAAACCGAGTACTCAATCTGTGCGTAACCCTATGGTGCCTTTCAATCCCAATGCGGTACACACTGAGAGGCTACTAGTGCCTTTCAATCCCAGTGTGATCCACACTGAGAGGCTACTAGTGCCTTTCAATCCCAATGCAGTCCCATTGAGAGGCTAACCCGGGCACACAAATTTCGTCTAACCCTAAGGCGCCTTTCCATCCCAATGCGGTCTGACACGCGGGCGCTTCCCACTGGTAGCTTACTACGAGGTCGCCAACACTCGAGGTTCCCTCGGTGCCGCTCATACCCTCGAGTCGCATCCTCCAGGTTGCATCTCCCGCTACGGGGTATTCCCCCTACCTTTCGTGAATCGCCGTGGTAGCATAGAAGAGCCGAGACTCATCATTGAGTCGACACAAATGCCTATATCGGCAAATATACGTATCGCTTTCAAGCGATCTTATACTCATGCACGCTATCTCACTGACTCTCATACTAGTCGTGCGTGCACGTGATTATGCCATGAAATCATATAAACATGCGTGCCATATTCATAAAATAATTTACGTCACATAAATCACGTAAATTTACGTCACATAAATCACGTAAATTTACGTCACATAGAAAACATAGAAGTCACATAAAACCATGAAAGGCACATAGACACATAATTTATACACACAGAATTATGTGTTGTAGTTGCGATTTCCACTTACCTGGTATCCTTAGCTATATCGTACGGTAAATCGCTAATCTTCAAACCCTAAGTATAATAACATACAAAATTAGGGTTTGTTAGTCTATTCACAATTTCACTAAAGTGGCTTAATTTAAAAACCCTAGTTATTATGAGTTTTGGAATTTCCTTCAGACATGGTTCTCGAGGCTGATATATAACATATCATAAATATTTCAAAGTCGATCTCGGCAAGGATGTCGACATGTACTATGGATTTTAACCTTGATTGATAAATATCGAGATCCCGTATAATAGAATTACATAATCTCGACATAGCTAAAATGGAGCCCGACATGATTGCTAAATCTCGACATCATGTTGATATTAATCTTAAGATAGATGTCGAGTTGTCCTGTTAGATTTAAATATAAATCTCGAGCTATGGTCACTATTAAATCTCGATATGATAGATACAAAAGCTCGACATTGATTAAGTAATACACGAATTTCAACATGGACTTGATCTCGACATTTACACACCCTAAACATTTCGACATTGGTTATTCAAAGGTTTTGAGACTTATTTCGATATCTTAACAGTACAAATCTCGAAATGTTTTTCGAAACTGTATCTATATATAGACATCGAGATTTTAACCTGATGCCCAACTTTCGACATTCATTTCAACATGGAATTAATCATAAATTTCGACACCTATTAAACTGAAAAATCATATCATCCTGAAACAGCTCATTTTCAATTGAAAACCCTAGCACCAAATGCTCTCGTGCTTATAAAGTTCTTGGAGTATGCTACTATTTAAATAGAATCATGAAATCCAGTAACAATTATACCTACCACTATTCAAGCTTCCTAAAACACGACTGTAAAAATTCATTCTTAAATCCTTCAAGATTAAATCTATACAAATCCTAAGCTTAGGTGTAACCTTCTGTGTTTAACAATATACACGTGAAGATATAAAAATACATAATTATAATAAGAATTATACCCCTTTCCTTAGCTTGGGTTGAGCTTGTTCTTGGAATTCCTTTGCCTTCCCTCTAGGTTAGATGTCGATGGTTTTGTGTTTATTAACTAAGGTTTTCATTTCTTACTTTATCCCTAAGTTGGCGTGTGTGTATAAACAAATGACATCGACACCTAGTAAATCCTTCCCAATTAAGTAATTGATATTTATCTCTTCATTCGAAATTCTCTTTTTGTTCCTTGATCTCGAGTTTTATTGGTTGATTGAGCACTTCCTATCGAAATTATAGATCTCGATAGAAACTTTGATTTGCCTTGTAACCTAAATCTCGATATATTACATGAAATAACCTCTGGTGTAAGTATGAATTTCTATTAATATAAGTCTTGACATGAACTCGACAATCCAAATTCAATACTAACAGAAATTTCGATATCCACATTAAATTAGCTCTCAACATTGTTTCTATAATACTCACAATTCGTGAATTAACATCATATACAATTCGCCAACTTATGTAACATATATATTATTTTATTTCCTAAAGCATCGTGACCTTTCTATGGTGTATATACACTTTTGATTAAAAACCCTATTTTGCTCAAGAACAATATGAATATCCTGTAACTTTGAATATTTTTCTCAAACCCTTCAAGAACCGGTTAAATATATTAAAAGCTTCATGAAATTGATGTATGTCTTATTCTACTAAGGTTCAACCTGATAACACTGGATTATAAAAGATCTAATTATTCAAAAACCCTCGTGCACTAAACTTAATTAAGTACTCGCTAACACTAGTTTTATTATAAATCCCGTAATTAAATTTTACGGGTATTACAAGGGACCCGAACGAGTTTGCAGGGGACCTTTGCGAAATTTACACGAGACCCTTACAGTTGGCACAGGGGACCTATACGGTTTTCAATCAGAACGATACACAATTTGCATAGTTGTCTTAACTCGGATGTTATTAATTTACAGGTTCCATTGCAGAGCAACTGTCCATTAAGGATCGGGATTTCGATTGCAGGTGTATTTGTACGTCACAACTGTCCTGTTTCGCAACGACAATACCTTGACTATTTCATCATTCACATCTTTCATCGTGCATGAATCCTCGTCGACTATGATTGATTGCCATATATAACTTGCTTGTGGACACCATTTCGAAGTATCATCATCCTGAATTACCCAGCTACCACCGAATTGAAACACAATATTGGTGATAGTCATGGCGATCACCTAAATATATGGGTAAAAAATTCGTTAGGAAAATTCTTTAAATGAAAAACAAACATTATATGCGCAGGTCCTTTGAATATAAGCGCGGGTCCCTTGCATATATGCACGGGTCCCATGCACATTTGCGCTCGGGTCCCTTGGATATATATGCGAGTCCCTTGGATATATGCACGGGTCCCTTGCATATATGTATAAAAAATTTGTTAGGAAAATTCTTTAAATGAAAAACAAACAATATATGCGCGAGTCCCTTAAATGTAAAAAATTCTTTAGGAAAGTTCTTTAAATTGAGTTCCATATTTCAGAATGAAACTTATTCTAGCCTACATTTCATAATGAAACGTATTCTAGGCTACAAAACGTATGTATATATATTAATCATCACTGGAATATGTTTCTTGTTTTTAAGTTTTATGTGCGGGTACCTTGTATGGATGCACATGCCCCTGCTCTAAGTATGTTTTATGCATATACAAAGTGTCATATTAAGTAGGTTATAATATAATATATATTGATGATGTTATTGAAAACGCTACATAATAATACAATAGTAATTCATATATCTTAAACATTCAAACATCAATGCATTACTATTCTACTTAACTCACTACAATTGACTCACTTCTTATTTTTTTAACTTAATTGCCTACGATTTTTACTTATTCATTTATTAATCATATAAATAAAGACTCCAAACAAAATCCAGGATGCAGTTAGAACAAAGACTAAAGCTTTTTCTGCATTTGCTTGTTTAGCCACCTTAAGCTTCAAATTGACAACATTTTCGTTCAAACTCTGTTTTTTAAACTTCAATCCAACATTTTCGCATTCCCTAATTGCAAAAGTTCCAATCTTTTGGAAATGTTCTCCACACAAATTTCTTCTCCTGCAACATCACTCTCCCACCTAAAAAATTTGCAATTGCTATCCTACAAAACAGCATACCCAAACGATAGTTTCAAAGTAAACCATCATATTTGTATTAGACTTTTCACTTACAGGCCAATAACCACAACCATAGAACCGTTCTCCAGATCTCGATCCTTTCCTCGCCATCTGCAGTTTTGCCACAACACCATGGTTGCATTTTATAACTTTTTTGGAAATTGAATCCCTTGCCTCTGAAGAAGAACAATGATTTGTGGAACTGGACTTCATTTACCTCTAGATCTGACTCTGAAAAATAATGACGTGTCGTTGTTTTTGTTAACACGTGATATACAATCATGACTTCCAAGTCTGAAATCAAAAAACCAAAAAAAATGACTTACAATAATAATTGATTTGTGCTTAATTCCTTGTTTGTTTCAACAGATCGCATATGAAAATGGTCAACTAGTTCGATAATTTGAATATATATGCGCTTTCGTATTAATTTCTTCTTTCAGATTTGAATGTATGCGTCTCCCTTGCATATATGCGCGGGTCCCCTAAATATATGAGCGGGTCCTCTGAATATATGCACAGGTTCCCTGAATATATGCGCGGGTCCCATGAATATATGCGTCAGTCCCATCATTATATTATATAAGCGCGGGTCCCTTGAATGCAAGGGTCCCTTGCATTTTTGCGCGGGTTCCTTGCATATATGCACGGGTCCCTTGCATTTTTGCGCGGGTCCCTTGCATATATGCACGGGTCCCTTGCGTTTATGCGCGGGTCCCTTGCATATATGCACGGCTCCCTTGCGTTTATGCGCGGGTCCCTTGCATATATGCACGGGTCCCTTGCATTTATGAGCGGGTCCCTTGAACCAGGGGACCCTGCGCAGGTAATCCAGAATTTTTAATTGCAGATTCGGAAACTTATCAATTGAACTCAAATTTCGTTGGAATCGCTGTCATAAAAAGTATAGATCAATACCCACTCAATTTCGTAGCTAATCGACTCGAAAAACATGGATATAACGTGCAAAATCAAAAAAAAATTACAGTTCTTGAGGCTCGTCTTCTTTGAACAGCAGGTCTTCTTTCAACAGCTCTCCAGTCGACAGAATAGTTTTCGACTGGTATTCAGTGAGACTATGATAGTAATGAATGGAAGCTGGGTGTTAGTGAGGGTAGTTGAACTTGAACTTGGGGTAGCTGCCATGGCGTTAATGTAGCAACAGAGCCGGTTTTCTTTTTTGTTTTTCAATTTTCTTTTAAAATTATTTATTTTCGTTATTTTCTCTTTTTTTTAAAGTTAAACATTGTTTTGAAAAGTAATTAGCAGCTAATTAAATTGGGGGTCATTGACCTAAAAAAAGTCAAAGAGGCCATTTTTTAAAAGTTTTTCTGGTCAAAGGCCATATTTTAAAAGAACCCCGAAGAAATCTGAGTGACCCTCAAGAAGGTTTGAGCCTCTCTGCGGTTGATTTGAGTATTGTGGGAAAAGAAAAATACCAAGATTTGGGTGTGAAATAGCACGGCTAAATCCGTAGGACTGTTGGTTTTGGTTGAATCGTAATTGCTTGAATCCAAAGTGCGGGTTTCGACATTCGGTTAGTAGTACATTCTCTGTGCTGGTAAAATTCTATTAATTTGCTCTTGACTGTTTGTATGATTGTAAACTGAATCTTTTCTCTGTGTGTCTTCAGTCACTTGATGGACGCGTGGGTACGCAAACGCCGACTTCTAATGGACACTCGGCTACAAAAGATACTCCACATGCCCCTAATGCCTCCGGGAAACAAACAGTACCGTGCGTATTTTTCCAGAATGGTTACTGTTTGAAAGGAGATTGGTGTCCTTTTCTCCATGCACCAAGTTCCATGAGTAATAAAGCAATAAAAGTGCCAGCATCAGCATCGGCTTCCGAATCCACAGCAATCAAGAATGCTATTGATATGATCGAAAAGTCAATTCAAGCTAAGAAGCCACCTCCTTTAGCTGTTAAATCTGTCAAACAGGTTCTTGCACCAAAGCCAACTTATGAAGTTAAAACAGATGGCCCTAGAAATGAATTCTTCCATTATAGGAGTTTACAACACGGGTTGGGTACGAATGAATTCCCAGGTTTCAGGAATGCTGCACCATCTAGAAACCTAGTTGGCTGGTCCGATCCTATTCAGCAATCTCCCTTGTTGGATGATACGGAAATCATGAGCGTTAAGGAAGCAGAGGGAGTTTCAAGGGAACATTCGCCTGGGTTTGATGTACTTGTCGATGACAATGTAATGAAAGAATCAGATTACTATGCCGACGAAGATAGATATGGGATTTCGGGTGAAAAAATGGAAGGAATGGATATGATCGTGGGGGTTCTGAAGATTATGTTGATATTGATGATGATAGCTATCAAGATCGATATGCTTGGGAGCAGCACAGAGCTTCATCTGAGAGGCAGCGTTATGCCGGAAATGATAGCCATGTTGAAGTTCATGAATCTGATCTAAGGCATCGATTGTCAAAGCATAAGAAGCCTAATGGATTGAGATCTGTTGTTAGTCGAGAAAACACGATCGTTATGCATGTCCAAGACTGATTGGGTCCACATGGAGACGCCCTCCTCAGTAGTCGCCTTCGAGGTAGAATAAGATTCCCAGAAGATCCTCGTCTCCAAGCAACGTTGATATAACGAGGGTTAGAACGGGCATCACATCTCAACTGGGGAGGATCCAAGAAAAAAGTAGAGGAAGGTTCGAAAATTCTTACAAAGATGGCGGGAAAAACAATAGAGATGCAGATTTACGGAGGAGACACAATGTTAGGGATGACAACAAACCTCTTGGTAAGAGAAAATTTTCTTCGGTGATCGAAGGCCACCAACAAAGACCCAATAGCCTCAAATTTGATGGGCCCAAATAACTAGATGAGATTCTGAAACGTAAGAGAGGGGAAGCAAATGGAGCCAAAACTATCAAAAGCAGCGTAGTCATCAGAGGTAATGTTCATGAAGATGTTGATTCTTCGACATATAAAGAGGTCAGCGAAGATGCACCACAATCCCTCACTAGTATGACTGAAGAAGTTAAACAGCATATTGTAGAAACAGCAGATTTTGACACCGAAGAAGCTAATGATTTTGAGCAAACGAGCGAAGAAGATGAGTACTGCGATGGCGAGAATGGAGATGGTGTGGAAGAATACGTTGATGATGATGACGATGATTTTTCTAGCAAGATGAGTTTGATTCACAACTCTTTAGGCGTTAAAGATTCTTAATCTTAGGTACTAATTATAGTTCGACTCTGTCTTTTTTGTTCTTGGTCTTGGTTAATCTCATTAATTTGTTCGTTAGTTTTTCAATTCAGCATATCATCTTTCACCAGCAATGATTCAGCCAACAGAAGAAGTCATTATTTCCTTTTTCCCTATTTATGTAATGATGTATTCAAAATCGAAAAGAAAGAATTGTGTTTGGTCCGCGGAATTCGACGCGCAAAAGCAAAGAAAAGTGTGGTAATACACATTGAATTGGACATTACGCTTTGCGGGTCATACCATTTCACTTTTTCTTTTATTTTCCATGTCAAAATTCGTAAACCAAACGGAGCCAAAACGGAATGAAGTACAAGCATATGTACAATGTATGCGCTCAATTATTTTGTTTTTTGGTTATGCAACGAAATTTTCTCTATTTCATATGGTCATTTGGTAAATAGCGAAGGACAGTACAATAATGTGCATTTTGAAAATGGTTATTGGGATTCGCAATCGCCCCCACAACACTAAACAATTATCTTGCATAAAGAAAGTAAATAAGTAATTGATCCGTGCACCCATAATTGCATTCAACATTTTCATGTATAGAAATATCTTTTACCTTATTTAGTGTAGATGTAAGTGGCCCTACTATAATATTTCCTAACAAATGTCATCGTGTTTTAATCCATTTAAATTCATTGATTATTATGTAGTCTTTGGGGACTTGAGAGGACAGAAGCGATGGTGAAGTTACGTTAAAACCATGATCGTCACGCAGCAATAAGTGAGCTCCAAATTTGCTGCCAATTAAATTTAGTGTGGGGAAATTACCTCCTTGAAAAAATCTTACATTTTATCTGAAATATTTATTTATGTTACAAACCAAATGAATGAGTAATAGAACACTAATAGCAGCAGTCTAGCTATAGATACAGCATGCTAATTATCCAGAAGTGGGTTTCTTTCTTTTTTTTTTTTTGGAGATGTTCAATAATGAGTAATGCAGTGTTGACTATTTTTACAAGCCACAAATATCAGAATTAATTAGCAATTTTCGCGCGAATGATTTATTTAGTAGCAGTAAATAAATGGTATTAGGAGAATAATAAAATATATATAAAACTAATCACCACCACTTATAAAATCCACAATAACCACCATTGCTTCTCTGTATTCGTCTCTCTCTCTCTCTCTCTCTCTCTCTCTCTCTCCGTTAATCAAATAAACCCACAGCTCACTGAGAACGTAGAATAGAAAGGGAAGAAAACTCTTTTATCATCGCCAAAACCCTCAAATGTTTCTCACACAATCAAAGAGCTACGACTGCGATATTTCTTAATTCGTAGCTGCGCATACCTTTTAATCATTGAAGCAATAATTCAAGATGGCGGAGGAATCAAGCACGGGGTTTAACAGCCTTGGCCATCAAAAGGGTATAGTGTTCAACTCCATGAAGAATAAGAATTCCGTTTCCAGTGACTGCGACATGACATCGATGGGTAATTACTACAATTCCCCTGCTGGGAGCTTGAATTCGAGCCCCATGGAGCCTCCACAGACGAGCCTCGGACTGAAGCACGACACCGGGTTGGCTGTTGAGTGGTCGGTTGAAGAACAGTACAAGCTAGAAGAGGATCTTGCCAAGTAGGTATCCTTTTTGTTATTTGATTTTCGGAAAATAAGATCACTTTTTTTTTTTTTAAATTACTAATTGGGATTTTGTAAGTGTTGAATCGTCTTTTTCCCTCGGTTTGGGAATTGCACTATTCGATGGTTGAGGTGAAATGAGTGTTGAGTGCGTACTTTATTGCATGCAATTCTGCAGATGTGATTATTGCCCTTTGTA
This sequence comes from Craterostigma plantagineum, assembly GCA_027422505.1. Classification (NCBI taxonomy): domain Eukaryota; kingdom Viridiplantae; phylum Streptophyta; class Magnoliopsida; order Lamiales; family Linderniaceae; genus Craterostigma; species Craterostigma plantagineum. The sequence continues at coordinate 7,697,354 of JAPQWV010000015.1, forward strand.
CTCTTGTCTTTTTCTTCGATGTGCATATGCTTTTTGAATGATAAGGTAAAAGGAAGAAAGATTATGGATGAGTGTACAAAATATGCTATGAGAGTTGTGTTTTGACATGTATGGGCGATGGGGAGTATTTTAAGCTGTTTTGCTGAATTTAGTCGGTAGTGATATGAACATGCCCGAAGCTTGAGTACTTTGGTCGTAATTTTAGTTTGTGTCTGTGAACACATAGCTGTTAAATGTTTGGTACTTTCGTCCAAAGTTTATGTTGTCTTGAGTTACCTCGAATATGTCTCTTCTGGGAATCCTTAGGGCAGAACTAACATTGCCTTGCTCCGATAATGATATATAGATATGCAAATGAACCCAATATTGTGCGTTATATCAAGATTGCGGCTTCACTCCATGAAAAAACTGTACGAGATGTTGCTCTTCGATGTCGATGGATGACGGTAAGTCGATGATCCTCTCATAGCAATTTTTCGTCAAGACTGCATACTTTCAATAAAATTGCAATTTCTTTTTGTCTGACTTGGCATGGTACTTGATTTGTTTATTATGTATCGTTGTTATTAGAGAAAGCGAAGGAAACAGGACGATTTGAGCATACCGAGAAGAAAGGCTAAGGATGGGAAGGTAATTTCTATTATCTTAGTTTTGCTCATTCGATTTATTGTCATTATCTGGTTTTTCGACTTCATTCTCTGTGGTAAAAGGTCAAATACTTCTGAAGTCTGACTAAATCCGTTACTTCTTTTTGCCAGGAAAAATTAGCAGAGCCTTACGTGATGAGGAACGTGTCTTCACCTTTGTCGCTGCCCAGAATTCCATATTCTTTAAATTCAGACCAGCACAGTCATGGTATTTTATCATCTTGCATACATATTTGTAAACTTGTTACAAACGTTCGCTAATGGGCTCCTTATATTGTTTGATTACTCGCCGTTGTCTTTCTTAAAATGAAATGTTAGAAATCACGTCAGATAAAGTTGCCCATTTTGGAATTCATGCAATATGGAACTTTTTTGCAGTAATAATCTGAATTTGCCTACTCTTTGAAGTTTGAACTTTCTGAAGTCGCTATTCAAGACAGTCTTCTATGTATTTTCAGTATTGAGTGGAACCGCGAGACATCTTTTGGAAGAAAATAATCAGGCTCTTGGTCAAATTTCTGCAAATCTTTCGACCCTCAAGGTAAGGCGTGAAGCCACAATATTTTTTTTTCATTTCTCTAACCAATACCAAGAATTGTATTTCCTCTATAATGTTGCGCCGTTTTAGCATGTATAACACCCATTTAAATATTTGTATGTTGCTCAGCAAGTATTGAAAATAAGCTCAACATATAACTTTGCAAGCATCTTGAAATCCTTATGCAGCTGCAGCAGAACATTGACCTCTTTTTTCGAACAAGGAACAACATAACAACAATTTTGACTGGGTATGTTGCTCAAATTGTTCTATCAGCTAGATTTTTTCCTATCATCTTCTTCTGTTTTTCACTGTAGAGGGTTTTTTGGTTTGTTTCTGCAGCATGAAAAACACTCCTGGGATTATGAGTCGAATGCCGCCCCTGCCCGTGTTCTTAAACAAGGAACTGGCAAATAGTATATTTCCATGTCCTTCGCAGGTATTTGGTATTTAATGAAATCAACAATGTCTTTATTTGGTTGCTTGAGCTTAATTTGTTGCAGCCTATGATCTTTTAATCAACGCCTTAAATTGTTGCTTAATAAGCTTTCAGTTTAGCATTTATAATATCTTTATTCTGTTGCAGCCTATGATCTTCAAATCCTCTGGTTTGGTACCGCCGAAGCAGGAACCGGGAATTTGATCGAAAATTCGTTAACTTCTTTGGGATAAGATAACACCGTGAGCGTAAAGGTTCAAGAAAAAAATTAGCTCGATTCGTACGCCGACTTGTTTGCTAGATTGGGGCAAAAAAGTGAAAGAAAGAAGCAGCAATGAGTTAGCTGATTAACTGTAGATGACACAATAAACTCAACTCTCATCTGTGTATCAGTTGAAGAAGAAGAGAGATCAAATGCCATTTTGATTATGTATACTTATTGTATCAGAAAATACACAACAAAACAGATGAAAACGCAATCATCAAATAATTTGCTCAGAGGCTCGCTCGTCCCTCGGCAGGCTCACCACTGTATCTGACCATCTCCCCGGTGAACGATCTCTAACCATCCTCAAAACGTCCTTCATTGACGGCCTATTCTCAGGCAAGGAAGAGACGCACTGCGTAGCAACATTAGCCAGAAAGTTTAGCGACCCATCGCCCGTTTCGTCGCCCGGGTCGGTTTCCTCTTCACCGACCGACCCGCTCGACCCGTATTCTTGAACCATGTCTTGAAAGGGCGTTTTCCCGTTGAGGATTTCGAGCAGTAAGACTCCGTAGCTGTAGACGTCGTCGGCTTGTTGGGAGATCGGTGTTCTTGGGTCTTGGCACTCTTCGGGGTCTTCGCGGGTTTGCGGGTTTCTTAACGGGTTTAAGCCGTAGTCCGTCAGGCAAGATTCGAAGTCCGAGTCGAGTAGGACGTTGGTGGACTTTAGGTTCCCGTGGGTTAGGCTCGGGTCTTGGTGTATGTAGGCGAGGGCCATGGCTATGTCTTCGGCGATTTTGAGGCACGACGTCCAGTGAAGGGGCTTCGAGCCGCCGCCCGAGCCCCGAGGCCCTGTATGTGTAAGAACAAGCGTTGAGTCGATCGTTGGTAATGATCGAGCTATATAACTTGGACTGTCAGCTGGTATAAAATGAAACTGCCGGAAATATAATATATAAAATTTCAAAAACAAATATTGCGTGTAAGTGATGGTTTAACATGGTGTCAGAGCTTGGTGACTAAAGAGGTTAGAATCCTCACGGCCATCCGTGTAAGAAAATTACGCGTATGAGACTGGATAAGAAATAAGTCTAGACGTAGGGTCCGTCCTGGAATTATCATATATAAAGGTAAAAAAAATGCCTACAAGCTAAGGTTTTAGGTGAATTGGTCGTTCAGCAGAGAACCACCGAAATGCAACATGATAAAGTTACAAGCAAAGTCGAAATGAGATCTTACAGTGAACGAGGGAGAACAGGCTACGGTTGGGGTAATAATCGTACACGAGTAGCCGTTCTTCCTTAAGCTGAAAGTAAGCTCTGAGTGGCACCAAATTAGGATGCCTCAACTTCCCGAGAATGTCGACGCGCCCTTCGTACTCTTCGATCGAAGGGTACGTCGAATCCCTCAACCTCTTAACAGTTACCACGCAACCGTTTTCCAACACTGCTTTGTACGTACTCCCAACAGTCCCCCGCCCTAAAGTCTCGGCCGAGGCTTTCAACGGATCGCCCAGACTATATCCCGTCGGTCGATCTTCCTCGGGCCCCACGAACACCAACCTGCCGAGCCCATCTCCTTGTTTAATGTCTTCGCCTTTTTGAGTATTAGGGCTTGTCTCGGGCCCACCTCGCTTGTCGGGCTTTTTGAGACGGGCGAGGAAGAGAACTACCGAAATGCATAACAACCCTAATCCACCGAGGGTCGTCGGGAGTATGATCTTCAGAAGCTTTTCGGCTCTTTTTCGACGGTCTAAAAAACCCTCGTTAGGGTCTATAGGATACGCCGGGCTATTATTATTACTACATGGGATTCTAATCTTTTCGCCGCATAGGCGAACGTTCCCTACGAACGACGATTCATCGAACCTATCCATCGAAGGAGTCGAAGGGATTTCGCCGGAGAGGAAGTTGTTAGAGACGTTGAAGAACCTCATTGTGCTCTGATCGAAGGGCGGGATTGTCCCCGTCAGGCGATTGTCTTGCAAGAAAACGACGTACAATCTGCTTAAATCGACGAGTGCTCGAGGGATTTGCCCGGATAATTTGTTCCCAGAAAGGACGACAGTCTTCAGGCGACGAATCGAGGAGAGGCTCGCCGGAATTTCGCCTGAGAAATCGTTGTCGTTGAGGAAGAGCGACTTGAGTTTCGTTAGGTTCGCGAGGTCTGGGATTCGCCCGACGAGGGAGTTTTCCTTGAAGCTAAGAACCCTAATTTGATCCAATCGATTGAGGGCTGAACTTTCTAGTGTGCCGCTTAGGTTTAGCCTTTCGAGCACGAGCTTTGTGATTCTTCCATGGATGCATTCCTTAACTCCTTGCCATTCGCAGACGTTACTTCTCCCCCATTGAAGGACATTCGAAGGGTCTAAAGAAGGTTTTAGGGCCAAAAGTGCCTCTGCGTCGCCTGATCTTACCAGTGGCAGTGTTGTAATGAACAGATATACGATGATGATCAATGCTGTAATGGCTTTCGTCCTATCCATTGATGATGAGCTCAATCAACAAGCAATGGAGCAACCAACCATTAATTGGCTCTCTCTCTCTCTCTCTCTCTCTCTCTGCGTGTCAATCTCTGTCTCTGCATATTTCAAGAACAGAGGGGAAGGATCGTCGTCAACGTTAAGCATCTGACTAAACTAAAACATACCTTTCAAAGGGAGAAAATGCTTTTGTGTCTTTTGCTTAAAGATAACTTCTACTGCTACTCATAGAGAGCTATGCTTCCTCTGCTCTAAGCGAACACCATGCGAGTGAGATTCATGGGACCAAATAAGAAGTTGAAAAGTGAAAAGCAGAAGAGTAACGTCATTTTCTACACTTCATTTATTTGACCCATTGAGACTAAAACAAGAAAAGGAAAGAGAAGAGAGCCATTTATTGAAGCATTCTCATTTGTCTTCTATGTTGTGAGCTCTGTGCTAAATCATTCAACTCTCTCTCTCTCTCTCTCTCTCTCTCTCTCTACTGATATTAGTAATATTATGAGATTCTTTGAATTATTACTCCATGAGCATTAACGGATAGGGCTACAGCAGATGAGCATCTTGAAACAGATCATGAAACGTTACAAGCAAAAACCTTCTCCCACAAAGCAACAAATGCCAAATCACAATCAAAAGCGTACAACGACAAAGCTCTCCTTGCTTGGTAATAATTGGACATCAATTATATTTATGTAGTGTTCCTTTTAAGGCAAATCTCATTCATTCAATATAATAGGAATGCAACATTCTCCTAATGGCTAATCATCATGGTATAATTACATTTCTGGCAAGTTGCTCCATATCTTTTTCCGTTGACATGAACGACGATGATCTTTTGATATATTGTAATGAAGTAGGTGATGGGGTGTCCCACATTTGAAGTTTTTAATAGCAAAACTATTGTAAAAGATTTTAGAAGATCCCCACACATCGCATTTCATCACATTATATTCATCGTTTCAACTTTCTATATATTACTCTGAGAAAAAGAAAAAAGAAAGCCAAACAGAGAGTTGAAGATTTTACAATGCTGTATATTATCGCACCTAAACTATATTCGATAACTGATTCCCAGGTTTTCACCTTACTGTCTATAAGCATTAATTTTCTTGCACTTGAATCCATATGATGAGCACAGCCCACATCCAAAAAAAACCCCGAAATTCTTACCTTAATCAACGGCGTCGAAAAAAGCTCACTGAATGGGATGATACTGTGTTACGCCGCGTTTTGGGGGAAGTTTCCTAAGTATGAAGAGGACTAGGGAAGATGGCAAGATCTCAACTAACTGCAAAAAAAAATGACTTACTATTATCACGCTTTCTTCTTTCATTCAAGTACTAAAACGGAGAGTAACGATATGCTTTCTATGATTCAAAATGGCAATCAAGAAAGTTACGATAAGATAAGAACCTAACATAGAAACTTAAAGAGGGAAATAACGATATGGAAAATGGATACCAACCAGGTAATAAATTAGGTTTAGGACGGGATGGTCCAAAACGTCCAAATCTGCGTCTGGGTCGAATGCATCGAAGCACATCTGTGAAAAAATTATCAGAAATAAAAAGCTGACTCAATATATAAATAAATCAAAATCTCATAGTCTATTAAACAAGGGAAGGACTTGTCTTACCATGATACATCTTATAAGGAAACAAGCGAAACATATTGTTGCCACATAGCCAACCTGAGAAAAGCACAAGAAAAACAACGTAAAAGAAAGAAAATAAAAAGAAAGGAAATATAAAGATTGCTATTAAATTAATCTCATATACCTCCTGGAGCTTCTTGCGACGACCCCTCGACTCCACGGGGAAACGTTGTAGCATCAAGAATAGCCTACATAGGAAGTAGCGTAAAATTCAAAAATGAAAATCAATTCAAAAACCGAAAGATTGATCATGAATTGTGTTACTTCTTAAGTACCTTCCACCGTACAAAAGAAAACCCACGGCTGCAAATAAAGAAACACCTGCAAGTGCGTAGCTTTATATTTAGCATCGTGGAACGGTTAAGACAACAGAGGTATATATGTGTGTATATATTTCAGACAGATTTTTAACCTGCAAAGAACATTCTTGAGAGGATGATGACAACACGGGTTGGCTTCAACAACATAGTCAACCACAGAACTAACTGCAGCAAACAGAATAGAAGTTTATTCAACGGTTGAGAACATATTCGTTCAAGTAATCGAAATTATTCCCCAACATGGCTAAATGGGGTTCACCTGAATCCCATAGACAACACCGTTGACTATATAAAAGCTAGGCCTCAACCCACCCGTTGGTATAGCACGGGCCTAACTCAATGCAAGCAAGATTTAGTAAGTTATTACCAAAACTACGAGTTCAAATGCGTAACTCAATAAGCATCTCTGCATAAAAACCTGGTAATAAATCTCCGCCCAGAAGAGTACGAGCAATGCATACGTCGTGAAAAATACAAGGCTTGGCAAATCAAGCAAGACGTGCTGAAGGATCTGTTTTGATGTTTGAACATTGTTAATGTTGAGTGTTCAACATCGGCAATGTTGGGGTAACATTCTAGCCAACATTTGTTGGTCAAGAATGTTCCCTTCCTAGGTTTTATCTTTCATGCCCAAAACTAACTCTATTGCTGACGTGGTATTTTACTAGACTTATGCAGGTCTTGGATAAGGTAAAGAACAGTTCAAATCGCATCGAAGTGAGTGTGGAGCGAAAATAGGAAGAGTGCTTACTAAAGATAGGATGTCTTGGAGCTAAAGCAAAGACCGAGCACTTGGAGTGACCAAGTCGGCTCCCAACGGACACTAACGGTCATAACACTCTTAGTGGACGTTAGTGGACGTTGAGGGAGGTTGCTAAGTCGTTTGGACAAGTCCTTCACGAGTTGAAGACATATATAAGGCGAAGGACTTCACCATTTCAAGACACGACTTAGACAACGAACACTGAGCGAGAGTGAGAGCTTCTCTGAGCGAGAGTTATTCCTTGAAAGAGTTTTTCTTTTTGATCTAGCTTGTTAGGTTTTAGAATCGTGCGTGGTTCCTTCCTTTTGCTAGATTTCTTTTAACTATCTTTTTCGATAGTTTGTAATCCATCGTTTTAGTGGATTATTTTGCCGCAAGGCTCGCAGCAAGTTATTTGACTTGCTGCACAAAATTAGCTCTTGTGTTCGTGTTCTTTTATCATTAAGTTCGTTCTTTTCCGCTGTGCATTTACAAGTGAGTTGGAGTGTTAGCCTAACATCGCATCCAACATCAGCATATTACGAAGTGTTTTACATCCATTGTTTACGGGGCCACCTTCAAAGTGGTATCAGAGCCAACGCTTGACGTTACTAAGCGCTTAACATCCTCTACAATGGATATTACCAGTTCAAACAATGTCGGCAAAGTACCTGCCCTAGACGGCACCAACTACGCATACTGGAAAATTCGTGTTCGTCAGTGCACAAGTCAATTGATGTGCGAGCATGGGAAGCAGTACTCCACGGGTATACCCCTCCAAGGACAGAACCTGATGCAGATGGAGAAAGCGTTGACAAGCCGGTCGAAGAATGGACGGTGCCTGAACGAAGCGCGGCTGAATATAATGATATGGCACTCAACGCCATCTTCTCCACAGTGGACATCTTCATGTTTAAGATAATCCAGAATTGTACAACGGCTAAGACTGCGTGGGATCTGCTCCAGAGGTACTGTGAAGGTGACACAACTGTGCGAGAAACCAAGCTACGCCTCCTCCATAGTCAATTCGAGAACATCAGAATGAAAGAAGACGAGGACATCACGACGTACTTTGGAAAACTCTTGACGATATCCAGCGAGTGTGCCAGCCTTGGAGAGGCTATAACTAACAAGGCATTAAATTCTAAAGCTATTCGTACACTAACTGAAAAATTTAATGTGAAGGTATCGGCAATTGAGGAATCGCACAACCTAGCCACCATGGACTTCAACGTCTTGATGAACATCCTGAAGAATTTTGAAACCAATCTTGAAGTCCAAAAGAGGGCCGCTCGCGGAAAGAGTCTTGCACTGGTCACTCAGCCATCCAAGGATCCGATCGAGGTTGATCCCAGTAACGAAGAGGACCTAGCCATGGTCGTAAAGAAATTTGCGAAGTTTTTCAAGAAGAAGAATGTTGTGCAGAATGTTGGCCCAACATTCAGAAAAGGCCAGAATGCCAAAGCTGAACCATCTTCAGCACCTCCGTACCCTAAGCGAAAGTCTGCTGGGAAGCTAGACGGAAAATCGAAAAGAACATCAACTATGAGGCAATCAGATGCTTTGAATGCCAAGGCTGGGGTCATTTTGCCAACGAATGTGCAAACACTCTTCGCAAACATGGAAAGGCCATGTGGATTGACCTGTCAGACGACGAAGATGACGATGAAGAGCCTAAGCAATCATCCGTAATCATCCTATCCTTTTCAGATGACGAAGATGAAGAAGATAATCATATCGGCCTCACTGCGGTAACTGATGTTGAGTCAACATCTGGCTCAACATCTGCAAAACATATTATTTTTGATTATGATGATTCAAACTGTCTTGATGGTAGTCTGAGTTGTGATACAGAACCTGAGACAGGAAGTTGTGAAGAAGCCTTGAAGCTGTTAACCACGCACTATGAAATTGAAAAGGCCAATAATCTACAACTTCAAGCCGCGGTGAAATTGTTGGTCGATGAAAATGAGAAAAACGAAAAGATTATTGAAGGCTTAATGGATGGCTTGAACAAGTTGGAAGCCGCACTTACACGCAAGGACAGGGAGATCGACACGCTTCAAAAGCGAGTCAATCAGGCCGAGGAAACGTTTACTAAGTTGAACAAGGGTAAATCTACCCTTGAAGAGGTATTGTCTCTTGGTATTTATGATAAGCAAGGTCTAGGTTTTAATGCTCAGCCTGCATGCGATAGTACAAAACCCGTGTCTCATGATCAGCCTAAGATTGTTTTTGTTAAAGCTCAATCTAGTAATGTCGAAGCCGAAGTAGTGAAGCCTAAGGATAGTCCCAAGCATGTGACCCAGAAAAATAATGATAAATCATTTCTGTGTGATCATTGTAAGAAGTTAGGTCATTTGAAGTCATACTGTTGGAAATTGAAGAGAGAGATTTCTGCAAAGAAATCGATGTCGGCTGAAATGTCATCCAACATATCTGTCAACATTGAGAAATCAGTGTTGAAAAATGTGTCTGGAAAAAGCTCAGCTGGCTCATCTTCGAATTCCAGCAATAAGAATATGGTTAAGTCTTCTAAGAAAGCTTGGATCTCGAAATCAGGTCCTAAATGTCTACTTGTGTACACCTCTTTGCGAGCTAATGTGACAGGTTCATGGTACTTTGATAGCGGGTGTTCCCGACATATGACGGGTACCAAAGAATATCTCAGTGAGTATACACCCTTAAGAAGTGGATCTGTGACTTTCGGGGGTGGTTCTAAAGGTCGAATTCTTGGCCGAGGCAGACTTAATGTCCCTGACTTTCCCAAGCTAAGCAACGTTCTTCATGTTGACGGGCTTGTTGCAAATTTGATAAGCATAAGCCAGCTGTGTGATGATGACCTCGAGGTAAGGTTTAACAAGGAGTGCTGTGAAGTCTTTAACCAAGATTCTATTTTAGTGATGGCAGGTAAAAGATCTAGCGACAATTGCTACCTAGTTGGTGACAAATCTGGTGTGAAGGACGTGTGTCAACTATCAAAAGCCGAGGACGATGTTACTCTTTGGCATAACAAGTTAGGTCACGTCAACTACAGAACATTGGAGCAACTTATCAAACATGAAGCAATCAGAGGGATTCCGAAGCTTAAGGAGTTTGGTAAGGTAGTATGTGAGTCGTGCTTGAAGGGTAAGCAAACACATGTTAGTCACAATGTTGACCAACATGCTGCCCAACATTTTAACACTGCTCACTGTTTTCAATTAATTCACATGGATTTGATGGGTCCTATGGAAGTAGATAGTATAGGAGGTAAGAAATATGCTTATGTGCTCGTGGATGACTTTTCTAGATATGCTTGGATTTTCTTTCTTAAGGAAAAATCGGAATCGTTCGACTTCTTTAAGAATTTCTGTGCTATGATCAGGAACAATTTTAGTGCTACCATTTTTCGTATTAGGTCAGATCATGGTAGAGAATTTGAAAATCAGTATTTTGATGAGTATTGCGAGAAGAAAGGCATTGTACATGAGTATTCTTCGCCTAAGACACCCCAACAAAACGGGGTGGCCGAAAGGAAGAATAGGACTTTACAAGAGATGGCACGTGTTATGTTATTATCTAAGAATGTTTCTAAACGTTTTTGGGCTGAAGCATTGCACACGGCATGTCACATTTCGAATCGAGTGTTCTTTAGACATGGTACGAAGAAAACCTCGTATGAGTTACTGAATGGTAAAAAGCCTACTGTTAAATATTTTCATGTGTTTGGTTGTTTTTGTTACATGCTGAATGATCGGGAATATTTGACAAAGTTTGATTCGAAAAGTGATAAATGTATTTTCCTAGGTTACTCGTCAAATAGTCGTGCCTACTGTGTTTATAATTTGCGCTTGAAATCAGTTCAAGAATCAGTGAATGTTGTGTTTGACGATGCTACTGATCTTAGCAATATGCCTCCTCAAGTGGATGTTTCAGATATTATACAAGCTGTCAAGGAACCAGAGGAGCCTGCGGATGTCAATGTTGAGCCAACATTGGACTCAACATCTGAGCCAGAACAGAACGATGACGCTGATCCCAGTGAAGTATGACGTGATCCGCCAGCTAAGATTCGGAAAGATCATCCCACTGATCTTGTCATTGGAGATGTGAACGAAGGAAGAAAAACAAGAAACAAGCCACGCAAAGACTACAAATCGATGGTAAGAAACGTATGCATGAACTCGGTATACGCTGAGGTACGCTTTAATTGTTTTGTTTCTGCGATTGAACCGAAAAATGTGCATGAAGCTCTTAAGGATAATTACTGGATTAATGCAATGCAAGAAGAACTCTTACAGTTCGATAAAAACCAGGTTTGGATCTTAGTCCCACGGCCAAATGACATTAATGTCATAGGCACGAAGTGGATTTTTAAGAACAAGTCTGATGAATCTGGGAGGGTTGTTAGAAACAAAGCACGTTTAGTGGCTCAGGGTTATACTCAGGTTGAAGGCATAGATTTTGATGAGACGTTTGCTCCGGTTGCTAGGTTAGAATCAATAAGACTTTTGTTAGCTATAGCATGTTGGCTTAACATCACATTACATCAAATGGATGTTAAGGGTGCGTTTTTGAATGGGTATATTGATAAGGAAATTTATGTCGAACAGCCAAAAGGGTTCGAATATCCCCACTATCCTAACCATGTTTTTAAGCTGCAGAAGGCTTTATATGGATTAAAGCAAGCGCCTCGAGCTTGGTATGCAAGGTTAGCAACGTTTTTGCTTGAGTTCGGTTTCACACGAGGTGAGGCAGACCGCACCCTTTTTGTTAAACGAGTCGGGTCTGACCTTTTGATAGCTCAAGTCTATGTTGATGATATTGTCTTTGGATCGAGCTCACAATCTATGTTAGATCAGTTTGTGCAGGCGATGAACACCACATTTGAGATGAGTATGATCGGCGAGTTAACTTACTTTTTAGGTTTGCAGATTAAGCAAAGGAGCGACGGGATCTTTATGTCCCAAGAGAAATACGCTAGAAACACTGTGAAGAAGTTCGGGCTGGACACTGCAAAGGTAATGAAAACGCCCATGGGGACATCGCAGAAGGTAAGTAAAGACAATGTTGGGCCTAATGTTGACCCAACATTGTACCGCTCTATGATTGGTAGTTTGTTGTACTTATCTGCGAGCAGACCTGATATCATGTATAGTGTTTGCGTATGTGCTAGATATCAATCTGAACCTAAGGTTTCTCATCTTAATGCGGTTAAGCGTATACTTCGTTATGTGAGTGGATCGTATAGCCTTGGATTATGGTTCTCCAAAGATACTACTTTAAGTCTTGTAGGATACAGCGATGCTGACTGGGCAGGTGACGAAGATGATCGCAAGAGTACAAGTGGTGGCTGCTTCTTCTTAGGTAACAATCTGGTTGCATGGTATAGTAAAAAGCAAAATTGCGTGTCATTATCTACTGCCGAGTCCGAGTACGTAGCTGCGGGTAGTTGTTGTACCCAATTGATGTGGTTAAATAGCATGTTGTGTGACTATGGTTTAGAATGCAAATCCGTTCTCATGTATTGTGATAACCTTAGTGCCATCAACATCTCTAGGAACCCTATTCAACACTCACGTACGAAGCATATTGACATTAGGCATCACTTTCTAAGAGACATGGTCGAAAAAGAGCTAGTGCATATTGAGCATATAGACACTAAGAATCAGTTGGCAGACATTTTCACGAAAGCTTTGGATTCTGAAAGGTTCTCGGACCTGAAGAAATCCATAGGTTTGCACATGTTAGTCTGAATGTTGGTCCAACATTTGGATCAACATAGCATATGTCGAATTTGATGGTTACTGCATTGATGTTTGGTGAGATATTCTGTTCGGTTTTCCTGTGAAATGACTTGATTTTTCTTGATTGGTCCCTAGATTAACCCAATCCCTCTTTAAAGGCTCTTGGTAACACGTCCTTAGGTACACGGCATTCGCTGTGACGATGTACTTATTGCGACATAAAACCAATCCTTATTTGTTATAAGCATGCTCATAAACTCTCGGCTAGATACAGGTTTTTGGTAATAAGATTCCTTAGGTACACGGCATTCGCGGTGACGATGTACACTATGCGACAAATGGCCTAACCTTGAGGTTGAGGGTATAAGGGCAGTGCATAAATTTTCTGGATATTTGAGGTGAGAGGGTAGAAATTAAGGGGACTGATTTTGAGAAGAATCGAGCAGATAAGTCTAGGATTACTGAATCAGGATGTTGAGTCAAATGTTAGGGCAACATATGTGACTGTCAGTTTGATATTGCTACATTTTGTGCTTTCCTTTTATTTGTGTCTGTCTTTTGTACTGCTTTTGTTAGTCTTTTGTGTCTACGTTATAAGTCTCTCAGGGTTGCATTAGTTACCTCGAAGAACAGCTCATTACACTTGTCTCTATGTGCTCATCGAAGTCGCTAATTCGGTCAGTGTTTCTTGACTCTATCTTGACTTCTGACTTAGTTTTCTTTTGGTGAATCATGTCTCTAAGTGCTCCGTTAAACACTCATGACTTGGTTTTCAAGTAGTCTTTAAGATGTTCGAATAAGGTTGTGGATGTAGTTTATTTTAATCAGTTATTTAAATGTGTCTAAACGGTTATTTTTCTATTCCACTTAATCCATTATCTGCTATTTTTTTGAGTAGTGTAGTGTGTGGAAGTAACCGTTGTAAGCTAGCATATATGACGTGATTTGACTGATTAAATTTTAATTCACAAACCCTAACTCTCACTTCGATTTCATCTCTTCCAAAGCTCCTCTCTGTTTTTCAGCGAATCTTCACAATTCTCTTCCCAAAATTGATCGATTTGTACTCTCAAAATGTCGAATTCACCAAGAAATGCAGAAACCCGCGATGTCAGCCCAACATTGAGCGAGACCGTACTCAATGTCGCCCCTATTCGGATGATTCCAGCGCCGGTCTTCAACTTCGCTGATGTACCGTTCGGATCTTCAGCGTCGCAACCACGGCCGGTTCAGACGACTCCAGTCGGCGGCGCAATCAACGTTCCAGCACCTGCTTCGTCAAGCCCTGTTTCTGCGCCCAAATCCGCGAAGAAAACTGCCAAGAAGCCTACGAAGGAGAAGAAGATAGTGCCCAAGCCTCAACCACCCAAAGCTGTTCCAAAGACGCGCCAGAGCAATCGTCTCAAACAAGCTCGGATTTCAAAGGGCCCCAAATCGACTGCAGACAAACCAATTACCGTTTCAAGCTCATCGTCGGAGTGGGAAACCGACACCTCAGACGAAGAGCCCCCTCAGATGGCTACTGAGCACCCTGTTCAGGGGGAGGCTAGCTCGGCCAAAGCACCGAGTCCGACGCAAGCAAAAACAGCCTCTTCGTCAAGTAAGTCCACTGACGACATCATCGATAGTACTACCTATGCTCAGGTGGAGACTACGGCGATGAGTCCAGGGGGAGGTCAGCCTTCTATGGATTCAACCTCGTCAACCTCTGCCAATGAAGAAGATGATGAGTTTGGCGCGAATGAAACTCTAGCTGCTTGGAAGAAAAAGCTGAACAAACGAGAAGGGAAGAGGCCAATGGACTCTGAGGAAAAGCCATCTAAGAGGGCACGTCTATCAGAGTCGTCTCAGGAAGCAAGCCGCAGTCACACTCCGTCACAAGATTCCAGTGACAATGAAGATGTTGATGACGATGTTGACCCAACATCCGAGTCAGATTACGAGAGTCCACTGCCAAGGGGCAAATTCTACTCAGACACCAACAAAGCACTGTGGCCGTCTTTCAGCCAAAGAGTACTCCGAGTGGAAAGAACGGCGGACGAAGTTAGCTTCCGCAAATATGGCGTCCTACAGTTCTTGGAGTCGAGGCGCTTTGACAAGACGGTCACGAGGTTTGGGACTTACTGTGAGACAATAGTCCGTGAGGTATATTCGAACCTTTCCCCTAAATTAAATGATCCTAGTTCTAGGAAGTATGGGAAAATATTCTTGAGGGGGAGGTTATATGATTTTACGGCTGGTTGTGTTAATGAGTTTTTGGGTACGCCTACGTGGACATGGACGAAGAGTACGATAACGATGAGGTCGTGTCGTTTCTGACTGGGGGTAGAATAAAAGAGTGGGATGGGAATTTCTCTTGCAGCTTCTTAACATCGCTTTACTCTGTGCTCTTTAAAATGGAGATTTATAATTGGTGGCCGACTGCTAATGAGACTCGAGTGGCAGAGAGTATGGCTCATATACTCTATGCGCTTGGGAAAAATCTGCCCATTAATCTGGGAGAATTGGTGTTGGATCAGCTGGCCAAGGAGGCTGAGAAAGAGTCGCCGGGAATTCTTCCCTTTCCATCCCTGATCTATGGGATGCTCCTTCGCGATGGTTTCGAGCCAACACGCAAGGATACTGTGGTGACCACTAAGATACCATATGCTGTGTCCTACATGCACCTGGCCGGGCCAAATAAGATTGTTGATCTGCCGTGGCGAGCCCCCGAGGAGAATGCTGAGCAACATGTTGAGCAACATGTTGCCTCAACATCGACTGCCAAGACTGGCTTAGATCGCCAAATTCAATGCCTGGAGGATGCCATTGCTTTTCTGACGACCCAGCTTGCTACTCTTAAGGATTTGCGTTCTTCCCAAAAAGGGGGAGAGGCAGAAGTGCCTGCGACAGCCGAAGTAGGAGATAAAGCTGAGTCAAGCAGGAGAGAAGGGGCAGAAAATTCAGGGGGAGAACAAGTGCATGAGACGGATGGCGAAACAGAAGATCAAGGGGGAGAAAGAGCGAGCTGATGAGTGAAGCTGTGTGCATGCGCATTTTTTTGCTTGTGCTTGCGTGTGCTGGTGTTTTTTTTGTGATGCTTTTTGTGACTCGTATGAACCATGTCTTTTATTTTTCTTTTGCAGATTTTCAGAACATCGTATGTACTATTCAGTAGTACTTTAGTCGTTTATCCAATTCTGATTTCGTCTAACTCTGACCGTTCTGACTTTGTTTGTCTTTGGTTGAGTTGATGTTACTTTCAGGGGGAGTTTTATGAGGAATGACTTCTGCTTTGGTTTTGGGAAGAAAGATAAAAAGGGGGAGATTGTTAATGTTGAGTGTTCAACATCGGCAATGTCGGGGTAACATTCTAGCCAACATTTGTTGGTCAAGAATGTTCCCTTCCTCGGTTTTATCTTTCATGCCCAAAACTAACTCTATTGCTGACGTGGTATTTTACTAGACTTATGCAGGTCTTGGATAAGGTAAAGAACAGTTCAAATCGCATCGAAGTGAGCGTGGAGCGAAAATAGGAAGAGTGCTTACTAAAGATAGGATGTCTTGGAGCTAAAGCAAAGACCGAGCACTTGGAGTGACCAAGTCGGCTCCCAACGGACACTAACGGTCATAACACTCTTAGTGGACGTTAGTGGACGTTGAGGGAGGTTGCTAAGTCGTTTGGACAAGTCCTTCACGAGTTGAAGACATATATAAGGCGAAGGACTTCACCATTTCAAGACACGACTTAGACAACGAACACTGAGCGAGAGTGAGAGCTTCTCTGAGCGAGAGTTATTCCTTGAAAGAGTTTTCTTTTTGATCTAGCTTGTTAGGTTTTAGAATCGTGCGTGGTTCCTTCCTTTTGCTAGATTTCTTTTAACTATCTTTTTCGATAGTTTGTAATCCATCGTTTTAGTGGATTATTTTGCCGCAAGGCTCGCAGCAAGTTATTTGACTTGCTGCACAAAATTAGCTCTTGTGTTCGTGTTCTTTTATCATTAAGTTCGTTCTTTTCCGCTGTGCATTTACAAGTGAGTTGGAGTGTTAGCCTAACATCGCATCCAACATCAGCATATTACAAAGTGTTTTACATCCATTGTTTACGGGGCCACCTTCAAACATCACGACGAAACGCAAAAACCAGACATCGAACTGAAGGAACAGAAGTACTATTTGTGAGAAAAGTACGGAATTTTTATCGACTTGCGATCATAAACAGGCGAGCATATCGAATGACAAACCTCCATTGACAAAGAAATTCAGGAAATGGAAGACCTTTTGTGTTGTCCAGCCATATTCTGGCACTCTTAATTGTATCCTCACCAATTGCACCTAAACACACAAAATCCTGTCATAATTTGATCCATTTCTATTGTAAAACCTTCCCATTAATAAAAATCCTGACATTCGAGACATAATTAATACAACTTCCCGGAACAGTAATGACGAGACAGTTTCAACATTAACTTCCATTGATCAACCTCTCTTCATGGGAGCATAGCTATTACATTCCCAAGCCATTAGAGCATCTCCAACCGAGCTGCATATCCCAAAAATTACATCAAAATGCTCCAACCGAACTTGAAATCAAAACTCAATATGCGTTTTGATCTTTCTCTCTCATCATATATACCGATATATGCGTTTGCTGCAAGTTAAATGCGTATGATATTTTGCAATTGCATTAAAGTACATTTATTTATTTTATTATTAAATCGACCTTACTCAACTCAGACACATAAAAAGCAATTATCAAATGCGGCGTTATCCATATCACGATACCCAGACACATAAAAGAGGAATTGTGGTTGATGTGACGTGACCTTCGTAATAAAGCAAAGCAAGACATAGAAAAAAGCAATACACAGACATAAGAAAGCAAAACAAGACACAGAAAAAGCAACCATTTCACGAATACATACATATTCAACAAATCAAGTCAGCACGACTATTAGAAATTAAATCGGTGCATAAATATTATTAGAATCGTAACTCATAGCATTTCAAAATTTGTAAAATATATTGATAGTATTGAAAAATTGTAAAAGTAATGTGTAGGTGAATATTACAGAAAAAGTCTTTTGAGTTTGAGAATGAGGTTAATGGTTGGAGAAGAATTACTGCATTTTGAGTTTGAGAATGCGTTTGGGTTTGAGAATGGGTTCGTCGGTTGGAGATGGTCTTAGACCATTCTTCCCCAGGGAAAAAAACATTAAGAAAATCTCTCACCATCAAACCATAAAATTTAGAGGTGCAGGTGCGAAAAAACATGCAATTGAACTTCGTGATCCGTAGGTCGAAAAAATATCCCCAAGTGACCAAATTCACTTCACTTATGTAAAGCACCCTATATTTCCTCCTCATCTATTGCATCATCTCCCATGATAAAAATCATCACATCACATTTTCCACCAAAAACTAAAAAAAATGGCCTCCATTGATATCCTCCACGACTTCTCTTCCTTGATAAGAGTACACAAAGACGGGCGAGACGAACGATTCACGGGCTTAGAAACCGTCCCCACATCCCTCGACCACGAAACTAACGTCTTATCCAACGACGTCATCATCTCAACCGACACCAACCTATCCGCCCGACTCTACATTCCCAACGACACTAAAAAAACCACAGGCAAAATTACCAAACTGCCCCTAATCGTCTACTTCCACGGCGGAGGGTTGGAATCCTCCCTTTTGTACCACAACATAGGGAATAATCCCGAAGTCTATTCTCTGCCATTCTTCTGTTACGTGGAAGCACCAACGCACCACTTGATCTATTTTCCTTTCATTTCACAAGCCATTCCTTTCTTTTTCATACTACAGTGTCAAGCGTTCTTCTTATCCATTTAACTAAAGTTGCTGTCCCATCCCTTCTCTATTGTGTTCTCTATCCAGAATCAATAAACGGTAACTATGCTGTTCCCTATTGTATTAAATCTATTTTACTTTTCTGTGTGTTAGTTATCATTAACGTGGTCTATTGCCCGTATGTATATTAAATCATTTAACTGTCCCATCTGGTATGTGTATTAAATCTATTTTACTATGCTGTCCCATCTCCTCTGGTATGTGTATTAAATCTATTTGTGTGTTTGCTCTCGTGGTCGCTTATTTGAAGACACTGCCTTGGCTACATTCCGGCCTATTTATTATCTAGAGAAAGCATAAGCCTCCATATCCTTATACAATTGATTCCAGAACAAGTGATACACTCGATAAATAAACACATTTGAAACGGACAATGTATCTCTATCTAGAGTATTTCATATTGTTTTATATATTATTATTGTATATATTATTTCTTTTAATATATGATTAATCTCAGTAAAATGTTGCACTAAGTTACTTACGGTGTACGTATGTATAATGGGGATTGTATTTAAGATCCTAACCCATCATTTTATACAGTTGAAACTCGAGATTTTTTGTTATTTTTGGTAAGTGTAGAACATTTCTTCCTTCATCCATGTCTGACGTATGACCAAATCGAGATTCACCTCTAATTCCAATCAACTAACTTTATATTTATTTAATCATGGCTATTGGCTACTTAATGGTTGTAAATATTATTTTTGTAATCATTTATTTATTATACGTATTTCACTTTAGTATGAAAAAACTAGCGTCTAATTCATTTTAAATTGCTAAAGGTTTATGAACTCATTGATAGAATTTTCTATATTATTAGTTTCACATTTCATTTTTCTTGTCTACCCTCGTACCGTTTCCTAACTCCGCCCCTATTCGTCGGATGCTCTCCATGGGCAAATAATACCATGCCATCTGGAATATGGATTAGATCATGTATGGGAAAGAATGCTAAAAGATACCTTCATGCTAAAAGAGACCTTTGCACGAAGATCTATTTTAGCATCCTTTCTCATACAAGATCTAATCCATATTACAGATGGCCTGGTATTATTTGCCCATGGAGAGCATCCGACAAATAGAGGCGGAACTAGGAAACGGTACGAGGGTTGGGAAAAAAAGGAATGCGAAATTACAATATAGAAAATTCTATCAATGAGTTCATAAACCTTTAACATTTTAAAATAAATTAGACGCTAGTTTTTTCATACCAAAGTGCGATACATATAATAAATAAATGATTACAAAAATAATATTTACAACCACTAACTAGCCATAATTAAATAAATATAATGTTAGTTGATTGGAATCAGAGGTGAATCTCGATTTGGTCATACGCCATACATGGATGAAGGAAGAAATGTTTTACACTTACCAAAAGTAACAAAAAATGTCGAGTTTCAACTGTATAAAATGATGGGTTAGGATCTAAATACAATCCCTGTTATACATACGTACATCCGTAAGTAACTTAACCACATTTTACTAATTTGATCAGATATTAAAAGAAATAATAAATACAATAATAATATATAAAACAATATGAAATACTCTAGATAGAGATACAAAGTCCGTTTCAAATGTGTTTATTTATCGAGTGCATCACGAATATGTCATCAATGAGTTTTGGAATCAATTGTATAGGGATATGGAGGCTATATGCTTTCTCTAGATGCCGGAATGTAGCCAACAGTAAGGCAGTGTCTTCAAATAAGCGACCACGAGAACAAACACACAGATAGATTTAATACACATACTAGAGGAGATGAGACAGTACAGTAAAATAGATTTAATACACATACCAGAGGAGATGGGACAACATAGTAAAATAATTTAATACACATCGAGCAATAGAGGACACAACCAACCACGAAAATGATAACTAACACACAGAAAAGTAAAGATTTAGTACAAGATGAGACAGCATAGTTACTATTCATTGATTCTGGATAAAGACACAACAGAGATTAGGGTTGGCAATGGGGCGGTGATTCGCCGTCCCCGCGGGGCCCCGAACGGGACGGGGAATCCCCGAGATTTTATGTCGACATCTATCTCCCTCTTATCTGCCATTGCTTCCTCAACTCCAACATCAGTTTCTTCAAGGCCCAGCATTATCGATGATTTCGTGATCATCTACGTTTTTCCACATTTTCCTTTCCGAGTTTCAATCTTTTTGCGATTTCTTTGTGAGTCGATTGCGTCAAATGCATAATCTCTGCTCCATGGGAGCGAGCCATTTTAATAAAATTGTCAAAAGAAAACAACCAAGAAAACAAGTACGGCATTCGAAATCTCCATGGATGAAAATCTTGGACGAGAGAAAAATCCCAGGATATAAACCGATGTCTGAGAAACCGAAACAACTGTCGTCATCCTCGTATTCTAAAAGATTCGAAACGAGCAAACATTTCTTCAAGTTTTTCGCCCACCACATCTCTATCAGGCATCAAATATCTCCCTTCTTCCTCGTTTACAATATCAGAGATAAAAGCAGTTTGAGCCTTTCGATAAATTGGCCTCCAAGTCGAAATCTTTGGAGCTTTTTTCTTCGACGGCGTTCGCCCAATCGAAGAGAGATCATCAGCGTCGAAGAAAAGCCCACGACTCTTTGCATCAAACACAAGCGTTCGCCAGACAGAATAGGCGTTACTCAGCGTCCTCTCATTCCCTACAATCCACATGCAATGCCTGCAAAGAACAAGCAAAAAAGGGGCTTATTACGATATTTTCTTGAAAGTCAACTGCAAGAAAATCTTACAACATACCGAGCTCTAGTCAGAGCAACGTTGGCCCTTTGAGGACTAGACAAGAACCCAATACTGCAACGATCGTTAGACCTAACGGTGGAGATGATGATCACGTCCTCTTCGCTGCCCTGAAAGCCATCGATAGACTTCGCATTAACTGCAAATCCATCTTTGTTTTCGTATCCTTTTTGCTTCAGTTTCTGTTGTATACAGGTGACTTGAGCAGCGTAGGGGGATATCACGCCTATACTGAGCTTCTCTTTCGAAGCTTCCCAAGCTAGTTGAAAACAAAAAAAAAGGTTAAACTGTGAATTTTTAAAGTTCAAAACCTAGGGTTACCATTAAAGAGCCTCTGAACTATCTTCATTACTACAGCAACCTCCTCCATGTTCTTAAAGCTGTGTCCCGAAGAACCTATCTCTTCTTTCCCACCTCGAACGTTGATGAACGAATACGATCCGAAAATTCTCCCTCCCACGTAATGTTTTTCGTATGTTTGGCTGAGAACATTAGGCGCATTAGATATTCTATCGCAGTAGAATTCTGAGTTTGGAAACTTGCTTATCGATGGATGCATTCTGTATTGAACGTCTAGCATGTGCTTCGAATGGCCCAACAAGCTTAGGCGCTCGAATAAGCTTCTCCCAAAGCCAGCTTCTTCAGAAAGCTGCATAAGTACAGACATAAATTCAAACCCTAAGTGAATAATGAGCTTATGATGTAAGAAAATGGATCGTTTTTACCTTGCTTTTTACAGTTGCTGGCAATTGACGTTCATCGCCGACGAGGATGACCCTTTTGACTAACGGTATTTGCAGGGCTATGATCGACTCGCACTCCTTCAGCTGAGCAGCTTCGTCTATGACTAAAACATCGAACAATCCTCCGAACATTTTGTGCAGCTTGTAAGCAGACGATGTTGTGCAAAATACCAAGGAAGCGTTCTTGAGGCAGAACTTCATAGACTTGAACCTTTTGTTAGCTGGAAAACGAAGCTTAGAAAGAGACAGACGAAGAGATTTGAGGGCAGACACGCATGGGATTCGAAGGTTTAATAACGAAGTCCCGCCATGTTGTAATAAGAAGGCGCACTCCAATTCTTCAGACATCAATAACTTTTCGATCGATGAAACTAAAGACAGCGTCTTTGCAATGCTTCTTACATTATTCTCTTGAACGAACGATTTCGGCAGATGGGTTAAGATGGTCGACATGGAACGCCTTAGGCGCTCGGCGAACTGAACGAATCTAGCTCGAACGAACTGTCCAAACGACTTCGGAAGAATTCTTTTCTTGCCGATTCGATTTGCGCTTTCCGTCGTCGCGTTCTTTAAATAGTCGCGATACTGTGAATCGCAATTTTCGAGGAAATCGATCGTCGAAGCGATGGAATCGTCAGCTTTTGAATAGCAGCCCGTTAGGGTTTGCATGCGATGGTCCAAGAATATTCCTTCGATGCTCGAATCGATTTTCAGACGCTCCTTATTGCCGAAGATGATCATTTCCCCTAAACGGACGGGAAAAGGGGAATCTTCGCTCGACTCATATTTTTTATTAAAGGCGTTAGTCGCCAAGGAAACCACTCTCGCTGCCAGCTGAGTTATCGCAACGTTCGTCGGCGCACAAATTAGGGTTTTAACGTTCATCTTCAAGAGACTGTACAGCAAAACGCTCGACGTTTTAGTCTTCCCCGTCCCGGGAGGGCCCCATATGAGCTCAACTTGCGCCTTAGACGGAGAATAGGAGTCGGCGTTGTTTAGGGTTTTCACGACGGCGTTCGCCTGCGAACCGTTTAGCTCGGACAATAAATTTGCGTCTAATTTGTCGCTAGTTTGCGCACAGCTGCCCGGCATTGTAGTACAGTTTTCTTTGACCTGCGCTTTTTCCAAATTCAAACACAGAAAAGGGTTTACATTACAATGTAAGTCGATTGAACTACGCAATGATCTTAGGGTGCGTTTGACATGATGAATTCGATGCAGAAAAGAAAAGAAAAAGTTTGAAGGTACAACACACGAGGCTTAACGTACACTGATTCAGTGCATACCATTACACATTCCTTTTCTTTTCCGCATCGAAATTCTAATACAAAACGCACCCTGATGTAGAATTCGATGCGGAAAAAAGAGAGGTTTAATGATACTACACGAAGCGTAATGTACAATGGTTCGATGCGTGTACCATTACACTTTTCCTTTCTTTTCCACATTGAAATCTTTATTTATACCAAACGAACCCTAGATTCCCGGGATTTCTTTTTTTTTTTTTTGAGAAAGGTCCTGTGTATATATATAAAGGAATGAGAATAGAATTCCCGGGATTTGTTCGTTCGTTCTTACCGCCTCATTATTCTTGCAAAGGATCTTTTCGATGACTGTAAGATTCTTGCGCATTTTCAGCCCATTCCACATCCTCTGATACGTTATCATGTTCGCCAAGTGAACCACATAGATCGAACCTTCCTTTTCCCAGTATATCGAATTCCTCGTCTGCACTCGTAAATTCGTAGGATCTTCGACGAAGGCAAATGCGTGCTTGCAGCCTACCCACCGTAAGCCCGAGGCAGTTTCGGGCAGGGAATCCAACAGAATAACAAAGTCGCCGGGCAGCGTCTTGTAGGGCAGCTGCTGCCCGTGAACGGTCCCTTTGTTGCTCCACGGGCCTGCCCGAATTTGGTAGCGCGTCTTTTTTCGACAACGCTTATTTATCTCCTTGAGAGCCATCACTTTGGCGAACGGCGCCTTTTCCATTGCTTCGATTGACGAAGCAATTTCTGCCCTTGTTTCTTCGAGCAATGGGTATACGTAAGAGCCGAGGTAGTTGTCTACGCTGTCGAATGTAAGAGGAATTTCCTGAACCTAAAAAGATACGAAACATAGTTTTCTTTGCATAGAATTTTCAAGCTATGTCGAGAGGTCGAAAGCGTGCTGACACACTGTTTTGTGATATATATGCATGCCTAGATGAGATTATTAATATGATTGAAGAATTTTTTTGCATATATTATTTTCCTTCAAAATCGTTTTCTTTTAACACAATAGTTACCTTCTCTTTGTAGAGATCATCGTTGAGAATTTCTTGAACAGTCCAAGAGAGCAATAAGCTGGTGAAGTCGTGTTTGCGAATAAGATCTCCTTCGACTTCGCCGCCGCCGTTCATAGCCGCACTGCAGAAATATGTTAGTGTAGATGAGTCTTTTTAAGGGCAGTAATAAAGAGAGAATAGTGGTGTTGATTAATGTAATAATATGATGAACATACCTTGTTAAACTAAACCTCTTGGTATTCTCTCTGTTGCATGGGGGAGGAAGCAACGATTCCTTAGTGAAGAAGGAAGGTGGAACTGGGAATACAATGCTATATGGGGTGACGTATGGGGTGTGACGTATGATGGATTAAGAAACCCCACTTATAAAGTTACAAGAGGAAAAAAGAAAAGAAATCAATATCCCTCGCTTTAGATGAACCAATCGACGAAAGATACTATTGTTTTGCCTTGGAAATATGCAAGAGGTTTGTGTAGACGACGACTTATGGTCTTCCTCTTTTTAAATTTAAAAAAAGTAGTGATTAAAGAAAGTATTTTTAATTATTACCCCACCCCAGGTGGACCAATGACTAATGAGGGGAGGTTGGAAAAAAGAAAAAAGCGATTCTTTGCTTTCTATTTGAATATAGGTACGTATCACATTATAATGATTGAGAATTCTTGAAGTTATAGAGTCAATTTAAAAGATAATATGGCCATAAAAGTTAACAAATGTATATATTGTCGAAGATTGAAGTGGATTATCGTATACATACAATTTCATATTCAAGCCCATAAAATGTCCATATATATATATATATATATATATATATATATATATGTCGAAAGATTGAAGTGAATTATCACATATTTCATATTCGAGCCCAATCAAATCAAAGATCAACGATAAATGTTATCTCATCCCAGCATAGAGCAATAAAATAAGTTCCAACATAAGGAAATCATCAAATATAGCTTATGGTAGGGTAATTAGACAACGGCTGCATTGATCCAAGCTATAAATTCATATTGTAACGCGTGTTGAGGAAAGTTATAATATGAAGACAAAAAAATCTCTTTTGTGCCGATGAGCCCTTAGCTCTACTGGTTGAGGGGGAGGTGCCTGGAGTCATGTTGGGGGAGGTCCTGGGTTCGAACCTCCACCCTGTGACATTTCTCCAGGCCTGCCCACATGGGCCCAGACATGTGCGATTGAACTGGTCGGCCCGTTTAGCAGGTAGTGGGTCGGCCCCGGGGTTTCACCATCGGCTTTCCCCGGTTACCAAAAAAAAAAAAAAAAAAAAAAAAAAAAAATCTCTTTTGTAACAAACCGCGCAAATAGATAGAGCAGTACCAATGAGCGGAGAGCGAAGGGGAAAAGAAAAAAGTATTATTGGGTAAGAATTAAGAAATCTCGGATGTGGATTAAATAGGAGCAAGTGGAATTAGACCGTGTAATATTTTTTAAATAGTAAAATTTTGTGTTCTCTCGTGCCATAGGCTTTGCATAATTATATCCCGACAAAATATTCGCCGTAGTTCAAACAATTTTCCTTTTGCACCCGAAATTATTTCAAGATTTAACCCTTTTTTTTACGAGGTTCATGAAATAATTTTGTCACAAAAACTTGTAAAAGAAAAAACTAATCCACACGGCAAACTATAAGAGCAACAAGTTTTTCTTCATATCGTCGACTGTCTTGACATTTTTCCACTCGGAGCAACGTTTCATTTTAGTCTCGGTTTACCAAACTGCTTCTTCCTGCAAGAGAAACCCCATTAGTTTCAGACATCAATGGAACTTCTGATTATTAATAAATTCGCATATAAAACTAAATCCTCGTACCGCAATATTTGATCTTAAATGCATGCATATGATTCGATGATCACTGAAAATGCCCACCATTAACGCCAAAACCTTGCATATTACTAGGACTCATCAGCGAGGCACTGCTCTTTAAAGCCATGTCCATATTCCCTTGATGCTGGGGCGGGCCCACAATCCCGCCAACCCCAAGAAAATCTCTAGTCATGCCCTTATCGTTACTATCAAGAAAAAGCCCGCCGTACTCATGCTCATCCATCTCCCTTTCATGGCGACGGTGATCTTCGAAAATCGACGACGAAGAACTCCCCATATTAGGGTTCATCATCATACCATCATGGAAATTGCAGTTGCTGTTATCTTTGTCCCCATCGTTGTTGTTGTTATCGTTGCTGAAGATTAATGGTATTGATGAAGATGATGTTTTGGTGGTGGTGGAGGTGGTGGAGCCTAATTGGACTGCTTTTTGTAGGAGGGCCGTGGCCGACATAAAGGCTGAGCCGCCGCCGGAGTTTTGAATTCCGGCGAGCGAAGGTGATGTGCTGTAGAGAGATGGCACTTGCATGCTCATGAGATTACCTGCATAGGCATATTACATGCATATATATGTGTATATGGAATAAAAGCAATCTTGGTATAGGGTGTAAGGGAACTGAAGTATCAATTTTTCTTAAATTTATATATATTTATATTGTCAATACGCACGCTCCTTCATGTTTAGGCTAGGCTAATTTCTCCCTTATCTAGCCCTAGAAGTGGAATCTTCTTTAATAATGGGTGTTCTTGAGTATTCATACCCATTAACCTCTAGGCCCGAATCTGATACTATGTTAAACTGTCATTTTAAGTAGGTAAAAGCTTAAACTCGACCGCAGCCTATCATATTTTAAGTTACATATTTTCATGGCTTAATTATTTTTTTTCGTCCTGTAATTTAGGGGCGTGGCATTATACAGACAATAACATTTTAAGCAATTAGGGACACTAAACGACGGAATCCTTGAATTTACCGCCAATTTTAGATCTTCGACGTATAATTTAGGCTCCGACGAATTTAGGAAATGACATTATACGAACGATAACTTTCAACATGGCACGAATCGGTGCCAAATCAACAGGTGCCCCACATAAGGTGCTCACATAAGGTGACCACCATAAAATTCTTATATATATATATATACCTGATGATAAGAGGTTGGTTTGATCATCTCCACCACCATTATAAAACCCTAAATTGAACCAACTGCTCGCGGAGCTATTGCCATTATTAAGCTGAGGAGTTTGAATCATCCCTTGAACCTGAGGCTTGCTTTCCATCAACAGCCCATGCGGAGATTCTTGGTTAATTATTTCTTGATCATGGCTTGTCCCTATTTGCTGGGGCTGAAGAAATAAGCCCGAAGCCGAAGGTGGCAGATTAGCCCGAGACGTCATCGAAGGCCAAAAGCTGTGGCCCGTTAGGGTTTGGAGTTGAGGCCCGGCCCGGCCCAATTGGAGAAGATTAGCAGGGTTCGAAAACCCTTGATGGTGATGAAGATTAGGGTTTTGATGAGTGTGAGTTTGTGTAGTGTTGTGCCCTAACAAATGGCTTCCAATGACGGCGAACGAGGCGTGTGGATGATGAGCGTTTCTCGCGCTTTCATGGGCTAACGCGTCGCAAAATGCTCGGTGAGTGATGAAGCTGTCGCGCCTGCAAAGAATTATAATTTCGATTTTGCCAGTTAGCAGAAAACATCGTCCCAAAATTTTCGGGCCAAATATTTCTGTTATGGAGATTGATGTTCGAATGTGAACAATGGATGAGTGGTCCTTTGCTGCGACAAATATGAATGAAATATGCAGATAGCTATTTTTTATTTTATCATGAACTATTGTTAGCTTATGAGAATTATGCAAGGAAAAGAGCTAAATAAGGAACGTACACGTGGCAAAGAATATAGCTGGTGAGGTATATGTTTCAATATAGATATCTATTTTAAAAATATCAATGATGATGTAGATATATAGAAAAGAAATACGACGAGACATATACATACAAATATATATATGCATATATAAATGAGGGGATGTTAGGTGTGCATGTGACTGTAGAATTCCGTAACACTAAGGTCGTCATAAAGTCAAAACCGGTCAAGAAACGAGTATAATAATATTTTTCATAGACTTATATAAATAGATGCTATATGACGATCGAAGATTAATTCTCTTCCCCATTTCACACAATATGATCTCGCCGATTCGGACATATTGTAATAATCATATAAAAAAGGAAAAGAATAACCTTACCAAGGTACTACAACTACTTAATAAATAGTCTACAAGTAGACTTAGAGTAGCTATACCTAGGACATGGGGTCGCCCTTACATCATCATACTTTACGCAAATATATCAACCTTGACTTGAACTTATGACATATCATTCTTGTTTGAACTTTTACCAATTAAGAATCGTCGTAT
The DNA here is from genome assembly GCA_027422505.1 of Craterostigma plantagineum. Lineage (NCBI taxonomy): Eukaryota > Viridiplantae > Streptophyta > Magnoliopsida > Lamiales > Linderniaceae > Craterostigma > Craterostigma plantagineum. Next base: position 7,726,025 of record JAPQWV010000015.1, read on the forward strand.
ATATTCAATAGCTGTGTTTAAATCATGAAGGGAATAGCCACTTCCCATGCAAAGAATTATATCAAAGAAAAGGTAGATGAATAAGCCAAAATGAAGAGCGACGAGCTTATAATTATATAATACTTTTTAGGCTTATAGCTTCAACATGAAGAACATGGACACACAGTCACCTAAATAATTGAGAGAGAGAGAGAGAGAGAGAGAGAGAGAGAGAGAGAGAGCAAATCAGATGATTATTATCATGAAAAAGGATTGCCCAGCAATTAGTACAGACTCTGAAAGCATCTATCGTATCCACAAGAGAACAAATATTATAGATCTTAACGTATATGGCTTGCAATGATCCCACGTGAAGCGGTAAATCAATTTTTTTTTTTTTTATCGACGGATGTTCCAAAGAAAGTAAGATTGAAAAAAATAAAAATGAAAGAAAGAAAAGAAAGATAACGCCTTGTGAGTTGTGGGTCTTCCATTGAGTCTCTCAGAGATGAAATTCACGTGAAGTCGTTGTTTTGACAGGCTAAGCTCCAAAGAACAAAACGAAAGTTGGAGAAGGAGAAAGAGAAGGAAAGAAAAAAAAGAAATTCGAATTGGAAATTGAATCGATGAAACTGTGTAAGAAAGCTGGTGTTTTTGTGTGCCTTTGCTGTGTGTGAGAGATAAAAGTCAGACATGGCCTGAAAGTATGTAAGAAAAATTCAGACATTTCTTACTAGCCCGTGATGATGAGATAGATGTTCCCTCCTCATCTGCCCTTATCAAGGAAAGAATCTTAAAAAGCATCTATTCCCTTCCTAGTTCTTCACCTAAAGCTTTTATTATGTGATATTAACTAAGAACATGATCCTAAGACGTCAGATAAAAGCGTAACTTTTATGCAAAAAAATACTTATTAAATAAATAAAGATCATTACCTGGAGAAAAGAGTTCCACAATCACATCTATATTCCCTAGTGCCGCAAGTCTTGGAATGTGCTTTCCAATCAGATTGAACTGCGTATTTCTTGGAGCATTTCTCACACTTGTACTTCTTCTCTCCATGTTTTCTCGAGTAGTGCTTCTTAATACCCGTGAGGTCGCCTAGGGCTCGGGTCGGGTCGTGGTGAACGCATGTGGGTTCGGGGCAAAGATAGACTTTTCTCTTAACCTCTTTTGTAGTTTTCTGCTTCAGCTTCCATGGAAGGTTGTGCCCTCTCCTGTGAAGCTGAAGGTTTTGTTCTCTCTGAAAGCCTTTGTTGCACACTTCGCACATGAATCTGTTCTTCGCCATTAGGGTCTTTGGAGATAGTGCTATGACTTCTGCATCTGGATCTGAAATAATCAAGACAAGAACTGAAGTTAATTTTTACGGCAGAATCATTAAGAACGGTCATTTATATTACATACACAGACAAGATATATATGCAGACAAAAGAACGAGGAAAGGGTTCGAAGAAGTAAGATTCAAAGAAGAAAGTTTCCAGTGGTACTTGCTTGGATTTCCAGGCTGGTTTCTTTTTCTCTTGAGGGAAGACGATGATTGAGCTTGAGAAGATTGCTGCTGTTGAGGAATATGATTATAAGCTTCACTTTCGTCGTCTCTCATTGCAAGTAGAGCTGATGATGAAGAAGAAGTTTTCATGTCCTTAAAATCTCTGCAATAAGCTGATATCTGAAAACCCTCTTCAGATATATTATATCAGAAAATCCAAGAATCAGAAAACCCCATCATAGAAGAAAATTCAACTCTTCTCATCAGAACTTCCCCTCTCGAAAAGAAACATATAATCTGAAGAAAACCCTTATGCAATATAAGGCGATTCAGAAAAATGTGTGCTTTTTTAATTTGGTGAGTGTTTGTGAGTTAAGGAGAGCTAAAAGTGAAGCAACATAGAAAGAGAATAAAGGAAGAAGGGAGCAATTGAAGCCATGTTTAGCTGATTAGTCTGCGATGTGATGATGCCTTCCTTTCTTTCTTTTTCGTTCTTGGCCTTTCTACTATTGCTATACTACCACTGTATTTTTCTTGCTTTCAGTGAAAAGGAAATTCTTGAAAAAGATGCTGACTTGGGTTTTCAATGTTTGGTTGTTGTGTATGTTGTAATAAATATCTATTAAACGTCTCAATTATTTTAAGAAAATTTAATTTTCCTTCTTCCTCCATTTTTGACTCGACATTTGAAGGTTACATATAGTTTTCAACTTCAAATAAATTTGTATTAAAATTAGGGGTGGTTCGGTACGGTATACCGTACCAAAACTGTGACCGTATACCGTACCGAAATTTCGGTATCCAAAAAAATCATACCAATACCATACCAAAATTTCGGTATACCTTAAATTTCGATACGGTATCATACTGAAATTTCGGTATGGTATCGGTATCATACCTTCTATACCATTCATACGGAGGGTTTTTTACTATGCATGTCTCGTGACTCGTTAATTCGTTGTTTTGGAATTTTTATCAATTCAAACTCCTTAGGCCTCAATAAGATAGATTATTAATGCCAAATTTTTTAAAATAAAAAGATTTTTTAACCTTAAATAATTTACATATTTTAGCTAGTCTCCTTAGTAAGACAAAAACTTTACATAACCACAAAATACAACTTTATATACAGATTAATTAGAACGAAGCGGCTATATTTAAAAAGTTAGTGAAGATTAACAAAAAGTAATTGCATTGCATCTTCACTTTCAAAATCATGAAAAAAAACATTAAAAAGACAAAAATTAAACGTTACTTGAGTTACATAAGTAAAATATGCTGGGCCTAATATTAGAAAGTTATGTATAAGTCAATAATTTATGGCCTAAATAAGTTTATGAAGATCCTTGATTTTTCATTTTATATTTTTTGAAATAATATATATATATATATAGGTGTGTATATATAGGTATAAAAAATATTAAAAATTTTAGAATTTCGGTATTCGGTATAATCGGTATACCTAATTTTAAAAACTTTCATACCATTACCGTACCGAAAATTTTCGGTACGGTATCATACCTTACCAAAAACTTCGGTATACCAAAATTTTCGATATTTTCGATACGATTTGATACGATAAGGACGATATTTCGGTATTTCGGTATTTTTCCCCAGCCCTAATTAAAATAGAGAAAGGAGATATTCCTAACCCGCCCAAACTGCCAAATTGTGATAATATATTTAACTAGCCATCATTCTATTGGTAATTAGTTGAGTTATAAATCTATCAGCAAGCATAATGTAAATCCAAAATAACGTTTGCTCAACTCTACTTTCTATAATCTAAGGAAAATTCAAGTATAATGTGCATCTACTATATACATGTATTATCGTTTAAATGCCTCTTTAGTCTTATCGAGTTTTACTGAACCTCATTCGTTTTGTAGTAATCGAAGATATATATAATATAACATCGTGAATTCTTCTTTTATTCAAAAAATTATGTGTACGATACGAAGGAAAAAATTGCTAACATTCTTCCATATAGACAGCAAATCGTTTTTCCTTCTCCTCCGAAATATCTTTCCATACACACATACGCACGTACACGTGCGTGTTTATGCAAATACACACAGATTTAGGGCAAACATTGAACGTGTCAGTGTGTGTGTTTTTTCTCTAAATTTTCCTTTTTCCGTTCTCTCCCTCTCTCTCCCTCCCCCCCTCCCTCTCTCTCTCACTCTCTCTCTCTCATTTTCTCACTCACTCGAAGACAAGCATACCTTCCATCACACTTTCGATGGGGTGCCATGTGAGTGAAGGAATTTAATAAATATAATATACATCTCATTTAAGTCAAATCTTGTCCACACTCATTATTCTTCTTGAATTTCTTACACCAGCAGAATTTTTTTTAGGTTTTTGTTTAACTAACGAGCATTTACTATAGCTTTTGGAAATTAATTATCTTATGTATATGTTGTTATATTAATTAATAGTATATTTTTTCCCTACTCATTTAATAATTTTGAGAGGAGATTATTGTAATGTGAGGATATTGGAAGTGATGGAGACATACGAAGTCACATCGAAGACGAAGGTCTAATTCGCATAAGTTGGATGAGAAGTAGGTATCGACATATGACCCACAAATAGACCTAATCAATTAAATTACTAATATTTATATATATATTAGCTATGCCCTTCATGAAAACAACATGATATATATATTATAGAGAGGAATGATATGGTGTGAGCACCTTATATGTGCACCTGCTGATTTGACATCGATTCGTGTTGAAAGAATACAATTCATTGCTTTCGTTGATAGTAATAGGTTCCTAATATACAAGCGAGTAGCTATAGTTACGAGCACGATTCTAGGCTAAACATAAGCACACAAATATTGACAAATAAATACAAATAACTAGCCTACAGCACAAACTTGATACTACCAAAATATCAGCTATTTTGTAAATATATACATATTCTATCATACCCCCGCAGTTGAAGCAGGAGGTTGTCGGACGCTGAGACTGTCCCTGAAGTCTTGAAATAATACCAAAGGAAGACCTTTCGTGAAAATATAAGCGATTTGGTAACGCGAGGGGACATGTAAGACGCGTACTTGTCCACGAGCAACTTTCTCACGAACAAAATGAATATCCATCTCGATGTGTTTACTGCGTTGATGTTGAACTGGATTTACAGCGAGATATATCGCGCTAACATTATCACAATAGCCCATTGTAGCTTTTTGAATAGGACAATGTAATTCCAGAAGAAGATTGTGCAACGCCTCGATATTCGGCCTCAGCGCTGGAGCGAGATAGTGTTGGTTGGCGTTTAGATGACCAAGAGAGCAAGTTGTTGCCAAGAAACACACAATAACCGGACGTAGATTTTCTAGTATCGGGGCAACCACCCCAATCTGCATCTGTATAGGAGATCAAAGATGTGGTGGACGAGGGATAAAGATGTAATCCAAAATGAAGAGTTCCCTGGACGTAGCGTAGGATGCGCCGGAGCGCTTTCATATGATCATTCATCGGATTATGCATAAATAGACAGATTTGTTGCACGGCATAAGAAATGTCGGGTCTTGTGAATGTGAGATATTGTAGCGCTCCAGCAAGACTGCGGTAATGAGAGGGGTCTTCATAAGGAGTGCTGGTTTGAGCGTTGAGTTTCGGCTTAGTATCAACCCGGGTTGGACACGACTTACAAGATGACATGCCCGCGCTGTTGATAATTTCCTCAGCATTTTTCTGGGAAAAAAATAGGCCGTCAACATGTTGAGTGATTGCGATTCCTAACAAATAACTCAGTGGACCCAAGTCGTTCATTGCAAATTCAGAGCTTAGAAGTAGCATGATTGATTTGCAAAGACCAACCGAAGAAGGAGTAAGGATGATATCATCCCATAGAGTAAAATATATGCCATCTCCTCACCTTTCTTGTAGATGAAAAGAGAGTTATCAGACTTACTATGAGAGAAACCAATGGAAGAGACATAATCTGAAAATCGATTGTACCAAGCCCGAGACACTTGCTTGAGTCCATACAAGGATTATCGCAGACGGCACACGTGATTGGAACAGAGCACTTCATCCAACAGCCTTCAATTCATTCGAGCACTTCAACTCAAAATGGCCAAGTTAGAACAGAGCCATTTGTTTTCTTCAGCTTATAACTCTGCTGAAAATTATTCCTTTGATCTATAAAGATCTTGAGATAATCTTCACAAATCTCCACCTTATCTCAATCTTCAGCCTCGATCAATAACCTCAGTCTTCAGTTTAGAAAACTGTTCTGCAACCAATCAGCTCCAAACAATGATCAAACTTCTTCTTTGGAACTGATTTGGTAATCATATTTGAAGTGTTGTCCTCTGTTGCAATTTTCTTCACCAACACTTCACCTGATTCAATGATATCTCGGATAAAGTGAAGCCTCACGTCCACGTGCTTCGTTCTCTCGTACGCTGTTTTTAGACAAGTGAAATGCACCTTGATTGTCACAAAACACTTCAATGCTCTGCTGCTCAATCTGTAATTCTCTAACAATGCCTTTGAGCCAAATCGATTCTTTTATTGCCTCTGTCAAAGCAATATATTCCGCTTCTGTAGTTGATAATGCCACCACTTTTTGTAGTGTTGCTTTCCAGCTGATTGCCGTCCCAAACGAAGTAAACACATAGCCCCCAAGAGATTTCCTTGTGTCCGAACTCCCTGCATAATCAGAGTCGACAAAGCCTACAACTATGTGTTGTTAACATTTTCCTGGTTTCACTTGAACACTAAGCCTCTTTCCAGCGAGCCCTTGACATACTTCAATACCCACAATGATTTAAATGTTCTCTTCTAGGACATGACATAAATCGACTCACAACGCTTAAGGCATACGCTAAGTCAGGTCTTGAACACATCATTGCATACATCAATGATCCCACAATACTAGCATATGGAATCTCCTGCATATAGCTTTTTTCATCCTCAGATATCTCAGTTTCACCATTGCTCAGTTTGAAATGAGGAGCCAAGGGGATAGATGCAGGTTTATACTCAATCATTTCGTACTTTTTTAGCACAGAAACTAAATAATCTCGGTGCTGTAGCTTTAGTGTATACCTTGATCTGTCACGAAAGATTTCCATCCCCAATATTTTCTTGGCGAGCCAAGATCTTTCATCTCAAACTCTGAGTTTAGTAAACTCTTCATTGCATTAATCTCTTCCCTATCTTCACTTGCTAATAGCATATCATCCACGTAAATAAGCAAGTAAATCGTTTTACGATCATTTCTTCTGAAATAGACACATGCATCAAAACAGCTTCTGCTGAACCCATTCGCTGTCATGAACTTGTCGAAACGCTTGTTCCATTGTCTTGGACTCTGCTTCAGCCGTACAATGACTTCCTCAAGAGACAAACTTGATCAGATTTCCCAGATTTCTCAAATCCTTCTGGTTGCCTCATGTAGATAGTTTCTTCAAGTTCTCCATATAAAAACGTCGTCTTGACATCCAATTGCTCTAGTTCAAGATTGAAATGAGCCACCAAAGAGAGCACAAGTCTAATGGATCTTTGCTTTACAACTGGAGAAAAAAATCTCATTGTATCCACGCCCTCTCTTTGCGTAAATCCTCTTGCAACTAACCGAGCTTTGAACCTCACTGATGACGTTGCTGCAGCTTCATGTTTTTTCTTGAAAACCCATTTGCAACTGACAATCTTGTGATTTTTTGGTTTGTTTACTAGTGTCCAAGTATCGTTCTTCAGTAGGGAATCCATTTCCTCTCTCATAGCTGCCTGCCATTGCTTACTTTCAACGCACCTCAATGCTTCTCGATACGACTTTGATTCGTCACCTTCTTCTTCTGCTATGGTTAATGCATAAGCAACAATATCTGCATGCCCTTATCTATCAGGAGGCTTTGTATTTCTTTTTGACCTGTCCCTGCAAAGTTAAGTAGACAAGTCAGTTCTAGAATTTTCAGAAGGTAAAATCATACCTGAGTGATCACTATGATCAGATTCTTCTTGTTCTGATTCAAGAGGTTGATCAGTGGTTTTTTCTAGCTCTACCTCAATCTGAAATTTCTCAGAATCTCCACGATCTTCAGGTCCTTCAAATACCATATCTTCAGGTGCCTTTTCCAAGTTAGCCATCTTGCTCTCATCAAAAGTAACGTCGCGGCTCAAGATGCATTTCTTCATACCAGGCTCTGAGCTCCATAACTTATAGCCTTTAACTCCTTCAGGGTACCCTATGAACATGCATTTTACAGCCCTTGGTTCCAATTTATCCTTCTTGATGTGAGCATATGCAATACAACCGAATACTCTCAAGCTCTTCTGGTGTCTTGAATTTGAGTGCAGCAGATGAACTTTAACTAAATATGCTGATGTGGTAATGGTTTGAGCCCAGAATGACTTTGCAAGCTTGGCACTGAACATCATGCAACGAGTTCTCTCAAGTAAAGTCCTATTAAACCTCTCGGCCAAGCCATTTTGCTGCGGCATATTAGGAATGGTTTGTGTTTGACTATGCTTTCTTTGTTGCAGAAATCTTGGAATTCTGTAGAGCAAAATTCCAAACCGTTGCCAGTTCGTAACCTCTTTAGTTTTCTTCCTGCTTGCGACTCCACCATCACATTCCATTCTTTGAATTTCTCAAGCGCATTTACTTTAGTCTTTAAAATCATAGCCCATACTTTCCTTGAGTAATCATCTATAACGACATGAAGTATCTTCCTCCCGAGTTTGATTGAACCTTTGCAGGCCCCCAAAGGTCTGAGTGAACATAATCAAGTGGCCCCTTCGAGTTATGTTTGCCTTTTCCAAACTTCACACGATGAGATTTACCACGCATGTTTCACAGAAGTCTAAAACCATGACTTGATCTTTGCCAAGTAGACCCTATTTTGAGAGTTCAACCAGCCCTTTCTCACTCACATGGCCTAGCCTTTTATGCCACAATGTTGCCTTTTCATCAGGATTCCTCACCACGTTTGCCGATCCAATTATAGTAGAGCCAATAAGAGTGTACGTTCCACTCTTGTTCAGCACCCTTTCATCAATGCCATTGATTCCTTCGAAATATTCATACACCCAGATTCTGCTTTGATTTGATATCCCATCTTATCAAATATTCCCATGGATATTAGGTTCCTCTTAAGCTCACTGGTCCACCTAACATCTTTCAGCAACTTCTCTTCTCCATTATGCAATCTAAGCCTAACAGATCCAATGCCTCTAACCTTACAAGGTTTATCATCTGAGCGCTTGATAAACGTATTTTAATACGTTTATTGTTGTAGTTATTTGGGTTATAATAGGATATTTTTGGTCATTCCATGCATTTATTGGCTCTATTTACACACATTTAAATATTGTAGGACCTTCGAACGGTTATCGAGCGAAAAGGAACAAAAACGAGGCGAAAACGACTCGAAAAGGACCAAGTATGAAGCTGCCAGGTAATTGTCACGGCCGTGAATCACCTCGCACGAGTCCGTGAACGTGGGCAGTAGGCTTAGAAGACATTAACCTCAAGCTTCACGGCCGTGAATGATATGCACGTGCCCGTGAATCGCGGCAGAGAGAGACAAAATCGACACTGTCCCTCGTCACGGCCGTGAATCTCCATACACGAAGCCGTGAACGTGGACAGCGAGCTTAAGATGGAAAGACCTTACGTGTCACGGCCGTGAACCCTCATGCCCAAGGCCGTGACTCGCGGCAGAGAATAAACCAACTCATTGCTGTCAATTGTCACGGCCGTGAACCTCTATGCAAGAGGCCGTGACTCGTGGCATAAAGTCAAGATTTAGGGTTTAAGCCTTTGTCACGGCCGTGACTGCTTATGCAATTGACCGTGAAGGGTTTAACAAAGGGGGAAGTTAGCCTAAATTTCATGCTTCACGACCGTGAAGGCCCGTTAAGAGGCCATGAACGTGCCAAAATTCAGGGTTAAGGCCCAAATTCGAAGCATAAAAGGGGAGTTCTTCTCAGAACTCAACCCTAACCTGGGAGAGCCGAAACCTAAGAGAAAAGAAGAGGAAGAAGAACCCTAGAAGCCGCTCCTTCATTCGGAGACACTTAGGAGACGATCCAACAACGCAGTTACGCCATTTTGATCGAGGAACGAGAGCTCCGCCTCAAAACCACCCTGCTCACTTCTTAGAGAAGATTTCTATCCTCATTTCTTTTGAATCTCGTTGTTGTTTTGTCTAATATGAGTAGCTAATCATTTTATGTGTTTGGGAGTAGATGAACGTTGGGTTATGTCGTAGTTAAGGCGTAAGGATAATCGTGAACACGTGTATTCGACTACTTATCGTTCTATGATATTGCTTCTTTGCTTCAATATGTCTATGTGTTGATGTGAATGTGTGGTACATCGTTTAGGGCGACAGCTAAATAACGATTAGACCGTTCGTAGACGTTAGGATTCGAGTATAGCGCGAAAGCAAATACTCGATCCTCGCCATTTGGTATTCGCTGATATTAGATTCCCACGAATGTTTTGGGCGACAACAAATCCGTGAGTGGGTAGGAAAATTACTGCGATCTAGTCGATATTCATGTAGGAGCGATATTCCGTAGCTTTAGCCGACAACTCCCTTCGGGATTCGAATCCCAAACACATACTTGTCAACTTAAGTCACTCGTATTATTTCTAGTTGTGCTCGTTTAGTCTGCTATTCCATTAGGTTGCTCTGTTTAATTAGTTCGTAGCAAAAACAAATCCCATCATTTTATTTAGCCTAGATATCGAGTCGATAGGTTAATACTAGTAATCAAGTTCATTCCTCGTGTTCGATACTCGTTTACTCACTTTACTATGCTACAAACGATAGGTTCACTGCCACGCTAGGCGGTACCGAATCGGCGATTGTTATTGCACCGATCGAGAACAACAATTTCGAGCTGAAGCATGCTTGGCTTGAAATGATCTTTCAGACGGCTCAATTTGAGGGGAACCCTGATGATGATCCATACTCCCACCTGAAGGCATTTCTGACAGTAACAGACACCATCAAGATTAATGGGGTCCCGAGCGATGCGATCAAGCTGATGTTGTTTCCATTCTCACTCAAGTACAGGGCGAAGGACTAGTTGGAGATGCTACCGCCCAAATCAATCACTACGTGGGAAGAGCTGCGAGCTGCATTCATCGGCCATTACTTCCCATTGTCAAAGGTGTTAAGGTTGAAGACGGAGATCTCCCTTTTTTACCAGAAGGATTCAGAGAATCTTTACGAGGTGTGGGAGAGGTACAAGTCCCTATTGAAGAAGTGCCCACAACACGGGATGTCGAAGGCCGCCATGATCAATCGATTTCACGAGGGCCTCAATGATCAAACAGTTCATATGCTAGACGGAGCTGCGGGAGGAGGGCTCGTGAAGCTCAATGCCACAGACGCCTGGAATCTAATCGAAGACTACTCAAGGAACAGCTTCATGAGAGGCAATACGAGGATAAAGACTCCAGGAGTGTTTGGGGTGAGCGAGGAGACCGCTACAAATGCCAAGTTCGAGGCGCTGCAACAACAGATTGCAACTACCAATTCCCAGCTCCAGACGGTGATCAACACACTACTTCCGAAGGCCGGGCAAACACAGCCCGTGCATGCCGTGATGACCACCACATCACCTCAGAAGTCGTACACACCACAGTGCGAGATTTGTGGCGCGGCTCATGAGACCTCAGAGTGCCAATTAGGGCAGTCATTAGAGCATGTGGACTATATGGGGAATTACTAGGGCCAGCGGAGTTTTCAACCTCGAGCGCATTCAAATCTGGCGTATGGGAACCAAAACCACCATGGGCAAGGGCCACCAGGATTCCAACCTAGACCATCTGGTTTCCAAGGAGGAACATCACGTCAGTATCAGAACGTGTGCGGGGTCGGGATCCGATGATATGAGGGAGATGAAGGATATGATGAAGACACTCCTCACGAATTTCAGCAACACCACTCAAGCCCACGAGAGTCGAGTGACGAAGATGGAGGAGTACATGGAGGCCAATAACGTACACGCTGAGAATACTGACGCCTCTATCAAGAAGTTGGAGCAACAAGTGGACCAGATGGCGAAGCAGTTGGCGGGGCAAAATCAAGGATCACTCCCAAGTTATACCGAACCAAACCCTATACTGCAAAGCGGTTACCCTGAACGGGCGAGATTTGCAAGAGGTACCTCCCAAAAAGAAATCAAATGATAAAGCTGTGGTCGAGGTCTACGACGAGCCAGAAGTGGAGGTATGTTGAGAAGGCCGAAGCTGAAAAGGAAAAGGTCGAGTCTCAAAGAGAAAATGCAAAGGAGATTGTGCGACCACCGGTGCAGCCGTACCAGCCGAAGATCCCTTACCCAGCTCTGTTGAAGAAAGACAAAGATGAGGCACAGTTCGGTAAATTTATGAACATGTGTAAAGAATTACATATTAACTTACCGTTCGTTGAAGCTATTACGCAGATGCCTAGTTTTGCTAAGTTCCTGAAGGGCTTGTTGACGAATCGACGGAAGCTCGAGCATGTGTCTACAGTATTCCTACAAGGGGAGTGTTCGGAGATACTCCAGAACAAGATGCCGGAGAAGCTAAAAGACCCAGGGAGTTTTACTATTCCCTGTCTTATAGGCGATTTAGGAGTTGATCGTGCTTTAGCCGATTTAGGAGCTAGTATTTAATGCCGTATTCCATGTTTAAGCGTTTAGGATTAGGTGAACCACGATCCACTAGGATGAGCCTTCAATTAGCTGATAGATCGTTAAAATACCCTCGAGGAGTTATCGAGGATGTCCTAGTTAAGGTAGGTAAATTCGTGATTCCCGTCGATTTTGTTATCTTAGATATGGAGGAGGATGATAATGTCCCATTGATCCTAGGTAGACCATTCTTAGCTACAGGTGAGACTATGATAGATGTTAGGAATGGGACGTTGACTCTGACGGTAGATGGCGAGAAAGTTACGTTCAATGTGGCTGAATTGATGAAGAAAAGCAATGAGCATGATGATAAGTGTTATTACTTAGATGCTTTTGAGCACGATTTTCTCTTTTCTGTGCAAGGTCTATCACAGGTTCTGAGCGAGGAGGACACCAGAATGATTTATCGCGATCGATGAGTGTGGAGAGGAAGTAGACGAGCCTATCATAGCCATCGACGAGAGTAGCGAAGAGGACAAGGAAAAGAGCTCGGTCGAGGAGCCACCAGTCCTAGAGTTGACGCCGCTACTCGACCACCTCGAGTACGCGTTCCTTGGCTGCATTGGAGGGCTACCAGTCATCATCTCATCGAGCCTCGACGACGGACAGAAGGGCCAGCTCTTGGACGTGTTGAGAGCCTACAAGAAGGCAATAGCGTGGAAGATATCCGACATCAGGGGAATCAGTCCGAGCTACTGTACGCACAAGATTTTGATGGAGGACGAGTTCAAGCCGGTCGCGCAACGTCAAAGGCGACTTAACCCCAATGTGAAGGATGTCGTGAAGAAAGAGGTGATTAAGTTGCTAGACGCAGGGATGATTTACCCCATTTCAGATAGTGCTTGGGTAAGTCCAGTCCAAATGGTCCCAAAGAAGGGAGGAATGACGGTCGTCACTAACGACAAGAACGAGTTGATTCCAACAAGGACAGTAACTGGGTGGCGCGTGTGCATCGACTACAGAAAATTGAACGACGCCACTAGAAAGGACCATTTTCCCTTACCATTTATCAACCAAATGTTAGAAAAACTATCTGGTCACTCATTTTATTGCTTCCTTGATGGTTTATCAGGATACCTGCAGATTCCTATTGCACCTGAGGACCAGGAGAAGACCACATTCACCTGGCCCTTCGACACATTTGCGTACCGAAGGATGCCATTTGGTCTATGCAATGCCCATCCACCTTTCAACGATGTATGATGGCTATATTTGACGAGTTGGTAGGTGAGGTAATGGAGGTGTTTATGGACGATTTTTCTGTGTTCGGGTCATCATTCGATGTTTGTCTTGCTAATCTGAAGCTCGTATTCGCACGTTGCGAGGATACGAACTTGGCACTTAATTTGGAAAAGTGTCACTTCATGGTTCGAGATGGTATAGTTTTGGGACACAAGATTTCTTCTAAAGGAATCGAAGTGGACTGAGCTAAGTTAGAGACCATAGAAAAATTACCCGTTCCCTCGAACGTGAGGTCAATTAGGAGTTTTCTAGGACATGCTGGGTTTTATCGTAGGTTCATTAAGGACTTCTCTAAGATTGCACGACCCAGTCTAGATTACTTGAAAAAGACGCCCCATTTGAGTTTAATGATGAATGTTTGCATGCATTTAATTTACTTAAGGAGCGACTTATCGCAGCGCCTATTATGGTCGCCCCCGACTGGGGGCTACCGTTTGAACTAAAGTGCAATGCTAGTTACGCAATGGGAGCCATGCTAGGGCAGCGCAAAGACAACCATTTCAGGCCGATTTACTATGCCAGCAAGACGTTAGACGTAGCCCAAGCCAACTACAGGACCACGGAAAATGAGCTTTTAGCTGTCGTGTTCGCCTTCGATAAATTCAGGTCATATCTTATTTTATCGAAAGTTATTGTTTTCACTGACCACTCTGCCCTTAAGTATTTACTAGCGAAGTCGGACGCCAAGCCTCGGCTAATCAGATGGATCCTGCTCCTTCAAGAGTTTGATATAGAGATCCGTGACAAGAAAGGCATAGAGAATCTAGCGGCAGATCACATCTCTCGACTAGAGAAGTCCGAAATTTATAACAAGGACGACAAGGAGATTCAGGATACGTTCCCAGACGAGCACTTGTGCGCAATACAAGTGGTAAGTGACGATATTCCTTGGTTTGCAGATTTTGCTAATTATCTTGTCGCGAGGGTCCTTCCAAAAGGGTATACAAGTCAGCAAAAGAAGAAATTCTTTTCTGACTTGAAGTACTACTTTTGGGAAGATCCGTATCTTTTTAGGCGATGTGCAGGCCAAGTGATACGACGATGTGTAGCTTCCCCTGAGACGACAAGGATTCTCAGTCATTGCCATAGCGGACCAACTGGATGCATAATTAGCGACAGGGGTACACACTTCTGCAACACCCAATTTGCACGTACATTAGAGCGTTATGGTGTTAGACACAGCTTATCCACCCCGTATCACCTTCAGGCTAGCGGTCAGGTAGAAGTAGTGAACCGCGAGTTAAAACGTATCCTAGAGAAAACTATAGACGGGAACTGTTAGGATATTTAATAGATTGTGTCAATAGTTTAAGTCTTGGGTTATCTTTTGTAATTATCCTTTTAGCTTGGGCTTTGGACTAGATTGTAATTAATTACTCTTTAGTGTTTGGGCCTTAATATACCTAGGGTTAATGTGGTATATAAGGTTTTACCTTCACTATTTTTAAAGTTAATCAAAGATCAAAAGGCTAACCCTACTTTTCACACAATACACACACTTGAAGGTGAGAACCTCTCCCTTTTTCATCCCATTCAAGCCTCTTTGATTTCTTGTTTGGTGCAATCGGGACCAACAAGTGGTATCAGAGCAAACGTGGATCGATCTACATCGATTTGAACCCCGTTTCGTTCGACGAGAAAGATCAAAGGTGTTTTGGGCAAAAAATCACTTTCGTGTATTTTGAACTCGTTTTGGGGTTTTAATGCTTCGTTTTTGTGTTTAAAACCGTTCCCCAGATCGATTCTATGCCTAAAATGTTTTTAGAACACTTTTGGATCAGTTTTAACGAGTTTTGAGCAAGATCGAAGCAAAAATCTTCAGAAAAAGGCATCTCGGCCATTTTCTGTTTTTGGTCGAGTTGATCCGTTTTTTGTTGTTTTTAGCTCACAAATCGGTCGAATATGTGTTTAGGGAAGAATTTCTGAAGTTCTGGATCAAGTTTGAGTGATTTTTGTTGAGATTTGAGTGAAAATCGGATGATTTTCTAGTAAAATTCGCGACAAGCAATGGAACAGTAACTTAATGTTCTTGGCCGCGAAATTTCTTGTTGCGTTGTTCAAGTCCGCGAAATTTTTATATCCGAGTAATTTCATTCCGAGAATCTTTCTAAAACCGCAAAAATTTCTCTGTTTCACTTCACTTTCACTTCACCTTTTCTAAACTGCTTATTTTTCAAAATCCGAGAAAATTTATATGAGAGAAATTCTATTCCGAGAATTTATCTGAGCCGCGAAAATTTTCGAAAACTGAGAAATATTTCTAAGCCGAGAAACTTTTTAAAACCTAGAAAGTTTATTCTGAAAAATTTATCTGAGCCGCGAAAATTTTCAAAAGCTGAGAAATATTTCTAAGTCGAGAAACTTTTTAAAAACCGAGAAAGTTTTCAAATCCGCGAAATTCTTTGAAACTGAGAAATTTTGTCGAAATCCAAGAAATTTTCAGCCAAGAAAGTTGCTTTCTTCCGAGAAAATTTTTCAAAACCACGATTTTTCAAATCCGAGAAACTTTCTAAAACCACACTTCAACCCGCGATAATTCTTCCAAACTGAAATTTTTAACCAGAAAATTCTCAAAACTGAGAGACTTTCTCACATGCGAAATTTTAAAATCCGAGAAAATAATTTTCAACTGGGAATTTTTTTCTGTCCGAGAATTTCTCTTTAAACTCACGCAAACACTGAAATTTCTCAACCAATAATTTCTCGGGTAATTTTTCTTGTAATCACGAACCATTTTGAAACGTTTTTTCGAACCGCAAATTTTTCTCGGGTTAAATATTTTTTTTCTCTCGTGTTAAAATTGTTTTTCGAACTTATTCAAGTCTTGATCCTTTACACTTTAGTCCTATCCCCTAGACCACTTTTGACAAAATTTTACTCTTCCAATCTCGTTTTTAAATTTCTCGAACTACTCCGAATTTCAAGATATATTTTCCCTTCATACGTTTTCGACCATCACACACGTTCACTTAGTTCTAGGAAATTCATTAAACGATTTTCTCAAACTCTACTCGTTAAATTCATATTTCTCATCTCGTTCGTTACTAACCCTCTTATCTATACAAGATCAAAACCACGGACGATTCGACTGCACCAACCATGTCTACCACAAATGACATCTCAACAGTGGGCTCCGACACCAGGCCTCCGATGCTGCGACAAGGCGATTACAGCATATGGACAAACAGGTTCCTCACGTTCATCAGGAACAAAGGCGCACCACTCTCTCAATACTTACTGGACTCCATCTTCAACGGTCCGGCACAGTTCTGGACGATCATCCCTGCTCAACCAAACGCGAACCCTCCCACGGATGAACGCCGCACTCCAAGAGGTCCCATAAATGAGGATGAAGAGGCTCGCCTACTGGCCGATGAGACTGCCAAAGGATACCTCTTCCAGGCTATGGGCAACGAAGTCTACGCACACATCGAGTGCTGCACAACTGCCAAGGAAATATGGGATGAACTCGTGAAAATTATGGCAGGCACAACAGAGAGTGCTCAGGGGAGGAAATCAGCCTGTCTCTCGAAGTATGAACACTTCCAGGCCTATGAAGGAGAGGAGCTGCGTGACACGTACCTCCGCTACTTGAAGGTCATCAATGAACTCAAGAAAGCTAAGATCTCGAGGGACAAATTCGATATCAACAACCGCTTCCTTGGTAGCCTTAAACCACATTGGGGCAATGCGACCGTGATGATGATTCAGAGTAAGGACCTCTCCAATACCTCCATCCATGCTCTCTACGACAGCCTGTCTGCCTATGCACCTTACGTACAACCGCATTCTACCAACACTCGAGTTGACCCGCTTGCTCTCCTCTCGAACAAGACTGCTGAACGATCTTCCACCTCTAAGGCCAAACAGAACAAAGGGAAGCAACCAGCTGTTGTATCTGACACCTCTTTAGGATCCGAAGCTGATACAGAATCTGATGAAGATGTTCGTGATCTACGCAAGCAGCTGGCAATGCTCACAAAGATGGTCTCAAAGAAGATCGGGAAAAAATCCTCATGCTCCTCCAATCATCAAAGAACCTTTAGCGGCACCAAAAAGACCACTCCTACGGAGGAAGCTAAGCCGATAAAGAAAGAGGAGGAATCCGCACCTCAAAAGTCTGTGAAGTGCTTTCGGTGTGGAAAGACAGGCCACTTTGCCAAGGAATGCCACGCCCCACGCGTGAAGGACTCTGGCTACTACGACCGTAAGGCCAGAATGACCCGCAAAATGGAAAGTGGGAAAGTTCTTCTCACCGAAGAAGCTGAGTGGGTGAACGACACTTCCGAAGACGAGGAGCCTAAGGATGAGGATTGCTGCATGGCAAGGCTGGTCGAACATGACGAGGACGAGGAGATGGTCAACACCAGTGAGAACATTGCTAAGACCCCTACCAACGCAGAGTCTGAGGTACGAATTTCACAACTCGATGATGTGTTTAATCACCGTCACACCATTAAGAACCCACCGTAGACGCTAGGGACTATGATGAACTTAAACTAAAATTTGAAAACAACTATGCCTTACTTAGTGTAAAAGTAGAAGAGCTCGCTTGCGCAAACGAACGACTAATTGCCTCTGAAGCGTTAGTCAAACGTCTGCAAAACAAGAATAAACAAAGTGAGAGTAAGGTTAAGGAAACCTCACTGGCCATCAGTTCATGTGAAACATCTCGTCTCTTGACGGCCGCACAATATGAACTGCTTACTAAGGAAAGAGTTAGGCTGTACCGAAAGGTGAAAGAACTTGAAGAGCAACTTCACCTTAGAAACAAAAACGCACGTCTCTTATGCCAATTGAACCAATCGGCTGAAACAGAATTCTACAACACCCGGGTGGGAATCGGCCTGGCAAGCAATTGCGAACCAACGCCGATAATGGTTAAAAGGTATAACATGTGTAGCACTACGTTCCTGCAAACGAGGAAGGGTGCTCCCTCACAGCTTATGCCATTTGTGAGATCATCCTCCGTTGTCCTTTCGGAAGAAAAGAGGGAACATAACATTCATTGGGCGGAAATCGCATATGACTACACAGAATTGAATGCTAGTGATAAGACTAAGAAACCTTCACTCTCTGAGGACATCAAGACTCTACTTCCAACCAAAGAACAGGAAATTGCTTTCCGAGAAGCATCCCAGAGAAACTTCTGGTCATAGCAGAACTAGAACGAACACTAGAATTAGAGCGGAAATCCTTCGCGAAGGAGCGAGATGATCTACTTAGCAAAATCTTTACCCTAGAGCAACTTCACAATACGAACAAACCCTCTACGTCGAGTCAAGTACCTGATTCTCAAACATGTAAATGTAAGAGGACGGCGAAGATGACTCCTGAAGTTGAAACATGTTCAAACACTAACTCTCGTATTCCTATGGATACAGGGAATGTGAGTTCGACGTCTCTGGAAGGGAGTTCATTTGAAATAAAGGAGAACCCGCTCTTCGATGACAAGAAAAAAAGACCATCCTATACTCGTCTTTCCTCTTTATGTAATGAATCTCAATGTCTTAAGGACGCAGATAATTATGTTACCAGAACTTATCTTCCTTTTACCAAGCTTATGTCTATGTGTTGCTGCAATGACTTTGTTCTCCCACGCTTTCATGAATATGAAACACATGAACACGCAACACTCCGACCACGCAAGCGAATCTCCTCTACGACGCCTTTGCATTCTCCCATTTCGCCTAAACCTACGGTTAAGCGAAAACGCCTTTCGTCGTCAAACGCAAAGTCACCCACTGCTCGCAAGCAAAATGCAACTAAAACCGAAGGACGAAAACAACAACAACATCCCCCACGCCAATTCATGCATAAGACACCATACATGCAAGCACAAGTTAGGTAAATATGGGTTAGAAAAACCATAATCCCGCCATCTCAATCAAATAACAACGGGAAACCTAAATTAGATCCAGCGCAACCTGATTTAGACCCCACATTTCCCGTTAAGCGCATGAAAATTTTACTTGTATCACAAGAAGGTCCCGTCCGTAAACGGGGACCCAACGTTTGTTGATCATTGCAGGTCTGTCATGTGTGGTATCTAGATTCAGGTTGCTCCACACACATGACAGGGAACAAGGAGCTGTTGAGCAACTTCTCCGAGCGCTATCTCGGAAGGGTCTCCTTCGGAAACAGTCAAATGGCGCCAATTCTCGAAACTGGCGATCTCGTCCATGACAAACTGACGATCAAGGGCATCTCCTACGTCGAGGGTTTGAGCTACAATCTCTTCAGCATTGGTCGTTTCTACAACAAAGGATACAAGGTTCTGTTTGAATCAGACATCTGCAGCATTATAGATGCCTCGGGACTGCCTCTTCTTTCTGGAACGCGCACGTCTCATCTCTACGTACTCAATCTTACGACCTCTCGACCAATATGTCTTCTCTCTCGTGCTACACCCAAGTTGAACGATCTATGGCACCGACGTCTTTCACATCTCAATTTCAAGACTCTCAACAAACTGCGCCAGAATAAGCTCGTCAACGGTCTACCTCAGCTGTCCTATCATAAGGAGCATCCCTGCTCTGCCTGTGAATTGGGGAAGATGAAGCGCTCATCTCACATCTCCAAGGAAACGCCTTCCTCTAAGCTCATTCTCGAGCTCTTGCACATGGATCTTTGTGGCCCGATGCCTACGGCTACACTCGGAGGAAGACGGTATATTCTTGTGATTGTCGACGACTTCTCGCGCTACACGTGGACGAAACTTGTTCGCACAAAGGATGAAGTTCCTGATTTAATCATCGAATTTGTTGTTACGTCCCAAAATCTACATCAACAGAAGGTTCGGATTATCAGAACTGACAACGGAATTGAGTTTAAGAACAAGAAGCTCAGTGATTTCTATGCCACTCAGGGCATCACCCAGCAGTTCTCAGCTGTGAAGACACCGGAACAGAATGGTGTCGTTGAGCGTAAGAATAGGAAACTAGTTGAAGCAGCTAGGACTCTCCTCATCCAATCCGGCCTTCCTCACTCTCTTTGGGGCGAAGCTATTCAAACGGCTTGCTACACGCAGAACGGGCTTCCATCCACAAGAGATTCAACCGCACCCCATACGAGATGCTGAATAACCGTCGTATCCCAGATATATCTTATCTAAGGGTCTTCGGTTGCCGATGTTTTGTTGCCAATAATCGCCAACATCTTGGGAAGCTCGATCCAAAAGCACTTGAAGGCATCTTTGTTGGATATTCGCTGAACTCGAAGGCATACAGAGTCTATCTTAAGGAGAAACGATCAGTCATAGAGAGCACAAATATCACCTTTGACGAAAGCGAAGGCGACCACATGGCTTCTGCTCATATCTGTCCAGAACCAGGTCTTCTACAGTCGTTGACAAAAGGGCAACTTTCATCGACGGATACTTCCTCATCTGAGGGCAACTCTGGCGAACTGGATCTCGATCTGCTCTTCGAGTACTTCTATCCAGTCCCCAAGACTCCCGTCGCCACCACTCAACCTACCGCTGCAACCACCCCACCTACACCACCGGATATCGGCAATGATGTCGTCCCTCCAAACTTGGATGATCTCAATCTCAACGAAGGCGACATTTTACCCAACCCTGGGAACATTGCTGATCCTGATGCCGAACCCTCTCAATCTACTACAGTTGAGATCTCATCCTCGGACACCGGACTCCAATCTGATGAGCCTCCAATCGACACAAATGCAGCTAGCTATTCACAGACTAATGTACCACTATGGGCTCGCTCTCATCCTACGGATCAGATTATTGGGGATCCCACATCCGGTGTTTCGACGCGTTCGGCTACGATGAATGAAAGCCTGTTCGCTTGCTATCTCAGTCAAGCCGAACCATCACGAGTAGCTGAAGCTCTCAACGATCCTGATTGGCTGATTGCAATGCAGGAGGAAATAAATCAGTTCGAACGTTTACAAGTTTGGGAACTCGTACCACGCCCTCACGACAGATCCATTATCGGCACGAAGTGGATCTTCAAGAACAAAAAGGATGAAGACGGTGTTGTCATTCGCAATAAAGCAAGACTTGTGGCTAAGGGGTACAATCAACAAGAAGGCATCGACTACGATGAAACGTTCGCCCCCGTTGCCAAGGTCGAAGCTATACGAATTTTTCTTGCCTTTGCTGCTCACAAGAACTTCAAAGTCTACCAAATGGACGTGAAGACTGCATTTCTGAATGGATTTCTCAAAGAAGAAGTGTACGTTGATCAACCTGAAGGGTTCTTGAGCGAAGAGTTTCCTCATCACGTTTATCGACTCTACAAGGCTCTCTACGGACTAAAACAGGCTCCCCGAGCTTGGTATGACGTCCTTTCAGACTTCCTCGTTCAGTCTGGATTCAAGAAAGGATCTCTGAATACAACTCTCTTCACCAAGCGGAATGGCCCGGACATCATGATTGTACAGATTTATGTCGATGACATCATTTTTGGATCGACTAAACCACAACTGTGTGAAGAATTCGCAGAATTGATGAAGGAGAAATTCGAAATGAGTATGATGAGAGAGCTGAATTTCTTTCTTAGTCTTCAAGTAAAGCAACTCCCCGACGGAATCTTCATCAACCAGTCCAAATACATCCATGACATCCTCGAGAAATATGGAATGAAGGATGCTAAGACTGCCGCTACACCTATGTCACCCTCTGGCCGACCCGACGCGGACCCATCTGGTGCTCCCGTCGACCAAACTGTCTATCGTGGGATAATAAGCTCTCTTCTGTACCTCACTGCTAGTCGACCGGATATCGTTCTCTCGACGGGAATCTGCGCTCGTTTTCAGGCTACCCCTAAGGAATCCCATTTCACTGCTGTCAAAAGGATTCTCCGCTATCTCAAAGGAACACCCAATCTGGGTTTGTGGTACCCCACTCGATCGGACTTCAAACTGGTTGGATTCTCTGACTCGGATTACGCAGGATGCAAGATGGATCGGAAAAGCACCTCTGGAGCTGCACACTTCTTGGGCGGTAAACTCGTGAGTTGGTCTTCTCGAAAACAAAACTGTGTCTCAACTTCGTCGACGGAAGGCAGAATATGTCGCTGCCGCTAGTTGTTGTTTACAGCTTTTGTGGATGAGAACCCAACTACGAGATTTTAATTTTCATGTTGATAAAATTCCCATTTATTGTGACTCGAAGAGTGTGATTGCGATGACGTAATCCAGTACATCACTCGAGAACGAAACACATAGATATTCGTCACCACTTCATCAAAGAACATGTCGAAAAAGGGACGATTGAATTGCACTACGTCACTACCGAAGATCAACTGGCCGACATTTTCACATAACCGTTGGATGTCAAACGATTTCAACACCTTGTGACTATGTTGGGCATGTTGAATCTTCAGTTGTGATCAATCGACCCTACATGAACTTTGATAAAGTGTACATATTTCTCTTTACTTTACTCCATTTTCTATGTGTCTTCTGAATTATGTCTCTTAAGGGGGAGTTTTCGATTAAGGGAGTTTCTGCTTTTTTCTTTATTTAAAAAGGGAGTTTTCGATTAAGGGGGAGTTTCTGATTTTGCCTATTTAAAAAAAAAAATTTGGGTTGAAATTTTAAATTTTAGTCAAAACGGAGTCAAAATTGGACCAATTGAATTTTGGGTTGAAATTTTAATTTTTGGTCAAACGGGATCAAAATTGGACCAATTGAACACCAATTGGACCCAATTTTGACCAAGCCCGCGAAATTCGGCTCAGGATCCAATTTTGACCAAGCCCACGAATCTCGGCCCATTTACTCAAAATCTCGCATGAACAGTCACAAAACCCCCAAAACACTTAACTCTTTTCACAATCTTTCCAAATTCCCGAGAAAAATTCAAAAATTTCGCACCCTCCTCTTCGAAAATTTCTCAACCTCTCGCAATCGTCGTCTTCTTCAAATCCGCCTACAAAATCCGTTTTTCTGCATACTCCGTCGTCAAAATCAGCTTTTCGGTATGAATACATCGCAAATAAACCAATTCTCGTTCGTTTTACTCTGTGTTTGCCTCGTTTTTTAATTTTTTTTAGGTTTAAAATTAATTTTTCTCGGCTTTAATTCGGACGCATGTTAGGATTTTGGTGTTTAAAACCCCCAAATATGTATTGCCCGTCCAATTTCGAGTCGAATGAGTCCAGTTTATTGCATTTTGGTTAAGATTCGAGTGGTTCTAAGGCAAAAATCATAGCGTCGTTTCGTACGTTTTCGCACAGTGTTCTTCACCGAGAAAATTTTTCAGAGAAAATACTTTAATGATAGATTTTCGCTGCTACAGTGAGTGAGGTCCCGCGAAAGTTTTATCCGAGAGATTTCTTACGATAAAATTTCACTGTCCCGCGAAAATTTTATCCGAGAAATTCCTTCGTTAAAATTTCGCTGCTACAGTGAGGGAAGTCCCGCGAAAATTTTCATCCGAGAATTTTTTTTCCCTTACGTTAAATTTTTTTTTCTGCTACAGTGAAGTCATGCCCCGCGAAATTTTCATACACCTCACTTCATCTTACATCTTTTCGCATCCTCACTATTTCGCAACTACAGTGACCCAAAAATTTCTCGATCCATAAACTTAAATTTTTCTCGGATTCATGCTAATCAATTCTTTCGCAGCTACAGTGGTTCAATAATTTCTCAACCCTTACATGCATCATCTTTTCGCGGATCACGAAACTTTCTCAATCTGAGAAAATTATCAATCCGAGAAATTTCTTTTCACTTGTCAAACTGAGAAATTTCAACCCGAGAAATTTTATCACTTAAGCAGATTTTCATCAAAGCTTTATCACTCCGCGAAACTTTCATATCACTTGAGAAAATTCAAAACTTGCGAAAGTTTTGCTAACTTGAAAACTTTTCTACTTGTGAAAATTTAATA
Source organism: Craterostigma plantagineum (assembly GCA_027422505.1). Lineage (NCBI taxonomy): Eukaryota > Viridiplantae > Streptophyta > Magnoliopsida > Lamiales > Linderniaceae > Craterostigma > Craterostigma plantagineum. The sequence goes on from JAPQWV010000015.1 coordinate 7,750,263, forward strand.
CCTTTTGAGAAAATATTTTAACCGCGAAAATTTTTGGATAACTTGTGCAATTCCATAACTTGCGAAAATTTTACTCTTCATGCGAAATTTTACACTGAATGCGAAAATTTTCTCTCGACTTGTCTATGTGTGATAATCAGCGAAATTTTCCATTACATGCGAAAATTTTTGGATAACTTGTGAAATTCCCCAACTTGCGAAAATTTTCCCCTACATGCGAAACTTTACACTGAATGCGAAAATTTTCTCTCGACTTGTCTATGTGTGATAATCAGCGAAATTTTCCATTACATGCGAAAATTTTTGGATAACTTGTGAAATTCCCCAACTTGCGAAAATTTTCCCCTACATGCGAAATTCTACACTAATGCGAATTTTTTTCTCGGCTTGCTCATGTACCAAAATTTTCTCGTATCACATGAACACTTTCAATCCTGAAAATTTTCTAAGTGGTTGGAAAAAATTTCGTTTAAATTCCGAAAATTGTCGAAACTCGCCATCATATGACCATCATTCAATCTTAACAACGTTATTTCAAAAGAACTCTAAGTTAGCTAATTTTAATTTTATTTTTATCTTTACGATTTTGGGCACTTTTATGTTTCGTTTTATTGTTTCACCCAAGACTTACTTATATCCATATTCTCGCGACTTAGTCCGTACTAATCATGCTACTATTACTGTCGAGCACAGATATGACTAACACAAACCAAGAAGCACTTGAAGCACTTGAGGCTGCAGCAATTCAAAGGGACGTCGCTCGCATCGAGCTAAATACGCTGACATATGTTCCACCGATCGAGCAGGTCTTCCCAACAAGTCGATGGGCTGCCTTGATACCAAACAACCACATGGTGGACTTGGACAACTTTAGGTGTGATGCCCCCATCATCATAGAGATCCTCAAAGGGCATTCCCTCCGCCACGCCCTCACTCATGGCGAGCCAGAAGCGCAAGTCTATCTCCAGCAGTTCTGGCACACATCCTCACTCGCAAGATTGTCCAAGAAGCGCTTCAACTCCCTGTCTACTCACCTTACGAACCACTACCAACGCACGAACAACTCATCGAGGACATCGACAGATTGGGCTATCAACCTGAAAACAAGAAGAAGAAAGGCCCACTCGTTCTCAGCGAGTCACCACACGCAACCTACCTCAACCCTGGCGAACACTGTACCTCCTACTGAACAAATGCATGTCAGGGAAGCATGCTGGCCAGGACCACGGGAACCACCAAATCCTTACCATCCTAACCGGCATCGCACACAACCGCAAGTACAACTACGCTGAGATCATCTGGAAGGGTCTCGTCTCCATGATGCAACCTCGCGATCGGGAAGTCGCCAAGGACGTCAAGAACCGCTTCGTACCTTACATGCAGTGGCTCCCAGCGCTCATCAAACACTTCCGCCTGTTCTCCACCAGCATCCGCATCCGCCCGGCGAGTGAACACTTCGTGATCCCCGTCGTCGAGAAGTTCGTCAAGAAAAACACTACGGCGAAAGATCGGCACACCATGATCATCCCGGACGAAGTACTTGCCTATGCCGACCAGAAACCCGCACGTCCGAGAATATCGCGCCTCCACCGCTTCATTCCGCGAGAGTCCCCGTCCACTATCCATTGTCCCTACGGAGCAGACCAACCCCGCTGCTCCTAACCCCGGGACTAGCCAAAAGCCCACCACCACTTCTAAAAAGTCATCGAGTCGCGCCGCATCCTCCGAAAAAACGGTCGCGTGAGGATGACGTAAGCCGCACCACGGAGCGTCGATCAAAACAGAAAAACGATCGACCTCCTCAGTCACAAACAAGCCGAGCCCAACCCATAGGTGCAGGAGGTGATGTGTTCACCTCCCGAGTAGAAGCATGGCACTTGGCTCAACCACGCAAACGACCCCACACAATCCACTTATCTTCCTCTCTACAAAAGATACTTCATTCCACGAGGAGCTACGTATGCCATCGACATCCCACTTGGAGATGGTCGATGTTGAAACAAGCAGTCCTCCGCCTCAGACTGCATCCTCTTCAATCACATCGAGTCTAGTGCCCTCACTCCCCATAATTTCATATGTTTCTAGGACACATACACCTTCTACTGCACTACAGAGTCTTCGTGATTCTGTCGGAACGCTTGATGATGTCTCTGTGACTGAGAGCGGAAGACGTAGCACGGCCAACATCACCACAACCGTGAGCCTAGGCCATCATTCGTTTGAGTCTGTCTCATCGATGATGCCAACGGGAAGTCTTAGTGACCCCGTCTTTTCCCGTCCTGTGCAAACGGGCGGCCGATCGGCTATCTTCTCTGATTCGGTGTCAGTTGGATTTCTTCGTGACTCCAGCTTGTTAGACTTACCCCATTTCGTCACCGAGACCGCGCTAGAGGCTCGTCTTCAAGAGTTTGCAAAGACTCTTGAGGCGTCCATCATCGATAAAGTCTATGCGGGTCTCGATGCGTCCATCTGCGACAAAGGCAAAGGTGTGGCCCCGGAGACGCCACCACCAACGCAACATGTGGACGCAGAAGCTGTTCTCTCCTCCGTTTCCGCAAAGGAGCTCTTCTACATCCTCCGAGCCCGATTCGAATCAATGACGGAACTCGATGAGGAAAAACAGCAAATGAAGGCCATTATGACTCAACCGATGACTTGCCGCGCTCAAGGCGAGTCTAGCGGGATCAGACGCGAGGGGGAGAATAGGCAGCAAGGCAAATCTCAAGGACTTGTGCAAACGACGCCGCCTTCCTCCTCTGCACTTGAAACGACTCCCGTAACAGAAACCTCACACCCCACCAGCCAAAAATCCCATCCGATTAACCCCGAGTCACTAGCCAACTCACCCTCACCACCACCTACTACCGTCTCCGAAACTCTAATCGTCACATCGACATTAGAGACCACCACCACACTTTCACCACCCACCTTCTTGGAACCACTAACTATCATATCGACATTAGAGGCCACCACCACATCTACGCCGCCTGACACCCAAATCATCCTCGCCAAACCATCACCTCAACTGAGCCCCCAGAATCTCCACCACAACCATCCCCACAATCCACAAACTCCTCTGACGCAACACCCTCGCCATTACACAGCCATACCCCTCTCAATACCGACCCCAACGTGGCTTCCGAGGACTTCTACTGCGTGCAGAACGAGATCGAGGCCTACATCTTCAACGATGAATGGCTTTACACACCCGCCGACGCAGTAGCAGCCAGAAAATTGGTGGAGAATGCTCGACGTGTGCTAAAGGAAGCATCGCTCATGCTGATCAACACTGCAGACAACGAGAACGGGGAGGAGTACGACGCTGAACCCGCCGAGCTCGAGAACATCCTACAGTTTCAAGCGCAGCAAGCTGAGGCTCCTGCTGCTCAACCGGATGTGCCCACGACAGATATACCGGAAGCGCCGTGGGAAAACAAGAAGATCACCGCACCATTCCAAGAAGAGATCAGGAAGAGGATCTGGCGGCACAAGGAGCAGATCATCTCAGCCTTCGATGAATATGAGCTGATGAATATCCAAAACTGGAGCGAGGAGAAGAAGAAGCTCTACCGATGGAGCCTCCTTTGCCACAAGTGCACAAAGCGGACGCTTTCCGATGAGGAAAACATCGCTCTTGAAATGAATCGGGCTCCCATCTGCAAAGTCACTGACATTCGCCAGGAGTTGAAAGGACGTGTCCATTATCCAGTGTTCACGGTAATGAGGCAGGATGAGAGCTACAGTGAAGTGAGCGAGGAGGACTTCAAGTTTCTGCGCTTGGGTGATCTATACAGCATGTTGGAATCCATGAAGCAGTTCAGACTCATCGTCAGAAGTTCTGGACATCTCGTACGGGCTGAACCGGTCACTATGGGCTACGTGGCTCTCAAGCGGCACATGCTCCGACAGGTGAGATTCTTCGCCTCCCACGATCTGCAGATGGCGGTAGAGCACAACCTAAAGAAGGTGAACCTAACTCGCCCATCTTTCAAGAATGCGGACGACTATCGAGAGGGCGATGTGATCGACGGAGATGATCCGGCGGGCGCCTACTCGAACTACAAGGGAAAGATGAGGCTTCTGCGCTGCTCCGAAGTGGCAAAGTTCTCGGATGGGACACTCACCAACATCCAAGACAAGCTCATGAGGATTTGCCGCATCCTTTGAGAAGAAGACCCACACTGCTGATCCAAGTTCGCGAAGTTCATTGACGCTATAGCTGATCGAATCGTTCTTCGAAGGAATCTCCGCGCCGTCGAGTTTAAGCTAGGCCTTCGCGAAACTCACACTCGCTAATTCACCATCTCCACGCCCAAGATCCAAGACTCCCAACAATTGACACAAAGGGGGAGATTGTTAGGATATTTAATAGATTGTGTCAATAGTTTAAGTCGTGGGTTATCTTTTGTAATTATCCTTTTAGCTTGAGCTTTGGACTAGATTGTAATTAATTACTCTTTAGTGTTTGGGCCTTAATATACCTAGGGTTAATGTGGTATATAAGGTTTTACCTTCACTATTTTTAAAGTTAATCAAAGATCAAAAGGCTAACCCTACTTTTCACACAATACACACACTTGAAGGTGAGAACCTCTCCCCTATTCATCCCATTCAAGCCTCTTTGATTCCTTGTTTGGTGCAATCGGGACCAACAGGAACCGTAAGGAGTGGGCGAATAAGCTTAATGATGCACTGTGGGCATATATGACTGCTTATAAGACACCAATAGGCACTACACCATATAGATTGGTCTACGGGAAGGCATGCCACCTCCCCGTAGAAATCGAGCATAAAGCCTATTGGTCAATAAAGTCATTGAACATGGATTTGGGGGAAGCCGGCAAAAAGCGGCGACTCCAAATTAATGAGCTAGACGAGTGGCGTTTGTCAGCTTATGATAACGCTAGGATGTATAAGGAGCGCTCGAAGGCCAACCATAACAGCAAAATTAGGCACAGACGAGAATTTCAGGAAGGGGATCAAGTCCTCCTCTTTAATTCTCGATTTAGGCTTTTTCCCGGCAAGCTTAGATCACGTTGGTCGAGACCGTTCACTGTCACTCGTGTTTTCTCATACGGTATTGTTGAGATTTCAGGTATGGGGCAGGGTACTTTCAAGGTGAACGGACATCGGTTGAAGCATTACCATGGAGGCGAGGAAGACTTGAGCGACAAGGAGGTATTATACCTCGACTTCCAGCCAACCTAAGTGTCAAAGAGGTACGTCCGGCTAAGACGTTAAAAGAAGCGCCTCTTGGGAGGCAACCCATGTATTTTCGTTTATGTTGTAGGCATTACAGTATATTAGACAATAAAAAAATAATATAAATATAAAATAAAATTATATATATTAAATTAAAATATATATATATATATATATTAATGATAATAACAGTAAAATTTAATTAATAATAAATTTATTGCGAATATTGAGGATGGTCACAATGCAGAATCTAGAGACGAGATAGGAACGATAGTTTTACTTCAGAAAAAATGGTTACATACCATTACAACGTGTGAGGGTGCAACACAAAAGCAATTAAAACTGCAAATAACACAAAAGACAGAACAATAGTTTTTTTTGCTTCATAAGGGCGGTTACTCATAAGTACACCTTGTGAGAACCCAATACACGAAAGCTAGTAAAACTCCGAACAAACCCAAAAGAAGATCAAGGTACAACGATAGCATATCTAAATTACGACGAATCCTCGCATATTCTTCACACTCATTCTCACGGCCTTGCTGCTGTCCCCAATTCATAGTGGCTAGCTAACCCAGAATAAGATTGCTGAAGACATGTGATTTATGGTAGATGATGCTATTGTGTTATTCTACCAATGTGTATTTATAGGCATGAAGGGCACAAAAACATCATTATCAAACCCAGCAAATCAAATAATGATGCAGACGAATTTTTGACTTGGAGATTTGACGCCGCGTGAGAAAGTGATAGTTCCCTTGTCGATTATCAGATTTTTCCTCGCGCAAATCGTTCTAAAAAAACTCATTGATTGCGAATCATAGTTAAAATATATATTAATTAGTAATAATCATAATATTTTTTTAAAAAAAATTAAACCATAAAAAAATAATAATAAAAAAATAGAAAAGGTGTAGTCACGGCCCATGACTCATGAGTCACGGCCGCGACTTGGCGAGACAATACATACTGCCAGGCTTCACGGCCTGTAGCCTCACGGTTCACGGCCGTGACCATGGCAGACAAAGCCCACTGCCGCGCGTCACGGCTCGTGGCTAGGTATTCACGGCCGTGACTCTCAGGGGCTACTTCAAGAATTTATTTATTTTATATATATCTATGTATATATAATAGAAATATATATATATATATAATATAAAAAAAGTACTTAGGTTGTCAGGGCCCATGACTCATGAGTCACGGCCGTGACATAGATGGACTAAACTCACTGTCCACGGTCACGTCCCATGACCCAGGAGTCACGGCCGTGACTTGGACGAAAGGAGCCCTCTGCTTCTCTTCACGGCCGTGAAATGTGCGATTTTAACTCTTTAAAAAAACATTCCGTCACTCTCTTCGTCTATTTCACACGGAAAAACAAACCACAATCGACAATTTCTCGTCTAATCACCCCCAAAACACAACTCCGGGCACCACGTCCGCCGCTTGCACTTCCGGCGACAACAAACAACCATCTTCCCTCTTTTTCACAGTGATTAAATCAACGAGGTATGTCATTTTCTCCCAAAGCTTATACTAGACGAATTTCGCAATCATCAGATTTGAGTTCGAATTTAGTGTTTACATTGCTCTCTTATGGATAGATTTATGCTATAAACGCTTTGGGCTTCATGGATTTATTGATTTGGTCCGTTAATTTTGATTTTGGCATGATGAACCCTAATGTCGAAATTTAAGGGTTTTGGGGAAATTTTGACAAAATTGGTTGCTTTAAGTGGTTTATTTGGTGTGATTTATCGTTTCAAGTCGAAGATTGTGCTTGGTTGACCAATTATTGCAATTAGAAGGAGTATTCTAGCTTGTCTATTATGTGTTCGACAAAATGCCGCTTTGAATGTCCTATGTTCTTGTTTTAGAATTGTTAATTTTGTCGCTACGTTGGTCGATCGAGCTGTGTTGATTATCTTTCTCGCCAACTCACATATGGACTTTTAGGTACTATGGGTCGAAGCCGCTCAGCTACATTACGCAATCAAGCTTCGGGGTCGCCGGTTCGTCCATGGCGACGCCCGGGCGCGAAGTCAATGCTCACTTCTATGCGGCAGTTTGACGATGAGACACACCAGGCCAGATATAACAGGCTGAAGGACGTGCAGTTCATCCCAACCGACAAAATTGATCACGACATGCTGGCGAAGCATCACATCGACCAGCAAGTGGCCGGGGACATATCTCTCAGTGGATGGCTCGACTTCTTCCACATTGACGAGCCGGCGTACAAGGAGCAGACCTTGGAGTTCTTATTCACTTTCTCTCTCGAGGAGTACGGACGGAACGGAGTTAAGTTCCGGGCTTTTAATGAGGAGAACACGGTTGATGTGGACGATATTTGCCGGGCGCTGGGAGTACCGGTACCATATTTTGAGCGCCAGGGGACATTCTCGGACGAGCATTACAAGGATTACCTTCAGAATCCGACGGAGCGCCAGAACTGTTCGGCTAAACTCGTGAGACCCGCGAACCCAATTTTAGTGTGAAGACTTCGAAGGCGTCTTCTCTCCGGAGCCCGGGCCTGCGCTACATTCACAGTCTGTTGTCGACATTGCTCACACCACGGGGCGACTCGCACGGCGCGATTGGCCTTCGGGATCTGTTCTACTTAGCCAAGGTGCAGCGCGGCCAACAAGTGCACTTAGGGATGGCCATCACGCCTTTGGCGCCCAGGCGGATGTTCCTAGTCACGAAAAGCTCGCAGTTGGGCCTTTTGTTACGAAGGTTGTCAAGGGACTCAACCTGTGGCCAGCCAATCCACCAGAGATGACGATCGTGGGTGGGCGAAATTTCGTGAACGAGGAGATGATGCTAAAGATGAAGATGCTGATCAAAGCTCCCACCTGGTCCTGCACGAACAAGGTTTACGTCTGGCACGAGGTCTATCGTGGGCAGACGGACCTGGGCGATGCATTCCCCGAGCAACTGGCTATCCACAGCCTGGGGCCATTTTCGGTTGACCAAGACACTGCCGGACCTTCCTATTCCTCCGCTATCACGAGGGCGAGTTATCAGGTGTCGCTCCTTACGCGTCAGCCGCAGAGCTTCAAACATTGCGCCAGGAAATGCTACGCTACAATGAGGAGGCCCTACGATGAGACGAGGAGACACGGCGCCGACAGGAAGAGTATGAGCGTCGAAACGAGGAAGCCCACCGTCGCTACCGCGAAGAGCAACAACGATATGAACTGGCCCTTCAAGCAATGGAAAACGCGATGAAACATACACAAGAGTCAGTTAGGCTTGCTCAAGAATCGATGGCCCACCTTCGCCCGCGGCCACCCTCGCCCCCACCACCATCTTAGTGTTGTTTGATTTGTCGTATTTTTCTACTAGTACTCCTTTTGTGTTTGGTCTAGTATTCATGATACTTATGATAACTATGACTCTTTTTGTTATCTTTTTTATTTCTTCCGTGCGGTTAATTTTCTTTTTAGTGTTTTCAGGAAACGTGTCACGAATTCCGTCACGACTCAAAATATTTCAAAATCAGTACAACCGACCATGTTCAACTACATCAAATGCTCGAGTCAGGAGCACGTCACTTTTCTTCAGGGGAGTCACGTTCTTTTCAACTTCTCTTACCTCATTTTATTTATTTTTTCACATTGAGGACAACGTGCATCTTAAGTGTGAGGAGGGGGAATTTTGTCTGGGAATTTTGTTGGAAAATTACGTGAATTTTTTTTATGACGTGTTGTGGCTATTAAATCTATGAAAAAATGGCATGATTATTTGGGTTCATCTCGAAGTTGGATTGCATGCTAGGGAGTCTTGTGAGCGATAAAGACATGCATCCGTGATTTAATCTTTTCAGCATGATAGACATGTGTTACTTTGAGAGATTCACACACATAACCCATGTTCCGTTGTGAGAGTTTGAGCTGACGAGCTTTTGCTCATTTTTCTTGGTTGTGTGAGTTGCATAATTTACGTCTCTCTAGAACTTGCTCATTTGATACGCATTGAAATTGCTTATAGTGTGTTTTGTATGAATAGGATGAAGGCATTAAGAAATAAGTCCATGCCCAAAGTTCCCGACCACGACTGATCACCGTAGTTAGCCACTTTGAGCCTAAGCCTTTTTCGTTTCTTAAATCTCATATTTTCATAAGCCGCTAACCTAAATAAGCCTCCAGAGATCATTTGAACCCGAGTTAAGTAGAAGTGAAGGTCGAATGTCAAAGTCGAAAAGCGTAGTCGGATGACACCTCCAAGACAACGCCGAAAGTAGCCGAGAACTCCCTCTTCAACAAGGAAAAGGGGCAGCGCACCGCCGCAATGCGAAGAGTGATTTGAAAAAAAAACAGAGTGAAAGAAAGAAAAAATGGCGCTGGAAGGAGGAAAGTGAAGCAGAAAGAGGATGAGCTGTTGCGAAAAGAAAGAAAAGAACCTTTCCTTCGATAATCTTCCAGACTCAGAAATTCAACATTTTCATCTTATTATGAGACTTGGAAGAAGAAAGGCCTAGTGGAACGCAGCAGAAATAAGAGAAATATGAAGACGGCGTAACCAAAAGGGTTGATCCTGGCGCGCTTTAGACAATGACATGAAGACCGACATGACTGCTACTCATATGTGATTCCACTACCACCTCATCACTATTTGACCCCATTCAACCCGGAAAAGACCTTCTGATTCATGCTTATTGCTTTAAGTAGTAGACGTGTGATTGACTTGCAAGCATATGGTATAGACTAGATTATTGCATGAATTGAGCGATTCACCGATTTATTAGCCTATACACTGAGTGATTTGAGTGAATTCCTGCGAGGTGTGGATCTCGATTAGTAGTGCTAAGGAAATTCGTGTCGATACGTGCTGATTATTGTTGCAGTGTCCATAATTACTTGCTTGATTCCATTTTGTGCTTTCCATATGCGTTGGTGAACTGTGAATGGTCGTGCCATTATCTTGATACCCTTTTCTTGTTTTTAATTGCTCGAGGATAAGCAAAAACTTAAGTGTGGGGAGGTTTGATAAACGTATTTTAATACGTTTATTGTTGTAGTTATTTGGGTTATAATAGGATATTTTTGGTCATTCCATGCATTTATTGGCTCTATTTACACCCATTTAAATATTGTAAGACCTTCGAACGGTTATCGAGCGAAAAGGAACGAAAACGAGGCAAAAACGACGCGAAAAGGACCAAGGATGAAGCTGCCAGGTAATTGTCACGGCCGTGAATCACCTCGCACGAGGCCGTGAACGTGGGCAGTAGGCTTAGAAGACATTAACCTCAAGCGTCACGGCCGTGAATGATATGCACGTGCCCGTGAAGCGCGGCAGAGAGAGACAAAATCGACACTGTCCCTCGTCACGGCCGTGAATCTCCATACACGAAGCCGTGAACGTGGACAGAGAGCTTAAGATGGAAAGACCTTATGTGTCACGGCCGTGAACCCTCATGCCCAAGGCCGTGACTCGCGGCAGAGAATAAACCAACTCATTGCTGTCAATTGTCAGGGCCGTGAACCTCTATGCAAGAGGCCGTGACTCGTGGCATAAAGTCAAGATTTAGGGTTTAAGCCTTTGTCACAGCCGTGACTGCTTATGCAATTGACACGTGAAGGGTTTAACAAAGGGGGAAGTTAGCCTAAATTTCATGCTTCACGGCCGTGAAGGCCCGTTAAGAGGCCGTGAACGTGCCAAAGTTCAGGGTTAAGGCCCAAATTCGAAGTATAAAAGGGGAGTTCTTCTCAGAACTCAACCCTAACCTGGGAGAGCCGAAACCTAAGAGAAAAGAAGAGGAAGAAGAACCCTAGAAGCCACTCCTTCATTCGGAGACACTTAAGAGACGATCCAACAACGCAGTTACGCCATTTTGATCGAGGAACGAGAGCTCCGCCTCAAAACCACCCTTCTCACTTCTTAGGGAAGATTTCTATCCTCATTTCTTTTGAATCTCATTGTTGTTTTGTCTAATATGAGTAGCTAATCATTTTATGTGTTTGGGAGTAGATGAACGTTGGGTTATGTCGTAGTTAAAGCGTAAGGATAATCGTGAACACGTGTATTCGACTATTTATCGTTCTATGATATTGCTTCTTTGCTTCAATATGTCTATGTGTTGATGTGAATGTGTGGTACATCGTTTAGGGCGACAGCTAAATAACGATTAGACCGTTCGTAGACGTTAAGATTCGATTAGAGGGCGAAAGCAAATACTCGATCCTCGCCATTTGGTAATCGCTGATATTAGATTCCCACGAACGTTTAGGGCGACAGCAAATCCGTGAGTGGGTAGGAAAATTACTGCGATCTAGGCGATATTCATGTATGAGCGATATTTCGTAGCCTTAGCCGACAACTCCCTTCGGGATTCGAATCCCAAACACATACTTGTCAACTTAAGTCACTCGTATTATTTCTAGTTGTGCTCCTTTAGTCTTCTATTCCATTAGGTTGCTTTGTTTAATTAGTTCGTAGCATAAACAAATCCCATCATTTTATTTAGGCTAGATATCGAGTCGATAGGTTAATACTAGTAATCAAGTTCATTCCTCGTGTTCGATACTCGTTTACTCACCTTACTACACTACAAACGATAGGTTCACTGCCTATCGCACGTCGGTGATAGTAAATATGTATTCGTTTTAATTATCACTTGTCACACCCGCACTTAATATCAATATACCGCGTGTCGATCAGCGTTTCAACTCAAAAATGGCCAAGTGAGAACAGAGCCATTTGTTTCTTCAGCTTATAACTCTACTGAAATTATTCCTTTGATCTATAAAGATCTTGAGATAATCTTCACACAAAAGATATATTAAGTCAGATCTACAATACTTTTCACTTTCTTCGGTCTTCGACTTCAAATCTTAATTTCTTCGGTACTCATGATCCCACAAGGGGAAAAGACACTCCTACTAAGAGGAGACACAAAGTCTCATAAACGGGGAACTAAACAAAACAAAAACAAATAAAAAGGGCAGAAAACAGTAAAACGAAAAGTATGAAAATCGGTGGAGCTCCACCATCCTCCAAATATGACGGATGGGGGAGAAGGGTTTTTGTGTTTTTAGAGAGGAGTTGCTTAGAGCATCTCCAACAGGTACATTATTGTTACATTAAACACAAAAATGGAGTACGTTTATGTTCCAAAGTGACTGTAGCATTAATATTGTGTCATTGGCGGAGATATTCTAGTGGTAGAGTACACGCAATTTCGACATTAAAATAGTATCGTAGTTTCTATTTATTTATATTTTAAGTAAATAGATATTAATTATATTTAAAATTACTTTGATTTTATCTATGGATATTTTCCTTTTGATTCAATAAAATTATAGTAAAATAATATGATAATTTATAATTTAATTAATATTTAGATATTAATTAATTATAATATATTGACTTTTTAAATCATTATATATAAAATTTAATAAGCCAATTATTATAGTAATAAATAGGAATTTGATTCTTAGTGTTGAAAATGAGCTAATGGGTTGGAGTAAAAATTAGTGTAGAAAACATAGTTTATCGATTTAAGTAAACGTATAGTAGAAACTTTATTATTTGCAAAGTATTGTATTTTTATGCTGTGTATTGGAGATGCTCGATAGAAAATGAGCTGCTGGTAAATATTATTCAATATAACCTATTATTGTATTATTCTTCTTTGTTTTTAAGAATAATTTGGGGTTGTGGCTCTTGCGATAATTGTTTAAATGTTAAAGTAATTTATATTTAACTTCGGCAATCATGCCTAATATTGTTTGGAATTTCTAATGATCCATCTTATCTATTCTATTATATAAGGGTTGATGTGAGTATAAACTGTTTTTAGTCTGTCAGATATAGTACTTTTACAATTTTATCTTTAATATTTTAATTTAACGATTTTTATCCTTTATTAAATAAATTATTTAATAATATAAAATTATAACTTAACTTAATTAATAATATCAAATAAAAAATAACTTGCTATTTTTGCACATACATAAATTGTGCTAAAGTATTAGTGGTATGAAGATTTGATCTTTGTTGTTTTGGATTGGGATAGAGTTGTTCCCAAAAATATATTTATAAGTGCATATAGTTGTGATCTAGATATATCAATTTTCGATTTTGAATTACTATATTTTTAATTATATATTAATAAAATTTGGGACATTATTCTATTCACTATTAAAGGTACACCCCTCTTTTTTTCTATCCGAACCCTCCTAATTAATGTGTAGGTAAATTATTAAATACTCACCAATTAAAAAAGAACTATTATAAACCATTAAATACTTACCAATTTTAAACTATTAAATAATTACTGCATACTCCTAATTCGATTTAGCAATTGAAAACTAAAACTACAAGTAGCATAACGTGTGATACAATAGCATATACAATGAAATAGTAGCTTTTAAAATGTAAATGATTACAAATAGCTGAAAACTCACCATTTTAAATTTAGCCTTTATGATACCACATCATATCAAAACCATGTTAATCAAGTGAATATTAAAGTTTGCATAAGTAGTAAGTACATATTTATGCTATACGAATATTTTTATTCAAATAAATTAAATATTGATAGAATTTTAAAATATTTATATTTTTAAAAGTTAATATAAAGTTGTGGCAATATAGGATTGATACAATACTAAGTAAATTAAATATTTGTATTGTTGAATTCTATAAAGAAAAAATAATAATAAAATAGTTATATTTAATCAATGTGATTTGGTAAACAAATTTGAAGTGTCTGGAGTTGTAGAAGAGGGATGAAATAGTATAGGTAGTGTGAATAGTAGTAACCTAAAATAAAAGTTGCAAATGCTACGTCACTGCATTTCAGGTTAGCTACTAATTAGATAAGAAATATTCCAAGTTGAGAGTTCAAAAGTAGAAATTTCTACTTGGTTTATGGGAAAATATAAATTGGAGACTCCAATTTATTAGGATATACCTAGAGTCGTTAGGATATACAAGAGTCCAAGATAGCTATATACTTTTGCAATTATAGAAAATAGTGCTTCAAAATCTCACATTTCACATATCACTCACAATCGTTATTATTAGTTATAGGAACGTCAATGGCATTACTTGCCAAGTAACTTACAAAACACTCAAATGGTTTATAATATATCCATTGGAAAAGATTTGGTGTCAATGAAATTGCTTTATATTAATTGTCCTTAGGCACGAGCTGGTAAACAATGGAGTTAATATTGAACTTTGTAAATTGTAAGGTGCGATATTATATACAGAAATCCCTATATAACTTTTAGGGCGAACGACATTTTTAGTCCTCAATGTTTGAGGCATGGGCGTTTCTGATCCCTCATTTTTCGAGGTTACACTTTTAGTCCCCAATGTTATCGATTTTGGACGGTTTTGATCCATCGATTAACTTAATCGCTAATTTAGACGAAATTTAACACGTGAAAGCCCATGATCTCCTTTTTCTCGACGTAAAACCTCATAACACATTTCGATTTAAATGCACATAAACATCATTATACATCACATCTAGGAAATGATCGACAACCTTGAAAATGAGTTAAAGGTGATACGCAATGATGCTCACGTGCGTTTTAGTTGAAGAAGATGATGAGTCATGCGGTGTTAAATCAAGTTAAAGGAGATCATGCGCTCTAATATGTTAAAATTCCATCTAAATTAGTGATTACGTTAATCGGAGGACTAAAACTGTCCAAAATCGGTAACATTGGGGACTAAAAGTGTCACCTCGAAACATTGGGGACCGGAAACACCCATGCCCTCCAACATTGGGGACCAAAATGTTGTTCTCCCTAACTTTTATCTTGAGATGGGATAGTACTTTTTCACATTTTATTCAGTCTCATTACAGACAACACTGTTTACCAAGATTTTTAAAATAATCATTATATGTGAAAGTTACAAATTAAACGCAGCCTATAAATATTTGACCAAATTAATTCCTGATTATTCTTAACTGTTTCGCAATACTTTATATCAAAAATCAAAATACGTGTTTATTTGTCTAATAGTATTTCTGGCTAGTATCCTAGTCTTCGTTAATCTCGTTCGCATTGCATGTGTATTTATTCCACCATTAATTTTTTTTATCAATATCTATGAATCATATAACTAATAAATTCTTTTGCTGAAGACACCATGTATAGTACAAATATTACTCATTTCATTTTTTAAATGTAATTCATGTTTCTTGACTTTTACTAGATGACGTGGCCGCACGTTGTGTGGCTTCTATGCAACCGAAAGTAAATGGTTAAATGGTTAATATACATATACAGAAGATGATTGTATATTAAATTTACATGTAATGTGACAAAATACTGTTGATACTTAATGTTATAGCCTATAGGTGTTCTACTCTACATAGTTCATTACTGTACGATTAGCTGTTGAGATTACAAACCGGAATTTATTGCATGAGTAAAATACATATACCTGATTGTTGGTAAGATTTTCTAACCGCCAAAATCATATTAAAGGGATGTCTTAGGTAGACACCCTACAACAACATCTCTACCAACTTATATCTTTATATACATAGCTAACTTTCATTTATCATATACATATGGGAAAAGTAATCGTTTTTAATTTTAGGGCACTTCGTTACAACAACGGGGCTAAAAAAACAGCCATAAATATGTAATACATGAAAATGGAAATTAATGAAAATACTAAGCCACATAATAAAGTCAAAATAAGGTTATTACCAACTGTTCATCTATACAGAGATGCTACAATGTCATTTCTCAGCATTTATTATTTGAACAATATCATCAAACTCCACCAGTTTCCTTTATATTTCCAATTGCAGAAGCTTTTCACATATATATATTCGTTCATATATCTTAAGTTTTTTTTTTTTATCAATTTATTCTTATGAAACATAGCAATTATACAAAATTATAATATATTATTCTTATTGAGTGTTATTTAATTATATGCAAAAAAATAATAACTAAATTGTAGGTATATTTATTGGCTCATTTTGCAATTTTAATTAAGTAGGGGTATAATTGTAATAATTGGATCGATCACTTTGGAATATTCATTTCACGTTGGAATATTAATATCTATTAATAGTTTCAGTTAAAGATGATATATGTAGCATTGTTAATAAGAAAAAATAAAAAGAAAAAAAAAACCAACTTGGAAATACAGGTCTGCCACCCAAACTATTAAAGCTAAATGGTGACCTGTAGCCTGCTGTTGAAACTGGCCACATTCTTGCTTTTATAGTAGTACAAATATACGTGTATCGTGATGCTATTACATCAATGTGGTGTTTTGTTTTTGTTTTCTGATATTCTCCTCCCGCACTGTAGGGTTGCAAACGAATCGAACTTTTTTGCTCCGATTCGCGATTCGATTCGAAATTTTAAGATTCGAATTCGAATATTTAGAATACGAATCCTAATAAGAATATTTTTTTTTTTATTCGATAAATATGCGAATACGAATACGAAATCACAATATTCGATTCGAAAATTAATCGAATTACTCGATTCGAATAATATAACATAAAATATAGTACAGTTAATATATATTCACATATATTATATGATAACTTACTTAAACATTTAAACATAATATAGTATAATTTAATATATGTTTAAGTATAATTTAGTATAATTCAGTATATATTTTAAATATAATATTGTTTATATTATATTAAATAGAAAATGAAAGATGACTTTGAATACAAATATTCGATATTCAATTCTAATATTCGAGAAAATATTCGGATTCGAATAAGAATCGATTTTATGATTCGATTAAATATTCGAATATTTTGTATTCTTATTCGATTGTCATCCGAATACGAATAGAATATTGCGGTATTCGACTCGATTCGATTCGTTTGCAATCCTACGCACTTGTATTATCTGAAAGGAATAGAGTTAGAGAAAAGTAAATTGGTGGAAGAGCTACGGAACTAAACCTAAAAAATCAAAATTTTAAATTACATTAAAATTCATTACCATTCACTAAAAAGGTTACGCCAATGAACATACCCCGCAATTTTTACAGTATCTGAATTCGGACAGATTTTTCTGTTGTTTAGTAAATAATATTACATAAAAGGACAACCCTATTTTATGTTTCAGTTACAGTTCAACCCATGTCAGAAAATTCATTAGTTTTAAGAATCCATTTTCTTCAGAAACACTTCATGTCTCCCTATGCAGTAACAGTTCATTGGTCTGTAATAACAGTTCATGGGTCTGTAGTACCACTTCGTTGGTATGTAATACCACTTCCTGGGTCTGTGGGTACCACATGAGTCCTTATCTCTAAATGAAAGTTAAATGGGGTCCTTATCTCTAGATGTAACTTACATATGTCCTTATCTTTAATTGAAAATATGTTTTGGGCCTGACCATAAATTAACCGTACATAAAATTCCAAGTCGCAAATACCAATTTTACTCCGATGGTATATCATCAATTATTTGAATCAAAGCATCAACGACTCCCTAACACTCATCAATTAAGAGCAATGATTATCTCAAAAAGAAAAATTCCTTTAATACAATACATCACACGAATATATTTCACGCATCAACAGTCAATTCACTGAATATAGTTAACATATCAAATCATACATATTTCACCAAACATGTTCGTTCAGTTATTATTGACCTGCAGTGGAAAACGATACTACAGTAATCATTTTACTTGAGATGAGAGGAGTGTCGTATTTTCGATCAAATAAAAACAGACAAGTGATGACTTAGAAGAAAAGCGAACTCGAACTCAAGCATAATTACGAGCTCGTATCGATTTTGCCAAATGATTAATAAATCTCTAACAAAAGGGAATTACAGTGAAAATCAATCACTTTGCCTCTGCTATTCTCTTGCGTATGAGCTCAGGGCTCGAGTCGTTGTTCACACTGTTCATATAATAAAGCACATATGAATGAGAAGATATAGACATGAATTCACATCACAACTGATATGTGCCCATTTCTATGCATCAAGAATTCAGTTTAAATGAACTGAGAAGGCGCATTTCAACTCTAAATGCAGAAGGTTTACTTACCATACAAGGACTTTTCCGCTAGACGCCGACTTCTCATAGATCCACTCAGGGACGATTTCTTGCAGCAACTTCAGACGCTCCACAACTTCATCTGTAAAAATAAAATAATTGGGTGAGATAGGTAATCCGAAAGTTGCAAACAGCATTAAACTACATAAGACGATAAGGAAAGAAGGGGTTACTTCTGTCCCTAATTACTGAATTCCCAGTTATCATTGCCTCTAGCAGCTCCTCTTTAGGCAAAACAGTACGCCTGATCGATTGAAGGAAAAAGCGAATCGTGTCGAACATCTTAGGCAAAGTCGAGATCATCTTATGACGATTCTTTGCTTGTGAGAACGCTGGATCTTGCTCCATTACGCCCATCCTCTCCTTTTCTTGTATCTGCAGTAAAAAGACAACACCTTTGAAATTTGCAAACGGCGTTTGAGGAGAAGTCAGAGTTTCAATTTGGGCTTACAGATCGTACGAGATACTCATCGAGGATTTCATAAATATCTCCATCAGATGGAGAGGCTCTCTTTCTGCTCACGGGGGTATCGAACTTCAAGGGGCGATTAGTAGGTGGCCGCCGCCTCGGTAACTTTTTAGGGGATGTTCGAAGATTATCATCATCCCTTTTCTTGTCACATCTATTGGGTGTGTTGAGCACTGCCATAAGCTTCGCCGGCGTGGAAGCGAGTTCGACAGGAGTTTTCAGCAGCCTAGCAGTGCTTTGATCATCCTCTATACAAGTCACAGGTTTCGACGGAGTTGAGATAGCACAACAAACAGATTCATTAGTGGAAGTAATGGGCTGGCATGAACTTTTGGGATGTAGCAGTGAGAAGCTTCTTTTGAAGGATTGAGGGAAATGTGATTGTGAGGAAGCTGTTTGCGAGGATTCAGAAGTTGAACTGCCATTGGACGGTCCAAATGAACTTTCGTCTAGGATATGCTTAGAATGATTGAATAATTCAGGCAATGCTTTTTCAGGCACCTCATCTCCCTGAATTACAAATGCAGAATTTGTGTTAATATCTGTACTAGTCAAATAGAAGTAATACAAATTTCAAGATTAGCGAAGAATGTACGCTGAACATGGATAAATTGAAAGTGTGAGCTCGAATGAGGAGTGAGGATCAGCAAGTACCTCGGGGTGAGATTTTACGAAACCCAACAATCGTTCGTGGAAAACTTCCCTAAGCTTAGAGTGGTTACACGATTTCTTCTTACTTCTGATATCCTTAATTGCTTCGAGGTCCAGCTGAATAGAAAGATCAGGCACCATGCAACGAGTGTGCTCTTCGCGTCGAAGGATTCTCTTTATCACGATTGCCTCGGGAAAGATATATTTCAACTGAGCTAAATGGGTCCGCAAAAACCTCCTGAAACAGAAAATAACATTTGAAGACGATGTCAATAGAAAAGCACCATCATCATATATATCCAGAGGAGATGATTCGAACCTTTCTGTTAATATCTTTACTTGGTCGGCGATGTTACTGAAAGTTGTGGGCTTTCCTCTGAGCTGCAACAATCTGATTGAGCTATCCAAGCTGTTGAAGAATGTATCCAATAACTCGTACCTGAATTCCACGACAAAGAAATTCATATGAGATCTTGACAGGACATATGGCCCAACAATTAAAGCCAACTTCTTCGATTTGATAGGTACAAACAAAGAAAAGCCAGTCAGCTGAAGTTGAAAAAACCAAAACCCTACTACTAGACCTCTGTTTCAGTGTTCATTTTCCTCTAAGTAAACAACTGATATAATCGATCTAATGAGCAAATCGAGTGAAGCCAAATTATCATCGTCAAAACAGATATTACACACTGAGGCTGGCAAATAACATAAACCCAATAAAACAGAAGGAAAAACACCTACTTTTGCGGAAGTTTGTCAGCATCGCCACCAATCATCAGAATCTTTTTCTTGCTCTCCACCACACGCTCAACCACGTCGTCGTTTTGCTGTCCAGTTCGAGGTTCAATCAGCGACGGACTCATAGGGAGGTCGCCCGACCCTCGGCGGCGGGCGTACAAGGGCGGTGGTTGATGGCGTCGACATTGATAGGTTTTTTAGGGATTTTTTTAAGTAAATAGCCTTTCAAGCGGTCATCTTTTAAAAAAGGGCAAATTTGTATTCAGTCCCTAGTTAGTAGTTTTGGAAAGAGTTCAGTCCCTGTCAGAGGTCACGTTAGTTTTAAGGACCAAGAATTCGAAAATTACAGAGATAAGGATTTAAAATATGTATTGACGAAAATACCCACCTGACATACTGAGCTAATAGTTATTTTTCGGCGACTTTCTGTTATGCTTTTAGATTATATTGTTATAAATGTCTAGCGAACTGTTATTTTCCACACCTTATCTGTTACTACGATGCAGAAAATTGTTATCGGCATAGTATTTATTTTACGAATCCCGTTTTTACAGTGAATCGAGGTCCGAAATTTCGAATGCCCATTAACCAACCAAAATCGGCGTGTAATGTAGGATGGATTGTGGTATTGACGAAGCAAGATGTAAGATTTATATGAGTTTTTTTATCTTTCTATTTAGGGTTCTAATATGCGAAAATAAGATGAAATTAAAGCCATTTTTGGCAACGATTACATCTAGTACGTACAAATTTGAAGTACCCATAGTATGGGCAGCTCGGTGCGGCTCATTGTCTGCTCGTTCGTCCGACCTTCATCTTTCAATTTCGCGAAAATACGATCGACCTCAATAATTTGGGTATAATTTTACCTTGTCCAAACTGTTACTCAGTCTACCAAATTCGTTACCATTTGTGACGAACTCGGTACTATGTCTGCTAAATTCGTTATTTAGTGGAGCTAAATTGTTACCATGCGTACTGTTATAATTTGCGAAACAAGATTGGAATCAAAGCCGTTTTTGCCAACGATTACATCTAATATGTATCAATTCGAAGTACCCATAGTATGGGAAGCTCAGTGCGGCACATTGTCTGCTCGTTCGTCCGACTTTCATCTTTCAATTTTGCAAAATACGATCGACCCCAATAATTTGTGTATATTTTTACTGTCATCAAAGTTGTTGCTTTTGAACAAGTTTCCTGCAGTAACAGTTGAACGTGTTATTAGTAACAATTTAACGCTAGTAAAAAACAGAAGTGGGTAACCAGGTAACGGGTGAGTAGTTGACGAGTAACAGATGACGCTGTTGCAATAACAATTTAATATGTAACTAGTTTAGTTTATTGTTTTCAAATTTTAACATGCAAACACGCTACATTCAGTATAATATGTAAATTCACGAAGTTTTGGATAAAAATATTGTATGTTATGGTTATGGTTTTCGTGGAGGTCACGTTGGAATTGAACAAGTTGAAGTATAGTGTGAAAATAAGTATCACCTTCTTGAGGGGATGGTCATGCTTATAAGGATTGATTCTACGTACATAAAACGGGAAGATATGATCTATTACATTTTATTTTACATTCCAAATGGACGACGTAACACAAGTGATTCAACAAAGTTAATGACATCTTCGATTAATCTTAAACGTGCACCTTGTGTTGTTTACTGATTTCATGTGGTAACAGTTCAACGTATAAATGGTAACAAATTAACAAATTTAGTAACTAGTAGCTTGTAAATCGGTAACAGAGTAATAGGTGTCGAATGACAGATATTGCTGTTGCAATAACAATTTAATACGTAACTAGTTTAGTTTATTGTTTTCAAATTTTAACATGCAAACACGCTACATTCAGTATAATATGTAAATTCACAAAGTTTTGGATAAAAATATTGTATGTTATGGTTATGATTTTCGTGGAGGTCACGTTGGAATTGAACAAGTTGAAGTATAGTGTGAAAAATAAGTAGCACCTTCTTGCGAGCATGGTCATGCTTCTAAGGATTGATTCTACGTACATAAAACGGGAAGATATGATCTATTACATTTTGTTTTACATTCCAAATGGACGACGTAACACAAGTGATTCAACAAAGTTAATGACATCTTCGATTAATCTTAAACGTGCACCTTGTGTTGTTTACTGATTTCATGTGGTAACAGTTCAACGTATAAATGGTAACAAATTAACAAATTTAGTAACTAGTAGCTTGTAATTCGGTAACAGAGTAATATGTGACGAATGACAGATATTGCTGTTTCAATAACAATTTAATATGTAATTAGTTTAGTTTATTATTTTCAAATTTTATACTGCAAACACGCTACATTCAGTATAATATGTCAATTCACGAAGTTTTGGATAAAATATTGTATGTTATGGTTATTATATTTCGTGGAGGTCACGTTGGAATTGAACAAGTTGAAGTATAGTGTGAAAAATAAGTAGCATCTTCTTGAGATGATGGTCATGCTTCTAAGGATTGATTCTACGTACATAAAACCGTTGCGTAAGATACGATCTATTACATTTTATTCAACAAAGTTAATGACATGTTCGATTAATCTAAACGTAACCCTTGTGTTGTTTACTGATTTCATGTGGTAACAATTCGACGTATAAATGGTAACAAATTAACAAATATAGTAACTACTAGCTAGTAACGCGGTAACAGAGTAATAGGTGACGAGTTAGATATTGTTGTTGCAATAACAATATAACGTATAAACCTGTGTTGTTTACTGATTTCAGGCAGTAACAGTTCAACGTATAACTAGTAACAAATTTCCATATACGGGTTACAGTCTACGCTTCATTTTATTTACTCTCCCGCCCAAAATTCGTCTCAGGATGGTTTTCCCGCCAGAAGCTTCAATGCCAATTTAGTAACGGAGATAGGCAAATTAGTAACGAATTTGGTAGACCGAGTAACAACTTTGATGACAGTAAAAATATATACAAATTATTGGGGTCGATCGTATTTTCGCAAAATTGGAAGATGAAAGTCGGACGAACGAGCAGACAATGTGCCGCACTGAGCTTCCCATACTATGGGTACTTCGAATTGATACATATTAGATGTAATCGTTGGCAAAAACGGCTTTGATTCCAATCTTGTTTTCGCAAATTATAACAGTACGCATGGTAACAATTTAGCTCCATTAAATAACGAATTTAGCAGACATAGTACCGAGTTCGTCACAAATGTTAACGAATTTGGTAGACTGAGTAACAGTTTGGACACAGTAAAATTATACCCAAATTATTGAGGTCGATCGTATTTTCGTGAAATTGAAAGATGAAGGTTGGACGAACGAGCAGACAATGAGCCGCACCGAGCTGCCCATACTATGGGTACTTCAAATTTGTACGTACTAGATGTAATCGTTGCCAAAAATGGCTTTGATTTCATCTTATTTTCGCATATTAGAACCCTAAATAGAAAGATAAAAAAACTCATACAAATCTTACATC
Organism: Craterostigma plantagineum; assembly: GCA_027422505.1. Classification (NCBI taxonomy): domain Eukaryota; kingdom Viridiplantae; phylum Streptophyta; class Magnoliopsida; order Lamiales; family Linderniaceae; genus Craterostigma; species Craterostigma plantagineum. The sequence continues at coordinate 7,773,832 of JAPQWV010000015.1, forward strand.
TTGCTTCGTCAATACCACAATCCATCCTACATTACACGCCGATTTTGGTTGGTTAATGGGCATTCGAAATTTCGGACCTCGATTCACTGTAAAAACGGGATTCGTAAAATAAATACTATGCCGATAACAATTTTCTGCATCGTAGTAACAGATAAGGTGTGGAAAATAACAGTTCGCTAGACATTTATAACAATATAATCTAAAAGCATAACAGAAAGTCGCCGAAAATAACTATTAGTTCAGTATGTTGGGTGGGTATTTTCGTCAATACATATTTTAAATCCTTATCTCTGCAATTTTCGAATTCTTGGTCCTTAAAACTAACGTGACCTCTGACAGGAACTGAACTCTTTCCAAAACTACTAACTAGGGACTGAATACAAATTTGCCCTTTAAAAAATAGCATTCAAAATCGGATTTTACCTTTGTACCCTTACTAACTCTGCGGTAAAGATTATTTTACCCTTATTTAATTGCAATCAACAACCTCAACAACACTTAAGAAAAAATTAAAGGTTTTACAGGTTTTACTGTAGCGAATCTGAAGTATCAGACCCGTGATAGAACAGTAAAAGTAAAAAAAGCAACCACTTTCACTCCCCTGCACTGCAAATCGTTTTCTCTGCAACTCAAACCCAAATCCGAACCTTCATCGACAATGGCAATCAACGAGAGCACCCAAAGAGTGAAGGTATTTGTTCTACTCTTCGTCTTCTCCGATTTAACCCTTATTTGATGCGGACCCGTGGTTGCAAGCAGACGTCCCGTGATTGCAACCATAGGACCCACGCTTGCAAGCATAAGACCTGTGCTTGCAAGCATAGGACCCGCGCTTGCAAGCATCGGACCGTGTTTGCAAGAATAGGACCATGCTAACAAGCATTGGACCTGTGCTTGCGATCATAGGACCCCCGCTTGTAAGCTCGAGACCTGTGCATATTATCATGGGACCCGTGCATATTATCATGGGTCCGCTGTATAATAATGCGGGTCTCCTGATCTTGCACGCAGGGTCCCGTGCGTGCAAAAGCAGGAGACTCGTGCTATTATACAGAGGACCCGCGCATATACGCATAGGACCCGCGCGGGAACCGCATCATTGCGCAGGGGTCTGACGCGGTACTGCGCGTGAATCTCAGCATATGCGATACGTTTCCCTACGCAGCTGTGCATTAGGGTTTTATATTTTCAATATTCATACCATGTAATTAGCTAAAATATGTTATAATTACGTATAAATTAGGTTGTGATGAAAACGCAATTCGGCAGAGGCGAAGAAGCTTTAGACAAACATATTACGCTATCCTCGTTATACGACGAGGCCAGCCAGGTCATAAGAGGGTGTCTGAACCAGCTTGAGTGGGAGATATTTAGGGCCGAGAGTGCTTTCGGCCGACTCGTTAGTGCCGAGCCGAATTATAATCTCTCGGCCCAATTGCTATGGTACGTCATCCAGAGTCAGACGACGTTGCACAACCGTGAGGAGCTTTGGATGGTTGTTGGCAACAAACCACTCCGATTTTCAAAATCGGAGTATTGCCTAATCACCGGGCTCAAGTTCGCAGCCGTGCCGCACGTGGCCCCCAATACAGCTTTCGCCGACAGACATTTTGGCGACCTTGCCAAAGTCCGCATGTTGCACGTGAGGCGTCGCTTGGAGGAGTTGGCTGGCGACGAGGAACGTGTGGACCATGAAAAGTTGAAGCTGGCAAACGTCTACTTCGCCACCGCGGTCTTGATGCCTCGACCGTCGAAGAAGGATACCCCCGTCAGCGATGGGTCCTTTATCTTGCCGAAGACGAGGTGGCATTCTCCCAATATCCTTGGGGCACCGTGGTTTTCAGGGAGGTCATCCGGTCCGTTAAAAAAAATCTACGGGAGAGGGACGGCACAAAACATTGGCTGATCGGTGGGTTCATATAGCCACTTCAGGTGATTTTCTAATTAAACTTTGCCATATCTTGATTTAATTTATAAATAATTGCTAATATTATCGTTATTTGTATTCAGATACTAGCATACGAGTGCATACCGGGTGTTGCAGAGAAGTTTACGGAACGCATGGAAGAAGATTCTATGCCACGCATGTTGAGGTGTGTGACGAAGGATTGGACTCGCAGGGGATGTTTGAATCTTGGGGCGGTCGCAGCTGCCGCCCGTAGGTCCGCTGTACGAGGGTTGTTAGTGCCGTCACCGGTGGAGATGGAGGCAGAGTACTTTCGGGACAGCGTCTTTGACGTTGGGGCGGCGCACGAAGTATTCGACCGTGTGCAGGGCCTACTCCAGCAAGGAGTGGATGTTAGGTGTTCCCTGTCGTAGGGCGGAAGGAGATCGCCACGATTGTGTTGCTAGCCAACAGGATTTCGATGCACAGGTCATCCCCCAGATCTCGAGTAGAGGCCACTGCGATGAAGATATGATGATGCCTCACGACGACATGAGCGAACCTCCACCGGAGTACGGGTTTCATGAACAGCCGCCACCACTGACGGGAACATCACACGGTTATGGAGGTGTTTCGGAGGCACGAGTCGAGGAATGGTCGAGAGGTGTGGAGCAAAACTTCACGTCCCTGTTTGGGCGATGCGACCGACTTGGCACGCAACTATCACAGTTCCAAAACGAAGAGGCTCGACGGTGGGAGACGAACGAGAAAAGGTGGGATGTGTAAGATAACCGTTGGAGCGAAATGCAATCGTGGGGCGAAAGCATCAGAAGGTTGGGGAACAGCGTGGAGGAGCTGGCGAATAGATTTTGTGGTGGATCGCGCACTCCGCCTGGCGAACCTCCTCATTCTAAGTTTTTTATACTTATTTTTTAATTAGTTGTGTAGATTACTTATCAGTTGCTGCTTACGATGTAGATTACGAGGGTCCGAGTTGGGACGCATGGGACGGTCATAGTCCGTTCGAATGGGCGCATCCCCGTTACGCCACTTAAGTTCCATCGCAAGTGTTCGATGAAGTCGACGCGCAGAGCGAGCCTTATTATGAGGTGGACCCATCTAGTTGGAGGGGCCCCAACTGGGCTTAGTCAACGACGGATGCAGACAAGGGAAAATCGGTGAATGAGGCGACCCCAGAGGAGCCTCCGTTGACCGGTGCTACACAAAATCAGTTATCGCGCTTGGAGGTCCGTATTAATAAAACATTAAGGCTCTGGTCCATCGTAGAGAAGGAAATATAGTCGCTGGACCGAGAGGCGTGGGTCCAGTGCGCGATCGACAAGCATAAGCGAGACTGGTTTGAGGAGCTAGCCACGCCAACGAAATGGCTCGATGATGCAGTATGCTCTCCTCCCTCTTCATTAGTTTTGTAATGATCTTAATTTCTAAAGTCGTCGTGGTGTTTTTTTGTTTTTCAACATATAAATGAATCCCTGCGCGAGTTCTTTGAGATGCAAAAACACTCATTCTACGCGAAGAATTTAGCGTACATGGGATACGCATTTAAGTCCGTGATCGACCTCCAAGGCTTAGACGATAAAGGGCACGTCGTAAAGGATATGCTTCCTACGTGGGCCAATTACACGGAGGGGTGGGAGCTAAATTGGCCGTCGACGTCGTGGAGAGAAGCAGATTACATCGTCATTCCAGTGGAAACAATTGCTCATTGGGTGCTATGCGTCGCCCACTGGAAGAGTCATTCGATGACGATATACGACTCCGACGATTCTTGCGACAAGGACATGTGCAACCTTAACGCTAGATTGTCGACGATTCAACGGTGATACTGGTGCACATGGGATTACTCAAGAATCGATTCTGGAAATGGTCAGTAAAGCGCCATCCGAGGTTCGCCAAGCAGCAAGGAAGGTAAATATCATTCCCTATTATTAGTAAATTTTTAACTATGATTTTCGTAAAAGTTTATTGTGTAACTTTTCAATGCAGATTGCGGGGTCACGTGTTACGGGCAGCATTGTCTCTCATGTTTACGGATGACGACGTTTCCAATCTGATGCTTGATCAAATTTTGAATTTTCGGAAATTTCTTGCTCATTTGATTTTCCGTAACGAGTGGGCGTGCATGGTTTGTAAATAACTTTCCGTGTTGAAACTTGAAACATCTGTGTTGAATATGCTTTTTTCTGTGTTGAATAATTGATGCTCTATATGAAATGTGATGTGATTTGACATGTGACTGAGAAAACACTTTTGACCCAATAATCAATAATTGACGAATTATTGGTACGACTCAATAAGCGAACGTGACCAACCCTAAATATGCAGACGACCCGTTCATATACTCTAGAGACCCGTCCATCAGCGCCAATGCAATATACGTGGGTCCCCTGTTTTGCCGTAATGGTTTCCTGATCAAACAGCGCGGGTCCCTTGTGTATATGCGCACGGACCTTACCTTATGTGCGGGTCCCTAGTGTTCATGTACGGTTTCAGATTTGTTAATGCATTGAATTAGCCTAATTAATCATCTTCACAACAACCCCTTAATATTATTAAAAAGGAAAAAGAAAAACAAATTAATTAAAAACAACGCATGAATGAACTAAAAGCTGCACGACCATTTTGTGGCAGAAAACATTCATTCCACCAAGCAAGCTCTCCCAATTTATCTTCTTCTTCGCCATCGTCCGTAAGAAAAATCACCTACATTTTCTTCTGCTTCTGCAAGTCAGTCGGAAGAACACTCGAAAGTCCTCATTGAAAGATTTTCGAATCTCACTCTTCACTGTATGTATTTTCCTGGTCGTATTTTGAATATAACCATCTAAATTTGTAACTCTCAGTCCTTAAAACATCTAGTTGATAAGGGGACTCGCGTGTTAGATCTTGGGACCCGCACATAAATGCAGGGTTCCTGCGCGTCAAAACAAGGGATCCGCGCAGAATTGCTTCTAGTTCATTGGTCCCATGCCCATACACGCGTTGGTCGTAAACCCTAATTTCATTTTTTTATAATGTTATATAGTGAATTTCACTTCTTTTATAGGTGATAATCATGACGATCACGAGCATTTTTTTCAAGTCGATGGTCAGTGGATAATTCGCGAGGACAATACGTCGAACTGGGTTCCCGATCCAAGTTGCCGGTGGCAATCAATCTTGGTCGACGACGGCTCATGCACGTTAGTGGATCTCACTAACGAGATATTGAAGGCATTGACGTTACGCAACGATAATACCAAACTTAGGATAAGCTGCATGCCTTGCATAAACTACAATTATGTGCATCCCATCTACATCGAGAACGATTACGGCGTACTGCGTACCTTGGTTTGGTTGTCCACGATCAAGACCACCTCTTCACGTGCAACTTGAGTTATCAGTCATTACTGTACCGCCACATCAACCTCATGATAATGATTTGTCGAGTTTCAACGTCGGCCTTATAGCGCAGTGCGATACAAACGCAGAAATCCAACCATTTGAGGGTTTTCCAGCACATCTTACAACTCTTCTTACCAAAGTAATGAAAGCAGTGGCCATTTAGGCGATTATTCCGGAATGGGCGGCGAAGAATATGATAATGAAAATGAGCAAATCGGTCGGGAATATGAAAATGAAGACGAGCAAGGTGCTTCAGATGATGATGATGATGACGAGTTTGATGTCGATGAGCACGATGACGCTCTAGATGTGGCCGAAGATGGTACCTATTCGTTTACGGATGGTTCGACCCTATATGTTGGACAAGAATTTCGTGGCAAGACATAATTCAAGGACGAATCACAAAAATCGCAGTCGCTGCATGCTTCGAACTCCAAGTGGATAGGTCAACTAAACCTTGTACGTAGTGAAATGTGCGAAGGAGAACTGTGAATGGCGAGTACGAGCTACACAGGACAAGAACTCCCCTTTTTCTCAATCCGAAAGTATAACAACACGCACACGTGTGGCGTGTCTCATCGACGCCGAAAACATCGCCAGGGAAGTTCGTCGCTTGTATCGAGCACGTATTGGAAAATTTCAGGGCTCCTAAAGACATCCCGTCACCCAGTTCCATATAGTTGATGATGTAGATCATGGGAGTAGAAGTTTCATACTACAAGGCTTGGAGAGGGAAACAAATTGCGACCGATGAACTAGTTGGTAACATGGACGCTTTCTACGGTTTACTACCGGCGTACATAGATGCGGTGAGGCAAGCCAACGAGGGCAGTATCACCGATTGGGAGATGGACGAAGATAATCGGTTCAAGTACATGTTCTTGGCAGACGGCGCATGCGTTAGAGGCTTTACGTACATGAGGAAAGTCGTTTCTATCGACGCGACCTTTTTGAAGGGGAAGTATAAGGTTGTCGTGATAATTACCACGGCGCAAGACGGCGATTACCATCAATATCCTGTAGCATGGGGTCTTACCGACGGGACGGAGGGAACCGAGTCATGGACATGGTTTCTCTTGAGATTGCGACGTTTTGTCGCGGACAGCGATGATCTCGTAATAATTTCTGATCGGAACCCTGGAATAAAGAATGCAATGCCGGCCGTTTTCCCGAACGCGTTTCATGGTTTTCGTGCCTGACACCTCCAACAAAACTTGAAAACGAAAATGAAGAAGAAAGGTGCTTGCCCGATTTTCTGGCGTGTCGCGACTGCCTACACAAAGAGCGAGTCCGGCCGTTATTTTAAGCAGCTTGAAGACAAATATGTTGACATAGCAAAGTATCTTGAAGAAGTTCCGAAGGAGACGTGGACGCGAGCATATTTCCCTTGATTAAGATACAACATAATGACGACCAATGGATCCGAGTCTATAAATGCGGCTCTACGTAAGGATAGAGAGCTTTCAATTATTGGATTGTTGGACTCGATTCATCGAATAACATCATCATGGTTCAGTAAGCATCGGCGATCTGCGGAAGCTTCAATCGCTGCGAACATGACTAGGTTTACATCGAAGGTGGAGTCGATCATGCGAGAGAATTTCGCCGAGTCGCAAAAATTTCGTGGGTCGGAAGTCGGGCATCTAATATATAACGTGCACGGGCAGCATGTGAACGAGGTGATCGATTTGGGGCTGTGCAAATGCACGTGCATGATGTTTGACATCGATCGTATCCCATGTCCACATGCGATTGCAGCTTGTGGTTACGCCGAAGTGTCGGTGTATTCATTAGTGCACGATTATTATACCTTGGAGATCTGGAGGTTAGCTTCCGAAGGGACTGTACGGCCGGTAACGGATCGCATTGAAAGTAGTATGGAGATGTTGCCGCCTCTTGTTGGTTTACAACGTGGACCATCACAGAAAAACAGGTTACCTTCGGTGGGTGAATTTGGTAGGAGATAACGCTGTAGTGTTTGCACATACTTGTATTACGTACGTTTATACGTTGCCATTTGTGTTATGTGCGTGTCATTCTGTGTTGCGTTGCCATGTTATACTTCTTTTAGGTAACACATTTTAGCCAATTACTTGGTATGAATATGGATAGAAAACCCTTATGCACAGATGCGCAGGGGACCGCATCGCATATGCATGGAATCCCGCACAGATGCGCATGAGACCCCTGCGCATCTTTGTCGTTCCCGCCGGGTCCCTTGCCCATAACGTGCGGGTCCCCTGCCCTTAACGTGCGGGTCCCAAGCTAGTAACGGGCGGGTCCCGTGAATTTATGTGCGGAGGGAGCGGCGCGTCACGAGCATGGTCCCTTGTCGTTAAGGGCAGAGGACCCGGTGGGAACCATAGGGTACCCGCACATTAGGGTTGGTCATGTTCGCTTATTGAGTGGGACCAATAATTGTTCAATTATTGGTCGAAAGTGACATGTCAGAGCAGTGTCTGGAATTATGGTCAAAAGTGACATGTCAGAGCAGTGTGATTATACAGTAAGTACAGGACATATGACTTGACATTTGATTCCCGATTAATAAATGAAAGGATGTAAAAAATCTAATATTATTAAACTTCTTAATAAGATAATAATTAATAAAAAGTTAAGTGCGCGATTAAAAAAAACAAATTACCGCTAGAGTAACAATACCTAACTCCACATTTTAAAATAAAAAATATATATTCCAACATGCATTTAAAGTTGAACGATCTCTGACGTGAATATAGTAAGAGAGCACACCCAAAAAACATACTCGTGTTTGTGATTTTTATAGGATGTAACGATCTTAAAAACTGAATGTAGTTCTTGTGATTTTATCCAATTTTTTTGTTCTGTGCTATTTTATGATGACTTTATATTATAGTACAGGAGCCCCATCTGTATAAATACGCACAATTAATCGCTTAAAATTCCATGAATTAACATTGCAAAAATCGCACATGAACACAGGGGACCCGCATGTTATGGGCAGGGGACCTGCGCGTACCCGCGCATGTGGCATAGTCGCCATACTGAGATGTCCGGGTCCCGTTTGGACCCGTCGAAATTATGAGCATGTTGCTGCCGGGTCCCGTCAAATTATTGCTCGATATAAGCAGGGAATCCGCGCGTTATGAGCAGGAGACCTGGGCGTTATGAGCATTCCCTGCACTTATATCCAGGGGACCCGCACAGGGAACGTGCGTGGCACGCCCAGGGGACCAAAAGCGCCGCACTTAACATTAACTTACTAACATGTCAAATCACACATCACTCTCAAACTGACAAAAAGTTGGAAAACAAAATTAACCTTTCACCAATCTAAACCCTAAATTCATATCCAATACATGTAAAGTTAATATCAAACAAGTAAAATTAAAATTCAACACATGCGATTCAACACATAAAATTTATATTCAACACAGGAAATTTAATTCAACAACAAAACAATACTGGAAACTGTCCCAATCCTTATTAAAAATAGAACAAGCGAGGTATATTCTAAAATCCTTCATATGAATTTGATTGAGGCGGGAGACGTCGTCCTTCTTCACGATAAGCTACATTGCCGCCCGCAAGGCCGCAACATGGCCACACCAGCTTCTCCACTGAAAATCATATCCAACATTACACTTATTTTTTAACAGGACGACCGACAAATAAAACACAATATTCATGAAAACATACGCATTTTGTCTTCTGAAGTCGCGACACCAATTAGCTGGCCAGCTCTTGCCCTTCGATGGCATGCGTTTGATCACCTTCAGCTCCTTGAAAATAGCCGGAGCACGATCAGAAGGTTATTGACGTCGTCCGCGATATAACGCCAATCAAAGCCACTGGCGGATCGGAGTCGTAAATCGTGAACGCTTTCGCTGCTATATCAACAACGAACAACGCCCATCGGCCATGCGTACGGATAGGGATGGCAACGTGGGTCGCTATATCCCACGACCTGTTCTTCCATTCTTTATCTTCTCCCAGCGCGCACGGGAGCAATTGCTTGAAGGCTTTTCTACCTTTCTTCCCTGTGATACTATTTACCACCCCTCGCTCATCGACTTGCGTCTTAAATCTATAGGGCATGTACGCGACTGAGCTCGCGACCGATTTGCTAAATTTCTCCATGTTGATGATCCCAGCTATGCATTCATCGACGTGTTGCAATAAAATATGGACCGTTATTCAACAAATTCAAGTAAGGTGACGAAAGGTATTTGGTAAATTCAAACGTACCATCTCATCGAACGGAACACCCTCAGTCGCAAGGTTCAGACGCCATCCAGGGTCGTGTCTTTGTAGCACGCCGTCGAATTTCGCACCGGTAATCTTCATGAGCGTTAAAAGATTACTTTCGACGGTGGGCCAATGTTTGGTTACCTTGAACTGGATATGCCGCTCGAACGCCGAAAGCTTTGGAGCTTTGACTGTAGTCATCGAGGGGAAATCGGTGAATGGCATCAGCTGGTACCTAGATGGCTTCTTCGTTCGCTCAGGGGTCGTTCTCCTTCATGACGCCTTTTCCTTTGTCGGCCGCTTGGACAGAAATCGAAGCCTCAGCGTGCGTCTCCACCTAAGCGTCGTCCTCCTGAGGCTCGGCGTGCGTCTCGACCTGAGCCTCGTCCACCTGAGGCTCGACGTGCATCTCGACCTGAGCCTCGACCTCCCAAGCCTCGATGTCCCGAGCCTCGATGTCCGGCGCGACCTCATGAACCCCGACACCATAAGCGCCCATCCACAACGATGGGACCACCTCTTTCGTTCTCTCTGCCTCTTCGCCGGTCCATTCCGATTGGACATAGTTTCCCCAACGGGATGCGCCTATTCGGACGGACTGTGACCGTCCCATGCGTCCTGGCTCGGACAGCCGTCCTGTCCCATGTAGGATATGTTCCATCTATCATCGTAATCTATACAAGAAAATTCGATAATAAGTACATATTATTTTTCCCGTCCTTAAGTATAAAAATGTAACGTAAGACGCTTCGGCGTGTGTAGCGTGTGATCCACCACCAAACTCGCTTGGAGACATCTACATCGTAAATAGTAACTCATAAGTAATCTACACAACTAACTAAAAAAATAAGTATAAAAAACATACTCTAAGGAGCTTCGGCAGACGGAGTGCGCGATCCACCAAAAAATCTACTCGCCAAACCCTGAACCCAGTTCCCCAACTCCCTGATGCTTTCGCCCCACGATCGCATTTGGCTTCAATGTTCCTCGTACACATCCCACCTTCTCTCGTTCGTTGACCACCGTCGACACTCTTAGTCTCGCAACTGTTGGAAATGCGTGTCAAGTTGGTCGAATCGCCCAAATAAGTTGAAGTTTTGGTCCACACGTCGCGACCAGTCCTCGAAGCGTGCCTCCGAGGCGAACCATGTCCACTTTATGGACCCGTCCGTGGAGGTGCATGAAACCCGTGCTCGGGTGGAGGTTCGGGGATGTCGTCGTGATGCATCATCAAATCGATATCGCGACGGCCACTGCTCTCGATCTGAGGGATGGTCTGTGCTTTGAAATTCTGCCGGCTAGGACCCTCGCCGCGATGGCGGTGGCCACGGGAACACCTAACATCCACTCCCTGAAGAAGTAGGCCCGTCACACGATCGAATAGCTCGTGTACCGGCCCAACGTCAAAGACGCTGTCCCGAAAGTACGCCGCCTCCAACTCGTCCGGTGACAGCACTATCAACCCTCCTACAGGGGACCCATCAGCGGCATGTGCTACAGTCATCACACTCGGGCATCCCTTGCGATGCCAATCGTTCGTCACCCACCTCAGCATGCGTGGCGTGAAATCTTCTTATCTGCGCCCCGAAAACTCGCCTGCAACGCCCGTATGCACTCGTATGCTAGTATCTGAATACAAATAACGCAAAAATATTACCAATTATGTATATGTCAAAACAAGGTATGGTAAAGCTTAATTATAAATCATCTGAAGTGGATGTACGAACCCACTGTTCCCGTGAGGTCTCCCGTAGATTTTTCTTAACAACGCGTATAACCTCCTTGAAAGCCACGCTGCTCCAAGGATACTGGCAGAAAGCAAACCGGTCTTCAGCGAGATGAAGGACACAGGGATGACGGTGTCCTTTTTTGACTTTCGAGGCATCAACACCACGGTGGCGATGTAGACGTCCGTCAACTTCAACTTCTCGAAGTCCACACGTTCCTCGTCGCCAGCCAACTCCTCCAACGTATGCTTGACGTGCGACATGCGGACTGTTGCTCTGTCGCCAAAATGTCTCACGATGAATGCTGAGTCGCGGTTCACCGGCGGTAGCTCGATTGCAAACTTGAGCCCGGTGATTAGGCAATACTGCGATTTTCAAAAATTGGAGTGGTTTGTTGCCAACAATCATCCACAGCTCTTTGCGTTGTGCAGCGTCGCCTGCCTCTAGATGAGGTACCACAGCAACTGAAGTGAGAGGTTAAGATCCGGTTCGGCACTAACAAGGCGGCCGAGCGGACTCTCGGCCCTACAAAACTACCACTCGTGCTCGTTAAGACACTGTCTTATCAGTTCGCTGGCCTCGCCGTATAACGAGCCCAGCGCAAGACGGCAATAGGGAACTTCGTCCCCTGTGCCCAATTACTTCTTCATCACAACCTAATTCATACGTAAAACACATTTTAGCCAATTACTTGGTATGGATATTAAAACTAGAAAATCCTTATGCACAGATACGCAGGGGACTGCATCGCATATGCTGAGATTCAATCACAGATGCGCATGAGACCCCTGCGCATCTGCGCGGTCCGAGCACGGGTCCCTTGCGTATAAGCGTGGGTTCCCTGCTTATAACGCACGTGTCCCCTGCTCATAGCGCGCGGGTCCCGTGACATTCTTCATGGGTGCAATGTCACGGGACCCGCTCGTATAAACAGGGGACCCGTGCTGGGACCATCATCTTATGGGGGGTCCCGTGAAAATACGCTCAGGTCCCCTGCTCATAAACGGGGTCTCGTGCCTGCAAGCACGGGGCCCATGCATTAGAAAGCGAAGTACGCTTGCAAGCATGGGTCCTATGCAAGCAAGCACGGCTCATATGCTTCCAAGCACGGTCCTACGCTTCCAAGCACGGGTCCGCACCAAATTAGGGTTCGATGGGCCATTCCCAGATACCCTTCTCACGTTAAATTGAAGAAGATGAAGAGTAGAACACATACCTTCACTCTTTCGGTGTTCGCGCTGATTGCATTGTCGATTGAGGTTCGGATTTGGGTTTGACTTGCAGAGAAACAATTCGCAGGGGAGAGAACATTTTGTGTGCAGGAGAAAGAACGATTGAATTGAATTAAAAGTGAAAGTGGTGGTTCGTTTTTTACTTTTACTGTTCTATCACGGGTCTGATGCTTTATATTCGCTACAGTAAAACCTGGAAACCCTTTAATTTTTTCGTCAAGTGTTGAAAATACCCCTTTATCTTTATTACGTAACTAACCTAATTAAATACCACTATCTATATTTTTATTACGTAACTAACCTAATTAAATATTATAAAATATTTTAGTTAATTTAAAATCGAATACTAATTATATAAAATAATAATATATAATGCTTAAAATTTAAATCCTAAATATTGAAGTGTTAATCATTATTACGTACAATAGCATCTTCATAAAATTATTTAATCATTTTTTCTACCATTCGTTTTCTTTTTCTCGCTCTCCTCCAATCCGAGCTTGTTCGACATCCTTCTGCACGGCGTCATTTCGGACAGCCTCGGCTGCTCCTTGGCTCACTCCGCTCAGAGAATCGTTGTCGTCGTTTTGGACAGCCTCGGCTGCTTGTCCTTGGATCACTTCGCCCATAGCATCGTCATCGCCGTGTAGGAATATGTCGATCTCGAGATCGTCGTCGCCGTGTAGGAATCTGTCGTTCTCGCCCACGATGAACGCCCTCTTTTGGTAGAGGTCGTCGCCGAGGTCGGCCTCTAGACGGCGGCAGACGGCGGTGGCCGTGGTAGTCCTGAGGTCGGAGATACTGACGATTTCGTGGAGGCGGGCGACGATTTGGGCGTCCGTCAGCATTCTTGTTGTTTTGTTCCTGGGATTATTTAAAAATGTTATCTTCGGATGCTGTGTGTTTGATAATGTAGACATAATTGAAGCCCTACAGCTTGCAAAACCATAAGAGCTTTCGAAAATCCTAACAGCTCTCGAAAACCCTAACATATAGCGTGGGACCCAAGCTCTAGTGCGCCGGACCCAAGCTCTTGTGCACGGGACCCAAGCGCTAGTGCATGTGACCCAAGCTCTAGTGAAGCATGACCGAGAGTAACGTCCTTCCAACTGGAAATTCGATAGTCTCATGGCCACACATCATCTCTTTGACACAATCACGTAATTTAGAGGGTTAAAATTCGTAATTCAAAACGAAAAAACTTACTATAAAGAGTTAGAGCGGGGTATTTCTTCCAAGACTAGCAGACTTCGAGCTCGACTTAGTGACGAAAATAAGGCTGTTTTTTCTTAGAGACGATGAAGAAGAAAGGATGGATCGATCTGGGTGGTTGTGGTAATTAAAACGTGCTGCCATGCGTTTAAATGGCGTTTCGTTTCTTTTTTATAGATACAGATCGTCTGTATGTATATTTTATTCTCTTTTTCAATTAATTTTGATTAATTAACGAGGGTTTAGAAATGAAGTAAAGTTCAGTATATAAGATTTGAAAAAAAATGAAATTAGGGTTTACGACCAACGCGTGTATGGGCATGGACCTATCAATAAGAAGCGATTCTGCGCGGGTCCCCTGTTTTTACGCGCAGGAACCCTGCATTTATGTGCGGGTCCCATGATCTAATACGCCGACACTAATGTGCGGGAACCCTACACTGATGTGCGGGTCCATGAATTTACGGACGTGTCCGTGAATTTATGTGCATGTCTCGTGAATTTATGTGCGGGTCCCGTGATCATATTCGTAGCACTAATGTGCGGGACTCCTGCTTTTATGCGGGGTCCCATGATCTAACGCGCGGGTTGCCTGATTTCAAGCAGGGTCCCCTGATAAACTGGATGTTTTAAAAAGAACATGTTCGTCCTTCCAACCGGAATTTCGAAGCTTTGAGAACCCATTTAGTTGGGAACAGGGTTTAGGATTGAGAGTTACAAATTTAGATGGTTATATTCAAAATACGACCCGGAAAATACTTACAGTGAAGAGTGAGGTTCGAAAATCTTTCAATGAGGCCTTTCGAAGTAATCTTTCGAAGAGTGAGGTTCGAAAATCTTTCACTGAGGCCTTTCGAAGTGATCTTTCGAAGAGTGAGGTTCGAAAATCTTTCACTGAGGACTTTCAAAATGTTCTTTCCACTGAAGAAGAAGAAAATGTATGTGCTTTTTCTTAAGGACGATGATGAAGAAGAAGTAAATTAGTTAGGTGAGCAATTAATGCTTTCTGCTGCAAAATGGACGTGCAGCTTTTAATTCATTCAGGTGGTGTATTATATTTCTGTTTTCTTTTTTTATTATTAATATTAAGGGATTAGAAGAAGATGACTAAGTGTTAATTAAAAAAGAGTGCTATTGACAAAAAAGGTCAAGAGTGCTATTTTTTTAAAGTTGACCACGTCAAAGGCTATTTTTTAAAAGGACCCGTTTTTTTAGAAGATTAGAAGATTCGTGTGGAGAAATAGAAGATTAGAATATAGAAACGGTTAATTTAGGGGTATTTTAGCTAAATTGACCTCGTCTCACATTCATTTTAGGTGAATGACCTCCATTTTTTGAGTAGACATTTGTACCCTTACTAACTAAGGAGAAAATATTATAATACATTTACTTAAAGGGTAGTTGGGGGCGTTAATTACAATTAAATGAGGAAAAGTGTTAAAAACAAAAAAAGAAAAAAAAAGAAAACAACGACGATTCATTCACCGTGAGACCCCTTGTGAAGATAGTAGAGCTCTAAGAACTCACGCAATGGCGTCTGAAAATGTAGTTATTGTACTTCTTCAGCTGTTTCGCACATTGCAGAGTATGTTTCTCTGTTATTTGGGTGTTTGAGGGTTGTTGATTTCATCGGTACTCACACAGCCTAAGAGGTTCACTCAGAAATTTGTAATCCGTTTCTGAAGGCTATGTTTGAGATAGGGTTTTCTGAGGTTTAATCGTGAAAAGAAAGGGTTCTCAGAAATTTGTTCGGTTGGAAGAGAAAGTTTCTCAGAGTTAGACAGGTTCTCCAATTTGAGCCAACGTCTGAGGACCCATCTATGATCTGAGAACCCGTTAATGGTCTGGAACCTACATCGCGATGTGATGGGTTCTCAGATTTTTATGGGTTCTCAGATCGGTGCCCACTTCTGAGGACCCGTACAAAGTCTGAGAACCCAACACACACCATTTGTAAACAACAGTTTGGAACCGGGACATGCGATTGACACGTGTCGACATGCTATTGACCAGACTTAAAAATTTATAATTCAACATTAAAAGGGAAAAAAAATCCAAAAACAAAGGAACTATTCGAAAAAAAAAGAAAGGAAAAACTAATAAATTAAAATAAAATAAAAATAAATAGAGAATTAAATTAAATTACAAATAAATTAAATTCAACTAAAAATAAAATGATAATAAAAATGTATTAAAATAATAAGATTAAAGAAGAAAAAAATACAAAATTATATTAACTTAAGTAAAAACAAACAAGAGAGAGAGAGAGAGAGAGAGAGAGAGAGAGAAAATGTTAAATTAAAAAATAATAAATAAGAAACATATAAAAAATACTGGGACGATTATGCCCTCATTAATTGGCAGGGACGGTCTTCGTAAAACTTTTAGAGGCATTTTCTATCCTAAATTTTATTTTTCTTTTCTATTTAGTTTTTTAATAAATAAATTTTATTTTTACTTTTCTAAATCATAAATTTTATTTATCATTTTTTATTTTAATTTTCCCTATTTATTTTTTATTTTTCTCTTCTATTATTTCCTTTGGTTAATTTATTATTTTATATATTTTCACTCTTTATTTTTTATTTGATTAGTTTATTATTTATAAATTTTATTTTTAATTCTTTAATTATTCCTTATTTAATTTATTAGTAATTTCTCCTTTTTTTGAATTTCTACGGAGTTTAACGTTGAGAAGGTGATGTTGGCGCTTCTCTATGTTGCCACATCCGTCCTCCTTCCTCGTCGAACGAAGAAGGATCTATCCGTGCCGGACTGGGCTCTTTTTGGTTGAACGATTCTTATCGCCAATTTTAACGACATGTGAAATTTAATCGTTTGACGAGTACGGATCCTCACACGTTACACAGGTTCTCACAAGATGATTCAATCTAAGTATCCATTCTTTACGTGAGTACCCAATAATAAACCTTTTAGAGTAACCTATATATTTTAAACACATAATTATTACACAATCATTCACGAGTGAGTTAAAGGTCACTTTCGGAACAGTCAGACACGTCTGTCGCTGTCACTGTCAGGAATCATTCATGAGTGGATTAACTCTTGACTGGCGGGAACTCAGAGTCTTTACGGGTTCTCTGATAAGAAACAAATACAAATGACCATGTTGATTACCTGAGGACCCTAAGCAAATCACGGTTGATTTTCTTACGATTTGGCGTGTCTAAAGACGGTTTTGTGTTCAATCTATGGTGGCTTAGTAGTTTGCATCGGGGATAAAATATATGTTGGTGATACCTCAGCTTATTTAAAATTTTGAGTTAACACGTTGTGTTGAGTGATAATGAGGTATGATTGTATGAATAATGTTTTACAACTTTCGTATTATTATCGACGTTCCTCATTTTTTTTATTAACGACGCATTGGACTTATCATTAATGGTGGAATATTATTCGTGGCGAGCGGTTCCTTCCATTAAAACTGTTTTGGGGTTCAAAATCGTGGTCAAAGTTCGTTTGACTGAAAGGGTCCTCACAAGTTGCACAGGTTCTCACAACATAATTTCTAAGCTGAGTATCATTTCTTTTCCTGAGTACCCAATAATAACCCTAAGATGTCATAACTATCGCTTTCCTGTCAGAGTTAATTAAATGTCGCTTTAAAAAACAGTCAGACATGCCATATCACAGGAATCATTCATGAGTGGATTAAATCTTGACTGACGGGTACTGAGAGTTTATACGAGTTCTCAAATAAGAAACAAATACTAAGGACCCTGTTGATTTCCTGAGGACCCTACGCTAATCACGGTTGATTTTCTTACGAGTTGGCGTGTCTAAAGACGGTTTTGTGTTCAATCTTTGGTGGTTTAGTAGTTTGCATCGGGGAGATAATATATGTCGGGGAAACCTCAGCTTATTTAAAATTTTGAGTGAACACGTTGTGTTGAGTGATAATGAGGTATAATTGTATGAATAATGTTCTACAACTTTCGTATTATTATCGACGTTCCTCGTTTTTTTATTAAAGACGCAACTGGCTTATCATAAAGGTGGAATATTATTCATGGCGAGCGGTTCCTTCCATTAAACTATTTCGGGGTTCAAAATCGTAGTCAAAGTTCGTTTGACTGAAAAGGTCCTCACAAGTTCACAGGTTCTCACAACATAATTTCATTGCTGAGTGCCATTTCTTTTCCTGAGTACCCAAAACCCTAACCATGCAAACCCTAAAACCCTATATATTAAAAAAAAAACATTAAACCACACAAAACCCTATATAAAAAACCCTAGAACATTACAA
Source organism: Craterostigma plantagineum (assembly GCA_027422505.1). Taxonomy (NCBI): domain Eukaryota; kingdom Viridiplantae; phylum Streptophyta; class Magnoliopsida; order Lamiales; family Linderniaceae; genus Craterostigma; species Craterostigma plantagineum. The sequence continues at coordinate 7,791,787 of JAPQWV010000015.1, forward strand.
AACGTAAATTACACAAAAACCTTAAAACCCTGGAAACCAAAAAACACAAACCACATATTAGGAATATTTTGTAACATCCTTTAATTTATATCTTGGGTTAATACGTTTATTTAGTGTGTTGTAGTAGTTTGGGGTGACTTATGATATTATGTAGGAGTTTTGTATTGGGCTTTAATATACCAAATACTTGTGGTATATAAAGTCCCACTTACCCTAAGTAGAGTTTTTATCAAAAGAATTGAAAAGGTATGCCACCTTGTACTTTTCCTTAGAAAAACACACACTAACACGCACTCAAGGTGTTCATCACGTTTTTTTTTCATTCAAACCTTTCTTTTGATCCTAGTTTGGTAATAAAAGGCCAACAAGTGTCCGGACCCGCCCCGGACCCGCCCCTAATGGGCCGGGTATTTTAAAAATAATCGGGTATGGGGCGGGTAATGGTTTAAAATTTTTCTACCCGGCCGGGTCTGGGGCGGGTCCCGGGTCCGGCCAAACCCGCCCCGAGACCCGGCCCGAAACCCGCCCCGGTAATATATTTATATTATAATTCATTTTGTAATTAAAGTTATATAGTATTATTGTTAATATTATGAGTAAAAGAGTTGTTGGTCTAATGGTAGAGGTTTTGGCATTACCAATGTGAGGTTGTGGGTTCGAATCTCAATCAACACATTTATACATTTTATCTTTTAAAAAATAAAAAAAAAATGAAAAAAAAAATATTATATTCGGGTCTGGCGGGTCAGACCCGGTTCGCTCGGGTCTAGCCCGGGGCGGGGCGAGTCCAGACCCGAGGCGGGGCGGGGCGGGTCCCGGGTTTGCTATAAAATAATCGGGTCGGGGTCCCGGGTCCGACCAAACCCGACCCATACCCGGCACGTTGCCATCCCTATCAGAGCCTAACGCGGAACAATATCTTCCATTTGAATCCAGTTTTGCTCGATTTCGACGTGATTTGACGAAGTTTTTAGCTTGAAAACTCATTTTCGATTTTTTCACTGTTTTTGGGTGTTTTCAAATCGTTTTCCGTGATTTCTTACCCCTAGGACGTTAGAAAACTGATATTGAGTACATTTAGGCTCTTTCACGTCGATTTCACTCAAGTTTGAGTAGGATTTGAGCAAAAACGAGTCTGAAAATCTGGTTTTTTACTGAACTGCTCATCACTTTCGGGTAACGGATAGAACAGTACCATTGAGTTTGAAGGTTTCGACCGAAACCCACTGTGAGGAGTTTCGATTGATTCGAGTTTCGGGTAATTTTTCGCTAATTACACAGTTTCGCCCGAAATATTTCTCGGCGAAAGTCCAATCGATATCGCCCGAAAGTCGATCGATGTGAGTTTCGAGGAAATCTTCGCTAATTTCACAGTTTCGCCCGATACATTTCTCGGCCAAAGTCCAATCGATATCGATCGAAAGTCTACAGTACCAAATTGCTAAGTTTCGCCCGATACATTTCTCGGCGAAAGTCCAATTTTATCACTGTATCGCCCGAAACTCAATCGTCCAATTAGCCAAATTCAATCTTAGACAATCAAAACGAAGTCAATTTGGACCAAATTCGCCCGAAACCTTCTCATTTCTATCGATCGAAACGATTTATTCAAATCAAAATCGAAATCTCTCTTTCGATTGAAACTAACTTTTTCTAAACTCTTTCGCCCAATTGACATTCTGTCGCCCGATTTCAGCCGTTGGGATCTATACTGTACGATTCGCACTTTCGCCCGATTCTTGAAATCTAAATTCAATTTCAATTGCCCGATTCTCAACACTTAGGACCAATCGCCAAGCTTGCCTCTTATATAAAAATTAGAATCGATCAAGCATTCAAATTGGGTAGACCAAAATTTTAATCTCACAACTCCAATCGTCCGATCCCCAAGCACTACACAAAATTCATCAAATTTCTAAAATTGCGACAGAATTCATTAAGTGAATTTACCTACTTAGACTCAACACTCGAAATTACTCACACTTGACTATCTCATTCAAAACTAAAGCGTTTCATTTCGCAATATATCACGCGTTAACGATCATTACCAAACAAAAACATGGACGGTCTTGCTATTGGATCTGACAACCGTGCACCACTACTAAGATGGGGAGAGTACGGCATATGGAAGCAACGATTAATCAACTTCATAGAAATCAAGGATGTAGACCTCACAAACGACATGCTTTCCTCCATTTTTGAAGGACCTGCTCAGTTCTGGACCATCATCCCTACTCAACCCGATGCTGTTCCTCCAAATCCAGATAGGAGAACTCCTAAGGACCCTAGTCGATACAATGATGCTGAGAGAGCACGAGCCAGAGCGGACAAGCTTGCCCGACACTACGTACTTCAGGCCCTACCAAATGATGTCTACAAGCAAGTCGGCGCAATGGTAACTGCAAAGGAAATTTGGGATGAAGTTTGCAAAATGATGGTTGGGACAGAAGTTAGTAATCTGTCTAAGAAGTCCTGCATCCTTACCGCCTATGACTCCTTCAAAGCTAAGGAGGGGAAGAACTTCGAGATGTTTACCTTCGCTTCCTGACCATCATCAACGAGATGAGAAAAATCAACATCCAACACTCCAATCTCGAACACAACATCAAGTTCCTTCCACACTTCAACCTGATTGGGGACGGATTGCAGTTCTGGTTAAGCAACAGAACAAAGATCTGGATGCTATGGATATTCACTCCCTACACGATAATCTCTCACAATACTCGCAGTATGCCAAAGAAATCAAGAACGAAGGGAAAACAAATGTCGACATGGAACCAATTGCACTCGTGACTTCTAAGTCAAGCAACAGAAGCTCGAGAATTTCTAAAGGAAAGAAGGTCGTACAATCTGACACTTCTGACAACGCCGAATCTGACCAAGAATCTGAGGACGAACTCGAATCAATCAGAAAGAAACAGGCTATGATCTCAGAGACGGTCAATAAGATGGGCGCCAAGAAATCATCTTCTTCCTTCAACAAACAACGAACTTCGAGTGGGAAACAGAAGTTCGTTGCCCCTGAAGAGGCTGAAACTAAGAAATCTGAAGTAGTAAAGAAGTGCTTCAACTGTGGCAAGTCGGGTCACTTTGCTTCCGAATGCTTCAGACCTAAGAAGAAAAACACTGAATACTACAAGAAAAAATTTCAACTCTCACAGCGCAAGGAGGCGGGAATTGTCTTGGTTGCTGAAGAAGAGGAATGGCTGGAGGACACGTCTGACGAGGAGGAAGAAGAAATGGCATTCATGGTGAAAAGCATTGATGATGACTCCGACGAGGATGAGCCAGCCATCGGGTCAGACAGGACGGATGTCTCTTTATCCGACCTGGAGGTACACACTCCATCCCTAAATGATTTCGTTAAACTTGAACGTAGGATAGCCGAACTCTCCATGCATCGTAAAGATTACTCAGAACTCCAGAGCAATTTCAACAAAAATTATGCCTTATTAAACAAACAACAGGAAGAGATAGCTATTCTTAATGAATCTTTGACCTTGTCTGAAACTAAAGTAAAGAATTTAGAAGAGCATATAGAAAGCAAGGAAAAACAAAGTATCGATATGAGTAGAAGCTTGAAAGGCAGCGAAGAAGAACGAGCAAATGTATTGTCGCAATATGAACTAATCACCAACGAACGCGTTCGTCTATACAAGAAAGTCAAAGAGTTAGAGGACATTAACACCAAAAGAGGTCAATTTGAACGAACCATCTTTCTTAGCCAACCTAAAGATGTAGAATTCTATGATCCTCGCCAAGGATTGGGATTTGAACCCACCACTAACCCTGAAAAAGATAAGATACATTCTCTGTACAACATTAAGCGTTTTGGGTTGAGCCTTGAACAACTAAGGCCTTTCGTAGAATCAAGTGAGGTGACTGGATCTGAAGAACGGAAATGGAGGAATAAAGAATGGGCCCAAATTGAGTATGACTACACAGAACTCAATAATAACGATAAAACGAGAGAGATACCACTCTCTGATGACTATATATTACCATTTGGACCTGAAACTCAGGAAAGCACTGACGAGGCGGCTAAACTCATTCGTTTATCTATTTATATTCCAGAGATTATTTGCAAAATCAGCGAGTTGACAGCCTCCCTAGAATCAGAAAAGAAAGCCCACGAAGAAGAGAGAACTATTTTGTTAAGCAAAATTTATACTCTTGAAAACTTTCCTGACGCTTACAGACCCTCCACATCCCGTCCTGTTCCAGAGTCCTCTACATATAAATGCAAGAAAACAACGAAGAAAATTCCTTTATCTCACACTAACCTTGTATCACATGTACCCACAGACAAAGGCGTGAGATCTGAGGAAGCGAAGAAGGTTCGATCTGGCTCAGCAAAGAAGACAACAGTTCCTGATAAGAAGAAGAGATCACTCTCAAATCTTCCTTCTCATGTTTCAAAATCTTTTGCATTTCCAAAGTGACTTCTTGTAATGTCGCAGAACGTGTTTCGTTATTTCATGCTCTAAAATCAAAACACTGTCATGTAAACATTGATGTACTTTCCCATCCTCGTGACAGTCATTTCAGCAAAAGCGCTTCCACGTCAGATAGCACTCGCTCTAAGGGCCTCGCCGTCCAATCATACTATCAAATCTAAAGTAAAGAAACACACCACTTCCAAGACCAAGCCGAACAAGAAATTAAGTCGAAAACAGATTTGGATTCCGAAATCCCAACCGCATCCTGTAGGAAATCGTCACGCTTGGATTCTTAAACCAATTATCCCACAACCGAGCAAAGAATTAAATCTAGCAACGAACAAGTTATCTTCTACACCTTCTATCAAAGGAGGACCCATCTATAAATTGGTGCCTAAACTTGCTTGATTCTTTTGCAGGTCCGTCATGTGTGGTACTTAGATTCATGTTGCTCCTCACACATGACTGAAAACAAAGAGCTGTTGAGCAACTTCTCTGAAGGATTTCCCGGAAAATTCTACTTCGGAAACGGTCAATCTGCATCTATGCTAGGAACAGGTGATCTCATCCATGACAGGCTGACCATCAAAGGGGTGTCCTACGTCGCAGGACTGAGCTACAATCTATTCAGCATTGGACGTTTCTGTGACAAAGGTTACAAGGTGAACTTTGATACCAACAAATGTAGTGTCACAGATAACAATGGAAGAGAGCTACTCACTGGCCACAGGAAGACAAATCTCTACTCCAATGACCTCAAGACTGTCCGACCGACGTGTCTCATCTCTCGAGCCTCTCTACATCAGAACGATCTCTGGCATCAACGACTTTCCCATCTCAACTTCAAAGACCTTAACAAACTGCGATCAGAAAACTTAGTCAAAGGACTTCCCACGTTCAGATAAGGAAGATCTTTGCTCGGCATGTGAAATGGGAAAGATAAGGAAGGCATCTCACCGGACCAAACACATAGCCTCAACTTCCAAACCTCTCGAACTCAGTCATATGGATCTGTGTGGACCCATGCGTACTCAGACCATCAATGGGCAAAAAAATGTGTTGGTTATTGTGGATGATTTCTCACGCTACACATGGACCAAATTTCTGAGAACCAAGGACGAAACTCCAGGTCTAATCATTGAGTTTATCAAAACCGCTCAAAACCTCTACCAACTAAGTGTACAAATCATCAGAACTGACAATGTGACAGAATTCAAGATCAGAAAACTCAGTGACTTCTATGCATCACTTGGAATCACCCAACAGTTCGCAGCGGCGAAAACACCCAACAAAACGGGGTAGTTGAGCGCAAGAACAGAACCTTAGTTGAAGCAACTCGTACACTCCTCATTCACTCTGGACTACCTCACTTCTTGTGGGCCGAAGCCATGAACAGAGCTTGTTTCACTCAAAATCGTGGCTCCCTTCACAAGAGATTCAATAGGACTCCCTACGAGTTGTTAATCGCAGAGTGCCAGACGTCTCTTTCCTGAGAGTCTTTGGGTGCAAGTGCTACGTAGCAAATGATCGTGAAGATAGAGGAAAACTTGACCCAAAAGCATTCGAAGGGATACTGGTGGGATACTCGACAACATCAAAAGCCTATCGAGTATACCTCAAGTAGAAAAGATCTGTTATGGAAAGCATTAACGTAACGTTTGATGAAGTAGACCGAGTAGTTTCTGTACAAATCAGTCCAGAACCAGGACTTCTAAGAGAGTTGACAAAGGATCAACCAAGCACACCTCCGTGGGCGAAACTTCAAATCAAACACTTTGAGCGACATGGAACTCGATCTCTTATTCGAGGATCTCTTCTCTAAGCCGACGCCACCCACTGCTCCAACAACTTCTGCGGCACCAGGAAATAATGATCCTGCAGAGACTAGCAATGACAATTCCCCTCCAACGATGGAAAATCTTCACCTTGACAACGACAGTGAATCCCCAACTGATACTGAGATTATCTCCAGCTCAGCCACTGAAACTCCTCAGTCCTCGGATTCAACAATAGAAATCTCTTCAGGAGAGTCAGTAATACCTCAACCTGAAGAAGAAACGGAACATCAGGTAGATCAGAGTGAAGAAGTAATACACGATACAAATGCAGCTGGATCATCACAACCTGGTACAAGAAAGTGGACCCGAGCACACCCAAACTCACAAATAATTGGGGACCCTTCCACTGGTGTAACCACTCGAGCATCAACGATAAATGAAAGCCTCTATTCCTGCTTTCTCTGTCAAAAGGAGGAAATCAATTAGTTTGAGAGGTTGAAAGTTTGGAACCTAGTACCTAGACCGGCTGGGAAAACTATCATAGGGACTAAATGGGTGTTTAAAAACAAAAAGGACGAGCAAGGAGTTGTTATAAGGCATAAAGCAAGGCTGGTGGCAAAAGGTTACAATCAACAGGAATGAATCGACTATGATGAGACATATGCCCCAGTTGCAAGAATTAAAGCCATCAGGACCTTTTTAGCTTTCGCTGCACACAAGAACTTCACAGTCTACCAGATGGATGTCAAAACTGCATTCCTCAACGGAATACTAAAAGAAGAAATTTTTGTATCTCAGCCTGAAGGTTTTGTAAACGAACAACTCCCAGACCACGTCTACAGACTCGATAAAGCTCTCTATGGACTTAAACAAGCTCCCAGAGCCTGGTACGAGGTCCTCTCGGACTTTTTCATCTCCTCTGGTTTCACAAAAGGGAAGATCGATACGACTCTCTTTATCAAGAAAGACGGCTCAGACATTATGTTAGTGCAGATTTACGTCGACGACATCATATTTGAGTCGACGGACTCAAGAATGTGCAGGAACTTTGGGGATCTAATGAAGCAAAAATTTGAAATGAGCATGATGGGCGAACTAAGTTTTTTCTTAGGCCTTCAGGTTAAGCAGCTTCACGATGGAATCTTCATCAGTCAATCCAAGTACATTCACGACATACTCAAGAAGTACAACTTCGACAACTCAATGCTGCCATCACTCCCATGTCTACCTCATGCAAACTTGATGCAGATTCATCAGGAAAATCTGTTAATCAGACGATTTATCGTGGCATGATAGGATCCTTGCTCTATCTTACGTCCAGTCGGCCTGACATCATGTTCGCCACGTGTCTCTGTGCTGCTTTCAAGCTGATCCAAAGGAATCTCACATGCTCGCTGTCAAACGGATTTTCAAATACCTCAAGGGAACTCCAAATCTAGGTCTATGGTACCCGATGGAGTCAAGCTTCGAACTCGTAGGATATACCGACGCCGATTACGCGGGATGCAAGCTGGACAAAAAGAGCACTTCTGGAGCCGCTCAATTTCTCGGGGGTAAACTCGTAAGCTGGTCGTCTCAAAAACAAAATTGTGTCTCAACCTCGACAGTAGAGGCAGAATATGTCGCTGTTGCGAGTTGTTGCTCACAAATTTTGTGGATGAGAACCCAGCTGCGAGATTTTGGCATAACGTTAAATCGTATTCCAATTTTTAGTGACTCTAAAAGTGCTATAGCTATAATCCAGTACATCATTCATGCACAAAACATATAGACATTAGATATCACTTTATCAAGGAACGTGTGGAACAAGGTACAATCGAAATGCATTTTGTTCACACAGATCTTCAACTTGCCGACTTATTCACTAAGGCATTGGATGAAAACCGATTCCAATTCTTGGTATCTAGGTTAGGTATGTTGAACCGTAAGACATGATCGATTGTCCCTACATGAACCTGATATTGTGTAAATGTGTCACTTAATTTTTTCTCTATATGTTTGATCTGAATGTTAAAAAATCCTACTATCGTATCTAGGGGGAGTCTAATAAGAAAATTTATGTATGGATCTAGGGGGAGTCTTTGAAAATTACGCACTAATCTAGGGGGAGTCATTGAACACTTTGCACAAATTAAGGGGGAGTTTTTCTTATGATCTTTCGTCAAATTTAATTTCAAATCGCATTGAGGGTAAACTTATGAGATAGAAATTTCCATAACCTTATAAATCTTATCTTCCCTATATCCTTACAAAATTTTCTCTCGGCGAAACCCAAAAGTTAATCGAAACTGGAATTTACAAATATTTAAAATCTCTTCTCGGCGAAACTGAAACTCAGCTCAAATTCGATCGAAACTAAACATTCAAGTATTTCAAATCTTTTCTCAGCGAAACTACGTATCGCCCGAAACTCCTTTAAATTGATTTGACAATTGCACGAAACACGTTTCGATCGAAACTGAATTTTAAATCTTGTTATAACTTTCTCGGCGAAACTGACTTTCGCCCGAAACACGTTTCGATCGGAATTGAAAATTTTCTTAAAATCCTTTTATAATTTTCTCGGCGAAACTGAATTTCGCCAGAAACACGTTTCGATCGAAATTGATAATTTTCTTAAATCCTTTATAATTTTCTCGGCGAAACTGACTTTCACCCGAAACATGTTTCGATCGAAACTGAAATCCTTTTATAAGTTAACACGGCGAAACAGAGCATCGCCCGAAACTAAACAAATCGATCGAAACTCAAAATTAACCCTTTGTAATTATTCTCGGTGAAACTGAGCTTCACCCGAAATCCGTTTCGATCGAAACTCTATTATATATATAGCGTTTCGCCCGAAACACTGTTCTTCATCTATTCTCAAAATTCACTTTCAAACCCTCTCTGCAATCGCACAAAAATCGTATCACAGCCTCACACAAACTCAGTTTTCACGATTTATGCAGCTCCAAGTTCACTATTGGTAAGGATAAACGCATATCCGCAGCTTTTAACTGATATTTTTCTCGTTCTTGCAGGTTGCGCAGATTAGGGTTGAGTGAGTTCACGCGAATCGTTCTTCAATCGCGTTTCAATTTAATTTAAATTCGCCCGAAACTAAACCCCAGATTCAATTTCACATCACAATCGATTGGCCGATACTGTCAATTTTATTTATTCTGTGATTTTAAATCGATCGATTCGAGGGTTTCACCACTTTCGGCTGAAACTGGATATTTCACTGTTTACTGTATTTTCGATCGAAACCACTGTCTATTTGAATCGATCGAAACCACTGTCTAATTTGAAACTAAACCTCTATTCTGTAGTTTCGATCGAAACCACTGTCTAATTTGAATCGATTGATTGCACTTCACTTTCGGCTGAAACTTTCACGTATTTAAATCACACTATTTAAATTTCGATCGAAACCAGTCTTGCCCGAAACTCAATACCAATGAAATTTGAATTGGAACTTGAATTTTGACCGAAACTGATCAACAATGTGCTTTACTACGAATTGTTTCGCCGATTGATTAACTCAATTTCACTATTTGTCCCTATCGACGAACTTTACTCATAACTTATGCAAAATTTCTCTAAGTCCTAACGTGTTAACAATGTGTTGACAACATTTGCAAAATCTCTAAGTCACAATGGTCGGTTCCCACTAATCCCTTGCTCTTATCTTACAGATCTACTAAAATGGTGCGACTGATAGACGAGGTTTTCGCTTCAAAGGACTGGGCACAGAGGCCACCAAATAACTTCCAACTTGACTTTGCCAAAACCTCGTGCCCAGATCCTTGTCAAACTCCTAGCAAACCACCCTCTAAAAACCGCCCTAAATATCACCGAGGTTGTCCCTGAAGTCTACGTCGAACAATTTTGGTCCACCCTTCAGAACCCAACAAATAACCCCAAAACAACAACCCTTTCCGCTAAAATCGACAACACTATAGTTTTCTTTACCCCAACCATCCTTCGTTCTATACTAAACATTCCATACTCATTACTATATAATCCCCACCCTTCTAACGACGACCTCATCAGGGACTTCCTATTCATGGGCCACAAACCTAACGCCCAAGACATCATTCACCTTCCTGACTTCAAAGCAAAAGACATCCCTGGACCCTGGCGGACCCTGTTTCTGATCATCAACAAATGCCTCTCACCGAAGCATGCGGGGTTCGACAAATGCAACCGCAACATCATGCTAATCTTCAATGGGATCGTCTTCAACAGGAACTATGATGTCGCACAACTATCTGGACGGACATCCTTGATCAACTACGAAGGCGAGGCCTCGGATCCACGAAGCCGGTGCTTCCTTACCTACGGTGGCTACCTTCCATCGTCCAACATTTTGTGGATCTTCATCCCGAAATCGAGCGCCGAGCCAGAGACGAGGGCTATCAATCTCCGAAGTTCATCAAAATACAATCAACAAAGAGCAAAATCGATCAGAAGGCCATGATCATACCAGACCACCTACTTCGACTCCTCGATCCAACTGAGCCGGAGCTCCTCAAATACCTACGAGCCAACAACCTTGATGACGTTCCCATGGTTCAAAACAACCCAGTTGAACCTAACCCAGGGACAAGCCAACCCTCACAGCCAAATGTAGGTCTAGGAAGCTCTTCATCCCCAAAGCCAAAACAAAAGAGAAAATCCAAAGGGGATGACAGAGGCAGTCAACAGGAACGGCGTATAAAACAAAAACACGACTGTATTCCTCAGTCAACTAGTCCACAAACAAGCCGGGTCGAACCCATAGGTACAGGGGATGACTTTGTCTTCCCCCGAGTAGAAGTCGCGACATCAGGTCCAATCGCGCAAACTACCCTCCCCAGCCACTCAATCATCTCCCAACAGATGATTGTTTCACATACTCACGATGTGCCACGTCATTCATCACCACCTCGCTCGGAGGGGGTTAATGTATCAAGCAGTCCTCAGCCTCAGACTGCACCTTCCTTGATCACAACTAGTCTACTGCCCTCACCATCCATAATTTTTCCATTTACTAGGACACTACCACTAGTTTCTGCACCTCTAGATCTTAGTGATCTAGACAGAACGCTCCACAATGTCTCCGTACTAGAGTCTATTACGGAATAGAGCGGAAGACCCAACGTAGTCAACATCACTGCAGCTACGACCTTGGGCCATCAATCTGAGTCTGTTCAGCTTTGATGTCAACGATGAGCCTAAGTGGCCTCGGTTCTTCAAGTCCTCTGCAAACAGGCGGCACATCAGTACCCTCTACTGATGTTGTGACGACGGAACGTCTTCGTGACTCCGTCAGGTTATTTTCCCCGTTCGTGACGGAGGCCAGGCTGAATGATCGCCTCGCAGAGTTCGCAAAAGATCTCGAGGACACCATCATTACCCAAGTCTAATGTACAATTGGGACCTCCTCTCGAGACAAAGGCAAAGCCCCCGTCACCGAAGCAGTACCCTCGCAGGCCGACCCATCTCCTGACTCTGACGGCGGCCCGTGGAACGTTCCTATACCGGAACTCATCGACGTTCTACTGGCCAGACTCCGCACTGCACCAAAGCTAACTGCGTATGAAGCGGAGGTCCTCAGACGTCTGGAGCTTCCTTTCAACCCACCTAACCCCAGCGAGGCCCAGTCATCAAGACAACCACGTGACGACCCTGACGGTGGGGATCGTCCCGAGGGGGAGAAGACACGAGAGACAGGACCTCAGCCTCCTCCGCAGCCACAGCCTAGAACCACCCAAACACCCACCAGAACAAAACCACCTACACCCACACAAACAAGAAAATCTACCCGAACTACCACCAAAACAACCCAACAACCCTCCTCACCAGCTATGAGCCTCTACCTCCTCTTCCCACAAGTCAAGACAGCCCTTTGATATCTCCATCCTCTCCCATCCTATCCCTGCAACCAATCCAACAAACTAAAGAACTGTACAATCCACACGGCGCCATGGAAAACTACATCTTCAACGAGGATTGGATAACCAAACCAATGGACCCAGCCATGGCTAGAGGATTGATGGAAAATGCCAGATACTTCTTGATGAAGGCAAATGTCAGCCTGGCCCTAATCGACGACGCCGAACTCGAGGAAGGTGAAGACTACGAAGCAGAAATTCCATAACTTCCCGAGCTACTCCGACACACCGTCATCGATGAGAATGTCCACCAATAAAGACGAAGACAAAGGAAGTAGTGGAATTGCCATGGGAAAACGTCAAAGTAACTGCCCCATATCAAGAAGAAATTCGGAGGAGAATCTAGAGAAAGGAGGACAGAATCGCGAAGCTCGACGAGCTTGAACTTAGGGGACTGAGCCATCTCCAAGACCTAAAGCAATCCAGTCCTCCTATCTCTTCGCCGAATCATGATATTCAAAGGAAAAGGGGGTGACGTATATGTTCTAAGAAGAGAGGAGGCAAAGAAGCCCAGAATTAGAGAAATTCTGGGAGTTCGCAAAATAAGGTTTGCTGATATGGACATGCCTGTCTACATGGTACAGCGAGAAAATGAAGAATACGTAGAATTGAACGAAGCCGACCTCGCCTACATCAGAGGAGAAGATGTTGAACAAATAGCGAGGGACTACAGAACACTTGGAGCACTCAAGACGCCAGAACTCAGACTTGGCTACTACGCACTGAAGAGATTTATTCTACGCCAAGTCAAGTTCAATGCAACACATGATCTCCAAATGGCGGTTGAGAGCAACATGAAGAAGGTGAATCTGACGAAGCCCTCCTTTGAGGTCCCAGATCCAAGTTATGGTGAAGGGCACATCATAAATGAAGACGACGATCCATCAATCGTCTACATCAACTTCAAAGGAGAGAAGAGGCTTATGAAGACGTCAGAGATTCACAAGTTCAGCGACGGAACCTTACTGATCATCATGAACAAACTTAGAAGAATGCTCGAGCAGCTAAAGGAAGAAGAATACGAAGTTCAAGAGAAGTACTCAAGGCTGATCGCGACCATCTCTGCAAAGATATCCTTTCGAAGAAGGTTGCGTTCGTTCGAGCACTTCTTAGGGCTAAGGAAGTCTCCCTACCATGTGCAGAAACCCAAGAAGAAGACAACTCCAAGGACGCCAAAACAAAAAGGATGCTAAGGGGAGATTGTTAGGAATATTTTGTATCATCCTTTAATTTATGTAATCTTGGGTTAATACGTTTATTTAGTGGGTTGTAGTAGTTTGGGGTGACTTATGATATTATGTAGGAGTTTTGTATTGGGCTTTAATATACCAAATACTTGTGGTATATAAAGCCCCACTTACCCTAATTAGGGTTTTTATCAAAAGAATTGAAAAGGTATGCCACCTTGTACTTTTCCTTAGAAAAACACACACTAACATGCACTCAAGGTGTTTATCACGTTTTTTTCATTCAAACCTTTCTTTTGATCCTTTTTTGGTAATAAAAGGGCCAACACCACAAAAACCTAGGAATTATACAGCTGAGAACCTAGAGGTTCTCAGATAAATAACGGGTACTCGGGAATAATTTCATATCTGAGAACCTATGTTCTCAGTGAAAGTAACAGCAAAGAACCCAAAACTAACCGAAATTTGATTATGAAATTCATCAAGACGGCAATGACTTCGTTTAAATTAACTCAAAAAATAGCAAACCACTCAAATTATAGTTGACGGATGAAAACCCAGAAAAAAAATGACTTAATTTCTAGAACAATGTGACAAATTTCTTGGTTGAACCACTCGACTTAAGCAAACCGAAAGCTTTTCTGAATTTTGTTTCTCCAATCCATGGTTGTCGGGGCCCCATAAATGATCGTTCTTGCATCATTAGTGCTGATTAGTGCTGGTGGTGGTTGTAGCGTCGTAAATGTCGTTGGTTTTTTTTTCAATTTTTTATTTTTTTTACCCCTGAATGTCGTGGTTTTCTTTTTCTTTTTATTTTTTTGTTTATGTATATTAATCGATGATTAGTGTTCAACTAATTAAGTTATTTAAATGGAGGTCATTTGACCAAAAACTTATAGTCAACGAGGTCATTTTGCAAAAATGTATTCAATCAAAGGTCATTTAGCTAAAATACCCGTTAATTTAGGATCATGACCCAAAACATATTTTCAATTAAAGATAAGGACCTATATAAGTTATATTTAGAGATAAGAACCCAATTTAACTTTCATTTAGAGATAATGACCCATGTGGTACCACAGATCCATGAAGTGGTACCCCAGACCAATGAAGTGGTACCACAGACCCATGAACTGTTATTGCAGATCAATGAACTGTTAAGGCAGAGTAATGAAGTGGTATCGGGGAGCCATTGGGTGTTTCTGAAGAAAATAGGTCCTTAAAACTAATGCATTTTATGACATGGGTCTGAACTGTAACTGAAACATAAAATGGACATGATCCGAAATTTGCCCTACTAAATTGTCCTTTTATTGGGCTGTATTTTTACAATATTATAACTATTACCAAAAGTTTCATTCCAATTAAATTTAGAGCTGTAAAAAAATGGTCAGCTGACAGACTGGCGTCCGTAGCCCGCAAAGCCCACCATTGATGGGCCAAAAAAATGAAAGCCCGTCGCTATAGGCGGGCAGCGGGCCTGGCGGGCCCGGCCCGTTCAAAATAAAAAAAAAAATAAAATAGGAAAAAAATAACAAAAACTATTTAAGCTCGAAATTACTCCTAATCAAATTTAATCTCATAATAATAATTAATTTAAGTTAATAAATTTGAATGAATAAAAAATTGAAGCTCAAATATATAAAAACTCATTAACTAATCCCAACATGGAAGTACTGAAAAAACTCATATAAACAAAAAATCTCAAATATCCTTGATCGTAAGCCATATAATTATCACTATAAATAAGAACCAAAATTCCAACAGTAGTGATTAACATTGACATAATAGAAGTAAGTCCATCGATCAAGTATCCGAATTCTAAAGAAAAATCATTATCAAGGGTCCAAGACCATACATATTGATAGATAGAACTGCTATTTATTTGTTGAATAGACAGACTAGTTGCAAAAATCATGACTATACTTAACAATAAAATACTTAGAAAAGCCCACATACGACGAAAATTTTTTGTTGCTGTCGGAAAAAGAAGAAGTCCCACGCCTATTAACATAGTAACTGGAAGTGGAACGAAAGGTATGATCCATGCATATTGATATGTTTGTTCCATAAAAAAAGTTTTTTAATTCTTAATTAATTGTTATTGTTTCGGGATTCATCCGATCTTACCTTTTTTGAAAGGAGTCAAAAAAAAATGAAGATATGTTCCAACGAAAATAGAATTTTTCTGATTTTTTTTGAATTATTCAATTTCTGTTAAATACTGCAATTATTCAAATCAAGAAGTCCTAACCTAAATCTAGCTCTTAACGGGGCTACGTGACTTGAACGGCTATCCTTTCCTTCTGTCCTCGGCTCTGTCTTCGGGGAAGTCTAGAGAAAGAGGCCAGACGCGGGTCCCTTCCTCTCATAGGAGCAAAGAACACTAGAATATTTCTCGATGCGGATACAAGAAGGAACAAGCGCGCGGGTCCTTTCCTTCAGTCTCGTATAAATTTGTAAAATAAATAAATAAATTATGTATCAATTTTGTAAAATAAATAAATTATAAGCCTGGCGGGCCTACCCGTTGTCCACGCGGTGTGCTCGCCTAGGCCTTCTTCCTGGAGGGCTTGGAGCAGTCCGTCCTCCCACTTTGGCGGCGGGCCCCCGGGCCGTTGGCCATTTGACAGTACTAATTAAATTACCAAAATTTATTAAAAAATTTCAATTATTCAAGAATCAGCTATAAATTAAGGAAACGGATTAAATTTTAGTAATGATATTAATTTTAATATAAATTGTTTATAATTTAATAAATTAATTTAGTAATATATCTCTCTATAATATTGTACTTTTATTTAATATTTTTACGACAGATCATATCTATAACAATAATTTTATTTTAAAAAAGATTCTGATATCTAACAATGATTTTTTACTGTAAATAATTAAAATACAAGACGTATATTTTTTTATCAATTTAGTCATGTATCTTTGTTGATATACTAAACAATCATTTCAGAAAAAATATTTTGATTTATTTAATGGTCTAATACACAGTTATTTCAATATACATCAAAGTCATTATAAAAATAAAAATTATATTTTTATAAAATATTCTTTTATGAAACTATCATATAATACATTTTAGATATATTATCATGGACGTGACGTTTGTTAAATATTTATTTTAACATATTATTTAACCAAATTATTGTTCATTATATTGTAAATGTTTTTCTAGTATATATAATAAACATGTTTGTTCGCATATTTCAACTTTTTCAAGTTATAATTTCTTGTTATGTCACTACTACAATAAGTGATTTCTTCTTATGTCCGTGTTATGAAAAACACATATAAGACACATTAATATTTACAAATGACTTGTCGTTTTTATTATTTTGTATAAACGTTTTATTTATCTATCAAGTTTGATGCGGACCGCGTAAAACGACTTCTTGCAACGACGAAATGGCGCGACTGCTTTTCCCTCCGGTGCGAGTTCTTCGATCTTATCCATTGAACCTAACACTCAAAACTCAGCAAACACGTCAGAAGGGGGCCGGGGTTGGTGCCGGCGCAGTCCCTCCGATGCTTAAGTCGGAAAATGAGTTATTTTAGGTGCTTACACTCGCAAGATAGTTTCAGTTATTTCGAAAACGTACATGGGAAATGGTTCAACTACCGCCTTTATAAGTCGGGTTTACTACGGTAACTAATGTTGAGCCAACATTGGACTCAAAATCTGAGAAAGATATCACTTTCGATTATGATGGCTCAAACTGGTTTGATGGGTATGTGAGTTCTGATGATGCATGCATAGAAACTGATACTCCTGATGAAGTCCAGAGGGATGATGCCTTCAAACTGCTATCCGATGAGTATGCGAAGGAACAGAAGAAAAATGTGGAACTGAAGGAGATCGTGAAAACTCTGACCGAGGAAAATGAAAAAGCAAAAAGATGATCAAGAGTCTTGTTGATGGGATGAATAAGATGGAAGCTGTGCTGACAAGAAAAGACAACGAGATCGACAAACTTCAGAAGCAAGTCGATGAAGCTGATGAAACGTTTTGGAAAATGAATAAAGGTAAATCGACTCTTGCTGAGGTACTATCATTAGGTATCTTTTATAAACAAGGTTTAGGATTCAATTCTCATACTACTCTTGATATTCCTAATCCTGTTGCTAATGATCGATCTAAGTTGGTCTTTGTTAAGGAAAATTCCAATGTTGCTAACGATCGATGTGAGATTGTGATTGATAAGGAAAATTCGAAGCATGCTGCCAGTAAGCCAAATAATAGATCGTACAAATGCCATAATTGTATGCAGCCAGGCCATATCAAACCGTTCTGCTGGAAATTTGGAAGGGAGATTTCTTAGAAATCTATGTTGACTAAAATGCCATCCAACATTCCGCCCAACATTGAGAAATCAGTGCTGGAAAGTATGTCTGGAATAATATCAGACAACCGTCCTTCAACTTTAGGTTATCATACTGCTGTTTTGATATCTAAAAAGGTCTGGGTAGAGAAGTCCGTACTTAAATGCAATGTTGTCTATACTTCTTTGCGAGCTAACCTGACAGGTTCATGGTACTTCGATAGTGGATGTTCACGCCACATGACGGGTACCAAAGAGTTCCTTATTGACTACACGCCCTTGAGTAGTGGATCTGTGACGTTTGGAGGTGGTGCAAAAGGACGGATCCTCGGTCGTGGCAAACTGAATGCCCGACTTCCCGAGACTAAGCAATGTTCTACACGTCAATGGACTTGTGACTAATTTGATTAGCATAAGTAAGCTTGCGACGACGACCTCGAGGTAAGGTTCAACAAGGAATGTTGCGAAGTTTTAACAGAAAAGGCATTTGTGTCATGGCAAGAAAAAGATCTAGCGATAATTGTTATCTAGTCGGGGATAAATCCGGATCAAAGGACGTGTGCCAACTCTCGAAGCCCAAAGACGATGTGATCCTTTGGCATTACAATTGGGCCACGTCAACTACCGAACATTGGAGCAACTCATCAAACATGATGCAATCAGAGTCATTCCGAAGCTTAAGGTGTTTGGTAAGGTTGTTTGTGAGTCATGTCTGAGGGGTAAGCAAGTGCATGCTATCCATAATGTTGACCAACATGCTGCCTAACATTTTAAAACTGCTCACTCTTTTCAGTAAATTCATATGGATTTGATGGGTCCGATAGAAGTAGATAGCATTGGTGGTAGAAAGTATGCTTATGTGCTCGTTGATGACTATTCTAGATTTGCATGGATTTCTTTCTTAGGGAAAAATCTGAATCGTTCGACTTCTTCAAAAACTTCTGTGCTATGATTAAAAACAATTTCTGTGCTCCTATATTTCGCATTAGGTCTAATCATGGTAGCGAGTTTGAGAATCAGTCTTTTAAAGATTTCTGTGATAAGAAAGGCATAATTTATGAGTCCTCTTCTCCTAAGACACCCCAACAAAATGGGGTGGCCGAAAGGAAGAATAGAACGCTACAGGAGATGGCGCGTGTGATGTTACACTCTAAGAATCTTTTGAAAAGGTTTTGGGCCGAAGCTTTGAATATTGCATGTCATATTTCGAATCGTGTTTATATTCGGCATGGTACTAAGCAAACTTCGTATGAACTGTTGAAAGGGAAAGAGCCGACTGTCAAGTGTTTTCATATTTTTGGGTGCAATTGTTATATGCTAAATGATCGTGAATATTTGACTAAATTTGATTCGAAAAGTGATAAGCGCATCTTTTTGGTTATTCTTCAAACAGTCGTGCATATCGTGTTCATAATCTGCGATTGAAATCCGTTCAGGAATCTGTGAATATAGTGTTTGATGACTCTTCTGACCTTAGTAGAAATGCTCCACAAGTAGATATTACAGATATTATCCAAGCTTTCGGTGAGACAGAGACTAATGTGGAGGATAATGTTCAACATTTGCGCCTGAACAGACTACTGATGAAGGACCCAGCGATGTTCGACGAGATCCCCCAGTGAAAATCCAGAAAGACCATCCCATTGACCTAATCGTTGGAGAACTGAACGAAGGACGTAAGACCACGGACAAGCCACGGAAGGACTACAAATCAATGATAAAAAAATGTATGCATGAATCCCGTGTATAGTGAGGTACGTTACAACTGATTTGTGTCTGAATTGAGCCCAGAAACGTTCTTGAAGATCTCAAGGACAGTTCTTGGATCAATGCCATGCAAGAGGAACTTTTGCAATTCGAGAAAAAGTTTGGACCTTGGTTCCACGGTCGAAAGACGTTAAGGTCATAGGCACGAAGTGGATCTTTAAGAATAAGTCCGATGAGCATGGTAGATTAGTAGGAATAAACCACATTTAGTTGCCCAAGGATATACGCAAGTCGAGAGAATAGATTTTGATGAGACATTTGCCCCCGTTGCTAGACTTGAATCGATTAGGTTATTACTAGCTATTGCATGTTGGCTCAACATTACCTTACATCAAATGGATGACAAGGGTGCGTTTTTTAATTGATATATTGAAAAAGAAATATATGTTGAGCAGCCTAAAGGATTCGAAGATCCACATTTTCATAATCATGTTTTTAAGTTGCAGAAAGTGCTTTATGGACTTAAGCAGACGCCTCGAGCTTGGTGACTATGATATTGTTTTTGGCTCTAGTTCCCAATCCGTGTTAGACCAATTCGTACAAGCTATGAATTCTACTTTCGAAATGAGTATGATTGGTGGGTTAACATTTTTCCTAGGCCTGCATATTAAGCAAAGCAGCTACGGTATGTTCATGTCCTAGGAAAAGTATGCGAAGAACACAGTGAAGAAATTCGGGTTAGATACTGCCAAGGTAATGAAAACACTGATGGGTCCAACACGGAAGGTAAGTAAAGATAATATTGGACAGAATGTTGACCCACATTGTATCATTCCATGATAGGCAATCTTTTATATCTTTCAGCGAGTAGACCTGATATTATGTACTGTGTTTGTGCTATATATCAGGCTGAGCCAAAAATTTCCCATTTAAGTGCTGTGAAGAAAATATAGCAATGTAGGATATAGGATATAGCGATGCTGAGCCAAAAAATTAAGTTCGTGTAGTTTAGGGTTATGGTTCTCGAAAGATACTAACACGAATCTTGTAGGATATAGCGATGCTGATTGGGCAGGTGATGAAGATGACCGCAAGAGTAGGTAATAATCTTGTGTCTTGGTATAGTACGAAAAAAAATTGTATTTCTCTTTCTACGGCTGAGTCTAAATATGTGGATGCGGGTAATTGCTGTACTCAGCTTATTTGGTTAATAGGATGTTAAGTGATTATGGCTTAGAGAGTAAGTATGTGCTCATGTATCGTCATAATCTAAGTGCCATCAATATTTCTAAGAATCCTATTCAACATTCGTGTACCAAGCATATAGATATTAGGCATCATTTTCTTAGAGATATGGCCGAAAACGAGTTAGTTAGAATATATCATATAGATACTTAGCATCAATTAGCTGACATATTTACGAAAGCACTGGATTTGAAAGGTTTTCGGATCTGAAAAAATCTATAGGTCTGCATCATTCTGTCTTAATGTTTGTCCAACATTGGATCAACATAGCATATGTCTAACTTGATTGTTACTGCTTTGATATTTGATTTAATGTTCTCTCTGTTATTCCGTGAAATGATTTGACTCACCTAGACCGTTCCCTAAAATGACCCACTTCCTTAAAAAAACTCATGATCCTTTTTCAAGATACAGGGTAATAAGTTTCCCTAGGTACACGGCATTCGCGGTGACGATGTATTCTTTGCGACAAAAATCCTAACCTTGATGATAAGGAACTTATAAGGGCTGTGCAAATACTATGTCTATTACAGATGTGAGTAGGGCAGAAAATGAAAGGGAATTGAGTTTAGGGTGTTGAACAGAAAAGTCTGGAATTTCAGAGTAGAATGTTGAGTCTTATGTTGGGGCAACATATGTGACTGTCAGTTTGATCATGCTATATTCTTTGTGTTTTCGTTTATGTGTTTAGCTTTGGGGTTGCATGTGTCAGTGTCTTGTGTCTAGTAGCTATATCTCCCAGAATGCATTAGTATCTCTTGAAGAACAGCCTGATACACTTGTCTCATGTGGTCATCAACGTTCTCTCATCGGTTGGTATCGCTCGCTCCTATTTTGATTTTTAACTTGGTTATTTTTCGCTGAATCATGACTTGCTACTGATTTTTTGTATGCATTAATCTGCTATACTATTTTTAGATCCACGTGGCTCGATTTTTATTAAACGGTTTAGGACTTTTACGGACTTGGCTCGATATCTTTCACTTTCACAAATCCTATTTCATAATATACTGCAAATTCAAGAAATTTTTCAGACCTTTATAGATTTCAAGATTTATACTGCTCTGCTTCGATACTTTTAATCTTGAATGTCTGTGGAGAACTCACACAATTTCGAGTCTGAGAATGTTGAACCAGTTGTTGGCTCCACATTTTCCTCAACATCTCATCTGGAGAAGTTCTCCGAGGTTTACGTTTTCCAAACAAAAAGGGGGAGAAGATGGTGCTAATCAAGGTGGTGCAACTTTTGTTGTTAGTGCTGTAGCGCCCCGTTTCCTATTACCATTTTACGCATCTATAAAATATTCACATAAAAATTTTTCCGCAATTCCCATAACTATGTTTAGCAAAAATGGGTGCGTACATCCGGTCTAGTTCCTTTCACAATAATGTACATATATGTACCTATCATACGAGTCACAAAATGCAATCGTCTAAATCATTTCTATTCTATATGCTAACGATGAACAGAGGGGAGCAGGAGGAGAGCGTAGTCGGTCAACCTTGAATCCATGCTTTGTATGATGATGCGTTCTACGCAGTCCGCTAATTATCTACAACAACTGTGAACACAACTATTCAGAGTATGATCGCAACATGTTAACTAATACAAGTAACAATAAAATACAGTAGTCATTCCTTCCCGGCAATATAATAACCATGCCATCATAAAATCATCGTGCATATAATAGTCATTTATAAGATCCGTAGATCACATGCCATTCTATATGTCCATTTATTTTGATACTCCCGTTATAGACTAGCTAGATTGTACTGTACGCCCAGTCGGCGCCCATGCATGGGACTTGTAACCATTCTGTAATGCCCCGTTTTGTACGGATACATATTGCATGTACACGACTCTGTAAAATCCCCCGATTTGTAGGGATGTATGCCGTAGCATCCGTATCATACCATCGGTAGTCGTAGCAGTCATAACGGTTTCTCCCTTCATTTTATATGTATGCAATGCTATATAAAATACCTTATATAACACGTATATCATGTGAGAACACGTTACGGTCACATAAATCACGTAGATTTATAAATAATACATATATCACGTACCAATCAATTAATCCATATAGAGCATATAAGCACATAAGGCACATAAGTTACATGTTGCAAATCATACTCACAAGTTTCGCCTATTATCCCGTCCGCTCAATCGACCTTGTCCTTGTTATTCAACTCCTGACCTATATAATTATTTTACTTGGTAAATACGAAATTCCTATAGTGACATGCGTGCGTGATATGCATGCTTTATTATGCATGACCATTCCTATGCGTAGCCTTTACCTTTCTGTTTATTAGTTATAATTTATTAGACTCTCAGCTTAGAAGGTATATTTTATTAATATCGAAACCTGTACCGAAAACTTTATTGAAAACCCTAACTTATATTGTATCGAAAACACTAAAATATTGAAAAGCTACTAAATCCCAAAAAATGTACAATACCGAAAACGTTTTCAAACCTAGGCATACCGAAAACTTCACCTAATTCTCTCATATACTAGTCAAGAACTAACCCCAATATGCCATCACAAAAACCAACCCACTCCTTGTTCAATAATTACACTAACACTTACGTTAACATCAAACCCCATTACCTATGGCCAAAAGTTATAAGATCACCCACTAAATTCAAACCTTTAAATAATTCAACAGCTGTACCCTATAATCAAAACTCATTTCAGAAGTACAACGCCCCTTTCACATAATTTACCGATTTTAATATCATATAAGTTACCTAAACACCGAACATATAAATCCTCTCATGAGCATAACTTGAATTACATGAAAATATCCATATAGTTTAAACCCTAAATGTCATTAACATAGTATTGCTGAAATTTCTTGTCCTTACAAGAACCTAAGTATCTAGACATGTAAGCCAAAATACTCCTAACTATGTTCATGGGTCGAAATTTCCTAATACCTTAAGGTTTCTAATCTTGCGTAAAAGTTTCTTAAATTTAAATTTCAGCTTAAACATCTATCTCCTATCTCAAGATATTCGAGCCAAACGTGGAAAAACAATGTAAAACATACTTTATAATAATTTATAAAGATAGTATTGGTAGTTTAGATCATACCCACTTCACGTTTAAATTCCTTAGCTTGATTGAGTTTTCGTTTCGCTTACAAGTTTTCGCCTCCCCTTTAGTTCTGTTCTTGTTTCCGTTATTTAATCTGTGTTGGCTCTCCCTTTAATTTATGTTTGTATATATATATATATATATATATATATATATATATGCATAGGGGTTTAGTCATACTTAATAGTAATATCCTTGGCCAACACGTGTACCCCTTTGGGTTTTGATGGTTATTATATATATATATATATATATATATATATATATATATATACATATGATTCGTCAAAGGTCCTATGTATACAAGGTTTGCGAACTTGATGAAAAGGTGTACCGTGAACTTCAATTCTTAATATTATTATATTCAATGCGAAAACTTTAATCCCTATAATGCGAAAACTTTCTAGTTTATATCTAGGATTCACCAAAAACTTGGTGCTTCTTTAAATCCTTAATCTACTAACTTATTTCGAGGTCTATAACATGTATATGCTAGAAACATGCGGGCTTAATTACTGACTTTATATCTCATATCGAAATTCTCATAATACAAATATTAATATATTAAAATGTTGAGCAAGCCTAATACGAAGGTTTATACGCACATGTTTCAAACAAAGATCCTAAACAAGTTCATCTAAATACTAAAACAGCCATGTACCGGAACTATTCCTTCAACTAATATCACCTTAAACCGCTTAACACATTTATTTTAAAAAGACTCGAATACCTCGTTGAAAACCTATAACTATAATACTTTAATCCTTATTCTTGTCTTTACCTCTGTTTTAAAATGACTTATATGAATGCATGGATTTATGTAAATGCATGAAATTATAATATGAGTTTCGGTTTGGTTTCGGTTCCTGACAATTCTCCCCCTTTAAAACTTTCGACCTCGAAATTTCGTACCTGTGTTAGTAAACAACCATGGGTACCGCGTTTCCATATTCTCTACTATTTCCCATGTAGCTTCCCGAAGCGAATGATTCTCCCATCTCACCTTTACCATTGAAATGGTTTTGTTCCGTAATTGCTTGTCAACATATTCTAGGACTTCTGCCGGTTCTTCTACGTAACTGAGATCCTCAG
Organism: Craterostigma plantagineum; assembly: GCA_027422505.1. Lineage (NCBI taxonomy): Eukaryota > Viridiplantae > Streptophyta > Magnoliopsida > Lamiales > Linderniaceae > Craterostigma > Craterostigma plantagineum. The sequence goes on from JAPQWV010000015.1 coordinate 7,816,591, forward strand.
AAATATTTATCGGTTCGTTACGCAGAACGTGAGTAGGGTCTGATCTGTATCACCGTAACATACTGACGTGGAAGATGTTGTGTATCTGTGATAATTCAGGTGATAGTGCCAATCGGTATGCTAACGGCCCGATCCTCTCAAGTACCTCATATGGCCCAATGTAACGTGGGTTAACTTTCCTTTCTTTCCAAATCGTAAAACTCCTTTCTATGGAGATACTCGCAAAAACACCTTTTCTCCAGCTTCGTATTCTATTTCTCGTCTGTGTTGGTCTATATAGCTCTTTTGTCTGTCTTGGGCTGCATTTAGTCGACTCTTGACTACTTTAATCTTTCCCACCGTATCCTGAACCAAGCCTGGCCCTTCCAATACTTTTTCTCCTTCCATATCCCAACAAATTAGGTTTCGACATTTACGACCATATAAAGCTTCGTACGGTGCCATTCCAATACTTGAATGGTACTGATTATTATAGGCGAATTCCATTAGCGCTATATAATCATCCCATGATCCTTTGAATTCGATTACACACGCTGGAAGCATGTCTTCTAATGTCTGTATTGTTCTTTCTGATTGTCCATCGGTCTGCGGATGAAACGTCGTACTAAAATGTAACTTAGTTCCGAGCGCTTCCTGTAAACTTTCCAAAATCTGGAAGTAAATCCTTGATGGGATGCATCACTATAAATCACAAAACCTTCGGTACCTGATGGAATAGTTAGCATTGGAGCTGTCGTTAGTCGTTCTTTTAATTCTTCAAAACTCCTTTGGCATTCATCGGTCCACTTAAATATAACTCCTTTACGTAGTAACTTCATCATTGGGGCTGCTATCAGTGAGAAATTCTCGACGAACCGTCGATAATATCCAGCTAATCCCAGAAAGCTATGGACTTCTGCTACATTCTTAGGACTTTCCCATTTAATCACTGCTTCGATTTTACTGGGATCGACTTGAATACCTTTACCAGATACTACGTGCCCCAGAAATACTACTTGATTTAACCAAAATTCGCACTTCGAAAGCTTCGCATACAACTTCTTCTCTCGTAATGTTTGGAGTACAATCCTCAAATGTTGGTCATGCTCCTCTTTTGACTTGGAATATACTAGTATATCGTCAATAAAGACGATCACGAACTGGTCTAAGTAGGGTCGGAAGACATCGTTCATCAATGCTGCAGGAGCATTCGTTAATCCGAATGGCATAACTAGAAATTCATAACGCCCATATCTTGTTCTAAAGGCAGTCTTTGGAATCTCACTATCTGCAATCTTCAATTGATGATATCCTGATCTCAGATCGATTTTCGAAAAGACCCTAGAACCTTGTAACTGGTCAAATAAATCATCGATCCGAGGTAACAGGTATTTATTTTTTACGGTTACTTTATTCAATTGTCGGTAGTCTATGCATACTCTGAGTGTCCCATCTTTCTTTTTGACGAAAATAACGCGTGCTCCCCAAGGCGATACACTTGGCCGTATATAGCCTTTATCCAATAACTCCTTTAACTGTATTTTCAACTCATTCAATTCTATCGGAGCCATTCGATATGGCGGAATAGAGATTGGCGCCGTGCCTGGTTGAAGTTCAATAGTGAATTCCGTAATCGATCGGGTGGTAATCCCGGTAACTCCTCAGGAAAGACATCAGGATATTCACTAACTACCGGAATATCTTCTACTTTCAGTCCACATAACTGCATATCTATTACATAGGCTACAAACCCTTCGCATCCTTTACTAATCATCTTAGAAGCTCCTAAACTTGATATCCGATGTGTCGTCCGTACGCTCTTTTCTCCTTTAAGTATTATATGTGTCTGATCTACAGGGGTCAATTTAATTTCCTTTTTGAAACAATCAAGCTTCGCTCGGTATCTTGACAACCAGTCATGCCCAATATTACGTCGAAATCCATTAAAGGAATGACGAATAGGGTTGCTCGCATCTCAATTCTTTCACTGACCATTTTACATTCTGGGTATACTATGTTTACTATAACTATTTCTCCCGTTGGAAGTCCAAACATATAACTCATCCCCAGGGGTTCGGGTTTATCAGGTAATAAAGATGCAAATGTTCGTGATATGAATGAATGGGTAGCACCTGGATCGAATAAAACATATGCATCAATATCATAGATAGATAATTTACCCGTAATTACGTGTGATCCTTCTTTGGCCTCCTCACGAGTCATGGTGAATATCCTAGCCTGAGTTGGCGGTCTTCCAGAGTCTCCTCTTCCAGAACCTGTGCTAAACGATCCTCGACCCCTTCCTCTTCCGCGATTTGCATAAGTTCCGCTAACCCTTGATTGATCTACTATGGGTTCCGCTTGCAATGTTGGGCAATTTCTAGCTAAATGCCCGGGTCACATCTAAAACATTCGCCTGTAAGCCATCTACAGACGCCTAGATGGTTCTTTCCACAATGTTTGCATGCTGGTATTTGTTGAGGAATTCCTCGTCCGATAGGTCTCATCCCGCCTATACTTCCCCTTGTGGAACTACTTTGTGTACTCATTGGTCATATGTCTTTTTCGTCTTTCCACTCGACGATTCTTCCCCTGGCCTTCTTTTGCTACTTTGAAAATTCCTTGATTCAGTCTCTAATCTTTCGGCACGAATAGCCGCCGCTCTCAACTTTCCATAAGATTCCATATCTGAAGACGTAATACAATTTCCAATCGTATAACGAAGTCCTGCTTCGAATCTTCGACATTTATTTCTTTCAGAGGCGACCATGTGCGGAGCATATCGAAATAGCTGATTAAACAGCACTTCATATTCGCCACGGACTTATTTCCTTGTTTAAGTTCTAAAAATTCCTTTACTTTCTGATCTTTGTAGACCTCAGGCATATACGTATCATTAAATTCCTCAGAAAATCTTCCTAGGTCAGCACTGGGGGTTGAGTCATACTATCTGGGACAGTCTCCCACCATTCATATGCATGTCCCTGAAGGAGCGAGACTGCATAATCGAACTTCTTCTGGGGTGCATTGCATCATATTAAATAACATTTCCGTTCTTTTCAACCATGTCTCTGCTTCTGCAGGATCGGTCGTGCCCGTAAAATCCACAGCACCCATTTTCCTTAATTTATCGTATCGTCGCTCTCGGGGGATTGTCAGGGGTTTTCGAGTTCATGCTGTCTAAATGTATGTGATGAGTGGGAATCAAGTACGACCGTTCTTCCTCCTCCCTCTATTGTTGGGTCATCGTGTTCTATAGGTATCGGTTCACCTATTGCCCTTTTCCTATATATGCAAAAGAAGTTTAAGGGCAATCCATGACATACACATAATATGCAAATGTCTACAGAACCTAAAGCCTAGGCTCTGATACCACTACATGTAGCGCCCGTTTCCTATTACCTTTTTAGGCATCTATAAAATATTCACATAAATTTTTTTTTCGTGATTCTCATAACTATTTCCTTTAACAAAACGGGTGCGTACATCCGGTCTTGTTCCTTTCACAATAATGTACATATATGTACCTATCATACGAGTCACAAAATGCAATCGTCTAAATCATTTCTATTCTATATGCTAACAATGAACAGAGGGGAGCAGGAGGAGAGCGTAGCCGGGCAACCTTGAATCCATGCTTTGTATGATGATGCGTTCTACGGAGTCCGCTAAGTATCTACAACAACTGTGAAGACAACTAGTCAGAGTATGATCGCAACATGTTAACTAATACAAGTAACAATAAAATAAGCAGTAGTCATTCCTTCCCGTCAATATCGTAACCATGCCATCATAAAATCATCGTGCATATAATAGTCATTTATAAGATCCGTAGATTACATGTCATTCTATATGTCCATTTATTTTGATACTCCCGTTATAGACTAGCTAGACTGTACTGTACGCCCAAGGCGCCCATTCATGGGACTCTGTAACCATTCTGTAATCCCCCGATTTGTACGGATACATATTGCCTGTACACGACTGTGTAAAATCCCCCGATTTGTAGGGATGTATGCCGTAGCATCCGTATCATACCATCGGTAGTCGTAGCAGTCATAACGGTTTCTCCCTTCATTTTATATGTATGCAATGTTATATAAAATACCTTATATAACACGTATATCATGTGATAACACGTTACGGTCACATAAATCACGTAGATTTATAAATAACACCTATATCACTTACCAATCAATTAATCCATATAGAGCATATAAGCACATAAGGCAGATAAGTTACATGTTGCAAATAATATTCACAAGTTTCGCATATTATCCCTCCGCTCAATCGACCTTGTTCTTGCCCTTATCCGACTCCTTACCTATATAATTATTTTACCTGGTAAATACGAAATTCCTATAGTGACATGCGTGCGTGATATGCATGCTTTATTATGCATGACCATTCCTATGCGTAGCCTTTACCTTCTGGTTATTAGTTATAATTTATTACTCTCAGCTTAGAAGGTATATTTTATTAATATCGAAACCTGTACCGAAAACTTTAATGAAAACCCTAACTTATATTGTATCGAAACCCCTAAAATATTGAAAAGCTATTAAATCCCAAAAATGTATAATACCGAAAACTTTTTCAAACCTATGCATACCGAAAACTTCACCTAATTCTCTCATATACTAGTCACGAACTAACCCCAATATGCCATCATGAAAACCAACCCACTCCTTGTTCAATAATTACACTAACACTTACGTTAACATCAAACCCCATTACCTATGGCCAAAAGTTATAAGATTACCCACTAATAATTCAAACCTTTAAATAATTCAACAGCTGTACCCTATAATCAAAACTCATTTCAGAAGTACAACGCCCCTTTCACATAATTTACCGATTTTAATATCATATAAGTTACCTAAACACCGAACATATAAATCCTCTCATGAGCATAACTTGAATTACATGAAAATATCCATATAGTTTAAACCCTAAATGTCATTAACATAGTATTGCTGAAATTTCTTGTCCTTACAAGAACCTAAGTATCTAGACATGTAAGCCAAAATACTCCTAACTATGTTCATGGGTCGAAATTTCCTAATACCTTAAGGTTTCTAATCTTGCGTAAAAGTTTCTTAAATTTAAATTTCAGCTTAAACATCTATCTCCTATCTCAAGATATTCGAGCCAAACGTGGAAAAACAATGTAAAACATACTTTATAATAATTTATAAAGATAGTATTGGTAGTTTAGATCATACCCACTTCACGTTTAAATTCCTTAGCTTGATTGAGTTTTCGTTTCGCTTACAAGTTTTCGCCTCCCCTTTAGTTCTGTTCTTGTTTCCGTTATTTAATCTGTGTTGGCTCTCCCTTTAATTTATGTTTGTATATATATATATATATGCATAGGGGTTTAGTCATACTTAATAGTAATATCCTTGGCCAACACGTGTACCCCTTTGGGTTTTGATGGTTATTATATATATATATATATATATATATATATATATATATATATATATGATTCGTCAAAGGTCCTATGTGTACAAGGTTTGCGAACTTGATGAAAACTTGGTGGTTATTTTATATTAATGCGAAAACTTTAATCCCTATAATGCGAAAAACTTTCTAGTTTATATCTAGGATTCACCAAAAACTTGGTAGAGATGGCAACGGGGCGGGTCCGGACCCGGACCCGCCTTGGACCCGCCCCGAAATAACCGGGTTTTACCCGATAATCCGGGTCTCGGGGCGGGTCGCGGGTCTCAAAAGAACAAACCCGGCCGGGTCCGGGGCGGGTCCCGGGTCTGGCAAACCCCGCCCCGAGACCCGGCCCGAAACCCGCCCCGGAAATATATATATTATAATTCAATTCGTAATTACGTATTATATAGAATTATTGCTAATATTATGAATAGAAAATCTGTTGGTCTTATGGTAGAGATTTGGTATTATAAACGTAAGGTCGCAGGTTCGAGTATCAAGCACTACATTTATCCATTTTATCTTTTAAAAAATAAAAAGAAAAGAAAAAAATAAAAAAAAATTAATATAACCGGGTATGACGGGTTGGACCCGCCCCGATCGGGTCTGACCTGGGGCGGGGCGGGTCCCGGGTCCTGGGAAAAGTAACCGGGGCGGGCCTCGGGTCCGGCAAAACCCGCCCCATACCCGCCCCATTGCCATGCCTAGGTGCTTCTTTAAATCCTTAATCTACTAACTTATTTCGAGGTCTATAACATGTATATGCTAGAAACATGCGGGCTTAATTACTGACCTTATATCTCATATCGAAATTCTCATAATACAAATACTACTATATTAAAATGTGAGCAAGCCTAATACGAAGGTTTATAAGCACATGTTTCAAACAAAGATCCTAAACAATTTCATCTAAATACTAAAACAGCCATGTACCGGAACTATTCCTTCAACTAATATCACCTTAAACCGCTTAACACATTTATTTTAAAAAGACTCCAATACCTCATTGAAAACCTAGAACTATAGTACTTTAATCCTTATATTGTCTATACATCTGTTTTAAAATGACTTATATGAATGCATGGATTTATGTAAATGCATGAAACTATAATATGAGGTTTCCGTTTGGTTTCGGTCCCTGACAAGTGCTAAGGGAACTTCGACAGGGGGAGCTAGAACTGAAACAGAAAGAAGTTAAAGACACAATTGAGAGTTTGAATTTATGATCCTTATTAACTTTTGTGCCTAATAAAGTTTTATACTCTTGTGCATGCTGATTTGGTTCTCTAATATGATTGCCTGTTTGATTACCTGTGAAAGTTTGTGTTTGCAGATTTCCCTAAAGACCTCGGATGGCTATGTACTAATTTTATGTATTTTGAATAGCGTGATGACTATTCTATTGTTTTTGCCTTCAGGGGGAGTTTTGGCACGTCAAATTAAGGGGGAGATTTCTTGCTTTCCAAAAAGGGGAAGATGATGCAGAAGAAGAAGCCAGGACGACTGAAGCTGCTGGTGGACTAAGCTAAGTGGATGTGCACGGGTTTTGGGAAGAAGGACAAAACGGGGGGAGATTGTTAATGTCGAAGATATGAAAGAGATTTTGTCTTTCATGCCCAAAATAAGTGGTGCACTTACCAACAATAGAAGATATAAAGACCATATCGGATATTGTCTTACATGCCCAAAATAGGAGATTGCACTTACCAAAGATGGAAGATATGAAGATCAAAGGTATATAAGGAGAGAAGATTCGAACTAAATATTTACTAAATTTAGGTAGATCTTCGAGGAGATATCTTAGGAGATTCTCAAGAGATCTTTTACCAATTCAAGAGGGAGCCAATGCCTATAAATAAATGAGATTTCGAGCTACCAAAGTAGAGCTTTGCACGAGAAACTTTCAAGAGCTTTTACGGAGTAACCTTGAGCGACAAATGAGCGAAACACACGAGTCATATTGAGCAAACGAGATCTGAAAAGAACGAGAGCGCGTTCATTGAATTGCCTAGCTTTATTCTTTCCCTTTGAGTCTAGAGTCTAGACGAAAGCTTTTTACCACGAGGCTTGCAGCAAGTTGAAGAACTTGCTACAGAAATTTACATCTCGCGTGTGTCACCTTTTACTACTAAGTTCTATTTTTCCGCTGTGCCAAACGTTCTGATCCCGAGTGTTGGCCTGTGTGTTGGGTCAACATTTTAGTCAACATCTCTGTGTCTGGGTTTAAACTTAGTTAGGTTGCTTCCATATGATATCGGGACCACTTCACAAACTAACAGGGTGAGGACGGTGGCGAGGAGGGGAGGAGGACTAGAAGGCAAGGTGAAGGAAAGAGAAGGTGGCGACGTTGATCGTGGCTAGGGTTTCGTAGAGAGAGAGGGAAAAACTTTCATAACGACATTAAATATATATTCTGCTGCATCCGGGAACAAGAGCTTAGGGATATATTATCCTAAATTTGCAAACCTGATATCATAGGCTATGTTGATGCTGAACATTTAGCTGATCCGCATATGCTTGGTCACGAATGTGTTCTGTGTTTAAGAGACGGAATAAAACGAACAAATGGATTTGGAGTTGAAAAGCAAGCTGCTAACCAACAACATCGTTCTACATTCTTGCTTCCGTCACAATTACACTTAAAGTAAGTTGTTTTTTCCACCAACAACCAAGTTTAGTCAAACTAGGCACCGAGCATTAAATGTGGGAGTATTTTGTCGTACTAAATGAGATTAATGTGTTGGAACCTCTAATTTTTACATACTAAACTAAGTTTGTGTATATTATGTACCAATTTAAGTGTTGTTACACCTATTGCTATTTGTTTAATATGGTACAGCAGCTGCGGTTGTTTTTGGCGTTAAAGCTTGAACGAATTACACATATACATGACTTTTTTTATTTATTATTATTCTGATATTTTCTTCTTTTTTCCTTTATTATCTGTTTTACAGCTTAGTAGGTTATAGTAACGATTTATGTATAAATACCCAACTATGATCAATAAAAAAATCAGCACTTTCATTTGCATACAAAAACTCCCGCTCAGTTCCTCTCAAAACACCTGAGTGCTCGATGAACACCTGAGCTCAGATTGAGCTAAATCACAGATTCTTCATGGTATCAGAGCAGACTTAATCGTTAATTGAAGGACTCGCGAGTGATCGATTAGCAAAACCTTGGTTGATTGAAATGATCTGAGGGTTTTCTCTACAAATCTCAGAAGTTGCGATGACAAAGCAGTGAAATACGGCATCAAATGAGGAGCAGACGCAAAATCAGAGAACAATAGAAATAGTCAGCTACAGAGGGTATGTACACTCTTTAATGCTTCTTCCTTCAGATAGTTTGAGCGAACGAGATCTGAACTATGTTGCTTGGAGTCATTCGATGAAGCGAGCGCTGAGTGCGAAAAGTAAGCTAGGATTCATTAATGGTGATGTTCCTAAGCCGAAGGAGGAGGATGCACATTTTGTGCAATGGACTCGGGTGAACGACACTTGTGTCGTGGATTTTGAACTCACTTCGGCCGGAGCTAGTAGATAGCTTCAGCTTGGCAGAAACAGCGAGGGAGCTGTGGGAAGAACTAAGGATGCCATATCGAACAAGTAATGGTCCGCAATTATATCAGTTGAACAGAGAAATTTGTTCAATATCTCAAGGAAACATGAGCCTGGCATAATATTTCAGTAGGCTGAAACGGATGTGGGATGAATTGAGTCGCCTTGTGACAAATGATGAATGTACATGCGGTGGTTGTGTGTGCAAAACAACGAGGATCAACGAACGAGAAGGCAGGACTAAGCTCATACAATTTCTCTTGGGCCTGAATGAGACATATGATGGAGTTAGAAATCAAATTTTAGCGTCTGAGCCCTGGCCTGAAGTGCGAAAGGCATACGCGATGCTCATGAACGTGGAAAAGCAACAAACAGTGAGAGTGAAGTTCGACAGCGATGAACACGGTGCAATGTTAGCGGGAAAGAGGGCTAATAACACTGCACAAATATGATATTATGCTGGAAACAAGGACAATGATCTGAGAAGTGACAAGGCGTATAAAAGGAGTTTAAAATGCGAATATTGCGGTGTAAATGGACATATGAAGGAAGGATGTTTCAAGATAATTGGATATCCGGATTGGTGGAAAGGGAATAAAGATGTAAATAAGCAGGAACAATCTCAACATTCACGTAGAAGTCAGGTGAATCTAGTTGATGGCTCATTTGATACTAAGGGAGTTGAATCAAAAAACGTTGGAGAAGATCTGCAGCTGATTCTCAATAACATGAAAGCCTTACAGCAGGAGGTAAGTAAGCTTGTCAAGGGAAAAAGGTCTTCTTCAGGAGGTGAATGGTGTGAACTTTGCTATTTCTATGGATTTTTCAGGTATGGCAAGTTATAATGTTCTTAGTTCACTCGAAAATTTGGGTAATGAGCTTCTGACTTTGGACACTGGGGCAAAGGGCCATATGGTCTGTGACATAACCCTTCTTTCTAACCCAAGACACACCACTTGTTATACACCAATATATCTTCCCGATGGCAGAATAAAAACTGTCAAAAGTGTGGGAGATTAGAAGCTCACAGACACTTTAACTCTCGGAGATTGCCTTTATGTTCCCGATTTTAAATTCAACCTTATTTCCATCTGTTGGCTGGGAAATAAAAATATTCGAAGATTGTGTATTACACAATTTCCTTAAAATAGATTCGCTCCCTCACGTATGTGCTAGAGGTTCACGAGCGTCTATTTCCCAGGATACTTCGAAAACACACGGCGTTCGTTTAGCACAAAAACGACACCGACTACGAACGGAATAAGAACGATAGCAGAGAATATTTTGGGAATTATTTTCTTATTTATCTTCTTTTTAATTCTTGTATATTTGTTGTGTTTTTTCCTTTGGCCAAATGACCTATTTATAGCCAAAATATTGGAATAAAAAAATAATTTATTTTTTTTTTTTTAAATTATGAAACAATCACACGTTGATTGAGTTGAAGAGTGGTTAAAAAAACCACTCATTTTGAAAGCTACCAATCCCAACTTCTAGAAGTTGGGCCTTCTAGAAGTTGGGCCTATTGGGCCAAAACCGAAGCCCGATAGCTTAGTTTGAAAGCCCAAAGCCCAAACCAAAGCCCAATAGCTTAATTTAAAAACACAAATTCTCATTCAAATAAATACTTTACAAAATTAAATTATCTAACAATCCCCCACATGAATGAGAATTGTTTTGTAATGTTTCTGCTAATCTAATGATACTCTGCATGGAGGATAGTATGTTTTACCATTTGAACTTCCTCCTTGTATGCACGCTTGGTTTACTGCAGTCCAGTAGAACGCGATGTCTTTGAACTGTCCCGCTTTTCGTGTAAACGAACCCACGTACAATACACAGAGACCATTTTTTCTCTTGTTCCGTTCTCATGGTTTTGTCCAGTACGGCCATGGACACGTCCTGATTCTGCGAGGGTTTCTAAAGAACTAAGCCTTTCAATTCTCCTTTGAAGCGGCCCCACTTCTCCCTAACATAGGTGACTTGTCACGTCGCGAGTATTTTCTATCAATACTCTATGATAGTCATTAAAGCATCATAATGCTAGCCTTTTCCGTCATCACTGTTTCTTGACAGGAATGAGCGGGGTTATCCCCCACAGTGATACCAAGTCCTAAAATTAGGTTGTCCCTTTGAACCTAGATCTTGGGATCTCCAGTCATATAGGTAGGGTTTTCCTTCTTAGCACTTTTATACGTTAAGGCTTTAAGCCCATCCCTCTCGTCAACCTTTCAACCGCATCTTTATTTAACCCTTTGGTTAGCGGATCCGCAATGTTATCCGTCGATTTCACGTAATCAATCGAGATAACTCCAGTTGAGAGCAGTTGTCTAATAGTATTATGTCGACGACGTATGTGTCTCGACTTACCATTATACATAGTACTCTGTGCTCGTCCAATAGCCGATTGGCTATCGCAGTGTATGCATATAGGCGGCACAGGTTTTTCCCATTTAGGAATATCCTCCAAGAAATGGCGTAACCATTCAGCTTCTTCTCCACATTTATCCAAGGCAAAGAACTCGGATTCCATAGTGGATCTCGCTATAACCGTTTGTTTCGAGGATTTCCACGACACAGCAGCTCCAGCGAGTGTAAACACATAGCCACTTGTGCTCTTAGAGTCCTTCATGTCAGATATCCAATTCGCATCTGTGTAGCCTTCTAACACAGCCGGATATCGACCATAATTTAATCCATAGTCTCGAGTATACCGTAAGTATCTCAAAACCCGTATTATAGCGGTCCAATGATCCGCACTCGGATTGCTCGTGTACGAACTCAGTTTACTTATAGCATAAGCAATATCTGGTCTAGTACAGCTCATTAGATACATCAAGCTTCCGATAATCCGGGAGTATTCTACTTGAGAAATAGCCTCCCCGCGATTTTTCGACAAATGAACGCTTCGATCTAATGGAGTTCTAGCAACACCAGAATCACCCTTGCAGAATTTGTCGAGAATTTTGTCTACGTAATGAGCTTGACTCAAAACAAGACCGTTACTCGTTCGTTTGATTTTAATTCCTAAAATCACGTCCGCAAGTCCCATATCTTTCATGTCAAATTTCGAATTTAACATATCCTTGGTAGACTTGACCATTTTGTCGTTACTACCAACAATGAGTATGTCGTCTACATACAGACATAACATAACATAGTCATCGCCCGTTTCCTTTGAGTAAACGCATTTATCGCTCTCATTGATTTTAAAGCCGTAGTTGATCAACGCGTGATCAAACTTTTCGTGCCACTTCTTAGGGGCTTGTTTCAAACCATACAAAAATTTGATCAATCTACAGACTTTCGTTTCGGTTCCCGGAGCACGAAAACCCTCGGGTTGCTCCATATATATTTCTTCGTCTAATTCACCGTTTAAGAAAGCTGTTTTGACATCCATTTGATGTACTTCCAAATTTCTTAAGGACGCGATAGCAAGTATCATCCTTATCGAATTTATTCTCGTCACAGGAGAATATGTATCAAAGTAATCTAAGCCTTCGCGTTGCTTGTATCATTTGATAACAAGTCTGGCTTTATACTTTTCCACAGACCCGTCTGGTCTCATTTTTCTTTTAAAGATCCATTTTGATCCTAAAGGTTTACATCCCTTTGGGAGATCAACTAACTCCCAAGTATGATTCTGCAAAATAGAATCAATCTCGCTTTTTATGGCTTCTTTCCATAAAGGCCCGTCCACGGAGCTCACTGCTTCGTCATAAGTCAGCGGTTCCTTTTCAATCAAATATGTAACAAAGTCGTCACCAAAAGATTCTCTATTCGGGCACGCTTGGTTCGTCTCGGTTCAATCTCATGAACCGTACTAGGAGTCTCGGTTTCTATATCATCTCGTTTAGATGTACCGGATCCATAATCGGATTTACAAGGAAATACATTTTCAAAGAAATACGCATTCCTTGATTCCATGACCGTGTTCTTGTGTATATCCGAAATTTTCGAATCATATACAAGAAACCGATATGCCGTACTATTGTGTGCATATCCTATGAAAATACAGTCCAGCGTTTTAGGACCAATTTTTACTGCTTTAGGCGCAGGTACGGCTACCTTCGCCAAACACCCCCACATTCGCAAATGTTGGTACGAAGGCGTCTTACCTTTCCATAACTCATATGGAGTTTTATTCATTTTCTTTCGAGGTATCCTATTTAATAGGTAATTACTCGTCAAGATAGCTTCGCCCCACATATTTGGCGATAGACCTGAACTCAGTAACATCGCATTCATCATCTCTTTTAATGTGCGATTCTTTCGTTCGGCCACTCCGTTTGATTGACGTGAATACGGGGCGGTCAATTCATGGACAATACCATGTTCCACACAGAAGCTCCCAATTGGCGCTTCGTATTCTCTACCTCGATCACTTCTCAATCTTTTAATTTTCTTACCGAGTTGCGTTTCAACTTCGGTTTTGTAGAGAACGAATTTCTCTAATGCTTCGTCTTTGCTCTTAAGCAAATAAACATAGCAATATTTGGTGCAATCATCAATAAATGTTATAAAATATTTATTGCCACCACGTGTTTGAACGTATTTCAAATCACATAAATCGCTATGAATCAATTCAAGCGGTTCGGTACTTCTTGCTACCGAAGGGAAAGACGATCTCGTCATTTTTGCTTCAACGCAAATTTTGCATTTATATTTCGAATTAATTTCGAATGTTGGAATATGGTCTATATTAATTAATCGACGTATCGATTCAAAATTAACGTGACCTAATCTACCGTGCCACAAATTGGAAGATTCAAGCAAGTAAACGGAAGAACGTTTTTCATTCTCATTTACAATAGTCATTACATTCAGCTTGAACAAACCATCACAGGCATAACCTTTACCAACAAACACACCCGACTTAGACAATATCACTTTGTCAGATTCAATAACAATACGAAAACCGTGTTTGTTCAACAAGAATCCCGATATAAGGTTCTTGCGAATTTCCGGTACATACAACACATCTTTCAGCGTTAGTATTTTTCCGGACGTCATCTTGAGCATCACGTTCCCTTTTCCTTCGACGGTAGCAGCAGCCGAGTTGCCCATGTAGATCTTTTCTCCTTCAACCGGCTCACAGGTAGAGAAGAATCTACGGTTCGTGCACACATGACGTGTAGCACCGGTATCGATCCACCATTCTTGTGGATTCGACCCAATCATGTTTACCTCCGAAACCATCGCGACGAGGCTCAAGTCCTCAACTTCTTTGGTGATGTCTTTCACCATATTGGCCTCGTGTTGCTTCTTTGGAAGTCGACAATCCGACGACTTGTGGCCTAGTTTGCCACAATTGAAGCACTTTCCCTTGAACTTATAGTTCGGCTTAGCGACGCCTCCGGTCGCCCCAAGTTTCGCTTTGGGTTTAACCGCGCCTTTGCCCTTTTTAGAGCTATGCTCCACCACATTTACTTTCGGTTCAGATGAGCTCGACACTCTCTTTTCCGACCTTTTGTTGTCTTCTTCGATTCGAAGTCTAACAATCAGATCCTCCAAAGACATCTCCTTGCGCTTATGCTTGAGATAGTTTTTGAAGTCTTTCCAGCCCGGCGGCAGCTTTTCAATAATAGCCGCTACTTGGAAAGATTCACTCAGAACCATCCGTTCTGCATGGATCTCGTGCAAGATCAATTGGATCTCTTGTACTTGACTAATCACAGTCTTGGAATCGACCATTTTATAATCAAGGAACCGTCCGACAACAAATTTCTTTGTACCGGCATCCTCAGTTTTATATTTCCGGTCTAACGATTCCCACAATTCCTTAGCCGTAGCGACCGCACCATACACGTTGTACAGAGTATCGCTTAGGGCATTCAGAATGTAATTACGACACAGGAAATCAGAGTGTTTCCATGCATCAACAGCGATCATGACCTCAACGTTCGTCTCGCCGTCGTTCACCTTAGGCTCGACCTCTTTCAAGTAGTTGGCCAAGTTCAGCGTGGTGAGATAAAAGAGCATCTTTTGCTGTCATCTCTTGAACGTCGAGGCTGTCCCCATAAATTTCTCCGGCTTCTCCAGGTGGTTGATCGGTACGCTTGGCTTCGTAACCACAGGTATGGCAGTGGGGATAAAAGTAGTAGGGAGAACGTCAATGTTTCCTTCGTTTCTCGTAGATTCTTGGTTGTTGTGGAAATCCACGTTGTCTGACATCTTTGCGGGATCGTTGGATCTATTTTAAGATTGTTGGCTGGGAAATAAAAATATTCGAAGATTGTGTATTACACAATTTCCTTAAAATAGATTCGCTCCCTCACGTATGTGCTAGAGGTTCACGAGCGTCTATTTCCCAGGATACTTCGAAAACACACGGCGTTCGTTTAGCACAAAAACGACACCGACTACGAACGGAATAAGAACGATAGCAGAGAATATTTTGGGAATTATTTTCTTATTTATCTTCTTTTTAATTCTTGTATATTTGTTGTGTTTTTTCCTTTGGCCAAATGACCTATTTATAGCCAAAATATTGGAATAAAAAAATAATTTTTTTTTTTTTTTAAATTATGAAACAATCACACGTTGATTGAGTTGAAGAGTGGTTAAAAAAACCACTCATTTTGAAAGCTACCAATCCCAACTTCTAGAAGTTGGGCCTTCTAGAAGTTGGGCCTATTGGGCCAAAACCGAAGCCCGATAGCTTAGTTTGAAAGCCCAAAGCCCAAACCAAAGCCCAATAGCTTAATTTAAAAACCCAAATTCTCATTCAAATAAATACTTTACAAAATTAAATTATCTAACACCATCAATAAGCTTGCCACACATTCCAAAATAGATTGCACGTTCTCAAACGATTTTTGCCTTTTACAGGACCAGACGACTAGGAGATTGATTGCTGCTGGGAGAGTAAGGAATAGGCTGTACATGATTGACAAAACATCTTTTTCTGAAGCCAATATACAGCGACTTGCTGGAACGCACGTAAACCATCCTTTCTTCACTACCTCATTTAGTGCTTCTACCAATAATCATGTTCTAAGCTGCGTTTCAAATGGATTATTTGACTTGTGGCACAAACGTTTGGGGCATCCGTCAAGTAAAGTGCCTTGTGAAATTTGTCCATTGTCTAAGCAGTCAAGAATAAAATTTTCAAAAGGTTCTATTAAAACTTCTAGGATTTGTGAAATGATTCATGTTGATATATGGGGACCATATAATCAAGATCTACTAGTGGAGCTTACTATTTATTAACTGTGGTAGATGATTTTAGTCGGGCTGTTTGGACCTTTCTAATGCTAGCAAAGTCCCAAGTTGTTAACATACTTGAACAATTTTTAAATATGGTTGTGACTCAATTCAGCGCCACTGTCAAGGTCATACGATCTGATAATGGTGCTGAATTCTTGAGCAATGAGTGTCAAAAACTCTCTTCTGCATTCGGCATCATCCACCAAAAGTCATGCGTTTACACACCACAACAAAAAGGGTGGTTGAACGCAAACACAGGCATCTACTCCAAGTAGCGAGAAGTATCATGTTTGAGTCGCACTTGCCCAAGTATTTCTGGGGTGAATCGATTCTTGCGGCCACTTATTTGATAAATAGGCTGCCATAAAAAATTCTTCGTATGAAAACTCCATATGTGGTTCTCTATTCCAAGCCCACCATATTTGAATCATATTAGAGTATTTGGATGTCTATGCTATGCAACTAATGTTCTTCCACATAAAGATAAATTTGAAGCTTGTGCGCACAAATGTGTTTTCTTAGGTTATCCTCAAGGTCAAAAGGCTTTTAAGCTTTATGATTTAAAAACCAAAAAGGTCTTTCTGTCAAGAGATGTAATTTTTCATGAAGGTGTTTTTCCTTTCTCTACATCAAACCCCACTTTGTCTAATTCACAGTCATCACTTTTACAGGCAAAACACTATTCAAAACATAGATTGCATAGAACTGAAACGAAAAGAAGAAAAGATAGATAATATAAACTGAATAAACTCTGAATGAATTATACATATACATGACTTGTTTTGAATTATTCTCATGTTAATATTTTCTTCTTTTCTCCTTTATGATCTGTTTTACAGCTTAGTAGGTTATGTTGAATAATCTCAACGTATCTCACAAAGTCAGAAATAACACAATAAGAGTTGAAACTACAAATGGAGAATGCAAACAAAGTCATACAAAGAAAATAAAATAGCTGTAATAGTTGAAGAAGAGAACACGCGTGGATGAAAAAATGGAATTTGCTATGTCTTATCTATTTGTCTTGTAGTATCTAATTAGTAGTATAAAAGCATGTGGCGTGTATCTGTTTTAATATCAGAGGAGAAGCAAAAGAAATATATCTTGAAACTCTGTTCAGTGTTTGTTTCACTTGAACAGTTATACACCTCTCTGCTATATAAAAAACTTCGTTCCTCTCGATAAATAAAAAAAAAAAAACTCCTCGGCCAAAACACTCGCATAAAATACCAACGTTCGATTCTTACACAACATCTATACAACAACAAATTGGTATCAGAGCCATGTCATTCGAAGTCATGCCTGTCCCGCGCCTCACAAAATTCAACTATGATAGTTGGGTTATCCGAATGAAGGTATTGCTCGGGTCGCGAGGCGTATGGAATATCGTAGAAAAAGGGTACACCGAACCGAGAAAAACGGACGACGAGGCTAAAAGTAAGGCGTCGGAAGAATCTCACAGACTCGACGATACAGCGCTCAACCTCATCCACCAAGCGTTAGACGATC
Organism: Craterostigma plantagineum; assembly: GCA_027422505.1. Classification (NCBI taxonomy): domain Eukaryota; kingdom Viridiplantae; phylum Streptophyta; class Magnoliopsida; order Lamiales; family Linderniaceae; genus Craterostigma; species Craterostigma plantagineum. The sequence goes on from JAPQWV010000015.1 coordinate 7,834,299, forward strand.
CCGGCCTCGAAAAGATAGCAGGCGCGAAAAATTCTAAGGAAGCATGGGAAAAACTGGAGACAGCGTACAAAGGCACCGACCGAGTAAAACAAGTACGGCTGCAAACGCTTCGTGGCGAATTCGAAATGACAAGAATGAAGAACGGCGAAGGCGTATCCGATTATGTAACGAGAGTACAAACCATCTCGAATCAGTTGAAGAGAAACGGCGAGGCTCTAACGGAAGCCCGAGTCGTCGAGAAAATTCTCCGCTCTCTGACGGACGAGTATGAAAACGTGGTATGTGCAATCGAGGAATCCAAAAATCTCGAAGAAATGACGGTCGATGAACTCTCCGGTTCGCTCGAAGCTCACGAGCAACGGAAGAAAAAGAAGAAGCAGGAATCGCTGGACGAGGCTCTACAGACGAAGTTATCGTTGAAAGATGACAAGGCGCTATATACGTATCACGGCCGAGGTCGAGGACGAGGTCAACGAGGACGAGGTTTCGGCCAAAATTCAGGCCGAGGACGAGGTTACAATCACGAAAAAGAAGGACAAACGAGCAATCAAAATTGGAGAGGACGAGGTCGAGCTCAATGGCGAGGTGGTCGCTCGAATCGACCGAGCGTTGAATGCTACAACTGCGGGAAGTTCGGACATTTCGCAAAAGACTGTTGGTCCGAAAAGAAGGTGGACGAAAATGCGAATCTAATCACACAAGAAGAGCCAAAAGACGAAGGCGTTCTCTTGATGGCGCTCGAGGATACGAGTCCAGGCAACGATATGGTGTGGTATCTTGACACTGGTGCCTGCAATCATATGAGCGGGCATAAACATCTTTTCACTGATCTGAAGAAGATCGATGACGGCCACGTGTCTTTTGGAGACGCGTCGAAGATAGAAGTCAAAGGCCGAGGGAAAATCTGTTTCTCTCAAAATGATGGCAAACAGGGATCGGTCGAGGACGTATATTTCGTACCCGACTTGAAGACGAACATCTTAAGCATGGGGCAGTTGCTCGAAAAAGGATGTTCAGTGTTCATGAAGGACCGCTCATTACAACTAAGAAACAAAGACGGAAGAATGATCGCGCAGGTCGAGATGGAAAGGAACCGAATGTTCAAACTCAACCTGAAGGCGATTCAAGAAAAATGTTTACGAGTTGACGTGGAGAACAAAGACCATTTGTGGCATATGCGGTTTGGTCATTTGCACTACGGTGGCCTAAAGGAGCTCTCCAAAAGAAGCATGGTCCGTGGAATGCCGGTGATAGAAGGTGAAAAGAAGCTTTGCGAAAGCTGCGTAATTGGGAAACATACGAGGACGACGTTCCAGAAGCAGGCAGAATATCGAGCACGCAAACCGCTCGAGCTCATACATACAGACATATGCGGGCCGATCACACCAGAATCATTCGGTGGAAGGAGATACTTTATCACTTTCATCGACGACTACTCAAGAAAGACGTGGGTGTATTTTCTAAAGGAAAAATCAGAAGCGTTCGAGGCGTTTAAAAAATTCAAGGCTAGCGTCGAAAAGGCGACAAGCTCAAACATCAAGGCGCTCAGATCAGACAGAGGTGGCGAATACATGTCAGGTGCTTTCGCTAATTTTTGCGAAGAACAAGGCGTCATGAGGTTTCTTACCGCACCTTACTCACCACAACAGAACGGTGTAGCTGAAAGGAAGAACCGAACCATTCTCGATATGGTTCGATCAATGTTAAAGAGCAAGGACATGCCAAAGGAATTCTGGGCCGAAGCGGTACGATGTGCCTTATATATTCAGAACCGATGTCAACATCACAGCCTCGAGAATCAAACACCACAGGAAGCATGGACCGGCCGAAAACCGACGGTGGCGCACTTCAAAATATTTGGAAGCGTGGCGTATGCACATGTGCCCAATCAAAGAAGAACCAAGCTCGACGATAAAAGCAAAAAGCTCGTGTTTATTGGGTATGATGAGAAGACGAAGGCGTACCGGCTCTATGACCCTGAAAATAAAAAGGTGATAGTAAGTCGCGATGTTCGGGTAGACGAAGAAAGTTCGTGGGGCTGGAACGTTGAAGAAAACACAACGCCTGAAGAACCATTGATCGTTGCACCAATACCTGTTCCGATTTCGTCTCAAGAAAATGACGAGGAGGACGAACCAAGACAGCCGAGGATGCGAAGCATGCAGGACCTGTACCGATCAACCGAACAAGTTCACCTAGTCTGCTTACTGGCCGACTCGGAACAAATTAGTTTCGAAGAAGCCATAAGAGACAAGAGATGGAAAATGGCGATGGACGAGGAAATAAAGGCGATCGAAAAGAACGACACATGGAAACTTGTGGAGTTGCCAAACGGGCATAAACCCATTGGAGTTAAATGGGTTTATAAGAAGAAGATGAATGCTCAAGGAAAAGTTGAACGTTACAAGGCGAGATTGGTGGCAAAGGGCTATCGACAACAAGCGGGAATAGATTACGACGAAGTTTTCGCTCCCGTTGCAAGAATGGAGACAATTCGTTTGCTCCTGGCTCAAGCCGCACAACTCAACTGGCCAATCTACCAGATGGACGTGAAGTCCGCTTTTCTGAACGGGGAACTTAAGGAGGAAGTCTACGTGGAGCAGCCCCCAGGATATTCAAAATCAGGAGAAGAAGGCAAAGTGCTGAAGTTAAAAAAGGCGCTTTACGGGCTAAAGCAAGCACCGCGAGCATGGAACACCCGGATCGACGGATATTTCAAAAAGAACAAGTTCGAGCAATGTCCGTTCGAGCATGCCCTCTACGTCAAACGAGAAGGAAAGGAAATGATCATCGTCGCTCTTTATGTCGATGACCTTATTTTCATGGGAAGTTGTAAGAAAATAGTCAACGACTTCAAGAAAGCGATGACGAAGGAATTCGAGATGACGGACTTGGGACTGATGAAATATTTTCTCGGTCTCGAAGTCGAGCAAAGAAGCACTGGAATTTTTGTGTCGCAAGAAGCGTACGCGAAGGATATATTGAAGAAAAATAAATGGAGGAGAGCAACCCGGTAGCGACACCGATGGAACTTGGAACAAAACTGTCCAAGTTTGAGGGAGGACAAGGAGTGAATGCGACCGACTATCGAAGTCTCGTGGGTAGTCTGCGATACTTGACCTGCACGAGACCCGATATCGCTTATAGCGTTGGAGTCGTTAGCCGCTATATGGAGGATCCGAGGCAGACACATCTCAAAGCAATTAAGAGAATTCTACGATACATCCGAGGAACACAATCACTCGGACTATTTTATCCAAAGGCGAGCGACAACAAATTAGTCGGATATTCTGACAGCGATTGGTGCGGAGATATCGATGATCGAAGAAGCACTGGCGGCTACGTATTTTACCTAGGGAATACGGCATTCACCTGGCTATCGAAAAAGCAACCAATCGTGACTCTATCAACCTGTGAAGCAGAATACGTGGCAGCATCTTGGTGTGTTTGTCACGCAATCTGGCTGAGAAACTTATTACTCGAGCTGAATCTTCAACAAGTCGAGCCAACTGAAATCCGTGTGGATAATAAGGAACACATAAAAAATGGAGCGGTGAAGATGGTACACGTCGCGAGTTCGGATCAAGTTGCAGATATTTTCACGAAACCGTTACCGACAAGCACATTCGAAAATCTGAAACAAATGCTTGGGATGAAAGAGCAGAAGTCGTTGAGATTAAGGGAGGAATCTGTTGAATAATCTCAACGTATCTCACAAAGTCAGAAATAACACAATAAGAGTTGAAACTACAAATGGAGAATGCAAACAAAGTCATACAAAGAAAATAAAATAGCTGTAATAGTTGAAGAAGAGAACACGCGTGGATGAAAAAATGGAATTTGCTATGTCTTATCTATTTGTCTTGTAGTATCTAATTAGTAGTATAAAAGCATGTGGCGTGTATCTGTTTTAATATCAGAGGAGAAGCAAAAGAAATATATCTTGAAACTCTGTTCAGTGTTTGTTTCACTTGAACAGTTATACACCTCTCTGCTATATAAAAAACTTCGTTCCTCTCGATAAATAAAAAAAAAACTCCTCGGCCAAAACACTCGCATAAAATACCAACGTTCGATTCTTACACAACATCTATACAACAACAGGTTATAGTAACGCTTTATGTATAAATACCCAACTATGATCAGCACTTTCATTTACATTGTGAGGAGCAAGTTAAAATCAAGGATGCTGACTTGGGTGAATGGAGTTTGCAGCAGCAGAAGAACTAATCGAGTTAAAGCCGAGTCAGTGAAGTCGTCGGTATGTGTGTGCTAAAGTCGTCGAACTCTGATCAACTAACAAAGACGTTGAAGCTAGCGACGTTTCTTCCTTCTTTAGCGTGAGCTGTTTTCAGTTAGAAACTCGCTGATGCGATTTTAGTTGATACAAAAAGAGCATAAAAGAGGCGCGGGAATGTACTGTTCATGATCTTCTTCAGTTTAAAAACTTTGAGTAGAAAATACAGTGAGCTGAGAGTGATTCATCATTGTGCTCTGTAACTGTGTGTGTTCTTGTACTTCGATTCACCTCAAGGAATAAACATCTTTCTTGGTCCCGTGGAGTAGATCGAAAAGATCGAACCACGTACACCGTCTGTCATTTTCTTATTGTGTGATCGTGTGTTACAAACAATCTAAAACTCGATTCAATCACAAGAAATCTCCATGGGCATTAAGATTCAGGTCTTATTTCTCTTCATACATAAAAAAAACTCCCGCTCAGTTCCTGTCAAAACACCTGAGTGCTCGATGAACACCTGAGCGCATATTTAGCTAAATCACAGATTCTTCAAACTCAAACTGCAAATGGCTTTTCACAAGAGAAATGGTGAGCCCTCTTAACTGGTGAACGAACTAGTTTGGGCGTTGCTTCTGTGCATTGCATTACAAAGCCAACCATCATAACGTGTGAGGAAATAAAAAAAAAATGTAACAAGTCCGAAAAAAAACAAAAGGAAATAAAGTAAAATTGGTAATACTTTTGTTGGCCTCCATTGAGAACAAAGGAGCTGTGAAGCTCAGGCGTCCATCTCATCTCAAGCGAGCCACCTTTGATCATCGAAAAACCCTATAGAACTAAAACCTCCTCCATGCGTTTGAAGATATAATTCCTCGAATTAGACTACAAGTTACTACCATATGGTTTTGATAGTAGTAATATGCCAACATGAAGTAATGATATTATATATATATATATATATATATGCTCGGGGAGTGTTATGATAAATTGTTCTATGATTAGGAAAATACAGAAAAGGACCAACTGCGCTGCAAAGCAGCAACTGCTTTGACTCTATCTCCAAAATCTTCACATTCTTTACTAACTTTTATTTGATATCTTCCTATATCATCATCACAAAAATTTACAAACCTAGGTCACGACTCACGAGATTCGTTTAATTGTTATTAGTATTAGTTTTTTTTGTTTATATTTAAGGAAACACGTTGACTTCTCAATTCACTATTTGTTGGGGTTGAGCGATAATATTTCGAGCCCAACGGGAGGTTGATTTTGGACCCGCAACAATTTTATTTGGACAATATAAAACCGAAATGACGCCGATAGAGAACACGAGATTTTTACGTGGTTCGGCCAATACCGCATACCTTCACGGATAGCACCAGCTTTACTATATATATTGAGAATATTACACCGTACAAATTTAATGCTCGTGTTTAAACTCAAACTTGAGACCCCTTACCCACCCGGGTAATGTATTTGTACCTACTCTCAACTACCCCAGTAAAACTACACCCGCTCTCACCTTTATCCACCCAGATAATATTTTTTTTCTTTCTTTTCTTTTTCCCTCAGCTCTCTCTCCCTCTCTCTATTCTCTCTTGGATTTGGGTACATATAATGAAGATCAATGCCACCCTTTTATAGGCAATTGAACATACTAAAATCCAAAGCAAAAAACCTCATTGCATTCGTCATAGGAGCATGTGGACAATTTGGATTTTGATTCTTTGACTTCCTTGTACATGAGCTAGACCCAACAATTCTCCCCCTCCAGCGAGATTCAACATATTCTCCAAAGAGCACTCCAGCGAACCCGAGAATGAGAGTAACCCGTTCGTAAATACCACGAACGTCCCTTGGCCTTCCTTGTACCAGCTACACATATTCGAATCAAGAATTCAAGTCCTACCCACTTGATTCACCCGCGGCCAACCCCATGTGCAGCTGTCGAACCGACTCTACTCGTCGATTCTGAAGAGGTATTTCGACGCAACCCCTTCTCCAGCAGGATTTCCCTTCTCACTATCGTCTGCATTTCCACCACGCGCGCAATTTTTGTGAACCCATCGAAGTCAGAGTATTATGAATCATACTCCCGTCCAGACGATATAAACCTCCACGCTCTTCTCCCTTCAGTAGCACCTTTCCGCCACGTGTGATTTTACAGACTCCCCCTGCTATGAAACTCTCATAGCCCTTGGAACTAACTGGCTCAATGATGTTAAATTACTGCGCAATTTCGGGACAAAGATCACACCACCCAAAGTGCGCACCGCTCCGTCAACCATTTTGATTTTTATCGTTCCAACACCTCGAACATCGCGACGATATCCATCAGCCATGGAAACCGAACCCCTACGTATTTTTCGGGATGTATTTCGCGATGATATCCATTGTTTCAACACCCAACACTATTATATTCAACTAAACCAAACGCTTTGAGATTATTTTATTTGATATTTTAAAATTTATATATTTGTTGATACTACGACACTATTGTTATATCTTAAAATTAATTTCTAGTATCTATTCTATTTAATCGATATTCTTTTATAGTTATTTCAAATACATACAGAATATAGAGTCCTATTATACTTTCAACATGAGCAGTACAGTTGAAAATTTAACATTTTTAGCGCCTACAGAAGTTCATTATAGAACTATTCTTTTCTCCCACATGCATAAAATGAATTAGTCTCCTCGGCTAAATGAATAGTGAACATTTACGTGAATAACTATTTGCGTTTGTACCCTCCCTCCATCCCCCATTTCATGGATTAAATGGAGGAAATAAAAATAAAACTTTCTACTATTACTTTATATTAAATAGAAAAAGAGAAAAGGAGATAGAAGGACATAATCGTAGAAGAATATTTATATTTACTACTTAGAATATGACATGCTTTGCTTTATAATTGCAGGTCATGTTAGAAATTTCAGAAGCTGCAGGCACTCTTTACTCAGAACTGTAGCTACGGTCAACCCTTTTTTATTTAATTATTATATTGGAGTTGTTGAAATTGCGACGTGTGGTGTGGTGATGAGATGTCCCACATCGACAATAGCTAGAAAAAGTTAATGGGTTTATAAGCTTGAAGGACCACTCCTCTTAATACCAATTGGTTTTAAGAAAGAACCCCATCAAGCTTATACGGGGCACCCTTCTCCTTGTGACGTGTGTGCGTGAGCCTCGATGACGCAGAGGCCCAACCCGAATTTCTACAGACAATTTCTACATGGTATCAGAGCGGATAGAGATCCGACTCAATTAGAAAAAGATATGGGCAGACACGCCCGATTTAAAAAGACATGAGCTCACACGTGAGGGGGAAGTGTTGAAATTGTCACGTGTGGTGATGAGATGTCCCACATCGACTATAGCGAGAAAAAGTTAATGGATTTATAAGCTTGATGGGCCACTCATCTTAATACCAATTGGTTTTAAGAAGGATCCCCGCCAAGCTTATATCGGGCACCCTTCTCCTTGTGACGTGTGTGCGTGGGCCTCGATGACGCAGAGGCCCGACCCGGAATTCTAAAGACAATTTCTACAGGACTACCGATAACTTGGAACTAATATGATGTAATATTATCAGTTACCAAAGATAAAGTATAGAAGAGAAAAAAATAAACATTCTCAATCATCAGCATGGAAGTGTTAGAAATTCAATCGCTTAATCGAATAAACGTTTTGGCCTATTTCTCGTCAACTTCATCAAAGATGTTGATGGAGACGATATATATATTATATATATTTTATAAATGGCCCTAAAAAGTCCAAACTCAAAGGCAGGGCTGAGTTTGAATCCTTGAGCGAGGAAATTTAACAACTACCATACTAACCCCATCTACATTGTTGATTGATTTCAATATAGTAGGAGTCATTTGCTGTAGTTTCTGCAACTCTTCGCATGCCTTTAGCAATTACAGTGTAATAAATAAAATGATTAAGAAATTCAGCAATATTATTAATGAATAATAATAGAATGATATACGTTCAGAAAGAACATGCAATAAACAAACTATAGATCGGCGACTATATAGCCTGATATTGAAACCTTTGATAGAGGCTTGAGTGTTAAGAGATGTGTTGGGATATCTGTATTATATTAAAAAATTGATTTACTCTTTCCTAACAAAATGAAAAATGAACCCTTACTCATTTTTTATTAAATAATGAAAGTTAATGAAAGAAAGTAATTAAATATCATTCTGATTCTGTTTAAAAGAACGGATATCTACACATAAATACATATTTGAATAAAAACTTACAGATCAGTACCTATGTCAGGAATTTTTATAGATAGGTATCCGATTTAAGTTGTACCAGTCTCTTCAGTCATGTCGTACCTTCTTATGTGTGTATTGCGTACCATAACACGTTGATATAGGGTATCAAAATGTGTTTGTACGGCGTACCTAATGTGTAAATAAGGCGTACCTAAATGCATGGGCGGAGCTGGCATATGGCGAGGGTAGGCACTTGCCTACCCTGAGATTTATTCAAGTCTATATATACCATATATATTAATATAATAAATTGATCGTTATTCCACAAAAAAATAGTTTCTTCACCCCCATTTTGACTTTAATATGAGATATTTAACATGTTGTAATTCCTTTAGATTACTTGGCATGATCAAGATTGTCATCTTTATTAATTCATCAATTCCCATTGTTATTATAATATCTAACATTATTAAATTTTCTTTTCAATTTTTGTGTGTTCTTATTTAACCACATTTTTTTTTGTTTTTATTTTATATTTTGTTTGAACCTATCCATAAGGTTATTGTTTTATTTATTTTTTTGCCTACCCTCAAGTGATTCTCTGGCTCCGCCCCTGCCTAAATGTGCTTCGGCGTACCATCTTCTAAACGTATTACGTACCATAATACGTTGATATTGGGTATCCAAATGTGTTGTATGGCATACATGCGGCATCGGGTACCTATTTGCAAAAAAATTTATTCTGTTAGGTACCTACATATAAAAAAATGCTGACAGGGTACTAATTTACAAGTTTTTTTACAGAGGGGGTATTTATGTGTAAAGACCCCAAAGCTTAAAAGAAAACTAAATATACATTGTTTCCTTCCGTTGGGTTTTTAGAGCCTATGTGACAAATGTGTTTACATTAAGGGCACACCCGATGAATTCGTAATTGTCTCTTTATGTAGACGACATGTTAATCACAGAAAGCAATCAGAAAATGATTGTAAACACGAAGATTATGCTGAAAATCATTTCAGTATGAAATATATGGGTTTGGCTAGTGTCATACTAGGGATAAATGTCTATAAGATGCCCGAAGGAATTATGCTGACACAATCTCATTATGTTGAGAATGTAAAAGAAATTCAATGCCTTCATTGATCCTCTGGCTAAGACTCCTGTAGATCTAAATATACACCTGGCCAAGAACATAGGAGAACCTGTATCACAGCAAGAATATGCTCGAGTGATTGGTAGTCTAATGTACCTATCTAACTGCACTCGACCTGATACAACATATTCAATCAATAAACTCAGCAGGTTTACGAGTAATCCTGGGAGTAATCATTGGATAGCCTTGAGAAGGATGCTGATATATCTGAAGCACACAATTAATCATGGCATACTCTACACGAGCTATCAAGTAGTTCTTGAAGGATACTGCGATGCCAACTGGAATCTGACAGCAAAGACTCCAAGTCCACGAGTGGTTATGTATTTACTATCGGTAGTGGAGCAATTTCTTGGAAATCCTCCAAGCAAACGTGTATAGCTCGATCTACGATGGAATCGGAGTTTATTGCACTAGACAAAGCCGGCGAAGAAGCAGAATGGCTTCGAAATTTTTTGGAGGACATTCCTTGTTGGAATAAGCCTGTACCACGTATTATGGTACATTGCGACAGTATCGCTGCAATTGGTAAGGCGCAGAATAGTATGTATAACGCTAAGTCTTGGTACATACGTCGAAGACACAATGTTGTACGACAACTGATCTCTAGTGGAATAATCTCTATTGACTATGTGAAGTCTAAAGAGAACATAGCAGATCCTTTGACGAAAGGCATTGCTAGAGATCAGCACTATAACGCAGTAAGGGGAATGGGGCTTAAAAACCACACACCCAAGAACGAGCTCGGTGGTAACTCAACCTTGACGAGTGGAGATCTCACAAACTTGGTTCAATGAGACAACTAAGCTGAGTGCAGTTCAGCAATTTACTTGGAAATTTCTAAGAAGCTCATTCTCATAAGCTGCCCAAGTAATTACCCGCCGACGTGTGGTACAGGGTAAGCACATTGCATTTAATGATGGCTATACCTGATGGTGGAGTATTTCGGTATACTCAGGATTAAAGTTCTAATAGTCGATCACCTATATAAGTGAGAAGTGGGGCCGCTTCAATAGTAACACTTATGAATCCAAGATATGGTCCAAGGCCGAAATGGATAAAACGTGAGAATCGAAAGAAATTAGATTCGTCACTGTTTGTACGCTGTTGTCTTAAACTACACAAAAACTGTCTGTTCAAGACATCACGTTCACTGAACAACGAGTAAATTCGATTGCGTTTCACTAGGGAAGGTTCAAATCCACAAGCTACCTATCTCGATGCAATGATGGGTCGTTGAGTATTTCTTGCAAGAGTCAGCATGCATAACATTTGCATTAATTTCCATTTATATGGGGGATTGTTGGGTTTTTAGAGCCTATTGGGCCAATTAACCCATTAATAAAATCCGTCCCGGTTTTAATTAAATTGGGAAGCCATCGGATGTCGGAGCGAGAAACCGTTGATAGATTACGAATCTATGTTTCACGGGAAATCAAACGAATATTAATATGCTCAAAACTTAGTTCGGGTGAATGAGAAATTAATTTTCGAAGTAAGCCCAATAACCATTAAAATGGTTGATAGTGTATAAATGTAATAAAGTTGTCACACATTGGTTAGACACTAAGAAAATCTTAACTATAAATATAGAAACCCATGTAGGTTTATTAAAGGACTTGCCATGTGAGTGGGTTTAAATGGCTCTGGGCCTAAGGCTTGAGAAGCTTAGGAGAGTTTTGGCCCACCGACAAGCACCGAGCACATAGCACCGTGCCCCGTGGCCGAGGCCGAGCCGAGCCGTGTCGTGCCAAAGTGCGCAATGGGTGCTTTGAGGTGCACACTTTGCACTTCGCACGACACATCGGAGCAAGGAGCATTGAGGAGCTCTTAAATTTATGCTCCGGTGGGTGGTGACGTGGTGGTCCTCGTGACATGGCAGCTTGAGCTGAAGATGAGTGGCGCTGCGTAAGTGCTGATTGGGCAGCCCAGATGTGGTGGCATGATCCATTTGATCAATGGGCCACAGTGGGCTGTTGGACTGATCCGGCCCAACCCTAAGAACTATCGGTCGGCCCAGCCGGTGGGATAGGTCGGAGAATCGGGCCTGTCGTCTGTCAAACCGGGCCGTCAAATTAACCAACAATCCAGAAGTTGTAAAATATTGCATTCTGACCCCTGGATTGAAAAGTCAAAATAACAGAAGCAGTCCAGGAAGTTCATGAAATTGCGGTTAAGCCCCTGCGAGATAAAGTCTATAAATAGACCCCCATATGAGTTGGAAAATTCATTCACTCCAACCCACGAAATTGCATATTCACTCTCCAAACTCCCCCACGAAGCAAGAAAAACTCAATTTCGAGTACGATTCGTCGGAAAACTCTAATCGTTGTGCTACGGTTACGAGCTAAGAAGTCGTTGTATCTTGGGGACGATCACCGCTAACCGAAAGTACTGTATATCGGGGCGATTTCGTCTTACGGACAGTGTGTCTAACACACGCCTCGACCTTTCATTCTACGACGTTTACGATCATGGATAATATGGATAATTTCAACATATTGTGGAATGAATTATTCATCCTCTGGTGCTTACTCACAGTCGTTCTAGCAGTTTTCGTGTATTGGATCCTCACGCACTGTACTGCATGTGATCAACAATTCAGACGAAGATAACACTCCATCTTTTGATTATCTGCCGCCGAAGTTTTATTTACCATCGAAGTTTTATCTGCCGTCGACCAAACCGCACGAAGAAATAACACCTTCAACATACACTGAAAATCTTGGAAAGTGTAAAGAGGGTAAAAGTTACATTAGCTGAAATGGGGTTTGTATACACCCTACAATATTGTAAAGAAGTATACGACTTTCACAATCCTTCTTTCTTAAACATTAGAAATAGCCTATAGATTTGATCTTTCACAACCCTTTCATTCTTTTCCCATTTATGTGATCTTTCATTTCATCACCGAAGCTAAAACAGCTATAAAGAGCATAGGAAATGACATCGCAAAACAAACAAACACCGTTTAAGATTATCATCTATCCTTTCTAAAATTCTTACAAAAGGGTTTATTGCCGGATATTGGATCAATAGTCTTGATTTTCACAATCTAATTAAGTCCAACTGTAGTCATAATCTGATGCTCACTGTTGGCTATGAGATGATTCGATCGACATGACTAATCCCCTGAGTTTTATGCACTGTCCCAAGTTCATATAATATAGACTGCGATGGTCAATGAGTCGTGCTGAATCGAATAGATTTCTGTCTGAATATATCATAAGCTCGATTAAGCTTTGATTACTTGCGATATGGTTAAAGATTGAAAGTTTATGATTGTAAATCCAGTCATAACTTTTTAGATGGCAAAAATCATATTTTTATATTGTACATTTGCTATAGGATCAAGATAAATTAATTTCAATGGTTCTATAACATAATTTTTAATAGGATCAATAAATTTGAATGGTGTGCACTTAAAATAACCCAACATATTATATTCCCATGTGAGGTCCATACATACATACGAAACAATAACTAATCTTGTTCCTACTACTTCGACCTACATCGAAAAACAAAATATAATTAGTATTAAAAGAAAAGAAAAAATTAAAGGAAATCAAAGAAATATGCTTCAAGAAAGATGGATGTCGTAACCTTCGGCATAATCGTGGGCATCATAATTCTATTTCTCTGCATAGTTTGCTTCATCACAGTCGAAGGAACTTGCAAGAAAAGCCGCTCTTCAAGTTGATCAAAACCCACTTCACTGAGTAGAAGACAGAGATATGAAAGCTGCTTCTTCACTTAACTCGAAGCTTCAGATCTACAGCTTATTGCTGGGATTTTTGGTGGTGGGATCTTCGTTGCCTATGAGTGGGGCCCATCAGTGCAATCATGGTCACCACCATCACGATGATCACGACGCCGGCGTCGGCGATTTTGTGATAGATAGGGCGTTGCTGTTACCTGAGGAAATTGCAGAGATGGAAGATCTGATGGAGTGGGAACATAGTGATGATGATGATCACCATCATCGCCTTCATCAAGAGCATGGGCATCGCATTGACGAATTGTCTGGGATCGGTAATTTATTTTTTAATAGTGTTGATCGATTTAGCGGAAATTTGTTTAAATTCCGCTTTGTTTGGTGGGCTAAACTCCGTTAAGGAAAAAGTAATGTGGATGGAAAGAAAAAGGTAAAGAGAGTAAAGTGGTCTAAGAAAAGATTATTCCTTTGGTGGCTTGCTGGGTGACAATTTTGGGACCATATTGAGGTTATTTTTCTGAATTGAAATTTGAATGGAATGAGGTGCAATGAGCTGTAATGTACTGAAATCAAGAAATCGAAAGACCGTTTCTTACAGAGTCAGATTATGGCAACCAAATGTTTGTTCTCACGAAAATCTGAAGTAAGAAAGACGGGCATTGAGGGTTTAACTAGATCGATTCCTTTTTTCCTCGTGGTTACTGTGTTAAGTTGAAAACCTTCGATGGCGAACGTCTCATTCTTCATAGATATCTGGTTTTTCTTTTCTGTGAATACATTGAATGTGATGCAGAACTTTCATCTGAGATTCCACAGCATTTAATAGCAACGAATGCAATTCTATTTTTGAAGTAATATCATTTATGATCAATTTGCTGATCATCTGATGCTTTCAGGTCTTTGGATCAATGCCATGGGCTGCTCCTTGTTGGTCAGCTTGGCTTCCCTTGTTTGCCTTATTCTGTTGCCCGTGATATTTAGTAAGTAGGGAGATTTCGGTTCGCATTAATCGCCTCTAATATTACAAAAATCATGGCTTCCATACTGACAAATATTTTAATTTCAAATATATGTAGTAAAGGGAACTCCATCGAAGACATTTGTGGATTGTTTGGCCATTTTTGGGGTTCGTTTTATTTATGAATTTCTGCTTTCTTTGTATCTTGTTTCCTTTTTTTTTTTTTTCTTTTTGGGTCTGCACTATATCTGTGTTTTCTACGTATAGTGGAGTTTATAAACTGATACCTTCTTACTCCCCTAGCATATGATGCTCATGTCCCACCCTGTACATTGATACACCATATCCTGAAAATTGGCACTTGTTTTTATTTTTATGGATATCGGTTTAATTAAGGAAATTATGGATCATTTTCAAGATATATATATTAAAGGTTTCATTACACTGTACGATCGTTTTATGTGCAGGCAGGGGCCATGCTTGGTGATGCTTTTCTTCATCAGTTGCCACATGCTTTCGGTATGAATGTTCGATCTAATGTTGTCCCTTTTTTGGTAATGTATTACATTTTCTGTCTTATCAAATCAAAGCACTTCAATTCCTAAAATTATGTAATTTGTAATCTAATCTAACATTGAAGTCAGTTTTTAGTTTCAGCTTTGGAACTGAAACTTCGTGCCTTTGACAATCACTATCTGACCATCTAAGCAATGAGACATAGTTTCTTTTCCTGTCTCATTAGTAAGTTAACTTAATCTGTGTTTCTTGGCGCTAAGGCAACTTAATCATTAATGATGATTTGTTAGAAGCATGAGAAACCAAGTTGAAACTAGACATTCAACAACTTTATGGATGTAATCGCGCTTTACTTGTAGCAATTAATTATTTTTTAATTTCTTTTTTTTTTCAGGTGGTGGACATTCCCATTCACATGACGAGCATGACGATCACGACCAACTTCATGTTCATTCCGAACATTCACATTCACATTCCTTGCAAGATCTTTCTGTCGGCTTGTCCATACTATGTGAGTAAATTAATCATCTTCAAATATTTGATGACTAAAAACGTTGTTATACTTAACTCTTATTAACGTCTTCAGTAATAAACTATTGTGAACCTTGTATGTTTCTTATTACAGCTGGTATCGTAGTATTTCTTATTGTCGAAAAACTCGTGAGGTATGTTGAGGAATATTCGGGAGGAGCAAACGCTTCTGTTCATGGTCACCACCACCATCATCATAAGCAGAGTAAGAAATTGAAGGATGACGGTGATGCAAATGAAAAGAAATCTGAAGAAAAAAGATCGGACAAAGATGATCTGCGAAAGGTAAAAGAGGTCTCCCCAGTATAAATATTCAATTAATAGTTCACATAGTTTCGATATTGGCTTGAACTTTTCTTCAAAATATCAACTCTTGCAGAGAGTTACCGGCAATGCAACACCCAAAGATGAAAATAAATCAAATGGAGACATCGATTCAACTCACGAAGTGGAACAGGCGAAGCCTAAGTCGAGTCTGGTTTTTGGTTACTTGAACCTCTTCTCAGATGGAGTGGTGAGTACTGTTGAGTTATACCGAAATTTCAATGTGATTTGTATTTTCGGCATCCTTATTAATCTTGAATAATGTTACCTTTTTTGTTCATAAATGTCGACGATTTAGCACAATTTTACCGATGGGATGGCTCTGGGAAGCGCTTTCCTTCTTTATGGATCGGTTGGTGGTTGGTCAAGAACTCTCTTTCTGCTTGCTCATGAACTCCCTCAAGAGGTCATTCGTTACTTCTTAATTATTTACACCCATCAAAATATATCTATTGAACATATTGACATTGCCAGTTCAAGACCTGTGAGATAAAGAACCATAAGAAGGGTCCAAGTTATATGGGATTACGAAAGAACTTTTGCAATTTTTCATCTTTTGTTTTGCAGATTGGTGATTTTGGAATCCTTGTAAGGTCGGGTTTTAGCGTCTCCAAAGCCCTTTTCTTTAACTTCCTATCTGCATTGGTTGCGTTAGCAGGAACAGCCCTTGTACGTAATAAACGCCAAAAACTCAAATTATCATACTAAATTACCTTCGATCAAATCACCAATTCAGTTGATGTTGTTGTAGGCCTTAGTGTGGGGAAAAGATCCCGGACAATCATCTCTGATAGAGGTAATAGTTTCTTGGAAGAATCTCTGCTTTTGGACTGTGTTTGTTTTAATTTAATCGACTTCTAGAAAATCGATTGTCTTTTCTTTCCTCGATTTTTGCAGGGTTTTACCGCAGGTGGATTCATATACATTGCGCTCGCCGGCGTCTTGGCTGAGATGAACAATGGCAGCGTCTCTTCTTTGAGAAGTTCTTCTCTTCAATTGATCTCTTTGATCCTGGGAATGGCTGTTGCTCTTGGCATATCACTTGTAGAATGATATTTTGTGTTTGTTCTATTTTTCTTGTTAACTTTATGGCATTGCTCTTACATCTCACACTCCCCTGTAAAAACATATTGAATTTGCAGTAGAAATAAACAAATTTAGTATGTACTCTTTCTCTGTTCCTCTGTTTCACATACAAGCAAAGAACTGTTACTACTAACGAAATAGGAAAAATTTTAATGTTGTGCTGTGTTTAACAATCCATTTGATGGTTCCATTATCAGTTCAGATGTCTGAAATCAAGAATTGCCTGATTTCATAAGCTCCTAAAAAACAGAAAAATGAAAGAAGAAAAAAGATCAAGATCTCAAAGCTAGATCATCTCATCCATTAAACATGAAGCAGCAACAAACCATCCATGATCCTAAACCCATCAATGAAAAGGAAAAATAAACAATAAATCTGATCAACTGATCTGATACCTTAACCCGAAAAACTCAAGAAACCGACACGTATGGACCACAATGTACATACATTACGGTCGAAGAAAAAAAACGTCTCTATAAAACCTACCGAATAACGACGAATTTGTTAGTTCCATGCTTAGCCCAATAAGTCCTAAGATCAATCGGCTCAGAAAAATCATACCCTTCAGAAGCAAGCTTCTCAAGCACTTTCTTGAACGCCCCTTGACTCATCTTCCTACCAGCAATTCTCGCCCCACGCCTCTTCGTACTCATAGGCAAAGGATAAACCGAAATAGTCGTCGTACAACAAGCGCTCTGCCAGCCACCACAGCCCCACCTATAGCACTGCTGCGAATTTCCCGTGCAAGAACAAATAGGAATAGGTATGCTCGAAATATCCGTGTCCACTCCATTTATTACAACCTCAACGTTCTTCTTAGCTGCCTTGGCACGTTTTTGGGTCGAAACAGGATTCTTACCATCTTCCTTAGGCGTTAAAGTTGCTTTCTTTGGCCTCTTCCCTTTCTGGGCCTGGGCCTTCAGGTTTGTGGGGCCCGCCCGTTTCTTGGTGGGGCCCGTTTCTTGGTGGGGCGTGGGCTCTTCGATTCTTGGCTTGGTTTCTTGATTAGGGTCGATTTGAGGCATCATCTGCAGGGAGTTCGAGGGTTCGCCGAGGAGGTAAGGATTTCCAGGGAACATGTGTAGGAACTTTTCGCGGTGGTTGAACCAACTTCCCCGAACGTAGTCCAAGTGGGTGGCCGGCGGCTCGGCGAGGGCGTGGAATGGTCCGTTCGTATGAGCCATGGCTGGGTTTCTGCGGTTCGATACGAAGGGCTTGGGCTCGGTGGGCATGAGTTGGAGGTTGAGGTGCTGGCTTTTGATTGGCCGTTCGTAGTAGCCCCAATTTCTCAAGCTGTCGTCGTCCATCTGAGGTACACAGAGAAAAAGGCGAAGAATGTTCGTATTTATTACAGTTAGTCGAGGGATATTAGGGTAAGATTCGCAGTTTCCAAGAGTATGTTGTAAGGAGAAACAGCAATATACCCATAAGAAATCAGCAACATTGAAATGCAAGCAAAGACTATCGATCATATGATGAATAGACAGAGACAAAATGCACAATATAGTCGAAATGTTGCTTTATATGACTTCATAGCTAAACCATTCAGAAAGACATTTCAGTTCCAACGAAGAACAAAAGAATGGCTAAATTTGAAGCCCACAACCTCGGAATCGAAAAATGGAGAGCAATTCACCAGAATATCATTGCAGAAAGGAGGAAAAAAGAAGAAATAAAAGAAGTCTTTGAACCCTAGTGCAAAAATTGGACATAGGAAATGCGAAACCAGAAAAATCCCAGAAGATCAAAGGAACTTGCGTACAAAATAAGCTCAGACAACATATTAATTTCACAAAATGCCGTCGATAAAAGATCCTCATTAAAAAATCAATTTTTGACATTTAGAAACAGATTTTGACGAATTCGAGAAACAGATCTGTAACGTCGTCCATTGAAGGAACACAAGGAAGCAAACAAATTGGGGAACACACCAATCACATCCTCACAGCCATAATAATATTCAAATTCCATCATTTTTTAAACGTTTCCCAGGTGTCACGTGTGAAGGAGAGGAAACGAGGAAAGCCCACATAGCATTTTTGAGAGAGAGAGAGAGAGAGAGAGAGAGAGATGGGAGGAGAGAGATGAACTTACTTGTGGGTGAGATAAACTGCTACTCTGGAGAGAGAATGAAAGGAGAGAGGAGATGGAAATTGGAGAGAGAAGAAACATAGGAAGGATAGAGACACCTTAAATCGAGTGTTTTCGACGAATAAAAAGGTTATATATACGCATTCAGTCCTAAAAAAATTATGATATAAGATTGACCGATGAAGCATTTATTAATTATCAGTTTTATCACGCTTGTACCTAGGGGTGAGCAAAAATATCCGGAAATCGGATTCCGATCCGGTATCCGGTTTTCAAAACCCGAAAAAACGGATATCCAGTTTAAAAACCGGATCGGATACGGATAGTGATTTGTCTAAAATTCGGATATCCGGTATCCAGTTTTATATTTAAAAAATAAAAAAAATGTCCAAAAAGAAAAATGAAGGTCCAAAAAAGAAAAAAATCATCATGTAGAATATTTAAATTTATATTATTTTATTATTGCAAAAAACTTTGTTAAAGAATTGAGATAAAAAAACATAAAAACATTGAGATGCAAGTTAAAAAATTAATGTGAATTTGTGGTATTGTGTTTATTATTTATTATGTAATTTTGAATCATAAATTAACATATTGTATGAATTGCTATGTGTAGAAATTCTTATATTAAAAAATATTTTTTTTATTGTGATGAGAAAGAAAAAATATTATTTTGAAAAGAAAATAATAAAAAATATAAGAAAAATAAATTTAAAAATCGGATGCGGATATCCGGTATAAATATCCGAATAAACTGAATATTCGATTTTCTGATATCCGATTAAAACCGAAGCGGATACGGATTTTTCGATATCCGAAAATCCGGCTATCCGAATTTCGGATATCCGAACAACTGGATATCCGGGTTTGCTCACCCCTACTTGTACCTATGGCGTCAACTGTGCAATTTAATGATAGGGGCAACTTCAATTAAATCCCTCTCCCATATTTCTATCAACTAACTCTCCATTCCATATTATTTATTAGCAAACTCCCTAAATCAAACAATCTTACACATAACTCCCCATGGACGATTTTGCCCCTCTATTAATTTCCACACCCTTACACAAACTTGTAGTACCAATATACGTATGTTTGTAGTACCAATGTATAGATGTTCGTGGTACCATTCCGTGAGCCCCATGGACGATTTTGCCCTCTACTAATTTCCACACCCTTCTATTTTCTTACCCAAACTTGCAGTACCAATATACGTATGTTTGTAGTACGAATTTATGGATGTTCGTTGTACCATACCGTGAGCTATTGTAGTACCATACGTAGGTTACTTGTATCTTTTTCGTACCATGTGCTTAACTATCGCAGCTCGTACCCTAAATTGTAGTACCAATATACATATATTTGTATTACCAATATATAGATGTTCGTGGTACCGTATCGTATGCTAGTGTGGTACCATGAGTAGGTTATTTGTAGTACCAATATCTATGGTAACAGTCACAGACCAAAAAAAAATTCAGATGGCGTCGAAAAATTCCTTACCCAAACTTGAAGTACCAATATACGTATGTTTGTAGTACCAGTGTACAGATGTTCATGGTACCATACCGTGAGCTAGTGTAGTACCATACGTAGGTTACTTGTGGTAAACACATGATACGGAAAAGATACCACAAGTAACATACATATGGTACTACACTAGCTCAGGGTATGGTACCACGAATATCTAGACATTGGTACTACAACCATACGTATATTGGTACTTCAAATTTGGGTAAGGAATTTTTCGACGCCATCAAAATTATTTTTGGTCCATGACTCTTACCATAGATATTGGTACTACAATTAACTTACACATGGTACCACACTAGCTTACGATACAGTACCACGAACATCTATATTGGTACTACAAATATATGTATATTGGTACTAATTTAGGGTAGGAGTTGCGATAGTTAAGCACATTGTACGGAAATAGATACTACAAGTAACCTACATATGGTACTACACTAGCTCACGGAATGGTACCACGAACATCCATACATTCGTACTGCAAAAATACGTATATTGGTATTGCAAGTTTGGGTAAGGAAAGAGAAGGGTGTGGAAATTAATAGAGGGTCAAAATCGTCCATGGGCTCACATAATGGTACCACGAACATCTATAAATTGGTACTACAAACATACGTATATTGGTACTACAACATCCATGGGAGATGACAGGTTTTTTGGTAATATTGTTGTCTAATAAGGCTAAAATTGTCCATGATATAGGTATTAGGTAGTTATGTGATTGAAAAGTTTGAAATGGGGAGTTTGATGATAAATGAATTGGAAGGGAGGAGTTTGTTGATTAATAGTTTGGGAGTATGGATTTATGTGTAGATTTGTCTTAATGATATTTGTATATATATGTGCTTGCATATTGAGCTCGCTAGTGATAGTTCGAAAGCTCGCGACTAAAACTGTCAAAACGAGTCGGCGAGGCGGGCCGATTCGTAGCCCACCAAAGTCCGCCTTTGGCTTGGCAGGCGCGGGTAAGCCCGCATGTCCGGCGGGCCTGAAAAATGAAGGCATGCCCCGCCCAAAGTTTAAAAAATAAAAAAATAGAAAAAATAAAAATTAAATATTTAAACTCGAATTAATTCTAATATGGGGAAACTTCACTTAAACCTCTATAAGGCAAACTTTCTATCACATAACTCCCTTATCAGAAAAATATATCACTTAACTCCCCGATTTACTATTTGTACCAATTTCTTCAGTCACGATGTACCTTTCTATGTTTGTATTGTGTATTACAATATGTTGATATAATGTACCTAAATGTGTTTGTATGGTGTACCTGCGGCGGATTGGGTACATATCAGGAAAAGAAAATAGGTACGCTGTAACAACACATTTAGGTACACTATATAAACGTATTGTGGTACACAATACAAACATAGAAAGGTTCAGCGTGACTTAAGAATGTAGTACAAACAGTAAATATGGAGTTAAGTTATATATTTCTCTGACTAGGGAGTTAAGTTATAGAAAGTTTGCAAATAGGGATTTAAGTGAAAGTGTCCCTTTATATATCAATATTTAATAAAAAAATTTATTTTTATTACCCTGACGGGCCTGCCAGCGGCCCGCCCCGCCAAAGCTCGCGGCCTGCGCGAGCTTGCCATCCTAGGCCCGCTGCCTAGCTCTACCCACGACTCAACTCGGCAGCTTTCTTCAGTATTTTTCTTACCAATTTTTTTTGCTATTTTTCGTGAAAGAGCTCGAACTGAACCCGGGCTCTATGCTGAAAAACTTGACGAGCTCGAGCACGTCATTTATAAGAGTTCATTCGTGGGGACGGAAATTTATTATCCGCACTCTGTTCGAATCCTCGACCAATTTTCACGAGACTCAGTGTTGTAAATTAAGAAAATAATCATGTTAACATACATTATAAATAAGATGTCATATATAAATTATGCTTAAAATACAATATTAGAAAGTCTCAAATCAAGGGCGGGGATCCACGTGGGGCTGAGACCCCGCTCGAAACTCGCCCAGTTGACATCCCTAATTGCATTGACATAATTTCAATGATTTTTCTATAAAGAGAAATTCTACCAATTGGAATATGGCCAATCTCGAGCTCGGTTCGTCTCCAGTTGGGACATTTAAAAACATTAAAGCTCGTCGCGGCTCGATAAGCTCGAAAAGCTTAGCGTAAGGCAGGGTATCTGATCTTGAATTCGGGCTTGAGCTCGAGTTCGGTATAAAATAAAATACGTAATTTAATATAAATACACAATATTTAATATCTTAAAAAATAAAATTGTCGGCTCGATAAGGGCTCGAAGAGCCACGAGTCCACATATGATAGGCTCGAAACTCGACTCAATTACTAACAAGCTAGCTCCAGCTCGGCTCGAGCTCGATTTTGACTGAGCTCGAATCAGTTCGTTTACACCCCTAAGTCAACTTATCAACAACTCTACAGATAGTTCTAATGGTACATTACACTAGGGATGGAAATGGGGCGGTCTAGAACCTAATGAAGCGGGTTTTTACTATTCAGTATTGAGCGCGTTACGGGTCCCAAAAGCCTCAATCCAGAGGTCCGGGGCGGGTTTGCTTACCCCGACCTGAGACTCAACCGATATATATATATATATATATATATATATAAATTTATTTTTATTTACTTTTATTATTTTATATATATAAATATATATATATATATATAAAATGTTGGAATTACTAATAAACAGCATTGTGGTCTAGTGCATAAGTTTCTACTTAAAAATATTATAGATCATGGGTTCAAACTCCATATAGGGTCCAAACCTTAGGCGGGGCGGATCTCGGTCTGGCCGCGGCCCAAACTTTCAGTTTAGGAAAAGAAAAAAGAAAAAAAGAGTGTGTTGAAAGTGAGGACCCAACTATAGTTGGTAGTTGGTCCCGACTTTGGAGATCGTTTGTTCACACACCACGACCAGTAAACAAATAATAAATATCACTGGTTGGTTAGACTCCAATCTTTTTTTTGTTCCAAGGTTAGACTCCAATCAATCATAAAGAAGATGGAAAAAATAAATTTTTTATCTAAAGACTAACGCGTCAAATCATTGAATTATTATATATAGTCCAAAAGTAAGCAGAAGTCGAAGGAAAGCAACTAATAATATCAAACAATTTTCTACACTCGTTAGTCGTTCCTCTCTACCCCACGCGCTTTCCCACCACGCTGCTTTTTATTATAAGTAATCGCCGTTTGAAACTTCCGATGTCAATCTGATTTTGGAAAAAGAAAAAAAGGTTGAGAAAAAAATGGCGACTCTGAGCATACCGCCGGTGTTGACTTCGCCCCGCGATGACGCCGTACAGCTCTACCGTGCTTTCAAGGGTGAATTTTATTACCATCAGTTCATAGCGTAGAACGTTGTTTGCCTCTGTTCTTCTGTTCATGGCTGAGTTCATGTCATTAATTTGCTGGCGTAGCTCTGAAATTACCTTTTTTTTTTAGGTTTTGGGTGCGATACTGAAGCAGTTATCCACATCCTCGCCCACAGAGACACCACGCAACGTTCCCTCATCGAACAAGAGTACAGAGCTATGTACTCCGAAGAGCTCACCAAGCGTTTGTCGAAAGAACTAAGTGGCGATGTCAAGGTAGTATTACTATTACAGTAACAAACTGTATCTGTAATAAGCGTTTTCTGTGTTTCTTCTTCTCTGTGATTATCATTATTACAGAGAGCTGTCGTGCTATGGATGCCTGACCCTGGCCTGAGGGACGCCACCATTGTTAGGGAATCGTTGGCCGGCAATAATATCGATCTTAGAGCTGCTACCGAGGTTATTTGTTCTCGAACTCCTTCCCAGATACAGTATATGAAGCAGATTTACCATTCGCATTTCAACACTCACCTCGAGCGAGATATCGAGTATCAACCTGTCGGTGATCTACAGAAGGTCTTTTTTTCGCTAAATTGCGTAGTAGAAGTGTGGCTGATTCTATTTGCTATCTTTACGTCTGAATTCCTCTGTCTCATTGTCTTCATAGCAGTTGCTGCTTGCTTATGTTGGCAAAGCGAGGTACGAAGGTCTTGAGGTAGACAATGCAATGGCTCACGACGATGCAAAGTCTCTCTTCAAGGCCGGGGAAAAGATGTTAGGGACCGACGAGGAGAAATTCATACGCGTCTTTTCTGAGAGGAGTGGGGCGCAGTTGGCTGCTATTGCTTCTGCATACGATAACATGTATGGGAACTCTCTGGAAAAGGTTATACTCTGCTTCTGCAACTGTTCTAACGTTATGGGTTTGTTGTCTGAGCGATCGATCGTTCTTCTTGTTTAGGCTGTGAAGAAAGAAACGTCGGGAAATTTCGAGTTCGCCCTATTGACTATTCTGCGCTGCGCTGTGAATCCCGCCAAGTATTTTGCGAAGGTGCTTCATAAGGCGATGAAGGGAATGGGAACTGACGATACGACGCTCATCAGAGTAATTGTGACGAGGGCAGAGATCGATATGCAGTATATAAAGGCAGAGTACCAAAGGAAGTATGGGAAGTCGCTCAACGACGCTGTTCATGACGAAACTTCGAGCCATTACAGAACGTTTCTCCTCGCGCTTTTGGGCGCTACTCACCGTTAGAAGTAAGTGCATTTTTACTCCGTTCTTGTACGTTTTCGTTTGTTCGATGTTGTAAACTTGTTGAGTGACTGTTTTTCCTAAAAGGTTAACCTTGAAGGAAGTAAGCCACGTTTTAATCTTATATGTTATATTTTCAACAAAACTGCTCGAGTGTTTGTAATAAAATAAAGTTTCTGTGACTTGCAAGATTTGCTGTTCCAACTCTTTAGGCAAAACATACAAGATTTGCTGTTTCTGTGCATCTTTCTTTCCGATTTTTTTTCCCTTTTCAAGGCTAAAATTTACGCAAATGGCGAAAAAGTTACAGTCTCACCTCATCAAGTTCAGTTAGCCGATAAGATCAATCCATATGAAGCGCGGCGTAGAATTATTCGTCCGTGAGCTTGGCTTATACCAAAAAAATCGCTGGCTAAGTATATATAAGTATCGTGATTTCAAGTGTGGTTATGGGTTCGATTCGAAGAACTTAGCCGCGGCTTGATATAAACCCTTTTCTCGAAAGGGTTTCGAGACGTGCCCATCCGTTCCGCACTTAAGACACTCGTCTAAGGTTGCGTGGATTACGTCGGCCGTCATGGCCAGTGTAGGCAAGTGCCATCCTGGCGTTCTCCTGGCTTTCCATTTCCCGAATGAGCCTAGTCGCCTCGAACCTTCGGAGCAAATAGGTAACTATAACAATATATTTGCCGTTTTTTTTTTGCAATACAAACAGAGTGAGAGAACTGAAGCGTGTTGTTAGAAAAACGCTAACTCACCCGTCCATTTTGGGCATCTGAATATCCATGAAGTACGCGCCGAAATCGTGGGGTATCCGAAGCAGCTCCAAAGCCTTATCTCCGCTCTCGGCGCACTCGATTTCCGCCCCGAACTTCTTCAGTGCGTCGGCCGCCATCCTTCTGTTCACTAAGTTGTCGTCCACCACCAAAATTTTCTTACCGCGGAGCGACCCGCATGGTCTGATCGGCTCGTCGCTCCCAGTTGTGGCTTTTTGGCTCGTCCCCAAGAGTTGATGTAAGCACGCGGCTATCCGGCTCGACCTCAGAGGCTTCGTTATTACAGTATCAGAAAATTCAGCCTCTTTGGCTTTTTCGGATTCAGATGCCGAGATATTCGTCGCTATGAGGATAATCTTGCGGATTTTGTTGGCATGTTTGTTTTGGATAAGGCTCGAAAGTTGCGCAATGGAGGAGTCTTCCTCTTCGGACGCCCACGAATCCTTTTCGACTCAGATTACATCGGGCAGTTTGTCGCCTCTACAAAAGAACAACCGTCCCGAATCGTAGCTGAATTTTATATCAAGCTTACGCAAAAAATCCAGTTGTTAGTGTTCAAACTTCTAAATGCGGCTTTTTGGTTCCTAACCTTTGCAAACGCTGTTCCTTATTTTGTCCTTTTACCGGTTCCTTAGGTCGAAGAACAAAACGGAAACGATTTTTGCAAAGTATAGGAACGAAAACGACACATTTAAAAGTTTTAAGCACCACCAACGAGACTTCAGTATATAGTACAAACACAAAATTTACAGTTAAACTGAAAAAGAAATGGAAATGCATACTTCCCGAGAATCGAAGCGGATCTTCTAATGCTACTCGTCGGCCTGGGCGCCAAGCCTTCTTAGATGGTACCTCGTGACGGTGGCCCTCGCGGGCTTTCAATCGACGATGAGTGTCTTCAACCCTCTAAACGCCGTGGACAAATCTTCGGACGGCGGCGTTCTCTTACCGTCCGCTACCGTAATTTTCTCGCACCTTCCGAACCGAACCGTGAAGGAAAACGTGATCCCCACGCGGGGCCTACTGACGAAGCTCATCCGCCCGCGCCCATCAGCTCGACGAGGCACTTGCATATGCTCAGCTCTATTCCCGTCCCTCCGTAGTTTCTAGAAGTCGAACTGTGAGCGAGATGTTTCGATCGATGATGATGTCAGCGTTTATCTTAATCCGTCGTCTATGTCCTTAAACCTATCCCAGCTGCTTCGTTCGTCGGCAGTTTGTAGCCGCTCAGCGTTCTGTAGCTGATTCGAGCGGCGTAACTCTGCGATGATAATAAATCGTATTCGCCTTGCTTGGATTTTACGCGCGTCTGTTCTGTCAAGTGGACTTGGACGAATATGTGGCCTCTATCAGTGAACTGCTCGAACATTAGAGAAAAATAAATAAATAAAACGGAGATTTGTACCGGAAAAATATAGGTAAAATCAAAGGGATAGTAATTAAGATGATTTCGACGTACTTTTACGGAGTTTTCCACGTGGTTAGTGACGACTTGTCTGAGCCGTCCTGGATCCCCAATGACAAACTCGGGCACTTTATCGGAGACAAAAATACCAGCGTATTATTGGATCATCGCAAAAAAAAAAAAAGTTTTAAGAACAAAGGTTTTGATTTTGAGAGGCGAAGAGAGGAATTTTGAAGATTCGCGGTTAGAAATGTTACCTTGACGCCCTTTTGTTGGGATTTTTCTGAAAATAGGGACATATCGTCGTCTAAGATCAACCTAATGTCGAACTGAACGGCCTCGAGCTCGAGCTTTCCAGCTTCGATCTTAGCAAGGTCGGAAACTTCATTGATTAGCGTTATGAGCGATTCGCCGCAGGCTTTAACCATCTTAGCATAGTTGCGTAGAACTAAGTTCCGTGTCTAATAGAAGAGCTAGCATTCCTACGACGAGTATCACGATGTAAGAATTCCTAACGCCATTCACGGTTCAGTTAGCATGCGTTTGGTATGCATAATTTGGTTGAAAAAGGAGAGGAAATGCGTGAAGGCACGACGTTCGATGCGCTAACTTAGTTTTCGTCGTGCTTTCACGCACGAATTCTGGACACCAGACGCAACACAATCCATTATCAGAAACTTGCATTTTACCTAAGATGTCATTCGTAGGAGTTCGTATTTCGTGCGAAACGGTGGCCAAGAACCGCAAGACAAAAACAAAAGCGCGCCTTTTTTTACGCTATTCCGACTTTTTATAAAAAAGAAATCGTCCTCGACCTTTACCATGTGAATTGTCGTGCCAAAAAAACGTATCCAAGAGGAATCCAATCACAAATACGAACGAACGCCGTGGTGAGCGCCCCCAAAGAAGTCGGAGCCTTGCGAAGGTACCTATTATACGACAAAAATTTAAAAAACAAATTCGAAAAAAATTCTTTCCTTCGATTTTCCGCGCAATTTACATGGACGGTTTGATAAAAATCCGGCAATTCATCTCGTGCCTACGAAAAAGATCCCCAAAGTCCAACTTGCTCACGTGCCTAAGCTGAGTCGTGTCGCATTCCTTGGAACGATGTCCATAAATAGACAAAGGATTAGAAGCGTTTAGTAATATCGCGAACAACGACGACTGTTGCCCGTGCTTCTGCTAGTTGCCCGAGAACTTAAGGAATCACATTAATAGGAGGGGATTGTCTATTGAAATATTAAGTGGATTGATGAGCTTGATTTATTTGATTTGGGACGAACCCTATTTTATAATTTGAACACATATCTTTATGTTAATTGATTAACATATACTTTCTCCGGGAAAAAAAGAAAATAAATTCATTCAAAACATATAGACGATTAACATAAGTAAAAGAAACATCAAACACGTAAATCATCATCTCCTTTTCAATTACACCCTGAAGGGTAACCTCACACCAAATCCAATCAATCTTCATTCTACTCATATATAGCGAGCGAGGGAAACCGAAAGCTCAACTGTAATCCCAAATAGCAGAATCGAAAGCCCGAGGAAGTTGACGAGGCGACACTCGTGGTTGTACGGAATGCCCAAGAAGACGACCCTCTCCATCAAGCCAGTCAGAGCCGTGCAGATCGCCATGAAGAACACCGTCCGACCACCGATTATGTGCCAAGGAACCGCCCGGGCTCGAGATTCGATCGAAGACTTCGACAGGAAAAATACACTCAATCCAAACAACCACTGCATGGATGATAAAACCAATGTACGATGAGAAATGAAATTTTCGGTTTACGGGCTTGAATATTTGTTGAATGATCAGTACAAGGTTAACCTTGTAAGGATTGTATCATGTGTTAATTTTATTTAGGCTTAATATTTTTTAGGTGTAGCTTAAGGGATTTAGGCGTTTGTCATTATAGGTATATTATACGCCGGAACCCTTGATTTTGCCCCAAATTTTAGGATTTTGTCGTATAGAGTTATGGCAAATTTAGCGGGTGTTACTATACAGACAATAACTTTTAAAATTTAGCACATTTGAGGAAACATATATGGTTCCAACATAATGTCCATAAATTGTTAAGTGTGAAAGTTTTGATCTATAATACAACCCCCAAAATTCTCAGCCCTTATAATACCACTCCACCTAAATTACAAGACCCAAAATACATTAATCCATTTTATAGATTATATTTCCAACACGCTCCCACGTCTAGGTTCGTTTTTTTATTATCTAGTTTCGATGTGTAATTTTCTTAAATGGATGTCGTGAGGATTCGTAGCCAAGACTATTTCGGTCCCTGAACTCTGATTCCATATTGAATGATTACTTCGTCTAAAACGTTTAAGCTTGTAAAAATGCATTTTTTTTTAATTTTATATACTATATTTCTAACAATGATAGACAGTGCATTTTCTTACCTGTAAGCAGAATAGGACGAAGGTGGTTATCCCTATCCAAGAATGTAAGCTTCGCAAGTTAGGTATCCTCTGCATATCGTGGTACTTAAACGTCGCATGCAATCCTACGATCCCGAGGACAATGGCAGTAAGGTGAAGGGCCGCATGGGCCGATTTCTGCACCCTTCGCTCCGCCCTCACCGTCTTGTAAGCCATCATCGCTGTTTCGTGGCGATCAGTTCTCATCAATTTTTTTCTCAGACAAAGACTGTAAGATTAAAACGATAAAGATACGACACTTTTGTTGTTGTGATAGTTTCGGTACCTTCGCCAGCCATGAATATGAACCCGAAGAACATGAGAAAGGGATGAACCTATGCAGAACACATCAAGAAATGAGAAATCGAAACGCAGTAGTAAAAAAAGGGGTTTGTATGTTTATATATACGTTGAAGACTCGAAAAGCGTTGTCTGAATCGAGGTTGATGCCCTCGCGGTAATGAAGGATCCATACGAGCATGAGTATGATTGACAAAACGCCGAAAAAGTGGGCCAAAAGGGTAATATTCGAGGCCGGTTTTCTGTATCTGTGTCTGTGAGCTTCGATAGGATCCATGATCTGCGATAATCTGTGTGTATATGCTAAATTTGTGCATGATATTTATCGAGATTTCGAGTTCATATATAGGAAAAAGTTGATGGAATTGTTAATTGAACTTAGGTAGCTTGTGGAGTTGGCGTAGAATATTATGACATGGGAAGAGACTTTGTGCATTAGCAAGGGATATTGAAAAGCTGTCTTATTGCATGCAAAGTGAAAGTAGCATTTTTCTCTTTATCATTGAAATGGAAATACGAAACAGAAGGTTTGTGACTTTACGATGAGAAGATAGAATTAAACTGCGAGGAAATACAATCCACAACTTTTTGGGTTGTAATTTGTCTATTGGGAGAATACCATTTTTGGTCCCCGATGTTTACCCCATGGGCGCTTTTGGTCCCCGATGTTCTGACTTGCCACATTTAATCCCTCATGTTTCTTAATTTGAACCAAATTGGTCCATCCGTTAATTTAGACGGAATTGCAAAATTAGCGACGGAATTTGCGACTGAATTTCCGTCGCTAAAGGAAAAAAGTAAAAAAAAATGATAAATTAAGCATAAAAAATGAGAAAATTTTCCAAAAAAGGAAAAAATTCAAAAAATAGGTAAAAAATTCAAAAAAAGAGAATATTATATAATAAATTAAATATAAATAATAATAAAAAATAAATAATAATAAAAATAAAATAATAAACTAAAATGATAAATATAAATTTAAGATTTTAAAAAGTAAAAATAAATATATATTTTATTTATTAAGATAATAAATTAAAATAGAGAAAAAATGTATTAAAATAATAAAATGATAAATATAAATAATAAATAATAAAAAAACACAAAATATTTATTTATTGAAAACTAAAAATAAGTGAAAAATAAAAAGGATAAAATGTCAATGAAAGTTGACTATAATTCTCGATCACAATATATTTGTTAAAAACAATTCGAGAACTGGGACGATTATGTCCTCATTAACTTGGAAGGGGCGGTCTTCGTAAAACTTTTAGAGGCATTTTTTATCCTTTTTATTTAATTTTTAATAAATAAATATATTTTAATTTTTACTTTTTAAAATCTTAAATTTATATTTATCATTTTTAAATTTTAGTTTATTATTTTATTTTTATTATTATTTATTTTTTATTATTATTTATATTTTTATTTAATTTATTAGTAATATTCTCTTTTTTGAATTTTTACCTATTTTTTGATTTTTTTCCTTTTTTGGAATTTTTTTCTCATTTTTATGTTTAATTTATCATTTTTTTTTTAATTTTTTCCTTTAGCGACGGAAATTCAGTCGAGCGACGGAATTTCCGTCGCTAACACTGACCAATTCCGTCTAAATTAACGGATGGACCAATTTGGTTCAAATTAAGAAACATGAGGGACTAAATGTGGCAAGTGAGAACATCGGGACAAAAGCGCCCATAGGGTAAACATCGGGGACCAAAAATGGTATTCTCCCTTTGTCTATGTGTATTTTCGAAACAGATTTTGTAAAGAATTTCAGGCGGGCTAAAAACTCTTGGTATTGTACCTTTAGTTTTTTCGGTTGGACCATTAGGGCTGAGCAAAAATATCCGAAAACCGGATTCCGATCCGATATCTGGTTTTCAAAACCCGAAAATCCGGATATCCGGTTTTAAAAACCGGATCGGATATCCGATATCCGGTTTTATATTTAAAAATAATAAAAAAATAAAAAAATAGCCCAAAATGAAAAATGAAGGTCAAAAAAGAAAAAAAAAATCCTATAGAAATATTATATTTATATTATTTTATTACATAATTTTGAATCATGAATTCACATATTGTGTGAATTACTATGTGTAGAAATTTTTATATGAAAAAATAAATTTTTTATTTTGATAAGAAATAAAAAAAATGATTTTGAACAGAATATATTTTGAATCATGAATTCACATATTGTTTATTATTTATTTTGTAATGAATCATGAATTCACATATTGTGTTAATTATTATGTGTAGTAATTTTTATATGAAAAAATATATTTTTTATTTTGATAAGAAATTAAAAAATGATTTTGTAAAGAAAATATGAAGAATTATACTATAAAAAATAAATTTAAAAACCGGATGCGGATATCCGATTTAAATATCCGAATAAAGCGGATATCCGATTTTCGGATATCCGATTAAAACCGGACCGGATACGGATATCATTTTTTGGTATCCGAAAATCCGGATATCCGAATTTCGGATATCCGAAAATCCGGATATCCGATTTTGCTCACCCCTGGACCATATGTATATTGTTTTCTTTTGCTTGCATGTAAGCCTTTGTCCGTGCAGTAAATTTCTTGTTATAGGAAAGACATATTTGGACTTTTATCTTATGTATATTTGTCTTTATAAAATGAAAAAAAAAAACGACTTCAGCGTTACGAACAAAATCTTTGTATTTGTATAATTAAGATTTTATTCATATAACTTTCAAAGTTTCAATCCACCGTTCGTTTATTTCAAAATCAGACTCAGCAGTAATTAAAGTTCACGTCTTAATACTTTTTGCAGATTTTGTTTTTCGTCTTATCTTCAACAAGTGTTGAGATCCCGGCGCTCTTAGATTCGAATCTTAGAGTTCTTCCGTTGTTGTGTGAAGATCAAGTCGAAAGATTCGATCTTGATGTGTTACACGCTCGAAAACTAGAGACGATAAAACCAGAAAGCTTTTAACGTGATTCGACTCGTTCTTGAGTCTACGTCCACGGATCAATCATTTTCTTTTATTCCGAACTATTTGAAGAGAGTACAAGTATCACACTTACTCTCTATTTTCATAGTCGAGCTAATTTGACCTATAAATACTCAGAAAGAGGTCTACAAGGTTCTAGTCGGTTTCCAAACCGACTCTAACTGCTTTTAAGAACTCGGTCACGCTTCACTGTTCCGGACATGTCTTGTCACGGTCGTGACATAATCAGGGCTTCATGTCTACACTTCTGTCGCGCTTCACGGCCTCGTACACAGGTCTTCACGGCCATGAAGGTTTTCCACTTTCAAACTATCATCGAATGACCTTCGCGCGCCACAAAACTGTTCCCAGATGGCCTTCACGGCCTCGGATGGCCGTGAAGCCAGCAGGCTCGCCAGCAGCCCCTCGCCACGCGTCACGGCCAGGCCAGTCATCCTTCACGGCCGCGGCAGTGATGGTCACGGCCGTGACCCTTCATGCGTGTTCCTGCAAGCCCCGGCTGCGGGCTCGTTCGGTGCGTGCATGCTCCGATCTCGTCCCCGATCGATTCCGACTTGTTCCCCTGGATTCTAACACCGAGTACTTGAGTTTTGGGTCACTATTTCCCAACAAATAACATCTCCAATGATATCAAAAAGTTCAGAAAGTGAAGTAATGTCACTCCAATCATACTCCAAACGCAAACGCGAAATGATTTTAATTTATCTTTTCTTTCCAGTTTCAAACTCAAAAATGTGTTTGCAAATAGAAATATTTATAAAATTTCAATACATACCCCTTTATTTATCTTAATTATTAAAGTATCCATATAAAAAATAACAAAATAAATAAATTATATAAGAAAATATTTCATTCGAATTTAAAGTAATATTTTCTCGATGTTGTTCTATTTAAAAAACATTGACTTTACTATTAACTTTATAAAAGAAAACTTTTCATTCGAACTTACAATAATATTGTGGTCTAATGTGTAAACTTGTAAAACTATATCGGTATAGTTGGGTGGAAGAGAATATTACAAAAATAGTCTTTTGAGTTTGAGTATTGGTTCGATGGTTGGTCGCGTCGTAAACGGCCAAAAATAAAATTTATAACATTAATAATGAGTATAGCGAAAGTAAGGATCATCTCCACAGGGAAGATGGTTGATTTACTTCTATATCAAAACTCGATCAATAATAATAATAATAATAATAATAATAGGGGGTTTTGTTGTTTACGGTTCGAAAAGAAACTAAATTAAACTAAGGATACTCAAAGGAAAATATATAAACTAACGACTATAAAATAATAGTTGAAGTAGTCGTTCTCCAGCTTGATTTATAAAATCGATCATAGATTCCTAAATAACGTGTACACATAAGCATAATCGGTTATAGTTGTCGACGAACGCCTAACAATCAATCTCTTCTTAATTTCTCGATAATTAAGAGACGCTCTATAATTACTTCCCTAATCGAAAAATAACCTCCGGGACTCCCTGCAAGGATTAGGATTCCGACAGCATTAAAAACGAAAGAGACCCGATTATTGACTAACTCGCTCGGACGACGCTCTCGCAAGAAACGACGCTGGTCTGTTAAAATTAAATCGCGTAAACTACAATATAACTTACACTTACCTAAGGTAGAGAAGTTGAATATTGTTCGCTACTTATTAAAACGAACAAACAATTACGGATTTGTCGTAGCCATGGACTCACCTAGATTAATTAAACATTTGCAACTATTTAATCAAACTAAGTTCATCGACTAAAATAATTTCAAGTTTAAACGAATACTCACACGTTCACGAATAAGCGCAAATAATCTCACAATATTATAAATCAAGGTTTTTATAATACTTCAACTATGATAAGTTTAGCCACGATACATACCAATTAAAAAGCAGTTCATACGAAACGGCATATATTGAGAATTGATTTAGCTTACAACCATCCGAAGTGCCAAAATTCGGTCCCGGTTCCGCACGTTGGTATCCCTGTTGCTCCTCCGTTTTCACTATCCTCCACCAAGAAAATCAGCCCAAGCCCAACAAGAATTTCAGCCCACGTGATATAATATTAAAAATCATCATAATTTATTTATAAATCTTATATTTTAAAATAATAATATAATATTTAATTTTCCGGGAGGCTCGCCCGCGGCCCGCCGGGACCGCCCCGCCAAAGCCCGCGGCCCACCCTCAGGCGGGGGCGGGGCGGGGCGGGTGGTCCCGTTTGAATGCTCTATCCTTGAGCATGCTTGTGTATTTACCCTGGTGCTTGTGCATGCTCATGAAATAATTCTATGCTCTCCTCATCATACAAAAATGATATTTTCACCTCTAACACTTAGTTGTACGTATGTGACTATCAATCACCTTCTAGCTCATGTAGGCTCCAGCTCCATCGCTTCTTATGGAAGGGTTTGAAATAATTTGGGCTTTCTTCATTACAAGTGGCTTCAATCATTGTTATTATTAAACCAAACATTAAATAAAATAGTAATTGGCATAACATATGCTAAAATTCGAAGTAGAATAAGCTTAAATATTACGTAAATTATTATTCTATCAAATTCCCCCACACTTAAGTTTTGCTTGTCTTCAAGCAAAGTATATTAAAAGCAAATAAGTATAAATCATGTAACTTATCACTTCAAGAATGAAAATATGCATAGATATCATGTAGGCAACGTCGGAAAACACATACGAGATCAACGATTTTCTACACGACTACCTTAGTAATACCAATCAAGGTTCATACCTTACTAGGATTCACTCAAATTACTCGGTGTATAGGTAAAAATGTCAATGAATTCTCTCGGCTCATGCATTAACTTAATCTTTACCATAAGCTTGCAAGCAATTCGTAAATCTATCACTTTAAATGATAGAACGTGAATCGTAAGGTCTTTTCTGGGTATAGCAGATTAAAGTATGTGAAGTAGGCAATCTCACTTTGGTCGGGAACTTTGGCTATGACTTAATTCCTGATACCTTCCATATTTCATGCAATCTCACTTTAAGCAATTTCAAAACGTAATACGCAAGCAAGTTCTAGAGAGAAATAAATTAAGCATGATTCACTCAACCAAAGAAATGAGCAAAAAGTTCTAGGCTCAAAATCTCACAAAAATTGGGTTATGCGTACGAATCTTTCGGGTATCGGTAAGTTCATCATGCAAGAAAGACATCGACTACGCATGTGTATCCTAATTACTCACATTAATCTAACATAAAATCAATCTTTCTATGATAAGAAACATAATTTTGAAAATTTTTACCTTTTTTCATGTAATTCAACAAAGCATGCACATATAGTAATGTCCGCATCTGTTTCGCGCAATTCCCTCCCCCCACACTTAAATTTTACGTTGTCCTCAACGTAATAATCATGTAACTCGAAGGAGAAATAATAATAGTTTAGCGAACTTCCCTGAATAATCCGATGTGCATGTTTTTCAAAAGCCGTTTCCCCACACTTAGAATTTGATACCCCCTAACAGCTAGAAATGCAAGCTTTCGATGAACGAACCTTGCCCAACCAGCTTAGAACCTGTAGACAGTCATAGCTAAACGACACGTTATAGCGAATTTACGATAACGAAATATAAGAAACAAAACTGATTTTTTTAATAGATATGCATCAATAATAATTGGGTTGCCTCCCAATAAGCGCTTTTCTTTAACGTCTTTTAGCTAGACATAGTCCGAAAAAATTTCAAGGTGGTTGAAAATCATAGTGCAATCCTCCCTCAACGTAGATAACTGTTGTTCTTTTTTTTTTCTCATGTCGCTTAACTAAAAGTCATGTTCCGCCTTTCAATTTTCCGCTTTCGTCTTCTCTTTTTCTAAATCAAACATTAGCATACTTGCCGAGAAGATCAAGACTAGACAAAGAAAATCGAATTCGAAGTAAAGTAAATCAATTTAGACACCACCTTCCCCGGCAACGGCGCCAAAATTTGGTCGCGTCGTAAACGACCAAAAATAAAATTTATAACCTTACTAATGAGTATAGCGAAATTAAGGATCGTCTCCACATGAAATATGGTTGATTTACTTCTAATCAAAACTCGACCGATAATAATAATAATAATAATAATAATAATAATAATAATAATAATAATAATAGGGGGTTTTGTTGTTTACGGTTCGAAAAGAAACTACATTAAACTAAGGATAGACAAAGGAAAATATAGAAACTAACGACTATAAAATAATAGTTAAAGTAATCGTTCTCCAGCTTGATTAATATAATCGATCATAGATTCCTAAATAACGTGTACACATAAGCATAATCGGTTATAGTTGTCGACGAACGCCTAACAACCAATCTCTTCTTGATTTCTCGATAAGTAAGAGACGCTTTATAATTACTTCCCTAATTGAAAAATAACCTCCGGGACTCCCTGCAAGGTTTAAGATTCCGACAGCATTAAAAACGAAAGAGACTCGATTATTGACTAACTCGCTCGGACGACGCTCTCGCAAGAAACGACGTTGGTCTGTTAAAATTAAATCGCGTAAACTACAATATAACTTACACTTACCTAAGGTAGAGAAGTTGAATATTGTTCGAAAACGAACAAACAATTACGAATTTGTCGTTTTAATTAGCCATGGACTAACCTAGATTAGTTAAACATTTGCAACTATTTAATCAAACTAAGCTCATCAACTAAAATAATTTCAAGCTTAAACGAATACTCACACGTTCACGAATAAGCGCAAATAATCTCACAATATTATAAATC
This sequence comes from Craterostigma plantagineum, assembly GCA_027422505.1. Classification (NCBI taxonomy): domain Eukaryota; kingdom Viridiplantae; phylum Streptophyta; class Magnoliopsida; order Lamiales; family Linderniaceae; genus Craterostigma; species Craterostigma plantagineum. The sequence continues at coordinate 7,871,897 of JAPQWV010000015.1, forward strand.
AAGGTTTTGATAATACTTCAACTATGATAAGTTAGCTACGATACATACCAATTAAAAAGCAGTTCATACGAAACGGCATATATTGAGAATTGATTTAGCTTACAACCATCCGAAGTGCCGAATTTCAGTCCCGGTTCCGCACGTTGGTATCCCTGTTGCTCCTCCGTTTCTGTCCTCCACCAAGAAAATCAGCCCAAGCCCAACAAGAATTTCAGCCCACGTGACAGCCTAGCTACAGGGTTCTCTCTTTCATCAAGTGTCCAACAATTCAACCAAAAGCAGCTCTAACTTTCTTCCTTATGCTCAGCTATTGGTTTCACCCACTGCTCGCGCCTTGTTACTGCCTCGATCTGGAACAGAACAGCTTCGTGCGTGGGGCTGCTGTCACAGAATTTCAGCACGTCTGATGCCCCGTGAACTGCCCCGATTTGGCCTGTGGTTGTGCTTGCTCGATCTGCTCTGGAATGAGCTTCAGGTGCTGCCCTATCGCTCAGGAATTCCGCTCCGGCCTGTACGGTTTTGCCCAAGTTTCGCAGCCCTATCTGTTCTGCCGTGTGTGTGCGTGTATATGGCCTTCAACAGAGAGGTATTTCTTTTTAATCGGTTGATGATAGTGAGCTCTCTTTTTCCAAGTTCCCCCTTCCCTGAGGTGTGTATGCGTGTATATATAGATGTCTATCTTCCCACGTATGTATAACAATAGCTCTATTTTTCATAGATGTGCTTGGGTTCTTTTTTCCTTTCCCACTCTAAACATAGGACTTGAAATCCGCTTTTGTGTCCACCTGAAGTTTGAAGTCGCCTAACACAAATTAATTTTTTTTATTTCTTTTGTCTGCTTGAAACCTTTGATGTCGCTCAACAAAGATGTTTTCTCTTTATTTCTTTTGTCTGATGTGGGTCCTTGAGCATGCTTGTGTATTTACCCTTGTGCGTGTGTATGCTCATGAAATAACTCTATGCTCTCCTCATCATACAAAAATGATATTTTCTGCTCTAACACTTAGTTGTACGTATGTGGCTATCAATCCTTTCTAGCTTAGGTAGGCTCCAGCTCCATCGCTTCTTTTGGAAGGGTTTGAAATAGTTTGGGCTTTCTTCATTACAAGTGCCAAGTGATGGTCCACAAGATTAAAACCTTGCTGAACTGTGAAGACTCACTTCAAAACTATGGAGAGCTATGCGACTGGATGGGCAGGAATGGAAGGAAAAAAAGTGTACAATGCGGGATCAAGGTGGCTGTAGTGTCTGCAATGCTTTATCACTTATGGAAGGAGAGGAACGCGAGAAGACATGAAACAGAGCCAAGGAGTGCAGGTCAGATATACCAGATGATCAGACGAGAGATGCAGTGGAGAACTAGTAATTTTTGTCGAGTGAAGAATGCTTCCAAAACTGAAGTGTATATTCGTGTATGTTCTGGTGTTAGATATGAGGAGATAGAGTATTGAGGTCCAGGTTGCTCGATTTAGGTTGTCAGCTTATTTGTTTGTAAATAATCTGTTCACCCAGTGGTAATGAAAACTTTTCTTACCAAAAAAAAGATTACTGCATTTTGAATTTGAGAATGAGTTTGAGCTTTAGAATGAGTTTCTTCGGTTAGAGATAGTCTAATGAGTTGTTAAATTTAAGCGATGAAGGAATAGAGCCCTAATAACAGGCTCGTCATGGGCCCAGTGACCCAATAATGTAATTAAATGATCAAGGGTAAGCCCGCCCAACAATAGCACAACGGACACGGAGTAGTAATAGTTTTTTTTTTTTTTTTTCCAGTTTTTTGGTTCTAAATTACAATTTCCTTTTCTTGTTTTTTTTTGTCAATTAAGAGATTCTTGCTTGATCAATTTTAACGCTCATTCTTCCCCAAGACCCAAAAAACCCTTGTGCAATCAATGGCCCCAAAGCTTGTCTGAAACATGAGAAACCCTAATTTTTCATAATCTGAATTTAGCTTCGGACATAAGAAATTCTCTCGTTTGTTGAGCTCGAAATGTCTCTGCCTCCCGTGGAGTGTATCTACGTCACGGAAGATTCCGTTAAAGAATTGAAGAATGCTAATTCAAATTTCAGATTTCCGTCTCCCGTGCGAGTACTCCGATTTCTCTATGAACTCTGCTTCACCATGGTGATAAGTTATTTATTTAGTTTTAATCTAATTTGCTCTGTTTTTTTTTGTTTATACTTGTGTGTACCTTCGTTCTCATGGTGTTCTGAGCTTCTTAATTAATCCCTTGTATTCGTGGAGCTTATTCCTTTGTTCCTTCCTTTCTTGGTTTTCGAATACGTTTGTTAATTATTTATGTTGAATCGAGCACGCTCATGCCAGACTAGTAACTTTTTACTATCAGTCAAGCCAAACATGAACGTGCTGCTGCTACGTAAAAATAATGGTAGCTTAAGTGATTGTTTTGTGTAATTGGTAGGCTATTGAACTAAATCAAAGAAAAATTCTTGGTTTGGAATGATGCTTCATTGAGCTCGGATAATCTTCCAATGAATTTTGTTGAGTAACTCGGGAAAATTTTATGCCCATCTTCCCAGGATATATGTGGATCCCCATTTTTGCCTAGATAGTTTGTAGAAATTTATGTGTGGGAGTTCTTCACGGGGTTTTATTGTGATTCCTTTCTTTTTTTTTTATGTTTTTTTATTAGCTTGGTATATGACAGGCTTGTAATTGCTTATCAGGTTCGAGGTGATATGCCTTATCAAAAATGTAAATCAGCTTTGGAAGCTGTAGATTTTGAGGATTGTGGTCCAGATGAAGATATAGGATCATATTTTGCAGATATTGTTACCCAGATGGCACAAGATGTGAGTTATCATATTCCTAGGCTTTTAAGATAACTCTATGCATGTTTATGTACTACTCGGTATGTATGGCTGGAGAAGCTTTTGTGTCCTTGAGAACTTTGGCTATATATTTTGATATTTTTATTACTGATTAGAAGCTTCTCCAAGTCATGACATGAAATTTCATCTTTCAAATAGACTTAAATTCTTGAAACATATGACTTATGAGTTAGTATGTGTATTCTTGTCATTTTCATCTTGCTTGGGTTTTTTGATACTTACGGAACTAGCAAGATCCCAAATCATCATTGCTGGTGCCCGATGAAAGTTTGGCATTGTCGTGCTAATTAGTTACCCTAGTTGTGCTCAACAACTGATACGGTAGTATATGTCTGCGGTCATAATCATGATTATAAGTCGAAACTGATCACACCTGATAGTTTCATAATACTTCTTTGTGAATTCTCTAAATAAAGAATGCTAGTTTCCACTTGTGTTCATAACAAGTTTGATTTACCCGAGTATGCTAATTGCGCTAAATAGCTGCTATACAAGAACCTAATTTGTGGCTAACTTTATTGCAGCTTACCTTGTCTGGTGAATACCGAACTCGCCTTGTGAAACTGGTTAGTTTTCCAATTTCCCGTGCGTATCATTATAAATTCTGCAACTTTTGATCTCCGTGAAGGTTTAGTTGAGGACAAAACTATGACAATACATGACACTGGTTGTATGAAACTACACATTTTTGTAGCCTGAAGATTGTGTGTATTAATAATCAGCTCCGTGTTGGATGACCAATTTGGATGATTCTATACCACATGTTTATGTAGGAGCACTTCTCCTTTAAAAATGTTGATACATCATCTGAAAATTCAAAATTGGGACGATGTTGACTTATTAACATAAAAGTGTAAACTACGTAAGGATATAGGTAAAAAAGAGAATCACCAATTTGATCGTAAGTTAAGTTATTGAAAACATGGAATAGGAGTATAAATAAATAATTTAACTGAATTTCTGAATACATTGATACTTGGTATGTGAGTATTGAATATTTGTTCTTCACATTTTTTCTCTAGGCAAAATGGCTGGTAGAATCTGCGCTAGTCCCGTTGAGGTACTTTCAGGAGCGCTGTGAGGTAAAAGCTTCATTTGGTGAAATTTCTTGTTAGCTAAAACATTTGTGCATGGAGGGCATTTACTGTTATATTTTCATAAATAACTTGCAGGAAGAATTTTTGTGGGAGTCTGAAATGATCAAGATAAAGGCAGTGGATTTGAAGTCAAAAGAGGTCTTTGTTTTTTCCTTTTATATTACTGCTATATCATTTTTGTTTTGTAATCTCATGGTTCGTCTTCAGGTCCGAGTAAACACCCGCCTTCTTTATCAACAAACAAAATTTAATTTGCTTCGAGAAGAAAGTGAGGGCTATGCAAAACTGGTATGTTTAACATCTGTTAATTTGACTATCTTTTGTGATCTAATTCTTAAAGGTCTTAATTATTCACGATACATGATTTGTAAACGTTGCAAGTAACTAATAAATCTATAAACAACTAAAAATATTAGCATTGCATTAGCATTTTTCGCTAGCTGTTAAATTATCTTATCGTTATCTCTTTCGTAGGTTACTCTCCTCTGTCAGGTTCCTGAGGTGTCAACTGTAAATGCTTCAGCTTCCGTAATAGGAACTATTAAGGTTCAAGGTTTCACTTAATCGAGATGAATCTGATTCGATATATACCAATTATACTCATTTAGTTTATTTCGCCAACTTTTCAGTCATTAATTGGCCACTTTGATCTGGATCCAAATAGAGTTTTTGACATAGTAAGTTACATGTCTTTTCTCCTTGGTTGCTCCTCATGATCCATTATACTGCTCTTTTAAATCTGACAAGATTCTTACCTGACTTCTATCTGTATTATAAAGGTGTTGGAATGTTTTGAGCTTCAGCTTAACAGTAGTGTTTTCTTGGACCTGATTCCTATTTTCCCCAAGGTATAGCTTCAAATTGCTTTATGCAAAATGCTTACTGCGTATATATTATATATAAGATGGTTGCTACATTTGTTTTTTAGAACATAATGTTTGTAGTTTCAATTAATTTTTAATGCTTTTCAGTCCCATGCATCACAAATTCTTGGATTCAAGTTTCAATTCTACCAGCGGATGGAGAATAATAGTCTTGTTCCTAAAGGTCTTTATCAGCTCACTGCGTTATTGGTGAAAAAGGACTTTATTGACGTTGATACCATGTGAGTAGGCCTTTATTCCGCTCTCTCTTCCATATTTTGCTATAACAGGATTTCCTTTGTGATTTTTCGATTCTTCAATATATTTTACCTTAAAATATTATGTAGTTGCATATTTTATAACGATATACCGTTCCCTCTGGTGATTATTTATAGTATTTTGACATAAATGTTTCAATACAAAATGTTATTTACTCGTGAAAATGTTGCAACATGTTGATCACTTTTCTTTCAGATATTCTCATTTGCTTCCCAAGGATGACGAGGCATTTGAGCATTACAGTGCCTTCTCAGCTAAGAGACTTGACGAGGTACCCGGATAACTCTCTTGCTATTCTCTTGTTCCACTAATCAGGTTTTGACTTAGTTTTGTTCCTAGTCGATGGGCATTCATCCAACGCCTGCTAATTTCCTCTGATAAGGTGCCATTTGGACTAGTGGCATCTTATTGCGTACTGGAGATAAAAATATAAGATCCATCTCAAATGCTTGGCGACTTTTTGAGCCCACCCTAATACTCAATCTATTTTGTCTCACATTTTTTATTGACTGATGAATTTTGCGCTTGGTGACGTCTTGTGCCTCTTGAGAGAGCAGGCTAATAGAATTGGGAAAATCAATCTTGCCGCCACGGGGAAGGATCTCATGGAGGACGAGAAACAGGGAGATGTAACTGTTGATCTTTTTGCTGCTCTGGACATGGAGATAGCAGCCGTGGGTGAACGATCCTTGGAGCTTGTGAATAGTCAAACTCTTGGATTATTGTTGGGTTTCCTTGACATGGATGACTGGTAATTTGAAATATTCATCTTGAGTCAATTTTAAGGTTTATCTGGTTATATTGAGATAGTTATTGCTTATGTCCTGATTCCAGCATTTAGACATTTCATAATCGATGCTCGTTTTAACATGTTTTTGTGCTATCTTTTTCTCCTCACAATATTGTATATTTCTTAGTTGTTATGAATGTATCGATTCAGGTATCATGCCCATCAACTGCTGGAGCGTCTCTCACCCCTTAATCCCGTGGAATATACTGAAATATGTGGGGGCGTGTTTAGGTAAAGTTGAATGTCAGATGCGATTCCATTTAACTGTTAAATTGCTAAGAATATCGGATGCTGGATTTTGTGTTCATATTTCTCACTTGGTGCCTTCCCATGTTGACATTATCTATTTTCTTGCTTTTGTGGTTTTGTTTCAGGCTCATAGAGCAGTCAATTTTATCGCCATATAACTTATGTCAGATGCAACCTTCAAGTGCTAGTTTATCTGTTGGACACAGTACAAATTCAGAGACAGATAACTCATTTCCCAAAAGATCATTCATAAACCTCCCAAAAGAGCTCTTTGAAATGCTTACTTCTGTTGGACCTTATCTTTATCGTGATACCTTGTTGCTGCAGAAGGTATGCCCGATTATTTGTTCCAACATATTTAGTTCGTGGTGCTCGTCCTAATATACTATTTCCTGGTGATGGGATTTGCAGATATCCAGAGTTTTGAGAGCCTATTACCTTTGTGCCCTGGAGCTTGTCAGTGATGGTGATGGGGCCTTTAGTCCTAACACTGTGACGATCGGAAATCAAAATCCCCGTCTCCACCTGAAAGATGCAAGATTGAGAATCGAGGAAGCTCTTGGAGCATGTCTTCTTCCTTCTTTACAGTTGATACCTGCAAATCCTGCCATTGGCCAGGAGATATGGGGGCTAATGTGTCACCTTCCCTATGAGGTTGCTACTAATTTGCGATCCTTTTGTTTCCATTTGCGGAACATTATCTTTCTTATATAAGCTGAATTGTTTTGGGCATTGCATCAGGTTAGATATCGTTTGTATGGTGAATGGGAAAAAGATGATGAACAATCTCCAATGATTTTGGCAGCTAGGCAAACTGCTAGGGTATGTTCGGTGCTCACTGGACTTGCAAACCGTTTGTGAATTTTTTATTAATTGCAGAAGTCTCTTGCAGTTGGATACACGAAGGATCTTAAAACGACTTGCCAAGGAAAACCTGAAGCAGCTTGGGAGAATGGTTGCCAAATTAGCTCATGCAAATCCAATGACTGTTCTTCGAACAATAGTTCATCAGGTACTTTTTCTTGGAAAGTGGAAGTCCATCATGCTCTATGATAGTACTCTTTAAGCTAAAAATACACATTTTCCTTCCCATTCTATAGATTGAGGCTTACAGGGATATGATTGCCCCAGTTGTGGACGCTTTCAAATATTTGACACAGGTCCGTTGTCTAAATGATTTTACCAATTTTTTTAACCTCTGGTATGTGATTGGAACTTTTAACCAATAGAGCTTACACTGTTACTATGCTTCCTTCTTCATCATCGCCTGTTAAATCTACTATCTGTTTGCTTTATCTAATTGTTCCTTTTGTGTCACTACCTGTATTAAAAGCTGGAGTATGATATATTGGAGTATGTTGTTATCGAACGCTTGGCTCAAGGTGGACGTGAGAAACTTAAAGATGACGGTCTTAATTTGTCAGACTGGCTACAATCTCTGGCATCTTTTTGGGGACACTTGTATGTATTTTTTTCATTTACTGTTTTTGTTTGCTTATACTTAAGAAAAGAAGGTGATTTCATGCTTAATTTTTTTCTTTACCGAAGAAGTATCTTGGAATTTATGAACTATCCCATGCCTTCTTTATACAGATTAAATTTCTTATTTTATTGCGTTCCTTTTAGGTTTGTCTTCAGTGACTATTATTTTACAGATATGTGAAAGGTTTAGCATTCATACTCAATCAATGACTGTTGAAAGAACTTAGATTCCCGTGGGTTGCTTTTCCAGTTTGCCAGTGCCGATTTATCTTTCAAAGATAGCTATAATAGGAGGTGGAGATATAGTGGAATTAAGAGATATGGGCTATTCATTGTTGCTTCACCTGGTTTTTCTTTTGTGCTTGTGAAGTTGGGGAAAGTGTCCATATTGCCTTGAGGGGAAGCACAATTGGATTAAATAAGGGAATAAGTCCAAGAACTTGCTCAACATATATCTTATTCCCTTTATACTTTTCGATCCATACAAAGGAGTTGTTAGTTGGAATATTTTGCATACTAATCTATACTGGTATTACCTGAAAAGCATTGGTTGTCATGTCTGACATTTTTAGTGACGACGTTGGACCGACTTTGAAGTAGACATCAGAATAGAAGGCAAGATGGATCATTGGCGTATTACCAAATAAGTTCAATCATGATCTGCACTGGTCTTCAGCACACATATTAGTGTTCTCGCTGATAATTATACCACTTTGAAGATTTACAATTAGCTTTTTAAGCCAAATAAGATGAAGATCGACTTGCTATTTGGATCCATATTAGAAAGTTATCTCTTCATGCTCTGCTCCATTCTTTGAAATTCTACATTGTACGGCTTAATGAAGACTTGATAACAGCTGTATTTGATTATTTACATCATGCTTAGTGAAGATCTGATTAACCCAAATGAAGACATTAAGATAGTTTCTTATCTCGTTAGAGAGCTCTGTACACATGGACTCCGCATCTTACTTAAAGTAACAGTGAGGGTATGTGGTACACTTAAGTTGCCCGCTTTGGTCTGTTGTAAGAATTAGTGGTATCATGACTGGGAATCATTCTTTGGCTGCGTTGACTTACTATTTTTCCTTGTGCTGTTGCTGGTATTGCGGGTGTATCTAGCATCAAGAATTTGTTTACTTGGGATCAATTGATTGACATGCCTGACTGGTTTACACGGAGTTTCGGGGAATCAGTCAGTTTGTAGCTTCAACTTTCTTGCACTATTTTTTGGTCTATGGAGGATCAACGCGGATTCTTTCTGCTTGTTGATGCTTTGAAGATTTGGAGAACCTTTTTTTGGTGACTCATACTGTAGCTCTGAAGGCCATGGAGTTTACAGCAGAATTGTGAAGTATACGTCGTAGCTAATGTCTTACAAGATTGTTTTGCTTGCATATATTGCATTGTTACAAGATGAAAACAATGTTTGACGTATGTCTAAAGTCTGGTTATGGGCTTCCGTTATTAGAATCTAATTAATAATTTACGTTGAGTACTGTTATGAGCAGCACAGCCAGCTATATGCTTACATATAAGTTGAGAACGGATCTCTTGTATTTTTAATGTATCTGTAAATCGGATCAAAAGAAATGTGTATTTTCTGGCCGATTTGTCTTAAGTGATTTGATATGTGGCCTGCTGGTGTTATAGCAATAGTCTTCTTTATGCATGGCGGGATTGGTCATTGCCTACTTCTACCTATTAAAAATTCCTGTCTTTCCAGGTGTAAAAAGTATCCATCAATGGAGCTCAGAGGCCTCTTCCAGTACCTCGTTAATCAATTGAAGAAAGGCAATGGAATTGAGCTTGTTCTTGTCCAGGTTTCTTTCTTCACCCTGAATGTGTTTGGGTGTTCCAATTGTTGTGTGCTATTAAGCATTTTATGTGTTATATCCTGTGATGTATAGGAACTAATACAGCAAATGGCTAATGTCCAATATACGGAGAACATGACCGAAGAACAATTGGATGCGATGGCAGCAAGTGAAAGCATACGTTATCAGGCCACGTCTTTTGGAGTAACACGCAATAATAAGGTTCCTAAACTTTTCGAGATCCTTCATAAATGCGCATGCCTTTCCGTAGCGTACTTGCACATCTCCCAATTGCAAATGATCCATTTTGTGCATCTTGAATATTAATTTGCTTGAGTTACTAAAGCTTACTTTCTTCTATCTTTCAGGCATTGATAAAATCCACCAACCGACTAAGAGATTCTCTGCTTCCTAAGGATGAAACTAAATTAGCAGTTCCCCTATTACTTCTCATTGCGCAACATCGTTCTGTGTAAGTGCTTTTGTTAGAGGGTCAAAAGTACTTCGGACAGTTAACTGTTTATTTGAGAAGTTTCTTTGCTGTTAGTCTATTTTTCCCAGATTGTTATTTACCTTGATTCACACAACGCATGTAGATTTTTTCATTTTGGGATGTGCAGATGTAGTTTAGATATGAGAAAGCATCACTTTTGTATGTTCATGATACATTCTTATTGAAATGCAGGGTTGTCATACAAGCAGATGTACCTTACATTAAAATGTTCAGTGAACAATTCGATCGATGCCATGGAACGCTTCTTCAGTACGTTGAATTTCTCACCAGTGCAGTAACTCCTACATCAGCTTATGCTTTGCTCATTCCCACTCTTGATGAACTAGTGCATCAATATCATCTCGATCCCGAGGTAGATTCTCTTCTTATCTTAATGCCAGTTTTCTTTTGTGAATTATTTTCTTAATTCCACAATAAACTTAATATATTTTTCTGTGTGATATCTATTAGGTGGCATTCTTGATTTATCGGCCTGTGATGAGACTCTTCCAGTGCCAAAGCAGTTCTGGTACGTGCTGGCCTTTACAGTGCGATGAAGTAAAGGACCATACTACTAATGAAAAGGACTCAGAATCTTCAGATTCATCTACCACATTGATTCTGGATCTGGGATCTTCGCGCAAGCCCGTCACGTAATGATAAAAAGAGCTCTGTTCATTTTTTTAATAACCTTTCTAATTCCTCTTGTCATCAATGTAATTGTCCGTAACCAGAATTCTTTTAGCAGCTAGTTCCTAAATTTATTTCTCTTAGTAATTATATCCTCAACATATCTTATGCAGATGGCTTGATCTTCTAGACACCGTTAGGACAATGCTGCCATCAAAGGCGTGGAACAGCCTATCCCCTGATTTGTATACCACCTTCTGGGGTCTTACCCTATACGATCTGTATGTGCCTAGGAGTCGTTACGAATCGGAAATTGCTAAACTCCATGCTGCTCTTAAGGCTCTTGAAGAAATACCGGACAATTCTAGTTCTGCGATCGCCAAAAGGAAGAAAGAGAAAGAAAGGATTCAGGAGTCTCAGGATCGATTGACAATGGAACTCCAGAAGCATGAAGACCATGTTAAGTCGGTGCATCAACGACTTTCTCATGAGAAGGATACGTGGCTGAGTTCATGCCCTGATACTTTGAAGATCAATATGGAATTTTTGCAACGTTGTATATTTCCACGGTGTACCTTTAGCATGCCAGACGCTGTCTACTGTGCGATTTTCGTGAATACTCTTCACTCCTTGGGAACACCATTCTTCAACACTGTGAACCACATAGACGTTTTGATATGTAAAACATTGCAACCAATGATATGTTGCAGCACTGAGTATGAAGTGGGTCGATTAGGGAGATTCCTGTTTGAGACACTAAAGACTGCATATTACTGGAAGGTCAGATATTCCCCCCTTTTTAGCATACACTGCTATCAAATATGTTGGCGCACTTTATTTCAATCTGCATGGACGCTGGACCAACTTATTGCTTTACCTGTAGAGTGATGAATCAATATATGAGAGAGAGTGTGGAAATATGCCGGGATTTGCTGTCTACTACAGATATCCGAACAGCCAACGCGTTACCTATGGTCAATTTGTCAAGGTAGCACAATGTCCTCTTTTGATCGTTTTGCTAATCTGGACTTTATATTGTGCATGCTTTGTTGTTTTGAACCGAATTATTTCCGAACTTATATAGTCTATTGTCCATTTCGAGCATCCTTGATGTTCAAGTACGATTTAATTTGATGACTTTGAGTTTGATAGATTATTGTCACATGTCTTCTTCGTTAAAGGTACACTGGAAATGGAGCCAGCGGATTACTAGGCTGCTAATTCAGTGCTTGGAATCAACTGAGTATATGGAGATTCGCAATGCTCTTATCATGTTGACTAAAATCTCAGGTGTTTTTCCAGTTACTAGGAAGAGTGGTATCAACCTTGAAAAACGGGTAATGTGTCTTCTGGAACGTTGCTAATGATTTTGTTCCCTGTTATCTTCAGGTTTCATTTATTGCATATCTGTCATTGTGCAGGTAGCTAAAATCAAGAGTGATGAGAGAGAGGACCTCAAAGTTTTGGCGACTGGTGTTGCTGCAGCTTTGGCTGCTAGGAAGGTATATGAATAATTTTAGCAACTCTTTTTCCTGTTTATGTATTTGAAATTGGGTATATATATTGTTTTTTTGTAAGTATGTCTAATGATTGCATCTAATTTGCTACTTTGTACAGTCTTCATGGGTCAGTGATGAGGAATTTGGCATGGGTTATCTTGACTTAAAACCAGTTCTGCCACCTACTTCTAAGTCTTCATCTGCAAATGGTGTCGCGTCGCAAAATGTTAACGGCCCGAATGTTCCTCAATCGGAGTCAGTTGGGACCAGAACTGTTAATGTGGCCCCCTCACATTTGGATAGTGCAAATGCTGGGAAAGATTCACGAAAGGCTGATGGTTAGATTTACTAATAATACAGATTTTAACACGCTACAATATGAACCGAAGGTGGATGGAATAAAGATACCGTCAAAAATTCCGAGCCACTCAGAATTTAACTCACTACCTGGAATATCTCCTGCAGATGACAATCCAAAACAGATGGATGAGGCTGCCAACAAACAGTCGGAAGAGAATCCAAAAGCTGGTGCTAAGATATCTGCTGAAGCCGAGGTAGGAATAACTGATATCTAGTTTACAATTCATCATTCTCTTGATTTCCACATGGATTATGCATGTTGCTGTGGGGTGTTTGTGTCTTTCGGGTTCATTCTTCAATTGCGATGGTTACCTAACAAGTTGATGACAATTTGCAAGGGATTGAGCTTTTTATTTCCCTCATTTCATTCTTTGTCCCAGTTCTGGTTTTACTTTTTTTTTTATTTCTCCTATTCACACTTCGGCTGTCTACAATATCAATGAAAGAAATACCTTATTTCATTAAGTTGATCAACCCTGAAAATAGTGCCATTTTTTATGTCCTTGTGATTGTGGTTTGTAATTCCATATCTTCACTTCTCTGCAGGCGAGGCCCACAGTTAAAAGATCTGCAACATCTGGGTCGATCTCCAAGCAGACGAAGCAAGATCCTTCCAAAGACGATGGAAAAGTATCGGCCCGAAATTCAGGTTCTTCTGCTGACAGTGAATTGTTTCAATATTTTCTTCTGACGAACGATTTGGGTTTTGATTGTATTTAATCTGCACCTTTCCAGGTAATACGGGTGCTGTTGCTGCATCAGCTAAAGTGACAAACTCATCCTCAAGATCTTCGGAGCAGAATTCCGAGGTAAAACTGAATAAACAAAATCCTATGATTTTATGAAACACGATGCATTAGACCACTCGGATCAGCACCACAAGCCAACATGTACGTCGGTCTTGTCTCCTATGCAGGACACTGCTGCTAAGTATCCCGAGAAACCGCCCCAAAAAAGAGCCAGCCCAGCCGAAGAAAATGACCGGCTAAGCAATAAACGTCGAAAAAACGAACTTGATTCCAAAGACAACGATGCTGGCGATTTTCGGTCAGATAAAACCATCTCCGATGAGAAATCTCTCGATCGGTCAAAAGATAAGAGCGGCAGCGAAAGATACAGCAGAGGAGGGGACTACAGTCGCGATCGTTCAGATCGATCTGAAAAGCTGCGTAATGAAGATGTAATGTCTGAAAAAATGAGGGACAAGTCGCTGGAAAGGCACGGTCGAGAGCGTTCTGTTGAAAGAGTTTCCGAGAGAGGCACTGATAGGAACTTCGACAGGCCGGTCAAGGACGATAGAAGTAAAGACGATAGAAGTAGGCTTCGTTATACAGACTCTTCAATGGATGATAGATTCGATGGGCAAGGTTTGCCTCCACCTCCACCAATGGCTGGGCATGCCATACCTCATTCCCTTGGTTCTACTCGGAGAGAGGAAGATGCTGATAGAAGATTCGTAGGCAGTAGACATGTACAGAGGCTCTCTCCAAGGCACGATGATAGAGAGCGTCGAAGATCTGAAGAAAACGTATCATTGTTGCAAGATGAAACCAAACGGAGGAGAGAAGATGAGTTTCGGGAAAGAAAGCGAGATGAACGTGACCCCGCCCTTGTTAAGGTAAGCTGATCTAATTATTTTCTTTTAATGGTATGCTAGAGAGATTAATTTCTTATTTCGTATTGTAATTTGTTGTTTAGATTGATGGGCAGGATCTCGATAAAGCTCCCATCAACAAGGAAGATTCAGACCTGAATTCTTCCAAGAAACGGCGAATTAAAAGAGAGCAAATAGCTTCAGAGCCTGGAGAATATTTGCCCTCGTTAAGCCCATCTCCTCACGGACCAATTAGTTACGATGTAAGAGAGGCGAGAGATCGTAAAGGGCTTATAGCCCAGCGTCCAGGTTACATTGAAGATCCGAGCTTGAGAGTTCATAGCAAAGAACCAGCTAGCAAAGCAGCTCGTCGTGATCTCGACCCGTATCCTCTTTTTTGTTGAATCATTCAATTATCCATTTTATTTCCTAGTTAGTACTTTCCGTATGTTTATGATCGATTTATCATCACTTATCCGTGGGATTATGTGTTTATGTTCCTTAACCGATTGATGCTTATAGAATGTACGACAGAGAATGGGAGGATGAGAAGAGGCAGAGAATGGAGCCTAAGAGAAGGCATCGCAAATAGAAAGCCGGGAAACTTAATCAAATCAAAATCGAATTTCTGAAGTGAACGGTGGTGATCGTAGGTGACGACTTGTTCATGCCCTTGCAGAGATGCGAAATCGATGGGAATCTGCCGTGCTCATGCTTAAGTTTTATGGTTCTTTGGCATTTGTTGGTATGCTGATAGTTTCTGAAGATGTTTGTGGCAATGGAAGTTTGAGATGTTTTATGAACCATTTGAGCTGTCTTTGTCTTCATAATTGGGAATTTAATGACCCAAAATCGGAAAAATGGAATTGAGAGATAATCTGCGCCGGTTGTTTAATGTATTATTGGTCGAGAAATAGTGATTCTCTGACTGATCTCAGTTATGTTGTAATATTAAAACTAGCGATTCTGAAATTTCTACTTTACTTCATTCATAACCCTTATTTGCAAGTAAATAATCAAAGAACCTCGTCTTGGAAAGAAAGTACTCAATTTGGCTGCGTTCCGGAAAAAGGAGGTTATGGGTATGATGTAGTTTCGATTATCATATTATTGTCCCCATATATATGGCAAGGGGAAGCTCAAATTCTCGCAAATGCATAGGCTTTAAATACTAGCTTTGACTTTGAATTGAGCCCATTGATTTACTAGTCCGTTTGCAAATGCATGCTTTGAATCTCCAATGATAATATCTCCGACCACAAAATAGTATTCTTTTTTTTTTTTCAAACCACAAAATAGTATTCAACATATGAAATTCGTGTTCATTAATTCGAGCCGTTAATAAAAACAAGGTGAATCTATAGAAAAATACCTAATTGGATAAAAATTTTACACATATGTACCCATGTTAAAAAATTTTACAGATAAATACCTAATTTATTTTTTACCAGTTCCTTTAGTCATGTTGTACGTATATTTCGTACCATTAACACGTTGATATAGGGTACCTAAATATAGCATACGTCGTACCTAATGCATACCGGTGTGTTACATAGAGCGTACCTAAATATAGCATACGTCGTACCATTTTCTGTTATATAGGGTACCCAAATGTGTTGATATAGGGTACCCAAATGTGTTGTATAGTGTATTTTCGGGGATCGGGAATCTATGTGCAAAAAATTTATTCTGTTAGGTACCTACATATAAAAAAATCCTGACAGAGTACTAAATTACAAGTTTTTATCCAACTAGGTACTTATCTGTAAAGATCCCTAAAAACAAAACAATAAAATGTATTTAAAAAAAGGAAAAGACGTAGTGCAGTTCTAACAACATTTGTCCTGAAATTATTATACGGATTTCCATCTTGTACGAAAGATGTGTTTGCTCCACAAATTCGTACAAGTTCACTAGGAAAACCCGATGTCAAATAATTTTTAAAGAATGTGGAGCAGAATTAATCAAAGGCATAACCATGAAAAGGGAGGGATGAGGGAGGGAGATTTGAAATTTATCTGTTCCATGCAACTGCGTCTATGTCGTCCCTCGAGGACTTGTATAGTTCGAGCCTCTTAGCAAGTTGCTCCCTCTTCGCCATTAACGATGGATCTTCATCCAACATTTTACCAAGTTGCTCTTTCTACACAAGTTCGAATAAAATGGAACATAATTATATTCTACCATGATGGAAAAAAAAAACTATATTACTATACCTCCTTCCTTCCAATTTTAGCGTAAAATTGGTTAAGCAGCGACTTCTTCGCCTCTCTTACTTGGCAATGAACGACGGCCTTTGGGATGCTGTTCTTCAAGGTATCACACACCATTTGTACGTATGCAGTCACATTGGTACCTTTATTTTATCAATCGGGCAAATATATAATGCTATTGTGCAGCGGTTAGTTAGCGAAATCAAAGATATTAGGGGAAAGAGAAAGGTTATTCCTAGCTACCGATTCTCCGTAGGTGATTATCAGTGTATCGGTCGGCATTAGGGGCAGCTTGGTTAGGGGTTTTCTCAGGTTCCATGTTAAGTTTCCTGAAGAACTCTACTGTGAGGTAAGCAGACTCCATTTCCACCAAACGGTTAACTGTCTTGCGACTTTCATCGCGAAATTTCTCGAGCGCTTCGTTCGCAGCTGCTGCTATGTCGGATTGAAGAGTCGGGAATCGCTTTAGTTCCTACCAACAAAAATGTGGAATATACATATATATATAATCACCATTGATTTCACATCTACTTCGACGGCGGAAATCGGAGATTCTTACCTCAGTTTCTGCTATGGATTTCCTCACAAGCTCTTTCAGAATGAAGTGCACCTGTGGAGCAGAAAACTCGCGTGTTTTTCATGTAAAAATAGTTTAGTAGGTGGGGTGTAGAGAAAAATATTTATATACAGCATCAACCGACGCATCGGCAGGGCCCTTGAAGAAACCAAGCGATCCATCAATCAATCTTCTGTATCCTTGTTCGGGCGCTATCAAGTGAGGCTGATACCCATCTGCTTCTGAGATGACTTTCTTGACATTGTTCTGCGATAGGTGTCGATCCAATGGAAGCTTCTTCAGAGCAGCTGGTAGCTGGTGGTCAAACACACCGTATATCTTGGATCCACCTGGCCTCCTGTGAAAATTATGAATTGAAAAATACAACGGAAGTATTACTAATCTTGCTTTCTAATGCTACACCCTTCCAAGGTAGTAATAGATGGTTCTACAAAAGTATTCTCAAATTTATGAACATGTATTTTATCTCATGGGATGCCGGAAATATGCTACATTGACACGATTCTAATGAACAGATAGAACACATTACCCTCCATCGAGGTGTTCTTTGAATACACGGTCAAATGCACGGCACATTTCCAAGATTGTGTATAGTTGTGCCTGGGGAAGAGTTTAGTGCTAAGTATGTATGGTGCAGAATCCTCATAATCTATATTATCAATAGTTATGAAGGTAGTAGATCTTCCAATTACCCCTCCATCCACACCAATGGGCCTTCCTATGCGATCCAACTCAGCATTAATCTCGTCAATGGTCTTATTTATCAAGGCGATAATGCTGGGAATCTTCTGCCTAATGACAACCTCGAGATGCTGATAAAAAATGTAAATGAAAACAGATTATTACAAACAGTAATGAATGTTCTGTTTGAAGTGGAATGGACAGAAACATATCCGTAAGAAGAACGATGGAATGGTACATAAGCTGAGTCTCATACATCAGAGAGAAGTTTGGCCAAGTATTCTGCACCCATCTTATGAGCAAGGTGCCCATACTCGGGGCTGGTTTCGAAGTATTCCTTCTCCTTTTGGCGAGCGCTAATCATGTCAACGTTCTTGTTGATTTCTGCTTGAGACCTATTCACAATACCAACCCAAGGATGTTGCAGCCGGTATGATCTGCCTTCAAGTACCTTAAAGAGAGAGATAAAAGTAACAAAAATAGATTCTTATGGAGTTAAAAAAATTGCTATTGTGACACATTCAACATATTTTGTGTTGTTCAAGTAATGCGAAGAAGCTCATGGCTTCCACATACATCGAGAGCGTTGGTTCCTTTATCCATCAGATCAAGCTTAGTCAAAACTCCAAAGGTCCTTTCACCTTGAAAATTCAAAACAATATAAATCAGTTTTAGCGTTCTAAGGTAAGGTGATTAGCAATTAGAACAGAAATTGACACCTGTTGGATCAACTTCCTTCGCAAGCTTGATAGCATCTGAAGTTGCAATGTCTTGATTAGCAGGGGATATGGCTAATATGATGCAATTTGGCTGCAATAAGAGGCAAAAACAGAAAAAGAAAGGTAAGGGCAAGAAACAACGTCAACATGCCCCTTATATCAACAAAGAACTTCAAAGAACGGTCAATATCAAGTTAAAATTCCAAGAACACCAGTGGAGAAAGGAAACACTGAAATGAGGACTGCTCTTGTCGATTTCTGAACCTTATGTAAGACGGGTGTTTCTTTATGGAAAACACAGTCTTAAGTCTTATATAAATATGCATCTTAATGATATAAAGTATGCCCATCTATACACATATGGCATTCTAGGAAGTTTTGTACCTTTTCGACATAAGATCGAACCATCATTTCAATATCCTCAACAATGCTTTCGGATTGTCCCTCTACAAGCGTTCAGAATTAGTAAGGACATTTAATAACAAATGAAACATCAAAATCAAACTAGTGTTATGTCCTTTGTGGACAAAACTCTTACCTACGGCTACCTTTGTTAGCCCAGGAAGATCAATGAGGGTTAAGTTAACGACTGCAAAAAGTTGAACATCACTAGAGAAGTTTTGAACACAAAAAAGTGTGACAACAGGGAACATCTAGAAAGTAGCATTACCATGAGGAGAATAAATGCTCAAATGGATGGGAATATTGGATATTTGCTTTGTTTTCCCTGTTATCCGATCTGTCTCATCTGCTATCTCTTTACGTACAGAAGCTGAAGCAACCAAAAACGCCTATTGATCAGTGACATTCATGATTTTCTACGATCTTGGTTAGATGAATTGTGTGCTTTACTTGCCAACAGACAGCCAAATGTAACCCAATTGACAATGGATGCAGATTTGTACAAAGAAATAGGAAGACGTTAAGAGCAAAACACAACAAGGTCCAAAATCACGGCAACCCATTCTTCTGAGTGGTAAAAGAGGAATTTAGAATGCGACGTTATACTAACCAAAGTCCGTAAATTTCCTATTCCGCGCATGCAAAAACTCAGCATACTCTGCTCCGCCATCTGTTTTATGGAGTTGCAACACCAATGGTCTCCTCGTCACAATGCCTTAAAAGCAAGAAATAAAAGAGTAACTGAAAAAACTCCTCAGCTAGAAGAAACGCGGGAGGCAAATCCGTAAAAGTCAAATCAACGAATAAAACAGCAAATAAAAACAAAATACCAGATCCACGGGGCAAAAAATCTCTCCCAACCACGCTCTCGAGAACTGATGATTTTCCAGAGCTCTAAAAGAACAAAATCAGACAATCGTGGAACGTAGTTCAGCAATCCAAACCAAACCAGGCGAAATCGATAATCCACAAACGAAAATGACAATGATAATAAATAACGATAATGACGATGAATAAATTACCTGACCGCCAACGACGGCGACGGATGGAAGAGCCTCCCAAAGAGACATGCCCTCGCCGCCGTGATCACCCAGCATGGTGCATGCTCTCTGTATCTTGTTCACCAAGCCGATCAGGTTCTCCATTGTCGCCATTGTACCAAACAGATCGAGAAATTAAGAGAAAGAATGACAAATGAATAAGAATGTGCAGTGAGATTTGATCTGATGAGGTGACTGCTGTTTCGTTATGTGAGATATCAATTTGGTGTGAGAGAGAGAGAGAGAGAGAGAGAGAGAGAAGAGGGAACGGAGAAAAGGGTCGAGGAATATACGTGGGAATTAGATGTGTGTCTAAATCCGAATATAACGAGTTTTGCACGACCTCCTAGCAATTTGTTATTTTCCATTTATTTTTTTTTTCAAAATAACATGAAATTTGTAAAAGATATTTTTTGGGAAATTCTATTGAGACCCCCTTATTTACTAAATAAACCCCCTATTATTCAAAAAAGCAAAGGCATTAAAGTCTTAATTAACAACGAACAAATCGTTTATCTACATTTATTGCTTGTATTCTCCCACATCTTATAATTATATATGATATAATTATAAGATAACTTTAATCCCTATGTTAGGTTGACTTGATTCCTTTTGTGTGTTTATTATCTTTCCTGTATGTAGACTACGATATATATTTATATGATATATACAGTTTAGTATTATATTGAAATAATTTAATACAGTTAGATTATTATATATAGGTAATAATAACTAACAAGTCTAAAACAATCTTTTTTCAATCTTTTGTTATACAAAAGGAATATTTTATGTCATATTGTATGCAAGTCTATTTGTATATTATACGAAAAATATTTTTATATATTAAAGTAATATTTGAATAAAAATAAAATATATTAATAGTCCTAAGAAAAAATATGGTGTTTCTATTGACACTTTCGCTTATTATGAATACCCCTAATTAGTATGAAGAGTAGACAGTGTAAAAGTTTTCAATTATCTTGATTCTTTTTATGTTTTCGTGGGTTTTATATATTGGTATGTGTATATATATTATCGAAAAATCAATAAAAACGTTAATTTATATAATTCGATTTTCAAAGTGATTGCTAAGGGAAGAAGTAATTTTTTTATAAATATTTGAGAAAAAATTGCTACTAAAATTCAAGTCTAACAATATAAATTAATGACTTATTATGTTGTTTTATTAAATAGGACAAAACTAACATTGTAAATTTCATAAGTTACACGTGTAATCTATAATTAGAATTAAATAAATTATAAATAATTAAGCAAACGTTGAATGCTGAAATCAATGTGCAAATGTAAAATAAATTAGTCAATTAATACTTATTAAAAATATGATGAGTTTAATTTACTGTTTACAATGTACGGACATAATTTTTTTGCTAAGAGAAAAATGATTGCACTAACTTTAAGGAAGTTATGTCATTAGGGGTGCAAATAGCATTTTTCATTTATAAGGGGTGCCAATAGTAGCGCCCTATTTTTTTCTATTTTTTTTCTTGAATTCAAAAATATAATTTTAGTGCATTATATCAAGATACTCTAAATTCAGCTCTATTGAAAACATGTAGCTATTGAAGAGAGTGAGACTGTTATTCATTATCATGAAATGAACGATTAATCCGTCTTTGTGACCGCGTACAATAGACAAGTATAATATGCACTTTTTATAAATTTGAGGTAAGTATTTTTAAGTATTAATTACGTTTATTGTTTTCGCATAACAAATTGCTTGTTAGTTACATATATGTATTGTATATAACATATAGTTGATGACCTTACATATGAAATGCTATGGTTGAGTAACTGTCGCTCATTGCATGTTAATAAACTAAAACATCAATTCTGTCGAGAGAGAGAGACAGAGAGAGGAGAGAGGAGAGAGGAGAGAGAGAGAGAGGAGAGAGAAGTGTATGACACAAAATAGGTATTTTTAATAAAATAATTAAAAAAATAACGAATTAACAAAATAAACATAAAATCAAAACCATTAATAAAATAGATAATCCCATATAATTTTTTTATACGAGTTATGTAACTCGTATAAACTTTATACGAGTTACTATCCTCGCTGGCGCGTGCGTCTTACGTGGAGTAACTCGTATAGAACAGATACGAGTTATAACTCGTAACTCGTAAGAATATCTTACGAGTTAGATCTGGTTTTTTAAATCCCTACCAGATCGACGGGAAGAAGACGAGAAGACGAAAACGACGACGAAGATAACGAGACGATGACGAAGA
Source organism: Craterostigma plantagineum (assembly GCA_027422505.1). NCBI lineage: Eukaryota > Viridiplantae > Streptophyta > Magnoliopsida > Lamiales > Linderniaceae > Craterostigma > Craterostigma plantagineum. Next base: position 7,893,785 of record JAPQWV010000015.1, read on the forward strand.
CGAGCATTTTTGTGTTGAGTTTTAAAAAATCGACAGGGGGTGGGTATTTATAGAGACGTAACTCGTATATAATACATATGAGTTACATGAATTATTGCATGAATATGCAATACGCACGTAACTCTTAAGAAGTACCTCAGAGTTACTCGAATTATTGCATGAATTATGGTAATAATTCACGTAACTCGTAAGTATTACATACGAGTTACTCGAATAATTGACTGACACTGCATGGAAATGCAGGTTGGTCGGTAGGGGAGAGCAAAACCGGATATCCGGTTTTTCGATATCCGAAAATCCGGATCGAAAAATCGGATATCCGTATCCGCTCCGGTTTTAATCGGATATCCGATTTATTCTGATATTTATACCGGATATCCGCATCCGGTTTTGAAATTTATTTTTCCTATATTTTTTATTATTTTCTTTTCAAAATCATATTTTTTATTTCTTATCACAATAAAAATATAAAAATTTCTACACAATTCACACAATATGTGAATTTATGATTTAAAATTACATAATAAATAATAAACACAATACCACAAATTCACATTAATTTTTTAACTTCATCTCGATGTTTTTATGTTTTTTATATCTCAATTCTCTAACAAAATTTTATGCAATAATATAACACTATAAATTTAAATATTCTACTTGATGATTTTTTTTTTCCTTTTTGGACCTTCATTTTTCTTTTTGGACTATTTTTTTATTTTTTAAATATAAAACCGGATACCGGATATTCGAATTTTAGACAAACCACTATCCTTATCCGACCCAGTTTATTTTAAAATAAATCGGATCGGATATCCGATCCGGTTTTTAATACCGGATATCTGTTTTTTCGGGTTTTGAAAACCGGATACCCATCGGAATCCGGTTTCCGGATATTTTTGCTCACCCCTATTGGTCGGGCACTAACATAACTCATATAAAATTCATACGAATTATTAATTCGTATAAATAGGATACGAGTTAGCGTAAATTTTTTTATACGAATTATTAGAATGCCATGTCAGGTCAGCGGGCCACCGTGGATTGGTGGCCGTATACAGTTTATACTGTTAGGCCAGCCGCCCACGAGGGCAGCTGTAAAGATAATAATAAAATAATATTATATAATATTATAATATTATTTTTACTTATATAAAGAAAAAAAACTTAAGATAAGAAATGAGCGGCCCATATCAACTGGCGACGCGGCGAATTCATGGCCACCAGTTTCGAGCGGTCCAGAAGAGCTGAAGATATCATTAAATAGGCTGATGATTCTTCAGTTATAATCACCCCAAATGAGAGTCTAGAGCGAGAGAGATCTGAGAGTGAGAGATAAAAGATAATCCACCTTCGGGTGGATAAGGGTGAGAGCGGGTGCAGTTTTACTATGGTAATTGAGGGTGGGTACAAAACATTACCCAGGTGGGTTAGGGGTCTCAGGTTTTGGGTTTAAACACGAGCGTTATTTTGTACGGTGTAATATTCTCAAATATAGTAAAACTATTGTCTCTTCGTGGATGTAGGCGGCATTGGCCAAACCACGTAAAAATCTCGGTGTCATTTCGGCTTTAATTAATATCCCGATAAATTGTCGCGAGGTCCAAATACAACTATCGCTGGCCCGAAATTAAATATTACCGCTCAACCCCAACAAGTGGTATCAGAGCAAGGTCCTCCTGGTATTCTGAGTATGCTCTGTGGTTGCAGCTGTGTCTGATCTTCCACATCAGAAAAGATACCAGAAGGGACATCTATTGGGGGGAGCCAGTGTCAAAGCGAGGTTCAACGAGGTGGTGCCTTGTGCTGAAGAAATGATGGTACAAGATGGTCATCGTTGATGGGATGCTCGGTGTGGGCGGAGCTTGTGCGGTGGTGGAGTTTTGGAGTTATGACAATAGTGCTGTGTTGCTAGCCATCCCTGGGAATTATCTGATCAGTACTATTTGGGCTGAGCTGTTGAATCTGTGCAAGGATAATAGCGACAGATGACAGCAAAGTGCGACAATGTGCTGGTGCGGGAGGTTTCACTCTGTGGCAGAGAAGAGTGAATGATGCTCGTGTGTCAAGGCTGGGGATATAAGCTTTGATGGGAGACAAGGAAAAGTCCGAGTAAATTACGGGAATTTTGGGATCAAGATGTGTCGAAAGAGGAAGAAGTAAGGCCCGTTTACTTCTTACCTCTCTTCCTGATTCGGTTGATAATTTGCTCACAACCATCTGGTACGAGCTAGTGAAGGCAGTGGATGGTGGAGTCAACTCTTTTGGAGAGGAGGCGGCCAAATTATGGTGATAGTCGGGCGTTGGCTATAGAGTCATAGGGGAAGGTGACACGTCAGGGGATTTGGAGACAGCAGCAGGTCCAAATCCAGGTGGCGGGAAGGGCATGTGATGCTACAGTGTGGTGAGCCGGGACAGGTGAGGAGAAATTGTCCGACTTGGAGGAAGAAGGACAAACGGCAAGGAAAATTCCACAACGGATGTAGCACCCAGTTTATCTTAGAGACGTTCTCACAGTCTCTAATGATGGCGTTCGTTCTCTGAAGAAGGATATTAAATTCGGGTTTGCTCCAAGAGAATATTTTGATGCGTTCCGGAAAATGCGAACGGTTCCTTTCGATCTCCATGGGCCGATGGATGTCGTTGTGTTGTTCGATGTGCTGGAACGGGGAAGATCAAAATGGTTGACGGAGCGGTGCACATTTTGGGTGGTGTGACGTCTCAAAGTTGCGTAGAATTTAATATTCTTGAGCCAGTCAGATTCCAGGGCTATGGGGTTTTCATAGCAGGGGGAGTTTTGAAAATCATACATGGCGGAAAAGGTCCTACCAGAGGGAGAGAGTGCAAAGGTTTGTATCGTCTAGAAGTGAGTATGGTATATAATACTCAGACTTTGATGGGTTCACAAAACTCGCCCGCGCGTGGTGGAAAGGAAGACGATGGTGAGAAGGGAAGTCCTGCTGGAGAAGGGGTTACATCGAAGTCCCTCTTCAGAATCGACGGGTAGAGTCGGTTCGACAGCTGTACATAGGATTGGCCGCGGGTGAATCAAGTGGGTAGGACTCGAAAATACTTGATTCGGATATGTGTAGCTGGTACAAGGATGGCCAATGGACGTTCGTGGTATTTACGAATGGGTTACTCTCAGATAGACTCGCTGGGATGAGTGCTTGACGATGCTGAAGGCGATACTCAGGTAGGTGTCGAATGCGGCTGGCGGGGGAGAATTGTTAGGCCAGCCGCCCAAGAGGGCAGCTGTAAAGATAATAAAATAATATTATATAATATTATTTTATTTATATAAAGAAAAAAGAAAAACTTAAGATAAGAAATGAGCGGTCCATATCAACTGGCGACGCGGCGAATTCCTGGCCACCGGTTTCGAGAGGTCCAGAAGAGCTGAAGATATCTATAAATAGGCTGATGATTCTTCAGTTATAATCACCCCAAATGAGAGTGTAGAGCGAGAGAGATCTGAGAGTGAGAGATAAAAGATAATCCACCTTCGGGTGGATAAGGGTGAGAGCGGGTGCAATTTTACTATGTTAATTGAGGGCAGTACAAAAATATTACCCAGGTGGGTAAGGGGTCTCGGGTTTTGGGTTTAAACACGAGCGTTATTTTGTACGGTGTAATATTCTCAAACATAGTAAAACTATTGTCTCTCCGTGGATGTAGGCGGTATTGGCCGAACCACGTAAAAATCTCGGTGTTTTTCTCGGTGTCATTTCGGCTTTAATTAATATCCCGATAAATTGTGGCGGGTCCAAATACAACTATCGCTGGCCCGAAATTAAATACTACCGCTCAACCCCAACATATACGAGTTACTAATTCGTAAAAACACTCTATTTTATTAATGGTTTTGATTTCATAATTATTTTGTTAATGGTTTATTTTATTATTATTTTATTAAAAAAAGCCCACAAAAATATATAGATATATTATATTTGTGCATTTATTACAGGCATAAAATAATGGGTTCAAACTAGCAGTGATTTTTTTCATTTAAACTTATATTAAAAATTTCGTCCTCACAAGTCATATTAAGCGAACTTATGGATTGGCGGGTTTACAGATAAACTCCTAGATGTTGACGTACAATGGACATTTCTAATATAACTCACTGTCAATTTGAACTGGACTATGCCTATGAGACCATCTCCGATCGATAATCGCATTCTCAAACTCAAACGCATTCTCAAACTCAAAATGCAGTAATTCTTCTCCAACCGATCAACTCATTCTCAAACTCAATAGACTATTTTGTAATATTCACTTCCACATTAATTTTTACAAATTTCAATACCACCTACATATTTTACAAAGAAAATAAGTTTTGTGGTCTCAAACAAGCGGCACAAAGAAATAACTCCCAAAGTTGCCTACGGAAAACGATTATCTAATTCATATCACTTTTCTAAAAGAAAAAACGATATAAAAACTCAAATTAGAATAACAATCATCATATATATTGAATCAGATGTTAGTTATTTAAATTAGATGATCATTTCAGTTAAATTTGAATAAGATCATTTAATTTGAATCAGATGTTAGCTACGGTTTTCATTGTGACGATAATAGTCAAGGCAAGGTTTCTAAAATGCAACGACCTAACAACACTCATTTTATACAACATAGTATATATATATATATATAATATAATTATATCTACATATGTACGTACAACTTTTTCTTCTTCAAGCCTACCCTCGTCTAAAGGCAGCTCCCTCCTTGTTTGTATCTACAATCATATTTTCTATTAAAAATAATGATATTTGCCTTTTGTCAAATCTTTTCTGACATCTCAACTTGTCGCAGCCTTCATCTGTCATTTATCAAGTTTTCTCCGACAAAGAGAGAAAAATTCGGGACTACAATGTAAATAAAAAATTTCGATCGCATTCTAACTGAAACAAACGCAAACATGCGTTTTTTCTGGAGAGAGAAATGAAAAATTCCATTTTGAGTTTTATTTTTGGGATCCATTGGAGTAATTTTACTCCATTTTTTTGGATTTGCAGCTCCATTGGAGTTCCTCTGAGTTGAATCTAACCATGGTTGTTCACTACGACCCATGAGATGCTTCTCTTTCTCTAAGATGTGCTTTACTTTACGAACTGAATAGACACATCTATTTCAAAATTAACACAACGTATTGATATCAAGAAATTAACACAACCTATTAATGGCTTTTTAAATAAAATAGAGATTTTTGATTTCAAAATTAATAAAATAGGGTTACTTTTGAAATATTAACAAAATCGGGCAAATCGCGGCTAATAGACACGGCACCGCGGCCATTAGATGCGACGCCACATCTAATGGATGCGATGCTTTACCAGCCCTATTTTATTATTATTTTATTTCTTTTAGATATTTGACGTTTAAGGCACAATACTCCTACTTTAAATGCTCTGAACAAATAGACCAACAAACTCATTTGGGTCCTCTTTAAAACCTCGTGCTCATCGCCTGTTGCTTGCAAATTGATCCCACGAAGAGGTGGACTTCTGGGCAGCTTCTGAAAGCATCCTTTTATATTACAGCACTGCAATAATAACGTTGGGATGAACAATTACAGCAGTAGCAGTAATATCTGCAGTTCTAGCAATAGTATTGGTAATGGTAATAATATTAGTCCATTGTAGAAGACGATTACAAGCCACTGGGCTAACGGTCAGAAATCTAATCATCTAATGAAACGCCTTTGCAGAAGCAATAGCAGCAGAGCATTTTGTTTGTTGTTATATTTTGCTTCTCTGTGTTGAGAGAGGATTTGATTGATTACTCTGTTAATGTAGATTTGAATCATTTGGTTGTGGAATTATATGTTCTTACATGCGATTTTCTATTTTTTTTTTGGTTTCATTTTATGGGGTTTAAATGATGGAATTCTATGAGAGAGACAGAGAGAGAGAGAGAAGTTGAAGACTGGAAGAAGGCTAGCGTTGAGCACGAGGTTTTAAATAGGGACCCAAATGAGGTTACAAATATCTAAAAGAAATAAAAAGTAATAAAATAGGGCTGGTACATCATGGCATCCATTACATGCGACGCCGCGTCTATTAGCCACGATTTGCCCGATTTTGTTAATATTTTCAACAGTAACCCTATTTTATTAATTTTGAAATCAAAAAGCTCTATTTTATTTTAAAAGCCACCTATTAATACCATAAAAAATAATTCCAACCGAATTTCCAACGATATCTAAATGAATAGTCATACATAGAGAGAGTGCTATGCTAAGCATTAAGATGAAAATCAGAAGAAAATACCCTTTCAATTACGTACTAGCAAATGACCAACGACTTGCCACGAAAAAAAAAATGGCACCCACCCATTATTGAATGCCCGACCCGAATCAGTTCCCTAATCTTTGTACACGCGTGCATGGATATTCTCAACCGCTATATCAGCCCGTCACTTTGAAACGGGTCGAAACCCGCCTCATCAAACGGGTTACTTCGGGAACCCGTCGTTTGCGGCCGTACATCTTCAGAAGGATCCGCAAATTCAAACGGGTTTGGAGCAGGCGCGGGCGACCCGCTCGGGGCGGTAACGAGGGGCAGTTCCCATGCCGTAGAGCCTGTGATTTATGAAAACATAATGCGGTTATATATGTCGGGATTTACGAGCCTACAACTCGCCGGAGATCGCCGGGAATGGCCGGAGAAGACGCCGATCGAAGCAAGGATGAACTGAGGTCTGAAAACTGAAGAGAAAGCTGTTGATAATCGCGACAAGCAGCAGCCGTTGGATCAAGAGCGCGCGTAATCGGACGGATCTCATTTGAAGGTCGGAGATTAAATATGGATCATCAGATGAGGCGCCAAAGCCATCAACGGCTGTGATTAGATGAAGATAGATGGAGCGGATCATGGATTTCAGCCCTTAGATCGCAATCGGACGGACAGGAATGAAAGTGACATTCCACTTAAAGAAGTGTCACGCGATTTAACACTTCTTCACGTGAAATGAATGTGCGACGTGGCACGCTGAGGAGCATTCGATCGGATTAAAGGAACGGTGCAGATTAATCGCAGGACATGCTTATTTCATGAATCAGCTCTTATAAATATCAGTTTGCTTAGTTCGACTAGTCATCTTTGAGCGTTCGTATTTTTCTGTAGAGTGAGAATCTGAGTGAGTCACAAACACGAAAGTTGTAGAGGGCACGGCGGTGTACAATTCTCGTGTTGGGATTAATACGAAAGGGCGGTTGATCCGTGGACGTAGGCCAAAGTTCGGCCGAACCACGTTAAATACTGTCTTTACAAAGTGTGTGTGTGTTGCTGTTTTTGGGTTCGATCAAGCTCGCGATTGCTTAGATTGATCCAGAACTTTAGCATACATTGAAAACTCTATCTAAGGGTGCCATTTTCCCAACAATTTATACCTTTTTTTTAGAAAACAAATTTTTTTATTTTATTTTTTTAAATTTTACCAGGTGGAAGTATGGCCAAAGCCAATGCATTGCTATTGCTTTCCTCTATAGCGGATGATGCCTCATCTGCAGTAGTCCCATGACTCATATTCAAGCCCTGCAGAGAAGTGAAAGATCAAACTGACCATTTATTGAGATTTTAGCTTATAATTGGAAGATAGAATGTATAATATTTGGGATAGTTTATACATATATATATAATATATATATATACAGTATTTATTATCAAGAGATCATCAGGGCCCAAGAGAGATGGTGGTGATTCTTGCCTAGGTTCATCTAATGTATCTAGTGCCTGTTTATTAACCTCTTCTTCCACGTAAGTCAGTATTAATCTTTCTGGATTTTCCTTTTTTTTCGGTTTTACGAAATATTGACATTAGTTCAAAAGTTCATCCCCGACCAAGAACTCCAAAAAGAAGAAATAAAAAACCTAAAGGAACGCATAAGACTAACCAAGGCAATGCGAATGGGAACTGTTTTCGGCGCTACTTTTATGTACTCTTCCATCGTTGCTATGAAGGATTGCGGAGGCTGTAAAATGGGGGAAAATAACGTCTCATTAAGAGCATTATGACAGTTTATAAACTCAAACACTTAGCTGATGAGTAGGAAAGAAAGAAGGTGGTAATAAATAATGCGATAATTTCGAGAATTTTGAGATCTTGAAAAATAACATCCAAAATTCTCAGCTTTTACCTCTCTCAACGCTGGGAACTGGAAATTTCTTTGCAAGTTCGAGTCCTTTGCATGCTTCGTAGAACTCAGTCAGACTAGCAGCCTGCAAAAATTTCCCCATAATGCTGTAAAAACATGGCTTTTAACAATATATAACTGCACAGGAAAATATATAGGATTTGAAGAATTTGCCTGTTGTCCAGCTCTTTTATACATATCGAGGGCTTTAACGGCATCGTGTCGTGGCATCTCAAAAAACTTGAGATCAAAAGGAAAAAAAAAAAAACGGATAGAAAATTGTAGAGACGCTCCAAGTCTGATATGTAAACAGTTAAAGAAGGGATTCATTTATTTACGTTGTCAACAAGATCGATTATTCCATCATTTATTGCACAATATAGTTTGAAACTCTCTTTGAGCACGTGAGAACATACATTCTATCATTCTCAAAGGCCAAATAGAATCATATGAAAGCATATGCTTGTTAAGTACAGCAAGGTAGAGGGCAACATACCAAGGCAAGAGCATATTGTATCAGACTATTTCTCGAAGCTGTCCCTTCAGGCTAAAAAACCCATAAATAGTTCGATTTGAGATTTGCATTGAATGGAAAAAGACAATCTTAGCCTTTCAAAGATTCAAGATAATACCCGAGTAACCCGACAACCGACAAGACGATGCATCAGCTGTTGCATGGCAGGCAAACTCTCTAAAAGTTCTCTGTTTCCCAAGTCCCTAGTTCTACTATATGCCTAACTAACCAATAAATTAACTCAGCAAATGCATCGTAACAGAAAAAACGAAAATACGGTATACATCAATAAAAAAATGAAAAAGAAACGACTTTATCTCGCCGTTGTGCACGTCGTGGAAGACGCTCAGCTTCAACGTCGAACTTAAGTGTCCCAAAGCATTCTAACCGCTCTCCAAGAACAGCCCATAAGATCGAACCCATGCAGCACAGTCCCGAGCTGGCAATAATAAAAGATGGCCATTGTTTTTAACTCTTCATTCCTTCACTGAGATATTAACGACTAACAAGGATTGTAAAGAAGGGAATATAGCGAGGATTCACCGTCGACACTTGAGTCATCTTTGAAGCTAGACATTTGCAGGAAACGATTTTTCTGTTGGAAACTCAGAAGCTCTTCCCTAATCGCCGGATCGCCTTCCCTTAGAGCTCGATGGACAACTACCAGCGTTTTCACCTCAACCTTTTCGATGTATAATTAAGGTAATGTAAGAACGGAAAAAAAAAAAAAAAGAAAACAGAGCAATGAATCAAAAACCTCGGTAATTAGAATCACTACCATCCAATTATTCGTGTTCGCCAGTCGCCTTGCGAGCGAGTTCATCAAGTAGGCACCGTCAGCCCGAGGACGGAGCGCTGACGTGGCGACCAGAATTCCTGCAAGAATCATATGAAAGACAATAACATTACTATCTCTGTTTCGTTTTTTTCTGACTTCCAATCAAATCAGCCCATTTCTAAGCATTACAACACTCGAAAACAGTATATCTTAATCCCAAAAAGAGAAAGAAAGCAAATGCTCACTTTTGAGGTGGCTCTCTTTGGGAGGAGACTCCACATGATTCGTAGCCTTGACAATCGCCACATCCAAATCCTACGCTCAAAGCCAAAAACGCCCAAAATGAAAATAAAGACAAACCCTTACTATCAATTTCGCGCAAAAAACTTTCCCGGAACTCGCTAATTCCTATAGCATAATCAGCACTTTCCAACCTAAAAAACGACGTCGGGTCATCATCAGACCTTGTAATCGGAACTGACGTTGGCAATTCCGACGTCAGCGCGGTCTTTGAGAGCGCCGTACGCTTTCCTCCACGTCGTTAGCGTCCCCATTTCAGAGCATAATCATCCACTGTGGATTTTCCTCTATTTTTAGGGAAAAACTTTTCAAGTTTCTGCGATCGATTCCTTCCTAATTATAGCATGTTCCTAACATTATCCCCTGATATTATTTCCTTGAATCAGCATTATCCCTTTATTAGGCCATTAAACTGCATGCAATGCAATGGTTGAGAAAATAACAAAAGGAAAGGGAAAACACAAATATTGTTAAGAGTTTCTATATTTTTGAAGCATAGGCCCAATATCTCAGATTATTCGAGGAGTCAATAATTAATTTAGGCCCATTATCAATTGGAATGTTTTAGGGGTGAGCAAATATATCCCAAAATCGAATTCTGATCCGATATCCGGTTTTCAAAACCCGAAAAAACGGGTATCCGATTTTAGAAACCGGATCGGATATCCGATCCAATTTTTTTAGAATAAACCGGATCGGATACGGATAGTGGTTTGTCTAAAAACCGGATATCTGGTATCCGGTTTTACATTTAAAAAAATAATAAAAAAATTAAAAAAATAGCCCAAAACGAAAAATGAAGGTACAAAATGGGAAAAAATCCTCAAAATAGAATATATATATTATTTTATTATTGTAATAACTTTGTTAGAGAAAAAAAAACATAAAACATCTAGACGCAAGTTAAAAATTAATATGAATTTGTGGTACTGTGTTTATTATTTATTATGTTATTTGGATCATAAAAATTCGCATATTATCTGAAATTACTATGTGTAGAAATTCTTATATGAAAAAATATACTATTTATATTCTGATAAGAATAAAAATATGATATTGAAAAAGAAATTATAAAAAACATAAGAAAAATAAATTTGAAAACTGGATGCGGATATCCGGTTTAAATATCCGAATAAAGCGGATGTCCGATTTCCGGATATCCGATTAAAACCGGACCGGATGCGGATATCATATTTTGATATCCGAAAATCCGGATATCCGAAAGTCGGATATCCGATTGTGCTCATCCCTAGTATGTTTACATATCTAGACTATTATATAAACAGCCTACAGGGATAAAAACTGTAAATTGGTCTGTCAAAATTGACCAATCAAATTTTTTCTACTTTAATTATTAATAAAACAAAAAAAAACCTATTAAATCATAATAACCAACTCATTCTATTTTTATTATATCAATTATTAAAAAAAAAACTTATTAAACCACGTAGCTTTAAAACTCATAATTACCACCTCATTCCATTTTCTAGTATATAACTTATTAAAATCATCCAATAATAATTAATTTTATATTTTTGCACACACATTGGGTGTATTCAATTATTTTTTTGTTTTCAAGCGGTATACGCCCGGTTTGTATCTTTCTATTTTATTAAGGCTCAAAGCCTCGTAGTAACTGTCATGTTATGTCAATTTTAATTTAATAATATAATTATCAGTATACCTTCTTCTATTATGTTATGTATTTTTACTTAAGTTAATATTATCTCTTCCCAACTTAAATACGGTCGTTATTCCTTTTCGTCTGTCAATTTTAATTTAATAATATAATTACCATTATACCCTTTTTTATTATGTATATTTAGGTAACTTGACATTCTCTCTTCCCAACTTAAACACGGTCGTTATTCTTTTTCGTCAAAAAAATAACTCATGATCGTTTGATTCTTAAAAAAGTACTCAATACATATGTTGATTAAACTGCTTTCTCTTTCATAATTATATTAATTGTACACAATAGACCGTGCAAGGGTGACTTGTATCTATATATCCATGCGTGTTTAAAATATTATGATAATGAAAATTTATATTGTTTTAGCTACCAAAGAAGTTGGTGCCCTACTCTTCATATTCTCCGACGGGTAATAATGTGAGCAAGCATGTGAATGATTCATCGTTTTCCCATACATTATAATACCCCCTAATTAAAATAATAAGTCCTATATATACCATGCGATATTAGATCTTATATTATATAATTTAAGGTTGTGCTATTATGCTGAATGTAATAAAATAGGAGGAAGGGTCAGAAAATGCCAGGTGAAGTCTGCATGTCGAGTAAGTGTTTATTATAATTGTACAAAGAAAAAACTCAAATAGTCCCCGTTGTTCACCCCTTGGACAAATTTTTCTATGTTTCGCGTGGACCAATTTAGTTCACAATCAATTTTGAACCAATTTAGCATCTGTTAGTCTGACCGTTAATAAATACTAGTATTGTGGCACACTCTATGTGTGTGCAAAGTTAATACTACTAATTAATAAATAGTTTCAATAAGTAATATACTAAAAATAGAAGTTAATAGTTATTATGAGGTTATGTAAGTACGTGGTTTAATAAGTCTTTTTATTTTTTTAGATGTAAAAAAATATGATTGGTCAATTGAAACAGCCCAATTGACGGTTTATCCTAGCCCCCACCCTTAATATAATAGAATAGATAGTTATATTTATTTTTCTTTTTCTTTATTTTTTATTTATATTTTTAATTTTAACATCTTCTCTCTTTTTGTATTTATTTTTTATTTAATTTATTTTATTTGTCAATGTGTTCTTTTTCTTTTATTTTAATTTAAATTAATTTATTAATTATTAAAATATTTTTTAATCTCTCTTTATTTTTATTTTTTAATGTATTACTATTTTTGTTTTTTTTTGGAAAATTTCCCTTTGTAATGCTAAATTATGATTTTTAAAGGCTGGCCAATCACACGTTGACACGTGTCATTTTCCGCCAAAATCAACGATCATACTAATGGCTGCACGAAATTGGATCGAAATTGACAGCGACTAAATTGGTTTACCGAAACATCGGGACTAAACTGGTCCATGAATTAAACATCTAGGACTACTTTGGGGATTGTTCCAATTGACATCATATAGATGCTATTTGGTGCGGTAAATATTTATTCCTCGTAAGTTGCAATCTGCATAAAAAATAAAAATGTATCAAAGGTTTTTAATGGAAAAATGTCGATCAAATGCCAAGCATCTCTTGAAACTTCACCTTTATTAAAGATTCTTTCTTTTTTATTATGGCAAGAAATTACACATTTCAGGAAAATCCGGGGCCATAAAAATTACATTAATTGGTGTAAAAAGTACAAACACCACTTAAAAGTCTCACCAACCATTTACTACAACATTTCATTTCAGCATAATGTTTATTTGCATGAAAATAGTAATTAAAAAAGATCTCTTTTTCCTTTTTTTTTCCTTTATCTCCTTTTTCCATTTTTATTCAATCAATTATGCGAAAAATGCATGTGCAGGTTCTGAGGAATCTAATATTTGTTGATTGCTGAAGATGATCAGCTTCAATTAGGACCACACCTTTTCTATTTTCTGTTTTAATTATTGAATATATTAGCAAATATTTATTGGTTTATTTTCTGTTTATGTATAGTTGTCCAATCGAATTTGATGGGGCACGATGAATAAAAAAGTGACTTTTTTATTTCTTGGCGATAACGGACTTTATGCTGTCCTGAAATAGCCGTAAATCATATTGGACGTTATATTATTTTATGATTAGTATTATTATTATTATTTTATTATATCCAATAAATAGTAGCAGTAAACTTTTATCACCTTCACCGCTAGAATTCTATTAATACTACATCACTGTTTTGTATCATTATATATTGATAAAGTTGTTAATTTTTAATCTTTTCATAGTAAATAGGGAATGGATTGTGTATCGAAAAAGCACGGTGTGCTAATGAGTTTTGCGTAGCTGAGAAGTAATTTTACCTCCTTTTTTCACTCTTGTATGGCACCTAATAAACTTTGGAGATAAAATTACTCCATTAAAATTCCTGAATGAGTAAAATTATATCCTAAAAACTATTCAAAAGAAATGCGCATAGTTGAAAGATAATCTAAAATGTAAACTATATCCAACGAATAAATTAGTCCATATCAGACAGACGGACTCTTATCTTTTGAAAATGATAATTGTCTTCAAAATGGAGCTCTAACTCAATCTGGCAAAAAACATAAAAAACCGTGGTGAATATATTATTAATAGAAAATAAAAGGGAGTTCTTAAGAGTATAAAAAAACTCAAATCAGTTCCTCCTAAGTAAATTTTTATGTTTAGGTACCTAATAAAATAAAATTTTAGCACATAGGTATCGTTTGACTAAATGAATATCATATTAAAAATTTAGGTACCATAGTTAAACAATTTTGATACATAATGCACTGACAAATGTTATTGTGCTTATGGAGATATAACACAATATATTTGAGAATTAGGTTGATACGTAATATACAAATAAGATATGTAAACAATAATAAAATTGTACTAACAATCAAATGGGTAGCTAAGTGTAAAAACTTTGTTATACTAGATACCTATATATAAAATTTTTTCTTGATAAGTTATGAACCGACAATTTTTTATTTTTTTAATATAAATGCAGCTAATAAATAAATAGTAAATGAGTAAATTCTCTTATGGTGGCTTTTTTAATAAAATAATTATAAAAATATAAACCATTAAGAAAATAATTATGAAATCAAAATCACTAATAAAATACCGATTTTCTTATCCTATTTATACGAGTTACGTAACTCGTATAAATTTTATACGAATTACTTATCCTCGCTGGCGACGAGTATGACGTGGGTAACTCGTATAAACTTTATACGAGTTAGATCTGGTTTTTTTAAAACCCTACAGATCCAACGAAGACGAAGAATCTGCACGGAGCAGGAAGACGAAAAGACGACCTCCTGTTACGTATCCTTGCTGCCACCGCCGCCCCGCAACCCGCCGCCGCCTACAGCCGTCGCCCCGCGACCCGCCGCCACCCTCTTGCTGTCGCCGCTGCCTCGACCCGCCGCCGCCTGCGCCGCCGCCCTGCAACCCCCCGACGCTGCTGCCCATCGCCTCGAACCGCCTTCATAAATATTGGGAGTTTGGTAACAGAATCTTCCCACGTACCGTAAATATTTTCCGTAGCTCTTTTCAGACCATGCCAAGCTTGAATATACGAGATGTCGTAGACATATTTATTTTTCACGAGTTGTTGGACGTCTTTGGGTAGGAATTGCGGATCGATTTTAATGGTTCCAACCAACATATCATCAATAAAATTTCGAGAGATATTACGGTGTGTCACCAGCTCAGTCATATAGCAATTGTGCGGTCCTTCAAATTTTGTAACAGACCAGTAACCTTTTTTTGGCTTGAAGAATGCCCTCAGTCTCCAAGGGCAACCAGCCGTGTGATCACATTGAGTACTCCAACGTGTACTGCTGCTTTCTATAACGTAACACTCGCGTCTAGCAACCCTGATCGAAAAATCTACGGCACGTTGTAAATGTTTCTTAGTTGGAAAAATCATACCTCGACAAAACATAGGGTTATCTCTGTCGTAAAACTCCCCGTAACCACCGTAGTCGTCACCATCAGGAGATGGCATTTGGTATGTCTGGAAAAATTGGACGGACTGAAACAGCATTGGAGCAGTAGAGTCCAGTGGAGTGGTATCATCTGCGCATAGTCGTCGTTGTTCTCGTCGGGCTCGTTGGGATCGGGTAACTCGGACAGTGGATTCTCATCGTCTGCTTCCGAATCACTAACATCAAGTCTTCCTCGGGTTCATGCACGAAATTTGGCACGGATTCTGACACGGATTCCGGCATATTGAATGGAACACCAAGCGTCGGCATCTCCAGAGAAACATTGCTGAACCCTGCCATAACTGAGATAATGTCGGGAAAATCCGGACATGTATAGCTCGAAGAGCCAACTTCAAACGCAGGAAACTCGCCCCGCTCCTCAAAATTCCGACGAGGCTCTTCGTTCAAATCAAAATTTGAGTTTTCAATTATTTCAACAAAAACATCAAAACAATTATTCTCCGATCAGGGTGTATGAAAAATTTTAAATTGTTGTCGTTGGAGATTTGGAGTAGCTGATGAAAGAGGCGGGAATGTTGAAAGTATTCATTTTTCGCATGGACAATCAACGAACAACGACTGCTATCAGCACCCGTAATTTCGAACAACAACATAAACTCAGAAAAATTTGTCTTGCGACGAATTCGCCTATACGCTAACGTACGATCCATCACACCAGTTAGGAAGAAGAGCGTAGGGAATTGAGAAGATAAGCTCTGCAGTAACGCCGTTAAAGTCTCCACTCGTTTCAGACTTGCGCCGTTTTAACGCCGTCGTGTTTGTTCTAATGTTGAAGTTAGGGGTCATTTGGTCAATTTGTCCCACCTACGTGGGGCAGTTCCGTTCTGGTAATCATTCCTGGCAGATTATTCCTCCACGCGCCGGTAGATCACTGTACAACACGCGCTTCTTGATATTGCCAGATGTATTAATGTTTTTTCAAAATCATGGTTTTAAACTTTGAGAATATCTTGATTGTATCAATTTCCTCGGAATCCAAATAATTATTAATAATCTTGCATTATTTTGCACGCACGAGGATTCTGAATTAAAAACATCAGTCCTGGTGCATTTAAAATAACTAGATGTGGCCGCATGCACGTTGTGCGGCTTTTATGTAATCCTAACCCGTTTATATTTCATGAAGCGATTTAGCTCTTGATACCGCAGATCGCCGATATTAAGATGCATGTTCCTTCGTATGGATTTAACATTAATTAGCGTTTGTCCTTATGCTTTATTAACTTTCACTGAAAAACTTGAATGAGGCCTGAAATTTTACTTTTAAAATGGACTAATAGAAAATTATTTTGCAGTGATACATTACTTTTAAAGTCTCCAAATATATGACATGCCTCGTTGCAAAGAGATTTGTTCGATTAAGTATTTAAAGCGGTATAAATGGATGCATTTTTTATGATTGCGTATGCGGGTAGAGGCCATGTAACGTTAAAGAATGGAATTATTCTTCATGGTCTGCAATTGATCAAACATCAACACAGTCATCATTACTTAAGTAAATTGTTTCTTCACATGAAATTCACTAAGAAAGACATCATTTAGCTCGTGTAGAAAATCATTCCTCAAAGTTAATACCACTCTTATCACAAATGATTATGGTTGAAAGTTATGTTCAATAATCACTCTTTTCAAAATGATTATGGGAGAAAGTTATTTCGATACTGAGAAAAGTCGCGTTTATTAGTTTATTAACGATGATTTAACATCTTCAAATCTGTTTAATTTGGACGGAATCTGCATAAAATATCAATCTCAGCTAAATGTTGAATCCAACCACTACGAATACTTTTAAGATTGAAAACCAACCATGTGATCAAATTACTCACAAATATCACAAATGAGAAGAAAACTATTGTAATCCATTTTCCGATTAAAAGATGAAAATCTAGCTAGCTGTGAACGCTTGTGAAGGCAAAAAAAAAAGATCATGAAAATCCCATAAGCTCTTGCTACAAAATCCAACAAGAATCAACCAACTTCAAAACTCCATATGTGAAGTAGATAAACTTTGGTTAGAAAACAAGAAGTCCAATATCACATCTTTTCCACAAATTAAACCACAAGGTTAAAATCATGAATTTCCATTAAAATAACGATATTCCTATCCTACACAGTTAACGCAGAGTATTCCATTATTCTCCTAAAAAATTTACATCAAACCCTCATGGACAAAATGAAAATCACATTAAAAACTGAAATCGCACACATGTTCGTCACTTCCACCAACCAAACCCAAAAACTCCAATCGTGGCCAGTGCCTGAGCTTGTTTCATTTTCAATTTTATATCCAGCAAACAACAGCAACTTGATAGTGGATTGATAGTTGCCCATCCCGCTATATACCATATACTCCATTTGATTTTAAGTAAATCATTTAAGGAAATTGCACGCATATCAAGAAATAAAGTAAAACATTTATTGTAGGCTTAATCAATTGTTTTATCGCATTTAATATTATTATTTTTATTTAGAGTGAGGGGTAAAACTTAAAATTTTCAAGCTATTTTTCTTGAAAATAGTAAAATGACTTGTATTCAGAAACAAAAATGAAGTGTAAAACGATAGGTTTTGAAATCAGAAGGAGCATTATCAAAAAATGATAAATTAAGGGGATTTTACGTAAAAATACCCATTAATATAAAAAATATCAAGTCAGTACCCTGTCAGTATTTTTTATATGTACATGTCAATATACCTTTTTTGCACATTGGTACCTACCCGCCGCAAGGTATATCATATCACACATTTACGTACTATAGATAAACATATTGTGGTACATACTATAGCTAGAAAACGGTACATCATATATAGTCAGCCGCAAGGTACCATATGAAATGTATATAGGTACCATATATGAGTACCATATAAATGCGTGACATGGTACGCAACACACATATAAAAAGGTACGCCAAGACCGAAAAAATGGTATACACAGTCGAACGAGTACTTATATAAAAAATTTCTGACATGGGTATTGACTTGCAAATTTTTTATACAATTGAATGTTTTTTATAGATTCACCATAAATTATTATGTTATTTATAATTATTTATATTTTTAATTGGATATGATATACATATTTGTAGATTATTATAATAAGAAAAAGGTAAGAAGAAAAAAGAAAACAGAATCACGTCAAATATGTGATTTATAATATTATTTATTTCTTTTTTTGTTATATATGATATATATTTGCATTACTTTAACAAAACTAAAAGGAACAAAACAAAAGAGAAAAGAAAACATAATTATGGCAGTTTTTATAGTTACGATATGTTATACATATATATTGCATTATTCTATAGAAAGTGATCTTGGCAACCTTGAAATACAGGTAACACAATTAGTTAAGTGCAATTAATAACCTGCAACCCACGGTAGAAACTGGCCACATTCTCCCTTTTATAGTAGCATAGACATTAATTTCATGTTGCATCTATTTATCTCTTAATAATGATCTCCAAGATAATAAAATACGTTAAGGCTGCAGCGAGTTGACTTAGGCAAAAGAAGATAACTCCAGTTTTAAATATTTTCTTGAATATTTTTTTTTTAATTTCATTATAGCAGCTTTATTACACAAGTTCCAATTCGCCAAGCAGAAAGAGAGTGTTTCAAGACATTTATCTACTTTAGAACTATAATTAACTCCAGTGGCTACTCAAATTATAATTTATGTTTTATTATTCAAACAAACTTTAGGATTTAACAGCCCATGTATTGATAATTTAGTAAAGGTTAAGGGTCAAAAGAAAAATATCATTATTACAGTTCCCATTTGCTATTTTTAGATACACCTTCATCTTCTCTCTCATCCCTCCTCTGCAACGCCATTCTTACAGTCGCAGTTCTTCGCTGTAAATTATTCAGCGTTTGGATTATCGAACGCCGAGCCCTTCAAAACCCTTCACGAGTCTTTCATTTTTCCACAAACTTCGTATGATTTTGGCATAATTTTCGTATTCAACTCTCAAAAGAAAAGAATCACTCTTTGATCTGATCTTTCTCCATAGCTAAAGATACTGAAGAAGATGAAGAGAGATTATTCTTATCACTACACCCCACATGAAAGCGGCGGCGACGGTAGTATGTGGGGCTCCGCCGCCCTAGGGGGTTCTTGCGGCAGCGCCGGAGATGCCGATGCTGAGGAGCTCTTCGCGGCGTTGGGTTACAAGCTCCGATCTTCAGACATGGCCGACGTCGCCCTGAAAATCGAGCAGCTCGATCAAGCCATGGAGCTGCAAGCCGCCGCCGCGGCGGCGGCGGAAGCCAACGTCCATCTCTTCTTGGCTGGAATGTATGATCACCGTCTTAAACCCAGTCCAAGAACGCCTCCTTCAACCCGACCCATTCAGGGATTACGGGTCGGATCTCATCTCCATTCCGGGGAAAGCCGCCGTCCCGCAAAGCCCACCTCAGAAAAAGCTCAAAACCTCCGCCGCCGTCGCCGCCGACCCAGTTCCGACCCGACCCGTCGTCGTCGTCGACTCTCAAGAGAACGGCATACGCCTCGTCCACAGCCTAATGGCCTGCGCCGAGGCCGTACAGATAGAAGACCTAACCCTCGCCGAAGCTCTAGTGAAGAACGTCGGCTTCTTAGCCGTATCTCAGGTCCGCGCAATGAGGAAAGTCGCCACCTACTTCGCCGAAGCCCTAGCGCGGCGAATCTACAAGCTATACCCAAACTCTAAAGATTTCGCCGTCGACGATATGTTAGAGATGCACTTCTACGAATCCTCCCCTTACCTAAAATTCGCCCATTTCACGGCGAACCAAGCCATCCTCGAAGCTTTCGCCGGAAAAAATAGAGTACACGTCATCGACTTCGGTATAAAACAGGGCATGCAGTGGCCGGCGCTGATGCAGGCCTTAGCCCTCCGCCCCGGCGGCCCGCCGTCCTTCCGACTAACCGGAATCGGCCCGCCGTCGCCGGAAAATAAGGACCACCTCCAAGAAGTGGGCTGGAAGCTAGCCCAGCTCGCCGAGACGATCAACATAGAGTTCGAATACAGAGGATTCGTCGCCAATTCCTTGGCCGATTTGAACGAATCCATGTTCGAAATCAGACAAGGAGAAACAGTCTGCGTAAATTCCATCTTCGAACTTCATCGGCTGCTCGCAGCGGGCCCCACCAACGGCGTCGAAAAGGTCTTGGGCGTCGTGAAAGCCCTAAGGCCTGAGATCTTCGCCGTCGTTGAGCAAGAAGCTAGCCACAACGGCGCCGTTTTCTTGGACAGGTTCACCGAGGCTCTGCACTACTACTCCACGGTGTTCGACTCCTTGGAGAGCTCTGCCGACTCCGGCGGCGGCAGCGGCGGCAGCGCCGAGGATGTAGTCAGGGTTATGAGCGAGGTTTACCTGGGAAGGCAGATCTGCAACGTGGTGGCCTGCGAGGGCTCCGACCGGGTCGAGAGGCACGAACCGTTGGACCGGTGGCGGAGCCAGTTCTGCTCGGCCGGGTTTGCGCCGGTTCACATGGGTTCGAATGCTTTTAAGCAGGCGAGCATGCTCTTGGCTTTGTACGCCGGCGGGGATGGGTATAG
Source organism: Craterostigma plantagineum (assembly GCA_027422505.1). Lineage (NCBI taxonomy): Eukaryota > Viridiplantae > Streptophyta > Magnoliopsida > Lamiales > Linderniaceae > Craterostigma > Craterostigma plantagineum. The sequence goes on from JAPQWV010000015.1 coordinate 7,914,733, forward strand.
GGTGGAGGAGAACGGCGGTTGTTTGATGTTGAGTTGGCATACTCGGCCGTTGATTGCCACGTCGGCTTGGAAGATGGGTTAAAAACGGGTCGGGGCGGTTTGAATGGGTTTCTAACCTGCGACAGTGGATACGGATAGGCCTTGACTGAAAGTACGATGGGTGTGGCGAAGTAAAGGGTGTTGGCCCACACTAGTTTTGTGTGCTTGTTTTTTTTAATCTTTACATCTTGAAGTATTCTTATTTTTAAAAAAAGTTCAACTCGGTCGTGGTAAAAAAATTGAATTTTTTTATTTGGGTTTGTGGTAGGGTTTTCAATTTATTTTGCTGCCGTTTTATGGATGGAATCCGGTGATTTTCATGTGATGGTGGGTACCTGGAATTTGGGGAATGTAAATTGATGAATTTATCTGATTGTTGGGATATTTTGATCCCGATAATTTATTTGCCCAAAAAATGACGTAATAAGTAAAATAGACGAAAAATAAATGTTGGACAGTGAATACGAAATTTACGTGGTTCGGTCAGAATGACTTACGTTCACGGGCTGGAGGGTAGAACTTCTATATTATGTGGAGTGATTACAGACACGTCTATTGACGTGATACAAAAGCAGCTACACAACTAGGATACGTACAAAGAAAATGGTCTGAGACGAGAGAGATCTTGCTGTGTGGTGGTGATTTTCCCTTCATCGTACACTGCCTATTTATAGGCAGAGATTGCTTGGATTTGTTATGTGAACAAGAGAAAGAAAATGACAGTTCCTCTCCTTTTGACGAATTTAATCGGTGCCTAACAATTGCCTTTTCTTTCTGTGCTTTTCTTTTTCCAATTACAAGGGGAAGTAGCTCAAGAGCCATATATGTTGAATGGTCAAAGATCATCAGGGTCACATCTAACAAATCTCCACCTCGACCTTGATTTCGAAAAATACTCCACTTTGATTAAAATATCTTTATCTCCTCTGACCTTAGCCCCAATGGGCTAGTTCACCAACTTTAAAACACCAATTAAGTCCTTCTTCATAGACAAATCCGCAAGATTATTCATTGTGTTGATCTTCTTAATAAACACCTTCTTATATGCAATGATATCACGAATAAAATGATATTTCACATCAATATGCTTAGTCCTTTCGTGATACATATGATCTTTAGTCAAATGAATCGCACTTTGACTATCACAGAAAATAGTAATAACTCTCTGATTCTGAGTTAAATCGCTGAATAACCCCGTCAACCATAATGCTTCTTTAATCGCGTCAGTAATTGCCATGTATTCTACTTCAGTAGTAGATAACGCCACTACATGTTGTAGAGTTGCTTTCCAGCTAACTGCACAACCTCCAATAGAAAATTCATAACCAGTAAGAGATCGTCGTTTATCGAGATCACCTGCGTAGTCTGAATCGACAAAGTCAACGAGAGTATCACTGTTTCTGCCAAACTCCAAACAAATGCTTAGAGTACCCTTTAAGTATCTGAGAATCCACTTCACTGCTTGCCAGTATTCTTTTTCTAGGGTAGCCATATACATGCTAACAACACTAACAACCTGTGAAATATCAGGATGTGTACCTATCATTACATACATAATACTTCTGACTGCACTCGAGTAAGGAAATCGTGCCATGTACGCTTCTTCCTCATCTGATGATGGTGAGCAGCGCTTAGCCTAAAATGACTAGCAAGAGGAGTGCTGATTGGTTTGGCATCGTTCATGTCAAATCTCTCCAAAACCTTTCTGAGGTAAATTTCCTGGGTCAGGTATAACTTCTTAGCTGCTCCTAAATCTTTCATCTCAATTCACCGTTCAATAAGTCCTTCAACTGGTGAATTTCTGCAAGACTCTTAGCCGCAATGAGCATGTCATCAACATATACAATAGATAAATGAACGAACGGTCATTTAGCTTCCAGAAGTAAACACAACTATATAATTGCTCCTGGAGAACCATGACCCAACATGAAAGAATCAAACCGTTTATACCACTGTCTTGGAGATTGCTTTAATTCGTATAAGGATTTCTTCAACAAACAAACTTGGTCTTCCTTTCCTTCAACTATGAAGCCTTCAGGTTGCTTCATATAAATCTGTTCATCTAAGTCGCCATGTAAGAACACCGTCTTGACGTCAAGCTGTTCTAACTCCAAATCATACATGGCAATGAATGCAAGTAATACACGAATAGAGCTATGTCTAACGACGGATGAGAATATGTCATTAAAATCAACACCTTGTACCTGACTATAGTCTTCGCGACTAATCGTGCCTTACACCTTGTATCGTTAGAATAAGATAAACCTTATTTCTTCTTGAAGACCTACTTACATCCGACTATTTTCTTTTTCTTCAGCGGCGACACAAGAATCCAGTACCATTCTTGTGCAGAGACTCCATTTTTTCATTCATGACTACCAGCCACTTATCAGAATTAACATCGTTTATTGCCTCCGAATAGGTCGAAGGTTCGCCGCCTCCACCTGTTTCTTGCGCCACTGATAAAGCGTACGAAACTAAATTCATGTACCCCTGTGGTAGTTGAATCTCACGTCTCTTCCTATCTCTGGCTATAGAATATTCCTGCTCGGTGCTTTCATCAACAAGATCTGAATCAGGTTCTGGCTCATCCTCTTGATCTGTTGAACTCGTAGCAGGGTCATCTGAAAAATTTTTGTTGATCTCGGGCTCCACCTCGCTGTGTACACCATCCTTCTTTTCTTGATTAGAAGACTTAGTAGACTCTTTTGAAGGATGTAACATAGAAGATTCGTCAAATATAACATCTCTGCTAATTATGAATTTGGGTGACTTGGGATCAGGATTATGTAGTCTATATCCTTTCACCCCTGAAGCGTAACCGAGAAAAATACACTACTTAGCTCTAGGCTCTAATTTTCCCTCGTTTACGTGCATATAAGCTGGGCATCTAAATATTCTTAAGTTGGAGTAATCATCAGGAGTACCTAATCATACTTCCTCAGGAGTCTTGAAATTGATTGGTGAACACGGTGAACGGTTGACAATATAACATGCTGCGGCAATAGCTTCAGCCCAAAAATTATTTGTCAAACCAGCGTTGGAAATCATACATCGAGCTCTCTCTAATAGCGTTCGGTTCATGCGCTTGGCAACACCATTTGTTGAGGCGTCATTCGAACAGTGTGATGTTGAGCAATTCCTTCGTTTTTTGAAAAACTCGTTGAACTCGCTTTCGCAAAATTCTAAGCCATTATCTGTCCGCAACCGCTTGATCTGTTTTCCTGTCTGCTTTTCAATCAAAGCTTTCGATTGTTTAAATGTTAGGAAAACATCACTTTTCTGTTTAAGAAAATAGACCCAGACTTTCCTAGAAAAATCATTAATGAAAGTCAACATGTATCTTGTACCACCTTTGGACGAAACACGAGAAGGACCCCATACATCAGAATGAATATAGTCCAAATTACCTTTCGTCCTGTGGACAGCTGGCAAATTGAAGCTGACTCGTTTTCGCTTCCCAAAAATACAGTGTTCGCAAAATTCCATTTTACCAGTACTTTGACCGCAAAGTAGGCCCCCTTGCTTAACATCGTCAAGTCTTTTTCTCCCATTTGTCCAAGTCGCATATGCCATAATCTCGTGGTATCAACCTCCGAGGATGTCGAAACTGCAGCGGAACCTGTAACTGTAGTTCCCCGCACAATATATAAATTTCCAGACCTGCAACCTTTCATCATGATAAGGGCACCCCTTTGCAATTTTCAAAACTCCACCTTCACCTGAGAACCTGCACCCTTGAGATTCAAGTGTGCCTAAAGAGACAAGATTTCTCTTTATAACTGGAACATGTCTGCGGTGACCCTTACTTTCTAATTACGATTAGTGGCGTATTTTCGCAACGTAAGTCGCGGAAGACCCGTCTAACGAAAATATTTCCAAAATAAAATATATTACACCTAACGTCATCTACATCGTCATCACTAACACGGGCCGTAGCCTTAAAATATCAAAATATCAAAAACCTAACATCGCTCCACAGGTCGCATCCATGTACAGCCTCGCCCTCAAAAGTTCGTGAAGCACCGCCGTCAGCCCGCCTTAACCGCGGCGCGTATCAGCACCGGGCTCGGTACCTACAACACTTAAAACCCTGAGCTATCGCTCAGTAGGTGAAAATATGCGTGACATGCAACGTGCACTCAACCTTGACTCAACCCCGATACCAACACTTTCATATCTCATATGAAAGTGTTCTCACCTCACCATGCAATGCACGCTCATTCTACTATTAGACCTCGTCTCAACTTAAATGTCATTTCAACTATCGCACCTCAACCACTGGGCCCACAGGCTAGAACTAGGCACTTCGCGCAACCCACTTAAGGAAGGGGTCAAGAGATCAGCTCTTGGGTAGCTCGGGCTCTCTCCCGAGACGTCTACCTGCGCCGACGATGCCTACGCTGGTAGCATTCTCCCTGAGTTAACACTATCAGGTCGCTACTTTCGCCAACCAGACCCTCTCATATCTCATACGAAAGTGGCCTCAACAATAAGTCAGGTGCACTAGTACTACCCTCAAACTCCACAACGAGTCGACGATCGAAACCGGTCACATTTACCCCCAGGCGCCTCGCGCCGACACCGTAAGGTGTCACCGTGCCAACACGGTCAACCTCCCTCACACTGATATATCGTGCACATGCTATGCATTGCAAATAAAATGCAACATTATATAAATTAAGAATATTTTCCTCGAAAAATATTCTAACCCTACCCAGAATTTACTAAAATATTTCCTAAAGTTACCCGAGAATTTATTCAACATGTCTGAAAATCAAATCAAAGTCAACACTTAAAATAAATCCTAACTCGGCGAAATATAATCACCCGAATAAAGACCCGAAAATCCTATTTAGCTTGCTACCCAAAAACCCAAATCCTACTATATGAATTTTTTGTCGAGTTTATGTCCCTTACCCAAAAATTGAACCAAATTGTATGTAAACATGTAAGGCTACCAGAAAATTATGATCTCTTCCTACCCGAAATTCGTCATAGGCTCAGAATCCTACTCCCAAAATTATTATGCTACCCAAAATTTATCTTAATATCAAAATTAATTCATCCACCCATAAACTAATTCCTCTAACGTAGAATTATTCGCATGCCTACCATATTTCATGCTCAATAACATACATACATATTCACACATCAATATCAACACATATTTTAAATCCTAAAATCAGGGTTTTCAAATGCACATAGTATCCGAAGATTACATAAAAGTCACATAAAATTATTCAAACATAGTAACATATATGTTATAACCCAAATTACGTGTTATAGGTGTGATAGATTCACCTACCTTGTCTTCCTTAAGCTGCTTTTAAGTGATTTAGTGGTGTTGATCTTGCCATAGCTTCCTTGCTTAATCTTTTCCTTCGTGTCTTCTCCCTTCGGTTTTCTCTCTTGTTCTTATTTTCTCCATTTCTTTCGTTCTACTTCTCGTTTTTTCTCTTCTCTCACATATTTCTTCTTTGACTAGTAATGATTATTTTTTTGGTCTAAGGAGTATAGGGTGACATGCTACCAACGTGTGTTTCCCTCATTCTTATCCCAACTTGTTGGGTCAAGATATATATACTTATTTGGGCCTCAATCTTTAACCCTTATTTGGACTTTTATTTGGAGTAATACTTTAATACTTTAATACTTATTTATTTATTATATATTTATCTAAGTTGGGCCTTATGCCTTTCATGCGATCAAGTTCCATTTTTGGTCCATTAATTATTTATTTGGACCTTAATATTATTTTTATCTATCTTAATCATCAAGTCTCTTAATTGGACCTAATTCCTTACTTCTTTTGGACCCGAATGATAATTTCATTAATTCGAACATTTACAGCGTTAATTGCATTAAAAATCCCGTATTGAAATTTGCGGGTATTACAATGTCTGACTTCTGTGAGCGTTCGATAATTCCGTCGAACATCTTGATCTGAACTGTACCTTTACCGATAACTTTGCACGGAGTATCATCTCTCATTAAAACATATCCACCATCAATATTTTCATATGTGGAAAAACAATCTCGACTCCGACTTATGTGGTAAGAACAACCCGAATCTAAGATCCATTCATTATCAGACCTAACAATATTTGCAGTTGCTACAAAAATAGTTCCATCGCTCATCAGCAACTACACTAGCTTTAGCGGGTTTATTATATTGCTGATTATATTTTTTATTATTTTTTAATTTGTAACAATCAGCTTTGATGTGACCCTTTTTCTTGCAAAAATTACAGACTTTATTCCTGTACTTGGATTTCGACCTTTCTTTAGATTTGCTACTTTTAGCGTCTCTACCTTCTGGTCTTCCCAGTGCAAACAAACCTTCTGCCTGGCTACCACTTGTTTCTCCCGTTATATACATGTCTATCTGTTCTTTCGATTGTAATGCAATTGACACTAAAAGATGATATCGTATCTTTCACATATATTATAGTGTCACGAAAATGCTTTAAAGACGAGGGAAGCGAACACAACAATATTATGGTCTGATCTTCGTCCGTCACTTTGACTTCTACGTTCGCCAAATCAGTAATGATGGAATCGAATTTATCGAGATGCGAGAGAATAGAAGTACCTACCGTCATTTTCATACTCTATAGCTTCTGCTTTAAATAAAGCCTATTCTCCTTAGTCTTCTTCATGTAGATAGCTTTTAACGCATCCCACATACCCATGGCCGTCGTCTCCGTGGTAACTTCTTGTAAAATCTCGTACGAGAGATTTAATATAATAGCCGATCTGGCTTTCTTGTCCAATTCCTTAAATTTATCGTCTTTCATTTCGGTTGGTTTCTTCTTTGTGCCTTCAAGCGCCACCTCACAACCGTCTTGAATGAGTATGGCCTCCATCTTGACACTCCACATTGCAAAGTAGACGTTTCTGTCGAACTTTCCAATTGACATTTTTGTTATCGTCATGGTGGCTACAAAAAATCGGGTTGCCTCTGATACCAATTTGTTAGGATATTTTGATCCCCGATAATTTATATGTCCTGACGATAATAAATAAAATAGACAAAAAATAAATGTTGGACAGTGAACACGAGATTTACGTGGTTCGGTCAGAATGACCTATGTCCACGGGCCGGAGGGTAGAACTTCTTTTATTATGTAGAGTGATTACAGACACGTACACAGACGTGATACAAAAGCAGCTACACAACTAGGATAAGCTACAAAGAAAATGGTCTGAGACAAGAGAGATCTTGCTGTGCGGTGGTGACTTTTCCCTTCGTCGTACACTGCCTATTTATAGGCAGAGATTGCTTGGATCTGTTATGTGAACAAGAGAAAGAAAAATGCTAGCTCATCTCCTTTGACGAATTTAATCGGCGCCTAACAATTGCCTTTTCTTTGTCTGCTTTTCTCTTTCCAATTCCCATGTGAAGTAGCTCTATTATACATGTTGATATCAGTGGCGGCTTTTTCGTGTACAAAAAGTGATTAAAGCACTTAGGATTAAGCCATTGGCCTCATATTAAACCCTACCTTCAATATAATCTGCTTAGTGAGCTAACTTGAGCCTGAGCCTTATTTTTCTTGTTGAAATTAAACCACTATATTTAGCCATATTTATCCTTTTGGCTTTCTTTTCAACCAATTATCGGATTAGATGAATTATTAATTGCGTAAATTCCACGACCTTGAGATTGATTAACTTGAGAATGCGTCTAGATACTTGTTATTAGTACTCCTATAGTTATAGCTGAAAAAAAAGGAAAAAAATTAAGCCACTATATTTACCAAAAAAAGGGGTCGGAAAAAAGGCAAAGAAAAAAATATAGTCGAAAAAAAGAATGAAGAAAAAAAATCATAAAAAATATGTGACGCTAGTCTGTTTTATCTGTATTGAGAAATAGTCGTGCGATAGTCGTGGGACTTAGCAATTATTATTCATTTGGTTCGACAATTTTAGCCTATTTTTCCAAAATATCCTGCCTAAATCCCTAGCCCCATTACAACCCCAAGAAAGACCTTTTGAGTTGTGCACTTAAGTCGCTATGTGAACGCATGTGATATATTAGCAAGCTTATGGTAATATCGTTTCATAGTGTTGATTTGAGCGTATACACATATTCCCATAAACACTTTGAGCGCATTGAGAGAACCCATGTGAGAGTTGTTGATTTTTGCGCATTTGGGCTTTAATGAAATTGTAGAAAATTGATATGATCGTCTTGTGCTAATTGTTGTGAATAATTGCTATCTCTAGGGCGAAGTAATATATGTCGGTAAACTCTTGTTCAGAATATTCACATTTTCAATCTTTAGTAAATGCTTGAGGACAAGCATTGTCTCAGTGTGGGGAATTTGATAGAATAATAATTTTTACATTTTATTTATCTCCCGTAAACGTGTTATCAGATGTTATTTATCCAAATTAGCTCGAATATCTTACACTTACGCGTATATTTCTTGATTTACAGATATCTGAGGAAAATGGTTCATAACTGAATTTTTGGACAGATCAATAACTGTCTCGACAACAAACAAATACAGAATTACATCAACTTATTTATGCTCTCTTTTTCTAAAGTCAAGAAAAGGCCACACGATGTTTCTATCATTTTTTATCAAGCATGAGCAACTTGACACACAATTATTTAAGGGACCCTCATTTGCCAGTTGTACGTGCTTCATATCATAGTGCATTAGTGCTTTGACAAAGAAAGACTTGGACAACAAAGAAAAGCAGACAAAAGCATCTTTGTGCTGAGCGACATTCAAGCAGACATGTGCCAACCAAGAGTTCTACCTTTGTGGGAAAGGAAAAGAAACGGGAATTCAGCTCCCATGTTTCGAGTGTGAAAGAATAAAAGATTCACGGCACATTTATGAAAAACTGGAGTTGATGTGTTACATACCTGGGAAGATAGACATCTATATATACACACATACACACCTCAGAGTGAGAGAGAGAGAGTGATAGAAGAGCATCGAGAGAGAGCACACAGCTGAAGTTCATAGCAGACCCATCAGGGAAGCAAGCACCTCGTAGCTCTCATCCTCGCTGCCATCGATAGACCCGCAACTCCTGTTCAGACGAGGCAGCTGGGTGTTCGAGTCTTGGAGATCACATCTGGTAATCAACGTTAGTCCGAAGTTAATCGTTGCTTAGAAGAGTATTAATTCTGCCTTCGCCGTTTTCTTTAGCAATTAGAAGAAACCTTGGAATTCCTGAACAGGGTTCTTGACCCATTTTGCTGCAGATCGACAGAGAAAAAAGGGACCTTCGACTGAGACGAAGTAAACCTTGAAGATACGAAGAATTGATTGGGAGATGAAGTTAAGGGCTTGTTTGGGCTGAAAGATGGAGCTGTGAAGCTCAAGGCATATGAATTGCAAGAAGCCATTATCATGTCTTGTTCACTATAAGGCCTTCAACTTCTATTTGAGCCTCACAGAGCTCACCAGGTCTTCTTAGTCTTCTTACTTGACTCAACGTCTTCTTTGGATGCCAAAAAAAAAAACAAGGAAACATTTCAACACAGTTGTCAGAAAAGTAAACTACTCCGAGGAAGATAGACCGTCTCAACACTCAAAATCATCATACCCCTACCATATTGAACGAAGAAGAAACATGTGTAAGAAAATGTTAGACTCTCAAAACTACAAAGTAAGCCAGAATCATCGAATTTGATACACCGCCACTTCCAATAGATGGAAATAAATACAAAACCAAGTGAAAAGCCAAAGAAAACCGCTTTCTAGAGCTCAGCGAATCAAAAACAAAATGCAAGATAAGCATAACACTTCAAACCATCGAAAGGTAAAGAAACTCAAAGTGCCCCTGAAAACGCATCCAATTTGTGAGAACTAAATCTCTTTTCTCTCCGAGAGAAATAGGTATCTTAGTAAGTACACACAGAGAGAACAACCTTGGATATCTATGGGCAAGAACGAACGGTGGCCGGCGAGATCGCCGGAGGAGATGAAGGGGTAGATAAGAGATACCACGAGAGGGAATGGAATGGAGCAGATGGAAAAAAGAGTTATGACGTGGCTGAAATGAAATTGTATGAAAAATCCTCACAGTAGACATTTCTGACCAATGAATGAAATTAACCAACCAATGTACATTTATATTTCCCCGTCTATCCATGTCCCAATTGCATTAATTAAACAAAAAAATGATTGTTATATGAATATCAATTTAATCATATACTAAACAGTAAATTAGACTAGTTTCATTTGAACACTCACGTTCGTGTGCTATAAACGTACACATTTATTAACTATTGAATTATAATGAAATAGTAGGGTAAATATGACAATATAAAGATGCAATGCACTATGTAGTGAGTGATTTTCTTAATTTAATATTATTATTTTTAATTCATTTAATTGACAGACCAAACTACGGTTATACCAATCCCTAACACTTAATTAGAGTATAAATATGTTTATTTGTTTATATCATATGAGCCACATGAAAAAACGATGATTTTATGATTTGTTGCAATATGCAATTGTAAAATTAAAAATAATTACAATTGAAAACTATGATGACACGATTTGACATGTGTCAGCATCTGGTCATATGAGACAAAATGTGACAGAAATTCATCGAGTAATGGGTGGCAGGGAGGTTTAGGCTAGGATATGCAATAAATTCTAGTTATGATGTGTGCTCGTTTGGTTGACATGTTTATATTTAAGAGGGTTTAAATAAGTAAGGGTTTATATAAAACAAATTAATGGTATAAATAAAATGTGTGTTTGGTTAGTGGGTTTAAATAAACGCATGTGAGGGGTGTGTTTATCTAAACCTGTCTGCATGGGTTTAAAGTGGTTATATATAAACCAGATAAACATGCCAACCAAACACAGTAGATATCATAAACACACCTTTAAAATACTTAAACCCTCCAACCGTACAAGCACTATTGTAATTTTGAGACATTTTTCTACTTTATGGTAATTTATCTCTTTTTTTAAGAGCCTCTTGTCCTATTTATGTGATACCGGTGAATTATTGATCCTGTTTGTTTTGTTTTATATTTTATGACAAATTAGTTTTGAAAAAAGAAAAAGGGGCAACTTCAATTAAATCCCCCTTCCCCTATTTTCTTACACATAACTCCTCATTCCATATTATTTATTAGCAAACTCCCTAAATCAACACAATCTTGCGCATAACTCCCCATGGATGATTTTGCCCCTATATTATTGTAGTACCAATATACGTATATTTGTAGTACCTCATGGACGATTTTGCCCCTCTATTAATTTCCACACCATTACCCAACTTGTAGTATCAATATACGTATGTTTGTAGTACCAATGTATAGATGTTCGTGGTACCATTCCGTGAGTCCATTGACGATTTTGCCCCTCTACTAATTTACATACCCTTTTCTTTCCTTACCCAAAACTTGCAGTACCAATATATGTATGTTTGTAGTATGAATATATGAATGTTCGTGGTATCATTCCGTGATCTAGTGCAGTACCATACGTAGGTTACTTGTAGTATCATTTCCGTATGTGATTAACTATCGCAACTCCTACCTTAAAATTGTAGCACCAATATACATATATTTGTAGTACCAATATACAGATGTTCGTGGTACCGTATCGTAAGCTAGTGCGGTACCATGAGTAGGTTACTTGTAGTACCAATATCTATGGCAACGGTCACGGACAAAAAATAATTCAGATGGCGTTGAAAATTTCATACCCAAACTTGAAGTACCAATATACGTATGTTTGTAGTACCAGCGTATCGATGTTCGTAGTACCATTGGTTATGTTTACTACGTACCATTGGTTATGTTTATTACGTACCATTTTACGTGTCTATACGGTACCAAGATGTCCGCGTACGCCGTACCATTGTAAACTATACAGACGTACCATTTATACAGGTTGCCATATTATCTGAACATACGCCGTCTACAAGTTCGGTTGGTGGCGGGACGTTATTTGCATTGTGTGAGTATAAAAGGAGTCATTCTTACTATTGATCAATGAAGCGACGGTGTTTATCGATATATACGTATCCCACCAAAGAAGGTGGTCGGATATCGATTATCGGCATGACTCATAAAGTATCAAGTTTCGACTCACGACATGAATGCTCAAACCGATGATGAAAATTTTTTTCGTGACCCGGACATCCGTGTTCTTCCCGGTCCCCGAAAGACACGGAGGATTCCTTCTCCGGTAGATAGAAGGTCCAACAAGTGCAAAATATGTGAAAAATACTGGCATAATCGTCGTACTTTTAGAGAAGTCGTATCGACGTAGCGTCGTATTTGCTATGTATTTTGTTACTGCTTTTGTTCCAATAACCTTTTTGTTGCTCTTTTGTATGGTAATGATACATTCTTTTGTCCAAATAATGTCCGTAGTTATTCTTTTGTCCAAATGTGTCAATAGGATTTGGCTCGTTCTTTTTGTCTAAATGATGCCAATAAGGTACTGTAATATATGCCAACAGGTAATGTAATATATGCCAATTTGGTACTGTAATATATGCCAACAAGGTACTGTAATATATGCCAATTTGGTACTGTAATATATGCCAACAAGGTACTACAATATATGCCAACAAGGTACTGCAATATATGCCAACAAGGTATCGTAATATATGCCAACAAGATAGTGTAATATATGTGAACAAGGTACTGGGCATATATGCTAACAAAGTATTGTAATATATGCCAACGAGGTACTGCAATATACGTAATAGGGTTATAAAAAGGTACTGTAATATATGCAACAAAGTACTGTAATATATACCGACAAAGTACTGTAATTTATGACAATAAGGTACTATATACATACCATAGAAGGTACAATATCATTTCAGAAATAGGTACCATATAAAGTGAAGTAAGAGTTCGGTAACATGACTTGGGGATATTTCGTCAAAAAATAAGCCTTTCAGAAGATGTTTGATGTCAAAAAAGTAAGAGACAATTTCTGACATTTTTCTGTCACGACTGGACATGAGCTGACATACGAGTGACCTGGGTAATGGGCTGGATTGGGCCGGATTGGGCCGGTTCTACCGGTTCCGGCACTGTTCCGGTTCCGGTCCCCGTTTCGGGACCATTTTCTCGGGACCGAACCAGAACTGCGAAGCAGAACCACGGCCATAAATAAACCGGAACCGGCCCATTATATACATATATATTTTTAATTAGAGACAATTTTTTTAAAAAATATTCCGAAAATTTTATTCCAAAAAAACAAAAAAAGATAAGAAATTACAAAAAAATAAAAAATACTACTTAAAAATTACAAAAAGAAAAAAAAACATAAAAGAAAAAAAACTACCTAAAAATTTCTAAAAGAAAAGAAAATATTCGAAATAAAAAACCATAAAAAAATACAATTTATTCGACTTGGCTATTAATTAAAACTATGTTCGAGGCCTCTTCGTCTTCGTCCGAACTGGAAGAATGGAACTCGACGATGGTGTTCTCCCTTCGGTTCTTCGATTAGACCAAATACCAATCCTTCAATAAGGTTAGCATTGCGAGGGAAGTCGGGGTAAGACTCGCGTGTTCATCGCCCGGATGTAGAGAAGGCGGACTCGGAGGCGACACTAGACGCTTGCACGGCTAAAACGTCTCGAGCGACGGCGGATAGGGTCGGATAAAGAGTCACGTTTGACTTCCACCAGGCCAAAACGTCGAAGTCTTCAGGAGTCTGGAAGTTGTGGCTCAGGTAGAGTTGGATCTCGTTTGTGTTCGACCCCGACGCACGCGTCTTAGTTTTCGTCTTTTGAGCCTTCAATCTTCGTAGAAGTCCCATTGCGCCGCCAAGTCCTTCCGACGATCCGGCTTCGCTCGCTGGTATGGGCTGCCCAACACTATGTCCCTACTCAACTGCATAAACAGAAAAAAATTCTTGGAGAGAATCGTGAATTGACGCATTTTGGTCGTCCACTTTCTTTCCAAGAAATTGAGTGTAATAATCGAAAAAATTATCAAACGTGTCAACACCGCAACTAGGATCGAGTAAGGCAGACAAACCGTGGACTATTGGGATTTTTCCCAATACTTCTTGAACTTCTTCTCCATGTTTTGGATGAAACCACCCAAGAATGGACTACTATGAAATTCCTCGAACTTGTAACACATCGCGAAGAGGTTCGGAATGAACAACGGGGACGTCAGGTAGTGAACTCCGGAAAATTTCTCCTTTGCCTCGTTGAATACTTTAGGTATCGACACAACCAAACCTGCAATATCCCAATTCGTTTCTCGTAAGTCATACTTGGAGTTACTGCCGACTGCGAACTAGTTCCAAAAAGGCGTCAACAAGTCCTTGTAGCGCATGAAAGTGCTGAGGAGGTGGTACAACGAGTTCCACCTAATCGATACTGGCAAAGGGAAATTCTTGTATGTGAGGCCGGCGGTGATCGACACGTGGTGTGTGAATGAAAAGTGCGACAAGTAATAATTAAAACGAATACCTAATTACTATCACCGACATGCGATAGGCAGTTGACCTATCGTTTGTAGCGTAGTAAAGTGAGTAAACGAGTATCGAACACAAGGAATAAATCAAGTACTAGTAGTGACCTATCGACTCGATATTTAGCCTAAACAAAATACGCAGATTGTTTTATGACTCAGCCTAACAAATTACTCCTAAATCAACTAGAAATTCAAAGAACACGTTTAAAAACTGATACGAAGCTTCAGATAATAGAGATGTGCTCGGGAATCGAATCCCGCTAGGTACTATCGGCTAAGGCAACGAAATCGTTCCTACGCGATTCTGACTAAATCGCAGTAATTGTCCTACCCGCTCGCGAGTTTGCTGTCGCCCTAAACGCTCGCGGGGATCTAAGTTTGATGATTACTAATGGCGAGGATCGGGTATTTGCTTTCGCCCTATACCCGAATCCTAACTTCTATGAACGGCCTAAACGTCATTTAGCTGTCGCCCTAAACGTTTTTTCATACGATTACTTTAACACATAGACATATTAAAGCAACGAAACAAATTCATAGAACGATAAATAGTCAAAACACATAGTCACGATAAATATATGTCTTAAGCACGAATAGACCTAGCGTTCATCTAATCCCAAACACAAAGGGAATTAGCCACACATAATAGACGGGAAAACAACGAAAGAAATAAGGAATAAAGGCGAAGAATTCATATTCTTGATATACGGATGATCTGCGATGATAGCGCGGGAGATTCTTCGTTCTTCGTTAAATCGGGCGTGATTTCGTCGATGATCCGTCTATAGCGTTCCGGGACACGATTCTGCGTTCTTCTGTGCTAATTTTCATCTCTAGAGTGATTAGGTTTTATCTCTGACAAGTCGTGTCTCTTTCTGAGTCGAATTCGGGCTTTTATAAGAATTTTCGTGCAGGTCACGGCCTAGGACATGGGCCGTCACGGCCGTGACCACCATCGACTCGACGCGCGTAAGGCCAAGTGCATGGAACGTCACGGCCGTGACCATCATCAGCTTAACACTGTGCCACTTGTCACGGTTTGGAGCACTGCGAGTCACGGCCGTGACCGATGGCAGTGACTTCATCTTCGCGTTCTGTCCTACGTCACGGCCAGACGCATTATGCGTCACGGTGGTGACATGTGGCAGTGTAGAGGTTTTCGCGCCGTTTTGCTTCGTTTTAGCTCCTTTTCGCCCGGAACTCGTCCTGAGCTGCTTCAATAACAAAATGAGCGTAAATATATCGAATCAATGCATAAATTCATTGCTAAAGTTCTATTATACCCCAAATAAATACTACGATAAACGCATTAAAACGCGTTTATCAAACCTCCCCACACTTAAGCATTTGCTTGTCCTCAAGTAAATTATAACTTAGATAAGGCATCAAATCAGTATAACGGCACGATTGTTCGCAATTTATCATCAAATCTAGAAAGCACAACAGGAATCAAGCAAACAATCACGAACATTACACTAATGACTTGCACTTGTCGACCTAAATTCTCTTCGTACTGCTAATCGAGACTCATACCTCACAAGGATTCACTCAATTCACTCAAGTGTATAGGCTAGCATATGATGAGTCGCTCAATTCGTGCACTAGTCCAAACCCTACCATAAACTTGCAAGTTAATCGCATTTCTACTATTCAAAGGGGTAAGTACAAATCTGAGGGTCTTTTCGGGGGAAACGGTCGAATAATCATGAATTGACAAGCATAAATAATGAACACTTAACCTTAGAACTAGGGCACTTAAGCAAAAATTATCAAAGAACATAGCATGATCAAAATGATAGTCACATGCCCCAACATAAGACTCGACATTCTCGCTCTGAAATCCTAGACTTTTCTGCCCGACCCTCTCGACTCAGTTCCCTTTCATTTTCTGCCCTTTCACCTTAGTTACTCTCTACTTTTATGCACTGCCCTTATTCCCCAAAAACAACAAGGTTCGGCTTTTGTCGCTTAGAATACATCGTCACAGCGAATGCCGTGTACCTAAGGATACTTATTACCGAAACCTATATCTTGCCAAAGGATTATTGGCAGGCTTATGCAAGGGATCGGGTCATTTCAGAAAACGGTCAAGTAAGGGACGAGTCATTTCATGAATAGCAGAGAAGAACATCAAATCATACACTGAAACAGTAACTTTCAAGTTCGACTTCTGCTCTATTCTAATCAACTTAGGTTCAAATAAACTCTGGAGGCTTATTCGGGTCAAGAATATTTCATAACATATGAGGTCAACAACGAATAGGCTTAGGCTCAAAGTGGCTAACTAATGGGGTTAGTCATGGTGGGAAAAATCTGGCCCTAGACTTAATTCCTAACGCCCTCGTCATTTCCATACTAACGCACTAAAACAGTTTGACACGCATCAGACAGGCAAGTTCTAGAGAGATATAGACTAGGCACGTCACACCACCAAGAAAAATGAGCATAAGCTCGTCAGGCTCAAACTCTCTCAACGAAACAGGGTTATCAAATGGACATGTTCGCCTCGCTGTAGCTTGGCCAGGTAAAACAGATCGCGGAGGGTGACTGCTCCGTGCGAGTCGCCCCTCGATGTAAGCGAGGTTGTCAGGAGGCGGTGAATGTAGCGCAGTCCTGGGCTTCTCAGCGCAGACGCCTTCGACGTCTTCGCACTGTATGCCGGCTTGCCGGGTCGAGCGATGTCAGCCCAGCAACAATGTCGTCCGCCCGGTTGATCAAAGTAAGTCGCGTAGGGCCGGTGTGGGTGTGGCCGTGGTACTCCAATTGCATGGCACAAGTTGTCGTCCCTCACTATCTGCTCTTCATTGAACGCCCGGAATCTGATCTTGTTATCGCCGTATTCGTCGTAGGAGAACGTGGCAAGGAACTCCAAGGTGAGTTCCTTGTACGCCGGTTCGTCGATGCCGAAGAACGTCCCCCATCCGCTGAGTGAGAGGTATTGGCTGACTTGCTGGTCGATGTGGTGCTTCGCCAGCGTGTCGTGATCGATCTGGTCCATGGAGATGAACTCCATGGCCTTCAGCTTGTTGTACCGGGCCGTCTGATTGTCCTCGGTGAATTGCCCCATGGCTTCGAGCAGTGTCGGTGGGGGCCCGCATCGCCTTTGATGAAGAGAGCGTGAGGTGGGGTCACGCTGAGCGGTGGAGCGGGTTCTACCCATAGTACCTGTAAGAAAAGTGTGAGCTCAAGAAGTAACAAGTAAATGCAAGCAGTTCGACTCGACCAAAATAGCGACAAAAGACACATAATATTCAAGAACACATGGGGAACTCAATGCGGCATTTTGTCGAACATGTAACATGCAACCGAAATCACCCAATCTAAATCCAAAATTGAAAAAGCAAACGTACCCACATAAGTCATAATAGAACTCAAGGCTCGCCAACATCATCAACGTAACAGATGTTACCAACAAATTTCAAAATCCCCAATATGTGAAATTAGGGTTCGTCATAGCAAAGTCCAAAGTAATGAAGGAAAGCAATAAATTAAGCATACCCAACTTGCTATTAGCATGTATATCATCATAAACGAGTAAGGGAAACACCAAATTAGACCCAATTTCGAAAATCCCCAATTTGAAAATTAGGGTTCGTCGCAAATTCAAAAATTTACAGGTCAAAGTAACGAATTAAGCATGCCCATAGTAACTATATCGTGTAATAAGCAAATAAAAGCATATTCATATCCAAGGATTAACGATTTCGACGAAATCACCCAAAATTCGAAAATAAGTAGGGTTGAGAATGGATTCATACCTTGTGTATTTAATTGGAATATAAAGGTGTTTGTGTTCACGCCGGAGGAGACGGCGGCGGCGGTGGTGGTCGGAAGTGGTGGTCGGAGGTGGTGAGGGTGAAGGGAGGGGAAGAAAAATCGCAAGGAAGGAGAAGGGAGAAAAGGGAGAGAATAAGGGAAAAAAAGGGGGTAAGTACCCTTAAATCTGCGGGCGTCACGGCCGTGACGAGTGAGTCACGTGGCCGTGACGCGGGGCAGTGAAGGTCTCTGCCGTTGGTCACGGCCGTGACGTATATGTCATGTCCCGTGACCAAGTCGGGTTTTTTATTATTATTATTATTATTATTATTATTATTATTTATTTTTTTTAAACCCGTAAATGTCACGGCCGTGACTCTTAAGCGTCTGGCCGTGACAGAAGGCAGACGGCTTCTCTGTAGTTGGTCACGGCCGTGACGGCTTAAGCCGTTGGCCGTGACATGAGGCAGTGTGCTACTGGAGCTTGGTCACGGCCGTGACGTCTATGGCTGTTGGCCGTGACGCCATCGTTTTTTTTTGTCAAGGTAATGCCTAAGACAGAAATGAAAGTACCTGGGTTGCCTCCGAAGCGCTTACTTTACCGTCTTTAGCCGGACGTCTTTTCGTTTGCTCAAGTCTGGAAGTCCAGGTATAGCACTTCCTTTTCGCTCGCGTCTTCCTCGCCTGCGTGATAGTGCTTCAACCTATGACCGTTCACCTTGAAGGTACCCTGCTCCATACCTGAAATCTCAACAGTCTCATAAGGAAAAATACGGGTAACAGTGAAAGGTCCTGACCAGCGTGATCTAAGCTTGCCAGGAAAAAGCCTAAGTCGAGAGTTAAAAAGAAGGACTTGATCCCCTTCCTAAAACTCTCGTCTTTGCCTAATTTTTTTATCGTGATAAGCTTTTGAGCGTTCCTTGAACATGCGAGCGTTATCGTAAGCCGATAAACGCCACTCGTCTAACTCGTTAATTTGGAGTTGCCGCTTTCCGCCGGCGTTCCCCAAATCAAGATTCAAGGACTTGATGGCCCAATATGCCTTATGCTCTATTTCTACGGGAAGATGACATGCCTTTTCATAAACTAATCTATATGGTGTAGTGCCTATGGGAGTTTTATATGCAGTCCTATATGCCCACAGTGCGTCGTTTAACTTATTCACCCACTCCCTGCGGTTCCCTTCTATGGTCTTTTCTAGAATGTGTTTCAACTCAAAGTTTACTACCTCGACCTGACCACTAGCTTGGGGGTGATATGGGGTGGATAGGCTATGTCTAACACCGTAACGTTCTAAAGTGCGTGCAAACTGGGTGTTATAGAAATGAATGCCTCTATCGCTAATAATGCATCTAGGTTCCCAAAACGTGAAAACAATGCTCGTAAAAATCTAACGACTACCCTAGCATCGTTTGTGGGTAAGGCTTGCGCCTCGGCCCATTTAGACACATAATCGACAGCGACTAGGATGTACTTATTGTTGTACGAGCTAGGGAATGGACCCATAAAATCTATACCCCATACATCAAAAATTTCACAAACTAAGATGAAGTTCTGGGGCATTTCGTCGCGTTTTGAGAGATTACCTGCGCGCTGACACTGATTACAAGTGTCAACGTACCTTTGGGCGTCCTTGAAGATCGTAGGCCAATAGAATCCGCTCTCCAACACCTTCTGGGCGGTTCTGTTGGCTGCGTAGTGCCCTCCGGTCGGTCCGTTGTGGCAGTGCCTCAGGATCTGCGTCGTTTCTGGGGCAGCAACGCATCGCCGTATCACTTGGTCCGCACATAGCGTGAAAAGATACGGGTCTTCCGAAAAGTAGTACCTCAAATCAGAAAAGAATTTCTTCTTTTGCTGACTGGTGTACTCCTTTGGTAGGACCCTCGCAACAAGATAGTTAGCATAATCTGCAAACCAGGGAGTGCCGTCACTTACCACTTGTATCGAGTACAGATGCTCGTCTGGGAATCGGTCATGTATCGCTCTTTCGTCCTTATTATAGATCACGGACTCCTCTAGTCGAGAGAGGTGATCCGCCGCCAAGTTCTCTGCACCCTTCTTATCGCGGATCTCAATGTCGAACTCTTGTAGGAGTAAGATCCACCTGATCAGCCGGGGCTTGGCATCCGGCTTTGCTAACAGATACTTAAGAGCAGAATGGTCAGTAAAAATAATAACTTTGGAAAGGATCAGATATGACCTGAACTTGTCGAAAGCAAACACGACGGCCAACAACTCTTTTTCGGTGGTCGTGTAATTGGCCTGGGCTGCGTCTAGCGTCTTACTCGCATAGTAGATCGGCCTGAAATGGTTGTCCCTACGCTGTCCTAGCACGGCCCCGACTGCATAGTCACTAGCATCGCACATTAGTTCAAAGGGCAGCCCCCAATCAGGGGCTACCATAATAGGTGCTGCGACTAAACGCTCCTTAAGCAAATTAAAAGCATGCAGACACTCCTCATTAAATTCAAACGGGCATCTTTTTCTAGCAATCTAGACATGGGTCTTGTGATCTTAGAAAAATCTTTAATAAACCTACGATAAAACCCCGCATGTCCTAGAAAACTTCTAATCGACTTCACGTTCGAGGGAACAGGCAATTTTTCTATAGTTTCTAACTTAGCCCGGTCCACTTCAATTACTTTAGAGGAGATTTTGTGACCGAGAACTATACCCTCCCGAACCATGAAGTGGCACTTTTCCCAATTAAGTGCCAAGTTCGTTTCCTCGCATCGTGCGAGTACAAGCTTCAGATTCGATAAACATGCATCAAACGATGAACCGAACATAGAAAAGTCGTCCATAAATACCTCCATTACCTCACCTACCAGTTCGTCAAATATTGCCATCATGCATCGCTGGAAGGTGGCTGGGGCATTGCAGAGACCGAATGGCATCCGTCGGTATGCGAACGTCCCGAACGGGTAAGTGAACGTGGTCTTTTCCTGGTCCTCGGGTGCTATGGGGATCTGTAGATAACCTGACAAACCATCAAAGAAACAGTAAAATGAGTGACCGACTAACTTTTCTAGCATATGATCAATAAATGGTAAGGGAAAGTGATCTTTTCTCGTCGCATCATTCAACTTCCTGTAGTCGATGCAGACACGCCACCCGGTCACCGTCCTCGTTGGAATCAGCTCGTTCTTGTCGTTAGTGACGATCGTCATGCCTCCCTTCTTCGGGACCACTTGGACCGGGCTGACCCACACGCTGTCTGAGATGGGATAGATCATCCCCGTGTCTAGCAATTTGATCACCTCCTTCTTTACCACGTCCTTCATATTGGGGTTGAGGCGCCTTTGGCGTTGAGCGACCGGCTTGAATCGTCCTCCATGAGGATCTTGTGCGTGCAGTAGCTCGGGTTGATACCCCTTATGTCGGATATCTTCCACGCCAAAGCCTTCTTGTGCGCCTTCAACACATCTAAGAGCTGGCCCCTCTGTCCGTCGTCGAGGCTCGACGAGATGATGACTGGCAACCCTCCATTGCTGCCTAGGAACGCGTACTCGATGTGGTCGGGCAGCGGCTTCAATTCCAGGACTGGTGGCTCCTCGACTGAGCTCTTTACCTTGTCCTCTTCGCTGCTCTCGTCGATGGCTATAATCGGCTCGTCGACCTCCTCCCCACACTCGTCGATTGCCATAATCATTCTGGTGTCTTCCTCGCTAAGCACATGTGATAGACCTTGCACAGAAAAGAGAAAGTCGTGCTCAAAAGTGTCTAAGTAGTAACACTTATCGTCATGCTCATTACTTTTTTTCATCGAATCCGCCATACTAAATGTAACTTTTTCTCCATCTACTGTTAACGTCAATGTACCATTCCTAACGTCTATCATGGTTTCTCCTGTGGCCAAGAACGGTCTATCTAATATCAACGGAACATTCTCATCCTCCTCCATGTCTAAAATAACGAAATCAGCAGGAATTACGAACTTATCCACTTTAACTAAAACATCCTCAATAACACCTCGAGGATACTTCAACGATCTATCGGCTAACTGCAGGCTCATCCTAGTGGGTCGTGGCTCACCTAATCCTAGGCATTTAAACATGGAATATGGCATTAAATTAATGCTAGCACCTAGGTCAGCTAACGCACGCTCAACAACTAAATCTCCTATAAGACAGGGAATAGTAAAACTCCCTGGGTTCTTAAGCTTCTTCGGGATTTTGCTCTGGAGTATCACCGAGCACTCTCCTCGTAGGCAAACGGTGGAGACGTGTTCGAGCTTCCTTCTGTTCGTCAGTAGGTCCTTCAAGAACTTGGCGAAGCTGGGCATCTGCATAATAGCTTCAACAAAAGGTAAGTTAATGTGCAATTCTTTACACATACCCATAAATTTACCAAACTGTGCCCCGTTCTTGTCCTTTTTGAGTCGGGCCGGGTACGGGATCTTTGGCTGGTATGGCTTCACCGGTGGCCGCTCGATCTCCTTCGCCTTTTCCTTCTCGGGCTCGACCTTCTCCTTCTCAGCGTCGGCCTTCTCGACATCGTCAACTCTGATCTCCTCCACTTCGGGCTCGTCGTGGCTCTCGAAGTTGGCGCTCTCCTTGGCCTTCTTCTTGGCGGGCACTTCTTGCAGTTTTCGTCCATTCCTCAGCGTCACCGCCTTGCAGTACTCCTTTGGATTCGGCTCGGTGTAGCTTGGAAGCGATCCCTGAGTGCGACCTGCCAACTGTTTCGCCATCTGGCCCACCTGTTGCTCCAGCTTCTTGAGTGAGGCGTCCGTGTTCTGGGCACGCACGTCGTTCGCCTCCATGTACTCCTCCATTTTCGACATTCGGCTTTCGTGGGCTGCAGTGGTGCTGCTGAAATTCGTGAGGAGTGCCTTCATCATGTCCTTCATCTCCCTCATGTCATCGGATCCTCCTGAGGGCGCGTTCTGGTACTGGCGTGGCAGCCCGTTTTGGAATCCGGACGACCTCGGCTGAAATCCCGGCGGTCCTTGCCCCTGTCATTCTGATTCCCATATGCCAGATTGGGGTGCGCACGGGGCTGGTAACTTCGCTGTCCACCTTGGTAATTTCCCATATAGTCTACGTGCTCCAATGATTGCCCAAGTTGGCATTCCGATGTCTCGTGGGCTGCGCCACTGATCCCGCACAAGGGCACGTATGGGGTGTGCTGCGTCGGTGCGGTGGTCGTCACGGCGTTCACGGGCTGAGTCTGCCCGGACTTCGGGAGTAGTGCGCCGATGACTGTCTGCAGCTGAGAGTTCGTCGCAGCGATCTGTTGCTGAAGCGCCTCGAATTTGGCATTTGTGGCCGTCTCCTCGCTCACTCCGAATACTCATGTTGTCTTCATCCTCGTATTGCCCCTCATGAAACTATTCCTCGAGTAATCCTCAATCAGGTTCCAAGCGTCGGTCGCGTTGATCTTCACGAGTCCTCCTCCTGCAGCTCCGTCTAGCATATGGCCAGTCTGGTCGTTGAGCCCCTCGTGGAACCGGTTGATCTGGGCTGCCATCGACATCCCGTGCTGTGGGCATCTCTTCAATAGCGCCTTATATCGTTCCCAAACCTCGTAGAGGTTTTCTGAATCCTTCTGATGAAACAGAGAGATCTCCGTTTTTAGTCTGAGCACCTTCGACAGTGGGAAATAGTGGTTGATGAAGGCGGCTCGCATCTCCTCCCAGGTGGTGATCGACCTGGGCGGCAACATATCTAACAGTCCTTCGCCCTGAACTTGAGCGAGAACGGGAATAGCATCAGCTTGATCGCGTCGCCCGGGACCCCGTTGATTTTGATGGTGTCGGTCACCGTCAGAAACGCCTTCAGATGCGAGTAAGGGTCGTCGTCGGGTTTACCCTCAAACTGGGTTGTCTGGAATATCATCTGAAGCCAAGAGTGCTTCAGCTCAAAGTTGTTGTTCTCGATCGGCGGGATGACAATTTCCGACTCCGTACCGCCTAGCGCGGCATTCTTGAGGAGGTCCTGAAGTGATGGCTCCTCCTCGTGGACGGGCACTCTATGGTCCGCCATGTCTACTTCTGTGTAGGGACTATCTACGGCTGCCTCTACACGTGAGTGTTGGGTTGATTCCTGCGAACTATCCTCTGAATAGCTAACTAAGCGGTCCTGAGAGCTAGTGGAAGCTCCTTCGGTGTCGTACTTGAGTCTCCTTCGTAACTTCCGCTCGAAATCGGGGTCTGCGTCAATGATGGGTCCCGATGGATGGCTCCGGGTCATTCACCGCTGAGTGGTACCTTCAATGAGTGAAAACGAAAATTAGCAAAGAAGTAAACAACTACGTCGAAATTAATACGAGACTAATAATCACGTAGGAAAACAACTAACGAAATTAAAACTAATAACGCAGATAGTAAAGAAAAAGAAAACGTCAAATAAAAGTGGCTAAATTACCGAACTACAGTGTTCCTAATATCAATCTATTCCCCGGCAACGGCGCCAAAAACTTGATCGACACGTGGTGTGTGAATGAAAAGTGCGACAAGTAATAATTAAAACGAATACCAAATTACTATCACCGACGTGCGATAGGCAGTGGACCTATCGTTTGTAGCGTAGTAAAGTGAGTAAACGAGTATCGAATACAAGGAATAAATCAAGTACTAGTAGTGACCTATCGACTCGATATTTAGCCTAACAAAATACGCAGATTGTTTTATGACTCAGCCTAACAGATTACTCCTAAATCAATAGAAATTCAAAGAACACGTTTAAAAACTGATACGAAGCTTCAGATAATAGAGATGTGCTCGGGAATCGAATCCTGCTAGGTACTATCGGCTAAGGCAACGAAATCGTTCCTACGTGATTCTGACTAAATCGCAGTAATTGTCCTACCCGCTCGCGAGTTTGCTGTCGCCCTAAATGCTCGCGGGGATCTAAGTTTGATAATTACTAATGGCGAGGATCGGGTATTTGCTTTCGTCCTATACCCGAATCCTAACTTCTATGAACGGCCTAAACGTTATTTAGCTGTCGCCCTAAACGTTTTTCCATACGATTACTTTAACACATAGACATTAAAGCAACGAAACAAATTCATAGAACGATAAATAGTCAAAACACATAGTCACGATAAACATATGTCTTAAGCACGAATAGACCTAGCGTTCATCTAATCCCAAACACAAAGGGGAATTAGCCACGCATAATAGACGGGAAAACAACGAAAGAAATAAGGAATAAAGGCGAAGAATTCATATTCTTGATATACGGATGATCTGCGATGATAGCGCGGGAGATTCTTCGTTCTTCGTTAAATCGGGCGTGATTTCGTCGATGATCCGTCTATAGCGCTCCGGGACACGATTCTGCGTTCTTCTGTGCTAATTTTCGTCTCTAGAGTAATTAGGTTTTATCTCTGACAAGTCGTGTCTCTTTCTGAGTCGAATTCGGGCTTTTATAAGAATTTTCGTGCAGGTCACGGCCTGGGACATGGGCCGTCACGGCCGTGACCACCATCGACTCGACGCGCGTAAGTTTCTGTCATAGGTCACGGCCAAGTGCATGGAACGTCACGGCCGTGACCATCATCAGCTTAACTCTCTGCCGCTTGTCATGGTTTGGAGAGTCACGGCCGTGAACGATGGCAGTGACTTCGTCTTCGCGTTCTGTCCTACGTCACGGCCAGACGCATTATGCGTCACGGCCGTGACATGTGGCAGTGTAGAGGTTTTCGCGCCGTTTTGCTTCGTTTTAGCTCCTTTTCGCCCGGAACTCGTCCTGAGCTCCTTCAATAACAAAATGAGCGTAAATATATCGAATCAATGCATAAATTCATTGCTAAAGTTCTATTATACCCCAAATAAATACTACGATAAACGCATTAAAACGCGTTTATCAGGCGGCAAGGACGGTTTGCTTCCACGATATTCCGTAGCGGCGTTCACGAAGTAACTTACCTATCACCTTGAATTTATCGACAATATCTCCCAAGATTTCATCAAAAGCGCATTGCACACACAAGTTAATTATGTGGCAAGCGCACCTAACATGAAGTAGTCGGTCGTCTAAGGGTAACCTAAGATGTTTACAAAGGATCTCTATCGCTTAAGTGTTCGAACTAGCGTTATCTAAGGTGATAGACATAATCTTATCTTGAATACCATATTTGTTAACGACATTCATTACATAGTTCGATATCGTAGTGGCGCTATGTTGCGAAACTAGGGGATCTAGGGAAAGAATATATTTTTGCATAGTACATGTTTCATCTATCCAATGGGCGCTCACCACTAAATAAGATTGCGACGTTACGTTAGTCCAAATATCGGTAGTCAAACTAATCCTACATGATATGTTGGCTAAATGACTAATTTCAGCTAGACTGGTATTCTTTAAAACATTATAAGACATATTTCTTAAGGGTTTTACGGGTGACGTTATGGAATCCGGGTTGTATCGTACTCGTGAATTCGATAAACCCATCACTTTTCGCAATACAAAAGGGTTCTTTGCACATTACTACAAATTTAACTAACGCTTTCCTAGA
The DNA here is from genome assembly GCA_027422505.1 of Craterostigma plantagineum. NCBI lineage: Eukaryota > Viridiplantae > Streptophyta > Magnoliopsida > Lamiales > Linderniaceae > Craterostigma > Craterostigma plantagineum. The sequence goes on from JAPQWV010000015.1 coordinate 7,941,446, forward strand.
AATTTCCCTAGTAATAACAAAATTCCTACCCGTACTTACGTTTATTTGTTGTTGTCTAGGTTGGTTTCCTACTGGCTCTAGATCGTCCCCGAAATTATGTGCCCTCTGAAGGTGATTTTCATCGAGCCCATCCCACCTTGATTCGGGCCGGTCTTAATTGTGTAGGGATGACGACACATTTTACAATAAGCGGTACCTACGGCGGGATTATTTTTATCCATTTCTAAGTCGAAAAATTCCATACCTTAGACCATCGATAACACGGTTGTTGCTTCCTTCTTGTAGTCGCCGTAGAAGCTTGACTCGGTCCTTCGTCTTTCGCCGCTGTCGGCTCCGGTACGTCGGTCTCCTCGTCGGTGTCGGCATTTCCCCTAAACGTATCGGCGTGACCTAAAATCATAGAAACATCTTCGTCGCCCGGGTTAGGATTTCTCGATGACGACGCCTTTAGTATTTTTATAATATAAAAAATAATAATTATAATTTTTTGTAATAATAAGTGAGTGTGTGTAGTAGTGTACATAAAATAATTATTATTGCTAATAATATTAAATATAATAATGTTGATGATTTTAGAGAGTTTATTGAGAGAGAGAGAGAGGGGGAGAGATTTGGATGTAATTGTGAGTTAAAATGGTTAAAAAATGAGGTGGTATTTATAGATTTTTCGTTTGCGGGTAAAATGATAATTTTTCAGGTTTTTCGAATTTAAAAAAAATGAAAGAGACCTTGGCCCAATGGCTATACACCGGAACCGTGGGTCAAAACCGGGAACCGGAACCGGTAATCCACGGTTCTTGGTCCCCGGAACCGGCCCAGCCCATTTTAAATGGGCAGGTTACCGGTTCCGGTTCTGGACCGGTTTCGTGGGTCAGTTTTGGGCCGGGTCCGGGTTGGCCCGGCCCATTATCTAGGTCTATTACGAGGTAATAAATCGGGAAAATAGGGCTCCTCTGACATGTCGGTGCCTTTCAGAAGATGTTTGATGTCATTTGTAATTTTGGGTACTACAACCGTGTCTGAGAAGGTACGCTTAAAACAAAAAAACAGATATCCCTACAAAGTTAAGAAAGGCATGGCGTCCCTTAAATATGTGATACGCCATACTAGGGTTAGTATTCGAGGCCTATGAATTATTTTTTCATCGGGAAGCACCTAAAACACTATTATAGAGTATTTGTTACCTTTTATATCAAATTAGGTTCATAAGCCTTACACGCATAAATTAAACCTTCAAACTCCAAGATTCACTAGAATATAAGGATAGAAGCAAGAACATCTTACAACATATTTTGAAAATTCTGGTGAGTCCTAAATGTGCGAATTTTTTTCTTTTTTAATCATTTTATTATTGTTAGGTCCGGTCAAAATCACGCAGCCCTACGCGCTTTGCTTAGGAATATATTTATTTTCGATGGTATAACAAATGGTACGGTATACTTGCAGATTAGTGTATAATATATATATATATATATATATATATACACACATAATGATACGGTAAACCTGCATATTATGGTACTATATATGTAAAAAATAAGGTACGTTACTATAAAGATAAGGTACTTCATATATTCTGAATATGGTACGCTATATATATACATAATGGTACGGTAAACTTGCACATTATGGTACTATGTATGTAAAAGATAAGGTATGCTAATATAAAAGATAGGTACTTCATATATTCTAGGTATGGTACGCTACATATATACATAATGGTACGGTAAACTTGCAGATTATGATACTATATATGTATACATAATGGTACGTTAATATAAAAAGATATATGGTACTTCATAAAATACGGACGAAGTCTTATAGAACTACACAACAAACATAAAAGACAAAGTCTCCAAACAGTCTCACAACCAAGTAAAATAACTTAACGAAGTAGATCTAGCATACAATTGTGCTTGTCACGTAAAGTGCGAGCAGCCATAGAACCATAATGACTTCTTTGCCATATTTATTGAACTCTGGGGTGTCGACCACGTATTCCTCTATGGTTAATGAGGCATGCACCCCACAGTCTACGATTGGGGCCGGATCCACGGTCTTTTTACATAGATACTCATACTTCCGAGCCCAATAATTCGTCAGAAAATGAGTCTGCACAATATAAAAACGACATTAACGCAGAACTGCAACACAATCGACAGAATATGCCCAATGTTAAAACTTATGAATGCTCTAGCGGCTCAGGCCATCTTATGCTCTACCCGTCAATTTGCTTATGGTAGATTGAAAAAGATCAGGATGGCACCTGGAAGAAAGATCAGATCTGTTCCGCGGAGGCATTTCTGCAAAAAAAAGAAAAACTGTTAGCGAGTAATGAAGAAGCAGTACCATTTTAGTCACTCACGGGGTACCAATTTGACCAAACAGATGGTACCAAATACAATATCATGTAGTACCAAAACAAATTGATCCCATTTCAAAAAAAAACCCAAATCGACCCATTCGAAAAAACCCAAATCGACCACAGTAAATTAAACCATTCGAAAAAACTCAAATCGACCACAACAAATTGACCCATTCGAAAAAACACGAACAAATCGACCACAATAAATTGAACCATTCGAAAAAAATCCAAATCGAACAACAAATCGATTCATTCGACATTAACCGAAAATGCTTAAACCCAAAGAATAACGGCAAAAGCAAACTAGATACAAGCCTATTGATTCTCCACAGATTTCACAAGCAAGCTTCTTATGCACGAAGAGCGGACTTACATTTTTCTTTTCGAAGCAAAATCGTCTAAATTTCATAAGGTAAATACCACAAAGCTCAAAGGAAGCGAAAACCCACCAAGACGATGAATCTGAAATAAAACAACGATGGGTCGATTTGGGGAAGAAGGTCGCGCTATTTGGGCGAGTTGAGGGTGTATGATTTTTTTTTTATGAACCTACGCTGAAATAAGAACCCCAGGTAAAGTTGTAATAAGCCAGTTCTATAAGGGTAAATCGTCAGTTAGGTACCTATCAGTAAAATAAAATTGAAGTACGTACCTAGGTTAAAAATAAGTCTAACAGGGGACTGATTTGTTTTTTTATTCCCGTAAGTATTTAAGTGCTTAAACCCCATAATAAATTAGTTCTTTAATAGAAAATTAGCGGAATAAACAAACAGTAGGGCGTTTGAGTCTAACTTGTCCAAATTAGTCGGGGGCGATGGACTTAACAGCAAATGCATCCCATGCGTTCCGTTGATCGAATTTATGCATTATTGTTTGTAATATAAATAAATAACTTTTCCTTTTTATCTTTCTATTTTATCAAGAGAGAGAGGCTTGCAGTGCAGTAATTGCTCCAAATTGATCATAAAATTACCATTCCACCCTGATTTTAAATTTATCATTATTACATCCTCTAAAATTATTTTTTATATTCTTAAAAATATTATAAAATTAAATTTAACATTACAGTTTCGCCTATTAAAATCTAAAAAAATAAATTAATATTTTATATTTATATAGTCACAAACATCGGCGTGCAAAAATACTAGTGTTTAATTAAGCCTGCGATTTTTTATTTTATTTTTTAAGTTTCGTTTCCTGTGAGTTCGAAAACAAGGAAGTGAACCACATTTGTGAAGTTTTCGGAGTGGGTCCCACTTGGACTTGGTTCATATTGAAGGTGGGTCCCACACAACTTTGATATTTTGTCCAAGGCCCAATCATTAGTTTTGGGCACACCAAACATTAAAATCTCTTTCGGAAAATTCTCGCCACCGTGTCCGCTTAATGCGCCTAAAGGTTTAACCTTTGTCCCCCTCGTGTGCATCATTAAGTTTTGTTGTAATTATATCATAATTATTAATACTATATTTATTATGCTTGTATAAACATAGAAAGAATTCCTTTTACTCAATAAAGTTACTACAACGGTTCTTTATTAATGAGCCAAATTACCAATATCTTATTTAGCCACCATTCGAATTGAGCTACATTCAGATGATCATTTGATAGTATTCATTACATGTATGGCATTTTTGTTATATTGTATATTTTTCCATTTGGGGCAGACAATGCACTAAACCCTAATGCGACAAAAACAACAATCATATCTTAGGGTAGAAAATGTAGTGCTTCTGGGATTATACGTCTCTTTCCACTAAAGATTCATCCAACAACTTGCAATATTGTTTTTAAGCATAAGTATTATAGTTTTAACATCGTTTGGATTGGATGACTCATTACTTACAATTCGAGGTTTGTATTAAGTTAAGATATTGTCTTTATGGAATGATAGTTATGCGTGAAATTGCACTATTTAGACTACGTAAACATGCGAGTTTATTAGTTTTTGCGTTTATATGTTTGCCATATGCAAGTCAAATAATAATCTTAACAAGGTAATCATATATATGACATAGATATATATATATATATATATATATATATATTATCTATTATGAGTCATCATGATATGATATGGCTGCTCTAATGTGATCTCCAGTTTCTTTCAACAAGAAGCTTGTCAGAAGATATTTCGTCATAAAGCGTGCCAAGAGAACAATCCATATGATATAATCTTCCCCATGCCTCCTAATCATATTTTTTGTTGCATACATATTATTTTTAGTGATAGCGTGTGTACAATTTATATTTATATGTGTATATATATAATATATATTCAAAGTTCAAGTAGTAAAATTAAATAATTATATGATGTGTAAGAGACATAGTAAAGCATCGATTCCACAAATCGTTTTGTGTAAAGAAATGAAGTTATGACAATACAAATTAGTAATTCCCATTTATTTCCATTCAATAGTAACTGAAATAGAGGAAGTAAAAAGAAATCATTAATGTCAGCTAGTTGAACATTGTTGCATAAAACCTGGACATACATTAATAGCTTCGGATTAATTACGGATATATAGTCATAGTAGGCATAGGCTTAGCTCAATATATTCGGTTTAATTTGCATAACTCATGTTTAGAACTTACGACCGTTGGAATACTCCGCAAACAAAATCAACGCTCCCAAGTTAACAGATATAATCTAATTAAACCATATTAATTGGAAAAAGAAGTAATTGTATTTGGGTAATAATTAAGTCGACGAGACTATTCACCCAATTAAGACTTTGACCTCCAATTTCCGGGCAGGGATTGCTTATAAGTGGCAATATTAAATTAGTGTTTTTCACTAATTCTAGTTGAAGTACGAATTAGTTCATTATTAATCCCATCTTATATCTCTAGATATATCAATCTTCATAGTCCTTTTACCCCGTCCAACGCTTCAAAATTCAAAACGACTCACAAAAGTAATTTCATAGGCAATTACTGAGTCAACGTTTTCTATTAAATGGTCTATTTGCACTATATATATTGAACGTGGTATTGATGATTGCTAGTCAAAGTAAGATAATAGTAAGATATTGTATTTTTATTTGACCAGCTTACTCTTTACGCAAAATTTCCTCGGTCATGACTAATTAATTGTATAGTATAGTTGGTTATCATTAATATAGATACACATTCTTACATAAGGAGTTCCAAGGGTCGTTCGTTCTACCTAGGACTTAAGTTTTCGGTTACAAACATATAAATGATTATTCACCAAGAAACACACACTAGAAAGAAACACGAACACCAAGACAAAAAAAAAACACAAGAAATCGTAAAATATAATAATAGGGTCTAAGATTTATGTTCTTTTCCCAATCATTTCAACAGCTGACCTTTAACCCGACAACTCGGGCACGAACAAAGGGACCCTTGTTGGCCTTTTGTCACATACCCAATAATATATTTTATCTTTAATTTTCGAGGAATAGTCAATTAAATTGAACCCATCTTCCAAGAAAACAATTTCAGACGCCACGTTTCATTCATCCGACGACCAACGGTCTGAGATTTTCACAACTAGCTAGCCCTAAACCAAACCGTGGCCTGGCCCCCAAGTAAAAAACGTACGAAAGTCTTGCAATTTCTTCGATTTAATTAATGGATTTAATTAATTAATTCTACACTCCTCTATTTATTCAACAACCTCCACTTCTTATTGTTAGACCTTTCACCACTCGACATTGTCTATTGCCTGTCTCCTTTTTCCTCTTTTCTCTCATCTCATCTATGTGAAATATATTACACGTTTATATTCTTATATAGAGAAGAAATATATCGAAGATTTTCTTTGCAGCTTTGAGATCATCACATGGAGTTCTTTCGCGACAGTTCTAGTACTTGTCTTGAGCTAACCATAGCCATCCCAGGCTTGTCTTCTTCTTCGGCTTCTCTTCCCTCTTATGGTATGAAACTAAGTTTCTGCGACCTTTTAATTCTGTGTGTGTTTTTGAGGAGAAAATTTATGAATTTAGGAAATCTCTCTACAATCAAAAGAAATAGAGAGAGAGAGAGAGAAGAAGATTAGGGTTTGCTAGGTTTTAGCTTTTTTTTGATCTCTAGTTATTTCATCCTTCATCAGTTACCAGTTATTGTGATGTATTCATATATATATATATATATATATATATATATATATATAATATCATATGTATTAGGGACGAAAGATTTGGACATAAACCTGCAAGTGCCATCGCCAAGGACAGAATGGGAAGAATGCGTTGATTTAGATGATGAAAGCTCGAATCTAATATTAGGCTCGACGGCGAGGAAGAAGCTTCGTCTTACCAAAGAACAATCTCGTATTCTTGAAGAAAGTTTCAGACATAATCACACCCTAAACCCAGTGAGATGACAGGCTCATAAATAAAGAAATTTATCATTATTAATTAGTTTTTTTTTTCATGAACATTTAATGCTTTGGACATGCAGAAACAAAAAGAGGCCTTGGCTCAGCATTTAAAACTAAAGCAAAGGCAAGTGGAAGTGTGGTTTCAGAACCGAAGAGCAAGGTACACAAACATATAAATATATATATATATATATATATAATATGTTAAACTCGATTTTATTTCTTTTTTAGATTTTAGGTACGATGTTCATAGAACCAATAATGCGTTTGTGTGATACATAAATATATATATGTATATATATATATATATATATATTTGCTATGGTGCTCACCTACCGTGAGCAACCACCGTGAGCACCATAAGCAAATCTCTCATTTTTTTGCGGTTTTTCGATTCTCAACGGCGCCAACACCTCCGTAGGCCCTCTCATATCCATTGCTAACCTAAATCACCATCTCCAACACGTTATATATATATGGGTGTGTCTATGTCTGGGCATCACCAATATCAGTTCATATAGTTATATTTCTCATATGGTCAGAAATAATGAAGTCATTAATTGAATATACATGCATGGTCAAACTAGTTTAAGGATAATAAACTTCTTACATGCTCAAATTAATTTGACAACAGAAAAATAAGACAATAAAGGAGCAACCTAGTTGTAACGTCAGGCAATATTAAATGACCAAGAAACCATTCACATTTAATGACCATGCATTAGTTAACATTGTGCTTTCTCTTTACGTCAATTCAATAAATGAAGTTTTACCAACGTCGTCGTCTTCGGGATTCTATAATTGCATTAATTCTTCCGCGACTATATCTTCAATAAATAACATTCATGGTTGGTATGCGTTTTATAATTTTTAATCATTAATATTACCACTTTCTTTTTGTAGGAACAAGCTTAAGCAAACGGAAATGGAGTGTGCATACTTGAGAAGATGGTATGGATCCTTGACAGAACAAAACAAGAAATTGCAGAAAGAGGTCGATGAATTGAGGGCCATGAATATGGGGCCCACGGCCCACGGACCCAGCCCGCGGGCCGGCTCGATGAGGCTCACCATGTGTCCACGGTGCGAGCGCGTAGCAGCCGCCGGGCTCGAGGAGGTGGACGGCTAATGAGCAGCAGTTTACTCGGTCTTAGGCAATTGTAACCTTGAGAAATTTCTTTCTTTTTTTAAGTTATGTGGTTCTTAGAATTTGATTTGGCCCTTGACTTGACATGGCATGGCAAAGCTTTGAATTTTTGGGTCTTTGTCTAAGATTGCTAGGAAAGATAAGTGTATGCTATGCTTTAAAAATATTTAATAGTTCTTGTATAGTTTTATTACGAGTTGGTAAAGTATGTTGGCAATAACAAGTCTTGGCTTATAAAATGAACCGAGCTCTAAAGATTCAACGTCGTGTATGGAGAATATTAATGAAAAAAAATCTCTAAATGAAACACAACTTGTAATTTTTAAAGTTTTATGAAAAATGCTACGTTTTTATATTTAATTTTGGATGGAACTCAAGCTTAGAGAATTAGTCGAGCTCTAGTCTAATTGAGAAATGGGTCAAAGGCTTATTGGGCCGTATAACGAGGCCCAATTAATTAACGAATAGTCCGAACGAAATAATATGATACACACACAATTAACAACAAAATTATTAGATATCGTAATTGAACAAGGGTTTGACAACATCATTGTCGGTCGATTTGAGATTAATTGTGATCGATCTATTGATCTTATATCTTATAGTATTTCTTCCTTTCTTAATTTTTTTCTTCTTTTTGTGATCCCTTTTATCGTTTGCCTTATATTTATTATACAAACGAATAACAATGAAACCGAGTAGGGTAACTCTTAACATGGATGAGCCCATGATGTGCTTTAATATATGTCCTTGTCTTCATCTAAAGTGTCGAGATATCAACATGGGGACCAAGCATTAGTTAGTTCCAACCTACCCTATAATTGCCGTATTCAAAATTCTTTTTCTTCAACATTCATGAATATTCCTTATTTTTTTTGTTCGAGAGGTATCAATACGCAATGTCGCTGTATTTATCTCCAGAGTGTGAGAAGTTTTCTCATTTTGATTCACCTCAAAATGTCAGTAAATGATTATATTTGAATGGCTTCGAATTGTAGAAGATGAGACATGTACATATATATATATATATGTATATATATTCTATGAAATCAACTACTTCCTCATTTTAGAAAGACAAAAAACAAGGATGAAAGAAACTCCTTAAATTGTCTCCACTCTACCATATACTCCAACACCATTCATATCAACTTCCAATAACAAAATACAAAAAAAACTATGGCTTCAACGCTTCAATATCAAAAGCTTCCCCAAACCCTAATCTTCATCTTCACAACCACTAATCTCTTAACTGCCACGTCATCGCAAATGGAGTGTCCTTACCCATGTTATCCTCCGCCCATCGGCAATGGAAATGACAATAATAACCCTAATCCTCCATTGATTAATTCGCCGCCGACATCTTCGAACAACTACCCTCCGAGCACTTATTATAAAGCTCCCCCGTCATTGTCGGGCTATTATTTTCCTTTTAGTCCTCCAACTTTTCCTTACTCCTTCGATGCACCACCCCCGCCCGAGCCCATGGTGCCTTGGTTTCCGTTTTATTACAGAAAACCCCCTCGCCAAGATCGGCCGTACGATTCTTCGTCGAATGATGTTAAAGGGTGTAAAGCGTCTGCAATTTTTGGCCTTTTTGTTGTTTTCTATTTTATGTTGCTTTGATTATTTTTCTCCTTCAATATATTGTGTGACGTGTATGGTATTGGTAAATGACGTATGATATTTGGAATTGTTGTAATTTGTGAAAAAGAACCTTAGTTAATGCTTACGAATTATCGCCTTGATGTGGAGGGAAATTATGTTTATGAATTAATACGAATTTGGATACTTAATGCTAAGAAAGTAAAATTCTAGTTGCTTTTTTATATTTTGGTTGTAATGATGGCCTTCGCATTCTTGTGTATTACGCAGTTTATTGTTTATTAATTTCGGCTATTGTTTTAATATTCATGATTAAAATATTATATGGGCGTGGTTGTAGCAGGTGTAACAGAAGATATTAATAATATTATACATTATTTCGAGTTGGTAGAAAAGTAAAAAACAATACATAATTAGTTCAAGGTTGTAACGTTAACTCTTTTCCACAAATATTCGTATTCGTGTGCTGGCATAACTACAAACCATGTAAAACATATAGAGACTTTAAGAAAAGGAATAAGTAGCTTATTTTCAATTACATTCCTTCAACTTTCGACAACAATTAATAATAACAGAAATAATAATAACAATGATAATTATATTATTAAAATGATGATGATGATGATGATGATGATGATGATGATGATGATGATGATGATGATGATGATGAGTATTGAGTTTCAATCACGCGAAGGCACTTCTAGTAAAGATAAGAAGAGCCTTTATCAACACGCACTTCTGTTTGAAGTTGTTTTCTAAAACTGTTAGGATATGCGGAAATCCCCGATAATTATTTTGCCCCAAAATGACGATAATAAATAAATGAGACGAAAAATAAATTTGGACAGTGACACGAGATTTACGTGGTTCGGTCAGAATGACCTACGTCCACGGGCCGGAGGGTAGAACTTCTTTATTATGTGGAGAGATTACAGACACATATACCGGACACAGTACAAAACAGCTACAACAATATTAGGAGTAGGCTATACAAGAAATTATTCGGAGTAGACGAAGATCTGTGTGGTGCTTTTCTTTCTGCTCGTCTAATGCCTATTTATAGGCGAATTAGACCCTCGAACTTGCATGTGACTTATCAAAAGTTTTCAGCCCAACTTTGAATGTTGAATACGGCATCAAAACTTTTCTTATTTCCATTAGCTGTTGCCTTGTCTGACTTGTTCAATCACATGTGCTTTTTTATTAGTTTCTAAAGCAACGGCGCCCACAAGAGAAATAACCCAACGTGAAGTGGCTTTCTTCCTTTCCCACATTTCAAGGTCACATCAACAAATCTCCACCTTGACCTTGATTTCGAAGAATTACTCCACCTTCACTTAGAACACCTTTTATCTCCCTCCGACCTTAGCCCCGGCGGGCTAGTTCACCAACTTTAAAACACCAATCAAGTCCAAGCAATGCTTGAACTTGGAAACTGGAAGAGCCTTTGTAAACAAATCTGCAGGATTATCCTTCGTGTGTTCTTCTTGATAAACACCTTCTTATCTGCAATGATATCACGAATAAAATGATACTTAACGTCAATATGCTTAGTCCTTTCGTGATACATCTGATCCTTAGTCAAATGAATCGCACTTTGACTATCACAGAAAATAGTAATAACTCTCTGATTCTGAGTTAATTCGCTGAATAACCCCTTCAACCACAAAGCTTCCTTGATTGCGTCAGTAATCGCCATATATTCTGCTTCAGTAGTAGACAGCGCAACTACATGCTGTAGAGTAGCTTTCCAGCTAACTGCACAACCTCCAATACAAAATACATAACCAGTAAGAAATCATCGTTTATCGAGATCACCTGCATAGTCTGAATCGACGAAGCCAACGAGAGTATCACTGTTTCTGCCAAACTTCAAACAAAAGCTTAGAGTACCCTTCAAGTATCTGAGAATCCACTTCACTGCTTGCCAGTGTTCTTTCCCTGGATTAGCCATATACCTGATAACAACACTAACAGCCTGTGAAATATCAGGACGTGTACATACCATTGCATACATAATACTACCGACTGCACTTGAGTAAGGAACTCGTGCCATATACGTTTCTTCCTCATCTGATCATGGTGACTGAGCAGCGCTTAGCTTAAAATGGCTAGCAAGAGGAGTGCTAACTGGTTTGGCATCATTCATGCCAAATCTCTCCAAAACCTTCTTTAGGTAACTTTCCTGGGTCAGGTGTAACTTACCAGCTCCTCTATCACGTCTAATCTCCATATCAAGAATCTTCTTAGCTGCTCCTAAATCCTTCATTTCAAATTCATCATTTAATAAGGCCTTCAACTGGTGAATTTCTGCAAGATTCTTAGCCGCAATGAGCATGTCATCAACATATAACAACAGATAAATGAACGAACTGTCATTTAACTTCCGGAAGTAAACACAACTATCATACTTGCTCCTGGAGAAACCATGACCCAACATGAAAGAATCAAACCATTTATACCACTGTCTTGGGGACTGCTTTAATCCGTATAAGGATTTCTTCAGTAAACAAACTTGGTCTTCCTTGCCTTCAACTATGAAGCCCTCAGGTTGCTTCATATAAATCTGTTCATCTAAATCGCCATGTAAGAACGCTGTCTTGACGTCAAGCTGTTCTTGATCCAAATCATACATGGCAACGAATGCAAGTAATACACGAATAGAGCTATGTCTAACGACAGGTGAGAATACATCATTAAAATCAACACCTTGTACCTTTCGCGACTAGTCGTGCCTTATACCTTGCATCGTCAGAACCAGATAAACCTTCTTTCTTCTTGAAGACCCACTTACATCCGACTATTTTCTTTTTCTTCGGCGGCGGCACAAGAATCCACGTATCGTTCTTGTGCAGAGACTCCATTTCTTCATTCATCGCTACCAGCCACTTATCAGAATTATCATCGCTCATTGCCTCCGAATAGGTAGAAGGTTCGCCGCCTCCACCTGTTTCTTGCGCCACTGATAAAGCGTACGAAACTAAATTTACGTACCGCTGTGGTAGTCTAATCTCCCGTCTCTCCCTATCTCTGGCTATAGAATATTCCTGCTCGGTACTTTCATCTTCAACGGGATCTGAATCAGGATCTGACTCATCCTCTTGATCTGTTGAACTCGTAGCAGGGTCATCTGAAGAATCTTTGTTGATCTCGAGCTCCACCTCGCTGTGTACATTATCCTTCTTTTCTTGATTAGAAAAATCAGTAGACTCTTTCGAAGAATGTAACATAGAATACTCGTCAAATGTAACATCTCTGCTAATTATAAATTTGGGTGACATGGGATCAGGATAATATAGTCTATATCCTTTCACCCCTGAAGCGTAACCGAGGAAAATACACTTCTTAGCTCTAGGCTCTAATTTTCCCTTGTTTACGTGCATATAATCTGGGCACCCAAATATTCTTAAGTTGGAGTAATCAGCAGGAGTACCTGACCATACTTCCTCAGGAGTCTTGAAATTGATCGGTGAACACGGTGAACGGTTGACAATATAACATGCTGCGGCAATAGCTTCAGCCCAAAAATCATTTGTCAACCCAGCGTTGGAGATTCCTACATCGAGCTCTTTCTAAAAGCGTCCGGTTCATGCGCTCGGCAACACCATTTTGTTGAGGCGTCATTCGAACAGTGTGATGTCGAGCAATACCTTCATTCTTGCAAAATTCGTTGAACTCGCTTCCACAAAATTCTAAGCCATTATCTGTCCGCAACCGCTTGATCTGTTTTCCTGTCTGCTTTTCAATCAAAGCTTTCCATTGTTTAAACGTTAAGAAAACATCACTTTTCTGATTAAGAAAATAGACCCAGACTTTCCTTGAAAAATCATCAATGAAAGTCAACATGTATCTTGCACCACCTTTGGACGGAACACGAGAAGGACCCCATACATCAGAATGAATATAGTCCAAAGTACCTTTCGTCCTGTGGACTGCTGGCGAATTGAAGCTGACTCGTTTCTGCTTCCCAAAAATACAATGTTCGCAAAAGTCCATCTTACCAGTACTTTGACCGGAAAGTAGGCCCCGCTTGCTTAAAATCGTCAAGCCTTTTTCTCCCATGTGTCCAAGTCGCATATGCCATAATCGCGTAGTATCAACCTCCGGGGATGTCGAAACTGCAGCGGAACCTGTAACTGTAGTTCCCTGCAAAACATATAAATTTCCAGACCTGCAAGCTTTCATCACGACAAGGGCACCTCTGGCAATTTTCAAAACTCCACCTTCACCTGAGAACCTGCACCCTTGTGATTCAAGTGTGCCTAAAGAGATCAGATTTCTCTTCATATCTGGAACATGTATGACTTCTGTGAGCGTTCGGATGATTCCGTCGAACATCTTGATCCTTACTGTGCCTTTACCAACAACTTTACACGGAGCATCATTTCCCATTAAAACATATCCACCATCGCATTTTTCATATGTGGAAAAATAATCTCGACTCCGACTTATGTGGTAAGAACAACCCGAATCTAAGATCCACTCATTATCAGACCTAACAATATTTGCAGTTGCTACAAAATAGTTCCATCGCTCTCATCGGCAGCTTAGCTTCGGCGGGTTTATTAAACTGCTGATTATTTTTCTCTTTATTTTTTAATTTAAAACAATCAGCTTTGATGTGACCCTTTTTCTTGCAAAGATTACAGACTTTATTTCTGTACCTGGATTTCGACCTTTCTTTAGATCTGCTACTTTCAGCGTCTCTACGTTCTGGTCTTCCCCGTGCAAACAGGCCTTCTGCCTGGCTACCACTTGTTTCTCCAGTAATATCCCTGTCTATCTGTTCTTTCGATTGTAAAGCAGATTTGACACTAGCATATGATATCGTATCTTTCTCATATATTATAGTGTCACGAAAATGCTTTAAAGACGAGGGAAGGGAACACAACAATATTATGGCCTGATCTTCGTCCGTTACTTTGACTTCTACGTTCGCCAAATCAATAATGATAGAATCGAATTTATCGAGATGCGAAAGAATAGAAGTACCTTCCGTCATTTTCATACTGTAAAGCTTCTGCTTTAAATAAAGCCGATTCTCCTTAGTCTTCTTCATGTAGATAGCTTTTAATCCCACATACCCATGGTCGTCTCCGTGGCAACTTCTTGTAAAACCTCGTAAGAGAGATTTAAGATAATAGCCGATCTGGCTTTCTTGTCCAATTCATTAAATTGATCGTCCTTCATTTCGGTTGGTTTCTTCTTTGCGCCTTCAAGCGCCACCTCGCAACCGTCTTGAATAAGTATGGTCTCCATATTGAGACTCCACATCGCAAAGTTGACATTTCTGTTAAACTTTTCGATTGACATTTTTGTTATCGTCATGGTGGCTAAAAAATATATCGGGTTGGCTCTGATACCAATTTGTTAGGATATGCGGAAATCCCCGATAATTATTTTGCCCGAAAATGACGATAATAAATAAATGAGACGAAAAATAAATTTGGACAGTGACACGAGATTTACGTGGTTCGGTCAGAATGACCTACGTCCACGGGCCGGAGGGTAGAACTTCTTTATTATGTGGAGAGATTACAGACACATATACCGGACACGGTACAAAACAGCTACAACAATATTAGGAGTAGGCTATACAAGAAATTATTCGGAGTAGACGAAGATCTGTGTGGTGCTTTTCTTTCTGCTCGTCTAATGCCTATTTATAGGCGAATTAGACCCTCGAACTTGCATGTGAACTTATCAAAAGTTTTCAGCCCAACTTTGAATGTTGAATACGGCATCGAAACTTTTCTTATTTCCATTAGCTGTTGCCTTGTCTGACTTGTTCAATCACATGTGCTTTTTATTAGTTTCTAAAGCAACGGCGCCAACAATAGAAATAAGCCAACGTGAAGTGGCTTTCTTCCTTTCCCACAATTCAAGGTCACATCAACAAAAACCATTCAAAAATCATTCCGTTTAAAACAAATAAAGTAATAGCTTTGAAAAGATGAAATATTGTTTAATTTATTTCTGGTATAATTTGGACAAACAAGAGGGTTTTTAATTAAAATAGGGCAATTAAAGCCCATAATCAATAAAATAGGGCAAATGTGGACGAAATTAACAAAATCGGGCGAAACGCGCTTAATGGCCGCGACGTCGCGCCCATTAAACGCGACGAGGGCTCAATCGGGTTAACGCGGGCTCAATCGGGCTTAACGCGGGCTCAATCGGGCTTAATGCGGGCCGTTTTTGTAAAAGATCAATTGGGCCGACTTACGGCCCAATTAACTGGGCATCGCGGCTAATGGACGCGTCGTCGCGCTTAATGCCCGCGACGACGCGGTGAATAAAGCCGCGACGCCTCTTTTCTTCCTCATTTCTTCTCCTCCTCTCCTCGATTCCTCCGGCGATTTTTGTGGGCGATTGCTGCGCGTTTTGGAACAGTGATAGATCCGTTATTCCTCGTCATCGTCGATTAAGCTTCGTTTGGTATGAAACTCCTAATTTGTTTAAATCTTGCTTTTGATGTTTCGTTAGATTTCGTCAAATTCTTTCGTTTATGTTTGTGTTTTGGAAAAATTTGTGCTCTGGATAGGGTGGGTTGCTTAGTATGTTGATATAACACGTTAATTTTAGATAATTGATTCGATTTAGAAATTTTCCCTAATTTAGAAACCTAATTTTGAAATTAGGGTTTTTAGGTTATTTGATTCGATTGTTAGTACATAAGTCAATTTATGTGTTTGTTTATTGTTATTTGTTGCGATATTGACTTTGAAATGCTAATTTAGGATGGATACGTACGAATATTACGGTCCGATCGACAGATCACTTCTGATATTCCAGGATAGTCATCGTTGTAACGATGTACTATCCAACGCCGATGGTGCCCTCGACACGTCTTTGACCGTTAGGGGTTTGGAGAGTGTCGTATGGGGTAAGCTTTCACGACCGGTGCGGTTGCATGGTCGTATTCTGAAGAGGTTGGATACTATGTCCTTCTACGGCGTGTATAGTTGTGGATCTCAGAAGTTAGATCCACACTTGATCACGGCCCTCGTAGAGAGGTGGAGGAAGGAGACGCATACGTTCTACTTGCCTGTGGGTGAGGCCACCGTCACTCTTGAGGACGTCGGTGTGCTGTGGGGATTCCCCGTGGATGGTCACTCGGTCAGTGGTGTTATCCAGCACAGGACGCAGGATCAGTGGCTCGAGTACTTGGAGGAGCTGACTGGTTACAGACCTGCTGTGGGGGCGTACACCGGGACGAAGGTGTCGCTGAGGAAATTTGCAGACTGGCTAGAAGCCAACGAGATCGATGATCACAGCTCAGATTATGAGGTCGATCAGCGGGCACGTGCATATGCGCTATTACTCATGGGATCAGTTTTGTTCCCCGACTCCAGCGGCAGCTCGACGTCCATGACCTTACTCCCGTTGCTCGAAGACATAGACGCCGTGCACACGTACAGTTGGGGCAGTGCCGTGCTGGCTTTCTTGTACAGAGAGCTATGTACTTCGTGTCAGCGTCAGAAGATGAACATTGGTGGAGCTCTACGGTTGCTTCAGGTGCGTTAGTTTGTGTAATTGAATTATCTTGATGTGTATACATACTAATTTAAATTTTGTGTAGGTATGGGCATGGATTCGTATATTACCTGTGCAGCCCGTTATTATCCGTCCGCGAGTGCGGATGATGCTCACCGAAGAAGATGGAATTCAGTTGCCCATGCCGGCACATGCTGCGAGGTAGGGCATTTTTTATTAAAATATTTAATATATTTAATACATATTCTGTTTTTTATTTAATATATTTTACGTAGTTTTTACTAAAATATTTAATATTTTGTTCCTAAAAGTATTTATTTTTTTTAATATATTTTATATTTAAGTATTTATATTTTTTTGACTTCAGGTGGAATGCGCTTTTCTATCATACGACATCGACGCACTCGAATTTGCGTGCGATTCGTGAGTCGATCGATAGCATGTCTTGGGAGCAGTTCGTCTGGGCACCCTACGACGATCAGGCACCAGAGATTAGGGCGTTGAGAGCCGACTCTCGACCAGCATGCGTTCGATCGTCGTGTCCACTCATCTTCTATAACATAGTTGAGTGGCACTATCCCGATCACGTGCTACGACAGTTCGGGATGGTTCAGTCCGTCCCGCAACGTCCGAGACAGCTCGACGTTGATCTTCATCGACACAGTACACGTAACGTCGCGGGAAGGGATTGGAGGGCCTTCCACGAGCAGTACGAAGCCTTGTGGGTGTCTCGCTACGAGAGGATAGTCGGTGCGATGGAGATAGTTGGTGGTGCGCAGTGCACTCCAGATTACTATCCATGGTACTGGAGGGTCACCCGTTTGGAGACCTATAAGCGTCGAGCTGTTCTACTGCGGACAGTAAACCTGCATTACAGTTCGTAGGTAGCATGAACTTATTTTAGTAAAAAAAAATCAACAACTTGATCTATTTTTAATTGAAAATACCTGGATGGCGATCTGAAATTAGGCATACCACTTGTCCCTCCAATACATGAATATTGAGCAAGTTCAAGAACCATCTCCAAGAATGTAAGCTTTCCTCCCCAGCAACGATGGCAAACGCAAGTGGAAAAACTTTCTGATTTGCATCGAGTGCACATGCAATCAACATTTTATGCTTGTACTTCGAATACAAGTGTGTACCGTCGACACAGACCACTCTACGACAATGCTTGAAGCCGTCAATGCAAGGTTTGAATGCCCAAAATACATACCCGAATTTTTTTACTCCAGACGTATCTTGAAGATGCAACCACTTCACCACCGTTCCGGGGTTGTAACGTCGCAACGCTTTCATGAATATAGGAAGCTGTTGGATTGACGTTTCCCAAGTACCATAAACAATCTCTTTTGCTCGCTTGAGTCCATGCCATGCTTGAATATACGAGATGTCGTACCCAAAAGTATCTTTTACGAGCTGCTGCACGTTTTTAGGTAAATACTGAGGGTCATTCTTCACCGTTTGGATTAATATTCTAGCAATTTCAGTACGCGAAACATTGCGATGCGTGCTGGCCAACTCGTGCGTGAAGCATGTGTGCGGTCCTCCGTATCTCGTCACCTTCCAAAAAAAACATTTCGGTTTGAAGACTGCACGCAGTGTCCAGTTACAGTCGTCGCTGTGATTGCATCTCACGCTCCATGCGGTTCTGTTACTTCCGGTCACGTGGTACTCACGTCTAACAACCCTCAAATGGTAATCGTTAACAGCACATTTTAAATGTTCTTTGCTATTAAACGTCATACCTACGTAAAATGCGGGATCGTCCGTGTCGTAAAAATCACCACCAGTTTCGTCAACTTCTGGGGGAGCCATTTGATAAGAGGTATTAAAACGGGACCGACTGGTATAATGCTCTATTCTCTTCTGGCTCACTTGGCGTTGGTTCATCGTCATTTTCATCATCGGCTTCGGTGGGATCTGGCAATTCGTCTAGTGCCCCACCCTCGTCGTCAGCTTCGGAGTCACTGACGTCACTATCTCGGACGCCGTCATGAACGATCTCAGGTTGCGCCACCGTCGAACTAGTAGGAACGCAACGGCTACTCGAAGGTATATCTTCTTGAGGGGCAAACGAAATATTCGTCAATCCTTCAGTAACTGAAGTAATGTCAGGAAACGAATCCATCGGCGCGGGATTAGTGTATTGAACGATCTCAGTTGTCTCGACAAAGACCTCAATGTAATCGAGCTCGTTGTCGGGATCCAAGAAGTATGCGAGGTCGGCATCACTAGACACTAGTAGGAGATTATGATACAGTCGTGAGTGTTGATAGTGTTCGTTTTTCACTCGAACGATTAAAAAGAAAGCATTGTTGTCGACGGAAGTCATGTCGTACAGTTACTAAGAAATTGATCGAAATTGGTATCGCGACGAATTCGTCGATAACCAATGGGTTGAAGAGTATACTGTATGGTGTTTGATTCGTGTATGATTTCACTGCCATAATAAACAACTACTTGAATTTTTCTAGACACCATATTGGATATGTATGAAATTTATGAAATAATAATCGAGAAATCGAGCGGTTTAAATAGGGTACGTCGTCGCGGGCATTAGACGCGACGTCGCGTCTATTAGCCTCGACGGTAAGTGGCCCAATAACGTGAGTGGGCTTAGTGGGTTTTTAGTGGCCGGTTAGTGGGTTTTAGTGGGTATGGGTCAACGTCGCGTCCATTAGGCGCGTCGTCGCGTCCATTAAGAGCGACGAAGGCCCACGCGGGCCACACGCGGGCCCGACCGGGCCCTTGCTGTGCCACATCAGCCGCCGCGTCCAATAGGCGCGGCGACGCGTTTATTAAGCGCGTTTCACCCGATTTTAGTATTTTTTGTCAAATTAACCCTATTTTGTCTAATTTGGGTTAAATTAACCCTAATTTAATTAAAAAGCCCAAACAAGAAGGTGGTGGGGATAAACGTAGGGGCAGAATTGGAGTTTGCCAATTAAAAAAAAATCTGTTATACATGTAAACTAAAAATACGTAAAATAATTTCACAGATTCTTCACCTATCATGCTATTCTGCCTTATTTCAGGCAAATGAAGTTTTCCTTTTAGTTACACTACAAGATATAAAATCAGCAAAGTGGAAAATTTAAACAAACCCCCGAAACTCGTGAGACATGAATAAAGAAATATTCCAAAAATGGGAACCAAATAGCTTCGTGAGTTGTGAAGTTGATCTGTTTTCTTGCTACATTTTATATAATATGAAGTAGACAAAAACTCATGAGGGCCAAGCTTCGAAGCTTATACATATTTATATATGCATCTTAAATACTTTATAATTTGAGATCACTTGCTTAGAATTATTCTATTGGGGAATAAGTTATTTTTTTAGTAGAATTATTCTTTCTATCTTTCCAGGGAATTGATTATTTTCTTTTGTAAGAATAACGTGTCACGATGATTCTTTGCCTTTGTGTATTTAGAGGAATATTATAGATATTAATTCAATAAGGCAATATGGCCGAGTAGGTATGATAAATAATAGGAACGCTAACCAACTTGTTGTATATATAAATAAGCTATAGACCCCTCGTATGCAACAAATGGTTTACATAATTGTGGGCCCAATACTATATACATGTCACAAAATTAAAAATAAATCAAGCGTAACAACAGAAGTGAATGACAAGCTGGAGGATAACATAAACACGGAGCTCTCAATCTCATTGAAATTATTAAACCTTTTTATTTATAATGTGTCCCCTTCAAGAGGTTCCGTTAACTTTGTCCTTTATTAAATAAAATGACGCCAAACAATATAGCACAAATAGGAAATATGAAACCAAATAAAGCCATTTCATCAACGTCAAGAAAAGAGACTAAATACAATTAATTAGCCAAAGCACATTAGCTGTAGCCGACCTACGAATTAGAATAAAAAATTTCCAATGTCACATATTCGAAACTTCATTATTATTTATTACCTTTTCTTCACATCAATGCGATCATCAATAGAATAATGATCAATAATGGAGCAAACCCTATACGAAAATTTGATATAGAAGACGAATAATAAGGATCGATAGGATATAAATTTCCCGGCGGACCATTTATGTAAATATAAGGCGGGCTCGGAGGGTAGTATTGTCCTCCTCCACCACAACCGCCGCCGCTGCAAGGCGGCGGTGGGCACTTAGTAACCGGCGGCGACGGCGGTGGCTTTACCGGCGGTGGTGGCGGCGGCGGATTGCAAGGGTTGTTACAAGGGCAGCTTCCACACTTGTTTCCGACGTTACCCTCGTCAAGTTTTCTTAAATGAATTGCTGATTTTTCTCCCTGGACAGTTGATAAGATGATAATTAATATTGTATATGCAAGATACTTGAGAAATTTCGCCATGAGAGAAGTGTTTCGAGCTTTTTTGTGAAGGGAGGGGTTGTAATAGAGAGAGAAGAATGGTTGTGTAAGGGAAGTCTTGTTATGGGCTATTGCTCCTTTATACTATGGAAAATTGAAGGATTATTTTTATGGATGTTGTGCATTTATGATTTGTTGATAGCTCAAAATAGGGAAATATCGAGTGCTATATTATATTGAATATTCTCAATTGAAGGTGAGCGTGGCATGTTAATGGAAGTTATCTTGAATTGCGAATATTTTCTATACTTTTCTGGCTTAATTTAATCTATGAAGAATTTCGTCACCAAACTTGCATCATTGCATGTGATGGTTCGGCAATTAGGACCCACGTATGCCCATATAATATATTTTTGCAGTAACTAATAAATATTAGTTATAATAATAATAATAATAATAATAATAATAATAATAATAATATTCGTGTGAATGCATTTGTTTTTTGAGGAAGGTATTATTCGATGTAAGTGTTTATTATTTGCTAGTACTTGCACACTTGTGATAAAACAAGACATGTGGTGCGTAACGTATGCATGCAAAAAAGATAATGCATTCCAAACTGTAGCCGTGGATTATTATTATTATCTAATTATCTTTTGATCTGTCGGAGATAATCATCATGGATTATAAATTTGTTACCTCTATAGATAAATACCCAATACCCAATTGAGTAAAAAATTTACAAACCAGTACCTATGTCAGAATTTTACAGATAGCTACCCGTTTTACTGTTTGTACCAATTTTCTCAGTCTTGCCGGACCTTTTTATGTGTGTATTGCGCACCACGTCACGCGTTTATACGGTACCCTATACGGTTACTATATGGTACCTTAATGTGTTACATATGACTACCATTTTCTCAACGTATTACGTACCACAATACGTTGTTATAGGGTACCTAAATGTATTATATGGCGTACATGCGGCGGATAGGGTACCTATGTGCAATTAATTATTCTATTAGGTACCTACATATAAAAAAATACTGCCAAGGTACTAATTACAAGTTTTTATCCAAATGGGTATTTATGTATAAAGACCTCTATAAATTTCAATTTAAATCATTTCTAATTTAAGGGATAATAAATCTTTTTTTTTCAAAAAACCAAAAAAGCGTTGTCATTGAAATAGAACGATACATACCATAAGCTAAACATTTCCCGATTCTATATTATAAAGCTTTAAAATTATTTGGTGAATTTTCTATAATCATGGATAAAAAAATAGTAGAATATACTTTTTTAGTTCATTAACTTTACAGACCTGTAATTTAGAGGATGACATTATAGGGATAATAACGCTCAAAATTAAGCAATTTAGGAACACTACACTCTGAGAATGCTATATTTTGCTCCAAATTCTAGGATTTCGACGTATAATTTAGGTTTCGACGAATTTAGGATGGCATTATACGAACAATAACTTTCAAAAGTAAGTAGTTATGGGGCAAAATTTAGTTCCGGTAGATATGTCCATAAATTGTTAATTTTAAAGTTATTTTCCTGTAATTTGGAAGTGACATTATAGGGACAGAAATAGGGGTGGGCATTCGGGGTCGGGTTTCGGGTACCCGACCCGGACCAATATGGCTGAAAATTCGGATTTAAACGGGTATCGGGTTTAAACCCGAGACCCGCAATAAATAATAAAAAACCAGCCCATAACCCAGAGCCCACACACAGCCCACAACCCACAGCCCACTGCTCCACAGACACACTCACCTCTCGACTTGGACACCACACACATACTGTCCACAGATAGAGATACACAACAGTCCACATCACACCCGACGACGCACTCGCCAATATCATTCCTTGTCATCGCCGTTCTCCAGCTGTCCACGACCACACCATGTCGCCTCGCTCAGACGCCCACATCTCAGGCCGTTACTCCGTTACGTATGAATTTCATGAACCCTAGGTTGATTGCTTGCAATTTTCGAGTCCATGATGGTTTCTACTGTTCTGTTAGCATTATATGTATTGTTAGAATTCATGGGTAATTGATTTTGGGTGTCAGTTTTGCGGTTTGGGATTTCGGACTTCATGTAATCGTCAAGGATTCGGTTTGAAATTAGGTTCGAATTTCATGTCATAGCTTGATTCTTAGATGTTAATATTTGCAGATGGCTAGCCATACTCTTGTTTCAAGTGTAGGTTCAACGAGGGATTTTCAAATCGGAGATGGATAAGATGCTTATCGAGAGTCCCAACAAGCTACCGAACACGAACAAGAAAATCATGTTAATGTTGGAGCTAGTGATGTTCCACCAAGTCAAAGTGCCGACATCGATGATGACGTAGATTCGGAAGATGACATAGAAGGCAATCGAAAGTGTCGGAAAAAGAATAAAAAAGGTGGTTGCGTCCATATCAATGTGTTGGGAGCACTTCGACAAGTTCTTTTATGATGTCGATAAAGTCCAAATGGCGAGGTGCAAGCATTGTATAGCGTACTTTAAGCCGATCCAAGGATGCATGGAACCAATTCTCTAAAGAATCATTTGAAGTCTTGCAAAAAGAAACCGCAAGAAGATCAAACAAGCCAATCTCGTCTTGCTTTCCAACCATCTCGGGATCGTGGGAATGATCAAGACGTTGTACTCGGCACTTGGCGATTTGATCAAGGTATGGCGGTTGATGCTTTATGTTCCATGATTGTCGTTGATGAGTTTCGTTTAAAATTGTTGAAAAAGAGGGTTTTTGGCACTTCTTGTCGGTTGTTTGTCCTATATTTAGAATTCCTTCACGGAAAACTATAACCAAGGACATTTACAACACGTATGTCAATGAAAGAGATAGATTCAAGCTCCTCGTAAAACATCAAGCACAAACGGTTTGTATGACGACGGACACGTGGACATCTATTCAGTGAATCAACTATATGTGTCTCACGGACCATTTCATTGATGATGACTGTACTTTGAGAAAGAAAATTTTGAAATTTTGCCCTATTTTGGGTCAAAAAGGTGAAGAAGTAGGCAACGGGGTCGAGCAATGCCTACTTGAATGGGGGATTTGATAACATATTCAAAATTACGGTTGATAATAAATCATCTAGACAATGCGATTGCTGATTTGAAAATAGTTGTGATGTCGGTACAAATATCTTGGGAGGGAAGTACATTCGTATGAGATGTATGGCTCATATTATTAATCTTGTCATCAGTGTTTAAAAAGCGCGCTAAGCGCGCTACGTAGCCGCTATAGCGTGTTTCAACTAGAAAAGGCGTCAAAGCGTATTAAATAGAGCATTTATCCCGAATAGCGCGCGCTATTTATGACGTGGCACGCTATAAATACGCTAAATTGCGCTACTCACGCTAAATTGCGCTTTTTACGCTATTACCCGCGCTTTTTGGATAATAGTATTGTAAAATTATTTCTATTAACTAATTTCCAAAATTTGTACTGAAAAGCCACTGCCTGCCACGCGCTACATAAATGTATAGGCCACAGGCGTTCCATAACCTCATTTCTATAAAGCCTTTATATAAAGAGCATTTCCTCTCTCCTTAGCTGAACTAAGCGGTGTGGGACGAGTTCTACTTAATTATTCTCTTTCAACTCACATGCAACATCTTAATTAAAAAAAAAAACAACGAAAACAAAAACAGAAGGAAATAAAATAGAAATTAATACTTTATGTTCTGAAGCAAGTTGCAATAAGATTTCAGTCATATTCTCTATCTCTTAACTGTAGAATTAACAAAACCTATTAAACTGACATTGAAAAAATAGGATAATTGAAGCGTAGCAAGATAAATAATTACATATAGGGATTTATTTTTTTGTCTTATTATTTACTTTTAATATTTTTTCCTTTCAATTTTTAATTGTAATTGTCGTTATTTTGTCTTTCAGAAACTTACATGTTTAGTATATTTAGTTCCCAGTTACTTGAATAATTTATTTGATATGATAATTAATATCATATTACTTAATTTAACTACTCTATTCATTTATAATTATCATATATATATATATTTATATTATAAGTGGACTGTCCGAAATACTTACGCAATGCGCTACGCTATTTACGCTACGCGCTATCGGAACCAAAACGCGACGTGATACGCTATATGCTTTTTAACACACTGTTTGTCATGAAAGATGGGTTGAAAGAAAAAATGATGCTATCTCTCGTATTAGAGGAGCCGTTCGATAATTAGGAACTCTCCGAGTAGACTAAAACGGTTTTTTGAATGTGCGAAAACCGTGAAACTAGAGACGACTAAGGGCTTGAGTCTTGATGTACCGACATGGTGGAATTCCACGTACTTGATGTTGAAGTCGGCTTTATATTTTTCTAGAGCATTTAGTAAACTTGGAGGTGTGGATGCGACATTTGTTAGTGATCTATCCAAGGAGCCATTTTGTGGCGTTCCGACGACGGATGATTGGAAAGAGCCAATTTGTTGGTGAAGTTTTTTTGAGACATTTTGAGCATTTCGGGTTGGTCCTATGTCACATCTAATGTGGTTTTTCATGAAATAACTACCGTCGACTTGCTTATTTGGGATTGATTATATGAAGAGGATGAAGAACTCAAAAACATGGGTCGTCAAATGAAGCTTAAATTCGACAAAAATTGGGGGTCGATAGACAAAATGAACAAGATTTTGTACTATGCCGTGATTCTTGATCCTCGTTCCAAGTGGGAGATGATTGATTTCTCGTTTGACCGGTTATATCCCGATTGTGTTACCGCATCGATGATGAAAGAACACGTTAGGTGTGGCATGCAAGAAATTTTTCACGGTGTATAAATTGGGATATGGAGTACTCGACAGTCCAATTGCTCCACAACTCGTTAGTGGCGGTTCTTCTTCGTATATTGCTAGAAATGCCACGTATTTGTTTGATAAAATGAGGAAGAGAAAGAGAGACGGAAAAAGCGAATGCGTGAAGTCGGAATTGGATAAATATTTGAGCGAAGATATTCAGGATCCATATGATGGCTTTGACATACTTAAGTGGTGGAAATTGAATTCTCATCGCTTCCCGATTTCTTCTAAGATGGCTCGAGATATTTTGGCCGTTCCGGTCTCTACGGTTGTTTCCATGTCCGCTTTTAGTACGGGTGGTCGAGTGCTTGATGAATTTAGGAGTTCATTGTCCCCTAAAATTGTGCAAGCTCTAATACGCGTTCAAGATTGGATGCGTCACGATTTGAAACCAATAAGGTTGCGTTTGGATTGACGTATTTGAACGAATCGCGTGATTTGAAATTATGAATTTCAAAATCTTAAATTCAAATTCAAATCCGCCGTTTGGCAAACATCATGATTTCGAAATTTGGATTTCAAATTCCAACTTATGTTTGGCATACTTATGGATTTCTATTCTTGGATTTCAAACATGATCATATATATCTCTTTAGACTTCAACAAAGTACATACGATACATGCAAAGCCAATCGTAACTTTGAATAAAAGTTCTAATTTTTCATCCACAACGGTATTCCAGACTATATATATCTCATATATTATCTAAGCATAACGACACCCAATCTAATTTCTATCGTCTTCCAGCTTTTTTAGCAACTCGAACTCTTTAGGATTCTCCTTAAATCTCTTAGACGCCCTTAATACTTGATTTGAAAAGACACCATTGGCTTGTGAAAGACATCATATATATCTTTCAGCATAGACCCTTGGGAAGTGGTTTTCCTCTACGTATTGCTTGAATATCTTTGCGAAGCTGGATACTGCATCAGCTAACTGATCTCTCTTTATTTTGTGAGATTCAGACATAGTATCTTTAGATGAACTACCTATTCCCAGTGCCTTCTATTTCCATTGCAGCGACTGATTCGTCAATTTGCTTTGCATCGTTTCCAGTCGCTCGATCCGGCCCAACAAGAGTACATAAGTCTTCCCAATTCCCTATGACTTTGTTTTGATATTGTTTAGCTTCGGGATTTACCTATAAGAAAAACAAAGTCACAAATACAGAATATTAATAATAATTTCAACCAAGTCACCAGCATACATCCAAGATAAATAATAATTTCATATACAGAAAATGTCGTTCGTCATTATAATCATTGGCCCAGAAACAAAAAAAGCATCAGGCATGTAAACATGATATTTTATGCATATAAGATGCACCCTAAACCCCTTACAAGTGTTCAAGAATCTTACAAAGAGAAGCAGGCAAGTAAATAGGCAAAATAATGATAAGTAGATAGCCAAAATAACTTGATCATACCTCACAATAGTCTAGCCAATTTTTCAGTTCCTCCTTAGTTATGACAAACATCTTTTCCTCATCGTCCCACTTGAACTTCGTGTCTCTTCGAATGTTCATTATATGAGCATAATGATTCTTCCAAATGCGTAGCCTATTACTTACATGCTCAGGCGTGACTATCGTATCTAGCTATGACTTCAGTTCTTCCGCCACAGCTTGGTAAGCTTGGAGCTTACAATCTCCTTCGACCTTGTTTCCTCGGTTGAGTTGCTCGTAAAGTACAGATGTTTGTTATCCATTTGTGAAATCCATGAAACATAAGCCCTTATTCTAGAACTTTGCAGGTTTGAAACCTTCTTCTTATTGCTCATCATAAAGCCTACTTAGAATATAAGATAAAATGGAAAAAATATGTAAAACAGTGTCCTAATATTTCAATAAAGAAAAATGAACACTTATATTGTTTATCATCATTATGCTCCCAAACATTTTGTTCATATTGCTCCCTTGGTACTATCTTAAGGTTCTCTCTGCAACGTTTTCTTGCATCACGCATATTGTTCATGTTTAATTGTGCATAAAGCTGAGTAGCACAACCACCACATGGATTAAGCAAAAAAGAAAATGGCACAGTGGGAACTGCTGGTCCTATTCTATCAAACTAAATTGATCTAAGGACGATTTTACCATGATTTGGAGATGGGAAGAAGTGATTGAACGTTGAAGGTTGGGGCTTCACAAAAATTCTCTCTCTATTATTCTCACACAAGACACACCTAACTACGTGTTAGGGTTTCAGTATTTATACCACATGTTGGTATATAATACTTGGGCCCGTGTAAGGCCATTACAAATATAAGATCACTAGGCCGTACAAAAATAACGCGTAGTTTCCTTAAATAAATTACAAGATTAAGATAACCTACTTTAATTGAACACAATAAAATAAACCTAACAGAAACATCATAAAATTATAGCATAGCACCGAATCCACATAGAATCCACAACGAAACAAGCAAGAAAAATAATCCACATAAAAACTAGAGCGAAACAAGCGAAAAATTCAGCTGCGAAACAAGCTAAACCTTATCTAACCTGGGCACAATCAACAAGAGGCGATTCTCGCACGCAGCCACAGCAGCACAACGGATCTTCTTGCGGTCAGTGATCACTTTTGTTTGATAGATTTTGGATCATCTGAGAAGCTAGGGTTATGTTATTTTTTTATTTCAGCTCATCGATTTGGTAGTTTTATCTATTAATAGTCTACTTTTTATTTTATTTTGGGCTTGAGTCCAACAAATAATAAATAAAGAGAACCCAAATTCTAGTTTTTGATGTTCTTAAATAATAAAGGAAAAAAAATGTTGAAAATAATAAGTTTGAAAAATCCAAAAATAATTTGTTTTATTATTATTATTATTTGTTATATTTTTTTCTTTATGAAAACTTTGTACGGGATGTACCTCGGATTTTGAAAACGGACCTCTCGTCCTCGAATTTCGAAATCCGACAAGTAAAGAGAAATTAAGCTACACTCGGATTTCGACGAATCGAAATCGAAATCCGCCCCGTTACCAAACGGAAAATTTGGTGGAAATCCGGATTTCAAATCGAAATCCGGAATCCAAACGGTGCATAAACCTTGAGGAGGACTTGAACGAAATTGAGAACATCGAGAAGGGTATGTTTTTATCTTACTTATGCTTTGGTTTAATCTTTTACCATTTCGTTACGGTTGTTTTTTTTAGATTGGAGAGCACTGGTGTGGATACATCGGCCATCGTCATTTGATACGTGAAATGTGTTGTGGAGCTTGATGGTGACCGGTGGAGCTTTGGAAGTTGATCTTGATCTTGATGTTTAACTTATTTCGTGTTCTACAATTTATGATGTTAGTGAACTATTTGTGATGTTAGTGAACTATTTGTGATCTCGTTTTATCGTATCGTATTATGATGGTGGTGTAAGATTTTGAACAACTTATTTTTTGGCATATTTTATATTTTATTGTGATGGTGATGGTATATGTTCAATTTATTTATTGTCGATGTTTTTGAATTTGATTTCTAATGTGTTAATATTTTATTTTTGGTGTTGTTAAATTTATTAACGGTGTTGAATTTATTTATTACGATAGTGTTGAATTATTGTTTACGGCATTTGGAAATTATTTTTTGGCTGTTCAAGTTGAACTTAATTTAAGTTTTTATTTTTTTAAATAATACAACCAATGAATTAAAAAAAAAAAGCAAAACCGCAACCCCACCCGAACCCGATAATCGGGTTTCGGGTACCCGAATTTGCCGGGTCGGATATCAAAATTGAAACCCGCACATGTCGGGCATCCGACCCGATCCCACCCCTAGACAGAAAGGTAACATTATAAGGATATTCGACTTGATGGCTTCTCAAACATGGTATTCATATTCAATTCAGACCGAACTTAAAAGAAATAAAGAAAAAACAAACAACTTCAATTTCTCCCACAGTTTGCTTATTCAAAAGTAACTGAAACTCTCAAACACACAGAAGAAGAAAGAACAGAAACTTAATTCCCATCAGGGAAGAGTTGACTCTAACGGCTTAATATTGGGAAGTGAGGGAATCAATGGATCTTCGAGCAAGGGTGAGGTTGCTTTGGACAGTAACTCAGCTGTAGTCTGAGAATCAATGGCACCATTTTCAAACTCAGTCCTCTTTTCTTTCCCTTCTTCTTTTGCCTTCTTTTCTTCGATCGCCTTCTTAGCATTCTCTTCGTCTTCTTTAGGTTTCGAAAGATGGGCTTTTTCCCTCAGTTTTTGGAGTTTGTCCATAATTTTCTGCCTCATGGTAATATTTCTTGGACTTGCTTCAGCTTTTAATGGCGATAAGAAGGGAATAAGAAAGAGCGATGAAGCTGTCAAGTGCATCATTTCACGCCTCGATAAAGACATGTTGATTTCTTGCAATGACGTTTTCACCCTTTCTTTCATCTGCAAAGTTGATTGGAGAATCGAACGATTGAGCAAGCAAAGTCAATCTTTTAACAGCATAAGTTCAAGAATACTCACAGAACTGCCCAGTTGGGATCTATTTTTCTTTTCGATTTTTTCATGTTGTAATAACATGACAAGGAAAGGCAGATAAGTAAGTAAACTCAGAGCAGCCCTTCGAAAGGAATTCTGCTCACCATTTCAATGTTAAGAGGATGGAAGTAAAAAAGTTAGCTTTTCACGCAGGCATCGCATCTATTACTTGATTCTATCTCAATACGTTCTTCGTCGACTCAAAGATCAGTTTCTAACATGTCCTATTAGAAAAGAAGTTTGTCATCTCTTTGTAGGAGACTCTACAACGAAATATAACGAAGTGCCCCAAGCAGAGAAAATCGTAAAATAAAGCGCCATTGTGAATAGAAAAAACAACTAAAAAATTGAATGTCTTGGAACATAAATTTGCAGCTTTTGTAAGCTTCGCGCCTATGTTAGAAGAGCACAATCACAGTGTAACCTGAATAAAGTTATTCTCCCTCTGTATATTCATAGCTAAAACAACGAAAGTTGGGTCTTCTTCATTCAGCACAACGACTCATACTTCACCCAAATCACAAATTTCGGAGAAATTAGAACCCTAACAATAACGAGATAAGAAAACGAGACAGCAACTAGCTAACACATACTGTAAGAGAAGAAGAACACGAAATAATAAGAGGTGGCATGTCATCAACGATAACCTGAAGTAAAGGAAGCGACTTTCTTCTAAGGGCATCGACTTTCGAGGATTTTGGGTCGGACCCATTTGCTCGAGTCAGCGGAGGAACACGGCAAGCCACTGGTCCGAGGGCAGCGGACGGCGACATTTTCCGGCGAGATCGACGGCGAAGGATGGTAGGTGAAAGCAAAGGAAAAAGGGAAAAGTTATAAGACTTCTAAGTCCTGTCCATCCTGTAACGATCCGTCCCATACTGGGTGTCACTATAGCATCGGTCCTTACCGGGACCAATGGGGTTGGGCCCACCATACTCCGACTGATAGTCTGGCCCCACTGTACCACCATTTAACCTTTTAACGTGCTTCGTGCACTCGCTCACACGCACCCTGATAAACTTCCCAGGGGGTCACCCATCCCTATATTGCCCCAAGTCAAGCACGCTTAACTTCGGAGTTTCTATAGATGGACTCCCGAAAAGATAGGTCGACCTTGGTGATATGAGTAGTACTATCAATCCTTTTATACGATTCTTAGCGTGACACGCCCATACATTGTCAGTCTCAGGATCCCCTCTCATTCTGGTGTTGAATCGGTTCGTTCATGTACCCCTTCGCCTAGAAGCCTGCCAGGAGCCGCTCATTGTCCGTGCACCCTGGCACCGGCGATCACTCCCCGCCCTCTTCGGCCCCGGGCGTCACATACCCACCAGCTTCCGCCTGGTTCGTCCCCGAACCAGCACCGTACTGCGAGAAGTTGTGCTCTGATACCACCCGTAACGACCCGTCCCATACCGGGTGTCACTATAGCATCGCTCCCTACCGGGACCAGTGGGGTTGGGCCCACCACACTCCGACTGATAGTCTGGCCCCACTGTACCACCATTTAACCTTTTAGCGTGCTTCGTGCACTCGCTCACACGCACCCTGAGAAACTTCCCAGGGGGTCACCCATCCCTAGATTGCCCCAAGTCAAGCACGCTTAACTTCGGAGTTTCTATAGATGGACTCCCGAAAAGGTAGGTCGACCTTGGTGATATGAGTAGTACTATCAATCCTTTTATACGATTCTTAGCCTGACACGCACATACATTGTCAGTCTCAGGATCCCCTCTCATTCTGGTGTTGGATCGGTTCGTTCATGTACCCCTTCGCCTAGAAGCCTGCCAGGAGCCGCTCATTGTCCGTGCACCCTGGCACCGTCGATCACTCCCCGTCCTCTTCGGCCCCGGGCGTCACACATCTCCAACCATTCCTCTATATGTAGAGTTGAAACAGTACACTTCCTTCAGATTTACAGTTTAAACAGTGTCGTTAAACTCCAACCATATCCTCTATATTTTCCTCTATATATAATATTTCTTATTCCTAACTTAAATAAATTGTTAAAAATATTTATATTAGAAAAATAAACTACAAAACTAAATTCTAAAATAAAAACTTTAAGAATACAAACATTTTAAATTATGAAATTTAAATACCTATAAAATCAACAACAAATAAAATTACATCATATATCAGAAAAAATATTTTAATAGTAAAATTATACATAAAATAAGATTAATTTATTTAAAGCTGAATAAAATTTTTTTATAACAATATGGTTTTAAGTTCTGTTATTTAACTTTTTTTAATAATGCGCACTTTCTTTAGAAAATTTTTAAAGTTACATATACATTAAATAATGGAGATAAATTAATTTTGCTAATTGGGTTAAATATATAATACTAACAGTTTTTAAAGGAAAAAATAAACGAAAATAGAAAAGGAAAATAAAAAAATAGAGGGGCTGACATCGTCTTCTTCCCAGAGCCTTCCTCCCCCAATTCTCTGAAACAAACATTTCTCTTCTTTTTCTTTTTTAATTTATCATCAATAGCGTTTACAAAAATTAAAGAACAAAACAAAAAAAAATTAAGAGAGATCGCGGAGTGAGCAGTCACCCGCTAAGTATAGCGGGTTACTGTAGCCCCCGCGATGGTTGGCGTGGTGTTTAGCGCTGGGTTGGAGAACCCCAAACTCGAAACCTCCAGTGGGACGCCAGCTTTGGCGTCCCGTTGGAGATGCTCTCAGTTCGCATACTATCTTAAATTCAAAATGCACAGTCAAACTAATACTCAAAAGACTATTACTGTATATTTTTCTTCTACTCAATTTTTTAATATTGCTCATATAATTTACAACTTTACAAATTAGACCACACTAAATTTGATTGAAACAAAAAATTCAACAAAATTAATAACAAACTCAATATTTTTTTATATGATAAACGTAGAAAAAAATAATTATTAATAATTGGAGTCCTTTTATATATATTTTTTATTTTTTTATTTTAGGACTTTAATAATTAAAATAAAACGTTATATATTTTAAGTTTTAAAATATCAAATGCATCTTTTGGAATATCTCATTCCCAAACGCATATATGCATTTAAAACATGAAAGAGAAGATGAAAACGTATTTTGAATTGCAATTGGGGTACGGTTTGAGAACTTTTAATATTTATTTTGAGCATTTTAGGGATAAGTCATAGTCTTCGTGGGGTTTTAGTGAAATAGTGAGTAGGTAGCGGCCATGATTCAACTGTAATAATGTTAGCCAATGTGACTGTTACCCCCAATTTTCACCCCTAACGCGGCAAAATACTCGACCGGGTATAACAAACTAAACGACCCCGCCCCGCCAATTAAAGTGTCCCGACAATGATACAATGCCAAAAATGCAAGACGTGGCCCTTCAGGCAAGGGGTCCCGAACTGGTCCAGGGCGGCATGACGGAAGGGAAGAAACACCTGTAAGACTGAGCGGAAGTCGTATACAACAACCCTCGGAGCAGATATGCAGACGTCCCCTCTGGAAGAACCTCAGGGCCCGAACTGGAAATTGGGCAAGACGCCTCTCGGGTGATTCCGACCACTGGTCTCCTCGAGGACCCGCGCCATTGGCAAGACTTCGGCGCATAGGAAGAAGGGCCCGAAGTCCCTTCGAGGGCAGTCCCGAAGTCATGCCACGGGCCAAGAACGTGGCAGCACCCCACCTCCGCACGCGCGTAATCAACCCAACATGGGAAATCTGCCCGGACCCAGATGATGAGCGCAAAAAGCGGGAGAAACCGTCAAGAGGTGCCAAACGTGGGGATAACTGCCAAAGGCCAAACGCATTCCCCAAGGTGCTATAAATACCGCCAGCACTCCTCGTTGCCAGGTACGTTTTTATGATAATACACCGTTACTCTGCCATTTTGACACCGTATCACCACCTCTAAACACTTATACCATTTTCGCTGCATCAACACTCTGCATCCTTTCCCCTTGTTTTCACCACCCTTGAAAGGGAACCACCCTCTTGACTAAGGCAAGAGGGCAAACGACCCCCCAAAATCTACCCTATTTCCACAGTTTTTAGCCAAGGCGCGCAGCAAAGTTCAGGCGGGAATAGGCTTGTCATTCCGTTTTTGCGGTAGGTAAATTTTCGACGGCATCAATTTGGCGCCGTCTATGGAAAACTTCAGTTTCTCTCAAGTAGAAATTTAATATGGTGACTATCGAAAACGACCACGCACCGCCCAATATAATAAGCCGAACCTGTCCGACCTCGCTGTTATGATGGCTGCAACAATGCAAGAAATAAGGAGGATGGGAGCAGACGTCGGAATACTCATGGCGGAAAGGAATCGAGAAAACCGTCAACTTGGACCTAATGGAAGGGAAAACCGCCAGCCTGCACCTAACGGAAGGAAAAACCGCCAGCCCGCACAGAATGGAAGGGAGAATCGCCAGCCTGGGTCAAACGAAGAATAGAATCACCAGCCCGGGGCAAACGGAGAACATGACGCCCAATCTAAGGCAGTCGAGCAAGAAGACGAAAATCGAACATTAGCATCGGAATTTAGGGAGGTAGGCGAGAATAAAAGGAGACGTGCTGAACAACGAACAGCCGAACTGGAAGACATGAGGGAGGAGATCCGCAGCTCAAGGACTTAGCAAACCCACCAAAGGCACCACTAGTTCCCCGAGCATTGCCATTTTTGCCCGGCGTACTGGCAGCCCCCCTGCCGGAACACTTCCGTACCTTCGAGATGGGAAAATACGTCGGAACCGGACCCTCTGAAGACCATTTAGCCGTTTTCAATGGAAATGCGGCGTTGTACAAACTAAGTGACGCCGTCAAATGCCGCCTCTTTGTTAATACCCTAACGAAGGGAGCCCAGCAGTGGTTCGCACTGTTGCCTCCGGGACAAATCAACAATTTCCAAGATCTCACCCGACAATTTCTGAAGCATTTTTCGAGCAGCCGAAGACGACCCTCTTTGGCAGTGGATGGGGAAGTCTATGGGACTACCTTCGACGCTTCAATCAGATAAAATGGAGGTACCAAACGCGGCACCCGAGCTCCTTGTCGGAGCATTTCACCATGGCCTCCGAGACGGGGAGTTGTTCAGATCACTAGTAAAGAGGTGCCCGACGACAGTGGAGGAATTGGTGACTCCAGTAGAGATGTATGTCCGGGTGGAAGAATCTCATGCCATAGAGACCGAGTAGAAGAAGCCGAAGAGCCCCCCGCGAGACGGGATAAAGAGTCCACCAAGGGAACAGGCCCGCAGGCCCTTCCTTCGACAAGATGACCATCCCATACCGACTCCAACTATGCCCCGGACAAACTATCCTAGATTGAGGGTCAACAAAGTTCGAGCACCGGAAATATACGATGAGAACGACTTCCTCCGTCGTCCTCCTTACATCGATAACAACCCGAGAATGCCGATATCTTACACCTACTGTAACTATCACCATGATTACGGGCACACTACTGAAGGATGTTTCCAGCTAGGTCGAGAGTTGGACAAGTTGATCACATCAAATCCCGAGGCGCGAGCAAAGTTGACAGGAGCGGAAGGCGGGTTCGGGACCAAACCGCGATACCCCGGGACAGGAATCGTTTCAACACCCGACCAGACCATCAAGCCCCTAACACAGGGAAAGATCAAGGAGAACACACCAGAAATGGAACAAAGGAGAGGCCCGAGGCCAGGGGAAGAGGGTGCACGTAGGCACCACGACAACAGGTAGCCACAAAAATCTCCTGATAGGTGAATGCCTTCTCGGCAAGTCAACATAATATCGGGAGGACCTACAAGAGGTGACTCTAATAGGGCGAGGAAGGCTGGGGTCCGTCGACTTGAGAATTTTGAGATTAAGTCAGGAAGCAAGCGATCGGGGCCAGTGATCAACTTCGAACCTGGGGATTTTCATGGAGGGGATGACTCCCACGAAGATGCCCTAGTGATCCGAGCCGAAGTGGCTAATCACGATGTCGGACGAGTTTTTGTCGACAATGAAAGTTTTGTCAATATTATCTGTAAGAGAGCACTTGATCAAATGGATCTAGGATCTTACCCCATGGACAGAGTGGAAACCGCTCTCTTCGGCTTCACATGACATTGTGTCGAGGCAGTGGGGATCCTACACCTCCCGCTGACCATCGGGGAGGGGGCATTGAGAAAGACCCGAATTGCGCCCTTCATGGTCATTAATGGCTTGAGCCCATACAACATTATCCTCGAGAGACCAGCATTAGCTTCCTTTACAGCGATCGCCTCGGTGTTACATCAAAAGATTAAATTTCCCATGGGTGACAAAGTAGGGGAAGTCTTAGGAGACCTGAATATGGCTCGAAAGTGCTATGTGGAAGAAGTTCGGGTTGAGATCAAATCATCCAAAAACCAAAAGGGAGGATCACCCAAATGGGAGAGAAACCTTGTACACCATCGGAACAACCCAGAAGGAAACTGCTGAGGAAGAGACTGAAGAGGTAATAATTAGACCGCACGAGGCGACGATCAAAATTTCCAAAGATTTACCTCGGGACTTGAAGGAGGACCTTGTTAAGCTATTAAAGAGGAACTCGGATGTATTCGCCTGGGCGTCCAAGGATATGGTGGGGATCGATAGAGGAATAATCGAGCACAAGCTGAACGTCTCCCGAACCACCCGACCCATTTTCCAAAAAAGAAGGTATCTTAGTTCTGACAAAGACATCGAAGTCAAGCGCCAAGTGGAGGAGCTGCTAGAAGCAGGGCACATTAGAGAAGTCCAGTTCCCCGTATGGCTTTCAAATGTGGTTCTTGTCCCAGAATCCTCGGGCAAGTGGCGCGTGTGCGTGGACTTCAGGAACTTGAATAAAGCATGCCCAAAGGACTGTTACCCTATACCCCGAATAGATCAGTTGGTAGATTCCACCTCGGGACATGAGTTACTCTGCTTCCTCGACGCTTTTTACAACCAGATTCTTCTAGCCAAGGAAGATTAGGAGAAGACAAGCTTCATCACTGCCGGAGGAACATTCTGTTACACCGTCATGCCCTTCGGGCTAAAAAATGCCGGCGCGACGTACCAGAGGCTAATGGACAAAATCTTCAAGGACCAGATAGGGAGGAACGTGGAGGTATACATGGACGATATTTTGATAAAATCCCGGGAGCAGGGCTGCTTCTTAGCCGATGTGCAAGAGACCATCTCGATAGCCCGAAGGTACAACCTCAAGATGAATCCCAGCAAGTGCACCTTTGGGGTCAGGTCGGGAAAATTCCTGGGATACATGGTGACAAGAAGGGGAATCGAGGCCAATCCAGAGAAGGTTAAGGCACTAATGGAGATTACCCCTCCGAATTGCCTGAACAAGGTGCAAAGGTTGACAGGCCGCATAACAGCCCTTTACCGTTTCATCTCCCGATCTGCGGATCGAAGTTTACCTTTCTTCAAGGTACTACGCAAAGTCCAGAACTTCGAGTGGACTGACGAATGCGAAAAGGCGTTTCAGGACTAGAAGGACTATTGAAGGAACTACCGATGCTCAACAAACCCCTACCTGGAGAAGAACTGATAGTCTACCTAGCGGCAACACCTTGGGCGGTCAGCTCAGTATTAGTCCAGGAAGAAGAAAAAGTACAGAAGCCGATTTACTTCGTAAGTCATGTTCTAAAAGGCGCGGAGACAAGGTATGCCAACTGCGAAAAGTTACTGCTGGCTCTGCTCATCACAGCCCGAAAACTACGCCTGTATTTCCTATCACATCCCATAATAGTATTGATCAATCAACCAACTGGGAAGATCGCCACCCGATCCGACGTCTCGAGAAGCAGGGGCGGAGCTAGGAGATGATTTCAGGGTGGGCAAAAAATTTAAAATACGTAAGACGAAATAATTATATAATATTGAATGAAATGTGACCTTACAAATTATTGTTTTTTTTTTTGTTTACAAGTCTTTATATTTTATAAAATCATCGTATGATAGCATCGTTATCAATATTAAGAAATATTTCAGATTCAATATAAACCAAATGCTTCAATACTGACGTTTGAAACGTTTCTTGCTTCTCTAAAATTTCCACTCTAGATATATTTACTGAAAAATGTTGAAATACTGGATAAAACAAACCTTATAGTAATGCAATTATTTTTTGGACTTCTTTATACTATTATTGTTGATGTCTAATGATAGTGGATTCGTATGTATATTTATAAATGAGATTATGCATTCCATTCTTGAATTATGGAAAGATAATCCTTCCATAACGAGACGTTATTATAATTTATAATAAGAAAATTGCCCATCAAATGAAAATTCAAGCAATTAATTATCATGTCTATCCTAAACAATGAACTTCATTAATGTGTTATAGTCCGTTAAAGGAAAATAACTATCTTACCATAAAATTAATATTATTTTAATGTATTAATGGATATATATGCAGAATTTTTTAGGTGGCGGTGGGGGCTTCACTCGTACAACATGTGGTATATGTAAATAGATATATTATATGTAATATACATACATATATAGGTACATCTGTTTTTCAGGGTAGGCAAGTGCCTACTCTGGGCATGTGGTGGCTCCGCTCATGTCGAGAAGGGCCGTGAAATGGGCTACGGATCTAGGGGAATACGACATCCAGTGAGGACCTCGGTCGGCAATCAAGGCTCAGACGTTGGCAGACTTCATGGTGGAGCTAGTCGGGGACTTGCCGGATGAAATGTGGAAAATGTTCGTAGATGGGTCTTCATGTAGTTCAGGAAACGGAGTTGGGATACTACTCATATCCCCGTGGGGAGAAGAAACCAGCCTGGCCCTGAGGCTAGATTTTAAAGCATCGAACAATGAGACAAAATATGAGGCACTACTCGCGGGGCTTCGAGCAGCTCGGCGGATGGGAATCACTCGCCTAACATTACATTCAGACTCCCAACTCGACGTTCGGCAGCTGGGAGGGAACTTCGCAGTCAAGGGGGGAAACTTGGAAAAGTACGTTAAGGCCTTCGAAGGAATCAAAGGGGGCTTCGCAGAACTTAAGATCGTCTTCATAACCCGAGCAGAAAACGAGAAGGCCGACCACCAGATGGACAAATGGGCAAGCGCTATTGGAACGCCTGGAGAGAAAGAAAAGATCCTACCGTCTAGCATATCGAGGACCAGATCATGCCCGACCCTGACATTTCTCCAGGAGACTGGAGATACGAAATATACCAGTACCTGAGTCGCTACCTCTTACCCGAAGACAAGGCCCTGGCTCGGAAACTTCTGAGAAGAGTTCAACGATTCACCCTGATAGACAAAATTCTGTTTAAGAGATCTTATGCTGGACCGCTACTACGGTGCGTATCTAAGGAAGAATGTGAATATGTCCTTTGAGAAATTCATGAAGGTATTTGTGGAAGTCACATCGGCAGTCGGGCACTGACAAGGAAAACGCTCTTGGCCGGCTTCTTCTGGTCGTCGATGAAGGGAGATGCTGTGAAGCTAGTCCGAGGATGCCTTAACTGCCAGAAACACGCTAGCCTGCAGAAAATGCCCGCAGAGACCATGAAGTCAGTAACTTCACTTTGCCCCTTTGACCAGTGAGGCTAGATATTGTTGGTCCCTTTTTAGGAAACGTCGCCCAGAAGAAGTTTTTACTAGTAGCTGTGGACTACTTCTCGAAGTGGGTTGAAGCTAAAGCTAAGGCGAAAATCACCGAGGCAGCCATCATGGCCTTCATATGGAAGAGCATCATCTGCTGTTATGGAATCCCGAGGAGACTGATCACCGATAACGGAAGGCAATTCAGTGGAAAGAAGCTAAAGGAATGGTGCGACCAACTCGCGATAGAACAAGTCTTCACCTCGGTGGCGTACCCCCAAAGCAACGGCCAAGTGGAAGTTACCAACCGCACCATCGTCCAAGGGTTGAAGGCCAGACTAGAAGGGTTAGAGAATCATGGTTTAACGAGCTCCAAAGTGTCCTCTGGTCATATCGAACAACCCTTCGACAAGGAACGAGCGGAACTCCCTTCAGCCTGGTTTACGGAAGTGAAGTAGTGCTGCCTTCAGAAATCGGCATGGAAAGCGCTCGAATTTTGACATATCCCGAAGACAATAACCGACTCCGGGCTGAAAACATCGATCTAATTGAGGAAGGAAGGGAAAGAGCCGCCTTCAAGATGACCGCCTACCAAAGAAGGATGACTAGATCCTACAACAGCCGAGTGCGGGCTAAGAGATACGAAGTGGGGGACTTGGTGATGAAAGAAATACTCAATCAAGAGGGAAGGAAGAAGCTGGAACCTAAGTTCGAGGCCCCTTACCGTGTCGTCAAGAAAGTGGGAGAGGCCTCCTATTACTTGGAAATGCCGAAGGGAAGCAACTTGACCGACCCTGGAACGCCCGCAAGCTGCGCAAATATTATTCCTAGAGGAGGGTACCCTCATTATGCATACTTATACTTTCTCTTTAAGTTTCGCACTATTTGTCCAAGATTGCTTTCTTATTACTTGTATGTAAGCCATACACTACTATTAATGCAATTTCTTTTCTTTTCTGTATGAGGGTGATTTGGGCAAACACTTAAAACAAATAAAAGACATGAAGGCCCGGGTAGAAGATCTATTCCCTAGGAGACACAATATCTGACCACTAGGGGCAAACTATCCCCTTTGGGCAAAATTAAGTGCGCACATTGAATCCCTCTACGAGAGGTTGAAACCTTCCCCTAGGGAAGAGAAGACAACGCGCACATGAATCCCTCTACGAGAGGCAGCTCACAATTCACTTCAGGAACATCTTTCATGATCTCCAAGGCTCACCTCAGGCTCAGGGGGACGCCCCTAATCCAAGGTAGGGGACCTTATTTTTGGCACGACTCAACCCTCAGAACGCGATTGGTTGAGACAATAGGGAAAGAGGGCATGGAGCATTGAAGGATCGAGGCAAAACTAAAGTAGGGAAAGCATAAATTCCTTTATTTATAATTACATCATGAGCGTCATCAGGGTAAACAAAGCGGAAAGATAGAAAATAGAAGCATCTATAGAAAAAGAAGGAAATAGTGAAAGACTCAAGCAAGACTCTAGAAAAGTAAACGACGAACTAAAATCTCCAGTAAGCTAATCTCTCCCAGATGGGCCGCTCTTCTGAGAAGCATCGCTGCTGTTGCCTAGGTCGAACTCTTTCTAGAGACTCTTCCCCTTCGACTTCTTCGGGGACGAGCGCCGAGGAGCCAAGGCCATAAAGGCCGCCTCCGGGTTCATGAAATCAAAAGGATGGGCAGTTTTCGGGAAGCCATTAGTTCTGATCTGGGATAAACATCCCTGGAACCCGAAGTTGAAATACAAGTTGGCTGCCTCAGACACCTTCTCGACAGGGACCAGCTCCTGGTTTGCCTGGGATTCCCGACTACGGCAAATCTCCCTCTCCGAGTGGAGTTCCTGTCAGAGCTTGCCGACCTCAAACTGGGCCTTGGTCAACAAGTTCTTCAGACAACCCACTTCATGAGCCTCCTCGCTAACCTTCATAGTCATCTCCATATTGCAGTTCCGGGCCGAATCCACCACCTTCTGTTGAAAACGGTATCACGAGCTCCCTCACAAGACAGGGAATACGCCTGAAGGCAAAGTAAGGCCATTACGACAAACACTAACCCGAAGCTAAGAATAAGAGTCATACCTGACTCAAGGCTAGCGCCCATTCCTTCCGAAAACGGCCATCAGACAACTCGTTGGCAAAACTCTTCTCCTCAAGGGTGAGAAAAGTTAGCATGTAGGACAATGAGGATTCCCCATCCCTCTCCAACAGGAAATGGGGATGAGGAGCAGGTCGGGACACTGAAGGAGCTTCGCGATACCGCAACCGGAGGGGGAGGAGAAGATGGCTTCATGCGCTTGGATCGCCCCGCCTTCGATCGGGGAGTCAATGGGTCTCCCGGGGCAACCTCTCCTGTCGAGTAATGGGTGGAAGGACCTTCGCCCAAAGGCCGACCTCGGGCATTTTGAGCACGGAGGGCCATAACTGGAGTAGAGTCCACTCCACCACCTGCTGAAAAGAGAGATCAACCAAAGAAGGGAAAGTTAATACTAAAACAAAGGGAATTATGCACCTATAACCCGAGGGAAGATAATCGCCTCAGGAGGGACGCCCGACACCAGCTCTCACATCGAAAAGCGATGATCCCCAATCCGAGTTAGAAATTGCAACAAGTGGTCGGGAGA
Source organism: Craterostigma plantagineum (assembly GCA_027422505.1). NCBI lineage: Eukaryota > Viridiplantae > Streptophyta > Magnoliopsida > Lamiales > Linderniaceae > Craterostigma > Craterostigma plantagineum. The sequence goes on from JAPQWV010000015.1 coordinate 7,984,180, forward strand.
TTCGCTAGGGACTTGACATTGCTCCCTCCAGCGCAACAGGGAGAATCGGCGGTCCCGATGCTGAACTGAAGGACACACGAAGAAGAACTTATTCATTCACCCCTTGGTGGCAGTAAACTTGTCATGGAAAACATCAGTGGAAGGAACGAAAGCGAGTTTGCCTGCATCTCTCTCACACACACGGAAGAAGCTGCTGATCAACTCAGTAGTGATGGGGAACTTAACCCGCCGCGAGACCGCGGCTAAGGCCAAAAGTAGACTGTAGGAATTTGGAAAGATCTGACCAGGGGAGATATCCAGGGCCTCGCAAAGGTCCAAGAGGAAGAAAGGAATTGGAAATTTAAGGCCCATGTCTATCTGGTCAGTGTAAAAGGTGAGGAAGCCAGAGGGAGGAGCGGAAGCCACTTGCAAAGGGCCAGGCAACAGAACTTCGTAATGAGAGGGAATTCGAGCTTTTTCAAGATATTCCCAAAGGGATGTAGAGCTGAGGGTAGATACCTTTGCTCGATACCAAGGAAGATTTGCTTTGGTTCGAACCTCCTCTGCTTCAGCGGACCACTTAGCTAGATTTTGCGATAGTTCTTGTCATCACCATCTCCACTGGAAAGTGGCGTCATTACCCCAACAACAGGATCTGACGGGACACCCATACTGGGAAAAGGTTCTGGGGTGCCATCTAGGTCAAAATAGGTTCGCCCAGCCATAGGCAAAGTACCAGCAACGTTCTTGCCTTTAGAAGAAGCAAAGGAAGCCCTGGGGGCGCTAAGGAAAATGACTGCCAAAAGCACTAAAGGACAGGAAAATGTGGAAGCGGATGAATGGAAAAGAACAAAAGACCAGGTCAGGTAAATATGGGAGGCGTTATCATAAGCAAGGTTCAAATTTGACTTAGCTCGCGACATTCCCGGACCCAAGAAAGACCAGGACTTAGGTTAGCCGCTAAGTTTCCGGGCGACTGGGGAAGTGTCCCCGCCTCGACCGGGTATAACAAACTAAACGACCCCGCCCCGCCAATTAAAGTGTCCCGACAATGATACAATGCCAAAAATGCAAGACGTGGCCCTTCAGGCAAGGGGTCCCGAACTAGTCCAGGGCGGCATGACGGAAGGGAAGAAACACCTGGAAGACTGAGCGGAAGTCGTATACAACACCCCTCGGGGCAGATATGCAGACGTCCCCTCTGGAAGAACCTCAGGGCCCGAACTGGAAATTGGGCAAGACGCCTCTCGGGTGATTCCAACCACTGGTCGCCTCGAGGACCCGCGCCATTGGCAAGACTTCGGCGCATAGGAAGAAGGGCTCGAAGTCCCTTCAAGAGCAGTCCCAAAGTCATGCCACGGGCCAAGAACGTGGCAGCACCCCACCTCCGCACGCGCGTAATCAACCCAACGTGGGAAAACCGCCCGGACCCAGATGGATGAGCGCAAAAAGCGGGAGAAACCGTCAAGAGGTGCCAAACGTGGGGATAACTGCCAAAGGCCAAACGCATTCCCCCAAGGTGCTATAAATACCGTCAGCACACCTCATTGCTAGGTACGCTTTTCTGATAATACACCGTTACTCTGCCATTTTGACACCGCATCACCACCTCTAAACACTTAAACCATTTCCGTTGCATCAACACTCTGCATCCTTTCTCCTTGTTTTCACCACATTAAAAGGGAACCACCCTCTTGACCAAGGCAAGAGGGCAAACGACCCCCCAAAATCTACCCTGTTTCCACAGTTTCCAGCCAAGGCGTGCGGCGAGGTTCAGGCGGGAATAGGCTTGTCAGTCCGTTTTCGCGGTAGGTCAATTTTCGACGGCATCAGTGACCTTAAAATTTGACTAAGGTGAAACTTGAAGGCAGTGCATAATTTTCTTTTACTAAAATGCAATAATGTTACAAAATTTGATTATAAAAAAGATATTCGTATGAGTCTGAATTCTGTAACGGCCCATTAATTTATTAAAGAGTGGTCCAAGACTATATAAGCCTAATAATTATTGGAAGTTAGATTGAATAGGCCCAACTAAGACGAGTTATGCATGTGCTCACACAAACCTTCAATTTTTTTTTTTATATAAAGAAATTGTGTGAAGAATCTTCGAAGGGTTCTTATATAGAAATATGCTTAATCATGAATGTTGAGGAAGTATGAGCCATAACTCATATCAATGAAGTGCTAATCAAATGATCTTCGAGGGTGATGAAGTTCGAGTAAGATGTTGTAGGTCAGAGGTATAGCTTCTGAGTTCTGGTCGTGGTCTGCTCGATCAAGGCTTAGCTGAATAATGTGAATATAGTTGGCTTTATCTCTACCGTTCGATCAAGGCAATTGGAGGATCTAATGGCTCACGTCTAAAGTTGTTTATTCACTTATAAAGGTGTTAAGCACTTTTGTTATAAGGAAGGATCTTGAAGTACAAATCTCACAGCAAATGGCACAAGCTCGTTACAGCTGTGACAGTTAAAATAACTACTGAAGCAGGTTCTTTTCAGTTTATCAGTGACCAAGTAGGTGGTTTTGAGCATCTGTATCTTCTATATAAGTGAGAGCTCGATATTTGTACTGTGAGTTGAGAGAGAAAGTTGCATACTTGTAATCTCTGTAAAGTGATCCGTGGACGTAGCGAACCACGTTAAAACTGCTATGTTTTTACCGGTTTTTTTCTTCTCTGTTTTTGATCGATTATTCTATCTAGATCGAATCTTTCGACTTGATATTGACAAACCCTCGATAAGATTTCTGAGTTACGAATCTAAGGGCGCCGATTCTCCACAACGAACATGACGATATTTACATAAACTACATTTTATTGATTTGTTAACTCAGAAATTCTGTAAAATAAAAACTGTGACATTTCTAACACGATTACAAAGAAAGAATAAACTGTAACACATGTACTTATTCTACTAAAAATATCTTCGGTATTTCTTCAAAGTGCAGCAAGCCTCCATCGATCCATTAATGCTAGTTGAACCTTAGGTTCATCGTATGTTCGAGTTTCGACCTTGAACATTATCGACTATACACCAATATAATAATAACAAAAATAAATAATATTAATAAAAAAAATCAATTTCAAGGGTTTATAAGGCGATGCACACATGCGTGAGAGGAGCTTTATAAAACAATTCAGAAAGCTGCTAAAAGTGGACCTCATTTTCCGATGATTGGGCACATATACCAAAGGCAATTTAGTGTTTAGGCAAGTTTTGTCATATAAATAATTATATATATAGGCCATGTAATGTGTAGAAAGAAGGAGAGACTGAAAAAAACCCTAGGACATGTTCATCAAACAGCAACAACTCTCCTCAAGAAAGAATATGTAAAAGAATGATACATTAATAAAGAAAAACCGCATTAAAGCTTCGGTTAATAAGGTGGAAGCAAGTCAAAGCACATCACGTCATTTATGATATATGCAATATAAATAAATAAAATAAACATGTTTTGCCGATAGTTAAATCGTGTTCAAAGACCAAGATCAAGGTCTAATGATGTCGAATGGAAAATAGAGAAAAAGAAAAATAACAAAACAAAACTCTGTCGGGTTTTCCGACACCTTCAAGGTCGAACACACAAAGAAGCAAAGGTTAACTGCAAGCCAAGACTTGCTCACTACTATTGTTATTATGATTTGCTTGAGGATCTTAATTAGTGAGAGAGGTAATAAGATGTTGCCTGAATTTATAGTGACAAAAGAACTCCAACGGAACTCTAAAAGCTATGGTTATTTGGAGAAAGGAACTTAGTGGGCACCGTTCACCCTCTATGTGTATATTTTTTGTTTTTCAATTTCTTTATATGGTTTGAATTAATTTATGAATTTAGAATAATAAATGTGCAAAAACAAACACTTGAAGAAGAGAACGACCTGAGAGAGACGATGAACAGTACCCTTCATAAAAACGAGTGGGTTTCTTATGTAATAATAAAATAATGATTTCAAAAATGTAGTTATAAAATTGTTAATAATGGAATAATATGCTAATGAACAAATCAATTCCATCTTGTTCGAATTTCAAAAAATAAAATGGTCATAGTAAAATGAAATAATTGTTTATGATTTAAATTTACAATATTTGATATTCTTAGTTATTTTAATTATTGTAAATTCTATTTTAAATAATAAATATTGATAAATTTGTATTGAGTAAAATATAGAGGAATTGATTGGAGTTTAATGATATTGTTCAAACTATATAGCTGTAGAAATTGTAGTGTAGCAACTGCATATATAAAGGAATGATTGGAGATGGGCCTAATCGAGGTCGTTGGGCACGCGTGAATAATAAATATGGGCAATTTTCTTTTGAATTTAGAATTCAGGAACTGTCAGAAAAAAAAATTAGGTTTGAGGACCCGATTGTTCAGTAACACTTCATTGTTCTGTAGTAACACTTCATTGTTCTGCAGTAACACTTCATTGTTCTGAAATAACACTCCATTGTTCTGAAATAACACAAAACGATAGTCCGATAACAGTTCATATTTTGGATCTTTATCACTAAATTTTGGGTCTTTTAAACAAATGTTATTTCTAAAAAGGATCCTATTTTAAAATATTTTTTGGGACTGAAACTTAATATACCCTAATAAATAATACTTACATAATATTATTAAAATTCTTCCCATGTTGAAACAAAAAGAGGGACTTTTTTACCCTTTAATTCGCTTAAACCAATGGCTTCTTCTGATGAATCTGATTTCTTTTTACCTATTTCTAGTAAAATAAATGCCCAACTATTTCTGGTACCTAATTTTTGCACTACAAAAGAGAGCCGAATTAGTGACAACGAATACCGTAGGAAAACCGTCGGAAAAGAGGATTAGAGACGGAATAGCTACGGACATGATCGCTTGTCGGAAAAACAACATCCGTAGCAAAAACCGTAGCTAATTTAGCGACGGCATTAGGCGACGGATAATCTGACGCTAATGTTGCGACGGAAGAGCCGTCACAAATTTCGCTACGGAAGAGCGACGGCACAAGCGTCACAAAAATTGCGACGGTTTCAGCGACGAAATATCATCGTCGCTTGCTGAAACTTTAGCGACGACTTTTCCGTCGCAAAATTTGCGACGGAATTAGCGACGACTTCCGTCTTTAAGTTAGCGACAAATTCTCCGTCGTAAATTTTGCGACAACTTTAGCGACGGAATTTCGTCGTCGCTTGTTGCTAGCTTAGCGACAACATTTCCGTCGGCAATCGGAGATTTGGCAGATTTTATATTTATTATTATTTCGTCATATTTAGTTGAATATATAATTTATATGTTGGTCCGTAATAATGTATTTTAATATAATAATTTTAAAACTAGTAATTGAATTGAATATGAAAAATATTTAAAAGCTAATAATACTAATTACCACTAAAAATGTTTTACATCCGAAGCGACGAAGCACATTACAACACAAAAACTAATCATCTAAACGAGCATTAGCGTCTGTAGGAGAATCATTTAAATTTTGCGAAGAGGGCGAAATTTGAGACGGAATCTGACCGGTGAATTGGGGAAATGGCGATGTTTGATATCCCGAGCCCAACATCGCCAGGAAAGATTGGTGAGCTAAAGGCGAAGGTTGGAAGGCCGGTTGGTAAAACGGAGGTATAGCGGCATGTGAAGGACCCGCCTCGCCTTGAGACGATCTCAACTGTAATTGCTGAGTTAGCTCATTCATCTTTCGATCCATCTCCGTCATTCTCTCAGTCATTCTCTGATTCAACTCCGTCATACCTTGTTTGAGACTTTCGTTCTCGGACCTTAATCTCGATACTTCGTCTTGAACGGACGCGTCTGCATTATAATTTGAAAATATAATGTTATAATAAAATAAATTGTAAATTTTAACGCCAAATCACTCTTTACCTGATTGGGTGCTCGGACGGTATGTCGAAACAAAATTAGTGCGACTTTGTATCGCTCCAGTAACCCCGAAGGTCCTCCCCCTCGATCCTCCCGCAACTCTCCTAAACGCTTCTGTCATTTTCTCCGAACTCATTTCACTACCGGTTTCCTCTAGAGTTTGTGTCATTGTCGCTTGCATCTCAGCCTGTCATATTAACAAAGTAATTATGCTAAATTTAAAATGCACAAAAAAATATATATTACCGCTATTCCCTGTGCTCTTGAACCCTGAAAGACGCCATGTCGAGCATATCCATCGGCAAACACTTCAAGAATAGTTGGAGTCAGTGTTTTAAAAAGCGTCGGATCGCGCGCTTCGAGGCGCGCTATCGCGTCTTTTTTCGTCAAAACGCTACAAGGCGTAATAAATAAAGCGTTACCCTTTTTTTTTTTTAATTTTTATTTGTTTTAAAATAGGTGATAGTGATGTGATGTGCGGACTTTCGAGACGAAATTGAAAAGAAGCAAGTGGCCACTGGCCAGCGAAGCAAAACTTCAGTAATAAAACTCTTTATTGTTTATTTAGTTTTAAATTTTATTATATATTCCCATTAAATTAGGAATCGTATTTACTTTATGTGAGTTATGTATAATGATAAATAATCACATCTAATTTATTTATTATTTCATGACGATCAAAATGACATATATATCTTATATATTTTGATATTTAAATTATTTTTAATTAGTTAATGGGAAGATACCACTACATAATGTAAAGACATGTGTGTTTAATTTTATAAATATACTTATAAATTGTGAAAATGAGACCATAAATAGTATAGATGTTATCTTTTTTTATCAAAATCGACTTGCTCGAAATACTTACGCAATACACTACGCTATTTACGCTACGCGCTATTGGAACCAAAACGCGATACAGTGCGCAACACGCGTTTTAAAACATTGGTTGGAGTACGTCCCAAGTTTGAAATGATGAACTTGTACCTCCTTCTGTTTGTTGAAATGATGAACTTGTACCTCCTTCTGTTTGTTGAAACGATGAATACGCGACTTCGCCGTGCGCCAACCAATTGTAATAATGTGGCATGAAACCTTTTTTCAACAAATGATTATGTACAGTCGGAGGTGGTAGAAAGTTGCAATTTTCACACTTCTTGCAAGGACAACGTATTCGACTCCCCGGATTTTGAGATGTTGCAATTGTAAAAAATCTTCAACTCCCCGTGAAAAGGCCACGAGATCATTCCTTCTATACATCCATTGGCGGGCGTTGACGAACCATTGATACATCTCATTATTCATTTTTTTATAAATAAAGATAATATAATAACTTCCGCGTGTGTCTATGAACTGGATAATATATTCTAGTATTTATGATAATAAATATTAGAAGATACAAGTGAATAATATGCTAGAAATATATAATATGCCCAATGTACAAAGCATATAATATAGATGCGTATGTTATATAGAAGCAGTGTTAAATAAGCATATATATAGTATAATTTCTAACATGCAAAAAACCGGATCCGGGAATCGTGTTACACAAACAAAAACGCGTACTGTAACCGCGAATCTGTCAGGAAAGCAACAAGACAGCCAGATGTTAAAGTCACTTTCCGATTAGCGATGGAAGATCCGTCGCCAAATATACCGTCCAGAAAGCTTCACATTTAGCTACGGATTAGCTACAGATAATCCGTCGCTAAAGAAGCGCGCAGAAATTCCATATTAGCTACGGAATAGGACGTCGCAAATATTAGCTACGGAGATTTCCGTCGCAATATTGCGACGGATGTTCGACGGCTTTTCGGTGAGCATGTCCTGCGACGGTTTTTCCGTCGCTAACATTTGCGACGCCGTTTCCGTCGCAACTTTGCGACAATTTAGCGACGGATATACGATCGCGATAGTTTCCAACGGATTCTCCGTCGCTATATTTTGCGACTGTATTTCCGTCGCAGATTTGCGACGGATTTTCTGTCGGACGTTGGAGCGACCAATTAGCGACAGTTTTTCCGTCGCAAAGCTTAGCGGCGCTGTTTACGTCGCGAATAACCGTCGCTAAGTGTGCTGCGGCGTTTTGGTAGCTCTTCCCGTAGCTATCTGAGCTTATTTTTGTAGTGTTGTTTTGACCCTTTAAATGCATTTCTCCAACTTCTGGTACCTAAATGACATTTGTATCACAAAATCTAAACTAACATTTAACCACTATGTGTTAAAAATCTTCATAAAAACATATTCCAAGTCGCAAAATTATCATCGTGATAATGGAAAATTCCACAATACCCCCGTCGCTATATATTTCGAGATTTCTTAATTTCAAACGATGTCATCCAGAAAATCTCTTTTCTTTCGTAATAATAGAGCTTACATCCACCAACTGGCCGGCTCATCTATAAATTAAACTAGTTCACTTGCCGATGCGTGTGCATATATAAATATATAACATTAAATTTATTTTAATTTAAAATAGCTAATTGAATTTTTTTTTTTAAATTTCATTATGTATATAATTATAAACTTAAAGTAAGAGAATTAACCAAAAATTATTAATAAAAATAGTAATTACAAGATAGTGAATGTTTTTTTAATTTTATGTTAATTTTTTACAAGAAATTGACAAACTAAATGCAATTTACACTCACCTCTCACGCTTAATAAAATAGAATAGATAACGCATAATGATTAATTATGTGTAAAGTGGGAAAAAAGTTAAGTGGTTTTTCAGTGTTGGACAAAGTTTCTTCCCTGTACATAATCAATTGATTTTAACGCGACTAGAAATTTTGATTTACACAATCAATCGATTTATTGTTTAATTTGGCCGAGTTTATTAACTAATTTCTCATCCACCCGATATGTGTTTTGTGCATATTGATATTCTATAAACTTTTCATCGAAACTTAAATCATAAAATCTATGATTGATTCCCCAATTTATTGAATGATGACTTCTAGATATTTTTAAAATAAATTAGGCTACACTTTATTGTATTTAATTAACCCTGGCCATCGTCCAATTAAGTCCAAATCCAACAAGGTGATGAATACTAAAATTAAAAACTGAGACATGTATATGATATATTTACATACAATTATAGACGTATATAGTACATTCACATACATAAGTACATTGTCCGCAAACCCATTGGAAATTTTTTTTTTTGGCAAGGCTCCAATTAAGTGCTGCTAGCTTTTCCATCGATCTTGCTCGTTAAAACCTTAGATTCATCATCCGTTCGACCTTACACTCTCGGACTATATATACACCCAATTCTTATTATAATCAAAATTCAAACAGCAAAAAACAGTAGTAATAACAACAATAATAACAAGAACCATCATTGAATTTCAGTAGTGTTTATAATTAGCTTGGCAACACACGTGAAAATCGGTTTCAAATTTGCATAAAAAAACAGCTACCATGGGACTCCACTTACAAATGGTGGCACACACTAGAAGGCATTATCACGTTAATAATTATAGATGTGTAGAAAAAGAAAACATGGGGAAAGCAAATGAATAATTACGGTAACTCTAACTCAAGATGTAATTAAAACAAAAACGAATAAACCGAAGGCCGCCGACAAGACAAAATCAAATACGAACACAGAGTGCTAAAACAAAAGCAATATCCCATGTAAGCCGTAGCTTAACGATAGAATACACATGAATCTCTTAATGGAAAATAAAAAGAAAAATATAAATAAAACTGTAGGGTTTTCCGACAAGTTCAAGGTCGAACCGACAACGAAGCAAAGGTTAACTTGCATCTCAATTCTCACTCGATAAGTAGAAGAGGACTGCAATAACGCTAAACTCATCTCACTATCAAGAATGTATAGAGATAGATAATATAATAATAAAAGAGAGCTGTATTCGACATTCGTCATAATTTATAGTGACACTTGCGGTAAAATCGAGGTCGTTGGGCGTCGTGTGAAATAATATTAAGAAAATGGTCACGTTTAAAAGAAAAAAGGGTCTGACCAACCATCCCCTTTAGAGCTGTAATTTCTTACCTATTTCTGGTAGATTTAATTTTGAACTACTTCTGGTACCTATTTCTTCTTTGGCCAAATTATTAAACTAGGTCGCTAACTATGCCTCTCGTGTTTTTTAGGTCACTAAGTTTCGTAATTGCAAACTTAGGTCACTAAGTATCGTTATCGATTTTTTTTAGGTCACTAAGTTTCGTAATTGCAAACTTAGGTCACTAAGTATCGTTACCGATTTTTTTGGGACATTTTTTGAATTTTCTGATAAAGCTGAACGGAATACACATGTGGCGTGACCGGCGTCCTAGATGGCAAAATTTTTTAGGCCACATCACTAATATAATTGTCCAATGTGTGTGTATAAAGAAAAAAACTATATTTAAAGATTAAAAGAAAACTAGTTCCCTCCAAACTTATACGATTAATCTCCTAAACGACCAAATTGATTCCACAAAAAAGATATGTGTCCCTCATATGATGTGTGACTGCAAGAAACGCACATTCTTGATGACGTGTTGGAAAGATGATAACCTTGGATTTTAGTGACGTGGCCTAAAAAATTTTGCCATCTAGGACGCCGGTCACGCCACATGTGTATTCCGTTCAGCTTTATCAGAAAATTCAAAAAATGTCCCAAAAAAATCGATAACGATACTTAGTGACCTAAGTTTGCAATTACGAAACTTAGTGACCTAAAAAAAATCAATAACGATACTTAGTGACCTAAGTTTGCAATTACGAAACTTAGTGACCTAAAAAAAATCGATAACGATACTTAGTGACCTAAGTTTGCAATTACGAAACTTAGTGACCTAAAAAACACGAGAGGCATAGTTAGCGACCTAGTTTAATAATTTGGCCTTCTTCTTTTGTCGTCTATCATTTTGTTAAGACGATGTACTTTATTATTATTTTTTAGGGTATATTAATTTTGAGGCCCTATTAATATGTTTGATTTTGGATTCAGGCCCCATTGCAGTGGACTTTAGTATTAAGGACCTGCTTTTCGAAAAATTCAGAGGTCAGGCCCTAAAATGCGAAAAGACATATTGTTAGGAATATTTTGTAGCATCCTTTGATTTATGTAATCTTGGGTTAATATGTATTATTTAGTGGGTTGTTAGTAGTTTGGGGTGACTTATGATATTATGTCATAGTATTGTAAATGGGCTTTAATATACCAAACTATTGTGGTATATAAAGCCCCATTTACCCTAATTAGGGTTTGATCAAAAGTATTGAAAGGTAAGCCACCTTGTACGTTAGATTAAGAAAACACACACTAACACACACACTCAAGGTGTTCTTCACGTTTTATACATTCAAACCAATCTTTTGATCCTTGTTTGGTAATAAAAGGGCAAACAAGTGGTATCAGAGCCTAACGCGGATCAATTTCTTCCTTTTGAATCCAGTTTTGCTCGATTTCGACGTGATTTGACGAAAATTTTTGCTTGAAAACTCATTCTCTGTTTTTCACTGTTTTTGGATGTTCTTCAAATCGTTTTTCAGTGATTCTTCACTCCTAGGACATTAGAAAACTGATATTGAGTACATCTAGGTTCTTTCACGTCGATTTCAGTCAAGTTTGAGTCGGTTTTAAGCAGAAACGAGACAGAAAATATGTTTTTCACTGAACTGGGTACCATTGAGTTTGAAGGTTTCGATCGAAACTCACTGTGAGTAGTTTCGATCGATTTGAATTTCGGGAATTTCTTCACAAATTTCATAGTTTCGCCCGATAGTTTTCTCGGCGGAAGTTTCACACGTTTCGCCCGAAAGTCAATCAATTTGAATTTAGGTCAATTTTTCACATTTTCCAAAATTTCTCTCGATAATTTTCTCGGCGAAAGTCTCACACGTTTCGCCCGAAAACTCAATCGATTTGAGTTTAGATCAATTCTTCACATTCTTCACAGTTTCGCTCGAAAGATTTCTCGGCGAAAGTCCAATTGTTTCGCCCGAAAGTCGATTGATTCACCAATTTCATTGTCTTGATCGATACTTTTCTCAGCAAAACTCAATCTCTTTCGCCCGAAACGCTACAGTGCCTAATTTCACAGATTCGATCGAAACTCACATTTTCAGCAAATTCCATTGAATTTCATCTTGCACACTTTCGCCCGAATCTTGAAATCTTGAATTGACCACTTTCGCCCGAATCTTGAAATCTTGAAATCTAAACTTAATTTCACACTTTCGCCCGAATCTTGAAATCTAAACTCAATTTTGATTGCTCGATTCTCAACACATTTGGACCAACCGTTGAGCTTAATTTTCATATCATACTTGAATCGACCACGTACCTATTCACTTAACACGAATCGTTCAAGCAGTACACTAAATTCATCAAACTCTTATATTTCGACAGAATTCACCTAGTGAATTTACATACTCAACAATAGAAATTACTCAAACTTGACTCTTTCTTTCAAAACTAAAGTGTTTCATTTCGCAGAGATATCCCGCGTTAACGATCATTACCAAACATAAACATGGACGGTCTTGCTATTGGATCTGACAACCGTGCACCACTACTGAGATGGGGAGAGTACGGCATATGGAAGCAACGATTATCAATTTCATAGAAATCAAAGATGTAGACCTCGCAAACGACATGCTCTCCTCTATATTTGAAGGACCTGCTCAAGTCTGGACCATCATCCCTGCTCAACCCGATGCTGTTCCTCCTATTCCAGAGAAGAGAACTCCTAAGGATCCTAGTCGATACACCGATGCTGAGAAGGCACGTGCCAGAGCGGACAAGCTTGCCCGACACTATGTACTTCAGGCTCTACCAAACGATGTTTACAAGCAAGTCGACGCAATGGTCACTGCAAAGGAAATTTGGGATGAAGTTTGCAAGATGATGGTTGGAACTGAAGTTAGCAATTTATCTAAGAAATCCAGCATTCTTACTGCCTATGACTCCTTCAAAGCTAAGGAGGGGGAAGAACTTCGAGATGTTTACCTTCGCTTCTTGACCATCATCAACGAGATGAGAAAGATCAACATCCAGCGATCCAATCTCGAACACAACATCAAGTTCCTTTCCACACTTCAACCTGAGTGGGGACGGATTGCAGTTCTGGTTAAGCAACAGAACAAAGATCTGGACGCTATGGATATTCACTCCCTGCACGATAATCTCTCACAGTACTCGCAGTATGCCAAAGAAATCAAGAACGAAGGAAAACCAAACATCGACATGGAGCCAATTGCATTGGTAACCTCTAAGTCAAACAACAGGAGCTTGAAGACTTCTAAAGGAAAGCAAGTCGTACAATCTGACTCCTCTGACAACGCCGAATCTGATCAAGAATCTGAGGACGAACTCGAATCCATCAGAAAGAAACTAGCAATGATCTCAGATACGGTCAATAAAATGAGCGCCAAGAAATCATCTTCTGCTTTCAACAAACAACGAACATCGGGGGGGAAACAGAAGTACGTTGCCCCTGAAGAGGCTGAAACTAAGAAACCTGAAGCAGTGAAGAAATGCTTCAACTGTGGCAAGCCGAGTCACTTTGCTTCTGAATGCTACAGACCCAAGAAGAAAAACACTGAATATTACAAGAAAAAATTTCAACTCTCACAGCGCAAGGAAGCGGGCATAGTCTTGGTTGCTGAGGAAGAGGAATGGCTAGAGGACACATCTGATGAGGAGGAAGAAGAAATGGCCTTCATGGTGAAAAGCATTGAAGATGACTCCGACGAGGATGAGCCAGACCTCGGATCAGACAGGACGGATGTCTCTTCATCCGACCAGGAGGTATACACTCCTTCCCTAAGCGATTTCATTAACCTTGAACGTAGGATAGCTGAACTCTCCATGCATCGTAAAAATTACTCAGAACTCCAAAGCAATTTCGACAAAAATTATGCCTTGATAAACAAACAACAGGAAGAGATAGCTATTCTTAATGAATCCTTGACCTTGTCGGAAACTAAAGTAAAGACTTTAGAAGATCTTGTAGAGAGTAAGGAGAAACAAATTAGCGATATGTGTAAAAGCTTGAAAGACAGCGATGAGGAACGTGTAAACGTATTGTCTCAATACGAATTAATCACAAACGAACGTGTTCGTCTATACAAGAAAGTCAAAGAGCTAGAGGACATTAACACCAAGAGAGGTCAATCTGAACGAACCGTCTTTCTTAGTCAACCTAAAGATGTAGAATTTTATGATCCCCGCGAAGGTTTAGGATTTGAACCCACCACCAACCCTGAAGCAGAGAAAGTACGATCTTTGTACAACATCAAACGTTTTGGGTTAAGCATTGAACAATTGAGGCCCTTCGTAAGCTCAAGAGAGGTGACTGAAACTGACGAACAAAAACGGAAGAACAAAGAATGGGCTCAAATCATGTGTGACTACAACGAACTCAATGATAGTTACAAAACTAGAGAGACTACACTCTCTGATGATTACATGTCACCATTTGGACCCGAAGGCACTGACGAACAGGCTAAACCTATTTTTTCATTTATCTATATTCCAGAAATTATACGCAAAATAGGTTTCTTGACTGCCTCCCTAGAGTCAGAAAGGAAAGCTCACGAAGAAGAGAAAACTATTTTGCTGAGCAAAATATATACTCTTGAAAACTTCCCTGACGCTTACAAACCTTCCACCTCACGCCCTGTTCCAGAATCCCCTACGTGTAAATGCAAGCAAACTACAAAGAAAATATCTTTATCTCACACTAATTTTGTATCGCATGTGCTCACAGACAAAGGCGTGATACCTAAGGAAGCGAAGAAGGTTCTACCGGGCCCAGCTAAGAAGACAACAGTCCCTGATAAGAAGAAGAGACCAGCCTCCAACCTTTCTTCTCATGTTTCAAAATCATTTGCATTTCCAAAAGTGACTTCTTGTAATGTCGCAGAACGTGTTTCGTTATTCCATTCCCTTAAATCAAAATTCTGTCATGTCTACAATGATGTTCTTTCTTATCCTTGTGACAGTCATTTCCGCAATAGCACTTCCCCATCACATATCGCTCATTCTAAGGACACATCTCCCACGCCGTCCAACCATACTACTAAATCCAAAGTAATGAAACACAACATCTTCAAGACCAAGCCGAGCAAGAAATTAAGTCCAAAACAGATTTGGATTCCGAAATCTCAACTGCATCCTATAGGAAATCAACACGCTTGGATTCTTAAACCAGCTACACAACAATTTAGCAAAGAATTAAATCTAGCAACGAACAAAAAATCTGCTAAACCTGCTACCAAAAGGGGACCCATCTATAAATGGGTGCCAAAGCTTACTTGATTCTTTTTGCAGGTCCGTCATGTGTGGTACTTAGATTCAGGTTGCTCCTCACACATGACTGGAAACAAAGAGCTGTTGAGCAACTTCTCTGAAGGATTCCTCGGGAAGGTCTACTTCGGAAACGGTCAATCTGCATCCATGCTAGGAACGGGTAATCTTATCCATGACAGGCTAACCAATTATGGGGTATCCTACGTCGAAGGACTGAGCTACAATCTATTCAGCATAGGTCGTTTCTGCGACAAAGGCTTCAAGGTGAACTTCGAGACCAACAAATGTAGTGTCACAGATATCAATGGAAGAGAGCTACTCACTGGACACAGGAAGACGAATCTTTACTCCATTGACCTCAAGACTGTCCGACCGACATGCCTTATTTCTCGAGCTTCTCTACATCAGAACGATCTCTGGCATCAGCGACTCTCTCACCTCAACTTCAAAGACCTGAACAAACTGCGATCAGAAAACTTGGTAAAAGGGCTTCCCTCGTTCAGATATCACAAAGAACATCTTTGCTCAGCGTGTGAAATGGGAAAGATAAGAAAGACCTCCCACCGGACCAAACACATAGCCTCAACTTCCAAACCTCTCGAACTCATTCATATGGATTTATGTGGACCCATGCGCACTCAGACCATTAATGGGCGAAAGTATGTGTTAGTCATTGTGGATGATTTCTCACGCTACACATGGACTAAATTTCTAAGAACCAAGGATAAAACTCCAGGCCTAATCATTGAGTTTATCAAAACCGCTCAAAACCTCTACCAACTAAGTGTACAAATCATCAGAACTGATAATGGGACAGAATTCAAGAATAGAAAACTCAGTGACTTTTATGCATCACTTGGAATCACCCAACAGTTCGCAGCAGCCAAAACACCTCAACAAAATGGGGTAGTTGAGCGCAAGAACAGAACCTTAGTTGAAGCAACTCGTACACTCCTCATTCACTCTGGATTACCTCACTACTTGTGGGCCGAAGCAATGAATACAGCTTGTTACACTCAAAATCGTGGCTCACTTCACAAGAGGTTCAATAGGACACCCTATGAGTTGATAAATCGTAGAGTGCCAGACGTCTCATTCCTGAAAGTCTTTGGGTGCAAGTGCTATGTGGTAAATGATCGTGAAGATAGAGGCAAACTTGACCCAAAAGCATTCGAAGGCATACTGGTGGGATATTCAACAACATCAAAAGCCTATCGCATATATCTCAAAGAGAAAAGATCTGTTATGGAGAGCGTTAATGTAACGTTTGATGAAGTAGACCGAGTTGTTTCTGCACAAATCAGTCCAGAACCAGGACTTCTACGAGAATTGACGAAGGATCAACCTAGCACTTCCACTGTGGGCGAAACCTCAAAAACAAATATGATAAGTGATATGGAACTCGATCTCTTATTTGAAGATATCTTCCCAAGGCCACTACCACACATTGCTTCAACAACTTCTGCGGCACCAGAAAATATTGATCATGCGGAGTCTAACAATGACAATATACCTCCTACAATGGAAAATCTTCATCTTGATGACGAAAGTGAATCCCCAACAGATACAGAGATCATATCCAGCTCAGGCGCTGAAACTCCACAGCCTTATGATACTACAATAGAAATCTCTTCAGAAGAGTCAGTAATTCCACAACCTGGAGAAGAAATAGAACATCAGGCTGATCAAGGTGGAGAAACAGTATACGATGCAAACACAGCTGGATCATCACAGCCTAGTACCAGAAAGTGGACTCGAGCCCACCCAAACTCACAAATAATTGGAGATCCCTCCACTGGAGTAACCACACGGGCATCAACGATGAACGAAAGCCTCTACTCCTGCTTTCTAAGTCAAAAGGAACCCAGTAAAGTAGCTGAAGCACTCACCGATCCGGACTGGATAATTGCCATGCAGGAGGAAATCAATCAGTTTGAGAGGTTGAAAGTTTGGAATCTAGTACCTAGACCAGCTGGGAAAACCATTATAGGGACTAAATGGGTGTTTAAAAACAAAAAGGACGAGCAAGGAGTTGTTATCCGGAATAAAGCAAGGCTGGTGGCAAAAGGCTACAATCAACAAGAAGGAATTGATTATGATGAGACATATGCCCCAGTCGCAAGAATAGAAGCCATCAGGATATTCTTAGCTTTCGCTGCACACAAGAACTTCACAGTCTACCAGATGGACGTCAAAACTGCATTCCTCAACGGAATACTAAAAGAAGAAGTTTTTGTTTCCCAGCCTGAAGGTTTTGTGAATGAACAACTCCCAGATCATGTCTACAGACTCGATAAAGCTCTATATGGACTTAAACAAGCTCCCAGAGCCTGGTACGAGGTCCTCTCAGATTTTCTCATCTCATCAGGTTTCACAAAAGGGAAGATTGATACGACTCTTTTTATCAAAAAGGACGGCTCAGACATTATGCTAGTGCAGATCTACGTTGACGACATCATATTCGGGTCAACAGACTCACGAATGTGCAGGAACTTTGGGGATTTAATGAAGCAGAAATTCGAAATGAGCATGATGGGCGAACTAAGTTTCTTCTTAGGACTTCAGGTTAAACAGCTTCACAATGGAATCTTCATAAGTCAATCCAAGTACATTCACGACATACTCAAGAAGTACAACTTGGACAACTCTAATACTGCCATGACTCCCATGTCTACCTCATGTAAACTCGACGCAGATTCCACAGGAAAATCTGTTAACCAGACAACTTATCGAGGCATGATAGGCTCTTTGCTCTATCTTACATCAAGTAGACCGGATATCATGTTCGCCACATGTCTCTGTGCACGCTTTCAAGCTGATCCAAAGGAATCTCACATGCTCGCGGTCAAGCGAATTTTCAAATATCTCAAGGGAACTCCGAATCTAGGTCTATGGTATCCGATGGAATCAAGCTTTGAACTCGTAGGATACACAGATGCTGATTACGCAGGATGCAAGCTGGACAGGAAGAGTACTTCTGGAGCCGCTCAATTTCTTGGGGGTAAACTCGTAAGCTGGTCATCTCGAAAGCAAAATTGTGTCTCAACATCGACAGCAGAGGCAGAATATGTCGCTGCTGCGAGTTGCTGCTCACAAATCTTGTGGATGAGAACCCAGCTGCGAGATTTTGGCATAACGTTAAATCATATCCCAATTTTTAGTGATTCTAAAAGTGCTATAGCTATAACTAGTAATCCAGTACATCATTCACGCACAAAACATATAGACATTAGATATCACTTTATTAAGGAACATGTGGAACAAGGTACAATCGAAATGCATTTTGTCCACACCGATCTTCAACTTGCTGACTTATTTACTAAGGCATTGGATGAAAAGCGCTTCCAATTCTTGGTATCTAGGTTAGGCATGTTGAACCATAAGACATGATCGATTGTCCCTACATGAACCTGATATTGTGTAAATAGATCATTTCAATTTTTCTCTATATGTTACATGGTAAAAATCTTACTATTATATCTAGGGGGAGACTAATAAAAAATTTATGCATGAATCTAGGGGGAGTCTTCCATTGTTATGCACTAATTTAGGGGGAGTCATTATTAAATGGTTTGCACAAATACTTCATACGTTTATGATATCTCATCAAATTTAAATTATATAGTATGGTGAAACTCCTTAAGCTTCTATCAAAAATTAAAATTATTCAAATATTTCACATACCACAATTATTTCTCGGCGAAACTGCATATCGATCGAAACCCTTTCAATTGATTTGCCAACTGTACTAAGCAAGTTTCGATCGAAACTGAGCATCGCTCGAAACTTCCTTTGCAACTTTTAAATCGCCCGAACTTAAGAATCGGGGAAATATTTTATTTATTAAAATATTTCTTTGCTTTAAGTTTTTATTTTTGAGGTTCAAATTCCCAAAACTTCAAATATTGAGGGGGAGTAGTTGGTTTCACAAACTTTTTTTTTAATGATTCATACACCCTTCAATAAGCGAAAATCGCTATTACAACTCAAATACGCAAAACATCTTCAAAATACCAAATCACTCAATGAAAATCACTTGAAATACGTAACAAGATCTCAAAAGCCAGTACGGGCTGTTAAAACCCAAAACAGGATCGCCATAAAAACGATGAACAAGCACAGAAGAAGTGCAATCTCCAGTACTAGCTTATCCAGATTGCGATTGAAGCGACGCACTAACTCTTCGTGCTCCCTGCTCTTCTCTTGGTCTCGCTGCTGATTCCAGTTCATCTTTAGGAGCTCGATTAGTTCGATTGAATGATTTACGATCTCACCATGTTTCTTCAATCGAGTCTATTTATAGGCGTAAATCGACCAACGAAATCATAATAGTCACGACAAACATGATAAATGATATCGACGGATCTTTGACTTGATAGCTCAGCGCCGCGAGTGAAAGCGATGCTTTCGTAGTTGCTTATCGGATTTTGCGTCACATAAATCGACTTTGAAAAACTAAGTTGATTTGACATTTAATTTGGGAAAAATTTTGAACTCTATGTTACCTATTAATTGAAAATCTCGCATATGTCAGTGTTAGGGTGATTTTACTCAGATTTTCTTTAATTGATTTTTGATCATTCCAAAATCGCCCGATTTCAACTTTATCTCTCGGCGATTTCAACTACTTCTAAATATCCTCGGCGATTCTTCAAATCGCTCGATTCCTCAGTTCGCCCGATTTCTCAATCGATTCAATTCATCTGATCTATCAAAATACTAGAATCGGCCGAATTGTCAAAATCGCCCGATTCATCAAAACTGCCTTTCGCTCGAAACGTGTTTCAATTGAAATTGAAATTGATTAGATTCTCTTATAATTTTGATCGGCGAAACTGACTTTCGCCCGAAACACATTACGATTGAAATTGATTTTTAAATCATTTGAAATTTCTCTCGGCGAAACTGACTTTCGCCCGAAACACATTACGATTGAAATTGATTTTTAAATCATTTGAAATTTTTCTCGGCGAAACTGACTTTCGCCCGAAACTCAATTCAATTGATCGAAAATCAAAATTAACTCTTTGAAAATTTTCACGGCGAAACTGAGACTTCGCTTATTTAATTAAAGTTTCGCCCGAAACATTTCTTCTTCATCGATTCTCAAATTCACTCATAAACTCTCTCTGAAATCGCACACGAACTCATCACTGTCTCACTTTTTCTTTCTCGTTTACTGCAACTCCAAATCCCTCATTGGTAAGGAAAAACATTTAATCTACAGCTTTAAACTGATTTTTTTCTCATTCGTGCAGTTTACGCATATTAGGGTTGCGTGTGTTCGCGCAAATCATTGTTTAAATGTGTTTTCACATCGCCTAGATTCGCTCGAAACTACTCTCTTGCTTCAATTTCACATTCCAATCGATCGATTGTTACTGAAAATTTTTCTTATTTTGTGTTTTCAAATCGACGTTTTTCTAGGGTTTTACAACTTTCGATCGAAACAGGGCATTTCAATTTATCACAGTTCGATCGAAACAGAGCATTTCAATTTTTCACAGTTTCGATCGAAACTGACGACAAAATTCATTTCAATCGATCGACACCACTATTCAACAGTTTCGATCGAAACTCAAGGCTCAATTGAATCGATTGATTCGTGACGATCGAAACTGAACTGATTTACACTTTCGCCGCACTTATTCAAATTAAATATGACTTTCGATCGAAACTGGTTTATTATTTCACCTTCGCCGAATTTACCTTAATTGAACATCACTTTCGATCGAAACCACAATCCAAATTAAACTTATCGCACGATACACATTAATGACCGAAACTCAAAATCAATTGAAATTGGCACTTTCGCCGCTAACTTAATCCAATTTCAATTGTTGCCGAATTTTGCCAAAATTTTCTAAGTCCTAACATGCTTATCAACGAATTGCACAACTTTTGTATGCTTTCTAAGTCACATGGTCGATTTCCACTAATCCACTGCTTTTATCTTGCAGATCGACCACAATGGTGAGACAAATTGACGAGATTTTCACCTCTAAGGACTGGGCACAGAGGACACCCAATAACCATCAACTTGACTTCAATAATACCTCGTGCCCAGATCCTATCATTATTAAAATCCTCGCAAACCACCCTCTACGAACTGCCCTAAACATCACCGAGGTAGTCCCTGAAGTGTATGTACAACAATTTTGGTCTACCCTTCAGAAACCAACGAATCACCCAACCATAACCACCCTTTCCGCAATAATTGACAACACCATAGTCGTTTTTACTCCAACCATTCTCCGTTCCATTCTCAACCTACCACAGTCACTCATATATGATTCTCCTCCATCTAATGACGTCCTAATCAGGGATTTCCTTTTCATGGGCCACAAACCTAACGCCCAAAATTCCATTCACCTCCCTGACTTCACAGCCAAAGACATCCCTGGACCATGGAGGACCCTGTTCCTGATCGTAAACAAATGCCTCTCGCCCAAACACTCGGGTCCAACAAATGCAACCGAAACATTATGTTGATTTTCCATGGGATCGTCTTCAACAAAAATTATGACGTCGCCCAACTCATCTGGTCTGATATCCTCGATCAACTTCGAAGGCGAGGTCTCGGATCTACGAAGCCAGTGCTCCCTTACTTACGGTGGCTACCTGTCATCGTCCAACATTTCGTGGATCTTCATCCCGAAATCGAACGACGACCAAGAGAAGAGGGCTACCAATCTCCGAAGCTCAACAAAATCCAATCATCGAAGAACAAATTCGATCAGGAGGCCATGATTATCCAAGATCATTTACTTCGCCTCCTCGATCCAAATGAGCCGAAGCTGCGCAAATATATGCGAGCCAACAACCTCGACGACGTCCCCGTGGCTCAACACAACCCAGTTGAACCTAACCCAGGGACAAGCCAACCCCCACAGCCAAATGTAGGTCTAGGACACTCAACATCCCCAAAGCCAAAACAAAAGCGCAAATCCAAAGGGGATGACCGAGGAGGAAAACAGGAACGGCGTACAAAGCAAAAACACGACCGTACTCCTCAGCCAACTAATCCACTAACAAGCCGGACCGAACCCATAAGTACAGGGGTTGACTTTGTCTTCCCCCGAGTAGAAGTCGCGACATCGGGTCCAATCGCGCAAACTACCCTTCCCAGCCACTCAATCATCTCCCAACAGATGATTGTTTCACATACTCACGAGGTGCCACGTCATTCATCACCACCTCGCTCGGAGGTGGTTGATGTAACAAGCAGTACTCCGCCTCAGACTGCACTTTCTTTGATCACTCCGAGTCTAGTGCCCTCACCATCCATAATTTTTCCACTTTCTAGGACACTACCTTTAGATTCTGCACCTCTAGATCTTCGTGATCTAGACCGAACGCTCTACGATGTCTCCGTACTAGAGTCTAGTACGGAACAGAGCGGAAGCCCCAACGTAGTCAACATCACTGCAGCTACGACCTTGGGCCATCAAACTGAGTCAGTCTCAGCTTTGATGTCAACGATGAGCCTTCGTGGCCTCGGTGCTTCCAGTCCTGTGCAAACGGGCGGCACATCAGTACCCTCTACTGATGTTGTGACGACGGAACGTCTTAGTGACTCCGTCCGGTTATTTTCCCCGTTCGTGACGGAGGCCAGGCTGGATGATCGCCTCGCAGAGTTTGCAGAAGGACTCGAGAACACAATAATGGCCAAAGTCTACAGTACCATTGAGTCTTCCACTCGAGACAAAGGCAAAGCTCCCGTCACCGAAGACGCCTCCACACGAGCCGAGCCATCCCCTGCCTCTGAGGAAGGGCCGTGGAACGTACCAATCCCAGAATTGATTGACGTTCTACTGGCAAGACTTCGCAGTGCCCCAACGCTGACTGCGTACGAAGCGGAGGTCCTCCGACGTTTGGAACTTCCGTTCAACCCTCCTAATCCCGGCGAGGCCCAGTCATCGAGACATTCACGTGACGACCCTGACGGTGGGGGTCGTCCCGAGGGGGAGAAGACACAAGGGACAGGGCCTTCGCCGCAACCACAGTCACAACCTAGAACCACCCAAACATCCACCAGAACAAAACCATCTACACCCACCCAAACCAGAAAATCTACCCGAACTACTACCAATACAACCCAAACGACCCAAACATCAACCGTGAATCCATCACTGCCTAGCCTTACAAACCCAAGAACTCCCTCTGACCCTCCTTCTTCTGACCCTCCATCCTCACATTTTCTATCCCTCGAAACACTTTACAACCCACACTCAGCGGTAGAGAATTACATCTTCAACGACGACTGGTTAACAAAGCCGATGCATCCAGACTTGGCCAAGGGCTTACTGGACAACGCCAGATATTTCTTAATGAAGGCGAATGTTGACCTAGCACTAATCGACGATGATGAGCTCGAGGAAGGTGAAGACTACGAAGCAGACATTCCAGAACTTCCAGAGCTTCTCAAACACGCTGTCGTTGATAAGGAGTACTCCACCTCGAAGTCGAAGAAAGGAAAAGAACAGACGCCGCCGTGGGAAAATGTCAAAGTGATAGCTCCATATCAAGAAGAGATACGGAGAAGAATTTGGAGGAAGAAGGATAGGATCAAGGACCTAGACGAGCTGAGTCTAAGAGGCCTAACTCATCTCCCGAGGCCAACTGCTGTACGATACTTGCTCTCTCTTCGTAGAGGGCTTGTGTGGAGAGCAAAAGATACAGATGTTAACGTTCTTAGAAGAGAAGAGAAAGAAAAGGCCAGAATCAACAAAATCTTGGGAGTCCGGCGAGGTCGTGTCGACTACTATGAATATCCTATCTATAAGGTGCAGCGAGAAGATGGAACGGTCGAGGAACTGACCGAAGGCGATCTCTCCTACATCAGAGGTGAAGATGTTGATCGGATACTCGTAAGCTTCAGATTTCTTGGAACACTCCAAAATCCAGACTTGAAAGTGGGCTACGTTGCTCTAAAGCGATTCATGATGCGCCAAATCAAGTTCAATTCGACTCACGATCTTCAAATGGCGGTGGAAGGCAACATGAAAAGGGTGAATCTCACGAAGCCATCCTTCGAAGTCCCCGACTCAAGTCTCGGAGAAGGTCATATTATCAATGATGACAACGATCCATCTGTTGTCTACATCAATTACAAGGGAGAAAAGAGGCTGATGAAAACATCCGAGATTGCTAAATTCAGCGATGGGACGCTGCTGATTATTCGGGTGAAACTCGAATGGATTTTGGAGAAGCTAAGGAACGAAGAAGCAGAAGTTCAGGAAAAGTACGAGAAGCTGATCGACATCATCTCCGATCGATTATCCTTACGAAGAACGATGCGATCATACGAGTTCAGACTTGGACTCAGGAAATCGATTGATGCTGTAGAGAAACCCAAGAAGAAAAAGACACAAAAGACGCCAAAAAGAAAAGGATGCTAAGGGGGAGATTGTTAGGAATATTTTGTAGCATCCTTTGATTTATGTAATCTTGGGTTAATATGTATTATTTAGTGGGTTGTTAGTAGTTTGGGGTGACTTATGATATTATGTCATAGTATTGTAAATGGGCTTTAATATACCAAACTACTGTGGTATATAAAGCCCCATTTACCCTAATTAGGGTTTGATCAAAAGTATTGAAAGGTAAGCCACCTTGTACGTTAGATTAAGAAAACACACACTAACACACACACTCAAGGTGTTCTTCACGTTTTATACATTCAAACCAATCTTTTGATCCTTGTTTGGTAATAAAAGGGCAAACACATATTTAACCCTGACATATGCCAAATTTACGTCTGAATACCTAAATGATTCGATAACAAGTTTCCAAACAATGATAACAGTTTTGCGCTGAAAAAACACTTTCTTTCATTTTGATAACAAACTGTCTTGAATTTAATACTATATGATGTATATTTAGTAACAAATGATGTCGCATAAGTAACACATCATTAAAAAATAATACTGCTTCCTAATATAACACATTCCTTTCACTCAAGCGGTTGAAAGAAAAACTTCACGTTCCAAATCCGATCCAATCGACATTACTAACAGCACAAAGTTGTATCGGCTTCGATTTTTCATGGGTCTTCCTAATCAAAGAAAATTTTCGAAGTTTATAAAGTACGAATGCTTCAAACACAATTCGGAAATCTCGTTTAGTACGGTGAAATCTCGATTTTTAATGACTGGATAATGTAAATTCGACAACATTTCATCATGGGCCTTAGTTATCGATGATAATTATTGATGTTAATAATGGAAATAACGAAGAATTTTGATGAGACCTAAGCGGTACACGTTTGCTAATTAAAATCGTTACTGGGTAATACTTCATGCTTTGGGTAACAGTTCATGGAACAATAATACCACATGTCTTGAAGTTTATAACAAATGTTTCCGCAAAGCGAACATATAATGAGAAAATAATAACGCCTCGTCACCAGTAAATAACACATGTAATATCACTGTAAAGACAAAGAGGAATAGGGTTTAGGATTTAGTATTTAGGGTTTAGGGTTTAGGGTTGTGACTGTAATACCAATTGATGGAATCAGAGTAACTTTTATTGTTTAGGTAGTAACATTTCCTGTACTTTTAGTACCACTTCAGATAATCTAAGTAACGCTTCGATTTTATGTAGTAAAAATAGTTTGATGCCAAAATTATCGAAACAGATCTGCTACACAAAATACCACATCAATACTTATGGAAAACAAAACAAAGTCATTTTATACCTTTTTATTGGATATGGCTATCAGATATGTGTAATGAATAACGTCTCTTGATATTGTTATACCGTTAATATATAACTTAGTAACACGAATGCATAATTTAGTAACACGTATTCCAGATGAATCGATGTCTTTCATACTACCTAATTCAAGCAATGTAAGTTTTAGAAGTTATGAGGTGACGATTTTTTGGAAATTCAAGCCTATGTAATAAATATAAGTCTGTTAACAATCGACTATGCTCGATTAGTGTGAAAAATGGGGTTAGATAATCCGATGTAATAAATATAAGTCTGTTAATAACATTTTACTATCGATAGGTAACATTTTTGACATTAAAGTAACACTTATGATTTTTACGGTAACAAATCAGCATAATTGTGTAACATAAAACTGACGCCAAATACCCATTCAGAAATCACTTTATTGAGGGTAATTTCGTCAAAACATAGTTTTGGGTCCTTTTCATTTAATTTTTCAACAACAAGGTTCTTAAAACTAATAAAAATTCTGACAGGGCCTGATTCCTAATTTAAAATCCTGACAGGGCTGACATAAAGTTTGCCCTTTTTAAGGGTTAATTTCAATCAGACTCGTCAGAAGTTTAATTTAAGATTCAGCCCCTAACTTTAGTTTAAAGGACTAATTTCTGTAAATTTTAGAGATAAGGACCTAACTAGAAAAAGTTGTAAGGTTATATGAACTGGTATAGGATGATCGTTTTGTGTTACAAACTTTCAATATATTGTTATTTCAGAATAATGAAGTGGTACTACATAAATGAACTGGTATCAGATGATCCTTAACTAGTACCGGATGATCGTTTTGTGTTACAAATTTCAACATATTGTTATTTCAGAGCAGGAAGTGGTACTTTCGAAATTGGGTCCTTAAAATTAATTTTTTTCCTGACAGGGACTGAATCCTAAATAAAAATTCTGACAAGGGCCTGAATGAAAATTGCCCCTTTTGTTGATTAAAAAAAACTTAGAACAAGGAAACATGTGATAAGCATTGATTGATTTAATGGAAATACATTTGAAACGAAAATTTGATATGAGAATATATGTCCACAATAAAGTCCTCCAATTGTCGCACATACTTATTTGGCATCCATCCTATTTTGGATGACAAGTATCATATAAGGCCAGCATAAATTTGTAATGTTTTGGGCCATGAAATTAGTTCTAGTGGACGTCAGCCTAGTCATTAAATTGCAATAAAGGGGAATTTCCCTTTGAGGGTTTGTATTTCCCGTTAAATACCCCTCGATATATCTTTTCATGTTCAGTACCGATTTGCTAAGTTTATTTTTGTTCAGTAGCTAAAATGGTCTTTTCAACGTTGAAAAGCCGAAAACGAAAATACCCATATCTCACACGTTCAAAAGCTGAACAATTATTTTTGGATGAATTATACCAACAAAACTCGTTATTATACCAATAAAATTGAAGTTATACAAGAAAGTGTAGAAATTATACCAATTGCTATCGTTATTATACCGTGCTATTCTAATTTTATAACGCAAAATTGGATATTATACCAACTAATTTTACCATTATACCAGAAAATTGTAGAAATTATACCATCGGTTTTCGTAAATAACGTTATTATAGTTTTATACCAAAAAATTTGATATTATACCAACTAATTTTGCTATTATACCATAAATTGTAGAATTATATCATCTGTTTTCATTATAATACCAGTAAAACACGTTATTCGAATTTTATAACATAAAATTGGATATTATAGCAACTGATTATGCTATTATAGCAACTGTTATCGCTAATTATACCAACAAAATAACAAAACTATATTTTATATAAATAAAACTGGACATTATACCATGTTGCCGCAATTATATCATAATTGAAGATTGTACCAACCGTGGTATAGAGAGTTCAATTTTGTTAGTATAATAACGCTAACAATTGATATAATTGAAAAAAACAGTTGGTCTAATGTCGATATTGTTATAAAATAATAATATCATAATAGAAGACCAACGAAATGAATCTAAGGAAAAATATATAAGTTTTGGTATGTCTTAAAATGACCAATAGGAGGCCTATTTATAGGCCAAGCTTTACAACATTCAACCAATAAAATTAATGCAAATATAACCAATTAAATAAATGTGGTATGGGCATCCATACCTATTTATTTATAATACTCCCCCTTGGATGCCCATTACAAAAATATTTTCATTTGACTATATCAGCTGCCTCGTTAAAAACCTTATTAGGAAAAACCCAGTGGGAAAAAAAACCTAATGAAGGGAAAAGAGTGCATCGTATATTTTCTCTCCCTGATGTAAACGTTACTCAAGATCTTTGAGCCTTCGAAGTCCAATTAAATCTACAAGTTTTTCGAATAATCTTGGAGGTAGCGCCTTGGTAAATAGATCCGCGAGGTTGTCACTTGATCGAACTTGTTGTACGTCAATTTCGCCGGTCCTCTGAAGGTCGTGGGTATAGAAGAATTTAGGCGATATATGTTTGGTTCAATCGTCTTTGATGTAACCTTCCTTTAACTGAGCAATACTGCGGCATTGTCTTCATATAAGATCGTCGGAGGTAACTTTTCCGATAATAACCCACAAGTTTGTCGTATATGCTGGATTATTGATCGCAACCAAATGCATTCTCTACTAGCTTCGTGAATTGCTAAAATTTCCGCATGATTAGATGAAGTGGCGGTTAAACTTTGTTTAACTGACCGCCAAGAAATAGCAGTTCCACCATATGTAAATAGATAACCCGTTTGCGATCGAGCATTATGTGGGTCGAACAGAAAACTAGCATCTGCATATCCGGTTAGATCTGACCTGGACTCATTTGAATAGAATAAGCCCAAATCAGTTGTTCCTTAAGGTATCGAAAAATTCATTTAACACCGTTCGAATTTCTACGAGTTGGTGATGAACTATATCTCGCCAATAAATTTACAACGAACGCTATATCAGGCCGCGTATGACTCGTAAGATACATTAGTGCTTCTATGGCAATAAGGTGTGGTACTTCAGGACCAAGCAATTCTTCATCGTTTTCTCGAGGTCTGAACGGATCTTTCTTCACATCTAGAGATCGAACAATCATCGGAGTATCCAACGGATGAGCTTTATCCATATAAAATCTTTTCAATACCTTTTTCGTATATGTTTCTTGACATACAAATATTCCATTCTTCAAATATTCGATCTGCAAGCCAAGACAAAATTTCGTCTTTCCAAGATCTTTCATTTCGAACTCATTTTTCAAACAATTAACGGCCTTTGACAAATCTTCAGGAGTTCCAATTATATTGATATCATCAGCGTATACTGCTATGCTAACAAAATCATTTCTACATCTTCTCATAAATATACAAGGGCAAATTTGATCATTTTTGTATCCCTCTTTTAATAAATATTCACTTAGGCGATTATACCACATACGCCCAGATTGCTTTAATCCATAAAGCGATTTGTTCAGTTTAATTGAGTACTCATCACGGGCCCTGAATTTTCAGGCAATTGAAATCCCTCAGGAAGCTTCATATAAGTGTCACTATCAAGTGAGCCATCTAAATAAGCAGTGACAACATCCATTAGACACATATCGAGTTTTCACGTATTGCCAGACTTATTATATAACGAAAAGTTGTTGCATCCACCACAGGAGAGTATGTCTCCTCATAATCAATACCAGGTCTTTGCGAAGAACCTTGTGCCACAAGCCAGGCTTTGTATCTCACAATTTCAGCCTTTCCGTTTCTCTTTCTGATAAAAACCCGTTTATATCCAACCGGCTTTATATTCTCTGGTATACGGACTATTGGCCCGAAAACTTTTCGTCTCTCAAGTGATTTTAATTCAGCATCGATTGCATCTTTCCATTTTGGGGAATCATTTCTTTGTCTGCATTCTTTTACAGATCTTGATTCATGATCCTCATTCTCATTAATCTCATTCATTTCATGTGGCGCTACGTTAAATGAGAATTTATCGTCAACGTTGACTTTATCTCAGTTCCATCTTATTCTATTTGTGGGCGTAATTGATCGAGATCTCTTCATTATCATTATTTTCAATTTGTTCAGGTACATGACTTTCATTCTTATCATCATTTATGCCCATCGACTCTTCTCTAGTCGATAAATCCTCGATTGGACCATTCTTATTATTTGCTCTTTTTTCTTTTCCGAGGATTTTTATCTTTAGAACCAGAGGGCCTACCACGCTTTAGTTGTGGTTTAAGCTCAATCGTATCATCTGTTTGTTCTGCAGGAACATCAATTTTGGCAGGAGCATTAACAGCTAGAATATGTGACTTTGTCACTCTTTTTGGGTCAGCAAAACTGTCTGGCAATTGGTTCGCTAACCTTTGTAAATGAATTATCTTTTGAACTTCTAGTTCACATTCTTTTGTTCGAGGATCATAATGATTTAGCGATAATTCATTCCAACTAATATTTCTTTCCAACTGTTTCTTTTCTCCCCCTAATGTCGGAAAATTTGTTTCATCGAAGTGACAGTCGGCAAATCTGGCCGTGAAGCGATCTCCAGTTAAGGGTTCTAAATATTTTATAATTGATGGAGATTCAAATCCGACATATATCCCCAACCTCCTTTGATGTCCCATCTTTGTGCGTTGTAGTGGTGCAATTGGAACATATACTGCACATCCAAAAATTCTTAGATGAGAAATATCTGGTTCCTGACCATAAACCATTTGTAACGGGGAGATATCATGATAACTTGTTGGCCTGATGCGGATTAGTGCTGCTGCATGTAATATAGCATGTCCCCAACAAGACGATGGAATTTTCGACTTCATCAACAACGGCCTTGCAATTAATTACAGGCGTTTAATCAATGTTTCTGCAAGACCATTTTGTGTATGGACATGTGGCACAGGGTGCTCGACATCGATACCGATAGACATACAATAATCGTTAAATGCCTTGGAAGTAAATTCACCAGCATTATCAAGTCGTATTTTCTTTATCCGATAATCTGGAAAATGTGCTCTTAATCTAATTAGCTGAGCAAGTAATCTTGCAAATGCCACGTTTCTAGTAGATAATAAACATACATGGGACCATTTACTTGATGCATCAATTAATACCATGAAATATTTAAATGGTCCACATGATGGATGTATCGGTCCACAAATATCGCCATGTATACGCTCCAAAAATGCAATAGATTCAGTCATTACTTTCATTTATGGTCGAATAATTAACTTCCCTTTAGAGCAAGCAATACATGCTAATTCTTTCGATTGAAGAATCTTCGGGTTTCTCAATAAATGTCCGCGTGAATTTTCAATTATTTTTCGCATCATAATTGTACCGGGATGGCCCAACCGGTCATGCCAAACATTAAATGTACTGTCATTGGTAAACTTTTGAATAGCGTATGATTCAATTGTTCGAAGATATGTGTAGTATAGCCCAGAGTTAAAAGACGGAATATTTCTATGATTCTTTTTTCATTCGAAATCACTTGTGTAATGTGCAAATATTCAATATCTCCCTTTTGTGCAGTCTCAACATGATATCCGTTAATTCTAATCGCTTTAAAGCTTAATAAATTTCTTTGAGACTTAGGGGAATATAAAGCATTTATAATAATCAGCCTTGTTCCTCTGGACAATAATATATTAGCTCTTCCGGAGCCTTCAATTATATTTGTGCTACCCGATATAGTAATCACACTGATTTCTTTCATATCAAGATACTCGAAATATTTCTTATTTTTCAGAATTGTATTAGTCGTTGCACAGTCCGCAAGACATAATTCTCCATTGCACATGCTCGTGTCCATCATATAAGATCCTTTATAAACAAACATATGATTAATATTAATACATATTATTGAAAATAAACGATACGTAGCAAACACAGGAATAACATCCAAATAACAATCATAGCAAACATAACAATATTATTAAAAACAAAAGATACATAGCAAACACATGAATAGCATCCAGATAACAATCATAGCAAACATAACGATATTATTGAAAACAAACGATACATACCAAAGCACACAACAACAAAGCATTTAATAAAATGATAGCAGATTAAATTTCTTCATTGAGGAGCAGAAAATCGTCGGCATAGAAATTAACACCTTCTTCATTAACACCAGAAGTTGAAGCAATTGTACCCTGAACCAAGTTCGTTTAAGTTTTCTTTCCTTTGCCCATTGATTCTTGATACAGCTCAACAAGGTATTGGGGCGTACGGCAAGTGCGGGACCAATGGCCCGGACCACCGCATCGATAACATTTTTCGTCATTCCCTTTCTGTTCAGTTTGCTTCTTTTCATTTTTACCGTCATAAACTTTCTTCTTCTGGGAAAGATTTTGATGACCGCCACGATAATTATGATAACCATCACGGAAATATTGATAACCACCACCATGATAATTCAGCCACGACTACGGCCTCGGCCACGGCCACGTCCACGACCTCGATGTCCACCACGACCACATCCACGATCATTACCTCGACTATTATCATTATTAACATTGACTGCATTCGCTTCAGGGAGTGCAGCAGTACCAGTCGGTCGGGATTCATGATTTCTCATCAGCAACTCATTGTTTTGCTCAGCCAACAGTAAACAAGAAATAAGATCTGAGTACTTTTCAAATTTTCTTTCCCGATATTGCTGTTGTAGAATGACATTTGATGGATGAAATGTGGTGAACGTTTTCTCCAGCATAATTGCATCGGTAATAGTTTCTCCACATAATTTCAGTGTAGAAGTAATTCTATAAATGGCAGAATTATATTCGCTTACCGATTTAAAATCTTGCAAGCGTAAATTAACCCATTCATACCTTGCATTTGAGAGAATAACAGTCTTTAAGTGGTTATATCGATCTTCCAAGTTTTTCCACAAGTCGTTCGGGTCTTTCACCGTTAAGTACTCAATTTTGAGACTTTCATGAATGTGGTGGCGAAGAAAAATCATTGCCTTCGCCTTGTCCTGCTCGGATGTTGCATTGCTCGGTTTGATGGTATCACCTAGACCTTTTGCTTTCAAATGAATTTCGGCATCTAGTGCCCAAGATAGATAATTTCTGCCAGTGATGTCGAGTGCAACAAACTCAAGGCTCGCCAAATTCGTCATATTACTATAAAATACAAAAAGCATTTCAACAATGACAATACAACAAAATATTACATGCATAACTAATCATAATAAAAATAATATTCGAAAAATATAGTCGATATAGCCAATTATTTCAAATATATAATTAAACGTAGTTACTGGCGGGAGCTACAAACTGGCACATATCAGGTGGTACAAACCATCACATGATAGGCAGTATAAACCGAACAAAGCTAGTCGGATAAACCGAACCAAGCTAGTCGGATAAACCGAACCAAGCTAGTCGGAGAAACCGAACCAAGCTAGTTGAAGAATCAAACCAAGCTAGTCGGAGAAACCGAACCAAGCTAGTCGAAGAACCAAACCAAGCAAGTCGGAGAAACCGAACCAAGCTAGTCGAAGAACCAAACCAAGCTAGTCGGAGAAACCGAACCAAGCTAGTTAGAAAAAAAATAATATGCCACCGCTGGGATTCGAAATCTGGATCTCCCATCACATAGATTTGACGGTATTCCGCGAAACCAGTCGGACTATGGCATTTTGTTGTATATTGTATATATACTTTATATCTGTATAATATTGTCATAAATATGAAATTAAATTATTATATCTTAATTATGCTCGTACAAATCTTCGACAGAAATTAGCGTCGTCGGCGGAGATCGGCGTTGCCGGTAGAGCCTCGTGCTGATAACGTGTTATAAAATAATAATATAATAATAGAAGACCAACGAAATTAATCTAAGGAAAATATATAAGTTTTGGTATGTCTTAAAATGACCAATAGGAGGCCTATTTATAGGCCAAGCTTTACTACATTCAACCAATAAAATTAATGCAAATATAACCAATTAAATAAATGTGGTATGAGCATCCATACCTATTTGTTTATAATAGATATTTATTTATATACAATTATAATTCCATTATTCGATTTGTATAATCAACGATAACAATATGTATAATATTCGGAACAGTTGGTATAATGTCTAAACCGGTATTTTCGTCCGTTCAGAATTTTTTTTTTTTTTTTTATGAACTGCTTGCGAATATTAAATGCACAATTTCTCGCATGAATACTGAATAGGGAAAGAAATATTTCGAGGGATACTGAACAGTAATTTCAAACTCTCAAAGGGCCTAAAAGGAAATTCCCCTTGCAATAAAAAGATTCTGACATCTCATTAAAGAGGAAATAGTTGACGTTACTTTTGTTGTACTATATAACGTTTAATTGTTAATGAAAACACTTGCAAAAGAGGAGCCATTGCTTTTGTTGTACTATATATGAAAAATGTCCAATATGAAAAATGTCCAGCGCTTCGGTGCAATAGAACAAAGTTCAATGTTAGGACAAACACAATCAATTTTCAATGTTAGGACAAACGTTCTATTCCTTCACATAATCAATAGATACAATATTTAATTTGAACAAGTTTAATAATTAATTTATGGATTTACCTTAGTTCTTTTTTTTATATAATTAACAGTAACCTCTCATCGAAACTTAGATTTAGAATCTATTTAATTTATTATTTTGCTAAAAGATAACTTCTCGATTCATGAAAGCGAATATTTTAGACTATCGGATTTATTTAAGGGCAAATTTTGTGTCAGGCCCTACTATATTTTAAAATTACGAATCAGACTCTGTCAGGATTTTCTTTAGTTTAAAGGACCTATTTTTTGAAAAATTAAGTGAAAAGGACCCAAAACTGTGATTTGACGAAATTACCCTTAATAAAAGTGATTTCTGAATTGTATTTGACGTCAGTTTTATGTTACACAGTTATACTGATTTGTTACCGTAGCAACCGCAAGTGTTACTTTAACGTTATAAGACGTTACTTATCGATAGTAAAATGTTATTAACAGAAATATTTATTACATCGAACTATCGAACTCATTTTTCACACTGATCGAGCACAGTCGATTGTTAACACCTTGTTTTGTTTTCCATCATGCGGTGTTACACCATAAACCCTAAAACCGTAAACCCTAAACTCGACGCAACGACCATTAGCGTTCTCCTATAAAAGATCGAATCATTAGCGTTTCGATCTTATTACACGTTTCGAGATTGAAAATTGGTAACCCATTATAGGAGCATTGCTCCCTATAATGATGAATTTTCTGTCTAGGGAAACAGGGGGGATGGTCCGGTGGAGGGTTCAAGAACAATTATAACTGTTACACAATTATACTGGTTTGTTACCGTAAAAATCGTAAGTGTTATTTTAACGTCATAAGACGTTACTTATCGACAGTAAAATATTATTAACAGATATATTTACTACATCGGACTATCGAACCCTATTTTTCCCACTGATTGAGCATTGCTCCCTATAATGATGAATTTTCTGTCTAGGAAAACAAGGGAATGGTCGGGTGGAGGGTTCAAGAACAATTATAACAGTTTCGCGCTGAAAAAAACACTTCCTTTCATTTGGATAAACAGTCTTGTATTGAGTACCATATGGCGTCTATTTAGTAACAAACTAAGTCGCAGAAGTACCACATCATTCAAAAATAATACCGATTCCTGCAGTAACACATTAACAAATGATGTTGCAGGAAGCTTGAAACTTACTAATAGACCCTGAAACTTAATTAACCCTTTATTTAACCCAATTTGGCCCATCATCCCATTTGGTTGATTCAAAATTCTACCAAAATATAAATTGAAACAATTACTATCACTAAGTAAGAATTAAATACATGCATTAGTATATTTACACAAGAATTGGAGATGTATATATATTATATACAGTTACATTACATACATTAGTACATTGTCCGCAAACTGTATTTAAAAAAAAAAAAACCAAAAAAATTTCTTTAAGGCTCTTTCTTCTCCAATTAAGTGCAGCGGCTTTTCCATCGATCCATTTGCTCGTTGAACCTTAGATTCATTACCTGTTCGACCTTAAACATGTCTCATTTTTCTTAAAAAAAAAATACTAATACGTATAGTGGAATTCAAGTAGAGGTTATTAAGGTGATGAGTACGTGAAAATTGAAATTAGCTTGGAGAAAAAAAGAAGCAAAATCTCCTACCATGCCATGAGAGCCAAGAATTTATTATATTAATAATTATAAATATAGTCATGAAATGCATAGAAGATAGAAAACCTAGGACAGTTTCAGGAAGGAGCAATTAATTACAAGGGTATTTGTAACTCAAATAAGCAGAATATATATAAATCAGAAACATGAATAAAAACCTTGGCTTCATATGATGGAAGTTAAAGCATATCATGTCCAATTGAGAACTGCAATATATAGGGGTAATAATCATAAACAAAATAAACAAGCAAAAAGAATTTATTAATTTTTCAAGCGGTGCCTGCCGACAACTTCATTACGAAAACAATAAGACACATTATTTTGCATAATGAAATCTTGTTAAAAAAAGAAACCAAGATCTCCATTACACAGATAGAGTTTTCAACGATAAAACTGCACTTATGGAAAAATAAAACTCTACTTAGGGTTTTCGACATAAGTTCAAGGTCGAACAGACAACGAAGCAAAGATTAACTTGCATCTTATTGGAAGATTTTGCCTCTTAATACAGAAAGAGGACTTCATTAACTAAACTCATATCACTTTTAAGAACAGAGATGTAATATAGTGAAGGAGAAAGAGCTTTTTTTTTTTTTTATAATCAGTTTGTATGGTTAAAAGTGGGGAGAATTTCACCATTATTTATAGTGCGTAGCAGTCGAGTTTTAGTAGGTAGTTGGGCCTCGTGTGAAATAATATAATATATTAGGAAAATAATAAGTCGCGAAGACTTTTGACCCGCCGGTGAGATTTTACTTTGAAATTCGCCTCAACTTCAACAACCCACAAATTTCCTTGCAAGACTTCTCTCGTGAATCTAATTTACTCTTTCTGGTAAAATTAAAATTTGAATTGCTTTTGTACACCACCTAATTCTTCTCTTGTCGTTTGTGGGTTGTAAAGAGACCTTTTTCTCATGAATTATTTTATGTTGTAGAGAGGGGATAATTAACCATTTCTCAACCGCAAACCCAAACGTATTTTGTAAACACGGCCAATTTGCAGTAATTGTTCTCCAACTGTCAACTGCAGACGCAAACGCAAAAGAATATTCGTGTAATATTCCTTTTCATATCAAATTTTTATAATTTCAGTTAAAAAAATATCGAATTTTATATCTTTTAATATCACTCATATATACTACTTTACAAATTAACCACAATATTCTTTTAATTTTGACTTAGAACATATATTTTTTAGTTATATTACATATAAGAAATATAAAAATTAATAATAAGATATAAAAGAATTATTAGTAAAATAAGTGTAAATGTTAAAATAATTATTTATTATGTCAATTGATAATCAAAAAGATAAGTATACAATTTTCATATTCTTTTATATTATTTTATATGTCTTATTTAATAGTTTAATACAAGTAAAGGGCATATTTGTTATTTTCAACGTATTTTTGCGTTCAAACTCAAATTTGCATTCGGAGCAGAAGAGATAAAGCATAAAATGCATTTTGCGTTTGCGTTTGCAATACCGTTGGAGCAGTTTTACTGCATTTTGCGGTTGCGTTTGCGTTTTGCAGTACTATTGGATATGATATAATAAGGAAAATAAGTAAAAAATTCTTCGAGGGTCTTTCCTTCATGGAAACAAAACTCTTAACTGTAGCAAAATTTTAATTTGCTTAAATATAAATGATATATATATATATATATATGTATTCGATTCACAATTACCCTAGTCTCCTCGATATGTCCAATTTCGTTTTTCCATACGAAACGGTATGCAATTTTACAAACATATCTGATGCCATTTCCACAGCTGTGCGGTCACATATATTAAAGCAAACTTGATCGGTTGTATTCTTCTCGTATGTGTGTGTATATATATTTTTATTTTATTGCGGACAAGAATAGTGATACATCATTTACCTTATTAGAAATCGAAGGGTCCTTCCTAAAACCAATTGGTGATAGGAGGAGAAAGCCTATTATATATATACTAGTTTCAAGAGCTTGAATTATCCGATGTGGGACGAAACCCACTTAGAATCTCAACACGCCCCCTCACGTGTGGCGTGACTGGCCTAACACGTGGACATATGAATCGGGTGACGGTGAGCGGAAGCTCGCTCTGATACCATATTAGAGATCGAGGGGTCCTTCCTAAAACCAATTGGTGATAGGAGGAGAAAGCCTCTTATATATATACTAGTTTCAACAGCTTGAATTATCCGATGTGGGACGAAACCCACTTAGAATCTCAACATACCTATTTTAAATAAAAAATATTATAAGAAAAACAAAGATTGATACGATCAATACTTGAAATATACGACAGGCAAATACGGGGAAACGTGAGGCCAGAAGTGGTTTGTGTGGAGAAGAAACAAAAGGCTGGGCACCATAAACGATGCATTACTTCAAAGAATCGCCAAATTATTAGTGTATATATATATATATATATATATATAGACATATATTTAGTTGTTACGAATAATAAATGTATATAGTATTATTCAGTGACCAACTTCGCATGTGCATAGCAATCCCATCTAACCCCTTTTCCACGATAAGGAAGCTCAGCTACAACCACATAACTAATGTTTTGGGGAAAGCACGATATATCAAGGTTTGTAATAAATTAAAATTAATAACTTCATAGTTCATAACTAAAGAATTCAAGACATTTCCATGATATATGGCTGTGTGTGTTAGTGTCTTCATAGTGTTTATCGGTCGCTCAGTTTAATGGCTACATTTAGCATCATTTAATGTCTCTCCAATTGACTCTACGAGTTAAAAAGGAAAATAAAACATAGACTCATTAAAAATTAATACGGCGCTGAAATTATTCTAATTCTAGTTCTATATTTTCCAAATCCATCGTACTTAATGTTTTCTTTTCTACCCAACATCGATCCCGCTTGTTTCTATGGATCTATAAGTGGGACATTATTTCGTTATTTAAGTGGGCGGATTACCCCTTAGGGCCCAAACGTTTATATGGATCTATATATTTTTACAACTATGGTCTTTCGAATTGTACTTTTGCAGAAGGTAGAGGAATGATTGATCCAAGATCTCATTCTTCACTCTCGTGAAAAAAAACATCTCCTCCTTCGTCCATTTAATAGAAGTTGACGTCCATTTAATAGAAGTTGAGAGCTCGTTTCTATTTTTTCTCATGTCTCTCTTTCCTTCGTCTGTTGCTTTCATTCACTTCTGTAGGAGTTTGTGCTGATGCTAAAGAAAACAAGTGATGCCGTCGAAAAATGACCTACCGCGCGAGTTGGCTAACGAGCTTCTTCCCGCCTTTACTTCGCCGCGAATCTTGTCTGAAAACTCGAAAAGAAGGTTAGGGTGGGGGGTCGTTTGCCCTCTTGCCTAGGTCAAGAGGGTGGTTTCCATTTTCCAGGTAAGATAGCATAGAGAAGATGTAAAAATGTGTGATAGTAACGTGAGAAAAGTGCTCAAGTATGCGGTAAAAATGGCAGAGTAACGGTCTGGATACGTGCGTACCTTAGGGATACCTTGCAGTATTTATAGTGTACCTGACTTGGGCGGTTTTCGCCCACGTCCCGTGTTTTTCGGGCTCGGACTGATCTTTGCTCCTCTATCTTCCCATGATCCCACGTTCTTCTATACCTCTCGGCTCTTGGCGGTTTCTTCCCCACGTCCTGTTAGTGGTTGGATGATAAGATTATGGCAGTCCTCGCCTGGGGAGGCCCGGCTCGCCGTGGGAGATGTTTACCCCTGAGCTCGGACTGTTTC
This sequence comes from Craterostigma plantagineum, assembly GCA_027422505.1. Lineage (NCBI taxonomy): Eukaryota > Viridiplantae > Streptophyta > Magnoliopsida > Lamiales > Linderniaceae > Craterostigma > Craterostigma plantagineum. The sequence goes on from JAPQWV010000015.1 coordinate 8,023,924, forward strand.
CCCGAAGGGTCGCGCTCCATTTCTCCAGGGGTACCTCGGGTGCGTATGACTTCGGAAGGTCTACCCGAGGGTTCTGGGGAGATCTGGCCGAGGAATCTTGTGAGCCGCGAGGGGCCTTGGCTTCGAGGGGTTCTTGGGTGGCTCCGAGATATTTCGTTGTTGATTATCCATTACTGGGCTCAGGATCCTACTCGTGAAATCGCTTTAATGGGCCCGAACCCAAGCTGAAGGCATGGGTTCGCTTCCCATACAAGGTGGTTGAGTTAGTTACAGCGGGTCGGTTATTTTGCCGCGGGTCGGTAAAATCCGAGGGTAACAATAGTCCCCCTTTGAATAGTCCAAAAGAATTGGTGACTTTTGGACGTCTTTGTGGTCGCGGCAAAATGTCCGACCCGGCCGTAGTCATCGGCATTCTATTGGCGGTTACGGGACTTCTTCTAGGCGAACGTTTTGTCGGGGCGCATCATTTGCTTCTTTGGGGTCAAATATCATTTCGCCTTCCCCGCCACGTGTCATTTTCTAATTGGTTGGACTTGATGGGACGCACGGGCGGGAGTTTTGGCGCCTTTCCCCATGACAGACGCGGGTCGCTGTAGCCGGTCGATCTGATCTAGATCTGACGGCCCAGATCGAGCGCATGGGGCCTATATATACCCCTCCCTTTTTTATTTATCTTCTTTCACTTTCTCTCACTACTCTCTCTCATCGAAAGCTCCCGAGTTCCCGAGACTTATTGCCTTCCCAGCCGAGCTCTTAGGTATTTGTAAGTTCCTCTTTCCTCCCCTTTTCTTTCAGCATCATGTCTTCTAGTTCTAGCGAGAGTTCGCGCATAGCTTCGGGTAGTTTTGCCCAGGGTTCGGGTACTCGGGCAGTAACAGTACAGTTCCTTAAGCAGTAGTAGCCATTCTCTAGAGGGTTTGGGTAGTCCTAGGGTTTGTATAGGGGCTAGTCTGAGGGTTAGTGCCGGGTCTCCCGTGAGGACTCTCCGAGGGCGCCCTCCGTGGATTTTGACTAAGTTTCGCCGAGGGCTGCCTCGGTAGATTCTAAGGCCACCCCTCCACTAGCGTAGCCCCTATTCATCCCGTTCGGGAGGAACCGACTCCTCCCCGTGTGGACGACTTCCATGATCAGAGGGCATTCCGTCGAGTTTTTAACGCCTGGATCGAAGAGGTCGAGTCCTTTCGTGCTGGTCGTCGAGGCTACCGATGGAACCGTGTTAAAGTCTCCATCTTCAAGCTCTCCGATATCCCCAGATTAGAAGCCCTATCGGGGATGCCCGATGACTTTGAAGTTAGAATCCCTTCCCCCACCGACCTAGCCAGTTCCCCTCCCCAAGGTTTTGGCACGTACTTTTTTTACCAGGTTGAGATGGGTCTTAGATTTTCGGTGTCTCAATTTCTCGTAGATATCTGTAAATATATGGTATTTCCCCTGCTCAGCTAACCCCGAACTCCTTCAGTCTCCTTCTTTCCGTTGCTGTTATTTTGAGCCACTACCGCTTCATTCCCTCGGTTCCCATGATCTCCGCTTTCCTGAGGCTGAACAAGAAAGAAGAGGGGGAATTCTTCTTCTCCTCGATACGAACACTCGACCTCATCCAGGGTAACCCTTATTCGCACAAGGGCTGGATGAGTAAGTACTTCTTCGTTAAGCCCTCAGAAGAAGTGCCGAGAGGGAGTTGACCCCCTTCTCTTGGAACGACCAAGTCCCTATCTCCCATCATCTTCCTTCCGAGCCGTCTGCTCGGGTCGAAAATATTTTGGCTAGGGTAGGTGAGAGCCGTTACCTTGCCCGAAAACTTACCCGAGACGATCTCCTCTGCGCTCATGGATTCTTCTCCAAAGCCATTCTTCTTTTTTGGACCCTAGGTATATGAAAGGAGTCCTCATGCGCCCTTGCATGGCATCCTTCTCTTTTATGTTTCTAACTCTCGTGTTTCCTTATCCGAAAGAATGTCGCTAGCTGAGGTCATTGCTATTGCCGACGAGGATGATGAGGATCTTTCCGTCCCGAGTAGGGGTGAGATCGGGTTGGGTATATAGGGTTTCAGGTTTTTCGGGTCGGGTACTCGAAAAAAATCGGGTATTGAACCCTAAACCTGACCCCGACCCGATCGAAGTTCGGGTACCCGACAATCGGGTACCCAAAACCCGTCAGGTACCCGCGGGTCAGGTCAGGTTTTTCCGATTTTTTGTTTTTTTGAAATTTTGAAAATAGAAAATTAGGGTTCATAAGAATTTATACCTATTTTGGACGAATTTTGGTGGCTAATGAACGAATGGCGGTCGATGATGCTGCGCTCGGCTGGTTAACAGCGGACCTGACGACGGTCGGTGAGCTGTGAAGGCGGGACTAGTGGGTGGTGATGGTGAGCTGTGACTGATCTGCTCGTCTGTGCTAATGGCGTGTGTGTATGTTGGGTTAGTTTTGATTTTTTTTCTTTTGTTTGTTTATTGGGTTGGGCCTTTTTGTTAAGTATTAATAATAACTTTTTCCTGTTGGGCCAAATACTAATTAGTAATTGTAGACTATTTGTAATTCGTTGGGCCGAAAAATTCGGGTACCCGAAACCAGACCCGATAATATCAATCAAGTATCGGGTCCCGAAAATTCCCTAAATTTTTTTAAATTCGGGTAAATGCCCGATCGGGTCGGGTGGGGTACCCGATACCTGAAACCGTTTGCCCACCCCTAATCTCGAGTCCGCCTCGATAAGCCCCGAGCACTCGCTCCAAGGGCAAAGGGAAAGCCCCCACTTCCTCATAGGGGTGAAAAAGTCCACGTCTAAGAGAGCTGCTTCTTCACCCCCGGGAGGCCACATTGCTTTGGGTCGGGCTAAACAACCCGATTTCTTCGGCGAGCCATCAAGCCAAGAATCCTAGGAATTCCTTGGGAAATTCCCTAACGAAGACAGCCGGAAGTACACCAACGCCCTCTCTTACTCGGACCTCAGGAGTGTTCTCTCCGTCTCCCTTGGGGCAGATGAGTTCTTTTATCTTCTTGCTTCTTCCTCTGGTTCTTAATAAACTAATATTTTCTAACATAACTCGGGTAGATTCTTGCCCTTGCCTGAGTCCGCGAAACGCGCTTCCCATCTCTCCGAGCGGAACAGGGTGTTAATCGAAACAGAGGTCGATCTTCGCAAGAGGATCCACTAGATGGATCGGGAGGCAAAGAAGTAGGAGAAGAAGCTAACGGAAGATGTCGAGGAGTTCCAGCGCCAGCTCTCCAAGTCCGAGGTAGCTCGGGTCGAAGATCAAAAGAAGTGGGAGAAGGAGCTGTCCGAGGGCTACGTCACCAAGCGCAGCCACCTGAATGACATGGAGTCTTTCTTCAAGTGGGGCTTCTACGGCTGCGTCTCCGAGCTCCGGGCGCATGGGTACAGTCGGACTGACAATCCCTTCGGGTTCTTTAACGCCATCCGAACCCTGAAGGAGACCCCCTCGGGGGGTTATCTGCCTGAGCCCCGAGACGAGAGCAGTCCTTCCAGGATGCCTATTGCGTCGGTGGCAGCTGCGAGGGTGGCTAAGACCGTGGTCCAGGAGATGGGGCGCTTCTAGGGACGAGGCTAAAGAGAAAAGCCGGCCGGGGAAGCTTGCGAGGGACCCGAGGAGAACGATGATGCTGAGGCGAGTGAGGATGCTGAGTAGGATGCTACTGGGGAAAGTCAGGTCGGTCCGGCCAGTGTTTTTCTCTTTTTTCTTTACGGGATGCAATGAACCCTAATATATATATTTTCTTTCTGTCCTGCCCATAGCCCCTCGGGGGCATATTATATTTGAATGCACGGCCTTCGGGCCTTTTATTTCCTTATGTTGCTTCTTTTGCCCGTGCCATCTGTATGTTTTTACTTCGTTCATACTTACTTTCCTGGTTTCCATGTCGGGTGTTGTGCGCTCGGGTCTTTATCCAAAACACATGACCCTTACTTTCTCCTTCGAATGGCACGTCGTTTCCTCAGAAAATGACCTTGGGAAATTCCCTCAATAGCAGGAAGATTCCGATGGTGTGTGTTATTCCCCGGACCCTTTGACTTGATCATCCTCCGAATTCTAACTATTGAAATCTTTCCATCGTGCACTCGAGCATCTCGCAATGGCTAATTTAAGGCCCGGTCTTTTCCGAAGACTCCGTGGCGAACATCCGAAAATATCGCTAACCGAGTCAAATTTTAACGTATTCAGCCAGGTGCCCGTTCTTCAACTTTTGAATTAACTGACTCTCCGCCCCAGTCTAGAATTCGTCTGTAAGTATGAAATCCTTCTTACCTCCGCAACTCGTCACTCATTCGCCTTTCTACTTGTAGCATTTTTGCATTTTCCAACCCTTAGAATTCTTATGGCCCCATCTTCTTCTTCCAAAGGCAAGCTAATTGCTGCCAATTTTCCTAAGGTAGAGCAGGTTCCCATTGATATAGGTGATACTTCCACCTTTTTCTCTGGCTCGGGCCTTCAACCGGACCCTGTTATTGGTGTGAAAATGCCGATCCCCCAGTGAGATGGCGAGGATAAGAACTATCGCAAGAACCTAGTCAAATGGTCCGCTGAAGCGAAAGAGGCTCGTACCAAGGCCAATCTTCCCTGGTATCGTGCCAAGGTATCGACCCTCAGTCCCTTGTCGCTTCGGGAGTATCTCGAAATGGTCCGAATTCTTTCTGACTACGAAGTCCAATTGCCTAGCTCTTTACAGGTGGCGTCTTCGCCTCTCAACGGCTTCTTGGCAGTTTATACCGACCAGATAGACATGGGTCTTAGATTTCCCATGCCTTTTTTCCTTTTGGATCTCTGTGAAGCCCTAGATATCTCTTCTGGCCAAATTTTCCCAATTCTTGCAGCTTGTTGTTGGCCTTGGCCGAGGTCACCCGCAAGGTTAGGCTCCCACTCACTACGGAGTTGATAATTAGCTTTTACCGCGTATGCGAGAGGAATGCTGGCAAGTTTGTCTATGTGCGTTCTACTGATGTTTTTCATGACAATTTTGCTGCCACAAAGGGATGAATGAACAAGTTCTTCTATGTGCGCCCTTCGCCTCAACATCGGGATCGCCGGTTTTCTTGCTGCGCTGGAGGGATCACTGCCAGACCGTTAGGTCCTAATTTATCAACTCTATGATCCTAGGCATGAAGTCTAAAGGAATCGATACAAATTGTGGAGATTGAGATTTCGATCAAAAACCTTCTTGGAGAGCTCGAGAGAGAATTTTGAGTAGTGAGAGAAGATATTTGCTGTTTCTCTCTCTAGAAATCGAATTGCAAGCCTTTCGGATCAATTTCTAAAATCTTCTCTATTAGCTAAAGTTTGTACAATCTATTTATACCAAACATACTTGGTATAAATATCAAACTAGTCCTAAACTAAGGACAAATACATGAAACGCCCCAAATTACAAGGACATCTATTAAAATCAAAGCACAACTAAAACTGATATTCTACATCGTCCCCCTTTGTGCTTGATTGCCTTTTCGAGCCATCTGTCCTCGTCGGGCAATGTACGACCTGCGCAAGCCCAGCGCATGCTCATAGTTTCTGAGCGTATTTCTCAGCTCCAGGCGCTCCTCGATGTCTTCCAGTAATTCCAACAGGAGCGGTTGTTCTCTCACTAACCGGTGAATCCTCAGCATTGTCTCTCTGTTGATCTCTTCTAACCTCTGCTCTATGTTCTTCCTAATGACCTTGAGCGTCCCATCACAGAACTTATGAATCAGTCTTCAGCATCATCCTAGTCTTTTTCGCGATCGGATTGTGGTAGGTGACGCCTAGGACTGAGCTGATGTGCACGTGATTGTTAGGAAGCCCTTCGATCTCAGGTCCTTTGTTGAGCGGAGCGGTCATGTTGACCTTCTTCATGTTGCTCTCCAGAGCCATCTGAAGGTCGTATGCAGCGAAGTACTTGACTTGGCGCATCATGAATTGGTAGAGCCCCTCTATACCTTCTGTCTTGATGAATCCTTGAGGACCTTTGTATTTCTCCACGTAAAGCTGGTAGAGGTTGTACACCTTCTCCGCAGGGAGATACGGTAGGTCACTCTCGCTTAGATCTTCTCGAGTCCTGTCTACTCGCTCAATGTGATAGTGACGTGTTGGAAGTCCTCCTTTAGCACAGTAGACGCTGAGTAGCTGACAGATTGGGGAGATACTCTTGTAATGACTCTTGGCTTGGCTTTTAGTCATCCCCAATCTCACATCCGGTCCGAGGTGGGTCAGTATCCAGAGATACGTCATTCTCTTTGCTGATCCCAGTGAGATATCCCTCTGAGCTCGAACTCGTTCGGCTTCTTGACTTTATTCGGTGATCTCCAAATGTGTTCCCGAACTTCTTCTAAAAAAGGAATCTCTATTCGGATGTTTTCTCATGGCGTTTCGACTTGAACGGATCCTGGCATTTGTCTTGGAGGAGTATCCGCTCTTTGTGCTATAAGCTCTAAAAGCCCTTGGGAAATCTGTTCGTGGTCTTCACCTTCCTGAAGTTCTTTGTCTTCTATCAAAACTAGATCCACCGAAGCTGCTTGTAGAAAATGCCGAACGTCCTTAAGCCGTTGTCTCTGATGCTCGTCGGGCTTGGAGTGGGTCATCCACTGTCCTTGGAAATATATTTGTCGAGGTACTCGTGTGGGATTGACACCATGTCCTGATAGTCCCGGTTGTCTTGAATGGCTGAAGGAGTAGCTTGAGTCTGCGCCAAAGCCACGAGCATGGCGGCACTTGCTTCTTCTTCCGGAAGCAAGGGGCTTGTGAGGGTCGTTGGTGTGGGCGGAGGCGTCCTTATGTGGAAGGTTGGCGAGTCGATTTGGGTTGTATGAGTGGTGCGGTGCGTGGTGGTTGTTTGGATAGTAGGTTGTGAGGTTTCAGCGGCTCCAGCGCTTGTCTGTGTCGCGCTCGACCTTCGTCCTTGACTTCTACTCATTATCCTAGGTCTCCTCTCCCCCTCATGATGACCTTGATCATCGGGGTCATCATGTCTGCGTTTGGAGCGGGAGCCTTGACCACGACAAGTGTCCATTGACGGCTGGTCCAAGTCCGTTAGTTTTTGGGTTGTGGAAAAATTTCAGCCGCAGTGGTTGGCAATTCCCTCCAGGAGGTAGACGAGGGATGTTCTACTCGTGCAACTCCATGTATTGTCGGATGATGACGGAGAACCACCGAGCGTACGGCACATTCTTCGATCGTTTATTTTCCTTCTGCCTGATCTGCTCGGCTATATTTCCAGATCAGTTGAGCGAAATCGTAATTTCGCGAGAAGGCGATTCCATGGAAAATCCTCAGAATGTTGCCGTTGCCTTTGTCGAAGCCGGCGTGCTTGGGGGATAGACATTTGTTGATGATTCCAAACAATGTCTTCCACGGATGAGAAATCCCGTTGCTCTGCATTTGTGCGAGTTTGGTGAGCGGCGGACGGTATCCCATCTGAAGGAAGTCACGCACGAGCTCCGCGTCAGTTGGAAGGGGGTCGTAGTTCGGTTGTAGGGGAGGTCGAGGATAAGACCGAAGTCATTCTTGTTCATATTCATGTGTCTCGTCCCTATCGCCGTTGTGAAGTTGTACGTGTCAGGACCCGACGTCCAACTCATAATTCGTTGTAATCCTAAGTGCCTAACGGTGCGTTGTCGTGCAAAGACGTAAAAATGCGGATAAAATTTTTTCATTTTAAAGTTGGTAGTTCATACATACAAGTCAAAAGAATATTCTTAAGTCTTTCTACATTTCATCATTTTTATATCCACACAAAAGCGTGTATGTGCACAACAAAAACTCTTATGCGCCCGGCCTTCACAGGTCGTCATCCATACACACACTTCCACCTCAAAAGCAGCCGGAAGCTCCAAAAGGCTGGCCTTGCCCCATAGTTAGATCACGTACCGTGATTGCTAGTACCTACAACACGTAACGTAAGGGATGAGCCACCGCGGCTCAGTAAGCAGAAATTATGCATGTATGCACGTGTCCTAACGATCGGCAACCCATGCCGTCGCTTACTAACGCTCATACTCTTTTTCCTGACTTGTACTCTTTTTCTTATACTCTTACGTCATATGGGCCCTCGGCTTTCTATCCCACTATGCGCCATATCATAGAGATCTCAATCCTCGAGGGATTCTTACATATGTGGAGGTTCGCACACTAGAAGGTCACCCGAAGGAATCTTCCCTTACATAGTGGTGCCTCCACGCGGACGCTTCTCACTGGTAGCCAACACCGAGGTCACTAACCTCAGAGGTTCCCTCTGGGTAGTGCATTCCTCGGGTCGCATCCTCCAGGTTGCATCTCCCGCATACGGGGTATTTCCCCTGCCTCTTATTCCAGGCAATACGGCATCTTATTGCCATGGTCGCATAGGGGAGCCGTGACTCTTCATTGAGTCGACACAGACGCCAATATTGGCGAATATCTATCGCACACAGGCGATCTTATGCACGCTTGTACATCATGTCTTACGTACTACGTATGCATGCAAATGCTCATGCCATGTTCACGTAATTATGCAAATCATACCTTCATGCATATAAATAATCATGTCGTAACATACACGTTTCACATAAAGTCACGTAGGCACGAAATCACATAATTAGACGCAGGCAAGTTACGTGTCGTAGTTGAATTTCCACTTACCTGTCGTCCAAGCTTTTAATTAGCGTGCTCCCTCGTTCGCTCCTAACGTTCGACCTTTTAAATAAAATTATTGGAGCATTAGTACCCTCTTGCTTAGCTAACTAGTCGAAATAATTAATTTTCGTCGCACTACTCATTTGGACTTGTACAAATTTTCTAGACTCCAAGTCACTCAATTCGCCTTATTAAATTTCCCTAAGTCAATTAATTTCTATACCACATTATGTTAGAATTAAGTTTCGACCTTAGTTATACCTCTCGGCGAAAGTGTACTAGCTTAGGGTTAGGTTTCGATCAAAATCCCAATTGTTCGATTTCACCTAAGTTTCGATCCTTAATGAATTTCTAAGTTAAAGTATTGAAATTCCTAACATGGTAAGCTCGGCGAAAGTCATTGGATTTGCTAAGTTTCGCTCGATTTAATTCGTCCAAATCGAATTCCTAATTTACATGAGTTTCGCCCGAAACTCATTCACTAATTGCTCTCGATCGAAAGTTCTAATTACCAACTAGTTTCGATCGAAACTCGTTTACGTCAATTCCTAATTTCAATTGGTAATTATCATGGATTAATTTTGCCCGAAACCATATGAGTTTCGCCGTGCTATTCCATCACCATGACATCACCCGAGTTTCGCTCTAAACCTTGCATGGGGAAAATAGCTTTTGATCGATTGGATGAAAGTTGGATGGGTTTCGCCGAGATTTCTTTCGATCGAAAAGTCCCCTCTCGATCGATTTATGGGATTCGCTTAATTGAACATCATAATGAGAGAGTTTCGCCGTGTCCTACGTCAGCATGACGTCATCCAGTTCCGCTCGAAACCGTGTGTGGTGAAGAGGCCAATTTCAATCGATTTCGTGGGCTTGGGGTGGAGTTTCGCCGAGTTTTCTTTCGATCGAAACCCTCTTAATTAGCTACTTTCGATCGATTTTAGTGTTTCGCCGTGTGATGACATGTGCATGGCGTCGTTATGGGTTTCGATCGAAACCATGCAAAGTGATTAATCACTTTCGGTCGATTGAATGGCTTGAGATTGAGTTTCGATCGATACTCATACATTAAAATGAGTTTCGGTCGAAACTCATGACTTATTGAATTTACTATCTTGCAATTCGATTAAATCGAAACTTGAATCTATCTAAGTGTTGCCCGACACCCTGAAATTGATTTCCTACCTTCGATCGAAAGTGCCTTGGTTAGTCATATTCGATCGAAACTGCCTTGTTCCTACCAATCCAATCGAAACCCTGCATCTTATCCCTTTTTGCTACCCAACATCACGCGATTCTTACTCAAGTAAAATTCGTAAATCTTAAGGCATGCTCCAACTATCCGGTCATAAGTTAGTCCAAATAAAGACCTAAATTATAAGCATACACTTCGCACTTAGGGTTCTCGCATTCTTTCTTGAACTAAAGTTGCATTGTTGACATTAATACATCCAACAATACCTAGGGTACGAAATAAAAAGGCTTAGGGAAGGTATTTCACTTACCAGTCTCGAAATCCTAAGCTAGTTGGGGTATCCTTGGTTCGACTATCTCTCGGCCCTTCTCCTTTCCTTTGCTTTGCTTTTCGTTAGTTTTCAAGTGTAGTTATGGAGTTTGGATAATTTTGACTAGATACTTTCTTACATATTGAGGGGTGAACTAGGTATGGGCGTGGGTTTCCCTTAAATTTGGGAATTTTGTCTCCTTTTATTGACTTAGTTTAAATTGGCCTAATTGTTAAGTTGTAGCCCAAATATAAAATCCCTAGCCCAAAATAAAATTCTAGCCAACTCTTATTTGGCTTTCCTTTAGTCTCTTCCTACCTTATTTTCGCAAATCCCTCACATGATTTAGGGGTCGTCATAAGTACATATTTATCGGCACGTAATTGCACATAATTCACGTAAATATGACGAGCACGAAATTCGTGAAGTCACATAAGCATATGACATGTGAAATTAAACACATATCACTTAGTTCATATACATAATTTATTGGCCGACCTAATTTGCAAGGATTCGGGTCCTACAGTACGCCCCTTCAATGACGTGGCACTTGATCATCCCCCAGAATTGTTGGAGGTAAACCATTGTTATTGAGGCCGTCACCGTGAGAGCATGCCACAGGGGATGACCTTGTAGTATAGACACCATGATATCGTCCGGACACCTAAAGGTGGTCAGGTCGAGCTGGAAATTGGTGTTGTGTACCTTGAGGTACAGGGCCTTTTCATAGATGTGATTGTATATAGGATAGTGATCCATCTGAAATACAAATCAGTAATGTAAAACATTAGTTCAAGATTTTAAATTGAGTCGAAATTAGAATCATCAAACCAGAATTATGTATCATGTCATAACATGTTTGAATATATGATGAAATTTGCACAAAGACCATACAAAGTGAATTTGAATAGATAATTTTATTTCGACATAAGTATGTTGGTCTTATGGAGGTTCAGTCGAAATTTTTCTAAGTGTTTAAGCACTGTTCACTCCGTGCTATTTGTCGCGCGAGAATTAAGGTTCTCAATTGAATTTCCTTAGTGCAAACTTTAAATGCAATTCTCCATTTTAATTTGCGATCGGAAAATTTTATGCGCTATTGAAAGCTACAGTGAAAATGACTTAGAAACTTTTCTAAGTTTTTGAACTTAAGAGACGGTACTGTAGCCGAGAAATTTTACGATCGAGAAAAATTTCTGTGTAAATTTACGATCGAAAAAATGAAATTTCTGAGTAAATTTACTTTCGAGAAATTTTTCGCGCGTGAATAAATTTTTTTTCGCAGTGAAAATTATCTAGTGAGAAAGTATTTCGATTTTAAAATAGTTTTTCGCTATGGAATTTTACTATAAAGAAAATTGACAGTGAGAAACTTGGTGACTCGCCGAGAAAATTTTCGATCGATAAAAATCATTACTGTGCATGTTTGCGATCGAGAAATTTTATCGTCGAAAAATTAATTTCGTCGCCGCTAAAATTTTCGATCGAAAATGAAAATGAAATCGAAATTACTATTTGCGATTGTAAGTTTTGCGCTCGAAACTTATTTTGCACCTATTAGATCTATTTCGTTCAGTAGTCTTTTCGCTCGCATAAAATCCAAATTCAAATTCTCGATTGTAATTATTTTTCAATCTACGTTATCTTTCTTAACAACTAAGTCAAAAAGTTTATCGATCAAAAAACTTTTACAGTGCAAACAGTAGAACAATTGAAATTCAATTGACACTGTTTGCGAGCGAAAAAGTTCTTCGACGCCTTCAAATGGTAAAATCCCAGTTTTAGTCGTTCTTTCAATCGAACTCAAATAACGCAGAGAATCAACACAATCTACCATAAAACGATCAAGAGACTTCGAAACTATCTTAATATGCAGTTTTTAACCTAGATTATACTTAGATATTGGCCTAAAATACTGCAAACAAGCATTCGAGTTCTCAGAATATGAACAGTCGAGAAATGAACACAGAATCAAGCGAAATATTTCAAAGTACAGATGAACTTGAAGTTTAAACACACGATAATCCCTAAAAGAAGTCAAATCTACCTTCTAAAGACGAAAATCAGAGGAAAAATCGAAAGATTTGAAGGGTTTTGACGTTCGTCTTTTGAGAGAAAAAGTTTTTCGCACGAAAATTTGACTGTTGAATTTTGCGATCGAGGGTTTTAGCGTGTATTTAAGGATTTTCGACTGCAAGTAATGATTTCGTTTAATTGGGCTGATTTGACGCTTTTCATGACATAGTGAATTTAAGCCCATTACTATTTACGATCGAGAAACTTACGATCGAGAATTTTGCTTTGGTTACTATTTAATTTTCGCTTCGACGATTCCGATCGAGAATCATTTGGTTCCTGTTTAATTTTCGCTCGTCAGTATGAAGGCGAAAATTACACCTTGGTCCAAAATCAATTTTCGCTCGAGAATCTACGAATGAAATTTGCAAAATTTGCCCGAATTTCTTGATTGTAAGTTTTTCTATTGTTTTTCAGATTGATCCTAGGTTTACGAGTAAATCTCACATAATTGCTCCCCCTGTAATTCTGGTTGATGACATCTGGCTCCGTCTTCACATTTTATAAATCTGCAAGGCTTAAAGCAACAGATGTCGAAAATATTAGAGTTAATTTTGGAAGCAATTTTTCTATTTGATTCCCCCTGAAAAATATTTTTGAGATAAATTGGTTAAATTCAAATTCATAAAACACGTTGACGATCCAAATATTTAACCAACCAACATTTGAACCACTGCCGTGTACTCCAAATCGAGATAACCTCGTGAAGTCTTCCTCATTGTTTCTGCAGTACTTAGAAAAAGATATCATCATTTGGAGTTCAAGGCATAACTTTTGTAAATGCTCCCCCTCAAATAGTGCACCTCAGTTGATCAAACAAGTACATAAATCAATCTAAAGACCAATTATCCAACATATGCGATTTATCATTATTAGTCTAGATACATGGTTCCTTAAACATGTAACTATAATTTCGCACCACGGTATGAGCATGAACAAATATCGCATTTAATCAATTCAGTGTAAATGCAAATTATCATTGCATATTAAAATGTGCGATTAAAACTATATTATTATTAATTTATTTTTATTATTATTTTTTTTGTATGCATATTAATATTATTAATATTATGGGGTCAGATTATTTTGCTACGATCATTGTCACGCCTAAAAATTCACACGACAGTTGAAAGATTTAATGCCGTCAAGTCATGTCAGCAAACTAAAGTCCTAGGTTCAAAGAATGATCCATTTCGACAACTCTCACTAGGTTCGCTCTAGCACTCATTTAACTTTTGTCTAGGGATTTTATATTTATATCGCTCAAGTCAACACATGTCATATTAAGTCAAAATACCTGTTATCGAGGCGCTTTTAATCTTTTTGCCTTTGCAAGAGACCGTCGATTTGGAATCAAAGGGACTTTGAGGGATTTTAATTTGGCTTTGACTTAGAAGGGAAGGATAATGTTTGGGTTTAAGTCATCTTCCGTTTCGTTGTCGTTCTCCTTTTCTCCGGCATTTTTCTCTTTCGTCTTTTCACTCTCATCCTTTAATGTTTTTCATATTCATCTGCACTTGCTCAAGCTGAAGCTCCGCTTCTCTACGAGGCTGAGAGATTATCTAAGGCGAAGTTCTTCTTGTTCGTTCTGGGCCGATACCATGCTCATTTTCTCTTATTCCCTAGAGACGTTTCAGATATTATCGATTCGAAGAAGTTCATGGTTATGGAATTCGAACCCAAACAGTGCTCCTCTTCTCGTTGTCTCGATATAAGACCGGATTATCGTTGGAGAAGTTCACTTCTAGGCGCTCCTCTTTCAAGCCATTCTGACGAGTGTACGAGATTATCGATGGAGAAGTTCACAGCAAGATCCATGCCTCCGTCTTAATGTTTTGAGAGTGTCATAGTTGAGAGGCAGGTTCTTTTGATCTGCTTTTTGTGCGTTGAGCATTCCTCGTGGGCGTTTTTCTCCTTCTTTTGCATCTTTTATTTGTCGTCTAGTTTCTCTCCCCCTCCTTTTCTTGATTGAATATCCCATCAAAATCATCAAATTGTCGGTTGAAGGCATAAAAGGGTTTTCAATTGAAGAAAAGAAATTTGGAGAAGGCCCAAAATGGATGACTAAAGGCAATGTTGAAGGAATGAAAATTTATATTTGGCCAAGTGAGGAATTACCTAAGTGCCCTAATCATTTTCGGAACGATCTATTACAAGGCAAGTATGAGGCCAAGAATCACTAGTTAATGACAAGCAATTAATGTGTAACTCACTCAAGAATAGATCCGGCGAGAGTAATAAAAGGCTAGAAACCTCACTTTTATGAAGTGGCTTTGTGTCTTAGTGGAACAAACTAAATACCTTTGAGACACAAGAATGCGACTTAGACTGACAAAATTTAAGCAAGCAATCAGTCTCATGTCAGTGAATTCTATTCGTGACGTAGATTGAGCATCCTGAAGATATCGTCATGCCCCTAATATTATACTTATATGTATAATATTTATTATTATTTTTTATTATTATTAAAATGAAATAATTCACGCAAGATATAGCATTTTAAGTATAGAAAACACATAGCATAGAACATGAGAAAGCTCAGAGGATCACATAATGCACAAATCAAGGAAGGTTCAACATGCCTAATTTTCCGACAAGGAATTGGAACCGTTTTTCATCGAATGCCTTGGTGAAAATGTCGGCTAGTTGATATTCCGTGTTCACAAAATACATGTCAATCGTGCCTTTTTCTACGTGATCTTTTGTAGGACCCGAGTCCTCGCAAATTAGGTCGGCCAATAAATTATGTATATGAACTAAGTGATATGTGTTTAATTTCACATATGTCATATGCTTATGTGACTTTACTAATTTCGTGCTCGTCATATTTACGTGAATTATGTGCAATTACGTGCCGATAAATATGTACTTATGACGACCCCTAAATCATGTGAGGGATTTGCGAAAATAAGGTAGGAAGAGACTAAATGAAAGCCAAATAAGAGTTGGCTATAATTTTATTTTGGGCTAGGGATTTTATATTTGGGCTACAACTTAACAATTAGGCCAATTTAAACTAAGTCAATAAAAGGAGACAAAATTCCCAAATTTAAGGGAAACCCACGCCCATAACTAGTTCACCCCTCAATATGTAAGAAAGTATCTAGTCAAAATTATCCAAACTCCATAACCACACTTGAAAACTAACGAAAAGCAAAGCAAAGGAAAGGAGAAGGGCCGAGAGATAGTCGAACCAAGGATACCCCAACTAGCTTAGGATTTCGAGACTGGTAAGTGAAATACCTTCCCTAAGCCTTTTTATTTCGTACCCTAGGTATTGTTGGATGTATTAATGTCAATAATGCAACTTTAGTTCAAGAAAGAATGCGAGAACCCTAAGTGCGAAGTGTATGCTTATAACTTAGGTCTTTATTTGGACTAACTTATGACCGGATAGTTGGAGCATGCCTTAAGATTTACGAATTTTACTTGAGTAAGAATCGCATGATGTTGGGTAGCAAAAAGGGATAAGATGCAGGGTTTCGATTGGATTGGTAGGAAGAAGGCAGTTTCGATCGAATATGACTAACCAAGGCACTTTCGATCGAAGGTAGGAAATCAATTTCAGGGTGTCGGGCAACACTTAGATAGATTCAAGTTTCGATTTAATCGAATTGCAAGATAGTAAATTCAATAAGTCATGAGTTTCGACCGAAACTCATTTTAATGTATGAGTATCGATCGAAACTCAATCTCAAGCCATTCAATCGACCGAAAGTGATTAATCACTTTGCATGGTTTCGATCGAAACCCATAACGACGCCATGCACACGTCATCACACGACGAAACACTAAAATCGATTGAAATTGGCCTCTTCACCACACACGGTTTCGAGCGAAACTGGATGACGTCATGCTGACGTAGGACACGGCAAAACTCTCTCATTATGATGTTCAATTAAGCGAATCCCATACATTGATCGAGAGGGGACTTTTCGATCGAAAGAAATCTCGGTGAAACCCATCCCACTTTTCATCCAATCGATCAAAAGCTATTTTCCCCATGCAAGGTTTCGAGCGAAATTCGGGTGATGTCATGGTGATCGAATAGCACGGCGAAACTCATATGGTTTCAGGCAAAATTAATCCATGATAATCACCAATTGAAATTAGGAATTGATGTAAACGAGTTTCGATCGAAACTAGTTGGTAATTAGGACTTTCGATCGAGAGCAATTAGTGAATGAGTTTCGGGCGAAACTCATGTAAATTAGGAATTCGATTTGGACGAATTAAATCGAGCGAAACTTAGCAAATCCAATGACTTTCGCCGAGCTTACCATGTTAGGAACTTCAATACTTTAACTTAGAAATTCATTAAGGATCGAAACTTAGGTGAAATCGAACAATTGGGATTTTGATCGAAACCTAACCCTAAGCTAGTACACTTTCGCCGAGAGGTATAACTAAGGTCGAAACTTAATTCTAACATAATGTGGTATAGAAATTAATTGACTTAGGGAAATTTAATAAGGCAAATTGAGTGACTTGGAGTCTAGAAAATTTGTACAAGTCCAAATAAGTACTGCGACGAAAATTAATTATTTCGACTAGTTAGCTAAGCAAGAGGGTACTAATGCTCCAATAATTTTATTTAAAAGGTCGAACGTTAGGAGCGAACGAGGGAGCACGCTAATTAAAAGCTTGGGCGACAGGTAAGTGGAAATTCAACTACGACACGTAACTTGCCTGCGTCTAATTATGTGATTTCGTGCCTACATGACTTTATGTGAAACGTGTATGTTACGACATGATTATTTATATGCATGAAGGTATGATTTGCATAATTACGTGAACATGGCATGAGCATTTGCATGCATACGTAGTACGTAAGACATGATGTACAAGCGTGCATAAGATCGCCTGTGTGCAATAGATATTCGCCAATATTGGCGTCTGTGTCGACTCAATGAAGAGTCACGGCTCCCCTATGCGACCATGGCAATAAGATGCCGTATTGCCTGGAATAAGAGGCAGGGGAAATACCCCGTATACGGGAGATGCAACCTGGAGGATGCGACCCGAGGAATGCACTACCCAGAGGGAACCTCTGAGGTTAGTGACCTCGGTGTTGGCTACCAGTGAGAAGCGTCCGCGTGGAGGCACCACTATGTAAGGGAAGATTCCTTCGGGTGACCTTCTAGTGTGCGAACCTCCACATATGTAAGAATCCCTCGAGGATTGAGATCTCTATGATATGGCGCATAGTGGGATAGAAAGCCGAGGGCCCATATGACGTAAGAGTCTAAGAAAAAGAGTACGAGTCAGGAAAAAGAGTATGAGCGTTAGTAAGCGACGGCGTGGGTTGCCGATCGTTAGGACACGTGCATAGGAGTTTTTGCTGTGCACGTACACGCTTTTGTGTGGATATAAAAATGATGAAATGTAGAAAGACTTAAGAATATTCTTTTGACTTGTATGTATGAACTACCAACTTTAAAATGAAAAATTTTATCCCCATTTTTACGTCTTTGCACGACAACGCACCGTTAGGCACTTAGGATTACAATGAATTATGAGGTCGGACGTCAGGTCCTGACATCTTTGATGAAGTGATATTGTATATCTATGTGTTTTGTGCGTGAGTGGTGAACATGATTACATGTAATTGCAATGGCACTTTGGCTATCGCTATAAATGGGTATATTATTTAGATTGTTCCCATAATCGCGAAGCTGAGTCCGCATCCATAGCCTTTGCGAGCAACAACTGGCAGCCGCGACGTATTCTGCCTCGGCCGTCGATGTCGAAACGCAGTTCTGTTTCTTTGAGGACCAGCAGACTAGCTTTTCGCCGAGAAATTGAGCGCCACCAGAGGTGCTTTTCCTGTCCATTCGGAAACCTGCACAGTCAGCGTCAGTGTAGCCAATCAATTTGAATTTTGTGCCTTTAGGATACCATAAACCTAAGTCCGGGGTGCCCTTTAGATAGCGAAGAATTCGCTTGACCGTGAGCATGTGAGATTCTTTGGGGTTGGCTAGGAAACGGGCACATAGACATGTGGCAAACATGATGTCCGGCCGGCTCGAGGTGAGATAAAGAAGAGAGCCGATGATGCTGCGATATAATGTAATGTCGACCGCTTTTCCTGTGGGATCGGCATCCAACTTGCAGCTTGTGGACATGGGAGTGCTTATAGGCTTGCTCTGATCTTGATGGAATTTCTTCAAGATGTCCTTGATGTATTTAGTCTGACTGATGAATATCCCATCATCGAGCTGCCTGACTTGAAGTCCTAAGAAGAACTGCATCTCTCCCATGTGGCTCATTTCAAAATTTGCTCTTCATCAATTCTCCAAATCTCTTGCATAGTCGTGGATTTGTTGATCCGAAGATGATGTCGTCTGCTTGGACGACCATCAAATCTTTGTCTTGCCATTTTATGAAGAGGGTCGTATCGATCGTTCCTCAGATAAATCCAGATTTTACGAGGAAATCGCTCAAGACGTTATACCAAGCACGTGGAGCTTGTTTCAGTCCGTAGTGAGCTTTGTCCAATCGATAGACGTGATCGGGATGTTCTTGATCAACGAAACCTTCTGCCTGAGCGACGTAGACTTCCTCTTTTAACACGCCATTACGAAAGGCAGTCTTAACATCCATTTGGTAGACTTTGAAGTTTTATGAGCCGCATAAGCCAGGAAGAGACGAATGGCTTCGATTCGGGCAACATGTGCATATGTCTCGTCGTAGTCAATTCCTTCCTGTTGGTTACAGCCCTTCGCAACCAATCTAGCTTTATTCCTAATCACTTCGCCATCTTCATTCTTTTTGTTCTTAAATACCCATTTCGTTCCGATGATTGTTTTCCCATGCGGACGGGATACTAGGCTCCACACTTGAAGACGCTCAAATTGATTGATTTCATCTTGCATTGCTACTACCCAATCCGGGTCTTTTTGTGCGTCTGCTACCTTAGTTGGCTCATTTTGGCTTAAGAAGCAGCTGAATAGACTGTGTTGATGACGTGTCCGTACTCCACGCGAAGGATCACCAATAATCTGATCAACCGGATGTGCTCGAGTCCACTTTCGCTCATGAGGTAGTGCAGAGTTAGACGCATCGGTCATTTGTGGACTGATACTTCCAATGATTTCAGATTGTTCCTTCGATTGAGGTAAGTCAGATTCTGCACTTGGATTGAGTGATTCTGATGAGACTTCCTCATTGACTGTTGTAGGTTCTTCATTGATCTGTGGTAATTCTGAATCGGGTGAGGTAGGGGCATTTGAAGAGCTCGGTACATTGGCCTCGTCGGGTGGGGGCTCCACTAAAGGTGTTGCAATAATGGTTTCTGGCCGATATACGGGCTCAAAGAGAGAGTCCAAATCTTCCAACGCAAGTTTCAGTGCTTCTTCAGACGTTGAATCTGGAGTTGTTGCCATCTTCTGTTGGTTTTGTGCCAACACACCAGTGTATACGGGTTCTGAACTGTCGTATTCAGAAGCCATCGAGTTTGGCACGGGTCCAGAACTGAAGTGTGTAGGACCCATTTCCGCCACTTCGTGGAAAGTGACGTTGTAGCTTTCTTTGATTGATCGGTTTGGACTTGATGTAAACTCGATACGCCTTTGACGTTAATGAATACCCAACGAATGTGGCTTTGAATGCTTTAGGGTCGAACTTAGCACGTTGCTCTCTGTCGTTCGCCACAAAGCACTTGTACTCAAAGACCTTGAAGAATGAGATATTGGGTACTCACTTGTTTATTATTTCGTACGGAGTCTTATCAAAGCGCTTGTGAACCACCGTCCTGTTCTGAGTGAAACAGGCGGTATTTACTGCTTCAGCCCAAAGGAAGTGTGGGAGGCCGGAATGGATCAGCATTGTACGGGCGGCCTCCACTAGAGTCTTGTTTTTCCTTTCAACAACCCCGTTCTGTTGAGGGGTCTTAGCGGCTGAGAATTGCTGATTATTGCCAAGTGTCTGATAAAATTCACTGAGATACTTATTCTTGAACTCAGTGCCGTTGTCCATTCGGATGACTTGGATGGATTATTGCAGCAAATTCTGATTAGTGTTCACGAAATAACAATCAAGTCCCCTGTCTCATCTTTAGTTCGGAGGAACTTCGTCCATGTGTAGCGGGAGTAATCATCAACGATAACTAGTACGTACTTCCGACCACTAATACTCTGTGTCTGCATAGGTCCACAGAGATCCATATGTAGCAATTCCAAAGGACGTGAAGTGGAGGCAACTAGTTTTGCATGATGAGATGCTCGCTTCATTTTTCCTAGTTGACATGCCGAACACTAATGATCTTTTTGTAAGATAATATTTGGTAGACCGTGAACCAACCTTTTAGTTGATAGTCGTTGAAGAGCTTTGATATTGAGATGAGACATACGTTGATGCCATAAGTTGTTCCTCTGAATTACAGTCTGAGAAATGAGACAAACAGCTATCGAAGGCCGCACGGACGTCTGGTTGATCGTGTAAAGATTTGATTTCCGAAAGCCTTGGAGGAGTTCTTTGTCATGACTGTCCAATATTCTGCACCGGTCAGCAAGAAAGACCATCTGGAATCCTTTGTCGCAGAATTGGCCTATGCTGAACAAGTTATGGTAGAGACCTTCGACGTAAGAGACATCCTTTATCGTCGGATTTTCCAGAATGATGTCCCCATCTCCTAGTATGGGGGCTGAGTCGTTGTTTCCGAATCTGACTTTTCCATTTGGTCGGTCTTTGTGGTTGCTCAGCAGCGCTTGTATTCCCGTCGCAACTCTTGTATTCCCGTCATGTGTGTGGAGCAACCAGAGTCGAGGTACCACACATGATGGATCTGCAAAAACAATTAGAGCGCTTTAGGTACCCACTTATAAATGGGTCCTCACAGATTAGCAGATTTAGGTGTTGGTTCAGATTTGGTTCCTAATTTATTGTTAGTTGTAGCTTCGGTTACCCAAGTCATCTTCAAAGAAGTTGATTTGGGTTTGCCTTTTTCAAAAGACTTGGCCTTTACGACTTTCGTCCTTTTAGGCGGAGATTTAGGAACCCATTTGGGTTGAACTTGACAAGGAAGATTAATTTCAGCGCGGACAAATGCTTTAGTAGGCTTGTGCGTGGAAAAGATTTTTTCATTGGATAGTCTCCTAAGGTGCTTGGGGGATTCAATCTTAACGGGATACCTTAGGTGAGAACAAGCATGTATAGCGCCATATGCTTTCTTTATGGCTGGATCTTGTTTCCTACGGGTCATCCTAGAAGCGTTTGTCTTAGAATGAATGTCCTCTATTGCTGAAGTAGAGCCCTTTTCAAAATTAGTGCTTCTAAATGTGGTAGGCTTTAAAGAGCAAGTAGAAGCAAGTATTTTGAGAGTGGAAACGGCTCTTTTATTTCTACGAGTGTCTTTTATTTTTACAGAAGGAGATACATTCTTATTAGCAGTAAAATCTACGGGCTTCTTCTCTATTTTTAGACTAGACACTCTCACCTTCGTCTCTAATGCTGGCTCTGCGCTCCCTGTGGACGTAAGCAAAGCAGGATTAGATTAGAGCTTTTCCAATAACTTTTAATTTTCTGATTTTCTGAAGGCGCTTTTTCTTTCTTGACGCTTTTCAGAATGATATTTTCTTTCGGAGGAGATGCGTGAGAAATGGCTTTTGAGATGGAGGAAGCTTTGAGATTTTCCATCTCTTTTTGGAATTTTGTCTTTTCAGCTTCAAAATTCTCTCTTTCTTTATCTAAGGCAACTCGTAGTTCCTCTTTTTTGGGATGTAGAGAGAATTTTCAGAATGATGAGTTTGAACTTCCTCACTTTTAGAATGATCTTCAAGAAAATTATCTGTTTCAAGGCTCCAGCCCTTGGGAGGTACCCAAGTTTTGTCGCGTTGATTCAGTTCGATGTAAGAAAAGGGTATTTCAGCCCTTGTATTGGCTTGTCTCTTGGCTATTTCTTCCTCAAACGTTGCTTTTGCGTTAGTAAAAGTCATGAGAGAAGTTAGTCCGAGACCCATGTACGAGATATCATAAAGTTGTTTGCAGTTAACCTTCTTCAAGTTACGTGGGTTCTCATAGCCTAACCCATACTTATAGTCATGGAATTCTAAGTCCTTGGACTGATTCAAAAATATAGTTTGATCAGTATGTGCCCTTTTCACCAAAAGATCTTCTAATTTCTTGATTTTAATATATAGCTTCTTACTCTCATCTCCTAAGAGAGCAAAGTTATTTTCCACCGTTAATTTGGCAGCTTTACAGGCATCTAGGTCCTTCACAAGTTCACAAACCTTAGTATTAGATTTATCTAATTCGGCTTCTAGATGAGTGATCTTGGAAGTTGCTTCTGTTAATCTACAATTTAGATTAGCTTTCTCATTGAGATTTCTAATCAAACAATTATAGTTATTTTCTAGCCTGTCTTCTAATTCCTTAACTTTTAAATCATGTGTCTCTTTTGGAAGATCCTTAATTTCAAGGTTGCTAGTCTCACTAAGTCTTAATCTCTCAGTTAGTTCTTCTATTTTGTCATTAGAGCTTCTAAGTTTTGATTCAAGACTAGTTATTTTCTCCTGATTCTTAGCTAGTTTCTTCTCTACTTCCTTTACGCTTTTCTGCTCATGTTGCATGTTAGTGTGTGCTAATTGATATGATTCTAACATGATCAATAATGTGGATGGAGAGACTAACTCATGTGAAGATTTGGATGCTTGGTCCTCGTCCGTCGTGTTTGAGGTTTCGACGTCAGAATGTTTGTCTAGGCGGGCCATTAGGGCTAGATTCTCTTCCTCTGAGCTAGACGTGTCCTCGAGCCAGTGGTCTTGTTCTGCCATTAGAGCTACTCCAGCTTCCTTTTGCTTTGTAATTTGAAGCTTCCTGGAGTAGTAATTAGCGTCTCTCTTCTTCGGGAGAGTGCATTCTTCATCATTTTCCCAATTAGCGCCAACTGATTTCCCAGTATTTTTATGTTAGGCTCCACGTCTGAATCTGATTCGACTTCAGATTCTGAGGGGGTAGAAGGCTTAACGATCTTTTCTTTTCGTAATTTTGAGCTCCTCTTGTCCGAGACTAGGGCAACTGAGTCGTCGATAAGTTTGCCCTTCTGCTCCTTCTGACTCTCGCTTATGTCTTCCTCGTGCTGTGCGAGATTGTGGCATGGATATCCAGCTCCTCAATGTCTTTGTTCTGTCTGATCTGAGTGGATATCTTTATCCATTCTGAGGGCAGAGAGCAAAGAAATCTGATGTGGGTTTCCATGCGTGTCTTAGTGATTTCGATTTTCCTCATCTCATTTAAGAGGGTGAGATATCTCTGGTAGATATCATGTAAGCACTCTTCCGGTTTAGCTCTGAATGAATCGTAGGCTGTGATAATATTAGCCTTCTTGGCCTTGATACCGACTTCTGTTCCTTGCATCATCTTGTTCAGCTCATCCCACATTCCTGTGGCGGTTGGAATACTATCGATCTGTCGATAGATATCATTTGGGATTCCTTGCATAAGAGTGTTCTTGGCTATTAGGTCAGCTTTTGCTCTTACTCTTTCCTCCGTAGTATATTCCCTAGGCTCTTTCAGTCGCCTAGAGGCAGGAATTGGAGGGCTTGCAGTGTTGTCACCGGGAACATTTACCCAGAACTGAGCTAGACCTTGCTCGATTGATGAGAGAAGGTATTATGCCTGTTCCTTTAGCTCTATGAAATTTAGAAATCGGCTTCTCCAAACTGAATATTCGCCTCTCTTGAGAATCGGAGGACGAGTATCATTTCCTAGAGAATAGGCATCCATTTCTTTTTCGAGTTGATGTAGGATCTTCGTTTGTTGTTTTGATGTATTGAACTGATGTGATGTGCTTCCCAAGTAGCAAATTAGTTAGTAGCGTTTGATTCTAGATTATTTTCGAGAATAATTTTTGACTCAATCTTTAAAGTTTGATCAAAAACTAATTCGTCGAGAAAAATTGTCGATGTTACTGTTCTCGTGCGAGAAAGTACGTCAGCGAAAAATTTTGCGAGCGAGAAAAATTGCTCAAAATCTTTTGGTCGAGAAAAATTTGGATCGCGAATTTATTTCGAGCGGAGAAACAGTATTGTTTAATAAGTTTCTCGATGGGTCAAAATAAATTCGTTGACTGGAAAAGTTTCTCGGACGCAAATGATTTTCGCTTAGTCAAACTGAGAAGTCTGACCAAAAACGTTTTTCGACCGTATGTTTTACGCGCGCAAAGTCAAAATTGGTCTTTGCCGAAAAGGTTTTTCGCTAAGTAATGCTCGAGAAATTTTTCTACTAAAGTCGTTCTTGATAGAGGCGACTTTAGGTCTGACTTAGTATTCTGATCGGGAAAAATTTTCGCGCAGAGTTTTTCGATCGAGAAATTAATCTGATCGAAGAACCTTGCGAGAAATATTGAATACGGTTACGAATCTAATCGTACTCAATGTATATCACTACAATAAGCACAGAAACATCAAATTCAAGCCAATTCAGCACGAAATTAAGCAAATCAGATCGAAATCAATTTTTTGCGCCAAAACTGTTCTTCCACGGGACAGTTTCAGAATAAAATTTTCGATCCAAATTCTAACAATTTTGATTCAAAACAGAACGAATCTGCTCTGATACCAATTTTTAGGTCCTAATTTATCAACTCTATTATCCTAGGCATGGATTCTAAAGGAATCGATAAGAATTGTGGAGATTGAGAGTTCGATCGAAAACCTTCTTGGAGAGCTCGAGAGAGAATTTCGAGTAGTGAGAGAAGATATTTGATGTTTCTCTCTCTAGAAATCGAATTGCAAGCCTTTGGGATCAATTTCTAAAATCTTCTCTATTAGCTCAATGTTTGTACATCTATTTATACCTAACATACTTGGTATAAATATCAAAATTAGTCCTAAACGAAGGACAAATACATGTAACGCCCCAAATTACAAGGACATCTAATAAAATCAAAACACAACTAAAACTGATATTCTACACAGACCTTTACTGAATCTCCCGACCTTCTGTTAGAATGTTTGGCTCGGGTCGGGATCCAGAGTTTTTCTGTGCGAGAATTGGTGTCTGATTCCCCTGGCGGTTGTCACTCCTCTGGTTCTATGTATGCTTTCCCTTTTGTTTCGATGCCGGCCTTGCTTTTCTGACTCGTATTTTTCTTCCGGCAGGTGGAGGTATGGATGCTGCACCGGTTATGACTATCCATACTCGAGGAGCCTCGAGTCGTGCCCGAGGAGAACATGATGATCTATTGGGCGTATTCCGAAGGCGAATCGTTGACTCCTCCCCAAGAGGCGGGGCGACCTAAGCGGGTGAAACCGTCGTCTCTGTCTGTTCCTATTCTCACTTCTTGTTGGAAAAGGATGGGGAATCTGCTTTGTCCTATATGTTGAATTTCCTTACTCCCGAGGCGAAGGATTTTGCTAAGGAGTTATCTGATGGTTGTTTCTGGAAGGAGTATGCGCTGGCCCTGAGTCAGCGTAATTTATCATTTTCCGCATCGGGTATATATCCGTCTTGACAGTTCCCCTTTGTCTTCAGGCTTATTCCTTGTCTTGTAAGGGAGCTCGGCGGTACCGTCTTCAGCAGAAGATGGCGGATTCGGCTCGGTCTTACAATGTGGAGATGACTATGCGGGTTAGTGAGGAGGCTCAGAAGGTGGGTCGCCTGAAGAATCTACTGATGAAGGCTCAGTTTGAGGTCGGCAAACTCCGCCAAGAACTTCATTCAGAGAGGGAAATCCGCCGAAGTCTGGAATCACAACCCAACTCGCAGCTTGTTCCTGTTGATAAGGTATCTGAGGCGACTAACTTATATTTCAATTTTGGATTCCAAAGATATTTGTCTCGGATCAGGGCGAATGGGTTTTCGGAGAGCGCGAATCCTTTTAGCTTCCTGAGTCCTGAAGCAGTTTTTTTGGCTTTAGCGCCTCGGCGTTCTCCTCCGAGGAAGTCCAAAGGAAAAAGCCTTTGGGATGAGTTCGACTTAGGCGATAGTAGCGATGCTTCCCAGGGGAGTGGTCCAGTCAATAAGGATTAGATTTTCAATTTACCTTGGAGTCTAGTTTTTAGTTCTTCGCTTCTTTCTTCTTTTTCCGTAGATGCCTTTGTCTTCTGCTTCCTGCTATGACCTTTGAAGCATTATTTCTATGAATAAAGGATTTTATGTTACCTCGGCCTTGTCTCAAACTTGTTTGCTCGAAGTCAATTACTCTTACCCTTGTTATGTGCTTCGGGCACGACGCATTGAGCATGAGGTCTCCTACCTCGGGTCAGGGGCATCCCCCTGAATCCAAAGAGAGCCTCGGCGATCTTGAGCAATATTTCTTCTTTGCCTCTTATAGAGGTGGAGCTGCCTCACGCAGAGGAATAACAATATGCGCAAAATCGTCTCTCCCCACAGGTGGGAATGTCTCAGCCTTACGTAGAGGGAATTCAATGTACGCAAAATATTAGTTCCCAAGGGGGATAGTACCAAGGGGATTGTTCAACTTTGCCTCTAGCATTTGTAGAGGTGTGGCTGCCTCACGCAGAGGGATAACAATGGGCGCATAATCTCCTCTCCCCCACATAGGGGAATGTCTCAGCCTCACGTAGAGGGAATTCAATGTGCGCAAAATATTAGTTCCCGAGGGGATTGGTTCTTCTTTGCCTCTAGCTCTTATAGAGGTGGGGCTGCCTCACACAGAGGGATAACAATGTGCGCGTAATATCCTCTCCCTCACACAGAGGGAATTCAATGTGCGCAAAACATTAGTTCTCGAGGGGGATAGTCCCGAGGAGGTTGGTTCTTCTTTGCCTCTAGCTCTTATAGAGGTGGGGCTGCCTCACGCAGAGGAATAACAATATGCACATAATCTCCTCTCCCACACAGGGGGGAATGTCTCAGCCTCACACAGAGGGAATTCAATGTGCGCAAAATATTTGTTCCCGAGGGGAATAGTCCCAAGGGGATTAATGCGGGTCTTCGTGTCTTTTCCTGTTTTAGGTTTTGCTCGAATAGTCCTCGTACAGAAAGAAAACTTCATTAATAACTGAGTATGGCTTACATCCAAGTAGTAACAACGTGGACTTAGAAAGATAACGTATAAAGAGCAAACTAAAATAGGAATTGTATGCATAATAAGGGTACCCCCTCTAGGGATAATATTTCCGCAGCTTGCAGGCATTCCAGGGTCGGTCAAGCTGTTTTCGATCGGCATCCTCGAGATAGTAAGAAGCTTCCCCTACTTTCTTGACGACGCGGTAAGGTCCTTCAATCTTTGGTTCCAGCGTCTTCCTTCCTTCTTGACTGAGGATCTCCTTCCTCATATTTCTTGCCTCGGACGCGGTGATTATAGGACTTAATCATTCTTCTTTGATAGGCGGTCATCCTGATGGTGGCTCTTTCCCTTCCTTCTTCGATCACATCGAGGTCTTCAGCGCGGTGCCTATCGTTGTTCTCGGGATATATCAAGATTCGGGCGCTCTCCATGCCGATTTCTGCAGGCAGGACCGCCTCGCTTCCATAGACTAGGCTGAAGGGGTTTCGCTAGTTCCTTCCCGAGGTGTGGTCCTATATGACCAGAGGATGCTCTGTAGTTCGTTGAACCATGATTTCTCCAACCCTTCCAGTCGAGCCTTCAATCCTTGCACGATGGTGCGATTGGTAACCTCCACCTAGCCGTTGCTTTGGGGATATGCCACCGAGGTAAAAATTTGCTCTATCCCGAGTTGATCACGCCATTCCATTAGCTTCCTCCCGCTGAATTGTCTGTCATTGTCGGAGAATAGCCTCCTTGGGATTCCGTACCGGCAGATGATATTATTCCATATGAAGGCCATGATGGCTGCTTCGGTGATTTCGTCATAGCTTCCGCTTCACCCTTCGAGAAGTAATCTACAGCCACTAGTATGAATTTCTTTTGGGCGACGTTTCCCGAGAAAGGACCAAAGATATCTAAACCCCATTGGTCAAAGGGGCGTGGCGAGGTTACTGACTTCATGGCCTCCGCGGGCATCTTTTGCAAGCTGGAGTGTTTTGGGCAGTTGATGCATCCTCTGATCAGTTTTACAGCATCTCCTTTCATCGTTGACCAGTAAAAACCTGCGAGGAGTTCCTTTCTTGTTAGTGCACGACTCCTATGTGACTTCCACATAACCCTTCATGAATTTCCCTGAGGACGTATTCTCCCTCTTCCTTGGATAGACACCTCAAAAGTGGTCCCGCATAAGATCTCTTGAACAGAATCCCGTCCATCAGGGTGAATCGCTGAGCCCTTGCAGAAGTTTCCAAGCCAAAACTTTGTCCTCGGGTAGTGATGACGCAGGTATCGGTGTATTTTGTACCTCCAATCCTCTCGAGGAATATCGTGCTCAGGGAGGTTCGGATCTTCGATTTTGCGAGATGGAAGAACTTTCCCTTTCTTCTCGTATGTCCGATGGAGCTGGCCCACTTGGCTATTTGGTCTGGCTTTTCATTCTCGGCTCGGGTTATTAAGACGATCTTGAGTTCTCGAAGTTTCCCCTGATTTCCTCAAATGCCTTGACGTATTTTTCGAAGTTCTCTCCTTTGACTGCGAAGTTCCCTTCCAACTTTTGGACAACGAGTTGAGAGTCCGAATGCAATGTTAAATGAGTGATTCCCATTCTTCGAGCTGCTCGAAGCCCGACGAGTAGTGCCTTATATTCTGTCTCGTTGTTTGTTGCTTTGAAATCTTGCCGATCCTCTCCCCATGGCGATATAAGCAGTATTCCTACCCCATTTCCCAAGTTGCAAGAGGAGCCATCCACGAATATCGTCCACATTTCGTGTCCCGGACCATCTCTACCATGAAATCCGCTAATGCCTGGGCCTTGATGGCTGTCTGAGGCCTATACTGGATATCATATTCCCCTAACTCTGATGCCCACATGATTGCTCTTCCCGACACATCGGGTCGAGTGGCGATCATTCGATCGGGTGATTGGTCAACACCACGATGGGGTGCGACAAAAAAATAAGGCCGCAGCTTTATGGCCGTAATAAGTAGGGCTAGTAATAACTTTTCACAATTTGTGTACCTCGTCTCCGCGCCCTTCCGAATGTGACTCACGAAATAGATTGGTTTCTGTACCCTTTCTTCTTCACGAACAAGCACCGAACATATCGCCCGAGGGGTGGCCGCCAGATAGACTATTTGTTCTTCTCCGGGCAAAGGTTTGTTGAGTACAGGAAGCTCTTTCAAATATTCCTTCAGATCTTGAAACGCTTTTTCACACTCGGGGGTCCATTCGAAGTTTTGGACTTTGCGTAGTACCTTGAAGAAAGATAGGCTGCGGTCCGTGGATCGGGAGATGAACCGTGAAAGGGCCGTTATCCTCTCTGTTAGTCTGTGCACCTCATTTAGGCTTCGGGGAGATGTCATGTCCATCAAGGCCTTGACCTTTTCGAGGTTTGCCTCGATCCCCTTTCTCGTCATCATGTATCCTAAGAATTTGCTCGAGATGACTCTGAAGATACACTTGCTCGGGTTCATATTAAGGTTGTATCTCTGAGCGGTTGAGAGTGTTTCCTGGACATCGGCTAAAAAGCAGGTTTGCTTTGGAGACTTGATCAAGATGTCGTCTACGTACACTTCCACGTTAGAGAGCCATGTGGGGAATTGAACTTCTCTAATATGGCACGCAGCAAGTAGCTCCTCCACTTGGTATCGTACCTCGACGTCTTTTTCCGAACTAAGGTGCCTTCTTTTCTGAAAAATGGGTCGGGTTGTTCGGGAGACATTGAGCTTGTGCTCGATAATTTCTCTGTCAATTCCCACCATATCCTTGGCCGTCCAGGCAAACACATCTATGTTCCTCTTCAGCAACTTTATGAGATTCTCTTTTAAGTCCCGAGGTAAATCTCTGGCGACCTTGATTGTTCCCTCGGGTGGTTTGATCATAACTTCTCCGGTCTCCTCTTCGATGCTTTCCTTTTTGGTAGTTCCAATAGCATATAGCGTCTTTCTTCCCCTCGGGTGGTCCTCCTTTCTGGCTTTGGAGGATTTGATCTCAACCCAAACAACTTCCACATAGCACCGAGCCATTTTGCGGTCTCCTAGGACCTCTCATACTTTATCCCCACGGGGAACTTAATTTTATGATGTAGCGCCGAAGCAATGACTGTGAAGGAGGTTAGCGCAGGCCTCCCGAGGATGATGTTGTATGGGCTCGACCTGTTAATGACCATGAACGGTGCAATTCGGGTCTTCCTCGTTTCTACGTCCCCGAGGGTGAGTGGGAGATGTAGGATTCCCACCGCCTCGACACAATGTCCCGTGAAGCCAAAGAGGGCCGTTTCCACCTTGTTCACCGGGTAGGCTCCCAAGTCCATTTGGTCAAGTGCTCTTTTGTATATGATGTTGACTGAGCTCCCATTGTCCACGAAAACTCTCCCAACGTCATTACCACGGCCCGAATGACTAGGGCATCCTCATGAGAGTCGTCACCTCCGTGGAAGTCCTCGGGGCCGAAGCTAATTGTGGCTCCCGATCGTTTACTTCCTATCTTGATCTCAAAATTTCCAATCTTCAAACTCCGGCCTTCCTTGCCCGATTAGAATCTCCTCCCGTAGGTCCTCTTGAAATTATATTGATCTGTCGTGGTATTTGCCTTTCAGGAGATCTTCGCTGTCCTGTCTCTCTGTTGCCTTGGTTTCTCCGCGTGTCGTTTTCACTAGCCTCGGGCCTCTTCTCTCGTCTCGTTCCGGTGTCTTCCTTTGTCTTTCCCCTGGTTAAGAGGTTGGCGGTCTAGTCGGGTGTTAAACCGATTCCCGCTCCAGGATATCTCGGCCTGGTCCCGAAACCACCTTCTCCTTCCGTCAGCTTGGCTCGTGCTTCGGGGTTCGACGTGATCAAATTTTCTAGCTCCCGATTTAGTTGGAAGCACTCGTCGGTATTATGTTCGTACTCACGGTGGTAATTGCAGTAAGTGTTGGACACCGGCCTTCTCGGGTTACCTCTATGTAGGGGTCTGCGGAGGAAGTCATTCTCCTCGCAAATCACTAACGCTCGGACCTTGTTCACTCGTAGTCTGGGATAGTCTGCCGGAGGCATAGTAGGGACAGGAAAGGGGCGATCGTCTCTTCGATGAAATGGCCTCCGATCTTGATTTTTGGGCGGGCTTCTTCTCCGATCCCCGGGAGGACTCTTGCGCTTCTTGTCCTCAGACTCTCGAGCATGGGATGCTTCAATTCGGATATACTACTCTACACGCGCCACTAATTCCTCTACTGGCATCGGGTATTTCTTTACTAGCGATCTGAACAAGTCTCTATCTCTCAGGCCGTAATGAAATGCTTCTATAAGTAACTCGGGTGCGGTGTTGGGGACTTCCATCATCACTTGATTGAAACGCCGAAGGTAATCTTGCAAACTCTCCCTCTCGGCTTGTCTTATGTTCAGCAGCTTCACAGCGGACGAGGGACGTCTTCGGCTGCTCGAGAAATATTTCAGGAAATGGCTGGCAAGATTATGAAAGCTTTTGATTTCTCCTGGGATAACAGTGCGAACCATTGTTGGGCTCCTTTCGTCAAGGCCGTGACAAAGAGACGGTACTTGACGGCGTCGCTCAGTTGGTACAGCGTCGCGCTTCCATCGAAGACAGCCAGATATTCCTCGGGAGGTCCAGTTCCGTCGTATTTCCCATCTCGACGGAGCGGAAATGTCCGGGTAGTGGGACAACGAGCACTTCGGGAGAGAAAGGTGATGCTCGAGGAATGATCTGCGCTTCGGGTGGATTTTTAGGTTTTGGAGCTTGCAGATCTCCTCCTTCATTCCTTCCAGTTCGGCTGCTTGCTGTTCGGCACGTCTTTTCCTATTGGCGAGAGCTCTTCTAAGTTTCGATGCCAGAGTGCGGTTCTAATCATTGCGTTCGCTAGTTCCAGATTCAGCGTCATGTTCTCCATTCGGTCCGCGCTGATGATCTCCCCGATTTCTCTCGGCCATGAGCACTCCAACATCAGTTCCGAATCGTCTGATCTCTTGCATGGTCGCACCAATTAATCCGGCGACATCGGCCGGATTCAGCTCGTTGCCATTGGGCGGTGCAAGATCGTTTTCGACAAGCACCATATTAAATTTCTACTTGAGAGAAGCTAGACTACCCACAGACGGCGCCAAATTGAAGCCGTCGAAAAATGACCTACCCCGCGAGTTGGCTAACAAGCATCTTCCCGCCTTTACTTCGCCGCGCATCTTGTTGAAAACTCGAAAATAGGGTTAGGGTGGGGGTCGTTTGCCCTCTTGCCTAGGTCAAGAGGGTGGTTTCCATTTTCCAGGTGTAAGGTATCATAGAGAAGATGTAAATATGGTGTGATAGTGACGAAAAGTGCTCAAGTGTGCGGTAAAAATGGCAGAGTAACGGTCTGGATACGTGCGTACCTTAGGGACACCTTGGAGTGTACCAGGGATGGATGGGCTCTTGCCTCGGTTGCTTCGCAAGCTTGCTTGGGCGGTTTTCGCCCACGTCCCATGTTTTCTGGGCTCGGACTGATCTTTGCTCCTCTATCTTCCCATGATCCCACGTTCTTCAATACCGCTCGGCTCTCGGCGATTTCTTCCCCACGTCCTGTTAGTGGTTAGATGATAAGATTATGACAGTCCTCGACTGGGAAGGCCCGGCTCGCAGCGGGAGATGTCTACCCCTCCTCGAAGGGTCGCGCTCCATTTCTCCAGGGGGTACCTCGGGCGCGTGTGACTTTGGGAGGTCTACCCGAGGGTTCTCAGGAGATCTGCCCGAGGAATCTTGTGAGCTGCGAGGGGCTTGGCTTTGAGGGGTTCTTGGGTGGCTCCGAGATATTTTCGCTATGGATTATCCTTTACTGGATCCTACTCGTGAAATCGCTTTAATGGGCTCGAGCCCAAGCTGAAGGCATGGGTTCGCTTCCCATACAAGGTGGTTGAGTTAGTTACGGCGGGTCGTTATTTTGCCGCGGGTCAGTAAAATCCGAGGGTAACAATAGTCCCCCTTTGAATAGTCCAAAAGAATATAGTGAATTTTTTTATGTCTTTGTGCTCGCGGCAAAATGTCCGACTCGGCCGTAGTCATCGGCATTCTTTTGGCGATTATGGGGACTTCTTCTGGGCGAACGTTTTGCCGGGGCACATCCGTTGCTTCTTTGGGGTCAAAAATCATTTAGCCTTCCCCGCCACGTGTCATTTTCTAATAGGTTGGACTTGATGGGATGCCCGGACAGGAATTTTGGCGCCTCTTCCCTGACCGACGCAGGTCGCTGCAGCCGTTCGATCTGATCTAGATCTGACGGCCCAGATCGAGCGCATGGGGTATATACATACCCCACTCCCTTTTTAATTGCTCTTCTTTCACTTTCTCTCACTACTCTCTCTCATCGAAAGCTCCCGAGTTCCCGAGCCTTATTGCCTTCCCAGACGAGCTCTTAGGTATTTGTAAGTTCCTCTTTACTCCCCTTTTATTTCAGCATCATGTCTTTTAGTTTCAGCGAGAGTTTGCGCAAAGCTTCGGGTAATTTTGCCGAGGGTTCGAGTAATTCGGGTAGTAACAGTAGAGTTCCTTAAGTAGTAGTAGCCATTCTCTAGAGGGTTTGGGTAGTCCTAGGGTTTGTAGAGGGGTAGCATAGAGAAGATGTAAAAATGGTGTGATAGTAACGAAAAGTGCTCAAGTATGCGGTAAAAATGGCAGAGTAACGGTCTGGATACGTGCGTACCTTAGGGATACCCTGCAGTATTTATAGTGTACCTGACTTGGGCGGTTTTCGCCCACGTCCCGTGTTTTCCGGGCTCGGCCTGATATTTGCTCCTCTATCTTCCCATGATCCCACGTTCTTCTGTACCGCTCGGCGCTCGGCGGTTTCTTCCGCACGTCCTGTTAGTGGTTGGATGATAAGATTATGGCAGTCCTCGGGTGGGGAGGCCCGGCTCGTCGCGGGGGATGTCTACCCCTGAGCTCGGACTGTTTCCCCGAAGGGTCGCGCTCCATTTCTCCAGGGGGTACCTCGGGCGCGTGTGACTTCGGGAGGTCTACCCGAGGGTTCCTCGGGAGATCTGCCCAAGGAATCTTTGCGAGTCGCGAGGAGCCTTGGCTTCGAGGGGTTCTTGGGTGGCTCCGAGATATTTCGCTGTGGATTATCCTTTACTGGGCTCGGGATCCTGCTCGTGAAGTGGCTTTAATGGGCCCGAGCCCAAGGTGAAGGCATGGGTTCGCTTCCCATACAAGGTGGTTGAGTTAGTTACGGCGGGTCGGTTATTTTGCCGGGTCTGTAAAATCCAAGGGTAACAACAAGACTCTTAAGTTAACGACTGAAGAAAGCGAAAAGTACTGTAAAAATTCATTCTTATGGAGTGTTAGAGCGACTGAGTATATTATTTAGGTTTTTTTCTCATCAAACCAAGTCTCTTTTTTCTTCGCTCCATCTTATGATTAAATATCATTAGATTGAACATCCAAGCTCTCTAGCCCTGTTGTTTAATGTTATTTACTTAACTTCCGTTAGGAAAAAAAGACCGAAGATAAGCAATAGTCACTGATCTGAGTGCAAAGCGTGTATTTGGTTTGTGGAAATTAGTTAGAAAAGAAAACAAAGCAATGTACACTAGTCCGATGCCTATCATTTTATCTTCATTTTCTTTTCAGTTTCGAATTCTGCACGGAAACAAAACTTCATTAAGAAAGTTAGGCTTTTCCTTTACACGTCAAAAATAAAAAAGAAACCAGGCGTTAACACTACGCCACCAAAAACCAATCGAATTTCACTTCTTCAAACGAATTTCCTACCATTCGTTTCATCACAAAGAAAGCGAACTACCAATCACGACTTCTTTCACGCTCTCCTCCAAAAAAAAAACCCTAAATCCCATTCCTCAAATCACCATAGCCAAAATAATCCACCTCCATCTCACCACCCACCTTCCTCTTCACAGTGACGCCGTCGACGCCGGCAACGATCACCGACGTGGCCAGCCCGACAAACATCCCATGCTCGACAATCCCAGGTAGCCTCAAAATCCTATCGCTCGCCTCCTTCAAGTCGCCGACGCTCCTCTCAAAGTACAAATCGACGATGTAATTCCCATTATCAGTCACATAGGGCTCTCCGCCGCCCTCCGCCGCCCTTCTCAGACGGCCGTCACAGCCCGCCTCGCCGAACAGCTCAACCAACCTCCTCAGAGAATGGCTCCAGCAAAAGGGTATGACCTCCACGGGCATGGCCAGCCCACTGCCGCCGACGTATTCCACCATCTTCGACTCGTCGACTACGACTACGAACTCCCTGGCGGCGGACTCCACCATCTTTTCTCGGAGCAGCGACCCGCCCCGACCCTTTACCAGGTTCAGAAACGGGTCGACCTCGTCGGCGCCGTCGATGGCTAGGTCGACGGCGGGGTGGGCGTCGAGGTCGGACAAGGGGATATTCAGGGACAGAGCTTGGTTTCTGGTAATGGTGGACGTGGGCACGCCGACGACGTTGTGAAGCTTTCCTTGGTTTAACAGCTGAGCTATGCGCTCGACGGCATGCTTCGCCGTCGACCCAGTGCCCAGGCCGATGACCATGCCGGATTTTACTTGCTCCACCGCTTTGTACGCCGCGATTCTTTTCAGATCGTCTTGGGTCAGGGCGGCGGCGGCGGCGAGATTCTGCGGCGGCTCGGCCGCGGCGGGGAGTGGTGGTTCGGGGACTATGTAAGGGGAATAGGCTAATGCCATTAAGGCTTAGAATTGAATTGTAAATATGCGTAAAGAATGGAAATTTAGGAACCTTTTGGGTTAATTGAAATCAAAAGTTGGATTGGGTTGAAATTGGACGGCTAAAAGAATTTGAATAAATTGGGGGAAATTAAATTAGGGTTTGAGGGAAGTGAGGTTATCTTTGTGGGGAATGCTGTGAAGAAGGTTATAGCATAGGTATGGGAATTTGAGGCTTAGAGCTATTTATAGAGAAAGCAAGGGGAAGATATACAATACAATAAGCTACTTTAGTCATTTTTTGTTTGCGGGATGATAATGAGTAATAAATTTTTAACAATTTTTTAATACATGGATTAATAAAAAAGGAAAGCGAATGGAATAATAACATCATTTTATAAAAAAGCAACGCGTGATCTCTTTGCTTTCTCCACTATCCTCCGCATATTCCCATGATCACGAAGAACCATGTTGTTTATTTGAGAAATATATTCCCTCCGTCCCGCTAATTTTATCACACTTTTCCATTTCGGGCGTCCCAATAATTTTATCACTTTTCCTTATTGAGCAAAAAAACTATCACAAACAATCAATGTAATAATATTAAATAGTCTTAATAGACGTGTCAAAATATACAGTTTTTTACCTTTTCATTGTACTATATTATATAATAATGTCACCTTAATTTGCGTGCCCAGCAACTTATGTGATAAAGTTACTGGCAGGGGTGGGATCGGGTCGGGTTTTTCGGGTTTCGGGTTTATCGGGTCGGGTACCCGATTTTTTCGGGTAGTAAATTTGATACCCGATCCCGACCCGATCAAATGCGGGTACCCGAAACCCGTCGGGTACCCGCGGGTCGGGTTCGGGTTTTTTTATTTTTTATTTATTTTTTTTATTAGTTAAAAATTGTGCTAATGTGGGGATCGAACCCACGACCTGGAAGGGGCAAGAACTTACAGAATTCGCTTCAACCATTAGGCCAAGCGAATTTTTTGATTATATTGTTACATAATATTTACAAGTATTATTTGCGGCTCATATTCCTATGGAAAATTCAGTCCCACATCGGATGCTCACTTCAATTTTGGGTGAAGTAAATTCTAATATAAACCACACCTCACTACGTATAGAATTCCCATATTGATACCATTTAATTTCAGCCTCACTTTCCGGTGAGAGTTGGATTTTTTTAGTTAAAGATTTTATATAAATAAATAAGTTATTAACTAATTGGCCAATTAAATATTATTTAGGCGAATTAATTACATTTTTTTTTATGTCGGGTACCCGATCGGGTTTTTCGGGTAGCAATATGCTACCCGAAACCCGACCCGATCTAGACAGTCGGGTATCGGGTTTAAACCCGATACCCGATTTGAACCCGAATTTTTCAACCCGATCGGGGAAAACCCGATCGGGTCGGGTCGGGTACCCGAAACCCGACCCCGAATGCCCACCCCTAGTTACTGGGACAGAGGAGGGAGTATTATATTGGTATAGTTACCATTATTTAATGATAAAGTCATCTTTGTTAGCACTATATTGTAATTTTTTAATTTTGTTGTTGGTTCTTTTCTTTTAGGAAAGTCAAATGATTCGTAACCGCAATTATTCACTTTAAAAGGTCTCTACCTTTATTTGATAAGGCCTTGTTTGGTTGAGGGTATAAAGGGTATTGAATGGGTTAGTATTAGTTAAAATGATGTTTGGTTGGATAATTTATTTAAAGGTAGATTTAATTAATATTTCCTTAATACACTCAATAGAGTATTAATTAAAGGAGTCTTTCCACCTGCCATTATCTAATTCCATCTTTTTAGACAAACTTATTATTTATTTTTTCTCATTCTTTTTTCCTTAATCATTGTCTCCCTCCCTCCTCTCTCTCTCTCTCTCTCTCTCTCTCTCTCTCTCTCTCTCTCTCTCTCTCTCTCTCTCTCTCTCTCTCGGCTTTGCTCTTAGGGTTGGCAGTGGGGCGGAGATTCCCCGTCCCCGCGGGGATCCGCCCCGAACGGGGCGGGGAATCCCCGAGTTTTTATTCCCGCGAGGCGGGGACGGGACTGATTTTTCCCCGCGGGGATCCCCACCCCGTTCCCGCCCCGTCCCGCCCCCTATTTATATATTATAATATACTCCCTCTGTTTCATATTACATGTAGTTTAAGGTTATTGCACACAAATTAAGAAATAAAATAAAATTCAACCCTTAATTAATTATATGATCCCATTTAAGATAGGGATAAAACTGGAAAAAGTCAATATTTTTTATCTTGAAAACTGTAAAACTATCTTGAATACTGTAACACGACATGTATTTTAAAACAAAAAAAATTCTACAACGACATTTAATCTGAAACAGAGGGAGTATTTAAATTATAATTTAAATAATATTAAAATAATATTAAATATAGATTCAATAATATTAAATTAATACAAATAATATATAAAACTATAATTTATATAATATTTCTAACGAAAATATATTTAATTTATATATTATATTTAAAAATATTATATTTTTTAAAAAATTTGAATCCCGCGGGGATCCGGCGGGGACGGGGATGGGGACAATTTTGTCCCCGAATGCATCGCGGGTCGGGGACGGGGATTAGGTCCCTGCCCCCACCCCGCCCCGTTGCCAACGCTACTCGCTCACCCTCTCTCCCTCTCTCTCTCACCTCTCTCTCCCTCTAAATCTCTCTCTCACCTCTCTCTCCCTCTAAATCTCTCTCTCCCTCCCCTCTCTCTCACCTCCTCTCTCTCTCTCCCCCTCTCTCTCTCGTTGATTACGAATAGGCCCCACGAATCCACATATCATCGTTGTCAACGAATCGACATAAATCCGTAGTTATAATCAGGAGCCCACACAAAAAGGAAAAAGTTATAATTGCATTTAATTAAACCCTGTAAAATCTAAATCCATCTACCAAACATATCATACATTATTAGTCAAACATTCCAAAAAACTCATACCCCATTATATAAACTCAAGTAAAACTAATACCTCTCACAACCAAACGGACCCTAAATACTTATAGTTGATATGGGGTTATCCCAATCAAAGAGATTTATATGTGGTTCGGAGAAATTTATATAGCCGGTAGACTTAATATCTCAAAGTCTTAGGACGTGCTAAGGTGCTCATGGGTAAGAAACTGTTTGGGACGTTGGGGACGTGTTTGGGACGCTGGGGACGTATTTGGGATGTTGGGACGTGAAAGGGACGTAACAGAAAGTAGGGGATATGGATATTTTGAGGTTCGCTGAGGTCCTCGAGCGGTGCGGACCAAGTTGTGCCCGTGATATGATGTAAATGAGGCATAATAAAGATGTAAAAAGATAGAGAAAAGATTACGTGGTTCGGATTCTGTAGAATCCTACGTCCACGGGGCGCATTCAACGTTTCCTTTATCACTTTTGGAATTTACACACTCAAATAACCTCACCTTCGCTCATATATGTTAAGAGATAAAAGAGACTGCTTGATATATTAAAAGAGAGAAAATATGAAGTCTTCTTCGTACGTGGAATGATGATCGTTGTTCTGAAAAATGGCTAAGTCCCTCCTTTTATAGCAGCTCCTCGCAGCCTCTTCTATGTATATTTCCTGATTTCGAGGGATGTGTCTACTGTAGCACGTGAACAGTGGAAAAGGTTGATTGAATGACTTCTGCGCCTGTAGCAGCTTTTCGCACAATGGTGTTGCCCTACCACAACTTGACACGCGTCCCTATATTCCTTCTTTACCTTTTAGCCATCTTGTCTGGTGAGGCGTACGAAGGAAGCTTCTTCTGTCTACGAGCTGTCAAGCCTATTTTCCACCTTTTTTATATTTACTTAAACACCAGCTATTTTCTAACGGACCTGCTGGGCTTTTCTTTCATTAATTTTTCGGCCCATCTAATTTAGTCCATATCAATAGTATATAGCTGTATGAGATTATAATACAGTTCATAAATATGACAACTGACAAGTAACTGAGATCATGTGGTGTGCAATTTGTTACTTCAATTCGATAAATAAGTATTTAGACTAATAATTAATGTTATATTATAATATATATGTCGATATGTCAATGTTACGTAAGCAGAGTTAATACACTATGATCCGTTCCGAAATATGAGCCCATTTGCGCATCAGAAGTTGTGCATTCTCTAACGACCTTTGCAAGTCTTATACTTCCTCCGTCCCATTTAATTCTTCCCAAGATTAGTGGGCACGGAGATTAAGAAACTACATTATTTAATATTATAGTACACTTTTAAGGTACGGAGAGAGAAAACTTATTAGTGGACACACAAATTAAGAAGTCTTTTTTAATATAAATGGTGTAATTAGTTTAATAATTGGAATAATTTTTTACCAAAAATGGAAATGGAAAGAATTATGTGGGACGCCCAAAATAGAAAGATGGGAAAAAATAAGTGGGACAGAGGTAGTATTTCTTTTTATAGAAGTTCAACTACAAATACTTATCGACTCAAAGTTTGTTTATTTAATTAAAATTTAGTAACTTTACATACAAGACTCGTAGTCGTAGTTAAAGTGCCGATGAATTAATCCAATCTGCTTTTAAATTTTCAATAAATAGGGTGGGCCCCACTGATGGCTTCGTTTGCAATTGGTCCAATGGGTGGACTGGAAATATGATATCTGTTATAAATATATTATTATGTGGATGTCTCCTATTGGAGTGTGTGCCACATCTATTGCCTATAAATAGACCTCATTGGTCACTTGTAAAATGTACACAAAATTTTAAAGAAACCTCTCTCTCTCTCACGTTACTCTCACTCTCACTCTCTCTCACTTATAATATTATATAATATAATATATGTTATACTTAGTATAATAATGAAACCTTAAATACAATTAATAAGTTAAGTTATTTATAACACGTTATCAGCACGAGACTCTACCGACAACGACGATCCCCGACGACGACGCTAATTTCTGCCGAAGATTTACGGGCATAATTAAGGTATAATAATTTTATTTCACCAAATTATACAAATTTAACATATATATACAATAGACAACAAAATGCCATAGTCCGACTGGTTTCGCGGAATACCGTCAAAATCTAATTGATGGGAGGTCCAGATTTCGAATCCCAGCGGTGGCATATTAAATTTTTTTTCTATCCGACTAGCTTGGTTCGGTTTGTCCGACTAGCTTGGTTCGGTTTGTCCGACTAGCTTGGTTCGATTTATACCGCCTATCATGTGATGGTTTGTACCACCTGATATGTGCCGGTTATACCGCCTAATATGCGCCGGTTTGTAACTCTTGCCAATAACTACATCTAATTATATATTCGAAATAATTGGCTATACCGACTATATTTTCTGAATATTATTTTTATTAAGATTACTTATGCATGTAATATTTTGTTATGTTATCATTTTTTAAATGCTTTTTGTATTTTATAGTAATATGACGAATTTGGCGAGCCTTGAGTTTGTTGCACTCGATATCACTGGCCGAAATTACCTATCTTGGGCACTAGATGCCGAAATTCATTTGAAAGCAAAAGGTCTAGGTGATACCATCAAACCGACCAATGAAACATCCGAGCAGGACAAGGCGAAGGCAATGATTTTTCTTCGCCACTACATTCATGAAAGTCTCAAAATTGAGTACTTAACGGTGAAAGACCCAGAAAGACTTGTGGAAAAACTTGGAAGATCGATATAACCACTTAAAGACTGTTATTCTCCCAAATGCAAGGTATGAATGGGTGAATTTACGCTTGCAAGATTTTAAATCGGTAAGCGAATATAATTCTGCTGTTTATAGAATTACTTCTACACTGAAATTATGCTGGAGAAAACATTCACCACATTTCATCCATCAAATGTCATTCTACAACAGCAATATCGGGAGAGAAAATTTGAAAAGTACTCAGATCTTATTTCTTGTTTACTGTTGGCTGAGCAAAACAATGAGTTGCTGATGAGAAATCATGAATCCCGACCGACTGGTACTGCTGCACTCCCTGAAGCGAATGCAGTCAATGTTAATAATGATAATAGTCGAGGTAATGTTCGTGGACGTGGTCGTGGGGGATACCGCGGCCGTGGACGTGGCCGTGGTCAAGGTCGTGGTCGTGGCCGGAGTTATCCTGGTGGTGGTTATCCATATTTTCGTGGTGGTTATCATAATTATCGTGGTTGTCATCAAAATCTTTTCCAGAAGAAGAAAGTTTATGACGGTAAAAATGAAAAGAAGCAAACTGAACAGAAAGGGAATGGCGAAAAATGTTATCGATGCGGTAGTCCGGGCCATTGGTCCCGCACTTGCCGTACGCCCCAATACCTTGTTGAGTTGTATCAAGAATCAATGGGCAAAGGAAAGAAAACTGAAACGAACTTGGTTCATGATACAATTGCTTCAATTTATGTTGTTAATGAAGAATGTGTTAATTTCGATGCCGACGATTTTCTGCTCCTCAATGAAGAAATTTAATCTTGCTATCATTTTATTAAATGCTTTGTTGTTGTGTGCTTTGGTATGTATCGTTTATTTTCAATAATATCGTTATGTTTGCTATGATTGTTATCCGGATGATATTCATGTGTTTGCTATGTATCGTTTGCTTTCAATAACATTGTTATGTTTGCTATGATTATTATTTGGATGATATTCCTGTGTTTGCTAGGTATCGTTTGTTTTCAATAATATGTATTAATGATAATTACATGTTTGTTTATAAAGGATTTTATATGATGGACACGAGCATTTGCAATGGAGAATTATGTCTTGCGGACTGTGCAACGACTAATACAATTCTGAAAAATAAGAAATATCTCGAGTATCTTGATATGAAAGGAATCAGTGTGATTACTATATCGGGTAGCACAAATATAATTGAAGGCTCCAGAAGAGCTAATATATTATTGCCCAGAGGAACAAGGCTGATTATTGAAAATGCTTTATATTCCCCTAAGTCTCAAAGAAATTTATTAAGCTTTAAAGTGATTCGAATTAACGGATATCATGTTGAGACTGCACAAAAGGGAGATATTGAATATTTGCACATTACACAAGTGATTTCGAATGAAAAAAGAATCAAAGAAATATTACCGTCCTTTAACTCTGGGCTATACTACACATATCTTCGAACAATTGAATCATATGCTATCCAAAAGTTTACCAATGACAGTACAGTTAATGTTTGGCATGACCGGTTGGGCCATCCCGGTACAATTATGATGCGAAAAATAATTGAAAATTCACGCGGACATTTATTGAAGAACCCGAAGATCCTTCAATCGAAAGAATTAGCATGTATTGCTTGCTCTAAAGGGAAGTTAATTATTCGACCATCACAAATGAAAGTAAAGACCGAATCTATTGCATTTTTGGAGCGTATACATGGCGATATTTGTGGACCGATACATCCATCATCTGGACCATTTAAATCATGGTATTGATTGATGCATCAAGTAAATGGTCCCATGTTTGTTTATTATCTACGAGAAACTTGGCATTTGCGAGATTACTTGCTCAGCTAATCAGATTAAGAGCACATTTTCCAGATTATCCAATAAAGAAAATATGACTTGATAATGCTGGCGAATTTACTTCCAAGGCATTTAACGATTATTGTATGTCTATTGGTATCGATGTCGAGCACCCTGTGCCACATGTCCATACACAAAATGGTCTTGCAGAATCATTGATTAAACACCTGCAATTAATTGCAAGGCCGTTGTTGATGAAGTCGAAACTTACATCGTCTTGTTGGGGACATGCTATATTACATGCTGCAGCACTAATCCGCATCATCTCCCCGTTACAAATCAGGCCAACAAGTTATCATGATATCTCCCCGTTACAAATGGTTTATGGTCATGAACCAGATATTTCTCATCTAAGAATTTTTGTATGTGCAGTATATGTTCCAATTGCACCACCACAACGCACAAAGATGGGACCTCAAAGAAGGTTGGGAATATATGTCGGATTTGAATCTCCATCAATTATAAAATATTTAGAACCCTTAACTGGAGATCGATTCACGGCTAGATTTGCCGACTGTCACTTTGATGAAACAAATTTTCCGACATTAGGGGGAGAAAAGAAACAGTTGGAAAAAAATATTAGTTGGAATGAATTATCACTAAATCATTATGATCCTCGAACAAAAGAATGTGAACTAGAAGTTCAAAAGATAATTCATTTACAAAGCCTAGCGAACCAATTGCCAGACAGTTTTGACCCAAAAAGGGTGACAAAGTCACATATTCCAGCTGTTAATGCTCCTGCTAAAATTGATGTTCCTGCAGAACAAACAGATAATACGATTGAGCTTAAACCACAACTAAAGCGTGGTAGGCCCTCTGGTTCCAAAGATAAAAATCCTCGGAAAAGAAAAGGAGCAAATAATAAGAATGGTCCAATCGAGGATTTATCAACTAGAGAAGAGTCGATGGGCATAAATGATTATAAGAATGAAAGTCAGGTACCTGAACAAATTGAAAATAATGGTAATGAAGAGATCTCTATCAATTACGCCCAGAATGGAATAAGATGGAACCGAGATAAAGTCAACGTTGACGACAAA
The DNA here is from genome assembly GCA_027422505.1 of Craterostigma plantagineum. Lineage (NCBI taxonomy): Eukaryota > Viridiplantae > Streptophyta > Magnoliopsida > Lamiales > Linderniaceae > Craterostigma > Craterostigma plantagineum. The sequence goes on from JAPQWV010000015.1 coordinate 8,068,273, forward strand.
TTCTCATTTAACGTAGCGCTACAAGAAATGAATGAGATTAATGAGAATGAGGATCATGAACCAAGGTCTGTAAAAGAGTGCAGACAAAGAAATGATTGGCCAAAATGGAAAGATGCAATCGATGCTGAATTAAAATCACTTGAGAGACGAAAAGTTTTTGGACCTGTAGTCCGTATACCAGAGAATATAAAGTCGGTTGGATATAAATGGGTTTTTATCAGAAAGAGAAATGAAAAGGGCGAAATTATTAGATACAAAGCCCGGCTTGTTGCACAAGATTTTTCGCAAAGACCTGGTATTGATTATGAGGAGACATACTCTCCTGTGGTGGATGCAACAACTTTTCGTTATATAATAAGTCTGGCAATACGTGAAAAACTTGATATGCGTCTAATGGATGTTGTCACTGCCTATTTATATGGCTCACTTGATAGTGACATTTATATGAAGCTTCCTGAGGGATTTCAATTGCCTGAAAATTCAAGGCCCCGTGATGAGTACTCAATTAAACTGAACAAATCGCTTTATGGATTAAAGCAATCTGGGCGTATGTGGTATAATCGCCTAAGTGAATATTTATTAAAAGAGGGGTACAAAAATGATCAAATTTGCCCTTGTATATTTATGAGAAGATGTAGAAATGATTTTGTTATCATAGCAGTATATGTTGATGATATCAATATAATTGGAACTCCTGAAGAGTTGTCAAAGGCCGTTAATTGTTTGAAAAAGGAGTTCGAAATGAAAGATCTTGGAAAGACGAAATTTTGTCTTGGCTTGCAGATCGAATATTTGAAGAATGGAATATTTGTATGTCAAGAAACATATATGAAAAAGGTATTGAGAAGATTTTATATGGATAAAGCGCATCCGTTGGATACTCCGATGATTGTTCGATCTCTAGATGTTAATAAAGACCCGTTCAGACCTCGAGAAAATGATGAAGAATTGCTTGGTCCTGAAGTACCATACCTTAGTGCCATAGGAGCACTAATGTATCTTACGAGTCATACGCGGCCTGATATAGCATTCGCTGTAAATTTATTGGCGAGATATAGTTCGTCACCAACTCGTAGACATTGGAACGGTGTTAAACGAATTTTTCGATACCTTAAAGGAACAACTGATTTGGGATTATTCTATTCAAATGAGTCCAAGTCAGATAATCGGATATGCAGATGCTGGTTTCCTATCCGACCCACATAATGCTCGATCGCAAACGGGTTATCTATTTACATATGGTGGAACTGCTATTTCTTGGCGGTCAGTTAAACAAAGTTTAACCGCCACTTCATCTAATCATGCGGAAATTTTAGCAATTCACGAAGCTAGTAGAGAATGCGTTTGGTTGCGATCAATAATCCAACATATACAACAAACTTGTGGCTTATTATCGGAAAAGTTACCTCCGACGATCTTATATGAAGACAATGATGCATGTATTGCTCAGTTAAGACAAGGATACATCAAAGGCGATAGAACCAAACATATATCGCCTAAATTCTTCTATACACACGACCTACAGAAGGCCGGCGAAATTAACGTACAACAAGTTCGGTCTAGTGACAACCTCGCAGATCTATTCACCAAAGCGCTACCTCCAATATCATTCAAGAGACTCGTAGATTTGATCGGACTTCGAAGACTCAAAGAGATCAAGTGATGTTTACATCAGGGGAGACAATATACGCTGCACTCTTTTTCCCTTCACTAGGTTTTTCCCACTGGATTTTCCTAGTAAGGTTTTTAACGAGGCAGCTAATATCATTTATTAAAGTATTTTGTTTTAAGGACATCCAAGGGGGAGTGTTATAAATATATTATTATGTGGATGTCCCCTATTGGAGTGTGTGCCACATCTATTGCCTATAAATAGACCTCACTGGTCACTTGTAAAATGTACACAAAATTTTAAAGAAACCTCTCTCTCTCACGTTACTCTCACTCTCTCTCACTTATAATATTATATAATATAATATATGTTATACTTAGTATAATAATGAAACCTTAAATACAATTAATAAGTTAAGTTATTTATAACAATATCTAAAATTTTCAAAAATAAGATAAATGCGTGATTAATTTTTGTTCTTTTATTACTAAAGAAATGTTGGTGTTTATGGTGCACACATGTCTCATAATAATTAATTATAATAGATTAAAATACTCCCTCTGTTTCATATTACATGTCGTTTAAGGTTATTGCACACAAATTAAGAAATAAAATACAATTCCCATTATACCCTTAATTAATTATATGATCCCATTTAAAATAGGGGTAAAACTGAAAATAGTCAATATTTTTTATCTTGAAAACTGTAAAACTATCTTGAAAACTGCAAAACGACATGTATTTTAAACAAAAAAAATTTCTACAACGACATTTAATCTGAAACAGAGGGAGTATAAAACAAACTACGCACTATCACACTATTTACTATAAATAAATATATATTAATATAAAATAATTATAGGTAGTTAACCCGTGCAATGAACGGGTAATAAATTAGTTGAGTATATAAACATATGGCCATACTCCATATCGGTAACTAATCCTCGCACGTAGGTGGATGTTTCTCATTATTTCATCAAGACTAACGATATGGGTAAGATATGATGAATTATTAATTACGACCACTTTTCCCGGTCAATTCTTCGGACACATAATTGAATTTTCTCATAACTATCAGTTTGACCAATTTTTGCGAGTATCATTTCGACTATTCTAACGAGAGATGGAAGTATAAACAAATCATGTGGGCAATATAATTTTCTATTTCTTACATTTGGACCCAAATTGAAAATCGCTTTGACTAGGAATGCAATAATGACTTCCTACTGATGAAAAATTTGATTTGAGCGTTGAAATACATCTTTTTTTCAGCGTCACAAAACCGCACAATCCAAATGAATCAACTTTGTCGACAAATGGGATCTATATAAATTACAATATGTTACTCCATTTAACAATCGAAGTATTGGTAAGCGAGGATCAAACTTTCAATGCACATCGACCAATTGGTGAAATATAAAATTATGATTTAATAAAATCGATTTTCAATCAGTTGGGGCCTATAAAGCTATTACGAACTAGTTGCGGGCTTCGATATTATACGCCTCCATTAAGATGTAATGGGCCAATAAGGCCTATATATTTGACACGTAATTAACTAAATATAATATTTTTTATATGGAGTTGTGAAAATTGATATGGGGCTATCCCAATCAAAGAATTTATAAGTGGGGTTTAGAAGATTTATATAGCCGGAGAATGAATTATCACAAAGTTGGAGGGCGTGCGTAAGGTGCTTGTGTGTAAGGGATGTGAAAGGGACGTGTCTGGAAGGTATTGGGACGTCTGGGGACCTGATTGGGACCTGGGACGTGTCTGGGATGTGTTTGGTACGTTGGGGGACGTGATGGGACCTGTTTGGAACGTGGGACGTGTATGGGACGTTGGGGGACCTGTTTGGGACGTGTTGGGACCTCGGGGATGTGTTGGGGACGTCATGGATATTTTGAGGTCTGTATTGGTCCGCGGACGGTGCGGACCTAATTGTGCTTCGTGGAGCATAATAAAGACGTAAAAAAGAGAGACAGGAGATTACGTGGTTCGGATTCTTTAGAATCCTACGTCCACGGGGCGCATTCAACACTTTCTTTATCACTATTAGAAGTTACACACTCAGATCACTCACTTTCGCTCATATATGCTAAAGATCAAGTGGAAAATAAATACTACAGTGAAAGGGGAGAGTTCTAAGTGTTTTTCGTGCGTTGAATGGTTATTCTCGCAAAAATGATGAAGTCCTCCTTTTATAGGAGCTCCCAATGGCCAGTTGGCTTATTTCCAGGAGATGGGACGTGTTCAGTCATTTCAGGGACATCAGACTGGGACTTGACGTTCTGGGACAACGTGAGGTGCAGTATAGCTGTCTGTCAGAGGTAGCTCCTGCAGCAGTCATAGCCCTTGTGCTGTCCCATCAGTCACGTCCTCCTGCAGTCCTTTCTCCTGTATCGTATCAAAGAAGCTTCGTTCCTCCCAATGAGCTACCAGCTAGCATCGGAGGTCCCTGCAGGTCCTTTCTTCTACTCTTTTTTATTTTTTATTAAATGTTAAATATTTCCTTAACAGGCCTAGTGGGCCTTTTCTCATTTTTTCGGCCCATCTTCTTTTTGTCCGTATCAAAAATGCATAGTTTTCTTTCTCAAGTCGTAAATTCATTTTCTAATCCATTTATTCCGATTTACTATATTACTTTGTCACACACACAAAAAATGAAACTTGTGTGACAAATGAGTGATCTATTTTTGGCATTTTTAATTAAATAATTAAAAAAAAAATCATTCATTAACAAAATAAACAACAAATGAAAACCATTAATAAAATAACAAACTTCGTATGCTAGGATTACGAGTTACAATAACTCGTATGCTGGGATTACGAGTTACTATCCACGCTGGCGCGTGCGTCTTACGTGGAGTAACTCGTAAGCTGATTGTACTAGTTATATAACTCGTAATCCTAGCATACAGTAAAACCCTATAGCCGCGACGAAGAAGACTAGACGAAGACGCCATCGCCCAGCTGCACGCCGCCGCCGACCACCCCACCCTCACCTCCCGCCACGACCGCCGCCGACGTACCCGACACCCCGCCGTTGTGCTGCCCACCACCGTCCCGAGACGCTTCTGCCCCGCGCCCCGCCGCCCCAACGAGTTCCGACAACGTGACCCGTCGCTGCCGCGCCGCCGGCCTGCTGCGACCCGCCGCTCCACGCCCCGCCGCCTGGCGCCGCTGCCCCGCCCCGCACCGCTGCCCCGCTGTGACCCGCCGCCTCGACGACATCCTGTGCGCTATTAGTTCGGGTGAGCGACCCCGTTACGATTCGAAAAGATTTTTTGTGTTACTTTCATCATTATCAAATGCTTTTATTTATTGTTGATTTGTTTGATTTCGTTTTTTAATGTAGAATGGATTTAGATTCTTCGTATGGACCTTTTGAGAATTCGGTGTTTACGATGCAGTCAAATCATCGTAGTAGGGATTTGTTGTTAGATGAGGGTGCGATAGATAGAACGATTAAGATTAGGTACTTAGAGAATGTAGTCAGGGGTATTAGAGAAGCACCGAATGTCTTACACGGTCGCTTATTAGGGAAGTTGAATGATATGGGTCTACACAACGTCTACAGCTGTACGTCGCAGAGGGTTGACCCTCATTTGATTACAGCATTGGTAGAGCGTTGAAGGAAGGAGATCCATACGTTTCATTTTTTGTTGGGGAGGCGACTGTTACCTTACAGGAGATAGGTATTTTGTGGGGGTTGCCTGTACATGGTAGTTGTGTCTCCGGTGTGATCAATACGAGGACGATCACACAGTGGATGGACGAGTGCGAGCGGTTGCTAGGTTTTAAATTGCCTGCTGATAAAATTAAGGGGTCATCGCCATCGATGAAGTCGTTAGCGAGTTGGTTGTTGGACAATCCGATAACGGATGATAGTGATGAGGTAGAGGTCGAGTGTTCTGCACGGGGTTATGCGATGCTGCTCTTAGGTGCGATGATGTTCCCTGATTGTAGCGGCAGCACCGTATCGTTGATGTTCCTTCAGTTGTTGGAGGATATTGAGGAGGTGCGCACGTTTAGTTGGGGTAGTGCGGTGCTGGCATTCCTATACAGAGAGTTTTGTTCGGCATGCGAGCCGAAAAAGCTTAATATAGGCGGACCCCTACGGCTGTTGCAGGTAATTATATAAAAACTTTGATTAATTTTCTAGTTATTTCAAAATTTATTTAGACCGCGAGATTTGTTTTAGGCATGGGCATATGTGTGGATCTTGCCATTTCAGCCAGTTCGAGGTGTTAATCGTATCACGATGGAGTCCCGAATAGTCGACAGGATAGTCTTACCGATACCACCACATGCTGCGAGGTATGGTCGTTATCCAAAAGTTGCGAATTTTATTTTTCCTTCTTACATTTATAATTGTAGTGTAAATATTTGACAGATGGAACACATTCTTTGATTTTACTACGTCGACGAACTCGAACGTACGCACAATTCTGCATCAATTTGTATGGACTCCGTACGATATGACGCTCTCGGAGATTGACGCTCTGCCTGCCGAGTGCTTACCGATCGCTTGTCGATCGAGGTGTCCACTGATCTTCTTCAATATCGTGGAGTGGCATTACTCCGAACGAGTATTTCGACAGTTTGGAATTATCCAAGGGATTCCCGTTATACCACCGTATCAACCTATGTCGTGCACTTGGAGTACCAGTGCCATTCCCGCACCGACCCTATGCTACCTACTTTGATCAACCGGGAGGTCAGGGTTGTTGGGCTAACATCGCTCGACCAGGCGAGTCAGAATTCAGCCCGAAGACTTCGAAGGCGTCTGCGCTCAGGAGCCCAGGACTGCGCTACATCCACCGTCTCCTCACGACCTCGCTCACACCGAGGGGTTACTCGCACGGAGCGATCACCCTCCGTGACCTCTTTTACCTAACTAAGCTGCAGCGAGGCGAACAGGTCCATTCGGGAATGGCGGTGGCCCACGCCTTCAGTGCTCAGGCAGAAGCAAGAAGCCATGGCAAGATCGCCGTAGGAGCACTCATCACTAAGGTCGTCCGGGGACTTCGATTGTGGCCACAGAACGCACCCGAGATGGAGGTAGTCTGCGGGCGCAACCCCCTGAACGAGGAGATGCTCGTCAAAATGAAGATGCTGGTGAAGGCGCCCACCTGGACTCGCGCCAACAAGGTGTATATCTAGCACGAGATGTATCGTGGCCAGACGGACCACGTAGCCGTCCCTCCGACCAGCTTTACCTCGAGGGCCCTTACCTTGTGGAGACAGACACGACGACTGCAGGTCCCTCTTATTCCTCCGGCTACCATCAGGGCGAGTCATCCGGCATCGCCCCGTACGCGTCAACGGCGGATCTCGAAGCGCTGCGCCAGGACATGATGCGCATGAACGCCGACGCGCTACAGCGGGACGAAGAAGCCCGACGGTATAGTGAAGAGACTCGGCGCCGACAGGAAGAGTACGAGCGACGGAACAAGGAAGCGCACCGTCGGTACCGAGAAGAGCTAGACCGCTACAACCAGGCCCTCCAAGCCATGGACACCGCGCTCAAGTACTCCCAGCAGTCGATGTCCCTCCTTCGCCCAAGGCAACCGTCGCCACCGCCGCCGCCACTACCTTAGGGATTTCTCCTTTTATTTTCTATAGACGTTTCGTTTGGTTGAGTAGTCGCGTGTGTTTTTACTTTGTTTCGCCCTTGGATGCTTATAACTATGTTTATAGTTAATCTATGACTACTCTCTTGTTATGTCTATTTCTCTCTTTAGCTAGCGCCAGGATACGCATAATGGGTTACAACACGACCTTCACGCGCTAAGTCACGACTACTTCACGACCACGTCATTTTCTCGTCAGGGGAGTCCCGTCTTTTTAAACTCTTTTTCCTTCCCTTTTATCCTTTTTACGTTGAGGACAACGTCAGACTTAAGTGTGAGGGAGGAGAATTTAGTTTGAGAACTTACGTGAAAATTTATAAATCTTTTATGACGTGTCCGTGAGCTATAAATTTCGTTGGAAAGGCATGAATTACTGAATCAGGCATGATTATTTGCGCTTATCTCGAGTTGGTCTGCATTTTATGAAATTTTGTGAGCAATTAGGATATGCATGACTGATTGAATCGTGTCTGCCTGAGTAGATATAGCGCTGCTTTGAGAGATTCGTACACATAACGCATTTACGTTGTGAGAGTTTGAGCCTGACGAGCTTATGCTCATATTTCTTGGTTGTGTGACGTGCCTAGTCTATATTTCTCTAGAACTTGCTTTCCTGATACGTGTTGAAACTGTGTTGGTGCGTTAGTGCGAAAATGATGAGGGCATTAGGAATTAAGTCCATGGCCACATTATCCTACCATGAATAATCCCCCTAGTTAGCCACGTTGAGCCTGAGCCTAGTTGTTTGCTTTCCTCGTAAATTATAGAAGCCACTGACCTGAATAAGCCTCCAGATATTATATGAACCTAAGTTGGTTTGAATAGAGCAGAAGTCGAACTAGAGAGTTACTTTCAGTGTATGATTTGATGTTCTTCTCTGCTATTCATGAAATGACTCGTGCCCTACTTGACCGTTTTCTGAAATGACCTGATCCCTTGCATAAGCCGGCCCATAACCCTTTGGCAAGATATAGGTTTCGGTAATAAGTATCCCTAGGTACACGGCATTCGTTGTGACGATGTATTCTATGCGAAAAAAAGCCGAACCTTGATGTTTTTGGGGAATAATGGCAGTGCACAAAAGTAGAGCGTAACTAAGGTGAAAGGGCAGAAAATAAAGGGAACGGAGTCGAGAGGGTCGGGCAGAAAAGTCTAGGATTTCAGAGCGAGAACGTTGAGTCTTATGTTGGGACGTGTGACTGTCTGTTTGATCATGCTGTGTTCTTTGGTAATTTTTGCTTACGTGTCCTAGCTCTAAGATTAAGTGTTCATTATATATGCTTGTCGCTTCATGATTATTTGACCTGTTTCCCCCAAAAAGACCCTCAGATTTATACCTGCCACTTTGAATAATAGAGATGCGATTAGCTCGCAAGTTTATGGTCAGGGTTGGACTAGTGCACGAATTGAGCGACTCATCATATGCTAGCCTATACACTTGAGTGAATTGAGTGAATCCTTGTGAGGTATAGGTCTCGATTTGCAGCGCTAGGGAAGTTTAGGTCGACAAGTGCAAGTCATTAGTGTGATGTCCATGATTGCTCGCTTGATTCTGTTTCGTGCTTTCTAGCTTTAATGATAAATTGCGAACAGTCGTGTCGTTATTCTGATTAGATGCCTTCTCTGAATTCTAATTAACTTGAGGACAAACAAATGCTTAAGTGTGGGGAGGTTTGATAAACGTATATTAGTACGTTTATCGTAGTATTTAATTAGCTCGTAAGAGAGTTTTCGTGGTCATCTTATGCACGTTTTCATCCTATTTCTACTTATTTTGGTATTATAAAGCTTTAGGACGAGTTTCGAGCGAAAAGGAGCGAAAACGAGGCAAAACGGAGCAAAGAAGGCGAAGACTGCAATAGATCACGGCCGTGACACCTTGAGCACGTGGCCGTGACAACCACCAGAGGCCGAAAGATGAACATGTCACGGTCGTGACGCCTCGTGCACTTGGCTGTGACGGCAGACAGAAGCTGACCCAAACGCACTGCCCAAGGTCACGGCCGTGACGCCTATTGCTCCAGGCCATGACAGAAGACAGAGAGTTCGATCGAAGATGGTCACAGCCGTGACGTTCCATGCACTTGGCCGTGACACATGGCAGTAAGCATAGCGAGTCGAGTCGGTAATGGTCACGGCCGTGACGGCCCATGTCCCAGGCTGTGACCGTTACGAAAATTCTTATAAAAGCCCGATTTCGACTCAGAAAGAGGGGACACTTACCAGATATCAACCCTAAATCCTCCAGAGACGAAAAATAGCCAAAAAGAGCAGGGAAACACGTCCCGGAGTGCAAGAGACGGATCAACGACGCAATCACGCCCAATTGAACGAAGAACGAAGATTCATCCACGCTACCATCCCTAATTCGCCAGTATTCAAGATCATGAGTCTTCCTTCTCTGTTCTCTATTTCTTTCGTTGTTTTCCCGTCTATTATGAGTGGCTAAATTCCCTATGTGTTTGGGATTAGATGAACGCTAGGTTATTTCGTATTTAAGACGTATGTTATCGTGAATCGTGTTTATGACTATTTATCTATCTATGAAATTGTTCCGTCGCTTTAATATGTCTATGTGTTAAAGTGATCGTGTGGAAAATCGTTTAGGGCGACAGCTAAACAACGATTAGGCCGTTCGTAGAAGATACGATTCGAGTATAGGGCGAAAGCAAATACTCGATCCTCGCCATTAGTAATTACTGAATTTTTAGATCCCCACGAGCGTTTAGGGCGACAGCAAACTCGTTAGCGGGTAGGAATCACGTAGGAACGATAATTTACTGTCTTAGGCGATAATACCTAGCGGGATTCGAATCCCGAGCACATCTTTATTATCTGAAAGCTCTCTTACCAGTTTTAGGCGTGTTCTTTGAATCTCTAGTGGATTTAGGAGTAATCTGTTAGGATAGTTAGTAAAACCATCAGCTTATTTTATTTAGGCTAAATATCGAGACGATAGGTCACTACCAGTACTTAATTTATTCCTTGTGTTCGATACTCGTCTACTCACTTTACTACACTACAAACGATAGGTCCACTGCCTATCGCACGTTGGTGATAGTAATTAGGTATTCGTTTTATATTATCACTTGTCGCACTTGCAAATTATATTAGCACACCACGTGTCGATCAAGTGCACTTGTGTAAATTGCTAACTTATCCCACATAGTCCGGTGTGGTTAAGCAATGGATACTCCTGGCCCGCATGAGTATAAACTGTGCACGGCACCACCCCCTCAAAAGAAAAATTGAACTACGAGAAATGACTTGATCCCCTAAAAATGGTACGTAGGCAGCTTGGACATTGTCTAAGTTCAGTCATAAAACAAAAGGTGGGTGACCGTTTCGGTATGAAGGTATCTTATCCTCAACATGTTGCTCGAATTCGAATTGGGTCATCTCAACAAATGTCTGCGTGAGGACATTGTTGGCAAGAAACAGTTAAAGTACACGAGTTGGAAACGTCAAAGTGGGGGCATTTCGTGATATTTTTGGAAGCAAACGACAAATACTTCAAGTTTATCTCCTCCGAAAGTTCGTCAACAAGACTTGAAGTGGGGGCATTTGTAGACAATTAATTTTTAATTGTCTATTATATTATTGGGATTTAATGAAATAATTCCACGAAATAAAATAAAGTCACTTATTGAATTACTATTTGTTGAGATATATAAAATAATCTCAAATTAATAAATAGTTAATTTAATTAATAAACTATTATCATAAGTGTTGATAATATATTCCTTTAATTCAAAAATCAACATAAGGAAAGCCTTGTAGAGATTTGCTAAAAGTAAAGAAATCAAATCCAAATATCATGAAATTGGAAAATATTGAAAGAATCAGGCCAAATATGGAATAAATCAAATCAAGATCATGATCAAACCATATATGGATAAAATCAACCTAAATATGGATGAAACCATCCCAAAAAATTATATTTTCCATTATTGAGAATTCTCTACGCCTATAAATATGGGGCTTCATAATTCAGAAATCACAGGTCAGAGAGCAAAGAGAATACGATCGAGAGAATTAGAAGTAAGTCTTTGATAGCATTCGGAAAATCAACGAAGTTCTTCGTGTTCAAGTTGAAATTTGAAGACGTTCATCGAGACCCGTGCGAGTTTCTCATAATCGCACGGTTGCAACGAGGAAAGCCTGTGCGAGTTTCTAATAATCGCATGATTCAATACTCAAGACCCGTGCGAGTTTCTCATAATCGCACGGTTTCGACGCTCAAGACCCGTGCGAGTTTCTCATAATCACACGGTTTCGACGCTCAAGACCCGTGCGAGTTTCTCATAATCGCACGGCTTAAAGTTTCAAGACCCGTGCGAGTTTCTCATAATCGTACGGTTTCGACGCTCAAGACCCGTGCGAATTTCTCATAATCGCACGGTTTCGACGCTCAAGACCCGTGCGAGTTTCTCATAATCGCACGGCTTAAAGTTTCAAGACCCGTGCGAGTTTCTCACAATCGTACGGTTCAACGCCCAAAACCGTTTGTTTGATAACTTCAAGTCCAAGTACTTCGTGATTAAGCTCCAAAGCCCACGAAGAAACGCCCATATTTCAAGACGCTCGATAACTTCGTGATTAAGCTCCAGAGCCCACGACAAACGTTCGACAAGCTCTCTTCGCCAAATCCCGAAAAAGTCTAATTAAGTTTCGTGATTAAGCTCCAAAGCCCACGAAGAAGCATCCACTAGGATTCGTCCAAGCCCAACGGCCCACGAAGAAACTTCAAAGAAAAGCCCAAATCAAGAAACTCAAGATCAAAAAATTTCTGAAACCCTTTCGTTGAAGAATCAGAGGAACAAGTAGAGATATAGCTCATTAAATTTCAATAAATTTCATTTGTACTATTTTTCTGATTATTTGATATTCGAATAAAAGAAAAATACGCTACAGATGATACGGAGCAAGGTAACCGTCGAGGAAATAGAGTTCGTAGGCCAGCTCATTGTGGGACCGGCGGTCATTTGGCATATCATGGCAGATAGATTGTTCTTTTTTGTTGTAATGACGATCATCCAAATTTGCGAATTTATTCCGCTTGTGAAGTCTTATTATATTTATTATGATTATTATTATTTTTATTATATTTGTTGTTGTTAGTATTATTATTACTATTATATTTATTGTTATTATTATTGTTATTATTTTTATTATTATTATTAGTATTATATTTAGCGCGATTATTATTAGTTATTATTAGTATTATATTTATTGTTAATATTATGATTATCTTTATTGTTATTAATATTATTGTTATTATTATTAGTATTATATTTAGCGCGATTATTATTATTATTATTGTTATTATTATTATATTTATTATTAATATTATGATTAAATTTATTGTTATTAATATTATTGTTATTATTATTATAATTACTATTATGATTATTATTATTATATTTATTATTAGAAAACCAATTTTGAAACCACAGTGGATATATAAGACCAAAACGTGAAAACAACGAGTATATTATTGTCGTCGCTGTCCGCGTTGTCTAGCACGAGTTTCACCCTGGTCCATCTCATTCTGATGTGAGTTCGACTATATCTTCCGGGACCAGTTCTCTATCGACGAGATTCGTTATGAATAAGAGTCCAATCTTCGAGGGTCCAATAACATTCATCGTGCAATGGTTCGAAGGTACCTTCATATGTCTTCAAATACTCCTCCTACTTTAATACTGCGCCACTAGATTACTGGAGTGAATTTGCCATTGATGACAAACTGCTTGTGCGTGAGAACATGGAATGTTATACATGCTCCAATTTCCACACGTGCATGTTCGATCATTGATCCTTACCACATATGTGCGCTGATGAATTCCAGATGTTATGACTTCTGCTGTATGTTGTCGGACATCAAAACGGTATACAACGTGATCCCAAGATTATGCCGTCCAACTTTGAAATATTCTTGTTGCATAACGTGACCAGTCAGTTTCATTATTCGCCATTAGTGACGATGCTTCTTGAAAGCGATCACGAAAATACTGTACGCACCTGTGAGTTTTAAGAAATAAAAGAACAAGTCATGACAACAAAATTAAAATAAAAAACTAAGGTCGTGATTAGAGCTTACCTATGAAAAGTGAAATCGACGATTGCTCTTGCGGTAGCATTCGAGCACCGTTTAATACCTCGTTGAGACCTTCTGAAATGTTAGTCGTCATGACACCACATCGGTAACCACCGTCGTGTACGAACGTCCATTGTTCGACGTTTACTTTTTCTAACCATGGCTTCGCATGTTCATTAATTTCCGCAATCTGATCCATAATGCGATCCAATGTTTGTGCAGTACCGGCTCTATGACATAGATCCTTCAATTGTTGATTCTTGAATTTATTGAAGAAGTTTGATTTTACATGACGAAGACAGAAGCGATGCAGTCCATTTGGTGGACGAAAAAATTCAGTCGCTTCTACTGCTCCCACAAGACCTGTACACACCATATACGCCACTAAAAGTAACTGATTTTACGAAAATAACGAGTAAATTACATTACTAAGATTAAATACTTGGGTGACGATCCGAAATAAGGCAACCGATTGATTTTCTAACACACGTGTTCAAATGGTCAAGGAACCAAGTCCATGAGTGTGTACTTTCTGCCGCGATAATGGCAAACGTCAGGGGAAAGACGTTTTGGTTGGCGTCCAGGGACGTAGCAATCAACAATTTGTGTTTGGAGTGCGTGCGTACCATCGACACAAACAACTTTGCGACAATGTTTGAAGTCATCGATACTCGGTTTAAAAGCCCAAAAAACATAAGTTGGAAGTGTCCAGGTCTCGCTGTCTCCAGATGGAGCCACCTCACGATTGTCCCTGGATTGTAATGCTGCAACGCCTTCATAAATATTGGGAGTTTGCTAACAGACTTTCCCCATGTACCGTAAACATTTTCTATAGCTCTTTTCAGACCATGCCAAGCTTGAATATACGAGATTTCGTAGCCATATTTATCTTTCACAAGTTGTTGGACATTTTTGGGTAGGAACTGCGGATCGATTTTCACGGTTCCAACCAACAAATCAGCAATAAAATTTCTAGAGATATTACGGTGTGCTCGCCAGCTCAGTCATAGCAAGTGTGAGGTCCTTCAAATTTTGTAACAGACTAGTAACCTTTTTTGGGCTTGAAGGATACCCTCAGTCTCCGTGGGCAATCAGCCGTGTGATTACATTGAACACTCCAACGTGTATTGCTGCTCTCGTTGACGTGATACTCGCGTCTAGCAACCCTGATCAAAAAATCTTCGACGGCACGTTGTAAATATTTTTTACTTGGAAAAATCATACCTCGACAAAACATAGGGTTATCTCTGTTGTAAAACTCCCCGTAACCACCGTAGTCGTCACCACCAGGAGGTGGCATTTGGTACGTCTGGAAAATGGGACGGACTGAAACAACGTTGGAGCAGCAGAGGCCAGTGGAGTGGTATCATCTGGCGCATCGTCGTCGTTGTTATCGTCATCCTCGTTGGGATCGTGTAACTCGGACAGTTGATCCTCATCATCCGCTTCTGAATCACTAACATCAACGTCTTCCTCAGGTTCAAGCACAAAATCTGGCACGGGTTCTGACACGGATTCTGGCATATTGAATGGAACACCAAGCGTCAGCATCTCCAGAGAAACATTGCTGAACCCTGCCGTAACTGAGACAATGTCGGGAAAATCCGTACATGTATAACTCAAAGAACCAACTTCAAACGCAGGAAACTTGCGCCGCTCCTCAAAATTCCGATGAGGCTCTTCATTCAAATCAAAGTTTGAATTTTCAACTATTTCAACAAAAACCTCAACACAATTGTTCTCTGAATCGGGATGTATGAAAAATTGTAAATGGTTGTCGTTGGAGATTTGAAAAAGCTGATGAAAGTAGCGGGAATGTTGAAAGTATTCATTTTCGGCATGGACAATCAGCTAACAACGACTGCTATCAGCACCCGTAATTTCGAACAACAACGATATAAACTCGGAAAATTGGTGTTGAGACGACTTCGCCTATACCCAACGGGGCGGATACTATATTTGATGGTAGAATCGGATGATTGAATTATTTCGCCGCCGAAATATACTATGACTAGTACGCGACTCTACACCATTGTTTGAGTTATTAAAAAAAATGAATAAGGGTGGTATATATAGAAACTTAACTCGTTATTAAAAAAAATCGATAAGGGTGGTAATATATATAGAAACTTAACTCGTAATATGGTGATACGAGTTAGTTAACTCGTAATACCAAAGTACGAGTTAGTTAACTCGTACAGGTAACTCGTAATACCAAAGTACGATTTATGTGAATTATTGCGATAATTCACGTAACTCGTATCACCATATTACGAGTTAGAGGAATTATTGCCGACACGCTGCACACGCTGCATGGCCATGTAGGTTGGTCGGGCATTAAGTAAATCGTATTCTGGGCGAGTTACTAACTCGTATTATGGTATTACGAGTTAGTGCCATGTCAGGGTCAGCGCGTCAGCGTGCCAGCGTATCTCGTATGCTGGGATGGCGAGTTAGTAACTCGTAATCTGGGGTTACGAATTTGTCTATTTTATTAATGTTTTTCCGTTGTTGTTTATTTTATTAATGGTTGATTTGTTTTTAATTATGTAATTAAAAATACCTCTATTGTTTATGTCAAATATAGCAATCCGATATATATTTCTGTTATTCCCACTAAAATTCCTACCTACCAAAATATTCTTTTTTTATCATTTAACAACTAATTGTATGGGACAGGGATGGCAACGGGTCGCCGGCTATTTTTTTCTGAACCGCCCAACCGGCCTCGGATCTGAATCCGGCCCGCCCCGGATCGAACCCGACAGGTCGAGTCAAACCCACGAGACCCGGTAATATAATATTTTTCCTTTTTATTATTTAAAATTAAATTTGTGCGACATCTAGGGATCGAATCCACAACTTCACCTTCAAATACCAATGCTCAACCATTGGACCAACAAACCGTTTCATAATAATATTAATATTAGCTCTTTATATTATATATAATACGAATAAATTATACATAAATTATATAATACGAATATAATATATTCGGGTCGGGTTTCGGGCCGGGGTGCCTAAACCCGCGACCCGGCCCAGACCCGGCCGGGTAGAGAAATGAATTCCATTACCCGCTCCGTAACCCGATTACTTTAAAAATACCCAGCCCATTAGGGGCGGGTCCAACCGGGTCCGGGTCTAGGCTCGACCCAATTGCCATCCCTAATGGGACACTCTTTTGGCCCTAATGATGAAATGCTTGATTTCCTAACCGAAACAACTACTCCCTCCGTCCTAGCAACTTTATCACATAAGTTGTCAGGCACGCAAATTAAGGTGGCATTATTATAATAATATAGTACAATGAAAAGGTAAAAAAGTGTATATTTTGACACGTCTTTTAAGAATATTTAATATTATTATATTGATTGTTTGGGATAGTTTTTTGCTAAATAAGAAATGTGATAAAATTATTGAGACGCACGAAATGGAAAAGTGTGATAAAATTAGCGGGACGGATGGAGTATCATGTTTAGAAACCAATATATATAAATATATTTTCAGTATATAGTTACGTAGATATAAATTGAAAAAGCCTGCCCCTAAATCAAATGGTCTAAGAAGGCCCATCAAAGATAACAAATAAATAAAATAGCGGTGGCCGAAATAAATTCGATATACGTGGTGTTTTTAGGGGTGAGCAAAACCGGATATCCGGATTTTTAGATATTCGGATATCCGGATTTTCGGATATCAAAAAATGATATCCGTATCCGGTCCGGTTTTAATCGGGTATCCGAAAATCGGATATCCGCTTTATTCGGATATTTAAATCGGATATCCGCATCCGGTTTTTAAATTTATTTTTTTATAGTATAATTTTTCATATTTTCTTTACAACATCATTTTTTTTATTTCTTATCAAAATAAAAAATATATTTTTTCATATAAAAATTACTACACATAGTAATTAACACAATATGTGAATTCATTATTCAAAATTACATAATAAACAATAAACAATATGTGAATTCATGATTCAAAATATATTCTGTTCAAAATCATTTTTTTTATTTCTTATCAAAATAAAAGTTTATTTTTTCATATAAAAATTTCTACACATAGTAATTCACAAAATATGTGAATTCATGATTCAAAATTATGTAATAAAATAATACAAACATAAATATCTCTATAGGATTTGTTTTTTCCTTTTTGACCTTCATTTTTCATTTTGGGCTATTTTTTATTTTTTATATAAAATCGGATACCGGATATCCGGATTTTAGACAAACCACTATCCGTATCCGATCCGGTTTATTTTAAAATAAATCGGATCGGATATCCGATCCGGTTTTTAAAATCGGATATCCGGATTTCCGGGTTTTGAAAACCGGATATGGGATCGGAATCCGGTTTTCGGATATTTTTGCTCAGCCCTAGGTGTTTTGGTGTATGATAATTGCGTTATATGATAATTTCGTAGTCCCACCAAAAAAAGGACTTGGATTTGTTGATTAAGAACCATCTATACATTATCTGATTGCATCAAAATTTTAAACAGGGGCTTGTCTAATAACGTTATCCACTTTACGCCAACAATATTTTTTATTTAACTTGTATAGTTAAAAGAACAAGATGTAACGTTTTCAATGAAGAATTATCACCAGCAATAAAATGTTTCAAACGTCATAAAAAAGGGGTAAATAAGCCAACTATCTAAAAAACCCATGAGGTTTGCAAAAAATCAAACTACCCCTCGATCGGTTCAGCAACAATAATGTGAAATGACCAAAATAAATCTTCCGCCTATAAATTACTTTGAAATTTCATAGTCATATTAGTATGTATATAAGCTGTGGAAATCTTTGTATTAAAACAGTATATCTAAATATTTGCCGGAAGGGATAAATTTGATGTGTTATCGAAAGAAAATTTGCATTCCTGATTATATAAAAAGAACTTAAATGTATCATCAATCAAATGTAACACCTCATGATTTTTTTTTTAAAAAAAAAAGAAAGACATCGTGGACATCAAGACTATGATAGCAAGCAAGCAATGAATCACATCTTATTCAGACATTTAGTGGACAGAATAAATAATCAGAAAAGACAGTAAGAGTAGCAATATAAATGCTTCTAAGTATGTTTTTGCAGAAACCTCAGCAGCAGCAAAGAGCAATCATCAAAAGGGAAAACGTCATTACACAGGTAACCTCTTTTCTTTCATTCCTATCACATAGAGAAAACATATAAAATAGTACAAATCTGAAATGAAAATACAAACCTAAATAAGCATTATTGCCCAAGAAAATCAAAATATAACACCTTAATTATCCTCCAATAAGCAACAAGAAAACTTTAACCATCAACACAGTAGATAAGAAGAAAAAGGAGAAGACATTTTTTCTCTTCATTAGGGCGCAGCTTCGACAACCTTGTACATGTCAGGCGTAACTTCTGTCAACCATAATCCAGGAAATAGCGTCTGCAATAAAAACGGAAAAGAAAAGAAAGAAAAAAAAAGAGAGAATTATATAAATTAGAGATGAAGGATGGAAAAGATTTAAAGAATTTTGAATAATACGTTTTGTTTACTCACATCTAATTGTTTCTGAACAGCTCTGTTCCTCTTCTTTGGCCTCCGAGGTGGTCTATGGCCGACAATGGAGAAGAAATCCTCTTCAATCTCTCTCTTCGATAGGGCAACGCAGAATTTCGGCCTCTCATGTTTATCACTGTTGTCGCCGGCGCCGGCGCTTGCCCTGGCAGGGGGAGATTTTCTAGCTGTCGTCTTCGTCTGAGGAAAACCATGGTCGTGTTTCGCTCCGCCACCGCCCTCCACGGCGGCGATATCGCCGACGCCAGCTGGGAATTTCGTCGGAGCTCGCCTGGTCCTCAGATTCCACAGACGGACGGCCTCTCCTTCCGCTTGGAGCGGCGGAAGTGGTGGGGCGGAGGCGGCGGCGGTTATTTCTCCATCTGCGAGTCCGTTTTTGAAGATCGCCTCTCTCATCTTCTCCGCCGCCGTTTGGAGATCTAACAGCACCTTCTCTCTCACGGCGGCAATCCCATCGTCGGAGCTTCCGCATCCCAGCTCCGTCTTCCTCAGTCGGCCGCCACCGGACGAAGAAGGAGAAGAAGAACCCTTCGCCGGCGTTTTTTTAACTTCGGGTTCCGCGCAGGCGGCTCCGCCTCGGCGTGGGTAGGACGGATCGGAACCGCCTGGGCTATAGCGGTCGACGGCGGCGGCGGAGGGAATTTGACCGCCGTTCGAGTTGACTTTCATGCACCGAAGAAGCTTCTGATTTCCCCATCGGAGGTCGCCGGGCATGGTGAAATTGTGGAGAGCCTTCGATCTTTCCGTCCCCATAGCCATAAAAAGATAAAAAGAAGAATTCAATCAATGCATTCGCCGCCGGCGAAAATCTTAGGAACTCAGAAATAAGAGCTGCGATGCTGTGAAAAAGAGTCTGATTATCGTTTTTCTGAGATGAATCGAAGAGATATATTAGTGTTAAATGGTCGGCGGAGAAGAGAAAAAAGGGTTTGTTTTTTTCGCCGTTTGTTTTCTTTTCTGTGGTGGTGATTGCGTTATATGAGACAATCGCCGGGAAGGTGAAGGCTTGGTGCCTTATATATGGAGTAATGAATGAGATTAAAAAAAAGACCTATTTTAATTAATTATAGTGGGTTAGATCAAGTGTACCAAAATGTCATTGGCAATAATATTGCTCTTATTTAAATTTAGTAAGAAAATAGTAAATTTTAGTCCTACTATAACTTTTACGGCTCGTTTGATACCCATGTATAGATGGGTATCAAATGGGTATGACAAAATTTGCTCACGTTTGATAGCAGTGTAAAGTTATACATGATACATGCCTGTTACACGAAAATCATTTATCAAGCTTGCATACTCAAACTCACCACAGAGGTGGGTATATCGATACTTTTTTTACAGTACCGCATTTACCCTCGATAGGAAGCAAGGCCATGTCGACCCATCTCCTCCGCCTTTACCCTCTCTTCCGGCGATGATTCGCGAGCAAGAATCAAAGGCTGCGACGTCCACTACGGCCTCTTTCCGGGAGCTTTCTTCCAGCTCTGGCGCCGACGACGGCTTCTGGTCTGACGGTTTACCTCGCCGGAAGTCAGTGGAAAGTGATGGGCGACGCGGTGGTGGGTCCCTTGGTGGCTGCTGGGCCGGTGGTTGTAATGGCGGCGTCTTTGGAAACGCGGCGTACGAAAGGCTGCCCTTGGAAGACGATGATATCACGGGCAGCGGTGGCGAGCACATGGCTGGGCAGGAGGTGAACGGAATTGGTTCAAGCTCTGTGGGAAATTGACGAGACGAAGCTCTGTAATTTTGGGGGTCATTTTAGCGAGGACGGAAGCTCTATAATTGGGGGTCACTTGAAAAGATGCTTTTTGGAATTTCCTTTTTTTTAATTGCTTTTTATAAAAAGGTTAAATATGTCTTTTGAGTAGATTTACAAATTCCATACACATCTCAAACATACCTATCAAACAATATCTATATCATTACCCAAATAATTAAAACACACCTATTAAACATGTGAAAATATTCTATCAACGGAATCCTTGTATCGTCATACACAAATAACTTATACCCATCAAATACAAAAACACCGTATCAAACGAGCCCTTACAAAATTCCTTTTTCGTTTCTCAGTCATGTCTATGCCGTCAAAGTAGTCATATTTTCACTAGGGGAAGCGATTAAAAAATGACCGAAGGAAATATAGAAGAACTATTTATGATAACAGTGTAAACACACTGGATTAAGCTTTTATAGGGACACATTAGAAGACTTTCCAGAAATTTATAACACTACAATTATAATTATTCCTAAACATTACTAGACTAGACATGACAAGTTAGATGATGAGTAAATTTCGTGAAAGGTAAATGGCTAAAATTTTAGTTGTTTGTGGGTCTTGGAGAATGTCACATAATTAGAAATTATTACCTTGCTCGAAGTCATCGTCATCTAGAGCTGAAAATTTGGGTCCGAGCCCGTGGGCTGAACCGATTAGGCCCTAAAAAACTGTGGGCTCGAACCTAAATTTCCTGAAACGAAACATGAATGGGCCTATTTGGCCCCACCCGTCAGGCCCACCGGGTTGATGGCCCGTAGGGCAAATAGCCCAAGGAAAATTGGCCAAATTGGGCCCGCTATATTAGTTTTTGCTTTTCTTTCTATGTATTATATTAATAAAATTCAATTTTATAAGCAAAAAGTTGATATTATTTATCTTTTTATGTAATATAATTTTTTTTATAATTATATGTTTGTAATATTATGTGTAATAATAGTGTAAAATATATTATTAATGAATAAATAAAAGAATTTTAAAAACAATTTACAAAATATAAAAAATCTAGGCCCATCAGGCCCGACGGGCTGGCCCGAGCTCGAGCCTAAGAATCTTAAGCCCGTAGGATTTGGGCTGGCCCAATCTGGCCCGCCAATTGTCGGGCAGTCTGACTCTGCCCAACTTTAAGCTCTATGATAGTCCCATAGACTAAGATGAGATGAAGCTCGGATTCGCTTCCGCTGTATCTTATTGTGCATAATTACAAATTACAATAGCATCTTGTGGGTACTTTTCCCAACCATTTAAAAAAAGAAATAAAATTTCGAAAGTAACATCAGTTAATGTGAATAAAAAAACTAGAGAACCTGCAAAAACAACCCTAAACTGCAAATTGTTAATCATCAAGTAATATTATTCATTTTTTTGTAGTATTTTAAATTTAGAAATCATTCATAAATAATTTCAGTATCGGATTACGAGATGGTGTTGGCTTTCTTATACCTAATATCATTGAGAACCAGTCCAGAATTGGAGTGTAAAGGAGCAACGAGCTAGTCTCATTTTCTTAGCTTGATAGCTAGAGCTTGCATTTTCACCCAGGCTAAACCGTAATATATCTCGATATGTTAGTTAATGTGGGGAATACATAAAATTATGATACTATACTATCTATACTCTTTTATTAAGTGTAAGGAGTTGAGTCAACTAAAATAAATTTAAAAAATAATATAAAAATTAAAAAAATAACTCACTACATTGCTTGTCATATTTACCCTATGTTTAGTAACTATTAATTGATAATTAGTAATACATTTATATATTATGTAGCATAGGCATATCAGTGTGCAAATATATCCACTACTATTTGAAATTTTTTCAAGGATTTTAATGCTCTTACACCTAATTTTTTTGTCTCGTTTTTCTTGTTAATTTTGTTTTTAATTTTTATATTTTTATTTTTAATTCGGTTAACCGAAAAAACCAAATTTTAATTTGGTATAACCAGTTCTCTATTCGTTTTTGAAAATTTTGCGAATAGAATTTTCGTTCGGTTCACAGACCCCTATAAGGATGACTTACGAGACCACAAAGTAACTATCATGGTGTCTGGTGAGTTAGTTTTATCTTAGTGCAAATTACTAGTCAGGCCCCAAAAGATATTTTAAATTAGGTTTCAAACCCTATCAGAATTTATAATTTTAAGGACCCGATTTTTATGAAATTTAGAGATAAGGATCTAAATTTTCGCAAGTGTTATATAGTGTACTGAAGTGGTACTGTAGATCCATGAAGCAGTACTGTAGAATAGTGAAGTGGTACTGTAGATCCATGAAGTGGTACTGTGGACCCATGAAGTGGTACTGTTGAATAGAGAAGTGGTACAGAGAACCCTTAAGTGTTTCTGCAGAAATCGAGTCCTTAAAACTATGAATTTTCTGACAGGATCCTAAATATAAATGAAACTTATGTTTGAGCCTGAACATTAAAAGTCCCTTTATCTTAATTACAAGTTTGTCACTAAAATATTAAACAAATTTAAGAAGGACCTATTACTTAAATAAAATATATTAAAAAGTATTTAATGCTTTTTACAATAATATTAGGTATACAACAGCACAAATAGGGATGGCATGGGGCGGGGCGGGGCGGGGGCGGGGATCTAATCCCCATCCCCGTCCCCGCGATGCATTCGGGGACGAAATCGTCCCCGTCCCCGTCCCCGCGGGGATCCACGCGGGGCGGGGATTCCCCACGGGGATTCTCCGACCCTTAATTTCCTTTAAAAAAATAATATATTTAATATAATATATAAATTTGAATATATTTGTGTAATAAATATTATATAAATTATAATTTTATATATTAATTTTATCAATTTAATATTTTTTAATCTATATTTTGATATTATTTTACTATTATTTAAATTATAATGTAATATTATATATATTATAATATATAAAAGAGGGTTCGGGGACGGGGCGGGGATCCCCGTGGGGATCCCACGGGGAGACATCATTCCCCGTCCCCGCCCCGCGGGGATAAAATCTCGGGCATTCCCCGCCCCGTTCGGGGCGGATCCCCACAGGGACGGGGAATCCCCGCCCCATTGCCAACCCTAAGCGCAAAGGTGCAAAGTACTAATCCTCAAGACTGTACAAATTACGATACAGTACGAGATTCTGTTATACCTGTGTGGGGACACACTCCCCCTGTACGCCGCGCATACACTCAATTAGGGTTCCTTACTCACACACACACACACATAAATCACCTGCACATCAGCTTCTCACGGTCAAAATCACATCTCCTTTTGCCTTCCCGTAGGTTAATTTAACTAAAATGGCGAAGGGGAGGCCTGAATTTCAACTGTACAATACGATGACGAAGCAGAAGGAGGTTTTCAAGCCAAT
The DNA here is from genome assembly GCA_027422505.1 of Craterostigma plantagineum. Taxonomy (NCBI): domain Eukaryota; kingdom Viridiplantae; phylum Streptophyta; class Magnoliopsida; order Lamiales; family Linderniaceae; genus Craterostigma; species Craterostigma plantagineum. Next base: position 8,092,322 of record JAPQWV010000015.1, read on the forward strand.
CGTTGAGCGGAAGGTTGGATTGTATGTGTGTGGCGTTACTTCTTACGATTTCAGCCACATAGGGCATGCGCGTGCTTACGTCGCATTCGACGTCCTATACAGGTTTCGTTAGTTCTATGTTTTTTCGATTAAGATTTGTTGGTCTCGCCAACTCTGGGTTCTTTTGATGCTAATCTTCTATTTTAGATTTTGGGTGGTGGGTATTTTTTTTTAAATTTTTATTATTGGGCGTAATTAGTGTTTCGGTCACTTGGGTTTTGGCTAATTTGGCGGCCAGAGGTTTTCAAGGGTTTCTGTATTTTCTTGCGCTCCTCTTTTAATATGTGAATGGCGAGTTGTGGATATTTGGGTTTTTGTACGTTGTTAGTGGGAGCTGGGTAATAGAAAAGAGATTTTGAAGTTCGTGATCGGCTATCACTCCAAAACAATATAGTGGGAATGAGTTCGTCTACTATTCGGGAAATATAAACTTTAGATTTAGTTATGTGACATGATTTGCATTATTACTTGGCGGGTCATTATGGTTTTCATGACAACCGGCTTGGGCGCTGTTTTCCTTCTGAAGACTTGCCGAAGTAATCGAGTGTTGTGGGACAGGGCGTGTCTGGCATCACTTTCTTTGGTTCTTGTAGGATTTCTTGGAGGCTATGTCTTCATTTGTTGATGAATGTGGATCCATTGCCTTTATTGTGTGCTCTTTATGATCTTTACACTAACAATGCCCTGTCTATCCCTCAGATACCTTCGCTTCTTGGGATATGAGGTTGTTTATGTCCGCAACTTCACTGATGTGGATGATAAGGTGAGTTTTATCACCGATGTAGTTATAGTTAGTACTTTATATGTATATGTATTGAGAGTCCTATATTTTGCAGTTTATATTAAATTTCCATGCCGGACACTATTAGGGGACTTACGTTAAAGGTTGCTATCTTAAAAAATTTAATCTGAACATCAATCTATTGTTAAGCATAGCTGGCGTGTTCTGTTGATCTGGTGGTGATCACTTAATTTTCAGCATTTCCTCGAATCTCTTGCTATCTTTATTTTAGGTTAAGTTTGTTGATGTTTGTTTCAATGTAAGAATTGTCTTATGATACTGATTATATACGGCTCTTCAGATCATTCGAAGAGCAAACGAGATCGGGGAGGATCCCAAAGAGTTGAGTGGTAGGTTTTGCGAAGAATTCCTCAAAGATATGTCTGATCTCCAGTGCCTTCTTCCTACTCACCAGCCACGTGTTACCGATCATATGGAGCAGATCAAAGACATGATAGCACAGGTTTTTTTCCCTCTAGAACCCTTCTGCTCACAACTTTAAGAACTTTCTTACGCTATGCTAGTAGGATTAAAGGTAATATCTATAGCTCTGCATGCCTTCTTTCGCTAAATTCCGCGACCCTTTTTTGGGTAGATTATCCGCAACAACTGTGCTTACGCCGTTGATGGCGACGTTTATTTCTCCGTCGATTCTTCCCCAAATTACGGAATTCTGTCGGGGAGGAAATTAGAGGATAACAGAGCTGGAGAAAGGGTCGCCGTCGATGAGCGAAAGCGCAACCCTGCCGATTTTGCCCTGTGGAAGGTAAATCACAAAAAATTACCGCCGATTAATATACTTCCATTTGTTATTATTTTTAATATTTTCTTTTCCCATCGTTATAAGGCTGCTAAGCCTGGGGAGCCTGTGTGGGATAGCCCGTGGGGCCCAGGTAGGCCAGGCTGGCATATCGAATGCAGCGCAATGAGTGCTCACTACCTCTCTCACGTATTCGATATTCACGGCGGTGGAATGGACTTAATTTTTCCACACCACGAAAATGAAATCGCACAGAGCTGTGCTGCTTGCTCGGAGAGCAAAGTCAATTATTGGCTGCACAACGGATTTGTTACGGCGAACGACGAGAAAATGTCAAAGTCGCTTGGGAATTTCTTCACCATCCGCGAGGTAAAGTTTGAAGCATTTTGTTTTGTAGGAAAATTCTTCACCCGCTTGATTTTCTCCAAATTTCTCTACCTTTTCAGGTTACGAAATTATACCATCCGCTCGCTTTGAGGCATTTCCTATTGGGGACTCACTATCGATCTCCCGTAAATTATTCGATTGCGCAGATTGAGATATCGTCTGAAGCTGTGTACTATATTTATCAGGTGAAATATAAACAAAGCTGGAAATGAATTTCGTATTTTTTATGCATTCCCTTTATTGCATTTTTTTTTTGCGTCATTGACAGACTTTGCAAGACTGTGAAGAAGCCGTGTCGCCGGTCGATTTAGATAGCGAAGCGAAAGGAAAAGCAATTAGCGTCGGCGACGATGCACAGAAATGCATCAAGAATCTGCGTAGTGAGTTGGAGAGTAAACTAGCCGACGATTTGCACACGCCGTCCATATTAAACGCCGCCCTTCAAGAAGCTTTGAGGTTTATGAACACCTCCGTGAACGCACTCAAGGTATATGATAAAAAAATGGGAGTCAGATGAATTTTTTTTCCCTTCATTTTCCCGACTCCATTCCCGCCTTTTTTTTTTCCTTTTACGTCTTTGCAGAAAAAAATGCAGGCGCAAAAGAAGTTATCTACTGTCAAGGCGCTAGTAGATCTACACAAAGAAGTCAGAGAAGTCTTGGAAGTTCTTGGATTGCTTTACAGTTCGACGTACGCCAAGGCGAGTTTCTTTTTTTTTTTCCTGTTGTATGAGCTGTGTGTTTCTCTCGGAAAAATACGTCTTTTTTTTTTTAAATCTAAAGTCGATCGAAATTCGAATATTTCGCCAGGTACTGCAACAACTGAAGGATAAAGCTCTGAAGAGGGCGGATCTTACCGAAGCAGATGTTCGCCAAGCTATTGAAGAGAGAACGTTGGCTAGAAAAAACAAGGAATTTGCGACGAGCGATAAAATACGCAGCAAACTCTCAGCCAAAGGCATTGCGCTAATGGATGTGGGGAAGGAAGAGACCGTGTGGAGGCCATGCGTGCCCCAAAACGAGGCTGGAGCCGACGAAAGCGCGGCGAAATGAGATTTCAATGATAGACAAAAGAAAAATGCATCTATTGATGGGATTATTTATTTAGTAGATTATACGGATTCTTTAGTACGTTATTAACTGTATGATTTGGACGGATCGTCTTTTTTTTGTATTTTGCACTCTTTGCGAGTTTGGGTGCTGCGTTTTGGTTTTAACCTACCAAATATTTTCTGTAGGTAGTGTTTTTGTGATGATTGAGTAAGCTAACTTGTGACTCGCAAATGATATTAGTTCCAATCCGACGACGACTAACCAAGGCTAGGGGTGGGCGTTCGGTACGTACCGAACCGAAGTTTCGGTTATTTATTTTTTTAAAACCGAATACCGAACCGAATTTCTCGGTTCGGTATTCGGTTATACCGAATTTTTCGGTAATTCAGTTAACCGAACGGTTAACCGAAATATTTAAAAAAAATAAAAAATAAAAATAAAAATTAGGTATAACCGAATTTTAACATATTAAATATATTAATATTTTTTAATTTTAACCTATTAAATATATTATTTTTTGTTTAATTTTATCAAATTTAATACATTTTTTTAACTATAAATATAAATTTCGGTAATTAGGTTCAGTTCGGTATACCGAACTGGTATATCCGTACCGAACCGAATTACCGAATTTTTTTTTTAAATACCGAACCGAATTCGGTTCGGTATTCGGTTCGTACCGAATTTTCGGTATTTCGGTCGGTTCGGCCGGTTTACCAAACTGTGGCCACCCCTAACCAAGGCGACGGCTAGAAATGAACAAGGAAATATCTCTTCATTAATTAATAGCCACTTTTTGTGTTTTTATGTGCTTTTTGTTTTGTTTTTTGTTTAGTCTTACTATTTGGGAGTTTTATTCTCATCGTACTTCGTAGAGCTACTCTCATTGCGGGAGTGCCAGTAGTAGTCAAGAAGACAAGATCTGAAGTCGATAAATCGAAGACAGTGAAGAGTAGCGTAGATCTGCTTAATAGCCACTTTTGTGGATAGGTTCTTTATTTCGTCGCTTTTAAGATTTCGCTCCTTATTTTCTTTCGGTTTTTTCTCATTTCTCTTTCTCTTTCTCTTTTATTTGGTTGTCTTACCTCACATGAGTCTTTATTATCTACCGAATTACCGTAAATTTGTCTAATATTTTTCTCCAAACGATAGCAAGTTTTTTGTTGCGAAAAATTCGTAAACACGCAAGTGCACGTATCGTTCTAACAAGTAATAGTGTACGTAAGTACGGATATCGAACCGAAAGGACTGTGTTACTAAGTAACGAAATTATATTAATTCTAGTTTTATTTGAACAATCGCAAGTTGATAGTTGATGAAAAGATAACGAAAAATGCGCAGATAAATAATAAAACACGATTAAAAAGGTAAACTACCAAATGAATAACAAAGCACGACGAAACGATTTCAATCAAAGATAAATCTGGGGACTCCGACTTCACCGATGACAATCATGCTATTGATTTCAGTTTTCAAAGGAATACTCAATCTTATGTTGACGATGGATTTTTCCGTTGTAATTATCAATCTATATCTAGCATCGATAACCTATTCTAACATGTGAATCCTACATCTCTATCAAGATTTCTACACGTCGAAGGCATTAAACTTAGGAAATCATAAATCATCGCACTAGTCACGTAACTATCTCTAGCTTACGAATGTTCTAATGGTATCATAATCAACGGACACGCTCAGATAATCACCTCTCAGTCTCATATCTAAACACCTATTTTTACGAAGGTTGATCAGAAATTCGTAAATATTAATAACGGATTATGATACTCAACATAGTGTAAAAGTCTTAATAGCATACAAGCTGAAAATTAATAGCAATCATGTCTGGCTACATCGTAACCCCAGATAAAGGAATTAAAACATATTATAATTCAACACAAACATCAAAATAAACATGTTCATAATAGGAGATAAATAGAGGACGGGAAAACGTATCGAATAAGTAGACGGGTCGTTTTTTGCTCGCCCCGTCTCTCGGTTGCCATCTTTCGTCTTTTTATTTGTCTCCAAGGTTCCAAGCTGCTCCTCTCACGTTCGCTGCCCCATCCGAAGCTGCTACTCGTGGATGAAAACTCCTCGTTGATGGTGTAAACGGTAGGTGCTTCGTTGAGCCTTTTCGTCGAACACGTAGTGAGCGATGATGTAGATGCGTGCTTAGCCTCCGAACTGTAGATGTATGCTTCGCTAAGGGTTAGGTGAATCAGATGAAAGCATCGTTGAGTGTTCCCCAAATGGTGTCTGTTTGTGAGGGTGGTTATCAAGAAATGGTGAGATGTGTACTTGAGGATTTCTTGCGGCAAAACCCAAGGTGATGTGGATGAATTTTTTTTTTTTTAAACCTGGTAGACGAGCTCTGTGGAAAGAAAAATGAAGAGGATCCTCTCTTTGGTGTGTTCTTCGCTGCTTTTATTTCTCTCCCACAAAACACTTTTTTTTCTTTTCCTAAACTCCCGATTTTAACCCGTAAAAACTTGCACTTCTTTTTTTCTTTTGCGTCAAACATGCTCCATGTTTTTAAGGTACTCCCCTCACCATCGTTCAAGGAATTATTAATTTGACCAAATTCAAGTAACTTGCAAAACAGTCCCTGATCTATGCTAAAATTGCAGAAAGATCCCAAAATAGAATAAACCATCAAAATAGCTTTTAATATACCCACATTAAGCTTAAACCACGATTTATAATCCCGCAATTGACTCAAAATAAATCCCCGAAAGATCAACTAATATCGACGCATCATTTTTCATTTCATAAATAAATATACAGTAAAACCTCTATAAATTAATAACACTGGGACCATGACATTTTATTAATTTAGAGAGATATTAATATATCGATAAATTAATATTTTATTAGTTAAAAGAGAGACTCTTTAAATTCAACAAATTTAAAATGTATTGACGATAAATGAATTCAAATATGTCTCATTAACTATATTCATGTACTTAAAACAATTTACAAGTGTGAATTAATGAAAAATATCGTTTTAAATTTAGTCAAGGTACAATATCAAATGCTCTGGATATCATTGAATCATTGTTCAACCAACTTCGAGAAGGGTGGAGATACTAAGCGACACAAAATAGCGACAACAACCACAATTTTTTGTTGCCTAGAGAACTCGACATCGGAACTATTGACTATAATTAAAAAAGTTGGTGATGAAATCCAAAGAGAAAAAATAAGAAAATCTAATAACAATTAGATTCTTATTTTAGCAAATTACCATTATTTATAATTGCAATTTATATAAAATATTAATTTATAGTTTTAACGGGACCTAATATTTAGAAAGGAATTTACAAAAAAAGTTATTATCTTATTATCTTATCGAATTTGACAATTTTTAACAAAGGCCCAAGTCGGGACCGGAAGATTTTATTATTTTAATGAGGTTATTAATTTATCGAGTATTAATTTATAGAAGTTTTACTGTACAAGGGTTAAAAAGCCCAAACAGGTGTTTTAAGTAACGTATCGAATCGGATGTTGACAAATATTTCTTGATTAATCATAGTATGTTATTATGGTGGTAAAACTAAAAGAGAGCCATCGATGGCTCCACTAAAGAAAGACCAAGACAAGACCACCACCACAAAAGACCTCTTCAAATGCAAACAGTACTTAAATTGGACTTTAGGGTTAATATACATATATATATATTTTTTTTATATTCAAAATTTCTAGAGGATTGGCCGGAAAATTACATAAAGTTTATAATTTCCTTGTACAAACCGTTGAACTTGTCTCCCACGCAAATAATGGAAGTCTCTCATTTTCTCGTGAATAAATAAATCTGTTATATGAAAGTCCCATCAGTGCACACACGCACACGAACTACTTCTCTGCCGCGGAAGTTTCAGAAAAACCTTAATTCGCAGACATGGTATACTCTTATTTTCACCTCAATTAATACATAAAATATTTCTATTTGTTTCCTTACATTGATAGAGCATCCTTCTATGTTTTTCTTTTCTTTTGCTTTTTTTTTTTGTGGAGCAGTCTAAAGAAGTAGCTTGTTCTGTAAGGATCAATTTCATATAATAGTCGGAAAAATCTATAAGTTAACGTCTCTCATATTATTTGCTTTTAGGCCTCCGCCAAGAAATCGGGTACTAAAGAATACGAGGGCATGGATCCAACGGTCAATAAATATACATATATATAATACATATTGTTAGAAAATTTTCCGGCCAACACATATGATTTCTTGTTGATATTGTAGTTGCTTTGTTAAGATTTACGAAGTTCTTTATGGCGAAACTCGTACTTGTAAAATTGTAGAAATACTATGAAAATCGGGTGAAAGCTCTTTCTGCTCAAAGGGCAGATGGGATCAATCCTTACCCTCACAAGTTCGAGACCGATCTGACGATTCTCGAATATGTTAATAAATACGAAAGACGCTTAAACCCTGGCGATCATTTGGAAAATGCTGAAGAGAGAATAGCTGGTAACTAACTAAAATCACTTCTCTATCATCTGCTTCCCTATCTTGACGCTTTTCTTCTTCTTTTTCGTAGGCCGAGTTATGAAAAAACGATCTTCGTCCATTAAGTTGTTCTTCTACGATCTGCAAGGCAATGGTGCTAAGCTTCAAGTCATGGCCGACGCCAGGTAATTAGCTTTCTGTCAAGACCTTTTATTACTCTTTTCTTTTTCTCCTAACGTTCGTCGATTTCCCAGGAAATCAAATTTGGGAGAAGAAGAATTCACTAGATTCCACTCTTCGGTGAAGCATGGAGACGTCGTAGGGATAGTAGGGTTCCCAGGTTTTGCTTTCTAATCTCGCACGTTGTCATATCGTAATAATCACAAACAATTAATTACACATGCAAGTCAAGGCCGAATTTGAGGTTGTGGATCCCGATCACTAACATGGGACACAAATTTTTTAAGCCCACAAAGTAATCTATGAAATAATAGATATAAATTCTATAGCGTGTATTTTATTTATGACCTCACTTCGTTACAAAAATGGAAAGAACGGCCGCGACGGTATGAATAAATCATTTGATTCGTTTCGACAGGTAAGAGCAGAAGAGGCGAGCTTAGCATTTTCCCGAAAACATTTACGGTCCTCTCTCACTGCCTCCACATGTTGCCTCCGCAGAAACTCGGTCCTAACGCCAAGGTGTTTATTGATATTGTGGTTTTCCGCAGATTTTGTATCATAACAGATATAAAAATGTGCTCTTGATCTTGTATCATGCTCTGAAAAAAGGAATATAGTGAAAACCATTTCGGCACAATCTGCCCGTGGTGGTTCCCAGATTAGGGTTTTTAACGTGAAAAATCGTTGCGTTCTTTACGTATTTCTCTTCTTACAATCACTTACTATTCATAACAGATATAAATATACCTTTCCTCGAGCTTGTCTTGCTTACACCATGCTCGGTCTGTGGAAAGTAGGGTGGAAGAGAATATGGTGGAAAAAATGGTTTCAATAAGTTCTTCCTTCGTTTTCCTCACCCATGTCTGTGGCTAGAAAATTAAGTTTTCCTTAGTTTTAAGACAAAATTAAATCAGAGTTTCTTTTCTTTTCTTTTCTTTCCCTTGTCTATCTATTTCTTGATCAACCAAACATGAAAATGAATTTTTCTTTTCCCTTTCATTTTATTTTTCCTACTAATTTTTGCAAACCAAACACATCCTTAGGGTTTCACCCCATTTTACATTCAGGCTTGGGCGCCGGGAAGAGGCCGAAACCTCGAGTCTTACGCTCTGAAGGACCAAGAAACCCGGTACAGACAACGCTACCTCGACCTAATGCTCAACCCCGAGGTTCGACGAGTTTTCGAGACGAGGTCGAAAATCGTCTCATATGTCAGGCGATTTCTCGACCAAAGGGACTTCCTAGAGGTCGAAACCCCGACGATGAGCAATGTGCCCGGCGGGACGAATGCCCGCCCTTTCTCGACCCGTCACGATGCGCTCGATACGAACCTCTACATGCGAATCTCCCCTGAGCTCCACCTCAAGCAGCTCGTCGTGGCCGGGTTGGACCGCGTTTACGAGATCGGGAAGCAGTTCAGGAACGAAGGGATCGATCCGACCCACAATCCCGAGTTCACGACTTGCGAGTTCTACATGGCTTACGCCGACTACGAAGACCTCATGAAAATCACCGAGGATCTACTCGGCGGTATAGTATAATAAGAGAGTCGAACCTATTGGATCCAATGTAGCTTCTTCATATACGTTGGTTAAATTATCCCTCTTACAAAAACGCAGGGATGGTTAAGGAAATCACGGGCGGGTATAAAATCGAGTACCGTGTCGACGGGCCGGGCAAGGACCCTATTGAGATCGACTTCACACCACCCTACAGGTTTTCATTTTTTTAAAAAATTATCCTTAGATGACAACTTCACCTAAAAGTTTAAGCTTGTAGAGAGTAGTGTATTATTCTTTTTTTTCTATTTATTTTGAACTTGTATATATTGCATTCAAACACGTCCACTCACGTATAGTCTGATTTCTTTTTTATCTAGCATTAGACGTGTAATTTTGATCCATGGGCTCTGATTCTATGTCGAATGACAACTTGGCCTAAAAGCTTACGCGTGCGAGGTTGTTTATCGTCTTTTAATTTTTATATCTTATATATCCAGTGAATAAAAGCGAGCAATTTACGCCTATTTTTTCGAATCCAACAGGCGAATCGACATGATCGAGGAGTTGGAGAAGATCACAAACCTCAGCATACCAAAGGACCTATCGAGCCAGGAAGCCAACGAATATCTGATCGAAGCTTGTTCGAAGTATGAAGTCATTTGTCCCCCTCCCCGAACGACCGCTCGATTGCTAGACAAAGTAAATTGACGACTTTTTGCTTTTCTCTACGACTTCGAAAACAATATTCGGACCACTTAACTAACGCTTCTTCGAATCGGCGTCGTAGCTCGTCGGACGCTTCCTCGAGGAGACGTGCGTGGACCCCACCTTCATCATTAACCATCCCGAGGTCATGAGCCCCTTGGCCAAGGCGCACAGGTCGAAGACGGGCTTAACCGAAAGATTCGAACTGTTCGCCAACAAGCACGAGGTAATAGGTATAATATGTAATGTCATGGCATTGTCTTTTTTACAATGCGCTTTTTGCGTAATGCTTGTCTTCGGACAGCTTTGCAATGCGTACGCGGAGCTGAACGACCCAATAGTACAACGTCGGCGATTCGCCGACCAGCTCAAGGTAATATACCCCTTTTATGCTGCAATTGTTGAGTGACCACTTTTCCGAAAAGTTCAACCTTGAAAGGATTGAGTCACTTTTTTACTCTTATATATTACATGTTCAACATCAATAATAACGTAATTAATACTAATGTGATCACCCTTGGCGTGCGCCTTTTAAAAATTTAAGCTTCGTATATCTGGCGATGACGAGGCAATGGCGTTGGACGAGGCGTTTTGCACGGCTCTTGAATACGGTTTGCCTCCGACCAGTGGCTGGGGATTCGGCATCGATCGAATTGCGATGCTGTTGACCGATTCGCAAAATATAAAGGTTTGTTAAGCCTTATATATGGTGGGTATTTTTTCCATACATGCAATTATATATAACTACATATAAACTAATTCATAGTATACCGACAACGCAAAATGATTTTATTGTCGAGGCTTGGGTTAGACACCATGTCCTTAAAGCGACGTTGTCATGGCCATGGCGCTTGTGGCATACGTCAATCTTTTTCCAAGATAGATCGACAAATGTCTTGTGATAGGAGTAGTCTAAACTTCGAGACGAACAAACTTATCCGAGTTATATTTTTGCCCTCTCAATCGAGTTCTGAATACGAACTATACTAAAATTTCCAACCATTTTGATGAACACAGTGTTTTCGTGATTTGTTTTAGCTTACAACGCAGTCGATGCTTTGTTAAACAGGAGGTTCTGCTTTTTCCAGCTATGAAAACAGAAGACTCGACGAAGAGCCTTTGAAACGAAAGATCTCCATCGCGACACCTACACACGATGTTTCTCGGTTTAGTTACGAAGTTCGATGATTTGCAAACAACATATTTCAGCTCTCCGTTTAACAATCCCAGTAATAGTTATATATATGCGTGCATGTTTTTTCTTTGCATTCTCCGACGTCTTGCTATATAAGATCATGTCCATAAATGGGAACAAGGGCGTAAACAAGCGGAGCTCGAGCTTTTTATTTAAGCTCATGAGCCGACTCATGAACGAGCTCGAAACCGAGCTTCCATCGATAAATCTCAATATTAATTGACCTTCGCTTTGTTCGTTTGTATTTTTCTTAGCCAGCTTAAGTTCTTACATGTCCGGGTGATGTTTATAGGCAATTTATATGTATTTTTTTGTAGTTTTCTCATTCGATAAATTCAGCCTGAATCGAATCCAAACCTTACTTGTCGACTACGAGGCGATTCGGCTATATTTCTAGCGAGGCGATTTTTTAAAACCTGCACTTTCTCTTATCACACATTGCCAAAAAAAAAAGAGAGTTCGATAGATGCATATATAACATCAAAGCCACGACACACGACACGAAAACTTAGTAACTTAATTACCAAAACATGTTAAGACACGACACGGCGACGATGATATTTTATCGGTAATTAATAATAGAGAAGTTGAATTTCATCAGCATTTAGGGAATGGCGAGCGGCAAGCGTAGGCAACCATTCTAGCGCCGCGGGACTTTATGAGCTTCTGAAGGTTAGGGTTTTTCATGTATTGGCAAAGACACGGCCTTTGTTCCTTAATCTTTGCGCAGCAAACAGCGCTCGGCTTGGACGACGATGTAATGGCCGATGCGCAAGGGCTTAGCTGCAATGGATTGCACGTCACTGCTTCTGCCTCTTTAACTACACTGATCAATAGCATGAACAAAGCCAAGATCATCATTATTCCTAGTTTATTATTAGGGCTCATTTTTTTGTTTTTCTGTTGTTTGTTGAAGAGTTGGCGAGGGGAGTGAGAGGAAGAAGAATGCTTGTTCTTTTGTTCTGTGTGAAAGTGGAGTGAATTGAAGTGAAGTGAAGAGAAGGGCTGGTTGTCATCTCAATTTATAGAGGGAATTTCTTTGATTAGTTTTAGGTTGAATTGTTTTTATTATTGTTATTGTTATTATTTAAGTGTAGTAGTGTTCTTTTTTCTAACTTAACAACATGTCCCATAGCAGAGGATGATTTTTACAGTTATTTACTTGAGATTGCAGCAGGTTGTAATTCTTTTGGAATTTTCTTTTATTTTAATAATAGTGTTCATTAATTAGTACTAATTTACAACTCTATGGGCCGCGGAAACATAGGCGATTACAAAATTATTCGAAAATTTTTAAACTATAGGCGGTAAATCAGATTAGCTCGACTCATTTCTCAAGCTCGAGCCAAACTAAAACTCAAGATAAAGTTTGAAACTGGAAAAGTTTTAAATTTAAAATAAGAATAATGCTTAATAAAATTTGAGATTTCGAACACCACAAAAATTGAGGCTTCAGTCGAGCCGATTCATCGAATTTGTGAGGCAGTTCAACTCATCTTTCACTTTTTCACCGCGTGGAATGAAAACATGAATTCATGATCCAAGATTCAAAATTCCATCTCAATCATGAAAAAAATTTCAATAAAATAGATATTCAAATCATGCATGAGCGGAAAAAAGTGATGATGTGACGACTTTTGTTAAAGCTTTTTGGTGGTCACGCTTATTAATCATGAGCTCTCGCCACGACCCACTTATCAATGGACTCAATGATGCCATAAGAATGCGTGTGAGAATTTAGTAATTGGAACTCATTACAATTTTCGAGCAATATTTATATATTGGAGAATACAATTGGCATTCTATTTATTGCCAAAGGGCCCCAAACGAGGAATATTTAATCTTCATTTCGGTGATTGGGATGTGATGTTTATAGCATGCGTTTGGATCAATGATTATAAATAAAGCACTCACTTTATCTTCGTCAAACTTTGTTTAATAATCTCGGAATAGCACACACTATTACATTCGCACAAGTCATATATACATTTATAACGAATTATATTAATTATAATATATGTAACAGAATACTTCTATATAGTCTTTAAGAAAGTGAAGTATACATATATAATTGGATATTCATATATCAAAGACGTACGAATATCCGATTAAGAGTGGAGGCGAGGCGTATCCCAGCTTGAGCTATGCGCAGTTCTACAATAGGCAATCTCGTGTGACAATATCCCTCTGCCAAAACATTCATTACATTTTATACTTAGGTAAGAAAAAATAAATTATAACATTAAAATATACACATTATTTATGAGATTATTACTACGAGTGGCACCTTTGAGTATGGAACCGTTGTGCACTCCCTTGTAAGCCCATTCACAAGCTGCCTTTATACTTTCTTCTGCATAACTGTGTTGGGTCGTTTGTGTAAATTAATGTTTCGAAATGTATGAAAGAAAATTAGGGTTTTCGATATCTTTGTTATATGTCGACGACATATAAACTTACGTGTTTGGACATGTCCTCAGGCCACTCGGGCAATCCTCCCATGCACTAACTTGATCAGCCCATTTGTTCTATCGTCGAAATAAATATATATACTAAATTTCGATGATTATTCTTGATCCTAATAGAATGATATTCTAACAACCTTTATACTATGTTGAAAATGTATTTGACAAAGTTGTCCACGCTAGAAGTGTTGGTCATGGAGTATTCTTTCCTTAGCAAATCGCTATCCCAAACCTGATAATCTCGAAAAAGAACGATATCCCGCCGAAAAATTAGAAAAAAATGGCCAAAATGGTGTGCGATAAAAAAAACAAATACTTACATGGTGAAGAACTCGTTTTCTATTGAACCATGTCACTTTAATCTTGTTACCTCCTTCATCTGTCTTAAATCCGACGTGCAATGGCTGCGATATGTAATTATATATGTGTGTGTATGTGTGTGTCCGCGTGCGTGTGTGTTGAAATTTTCAATCAAAACCGTAATCTTCTCATTTGTGAGATAAACTTTCGTTTATTACCCGATGAATGTCTCCTATAAGATGAGATAGGAAGAGAAGAGCCTCTGTAAGATTATCTACCAACAAAGCACGCAATAACAAATATTAGATTTTAGGGTTTCCATCAAAATTCCAAATGGCAATGTCGAATTTTTCGAAAATGGAATCACAAATTATCTAGCATGACGACTAAATCACATTTAAATCTAAATAACCTAAATACGACATTTATTAGCAGTAAAAAATTTCTTACATTTGTTGCTTCTATTGTTGCGATACCCTAAAAGCTGCATCGTATAGTTGTTAATCGCTCCCGCCAAGCACCGCTCGGGCTCTCCATGTCTTCTCTTACAATCTCCTATGATTTTTAAGATAAGTCACCACTTAAACTCTAACATGTATGCCTCATCTCTAACTCACCATATGTATGTGAAATGAATTCATTCGAATGAAAATTAAAAAACATATATATATATATATATATATATATATACTTCGGTATCTGTAGGAGCAAAGATGATCTGGGGTGTTAATGTAATGAAGATATCAGAAGACCATCGATATCGAAACCTAATTGCATCTGCCCAAGGGCAAAGTTTCGGTAGATCGTTCTTCGCATGGATAGGTAGAAGGTTCGACACCACCTTCGAAGCGGTCTCGGTCAGGTTTGCCTGTTATCGATCGTTGTCATATATAATATTTCACGGGACGGAATAGAGCTGAAAATTTGTGCCCAAGCCCATGGTCCGGGTCGGGCAGTCCCGAAAGAGACTTTTGCCTATTTTGTGAGCCCAAAACATGACTGGGCGTTTTGACCCGGCCCATCAGCTCCGCTGGGCTGATGGGCTGCAGGCCAAATTGGGCATGCCATTTTATTAGTTTTTCTTTTATTTTTTATATATATATTTATCAAATTCAATTTTATAAGCAAAAAATAATATTTTTGACGTCTTAATGGTTTATAAAATTTTTAACTATATATTTGTAGTGTAGAATAATAGTATACTATATAATTGATATGACTAAAGTTTTTAAATAAATAAATGGAGAACGACATTTTTAGTCCCCGATGTTTGGAGCATGGCGTTTCTGGTCCCCCATGTTTAGAGACAGCTAAACTAAAAGGGTTGCAATTTTTGGATAATAATTTTCAAAACCGAATCAATATGAGGGCATTGCAATTTTCGAACCGTAAGTCTCAAAATCAAAGCAATTGGGGGAGAACAAATGCCAGAATTTTGAAACTTATTGTCCCCGTATTGCCTCAACTTTGAAACTTGCTCTTCTTAAATTGCTTTCATTCCGGAACTTATTGCCCTACTATTGGCGCAACATTTAACTAGGGCTGCGGAATTGCTATGATTCCGAAACCTGTTCTCCTAAAGTTGTTACCCTCCAATTTCGGTGTTCTTAATATACTACTCCCCTAATTAATTAGCTTTAATTTTGAAACTTATCGCTCTAGTAATACCGCAACATTTAGTTTAGGAGTTCCTATGATTTCATAACTTATTGTCCTAAAATTATCACTCTATAACTTAGGCGTCCATAAAAAATGCCACCCTCCAAATGCAAAAATTAAGATACCTGAGCGATTTTGCAGATGGCTATATGGCCTTGATATCCCCATCCACAAGCTAATGGCAATATCATCATCATCATTATCATAATCAAAAGCAATGAGGATAAGCTTAATGCTGTGTGATAATGGTTTCTTGAGCTAATTTCCATGACAGTTGAGCTACATTATTACAAGCACTCACACATACATAGACCAGAAAGACTATATCAAATGAAACCCAAGGCGAACTGTTGAAGAATGGTGTTTTCCATTAAATGTGCATTTCCTTGGCAGCGACTTGAGTAAAATGGAAGTCCATTTTCGGACATAAGCATGGAAAACTGCATTAATTGATTTATCTCTATGGTTGAACATCCTTAATTAGCATGCAGTAAAACTTCAACCTTGAGACATTACAAATATATAACTATATATATATTGACATGTTTACGTAATTCTTCGAAGACTAGGAGATGCACTTACCTCCATATTTCCTAAAAGTTGCATGTGATATTGAATATTGATAGCCTATCTTTTCCACAAGAAAACAAAAATATCGGCGGAAAGCGATATGAGCACGTTCTTGAAAAAAGCTTCATTGGACCATTGTAAAGTTTGATGTCATTGAATTGTTACAGATATACAAACAACTTAAACACGCGCGCATAGCACCATAACATTTATATATATATATATATATATATATACAAATCTCTATATGAGATTTGCTATGGTGCCCACCTACCGTGAGCACCATAAGCAAATCTCTCAATTGTGTGCGTTTTCTCGATTCCCAACGTCGCCAACACCCCCGTAGACCCTCACATATCCATTGCTAACCTAAATCGCCCCTCCAACACGTTAATTTTTAAGAAAATTCATTATTTATTATTCACTTGTGGATGACATACCGAGGTGATGATTTTCTTAAAAATTAACGTGTTGGAGGGGGCGATTTAGGTTAGCAATGGATATGTGAGGGTCTACGGAGGTGTTGACGACGTTGGGAATCGAGAAAACGCACACAATTGAGAGATTTGCTTATGGTGCTCACGGTGGTTGCTCACGGTAGGTGGCCACCATAGCAAATCTCTATATATATATATATATCATTTTTATTAAGGTAGAAAGGACTTCCACTCAAGTTTTTCACCTAACACTGCAAATTCAATTAAACGATTTTTTTTCTCTTCTGATCATGTTAGTCAGTCATAATCAATGATTATATTCTGATTAAATTTAAAACATTAGATACGGAATTTAATAGTCACTCACATTTCTAAATGATAATTACAATAGCTATATTACATATTATATCATTATATTCAACGCAGAACACGGGGAGAACATGAGGACTGTATTTCTCGAAACGCATCGAGATTGGAATTATTGTCAGATTTATTGTAATTGAGGAGCAAAAGAACTTAATGCGAACCAAAGGGGTAGGATTCAAATTGCAACTTTAAGCTTTGGAGTTATTTGCAATAACGAGCATTTAAGGGCATATATTGCTATTTCCACAACTTTTTTTAAGAAAATCCGCCGAATCATCAATCAATATGAAAATTGTCTTTCGGTTAACAAATTAATTGTACAAAGATATTTCCTCCATGATAATGACGGTGATAAATGACTAGTCTAAATTACATACTCATATGCGTGTGCTACATAATATATAAATCATCTATTAAATATTAAATAACAAGTACTAAAAATAGAAGGGTAGATGTGACAATATATAAAATGCAAGTGGGTGGTTTCTAATTTTGGAAAAAATTCTGATTGGCCGATTGATACACCAAATTGAGCAGTTTTTAACTCGTGCTGAGCATTAATATAAGAGTATAGATAACAACTAGCATGTTTAGCACACACATGTGTGCAAATATATTTAATTGATTATTAATTTATTTATTTAAAAAATAAAATTTAAATTTAAGGATAGTATCTTAATAAAATTAACAATGGTAAGAGTGTAGATTATAATAATTTTCACCTGCTTTACATTTTTCTAAAATGATTAATTCCGCTTATTTATAACACTACTTTCTACTTTGGGGCAACCTCAACTAAATCCCTCTTTCCTAACTTTCTATCAACTAACTCCCTACTAACATATATTTTAAACATACACATCACTACCCACTTGACAAATATGAAAACTTTGCCCCTCATTTATTATTTGTTTTAAATATTTTCATCTCCAAACCATATATTGAAATCACATACGATCGATGCCTTCCAATTTCATATTTCATTTCTCAAATCCTCCTTCAATCTTCAACTCACGCCTGCGCCGGAAAACCCAATCCACCGTGAGTTTCTCGGTCCAGGTAAGTTGAGATAAGTTTCAATTGTTTTTTTCATCGTGGGTTAACATCTAGTTTCTTGAACTCGAGCGAACGGAATTGAGCTGAAGCAAACGGAGTTCTAGTGAACACTCTGATAAGGTGTACTGTGAACGTTTATATCAGAGGCATTGACCTAAATTGGATGTGGGGCAGAGAGGTAAGGGTACCACAAGGCTTACAGAGGCAAAGAAGCTGTTATTCGTGATCTCCATGGCTTAGAGGATCGCACGTTTGACAAAATGTGGTGGTATTGTTGCCTATAGGTTATGACATATTCTTTTGTCGATATGTTACCGATAGGTTATAGTTTGGATTATGATGTTAGTGGATGAATGATATTAATATTGTCGGTAGATGAATGATATTAATGCTATGATGATGTGTTATTGCTGATGTTTCAATAAAATTGTTTTGTATTATGTTTGTTAATGACTTATGATATTAATGCTTGAAGTTATTTTTTGTTCCAGCTTCTTACAATGGTACCACAAGATAGTACCATTTGGTACTCCAACTGCTCAATACATGTTTTCTGATAACTGTTCAAGCGTTAAAACATGTAATTATTTGGTATTACAAAGTAACAAACTTATGTACTATATAAATACTCATAGAGGTACTACAAGCTTCTATATATTGGTCATACAATTTAGTGTAAGCTCTCAGGCATTATTTGCACAAGAATGTATATGTTCTCGATAATGCAACACGTGGTGCGAAAAAGATACTACAAGTAACCCACGCAGGGTACTACACTAGCATACGTTATAGTACTATGAACAACTATATATTGGTACTACAAATATCTATACACTGGTACTACAAGTTAGGGATATGCATTTTTCGACGCCGTTCGAACTATTTTTTGGTCCATGACTATGTTACCATAGTTATACATACTATATTGATCATTTGGTATCAATATTGGTGAGTTAACATTTAGAATTTAGAATTATTACATTTAAACTCTAACACTTATGATACTAGTACCAAATCCTACTTCATAGTCATGATTTTTGATCTATTGAAAGTTAGTGTTTATTTTTAACGTTACCATGTGTTTAATTTCATTATGTACCGTTGGAAGTTCTCATGCCTGCACAAGAATCAACGTGTTTTCAATAATTAAAAACGTGGTGCGGAAAAGATACTACAAGTAACCTACGCAGAGTACTACACTAGCATACTTTATGGTACTATGAACATCTATATATTGGTACTACAAATATCTATATACTGGTACTACAAGTTTGGATAAGAGTTTCGACGCCATTCGAATTATTTTCGGTCCGTGACTTTGTTACCATAATTATAAGTACTATATTGATCATTTGGTATCAATATTGGTGGGTTAATATTTAGAATCAGGGATTATTACATTGAAACACCACTTATTATGATACTAGTAAGAACATCTTACTACATAGCAAGATGTTTTATCTATTCGAAGTTAGTGTTTATGTGTTACATTACCATGTGTTTAATTTTTATTATGTACCATATTTTAGAAGTTCTCATGCCTTATTTGCACAATAATCTAAGTGTTTCGATAATTAGAAACGCGGTACAAAAGATAATACAAGTAACCTACGCACGGTACTGCAATAGGATATGGTATAGTACTACGAATATATATATATATATATATATATTGGTACTACAAACATCTGTATATTGGTACTACAAATTAGGGTAAGAGTTTTTCGACGCCGATCGAATTATTTTTGGTGAGTGACTATGTTACCATAGTTATAGGTACTATTTTGATCATGATATCAATATTGGTGGGCTGCTATTTAGAATTAGGGATTATTACATTGAAACACCAACTTTCTTTCTCTTATGTGATACTAGTAACAGCATCTTACTTCATAGTCATGATTTTTTTATCTATTGGAAGTTAGTGTTATTACCGTGTGTTTAATCGTTATTATGTACGTATTTTGGAAGTTCTCAGGCCTTATTTCTACATGTTTTCAATAATTAAAAACGTGGTACGGAAAAGATACTACAAGTAAGCTACGCATGGTACTACATTAGCATATGTTATGATACTAAGAACATCAATAGATTGGTACTACAAACATCTGTATATTGGTACTACAAATTGGGGTAAGAGTATTTCGACGTGGTTCGAATTATTTGTGGTCAGTGACTATGTTACCATAGTTAGGTACTATATTGATCATGAGATCAATATTGGTGGGTTGATATTTAGAGTTAGGGATTATTACATTGAAACTTCAACTTTCTTTCAACTTATATAATTCTAGTAAGAACATCTTCCTTCATAGTCAAGATTTTGATTAATTGGAAGCTAGTGTTATGTTTTACGTCACCGTTTGTTTAATTTTTATTATCCATATTTTGGAATTCTCAGACCTTATTTGCACAATAACCGACGTGTTTTTGATAATTAAAAACGTACTATGAAAAATATACTACAAGTAAGCTACGGATGGTCCTACACTAGCATATGGTATGATACTACGAACATCTATATATTGGTACTAGAAACATATGTATATTGGTACTACAAGGTCTGATGCTACAAAGAGTTTGTAATGCATTAGATGATATTAATTGGAAGTTGGTGTTATGTTTTACGTTAATGTTTGTTTAAGTTTTATTATGTACCGTATTTTGGAATTCTCAGGCCTTATTTGCACAATAATCGACGTGTTTTTGATAATTAAAAACGTAGTATGAAAAAATACTACAAGTAAGCTACGCATGGTACTACACTAGCATATGTTATGATACTACGAACATCTATATATTGGTACTACCAACATCTGTATATTGATATCTGATGTTACAAAGACTTTGTAATGCATTACATGATATTAACTGGAAGTTAGTGTTGATAAACGTATATTAATACGTTTATGGTAAATAGAGTATTCTTCATCGTTTTATGCGTTTATTTGCTCTATTTACACCTAATTTGATGTTGAAGGACCTTAGGACGGCTATCGGGCGAAAAGGAGCGAAAACGAGACAAAACGAGCAAGTTAAGATGCTGACAAGACTTAGTCACTGCTGTGAACCCGATGCACCAGGCCGTGACAAACGGCTGAGAGCGAAATCAAGTGTTGCAAACGACAGTCACGGCCGTGAAAACCTTGCACCAGGCCGTGACGCAAAGCCAAGCCAACCTATTGCAAGTCACGGCCATGAAGCTTCTTGCTCCTAGTCGTGACAAAATGCCGAGAGCAGTGGAACCCAAGCAGAAGAGTGTCATGGCCGTGAAGGTTAGTGCACCAGGTCGTGACAAATTGCTGAGGCAATGCGAAGCTGAGTGATCATAGTCACGGCCGTGCAGGCCCATGTCTCAGGTCGTGAATGTTGCGGAATTCGGTATAAAAGCCCAATTTCGACTCAAAAAGGAAGACCCCTTTCAGAACTCAACCCTAATAAGAGATAGATGAAAAAGAACCGCCAAGAACGGAGTATTCCACTCCAGAAGCGCAAGAGATGGATCAATGCCGAATTCACGCCGAATTGAACGAGAACAAAGACTCTTCCACGAGACCATCCTATATCCATCAGTAGTGAAGATTATGAGTCCTCTACTCTTGTTCTTTATTTCATCCGTTGATTTTCCGTTAAATATGAATAGCTAAATTCCCTCTGTGTTTGGGAGTAGATGAACGCTAGGTCGATTCGTAGTTAAGATATATATTTATCGTGACTTGTGTATTCTGACTATTTATCTATCTATGAAAGTGTTTCTTCGCTTTAATATGTCTATGTGTTAAAGTGAATGTGTGGAAACTTGTTTAGGACGACAACTAAACAACGATTAGGCCGTTCATAGATGATAGGACTCGAGTATAGGGCGACAGCAAATACTCGATCCTCGCCGTTAGTAATTATTGAATCTTAGATCCCCATGAGTGTCTAGGGCGATAGCAAATTCAAGAGTGGGTAGGAAATTTACTGCGATCTAGACAAGAATCGCGTAGGAGCGATATTTTAGTGTCTTAGACCACAGTACCTAGCGGGATTCGAATCCCGAGCACACTATTCTTATTTGAAAACACTCATACCAGTTTTAGTCGTGTTCTCTTAATCTCTTATTGCTTTAGTATTGGTCTATTAGGTTAATTCGTAGTATAAACAATTTACGCACTTTATTTAGCTAGATATCGAGTTGATAGGTTAGTACTAGTAATCAAGTTTATTCCTCGTGTTCGATACTCGTTTACTCACCTTACTACACTACAAACGATAGGTCCACTGCCTATCGCACGTCGGTGATAGTAACTACGTAGTCGTTTTATTTATCACTGTCGCACCTGCACTTTACATTAGTACACCGGTTGTCGATCAAGTGTTATGTTTTACGTTACCATTTGTTTAATTTTTATTACCATTATTTTGGAATTCTCAGGCCTTATTTGCACAATAATCGATGTGTTTTCGGTAATTAGAAATGTAGTATTACTACAAGTAAGCTACGCATGGTACTGCACTAGCATATGTTATGATACTACGAACATCTATATATTGGTACTACAAACATCTGTATATTGGTACTACAATCGTCTGATACTACAAAGAGTTTGTAATGCATTATATGATAAGATTTGCATTACAAAGAACATGAGTAAAGTACACCAATCCTTAACCATATGACTACTTGAAAATTATCACAATAATTGCTATGAAAATGACTACAAAGATGTACTTCTGCAATTTTCCATTGGTTTCGAGCACCCCAATTCTTTTCGCCAAGTGGTCACATATATCTATTAGGTCGCCAATATGCTCTGTGTTGAGATCGCATCTTTTTGATTGCGCATCTTCACTATCAGATGTATCTTCAATGGAGCTATCTACTGGACTCGACCAACTAAAAAAATTACAATTTCCATTACTGCAATTACAGAATAATTTACCTTTCGTGGATTTCATAGCACCAACAACTCGAATCGCAGCCACCTGACCACATTTACACATCTGATTTTTGTATCGTAAGTCCTCGATGGAATTCTTTGAATTAGAAGGCATGCTGCCAAATTAAATACAGAATATCACTTAACAAAAAACACAACCGATGATGAAAATACACAACAGAGATGAGAAGACATGCGCTAAAACTTTCGCCATGCTAGCTAAAGCTTCAGTGTACCCAGAAACAAACAAGGGGTATGGGTGATTTAGCCTACATAATCTACCCAGAAACAGACATAAATGGTAACATTGAAACTTGTAGTACCCAGGAACATCAAAGCCTCGTACCAAGAGAGTCACAAATGCCATACCTTTGGTTGCATCGACAGCTAAATAGAAGCTAAAAAAAAACCTAATCTGAAAGAATCAAAATCACAAATCGAAAAAGAAAAATAAAACCCTAAGTTAAGCCATAAACCCGAAATTTGAGCATTAATCAAATTAATAAACATAACCCAACATTGAATCCTTGAAGAAATGCACATATCGAAACTTTTAGCTCTACATTAATCCAAATACCAAAAAAAAAAAAAAGGTGAAGCTTACAGTAGCTCTCATTCGTTCCTTCTTACGCGTTCAATAATGGTCGAAGCTTACTCGTTCTCTCTAGTTGAACAGAAGTGTTTGAAAGTAGATGCTTGTTTTTTCATTCGTCTCTTTCGTTCTCTCGTTCACTGTAATTTTTGAAAGCCAAAATGAAAGAATTGTGGGTGTTGACCAATTCAATTGGTTATTTTGTAATATTTATGTTTTGCAGGGGTATAATTGTCCATTAGGTAGCTATGTGATTCAAAAGTTTGAAATGGAGAGTTTAGTGATAAATATATGGTGGGTGAGGAGTTAGTTGATGGAGATTTATGAGTATAGGGATTTATTGATAGATTTGCCTTCTACTTGCAAAATTATAAAATTCAATTGCTTGGATTTTCCATTGTCCAAAAACACCACGTTTTAGACATGTGCCCTATAACTCGAGTAGTAGAGTACTAAGAGACCTCCCAAGAGAAAACGAAAGAAAGTGCAGCGCTTTTTCTCCTAACCACATTCATTCTTCCATAGATTTTTCCTACAATGGAACTCGCTCTAACGTCAACTTTCCGACCACTTTGGCAAGTAGAAATTACCAAAAAACACATCAATCCACGGCCGCAAACGCCGCCGCGATCGCCAGCTACGGCGATCGTCATGGCGCAGAAGAAACCAAGAATCGTCGGAGTAAGCGACGAGCTTAACTCAATAGCTTCCCAGAATTTGGATCAGGCCGCCGCTCGAAGAAGGGTTCGATCAGCTTTCGTAGCCGTACAGCAACAACTTGATCACATACTGTTTAAGGTAAAAATAAAATATCACTTTTTATTATTTTCTTTCTTCCCCTTTTTCTTTCGTAGGTGTTCTTACTCGGCACTAATTAGCTTACGTCGTTTCATTTCCTCTTCTTAGATGGCCCCAGATGGAATCAGAACAGAGGAGGTAATTTCTGAGAAACATTTGTCCAATCAAAGATTATACTAAATCTTGTGTTTTGGCCTTTGTATTAACTTTGCCTGCTGTTAGTTTGTTCTAATGCTTACATGAACTTGACTATTCTTGTTGAAGGCCTACTTCAATGTCACGTTCTATGAACTTTGGCTGATTTAGACTTCTATAGATTCATTCAAATCATAATTACTACATGGGATTCATTTCGACAGTGGTACGAAATAAACTCGAACGGGCAAGAAATCTTCTGCAAGAGTTGGTTGCCAAAGCCAGGTGTGCGAATCAAAGGCGCTCTTTTCTTCTGCCACGGTTACGGCGATACTTGCACTTTCTTCTTCGATGGTTTGTCCCTTCGCTCTTTTCTTTCCCTTTTTCGACTCATTCCCACCTTTTTTTCTTAATTATTATTGACAATTATTTCTTTTTTTCAGGGATTGCGAAACACATAGCTTCATATGGCTATGGCGTTTACGCCATAGACCACCCTGGCTTTGGCCTATCTGAAGGATTACATGGATACATACCTTCCTTCGATGGCATAGTTGATAACGTTAATGAACAGTATAGAATCATGAAAGGTTTGAGCCTACTACCATTTCTTTCTCCTTAATCAAACGTAATACGAATTTCAAATACGTGTAATGATATAACTAAATAGGTAGGCCTGAGATTAGGGAACTGCCCTGTTTCCTATTCGGGCAATCCATGGGCGGCGCAATAGCTCTCAAAGCACTCCTTAAGGCGCCCAACGAATGGGACGGCATAGTACTTGTTGCTCCAATGTGTAAGGTCATTATATATTGTTAAAAACACTTGTTCTTATTACAATCTTGGACTTGTTTCAATCACCTTCTTCATTGTTATTTTTTATTTTTCTTACAGATTGCGAAGGAAATGACCCCACCATTACCACTTCAGAAGATTCTAATTCTTCTGTCGAACGTTTTCCCTAAAGCAAAGCTCGTCCCACAGAAGGACTTGGCCGACCTGGCGTTTAGGGAGCTAAAGAAGAAGGAAATGGTTAGTTAGTTAGTTAATGTAGCTAGTAGTAGGTTAGTTAGTTAGTTAGTTACTGTGTTCTTACCATTTTCCTAATCCTTGTAATAATAATTAAGGCATCTATCTAATCATCTTTTCTTTATTTTCAGGCTCCATACAACGTAATAAGCTATTCTGATCAAACCCGTTTGATGACAGCAGTCGAGCTATTAAACGCTACGAAATACATTGAATCGCAGGTCGCAAAGGTAAGGAAAAAAAAAAGCTGTCATTTCTCTTGCATTGTTAGTTAGTTATTACAAGAAGAGTATCAAGAAAATGTAATAATAGGTTGAATCTCCGATGCTGATTCTGCACGGGTCGGCGGATAAGGTGACGGATCCAAAGGTGAGCCAATTTCTGTTCGATAATTGTTCGAGCAAAGATAAGACTTTAAAGCTCTACGAAGGAGGATTTCACTGCATTCTTGAAGGAGAATCTGATGATAGGATTTTGAATGTCCTAAGTGATGTTGTCTCTTGGCTTGATGTAAAAACATCTTTATAAAACTGTTGGCCCTAAGATGGGCCGTCCCATTTTTGGGCCGATATGGGTCGTGGTGAGCTGGTCCATTATTTGGGCCTACTTCTCTTGGAGCTGTTGATATTTTAGTGGGATTTTGTTATCTATCTGTTATATTAAGGGACGGCACATTAGAGTAACCGTTCTCCCAATTTAATATGTCAATCATGTTGTATAATTTTTAATTTAGTCCTTTAATTTTTGATTGATCTTAATTAAATCTTTGTAAATTATTTTTTAGTCAACATATTTCAAAACATTCCTTTTAAAATTTAATCACAATATCATATATTAAATGTCAGTTTGTTAACTAAAAAATTATATACTTATAAATTGGAGTACACACATAGGAGTGTTCTTAATATGCTAGTATTTATTAATAATTGTTAACGAACGTGGACCGGGTGTTAGAGGGGGGTGAATAACACCGATAACCATTTTTCGCTCTTTATTGGGTTTCACGTCCGCTTAGAGAGTGAAATGGTTTGTGTATGTGACTGAATACCATAGTCTTTTGTGAACTATATGTGAGGGTTTGTGTATGTGACTGAATTGCGCCGGTTTTGGTGTGTGGAGGTGGTTGAGGGATTTTGTCGAACACTTTGAGTGTGAGTATTTGAGAGTGTATGTGGTTTCGGTTTGTAGGAGTAGAGACACGGAAATTTGTTATGGAAGTTCGGAGTCTCAATACTCATCCCCTTCTTTCCGTAAGGAAGGCACTACTAGACGCCTCGGTTTACAACAACTTGTCGTACAACCTCCTTAGCTAGACTAACTCGATATAACCCTCAAGGCTATATTATGCTAACTAAACTCCTAGACCACTCTAGACAGCTTTTTACAGTCCGTCTCTTTCAAGAGCTTTTTACAGTCCTTTGAGAACATACGGCACCCTGCAAGGTCAACCGTAATGGTTGTAGGCCACAACCTCACAACCAGCTTGATCTTTTACGTCTCTAAGCTAAGACGGCACCATTCTTTCTTGTCTCGGTGCGAAAACTACAAACACTTGTTTATAGTCTATGTACTAAGACTTCCCACTCAACTAATACTATGCAAAGCTCTCATTTATATTGTGTGAGTGAGGTGTGTGGGTTTGTTAGGTCCTCAATTATCAACTCTATCAATCCCTTCAATCCTAAGTAATTCGACTAGAATGATTATCATTAAGATTCGATCGAAAAACTTCGTTGAAGAACACTAGAGAGAATTTCGATTAGTGAGAGAAAATACTTGCTGTTTCTCTCTCTAGAAATTGGATTGGCAGCTTTCGGATCAATTGACTAATTTTCTCTATTAAGCACAATGTGTGTACAAGTATTTATTCCAAACATACTTGGTATAAATACAATTTTAAGTCCTAATCTAAGGATCAATTGACTAATTTTCCCAGCGCACGCTCGTAGTTCCGTATGCTGTTCCTCAGCTCCAGTCGCTCCTCGATGTCTTCAAGTAGTTCCATCAGAAGCAGTTGTTCTCTCACGAACCTGTGAAGCTTCAGCATGGTCTCTCTGTTGATCTCTTCCAATCTCTTCTCGATATTCTTTCTGATGACCTTGAGCGTCCCATCACAGAATTTATGAATCTCAGTCTTCAGCATCATCCTAGTCTTCTTGGCGATCGGATTGTGGTAGGTGATTCCTAAGACTGAGGTGATATGCACGTGATTATTGGGAAGCCCTTCGACCTCAGGTCCTTTGTTGAGCGTAGTGGTCATGTTAACCTTCTTTATATTGCTCTCCAGAGCCATCTGAAGGTCGTGTGCGGCAAAATATTTGACTTGATGCACCATGAACCTGTAGAGTCCCTCAAGTCCTTTCTTGATGAAGCCTTGAGGACCCTTGTACTTCTCTACGTATAGCTGGTAGAGATGATACACCTCCTCGACAGGGAGGTAAGGTAGGTCGCTCGCGCTTAGCTCTTCTCGAGTTCTGTCTACTCGCTCTATGACGTAGAAAGGTGTTGGAAGACCTCCTTTAGCACAGTAGACGCTTAGCAGCTGACACATAGGGGATACTCTTGTAATGACTCTTCGCTTGTCCTTTTGAAATCCCCAACCTCACATCTGGTCCAAGATGGGTTAGTATCTAGAGATAGGTCATTCTCTTTTGCTGATCCCAATGAGAGATCCCTCTGTTCAACTTCTTGACTTAATTCGGTGACCTCCATATGTGTTCACGAACTTCTTCAAGGAATTTCAATCCTGGTGTTTTCCCACGGCGTGTCGATCCGAACGGACCCAGTCATTAGTCTCATAGGAGAATCCGCTGTTGAGCAATCCGCTCTGGAAGCCTTTGGGGATCTTGCTCATGGTCTTCACCTTTTTGAAGTTCTTCGTCTTCTATCAAGACTAGGTCGACCGAAGCTTGTTGTAGGAAGTGTCGAACGTCCTTGAGTCATTGTCTTTGAACGTCATCGGGCATGGTATGGGTCATCCACTATCCTTCGAATATGTATCTATCGTGGAACTCGTGTGGGTTGACACCATGTCCAGATGTTCCCGATTGGTCTGGAGCGGTCGAGCTGGGAGTGGCCTGAGTAGCTGCCAAGGCCACGAGCAATACGGCACTTGCTTCTTCTTCTTCCGGAAGCAAGGGGCTTGTGAAGGTCTATGATGGTGTGGACGGAGGCGTCCTTAGGTGAAAGGTTGGAGGTTCGATTTGGATTTGGGTTAGAGTACGGGTGGCGCGGTGCGTGGTGGTGGTTGTTTGGGTAGTTGGTTGTGAGGTTTCAGCGACTCCAGCGCTTGTCTGCGTCCTGCCCGAGCTCTGTCTCTGACTTCTAGTTTGTATCCTAGGCCTCTTCTCCCCCTCATGACGGCCTTGATCGTTTGGGTCGTCATGTCTGCGTTTGGAGCGAGAGCCTTGACCTCGACATGATTCGTTTGGGTCAGGACGGTCTACGAGACGGTCGGAAGAAATCTTCTTCTTCCGGCGTTCCTGTGGTCAGCTCAAGTAACCGGGCGACTAAAATGGAGAAGAGGTCGCTGATGGGTATGGTTGTAGGCTTTATGGAGTTGTGTGTGAGGATGGGTGTGGCGATTGGTAAGGGTTGTGTGGGTTGAGTGGGTGTGAGGGTAAGTTGCGAGGTTTGTCCGGACGGTTGGGCCTCAGACATAGGTGTTTTCCCGATATCTCGTCGGGATAGCTCTATGGCTGCGTGAACTCTCTCCATAAATCGTTCCTCGAAATATGATAGAGCAGATGAGAGAGCTGCCTGTAGACGAGCTTCCGTCACGAACAGGGTGGAAGGAGCCTCCGTAGATGGTCCAGGTCGACTGATGTCGCCTGTTGACAACCCTTGAGCTAACACCGGCTCCTCAGGCTGGCTCGAAGTCACTTGAGGTTGTGACTGTTCGAGACTTTCATCCAACCCTCGAGTCGAATCTTGGAGATTCTCATCTGTGGACATTGGGGCAGGTTCTGATTGAACCTGCGAACCATACACAGGATATCCAGAGCTAGTCACGTCGTGTTACGGTTCAAGATTGAGCGAAGGAGGATCCTCAGCACTTGGAGTGATAAGCGGCGCTGTGTCTGATGTGGTGGTGACAGTTGTGAAGAAGGACTCGAATGGTATACTCGGTATCCCAAAGTCGTTCTTGTTCATGCTTATGTGCCTCGTCCCGATCACAGAAGTGAAGCTGTACGCTCCTTCAACTACTTGACTCTTGATCATCCCCCAGAACTGTTGGAGGTACACCATTGGCACTGAGGCCGTCACCGTAAGTGCGTGCCAAAGGGGATGGCCTTGGAGTATTGAGACTATGATCTCGTCTGGACATCGAAATGTCGTCAGATCGAGTTGATAGTTTGTGTCCTGTACGCTGAGGTACATGTTATGCTCGTATATGTGATTGTATCGAGGGTAATGATCCATCTGAAATGATAAGAAGTAAGAAAGCTCATAGTTCGATTTTAATTTTGAAGTCGAAATTTGATTTTATCAAACCATAATATTCTGTCGATTCATAGCAGATTTAATAAAAATTTTGGAACTTGAATTATGTATGTTGCACATAGGTTATACGAAGTGAAGTTTAAAGTCATGATGAAATTTCGACATTCACATACAAGACATATAAAGTTTCTGTCGAAAATATTCTAAGTGTTGAACATCACTATTCACTCCGCTAAAGTTTTCGCTCGAGAATTGAGAAATCAATTTCCTAAGTGCTAATTTTGAATTCAAGTCTCCATTCAATTTTGCGATCGAAAATTTTATTCGCTAATTTTTAATTTCCTAAGTGCTAATTTTATTCGTGTAAATTTACGATCGAGAAATTTTTCGCGTTTGAATAAAATTTTTCGTCGTGATTTTGTCGAGCATGAAAATCTTTCAATTTTTAAAAATGGTTTCGTTGCGAAGTTTGTCGATCGAGAAAGTAGTCAGCGAGAAACTAAGTTAATCGCCGAGCAAATTTAAGATCGAACAAAATTATCGCTGCGTTTTTACGATCGAGAAATTTTAGCGTCGAAAAATTAATTTTATCACCGCTAAAATTTGCGACCGAAATAAAATTGAAATCGAAGATACTATTTTCGATGGTAAGTTATTCGTTCGTAAAAGAATTGTATCTTTTTATCTATTCCCTTAATAATTTTTCGCTCGTAAAATCAAAATTAGATTTCTCGATGGTAAGTGATTTTGCGACCTCGTCATCTATCTTAACGACTAAGTCAAATTTTAGCGACCGAAAATCTTTTACGCTGCAAATAGTATCTCAATCAAGTTGAAAGTCGATTGAAACTGTTTGCGATCGAGAAAGTTCTTCGATTGCTTCAAACATTCAAAAACCCCGTTTTTAGTCGAAACTTAAATTTTAGCTTTAAAACGTAGAAAGTCGAAGATCTACACCATCAGAGTGACCGCAAACACAAAGACTATCTTAACTCGTAAATCTAACATCTTAAGCACTAAATCGTTAGAAAATAGCCTTCGAGGCTTCACAGTTAAAGACAGAAGAAATCTAACATAAAATCCGGCGAAAAGTTACAGAATGTAGATACAAACTGAAATCAATCACATGCAAACACCTAATCGATGTTGAATCTACCTTTGAAAGATGAAAACTGTGTAAGATTTAAAGATTTTGAGTGAGATTTTGAGTTCATCTTTCGTTTTTTAGTTTTTCGCTCGAGAGATTTCAATTGACACTGTTATGAGGGTTTTGCGTGAGATATAGTTTTTCGACTGCAAACATTAATTTCGTTTAAGTTGGCTAATTAGACGTTATCGGCACTTAGCAATTTCTAAGCCCATTACTGTTTACGATCGAGAAACTTATGATCGAAAATTACATTTTCTATCCAGTTTCTCGATGGTAAGTATTCTTACATTTTCAGATTGACCCCTATTTGATTTAAAATAACATATTTACTCCCCATGCAGTAAAATTAAAAAGCAATTAACTGCCTGAAATTCCGAGCAGTGACATCTGGCTCCAAATCCGATTTTCGACAAAGCTGCATTACTTAGAACACAATGTCCAGAAAGTTAGAGTTAATCAACAAGTAATTTTAATAAAGGCTCCACCTGAATTTTTGTATCAGTGCCATAAGCTCCAATTCGTGAAAATTCGTGAAGTCCTCTTCGTCGAAGTGTATTGTAGCAAAGAATCATTATTGTCAATTATCTGCAACACATAGAGAAAAGTCATCAAAAATATTTGGAGCTCAAGGCATATCATTTGAAAATGCTCCCCCTCAAATAATGCACCTTAATTGACTTTATCATATAAACGAGGAAATCAATCTAAGTAGCAAATAGTCAAAACGCGCAATTTTGATCAATGTACCTTAGATATATGGCCCCTAATCATGTAATTAAACTTATGCGTGAGGGTATGAGCAAGAACAATATATCGCATTTAATCAATTTAGTGTAACTGCAAAGAGAATTGCATATCAGAATGCGCGAATTATCTTTTATATATATATTTTAATTTTTCATAACATATAATAATAAGAAAAATAGGAAGAAAGATTTCAAGAAAAATTATCATTTATCTATAATAATAATTTCTTTTTTCGTATGAATATGAATATTATTAATACTATGGGGTCAGATTATTTTGCTTCAATCATTGTCACGCTTAAAATTTCTCAAGACACTTGAAAAGATCATATGCCGTCAAGTCATGACGACAAACTAAAGTCCTAAGTTCATAGAATGGTCCGTTTCGACAACTCTCACTAGGTTTCACTCTAGCGCTCATTTATTTTTACCTTGGGATTATTATATTTATATAACTCAAGTCAACACAAGCAATATTAAGTCATTTTACATGTGATCGAGGATCTTTTAATCATTTCACCTATGCGAAAGACCGTCGATTTGGAATCAAAGGGACTTTGAAGGATTTTGGCTCTGACTTCGAAGGGAAGGAAAATTTTTTGGGAAAAGTGAGCTTTTTGTCGTCTTCCATTTCTTCGTCGTCTCCTTCTTTCGGCATTTTCTCGTATCTTTTGTCATTATCATCCTTTAATTTTTTTTCGTATCAGGCTACACTTGTTCAAGCTGAAGCTCCGTTCTCTACGAAGCTGAGAGATTATCTAAGGCGAAGTTCTTCTTGTTGGTTCTCAGGCCGATACCGTGCTCCTTTTCTCTTAATCCCTAGAGAGGTTTCAGAGATTATCGATTTGAAGAAGTTCACAGTCATGGATTTCGAACCCAAGGTCGTGCTCCTCTTCTCGTTTCCCGATATAAGACCAGATTATCATTGGAGAAGTTCACTTCGAGGTGCTCCTCTTCCAGCCGTTCTGATGAGCGTACGACATTATCGATGGAGAAGTTCACAGCAAGATTCATGCCCCCTTCTAATGATTGGATATTGTGATAGTCGAGAGGCATGTTCTTTGGTCTGTTTTTTGTGCGTTGAGCATTCCTCGTGTGCGTTTTCCACTTTCTTTTTGTCATCTTTTTCTTTGTCGTATCTTTTTCTCCCCCTCCTTTTCTCGTTTGAACATCCCATCGTATACTTAAATAGTCGGTTGAAGGCTCAAAGGGGTTTCAAATGAAGAAAAGGTATTCAGAGAATGCTCAAAATGGATGACTAAAGGCTAAGTTAAAGGATTGAAATTTTTACTATTTGGCCGGGTGAGGAATTACCTAAGTGCCCTAATCATTTTCCTAACGATCTACCGCAAGACGAGTATAAGGCCAAGAATCACTAGTTAAGACAAGCAATTACTGTGTGACTCGCTCAAGAATTGATCTGTCGAAAGAAATAAAAGGCTAGAAACCTCACTAATACAAAGTGGCTTTGTGTCTAGTGGAATCAACTAATGATCTTTAGAGACAAGAATGCGACTTAGACTTACAAAATTAAGCAATTAATCAGTCGCATGTCAGGGAAAATCATACGTGACTAGATCGAGCATCCTAAAGGTATCGTTGGAATCAACTAATGATGTTTAGAGACAAGAATGAGACTTAGACTTATAAAACTAAGCAATTAATCAGTCGCATGTCAGGGAAAATCATACGTGACTAGATCGAGCATCCTAAAGGTATCGTCATTCCCCTAATATTATAAGTATATGTATAATATTTTTGGATTTTATTTTATTAGGATAATTTTATTTATTATATAATTCTTTATTTTTCGCCAAGATATGGCATTTAAGAGCGAAAACACATAGAATAGGACATATGAAAGCACATAGGAGCACGTAAAGCACACATTACGGAAGATTCAACATGCTAATTTTCCGACAAGAAATTGGAATCGTTTTTCATTCAATGCCTTGGTGAAAATGTCAGCTAGTTGATACTCCGTGTTCACGAAATACATGTCAATCGTGCATTTTTTTACGTGATCTTTTACAAAACGATATCTAATATCTATGTGTTTTGTGCGTGAGTGGTAAACAGGATTACACGTAATCGTAATGGCACTTTGGCTGTCACTGTAGGTATATTATTTAAATTGTACCCATAATCGCGAAGCCGAGTCCGCATCCATAGCATGTGCGAGCAACAGCTAGCAGCCGCGACGTATTCAGCCTCAGCCGTCGACGTTGAGACGCAGTTCTGCTTCTTGGATGACCAATAGACTAGCTTTTCGCCGAGAAATTGAGCTCCACCGGAGGTGCTTTTCCTGTCCATTCGGTAACCTGCATAGTCAGCATCAGTATAGCCAGTTAATTTGAAATTTGTGCATTTGGGATACCAAAGCCCTAAAGTGGAGGTGCCTTTGAGGTAGCGCAAAATCATCTTGACCGCAAGCATGTGGGATTCTTTGGGGTCGACTTGAAAACGGGCGCAGAGACATGTGTCAAACATGATGTCTGTCCGGCTTGAGATGAGATAGAGAAGAGACCCTATGATGCTGCGATAGACTGTGATGTCGATCGCTTTTCCAGTGGGATCGGCATCCAACTTGCAGCTTGTTGACATCGGAGTGCTGAGAGGCTTGCTGCTCTGATATTGATGGAATTTCTTCAGAATATCCTTGATATATTTCGTCTGACTGATGAATATCCCATCATCGAGCTACCTGACCTGAAGTCCTAAGAAGAACTGCACTCTCCCATGTGACTCATTTCAAACTTGCTCTTCATTAAATCTCCAAATCTTTTGCAAAGCCGTGGATTTGTTGATCCGAAGATGATGTCGTCTACGTAAACTTGGAAGACCATCAAGTCCTTGTCTTGCCACTTGATGAAGAGTGTCGTATCGATCGTTCCTCGGACGAATCCAGACTTCACGAGGAATTCGCTCAAGACATCATACTAAGCACGTGGGGCTTGTTTTAGTCCGTAAAGAGCTTTGTCCAATCGATAGACGTGATCGGTGTGTTCTTGATCAACAAAGCCTTCTAGCTGAGCGACATAGACTTCCTCCTTTAACACGCCGTTGAGAAAGGCGGTCTTAACGTCCATTTGGTAGACTTTGAAATTTTTATAGGCCGGATAAGCCAAGAAAAGGCGGATGGCTTTGATTCGGGCAACATGAGCATATGTCTCGTCGTAATCAATGCCTTACTATTAGTTGTAGCCCTTCGCAACAAGTCTTGCTTTATTCCTGATCACTTCTCCATCTTCATTCTTTTTGTTCTTAAACACTCATTTCGTCCCGATAATTGTTTTTCCATGCAACGGGGTACTAATGTACACACTTGAAGACGCTCGAATTGGTTGATTTCGTCTTGCATTGCTACTACCTAATCCGGGTCTTTAAGTGCGTCTACTACCTTGGTTGGCTTATTTTGGCTTAAGAAGCAGCTGAAGAGACTGAGTTGATGTCTTGTTCGTACTCCATTCGAAGGATCACCAATTATTTGATCAACCGGATGTGCTCGAGTCCACTTGTTCTCAAGTGGCAAAGTTGACGTAGATGCATCAGCCATTTGGGGGTCGAGATTTTCGAAAATCTCAGATTATTCATTAGATTGAGGTAGTTCCATTTGTGCACTTGGATTGAGCGATTGATCGACACGTGGCGCGTGAATATAATGTGCGAGTGTGACAAGTAATAATTAAAACGAATACCTAATTACTATCACCGACGTGCGATAGGCAGTGGACCTATCGTTTGTAGTGTAGTAAAGTGAGTAAACGAGTATCGAACACAAGGAATAAACTAAGTACTAGTAGTGACCTATCGACTCGATATTTAGCCTAAATAAAATACGCAGATGGTGTTACGAACTATCCTAACAGATTAATCCTAAATCAACTAGAGATTAAAAGAACACGATCAAAATTGGTAAGAAGCTTTCAGATAATAAAGATGTGCTCGGGATTCGAATCCCGCTATGTGTGATCGCCTAAGACAATGAAATATCGTGCCTACGTGATTCTTGACTAAATCGCAGTAATTTTCCTTCCCACTCGCGAATTTGCTGTCGCCCTAAACGCTCGTGGGGATCTAAAATTCAGTAATTACTAATAGCGAGGAACCAGTATTTGCTTTCGCCCTATACTCTAATCCTATCTTCTACGAACGGCCTAATCGTTGTTTAGCTGTTACCCTAAACGATTTTCCATGCATTCACTTTAACACATAGACATATTAAATCGAAGAAACAAATTCATAGAACGATAAATAGTCAGAATACCCAAGTCACAATAAACATATGTCTTAAATAAGAAATAACCTAGCGTTCATCTAATCCCAAACACATAGGGAATTTAGCTACGCATAATAGACGGGAAAACAACGAAAGAAATAAGAAACGAAGAAGAAAGACTCATGATCTTGAATACTGATGATCTGCGATGGTAGCGTGGATGAATCTTCGTTTTGCGTTCAATTTGGTGTGATTGCATCGTTGATCGTCTCTCGCGCTTCTCCAGTGAAATTCTGCGTTTCTGGTATCTGTAATTCGTCTCTCAGGAATTAAGGTTGATATCTGGTAGGTGTCCCCTCTTTCTGAGTTGAAATTGGGCTTTTATAGCGAAATTCGACGCGTTCAGAGCCTGGGACAAGACACGTCACGGCCGTGACACTCTCGGGGCACAAAATGAGCTCACTGCCGTGCGTCACGGCCTGGTGCAAGGAGTGTCACGGCCGTGACATTTTCAACAGCTTTGCGACAGTTTAGTATTTCTCTCAGATGGAGGGGTAAACAATATCCGATTGACCTGAAATTTTAACCATATATAGAAGACTTGCCAGTCTTGACTCTGACCAAAGGGATTCTCAATCCGAGGTCTAGATTGAGAGATATTAATTTTTTAGTCCGTTGCTACTTTTCAGGCGGGCTTCACGGCCGTGATTGTGCTCTGCATCGCTTGGCTTCCTTTTCCGCCTCTTGTCATGGCCTGGTGCAATGTGTGTCACGGCCGTGACGGAGACCAGTGTCCTTTGGCTTCGGTTCTGTCCATTGTCACGGCCTGGTGCAAGGAGTGTCACGGCCGTGACACATGACTGATTTCTTCATACTTGCTCCGTTTTGCCTCATTTTCGCTCCTTTTCGCCCGAGAGCCGTCCTAAGGTCCTTCAATATCGAAAGAAGTGTAAATATGGCGAATAAATATATAAAATGATGGCTAGAGCTCTATTTTAACCCAATTAAATACTACGATAAACGTAGTGAAATACGTTTATCAAACCTCCCCACACTTAAGCATTTGCTTGTCCTCAAGTAAGTTAGAAGTCAGAGAAGGCATCAAATCAAGATAACGGCACGATTGTTCGCATCTTATCATCGTAGCTAGAAAGCACAAAATGGAATCAAGCAAACAATCATGAATAATGCACTAATGATCGGCACCTATTAACCTGACTAGCACTGCTAATCAAGAATCATACCTCACGAGGATTCACTGAGATCACTCAGTGTGTAGGCTAGCATATAGTGAATCGCTCAAATCGTGCACTAGTCCGACCCCTACCATAAGCTTGCAAGCTAATCGCATATCTACTACTTAAAGTGACAAGCATAAATCTGAGGGTCTTTTCGGGTCGAAACGAGTCAAATAATATTGAAGTGACGAGCATATATCCTGAACACGTAATCTTAAAACTAGGACACATAAGCAAAATAAATCAGAGAATATAGCATGATCAGACAGATAGTCACATACCCCAACATACGACTCAACATTCTCGCTCTGAAATCATAGACTTTTCTGCCCGACCCTCTCAACTCAGTTCTCTTTCATTTTCTGCCCTTTCACCTTAGTCACGCTCTAATTTTGTGCACTGCCCTTATTTCCCAAACATTAAGGTTCGGCTTTTGTCGCAAAGAATACATCGTCACAGCGAATGCCGTGTACCTAGGGATACTTATTAGCAAAACCTATATCTTGCAAAAGGTTTATGGGCAGGCTTATGCAAGGGATCGGTTCATTTCAGAAAACGGTCAAGTAGGGTCGAAACATTTCAGAATAGCAGAGAAGAACATTAAATCAGACATTGGGACAATAACCCTCAAGTTCGACTTCTGCTCTATTCTAATCAACTCAGGTTCAGATAATCTCTGGAGGCTTTTCGGGTCAGTGGCTTTTATAATTTACGAGGTAAGCAAACGAATAGGCTCAGGCTCAAAGTGTCTAACTAAGGGGATTAATCACGGTATGGAAATTTAGCCATGGACTCTATTCCTAATGCCCTCATCATTTTCATACTAACGCACCAAAAATAGTTTCAACACGCATCAGACAGGCAAGTTCTAGAGAGATACAGACTAGGCATGTCACATAACCAATAAAAATGAGCATAAGCTCGTCAGGCTCAAACTCTCACAACGTAACAGGGTTATGTGTACGAATCTCTCAAAGCAACTCTATATCTGTTCAAGCAGACACGATTCAATCAATCATGCATATCATAATTGCTAACAAAATTTCATGTCATGCAAGCCAACTTGAGATAAGTGCAAATAATCATGCATGAGTTCAATAATCCATGCCTTCCTAACAAAATTGATAGCTCACGGACACGTCATAATTTTTTTACGCAAGTTCGCAACCTAAATTCCCCTCCACACACTTAAGTCCGATGTTGTCCTCAACGTAAAAAGGATAAAAGGAAGGGAAAAAGAAGGTTAAAAAGAACAGGACTCCCCTGACAAATAGGTGACGTGGCCGTGCCTGAACGCGTGAAGATCGTGGATCGTGACTCGTGATATTTATCCTGATATAACTAAAAGGTAAATGAAACGTAAAAAGGAACTAGAACTAGATAGTAATAGTAGATATATTCATATGCGTCATAATCATAGGTAAATAAAAGAAAGTACTACATAGATAAAACCTGGGTTGCCTCCCAAGAAGCGCTTCCTTTACTGTCTTTAGCCGGACATACCTTCGTTCACTTAGGGTGGCTGGAAGTCTATATACAGTACCTCCTTTTTGCTTAAGTCTCCCTCGCCTACATCCATACCTTGGAGGTGTCGCTTTTCGCCGGGCAGTGGTTTCAACTCTAGTGGCGGTCGCTTCTCGCCTGGGCTCTTGTCCTTAACTTCGTCACTGTTCTCCACGACGGCTATAATGGGCTCGTCGTCTTTCTCCTCGCTCAACACTTGTGATAAACCTTGCACAGAAGACGAGAAAGCGTGCTCACAAACATCCAAGTAGTAGCATCTATTATCGTACTCGCTACTCTTTTTCATCGAGTCAGTCATATTAAACGTAACTTTCTCGCCATCTACATTCAAAGTCAATGTTTCGTTCCTAACATCTATCAGAGCCTCACCTGTACTAAGAATGGTCTACCTAGAATTAATGGGATATTTTCATCCTCGTCCATCTCTAGGATCACAAAATCAGCAGGGATAACGAATTTATCGACCTTTACTAGAACATCCTCAATAACACCTAGGGGGTATTTTAACGATCTATCGGCCAATTGAATACTCATCGTAGTGCGTTGTGGTTCACCTAATCCTAAGCGCTTAAACATGGAGTATGGCATTAAATTTATACTAGTGCCTAGATCAGCTAAAGCATGCTCAACAACTAAATCACCTATCAGACAAGGAATAGTAAAACTCCCTGGGTCCTTGAGCTTTTTCGGTATCTTGCTCTGGAGTATCGCCGAGCATTCTCCTTGTAGGTATAGCGTGGAGACGTGTTCGAGCTTCCGTCGATTCGTCAGAAAGTCCTTCAGGAACTTAACGAAACTGGGCATCTGCGCAATAGCTTCAACAAACGGTAAGTTAATATGTAATTCTTTGCACATACCCATGAATCTGCCAACTAGCGCCTCGTCTGTGTCCTTCTTCAACCGTGCTGTATAGGGAATCTTCGGCTGGCACGGCATCATTGGTGGCCGCTCGTTCTCCCTCGCTTTTTCTATTTCGGGTGCAACCTCCTCCTTTTTAGGTTGAACCTTCTCTTTTTCAGGTGCAGCTCCCCTCAACCGAGCTGGGTACGGGAT
Organism: Craterostigma plantagineum; assembly: GCA_027422505.1. Classification (NCBI taxonomy): domain Eukaryota; kingdom Viridiplantae; phylum Streptophyta; class Magnoliopsida; order Lamiales; family Linderniaceae; genus Craterostigma; species Craterostigma plantagineum. Next base: position 8,132,078 of record JAPQWV010000015.1, read on the forward strand.
CTTCGGTTGATACGACTTCATGAGAATGGTCATGTTTTTCCCTCATCATCCTTGACCTTCTCGACTCCGTCGCCCTTGCTTTCCTCCACTTTTGGCTCGTCGAGGTCCTCGAAATCGACTTTCTCCTTTAAATTATGCTTGGCGGGAGCTTCTTGTAATCCTCCCCCGCTCCTCAGGGTTACCGCATTGCAATACTCCTTGGGGTTCGTCTCGGTGTAGCTCGGGAGTGATCCTTGATTTCGCCCCGCCATTTGTTTTGCTAATTTCCCCACTTGCTGCTCCAACCTCTTGATCGAGGCGACTGTATTCTGAGCACGGATGTCATTCGCCTCTATGTACTCCTCCATCTTTGTCATCCGACTCTCGTGGGCTGCGGTGGTGCTGCTGAAGTTCGTGAGGAGCGTCTTCATCATATCCTTCATCTCCTTCATATCATCGGATCCTCCGGCGGGTGCGTTCAGATATTGGCGTGGCGCCCCATTTTGGAAACTGGACGGTCTGGGCTGAAATCCCGGCGGTCCTTGTCCCTGATGATTCTGATTCCCATACGCCAAGTTGGGATGTGCTCGAGGCTGGTAACTCCGTTGGCCACCTTGATAATTCCCCATGTAATCTACGTGCTCCAGTGACTGCCCGAGTTGGCATTCAGACGTTTCGTGGGCTGCGCCACAGATCCCGCACAATGGCACGTATGGTGTGCGCTGCATCGGTGCGGTGGTCGTCACGGCATTCAAGGGCTGTGTCTGCCCGGATTTCGGGAGTAGTGTGCCAATGACTGTTTGCAACTGGGAGTTTGTCGCAGCGATCTGTTGCTGAAGCGCCTCGAATTTGGCATTTGTGGCCGTCTCCTCGCTAACTCCGAATACGCCTGGTGACTTCATCCTTGTATTGCCCCTCATGAAGCTGTTCCTCGAGTAGTCCTCAATCAAATTCCAAGCATCAGTCGCATTGAGCTTCACGAGCCCTCCTCCTGCGGCTCCGTCTAACATATGGACAGTCTGGTCATTGAGCCCCTCGTGGAATCGGTTGATCTGGGCTGCCTTTGACATCCCGTGCTGTGGGCACCTCTTCAGTAGCGCCTTGTAGTGCTCCCACACCTCGTACAGGTTTTCTGAGTCCTTCTGGTGGAAAAGAGAGATCTCCGTCTTCAACCTTAGCACCTTTGACAGTGAGAATGGGAACAACATCAATTTGATCGGGGTGATCGATCGGGGTGGTAACATCTCAACCCAATCATTCGCCCTGAACTTCAGTGAGAATGGGAACAACATCAATTTGATTGCATCGCCCGGGACCCCATTGATCTTAATGGTGTCAGTCACTGTCAGGAAGGCCTTCAGATGCGAGCAATGTTTTAAAAAGCGTATAGCGCACTGCGTCGCGTTTTAGTGCCGGTAGCGCGTAGCGTAAATAGCGTAGCGCATTGCGTGAATATTTCAGGTAATCTATATATAATGTAATAAATTATATATAATATATAATAAATATAAATATGATCACTTTTTATGTCATTACTGTAGTTATGAGGTTAAATAATCAATATTTTCTCAAGAAATACAATGAAATAAAAAATAAGTACAAATAATTGATTAAAATCTAAAATTTAAATATATATAAACGATATATTAGAAGTTCATATAACCCAAACAATAAAATAGGGATTCGTATCGTTTAAAAAATCATTACTGCTTCAATTTACTATCAGTCCAACTAAAATAAGTCTACAATGATTCTTTCCATTATCAAAAATTATATTGATATCAAAAAGTATATGATACGCATGTCATTATGATCGTCATGAAATTAGAAATAAATTGAATATACTTATGTATTTTTATTGTATAATTTACTCAGAATAAGATACTTTAAAAATAGGTGGAAGTAAAAAAAAAAAGAAATAAAAAATAAAAAAAAACTAGTTTGGGACGGGAATGCCGTCGCTAAAGAAAACAATTACTATAGTAGACGTTTCTTTTGGAAAAAGAAAAAGGAAAAACAATTAAAAACATGTTGCGACAGTAATTGCGACGGGCACACCGTCGCTAAAATAAAAAATATTAAAAAAAATAAAACGCTATATAAAAAACGCTTTGGAGCGTTTTGGTCGAAAAAGACGCGATCGCGCGCGTTGAGGCGCGCGATCCAGCGCTTTTTAAAACACTGGATGCGAGTAAGGGTCATCATCTGGATTTCCCTCAAACTGGGCCGTCTGGAGAATCATCTGAAGCCAAGAGTGCTTCAGTTCGAAGTTATTGTTCTCGATCGGCGGAATAACGATCGCCGACTCCATACCGCCTAGTGCGGCGTTCATGAGCAGATCATGTAGTGACTGCTCCTCATCTGGAACGCTATGGACAGGTACCTTGTGGTCCGCCATATCTACTTCTGTATCTGAATCGTACCTTCAATAAGCAAAACAAAAACTAGCAAAGAAACAGATAAACACGTCGAAGAAACATAATAATATTATAGAAAATGCAAAAAACGAAAAACTAAAAAAAACGTCAAATAAGGTGGCTAAGGTACCGAACTACGGTGTTCCTAATATCGATCTATTCCCCGACAGCGGCGCCAAAAACTTGATTGACACGTGGTGCGTGAATAAAATGTGCGAGTGTGACAAATAATAATTAAAACGAATACCTAATTACTATCACCGACGTGCGATAGGCAGTGGACCTATCGTTTGTAGTGTAGTAAAGTGAGTAAACGAGTATCGAACACAAGGTTAAACTAAGTACTAGTAGTGACCTAGCGACTCGATATTTAGCCTAAATAAAATACGCAGATGGTGTTACGAACTATCCTAACAGATTACTCCTAAATCAACTAGAGATTCAAAGAACACGATTAAAACTGGTAAGAAGCTTTCAGATAATAAAGATGTGCTCGGGATTCGAATCCTGCTAGGTGTGATCGCCTAAGACAATGAAATATCGTGCCTACGTGATTCTTGACTAAATCGCAGTAATTTTCCTTCCCACTCGCGAATTTGCTGTCGCCCTAAACGCTCGTGGGGATCTAAAATTCAGTAATTACTAATAGCGAGGAACCAGTATTTGCTTTCGCCCTATACTCTAATCCTATCTTCTACGAACGGCCTAATCGTTGTTTAGCTGTTACCCTAAACGATTTTCCATGCATTCACTTTAACACATAGACATATTAAATCGAAGAAACAAATTCATAGAACGATAAATAGTCAGAATACCCAAGTCACAATAAACATATGTCTTAAATAAGAAATAACCTAGCGTTCATCTAATCCCAAACACATAGGGAATTTAGCTACGCATAATAGACGGGAAAACAACAAAAGAAATAAGAAACGAAGAAGAAAGACTCATGATCTTGAATACTGATGATTTGCGATGGTAGCATGGGTGAATCTTCGTTCTGCGTTCAATTTGGTGTGGTTGCGTCGTTGATCCGTCTCTCGCGCTTCTCCAGTGAAATTCTGCGTTTCTGTCGTCTGTAATTTGTCTCTCAGGAATTAAGGTTGATATCTGGTAGGTGTCCCCTCTTTCTGAGTTGAAATTGGGCTTTTATAGCGAAATTCGACGCGTTCACGGCCTGGGACAAGACACGTCACGGACGTGACACTCTCGGGGCACAAAATGAGCTCACTGCCGTGCGTCACGGCCTGGTGCAAGGAGTGTCACGGCCGTGACATTTTCAACAGCTTTGCGACAGTTTAGTATTTCTCTCAGATGGAGGGGTAAACAATATCCGATTGACCTGAAATTTTAACCATATATAGAAGACTTGCCAGTCTTGCCTCTGACCAAAGGGATTCTCAATCCGAGGTCTAGATTGAGAGATATGAATTTTTTAGTCCATTGCTACTTTTCAGGCGGGCTTCACGGCCGTGATTGTGCTCTGCATCGCTTGGCTTCCTTTTCCGCCTCTTGTCATGGCCTGGTGCAATGTGTGTCACGGCCGTGACGGAGACCAGTGTCCTTTGGCTTCGGTTCTGTCCATTGTCACGGCCTGGTGCAAGGAGTGTCACGGCCGTGACACATGACTGATTTCTTCATACTTGCTCCGTTTTGCCTCATTTTCGCTCCTTTTCGCCCGAGAGCCGTCCTAAGGTCCTTCAATATCGAAAGAAGTGTAAATATGGCGAATAAATGTATAAAATGAAGGCTAGAGCTCTATTTTAACCCAAATAAATACTACGATAAACGTAGTGAAATACGTTTATCAGTGATTCTGATGATACTTCCTCAACGACCATGGGAGGTTCTTCAGTGTTCTGTGGTAATTCTGAATCGGGTGAGGTGGGGACATTTGAAGAGCTTGGTACATCAGCCTTATCGAGTGGAGGATCCACTAAAGGAGGAGCAATGTCTGGCCGATATACGGGCTCAAAGAAAGAGTCCATGTCCTCTAACGCAAGTCTCATAGCTTTTTCTGACGTTGAATCCTGAGTTGTTGACATCTTCTGTTGGTTTTGTGCCAACACACCAGTGAATATGGGTTCTGAACTGTCGTATTTAGAAGCCATCTGGTTAGGCACGAGTCCTGAACTGATGTGACCAGAAGCCATCTCTGCCACTTCGTGGAAAGTAACATTGTAGCTTTCTTTGATAGTTCGGTTGGACTTGATGTATACTCGGTACGCCTTTGAAGTTGAAATATACCCGATGAAAGTGGCTTCGAATGCTTTAGGTTCGAACTTAGCACGTTGCTCTTTGTCGTTCGCCACAAAGCATTTGCACCCGAAGACCTTGAAGAAGAAAATGTTGGGTACTCGCTTGTTAATGATCTCGTACAGAGTCTTATCGAAGCGCTTGTGAACCATCGTCCTGTTCTGAGTGAAACAGGCAGCATTTACCGCTTCAGCCCAAAGGAAGTGTGGGAGGCCGGAATAAATCAGCATCGTACTTGTGGCTACCACTAGAGTTCTGTTCTTCCTTTCAACGACCCCATTTTGTTGAGGTGTCTTTGCGGCTGAAAATTGCTGACTGATCCCAAGTTGCTGATAAAAGTCACTGAGGTACTTGTTCTTGAACTCAGTGCCGTTGTCCGTTCGGATGACTTGGATAGTCTGCTGCAGTAAGTTTTGAGTAGTGTTCACGATGACCAAGTCCCTTGTCTCATCCTTAGTTCGGAGGAACATCGTCCAAGTGTAGCGAGAGAAATCATCAACGATAACCAGCATGTACTTGCATCCATTGATACTCTTTGTCTGTATCGGTCCACAGAGGTCCATGTGTAGCAGTTCCAAAGGACGTGAAGTAGAAGCTACCAGTTTAACATGATGAGATGCTCGCTTCGTTTTGCCTAGTTGACACGCCGAACATTGATGCTCTTTCTGTAATACTATAGTTGGAAGACCGTGAACCAACTTTTTCGTTGAAAGACGTTGAAGAGCTTTAATGTTGAGATGAGACATGCCTTGATGCCATAAGTTGTTCCTTTGAATTACAGTTTGGGAGATGAGGCAAATAGCTGTCGAGGGTCGCACGAACGTCGGGTTGACGTGTAAAGGTTTGATTTCCGAAGTCCTTGGAGGAGTTCTTTGTCCTAACTGTCCAATATTCTGAACCGGTCAGTATAAAAGACCACCTGGAATTCTTTATCACAGAACTGGCCTATGCTAAACAAGTTATGGCGGAGACCATCGACGTAGGAGACATCCTTTATTGTCAGATTTTCCAGAATTATATCTCCAAAGCCGAGAATCGGAGCTGAGTCGTTGTTCCCAAATCTGACTTTTCCATTTGGTCGGTCCTGGTAGTTGCTCAGCAGCTCTTGATTTCTCATTAGTGTGTGGAGTAACCAGAGTCGATGCATATGGGTCTGCAAAATCAAATTAGAGAGCTTTAGGTACCCACTTGTAAATGGGTCATCTCAGATTAGCATATTTAGATGTTGGTTCAGATATGGTTCCTAAATTAGTGCTAGTATGAGCTTTAACAACCCAAGTCAATCTCGAAGAAGTTGAGTTGGGTTTTCCCTTTGTAGAAGACTTGGCCTTTTTGGCTTTCGTCTTTTTAGGCGGGGATTTATCAACCCATTTAGGTTGAACCTTGCAGGGAAAATTAATTTCAGCATGGACAAATGCTTTGGTAGGCTTGACCGAGGAAAAGATCTTTTCATTGGATAGTCTCCTAAGGTGCTTGGGTGATTCGATCTTTACGGGATACCTTAGGTGAGAACAAGCATGAATAGCGCCATATGCTCTCTTAATGGCTGGATCTTGTTTCCTATGGGTCTTCCTAAAGGCATTTGTCTTAGAATGATTAATTTGTATTGTATAAGAAGAGCCTAGTTCAAAGTTAGTGCTTCTAAATAGGCTTTAAGGAGCAAGTAGAAGCAATTATTTTGAGAGAAGAAACTGCGCTTTTATTTCTACGTGTCATTTATTTTTACAGAAGGAAGTGATAAGTTTGGAAGTTTAACATCTAGAGACTCCTTCTTTATTTCTAAGCTAGAACTCTCGCCTTTGGTTTCTCTAGCTCCTTGACTACGCTCCCGGTTGACGTAGTGAAAACCGGGTTAGAGATAGGATTTTTAAGAACATTATTCTTCGATTTTTGTTCTTTGGAAGGCGATTATTCTTTCTTCACGCTTTTCAAAAGAACTTTATCTTGTGAGGGAGATGCGTGAGAAATGGTTTGGGATAAAGAGGAAGCTTTGAGATTTTCCATCTCTTTTAGGAACGTTATCTTTTCCGCTTCAAAATTCTCTCGTTCTTTTGCTAAAGAGGCTTTTAACCGTTCTATTTTCCTAACAATAGGGGGTACATAAAGAGAATTTTCATAATGGTGGATTGGCACTTCCTCCGATTTAGAACGATCTTGGGGAAGATAAATTTACTCAAAGCTCCAGCCCTTAGGAAGTTCCCTAGTTTTGTCACTTTGATTCGATTAGGTGTAAGAAAAAGGAATTTCAACCCTAGTCTTGGCTTTTCTCTTGGCTTCTTCTAAAACATCTGTTTCTTTTGCGTTAGTAAAAGCCATAAGATTTGTTAGTCCTAAACCCATGTATTTGACATCGTAAAGTTGTTTGCAGTCAACTTTCGTCAAGCAACGTGGATTCTCAAAGCCTAAGCCAAACTTATAATCATAAAATTCTAAGTCCTTGGGCTGGTTCAAAAATATAATCTGATCAGTTTGGTCCCTTTTTATAAGAAGATCTTCTAATTTCTTAAGCTTGGAGTATAGTCTCTTACGTTCGTCGCCAAAGAGAGCATAGTTGTTTTCCACCGTTAGTTTGGCGGCTTTACATGCATCTAGTTCTTTAACTATTTCACTAACTTTTGTATTGGATTTAAGCAGTTGGGCTTCTAAGTTAGTGACCTTAGTAGCAGTATCTGTTAACCTACAATTGAGGCTGACTTTCTCGTTGAGGTTTCTAACCAGGCAATTGTAGTTATTTTCAAGCCTGTCTTCTAAATCTTTTACAATCGACCTATGCTTCTCTAAGGGAATATACCTAGTCTCGCTAACAATGGGACTCTTGGATAGTTCTTCTGTTTTGACACTAGAGCTCCTAAGTTCAGCTCGAGACTAGCTATTTGTTAGGAATATTTTATAGTGTTCAATTTCAATGTGTTTATCTTAGTTGGTTTGTATTTAATTAACTTTGGGCTAGTTTGTAATATTCTAGTTCTTAGTTACTAGGGGTACAATATACCAACTAATGTGGTATATACACCCCAAACCCTAATTCATTAGGGTGTGTGTTTTTGGTGTAGTATGTGTGAGTGCGTGTGTGTTGAATAGTAAGAAAATTATTTTGACAGCCTTCACCTTCGTTCACAAACACACCCCACGTCTAAGCTTCAAATCTTTCATCATTAGCGTGGTAAATCGTCCTAAATCAGTGTTGTTGGATCAAATAGGGACCAACAAGTGGTATCAGAGCAAACATGTTAGGATTTGGATTACATTTGGACTGATTTCTGAATTTTTTTTTAAGGTTTTTCCCGCACTGTTCTTCGATGCATTTGAACAGATTCTCAAAAATTTCGACATGTTTAGCTGTTTTTGTTAATCGATTATGTGTTTCTCTTTGATCTGAACTCATTTCGGATCGATCGAACCAACTTTCTGTGCATTTTGAAGATTAATCGAATGTTCTCTTTTTGAACTGTTCTTCGTGAAATTTCAAAAATTAGACCAATTTTGCTTTGATTTCGTTAAATTGATTATCTGTTCTTGCTTAGCGTTTAATTTCGATCCATAACCCAGAGTAATTTCGAATAATTTTGTGTTTGGATCAAGTTTCTTTCTTGCCACATCGTCTCGGCCTTGCTTCTCTTTCGATCGAAACACTTTCAGTCAAAACAGTTTCGCCGAGCTGCTGTTCGAATTTTCATCGATCGAAACTCGTTGTCTCAATTAATTGATCGAAACTCGTTGACAGCTTTCGATCGAAACTCATTCTGAATTCTCAATCGATCGAAACCGAGCACTGTTTTTACTGTTGATTACTGTACCAAATTCAATTTCACACTTTCGCCGAGCTGGACAGATTCTTCGATCGAAACTCTCCAAATTAATCGGTCGAAACTTGTTGTCACAATTCACTTTCGATCGAAACCAAATTACTGTGAGAAGTCTTGCCCGAAACTCACTCAAATTGATCTAAACTCATCTGCACTGTAGCGATTTTACTGTAGGAAATTCAATCCATCGCCCGAAACTATTAAAAATCAATCGCACCAATTACAAACAATTTTTAGCATTTATCTGTAGCTGTTTCGATCGAAACACTGTAGCGAATTTCACTCAAACTGAGTTTCGGGTGTAACAAATAGATTTCACTGTAGCCAAATCACTGTTGCAAAGTCACTGGTTTCGTGCGAAACTATTATTTTCACTGTAGCAAATTCAATTAATTGCCCGAAACTGCTACAGTATCCAAACTGCTACAGTGCCCGAAATGCTACAGTATCCAATTTCAATTTCAATCGATCGAAACTCAATCTAATTGAAATCACCCAAAACTCATTCAAATTCGATCGAAACTGAATATTCACATTTTTAAAATCTTTTCTCAGCGAAACTGAGTATCGACCGAAACTCATCTGCATCGATCGAAACCTTAAATCAGGCGATCCAAACTCACTCTTCAAAATCACACATAAACGTTTTCAATCACCAAAACAATTGGACACTTTTTGAGGAAAATTATTTTTTCACCATTTGATGAGAAGAACATTCTGAGTCCAACGGGCATAGTCAGTCCTAACGCCCGTTTATAATTTTCCTTCCGGTCCAAAAATTTTCGGTGTAGACTGCTTTGCTGTCGAATTTTTGAAAGCAAATCCACAAACGTGTCAACGATCAATCATCCAATAATCTATTTAGGACGATTTGGCAAATTATAGAAAAAGTTTTGGTCATTTTCTCGAAGTTTTCGAAATCATCACAAAATTTTTCGGTGCACGCCAAAAATTTTCGACGCCGACTTTCTTCGATACTTCACGATACTTCTCGAGTAAACCAAACTTTTCGTCACTGAAATTTTAAAAGCCAATTTTGATTTTTCAATTAAATATTATATTAATTAAAATGGATGCTCAAGCTAGGAAAATTGAGGAATTAGAAGCAAGACTTGCTAATAATTACTCCGTGTTGCTTAAGCAACAAGAAAGCCTAGCCTATGCTAATGAAGATTTGACCAACGCAAAGTCAAAGATCATTAGCTTAGAATTTAAGTTAGAATTTAAGTTAGAAGATAGTAAAAATAGGGTCTGCGAGATGACTAAGAATTTACGTTCTTGCGAAGCTGAGCGAAATGAAGTCTCATCAAAATATGAGACTGTCTTAGATGAACAGCGTATGCTGTACTCTAAGATTAAACGATTAGAGAATGTTACTTCGAATATAGGTCTAGCAGATCAAATATGTTCTTCTAACTTAATTTCTAATGGGGAAAATAGTTTACATGATAAAAAACCTACTCTATGTGATACTCCAGAGACTCTTCGTAAATTGAAAGATTTACAAGATACTTTGAACTCTGAAAGGGTAGGTTTTGGCGTTGAAAAGGAAAAGCTTTTAAAGGAGATTCTATATCTCAAAAATTCCCCGTCTTTATCTGTTTCCCATAATTTCTCAAGTAATACATCTTCCTCGAAACAGATAAATAAAACAAAAACTAAAAGCTTTGTTCCTAAAACTGAGAAAACTTTTACTAATCATTTTAAGTCAACTTTGACTGAAGCTGAAACGTTAAGTAAAAGCAAAGCGCTAAAACTAGCTAAGGAACAAATAAAGATTAGGAAAGAGAAAGGAAAATCAGTATTGTCTTCCAAAATTAAAGTCGAGAATGTTCAAGATTTTTCCTCTCCCATTCCTATCAAAAGGGAAGCGTGCAAAGAAGAAATTCCAAGCTTAAGCAAGCAAACTTCTCTGATCCTGCACAATCATCATTATAAAGTGAATGATGTGAACTCTCGTAGGCAACATGACTCATCATCCAATGACGCATATAGCGCCATAAGCTCATATTCCTACTTGAAATACCCAGTCCAAATTCATTCTAGAAAGCATCTTATGCGACTGGCTAGGGAGAAAATCTTTAGGTCTTCTACACCTAGGCACACATTCATCGGCGCTGGATTGTCATTTCCCTCTAAGGTTCACCAAACCTGGATTCCTAAATCACAAATCAAATTGAATATGGCTTTAAAGGATGATTTAGGATCAATATCTGAACCAAATGTGCTTAACTTGTTTTCTGCTAACAAGGGAGGACCCATCCAAAAATGGGTACCAAAGTCCCGATAAAGTTTTTGCAGATTCCCAGCATGGGTAGGTACAAGAGAGCTGCTCCACACCCATGACTGGTATGCGATGAGAGCAGCCAAACATCCCAGCGTGTATGGTACCTTGGGTTGCTCCACATACACGGCTCGTTAGCGGTGCGAGCAACCAAACGAGGGCACACTATAGTTACGCATGCTTCAAAAAGACTTTAAATTCCAAATTTTTGCATGTAAACATGAGCTGAAATGCATGAATACCCTATTATAGGTATATTTCATTATGCATACAACTTATAGAATTTTCAAGCTTAACGTTTACGTATACATATAAGCTGAATTGATAAATGCCTATGTCTTTAAATTGGTACATTTTAACTATGCATATATCTTAAGGAACTTTGAGCTTAAACATTCACGTATGCATATGAGCTGAATTGTCAAAAATACCTATTTATTGCGAGCGATAAAAAGTGAAAAACGTACATTCTAATGCATTTTTAAAGAACAGTAATTCTTTAGTTTGCATCTGATCTGAAAATAGATAAATACGTTCACGCTTATTTAATTGGGAGAGAACATACATGTTTAAACGTGCATGCATGGAGGGGGAGTATCACTCCATATTTATGAGGGGAGAGTACGTTTTTAGGGGGAGTACATCTTAGGTGCACGATTTGAGGGGGAGAAACTTACTGTAACCCATATACATATACCTATATATATACCTATATCTATTACTATTACGATACTGCTTATCTACTACTATTACGATAATATATATATAAAAAAAAAGGGGGGGAAAGAAAAGCAAAAAAAAAAAAAAAAGGGGAAAGAAAAAAAAAAAAAAAAAAAACCTCTCAGACGCTTCCACCTCTCATGATGGACTTCACTTGAAAACCCGACCCTCAAGAGTTCGAGAATTACAAAAGGGTGACATCCATACACAAACACGAAGATGATCTCAACCGCCCTGCTCTGACTTGCTGATAGCAGCACTCACCAAACTTGACGGACGCACGGATTATAAGTTCCCATGGTTCAGTCAGACCAAACTGAACTTAGCCCCGGAACGTAGCCGAGTGTTAGTGAAGATTTCAAGTCCATTAGCCACATTCCCATTTGGCAATTCTTGACAAGACCAAAGAGCGGAAGATACAAAATTCCCTTAGCTCGCAAATTACTCGGACCATCCCATATAGGTGCAGGAGTTGATTTCTATCAGCTCCCGGGTAGAAGTCGCCTCATTTGGTCCAATGGCGCATGCACAACCGAGCCTTACCCACTCATCGATCTCCTAAAAGACCGATGTTTCATCAAATCACGGGGAGCCACGCATGCTATCACCGCTTCACTTGGAAGCGGGAGATATTGAATTAAGTGGTAGTTAGCCCCACACCACTGAACTTCCTTGAACACATCGAGTCTAGGTGTCCTCACTACTTAAATGTTTTATAATTTTTAGGACACATACACTTTTTCTTATCTGGACTTTGTGACCAGATCAGAACTTCCATAGACACATCCTCTTAGATGTGATTCCATGATTGGAAGGAAGTCCTACCGTTGCAACATCAAAACAACAACGGCATCAGGCCATCGTCTGCGAGCCACGCTCCTTGATCGATGCTAACGGAACGCCTATGTGGCTCCGGTTCTAAGCCCTGTGCTTACAGGCCGCGTCTCAGAGTTTAACTCTGAACTCGTGTCGATGGATTGCCTTAGTGGCTCCGTCTGGTTATTACCCACACCGACCTGCCGTTTGTTTATTCCTTCGACTCCTATACAAACATGACGATCTCGTTAACACGAATCGCCATGAGGGGGAGAAGGGGATACGTATAAACAAACAAGTCGGACCACCCACCATTTCCGCCGCGCGTACCACTATGAAGCCGGGCTCTCCTGCACTCACACGTCAATTTAGAAGGAGCCTTGCACATTTTATAACACGTCCCACGCTCACCTTCAATATTCCGCCGCGCTTTCCACGATGAAGCCGAACTCCTCTGGAACCTACAATGTCACATTCGAAAGGAGCTTTGGCACATACGTATAAACAAACAAGTCGGACCACCCACCATTTCCGCCGCGCGTACCACTATGAAGCCGGGCTCTCCTGCACTCACACGTCAATTTAGAAGGAGCCTTGCACATTTTATAACACGTCCCACGCTCACCTTCAATATTCCGTCGCGCTTTCCACGATGAAGCCGAACTCCTCTGGAACCTACAATGTCACATTCGAAAGGAGCTTTGGCACATGTTAAAAGACACCCCACACATATCTTCTTCTGGAGCCAGACAAGCTTCCTCGAGGCCGAACCAGACAACTTCCTTTGACGAAGACGAATCTGGCGCCGAGAAGAAGACTGGAGAAGATTTGACGACTTCAAAATACGGAAAAAGACACGGACAAGATGCAAACAGAATTTCAAAGATCTGCGACATCATCAAGAAACGAATATCGGGGCGTGGATCACAGCATACATCCGATCTACAAAGTATAGCGTCAAGACAAGAGAGTTCTAGCTGAAAGTGCATTCAAATCCTCCACAAGAAGAGGAGACAGCCTTTGCAGGGGGAGCAAGGGGAGATTGTTAGGACTCAAGAGATTCTCCATGTACCCAACAAAGATAACCCGCGTTGAATTGAAGATTGAACACTAAGGGGGAGATTGTTAGGAATATTTTATAGTGTTCAATTTCAATGTGTTTATCTTAGTTGGTTTGTATTTAATTAACTTTGGGCTAGTTTGTAATATTCTAGTTCTTAGTTACTAGGGGTACAATATACCAACTAATGTGGTATATACACCCCAAACCCTAATTCATTAGGGTGTGTGTTTTTGGTGTAGTATGTGTGAGTGCGTGTGTGTTGAATAGTAAGAAAATTATTTTGACAGCCTTCACCTTCGTTCACAAACACACCCCACGTCTAAGCTTCAAATCTTTCATCATTAGCGTGGTAAATCGTCCTAAATCAGTGTTGTTGGATCAAATAGGGACCAACACTATTCTTTCCTGAGACTTAGATAATTCCTTTTCTACTTCCTTTACACTTTTCTGCTCACGTTTCATGTTAGTGTATGCTAGTTGATACGATTCTAACATGGTCAATAACGTGGAAGGAGAGACTACCTCCTGTGACGGTTCGGATGCTTGGTAATCGTCCGTTTGATTTGAGATTTGGCGTCTGAGTTTTCGTCTAGGCGGGCCATGAGGACTAGATTCTCCTCTTCAGAGCTTGACGTGTCTTCGAGCCAGTGGTCTTGTTCAGCCATCAGAGCTACTCCAACCTCTTTCTGCTTTGTGAGTTGAAGTTTCTTAGAGTAGTAATTTGCATCTTTCTTCTTTTGGAAGAGTGCAGTCCCTGGTACAGTGACCTGATTTGCCGCAGTTAAAGCACTTGTTCAGCTCTTTGGCGTTCTTGACTTCGGAGTCTCAGGCGCATGTTCTTTGTTCTTTGAGCTTGAAGTTCGAAGTCGGTTGGCTGATGATGAGAATTTCTTTTTAAAGTATTGCGTGCTCATTATTTTTCCAATTAAAGCCAACTGTTTTCCAAGCGCTTTGATGTGTGGCTCAACGTCAGAGTTCAAATCGCCTTCTGACTCTGTAGGGGTAGGAGGCTTTCTTCTCTTTTCGTGACTTTGTGCTCCGCTTCTCTGAGACTAGGGCAACTGTGTCTTCGATCTGCTTGCCCTTCTGCTCCTTCTGAATCTAGCTTATATCTTCCTCGTGTTGTGCGAGATTGTCAAACATGGCGTGAATACCCAACTCCTCATGATCTTTGTTCTGTCTTATTTGAGTGGATATCTTCTTCCATTCTGAGGGTAGAGAGGATAGAAATCTGATGTTCGTCTCCATGTTCGTCTTCGTATTTCTATTTTCCTCATCTCGTTGAGAAATGTGAGATATCTCTGATACAGATCATGTAAACTCTCCTCTGGTTTTGCTTGGAAGGAGTCGTAAGCCGTGAGAATGTTTGTCTTCTTGGCCTTGATGCCCACTTCCGTTCTTTGCATCATTGGATACAGTTCATCCCACATTCCTTTATCCGTTGGAAGGCTGTCTACTTGTCTATAGATGTCATTTTGAATGCCTTGTATGAGTGTGTTCTTGGCTGATCGAGCGGATCGAGTAATAAAATAAAACGAACACTAAAGAAATATCATAAGCTCAACAGGCAAGTGTACCTATCGAAATAGCATAGACGTAGCAAGTATTCGAGTATCGAATCCCAAGAGAACTATGTACCTTAGAAAACCGTCGTTTAAATATTCTAGTAAATATTTTTGATTGTTGAAACTGTAAATAACAATACTTAGAAAATACAACTTACTAAAATGGTGCGGAGAGGAAACCCTTATGGAAACAAACGTATTTGAGTCTTCGAATCCCCCTAGCTCAACCAAAACAAATATCAAGTGTATGTAAGCAACGATATCATTAGACCGTGGAGATTCCTACTACATGCATGCGGGTTATATAGCTGACGAAACTGCGCCTTACCATTTAATAATTGCAAACAACTAATCAACGAATTAAATAGCTGGGCAAGCTTCCCAACTACTTAACCGAAGATCGCATTAACAACACGGTGAATCCCACTATTAGATTTGACTCTAATCCGGCGGGGTAGTTCAACCTATCTCTAGCGATGAGTTTATTCCGCTCGTTTACGAGTGGTCTAATCGTTCGCCCTCTCTCGAGCGTAGCGTACGATTTCCCAACTACGTTAACTTAATCACATGGACATGATCGAGCTAACTAGCTAATTCCAATCACATAGACATAATCAAAATCATATGCTTCATAAACGAGTCATAATAATAGCAAAACATCAAATACACTTAAACATATGATCGATCGCACTAGTGTTCATCTCATCTCAAACAAAATATTTAGCTACTCATTATCATCACAACAAAGCACGTAATTAACATCGAATACATCATAAATGCTTCCCTGAATTCGACTTCGAAATTAATCCCCGTTCTTCGCTGAGTAGTTCTGCCGAGCACGTGGTGAGCGTACTAAATATATGGATGGAAGGTGTTCTTGGGTTTTAATGAGGCAACGTGTTTGTACGTATATGAGCTTAATTATGTACCTTTTTACCTCACGTTCCTCTCCTCCTCACCTCTTCACGTTCTTCCCTTTAAATAGAGATTCATCAACATCTCTCTTTGCTCCAAGTCGTTATTGCAGACCCCCAAAATATGGATTTCTTGTCTGTTTGAAAGAATCATCACCTGAAAACATGGAGCTACTTCTCCTCCTTTTTACCTAATTCATGTTTCAAGGATTGATGTTCCATATTTTCTTTTTTTCTCCTTAATCCCTTGCAAAATGTCTCGTTTGTGTCTTTCTTTATGTTCTTGACTTTAAAACATGTTCACACACGCGTTCACATTCTCTTCTAAAAAGCTTCACGGTCGTGACAACATTGGCACCGAAGAAAATAAGTTTCTGCCTGCACTCACGGCCTCTAGCACCTCCTTTCACGGCCATGAATGGTCCTTCACGGCTTGGTTGGTTCGCCTTCACGGCCGTGACACAATCGGGCAAGAAAATGGCTCTCTGGTGCTCGTCACGGCCTCGTACAAATCCTTCACGGCCGTGACGATTTCCTGCAAAATATCAGCACTTTCAAAAATTCATATCTCTCAATCAAGATTAACAAGTCCTCTATCTATGGTTAAAATTTCAGGTCCATCGGACATGGTTTACCTTGTGATCATTGAGAAATACTAAACTATCGCAAAACTACCGCAAAACGTTTGATTTTGTTGTTAAACCATATTATAGTGCAGAAATAATCAAAATGTTTTCACTTATCATGCAAACGACTTAAATATAACAAATATAAAAGTAAGAAAATACGTTTATCATTGGCTATCATATCAGCCTTAGCTCGGGTCATTTCCTCAGCCGTGTATCCCCTAGGCTCTTTCAGTTGTCTAGTAGCGGGAATAGGAGGATTGGCTGTGTTGTCGCCAGGTACGTTGACCAAGAACTGAGCTGGACCTTCCTCAAGTGACTGAAGACGATCATCTGCCTGATCTTTGAGCTCAATGAAATTAAGGAAGCGGCTTCACCAGACAGTGTATTTGCCGCGAGATTGGCGGACGGTTGTCGTTTCCAAGTGAGTAAGCATCCATTGATTATTCGTAGAGTTTATGAAGGATCTTCGTTTGTTGTTTTGATGGATGAATTTCGGTGTAATGTGCTTCACAAATAGCAGATTCGTTAGTAGCGTTTGATTCGAAAGTAATCGAGAATTATTTTTGATTCAATCTTTAAAGTTTGATCAAAAATACTTTCTTCGAAATAAAATGTGTTATTGTTTTCGCGCGATAAGTATAGTTGGCGAAAACTTTATCGAGCGAGAAAAATTTGCTTCAAATCATTCGGTCGAGAAACTTTTCCAGTGCGTGAATTTATTTCGATCGTTAAGAAACAATACTGTTAGTAAGTTCTCGCCGAGTCAAAATAAATTGATTGACCGAAAAAGTTTTATGAGCGCAAATGATTTTTCGCTTGGTCAAACTTGAAAGTCTGACTGAGAAAGTTTTTCGATGGAAATTTTTTTACGCGCGCAAAATCTATTATAAATCTCACGAAAAAAATTTCTCGCTAAAATAACGCTCGTGAAATTTTTTCGCATAAATCGCTCTTAGCAGCAGCGACTTTTCTTCCTAATTCGTACTCTATTTGAGCAACATTTCTCGCACAAAGATTTTCGGTCGAGAAATTAATTTCGATCGAAGACTTAGCAAGAAAAATTGGAGTTCCACAGTTAAATCAAAGAATACGATTTTAACACGGATTCAAGCAAAAACAGCAAATTAGCCAGTAAAATTACAGGTTATTGCTCGAATCTATATGCTAAACATGCGCGAACATACAATTAAACATGTTATGAAGAAAAATATAGCAAATTTAAGCAGAATCAGCATGAGTTCGTCATGTTCAATTGCAAACAGTAACTAAAGCAGAATCGAAATCTGCTCAAATTCAGTGTTTTAATTTGACACCGATCGAATTGCAAATGATTCTTAACACTATTGCGAGCACATAGACATCAAAATTATTTCGAATAAGCACAGAATTGATCCATTAGATCGAAATCTCAGTTTCTCACCAAAAAGTTCTTCGAGTGATCGAGAAACTTTTCAGAATTTAATTTCGATCTAAATCTAACAATTCAGCTTCAAAGAGATACGAATCTACTCTGATACCAATTGTTAGGTCCTCAATTATCAACTCTATCAATCCTAGGCTTCAATCCTAAGCAATTCGACTAGAATGAGTATTAAGATTCGATCGAAAAACTCCGTTGAAGAACAGTAGATAGAATTTCGATTAGTGAGAGAAGATACTTGCTGTTTCTCTCTCTAAAAATTGGATTGGCAGCCTTTCTTTTCAATTGACTAATTTTCTCTCTTAAGCACAATGTGTGTACAAATATTTATACCTAACGTACTTGGTATAAATACAATAAGTCCTAATCTAAGGACAACTACAAATGAAGCCCCTAATTACAAGAACAGCTAATAAAATCTAAGCACAATTACAAATGGTATTCTACAGGGTTTGAGCTATCTCTATCTTTTGTATCCTACACACAAAGAGGAAGAACTCTTCTTGATTATCTTATTTGCTCTTGTTCTTCTCTCCTGTATATCTCATGAATGTGTTCTTTTTGGCTCTAGGATCCATTGATCGGGTTGACCGCAGTTGACCAGTTCGATTTTTTCGCCCTGAGCTCATATTTAATATCCGTTTTTCGAACCGAGCTCATTCACACTTAACTAAATATGTTAGTAACATAATAATAAGTTTTGTGTTCATCAAAACAAGATTGCTAGATATTATAATCCAACAATAATAATTACGTTAATTTTGTATAATGGGGAACTGTGGGGTGATTGATGAGATTGTAGGCACCGCCGGCGTGATTTTAAAATATTATTATTAAAATAATGCGATGTAATGTATAAATTTGCTGCGATTTGTTGGACCATGCGCTTTGCCTGTTTTAATATTTTGATCTTTTGGTTGGTTTATTCATTTTGATATTTTATAAACTTCTGATGGAATCTCGATCTACTTGTTCAATTCGAACAACGCACGTATTGTTATAAATCAATAGTATGGATGCCCATACCAACATTTGTTAATGCCCATATCAACATTATTTTGTTAGATCCAATTTTGCCTATAAATAGGCATTGGACTCATTTTAAAATGGAGGGTGAAAAATTTTGTTAAAAGCTTCAGCCACGTTATTGCTTCCCCTCCTCTATTATCCCATCCATCATACCATAAAGCTATATATATATATATATTACTAATTAGTTATAAAGCTATATATTTTATAACACGTTATCAGCACGAGGCTTTACCGACAACGCCGATCTCCGCCGATGACGCTAATTTCTGCCGAAGATTTACGGGCATAATTAAGGTATAATTATTTTATTTAATCAATATTATACAAATTTAAAATATATATACAATATACAACAAAATGCTATAGTCCGACTGGTTTCGCGGAATACCGTCAAAATCTAAGTGATGGGAGGTCCAGATTTCGAATCCCAGCGGTGGCATATTAATTATATTTTAGCCGACTAGCTTGGTTCGGTTTGTCCGACTAGCTTGGTTCGGTTTGTCCGACTAGCTTGGTTCAATTTATACCGCCTATAATGTGATGGTTTGTACCACCTGATATGTGCCGGTTTATACCGCCTATTATGTGCCGGTTTGTAACTCCCGCCAGTAAGTACGTCTAATTATATATTCAAAATAATTGGCTATACCGACTATGTTTTTCGAATATTACTTTTATTAAGATTAGTTATGCATGTAATATTTTGTTATATTATCATTTTTGAAATGTTTTTTTATTTCATAGTAATATGGCGAATTTGGCGAGCCTTGAGTTTGTTGCACTCGATATCACTGGCCGAAATTATCTATTTTGGGCACTAGATGCCGAAATTCATTTGAAAGCAAAAGGTCTAGGTGATACCATCAAACCGACCAATACGACATCCGAGCAGGACAAGGCGAAGGCAATGATTTTTCTTCGCACCACATTCATGAAAGTCTAAATTGAGACTTAACAGTGAAACACCCGAAAGACTTGTGGAAAAATTTGGAAGATCGATATATCGATATAACCACTTAAAAACTGTTATTCTCCCAAATGCAAGGTATGAATGGGTGAATTTACGCTTGCAAGATTTTAAATCGGTAAGCGAGTATAATTCTGATGTTTATCGAATTACTTCTACACTGAAATTATGTTGAGAAACTATTACTGATGCAATTATGTTGGAGAAAACGTTCACAACATTTCATCCATCAAATGTTATTCTACAACAGCAATATAGAGAGAGAAATTTTGAAAAGTACTCAGATCTTATTTCTTGCTTACTATTGGCTGAGCAAAACAATGAGTTGCTGATGAAAAATCATGAATCCCGACCGACTGGTGCTGCTGCACTCCCTGAAGCGAACGCAGTCAATGCTAATAATGATAATAGTCGAGGTAATGGCCGTGGACGTGGTCGTGGGGGACATCTCGGTCGTGGACGTGGCCGTGGTCGTGGTCGTGGCCGAAGTTATCATGGTGGTGGTTATCAATATTTCCGTGGTGGTTATCATAATCGTGGTGGTCATCAAAATCTTTCCCAGAAGAAGAAAGTTTATGACAGTAAAAATGAAAAGAAGCAAACTGAACAAAGGGAATGATGAGAAATGTTATCGATGCGGTGGTCCGGGCCATTGGTCCCTCACTTGCCGTACGCCCCAATACCTTGTTGAGCTGTATCAAGAATCAATAGGCAAAGGAAAGAAAACTGAAACGAACTTTGTTCAGGGTACAATTGCTTCAACTTCTGGTGTTAATGAAGAAGGTGTTAATTTCGATGCCCACGATTTTCTGCTCCTCAATGAAGAAATTTAACTTGTTATCATTTAATAAATTAAATGCTTTATTGTGTGCTTTGGTGTGTGTCTTTTGAAAGTTTGTTATGTTTTCTATGATTTGGATGAATTCCTGTGTTTGCTATGTATCGTTTATTTTCAATAATATTGTCATGTTTGCTATGATTATTATTTGGATGTTATTCCTGTGTTTGCTGTACATAGTATTGTTTTTTCAATAATATGTATTAATGATAATTACATGTTTGTTTATAAAGGATTTTATATGATGGACACGAGCATGTGCAATGGAGAATTATGTCTTGCGCACTGTGCAACGACTAATACAATTCTGAAAAATAAGAACTATTTCGAGCATCTTGATATGAAAGAAATCAGTGTGATTACTATATCGGGTAGCACAAATATAATTGAAGGCTCCGGAAGAGCTAATATATTATTGCCCAGAGGAACAAGGCTGATTATTGAAAATTCTTTATATTCCCCTAAGTCTCAAAGAAATTTATTAAGCTTTAAAGCGATTCGAAATAACGAATATCATGTTGAGACTGCACAAAAGGGAGATATTGAATATTTGCACATTACAAAAATGATTTCGAAGGAAAAAAAGAATCATAGAAATATACCGTCTTTTGACTTGGGCTATACTACACATATCTTAGAACGATTGAATCACACGCTATCCAAAAGTTTAGCAATGACAGTACATTTAATGTTTGGCATGACCGGTGGGGCCATCCCGGTACAATTATGATGCAAAAAATAATTAAAAATTCACGCGGACATTTATTGAGTAACCCGAAGATTCTTCAGTCTAAAGAATTAGCATGTATTGCTTACTCTAAAGGGAAGTTAATTATCCGACCATCCCAAATGAAAGTAAAGACTGAATCTATTGCATTTTTGGAGCGTATACATGGCGATATTTGTGGACTGATACATCCATCATGTGGACCATTTAAATATTTAATGGTATTAATTGATGCATTTAGTAAATAGTCCCATGTATGTTTATTATCTACGAGAAACGTGGCATTTGCGAGATTACTTGCTCAGCTGATTAGATTAAGAATGATTATTCGTTCGCCGGAACCAGAAGTAAAAATTTTGGGGACATGCTGTATTACATGCAGTAGCACTAATCCGCATCAGGCCAAAAAGTTATCATGATATCTCCCCGTTACAAATGGTTTATGGTCAGGAACCAGATATTTCTCATCTAAGAATTTTTGGATGTGTAGTATATGTTCCAATTGCACCTCCACAACGCACAAAGATGGGACCTCAAAGGAGGTTGGGAATATATGTCGGATTTGAATCTCCATCAATTATAAAATATTTAGAACCCTTAACTGGAGATCGATTCACGGCCAGATTTGCCGACTGTCACTTCGACGAAACAAATTTTCCGACATTAGGGGGAGAAAAGAAACAGTTAGAAAGAAATATTAGTTGGAATGAATTATCAGTAAATCATTATGATCCTCGAACAAAAGACTGTGAACTAGAAGTTCAAAAGATAATTCATTTACAAAGTTTAGCGAACCAATTGCCTGACAGTTTAGCTGACCCAAAAAGAGTGACAAAGTCACATATTCCAGCCGTTAATGCTCCTGCTAAAATTGATGTTCCTACAGAACAAACAGACAATTCGATTGAGCTTAAACCACAACTGAAGCGTGGTAGGCCCTCTGGTTCCAAAGATAAAAATCCTCGAAAAAGAAAAGGAGCAAATAATAAGAATGGTCCAATAGAGGAGTTATCGACTAGAGAAGAGTCGATGGGCATAAATGATGATACGAATGAAAGTCAGGTACCTGAACAAATTGAAAATAATGATAATGAAGATATCTCGATCAATTACGCCCAGCATGGAATAAGATGGAACCGAGATAAAGTCAATGTTGACGACAAATTCTCATTTAACGTAGCGCTACATGAAATGAATGAGATTAATGAGAATGAGGATCATGAACCAAGGTCTGTAAAAGAATGCAGACAAAGAAATGATTGGCCACAATGGAAAGATGCAATCGATGCTGAATTAAAATCACTTGAGAGACGAAAAGTTTTCGGACCTATAGTCCGTATACCAGAGAATATAAAGCCGGTTGGATATAAATGGGTTTTCATTAGAAAGAGAAATGAAAAGGGCCAAATTGTGAGATACAAAGCCCGGCTTGTTGCACAAGGTTTTTCGCAAAGACCTGGTATTGATTATGAGGAGACATACTCTCCTGTGGTGGATGCAACAACTTTTCGTTATATAATAAGTCTGGCAATACGTGAAAAACTCGATATGCGTCTAATGGATGTTGTCACTGCCTATTTATATGGCTCACTTGATAGTGACATTTATATGAAGCTTCCCTAGGGATTTAAATTGCCTAAAAATTCAGGACCCCGTGATGAGTACTCAATTAAGCTGAACAAATCGCTATATGGATTAAAGCAATCTGGCGTATGTGGTATAATCGCCTAAGTGAATATTTATTAAAAGAATGATACAAAAATGATCAAATTTGATCTTGTATATTTATGAGAAGACGTAGAAATGATTTTGCCATCATAGCAGTATATGTTGATGCTATCAATATAATTGGAACTGGTGAAGAGTTATCAAAGGCCGTTAATTGTTTGAAAAAGGAGTTTGAAATGAAAGATCTCGGAAAAGCGAAATTTTGTCTCGGCCTGCACATTGAATATTTGATGAATGTAATATTTGTATGTCAAGAAACATATACGAAAAAGGTATTGAAAAGATTTTATATGGATAAAGCTCATCCTTTAGATACTCCGATGATTGTTCGATCTCTAGATGTGAATAAAGATCCGTTCAGACCTCGAGAAAATGATGAAGAATTGCTTGGTCCTGAAGTACCATATCTGAGTGCCATAGGAGCACTAATGTATCTTACGAGTCATACGCGACCTGATATAGCGTTCGCTGTAAACTTATTGGCGAGATATAGTTCGTCACCAACTCGTAGACATTGGAACGGTGTTAAACGAATTTTTCGATACCTAAAAGGAACAACTGATTTGGGATTATTCTATTCAAATGAATCCAGATCACATTTAATCGGATATGCTGATGCTGGTTTTCTATCCGACCCACATAATGCTTGCTCGCAAACGGGTTATCTATTTACATACGGTGGAACTGCTATTTCTTGGCGGTCAGTTAAACAAAGTTTAACCGCCACTTCGTCTAATCATGCGGAAATTTTAGCGACTCACGAATCTAGCAGAGAATGTGTTTGGTTGCGATCGATAATCCAGCATATATGACAAACTTGTGGGTTATTATCGGAAAAATTACCTCCGACGATCTTATATGAAGACAATGCCGCATGTATTGCTCAGTTAAAGGAAGGTTACATCAAAGGCGATAGTTACAAACATATATCGCCTAAATTCTTCTATACGCACGACCTTCAGAAGAGAAATTGACGTACAACAAGTTCGATCAAGTGACAACCTTGCAGATCTATTCACCAAAGCGCTAATTACAATTAGTGGCGGATTTCCGCAACGTAAGCCGCGGAATGCCCGTCTAATTAAAACTTTTTCCTAAAATAATATACATTACGACAAAATGTCGTCCACCTAGTCAGTTAATACAAAGGCCGTAGCCCCAAAATAACAAAATAGCAAAAACCCTAACGCCGCTCCACAGGTCGCATCCATGTACCGCCCCGCCCTCAAAAGTCCGTGGAGCACCGCCACCAGCCGCCTCAGTCTTGACGTCTATCGGCGTCAGACTCAGTACCTACAACACGTAAACACTGAGCAATTTGCCCAGTAGGTGAATAAAGATGCATGTATGCAAGTGTGCACTCAACCCAGTCCCAATACCTCACAACATGATATAATGCACACTCTTCTTTTCTCACATTCCTATTTCACACAACATAGGGCCCTAGGTTAGGCTCGACACCCTCGCGTGCAAAAGACTACTGGGAGGCCACCCCCAAGTCTCGCGGTAGCCCACCCTGGTAGTGCACTGGACGATCACGCCAATGGCCTCCTACCGGGTCGCTCCGCACCAACAGTATACGCTGATAGTGCACTGGACGATCACGCTAATGGCCTCCTATCAGGTCACATCAATATCTCATCCGGCGGTATGCACCTCGGGACGGTCACGCCCGAGTAGACAGATCGATCACGCCTGTCTCCGCCAGGTGCCCAGTGAGCCCAACCTCGACTCCTCTAAGAGTCACCAATCACAAGCATCTCTTTCTACCCCGTACGTCAATATCTCATATTATTACCGTCACACTACGGTACAACCATCTCTCGCCCTAACGTGATATGCACGTGACATGCATATGTATGAAATTTCATATAAACATGATTTATATAAATCGTACGTAAAATAGGTAAAGCACATAAGTCACGTAAGTCACGTAAATCATCGAATCACATGGAAACACATAAATTCACATTTGTGTTTACGCATTGTAGATGGATGATCCACCTACCTGTCCTCCTGCTAGCGTCAAATAAAAAGTTCGGTGTAGTCCCTATATATCGATCATCTGAATATAATAAATATTTTCATATTAATAAATTTACTAAGTCATATGAATTTCGAAAATACTAAAATTATCAAAACCCTAAAATTTATGAAAACCTAAAAATAATGAAATCCCTAAAAATAAATAAACCCTAAAATAATGAAAACCCTAAAATTCTTACAAATGCTAAAATTATTAATTATCGAAAACTATTGTATTTCGGAATCTTTGTATGATATAATTATCACATCTCGAAATCTTCCTATAACAATGTCAAAACTTAGGAATATATATATTAAATAGATATCGAGAACTTAAATGTCGAAATCTTTACTAACATGGTAATGTCGAGATCTTTGGTTGAAAAGCCAATGTCGAGATTATTAATCAATGTCGAGTTCTTTCATGAGTTTATCGAGATCTTTAATAATCTTGCCGAGATCCTTTGTTGGGAATAAATGTCGAGCTCATCAAATAATATCGAGTCTTATAAATGTCGAGACATTCTTATATATATATATATACCTCGAAATCTATCAGCTTTACCTTTCGAAATCTTCCTTATATATACATATATATATATATATGTCGAATATAAGATACATCTCGAGAAAGCAATGTCGAGTTCTTTACTAATATCAACACTTCTCGAATTCTTTCTGTTATAAAGATCACCAACTACTCTGCCGTCGTAATCTCCCTAAACAATATTTCGAGATCTTTTGTTAAGAAGTAAATGTCGAAACTATATTGTGTATGTGTATATCGAAATCTTCCTATACCTCTCGAGATGTTTTGTCGAAATATTTTTATATCATATCGAAATCCTTTATAGGTCACGAAAACATCACCTAACTCCTTAGTATAATAATCAAGAAATCTAGCCCCAACAGTCACGAACTTTCTATCACTCACCAATCAAAATGCAAATACTCGAGACTTTCTTACAATGAATATCTCGAGAACTTTTCATAATAAGAATGGCTGAAATTTTATTAAATGTTGAGAAGTTTCTTGAGTATGTTCATGTCAAAAACCTTAATTAATACCAAACTCCTGCTACTAAGGTCGAAACTTCATGTTTCATCAATAATGAAAACTAAATAAAACTAAGTTATGAATCTGATATTTTTCCCCACGAGTATTTCATCTATTGAAAATCATTAACAATCTTACCACCCAAGTCCAAATGATCACAACTGTAGTTCGAAGAGTTAGGGTTTCCTAAAGTCATATACTTCGAAATTTTCAATGATTAATTCTAAAATCATATAGAGATATACATGTATATTGAAAGCACCAAAGTATATTAAGTACGGGCAGTTTGTATACCTTACTTTGAAAACAAAGTTTTTGAATTTGTATGCCTTCCTCTCGTCCTTACTCCTTTCGTTGCTTGTTCTTATTTAGGGTGAAATGACTTCTCACCTCATGATTTTTGTTATATGTTGGATAAGTGTTAAGGGTTTCGAAAATGGTGCTGATGGGACAAGAAGGTGGAGAAATTTACTTTACGCCTAAGCAACGTTATTAATTTATCATGCTTAGAAAATTTGGGCCTTACTCAAAGTTACATGAATTAAGTACAGCCCAATTCTTATTCATACTAATACTATTATTCTTGGTTAACTCTTTGATTAAATTTCGAAATTAATTTGAAACACACTTTGGTAGAATTGCATGTTTAATTATTAAAACTCCTAATTCATAGAATTGTATGGTTAATTGCATCAAAATCCCCGTATTACATTTACGGGTGTTACAGCTACCTCCAAGATTGTTCGAAAAACTTGTAGATCTAATTGGACTCCGGAGGCTCAAAGATCTTGAGTAATGTTTACATCAGGGGGAGACAATATATGTTGCACTCTTTTTCCCTTCATTAGGTTTTTATCCCACTGGGTTTTTCCTAGTAAGGTTTTTAACGAGGCAACTAATATTTATTATTTCAATGGGCATCCAAGGGGAAGTGTTATAAATGAATAGTATGGATGCCCATACCAACATTTGTTAATGCCCAGACCAACATTATTTTGTTAGATCTAATTTTGCCTATAAATAGGCATTGGACTCATTTGTAATGGAGGTGAAAAATTTTGTTAAAAGCTTCAGCCACGTTATTGCTTCATCTCCTCTATTATCCCATCTATCATACCATAATATATATATATATATATATATATATATATATTACTAATTAGTTGTACCAAACGTAACCATCATCTAATTTTACGTCCAAGTTACTGTACTGAGGTTGCAAAGTAGGAAAGAATATTTATATTACTCATTAATAGCAGCAATTGTCTCCCACGCGCTCTTTTTGTACAATTAATTATTGTTATTATTATTATTACGGCAAATTTCTTCCCATCTCGATTCTCGTGTATAAATCCCAATGGCTTCTTCCTTCGTCAACCTTCGTCCTCCCACACCGACCGACTTATTAGCCTTTCTGCAGAGCATCTCCAACGTACCCTTATACTTGGCGTTGGACGCCATTAATGGCGTGAAAATCCCTCCAACAGAACGCAAAACGCCACGCTATTACCAGCGATATCTACAGAAGCCCGCTAGATTTAGCGTGTCACTGTTCACCCGCCAAACATTTCTATTGTTTTCTCTGTTTCTTTTGGCTTTATTATTTCATATTTGTTATATATTTCGATTTCTTTGGTAGAGTAAATTCAAGGGTCTGATTGAAGAGAAAACGAGTATATTGTTTACAGCAGATCAGTTGAAGACGACGATGGTGGTGAGATAGAAAATTTGGGGAAAGTTGCTTAATTACACCCATAAATTTAATGAAAATTGCAAATATTGCCATCAATAATATAGGCTTTTTAATTAAATTAGGGTAAATTTAACCCAAATTAGACAAAATAGGGCCAATTTGACAAAATTTACTAAAATCGGGTTAAACACGGGTAATAAACGCGTCGTCGCGCCTATTGGACGCGACGGCTGACGTGGCACAGCAAGGGCCCGTACGGGGCCCGCGTGTGGCCCGCGTGGGCCATCGTCGCGCTTAATGGACGCGACGTCGCGCCTATTGGACGCGACGTCAACCCATACCCACTAAAACCCCACTGAAAACCCACTAAGCCCACTCACGTTATTGGGCCACTAACAGTCGCGGCTAATAGACGCGTCGTCGCGTCCATTAAGTGCGACGTCGCGTCCAATGCTGGCGACGACGCTGCCTATTTAAACACCTCAATTTAACTATTATCATTTCATAAATTTCATACATATTATCCAATATGGTGTCTAGAAAAATTCAAGTAGTTGTTTATTATGGCGGTGAAATCATACACGAATCAAACACCATACAGTATAGTCTTCAACCCATTGGTTATCGACGAATTCGTCGCGATACCAATTTCGATCAATTTCTTAGTATGCTGTACGACATGACTTCCGTCGACAACAATGCTTTCTTTTTAATCGTTCGAGTGAAGAACGAACACTATCAACACTCACGACTGTATCATAATCTCCTATTAGTGTCTAGTGATGCCGACCTCGCATACTTCTTGGATCCCGACAACGAGCTCGATTACATTGAGGTCTTTGTCGAGACTACTGAGATCGTTCAATACACTAATCCCGCGCCGATGGATTCGTTTCCTGACATCACTTCAGTTACTGAAGGATTGACGAATATTTCGTTTGCCCCTCAAGAAGATATACCTTCGAGTAGCCAATGGGTTCCTACTAGTTCGACGGTGGCGCAACCTGAGATCGTTCATGACGGCGTCCGAGATAGTGACGTCAGTGACTCCGAAGCTGACGACGAGGGTGGGGCACTAGACGAATTGCCAGATCCCGCCGTTGCCGATGATGAAAATGACGATGAACCAACGCCAAGTGAGCCAGAAGAGAATAGAGCATTATACCAGTCGGTCCCGTTTAATACCTCTTATCAAATGGCTCCCCCAGAAGTTGACGAAACTGGTGGTGATTTTTACGACACGGACGATCCCGCATTTTACGTAGGTATGACGTTTAATAGCAAAGAACAGTTAAAATGTGCTGTTAACGATTACCATTTGAGGGTTGTTAGACGTGAGTACCACGTGACCGAAAGTAACAGAACCTCTTGGAGCGTGAGATGCAATCACAGCGACGACTGTAACTGGACACTGCGTGCAGTCTTCAAACCGAAAAGTTTTTTTTGGAAGGTGACGAGATACGGAGGACCGCACACATGCTTCACGCACGAGTTGGCCAGCACGCATCGTCGTAGGGTGCCTAATCTCTGGTGCCTGATCGTCGTAGGGTGCCCAGACGAACTGCTCCCAAGACATGCTATCGATCGACTCACGAATCGCACGCAAATTCGAGTGCGTCGACGTCGTATGATCGAAAAGCGCATTCCACCTGAAATCAACGCCCAAATATAAGTATTTAAATATAAAATATTTTAAAAAAAAATAAATACTTTTACGAACAAAATATTAAATATTTTAGTAAAAACTACGTAAAATATATTAAATAAAAAACAGAATATGTATTAAATATATTAAATATTTTAATAAAAAATACCCTACCTCGCAGCATGTGCCGGCATGGGCATTCCATCTTCTACGGCGGGCATCATCCGCACTCGCGGACGGATAATAACAGGCTGCATAGGTAATATACGAATCCATGCCCATACCTACACAAAATTTAAATTAGTATGTATACACATCAAGATAATTCAATTACACAAACTAACGCACCTGAAGCAACCGTAGAGCTCCACCAATGTTCATCTTCTGACGCTGACACGAAGTACATAGCTCTCTGTACAAGAAAGCCAGCACGGCACTGCCCCAACTGTACGTGTGCACGGCGTCTATGTCTTCGAGCAACGGGAGTAAGGTCATGGACGTCGAGCTGCCGCTGGAGTCGGGGAACAAAACTGATCCCATGAGTAATAGCGCATATGCACGTGCCCGCTGATCGACCTCATAACCTGAGCTGTGATCATCGATCTCGTTGGCTTCTAGCCAGTCTGCAAATTTCCTCAGCGACACCTTCGTCCCGGTGTACGCCCCCACAGCAGGTCTGTAACCAGTCAGCTCCTCCAAGTACTCGAGCCACTGATCCTGCGTCCTGTGCTGGATAACACCACTGACCGAGTGACCATCCACGGGGAGTCCCCACAGCACACCGACGTCCTCAAGAGTGACGGTGGCCTCACCCACAGGCAAGTGGAACGTATGCGTCTCCTTCCTCCACCTCTCTACGAGGGCCGTGATCAAGTGTGGATCTAATTTCTGAGATCCACAACTATACACGCCGTAGAAGGACATGGTATCCAACCTCTCCAGAACACGACCGTGCAACCGCACCGGTCGTGAAAGCTTACCCCATACGACACTCTCCAAACCCCTAACGGTCAAAGGTGTGTCGAGGGCACCATCAGCGTTGGATAGTACATCGTTACAACGATGACTATCCTGGAATATCAGAAGTGATCTGTCGATCGGACCGTAATATTCGTACGTATCCATCCTAAATTAGCGTTTCAAAGTCAATATCGCAACAAATAACAATAAACAAACATATAAATTGACTCATGTACTAACAATCGAATCAAATAACCTAGAAACCCTAATTTCAAAATTAGGTTTCGAAATTAGGGAAAATTAACCTAAATCGAGTGAATTAGGTAAAATTAACGTATAATATCAATCTACTAAGCAACCCACAATATGTAAAGCACATATTATACCAAAAACACAAATTTAAACGCAAGAATTCGACGAAATTTAACGAAACATCAAAATCAAGATTTAAACGAATTAGGAGTTTCATACCCAAAAGAAGCTTAATCGATGATGAGGAGGAATGATGGATCTATCACGTGGTCGACGTCGCCGTGAATCGCCGCTGTAAATCGCCGGAATAGGTGGGGAGGAGAAGAAGAGAAATGGGGAAGAAGAAGGCGTCGTCGCGGCTATATTATCCGCGTCGTCGCTGCTATTAAGCGCGACGTCGCGGCTAATAGCCGCGACGAGGGGTCTACTGGGCCTTTTCGGCCCAGACCATTTTTTTTTTCAAAATCAGGCCCGATTTTCAAATTTCGGGCCCGATCTGGCCCGTTCTGGCCCGCGCATGGGTCGTCGCGGTTAATAGGCGCGACGTCGCGGCTATTTGTCGCGTTTCACCCGATTTTAGTAAATTTTGTCAAATTAGCCCTATTTTGTCTAATTTGGGTTAAATTTACCCTAATATAATTAAAAAGCCAATAATATACATTAAATTAGTATAAAATTAGTTAATTCATTTTAGTATTTTTAATTTCAGTAATGATTATTTTTTAAAAAATTTCGTAAAACATATGTAATTCTAAATCATAATAAAATGGATGATAAAATCGATTTCTAAGGAAATATTCTGTATAAATTAAAATATAAGGGAGATGGTTGGAGTTGATGGTACTGTACAAACTCTATATCACACTGTAGCAACTGTATATTTAGAGTTATGGTTGGAGATGACCTTAATTCAAATTAAGTTCCTCGTAATATTAATATATTTATTTATTTCTTGCACTACGCTTGTTCGAATTTGCAACTTGTTCGTTTGCAAAGGAGTTTCCATCAGTTCTTGCACAATAATAATTCAGGTAATAATTTATTTTTCCTTTTCCGTTAGTTGTAGTAAGGCAATTAACTTTGAGCCATAAGAAAGTAAAATAGGATTAGAAGAAATTTATGTATTTATTTTGAAAATTTTTAGGATAGCCCATGCCTAGAAGTGGCTGAATCAAGTCTCTGAAGAAAGTTTTTGGTAATTTTGAGGTTATTGAATTTGATTTTCTTTTCCTTTTTGTTTAAAAAACATATTTAGGCTCTTTTATACTTCCTTGGGGTTTTCTTTCTTTCATTCCATTATTTTCTTGAAATACATATTTTTAGGATATATCAGATCTACCACGTTCCGATCGTAAAGAAGAAAGCATTTTGACTTGTTTTTCCGATCCCCTTAACCTCAATCGAAATTCTTGTTTCTCCTGGCTCTAATTCGGATCTCTCGTACTTGAAGCACCACGCATGCGCTCGTACAGTTGCGTAAGTTTTATCGAATAGTTCGAAGATTGTGCGAACACAATTTCCTTAAAACAAATTCGCTCCCTCACGTATGTGGTAGAGGATTAATGAGCGTATGTCTCTCAGGATACTTCGATTATCTCCGCATTCAATCTGCACTGAATGATACCGACGGCGAACAGAATTTGAAACGTGTATGAGCAGAGTGGCTTGGGTTATAACTGCATGTTTTTAGTGTCGTATTTCTTCTCTGTTCTCAAATGAGAATTATCCTATTAATATAGGAAAACCGAATCATGATGCCGTCAATGTCATTAATTAAAAATTATATCACGTTTTCCAAAGGAGTAATTAAGGAGCAGGTGAACTACTCCTTGATCTATACAGCATCAATCATCAACGACACTCCTTCTAGAAGGATTATATTGGGCCTTAATTAATTTAGGCCTAGCCCATTTAGTCCGAAAATTAATAAACTCGGAGCAAAATGCGAGTTGATCAGGCCCGCGGGATTTTGGTCCATTTCGGTCCGGCATTCGTGTACGCGGGTCGCGCTCGCACACGAGTCCATTGGATTTTCGCCGGATTTGCACACCCCCTCCGTGCGCACGCGAGCATCTTATGTGAAGTATAATATTGGTTATTTCTTTTAAACCAATAATTCACACAACATTTTATAGTGTCAAATCCCACAAACTTTCCAAAGTGGGACAACTACACTTATTATTTTCCCTCTAGTAATTATCATTCACTAGCCCAAATATAGTAAAGCCCATTTTCTTTAATATAACCCAACAATCCCCCACATGAATGAGAATTGTTCCGTCAGAGTTCATGCTCATCACTCTGATCTCTGCATAGAAGATAGTATGTTTTATCATTTAAACTTCTTCCTTGTATGCACGCTTGATTTACTACAGTCCAGTAGAACACGATGTCTTTGAACTGTTCCGCTTTTTGTGTAAACAAACCCACGTACAATATACACAGACCATTTTCCTCTTGTTCAGTTCTCATGGTTTTGCCCGTTACAACCATGGACACGTTCTGATTCTGCGAGGGTTTCTAAAGAACTATGCCTTTCAGTTCTCCTTTGAAGCGGTCCCACTTCTCCCTAACATAGGCGACTTCTCACGTCGCAAGTATTTTCTATCAATACTCTATGATAGTCATTAAAGCATCATAATGCTAGCCTTTTCCATCATCATTGTTTCTTGACAGGAATGAGCGGGGTTTTTTCCCCACGGTGCACTTAAGTCCTAAAATAGGTTGTCCCTTTGAACCTAGATCTTGGGATCTCCAGTCACATAGGTAGGGTTTTCCCTTTTAGTACTTCTATACTTTAGGCTTCAAGCCCATCCCTTTCGTCAATCTTTCAACCGCATCTCTATTTAACCCTTTGGTTAGCGGATCCGCAATGTTATCCTTTGATTTCACGTAATCAATCGAGATAACCCCAGTTGAGAGCAGTTGCCTAACGGTATTATGTCAACGACGTATGTGTCTCGACTTACCATTATACATAGTACTCTGTGCTCGTCCAATAGCCGATTGGCTATCGCAGTGTATGCATATTGGCGGCACAGGTTTTTCCCACTTAGGAATATCCTCCAAGAAATGGCGTAGCCATTCAGCTTCTTCTCCAGATTTATCCAAGGCAATGAACTCGGATTCCATAGTGGATCTTGCTATAACAGTTTGTTTCGAGGATTTCCATGACACAGCAGCCCCAGCTAGTGTAAACACGTAGCCGCTGGTGCTTTTCGAGTCCTTCGTGTCAGATATCCAGTTGGCATCTATGTAGCCTTCTACCACAGCTGGATATCTACCATAGTGTAACCCGTAATCGCTAATATACCGTATGTATCTCAGCACTCTTATGATAGCAGTCCAGTGTTCTGCACTTGGATTGCTTGCATATGAACTCAGCTTGCTTATAGCATATGCAAGATCCGGCCTAGTACAACTCATTAGATACATTAGGCTTCCAATAATTCGTGAGTATTCTACTTGAGAAATACCTTCACCACGATTTTTCGATAAATGAACACTTCGATCTAATGGCGTTCTAGCGACACCAAGATCATCCTTGCTGAACTTTTCCAATATTTTGTCTACGTAATGAGTTTGACTCAGAACAAGACCCTCACTCGTTCGTATGATTTTAACTCCTAAAATCACATCAGCAAGTCCCATGTCTTTCATATCAAATTTTGAATTTAACATATTCTTGGTTGATTTAACTATCTTGTCGTTACTACCGACAATAAGTATGTCGTCAACATACAGACATAAAATGATATAATCATCACCTACTTCTTTCGAGTAGACACATTTGTCGCACTCATTGATTTTGAAGCCACTCGTTATCATTGCATGGTCAAATTTCTCGTGCCACTTATTTGGGGCTTGTTTCAATCCATACAACGAATTAATTAATTTACAGACTTTCTTTCCTGTCCCAGGAGCACGAAACCCCTCAGGTTGCTCCATATATATTTCTTCATCAAGATCACCGTTTAAGAAAGCTGTTTTAACATCCATTTGATGTACTTCTAAATTTCTTAAGGATGCAATCGCAAGTATCATCCTTATAGAGTTTATTCTCGTTACAGGAGAATAAGTATCAAAATAATCCAAGCCTTGACGTTGCTTGTAACCTTTTATTACAAGTCTGGCTTTGTACTTGTCAATCGACCCATTCGATTTCATTTTTCTTTTAAAAATCCATTTGGATTCTAAAGGTTTACACCCTTGTGGGAGATCAACTAGTTCCCAAGTATGATTCTGCAGAATAGAATCGATTTTGCTTTTAATGGCCTCTATCCATAAAAATCCCTCTGTGGAGCTCACTACTTCATCATAAGTCAGTGGTTCCTTCTCGAGCAAATAGATTATGAAATCATCACCAAATGACTTTTCTTTTCTTGCTCGTTTGCTTTGTCTTGGTTCAACGTCTTGAACCGGACTACGGTTTTCGGTACCCACGTCTTGCTCGTTAGTTCGTTTAGACGAACTAGAATCCACGCAGGTTTTATAAGGAAATATATTTTCAAAGAAACACGCATTCCTTTATTCCATTACAGAATTCTTGTTTATATCCGATATTTTCGAATCCTATACAAGAAACCGATATGTCGTACTATTATGCGCATATCCAACAAAAACACAGTCTACCTTTTTGGGACCAATTTTTATTTCTTTAGGCACAGGTATGACTACCTTTGCCAGACACCCACACATCCGCAAATGTTGATAGGACGGAGTCTTTCCTTTCCATAGCTCATATGGAGTTTTATTTTCCTTCTTTCGAAGTACCCTATTTAAAAGGTAATTACTCGATAATATTGCTTCGCCCCACATATTGGGTGGTAAGCCTGAACTAAACAACATCACATTCATCATTTCTTTCAATGTGCGATTTTTACGTTCCGCGACCCCATTTGATTGGGGTGAATATGTTGCGGTCACTTCATGAATAATCCTGTGCTCTGCACTGAAGTTCCCAATCGGCATTTCGTATTCGCCTCCTCGATCACTCCTAAATCGTTTTATTTCCTACCGAGTTGATTTTCAACTTCAGTTTTGTATTGAATAAATTTTTCTAACGCTTCATCTTTGCTTTTGAGCAAATATATATAGCAATATTTCGTGCTATCGTCAACAAACGTTATAAAATATTTATTTTCGCCTCGTAACTGAACGTATTTCAAATCACAAACATCGCTATGAATTAACTCAAGCGATTCAGTGCTTCGTGTTACCGTAGGGAATGACGATCTTGTCAGTTTTGCCTCGACACAAATTTCGCATCTATGTTTTGTATAAATTTCAAATGTAGGTAATAATTCAAAGGAGTTTGCAAAGGAGTTTCCATCAGTTCTTGCACAATAATAATTCAGGTAATAATTTATTTTTCCTTTTCCGTTAGTTGTAGTAAGGCAATTAACTTTGAGCCATAAGAAAGTAAAATAGGATTAGAAGAAATTTATGTATTTATTTTGAAAATTTTTAGGATAGCCCATGCCTAGAAGTGGCTGAATCAAGTCTCTGAAGAAAGTTTTTGGTAATTTTGAGGTTATTGAATTTGATTTTCTTTTCCTTTTTGTTTAAAAAACATATTTAGGCTCTTTTATACTTCCTTGGGGTTTTCTTTCTTTCATTCCATTATTTTCTTGAAATACATATTTTTAGGATATATCAGATCTACCACGTTCCGATCGTAAAGAAGAAAGCATTTTGACTTGTTTTTCCGATCCCCTTAACCTCATCGAAATTCTTGTTTCTCCTGGCTCTAATTCGGATCTCTCGTACTTGAAGCACCACGCATGCGCTCGTACAGTTGCGTAAGTTTTATCGAATAGTTCGAAGATTGTGCGAACACAATTTCCTTAAACAAATTCGCTCCCTCACGTATGTGGTAGAGGATTAATGAGCGTATGTCTCTCAGGATACTTCGATTATCTCCGCATTCAATCTGCACTGAATGATACCGACGGCGAACAGAATTTGAAACGTGTATGAGCAGAGTGGCTTGGGTTATAACTGCATGTTTTTAGTGTCGTATTTCTTCTCTGTTCTCAAATGAGAATTATCCTATTAATATAGGAAAACCGAATCATGATGCCGTCAATGTCATTAATTAAAAATTATATCACGTTTTCCAAAGGAGTAATTAAGGAGCAGGTGAACTACTCCTTGATCTATACAGCATCAATCATCAACGACACTCCTTCTAGAAGGATTATATTGGGCCTTAATTAATTTAGGCCTAGCCCATTTAGTCCGAAAATTAATAAACTCGGAGCAAAATGCGAGTTGATCAGGCCCGCGGGATTTTGGTCCATTTCGGTCCGGCATTCGTGTACGCGAGTCGCGCTCGCACACGAGTCCATTGGATTTTCGCCGGATTTGCACACCCCCTCCGTGCGCACGCGAGCATCTTATGTGAAGTATAATATTGGTTATTTCTTTTAAACCAATAATTCACACAACATTTTATAGTGTCAAATCCCACAAACTTTCCAAAGTGGGACAACTACACTTATTATTTTCCCTCTAGTAATTATCATTCACTAGCCCAAATATAGTAAAGCCCATTTTCTTTAATATAACCCAACAATCCCCCACATGAATGAGAATTGTTCCGTCAGAGTTCATGCTCATCACTCTGATCTCTGCATAGAAGATAGTATGTTTTATCATTTAAACTTCTTCCTTGTATGCACGCTTGATTTACTACAGTCCAGTAGAACACGATGTCTTTGAACTGTTCCGCTTTTTGTGTAAACAAACCCACGTACAATATACACAGACCATTTTCCTCTTGTTCAGTTCTCATGGTTTTGCCCGTTACAACCATGGACACGTTCTGATTCTGCGAGGGTTTCTAAAGAACTATGCCTTTCAGTTCTCCTTTGAAGCGGCCCCACTTCTCCCTAACATAGGCGACTTCTCACGTCGCAAGTATTTTCTATCAATACTCTATGATAGTCATTAAAGCATCATAATGCTAGCCTTTTCCATCATCATTGTTTCTTGACAGGAATGAGCGGGGTTTTTTTCCCCACGGTGCACTTAAGTCCTAAAATAGGTTGTCCCTTTGAACCTAGATCTTGGGATCTCCAGTCACATAGGTAGGGTTTTCCCTTTTAGTACTTCTATACTTTAGGCTTCAAGCCCATCCCTTTCGTCAATCTTTCAACCGCATCTCTATTTAACCCTTGGTTAGCGGATCCGCAATGTTATCCTTTGATTTCACGTAATCAATCGAGATAACCCCAGTTGAGAGCAGTTGCCTAACGGTATTATGTCAACGACGTATGTGTCTCGACTTACCATTATACATAGTACTCTGTGCTCGTCCAATAGCCGATTGGCTATCGCAGTGTATGCATATTGGCGGCACAGGTTTTCCCACTTAGGAATATCCTCCAAGAAATGGCGTAGCCATTCAGCTTCTTCTCCAGATTTATCCAAGGCAATGAACTCGGATTCCATAGTGGATCTTGCTATAACAGTTTGTTTCGAGGATTTCCATGACACAGCAGCCCCAGCTAGTGTAAACACGTAGCCGCTGGTGCTTTTCGAGTCCTTCGTGTCAGATATCCAGTTGGCATCTATGTAGCCTTCTACCACAGCTGGATATCTACCATAGAGTAACCCGTAATCGCTAATATACCGTATGTATCTCAGCACTCTTATGATAGCAGTCCAGTGTTCTGCACTTGGATTGCTTGCATATGAACTCAGCTTGCTTATAGCATATGCAAGATCCGGCCTAGTACAACTCATTAGATACATTAGGCTTCCAATAATTCGTGAGTATTCTACTTGAGAAATACCTTCACCACGATTTTTCGATAAATGAACACTTCGATCTAATGGCGTTCTAGCGACACCAAGATCATCCTTGCTGAACTTTTCCAATATTTTGTCTACGTAATGAGTTTGACTCAGAACAAGACCCTCACTCGTTCGTATGATTTTAACTCCTAAAATCACATCAGCAAGTCCCATGTCTTTCATATCAAATTTTGAATTTAACATATTCTTGGTTGATTTAACTATCTTGTCGTTACTACCGACAATAAGTATGTCGTCAACATACAGACATAAAATGATATAATCATCACCTGCTTCTTTCGAGTAGACACATTTGTCGCACTCATTGATTTTGAAGCCACTCGTTATCATTGCATGGTCAAATTTCTCGTGCCACTTCTTTGGGGCTTGTTTCAATCCATACAACGAATTAATTAATTTACAGACTTTCTTTCCTGTCCCAGGAGCACGAAACCCCTCAGGTTGCTCCATATATATTTCTTCATCAAGATCACCGTTTAAGAAAGCTGTTTTAACATCCATTTGATGTACTTCTAAATTTCTTAAGGATGCAATCGCAAGTATCATCCTTATAGAGTTTATTCTCGTTACAGGAGAATAAGTATCAAAATAATCCAAGCCTTGACGTTGCTTGTAACCTTTTATTACAAGTCTGGCTTTGTACTTGTCAATCGACCCATTCGATTTCATTTTTCTTTTAAAAATCCATTTGGATTCTAAAGGTTTACACCCTTGTGGGAGATCAACTAGTTCCCAAGTATGATTCTGCAGAATAGAATCGATTTTGCTTTTAATGGCCTCTATCCATAAAAATCCCTCTGTGGAGCTCACTACTTCATCATAAGTCAGTGGTTCCTTCTCGAGCAAATAGATTATGAAATCATCACCAAATGACTTTTCTTTTCTTGCTCGTTTGCTTTGTCTTGGTTCAACGTCTTGAACCGGACTACGGTTTTCGGTACCCACGTCTTGCTCGTTAGTTCGTTTAGACGAACTAGAATCCACGCAGGTTTTATAAGGAAATATATTTTCAAAGAAACACGCATTCCTTTATTCCATTACAGAATTCTTGTTTATATCCGATATTTTCGAATCCTATACAAGAAACCGATATGTCGTACTATTATGCGCATATCCAACAAAAACACAGTCTACCTTTTTGGGACCAATTTTTATTTCTTTAGGCACAGGTATGACTACCTTTGCCAGACACCCACACATCCGCAAATGTTGATAGGACGGAGTCTTTCCTTTCCATAGCTCATATGGAGTTTTATTTTCCTTCTTTCGAAGTACCCTATTTAAAAGTAATTACTCGATAATATTGCTTCGCCCCACATATTGGGTGGTAAGCCTGAACTAAACAACATCACATTCATCATTTCTTTCAATGTGCGATTTTTACGTTCCGCGACCCCATTTGATTGGGGTGAATATGTTGCGGTCACTTCATGAATAATCCTGTGCTCTGCACAGAAGTTCCCAATCGGCATTTCGTATTCGCCTCCTCGATCACTCCTAAATCGTTTTATTTCCTACCGAGTTGATTTTCAACTTCAGTTTTGTATTGAATAAATTTTTCTAACGCTTCATCTTTGCTTTTGAGCAAATATATATAGCAATATTTCGTGCTATCGTCAACAAACGTTATAAAATATTTATTTTCGCCTCGTGACTGAACGTATTTCAAATCACAAACATCGCTATGAATTAACTCAAGCGATTCAGTGCTTCGTGTTACCGTAGGGAATGACGATCTTGTCAGTTTTGCCTCGACACAAATTTCGCATCTATGTTTTGTATAAATTTCAAATGTAGGAATATGTTTAAGTTAATTAATCGACGTATCGAATTAAAATTAGCGTGACCTAATCTACCATGCCATAGGTTAGATTCAAGCAAGTAAACCGAAGAAACATTTTTATTCATTTCATTGACCACAGTCATTACATTTAGCTTGAACAAACCATCAGTAGCATACCCTTTCCCTACAAACATACCGGACTTAGACAATATCACTTTGTCCGACTCAAACACAATACGAAACCCGTGCTTGTTTAACAAGGACCCCGACACTAGGTTCTTATGAATTTCCGGTACGTACAACACATCTTTCAGAGTTAGTACTTTTCCGGACGTCATCTTCAACAGAACTTTTCCCTTCCCTTCCCTTCCACGTTAGCCGTAGCCGAGTTGCCCATATAGATTTTCTCTTCTCCAATAGTCTCAAAAGTTGAGAATAGGCTCCGATTTGTGCAAACATGTCTTGTTGCCCCGGTATCGATCCACCACTCCTTTGGATTTGATCCAACCATGTTCACTTCCGACACTACCGCGACAAGGCTCATATCTTCAACATCTTTGGTGATATCTTTTACTGTGTTCGCCTCGTGATTCCTTTTAGGGAAACGGCAGTCCGACGACTTATGGCACAATTTCCCGCAGTTGAAACATTTTCCCTTGAACTTATAGTTCGGCTTTGACACTCCTCCGGTTTCGCCTTGGGTTTAAATGGGCCTTTGCCCTTTTTAGAGCTATGCTCCAACACGTTTAGCTTTGGTTCGGATGAGTTCGTCACTCTCGTCTCCGACCGCTTGTTATCTTCTTCGATTCGAAGTCTGACAATCAAATCCTCCAAAGACATCTCCTTGCGCTTATGCTTGAGATAGTTTTTGAAGTCTTTTCAGCCCGGGGGTAGCTTCTCAATGATAGCCGCGACTTGGAAATATTCGCTCAGAACCATCCGTTCTGCATGGATCTCGTGCAAGATCAATTGGATTTCTTGCACTTGACTTATCACAGTCTTGGAATCGACCATCTTATAATCAAGGAACCGTCCGACGACAAATTTCTTTGTGCCGGCATCCTCAGTTTTATATTTGCGTCCAACTATTCCCACAATTCTTTTGCCGTAGCGACCGCACCATACACGTTGTACAGAGTATCGCTTAGGGTATTCAGAATGTAATTACGACACAGGAAATCAGAGTGCTTCCATGCATCAACAGCGATCACGACCTCAGCTTTCGTCTCGCCGTCGTTCACCTTAGGCTCGACCTCTTTCAGGTATGTTTCTAAGTTCAGCGTGGTGAGGTAGAAGAGCATCTTCTGCTGCCATCTCTTGAACGTGGAGGCTGTCCCCATAAATTTCTTCGGCTTCTCCAGGTGGTTGACTGGTACGGTTGGCTTCATAACCACAGGTATGGCAGTGGGGACAAAAGTAGTAGGAGGAACGTCAACGTTTTCTTCGTTCGCCATAGACTGTTGGTTGTTGAGGAAATCCACGTAGTCTGACATCATTGTGAGTTTGTTTTAAGATTGTTTCTCCTGGCTCTAATTCGGATCTCTCGTACTTGAAGCACCACGCATGCGCTCGTACAGTTGCGTAAGTTTTATCGAATTTCGAAGATTGTGCGAACACAATTTCCTTAAAACAAATTCGCTCCCTCACGTATGTGGTAGAGGATTAATGAGCGTATGTCTCTCAGGATACTTCGATTATCTCGGCATTCAATCTGCACTGAATGATACCGACGGCGAACAGAATTTGAAACGTGTATTAGCAGAGTGGCTTGGGTTATAACTGCATGTTTTTAGTGTCGTATTTCTTCTCTGTTCTCAAATGAGAATTATCCTATTAATATAGGAAAACCGAATCATGATGCCGTCAATGTCATTAATTAAAAATTATATTACGTTTTCCAAAGGAGTAATTAAGGAGCAGGTGAACTACTCCTTGATCTATACAGCATCAATCATCAACGACACTCCTTCTAGAAGGATGAAATTAATTTAGGCCTAGCCCATTTAGTCCGAAAATTAATAAACTCGGAGCAAAATGCGAGTTGATCAAGCCCGCGGGATTTTGGTCCGGCATTCGTGTACGCGGGTCGCGCACGAGTCCATTGGATTTTCGCCGGATTTGCACCCCATGCGTGCGCACGCGAGCATCTTATGTGAAGTATAATATTGGTTATTTCTTTTAAACCAATAAATCACACAACACTTTATAAGGAGTGTCAAATCCCACAAACTTTCCAATGTGGGACAACTACACTTATTATTTTCCCTCTAGTAATTATCATTCACTAGCCCAAATATAGCAAAGCCCATTTGCTTTAATATAACCCAACAATTCTATCACCAGTTCACCACAGGCCAATTGATACTTATTTAATTTACATATTATACACAAAGGTCGTATATTTTTAGTCAATCGTAATTATTTATATAAGAAAAGGTCAAAACAATCCCAGCCCACTCCTCATCTTAATGGCGGGATCTTAAATTGAAACATAAGCTAAGCAATTGCAACACTCTTTTTTTGCTGATATTTTTAATGTTTGTTCCTATATTATATGTTGGAAGATTATTATCAAATATATATACGTATATACAGAGAGATGATGAAGAATCACATTGAGATTCAGCAAAGAGAAGCTATTGGGTCCAAAGCCACGTAGGCTTTCTTTATTCAACTCAATGGTCGATGAAGCACAACCCATGAGATGGCATGTAATTACTCAGTTCTTTCCAAGCCCTATTTGGACTTTTCACCTCATTCTGATTTTTTCTTTTTATTGTTCTAATTTATTAATTTTTTTTTTCTTTTTATTTCCATCAACAGCTACTATCAAGAGGCTTCCGAAGCTAATGCTGGAATTGAGTTGCTGGATATCACGTTACCAAAGGTTTGCGTTTTTTTTTCGCTCCTTGTTTTTATGTTAATTTCTATTTTGGGCCCGTGAATTTTTTCTACTATTGTATAGGGCCGACAAGAAAACTTGTCGCCTCGATACTTTTTCGGGTCACCGCCCGATAGGGTATCTAACCCGCTAATTAAAGACTCGTATTTTCGAGAAGAAAATTTTAGCCCTATTTCTCCGCGAGCAATTACGATTTTAACCTCTGATTCAATGCACAAAAATAATAGCTCTGTTATAAATTTTGTCGGCGGACCGACTGTAAGGATTGAGGGTTTAGACTGTCTAGATAGGGACAGAAGAAATCCAAGTATTCCTACATTGGCTTGATTTTGATTGGAATCAAATATTTTGAAAGAGAGTGAGAGTGAGTCAAAGGCCTTTACAATGATAAATATGATTTAAAAATTAGAAGTGTATATATATCGTGATGTTTGAGGTAGGAATAGAGGGGGCTTTATTTGTAAATTAAGATAAGGTAAGGGGTTAGAGTGAGATTTCGTAATGTGGAGGATCATTTTGTAAATATTACATGCATGGTCAGCAATGAGCACTGAGCAGCGTGTTTTGTACTGGTAGTGATATTGCACATGTAAAATAATATAATATTTTTTCTTTAATAAATAGCCATTTTTTTATATTTATTTATTAGTTACGTACGGTTAAAATCTTGCGTTTAGAATGGTCCATTCTGTGGGAGCGAAGTTTATGAATTAGTCGCACAAAGTTGGCGTATGACTGATTGTCTGATAGTTATAATGATCATTGCAATCAAGATTCGATGCATCTGATTTTTGCGGTGTACGTTGAAATCCAAATAAAAGGTCTAGAATATCTCATTAACAACATAATAAATATGAGTGAGATAAATTATATGTGTATGGAATCAATAAAGAGGTAATTTTTTTAATAATATCCTTTTGAATACTGAATTTAATAATTTTGGAAGCTTGCAATCCGTAGTGATCCATGAAGGTATGTTGCGGCTCATATCATACTCATCTCTTTAGAGTTCTGTTAGTATACCGTAGAAAATTTTTTATCTATGAATATACCAAAAGGCACTATTTCTACAAAATAATAAAATATACATTCCCACAAATTTGCAATGAGATGTATCCAGCTGCTGATGACGTGGCTTTATGGTGGACGAAGATGGTGTTCCTTCAGCCCCTCCTCAAGGTGAGCGTGGGTGGGAGACAAGCTCATCTTGGACAGAAGCTTAACAAAGAGCGGAGCGAACAAGGATTTGGTAAAGATATCAGCAACGTTCATGTTGGAAGGGATGTGGGTAGGAGAAACGAAGCCTTTCTTGAATTGATCACGCACGACGTGGCAATCAATCTCGATATGCTTCGTTCTTTCATGGAAGACCGGGTTAGAAGTGATGTGAAGAGCTGCCTTGTTGTCACAATGTAGTGGAATAGGTGTAGATGCAGTAAGATTGAGAGATGATAAAATGTATGAAATCCATTGTAATTCTTTCACTGTGGATGCCATTGATCTGTACTCTGATTCTGCAGTAGAACAAGATATGGTAGTCTGTTTCTTTGCTTTCCACGAAATAAGGTTGTCGCCAAGAAAAATGCAATAGCCGGTAATTGAGTGTCGTGAAGCCTTACAAGCCCCCCAATCAGCGTCACAATAAGCAATCAGATTTAAGCTTGATGTAC
Source organism: Craterostigma plantagineum (assembly GCA_027422505.1). Taxonomy (NCBI): domain Eukaryota; kingdom Viridiplantae; phylum Streptophyta; class Magnoliopsida; order Lamiales; family Linderniaceae; genus Craterostigma; species Craterostigma plantagineum. The sequence continues at coordinate 8,177,047 of JAPQWV010000015.1, forward strand.
TTAAGTAGAACAAACCAGTAGAACATGTATGCGCCAGATATCGAAGAACATGTTGAGCTGCCTGCCAGTGAGACTCGTGGGGTGAGTGTACAAACTGGCTAAGCTGCTGAACAGCATATGTGATGTCTGGGCGCGTGTAATTGAGATATAATAGTCGGCCAATTAACCTGCGAAATCGTGAAGGATCAGAGAGCAGAGGTGAGGTATCTTGATCGATTGAGGCGAACTGAAAATTCCCAGGCAGTGGTGTGGATACGGCTGAGCAATCTAGCATATGGGCATCACAAAGAATGTCTGTGAGGTATTTCTTCTGAGTGATATGAATCCCCTGATGAGATTGATCAATTTCCATTCCTAAGAAGAATTTTGCCATTCCAAGATCTTTGATGGTGAAAGCTTGGTCAAGAAAGGTCTTAACACGTTGTATGACTGAATCATCATTCCCTGTCATGAGAACATCGTCCACATATACTAACAAGAAGGTCTGAGAGCTCTCAGTAATCATGGTAAAAAGACAGTGGTCATGTGCAGACTGCACAAAACCGAAACCTGTGAGCTTAGAGGTGAATTCTTCGTTCCATTGCCTCGATGCCTGTTTCAAGCCGTACAACGATCGCTTCAGCTTGCAAACTTGCCCTGGCTTAGCTCGGGAATAGCCTGGAGGAGGCCTCATATAGACATCTTCTTCCAAATGCCCATGGAGAAAGGCATTATTGACATCCAATTGGTGTAAAAACCAGCCCATAACTGCAGCAACAACAAATATGATTCTTACTGTGACTACTTTAGCTACTGGTGAAAATACCTCACAGAAATCTTCTCCTTCGATCTGGGTAAATCCTTTTGCGACCAAGCGTGCTTTGTACCTATTTACAGATCCATCGGCATTACATTTAACTCGGTAGACCCATTTGCATCCAACCAACCTTTTGTCCTTTGGCAGTGTGGTCAATTCCCAAGTGTCATTCATTTCTAGCGCCTGAATCTCATCGGCCATAGCATCTAGCCACTTCTGATTTGTTCTCGCCTGGCTATAAGTGGAAGGTTCCTGAAACGTAGACAAATTGGCTACAAAAATCTCATGAGCAGATGGGTTAGATGGTGGCTTGTTAGAAAGGTCTGTGAGTGACATGGGTGATGGTTGAAGACATGCATTTGAGGTAATGAAATCTTTCATCCAAGCAGGCTTGTGTTTGGGTCTGGTACTGATTCTGGAAATTGGTATGGGATTCTGGGGAGAGTTACTCACATAGGAATCATCAGCTATCATGTTTTCAGGTATGATTGTGGGATCATGATAGTTAGAGGAGGGTTCTGTAGTTTGTGACTGAGGTTCGACAGGGTCAATTGTGGGGTTCAGGGTGTCAAATGGGTCTCCAATGGCAACATTGGGCAAGACGATTGTATCATCGGGGCAAGAAAAGGATGGGTACACACCCTCGTGAAAGATGACATCTCGAGAGACAAAGCATTTCCTTTGAACGGGGCAGAAAACTTTATACCCCTTTTGACCTACCGGATATCCCACAAAAATCCCAGCTGTTGATCTAGGATCGAATTTGTCCCTATGAGGCGCATTGTTAACAGCATACACACGACAACCAAATTTTCTAAGATGGGAGTAGGTTAGGGCTTTATGGTTTAGTGACTCAAATGGTGATTTCCAGCGAAGAATTTTAGAAGGCAAACGGTTTATAAGATGGACTGAAGTAAGCACTGCATCACCCCAAAAATATTTAGGAAGTTTAGACTCTATGAGAAGTGATCGGGCTACCTGAAGTATATGTTTATGCTTCCTCTCAACAACTCCGTTTTGTTGAGAAGTATATGGACATGATTTGTGGTGGACAATCCCATTGGACGAGAACAGTTCTTGGCAGCCCGAGCTAAGAAATTCTTGGCCATTGTCCGTCCTAATGATCTTGACAAGGCTTTGGTACTGTGTTTTGACATAGGAAAGGAACTGCTGCAATGTGGTAAGGACTTGAGTCTTATGCTTCATGAGAAAGACCCATGTGAACCTACTAAAATCATCAACAATTGTCAGAAAATAATGACAACCATTATGTGTAGATGTCTTGTAGGGACCCCATATATCAATGTGAAGGAGAGAAAAGGGTGCTGTGCTTTGAATATGACTGTTTGGAAAGGATTTTCGATGCTGCTTTGATAGTGGGCAAACATTGCACTCAGAAAAGATAGTAGCACTGTGAATGTCAACAATTGATTTGGGTAACTGTTTCATAACCAGCAAAGAAGGGTGCCCAAGCCTAGAGTGCCAAACATGGGCTGAAACAATGAAAGCTTTATTCAACATACTATCTAAAACCTTATTTTTGGGGTGCTTGAGAGTGAGCATGTATGAAGCAGATATCTCTCGAGAGTCATCAATGGCCTTTTGGGTGAAAGACTGGTGATCAATGATGTAAAGGCTGTTTATAATTCTTCCCACAGCAATGATCTTCTCATTCTGTAGATCATATAACAGGCAAAAGTCAGCAAAAAAATCAAAACGAATTTTGCTATCATGGGCTAATTTTCTGACTGATAGAAGGTTGTACTTAAAACTGGGAATATGTAGGCAATTAGTGATGGTGAGGGTCTCAGATAGCATGACATTTCCTATATGAGTAACTATGTTGTAGAGATCCGTCGGGTAAGTATACTGGTGTGAGGAATTAACAGGCTTGTAGGTGGTCATTGTGGTGAGTTTTCTGCACATGTGACTCGTAGCGCCAGTGTCCACGAACCAAGAACCATCACCTACAGCATTCAGATTTGAACAATCAGTTTTTGAGAGTATGGAACTACCTGCAAAGTCCTCGAAGTGAGCGAAGTTGACAGAATTGTGAGCATCTGAAGACTGTTGCCCTTTGAACAATCTTGCCATCTCATGCCTCATCATGCTCAACATCATTGATTGCAGGGACTGTGCATCCTTCCCTTCAGGTTGTTGAACATCACTTTGATGATTTTGATCATCTGAAACAGCATTTGCCCTGAAACTTGGACGATCAGCTCCTTTCCTTCCTGGGTACCAGTCTGGAAAAACACGCAGCTTAAAGCAGTCATCCTTCACATGCCCTGCTTTCTTGCAATGGCTGCACATCAAATGACTCTTATCAGTGTTACGCTTGAAACAGTTCTCCTTTAGGTGCCCAGTTTTCTTGCAGTAGTTGCAGACAAGATAATCCTTCTCAGCCCGCCCTAAGGCATTAGCAGTTGCATCTTTTCTGTAATTGAACCCTTTCACCAGCATAGCTGAGTCTTCAGTCGAGGTATTCATATGTATTGTGAGCTCTTTATGTTTCTCTGCCTTAACAATCATCGCATATATTTTGTTCACTGCTGGTAACTTATCAAGAAACAGCAACTAACTCCTTTCAGCCTCATATATTTCGCTCAGTCCCATCAAAAACTGCATAGATCTGTCCTCTGCTTCCCTTTCTTCAATGCTAACTTTCACAGCTCCTTCTGCTTGAATTGGAGACCTCAATTGATCGAGTTGATCCCAGAGGTTCCTGATTTTGTTGTAGTAATCGACAATAGACATATTTCCTTGCTTCATCAGTGATATTTCTCGCTTGATTTCAAAAACCAATGACAGATTCGATACTCCATAGCGCTCCTCGATCTCCTTCCACAATTGCTCGGCGTCATGAATAAACATGAAGCTATTGACGATTTCTTTAGAGATCGAGCTCTTGATCCAGCCAGTGATCATGCTGTTTACTTTCCTCCATTTCCTATACTGCGGCGAGTTGATGTCAGGCTTCTTGTATGTACCGTCGATAAATCGCAGCTTCATCTTCGCTTCGAGAGCCTCGATCATGGCACTCTTCCATATCAGGTAATTGCGTGATGTCAGAGGTGTAGATACAATCATCATCCATGGGTTGTCTGACCCATGGAGTTGAAAATCTTCCTCCAATTCAGCGACATCTACTTGATTTTGGTCAGATCCTCCAACAGATTCCTTCTGCGAACTCATTTGATGATGTTGATGAAATTGAGAAATTGATTGCCGATAGATGACAGATTATTGATTCCTGATAATGATTTCAGCTGATAGATGACAGATTGATGATTTCAGATAGCGATTTCAGCTACGTCTGCTCTGATACCATGTTGACGCAGATGAACAGAATCTCATTTTGGAGGGAAAAATTATTCCATTGTTTCATTCATTTATTACTCTGTTACAGTATGCAGTTTATATATACAAGTGGGAATTAAGTTACAAAAAAACTAATCGAAAACTAATGCTATATTAATCAGAACAAAATGAGATGTATCCAGCTGTTGATGACGTGGCTTTATGGTGGACGAAGATGGTGTTCCTTCAACATGAAAGTGATGGTCCACCATATCGATTTTCTTCGCGAAAGAAGGGGAAAATTTTAATACTTCCAAAATCGGAAATTGGATAGCAAGGAGATAATTATATTACTACTATACTGGCACACCCGATGTGTGTGCAAGACTATATAAGTTTATAACGTTAATATATACTTTAAATTTTAATAGGTGAAATTATAATGTTGGATTTAATTTTATATTATTTTTAAGAATTTAAAAATGATTTTAGAGGATGTAATGAAGATAAATTTAAAATTAGGGGTATAATGGTAATTTGGTGGCTGATATGCCAAATAATTTGGAAGCAGTTACTATAAGTCCCTCTCCCTTAATAAAATAGAAAGATATACTAGTGATGTAGCACAAATGCATATGTTACTATTTAAAAGATAATAAATAAATATTTGAATATATGATTTAAATAATATCATTTTAAATTTTAGTATTTCTAATGACAAATTGTAATCAAGATGAACTTGTGGATATTTTTAATTTTATTCATTGGCAAAATGGTAATTAACATGAAATTGACACACCAAATAGTGGTTACTATACAGTGCTCTCCCTTAATAAAATAGATATAGATAGATAATTTGGTTAGAGGCAGTTGTGTCATTCACGAGATATGTCTGCAAATCAAACAAGTGTGCGATACTAAAATGATATACTCATTTTCGAGAATAAACAAAATTCGGCAAATCTAAACAAATACCATAGTGTGTCCTGATTGATCTTAGGCTTGAGGGTGAGTATAAATTGCCCTTGGTCTGTCAATTTCACAAACAAATTAATAATTAAATTTAAAAAATTACTCACTATCTTTTTAATTACTATTTTTAGTTAATTCATATACCTTCAATTGTATAATTTAGATATATATAATTAAATATAAATTATAATTTCAATTAACTATTTAAATTTAATAAATTTACTATTATATTTATACATAATAGCACACGCATGTGAGTTGCAGTAATACTAATATGATTGATTGATATCCACGTTTGAAGTCATTTGCATACAAGTATTATACATATTAGTCTAGGTTTTAAGAATGCTGATAGCAAAATACTTTTTATAATATAACTTGTTACCACACCGAGTTCGAAAACTAAAGCACTGCCTCGCCCATCATCTTCATCATAATCCCCATCATCAACTCGTCAATTTGATATGTCAATTCAATAATTGGTTATTTACAATTTTATACTTAATTGATTAATTTTACTCTTAATTTAATTTACTACAAGTTCCTAAAAAAATATGTTTTATATAACTTAATTAAATAATATAAAATATTCAAAATATAAAATAATTTAATATATTTGCACACACATTGGATATTCGTTGAACTCGCTTCCACAAAATTCTAAGCCATTATCTGTCCGCAACCGCTTGATCTGTTTTTCCTGTCTGCTTTTCAATCAAAGCTTTCCATTGTTTAAACGTTAGGAAAACATCACTTTTCTGTTTAAAAAAATAAACCCAGACTTTCCTTGAAAAATCATCGATGAAAGTCAACATATACCTCCGGGGATGTCGAAACTCCATCGGAACCTGTAACAGTTGTTCCCTGCAAAACATATAAATTTCCAGACCTGCGAGCTTTCATCACGACAAGGGCACCTCTGGCAATTTTCAAAACTCCACCTTCACCTGAGAACCTGCACCCTTGAGATTCAAGTGTGCCTAAAGAGACAAGATTTCTCTTCATATCTGGAACATGTCTGACTTCTGTGAGCGTTCGGATGATTCCGTCAAACATCTTGATCCTAATTGTGCATTTACCAACAACTTTACACGGAGTATCATTTCCCATTAAGACATATCCACCATCAAAATTTTCATATGTGGAAAACACCCCCGACTCCGACTTATGTGGTAAGAGCAACTCGAATCTAAGATCCACTCATTATCAGACCTAACAATATTTGCAGTTGCTACAAAAATAGTTCCATCGCTCTCATCAGCAGCTAAACTAGCTTCGGCGAGTTTATTAAATTGCTGATTATTTTTCTCATTATGTTTTACTTTAAAACAATCAGCTTTAATGTGACCCTTTTTCTTGCAAAAATTACAGACTTTATCTCTGTACCTGGATTTTGACCTTTCTCTAGATCTGCTATTTTCAGCGTCTCTACGTTCTGGTCTTCCCCGTGCAAACAGGCCTTCTGTCTGGCTACCACTTGTTGCTCCCGTAATATCCATGTCTATCTGTTCTTTCGATTGTAACGCGGATTTGACACTAGAATATGATATTGTGTCTTTCCGTATATAATTGTGTCACGAAAATGTTTTAAAGACTAGGGAGGAACACAACAATATTATGGCCTGATCTTCGTCCGTCACTTTGACTTCTACGTTCGCCAAATCAATAATGATAGAATCGAATTTATCGAGATGCGAAAGAATAGAAGTACATTCCGTCATTTTCATACTGTATAGCTTCTGCTTTAAATATAGACGGTTCTCCTTAGTTTTCTTCATGTAGATAGCTTTTAGCGCATCCCACATACCCATGGCCGTCGTCTCCGTGGCAACTTCCTGTAAAACCTCGTAAGAGACATTTAATATATAATAGCCGATCTGGCTTTCTTGTCCAATTCATTAAATTGATCGTCCTTCATTTCGGTTGGTTTCTTCTTTGCACCTTCAAGCGCCACCTCGCAACCATCTTGAATGAGTATGGCCTCCATTTTGAGACTCCACATTGCAAAGTTGACGTTTTTGTCGAACTTTTCAATTGACATTTTTGTTATTGTCACGGTGGCTAAAAAATAAATCGGGTTGGCTCTGATACCAATTTGTTAGGATATGCGGAAATCCCCGACAATTATTTTGCCCGAAAAATGACGATAATAAATAAACGAGACGAAAATAAAATTTGGACAGTGACACGAGATTTACGTGGTTCGGTCAGAATGACCTACGTCCACGGCCGGAGGGTAGAACTTCTTTATTATGTGGAGTGATTACAAACCCGTACACTGACGTGATATAAAAGCAGCTACGCAACTAGGAGTAAGCTACAAAGAAAATGGTCTGAGACGAGAGATCTTGCTGTGTGGTGGTTTTTCTTCTTCTGCAAATGAAACTTATTTATAGTTGAGGCAGTGCATCAAGTTTCCATGTGAACTGACGAAAATATACGCATGTGAACTGAAGAAAGATATATGCATCTTTCTTGACTGTTGAATACGGCTGGTAAAAGGAGAAAAAAACCATTTTCTCCTCATTCACTTTTTCTTTGACCAACAAATAAAGTTCGGCGCCTCCCTTGCATTAAGGTCACATCAACAAATCTCCACCTTGACCTTAATTCCGTAAATAACTCCACCTTAATTAGTAACACCTTTATCTCGCTCCGACCTTAGCCCCGGGCTAATTCACCAACTTTAAAACACCAATCAAGTCCAAGCAATGCTTGAACTTGGAAACTGGAAGAGCCTTCGTAAACATATCCGCAGGATTATCATTCGTGTTGATCTTCTTGATAAACACCTTCTTATCTGCAATGATATCACGATTTAAATGATACTTGACATCAATACGTTTAGTCCTTTCGTGATACATATGATCCTTAGTCAAATGAATCGCACTTTGACTATCACAGAAAATAGTAATGACTCCTTGATTCTGGGTTAATTCGCTGAATAACCCTGTTAACCATAATGCTTCCTTAATCGCGTCAGTAATCGCTATGTATTCTGCTTCAGTAGTAGATAATGCCACTACATGCTGTAGAGTAGCTTTCCAGGTGACGGCACAACCTCCAATAGAAAATACATAACCAGTAAGAGATCGTCGTTTATCGAGATCACCTGCGTAGTCTGAATCGACGAAGCCAACGAGAGTATCACTGTTTCTGCCAAACTCCAAACAAAAGCTTAGAGTACCCTTCAAGTATCTGAGAATCCACTTCACTACTTGCCACAGTTCTTTCCCCGGGATAGCCATATACTTGCTAACAACACTAACAGCCTGTGAAATATCAGGACGTGTACATACCATTGCATACATAATACTGCCGACTGCACTTGAGTAAGGAACTCGTGCCATGTACGCTTCTTCCTCATCTGATGATGGTGACGGAGCAGCGCATAGCCTAAAATGCCTAGCAAGAGGAGTGCTGACTGGTTTGGCATCGCTCATGCCAAATCTCTCCAAAACCTTCTTGAGGTAACTTTCCTGGGTCAGGTATAACTTACCAGCTCCTCTATCACGTCTAATCTCCACACCAAGAATCTTCTTAGCTGCTCCCAAATCTTTCGTCTCAAATTCACCATTCAATAAGGCCTTCAACTGGTGAATTTCTGCAAGATTTTTAGCCGCAATGAGCATGTCATCAACATAACAGATAATGAACGAACTGTCATTTAACTTCCGGAAGTAAACACAACTATCATACTTGCTCCTGGAGAAACCATGACCCAACATGAAAGAATCAAACCGTTTATACCATTGTCTTGGAGACTGCTTTAATCCATATAAGGATTTCTTCAACAAACAAACTTGGTCTTCTTTTCCTCCAACTATGAAGCCTTCAGGTTGCTTCATATAGATCTATTCATCTAAATCGCCACGTAAGAATGCCGTCTTGACGTCAAGCTGTTCTAACTCCAAATCATGCATGGCAACGAATGCAAGTAATACACGAATAGAGCTATGTCTAACGACGGGTGAGAATACATCATTAAAATCCACACCTTGTACCTTACTATAGCCTTTCGCGACTAATCGTGCCTTATACATTGCATCGTCAGAACCAGATAAACCTTCTTTCTTCTTGAAGACTTACATTCGACTATTTTTGGCGGAGGCACAAGAATCCAAGTACCATTCTTGTGCAGAGAATCCAAGTACTATTTTTGGCGGAGGCACAAACTTGGTCTTCATTCATCGCTACCAGCCACTTATCAGAATTAACATCGCTTATTCCTCCGAATAGGTAGAAGGTTCTCTGCCTCCACCTGTTTCTTGCGCCACTGATAAAGCGTACGAAACTAAATTCACGTACCGCTGTGGTAGTCGAATCTCCCGTCTCTCCCTATCTCTGGCTATAGAATATTCATACTCGGTGCTTTCATCTTCAACAGGATCTGAATCAGGTTCTGGCTCATCCCCTTGATCTGTTGAACTCGTAGCAGGGTCATCTGAAGGATCTTTGTTGATCTCGAGCTCCACCTTGCTGTGTACACTATCCTTCTTTTCTTGATTAGAAAAATCAGTAGACTCTTTCGAAGGATGTAACATAGAAGACTCGTCAAATGTAACATCTCTGTTAATTGTAAATTTGGGTGACTTGGGATCAGGATTATATAGTCTACATCCTTTCACCCCTGAAGCGTAACCGAGGAAAATACATTTCTTAGCTCTAGGCTCTAACTTTCCCTCGTTTACGTGCATATAAGCTGGGCACCCAAATATTCTTAAGTTGGAGTAATCAGCAGGAGTACCTGACCATACTTCCTCAGGAGTCTTGAAGTTGATTGGTGAACACGGTGAGCGGTTGACAATATAGCATGCTGCAGCAATAGCTTCATCCCAAAAATCATTTGTCAACCCAGCGTTAGAGATCATACATCGAGCTCTCTCTAAAAACGTCCGGTTCATGCGCTCGGCAACACCATTTTGTTGAGGCGTCATTCGAACAGTGTGATGTCGAGCAATACCTTCATTCTTGCAGAATTCGTTGAACTCGCTTCCACAAAATTCTAAGCCATTATCTGTCCGCAACCGCTTGATCTGTTTTCATGTCTGCTTTTCAATCAAAGTTTTCCATTGTTTAAACGTTAGGAAAACATCACTTTTCTGTTTAAGAAAATAAACCCAGACTTTCCTTGAAAAATCATCGATGAAAGTCAACATATATCTCGCACCACCCTTGGACGGAATACGAGAAGGACCCCATACATCAGAATGAATATAATCCAAAGTACCTTTCGTCCTGTGGACAGCTGGCGAATTGAAGCTGACTCGTTTCTGCTTCCCAAAAATACAAAGTTCGCAAAAGTCCATCTTACAGTACTTTGACCGCATAGTAGGCCCCGCTTGCTTAAAATCGTCAAGCCTTTTCTCCCATGTGTCCAAGTCGCATATGCCATAATCTGGTGGTATCAACCTCCGGGGATGTCGAAACTGCATCGGAACCTGTAACAGTTGTTCCCTGCAAAACATATAAATTTCCAGACCTGCAAGCATTCATCACGAAAAGGGCACCTCTGGCAATTTCAAAACTCCACCTTCACCTGAGAACCTGCACCCTTGAGATTCAAGTGTGCCTAAAGAGACAAGATTTCTCTTCATATCTGGAACATGTCTGACTTCTGTGAGCGTTCGGATGATTCCGTCGAACATCTTGATCCTAATTGTGCCTTTACCAACAACTTTACACGGAGTATCATTTCCCATTAAGACATATCCACTATCAAAATTTTCATATGTGGAAAACACTCCCGACTCCGACTTATGTGGTAAGAGCAACTCGAATCTAAGATCCACTCATTATCAGACCTAACAATATTTGCAGTTGCTACAAAAATAGTTCCATCGCTCTCATCAGCAGCTAAACTAGCTTCGGCGGGTTTATTTAATTGCTGATTATTTTTCTCCTTATGTTTTAATTTAAAACAATCAGCTTTAATGTGACCATTTTTCTTGCAAAAATTACAGACTTTATTTCTGTACCTGGATTTTGACATTTCTCTAGATCTGCTATTTTCAGCGTCTCCACGTTCTGGTCTTCCCCGTGCAAACAGGCCTTCTGCCTGGCTACCACTTGTTGCTCCCGTAATATCCCTGTCTAATTGTAACGCGGATTTGACACTAGAATATGATATTGTGTCTTTTCCGTATATAATTGTGTCACGAAAATGTTTTAAAGACTAGGGAGGAACACAACAATATTATGGCCTGATCTTCGTCCGTCACTTTGACTTCTACGTTCGCCAAATCAATAATGATAGAATCGAATTTATCGAGATGCGAAAGAATAGAAGTACCTTCCGTCATTTTCATACTGTATAGCTTCTGCTTTAAATATAGACGGTTCTCCTTAGTTTTCTTCATGTAGATAGCTTTTAGCGCATCCCACATACCCATGGCCGTCGTCTCCGTGGCAACTTCCTGTAAAACCTCGTAAGAGAGATTTAATATATAATAGCCGATCTGGCTTTCTTGTCCAATTCATTAAATTGATCATCCTTCATTTCGGTTGGTTTCTTCTTTGCGCCTTCAAGCGCCACCTCGCAACCGTCTTGAATGAGTATGGCCTCCATTTTGAGACTCCACATTGCAAAGTTGACGTTTCTGTCGAACTTTCCAATTGACATTTTTGTTATTGTCATGGTGGCTAAAAAATAAATCGGGTTGGCTCTGATACCAATTTGTTAGGATATGCGGAAATCCCCGATAATTATTTTGCCCGAAAAATGACGATAATAAATAAACGAGATGAAAATAAAATTTGGACAGTGACACGAGATTTACGTGGTTCGGTCAGAATGACCTACGTCCACGGGCCGGAGGGTAGAACTTTTTTATTATGTGGAGTGATTACAAACACGTACACTGACGTGATATAAAAGCAGCTACGCAACTAGGAGTAAGCTACAAAGAAAATGGTCTGAGACGAGAGATCTTGTTGTGTGGTGGTTTTTCTTCTTCTGCAAATGAAACCTATTTATAGTTGAGGCAGTGCATCAAGTTTCCATGTGAACTGCGAAGATATACGCATGTGAACTGAAGAAAGATATATGCATCTTTCTTGACTGTTGAATACGGCCGGTAAAAGGAGAAAAAAAACCATTTTCTCCTCATTCACTTTTTCTTTGACCAACAAATAAAGTTCGGCGCCTCCCTTGCATTAAGGTCACATTAACATGAAGATTGGGCTAATCTCTAGTATGTTCTTTAGTTGTTTTAGACTTTTATTGTTGTTTTCTTTTGGCTTTTTTTTTCTCCTTTGTTTCTTCGAGTGTGTTGGTTGTTTCTCTTTAGATGATAGTTTTATTCGCTCTGGATATTTGATATTACCAGAGGAATCTCCTGGGCTCTTTGGCCTCTTGTAAACCTATTCTAATTAATGAACTAACATTTCAAAAAAAAAATCATTGATATTGGGCTAACCAAGTGATCACATATCAAACTCATTATGTACGTACATATATTTTCACAATGGTGTTTAGAAGCGTGTGAAATCATCTGTCCTACAAATACAGTCTCATCTATGTTCGAAAATGATCATATCCGTTAAATTTTAAATCATGTGGTTCAAACAATTTTTTTATTGTTAATTTCTTTAATTCTATATTCCACCAAATCAGAAAATTATCGTCATTTCATGTGATTTATATGATAAAAATAAATAAACACATCCAATTTATTTCTTTATTTATGATGATCATTTGATATACATATCGTATATTTCTCGATAATCATAAAAATTATTTTAACAAAGTGGGACATGAAATGGGACAGAGATTTTGGAACATATTATTTCAACTGGTTTAGAAGCTCTAAAGGCGCAGTTGGGCCTAGATTATACAGTGGGCCTTACATAAAACCCTAGTTGCCTTAGATAAATTACTATACCAAGTACTAAAATTAATTTTGAGTTTTGGTGTTTATGCTGCAAAAGTTAAACTTTAGCTAAAAAAAAACACTCAGATTCCCGCTGTTATGATCCGCGCGTACGGTGCACTCTCCTCCTACACGCGTGCCCGACATTCTCAAAAAGCATTTCACTGCACCACTTTTGATTTTCTCGTTTTCCCAGTCTGGATTTATAGTACTTCAAGCAAATCAACACTAGAAAAAAAAAACACGCAGAAGAAAAAATGGCCGAGGGAAAAGGGTCTTCGCTGGTCCATCTCCTCGTCATTGTGTTGAGCTTAATCGCATTTGGATTCGCCATCGCCGCCGAGCAACGCCTCAGCACTGTAAGGATTTCCTTCCCCTTTTATCTTCTTAAACTATGTCTTTACTGTGTGAGATTGGAACTGAGGTCTCGCTAGATTCCCCTGCCTGAATCGACGTCTTTTTCTTTCCTTGTTCTATTCTCTTGCGTTATTCACTTTTGTTCGCTATAATTTTCCTAAGTTTTGCATTTCCGGGAATTGGGGGTCTCTTTTCTTAGTGGGAGTGTTAGGGTGCAGTCAATCTGTTTGACAAATTGTCGCTAGGTATTAGCATCAATTGAGCTGTTCAAGTTCATACATTCTGTCTTACCTTTACACTGACTGAATTAGATGCACTGAGCTATTCATAAATCTGCTGCATTGCATAACACCAATTTGCAGGGCACACTCCGCAAAGACGAAGCAACAAACCAAACGTACTGCGTTTACCATTCAGACAAAGCCACTGGCTATGGAGTTGGAGCTTTCTTGTTCCTCCTATCGAGCGAATCCCTACTAATGGCAGTCACAAAGTGCATGTGCTTCGGCAGGCCATTGTCCCCCGGGGGAAACCGTGCTTGGACCATAATCTACTTCCTCGGTTCTTGGTAAGGAGAAAAGAAAGCGCAGTTCTTTTAAACACCTTTTTCTGGACCCTAAATACATATGCTTGCCATCTCCTTTGTAGGATGACCTTCATAGTTGCTGAGGCTTGCGCCATTGCTGGGGCCCGCACGAATGCCTACCACACGAGGTATCGAAACATGATCTACGCTGATGATTTCTCGTGCGAGTCTCTGAGGAAGGGAGTGTTCATCGCTGGAGCGGTTTTCGTCGTGGCTACGATGGTTCTCAACGTTTACTACTACGTTTACTTCACGAGGGCCTCGGGCGGCGGGGCCCACCAGCTCGATCGGAAGGTAGGCAGTGGTAGTTCTTCGGTGGGTTTGTCGTGCAAGGTATGATGGAAGTTTGATGTTGTTAGTGATATTTGGAGCTTCTCATGTTGTACCAAATGGCTGCTATAAGATGTTGGGCTGTGTTTGTCTTGAGCTTTTCTTTTTTTTTCTTGGGTGTTGTCCTTCGATGAGAATAGTAAGAAATGAGTTCAAAATATGTTTATTATTCGCTTGATTGTTTTGATAAGAGACATATGATTAGGCTTTGGCATGGAGATCGATAACTGTTCCACCGCAATAATAAAACGAATTCGACAAAATTATTACGGAAAATAAGTAGGTAAGTATAGTATTCAGATTGAACCCCTCCATGATATAAGTTCAATAACATCTCATTAATATAATTTTCAAATAATAATCTATGATAAGAAGATCATTACTACAGTAGGAGCCTCTATAAATTAATAGTATATGTATTAATAAATTCTCTAAAACAATAAAATCTTATGGTCCTGACTTAGAGTTTTGTAAAAAATCATCAAATTCGATACGATAATAATATGATTTTGGAAACTCCCTTTTACAAATAGTAGGTCACATTAAAACTTTAGCTTCATAATTCATAAATATTACGATCGATAAATTATTGCTTTCCTTGTACGATCATCATGTCGCATATCTAAAAGATCATTAAAATAAATAAAATAATCAATATATTATTGATATTGTACGTGATATAATTGTATATAATATGAATATATATATATATATATATATATGTATATATATATACATTCCTGCTCTAATTTGATGCACAGTACTAAGAGATAACTGAATTTAATATTTTTTTTCTTTTATTTAATATAATATTAATTTATTGATATATTAAGATATCTCTAATTAATAAAATTTAATGATGTCAATGTTATTAATTTTAAGAGGTTTTACTGTATAAAAAATTTAGTAATTAAATTTATCGAATCTCCTCTGAGAATGGAGAATTTTCACGTCTCGTTGCCAAACCTATTGAATATTAGATGGGCGGGCATGACCTAATTTAGGCCTTGCAATACAAGAAAAATAGGCCCAATAAGAAGCACATTGATGCCCAAGGGTAATTTCGTACTTTGATCGCTGGTACTCGGACCGCTCTCAAGTCTCAACCCATTAAGCTTATTAGCTTTTAGCTCAAATAGTAGAAACTCATCGTCGTTCTGGGACAATACAATAACCCTTCCCAAAGAAACAAATCGCTCTGTGAATATCCATCTGAGTTTAGAGGTGACGAATGGAAACGAAATCCGTTTTATTATCAGCGTTGTTACCCTAAAAATGCCCAAATTTTCGTTTCCATGAATAATCTGATCATTAATTTTCGTTTTCTTTACATGAACCTCTGCGGCGTTTCTGTTTTGGGGGGAATCAGTTTGTGCTTTTGTGTATTTTCCTGTCTTAGAATTTCGTGACTCGCTGCGGATTGAGATCTTCGCTACCCTAATTTCTCTGTTTCTTTTCTTTTCTTTTTTTTCTTATCATTCTCCTTCGACTATGTGAAGAGTATATCAACGTTTGATTAATGCTTACTCGACTTTCTTGACCAAATGCTTACGATACTCTGATGCTATGTAAATCGAATTAATTCCCAATAACATATACGCAGATTCTCCGCCCAAATCAATGGCGGGTCGAAGCAGAACGTATCGCCACCATCCCCAAAACTTCGGCGAAGATCCGCGCCGTGGGCCCCCACCCATACCCCTCGAAGAAGAACTCGAACTCCAAGGAAGAGACATCAGGCGAATAATGTCCGAAAACAGGCGAACGATCGAAGAAAACGTCATGCTCCAAAGGGAACTAACCGCCCTAAAGGACGAAATCAGAAGACTAAACCAAGTCGTTCCGAAGATGCACGTGGAAAGAGAAACTCGAAAGAGGGAGCTCATTGAAAGGGGGTTAAAGATGGAGGCCGAGCTTCGATTGGCCGAGCCATTGAGAGCTGACGTGGCGCACTTAAGGGCAGATTTGAAGAAGTTGAGCGCACAAAGGCATGATTTGTCTTCCCAGGTTCAGACGCTGACTAAGGATGTTGGCAGTTTGCAGTCCGAGAATAAGCAGATTGGTCTGATGAAGAGCGACGTGGATACTATGCGCAAGGAATTGGCCGAAGCTAGGTATGAAGTATATTATTCTTATTCGATTGTATGTTTGTGGATTGTGGGTAATTGTTGAAGTCTTGTGTTTATGGGTTAACATCATAGGAGAGCGTATGAGCTCGAGAGGAAAGGAAACGAAGAGCTTGTGGAGCAGAATCGATCCATGGAGAAGAATATCGTCTCCATGGCTCGTGAAATCGAGAATCTGCGTGCTGAGCTGGCGACCTCTGACATGAGGCCAAAGGGTAGGTAACATCTCTCTCTCTCTCCCTCTCTCTCTCTCTCTTCTGATTTTCGAGTTGTTTGTTCATCAGATTTTGGAGGTTATGGTGGAATGAATACGAATGCTGAAACAAGGTATCTAAGCGGCCCTTACGGGGATATGTATGGAGGAGGCTCGTCTTGGCTGACTTATGACAAGCGTGCGCCACCTCGGCGATGAAAAAAGCGTTCGTCCGAAATATCGAATTGGTAAGAATTTAGGGTAAATTTGCAGGTTTAGAATTTTCATGTGTTCATCCTCTTAGTTTGTGGTGTCTTTGTTTTTGCATGTTTGTGATGTGAAAAAACTGAATTTCTTTAAATTCAACCAGTTTTTCCTGTATGTAAGATCTCGGAGATCAGTTTATTTTATCGAGAAAAAGAACCCAAAAAAATTGAGATTTCACTTTTATATTTGAAAATCAACAGTGTATTATGGGAAAGGCAGTGCAACTCTCTAACCCTTAATCGGTAAAGCAGTGGGATGTCACGGTTCAGTGCAATCGTTTATTCTGTTGCATAAACTCGTATTTTTTCGGGGTATTTCACATAAATATCCATTTGCATAAAAACTCATAATTTAGTCAGTAATTTTTTATACGTAGGTATCTATTAGAATAAATTTTTTGCACATAGGTACCCGATCCGCCGCATGGTACGCCATATAACACATTTAGGTACCATACAACAACGTATTTGTGGAACGTCATACAGTTAAAAAATGATACGTCATTAACACATTAAGGTACCATATAGAAAACGTATAGGGTACTGTATAAACGTGTGACGTGGTACGCAAGACACACATAAAAAGGTACACCAAGACTGAGAAACATGGTACAAACAGTAAAACGGGTATCTATGTGTAAAAAGTGCTGACATAGGTAATGATTTTGTAAATTTTTTATTCAATTGAGTATTTTTCTATATATTCACCTATTTTTTCGGGTCCTTGTTCACATTTTTTCTTTATGAACTGCGTGCAATAAATAATATTTATCAAAATTTCGATATTTTATAACGGGTATCTACACATAAATACCTATTTGAATAAAAAGTTACAGATTGTACCTATGTCAGAAATTTTTACAGATATATACCCGATTTAATTTGTACCAGCCTCTTCAGTCATGTCGTACCTTCCTGTGTGTGTATTGCGTACCATAACACGATGATATAGGGTACTTAAATGTGTTTGTACGGCGTACCTAATGTGTAAATAGGCGTACCTAAATGTGCTAATACGGCATATCATTTTCTAAACGTATTACGTACCACAATACGTTGAGCAAATGTGTTGTATGGCGTACCTGCGGCGGATTGGGTACATATCTGCAAAATATTTATTCTATTAGGTACCTATTTATTATAAATGCTGGCAGGATACTAAATTACAAGTTATTTTTACAGAGGGTTTTTACAGAGGGTATTTATGAGTAAAGATCCCATTTTATAATAGTTGAAATTGAGTTTTGACGAAATGAAGTTGCAACTTATAATTCTCGTCCACGAATTGGGAAAAATATCTCCAGACAAGAAAACTGTAGCTGTCCCGACTCATACCAAACCTTAAAAAAAAAAAGACTTTTGGACTTAATTAGTCCGTACAACATGGTTGCTTATATGCTCACAAACTCCTTACGTTCATTATCGTCCACTCGTAGGAATGATACAATATATTTATTTCAAAGTCTTTTCACCAAACTCAGATAAAGAAAGAAAGAAAAACATATCGTCCATTACCTTTCTTTACTCTTTACTCCCCATGCCATCGTCACTCAACACACGTAACAAACGTACGTCATAATCATGACGTCACCACCATAGGATACCAAATCCCAAAACCCCAGCTTTAAATTCCCTCGAGACAATAATCATTCCATAATCATCGTACTTACACACACACACTCAAGTCTTGCAGAAAATGGAAGGGGACAAAAAAAGAAAACGGAAAGAAGACGACCGCTTAGAAGAAGTTAACGGAAAGAGGGGAGAAGATATTAACGGCGTTAAAGACGAACCTTCATCGTCAGCAAAAGTTCAGCCCAGCGATGAGGAAGTTGAAGAGTTCTTTGCTATACTGAAGAGAATACAAGTTGCCGTTAAGTACTTCAAGAGACGCCGCCGTGAGATGGTGAACGACGGATGGGATGTAACGGTTGGGATTGAACCGTCTGAGGATCCAACTATGATTAACGGAGTTCAAAAGGTGATGAAGACTGATGATGATGAAAGGTTTGAAGAAGAAGAAGAAGAAGAAGAAGAAGAAGAAAGAAAGGGAAGTGCTTTGAGTACTTTGGATCTTAATTCCGACCCGATTTGCGATGTCTCGGATTAATTAGTTCGGTTTAAGAATACAATTGACGAGATAATCATTCATGTGTATGTATATACATCTGTTTTTAGAAGTAACGTATGGATCTCATGATCATTATTTGCTTCTCAGTTTTTTTTAGTTTGTTTTTTTTACGCTATTTTCAACTCAACTTCAAAGCTGTCTATCATTCATTAGGTTGAGTAATGATTTTTTAAATGGGATTAAGTCAAATGAGAAGACGACTTACGATGACTTATGAGAGTTTAAGGCGACTAAAAAAGAAATCATATTCTATTATTTTAAACTAGCCATAAATTGATTGGAGGAAATCGATAGCATTTAGAACAAAAAAGATATATCGAAATACTGAAGACCACGAACACCCATACTCGTGCAGACTAAATATGTCGTTCGCTCTACCAGCTTTGTAAGTAGGGATATGGCAATGTTTTTTTATTTTTTTTAGGTGAGACTGTTCATTTGTTCATTAAATTCAGAATATCTTCCTAATTTGATCGTTTCAGTTGCGCTATGCTATGTCATAGTTCCGTCGCATATTTGGCCGTTCAGATTGCAATAATAAAGAAAATACATTGAACGCCGATATATTGCCGTTCCGACAAACCATGCCAACTTCTGATGGGAGAATTAAGAGATACTAGTATATTTTCTCACGCTCTATGCGTGTGCTTAAAATATAATATTATTTATAATTTTGAGATTACTAACTTTTAGTGTTTGAAACATAATTTTTAAATATAAAAAGTAGAAAAATAATGTATTAGGGTATAAGTACAATAAATAGAAAAATTAGAATTATATAAATATTCGATTAATTAAACAAATAGAAGGACTAAATTGTAAATAAGTTGAGAGACTAAATTTGACAGTTTATAGCCACTTTAGACCAATTATATAATAGTATAGATAACAAATATTGATATATTGGAAAAGAGATTGCATCTTTTATTATATTGGAAAAGAGATTGCATCTTTTATATAAGTTGGATTAGGTATTTATCTCTAAAATACTCTATTAATAACAAGAAAAATAAAAACATCAAAAGATCTTTATGTTAATAGAAAATGTCATTCAGCAGCTCACTGTTTAGCTAAAACACCGGGTTTTGATGACCAGTGCTCTTCCCCACCCATTATTTTTCAGATCATTTGAATAATTAAAATTTCTTTTGCTTTTCAAAAGAAAAAGGGGAAATTTTCTTTCAATATCCCTGGAAGTCCTATTCAGTACCTCTAGCAACATTTCTTCATGTTCAGTACCCATCTACGATTAATTGTGTGTTTATTACTCGCAAATTGACGGTATAGTTTCTACATTTTCTGTATAATAGCGAAATCAGTTGGTATAATGTGCAATTTGCTGTATAAAATTATAATAACGTTATTTTGGTATAATAACGGAAATAGATGATATCTATAATTTCTGGTATAATAGCAAAAATCAGTTGGTATAATGTCCAATTTTGGGGTATAAAATTATAATAACGTTATCTATTGGTATAATATCGGTAACAGTTGGTATAATTTTTACAATTTCTAATATAATTTCAGTTTTGTTGGTATAATCATGCGAAAATAATTTATTCAACTTTTTTGAAGTGTGAGACTGGGGTATTTTTTACTTTTCAAAGTTGAAAAGACCATTATAGGTTCTAAACTGGAAAAAAATTTCAAATCAGTACTAAACAGAAAGAAATAATTCGATTAAGAGAAATTTTAAAACCGAAAAGGGACTGAAAGGAAAATTCCCAAAGAAAAATTCGATCTTTATGTTGCACCATTAATTAGAGTATCTCTAACGGGTACTTATCTTTGTGTAGAACACAAAAATAGAATACGTTTTTACTCCAAGGTTATTTCACCTAGGTGATGAAAATGAGGTGATATTCTACCTTTTAGCTCACACAGAAAAAGCTCGGTGATCTTACAACACGGTGATGGAGTGATCTTTCAAATTTGTATTTGGACAACATTACCCCTTAGTTAAGCATTTATACCTAACATATCCTTATTCAGATTTTAAATTACATAATTAAAGTATTTATATCTTAAAATAATATATTCAATAATAAATAATTATAATGAAGAACTATACAAAAAACTTATTAGTAATTCTTAAAATAATTATAATAAACATGATTAGCTAAATATCATCTCAATATATATATAATCCACATAATCTATATGATATTCGTAGGGTTAAATATGATATTTACGCAATATCACTCCACACATTACCATGGTTAGACATAGACCTCGGTTTTGGGCCGGGCCAACCCGGAACCGGTCCAAAACTGGCCCATTAATCCGGCCCAGAACCGGAACCGGTAGATCCGGTTCTGGAACCGAAAACCGGCCCAGTTAAACTGAACTGGGCCGGTTCGCGGAACTCGGAACCGCGGATTACCGGTTCCGATTCCGCGGTTCCGAACCGGAACCGGAACTGGCCCAACTGCCATCGTATTTTTTTAAAATTCTTTAAACCCTGATAAATTACCATTTTACCCACAAACGAAAAATCTATAAATACCACCTCATTTTAACCATTTTAACTCACAATTACATCTAAATCTCTTCCACTCTCTCTCAAAAAGCTCTCAAAAAATCATCCTCATATTAATATTTAATATTATTAACAATAATAATTATTTTATTTACACTACTACACACACACTCACTTATTATTACAAATAATTAAATTATTATTTTATACTAATGGCGTCGTCATCGAGAAATCCTAACTCTCGCGACGAAGATGTTTTTATGGTTTTAGGTCACGCCGAAACATTTCGAGAAAATACCGACACCGACGAGGAGACCGATGTACCGGAACCGGAACCAACGGCAGCGACCGACGAGGGACTGAGCCAAGCTTCTACGGCGACAACAAGAAGGAAGTAACAACCGCGTGGTCGGCGGTCTAAGGTATGGAATTTTTTCGACTTTGAAATGGATAAAAATAATCCCGCTGCAGGTACCGCTTATTGCAAAATGTGTCGCGGTCCCTACTCGATTAAGACCGGACCGAATCAAGGTGGGACGGGCTCGATGAAAAAACACCTACAAAGGGCGCATAATTTCGGGGACGATCTAGAGTCGGTAGGAACCGAACCCCGACAACAACAAATAAACGTAAGTACGGGTAAGAATTTTGTTATTACTAGGGAAACTTCTAAAAAATGCCTTAGTTAAATTCGTAGTAATGGTGAAACCCTTTTGCATTGCGGAAAGTGAAGGGTTTATCGAATTTACGAGTACGATACAACCCGGATTCCATAACGTGACCCGTAAAACCCTTAGGAAATATGTCTTAAAAACTTTTAAGAAATATCAGTCTAGCTCAATTAGTCATTTAGCCAACATTTCGTGTAGGATTAGTTTGACTACCGCTATTTGGACTAACATTACGTCGCAATCTTATTTAGTCGTCACCGCCCATTGGATAGATGAAACATGGACTATGCAAAAACGTATTCTTTCCCTAGATCCCCTAGATTCGCAACATAAAGCCACTACGATATCAAACTATGTGTTGAATGTCGTTAGTAAATATTGTATTCAAGATAAAATTATGTATATCACCTTAGATAATGCTAGCACGAACAGCGTAGCGATAGGGATCCTTCGTATGCATCTTAGGTAGACTTGCCCAACCGCCGGTTAACCGTAACCGGCGGTTCGCGGTTAGTCCATCGGACTAACCGCCGTCTAACCGGCCGGGGGCGGTTGCCGGTTAGCCGCCCCCGGTTGACGGTTAGAGTAACCGGCGGTTCCAACCGCCGATTTTTTAATTTTTTTTAATTTTTTTTAATTAATGTTTTAATAAAGTTAGGTTTAGTATATTATTTGATCGAATTATGTATCGAAATCCACTATATAATTTGTAAGACAATTAAAAAAATCTACAACATTTTACAACGAACTTGTACAAGTACAACACAATATGTAGACAAAATTTTAATTAACTAATTACAAATTTAGAATACAATACATAAATATAAATTAAATTAAATTTAGAATACAATTTGAAGTCTTTTATATAGGGGCTTTGTCCGAGAAAGGCTTCAGCAAGTCCAATCGCCTAGCTAGGCGGCTGAACTTGCTGAAGCCCATCACGGGCTAAGCCACAAAAAAATTAAATCAGTCTTCTTTCCGGACTTCGTCCGAGAAAGGCTTCAACAGGTGCAGGCGTCGGGCCGTCCCGACGCCTGCACCTGTTGAAGCCCATCACGGGCGAAGCCACGATTCTTCGACTTTTCGATCGGGCTTCCGCAAGTTTAGGCGAGAAAGCAGCGTATGATCTCAGGAGCCTTGACGAATCAACTATCAATTATGATCCGTCAAGGCATCCGGAGACCACACGTTGCTAACTTACTTGCACTTACCGAAACCCCTCTTCTTCGTAATCTTGTTCCCTATAAAAAAAATGCATAAACATGATTTACATTATAAGCTTAATTTTAAAAAAAAAGAACAAGAAGTAATTATACAAATATTTACTTATCTTTTTTTGGGCTTCGTCGTGACTCGTCGTAATATAATAGGCTTGTTCAAATAAATTAGTACCTGAAAATAACAATTCATTAGTTAGCCAATAAACATAATAAATATTTGTACGCAAAAAAAAATATAAGAGTTGAATACTTATCTTTTTCGGGCTTCGTCGTTAGGTTTGTTCAAATAAATTAGTACCTGAAAATAACAATTCATTAGTTAGCGGGGCTGCGGCGGCTGCGGCGGCTGGCGGGGCTGCGGCGGCTGCGGCGTGCGGGCGCGGGCGGGGGCTGGCGCGTGGCTGCGGCTGCGGCTGGCGCGGTGGTGCGGGAGTGGTGGTGAGCGACGGCGCGTGGCAGACGTGGCGGCGCGTGGCGGGAGGTGGTGGGCGGCGGGACCGGATGGGAGGTGGTGGGCGGCGGGACGGATGGGAGGTGGTGGCGGGCGAGGTGGCGGGCGGTGGGGCTGGCGGTCAGTGTAGTCGGCAGCGGCGGGAGGCGGTCGCCGGTCGGTGTAGTCGGCGGTGGCGGGAGGTGGTGGGCGGGCGCCGGCGGGTCCCGGATGGGAGGTGGTGGCGGGCGAGGTGGCGTGGTGGCGGGCGGTGGGGGTGGCGCGGTGGCGGGCGGTGGCGGCGGCGGGAGGTGGTCGGCGGCGGCAGGAGTGAGAGACAGAGAGAGAGAGCGAGGGACAGAGAGAGATAGCGAGAGACAGAGAGAGATAGCGAGAGACAGAGAGAGAGAGAGCGAGAGAGAGAGAGAGACTGAGTGAGGAGAGTGAGACAGAGAGAGAGGCATTTAATAAGAATTTTTTTTTGCCCGTTGTAACCGGTGGTTTGTCCGGTTAACCGCCGGTTAGCCGGATGAACCGCCGGTTACAACGGCTATTTTATTTTTTTTTTATTTTTTTTTATATTTTTTTTAAAATTCAACGGCGGCAATATCAAAATTTGAATTTTAAATTTTTTTTTTTTTGATAACCGCCGGTTGACCGCCTAACCGGCGGTTTGCGGTTGGTCAAATCGACCAACCGCCCCGTAACCGGCCGTTTGCGGTTGCCGGTTACGGTTGTTGCCGGTTACGGTTGTTGCCGGTTACAAACCGTAACCGGCGGTTCCGTAACCGGCGGTTGGACGGTTCAACCGCCGGTTACGGCTAATTTTGGGCATGTCTAATCTTAGGTTACCCTTAGACGGCAAATTATTACATGCTAGGTGCGCTTGCCATATTATTAACTTGTGTGTGCAATGTGCTTTTGACGAAATTTTGGGAGATATTGTAGAAAAATTTAAGGTAATAGGTAAGTTACTTCGGGAACGTCGCTACGGAACGTCGTAGAAGCAAACCGTCCTTGCCGTCGGCCTCACATACAAGAAGTTTCCGTTACCAGTCCCGACTAGGTGGAATGTATCACCTCCTCAGCACCTTCATGCGCTACAAGGACTTGTTGGCGCCTTTTTGGACGAGGTCGCAGTCGGCAACACCTCCGAGTATGAAATACGACAAACTGATTGGGATATTGTAGGTTTGGTCGTGTCCATACTTGAAGTGTTCGCCGAGGCTACGGAGAAATTTTTCGGAGTTCACTACCCGACGTCCCCATTATTCATCCCGAACCTCGTCGCGATGTGCTACAAGTTCGTGGAGTATCGCAATAGTCCATACTTGGGTGGTTTCATCCAAAACATGGAGAAGAAGTTCAAGAAGTATTGGGAAACCATCCCAATAGTACACGGTTTGTCGGCCTTACTCGACCCTAGTTGCGGTGTTGATACATTTGATATTTTTTCGATTATTATGCTCAATTTCTTGGAAAGAAAGTGGATGACCAAAAGGCGTCAATTCATGATTCTCTCCAAGAACTTTTTTATGTTTATGCAGCTGAGCAGGACATAGTATGGAGCAACCCGTACCAGCGAGCGAAGCCGGTTCGTCTGAAGGAGGCGGCGGCGCAATGGGACTACTACGAAGATTGAAGGCACAAAAGACGAAGACCAAAATGCGTGCGTCGGGGTCGAACACGAATGAGATCCAGCTCTACCTGAGCCACAACTTCCAAACTCCCGAAGACTTCGACGTTTTGGCCTGGTGGAAGTCGAACGCGACTCTTTATCCGACCCTCTCCGCCGTCGCTCGAGACGTTTTAGCCGTGCAAGCGTCTAGCGTCGCCTCCGAGTCCGCCTTCTCTACTTCCAGGCGAATTATCGGCGACAGACGCGCGAGCCTTAACTCGACTTCCCTCGCAATGTTAACATTATTGAAGGATTGGTATGTGGCCGAATCGAAGAACCGAAGGGAGAACGCTATCGACGAGTTCCGTTCTTCCAGTTCGGACGAAGACGAAGAGGCCTCTAACATAGTTTTAGTTAATAGTCAAGTCGAATAAATTGTATTTTTTATTTCGAATATTTTTTCCTTTTTTGTAATTTTTAGGTATTTTTTTCTTTCTTTTATGTTTTTATTTGTATTTTTTAGGTAGTTTTTTTTATTTTTGTAATTTTCTTATGTTTTTTTTGTTTTTTTGGAATAAAATTTTTGGATATTTTCTAAAGAATTTTTTCAAAGTAAAAAAAAAAAAATTAAAAAAATTAAATGGGCCGGTTCCGGTTCCCGGGGGTTCTAAGTATGGTTCTGGGCCGGTCCCGGGAAAATGGTCGCGGAACCGGAACCGGCCCCACCGCGGAACCGGTCGAACCGGAACCGGTAGAACCGGCCCGGAACTGGCCCAAAGCCCAGGTATAGTTAGACAATCACAATATTCTTCTATCACCTTGATATGCAAACTGAAATATCATCCCAAAAAACAAACACGATAATAATATATCACCTTGATCCACATCTAGGTGATATTCACAATACGATGATGTGAGTATCACCGTAATGTTGGATCACCAGAAATAAACACCCCATAATATTGCGTTGATGAGCAGAGAAAACTCCGATGTAGAGTACGCACAATTTTCAACACAAAAATAGAGTTGTAATCTCCATTTATTTATATTATATTTAATAAACATATTTTAATTATATTTAAAATATTTGATATTCTTACAAAAAAATGTATAAATAATATTAATTTGCTTTAATTTATTGATATTTTACTTTTAATTTAATAAAATTATAATTAAATAATATGCTAATTTTATAATTTATTTAATTTTTAAATGTTATAATATATTGACTTTTTAATAATTAAATATAAAGTTTAATAAGACAATTATGATACGTAATAAATAGGAATTTGATTTTTGAGTACAAAATAGAGTTAATGGGTTGAAGTAAAACTTAGTGTAGAAAATTGAATTTATGGGTTAGAGTAAAAACATGTAACAACTGTATTATTGTGTAAATGAACTTTATTTTTATGCGTGAGTTGGAGATGTCCTTAGTGAGGCTAGTCAAACCTCAAAGTGGTGTCGTTAACTGCAATGGCATCTCTAACCAATGGCGTTGGACTGGAGGATTGGCAGTTGCGGAGCTCCAAACCCATCGCCAAACTCAATGCCAAATCCAGCTACGTCTATAGTGCCCCACGATTTGTAGCGGGGCACTGTTCACCGCTATACAGTTTTTCTTTTTTTTTTTCCTTTTTTTTTTGTTTTGATTTTTTGTGAAACTTTGGAGAAGGAAAATGGGGAAACGAAGTGGGGAAAAGATGATGATGACGAGGAGAGAAGTGGGAAACTTTCGTTTTCATTTTTTTCCGTTATTATTTTTTGTATTAATTTTTTCTCATTTTCTTTTAGGTTCATTTTATTTATATTTTCTGATTTTACTTCTCTTAGATTTTTTTACGTCCAATTTCAATTTATTATTGTACTCATTTTAGGTTTTTCTAATATATTGCCTGATTCAAAAAAAATTAAGGACAATGACTTATTGTTCTTATTTATTGAATGTCATAATATTTCCTGCGAATTCAATTCCTTTTTTTTTCCAAAATCAATGTATTTAAATTGCATTTTCATCAGTATTCAAATTACGTGAATCACCTTCTAAAAAATAATCTTTATAATTATGTTTTAATTTAGCGACCAGAAAAATATAACATACGAGTTGGCTATTTAATAATTAAATAATTATTCAATTATTATGTTCTATTATATTTATACATTAATGTGAAAGGAAATATACTAAGATTTTCTATAGAGAAAAATATAGAGATGATTGCTCGAGTTTGTTTGTACTATTCATAAATATAAAGAAATTAGACTGGAGCAACTATGTAGATATATTGTTAGGACCCAAGATATCCAACCTAGATCGAATCTACGAAGAACGGATTGTAAATCTAATCAATTCGAAAGTAAAAGCATAAGATTTACCATTGAAGCTTGAGAGAGAAGTTAATTGAAGAACAAGCAAGGTTTGGCGCTAAAATCTTTTCTCTAAAATTCCAATTCTTCTATTCGATCCGAAAACCATACTAAGCGCACTCCTAATTTTCTTAGGAGTTCACTTATATATACCACCTCGTGGTATATTTACACAAGTAGTCCTATACAATGACTAATTGCAATTTAGCCCAAGACTACCAATTTGCATAGCAAGACTAACACAACTCTATTAATTGAATACAATAAAATAGTTCCAACAATCTCCCCATTTGTATTCAATTTTTAACATTGCGCTGGTTGTCTTCGTCTTGCAATGGAAAGAGTCCTCGAGTCCTTAAAATCTCCTCTTTAGAAAATCTTCAAGCTCACCAGGTCTTCTAGGCATCAGCTTTTTCTTCGAATCTTCCTTTGAAGTCCTTCTCCTAAATGCCGTAAGATGTACGAAGTATTCTTGCCGGATTTAGAAAGTCCGCGTTCCATTTCTCCCGTTGAAAGCACAGGAAACACGAAACTCCCCCTATTTGGGTCAACCTTGTGTTGAGATCGGGGCGTCCGATGTGAGGTTCGGAGAGGTGAACATGGTTGGCAACTTCGATCATTGATGCAGTGGACACAGTTGGCAACTTCAGTCCTTGATGATGCTTGAGTCACGTGTCATTCGGTCCTCAGTCCTTACTTCTTCTTCCGGAAGCAGGGGCATGAGAGAGTCGAGGAGAGGGCTCGGGGTTTAGCCATCTTCTCCGTTTCGCCAGATTCGTCTTCTCCGAATGGAAGTTGTCTGGTTCGGCCTCGAAGAGTGTCTCTAGTTCCAGAAGAAAGTAGGCCGTCTCTTTCTTGATTTTTTTTATTAAGTTGTACCGAGCTTCCTTTGAATGTGGCGTTGTGAGAGAGCCCCGTTTCAGAGTGGTACGCGCGGCGGAATTTGGTGGGTGGACCGACCGATTGTGTATGCATAACCCCTTCTCCCCCTCATGGCGAATCGTGTTAATGATTTCGGCATGTTAATTTGGAGGTAGAAAAGACATACAAAAAGGTCGGTGTGGGTAATAACCGGACGGAGCCACAAAGGCAATCCGTCGAAATGAGTATCGGGGCCACATAGGCGTCCGTTTGACATCAACTAGGAGCAGAGCTCGTAGAAGATGGCCGAAACCGCTGTTGATTTGATGTTGCAACGGTCGGACTTCCTTACGATCCTCGAAGCATGTCTTTAAAAAGAACATGTCTACGGAAGTTCTAACGTAATCACAAAGATTAGGTGTATTAAAAAGTGTATGTATCCTAAAAAAATTGAAAATTTTGGGGAGTAAGGACACACTAGACGCGAGTGTTCAATAAAAGCGTGGTACGGGGCGGAATACCACTTAGTTCAATATCTCCCGTTTCCGAGTGAAACGGTGATAGCATACGTGGCTCCCCGTGATTTAGGAAACACCTATCTTTTGAGAGATAGACGAGTGGGTAAGGCTCGGTTGTGCATGCGCCGTTGGACCTAATGCGACGACTTCTACCCAGGAGCTAATTAAAATTAGCACCTGTACCTATGGGGGTTGGTCCGAAAATTATGTGAGATAAGGGAGTGATGTATCTTCAAAGCCCTAGGCATCATCGAAATAATCTTGCTTGGTCTCAAATGCTCCAACGCGTTCCGGGGTTAGGATCAAGTCGGATTGACTGAACCATAGGAACATGAAATCCGTGCTTCCGGGGTACGTGAGAAGCGTTGCTCTAGTTGAATTAGCAAGCCGGAGCCGGTCGATGAAAATACAGAGCATTTGATCTTCACTTAGATCGTCGCCGTCGTCTTTGGAAAATTTTGTCCATTTGAAAGCTCGAGATTCTTCGTGGTACGTCCATCTTTGGATGTGGGAGAATAAATCCAGAAGCATATCGAAAAATAGAAAGGAGATGGTTTTTTATATATAATTTTTCTTCTTTTTTTTCTTTTTTTTATCCTTTTTTTTATCTTCTTCTTTTTATCTCCTCTTTTTTATTATATAGATATATATATGTATGTATACTATTCATATAGTAGTATTATATTTATATCTCCGAGAAAGTGCGACGAAAAAAAACTTGTCAAGAAACTTTATGGTGAAAATTTTCTCGAGAAAGTGCAGAAAAAATCGGCAAACTTTTTCGGAAGGTTTTATTTTTAATTTAAGTATAAAAGATAAAGAAAATCAAAGTATTTATTTATGCTTTCTATCTCCGAAAATGCTTCGAAAATAAATTTCTCCCCCTAGAAATATGCGTAATTAGCGTGACGAATATTACGAATCTCATTCCCTTAAATCGCTCGTTGTAAGTTTTTCTCCCCTCAAATAAAGCTCATTTAAAAGGTACTAATCGAAAACTGGTATTTATCGTGTCCGTTCGTAATATGCATTTGAAAATTTTAAAACTCGTTTAAAGCGCTGAAATGCATATCGAAAATGTATCATTTGACAAGTTTTCAAAGAAAATAGGTATATATTTTTTTTCGACGAAACTCATATGCATATGTAAGTTTGAAATATACCTCGTTGAAACTTAGTTGTAGTAGCTCACGCCTCATCTCATCCCTTTATCATTTACATGGAGCCACTACGTCGAATTCCAAACATGAGGGAAATCTGCAAAACTATCGGGACTTTGGTACCCAATGTTGTGTGGGTCCTCCCTTATTAGTAGATAACGATTTAAGCATAAAAGGTGTCAAATTTAAATGTTGTCCTAAATCATCCATTAATGAACCTTTCGGTACCCAAATTTGTTTGGGACTACCTAAATTTTGTGAAGAAATAGGAACCCATGTGGGAGTGATTTGACACGGATAAGGCATTTCCGCTCGGGTGAAAAGGTGTTTCGGAGAAGGTTTAAAAATTTTTTCCGAGGCCAAGCGCACAAGATGTTTCTTTGAATGAACCTTGACCGGATATTGCATGTAGGAATACGAGCATATAGAATTATAAGCATCTATCGCACATAACTCGTATTTCCTATGGTTAGAATTCACACCTTTCACATTAGAATGAGAAGAATTTCGAAAATTATTTTCAAGTCTAGGCTTTTTAAATGAAAAATTAGTAGAATCATTTGAAGCACACGATGAAGCTTGTGCGCTAGAGCTTGAAATATTGTGGTAAAAAATTTTCTTTTCGGGATCAGGAGAGGAAGGCTTTTTGGTCTTTATCATCCCGTTTTGGAGCTTTACCGTTCTCCCATTTCCGTGGGACCTGTTCCTTAACAATAGAAAGTGTGGGACTTTTACTTTGAATTTCAACTTTGGTCAAAATTGCAGTAGAATTAGTAAAATTCGTTTCGATGGTAGGAACGAGATCATCCGTTTGCGTCCCTTTATCGTGTTTTAACATGGAGGAAGCTTTGAGATTAGATATCTCCATTAGAAGTGTATTCTTTTCTGGTTCAAAATTCTTTCGTTCCGTTTCTAATGTAGAATTTAAATCCCCGATGTTCTTAAGAATAGAAGGTATATCAACGGAAGAAGTTCAGAATGACGAGATTTTGCTTCATCGGCTTACAAGTCGCAAGAAGACTTTCTAAATTGTTAATCTTAGAATATAGTTTTTTACGTTCTTCACCTAAGAAAGCATAGTTATTTTGAGCAGTGCTCTTTTCGATTTCACAGGCATTTAAACTCTTGGTCAGTTCAGCAATCTTAGCATTAGAATTTTCTAATTGAGATTCTAGACTAGTGATCTTAGAGTTGGCATTTGTTAATCTACAATTGAGGCTAGCTTTCTCGTCCAGGTTCCTAACCAAACAATTGTAGTTACTTTCTAGCCTGACTTCTAATTCCTTAATTTTTGAGCTATGCGTCTCTAATTGTGGCGTCTTAGTCTCACTAATTTTCAAGCTCCTAGTTAGTTCATCTATTTTCGCATTAGAGCTTCTAAGTTCTAATTCGAGACTACCTATTTTCTCCTCAGATTTAGATAATTTTTCCTCTAACTCTTTTGTACTTTTCTGCTCATTTTTCATGTTAGCATACCTAGTTTGTAAGGATTCTAACATGTTAAACAATGTAGAGTTAGGAATAACTACCTCCAGAGAAGACGTGTCTGCCTCTTCATCGCTCGTTCGCTTCGACAAGCTCGCTTCAGAGGTATCCTCAACTCGAGCCATGAGAGCTAGATGGTTTGATTTATCTTCGTGATAGGCCATCAAGTCGTAGCTCTCCTTTGGGTTAAGGCTAGAATTCTTTTCTTTGATCTCCGAATTGGATGAGGACTTAGTCTTTGACACCTATTTTCTTAGTAATTTTGTAATTAATTTTAATTGTTGTTCGAAGTCTTTTAAATCTTGACCCATTTTATTTTTCTTTTAATTTTTGTTGGTTGGATATTTTGGATCATAACGTGTTTTGTGATTTGGATTTTTTAATACTGATTAAAATATTTGGCTTTTACAATTTCAGTTTCGAAAAGATTTTGGTTTTTAAGATTTGATTTAAAAATTTAATAGTATATACCAAAAGCTTTTTCTATAATTTGCCAATTGTAGGTTACTACTGTTTTCGATCGAAAAAAAAAAATTATTAAGTTTTTTTTTAATGTCAATATAAAGCACTGTTTTCGACCGAAAATAATTTTCGAGTAAAAGTTTTTTTTAATGTATAAGGCATTGTTTTCGATTGCTAAGTTTTTCGACGAGGTACTGCTTTTAGAAATAGTTTTGAATTTCAAACAGTTATGTATAGTTTTACGATCGTAAAAGTTTTGAGATTTGATAAAACGTCGTCGTTTTGAGACTTTAATATCAAAACCTTTAAAAACAAATTTTTCGATCGCAAAAGGTTTTGCGAGCGAAAGCAGTTTTGCGACGACAAACCTGTAAAAAAAACTAGACAAAAATTTGCTATCGTAAAATCACGAAAATGAGTGAGAAATCAATGAAATTGAAAGCTCTGGGGTTAAATTGAAAAATTAGGACTAGATCAGAACTTTTCAGGACTAAATCGAACACTATGAGGGACCGCAATATAATTGCAGGGACTGAAATAATATTTGATGTATGTATATATGTATCTATCTATGAACGCGAAGAAGATGGAGTTCAGAGATTTTTTTTCGATCAAAAAAGAAAAACAAACGATTTCTCGATCGTAAAAGGTTCTCGATCGAGTTTTCGATTGTTGACCCAAGTTTCTCGCGTTGACTTGATTTCTCGAGCTTAAAACAGAATCTTCTTCCCACAGTTGAACGACGAACAGATGATGCGCCAAAGAAGCTGATTTTTTTTTAAAAAAATTAGACAATAGAATTTGCGATTGGAAACTTTTCTCGACCAGATTTTGCGATCGAAAATCTTTCTCGCGCTGGCTCGATTTGTCGTGCGTGAATAAGATTTTTTTCGATGATGAACTGACACACAGAGACGATAGCGCAAGTAAAAACAAAAACAAAA
This sequence comes from Craterostigma plantagineum, assembly GCA_027422505.1. Lineage (NCBI taxonomy): Eukaryota > Viridiplantae > Streptophyta > Magnoliopsida > Lamiales > Linderniaceae > Craterostigma > Craterostigma plantagineum. The sequence continues at coordinate 8,210,190 of JAPQWV010000015.1, forward strand.
TCTCGATCTAAACACAAAATTGTTTGAATTCACTACAGGTTATTGATCGAAATCAAACATTGAACCAGAACGAACAATCAATTTGATGAAATCAACGCAACATCGATCGATTTTTTAGAAATATCACGAAGAGTGCAAAGTAGAAACATTCGATCGATCCTCAAAAATACCAGAAAGCTGGTTCGATCGATCAGAAATAAGCTCATAGATGTTACAAACACTCGATCGAACAACAAAACAGCAAAACAAATCCAAATTTTGAAGAATCAGACTAAAATCTTTTAAGAACAGTCGATGAATAAAATGGCTCAAATCTTCAAAATCACTCAAAATTGTGTTTCGATCAATCAAAATTCCACTGACATGTATAACTGAATTGATCGACGCCTAAATACCGCAGATTAGATCAGATTTTGAAGAATCAGTCCAATTTCAACGAAGAACAGTACGCGAGAAAAACAGTTCGAGAATTCAAAATTCAGTCCAAATTTAAACCAAATCCTAACACGCTCAGCTCTGATACCAATTGTTAGGGCCCCAGATATCCAACCTAGATCGAATCTACGAAGAACAGATTGTAAATCTAACCAATTCGAAAGTAAAAGCATAAGATTTACCATTGAAGCTTGAGAGAGAAGTTAATTGAAGAACAAACAAGGTTTGGCGCTAAAATCTTTTCTCTAAAATTCCAATTCTTCTATTCGACCCGAAAACCATACTAAACGCACTCCTAATTTTCTTAGGAGTTCACTTATATATACCACCTCGTGGTATATTTTCACAAGTAGTCCTATACAATGACTAATTACAATTTAGCCCAAGACTACTAATTTGCATAACAAGACTAAGACAACCCTATTAATTGAATACAATAAAATAGTTCCAACATATATAGATAGATGAATTGTTGGAGAATGGTTGAAGACGGTCTACTTAACTTCACTTTGAATTATAGCCCACTACTACAATCATCGTACTAGTGTAGAACGTCTTTTCCGCAAGATCAAGAGAAAGAAAAATCTATCACAGTTGATTCAAACGTCATCAAACATACGTCATCAATAAACTAGTTAAAAAAAGGGAAGATTTCTGTTCAGGCCCTCCTAATGTTTCTATTTACTTGTCAGACCCTGTCAGAAAATGAATAAGTTTAAAGGACCTGTTTTATATAAAATTCGAGTGAAGGACCCAAAAATAGAATTTGACGAAATACCCTTTGCTCCTTTTTTCCAGCGAAAGTCAGACGTGTTTTTTTGGTCTGATATGAAGCGGTACTTTTACTTCATTATATGTTACACAGATACAGCATATTGTTACTTTAGAAAACAGAAAACAGAAGTGGTATGTTACTTTTGAGTCAACCTTCGTTATTAACCATAAGACAATTGTTATTCGGTTCTATGTTATAAGTATTTCTTTTTTACACAATTTAGGGCAAATATAATATCCGTTTCTTGCAACTAATCGGTATAAATTCGAGGTACCCATGAGAAATTGAGGTCTATTTTACCTTATTGAGTCAATAACGACGTGATTTATGCAGTTTTCATTCGTTTTATAGTGTCGTTTGTGATTTTCGTTCTCTTTCTCCTGATCCATTGGTTGTATACAGAATGGTGTTATTTACGACATACAAGGCGTTATTACCTTTAAGCGACGTGTTACTTCTAAGTCAACAGTTGTTATTAACCATAAGACATTTGTTATTTTTTGCTATTTTATAAGTATTTCTTTTTTACACGATTTAGGGAAAATATCCGTTTCTTGCAACTAATCGGTATAAATTCGAGGTACCCATGAGAAATTGATGTCTATTTTACCTTATTGAGTCAATAACGACGTGATTTATGCAGTTTTCATCTGTTTTTTAGTGTGGTTTGTGATTTTCGTTCTTTTTATCCCGATCCATTATTTGTATACAGAATGTGTTATTTACGACAAATAAGGCGTTATTACCTTTCAGTGTTATGTTATTTCTGAGTCAACATTTGTTATTATCCTTAAGACATTTGTCATTTTGTGAAACTTATCAACATTCATATGAAATCGACGATAATTTCAACATATCCGGTCATAGCAACTGCAATCTTAGCGATTTCTTTGATTTGGGTTTATCACATGTAATAATATCGATAGTTGCCTTGGTTAAACCCATTTACAAATTAATATTGATTTCTCTATTGCGGATCTCACGAGCGCGACGGTGTCGGGACGGAATCTTAAAATTTTGTCGACGCAAACAATAAAAATATCTGTAGATCGAAGCATGTTTCTAGTTGAAATTGAAGGTAATACGCGTAGATTCAAGAGACCCATAGCCTTAAAGTTTCTCGCGCCACTGTAGAATTTCTGAACTATTCTGGCGGGATATTAAAAACATTTCTGGATAGTTTAATGCGGTACCCGTAAGGGTTTAATTGTTACCAATAGAGTGTTATTTGTTATACAATTGCCGTCCATGCACTAGGGTTTCTGGATAATTTGTTATCGTCTATGCGCTAGGGTTTTTGGGTAGTTTTTGGGGTTTAGGACTTACGGGTTCGAGGTTAAAATTAAGGGTTTACGACATGAAATTTTGGGAGAATGATCCACGACTTGTGCAGGTATTTCTACAACCTTAAAAAATATTTTGGGGTTCGGCGTTTAGGGTTTAGGGTTTTGGGCCTCGGATATAGGGGTTTGAGCTTAGTATTTTGTGTTTGTGGTCTATAAATGTTATTAGTACTTTAATGTTGACGTTTGAACATGTTCGTGGTATAATCATAATGTTATGTTCCATTGAAAGATGTGATAGTCTATGTTTTGCAATGGAGGACTATATGTTTATATATCTATTGAGATCAACATTCGTCTATTGACATCTAATTTCGCCTAATATGCCTTTTAAAGGAATGTGGAGATTAAACTTCATCAAATTATATATTTACATGAACATCCATATTAAACATCCAAAATAGAAGTGTATTTTTGTACGTATTAATCGAATTATTGACGTGGTACTGAACAACATTTATGAGGTATCAATAATTATCAATGTGTTATTAATTGAGTTTGTGTTGTTTTTTTTACCTAACATGTGTTATTATTTCCAATTATTGTAGTACAACTTTTGCAAAACTCCTGTAAATATTCTCTGACGGTCCAGAACTTTCTAGAATATTCTCAATGAAGTGTTTTTTTACATGTATATGTGTTATATTTGTTGGGTAAACTGTTACTCACTTAAAAAACGTTTTAGTCTTAGAGAAAGCTAAATTTTCTCAATTCGTCTTTATTAGTATGACCCATCTGAAATTGAGGACGGAAAAACTTTATTCAATCACAAACGCTGAGATTTATGCAGTTTTCATCTGTTTTTTAGTGTCGTTTGTGATTTTCATTTTATCCCGTTCGATACATTACTTGTATACAGAATGTGTTATTTACGACAAACAAAGCGTTATTACCTTTCAGCGATGTGTTACTTCTAAGTCAACATTTGTTATTACCTATAAGGCATTTGTTATTTTTTGCTATGTTATAAGTATTTCTTTTTACACGATTTGGGGAAAATATAATATGCGTTTCTTGCAACTAATCGGTATTGAGGTACCCATGAGAAATTGAGGTCTACTTTACCTTATTGAGTCAATAACGCGGAGATTTATGCAGTTTTCATCTGTTTTTTAGTGTCGTTTGTGATTTTCGTTTTATTCCTTTCGATCCATTACTTGTATGCAGAATGTGTTATTTACGACAAACAAGGCGTTATTATCCATAAGGCATTTGTTATTGCTATATTCGTTATTTCTGACGATTAAAGCTGCAATTAGATATACAAATCATACCCACGATCAAATTATAATTTCAACATATTAGGTCATAAACTTTGATATTTTCGGCTACAGTCTCAACGATTTCTGTTATTTGTGTTTTCAGTTTTTTCTAAAATTAGCTTCCATAGATTTTTTGAAGATTTTTTTCAATCTCAACGATTTATGTTTATCATTTTCGGCTACAATTTCAACGATTTCTGACGATTAAAGCTGCAAATTAGAAATACAAATCAAGCTTGAAGATTTTTTTGAGAGGATTCAAGCTTGCACCGAAAATCGCTCGTTGGAGAAGACGATGGCAAAGGTTTGTAAATTTCGCATCCGTTAGAGGGTATTTATGTCATATCGCATAGTTTGGGTATTTTTCTCTATGAGTTTTGAAAAGTAGGTCCTTCATACTAAATGGAACTTTATTGGGGCATGGACACTAGTTTAAATATTATCAGGGCCTGACAATAAACCCTTAAATAAAGTGCTTAAATGGGAAATTTTCGTTCAGTCCCCTGTCAGGTCTGAAATTTAGTTCAGGCCCTGTCAGAAAAAAATTAATTTTAAGGACCCTATTACTCAGTAACAATTCATTGTTCCACAGTAACAGTTCATTGCTCTGAAAATAACAGAAAATGATCATCCGATGACAGTTCATATACTTTTGTTACAGTTGTATAATTTAGGTCTTTATCTTTAAATTTTACGAAAAATTGGGTCCTTTAAACTAAAGTTTTGTCTTAAAGGTCCTGAAAACTATTTTTAATCACTTTTGGGACCTGATTTTAATAAATAAACATTTTTTCCATTTTTTCCGAGTTCATGTTAAATTTTTTTTTTCCTAACATGTTAAAATTTATGATATTTATCAAAAAAGTCAATAGTAGGAAGAGGTCACCGCCATTTTCTTTCCTAGTAGATGCGTATGATAATTAATTACTCAAGCTTTTCTCACGTATGATTCGTTGATAGTTGATTACTACTTTTACACGTTTCAAAGGATGACCCGAATCTCATTACACGTACTGCATTCGATTAATCTACCCAAAAAAAGAACTTTCAATTTGAACATTTCATTTCTCCATTGATTATAGAGTCAGATATTTATACACTCAAATTTGACCATTTCCAAAATAATCTATACATATAAAGCTGCACGTATCGATCTAAAAAGGTCAATTGCCCTGTCAAGTAATTTAACCATTTTACCCTTAAAATTTTACTTAGTTAATTACAATTTATCCTTATATTAAAATTTTATTTTTCAAGAAAATTAATATTTATAAATTGTTCAAAATATAAAATATTTTGCCGCTAAATGTACTAGTAACGATAATAAGGTAAAAGGGCACAAGTAAAATTCCAAATGGTCGTCAGGTATAATTCAAGATTGGCGCCGCCCATATTAACTGCCTCTTCCCCACGTAGCAAAGATCTATCTCTCGCACTTTCCAATCAACTTCACAAGCAATAAAATTCATACAATATATATATACATATATAGACATACGAATCAAAAGAAAAGTCATGTCTCTTACAAGGTAAACCGCAACATCCGCGTTAGAGAAAAGGGAACACAAAAAAAGAAAGAAGAAAAATGTCCCACAAATTATCTAATATCTTATTCTCGAGAAGAGAAAGATCATGCAAAGAAAAGTAAATCCTCAATATCGTACTCACGTATAGATAATATAAAGATAGCATCTTATCTTCGATTTTTGAATTTCTCCCCTTCTAATTGATTTTTGATTCAAAGGTGGATCGGAAAATCTGCTGCGAAGAATAGTTCCATGGATGACGACGAATCATCGTTCGAGGATGCAAACGACGATTTCAGGCCTTTGTGTTCTGTGGCCGACGCTTTCGAGCAGTTATGTGCGATCGTAAAGGAGAAGGGATTCGATTGCGATCTAAATTTGAAGGTCTTCTGCGATTCGTGCTCCCTCGTCTCGATTCTGTTCGGTTGCTTGGGACTCGCCTTTAAGTTCGCCGAGTTGGAGTACGCCTCGAAGGTTCGTTCGTGCGCAATCTTTTTTTCTTTTTTTGCGAAGCTTTTCGTCTCGTAACATTTTGATAAGTAGGTTAGTTGGATTAGATCGAAGGTTTTGTTAGATATCGAGGGTTTCGTCGTAAATCAAGCGGTGATAAAGTGAAACTGTCTCTTTGATATATTAATTGAGTTTCGTGAGTTGAATTGTAACGACCAGACTTGGAACGATATTTTATTCTTAGCGATATATTCGAAGATGATTCAGGGAGATATATGGGATTAAGTGAGCATTTGAAGATATTCTTAGCGATAACGACCGATCTCGCAAACCATTGTTAGATAAGACTCCTTCCGTTTGCGGAGGGGGTTATTAGGTAAATGGACCAGTCAGACAAATTTTGAAAAAACAGCCTCAAGTGTAAAATGTCTATTTTACCCTTACTCTAGGCCAAACAAAGGAATGTATTAAATGGAGACTGGCCGAAGGTGGGGGGCGGTTTGTAGTTCAATAGTTGGGTAGTCAGTAGCATGAGTTATATGTCAAATCCTCTATATATCAAGGGGATTTGTGGTATATAGCAAGGGACCATATCATACACTGCAAAATTTTCTTGGAAAATGACCAAAATACCCTTAAAATTGGAAGTTGTTGACTTATGAATACGGTCAACAAGGCTAGTTTTCAGAAGGTGACAGGGTCTAATGTCTGTTTTCTTTTTTTTTTCTTGAAAGAACCCTTTGCGGAGAGTATAATTATCTTTTTTTCACCAGGTAAACGATCTCTCGGAGTCCTCGGAAAACTTCAGAACCCTAAACAACGTAGTCGAGTTCGACGCCCGAAACAACACGGTAAGAACGCCGGGAAGCCTATCGCGCAACCTCCGTAGGGTTCGGCAAGGGCTCGACCTCATCCGTGCGCTTTTCCAAAACTTCCTATCGTCCGAGTATGTGTTTCTTTTTTTTTTTGCGATGCTCTTTCTTTTGCTTGTATTCAGCATAGATCGATAAAAATACGGCTCGAAAAAATAAAGAATAAAGGTTCGACTCATTTACAGGGATGGCTACCTAAAAGAATCAGCCTCGACGGCGTATGCGAAGACTTGCGCGCCGTACCACACTTGGGCAGTTAGGGCGGCGGTTTACGCCGGAATGTACGCTTTGCCGACAAGGGATCAGCTGCTTTTGAAGTTAAATGAAACTGGTAAATTATATATAGAAATCATCTCGGTGTTTCTTTTTCATTTTTTTTTTTTTGCAATGTACGGGAATCGTATTTTCTGATTATTGTAAAAATGATTGTATTTTTTCGCAGACGAGTCGGCCGAGAGGGAAATGATCAGATATATAAATGCGTCGGGTCCGATCATAGACTACATCGATAAACTGTATACGAAGCGGAATATCAGCTTGGATTGGTAAGAAGAGAGCTTTGATCGTCCTTTATTTATGGATCGATCTTATGTAGTAGTAATAGTTAGCCGAGTTATTTATTAGTCATTCTTTGCTATCTATTTATCTATGTATGCTATTTTTTGTAGTACATTTAGTATTGTTATTCTCCTTTTTATTAGAGATGAGAAACGTAGGAATATTCTCATTTTCAGCCAGAAATCTCAGGATAAAACGATTATTTCACAATGATTCTTTATGGTGTCTTAACGGCTTAAATGTATATATAATACGAACTGATTTACCAGAAAATTCTTTTCAAATAATCAACTTCACCTTTAAATTCACCGTTTCCTCACGATATAGGTCAATGACATCAATATCGCTAGAAACCGAGGTCATATTATAGCCGACAATAAAGTTCAGACAAGCAATTGGATTACGGTAAACAAAGTCGACTAGGCAAAATGCATATCATTCAAATACAACAGCTAAGGCAAACTTATTTAAAATATCGGAGGAGAAAAGTTCTGAATGCAAGGCCAAAAGTTTGCTAATGTTCGAACTTTAAATACCATCTCTCAAGAACAAAAGGAAAGAATAATTTTAACTTGGCCACATTTGATCCAATGTGGAGAAGATGTTCTGCAAAAATCAAACCTTTTTTTTCTGGAAAAACCCGAGATATTCTACATGGTTAAGCTCTCTGGGTTGGCCACAATCTTCGCAAAGGTCTGTAAGAAAGCAGCCAAATCAGCACCGTAAATGATGCGATGATCAGCGGTCACATTCACCTGGGACAATAAAAAATTTTAACTTGTATCGAAATATTCGGTTCTTGGGCCAATATTCAGATCATTACGTTCGATAATATATATATTCATGAGCTTTCTTACCAGCATCTTGCTTTTAACGTTGAAATACCCGTCTTTGCCAGTTACAACAGTAGGCTTCGAGGCGCCGACAGCCATTATAGCGCCCTGATGCAAGAAAAAAAAAATAAACAATTCCGTTAATTTATAGTTATGAAAAGAAAATCAAATTTTCGTCGCATTTTGAATCGTCACCTGTCCGGGAGGAAGAATGGCGTCGAACCTATCGACTCCAAACATGCCCAGATTAGACAACGTAAAAGTTCCTACATATCCCCAAAGAAAAAAAAAAATTCAATCACAATTCACATATACGATTACCCCATTAGATGTTTACATGACGTAATCATACTCAATTAAATCATTCACCAGAACTGTATTCATGGGGCTGGAGCTGCTTAGCACGGGCCTTCCCGACAAGCTCCTTCCATTTTTGAGACAGCAGATAGAGATCCAACTACAGCCAAAACCACGAATAAAAAATCAACACCTTTTTGAGATTTCAGCGTTCGCAAAAACTCTGACGAAGAACAAACATGCTTTATTATCACACGTTCCTTACCTTGTCAGCCTCTTGGAGAACAGGGGTGATCAATCCACCATTGATAGCAACAGCGCACGCTATATTAATACTGCTGTTGTAAGAAAAGCTTTTCCCGTCCTTACACGAGGCGTTAACCACTGGATGCTGAACAAGCGCCATCGCTGCAGCTTTCGCCAACAAGGCAGTCATTGTCACGCCCTTTGGCTTCAGCTGTTTTTTGTTTTGTTGGGGGGACAAATACACGCATATACAATCAAAATCAAATTCAAAACAGCCCATCTCAAAAAAACCAAGCAATATAAAGAGTAAATACCTTCTCATACAAAGCATCCAACTTATCTGTCTCTATAGGGTACCCAACCCTAAAAGTTGGGACGCTCAAGCTCTCCACCATGTTCCTCGAAACTGCCGCCTGCATAGTCGTGAAAGGCACAACACTTGCGCCTTCGGGTATCTCAATAGCACTGGAGGCTCCTCCCTTTGCCGCTGCAGTGGGCGGTGGAGGTGAAACTGCTTTGGCTGCAAAATCTGGCACGCTCGCCTTTGGCTTCGAAATGATCCCAGCGGCCTTTTCGACGTCCTCGGGCGTGATTCTACCGAACGGACCAGTGCCTGCAAGCTTGTTCAGGTCGACCTTGTGCTGCTTTGCGAGCTTCTTTGCATGTGGTGTAGCCACGGTTTTTCCCGATGGTGAAGGAGCAGTGGCAGCAACTTTAGGTGTTTCTGAAATGGAATAGGACAGATTATAAGTGTTTGTTGTTCTTCAGACTATGAAGACCTACCTTGAACTCTCAACAACCACACCGAAATGATAGTATTGATCATACATTTGAGGTATATGCAAGACACGAGGAGCATATAAAGTAATGAAAACCTAGATAAGGATGAGTGGTAAATGGTTTGATTCAAGTCAGATCAACACATTCAAAGTTGTTCGACGTTGGGAATTAGAATTTGTGTGATTTTTCAGCCCTGTTGAGCATGAATGAGCTTTTATCAAGTGAAACCTTAATAGCCTGATTTTCTATTGGCTACCTTTTTAACTCTCTTGATATAAACAAATCAAGCTTCAAAATCCTGCTCTTTTAGTTTTTTCATCGAACACCTTAAGCTCACCTAGAGAGCAATGATTGAATTCGAATTAAGCATCGATTAATGTGGCTTTATATCTGAAACTAATCCTCCACGATCCAAATTTCCAGATCATTGTACGTAATAATATAAAAATGGCTGAGATGGAACAGAAAATGCACCTTTAACAGCAGGAGGAGGCTCAATCGACGGTTCCGCCTTTTGCGGAGGTGGTGCTGACGTGGACGACGCCTGCTGGGCTCTCGCCTTAGCCTCGGCCACTTCCTCCTCCGTCTCCGCAACGAATGCAATCGGCGCACCAACAGGCGCCGTTTCCCCGTCTCCGACGACAATCGCGGCGAGGATGCCGCTGTTGAAGGTCTCGACGTCCTTATCAGCCTTATCCGACTCGACGACGACGACGGGGTCTCCCTTGTTCACCTGGTCGCCCTCCGATTTGGTCCAGGAGACGATTTTGCCTTCGGTCATGGTGGAGCTCAGAGCCGGCATGAAGATCTCCCGGATCTTGGCATTGATCGTCGGAACACGGCGACGCCGGTGTCCGAAGGGGACGCCGCCGGGGCGTAGGAGCGGAGCTGACGCGCCGGAGGAGAGGGAGGCGGAGAAGGAGATGGTAGTGGCGTTGGGAGCTTTGAGAGTGGCCATCGCTGAAAATGTGTGTGATGTGTGTGTGTTTCGTGGGGTGTGTGAGAGTAATTAGAGAGTGTTGGGCGGAGAAGACGAAGTGATGGTTGGTTTCTAGTTGGAGAAAACTTTGTGAAATCCGTCAAGAGTTTGAGAAAGCGAAGGTGGGGTGGGTTGTGTTGTTGATGACTTGGAATTTAGGGACCAATGTGTAAATAATAAATACTGTAGGAACTGAGAAAAAAAAAGACAATTCTCCTTGGATGATCTCCATCGATGATCTTCAGGGATCGTTTGATATCAGTGTTTAGGAATTACATGGGTATAAGTTATTTATGTATAGCTATACAAGAATTTTGTTGATGGTGTGTTTTTAACATGTTTGATATGTGTATTAATTATTTGTGTAATGATATAAATTGTGTTTGATATATGTGTTTGAGATGTGTATATGTGTGTATGGATTAGTGATACACACCCCATAACCACCTTAGAGGTGGGTATGGATATACATGGCCTATAACTAAAAACCTTGTAATAGACGTGTATAGTCATACAAGGCATGTATAGCTATGCACAGTATCAAACACGACACAACTTATTCGTACACATCCTATACACACCCATACACACGTATCAAACGAGCCCTCAGCCTGACTATGGGCTAACCGCCCTCAACTTATTCAAGTGAAATACATTTTTTTTTGTCGAAGTAGTTCATCCATTTCAAGTTTTTTTTTTTGTCGAAGTAGTTCATCCATTTCAAGTTTTTTTTTTCTGTCCTGATGTATCCCCACACAGCCTGACTATGTGCTAACCGCCACACACTTCAGAGGTGTGACTAATCTCCGAGGCCAAATGGATACGTCCCAAACCCATCCGGCAACGATAGTCATGAGCCTTAGGCCCATGGGGACTTTTCAAAGAAATGTAAGAGGTGGGGTTCGATCCCTTGACCTCCTAGCCACACGTACTTTGATCCATTTCAAGTTCGAACGTCGTTTTTTTACCCCCAATATTTGGGGTATTGACATTTTTTGTCTTTCATATCATGAGATGTAACTTTTAGTCTTCAATATTAATTACTCGGGAAGTTTTTATTTCAGGCCTCGTCAAAATTTTCACTTAAGATTCAGGCCCTATCAGGAAAAAAAAAATAGTTTTAAGGATCCGATTTCTGCAGTACCACTTCATTGTTCTGCAGTACACAAAACGATCATCCGATACCAGTTCATATAACACTTTTTTAAGTTTAGGTCATTTTACAGAAATTGGATCCTTTAAAGGATAGTTTTTTCTGACATGATCTGAAACTTATTTTAAAACTTTAAAGGGGCATGAATTCTAATATACCCTAATTACTTTATGTTGTTTTGACCATCTGATTAATTTTTAACAGTTGTTAGAACAAAGTTACACAGCGAGGGACCTAGGATTAGAAGCTTGGAGGGGCAGTTCAACAGAGCACATCTAAGACTTGGGCAACCTACCCAGCCAAGCCCAATAGCTCTATTATTAAAAAAAAAAGAAAACATAAGAATCGAACCAACACCGAGAGAATTACATAATGCTAGTTTGAGAATGAAGTTACAAATTAGTTGAGTTTTTAAACCTATTACAAAACTAATCAACTTTTTTAATTTCTAACTATTTTTATTTTCATTTTAACCACGAAAATACTTAAAATTATAAATTTTCACTATCTTCAAATAGCACAACACTAGGGGTGGTTCGGTACGGTATACCGTACCAAAACTGTGATACCGTACCGTACCGAAATTTCGGTATCGAGAAAAATCATACCAATACCATACCAAAATTTCTGTATACCTTAAATTTCGATACGGTATCATACCGAAATTTCGGTATGGTATCGGTAACATACCTTCTATAGCATTCACACGGAGGGTTTTTTATATGCGTGTCTCGTAACTCGTTAATTCGTTGTTTTCAAATTTTTAGTCAATTCATAAAATAACCTTAAATAATTTAGCCAGTCTCCTTGTAAGACAAAGAACTTTACATAAACACAAAATACAACTTTATATACAGACTAATTAAAACGAAACGGCTATTTTGTATTTCCTTTTGTTTTTTTTTTATCCATTTTATAGTTAATAATTTATGGGCTGAATAAATTTATAAAGGTCCTTGTAATATTTTTATCCATTTTATATTTTTTGAAAGAATATAATATATGTAGGTGTGTGTATATATATAATATTAAAATTTTAGTTTCGGTATTTCGGTATAATCGGTATACCTTATTTTTAAAATTTTCATACCATTACCGTACCGAAAATTTTCGGTACGGTATCATACCTTACCAAAAACTTCGGTATACCTAAATTTTCGATATTTTCGGTACGTTTCGATACGATAAGGACGGTATATCGGTATTTCGGTATATTTCCCCAGCCCTACACAACACTTGTTAATAATTAAAATTTTACCCCAACTTTTAACTCAAATATATTAAAAATATATTACTTAAAATAATCAAAAGAAAAATAAATATACTTGGCATGACTGTGACCTACTCCTCCCCGTGAGTTCGATATCTAGAGCTGTCAAAACGGGCCGCCGGGCCTGGCTGGCCCGTAGCCCGCCAAACCCCGCATTGGGCGGGCGGGCGCGGGTAAGCCCGCCATCTGGCAGGCGTAGAAATTGAAGGCCCGCGCCGCCCAAATAAAAAACAAATTCAACACAAAAAGAAGTAATTCGAAAAAAAAAAGAAAGAAAAAAACAATAAAAAATAAATATTTAAGCTCGAAGTTAATTCTAATCAAATCTAATATTGTCATAATAATTTATTTATATTATTAAACTCGAGTAAATTAAAAATCGGAGCTAAAAAATACTAACATACCTATATAATTAATTATATATCAATATTTAATAAAAAAATATCATATTGAGCCCTTCAGGAATTATAATATGATATGCTTTTATAATTTTTATGAATTATAAAAAAATTAATTCTTTTTCTTTTGAATTTTTTATTTTTTTGATTTGGGCGGGTCGGGCGTTCAATCTCCAGGCCTGCCAAACAGCGGGCTTACCCGCGCCCGCCCCGCCCCTGGCGAGCTACGGGTCGGCCCGCCCTGCCGGCCCGTTTTGACAGCTCTATATGTCGAACTCATGTGGAAAGAGTAGGTCACGGTCACGCCAAGTAATTTTATTTTTCTTTTGCTTATTTCTTTAACTAATACTACCTCAGTCCCACTTATTTCTTCCCATCTTTCTATTTCGGGCGTCCGACATAATTCTTCCCATTTCCATTTTTGGTAAAAAATTATCCCACTAATTAAACTAATTACACCATTAATATTAAAAAAGTCTTCTTGATTTGCGTGTCTACTAATAACTTCTCTCTCATACCTCAAAACCTGTAAATAATATATTAATAATGTGATTTCTTAATCTCCGTGCCCGCTAATCTTTGGGAAGATTTAGCTGGGACGGAGGAAGTATATTTTTAATATATTTGAGTAAAATAAGTTGGGGTGAAAATTTAATTCTTAACAAATTTTGTGCTATTTGAAGATAACAATAGTGAAATTTGTAATTTTAATTATTTTTGTGGTTAAAATGAAAATAAAAATAGTTAGAATTAAAAAAGTTTAGTTTTATAAAAGATTTAAAAACTTAACTAGTTTTGTATTTCAATTCTCAAAATAACATTATTTACGTAATTCTCTCAACCAACACCTATGTAAAGTTAAGAACTTAGGGCGGGCAACAGACTCCAGCCCCCAATGTAGGCCGTCCCTTGTTACGGGTCTAATCAACAAATATTACGGAATTACATGCCGAAGGACGGAATTACAGCACGACCCATAAATTCGAGCTGACTCGACCCTTAATTCCTTCTAAACTAACGGTTAAATTAAAAATAGTCTTGGAAACACAGGGAATAAAAAGACGTTCATATCTCAAACATCGGGAACAAATAATAGCAACATCCGAAACAACAATTATTACAAAGAAGCTTAAAACCACATAAGCAACATTTGATAAGTGAACATAAATAAAAATCACAACTCAGCCCGTCAAAGACATCATTTTTTCGGCCGCCGGCCCAGCAAGCGAAAAGCACACCATCATTAAAGGTCGGGCGGATAGATCGCCAACTTAAACCCCGAGCCATGCTCGCCCAGATTCTTCTTCTTCTTCTCCTGAATCTTCCTCGACGAAGAAGCAGCATTCGCCGACGTACAGTACAAATCCAACAACTTCAAGCTCGAAATATCCGCAAATCCCAGCGGCACGCCGTCAAGGTTACCGCAATGCCTTAAAAAGAGCTGCCTAAGCTTCGGAAAATGCTGGCCAGAGGCGTTCCACGTCACCAAATCGGTCTTCCCTACGCACAAAACCCTAAGCGAACGGAACCCTCCTTCCTCGGGCTCCCACCACCTCCCAGCGAACGCATTGTCCTTCAACTTCAAGATTTCGAGCGTTTCCAGCATTCCCAGAACCGACATGTCCTTCCAATCCAGCAAAGTGTTGGAAAGCGTGAGCTTCCTCAGCTTCGGCGGGAACTTGTACTTCTGGGGCAGCCCGGTCAGCCTGCCCTCCGAGGGCGGGCGGGGAAACACGTCGTTCAGAAGCTTCAAATTTTCGAGGGAGGCCAATTTCCCCAAACCGTCGAAGCCCTTTCCCTCGACGAGCTTCGTTAGCTGTCCGCGGACGCCCATGGCCCGCAGGTTGGGCGCGCGGGCGAACAGAAGCTCCGTGCAGCTCTCGGGGGAAACGGTCGAGAGGGTCTGTAGGGCCCACGACGTCGCCCCCTTTCTCGATTCCGAAAGCGGGCCCGACGACAATTTGGTCGACGCGTTCAGCTTCATGTGCCTCAGCTGAATCATCTTCCACACGTCTGCTTTGATCTCCAAAGTTCGCGAAGACGTCTCGACGACTAGGGTTTGAAGGTTCCACAGCGAGGAGAAGGAAGAAGGGATCACCTTGAATTCGCCCGACAAAACGACGTACCTCAGATGGACGACGTGCGAAATGTCGGCGGGAAAACGCGCGAAGGAAAGGTATCGACCGTCCAAAACCCTGAGGAGCTTAAACGCCCCCACGAACGAAGACACGTGCTCGAGGGGAACTAGGGTTTCCTCCGAGGCGTAGCA
Organism: Craterostigma plantagineum; assembly: GCA_027422505.1. NCBI lineage: Eukaryota > Viridiplantae > Streptophyta > Magnoliopsida > Lamiales > Linderniaceae > Craterostigma > Craterostigma plantagineum. Next base: position 8,225,636 of record JAPQWV010000015.1, read on the forward strand.
GAGGAAAGATCGAACCCTCGGGCCCACGGGCTTCCCGGAGATGTAGTCGAGGGCCCGCGAGTGTACGCAAAGCCTACGGTACTTTTCGGACGCGGGATTGTTCGAAGGCCCGCCTTCGAATCGCCTCACTTCGGCGAAGAATTTGTCCTCCGCAGCTTCCCTCTTGCAGAACTCGTGGAGCATGTCGTGGATACGACAAGTCTTGATCTTACCGTTGGACCTGAAATTCCCGACCATGACTAAATTTCTGTTGATGAGCTCTTGCAGGTACTCCTCGGCGACGTCTTCCAAGCTCATCCCTTCCTCCCTTTGCTGCTGAACGAACCCTTCGGCGATCCAAAGCCTGACGAGCTTATAGACGGGAATTTCGTGGTCTTCGGGGAAAATCCCTAGGTAGACGAAGCACGCCCTAAGGTGGTAGGGCAAGTGGTCGTAGCTCAGACCTATGAAGCTATCCATGCGCTTTTCTTGGTCCATCGTGATGTAAGCGTCGACGGATTTCGCGACTTGCTCCCACCAATCCGTGCCCTTCTCCAACAGTATTCCTCCTATTACTACTATGGCTAAGGGCAAACCGCCGCACTCTTTAGATATGTGCTTTCCGTACTTCAATAGCTCTGAAGGGCATTCTTCGGCCGAGGAGGAGCCTAACGCCTTCTTTTTTAACAAAGTCCAGCTTTCCTCGGGAGTGAGAAAGCGCAAATTGTGCGGCTCTTTGTTAGGGTTCGCGCGCTTGGCCACGGTGTTGATTCTGCTCGTCAGGAGAATTCTGCTGCGGTTTTTGTTCCTGGGAAAGGCTGATTTGAGGTCGTTCCACGCCTTTTCGGTCCAAACGTCGTCCAATACGATGAAGTACTTGCCCTTTTCGAGAGTTTCGTGGAGTTTCTTGGCTAGGGTTTCTTCGGTCATTTTGTACGCGGATTCCTCGGCTTGGGACAGCGAGCTGAGTATGGAGAGGTAGACTTCCTTCTTGCTGTAGTCTTGGGAGACGTAGGCCCACGCTCGGCTGTAGAATTCGTATTCGATTCGTGGGTCCCGATAGATCATCTTGGCGAGGGTCGTTTTTCCCAGCCCGGGCATTCCGACGATTGAGGTGACTTCGAGCTCGTCGGAGCCTTCGGTTAGGAGGTTGATCACTTTGTCTGCTTCGTCTTGGAAGCCTACGACGTTGTCTTCTTCTACGATTGGAGGCTGTGTAATAGAAAAGAGCATGAACTTGGTAAATAATCTATCCAACTGAAAAGAAACTTAATTTATTCAATGTATAAATTCACTTAATAAATCATCAGACCAACTCTAAAGATCCAATCTTTCGATATGAGAAAGTGAAGACTGAAAAGGGTTCTTCAATTATGTCAAGAAAACCTTATTAATTCATACAATGTATGAATAAATTCACTTGGTAAATCACAAACCTACTGAAAAGATCCAATCTTTGCATAGGAAGACCTCGATGACCGAATGGACTCTTCACTTATCTAAAAAAAGAAGCCTTACTAAATTCGTTCAATGCACAGATTCACTTAGTAAAGCATCAGATCTACTAAAAAGATCCAATCTTTCCGTGTGAAGACCGTGATGGCTGGAAAGGGCTCCTTAAGTATCTAAAAAAAATTTTATTAAATCCACACAATGTACAAATTCACTTGGTAACTCATCAAACCAACTGAAAAGATCCAATCTTTTCATACGAAGACCGAAAGGGCTCTTCAATTTCCTCAAAAAAAAAAAAAAATGAATAAAGAAAAACCACTACCTTCTTCGCAGATACTCCGCCGCCGTGAACATCCCCGGCGTACAAACCCTCGAACCCAAACTTCTTCTTCTCATAGATATCCTTCACCTTCAGCCTAATCCCCTCAATATTCTTGGCGATGTTCCTCAGCTTTGCCGGGTGGTCGAAGACGTGGAGGGCCTTCTCTAACCCCTTCCTCGCCTTGTGCACGGCGGCGTGGTAGACGAACTCGTCGATGGCGTCCTCGGCTTCGTAAACGACGTCTCGGATCTGCTTGACGATCTCCTTCAGCGTCTCGTGCTTGTGGCGGCGCTCCGCCGAGTCCTTGAGGAACGCCTTGAATAGGCTGATTTCCTTGTAGAGTTTCTCCACGTCGTCCTTGATGTCGCGTATGAGGCCAACGTTGTAGAGAAGGAGCTGCTTGAGGTTTTCGAGGAGAAACTCCACCGCCGCGTCGGCCATGGCTCTTCTTTTTTCTTTGTGTGTGTGTGTGTGTGAGAGTCTCCTCTCTCTCAGTGGACTTTAGTCGAACAGCTTGCTCGTCGTTGTGTTCTGTTTTATGGAGTCGTTGGATCGGATATTTATTTTTGTTTTCGTTATTACACAAAAACCATGGAAATTTCCTCTTGCTTTCCGAAGCACAAGAAAAAACAAAAGGAAAAAAATAGTGAATTATATAATATCAATTGTCTATAACTAACGAGGTTGCACATAGACATAGCTAATAATCTTAAGTGTATTATGAATATTAAATGTGGATGTTTTTGTATTGTTATTGAATTATTGATATCTGGAGGTATTGTATTGAATGTTGTAAAAATTAGATGTGTATTAATTGATAGATGATGTGTATAATTATAATAAATGTTGTAAATTTTAGGTGTAATAGTGAATTTGTAGTAGTATAAATATGTGATTTGGGGTTGTGTAAATTGTAAGAAAAAGTATTAATAAAGAAGTTATTATCTCTCTAGTTATCTCTCTAATACTACTATAATCGTAATTAATAAAATACGTAATCATTATAATATTTTATAAGAAAGTGGACTTAAATTGCTCGACTTTTATTATCATTTGTGCACATGCTCTGCTTTGCTAAGGTACTAACGGCCAAAAGCAACGAACAAAGTCCATAATTCGATTGGGAGCAAACTTCGTACGAAAATTACAATTGGATTATGTGGAAAACTAAGATAAAAAAAATGTTTATTTTAAAACGAATCTAATTTATTTAATTTGATAGAGTAACATGGGATGAAAGATTCATTGGAATGGAGCTTTAGATAAGAAACAAGAGCATGCATGGCTCTCATCTTCACTCCAAGCCAATTCAAAGTTCTTACAGTGCTGACTTAACAATTGTTGAATTTTAGGATAATGTCAATGAGAACATTAGATGTTAGTTATTATTTATAGTAACATTTGGAGTTTTACGGCAGGAAGACAGGTCTACAGTGGGTGTTTGTTTGAGGTCATCCAACATCACGATGATACTCACATCACTGTAATATGAATCACCGTCATGTGGATCACTGTGATATTTGTAATTTTGCACCATCAAAACACGTTTAAGGCTAAATAGATCAGTTTAAACATGAAGGGACGTATTTGAATATATAAAATAGATATGCTCCCTTTAAGTTTTAACTTTTCGGTGACGCGGTCATTCGGCGTAACTCGGAAAGGAACGAGCTAACCCAAAACAGATGGCCTCTTTCATACTCAAATAATCGTCCAAATCTCAACCGAGCTGCTCGTCGAAAAACACACTAGTGTTATAAAACCATCAAAATCATCGGCGTATTTAACTAGTATCATTATTCAGCGGTCCCAACGAAGAAAGTGATAGTCGAAAAGTTTCATATAAGCTACCGTATAAGAGCACAGACCAAAATCGAGCGTCCTTTATTTAAAGCGCCATTTCAGCCTGCAAAGCGGCGAGCTCGTCTTCTTCCTCCTTGGCGCGCTTTCGACGAGGATAATTTGCTTCCTCGACGCTCGAAGCTCGAATTTGCGCCGAAGCATTGGCGGGCGTAAGAAGCTCTTCTTCGAGCTCTTCGCTCTCCAGTTCTTCGAGCTCGGCCTCCAATTCATCCTAAAGCGTTTCATCGTCAATCGATTTGAAAATTGCGATTCAATAAAAAAGCGGCAAGAAAATTTCAATATACGAAAGGAAAAAAAAAAGAAACCTCGTCGAAGTCGGCGGCTGCGCCGATGGGCGCGCCGAGCGCGTCCTGAATCTGCTTCATCTTGTCCGTCTGTTCGTTGATGTCGTCCATTATCTTGTCCACGTCGTCGATGTTCCTTAGCAGAAGGACAAGGAAAGGAAAAAAAAAGAAAAAAAATCAATACAACAGCAGAACAATTTTCTCTTACAACATCGGTTATACGTAAATAAACGAGTTTTTGTTGGTTATATACGAGTTTTTGTTGGTCATTACGTGGCTTTGTGCATCGCTTTCATTGCGGCTGCGCCGCTTTTTAGGGCTCCGACGGTTTCGGTAGTAGCGTTTGCGGTTTCCAACTATTATCTGTACGAGGTACAACACATCATCGCACGAGTGCTAAGACGTTGAACTGATAGACTCCATATTTTGAAACATCACTTTGAGTTTTCAATGTTATCGATTTTGTGTCGTTTTTGGTCAACTAATTAATTTAACAGTTAGTTTGAACGAAATTACGACGAACCAGCCCGCAGAACCAGGCCATGATCAATAATATTTGCTGGTATGACCCGTAACTCAATCCAAACTATAATTTGAATTTGACTTGGAGACGAAAACGATACAAAATCGATAACATTGGGAACTAAAAGTGGTAACTCGGAACGTGATGGATTAAATATGCTCATACATACCCCAAATATTGGGAACTAAAAATGACGTTCCCTCTTAAAATTAGGTAAGAAATTTTTATCGGACCTGATCGTGGATACGCAGTTGGAAGTTTCCGAGCTGTTCGATTTGGCCCTCGTATAGTCTTCTCCTCTTCAGGCATTGAATGGCCGCTGGCAATAAAAAAATTGCATTTTTTTTCATCAGATTGTTCATCAAACGGACAAGGAAAATCAGCTGCTAATACTAAGAAGAAACACCTCTTTTGTTCTTTGATTTTGTGAATTCTTTGGCCTTGTCAACTTCGGCAGATGCCTTCTTTTGAAGCACGCTCTCTTTCTTCTCAAGCATTTCAAGAGTCTAAGAGAAGAATATCATCGCAGAACAAACAGAGGAAATCGACTCGTTTATTACAAAAAACGAAAGAAAGAAAAAGGCATAACGTACCTCGTTCAGCTTATCAAGACTGTCTATGGCGTTGTTTGCTGGCTTAGATTTGCCTAAAATCCGCGAAAACATTTTTGGGATTCTGCGTGAATGATTATCCTGCAAATCAGCAAAGAAAAATCATGGAAAAAGTGCCGGGAAAAAAAAAAGAGCATCAACAGCAATAACTTAGCATTTATCGACGAACTACCTTCGGCTACAATTTTTTTGCTCGAAAAAGATGTAAAGAGACGATTAATAGCTGAAACGTCCTTAGGTTCGAATTTGTAAAGTTGGGTTGTGGCTTGGGAGGAATCAATCGTAAAGGAGAGAGTTCTTTTCCGTTCCTCTTCTCTTTCAGCTCAAAAGCGGATTCTATGAATAATGGAGCTTCCTCTCCACAACGGTCATAGGTTTTAAAATTCTTTATTACAATAGTTTTCTATTTGTGTCTGCACTACTTTTAGCTTGTAGGGTCCTATTTTCAAAAGGGGACCCTGCGTTTTGCCTAGCAGACGTGTATGGGCCTCGAGCTTTTCAATAAATAAATAAAAATAATAATAAAAACTAATAATAATAATAATAAAAAAGCTCGCGAGCTTGTTCATGAGCTCTTATGTCTGGGCTCAAGCTCGAGCTCGACATAAATGAGCTCGAGCCCAATTTTGTCGAGCTCGAGCCGGCTCGTCGAGCTCACGAGCCGGTTCGACTCATCTTTCACCTTTTGCAAATTTCCACTTATACCCCTATGTTTATGGTTTTGGGTATATTTGAATTCAGGCCCCGTCAAAAATTTAAAATTCAGCCCCTGTCAGAAAAATTTAGTTTAAAGGACCCAATTTCTGTAAAATTTAGAGATAAGGAACGTTTTGTGTGATAAACCTTCAAAAAATTGTTATTTCAGAACAATGAAGTGGTACTGCAGAAATTAACTGGTATCGGATGATCATTAACTGGTACCGGATGATCAATGTGCTACAAAATTTCAACATATTGTTACTTCATAGCAATGAAGTGGTACTGCAGAAATTGGGCCTGAATCCTAAATAAAACTTCTTACGGGCCTGAAATGAAAAGTCCCCTTTTTATTTGGTATACAAAGTTGTTTTCAATTTCAGTAGCAATTTCATTAGGTACCTGTATGGATAAGACTTTTTCAATTGGTAACCAAAGTTTCATTTGGTACTGTAAGGTTCCGGCGCTTAGGTTCGCCTCTCATGTTCTTTCCTGAGTGTGTAACGATCAAGCCATAAGATTCTATCTTGATATCAAACGCATGCAAAATAGCCCAGAACAATATAAACAAAAACACTCATAAACGTGTTTCGACTCTATTTTGAGTCTACATCCACGGCCAATAGGAAATTTTTTAATAGATGGAAATTTATCGAGATTACAAGCTGATGACTTCCTCTCATAGCTCTGTTTACACCTTACGCTAATATAGAATATACAAAGTCTAGAACATGCTAGAATGATCTCTCGTAAAACTGATCTTTAACAGCTTCAGCTTGCTATTCAACTCCCTCATCATCAGCCGCTTGTACCTTGCTCTGTCCAGTTTGTACATCGAGCTCTTCTAACTAAATGAACACTTTTATAAGTGGAAGGCACATGAGCCTTCAGATCGTTTCTGCCTTGATCGAACGAACCATATTATTCCAAACAATTCGTGCTCTTTCAGAAACGATTCAGCCGATCTCAACCAATATTTAAGAAAGAGTTTGTTTAGCACTTTATAAATCTCATCCGATTTCTTCACAGGACATAGGAATGTCAACGGGGTGGGGCGGGGTGTCACTGGACAGTAGGAATCCCAATCCTCACCCCCGCGAACTAAACAGAAAACCTCATCTCCTTCCCCGCGAACTAAAAGGGAAAAATATCCCCTGTACCGGCGATTTATTTTTTATAAAAAATAAATTTTTTATAATATAATATAAATTGGAGATAATATATAAATTATATTTTAATTATTTTTTATATTATAATAACATATTTGGGTAAAAAAAGTATTATTCAATATTATTTTTATATTAATATAACATAATTTTGTATAAAATTGTTATAGTATTAATTTTAGATATAAAAAACTTTTATTTATATTATTGGCACGGGGCAGGGATCCCCACGAGACAGACTATAATCCCTGTCCCCGTCAAAATGGATAAAATAATCCCTATCCCCGCCTCATTGACAAGCCTAATGGACATAGAACGAATGTAGTTTCACCAAGTCTTCATCACTTTTCAGCTTTGGTTTGGTTATATCTTTAAGTAGTTTTGGCTTTAATTGTTCAACATGTACCCCTGTATTTAGGATTTTTCAATTGGCACCCAAAGTATTTTCAAGGTATACGTCGTGATTTTGAATGATCAATAACGAGATTTTCTAGGTGTAAGACTCGTTAATTGCTAATAGAAAAGTCTTAACAAAGGGTGCCTACTAGATTTTGGAATAACTTTAGACACCAACGAAAAGCCTTAAAAGAGAATTATCAAGTGGAATTTACCTTTATTTTTCAATAGAGATACTAAGTGTTTAGTAGAACTGTCAAATGGGCCTGCCCGCCCGCCATTGGCTGGGCGCGGCGGGCAGGAAATTTTTAGGCCTATCAGGGAGCGCGAAGCCCGCGCGGGCCTGGTGGGCAGGCCCACCAAAAATAAATTTTTTTATTAAATAATAGATATATAAATAAATTATAAAGATATTTATGTTTTTTGTGCAATGATTTGGAGTTTAATAGCATAATAATTAATATTAAAGAAGCAGATTAAACGAGATATAATTTTCGAAGTTGAATTCTTCATTTTTTTTTTATTTTTTCCCTATTTTTTCTTATTTTAATTTTTTTGGCCGGCTGCCCGCCTGCAGCGGAGCGAACCTTCATTTCTCGAGCCCGCCAGTAGGTGGGCCTACCCGCGCCTGACAATGGCGGGGTACGGCCCTGACCCCTAGTTCTACGTTATCTAATTTCTGAGGGCTGTCGGCTATAATTTTGCAAGGAAGGATATCCTACTTTTAGTTCGGTCTCTTGATTTTGGGGGCTTATGGAGGCAATTTTTTCTCTTTATTCATTTCCCCCTTGATATGTATTTTTTTGTGGAATTTTTCCATGGAAAATTCCCGCTGCACGTCCTTTTTAGAGTAGTTTATTTTTCTACGGTGAAGAAGAAGCCTACCAAAAATTGACTATTGTACAAAAAGTTTGCTTCCAAAGAGTTAATTGTTAGGCCCGACATGAGGTCAGTAGTGTAACTTCACTTAGACCACTCCAACCGAGCAACGCATTCTCAAACCCAAACGTATTCTCAAACAAAAAATGCAGTAATTATTCTCCAACCGATCAACTCATTCTCAAACTCAATAGACTATTTGTAATATTCACTTTCACACCAATTTTTACAAATTTCAATACTACCCACGTATTTTACAATTTTACAAATTACCCTAATTTTAGATTTAATCACAAATCCGTGAAATTTGGGTGGTAATTTTGGATCAGATTTTGTGCTTTTCTTTTTTCGCCTGAAATGGGTGGTAATTTTGGATCAAATCACATACATTGTGTTCGCTATCTTTGGGCTTCATCTTTTTTCCTCCGATTGAAGTTAGATTCTGCCTAGTTGTTCAAGGCGAATGATTTTGACTTTGGATTGACCGACACTTTTGCGATCTATTCATGTCGATTGCAGTATTAAGCTTCTCAAATGATGATCTAAAGGTTGATTGTTCTCTACTACGCTATTTTTACTGTTTCCATTTACAGTATCAGAAACGACATCGCTGAAGCCGTCATAGCATCCAGCTCACCGCAGCCATAATGACACCACAACCCAAACGGAAACAACACTCATACAGATGCGAGCAAATCAAACAAAAGTTGAAGCGTAGAAAGACGAAGAGAAGTTAGTTGCAGCTCTTTCTTACTTTTCTTCCCATGCGAATGAGAGAGAAAGAAACAATCACTCTATTTCTTGATATGCCTTTCGTTTCCTTTTTCTGCCACACAAACACAGGTATTTTCTTGATATGCCTTTCGTTTCCTTTTTCTGCCACACAAACACAGGTATACGACAGAGGGAAAGAAAAGTAGGGACTTCACTGCAAATTAAAAAATCCATCGCATACTAACCGTCTCAGACGCAAAGATGCGTCATAACGAGGAGAGAGAGAATGTGGAATGCATTTTGAGTTGAGTTTTGGTGTTCGATTGGAGTAAATTTACCCCGAATTTTGAGTTTCGATGCTCTTAGCAATTCAGTTGCGCCTTTTAGAGCATCTCCAACCGGACTGGAAAACTAAAAAAAATTCATAAATTTGCTCCAATCGATACCAAAAATCAAACTCAAAATGGGATTTTTCGTTTCTCTCCCCTGAAAAAACGCATGTTGCGTTTTTTACCGGTTATTATGCGATGAAACTTTTAAATTTACATTGACATCCTTAATTTTCTTCTATCCGTGTCCGTCAGAAAAAGCTGCCAAAAAGCAGATCTGGAAACATAGACAGTACTGTAATTGTGGGGTGAGCGGTGAAATGTTTTTTCGTCTATTAAAATATGGAAAAGAAAGGACTCAATAACGTAACCCAAGGAAATATATAATAAAAAAGATAAATTAAAGGTGTAATTGGAAAATTTGGGAAATAGTAACCAATGAATGAATTTAGATACTACAAGCCTAAGTCATAATACAAATTATCTTGGATAGGGATATGCTACTTACCAAATTGCAACAAACATATTATTATAATACTAAGTCTAAGTTAAATAATACAAATTATCTATTAATTGATTTGTCGTGTTTTTAATAAACATTAATCGTTGTTTTTTTATATCTATAAATATATTTTTATTATTAACCTTATTATTTTTTATTAAATCTAAAATATTATTTGTAGTCTAATTTATAAAGTTGTAAAATATGTGGTAAAAATTGATGTGAAAGTGAATATTACAAAATAGTCTATTGAGTTTGAGAATGAGTTGGGCAGAATTACTGCATTTGAGTTTGAAAACGCGTTTTGAGAATGCGTTTCTCGGTTGGAGATGGTCTTAGACACGTAACAATTCAATTAGGGCTATGCTCTGTTTCGGTGAAGAGGAAAAAAAAAAGAAGTCGAAAGAGTATTATATGTAATGATGAAAAAGCTCTCGAGAACGTGGAGGATATTCAACGACGACGCTGAAGGCGACGGCTATTCGATTCCTACTCGTGATGACAACCGTCCGATCGATACAGGAGGTTGTCTTATCTCCTCGATTTCAATCGTATTTGATCGATCGTTTCTCCGAATAACTGGAGAATGATGGGTTGCTTATTTTTCTGCAGAGCAAGAAGAATTAGTCCGTTCCCTGGAGAAGAATCAAGCTCAGCAATCGCTTCTATGGAGGGTCAGTCCGTTGCTTAATTAGCTCTTTCCCTTTTCGACATATCTGATTATCCCTTTTGTTTTTTTAGTGAGTAATTTCTGGTTTGAATTTGTTGTTTGATCTGTAGAGCGTCTTCGGGGGACTGATTCTATGCTATGTGATGTTCCTCTTTATTCAATCTATCAACAGGCTTTCTTTCCATGGGAATTGGTATGTGCTTCTTCTGTTCTTCATCGTTCATTTTGTCCCTACTACTACTGTGAGATTTGTCATTCATCGCATGTTAATTGTAATCATCATATGGAAAATTCTGCGTTTGTGTGTGCACTTTCGCATCTTTCCCCATTTTTATTGCTCTTTCTCATTCAATTCGTACATGGATGAAATGGGACCAAAAGTACCGTGAGATGAACTGTTTTTCGATCCAAAATACCGCTGATAATTCGCCCCTTTGTGCAGCGTTACCATGCTTACTTTATGTACGAGGTTGATTCTTGGAGCATCGTAGCTGCAGGTCAGCTTCTTCGCCTCTTTGATGTAATCTCCATGGTTTATTACCATGATTTAAAGAATAAATGGTAACTTCATTTCCTTCGTTATGGCTCTCATGGTTAGCACAGAAGAGTAATATTTTAAGGAACAGAGAACCTTATTGCTGCGCAATCTTTAGAGATTTGGCATCAATAGGATGCGTTTTTTTTTGTTTTTTTTTTATCTATCAAGATTCAGAATTTCTTTTTTCTTGAACTTCTGTTATCATTATCTAAATCACTTGCAGACTTTGTTGCTATTGTCGTATGCTTAATGGCTATTGCCGGCTTAATGCACAACATAAGGCATCATCGTCGTTGGCTTTCGTTCGCTTTTTTCCCTGCTACACTGCTCGCAATCTTTTGGTTGCACCACATGTCGAGGTAGGCTTATCGAATTTGTGACTATAAACTACGTTTTCAGCCCTTTTATCCCCATAAATAATCAGAAACTCCTGTATCAAATTTGCATTGTATCAGCACAACTTTCATCTATGTACGCGTTCCTCTTTTGTTCGTAGGAATATTTATTACCCCATATCAAATGTCGAATTAAATGAGGCTATTGTTTCTGTTAGCTATTGATTTTGTGATGTATAATAGTATAAAGAAGATCCATGCATTCTTTCTTATGCAGATTGGCAAAGTTCAGATGGGATGTTATATGGCTTCCTTTAACGCCCTTTGGTAAGAAAACGAAAACTACACTCTCTCTAGACATTGTAGCATATTCGTACGGATATATGGATGGAATTATTATCATTTAAGTTTTTTTTTTCTTCTTATCTTTTGCGGGTTCATAAAAACGCAGTGGAGCAGGAATGTGCCTTTACGTGGATCTTTTACTCGACGAATCCTCCGAAGAAGTTAGAAAGCTCCGTGGATATATGTATGCTTACAAAGGTTATTGACGTATGCTTATTTCACCACATCGTTCGTGGAAGGAAACAAAATGTTAGAAGTGGTGGTGGGAAAGCAGGGGAATGCTCACAATGCCATCTCGTGCACTTCAAGCAAGTTTTGTGTAATTATTCATGGGCATTTACGATCATTCATTTATATACGTATGAATCGAAAAAAGAAAAAAAAGTAGAAAAAAATCGAAACGTGGTTTCACTCCGACTCCGTGTAAGTTGCAGATGGGTGGGTATGATGATTTTCTGACTTCTCTTATTTCAGAAATAATTATTCTGATAAATGAATTTAGTAATCTATTTACAATTGCCAAATATGATGATAAAACTAATCAAAAACCGGCATGTACTTGGTAATCCAAATATAATATATATATATAATATAATATAATATATATTATATATATATATATAATATGAGGAATTTTATGGTGCTCACAGGCACCTGTTGATGTGACACCGATTTGGCCATTTCAGCATCCCACATCAACTTTTAAGGTTACGCCGTCTTAATTAACACCTTCTAGGTATCATTAATAGACATTTCGGATGCTGATGTGGCATATTGATGCATTACATAACATTTTACGTGTAAAATATATCGCGTCAATATGCCACATCAGCATCCGAAATATCGATTAATGATACTTAGAAGGTGTTAATTAAGACGACGTAACTTAGATGTCGATGTGAGATGCTGAAATGGCACGAATCAGTGCCACATCAACAAGTGCCCACATAAGGTGCTCACATAAGGTGAGCACCATAAAATTCCTATATAATATATATGTTAATATATATATTTATGTTGCATTTTATAAGTAATTTTATGGTTCTCACCTTATATCAGCATATGAGATGTCGATCAATGGCACCTAGAAAGTGTCAATTGAAATGATATAAATCGGATGTCGATGTGGGATGTCTACATGGCACGGTTGGTGCCAAATCAACAAGTGTCCACATAAGGTGTTCATAGAAGGAGCACCATAAAATTCCTCGCATTTTTATATATCTACAAATAAAAAGCAACACGGCACATAGAAAGCTTAACTTAGTTGCTAAAAAAAGAAAAAAAATCGATTATATCGTTTTTTGCTGACCCCTGGAGTATCCCACTCAACTAGCTATAGCCTTACACCGCACATTCCTAATATAAAACTAGATCTCAAGGGAATAGGTAAACATATCTCAAATACGTAACACGATAGTCATGAGATAACATGATAAACGTATTTTCTTACGTTTATGTTTGTTATAAATTCAAGTCGTTTGCATGATAAGTGAAGCCGTTTTGATTATTTTTGTGCTATAATATGGTTTCACAACAAAATAAAACGTTTTACGGCAGTTTTGCGACAGTTTCTTATTTCTCAATGATCACAGGGTAAACGATGCCCGATGGACCTGAAATTTTAACCATAGATAGAGGACTCGTTAATCTTGATTTTGACCAAAGGGATTTTCAATCCAAGGTCTAGATTGGAAGATATGAATTTTTGAACGTGCTGCAGTTTTGCCGTGAAGACCTTGCACGAGGCCGTGAACAGCACCAGAGAGCAATTTTCTAGCCCGATTGTGTCATGGCCGTGAACAATGACCAACCAGGCCGTGAAGGATGCTTCATGGCCGTGAATGTAGGTGCAAGAGGCCGTGAATGAGGGCAGAAAGCCATTTTTTAAGCCCGAACGCTTCACGGCCGTGAATGGTGGCTACCTAAGCCGTGAACACGGGCATAGACATTGTTTTGTTCAGGTTTTATGTGGTCACGGCCGGGAAGATGCATAGAAGAGCCCGTGAACATCCCGTGGACATGTTAAAAGTCAAGCACAACGTAGTTAACTTATCTTATCTCTTCAAGATCCGAAAAAAGATCACGCTTGGGACAAGAAATCTGATTTTTGGCGCTGAACGGCTGCAATTATGACTTTGAAGGATAGAAATCTTTCAAGAAATCTTTCAAATGGGATTTTGGCAACTCCTTGGTTTCTACATTGAAGAAAAGAGCAAAATGAGATATTGATGAACATCTATATAAAGAGCAACGTCAAGAGAAAAAAAAAAGAAGAAGGTACGTGATAGATACACCATTTAAGCTCATATACAAACATACACGTTGCTTCATACCCAAGAACCTCCCATAGTCCGCTCACCACGTGTTCGATAGAATTACTCAGTGAAGAACGAGACTAACTTCGAAGTCGAATTCAGGGAAGTATTTTATGATGTATTCGATGTTAGTTATGTGCTTCGTTGTGTTGATAATGAGTAGCTAAATCTATTGTATTTGAGATTAGATGAACCCTAGCGAGATCGATCGTATGTTTAAGTGTATTTGATGTTTTGTTGTTGTTATGACTCGTTTACGAAGCATATGATTTTGATTATGTCTATATGATTGAAATTATCTAGTTAGCTTGGCCATGTCTACGTGTTTAAGTTAACATAGTTCGGGAAATCGTACGCTACGCTCGAGAGAGGGGCGGACGATTAGAGCACTCGTTAACGAGCGGAATAAACTCTCGCTAGAGATAGGTTGAACTACCCCGCCGGATTAGAGTCAATTCTAATAGTGGGATTCACCGTGTTGTTAATGCGATCTTCGGTTAAGTAGTTAGGGAAGCTTGCCCAGCTATTTAATTTGTTGATTAGTTGTTTGCGATTATTATATGGTAAGGCGCAGTTTCGTCAGCTATATAAACCGCATGCATGTAGTAGGAATCTCCACGGTCTAATGATAGCGTTGCTTACGTACACTTGATATTTGTTTTGGTTGAGCTAGGGGGATTCGAAGTCTCAAATACGTTTGTTTTTCCATAAGGGTTTCCTCTCCGCACCATTTTACTAAGTTGTATTTTCTAAGTATTGTTATTTACAGTTTCAACAATCAAAAATATTTACTAGAATATTTGAACGACGGTTTTCTAAGGTACATAGTTCTCTTGGGATTCGATACTCGAATAATTGCTACGTCTATGTTATTTCGATAGGTACACTTGCCTGTTGAGCGTAGGATATTTCGTTAGTGTTCGTTTTTTTATTACTCGATCCGCTCGATCAAGTTTTTGGCGTCGTTGCCGGGGAACTATCGATATGAACAAAAAACCTTAGTTTATTATTCTAGCTATTTATTATTAAGTATCAAAATCTTCGCTTAATCATATTTCTTTTGGTCTAGGTACGTGTACGTAGGTACATGAGCCGAAGGAACCCTACACTACCAATAGTGGAAGGAGACCCGGAGATCGAAAGGACTTTTCAACGCAACGTGCGAGAAAACGCAAGGCAAGATGTAATGGCGACTCAAAATAACAATAAAATACCATTAGCGGTGCAAGAACCTCCAATGAGAGAACTCTGGAGAAACAACGCCGTGGTAACAATTAGCTCGGCAATAGTACTTCCTCAGGTACCGAATAATTTTGAGCTCAAACATCGTTGGCTCCAAATGCTGTAGGCGACATCTCAATACGATGGACTCTCCGAGGAAGATTCTTATCGCCACATCCAAGACTTCCTATCCGTAACCGATGCACTACGGGTACAAGGTGTAAGTTCAGATGCCATTCGACTCTACCTGTTTCCTTTCTCTCTGCGGGGCAATGCCAATGAGTGGTTCAACCTACTTCCCGAACGATCTATCACCACTTGGGACCAGATGCATGCCACCTTCATCAATTACTTCTTTCCACCTTCCAAGGCTCTCAAACTAAAGACGGACCTAACCGCATTTAAGCAGAAGGAAGGCGAAAACCTATATGACGTATGGACTAGATTCAAAGCGCTTTTGAGCCGATTCCCTCAACATGGGATGAGAAGAGCGAGCAAATTCAGTAGTTTCATGAATCTTTAAACGACCATACCGTGCAATTACTAGACAGAGCATGCAACGGAGGCCTATGTAACCTCAGCGCTACAGAGGGCTGGAATCTTATCGAAGACTATTGTGCAAATAGTTTTCGATGAGGGAGTTCAAGCAATCGGGGTAAACCTCCAGGGATGTACGATGTCGACAACACCACTGCGATGAACGCCAAGTTCGATGCTCTACAACAACAAATGTCCGCGACTAATCTTCAAATGCGAACCTTGATGAACGCACTCATGCCTAAGCTAGCAACGAAGCCGACCGTTAACGCAGTCCAATTACAAATGCCCTGATGACCCCTGTAGTCGGTGCACTTTCTCATTCATATCCGATGTATATTCCACCATGCGCTACATGCGGAGGAAGCCACGACGCAGCTCACTGCCCAGCTGCTATTACGACTGAGCAAGTCGATTACATGGGGAATTACCAAGGTCAGCGAAACTTCGTTCCAAATCCAAAGCCGAACCTGGCCTATGGGAATCAACAACAACCGGGATTTCAAAATCAAAGGTCACATGGATACCACGGTGGAAATTCCGAAGTTGCCCCTGAAGGTCGTGATAAGCTGGAGGGAATGCTCGAGAAGCTAATGGGAAAGCTCGACTCTCGCTTGGACAATCAAGAGGCACGGTTGCAAAACACCGAGTCTTCCCTACGGGCCTTGGAGAAACAAGTTGGGCAGATTGCCGAATCGATCCAACAACGTCCTCCCGGTTCATTGCCAAGCTATACTGAGACCAACCCAAAGGACCACCACGTAAAGGCGGTAACGCTTTGTAATGGGAGAGAGCTCGAGGAAGTGCAGAAATTGAAGAAGAAGGATGTTGAGCCCGCAAAATCAAACATCGAGGCCGACAAAGAAGAGGAGATCGTATCTACGCCACCTGTCAAGGCGTATCAACCGAAAATTCCATACCCAACGAGACTTAAAAGGGACATCGTTGACGACCAGTTTGGTAAATTCCTTGCAATTTTTAAACAATTACATATTAATTTACCACTTGTCGAAGCTCTTGCACAGATGCCACGCTGGGCAAAGTTTTTAAAGGATCTTATCACAAACAAACGCAAGCTCGAAGACGTGTCCACAGTCGAACTATGAGGGGAGTGCTCCGCGATCCTACAAAGCAAAATCCCGAAGAAGTTAAAAGATCCAGGGAGTTTCACTATACCTTGTTTAATAGGCGATCTTGTAGTACATAAGGCATTGGCTGACTTAGGTGCTAATAAAATTTAATGCCTTATTCGATGTTCAAGAAACTTGGTTTAGGGGAACCCAAACCTACTAGGATGAGTATACAATTAGCGGATAGATCTGTTAAGTATCCTAGGGGCATTATCGAAGACGTTCTTGTTAAAGTCGATAAATTTATCATTCCTGCAGATTTCGTAATCCTCGACATGGAGGAAGATGAAAATATTCCTCTAATATTAGGAAGGCCATCCTCGCTACCGGAGGGACCATGGTCGATGTTCGTAACAGAACATTGACATTAACCATAGATATTGAGAAAGTGACATTTGATATGGCCGAGTCCATGAACAATGCCGAGAAGTTAGACGATAAGTGCTTTTATATCGATGCATGGAATGAATTCTTATCGTTGCAGGGACTTTCGCAGCCCGAATCCTTCATCTCAAAGCAAGAAATAGAGGAAAATGAGGAATTCCAGAAGGAAGAGCCGAACGATGGCCTACCCCTTGTCGTTGCCCAAACCGATGTAGATGAGAATGTTAATGAGAAACCAACAACCGAGGTGCAAAAGATCAGCGAAGAAAATCGCGAGAAAAGCTCGGTCGAGGAACCACCAATGCTCGAGCTCAAGCAATTGCCAGATCACTTGGAATACACTTTCCTCGAGGGAAATGCAAAGCTTCCCGTAATCATTGCATCAAATTTGGAGAAAGAGCAGAAGGTTATGCTCTTAGACACACTACGGGAGCACAAGAAGGCGCTTGCATGGAAAATAGCCGATATTCGAGGAATAAGCCCGGCGTTTTGCATGCATAAGATTCTCATGGAAGACGAGTTCAAAACGGTGATACAATACCAAAGGCGTCTGGACCCCAACATGAAGGAGGTAGTTAAGGCCGATGTAATAAAACTTCTCGACGCGGGAGTGATTTACCCAATCTCGGATAGTGCATGGATGAGCCCAGTTCAGGTAGTGTCGAAAAAGGAGGAATGACAGTCGTACCCAATGAAAAGAACCAACTCATTCCGACGAGAACTGTCACGGGATGGCGCGTTTGCATTGACTACCGCAAATTAAATGACGCGACGCGAAAAGAACACTCCTCTTCCTTTTATTGATCAAATGCTTGAACGGTTGTCTGGTCATGAATTTTTTCGTTTTCTCGATGGACTTTCAGGTTATTTGCAGATTCTCATTGCACCCGAGGATCAAGAGAAGACGACGTTCACGTGCCCGTTTGGTACATTCGCCTACCGACGGATGCCTTTTGGACTTGGCAATGCTCCGGCCACCTTCCAACGCTGCATGATGGCTATCTTCGACAAACTAATTGGTGACGGAATGGAGGTATTCATGGATGATTTCTCAATTTTTGGTGACTCGTTCGAGGTATGCTTATTTAATTTAAAGAAAGTGCTGCAGCGATGCGAGGAAACAAACCTTGTGCTAAATTGGGAGAAATGCCATTTTATGGTAAGAGAGGGTATCGTCTTAGGTCATAAAATATCGTCGAGAGGTATCGAGGTAGATAGAGCTAAAATAGAAACCATAGAAAGGCAATTAGAAGTTTCCTAAGACATGCGGGTTTTTATCGTAGATTTATCAAGGATTTTTCTAAAATTGCTAGGCCTTTAACTCGTTTGCTTGAGAAAGACGTGCCTTACGAATTACACATGAGTGCATGAATGCTTTTACCATACTTAAGGATAAGCTAATTAATGCCCCTGTTATGGTAGCCCCCGATTGGAGCCTACCATTCGAACTAATGTGCGATGCAAGTGATTTTGCAGTAGGTGCAGTTTTAGGGCAGCGATGGGAAAAGCATTTTCAGCCGATACACTATGCGAGCAAAACTCTAAACGAAGCCCAGGCGAATTATACTACCACAGAGAAGGAGTTGCTCGCAGTCGTGTTCGCCGTCGACAAATTCCGTCCATATCTTGTTCTCTCAAAAGTCATAATCTACACGAATCATTCGGCCCTCAAACACCTCTTCGCGAAACCAGATGAAAAACCGAGGCTTATCCAATGGATTCTGTTACTCCAAGAGTTCGACGTGGAATTTCGTGACCAAAAAGGTACGGAGAATTGCGCAGCTGATCACTTGTCAAGACTTGAAGATGCAACCCACGAGGCTACCATCGAGGAAATAATTCGAGACCACTTTTCCGACGAGCATCTATATGATATACGTGAGGTACTCGATGAAACCCCGTGGTACGCCGATTTTGCAAATTTTCTTGTGGCTAGGATCATGCCAAAAGGATACACAAGTCACCAGAGGAAGAAATTCTTCTCAGACTTGAAGTATTATTTTTGGGATGATCCATATTTGTTTAGGGTTTGCGGAGACAAGATAATCCGGCGATGCGTGACCTTTCCCCAAACGGTTAAAATCTTGAGCAATTGTCATTCGGGGCCATGTGGAGGACATTACGGAGGTAATCGAACTGCACAAAAGGTACTCGAATGTGGTTTTTATTGGTCTACGATTTTTAAAGATGCTCAAAAATACGTAGAGGAATGTGATAGGTGCCAGCGGACAGGTAATATTTCTAAGCGAAATGAGATGCCTCAAAATTTTATTCTTGTGTGTGAAATATTTGACGTCTGGGGCATTGATTTTATGGGTCCGTTTCCTACCTCTTTCAAGAATAGATGTATCCTAGTTGCAGTTGATTATGTTTCAAAATGCGTAGAAGCACAAACTCTACCTACGAATGATGCTAGGGTAGTCGTTAAATTTTTGAAATCTTTATTTTCACGATTTGGTTCACCTCGTTGCATTATTAGCGATAAAGGTACGCATATTTGTAACACTCAATTTGCGAGGACGCTCGATAAATACGACGTGAAACATAGTGTTACTACTGCATACCATCCTCAAGCGAGCGGCCAAGCAGAAGTCGTAAACAGGGAGCTGAAGCGTATACTCGAAAAGACCGTGGAGCACCATAGGCGAGATTGGCCAAACAAGCTGAACGATGCTTTATGGGCGTACCGGACAGCATACAAGATGCCTATCAGATCCACGTCCTACAGACTTGTTTACGGGAAATCTTGTCATTTACCCGTCGAGCTAGAACATAAAGCATATTGGGCTCTGAAAAAGCTAAATTTCGATTTGAATCTTGCAGGTGAAAACCGAAACTTGCAGATCAACGAACTCGACGAGTGGAGGCAAATGGCTTATGAAAATACCCGCCTCTACAAGGAGCGTATGAAGCTTTACCATGATCGTAAAATCATGAAGCGGGAATTCCAAGAGGGTGACCACGTCTTGCTATATAACTCGTGCCTTCGACTATTTCCCGGTAAGCTGAAATCGAGGTGGTCTGGTCCATTCACGGTGACCCGAGTGTTTCCCTACGGGACCATTGAGATAACACATCCAGAAAAAGGGACCTTCAAGGTGAACGGGCAACGTGTCAAGCATTACTATGGCGGTGACATCGAGGCACTCAGGAAGGAAACGATTCACCTCCTCAACACCACACAACGCTAAAATCCTCCGAACTATGTCTAGCTAAAAGACATTAAAGAAAGCGCTACTTGGGAGGCACCCTAAGCCTATCCTATGTTTTTCTTTTATTTCTATGCGCATTTTTAGTTTTTTATGATTTTGTTTTTCGATGATCGATACAAAATCTCAAGTGTGGGGAGGAGCCGTACAGAGCATGCACACCGGGCTATTCAGGAAAGTTTGCTTATCTATTTATTTCCTCTTCATTGTGTTACATAATTATTACGTTGAGGACAACGTAAATTTTAAGTGTGGGGAGGGGAAATTTCTGTGAAATTGATGCAAACTTATTTATGTGCATGACTTGATTTTTTATATAAAAGTTTTCGAAAATTGGCATTATTTTTTTCGAAAATCATATTTCTTGTCGATCAAAGGATGATTTCATGTTAGGAACTGTGTGAGTAATTAGGATACATATGTGAGTCTACTTCTCTCTTACATGATGAACTTACCGATACCTGATAGATTCGTACACATAACCCTTTTTTGTGAGATTTTTGAGCCTACGAGCTTTTTGCTCATTTCTTTGGTTGTGTGAATCAGGCTTAATTTATTTCTCTTCAGAACTTGCGTGTGTTACGTTTTGAAACTACTTAAATTGTGATTGCGTGAAAATGAGGAAGGCATTAGGAATTTAGTCCATAGCCAAAGTATCCAACCACGACTTGCCCTCATAGTTAGCCACTTTGAGCCTGAGCCCTTTATTTGTGAAAACCGGATTATAAATTGCCGACCCTGATTAAGCCTTCAGACATAAACCCATTAGAGCGATAGTAGAAGTGGAGGTTGAATGCCGGGCTTAAGAAGCGCAACTCGTACTTAATTTCCGAGCTTATGTCAAAAAAAAAGAAAAGAAAGAAATAAAAAGAAAGAAAAGAGAGAGAGAGAGAGAGAGAGAGAGAGAGAGAGAGAGAGAGAGAGAAAAGATATATGACTAAGAACCCTTCCTCCGATGATCTTTCACTCTCGATATTACCTATTTCCTAGATCGAGAAGTCGAAAGAAGAAGGGCTTGGTGGAAATGAAAAAAAAACGACGAATGCAAAAGAACAGAAGTGATGAATAAGAACGGCAGATTTGGCGCAATCGAGATGATGGCACGATTCCGACACAACTACAGCTCATATCCTTTTTATGCTTATTCCTTATATATCTTACATATCTTAGCCATATTATAACCCGGTAAAGACCTTCCGATTCACGCTTGAACATTGAAAGTGATAGATTTACGAATCATTTGCGAGCTTATGGTGGGGATTAGATTAGTGCATGACTCGAGAAATATTACCGACATCTTAATCCATACACTTAGTGATTTGAGTGAATCTTTGTGAGGTGCGGATCTTGGTAGGTATTTCTAAGAAAGTCGTGTGGTTAGTTGTTGATTTTGAATATGCTTTCCGATTTTACTTGCATTATCTCCTACGTGATTTCATTCTTGATTGATACGTTGCATGATTTTATACTTTTACATGCCATTTGCATTTATTTGCTTGAGGACAAGCAAACGCTTAAGTGTGGGGAGATTTGATAAACTTATTTTCTTACGTTTATGTTTGTTATATTTAAGTCGTTTGCGGGATAAGTGAAGCCGTTTTGATTATTTTTGTGCTATAATATGGTTTCACAACAAAATAAAACGTTTTACGGCAGTTTTGCGAAGTTTCTTATTTCTCAATGATCACAGGGTAAACGATGTCCGATGGACCTGAAATTTTAACCATAGATAGGGGACTCGTTAATCTTGATTTTGACCAAAGAGATTTTCAATCCAAGGTCTAGATTGGAAGATATGAATTTTTGAACGTGCTGCAGTTTTGCCGTGAAGACCTTGCACGAGGCCGTGAACAGCACCAGAGAATAATTTTCTAGCCCGATTGTGTCACGGCCGTGAACAATGACCAACCAGGCCGTGAAGGATGCTTCATGGCCGTGAATGTAGGTGCAAGAGGCCGTGAATAAGGGCAGAAAGCCATTTTTTAAGCCCGAACGCTTCACGGCCGTGAATGGTGGCTACCTAAGCCGTGAACACGGGCAGAGACATTGTTTTGTTCAGGTTTTATGTGGTCACGGCCGGGAAGATGCATAGAAGAGCCCGTGAACATCCCGTGGACATGTTAAAAGTCAAGCACAACGTAGTTAACTTATCTTATCTCTTCAAGATCCGAAAAAAGATCACGCTTGGGACAAGAAATCTGATTTTTGGCGCTGAACGGCTGCAATTATGACTTTGAAGGATAGAAATCATTCAAGAAATCTTTCAAATGGGATTTTGGCAACTCCTTGGTTTCTACGTTGAAGAAAAGAGCAAAATGAGATATTGATGAACATCTATATAAAGAGCAACGTCAAGAGAAAAAAAAAAGAAGAAGGTACGTGATAGATACACCATTTAAGCTCATATACAAACATACACGTTGCTTCATACCCAAGAACCTCCCATAGTCCGCTCACCACGTGTTCGATAGAATTACTCAGTGAAGAACGAGACTAACTTCGAAGTCGAATTCAGGGAAGTATTTTATGATGTATTCGATGTTAGTTATGTGCTTCGTTGTGTTGATAATGAGTAGCTAAATCTATTGTATTTGATATTAGATGAACCCTAGCGAGATCGATCGTATGTTTAAGTGTATTTGATGTTTTGTTGTTGTTATGACTCGTTTACAAAGCATATGATTTCGATTATGTCTATATGATTGAAATTATCTAGTTAGCTTGGCCATGTCTACGTGTTTAAGTTAACATAGTTCAGGAAATCGTACGCTACGCTCGAGAGAGGGGCGGGCGATTAGAGCACTCGTAAACGAGCGGAATAAACTCTCGCTAGAGATAGGTTGAACTATCCCGCCGGATTAGAGTCAAATCTAATAGTGGGATTCACCGTGTTGTTAATGCGATCTTCGGTTAAGTAGTTAGGGAAGCTTGTCCAGCTATTTAATTTGTTGATTAGTTGTTTGCGATTATTATATGGTAAGGCGCAGTTTGTCAGCTATATAAACCGCATGCATGTAGTAGGAATCTCCACGGTCTAATGATAGCGTTGCTTACGTACACTTGATATTTGTTTTGGTTGAGCTAGGGGGATTCGAAGTCTCAAATACGTTTGTTTCCATAAGGGTTTCCTCTCCGCACCATTTTACTAAGTTGTATTTTCTAAGTATTGTTATTTACAGTTTCAACAATCAAAAATATTTACTAGAATATTTAAACGACGGTTTTCTAAGGTACATAGTTCTCTTGGGATTCGATACTCGAATACTTGCTACGTCTATGCTATTTCGATAGGTACACTTGCCTGTTGAGCGTAGGATATTTCGTTAGTCGTTTTTTATTACTCGATCCGCTCGATCATAACACTTCACGGGGATAATGAAAAAAATTGTGGGAGGGAAGATTCGATTCCACGAACTAACAAGCTATTAAGGCCATTTACCTCCTAAGGCCTCAACCTTGACAGTTGGCCAAGGCCTCATCACCTACTAGTGATCCATGTCATCATAATCCTTTGAATTTTTGAACAATAATACTAAATAATTTTCTTTTGACATAATCCACGATACACAACTGGCCAGTGATTTGGTAGCTTTGTGAGCCTAACTCTGAAAATATTGGAATCTATAGGGAAAGAAAAAGTCAGCAAATTGTTGTAGTGTAGGGCAGCTAACAAAATAATTGAATATCCTCCGTAATTAAATCCATTGATTTGATTCCTCTATTACTCATAATATACAGACAAACATGGTAAAAGCCAAGGAATACATAATTGAGAACGAATAAATATACATTGGGCGTAGATTTTAATAAGATGTACCACAAGACAAGACCTTTTATAATTGATTGATTCCATCTCGGTTAGCTTTCCCCAACATGAACTCTCAAATTCTTTCCGAGAACTCTCGAAATCTTTTACTCACGTCACTTTATCATAAATATCTATATTTGTTACGTAGTTGTATTCCAATTATAGAGTCGGCATGAACGAATTTGTCACCCCGTTAATTGGCATATTATAAATTTGGATCGCCAAGTATGTCGAGTTCGATATTTGGAATAATATTATTTTTATGTATTTCACAAATATCATAAAGGTTGGACTATATAGTATCATTGAATAAGCGCCCGATTTATATTCCTAGCAAACATTATTATTTATTACCGAATCCCATTTGTTCTTATCCGACTTGTGGGCTCCTCTAAAATAAATAGGGGGTATCATTGAACGAACTTCATACTTGTGTGTCGTTACGAGCTTTCGTTTCTTCAATTATTAATTAATTCATTGAAACCTTTTTCCTCTTGTCTGGCACGCATTTGAACAATTCTGTTGAAAATCATGACATAATACAAAAAACAAACCAGCCCATGAATAAGAAATCTGCAGGCTTTACGTAATTCTTGCATTATTTTATTACTAATAAGCTTTCATTATAGATAAAAAAAGTCGCCATAAGTGTTTCTTTTTTTTTGTCTTTGCGTGGTCACATTTCCCACATGTACTCTCTCCTTGAAAACTCACTTTCAGTTTCTTACTTTGCTAACGTTTCTCTTTCCCTTCCCTTCTTTGGTCTACTAAATAAGTCGAATTCATTTTGTTGAACATTGTTTTCAGAGATTATGACCGTTTTCTGACTTCCGAGTTACTTACTTACAACCCCATCAATGTCCGATTCCTAATATTTAATGAAAGATCATTAATCTTCGCACACTTCGTCTTCTTCTTCCTTCACGTGTGCCTTAGGAACAAGAAAACTGAAGCTGGGCTCTTCTTCAATGTCAAAGATTTAATCTTTACAGAAAAAAAAAGAACAAAAAAAAAGGTGGGCTTGATTAGTACTACATTCTCGTACCTGCAAATGAGTATGATAAGGCAAAGAAGTGCGGGAAAAAGAGAGAGCTTCTCTTCAGAAAGCAGCCGTGCAATAATCGTAGCAGTTAAAGCTTCGAAGGAAATATCAAGAACAGCTTTAACATGGGCCATTACCAACGTCGTCAGAAAAGGCGATCATGTGAAACTACTCGTCGTCGTCGTTCCTCATCGTAGTTCGAGTAATAACGTTTTTTTTTATTAATTTAATTTTTATTATATGATTATTTACTTGATTTATATTTTTCAATGATTTTCATGTATCAGGCGAAAAGCTGTGGAACCTACCTATATTTCACAACGATTGCGCCGCGGCCCACCTGAGATTGGCCGGAACTATTTCCGAGCAGAAGGATTATATTACAGAGCTTTGTGAACAGATGATGTCTCAGTTGCGGGAAACTCACGACTTAGACAATGTAAAAGCTGTCTTTTTCTTATATCATTTGTCTATAATTTCCCAGGTTTCGATTTAGGCTCGTGTGGAAAACACGACGGAAAAGTTAAGTTTAGCGCATCGAAAAATGATACTTTGCGCTTCGATCGTTGTACCTTCACGCATTTCCTTTTTTATATCTCTCACCGAAATCCCCATACCAAACGCAGGTAAAGATCAAGATGAAATTGGTTTACGGGTCCGAAAATGGCGTAGTTGCTTCCGAAGCTAAGCGAACTCGAACAGAGTGGATCATTTTGGACAAGTACGACGATCTTTTCGCTTTTGTCTCAATGTTCATCCTTTGCCTGCCTATGTCCGATTTTTTTTTTTCATTCAGATCGTTTCTGTTAAGTTTATAAAGTGGTAGTTTTCCCACGTTGACTCAATTTTGACCTATTTTCAATTGATTTTAGGACGAAGCCCTCAATTTCTAACAGCTTTGCATACTGTGACAGGCAAATAAAAAATGAAGCAACCTACTGCATGGAGCAGCTCGACTGCAACGTCGTGATCGCCAAGAACTCGGGTCCGAAAGTCCTTCGCCTGAACCTAAACCAATCGAAAAACGACGCACTTCTTCGCCCATCGAAATCGTACGCCGAGCGCCTCAAAGTCCCCAACGTGACCCCCACGACTAGTCCCGAGAGGACGTCCTCCACGTCGGCCCTCGACATATTTCAAAATCCCGCGTTCACTTCCGAATTGTTCGCCAAGAAACCCTCGCCGATATCGTCCGAGGAATTCGACTCTGATAGCGAAGGCGACCAACGTAGCTCTTTCTCAACATCGAGCGCTCTCTCCCGACGATGGACTGAAGAAAATACCGAGCCCGTAAAAAATTGAGGTTCGCCGACGAACGTTAGGGAGATGATATCCTTCGACGAAAACCCGCCGACGAAGAAACCTCCGCCGCTCTGCTCGGTTTGCCGACACGAGCCGCCGGCGTTCGGACAACCTCCGAGGTCGTTCTCCTACGCGGAGCTCCGACGGGCCACGGGCGGGTTTTCGAGGGACAACTTCTTGGCAGAAGGCGGTTACGGGTCGGTCCACCGGGGCGAGCTCGACGAAGGGCAGGTCGTGGCGGTGAAGCAGCACAAGCCGGCGAGCTCGCAGGGCGACCGCGAGTTTTGCTCGGAGGTGCGGGCGCTGAGCTGCGCCCAGCACCGAAACGTCGTAATGCTGATTGGGTACTGCGTAGAGGGCGGGAAGAGGTTGTTGGTCTACGAGTTTGTGTGCAACGGCTCTTTGGATTCGTATCTTTACGGTAACTTTCGAAAATAGTACTGTCGACAATTCTGTTGTATCCCACATTGGATAATTCAGCACACCCCACCCGACTCAACTTAATATCATAGAGATCGTATCACAAATTGGTTTTAGGTTGAAACTCTACATTTCTAATAATTATGTTCCGATTATTGTACAGAAGCCAAGGTTTACACATAAAAGAAAAACTTGGTAATCCTTGGCTTCTGTACAATGTGAACTCCTAGAGCTAGTGCAGTAGCCTGCAAATTATGTTAGTCCATGCACGACGGACGGTTTGACGTTTTTCAATCTTTAAATTTCACAGAAGCCAAGGTTTACACATAAAAGAAAAACTTGGTAATCCTTGGCTTCTGTACAATGTGAACTCCTAGAGCTAGTGCAGTAGCCTGCAAATTATGTTAGTCCATGCACGACGGACGGTTTGACGTTTTTCAATCTTTAAATTTCATAGGGCGCAACGGCGAGAGTCTAACGTGGGAAGCGCGACGGAAAATTGCGGTCGGGGCTTCGCGCGGGCTAAGGTACCTTCACGAAGAGTGTAGAGTCGGTCACATAGTCCATCGTGATATGAGGCCCAACAACATCCTCCTAACCCACGACTTCGAGCCATTGGTTCGTTTTTTATTCCTCGGTTGCTTCGCATAAATCCGAGTTGATCGTTCCTTCTTAGTAACCGAAAGGAAATATTTTTTCGCAAAAAAGGTCGGAGATTTCGGTCTGGCAAAGTTGCAAGTCGACGCGGACTCGGACGTGGAAACAAGAGTGATCGGGACGTTCGGTTACTTAGCGCCGGAGTACGCCCAGAGCGGCCAAGTCAGCGAGAAGTCCGACGTGTACTCCTTCGGAGTGGTGCTCGTGGAGATTGTCACGGGGCGTAAGGCCGTCGACATAAACCGACCGTAGGGCGAGCAATTTCTAGTCGAGTGGGTAAGCGTTTTTAAGACGATATGTTTACTCAGTACCGTTTAAGACACTCACGGTGCGTTTGTAATGCAATATTCGTGCGTGAAAAATTATGAAGGAAAACTGAGTTAGCGCATTGGACCATTACGCTTTTCCTTTTCTTTTCCAGCATCGATATCCTTATTCCAAACGCACCTCAGCGGGGCTTATTGTCGTTACTATCTTTTTTTTTTGTGTATAGGCGCGTCCCATGATGGAAGAGAACAATCATTCGAAGCTCGTCGACCCGTCTTTGGTCGGGCGATATTCGGAGAAGGAAGTCGAAAATATGCTGCGATGCGCTTCTTTGTGCCTCCAAAAGGATCCTGACGCTCGGCCTCGTATGTCTCAGGTATTTTTTTGTTGCTACTCACTCATACTACCGTCGAACGACCCGACCCGGCCTGGTATAATCGGCCCGCCTCTAAACGTGTGATGGCTGTATTTACCACTTCGTTTCCTTGTTTTGTATTGTGTTTGTAGGTACTTCGGATGTTGGAAGGGGACGACGTTGTAAAGAGATCGAATTATTAGTTTTGTAGGTTGCATATAAAGTTTCATTATTGATACATAGATCATCAAGGAGATGGTTTTTTCCATTTCTTTTTACTTACTATTTCGGCTGATCTTTTTTTCTTGTTTTTTTGCAAGTCTGTTGGTGATTTTTTTTCGAAACGTCAATTTGTGGATAATATCTTATTATTGTGTTGGAATATTTTTAAAAAAATCAATCCCTAAAAAACGTAAATAATTTCATATATCTTTGTCACAGAACTTAGAAGAATTGAATAAGAAAAAAACAATTAACCAAGTCGTTGTTGAGTGACTACTCACCTACTACAATTTATCACGTGTATTTCTATTTGATAAGTGCCTTTCCAAAACTGTCATCATCATAATCATTACTACCTCCGTCCCACTAACTTTATCACATTTTGCCATTTCGGGCGTCCCACTAATTTTATCACCTTTCCTTATTTAGCAAAAAAACTATCACAAACAATCAATATAATAATATTAAATTTTCTTAAAAGACGTGTCAAAATATACACTTTATTACCTTTTCATTGTACTATATTATTATAATAATACCCACCTTAATATCCATGTCCATTCACATATGTGATATAATTCATGGGACAGAGGTAGTATTATCATTATCATCATCGTCGACGTCACTATTATTATTAGGGTTAATTCCTTATCAGTACCATTTGAGTTTTCAACTTTCTATTAAATACCCCTCGAATTATTTCTTCCTTATAAGTACCCATTTGAAAATTTCTTCCTGTTCAGTACCTAAAAAGGTCTTTTCAGGGTTAAAAAGTCGAAAATACCCCTGTCTCACACTTCAAATTGGACATTTATACCAACTTATTTCGAAATTATACCAGAATTATAAAAATTATACCATCTGTTTTGGTTATCGTACCAGTAAATAACGTTATTATAATTTTATACAGCGAAAATTGGACATTTTATACCAACTAATTTTGAAATTATACCAGAAATTGTACAAATTATACCATCTGTTTTGGTTATCGTACAAGTAATTAACGTTTTATAATTTTATACAGCGAATTGGACATTTATACCAACTGATTTTGAAATTATACCAGAAAATGTAGAAATTATACCATCTGTTTGCGTTATTATAACAGTTATTTTAATTTTATACAGCGAAATTGGACGTTATACCAACTGATTTTGAAATTATACCAGAAATTGTAGAAATTATACTATCTGTTTGTGTTATTACACCAGTAATTTTAATTTTACAGTAAAATTGGACGTCATACCAACTGATTTTGAAATTATACAAGAAATTGTTGAAATTATACCATCTCTTTTAGTTATTATACCAGTTATTTTAATTTTATACAGTGAAATTGGACGTTATACCAACTGAATTTGAAATTCTACCACAAATTGTAGAAATTATACCATCTATTTTCGTTATTATACCAGTTATTTTAATTTTATACAGTGAAATTGGTGTTATACCAACTGATTTTACTATTGTACCAGAAATTGTAGAAATTATACCAACTGTTGTCGTAATTATACCAACAGAATTGTACACTATATCAATTGGTATAATAATGATAACAGTTCGTATAATTAGAATAATAGTTGGTATAATAATCAAAACAGTTGGTATGATGTCTAGTTTAATTTCAGAAAATGGTATTTTCGTCCGTTTACTGTTCGGGGGTATTAAACACACAACTTTTTGCAGATGGGTACTGATAAGGAAGAAATTTTGTCAGGAGTACTGATAAGGAAGTTAAGTTTCTGACAGGGCCTGATAAGGAATTTACCCTTATTATTATCATTATCATGTCATTATCATTATTATTATAGTACTTCCTATATTCCACTTAATACTTCCCAAAAATTAGTGGGCACGTAAATTAAGAAACCACATTTTTTTAATATTATAGTACACTTTTAAAGCATGGACTTTTACCAAAAATAGAAATGAGAAGAATTATGTGGGACACCCGAAATAGAAAGATGGGAAGAAATAAGTGGGACGGAGGAAGTAAATTATATTCAGTTTGGGTAATTTTATTGGCCCTTTTTTCTATTCGCACCCCTAATTAATATGTAGAGTAAGCATTAATTAGTTACCAATTATATACCCATATAAAAAGGAGTTTAATAATTTAATTAATATGTAAAGTAATATTAATAATACTTGCCGATTGAAAAAGGCAATTTTAATGCTAATAAGTATTTAATTTGTATTTTAACTTTGAAATAAAAATTTATTTAATTTGAAATCTTATTCAAACTAGATTTGTCAAACCGGCGGGGCGCGCGGGCCCGTTACCCGCAAATTGGCTGGGCCGGCGCGGGTAGGCCCGCCCCGCCCCTTGGGCGGGCCGCGGGCCTAGCGGGCTTAGCCCTCCAGAAATAAAACAAAAAAGAGAAAAAATATAAAAAAAGAGGAAAAAAATTTAGTTCGGAATTATTTGTAGTTTAATCATGTGATTTTCTAAAATTATTATTACAAATATCAAGTGTTTGAGAGTGTAAAGAGTAGTTGAACATTTAATGGTCGACTATGATTAATTAGATATCTCAACATTGATTTCGTCGTTAGGAAAAAAGCAATACAAGTGAATACGAGCTTAATACTTTTGAAATTAGATAAAGTTGCACAATAATCAATAAAATGTTAAATAACATATATGCATTTCTCTAAATTATTAGTCGTTACGATGATAAAAAAAAAGCGGTGCAGTTGGCCCTTTTAAGACTTATCTCCAACATTAATTTTGATAATTACTACAATCCTTGTATTATCTATCATTCAGTTCACACCCTAGATATTATTCGTCATTGTAATCAAGATATTAAAAATGATGTATTTGGGTTTTCTTGAATAAGAATACAAATTACTTTTGTGATTTGTTCCTAGAAATAATTGGCATCATTGAATAGTACTAACAATGCCAATGTTTAGGTTATCATTTATGGGACCTGTTTGAGTTTAAATTTGAGGTGCAGTTTTTTTCGCTCAAATTTAAATTGTATGTTAATTCTCAAGAAAATATACACATTACAACATTAATCTCACTATAATCGTTCTTACTCTCCCACTTGGATGATGAAAAATATCAATCACAACATAACATCCATTCAAAATCACATGTATATATACAGTTGGTGCATACGATAATGACAATAGGGAATAATTAAATGGATAGTGGGAAGAATAGCAACTAGCCTATTATCCTATCTACCTACCTATGAAACAGTACATCAAAGTGAAAATATGGTAAGAAAATGCTCACATTGTGGAACCGTAGGCCACAACTCAAGAACTTGCAATAACCCACCAAAAACCGGCGGCGGCGGAGTTAGGCTTTTCGGCGTACAAATCGATACGTCGTCGTTTTCACCCACAGTATTACAAATGAAGAAAAGCTTTAGCTTCGATAATTGCCTCCTCTCAGCTTCATCTCCATCATCTTCGCCACCTTCATATCTAATAATGGCCGCCGTCAACGAAAATTCCCATAAGCTAGCGCCGTCGTCCATGGCCGGCGCCGGCGGTGGTTGTCTCTCCGACGGAATTATGGGCCGTAGTGTCCCACCAGAGAGAAAGAAAGGTTCGATTTTTAAATCCTTATTAAGGAACTGAAAATAAAAGGGGTTTCTTTACTAATATGCTCTAAATTGGCATGCGAATTGCTATTAAAGATTTCTGCTTCCATGCAAGAGAAGGGTTCATAGTTTTCTTACAACAAATGACTAACTAGCAGGAGTTCCATGGACCGAAGAAGAACATGGAAAATTCCTTGTCGGGCTGGAGAAATTAGGGAAGGGAGATTGGAGGGCAATTTCAAGAAATTATGTGACTAGTCGATCTCCTACTCAAGTTGCTAGCCATGCTCAGAAGTATTTTCTAAGGCAATCGGCTGTTAATAACTCGAGAAAACGCCGCGCTAGCCTCTTTGACATGGTATGATAAGTGTTTGTATATGTATAACTAATCTTGTGTCTCTTTTTGTTTCGATCATTAGAAGTTAGAACTACACTTTATTGTACGATGATGGGCTTGTAACAGGAAAGAAGTAGCAGCAATGTCGTGAGTAGTAGAGCTACTGAAGGAGGGAAAAGACAAGAGTTTAGTATAGACTTGAATTCATGTAATGATGAAGACGAAATCAAGATTGAATGCTGTGGTGGCGAGCAAGAACATTTTCGGGGAAACTTCAGTTCTTATTATGAGTGTTATTATAAGTCTGAGTTGTGTTCGATTAAAGAAGATTCGATGATCACGAGTTATGGTAAGATAATCCCAGAATTGGAGCTTACTCTTTCAGCTGCTAGAGAAATGGAGCCGATTGGTGTTTCGTAGTTAAGGTTTTGATATTATTGTATAAAGCGTTATTTTGTGTCAAAGATTTTTGAGATCTTTTTGAAGTATTTTGCTTCTTATTACCACTACTATATCCATCATCAGATTCAATTATTTGTAACTTAGTAATTTGCAAGGCTCCCTCTCTCTCTCTCTCTCTCTCTCTCTCTCTCTCTCTCTCTCTCTCTCTCCCTCCCTCTCTCTCTCAGTTGATGTTCATGCGCTTTTGGAAAAATGTGACAGTTGAAGGAGAGAAATGTGACTATCAAAAGACAACTGTCGAGAGAATCATTATGTAATATTGTATTTATAATAGCATCTTCATATGATATTCTTTTTTTTTTTTTCGAAATCTTCATATGATATTCATTCACTTGTTTTTGTGTGACAAAATGTCTGACAATGTACATTAAAGTTAATTATGATTCAGACCCCAATAAAAGTTTTAAAATCAGTTCAGGCCCTGTCAGAAAAAACAATTAGTTTTAAGGACCCGATTTTTGCATACCACTTCATCGTTCTGCAGTACCGCTTCTTTGTTATACAGTACCACTTAATTGTTAAAAAAATGAAGTGGTACTGCAGAATAAGCGAAGTGGTACTATAGAACAAAGAAGTGGTACTGTAGAATGATGAAGTGATATGCAAAAATCGGGTCGTTAAAACTAATTGCTTTTTCTGACAGGGCCTGAACTCGAATTTTAAACTTGAATGGACCCTGAATTGAAAAAGCCCCTTAAAAAACTAGTATTTTTTGCACAACCGATATGTGTGCCTATATAAATATATTATCATATTTTAAGTTGATTTAATAGGTAAAATTATAATATTAAGTTTAATAATTTTAGAGGATATAATTGGTATAAATTTGAAATTGAGGGTAGAATTGTAATTGAAGGACTGACACACCAATCAATTTGATTGTAGTTACTATACACTTCTCTCACCTAATAAAATAGAAAGATAACTGTCATCGTACTTGAATCTAAATTATTAAAATAATTCTGTATACAAGGATATTTAATGTCTGTATCCCACTTAAAAAATTGCCTATTTTAGATTTTCACAATTAGTTAATGTGACATCTATAGAAAAATACTCAATTGAATAAAAAATTTACAAATCAGTAATATGCAGAAATTTTTACAGATAAGTACCCGTATTACTGTTTGTACCAATTTTCTCAGTCTTGACGTACCCTTTTATGTGTGTTTTGCGTACCACGTCACGCGTTTATCGGTACCCTATGCGTTTTCTATATGGTACATTAATGTGTTATATGATGTACCATTTTTTTCAACGTATTACGTACCACAATACGTTGTTATATGGTACCTAAATGTGTTATGTCGTACCTGCGGCGAATCAGGTACCTATGTGCAAAAAAATTATTTTAATAGGTACCTACATATAAAAAATACTGACAAGGTACTGAATTACAGGTTTTTATGCAAATGGGTATTTATAAGTCCCCTTAGTTAATTTTATTTATGTGAAATTGAGACACCATCCTTTTTATGTCACCAATTGTTAAATAGAATTTATTATCTTGAAACTTGTATAGAATTATTGATGTATATACAATAAAGTATATAATAACCATATCACAATCATGGATGCCTAACAAATAAGAACCACGAACAATAACCATATCTATGGCGGTCTTTAAATTGGCTTTATCTCCACTAAAATGATCAATTATATCTTAAAACTTAGATATACATCAAAAGATAAGGAAAGTTGACCTCCGCCAGCATTTGCTGAAATCAACCAATTATTTCTATCTTAGTACATTTAAAGGATAAGAATGTGATGGGAGGATATCTATTTTTCTGTTTATTGTTCTCTTTTTCCTTTTCCTATTTTTTATATATTTTTTTCTCATGTGTCTAATCAATGGGACATGTTTGGTTTGGACCATCGAAATAGGACCACGGAGAATGCTCGAAGCAGTCTTCCTTCAACTTGGAGAAGTGACGTTGGATTAGATGGTGAAATGACAAAGCTGGCTTTTTTTTCTATATGGAAAAAAATATTTCTTTTTTCAATTGAACAATAACAACGAATGACTTTGATTCTTGCGTTAGTTTAATTTGGGACATATTGACCTAGCTTCTGAAGTTATTCTCGTCTCAAGAATGTATTTCGTTTTTAACTTTACAATGAAATAAGAATTGATCCAAAAGAATTTGGTTTATCCATCTCCTGTGGGGCTCGACGTTACTAAATAAATCTATAAAATTGTGAAAATAATACAAATAAGTAGATGTTGAAATATTAAGATTACATAGAAGTTTAATCGATCATAACCCATAATTAAAACTAGTATTTAAGCACAATGGGGTCTAATATAAAGAGTAATTCTAATTTAAACCGTTTGATAAATTAAAAATTTATAATTATATATTATTTTAAAAATGTGCAAAAGAATTAATTAGTTTGTGTGGATATCATCTGGAGTAAGTAAAAAAAAATGAATCTAAGATAGTAAATGAATGGAATATCATTTAACTCCAAAAGCTATTATACATTGTATCCCTATTAAGAGTGATTGAGTGAATTTGTAGTGAGGATAATATTGTAATCTTAAATGAATGGTTAGCTAGTTTATGTATTTTATCATTAGTAAAGGGGCTAAAGTGTAAAAAGTGAGAAGAGTACAGCACGGTAGCGCAAAATCTTTCGTCTGTAATTGTCGAACACATTCTTGAATCAATACAGTATTCCTTTCTTCAAATCTTTACAATCCCTACCTTTAATCAATGTTGTAAAAATCGCTAGGCGCTAGTCGGGCGGTCAGGGGGGGCCTAGCGCCTAGACGCCTAGGCGGGGCCTAGGCGGGGCCTAGGCGGAAACTACGCGGTTCACTTGTTTTTCATCAATAAAATAAAAATATTCGAACATTTCAAATTTTCCAACATCAAAAGTAGTTCACATAAAAGTTTATACGAGGCATTACACTACCACATGATAGCATAAACAGAGTAGAAGGTTGAGAAACACTTTGAGAAGCCGCACTGGAGGTTGCCATCCTAAAATCTGAAATAATATCACAAATGTGAGATATCGTTCTTGAATAATCGAAATAGAAAATCACCAAAAACAGAATGATTCATATACTAATTATTCATTTTTTTCTCGTCATATACAAATCATAAAAAACAAGAACCAAGTACAGTAAAAAAACTATTAGAATCTAGAACAACATTGCAAACGGCAAAGCCCACATATATTTATTTATTGTTATGTCTCCTTTCTTAGATTCACTATTCAGCCGTGTTTCCATTCCAATCCCTAAAAATTAAAATCGAAAGCTACAAACAACGGAAAATCTGACCTTGCTTTCAACCACCCAGCAGTCGGCGGCCACGATGGGAGACGGATGCTGTCAATCGGCGACGGCGGAGGTTGGCGGCAAGGACTGCGACGGCGGACGGTGGCTGCACTGCAATGAGTGGGATGGGGTGGAGTGGGAGAGATGACTTGTGTAATTGTTTCGTATGTGGTACTGATGAGGGTTTTAATTAATAATTTTTTTTTCAGTTTTTTTTTATTTAACGATTAGTCGCTTAAAAAATCGGTCAAGGCGCCGATTACTCGGCCTAGGCGCCGATTACTCGGTTACACCGACTAAGTGCTCCGATTACAGGGTTTTCGGGGCGTTTGGTGCCCGCCTAGCGCCTAGGCGCCGCCTAGGCGGCCGCCTAGGGCGATTTTTACAACAATGCCTTTAATACAGAGCCCTATTTTTAACCTTTTAGTTGATGACGTCGCTTTTGTAACAAAGTGATGCCATCAAACATCAACCATAAAAGTAAGACCATCAAGCCTTAATAATTTCCTAAAATTTGAATACCCTATGGAATAGACCATGTTAGGTGAGCTTGCACGTGGGTTTCTTTGGAAAAGTGGCGAAGCCATCAAATGAATAGTATCCCACATGGCGTTTGAAAAGTCCAATTGCCATAATGAAAAGAAGAATTAGGCAGCCTTAGTTTTGACTGTGTGCGCCTACATTTGTGGATTGGATTTCTTGTGTTTATACAAGGAGCGATGGAGGCAACTCATCTATAAATAGATGTCATTCGCGAAGAGAGACATTTGCCTCAGGCCACAGAAATACCACTACAACGCCGTCAGCGAGGGTTTATTCCTCGGTCACCTTTTCTCCGATATTTCTTTGTAGCCTTGATTCTCCGTTGTTGGAATAGCTGCTTTTGTAGCACGCCAGTGTACGTGTTTGTAATCACTCCACATAATAAAGAAGTTCTACCCTCCGGCCCGTGGACGTAGGTCATTCTGACCGAACCACGTAAATCTCGTGTCACTGTCCAAATTTATTTTTCGTCTCTATTATTTTTTCGTTATTTTTCGGGCAAATAATTATCGGGGATTTCTGCATATCCTAACAAATTGGTATCAGAGCCAACCCGATTTATTTTTAGCTACCATGACGATAACAAAGATGCCAATTGAAAAGTTCGACAGAAATGTCAACTTTGCAATGTGGAGTCTCAAGATGGAGGCCATACTCATTCAAGACGGTTGCGAGGTGGCGCTTGAAGGCGCAAAGAAGAAACCGACCGAAATGAAGGACGATCAATTTAGTGAATTGGACAAGAAGTTGCCACGGAGACGACGGCCATGGGTATGTGGGATGCGTTAAAAGCTATCTACATGAAGAAAACTAAGGAGAATCGGCTTTATTTGAAGCAGAAGCTATACAGTATGAAAATGATGGAAGGTACTTCTATTCTCTCGCATCTCGAAAAATTCGATTCTATCATTATTGATTTGGCGAACGTAGAAGTAAAAGTGACGGACGAAGATCAGGCCATAATATTGTTGTGTTCCCTTCCCTCGTCTTTAAAACATTTTCGTGACACGATTATATACGAAAAAGACACAATATCGTATTCTAGTGTCAAATCCGCTTTACAATCGAAAGAACAGATAGACAGGGACATTACGGGAGAAACAAGTGGTAGCCAGGCAGAAGGCCTGTTTGCACGGGGAAGACCAGAACGTAGAGACGCTGAAAGTAGCAGATCTAAAGAGAGGTCGAAATCCAGGTACAGAAATAAAGTCTGTAATTTTTGCAAGAAAAAGGGACACATTAAAGCTGATGGTTTTAAATTAAAAAATAAAGAAAAAAATAATCAGCAGTTTAATAAACCCGCCGAAGCTAGTTTAGCTGCTGATGAGAGCGATGGAACTATTTTTGTAGCAACTGCAAATATTATTAGGTCTGATAATGAGTGGATCTTAGATTCGGGTTGTTCTTACCACATAAGTCGGAGTCGGGATTGTTTTCGCACATATGAAAATTTTGATGGTGGATATGTGTTGATGGGAAATGATGCTCCGTGTAAAGTTGTTGGTAAAGGCACAGTTAGGATCAAGATGTTCGACGGAATCATCCGAACGCTCACAGAAGTCAGACATGTTCCAGATATGAAGAGAAATCTTGTCTCTTTAGGCACGCTTGAATCTCAAGGGTGCAGGTTCTCAGGTGAAGGTGGAGTTTTGATAATTGCCAGAGGTGCCCTTGTCGTGATGAAAGCTTGCAGGCCTGGAAATTTGTATATTTTGCAGGGAACTACAGTTACAGGTTCCGCTGCAGTTTCGACATCCCCGGAGGTTGATACCACGAGATTATGGCATATGCGATTTGGACACATGGGAGAAAAAGGCTTGACGATTTTAAGCAAGCAGGGCCTACTCTGCGGTCAAAGTACTGGTAAGATGGACTTTTGCGAACACTGTATTTTTGGGAAGCAGAAACGAGTCAACTTCAATTCGCCAGCAGTCCACAGAACGAAAGGTACTTTGGACTATATTCATTCTGATGTATGGGGTCCTTATCGTGTTCCGTCCAAAGGTGGTGCAAGATACATGTTGACTTTTATTGATGATTTTTCAAGGAAAGTCTGGGTCTATTTTCTTAAGCAGAAAAGTGATGTTTTCTTAACGTTTAAACAATGGAAAGCTTTGATTGAAAAGCAGACAGGAAAACAGATCAAGCGGTTGCGGACAGATAATGGCTTAGAATTCTGTGGAAGCGAGTTCAATGAGTTTTGCAAGAATGAAGGTATTGCTCGACATCACACTGTTAGAATAACGCCTCAACAAAATGGTGTTGCCGAGCGAATGAACCGGACGCTTTTAGAGAGAGCTCGATGTATGATCTCTAACGCTGGGTTGACAAATGATTTTTGGGCTGAAGCTATCGCCGCAGCATGTTATATTGTCAACCGATCACCGTGTTCACCGATCAATTTCAAGACTCCTGAGAAAGTATGATCAGGTACTCCTGCTGATTACTCCAACTTAAGAATATTTGGGTGCCCAGCTTATATGCACGTAAACGAGGGAAAGTTAGAGCCTAGAGCTAAGACATGTATTTTTCTCGGTTACGCTTCAGGGGTGAAAGGATATAGACTATATAATCCTGATCCCAAGTCATCCAAATTTATAATTAGCAGAGATGTTACTTTCAACGAGTCTTCTATGTTGCATCCTTCAAATGAGTCTACTAATTCTTCTAATGAAGAAAAAAAGGATAGTGTACAGAACGAGGTGGAGCTCGAGATCAACAAAGATCCTTCAAATGATCCTGTTACGAGTTCAACAGATCAAGAGGACGAGTCAGAACCTGATTCAGATCCTGTTGAAGATGAAAGTACCGAGCAGGAATATTCTATAGCCAGAGATAGGGAGAGACGAGAGATTTGACTACCACAGCGGTACGTGAATTTAGTTTCGTACGCTTTATCAGTGGCGCAAGAAACAGGTGGAGGCAGCGAACCTTCTACCTATTCGGAGGCAATAAGCGACGATAATTCTGATAAGTGGCTGGTAGCGATGAATGAAGAAGTGGAGTCTCTGCACAAGAACGGTACGTGGATTCTTGTGCCGCCGCCAAAGAAAAAGAAAATAGTCAGATGTAAGTGGGTCTTCAAGAAGAAAGAAGGTATATCTGGTTCAGACGATGCAAGGTATAAGGCACGATTAGTCGCGAAAGGCTATAGTCAGGTACAAGGTGTAGATTTTAATGACGTATTCTCACCTGTTGTTAGACATAGCTCTATTCGTGTATTACTTGCATTCGTTGCCATGTATGATTTGGAGTTAGAACAGCTTGACGTCAAGACAGCGTTCTTACATGGCGATTTAGATGAACAGATTTATATGAAGCAACCTGAAGGCTTCATAGTTGAAGGAAAAGAAGACCAAGTTTGTTTGTTGAAGAAATCCTTATACGGATTAAAGCAGTCTCCAAGACAGTGGTATAAACGGTTTGATTCTTTCATGTTGGGTCATGGTTTCTCCAGGAGCAAGTATGATAGTTATGTTTACTTCCGGAAGTTAAATGACAGTTCGTTCATTTATCTATTGTTATATGTTGATGACATGCTCATTGCGGCTAAGAATCTTGCAGAAATTCACCAGTTGAAGGCCTTATTGAATGGTGAATTTGAAATGAAGGATTTGGAAGCAGCTAAGAAGATTTTTGGTATGGAGATTAGACGTAATAGAGGAGCTGGTAAGTTGCACCTGACCCAGAAAAGTTACCACAGGAAGGTTTTGGAGAGATTTGGCATAAGCGATGCCAAACCAGTCAGCACTCCTCTTGCTAGCCATTTTAGGCTAAGCGCTGCTCAGTCACCATCATCAGATGAGGAAGAAGCGTATATGGCACGAGTTCCTTACTCGAGGGCAGTCGGCAGTATTATGTATGCAATGGTATGTACACGTCCTGATATTTCACAGGCTGTTAGTGTTGTTAGCAGGTATATGGCTAATCCAGCGAAAGAGCACTGGCAAGCAGTGAAGTGAATTCTCAGATACTTGAAGGGTACTCTAAGCTTTTGTTTGGAGTTTGGCAGAAATAGTGATACTCTCGTTGGCTTCGTTGATTCAGACTACGCAGGTGATCTCGATAAACGACGATCTCTTACTGGTTATGTATTTTCTATTGGAGGTTGTGCAGTTAGCTGGAAAGCTACTTTACAACATGTAGTGGCGTTGTCTACTACTGAAGCAGAATACATGGCTGTTACTGACGCAATCAAGGAAGCATTAAGGTTGACAGGGTTATTCAGCGAATTAAGCCAGAATCAGGGAGTCATTACTATTTTCTGTGATAGTCAAAGTGCGATTCATTTGACTAAGGATCAGATGTATCACGAAAGGACTAAGCATATTGATGTCAAGTATCATTTTATTCGTGAGATCATTGCAGATAAGAAGGTGTTTATCAAGAAGATCAACACGAAGGATAATCCTGCGGATATGTTTACGAAGGCTCTTCCAGTTTTCAAGTTCAAGCATTGCTTGGACTTGATTGGTGTTTTAAAATTGGTGAACTAGCCCGTCGGGGCTATGGACGGAGGGAGACAAAGATAGTGACTAAAGGTGTTACTAATTAAGGTGGAATAATTTTCGGAATCAAGCTCAAGGTGGAGATTTGTTAGGTGAGCTTGCACGTGGATTTCTTTGGAAAAGTGGCGAAGCCATCAAATGAATAGTATCCCACATGGCGTTTGAAAAGTCCAATTGCCATAATGAAAAGAAGAATTAGGCAGCCTTAGTTTTGACTGTGTGCGCCTACATTTGTGGATTGGATTTCTTGTGTTTATACAAGGAGCGATGGAGGCAACTCATCTATAAATAGATGTCATTCGCGAAGAGAGGCATTTGCCTCAGGCCACAGAAATACCACTACAACGCCGTCAGCGAGGGTTTATTCCTCGGTCACCTTTTCTCCTATATTTCTTTGTAGCCTTGATTCTCCGTTGTTGGAATAGCTGCTTTTGTAGCACGCCAGTGTACGTGTTTGTAATCACTCCACATAATAAAGAAGTTCTACCCTCCGGCCCGTGGACGTAGGTCATTCTGACCGAACCACGTAAATCTCGTGTCACTGTCCAAATTTATTTTTCGTCTCTATTATTTTTATCGTTATTTTTCGGGCAAATAATTATCGGGGATTTCCGCATATCCTAACAGACCACGATGCACTGGTCAAAATTGACCTGTTTCTATATATTATATAGATATAGAGTTATATATATAGGCTAAAATGCATATAACCACCTCGTGGTTTCGCCGAAATGCACATAAACCCCCGTGGTTTTTTTATTGCCGGTACTCCCTCGTGGTTTAACTAATGTTGCACCGTACTCCCGGGTAGCAGTTTTTGCTCGAAATTGGATTATACGCACTCTTACTGCAGGTGGGTTAAGCTTGGACCATATTATTTACTGTTAAATGACCAGAATAACCCCAACTATTCACCTTCTTTTTAAATGATAACCATCGGGCAGCAGTTTTTACCCGAAATTGGTTTACACGCGCTCTTACACGCGCTCAAATGACCATATTATTTACTGTTAAGTGACCAGACTAATCCCAACTATTCACCTTCTTTTCAAATGATAACCCCCGGGCAGCAGTTTTTACTCTAGAGAGAGCCAAGGGTTATCATTTGAAAAGAAAGTGAATAGTTGGGGTTATTATGGTCATTTAACAGTAAATAATATGATCTAAGCTTAACCCACATACAGTAAGAGCGCGTGTAATCCAATTTCGGGCAAAAGCTGCTGCCTCGAGGGTATGGTGCAACATTAGTTAAACCACGAGGGAGTTTCGTACAATAAAAAACCACGGGGTTTATGTGCATTTCGGCGGAATCACGAGGGGGTTATATATATTTTAGCCATATATATATATATATAATAAAATGGTTATCCAAAGAAGAGAAAGAATGCACAATCGAACACGTTTGGCTCTCCAATGCCATGTAATTTGTAAATGGGACAATTGTCCTTTTCCTTTTCTTGGATTTGAAGTATCAAAGAGAGAGACAATGGTCCTTATTTTTGTGTACAATGTAATACGTACATATATGTTCACTGTCACGGTTAGAACAAGCTTTTGCTGTCGGAAAGGAGAGCGACAATCCAACAAGAATGAATATACGGACAAAACTTAAAATTAATTAAGCAGCCTATGGTTCATAACATGGGCAAAATTAATGTTACCAAGTACATTGGTACTATATTTAGATAATGGATGTTGGAATAGAATTGGATTTTCAATCCTTTTTTCAATTAGGCATTCATATTTAGACGATGACGCCGGCTATTTTCTACCATTTGCAAAGTAATATGGAATACGTAGCTTTTTATAGGGATGTAAATGAGCCGAGCTCGGCTCAGTTTCTGGGCTCGAGCTCGAGCTCATTTGAGCTCTGATGAGCTCGAGTTCGACGAAGCTCACGAAGCTCGTCGAGCTCGAGCTTTTTAAAAAAATAA
Organism: Craterostigma plantagineum; assembly: GCA_027422505.1. Taxonomy (NCBI): domain Eukaryota; kingdom Viridiplantae; phylum Streptophyta; class Magnoliopsida; order Lamiales; family Linderniaceae; genus Craterostigma; species Craterostigma plantagineum. Next base: position 8,268,754 of record JAPQWV010000015.1, read on the forward strand.
TAAAAAATTCATATATTTATTTAATAATTAAAACAATTAAAAAAAAACTCGCGAGCTGAGCTTTCGAGCTCTTATGTTTGGGCTCAAGCTCGAGCTCGACATAAATGAGCCCGAGCTCGAGCTCCACATAAATGAGCTCGAGCTCATTTTTGTCGAGCTCGACCCGAACTTTTATCGAGCCGGCTCGGCTCATCTTTCACCCCTAGCTTTTTCCCACCCAATTTTTTTTTTTCAAAAACGACGAGGGAACTCCAAATTAATGCCGGTCTGCATGGACTATTTTCGCATTTATTAAATATAGTATTAAAAAATATTATTATTTTCCCAATAAAATGTATTATATAAATATATAACTTTCCTTCTAAGCGTTACCAAAAACCAACATCTTCGTGGGCGGATTCGGAGGACTGAGGACTGGGCTGTAAGATAAATCCATTATTTCGGAATTTTTAATGTAGTTCGAAATTCTTCCAAGAATATCAATTTTCTTGCCGCAAGTGCCCGCCATGACATGCCATGCCATGATCGCATACAAATAGATTACATTCATATCTTCGAAATAGTTCCCCTATCTTCTAAACCCTAAATCAATCTCTTATAGTAGATCGCGAGGAGAGAAGAATAAATCTTGGGAAGTTAATAAATTAGCAATTAGATGGATTTGTAGTATTGAAGCAACAAGGCATACTTCGTTTGTGCTAGTTAGTATTAGTTTGCTTCAGTTTCAGTTCAGCGTATGACTCTCAAGTTGCCCTTTGATAATCTGCACTCCCATGCTAAAAGGCTGTACATATCTCAGCTGACAAAATGATTTTATATATATATATATATATATATCTATTATAGATTAAACAGCAGAACGATGAAGATCAACCATATTTAGTTAATTAATACAAGGTCATAATCTCGTCCAAAAGATGTAGAGATAACGTCAAAAAGACAACCTTAATGAATCATCGACCAACAGACGAAAACAAGAAAGAGCACACAAAATATCTCATTCAAATGAGACTATCTAATAATGGACTAACTCTCAATGTAAAAACCGCTTTCTAATCATCATCATCATTCATCATAATATCGTAGCAAAACTCTAAATAAATAAATACGATCAGCCATGAACTAGTCCTGACGAAATCGCCATAAGCAATATCGCAGCGTCCTTTTCGTCCTCGGGAAAAAAAACTCGATGCAACGCCAAGTTATTGCTCGAATTCGTCAGGAAATCTTCAACTCGCCCGACCTTCTTATGGCTATTATCGATAGGCGTAGTCGAAGAAGAAGGCCCATCCGCCGTGGACTTGGATCGTTTCTTTAAATGCGACGAATAAGCGCTTTTTCGGTAGTTATTTTTCGGCCCCTTCTCTTTCCGCTGTATATTCGCATTCGTTGGGTTCGTCTGATTAGCGGAGGAAAAGGAAATTTCGTTGGCGGCCGCCGCCATGGCCTTCCTCGCCTTCCGTTGCCTTATCCCGCATGCGTTGCAGAGCGACTGTTATTCGCACGATCATTTTTCAAGATAAGAGAAAAGAAAATTATCAGTATGAAAATTTGATCATTAGCATAACTTTCAAGGGTTGAATCATAGTATCAAAATAGGGTTAATTTTTATTTTAGTCATGCAATCTAAAGGGAGGTGGCATTGTAGGAAATAAACTACATAAATTAAAAAGTGATGCACTCCCTTCAGGGTTAACCTTTTAGGAAAAGTGGTCACTTAACATGGTATCAGAGCTTAGGGACCCACATGTCCTTGGTGCGAATCCTCACGACCACTCATTTATGAGTGTTACACGCCAAAGACTAGAGAATAGAGAAATCAGCTTAGACGTGAGGGGCCGTGTTGGAAATAAATTATATAACATTAAAAAAGTAATGCACCCTTCAGGGTTAACCTTTTAGGAAAAGTGATCACTTAACATGCATTACAGGGACAACGAATCTAGGGGTGAGACGAAAAATAACTTTCAAAATTGAGAAATTTATGGACATTATACACCGTAGTCCTAAATTCTCCCAAATTCTAGTACTTCAGCAGATACGAAGCACTAACTTGCAGAACTAAGTAATTTTGAGACAAAATCTAAGATTACCACGCAGAATAATGTCCGCAAATCGCTTAATTTAAAGTTTTGTCTCTATACCCTCTAATTCACTATCCCTATAATAACACACCCTAAATAATTAACCCTTTGAGATAGAAGGGATTATTATCAGCGTATGATCGATCACATGTTACCAATCGATTCGCCTTACATGCAACTTGAGATGTTCGGACAATAGAATAATATTATTGATGTGGAGTAATAAAACTATATCAAAAAATGAAGGGTTTAACTTGCCTTGGGGCCTTTAGGACCACTTCTCCAAAGAGGTGTTTTGGTCGTTTTGCAATCAGTACAAACCCTAACTGGGCTCATCATCATCATCATGTGATCGTTGTCGTGTGTGGGACTTTCCTTGCTTGGTTCGAAAACCTCCGAAGAATAAGAAGAAGGAGAATATGATCGCCTTCGCAACTTTTGATCCTCGAATTTCTTATTTCCACTTCTTACGACCTTAATCGAAGCACAATTATTAGGGGCGGGAGTGTTATTCTTGATCTTGCGTATCACCCTAGGATTTGAAGTAGTACTTATGTCTTCATTCTCTAACACTAGTCTTTCTTGGACTTGATCTTCGAATTTCTTCATACCAAGACTCAGTTTAAAGTCACCGTATGGGTCCTATGATCGAAACAGGCGAAAATATATAACGTTCTTCTAACTTAATTTACGCAAAATAATGCCCAAGAAAACAAGTTCCCAAAGAGACATACCGATGGATAGTGTTCTTGTCTAGATAACCCTTGATTGATGAGACAAGTATCATATATCGTTGTATGATCGTACGTAGAACCAAAAAAGGAAGACGAAGAACTACCAAAAGGGATTAAATTTATTTGGTGATGGCCGTGATCTATGTCATAAATTTGGCGTATTGGATAAGGCGAAGGAGTAGAGTTTAAGTCCATTTTCGGAGCTTGAAACGCAAGACAAAAAAAGTGCAGTTTCGCCGTTATTACTACAATCTGAAAGTTTGAGGAGAGTGGATTTAAGTTGTAATGATATGAAATTGAGAGCAAGAGAGTCCGTAAATAAAGCTGCAAATATAAGGCGGCACGCATATATATGGATAGAAAGGATATAGAAGCAGCACAATGAAATTGACAAGAGAAGGTTAATGAATGAAAGGTTCACGCGACTTCTTGATATCCAAACAAAACCATGTTAGAAAGAAGACAAAACTGTAAATGAAAGAGAGAGATGATTACTCTACTACCACACAAGGCCATTTTACATAAACCCTATCTTAAAAATTAATTTTATTTACATCTTCGATTTTACTCATACGTCGGTACTATTATTTATGATCAGAATTGAAGAATGTTTGGATCATTTAAAAAAAAAAAGAAACCACTAGCTTTATTAGGTTTCCATTTACTCTCCTCAACCTTAAGAACTAAGAACTTTTCGACCGGCATATAGTTTGTAACATAGATATACATGTTCCCCACGTATATATATATGTGATCATGCTTAATATATATGATCAAGCCCAATGAAGGGTGCATATTGATAAATATACACACACACACATATATATATGTATCTATTATTCTTAAACTACACCCATATATATATATATATATATATATATTATTCTTAAACTACACTTAATACTTTAATCATGGTTTTATATTATAATTTTATATATATTAATATAATGTAATATTTTTTCTTTTATTTTAATCTTATAAAATCGATTGAAGGAATTAAATTTTTGGATAAAAGTTATAATAAAATTTGATTTTAATTAATTCTGTGCTGGCTCTAGGCGTTGCCCGTGTTGCCTAAAGGAAGGCGTTTGAGGGCGTTGGCCGATACCGATTGAATTAATTAAATGTAAATTTTATTATGTAAAAATCCTTGTATTCGACGATTTAATTCTAACGATCACAAAAATAATTTTTATTTTATTTTTGTTTTGATTTATGGTATATCGGCTGGACTACCTTTGAACCGTACGGAATCAAACTGTTTACAACTTGATAACTGGTTCGATAGGTTTAACAACACCACATACCATTCATCACCTTTTTGTACAGTTTTTCAAACTTATGCAAATATCCTTATGAAGCAATTCCTTGACTTTTGCATAACAAATCAGATGAATTAATCTTACTATATGTGAAGTAGTAGTTGATATATATATATATATAATATATATATATGTATGTTTATCTGATTTGTTATGAATTAATATTACTACTTCACATTTAGTAAGATTAATTCATCTGATTTGTTATGTAAAAGTCAAGGAATTGCTTCATATATATATATGAAGCAAATCAGATGAATTAATCTTACTAAATGTGAAGTAGTAATATATATATATATATATATATATATATATTTATATTACCAAAAAGCCAATGAATGCTTGCAGGCAATGGACAATGAATCCTCTTCCCAGACCCATATTGCCATGCAATGTATCAAACATATAAATGCATGCATGTACACTTTTCTTGGCGTCTCGTTATCATATTATTATATTGTTCCCATGATATATCGTCATTATTCTCTCAGCTCTCCATAATGGTCCTGCTCTATATAATCCCTTGTGAAATATATATGGCATATACATGTTCTCTATGGAAAAATACATTGAGACTTTCGTTTATAGTATTTTATGCTTAATTCAATTGTTGAAACTAAAGCACATTTTAAACAAGGTATAAACGTACAGTAACACAAACAATTTGTGATGTTGTGTTTCCCACCAAGAATAAAAATAAAATAAAATAAAATCATAACAATAATTGAGGATAGTTTTATTACATTCAGTGAGGCTCTGAGGAAATGTAAGGCACATGGTAGCCTTCTCTTGGCATTACTTGAGCTGTAATGAAGTTGAAAGTATGGTTCCGTCTGGAAATTTTGGACAGTAATGATATATATATTTCCTAGACAAGTTTGTTTGATAAAGCAAATCGAGTAAGTTTAATTTTTTTCTATTTTTTTTTATGAAATTTAACAAGTTTTGTCTCCTGTACTGCAGGTTCGAGTTTACCGAGGTAAATCATTACTTTACCTAAATTTGAATATATGCAGTATACAATAATTACTCACTTCTTTAGCCTAACCTTACATATTAATGTTTTTTCAAATAATGGTCGTGGGGATTTCTACACTAGCCTCTTGATCAGTGTTTTCAAAAGCGTTGTGATGCGCGCTTCGTAGCGCGCGTTTGCGTCTATTTTTCTGAAAACGCGACTGTGCGCAAATAATATAGCGTAGCTTTTTATTTTTTATTTTTCTATTTATTTTATCATTTTTTTGGTCTAAACGCCCAATTTGACTGACTTTTGTCTTGTCGTTCTGCATTTCTGCTCGACCGACACATAACACTAGCATAGCTTGTCCAATCATCATCACAAGGCATTCTCAAATAGTAATACGGTCCTTCAAACTTTATATATATTTATCTTATTTTCCCTTCTCCATTTAATGGTTTTTCAAGTTATTCTTTTATCTTTAGTATTTATTGACAAACTTTTTATTTTATATATATTTTTCTTCTGTTAGTTATACTAAATAGTAGGGGTGGGCATTCGGATTCGGGTTTCGGGTATCCGACCCGACCGATCGGGTTTTAACCCGATCGGAAGAAAAATCGGGTTAAATGTCGGGTATCGGGTTTAAACCCGATACCCGATCATGTATATCGGGTCGGGTATCGGGTAGCAATATGCTACCCGATTTACCCGATCGGGTACCCGACATATAAAAAAAAATTAATTAGTTAATATTATTTATTTATATAATTTAACTTATAAGAAATTCAGTTCGCCGATGCCACTGAATTAAATGGCTAGATGTCTAATTCAACATGGGTATCCAAGTAGAGTATATATGCGTTTATATAGAAAATTTTCACCAACAACTTGGGTGAACATCCGATGTGGGACAAGGAATTTCAATAGAAACTCACGCACATATAGTACTAGTAGACTTTACATGGAATTTTTAAACAAAAATCGTTTGGCCCAGTGGTAGGAACAGAAGTCATGAATGCTTGCCACCCAAATGGTGTGGGTTCGAATCCCACATTCCGTTTATTTTAACTAATTAAAAAAAAAATAAAAACCCGACCCCGACCCGCGGGTACCCGACGGGTTTCGGGTACCCGCATTTGATCGGGTCGGGATCGGGTATCAAACTCACTACCCGATATTATCGGGTACCCGACCCGAAAAACCCGAAACCCGAAAAACCCGACCCGATCCCACCCCTACTAAATAGAGGAGTAAATGGAAAGCAAAAGATTAGAGTGAAGTGAATTAAATATATTATTGGAGATATAAACTATAATATAACAAATTTATGTTATATATTACGTTTTTTTGCATTGTAATTTACTTGCTCGAAATACTCACGCAATGCGCTACGCTATTTACGCTACGCGCTTCAGGAGCCAAAACGCGTCGCGGCGCGCGACACGCGTTTTAAAACATTGCTCTTGATTTAAGCTTTGGGTGTAGTTATCATTTACTATTTGTCCAGTGCTGTTATTTCTTTTTAACATATTTAACTCCATTAGTACTCAGAAATTTAAACTCTAGATATTTTCTCTGGAAATATATACATATATATATATATATATATAAGATTTCTGATCATTAACGTGGCATATTTATCCTAGGATGATAACTACTCATACATGCTATTTACATCAGCGGAAATATCCGTACGTCCCCAAATACAAATATATGACTCTATGAGTTATATGGATACAAAAAGCGTATAATTATTTGAGGGAAAAAAAAAAATCAACGTTGTCTTGATGTGTATTTGGAGATCATAAAGCAGCTCATTAATTTTGAATGATGACGAGATGGGCTACGTAGAAGGCAGATCAACAGTCGCTCTTGGAAAGATACTATTATCACAAATATTCATATATAAAATAAAAATATTTCATGTTCGATGGTCACTAAAATCGAACGTATGTCCAAACCTACGTAGCTTTCACTATGTCCAAACCTACGTATGTCAAAATTTGGGGGACCATCGCCGTTTATAATTACTAATATTCAAGTCCACTAATATATACATATGTATAAGTATTCTATGTATTTAGAGTTATTTTGAATTTAAATGTTCTGGAATATTAATTTAACCGTTATTTTCTATTATTTTAAGTTTTTTACAGAAAAAATTGATTTATAAAGATATAATTGGAATAAATAAAAAAAATGAATAGTAAATCTGTAATCTTGCATAAAATACCAAATTAAATGGAGATTGCTCCGTGTTTATTGCTAAAATACACTCTTTAATTAATCGCGAAATGCTATAAATTTCTGCAAATGAAATTGATAAATAAATAAAATTTTGAAAATTCTAGCAAGTTGTTGAGTGGCTCACGCTCACGCCCCCACTTGGTTATTATGTTCCACATCCATTAATTCAAGGACATCAAATTTCAAGAAAAATTTATATATTGAGTTCGAATATTACTTGAAGTAAAGTTCTATTAGAGCCCTTTATTTTGGAATTTATCATTTTTTTTTGGAAAAAGGAAGCCTGAAGTCATGATCTTTCAAAACGATCTTCAAGTATAAATGGTTTATTTATCCTCATTCAATAACGTTCATCGTCATCTTCATCTATAGATGCTTGAAGGATCGCATTGACATGAAGTGTTATTGAGACTTTTTGTAAAGAGAGATCATAAGCGAAATTCTTTCCAATTTAGAGAGTCAATTTTGAAGTAGAAACGCTATAGTCGTAAAATGCAACTTATCGTCGAAAACAGCTGAGAGACTCGAATTTCAGTTAGAAGTGTGAGACTAGACGGTTTTTAACTAGTGATATTATAAGGGAACAAGGGGAGACGTAGAAGGAATGATATGAAATGTAAAGAAGACTTTTATTAAGTTCTTCTCATATCATTACACTGAGGGAGTCGAACCTACTTATAAGAGAAAATATAGCTAATGTGTTAAATAATTAAATGATACCACTAACTACTACGCACTAACTACATTCATAATATTCCCCCTTGGATGTCTAATTAATGATAGGTCCTCCAAAATTTAATGGTATAGCTGTCTCATTAAAAACCTTACTGAAAAAAGTGTTGTAAATTTTCTATTTGGCCACTTAGGATAGCTAAGTGGCTGGTTCTGATTCGTCCACGTAATATAGCTGCACCGCGGATTCTGGTTCGTCCACGTATAGAGCTACGCGGCTCATTCTGGTTCGCCCATGTATACAGCTACGCGGCTCATTCTGGTTCGCCCACGTATACAGCTACACGGCTGATTCTGATTCGTCTGAGCTTAAAACCTTCAGCTATAAATAGGCTAGCTCTAAGTCATTGTAAATCATCGAAAACAATAACTTCTTCCTATATTCAGCATATATAAGTGTTTGTGAGAAACATATTTAGAGAGTTTGTGAGTCTCCTATTGTAAGAGAGATAGAGCTAGTTTTCTCCTTACGGTAGAGAGTTGTAACTCCTAAATTACCACAGTAAAATATCTTTACCTTGCCCGTGGTTTTTCACCCCGAGTGTTGGAGTTTTCCACGTAAATTCCCGGTGTCCCCTTTATTTTTACTGTCGTTTTTTTACAACAAGTGGTATCAGAGCTTTGGCTGGGTGTTTATAATATCTACTTACCGTATGCTCTGTGGTTGCCAATAATATTGGATCCTCCACATCAGAAAGTTTGTTAGATTATTACTATTCATCTATTAAAGTTTCTGGGGGAGCGAGAAAAAAAAAGGAGAGAAAAAAAAATGGCAGCTAAGCATGAGATTGAGAAATTCAACGGGAAAAATTACTCCCTGTGGAAGGTAAAAGTCAAGGCAATTTTGCTCAAAGAAAATTGTCTGGAAGCTATCACTGGCAGGCCGGAAAGAATTACAAGTGATGCCAAATGGAAGAAGATTGATGGAAAGGCTACTGCCAATATTCATCTCGCATTAGCAGATGATATATTGTCGAGTGTTGTGGAGAAAACTAGTGCAAAGGAAATCTGGGATCACCTTGATAAGCTATATCAAGCCAAGTCGCTTCATAGCCGGATTTTCTTGAAGAAGAAATTATATGCTCTAAAGATGGATGAATCTTCTTCAGCAACAGAGCACATCAACAAACTGGTTACTCTGTTTGGCCAACTCAAAGACTTGGACTGCAACATAGAGTCAAGCGATCGTGCTGAACTCCAACTCACAAGTCTGCCAGATTCTTATGCTCATCTCGTCATCAGTCTAACCAACAACCAAACTGCCGGGCAATTTGTCTATAATGACGTTGCTGCTGCTCTAGAAGACTAAAACCGGCGCAATGACACGGAGAAGAAGGTGATTACACCCCATCAAGCAGAGGTGCTGACTGTGACGAAGGCAAGATCTGGAGAACGTGGTCCAAGTGGGAGTCGAAAGCGGATCAGATATGAAGAACGTGGTCCTAGTGGGAGTCAAAAATCGGTCCTGCAAAATAAGAAGGCTATCAAATGTTATCACTATGGCAAGAAGGGTCATATGAAGAAAGATTGTTGGTGTCTAAACAGAAATCTCAATGCTCAAGGAAACGTGGCCAACGCTCCAGACAACGGATTTGTTCTAGTTGTATGTGAAGCTGCATCCACCATCGGAGAAAAGGGAAGATTTGACGATATGTGGCTTCTCGACTCCGCAGCTACTTTCCACATGACCTCAAGAAGGGAATGGTTTCATCAGTACAAACCTACATCTGGAGGGTTCGTGTACAGCTGTAATGATCAACCTCTTAAGATCGTCGGGACTGGTACGATCAAATTAAAGATGTACGATGGCACCATACGTAGCATTCAAGCTGTGCGACATGTTGAGTGTCTGAAGAAAAATCTATTGTCTGTGGGACAGCTAGATGATCTTGGTCTCAAAATTAAACTGGAGAACAAGGTCATGGAAATCTTTCAAGGAGCGCAAATAATAATGAAGGGAGAAAAGATCGCTGCAAACTTATACATGCTGAAGGGGGAAACTCTGCAGGAAGGGCAAGCTTCTGTGGCCACTACAAATTCAATCGAGAAGTCTTCGATGACTTGGCACAAGAAGCTTGGTCATATGTCTGAGCAAGGCATGAAAATTCTTGTCCAGAAGAATCTACTTTCTGGTCTCACAATCGTGTCACTACCATTTTGTGAGAATTGCATTGTACGTAAGCAGCATCGCCCGAAGTTCAGCCCGTCAAAATTCAGAAGTAAAGAAATTCTGGAACTGCTGCACTCCGACGTTTGGCAAGCACCGGTCACATCTTTGGGGGGAGCAAACTACTTCGTGTCATTCATCGACGACTATTCCAGAAGATGCTGGGTGTATCCAATCAAGAAGAAGGACGATGTGTTCCCTACCTTCAAAACATACAAAGCGCGGGTCGAACTTGAATCCAGTAAGAAGATCAAATGCCTGCGGTCCGACAATGGAGGAGAATATACTGGCAGGGAATTCAATGAATTCTGCAAAGGTTCGGGTATTAGAAGACAGTTCACAACGGCATATACTCCACAACAAAATGGGGCGGCAGAGCGGCTGAATAGGACCTTGTTGGAAAGAACGAGGGCTATGCTGAGAACTGCAAGCCTAGACAAGGAATTTTGGACGGAAGCGATCTGCACTGCCTGCTATGTGGTGAATCGGTCCCCATCTACTGCTATAGAGATGAGGACACCGATGGAAATGTGGACTGGCAAACCTGCTGATTATTCAAACCTCCATATATTTGGAAGCATATGTGATGTACCACAATCAAGAAACGACGAAGTTGGATCCAAAGTCGAGAAGATGTCTATTTCTGGGGTACGCTGAAGGAGTTAAGGGTTATCGTTGTGGGATCTCACTGACCACAAAGTTGTTATCAGCAGAGATGTTAATTTTCTCGAAGATAGCGACCAGGAGCAAGTCAACCATGATGGCAATATGACAAAGACTACACCAACACCGGCGAAGAGAAAATTGGATCAAGATGATTCTTCTGAAGCCGAACCAGCGCACGAAAAGCTCAACCCAGTCGAAACTGAAGTACCGGACCTCGGGCGATCAAAACGAATGCGTAAGACGCCTATTTGGTACTCAAATTATGATATTGAGAGCAACATTGCATACTGTTTTCTAACTGAGGATGGAGAGCCAAAGACTTTCCAAGAAGCACTGAAGAGTTCAGATGCGAGTCAGTGGATTTCAGCAATGCAAGAAGAAATGGAAGCTCTCAGTAAAAATAAGACATGGGAGTTGGTGCCATTACCGCAAGGAAGGAGACCTATTGGAAACAAATGGGTGTACAAGATCAAGCGGAATGGTGATGACCAGATAGAGCGATATCGTGCAAGACTGGTTGTAAAGGGATATGCTCAGAAAGAAGGGATCGACTTCAATGAGATATTCTCACCGGTGGTTCGACTTACAACAGTTAGGGTTGTCTTGTCAATGTGTGCCACATTTGACCTGCATCTTGAGAAACTTGACGTCAAAACGGCCTTTCTCCATGGCGACCTGAAGGAAGAAATATATATGCTTCAACCAGAAGGCTTTCAAGAAAAAGGGAAAGAAGATCTGGTTTGCAAGCTAATCAAATCTCTTTACGGGCTCAAGCAAGCACCACGATGCTGGTACAAGAGATTTGATTCATTCATAATGAGTCTCGGCTACACCAGGATTTATTCAGATCCTTGCGCGTAATTCAACAGTTTTTCTGAAGATTATATCATGTTGCTGTTGTACGTTGACGATATGCTGGTAGCTGGACCCAACAAAGACCGTATCAATGATCTGAAGACTCAACTCGCTGGTGAATTCGAAATGAAGGACTTGGGACAGACAAACAAAATTCTTGGCATACAAATTTCTCGAGACAGAAGCAATAGGAAGATTTGGCTTTCTTAAAAGAACTACTTGAAGAAAGTCCTGCGAAGGTTCAACATGCAAGACATCAAGCCAATATCCACCCCTCTTGCTGCTAATTTCAAGTTATCTGCCGATATGTGTCCAACCAATGAAGATGATAAGATAGAGATGTCTCGAGTACCGTATGCATCTGCGATTGGAAGTTTAATGTTTGCCATGGTGTGTACGAGACCAGACATTGCCCATGTAGTGGGAGTGGTGAGCCGATACATGTCCGACCCCGGTCGGGAGCACTGGAGTGCTGTCAAGAGGATTCTCGGATACATCAAAGGAACCTCTAATCATGCGTTATGTTATGGAGGTACAAATTTACTGTCCACGGTTATGTTGATGCTGACTATGCAGGTGAACATGATAAAAGCATATCCACAACCGGATATGTGTTTAATCTTGCTGGCGGTGCTGTAAGCTGGGTTTCAAAACTGCAGTCGATTGTTGTGACGTCAACGACGGAAGCAGGATATGTAGCAGCTACGCAAGCCAGTAAAGAGGCGATATGGTTGAAGAGATTGCTGGAAGAACTCGGCCACAAACAAGAGAATATGGTTCTCTATTGTGATAGTCAGAGTGCATTGCATCTTGCAAGAAATCCAGCATTTCATTTAAGAACCAAACACATCCGGGTCCAGTACCACCTTGTTCGTGAACATGTGGAAGAGGGAACGGTGGATATGCAAAAAGTTCACACTGCGGATAATCTGGCCGACTTCATGACTAAATCAATCAACGTGGACAAATTCATGTGGTGCCGTTCCTCCTGTGGTTTGACGGAACATATGTGAAGATTCATCGAGTCTCGATCAAATCTTCAAGTGGGAGAAATGTTGTAAATTTTCGATTTGGCCACTTAGCATAGCCAAGTGGCTGGTTCTGATTCGTCCACGTAATATAGCCGCAAGGCGGATTCTGGTTCGTCCACGTATACAGCTACGCGGCTCATTCTGGTTTGCCCACGTATACAGCTATGCGGCTCATTCTGGTTCGCCCACGTATACAGCTACGCGGCTGATTCTGATTCGTCTGAGCTTAAAACCTTCAGCTATAAATAGGCTAGCTCTAAGTCATTGTAAATCATCGAAAACAATAACTTCTTCCTTTATTCAGTTTATATAAGTGTTTGTGAGGAAAATATTTAGAGAGTTTGTGAGTCTCCTATTGTAAGAGAGATAGAGTTAGTTTTATCCTTACGGTAGAGAGTTGTAACTCCTAAATTACCACAGTAAAATATCTTTACCTTGTCCATGGTTTTTCACCCCGAGTGTTGGGGTTTTCCACGTAAATTCCCGGTGTCCCCTTTATTTTCACTGTCCTTTTTTACAACAAAAAGCACATGAGGAAAATCACAGTGAAGAAAAAAGAGTGCAGCCATATTTACTCCCCCTGATAATAATATTATTTCAAATCTTGAAATCTTCGAACTCCAATTGAATGTACCAATTTCTAAAAATTATACGAGGAAGTGCTTTCGTAAATAAATCTGCGAGATTTTCGCTAGATCGCACTTGTTGTATATCAATATCACCATTTTTCTCTAAATCGTGTGTAAAGAAAAATTTCGGTGAGAAATATTTTGTTCTATCACCTTTGATATATCCGTCCTTTAATTGGGCGATGCATGCCGCATTATCTTCATATAATGTCGTCGGAAGTTGTTTCTTCGATAATAATCCGCAAGTTTGTTTTATATGCTGAATCACCGATCGCAACCAAACACATTCTAGGCTAGCTTAATGAATAGCTAGAATTTTCGCCATGAAATGGCAGTTCCACCGTACGTAGATACATAGCCGGTTTGCGATCGAGAATTATTTGGATCATATAGATACCTAGCATCTGCATACCCAATTAAGTCTTCTTTCATGTCATTAGAATAGAAAAATTCCATATCAGTTGATCCCCGAAGGTATCGAAAACTTCGTTTAACTCCATTCCAATGTCTATGAGTCGGCGAAGAACTGTGTCTTGCCAATAAATTTACAGCAAATACTATATCAGGTCGAGTATGACCGGTAAGATACATTGGTGCTCCAATAGCACTGAGATATGGTACTTCAGGACCAATCACTTCATTATATTCGCATGGTCTAAACGAGTTTTTATTCACGTCTAAAGATCGAACAATCATCGGAATATCTAACGGATGAGCTTCATCCATATAAAATCTTTTAATACCCTTTTCGTATAAGTTACATGATGTACAAATATCTCATTATTTCTATTTGCAGTCCGAGACAAAATTTAGTTTTACCGAGATCTTTAATTTTGAATTCTCTTTTCAAACAACCAATGGCTTTCGCTAACTCTTCAGGAGTTCCGATATATTGATATCATCAACATATACTGCAATGATAACAAACTCATTTTTACATCTTCTCGTAAATATGCAGGGGCAAATTTGATCATTTTATACCCCTCTTTCAATAAGTATTCATTTAGGCCGTTGTACCGCATACGGATTGCTTTAATCCATAAAGCGATTTATTCAGTTTAATTTTGAGTACTCATCTCGCGGCCCTATTCAGGTAGTCGAAATCCCTCCAGAAGCTTCATATAAATGCCACTGTCAAGTGAGCCATAAAATAAGCAATGGCAATATCCATTAGATGCATATCGAGTCCTTCACGTACTGCCAGACTAATTATATAACGATTGTTGCATCCACCACTGGAGAATACATCTCCTCATAATCAATACCAGGTCTGTGTGAGAAACCTTGTGCGAGAAGCCGTGCTTTAGATCTCGTAATTTCACCGTTTTCAATTATCTTTCTGATAAAACCCATTTATATCCAACCGGCTTTACATTTTCTGGTGGGAACTATAGGTCCGAAAACTTTTCGCTTCTTAAGTGATTTTAATTCTGCCTCGATTGCATCTTTTCATTTTGGCCAATCATTTCTTTGTCTGCATTCGTTTACATGTTCATGACCTCATTCTCATTAATCTCATTCATTTCATGTAGCGCGACATTAAATGAGAACTTATCGTCAACATTGACTTCATCTCGGTTCCATCTAATTCCATTCTGAGCGTAATTGATCGAGATCTTCTTCATATTTGCAATTTGTTCAGGTACCTGAGTTTCATTCTCATCGTTATTTATGCCCACCGACTCTTCTCTAGTCGATAAATCCTCGATTGGACCATTCTTGTTATTTGCTCCTTTTATTTTTCGAGGATTTTCATTTTTGGAACCCGAGGACCTACCACGCTTCAGTTGTGGTTTAGGCTCGATACTATTCCGTATTTGTTCTACAGGAATCTCAATTTCTGCAGGAGCATTAACAACTGGAATATGTGACTTTGTCACTCTTTTGGGTCAGCAAAACTGTCTAGCAATTGGTTCGCTAAGCTTTGTAAATGGATTATCTTTTGAACTTTTAGTTCACATTCTTTCCAACTTCGTAAATGAATTATCATTTGAACTTTTAGTTCACATTTTTTTTGTTCGAGGATCATAATGATTTAGCGATAATTAATTCCAACTAATATTTCTTTCTAGATGTTTCTTTTCTCCCCTAGTGTCGAAAAGTTTGTTCATCGAAGTGATAGTCGGCAAATCTGGCCGTGAATCGATCTCCAGTTAAGGGTTCTAAATGTTTTATAATCGATGAAGATTCAAATCTGACATATATTCCAACCTTCTTTGAGGTCCCATCTTTGTGCGTTGTGGTGGCGCAATTGGAACATATACTGCACTTCCAAAAATTTTTAGAGGGGAAATATCTGGTTCCTGACCATAAACCATTTGCAATGGGGAGATATCATGATAACTTGTTGGCCTGATGCGGATTAATGCTGCTGCACGTAATATGACATGTCCCCAACTGGAAGTTTCGACTTCATCAATAATGGTCTTGCAATTAATTGCAGGCGTTTAATTAATGATTCTGCAAGACCGTTTTGTGTATGGACATGTGACACATGATGCTCGACATCGATACTGATAGACATACAATCTATACTCTTACATTAATTGTAAGGGTGAGTTAAAAACTGTTTTTTCATGTGTTTATTAACAAATCATAATTCGACAAGTGTTATGTCTTTTTATTTATGAAAAAATTAATTAATAAAATTACTAAATCAAACTAAATCAAACATAACCACCCACTAACATTTGTCCTTCTATTTTTAGTATTATTATTTCATAATTAAATATACATAATATTATTTAGCACATACGTATGGGTGTGCAAAACTATTAGTAATCATTAAATGCCATGGAAGTAAATTCACCAGCATTATCAAGACGTATTTTCTTTATCGGATAATCTGGAAATGTGCTCTTAATCGAATCAGCTAAGCAAGTAATCTCGCAAATGCCACATTTCTCGTAGATAATAAACATACATGGGACCATTTACTTGATGCATCACCTAATACTATGAAATATTTAAATGGTCCACATGATGGATGTATCGGCTCACAAATACGCTTAGACCTTTGGCTTTCAAATGAATATCGGCATCTAATGTCCAAGATAAATAATTTCTACCAGTGATATCGAGTGCAACACACTCAAGGCTCGCCAAATTCGTCACATTACTATAAACTACAAAGGGTATTTTAACAATGATAATATAACAAAATATTACACGCATAACTAGTCTTCTTTAGTATCGTCGTTAGTATCTTCCTTTGATAAAATTCTTATGAAAAACATTATCCACATCCAAATAAGTGCCTCCGTAATAATCAACGTAAGCAATAGCTCAAACATCGGACAGAGCAACATCCTTCAAAATAAAATATATTTTGAGTAATATTAATATTAAAGAAACTTATATTTTATTAAGGAACATTACAGTTAATATTAATATTTCGGAAAATTTCGTAAAAATATTAGCCACATAGCGGTAAGATCACCGTAAATAAGGTTATGAGCAGAAGATCCATCTTTGTATAAAACGACATGATTCTATAAAATTTAAAATCATAATAAATTAATATATCAAATTAAAATGTATGAAATATATAATAAACTATTTTAATATATTTTTGTAAAAGTAACTAAAAAAAATTTTCACACGCCGCGACGGGGATTTGAAATCTGGACCTCTCATCACTTTTAATGACGATATTCCGCGAAACTACTCGCGCTATGACTCTTTGTTATACGATTATTATATATATAGATATAGAACACAGACGTACACATATAAATATATATATATATATCTATCTATATATATACATATGTATATATATATATATCGACATATACATATAAGCGTTGTTAAATATATCTATAATTGCGTGGATAGATTATATGTATATATAAAATGAATAATTTATACCTCGTGCATGGGATGATGTTCGTGATAGCAATGGTTAGAGACTCATGTTGATAACGTGTTATATAATATTTTTCTAATGAAGCTTTATTATTATCTATGTAGTATGAAATAGAGATATGATATCAAATGTAAATAAGACTTTATTAAGTTCTTCTCATATCATCACACTGAAGGAATCGAACCTATTTATAGGAGAAAATATAGCTAACGTGTTAAATCATTAAACAACATCCACTGACTACTAACCACTAACTACATTCATAATGTAAATGACCGAGCTGAAGAAATGTGGCAATATATTGTACTATAATTGACTCTCACCAATACATACACTCACACAAATGACAACTCAATCACTCATAACACAAACATAGGTTGCATACATCTCATATGCCTCACTATTCAACTGACAATCGGTAATCAGTTCAAACGAACCGTTCATCCTATTACATGTCACAGCGCACAAAATAATATCGTGTTTATTCACCCCCTCTAAATACAAGAACCGATCGTAATACCACATCAAAAATTAAAAATTTGAACAATATTGCAAACTTAAGTTAGTGGTATTGCGAAGTTTTCTAGGACGGACTGACACTCAACTACGAAACACACTTGACGGATTTATATGAAATGATGGGTTGTGCCTGATAATGATGTTTGGCTAAGAACGTAAGTTGGAAGTCGGGTACAGTCCATTTAAATGGTTATAATAAGACTTAATAATAACGATTTTAGCGTGCAATGTTCGTCATGTTCTTATCTATACTCTTTTATTAGGCTCATGGCCTAGGTTAAACCGTATTTTGGTCTGTTATAAAATAACTGTCAATAGAAAAAAAACACTCACTGCAAAACATTTTTACAATTTCAATTTTATCCTTCTATTTTCCGTAAATTACTATTTTACGGGTTAATGTACATCTACCACTAATATAAGTGTGAAGCTACCGTTTCATCGCCAGTTTCCTCCCAGTTGCCGGTCACCAATGCATTTTTGTTTATACTGTTTCTGAAGGACAATGCCGTAATAACGTTGACAGCTACATATGCAACTACTTTTTACTCTATGTATAATAGCATTGTCAACTTAATGGTATCATATTAAAGTGGCATGACATAATTAAAGTTATAATTAAATTTTTAAACAAACTATAATTTATTTACGCTCCAAGAAAGCTTTCTACTGGTCAAGGGAACGGTGATGCTAAAGTTCTTCTTCCACTGTCGACAATGTATACATCCACAACCCATCGTCGACCCTATCGACTTACTTCACCAAATCTTCGCTTCATCTCCAACCAAGTATGCCTTTGTAAGCGCATCGTACGTAGGCCTCTGCTATGCTTTCTCTTTCTCTTTCTCATTAGTGACGATGTAAACAAGCCGTGCCCGTCTGTTACTTTTTTTTGGGTTAATCAGGGAAATTTTGCCACGAATTTTTTTTTTTTTTAATTATTATCTTGTGACATGAGTTTTATTCATCTGACAAACTTCTCATTTCAGAAATTCATAGCCGTCTGTTAGGTTGGCTTTAGTTAATTGTTTGCTTAGCTATGCGTACTTCTATAACTATGTTCGAATTACAACCTTCACTTGTTATCTATTTACCATGTTAATTATATTGTTACACCTATTTTACCATACAAAATTTTTACATTTTATTTTCCACAATTTTTTTGATAATTACATATCTATTAGTTTTCAGTTCTTTTCGCAGGACCATGGACGATAGGTGTACAACGCTGAAGAAACTGTCACCGAGCACCCGTTCTTGGTTTGTTAAGATCTTAGTTGGTTTGTTAAGATCTTAGTGACTGAAGAAACACCCGCACGCAACAAAGATTTGTTTTCGTCGATGAGGAGGTAACAAAACTTAAAGACATTACGTCTAAAGCCATTTTACTGATTTACGTATTTGCTTTCCTATTCGAGAGCACAAAGTCAAATAGCACCAAGGTGCACCTTTCCTTGACTTTACATGCCTAGTATGGAAATCCCTCTCATTCGGTTTGATAAGTTAGGATTTTACATTATTTTATTCCCCGTAAAAGCGTATTTTCGACCGTCATTTATTGAAATATATCGAATATTTTACGTCGTATATATTTCTTGTTTGACAGGAACCGGAGAAAAAAGTTAAGAAAACCGAGCTCTTATGCGCGCTAAGTACAATTATCGAAATTGGGCTACAATCATCATAAGAATTATTTTGTGGGCTTTGAGTTAAATTTCAGCCTATCAAAGATAAGCCTACATGTGCTCTCAAAGAAGAAGTCAAGCATACTTACTATATTGACGTAGTGAGGAGCGATCTTCAAGGAAGTAGGAAGTCAAGATATGCTTTTGAAGATTCAGAATATTATCAAATATTGGACTTAATTACTCTTAAGTCGGCTGCTCTCTTATTATATATATCCTGCAATTGCTACAAGGGTGGCAGTGAATAATAAATAAAAAAAGCAGAGAACAACGACTAAGGATAATAAACGAAGAGCTGCGACAAGAGACGATCGACGCTTGCGAGCGTTTCTTCCGTGAAAGGCGAAGTTTTATATTATTTCTCTATTATGTCTTAATTGAATATTTTGTTTTTTTTTTTATTTTACTACTATGCTAGCTTAAGTTTCTTGTGATTGAGGCCGTATTAGGCCGGATCATGAATTCGTAGTAACGCTATTCGTATTTTATTTAATCGTATGAATTTAGTTACGTGTTCTATATTTGAGTTTAATGCTTGCGTATACTTGATCACCATGTGCATGATTTTTGATTGGTTTATGAGACTGAAAAAGTGATTAGACCGGTTAGAATAATAAATATAGGACACCACGACGTAAACCGACCAGAGATGGAAGTCGGTTTCGTACGTGTGGTTTTCGAGACCTTAGGCGCCGAAAGCGTCTGAACTCGGGGAAATTCATAAAGCGGCAGGCGTGTGAAGTGATTGCAGTCTTATAGGAATATAGGGATTGGTCATTAACGCATAGGGTCGCTAGTTACGTGAATAACGGGTAGCGCGTATATTAGGAATTTCTACCTTGACTAGTTTATATTGATTAAATAAATATTGATTGCATGAATACGTAGGATTAATCCGTGCCGAGTATGTGCCTTGATCACGTTCTTCGTCAATTGGTTTATCTCATTTATTTTATTTGCGTCTATTTTATTATTTGCACTTTATCTCATCTAATTAAATCATCAAAACTATAAAAAATTCTCTTAGTCTAAATTAGAATTAGGTTTAATATCTTAGAATTAATCAAGCTATGTTCGTGGATCGATACTCGGACTTCGTCCGTTTTACTACTTGCACGACCTAGTACACTTGCTAGTATTTGAGCGTGTCAAGTTTTTGGCGCCGTTGTCTGGGATAGCTATATTATTAATTTTAATTTATTCTGAGTTTTAGTTTAGACATTTTATTTATCGATTATTATTATTTTTATTATTATATTTTTATTTTTGGAAATTCACTTACATTGATTTTTTATCTTTTGCAGACAATTCCTATTAGTGCATGACACGAAGCTCGAGAAACGTACCATTGCTGTTTGACGCAGAAATCGAAGCGATGTGTCGGCGTAACAATCGAAATCGTAGACAGAGAATGGACAATCAAGAACACGAGGAAGAACAGATGGTTCCTCCACGGCCCACTTTACTAAGTCGAGCGCTTTCGGGAATTTTCGATGACAACGACCTGATTGTCATTCCCCCGGGACCGAATAATCACTTCGAGATTAAACCCTTTACTATACAGATGGTGACGGGTTCAACACAGTTTCATGGGCTTACAAACGAGGACGCAAATTCACATATTTTAAAATTTACTCAAATTTGCAGAACTATTAAGTATCCAGGCGTCTCTACAGAAGTGATAAAACTAACATTTTTTCCCTTTTCTTTGACAGGTAAAGCTTCTGAATGGTTCTCATCTTTGCCACATGCATCTATCACCAGTTGGGAGCAATTAGTGGAGTGTTTTCTGGGCAAATATTATCCACTGTCAAGGACTAGCGAAATTAGAAGCCTATTAGTGAACTTTAAACAAGAAGGTGGCGAATCTCTGAGCGATGCATGGAGTAGATACAAGAGCCTTCTAAGACAATGCCCGAACCACAACATACCCCTGAGCGTTCAGATGAAGTCATTCTTCTTAGGGCTGAGTACACCAAATAAAAGAATTGTCGACGGCGGATGCACACAAAATTTTATGGAGCTAGGCGACGAGGAAGCACTCCAAGCCATCGAGCGAATCGCAGCATACCCTGCAAGATATACTGAGCACGATCTGGACCGAAGGACAGCTGGTGTACATGAGATAAGCAGCTCATTGGAGGCGCAATTCGAAGCCATACATAAAAGGTTAGACCAGATACAATCCACGGACCCTGAGGCGGTGAACTACATCCACAATAGGCAAAATAATGCGTACTCCAACACATACGACCCAAGCTGGCGAGGCCATCCAAATCTGTCCTATGGAAACTCGCACTACTTAAAGCCTCCAGAAGCTCAAAATCAACAGAGTGGGCCACCAACGAAACAAAAAGCCGAGTGGGAGATAGCATTTGAGAAATTGACAGGCTATCAAGGCGATCAGAGTCGTAAGATAGACGAACGATTCAACAAGATAGAGGACACAATACAAAGTTCGGCGACTACAATAGAGCATCTAACAAGTTCAATGTCGGAGCGCAAGCCAGGCACACTCCCAAGCGACACTGAAAAGAACCCTCGAGAGTACGTTAAGGCCATTCAGCTGAGAAATGGGAAGAAGCTTGAATCGACCAAGGAGACCAAGGTTGGAGAAGAAGCAAAAGCGACGGAAAACAACGATGAAAGCAACCTCACGACCACAAACACTGAGGTTCACGATGATGAAAAGGACGAGCAGGCCGAAGAGGTCGAGGACGAGCCGAATTCTATCGCGGTGGAAAAGAAGGTTGACCCACTCCCACCAGTCAAGATTCGACCTCCATATCCCGCGGCATTACGAAGGGGAAAACCGAATAAGCACTTCGAGCGCTTTATTAATATTTAGGAATTTAGAAATTAACATCCCTTTTTGTGAAGCTCTTTTGCAGATTCCGAAGTACACCAAATTTTTCAAAGAGTTGCTATCAAACCGGAACAAGCTAGAGCAATATGGCACGATAGCCCTTAGCGAAGAATGCTCTGCGGTGTTACAAAGGAAGCTACCACCAATGCTCAAAGATAGGGAGAGTTTTTCTATTCCTTGTTCTATAGGCTCGTTATCATTTACTAATGTTCTTTGTGATTTAGGAGCGAGTATTAACTTATTACCTTTTTCACTTGTGAAAAAGCTAGGGATTGGTGAGCCAAAGCCTACATCTACGGTCCTCCAACTAGCAAATAAGAAATAAAAGGAAAAGGCAGATTTCGACGGCTGAAACGGAGAAATCATTAGACAGCGAAGGGCAAAAGAGCTTGACAGCGAACAAGGGAAAATAATTCGACGACTTGCGAGGCGTTCGGAAAAGCGAAGTTTTTACATTATTTTTCTACTATGTCTTTGAATATTTTATGTTATGTTAGCTTATGTTTTCTTGTGATTGAGGCCGTTTTAGGCCGGATTATGAATTCGTAGTAATGCTATTCGTATTTTATTTAATCGTATAAAGTTAGTAACGTGTTCTGTATTTGAGATAATGCTTGCGTATGCTTGATCACCATGTGCATGATTTTTTATTGGTTTATGAGACTGAAAAAGTGATTAGACCAGTTAGATAATAAATATAGGACACCACGACGTAAATCCGACCAGAGATGGAATTCGGTTTCGTATGTGGTTTCCGAGACCTTAGGCGCCGAAAGCGTCTAAACTCGGGGAAATTCATAAAGCGGAAGGCTTGTGAAGTGATTGCAATCTTATAGGAATATAGAGATTGATCACTATCGCATAGGGTCGCTAGTTACGTGAATAACGGGTAGCGCGTATATTAGGAATTTCTACCTTAGCTAGTTTATATTGATTAAATAAATATTGATTGCATGAATACGTAGGATTAATCCGTGCCGAGTATGTGCCTTGATCACGTTCGTCGTCAATTGATTTTTATCTCATCTATTTTATTTGCGTCTACTTTATTAATTGCGATTTCATCTTGTTTAATTAAATCATCAAAACTATAAAAAGCCTCTTAGTCTAAATTAGAATTAGGTTTAATATCTTTGAATTAATCAAGCTATCTTCATGGATCGATACTCGGACTTCGTTCGTTTTACTACTTGCACGACCTAGTACACTTGCTAGTACTTGAAAAAAAAAGCTACTGAGGGTGCTAAGAGAACACAAACGAGCATTCGCATGGAAGGTTGCTGACATCAAGGGAGTAAGCCCGACTGTTTGTCTGCACAAGATTTTGATGGAAGATCTTACAAGCCTGTCGCACAACCACAGAGGCACCTAAACCCAGCGTGCAAGAAGTGGTGAAAAAGGAGGTAATTAAGCTTTTGGACGCAAGTATTATCTACCCTATCTCTGATAGCGCATGGGTTAGTCCGACCCAAGTTGTTCCTAAAAAGGGGGGTATGACTGTTATAAAGAATGCTTCTAATGAGTTGATTCCCACGAGGACTGTTACGGGGTGGCGTGTATGCATAGATTATAGGAAATTGAATGATGCCACCCGTAAGGATCATTTCCCCCTCCTCTTTATTGATCAAATGTTAGAAAGACTAGCTGGACATGATTTTACTGCTTTCTAGATGGTTACTCAGGTTATAATCAGATTTCTATAGCACCCGAGGATCAGGAAAAGACGACTTTTACTTGTCCTTATGGTACTTTTGCATATAGACGTATGCCATTTGGATTATGTAATGCACCAGCTACTTTTCAGAGATGTATGCTCGCTATTTTTCATGACATGGTTGAGAAGTTTATGGAGATTTTCATGGACGATTTTTTCTGTATTTGGGTCTGCATTTGATACATGCCTTGATAATTTACCATCTGTTCTATCTCGATGTGAAGAGATAACCTAGTCTTAAATTGGGAGAAGTGTCATTTTTGTTGGGAAACCCCGGGTAACCCGAGGCCTTGCCCCGGACGCAGCGGAATTTAAAATTTTTCCCGGGTTCCCCATATGGTTTCCCAGAATACTCGGTTAAATAAAGAAAAACGCATGTAAACACGTATGAGGTATAAGGATCTTACCCTCGTCGCGAAGATCCTTAGCTCCCGTAGCTCACGAACTGTGCCGAAGAGAGTCACGCCGACCCCGTGACGTGCCACAAACCAACACCACCCCAAGGATGGCTAGAGATGGTGTGGAGTGTTGTGTAGAGATGTATATGTATGTGTATGATTTCTAAAACTCACAAACACTTAGGGATTTCTCAAAGATCACCCTAAATGCTCTCACTTCTCTCTAAAACTCAAAGATAGAGTGGGAAAGAGCTTAATTCAAGTTATGGACGAAATTCTCTAAGAAAATATATTAAAAGTCCATTTCCAAACCAAGAAAATGACTTTAAGCTTAATTAAATGAGATCATGTCCTACATGACTCATTTCTTGTTTGATTCCTTTGAATTATGTCATCTAATGACTAGATATTGTCCCACAATAATAACAAAAGAACAATGAACGAAATTGGATTTGATTTGGATCAAATTTGACCAAAAAACTGTCGGTCACGGCCTCTGACATGACCTGTCACGGCCGTGACACATCATTGGACGACTTCTGCCGCTCGTCACGGCCTCGGTCACGGCCGTGACCATCTTCTGGAGGCTGTCACAGCCTGGGCATGAAGTGTCACGGCCGTGACACCATCGGGCACCATTTTTGCTCGCCTCTGCCAGTCGTCACGGCCACGTGCAAGGCTGTCACGGCCGTGACAGCCCTGACAGCTTTGCGGCAGTTTCGTATTTCGATCCGATCGAGGGGTAAACGATGTCCGATTAACCTGAAATTTTAACCATAGTTAAAAGACTCACCAATCTTGATTCTGACCAAAGGGATTCTCAATCCGAAGTCTAGATTGTGAGATATGAATTTTTGAAGCTACTGCTACTTTGCAGAGGGACTTCATGACCGTGACAAGCCTTGCTTGTCATTGTGAACCCTATTTACGCTTCATTCTTCACCTTTTTCCGTTCCATAAATTTCCGTCCATGTAAATATAGTTTCTAAAACATATATTTAACATTTTTATTAACGTCTCTAAGATCGTTAAAACATTTACATCTCATATTAGTTAGGCACTATCACAGTGATCATTTTTAAGCCCGACTCTCTTGGTTCGTCTCAACCCGGAAAGGGAGGAATCCAAGAATTTGGTAAGCGCCTAGCCAATCCCGCGGTACCAAATAGATCCCGTGTTGAGTACGATCTTCGATCTACGAACCGACTATAGATTATTGTCGTACGTATAGACCCTTCACAAATGTCCCGATCGAGTGAGAGTCATGGTTACGTCAAACTCACTAGACTCGACTCTATGACTAACTCGTGACTGGCGAAATTACTAAACTGCCCTTACGTCCCACGTAAGTCAGTTTATAGCTTCGGCCGAAGACTTCGTAATTTCCCGTCCCCGAATATGCATAGGACATATATCTCAGTTACTAACGAGATAGTGAATCCCTAACGTTAGTCTAAGCACGGCAGTTACCCTTTGTTATCAAGACCGCATGTCGCCGCCGACCCATGTTCGTCCCCGAACAAGGTGGGCCTAGCAAACTAGTGACATGTCAAGACCCCAAAGTCAACTCCGTCAAAAACCCTTCGGTCTAAGGTCCACGCACACTACTATAGTCAATCGATCGATCATTGACGCTACCCAGAGTAACGATAAGGCCCATGTGATCGTCGATTGCGAGTCGTGTCCAAGTACAAGTTAATCCCCTGATTCAACTTATACCAATGTTACGACCTCCCGCTTCCCAAGCAAATGATTGGCACAACCATATAAGAGTCGTTAACAAATAAGTCGTAATTGACGCTCAGTCACCCTACTAAGGTCTAAGACTTATGGACTAATTTAATATCGGAGAATAATAGCTCACCGGTGCCCCTCTCTCATCCCATGAGAATCGGTGACTAAACTCACGACATATGGGATTTATTTACCGTCTCACCGATGCCTAGTAAGACTTTATAGGTAAATAAATAATATGCCTTTTAAAGAATAAATAATAAAGTATAAATTCCCTTAATACGTATAAGAATACATTATTCAAATACATAATGAATAATACATCGATTATTAAATACATGCCCTATTCATTACATCCTCGAATGGCATTCCGAGGGCACATCCCCAACAATTTTATGGTACAGGAAGGTATAGTTCTCGGGCACAAGGTATCGTATAAAGGAATTGAGGTGGATCGAGCCAAGGTTGACGCGATTGAGCAGTTGCCACCACCCACATCAGTGAAGGGAGTTCGAAGCTTCTTGGGACACGGAGGATTCTACCGACGATTCATAAAGGATTTTTCAAAAATAGCTAAGCCATTATCTAATTTACTTGTTAAAGATGCTATTTTTAACTTCAGTGATGATTGTCTGCAGGCTTTTCGAACTTTAAAGGAGAAACTCACCACAGCTCCAGTGATGGTCGCACCAGACTGGACACTCCCATTTATATTGATGTGCGATGGTAGCGATGGTGCTGTAGGTGTGGTTCTAGGACAACACAAGGATAAGGTATTTCAGGTCATTTACTACGCTAGTAAAACTCTGGACGGTGCACAGAGTAATTATGCTACTACTGAGAAAGAGTTACTAGATGTGGTATTTGCCGTAGATAAATTTCATTCTTACCTAGTGTTGAATAAGGTAATCATCTACACTGATCATGCTGCACTTAGATACTTATTTGCTAAGAAAGATGCTAAGCCTAGGTTGATTCGCTGGATTTTACTACCTCAAGAGTATGACTTAGAGATTCGTGATAAAAAAAGGTGTTGAGAATGTGATAGCTGATCATTTATCTAGGTTCGATAACTCGCATGAGCACAATAAGGAGTTACCTATTGATGAATATTTTCCTTACGAACAATTATTTGCTTTGATTGATACATCATTGCCTTGGTTCACGGATTTTGCAAATTATGTTGCTACACGTGAGATTCCCACAGGCTTGAGTTTTCATCAGAAGAAGAAATTTCTCTCTGATGCGAAACACTACCTGTGGGATGATCCATTCCTATATAAAGTTTGCTCTGATCAGGTAATCTGACGATGTATTCCCGTCGATGAGGTAAGTTCCGTTTTATTTCATTCTTTCTGGTTTGACGGGTGGACACCACGGACCAACAAAAACAGCGTTTAAGGTACTCAACCAGGTTTATTCTGGCCCACTCTTTTTAAGGATGCCCATGCATATGTAGCTTCATGCGATCGTTGTCAGCGTACTGGTACTATATCTAGGAGACATGAGATGCCTTTAAATAGCATGTTAGAAGTACAGTTATTTGATGTTTGGGGCATTGATTTTATGGGACCGTTTCCTACTTCATGCTCTAATAAGTATATTCTCGTTGCGGTCGATTATGTGTCTAAGTGGGTAGAAGCTGAAGCATGTCGAACTAATGATGCTCGAGTTGTCATTCGTTTTCTTAAGAAGCATATATTTAGTCGTTTTGGTACCCACAAGCAATAATTAGTGATGGGGGTACTCATTTTTGCAATAAATTGTTGATAATTTGCTATCTAAGTATGGTGTTAAGCATAAAGTGTCTACCCCGTATCATCCTCAGACTAGTGGACAGGTGGAGGTTTCCAACAGGGACCTTAAGCAGATCTTGGAAAAGACGATGAACACCTCAAGAAAAGATTGGTCGTTGAAGCTAGATGACGAACTATGGGCGTACCGCACCGCATATAAAACTCCAATAGGGACTTAGCCATTTCGCCTTACTTTTGGAAAAGCGTGTCATGTACCTGTTGAGTTAGAACATCGTGCATATTGGGATATTAAAAAGCTTAACTTTGATTGTTCTGAAGCAGGTAAAAATAGGTTGCTTCAGCTGCACGAAATGGATGAATTTCGCCAGAATGCTTACGAGAACGCTAAGTTGTATAAGGAGCGAACAAAGAAGTGGCATGACAAGAAGATCATAAAAAGGGAGTTCAAAGTCAGCGATCATGTCCTTCTATTTAATTCAAGGCTACGCCTATTTCCAGGAAAATTAAAGAGTAAATGGGGCGGACCTTATATAGTCGAGCAAGTCTTCCCATCCGGAGCAGTGCAAATCCTTATGAACGGAAAGGACTCTCTCAAAGTCAATGGACAACAGCTAAAGCTGTATGACGAAGGAAAATTGGCGAAACAACATCGGTATATCTTGTGGAACCCATAATTTCTAACTTTTCTGTTTCTATTTGTTCTGTGCCTTTCAGGAACACCTCGTCTGAAGAGAATACCAGCGAGCTGAAGGACCTCCAGAACACCAAAGCAAGCCTAGACACGAAGCCACCCTGATCGGCTCGAGAGTCGAGCTAACGAATTTAAGACAGCGCTTCTTGGGAGGCAACCCAAGTATTATCGATGCATATATATATTATATTTAGTGTTATTATTCTAAGTATTAATTATATCTATAAATTTTTTTGTCTAATAAAACTCGCTTTCACGGTGCGCCTAGTCATGTTCGTTTCGCAGTCTCATAACTAGTTTGGGGGTTACCCGTTCGCGATGGTTTCTTGCTTACTGCGAATCAACAAAGTCTTCACATCGATCGACGTAAAATTCAAGGCAGTGTTACTTCTATTCTTTCCTTGCTTTTAATTTACACATTGAGGACAATGTGCTATTTAGTTTGGGGGTGGGATGTGACACATGCTAGATTTAATATGCTTACATATTTAGGTATCGATGTACTTCGGTCTTTCAGTAGGTATAACTGATGAAGTTTGCGATTCGAGCGTCATCTGTGGAATCGAATTTTAAAAATTTTACCGTGTCGTGATATGATTCAACGAGTTGAGTAAGATAGTCTTACATGTTGCATTATCGTGATATTAGCATGATTATTTGGCTATATTGACTGATTTAGGAGAGTATTGCGTGTCGTGAAGCACAACCTAGTTATATATGTGAGTTTTTGAGCCTTCAGAGACTAATTCAGAGCAACTCATTATGCTTGGTGTTTAAACAAGTTTTGGGCATGAAAGATAAACCAGCCAAGACACTAAAAATAGCCAAGAAACGGATTAAACAAGTTTTGGGCATGAAAGATAAAACTGAAGTTGGAGACATTCTCGGCCAACAGATGTTGACTAGAATGTTCACCCAACATCAACATCAACAATCTCCCCCTTTTTATCTTTCTACCCAAAACCAAAGCAGACGTTAGACATAGTGAAACTCCCCCTGAAGGGAAACTCTACTCAACCACAAAACATCAAAAGATGGTTAGAGTAGACGAAAACAGAATAGCGATTAGACTATTCAAAGTACTACGAAAATAGTACATAGCCATAACAAAGTCTTAGGTTAAACATCTGCAAAATAAATATAGTCGGCACGTAAGCAGGCAAACATGTAAACATATCGGAGAAGCAAATCAGCATGCACATAGTAAAAACAAATTAATCTTGACATGCAAAAATAAAAATCAGAATCAATTATGAAATAAAACTCAGAATCAATTATGCATGCAAAAGTAGAAAGGATCAGCGCTTCACTCTCAATGGAGTATGGAGTTTCCTTCTGATGCTTTCACGGTTGATTCTCCTTCTTGGTCAGCTCCCCATGTTTGTTCGGCTCCTTATTCTGCTCCCTCTGTATTTCCTTATCTCCCCATTTTTATCTGCACAACCTTCTCCCCCTTTTTGGGAAGAAAAAAAAACTCAGAGAACTTCTCTGTTAGCCAACTTGCAGACGTTGAGGCAAATGTGGGACTAACATCTGGTCCAACATTCTGAGACTAAGAAACGTGTGAGTTCGCCATAAAGAAATCAAAGATAAATTCAAGAGATTGATATAAGAACAGAATGTATAACCCTCGAATTATATCAGAAACTTAAAGAGCAGAGAATAATATTAGCGAGCAACTCAAATTATGAAAATATTGTTTGTGTGGAATGCTTTAAAATCGATTCAGGCCAATGCATAAATATGAGAAACAGTTCCAACGGTAAAAGATAAAAACGATCACTCAGCAATAATTTCATCGTGGAACAGGTAAGGCCGAGAAAAATAACCGTTCGACTCAAATAGAATTTAGACAGTTTAGAGGATAAGGACGAATTAGGTCACAATTGTCTAAGTAAACATGGAGCTAAAATATATTATGTGGACGAATTACTCATGCAAGCAAATAGGAGTACATCAGATCATGATTCAACCCGAAGACACCAAGTCAAAAGTAAAGGTAGAATCAAGCAAGACTAACCGTTTGAGCGACGATGATGAGCACTTGAGACAAGCGTAACGAGCTGTTCTTCGAGAGTTCTAATGCAATTCTGAGAGATATCCAAACTAGACACACCAAACTAACAAATGCAGACCTAAAAGCAAATGCAAATAAACAAAAGCACAAAAAATGTAGCATTACCAAACCGACAGTTACACATGTTGCTCCAACATGTGACTCAACATTCTTATTCCGTAATCCTAGACTTATCTGACCAACCCTTCTTAAAACCTGTTCCCTTTATTTCTACCACTTCACCTTATTTATCTATCTCAGTTTATGCACTGCCCTTATACCCTAAGCCTCAAGGTTTGGCTTTTTGTCGCATATTATACAGCGTCACAGCGAATGCCGTGTACCTAAGGAAACTTATTACCAAGGACCTATCTAGCAAAGAGTTTATGAGCAGGCTTATATGCGCAAAGGATTGGCTTTTTGTCGCAAAGAGTACATCGTCACCGCGAATGCCGTGTACCTAGGGAACTTATTACCAAGAGCCTTTTTTTTTAGGGATCGGGTTCATTCAGGGACCAGTCAAGAAGAATCAAGTCATTTCACTGGAAAACAGAACAGAACATCTAACCAAACACTAAAGCAGTAACCATCGAATTTGACATATGCTATGTTGATCCAGATGTTGACCAACATTCAGACTAACATGTGCAAACCTATAGATTTCTTCAGGTCCGAGAACCTTTCAAAATCCAATGCTTTTGTGAATATGTTTGCTAACTGATGTTTCGTGTCTATATGCTCAATGCGGACTAACTCTTTTCTACCATATCTCTCAGAAAATGATGCCATATATCTATATGCTTTGTACGTGAATGCTGGATCGGGCTAGAGATGTTGATGGCGCTAAGGTTATCACAATACATGAGAACAGATTCGCACTCTAAACCATAGTCACACAACATGCTATTCAACCATATTAATTGCGTACAGCAACTACCCGCCGCAACATACTCAGACTCAGCAGTAGATAAAGACACAATTTTGCTTCTTACTATACCATGCAACTAAATTGTTACCTAAGAAGAAACAGCCCCCACTTGTGCTCTTACGATCATCCTCGTCACCTGCCCAATCAGCATCGCTATAGCCTACAAGACTCATATTAGTATCTTTGGAAAACCACAATCCTAGGCTACACGATCCACTCACATAACGAAGAATACGCTTAACGGCATTAAGATGGGACACTTTAGGCTCAGACTGATATCTAGCACATACGCACACGCTATACATGATGTTAGGTCTACTAGCAGATAAGTATAACAAACTGCCCATCATTGATCGATACAATATTGGGTCAACATTCTGTCCAACATTGTCCTTACTTACCTTTTGCGTAGACCCCATAGGTGTTTTCATTACCTTTGCCGTGTCCAATCCAAACTTCTTGACTGTGTTCTTTGCATATTTCTCCTGGGACATAAAGATCCCGTCGTTGCTCTGGTTAATCTGCAAGCCTAAAAAATAAGTTAGCTCTTCAATCATGCTCATTTCGAACGTGGAATTCATAGCCTGTACAAACTGATCTAGCATAGATTGTGAGCTCGAGCCAAAAACAATATCATCAACATAAACTTGGGCAATTAAAATATCAGAACCGACCCTTTTTATAAAAAGAGTCCGGTCTGCCTCACCTCGAGTAAACCCAAAATCGAGTAAAAATGTAGCTAACCTACCATACCAAGCTCGAGGTGCTTGCTTTAGTCCATGTAACGCTTTCTGCAGCTTAAAGACATGGTTAGGATAATGCGGGTCTTCGAAATCCTTAGGTTGTTCAACATAGATATCTTTATCAATATACCCATATAAAAACGCACCCTTAACATCCATTTGGTGTAACGTGATGTTAAGCCAACATGCAATAGCTAATAACAACCTAATTGATTCTAACCTAGCTACGGGAGCAAAAGTCTCATCAAAATCTATGCCCTCAACTTGCGTATAACCCTGAGCTACTAAACGTGTTATGTTCCTAACAACTCTACCAAGTTCATCAGATTTATTCTTAAAGATCCACTTCGTGCCTATGACATTAATGTCCTTCGGCCGTGGTACTAAGGTCCATACTTGGTTTTTCCCAAATTGCAAGAGTTCTTCTTGCATCGCATTTATCCAGAAGTTATCCTTGAGAGCTTCAAGGACATTCTTAGGTTCTATCTGAGAAACAAAACAATTAAAACGTACCTCAGCGTATACTGTGTTCATGCATACGTTTCTTACCATAGACTTATAATCCTTGCGCGGTTTGTCTCTGGTTCTCCTTCCTTCATTCACGTCTCCAATAATGAGGTCAGTGGGGTGATCTTTCTAAATCTTAGCTGGCGGATCTCGTCGTACTTCACTGGGTCCAGCCTCAGTGTTCTGTTCTGGCACAGATGTTGAATCAGATGTTGGCTCAACATTGTCATCCCCAGTCTCCTCTGTTTCATCGACAGCTTGTATAACATATGAAATATCAACTTGAGGAGACATTTTGCTAAGATCAGTAGCATCATCAAACACATTATTCACTGACTCCTGAACGGACTTCAAGCGCAAGTTATACACACGATATGCATGACTATTAGAAGAGTATCCTAGGAAGATACATTTATCACTCTTCGAATCAAATTTGGTCAAGTACTCTCGATCATTAAGCATATAACAGTAGCATCCAAAAACATGAAAGTACTTGACAGTGGCTTCTTCCCATTCAATAATTCATACGAAGTCATTTTAGTACCATGACGAAAGAACACACGATTAGATATATGACATGCCGTATGCAACGCTTCAGCCCAAAACCTCTTAGAAAGACTATTAGAATGCAACATAACACGTGCCATTTCTTGTAAAGTCCTATTCTTCCTTTCGGCCACCCCATTTTGTTGGGACGTCTTAGGAGATGAATACTCATGAATAATACCTTTCCTATCACATAATTCATCGAACAATTGATTCTCAAATTCCCTACCATGATCAGACCTATTACGAAAAATCGAAGCACTGAAACTATTCTTAATCATAGCACAAAACTTTTTGAAGAAATGGAACGACTCAGATGTTTCCTTAAGAAAGAAAATCCATGCATATCTAGAGTAATTATCAACGAGCACATAAGCATATTTCCTACCACCAATGCTATCTACTTCCATCGGACCCATCAAATCCATGTGAATAAGTTGAAAACAATGAGCAGTTTTAAAATGTTGGGCAGCATGTTGGTCAACATTATGGCTAGCATGCACTTGCTTACCCTTCAAACATGACTCACAAACAACCTTACCAAACTCCTTAAGCTTTGGAATGCCTCTGATCGCGTCGTGTTTGATAAGTTGCTCCAGTGTTCAGTAGTTGACATGGCCCAGTTTGTAATGCCAAAGAATGACATCGTCTTCGGCCTTCAAACAGGTCGTCGTCGCATAACTGACTTATGCTAAACAGATTAGCCACAAGTCCGTCGATGTGTAGAACGTTGCTCAGCTTCGGGAAATCGGGCACGTTCAATCTGCCTCGACCGAGAATCTGCCCCTTAGCACCTCCTCCGAACGTCACAGATCCACTCCGCAAAGGCATGTAATCACATAGATACTCTTTGGTACCCGTCATATGTCGGGGACACCCGCTATCGAAGTACCAAGAACCTGTCACGTTAGCTTGCAAAGAGGTATACACAACATTGCACTTATGCACGGACTTCTCTATCCAAACTTTCTTAGATGATAAAACAGCATTTGGGTTACCAGAATTTGAAGGTGAGCCGGCTGAACCTTCTCCAGACATACCTTTCAACACTGATTTCTCAATGTTGAGCAGGATGTTGGATGACATTTCAGCTGACATCGATTTCTTTGCAGAAATCTCCCCCTTCATTTTCCAGCAATATGGCTTAATATGACCAGGCTGCTTGCAATGATGACATTTAAAATGACACATCCTTAAGTTTAATAGCAGCATGATTAGGAATAGTCTTACCAATCACATTTTCACAAACATCATTCGAGGCATGAGATTTTTCCTTCACAAGAACTATCTTAGGCTGAACATTGGTCACGGGTTTAGGATCATCACATATGGTCTTAGAACTAAATCCTAGACCTTGTTTATAAAAAATACCAAGAGATAATACCTCATCAAGGGTCGATTTACCCTTGTTCATCTTCGTGAACGTTTCGTCGGCCTCGTCGACTCGCTTTTGAAGCTTGTCGATCTCCTTGTCCTTTCTTGTCAGCACGGCCTCCAATCTGTTCATCCCGTCAAGCAGGCTTTCGATCATATTTTCATTCTTCTCATTTTCCTCGGACAGTACTTTTACTGCGGCTTTGAGTTGCGAATTTTTCGCCTTCTCTATTTCATATTGTGCGAATAGCAGCTTAAAGGCTTCATTCGTCTGAACTTATTTGCAACAATCTGTTTCTGCATCATCAGAACTCAAATACCCATCAAAACAGTTTGAGTCATCATAATCAAAAATAATTTGTTTCTCAGATGTTGAGCCAACATCAGTTACTGCCGTAAAGCCGATTTGATGATTTTCTTCCTCGTTGTCTGAGAAGGACTGTATGGTTACTGATGATGGCCTGGACTCCTTAGGGCACTGTTCTTCATCGTCGGAAAGTTCGATCCACATAGCCTTTCCGTACTTGCGAAGAGTGTTAGCACACTCGTTTGCAAAATGGCCCCAACCTTGACATTCATAGCATCGTACAGACTCATATTTGATATTCTTCTTCTTTCCATCTGGTTTGCGTTTGAAGAACGGAGGGGCAGAAGCATGTTCAGCTTTGGCATTCTGGCCCTTCCTGAATGTTGGGCCAACATTCTGCTCGACATTCTTCTTCCCAAGAAACTTTGTAGAATTCTTCACGAGCATAGCCATATCCTCGTCATTGTCAGGGTCAACTTCAGTTTGCACCTTGGATGACTGACTGACTAGAGCAATGCTTTTGCCGTGTGAAGCTCTCTTTTGAACTTCGAGGTTGGTCTCATAGTTCTTCATAATGTTCATCAACGTGTTGAGCTCCATCGTGCTCAGATTATGTGCTTCCTCGACAGCTGCTACCTTCACATTAAACTTTTCAGTTAGCGTACGTAAAGCTTTAGAGACTAGTACCTTATTAGAAATCGGATCTCTGAGGCTAGCACACTCATTCGAAATCATCAGGGTCTTCCCGAAGTACGTGGTGATATCCTCATCTTCCTTCATTCTTAGATTTTCAAACTGATTGAGAAGGTATCGCAGTTTGGTATCCCTCACGCCCGCATCGCCTTCGCAGTACCTCTGAAGTAGATCCCAAGCGTTCTTTGCCATCGAACAATTCTGAATGATCTTGAACATGAAAATATCCACCGAAGAAAAGATGGCATTTAGTGCTTTGTCGTTATACTCGGCCGCATTCGTTTCAGCAGTAGACCACTCTTCGATCGGCTTGTCGACTACTTCGCCATCAGCATCTAGAGGAGATCGAGGTGGAGTACATCCGTTGAGCACAGATTCCCACGCTGCACATCTATGGACTTGGTGCATTGGCGCTCACGAACCTGCCAATAGGCATAATTGGAACCGTCTAACACTGGAACTTTGCCGATGTAGTTTGAACTTGTAACATCCATTATAAAGGATAAAAAATGCTTAGTCACGTCAAGCGGAGGCTTTGATACCACTTTGAAGTGGTCCCGGTACGATATGGATGTAAAATACTAAGTTCTAAAACTGGTGACTAAATGTTGGAACAAATGTTGGGTCAACACTGACGCCAACACGGAACGCACAGCGGAATATTAACGAACTTAGTAAAGAAAGATGGTGAACACGAGATGTAAATCTGTGCAGCAAGTTATAAAAACTTGCTGCGTGCCTCAAGGCGAAATTCCACTAACAGCAATGGATGGCAAAATAAGTATCCGAAGATAATAAAAACAAGCCTAGAAAAACTACGAATCTAAACGATCCTGCAAACTACGAATCTAACGATTTTGAAAAACTTACGAAGTACTAAGACTTCTGAAAAAGAAATACTAGGCTAAAAGGACACTTTGGCTCGCTCAAATTCTCTCAACAAAACTCGATAATTTTCGCTCTTAGCTCTCAAAAGTTTTCTCGTCCAAAGGTCTGAGTTGCAGCCCGAAACCTCCTCATGTTTATCGGTCTTGGCTCATGTTTGAATTGGTAGGAGATCCCCTGAATATCTCCTAATGATTTAGTCTTGACTTATGCTCCAAGCATCCTATTTTAGTAAGCTTCTTCCTTATTTTGCTCCTAATTTCCCCACACGTTTTTCACACGGTTTGATCAATTCCCAATCCTTATTTAAGTCCTGCAAAACACTAAAAATAGCCAAGACACGGATTAAACAAGTTTTGGGCATGAAAGATAAAACTGAAGTTGGAGACATTCTTGGCCAACAGATGTTGACTAGAATGTTCACCCAACATCAACATCAACATCAACAATCGGATCTGTAAGTTAATTAAACTATTACCATACACTGCTACGCTGAGGATCTTAGTTATGATGATTTGCTAAAACTGTATTTATCATGTATTAGCTTTATTAAGCCATGCATTACTCATAATGCTCTACACATGCACTTCAGACATACTATGTGGCGTGATCCACGTATTCCCACCACATACTACGACAATGGCTGCGAAGACATTGCATGAGTTCGTCGTTATTAATGAAGAGCCGATTTTCTAATAGCGACAAGTTCTAATATTACTTCCACACCGGTGTAGGCAGACAATTGTAACTTTAAAGAGTTCGACGACTGCGACGCACCAAAATTGATCGAAATAGTCCATAGTAAACGTATTATATTGTGCATGAGGTTGTCCATCAACACGTTCCACGGTATAACTCATTATACACACTGCCTCGTCATACTTTTTGTTCGACCTATCAACAAAAAATGGTATACAAACTTTATGCATGTTACAAATACCACTTACAATTGTCTATAATATTCTCCGTCAGCAGGGTTATCACTCAGCACAAAGTCAAACAGTGTAATTTTCTTCGAACCCCCAATCACCGAGGCCGAACGCATACGTGTATGGTACGACAGCATTTACTTCAACTATCACAACTACATTAAATTCACACTACATGTTTATTTTCCCTAAACAAAACATTTGTACCCACATGTTTATATATAACATTCAGGTTGAAGACAGAAGACGACTATATTGACAATGTTATCTCCAAAGAACTTTACAAAAAACAAAATCAGGTCGTTGGACACCCGGTTGGTTCCCATATCAGGAAAATCAGCCAAATAACAAACTTACACAACACAGTAAAATCGACAACTTTATTTGATCCTCCTCCTTCACGCCACGCCTAACTATATATGTTTGCTTATTTTCATGTAATTGTGCCCAGATCAAACTATTTTGGGTTAAGCTCAGCCAAGAATTACCAAACCTGAAGAAAGCTTGTACTACATGGTCTGTCCAAACTACAAAAAACCTTGCGGAGCAATATGCCAAACTGAATTTACATGCCTCCATTGCAATCAGCACTTCTCAAGTCCGACGGCCACGTAAGTTATCTCTGTATAATAACAACACTATCAACTCCCATTTACCGTTTATTAATAAAGAAGCTCATGTCCATATAATCATTACGCTTTTCCATGCTAAATAGGCCAATATTGCTGTTGCATTATTTGTGTAGGTGGAAATAAAAGAGCCAAAAACTACGTTCCGATTTATTAACTATTTTACCTTCTAAACACATGTAGCTGCAAAATGTTACCTTACTTACAAGCTTGCCATGGCTAAAACTTTTGACAGACAGGTTACGCTTCGAGATTGCATTATCTGATGGTAGCGAAAATATGAATGCTACTATCGAACATAAAGATGTCGAAGCTTTACTTAGAAAATCAGCGGAAGACATAGTTGGCATTGAAAAAAAAGGACGTCCACATATTGAAAGCTTACTGCATTTGGATTTCTCAGAAATTGCTTCATTTTGTGTCCATAGAAAGGAAGCTTCAACGTCATAGCAGTGAACGAAAGACTCGAGAACGATCAATCACTTTACCACCTTCGAACATATAGCTTGAAACTAAAAGGACAGATCGTCGTTCGCTACGCAGTAATTGCATGGCTACATAAACTGACAGCATCATTGACAGCTGAATCAAGCGATAACATAAGCGGATCAGGAGAACAACTCACGTTATCTACCGGTAGACATGGCTAACGGACCGGTTCAGCCCGAAATCGGCCCGGAACCTAACCGGTATAACCGGTTCGAGAACCGGAACCAATCTGGTATATATCGTTACCGGATTGGTTCCGAAAAACTGGAAGCCACCGTTACCGGATCAGGTTACCGGTTACTGGAACCGTAATGGCTAGTTTATAGCCGGAACCGGAGCCGGGTTCGGTAGGATCCGGTTAGAACCGGTAGCGGCTATTTTAAAAACGGCTACAAACGGCTAGTAAACGACTAGTTAAATTTTTTTTGCATTTTGGTCCTTTTGGGCCAAAATGCAACAATTTGTTTTGGGTCACTATCGAAAACACCTATAAATACCACATCATAATTCATTATTTTTCACATTTAATCTCCCAAGCTCTCTCTAATCTCTCACAATCTCTCTCGCATTATACGAAAATACACACATTACTACACACACTTGAAACACACACAGACACACACACACACACACTCGAACACGCACTCGAAATACACACACACACGAAACACACACACACAATTTATTTAACTAACACGGCTTCTCACCCGAACACGATGTTTTTGGTTATTTCGTATAGGTATGGCCGATATTATGCCCGACGAGGCCGAAAATGACGATAACGAGGTCGAGGCGACGGAAGGCTGTGGCGGATGCGGAACAGGACCGAGCCAAGAATCCACCATGGCCACGACGACATCACGCACCCGGACGAAACGCTCGAAGATTTGGCTACATTCGACCTCGAACTCGAACACGAAGACCTCACCAAAGGTAACGCTTTTTGTGAAATATGTTGTGCAAAGATATATAAGTGGTGGTAACGGGGTGGTACGGGATCTATGAAAAAACATTTAACCGGTGTTCACAAATTTGATTCGGTAACGTTAGAACCCGTAGGTAGTGAGCGTACAACAAATAGACGTGCATACCGGTAGGAATTTCATT
Source organism: Craterostigma plantagineum (assembly GCA_027422505.1). Lineage (NCBI taxonomy): Eukaryota > Viridiplantae > Streptophyta > Magnoliopsida > Lamiales > Linderniaceae > Craterostigma > Craterostigma plantagineum. The sequence goes on from JAPQWV010000015.1 coordinate 8,308,607, forward strand.
ATCACTAGGGAGATTTCGAAGACGGCGCTAGTTAAGTTTGTGGTCGTTTGTGAGGAACCATTTTCTATTGCAGAAAATGAAGGGTTTCTCAACTTCACAAGTGCGATACAACCAGGATTCCATCAAGTAGGTCGTAAGACACTTAGGAAGTATGTGTTAGAAACTTCGAAGAATATAAATCGAACTTTGTAGCACATTTATCCAACATATCGTGTAGGGTTAGTTTAACTACTGATATTCGGACAAACGTCACTTCCCAATCATATCTAGTGGTGACATGCCATTGGATTGATGAGACGTGGGCGATGCAAAAGAGAATTCTTTCGTTAGATCCGCTACAGTCTTCACATATACTATTGCGATGTTTGTCTTGACCGTGGCGAAAAAATATGGGATTCTAAGACAAGATTATGTCTATCAAGTTGGACAATGCAAGCTCTAATAAAACAACACGGCCATGGATTTCCTTCGTTCTCGTCTTTGCCTTTGAACGGTCGATTACTTGTATAGAAAGCAAGCAAGAATAATTTCACCTAGTTTCCTCTCAAAATCGGCATTTTAGCTGTTGCTTTTGGTGTATGGAGCACTTGCAGCTTCTTTTGAATATGCTGAAACTCTAACAATGTACATATTGTCTCATAGTACGACCATGTATATTTATTGTCATAACATTCGCTGGCTAAAGAATCAAAATCGGTTCACCTTAATGGTTCACTTGTACAAATCCTACTCCGGGTTGTAAATTTCACACAGCCGCACAACGTGCGGCTACAATAAGCTAGTAATATATAGCACACACTAGTAATTTTATAATCAACCGGATAGCATTTTAGTTTTCATCTCCGTCTTTGTGACCTTCCATTCCAATGGTGTTGCTTCGTCTTTTGTATTTACTGAGACAGTTCAATGAATCTTCAAGTAAATGTGAGCATGACAGAGATCTTATTTACTAGGTTATCTTGCATGAAATCAGTACCAATTAAACGTAAGTAATAATAGTAACGCATTTTTCACCATAAATCCCAATATTGCCAATGAGCTTGAAAACATATAAGGGCCTTGTATCGAATCTTCTGGCCCATAGAAAATAGAAGTAGAATATTGGGTCTTAATTATAATATGTTATAAATCTTTAGGCCCAGCAGAAGTGGAGTGATGCGTAAATGAGACGATAAGGTGCTTTCAATACAATTTGAATATCGACTATATTGTTTTAGTTTGTAATAATGTGAAAAAAAATTAAACATTGTAGTATCTATTTCGAGACATAGGGCGTGCTTATCAAAAATTGCACCACATATCAATATTAAAAATAATTGGCAAGTGATTCGCCTCGAGACACAAGAAAGGGTTTGTGGCTCAAGATTCCTTATTACTCACGTGGGCTGCCAAAAGAAATACAACTGCCTTCGTTTTCTTATGTTCGAGCGAAGGAAATAAAAACCACCACAACACAACGAATATATCTCTCGTCTCAGACCATTTTCTTTGTAGCCTACTCCTTGTTGTGTAGCTGCTTTTGTATCACGTCAGTGTATGTGTCTGTAATCTCTCCACATAATAAAGAAGTTCTACCCTCCGGGCCGTGGACGTAGATCATTCTGACCGAACCACGAAATGTCGTGTTCACTGTCCAAATTTATTTTTCGTCTCTTCTATTTTATCGTCATTTTTCGGGCAAATACTTATCGGGGATTTCCGCATATCCTAAAAAATTGGTATCAGAGCCAACCCGATTTATTTTTTAGCCACCATGACGATAACAAAAATGTCAATTGAAAAGTTCGACAGAAATGTCAACTTTGCAATGTGGAGTCTCACGATGGAGGCCATACTTATTCAAGACGGTTGTGAGATGGCGCTCGAAGGCGTAAAGAAGAAACCAACCGAAATGAAAGACGCTAAATTTAATGAATTGGACAAGAAAGCCAGATCGGCTATTATCTTAAATCTCTCTTACGAGGTTTTACAAGAAGTTGCCACGGAGACGGCGGTCATGGGTATGTGGGATGCGCTAAAAGCTATCTACATGAAGAAGACTAAGGAGAACCGGCTATATTTAAAGCAGAAGCTTAACAGTATGAAAATGACGGAAGGTACTTCTATATTTCGCATCTCGAAAATTCGATTCTATCATTATTGATTTGGCGAACGTAGAAGTCAAAGTGACGGACGAAGATCGGGCCATAATATTATTGTGTTCCCTTTCCTCGTCTTTAAAATATTTTCGTGACACGATTATATAGGAAAAAGACACAATATCATATTCTAGTGTCAAATCCGCGTTACAATCGAAAGAACATATAGACAGGGATATTACGGGAGAAACAAGTGGTAGTCAGGCAGAAGGTCTGTTTGCACGGGGAAGACTAAAGCGTAGAGACATTGAAAGTAGCAGATCTAAAGAAAGATCGAAATCTAGGTACAGAAATAAAGTCTGTAATTTTTGCGAGAAAAAGAGTCGCATCAAAGGTGATTGTTATAAATTAAAAATAAGGAGAAAAATAATCAACAATAAAATTGTTAGGTCTGATAATGAGTGGATCTTAGATTCTGGTTATTCTTACCACATAAGTCGGAGTCAGGACTATTTTTCCACATATGAAAAATTCGATGGTGGATATGTTTTAATGGGAAATGAGCTCCGTGTAAAGTTGTTGGTAAAGGCACAGTTCAGATCAAGATGTTCGACGGAATCATCCGAACGCTCACAGAAATCAGACACGTTCCTGATATGAAGAGAAATCTTATCTCTTTAGGCACACTTGAATCTCAAGGGTGCAGGTTTTCGGGTGAAGGTGGAGTTTTGAAAATTGCCAGAGGTGCCCTTGTCGTGATGAAAGCTTGCAGGTCTGAAAATTTATATAGTTTGCAGGGAACTACTGTTACAGGTTCCGCTGCAATTTCAACATCCTGGGAGGTTGATACCACAAGATTATGGCATATGCGACTTGGACACATGGGAGAAAAAGGCTTGACGATTTTAAGCAAGCGGGGCCTACTTTGCGGTCAGAGTACTGATAAGATGGACTTTTGCGAACATTGTATTTTTTGGAAGCAGAAACGAGTCAGCTTCAATTCGCCAGCTGTCCACAGGATGAAAGGTTCTTTGGACTATATTCATTTTGATGTATGGAGTCCTTCTCGTGTTCCGTCCAAAGGTAGTGCAAGATACATGTTGACTTTCATTGCTGATTGTTCAAGGAAAGTGGGTCTATTTTCTTAAGCAGAAAAGTGATGTTTTCATAACATTTAAACAATGGAAAGCTTTGATTGAAAATCAGACAGGAAAACAGCTCAAGCGGTTGCGGACAGATAATGGCTTAGAATTTTGCGGAAGCGAGTTCAACGAATTTTGCAAGAATGAAGGTATTGCTCGACATCACACTGTTCGAATGACGCCTCAACAAAATGGTGTTGCCGAGCGCATGAACCGAACTCTTTTAGAGAGAGCTCGATGTATGTCTCTAATGTTGGGTTGACAAATGATTTTTGGGCTGAAGCTATCGCTGCAGCATGTTATATTGTCAACCGTTCACCGTGCTCACCGATCAATTTCAAGACTCCTGAAGAAGTATGGTCAGGTACTCCTGCTGATTATTCCAACTTAAGAATATCTGGGTGCTCAGCTTATATGCACGTAAACGAGGGAAAGTTAGAGCCTAGACCTAAGAAATATATTTTTCTCGGTACGCTTCAAGGGTGAAAGGAAATAGATTGTGTAATCCTGATCCCACGTCACCCAAATTTATAATTAGCAGAGATGTTACATTTGACGAGTCTTCTATGTTACATCCTTTAAAAGGGTCTCCTAATCATTCAGATGATCCTGCTACGAGTTCAACAAATCAAGAGGATGATCCAGAACCTGATTTAGATCCTCTTGAAGATGAAAGCACCGAGCAGGAATATTCTATAGCCAGAGATAGGGAGAGATGGGAGATTCGACTACCACAGCGGTACGTGAATTTAGTTTCTTACGCTTTATCAGTGGCACAAGAAACAGGTGGAGGCGGGAAACCTTCTACCTATTTGGAGGCAATAAGCGATGATAATTCTGATAAGTGGCTGGTAGCGATGAATGAAGAAATGGAGTCTCTGCACAAGAATGGTAGTTGGATTCTTGTGCCGCCAAAGTAAAAGAAAATAGTCGAATATAAGTGGGTCTTTAAGAAAGTAGGTTTATATGGTTCTGACGATGCAAGATATAAGCCAAGATTAGTCGCGAAAGGTATAGTCGGGTTCAAGGTGTTGATTTTAATGATGTATTCTCACCTGTCGTTAGACATAGCTCTATTCGTGTATTACCTGCATTCGTTGCCATGTATATGATTTGGAGTTAGAACACTTGACGTCAAAACGGCGTTCTTACATGGCGATTTAGATGAACATGTTTATATGAAGCAACCGAAGGCTTCATAGTTGAAGGAAAAGAAGACCAAGTTTGTTTACTGAAGAAATCCTTATATGGATTAAAGCAGTCTCCAAGAACGGTTTGATTCTTTCATGTGGGGTCATGGTTTCTCCAAGAGCAAGTATATAGTTGTGTTTACTTCCGGAAGTTAAATGACAATTCGTTCATTTATCTATTGTTATATATTGATGACATGCTCATTGCGGCTAAGAATCTTGCAGAAATTCACCAGAAGGCCTTATTGAATGGTGAATTTGAGATGAAAGATTTGGGAGCAGCTAAGAAGATCCTTGGTATGGAGATTAGACGTGATAGAGGAGCTGGTAAGTTACACCTGACCCAGGAAAGTTACCTCAGGAAGGTTTTGGAGAGATTTGGCATGAACGATGCCAAACCAGTCAACACTCCTCTTGCTAGCAGGTATATGGCTACCCCAGGAAAAGAACACTGGCAAGCAGTGAAGTGGATTCTCAGATACTTGAAGGATACTCTAAGCTTTTGTTTGGAGTTTGGCAAAAATAGTGATACTCTCGTTGGCTTTGTCGATTCAGACTACGCATGTGATCTCGATAAACGACGATCTCTTAGTGGTTATGTATTTTGTATTGGAAGTTATGCAGTTAGCTCGAAAGCTACTCTACAGCATGTAGTGGCGTTGTCTACTACTGAAGCAGAATACACGGCCGTTACTGACGCAATCAAAGAAGCTTTGTGGTTGAAAGGGTTATTCAGCGAATTAACTCAGAATCAATGAGTCATTACTATTTTCTGTGATAGTCAAAGTGCAATCCATTTGACTAATGATTAGATGTATCACGAAAGGACTAAGCATATTGATGGCAAGTATCATTTTATTCCTGATATCATTGCAGAGAAGAAGGTGTTTATCAAGAAGATCAACACAAAGGATAATCCTGCAGATTTGTTTATGAAGGCTCTTTCAGTTTGTAAGTTCAAACATTGCTTGGACTTGATTGGTGTTTCAAAGTTGGTGAACTAGCCCGTCGGGGCTAAGGTCGGAGGGAGATAAATGTGTACTAATTAATGTGGAGTAATTTTCGGTAACAAAAGTCAAGGTGGAGATTTGTTGAGCGTGACTTTTGGTAGGAACCGTCCAAGCACACCAATGCAGTAGTCAATGAAGTTGCTTTTCTTATTACTCACGTGGGCTGCCAAAAGAAATACAGCTGCCTCTGTTTTCTTATGTTCACATCGACAAGCTTGGGAGCAAATTCCTATAAATAGGCTATTCGAGCGAAGGAAATAAAAACCACAACAACACAACGAAGATCTTCTCTCTCGTCTCAGACCATTTTCTTTGTAGCCTACTCCTAGTTGTGTAGCTGCTTTTGTATCACTTCAACGTACGTGTCTGTAATCTCTCCACATAATAAAGATTTTCTACCCTCTGGCCCGTGGACGTAGGTTATTCTGACCGAACCACGTAAATCTCGTGTCATTGTCCAATTTTATTTTTCATCTCTTTCTATTTTATCGTCATTTTTCAGACAAATAATTATCGGAGATTTTCGCATATCCTAATATATATAATATATATATTACTTTTTAGTTGGCCCCATCAAATGTGTAGTTGTGAAGGACCAAATATGCTGAATCATGCAGTATGTATTACAGAGGTTAAAGGGGAAATTATAAAATTAGGTCACTAAGTATACATGTTTTCGTTTTTGGGTCACTATGTTTGATAATTGCAAAAGTAGGTCACTAACTTTTCATGTGAAAACAATTTTGGGTCATTTTTCAATTTTAGGTCACTAAGAATTTATTTTTTCGATTTTGGGTCACTAAGTTTACATTTTTTTCAATTTTGGATCACTCATTTGATACTAATGTTATAAACATAGTGACCCAAAATTGAAAAAATCTTAACTTAGTGACCCAAAATCGAAAAAATATATTCTTAGTGACCTAAATTGAAAATGACCCAAAATTGTTTTCACATGAAAAGTTAGTGACCTACTTTTGCAATTATCAAATATAGTGACCCAAAACGAAAACATGTATACTTAGTCACCTATTATAATTTTGCCGGAGGTTAAATTTCGGAACTATTTTAGAAATTATATGAATATTATCATCGCATGATTTGTGTGTCTGACATTGAATTAGATTGACCGTGACATAGGTCGGTTGATCCAAAGGGAAAAGACATAGCTAGGACAAAACGACAATCAGTTCGATGGTAATATTTGGACCCCATACAAATTTTCAAATCATTCACAATAGTTCCTTAGAATTTGTTCAATCATTCATCAGGTATATATAGTTATTTGTACATACAGTATTTTTCTAAGTGAATTTAGATGTATTTCTACTTTCTCCGTAAGCTCAGGAAAGAAGGGTCACGACTTTAGGCTTTAATTAGGTAAATATTAGGGTATCAATCGTTTCATGGGGTTAATGAGAAATTAAACTTTTATATAACCCACAGATATTTGTGTTGAGAATATTTTTAGAGCAAATTAAGGAAAGAACCTGCTAAGATAGAAATGTAATTTAAGGTAATATCTAATTCTGATCAATCACTAACTCAGGACGAATTTTTTCCAACTCATCAAAATAAAATATTTGTAATTGTCTGATTTATATGGTAATGCCGGAACGGACAAGTTTTGCAGCTGCAGTATCATTGGTTGATGATAATTGACAACGATGCATCAACTTAGTCAATATAACTAATGCATATTAATTCGACGTGTTCAAACGGTTCACGGTGACGGTTCACGGTTATAACCGCCGGTTCACGGTTAGTGAAAATCTCTAACCGTAACCGAACCGCGGTAACCACGGTTACGGTTACAGTTTGTAACCGGAGGAGCCGGTTACGGTTACGGTTTGAACCGCCGGTTTACGGTTTCAATTTATTTTTTCATTTTGGATTTTCTTTTTACAAAAAATGACCTAAATAAGCAAAAAAGAATTAATTTTATTTAATAAGATAAAAAATTTCATTCATCTTAGAAAAACACAATTACACCATAAAAAAATATGATTGCCCAAGTTTTGCTTCCGGGAGTGTTCGAGGAGCACTCATTATAGCCTTCTCATTCTTTCGTGTCGTTGAAACATAGAATAAAAAAGAAGCATAGAAGCAACGGTAAAAAAATGACCGTTTCGTAATATAATACCCAAATAAAAAATAACTATAAAAAACTCAAGTCCAACTCAAAGGAACAATATATTTTATAGTTTTATTTATTAGAAAACCGGCGGTTCTAACCCGGTTATAACAGGCGGTTTACGGTTAGAAATTTCGATAACCGTAACCGAACCGTATTAAATAACGGTTCGGTTACGGTTTAAACCTTAACCATTGACCACGGTTAACCGAACCGTTGACCGCCGGTTCGGTTACGGTTCGGTTACGGTTTTTCAAACCGTTTGAACACGTCTAATATTAATGATGTCCAAAACCATGTTTTTAATGTTTATGTCATTAGCAAGCTGTGTAGGTCAAGTTAGCGTCTATTTTCCACAAGTCAATCATATCTTTCTCATGATCTCATCTTATCAATTTTACTTTTTTGGGTCCATCTATGATTATTAAGGTCAATTTATTGCCTTGGATAGGTTATGTGTGTTTGGAGGGGTGAATAAACACTTGTATATTTTTTTCTGAACCGGTTAAGGTTAGAGACTGGTGCTTGATATTTGTGAGTGCGGTTAGTGCGGAAGCTAACCGTTCGGTTATGAACAAAGACCGGATGTGAATTTGATGTGTGTGTGATTGTGAATGACACCGATTTGTTTCCGGAAGTTCGGAGCAAAATCTCCTACGTCTCCCCTTCTTTCCCGCAAGGAATGTATCACTAGAAGCATCGGCTTACGTACAACCTCCTTAGCTAGACTCACACAATACAACCCTTAAGGTTATACTCTGCTAACTAAACTCCTAGACATCTCTTAAACAGCTTTTTACAGTCCATCTACTTTCAAGAGCTTTTTACACTCCCTTGAGACAAATCACTCACTAACCGTTCCTGTCTAGTGCAGTGATGACAACACCTATTTCTTTTCTTCGCTTTGTAAGCTTTTAGCTTGATCTCTCGTTCTTTTGAATTCTCAGCAAAGTGTCGTAACTTCTTCAGCTTGCATCCCTCCTATTTATAGTTGAGATTTGAAGTTGGAGCCGTTGTGAGATAGATCGTGTATACCAGACAATGCATTAATTGACTTGACCAAAAATGGGTATGTCCGGTCTTCGTTGCAGTTTCCGTTGTGCCATTTGTTTTATTCCTTATACGGCTTGGCTTGACTTCAACTTGGCTCTAGCTGACATCCTTGTGTTAATTGTCTGTCAGTCTTCAACTTGCCGCACCTTGAATATGTTTGAAATTGTCCAGCGTGGCACGCTGGTATCTTGCAGTCCAGTCTTCAGTGTACTTCCGGTGGCAGTCTTGATCCGGTTTCTGTTAGCGCTGATGAACTGCTGAATAGTATCCGGTTTCACCTAAGTCTAATCGGTATACTTATTTAAGTTAAGTTCAATCATCAAAACTATTAATCTGAATATTTAAATTCACGATCTCTAGCACCTTTGTTTTCTTTTTTTCTTTTTGGTAACAATGGATCCATCAATATGGGTAACAAATGTAAAAAAACTCGCATATTTAAATTTAACAATATAGAACAAAAAAAATAAGTAAATGTAACAAATGGTCTAATGGTAACATCTATTTAATTCATTTTTATATTGGGCTAAGTTCGATTCCAACAATCATTTAAATCGTATTTTATAACTAAGCTTTGATTTTGAAATTTATATATTTCAAATTTTAACGCCCGTTTACAATTAGTTGTTAATATCTCTGGACATTTTACTTTATTTATTGAACCCTTAATTTATATGGAATATTGCATTTTACTTATATTATTTGATTAATTGGTACATGATAATATATTTTTATTATTTATTTGGGGACCGGTTTTACTCTCGTTTGATTCCGATTTTATACCTATGAAACTACTAAACCTTAAATCACTAAAATTTTCGCTCCGATTCGAAAACTCGATTTTAGAACCTTGATTGGAATGACCGTTGGTACACTTTCCTACGTATATTAATATATATAAAGAAATTAAATATCTATATAAAACTTTTCCAACAATATGCTCATGAGAAATCAAGGGTATAAGTGGATTAGCATTATTAAACACTTAGAGCGCCCATAGGCCATAGGTAGAACTTTGGTCAATTCCAATTTTATAAAAGAGATAAAAATCAAACACAACACAAGGATGATTTTACCATTAAACTTTCGATATGGCATTTATTTATATCGAAAGGTATATATGAACTATATAGCCCTTGTTTGGTTCACGGGTTTAGCTATTTTAAATGTGGCTTTACATGTTTCGATATTTGGTTCATAGCTATATATAAACCATGGATTTATATAATCCAATATGCTAAATACATGCCTACGAGTTTGATAAACACACCTCATCAAATGTGTTTATTTAAACCCACTAACCACAAACATACATTTATACTCATTAGTTAGTTTTATATAAACCATACAAATTTAAACCATCTTATATATAAACCTAACTATCAAACGTTCAATATGTCGATATAGTAGGTAAATTACTATCATCCCATCCCTAAATTTAAGAAATGTCACAAATCTTGAGGATATAAGTTATAAATAGGATGATAGTAATAATCACATTTAAATCTCAAGTATAACAAACCCTAATTGTTCGCCTAACTTTATTGAGCTCTTTATATTAATCCGCCATTCTTAAATATCTTCACTGCATTCTATGATTATACTGATCAGATTGTATATGAAAATATAATTTATTTTGATCATGTTTCTATCGGAGGACCACTAATCTTATATAGTAATAAATTGAACATATCGACATCCGAATTTCGTGTATAATTCGGACACACGGACACATTACACGACAATACAATATATGGTGACAAACCATGACACACATACACATATATATACATATATATATATGTATATATAGATAGATATATAATATTTACATATTTCAATTGTGTAGTTTTTTTTTTCAAAACAATAGCTTGTATTAATTAGCGAAAATCACTATTACAGAATAAGGTGTAGGCGACGGCACTATAGGCGACGGTTCATAAAGAACCAACGCCCATAATACACGTGGTGGCATTTTGGTAATATTTTGAAAGTAATTAAGACTATAGGCGACAGTTGTTATCAAGAACTGTCGCCTATAGTTTGAGTAACATTATAGACGACGACTGTGAGTAACAACCGTCGCCTATACTTGGACTATAGGCGACGACTGTTGCTGACAACCGTCGCTTATTAGTACTTTTTCTTTTCTTTTTTTTTCATTTTTTGGTTGATATAAGCGACGGTTATTGACTAAACCGTCGCCTATTACATTAGTAACCCTAAGTCTCATTTATACGAAGTTAAGCCGCCGCAGAGTTTTTTTCACAATCTCCCTCTTTCCCTCCTCTCTCTCTAACTTTCATCCTCTCTCTAACTTTCCCCCCTCTCTCTAATATCTTTGATGATTTTGATGAGGATGATGTAAAAGACAAAGCGCAAGGTCCCCAACAGATCTAGCATTTAGAGAGGAATACCCATCGTCTCCTCAACTCCGACGCGTCCCTCTCCCTACTGCTCTCTCTGGTGCTCGCCGCCAGGGTCGAATATGACGTTCAATGCCTCCAGCAGCTCAAGTCCTCCTTCAGGACCAGCGGAACCAGCTCTCCACGTGGAACTTCTCCTAGGGGTGGGATCGGGTCGGGTTTGTCGGGTTTCGGGTTTTTCGGGTCGGGTACCCGACATTTGTGGGTATCAAAATTGAAACCCGACCCCGACCCGACGAAAATCGGGTACCCGAAACCCGATTATCGGGTTCGGGTCGGGTTCGGGTTTTGTCGTTTTTTCTTTTTTGCCTGTGAATGACTTCCAAGTTCCAACGTTGATTGCCTCTTGCTTGTGTGTACCTGAACCAATGTGAAAGCAAGAACTTGTAAGATAATTGTTTGCTTATCATTAACGAGTTGTGGATATTAGAACTTAGAAACAGTAAACTCCGTCCATGGAAGAAAAACCCAAAATATAAAATTAGGGTTTATAACATACCTAACGGAGACAATGGCGTGGCTACTGTACTGGCTGACGGCTGAGGCGACGGTGTGGCTGAGACGATGGCGTGGGTGGCTGAGAGTTGAGACGAGGGCGTGGGCGGCGGCCGAGTTGTGAGGGCGCGGCGTCGACGACGTGGCTGAGACGATGGCGTGGGCGGCGGCAGAGCTGTGGGTGCGCGGCTACTTGCTACGGCTGAGGCGACGGCGTGGCTTAGACGGTGGCGTGGGCGGCGGCAGAGGTCTGAGCCCTGAGGGCGCGGCTTGGGCTTAGACGATGGGGACGGCGACTGTATTTCATTTGTGTATGTGTATTCTATTTCATTCAGCTCTGCTCGACATCGATTGTAATATTCCTTTAGGCTTTAATATTTTTTTTTATTCAAACACTAGATCGGGTCGGGTACCCGATCGGGTTTTTCGGGTAGCTTAAAGCTACCCGAACCCGACCCGACGTATTATATCGGGTATCGGGTTTAAAACCCCATACCCGATTAAACCCGTTTTCACATCCCCGATCGGGTAAAACCCGATCGGGTCAGGTCGGGTACCAGAAACCCGACCCCGATTGCCCACCCCTAACTTCTCCAACACGACGGTGGGGTTCATCTGCCGCTTCTTGGGGGTCACCTGCTGGAACGACCAAGAGAATCGCATCATAAGGCTCGAGCTTGGGATTTCGGCCTCCAAAGGACGATGCCGGACTTTCTGCAGCTGTGCTACAACCTCCAAATGCTAGATCTGTCCAAAAACGCTACGGGTGCTACGTCTGGTAGCTGCAAGGTCGTATATGTGCGGGATGGCTCGAAGAGGCTGAGGAGAGGCTGTGCGGCGCGGATCTGGTGAGATGTGACAGATGGAAAGACTGAGAGGTAGGAGGTGGCGGCTGTTGGAGAGGCCGATGGAAAGCTCGTGGGTTCTGTTAGGTGGCTGCAAGACCGACAACGAGCTTGGGGCAGAAAATTTTTTTATTTTTTTTAAGATATGTGACGGCCCTTACTCAACATGGGCGACGCTTAATAACCGTCGCCTATTCTCTTGTGACTGGGGGTCGGGGCTCTCGGTGTCGCCGAGAAACCGTCACCCATACTCAAAAAGAACCGTTGCCTATGCCATATTCTGTAAGTAGTGAATACAGGGTAGGGTGGGCAGTGGGGCGGGGATTCCCCGTCCCCGCGGGGATCCGCCCCGAAAGTGACGGGGAATCCCCGGTGTTTTATCCCCGCGGGGCGGGGACGGGGACTGATTTTTCCCCGCGGGGATCCCGGCTTCGTTCCCCGCCCCGCCCCGAAACTTATTTATATATTGTAATATATATAATATTAAATTATAATTTAAATAATATTAAAATAATATTAAATATAGATTAAATAATATTAAATTAATACAAATAATATATAAAATTATAATTTATATAATATTTATAACGAAAATATATTTAAATTTATATATTATATTTAAAATATAATATTTTTTAAAAAAATAAATCCCCACGAGGAATCCCCGCGGGGCCGGGGACGGGGGAAATTTCCTCCCCGAATGCTTCGCGGGGCGGGGGCGGGGATGGGATTAGCTCCCCGCCCCGTCCCGCCCCGTCGCCATCTCTAATACAGGGGCTAAATAGCCCAAAAGGTCTCTCCGGTGCCAGGGGCAGACCCAGCCCAGTATGACCGGGGTGTCAAGAATAGTCCAGCCCACTAGCCCATATTATTATATCTAAAAATAGTAACAAAACAACCTCAAGAAGATTCGAACTCAGGTTACTTAAAATAAGGATTTTAGTTCAACTCCAACAACCACTGGACTACATCCGATTCTCTAAAAATTATAACGCATATATGATACTTAATCTAACAACGGTCGGGGGTCAATGGACACCCGAGCCCCTACGTGGGTTCGCCCCTGCCGGTGACATCGTGTTCGGTAAAGAACAAAGGCTCACACAAGAGCAAAACACCACAAAGTAACCAAAGCCGACAGAAAACGAAATAAACCTCGAACTTAGACCAAAGAACTATAGAACATACATCAAAAAATGTTATTAATCCAAATTTACAGTATTCTACATTTTCTTTGTCCAACGACTCGAGGCTCACGTCTTCATCGAAAGGGGCTCCACAATGGGAGAAAGAGCTCCTGACTCAATGCCAGGAGAAACGAGCTCCACGTGGAAGACTCAAGAGTGGTCGGTGGCAAGGCGTAGACGGTGGCGGCAAGACGGCGAAAAGAAAAAAAGCCATCGGCAGCGACGGCGCAAGAGGTGGTGGCAGGCGGTATGCGGCGGTGGAGGAGGGGGAGGCGGTGGTGGAGAAAGACGCTGGCGGTGGCTGACCTGGGCGGCGACGGATATGGAGGAGACTAGCGACGACAGAAGTGGCTAACGGCGGCGAGGCGTTGGGCGGTTGCCGGCGGTGGAGGAAATCAAAAAGAACTTTTCATTATTTTTTTGTTAAAAGCAAAGAAAAAGAGAAAAGGCGAAGGGCTTCCCCAACCCCGTTAATGGAGGCGGGGGAGGAGGTAAGGAGGAAGGGGTCGGGTGGTTCTTGGAGAGGAGGGGGTGACAGCTTGGGGGTGGGAGAAAGAACGGTTAGGGTTTTTCACATTGATTGTGTAGTTGCAACTACTGTTTCAGACTTTTGGTGTTTAGCTAGTTGATAATAATCAAACCGTGGTTGGTAGTAGTACACGAAAACTTAATTAGAATAAAGAACATAAATAACATACATTCTATAATGAAATTATTATGAAATATTATATGTGAATGTATATTCTATGGAGTGGTTGATAAAATATGGATGTAATAAATAGTAGATGGATGGAATAAATAGTAGATGTATTATATTTATATTGGTGGTTAAATAAGGATGTATAAGATGAGAATATAAATTACATGTGATTATTTTATGAGAATGTAATAATTTATTTTGTGGTTGTACTTTGAGAAATTTGTCTATAAATAGGCTCCTTGAGTTCACCAAAGTACGGAAATTGATTCATACTTCCTCTCTCTAAATATTTCTCTCTATAATTATATTATCATAATTATCATAATATAAGTATTAATCACAATAATATTTTTATAACACGTTATCAGCACGAGCGCTCTCCGGCGACGATCAACCTCCGTCGAGATACTTTCACGAGTGAGGTAAGGTAATCTTATTTTCACGTACGGTAAATTTATTTATATTAATCGTACATTATTATAGGTATTTAAAAAAAGTAAAATATACAACAAAACGTCTCTAGCTGGGTGGTATCGCGCAATATCATCATTAGTGCTGAGAGATCCAAATTTCGATTAATCTTGGTGGCGTGTGGAATTTTTTTAAGAATAAAAAAATTAAAACAATATTTGTTCAAATTATTAAACAACTTTAAATTAATTACCGATCGTACGGACCATGGACTATGGACGATTGACATGGATTATGGACTATGTACACGGATTTCGGACATGAATACGGACTTAGACAACGGATACAGGTTTTGGATACCATAATTACCTTACCTGACCTTACAGAAAATAATAAACGGATAATGAAAGATTTATTTTATTTGTTTTTGTCATTCTTGTTACATATATTTTTGGATCGTCTGATTTTTATTATTTATTTTATATGATTTAATTGTTAACATATTTTTTATTGGTAGTATAATGTCGAACTTGGCGAACTTAAAATTTGTTGCTTTCGATATTTTGATATGTTGGCTTGAAATCTGAATACACGTGAAAATAAAAGGTTAATTATAGTTGATATTTTGATTGAGTGATTGTACGACATTTCCCGAAGTGAATGTACGACAAGTCCAGAAGTGAATGTATCCGCAAATAATACGAATGGTTGTGTATATTTATTGTTGTGAATATTCAAAAGATTTATCCCGAAGCGGAAAGGTGATAAAAATTAACGAGAATGAAATGTTGAGTAAAGACTGCTATCGAGAATAATATTATCGTCGGGATTATTGAATCTTTATCCGCACCAAAAGATCCAGTTGATCTTTATAATTCAAGGTAAAGAAAGTTCGAAATAAGACGTTGCTCAAAATTGTGGTATTCAAGAAAATTGGTGTCACGGCTGATATTTATCAAACGTTCATTCGAATATTATGGAAGAAATTATATCAGGGATGAAGTTTTATGCATACAAATATTTTATTACTTTATATACTAATGTTTATATGTCGTGCTACTCATACATGCAATTTTATTGTGTTATTTTAGTCATTAATAATATAACATTTTATATTTGTTAAGGATATTTATACAATGGATACGAACATGTGCAATGGAGAATTATGTCTTGCAGACTGTGCAACGACTCATACGATCTTAAGAAAATAAGCAATACTTTGATCATCTTGATATGAAAGAAGAAAGCGTTGATACTATATCGGGTAGTATAAATATAATTGAAGGCTCCGGAAGAGCTAGCGTTTTACTGTCCAAAGGGACAAGGCTGATAATTGAAATGCCTCATTCTCCTAAGTCTCATAGAAGTTTATTAAGCTTTAAAGCTATTCGAAATAATGGATATCATGTTGAGACAGCAGAAAAGGGAGACGTCGAATATTTGCACATGACAAAAGTGATTTCGAATGATAAAAGAATCGTGGAAATATTACCTTCATGTGACTCTGGATTATATTATACGTATCTGAGAATAGTTGGTTGAATCATATGTTGTTACAAACCAGAAGTTTTCCCATAACAGTATATTTAATATTTGGCATGACCGGTTGGGTAATCCCGGTTCAATTATGATGCGAAAGATAATTGGTAATTCACGTGGATATTTGGTAAATAACCATAGGATTCTTTAATCTAATGAATTATCTTGTGTCGCTTGCTCTAAAGGGAAGTTAATTATTCGGCCATTACCAATGAAAGTAAAGAATGAATCTCTTGTATTTTTTGAACGTATACATGGTGATATTTGTGGGCCGATACACCCATCATGTGGAGCATTTAAATATTTATAGTATTAATTGATGCATCAAGTAGATGGTTCCCATGTATGTTTTTATATACGAGAAATGTGGCGTTTGCGAGATTGCTTGCTCAGTTTATTCGATTAAGAGCACATTTTTCAGATTATCCGATAAAGAAAATACGCCTTGATAACGCTGGTGAATTTACTTCCAAGGCATTTAATGATTATGTTATGTCTATCGGTATTGATGTTGAGCATCATATGCCACAAGTTCATACGCAAAACGGTCTTGCAGAATCGTATGATTAACGCTTGGAATTAATTGCAAGCCCATTATTGATGAAGTCGAAGTTTTTCTCGTCTTGTTGGGGACATGCAGCGACATTAATTCGCATCAGGCCAACAAGTTATCATGATATTTCCGCGTTGTAAATGGTTATGGTCAGGAACCAGATATTTTCCATCTAAGAATCTTCGGATGTGCGGTATATGTTCCAGTTGTGCCACCCAAACGCACAAAGTTGGGACCTCAAAGGAGGTTGGGAATATATATCGAATTTGAATCTCCACCGATAATAAAATATTTAGAACCTTTAACGGGATATTTATTTATGGCTAGATTTTTCGATTGTCATTTTGATGAATCAAATTTTCCGACAGGGGGAGAAAAGAAACAACTGGAAAAGAATATTACTATCGTTAAATCATTATGTTCCTCAAACGAATTGAATGTGAACTAGAAGATCAAAAGATAACTCATTTACAAAACTTAGCTAATCAACTGCCAGATAGCGTAACTGACCTTAAAAGGGTGACTAAGTCACATATACCAACTGTCAATGCTCCTGCAAATATTGATGTTTCTATAGAACATACAAAGAATGATATCAAGCATAAGCCACAACTTAAGCCTGAAGGCCATCGGGTTCCAAAGATAAAAATCCTCGAAAAAAAAACATATAGTAAGAATGGTCTAATCAAGGATTTATCGACTATAGAAGAGTCGACGGGCATAAATATTGATGAACTCGGGACCTGAAAATTCTGAAAATTTTGAAAATAGTGATAATGAAGAGATCTCGATAAACTATGCCCCGAATGGAATTAAATGGAACCGAGACGAAGTCAACGTTGACGATCTATTCTCATTTAACGTAGTGGTAGATGATGATATTAATTACAATGAGGATCATGAAACAAGGTCTGTACAAGAATGCAGACAAAGAAATGATTGGTCAAAATGGAAGGATGCAATCGAGGCAGAACTAAAGTCACTTGAGAACGAAAAGTTTTCGGACATGTAGTCTGCATACCAGAAAATGTAAAACCAGTTGGATATAAATGAGTTTTCGTTAGAAAGAAAAATGAAAATGGTGAAATTATGAGATACAAAGCACGGCTAGTTGCACAAGGTTTCGTAAAGACCTGGTATTGATTATGAGGAGACGTAGTTTCCTGTGGTGGACGCAACTACTTTTCGTTATCTAATTAGTTTGGTAGTCTCGATATGCGTCTTATGGATGTTTTCACTACTTTACATGGATAGCTTGACAGTGATATATATATATATATATAATATGAAGCTTCCCGATGGATTCAAATTACCAGAAAATTCAGAGCCACAAAATGAGTACTCAATTAAACTTAATAAATCGCTTATAGATTAAAGCAATCTGGGTGTATGTGGTATAATCGCCTAAGGGAATTTTTAGTGAAAGAGTATAAAAATGATCAAACTCACCCTTGTATATTCATTAAAAGATCTAAAATCGAGTTTGTCATTGTAACAGTTTATGTTGATGATATCAATATAATTAGAACTCCTGAAGAGTTATCGAAAGCTGTTGATTATTTGAAAAGGGAGTTCGAAATGAAAGACCTCGGAAAAACAAAATTTTGTCTCGTACTGCAAATTGACTATCTAAAGAATGTGATATTTGTATATCAAGAAACTTATACGAAAAAGGTATTGAAAAGGTTTTACATGGACAAAGCTCCTCCATTGGATACTCCGATGATTGTCTGATCGTTATACA
This sequence comes from Craterostigma plantagineum, assembly GCA_027422505.1. Taxonomy (NCBI): domain Eukaryota; kingdom Viridiplantae; phylum Streptophyta; class Magnoliopsida; order Lamiales; family Linderniaceae; genus Craterostigma; species Craterostigma plantagineum. The sequence goes on from JAPQWV010000015.1 coordinate 8,327,114, forward strand.
GTAGAAACTCTATAAATTAATACTCGATAATTTAATAAACTCTTTAATATAATATTTTCGGCCGGTCCCGACTCGGGAATAACGTACTAAATTAATAATTCTCTAAAATTATTAGACAATAGACTTTTGATAATTTCTATGGGTCCCGTATAAATTATCAATTAATAATTCCATATGTAAAATATTCTCATATTACATGGACAGAGATCACTTGAAAAATGACTCAATTGTCAATTGGTTTTTGTTGAAATCAATTTCCTCTTGCATGTTGTGTCTAATTGTCCTTATCATTGTAAGAACTTCTGGCGTTGTTTTGTCATATGTCAATAAGAAATTTCCCCTTGCATTTGATTTTTGAAAAGTTTCAAAGGAAATGTACACTATAAAGTAATAAAATATGAATTTATCGATAAATTAACAATTATTAATTTATTGATTAATTAATAACTATTTTAATTAATAAATTTGGCCGGTCCCAACTGTATTAATTTATAGAGTTTGTATATGAATAAAGACCCGTTCAGACCATGTGAAAATGATGAAGAGCTACTTGGACCTCAAGTACCATATGTTAGTGCTATTGGAGCTAATGTATCTTACGAGTCATACGCGACCTGATATAGCATTTGCTATTTATTGGAAAGATACAGTTCTTCGTCGACTCATAGACATTGGAACGGAGTTAAACGAATATTTTGATACCTTCAAGGAACCACTGATATGGGATTGTTTTACTCTAATGAGATGAAAGCATATTTAATTGGGTATGTCGATGCTGGATTCTTATCCGACCCACATAATGCTCGATCGCAAACTGGTTATTTAGTTACGTATGGTGGAACTGCCATTTCATGGTAATCTGTTAAACAAATTTTAACGGTTACTTCATCTAATCACGCTGAAATATTAGCAATTCATGAAGCTAGCGAGAATGCACTTGGTTGCGATCGATAATTATGCATATACAACAAACTTGTGGGCACTGAAAAGTTCTTCCGACGATATTATATGAAGATAATGCGACATGTATTTCACAATTAAAGGAAGGATATATTAAAGGCGATAGAACAAATCATATTTCACCAAAATTTTTCTTTACACATGAGTTGGAGAAAAATGGGGATGATGTACAAAAAGTGCGATCTAACGAAAATCTTGCAGATTTGTTTACGAAAGCACTTCCCCCAATACTTTTAAAAAATTGATATATTCAATTGGCGTTTGAAGACTTAGAGATTTTTGAAATGATAATATCATCAAAGGGAGCAAATACGTTGCACTCTTTTTCCATCGCTGTGGTTTTTCCAGTTAAGGTTTTTACTGAGGCAACATATGAAAGGAATTACGTTCTCTTTTTCCTTCACTAGGTTTTTCTCCACTGAATTTTTCCTAGTAAGGTTCTAACGAGGCATATTCCTAAATATGCATCCAAGCGGGAGTATTATGACATTATTATGAGATATTATATGTGGATGTTATTATACGGAGTGGTTGATAAAATAAGGATGGAATAAATAGTAGATTGATGGAATAAATAGTAGATGTATATTATTTATATTGGTGGTTAAATGAGGATGTATAAGATGAGAATATAAATTAGATGTGATTATCTTATGAGAATGTAATATTTTATTTTGTGGTTGTAATTTGATAAATTTGCTTATAAATAGGCACCTTGAGTTGTATTATAAAACACACCAAAGTATTGAAATTGATTCATACTTCTTCTCTCTAAATATTTCTTTCTATAATTATATTATTATAATTATTATAATATAAATATTAATCATAATAATATTTTTTATAACATATTCCATATATTCTTTCTTTCTTTGTTTCTCTTCAGACATGCACATGTTGTCTATGCTGTTAAATTGTACTTCGCTAAGATAAAACTCGAAATTTAGATTCTATTACATCATTACGTATCTATGTTTTTCTTGGACACGTATTGTTTGCGTGTCAAATTCTTTTTTTAATGCGTGGGCTATCAGATCTGATAGTGAAACGAGGAAGAAAAATTTATTCTATTTATTAAGCGAATACGTGAGGATTAACGGGGTCTGTCAGTTTAACAAAAAATTAATAATAAAATTTAAAAAAATAACAACTACTATCCTTTAATTACTATTTATAGTCAAAATTCTTATACCTTTATTTTATAGTTTATATATAATAATTAAATTTAAAATCATAATATAAATTAACTGCTTTACATTAAAATAAATTTAATATTATATATTTATATAGTATTGCACATGCATGTGGATGTGCATACAGTACAAGTTTATATAACTGTGTACTGTTATCTGCTTATTAACAAATACAGAAGGAAGTGAACTCAATTAGGTTAATTAAACATAATATAAACAACCGCTTGTATTAAGGGTGTATTTTCTTATTTATACTATCAATTCTATTTGTTTTCGCTATATGATGAGTAATTTCGTTAAAATTTGAAAGTGGTATAAGTTCACCTTCATCAATCATCGTCGATGGTTTTTAAGTTTGGTAGGCCGTTAACTCCAATCTTCGACACCACCTTTAACGAGGTTTTGAAATTACTTGGGAGTGTTCTTTTTTGTTGAGAATAATTGTCAACATATGAAATACTTTAAAATTAAAAAGTTTCATTTGTACGAATGCGCCCATATCTAAATTAAATTGAAATATTACCATGAAACTACGATCATAAAAGCAAACCACGAAATGCATATTCTATTGTGAAGTATTTCAAACTTGATGGATAGCAACTTCATTTGTCATACATTTCTACTCATCTCTTGTTCATCCCTTTAAAAAAATTTTTTAGCCTTGTTGACAAACTTGATAATCCTATGATTCTAAATTTTACTTGGTGATAAAAGATGCAAATGCATATATTAAATGCCACCAAGTGAAAACTGAAAACCAACACAAATGTAATGCCCGAGATGACGTAGCAAACCCTGTCTTTATTCAGCTTGAATAAACAAACATATCATAAAGTAGGAGTATATAATAAAAAAAAATTAACATAAAAGAAAAAAACAATATAATAGAATAGATCCCTTCCAAGGCAAACACTGACATTACGATGGACCGTTATATATCCTCACCCACCACAAAGAAACAAAACACACACCTCACACACACACACACCATTCACCATCATCAAACATCTCTCTCTCTCTCTCTCTCTCTCTCTCTCTCTCTCTCTCTCGTCAAGAAAATGGTGAGCAAAAAGCCCCAGAATAGTCATAATCGGCGCCGGCATGGCCGGCCTAACGGCGGCCAACAAGCTCCACACTCACCCAGCCTCGGAGCACCTCTTCGACCTCACAATCGTCGAGGGAAGCGCCAGAATCGGCGGCAGAATCAGCACCGCGGAGTTCTCCGGCGACAGAATCGAGCAGGGCGCCACGTGGATCCACGGAATAGACAACAGCCCAGTTTATAAAATCGCTAGGGAGTCAAATTCCCTGACCACAGACGAGCCCTACGAGTGTATGGACGGCGGCGCCATCGAAGGCCCAACCACCGTCGCCGAAGGCGGCTACGAGCTACCGCCGTCAATCGTCGAGCCAATCTCTCGACTCTTCAAGAATCTCATGGATTTCGTACAGGGAAAGTCCGTCGGCGAAGAAGGTGAGCGTTTTTGCTGGGAAATTCTGAGACGTTTGAGCCCTGTAAAAGGTAAGAGCGTCGGCGCTGTTCTTAGGCAGGGTTTGGAAATGTATTGGGAAGGCGTTGAAAATGACAAGTACGATGTTATTGATGGGAATTGGTCCAAAAAGGAACTTGAAGATAGGTTTTTCGCTATGCTCGAAAGTGTACAGAGGACATTCACTTCTTCTGATTTGTTCGACCTTGATTACGATGCTGAGAAGGATTATGTGATGTTCCCAGGCGAAGAGATAACCATAGCCAAAGGGTACTCAAGCGTCGTCCAATCGCTTGCTTCTGTCTTGCCTCAAGGTATGATTCAGTTCAACAAAAGAGTGGAGAAGATAGAGTGGAAGAAGACGACAAAGATGAAGAAACACTCATCTGAGGAAAATGGGTGCAACAACGATGAAGAAGATGATAGGCCGGTGAAGCTGCATTTCGAAGATGGAGGAGTTTCCATGGCAGACCATGTGATTTTGACCGTCTCCCTCGGAGTTTTGAAGCGTGGGATAAGCAAGGAACGAGCCCTTTTCGACCCACCATTGCCAAGCTCTAAATCCCAGGCGATTTCCCAGCTGGGCTATGGCGTAGTTGACAAGGTGTTCTTACAACTAAGCCCTTCAGTCAAAGAACTCCCTTTTCTGCAGATGGTTTTCCACGGCCAAGAATCTGACCTGAAGAACCCCAAAATCCCTAATTGGATCAGAAGAACTTCGTTCCTCGCACCAATTTACGGCGGTGCGAGGGTGGTGCTATCGTGGTTAACTGGACAAGAAGCGCTCGAATTAGAATCCATGTCCGAGGAAGAGATTGCGAAAGGGTTCTCCTCGACGTTATCTAACCTACTGCCCCATAAATTTTCCGGCGATGGGCCGCCGAGCGCCGTCGATCGGAGGTTCGAGAGAGTTTTGAGGACTCAGTGGGGTACGAATCCGTTGTTCTTGGGATCGTATAGCTACGTGGCGGTGGGGTCCACCATCGACGATATGGATGTGTTGGCTGAGCCTTTGCCGGAGTTTAAGAAGGGGAAGAACCCTAACGGCGGCGGCCTTGACTCGGCTCCACCGCCGTTGCAGATACTGTTCGCCGGCGAAGCGACGCATAAGACGCACTATTCGACGACGCACGGAGCTTATTTCAGTGGGCTTAGGGAAGCTGATAGGCTTATCAAACACTATAGTGATTGCTTGCATTGCAATGATTGTTGTAATAATGGTTGTGTTAATTAATGTGAGTGAATGAACAGTTGTGGGGATTTTCTGATGTATTAGGATTTTTTTTCTTACATTCATTTGGGCAAGAAGATATATAAATATTATATATTTTTGTTTGGGACTTATCTTGATTGTACTGTATATTTGTATGTCATTTTCGTTTGGGGGGGTTTAACTATTTTTTCAGTTAATTTGTTAGCACTTTCATAGCTATGCATAAGCAATTTAATGACACTAATTTAATAATTTGTTCTTAAATTGCTTCAACTACGAAAATGGATAAAAGTTGCAACTCCTTAAGTTGAGTATATGGATTGAATATTGTCACTCGTGATTAATTATAAAATAACATGATTAATTATAAAATAAGCAACTCCGATGCCACGTAGGATTTATCCCTAAATTATTGGGCATGGAAGGATCAGGTTCCAACAAAAATTACCATAATTGCTTCAATTTTATAAAACTAGCTTTTTATTTGTATTAGGCAGGTGAATTATTGGCTGTAACATATATATTACATATAAGAATTTTTTAGCTTTTGTTACAGGACATGATCCGCAAAACCCGGGTATATGAATAATTTTGATATTTCTTTTAATCAAATAGAAAAGTTAATATTTACAATTGACGAAGCAAACGTGAACTGGTTCAGCAAGTAAAACAAAAGAACTCATTCTTGTTTATGCTCTCTTGAAAGTATAGTGTGGTTAATTTATATTATTTACTAGATAGAAAATAATTGGTCGAACATATATATTCTATTTTATTAAGCGTGATGGGTGAGTATAAACTGCCCTCAATTTCAAAAGAAAATTAATAATTAAATTTAAAACTTATTCACTATCTTTTAATTACTATTTTTAGAATTTTTAGTTATTTCATATACCTTACATTGTATAATATATATATATATATATATTGTTAGGATCGTGGACCGGGTGTTAGAGGGGGGGTGAATAACACCGGTCACCATTTTTCGCTCATTAGCGGGTTTCACGTCCGGTTAGAAAGTGAAACCGGTTTCCAATCTTCAATCAAGGCCAAGTGCGGAATATCTTAGACTTGATTGTGAACTATGTGAGGTGGTTTGTGTATGTGGGTAACTTTATCCGGTTTTGGTGAATGGAGGTGGTTGAGGCATTTTGTCGAACACTTTGAGTGTGGGTGTTTGGGGGTATGTGTGGTTTCGATTTGTAGAAGTGGAGACACGATATTTGTTATGGAAGTTCGGAGTTAACTCTCCTACGTCTCCCCTTCTTCCTCGCAAGGAAGGTTCACTAGATCTTCAGTTATACACTCACAGTACAACCTACCCGCTGACCTCAGCTTAATCTAGTGAATCACCTAGACAGCTTTTTACAGTCCATCTCTTCCAAGAGCTTTTTAAAGTCCCTTTGGAACTTACGGCACCCCGGTCAACTGTAAACGTTGTAGGCCGCAACCTCACAACCACTTTGATATTTTACGTCTCTTAGCTAAGACGGCACCATTCTTTCTTGTCTCGGTGCGAAGACTACATACACTTGTTTATAGTCTATGTGCTAAGACTCTCACTCAACCAATCTACTTAAGCTCAACTCTCTAATGTGTGAGTGAGGTGTGTGGGTTTGAACGTTGTAGCACTCTCTCTTTTGTAACCCACACACTTGGAAGAACTCTCTTGATTTTCTTCTTTTCTCTATGCTCTTGTTCTTCTCTATTGGATCTCTCTTTTGATGTGTATGTAGTTTGCTCTAGGATCCTTAGCTTGTTTCTGCCCGTCACTGTTATTTTTATAGGTCTTCCCACTTTGAAGTAGCCGTTAGACTCAATAATATACCCGTTGGGAGCCTTTGGGAGCCTTTGTTGACTTTGGTCAATACTGTCAGCTTTATCTGTCTGTACCTCTGTTGCTACAGTAAAGAGCTGTACATCAGTGAACAGTTGACCAGTCAATCCAGTCATTGACCGGACCAGTCACTGACCGAACCAGTCAAGATCGAAACCGACCAGTCAGTCTGAAACCGGACCAGTCCAGACCGAAACCGACCAGTCAGTCTGAAACCGAACCAGTCCAGACCGAAACTGACCAGTCAGTCTGAAATCGAACCAGTCCAGACCGAAACCGACCAGTCAGTCTGAAACCAGACCAGTTCAGACCGAAACCGACCAGTTAGTCTGAAACCGGATCAGTCCAGACCGATACCGACCAGTCCAGTCTGACCAATCGAAACCGGATTGACCGACAGTTGACCGCGTTGACCAGTATTGACCGGCAGTTGACCGATCCAGTTTATCGCCCTGAGCTCATATCTGATATCTGTTTTTCGAACCGAGCTCATCTGCACACTTAAATATGTTAGTAATACAATTAATAAGTTTTGTGTTCATCAAACCGGATTGCTTAGATATTTAAATCCAACAATCTCCCCCTTTTGATTAACACAAAACTTTAACATATAAGAACATTTACTAACATATTTCTCCCCCTTTTTGTGATAATCAAAAGAATTTTTTCTCCCCCTTTTTATCTCAGTAATAGCCCCAACTGAAAGTAAGTCAGTTAATAACATATCAATTAGGGATACACTTAGATACAAATGATTTCACAAGAAGAATGCAAGTGCCAATATATTTCTCCCCCTATCAAAAATAGATAATGCTCCCCCTAAACATATATAGACTTCAGAAGATTTTTTTTTTAATCCAACAATTAGAGCACATATGTTAGGTATAAAGACTGAGAGCACATACGAGCGAGATGGGAGAAGATAAGAGCAAGCATGAGTTGAGAATTGCAAACCGAGGCATCGCAGCAGGCTCGACTTTGGAGAATAAACTGCTTTTTCTCAGCCATTACCGGGCAGATAATTTCACACAGATACGATCGTCTATGAATCTACTGCGTAGGAAAATTGACGGAGTGGTATTCCGACACCCGGGTGCGAAGATATTCTACTTTCTGTGAAGTGGCTGCAGCTGCGAGATGCGGTTGACTGGTTGCACTTCGGTGAATTAACTGATTTTCCTCAAGCAGAACTAGATTGCGAGGAATATATCATTGCGACCGACTTTAAGTCTAGTTTCCTCCAGAATTTTCGGATCAGAATTTGGACATCTCAACGCAAAGTTATTCCATTCCTCGTGAAGCTGCTCCATTTGACGACTCGCGACGACAGGCTGAACTTCACCGAATAAACTGATTTCCTTCAGGTAGAACTAGACAGCGAGAAATATACCATTGCGACCGCCTATGAGTCTAGTTTCCTCCGGACTTTACGGATCAGCATTTGGACATCTGAGCGTAATGTTATTCCACTTTTTCCAGTCATCGCTCAATCTGCCCGAAATTTTCAGCAACAGCTTTTCGAAATGGGTCTTGATTTCTCGGTTTCTTTCTCATTTTAGCACATACTTCTTGAGTTCTGGCTGCTGACTGTGGCAAATTCGGTCTTGCGAGAGTCCAATCAGTTATCAGTTCGTCGTAGGTAGGCATCCAGTCTCAAGTCAATCTGATCTTCGATCGGTGCAGAAGCTTCTTTCATCCGCTGCGTATGATCATGGAGTGAAGTTCCTAGTAAGACCTCCTCCACGTGTTCATGGGTGAGACCGGTCACAGCCGGCCATGAGGAGGATTATGTCTGAGACCGTTCCAGATTTTCTTTGAACTGCTTATTGTGGATCTGCCCCATAGGAATACTCGAAAGCATTCTTCTTGATTTTTGATTAGATGTAGGACATGAGGCTGTGCTGAACGGGGAAAAAGGAACTCAAGCTGATTTGAACTTCTGTGCTTTAAATATGGCAACTGTAATTTCCCGGGACTGCACATGAAGCTGAACTTCGTCGAATCAACTGCATTCATCCGGGTAGAACTAGGCATCAAGATTTATACAGTTGCGTTCGTCTTCGAGTCTGTTTTCCATAGAGCTTGATAGACCGGAATTTGGATGTCTGAGCACAAAGAAATTCCATTTCTTGCAAAGGTGCTGCAATGAGCGTCCAGTTGTCCTTCATCGAATAAACTGCTTTCATCCAAGCATGACCGGACCCCAAATCCTACACGGTTGCGAAGCTCTACGAGTCTAGTTTGCTGCACACTTTGTAGACCGGAATTTGGATATCTGTACGCAAAGTTATGCCCGTTTTCCCAAACTGCCGCTGTCAGCCAGAAACAGAGTTATTCCGGTTTTCGTAGAGCTGAGACAGTTTGGCCGAAACTGCTTATCTCCAGGTGGTGACCGAATAGCAAATCATATACCATTGCGACCGTCTATGAGTCTAGTTTGTAGCAGATTTTGCAGACTGGAGTTTCGACATCCCAGCAGAAAGTTATTCCATTTCTCGTACAACTGCTACAATAGACGATACGCGATGACAGACTGAACTTCGTTGAATGACCTGCTTTTGTTTGAGAATGACCGGACAGCGAGTCCTATACCATTGTGATCATCCCAGAGTCTAGTTTTCAGGGTTTACGAACCGGAATTTGAACTTCTGTGGGCAAAGTTATTCCAGTTTTCGTATGACTGCTCCATTCAATCAGTGGTTGATCCTCATCTGAACTTCGACGAACGGGCTGCCTCTTCTAGGGACAAACCGGTCAGCAAATTTGAAGGACCGATCAGCAAGTCCTATACCGTTTCGTTCATCTATGAGTCTAGTTTGCTGCAGATTTTACAGACCGGAATTTGGACCTTTCAGCAGAAAGTTATTCCGATTTTTCCAATGTTCCGCAATCTGCCAGCAAATTTCAGAATCGGTTTTTCTTAGTGCATCCTTTACTAGATCCATCTGTCTGATCCGGTACGGACTTCTTGATTTTCAGTCTGATGCATCATCATTTGGTCTGAGTTTGTAATCGTCGATGGTCTTTAAGAGAGCAACAGTCGGATATACAATTAGTCTTGCTGCAATTCAATGCCGATGAGAAAATTCGACTGAGGAGTGAAGACCCATGAACCAATGTAGTGAAAATCCGCGGAGTAATGTTGATTCTATCCAACTTCGATCTGAAATTGGTCTTGATAGAGCGCTTAGACCGGTCAACGAGATGAATTTAAGATACCGATGAAGTAGCCAAAACTTGTCCGAGCAAGGCTCACATTTCTCGGAGTTTTCCTCATCTAGTTCATTTCAACTCTCCCTTCAGCCATTCTTCGCAGCTTCAAACTGGAACGACAACCTATTTTTGCACCAGTTAATCTTTGCCCTTTTTATCCTTTGAAGCTGACTAGTTTATCTGATGTCTCTGTGACCCAAACCAAGCAAGCATCTGAAATGAAATTTCAGCTTTAAGTAGTGTCGACAGTTTCTCAGGGCAGCACACAAGTCTGAGTTTTGACGAGCAGTTTCTTCTGTTTTAAGTAGAACCGGGCAGTGGGCTTTATATGGTTACGATCGTCTGCAAGTCTAGTTTCTGGAGCATCTTTCAGACCGGATTTTGGGCATCTGAGCGCAAAGTTATGCGACTTCTTCGAACTTGCCGCAAGCTGCCGGTTTCGTCTTTCGCCTCAGATTCTGATCTGGCAGTCTTCAGTCAAACGACCATAACTCCCTCCGTACTTAATATTTTTTAGCTCCGTAAATTTTGCTGGAAAATAAACTTCTAGAGCTTTCCAATGATGCAGACCTCGTCTCCAGATTCCCAGCCAAAGAAAGCAGTTTATTGTTTGAAGTTACCTCCTCGCCATGACTCTCCGTTGCCCACATTTGAATCTTCATTTCAGCTCCGTGGGAAATCTCCACCATATTCACCGTTAGCTGTTCTTGATTGGAAACAACCTGTCTCTGATACCACTTGTTAGGATCGTGGACCGGGTGTTAGAGGGGGGGTGAATAACACCGGTCACCATTTTTCGCTCATTAGCGGGTTTCACGTCCGGTTAGAAAGTGAAACCGGTTTCCAATCTTCAATCAAGGCCAAGTGCGGAATATCTTAGACTTGATTGTGAACTATGTGAGGTGGTTTGTGTATGTGTGTAACTTTATCCGGTTTTGGTGAATGGAGGTGGTTGAGGCATTTTGTCGAACACTTTGAGTGTGGGTGTTTGGGGGTATGTGTGGTTTCGGTTTGTAGAAGTGGAGACACGATATTTGTTATGGAAGTTCGGAGTTAACTCTCCTACGTCTCCCCTTCTTCCTCGCAAGGAAGGTTCACTAGATCTTCAGTTATACACTCACAGTACAACCTACCCGCTGACCTCAGCTTAATCTAGTGAATCACCTAGACAGCTTTTTACAGTCAATCTCTTCCAAGAGCTTTTTAAAGTCCCTTTGGAACTTACGGCACCCCGCGAGGTCAACCGTAAACGTTGTAGGCCGCAACCTCACAACCACTTTGATATTTTACGTCTCTTAGCTAAGACGGCACCATTCTTTCTTGTCTCGGTGCGAAGACTACATACACTTGTTTATAGTCTATGTGCTAAGACTCTCACTCAACCAATCTACTTAAGCTCAACTCTCTAATGTGTGAGTGGGGTGTGTGGGTTTGAACGTTGTAGCACTCTCTCTTTTGTAACCCACACACTTGGAAGAACTCTCTTGATTTTCTTCTTTTCTCTATGCTCTTGTTCTTCTCTATTGGATCTCTCTTTTGATGTGTATGTAGTTTGCTCTAGGATCCTTAGCTTGTTTCTGCCCGTCACTGTTATTTTTATAGGTCTTCCCACTTTGAAATAGTCGTTAGACTCAATAATATACCCGTTGGGAGCCTTTGGGAGCCTTTGTTGACTTTGGTCAATGCTGTCAGCTTTATCTGTCTGTACCTCTGTTGCTGCAGTAAAGAGCTGTACATCAGTGAACAGTTGACCAGTCAATCCAGTCATTGACCGGACCAGTCACTGACCGAACCAGTCAAGACCGAAACCGACCAGTCAGTCTGAAACCGGACCAGTCCAGACCGAAATCGACCAGTCAGTCTGAAACCGAACCAGTCCAGACCGAAACCGACCAGTCAGTCTGAAACCGAACCAGTCCAGACCGAAACCGACCAGTCAGTCTGAAACCAGACCAGTTCAGACCGAAACCGACCAGTCAGTCTGTAACCGGGTCAGTCCAGACCGATACCGGACCAGTCCAGTCTGACCAATCGAAACCGGGTTGACCGACAGTTGACCACGTTGACCAGTATTGACCGGCAGTTGACCGATCCAGTTTTTCGCCCTGAGCTCATATCTGATATCTGTTTTTCGAACCGAGCTCATCTGCACACTTAAATATGTTAGTAATACAATTACTATGTTTTGTGTTCATCAAACCGGATTGCTTAGATATTTAAATCCAACATATATACATGATAAAATTTAAATTATAATTTCGATTAACTATTTTAAATTAAGATAAATATAATATTATATATTATATATAATAGCACACGCATCTGAGCGTGCAATAATACTATTGGGACTCAGAGAGGATCGATCGAATTAATGATTCCAAGCTATTGTCCTTCGATAAATGAGACAATACGTAGAGATTTATATTAGTTGCTTCTCAAAATTATGTGATTATTTCAGTCATTTTCTTATGTCTACTCACCCAAACATTGGTAGGTCTTCTTCTGCCCACACACATTATACACATATATTCTTTCCATGAGTTTAGAATTTTCCTTTTCATCGATCCTCACATGCATTTCATTCAATGAGTAGCTCTTGCGATTTATAGTGTCGTGAAAAAAAAATTCAATTTTAAAAGTATAGCAGTAACAAACTACTACGTATGAAATATTAGGTGAGTAGACCTAAAGTATCGCAAACTATGTGTCTTGCTACCAATGTTATTGCAAAGTACTTCTAAATGTTATTGCTATATAACTCTAAATTAAAAACCAATATAACATATTAAGCGTATGTCTAGCATGCATTTATTTCTATAACAACTACCTCAATCAAACATGCCATCATGAATATTACTACTGTATGTTTTGTTACCCAACATAGGACAATGGACACGTACGTAATCATAATAAAGCAGTCTCAGTCCCACCAAATACATTTGAATTTTATGAATGCGATTGAAATCTCAACATAAACATAACTAGTTTGTCGAATGTATTACATCATTGTTAGTTATTGGTTCTTCAATTGATGTTTGTAGGGAATCTATTTGTAATATTGTGATATTGAATTGTCTAAATCAATACAGCTCGGCTATTATTGTGGGTCTGTCTACGTTATCGTTCTCTCAATCAACCTTCCATCATTTAGCATTATGTGAAAAAAAAAAATACATATATATGATGTTTACAAAAATTCATATATATGTATATACTAACCTAGTGTTACACCCCTAACTTGGGGCATGGCGTGGCCGTGCGTTGTCTTTGGCTAAGAACGCACGGGCCACGCATATGGGGCATTTGCTTGGTGGAATGCCCCGGCCTGTGTCGCATGCGGCGCGCGGGCAGAATCGAGCAGTGCGCGTGCGAGGCGCGCTGACTCAGCCTCGGTGGGCGAGGCATACAGTGCGCGAGTGGGTCGCGCATACATGGGCATTTGCTTGGTGGAATGCCCTGTCTGGCGAGGGTCCGGCCAGAGCTTTGCGAAGCACAAGGCCCGCATCGCATGCGGCGCGCGGGCAGGACCGAGCAGCGCGTGCGAGGCGCGCAGACTCAACCTCGGTGGACGAGGTATACGTGCGCGAGTGAGTCGCGCACATGGGGGCATCTGCTTGGTGGAATGTCCCGCCTGGCCATCGGCTTAAGGCAAACTGGCGCGCACATGGGGGCATTTGCGGAGGAATGTCCCGCCTAGCCATCGGCTTGAGGCGAACGGGCGCGCACATGAGGGCATCTGCTTGGTGGGGTGCCCGGGCATTTGCTTGGTGGAATGCCCTATCTGGCCAGGGCCTGGCCAGATCTTGCGAAGAGCACGGGCCGCGTCGCATGCGGCGCGCGGGCAAGACCGGGCAGCGCGCGCGGCAAGGCGCGGCAAGGCGCGCTGACTCAACCTCGGCGAGCGAGGTAAGCAGTGCGCGTGAGGGGCGCGCACGGCACTCGGCAACAGCGCGCGCGCAGAACGGGAACTGCGCGTGGCAATCAGGCACAAGTTGGTGTCCGCGCACGGAGCGCGACACTTGGGCAGGACGCGCACGACATTGGGCATGGCGTGCGCGAATCGGGGCGGAACATGTGCGACACTGATGTGCGTCGCGCGCGGCCCTCGGGCGGGACGCGCGCGGCATAGGCCATAGTGTGAGGACATTGGCGCTGGCTTGGTGCAGCGCCGGATCCATGCGGGCGATGTTCTTGGCCAAGTCCCAACATGGCTTGGCCGGCTTGGCGCGGCAAGCAGTTGTGGCGGTTTCAGAAGCGGTTTTTGGCCTGGTGAGAAGTTACCAGGGCAGTTAGGCCTGGGCTGGCAAGCAGTTCCAGGTGGCCTGGCAAGAAAACTCCCCTGAGCTGGCAAGCAAGAAAACTGCCTGCGCGGCTAGGCAGTTACAGTCCGCAAGGAAACCTCCCCGGAGCGGTTTCAGCCCATTTGTACTAATCCAACCGTTGGCTTGATTATGTCTATAAGTAGATTATGTTGCCTTGTATTTGGGGCATCCGGAAAGTGCTGTAGTGTGTTCTTTGTGAGTCCTTGTATCTTTTTGTGGTGAAAAGAAAAGGTTGGGCGTTGCCCGTAAATCTTGTTTGCTTTGTTCGTTTACACTAAAGTAAACACACAAAACACGCTAACACAAACATGCGAGTTCTGTGGGAAAGGATTCGAGTGAACGGATCAACGGAAGGGCTGACTAACTTGCGAGGAGTTAGGCCGCACGAACCTCGGAACACTTAGAAAAATTCTAAGTCACTTGGGAGGGGCGTGACATTTGGTATCAGAGCGCTGGGTTTGCTTTGGTCTCAGCCTGGATGTCGGAAAATCAATACACGACGCTGCGTAACCGGGTTTCAGAGTTGGAACGGAAACTCGCCATGGTGTACGATCTGATTTCGCCACCACCAGGCGAAACTGTGGAGGGGATATTCCACAGGTTGCTGGCTTTTGAAGAGGGTTCGCAAGCCTCAAGCACCCAAGTGGAAGGGATGCGTGAGAAACTGCGGATTCTAAGGCGGGCTGTTGCGAACATCCCAGGAGGGACGAACCAGACTAAGGCTAGGGAGCCTAGGTGTTTCTCAGGGATGAGGGACGCCAAGTTGCTGGAAAACTTCCTTTGGGACATGGAAACCTACTTTCGGGCTGGTCGGGTTCCAGACGCCGAAAAGGTGACGGTCGCAAGTTCGTATCTTGAGGGAGATGCGAAACTCTGGTGGCGGGCAAAACTCTCGGGCGATGCGGCGGCAAACCGAGAGGAGATCGGTACATGGGAGGCCTTGAAGGCGGAACTGAAGGGTCAGTTCCTCCCTGGCAACACGTCGTGGATTGCGAGGGAGTCCCTGCGTAAACTGAGGCACACAGGGACCATAAGGGCGTACGTGACGGAGTTTCACTCGCTCTTGTTGGACATACGGGAAATGTCCGAAGAAGACAAGCTGTTCAATTTCATGTCGGGATTACAGCCCTGGGCGCAGGCGGAGCTGCGTCGGCAAGGTGTCCAGGACGTGAATGCTGCGACGGGCGCGGCAGAACGCTTGGTCGACTTCCAAACGGTTACGGAGCCTGAGGCAAGGCGTGATCGTTGGAAGAAGAAAGACGTGTCCGAGGGGAAGGACAGGTCTGGTGACGTCACCAAAACCCGGGAAGTGTTGGTAACTAAATCGAAAGAGAGGGCTCTGACGATGGATAGGACCAACAAGGGATGCTTCATCTGTGATGGTGATCACCTGATGCGGGACTGCCCAAAGCGTACGAAGTTGGCTGCGATGGTTGCTGCGGAGCAATCTAGCGATGAGGAGGCGGAACCCTCAAGAGTCAGTTCGTTGCAATTGGAGGCGGCAGATCCGATCATGGGCCTTTGTCTTGGCGAGAAGGTCCGCCCCACGGCCTCGACGAGGGCGTCGAGCGCTTTGAGTGGGGGTGGTTTGTTACACCCCTAACTTGGGGCATGGCGTGGCCGTGCGTTGTCTTTGGCTAAGAACGCACGGGCCACGCATATGGGGCATTTGCTTGGTGGAATGCCCCGGCCTGTGTCGCATGCGGCGCGCGGGCAGAATCGAGCAGTGCGCGTGCGAGGCGCGCTGACTCAGCCTCGGTGGGCGAGGCATACAGTGCGCGAGTGGGTCGCGCATACATGGGCATTTGCTTGGTGGAATGCCCTGTCTGGCCAGGGTCCGGCCAGAGCTTTGCGAAGCACAAGGCCCGCATCGCATGCGGCGCGCGGGCAGGACCGAGCAGCGCGTGCGAGGCGCGCAGACTCAACCTCGGTGGACGAGGTATACGTGCGCGAGTGAGTCGCGCACATGGGGGCATCTGCTTGGTGGAATGTCCCGCCTGGCCATCGGCTTAAGGCAAACTGGCGCGCACATGGGGGCATTTGCGGAGGAATGTCCCGCCTAGCCATCGGCTTGAGGCGAACGGGCGCGCACATGAGGGCATCTGCTTGGTGGGGTGCCCGGGCATTTGCTTGGTGGAATGCCCTATCTGGCCAGGGCCTGGCCAGATCTTGCGAAGAGCACGGGCCGCGTCGCATGCGGCGCGCGGGCAAGACCGGGCAGCGCGCGCGGCAAGGCGCGGCAAGGCGCGCTGACTCAACCTCGGCGAGCGAGGTAAGCAGTGCGCGTGAGGGGCGCGCACGGCACTCGGCAACAGCGCGCGCGCAGAACGGGAACTGCGCGTGGCAATCAGGCACAAGTTGGTGTCCGCGCACGGAGCGCGACACTTGGGCAGGACGCGCACGACATTGGGGCATGGCGTGCGCGAATCGGGGCGGAACATGTGCGACACTGATGTGCGTCGCGCGCGGCCCTCGGGCGGGACGCGCGCGGCATAGGCCATAGTGTGAGGACATTGGCGCTGGCTTGGTGCAGCGCCGGATCCATGCGGGCGATGTTCTTGGCCAAGTCCCAACATGGCTCGGCCGGCTTGGCGCGGCAAGCAGTTGTGGCGGTTTCAGAAGCGATTTTTGGCCTGGTGAGAAGTTACCAGGGCAGTTAGGCCTGGGCTGGCAAGCAGTTCCAGGTGGCCTGGCAAGAAAACTCCCCTGAGCTGGCAAGCAAGAAAACTGCCTGCGCGGCTAGGCAGTTACAGTCCGCAAGGAAACCTCCCCGGAGCGGTTTCAGCCCATTTGTACTAATCCAACCGTTGGCTTGATTATGTCTATAAGTAGATTATGTTGCCTTGTATTTGGGGCATCCGAAAAGTGCTGTAGTGTGTTCTTTGTGAGTCCTTGTATCTTTTTGTGGTGAAAAGAAAAGGTTGGGCGTTGCCCGTAAATCTTGTTTGCTTTGTTCGTTTACACTAAAGTAAACGACACAAACACGCTAACACAAACACGCGAGTTCTGTGGGAAAGGATTCGAGTGAACGGATCAACGGAAGGGCTGACTAACTTGCGAGGAGTTAGGCCGCACGAACCTCGGAACACTTAGAAAAATTCTAAGTCACTTGGGAGGGGCGTGACACCTAGTATCCTTATCTATTTTATCACATTTGATTCATCTTTGGCACGAATGCGATATCTCTTATTTAGTATTTTTAGACCCCTCCAAAAACTACTAAATCTTATTTCGGCACGCAAGTAAAAGATGACTTTATTTGTTGCACTAAAAATGTCAAAACAAATATTATATATCGGTCAAAGTTACATCTTCAACGAGGAACCCTTGATCTATATAAAGGTACGGTCGATAAACGTGTACCTTAATTTGTATAAAATATTTGCAACATTGTTTCAACTTTTAATCATACGCAAAATAGATAAACCCTTCTATTGATTTGGCTTTACATGGTAAAAAATATTAACCAAACCAAATTAATGGCCCTTGTGGATATGCAAATCTCATCATCGTGAAAGAAGGCGAATTACTTTAGTCCAACTTTTTCATATAATAATGAGATGAAATGTAGTTTCTACTTCTCATCCTTATTACACTAAAAAGTAACAGAAAGTGATTAACAATATTCTATCTCGTTAGCTTTAAGGCTTTGCTTTAAAAAGGTTCCATTGATAAAGAAAGTTGGGATGATGGCATTTTAATTAGATTAAAGAAAGAAACGCACTTGCTTTAATTTTTTGATATGGGGGAATCACGAAGATTGTCTTTATCTTTTTTAGAATGCTTTCTCTTTTCATATTCTATTACCTTATTAGATTTTAAGAGTCTTTTCTTTTGTCCATTCAATCGAAGCTAGCTTTTCATTCCCTCCCTCGTATCATATACTTAGTATATCAAACTTAAGGACATCAATAATTCTAGTTATATATTCCCACCCAAATGGATATCGAGACGTTGTTTATTCTAATTATCAAATATTTTTTAATGAGAGGCTGATACATTCTTCTCCAAGATAACCTTTTTTGTTCTCTGATTGATGTTTGATTGTTAATCAAGGCAATATTCTTTGCACTTTGTTCTACTGGTAAAAAAAATATAGGGTAACAATAACATCTTATGTGAGTTTTGACTTAGTAACATACTATTTAGGGTTCAAACTTTAGTTCTATTTCTTAGTTTAATCTGTCTCTCGATTTGATTTATCAGTCTAAAGCAAGATTGGCCAGCTCAACATTATCATTAGTACTGATTCCCTTCACTCCCATCCCATCATTTTATTTTAATTTTTTGTTGGCGCAAAATGCTAATCAATCAAAGCTTTTATTCCATTGAGAAACTCGAGGCGCTTTACATAAACAAATTGGTGATTTATTAAACGAAATTTTATACGCCGTCCCGCTAATTTTATCACACTTTTCAATTTCAGACGTCCCAATAATTTTATCACATTTCCTTATTTAGTAAAAAAACTATCACAAACAATCAATATAATAATATTAATTCTTAAAAGACGTGTCAAAATATACACTTTTTACCTTTTTATTGTACTATATTATTATAATAATGCCACCTTAATTTGCGTGCCCAGCAACTTATGTGATAAAGTTGCTGGGACGGATGGAGTACTAATCACCAACTACATTATAATTTTAGTATTCCTTTTTAAAATATTCAGATGCTAAAAGAATATTTTAGACTTGAAGTCCCCAAAGCAAACATATGTATGCTTTTATTCAATAACACTAAGGCGGTAGTACAAACCGTCAAATGGTCTGTCAATTAACTTTTATTAAAAAGTTGAAAAAATAAAATAAAATAACACACTATCCTTAATTAATTATTATTTTACCCCTCTATTTTTTGTTAATATTAATATGAGATATTTATTTGTTATAATAACACACTTTGAGTATGCTAAATATACATACTAGTGAATATTATTGGCCTTCGCGGGGTGAATACTCTCTACAAAGCTAAGAAATGCACTATTTGGTGCCCGAGATAGATACTCTTTTATTCTTTTTGATTTGCATGAAAAAATTACTCAAAACAAAAATGTGAAAATATAGTAATCGGATATAACAATGTCAGTGTACAAATTATCAGAAGAAAATCATTTGTCCTGAGGATAGGTCAAGTCAAAAAGTAAGGTCAAGGAGTTAAATCACACAGAAAGTAAGGGTCGTTATAGCCAACAATTGGAATCAAATATCACTCCTACTGAATTGCGTCGAAATGTGGGAACCTTGTGATAGATAGGTAGGTCGAAATATTTCATCTTGTAGGTGTTCGATTCCACTAATTATCTGATTATTGTTGTTGTTGGATATGGGTGGGAGCTAGGACATCCTTGCACTTGAGAAACCAAATAAATAGATAATCCCAACAACATCATCAATGTAGCAAGTCAATAAGCGAAACCCAAATAATAGAGATATTCCCACAACCATCGATGTAATAATAATATAAGAAGATTTCATGCCGATAAGTAACCAAGCAAAGGAAAACAAGTACTAAATACTAATCCATACATTAGTAGTCTTCTTCCAACAAACTAAAACGTCGTCACACATAAACCAAATAGCTACTCAGTCATCATACATACCATGATATTCCATCACTTGGTCAGTTTAAGGTCCGAAGTTAGTCGAATCAGACAACAAACACTTCTTCAAAAGTCTTACTTGAGCCAAAACACACACACACTAAACACACGCAGTTAGCTCTATTTCTCTCAAGAGACCTTAGCACACTCGATCACATGTTCTTTGAATTTCTGAAGATCAGTTAAGACCTCGTCCTTTGGACGGTACAGCAGATCAGTCATTCGCCACATCTGCGAAATAATAGGACAAAACGAATATCGAATAATTTTTTGCAGTGAAAACGATAATTCCGTTCAGCCAAAAAAAAAAAGATAGAATGAATGTGTTTTAATTACCTGAAGAGTGCCACCACCGCCATAAGACTCTCCATCGTCAGAGACACTGACAATCGTCCAAGGATCATAAACATTCCAGTGGAAATCGACCACTTTGTCCCTAAAACAAAGTTGGTAATCAAATTTTCGTGTGTTACAAGTTGTGAGATATTATGAACCCAAACCAATAAGCTGCCTTTTCAAATGATAATATACAAAGGAGATGGAAAAACTCTAATTAGTTGATTTCTAAGGCCTTCTCAAGAAGCCATGGTATATATACCTGTCATTGAGGGATTTTAGGCAATCCAATTAACAACTTGACCCGATATATTTCTACATCGTTAGTATTCATAGCTAGACAGTAATTAGAGATTTACTCCTATGCAAAATAAGATATTTGTAAAATGAAAGAAAATATCATCCAATTGCAGCTTAGAATTCAGATTCCTCATCATCTTTCATTTATTCATAGTTTTTATTTCTTACATGCATGTACTTATATTAGAACTTCCAGGATAAACTGTCAGATATTAAAGTCAGAATCAAATAACAGTGATGAAGCTCCAAAAGTAAAACCTGTGCCCAGCATGTTGAAAGAACAAGCCTGCTGGAGCATCCAGAGATTGGTCCCCAACCTGCAATAACATTTATGTATATCCATCAAATAATTAACAAATACATGTATACACATATATCACCGTAGAGTTGGGTAGGCAGCGTTTTTATAATATAGGAGCTTCATAAATATTGTCAAACTAAATCTTCCAAATGTGTACTTGCAAATAAAAGTTAAGAGTACTTTTTGAAGAGATCCCACCTTCTCATAGTCCCATATGTTCAGCAAACCATCTTCAGCCGAGCTCCCAAAAACCGATCGCTTGTCAGGGCACCACTGTAATTGCAAATTTTGTAGTTGACAAAAATATAAATATGCTAAGACAAACATTATAAGCGATGTGAGTTTTATTATAAAAATAGTAAAAAATATGATCGAAACAGTAGTATGCATTATGAATAATACATGGCAAAATTTGGTACCTGCACGCAAAGCACTGCATCATTATGGCCTTCAAACCTATGGACAGGAGATCCAACACCATCAGATGTTAAACTTCGACGATCAAACATGCAGACTGTATGATCAGCAGACCTAAAACAGTACAAACACCAATACTGTGAGATGAAAACAAAAACAAATAATCATAATAGGAAAAGAATTGACATGAGAAGCATCATAGCATTTTATACCCAGTTAAAATATAGTTCTCATCATGGGAGTTCCAATCCACACAGTGAAGATCGGCATCGTGAGCCTTTTCCACCTGACAAAAGCAAGCAAAAATCACCAGTCAGAGAAAAAGCAAGCATAACGACATAAGAATGGATATATCATGCCTTAAAGAATTCATTCATGCCCCGTTTGGATTCCGGATTTGATTTAAGAATCCGGATTTCGCCCAAATCTATCGTTTGGCTATCGCTCTGATTTGGATTTCGATTTCGTCCAAATCCGAGGGGAAATCCAAACTCTTCCAATTCGTCTGATTTGAAATTCCGTATCAAATGGTCCGTTTTCGAAATTCAAAGCTGAGCACGTAACGCGTTTTTCGTAACTGATAATAATAAAATAATAATAGTATAACAATAATACTATAATAATAATAATGAAAAAAATATAATAATAATAATAACAACAACAACAACAATAATAATAATATAATAATAATAATAATTAGGAAGTGCACGATGAGTCGAGCCGATTCGCAAGCTCAATGAACCGACTCGAGCTCGACGAGCTCTTGTCGAGGTCGAGCTCGGCACGGGTTCGCAAACGAGCCGGCTCGAACTCGAGCTCACTCGTGGGCGCTCGAAAGCTCGCAAACCGGCTCACGGGCTTGTTTTTTTATATTATTCATTATTTTTATTTTATTTTATTTTGTACTTTTATGAATTTTTTTAGAAAAGTTAGAAATTGAGTTCGACGAGCTTCGCTAGCTCGAGCCGAGCGTTGTTTGAAATCCGAATTTCGAAATCCTAACATTTGCCAAACAGTGAATTTGGATTTGAAATTACGATTTTGAAATTCATAATTTAAAATCAAGCGATTTCGTTTAAATACGCGAATCCAAATGCACTCTCATGTAATTTCTCATCCAGTTTCCTGTAGCTTTATGAATCTTACGTACAAAAAGCAAGCATAAAGACATAAGAACGGATATCTGACCTTCACAACTGGATTAGTTCCAGTCCTCTCATCCCATAAAATCAAGCAGGAATCGTCTCCGACGCTACAAAATTGCTTTGAACTGCAGAATGCAATCAATCTTTTACTTGTATGGACACACTAATGAGAAACAACTAACAATGACACAACACTTGAAAGAAACAAAGTTGCGCATGAGCAAAGGAGTGCACATCAAGGTGCAAACAAAATGGGGTTGCTCCACCTTGTGTCTCACACCTTACCACACTGTCATTAACTCTGCCTCAAACAGTAACTTGATATTAAATGCTAACAATGGTTAACATACTATTCAACAAACCTACAACAATTACTCCAACTGGCAAGAGGAATCACCTTGATGGGCAAAACTGAACATCCTCAACAGTATCGCTGTGCCCTTCAAAGATTCCTCGAGGGCCAAGCGACGAAACTTCAGCAGTATTGATAATTGAGGGACCAGATTCAACGGATTGGATACCATCAACTGCAAGAGTTGACACATGATCCTGAATGCTCCAAAGAACCACCAATTTATCCTTTCCTGAAAGGAATATTGTTTGAGTTCGAATGGAGAACTTCACAATTTAGGGGTCATGGACATTTGTAAAGAAGGGCGAGGATTAGGTGGCACGAGATGCAACAGTACATAAGTCCTAATTCTTAAAAAACCAAACCTCCAGAAAGGACAAACGGTTCAGCTGGGCAAGTAGCAAGAGCAAATTCTGCATTATCCTTGTGGCCGGACAAAACCTGGGGAAAAAAGAATATACTCTTGGTAAGCATTCATAAAACTGAGCAAAAATTGAATTTCTGGTAACAAGACTGGACAAAATGTTAAGCATAACACGAAATGCACACCAAATCTGGCTGAGAATCCGTTGCTCCAAGCATAGCATGCCGGTTAGGCTGGGCTTCAACATCCCATATGAGAACCTAATACAAATACCAAAGTGGAGTTAATCTAATCATCCCCAACCAAACAGATATTAACCATTCATATTACTAAATAGAATAACAGATGAAACAATCAACTTACTTCAGGACAATCAGTATGCGTAGCAATTATATTTTTATTTTGAGGTAACTCCCTGATCCTGTTGACCTGATTGACGAGGAAAATAAGCAAAAGTTGGAGAGCGAGCAATAACCGGTGCTTAATATATGTCACATAAGATCATAAAAATAAGCAATGCTTTGACTAAACATACCTCTCCAGGATGTAAGATCGTCTTATACTTCTTCACGTATGGAGAGCGAGCATCTTCATTGAACTGATTAGAAAGTTGTGGATGCAATCAGACCATAATATACATGAAAAAATGGGCATGTCAAAATTACTTAACTTTAAGTAATAGATGAACAAAATTACATTAGCTATGTGATTTTCGGAAGCAACCCGCGGCTTCACAATCTCACAATTTGCTATGATTAAAGTGTTGGGCTGCGTATGGTCAGTCTGCATATCAATGTAGCAGCAATGATTAGCTAACTGTCATCATAATTTAAGGTTATTTGCATCACAGCAGAAGCCGGCTAAACAACAATCATCTCAATGAAGCACTAAATGAAATTTTTCCTCGTAAACCTAAAAGCATTTACAACATCAAAGAGACAAGGTAATAGAACAATGGACTAGGGAAGAAACTTTACCTGCTCTGATAGGTACAGGCGTTGTTTGTTTTTGAAAGTTCCTCTCTCAAGAACCGGGCCCCAACTGAGGTGAAAAAAAAATCAAAACAAAGCAAGACCCAAAACACAAAACAATATTAGTACAATAACTAGGCCAATCCGACATTAATGACATGTGTATCACCCCATCCATTGTCCAGAATAACTGGCAATAAGAAATAAAGCTAAAACAAATGTTACTACATCATATAATCCCACTCAGGTACCCAGATACGCCTACAAAGCACAGAAACATATTTTTTTCTCAGGCGACCAGAAAAAAAAAAGCACAAGTGCTCAGTGGAAAGGCAGCTCAAAAGTTATTAAGCTAGTGTAAGAGCCTACTACACAAGCAGACAAAAACAGAGTAGTCACAATGAAACACACAAGCCAACCAAAAATACAGCATAACCTCCAACCAGAAACTAATGGAACATCTAGCACATTAGCTGAAAATGTAAATCTAAATATTGCTCCTCCACTTCCAATGAATTAAACTAACAACGAAAATCACATGGAATTTACACAAACTCCTTCAGATCGAACTCTTTTACCCCGAAACCCTTGGTCCACCATACACCAAGGAACCAAAAAAATGTAATCGCAACCTAAACCCTAGCCAGACTATAAGCTTTTCAATTATAAAACAAGCGAATCAGTTAATGAAGATACAGAAACTCCTTCCCGACAAAAAAAAAAAACACATCGATACCTCCCAAACCCTAGTTTTACCGTATATACACCAATTTCCCCAAATACAAAACGTATACACAAACTACATTGCAACACAGGAGAAAAAACTACCGAACCAACAAAAAATCGCAAGAAAAAGCGGCAAACAACACGAAAAATTCAGAGTACCGGCAAGAGAGGGACGGCCAAACGAGGTTATGAGACGCAAGCCAGTCGTACAGAACCGGCACGAGCTGCTTCCAGTGCGCGTAGCTCTCGTCGGCTGCAGCCGACGTGCTCCTCCGACCTTTAGAAGATCCGCCGGTTCGGACAAGGTCCTTCTCCTTGTCGGCTTTCGATTTCGAGGTCGAGCCCTTCGGCCGACCGCGCTTCCTCGGCTCGGTCGCTGGTGGTGGAGTATTCATGGGTGTATCCTCCATTTGTCGATTTCTTTTTTCGTTTGTGTTTCTTTGCTTATGAAATTGAGAGGGTTTTGGTGGACTGAAACAGAGCTGCGTATACAATACAATGGTTTACAAATTTCTTTTTGGAAAAAAATATGATGATATCGGGTATCTACACATAAATACCTATTTGAATAAAAACTTACAGATCAGTACTTATGTTAGAAATTTTTACAGATAGGTACCCGATTTAATTTGTACCAGTCTCTTCAGTCATGCCGTACGTTCCTGTGTGTGTATTGCGTACCATAACAAGTTGATATAGGGTACCTAAATGTGTTTGTACGGCGAACCTAATGTGTAAATAGGCGGTACCTAAATGTGCTAATATGGCGTACCATTTTCTAAGTATTACGTACCACAATATGTTGATATAAGGTACCCAAATGTGTTGTATGGCGTACCTGCAGCGGATCGAGTACCTATCTGCAAAAAATTTATTCTATTACGTACCTACATATAAAAAAATGCTGACAGAGTACTAAATTACAAGTTTTTTTACAGAAGGGGTATTTATGTGTAATGACCCCACTAAAGATATCGAAGTTCTAGACGTTCTCGTGGAAAACGTTTCTTGAAAATATCAAATATATCGAAGTTTTTGGAGATCTCGCGAGAAATAAACAAAATATCGAGGTAGACGTTTTGATGAAGAGTGTCAAGACGTTCTTACAAAAAAATGTCAAGAAAAATATCAAAGATATCGAAGTTTCTAGACGTTCTGAAGAAAAAAAATGGAGTTAAGACATTTTAATGAAGAATAACAGAGTTCTTTTACTTTATCCTGAAGATATAAAATATCGATTTATGCGTTTTCATGAAAATTTGAAAATATCAAATTAAGCGTTTTCATGAAAGATATCAAAGTTTCTAGACTTTCTCATATGAAAAATATCGAGTTAAACTTTCTCATAAAAACTATCGGAGATATCAAGTTAAGAATATGTTTGGTTTATGGAATTTGGTGAGGGACGAAAATAAATGGAAAGTTGATTAGAGTAATTGACGTGGAAAAGGAAACTTAAGTTACATTTAAAGAAAAAACAATGGAAAATCACTTCATTCACCAAACTGGATTGCTATTCACCGCCCCCTTTTTCCTAGTCACCGCCCCCTAAAGGGCTGAAAAAAGAAGTTTTGCCCTTTTGAATTTAAATTTCTATTTAAAGTCCTTTTCCATACAACACTTTTGATATCGCAATCACACATCCAAATCAGAGTCAAACATAACAAAAAAAATCAAATCGCAATGAATCGTCTATTTGGGAACGGGAAAGGTCAAAAGAAAGGGTCTATTGGCAGGATGGTAAGCAAATTCTCGTAAATTTCGTTCGTATGGACGTGAATTCTCGAGCATCGATCGGATTCGATCGAAAAATTCGGCCCGGTCGAAGTATAATTTTGGTCCACACAAGGGGTGACCGAACAAAAATTTCGGCCACTCCTTGTGACGGCCGAAAAAACATTTCGGTCACCCTCTGAGGTGGCCGAAATTCTTGCTCGGCCGTGGCTGTCAGAGCCAAAATTTTCATTCGGCTGGGACGGTTGCGGCCGAGATCAGATTTCGGCTCCTTTGGAGGTGGCCGAAATCTCTTTTCGGTCGCCTCTTATAGGCGCCGAAAATCCATTTCGGCTCTGATTTTTTTTCAGACTTGGAGAGGGTCCCGGAGGATTCCATGGGCGACGGGATAAATTACAGTGAGCATTTCCGCGAAGGAGGATGATTTCCGACCGACGTGGAAGCCATTAACTGGGCGAAAGGCGTCGCTATTGCTCTTGGTTTCGAGGTGATTATTTCGTCGCATAAGAAATGCGGCACGAAAAAATTGATTAGATGTTCTCGCGGAGAACGTTATAGAGGCAAGGAGGATAAATTGGAGAGGTTGTCGAAGTCTAACAAGTGCAGGTGTCCGTTTGTAGTCATAGCCCAGCAGGATCCAGTTACTAGAGAATGGTACATTCGTACGGGTGCACCTGATAATTCCATACACAATCACCCTCTGATACAGTATCCCGTGGGACATCGCCAGACGAGTGGGTTAAGCAGCCAAGCAAAGAAGGTCGTAGAGGAAATGACTGCTGCGCAAGCGAAACCAGCACATATCCTCTCAGGGATGAGAGCTCGACACGCAGAAGATAACGCGACGATCCGACATATATATAATTACAGAGATCGTTTGAAGAAGCAATATTCTGAGGGTCGAGACGTGGTGAGCCAGTTGATGCACCAGGCGACAGAGTCCAGATATTTTGGTGAAGCGCTAAGAGACGAGGAGACTAATGTGCTGACACATGTCTTTCTTGTACACCCGGAGTCACTCGCACTGCTGAGGACGTATCCTTATTTTATTGGGATTGACTCGACGTACAAGACCAATAGATATAAGATGCCTCTAGTTGAGATTATAGGGATGACTCCCTGTAATCACAACTTTCTGTGTGGGTTTGCCGTCATGGAGGACGAGACGGAGAGAAGTTACGGGTGGATGTTGCAGTCTATCAGGAATATTCTAGGACCAGGTGTCCACCCGTCGGCGATTGTGACTGATCGTGAGTTGGGCCTTGTTCGACCGGTACATATGGTATTTTCCATTCTTACCATCTGCTGTGCGTGTGGCATATTTATAAAGATGTGGAGAACAAAGTTTATTGGTTGGGGGGAAGAGCAAAAAGACCGCAGCTCACTTCACGCACAAGTCCTGAAAAGCAGTTGTGGAAGCTCCGACGGTCGACGAATACGAGAAGGCAGTGAATGACATGCGTCTGCGTTGGCTAGCCGACTCAGAAATCGTTAGTTATGTTGAGCAGACATGGTTGGTGCATAAGCAGAAGTTCGCCAGAGCTTGGACGAACCATGTGCTTCATTTCGGGAACACCACTACATGTCGTGTGGAGAGTGCTCAAGCGAGCTGAAAGGATGGCTGAATTCGGCCACTGGGTCTCTTGACACCGTATGGGTGAAGGTGCACGAGCAGATTCAGAATCAATTGAATCGCATCAGAAAGGTAAATTAAATTATTATTACGTGTAAGATATCCTTATCTAATAATTTTTTAATGTTGACATGCAGGCACTTGAGGATTTCCATTCCTAACATTATTCCGATGTCAGGATTTCCATTCCTAACATTATTATACAGAGTTTCACACCATGCAATATTAATTATGGGAAGTGAGCTGCGGCGGGCCAAAGAGTTGTCGAATGAGGTTTACTCCAGGTGCGGATGTGTAGTACGACGTACGCACCAACTACCATGTGCTTGCGAGCTTCAGCAATGCGTGGACAACAACTACCCAGTTTCGGTAGAATGCTTGCACGACTTCTGGAGGACACTCACAATCGCGAGGGAGTAGTTCCCGATATTTCTGATCAAGATCGCATATACGACCTCGTGCGTGAGGCAGAAGGTCGCGATCCCGCCGTTATGCGTGGCTTCCATCGAGTAGTTCACGAACATCTCTATCCCGAGGCCCAAGAGTGGAATGAGCCTGTTGTTAAGACATCTGTAAAAGGTCGGCCAAAGAAAAGAGACTCGACGAAACGTGATCGAAGTGCTTGGGAGTACGCAATCCCAAGGAGGGACGCAGCGGAGGGCGCAGCAGTACCAGTCGTAGCAGCCAGGGTCGTAGCAGTCATGGCCATACGTCATCTTCGTCTGCGGGTCTGCTGGCATGACCGCCTTATGTGGCAGACTCATCGGCGGCGTATAAGCTGCACGTACCCCAGCTGGCGCAACACCCTCGAGGGTGCGTAGGGCTCCACAATGTCGCGATATCTAACCCAGCCCACGAAAAGAGTCCTCAGGTGCTGCGCCGCTGGATCGGGACCGTACGGCAACCAAGCAACCTGATAACAGTTCGCAATTTTTATATAATTGTCGTGAATATAGAATATAAATTGTTAATATACCTCGCTCGCAGTCATCATGTCTAGCTGACGGCGGATCTCAATCAAACGGTGGCTCGTCCGCTCGTACTGAGATACGGACCACATGCGTGATCGTGCCTGGCCAGGCTCCACATGATGGGGTAGACGGTGTGGGCGGAAGTATGGGAAGTACACGTAGATCCATGCCTGTAGTAACGACAGGCACCCAGCTAAACCCCTTGCATCCGCTCGGCTTGCGAGGCCAAGCTGGCGATAGAGGTAAGCAAGAGCGGCCGAACCCCACGAGTAATGACTGGCAGATGGCAGCGAGCGGTAGAACTCGTGCATGATGTCGGGCTTCACCCGGTTCCCGCTCTTATCGACGAACAGCGACCCCAATAGAATCACAACCAAGCGATGGCCTGGAACCCCGCCGACCGACCCTCCCGCATCCTCTGCATCACGTCTTTCGACGCAACCCCACCGCCTCTCCAAAAACCCCTCAGCACGTCTGCGGAGACGCCCATAATCTCCCTCGCTGCGATCTCTGGTCGTCGGCGTCTGGTGTGCCCGATACCGTCGTCCCGTCGATCGGGATACGCAGGATCTGCTCGACGTCGTGGAGCATGATCGTCATCTCCCCCCACGGCATGTGGAAGGTGTTCGTGTCGGGGTGCCAGCGCTCCACAAAAGCGCACAGAAGAGGCTGGTCCAAGTGACCCACCATGGCATCTGTGAGGTGCCTAAGCCCCGTGCCATCGATCTCGCTCTGCGTCTCCGGCGGGAATTGGCAGTACCACTGCTTAAGCGACCGAAGCAACGCCCGCTGCTCGCACTTCAGCAGGGGCCTCTCCTCCTCACCCATCCAGATGCGGGGCGCGATGTGCCCCAAGTAACTAGGGATCACCTCGCCATCTTCTGGACCACCTGGCTGTGGCCCCTGCCCCCTCCAGGAATCGTCATCTACGACCCTGGAGCGCTTGCTCCCTATTTTATTTTTTACGAATACCCCAAAAATAAATTTAATTTTTTGTACGTATATTAAGACACGACATCGCAAGTCAGTTTATAATGGAGAAGGGAATTACCTGAGGAGACTGGTATCCCATCGTCGTCGAATGACTCAAACGATGCCGCATCGTAGGGCACCTCCTCATCCGCATGCGCCTCCTCATCCGCATGCGGATCGTAATCCGCATATACAGAATGAGAATCAGCCGCTCGCTGTCGCCTCTCCTCCTCCGTTCCCTACGAACGGATGCATCAACGCCGCGCGCCCTCGTATGACGCTCTCCAGATCCCTCCAACGGAGGGGATCTGCTGCTCCCTCCGAGTAGGGACTTTCCACCCTTGGCCTGCAATTAGATATTTATTAAAATCGAATTTCGGTCGCCGAGGATCCGACCGAAATCGGATTTCGGTCGTGACAGATCCGACCGAAACACGATTTCGGTCGGATCCCCGGCG
The DNA here is from genome assembly GCA_027422505.1 of Craterostigma plantagineum. Lineage (NCBI taxonomy): Eukaryota > Viridiplantae > Streptophyta > Magnoliopsida > Lamiales > Linderniaceae > Craterostigma > Craterostigma plantagineum. Next base: position 8,357,627 of record JAPQWV010000015.1, read on the forward strand.
ACCGGCAACCGATTTCGGTCTGCCAAGTCACGACCGAAATCGGATTTCGGTCGGTCCTGTCGCGACCGAAATCACGTTTTGGTCGTGACTTGGCCGGCCGAAATTTTGCTTCAGCCGTGCCGTTTTCGCCCTATTTTGCGTCCGATCGACCGTTTTTTCAGCCTATTTTGACCCGTTTTCGACAATATATCTACGTACGAATTAATTTTACGACAATTTTCTTACCAATCGTGACAGCACTCCCTTTCCCTTTCCTTGTCGTCGATCCATTGCGATTTGCAAAATTCTCTGTTTTTTTGTCTGATTTGGATGTGTGATTTGAAAAGTGTTGTGTGGTAAAGGATTTTAAATACAAATTCTTACTTTTTATTATATTTTACCTTTTTAAATTAATTTAAATAACGTAGGGCAAAAACGTCTTTTTTCAGCCCTTTAAGGGGCGGTAACAAGTAAAAAGAGAGCGGTAAATAGTAACTCCCTTCACCAAATGGTTTTAAAAATGAAGGAAAAGCTCGTAAAATCATTTTCTCTTTCTTTTTCTCACTGAATTCCTCGATCAAACACAGACCAAACATTTTCATTAAAGAAATGAAATTTCTAATTAATGCCAAATCAAACATCTTCAAACCCCAAAATAAAAGAAGAAAAATCAATTAAATATAATTGTGAAACTAGATTATGTCTTTCAAGAAAATATGTGTACTACACCTAATTGTCGAAGCTATTGAATGTATTTGCAAAATGACATTCAAATTTGATTATCCGAAAATTCATGAAAAGTATGTGAATTATGCCAGGTTTCTTTTCCATTCTTTCGATTAGGAAAAGACGAGTTTTGAAGCTAAAAACTTAGTATTCTTACGATCCTTGTTTTTTTCTTTTTGTTCTTTCCATTTCGATTAATGGAGCTCTAGCCTCGAACTTCATCTTAAAAAATAGTAGAAAGTAGAGCTAAAAGCCATTCTTGAGCTTTCCATCACTAGTGAGTGGGCTCGGCTCGAGCCCTTCAACCGATTCAGCTCGGCTCATCGAGCTCGTGAGCCGACTAGACTGATCTCTCACCCCTAATTATCAAAACTAATATTTGTAAATATTTGACAAGAAAACTGCTCATCACTTATGAAGTGCTACTGAAAATGAAGCATATAACCACAGCATTGAAAGTTGTAAGAACATATTCTTTTTAGGCCGAGACAAGAGAAATCTGAGAGAATAGTCATCACCCGTTTCTTTTCCTCAGAAAGACTTACGAAAAAACAAACTCAGAAGTGCAAAACGTCCAACATTCATTAGTCCGAAACCAAATGCCATCGCCATCTCAAGTTTCAGACATAGACGCCCGACGTGAGCAGCAAGAACAACGAACCAAAGCCCTATGAAAAGTAAATCGTCAACTTTTTTTTTAAAAAAAAATTGTGTTTAGGAGTTGTATCTTGTTAACGTACCAGAAACACAGACGCAATTGCACCAGTAATGAGTTCCTTCGCAAGGCTGCGGTTTTTCCTCGACGAGGTTGCTTCATAGCTGCACCAAAATGTCAGATTCGTACCTCATGATAGACAGGACAGACTAATGTTATGCTAAGTTCTTTCAGGTAATTCAGAGAAACATATGTTCCTGAAGGGAAAAATGGAGACTAAATCGTGAAATTCCATATGGGAACAAGAACAAATATGATGAACTCAAAGTTAAATCGAAGAATTAACTAGAAATGGTCGAAAACGCAACTCAAAGAGCTAAAATCATTAGTTTTCAGTCTGTTCAGTAGAACAAAAGAAAACAATGTCCGGCGAGCTAAATGTGTTACAGGTCAGTACGATAATACTGAGCATCAAGTGACTAAATACTCATAGCATTACCCTTTCTATCACAGCTCACAGATCAAACAGAAGATTCACATAGCAAACAACCGCAGCCTCAATTCCAAACTTTGAGGATAAACTACAGGCGCCCAAAACACACAGCACAAAATCAGGAACTCGCAATAACGAGAATTATCGAAGAATAGTGACTAGATCCAAAAAATGCGATCGATTGATTTGTATGAAATTGATAAACTAACATGAAGAAAGAAGCGGCGACGACGAGACCGATCGCGAGCATCAACAAGGCGAGCATAGGGTACCACGCATCTGGTACGGGACTCGAAACAGCTTTCACAGTTTGGGCCTAAAAATCAATTTTCCCCAATAAAAGAAAAAGGAAAGGAAAAAAGAATCACCACATGGAGGACGAAGCACAAGTATTCAACGATGATTAAGAATTCACAAATCTAAAAAATTTCAGTTCGAGAGGTTGAATCTCACCATTTTAACGTTGCTAGGCTTCTCCGAAGTCTTCGCTTTTCCCAAACCCTTCGTTTTTTTCTACTCGAGCTAAACCAGAGTAGAGACTAGAGTGTCGGGTGTTCCAATCAATTTTAAAGTCCCGTCGAGGTGACAACTTTGTTAGGACGAAACGGTAGCCATAGTAAAGTTTAGAGAGAATTACGTAAATAGTGTTATTTTGATAATCAAATTACAAAATTAGTTAGAGTTTTTAAGACTATTACATAACTAATGAACTTTTCTCATTATTTTCATTTCCACTCCAAAAATATATAAAATTACAATTTTTCACTATTATTATCTTAAACCAACATAGAACTTGTTAATAATTATATTTTTACCCAATACCATTTTAATATAAATATATTAATTAAGAAATAAATAAAAAGAAAAGTAACCAACATGTAATCTAACCTACATTCCCAAATAAACCAATAATTTATTCTTAAAAATATGCTTTTACGTACTATTGTATTCATCAATTAATTAAATCAACAAAAAATAAAAATCAAACAATCTCATAGTTACTTGGAGGACCAGTGTTCTTGCTCACGGTAAATCATATCGTCCCTTTCGAGTTAATCATGCTAGTCAAACATATCATTCATTTACGTGGTAAGTAATTAGTATACAAGATGTCACGTCGCATGCAATGCAAGTATATTATTATTATTATGATAGTATTATTATTATGATATTATTATTATTATTTTATTATTATTATTGTTGTTTTTGTTGTTGTCGTTGTTAATGTTGTTGTCGTTGTTGTTGGATTGCTCTATTTTCTTTAGGTTTGCAAGTATTTAAAAGTTGATCCATGTTAATGTGTTTCAAATGACTTAGAATTGAAATGATGGAGACAACACATTCTTACCAGTTTGAGTTTTCACTAGAGGGGTCTTGACGAAAGCCTGTTTTTCATTTTGTATGCTATCCTTATTTACGTCAATGATAAAAACTGGACGTAATCGAATAGGATGATATTCAGATGATAGATCGAAAGTATTACAAGAAACGTTCAAGGGTAATTTAATAGTTGTGAAATTTTTCAGTAATTAATTTGTTAGACAACGATTATTTGAATTTTTTTGATTTGAGGATTATTATTTTGTTTATTGTTATTTATTTAGCCGTTAATATTACTTTTCATATATTAAAGTCAAAGTAGTAGTATAATAATAATAATAACAATAATAATAATAATAATATATTTTAATGGAAAGTTGTTTCTTTTATTCACGTTAGAGTTTATTCTATATAGGTTATTTTTTTGTAATAAAAAATGAATTGTGGTGAAATATATATAGTAATTTATTCTATATAGGTTATTTTGTTATTGCGTTAAATAATATTTCTTAACATATATGTTGACTGATTCCGATGGTAAATGGCGAGAATGTGAAAAAAATAATGAGTAAAAAATATTTTGGGATTAAAATTTAATTAAGAGGAATTGCTTTACCTATTTGACGACGTAATAATAGAGATCATTGTAATTTAAAATAACTTTGTGGTGAAAACTAAAAATAATATTAGTTGTACATTGAAAAAGTTTATTAGTTTTGTAATAAGGTGATAAAGTTATCTACTTTTGTAATAGCACTATCCAAAATAACACTATTTGCGTTATTATCTCGTAAAAATTCCTTGGCCCATTTGGATTCCGGATTTTGATTTGGAATCCGGATTTCCGCTGTCACACCCCACTTTTCCTATAACTAGTTTGGCGAATTTTTCGCAACGTAAGCTGCGGAAGACCCGATCTACAAAAATCCGTTTATTTAATAATTCAATATTATACAAACACACGCATTAAAATATCTTACACACACATTTATTTCGTACACGTGTTATCTTACAACGACTTAAATCTCACACATTAAAATATTTTAATACTTCTTAAAATCTCTCCACAAGTCGTCATCCATGTACAGCCTCGCCCTCAAAAGACTGTGGAGTACCGCCGTCAGCCTGCCTTAGTCGTGACGTTTCTCAACGTCAGACTCAAACGTACCTACAACACATAAAACATGGGATGAGCTATAAAGCTCAGTAAGTGGAAATATGCATGACATGCACGTGCCAAACTAGCAAAGGCATCCGCGCCAATGCTTTCTAATACTCGTTCTCTCATCTCATTCTTATCTCTTTCTATTTCTCTCAGGGCCCTTAGCTACTTACTACGCACACCATCATATCATGAGCTCAAATCCTATACGGATAAAATACGATAGTGGCCCACTCTGATTAAGATAAAACTAGAAGTAGCTACTTCCCAGCACCTAAATAATATAGGTACATACATTCGACGGTTTATATCCCGTCATGGTGCCTTTGTAGAAGTAGCTATGACTCGTTCGCGAGTCTACATCTAATACCAATCCTAACCAATCATACTTCGCTAATAAGCGAATAACACAATGCACGCTCCTCTCTCAAAATACTCAACTTATTAAGTGCGTGCACATGCAATATGCTCCATGTATAATGCAACAAATACTTACCAAACCATCATATATAACAAATCATTCAAGTCACATATTCTCATCGAAGCACATAGTCACGTAAAATACGCACATAAATTAATTTATGTGTTGTAGGTGAAGTTCCCACTTACCTGTCATCCGAGCTAAGTACACTTACTGCCTTGTATAATCTTTATTTTTCGTCCCTTAAATAGAAATATCATAATATCAGTGTCATATCTAAATTAAATGACTAAACCGAAATAAATTATTTCAACTATACTAATTTAATAGAACCCTAAGTCGCTCGCTCGATTTCATATCTAAGGTAAGTCAACACTTGATTGAAATCTTCACTAGCGCTGAACGTTAACTATAACTTTCAATCACCCGTTTGTACCATGCATGGAAATAAGTTTCGCTCGATTGATCCTTATTCAACCTAAATTCGATCGAAAGTTAGAATCGCCGAGTTTTTCTATCCTTTCAATCGATCGATTCTTAGATTTTAAATCTTCGAACTTTCGACCGAAACTATACTAATTTATATAACATGTTGAAGTCTACATTCGCCGGCTATATATGCTAACTCTAAATCGATCGATACATGATTGGTCATACATAACTGCAACGCGGCGAAAATGCATAATATCTATAGCTTCGATCGAAACTCATATCACCTAAGAATCGCCCAATTGGTTGCATTGGTCATTCACAATCGCCGTTTTCGAGTTCCACTAGACATTAATTCGTCCGATCACAACACCTTGAAATCCCAACTATGGTACTCTTTAAGAACATCAAACCCTTAGATACTAAATTTCTCTACTATAATCTTATCTTTGCTAGCCTTAGAAAATGATACGCCCTAAGAAAATTAAAACCACATACTTCAAAATCATTTAAAGCTTATCTAGTCAATACTTATGAACATGACTCTAACTTGAGAATTCTAAAATTTGTAAGCATGGTAACCCTCGAACCACTCTTAAAATCATTATATAACTGTTGAAAATAACCTAACTATATTAAGTTTAAGTCAAAGAAATATACCTTTCTTCAATTTTCAGAGCTTCGAACTGTTAACCTTATGGGGTTGGAGTTTCTTTCGTTTTTCTCCTCCTTTCTTCGTATAATATTTCTTGCGATAGTCAGATTTGTTTCACTTATGAGCTACCGATATTTAGTAAGGTAGAGGTTTCGAGAGTAGTAATGATTAATTAACAACTTGATCGATGGTGGTTTTTCTTAGACTTAAGTAATCCATTATTTATTATTTTAGCTTAGAGGTTGTTTTCTTCCTTTAACTTATTGATCCTATTGATTGTATTTATCTCTTGAGATATTTGTGTATTAGTTCCTAATGAATATTGACATTACCTACTCCCTTAACAAGTGTTAGCCTTAGTTCAACGTTATTTTAATACTATCATTAGATAAGTTCGAAACTTATCATTAAGGAATTTCTGAAACTTATTATACTGCCCAAAATAAATTCTTTTTATTCTAAAAACTTGATAAATTTCCAAACACACCTTATATGAATCTAATTAATCATGTAGCATGCTTTACAAAAATTAGGGTTTCTCAATACAAATTATCATACTTAATAACTTCCTAAGACACGCTAATTCATACTTCACCTATTATAATGTTATTATAGTTACCTTTCCTTTACATTAAGTTTCCCGTTTTTGAGACCTAGTCGAAACCTCTAGTTATTTACTATCGAAATCACAAAATTAATAGAACATACGTAATGACGTGAATTCCCTCAAATGGAAGTAACTTCATTTTCAATGTTTTGGCCCTAATCACGTACTTATCTAGCTCAATTCTTATTATTAGTTTAACTTTATATTACTTACTATCTTAACTTTAGGTTTGGAACTTTGTACTCATCCCATAAATAAAAGTTTGTAGGTGCGATAGAGACACTTACCAACTACTTAACTCTTAAAGCCATGTGTTAATTATTCTTTTATACACACACACACAAATCGTCCGATCTTAGTCTTGCTAATTAGCTAATCATAAATCATACTACAATCGGCCAATCCCAACCTCATCCTCTCGGTGAAACTTAATTCTCCTATGTATCAAGTCGGCCGATTCTAGCCTTAAATTGATTATTTAAACAAATATATATCATGATCGCCCAATTTCATGATAACTCCTTCAATTCATAATATTTTCGAATAAAACAACTTGACACATAAACACCTATTCATATAGCCATATAACTTGCAAATCATATTAACACATATTATGCACACACATTTATTGATAACAAAAACACCCAAGAAATATTAACATATAAAATACAAAACAATTTACATGTCACAAACATATATTTCACCAAAAGTCCCAATTTCTTTATTTAAATAATCTACCCAAATTCCTATTTAAACCATTTCACTGCTGATTATCTTGCAAATCCCGTAGTTTAAATTTTATGGGTATTACATCCCCCAAATCTTCCGTTTGTCAATCGATCGGATTTGGATTTTGATTTTGACAAAATCCGAGGTTAAATCTAAACGGCAATTTGTCGAATTTGAAGTTCCATGTCAAATGGTGTGTTATCGAAATCCAAACTTGAGCCATCGTAAATAAGAATAATAGTAATAACAATAAATAATAAAAATAAAATAATATTAATAATAATAAAAACGAGGGGGTGAATGATAAGTCGAGCGACTCGCGAGCTCGATGAGCCAGCTCCAGCTCCTTACGGGCTCGCAAATGAGTCGGCTCGAGCTCGAGCTCACTCGTGGTCGAAAGCTCGTAAGCCAACTTGCGAGCTTGTTTTTTTATTTATTATTTTTATTTTATTTTTGTACTTATTTTTTAAGACAAAAATTTAGAAGTTCGATCTCGAACTTCATTTTGAAATCCTAATGTTTGCCAAACAATGAATTTGTATTTGAAATTAAGATTTTGAAATTCATAATTTTAAATCACTCGATTTCGTTCAAATACGCCAATTCAAACGCAACCTTAGTATTGAACTTAATCGAAGCATGCGGTGAAATACCTTTCCTACCGAGAAATAAAAAAGGAGAAAAAAAAAGGATACTGCCTAAATAACAGATACCATTACAACATTCTGTAGTCTATAAGCAAAACCATCAACCCCCAAGAAGGAAAACAAAAAATTAACGAAAAAGAGAAGATAGAATTACATCCCTAGTTGCACTAATGAGAGCCAGGCCACAGCTTCAACACAACCCCGCCGCCCTCGCTCGAACTCCCTCGGGCCATTCGCCTCGCATTCCTCCACCAATCCCTCGCCTTGCCCGCCGTCCTCATCATATTCCCTGAGGAGCTCAAATTCCTCCGTAAAGATGACGACCCGTAATAATAATAATCCTCCGTCATCATCCCGAACCTCGCAGAAGAGCTCAAAAGCTCAGACGCGGAAAGATCTCTCTCAGCTTCGAGAAAATCTCCCGTCCTTAAATTTTCGCCGTCGAGGTTTCTGCTCGGAAAACTAGAGCGATCACTATTCGCCTGTTCGTAGATCAGCGTTAGGGCTTGGACGACCTCGCCCATGAATGGCCGATGGGAAACCTCGGGCTGGACGCACATCGAAGCTATCGCGGCTACTTTGGCTATGCTGTCGAAGGGAATTTCCGAACCGCCTAAGGCGATGTCTACGATGGACCTCAGCCACTCGCGGTTCGTCAGCATCGGGCGGGCCCACGAGACTAGGTTTTCTAGGCCCGGCGGCTGAGACATGTCGACGGGCTTTTTTCCCGTTAGGAGTTCTAGAAGGACTACGCCGTAGCTGTAGACGTCGCTCTTGACGAGGAGGTGGCCCGTCATGGCGTACTCTGGAGCCACGTACCTGTGTAATATTTCAGACAAGGACGGATATTCGTTAGAGAAATGGGAAACGTAAGAATGGTTTTGGCTTAAGAGAAGAGGGGTGATGTAAAATGAGTTGCTGAATGATCACTTTACCTAAAAGCTTAAAACTTGTACGGGGTGCATTATTTTTTAATTTTACATGTTTCCAATGCACCTCATCACGCCTGGATAGATTCTGTACTGTCTAGACTTATTTAGACGGGCAATTTTCTTAAATAGGTTGGCGTGAGGATTCGTATTCAAGACCTCTTTAATCTATGAACTCTGATATCATGTTTAATGACCAGTTTACCTAGCAGGTTAAGCTTGTAGGGAGTAGTATCATTCTTTAATTATATAGAGCATATTTCCAACACACCCCCTACGTCTAAGAAGATTTCTTGATTATAGCCTTAGACGTGTAATTTTCTTAAACGGGTGGTCGTGAGGATTTCATACTCGAGACAAGATCTCTTTGGACCCTGGCCTCTGATACCATGCTGAATTACCAGTTCACCTTACAGACGACTAAATATTATAATTCATAACACGAATTACGTACCCGAAGGTCCCCATGACATGAGTCGAGATGTGTTTGTCCCGCTCATCCAACGCATTGCGCGCGAGCCCAAAATCGGACACCTTCGGCGTGAAATCGTCCTCCAACAAAATATTACTCGTCTTAAAATCCCTGTGGATGACCGGCGGGCTCGAATCTTCGTGGAGGTACGCCAACGCCCGAGCGGCTCCAAGCGCGATCTTCAGACGAGCCCTCCAATCGAGGGGCGAACTTTCCCCGTCGACTCCTACCACATAAAATAACCGTAGTAAAATGAAGGGATTCAGATAAATTATTACAATCTCAACATAAGACGACGACGAGAAATCATTCTTACCATGTAGATGAGATTCCAAGCTACCGTTACGTATCAATTCGTAAACCAAGCAACGAGTGTGACCCTCAACGCAAATTCCGATCAACTTCACAAGGTTTCTGTGATGGAGCCTACTGAGCATCTCCACCTCGGCCAAGAATTCCCGAGCTCCTTGCTGGTCATTTCTCTTCAGCACCTTCATCGCAACCTTCGTGCCGTCGGCGAGGGTCCCGCTGTAGACACACCCAAACCCGCCCTCGCCTAATATTCTCGACTCATCGAAGCCATCGGTGGCTCGATGAAGGTCTTCTACGGAGAACGTCCTCGCCGAGCCCTTGTAAGAAGCAAGGCTCGAACTCAACGAGACGGGCCTGGAATCAGGCCCGTTAACAACCGCCGATAAAGCTTAAGGCCCACGAAAAAAAACGAGGTCAAAATCAGCGTATGTTTTTGTAAGAGTCGAAGTTTTCACGCAAAGAAGAGAATTATTACCAGGCGTCTTTGCGAGGGAACGAAGCGTACTTTGCGGAGAAGCATCCATTCTTTCGTTCGAACGTCTGTATCTCGAGACAAATGCCCATGCGAGGGCAGAAAGTAGAACGATGGCAAGAAGAGCGGATAAGATTATGACGGCGAGTATACTTCTGTTGAGTCTGTTGTGTTTGTGTTGGCGATTCCTACTTACGTCGATCCCGAGAGGTTGTTGGAAAGTCCTTCCGTGATTGTCCGAACCAGAATATGGCTCGTTTGCGATAAGAGACGGAGGCAATGGTGGAGAAGGTGGTAGGCCTGTATTCAGACAAAACATAAAACTATTCTTTTTTTTTCGAAACGATAGCTTGTATTGATAAACAAAAGTACATGGACTAAATAGAACAAAGGCTCACATAGGAGTGCACACACAAAACATAAAACTATTCAGAAGTACTTTTTGCTACATAGATTAGATTCCTTGACAAGCCTATATATAGAAAGAACTATACTAACTTCCAATATTCAGTTTGCATCTGTTTCCGATGGAATAATAACTTTGCGACGAATATACATGCGGTCACTAAACTAAAGGCTTAGTTATTTTCTTTTTTTTGTACTGTATATAGGGGTGTTGGCATTATAAGGACACTTGAATTAGAGCATTACAGTTTAAGGACAATAAATCTCAAAATTAAAGCAGTTTGACGACACTTTAGTTAAATGTTGCAATTTTAAAACCCGATGTAATTTCAAGACAATTAACGCAAGGATTTCGAAACCTACTGCCATCAAATTGCTTCAACTTTGAAACTTGCTGTCCTCAAATTGCTTAACTTTTTACTTAATGGTCTTAAACTTGAAAATTTAAGGATGCGTTTGGTTTGCTAATTCGATGTGGAAAAGAAAAGAAAATGTATAATGGTACGACACACGAAACATGATGTACAATGATCCGATGCGTATCATTATATGTCCCTTTCCTTTTCTGCATTGAATTCCGCATAACAAACAGACCCTAAGTGTCATCAAACTGCTACAAATCCGTCCTAAGACGCCTCTTTTTAAATCTAAAATGTCCTTAAAATGCCACTCCCCCAAACACACATCACTGAAAAAATAACTAAGTTCTGAGCCAAATGAGGTTTTGGACAAAGCATTACCTGGATACTTAACATACAGCACGTCGTAATCGCCGAACAAGGAGTGTTTTACAACCACTCGTTTGTCCCAAAATCTCTCGAATACGAAGTACGCCGCGTTATAATCGAATCCGCTTCCGACGGGCAACAAATACACCACGACTATAGTCTTATCGGGATTATCTGCAGCTGTATTAGCTCCCATAATTCGAACGTGGCTCGAATTCATATATACTCCATCAGCAATTTCAGAAGCTAATTCCGAAACCGATGGGAAGAAAGTATACAGCGCTACGCCGAGCCGAAGGCCGACTTGTATTGGGTACACGCACGTACAGTGAGACTCGGGCGGACCGTATGTTAACGGCTCGGCGCACGTCAGTGGCCCGCAATCTGTACATCGCGGCGATGTTAAAATTCAGTTTTGATTATTATATTTTGGATATGGATGAGAAAAAATCAAGAAAAAAGAAATGGAAACTCGGTATAATGCACCTTTTTGAGGAGGTGGAGGAGGTAATGCTTGCAATGGCGGCGGCGGCGGTTTTGGACTTCGCCGTGGTGGTGGTGCAGAAGGGAACTTCTTAGGGGAGACGAATGGAGCTTTGAATACAAAGAACGTTAATGTGTTATAAAAAACAATATAAATTGGTATATTCCATCAGATAAAGTGGAAAAAAGTGGAACTCTTAGTTCTTACTCGGCCTGGATTTTGGAGCTGGCGCGTCTGAACAATTATCATCGCACGAAGAAATGGGAGAATTAGTAGGTGGTTCATGCGATGACGATCCTGAGAGTTTTTATATCGGGAAAAAAAAATATGAGCATCATAAAAATTGGAGTTTCGTGTAAAAATTCAAGTTCATGTCTAGTATTACACATTCGTTACGTTTGAGTTCTAAAAGTGTCGGAGATAAAAGTGAGATGCGTAATATATTGCACTCCAAATCGAAAAAATACGCAAGCGACGGAGTAAAATAAATGCGTACGACGTACTTAAAATTGATTAGAAAAAAAAAACCTGAAGGTGGAAGAACGTCAAGTGGCGGCGGAGAGGGCGATTGAGAATCACGAGTTGACTTTTTAGGATGAAAACGAGGGCGAGTAGGCGGTGGGGCGTTCGCAATAGGATGCTCGGGATTGTTACTCGAAGAAGGAGCTGAATGTGAAAAAGACAAACATCATACGTTATCCATTTTCTGACGATGAAATACGGTGAGATATATAGAAAAGCACTACGTGGGTAATGAACAAACCTTGAGTTGGTGTTTGTCTTAAGGGTGAAACATTATGGGCAAATTTATGGGCCGGAGCTGAAACTGGCGAACTAGCTGTGATGCTTGGACGAGGTGCTGACATAGGAGAGGGCCGTTTCTCTGTAAGAAAATGAAAGGATAAGATGGCAAATAACTGCAAGGGCAACCTTTTTGCAATAAGGAAATCATATAAGAGGAGCACGTGGTCATCAGTTTTCAACTATGTTTTCTCGCAAAAGATGTATTGAAAGGGGCGATGCTTAGCCATTTGCAAAAAAAAAAACACTATTTTTTGGGGCGGTTGTGGTTGACTATATGCTCAACTTTAACACTCCGTTTGGTTTAAGGAGATTAGTATAGGAATGTAATGGCAAAAGGAAAACTAGTTTTAGGTTTGGTTGATTGAAGAAATAGATGAATACAAGAAAAGAGAGAAAATTGATTTAGACCATTTTTTCTCCAATTTTTCTTTTCCGCACAATTTCTTTAATCCAAACATAGCCTAAATATGCAAAAATTCCCATCAAACGAGAGAAAATAGAACGAAGCTACCACCTCAGAACGTATATTTAAATATAACATCACCTGAGGAAGGTGGTTTAGCTGAAATCGGCTTGGTGGTTGGGGATATCTGAGGCAATGGTGGACTCAGTCCTGAATTTTTAGAGGAGTCTGTTAATTAGAGTTCAACTGATGAAGCTATGTTCTCCAAAATTTCAACTTCATTTCTCAGCAACACTTACGCAAAATAGAGGCAAAGAAATATCAGGAAGAATATGCAATGAAGTATGGATTCACATATTCGTGTCACTAGGTTTCAACTATGCTTGCTTACAAAGGATGTATTATATATAAAGGTCGGTTCTTCATGAATGCAGATTTCACTAATTCATCATCCAGTTATTATATTCTTCACATAAGATATTTCATATGCGCCACCTTCACACAAAATGATGCAATTCTTCCTACTTTCGTTAGACCCAAATCCAGTCGCAAGTCAATAAAGAGGCAAAGCAAATATGAGAAATAACATGCAATGAAGTATGGATTCACATATGGTCACTAGTTTCAAGCAATGTCTGCTTACAAAGGGCATTCTATAAAAGGGCATTCAGATATTATATTCTTCACACGGAATGATTCGACACTTCGTACTTTCATTCGACACAAACCCAATCATAAGTCACAAAAAGTCTAAAGAAGAAATATTTTATAAAAAAATTTATTATATATTTATATAGTATCACCTGGAGGGACCGGCGAAGGCGGTTCAGCTGAAATTGGCTGCGCAGAAGGAGATATCCGAGGCAACGGTGGACTCAGCGAAGGATTTTCGGGGGAGTCTGTTAAAGTTCAACTAAAGAAGCTAAGAAGTCCTTCAAATTTTCAGTTGCATTTCTCCACAAGACCTCACACAGTAAGAATGGAGACAACAAACCAAATGCAAAAAAAAAAAAAAAAAAAACCACACCAGGCGGAGACGCCGGCATTCGTCTTGGTGAAGGGGGACTCAACACTGCATTGGAAAATCATCATATTACCTCGTAATAACTGAAACAAAAGGATGGAATCTCTAATCATAAATCCCACCCAATATAAAAGATAAAGAAAAAAAAAAGGTTACCAGGTCCCGCTGAAGGAGGAGAATCATGAGAATTTGGCGGCGTAGATTTAGGTACCGAAGACTGAGGGGTTCCATCCTTCGGCGGTGGCGCACTTATTGAAGGGGGCGTGAGAGGTTCTGTGTAAGATCGTAACTTAACGCTATCAGAGAACAGAGCATCATTACAAATAACACACACACACACATTACCTGGAGGAGGTTGTAAAGTAGGAGATGGAGGGATTTCTGGCTGAGAAATAGGCGGTAATAATGGGACAGAATCATTATCAGGCGATGGCGGTGAAGGAAAGGGTGGCGTGGATGATAAAGGAGGGGCTATATTTGGAGGAGAATCATGAGAAGTTGGTGGCGTAGATTTAGGTACTGAAGGCTGAGGGGTTCCATCCTTCGGCGTGAGAGGTTCTGTGTAAGATCGTAACTTAATGATATCAGAGAACAGAGCATCATTACAAATAACACACACACACACACACATTACCTGGAGGAGGTTGTAAAGTAGGAGATGGAGGGATTTCTGGCTGAGAAACAGGCGGTAATAATGGGACAGAATCATTATCAGGCGATGGCGGTGAGTTTGAAGGAAAGGGTGGCGTGGATGATAAAGGAGGGGCTATATTTGGAGGACGTTCTACGGTAGGCGATGGAGGGATTTCGGGCTGTGAAATAGGCGGTAAAGAAGGGGCAAAATCGTCATTGGGTGGTGATGGTGGTGAGACTAAAGGATAGGGCGGTGGCGTGGATGCTAAAGGAGGGATTATGCTTGGAGGAGGTTGTAAATCCGTGTCTGAAATCATGAAGTTAAAGAGTTAATTGTTCGAACCAATACAGAGGAATTACGGTAGAGAAAATAGTGAGGAGTTGTAAGAGAATACTAACCATTTGTTGGTTGAGGTTCTGGGGTAGAACTTAGGCTTATGAAAACGTCAATGTTAGGGATAAGCCCAGGTGTTGTTTCTCCTGCAAATTTGAAGAGATGGATGTCCTAAGACTGAGGAAAACTATATTGGCCAAACGAGCAACGGTAAGATCCCATAAGTGATGTTGTCCAGAAATTTCCATGTGCTGGACAGAGCTGAAGCTAAAGTTACACAGAGCTCATATATAGTTTGAATTCAGAATCTTATGGATCTTTCATATAGAGTTTGAAGACAATAGCCACTTGTTAAACTGCGTACAGCATATTAGTCTTAGCTATGTGATTCAATAAGAGTTCTCCTAATGAATTCTCCATTGCACTGAAAGAGAAGATCATCGCAACAACTTTTCGCAATCTGCTTCATTCAGAAATCTTACAACAGTTTTTGTCCTATCCCTAATCATATCTAACCGACCTTAATAACAGGTACTATGTAGCTTGTCATTGCAAAGGGTAAAATCTTTTCCTTAAACAGCCCACCACTAAAAACAGTGTTAATGTAACAGAACTATCAGGAAAGGAAACGATATATTAAGGCATGCAAAAAGGCAAACACTAACAACAAATTACCTGCAGATTCTTGAATCAGCAAGAAACAAGCAAACGCACCGACTTTAATCACATACCAAAGAGCTTGCGTTATCCCAATCCCCATCATCGAATGAAAAAAAGAAAACTCCAAGCTCTAATAAATCCTCAACTCAAATCACAGGATAAGACAAGATAAAAAAAAAGAAGAAAACATATGGGGTACAAATGTTCATTCTATTACAGTAAACCTATACTCAGCTCAGCCCAAAAAAGACAAGAAGATGGCTTTAGATCAAAGATGGAGGAGACCCACAAGCTGAAAGAGTACGATGCAAGGAATACATAGGAATCAAAGGCGTTTGCTCCTCTAAAAGCCTGAGAAATGAGTTGGTCGATGCCACTGAGACGAGGCATGTGCAAAAGCCAGAGGAAAAACAGGCTTTTCTTTTCTTTTCGTTTCTTTCTTTTCTTTGTTCCTATGATCTTCCTGCCTAAATGAATAAAGGAGATTCAAGCGGCGAATGAAGCAAAGAATGACAAAAGAGAAGCCTACTCTATGATGCTTTTGCAGGGATGAAAATTCTGCAGAGGGTTGATTAACACATAAGAAAAAAAAAAAAAAAAAACACACGAGCGTTTCTTCGAGCAATTAAACTACAGTAATGTCTCGTTGGTTATTACAGTGAAAGCTAAGCAGCTCACAATTCTTTTTTTCCTTTATTTTTTCTCTTTCTGCTAAAACAAACGGCTCGTGGGAGAATACATACAACGGTCAAGGGGTAAAAAACAGTGACAGTGCGTGTCAGAGACAGACAACAAACACTTCACCGTTTCTTTCTATCTAATGTGGGATCGATGTTGTTTGTATTTTAGAAAATCAGCAACGTTCATGGGATTCTTGGAAAATGAACTAATTTCTTTTTTCTTAGTGCTTGGTTTGGAGTGTTTACCAATTTTACATGGTGGTTTATTAGATTTAGAGTATTGGTGTGTTTGTTCTACTAGTTTATGGGGGAAGATACATGAAAAATAACCATTTGCATAAAAACTTATCAGTCAATACTCTGTCAGTATTTTTTTATATGTAGGTACCTATTAGAATAATATTTTTTGTACATTGGTACCTGATCCGCCGCAACGTACGTCATATAACACATTTAGGTACCATATAGCACGTATTGTGGTACATAACACAGTGAGAAAATGGTACACATATAACACATTCATATAGAAACGTATATGGATACCATATAAATGCGCGACGTGGTACATAATATAAAAGTGACGGAGCGGAAGCGAATAATTGTTGCAAAAAGTTAAAGTACACGTCTTTAAAATTCATGACGTCGTAACAAAACCCGAATTTATTAATATTCTGAATAATCAAACAACTTATGCGACATAGGTATATATAGAAGGGAAAATACCAAATCTAGATAATATCCTACCTAAATCTCCCTAATATAGCAAATAATATCTAAATAATATCTTATTCAAATAATTATCTCAACCATGTGCTTGTCCTACATCAGTCTCCCCAACTTGTAAAGAACTCGACCTCGAGTTGTATTCAGGATAAAGCGCTTCCTCAGATGGGTGATACTCGAATAGATCGGACATCGTTGAACGTCGAAGAAATGTTCATATCCTCTGGTAATCCACCACGTATGCATTATTACCCACCTTCTTTACTAGTCGGCATGTCCCGTACTTTTTGTTTTTCAGCTTATTATACGTGCTAGCTGGAAATCTAATTTTGTGCAAGTGAACCATCACCAAGTCACCTACCTTGAACTCTTTAGGCCTATGATGTTTATCAGCGTCAGATTTATATTTACTATTGGTAGCTTCCAAATTTTGTCGAACTTCATCGCACACAGTCTGCACACGCTTCGCCATGTTATCCGCAGCAACACTTTGGGAGCTTAGGTAACGACACAAGGTCAATAGCAAGCTTCGGTGATTTAGTGTATACAATCTCGAACGGCGCCTTTCCAGTAGAACGATCCACCATACTGTTATACGCAAATTCTGCTTGCGGCAAACCAAGTCCCATTGCTTCGGTCGGTCACTCGATAGACAACGGACCATACTCCCTAGGGTTCGGTTAGTCACCTTGGTTCGGCCGTCGGTTTGCGGATGATCCGTAGCGCTATATAGCAATGAGGTATCAAACTTCTTCCACAAGGTCCGCCAAAAATGGCTTAGAAACTTCACGTCCCTATCAGATGTGATTGTCTTAGGGACCCCATGCAAGCGCACCACCTCTTTGAAAAATAAATCAGCAACATGCGACGCATCTAACATCTTCTTGCACGGGATAAAATGCGCCATTTTAGAAAATCTATCGACGACAACAAAAACAGATTCCATACCATGTTGAGTCTGCGGCAAAGCCAACACAAAGTCCAGATAGATCTTCCTAAATATCTTCAGGAACCGGCAATGGCGTATACAAGCCGGTGTTTTGTGCTTGGCTCTTTTCGTTTTATCTCTTCCAATGTGACCAGCGAGGCCCCATGAGTGTACGTCACGAATGAGTTGCTCGCGTAAGGAGGAACGTGGAATGCACAACCGATTCGCCCGAAATAGAAATCCGTCTTGTATATGAAATTCCTCTACAACCAGCCTCATATTACACTCCTCCCAAATGTCTTTAAAATCATCATCAGTCTCATATAATTCCGCCAAGTAGTCAAACCCAGTAATCTCATATTTTAAGATAACTAGCAACTCGCCCCTCCTACTAAGAGCATCAGCAACTCGATTTTGTTGGCCTGATTTATGCTTTAGTGTGAATGTGAATCGCTGAAGATATTCAATCCAGGCGGCATGCATCTTGCTCACGTTCTTCTAATTGTTGATATATTTCAGCGCCTGATTATCACTAAACAAGACAAAATCACGCTGAATAAGGTAATGCTCCCAATGGCTGAGGGCCCGATAAACAGCATAAAACTCTTGCTCGTAAGTACTCCACTTCTTTCGAGCGTCGCTTAGATTTTCACTAAAAAAACTCCACAGGCTTGCCTTCTTGCGATAACACTGCGCCAATACCCAAATTCGAAGCATCACGCTCCACGGTAAATAATTTATCAAAATTCGGCAACGTTAAAACAGGTGCATTACATAACTTCTCCTTAATCATTGCGAAGCTGGCCTCGGCCTTCTCACTCCACTCGAATTTTCCCTTCTTCAAGCACTCGGTAATCGGGGCCATAATGGTGCTAAAATCTCTGATGAACCTACGATAGAATGTCGCAAGTCCATGGAAACTTCCGCATATCGCCAACAGTCTTAGGAGTAGGCCACTCTCTTATCGCTCAACTTTCGCCTCATCAGTTTCAACACCATCCGAGCTAATCACGAAACCGAGGAAGATTAAGCGAGGAGTCATAAACTCGCACTTCTTGAGGTTTCCGTACAACTTAGATTCCCGCAAAACCTCAAAAACAGCTCGCAAATGTCCAAAATGCCCTGCCTCAGTCTTGCTGTAAATCGGATATCGTCGAAATAAACGACAACAAATTTATTGATGAAAGGCTTGAGAACCTAATTCATGATGCGCATAAACGTGCTGGGGCATTTGAAAGCCCGAATGGCATAACAAGCCATTCATACAACCCTTCCTTAATTTTGAAGGCAGTCTTCCATTCATCACCGGGCCTAATACGAATCTGATGATACCCACTTCTCCAGTTGACCTTGCTGTAAACACAAGAGCCCACAAGCGCATCTAGCATATCGTTCATTCGTGGAATGGGAAATCTGTACTTCACGGTGATTCGATTGATTGCGCGGCTGTCAACACACATCCTCCAGCTACCATCTTTCTTCGGCGTCAACAATGCTGGCACTGCACAAGGACTCATACTCTCGCGAATTTTCCCAGCCTTCAGGAGTTCCTCCACTTGTTCTCGTAGGATGTCGTTCTCTTTTGGGCTCATCCAATAATGCGGCATATTTGGTAAACTTGCTCCAGGTGATAAATCGATGTGATGTTGAATGTTCCTCATCGGGGGCAAACCGTGAGGCAACACATCAGGAAATACATCTTGAAATTCATTTAATAATGGTTGTACGATGGCAGGAACTTCAGGATTAGACCTTTCAACAACTCTTTAACAGCTAGCACGAGAACCTCATCGACCTCTCTCATATCAGCATTAAACTTGGCCTCGGATACAATGAATAACGCTTTACCCCCTGTCTTAGAGACGTTGGGTAATTCGGTTCGCTCAATCAATGGTAGCAACACAATCCGTCGTCGATGGAAGTAAAATTCATATGTGTTTTGTTTTCCATCGTGGACAGAATTGACGTTGAACTCCCATGGTCGACCCAGAGAATTTTACAAGCGTCCATATCGACAACGTCGCACAAATCTCATCTCGATAATTCTTTCCAATAGTGAGTGGAACGCGACAGACCTCAGTGATTTTCTGTAAGGAATCGGTGCACATAATCATGTATTATACGCAACGGAAATTAAAAATATCAACATATCAAACCGATTCCACCAAGATCCATGCGAATTAAACTTAACTCGTTCGTAGCGATCATACCTGATATTACCTTGAGATGAGTACGTATCCAATTACCAAACGTATGGTATCTCTACTGATATCTACCAAGAATTCGATCAAAGAATCGCCCTTTCTTTAGCTAGAAATCTCGAACGATGGTTCACAATTTCTCTAGGGAGTTCAAAACTCTTTTTGATCCCACTTGAAATATATCTACATTCTAATAGATGTAAAGATGTGTATATATGTCAATCACGGCTCCTCCATCTTAGTAATTAAAATCTCATTTAATTATTAAAAATTATACCATTATTTCCGTAAGACAAGTAATCATATAATAACCATAAAAGATCGTATCTTTGTGGTTTACAATTTACCAATCAGAGGCGTATTACTTGTTATCGTATTAATCCAATCCACAATAATAGAGCATAGCCGATTTCCTCAATAAATGATAAAATATATCCCATATATATTTATCATTTCATATCACATATCTTATTTGAATATTTATTTATTTTGCATTATATAATGAAAAGATAAATTATCTCATAATAAATTTCTCATTATATTTACATCTCCATGTAACAAACAGAAAATAAATTCTACGATCTTTTCTTTTCGGTGTGACCCAGTAGGATCCATGTCACATTGGCAATAGAATTTGAACCCATTCTAATTCTATAAATCATAAGCGGTACCAAGCAAATACATTAGGACTACCCAAGTGACATAGATAATAAGTATCTCATATTCGTATCACCATCCTAAAGCAATAATTGCCCGTGTCAATTCCTTGTCGCATAATATCCTAAATAAGTTCAAGGTAGGAATGTGTCATCCTCGCAACTTATTTATTTCTTGATTCCAAAAGTTTATCGTAAATATGATTGCTCTTAATCACATTGCATGCATTACGATATCACTTCAATCAAGGGGCCCATGGACATTATCACTCATAAAATATGAGGGACAAAATATTCTTGATAAACATAATCCGCTGCACTAGTCACGCCCGTCGTAACACCACTCGTATAGATACCTTTTACGGCTAATGTTGAGCGACGCTAACAGACATGCATTTCAAGTGTTGAAAAATGAACATCTCATACTATAGAATTCGAGACACGTATGAAACATTAATGACTCAAACACAATCCATAATATGTTTCATTTCGGGTCTATCCGATATCATAATCTCCATTATATATCTGTGTGATTAAATTGATAACCCTTTATTAAATAGTTTGTAAAATATAACTATCATTTAATCTACACATTAATCTTAAACACGATAATTAGTGTTCCATGCTAAAATCAAGATTAAGGATAATTTAGAGTAAATATTATTTATTTCAATATGGAATTCTACAATCTAAGCCATCGACTTAAATGACCCATAAATAATATAATTTAGTCAAGGAATAAAATGATATAAATCATTCCATTCGTGAAAATAAAAAGCGCTACAAATATTGGCTTCTTGATCACAATACTAACACTTTCGACTCTGCACCTTTCTTGATCCATCCGATCTTATAGGGTGTTGGATGTTTCTCTGTTGGCAGTTGTAACTTCTGAACCATTGCCTTGGACACGATATTCTCACTGCTGCCACTGTCAATAATAATAGTGCATACCTTCTGGCTAACAAGACACTTCGTACGAAAGATATTATGACGTTGAGGATCTTCTGCCACCCGTGGTGTCAGCAATAGTCGTCGAACGTTGCCAACTACTCTAGAGTCGCCTCTCTTGCATTCTTCCTCGAATAGTTGCTCATCATCACCGTTAGGATCAACGTAACTCGTCGAAGCCCATTCAGGATCAGGTGGTTGATCGATATCATGTCTCTCGGATACGTTCACTTCCTACTTCGACACTCGTTAGAACGATGGCCTGGTTCACCACACCTATAACACTTATCCCCAAACGGCTTCGTGTACAGGTTTGGCTGTATATTGTTCGTCGGGGGTGATCCTCGAGGCTGGTTCTTAGTCGTTTGGTTTTGGGCGGTAGACTTTTCAGTAGGATGTTGAGGAGGTAAACTAAGGCCCTTCCCTTTGTCGTTTGTGAGCGGTGGGAGTTCCTGATTTGAGCGGCCAATGTGCACTCGTGATGGTTGTCGGTTGAGTTGGGTTTCAATTTTCCTAGCAAGGTTGATCGCTTCATCTAGACTCCATACCGTACTAAGACTAACTTGATCTTGGATTGCCATGCGCAAGCCTCCAACAAAGCGAGCCACTTGTTGATTATCAGTTTCGGCAAGCTTATTGCGTGCATTTAAACGCAAGAACTCGCTGCTATACTCTCGAATAGAACGCGATCCCTGTCGACAATTTTGATATTGATGATATAATGTCTGCTCATAATCCAACGGTAAGAATCATCTCTGAATCAGATGCTTCATCTTTATCCACTGACGTATGGGTTGTTTTCCTTATCCATTGATCCCACCAAGCCGATGCTCCGCCTTTCAGCTTATAAGCAACGAATTTAACCTGCTTCTCCTCCGAAATTCTGGTATAGCTGAAGAACTTTTCAACGTTAGATTCCCAATCGAGATATTCTTCAATGTCGAGGTAGCCATCAAAAGTTGGTAGATCAATCTTCAGGCGAAAATCTGGAGCTTCATCAGAATCTCTTCTCCCTCCACGATTATGACAAGGCCGTGCATGAGAGGTCTCCTCAAACCCTTCCTCATCATCTTCGTCGCTTTCAAACGTGGCATGAACATCGTGCATGGTTGGTTGGAACGGAGGTACAACTCCGCCGCGAGTCCTTCCATGATTGACGTTCACGTTTTCGCTGATCCCAAAAGTCGGAGCGATAAGTACTTATCAGCTCGGTCAAAAGGGTGCGCTGCTCCTATTGGAACTCGACGATCGTCGTTCTCAATTCTTCGATTGCAGAACAGTTGATATCCTCACTGTTGTTGGCCATCTCGTCCCGGGCACACCGAGGCTCTGATGCCACTTGATGGAACGGAAGCGAATAATTGTTGCGAAAAGTTGAACACGTCTTTAAAATTCACGAAGTCGTAACGAAACCCGAATTTATTAATATTCTGAATAATCAAACAACTTATGCGACATAGGTATATATAGAAGAGAAAATACCAAATCTAGATAATATCCTACCTAAATCTCCTTAAATATAGCATAATATCTAAATATTATCTTATTCAAATATCCTTAATTATCTCAACCATGTGCTTGTCCTGCATAAAAAAGGTACGTCAAGAATGGGAAAATGGTACACACAGTCAAACGGGTAGAGGTACTGATTTGCAAATTTTTTATTCAATTGGGTATTTTCTGTAGATTCACCTTAGTTTATATAAAAAAACATGGGTTTACATATAATAGCCTCAAACTCATGTAGACGGAGTTTAGATAGACACGCCTATAGGGCTGTCTGTTCGGTACAAATCGTACCGGAGCGAACCAGAATGTAGGTTGTTCGTGTATTTTCAAAACCGAATTTTTTCGGTAAATTCGGTTTTTACCGAAATAACCGAATTTTCAATAAAACAATTTCAGCAATGAAGAAATATAATTTAATATAATTATACTTTTATTTTCACCATTAATATAATATAATATTTTAATTTAAGAAAATTCTGTAATTCGGTATACCGAATTTTTATTTTGAAAAACCGGATAACGTATCGAATTTTTTACATTTTGTTCGATTTTTACCGAATTTTCGGTAATTCATTAATTCACTTGGTATACCGAATTACGCACACCCCTAAACACACCTTCTCATATGTGTTTATCTAAACCTACTAACAAAACATATATTTATTTTATCCCCATTAATTAATTAGTTTATATGAACCTTACTAATTTAAACCATCATAAATTCTAAAGTCTGCTACCAAACAAGCATTCAGTACTAGGAGATAATGTTTCCCATAAAAATGAAAACTGTGTTCCCTAGTCAAATGTTTCGAATTCACTCTATCTACCTGAAATCGTTGTATATGCAGTACAATATCGTTAGGCCGCGTTTAGTTTAAGAGGTAAGAAAAGGTGGTATAATTTTACCTTTGAGATAATAATCTAGCTTTTTTGGTGGTATTGTATTTAGAAAGAAATGTAAATATACTTAGGGGGTGTTTGTTTTGGGGTGATCTTCCAAAACATCACCATGATCCTCTCGTTTATCACTTATCACTGTGTTTGTTTAGTCTAGGTGATGCGTCATCACCAGAATGATGGATCACCTAGGTGATGAAAATGGGGTGATATTTCATATTTCAGATCACCCCAAAAAACCTAGGTGATCCAACATCACGGTGATGAAGTGATCTATCTAACTTTTTTATGGACGAGAATACCCCTCATGTTTTAACATTATTACTTTATATGCCATTATAAATATAATTACATGATTAACATGATTAAGTCTTAAAAATATTTCAGTTATTTACAAATATTAAACTTATATTTAAAAAAGTATAAATATAAATAATGCTTATAAATTAAATGTATATTTTAATATATTAATGATTATCACATAAACTATCACCTTAAAAAATTTAACACATTATTTAAGTCATGTGTAGGGTCAAATATGACATTTATACAACGTTACCTACACATCACAATGATTAAACAAACAGAATATTTCAATATCACGTTGATCTGAAAAATGAAATATCACCTTAAACAAACACACTGATTAATCCACATTCCGGTGATACCCACATCACCGTGATGTGCCTATCACTGTAATGTTAGATCACCTGAAACAAACACCCCCTTAGTGAATTAATTTCATCTATTATCAATTAATTTTTACAGTGTAATCTATTTAGAGTATGTGTCGTCTCTCAAGACCGAAGAAATGGTAACTCCGAGGATTGACACGTGGATTTACAAATAAGAGGTCTTATGTTCGAATTCTGATGGGTATTTTAGCTAAACGACCATTTAATGAATAAGTTTTTGCAAAATGACCTCGTTGAGATTTAACTTTTGGTCAAATGATCTCCATTTAAATAACTTATTTAGCTGAAAACTAAAAAAAATTAAAAAAGAAAAAGAAAACCCAACGACATTCATTCAGGGGTAAAAAATAAAAAAAATTGAAAAAAAAAAGAAAATCCAACGACATTCGGTCTCATTTACGATGCTACAACCACCACCAGCAGTAATCAGCACTAATGAAATGCATGAACCATCATTTATGGCCCCAACAACCATGGATTGGAGAAACAAAATCCAGAAAAGCTTTCGGTTTGCTGAAGTCGAGTGGTTCAACCAAGAAATTTGTTACATTGTTCTCGAAGGTAAGTCATTTTTTCCGATTTTCGTCCGTCAACTATAAAATTGAGTGGGTTTACTATTTGTTGAGTTAATTTAAACGAAGTCATTGCCGTCTTGATGAATTTCATAATCAAATTCCGGTTAGTTTTTGGGTTCTTTGTTGTTACATTCACTGAGAACCAGAGTGTTGGGTTCTCTTTCGCGGCTGTTAAGAGTAGAAACCTTTTTTCACCGTCTGATATGAAGCGGTGAACCAAAATCGTAGTGATATCTCGTTGTAGGGATACCATATCGTCTTCTTTAATACGGGTTCTCAGTTTTGTAACGAATACCCAGCTATGAAATGATTCATGAGTACCCGTTATATATCTGAGAACCTATAGGTTCTCAGGTATTTGGCCCGTGACCGAGTACCTGTTATATGTTTGAGAACCTCTTGGTTCTTAGCTGTATAATTTATAGGGTTTTGTGGTTTAATGTGTTCTTTGGTTTCCAAGGATTTTAGGTTTTTTAAGGTTTCTGTGCAATTTACGTTTAGTAATGTTCCAGCGTTTTTTAATATAGGGTTTTGTGGTTTATTATTTTGGGTTTGCACGGTTCTAGGGTTTAGGGGATCTAGGAATTTTATATGATTGTCTTTTCACTTAATTTTCAG
Source organism: Craterostigma plantagineum (assembly GCA_027422505.1). Taxonomy (NCBI): domain Eukaryota; kingdom Viridiplantae; phylum Streptophyta; class Magnoliopsida; order Lamiales; family Linderniaceae; genus Craterostigma; species Craterostigma plantagineum. The sequence goes on from JAPQWV010000015.1 coordinate 8,383,543, forward strand.
GTGATCTCCACGACATTAACAAACATTGTGTTTCAATTCGGTGGGCAATGGACAATTAGCGATGATAATACTTCCAAATGGTGTCCCGAGCCAGATTGTCGATGGCAAAACATCCGAGTGGTTGAGGATACGTGCGGACTGGAACAAGTGAAAAGTCAAATACTAGAAGTGTTGTCGTCTAGAGACGTTAATACGAAAGTACATTTAACCTACATGCTGGATGTCATGTACCCATTTCCACGGCCTATTTATATCGAAAACGATATTGGGTTACATTCATATCTCGGACTTGGTTGTACAAGATCAAGACCAGTGTTTCATGTAGAGATTGGGTATCATGAAGCACAACATGAAGTCATCGGACCACCTGAAGCCAATGAATTTGGAAGCTATATTGGTCTTATCTCAAATTATGATCGGAAGAAATTCAGCCTATCGCGGGTCTTATCATATGCGGAGCTCATGAGGATCCTTGTTGTGTGGAAAATTACACTGCTCATGAGGACCAAAACTGCGTTGAGGGTCGTGGTAATGTAGAAGGGAATTTTGAGGAAGATGAAGAATATCCTCAAGTCCGAGGGGAAATCCCTGATGACGATCAGCGCATGGAGGTTGATGACAAAATCAATGACTTTGCTGAGGATGGTACATTTGCTTTGCCCGACGGTTCAAACCTTGAAGTAGCGCAGGAATTCCCCAACAAGGAAGCCGTGAAGAACGAATTGATGAATGTCGCCATTAATGGATCATTTGAATACTCAGTTGTAAAGTCAACCACAACCCTGTACGTAGTCCGTTGCATGAACAACTTGTGTAGTTGGCGTGTACGATTTGCGAGGACAAAGGCTCGTCAACTTTTTCTGTCAGAACACACACCTGTGATGTGTCTAATCGCCGTCGGAAACATCGTCAAGGAAGTGCTTCATTGGTCTCTAGTATGCTAATAGAGAATTTCCACGAATTTAGAGAAATTCCAAGACCAAAAGGAATCGTTTCGATGATGCAGAAGAGGGGCTGCAACGTTACATATTGGAAGGCTTGGAAAGGTAAGCAGATTGCAAGGGACACATTGGTTGGTGACATGGGTGAATGTTTCACTTCATTGCCTCGATACTTAGAGGCTTTACGGAACATGAACCCAGGAAGTATTACTGATTTGGAGGTTGATGAAGAAAATAGATTTAAACGCCTATTTATAAGTTATGGTGCGTGTGTTAGGGGATTCTGCTTCATGAGGAAGGTTGTCTCCATTGATGCTACTGTTTTAAAGGGAAAGTACAAAGGGGTGTTGCTCATAGCTGCAGCACAAGATGGTAACCACCATCAGTTTCCTATTGCATGGGGTGCCGCCGACACCGAGTCAACGCCTTCTTGGTCATGGTTTCTCGCGAGGTTGCGGACTGTGGTGGGCGACCCGTGATCTTGTTATAATTTCAGATAGAAATGCCGGTATAAAGAACGCCATGGAGGCAATATTCGATAATGCATTCCATGGATATTGTGTAAGGCACATGAAAGAAAATATTAAGAAGCAGCAAGAAGAATAAAGGCACTACAGATATGTTCTGGAAAGTGGCAAATGCATATACGATGTTTGAGTTTGCCCATTTGTACGCTATTCTGGGTGAGAGGCACCAAGTAATCAAGGAATATTTGGAAAAGGGTCTTCGCCGGATAAGTAGAGCAGGGCATACTGCCCTACATCTAGATACAACATAATGACAACCAATGGGTCGGAATCCATAAACGCAGGTTTGCGTCATGATAGAGAGCTATCACTCAGTGGATTGTTGGATGCGATTCATAAACTAACTGAACGTTGGTTCGCTAGTCGTCGAGCCACTTCAACTGCGTCAATCGATAGTGGAACGACAACCTGTACTCCCGTGATCGAATCAATTATGCGAAAAAATGATCGGGAGTCTAAAACCTACCAGGTAACTGAGGTAGGTGATTCAAAGTTCTGTGTGCGTTCTCAGAATGTTATAGAGGTCGTCGATTTTGAAACAAAATCGTGCAGTTGTAGAAGGTTAGATATCGACCGAATTCCATGTCCACATGCTTTCGCGGCTTGCAGTGTAGCTGGGGTTGATGTCTATTCGTTAGTAGATGGTTATTACATGCTGGAGATATGGAAATTAGCATATGGCGATACGATTTGGCCCGTGACCGAGAGAGATTATAACAATGAAGAAAGTACCACTACCGTTCTTCCTCCAATTTTCAAAAGTAAGCGCGACAGATTAAGGACACAAAGATATCCATCAGTCGGTGAATTCAGAAGAATAAGAAGAAGGTTACTTTCATTTGCTGTACGGATTTATTAGGGTTTCGCTGGAAGGTCCTCAGGTAATCAACAGGGTCCTTAGCATTTACTTCTTATCTGAGAACCCGTATAAACTCTCAGTACTCGTCGGTCAAGATTTAATCCACTGACTGTGATATGACATGTCTGACTGTTTTGGAAAGCGACCTTTAATTCTCTGACAAAGGAAGCGTTAGTTCTGACATCTTTAAAATATATATGTTAAAGGGTTACTATTGGGTACTCAGGAAAAGGAAAGGTACTAATGAGGCGACCCTCACTTTCTAATACTAATTATGGCGGATTTTCGCAACGTAAGTCGCGGAAGACCCGTCTAATTAAAAACTTTCCTAAAATAAAATATATTACAATCATATTCGTCTACGTCGTCGTTACTTTACAAGGGCCGTAGCCCCCAAAATGGGAAAACGCTCAAAATCCTAATCGCTCCACAGGTCGCATCCATGTACAGCCTCGCCCTCAAAAGTCCATGGAGCACCGCCGTCAGCCCGCCTTAGCCTCGACGCGCATCAGCGCCGGGCTCGGTACCTACAACACGTAAAACCCTGAGCTATTTGCTCAGTAGGTGAAATATGCATGAATGCACCGTGGCGCTCGATCCCATCCCATACATCTCACACATGCACACTCGACTCATCTCGACTCATCACATCCCACGACACCCCGTGACTCAACAACACACTCCTCGGGTATTCCACTCAGGTCGCTTTAGAATGGAAAGGCTTCTCAGGTCTCTTTAGAGTCGCCCATTTCCCCGAGTTGAGGTTCACGTTCGGTCTGCCCACTCAGGTCTCTTTAGAGTGATACGTACTAGAACCTTCACCTCGCATATCGCTCGCTCGGCCCACTCAGGTCACTTTAGAGTGGTACGTACTAGAGCATTGGGCAGCCTACTCAGGTCTCTTTAGAGTGGCATACACCCAAACCACTAACGTCCCAACGCTCGGGCGGCCATCTCAGGTCTCTTTAGAGTGGCACGCACCCAAGCACCGTCCTATCGCTCGGTCTGCCCACTCAGGTCACTTTAGAGTGGTACGTACTGGAGCACGAGCAGCCTACTCAGGTCTCTTTAGAGCGGCATTCACCCAACTTCTATCCGACACTCGGACCAACACCACTCGTCGACTCCACCAAACGTACCGTTCCACACGGTACTCCATTCCCTCGCACTGACATGGAATGCAAGTGCAGTGCAAATAACATATGACGTGTAGCATGGTTACATATGACGTGTAACACATATGTAACATCTAAAACATATGGTACATGGAATTCACGTAATCATATAATTCACATAGTCACATAATTCGTATAATCATGTACGTATCATAATATCACATAGACTCACATAAATGGGTTACGTGTTGTAGATGAAGAATTTCACCTACCTGTCCTCCTGCTATTATCAATTATGAAACTCGGTAGAGTCCTTAGCTTATTTAATCTTATCGTACTGTAAATCGCTAATCTTCGAACCCTAAATATAGACACACATAAAATTAGGGTTTGTTAGTCTAATTTTAATTTCACGAAATTGGCTTAATTTGAAACCCTAGTTTCGACTCCTAAAATTTCGAAACCCTAAAATTTAGAATCTTAACTTAAACAAAGAAACATTATTTTAGAGATAGATCTCGAGATAAATGAGATCACAATGTCGAGCGTATTATCACATTATGCACATAAGATGTCGAGATAAATCACGAGAGTAAATCTCGACATTGGTTAAGGATACGTCTCGATATTACGTCACACAAGGCTTCGAGATAGATATTAATAAATAATTAAAATGTCGACATGTATGTTGATTTGAATCTCGATACCTTCAAGATAAATCTCGGTATATTGTACACAAAATTTCGACATTAGTTAATACATAAAAGCTCGACATTTAATAAACAATATAACAAGTTCTCGACATGTTGGGAATTAAGTCTCGACATTTAATAAACAACGAATTAAAATCTCGACATACTATGTTTCTGCATAGATTCGATATTTAAATACTATATAACTATCTCGATACTATACTAAGGGTTTCGATGTTCAATGTATAAATAGATCTCGACATTTGTTTGATATAAACTCGATATTATACCTATAAGGTTTCGACATTTACATATTAAGGAAGGTCTCGATATCATTCCTCCCAAACATTTCGACATTTTACAGCCCTTATTATTTCGACATTTTAGCAACATTTCGACATTTATATAGCTTACATTTTGACATGAACTCGACATTTTCTATCCTCTTTTTGATCCCGAAATCACTTCGACAACCTTGACATGGTTTCAACACCTACTAAGCTGATTTCATATTATTCCTAGAGCATTTAACTTTCGACCAAACCCTAAAATCAACTATCACTGTTTCCTTCGACAACTGCTCTTAGGTTTTCTTTTGAACTGTTAACCTTATCTAAAACATATTCACCCTACTAATAATAAGAGAAAGACAATTAAGTGCTTAAGATAAGAATTATACCTTTCGAACCCTTACTGGTTTTGTTGCTCAAGCTCCTTAGAATGGATGATGGTTTTAACGTATTCAGTGGTGTTTAAATGATCTAATATTATAAATAGGATTCTTGATAACTATTAAACAATTGAAAAGCTCACTTGATGGGACATCTAGTTCATAAGTAACAACCTTATAATATTATTTTAATTATTTTCCTTACTAACTAAGTAATCGATTTGCATGATAATTTTAAGTTCTTATCCTCAAATAACAATTTCTATATATTATTAGGCATACTCCCTCATGAGTCATGACTAGGTAATCGTATTATAGGTTAGTTCTAAACTAGCCTTCAAATATCGGCCCTTAGAATATATTATGTACATTATCTTATATCTAAATAATCGAACTCATTTACTCAAATTTCTAAGTCTTAAAATTTGTTCTATCCTCCTTCGTAATTAATTCTCACAAAGTAAAAATTCTTCATGGCATACAATTAATTAATTAAACACATAGTCATGAAATCACGTAAGCACATAATTTGCACCTAATTTCATAGATTATCACGTTCATAAAATTCGGGGTATTACATCCTCCCCCCTTAAAATAATTTCGCCCCCGAAATTCGCCGACTGGTGAACTCGGAGTAACGACTTCTTCTACTTACTGATCTATCTGTATCCTATTAAGGTAGAATATATTCCCACCTTCATTAGGTGACACATTCAAATGTGTGACCCAATTTCTACAATCATCTAATTCTTGATATCTAGGCTCACTTATCTATTTTCCATGTCTTAGAAATATTTATTCCTACTTCCACCACACTTCTACTGCGTAACTCTGACATCTAGCATGGTTTACTTAAATGAAGTTGGGATCATTCTCACTTACGTCATATATATTTATTCCACACGAATAAACATGCGACTCTGAATAGGTATGCTTGCATTTCAAAATACCTGCCACCATTGATGGGTTCGGATCTTCTTCTTCGCTTGTTAAAGCGTACACTCGTGCTGGTGCCAGTGGAGGTCGTACTGGCACTGGGCCCGGGTTCCTGGGACGATATTCTTGACAGTCCTTTACAACATGTCCCAGTTTTCCGCACTTGAAACATTGCGGGTTGAACTTTGGTCCGACTCCGAAACATACTCCGCTATGGTATCGCCCGCATTGCGGACATTGGGGATTCATAGTTGGGGGTCGAAACGGATAGTTAGTTGCTCCTAAGTTTGGTTTCAGTCGCCAGTTTTGCGGTCCCTGGCGATAATTCTGGTTGTTATTGGGGCCTACTTCGAAGTATTGTCGTTTCTTACTTCCGTTTCCTTGATGATTATCAATTTTCTTCTTCGCTTCCTGAGCTGCTAAAATCTGAGATTCTGCCTGCTCTGCAATCATTGCTCGTTCTGCCACTTGAGCAAACACAACTCCTCGCGTTCCGGCCATGCTAACGTCTCGGTAGATCTCAGGTTTGAGACCTACCTGGAATCGCTCGATCTTTAAAGCATCGTTCGCCACCATGTGCGGGGCAAAGCGAGACAGTTCTTCAAACTTGCGGATGTATTCCGCGATGGGTTTTTCTCCTTGTTTGAGGTTAATGAATTCGTTCATCTTACGGGTTCGGTCATACGTTGTGAAATACTTGTCGCGGAACAATTGCTCAAACCTTTCCCACGACATAGTCATCGGGTCTTCCAAGATTTTGATGGTATCCCACCAAAATCTTGCGTTCCCACGGAGCATTGAAATAGCGCATAACACTTTTTCATTGTCGGGGATTCGGCCGTAGAGGAACATGTCCTCAACAGTTCGCAGCCAATCCTCAGCCACGGTAGGATCAATAGCGTCCTCGAAAGTAGGAGGGTTCAATTTTCGGAACCGTTCCCCTATAATCTCTATACGCTCAGGCTGAGAAGAGGGTTGGCTTGCGGAAGAAACTTGGTGATGGATGAGAGCATTAATCTGATCCGATTGTCGCTGGATCAGTTCCGTAAGCCTCATAATTGTTGAGCCGCGTTCATGTACCGGGGACTCAGGTTCGTCCCTGCGACTCGAACTACCTACGTTCTCTCTACGAGTTTTCGGCATTTTATTCCTATTATCTACAAGTAGCCACATAAGCCAATATCATTTTAAGCAAGTAATCACATCGTACCGTAAAACATATAGGCAAGGCTGATCCCCCACGCTTTTGAGCGGCCGTACATGGACAGTCTACAGAATCTATATCCTAAGCTCTGATACCACCTGAGGCGACCCTCACTTTCTAATACTAATTATGGCGGATTTTCGCAACGTAAGTCGCGGAAGACCCGTCTAATTAAAAACTTTCCTAAAATAAAATATATTACAATCATATTCGTCTACGTCGTCGTTACTTTACAAGGGCCGTAGCCCCCAAAATGGGAAAACGCTCAAAATCCTAATCGCTCCACAGGTCGCATCCATGTACAGCCTCGCCCTCAAAAGTCCATGGAGCACCGCCGTCAGCCCGCCTTAGCCTCGACGCGCATCAGCGCCGGGCTCGGTACCTACAACACGTAAAACCCTGAGCTATTTGCTCAGTAGGTGAAATATGCATGAATGCACCGTGGCGCTCGATCCCATCCCATACATCTCACACATGCACACTCGACTCATCTCGACTCATCACATCCCACGACACCCCGTGACTCAACAACACACTCCTCGGGTATTCCACTCAGGTCGCTTTAGAATGGAAAGGCTTCTCAGGTCTCTTTAGAGTCGCCCATTTCCCCGAGTTGAGGTTCACGTTCGGTCTGCCCACTCAGGTCTCTTTAGAGTGATACGTACTAGAACCTTCACCTCGCATATCGCTCGCTCGGCCCACTCAGGTCACTTTAGAGTGGTACGTACTAGAGCATTGGGCAGCCTACTCAGGTCTCTTTAGAGTGGCATACACCCAAACCACTAACGTCCCAACGCTCGGGCGGCCATCTCAGGTCTCTTTAGAGTGGCACGCACCCAAGCACCGTCCTATCGCTCGGTCTGCCCACTCAGGTCACTTTAGAGTGGTACGTACTGGAGCACGAGCAGCCTACTCAGGTCTCTTTAGAGCGGCATTCACCCAACTTCTATCCGACACTCGGACCAACACCACTCGTCGACTCCACCAAACGTACCGTTCCACACGGTACTCCATTCCCTCGCACTGACATGGAATGCAAGTGCAGTGCAAATAACATATGACGTGTAGCATGGTTACATATGACGTGTAACACATATGTAACATCTAAAACATATGGTACATGGAATTCACGTAATCATATAATTCACATAGTCACATAATTCGTATAATCATGTACGTATCATAATATCACATAGACTCACATAAATGGGTTACGTGTTGTAGATGAAGAATTTCACCTACCTGTCCTCCTGCTATTATCAATTATGAAACTCGGTAGAGTCCTTAGCTTATTTAATCTTATCGTACTGTAAATCGCTAATCTTCGAACCCTAAATATAGACACACATAAAATTAGGGTTTGTTAGTCTAATTTTAATTTCACGAAATTGGCTTAATTTGAAACCCTAGTTTCGACTCCTAAAATTTCGAAACCCTAAAATTTAGAATCTTAACTTAAACAAAGAAACATTATTTTAGAGATAGATCTCGAGATAAATGAGATCACAATGTCGAGCGTATTATCACATTATGCACATAAGATGTCGAGATAAATCACGAGAGTAAATCTCGACATTGGTTAAGGATACGTCTCGATATTACGTCACACAAGGCTTCGAGATAGATATTAATAAATAATTAAAATGTCGACATGTATGTTGATTTGAATCTCGATACCTTCAAGATAAATCTCGGTATATTGTACACAAAATTTCGACATTAGTTAATACATAAAAGCTCGACATTTAATAAACAATATAACAAGTTCTCGACATGTTGGGAATTAAGTCTCGACATTTAATAAACAACGAATTAAAATCTCGACATACTATGTTTCTGCATAGATTCGATATTTAAATACTATATAACTATCTCGATACTATACTAAGGGTTTCGATGTTCAATGTATAAATAGATCTCGACATTTGTTTGATATAAACTCGATATTATACCTATAAGGTTTCGACATTTACATATTAAGGAAGGTCTCGATATCATTCCTCCCAAACATTTCGACATTTTACAGCCCTTATTATTTCGACATTTTAGCAACATTTCGACATTTATATAGCTTACATTTTGACATGAACTCGACATTTTCTATCCTCTTTTTGATCCCGAAATCACTTCGACAACCTTGACATGGTTTCAACACCTACTAAGCTGATTTCATATTATTCCTAGAGCATTTAACTTTCGACCAAACCCTAAAATCAACTATCACTGTTTCCTTCGACAACTGCTCTTAGGTTTTCTTTTGAACTGTTAACCTTATCTAAAACATATTCACCCTACTAATAATAAGAGAAAGACAATTAAGTGCTTAAGATAAGAATTATACCTTTCGAACCCTTACTGGTTTTGTTGCTCAAGCTCCTTAGAATGGATGATGGTTTTAACGTATTCAGTGGTGTTTAAATGATCTAATATTATAAATAGGATTCTTGATAACTATTAAACAATTGAAAAGCTCACTTGATGGGACATCTAGTTCATAAGTAACAACCTTATAATATTATTTTAATTATTTTCCTTACTAACTAAGTAATCGATTTGCATGATAATTTTAAGTTCTTATCCTCAAATAACAATTTCTATATATTATTAGGCATACTCCCTCATGAGTCATGACTAGGTAATCGTATTATAGGTTAGTTCTAAACTAGCCTTCAAATATCGGCCCTTAGAATATATTATGTACATTATCTTATATCTAAATAATCGAACTCATTTACTCAAATTTCTAAGTCTTAAAATTTGTTCTATCCTCCTTCGTAATTAATTCTCACAAAGTAAAAATTCTTCATGGCATACAATTAATTAATTAAACACATAGTCATGAAATCACGTAAGCACATAATTTGCACCTAATTTCATAGATTATCACGTTCATAAAATTCGGGGTATTACAACTAAGCTTTGAAATTATGTTGTGAGAACCTGTGAAACTTGTGAGGACCCTTTCAGTCAAACGAACTTTGACTACGATTTTGAACCCCGAAACAGTTTAATAGAAGGAACCACTCGTCATGAATAATATCCCCACCGCTGCGGGGCGGGGCGGTCCCCAGTCTTTTAGGCCCGCTAGATGGCGGGCCGCCCCGCGCCCGCCCCGCCAAGTGGCGGGCTTTGGCGGGCGGCGAGCAAGCCCGGCCCGCCCCGCCAAATTGACAGTACTAGTGTTGCATGTGGTCACTCGCCTCGTATTGCTGACGGCGAGAACGTCTCGACGGTTGAATGCGGAAATCACCAAAATAATCATGAGGTCCTTCTGGGGGTGGTTGACTTGACAACTCTGAGACACATGTCACGGTCGTTCCTTGCTCGAGTAAGGATGTGGCATGGTCAAGCACTTCATCGGCTTCTTGATGGCCAAAATCCACACCTGCGTAGTATGCTGCCTGCATCTCTTCCGCTGTAGGAACCAATATTCCAACAATGCTTTCTGATTGAAGTGCGTCAGCGGTAATCATCGATAGCTTTGGAGCTTTTTTGATGCTCCACCGCGATGTATTCCAGCGACAAATACGTGGGAATATAGACTCCTCTACGCGACGGGCAAACCGAGGCACGATCCCAGGTATGCATCCGTACGCTAGAATCTGACCAAAGTTAGAAATACTATTCTTTAGGGTTTGTTAAAAATTTACAAAACACTAGCTAGGGTTTGTTGAAATTAATTCCATATACCTAATGCGGATGTACGAATCCGCTCACGCAGAAACTAGAGTAGTCGCTGCCACCACTCCGTTTGTCTCGTACTCACTCTTCTTCCGTACAAAATCTCTTTTCAACGTGTCCAGGACCTCACCGAAAGCCACGGTCCCCCATGGATATCGGTTCCATGAATGCAAGTCTTCTACCAACGAAAACGCCCAGTCTAGCACGGTGAGATCCTTCTTCGTTCGACGAGGAAAGAGGACGGATGCGGCAAAGTAGAGAAGCGCCAACTTCACCTTCTCAACGTTAAACTCCGTAGCATCTTCATCGGACAATTCTACCATTCGGCTCTCCAAGTAGGATTTTCTGATTGGATCCATCCCGGGAAAGTGGCGATCACGAAACCCCGTCCTCTTGTTCACATCCGGAATATTGGAGGAGCAGTTGAAGCCTGTGATCAAACAGTACTCCTTAATAGAAAAGCGGATTGGGCTTTGATTGATGATCATCCATATATCATTTCGATTATTCATCGAAATCAGCCTCTTCATTAAAACCGAAATTAATTGGTGTGAGAGGTTCTTGAATAGTGGTGCAACACAGATTACGTGGCCAAATTGTGATGCCAGTACTTGGCGAAGCTCGGCTTGGTTCAGGAAATGGATTATACGCTCACTGGCCCGCACGTAATCCGCGGTGATGACGACGCTGCAGTCGAAGTCATCATCCTGAGGAAGTTGTGGTTTCAACAAGACCTATATAAATTCAGAAGAAAATCATATTTAGTCGAGTAAACGTTTTAAACTGTTGTTTACAAATGACGTGCTTTGGGTTCTCAAACTTTATGCAGGTCCTCATAAGTGAGCACCAATCTGAGGATCCATAAAAAATGTGTGAACCCATCACATCGCGAAGGTAGGTTCTCAGACCGCGGAAGGGTTCTCAGATCTTACACGGGTCCTCAGACATGGACTGAAATCAAAGAACCAGTCTAACATCTGAGAACCTTTCTCTTCTAATCGACCGAATTCTAGAAATCCCTTTCTCACGATTTAAACTCAGGCAACCCATCAACCATCAAACACCCACAAAATCAACAACCATACAATGGTCGGCTGTGTGAACCCGTTTCGCTGTGTGAGTACCCACGAAATCAAACACACGTCGAACACCCAAATAACAAAGAAAACTACTCGGTCACGTCTCGAAACAATTGAAGAAATCAAATAACTTACAGTTTCAGACGTCATTGCGTGAGTTCTTAGTGCTGTAAGCTAAAAATCTCAGGGTTCTCACGATCTTGCTATTTCTTTTTTGGAAGACTCGTCTTTTTTTTCGTCTGGGTCTCTGTGTCTCACGTCGTTTGGGTTACCCCTTTTTTATTTTTTTATATTTTTTTCATTTATATCACTTAATTGTAATTAATGCCCCAACTACCTTTAAGTGAGGGTATTTCAGTACTTTCCCCGTAATTAGTAAGGGTAGAAGTGTATATTCCAAAAATGGAGGTCATTCACCTAAAATAAATTTGACATGAGGTCATTTAGCTAAAATACCCAGTTCTGATAGCGATTTTGACTATCGTTGTTGTGGGGAGAGTAAAACATGCTCATCAGATTAGTCTATATTACGGTGTTTTTTTTGTTTTCTATCAGTTTTTCAATTTCGTGTTTTTTGCTCGGTTGTGAGCCTCTGCTCTTTCGGTTGACGATGTATCTGTGAGACCCTTTGGACTATTTAGCCACTGTAATTTTCATATTGATATTGAAGTTATCGTTCCGGGAAAAGAATTAGTCTATTTCACTAAAATAACAATTATGATGAATATAATATGAATTGAGTGACCACTATTATTTTATGTATCAACTTTTCAATGGGAGATGCTGATGTTCGCACGTGTTACACTGAAATTTGACCGCTCGGAGTGTGTTTTTCTATTTTGATGAAACGTCAATCTATGTGGCGTTGGAGCTTCGATATCTTTGTGGAATTAAAAAAAAAATAAAAATATAATAAAAAGTGGAATGCGACAAGTCAACCAAGAGATGCCAACAAGGCCATTTAATTGCTTTGAAAATTAAGAACCCCCTATTGCAATAGATTTTTTTTTAACAAAAAATGGTCATAATAAGTTGGCAAGTGGGTTGGTGGCCATCACTAAAAATCGAGCTTTAAATGTGGAATGGGGTAAATGACCGATTCGATTAGGTTCGAGTTATCAAAAAACAATATCTCGGTTCCTAGAGTGTTCATCGGCCGCTTCGATTTTCTAACATTTTAGTTTGTTTTTTTTTTCGATTTTACACATGCTTAATCCGAATCATTTTAATTTGGTTCGGTTCGTTTTTTGTAATTCGGTTTGGTTTTTTGGTTAAGAATTTTAATATCGATAATAAATATTATAACTGAAAATACATAAAGAAAATTGTACCTGTAAATCTACTTGCTGTGTACAAATAAATATAAGCTACATTAAAACAAAAAAAGCATCAAGTTTACATGTAAAAGGGTACGATTTCCATCCTTTTAAAAGAGAAAAATGACCTCAGCAAATATAACATGTAAACTCTAATCCTTACACTAAACAGCTAAGTACATTTATAGAGAAAAATATCATTTGCAGTAGAAGAGATCGAACTCCAATTGATTTTTTTAATATTTTTCTATTTTTAATGTGTTTAGATAATTCTTTGGGCTCTAGCTGATTTCGGCCCAATTTAAAAATATAAGTAATAATATCTCTGGCCCATACGGTAAATAATATAGGGGTTTTTATACATAAGTACCTATTTGGAAAAAAACTTGTAATTTAGTACCCAGTCAGGATTTTTTTATATGTAGGTACCTAACAGAATAAAGTTTTTGCACAAAGGTACCCGATCTCCGAAAGTACACCAAACAACACATTTGGATACCCTATCTCAACACATTTTCGTACCCTATATAACAGAAAATGGTACGACATATGTTATATTTAGGTACGCCCTATGTAACACAGGCATGCCCGTAGGTACGACGTATCCTATATTTAGGTACCCTATATAAACGTGTTATAGTACGCAATATATACACAGGAAGGTACGATATGACTAAAGAAACTGGTAAAATTAAATCGGGTACCTATCTATAAAATTTTCTGACATGGGTAGTTATTTGTAAAAAAAATTTCCAATTGGGTATTTTTCTATAGATTCACCAATAATACATATATATATATATATATAATACTTCGATTATTTGGGTTGTTTCGATTATTTTTTCTGAAAACCGAAATCGAACCGAAAAATCGAATTTTCAAAACTCTAAAGCGAAACCAACCGAAAAATCGAATTTACCGCTGCAAAACTAAAAATTCCGGTTCAGTCGGTTTTCGCTTTTATCCGAACTTTGAACACCCATGTTGGTTCCAATGGTGTGTTTGATTTAGGGTGTGTTTGGTTCAAGGAATTTAGGATATGTTTGGTTTATGTAATTTGGAGGAAAGAAAAAAAGGAGAAGTAGCTTTTGTGCTTGGTTGATTAGAGAAATAGGTAAGGAAAAGAAAAGAAAAGAAACTTAAACCAATTTTAAAGCTAAAATAGTGGAAAATCAATTTCCTCACCTAATGACGAGGAAAAAGAAAGGAAAACAATGAGAAAACCATTTCTCTTTAGTTTTCTTTTTCTCACTCATTTCCTTGATCCAAACACGCCCTTAGTGGGGAAAGGAAAAGAAATGGAAAAGGAAAATCAACTTGTGTTTGGTTGACCAGAGAAATAGATTAGAAAAAGAAAAGAAAAGAAAACTTAGGTAAAGTTTAAAGCAAAAACTATGTAAAACCATTTTCCTTACCAAATGGTGAAGAAAATGAGGGAAAAGCTAGTGAAAACCAATTTAGTTTTCTTTTTTCCACCGCTTTCCACGATCCAAACTCAACCTTGAAGAATTTGATGAGGAAAGAAAAAGGAAATGGAAACAAATTTAGTTTTTGTGTTTGATTGATAAAGAAATAGACTAGGAAAAAAAACAAAAAAGAAAAACATAAATTAAGTTACAACTAAAACAATGGCAAGTCAATTTCCTCACTACACGGCGAGGAAAGAAAGAAAAACTAATGAAAATCATTTTCTCTTCAATTTTCTTTTTCACATCAATTTTCTTGAGCCAAACACCGTGCAAAAGGTCAGGATTGTCCGAGTAACCCAAAAAAGGAAAAAAAAAAAAAAAGAAAAGAAACAACTATTTGAGATTATGCTTTGATTTTCCAACTTACATGATTTTATTTTCACAGAATGAAGGATGACACTGAATCTCCTAAAGCAACAAAGAATGTCATAGAATAATCATCAGAATCTATTACAAAGACAAGTGATCAATAGTGGGATCATATATTGTTCAAAACAGTAATACAAATCATCAGAGTAAGAAAGTTCACTCAATTTCCTCCACACAGAAAATGCTTTTAGAGCTTATTTCGAGCCACCATCTTCACCATCCACGATTTCTTTAATAAAAGGCAAAACGACTGATGCTAATTCGTCTTGGTGTGAGGTGTACCTATGGTTCGCTCCGTTTACAATGTGTAAGCGGTGATTCTTATAATCTTTGCAAATTCTTGGGCATCTTCTAAAGGAATCACTTCATCATCTGATCCATGAACGGTGAGTACCCTGTAAAGCATATATACATACTTGCGAAAAATGAGAATGTTGCTTTCTGCAACTCTTGTCCATTGAAATAATAAAAAGCTTACCTGCAACTCTTGTCTATTGAAAGGCAAGCTTCGTGCATGTTTGTGTTGAGTCGTTCCATCACGCTTTCTTCGGTGGCTCGATAAGACACTTCTCCTACGGAGAAACAAAAGAGAAGCCTACTTAATTTTTGCGCTGAAAACCGTCCAAGTACTGATCTATACGTGCGGTTTATGTAATGGATCCATGCAATAATGAATTCCCCTAACTTTTCAATATGTTGAGTTTCTTTTGCTAGTGAAGAAGAAGATCAAAACAAAAACCAAAACAAATGCGAATGATGTTGCTAACCTGTTTTAGTTTTAACATCGATGAAACCGTCGTTCTTGAGTTTTTCCAGGAAATCTTCGCCAAGGCGTTCTTTAACTCCTCGCTTGAGATCATATCGGCCAGAGATGTTTACAATGGCAGGTATGTCGTGATATTTGGATCCATAGAGGAGGACAATACCACCACCTGCAGTTTTTTTATCTCTGAAATTGAAGGTCTATTTGATAGAAAGTTGTATTACACAGTTAGATTAGTTGATAAGCATGCATACGATTGCATAATGCCTATATTGTTTTGATTCATAATCCAAAATATCGAAGGACTATCTAAGTAAATTTGATGATGCAGAAGAGAGAGGGATGGCGAAAATATTGCAATAGACATGGTTTAGTCCCAAAAGTTATGATTAACCTTTACTGTGCCCAAGAACAACAGCGGTTGGACGATTTACTCCATTGAAATACTCAACTACAGATCTTAAGTCCTCTGTCTCACTACCGTAGTTGCCATACTCAAACTTGCCTTCACTTTCCCTGAAAATCAACAAATTGAGCCGAAAGATAAACATGTTGCAAATAATCATCTAGAAAAAGCACAAGAATATAATAAAAAACACCACACAGAAAGGTATGCAATTGCAAGGTGGACAGAATGCAGTATAAAATGGCGTTTCTAACAAATAACGCCCTTTCGTGTAATAAAGACTTTGTATTCCAGGGATGACTTACCATTTCCAGAAAAATCGAAACGAAAGGCACTGATTCCTGCTTTTTCTAAGGCAGTAACGAGGTTAACCATCATATCAGACTCCTGCATATGTTGTGGAACAATAAGTTATTGCACACAAAAAACCGGTTCAAGTTGTTAACTAAACATAGTTCAAAATCTTAGCTATGTCAAAATTGAACTACTTGCTAAACAAGACTATTGCATGAGGTGATGGTAAAACTTGTTAAGGCTCTACTACGTAACTAATCATCATATAACTAAACAATGCATATAACGTTTATTTATTACCTATTTGGCATGAGTTGCATATTCCCTGCCATCAATTGTGACACAGATAAATATACATGAGCATGACGTATACCTTTTGCTCTTGGACTTTAGCTAAGAGATGCAAGTCGTTTCTTTTCCATTAATGAAGAATGGAAAGAATCACGAGAAGATTCAATCTTCCTCCACGAAAAGAAAAAAAAAAGATATCCTCACTTCTTAAGTAGAAGTTCTTTGAAGAAAGGTAAAAGGAAGACCAAAATCATCAACCGATAAGCAACCAAATCTCCAATAAACAATGTTCAGTCAAGCAAATTCAAGGCATAGGAGAGTTCACACACCTTCGAGGAACGAAAGCCATGGCATAGGACAACAATCTTCGGCAACCCTGAATCATGAAACACCCCGACTAGCTTTTCGCCACGCTTGTTTGGTATCGTTATTTTCTGCTGCATTTCTGCTGATTTATCATAACAACAACGAACTAATGACCACCAAAGTACATGGGTCAAGCCAAAGATATTCCGGCAATAACTGCAACCACTTTACACTTCTTCTTTTCTTTTTCTGATTAGTATTTGCGTAGAAGGACCAAAGACATGGGGTCTTTGTTTAGATAAAACAACTAAACCACTTCTTGAGAACAGATTATTAAACAGATATCAAGCATGTTTAATACCAATCGACCTTAATTATCGAATAGATCGGAACAAACCCATTAACATCTCCCCTTCTATAGACAATAACGACACATCAACTCAGCTCAGATGAACCTGCTGGTAATTGAAAAATTGGCCTTTGAGACTCTTTGCAAGAACCAACATAATGTTCCCAAGAGGAACTTTCACCTGATACAATTCAAGAGGAGGGAAAACCAAATATACATATCGATTCCCAAATATCTTCCAACCATATTCCACACATATCCGAGGCAAATATCGACTACTCAAAAACAGCTCACACTTGAACATTACCCGAGCATTGAGCTATGGCCTGAAAGATCTTGAATTTGGCGGTGAGGTAAGGTCGGCTGGAAGACAAACTCCTTGATTGAACCAATAGTGCTTTGTAAGGTGCGTCGATCACTAAAGAATTGCCATTTGAACAATAAAGCAGCATTAGCATTAGATTCAATCGAAGTGCTGATTCTTTTTTGTTGCTCTGCTCTTTCCTCGAGCCTCAAGGAGTTATTTTTTGTCAACTCAACACCATTTTGAGCGGCCCGATTTTTATTTTTCTAACTTAGTTGGATATTTGATTAGAAATTAGTTTGGCCCAATTGTATTAAATGACTGGACTGATATATGTTAAAGTTCATGGCATCAAAGTAATAGCCCAAATCAATTGATGTAAATTATGTCATTAATTACAATTTAATCCTTTATGTAATAGCGATTTTCTCCTATAAAATTTTAATTCATTCTGTTTATGCCCCTTAACAAATCAGTTTTCGCATCATATGCTCACTAGTATTCTAAGCAAACCCTACGTGTGTGCATAAAGTAAAGATTAATGGTAATGGGTGGTTTTATATTAATAATAATTTAATTCTTTTTCAAGTAAACAATATACTAAAATAGCAATGGCAATTTAGGCTAAGGCTTGAAACGTGTAATGTTAATTTTAGAGAAATCTACACATAACTTCATACTCTCAAACTATTAATCAACTAACTCCCCCCTTCCCATTCATTTATCATCAAACTGCCCATTGCAAACTTTTATATCACATATCTACCTAATGGACGATTTTAGCCTTATAAAAATAACAATATTACCAAAAAACATGTCAACACCCACGGATCCCCTACCCAAAACTTGTAGTACCAATATACGTATTCTTGTAGTACCAATGTATAGATGTTCGCGGTACCATACCGTGGTACCATTCCGTGAGATAATGTAGTACCATACGTAGTTATTTGTAGTACCTTTTCTACCATTTGCTGCAATATTACCAAAAAAACTTGTCAACACCCACGGACCCCCTACCCAAAACTTGTAGTACTAATATACGTATACTTTTAGTACCAATGTATAGATATTCGTGGTATCATACCGTGATACATTCCGTGAGCTAGTGTAGTATACCATACGTATGTTACTTGCAGTATCTTTTTCGTACCATGTGCTTAACTATCGCAACTCCTACCCTAAAATTGTAGCACCAATACACTTATATTTGTAGTACCAATATATGTATTCTTGTAGTACCAATATATAGATATTCGTGGTATCATACCGTGGTACCATTCCGTGAGCTAGTGTAGTACCGTACGCAGGTTACTTGTAGTATCTTTTCCGTACCATGTACTTAACTATCACAATTCCTACCCTAAAATTGTAGTACCAATACACATATATTTGTAGTACCAATATACAGATGATCGTGGTACCGTATCGTAAGCAAGTGTGGTACCATGAGTAGGTTACTTGTAGTACCAATATCTATGGCAACGGCCACAGACCAAAAATAATTCAGATGGCATCGAAAATTCCTTACCCAAACTTGAAGTACCAATATATGTATGTTTGTGGTACCAGTGTATCGATGTTCGTGGTACCATACCGTGAGCTAGTGTGGTATCATTAGGGGTGGGCATCGGATCGGGTAGTCGGGTATCGGGTAGTTCGGGTTCGGGTAGTTCGGGTTCGGATTAAGATTTTCACTACCCGAACCCGACCCGATTTACGGCGGGTACCCGCTTGTCGGGTATATATCGGGTTCGGGTACCCGACATCGGGTAGTCGGGTACCCGATTTTTTAATTGGGATGACTAAAAATATTATAATTCAATAATATTAAAATATCAATGTTATATATTAATATCGCTTACAATATTTGGATATTTTGTTTTCAATAAATGTAATATATACATATTTTATATGTTTATTTAAAAAATTTTGAGAATATATTTTAAATTTTTATGATGATCTATGCATTTATATAAAATATCAGTTGTTAATTATACACTTAAAATAAGAAATTAGTCGAAATATTATTTAAACTTTAACATCACTCAAGTTATATATTGATATCTAAATATGTAATTATATATATTTTTAATGTATGTACAAAATTAATAATTTTTTTTAAGAAAAAAATTGTCGGGTACCCGATCGGGTTATTCGGGTAATAAATTACTACCCGATACCCGACCCGATTAATAAATTCGGGTATCGGGTAACCCGATACCCGACAAATAACCCGAATTACCCGACCCGAACTACCCGAACCCGATCGGGTTCGGGTAAAACCCGAATACCCGAACCCGAACGCCCACCCCTAGGTATCATACGTAGGTTACTTGTGCTGAGCACATGGTACCGAAAAAAGATACCACAAGTAACCACGTATGGTATCACACGATCTCACGGTATGGTACCACGAACATCTATACATTGGTACTACAACCATACTTATATTCAAGTTTTGGTAACGAATTTTTCGAAGCCATCCGAATTTTTTTTGTCGTGAGGTTACCATAGATATTGGTACTACAAGTAACCTAGTTTTGGTACTACACTAGCATATAATACGGTACCACGAACATTGTATATTGGTACTACAAATATATGTGTATTCGTGCTACAATTTTAGAGTAGGAGTTGCAATAGTTAAGCACATGGCACGAAAAAGATACTACAAGTAACCTACGTATGGTACTATACTAGCTCACGGAATGGTACCACGAATATCTATACGTTGGTACTAAAAAAATACGTATATTGGTATTACAAGTTTTGGGTAGGGGTCCGGGGTGTTGGCAGGTTTTTTGGTAATATTGTGATAGTTAAGCAAATGGTACGGAAAATATACTACATATAACTACGTATGATACTGCATTATCTCATGGAAGAACTCGGCAAAATGACCCCGTAACTTCGGGAGAAGGGACTTCCGCAACGGCTATGCCACCCAAATGGTACCACGAACATCTATATATTGGTACTACAAATATGCATATATTGGTACTACAAGTTGGGTGAGGGTGTAGAAATTAATAGAGGGGGCAAAATCGTCCGTGAGGTACTACAAACATACGATATTGGTACTACAAAAATAGAGGCGTATGTGTAAGATTATTTTGATTTAGGGAGTTTGTTAATAAATAATATGAAATGGAGAGTTATGTGTAAGAAAATAGAGGTAGGGGATTTAATTAAAGTTACCCCTTAATTTTATAACTATTTTTAAATTTAAAATTGACACGCGCATAAATTCTAAAACATTCTAAAACGGTTTCTCTCCCTTAATAAAATAAAAAGATAAATAATAAACATTCAAACATATAAATTTCATCTAAAGTAAATGTTAATATATCATTACATTTATATTTATATTGAAATAAAAAAAGAAAAATGATAATAAAATAACCAGAAAAATAAAATTTATGTAATTCTCTAATGAATGGAACAGCTTAAATGATTTTCCATTGACTTAATATTTTCCTGGATATACATACAGAGAGAGCCATTGACATCATACAAACCAAAAGCTGAAAACTGACTTTTTTTTTGAAAAAAGAACATATAATTTAAGGAAAGATCGATAACCCTTTCATCACAAAACTGACTTTTAAGGCATAATTTACCTGAAAGTCCCTTCAACTTGAGAACATGAGCAAAGAAAGCATTAGAGTGCAGCAATGGCTTCTTCATCAGTTGTAGAGTCAGACGGAGAAACCTCAACAGATTCTCCTTCGATGGGCTCCTTCTCATCATCGTTTTGTCCGAAATCAAAAATCTTCTCTCTCAAATTCTCCATGAGTTCATCTCTCTCAGCAGCGTTTTCGGATAGGTACTTTTTGAATGCTTCTTTTCCATGAAAATTCTGATTGTTCAGATAATAGAATCCACTGTTCTTGATTATGAGCTTGTGTTTGACACCTAAGTCTATGAGTTCGGCCTCTCTCGATATTCCTTTACCAAACTCGAGCTCGAATTCCGCCGTTCTGAATGGAGGGGCGTGCTTGTTCTTCACGATTTTCACTGACACTTGACTTCCTATGGTCTGAAAAAAAAAAAACTCAAAGAGTTGTCTAAAGATTACATGATATTGGAGCTAAAATGTTGGGGAACAATAAGATAATAACGGAAAAGAAATAGCTTCAATTTGACCAATAGTCTCTGCTCAGCATCAGAATTGGTTGTTGTGCATAGGAAACAAAATAAAAAAGCTAACTTGGTCGCTTTTCGTAGCAACAATTGATTTCCGCGGCCTCTATAAGATAAACCAAGTCTTACGATATTAAAAGAATCTGTTACTACCTCATCTCCCTTTTTGACAAGGCCTGTTCTCTTAATATTCAGACGTACTGAAGCGTAGAACTTTAGGGCATTTCCACCGCAAGTAACTTCAGTAGGGCCAGCAAATGCTGCAAAGGTCGATAGCTTGGCTCTCACCTGATCAATCAATGATCATATAAAACGTAACATAATCCAAAAATCAAAACCCAGCAACTAAACTTGGATATATAATCATCTCCATATGATGTTAAAGAAGATATGTGGAAAAAACCTGATTTGTAAAGATCAATATTGTCTGTGAAAGAGAGAGTGAGTGGCTCAATTTACGCAGTGCCTGGCTCATAAGCCTTGCTTGCATTGCCATATGTGCATCTCCCATTTCACCGTCAAGTTCGCTTTTTGGGACCAGAGCAGCTACCTGCGAGAAAATTAGATGACCGAGCAGATTAGAAATCTGTCTTTCTCCACAGATGTGTTATTACATACTGAGATAATGTTACTTACACTGTCTACGACGACAACATCAACTGAACCACTGCGAATTAGAGTATCAACCAAGCTGAGAGCTTGCTCACCACAATCTGGTTGTGAAAGAAGCAAATTTTGGGTGTTCACCCCTATAGCCTCGGCTAATGATGGATCAAGAGCATGCTCAGCGTCAACGAATACACAGTAGCCTGCATGTGGCAAGGAAAATGGGGGACACGTGCGTGGAATGATTTTATTTATCTTAGCCAACGTCTTATTTCTTAAAATAACAAGGGAATGAAAAGAAGCTAGCTTATGCCTATGATATACCAAGTTTATAAGCTGGAGATATTGCAAGAGATAACAAATATCAACAGATTTTAATGACGGAAGAAACACATTTTTAATTCTCTGTCGATAACGTACATCTGGGTTCAAGTTATCTTTCAATAACAGGGTTCAAGTAAATGTAAATGTACTATGCATAACATACACTTATCTGATCATCAGCGTAGCTATTAAAACATGTTAATACTATGTCTTTTCCAAATGAGGAATCTAAAATATGAGTTTCTTTTGAAGAAACGGTATCAGGATAATTTTATATCACAACATGAACAAACAACAGAAAAAACAATTACGTTGTAAAAGTGAATATATGACCACATAAATAATTAGGCATCTAATCTATAAGACAGCAAATGATTTCTCAACATATTGTGATTTCTAAATACCAACAAATAATAAATTGTTCTAGGAGGCATGTCTTTTCGATTATCATGCTTATAGAAAAACAAAGGCCACAGAGCGTCATTACTCAGTTAAAATTCAGATAGTCCAAATAAATAAATAACTTGGAGACAGACTTTTACGGATTGGAATGTCAGCTTGAAAAATTACCAACAGATATTCAGAAGAATTATAGTTTTGTTTAATACAATCTGGTTCCGATATGAAAATGTAAGGAAGAATGCAGAATATTTGCTATTCTCGTCACTTGTGTGAATAAACATGCGAAGTGACTAACCTCCTTGTCTCTGAGCCTCGGCAATCACATGCAAAGCAAGGGTAGTTTTCCCAGAAGCCTCTGGACCATATATCTCCACAACACGCCCCTGATAGACTCAGCGTACATGTTTATCAAACAAAATTGCTGTCATGACAAAATAACTTTATCAAAAGCATCATATCGCATTTTATCAGTGTACTAAACATAGCCGTACAAATACTTATGATCAACGTGTCAAGGCACAAGAACGAAAGTAAAAAA
This sequence comes from Craterostigma plantagineum, assembly GCA_027422505.1. Lineage (NCBI taxonomy): Eukaryota > Viridiplantae > Streptophyta > Magnoliopsida > Lamiales > Linderniaceae > Craterostigma > Craterostigma plantagineum. Next base: position 8,407,130 of record JAPQWV010000015.1, read on the forward strand.
TGAAGCAGAAAGGCTTTCCATTATAAAGTCACCGCCTTCCATGAAAAACGCAACGAAATATAGCTAATTCTTATTCTATCAATCACAAGGCAAACTTCTGCTGATGGCATAGGGTAGACAGATTCAATCCATCAACGGCAGTTATATACCTCCCCGCGAAAGGGTGTCTCATCTACTTACGGAACATAATTATCCGCAACGATTACGTGAAACGTTAAAAGCTCCAGGTGTTCAAATTATCTGCTTGTCTTTTACCTTTGGTAGCCCTCCTATCCCCAGAGCCATGTCCAGAGCAAATGACCCAGTAGACACAACTGGGGTATTCCTTGGTGATGCCGAACGACCAAACCACATAATGGATCCCTTCCCAAATGAGGCATGTATCTGATCCAATGCTAGCTTCAGAGCTAAATCTTTTTTCGACAAGTTCTCATCACCAGAATCACTAGCGACTGATTTTGACTTTCTCTTACCTTGGGCAAACGTTAACAACATGGAACTACTAAATTAATATGTTACACATTTAATTGTAAATATCATGAAAGTTAATCTCCTCATGTAAAAGAGCACAAAAAAAATTCCAACATAAGTACTAACAGATGATGAAAGATAAAATATGCCTCAGCCCCAGTAAAACAATTGATTAGAGCTCCGTTGCAATAATCCTTTGACGCTCTTCAAAAGGATAAAAAATAAAGCAACAGCTAAACTAATTCATATACATAACCAGAACAATGGGACACGAATAACCATTAAATATTGGGTGAAACTAGAATATCAACAAAATGAAAATAGAGCAACCGTAGTCAGTGGACATTAATTAATAAAATTCAGATGAATACAAACATATTCAAATATCCATAAAAATCTATCAGTCCAGTCACAAAACGAGAAACATATCCATACGTTGAAACAAGTCTACTCAATCCATTGACAAGAGATAAAAAAAAAGGCTACAGAAGTATTAACTATTCATTCACAAAGAAAAGAACACAAGAACCATCTTAAAATCCACACTATAAACTGAAATAGCTTTATAAATATAATAGAGTCTCTCAATACCTTTGGAAGAAAACCAGCAGAACTGACTAGATGACTCCAACAGTGCTTTTTTGGGATCCTGAAAATTTATATTTAAATTGTATTTTTTGCTGTAAAGAAACGTATGATATAGGAACAACCATTTAGCACCACATGACCCATACAACCCCTTCTTGTTACCGTTTTCTTTTCTTCCAACCCAATTCTTAATAAGGAAAGCAAGAAAATTAATATCATCGACACAGATATATCTGCTTCATTGCAGAGCAAATTTGCGAACCACAATCCTAATTTCCTGGACAAACGAACACCAATCCGTTGCAAAATTATAAATTCGCGCACATGGGCACAGAGGCATGCCTATATCACAATAAAGCTATTCTTCACTTAACCGAACCAAGTTACACATATATGCTTGAATATAAATAATTAAAGTAAACCTGCAACTGAGGCAATATGGATCGTCTCAGAGAAGAAACGTTTCTGAGAAGCCTCGCCATTTATACTCCACTACAGATTAGGTCAAAACGTTGAAAGAGAAGAAGAAAAAACGAAAGGCCTTTTGTATTCAAGAGTGCACGAGTTCTTTCAACGGACAAGGTTCTTCGATCATTAAGAACTTTCTCCTGCAAATAGTTCAAGAGCAGTAAAAAAATCGTAAACTATTTGGGCATGTTTCTTCGTGGACCGACTTCAGGGACACATATGAGAGAGAGAGAGAGAGAGAGAGAGATTTTAGGGTTTATGAGGGTTTTTCCCTCCCTTTTCAATTTCTTGTTCGAAGAAGAAATGGTGGAGCGAGGAAAGAAAAGTTTTTAATTGTAAATCATTATATATTTATTTTACATGCCTTAATATATACTAGTATCCTACGACCTACGCACTCAACGCTTGTGCTAAAAAATATAATTTAATGTTATGTTATATTTCAGCTATTTATGTTGAGATTCTAAGTTGGCTTTCGTTCAACATCAGATAATTCAAGCTCTTTAAGCCACCATATATACTAGTATTTCCGGCACACCTACGTGTGTGCAATAAAATAAAGTCAATTATTATTATTTAAATATTTTTAATAAGTAATATACAAAAAATAGAATTTGTGCTTATTATGAGGTTACGGAAGGTACGCGATTTAATAAGTTATTTTTTATTTTTTAATATATGTAGTAAAAATCTGATTGGTCAATTGAGACAGACTAATTGACGGTTTATCCTAACACCTCATCCTTTAGAGCACAGCAGATAAGAGACTTTCTCCTCATATCACCAATTAATTTTAGGATGGACCCCTCCATTTCTAATATGGTATGGGAGCGAGCTTCTGCTCACCGTCACCCAATTCATATGTCCACGTGTTAAGCCAGTTAAGCCACACGTGAGGGGGCGGTTGAGATTCTAAGTGGGCTTTGTCCCACATCAGATAATTCAAGCTTTTTAAGCTACTATATATATAAGAGGATTCCTTCCTATTACCAATTGATTTTAGGAAGGAATCCTCATTTCTAATAATTTGTTATTTTTAAGTATATATTAAAAGGAAAAATGAATTATAGGATACAATTATGATAAATAAAACAATAACATAGCGAAGTGATAAATGAGTGAAATCTTATATAATTATGCAGATGTATGTGTACTTATATGTTGCCACGTGTTCCATAATAATTACTTGTAATAAATTAATAAAACAAATATAATTAAAACATGAAAAACTACCCACTACCACACTCCCCACTATAAATAGTTATTAATTAATATGAAATAATTATCTATACTCTTATATAAAGAGCCTAGGGGATAAAAACTGTAAATTGGTCTGTCACCAATCAATTTTATTTTTTTTTACTTTTAGTTAGTATGAAAAAATAAAAAACCTATTAAATCATAATAATAGTATATCAATTATTAAAAAAACTTATTAGACAACGTAGCTTTAAAACACATAATAACCACCTCATTCTATTTGTAGTATAGTATAATTTATTAAATCATCCACTATAATTAATATTATATTTTGCACATACATAGGGTGTGCTAAAAGTACTAGTAGATAGTTAACACCGTGCATTGCACGGATAGTAAGCTAGTTAACAAATATTATTTAGTTATGATATAATCAAAATGAAAAGAAAAATTAAAGGATTTGTAATTACATAAAGGATTAAATTGCAATTAAATGCTAAAAATTAGTACACCAAAACTAGTTACTCTAAGGTCATAAGCCGTAATCTATATACTATAAAAGTTGGATAGGGGCCCTATTGTGATGACACGTGGCAACAAAATGCCCCCAAAATATCAAATTTACATTGTATTTATCCGATTCATTGTCCCATTTAATAGGCAACTGAACAGTCCAAAAACAAATGCCCCCCAAAATATCAAATATACATTGTATTTATCCGATTCATTGTCCCATTTAATAGGCAACTGAACAGTCCAAAAAACTATTCAATTAAGGAGCTGAACAGTTTTGCCCTTTCTGTTCACGGTACGAAGCTCTCCCACAACCTATCCTTTTTTGTTTCTCACCTCGCCGGAGATGGTAAATCGCGGCAATAAAACATCTTTTTTTTGGTCGACTATTCTTCCCAGGCCAAGTGAGAACGCCGATTCGAATTGTTGTACATACAATACAAGAAAGCTGCGTGCTTAGTTTAGTGTATGTAAAGCCCACGTAAAGGTCCATCTTTCGTGGATTATTGGTGATTCTTCCTCTTCGTCCCTCTCTCTTGATAGATACAGGCGATTCGCGTGTATATGTACGTGTATGTGTGAATGATACACAAGGAAAGCTGAGGAATTTTTTTATTTTGTGATCCTTATTATTGTATGTGGGGTTCATATATTTTGTCTTTGAGGAGCTGTAGAATACAGAGGGGCTTTAATTGCTAATGTGGGCTTAGTGCTTTTGTCGTTCGGAAGAAAAAAATATCGGTTGGGCTATGGATGTGTCTTCATTGGAAGAAGGTAAAGATTCCTGCTATTTTCTTCACTTTTTCCTTTTTTTTTGTTGTTGCTTGATTTCTTTTATTTTTCTTCAAAATACGCTGATTCGTTGTTATTTTTTCTGGGTTGAGTCGTGAAGATGGCTTTTGCAAAAGGTGTTCTTGCTGCATTTGTCGTAGGTACGATGATAACAAGGATCCCAACCTATGGCTGAGCTGTAACTCTGATCCTCCTTTTCTTGGTATGCCTTGTGGCATGTCTTGCCACCTCGAATGTGCTTTGAGACACGAAAGTTCTGGGATTTCGAAGGCTAAGGAAGAGAAGGGACTCGATGGGAGCTTCTGCTGTGTTTCTTGTGGCAAATCGAACGATTTGTTGGGGTAAAGTAAAACGCTTTCAGCCTTATATTCTTTATTTTATTGCGTTCGTTTCGTTTCATGACTTTGTTTGTCGAATCATTATCATACAATGCAGTTCTTGGAGGAAGCAATTGTAGAAGCGAGGGATACGAGGCCAGTTGATATCCTTTATGACAGACTATCCTTAGCCCAGAAGATACTTTCAGGCACAAAGCGTTGGCAGAATCTGTTCGAAGTCGTTCGCGAAGCAGTAAGCAAGCTCGAAGAAGAAGTGGGCCCACTTACTGGTTTGCCAGAAAAAGGCTCGAGGGAGTATGAATCGCCTCTCTTCTGGCCCGCAGATACAGAAGATGTGTGGCTCTGTTGTAGAATCTCTTGACTCTATGCTCTTAGAGAGTACTCTCAGCTATGCCTTTTCTTTAAATTCTTATCTCATGTGTGTGGGGGTTTGCCTAGGGAGTTGTTGAGTTATTAGGCCGTGTGATTCTGCTTATTTAGGTTTACGCTGGTAAAATGTTGATCTTTACTGTTGTATTAGGCACTCACGGGGGAAGCAAAAGCTAGATATCCACAGGGAAACTTCGAAATAGTTGACTTGGTAAGTTTGTTTAACCGGCAGTGCTACCTTTTTTCCTTTTTTTTTTTAACTTTTGTCATAGTTGGAGATTGATTCAATGAACTGAGTGCCTAAGTATGATCAATTTGTGATTCATATATATGAATTATAATAATAATAGGATGATTGCGATGAGGTGACTACGCTGTGGATGACGGCGATTACGAGGAGAAGTTGAAGGAGTCTTTCGCTCTATTCTTTCTTGCCACGTAGTTCTATTTCTTTGCTGATGGTTCACTCAGAATTGCATAGCTCATTTTCCATGTTATGATATCATTTACTAGAATCTATTCTAAAATAGTCTCATGTTATACAGAGTTGTTTGAGGTTTGCAATATAGTTGTAATATTGATTAAGCTTCTTTGGATCATTTTATGTTTCTTGGAAGAAAGAGCAAACTCCCGATTTATTAGGGTTTGCATGCTTTAATCTGAGTTTAATGTGTTTGTATATATCTTATTACGTGATTCAGATAGTCTCAAATCGCTGCACGTCTTCAAGGAAGGACTGACAACGAAATAAAGAATTTCTGGAATTTGACCATCAAAAGAGGCTAGGAAACAAAGGTAGTAGTAATATGATCAGCACTTCATCATCTCCATCCCCTAGCATTGGCATCGATGGCTCCTCGGATTTATCGTGTTGATAGTTTCCTCTGATTTATATGCATGTCTCTCTGAATTTGATTGCATTTCCTTGATTGTAATTGCAGACTTTGCCCGATGAAGTTATTGATTTGGAGCGATTAGTGAGAACACTCGACCGGACAGGGAACATATTGGGTATGTCTCAAAATGTCCTAAAGATTTGATTTTTACCAATTATTGTTATGCTCAGACATGGTGAATCTTTACTAAATGTGTGAGATCATTACCATATGTTTATGTATGAACCATGTGTGCAGAATATAGACATTTTTAGGAACATCTTAGTTACTGAGAGCTTCTTCGTCCCTAGTGCTATTTTTCGCTTTTTCGCGGTTGAAGTCCTTGTGGAGGTCGAAAAATTGATCAACTTGCAGTGGCTGGTAAGAAATATCAACTACCATATGTTTATCTTTCAAAGAGGAGGTTATGTGAATAAATTAGAGTAAACATTCTTTTTATTGTGTAATATAAAACCATCGCCGACTATGAGGACAGGGGTTCGAATGAATATCTAAGCTTAATACGAGATTTGTATGTTTGTTCAGCGAGATTCTTCACCTCTGTCTCTCTCTATGATGCGCAAATTCTGATTTAGCGTGTGTGTTGCCTGGGGGTTTCCTTTTTTACTTTTGTGTTGTTTATGTTTATACTTGGATTGTTTTTAAGTTTGGTTTATTCGAGATTTATTTCTGTTTTGCTTATAATACTAATTTCTATTGATAGAATACGTTGATTATGTTATATATTTTTTCCTTTGCAGGATAAGAAAGTCTTGATCATTAGCATCCCCGTAAGTATTTTAGTGAATTTCTGGTAGTCTTTTGTTGTGAATGTTGCTTAACTTATATGAGTATGCTTGGTTCGCTCCTCTCTCATAAATTCGTCTAAATAGGTTTCAACATCCAACAAGATTTCGATTTTATTTGGTAAAATTTTCTCTATTGCTTTAATACCCGTTCGATTAGTGTCGGAATATGGCAGCAAGACATTCAAGCACAATTGGGACGAAACCATCCAGGAATGGTTTAGATAGAACTACTTCAGTTGGGAATAAGCTGGTTAGTTCTCGCAATTGTTCTAAGAATGGAAGGGCTTTGATTAGTAGAAATGAAGATTCGGAGTTTTCTCAAGATGATTCCAACGTGAGTGACCTCTTCGTCTATTATACAGATTTGTATTCATAATTTTTAGGCTTTGTCTGTTTTAGCATAAATCAATCAATTTTAGGAGCTTTAAGGTATCTCATGTGGAGGATGAATCTCAACAAGCTCCTTATCTGAAGCAGAAGCAAAAACTATTCAAGAGCTTTACGATAATATCATCGTAAACCCTCGACATTTTATAAATATTCATGGTTTGTTTGAATTACTTAATATTCATTAGTTCTGTTGTTTTATGTGATCTGATTAATTCGAGTTTTTATGTGATCTGATTAATTCGAGGGGTATTATCAGGGTTTGTGGGATGTGGATTTAAATGACGTGAGATTGAAACGAGGTTCTTTAATGGCGTCGGTGCAGGTACTGAAGAAGTAGGAGCATTTGGAAGCTGGGGTTTGGACGAAGGAGGAGTTTCCATAGAAGCAAGTTATGTTTGCAACTTAATGTTGGTAGAATTTTCAAGTATAGTTACCTTCTTCGCTGCAGTATCTTAGTTTTTTTGTTTTCGAATGTTGTGCATAAAAAAAAAAGCTAAGCTAAACGCAAACACAAATAAATCATCTTTCTTTTCGTAAGTTCCAACAGCTGTCGTAATCGGAAAGAGAAGCTTAATTGGTGGGATTTGAAATAATTATTGCATTATTTATTTATATTTTTGTGGTTAAAGATCGCGTCTTTTCTGTTCGGGAGCATTGATTAATGAGTTGTTTGTTGCATTTCATACGGTAGTTTTGGCGGGTTCTTTTTTTTTCAGTATAGATTATTGATTAGGTTGAAGATATGGCGATAATAGGTAGTTATTATTGCCATTCTGCATGAAGTTGTTAATGGGTGTCGTTCTTCTCTTCTATTTATTATCAGATGTTGGTTTCTCAAGTACAAATGAAGTCAAGAAATGGTGATTTTTGTTGTTTTTTCTTTGATTGTATGGACAAAACTTGAATTGTATTTTATTGCGACGATTGTAATAATTGTTGCGTTATTTTATTTATTTATATTTTATGAACCTAGGCGATTTCGGGGTAATGCTGCTGTAGTTGTATTTTCTGTCAAATTACCTTCAGCTGCTCAAGCTTCTGTGAGCAACAATCGCTTTTGTTTTGCGAGCTCTATTCGATTCGACTGATTTTTTGTTTGGTTATGAGAAATCACATTTTCAAGATTCGTCTGGTTTGCATACGAGTTAACCGGGCGCATACGGAGACTAAAGCAGAACATCGAGGTTACAGCTAGCCATGTCAAAGCTGTTCAGACGTACCTCTAAGGCTTGAAGAACTAGCAGAAAATGGAAAAAGTCCCATTTTCATACAAGAGTCATTACTTTTTTGATCTCATTAACCTCTTTGCTGTTTTTCTTAGAAATTTGGGACGCGGGGCATAGAAAATGTGCGTTAAAAGATGGTTTTCTCAGTGTTATGTTGCTTTGTACCGTCATCGAGAAAGGTCTTTCAAGTGTTTGAATAATGGTCTGTGTGAGATTGTGCGCTTTAAACAACAGAAAATGGTAGGCGAGTGCCCAGAGGTACGTCAAAAGATATCGAAATACATTTTGTATGAACAACGATTCATTGGCGACCGTTTATTTTAATCAAGAAACTACAATGTTAGAGTTGGATGGGAATGAAACCGCTGGGTTTTAGGGCGTTGTTCGACTATTTTCTCCTTACCGCTTAATGTGTTGTAATTTAGTTTCTTAGCTTCTGAACATAGGTGTTTTTTCACAAATTGTCTTTTGCTGAACGCAAGGTTAAATCTTTATCTATAGGAAGATTGCTTTATATGTGGAACATGTTTAATGATTTCGGATTCATATAGTCATACAAATTACTGTAATCTTCCAAAAATACAGTCGCACAAGTTAGCAATCTTACATTTGTACGTATCCTTACACTGAAATATTCTTACGAAGTTCGCAGTCGTACACTCTTTGCAGTCATACGAAGTTCGAAGTCGTACAATTTTACAAGTTACGACAATCTTATAAATATCGCAGTCGTACACTCTTACAAATTACTGTAGTCTTCCAAAATTGCCAAAGCGCAATTAAGCAGTCTTATAGTTCGCAGTCTTACACTGAAGCAATCCTACGAGTTGCAGTCATACAAATTGTTGCATCCTTCTACAAGTGCAGTCACACAAATAAGCAGTCGTACAGTTGTTTGAGTCTTACACTAAGCAGTCTTACGAAGTTTCACAACAAGATTGAAACAAACTTCTGCATTTCCATAGAATTTTGGTGTCGCACTTTGAATTTGATCTACATCCTATGGATGACACTGGTGTCTTATCTCATGAATGATAACATAAAATATTGAATCTAAGAATGGTACACGCTTGCTTGGGAAGAGATCTGAAATGTAATGTTGCAACATATTATCATGGAGCCAAGTCGGGAATCACCATTTATGTTGTCTGAGACTAAAGCTTTTGAAAGCGATATGCATGATTTAGGAAAAGAGATTTAACCTTTCTCTTATGAGCATCAAATGCGATGAGAACGAGAAAATATGAACAGATGCGAACGTGAGTAAGGGTCAGAAGACGGCGGAGTTCTGCTAATAAATCGACGATTTTGATGCTGGTGATTTTGAGGCTGATTTTCAGAATTCTACAGACAATAATGAAGAGAAAAAGGCCATCATCAAAATGAAATTCGCTTCATTTGCCTCCAAAAGCTATGGTTCTAAACTTGATAAGACTTTTTTGTCTTCCTCATTAGGGGTGGGATCGGGTCGGGTTTGTCGGGTTTCGGGTTCTTTCAGGTCGGGTACCCGACATTTGCGGGTATCAAAATTGAAACCCGACCCCGACCCGTCGAAAATCGGGTACCCGACAATCGGGTACCCGAAACCCGATTATCGGGTTCGGGTTTTGCTATTTTTTATTTTTTTTAAGTTTTAGTTGTATTTAAAAAAAAAAACTTGAATTGAGTTTAGAAAATAGAAGGATCATTAACCAGTTGTGAATATTAGAAGCAAACATTAAACTCCGTCCGATGGAAGAAAAAGAACACTGTACAAATATATAACACCGTACATTTTTTTTGCCTGATTAACGTTATAAATTCACGAAATTGCACCGACAAGGAAACATTTCGGTTCAGATTCAAGAAAAATGTCGTTGTCGTCAACAGGATTGCATCTACCATCAGATTCGATCTCAGCCCCCATTTTACATTATACTCCTCGTCCTCGCATTTTGCTCCATAACCCTACTCAAGCTCACCTTCTCAGTCCTCAGATTTGTGAGAGCGAGGCAACGACGACGTGGTATGGCCGGACAGTTGGAGAACGGCGACAAGGAAGGAGATTGGCGACGGCGACGAGGTGAGGTCGATTGAGGGACGAAGGTGAGGTGTGTGTGTGTGTATTTGAGCTGCTCTGCTCGACTTCTTCCAGTCCTTTTAAGTTCAGTATTTTTTTTAATTCAAACATTAGGTCGGTTGGGTACCCGATCGGGTTTCTCGGGTAGCTTATCGCTACCCGAACCCGACCCCAAGTATTATATCGGGTATCGGGTTTTAAACCCGATACCCGATTAAACCCGATTTCACATCCCCAATCGGGTAAAACCCGATCGGGTCGGGTCGGGTACCCGAAACCCGACCCCGATTACCCACCCCTATTCCTCAGTGGATATACATAACTGTATAGTCTTGACATCAATATCAATTTATCGTGTTAGACGACAATGAACAGTTAGCAAACTGTATTACTTAAACATTGTAAGACTGCCCGACTGGGAAACTGTAGAATATGTTTTTATAAAATATTACTCCCTCCGTCCCATAAGTTTATGGACATTTGGGTATTGGCACGAGAATTAAGAAACTGAATATTTTAATAATATAGTGTGTTGGAAAGGTAAAAAAGTGTATGTTTTGGCACGTCTTTTGATGATATTTAATATTATTATATTGATTGTTTGTGGTAGTTTTTTGCTATAAAAGGAAATGTCCAAAATGGTTTGGGACGCCCGATATAGTAAAATGTCCAAAACGGTTTGGGACGGAGGTAGTAAGATTTATTATGCAAAAGTTTTATATTACACAATAAAAATTAATGTGTGTGAGAAAACTTGGCTAATAAAATATTAACTTGAAAATTGTGTTTATACTGGACAAAAAACATTCCAATGCCATCGCACAGGAGCAAAATCTAGATATAACAAAAGATCAAAGTTTATAAACTATTACATTAAATACTGATAAAATGACATACAATTAGGGATGTCAATCGGACTAGGACGGGTCTAAACTCGAAGCCGCCCAAAACCCGGCTAAGTTCGGGCCGGGTCCGGATTTTGCAACCCCCGGCCCGAAACCCACACCGATACCAGCCCCTTATATTTTTTGTAAATATTATACATATTTATATAACTATATAGAAATATATATGTAATAAAAAATAATTATATAGAAAAAATTTATAAATGCGGGCAGTTTTTTCTGAGGCGAACCTCGGGTCCACTATAAAATAGACGGCCCGATTGCGGATCTTAGGTCTTTTGGATAACAATAAATCTAATAACTAAAAATTATCTTAAAAATAACCGGCGGGGCTTAAACTAGTAATATAGAAAGATGATAGAAAAAAACTCAACTTTCATCAGCTTCATTTAATTTTCGGCAATTCATAAAAATTATAATTCCGCAACAGTCGGCAACATGTTGAACATTCAACCTCAACGAAGTCAACTTAATTCTCATATAATGGAACATCATTCACGTACACCTTTTAGAATGATGATTAATGTAATGATCAATTTAGTTAGGACAGTAATAAAAATTGAGAAAGTTGAACAATTACTTTTTTCTCTAAGAAAGTTGAACAATTAAGAAGTGTGATTTGTACTACGTGGAATAAGAAATCCAACTAAAATTGACATTTGACATGTGTATAGGGAGAAACACACATATTTTTAAATTTCATAAATTCAAAACTATATATAAAACAAGATGGGAAAGTTATCATAAAGCTTCATAAGAGCATCAAAGCCAATACTATAATCAATCCGATACATAAATCACCAGACCAGCTCGGTGTTCCATCACCTTCTCAGAACACAACACTTCAAAATGACATAGAAACTTCAATCAATGAACTGAAAAGAAAAAACAGAGAGAAAGAACTGACCCCCAAAATAGCACAATAAGTACACATAAACCCGCGGCAAATCTTCACATACTCGCCCCTCGAAATCAAACCAAAACGTCGTAAATCACATAAAAAAAACAACAGCCGCACGTTTACTGTTGCTTACATTCAGGAGGCTTTTCGCCTTGTTGACCTTCAACTGCAGGCGCTCTACCACTCCTCTGCAAATCACACAAGAAGGACAAATCATAAGCATTCTCTGAAAAATATTACATCACGGGGTAGAGAGTAAGGAGGGGTTATAGTCCCGAATTTGGGGGATAGCATTAGCATTATAGGGACATTAATTATACGCCTGAGCCCTTGTTTGCACCAAATTTACGAATTCATGCGTTAATTTTAGGGTTCCGGCAAATTTAAAGTGTTCGTTTACGGAGAATAACTTTCAAAATTAAGCAATTTTGCGACAGAATCCAAGGTTCCGACGTATAATATCCTTAAATTGCTTGAAAAATATTGTCCGTATAATGTCACCAAATAAATTCAGTGCCCCTATAATTGTCACCTTCATAAAGTACAGGACTGAAAAAATAATTAACCCAAGAGTAAGAGATAGTCATCAATTGTTACATACCTTTCTTGCTGCCGGTCGCTGTAAATCCCAGGACAATCCAAACAGCAACGGTTAGTTAGTATAATTCAAGGCCAAAAAAATCAGCAAAACAGAGGAACTTATCATTGCACAATATACCTTTTTCCTTGCAGTGCCTTCATCCCCATCCTCATCCTCGTCATCATCTTCTTCGTCATCTTCTTCTTCCTCATCGTCCTCTTCATCTTCGTCTTCGTCATCTTCACCTAACTCTTCATCGTCGTCAAGATCACCATACTCTTCCTGGGCAGCCTCCCCGGTAAACCACGAAACGGCGTGGGGGATAATTTTGTCCCGAATGGTAGACCCAATGTCGTAGTCTTGCTCCATTAAGTTTTGGAGCTCTTCGGCGGCGTCTTCGTCGATATCTTCGTCTTCTTCGGGGACTCGAGGCGGGCTAAAGAAATTGAAGAAGCTTTCACAGTTTTCGGTCTTGGTGATTGCCTTGGGGTTCTTCGGACCCTTCTTCGGCTTCTTTTTTAGGATCTTTTGCGTCAAGCATTTTCCAGGAAACCACTCTATCTCGGTACTGTAAAGCGTGCACGATATAGGGAAAAAGAATTAAAGCACAAATTAAAGTTATGTGGCACTTGATTAAAGAACAACCAAAGTGGAAGCAAATAGTACCCGATTGCTTTCTCCAAGATTGGCTCATCTTTCTCGATCATGTGATAAGTTTTTGTCAGAACAGAGTTCTTGAAATATGGGTTGGCGTCGAAGTAGAATTCAAGCTTGAAGCCTTTAGGATCATCAATTCTGTACCACTTTATGTCTTTGAGGAACTTAAGAGCTTCTTCATCACGTTCGGATATCTGGCTCACAAGAATGCAAATGAACATCGTATGATGACTTAAACAGGCTTGAAATCGAACATACTATACGAAACACTAGCAAACAAGATACCTCTTCTGCAAGAACTTCATTGTTCTTCATTGCATTGAGCCAAAATTCAGGAACTCCTTTTTCTACATATTACGTCAACAGCTCAGAGACATCTCATTATGCACATATGAGGTTTATATATGTATACACATATGTATACACATTACAGCATACCATCGCTTTCATTTCCAGCATCAGTGGGAAGTCCATCAACTTCGATCTTACCATTTACAATCTCATATCTCTGCAAATCCCAATGCAAGGGAATATCATAAAACAAAGCACCACCGACATAAGACACAACTCAATGCACAAGCTTTGTCACCTTAGTATAAAGTGGTTGATATAGTGTTTGGTATTTCGCCTCAAGCGCTGCTCTTTCCTCGAGAAATTTAGCCTCCAAGTCATCATGTTGGCCCTGTATAGCGTAGATTGCACAATTAAAAAGAAATCCAATCAGCAAAAAAAAGAAAAACATGTGCAAGTACAAAACAGTTCAGGGTATAAATTCCATAATGCACGAGATAAACCAAGATTGATGGCCATCTATAAATAAATAAATCAAAAACTGCAGCAGCAACTACATACCAAACGTGTTACAGCAACACTCAATAACCCAAAAAGAAAGAGGCCTAGCGATATCATCCACACCCCACCCCACATACCAAAATCCATGGCCATGAATATCTTGGTATTTCGCACGATATGAAAAATAAAACAGCGAGACATAACAATAATAAAGGAGTTACATACAACCTGAATTTCCCTCAACACATCGACACGTTTTCTGACATTCGGGGACAGGTTCTCAAGCACGTCGGAGTGCTTGCCAGCAAGATCTTGAAGTTTATTCTGAGTTAGGAACAAATATGAAAAAGTAAGTTAAACATGTTTTTAAAGCTAACTCCGTAAATGAACTAAAGATTTGCCCAAAAATTGAGGGAGAAAAAAATTTCACAAACCCAATCTGCAGCATATAATCAACTGCAACCCACATAAACAAAAAGATCACATAACACAGCCACACCAGCAGCAAAGGAACTAACCTTAAGAGCATTGACAAGGTCAGCCCTATCTTCCGCATTCAAAGCTACACAAACACGAAATTCCTCAGACCATTAGCACGTTCTAATCAATTACTCAAGGATGATCGTACTCTCAATTTCATTACCTGAGGTGAGGTCAGAGACGTTGAAGGCCTCCTTGTTGTTGCTCATCTTCGTGCCGAACAAAAAACCCCAAGGCAAAGCAAAGAGCAAAAACCCTAACAAAGATAGGCCTTGTCAACGAGCGAGCAACCAAGAAAGGTGTGCTATTTATACAGCATAAATGTAAAAGCAGTACGTTGAAATCTTCCCATGTTTGGTGGGCTTTTTTCAATTTTAGTATTTGGGCCTATAAAAACAAGAGATTGGGTAAATAAAGCCGTGATACGAAGTAGGGGTGTTCAAAGTCGGTAAATCGATTGAGCCGAACCGATACCGAAAGTTCGGTACAAACCGAATACCGATTTTTCGGTTCGGTTCGGTATTCGGTATTAAGAAATGTAACCGAAATATTTCGGATATTTAGGTTCAGGCAATTCGGTTAACCGAAAAAACCGATGTACCGAAACACATAAATATATAATATATCTGTACAATTATACATAAAGATAATAAGAAAAAAATAATAAAAAATAGGATAAAATAAGAAAAAATAAAAAAATAGGAAAAAATAATATAAAAATAGGAAAAAATAAAAAAAAATGAAGAATTCAGGTTGAAAAATATATCTAACTTAATAAACTTTTTTAATATTTTATTTATGTTATTAAGTACCACTTATAGCCAAAAAAAATATAAAAATCATTATAATTTCTTTATAAATCTTATTTTTAATGTAATTATACAATTATATACATCTTGTTATTTAATGTACACTTATATATATACAGTATTTCATTTTATTGTTTTTATTTAGTTCGGTATTTCGGTAAATAACCGAAATTAACTGAAATAAATTCGGTTTTTACCGAACCAACCGATTAACTTCGGTCCGGTTTTCGGTTTAAGTTTTTGATAACCGAAATTTTAGGTTACCGAAACTTCGGTTCGGTTATTACCGAATGAACACCCCTAATATGACGTGGAACTGAATAATGATTTCATTTTAATTTTTTTGAAGAATCAAGCTTTTAAAAAAAATTAAGGTATTTATTTTTCACTCTCCTCATTTCCTCCACCTTCTATCTAAAACCTTATCCAAAAAACTTAATTCTCCCCATTCCTCCATTAATGGAGGTTGGGAGACCTCCTTTTTTTCTTTCCTCTTTTTATTTTTTGTCTTTTATCCCTTTTCTTCAGTTTCGTTAGTTTCCCCCAGGTGTGTTTGTCTCCCATCCTTGGGAGTTTTGTACCCTTTATGGGTCTTCTTTCCTCTTTCGTAGGGTGCTCTTTCCCCTTTCATGGGGTGTTTTGCTACTCTCGTGGAAGCTTTTCATCTGACTAAAGAGGCACAAACTCAAGCAAGAAACGTCTACTCTTTGTTCGAGGAAAAAATGGGTAGTCTATTGCAGATATGAATTTGCTAGACATCTTTGTTGTGGAGTTATAGGTTCATTTTTGGTAATAGAAGTTCATGATTTTACTACTGAGCTGCGAGTGGTTCAATTTTTGTTTTATTCGTCTGTGGTTAGATGTTCTCTTCGATCTATGCTTGTTAGTGTGCTCATAATGAGAGTTTTTGTCTCTACTGGTACGATGAATGTTATGTAAACCAGAGAGACCTTTCGGGTTGTTTTCCTTATACTTATTTTTGTTAAATGAGACAACAAGTTATCGTTGGAAAAAAAAATTGTTTTAGCCCCATGAAACAAAAATCGAATGAAATCAACTTTCCCACAATCATATCCCCCTCTTAACTCAAACTAATCATAGCCGTTGAACTTTCAATCATGCGGTTGATAAATTTTCTTTTTATTTTTTGATTTTTTATATATTCTACTAAATCGTAAAATCATTCGTTATTTCATGTAAAATCATTCTTTACATGTAAATGATAAAAATGAATAATATCATCATATGGTTCGATTTCACGTGGACTAATCGTTATTACTTTGGATGATACACACTTAGTGGAAAGGATTCCAGAGCGGATGAAATCACATGTCCGACATTCTTATCTCATTTCATGTCCCACTTTTTAAAATTTTAATATTAAAAATAATTCTTGTGATTATCGAAAAATATAAAATACGGATATCAATTTGATCATCATTAAATAAGAAATAAATTAGATGTGTTTATCTGTTTATTTAATATAAATTACATGAAATACTGTTGATTTATGATTTGGTGGAATATAGAATTAAAAAAAAATTGTGAACCACAAGATTTAGAATTTAACGGCTCGGATTGTTCGGGACATAGGGGGGACATGATATGTGGAACAAATGATTTCGTGCCAAGCCAGAGTGTGTTGTCTCACTCACAACACGGCCTCGAGAGATAATTCAAATTAGTACTTTCTGCACACTCTACGCGTGTGCTTAAAATATAATTGTTCTAATTTTAATTTATTATTTATGTTAGATGAAATATAATTTTTATATACATAAAAGGAAATAATGAGTAGGAGTATAAGTATAATAATAAAAATTGAGGGGTTAAATATGATAATTATTTAATTAATGAAATCAGAAATAGAGGGGTTAAATTGTAAATATTTTACAGACCAAAATGGCAGTTAATAGCCACCCCTCACCCTTAATATAATAGAATAGATATTAACATTATAAGCATGTGTCTATTATACATACATATATACCAATGTGCACTTCTTACTGAAAATTGCACAGATATGGTAAAACAAAGAGAAGGAGAAAGCATCTAAAACCTGTGTGGAAAATCTTAATGTCCTATAGCAAAATTGCTACCTCCATTCAGCCTCCTCGTGCCTCCTATGGACGGCGAGGATGGGGACGAATTAACAGTACGATCATATTCTTCTTTATCTTCGGTATACGCCTTGGTTAGATCTTCTTCAATTTCCAACCTTCGTTGCTTTTTCAGAGGGCAATCTTCTATTGGAGTACCGTTTGCGATCTCTATGTAATCTTCCCTGTCTATGATCTTGTTGATAACAGCAGAACAACGAGGAAAGTAGCGTTTCCCAAGCTCCACTGCACCACAAAAAATCAAATATGCCATAAAATTAGTAGTTCTAAGGTACTAAGTTATCAAAGAAGTGAAGAAATGGTTCTCCCCAATTAGAGAGTATGGACGGAGGTCATCAAATCTGGGACCAATAGAGTTATGTTGCCAGGTAAAAACAATGTCGATCTTGAAAACCGAGATACGCTGAATAATTCAGTAACTAAAATTGGGTCAATGTATGAATTCAGCACAAGTCTTTACCAGTTTTAGAGAGTGCTCTCAGCCTATGAAGGTGCTCTTCTTTGATCTTGAAAGGTGCTTCGTTCAAGTCAACATCAGTTTGGGGATCCATATTCTTGTTCAGTCCGTTTAATCGGAACTCCGAAGACTCATCAACTTGAGCGATATCCATGGCCACCTTAGCTTCCACAGGAAACAGAAGTGTGGCCAATGCAACTGTAAGATCAATGGGTACTTGGTTAGATAATCTGTGAATCAGCAGCTAAATAAGAGTATATATCCAAATAATGACGACAATATACACAAGGATTGGCCAGCTACTGGTCTGCGTAGCGAGGTCTAGAGAAAGGAAGAGATGGTTTACTCAACGGCAATTACCAATTAGAGCCTCACGCAGGAATCCAAGCAAAGAATGCCAAAACCGGGAAATTTCACATGAAAGTTTCTGTGTAATAAGAGTGAATGACTGGTGTTTTTTATTGAGTGAGGCACGAGAGCTCCATTCTCATGAATTCTCTATATGTGTATCATATTATGTGCTATCATCCTATAGTGGACCAAGTAAAATGATGCATTCAGCAATACAAACATCTACAATCACCAATTAACTAGATATTACTGACAGAAAAAATATGAAAGGTGGGCCATCGTCCAACACGGTCACCTGTGCCAATGTCATAGAAGGATAATGTTACCTGATATTGTGATAGCAATAATAAGACTATTCAAAATCAATCATATAGCTTTTAGTTCAGTTAAAATTTCCATGTTATTCTTTACGCGGCAATGAATATCTCACTACTCATACATTGTTTACAAGCTTACATTTCAACTTAATCCCCAAGAGCGAGCAAATAAAGCTAGACAAGATTTCAAAAGATGGCACTTGACAGTTTGCACATCTACAAACAGCTAACGGTAGAAGTGAAAATCTTGAGAGTAAAGAGAGAAAGCCAAGAGAAACTATGAAAAACTGAATTCAAACAAATCCATTTAACTAGTGTTTATTCAGTGTAATTTCAGAAGCCTCCTTTCTTCTTCTGAGAGTTATTTTATTTAAGTGAGTGAAGCTCCATATAGAAGACTTGGAATGTAACGAAAAGTAACAAAATTTGCAATGGAGTTAACATCTAATTCGTAGGGCACGGACAAGCAGATATTTTGGATGATCCGTGGAAAAGCAGTGAGAGTGTCATGTCACATACCTCTAGTCTCCAGATAAAGCAACTTTTTGCGCAAATCATCCCCAGCCACGGCAAGAGACAACGAAGCTTCACCAAGCAATGGATCTCGTCGCTCGGCTTGCTCCAAAATCTCTATGCACAAGCGATCCTTGGGAGTAGCCTTCCCTTCCTCCGTGCTTTTGTAATAATCGAATGCCCTCGTGAGCCTCTTTGCTATCTGAAGGGCTTTCCTTCCATCTCGAGTGAGCTCTGATGGTTGGGCCCCTTTGGTCAGAAGGGATACTATGATCTTCGGATCTTTCCTCATCGCAGCAACGTGAAGCACAGTGAGCCCCCGTTGATTCTTGTGGTTCACATCAGCAATCGCAAGGTCGAGGAGTTCTGCTGTTGTCTTCGAATCACAGTAAGCAACGGCGTAATGGAGTGCGCAGGCATCGTCTAAGTTGGTACGCTCTTCTTTGAGTAACATCCTGACCAACTCAACATCGTCTGACTCCAAGGCTCTGTGGATTCTCCTGACATGTTTGCCGGGAAAACTGTCAATTCTAGGGGATGATAATCCGAGTTCTTTCCGTGAGTCATTTATTTGTTTCACCAAGTGTTGAGGCAATGCTTTGTCGAGGGTTATTACATCAAGATCGGACTTGACAACAGCATCAATGGATCTAGCAAGTAGGCTTTCACAAACTGTGCCGCAGAGGTTTGCAATGGACAATACCATTAATGTGTCTTCTGCGGTGGCTTTTCCAAGAACGTCCATCAGGTTTCTCTGCAAGGACAGAATGAGAAATGAATGCGAACTGAGAAGGAATAGATAATATTTGTCCGATGTAACGTTAACCATATTCAGCCATATAAATAAACAGGATACATGATAACTGTTTATTGCGGGCGTCACTTCGTACTTGTACATAAGTAAGTTTGCTATTACAAGACACGATGAAATTCAGACGGGTAGATCGATACAGACCTGACTAAAGTACTTAATCAGAAAGGTTAATACATACCAAGAACCAATAGAAGGGGCAAAATAACACCAGAATATACTTTAATCGATTTGAATGAGTAACAAGATCTATCACAACGCACCACATTGAATTTAATGTTGCCTTGTGGCATGTCAAGAAGATTTGAAAAAAAGCTTCTATTACCAAGGGAATAAGACACTGTTTTTCATTCAAACTAAACTGAGCAATGATGGGCTAAGTTTAACTATTTTTCATCTCTGAAGTTCATTCAGCATTAAGAGGTTCTCCAAAGCAACCAAGAACACATAATCGATCCATCAACTCTAAGGTAAACAGAAATTAGACATCAACAACAAAAAACTGTCAAGCCATCCAAAATACACCATCAGATTTATGAACTAAGGATCATTCAGTTTCGCACCAGCAAACCAAAAAATCACACAAGAAAATACATAAAAATTCCACAATAATAAATACCTGAAACATATCGACCAATTCATCGACCTGAAAAACACATGCAGCATACAAAACCTCCGTCATAAACCCAACGGCAGGCCTGCACGCCAAATGCTCACAGTCCTCATCCACGCAGGTACAAACACCCTTCGGAAGAACCCTAATTTTCCCACTGTATATATACACAAGCACCGTCAGCAGCGCATCGCACCCAACCTCAAAATCCTTCAACAGCTCATTCGCGTACAGCTTCACGCTCTTCTCTTTGCTCACAAACAGATTCCTAAAATAAACACTCCTCGCCGACAATATGCAGCGGTGGACGGGAATCTCCTTACCCGAAGAAGCGATCAGGCGCGCATCGGAGAAGTAATCAAAGTCCCCAATCGACGACGGCGATGACTCCGTCAACAGCGACTCGAGGGTGTCGCAGAGGCGCGTGAGAACTAATGAGCTACGGACCCGCGCCGGAGGCGGTAGATGTGCTCCGTTCGCTGCGCAGCAGGTGGTGCTGCTATTCCCGGCGGTGCTGACGTCATTCGAATCGGAAAACCCATTTTGACGGTCCATTATGCCACTCTCGTGAGCGATTCCTACCTTTCAACTATGAAGCATAGACTAAAACAAACCTTATTGTAATAACAGTGATGTGCATACGTAATTGTGCGTAGCTAATTTGGTAGAGAGAAAGAGAGAGAGAGAGCAATATTGATGACGATAACGAGATTAGTTGGGACGATGACGCCAGCCATGAATAATTTCTCCCTCGATTGTTGAATTGAAAGTTCCCCAATTCTAACTCGCAAGCCTTTTACTTTTCGTTATTAATTTAATTAAACGTAATTATTACGATTATCCACAGACAGCACAATGATATATTTACGGATTAATTATAGTTTTGGACAAGTATTATTCGGTTGATAAGTAATGATAAGCGTCGTTTTCTACTTGATTTTTTTTTAAAAGAGTATTTCATTTCATAAACCCAAATGGACAAAAAAGTGCAATAGAACAAAAATCAACATATTACAACATGTTCGATTATTTCTATTGTGTAGAAGATCAGTGTTAGAAATCATGAATCTAAGAATTCAGATTAAACAGTTTTGGTGATTGTCAAAACTTGACTGAGTATACCAGTTAAACGAAGACTTAAGACCGGATACCAGTCAGCAGTTCACAAGCGTGTTAGAAATCTAACAAACTACCAAGACCGGAGTACAGATACCGGACCTGACAAGTGCCAAGACCGGAGTACAGATACTGGACCTGCCACGTGGACGAAGATTCAAACTTATTCAAGGCGGGATGTTGAAGACTTCTGCTAAAGTATTTAATGCAAGGCTGTCAGGAGGAGTCAAGTTGAAGTCAAGCTAAGCTTAAAAAGGAAAAAGCAATTGGCACAGCGCGAACTGCTATGAAGACCGGACAGTACCCATTTTGGGTAAAATGCATTTAATGCATTGTCTGGTACAAGGAGCTGTCTCACAACGGCCTTCTTCAACAAAGATCAGCAAATAATATCAGAGAAGAGGCACTGAAGAGATACGACACTCTACCACCAGAAATCAAAGACAAGATTCAAATCAAATCTCTCAAAGTAAAGAAAGAAAAAAAAGGAAGTGTTGTCCTCACTGTACGAAAACCAGTTTGGTTAAGTAAGTGAGTTTTTTTCGACGGACTGTAAAAAGCTGTTGAAGTAGGTGGATTGTATTATACGACTGCCTAGGTGATTCACTAGATTAAGCTGAGGGCAGCTGGGTAGGTTGTACAGTGAGTGTATAACTGAAGTCTAGTGAACCTTCCTTGCGGGGAAAAAGGGGAGACGTAGGAGAGTTAACTTCCAGAAACAAACCGGTGTCTTATTCACACACACATGCTAACACATCACACTTATCATCGGTCTGGGTTCATAACCGACCGACTTGCTTCCGCACAAATCACACTTAGAAAAATATGCCATAACCGGTTAACTACCAAAAAGCGTCAAGCGTTTATTCACCCCCCTCTAAACGCGTAAACCGATCCTAACAAGTGGTATCAGAGCGGGTTCCTTGATATTTTTCGTACTAACCATGACTTTATCAGACCAGCTTGTTATGTTTAGCAGGGAAAACTTCATTGAATGGAAGACAAGGCTAATGACCCATCTCTACGCGCAAGATGACGAGATGGTTGATGTGTTAGAGACTGGACCGTTCGTGTTCAACAAAGTAAATGAACGACACGCCGTGCATCCTAATGAACCGCGAGAAGTTCCCAAGGAAAGACACGAGCTGTCAATGCAAGAAAGACGAAAGGTAAACCTCGATAATATTGTCAAAAACATCATGTTCAAGACCTTGGATATAGAAGTATTCAGACAGGTCATGACGAGCAAGACTGTGAAAGAAATATGGACCAAGTTATGCCAACTCGGCGAAAACCAAGAAGTCTATAAGCTCGAGATCATCCAGTAAAAACACTGGGAGGAGCAGAACCCTCCAAAATGACACAGGATAAGCAAGGTGAACAAAATAAAAATACTAACACTTGCTTTAACTATGACCAATAATGTAAAACTCGGTCTAGGCGCCCGCCTAGGCGCTAGTCGTCTACCTGCCAATTAACTAATCGGCCGAAAATCGGACTAATCGGCCGATTAACCGGCCAATTAATAATTATTAAATGAAGCCCGCTAAAAGCAGACCTAAAAATTTTTAAACTTAAAACGACCCATTTTAGGCCCAGATCGGGCCTAGGCTGTGGAACTCAAAGTGACTTGGTATGCATATATATAGTACACATTTCAGCTTTGATTGTGAGACCTACTCGGTGTGGGACAAGTACAACAAGTGGCGAGAACAGCATAAGTACGATTAAATTACTATACCGAAGTCCGAAACTGAGAGTTTATTTGGAAAAACAAAAAAGGAAAATTAGATAGATATATTTATTTATTCAACATTCCTTAAGGACTTACTAAAGAACTTTAACTATTGAAACATATAAATTCCTTTCATTTAACTAAGAAAGTTTGTTATATGTGGCAAAACTATTAATTAAAATATATATAAACTAAAAATTAGGATAACTTTGTCCAAATTATTTAACTAAGAAAGTTTGTTATATGTGGCAAAACTAAAAATATATATAAACTAAAAATATTAGGATAACTTTGTCGAACATTACTTTAGACTAATGTTTTTTTTTTTGCATTGTTAGTGAATGTCATCATTTATTAGAATTTCTAGACATATTTGATGTACATTTACTTTTGATAAAATTTTTGCATATTTAATATATAAAAAATTAATAAAAAAATAAAGACTGCCTAATTTCCGGGGTCTAGGCGCTAGGCCCCTTTGGGCGCCCGACTAGCTCCTAGCGATTTTTACAACATTGACTATGACAGGACCAGACACAATACCAATGACGGCTCCAAAGAGGAGGCAAACCGGCTCAAAGGCAGAAAGAGGTCACAAGATTCTGCGGCTAAAAAGAACTCCCACAGATGGGATGATACGGATTCCGAAGAGTCCAGCTCTGAAGATGAATTGAGCAACTATGAAAGTGAGATAGAGCTTGTCTGCCTGATGGGAGATCAAACAGATCCAGAAGATAAGTTCACCTATGAAGAAGTCCTGGATGCTGTTCAGAACATGGCTGATGAATACTGGAAATTGAACGAGAAGTTGGAGGCTGCAGAAAAAGGAAAGGCACCAGCACATGAAGATATCAGACCTCTGGTTGAGAAAATCATTCAACTAGAACATGGCTGCAGAAAATCATTCTTCAGAACATGGCTGATGAATACTGAAAATTGAACGAGAAGTTGGAGGCTGCAGAAAAAGGAAAGGCACCAGCACATGAAGATATCAGACCTCTGGTTGAGAAAATCATTCAACTAGAGGAAGAAAACCTCAGACTGAGAGAGGCATCTGAAATTAATGCCTCAGAAAACCAGAGATTGTCTGCCTTGGTCCAGGCATGGACTAAGTCAACCGAGACATTCCAGTGTCTTCAAAGATCCTTAAGGCATGTTGGCGCCGGCCGGGCTTGGGTACAACGAACAAGCAAACATCGATGAGGCGACGACGTCCTATCAACCGACTACCTCACGGGTAATCAATTTTGTTCGTCCTATAGACTATAATCCCAGTTCCCGCTTCTCCTATGGAAAGGTCTAAGAGGACCGGAGTGGAATATAGCTTCAATCCCTCGATTCCCCACATAAGTACAGTACCTCAAACAATGAGGGGTGATATGGGGCTCTCCCAATCAACAAGATTTATTTGTGGGGTTCAAGAAATTTAAATAACGGTAGATCGAATGTTGTGAAGTTTTTAATGGCGTAAGGTGCTGTCTTTACGATGGGGACGTGATGGGGACCTGTTGGGGGCATATTTGGTACGTCGGGGACCTGTTTGGACGTGTTTGGAATGTGGGGGACCTGTTTGAAGGAACGTGGGGGACCTGTTTGAACGTAAACGAAATAAAACAAGGGTTACGTGGTTCGGATCTTTGTAGATCCTACGTCCACGGGCGCTCTAAAACTGGTTTTCACTATACTTGGAAGATTTACACGCTCATAACTCACTTTCGCTCATATATGTTAAAGATCTTGTGGAAGAGAATTATTACAGTGAGAAAGAGAGATTTCTAGGTGTTTTTCGTGTGTGGAAAAGTGTTAGAATGGTGATCGTTATTGTGAAAATAATTAAGTCCCTCCTTTTATAGCAGCTCCCAGCAGTTTCTTCTATGTAAAATTCCAGGAATTCAGGGACGTGACCCCTAGGGTACTGTGAACAGCAGGAAACTGTGGATTGATTGATCTCTATGACGACTACAGCTTTGTGCTCAGTGGCACCTTCCTATAATGAGTTGGCACGCGTCCCTGTGACTCTCTTCCTTCTTTTCCACTGTCCCTTCGTCCTTGAATACCCAAAAGGTATTCTACCTTTGTCCGGGTAATGCTTATATCCGGGGGATCTTCGCAGGTCCTTTCTCCCAGGTCTGATTCTGTACCTTATTATGGGCTTCCTTCTTCCTGGGCTTATTTTATTGGGCTTCCTTTGTTTTTTGTTTTCACGGCCCAGCTTAGTTGAGACCACATCAACGACTCCCCTACTCTAATTTTTCTTTTCGGAAAAAAGTGAATTAGAGTAAAATAGTAAGATGGGCCTTACCTCCTTATTATGGACCTGCCGTAATTATTTCTTGAAGGGACACGCCTTTATGAGTGGTTTAACGTTCGATCAGTATCTTGGGTTTCTGGCGCAGGTATGACGTCCTCATGATATGTCTGTCGGCCAATTTGGAGAAGGGAATCAGTTCCCAAGTTCCTCAGCACCCTATGTAGCTCCCTTGCTCCTTTGCATCCTGGTGGCTAAAGACGTTCGCGAGGAGATTCCTCCTTCGGTAGGAACGGAGGATGTTCCTTTAGTCCCTTCTTCTATTATGGGAGCTCAAGAAGTTCTCATTACCGCCCTGCCTCGTGTGTCGAAAGGAAAACATCTTCGTCAAAAAGTTTAGAAAGGAAAAGCAAAAAAAAAGGGAATTTCCTTCACTCTTCCTCAGGAGACAAAGTGCTGAGCCCTTTTCGGCATCTGTAGGGACCTTAGAGGTCGATCTCCCTGCTTTCGTGGGTCATCCGAACATAGCTGGAGAGATGATCATGGTGAGTCGTTTGGAGCTCCCAGATGATCGGGGGCCATCTCGCAGGGATCTGCGGAGGCGAACGAAGAGCAATTGGCATTCCATCCTCCGCTGTCTTCTAGTCCATTTTGGCGTTATTTTTGTAAGTTTTGCTTCTTCTTCCAGGTGGTGGGCCGCTTCGATGGTCCCCAGAGTTGACTCATCCACTGCAGTTCCCATACTCCCTGTGGTTCCTGTGGCTAGGGATGTTCGTGAGGAGATGCTTTTGACCTCACCTAGGGATCTGAGGATCGTTAAAGCTCGGAGGTTGCACCCGTCTTGGGAACTAAGAGAAAAGTCAGGCCCTTGGAATGGGAGAGGGATGATCTCCAGAGTTCCTTTGCTGGAGAGCAAACCAAGTGGGACGATCACGGGTCTTGATCGGGCAAAAAGCTTTGGTGGGGGACCTCCCTCCCTATTTAGCTCACAGAGCTCCCTACCTTCTGAATCATCCTTCCTGAAGAGTCTATTAAGGCAATTTCGACAGCCGAGAATAGGAGATGGTGAAGAGACTTAAGAGCGGAACTCTGGAGCAGCAAAACACAGTATTCAACAAGCGCAAGGGCTGAGGGGCTCAGTGGAGGAGGTCGAACTGGACTGAGATAGCTCCTCTGCCTTGAGACTAGAGTCGTAAGTTAATTGGGATATGAGATATCACCTTCTAAAATGACGGGCGGGATGGAGTTCCTCCACGGCTTGATGGAACGTCTTTCGAGGGGTCTCCTCTCTTTGAAGGACTTCGGGTTTCTGATGTAACTCTACTACTTGGACGGATATCGACTTGATCATAGTAGGTGCTAATACCGTGGTTTATCTTCAAGAGCTTATCACCTTCGATTGTTTTGAGTGAGATCATCAAGCTCTAGAGGATTCTCGTTTCTGGCTTGACGTTGCGTGGGAGCATGTAGAGGTCTTGGGGTATTATGGGAATGAGCTGTGGAGCCCCCTTGAGAATGAAAAATAGGAGAGTGTCACACTCATGGAACATCGTGAAAAGGGGCTACAGAGCTCCTAGGGAGGAATGGGACGCTGTTTTTGATGGCGTGGTGAATGCGGACGTAGTTTCCCACTTGGAGGACGAGGCTGAAACTTCGTATTTTACCAGCGGCGCCATCTATCCATAGCGGTTGGGAGGAAGTTCTCGAGGGACCTGACCGAGGATTGGCGCCATCATACTCGAAAGATTCTCTTCTCTTGAGGGACTTCGTGCTTTCGGGGAGATCCCTAGTTACCTGAGAATCCTCACTTCTGGATTCCTGCTGTTGAGAAGCACACAGAGGTCTTGGCCCATGCTGCTGTCTCGTCACCCCAGCTCCTCAGGAAACTCTGCTTCTTGTAATGTTTCGGGGAAGCTTAACTCCCCTGGCGGGGACCTAATGGCGGAGCTCCTCTTGCGCTTTGAATGAGATTTCTAGGTCCTGCTGCATGTTTCTCCTAGCTCCTTTGTCATTTTTCGAGACATAATGGTGGGGGAGCTTAACTCCCCACGTCCACATGTTCTGTCAGAGTTCCCTTTCTCCTTTATTAAAATTTCCTTCGTTATTGTGGGACATGCTGGATGTTTCTAGCAACATCATTATCTTGGCATGGTTATAGCGCCAGCTCGCTTAAACGCATGGTTATAGCGCCAGCTCGCTCATCAATTCGTAAGCCAAGTACGAATTCACGCCCTCGGTTGCAATGACCGTCTCATTGTCCTCAGGTGTCGCTTTGCGCTAGGCTCTCTTTGTCCTTAGTGAGTTCAATATCTGGGTAGACACTTAGGCCTACAAATTATAACCCCGGGGATCCCCTCATCGATTTACCCTGGTTATAGCACCAGCTTCGCTCTTAGGTACCATTCACGTCGCAGGCCTACTGAGAGCCTTTGATGTCCTGTACACCGCAGCCCGTCAGCGCCGGCATCTTGTATACCCTTATGGGCATCATCACGTCGTAGATTTTCTTATCTTTGATGTCGGGTACGTCGCCGGCCCGTCGGCCTTTGGTATCATCACACGTCGCAGACTATCAGTCTTTGATGTCGGGTACGCCTTGGGTCCGTCGGCCTTTGGCATCATTACACGTCGCAGACTCGAAGGTCGTTGATGTCAAAGGTCATTCTTGCCAGCACGAAGCAAGGCTTGAAGATTATGGGGGAAAGGGTCTTTCGAGCACCAGCACCAGGCTGGACTTAGAGGTCCCAAACAAGTAGGTTGGTCTTTTGAATGCCAGTGCGGAGCTAGACCTATAGATTTGGAACATATGAATCCGCTCTTCGCCTGTCCGTGCGAAAATGCTCACAGATCCCATGAGGCGGGATCTTAATGTGTCGTGTGGAACTGCCTTACTCGCCTTGGAAAATCAGATCAAGTCGTCAGCCAACTTATACTTACTGAATCTTAGGACCTTTATAGGGGATCATGTCCCGGATGTCGGCGGAGCTCCTGCCGTCAGGTGGGGCCGTGACCCCTTCAATTTCTCTCGTTGTTCACCATTAGTTTTCTCCCAGAACCTCCCTTGGGGCTTGAATTCGAGGTCCGTGATTATGGCAGGACAGAGATAGTCTGCCCTTATCGTTGTTCTCGTCAGGGACTTATATCCCACATGCTAACCTGCGCATCCCTTCTTGCCTTTCGATTACGTGCCCTTCAGGGCCTTGGGGACAGAGTCATCTAATTGTCGTCTCCTTCCATGCTTCCCACAACTTCCCTACCTCCTTCTCTTCTACCATGAAATTGGCGATGCCATCCTCTCTGATGGTCGAAACCCGGCTCGTCATTTTGGCCCAGTAGTCAACTCTACGACTTTATTTTCTCGGGACCTGCATGATTTCACAACAATCAAACTTGGTTGTTACTTCCTTTATCGTGCTTTTTGCGCATTTCATCATCTTCTCGCCCTTCGTTTCATAGTTCCATTTCGCTTGTACTACCGGTTGTGAATCTAGGAACCAAATGACGTCCCATGCTCCCGTCTCCTTCGCAATCCTCCGGAAGTTAAGGCTTTGTATTCAGAATCATTCTCGGGGGTAGGGAATTTGAAGGTAGTGACGAAACGGAGCTCCTATGAATCGGGCTAATGATAAGGACCTCTGCTCCAGATCTATGGGAGGTCGTAGATCCGTATGTGTGCACCTCCTATCGCTGCTTCTGTGGTCCTTTGGTGATTTCAAGCACAACGTTGAAGAGGATCTGGGCTTTTTGGCGGTCCGTTGTCTGAATTCCCTGTTGCACTCCCCTAGCTTGATGGTGCATTTCACTATTCTCTCGGGTATATCTGACTGACTAATCGTCTGGTTTCATTCTCCGACAGCACCTTGCTTCACAAAGTAGGTCGGCTTTGGGAGGTCCCTTCTTTCTTTGGTAAGACGGTGCTAAGGCTTCCATGGAAGAGGTGTATTGTGGAGGTATTCCTTCAATTCTTCAAAGGTCTGTTCGCATTCTTTAGTCTGCTCGTGCTCTTCGCTCTTTCGTATCGCATTTGAAGAATATGAGACTCTTCTCAGTTGAGAACCACTAACCTCCCTACTGGCCTCTAGACCTCCCAAATCCCCTGGTAGGCTATGGCGCTGGGGACCTCACACCCAGAGGTGGAGTCCACCAGCTGATTCACTCGGGGTGATGGAGAATGATCCCTAGGACACGCGTTGCTCAGGTCCCTGAAGTCACTACACACCCTCCGCTTTCCGTTCCTTTTTTTATAAGGATGACATGACCTGGGCCGGCTATGTAGGGAACTCGATCTCTTGGACATGACCTCCTTGGAAAAGCTTGTCTACTTCCTCCTTCAGGATCTGGGCTCTTTCAGTCCCGCACGGTCGAGCTTCTATTTGTTGGGTCGTCTTCTTGGTATGATGATGTGTGGTGATATCCGGGCGAACTCCAGTCATATACTTTGGAGAAAATGCGAATAGGTCGGCATTTTCTGTAGACATCCCACCAGCTCCTTGTCGGGATCTTGTTGTAAGCTAGATGGCCCCTTTCCTTTTATCTCAATCCTTTGATCTCCCATTTTTTGTACTATGTCTTCCTTTTGTTGCTGCCCTAGCATCATTTGGGTCGCATCGTTAGGAGCTTCATCGACTCATCTGCCATTGGATGGGTTCTTTCTCCATGTCCTTTAAGCGTCGTGATTCCTTCCATTGGTTGTATCTCCGGAGGTCGGACTTCCCATGTCCAAGGCATCGTTATGTGGTCTGGCCACACGTGTTCCATCTCTTGGCATAAATCGAACTTCGGCCGAAACATCCTTGTATGTCCCAGAAATCCCCTTGCGTTTGGATATCTTATCGCATGATTTTAAAACTCATGAGCTCTCGTCGGGATCTTCTTTATTTGGTCCTCCTGCAATGATGATGATAAAGGCTCTTGATAGAATGGACGTGATCGAATTTGGAGGAAGTGGGGGTTGTCTGCCATTATTAGGCACAGATCCCCATACTTCTTTTTTCAACGAGCTTGGAGTCATGTTTGCCATCGCTGCCAACAAGCTCACCGCGGGTCCTGCTTGGATAAGTCTGTTTATCTCCTTCTTCAAGTGATAACTATTGTTCGGCCGAAAATACCACGATCTGCAGAGCTTAGGATCATCAACTGCTCAGGTGTGCGATTTTGGACTCTATTAGAGGTTGGGATCCTCCTCGTTTGGAGCTCCTATTATGTTAGAGATGTGAGCCTTAATCAGCACTGGGCCCTAGAAGAGGCGGGGGTTGTCTGCCCTTAGTCGGCACAGATCCTCCGGACTTCTTCTCGGCTGCCTTCAGACCTTAGTCGAGGTCATAATCAACGAATTTCCCCATGGTTCCGCCAATACGGGACCTTCGATTTCATCCTTCAAATGATAATTAGTTGTTAGTTTGATGCATGTATTTAATATAGTATTGTAATATAAATGGAAATGAGATTTTGAAGGCCCTGGAATTCCGGCTGAGAGCCTTTTTGTCACGGAATGTCTCCCATGGATCTTCATGTGCCCACGTCGAATGGGGCTATTATCTCTCGCGGATCTTCAGCCGTCAGCGTGGAGCTTGGCTTGTAATTCCCACGTATTGTTGGACATCAGCATGGAGCTTGACTTCTAGGTCCCACGAACCTTCGCGTGCTAACGAGGAGCTTGGCTTGTATCTCCTGTGGATCTTTGGACGTCAGCATGGAGTTTGGCTTGTAGGTCCCCACGGACCTCCGTGTGCTAGGTGAGGAGATTGGCTTGTATCTCTTGCGGATCTTCAGATGTCGGTGTGGAGTCGGACTTCTTTGCCTTCATTCCACCACGGAGTTGGTCTTCGTAAACCTCAGTGGGTCTCCACTAAGGAGTTGAGTTTTACGGATCAACTTGGCGCTTGGCTCTTAGATCCCGAATATAGGAGCTCAGGTCTTCATGGAGTTGGGCTTTTTAAGACTTCTGCTGGCGCGGAGCTAGACTTTTGGGTCTTCTTCTAGCGGGGAGCTGGGAGGTCCTGAATGCGGAGCTTTGGGTCTTCGTGCTAGTGCGGAGCTGGGGAGATCCCGAATGCGTAGTTTTTCGTATTCTTGCCAGCTCGGAGCTGGACTTTTAGGTCCCAAAGGTGGAGCTCCGGGTCTTCTTGCCAGCGGGGAGCTGGGCTTTAGATCCCGAAGGGGGAGCTCCGGGTCTTCTTGCCAGCGCGGAGCTGGGCTCTAGTTCCCAAAGGAGGATCTTCGGGTCTTCTTGCCAGCGCGGAGCTGGGCTTTTAGGTCCCAAAGGGGGAGCTCCGGGTTTGCCCGCGAGGAGCCGGACTCTTATGTCCCGAAGGCGGAGCTCTTGGTCTTCGCTCCAGGGCCGAGCTGGGCTTTTACTTCGTACATACTTCGATGCTCTAGCCATTGTCTTCCTGGCCTGTTTGGAATACCCTCCTCTAGGACCTCCCACTATAATGAGAGTGGGGGCCCTAGGCAGTGGCAGCTCCCTTGTTTGAAGGTGGTGGAGATGGTTTGTCCTGGTTCGGGGCAGATCCTCTGGATTTTGCTTTGAGACCTGGAACGAAACCTTGGCGGCAAACTCATTTGAGGCAACTGCCTGGACGAGCCTCTTTATTATGTCCTTCAAAATAGCAATTGTTAGTGTGATGTCTGCATTTAGTATGATATTGATAATGTAAATGAGAATGAGATGTAGAGGGCCCTGGAATTCTGGCTAAGGGCCTTATCAACGCGGGCTGTCACTCGGGGATCTTCATGTTTATCTCCAGCAGGCCTTTGTGCGTCGGCATGGAACTGGGTTATATCCCCTGCGGATCTCCAGACATCGGTGCGGGGCTGGGTTTCTTTCTCTTCATTCCAGCACGGAGCTGGGATTCAGCCGGTTTGGAGATCCCCACCACGTACCTCACATGCTCGTGGTTATCCACAGTTGGGATTTATACATCAACGTGGAGCTTGGCTCATAGATCCCGAACATAGGAGCTCGGGTCTTCGTGTCAACATGGAGCTGGCGAGATCCGGAATGTGGAGCTTCGTGCTAGCGCGGAGCCGGGGAGATCCCGAATGTGTAACTTCAGGTTTTTGCCAGCGCGGAGCTGGGTTTTTAGGTCCCGAAGGGGGAGCTTCGGGTCTTCTTGCCAGTGCGGAGTTGGGCTTTTAGGTCCCGAAAAGGGAGCTTCGGGTCTTATCGCCAGCGCGGAACTGGACTTTTAGGTCCCGAAGGGGGAGCTTCGGGTCTTCTTGCTAGCGCGGAGCTGGGCTCTTAGGTCTCGAAGGGGAAGCCTCGGGTCTTCTTGCCAGTGCGGAGTTGGGCTTTTAGGTCTCGAAGGGGGAGCTTCGGGTCTTCTTGCCAGCGCGGAGGTGGACTTTTAGGTCCCGAAGGGGGAGCTTCGGGTCTTCATGCCAGCGCGGAGCTGGGATCTTAGGTCCCGAAGGGGGAGCTCCGGGTCTTCTTGCCAGCGCGGAGCTGGGATTTTAGGTCCCGAAGGGGGAGCTTTGGGTCTTCATGCCAGCACGGAGCTGGGCTCTTAGGTCCCGAAGGGGAAGCCTCGGGTCTTCTTGCCAGCGCGGAGCTGGGCTTTTAGGTCCCGAAGGGGGAGCTTCGGGTCTTCATGCCAGCGCAGAGCTGGGCTCTTAGGTCCTGAAGGGGGAGCTTCGAGTCTTCTTGCCAGCGCGGAGTTGGGCTTTTAGGTCCCGAAGGGGGAGCTTCGGGTCTTCATCATTTCAGGCCTGTGTTTCAGGTCCTAGCCGTTCCTCACCACGTTGGGCAGTTTCTGGAGGTCCTCCTTCGCAAATTGTGGGTCTAGGTTATTCGATATGGACAAATCTTCCTCCGTCAACGTCTCGCGCGTTTCGTTTTGTCCCAACAGAACAGAAGAAAGAAAAAACAACAAATCCTCGCACAACTTCACACTCTAGCAACAAAAAAAAAGTTACTCACGCCTTCAACTCGGATTTCCCACAGACGGTGCCATTTGATATAGGGCTCTCCCAATCAACAAGATTTATTTGTGGGGTTCAAGAAATTTAAATAATGGTAGATCGAATGTTGTGAAGTTTTAAGGGCGTAAGGTGCTGTCTTTACGATGGGGACGTGATGGGGACCTGTTGGGGGCATATTTTGTACGTTGGGGACCTGTTTGGATGTGTTTGGAACGTGGGGGACCTGTTTGAAAGAACGTGGGGGACCTGCTTGAACGTAAACGAAATAACACAAGGGTTACGTGGTTCAGATCTTTGTAGATCATACGTCCACGGGCGCTCTAAAACTGGTTTTCACTATACTTGGAAGATTTACACGCTCATAACCCACTTTCGCTCATATATGTTAAAGATCTTGTGGAAGAGAATTATTACAGTGAGAAAGAGAGATTTCTAGGTGTTTTTCGTGTGTGGAGAAGTGTTAGAATGGTGATCGTTATTGTGAAAATAATTAAGTCCCTCCTTTTATAGCAGCTCCCAGCAGCTTCTTCTATGTAGAATTCCAGGAATTCAGGGACGTGACCCCTAGGGTACTGTGAACAGCAGGAAACTGTGGATTGATTGATCTCTATGACGACTACAGCTTTGTGCTCAGTGGCACCTTCCTATAATGAGTTGACACGCATCCCTGTGACTCTCTTCCTTCTTTTCCACTGTCCCTTCGTCCCTGAATACCCAAAAAGTATTCTCCTTTTGTCCGGGTAATGCTTATATCCGGGGGATCTTCGCAGGTCCTTTATCCCAGGTCCGATTCTGTACCTTATTATGGGCTTCTTTCTTCCTGGCTTATTGGGCTTCTCTTTGTTTTTTGTTTTCTCGGCCCAGCTTAGTTGAGTCCACATCAAGGGGGAATAATGTGAATAACGTTTCGCAAAAGGGAAAACCTCAACCAAGGAGGAGTACTAGTATGTATGACAACCCACAGAAGGGAAAACCTCAACAACCAAGGGAGAATACCAGTCCGAACAACGACCCACGAAGGGGAAGACCTCAAAAACCAAGGGAGAATACGAGTGCGAACAGCGACCCACGAAGAGGAAGACCTCAACAACCAAGGGGGAATGCTCACAACCCAAAACCGGAAACTCAAGGTCACAGAAGACCCAGATACCGGTCTCAAAACAGGAACAATAAATATAGATATTTTATTGATCCTGTAACTGGTAGGCATGTTAGGGTAATCCAAGTCTGGATACCTAAGGATCTAATCCCTAACCGTTCCCAAAACAACATGGGTACCAGAAACGTTGTTTGTTCTTGCAAGAATACTTGCAGGAACTCAACCAATTCTGCTGATTTCTAGACAGCAGATACTGTCGGCACATGACCGGGAGAAAAGATCTCTCACGAATATCAAAACGTGTGCCAAGGTACTCATTACCTTCGGAAATATCGTCCATGGTAAAAGCAACTGATGTAAAGACAAGTCTAAATTGTCTAGCTAGACACTGATGTATAACTACACTAACCGGACGAGGAACCGACAATACTGACACTAAACTGGTATAAGCAAGAGCTTATAGTCCAATGTGTTTGGTTATCGGTGAGTCCAAGAGATGATTATCATACAAAAAGAATGGATCACCTACGTGGTAGTTTTCTTTCTATTTAATTAAATTTTTATATTATTATTATATATACTCCATCCGTCCCCCTAATTAATTCACACGTGTCAATATTAATATAATAATATATACAACGGGCGTCCCAATAATTTTATCACCTTTTCTTATTTAGCAAAAAATTATCACAAATAATTAATATAATAATATTAAATATTCTTAAAAGACGTGTCAAAATATACACTTATTTACCATTTCAATGTGCCATATTATTATAATAATGTCACCTTAATTTGTGTGCCCCGCCATAGCTGCAACAACCTATTCTCTTTCTCTACGAAATTCTCGATTTGGTTTGCTTTGGCTAAGCAGAACTCTTTAGTACACATAAATACCCATTTGGAAAAAAAACTTGTAATTTAGTACCATGTCAGATTTTTTATATGTAGGTATCTAGATAGGTACCCGATCCGCCGCAGGTACGCCATACAACACAAGGTACCCTATATCAACGTATTGTAGTACGTCATATGTTGAAAAAATGGTACGCCGTATTAGCACATTTGGGTACGTCATCTATAACACATAAGGTACGCCGTTTCGTACCCTATACCAATGTGTTATGGTACGCCATACACACACAGGAAGGTACGGCGTGGCTGAAGAAACTGATAAACACTAAATCGGGTACCTATCTGTAAAACTTTCTGATATGAGTACCTATCTGTAAAAATTTTATTCAAGTATGTATTTATGTGTATATGTCACAGTTTTTTATCCATCCCAGAGGTTTAATAAAAGAGTATAGAAATTAAAATCATAATTACGAAGGTTGAGTCCTGAAAATTATGGAGAAAGAAGGATCACATGATCAATTCTCACTGCCAACATATCTAAAGCGAGCATGTAACACTCACACATGGGCTTCGATAAAATTAAAATCTAATTCAATTACGGCAGACCAAAATAAAGCTTGGATAAAATTAAAATCTAATTCAATTACGGCAGAGACCAAAATGAAGTTCTGATTACCTCCCACTCCCATGTATGACCTTAGAACACTTGTCTTTAATCCACCTAAACGTTCTCTTAACAGAACCCTTAACTCTACCTTCGACGGTGTAAACCTTGTAGCTAGCAACTCTCTTCTTCCTCTTCAGCTCATTATCGTTGAAACTCCACCTCTTAGATGATGATACAACCCCAATATCTTTCTTCGACTCTACGCCATTTTCAACAAAATTTACGTTGCCCTTAATTGCGTTATTATTGGCTTTCATCGAAGAATACGATGATGGTATGTGAATGAAGGTGATAAAGGTTGTGGTGTTTCACGTTCAAGTTGGGGATTTGGTAAGAGATGGTGGAAATTGCAAGGAATCGTATTTGGTTACAAACCTTTGGTTAGCTAGCTAAGCTACTGGTTATTTCCAGCTAAGAAAGCAACCGTACAATTACAATCTACCTACAATGTTGAAATTCGAACCAATATTCTTTTTTTTGTCCATAACCCCAAACAATGTCATTATAGTCCCGATAGTTCAACTAAGTTCAGCATGAGTCAAATTCTAATCTCATCGTCGAATTGAGGACTTCATCCTAATAATCAATCGGCGGTAGGTCAAGTTGCCTCTTATTATATTAAATGAGTTGAATTTATCCGAGGAGGGATATAAATTTCAACACAGACTACGATAGTCAATAAGTTCAAGTGGGATCGAACCATTCACCTCCATGTGAAAAATATAGCTCCACCACTTAACTTATCCATTGGATTTTTTTATATATCAATTTTCAGGACATGTACTTTATGGGTGTCAAATTATCGGAACACAACTATAGTATTGCATGAATGACGAAAATTAGCCATCAATAAAGACCCGACCCAATTAATGCTTCAACAACATATGCCTAATAACTAGTTTCAGTTTATTAGCCTATTGTACTTCTCAAGTCAACAACACCAAGCAATAAGAGCCTCATAATAATAGTCAGATATTATGCATAATGCAATAATAGTCAGATAGATGCATTTATTTCATCAGAACATGAATTTCTATATTGACTTTTCTGTTAAAGATATGCCTCCTGGATAAACAAAAAATGCAAATATGCTGTTAATATAGAAATTAACACTAACCTGAGAAGAAACAACTACTCATCTTCAAAGTTTAGTGCTCTCTCTATCATCTCAATGCAAGAGCCAACCGACTTTCCCAGAGACATGGCTTGCACTAGTCGAGAATGAGCTTCACTGTGTCGATGAAGTATCACCACTACAGTTTCCGCGGATTGCCTTGTTAGATTAGTTGCTTCTTTCTCAGAGAAGCCCATCCATTTGAGTACTCTATCAAACTGCCTTCGGTTTAAAGAGGAATTGGATCAAATTTCAAGTTGGATAAAAGGTATACAGGCAGAATCAGAAGCAATGACTTACCTTGTCAACGTCCGAGTGGAGTAAAGCTGAGTGTCCAAACTTCAGATGTTCTGCGGCTAATCCTCCGAGAATTACGCATGAGAACTTTTTCAAAATCTGTTCAACACAAACACATCGTCATCCTCCAGTAAGCTGTTATGTATTTCATCCTCTTTGCTTACGAAGTGCCATGCCATTTTTTTATTAAGCAAAGTGTATCACATCAAGTTCCGATCAAAATATGAGGGTTATTCAACGTTTGGCTTCTTCGTTGATGCATCAACGACATTGGATTATTTATGAATACTAATCGATGACACCACTTAAATCACTAATTTCATTTAGGTATTATACGAGACAACAAGGGTAATCATAACATGGCAGATTAAATATAACTTGCAGCCTAGAATAAAACTCATTCAGGACAAAATTCGTAAGATAAAGCCAAGATTAAGTAGAAATCTTTCAACCCCTACTTTTCCATGACTTTCTTATATCGACAGAAATTTATGGCATTGCTTCTTTAAAATATATAGGGCACACAGGCTTCGAAAGCAATCCTAAATCGTAACTGCAAAAGATGAAGGATAGTCTTGGTAAACACATCAGTACTCATTATTATTTATCAGATAGCCACAAGACAATACCTCACTATTACAGCTTCCTTTAGAAATGTTATCCATATCGACCTGCCAAAATTTTAAAAGTAATGTATTATAGGTATTACTACTAGTTAATGGAAATGTAGGATAGATTAAGTTAATTAGCTTATAAAATACCAAATCTTGTAAGTTTGATGCGCATAAACTAATACAGTTGAACGTATATCATGGGAAACCAAACATCGTACCAACCAAAAGTCATGAGACCATCATATCAAAGGACAACGGTTTTCCACGCTTAAAATTATATTTGATATACGAAGGTACAGATTACTGAAAGGCATCTAACTGTGTAATATGAAATGCAAAACCATTAATTGATGGTTTTACACAGTTTCTGACCCTAGGAGATTCTTTAAGTTCAGCGAATAGTTGTGATTTACATATTTAAAACAAAAGCTCCATAAAGTTTTAGATGGAGACATAAAAACAAGAAAAGGATGACTTGATAAGCGAAAAATTATAAGCGGACTTACATCTTTCAGAAATTCAAAACCAAGAAACTGAACCTTCCCACGTGCAAACTTATCATGGAGGAGATCATCCACACTAGGAATTTTGTATCGTTTAGGAAAGACTCCAAGCATATAACCAACAAGAAAATGACCTGCTTCATGCTGAATAATATCTGGTTGAGAAATAATTACGAGGGATTATATAGGTCAACTGAAATCTAAAAAAGTCGAAACCACAAATTGAAAGCTCATAGTCATAGTCATACAGAAAATACTAACAAAAAAATGACAAATTAGCCAGGCTTACATTCGTGTCCTGCAAGTAGTTGGCATTTAACACATAATTAAAACCCATGCTACAAAAGGGGCAACAACAGTCAACCTTGGCCCTTATGACGCAGCATGCTTTTTGGTACAAATAATTTGCTGTATTGTTTTGATAACAATATACTTGCGTCAAGTAGATGACATTTTTGGACAATGCTCACTACTCTTTCAATCCATATAAGAAAATAGTAACCATGCCCTAGAAGACACTTTAATCTGTATGAGAAGATTTTGGACACTGTACAACCCCAATTATGATTATGTGAAGGCTGGATTTTGGAACTGTACAAGAAGATTGGATGAACCGCTTACTTGTGCACATGCCAGTCGACTTTCAACGACAGAGTTAACTCCTTCAGCACCAATCACTTCTCCAGATTTTTGCGATAAAGCCTACTTATTCAGCCAACAGATAATAAGAAATTGAAGTATCTTCTTTGTACAGGTTAGCACATTTGCTGCCAACAATTAGCAACATAAGATTGCATGAATAAGGTCTCACATAAAGACATTCAACATATCTCCGTCGGGAGAATGAATAGCTGGCACTAGCTAACTTCAATTACAGGACAACTCAAGCTGGAAACCAAATGAAGGTTAATAAATTTTACTACATTAAACATCTATTATTTTTACACGAAAAACGAGTGACAGATATCGTAGTATTTGGGCGAAACGATCATAGTATATTTCGCAATGGAGACAGACAAAACCAAAAGTTCAACAAAACATACGGTTACAGATGCCATCCTCCCAGATTAGAACGTATAAAGAGGACAAAATGCTGCACGAAATACGCCACGCGCAAAGATTTCGAAGTTTTAGAATCAATATTTTCTTGTTCCATCAAACAGTCATACAGATTTATCGGTGTAACAAATCTGGATTACCTCTGCTTCATCCTCCTGCAACTGAAACTCTAGGCTACTCTTAATAGAGTGAAGAATCCCGTCAACCATCATCTCCAGCGAAGATTTACTAATCTCCTCATATCGACTCGTCTCATCCAACGATAAACTTCTTTGGACCTACAATGCCAAAACTCCGCTGAAAAATAAGTTCTAACTCCATAAGATTTTTGAGACCCAAGGCTATGCCAAGCTAAACTATCAAAAACCTCCGATAAGGTTAATAGTGCTGCTAAAATTGCAGAAACCGAAACTTCCATCGATGCATTCTATGTTGAGCACTCACTATCCGCATACTAATCAAACAAAAATACATACAAATCAAGATCATCCCAGTGACTTTGTGCCATACCGTAATGGCACCGAAGCCTCGTAGGATGCCGGCGGGATGAGCGCACAACTGTTTGAGAAGAGAACTTGCTGATGTATAGTTTCCTTTCTCCAACTCCCTGTCGATCCTCCTGAGACCTCCTAGACGACGTCGTTCCAATCGCTCACTACGACTATCTCGCGATAGAGATACGCGAATCGCGCAATTGCCGTCCAACGAAGAAGGAACAGTACAGTACATATCTTCTCCTTTCCAACGCCAAAAGCTGCTGTATCTGTATCACTCGAATAACGACTTAACTGCTCAAAGACGAAAATGCCCCATCCTGTTGCAGCATTTTGTACATTTTCTTGCCGTAAATGCCCTCTCCTGTTGTAGCTTTTGCAGCATTTTCTCTTTTTCCATTATCATTGTTATAAAAGTATTTTGTTATCATTATTGTGATTATGGTGATGATGATCATATTGCTCATGTTCTCTCCCTCCTAAACCTTCCGTCCCAGCGCATACACGCTGCATTCGTACCATATAAAGAAGTAGCGAACTGGATAGGAGTTAATCCGTATTAATTTTAATATCGATAAAAATATATGTGTCTCTTCAAATCTCATTACCAAATCATCAAGTTCCATATAATGGAGAAATTTTTGATTTTTTATTGAGCCAATGGATTCTGTTCAATCTCATTTTAGTTAGGTATTTCGTGCTTGACTCTAATGAAAAACTCACAAATCAAACAAAAACTCTAAATCTTCTCCCCCTTCACTAATGGAGGTTGCGAGAGGTCCCTCTCTAGATAAACTTTTTCTGTTTTTTGATTTTGTCCATGTTTATGATGTGTATATTTTTTTTGGGTTTCCTATTTTTTTTGTTTGTTGTTCTCTTTGTGACGGTGTTGTATGCCTTTTATTTTAAGTATCTGTTTTTCGATGTGTTGTATTTTGGTCAGTTTTAGCATTTTTCTTTACTGTTTCTTTTTTTAGTGTTGTGTGTTTGTTTCCTTGGTGTTTTGGTCTTTTTGTCATATGTTGTGTTCACGTTGTTTTTGTGTGATATGTCTTCTGTTCTTTCTGTTTCTAGTTTTCTCTATTCTCCCCGATGTAGGAGTTTATGTCTCCTCTTATAGGAGTTGTTTCTCCCTTTATGGGAGTGCCATTCTCGAAGAATACTAGATTCAAGTTGAAGACATGAGAAAGTGAATGATATCACGAATTTGACTTAATGGACATTTCTGTTGTAGGTTCTTTAGTCCTTTATCTGATCTTGAATCTTATTTTCTTTTGGGCTTGTTTTTGTTCTTGTTTTCGGTGTTGTTGCTTCTCTCTCGATGAGAGTTTTCTTCCTTCTGAATGTCTATGTTTCCAGAGGAAGCCCTTGGGCCATTTAGTCCTGTATATTTTGTGGTTATTAATGAAACTAGTGCAAGCCCGTGTGTTGCACGGGTCTATTTTTTGGATTGAGTTATTTTACTGATGCAGAATATTGTATTTCAGAAATTATGCGATTTTTGCACCTGAGATTTTGCACTGCCGATGTTTGCACTATAGAGGTTTTGCACGACCAATGTTTGCACTACCGAGGGGCTTGTATGACTGCAGCTTTTCAATGTATGACTGCTCACAGAAACGACTTAAGGGATTCTTCGATTTTAAATAGTTTAAATTGTCAGATTATGGTAAACAGTTTAAATAGTTTACGAAAAGTTGTTGACATGCATCGCAAGAGTTGTCTCCACTGGGGCATTTTTTGAAATCAAACGGTGTCCCTAAAACGTGCCTGTTTTTCTAATGGATCCTCTCTTGGCTGACTGGAAAAATTAGAGTGCTTTCTTCTTGCCAGCAGTTTCGTCTCCTTAGTTGAAGGGATGTTAGTTGTGGATGTTATGTGAAAAGATATGTGATTAAAAAACAGAATTACTATTCAATGCAGCATTAATAACTTATTTAACATCGAAGTAGCTAAGACCAAATATTGAAAAACACTGCTACGGTGAGGAACTCTCTGAATTCCTGGATCAGTTGTGGTGAAACATCGTACACGTCATCGTCAGCAAACATGAATGAAAATGCTGATCGCAGCACGTATACTCCACATTCGCCGCTGATGCATACAGGAAAAGAGATAAACAATCTACGTAAGAAATTGTTATTCTACAAAATAGATAGTGTCAGGGTTTTGCATTACCTTATAGTCTGATGGGGGAAGTTAGGATCTCTAAAAACAGTGAAGTCCCGATTGAGTCAGTATGCGCAAATCTCGAAGAATATATGGGACATAAGTCGTGTTTTTTGAAATGCCTCTTCAAAGAATCTCATATCCCTATCAAACGAAGGTTCAGAGTCATGTACTATTATTGACTGTTTTTTATAATCAATAATGCACAGTATCCAGTGACAATTTATGTTGACTAGGTAAACTATAAGATCTGTTTCCTCCCAAGGAAGAGACGGCCAATCCTCAACAATTCCTTGTACATATGGTCGAATGACAGA
The DNA here is from genome assembly GCA_027422505.1 of Craterostigma plantagineum. Taxonomy (NCBI): domain Eukaryota; kingdom Viridiplantae; phylum Streptophyta; class Magnoliopsida; order Lamiales; family Linderniaceae; genus Craterostigma; species Craterostigma plantagineum. Next base: position 8,449,747 of record JAPQWV010000015.1, read on the forward strand.
TAAGTCCATATGTCCATCGCTCGTATACTCTGCTGCAACTATTTGGTTGAACGCTGTAGGCGTAAAAGAAACCCTTGACTTTGGGAAACTTGCATGTGATTGCTTCTCGATAAATCCTCTTAAGCATTCATCTATGTGCTGTTGGAGAATAGAATACATAATAAGAATATGTGCAAAAAAATTAACAGGAAAGATGATTAACTATTGTACCTCATCATGTAGCCAACTTTCCTTCGTCATAAGGTTTTTGAAGAATTCTTTGCCGCGTTCTTCTGCTAATAGCGTACCAACAGAATCTCTATCGTTCATTGTTTCTATTGTCGCCGATACACGCGGAAAGAATTTTGACATCTTGTTGACATGCATCGCAAGAGTTTTCTCTACCGGGACGTTTTTTGAAATCAAACGGTGTCCCTCCAACGTGCCTGTATTTTTTTGTCTTAGATCATTTTTCTAATGGATCCTCTCTTGGCTGACTGGAAATATTAGAGTGCTTTCTTTTTGCCAGCAGTTTCGTCTCCATATTTGAAGGTATGTTAGTTGTGAATGTTCCCTTCCGTTCTCCGTCAGGTGTAGGGCATCTCTTTCCTGTAAAAAAATCGGACGTGGAATTATAAGTAGTAACAATGTGTTCAATTTTGCTAAATAATGTTTCACATACCAAATGTTTGTTCTTATACGCGATAGCCTCAAATCGATTTCTGAGTAATATTCGTTAATCCTCACTGTTAGATCGTCGAACCTTTCAGCAACAGTTTCGACATAGCCATCTAATTTACGTTCTATATGATCAACAAATTCTCTAGCTTTCTGATGAAGTCCCGCAACAATGCTGTCTAAATAATCTCTTACTGATACATCGTTTTATGGAACCTTTTTTTGTGTATGTAATGGTGGTAAAATTATGAAAATGATTTGATTTATATATAGTATAAGTCGATGTTAAGGAACTGAAAAGACACTACTCTCTACTCATAACTTCTCAGTAGAATGTATCGGTTGGCTTTGTTTAAATCAGTTCTATGATTATATGTATTTAGTGCGTATTCATACCGTCTTAATTTTTTAGATAATATTTCAATGTGTCTTTTCATTTCAACGGTTATCATAATTACGCAGTAATTAGTGAGCAGTTATATTGTTTAAGTAATAGATCGATGCGTCTTTTGAGTCCAATGGTTATCATGATTACAGAGTAATTACTGACCTATTAATCCACTATGTCGTGTTAAATTCAGTAGTGTCTAGATGATTAATAACGTAGTTATGTCTAGATTAAGTGTAACAGTAATATAGTGAGTCTTGTAATGTAGTTATGTCTAGATGAAGTGTAACAGTAATACGTTTAGTCTTGTTAATTTTAGCAGTGTAATTTGCTAAAAACGTTTGGTGTGTTTCGTGAATGTTACTGGATTGATAAATATAGGTACATTAATGAATGATATGAAACTGTGCGACTGAATAGATTTCTGCACTACTGTACTGCAGTTGTCGATAGCGTACTTTTCGTTTACACTATTGTACACCAGTCGTGCGGAATAGGCCGTCTCTTGTACTTACACGGCTGTTTAATTCGCAGTCGTGCAAAATATAGCATAGCATCTTATTACACTGCACCCAATCGTTGCTTGACGCGTCAACAATATTTACAACTTTTTTTCCTATTTCGAACAATAACATTTGAAAAATAAAATGGTCAGTAGTGTGCAAGTCGGTAGTGCATTGTGCAAAAGTTAAGCTTATTCAGTTTAGTTTGATGTGCAACTGTTCCTGACATGCTTATCAATTTACATGTTTATCAAGATTACACCTAACATTTATTCAGTTAACAATATTTTCAACATTTTTCCTACTTCGAACAATAACATTTGAAAAATTAGATGGTCCGTAGTGTGGAAGTTGGTAGTTCAGTTTTGAGAAGTTAAGCTTATTCACTTCAGGACGACGTGCAACTGTTCCTGAGTACTTTGAAATGAGATGTTGTAATATGTTGTATTCTTTTGGTAATATATGTAGTAATATATGTACATTAACGATAAAAGGGACAACCACAATAAAATGGTCATTAATGTGCAACTCGGTAGTGCATTATGCAAAAGTTAAACTTATTCAGTTATGTTCATTCAGTAGTGTAAATTATGGGCCAATTCCCTTTTTGGAATAATAACATTTGAAAAATAAAAAACGGTAATCTGTCCGATCGCTGTCATAATTAATATATGTTTTAATATCTAATAAAATGGTCAGTAGTGTGCAATTTGATAGTGCATCATGGAGAAGTATGAAATGAGATGCTGTAATATATGTACACGTTTTCAATTGCAACAATGATTCTCCCATGCTTTCGAAAAAACTACAAAGTTAATAATCAGTAGTTGTCATTCTGGGGAGGGAAGTACCATTAACTGAAAATTACAAAAGTCATTACACAATTCTGCATCAATGTGTCTGTCATGCATTATTATAAACAAAGTAGAAAGGCAGCAACTACTAATCTTCATTCTGTGGCGGCCAATGCTAGTATTGGAAAAATACGGAAGCCGTTCCTGAATTCATCAACGTGTGATGGCAATATCCTGTGGAGCTTGTCGTTTCGAACAAATGATGCAAACGCATTCCGTAGCACATGTATTCCGCCGTCTCCGCTTTAAGAGCACATGCATAAAATTGGAAAATCTCATATGCAAGAATTTAAATGTAACACTCAATTATATTATGTATAGACAATTATGTTACCTGTTAAGCTGTTGTAGAATATTTCTATCCCTTTTTACGACAAATTGCTCTCCACAGTCTTTTACGCCTATCCTTTTCAGTACATAAGGTATGATGAATTGCACATCACCCAAGGCTTCTCTTGTCTTCCGCATGTCCTCATCCGATGTTGTGTCTGAATCCAAGACCACAATGGTTTTTGTAGCTGGGGAAGCAAAGCAAAGCACCCAATGTCTCTGATCAATTTTCACCGGAAATCCTATAGCCTTAGCTTTCAACCAGGTGTATGATGGTCATTCTGCAAATTTGCCCAGAACGTAAGGGATGACATTCTCTAGATTCAACTTTCCATCACTGAATGCACTCCTTGTGAGGAATAGGCTGAAATCTGTATTGGCGAAAGCAACGACTTTGATAGCAGCCTTGCACAGATACTGCATCTGAACGAAACCTCGCAGGCATTCATCTATATCCTGCTATATATGTCAGACGATATCCATTAATGTTTACTTATATATATTCTGTACAGTTTCTTATGCAATAGTATATATTTATATCGAATAAAATTTCTTACAGCAACGTTTAATTGCATTTTTTCTGCCTTGAGTTCGTTAAAGAATAGTTGGCGAAGAGTTCCTCCCCAGAGACTTTCTCTGTAGTCGTCTGGGTTCATCGTCCTTATCATTCTTTCAGCTTTTGGCCACATCTGCAGCTTGTACAGTATATGTTCGTCAATCTTCAGGGAGAAGTAAGGCACTCGAGCTGGAATTTCAGCGGTCGCAGCCCTTGTTGCAGAACTGTTGTTGTCACATACTGAAGACTCTGCTGCTATAAAAATTTCATTAATTAATTTATGAATGTTAAGTTCTTATCAAATTCACAGGTGCGTACCTTGCATATCAACCTTGGCATTAATGTGGTCGATCTTTTTTGTATGATGTTGATCATAGACTCTAATGGCTTCAGTTCATGTCCTAGCCATTCTTGCTGCATATGAATTCCTTCAGCAGCCTCGATGTTGGCCAATCTCTCACTGATGTGATGCAGAGCAGCTTCAGTATTGTTTTTCATTTGTTATGTTTGCTCTGAATTCCAATCAACAATGTAGTCACATCATCTCCAGCTAGGACTTCGGAAACTTTTAATTGCATCCTTTCCAAAAGTGTTCCTTCCTTAACTGGCTGAGAGTGCCCATGCTCAGCTTGTTCTGCACCTGCAAGTATAACATAATATTGACGGTTATATAACATATTTGGTCATAACGTAATTGCATTATGTCATAACTATTTGTCTCTTTTACCTGTATTCGCTTGGACATAATTTGGACCAGATTCTTGTCTGTTTTCAGAAGGTACATAGGGGTTTTGTATTTCCGCATCGTTGTCCGTAGAAAGCAGCTCTTCTGTCTTTTCTTGTGAATCATCGGCTTGACTGTTGCAGTTCCGTTTATCACCTCTCATTTCTTGCAACATTTCTGCCATGGTTTCGTTCCTTGGTTCGTCAAGCCGAATGTCATCGCCATCACTCTCCAGAATTCCAAGTTCTCCGACGAAGTCGTTAGTTGTATTCGGTGGCTCTGATACTTTCTCCCTCTCCTCAGTTTCTTCTCGAGACTTCTTGGGTTCAATAGGCTGTTCGTTTGTGTCGGTTACTGAATTAATCTCTGAGATTTCATGCCTTGTCTTTTTTTTAATTCCGTATTTGCTGTATTCGTATGGGCAATTTCGTGCCTATTCTTTGTTCTTATCTCCAAAGCTGGCGGGTCACTGTGATCATCTGGGGCCGATGATGAATTGGAAGTGCTGGAATGTTGATAAGAACTTTCACTCTCATCTGATAATGATTTCATGTCTAGAGATTCTGTATCTTGCAACGACATCCGCACACTGTACAACCTTGTCTGACATAAGCAGAGACTGTGTGTATCTGTAAGTTGATGTTACTTGCTGGAAATTGGCTTTACGGAAAAACGACTCAACCAGTTCTTCTGCAGTTGGTTGTAGCAGATTGCTAATTATCTCTGTTTCACCCACTGCTTCAATAATCTGCTCCATCCTTGGTGCATTTTTGGCTTCCCGATTGTTGCTTTTCCATAAACACATCCGCGGTCCATTGAATTCCGGATTTTCAATTCTTCTAGCAAACTTATGTGCTATTCCAGGTATGCATTCATAAGACAGAACCTGTTTTGCGCAAAGTAAAGAAATCTGGCAAACCTGAAGAGGATGTACGAAGCCCCCCAAAGTCAAAGTCAAAGGTCTTTTGCCTCCCTTGTTGTCGACAGTTTCCCTATTTGATTGAATATTTCTCTTCATCGATGAAAGCACCTCTCTATATCTGATGGTTCCCCATGGGTAACTGTTAAACGTGTCTAAATCACTCACTAAATAGAGAAATTCTTTCTCTATCAGTATTGTTCTTCGTGCAGTTCGCTGTTTCAGTACACCTGCAACAACTAACACGCTGTCTAACTTCAGTTTTCTAGATTACATCCGGTTGACGCTGAGCTGTGCATATCAGAGAATTTATCGATTGCTTCCTGACGTGTGATTTTTGTTTTTCCAGGGAAGTGTTCTGTCAGGAAATTCTAGTTCGGATTTATTGTAGGTGGTGTTCCAGATTTCAGCCCTCTTAATATAGAGAATTCCATTTGCGAGAACCGTATTGGATTTTTTTTATTATCATCCATAGGTCTTCAGAATCATCCACCTCACCTGTGACTTCATCAAAAACCAAATTATTTGGTTGGACAGATTGAATTGCTCCGCAGAAATTATCAACTTGGCGAATGACGATTTTTCGAGAAACTGTTGCCGTTCCTCTTCGTTGAGCTGATTGATTATTAGATTGCTGAAGTACTTATAATCAGCACAGAGGTTTAATTTGCGAGGAACAACAGCCTGTTCAGAGATTTGTGCCCTAAGTGTCACCTGTATGTAAAATAAATTTAATTTAGAGTGATTTTTTGAAGAATACAATCTACAGTTACGCAGCAGGAATTTATTTGATAGAAAATTACAGACTTAGGATTTCACACTACTCATGAATAATCAACAGTTCAAAGTGGCACGCAGTAAAAGGTGCACCAATATAAAAATATTCACTGTGTTACAGCAACAATACAAATTTCTCATACGTGATAGTGAATTTCTTGCTGCCACCATAGTATAACAAACAAAGTAAGATATGATATTTTGCAAAACAAAATGACAACACAGGAAGAAAAGACATGGGCAGTTCAATTTCAAGCACACATATTTGGGAAATTTATTCAGAAATATGAAAAGTATCGTATTGAACAGCGCTGCACGGGTCATCGTAGGAATTTCATAACTGCTTTGTTGTTGGATTCATTGGCGCGTTGCAGGATTTTTTTTCCTTTCTTTCGTGGTTTGCTGTAGTGTGGTTTATTATAACTTTCCCTCTCCAGTTTTCCCTCTTTAGGTTAATATTTGGATTTATTGATTTCGGGCTTATGTAATTACACGTTTTTTCATTTCGATTTATGATTACCATTTATGTTTTGGTATTTGTTCTGACGATTTTGACTGGGGTAAATTGCATATGTATATCATATCTCGCAGTTGCGACTGATACCTAGACAGTAGTGTAATCAAACGATATGACTTAAATTGCACTACTAATAAAAGTAGTGTAAGTAATGACTTAAATTGCACTACTGATAATAGTAGTGTAAGTAACTTCTTGTAACGTTCTTTTGCATAATACACTACCGAGTTTTTAGTAGTGTAAGTAAATTGTTTCTATTTGGCTTAAGTTAAACATGGTTTCATTTATTTTTGGACGATGGTAATTACTCTATTTGACACACCTGTTAACAGTAGTGTAATTAAATGGTTTGATATGTCCTGAACTCAATATAGATTACGGTTTTTGACACGCCTCCTCAATGTTATGTAAAAAGATATGTGATTAAATTTCCGATTATGGTTATTAGACCATCTCCAACCGAAAAACGCATTCTAAAACTCAAACTCATTCTCAAACTCAAAATATAGTAATTCTTATCCAACCGATAAACTCATTCTCGAACTAAAAAGACTATTTTGTAATATTAACTTCCACACAAAGTTTTACAAAAATTCAATACTATCCGTATATTTCACAACTTTATAAATTAGATTACAAATATTATTTAAAATTTGATCAAGAAAAAAATAATAAAATTAATAATAAATTATACATTTATACATATAAAAAGAGTGATTATCAAGAGCTTGAGCGACGTGTCATAAAAACTCTAGGACAAAGGCTCTCATAGCTAACACCTAGCTGAAATAATAATTATTAATTGTAGGAGGGCAACTTGTAATATATATAAGACAAATGCGTTTATGAAAGAAGAAAACGCAAAGATGCGTTTATTTGTGAGCGAAACCGCCGTAAACCCATTTTGGGTTTGCGTATGAGTGTCGATTGGAGTAATTTTTTTTGGGTTGAAAATGGGTGTCCATTGGAGATGCTCTTATACACGTTTTCACTCGGAATCAATGATTTTTATTGCGGTTTTGGTCTGTGTTTCCACAATTATGTTTAACATTTAAAATCGGAAAATCCCTTAAGCCGTTTCGGTAGTGCAAATATAGGTCGTGCAAAAACTTGGTAGTGCAAACATCAGTAGTGAAAAACCTCAGTAGTGCAAAAATCGCATAATTTCTGAAATACAATATATTGATGCAGTGAGTAATAACTCCGGAATTTAATCACATATCTTTTTACATAACATTGAGGAGCATAAAATAACATAAACCTGAATAACCCACGGCAAAGCTACCTGCAAAACAGAAAATCAAAAAAATCATGCAAAAACTACGTCAGGCAATAGTAATGCGATGAAATTGTAGTAGCCTACACGGAAGAGTAGACGAAGATAAAAAATTTTGGCGTACGGAAAAGAGGAGATGCAGTAAAACTGTTACATGGGGAATGTTTCTCATCGTCATGAGGATTCAAAGAGTACCTTTTCTTCAAGCGAGTGTTCGAAATTCTCAATCCGGTTTATAACTTTGTAGAAAGACGATGGAATTCCAATGGTATCCGATCTGCAAATTTAAATAAGATATTATCATTATATGAATCAAGTGAATTAAATGTATGCTCATCTAATAATGTGTTGGAGTAATCTATAATGCTTGTTATAAGATATCTGTAATGTACAAATCTCTCACCTAATTGTTGTAGATTTCATGGTAAACAATATTGACTATTTCATCATCTTCAAGTTCGTCTACTTTCAAGCTGAGAATCTTTTTTCATGTCTGTGATGTTGCCCGAGACAATGCAACGTACAGTTGGCCATGAGTAAATACTGGTTTTGATAGATATACTCCAACCTTGTTTATACTCTGTCCCTGACTCTTGTTAATAGTCATAGCATAGCAGACTCGTATCGGAAACTGCCTGCGACGCAATTTAACTGGTAATGTGGAGTCTGTTGGCGAAAAGACAATTCTTGGAATAAGTACCTTGTTTCCAATATGTGATCCTGTAATAATCTCACATTCAATCACTTTATTGCCCATACGTGAAACTGTCATTCTCGTTCCATTACATAAGCCTTCTTTCTGATTGAGATTTCTCAACAGCATTACAGGAACTGCCTCTTTCAACAACAGTTTGTGATTTGGAAGACCAGAGAATTCGAGAGTGTTCAGAAAGTCAACTGGATACATGTTTTCAATTTCACTCTCGTTTGGTCATGCTTCGTTTGCTTTGCTCTTCTTCTTCGGACACATTTGGCATGGTGCTAGAACCTTGTTCAGAGATGTTTTTGCTGGTATTGACCCAGATTTGGTTTCCATAATTGACTTCTATAGTATCTGAGCTTAAATATTCTGTTGCTTCACCGGAGGACATTGACAACATGTATCTGTTAATCTCATCATCTGTTTCATTTGTTGGAGTGAGTATTGCCCTCTCCCTGCGATATGTGTGATCTGAATTATTTTCTTCGAAATTGTCGTAGACATACTCTGCAATCTCTTTGACAGTGTTTGTAGAAGGCTGAATAATCATCTCAGTGGGAATTTTAACTGCTTCTCTACCGTTAATTGAAGCGGCTGTCGGATTACCATTTCCGACCTGTAAGACCCAGTGTGCAAAATCTATCTCAGACTGATATATTCTCATATTCTTCTTCAAGGCGTAGCAACGACAATTGTTCCACAAGTATGAACGGTTTATAACTGACTCAACAATATGTTGGCGTGTACCCTTTGGAATTACTGGCAATAATTACCTAAAATCTCCTCCAAGCAGAATAGTTTTTCCTCCAAATTGGGATTTTATCAGCACCTATATTTTGAGCTGACATAAGATCCCGTATTGTTCTGTCCAGTGTTTCGAAAGCAAATTTATATGTCATTGACGCTTCATTCCAAATAATTAATTCTGCGTGACGTATGAGATCCGCTAATAACGTACCATGACGTATATCGCACATGGAATTTTCACGTAATGTTATTGGCAACTTGAATCTCGAATGAGCGGTTCTTCCACCTGGTAGCAGTAAGACAGCAATCCCCGATGATGCTACAGGAATTACTATCTTGTTTTCTGACTGCATATTTTTTAAGGCAAATTGTATACATAAGTCTTACCCGTTCCTCCTGGACCATTCTGGAAAAAAGCTGACCATCATTTGTACTGATTGATTCAGTAACAGCATCAAATATCGCTCTTTGTTCTTCATTCAGTGTAGCAATAAGCTCATCAGTTTCTACTGCGCTTACGTCAACACGCAAGTTTAATTCGTCCATGAATAATCTGTTTCCAAGATCTGTCAGAATACTATCAGACGGAGTCGGCATCCCAGGGAAGTCTGCAAGTGTTTTTGAGTACTGTTTTAAAAACTTCTCAACTTCGATAAGAGTATAAGTCTGTAATTCCTCTTCAGAAAGCTTCAAAGATGAAAATGTGAACAAACGTCTTTGTTTCCATATAATATCTTCTGACATATATTTCCAGAAACTATTCCATAATCGTAAAGGATCTGTTATTTCGCAGTATGTCAGCAGTGTGGCAAATAAATGTCGCAGTTGGTTTGGAGTTGCCCATCGATCAGCTTCTTCCATAGCTTGATGCCATGAAGAATCTCCTTCTAATAATTCTCTTCTGTAACATGCTTCTTTGAAACTTTGTAATATGTTTCCGTCCACGGTTCGTATATCCTCATAAGAAGTTGGTCCTTTAAAAAACATGAGCAACATCTACATGTAGTAAAGCTCACCAGCAGTCGGATGAATATTCACAATTCTTCCAAGAGCAATTCCTTTCTTTCGTGGCTGCCAAGATCTTTCAGAATCTTTCCATACGAATCTTGATGGAAATTGTATGTAAGTGAGAGTCCTTGCTTCACTATTACGGGAATTTGTTAACATCCATTCAGTAAATATGGTTTTTCGAACACGATCACGCGTTAGTAAACTCTCCAAATCAGCAGCATCATCATAAACAACACTCTGTTGTCCTTCAATATGTATGGGATGTCTTTGAACAGCTGGCGATCTGTAATGTATGTCAAATTGAAATATTCTCCACATAGCTTCGCAAGCAGATAAGTATCTACAGTCAATATATCTTTTTATTTCATCACTGTCATTACTAATTTTTCCAGAGCTAAGAACTCGACCGCCTGCTGGATTTGTGTTTTCGATGATCATTGTCGCTTTGTCGACTCCCTTTGCAATATACTTGAACAGGTATTTGATTGCCTTACTCCTGTTGCACCATTCAACGTTCATATGAGCATGGTATTTTTTCAGAAGTGGTAGATTGTGCGGCACAACATAACTATTATCCATGCGAATTTTCTGTTTAGAAATATGAATTCTGTCTGTTTTCCTGCGCCGATATTTCACATAACCACTATCCTCCACTATAGTCAATTTATTATACTGTTTAGGGAACTTTTTGTGCACCTCAAATTTTCCATACAGGCATTGTTTGGTCTGTAAGAACCACATGGTCCATGCATCATAAATTGTTTGACCAAATAATATCCTTCCTCGTCGATATCTCTGTCAGGAATCTCTGCTGATATTACTGAGCAACTTCCGAAGGACTTGGATGTCCATCATGTCCGCTTAGCCAAATCAATATATGTGCATGTGGCAAGCCTCTTTTCTGGAATTCTATCGTATACAAAACTGTAAAAAAAAAACCATTTACGACTGAGTAACGTTTCTGAAATCTTTTTGTTATCATTCGGACAAAATATATAATGTCATTTTGTAGAAAAAATACCTGCAACAACAGGCCCAAAAAATAATCCTTTTCGAATGTCAGAAATTGTCCAGCTTTATCCTGAAAACTCGACATGCAATCTGGCCTATCATTAGAACTGTCATTGCCATATTTCGCCAAATGGTCTGTAATTTCATCCCAATTAGGATTCGCTGTGATCGTGATGAATAGGTGTGGATTGTTGTACCATCTGCATAAAGCGAGTGCATCGTGATAGTTTTTCAACATATATCTGGGAGAAACAGTGAACGATGATGGTAACACGATCTTCTTTCCAATAGATCTTGCATCTGTCTCTCCCTTTGTTACAGCATCAGCATTGTTATTGTAAATATCTGCTCTCAATGTCTTCTGATTATTTCTTATCAACGCAGTCTTTCTGTTTCAATAGCGGTGTAAGCATCGACAACATACTGATGAAGTAAGCGTCCAGCTCGCACAATACCTTGTCCTTCTGATAATCTTGTCTGTATTTGATATGCATAGAATTTACGCATGGTTATGTACGTCTCTTGATAGAACTGTGCACTTTCTGATTCTCTGTAGCGGACCATTTTTGGTCTGCACTATGATGTCTCTTTCTCCGATTGTTTCAGGAAGGTCTCCAACTATCAATCCAGCAATCTCATCACTGGAGGGAAGTTCATACTGTTTTCCTCGATGGCCTCGTCCAATTAGTATTATTGATAATTCAGAAGTTTCGCCGGACTCATATCTGCCCCGCGCCATTTGGAAAATTTTAGCCAGTTTATTGCATGCATCCATCATTTCAATAAGCCCAGTAACCACTTCTGCATTCAAATTTTCCGAGCTTTTATTGGACAACGTACCTAGTCGGTTAGATACTTCATTTGATTTGTCGTAGATGTAGAGTTGCGCAAATGTTGGAGAATGACCTTCAGCAGGAAGTAATGAACCAATAGTATGACAATTTTGTCCGTGTATTCTGTATACGTACAAACCTGCCCTTGCCTTCACTTTTGCGTCTATTTTTGCACCCATTGATGTGAATGAAAGGATTGAGTTATAGACTCTTATAGATTGCCGGAAAGATCTATCAGATAACTTTTCTGAAAGATACAATGGAGGATCTGCAAGAGGAGGCAGTGAAACTCTTCCTTGACGACATCACAGGGAAAAAACTACTTCGCCATCATTCATTTTTCCTTTTACTGATTCTGATTTCCACATCAGTGCATGACAGTAAGAACATTGAGTGATGTTGTCTAATGTTTTGGTCTGAGAATTTCTTCTGATTCTTTCACTTGATACGGAATCTGTTAAAACAAACCCTTCTTTCATATTAAAAGTCATTTTGGATATTACTACATAAACATTTGAAAATGTGTAGTACTGACATTTACCTTGTAATGAACTTTTTGAGGTATCCGTTCATTGTCTCCAAATAATCTTGTATGATTGTTGTGCGAGAAGCGTTTTCTCTTTAATGGCACTGTTAAAATATATGGAAATTAAATAAGTAAATCAAAGTCGCCATGATATTCGAATCTGGTATGGTAAAATATGTCTAATATAATTCTTGATGAAATTTGATGTACCATTCTGAAGACGATCGATAGAATCATTCATATTAGTCTCTTTGGAAGATTTTCTTTTTCTTTTTTGTTGGATGCTTGCAATACGATCTACAACATAAAATAAGAATTGAAGAAAGATATTATTTTCATAAAAATTATATTGTAATACAAAGATAGATGCCATTACCGAGCTGCAGATTAATTTCGGAATTTTTCTGCAATATTAGCACATATTGGTCTTGGAAAAATCTGGATGAGTCTTGTATGTTCTGTGTAAGTGTGTCATAACTCCTTAGCAGATTCCGGCAACGATCATGCTCATTTTTTGAATAACAGTCGACTTGTTTTGATATTCTTCCGGTTAAACAATCAAGAAATACAGGTAGCCCCTGAAATATCTTTTTAATGGAATCTTCAAAATCTTTCTCCATAACTTATTCTTTCATTTTTGTGTCACTATAGATCGATTCTGTCCTATTATACTGATGTCTTTTCAGCGATGATATTCTAATCCTTTCTTAAGATGTAAAGTTTAACTGCCATAAAATTTCTCATCCTTGTAACTCCCTGTCTTGTAACAGCAATTATTAACATTATCCCAGCTATCTGAGGATGCACGTTACATATTTATAGTCGTTGCTTCGGGATTAGATGCATGACATGAAATACAGCTGAATAAAATATATCATCTGACCTTAAATTGTAACTAATAATGTACTGAAAAGATGAAATAAAATTATAGTTAATTAGACAGTGCCATAATGTTCACAAATAGTTGTATTTATTTGTAAATAAAAAGTATTTTTATCTGGAATACGTTATGGCGAATTAATAATGACATCAGTTTATGTCCATTTGAATTCCTCAGACATGAAGGGAATAATGCTATGTAATTAAATATATGAAAAATTCACATTTTTAACGATACAATGTACCTTCGCTACCTGAATGCTATAGTTGATACGAATCATGCGCACTAATTAATTATATGGAAGTTAAGTTAATCGCGATTTTAACGATACAATGTATGTTCGCTAGATTACTTAGTGCTATAATTCATACCAATCATGTAATTGTTCTAATGCGATAATCAATTATCTGGAAGCTGACGCGTCAAGCAACGATTGGGTGCAGTGTAATAAGGGGCTATGCTATATTTTGCACGACTGCGACTCAAAAACTCGTGTAATTACAGGAGACGCCTATTCTGCACGACTGGTATACAGTCTTTAAACGAAAAGCACGCTATCGACAACTGCAGTACAGTAGTGCAGAAACCTTTCAGTCACATGGTTTCAGTTAGGGGTGTTCATCGGTCGGTTCGGTTCGGTTTTCTTAAACTTCGGTTCAGTTTTTCGATTTTCGGTTTTGCGTATGCTTAATCCGATATTCGAACCGTTTTAATTTGGTTCGGTTCGGTTGTTTTACAATTCGGCTCGGTTTTTTCGGTTCGGTTTTTCGGTTAAAACCTTAAATTGAAATAAAAATTATTTTGCTGAAGGAGTAGTAAAAATGTTAAAGACATATAGTGCCCAAACATCATAAACATAACACAACATACCAAACAAAGAATTACATACGTGCTTGAACAACGAAAACGACCAAGCTGAGACTTGAGAGTTGAGATCGATTGTGGAGAAAGAACTACGATAGTACAATACCCAAGGAATTCTGAAGCAAACTTGAATATTGAGATGTGAGAAGCTGAAAACGATTTGGGAGGAAATAGGTTTGCTTGCTATGTGTTGTCGCACGGTTCACCAGTCACCACAATGAGCAATAATTTATTTTATTATTTTTTATGTTTAATAACCTTTGGGCTTAAGTAACATTAAATTGGGCTTTACTTATTATATTCATATGGCCCATTACAAATACACATATATTATATATTTATACTATTCGGTTTTTGGTTTTTCCGGTTATTTTTTCAGAAAACCGAAAACCGAACCGAATAACCGAAATGTTCTATACACTAAACCGAAACCGACCGAAAAACCGAACCGAAAACACCGAAATTTACGTTTCGGTCGGGTTTTTCGGTTTTTCGGTTATTTTGAACACCCCTAGTTTCAGTAGTGCAATTTATCAGCCAGTAAATCCCGCAAGTCAAGGTTTTCAGCCCTACTATTTCAGGACTATCAATGGTGTGTTTGGAGTCGTGCAGTGTAACATAAGCCACCATGAGAAATTGAAACTTACCAGTCCAACGATTCCACGATATCACACAGCGATTGGGTACAGTGTAATAAGAGGCTATGCTATTTTTTCACGAATGCGAATCAAACAGTCTCGTAATTACAGCATACGACCTATTCCGCATGACCGTTACACAATTGTGTAAACGAAAAGTACGCTATGGTCAACTGTAGTGCAGCAGTGCATAAATAATTTACCCAAAAATTCCCGATGTTATAAACAATGTACGTTCGCTAGCTTACTTAATACTATAATTCGTACGAATCATGTAATAGTTCTAATGCGATAATTAATTATTTGGAAGCGTACGCGTCACAATATTTTGCACGACTGCGAATCAAACAATCATGTAATTACAGGATACGGCCTATTCTACACGACTGTTTATCATCGCGGCAAAGATAATTATCCCAGAGGTATCATTAACGTAAGGCATAGAGGGAGAGGTCATATGCGTCTATACCGTAATATCGATTTTCAACGGAATTAAAAAGACAAATGGTATAAACGTAAGCACAGGATAGGACCCTAATCAGAATGCATTCATTTGTTTCATACACTGCGGGGATGCTGAGAAGAGATATATTTTACATCCTAGATGAGGTATAATTGGAGATACCATTGTTTCTGGTACATTGGAAGTAACCAATTAGGGTTACGATGAAACCTAGAAATCAATATCTGAACCAAGTGCAGTAGTACAGAATATGTAAATATTTCTATATATAATCTATTCCGAAATGTATACGACATACCTTGTTGAGTCATTTTCTGTTGAATTTATCACGAACAATTTTACGGTTTTGTAATTATCCTTCCACAGTAAAATATTTCTGCATTCGTCAATTATCCGAAGACATCTAAGTCATGGAGTCATTAGATCACATAATCGCACAAAATAAAGTTACCGCAAAGCGACACTCTTACGTACACGAATGGTACAAAACCGGATCAAGAAAGTCTTAAGCACACGGCTTCCAACAAACGTCATCAGACACTTAATAAAACATAGAAAAGAACAAAACATTCACTTAATCTCAGACGGCCAATGCCAATACGACAGGAACATAGCGACCGTCAAATACTTTCTAAATCGAGAGACGTCCAAACTAGCTAGTTCAACCATCGTATCCTTTGCAAACATCAAGGAGAAGGCATTGCGCAGCATGTGTACACCCTCTGCTGAGAGGGATAATGATCAAATCGTCAAATTATTTAATGTGTTTTAGGCAAATAAACAAAAAATATTTTAGGAATACCTGGAGCCGGAGAATAAAGAAAATAAGGGAAAAAAGAACAGAGAGTGTCATCTCTTAGTCTCATAGCTGTGGATGGACGTGAAGAAACTATACGAACATCGTTCGCCAACACGTTCTTGAAGTGTCCCAAATCGAATATATCACCAAATTCACTGCAATGTTCGCAGAAAAAGCATTTCAATCAGCAAATTCAATCACACTTGAGAAAGAAAGAAGAAAAAAACGAACCTTTCATCACCCCAAATCACATTGACCTGTAAAATGGAACAACCAAGCTCGCCCCAAGAATCCTCGCAATATCGACGGCGTGTACAATCTGATTCCTCTGTTGATTCATACCGCCCGAAACAACCACCATCAGATACTTACTCCTATCATTCACAATCTCAGCGCTCTCTTTCTGATACTTTAAGCTGAAAACCAAACACGGCCTATAGTTCACGGCGTTGGGTTGCTTCCAAAACCCATCGTTATTCTCTTCAACAGAAGCTGAAGCAGCCATGAATCAAGCGAAGTCAAGATTTTTTTTTTGGTTGTGGCGACAAAAAAAAAAGAAGATTTCATTCACAAAATTTTTAGATAATCAAAAGGTTCAAGAATATATATATATATATCAACATCGCTGGAAAATAGAAAATGCAACCTATAGCTAACCGCTAATGATCACTGTTGTAATGAGATGCTGTTGAGCCATGGGTAGAAGAAGACTGACGGCGGCTCAGAAACAGAAAGCAAATCGGCTCATGGCTCGAATCTGCAAAATACGATTGTTCGTAGAACTTGTAAATCTTTATATCCCAGAAATAGCTATTGTAAGACAAAAAGATTAAACGTTATATGCCCACTTCAAAAATAGAAATAAAATCAGTCAATTTTTGTTTCTTTTTTAACCTGCATTTCAAGGGTGGCTATGTAATCAGAAGCTTCTTCTAACACAACGTCTAACGGCTGTTTCCGACCTGGGACCAACCCGCCCAAAACCTTACCCTTCCTCTGAACCGCTGGTAAATCCTTGCCCTTCAGCCTCACGCCGCCGGCCTTGGACTTCCGCTGCAGTCGGATATTGCCGGTCATCGCCGTGTTCATCATCACCCTCCTATGTTGCTTCTTGCGGGGCGTGTCTTGCTGCTCTTGAGCCAAAGAAAAGAATCGAGCGATGACCGTGAGATTTCTCTTCAACAGAAGCCGAATCTGCCATCTCGGTAGAACTCAACGACAAAGGCCTTTGCTTTTCTTGAGGAGCAGCGAAGCATGGGGTTTTTAGAGGGGGTAAAGGCGAGCGCATCCATATCATACACAGAAATACGAAAGATAGGGCCAAGAAAAGGAGGAATCTTTTCCTTCTTGGGTGGTTGAGCAGAGCCCTGAGATTCGAGCTCGTTTCTGCGGCCAAATAATGTTTCTTGTGGGGCGTGTCTTGCTGCTCTTGAGCCAAAGAATCGAGCGATGACCGTGAGATTGTCGTGATTATGTGCGATGCGACGGAGATGGTGACTCTTCGTTTTCCGTGTAATGTTTGATGTACATAAATCCATTAATTTCTAAACACACCGTATTATGTGATGCCATCATGTAATTTTACTCACCTACGTACCCAAAATGGTAATTGTACTTTTGAGCGCTGACGTGTCAAACAGCTATTGGCTATAGGAGGGTCAATGAGAAGTCAAAGATTTTCCGTGTAATGTTTGATGTACATTAATCCATTAATTTCTAAACACACCGTAGTATGTGATGCCATCATGTAATTTTACTCACCTACGTACCCAAAATGGTAATTGTACTTTTGAGCGCTGACGTGTCAAACAGCTATTGGCTATAGGAGGGTCAATGAGAAGTCAAAGATTTTCCGTGTAATGTTTGATGTACATAAATCCATTAATTTCTAAACACACCGTATTATGTGATGCCATCATGTAATGTTACTCACCTACGTACCCAAAATGGTAATTGTACTTTTGAACGCTGACGTGTCAAACAGCTATTGGCTATAGGAGGGTCAATGAGAAGTCAAAGATTTTCCGTGTAATGTTTGATGTACATTAATCCATTAATTTCTAAACACACCGTAGTATGTGATGCCATCATGTAATTTTACTCACCTACGTACCCAAAATGGTAATTGTACTTTTGAGCGCTGACGTGTCAAACAGCTATTGGCTATAGGAGGGTCAATGAGAAGTCAAAGATTTTACTTTTAATAAGTATATGATAATCGTTTTGAAAAAAAGAAAAAGATGATTATTATGAATGTGGTTATCATTGTGAACATTATTCTCATCATTAGCCAAGTACCATTCCAAGCCACAACATACAACCATAGTAGATGTGTTCAAGTGAAATCAAACAAGTTCAATGTGTTCATATCCCTTCTTTTATACAGAAAGGGTAGCTTTTCTTTTCCTATAAATCAAACTCCGGCCAACAAGTGTTATGATTACTATATTTTTACTCGCTCAAATACGTGTAATCAAGTTGCCTATAAACGCGCCATGTGTCCTTTAAATTAATTAATTAAAAAAATTCATTAAGATCCACTATATGTCCAATTGTTTTATTTAATACATATCCACTAGATTATTAGTATCGGTTAATCATCAATATCTTTTTATTTAGATAAAAAAAATTAATACATAGAGTAGTATCGGTTACTCATCAATACAATTTAATGCATTTGTCATGAAAACTATTCACTGGCCCGTGCAAGCACGGGTAATAAACTAGTGTATAACATATAAATGAATTATAATAGTTAACTAGGGACAAAATTGAAATTAGCATAAGGTGGTTTTCTTTCAATTTTAATATTATTTTTTAATTAAATTGACTGACCAAATGACCATATACCAAGCGTTGAGCCTGATATTAGTAAAAGGTCTTACCTTGTAAACTGCATCAAGAATCAAGAACAAATAGAACTGTAGTAGAAAACCCCTTAAATCTTCTTAGAACTGCTCTCAACTAAATAAATCTTCCAATCAAATTAAAAGTTAGCCGTAGACCGATCAACTGCGGCATCGGAATGTACACGAGTGGCTACCAAACTGTGAGATAACGTCGACAATTCCTCCATAGCCAGACACAGCAGTAACCTAAGTAGTTAGTATGTATATATCATCAGAAATCACACACCACTTCAAAAGGACAAATGAATATGCAGACCTCTCTTGTTTTTTTACGTACAAAACTACGAAACGAAAAAATGCAGTTTTATCAAGTATATAAAAAGAATTGCAACGCATATGATGGAAGAATTTTAAGAAGATGAGAAAGATTGGAACTTGAGTACTTACCCCAGACTGATGCAAAGATATGGAAAATACAGATGGAGGCGCACAATGAATCTGTGAGAGTACATCTCCGTTCATGTTCAGCCGTGTAAGCATAGGCTCTGCTCCAACCGTTAGAATCTGCAGAAATTGGGTCTTATTCGAAGTCTTGCATAAACCACAATCCGACCCCCCAACATACCAAACCAAAGTGGAAGACCAATTCATTGGACCAAAAAATAAAAAGAAAAGAAAAAGCCTGTCAAGATTTCAATGAAAATAGTACAAAAAATGGAAGGAGCCAAGACCTGACACTTCTACAGCATGATGAGGTTCACTGTGTTGGTAAACGCCAATTAAATAGGCAAATTTATAATTCCAACGACAACTAGACGTTGGACTTCATATATCGCAGAAGGCCGTGCTACGTATCCATGTATATCGATAAAATGGATTCAATAAAATAAGCTATTAAGTTAAAACTGATCCCACATCAAAGTATGTGTTGCATCTGTACCAAAATTTAGTTACAAATATCTAACTACCAAGCAGAGGAGGGTGGTTGGAAAGTAATAAGTCGGTTTGCAAAGATATGTGACAAGAAATTTAATCAACAAAACTATATAGGCAGAGCATTTAAGCTTTAAAAAACCATTTTTCTGATTGAAGAAATATAGGGGACGATCAACTGCAGCCTGCGTAGCTTAAATCTTCCTGATTATGTTAGGCTAATTATGATGAAGAAAAACACAAACAATATATCCTTGATCAAGTCCACCCTCACAATTAGTAAGTTTGATAAGTACTTTGAGTACGAACTCACCTGATTCGCATCAAATACAATATCTTGAATAGGAGCGTTCATTGTTACTCTTGAAACACATTCACGAGCAGGGAGATTCCAGACAGACAAAGATTGACCCTTTCCACAAAGCTGTAAACATATAAGACAGACCATAACCATGAGGAGCAGAAGTCATTGCTGGCCACAAATGTTTTTTCTGTACCAAGAATTTATCTGTAACACCAGTTGCGCCATAAAACGGAGAAGAATGGTAAATGAATAGATCGACATCAGGTTACGATTCCTTACCAGCCAGCTCTCACTTGAATTAAGTGCAATACAACTGACACATTGCAAACTTTTTACATCTGGACTTATGACTTTTGTGCATTTGCCACTTTTGCAATCTACATAGGATCACATATGCATAAGTTGCTATCACTAACTAAATAAGCAAGACTAAAGTAGTAAACATGAGTGGAATGAGTAATAGAACTTCCATACCCCATATTCTTGCAGTGCCATCTTCCGAGCCAGTTATGATCTAAACGTAACCAACAACAACAAAGAAGCATGACATGTAATCAACACAGTAACCAGAACTCTAAAAGATAGCTTGAAGAACTTATTGGAGATAAAGTTAATTAAAGGGATCAGTAATAAATTTCTAGGTTTTATTTAAGGTTAATAAAAAGGCATAAATTATGACATTCAATTGATGAATAATTTATGGATTGGACGATAAATAGTAATACAGTGATACTCTCTTCCTCAAGGTCGCAATCAAATGACTGCTTCATGAATTTATTAGAAGATGAGGCTGTTTAGTTCTTGGTTATTTGGCATATATCAGTTTTATGATATTAAATTAGTTGTTATGAAAGAGAGAGACTTATCTAAAACTGAATAATTTTAAATGGGAAGGAGTTTCTTTAATAGGAGGGAGGAAGTTTCTAACCTGGCTACTGAGACTGCACGAAACAACACACTGCAAATAGTTTGAATGCCCCTTGAAAACTGTCTTCACTACACACTTCTCCTGATACAGATTATTAGGAGCATCAGCGCTCCAACTATCATCAGAGGTAATTAAGGAAGGAACAACAAGAAATATTGAGCACCTTGAACAAAATCATACCATATCCCAGCAATATGCACAAGAATCACCTGCAGCAGCATATATTGATCCACTCTACAATCAACCAGCATATATGTTAGCACATACTCCATATGAAAAGACGTATACATTTAAATATCAAGGTCGATATATCTCGAAACCCAGCAAGTAGATAAATTGTGTGAGTACTCATTTGAAATGACTTCAGCCAAAATTAGTACTGTCACTCTCTAAATCACTTATGCATACAATAAGATCGTTTTACGGAAACATTCACCTAGCATACATCCGTCATCCTGAGGAGCTTTGAAAAGTAATTCTAGCATACATTTTATGGCAAAATAATTCAGATATGTCAGGAGTGTCAAATGAAGGTTTAAATAGTAACCTCTTTGTGAAGGAACAGGATGAAGTAAGGTTGGAAGAATATAAAGAAATTACTATTTCACCTTTTCAATATTTCCGAAAAACAATCACCCTAAGAACAGTTGTAACACCATCTCGGACATAACATCAAAAAGAGCACAATTTAGAAGTACACAAAAAGGTGTTAAACCTGAGAATCAACTGCAATTGCATTATTTTCAGGAATAGGAGAGAGTGCACCCCAAGGACCTCTGTAATTAAAAGATTAAACTACAAAAGTTAACAAAGATGAGAAAATATTTTGGTCTCGTGGACAAAGAAAAATGGGACGTAAAAAAATATATGCCAATAAAACGTTGCTGAATTGACTACGTTTCTAAGACAGTGAAGACACGAGTTAATAAGAATGGTGAGATTACCAACATTTGTAAGCTACATCAGACTTGTTATAGAATCTAGGTGACACATAGTAATTTACAAGGAAATACAATTCACACCCAATTTATTAATAATGGCTGCCATTAGAACAGAACCCATCCTAACTGAATACTAAACCTAAAAATTGCTTCTCTCCAAATAATTTAATGATAAGGCGAGCAAAATCCAAGATCCATCATCCGTATTAACTTATGAATGTGTTAAAAGCGAATGAGAATCCACGGAACGATGAAATAATCAACTCAAGAAAGTCGTAAAAGATTACATCCAGGCTTGCGATCAACATCGGACTAACAGATATGAAACAAGTTTCAGAGGGGAAACTGACTTATGCTGAGGATTCACCAAGTCAATAATCGGCTTCAGTTCGCCTTCTGTCAAAATAAAGAAGTGAAAAGTTAAACAACGATGAGACACAAGGCTAAAACAAAAAATTCAAACCATATAGTGACTATTTATACATCATAAGAAAAAATTACACCAACAAATTCTGATACAGACGCCAACCAGAAATAAAACAAAAATTATACTTTCATCTTATGCACAGTTATTGAAACAAAATGATTAAAAGACCCATAACGATAAAGACTCTTGACTTGCTTAGATAGGTTGAGCTAGAAAGATTGTTTCAAAACCTCTATTGTCTTTGGATGAGACTTTGGAATTAGATTTTCACCAGCGAGCTACTTGTAAGCAAACAATCCAAATTCTAAACAGGAATCATAGTTTTATCTTATTAAAAATAATGAAACTAACAGAGAAATAGCACAGAGAAAACGAATTATAAGGATGACTCAAATAGGCTCTTGAATTGCTTGAGCAGGTGGAGCTGGAAGGCTTGTGTCAAATAATTAATGCATATGGATGCAACTTTTAGTTAGATTTTTTACTTGCGACTTCCTTTTAAGTAAACAATATAAAGTACGAAGCTTCAACTGATTAGTACAAAATGTTTACATTCCACTATAAAGATTTTGCAGAAGACGTTAAAGTGCAAGTTTGAACATTCAAATTAGATACGAATACATTTTTTTCCTGTACACCCCTTTAGCTAACATATGTCATAATCATATTGTAAGATTAATAACTCATTAAGAAAAAACGATTCTCTACCTGACATTGCCATCTCACTTCCAACAATATCTTTCCATTTCCATCCTCGGATTCGGCCATCATCACCACAACTACAAAACGCAGCACACTGTCAACATTGTGGTTCATTCACAATACCCCATGGTAAAAAAATTGGAATACATAATCTCATCCACTCAATGCAAAACTCCTTTTTTTCAATACAGACAGAAACATCTAGTTAAATACTGGCATTCGATCGTAAAATTAAGATTATAATACCTCAACAACAAAGAATCATCGCCAAGGTCATAGAATTTAACATCATAAGCAGGTCCATCATGCCCTCGAGTAGAAAAAAAAGGATTTGCCACTGCAAAACTGCACATAAAACACCAGCAAGCGAATCAGCAATTAACAACAATGAAGCACGGATAAACAGGAAAAAAAAAAAAGGATCCTTTCTCACAGTAGCCAACTTACTTCTGACCAACGGAACTCCCACAACCCATCTCCTACAACCCAAGAATAAAAGAACGAGTCAACAAAAATCACAAACAGGATTAATTCAAACAAAAGGTTAAAGTCAATTACGAGGCAAGATGAGACTGAGTAAGCTTCTATCGAGCCTTCGCTAGAGGCCGTAACAATGCGATCGGAATTTGGGTTGGAGCCAGGGTTCGGAGCAAAAGCGGTTCGGAAAACGGTTCGCGTAAGGGCTTCTCTATCCTTTAAAATGGCGTCTCTATATGCGTCTTCATCCCAATTTCTACAATCCATTTCTTCCACTCCCATCTTCGTTTCTCAGTTCTGTAATCCTTGGTTGGTGGCCTCTCCTTTGCTATACTAGGTAGCGATACGACGTCGTCCCTTCACTAGCTTATGATAACTGGTTCAATTTGTTCATTTACTTACGAATAATATTTAACTGAGCACTATTCCCTCCAATCTCGAATTTATTACGGTATTCTTATATCATCTTCAATCGATACCCAAAAATTCAAAATATATACTAAAAGTTTTTCAACTGTACCCCAAATGCAAACTCGAAATGCGTTTTAATCTTCTCACTCCTGTTTTAAACGCATATGTGCGTTTGGGAATGGGAGATTCCAGAAGATGCGTTTGATGTTTTAAAAACTTACAATATATAACATTTATTTTAATTATTAAAGTACCCATGTAAAAAATAAAAATATATAAAATAACTCATGTTATTAATAATTATTTTTTCTACGTTTTTAATATGAAAATTTTTTATTATTAATTTTGTGAAATTATTTTTTTAATCGAATTTAAAATTATAGTGTGGTCTATTTTGTAAAGTTGTAAATTTCATAGGTAATATTGAAAAATAGGATAGAAGAGAATATTAAAATAATGGTTTTTGAGTTTGAGAATTGGTTTGTCGGTTGGAGAAGAATTTCTGCATTTTGAGTTTGAGAATGAATTTGAGTTTGAGAATGAGATTTTCGTTGGATATGATCTTAATAACGCAACTTTTAAGTTATTAAGAAAGCAAGAAATACCAACGAAAGTGAACAAATAAAACCTTGTTTGGGCCAGCTCATCGTAATACAGGGCTTAAAGTAACTTCTAAAAATGAGGCATATTTAAATAAAATAAAAATTATATTTTGTTGTTGACAGAATTTTTTCGTGTCAACTAGCGCAATTATCCTACTTTATACGGGCTTGATACCAAAAACTCACAAAAGTTTATCAAAGTCGAAAGTAAAAACTTAAATAAAAAAAAACTTTTTCTTCTTAGTGTTTTTTTTAAATGATCTCAAACGATCTTTTATAGCAATTGGGAAAACGTTTTCATGCGGAACCAACATTGCAGGATTCGTCCATGGGAAAAATTGTACGCTTTAATATAGTTAAGACCATCTCCAACCGAAAAAACGCATTCTCAAACTCAAACTCATTCTGAAACACAAAATGCAGTAATTCTTCTCCGACCGTTAAACTCATTCTCAAACTCAAAACAACATTATGCAATTTTTACTTTCATAATATTTTTTATAAATTTCAATACTACCCACGTATTTCATAATTTTACAAATTAGACTACAATATTTTTTAAAATTGATTTAAAAAAAATTAATAAATTACTAATGAAACTATCGCAAAAGAATGACGTAGCAATTGTGATAACTTTTTCCTCCAACCTAGTTTTGCGTGACTGTGTACAATAAATGCTTCTAATGTAATTACAAACCAAAAAAGGACTTATAAGTAATTTTTAAAAGTAGAAACGCATAGTTTGCTGTCAATCGCATATATGAGTTATCTTGAGGAGAGAGAAATTGTACAACGCATCTTGGGTTTGATTATCCAGTATGGTTGGAGCAAATTTTAAGTTATTTTCAGATTTTGCAGCTCCATTGGAGTTGCTCTAAGTATTTGAATTGAAGTATTTACGTTTACAAGTACAATATTTTTAAATTGTTTTAGTTCTTGAATAACTCTTAGCCATTAATAACTAAACACTCTCATGTATTCGCAAATTTCAAGTTTGAATGTTCTTAGATAAAAGAACTTATTGATCTTGGGCCTTTATTGTACATTCATTTCTAATAAAGTATTTTAGGGTAATTCTATTCACACCCCCTCATTACTAAATACACCCTCATATTAATTACTAAGTATTAAATAATGCATTTTTCCAAATTTAACTAGTTCTTTATTAGTTATATTCTCTCACATATTAATTACATACAAACTAAAAAAGGAAATTTAACATTATGTACTAGCTTTTATTTTGTAACGATTTAACACTATTACATGTTTAAATTTATATCTTAATTCCTCGAAAAATAAATATAATAATATTTGTATGTCAAATTATTTATATTTAGAATATCTATATTTTAGCATTATTATATTAGTATTTATAATTGATTCTGCAAAAAAAAATATATGATTGTGTATCTCACTAAATCAATTGTAAATCTTTTTCAATAATAGTTGTTTAAGTTAATAAGATATATATG
This sequence comes from Craterostigma plantagineum, assembly GCA_027422505.1. Lineage (NCBI taxonomy): Eukaryota > Viridiplantae > Streptophyta > Magnoliopsida > Lamiales > Linderniaceae > Craterostigma > Craterostigma plantagineum. The sequence continues at coordinate 8,475,766 of JAPQWV010000015.1, forward strand.
CTATATGATTAGTTTATCAAGTTAATTATTAATGTTTATAAATTTAAAAATATGAACACTTTTTATAATAGCATGTAAAACTAGCGAGTACTTATATATTATTATTAAATGCAAAATGTTATAATAAATTAATAAAATTATTATTGTTGAATTCAAGAGGGAAAGTAATTAGAGAAAATAACTTTAACAAATTTCATGTTATTTAAAAAATTAAAATGGAAAGTACTAATTACTTGGGGAGTGTGAATAGCATTTTTCATCCAAGGGGGTGTGAATAGTAGGACTCGTATTTTATTGATCTCGAAAATTCATTAATGCTTTTGTTGGAACAATCACTTAGTTCAAACAATGAAAATATAACTTAAATTAGTGGATAGAACTAATACTTATTTGTACTTTTTATTTAACTAACTAAAATAAAATATATTTCTAAACGACATTATCAAGGCCTAAAGACCTTACTTCAGTTGCTTTACCTAAAAAGTAAAAGTCCGCCCAACGTTCTCTTTAACTTTCTCTCGGAAGTTCTAAAACCCAACAGTTGCTACAAGAATTATTATGAATACATTTCTAAAGTTTTCGTTCTACCTCTAAATAAATCTATTGAGCTGCCTGCCACTTTAATTGTCATCTAGTTCATTCCATCTAATAGATTCTATTTGAAAACAATGAAGAATACATGAAGAAAATGTAAGAACTGAAAAAAAAAAAGCATAGAGACTCCATCCATAAGTTTTGATATGGTCAAAATAAATTATGGTCACATATCAGGTTTAGGTAGTTTTTATAAATAAAAAAAAACATGAATTGCCACTGTGAACAGCAATCAAAATGTTAAGGCAAAAGAGAAAGCATTGCAAACGCAGGTAATATAGTTCATAGCTGGGCAGATGGGTAACGCTGCGATCCTCGTAGAAAATCAGGGACATTAATGTCATTCAGCACAAGATCTGTCTTCGACCCGATAATTCTGACTTGTTCATTCATATGGCCTTCGAGAAATATGTTTGTCACCTGAAAAAATAGCTGCAAAGTTCAATTCCCAGCAAATTCAAAAACAAAAAAAGAAGAAATATCACGAACCTAAATGGTTACGTCCCTGAGAGAAAAAAACGAGGAAAATAAATTGGGATAAAAATCATAACTGTTCATATAAAGGTTTACGGATCAAAGTCTTAGATTCAATGAATTCCGTTTCTTTGGCATTAGCCATTCATGTCAAAAGTTTATCATCTTAGGACAAACTACAAAGCAACAAGAACTAACATATTCTGCTTAAAGATAAGATACGCGTAAAATGTTAGTATATAAAGAGATATGAGGGATGTAAACCTGCGAACAACCGAAGAGTTTGAGCACCTTCAGCGATGAACATGAATCAGCAATCAGTCCAAAAGCTTCATTAGTCAAATTTCGACACCACGATAAATCCAAACGCTGTAAGCTTTGGCAGTTCCTGGCAAGTGATGAAGCGGTCAGATCTGAAACCTGCAAAACATCGAATGTTGAGAAGCAAACACAGAGAGTTCACTAACAGATGAGTACGGAGATAGGCATAATTCAGATCAGCATATGAAATTTGAATATTGTATTTCCTTCTTTATGATGCCATTGATATCCATTGCTCAATGATGATTCTTTGAAGTTTTCTACTATGTACCTTGTTTCGAATGCTATAGGGCCCAAATGTTCTTTTTTGCAAACACAAAATTGGCTATGTTTTATATTGTATCGTACTGTCTCACAGACATACAAGCTGTGATAAATGACTAATGAGTCTCAATTGGGAAAAGGGGTAGGACATATGTCACTCAAACAGCATGAATATCTCAGAAAAAGTGTAGTACATACAAAACCATGGAAAAAAAATTTAGCACCAAAAGCTTGCACAACAAAAAGATAACTTTCAGGAGTTGATAGTATTCATAATACTGTAAAGTTATACAATCGATACACAGTCCTAGGTCTATGTTGCTTGAAATAGCTTAAGCAAATATCATCTTCTGTACCATAAAACCATATAAGGTTTTCTATTGTGGAGCATCATGATATATGATACTAGGAAATAAAGATTAACTTACTAACCTTTATGATACTATTGAGTGATAGGTCTCTTAGATATGCTCCACAAACATCAAGATATGCTGCAATAGCTTCATCACTGCACAAAGAATATCAAAGAAAATCCGTAGATCAATTACCAAATGGTAAGCAACACAGACAATCATGTAAAACATGTCTCCTACGAAATCCAAAAAAAAAATCTGAACATGCAATAAGTCAGTTAAACAACATACATCCTTTAAACTATACATGCTTGCTACAGGAAATTCAGAAAGCAAAATACAGGTTTTTATAGGAACTCTGAAGTCGAAGCTTAAAAAAAATACAGCCGGTAGAGGCCATAGAAATGAGTTCCCGATAACAAATTCAGCTAAGTTTCCATTCCAAGTGAAAGACTTGTACATATCGAAAGGAAAAACTCACAAAAGTGTTGAGATGAATAAACAAATACAAGGTGTTCATTATTATAGCCAAATAACAAGGTGTTCATTTTTATAGCACACTGTTAAAATATATCACAAGCACCTAGCTTCCAGACTCACCAAGCAAGACTAATAGAAGTTTCTGCATCAAGATAATACATTTTGATTGCGTCCTAATACCTGAATGGAGTGCGAGATAATTTTAAACATTGAATTGCTTGACAACCATTTGCAAGATGAGCAATAGAAACATCTGTCAACTTGCGCAAATTCGTCAGGTCTATGGCACATAATCCAGGAGAGGTGCTACCAATAACTCTCATCGACACATCTGTAAGCTCTCTGCAAATGAAAGCATATATAATTTCAGTAAGAAAATGATAGGTTGAATAAACACCCCATAAATAAATTACATGGAGTAGTTTGATGATCAGATACGCACATGCAATCTGCTAAAATGAGCTCCTTCATTCTGCAACCGTGTACTGAGACAAGCTGACAGATAAAATCATCAGAAACAGTTTGTATTCCTGCAACTGACAAAACTTCCAAATTCTCTAGCTCAATCAACGCAGGAAGAATAAGCATAGCATCTATTCCACAACAATGTGCCAAGTACAATTCCTTTAGTCCCGATCTAAAAGATCTCGCCAGACGACAAATTCCCTCAGATGTTATCAATGAGCATTGGCTAATATCAATTGACTTGAGACATGGTGCAGAGGCTGCAAGCAGGCTCAGACCACCATCAGAAAGACGATACGCACACTTCAGCGAAATGGTAGTTAAAGAAGGTAAGCAATTAGGTGAACGAGCCAACGTGGCAGAGAGCACGTAGTCCGGCAAACAGGCCCCACATAGATCAAACTGTAACACCTAAAGAAGAGAGAGACAAAATTAAGGTCCTCAGTACATTAGCAGCTAAAGATCGTACTTCGAAAAGAAATATGCAGGGGTTAACAACTGAAGGGATATACATTCACATTAATAAAACATATAAAACCAAAGAAGTTGAAGATGGCAGCAAAACAAAAATAACATGCTTGTTCTGAAGAAAACCAAAAAAAACTTCAACAAGTAAATGAGATTAGGTTTCTTCTTAAGCATATAGGTAAATCAGTACCGAAAATAGGTCACGTGGCACATAAGATAATCAATGATATAAAGAGACCGCACCATCAACTTGCTGATGTCGCAACCTTCCAATAACCTTGAAATAACTTCTTCAGATAACCAAGAACAATCCCAAATGCGTATTTCCATCGGGGAACCATGCAAAAGCAATTCAAGAAAACGAGCATCCATTCTTCGAGTTTCACAAAGACGCCAGGAGATTTTGTGTTTGAGCACATCTGGAACATAGTCAAGAGAAGTGATTGCATCAGCATGGTTGACAAGAATATTCAAGCATAGCTCTTGCAGTGATGTGACCAATTGCTTTGGAAACTTGTATTGATCCTGCTTCTTTGGAATCCAGTTTAGTTCTACCGCTTTGGTGATGTTATTAGCTTTAAGATGCTCGTCATTCTTGTTTGTCGCACGATCCCGAATAATTTTCATGGCAGTTGAAAAGGGACCGGGCCAATCTTCTATCGGCTGATCAGCCTCTGCTTGTGGAATATCTCTTGGAGCATTAGGGAAACGATCATCAAATCCCTGTTCAGTAGAAAAATGGGCAAACCGAGGTGCAATTCTCCGGGCAATATCTCGGTGGCTTTCTCTGCCGCCTCTTTCTCTTGTCCCAATCACATTGATGCCATTCCCACCACCAACTTCCTCTCTTCTTTCCTGTACTGCTTCATTTCTTGCCGCCTGGACATGGGGTAAGAACACAATGTAATTTCTTGTTTCAAGGTCTGACTCTTCACTAGAATTGGGATCCAAGTCTTCCAATACCATTTTACCCTTCTCTTCTCTAGTTAGTCTGACATTTTCTGTTTCAAAATCTGACTCTTCACTAGAACTAGAGGTTGAGTCCTCGACCTCCAATACCATTTTACCCTTCTCTCCTATAGTTAGTCTAGGATCATTGTTTTCCAGTTTCATTTCCCCTTCCTCTTTAGAAAGTCTTCCTCTGGTCTTCACCCCAGTTTCACATTTAAGGGACGAATGATCTTCAACTACCTCTCGTGGACCTCTAATGTTATGATGCTCTCTACTACTGGTCAAAACAGAAGTGTGATTTATCAGGTTCTCATCCATAGTAATACCGATACCAATGCTCCTTGGTCTCCTTACTGCCCAACAAATATCAAAACTATCTTGCTTGACCGCCTCACATTTCAATCCCAACACAACATCAGTGGACAAGAATACCCCACTCTTTAGACGATTCTCTAATTCTTCCAAAGAAACATCACCATGACCACTATCCAGTTTCATTTCCTTCTTCAAAATTTTCTTACCTGACCTCAACCTTAAGCATTCTTTCTCTGTGTTCTCATCTAGACTAGACTGCAAACCCAAAGACTCAACCTCCGAGCTCAATCTCCTCTTACGATTTCCACTCGTTGCTGCCTCCAACCCTGAAGCTCCAACGTCACCATTCATTACACTGTCAGCTGAGTTTTGCTGCAGCTCACTCATCGAATCCTTAACAAGTGACCAGTCAACATTCTCAACATCCAATCCACCGTCAAAACGATCATGCTCAACTTCCTTGCTCTTTCCAGTCACAACATCAGCGGCTTCCAACTTCATTGCCAAACGAGCACTTCGCCTCCTCACAATCGCATTTTCCCCAGAGACCGAGGACCCAAACACCTTTGACCCACAATCTTGGGACACTGAAACTGAACTCGGGGCAGTATTATCTGGCAATTGGTTAGCACATTCAACATCTTTGGCAGGTGTCGCTGGCTCAAGCACATCACTTTCCATCGGCTGCTGGATTTTAGGAATGACAGTAGGCAAGACCTCACGAGATCTCAGCACCGTCATTTTAATACGGACCTAATAAGAAGTAGAAACACCGTTTGATTAACACGCAGAGGCGAGGCGATACAATACAACAAACAGGTAAAGGACCACATAACAATAAAAAAAAACCCTATCAAGAACAAAAAACAGGCGAATCCCCACACAAACAAGTATCCCATTGAAACGAACAAAATGGGAATCGATTTGCCAACAAGAAAAAATAAACAACGCGGCACCAAAGCTAACGATACCAATCCAATCAAACCAGGAGCTCTGAATCACTCTCTCGGCAACGGTGAAGCGAAAGTGAATAAGAAAATCTGCTCGCCTGAATTGAAAGATTGTGTCCAATGAGCAGCAGAGGCAATGGCGGGCGCTTATATGTGAAGGGAAGTGTGTGAGACACGACAATAATCTCTCTGCCCTCAGCTTCGTGTTTCCCGCCTAAAGTGGGCCCAGTTAATTTTTGTTTTGGCCCAAATAGGTCAAGATTGGGCAGATATACATCGGCGAACATATATTATAAATGTAAAGGCTACAACTGTAATTATAAATGACGCCCCAAAGTTGATTGAAAATGCGGCGAGAGAGAAGAAAAACATCCATGATAAGAGGCAACATGATGTCCGATTTGCGCATGTTTTTAATGTTCCAATTTTAAAAGTAAGTTCTAAAATTGTTTCATGTTCTGTCCATTTTGATGTTCAAAACACAACAAATCATCGGAAACATAACTTTTGATAATATCGACTTTATTGCGGTGTTATAACTGTTTTAAATAAAAGAAAATAGCTGCCAACAAAAAAAAAAATCAACATAGCCTTCGATTCTCTCGTAATAAGAGTGCGTTTGATACGCGGAATTCGACGTGAAAAAAAATGTGTGATGTTACGACGCACGAAAACGTGATGTACAATGACATGATGCACATCACTACATTTTCCTCCCTTTCCACATTGAATCGCATACCAAACACACCCTAAGATTTGGCAAACGGTATTTTTAGTACCTAATGTTAGGGTATGGGCATTTCCGCTCCCTCATGTTCCGTGATGCTACTTTTGTCCCAAATGTTGGTCCATGATTAATTAAATTATAACCGTAGACATAGTTTGAGCACATGATCTCATTTAATCAAGGTTGTCTCATGACCGACAGATTTGAAAAATGAAAACTAGAATAGTGTTGTGTGAAAATGCCTGGCAACAAAAAAAAAGGAAATTCAATATAGCCTTCTGCCCAATGAATTCTATTAGATTAAGACTTGGCAAACGTCATTTTTACTACCCAATGTTAGAGGTAAGGGCGTTTCTGGTCGCTCATGTTATGTGATGTCACTTTTAGTCACCAAAATTATCAATTTGAGGTCGTTTTGGTCCCATGATTAATTTAATTATTACCTTAGACATAGTTTACCATGTGATAGCACATTTTCTTCTTCGACTAAATGCATGTGAGCATCATTACGCATCACATCTAACTCACCTTCAAGGTTGTCAAACTGTCGTCCTCTTCTATTCAGAGTCCTCTAAATTTACAAACTCTTCCTCTCATGTTGCCGAGATATGAAAATGTGCAATGATAAGAGGCAACATGACGCCCCGTTAGCGCTTGTTCGCGGCGATTCATTGCTGCCTTGTGGAAAATGCTATGCTTGTTCTCTGTTATCTGGCAATTGATAGCGTCTGGAAACGTAGCGCGACCATTTCGATGGCCTCGTGGACTCCTTGGCGAGAAACTTCCATTACAGCAGCGAAGTATATGTGCAGAAGTTGTGTCTCATTAGCGTCGTCATCGAGTTTTTGTCCATCTCCTTCAACAAAATCTCCACCAGTTTGATGGCGTCTCTATGCTTTAGTTTCACTTCATACATTTTCTTCACTCCTGGAACTATATTATATTGGACGGAAATCAAAGTATGAAAGATTCACTGTAGCTGAAAGGATATGCACTAGCGTTCAATTTTGTTGGTATATAACTCTAACAGCTGGTATAATCTTCAATTCTGCTGGTATAATAGCGATAACTGTTGGTATAATAATTCTAACAGTTGATATAATCTTCAATTCTTCTGGTATAATAACGACAACTGTTGGTATATGTCAGTCCGATTTTATTTGTATAAAATTATAATAAATATTTTGTTGATATAACTAGCGATGGTATAATAATCACAACAGTTGGTATAATGTCCAGTTTTGTGGATAAGAAAGGTTTTTTTCGTCCTTTCACTGTTTTGGGTATCAACCACATAATTTTTCATAGATAGATACTGGACAAGAAAAAATAATTCGAATGGTACGAACAATAATTTAAACTTCAAAAGGTACTGAAAGGGAATTTCCTCGTAATACTACTATAACAAGGTCAATGATGTGAAGGCCTTGTGAACAGGCAAAGATGAGAGAATCATAGGATCATAAAAATAAAAATCTATACTATAGTATAGGCTGATGTGGAATATGTAGATTGCACTTGATTTATCTTAATCAATGAACGACTATAAGTTTTCTTTTTGTTATTGATGATAGAATATTTTTTTCATGATATTCCCAATCATATGATCTTAAGACCTGTATTTTTTTTCTTGTAAAATAAAATTAGACAAGCTTAGACTATTGTTGTTGGTTAAAAAATGGCATATTGGAATTAACTGTAAACTATACTTCATCATTTGAAATCCAAGCAATCCGGAACCGGACATGCCTACCATTTATTATTACTAGTATAAATTGCACACTCATATGCGTTTGCTACATAATATATAAATCATTTATGAAATAGTAAATAATAGTTACTAAACATAGAAGGGTACATGTGACAATATATAAATGTAAGGAGTGACTGGTTTCTTATTTTTTATTTTATGTTAATTATTAATTTAAGAAAAATTCTGATTGGCGGATACATCAAATTGAGTGGTTTTTAACTCCTGTTGAGTATTAGTATAAGAATAAAGATTATTATATCTAGAGGAATGATATGATGCTCACCTTTTATGGGCACTTGCTGATTTGACACGATTCGTGCCAAATCAGCATGTCACTTCAACATCAAATGTGATGTGTCATTAATCAACACGTCTTAGGTGTCATAGATCGACACATATGATGCCGATGAGGGAGGATTGTTGAGTGCAAACTCATATGCCACATCGATTAAGTAAAAGGAATATAAGTGGCTTATAAACTTGTGGGCCAACTCCCCCTATTCAATTAGTTTTAGAGAGGAACCCCACAAGCTTACACGGGATTGGCTTGGGCTGGAATTGAGTCGATAAAATCCCTACAAGTGGCGCGGTGAGCGTGGACGAACACGTGAGCTGCCTTCAGAGGGAGAAATTCTAGCCCGGATACGATGTGGGTGGTGTGTCCCCGGACCTTGTAAGATGATTGGTGAACTGTGAGAAAAAAGCGCTTGATGCAGATGATTGCGGTGAAAGCGCTTGGTGCAGATAATCATCGAAAGGGAGTCCCATTGAGTGGTCTTGAATTTGAGGGGAGGATTGTTGAGTGCAAACTCATATCCCACATCGATTAAGTAAAAGGAATATGAGTGGCTTATAAGCTTGTGGGCCAACTCCCTCTATTGTCAATTGGTTTTAGAGAGAAACCTCACAAGCTTACACGGGATTGGGCTTGGGCTGGAATTGGGTCGATAAAATCCCTACAGGCATGTTCACGTCTTATGTGGCACTTGTTGTTTGGCCTTAATATATACCACGTAAAGGTGAGCACCATATCATTCCTCATTATATCTATAGTTTAAAGGATGAAACCTGACAAACTGTTCGTGTGGTGTGTGGTTTCTGTGTAATGAATTGTAATATATTAAGATATGCAATTACCAAGTCAATGAATCAATAAATCGTGCACAGCCTATTAGATAAAAAAAAAAAAAAAAATCTTGCCATGACATGGGATAACGTTATCCACCACAGCCAATCAGAGAGGGTCTCCCACACAAACAGATAAGTGCATTTCCCACCTCACATTTACCTTACACTCCTCGACAAACTCCTTTTAAACTATCAAACCCCTTTCTAATACCAAGAGGCAAGAACTCACACAGCATCGATTTCAAGCCAAGTCCCTATTAGAACCCTAAATAAACGATGGCCTCAACTTCTTCCCTATCCTCCATGACGCTAACCCTAGCACAAACCAAGCAGCCAATCGCCGCCCGGCCACTCTCCCACGCGCCGCCGTTGAGGCCATCTTCGGCAAAGAAACCATCGGCTAGTTATAAGTTCCAAGTCAGAGCTTCGCTGAAGGAGAAGGTGGTGACCGGCCTGACCGCAGCTGCCCTGACGGCTTCGATGGTCGTGCCCGACGCTGCCGAGGCGGCCGCCGTCTCGCCGTCTCTGAAGAACTTCTTGCTGAGCATCGTCGCCGGCGGAGTGGTGCTCGCTGCCATCGGCGGCGCGGTTATCGGCGTGGCCAACTTCGACCCAGTTAAGAGGAGTTGATTTTTCTTATCGGTCTCTCATCGTCTGATATAGTGCGTGCCGTTCGTCGGTTTCTTACAGCTAAGGTTCTATTCGCTTTTTTGCTCTTGTTTTGCATCTGTAAGGATGCGATCTTACTCTATGTATGTATGGATTGGATAATTCGAAAAAAATTGCAATCGCTCGAAGTCTTATGTCTGTGATAATTATAAAGACCATTGCTATATCGAGTTTGTCGAGATTATGAAAAAGTGGGTGTTGTGTCAATTCGGATAATTCAAGCTCTTCGAGCATATATATATGCGTTTTTCTCCTCCCATCACCAATGGGTTTTAGAAAGGACTCCTTGATTTCTAATATGGTATCAAAGCGAGTTTTTGCTCGCCGTCACCGATAGTCCACGTATTAAGTCAGTCATGCCACACGCGTGTTAGAGATTATAAAAAAGGGGTATTATCCCACATCGGATAATTAAAGTTCTTCAAGCCAGTGTATGTATAAGAGTTTTTCTCCTCCTATCACCTATTGCTTTACGAATGACCCCTCGATTTAAAAAAAAAAATTCCGGCCGCCGCCCATCACCGCCATCCAGCACCTACCGCCGCCTCCCCATCACCGCCATCGACCTACCTCGGCCTCCCACCAGCCCGACGTGCCTACCGCCCCCGTCGTCACCCGACACGGCCCCGCCTCCGCTAGCCGTGTGTCGTGGTTCAGCCGGGTCGGGAGGGATCCACCGCCGCCTTCTGCCTACTGCCACCGGTTGCCGCTGCCGGCTTTACCCCCGCACCGCCCGGCCGTTTGTGCGTGCGGTGTTTTCTCTTTGGGGGGAGTTTCCTCCTTGTTGGAGGTTCTCCCCTTCGTAGGAGTTTTTCTCCCCTTCGTGGGAGCCTTTCGCTTCCCCTAGTGGGGTTTTTTCCTCCCTTTGTGGAGTTCACTTCGGGATTGTTTTTCCCTTTTTAGGAATTTGAGAACGGATGCTATCATTGGTCATTACGCAATAGAAATAGTCAACTATGTTTAACAGGTTATTGCTCTGTTGTATATTTTTATCCATTTGGATTTATGAATGAAATCTTTCTAAAAAAATACAAAGTCCATCTACTCATTTGATGCCATAGATTTTCTTACGAAGGCAGTGCCGATTGAATAAAATAAAAGTAGTTCGTCACCATCAACACAGAGAAGTTACGAGAAGAATTAGAAAATCACAAGTGTTTCAGAAAATCACAAGTGTTCAAAATAATTATTGTCATGTTCGATAATGAAAAACTGGAAAGTCTAGTTAACAGGAATCAAGGCTAGTTTGAATGACTAGTCATATTTCCAATGTGGAATATACCAGTGACAACTAAAAACCTCCTCGTCTAATTCTAAAGCCCCCCAACAGCTGCTACAAGAATTTTGATTACAATTTTTTCAGGACACGAACGTGCAACACGCCCTCCCTCCACGTCTAAATATTCCCATTCCCTTTTTTACTTTACTTGTAATCTAGTTCATTCGATGCTATTTCAAAACAAGCAAGAATATATAAAAGGGTAATATTGTAGATGTGCGTCTGAGCTTCTTTATATTCTAGTATAAATTAAGTTAAGTTTCAGGCCCATGTCAGATTCATAGTTTTAAGGACCCAATTTTTATGAAATTTAGAGATAAAGACCTAAATTTACGCAAGTGTTATGAAGTGTGCATGAACTGATATATGAGATCCATGAAGTGGTACAGTTGATCCATGAAGTGATACTGTAGACCCATGAAGTGGTACCGTAGACCCATGAAGTGGTACTGTAGATCCATGAAGTGGTATTGGTGAACAGTGAAGTGTCACTACAAAAAAGTCATTTTATGTGACAGATTTTTTTCCTCACAAAAGAGTAAATTTTCGTCACATAAATTGAATGTGAGGAAACATTTTCGTCACCGGCTCGTCACCGAAGGCCCGTGGCATAAGATCAAATCGCGCCTAATGTGACGATATTTTATTTCCTCACATTTGGCATACGTGAGGAATGCAATTTCCTCGCATAAAATTCTTATTGTGACGAAATATTTGTCACAATAGATGTACTATTTTGTCACATATTTGATTAAACATATAAACGCAACAAATAATTTGTCACTTAAATATATCTTTCCTCATAATTACCATAATATATACTACGAAAATATGCCTCACATTTAGGGATGGCAGCGGGACGGGTATGGGTCGGGTTTGGCCGGACCCGGGACCCGCCACGGTCATTTTTAAGGGGACCCGGGACCCGCCCGCCACGGCCCGGGCCGGACCCGAACGAACCGGGTCTGAAAGCTATTTTCTCCTTTTTTATTTTTTAAATCGAATTTTTTTAAATAGTACAAATTTAGAATTCGATCTCATGACCTATAGTAAGTTAACTAAAAGACTTTTCCAGTAGGCTACAAAGCTTTTTATTAATAATTCTAACACTTTATGTATATATACGTACAATAAAAATAAATTTAAATATAAAATATATTGGGTCGGGTCTCGGGGCGGGTTTAGCAAGACCCGCTCCGGACCCGGCCGTGTTGAGATTTTCGGACCCGTTACCCGCCCCATTACCCGAACAGAAAAAAAAAACCCGATTCATTAGGGGCGGGTCTAGGCGGGTCCGTGTACAATTACTAATGATATAATGCGAAAATATTCCTCACATTAAAAATATTTTTCCTCACAATTACTATTATATATACTACGAAAATATTTCCTCAGGTTAAACATATTTTCCTCATAATTACCATGATTTATAATACAGAAATATTCCTCACATTTCTAATGACAAAAATTATTATATACTCTAATACATATTATTGGTTGACGACAGCTTCTCTTTTGTTTTATGTGAGGATTTTTTTGTCACATAAAAATTTATTTTTATTAGGAAATTTGTTAACTATATGTGAGGATTTTATCTATCACATTAATGTTTAGCTTTTGTGAGGAAATATATTACTATTATGTGATGAAAAACAGTGTCCTCACATATTATATATTCACTTATGAGGAAAAAAAATTTCATCACATTATATAATAGTTATTGTGAGAAAAAATTATTTCCTCATATAATCTAATTTTATGTGATGATTTTTAATGTTATCAACAAAACATGGTCACATAAAATAACATTTTTTGTAGTGTGTACTGCAGAATACTTAAGTGTTTCTGCAGAAATCGGGTCCTTAAAACTATGAATTTTCTGATAGGGTCCTAAAAGCTAAATGAAACTTAACATGGGGCCTGAATTGTGCCCCTATCTTCTATATATATAGAGCTTGTGTCCCTACACTTAAATACACATGTAATAAAAGACCTAATAAATACATCATATTTCATGAAAAAGGTCTTAACAACGTATTATACGCCCGACTTTGATGATCTCGGAGGGTATAAAGACGACGAGGGAAACACAGTGCTACACCTCGCTGCGCTCGCGAGAAAAACCGAGCTGCCAAAGCTATTTGTAAGCATGAACCCTAAGTGTCTCTACGTCGAGAACAAAGAGAAACCCCAGTTTACCTTTTTTCGTCGCCAAGGACGATGTTTCGCCTTACGTGGGAAAGATAGGAAGCCAAATGTTGTACCTCTTCATAATTGCTCATTTCTTAGGTAATATGTCGCGTTGCATATACAGCGCTACTTGCTTAGATTGAACGTTAGTTCGTTCGACCATTTTATCGCTTATTTATTGGTACGCAGATTTAGCTGCGGACTTGTTCGTTAGGAACCCACGCTTGGCCGTGGATCATGAAGCTGTTCCATTGAAGGCAATTGTTGATAGGAGATCATCTGCATTCCCTAGTGTCTACCCTATCGGCTTTTTGAATCTTTTATTTACCAGAGTGAGTGAAATGATACGCATCTATTATATGCTTGCATTTTTTTTGGGACAACATTGTCTTTACTCCTGGGGCATTGGAGTGTTTCTGTTCTTCATATTTCGATTGCCACTTTTAGTCTCCAATAGTTGAGTTTGAACCATTTTTGGTCCCTTGATTAATTTAAACGTTAATTCAGGCAGAATTTCACACGTGAGAGCATACGATCTAAATTTAGGTGGCTTAATTACTTTGATTTCTGTCATATATAAAATATGGTTCCAAGAGGGAAGAAAATGTATGAAGTCAAACTAATGCATAGAGACGCCATCAAATTGGTGGAGATTTTGTTGAAGGAGATGGACAAAAACTCAACGACGACCCTAACAGAGAAGCAACTTTTGCAGCTATACTTCGACACGGTAATGTTGGAATAAAACCCTCTCTTAGATCCCAATTCCAGAATCCAAAATTCATAAGCCCATGGGGTTTCACTCTATACCCAACTGGCTATAGAGAGAGTAGTCCACAAACTTATAAACTTGTCACAACTTAATCCGATGTGGGACTTGGGTTTGTTACCCAACAAGTAATGGAAGCTTCTCGCCAAGAAGTTCACTGCGGAGCACAAGGAGTTGAAGGAAGCCAGGGAGAAGTGGATGAGGGATACGGCTAATTCGTGCATATTAGCGGCGATGCTCATCGCAACCGTGTTTTTCGCTGCCACCATCACCGTTCCGGACGGCAACGACGAGAAATACGGTTCGCCGAAGTGGTTGGGAGAAATTGCATTCGTGGTGTTTGCGGTTGCGGACGCGGTGTCCCTCTTCACGTCAGCCACGTCTCTGTTGCTGTTCTTGTCCCTTCTGACTTCGCGCTATGCATAGGAAGATTTACTCCACACCTTGCCAGAGAGGTTGTGCTTCGGGCTTCTCATGCTATTTTTGTCGATAACGTTTATGATGTTGGCCTTTGGCACGACGTTGTATCTCATGTTCGGGCGAACGAGGCGTGGGTTCTCATACCCATAGCGGCAATGGCGTGCTTGCCAGTTACTTCGTTTGTGCTACTGCAGTTCCCGCTACTGGTGGAAGTGGCTTATGCGACTTACGGTCCCCGGGATACTCGATGAGCATGATGGCTTGCCTCCCTTCTATTGATCGGCGCGCAATGGTAGATTCTTTTCAACCTATTCGGTTTCGCCGCCATCTTTCGTTCCCCGTTGTAACACGATTATAAAATTGATATTGTCAAGTTATGTTCCCATGCATGATGATTTGTTGTTTCGAACATAAAAGATAGACAAGACGTGCAACTAATGAGTTTCAATTTTAGGACACTAACTTCTAAACTAAAGCAATTTAGGGACACGAACCGGGCGTCATGTTGCCTCTTATCATGCACATTTTCTTACTCTGCACGATGAGAGGAAGAGTTTGTAAATTGAAAGGACTCTGAATAGAAGAGGAAGACGGATTGACAACCTTGAAGCTGAACATGCGATGCGTAATGATGCTCACATGCGTTTAGTCGAAGAATAAGATGCGTTATGAGGGTTTAAATCGACTAAAATGAGATAGTGTCTGTAACGACCCGACTTCCTAGATACGTATTTTGGCGGATTTTCGCAGCGTAAGCAGCGGAAATCCCATTATTTAAAACTTTTAAAACATTATAATACAAATTCGTTCAATGTCTAATCCATCGGTCCAAAACCAAACACATTTCTATTCATTGGGCCGAAGCCTAAGAAGTCCAAGCCCAAATTTAAAAACACGAAACATAAACTCGTTTCACAGGTCGCGTCCCATGTACTGCCTTGCCCTCAAAAGTAAGTGGATTTACCGCCATCAGCCCGCCTAGTCGCGACGCGTATCAACGTCTGACTCGTATGTACCTACAACACGTAAACTGAGCTCCTTGCCCAGTAGATAAAACATGCACGTATGCAACGTGCGCTCAACCCCATTCCCAAACAAAACACCTCACCAATGCACGCTCGACTCATCTCTATCTCATCTCACACTAACACATCTCAACACTCCACACTACTCGACACTAAGTACATTTCTAATATCCCACTCAGGTCTCCTTAGAATAGGTTCCCACTCAGGTCACGTTAGAATAGGTTCCCATTCAGGTCTCGTTAGAGTGAGTGGCTACTCAGGTCTCGTTAGAGTCGCATATCCCGCTCAGGTCTCGTTAGAGCGGGTAAGCTACTCAGGTCTCGTTAGAGTTGCCCTATACTCGAAATGTCCTATAATGTCTCAACATATCCCGTCACTCAACCCCTCGTACGCTCGGGCAGCCAGCTCAAGTCACGTTAGAGTTAGCATACACCCGAGTTTCCCCTCTGCTCTATACATAAACCCTCACATCAACATGTCATGCTCATGATATGCAAGTGCAGTGCAAAAAGAATCAGATATATATAAATGTGCAAAATATTTAAAACATGTAAAACACTTCATTCATCATATCATCTAAAAATTCACAAAATCATATATCACATAAAATTCACATAATGTTTACGCGTCGTAGGTGAGTTTCACCTACCTGTCGTCCTTAATTTCACAATTGACAGATCCCTATTGTTTCAGACGTCTGTATACAAGACAATTATAAATATCAGTACATGCATGAGTTTTTTTTTTTAGACTAAGAACATTGAACGATTGTATTTCGAAGGTCATACATGTTTCTGAATTCTTTCAAGTGCCTAAAACACATTCATACCGAAAACTTTTCAAGATTAATTCACGTTGCTCATATCAAAAACTCATAAGATACTATTGCATGGAAATACTAAAACACATCCAATTATGAAACCTACGAGCACATGTTCCAAGTAAATGTTTAGACAGTATTCACATTCACACTTAATCTAACCATATAATATCGATATCTTTCTCATAGTATTCGCATGCCAAAACTTCTCATCCCAATCTAAACATACCATTATCGAATCTTTTAGTGTCTAATATTAATCATATAACAAAAGCTTGCAAAGGACCAAATAATAAGATGCTGAAACATATAAACCATACCAATTAACAACGACACCAAAAATAATTATTGGGTAATGAAGTCACGAAACCCCATGTTCAACAACCAAACTAATACATATTTTAATTTAAAACCCCAAGAACTCCTTAGTGCTAAAAACGTCTATTGCTGAAAATTTCCAAGGTTAGCAAATATTTAAACACCTAAAATAAATCTCATAAACACTTCGAAACACCTTGCAAAAAAAATAACACATAATCACTTGTCATTTAAGCACATTAGCATCGTATAAAACGTTTGAAACTCCTAATCAAGATAATTCCTAAACACGGAAATTAGTAAACCCTAAAACATTAAAATCTTAAGAACAACATATATATTTTGAAAATTGTTAGCTCATGACTATGAATTCCATTTTCAAAAATGGTAAAACTCCTAAGTATAAAGATTTTCAAACAGCTTCTATAATAATTACTTAATCACTTAAAATCATCTAACTATCGAAAACAAGTTACGTAAATCAAATATGTGATTTTCAAACAGCTTCTATAATAATTACTTAATCACTTAAAATCATCTAACTATCGAAAACAAGTTATGTAAATCAAATACTTAATCCCCAAATCGCCAAGCTTCCAATGTTGTAAAGTTCTCTTATTCTAACTTACAACACCTTCGACCTTAAAAATTGAGAATCTTAACCAAGCACTTCTTCTGCTTTTCTAATCCTCTATTTTCCTTGTGATTTCCGTTCTTATGAGGTTAGGGTTTTCTCCATAATGATTATTATATATATTAGATGTATATGACTTCTTCGAAGCATGTGAAGGGTGGAACAACTAAGTGAATATTTAATCCCCTATAATGCGTTTGTTTCTTAGCCTTATGTGAAATTTTATATTCATTTTTGTGGTCCCTCTGATTCCTAATGATGCTTGTAGATTTTTATCATTAAAGTTGATCTCAATCATAAGGGAACAAGTAAAAGACACGTCACTTTCCTCTAGGCAATTTCATCCTTCTGACTTTATTAAATCCAATAGTCATTCTTTAATGTTTATCAATGCTTTTTAGATGGTGTCATGACCAAGCACCAACGTGATTTTACTAAACAAATCCCAATCATTGATTTCTTTTTTCATTATTTTACTTAAAGTAACAAACCACTAATTTTGGCCTTACTACAAAATTAGGGAATCTTTTATTTTGATTCTTATTACAAATCGTTTGGCCATTAGTAGCTACATTGGGATTTATTTCATGTTAAGGTATGTAATATAGTCCGAAAACTTCATCCCTTATCACTTATTACTATCATTATTTTGGCACATAATATATAGCCACAAAAGCATTCAAAGTTATCCCTTACCATCAAAATTTAATTGGTTTTGTGTGGGACAATATCATTTATTGAAGAGAATAAATTCTTAGATTTCTTTTATGGTAACTACGCTACTTTAAAATACTTACAATAATACCGTTTTAAATTTCACGGGCATTACAGTGTGCTATCACATGGTATGTCTAAGCTAACAATTAATTAATCGTGGTACCAAAACGACCTCAAAGTAATAACATTGGGAACTAAAAGTAGCATCACAGAACATGAGGGACCAGAAATGCCCTTACCTCTAACATTGGGTACTAAAAATAACGTTGTCAAATCTTAATCTAATAGTATTCATTGGGCAGAAGGCTATATTGATTTTCCTCTTTTTGTTGGCAGACATTTTCATACAACACTATTTTAGTTTTCATTTTTCAAATCTATCGGCCATCAGACGACCTTGATTTCCGATGGGAGTAATCTTCATTAATTGTGACCTACCCCAAGCCCTAGAATCGGTGGTGACCAATGAGGGATTAACCACACCCCTGAACCATTAGGCTGTAGGATTAAAAAATCAGTCGAGCCACAACTCACAAGCTCAATAAATCAGCTCAATTGGAGCTCGTTGAGTTTTGTCGTAATTGTTCATCGCGCACGAGCTTGAAATATAATGTTCGTCGAGCTCGAGCCCGGTATTAAAATATCAGACTCGATTAAATTTCGAAAATGAGTCGAGTTCGACGTTTTTACACACCTAGCTAAAGTTGTTCGATCTCACAAAATCTATAACACGACTCAGCTAAAAGTATATACTATATTAACTGTTGACATTATAAAAAAAAATGGGTGTTATCCCACATCGGATAATTCAAGATCTTTAAGCATTATATATATAAGAGGCTTTCACCTCCTATAACTAATTGGTTTTAGGAAGGACCCCTCGATTTTTAATATGGTATCTGAGCGAGCTTCCGCTCATTGTCACCCGATTCATATGTCCACGTGTTAAGCGAGTCATGTCACACGTGAGGGGCGTGTTGAATTCCAAGTGGGTTTTGTCCCACATCAGATAACTCAAGCTCTTTAAGCTACTTATGTATATAAGAGGCTTTCTCCTCGTATAACCAATTGGTTTTAGGAAGGACCCTCGATTTCTAATATTAACAACAGATATTTACTTAAGTCTTACCATCAATAAGTTCAAAGAGGCAATCACTCTTAATTAACAACATATATTTACTTAGTTTTAAAAGTATACTATATTAACAACAAATATTTACTTAGTGTTGACGTTCTTTCCAATAAAAGAGAAAACCCACCCTTGTAGAATAAAATACTCTATTCATGAGTAGAAATGGTAGGACTTCGCCTTGAGTATAAGCTGCCGAAGCCCTCCTATCGGCGCTATGATCATCAAAAGAACGCCGAGAACAATGCAACTCTGCACTCGAAATTCAGACACGTCGTCAATTTGTTATCATCTTTATTCGAACGATCGACAAAATCAAAGCATGAAGCATGACGACATAATATACGTACCCAGTTGGTGAACCATGACAGGCCGAATCTCTTCGGCCTTTTAATGCAAAGCCACATTATGCACGGAAGCTGCGGAAATAAAAGTTTAAAATGCAAGTCGTCGTTAATATATATATCATCTCCTTTTGCATGTAATTGTTGATGGGATAGTGTTTTCTTACGAAGTAAGTCGTCGGCGCGAAGGCGAATCCCCCGAAGAATGCGAGTAGCTCGCCGAAGAAGGGAAGTGTGATGGCGACGAACATAGTGAATCCTGTTGTTTTTAAAAAATAGTCGAGCCAAGTTAGAAGTGCGGTTTTTCGTTGGATTTGAGGAAAAGATGACAAAAAAACGTACCGACGTATATATTCCTCGTGACAAAGCGCAAGTACCAAGTTCGGGGGAACCTTAGCTTCCTCACGAGCATCGATTCTATCATGTCGAAAACCGGCATTGCATAGATCTGTTTTTTTTTTATTTAACGACCTTGCGAATTATTACTTCGGCGACGAAGTTACTGATACTGTGTTTGGCTTGTGAAAATCAGTAGAGAATAGAAGATGAAAGAAAAAACAAAACCTAATTTTTATATTTGGTGATCGAAGAAATTGATAAGGAAAAAAAACAGTAAAGAAATCTAATGTGCTTTCATACTTATAAAACTAAGGAAAACTATTCTCTTCACCAAAACAAAAGAAAAACTTATTGAAACCATTTTCTTTCTAATTTTCTTTTCCACCCTATATTCTTAAAACCAAACATAGTGTAAGCTTTCCAGACAAAAAAAAAAAGGAAAAGTGCCCCACTCACCTGATAGCTTCCAATCACATGAACGACGACGAACATGTTAGCCATTGCGATCAACCAAGTGGGCTTATCGAGAGAAACGAGGATGTTGTCTTTCACGGTGTTTCCGTACATCCAATATCCGATTAGGGCGACTGGGAAGTAACATAAGGCGACGACTACGTAAGCGACTTTCACTCCTTTCCACATGGGTCTCTTCGAAGGCGTCGTCTCTGTCGAGGGAATCGTGGCTTGAATTTCGAGCACGACGTTATGACCCGCGTAGGCGAAGGCGACGTCTCCCAACGCGCTGAAGAAGTTGAAGACATTTCCGGTCGCAGTCTTCGACCTGGATCCATACTGGGCATCGGGTTGGACGCCTTTATTTGCCGCCGCGGCCCACGCGATTGTCGAGTAGCTGAAAGAATGCTGATTGTGACACGTCAAGAATTTAATGGAGCACAACACACTTAATATGCTCAACATGGCAAATGAGAGCCGTTCATTTTTGTGTTTTAAACAACTAATTTTTTCCGCGTCCCATAAGTCGGGGAATGTGGCACGTTAAAGGACACACAATTATCAGATTGTAATTTAACGACACTAGCTTTAAAATTTGAATCAATTTAAGGACACAACGCATTGAAAACTTTTTTTTTGGGGATGAATCCTGCTTGGCATCAGAATCACTTATTTGGGGATAAAGCTTTGCGACAGTTTGACAAAAGTCAACTCATGTTTTTACAATTTAATGATACTTAAGTTTCTGACACATTATGTATCGTTAAATTTCTCGATTAAGTTTCCAACGCATTATGTCTTTAAATTTCTCCAATTCCGACACGTCCTTGAATTCTGAACGAAACAAGCAATTAAACACCCATGATTCTAAATTATTTCTTTCTTCGAATTTTCCAATATAAGATTACCTCAAGGACATCACGGCGGCGGCCAGGGACATGCCGGATATGGAATTGAAGTTGGGAAGATGGGACAACACGAAGTGGACGGAGGCGAAGATCATGATGAAGTAGGTTTGCCTGATGTCCTTGCAGTTAGGGCAAACCAAGTCGTGGAACTTCTTGAGCGACTGCCCGCCAGTGACCATGTAGACAATGTCGACACCGACTTCAACAACGAGCTGTTGTGGCACGACGATCCAAAGCCCGAGCTTCTCGCCGAAGGCGTGCTGGCCGAGCTCGTGGTACCGATCGAAACGCCTTCCCGGGACCATTTCGTGCATCTCGACCATCTGCCACAGAGTGTAGAGAGTTATGATCCACGACAAAAGCAGCACTGCAACTCCTGGACCCCTAAACACGTAAAATCATCGAAATAAAACGTTCTTTTAGTCTTGTAACTTAGGGGGTCTACTATTGGGATAGAGAATTTAGAAGGTGGCATTACACAGGATTCAAATTAAGCAATTCAGGGTCATTACACGCGAAAACCATAGATTCTTTTTTTCCAAATTCTAGAGCTCCGACATATAATTTTGAGATAAAAACTAACGGGTGATAAGTAACTTTTGAAACTAAGCAATTTTGAGACAAATCTAGGATTCTGACATATAATGTCCCTAAATTGCCTATTTTTGAAAGTTTTATGTCCGTATAACGCCACATCCTAAATTTCTATCCCTATAACGACAGCCTCTAAATTACGCTGAAACATAATTAATCATATATACAAAATTACCATCCGAGTTCGGACATGGCGTAGGGAAGGCTGAGGACTCCGGCGCCAACCATGGCGGTGACGTTGTGGAAGGCTGAGTACCACCACTTTGCGTCTCTCGAAGAAGTTACGGGAAGCCAGTCGTCGATTGCCTTCTGCTCCATCTCGTCGGCCTAATAAAAATGATCAATATTATTATTGACGTCGATGATTTTGACAAGGTTCCTTCATGTAATCAAGAAATTGAAGATTGTCTTTATTCCGTTGAAGATCGACTTACAATGTCATCGTGAAAGTGCTGGTAAACGTCGGTAGGGACTGGAGATGCCATTTTCTTCTTCAATTCTTACTGTTCTCAATTCAAATAACTGTTATAAGCTAGAGAGAGATGAAACGTACATATATATACATATATATATGTATATATATATCTATATATATATTATCCTTACCATAATCTAAGCTCCCCCAATCCGTGGTGTGTTTGCAATATGACATATATAAATATATATATATATATATATATGACATTGACAAAAGAATTAAAATATCATAACCATTAACCAAGTCGTTTGTGTGTGTGAGTGAGAGAGAGAGAGGGAAAGAGAGAGGGTTGAAATATAATAGAGTTGAAATGGCAATCGAACCGCGTCGTGATATTGATTGAGATTCAAGTGGAACGGCTCAATAAATGCTTTCACATGCATTATAAAGAAAGACTTCGCAAATGCTTGGCTAGGCCTAGTCAACTCTACGTTTATTTTTTATTTCGTGTGATTGAAGTCCCCACATTCGTCTAAGTTGAGTTTGTGGTGAATTCAAACCTCAACGTTGATTTTGGGACGAATCTTAGTGGCACGTTAGTAGTCCCAAACATTCCAAATTATGTTCAGTTTAAAGCGAATCTAAGCTTTGATATGGGACTAAGTAGAATCATCCTTACGTTCTGATACATGTAGAGCAGGCAAAATAGCCCGCGGCCCACGGGCCGGCCCGCCCGGCTGAGATTTTTCAGACGGGCTGCCCGCGCCAATAATAAAAAATATATATATTAATTAATAAATATATATTGATATATAAATTATATAATTTTTTATAATTTTTGGTAAGATTTATAATTTATAAAATTAAAGATAAATTAATTAATATTGTCTAAAGTTGAAACAGATTAAATATATTTTTTTATTAATTTTTTTTATTTTCAGGTTTTATTTTTATTTTTTTAATTTATGCAGGCCCCGCCGGCCCGTTTTCTACATGATGCAAATTGAAACCTCAACATCAGTTATAACGATCCCAACTTTATGGACATTTATTCTTCTTAGCTTGAGCGTATCGTTTCAAGTCAATACAAACAACAAAAATTAAGGTATCTAAATGCGCTCATAATCCCTCTACATTTGTGGCTAATCGTTGGAAGCTTTGAATAGAACCTTAGCGCTGAATTATAATAGCTAGTAATTCATGAACATTCAATGCATTTGCCAAGTAAAACATTAAAATAAAAAATTTCAAAAATTGCTAAATAATTTATTTCAAAGGTAGGCTCCTGACATTCCAACCTAGATGTAATTCAAACCCAGATAATCCATACAGAATGAAAAATGAGACATTTTTCACCTGACCTCATCATTGATTGTGTGATCCAAGTCAATAGTGTTTTGAAAAGAGATACCCGAAATTGTTAAAAATTACTCCCTCCATCCCATTAGTTTTTGTACATTTTACTATATCGGGCGTCCCGATAGCTTTTGTACATTTCCTAATTTAGCAAAAAACTATCACAAACAATCAATATAATAATATTAAATATTCTTACAAGACGTGTCAAAATATAGAGGGATGGCAATGGGCCGGGTCCAGACCCGGACCCGCCAAAACCCGCCCCTAATGGAGCGGGTATATTTTGAATTATCGGGTAACGGGGCGGGTTACGGGTCCTAAAGGACTCAACCCGGCCAGGTCCGGGGTCGGGTCTCGGGTCCAGTCAACTCCGGCCCGATCCCCGACCCGAAACCCGGCCCGGTATGTATTATATATATAATTTATTTTTTCGTTACATTTATATATAAGTAGTTGCTTTATCAAGTAGAGGTCATGGGTTCAATCCCCAAATATTACACTATATGTTGCTTTTTTATAAATTAGAATAAAAAATAAAAAACGAAAAAGTGAACATTAATCGGGTCTGACCGTCAGACCCGATTCATGCGGGTTCGGGCGGGGCGGGTCGGGTCCATGCTTTAGGCGGGTTGGGGCGGGTATCGGGTCCAGGGGACCAGGATATATTAGTCGGGGCGGGTCTCAGGTCCTGCCAAACCCGGTTCAGACCCGCCCCGTTGCCATCCCTAAAAATATACACATTTTTACTTTTTTAGTGCATGTTTGGTTTGGGGGTTTAATAATTTTAAAGGTGGGTTTAAGACATGTGTTAGGATCGTGGACCGGGTGTTAGAGGGGGTGAATAACACCGGTCACCATTTTTCGCTCATTAGTGGGTTTCACGTCCGGTTAGAGAGTGAAACCGGTTTTCAATCTTCAATCAAGGCCAAGTGCGGAATATATTAGACTTGATTGTGAACTATGTGAGGTGGTTTGTGTATGTGGGTAACTTTATCCGGTTTTGGTGAATGGAGGTGGTTGAGGCATTTTGTCGAACACTTTGAGTGTGGGTGTTTGGGGGTATGTGTGGTTTTGGTTTGTAGAAGTGGAGACACGATATTTGTTATGGAAGTTTGGAGTTAACTCTCCTACGTCTCCCCTTCTTCCTCGCAAGGAAGGTTCACTAGATCTTCAGTTATACACTCACAGTACAACCTACCCGCTGACCTCAGCTTAATCTAGTGAATCACCTAGACAGCTTTTTACAGTCCATCTCTTCCAAGAGCTTTTTAAAGTCCCTTGGGAACTTACGGCACCCCGCAAGGTCAACCGTAAACGTTGTAGGCCGCAACCTCACAACCACTTTGATATTTTACGTCTCTTAGCTAAGACGGCACCATTCTTTCTTGTCTCGGTGCGAAGACTACATACACTTGTTTATAGTCTATGTGCTAAGACTCTCACTTAACTAATCTACTTTTGCTCAACTCTCTAATGTGTGAGTGAGGTGTGTGGGTTTGAACATTGTAGCACTCTCTCTTTTGTAACTCACACACTTGGAAGAACTCTCTTTATTTTCTTCTTTTCTCTATGCTCTTGTTCTTCTCTATTGGATCTCTCTTTTGATGTGTATGTAGTTTGCTCTAGGATCCTTAGCTTGTTTATGCCCGTCACTGTTGTTTTTATAGGTCTTCCCACTTTGAAATAGCCGTTAGACTCAATAATATACCCGTTGGGAGCCTTTGTTGACTTTGGTCAATGCTGTCAGCTTTATCTGTCTGTACCTCTGTTGCTGCAGTAAAGAGCTGTACATCAGTCAACAGTTGACCAGTCATTGACCGGACCAGTCACTGACCGAACCAGTCAAGACCGAAACCGACTAGTCAGTCTATAACCGGATCAGTCCAGACCGATACCGGACCAGTCCAGTCCAGTCTGACCAAACCGAAACCGGTTTGACCAACAGTTGACTGCGTTGACCAGTATTGACCGCTTTGACCAGTATAACCGACCAGTCAGTCTGAAACCGGATCATTCCAGACCGATATCGGACCAGTCCAGTCCAGTCTGACCAGTTCGAAACCGGGTTGACCGATAGTTGACCGTGTTGACCAGTATTGACAGGTAGTTGACCGACCCGGTTTTGCCCTGAGCTCATATTTGATATCTGTTTTTCGAACCGAGCTCATCTGCACACTCATAAAATATGTTAGTAATACAATTACTAAGTTTTGTGTTCATCAAACCGGATTGCTTAGATATTTAAATCCAACAATCTCCCCCTTTTGATTAACACAAAACTTTAATATATAAGAACATTTACTAACATATTTCTCCCCCTTTTTGTGAGAATCAAAAGAATTTTTCTCCCCTTTATTATCTCAGTAATATCCCCAACTGAAAGTAAATCAGTTAATAACATATCAAGTAGGGATACACTTAGATACACATGATTTCACAAGAGAATGCAAGTGCCAATATATTTCTCCCCCTATAAAAAAATAGATAATACTCCCCTTAAACATATATAGACTTCAGAAGAATTTTTTAATCCAACAATTAGAGCACATATGTTAGGTATAAAGAGTGAGAGCACATACGAGCGAGATGGGAGAGGATAAAAGCAAGCATGAGTTGAGAATTGCAAACCGAGGCATCGCAGCAGGCTCAACTTTGGAGAATAAACTGCTTTTTCTCAGCCATTACCGGGCTGATAATTTCACACAGATACGATCGTCTATGAGTCTACTGTGTAAGAAAATTGACGGAGTGGTATTCCGACACCCGGGTGCGAAGATATTCTACTTTCTGTGAAGTGGCTGCAGCTGCGAGATGCGGTTGACTGGTTGCACTTCGGCGAATTAACTGATTTTCCTCAAGCAGAACTAGATTGCAAGGAATATATCATTGCGACCTACTTTAAGTCTAGTTTCCTCCAGAATTTTCGGATCAGAATTTGGACATCTCAACGCAAAGTTATTCCATTTCTCGTGAAGCTGCTCCATTTGACGACTCGCGACGACAGGCTGAACTTCACCGAATAAACTGATTTCCTTCAGGTAGAACTAGACAGCGAGAAATATACCGTTGCGACCGCCTATGAGTCTAGTTTCCTCCGGAGTTTGCGGATCAGCATTTGGACATCTGAGCGTAAAGTTATTCCACTTTTTCCAGTCATTGCTCAATCTGCCCAAAAATTTCAGCAACAGCTTTTCCGAAGTGGGTCTTGATTTCTCTATTCTTCCTCAATATAGCACACACTTCTTGAGTTCTGGTTGCTTGACTTCTTAATCTTGAAGTCATTTGAGGGTCGTTGATCGATGGCTGAGAAATTTTACTACTCTTGTACGGCGCAACTTGTTATTGATTAGGGCCAATCTAAGTTTTCCTCAACGTTTCATAATCTTCAGCGACTGAGTGCAATCTCGGCTGTAGAGGCAGCCTTATTACCGATAAATCTTCCGCTCCAATAAGGGCGAAATGTGGAGCATTTCCAGTTTTTCTTGAAGTTGCAACAATCCGTCGAAAGATTTCAGCACTTATTCGGCCCTTAACCGATGTCTGATGAGTAGAGTATGCCTCCGGTCTGTGCTAGCTATCCCAATCAAGTTGGAAACTTATGTTGAGGGCTGATTTGGGTACTGGCTGGCTCCAGCGGATGCGAACTTGGCTCAACGTCTTCTCCCTTGATTCTCAAGACTTAATCAGTTGTACTATCTGAACAACGAATATTCTATCTTCGATGATTGAAAACTGATAGTCAAAACATGAGAATGCCTAAGAATTCCGTCTGATCTTCAAATGTCGCGGAATTCTGATCTTCGTATCTTTATTCCAGTTCGTCTTGTAAAATCTTTGCACGGTGACCGGACATTGAGACAACTTTGATTTCGAACATCAGGCTCGGGGCAGCAAATGAATCTGAACTTCGTCGAATAGCCTGCTTTCATCTGGGCCGACTTAGGCAGCAAGACTTATACCGTTGAGTTTGTCTCCGAGTCTATTTCCACAGAGTTTGATAGATCGGAATTTGGATGTCGGAGCACAAAGAAATTCCATTTCTTGCGAAGGTGCTGCAGTGAGCATCTGATTGTCCTTCATCGAATAAACTGCTTTCATCCAAGCATGAACGGACGCCAAATCCTATGCTGTTGCGAAGCTCTACGAGTTTAGTTTGCTGCACACTTTGTAGACCGGAATTTGGATATCTGTACGCGAAGTTATGCCCATTTTCCCAAACTGCCGCTGTCTGCCAGAGACAGAGTTATTCCGGTTTTCGTAGAGCTGAGACAGTTTGGCCGAAATTGCTTATCTACAGGTGGTGACCGAATAGCAAATCCTATACCATTGCGATCTTCTGTGAGTCTATTTCTAGCAGATTTTGTAGACCGGAGTTTTGACATCCCAGCTAAAAGTTATTACATTTCTCGTACAGCTGCTACAATAGACGATACGCGACGGCATACTGAACTTCGTCGAGTAACAGGCTTTCCTCTGAGCATGACCGAACAGTGGGTCCCATACCACTGTGTTCATCACAGAGTCTAGTTTTTAAGGAATTTTACGAACCGGAATTTGAACTCCTGTGGGCAAATTTATTCCAGTTTTCGTATGACTACCCCATTCAATCAGTGGTTGATCCTCATCTGAACTTTGACGAACGGGCTGCCTCTTCTAGGGACGAACCGGTCAGCAAGTTTGAAGAACCGGTCAACAAGTCCTATACCGTTTCGTTCGTATATGAGTCTGGTTTGCTGCAGATTTTACAGACCGGAATTTGGACTTCTCAGCAAAAAGTTATTTCGGTTCTTCCAATGCTCCGCAATCTGCCAACAAACTTCAGTACCAGTTTTCCTTGTTGCATCCTTGATTTCTAGATCTATCTGCCTTATCCGGTACACACTTCTTGATTTACAGTCTGGTACATCACCCTTTGGTCTGAGTGTGTAATCATTGATGGTCTTAAGAGAGTAGGTAGTCCGATATCCAGTTAGTCTCGCTTCAAATCAATGCCGATGAGAAAACCCGACTGAGAGGTGAAAACCCATGAACCGATGTAGGGAAACCCGCCGAGTAATGTTGATTCTTTCTAACTTCAATCTGAAATTAGTCTCGAAAAAGCACTTTAGACCGGTCAACGAGATGAATTTAGGATACCGATGTAGTAGCTAAAACTTGTCCGGTCAAGGCCCATATTTCTCGGAATCTTCATCTGATTCATTTCAGTTTTCCCTCGTTGCCATTCTTCGAAGCTTAAAACTGGAATCAAGAATCTACTTTCTTGTACCTTCTTCGCCCTAGAGTAAGAGTCCTGAATTTGTTGAACTGCTCTCTGCTCCAAACGGTATGATTGTCTGAATAGCAATCTGAATTCAGAGTGAACCACACGACACGCTGAACTTTGTTGAGCAGTGTCTTATGTTTGAAGCAGAACCAGGCAGTGAGCCTTATATGGTTACGATCGTCTGCAAGTCTAGTTTCTGGAGCATCTTTCAGACCGGATTTTGGGCATTCGTGCGCAAAGTTATGCGACTTCTTCGAACTTGCCGCAAGCTGCCGGTTTCGTCTTTCGCCTCAGATTCTGATCTGGCAGCCTCCAGTCAAACGACCATAACTCTCTCCTAACTCAAAATTTTTGAGCGCCGTAAATTTTGCTAGAAAATAGACTTCTAGATCTTTCCAATGATGCAGAACTCGTCTCCAGATTCCCAGCCAAAGAAAGCAGTTTATTGTTTGAAGTTACCTCTTCGCCATGCACCTCTTCGTTGCCCAAATTTGAATCATGTCAGCTCCGTGGGAAATCTTCACCATATTCACCATTAGCAGTTCTTGATTGGAAACAACCCGCTCTGATACCACTTGTTAGGATCGTGGACCGGGTGTTAGAGGGGGGGTGAATAACACCGGTCACCATTTTTGGCTCATTAGTGGGTTTCACGTCCGGTTAGAGAGTGAAACCGGTTTTCAATCTTCAATCAAGGCCAAGTGCGGAATATATTAGACTTGATTGTGAACTATGTGAGGTGGTTTGTGTATGTGGGTAACTTTATCCGGTTTTGGTGAATGGAGGTGGTGAGGCATTTTGTCGAACACTTTGAGTGTGGGTGTTTGGGGGTATGTGTGGTTTCGGTTTGTAGAAGTGGAGACACGGTATTTGTTATGGAAGTTCGGAGTTAACTCTCCTACGTCTCCCCTTCTTCCTTGCAAGGAAGGTTCACTAGATCTTCAGTTACAGTACAACCTACCCGCTGACCTCAGCTTAATCTAGTGAATCACCTAGACAGCTTTTTACAGTCCTTCTCTTTCAAGAGCTTTTTAAAGTCCCTTGGGAACTTACGGCACCCCGCAAGGTCAACCGTAAACGTTGTAGGCCGCAACCTTTCAACCACTTTGATA
This sequence comes from Craterostigma plantagineum, assembly GCA_027422505.1. Classification (NCBI taxonomy): domain Eukaryota; kingdom Viridiplantae; phylum Streptophyta; class Magnoliopsida; order Lamiales; family Linderniaceae; genus Craterostigma; species Craterostigma plantagineum. The sequence continues at coordinate 8,505,770 of JAPQWV010000015.1, forward strand.
TTTTACGTCTCTTAGCTAAGACGGCACCATTCTTTCTTGTCTCGGTGCGAAGACTACATACACTTGTTTATAGTCTATGTGCTAAGACTCTCACTCAACTAATCTACTTTTGCTCAACTCTCTAATGTGTGAGTGAGGTGTGTGGGTTTGAACATTGTAGCACTCTTTCTTTTGTAACTCACATACTTGGAAGAACTCTCTTTATTTTCTTCTTTTCTCTATGCTCTTGTTCTTCTCTATTGGATCTCTCTTTTGATGTGTATGTAGTTTGCTCTAGGATCCTTAGCTTGTTTATGCCTGTCACTGTTGTTTTTATAGGTCTTCCCATTTTGAAATAGCCGTTAGACTCAATAATATACCCGTTGGGAGCCTTTGTTGACTTTGGTCAATGCTGTCAGCTTTATCTGTCTGTACCTCTGTTGCTGCAGTAAAGAGCTGTACATCAGTCAACAGTTGACCAGTCATTGATCGGACCAGTCACTGACCGAACCAGTCAAGACCGAAACCGACTAGTCAGTCTATAACCGGATCAGTCCAGACCGATACCGGACCAGTCCAGTCCAGTCTGACCAAACCGAAACCGGTTTGACCAACAGTTGACTGTGTTGACCAGTATTGACCGCTTTGACCAGTATAGACCGACCAGTCAGTCTGAAATCGGATTAGTCCAGACCGATATCGGACCAGTCCAGTCCAGTCTGACCAGTCCGAAACCGGGTTGACCGATAGTTGACCGCGTTGACCAGTATTGACCGGCAGTTGACCGACCCGGTTTTTCGCCCTGAGCTCATATTTGATATCTGTTTTTCGAACCGAGCTCATCTGCACACTCAGTAAATATGTTAGTAATACAATTACTAAGTTTTGTGTTCATCAAACCGGATTGCTTAGATATTTAAATCCAACAACATGTCAGACTGTTTAGTTCGTGGGTATATCTAAACCATTGGTTTATATAAAACAATACTAAACCCATGCAGACGTGTTTAAATAATCACACATCCTCACATGTGTTTATTTAGACCAACTAACCAAACACGCATTTTATTTATACCCATTAATTTGTTTTATATAAACCCTTACTTAATTAAACCCTCCTAAATATAAACATATCAACCAAACGAGCACTTAATTGTACTATATTATTTAAATATTCAGTTTCTTAAAAACTGTGCCAACTCCCAAATGTCCACAAAAAAATGGGACAGAGGGAGTAATATACAAATTTTAACTTATTATTTATTTCAAACAATATATGGATTATATTTATTAATTTTATATTAAAAGTTCAATGACAAAATACTAATTATACTCGACACATCTTTCGTCCTTTAAATTGATAGATAAATAGAACTAGTAATTCATGCACACTCAATGCGTTATAACTGAAAGCTAACTTTAATTTATATAACAAATGAATGGAAAATTAGAAGATTAAATTGTAATTACATAAAGGATAAAATTGTGATTTATTGATAAAATTGACACACCGACGCCGTTAATGCTACGATCATTAAAATAGAAAGCTACTGACGAATGGTAGGCATGTCTGGATTGGTTGGCAGGCAAGGTTGTCAAGACGAGACCGGTCGGTTCCGTCCGGTTCCGGTCCGGTCTTTTTTAATTTAAAAATAAATAAATAAAATTTGGTTTAAATAAATTATACAAAATAAGAAAACTAATAAATTAGTTTGTAGTAGTTAAGTTGTGGGTATTTTACTTAATGGGCTTGGGTTCGAATCCACCCAATATCCTAATTTTTATATTTTATAATTAAGCTATTAGCTAACTATTTTATTTTTATTCAAATTTGACCCCAACTCATAGACTTAATACTTGACATACGATTAATTTATAACAATCCACGCAATTTACTTTTATTTAATTTTACCCCTTAATTTATATAATTATAGTTTGAAAAAGTTCATAAAAACATGTATTTTTCATCATTTGATTAATTCATATATAACATATATATTTATTATATTTAAGATATCGGTTTTACTCCGGTTTGATTCCGATACTATACCGGTTAAGCCACTAAACCTTAAACCACTAAAATTTCCGATTCGGTTCGAAAACCCGGTTTCATAACCTTGTTGGCAGGACGTATAGATCCATCAATTCAAAAGTTTGGTTGCCATTTTTTTCAACCAACAAACAAAAGTCGTAAGTTCGTTTGTTTTTATTTTATGGGAAAAAAACAGCTCTTAAGATCGTATGATTGGGAATATAATGAAAAAAATCATATCGTAAATAAGAAGAAAACTTAATCGCTGTTCTGTTATTTAAATAAACTCGAGTGCACTTTACATATTCCAAATAGGCCATATTGTAGATTTTTATTTTTTTCGGATACCCAACCGGTTTCCGGGATGCCCGACTAATCCGGTTCGCCCCGCGTCGCCTACTTGGTAACGGCAGGTGAGGCTCCCAAAGGGGGTGCTGCATACACAAGGATTCGAACCCGAGATCTTGCTTAAGCGATACCAAGCCGCTTACCACTTGGACTAACACCCGTTGGTGTAGATTTTTATTTTATGAACTGATTCTCTCATCTTTGCCAGCGCCTTCACATCATTGACCATATTATTATTATAAAATAGTACTACTATGTATTAGTTAGTAGTCATTCAGATTAATGTAATACTTTATTGCTGAGCCTTATTGCCCACACTAATAAAATAAAAGAGAAAAAGAATAGTAGAATATTCCTTAGTGGGATAAAACCTAAAATGGTCCCCGATGTTTACCCTGTGAACCAATTTAGTCTCCGATGTTTCGCGTGAACCAATTTAGTCCCCGATGTTATCGAAAATAAACCAAATTAGTCCCTCCGTCAATCCGACCGTCAATTTAGACGGAGATGGCATTTGCGACGGATTTAGCGACGGAATATCCGTCGCTAAATGAGAAAGTTAAAAAAATAATAAATTAAATATTAAAAATGAGGAAAAAATGCAAAAAAAGGGAAAAATTCAAAAAATAGAGTAAACAATTAAAAAAAGAGAATATTACTAATACACTAAATAAAAATAAATAATAATAAAAAATAAAAAATAATAAAAATAAAAAAAAATAAAAATAAAAATGATAAATTAAACATTAAAAATGAGGAACAAATCCAAAAAAGGAAAAAAATTCAAAAAATAGAGTAAAAATTCAAAAAAAGAGAATATTACTAATAAATTAAAAAAAATAAATTATAATAAAAAGTAAAATATATTTATTTATTAAAAATTAAAGAAAAAGGAAAAATAAATTTAAGAGTAACAATTTTGTTCTTCCTTTTTATTTAATTTTTAATAAAAATTTATTTTGTTTTTCCTCATTTTTAATGTTTAATTTATCATTTTTATTTTCATTTTAGTTTTATTTTACTTTTATTATTTATTATTTATTATCATTTTTATATAGTTTATTAGTAATAATCTTTTTGTTTTGAATTTTTACTCCTTTTGAATTTTTTTCCCTTTTTTTTGCATTTTTTCCTCATTTTAATATTTAATTTATTATTTTTTTTAACTTTTTCATTTAGCGACGGAATAGCCGTCGCAAATGCCATCTCCGTCTAAATTGACGGTCGGATTGACGGAGGGACTGATTTGGTTCATTTTCGATAACATCGGGGACTAAATTGATTCACGCGAAACATCGGGGACTAAATTAGTTCACAGGGTAAACATCGGGACCATTTTAGGTTTTATCTCGTTAATTTGGCCAAATGAAGTCATTCATAGCCCAGCCAGACAAAATCCTTAATACATAAGCAACTGTAATAATAAGAGCTTTCCGAAGAGAAGAGACACAACTGTATAGTCTGCTTCTCCTACAATTACAAACATTCTGCATTGAATCCACATTCGAGGTTGAAAACCTTATACTTGATGCAACAAGTTTCTAGTACCATGTTCTTCCAAAATAAAGGAAAAATAAGAGAAATGGACCATCAAATGCACAACACATATATAATGACAATTGTTATACGCTAAGATAAGATAAATAACTAAGAAGAAAGAAGATCAATCATTTACCAACTCTTAAAAATAAAGTTTAGAGAGAAACGAAGAACTCAAACAGTAATCATCTTTAAGTTTGGAAGGCTATAAATTCTTTGATCTTCATGTTTAATTATGATTGTTGTAGTATTTCTCAAAGAACGACGGATTATAAACACAAGGTTGAGGCATGAAGATTCTTCACTGCCCTAAAAAGCTATTTCAAGAACTCTCTTGTAGCTTCCAAGGGTTCAACAACATCTTCCAAGAATTACATATATGTGTTGTAGTTGTGTTCTTGGGGACAAGAGAAATGAAGTATATATATATAGAAGTAATTAAACAACTCAAGGGTCTCTCATTCAAGAGCCATGTATGGTCATTTAAGCCTCTTAACCATGGTCATTCAAGCATCATATTCAAGTCATTTTATGACTAATATAATGCTCATATTGATGCTATTTTAAGACTCATAAAGTTTGTCTAGGGGATCTCCAGGCCACCGCTCCTCCTCCCAAAGTGAACACATATCCATTTGTGGATTTCGTATCTTCAGAATCTGAAATCCAGTTTGCATCACTGAAGCCTTCAATTACTTCAGGAACCCACTATAAAAAATTCCATAATTTATAGTGTCTTTAATATAGCTCAATAATCTCAACAAGGCTTTCCAATGCATTTCACTAGGATTTTTGGTATATCTTCCTAGTCGTGAAACTGCATATGCCAAATCGGACCTTGTGAAGTTTGCTAAATGCAATAAACTTCCAGTTAATTGAGCATAAGTTGTTTGTGCCTCAGACGCACCTCGATTTTTCTCAAGATGCACACTTGCATCATAAGGGGTTGATAATGGTTTAAGATCAAAGTATCCAAATCTTTTCAATTCCGCATAGTGATCTTGTACCAATAATATACCCTTTTCTTATAATTTTGACACCAACAATGACGTTGGCTTCTCCCAAGTCTTTCATATCAAATTTCTTAAATAAGAAATCTTTTGTAGCTTTGACTACAGTCAAACAAGTGCAAAAAATTAGCATGTCATCAACATAAAAGAGCAATGATGACACAATGACCATTCTCTCTTTTTAGACTATCGAAGCTGAGAACCCTTCATTCTCTAATGTGTTATCTAATTTCTCATGCCACTGCTTTGGCGTTTGTTTTAAACCATATAATGATGTTCTCAATTTCCACACCTTTCGTTCTTGCCCTTTCATAATGCAACCGTCAGGTTGCCACATAAAAATCTCTTCTTCAAAATCTTCATTTAAAAAAGCTGTTTTTACATCCATTTGATGAACAAATAGATTGTACGCTAGCCATTGCTATCAATACACGTATTGATGCAATTCTCGTGACATGAGAAAATGTGTCAAAATAATCAACATTTTCTTTTTGTGTAAATCCCGAGCAACTAATCATGCTTTATATTTTTCAACACTTCCATCAGGTAGATATTTCTTTTTGAATATCCATTTGCTATTAATTGGTTTTGTACCAAGTGGTAAATCAACCAATTCCCAAGTGTTGTTACTCAAAATAGAATCCAACTCTGATTTTATACTCTCTTTCCATTTTTTGGAATATGATGATGCTATCGCTTCATTATATGTTTTTTGGTTCACTATTTACCATGTACATGTGGTAGTCTCCACCAAAAGTATTCGGAATTTTTCTTCTCTTACCTATCGTCTCAATAGGATTAAGATTTTGAGAAAATTCATCCTACTCATCATCATTAGCCCTTCCCAATTTCTCTATCGACGGAGAGATATGTTCAAAGAATTCGGCATTTTTGAATGCTATGATTGTATTTCAGCAACTTCTTCAATCTTGATTACTAAAAGTCGATAAGTTGCCGAATTTTGAGAATAACAAATGAACATACAATCACATGTTCTTCGTCCAACTTTTCTATGGCTCGGTTAATAAAACATTTGCCAAGCACCCCCACATTTTAAATATTTAATATTTGGTGCATACCCTTTCCATAATTCATATGGAGGTTTTTCCAATTTTCTTGTGAGGAATTCTATTTTGCGAAAAACATGCCGTTAGAATTGCTTCGCCCCACAAGTTCTCGTGAGCACTTACTCAATCATCATGGCATTCATCATTTCTTTGAGAGTTCTAATTTTCCTCTCAGCTATGCCATTTGATTGAGGTGAATAAGGTGGTGTTCTCTCATGAATAATGCCACATGATTTTCACAAAAATCATCTAACGCAATATATTCCCACCTCTATCGGTTTTTAACCTTTTAATCTTCAACCCAAGTTGATTTTCTACCTCATTTTTGTAGAGAATAAACTTGTCACGTGCTTCATTTTTATTAAGGAGATAACCTTTTGCATATCTAGAGTAATCATCAATAAATGTGATATAATATTTATTTCCACCTCTACATTCACAAGAATGCATATCTCTCTTATGTCACTATGAATCAACTCAAGTGGTTGAGTTTTTCTTCTTAATTAGTTTGGATTCTACACAAACTTCACGTGTGTTTGTGTTTTCAATCCGACATTATTAACACTACAAAAATAAGCTCAAACGGCGACTACCAATAGCGACTAACGCCGTAGTAGACGCCGATTTTACACAATAGCGACTAATGTTACTAATTAGAGACTACCAAAATGTAGTCGCTCAGTGACAGAAGCTAATGAAGCAAATGCAACGCTAAACTTTTTGCTGACTACATAGGCGTAACTCAGCGACTACGATTTGTAGTCTTATATCGACTAATTTTTTGGCGTGAATACCATTCGCTAAATTTGTTTTTGCGACTACAGTTATTGATATTACCGACTAAACATGTAGTCGCTAAAATTAACGCGTTTTACCGTCTACATTAATTTACGTGACTGCGTGTGTAGTCGGTAAATCTGAATCTGAACCCTAATTATTCGCCTAAGTTCGGATCTGGAACACAAAATATCAAAACACACGCACACCCTCGCAGCCTTCCCGCCCTCGCCGTGCCGACCCGCCCCTCGCCGTGCCGACCCGCCGCTCTCAGCCGCCCCACCCCTCGCAGCCGGCCCTCCCCTTGCACCGCAGCCCCGCCCCTCGCCATGCCGCCCCGCCCTTCGCCGTGCCGCCCACCCCTTGCAGTGCAGCCCCGCCCCTCGCCGTGCCGCCCCACCCCTCGCCGAGCCTCCTGAGCTTTCAAGGCACAATCAATGCCCGTTAAGACGGTAAATTTGTCACGTCATCGTCGGAAAAGGTATTTCATTGTTCAGTTTTTCGAAAATTTTGTTGAGTTTATCCGATGCATCTTTTTCGCTCATACATTACATATATGATTCATACAGCAGAAACGCCGTAAAACTGTTCAAGCTATCGTATCAGGCGCTGAAACAAATTAATTTTTGCCTCTCATTATGTTGTGAAGAGCATTCTACAGATTCCAATTCTAACCAGTGATTATGCTGAACTTTGAGCAGCTCGCGATGATGTTGAAGTTTGACCTTCTTCTGGTTCAGTTATGGTGCGTTTGGTCCGTGGAAATCAACGCGGAAAAGAAAAGAAAAGTGTGGTGGTACGCATCGAATCAATGTACATTACGGTTCACGTGTCGTACAATCACACTTTTTCTTTTCTTTTCCACGTCGAAATCCACGAACCAAACGGAGCCTTAATGATTTTATTTTACGATCACTGCTGCTGATGAAGCTCGAGAAATAAAAGTGAGGAAACTACGCTGTAAAACTGCTTCATCCCCAGTTTTCTGTCCTTTTTCGATGAATCTTGAAGTTTTTGAGGTACAATTTCAGGGCAGCCTATACCCTCGAACCCATCTGCAATGCTGAATTCCCTTTTAATGAAAAGGTCCAAGTTGAATGAAGAGCTGAGGAGTATTGAAAAACAGAACAATGAAAATTATCGATTCTTGTTGTGTGATAATATGGATTTGTGATGTGCTTGCCATTATCTATCAGGCATTTGTGATGTTGTTGAAACTACTATACATTTATCGGCGATAAAGCTCAGAAGAGGATGGTAAATACAATATACATATCATTTAGATTCGGTGTTCATTGGACTAGGTGATGTTTTGTATGAATGACACTGATTTCTGAATGAGACTAACTTATAATCCTTCTCTATCAGAACCCCAAGCATTTCTCGACGTGTCCGGAGGTTGGACGAGGATAACTCGACAGCGGCGATGACGGAGCTTGAAGCGCTGAGGAGACACCCACGGAAACGTTCGCCGCCGCGATGACATTCCGGACGGAGGTAGTTTTGGGCACGGGTTAGCGTAGTTGGATGTGAGTCGTCTTGAATTTTATTTTATATTAAACAATGTTGACTTTCTGTTTCATGTTGGAGGATATTGTAATTTGTAATGCATTACCACTATTTTGGATTGTTTTTTCGAATTTAGATTCTGTTTTTTCTAGATATATTTGTATTTAATTGACAAGAAAAAATCAATAAAGAGTGATCAGGTACGAGGCTAAACCGACCATCGCAATAGACATCAATAGCGACTACAAAAGTGGTGGCACGTTAGTCGCCAAATGGCGACTACAAATGTTGGTCGCTGTTTAGTCGCTATTTAGAGACTACAGCACGTAGTCGCTATGTAGTTACCAATAGCGACTAACTGCCGACCACACCAATTTAGCGACAAGGCTTATAGCGACTACGCGTAGTAGTCGCTAATGTAGTCGGTGATTCATTTTAGCGACTACTTTTCTTGTTTAGCGACTGAATCGTGTAGTCGCTAAACTCAGTTTTTTTTGTAGTGTAAGGATCCCCAAAGTTATCATCTTCTTAATGTAGCCATTATTTACATGACCCAATCTTGAATGCCGAAGATTAAAAGAGCCGAGCAAATAAACGGAAGAAGAATTCTCATTATTCAAAGCAACATTGAGTACATATAGGGTGTGTTTGGTTGGGGGTATAAGGGGGGATTAGGGGGTATGGATTAACTAAAACAGTGTTTGGTACAGAGGTTTATTTAAAGGTGGGGTTTTACCTAATACCCCCTTAAAACCCCCTCTAAGTCATTATATAAATCAGCCTCCTCGGTTCCCTTTATTTAATCCCGCATGTTTCTGACATATTTATCCCTATCTATTAATCTATTTCCTCATTTACCCTCTTCCTCTCTCGATCTACTCCGCACTAGAGTCGGCGATTAAAAGCCCTACACAGGGAGATCATCGCGCGATCGCCCTCCCCCAATTACTGATTGAATCGCCATTGCAGTTTGAAAGAGCTTTACCTCAAGCTCTGCGAAACTCCCATCTGCTCGAAGAGGGTCGACTGGTAAGTGTGTTTGTTGATCAAATCGATTTCTAAAATTAGGGTGTGTTCGTATCTCATCGTTGTTTGGGGAAGAGTCTCCTATTGATCAAACCAACCGGTAAGAAGTGCTACATGCTCTCCGCAAGCAAACTCATGATAGTGCAAGACCATGACCATCTCAATTCTTGGGTGACATCTTCACCAGAATCTAGGTAGACTATTATATACACACAACCTTTTCCAGAATTCCCCTTTTTGTGTGTTTGTGCGCTTGTTTTCGTTGCTGTGGTTGTACTGCAATGGATATCTCCATATCTTCGAGGTATAAATTGGTTGACCTTGTTGAGAGTAAGAAAAATAAGGCCTATTGAAATTGATTTGAGCGACCGCGACCAAGAATCCAATAAAAAAAGAAACAAATCAAGCGATCGTTGAGATTTGGGAATAAGGTCATATGGCTTCGGAGTCCATGATTAATAAAGTTTAATTCAAAAGAAGGATAAAATTGAAATTGCGTTTAATTAAATCTAATACCATTTAAATCCATCTACCAAACATATCATACATCATTACTTGATCCCATCAACCAAACACCCAAAATAACTCCGATCCCCCATTATATAAACCTAACTAAAACTAATACCATCTAAACCCATCCTTCCAACCAAACGGACTCATAGTCCATTGGACTTATAACCCTTTCCAACAAATACATTATTCTTAGTAAGAATAAGCTTTCCACTCCCAAAGGAGACTTTGACTCCGGCCTTATCGAGCAAGGAAATAGACACCGAATTCGCTCTAATGCTCGGCAAATGAAAAACATCTCTTAGAGAGATTGTCTTCCCTTGGAGGTCAATTTGAGTTCCCTTTGCCGCTAATTGGTGTGGTGCTAGAGTCACCCAAATAAACTTCTCCTTGAGTCTCTTTGTACTCAATGAAGGCTTCTTTGATTCCATATATGTGCTTTGTTGCACCCGAGTCCACAATCCATGCGCTTTGTGAGAGCGACGAGACCATGTTTACCTCCGAAACCATGTCAACTATCACATTATCATCTCCTTGAACAAGATTAACCTTGTTCTTGCTAGGAGAATTTTTCTCATTCTCAAGTGTTGCCCTCTTTCGGCATCGAGCGGCATAGTGCACTTTTTTCCACAAACAAAACATGCGCCCTTCTTCTTTTGGATGAGCGAACTCTCACCCTTCGAAACTTTTGAGAAGTTTTTCTTAGGAAATTTGGATCTCTTATCCTTCTCCTCCACAAGATTTGCTACTGTTGGAAGTCTTTGGAAACCCCACGGACCTGAATCCTGTATTTGTTCTCAATGATGACATGTTTCATCATCTCATTCAAATCCATCTTCTTGCTTTTGTGCTTCAATTGTTGCTTATAGTCATTCCACGAAGGAGGTATTCTCAAGCAACAACGCAGCCACAAACGTCTAAATAGCTTTTTAGATTGTTGTAGTATGCTCAAAGAACGACATATTATAAACACAAAGGTTGAGGCGTGAAGATTCTTCACTGCCCTAAAAAGCTATTTCAAGAAATCTCTTGTAGCTTCCAAGGGTTCAACAACCTCTTCCAAGAATCACATATATGTGTTGTAGTTGTGTTCTTGGGATATATATAGAGGTGATTAAACAACTCAAGGGTCTCTCATTCAATAGCCACTTATGGTCATTTAAGCCTCTAAACCATGGTCATTCAAGCATCATATTAATGTCATTTTATGACAAATAATAATGGTCATATTGATGCTCTTTTAAGACTCATTTTTATCCTCATTAAGAGGCATAAAGCTCAAGAGTCATGCAATAATTTTTGAAAAGAATTCAATGACCAATCAAATAATAATCAAATAACATTCTAACAATGATTTAGTATGTTTTAGATACTAATGCACGAAAATTTACATCCGTTCATGTTTTACACAAGTTTTGAATTTGAAGGTTTGAAGGTGTGTTAAAGCTTCATTGAAGATCTTAATGTTCTTGAAAAAGTAGTATTTTGATCGAATGATTTGAGATTTTTGAATAAAATTATGTTTTTCACAAGATAAATTTTCAAACATATGTTCGAAAGAAGTTTCGAAGTAAAATTCTAAAGAAATTTGAAACAAATTTCGAACTCTTGTTCGAAAAATAATGTGTTTGTTTGTGAAAATAATCATTGATAATACGAATAAGTATGCTTAGATTGTGCAGTGAAAGCGTGGTGGGAATAGGAAGTATGCCTAGAGGACGTAGAAAATATATGGGCGAGTCTGGATGGAGAGAAATTGTTCATCCAAGAAAACTGAGCACGCATTTAAATGTGTCGCCTAAGTTGCATGGTGAAAGTGGGAATGAATCCCACCTTAATAGGGTACAGGCAGATAAGGGAATAGGAGATATCGTTACCCCGAGTTACACCAGTCGGTCAATTTTGGGGACGAAATTCTTTTAAGGGGGATAATGCAATACCCGTAAAATTTAATACGAGGTTTATAATATATTTAGTAGTGTAAGTATGTAAAGCAAATATTTTGCTATAACGATTGACCATTCACTGTTCCATTGATTTCCCGACTACTCCATCTCTCGGCGGGGACGCCGTGCTATGGCGAAGAGGAAGCAGGCGGGAGCGAAGGTCGTTTCTACACCTAGGGAGGTGGTGGAAGCATCAACAGGAGTCGCGAACATCTCGGCTATGAAGTCACCTGCACCGACTTTGACTGATATTACAAAATTGATGGAATCATACATGAGCTCGCACAAATCGACCGAATCGAAGGCTGTGGAAACTATTTTTAATGCGGTGAAGGAGTTGGAACGTAAACCTACTTCGATAAACACCAATCCTGATGTGAGCAATGAGCGAACTAAATCGGTCTGGGAAAAATTTGATATATCAAAATTGAGGAACGCGGGATCTAAACTGGATTTCATTGCGCCTCTCAAGGATGGGGGAAATGATATCGGGCGGATTGAGATGGATGACATAACTGATGAGGTGAAGTATTGGAGCTCGGCTCTGCTATGCTATGTATTAGGATCAAATCCGCCTTATGCTGTGATGAATGGGTTTTTAAACCGAGTGTGGAAGAAATATGGCATACAGAAAGTCATGCAAGTGCGTGCGGGACTGTTCTTGGCCAAGTTTGATTCGGAGGAAACTCGGGATATGGTGTTGCAGACTGAGCTATTGCACTTTGATAAAAAAACCGCTAATCCTGGCCCCCTGGACTCCCCTAACTCAGTTTAAGAAGGGTGATGTCGACAAAGTACCTATATGGGTGCATTTCCCTCACTTGGACTTGAAATATTGGGGCACGCGGGGACTTAGCAAAATTGGGAGTTTGGTAGGAAATCCCATAATGGCTGACGAGGTCACTGTGAAGAGGGATCGCATACAATATGCTAGAGTCCTTATTGAGATTGACTTGAAGAAGGAATTGAAAGACTCTATCTCTTTCATGAATGAGTTTGGGCAATTGGTTGAACAAGAGGTGCACTATGAGTGGAAGCCAATTAAGTGCACTTGATGTGGGAAATATGGGCATGGTGCTGAGGTTTGTAGGATGCACAAAAAGAGGGAGGAGATTACTGAACAACAAGAGGCTGACACCATAGGGGGTGTGAATAAAGAAGGAGATCCTCAGGTGAAGACTGGTCCTGAGGGAGGGGAGATAACTGAGCAGATCATGGAGGAAAACCCTGAGCAGAAACCTGGGGAAGAAGGCTGGTCAAAAGCTGTATATGAAGGGGAATACAATAACGGGTATGGTGAAGGGAGGGAGGTATCAAATGCAGGGAGGGAAGAAAGGGCCTAATGAAGAATTAGAATATACCAGTAAAGAGGATCAGGTGCAGGCTGAGAACCCTGAGAACAGTCCATCAAGAGGGAGCTTGCTCCATCCCTATGGATAATATACTCATGTGGAATGTGAGGGGTTTGAACACCCCTAATAAACAGGCCGAGGTTACGATGAGGTGTGGGAGACTAAATGCTAATCTCGTGTGCCTTGTGGAAACAAAAATAAAAAAGAACAATATGAGTAAGGTGATGAACCGCTGTTTTAAGGGATGGAACTATGTGCATAATTTGGATAACCATATGAATGGGAGGATCTTATTGCTATGGAACAAGGATTGGAGTATTAGGGTCATACACCAAACTGACCAGCTGCTCCATGTCCAAGTTATATGGCAGGGTGTCTCTTTTTACATGACCTGTGTGTATGGCCATAATAGCTTGGTGCTTAGGGAAAGGCTATGGGTGGAATTGAGGTCTCTATCTATGGGACCTGAGCCGTGGCTGGTATGGGGGGACTTTAACAACCTCCTTTCCCCTCGGGATAAATTGGGAGGATCCCCTGTTTATGCTAGTGAGTATGAGGCATTTCAGTTATGCCTTGGTGATTGTGGTCTTGAGGAATTGAGGAGGAAAGGGAATCACTTCACTTGGTCAAATAAGCAAGGTAGCAGTTCAAGAATTTATTGTAAACTCGATTGGGCTTTTGGAAACTTCGTGGCTGCAGCGATTTGTGGATAGTGAGGTTACTTTCTTGAGTGAGGGGATATCAGACCACTCCCCTCTACTGCTACAGTGGCAAAAGGTGAGGCAAGGGAAGAAGGAGTTTAAATTCTTCAATATGTGGGTGGACTCTCCATTGTTTGTGCCTACAGTTGAGAATAGCTGGAGGAAGGGTAGCAACTGTGGCAATAGGGGAAGGCATCTGCTAAAACAACTATCTAACCTCAGGATACCATTGAAGAAATTAAATAAGCTGTGTTTTGCTGACATAGTGGTGAAAACAGAGGAGGTTCGACAGGAGGCTGAAGCAGCTCAAGCAGCTCTCAGCAAAGATCCTCTCAATGCTGGCCTGATGGAACATGAAAGAGCGATAGAGGAGAAGTTCTGCTACCTTAGCAAAGCTTGTGAGAAATTCCTGGCACAGAAAGCTAAGGCTGAATGGGTCAAAGGGGGTGATAGAAACACTAAGTATTTCCATGCTCTCATCAGCCAAAGGGTATATGGCAACAGGATATCTTCCATTGAGAATGACAATGGGGAGAGATTGGAGGACCCTGATACTATTGCAGCCTACTTTGTCGAGTACTTCACAGCTATTTTGGGGACTTCTCAGACCGGTAGGGCTGCGGTGGATGGTGGGGTTATTGGGCAAGGAAGGACTTTATCTGTGAGGGAGCAGTTTGGCCTCATTGCCCCTTTTACCAAGGATGAAATTAAAAAGGCTATGTTTGCTATTCATAGTGGCAAGAGCCCCGGTCCTGATGGGTATAACAACGATTTTTTTAAGGCTTCCTGGCACATAGTGGGGGAGGATGTCATTGGAACTGTGCTAGAATTTTTTCAGACTGGGAGATTGATCAATGCACTGAATAATACTACCATCACTTTGATCCCAAAGAGCGGGCTGTGCAAGTCTGGAAGGGATTATAGGCCAATAGCCTGCTGTAATACCATATATAAATGCATATCAAAGGTGATCTGCAATAGACTGAAACAGGTGCTACCGAGTTTGGTCCAAGAGAATCAGGGTGCGTTTGTACCAGGTAGAATAATTGGGCACAACATCATGATTTGCCAGGAACTGCTTAGACAGTATAAGAGGAAGAATATCTCACCGAGATGTTTAATGAAGATTGATCTACGGAAGGCCTATGACATGGTGGAGTGGGATTTTTTACTGGATTTGCTGCAGCAACTAAGGTTCCCTGTGAAGTTTGTTGAATGGATCAAAGCATGTGTTACAACTGTGACTTTTAAGCTGGCTCTGAATGGAAGGTTGGTGGGAAATATACAGGGTGCTCGGGGGCTGAGGCAAGGGGATCCATTATCACCCCTGTTATTTGTCCTGTGTATGGAATACCTAACTAGAAGCTTGCTCTTAGCAGCGGGGCAGTCTGGTTTTAGGTATCATCCTATGTGCAAACAGTTAAAACTAGTTAGCCTATGTTTCGCGGATGATCTGTTGATTGTCTGCAAGGCACAGACACAAACAGTGGAGATGATCCATCAGGTGCTGGAGACATTCCAACAGACCTCAGGACTTGGAGCCAATGCTCAGAAATCTAATGTATATATAGCAGGATTATCTGATGATGCCAAGGCGGATCTCCTTTCCAGAATTGGGTTTGCTGAGGGAACTTATCCCATGAAATACCTTGGGGTGCCTATATCCCCTACCAAATGGAGTAGGGTGGACTGCGAGTCTTTGGTGGAGAGGATTGTCAAACGGATTAACTGTTGGACCTCAAGAAATCTATCCTATGCAGGCCGATGCTGTCTCATCAATTCTGTACTTCTTGGGCTGCACAGCTACTGGGCACTATATTTCTATTACCTCGGAGTATAGTGAAGAGCGTGGATCAAGTTTGTAGGGAGTTTCTATGGGGAAAAGGAGTGGGGGGCAAAGTCCGGGCATTGGTGGCTTGGGATGTAGTATGTTGTGAGAAGAAATGGGGTGGACTTAACATCAAGGATTGCGGGGCATGGAACTATGCTTGCATTGGGAAAATGATTTGGGACATTGCTCAGAAAAAAGACAATCTTTGGATTATGTTGACCTTTTTGGTCTATGTATGTTAGAGAGTTTTGATGGACAATGTAATTGTAATGACATTAGGTCTATAAAATAAGCAATTCGATTTGGGACAAACAAAATGTCTAAGTTCATGATAATATTCAACCATGCATTGTTTATGAGCTATAAAATCGATTAAGTGTTGAATATTTTAATTGCGTGTGATTCTGTGGAACTAAGTGATCGCATGTTATAGACAGTCCATGGGATAGGATATATCGTACTGTGCTATATATGGAAATAATGCATGAGATATCCTACTGAGCTATATATGGAAAATATGCTGTTTATATATGGAAAGTGATATATCCGTTGATACTAGTTTATTCCTGGACGAAAATCACTTATGCGATTCTTTGCATGCCTTCCACTGAATTTAATGTGCAATATTAAATTAATATCTTTCCTTATGTTGATTGAAATATTATATTTAGGAAAGATTTGATTTGATTGATTTTCTGGATAAGATGTTATATGCTATATACGGATGTGATCTCTGAAATAAGGAAAGGTTGACTATGATTGATAAATCGTATTAAGTATTCTCTTATATGATTTGTGTGCTAAACATGGTACTTATACTATGAATTATACATGGAAAACGTGCTGATGTGATGCTATCGTATGTGCTATACTTGGAAATAAAATCTGGACTGACTCGTTCTAGAAACAGATAGCAGGGAATCTCTTATGGAAAGTTCTGATATGGTAGTTATATGCGAAATGCTTGAATTTGCTTGAGAACGAAATTGACCTTTCTATATGAAATATAATCATGCGTAAATATGCTATATGACCGTTGTGATGATTTATTAAGAGCATGATTTATATGGTATGATTGCATGGAAACTATGCTTGATTAGGTAATTATTGTTTGATATGATTTTCCATGTGAAGTGCTATTTGAAAAGGATTATATATGACATGGAAACTATGCTTGATTAGGTAATTATTGTTTGATATGATTTTTCATGTGAAGTGCTATTTGAAAAGGATTATATATGAGGTGCACTTCATACTTTCGGAGTACTTAGAATTTGCGAATATAAGCCTACGAAAGATTCTTGAGCAGAAACATACTGAAAGATTCCTGAGTTCCCACTTGAGATAGCTTTCTGCCCACCTGAGCGTTAACCGGCATATCCATCACTGAGCGAGTGATTTATCCTGTTATTCCATAATCCCTGCCATACATTCTGTCTTCGGACGTGAGCGATACCAAGGAGGCAAGGTCGACGCTTACGCACACGTGAAGGGAAGGACAAGTCCGGGGGCCCTTCGGTAGCGAGCTGTGTCTGTCGGGATCAAGGAGATTCCGAGGAACGAAACTCGGCGTGTGGTAACCTAGTAGTAACTAGTGTGCGACTTGTTTCGGTTGTGTATTGGGCTAACCAATCAATTTTGTATCCAGCTACGGTGCATTATAGTGATTGGTTAAATTCTTGGGAAGCAAATCCCAAGGAGAGGAGTAAACCCCAGTTGGGGATATAACCTCTATAAAAATCCTGTCTCGCATTTACTTTTCAGTTATTTCTTTATCGCTGTGAGACAGACCCGACGCACATCCGACGTTACTAGGATATACCAGGCACACTCGTCACAAACATTAGTAGGCATATCTAAGTCACCACACTTGGTATTTATGAAAAGAAGCAAAAATTTCTATAGGCCTAATTCACCCCCCCTCTTAGGCACATTTATATCTTCATTTGGTATCAGAGAGGGTTACTCAAACGACGGGCCTAACAAGCCTGAGTTAAAGATCTAATGGCTTCTTCGAGTTTTGATGTTTTTGCAGAGGGACAATCCCATTCCAGGCCACCACTCTTCGACGGGACAAACTACGCCATATGGAAAAATCGCATGAAGGAATTCCTGATCGCCACAGACTACGACCTGTGGGATATCATCGCAACAGGACCTTACATTCCCAGAAACGAAGATGGAACTCCAAAGAAAGGCCCTGATTACAATGTAACAGACAAGCGAGGAATCTCTCTAAATGCCAAAGCTAAGAACATGATAGCTTGCGCACTCACAAGAGAAGAGTACAATCGGGTGAGCTCATGCGAATCTGCCAAAAATATGTGGGACATGCTTCAAGTTACACATGAAGGAACCACTCGAGTTGTACAAGAAAGGATAGCCCTCTTGACTCACCAATACGATCTGTTCAAGATGGAGGACAACGAGACCATAAGCCACATGTATGCCAGATTCATGAACATCATTAATCAAATGTTCTCGTTGGGAAAGAAAATAGAAGATGGTGAGAAGGTGCGAAAAATCCTGAGATCTCTTCCTAGAGAATGGAATCCCAAAGTGATCGCCATCTACGAAGCTAAGGACTTGGACGAACTTTCAGTGTCAGAACTGATCGGATCTCTGACCACCTACGAGATGACTCGGATCTCTATCAAAGAAAAACCACCAGTCCAAAATCAACCAAATATTGCCTTTAATACCGAACAAGAACACGACTCTGAAGGCGAAGAAGAATCTGAGGAGGACCTAATGGAGCAGATTGCCATGCTGACCAGAAAGTTTGATAAATTTCGGATGAGAAGAAAATTCAAGGGAAATTCCAAATTCCAATCTAGGAACAAGGGAATATCTTCATCCGAAAACAATGTACAGAAATGCTTCAGGTGCAACAAGCCAGGCCACTTTGCCTCAAACTGCCCGATGGAAAATGGTGACAAAAAGATAAAGAAGCAGAAGGCCATGGTCACAAACTGGGAAGAGGCCGGGAGCGAAGAAGAGGAAGATCTCGCCTACATGGCCGCGGATGATGATCAGGTATCGGATTCATCCACTATTAAGAAAATATTATTTCTGAATGAATTATATGCTAGGCAAGATGAATCTCATGATAACGCTTCCTCAGCCTTTGAAGTAGATGAAAAAGAAGAGATGTTTGAAATAATTCAAAATGCAGAAAGAAGGATTAAGTCACTCAACTCACAAGTGAAGGGTCTAATTAGGCAACGGGATGAAGTAGCTAGAGAGAAGCATCAAACGGATCTAGAAAATGAGCGCCTGAGAACCGAGCTAGAGACTCTTAAGAAAGAAAAAGTCTTGTGTGATTGCGAGAAACTTAGGAAGCAAAAGAATATATCTAGAGACATGTCCGCCCTTAAGGATTTCTTAGAAGAAAATTCTCGTACTAATGTTAGATTTATTGAAGGACAACAAAATCTTGATATGTTACTTAGTATTCCTGCACAAATCGGGAAAACAGGATTAGGATATTCCACAACACATGAACAGACTGCACCTCCACAAAACGTTAGGAAACCTAAATGTTTTTCATGTGGTCGTCTTGGTCATTATGCTAACCACTGTTTCTTGAAGAAAGCCAATAAATCTAGATATGTCTGGAGACCTAAGAAAGTTCCAGAAGTTTCTAACTCTGGCCAGCCTGCGACTGAGAGATCACAGCCTGTGATACATGATATACCACATGTTAACAGGAATTACTTTGCTGCTAACCATTTAGGACCCAATCAAAATTGGGCACCTCAGAAAAGAACTGATTCATGCAGGCACAAAGAAGAAAATCCAGTAGGAAGAACAAGTGGTACCTCGACAGTGGGTGTTCCCACCATATGACAGGTGATATCAGTAAGTTTGTGTCGGTGAAAGCATATGATGGAAGATATGTCTCCTACGCCGACAACACAAAAGCTAAGGTTATAGGAGTTGGAACTGTCGGTAACACGTTACATACTACTATAGATGACGTATGGTTGGTTAAGAATCTAGAACATAACCTCATTAGCATCAGTCAATTATGCGATAAAAGTCATACGGTTACGTTTGAAAATGACAAATGTATAGTTAGAAATAATGATAAGGTACTATTCAGTGCATCTAGGGATAGAAATATATATTGTATAACTCTTGATGATATCACTGACCAGAATGTCAAGTGTTTAGCAGTTACACAGGATGACACCTGGTTATGGCACAGACGCTTAGGACATGCCAACATGGAATTACTATCCCATATTACAAGTAATGCACTGATACGGGGTGTTCCAGACATAAAGTTTGTCAAGGACAAAACATGCAAGGCATGCCAGATGGGCAAGCAGACTAAGACATCTTTCAAAGCAAAGAATGTGATATCTACATCCAGACCTCTGGAACTGCTGCATCTCGACCTTTTTGGTCCGGTTCAGACGATGTCTCTGCGAGGTAAAAGATATGCCTTTGTCATCGTTGATGACTACTCCAGGTATACTTGGGTGATATTCCTTGCACATAAGAGTGAGGCATTAGATAACTTTGCATCGCTAGTAAAGAGACTTGAAAATGAAAAAGAAACGAACTTATGTAGGATACGAAGTGATAACGGTCTGGAATTTGATAGTAAGTCGTTTGCATCATTCTGTGATCAGTATGGATATAGTCATAATTTCTCTGCTCCTATAACCCCCCAACAGAACGGTGTTGTTGAACGTAAAAACAGGGTATTACAGGAAATGGCTAGATCTATGTTACATGAGTATGATATTCCTAAACAGTTCTGGGCGGAAGCCGTTAGTACAGCTTGTTACGTGTCTAACCGTATCTTCCTTAGGCCGATATTAAAGAAGACCTCTTATGAAATCTGGCATGGTAGAACTCCAAATATAGGTTACTTTCATGTGTTCGGATGTAAATGTTTTATCTTGAACGATAGAGATAAGAGATTGACTCTAAGGTTGATGAAGGGATATTCCTTGGTTACAGTCTTACGTCTAAGGCATATCGTGTTTACAATAAAAGAAAGCTGACTGTTCAGGAATCCATACATGTTACTTTTGATGAAATGCCTAACACAGATGCTACTGATGAGGAAGGTATAGATTTGCCTTGTGCAGAATTGCAGGATATTAAGACAGTGAGGAAGATATTCCTAAAGATGAAAATGCTGAAACAGTGGAACCAGAAGCTGGAGAGCTGCAACCTAGAAAATGGAAACATGCTTCCAGTCACCCAACAGATCAAGTAATAGGAAATATCAGATCTGGAATCAAAACTCGAGCAACTGTACGAAATCAAGATACGGAGGAATCTCATGATGTACTGCTCTCAATGATGGAACCAAAGACAGTCCATGAAGCTCTAGATGATATATCATGGGTCTCAGCCATGGAAGATGAGTTATCTCAGTTCGAAAAGAGCGAAGTGTGGACACTCGTTAAAAGACCAGACGATAAATCCATCATAGGAACCAAATGGGTCTTCCGCAACAAACTCGACGAACACGGTAATGTCACAAGAAACAAAGCGAGGTTAGTTGCAAAAGGATATTCCCAGGAGGAAGGTATTGATTTCGATGAAACTTTTGCACCGATAGCTAGATTAGAATCTATACGTGTCTTACTTGCATATGCATGCTTTAAACGTTTTAAACTTTTTCAAATGGACGTAAAAAGTGCATTTTTAAATGGTTTTATAAATGAGGAGGTTTATGTAGAACAACCACCGGGCTTTGCTAGGGAAGATTTTCCAAATCATGTTTTTAAATTAAATAAAGCATTATATGGTTTAAAGCAGGCTCCTAGGGCATGGTATGAAAGGCTAAGTAAGTTTCTAATTGACATAGGATTCTCGACTGGAACTATTGATAACACGCTGTTTATTAAGTATGAAGGTGATCACATGATACTAGTCCAAATTTACGTTGATGATATCATATTTGGAAGTACTAATATCCTTCTCTGCGAGGAATTTTCTAAGTCTATGCAGAAGGAATTTGAGATGAGCTTAATGGGTGAGCTGAACTACTTCCTCGGGTTGCAAATAAAGCAGCTTGACAATGGAACCTTCGTATCCCAGACGAAATACAGCAGGGAATTACTGACTAAATTCGGGATGAGTGATTCCAAAGCGATTTCCACCCCTATGCATCAGACCACCAAAATAGACATTGATGAATCAGGTACACCGGTTGATCAAACACAATATCGAGGTATGATCGGAAGCCTTCTTTACTTAACTGCTAGTCGCCCTGATATCATGTTTGCTGTTGGTATATGTTCGAGATATCAGTCTGACCCTAGGGAATCTCACTTGACTGCAGTCAAGCGGATACTTAGATATATCAAGGGTACTGTCAATTTTGGTCTATGGTACTCCTATACGGATGACTTCCCATTAATGGGATACTCCGACGCCGACTATGCCGGCTGTAGGGAAGATAGGAAAAGTACCAGTGGAACTTGCCAATTACTTGGGAATTCCCTGGTAACTTGGTCCAGTAGAAAGCAGAATGCTGTCGCCCTCTCCACAACCGAAGCTGAATATATGGCCTTAGGAAATTGTTGTCAACAAGTTCTTTGGATGAAACAAACCCTTAGTGATTTCGGGTTAAGCTATGACAAAATTCCTATTCTGTGTGATAGCACTAGTGCCATTAGTATAACTAAGAATCCCGTGCATCATTCTCGTACTAAGCATATTGAGGTTAAACATCATTTTATACGAGACCATGTTCAGAAGGGGAATATCAGTGTGGAATTCGTAGGAACAAATGATCAGCTCGCTGATATCTTCACTAAACCCCTAATAGAGGCAAGATTCTGCGACATCCGTGATCGATTGGGAATCCTCGAGCTTAATAAGGTTAGTAAATCTGCCTAAATTTATCATTTATTCTAGGTTATTCTATTTTAGATAGAAACTCATAGTTATCCCATCTTAGGGTATTCAGCTCTTAGAATATTTCCGTGGACCCTATAGATCTTTTCCTTAAGTGAAATTCTCATATTTTAGGAAGAAATTCGTAGTTATCCTTTCCAAGACATTCCTTCAGCTATCTAATTTATTTTAGGAATATCCGATCTTCTAGATCTGTCCTTAAATGTGATTAGGTTATTTAAGGAAGGAACGCGTGGATATTGTTTCAGCCGTTCAGTTATTTTAGGGAACTCATTTTCTTTTATAATATATTCCTATCCAGTCCTGTCACATCCCTTCCTTAATTATGAAATCCCGTCAAATCAGCCCGATATCTCTGACAGTTTTTCCACTTTCCAACTTCGAAATTTCAAATTTCAAATTTCAAATCTCATCCTTATCTCTTCCTAAAATAAACCGACCCTATTCTTTAAATTCAAAACCGTTCCTTATCATCACAATCTCATTCATCTTCTCCAAACTTACTTTCAAACCCTAACTTCTGAAAAATGGCTAAAACTTCCACAACCAAGGCAGCCACCAAAGAGCCTTCAAGCCGAAAACGCAAGGAGCCCACTTCTGATGAATCCCCACTTGAATCTCCTTCTAAATCACCAGAACAAGCCTTAGCCTCATCGCATTCTGCTCGCAAAACCCGATCCAAAGCCAAATCCTCTGAAAAGATCTCAACCCTTCCAAAACTGCAAAGAAGAAGAAGAAAACCAAAAAATCCAAGACGCCCGAACCAGAAAAGTCTGCCTCAAGCTCCGAATTTCCTGAAGAAGTTCCCAAGGTTACCCAGGAATCGCCGCCGCGATCCCCAACTCCAGTCGAAACCCAGAAATCACCTCCGCCAAAGTCTCCTGAAAAACAGCCCTCACCACTTGAAAAAACCTCGCCACTTCCGCCATCAAGTTCAAAGTCCTTTGCCATTCCGCCTATCGATCTGTCCAAAACCAGTGAGATTCCAGCTGAACACCTTTTTCTGGAAGAAAGTAACCGCACCACCTACAAAAGCTTCCTCAAAAGAGATATCGCTCGTGGTCGCGGTGTTGCCTTCGACAAGCTGCCTGCTGGAACTGTTATAACCTGGCTGAAAGACTACGGATGGGAGCAATTCCTTAGTCTCAACACCCCCTTTTACCCTGAGGCCGTCAAGTTGTTCTATGCCAACTTCGACTACGACGAGTTTGAAGAACATATCACCATCCGTTCCTATGTTCTCGGACACAAGATCGAGTGGACCACTAAGCAGATGAATGCTATGCTTGCAGTTCCTGAAGAACCCTTCTGCCACTACGACATGAACGACTGGTGCCATGCTGATGGTTTTGACCCCAGTGATGTCCTTCAGAAACTCTGGAATACCCGCATCAAGCCCCGCTTTTCAGATGGAGAAGCTCTCAATCAACTTCCCATAGATTTTTTCTTCCTTCATAAGCTACTGAACATGACCTTGTGGAGTGCCAAAATCGGAAGTGGCGGCCACTCTACCACTATGAATTTCATGAGCACTTTTGCCGTGTACATGATATCTCAGAACCGCAAGTTCAACCTCGGATATACCGTCATGAAGCACATGATTCAGGCCGTTGAGAGCAAAGACAAGGCGCTGCCCTATGGAATGCTGCTCACTCATATGTTCGAGTGTGAAGGTATTATACTGCCGCCAGCGTGGGAAGATAAGGCCGTCCACATTGTGGACCTTGTGACCTTGAAGCGGATGGGTATTCACTACACAAAGGGCCAAGGTTGGTTCAAGGCTAAGGAGAGTAGGTCAGTGGATAGCGCCCAGAAACGGTCGGCTGCGAAAGGAAAAGCGAAGGTCAAAAGCGACGAGGACGATGACTACGAGGATGAGCTGAGCATAGGGAAGGAAGGAATCTCGGTGTTGCGCCGCGATATCTCCGATATCAAGGCTGATAATCAGAAGCGTTTCCGCAAGCTCAAAGAGCAGTATACCGAGCTGACCCTGAAACTATCCAAGCTCTCAAAGCTCGTCAAAAAGTCCCTTTCTAAACCCGCAGATTCCGAAACCTCTTCAAGCCAGTAGGCTGCCCCCTAGTTCAATTCTGCTCCTAGTTGCCCCTAGGATATTCCAGTATCGTTCAGTTTTCCTCCCGCCTTTTTTGATGATGAAGGGGGAGTAGTAGTAAGGTAAGTTTAGACGTTTAGCGTCTAAGTGTTTTAGTGGTAAGTGATGTATAGGGAGGCTCGTTGAACCCTAATATAATATTTTGCTGCTATTATGATATATCTCCTGTGCTTAACATCTTTTGCTCTGATCTTCGGATATATCATATGTTGATCTCATACTCTGATACTTAACTGTGCTATTTGACTTGCATAAAATTCTTGATAAGTGCTAAGTGCCTGCTGAGATGATTACATGATTGCTTGAACCATGCTTGGAAAATGCGCACTTAGGCAGGGGGAGCACACTCACGGGTAATTTCAAAATTTTTAATGCTCAGGATATAACATAGAAAAGATAGGATATATCCGCACTTAGACAGGGGGATCAAGATTAATTAAAGATATATCTTAGCATGTCATAGAGATAACTGCACGTAGGCAGGGGGAGCAAATATGTATCACATGTGATTAGGAAATATTGTATGCTCTGCTTTGTGATTATGGAACACTTAGACATATGCGCTAGGACTTGCATGATCGAATATGCTTATATGCTTCCGTGCTGTGTCAATTACATGTCATCATCAAAAAGGGGGAGAATGTTGACCTTTTTGGTCTATGTATGTTAGAGAGTTTTGATGGACAATGTAATTGTAATGACATTAGGTCTATAAAATAAGCAATTCGATTTGGGACAAATAAAATGTCTAAGTTCATGATAATATTCAACCATGTATTGTTTATGAGCTATAAAATCGATTAAGTGTTGAATATTTTAATTGCGTGTGATTCTGTGGAACTAAGTGATCGCATGTTATAGACAGTCCATGAGATAGGATATATCGTACTGTGCTATATATGGAAATAATGCATGAGATATCCTACTGAGCTATATATGGAAAATATGCTGTTTATATATGGAAAGTGATATATCCGTTGATACTAGTTTATTCCTGGACGAAAATCACTTATGCGATTCTTTGCATGCCTTCCACTGAATTTAATGTGCAATATTAAATTAATATCTTTCCTTATGTTGATTGAAATATTATATTTAGGAAAGATTTGATTTGATTGATTTTCTGGATAAGATGTTATATGCTATATACGGATGTGATCTCTGAAATAAGGAAAGGTTGACTATGATTGATAAATCGTATTAAGTATTCTCTTATATGATTTGTGTGCTAAACATGGTAATTATACTATGAACTATACATGGAAAACGTGCTGATGTGATGCTATCGTATGTGCTATACTTGGAAAGAAAATCTGGACTGACTCGTTCTAGAAACAGATAGCAGGGAATCTCTTATGGAAAGTTCTGATATGGTAGTTATATGCGAAATGCTTGAATTTGCTTGAGAACGAAATTGACCTTTCTATATGAAATATAATCATGCGTAAATATGCTATATGACCGTTGTGATGATTTATTAAGAGCATGATTTATATGGTATGATTGCATGGAAACTATGCTTGATTAGGTAATTATTGTTTGATATGATTTTCCATGTGAAGTGCTATTTGAAAAGGATTATATATGAGGTGCACTTCATACTTTCGGAGTACTTAGAATTTGCGAATATAAGCCTACGAAAGATTCTTGAGCAAAAACATACTGAAAGATTCCTGAGTTCCCACTTGAGATAGCTTTCTGCCCACCTGAGCGTTAACCGGCATATCCATCACTGAGCGAGTGATTTATCCTGTTATTCCATAATCCCTGCCATACATTCTGTCTTCGGACGTGAGCGATACCAAGGAGGCAAGGTCGACGCTTACGCACACGTGAAGGGAAGGACAAGTCCGGGGGCCCTTCGGTAGCGAGCTGTGTCTGTCGGGATCAAGGAGATTCCGAGGAACGAAACTCGGCGTGTGGTAACCTAGTAGTAACTAGTGTGCGACTAGTTTCGGTTGTGTATTGGGCTAACCAATCAATTTTGTATCCAGCTACGGTGCATTATAGTGATTGGTTAAACTCTTGGGAAGCAAATCCCAAGGAGAGGAGTAAACCCCAGTTGGGGATATAACCTCTATAAAAATCCTGTCTCGCATTTACTTTTCAGTTATTTCTTTATCGCTGTGAGACAGACCCGACGCACATCCGACGTTACTAGGATATACCAGGCACACTCGTCACAAACATTAGTAGGCATATCTAAGTCACCACACTTGGTATTTGTGAAAAGAAGCAAAAATTTCTATAGGCCTAATTCACCCCCCCCTCTTAGGCACATTTATATCTTCAGATTAGATGGATGCATTGTGTATATCTAAAGGAGAAGGTTTTTTGGGATTATGTCTGTACAGGTGAATGCAGCTGGCAGTGGAGACATTTGCTCAAAGTGAGGGACCGATTTTTAGAAGGGTACACTGCTGGGAAATGGAAGAACACTAGTGATGGTGTCTACACCATTCCTTCGGGATATAATTGGATTAAAGGGGAGAGAGAGCGGTTTATGTATGCTCCTGCTGTGTGGAATAGATGGACATTGCCCAAGCATGAATTCATTATGTGGCTTGTTATGCATGGAAGGCTCTTGACACGGGATAGATTGGCAAGTTGGGGTATGCAACTGGCGGATGGAAGCTGTGTACTCTGCTCAGCAATGGATGAATCTCAGGGGCACCTATTTTTTGCGTGTGACTATGTCAAGGAAAGCCTTGTGGAATTATGTCGCTGGATTGGGCTGCAAATCCCTACAGAATCTGAGAGGTGGAAGAAGTTGCTCATACGACAGGGCAAAAGGAGATGTCGATTTGCAAAGTTTCAACTCGCGGCTGTTGCTACATTGATATACATGGTTTGGAAGGAGCGCAATGACCGTATTAATGGGAAGGAGAGTGGCACGGCTAAGGAGCTGATTTCTGCGGTGAAGTGCAGTATCAGGCTGCAGCTTCGTAGCGTGGGGCCTGCTCTCTTATTGCCTATGGAACGAGTGCTGTTAGGTGTGATGTGTGTTTGATTTGTTTTTCTTCTAGCCAAGTTCGGCTTGTAATTGTGGACCATGTTGGTAATGAAATTCTATTCATACCAAAAAAAATATTTTGCTATATTATTTAGATGAAGAATTCGAAACTTTGGGGTGAAAGATATAAATTATAGAAGTATCGAAAAATGATAGAAATAAATTTTAAGGCTTGAATGCTTAATAGGAAAAATACCCGAAAGTATGAGATTAAAAGTATAAAAGTCGTAATAAATTAAGATTCGAAATTTTAATAAGAGATGTACCCGAGAATATTAAATAATTATGTTGAATATTTTGGGCTTCAAAGTAAAATTTTGTTGGTAGTTTTTGGTATGAAAAGTAAATTCTAAGGAAAATGTTGTTGGCATACCTAGAAGTTTTCGGTCTCAATTATAACTTCTTGACACATCAAGTTTTCGGTACAACCCTAGCAAAGTTTTCGTCACCCCCCCATTTGAAGTTTTCGAATACACTATATCTTAGTATATTTTATTACTAATCATATAGCTAAAGATAAGGATGACATAGGAAATTAATAAAAAGTGATACATAAGGGACAAACTTTTCTTAATTAATGTGGAAAAGTCTAGTCACCTATTTGTCACTATATACCAAGCCTCTCAATAAATATGATAAGGACGCAGACGAATTAAAATAATAAGAGGAAAGTTACATATGATATTTCTTATATCATAAAGGATAAACCCTTTTGCTTAACAAAATAGGAAAATGACATATGGCCTACATGTCCTTTCCATTACAATTTTCAAAGCCTTAATACATACCCACACCACGTCAATAATTCATACAAAGAGAGAAGAACTTCGGGAACGAAAGCAAGAAGAACTTCGGGAACGAAAGCAAAAATAAGGAGAAGAGGAAGAACTTGTGAAAAACAAGCTAAGCTTAGGAGTTTAATTTTAACAAGCTCAAATTTGGACGTGAGGTAGGTGAATTTATCATCTACAACACGTAAACATGTTTCGTTTATTTGAGTAAATTGTTTTCGGCGTTTTGCGGTTAACGTGATATTAATATGTGTTCAATGTTTCGTGACTTACATGACTTATGTGATAATGGTTATTATGAATTTCGAAGTGTTATATGTGTTGGAAACACATATGTTTGGGTTTGAACATGTATGTATGCTCATGGATTGCTAAGTGCTGTGAGTGTTAAGAAGTTTTTATTAATAGAACATGTCAGTACTGGAGAGTTTTCGAACCTTTGATAATAAGAATACCTCTAGTAGCTTATGAAGCATATGATTATTATGTGATATAGGATTGAATTCCAGCATTAGGATTTAGCCAAGTTAAGTATACGGTGTTGTAAAGGTATATAAAAGTAGTTTACGATGACTTGGATTTTTGGAAACCCTAGGATGTGAAAAGTTTCGGTAGTATTGAATTTTCGGCATTGGGATAATTGTTGAATTACTTAAGGGCTTACAATATGTTAATGTTGTTCGGGTTTGACTTATTTTAGACATATGATTGGTTCTCAAACATAGAATAGTTTTCGGTGTATGTAGACTTTTCGGCAAACTAAGGTTTCAAGTTCTTTGAAAATTCTTTACGGCATTAAGGGATGGGGGTTGGGGCCTCACGCACCATACGTCTCACGTCGGGCGGACACCTGAGGGCGCCCCAGGCGGGATGCACCGGCAATCACTCCCTGCCCTCTTCGGCCACGGACGCACATGCGCACCAGCTTCCGCCTGGTTCGTCCCCGAACCACACCGTACTGCGAGAGGTTGTGCTCAGATACCATTTCGAAAACTTCACAGAAATAATCCATACTCACATAAGGTATTAAAACAACACTAATATATTAAACACGTAAGGTTTACGTAGGTGAGTATTTCACCTACATCACGTCCAGATTTATTTTTGCAAAAGTTTTCGTTGCTATGGCCGAATATGTTCTTAATCTTCTTTTCATTCTTGACTTTTACTCCTTTGTTCTTTTTAATTTTCACGAGGTCCTTTCCTTATTGGTAAGTTGTGGATATATATTAAAGCTTTGAAAAATGTAATTTGAAAGGACAAGTAGGTGACAAATCCTTTTTCTCCTTGATTAAGCGAATAAGATCATCCCCTATACCTAATATTTGTTGATTTCCACTTACATATTTGTCTCGTAGTAATGATTAGTATTGAAATATTCATGTTAATGTATATGATGTATGAAAACCTCATGGAGTAAACAAAGATCATCCCAAATGTAAATTATTTTATTACTTTCTTATAATTATCCTTATCCCTTAGAGCTATGATTAATAATAATTATACATGTTAATGACTGTAGTCCGAAAACTTCATATACCTTATGCCGATAACTTTGATTACTAGGAAGTCTCTTTTCTAGTTTTAGTTACCTCCAGGGTCTTTTTTCCTTTAGTATGATTGTACTTGTATGCAATACCAATATAATATATATATATATATATAGGATCTTTTTACAAACATTTTAAAATTACAAAAAAAATGGAAAATGGTACGTGGCGTTGTTAAACCTATTAGTCCAGTTATCAAGCTGTAAACAGTTTGATCCCGTTCGGACCCAAGGTAGTCCAGCCTATATACCATTAATCCGAAAACAAATTTAAAAATTATTTTTGTGATCTTTAGAATTAAATCAAAGAATACAAGGAGTTTTACATAATAAAATTTTTCATCCAATTAATTCAATCGGTAACAGCCATCGCCCTCAAACGCCTATCATTCGGCAACACGGGCTTTGCCAAGAGCCGACACAGAATTAATCAAAATCAAATTTTATTACAACCTTTATTCAAATTTTAATTCCTTCAATCAGATTTTAAAAGATTTTAGATATTAAATATATCATATTAATACATAATACATATATATATATATATATATATATGATATAAAACCATTCTTCAGATATTAAGGCATCTTGGTGTAGTTTAACGTTTAAGTTTAGCCTTCCATTAAGGCTTGATCAAACAAAATATAAAAGAGATAAATAAAAGACTTACTTGGAAAAAACGTAGATGCAAACCAAACTTTTATTTCTTCAAACATATTTTACAGAGAGGGAGAGAGTACAAAAGTGCAAAATGAAAAACTGCGTACACAACTTATGGCGAAAGGCCATATTTAAAGACACACAAAAAGAAAAAAAGACAAAAAAGTAGTAAGGAATTATGATTCCAGCTGGCCATCATCTTGTTCTTGTTCTTGATTTCTCTTGTCGGCCAATACTTTATAAAAGTAAATTATGTTGTCGCCATGCTAAATTTTTAGCCGCCTAGTGGATGCCTTGTCATTCCTTCGTCATTCCTTGTCTTTTCCTTTCATCCTTTTGAAGGATTCTTCAGTGATATTATTGATAGCGTCTTCAAATGATAATAAGTCATCATCATCAAAGGGGTCTTGAGTTTCTTGACAAAAATCTTCATCTTCTGATGAAGTCCCCATAGTCACATCGGAAATATCTATTCCAAAATTCTTTCCGATATCTTTCTTAATTTCTTCCATGTATTCAATCAGAATTTCTTCTTTAGTCATTTTTCCTTTCTGAATATTTAATCTTCTAGAAAGGACTTCGAATGGGCTAGGAGATTCTCGTTGCTGTCTTTTTTCGATTTGATCTTTATAATAAGCAATCTTCTCTTTGATTTTATCAATTGTTTGTTGTCCTTCAAATTCCCCTTGTCCGTCTATTCGGATCATTTTTTTCCAGAACTTTGTATAAAAAGTTCTCCAAAGACAGGGTATATTCTGTTTGTTATGACCAACTTCAGGAGCCCATTTTCAAATCCATGGGATACTGTACTCAATATAAAAATGCATTGAAGCCATTCCTTCAATCCATTTATTATTATGTTGAGCCTCTATTAGAGCTGGCGAAACTTTAACCCACTCAGTATATAATCCTGAGAATGGTTCTTTCAGAATATTAACCGTGGCTCCATAAGATAACCACCAATTGTAAAACCAAGTAGGAATTTCCTGCTTGTACACATCGGCACATATCTTGATCCACCAAGAATGTTTTCTTTTGATGTTTTCATATAAGAAAACTCTATGAAATGCTTGGATATAATCCCAATAATTAAATTTAACTGTAACCTTTAATTCTGGATGGAAATATTCCTTATCCTTCATTGGGTGGATTGCCCAAGCTTCAGGAGATATAATCCTCTTAATAATAATCTTACTGAAGTTATAAACTTTCTGATTTCCAGTAACGAAATGATCAAATTCACATGATTCTGTGAACTTGAGAATATTTTCGTAATTCATCATGTTTTTATAATATCCTCCAGCATATGATGCTGTATCCAGATACCTTTCCATTAAGGTCCATGGTTGATCTTTCCATTTTAAATCATTCTCAGTTAAGAAGAGTATAACTTCTTTATGAGAATTTTGCTCATAAATAAATTCTTGATCCTCAATTTCATCATCTGCTACAATTTTAGCATAAGAAGTCGTACCTTCTTGAGCTTTTTGTTCCTTATATTTAAGGAATTCTTTGTACATCTACTGGTCTTGAGTACTTATGTTGCTCGAAGACGAAGAGAGATTCTCTCTGAATAATTTCCTATTGCCATGTTGAACAATAGGCTTACCACCTCTACCACCTCTATTAGAGGGATAGTTTTTCCCATATTGGGACATACCTGCAAAAGAATTCATTGAATAAATTCTCTGGTAAGAAAATCGGGAAGGCTATTATCACTTCCTTTTTTATAAATTATTTCAAAATCAAATGGAGCTAAATGAGCTTGCCATCTTGCAAACATTTGCTTGGAAACATCATGTTTAAAATCCTTTTGAAACATAAATTTTGCAGCTTGGCAATCAGTTTTTATTAAAAACTTTTGATTATATAAATCATCCTGAAATTTAAGAACGCATTTAACTATAGCAAGAACTTCTCTAGCAATAGTAGCATAATTTTTCTGAGCATTATTCCATTTCCCCGAATGGAATCTAACTAAATATTCTTTTTTGTCTTCTGGAGAAATTTGTTTTAAAATTCCTCCGAACCCTAAGTCAGAAGCATCAGTTTCAATAATTTTTTGCCAATTAGAATTAGCAAGCATTAAACAAGGTAAATGCGTAACCTTATTTTTATTTTTTTAATAATTTCAGTGTGACTATCTGTCCACTGACAAGGAATCTTTTTTAATCTATCATATAAAATAGATGTATCTATAGCAAGATTTTTATAATAAGGAGAAATATAATTAAGACTTCCTAAAAATCTTTAAAGCTGAGTTTTATCTAAAATTTGATCTGGAAATTTTGATGCAAACTCAATACTTCTATTAATTGGATTAATTTTTCCCTTTTCAATATTATGACAATCTTATTTTAGTTTGGAATAAAACCATTTTTGGACTTGATATAACTAATCCATTTTGAATAACAATTTTCTTAAATATATCAAGATGTTTAAAATGTGTTTCGATATCTTTTGAAAATATCAAAATATCATCAATGTAAACGATAATAAAATTACTATAAGGAATAAAAATATCGTTCATAATATTTTGAAATTCAGAAGGAGCATTTTTCAAACCAAAAGGCATAACGTTCCATTCAAATTGTCCAATTGGGACTGTAAAAGCAGTTTTATATCTATCTTTTTCAGTAACTTGAATTTGCCAAAAACATGATTTTAAATCAAATTTTGAAAATATAATGTCATTAAATAATCTGTCTAAAAGATCTTTTTTATTCGGAATAGGATACCTAATCCATTTTAAAACTTTATTTAGAGGTTTATAATTAATAACTAACCTAGGTACTCCCCTTTCCTTTCTTGCCGCATTATTGACATAAAAGGCTGTACATGACCAAGGTGATTTTGAGGGTTTTATTAACCCTTTCTGTATAAGAGAGCTATTTCTTTTTTACATAATTCTAAAAGTTCAGAATTCATTTGACAAGGACGAGCTTTAGTGGGAATATTTTTCTCACTAAAATCATCTTCATAAGGTAAAGAAACTATATGCTTTTTTCTATTCCAAAAAGCATTAGGAAGATCGTTACATATTTGCAACGTGAATTCATTATGCAATAATTTAATTTTTTCTTGTAACTTAGGATTTTGAAGTTTATCTTCAATCGTAAGTATATTAATTTCATGCTTAAGGTAATTTACCTGTTTTTCTTTTGCTTTAATGAGAATAGAATCCTTAATTTCATTAAGAATTCTTGAAAAAGGTTCAGTAATGAATTCAAAGTAGACTTCTCTGTTTTCGAAGTTACCTTTAAATCCATATTCATTAATATTTTGGATAGGAAATATTTTCCTAAGGAACGGAGTACCAAGGATTACTTGGTTTGTAATATTCTTGACTAGCAAGAATGAAGTAGGAATGCAGACCTTACTTTTACAAATAAAGGCCTTAGGGATTTTATAATTAATTTGAAGTTTTTCTTCGCTTGCAGAGCTAAGGGAATGAGTTGTTTTATGAAAATATTGGGTAGGAATTATTCCTTCCTGAATACAGTTTAAATCTGCTCCGCTATCAATTAAAGCTATAAGATTTTTTTGAAAATTTCCGTCAATAAGTAGTGATATTTTCACCAACCATTTTTGGGAAGTAATAACTTCTAATGTTGAAAGAAAGTTGTCTTCTTCAATATTTTTAGAAGTACTAGCAAATTCTTCATTAATTTCAAATTCATTAATGATTTCTTTTCCTTTTTCTAATTTAGAAAATATTCTTTCTAAATCTATATGACTTAATTTTAAGCTTTTTATTTCATTTTTTAAATTCGAGATTTCTATTGTTAAATCTTTAATATTAATAGCTGATTCATTTTTGTTTAATTGATGCTTATTACGAAGTAATCTCATTACTTCAGACATACTATAAGGTTCAGATTTAGATACTTTAGGAATAACTTCTTTTGAAGTTTCTTCCTCTTTTTGAATTAATCTTTTGATTATATGATTTTTTAAATCTGGATCTTCTGTTTCTTTTAATATTTCTAAAAGATTATTATCAAGAACATTTAATTCTAATTCTTGAAATTGAGATATAATTTGATATAAATTATCTTCTGGTTCAGATTCTGAATTTTTAACATTTTTAGAACAAGATTGACCTATTTGACAGTTTTGACACTCTTCGGATTCTTCTGAAGAAATTTCTTCTATGAAATTATTTTCATCTTCTGAAGAGAATTCTGACTCACTGTTAGATTCTAATAGAATTTTTGATAATGTCTCTTTTAATTCATTATCAATTTCTAAATTATAAATTTTCTTTTTGGTCCAGCAAGTTTTTGCTTTATGACCAATTTTTCCGCATTTTCTACAGACTATTGGAGAAAATTTAGTTCTATTTTGATAGGTTTTATTATCTTTTGAGAATTTTTGTTCTCTTCTTTTAGATTTTCGATATTTTCTTTTTTCATATTGTTTGGGAGAGTATTTTTTAGATTTATATTCTTTACGAGGTTGGCTCGTAGAAGGATTTTCTAAACCAAATTGACTACAGAATTCTCCTAATTGTTTCTTTTCATCAAGAGAATGTCTCTTAAGCTGTTTGTTAAGCTTTATTTCATTACATAAAGCTAAACCTTCTTGTATACAAGTTCCTATTAATCTTCCGTAAGTATAGGAATTATGATCTATACTAGATTCTCCATTTCTAAGGGTTTTCTTTACCCTTTCAGCAAAAAGAAATGGTAAACCATCTATAAATTTAGATTTCCAATGAGTACTATTTGACTCAGGAAGTTCCATAACTCGGCTGAGGAATGTATCCTTATACCAAAATGATGTAAGGGTTTTACACCTAAGATTTTGAAGAAGAGTTCTGACATTTTCAGAATTGTCAGACCATCGACTTGTAAAATGTTCTACAATGTTTATACATAGTGTATAAACAGCATTTTCAATAATTGTATTATTTTCCTCCTTTACAGTAAGGAAAATATTTTCTCGGTCTTGTTGGGATAAATAATTATCCCACCAACCCTTTAGCTAACCAGTAAAGCCAGCAACAAGCATTTGAGCAATAGTTTTATCGGTATTACCTTGAGTTTTACAAACTGTACTATACATCATCATTCTATGAACTATACCAAAAGTTTGTCTTTCAGTATAACCATCTAGGTTCCATTCATAGATACAATGACCATTATATGAATTATTAATAGTAAGATCATGTTCTTCTATTAGAACATCTTGAGGAGTTGGTCTAGGGTAATAATATTTAGTTTGAATTGGTTTACTAGCAAATTTTGACGAATTTCTTAATTTATTTATTTCTTCGTAAAAAGTGTTATGTATATTATCCGAATTTTCAAGTTGATTTTCAAATTCTTCACTTAAAGTATTAAGCTTTAAATTTTTTAGTTTTTTCTCAATCATATCTTCAATATGAGAAATCGATTTTAATTTAAAATCAACAATCTCTGGAGGAGGTTGAATACTGGGAGAAGCTATATTAGCTGTTTTAATTTCATTTATATCTTTATCTTTATTTATTAAAAGATAATTTTTTATATCTTTAATAGAGGATAATATTTCTTCTATATTTTTCTTTAATAAAGAAATTTGTTCTCCTAAAACAATAACATACATATTTGTATAATTTTGTTGTTTTAAAAGACAATTAATATGATTAATAGTTACTGCAAGTGTATCGTTTTCAAATAATTTTTGAAAAGCACTATAATATCTAATTTCATTTTCCTTTTCCATTTGGAAACTAGTTTGAGGAGGATAAATTGAATTTAAATTTTTTCCCGTTGAAAGTTTATAATTTCTTTCAAGGACAAAAATCATATTTTTGAAATATTTTGTCAAAAACCAAGGAATAAAAGGTAATTTTTCATTTTGTTTTGACAAATCTTTATAAAATTTTTCTTGAATAATAATTTTATCTTGGTTATTAAAACTTTCAAAAAACCATTTTCTAAATGATTCCCATTTAGGTAAATTAAATTCTTGTTGAATTTCTTTTCTTGCCGGAGAACCCGGACTAAAATCAATCTTTTGTTTTAAATCCATTAAACACAAAAGTCCATTTCTGACTCGGTTATTTCCTCGTCTTTATTTTAGAAACTCCATGAACTAAATTATCAGAATTAATTCTTAATTCTTCTACCTTTTTTTGCAGGTAATCGCTAGAAGTTGATTCCCTAATTTGGGAGGTTGAAGCTCTAGAGGGTGATCTTATCATATAATCACATGGTGATATATGATAATGAGAGGAAGCTGATCTAGACATCCTAGACTTAGGAATTGTAGGTCTTTGATTTTGTTCAAATTGTATTTGAACAGTACCATCAGACGTTTGAATTATTTGAGTAGGATTATTTTTTATTTTTGGTTGTAGGGGCATAGCTCGTTCAATTATCCAGTTTTCTGGAAATTGTATTTCTTCCCATTTTATAGATCTTCGAGTAGTAATATTAGATCTACTAAAATTAGTTTCTATAAGAACAGTTTCGTTGATAGGTTTATCAACTATTTTACATTGAGGATTGAGCGTATATAAAGACTTATAATAAATCCTATAATAAATACAAATTACTTCCGATCCCGGAGCGTAATTATATCCATGAGTTTTGACATTTAATGTCAGAGCATCCAATATATTGACATCGGTCAATGATAATTGGAGATTTGGATAAACATTAAAATAAACTGGACCATGTGCCAGACTAGACTGAATTATTCCCATAAGGGATTGTTTCCAGTCGAGATTTTTACCATCTCTAAGAGCTGCTATAAAGCTCTCTGGTAAACCTTCTAAAGTTAATGGCTTAAAGGCTACCTGAACTAACCCAATATGAATAAACTTATGATTTATTCTATATTTTTCTAAGTATCTATTACTTAGAAGTCTAATAACCATTTCTTCATTATTCAAAGAAATTGTTTCTTCAGTAGTTTTTACTACTTGTTTCAAACCTAGTTACTCAAAAGTTCCTAATTCATAAATTATTTTATAATCTATTTTAGGAATAGTCCAACGATTTAATTTTTCTAAATCTTGAGGAACATCATATTCCTCTTTTATACTGTTTTTAACAGTATTATCTTTTCGTCTTATCAAATTCATTTGATAAAGACCGTTAAACTACACCATAATTTCTTAATACCCCCACCATGGCTCTGATACCATCTTTAGGATCTTTTTACAAAAATTTTAAAATTACAAAAAAAAATGGAAAATGGTACGTGGCGTTGTTAAACCTATTAGTCCAGTTATCAAGCTGTAAACAGTTTGATCCCGTTCGGACCCAAGGTAGTCCAGCCTATATACCATTAATCCGAAAACAAATTTAAAAATTATTTTTGTGATCTTTAGAATTAAATCAAAGAATACAAGGAGTTTTACATAATAAAATTTTTCATCCAATTAATTCTTTGTGATCTTTAGAATTAAATCAAAGAATACAAGGAGTTTTAAAAGATTCCTTGTCACTGGACAGATAGTCACACTGAAATTATTAAAAAAATTAAAAATAAGGTTACGCATTTACCTTGTTTAATGCTTGCTAATTCTAATTGGCAAAAAATTATTGAAACTGATGCTTCTGACTTAGGGTTCGGAGGAATTTTAAAACAAATTTCTCCAGAAGACAAGAAAGAATATTTAGTTAGATTCCATTCGGGGAAATGGAATAATGCTCAGAAAAATTATGCTACTATTGCTAGAGAAGTTCTTGCTATAGTTAAATGCGTTCTTAAATTTCAGGATGATTTATATAATCAAAAGTTTTTAATAAAAACTGATTTCCAAGCTGCAAAATTTATGTTTCAAAAGGATTTTAAACATGATGTTTCCAAGCAAATGTTTGCAAGATGGCAAGCTCATTTAGCTCCATTTGATTTTGAAATAATTTATAAAAAAGGAAGTGATAATAGCCTTCCCGATTTTCTTACCAGAGAATTTATCCTTCCCGATTTTCTTACCAGAGAATTTATTCAATGAATTCTTTTGCAGGTATGTCCCAATATGGGAAAAATTATCCCTCTAATAGAGGTGGTAGATGTGGTAAGCCTATTGTTCAACATGGCAATAGGAAATTATTCAGAGAGAATCTCTCTTCGTCTTCGAGCAACATAAGTACTCAAGACCAGCAGATGTACAAAGAATTCCTTAAATATAAGGAACAAAAAGCTCAAGAAGGTACGACTTCTTATGCTAAAATTGTAGCAGATGATGAAATTGAGGATCAAGAATTTATTTATGAGCAAAATTCTCATAAAGAAGTT
This sequence comes from Craterostigma plantagineum, assembly GCA_027422505.1. Lineage (NCBI taxonomy): Eukaryota > Viridiplantae > Streptophyta > Magnoliopsida > Lamiales > Linderniaceae > Craterostigma > Craterostigma plantagineum. The sequence continues at coordinate 8,544,646 of JAPQWV010000015.1, forward strand.
ATACTCTTCTTAACTGAGAATGATTTAAAATGGAAAGATCAACCATGGACCTTAATGGAAAGGTATCTGGATACAGCATCATATGCTGGAGGATATTATAAAAACAGGATGAATTACGAAAATATTCTCAAGTTCACAGAATCATGTGAATTTGATCATTTCGTTACTGGAAATCAGAAAGTTTATAACTTCAGTAAGATTATTATTAAGAGGATCTCCTGAAGCTTGGGCAATCCACCCAATGAAGGATAAGTAATATTTCCATCCAGAATTAAAGGTTACAGTTAAATTTAATTATTGGGATTATATCCAAGCATTTCATAGAGTTTTCTTATATGAAAACGTCAAAAGAAAACATTCTTGGTGGATCAAGATATGTGCTGATGTGTACAAGCAGGAAATTCCTACTTGGTTTTACAATTGGTGGTTATCTTATGGAGCCACGGTTAATATTCTGAAAGAACCATTCTCAGGATTATATACTGAGTGGGTTAAAGTTTCGCCAGCTCTAATAGAGGCTCAACATAATAATAAATGGATGAAGGAATGACTTCAATGCATTTTTATATTGAGTACAGTATCCCATGGATTTGGAAATGGGCTCCTGAAGTTGGTCATAACCAACAGAATATACCCTGTCTTTGGAGAACTTTTTATACAAAGTTCTGGAAAAAAAATGATCCGAATAGACGGACAAGGGGAATTTGAAGGACAACAAACAATTGATAAACTCAAAGAGAAGATTGCTTATTATAAAGATCAAATCGAAAAAAGACAGCAACGAGAATCTCCTAGCCCATTCGAAGTCCTTTCTAGAAGATTAAATATTCAGAAAGGAAAAATGACTAAAGAAGAAATTCTGATTGAATACATGGAAGAAATTAAGAAAGATATCGGAAAGAATTTTGGAATAGATATTTCCGATGTGACTATGGGGACTTCATCAAAAGATGAAGATTTTTGTCAAGAAGCTCAAGACCCCTTTGATGATGATGACTTATTATCATTTGAAGACGCTATCAATAATATCACTGAAAAATCCTTCAAAAGGATGAAAGGAAAAGACAAGGAATGACGAAGGAATGACAAGGCATCCACTAGGCGGCTAAAAATTTAGCATGGCGACAACATAATTTACTTTTATAAAGTATTGGCCGACAAGAGAAATCAAGAACAAGAACAAGATGATGGCCAGCTGGAATCATAATTCCTTACTACTTTTTTGTCTTTTTTCTTTTTGTGTGTCTTTAAATATGGCCTTTCGCCATAAGTTGTGTACGCAGTTTTTCATTTTGCACTTTTGTACTCTCTCCCTCTCTGTAAAATAAGTTTGAAGAAATAAAAGTTTGGTTTGCATCTACGTTTTTTCCAAGTAAGTCTTTTATTTATCTCTTTTATATTTTGTTTGATCAAGCCTTAATGGAAGGCTAAACTTAAACGTTAAACTACACCAAGATGCCTTAATATCTGAAGCATGGTTTTATATCATATATATATATATATGTATGTATTATGTATTAATATGATATATTTAATATCTAAAATCTTTTAAAATCTGATTGAAGGAATTAAATTTTGAATAAAGGTTGTAATAAAATTTGATTTTGATTAATTCTGTGTCGGCTCTTGGCAAAGCCCGTGTTGCCGAATGATAGGCGTTTGAGGGCGATGGCTGTTACCGATTGAATTAATTGGATGAAAAATTTTATTATGTAAAACTCCTTGTATTCTTTGATTTAATTCTAAAGATCACAAAAATAATTTTTAAATTTGTTTTCGGATTAATGGTATATAGGCTGGACTACCTTGAGTCCGAACGGGATCAAACTGTTTACAGCTTGATAACTGGACTAATAGGTTTAACAACGCCACGTACCATTTTCCATTTTTCTGTAATTTTAAAATTTTTGTAAAAAGATCCTAAAGATGGTATCAGAGCCATATATATATATATATATATACATATAGAGGTTTGCTATGGTGCCCACCTACCGTGAGCAACCACCGTGAGCACCATAAGCAAATTTCTTAGGTTTTTGCGTTTTTTCGATTCGCAACGCCGCCAAAACCTCTGTAGACCCTCTCATATCAATTGTTAACCTAAATCAGCCTCTCCAACCCGTTAATTTTTGAGAAAATCATCACCTCGGTACGTCGTCCACATGTGAACAATAAATAATGAATTTTCTTAGAAATTAACCGGTTGGAGAGGTTGATTTAGGTTAAATATGGATATGAGAGGATCTACGGAGGTTTGGACGGCGTTGCGAATCGAAAAAACGCAAAAACCTAAGAGATTTGCTTATGGTGCTCACGGTGGTTGCTCACGGTAGGTGGTCACCATAGCAAATCTCTCTCTCTCTCTCTCTCTCTCTATATATATATATATATATAGTCATGAAAAGTTTGTGCTTCCCAACTATGCCCACGAAAACTTAGGCCTACATAAAAACTTAGTTTTCCACCTCACTCAATAAATTATTTTATATATATATATATATATATATATATATATATATATATATAATGAAAACTTTCTAGGTTATTTTCCATGTCCCACGAAAAGTTTAGTCTTTATAACTCACGAAAACTTTAGTATATAACTTCTTAGACCTCACTAAAATTATCGACAACATTCAAGCTTCACCGAATTATTATCATTCGAAGATAAACTAACATCCTAAATTATTTTTAATATTTGATTTTCGAGACTTCTACTATTCGGAAATCCTTGTAAAATTTCCGGATTAACGAAAATTTCTCATTTAGATATTCACACTACTAAATTAAATTGATAACCCCGTATTAAATTTTACGGGGTTACATCCTCTCCCCTTAAAGAATTTCGTCCCTGAAATTATGCCGACTAGAATAACTCGGGATAATGATTTATTTCGCAAATCATCCTCCCTTTCCCTAGTGGTTTCCCACCCGATGGGTTTTTATCAATCTACGCAACTCACTTAACGTGGGTTCGTAATGAGCTTTTAGAATTCGGGGTTGTTTTCGGTACTAGATCAATTATGATTTGTATTCCTCGATCAGAAGGTAATTCCAAAAGATTATCAGGAACACCGTGGCAGATTTGCTTACTACGATTAGGTGGGAAATATTCTCACCTTTACCACAAGTTTAGTCGACAAGTTTAAACGTGCGACACTAAAATCAATTGGCATAGACATGAATGCTTTAGATATTTAACATACCCGTCATCATCGTTGGGTTCGATTCTTCTTCTTCATTTGTTAAAGCGAACACCCGGGCTGGTGCTAGCTGGGGTCGTAATGGCATTTGGGTTTGGTTTCTGGGACGATTCTCCTGACAATTTCTGGCAATATGTCCCAGTTCCACACTTAAAACACTGCGTGTTGGGATAGGGTCCTGTTTTGAAACAAACGCTAGTATGGTACCGGCCGCATTGCTGACACTGGCGGTTGACATCTTGGGGTCGAATTGGGAACCTAGTTCTCCCGGATTTGGCCTTGGATGCCAGTTTTGTTGCCCCTGGAGATTGTTCTGATTGTTGTTGGGGCCTATCTCGAAGTACTGTCGTTTTCGGTCGTCCGTTTCCTCGGTGATTATCATTCTTTTTATTCGCTTCTTGTGTTGCCAAAATCTGAGATTCCGCTTGTTCTGCGATCATTGCTCGCTCCACCACTTGAGCAAACGTCACTCTCTGTGTTCCTGCCATGCTAACGTCTCGGTATATATATATATATATATATATATATATATATATATATATAAAATAATTTATTGAGTAAGGTGGAAACTAAGTTTTTGTAGGCCTAAGTTTTCGTGGGAACGGTGGGAAGCACAAACTTTTCGTGACCTATATATATATATATATATATATATATATATTATATTGGTATCGCATACAAGCATAATCATACTAAAGGAAAAAAAAACCTTGAGGAGGTAACTAAAACTAGAAAAGAGATTGTCTAATAATCAAAGTTTTCGGCATAAGGTATGTGAAGTTTTCGGACTACACTCATTAATGTATATTTTATTATCAATGATAGCTAGGTAAGGGATAAGGACGTTTGTAAGAAAGTAATAAAATAATTTACCTTTGGGATGATCGTTGTTTACTCCATGAGGTTTTCGCTACATCATATACACTAACATGCATATTTTAATACTAATCATGACTAAGAGACAAATATGTAAGTGGAAATCAACAAATATTAGGTATAGGGGACGATCTTATTTGCTTAATCAAGGAGGAAAAGGATTTGTCACCTACTTGTCCTTTCAAATTACATTTTCAAAGCTTTAATATATATCCACAACATACTAATAAGGAAAGTACCTCGTGAAAATTGAAAAGAAGAACAAAGGAGTAAAAGTCAAGAAAGAAAAGGAGATTAAGAACAAATTCGGCCATAGCAAGGAAAAACTTTAGCAAAAATAAATCTGGACGTGAGGTAGGTGAAATTCTCACCTACGTAAACCTTACGTGTTTAATATATTAGTGTTGTTTTAATACCTTATGTGAGTATGGATTATTTCCGTGAAGTTTTAGAAATGGTATCTAAGCACAACCTCTCGCAGTACGTGTGGTTCGGGGACGAACCAGGCGGAAGCTGGTGGGCATGTGATGCCCGGAGCCGAAGAGGGCGGGGAGTAATAGCCGGTACATCCCGCCTGGGGCGCGCTCAGGTGTTGGCCCGACGTGAGACGTATCGTACGTGAGTCCCCAACCCCCATCCCTTAATGCCGTAAAGAATTTTCAAAGAACTTGAAACCTTAGTTTACCGAAAAATCTACATACACCGAAAACTATTCTATGTTTGAGAACTAATCATATGTTTAAAATAAGTCGAACCCCAACAACATTAACATATTGTAAGCCCTTAAGTAATTCAACAATTATCCTAATGTCGACAATTCAATATTACCGAAACTTTTCACATCCTAGGGTTTCCAAAAATCCAAGTCATCGTAAACTACTTCTATATACCTTTACAACACCGTATACTTAACATGGCTAAATCCTAAAGCTGGAATCTAATCCTATATCACGAAATAATCATATGCTTCATAAGCTACTAGAGGTATTCCTATTATCAAAGGTTCGAAAACTCTCCAGTACTAACATGTTCTATTAATAAAAACTTCTTAACACCCACATCACTTAGCATATCAATGAGCATACATATTCAAACCCAAACATATGTGTTTCCAACACATATAACACTTCAAAATTCATAATAAGCATTATCACATAAGTCATGTAAGTCACGAAACATTGAACACATATTAATATCACGTTAACCGCATAAACACCGAAAACAATTTCCTCCAATAAACGAAACATGTTTACGTGTTGTAGATGATAAATTCACCTACCTCATGTCCAAATTTGAGCTTGTTAAAATTAAACTCCTAAGCTTAGCCTGTTTTTCGCAAGTTCTTCCTCTTCTCCTTATTTTTTCTTTCGTTCCCGAAGTTCTCCTCTCTTTGTTGCTTTTCTCTCTTTGTATGAATTATTGACGTGGTGCGGATATGTATTAATGCTTTGAGGAAAGGACATGTAGGTCATATGTCATTTTCCTCTTTTGTTAAGCAAAAGGGGTTTGTCCTTTATGATATAAGAAATATCATAAGTAACTTTCCTCTTATTATTTTAATTCGTGTGCGTCCTTTTATGTATCATATTTATTGAGGCTTGGTAGATAGTGACAAATAGGTGACTAGACTTTTCCACATGAATTAAGAAAAGTTTGTCCCTTATGTACCATTTTTTTTTAATTTCCTATGTCATCCATATCTTTGGCTATATGATAAGTAATTAAATATACTAAGATATATAGTATATTCGAAAACTTCAATGGGAGGGTGACGAAAACTTTGCCAGGGTTGTACCGAAAACTTGATGTGCCAAGAAGTTATAATTGAGACCAAAAACTTCTAGGTATGCAAACAACATTTTCCTTAGAATTTACATTTCATACCAAAAACTACCAACAAAATTTTACTTTGAAGCCCAAAATATTCAACATAACTATTTATTATTCTCGGGTACATCTCTTATTAATAGTTTGAATCTTAATTATTTCGACATTTATACTTTAATTCTCATACTTTCGGTATTTTTCCTATTAAGCATTCAAGCCTTAAATTTATTTCTATCACTTTACAAAACTTCTATAATTTTTTATATCTTTCATCCCAAAGTTTCGAATTCTTCATCTAAATAACATAGCAAAATATTTTCTTTAAATACCTACACTTCTAAATATACTATAAACCTCGTATTAAATTTTACAGGCATTACATTCTCCCCCTTAAAAGAATTTGTTCCCCAAAATTCACCGACCGGTGTAACTCGAGGTAACGATTTCTCATATTCTCTGATTTGTCTGTACCCTATTAAGGTTGGATCATTCCCACCTCCAATATGTCTGTACCCTATTAAGGTGTCACCGTATCCGCACGGTCAACCCTTCCTCATACTGATGTATCGTGTACATGCTATACAATGGAAATAATAATGCAGCATTACATTTCCTTGAAAATATTCCAACTCTACCCAAAATTCATTTTAAAGGTAATTCCCCTAAAAGAAATATTTCCCTAAATTCACTAAGAGTATTCTCCCGAAAGTTTTAATACTATCCAAGAATAAATCTATCTACCCAAATTAGTTATCTATCCCAGACTAAAACTTACAGATCGAAAATAAATTAAATAACATTAGCCTAAAAATTCACTGTACTGAAATCTTTATTAAAGGCTCAAAAACCTAATCAACCCGAAAATAAAATAGTGCCGAAAACTTGAATTTACCAAGACTTCTCAAAGGTTGAAAGGCTTTAATACGTAAAGTAATCTTACACACCAAGGTACACAACATCGAAAACTTTCATGGACTAAACATAAAGAATGCTCACTTGTTCAAAATACATTTGGTGACATAGTTACCTATACCGAAAATCATTATATTGAGAAGAATAACATATATATATATATATATAATATATATTATATATATATAGTACCGAAAGAATTCTTCATATGCCAAAGACTTCTTAACAACGAAAAGTACTATTAAACCCTATTACCACAAAAAACTTTGACTTAATGAAACTTGAAGTTACCGAGAAGTTAATCCCCACCGAATTCTAACTTATGTTCAAGATCTAACCTACACTAAATACCCGGACAAACCCTACTAACCATACTACTAGAAGTTAATCTCAAAAGTTCTAATATTGAAAACTCTTTGTGTAAATACTAATAGATTAAAAACATACTTAACATAATTATTTCAGAAAACTGGGAATTAATCCTAAATATTCTAATCATGAAAATATCACATAATTTATTCTAACCACATATTAAAGTAACATATATTATTTAATAATACATGATCACATTATAATGTAAATCACATAAACACTTCGAAACTTCATTGAATTAATCTATACTCACATAAAACATTAAATATTGATTTACGTGTTGTAGATGAAAATTTCACCTACCTCACGTGTAAGCTTTTGCTGTTTTAATGTTTCTAATCTGCCCGACTTGTTTCTTCGTTCTTGTTGAGGTTTCCTCTCCTACGTTTCCTTCTCTCTCGTTTCCATGTTATTTGTGTTCTCTTTGATATTTGTCTGATACATATTCAATGATCGCATTTAGATGGTGACAAGTAGGTGATATACTACTAACGTGACTTTCTTTCATGAGCAATCTTTCCCTTTCACTCTTATTATTTTACTTACTAATGCTTTTGGTATATGCGTTGGATAAGTACTAATTCGAGAATAGTGGAGATAGGACAAAGTGGTGGAGGTATGAGGTCCTTTTCCTCTTTTACTAAACAAAACTTGGTCCACTATGTGCCATATTTTATGACTTTCTTATGATGGTCCTTATGTCAATCTCCTAGTTATTATAAATACTATTAAGTATTATGTATGTGTAGATGTAATCATCCCCGAAAACTTCCAAGCGTTATGTGAAGGTGACGAAAACTTCTATGCACTAAAAGTTCATTAAACACCGAAATCTTTTAGGTCCCTATATCGAGAACTTAACTTGCCCAATTTCCTTATTTTATTATTTTCTCAATGATCACACTTATCTCCTAACTATTATCAATAGTATAAATATATACATATATATATATATAGAGGAATGATATGGTGCTCACCTTATGTGAGCACCTTATATGGGCACCTGCTGATTTGACACCGATTCGTGCCAAATCAGCAGGTCGCTTCAACATCAAATGTGATGTGGCATTAACCAACACATTTTAGGTCTCATAGATCAACACATATGATGATGAGGTGTCATATTCACGTGGTATATATCAAGAACACACAACAAGTGCCACAAAAGACGTGAATATGACACCTCAGCATCATATGTGTTGATCTATGAGACCTAAAATGTGTTGGTTAATGCCACATCACATTTGATGTTGAAGCGACCTGCTGATTTGGCACGAATCGGTACCAAATCAGCAGGTGCTCATATAAGGTGCTCACATAAGGTGAGCACCATATCATTCCTCTATATATATATAGGGCTCAGATCTCCTGTCCCACTTTTTTGCGCACGAAATCATCTGTCTCGAAAAACATGTCCCCTTCTATGTCCCAAAATAATCACATCCGTTAAAATTTACATCCGACGGTTCACAAATTTTCTTTTTTATTGATTAATTATTTTAATCCCACAGTCCACCAAATCGTAAAATCGTCGTTATTTCATGAGATTTATATGATAAAAATAAATAAACACATCCAATTTATTCCTTGTTTTATGATGATCGATTTGATATCCATATCATATATTTTTCGATAATCATAAAAATCAATTTTAAATGAGTGAGACAGGAAATGAGACAGGATTATGGGACAGAGGATTTCAACCGACTTTTTTGTGCCACTTTTTTAAAATATCATTAAACATTGTTCCGATTAGTGTTAAAACACCCGTAAATGACATTATATCATAAATACTATTATACCAAATGCTAAAACACAAAAAAAAAATATAATCTATACTTTTTCATCGTACTTTTCAATATATCATATATTTATCTCTATCATAATTATAAGTGTTATATAATTTTTTTTTTTGTGTTTTAGCATTTGGTATAATAATATTTATGATATAATGTCATTTACGGGTGTTTTAACACTAATCGGAACAATGTTTAATGGTGTTTTAGAAAAGTGGCACAAAAAGTGGCGCACAAAAGTGGGACAGGAGATCCGGGTCCATATATATATGTATATAGCATTAGAGCAATTTTGTGTATATGTGCAACCACGAAAACTTTCTAACATTAATATCCATGGCCTGGAAAACTTTCTCCTAAGCCTAGCCTCACGAAAACTTTCCATGCCTATATCGAAAACTTTCTCACCAATTAAACGTTTACCCTAAAAATATTCTACTTGACTATTTTATATTTTTGGGTAGTATTAAAAATTCGAATCTAATTTATTTCTATCACTTTCGAAACTTCTATAATTTATATCTTTCACCCCAAAATCTCGAATTCTTCATGTAAATAATATAGCAAAATATCTACTTTAAATACTTACACTACTAATTACACTATATTAACTACAGTCACCCCGTTAAATTTTACAGGAATTACATTCTCCCCATAAAAGAATTTCGTCCCCAAAATTAAGCCGATTAACTCGGGTGACGATGGCTCTTACAATTCCTCCTATTCTCTTATCTATTTACTTGTATCCCATTAAAGGTAGGATTTATTCACACCTTCATCACGCAATTTGGGCGACATATTTTAAATGTGTGGCTAAGTTCTCTAAGACCAACGAATTCTCTTCGCCTAGACTCGCCCATATATTTTCTACTTCCTCTAGAAATTCGTTTCCCCCCTCCAATCCCGCAAAGGCATCAGCACCAATGCATTTTAACCCACATACTATTTTCACTCAAGACCCTCGGCTAATCTTACTATGCACCATAAATGAGCCCAGATCCAATATGCATAAATATGACAGTGACCCACACCGGGTGGCCTACGCTAGGATGTCTGAGGTTCCCCTAAATCGCCATTTCCCAGGTCGTCCCATCTGCCATGCGGGTAGCCTACGCTTATAGCCCACGCCGAGGTAGCCTACACCAGGGTTACCCCCTGTGTCGCTTACTCCTCAGGTCGCACCCTCTAGGTCGCATCCCTCCGCAAACAGGGTAGTTGCCCAAATAAATGAATATATATTGTTGAAGATATTGTTCCTTTAATCAAGAGATGATTTCCTCTAATCAAGGGATGCTTTGGATAAAGATATGATTTCTATAATCAAGGAGTTATCATAGAGAATATTTACTTAATATATCATCTTTAGAAACTCTATAAATACCTATGCCATATTTGTACTTCTATAATTTTCAGAATAATACAAGATTACTCTTTTTTCCATACCTTATTTTTCTTCATGGTATCAGAGCCTCGGCTCTATAACCTTTCTTGCTCATGAATTATCGAGCAGCGATGACTGGATCTTTGAATTCATCATCATCCTCAGAGGTTAATCAACCCGTTCAATCTACAGACCCTTCCACTTTAAATATTCCATCTCTCCAAACTGTTCACAGATTAAATGGCTCGAATTATCTAGAATGGGCTCAATCGGTGAAGTTAGCTATCGATGGCAGAGGCAAACTAGGCCATCTTACAGGTGACACAAAACAACCAGAAGCTACAGATCCTGGGTTGAAGAAATGGCGTTCGGAGAATTCTCTAATTATCGCTTGGTTGATCAACTCTATGGAACCAGTGATTGGAAAACCCCATTTATTTTTGCCCACGGCCAAAGATGTGTGGGACGCTGTTCGAGGTATGTACTCCGACGTTGAGAATTCATCTCAGATTTTCGAGCTCAAAACGAAGCTGTGGAATTCAAAATAGGGAGATCGAGATGTTACCACCTACTTTAAGTATATGGTAACTTTATGGCAGGAACTAGATCTTTGTTACGAAGATACATGGGACTGTCCCACAGACAGTGTTCGATATAAGAAAAGAGAAGAAAATGACAGAGTTTATATCTTTCTTTCCGGACTCAATCAAGACCTTGATGAAGTGTGAGGTCGTATCCTGGGAAAAAAATCTCTTCCCACTATTCGTGAGGTATTTGGCGAGGTTCGACGAGAAGAATTAAGGCGGAACGTAATGTTAAAGAAATCTGAATACAAGGTTGATTCTACGGCAGATACTTCCGCATTAGTCTCTAAAGGGATAGATCGAGATGGAAATGGGAAGAAGCCCTGGTGTGAACATTGCAAGAAGGCATGGCATACAAAGGATACTTGCTGGAAATTACATGGGAAACCAGAAAATTTTAAGAAGAAAAATGGAGGGGACAGCAGGGCGTTGCAGACCGTGAATGAGGATTCTCTAACACAACCAATCAACTCTGAGATTCCAGCCTTCACAAAGAAACAACTGAGCCAACTGTACAATCTTTTAAATCTTCAAAGTTCACAGTCACCGAGCCAACATCCTTCACTTCTTCCAGTTCATTTGGTAAAAATGGTAAACGCTTTGTTGCTGTTCTTTCACATAAATCACCAAGTTCATGTAGCCATCTGGTTACACGGATTCTTGATTCCGGGGCCAATAATCATATGACCAACTCTTCAAAGTTATTTTCATTCTATAGCCCATGTGCAGGCAATAAAAGGTCAGAATCGCTAACGGGTCATTATCCGTTATTGCTGGCACGGGATCTATTGTTGTCTCTCCTACTTTAACACTCCATAAAGTCCTTCATGTCCCAAATTTATCGTGCAATTTGATTTCAATAAACAAGCTAACAACTGACCTCAAATGCCGTGTAAATTTTTTTCCTTCATTCTGTGAGTTTCAGGATCTGACCACAAGGAAGATGATTAGATGTGCTAGAGAAAAATGGGGGACTTTACTTACTTGATGGAAGCTCGAACAAGACAACGCAAGTTCAGAAGACGTGCTACGGGTCTGTTTCTCTCAGTATCGATAAAACAATTATGTTATGGCATTTTAGATTAGGGCATCCTAGTTTTTATTATTTAAAACATTTGAAACCTGATATATTTAATAATAAAGATCCATCTGTTTTTCAATGTGAAATTTGCGAGTTGGCTAAACTTCGTCGTTCTACATTTTCCATACAACCTTATCAACCCTCAAAGCCATTTTCTCTAATACATGCTGATGTGTGGGGCCCTTCTAGAGTTTTAACTCAATCCGGAAAAAAATGGTTTGTCTCGTTTATTGACGATCATACGAGAGTTTGTTGGGTGTATCTATTGAAAGATAAGTCAGAGGTTGAACATGTTTTTCAAAATTTTTATGTCATGGTTGAAACACAATTTCAGGAAAAAATTAAAATTGTTCGAAGTGATAATGGAAAGGAATATTTTAACAAAAGTTTGGAAATTTTTTTGTGGAGAAAGGTATTGTACATCAAACCTCTTGTAGCAATACCCCACAACAAAATGGAATCGCCGAATGAAAAAATAAGCATCTTTTAGAGGTGGCAAGATCTTTACTTTTTTCACGAAATGTTTCGAAATATCTATGGGGTGAAGCAGTTTTAACTGCCACATTTCTTGTAAATAGAATGCCTTCAAGAATTTTGAAGTTTCAAACACCTCTGAATGTTTTTAAAACCTTTTATCCTTCTTCTAGATTGACAAATGAAATTTCATTGAAGGTTTTTGGGTGTGTGGCTTTTGTTTATTACCATGAAAGTGGTCGAGGTAAGCTCGATCCTCGGGCTCGAAAATGTATTTTTGTCGGATATGCTCCCACACAAAAAGGATATAAATGTTTTGATCCTATGGATGCTGTGTTTTTTGAAGATAAACCTTTTTTTGAGAATAGTATTCAACATGCCGATGATGATATTTTTAAATTTCAGAATCTTAATCAAAATTTCATTGACAAGAGCAACAGTATTACTAATTTTTTGGAATATTTGCCTCAGATGGATTCTTTTCAAGATAATATAGAAAAAACAAAATTTTCAGAATCTCAAGTTGAGAATAATATACAATCAGATCATTTGCATTTAGAAGAAAATTTTGTTACTGAGAAGGACAGAAACGTAGCAGAAAAGCCCTTTCAAACTTATGTGAGAAGAAAACATCAGGATAAAGAAAAAGTTCCCCAGTCTCAGCACAACCATGAATCTGAACCACGGTTGGAACCTGGTATTTCTTCTGACTCACATCTTGATCAGTTAGTTCAGCCTATAGCATATCAAAAAGGAGTTCGATCTTGTACCACCAAACATCCGATGTCCAATTATGTCTCTTACAAAATGCTTTCTCCTAGTTCTCCATACTTCACTTCTCGACTTTCGTCTGTGGAAATACCAAAAAGTGTACAGGAAGCTTTACGAGTTCCAGAGTGGAGAAAGGCCATCGAAGAGGAGATGGGTGCTCTTGATAAAAATCAAACATGGGAAGTAACAAGTCTACCAGAAGGTAACAAAACAGTAGGATGCAAGTGGGTCTTTACCATCAAGTATGATTCTAATGGGTCTCTAGAACGTTACAAAGCTCGGTTAGTGGCGAAAGGATTCACTCAAACCTACGGCATCGATTATCTTGAAACTTTTGCTCCAGTGGCAAAATTAAATACAATCAAGGTACTTCTCTCAATGGCCGTAAACCTCAATTGGCCACTGCAACAACTTGATGTGAAGAATGCATTCCTAAACGGAGATCTAGAAGAAGAGGTGTACATAGATTGTCCCCCAGGATTTGAGGAAAAATTCAAATCAGGCGTGTGCAAGCTAAGAAATCATTGTATGGCCTGAAGCAATCTCCTAGGGCTTGGTTCGAGAAATTTACTAGGGCTGTAAAAGATCAGGGTTACATCAAAGTGATCACACCATGTTTATTAAGCACTCCAAAAACGGGAAGATATCCGTACTTATTGTATACGTGGATGACATCATTCTTACCGGAGATGACTTGCTGGAGATGGAGCGGTTGAAGAAAAGCCTTGCAGCCAGCTTTGAAATCAAAGATTTAGGAAAACGACGGTATTTCCTCGGCATGGAAGTTACTCGATCGAAGAAAGGATTAGATGTATCACAACAGAAGTATGTATTGGATCTTCTGAAAGAAACCGGAATGATTGGATGTCGACCTGCAGACACCCCAATGGATCCGAGTCAGAAGCTAGCCCATGTGAAAGGAGGCAAACCTGTGGATACTAGCCGATATCAGAAGCTAGTTGGTAAGCTGATCTACTTGGCTCATACTCGCCCTGACATAGCTTTTTCAGTAAGTGTTGTGAGCCAGTTCATGCACTCCCCATACGAGCAACACCTTGATGCTGTATATCGAATTTTGAGATACTTAAAGGGTCGTCCTGGACAAGGATTATTCGTCAAAAAGGGAGATCAAAAGACCATTGAAGTTTACACATATGCTGATTGGGAAGGATCTATGTCGGATAGACGATCAACTTCAGGTTATTGTACCTTTGTATGGGGAAATTTAGTTACTTGGAGAAGTAAGAAACAAAGTGTTGTGGCTCGAAGTAGCGCGGAGGCAGAATTTAGAGCTATGGCTCTTGGTTTATGCGAGATATTATGGCTGAAGAGATTTTTAGATGAGCTGAAAGCGCCTATTGAGATTCCGATGAAGCTGTACTGTGATAACAAAGCAGCAATCAGCATTGCTCATAATCCTGTTCATCATGATCGAACAAAACACATTGAGATTGACCGACATTTCATTAAGGAAAAACTTGATGGTGGAGCCATCTGCATGCCTTTTGTTCCATTATCTCAACAGATAGCTGACATTCTCACCAAGGACTATCCATCAACCTTCGAATTTCTTACAAGCAAGTTGGGCATGACGAACATTTACGCACCAACTTGAGGGGGGGTGTTGAAGATATTGTTCCTTTAATCAATGGATGATTTCCTCTAATCAAGGGATGATTTGGATAAACATATGATTTCTATAATCAAGGAGTTATCGTAGAGAATATTTACTTAATATATCATCTTTAGAAACTCTATAAATACCTATGCCATATTTGTACTTCTATAATTTTCAGAATAATACAAGATTACTCTTTTTTCCATATCTTCTTTTTCTTCATATATAAATATAACCGACGACGCACCAGGCCGCCATGGTGCCGTAGAAGTAGCCTTGACTCAACTGTGAGTCGACATCCGATGCCTATATCGGCAAATATCATTCGCTCTCAGACAATAAATACAATGCACGCTCGCACCTCACAACATCCCAAAAGAAACGTGCATGTATATGAATATGCCATGTGAATAATAAGATAAATTGCTTCACTGACCAAGTAGTTGCATGTCGCAAACAATTCACATTGAAGCAGATAGTCACATAGATCAAGCGCACATAATACATTTATGTGTTGTAGTTGAAGTTCCCACTTACCCGATGTCCGGAAATTATTAGCTAACAATATTGTGAATCTCCTAATATCTCGTCCCTTTAATATAGAAAGGTTATACAATTAGTGACTTAGCTAAATTAATTGACTATATGGATTTCGAATTACCTAAGTGATGAACAGTGTATGTATCGAAAATATTTACTAAAAATAACCATGTATGTCGCGCATATGAAGTGCTACAGGACACAATTACATATTTTCCCGAAAATCTTATTTGCCGGAAAATGTAATGTTATGCAACCTACCTCACATTTGTTATCGTTGACGCACTGTGTAAATTTTTCCTTGCAAAAATTTGTCAAAAACGTTGTTTACACAGAAAATATTTTACCCCGGAAAATTTATTTCGGCAACTTTTAATCGGGCGTTAGAATAGACTATGCACGTTGGACTCAGAATATTTTTCTTATTAAATGGTGTAAAAATAATTTTCCTCAAGTGTTAGTTTTTTTTTAAACTTTGCCGAAAACTTTCCTATTTGTGGTTCGAAAATTGTAAGTGCTTGAAAGTTGGTTCAAAGTTGAGTTCGAAAATTAGTTCGGAAATAGTAAAGTTTGAAAATCTCGTTGAGTTCGAATATAGTACATGACATCATTTATTAAAAATCACAAGCCCAAATGCAAATCCCAACCTTGTACAATGAACGAACCGTAATCTGACAGTTTTTCGCTTTACGAATGTGACGATTAAGTGCAGCCAAGTTCCTTTCATTTTCCCCCTTTTCCAAGAACCCGAGAAGAGATGCTCCACAGCGTATCGCCATTCTTTGCCGCCGTCGCGCTAGTGGGACCCGAATTCTTCGTAACGGCCTTATTGGACTTCATTAACGGGTGCTTATTCTTCTTCCCCATGCCATTAGCGAGCAACCAACGAGAGCCCGACTGTGGATTATTCGAAGAACCCCATAACTTCTTTTTGCTCGGCTCCATCGATAAACCTGCAACTTGAACCTCAGTGATCTTGTATTGTGGAATCTTATTAACCTCTTTGTCCACAAATTCTTCTTCTTTGGGCTTCACAATGGCGGTTGTCTCATTTTGGGCAGACTTGGCTTCTTCTTCTTCTTCTGAGATTCTCATTAGCGAAACTGAGCTGTAGATTTTCGGTTTAGGTGGGACGAATACACGTTCTACTTGGACAAGGGCAAGCATCGGTGTACCCACAGTTTCGTAGTTTCTCAAAGGATCGCGAAGCTGCACCATTAAAGCTACCGTAAAGTTATTACCCAGCAAACCGTACTTTCTACCCTTATTACCTCGTCTCCTCTCTCCCTTCGACCTTCCATGGAACTGCTCTAACGATGTGGCGTGGTGGGCTGCAAGTATTTTAGACGTTCGTTCGCTAGCAAGATCTTCGTCGTCAATTTCGCCAGAATCGAGCCTCATCCATTCGTTGAGCGTTAAGGAAAGGCCCATTAGCCCGTCAACATCTTCGCCGTTATCTTTAATGTCTAGAAGCTGCAATCCACCTGTACCATCGAGCCCCATGGACCCACCAACGCCAAGTGGAGTCTTACCTCGGAGAGCCGAGAATTCCCCAATGGATTGAGTGCTGATGTTCGATGGAGCATCAATATCTGACATGCCAGATTGTATCCTCAATCCCTCGATTGAAAGAGCTTCGATCTTATCCATTGCCAAAGGTGCAAGATCATCCAAAGACACGTATTCTACGTCTGCACTTGATGAACTTGAGCCCCAGGGCTTGCTAGATCCATGGACAGAAGATGATGCACCGCCAGCATTCTTCTGCTTGAGATGCATTGAGGGTTCCCTGAAAAAGGATTCAATAAATCGTAATTACTTATTGAAAGACAGTAATAAACATAAAGAAAAGAATGAGATTTGGGGCAGTTATAAAACTATTAAAAACTAACCCCTCGGGTCCCTCCAATCTCGGTGAAGCTTCCCACGCTATTTGTTCGATCGTCTTCCCAGTTACATCTTCTAATGGCATTAACTTATTCGCCTGCATAGATAGTTTTTCTATGCCAACAGAGGCCAGGCCCTGAAGTACGTCCATCACGCCTGATCCCATTTCGGCGGGCACAACCACTGGTTTAGAAACCTGCATGATTAAGCTCCCTCCACTTTTGGCGTTCTTGAAAAGCGAGGGATTCATCGAGCGTAAGAATCCCCCGCTTTGAGTCTGCAAAACAGGCCCCAACCCTTCGGCGAGGGCGGGGAGGCGAAGAGGATCCTCGAGGGACACGTCGATTGGGCTGCCGAAACCGCTTGAATTGCTCGGAGGGGAGTTTCGAAATGCCCTTTCGTTTATGCCCCACTCGCGCATCAAAGCTTCAGTTTCAAGATCCTCTAATGTAGAAGCCTTTGTTTTCCTCATTAATTCATCGATGTCTATAGAAGGCATCTCATGAGAACTGTCATGCATCACATTCACAGGCTGATGGTGGAAGTCATCTGAGGTTTCTGCCCATACCGATTCTGTTAATGTATCACTGACCATGCCTATGAGATCATCACCGAAATCAAAGTTGAGTAAACCTCCACTAGAAAGAGCATCCTTCTCAAATTGTCGGAGCAGTCTCTCTCTAGGAGAATCGGGCTCACTTTCAGAGCTCGGGCCAAATGGACTGTGATCGATGCCCAGCATGTCCAAGAAATCATCGGCCACCAAGTTGGTAAGATCTTCAAGGCTAGATGATCGTGCTTTACTACAATCGATATTGGGAGAGTAATCATCTGAATCATATACCAGGTGCAAAGCATCGTTTCCGTCCTCAAGAGGATCCAAAGCTTCGTTTGTCAAGTTTGAGGCACAAGTTAGTGCATTTTCCAGGTCCTTCATTATTGATTCCCTAGAGTATGAATCATCTGCTTTCTCCTTAGTATCATGAATGTTTACAGATTGCTCATCACTCTGAGGAACAAACTGTACAGCTTGGGGATGAAGCGACATATCCTCATTAAGGGGCGACGCCTCTATATTATCATCAGTTTCACTACCCTCAACAGAAGTATGAGTTATTTTTAAAGAGCTCTCTTCAGGAATCAACTGTTGGTTGTTCAATTCTTCTATTCCTCTCTCAACGACAGAAAACTCACAGTTTCCAAAATCACTTCCAGAGACTTTCTCAGTAAGGTCAGGTTGAGCGGATAAATCGGGTTTAAG
Organism: Craterostigma plantagineum; assembly: GCA_027422505.1. Taxonomy (NCBI): domain Eukaryota; kingdom Viridiplantae; phylum Streptophyta; class Magnoliopsida; order Lamiales; family Linderniaceae; genus Craterostigma; species Craterostigma plantagineum. The sequence continues at coordinate 8,563,229 of JAPQWV010000015.1, forward strand.
AAGGTCAACAGAGAACGTAAAGGGAGCAGCTTCCAACTTATTTTCATCTGAAGGATCAGGCATCTCTTCGTCAAGTTTCTGATAAAGTATATTAACTGAGTCACACAACTCTGATCTTGACACAGGCAAGATTTCATGAAGATCCTTTATCTCTTCCATGGGCTGATTCGACGTAGATAATCTAGAAGGTAGACTCCCCACTCGGCGTATATCCAGCTCCTCTCTGCTATTTAAGTTCCCTCCGATTTTCTCTTTCCTTGAACCAATCTGCTGCAACAAAGGCGCTTGGGAAACACTATTCTTACCAGACTGCTCATTACCATCATTCCCTATCACAACATACCCAAAACTAACATTCATCGTTGCACCTTTAGCTTTACCAGATAACCTGAAACTAGTCGTCCAGTTTCCTGAGCTCTTCTCATCTTCTAATTCCTCCAATGTCAGAGGAAGTATCCTAGTAAGATCCATTCTATGCTTCCCCAAATCAAGCTCAGGTGAATCACAGACCACGGCATACAACAAGAAATGTTTAGCCTCGTACTTTGCTGAGTGATGGGGACCGCTCCGACTACCATACACGGAGCAAGAATGTGTCAGTCGTTCATCAAATTCAGCAATTCCTCGAGAAACCCTAACAGGACTTGTCATCTGCTCACCATCTCTTCTCTTCCAACTCACCGCAAGGCAAACATCGTCAAAGTAGTCAGGTAAGCCCTCGATAGAATGAACCGTCAGCGAGAAACAACAGTTGAACCTGCGATTCTTGACATTTGTTAATGCTTTTAGACCCTTCCAACTCCAAATCGACGACTTCTTATCTTTGTCAATTGTGTCCTTCATACTGTTCTTGTTGTCTTTTGGCTTCTGCTTGGGCTGTGGCAAGTTGGATTTTCCTACAGATTTAGAACGACTACTTGCCGTTGAACTAGCAAGTCTACCAAGTGGTTTATCCGCATACAAGGCTCTGCTTATGGTCCCAATGTCATCTACGAACTTCTCAATGCCAGAACTCTCACCAGATTTCTTTTTGCCATCGGCTTTGGACAGCATAATCTTCACAAGCAACCAAATATCACAAACAAAATTCAACCCACAAAGTTAAAACCCTTCCATAGTTTCAAAAATAACATCTCGCATAATCGCAACTAAGGTCAGAAGATTCCAGTAATCCTGATTTCTTATCCGAATTTGCAACATACTTGGAAAAAAATTATAATAAAACCGGCCACAAGCCAAGAATAACATATTTAGACAAAAGGAATCTTCGATAAACCACGATGAAATCAGAATTCAAACCATCGTCCGTGACGAAATAAAACATCCAGAAACACATTGTTCGAATCCATTCAAAATGTTGAAATTATGATTATAAGACAACGAAATTGGAAGAAAAGGTAAAGAACAAGCTTACGGCTGTAAACGATGTCGAGGTGAAGCTTCCGCTCTTGGATTGTCTTCTGAAGACCACCTCTCTCTCTCTCTCTCTCTCTCTCTCTCTCTCTCTCTCTCTCTCTCTCCTAGAAGGTATTAAATTCAAAATTGGAGTACAAACTTACAAGCAATGCCAATGCGTATCAATTTTCATTTATGTCCCTCACATTTTTATGCTCTTCTGTCTTGCCCACAAACAATTGCATTATCTAAACCAACTCTATTAATCGTCCGTCACTTTTTTATGCTCTTCCGTTTTAACCCATAAATAGTTGCATCATCAACACCAAGTCTATTAGTAGTTGAGAATTGGAAGTTTGTTTGACTCGTGATTAAAACGAAAGAATATAATCGAAATAGCGAAAATATCCAAACTAACCTACTAATTTCTATTACGAATAAACTTATTCCCCTCTAGACTCGCGGGATAAATCCAAATTTGCAAAGCTCAATATGTTACTGGAAATTACAATGTTAGAGCTTTAAAGCATCTACAATGGGTACTTTATTTTTGTGTAAAATACAAAATAGAGTACGTCTCTAATCCAGTGGAACTCTATCTGTAACGCTAATATTGTGTTGATTAGCAAAGAATCTCTAGTTCTAGAGTACATACAATTTTCAACACAGAAATAGAATTGTAGTTTCTATTTATTTATATTTTATTCTGATATTTTCTTATAATAATAAAAGTAAAACTAATATTAATTTTCATTTATTTATTGATATTGTCCTTTTAGTTTAATAAAATTATAATTAAATAATATGTTGTATTTATAATTTATTTAAATTTAAAATATTAATAATTATATATTGATTTTTAATCTTTATAAATTAAAGTTTTTCATATGTTTACGGCATATTTAACATTTTCATCTTGTTATTGCAGATTAATGAATGGTAATTTCAGCAGGGTGAAATTTTTATCGATATCCTGAGAACCCAATCTGTAGAATCAGTTAAGTCATGTTCTAGCAAAATAGTCTGTCAATTACGTCAATCACGTAATTTACACTAGTATGTTTCGCACATTCAATGTATGTGCAAATATATTTATATTTTGAATATTTTATATTTAAGTTATTTAAAAATAAAATTTTAAATTAACAACTTAAAATATTATAGATAATATGGTTAGAGTACTTGACAGACCAATTCACAATTATTAGACCCACTATGCTCTTTATATAAGAATATAAATTGGAACAATGTGTAACATGTTCGCTCAAAGTATTTGATAGTCAGAAATATTCAATCTTAATCTATAATTATTGAGCTATTATGAATAATTACAAAGAATTATTATGTGGATGTCCACATATTTATTAGTGTAAGAAAATTAGGTGAAATAGTTCATAGAAAATTGTCTTTAAATTGTCTCGTTTTGTAAAGTTGAAAGATAGAATATTAGTAGTAAAAGCACATTATATTATAAAGTATATTGTTCATTGTTTCTATATGTTGATCGATCATTATTCGTATTATATTTTATACATATATAATAAATATTTTATAATACGTTATCAGCACGAGGCTCTAACCAACCGAGGTTCGCCGACGTCATCACTCCGAGCACGAGTTTCGACCATTTGAATTCCGTCGACGTCATCACGCCAAGGTATAATATATACATTTTATTTTCATATCTAACAACACAAAAAGCCCGCTAGCTCTCGCGGTAATCCCCACAAACTTGTGGCGTGAGTACCAGATTTCGAATCCTAACTGGGCCATTGACTTTTAAAATTATGCCATTTTATTCAAATTTGACTTTTTACTTTTATCGCAAAACGTTAATTATTTACGCTTCGAATTATTTTTCTTAACCAATTGTTATTTTTATGATAGTGAAATGTTTAATTTTCAAAAGCTTGATATTGTTGCTCTGGATATCACGGGCAAGAACTATTTGTCACGGATTTCGGCATCCAAAATCCACCTTGAATCGAAAGGACAGGGAATTACTATACAAGCTGATAATACGGCATCGAGCGGCTCAGGCCATGATTTTTCTCCGTCACCACCTTCATGAACGCTTAAAGATTGAATATCTCACTGTGAAAGATCCACTTATTTTGTGGACTAATCTAAAAGAAAGATACGACCATCAAAGGATTGTGACCCTACCAAATGTCAAATAGAATGGACAAATTTACGCTTCCAAGATTATAAATTTGTAAGTGATTATAATTCTTCTATGTTCAGAATTACTTCTCAATTAAGATTGTGTGGACATGAATACAGAAGCAAGTATGATGGAGAAAACCTTCACCACGTTCCATGCAGCGAATTTGTTGTTACAACGACAATATCGTGAAAAAGGTTTTAAGAAATATTCAGAATTAATTTCATGTCTCATCATTGCTGAACAAAATAATGAGTTATTATTGAAGAACCATCAAGCACGACCAACGGGCTCTGCTCCCACTCCTGAAGTCAATATGAACACTTACCAAACTGATCGAGGCAATAGCTTTCGCGGTCGTGGCAGGTATAATAATCGAGGTCGTGGAGGTGGTCGTGGCCGTGGCCGACAGCATTATTGTAATTATGATAATTTTCTTCAGAAAAGGAAAAATGAAAATAAAGAGGAAACCGGCGAGCAATCTAAAGGCGATTCGATGAACCATGTTCTCGTTGTGGTATGAAAGGTCATTATGCTCGTACTTGTCGTGTGGCAAAACATCTTGTTGAGCTCTATCAAAAATCGCTTGACGATAAAGGAAATAAAGTTGAGACAAACTTTGTTCAAGATGAAGGAGGTTCTAATCTCAACATTGACGATATTCCCCACATAGATCATGAAGAATTCCTCGCCGATCCTAACTAATAAAAGACTCATTATTGTGTATTGTATTGATACTTTATGTACACATGTGAGTTGTTTATGTATTACATGAATTTTATATACGTAGTTGTATTATCAGAAATTTTATGTACGTATGTGTGTTGTATTATCATGAATTTTATGCATAATTAATAATTAAATGTGTTCTATTATTTTCTTGAAGAATGAACACACGTGGAGATATTTGTCTTGTGGACAGCACAACGACTCATACAATACTCACGGATGAAAAATATTTCACCCGATTGATTACTCAACAAGCAAATGTTAATACTATTTCGGGAATTACGAAATTGATTGAAGGCTCTGGAAGAGCAAATATCTTATTATCCGGAGGAACAAAATTGCATATTGAAAATGCATTATATTCTTCGAAGTCTCATAGACTTAATTGAGGTTTAAAGACATCCGTAAAAACGGATATCATATTGAGACTATAAAAGAAGGTTATAATGAAAACCTTCAAATCACAAATGTGATTTTAAATAAAAAATGCGTTATAGAAAAATTATCCGCATTATCCTCCGATTTATACTATGCATATATTAATACAATTGAGTCGAATTTTATAAACAATGATTTATTTGTGGTGTGGCATGACCGGTAAGGCCATCCCGGTTCAACTATGATGCGAAGAATAATTGAGAACTCATGTGGACACACATTAAAAAATAAAACGATTATCCAGTCCAATGTGTTATCATGTAATGCTTGCTCAAAAGGAAAATTAATCGTTAGACCATCACCGGTAAAATTGAAAAATGAATCTATTATGTTTTTAGAACGTATTCAAGGTGATATTTATGGACCATTCATCCATCATGTGGTCCATTTAGATACTTCATGGTTTTAATTGATGCATCAACTAAATGGTCTCATGTATCATTATTATCAACACGCAATGTTGCGTTTGCTAGACTGCTTTCTCAGTTAATTCGATTACGAGCACATTTTCCTTATTATCCAATTAAGAAAATACGTCTTGAAAATGCTGGTGAATTCACCTCTAAAGCATTTAATGAATATTTTATGTCTATTGGGATTGATGTTGAACATCCCGTAGCACATGTGCATACTTAAAATGGAATTGCGGAATCATTAATAAAAAGATTACAGTTAATAACAAGACCATTACTAATGAAGTCGAGCTTCCCTTATCATGTTGAGGATATGCTATTTTGCATGCAGCATCACTTATTCGCATTCGACCCACAAGTTATCATAATGTTTCCCCATTACAAATGATTTTCGGTTAGGAACCGATATTTCCCATCTGAGAATTTTTGGATGTGCAGTATATGTTCCAATTGCTCCACCACAACGCACTAAAATGGGACCTCAAAGAAGATTGGGAATATATGTTGGATTAGAATTTTAGTCAATACTAAACTATTTAGAACCATTGACAGGAGATTTATTTATGGCTCGATTTGCCGATTGTCATTTTGATGAATCAAAATTTCCAACATTATGGGGAGATAAAGAAAATAAACACTTGATTAAGAATATTAGTTGGAATGAATTATCATTGGCTCATTTTGATCCTCGCTCTAAAGAATGTGAACTTGAAGTTCAAAAGATAATTCATTTACAAAATTTAGCAAATCAATTGCCAGACAGAGAAAAGGTGACTAAATCGCATATATCAGTTGTTAATGCTCCTGTTAGAATTGATACTTCTATTGATAATAAAATTGAGCCGAAGCCACAGTTGAAACGTGGTAGGCTCTTGGATCCAAAGACAAAATCCTCGTAAAAGAAAGGTGGCAAATAAAATAGATGGTCAAATCGAGGACACGTCAACGCTAAGAGAATCCATCAGCATAAATAAATATGATCAGATACCTGAAAGTTGTGAAAATATTCAAAAGGAAGAGATCTCAATAAACTATGTCCATAATGGAATAAGATGGAACCGAGACGAAGTCAACGTTGACGATGTTTTCTTATTTAACGTATCGCTACATGAGATTAATGAAAATAAGGATCATGAATCAATATCTATAACCGAATGTCGACAAAGAAGTGATTGGCCAAAATGGAAAGATGCAATCGAGGCAAAATTAAAATCACTTGAGAAACGAAAAGTTTCGGACATGTGGTCCGTATACCAGAAAATGTAAAGCTGGTTGTATATAAATGGGTTTTCATTAGAAAGAAAAATGAAAATGGTGAAATTGTGAGATACAAAGCACGGCTTGTTGCACAAGATTTTCACAGAGACAGGGCATTGATTGCGAAGAGACTTATTCTCTTGTGTTGGATGCAACAACTATTCGTTATCTAATTAGTCTGGCAGTACGTGAAGGGCTTAATATGCATCTTATGGATGTTGTCACTGCTTACTTGTATGGATCACTCGATAATGACATATACATGAAACTCCCTGAGGGATTTCGCTTGCCAGAAAATTCAGGATCTCGAAAATGAGTACTCAGTAAAGCTGAATAAATCACTCTACGGTTTAAAACAATCAGGACGTATGTGGTATAATCGTCTAAAAGAGGGGTATAAAAATGATCAAACATGCCCATGTATCTTCATGAGAAGAAGTGGAAATGAATTTGGCATCATTGCCGTTTATGTTGATGACTTATACTATAGGAACTCCTCAAGAGTTAACTAAAGTCATTACATGTTTAAAACGAGAATTCAAAATGAAAGATCTCGGAAGATCGAAATTTTTTCTCGGACTACAAATTGAATAATTTGTCCATCAAGAGACTTATACAAAGAAATCTTGAAAAGATTTTATATGGAGAAAGCACATCCATTAACTACTCCAATGATCGTACGATCTCTTGATGTGAATAAAGATCCGTTCAGACCATGCGATGATAATAAAAAAATACTTGATGCTGAAGTTCCATATCTTAGTGCTATTGGAGCATTAATGTATCTTACAAGTCATAGACCTGATATAGCATTTGCAGTGAATTTATTAGCAAGATATAGTTCTTCACCAACTCGACGACATTGGAATGAGATTAAACAAATATTATGTTATCTTCAAGGAACTATAGATGCGGGATTATTCTATACGAATGATTCACAATCACGTTTAGTTGGCTATGCAGGTGCGGGATTTTTAGCTGATCCGCACAATGGACGATCGCAAACAGGTTACTTATTTACACATGGATGTACAACTATTTCACCTTAATTGCTACTTCTTCAAGTCATGCTGAAATATTAGCGATTCATGAGGCTAGTCAAGAATGTGTTTGTTAAGATCTATTATTCAACACATTCAAGACACTTGTGGATTATCTACTGAGAAATTACTTTCTACAATATTATTTAAAGGTTACATCAAATATGATAGAACAAAACACATATCACCAAAATTTTTCTTTACGCATGAACTTCAGAAAAATTGTGATATTGATATACAACAAGTTCGATCAAGTGACACTCTTGCTGATCTATTCACTAAGTCACTTCCTCCAAGAATTTTTGAAATTTAGTATATTCAATTGGAGTCCGAAAACTTAGAGATCTTAAAGGACATTCTCATCAGGGGGAGTGAATACGCGTTGCACTTTTTTTTCCTTCACTATGGTTTTTCCCACAAGGTTTGCCTAGTAAGGTTTTTAATGAGGCAACAACTGAAAAGCGTATCTAAAGAATGATGTACTCTTTTTCCTTCATTATGTTTTAATCCTACTGAGTGTGTCCTAGTAAGATTTTAATGAGGCATATTCTTTAGTGGACATCCAAGGGGGAGTATTATATTCTTTAGTGGACATCCAAGGGGGAGTATTATGAACAATTACAAAGAACTATTATGTGGATGTCAACATATTTATTAGTGTAAAAAATTAGGTGAAATAGTTCATAGAAAATTGTTTATAAATTGTCTAATTTTGTAAAGTTGAAAGATAGAATATTAGTTGTAAAAGCACATTATATTATGTTTGTAAAGTTGAAAGATAGAACATTAGTTGTAAAAGCACATTATATTATGTAGTATATTGTTCATTGTTTCTATATGTTGATCATTATGCGTATTATATTTTCTACATATAAAATAAATATTCTATAACATGGGCTACTATTTTTCTTCGTTGGGAGGGATGACACTCAACCCAAGGTGTTGCAATATTTGAACACTAACCTTCAAAATCGAAGCAATTCAACTACAAACATTATCATTACACACCTCTTCAGAAGGTGTGACAGTTCATCTGGAAGCCAACTGCCACATCATACAGATGAAGTGATGCAGTGGCACTAAGTTGAACTTTCGCAACATACAGAATAGTTGATGTAGCGTCCAACTCAGTTAGCATTCGTCAATTTTGAAAATTAGTGTCCTAAAATTACGATACAACAACATACGCTGGACGTCCTAAAATCGCCACCCCACCTAACTTTCAGGACCGGAAAAAAAAAAAAAAAGAGAAGAATTAGGCCTAAATATTCCTCAGATATAATGAATAGGCAACAAATGCAAAAACAATTTTCCGAACATCTGTAAAGTAACCAGAAAACTCCATCTCATCCAAACTCAAAATAGTTTACAATATACCAACAACCATGGGGCTCAAGAATACTGATAGAACGAAAGGCTCTTATCGTCCGAAACACTGGCCAGCACGGACGACCTCGGGTCGCCCCTCGACGGCGGGCCGAACGCCACGGCCCACACCTGGTCCGTGTGGCCCGTGAGCACCTGAACCGCGGCCCTCGTCCTCAGATCCCACAGCCTCACGGTGCGATCGCTCGAGCCCGTCGCGAACCCGAGCCCGTCGTGGCTCGAGTCCACGCTCAGCACCCAGCTCTGATGGCCCGACACGGACGCGATGAACTCCTTCCGCTCGGCGTCGTAGACGTGGACGTGCTTGTCGTCCGAGGCCGAGAAGAGGACCTTCGAGTCGGGCGAGAACGAGAGTCCCCTCACGGGCATCGAGTGGCCGTCCAAGCAGTGCAGGAACTTCGAGCGGCTCGCGTCGAAGACCGATATCGAGCCGTCGGTCGATCCGCCGGCTATTAGCCGGCCGTCTGGGCTGAAGGCGACGGAGAGGACGAACCTCTTGCTGTTGGCCGCCGCCACGGCTCGGCTCGAGCCGCCGGCTTCGGGGCGGGGAAGTTCGAGGGTGGCGATGAGCTTCCATTCAGCGGTGTCCCATAGCTTTATGGAGGCGCTGCTGCCGCCGGCAGCGGCTAGCGTTGTGCCCTGAGAGGAGAGGAGGGCGGGAAAAATGAAGTTATAGTAAATGCATATGCTAAGAGCATGTAAGAGAGTACGGTATGGTACATTTTACGGGATTCAATCTAGTTGACTATAGAGTCAACGTGTAAGAAAGTAACTAGCACGGAAGGCTCAGAGCCATCATACAGATGATTTTGCTCATCTCATCAGCTTATAGGTTATGTCTTAGCTTATGGGCTGATTCTCCACAAATGACGGGGAGTATATTACTTTTTTCGAACGTCTTTTCTCTTCCTTCCCGCCAAATAGAAAAGCACGAACTTCTTTAACACTATTGCTGAGTTAGTAACGAACAGGAAGTTAGAATCTAGGCTAATTCGATTTCATTTCACTCTGTTTCCAAAAATTGTGGATCCTTATTTCGTATACGTCCAAGACGTATCTTTGCATCTCAAACATTTCCTTTTAGCTGCAGTAAATGATCGTAATCGTATCTACTTCAACATCCTTCCCAATGTAGCCTAGCCATTCTACGAACCAAGAAATGAAGACAGACCACATCAAAATAGTAACTTGCAAAGATCAAATGACCACAGACATTTCCCCAAGGGTTTATTCAGATGTGAGATTTTGATTTTTGGCACAAGAAAATCAAATGATGTTCAAAGCGGTGACAAATCCACTCCCAGATCAAGTCAAATGGAAAGCAACCGAGTTGCAATCCACTTCCGAAATCCCCTCCATCAAATCAATTTCTCAAAGCTCCAAAACAATCAAATCAATCTACAACTCAGTAACCAATTTCACCCAACATACACATGCCTAGTCTACAACGAATTGAATTCCGACGACGACGAATTTCATTTTTACCTGAGGACTGAACTGCAGTTGCCAGAGCTCCGAGGGAGGAGCCTCGAGCGTGGCGATGGTGTTGTTGGTGGAGACGTCGAAGACTCTGACGAATCCGTCGATGGACGCCGCGGCGGCTAACCTGCCGGAGGGATGGGCTGCGACGGAGACGACGCCGAGGCAGTGGCCGTTGTTGGTGAGGATTTTCTCCGGCCCGTTTGGGATCCACAGCCGAACCGTCTCGTCTAGGGAGCCGGTGAGGAGGAGAGGTGGCGTCGAGTTGTCCGGCGGCGGGACCCAAGCGGCGGTCCACACCGAGTCATCGTGGGCGCTTTGAACGTTGCTCAGCGGAGTCAGCTTCATTGTTGATGATGGATGGAACCCTTGAGTGCTCTGCGGTGCGAGTGTGGGGTACTAAAGCGGGGTTTTGTTGTCTTTAAAGTGAATAATATTTTAAGTTTAACATAAATATTGTTTTCAATTTGACTATAGTATTTAAATCGAGTATTCTTTTATGGTGCATTGCATTTTTTTTTAGGGTTAACTAGATTTCAGGCCCCTTTAATAAGTTGGTGTAGGTTTTAGGCCCTTTTAGTATTTAAATAGGGAGAAGGACCCATCAAATAGTTACGTTAGGAAAAAGGACCAATTCAGGCGGAAAAGACTTGTTTACCCTTATTTTTTGCAGAAATTTCATCAAACTTTTTAGACTTAAATCTTCACGTGTTATTAAGTGGTATATAAATCTATTTTAGTGGTATTTATTCTGATTGAAGTGGTATTACAAAAATAATCTGTAATACGATGCTGAGACTAAAATTGATTTTCAGTACCACAAACCCTAAAAATTTCCAGCCTTAATCGAGAAAATCCGAAGAATTTTCTACCGATCTGAACCCTTAATCGACGAAACCCCGACCGATTTCGACACTTCATCGACGAATCTTGCGATTTCGAAGAAGAACCCCGTCGATCGCCAAGAAAGTGGTCGGAGGAAGGAGAAAAAAGTTGCTGGGAAGAACAACATCGTTGAATGATGGCTCTGCTTGTGGTTTGACTGTGTTTAGCACTTTTAGTGTTTTGAATGATGGTTTTGCTTCTGTTTTTTGCGTTTTGAACTAGTTCTATTTTCATACCACATAACATGTAAATCATACCACTTAATAATATACTGGTAACAATTTATACTCTATTCGTAACAAAAAATAAGAACATTTCAGCTCCATGGGCCTATTACCGTCTCAGCTATAAAATACCACATCATATGTAAATTATACCACTTAAGTATATTCTGGTACCAATTTATACTCCACTCGTAACAGAAAATAGAAACATTCCAGAAGTTTCATGCTCCTCAAACCTGCTTCGTCATATGTATACCATACCAAAACTCATGTAAGTTATACCACTTCATCATAGTTTTGTACCACTTCATACTCCATTCATACCAAAAATAAAATATCATTCCAGAAGCTTCATGCTCTGTCAAACATGTTTCGTCATATTTATACCATACCAAATCACATGTAAGTTATACCACTTTAGCATCGTTTTGTACCACTTCATACTCCAATCATACCAAAAAAAAAAGATCATTCCAGAAGCTTCATGCTCCTCAAACCTGCTTCGTCATATTTGTACCATACCAAAACTCATGTAAGTTATACCACTTTATACTATACATGTACCAATTTATACGCCATTCATAACAGAAAATAAAGAACATTCCAGAAGCTTCATGATCCGTCAATGAATATGGATCAATATTTATACCATACCAAAACACATGTAAATTATACCACTTCAGCGTAATCTGGTACCAATTTATACGCCATTCATAACAGAAAATAAAGAACATTCCAGAAGCTTCATATGAATAAACTGTACCACATCACGTGTAAACTGTACCACTTCAGCATGATTTAGTACCAATTTATACTCCTTTCATACCAAAATATAAGAACATTCCAGAAGCTATATGGACCGACAGTGAATATGCCTCTCCATCTTTATATGATACCACATCACGTGTAAAATGTACCACTTCAGCATGATCTTGTACCAATTTATACTCCTTTCATACCAAAATATAAGAACATTCCAGAAGCTACATGGGCCGACAGTGAATATGCCTCTCCATCTTTGTATGATACCAAATCGCGTGTAATCTATACCACTTCAGCATAATTTCATACCAATTTATACTATCCTGGTAACAATACATTTCGAATCGATACCACATTAAGTTGTAGTGATACTAGATAACATATTATCTGTACCATATTAATGATTCAGATAATTTCGTAAATAAAAGTTGGTCTTTTCGGTGTCGAAGAATAAAAATCATGGAAATATATGATTTGATGTATAATCCACGATGTTCCTTGATTTTGTTACGTTTATGCAAATATGATGTAAGTAGTCAAGTAATGAGGTTTTGATTATGTGAAATGTATACTAATGCAAATCGTAGACAACTATATTTACATCACATTGATATTTACCATTACGAATTACAACAAATGTATCCTAAACAACATTATAAGTCAATCATAGAACAAATCTTACGACGATAAACCTTTAATCGTAACCCCGAAACAATTTACCCTAAGATCCGATACTCTAAACCAAAAAACTGAAAACCCTAGCGCATAAACCGCAATCTGTAACACATAAAGTGTTTCTGGTACCACATTATTACAGGAATATATACTACATAATACCACATCACATGTAAAGTATACCACTTCAGCGTATTTTAGTACCAATTTATACTACATTCATAACAAAAAATAAGAACATTCCAGAAGCTTCATGGGCCGTCAGTGAATATGGTCTCTCCATCTTTATATGATACCACATCACATGTAAATTATACCACTTCATGCCACTATTGTACCTAATCTTATCGATATTATACCACTTACACGTTTCTGATACCACATAACGAACACTCATTTAAATATTTTTTTTGCGGTTTCACTTTCAATTCGTTAATCTTGAGGGACGAATGATTGAGTCACCACTAAGGCGCGACGCACAAGCTATGGGTCTCTCGAATTTATGATATTAGCTTTAATTTCGACCAAAAATATGCTCGATTTATCTTATTCTCGAATTAATTTCTATAAACTATTCCTCACAGATCTTAAGTCTGACGACGTAAATATCATTGAGATCGTCGAATACACATCAAAATTGATTTTATGCCAGTATGTGTAAAAAATTTACGGTAAATCGATAGTTGAAATAGCTTTTCCATTAATACCATTTTTATAACATCTGGAAACCACTTCTTATGGTAGTTATATCACTTTATGCCATTATCATACCACTTCTGTACTGTCATAAAACACTAAGTTTTGCAGAAAAAACAACTAACACGTATATGATACCACTTTATGCCATTATTATACCACTTTATGTGTTTATCATACCACTTTATGCCATTACCATACCACTTCTGGTACCAATTTATACTACACAAAAGTTCCCGCCCAAAATAATACTGAGATTCAGCTTTCCCGCCCAAAACAGCATGACTTGCTTATTCAGTACCACTTCCTCCCTAACGGGTACCACAACCTGCCAAATGAAAAATATTCCAGTTTGAAAACCACTTCTTATGGTTGTCATACCACTTTACGCTCTTACCGTACCGCATCTTATAAAATTGATACCAATTGAGAATAAGTAATAGTTTTCGTTGCTATACCACTTTATGTATCTAATATACCACTTTACGATCTGTTTTGGTACCGCTTCTTATATAACTGATACCAAATGAGATAAGTAACAGTTAACGTTGTTATACAACTTTAAGCCTCTTCTATACCACATAATGCTTCTCTTGTACCATATATTACAAAAATAATACCAAATGAGAAAAAGTAATATCTCGTACCAGTTCGAGTAACGTTTCTTATCGTTTCTATACCACGTTACGGCTCTTGTATACCACATCATATAAAATTAAGACTAAATTAGAATAATATCTCGTATCAGTTCGAGTAATGCTTCTTATCGTAACTATACCACTTTATGGCACTATTGTACCGAAACGTACGGAAACTATACCACTTAAGCCTTTCTGATACCACATAACGAATACTCATTTAAACTCTTTTTCTCTGGCGATTTCACTTTCAGTTCGTTCATCTTAATGGACGAACGATTGAGTCACCACCAAGGCGCGACATAATTTTCAAGCTATGGGTCTCTCGAATTTATGCATATTAGGTTTAATTTCAACCAAAAACATGCTCGATTTATCTTATTTGCGTAAATGAATTTCTACAAATTATTCCCCACCGATCTTAAATACGACGACGTAAATATCATTAATATCGTCGGTTACGCATCAAAATTGATTTTGTGCCCAGTATGCTCGAAAATTTGGGGCAAATCGATCGTCAAAATAGTTTTTTGATTGATACCATTTGAATAATATCTGGTAACATAATTACAGCAATTCATACCTCTTTATTTAACACCTACAAGGGGCATTTTCGTCAAATCATTGTTTATGTCCTTTATTTTGAATTTAATTTAGACTTGGTCCTTAAACCTATATCTAACGTGAAAGGGGCCTGAACTCAAAAGGAAACTTTCAATGGGGCCTGATATAGAAACGCCCCTTTTTTTTACCGTCTAGAGATATCCCTACACAGTCTTGTTATGGGCTAACCGCCACACATTCCAAAGGTGGGACTAATCCCCGGGACCAAATATCCGACAACGATAGGCATGAGCCTTAGACCCATAGAGATTTCTAAAAAAAATTGTGAGACGGAGATTCGATCCCATGACCTCCTAATACCAAAAAATAAAAAGTTATCAGTTCATTATCCTGTTAGAAGAAATGTATAGCTACTAGAATAAATTTTTTATGCATAGCTACCCGTTGGGTTGTTAGTATAATTTTATCATAGTTATGTATCTTTGTATATGTATATTAAGTATCGTATCACGTGTTTATTTGATACCTAATTTTCAAATATGTTGTGTGATATCTTTGTAAGCATGACGTACCTTTTTCAACGTATTACGTACAAAAACTTAATTTGACGTGATAACGATACCATGGTATAAAGTCGGAACAAAATTTTATGTTTAAAGTTAGATAGAAAATAGAGTATTAAATATTAATTTTTTTTAATGGTATTAATAGAAATGTGTAAATAAGATATATATATATATATATATACTTTTTTATAATTTCATTTTTTCTAAACTAATATTATTATATTATTATTAGATTATGTTGGCTTGGCAGCAGACCCGGTCGAGTAATATCGCTGCTAATATTTGAGTAATTAAAGATAAAATGGACACCGAGATTTAACGAGGAAAACAAACAAATCGGGTAAAAACCACGGCCGGGGAAGGAGAATTCACTATAGGGAAATGTAGGAGTTACAACCTCTCGTACTACAAAGGAGAAAATCCTTAATATCTCTCTTTATAGTCGGAGAAAATATCCGACAAACTCTATTATTTTCTCCCTCTACTTATTCTCTCTTCATTGATCCCTTTGGATTTCTTCTGTGGGATTCTTTCTTTCTGATCCTTCGTAGCCTTCTTTGTTTGACCATTCAAAAGCCCCATGTGGCTTTTTATGTCGACAATCTCCCACTTGAAGATTTGATTGAGGATCAATCGGATCTTCACACCATTCTTTCTCCTTTGTCATTCATGTTGCTTACGTCTCCGCTAGGCCACTTGAGGAACGACACCAAACAAACTTGTCAGTGTTGACCGCCTTCGTCAAGAAATCTGCATAATCAGAGTCAACATTCCCTCTGACAGTAAAGTCTGTTCTTCCGTAACATAATGCAACATCTGAGGTTCCTCTGATATATCGTAGGATCCTTCACCACGCTCCAATGCTCTTTGCCCGGATTCGTCATGTACCGACTTATTACTCCCACTGCATGGGCAATGTCTGGTCGTGTACAAATCATCGCGAACATAAGACTTCCCTTACCGCTGATGCATACGGTACTCGAGATATCTCCATCATCCCTTACTGCTAGGACTCATACTTGAGGATAACCTGAAATTAACAAGAAGTGGGGTAGAAATTGGCTTACAATCTTGCATATTCAATCGTCGCAAGACCTTCCTCAGATAATTCTTCTAAGAAAGCCAAATCTTCCTGTTATTTCTGTCTCGGTAAATTTGCATCCCTAGAATCTTGTTTGTCGGTCACAAGTCCTTCATTTCAAATTGCCTAGCCAACTGTGCCTTGAGTTCTTCAGCGCGATCCTTGTTGGGGCCTGCTACCAACATCGTCAACATACAACAGTAATATGATAAAATCACTTTCACCAAACCTCTTGAAATATGCACAAGGGTCTGCATTCAATTTGTTGTATCCAAGGCTCATGATGAAGGAATCAAATCTCTTATACCAACACCTCGGCGCCTGTTTGAGACCGTATAGAGATTTGTTCAACCTGCAAACCAAGTTCCGTTTTTCTTTGTCTTCAAAACCTTCCGGTTGGAGCATATAAATCTCTTCTTCAAGATCTCCATGAAGAAAAGCTGTCTTCACATCTAGTTGCTCGAGATGTTGGTCGAATGTAGCATACATCGCTAGGAGTACCCGAACAGTCGTCAGTCGAACCACATGTGAGAATATCTCGTTGAAGTCGATGCCTTCTTTCTGAGCGTAGCCTTTAACCACCTGTCGTGCACGAAAGCGCTCTGGTGCTGCTTCAGAAGAATCTTGTTCGACAGACTTCCCTTTCACCTGAATCGTCGTAGTCTCTGAGCGTTCCTTTGTAGTGCTATCATTTTCTCCGATTGATTTATCTTCCAAAAAGATAACCTCCTTGCTGACGACAACCTTGTGGGTAGTGGGATCCCACAGGCGATACCCCTTCACACCATCAGCATACCCCAAGAACAAATACTTCCTAGACTTCGGATCCAGCTTCGTAGTTTCTTGGACGTTGTACATCACGTACATACACTTCCAAATACATGGAGTTTGGAATAATCCGCTGGCTTTCCGGTCCACATCTTCATCGGCGTCTTCTGATCAATTGTCATTGAAGGCGATCGATTGATCACGTAGCAGGCGGTGTTAACTGCTTCTGTCCAGTATGATTTATCCAGACCTGTAGCTCCCAACATGGCACTTGTCCTCTCTAACAGAGTCTTGTTCATCCGCTCTGCCACTCCATTTTGTTGTGGAGTATACGCCGTAGTGAACTGCCTTTCGATGCCTTCCCTCTTGCAAAAGCTATCAAATTCATCGCCAGTATATTCTCCTCCGTTAGTCGTCCTCAAACATTTTTTTCGTCTGTCAGCGTAGCTGGTTTTCCATCGATAGCCTTCAGAAAGCCGTCCTTTCGCAAGATCGCCTTTATCTTCAATTTCCACAGTGAGAAGTTTCTCCCGTTGAACTTTTCGATATCAAACTTCGCCGCCATAATTTTTGCTCAGTCGTGAGCGATACCTCCGACGGAGTTGCAGCAGATAATTATTGAACTCGTACCGGCTTATCTTCACCATTACAAGGGCAATATAATATCTATTATTTTCTGATGTGGAGGGTCCACGTTAGTGGCAACCACAGAGCATACGATAAACAGATATATAAAACCCAAGCTAGGCTCTGATACCAATTGTTGGCGTGGTAGCGGACTCGGTCGAGTAATATCACGGTTAGTATTTGAGCAATTAAAGATAAAGTGGACACCGAGATTTAACGTGGAAAACCCCCAAACAAATCGGGCTAAAAACCACGGGCAAGGAAGAAGAATTCACTATAGGGAAAATGTAGGAGTTACAACCTCTCGTACTACAAAGGAGAAAACCATCAATATCTCTCTTTATAGTCGGAGAAAATATCCGACAAACTCTCTATTATTTTCTCCCTCTATTTATTCCCTCTTCACTGATCCCAATGAATTTCTTCTGTGGGATTCTTTCTTTCTGATCCTTCGTAGCCTTCTTTGTTTGACCATTCAAAAGCCCCATGTGGCTTTTTATGTCGACAGATTATTTATTTTAAATAAGTTTTTGTATAGAGTAAGATACGAAGGAGATGGAGTTTAAAGATACTGTTCATAGTCTTGTATAGAGATATTGTATAGTAGCAACCTTATATACAGCGGAATGGTGGCCTTAGAGCATCTCGAATGGGACGCCAAACCTGGCGTTCCACTGGAGATTTGACGGTGGGGGAGCTCCAACCCACCGCCAAACGCTGTGCCAAACTCAGCGGAGTCTACAGTGCCCCGCGATCTGTAGCGGGGCACTGTTCACCCGCTATCCCATTTTTTTTTCTTTTCGTTTTTTATTTTGATTTTCTGTTAAATAAGGAGGAGAAATGGGGGAATGAAGTGAAGAATCGGGGAAGATGATGATGACGAGGAGAGAGAAACGTCATTTAACTAATTTTTTTCAGTCTTTTTAGGTTTAATTTATTTATTTTTCTGATTGTATTTATTTAACAATTTAAATATTAATTTTTTCTGTTTTCCATTGAACTTATAAGTTAATTACCTTCTAAATACGTAAAAGTTTTAATTTTAGTGACCATAAAAATATAACATTCCAAGTTGTAATTATTAAATTATCCAATTATTTATGATTTATAGTGATATCTACACATAAAAATACCTACTTGAATAAAATTTTTACAGATAGGTACCCATGTCAAAAAATTTTACAAATAGGCACCCTATTTAATGTTTACCAGTTTCTTCAGTCACACCGTTCCTTATGTGTAAGGCGTATCATAACACGTCGATATATGTTACCTAAATGTGTTTATACGGCGTACCTTATGTGTTATCGATGGCGTACCTAAATGTGCTAATACGGCGTACCATTTTCTCGACGTATGACGTACCACAATACGTTGATATAGGGTACATAAATGTGTTGTATAGCGTACCTGGCGGCGGATCGGGTCTATCTGCAAAACATTTATTCTACTAAGTACCTACATATAAAAAAATCTGACAGGGTACTAATTTACAAGTTTTTTTCCAAATGAGTATTTATATGTAAAGACAAGGAAATACATTAAGAATATTATTGTATACCGGAAAATATAGAGATGATTGTTGGAGTTTGTTTGTACTATTCATACTGTAAATATGGAGGAATTATACTGTAGCAACTCTATATATAGAGAAATGGTTGGAGATGGCCTTAGTAACTTCTCCCCATCCACATATTTAAAGCAAAAAATAAAATAAAATCCTCTATAAGATGATCTAAAGCAGTTGCTAGAGAAGCACAACTAAAACAACGATTAACAATATAACACTGCACCCCAAAGCCTGCAAAAAAATACAAAAGCCTTGCTCTAAGATAGTGACGGGAAAAAAAAAGTACATCAGTACTATTCTTTATATATATAAATATAGACTACAAAGGAAATACTTACAGCAATGGCGGAAGCGGCAATCCCAGCTCGTTCCCTAGGATCCTTACGGTAATAATTTCCAAAATACAATATCGTCGCGTAATACCACATCAATGGGCACAAGAAACCTACGAGAAAGCTGAGGGGGAACATACACCCTTAATGTGCAAAAACGAAAGAATTATGAAATTTGCAAATTCTTATGGATATCGTTGTATGCTTACGAGAACCATCCTATTCCACATCCAAAGCAAGGTAGCGGTTTGTCATAGATTCCCAGTTGAGAGTCCTCGTCTCTAATCAAACCATATTTGCCTGTGCGAAACGTGCTAGTCATTACAACATCACTAATCAGATAAAGTGATGGTTTGTCTACCAAAAAATTGCATCTACATCTTCCAGTGAACTTCTACTTCAAAGCTTATTACCGCATAAAAGATACCAGAGTTGTAAGGAATTTGAGCAAAATAAGAATAAAAAAAGAATTCAGACAACATAGCTTGCACAGAAAGTCTGTCCAGCATAATTGGAATACAAATTGTAGCTGTAAGCTTGCGTTATGAGGAGTTTGGCTCGTGTTTTAGAGAGAAAAGTAAAAGCAGCAGATAACTATTTGACCGAACAATATGACCGCTTCAGTGGCATCTAAACCTTTTCTCCTCAATAGTAGCATCTGTGACACCAAAAAGGTCTCAATTTGTAGCATTATGATCTATAGAGCTAAATCTCGCGAGTTTTGTAAACATGCACGAAGGCTGAGGATCATCTTTCAAAGGAAAAAGGACTATATGAATAGAGATTGGTTACTCTTACCCATGGAAACTCCCCTTTAGATGTGATATGAATGTCCGACGACCTCCCTCCCACAAACTATGCCGAACTGTCACCTATAAAAGTCAAAACCAACACAATAACACAATCGACATACAAGGAGTCTCAGAGGCAAAAGAAAAATGATCAGCTAATTAAAAATCATGAACTGAGAAAAAGTACACGATGCGGTGAACAGTGAAAGTTCAAACACTGCATGGATCATAAGGAATTGTGTTTGACAAAGAAAACACAGCTCAAGATTTAACAAAAGGAAGAAGTAGAAGAGTGAAAACAACAACCTTCTATCCCAGTGATATTAGGCAAAATGATAATCTAATTCTACTAAGTGAATCTCAGAGCAACGACTGAGTAAACCAGGAAATCTCGGTATCACGTTCACACAATCACGTGTGTGAAGGCTATGAACTTAGTAATCCACATCGACTATCAATACATCAGACTAGAACAACTCAACCAGGAACGAAAGAGCATGGGCAATAGAATTTCCACCATGAACGAACAAATAGAGCTAAAAACAAATTCATAAACTACGAAAGGTAAACCTGCCTCGGAGAAGGGAGAAACTGAAGATAATTCAGTTCCGAACAATAATTCGCCGATCGAAGCTGAGAAATTAATAAGAAAGCTAACGCCTAACAGTAGGACCAATTAATTGATAGGCGACTGTCTTTAATGTGAAAGAAAAAACGTTCCTTTGATCCAACGGAAGAAAAATTAAAGAATGACCAATGGAAAATCAAGTAAGAACTATAGAAAATGCAAACTACAGCATTCGTTCGTAAAGCGTACTACAAAATAAGAAGAGTCTACGTCTGCTGTCCTAATGCTGAACTTCGTAATTTCTTATACATGATTAAATCTCTCTGTGAAAAAAAAAAATTAAACAATTGATATCTCATATTCATGTCCCAGTCCATATTGGATAAATGATACTCCCTCTGTTTCAGATTAAATGTCGTTATAGAATTTTTTTTTTTTTTAAAATACATGTCGTTTTGCAGTTTTCAAGATAGTTTTACAGTTTTCAAGATAAAAAAAATTGACTATTCCCAGTTTTGCCCCTATCTTAAATGGGATCATATAATTAATTACGGGTATAATGGGAATTTTATTTTATTTCTTAATTTGTGTGAAATAACCTTAAACGACATGTAATATGAAACAAAGGGAGTATTAACTAAGATAATATTTTGCAGTCTATAATTGACATCACATATTGGACAAATCATGCCTTTCATCAGGTTAAAGACCCCAAATTTGATGAATGATATCCCTTGTACAATATTAAGAAATAATCAAAATAAGTATGTACTGGTGGTTATTTTAAGAATGAAGTTTGAGAAAGATATATTTAGGGTTGCAAACGAACCGAATCGAATATCATAATATTCAATTTGTATTCGTTAATTTTTTCAAGTATTCGTATTCGATTCAATTCGTATTCGAATCCTAAAAATCGATTCGATTCGATAACGATATTCGAATATATTCGCGAATATTCGAATATTCGAATATTCAAAAAAAAATTCAATTTTTTCCCCATAAAACCTATTAGAATTACAAAATAATTCCGAAAATTACAAAATCTAAGAAACAACTCAATGTTCGTATTTGCTTTTTATTTTTACACTTGGAGCGTGAGTTAAATAGATGAAAGGTTTGCTTTATTTCCTTTTATGGGTCAAAACAAATAAATAATTTGGGTCTAATATTTTATTTGGGCTTACAAGTATATATATAATATATATTATTTAAATATATATTACATATAACGAATAGAATATTCGTTAATTTTTCGAATCGAATACAGACATATTCTTATTCGAAATTATTCGAATCATAAAAGTATTTGTATTCGTATTCGTATTCGTTTATTTCGAATTCAAATCTTAAATTTCGAATCGAATCCCGAACCAAACCGAAAATATTCGGTTCATTTGCAACCCTAGATATATTGATTATTTTATAATTAACAATAATTGACATAATATTTTCTTTTGTGGACTGTTAATTTGCATTAAATCGCACTAAAAGTATTGGGTATAAAGAATTAGTCAATACTCTAATTAAATAGGGTGAGGTTAAGGGGTGAGGTTGATATCACCTCACATCTACTAATTGTTCATGCACAATTATCTACTAGGCATTGACTTGCCTTTCCAATGGGGTATAACCCAATTCCATTAAACAAATGGTATGTGTTATGTGTATTCAGTGAAACACACATATGCGTATTTTAACATGATTGGGATAGGGTGAAATGTGCCACCTGTCATTTTTTTAATATTGGGTTATATACCTAATTAGGTAGGAAAGACAAAATTGCTCATGCACAATTATCTAATTAATTTTGTCTATTCTATCCTAGCCAGCTGTGCGTAATCCAACTTGCTTAGATTTTCGACGGTAAAAACTGGACAAGTTAAAATAGACAAAATTAACTAAAATTTAAATCATGTGGAAAATCTAACGGATAATTGATGCACAAATATGAATCGACTGTCTCCATGTCAACGTTGCAGCCAATTGAGTTAACCCAATTTCTCTCTCTTTCTCTCTCTATATCTCTCTCTCTCTCTCTTCATCCCCTCTCTAGCGGCGCACCCAAGCCAGAAAAAATAACTTTGCTCCCCCTTCCTCCATAATGGAGGTTGGGAAGCTCAACCAAACCCCCCATACATCCAAATAGTTTTGCTCCTTTCATTTTTTAGTGTTTTCATATTGTTTTAATCTCCCCGTGTGGGAGTTTTGATCTCCTCACTGTAGGAGCTATCTCTCACTTTATGGGATTGTCCTTCTCGAAGAAGACATGGTATAAAAGCTGAAGATTGAAGAAAGTGAAGAGTACCGTAGATCTAACTCGATAGCCATTTATTTGGAGTATTAGGTTAATCTGTAGTAGGTTCTTTAGTTCTTTGTCGGATCTTTGCATCTTGTTTTCTTTCAGATTTGTTTTTTTTTCTTTTGATTGTTGTTCGTTTTATGTCTGGTTGAGAGCTTTCTTCCTCTGAAAGATCTAATGTTTTCAGAGGTACATTTAAGCTCTTTAACTCTTGTAAATCTGATTGTTCTAATGAAACTTCCGTTTGGCCAAAAAAAGAGTTATACCCAATTGAGTACGTAAAACAAAGCCAACTAATTATGTACTCATTGTCACCCAATTAAATCTCAACAAGACAATACAATTCCCCCTTGTTTTTTTTTGTGAAGCCAAGGAAACCAAAATACAAAAGCCGTAGTCAACATTGATTTAGAATTAGACCTTCCTCTTGAACTTCCTATGCGCCTTCAAGTCGACGACGATCACCGAAATGTTGTCCCGACTCCCCCTCTGAAAGGCAACTCTCGAGAGGTAATCCGACGCGTCTTGCGACGCCAAGTCAACCGCATTCTCTTCGGGTCCTCTCCCGACGTTAGGAACGCTCGCTCCGTACTTTTTGTGCCAGAGTAATAACCGTCGACGCGCTAAATCGCACGCCTCTTCGTCGGTCATTACGTCCCACAAGCCGTCGCTCGCGATGACGAGGCACTCGTCCTGCTTCATTCGGGGAACGAATGTCACTTCTGGGTCCGCGATTACGTAGGGCCTAAGTAGTCTGTCTCCTGGCAAACAAAAAAAATAGCCAATCATTACGCGCTATTTAGGCAAATTTTAAAAAGTGGCATCTTAGTGTGTAAAGATTGTCATACCAAGCAAATTTTAAAAAGTGGCATCTTAGTGTGTAAAGATTGTTATACCCTTACTGATCCGGGGATCCATCGTAACCGACTACGTGGCTATATTAAACACGACTATTAACGGCGATGTAATTATGAGGGTAGGGCAGTGAGATATAGATAAGTGGTTGTGTAATCAGTCATCCAAATGGCAATTTCTTTTTTTTTAAAGATCTATTATATCTAGGCATAATCTAACTCGTTTAAATTTTCGACACGTGAAATTTTCGATGATATGTCGAAATTGATTATTTTAGCAACATGTATTGGGCAGTGTTAAGTGGCCACGTCCTAACTTTTGAGTTGAGTTGAGTTATACCCACGTAGATGTATAAGACAATAGCTTTAAAAAGACCTTTTGGACTAAATGCTATTTATACAAAGAAAACCATGGTGTTAATTTGACAAACACAAATCGAAATTAAGCGTACCGATGGATCTCGATACCGCAAGAATTCCCGAGACTCGACATCCGTCCCAGTTGATGATTCGACCACCCGCGCCTTCGATCCGTTCGCATTCATCTTCTCTATTCGGCTGCAAACATAAACAATGGAAACACTAACGAATCGCACGGGAAAAAAATTGCGGACCGAAACGTAAATTGGCCGCCTACTTTATGGTCCACGGACAAAGGCATCGGGATTTTCCCGCGGTTTAAGACGGCCCGCGAATCGCCGCAATTCCCGACTATAATATGCGTCGAACAAACGATGGCCACGACTGCCGTGGACCCCACGGAGTCGGGCGCTATCGGTGGGTTACGAGATACTTTCCCGTCGACTATCCTCTCGAATCCACCGACTTCGTCGTCCATTCTCCGAAAGCATTTAATGAACACTTTCTGCCATAGCTCCTTCAAGTTGCTTCTTTCTGCATGGAAGTTCTCCTTAATCTCCTCGGCTAAAGCTAAGTGAAGATGCTCCCTGCAATAATCGGCAACCTATGCAAAGACGAGCTTCTCTTAGTTCACGTATTGTTCGAGATTGAAGGAGATGAATCACGAAATTCGCAATAAAAGCGCGTTTATTAACCACGGCGAACGAAAAGACTAGACCAACTAATAGGTTTTCTAATAAATTTCATAATAGTCAAACCGACAGTAGAAACTTTGGCCCCTAAATCTCCTAAAACCCGATGATTCTCTTCTACGGAACCTGGATATAGGGACTAAAATAAATCATTAAAGTCCAAATAAATCTCAACAGACTCATACTAAATCTAAACAACTCTAGTTTTAGTTAAAATCTAAACTTATAATTAAATAAATTATGTAACAATTATCAAGGTATTATATATGTACATTGCTACCCTGCCGATGTTAGTACAACAATCAAACTCCTTCGATATTATCGAAATTAAAATTTCGACGTGTAAAAAATCCAACAGAATTGGGTTGGTTTCCATGCGTACAGGGACCTATACGAAAGTAAATATTCGAAATTAAAGATCATTGCTACCCTACCATACCCATGTTAGTAGGACAATCAAACTCCTTCAATATTATCGAAATTAAATATATTTGCCATTGTTTAAAAAAGCGTTGGATTGCGCGATTCGAGGCGCGCTATAGCGGTTTTTTCCATCATTTCGCTCCAACGCGTAATAGAAAAAGCGCACCTTTTTAATTTATTTATTATTATTTATTATTTTGTTTCAAACGAGGTGAAAGGTGATATGATATGTAGCGAATTTCGAGATATAAATAAAAATCAAGTGGCAGACACCTATTCAAACTTCCAAGGCAAAACTTATTCATAATAATTTCTTTTTGATTTTAAATTTTATTACATATTCTTATTAAATTTGGAAATCATCTTTACATTAGGTGAGTTATGTATAATAATAAATAACCACGTCTAATTTATTTATTTTTTCATGATCACGAAAATGACATATATATCTTATATATTTTGATATTTAAATTATTTTTAATTAGAAAAATAGTATATGTAAAGATATGTATGTTTAATTTATAAATATATAATATATATTGTTAAATATGAGACGATAAATAGTATAAATGTTATTTTTTTTTTATTAAAATTGACTTGTTTGAAATACTTACGCAATACGCAACGCTATTTACGATAACGCTGTTGGAACAAAAACGCGACGCAATGCGCAACACGCTTTTTAAAACATTGATCATTGCTACCCTTCCCATGTTAGTACAGCAATCAAACTCCTTCAATATTATCGAAATTAAAGATCATTGCTACCCTACCCTACGACCTACTCTACCCACAATCAAACTCCTTCAATATTATCCAAATTAAAATTTCGACGTGTAAAAAATTGGGTTGGTTTCTCAAAGCGGACAAGGAAGAATAGACCTAGAGGAAAGTAAATATTCGAAATTAAAGATCATTGCTACCCTACCCTACCCGTGTTAGTACAACAATCAAACTCCTTCAATAATTTCGAAATTAAAATTTTCGACGTGTAAAAAATTCCAACCGAATTGGGTTGGTTCCCCAAGCGGACAGGGAAGGATAGACCTATACGAAAGTAAATATTCGAAAAAGACCGTTGCTACCCTACCATACCTACCCATGTTAGTACAACAATCAAACTCCTTCAATATTATGGAAAGTAAAATTTCGACGTGTAAAAAATCCAACAGAATTGGGTTGATTTCTCAAGCGGGCAGGGAAGAATAGACCTATACGAAAGTAAACATTCGAAATTAAAGATCATTGCTACCATATCCTACCCTAGTACACCAATTGTAAAAAAAAGTCCAGCAGAATTGGGTTGGTTCCCCAAGCGGACAGGGAAGAATATACCTACACGAAAGTAAATATTCAAAATTGAAGATCATTGCTACCCTACCCTACCCTACCCTACCCTACTTATGGTAGTACATCAATCAAACTCTAATATTACCGAAATTAAAATTTCGACGTATAAAAATCCAACAGAATTGGGTTGGTTTCCAAGCGAACAAGGTTAGACCTATACGAAAGTAAATATTCGAAATTAAAGATCATTACTACCCTACCCTGCTTTAGTACAACAATCAAACTCCTTCAATGTTATCGAAATTAAAATTTTCAACGTGTAAAAAAATCCAACAGAATTGGGTTGGTCTTGGTTCCGGGTGGACAGGAAAGAATAGACCTATGCAAAGGTAAATATTCGAACAATCAAAATCACCTGAAATCCACCGTGCCCATCATAGACGGCGAACAAATGCGCAGTTAAATCTTGATAAATCAAACCCTCCCTTAGCATTGGAGAAGGAATCTTGAGAAATTGCGGTATAGCTACGGCGAAATCTTCCATTTCGGCCCTTCGTCCCCTAACCGACGTCAGGCCCCATAGCGGTCGGGACGCCATCCTCGGGAAATTACTGATCCCTTCTGACATGTCGAGGAGAGACGAAGTTGAATACGTTCTCTTAGTCATTAATATAGAGCCTCCATTGTTGTTATTACCATCATCATCGTCGTCTTCTTCGATGGAGACAAGATCATCTAAGACAGTTGGAGTAGGTTTCTTGATCAAATTCGTTACTTCTTCGTCGTTTCTATTCGATTCTACGGATATGGGTTTTTCGCCATTTTTCGATCTCTCGAAGTTGTTCATTTGATCTTCGAGTTTGGCCACGTGGGTCCCGCCGGGATTAAGGGCTAAAGGTAGCTTAGTCATGGCCGGCGATGATGATGATGATGATGATGATGATTGTTCAGACAACAAATGACTTGTTTTTTTTTTTTTTCTGGTGATCAGCTTATCAATCCCACAAGAAATGAGAAAATGTTAGAGAAATCTTTGAGCCCTCCTCTCTGATGATGGGATTTCCAATTTGTGAAAAGATTTCACCCATAAAAAATGTGACCTTTTTTTTTCTCAGGCAGCCTTCTTCACGGCTGACATATGCCGAATTTATGCCTAAATCAAGAAAAATTATTAGGGAACATAATCTAAAGCACGAAAGAATACGAACCAAACATCTACATTAGAAGAAAAACAACCACCTTATAAGTAATATTACAGATAATTCTTGAAGACAAGCCAACTAAATAGTCATTTTCTTTACATTCTCATTTATCAAAGAACTCATCGACCCATAAATTATCACGTGATTCTTACACCCACAAAAAACTAGTAAACAAGAACTTACGAGGTTCACAGTTCGAATATGCTGTGGTGGGAAAACATGAACCCAGAATACGGGGAAAAAAAGAGAAAAGAATATGCATTGAAATGAAACTGTTCAAAAGTGGAGAAAATCTGACGACCCACTTGTAAAATTTAAATGTATTCTTTTCGATCTCAACCTCCAAGTGTTAAAAATCCAACCTTTTCATGAACACATGTCATCCTTGAGAAGCCAGTCAAAAAGGGACTCTAGTGAAGAACAGTACTTACTAGGGACACCTAAGCATTTCTTTTTTTTCGGACTTTGGGAAATTATTTAAAGGGGGAAGCCACAAATCAACGCAATAAAAATCCCTAATTGAAGCAAGCAAAGAAA
This sequence comes from Craterostigma plantagineum, assembly GCA_027422505.1. Taxonomy (NCBI): domain Eukaryota; kingdom Viridiplantae; phylum Streptophyta; class Magnoliopsida; order Lamiales; family Linderniaceae; genus Craterostigma; species Craterostigma plantagineum. The sequence goes on from JAPQWV010000015.1 coordinate 8,591,937, forward strand.
GACCAAGCAACTACTTAGGTTAAACTAATACTCAAACGTGCCAAAGAGGAAGGTAAGGTTAGTTGCTTACCGTGTTGAAAGAGTGCTGACAAAGTGATTCATCGGCATGAAAAGAGCCTCGTATTTTTGTTTTATTTTTTTTTTATGTTCTTAGCAAAGACAAAACGATAAGTTGGGCTCTTTACTTCTTTCCAATCGAACAAAGACAACCTTCGGATATTAAATCTTAGGCTTTCGGTGGGGCCCACTTGACAGACATGTGTCTAATATGTGTCACCATATTGTGCGTTTGTTTGAATAAAGGTTGGGATATTTCTTTTCTGAACCTTTCTTATTATTTATTTTGAAATAATTGTTTTATTAGAAATAAATGGGGTCGTCCTTCCAATAGATTTAAGCCATGCCTTGGACGAAACTACTACGATAGCGTCCTATAATTAATTAAGAAATACAATTTTGATTCTCTACATCTTTTGATGTGTCATGATGTAGCCCGACTAGGTATGTCGAATATAAAAAAATTCCGACTTTCGTTGAATTAATCCTTTGGTCCTAATAAGAATGTCTAACATGAACACTATTTTTTGTTATCAAACAATCACCAATAGAAATATCTTGATAGAAAATAAAACTAAAAATAACTAAAACAAAATTTATAAACTTCATAACATACGATCCAAGAAATTGATTCAAAATTGGCTTTAGTGATTAGTTGGCCTTATTTATTGAATATTAGGTGTCTTGCACTGCAACTAATAATGAAATAAAAACGTAAATTTTTATAATGGGATAAAAAATTTATATTCGTGACATAAAATTTCTTTTAAATTGGAAATAGATAAACGTATTTGAAGGGTAGTTTTATTTTCGTAACTTTATTATTAAGTGACGTGATGAGATTTCAAGTAAAAGTTGCTGAACACTTTTATAAGTGAGCGCGACGTACACAACACGCGGGCAGTACAAGCGCTCAATGCACAGCTGTTTCCTGAAGCTTTATAAATACCAAATTTCGTAGTTGAAGTAGATGATTTCGTGCGTTCATAACTTTCTATAGAGTGAGAGTTAGGATTTGGTGTAAACTAGAAAGTTGGAGAGGAAGTATCATCCATGTAATCCCTTCTTTTGGTTTGGAATAAAACGGTCTAGTTGGTCTATGGAGTAGGCCGAAAGTCGAGGCCGAACCACGTATATCGTCTCTGTTTTTCTGGTTTTCTATTCGCTGATTTTCGATCCGCGATCAAAATCAAGAACTAGTTTCTTGATTGAATTCAAACACAATCACGTTAGAAGAGTGAATTTCGAACCTAACGGCGCCGATTTCCCAAAAAGTGGTGCGGCGAGACTTGAACGATACGCGAGGAAGGTGATGGTGCAAGATAGGTTCGAAATGAAGAAATTCGGCGAAGGGGACGATCTTGGACTGGGGAAGCTCACGATGAAGGCTGCGTTGATCAAGGGGGATTGGAGGAAGCCTTGAAGACGTGGAAGGACATGCTACCGAAGGATTTGAAGGCGGACGAAAGGAGAATCGTTCGGGCGAAGGCTTATAGCTTGATTATCTTGGGCCTTGAAGATGGTGTGCTTCGAAATGTGTTGAAGGAGAAAACACCAGACCTTCTATGGAGGAAATTGGACGAGCTCTACATGGATAAGCCTCAGAAGTCGAAGAACGTGCTCACGGTATCCTCGAAGCAGCTCAATGCAAGAACCGAGTCAAGAACGGGTTCATCGGGCGAGTTGCTATGTGTGAGGAAGAAATGGGTGAGAAGGGACGGCAAGGATTCGAAGAGGGCTGTAGAAAAGAAGTCCAAGAAGCCTCTAAGGTGTTACCACTGCCATGAGATAGGCCACATTAGGAGGTTGTGCCCACATCGAAGAAGAACGTCGCAGCCCAAAGATCAAAACGAAGCATGGGCTGTTATATGTGATGATCGTGGCTCGACTGTGGCATTGGCTGTGTGCAATGATGGACGTGGGACCTCAAGAATGTGTCAAGGTCTGATTACAAATCGAAAGAATGCGGGAAACCTGAATCTTGAGGTGGAGATCGAAAAGAAGAATGACTTGATCATGGCTGAAATTTCAGACCAAGCTCAAGAAGTTAGTCAAGATGATGATTGCGAGTTTGCAGAAAGTTTGAGTCTTTCTGGGCAAGAAGAGATCAATGGATGGATTCATGACTCGGGATGTTCAGTTCATGTCACGTGCAACAGAGATTGGCTGCAAGATTTCCAAGAAACGGATCAAGAAAGTGTGAAGCTCGGTAACGGTAAAAGCTGTCAAGTTCTTGGCCGTGGATCTGTTCGTTTGAGGCTGAAATCTGGCGTTGTGGGGAGGGGGGTTTAGAGACGTGAGGTTAGTGCCTGAGATGAGGAGGAACCTCATATCAATTGGAGCTTTGGATAAAAGAGGATTAAACGCAGAAATTGCAGCTAGAGAAATCAAGATCCTAAGGGAAATAGGCTGATTCTGAGCGGTTTTCGAAGGCATGGGATATATGTCTTGGAGGGTTGTAGGGAGGAGACAACTGGACCAAGGGAAACTAGGGAATGTGATGGCTTGAATGTTTCCCACTATAAGCCATGTCGGCCTCAGATCGAGGTTGAGAAAGGTGGAGCAAAACCTGAGGTTGAAGCACTTGTTAACTTTGCTGATTTGAGTCTTCATAAGTTTGGCTCGGTTTATGAGTCGTCTGAGCTCGAGGTGGAGATGGTTTCTTCAAGTGAAAGGACTACTTGTGAGCCTAGTTCGAGGGATGAATCTATGGTGCCTGAAAGAGCTGAAGAGTATGAAGAAACTGTTGAGATATATGCCCTAGATGCCGTACGAGGACCGGGAGTACGAGGGCAATTTGCTAATTGTGTAGTGTTTAGTGATGTAATTTGATTACTTCTATTAATGGAATGACTTTATTAATCATTAATTAATTATTGGATGAATAAATTAAAAGACAAATTATTAACTAGTCTAAAGATTTCACCTTGCAGTCTGGGTGGATAAGACAAATTAATAATACCCAAATATTGGCAGTGCAGTTACTGATTCTGTGGGGATTGAGAGGGGCACCATTAAGCTGAGATACTGCAATATTAAAATAGTCCACAAGTCTAAGTCTCCAGTAGGGTGACATGAATGACACGTACGACTTGTTTGTCGATGGGTCCAATATGGTTGTGCCAACCGTTCACTTGGGAAGTGGGAGCCCATGACAATGATACAAGATGCATTAGGCGATTATCTGTATTTTGACACTGACTCGTAATCGAACGATCACACGCTTTGATTGTCCTTGATCGATCGATTAACTGTAGTAGTATGCGTGAACCTTAGGCCGAAATGGTTAACTTGGGATTGGTCTTGAGGTCCTTACTTGTCACCAGTTTGCTAGGCCCGTCTTGCCGGTGGCATGGGTCAGCGGCGAAATGCGGTCTTGACTTTTCGATGTGATTGCCGATAGAACCGCGGAGCGGGATTTACAATCTCGATTAAATTCGAGGTTAACGTCCTATGGCAAGTTTAATGTGCGGGAATTTATCCAATTCTCTGGCCAGAGCATATAACTGACTCGCGATAGTCGTGAAGTGCAGTTTCGGTATTTTCACCGACATAAACGACATAGAGTCGAGTTCTGTAAGTTTGACTATGCGTGACTTTCACTCGATCGGGACAAACGTAAATGGTTTATACGTATGACGAAAATCTACAGTCGGTTCATGGATTATACTTAGATCAAATTTGTACTCAACTTGGGATCAGTTCGGTACTACGGGGAATAGCTAGGTGAATACCGAACTCCTAGATACCTCCTAGCCCGGTTGAGACGAACCAAGAGAGTCGGGCTTAAAAAGGGCAACCGATACAACGTCATCCTCAGAGAGAGAGACAAGGCTAGGTCCTAGATTGAGACATTTGGGTTTGGGGCTTGGCCAAAACCCTGATCGGCCGAAAATACTAAGTTTGACTAGTGAGGGGTAAAATGATCTTTTCACCTCACGATATATATTTTGAAATAAAATATTTGATATTGAATATTTAGTATATGATTTAAATTAGATTTAGATCTTTATTATTGTCTTAGAGAAATAATTTAGTTTAATTTGGAATTAAATAATATATATCGGATATATATAAGTTTCGAATTTTATTAGATAAAATTTCGCAAATTATTTATATTGGATATTATATATTTAAAATATACTAAATATGGTATTTTAATTAATTAAGGTATTGGATATTTAATTAATTAAATTTAAAGTTTGAATTTATGAATTCGTTACTTGGTAAAACGAAGACTTGGTAAATGGGAAGGTGTGGGTATTTTTCTCCTACCACCTCAACCTATTTTTGGTCAATCCTAAGTGGTACAAATAACGATTTTCGTGATCCTAAAGAAGAGAGAATCCAATTTTCGAAACTTGAGTTCAAGAGAGGAAAAACTAAGAGTTTTCTCCTCTCATCACTTTCTCTCTCACATTCTCTCTCTCGGGGGCACCAAGCAGCTCGTTCTTGGCCTAGCCACACATGCAAGAACAACTGCGACGTTAGTGAGGTGCCGGCGTGACGATCTTGTGCAAAGAAGGCGTCACGTTCGTGTGCTTTTGGCGTAGGAGAGGGGCACTACGCCTCGGGGATTTGAAGGATTCGAAGCTAGCCATCGTCGAGGGATTTCAACAAGGTATCATGGCTGATCCCTTATCTCTTTATGTCTGTGTGTTCTCGTGTTTGTAGCCGAGCGATCTTGGATAGGCAGGAAACCCCGTTAAATTTTAAAATTCTACCGTTCTAGGAACGTGGGTCTGGGGACCCTCGGGGATTCCTAAGAGTGGTATCAAAGACATATGCTCGATTAAAGTCACGGGACTATGACAAAAGGCCACGAAAACCCCAAAAGCCTTAGCCGTGCGCATGACGCACGCGGCGCCCGGGCACACCGCATGCGCGGCGGGCGGGGCTGCGTCTAGTCGCATGCGGTGCGCGCTCAGGGCGGGCTGCGCGCAGCGTGCGGCCTGCTCCTAGCCGTGCGCATGGTGCGCACGATGCACGGTTAGCCGGCGCGCATGGCGCGCGCGGTGCGCGACTCAAGACGGGCCGGCCGCGCGCGGAGCGCGGCGTATAGGGCTGACCGCACGTGGGGCATGCGGCACGAGAGGCACGGGCCGCGCGCGTGGGTGAACACGACGCTTGGGAAAGCTGCGCGTGGATGCGCTGAAAGTAGGTATGACCGCGCCCGTGGGTGCGAGCAGCGCTAGGCTAAGAGCGTGCGGATATCGGGCTGACCGCATGGTGCGAGCGGCACGGGGCTGGCAGCGCGCATGGCCCGAGCATCCCCGACACAGGCCCGAAAGGCCTGGTCCAGCCCATCCTACGGCCCAATATACATAGGGCTAGGCTCGGCCCATTTAAAAGCCAAAATTCGATTTCCGCTCGAAATTATGTTAAATTTGTCGTGATGCATGTTATTTGAATGACGTGGTGATTGATTGGGGAATAGGTTCTGTTTTTTTCCGGGTGATATGTTAAGGGTGACAAGGTCCCCCCGGGTTGTACTTTATAATTTTTATTAGATAAGACGAGCGGTTTTATTAGGGATAGGTTCCTCGTCATAGGCTATTGTAGTTTTGTTATGACGGCCGTACGAGTGTCGATCGAGAGGAACCGGAATTAACGAGCTGGTAGCCGAGGCGTCCGTTCGAGCAAAGCCCGAAGACGTAGAGTCTTATTGTTTGTACAATTAGGATAGAACTAGAAATATTCCCGATCATTCACATTTACTTTAATAGGTTGAAACTAGGTTTACTATTAAAGTCAATTATGTGCGTGTTGGTTTTGAACGTGATAATATGCATAATGTGCTCGTGTTAAAACTGTGAGGATTCTCCCGAGGTTAGACCTTTAATATCAAGTGAGAAAAGGGGCTAGGCTCCTACCTTCTATCAAGTCCAAAAATGTTACGACTTAGGGATGCGGTTGCGGTTGACCGTGTTACGGCGCCAAAAGCCCCGCCTTTGCGTGAACAGGTTTGGATGCAATTACGAATTGCCGCTCACCGACCACTCTTCACCCTCTAATAAAGAGTGTCCCTACGGGGGGATGAAGTTCACGAAAAAGTGGAAGGTGAGCAGGACGTTGATAGGTTGCACTTGAACAGTCATTCCCAATATGTTCCGAGTTACGGCTGAAAGACCCTAGCTGAGACGAAGACGTTGAATCTTCTGTGTGACAGAAACGTGTGGGGCACGACCTCGGCTAACCAAACGAGCCAATAAGCTATTAAGTTGAGGCTAGTTTGTTGTGGCGCGGGGCCAACGCCACTATGAAACCACTCAACAAGGTTTTCGAAACGCCTACCGGGAGAAAGGGTTTCGAGAAAAATAGTGGGAGTCAGACAAAAATTTAAAGTCCTAATTTAGTCTGATTAAACACTACAAATCCTAACTATCTATTTATTTTTTGCACTTTATTTTCTTCTCTATTAGTTACGATGACAAACCCATTAATTACACTCTTGGAGAAACATTGTTTGGTGGGACCGAACTATGTAGACTAGCTCAGAAATTTGAGGATCGTCCTCAAATAAGTGAAACTGAATTATGTCTTGGACATTAAGGAGCCAAAATTGCCCACAGCTGAATACACTAATGAGGAGATTGTACTGCACGATAAGTGGGTTGAAGATTCAGCGAATGTGCACGTCTACATGCTTGTTGCGACTTCTAGGTCCAAGGGATCGAAGAAGAACTTGAACAAGACAGGCATGGCCAAGGGTAGAGTCGACAAGAAGACGAAGACCACCAAGGTCGAAAGGTCTGGCGCAAAGCCCACGGATAAGTGCCTCCTTTGCTAGCAGCTGGGCCATTGGAAGCGTGAATGTCCGAAGCTGGAGGCGTCTGACGCCTCAGGAAAACAATTAGTTTTTTGAAGCTAATTGTTCTGTGTATTCTACTTTGTGGATACTTGACTCAGGGGCTAGTCCCATATATGTGTTTTGAACCAAGGTCTAGAACGAAGTAGGAAGCTTCGAGCTGGCGAGGTCTTGATCAACGTAGGTAGTGGACATAGTGTACCAGCTACACACATGGGATCGGAGACCTTAGTCTTATCGTCATTACATTGTTTAGAACTTTCTGACGTTTTAGTTTTGCCCAAGGGGCTTAAAAACATTATTTCGATTCCTGTTTTGAGCAGACTGGGTTATGAATTTCGATTCATTGATAATGTTTGCCATATTTATTTTAGAAATGAAAATGTTGGAAGTGCGACGTTAATAAATGGTTTATATACGTCAACTTAAAAGACAATGCTAAAACTGTAAATGCAATCACCAAATCATCGACTGGGTCAAATGATCGATACATGTGGAACTTACGGCTAGGTCACGCAGCAGAAGCGAAGATTGAACAGATGGAAAAGGACGGTCTGATTAGCACAGTGCGAACAGGCCCGATTTCTACCTGTCAGTCTTGCATCTTAGGGAAAATGACCAAGTCTCCCTTCACAGGGACTTTCACTAGGGCCACGGAAAGTGTTGGGTTTGATTCACACTGACGTATGCGGACCATTTAAAGTAACGGCCCGAGGTAATTGCCGCTACTTCATAACGTTCACGGACGATTTCTCCCGCTACGGGAATGTCTATTTGATGAGACAAAAGTCCGAAGCTCTTGAAATTTTCAAAGAGTATAAAGCATTAGTGGAGAAGCAAACTGGCAAGTTCATTAAAGTCGTTCGGTCAGATCGAGGAGGCGAATACATGAGCCTTGAGTTTGATGCATTTCTTAGAGAAAATGGCATCATCATACAGTTTTCCCCGTCACGCACGCCGCAATTAAATGGCGTGGCCGAACGGAGAAACCGAATGCTTTTAGATATGGTTCGGTCGATGATGAGTTACACAGATCTCCCCAATTCGTTGTGGGGATATGTGATCGCGTGCGTGTACGTTAATATATTAAATAAAGGTTCGGGCAAGTACGTCAAGTAATAATTAAAACGAATATGTTATAACTAGCACGACGCGCGATAGGCAGTGTACCTATCGTTTGTAGAATAGCTATAGCGAATATCCGAGTATCGAACACGAGGAATAAATTGAGTACTAGTAATAACCTATCATTTGATATTTAGCCTAAATAATTGTTTTAGTTGTATTTTTATTTATAAAATATATTCTAACAAACCAAAAGCTTGAATGCAACTTAAATATTTAAAAAATAATAACTTTTATATTAAACAAATGTGCTTGGGATTTCGAATCCCGCTAGGTATCATTGACGAGGCCGTAAATTATCGTTAACACAAAAATAATCGTTAAGTCGCGGTAATTCCTACTCACGCCCGAATTTGCTGTCGCCCTAGACGGTTGTGAGAATATATATTAATTTACCTAAGCGAGGATCGATTATTTGCTGTCGCACTATAATCAAATTCCTATCATTTTATGAAAGGTCTAATCGTTTTTCTAGCTGTCGCCCTAAAACGATATTACCACGAAATCACATCAACACATAGACATATCGAAGTGATATCCAAATCAACACATAGACATATTAATTTGAACAACAAAATCACAAATGAAATAGTCAATATCGCATGTTCATCTCATCCCAAGCACACAATAAACTTAGCTACTCATACGAAATATTAACGCAACGAGAAGCATAAATGACAAAGAGAAATAAAACATATTTCTTCCCTGATATTTGGCTCCGTCAACGTCGCGTCCCCTCCAAGTTTCCCGATCCCGCTTCGGTTCTATCTCACGTCACATCTCTGCCGGTCCTCATAACGCTACCCGCTGATTTGCTCGCTCCCGATATTGTGCACGTCTTTGGGTACTTTTGTCAAACGGCTCGTGAGCGACCGGAGAAACTGCAGTTGCTCAACTCCTTCAGCTATGTGCTGCTCGTTATCTTGGTCTTTGTTTCCGTGTGTTCAGCGTATGAGGAGGAGGGCAGATGTGTGCTTTGGTTCCTTGTAGCTGCGTGCTTCCCTTTAATTCGGCTGCGATGGTTTATGAGCTTGGAGAGGTGGGTGCTTTGAGAGGCTAGGTGTCCAACGTGTTGATGTGGGTAATGGTTGAGAGGTGCTTGGTTGATGAGGCGGGTGCTTGGTTGATGGTCAGACGTTCGACTGTGTATTTGAGTGGAGAGGCTGATCCAAGATGGTGAAGATTCCTGCTCAAAGTGTTCGATCCTCCCTCCTTGCATAGAGGTCGATCTCCCCTTTTTTATAGATGATGAAGAACAGACAAGTAAACACCCACCCGTAATATCAGATCGCAAAATCTTCTGTTCTTCCTTGAATTCGTAAATCTGTCGCTACCTTTTTCCGCTCGTGTGTGCTACGCTGTCGGATTGTCGCTCGTGGGTTTCTTTATTCATTTTTCTCCTTTCTTGTCTACGGCTTCATGCGTGTGAGTATGTGAGTGGTGTCTATAATTGAGGGTTGTTGCATAGTGGGCTTGGGCTTGTGGATTTGGGCTGATATTTATTCTTTCGCCCAATTGATTTAGGTCGATATTTGGTTCAATGGTTCCTCAAATTTATTTCAAATCCGAATATTTCCGCTTGTCGTTTTGCGAATATCTGCCAAAAATTAAATATAAACGTTTAAGCATAATATTCGAAGAAATTTATATTAATATCAACCGATAATACGCTTCTCCGGGGTATCAAATATAATATAAATTCCATTTATCAATATGCCTTAGAAACAGCGGCCTATATCCTTAACAGGATACCTACCCGCTCTGCCAACAGGATTCCTTACGAGGCTTGGCATAATCGTAAGGCGAGTCTGAATCACATCAGGGTCTGGGGTTGCCCCTTCTTTGTGAAAAAGTTGATGGCAGATAAGCTTGAATCAAGATGAGTAATGGCGAGATTCGTCGGATACCCCGAGGACTCAATGGGGTATTACTTCTACGTCCCAGACGAACAGAGGGTGTTCGTCGCTTTAAGCGCTACTTTCTTGGAGGAAGAATTCGTAGGCGAAGGCGGTAAAGGACGAGAAATAACTCTGAGAGAGTTAGAGGACGAATCGACTCCTATTCCAGAGTCGTTAGGCGACATTTCAGAAAACCCGGCTTAGCCGCAATTTCATAGGTCTAGTAGGATATCTTATATGCCTGAGAGATATGATATGGTACACGTCGAGCATGGGGATGCTGCGACTGAGGGATGCGTTGGGGACGATCCCGTCACCTACGACCAGGCAATTGCTGGTACAGACTCCTCAAGTGGCTTGAGGCTATGCAGGCCGAAATGGATTCGATGCACACAAACCCGGTTTGGACTCTTGTAGACCTGCCTAATGGTTTTAGACCAATTGGCAATAAATGGATCTACAAAAATAAAAGATTGGATCTGATGGACAGGTGGAGACGTACAAAGCTAGGCTTGTAGCGAAAGTGTATAGTCAGAAAAAGGGAATTGACTATGTGGAAACCTTCTCACCTGTCGCAAAGATAAAGTCCATCCGAATCATGCTTGCGATAGCAGCACACTATGACTATGAGATCTGGCAGATGGACGTAAGGACCGCTTTCCTGAATGTATTCCTCCAGGAGGAAATCTATATGGAACAGCCCAAAGGTTTTACGTCAGAAGCAGATGCTCGAAAAGTGTACAAACTGAATCGGTCCATTTATGGACTGAAACAGGCTTCAAGGAGTTGGAATCTTCGGTTCGATGAAGTAGTTAAGAACTACGGATTCATGTTTACAGAAAGGCCAGTGGGAGTAAGGTGTCGTTTCTAGTACTGTACATGGATGATATCCTTTTGATAGGAAACAACATTGGGATGCTCTCAGAGATTAAAGCTTGGCCTTCGAACGAATTCTCTATGAAAGACCTCGGAGAAGCGACCTATATTCTATGAATTCGCCTATTTAGAGATAGGGCGAAAAGGTCAATAGGCTTTATCCCAGGCCCTTTACTTAGATAAAGTCCTTAAAAGTTTTAAAATGGACGAGTCTAAGAAAGTGTTCCTACCTATGAGGCATGTGATTCATCTCTCAAAGGCTATGTCTCCTCATAATGAGGTACAAAGACAAGAGATGAGTGGAGTCCCCTATGCTTCAGCCGTGGGTCGCCTGATGTACGCGATGCTTTTCACGCGACCAGACATAGCGTACGCTATGGGCGTATTGGGTAGGTATCAACCCTGGTAAGGAACATTGGGCGGCACTAAAGACAGTTCTGAAGTACCTTAGACGGACTAAGGACTTGATACTGATTTATGGCCCAGGAGAATTAGAAATAGATGGATATACAGATTCGGACTTCCAATCAGATGTGGATAACCAAAAGTCTACTTCGGGTTTTGTCTTTACGCTCAATGGCGGGGCTGTCTTGGAAAAGTTCCAAGCAAAGCACGACTGCAGATTCCACCACTGAGGCAGAGTATATCGCAACTTCAGAAGCTGCCAAGGAAGGTGTTTGGATACGCAAGTTTCTGGAGGAACTACATGTGGTACCTAGCATCGTGGATCGCCCGCTGCCATTGTGGTGTGACAACAGTGGGGCTATTGCACAAGCTAAGGAACCACGTGCTCACAGTAAATCCAAACACATAGAGAGAAAATACCACGTGCTGCGTGGGTTTGTTGAAAATGGCTCAATAGCCATACAGAAAATCGCCTCTGTAGAGAATACAGCGGACCCGTTCACGAAGCCACTACCACAGGCAGTGCTCGATCGACACCTCAATAGAATGGGATTAAGATATGATAGCGCGTGGCATTAGTGCAAGTGGGAGATTATTGAGGTATATGCCCTAGATGCCGTACGAGGACTGAGAGTACGGGGGCAATTTGCTAATTGTGTAGTGTTTAGTGATGTAATTTGATTACTTCTATTAATGGAATGACTTTATTCATCATTAATTAATTATTGGATGGATAAGACAAATTAATAAAACCCAAATATTGGCAGTTCAGTTACTGATTCTGTTGGGACAGAGAGGGGCACCAGTAAGTTGAGATACTGCAATATTAAAATAGTCCACAAGTCTAAGTCTCCAGTAGGATGATTGGAATGACACATACGACTTGTTTGTCGATGGGTGCCAACCGTTCGCTTGGGAAGTGGGAGCCCATGACAATGATACAAGATGCATCAGGGGATTATCTGTATTTGGACACTGACTCGTAATCGAACGATCACACGCTTGGATTGTCCTTGATCGATCGATTGACTGTAGTAGTATGCGTGAACCTTAGATCAAAATGGTTAACTTGGAGTTGGTCTTGAGGTCTTGACTTGTCACTAGTTTGCTAGGCCCGTCTTGCCGGTGGCATGGGTTAGCGGCGAAATGCGCTCTTGACTTTTCGATATGATATCCGGTTGAACCGCGGAGCGGGATTTACGGTCTCGATTAAATTCGAGGTTAACGTCCTATGGCAAGTTTAATGTGCGGGAATTTATTCAAGTCTCTGGCCAGAGCATATAACTGACTCGCGATAGTCGTGGAGTGCAGTTTTGGTATTTTCACCGACATAAACGACATAGAGTCGAGTTCTGTAAGTTTGACTATGCGTGACTTTCACTCGACCGGGACAAACGTAAAGGGTTTATACGTATGACGAAAATCTACAGCCGGTTCGTGGATTATGATTAGATCAAATTTGTACTCAACTTGGGATCTGTTCGGTACCACGGGGCTGGCTAGGTGAATACCGAACTCCTAGATACCTCCTACCCGGTTGAGACGAACCAAGAGAGTCGGGCTTAAAAAGGGCAACCGATACAACGTCATCATCACAGAGAGACAAGTCTAGGTCCTAGATTGAGACATTAGGGTTTGGGGCTTGGCCAAAACCCTGATCCGCCGAAAATACTAAGTTTGACTAGTGAGGGTAAAATGCTCTTTTCACCTCACGATATATATTTTGTAATAAAATATTTGATATTGAATATGTAGTATATGATTTAAATTAGATTTAGATCTTTTATTATTGTCTTAGAGAAATAATATAGTTTAATTTGGAATTAAATAATATATATCGGATATATATATAAGTTTTGAATTTTATTAGATAAAATTTCGCAAATTATTAAATATATTTATATTAGATATTATATATTTAAAATATACTAAATATGGTATTTTAATTAATTAAGATATTGGATATTTAATTAATTAAATTTAAAGTTTGAATTTTGAATTCGTTACTTGGTAAAACGAAGACTTGGTAAATGGGAAGGTGTGAGGATTTTTCTCCTACCACCTCAACCTATTTTTGGCCTATCCTAAGTGGTACAAATAAGGATTTTCGTGATCCTAAAGAAGAGAGAATCCAATTTTCGAAACTTGAGTTCAAGAGAGGAAAAACTAAGAGTTTTCTCCTCTCATCACTTTCTCTCTCACATTCTCTCTCTCGTGGGCGCCAAGCAGCTCGTTCTTAGCCTAGCCGCACATGCAAGAACAGATGCGACGTTAGTGAGGTGCCGGCGTGACGATCTTGTGCAAAGAAGGTGTCTCGTTCGTGTGCTTTTGGCGTAGGAGAGGGGCACTACGCCTCGGGGATTTGAAGGATTCGAAGCTAGCCATCGTCGAGAGATTTCAACAAGGTATCATGGCTGATCCCTTATCTCTTTTTGTCTGTATGTTCTCGTGTTTGTAGCCGAGCGATCTTGGATAAGCGGAAAATCCCGTAAAATTTTAAAATTCCGCCGTTCTAGGAACGTAGGTCTGGGGACCCTCGGGGATTCCAACAGATACACCTCAAGAAAGTGAGCTCGAAGTTGCGACAGAATCTGTGAGCGTGAGTGAAGCTGTAACGAAGTTTGACGCTTCGCTGAGCAAAGCTGAGGTCGTGCGTGTTATGAAGACCAAGAAGCTTAGAAAGGGTAGCTGTAGATGGACTGGAAAGAGAGCTCACGGAGCTAGGAAACAAAGAACTTCATGCGACATGAAGAGATTGGGCTCGAGGGACCAAGTCGACTTCAAGTGGGAGATTTCAATCTTGCTTGGAGTTGATAAGGTTTCGCTCGATGCTAGGCACTGCTAGAGGAGCAGGATGACCAACTAGGCGGAATTGTTAATCGAGGTGGAGCCTTGATTGTGGGTTTCAGACATTACAGATCGTGACTTGCAGATTCTTTTTTCTTGAAGCTGAAATAAAGTCTGGTAAATGCCTGATTCTGGTAAGGAGTTCAGGCGAGTGTAGCCTGTATGCTTGGGAAGAAAAGGTTAATCTTAGCGAGCAGATCCTGAGTTATATCGATTTGTTGGGATTTGTGAGCCTGAACTCGCCGGATTGTGGTCGGAAAATGGTCGGAAAGGTGCCTGAGCGATCACAGCTGTTGGAAATGTTTTCTTAAGCAGAAAATTCAGTTCTGTAGTGAGTTTATGGAGGTTTGAATTTGGACCGTTCGATCTGGCGCAAAGATGAATCAGACGGTCGAAGATTAAAGTCGCATTTTCACTTCTTGAGTTGTTGAACGATTCTGCAACTTATGTGGAGTGTTGTACAACTCGAGCTGCACGAGTTACAAGCCCGTCGATGCATGCGAGGCAGAACAGCTTCAGCTGTGAGGTTATAAATACCAGAAACTCGGCTTCAACATCAACTTCGAGAGCTCGTATCTTTTGCTAGGGTTAGAATTAGCGAAAGGTGTTAACTAGAGATTTGTAGTAGATGCGGAGGCCTGTAACTTTCGTGTGTGATCAATACAAATAAAAGCTATGTTGGTTTGTAGAGTAGGCCTGAAGTCGAGGTCGAACCACGTAAATACTGTTTCGTTTTTCTGTGTTTTTTAGCTGCGATTTTGATTCAATTGAGCTGGCGATTGCTCGATTAGGTTAGATCAATTCGCACATGCATACACAGGTCAATTCCGAGTCGATCGGCGATCGTATCCCAACAATTGGTGCGGTGAGCTTGGACGACGAGCTCGATCTTTGCTATTATGGCTGCGATGCAACTGAAATTGGATATCTTCAATGGACCGAAGGATTTCGACACTTGGAAGTTGAAGATGAAGGCTCGACTGATTGAGTACAACCTTGAGGAGGAAATGCTACCTAAGAATCCAAGTGTATCGAAGAAGGAAATCATCCGAACGAAGGCTCGGAGCTTGATGATATTGAGTCTCGGTGATGATGTTCTGAAGAATGCGTTGACGCAGACCACGACGGACGGAATTTGGAGGCGATTGAATGAGTTGTACGTGAGGAAGCCTAAGAAGTCGAAGAACGTTCCCTCGTAGATCATCTCACAACTGCTCAATGATAGAACCGAGTCGATTTTGAGTTCGTCGGATGAGTTGAAGTGTGTGAGGAGGAAATGGTTGAGTAGGAACGCGAATGACTCGAAGAAGGCTGTAGAAAAGAAGCTCATGAGGCCTCTGAGGTGTTACCATTGCCACGAGCAAGGCCACATACGGAGGTTATGTCCATATCGAAGACAAACAACGACTGCTATTTGTGATGCAGGAGAGGTGGCTGCGGCTGTGGTTGGGTCCAACGGTGGAGCTGAAACCTCAAGGATATATGGAGGTTTGGTTGCAGATCGAAAACTTGCGGGACCGTCGTCTTGAGGCGGAGAACGCAGCAACGGAAGGTACGAAGGTTGCTCAAATTTCAGAATAGAGTTTCGATAAGGATTGTGCTGCAGATTCTGCTGTAGAAGGCTTGGTTTCTGCTGAGCTTTGAATGTATCTGAGCACAAGGCGAGCAAGGAATGGATCCTTGACTCGGGGTGTAGTTTTCACGTCACTTGCAAGAAGGAATGGCTGCGAGAATTCCAACGAATGAAGCAAGGAACAGTGAAGCTAGCTGATGGGAAAACCTGTCAGGTTTTGGGCTGCGGTTCTGTGTATTTGAGGCTCAAAACGGGTGTGTAAGGATTTTCAAGGATGTTAGGTTCGTTCCAGAGATGACGAGAAACATCATCTCGATCGGAGCCTTGGATGTGAGAGGATACACCACGAAAACTGCGGGTGGCAGAATTAAAATCCTGAAACAGGGTCGACTGGTTTTGGGTGGACTTCGAAGGCATGGTTAATATGTCTTGGAGGGTTGTAAGGTGATGACAACTGGACGTAGGGAAACTAGAGAATGTCGTCGCTTGAATGATGCACAAGAGAAGCCACGTGCAGACCTCGGATCGAGGTGGAGCAAGGGCGGGCAAGACCCTTGGTTGGAGCAGTTTTCACAGAAACTGTTGTGGTGAATATGGCGAAAGTGAGCTTAATGTGTTGATTCTGAGCTCGAGGTGGAGGAGATTTAACCTGTTATGGCGAGTCCTATCAGGCCACAAGAGAGGTCAAGCTCTGAGGTGGATGAAAGCTCGGATATGGAGGTCGAAACGGATGAAGAAAGTTCGACGAAATCTCGTGTTTCTGCTTAAAAACCAGAAACTGCTACTGCTGAAATGGATGCATTGCGAGCTACTGAGGTTGTGCATGTGAAAGAGGCCAATGAGCAGTGCATGGCTAGCCGGGGGTGGATCGGGAAACAGGCTCAAGTGGCTAGGATCGAAGGAACTTCACGCGTAGTGGAAGGTGAAAATTCTGCTCGAAAAGCAGAAAGTTTCGCAGCAAGTGATTATTTGATGCATGTTGCTGAGACGTCTCACGATAAGGAGGCCAAGAGGAAAGCTAACGGAAGCTGTATAAGGGCCTCGAGAGAGAGTCTCGAAGCTATGAAAGGAGAATCTTCGGGGGAAACGAAGATTGAAAACTCGAAAAGCCGAGTTGGTTCCAAGTGGGAGATGTCAATCTCTCTTGGGCTCGACAAGGTCTCTTTCGAGGCTCGAAGCTCCTAAGGAGCTTGATGACCAACAGAGCTGGACTATGAATCGAGGTAGAGCTTCAATTGGAAGCTGTCGAGGAATTACGATGAAATCTGAAAATTCCTGAAGCTTGGAAAGTGTTGATGACTGGTTCTGGTATGATATTGTGGTGAGAATAACTCACGTGTTTGAGCCGATAAGGTGGAGCTCGGGGTATGGATTGCGAGCTCTAGGCTCAAGGTGGAGTTTGTTGGGATTTGTGAGCCTGAACTCGCCGGATTGTGGTCGGAAAATGGCCGGAAAGGTGCCTGAGCGATCACAGCTGTTGGAAATGTTTTCTTCAACAGAAAATTCAGTTATGTAGTGAGTTTATGGAGGTTTGAATTTGGACCGTTCGATCTGGCGCAAAGATGAATCAGACGGCCAAGGTTGCATTTTCACTTAAAGAGTTGTTGAACGATTCTGCAACTTATGTGGAGCGCTGTACAACTCGAGTTGCACGAGTTACAAGCCCGTCGATGCATGCGAGGCAGAACAGCTTTAGCTGTGAGCTTATAAATACCAGAAACTCAGCTTCAACATCATCTTCGAGAGCTCGTATCTTTTGCGAGGGTTAGAATTAGCGAAGGGTGTTAACTAGAGATTTGTAGTAGACGCGGAGGCTGTATCTTTCGTGTTGTGATAAATACAAATCGGAGCTCTGTTGGTTTGTAGAGTAGGCCTGACGTCGAGGCCGAACCACGTAAATACTGTTTCGTTTTTCCGTATTTTTTAGCTGCGATTTTGAGTCAATTGAGCTGGCGATTGCTCGATTAGGTTAGACCAATTCGCACAAACATAAACACATGTCAATTCCGAGTCGATCATAGGTCATAGATCAACAATTGGCGGTGAGCAAAACTCAGGCCCGTATAAGCAGTGACGGAACCAGGATTTACGACGTGGGGGGTCGGAAATCGAATTTCATCAACTATCGCTGTTAATCGAATATGATAATCGGATTCGCTTTGTTTATTTTGTCGTCACAACATATAGTCCAAATTGTTCCCTTCGATTGCTGAATGACTCCAGCTGAACTCTAGCATGATTGTGTTTACTGTCATTAGTTCCTTCATGATCACAGAATTTCTCTAACGCCTTTTTCGATTTCTGAAACCATGCTCTGTAAATATGTCATCCCCTTTTTTATTACCACTAGTAGGAAACAAATAACACCATAAAAATAATATGGAGCATCTTTCGAAGCACTATATTCAAGCAAACAAAATTGACTATACTCTGCTTCCTGAAATTTTCTCATGCACCCACTAATATTTGTTCGAGGAAAATTTGTACCTCTTGGTTGACAATGACATTTGGCTAAATATCTTCTCCTTACTTCCTCTCGAATATTAACAGAATATTCGCTAATTGGCTTACGTAACGCAAGAACACCAACAATTTCATATTCGCATAATTCGATTTCTTCTCGTCCCCTTTTATAACGGATTTCACTTGCATTCACATCATATGACGGTATCAATGTTTTGTTCAGATTTCTTCTGAAAAAAAAAATTTCAATCGAAACATTCCAGTAAAATAAAATAATTATTTAATCATGATAATAGATTAAATTAGTTTCTTTTAACACATAAAGTTTTCTTTATAAAAAAGAGAGGAAAGAAAATTTCTTGGATGCCATGTGTGTGTGCCATCTGCGCCGCAAAAGTCAGTACACAAGAGAGAGAGTACAATTGCAGCAATTCCTCTTTCTCTCGCTTTGAGTATTTGCGTGTATATTCATTAACATATATGATTTTTTTTTAATATAATTTTGGCCCAAAGTCAGTAAGCCCAGACATTAGTTAATTTTATTATTTAAAAATCGGCCCAATAGAGTAAGCCCAGTAGAAATCCCCAAAAATTAGGTTTGTACTGTTCATCATCTTCAACCTCGCGTTTGGCCATGGAGTGGAGCTCCTATCTACCATATATACACTTCTGACGCCGGCCGCCGGGGGGTCGGCCGACCCCTCTGACCCCCCTGTGGTTCCGTCACTGCGTATAAGCTTGTGGGGTTCAATATTGACAATTTATAGAGGGCCTGCCTTGAGGTTTAATCTAATAGAATATATGATACGCCTTTAGCTCTTCAACTGTTTTATTTAATTTCAAGATAGTTTCAAAATTATGCTGCTTATTTTTGTTTCCAACTTAAAGATGGAATTGCAAGATATAGTAGACACTACCCAACAAACATACCCAAGATGGAATTGCCCCTCGGTTTTGGTACATCTTTTCTTTCATTGTAAGAAATGCCAACATACCCAAGAGGAGTAAGAAAAACAAATAGGCTCGAAAATGGAACAAAACTAAATTTAGGGGTGAAAACGAGTCGAGCCGAGCCCGAATTTGGGTATTATGCTTGAGTTTAACTTGAGAACTACCGAGTGGAGCTCGAGCTCGAGCCGAACTTGGTCAACTTGAACTCGAGTCGAGCTTTGACCGAGCCGAGCTGCTCGTGAGCTGTGAATGAGTACACCGTCTATTACATGTTCTATATATACCTTTGAGTTTTTGACATTTTATAAACAATTTTACTACTCGATTTGGTGTTCTGTCATTCCTCGCAAATATTTCATTCAATTTAGACCATCTATTAGATAATGGTGGAAATCAAAGTCAATAATTTTTTTATTTATTTATGTCTTATGAGATATATAATATATACTAGTCTAAATTGCATACTAATATGTGTGTGCTACATAATATGTAAATTATTTATTCAAATATTAATAACAATTACTAAAAATAGAAGAGTAAATGTGATTATATATATACATATATATATACAAGGTAGTGGGTGGTTTCTTATTTTCTATTTTATGTTAATTATTATTTTGAGAAAAATTATGATTGGCTTGAACAGTTTTTAACTCATGCTGAGCATTAATATAAGAGTATAGATTAATACACAATTTAATCAAGTGCTTTAAAAGTCTTATATCGTCTCTTGAAGCTTCGTATTTTTCGAGTGTCTGACTTGTTTTCTGAACTTCTCAAGCCCTGTATTTATAGGCATAGAGAATTCATAATGATGGAAAATATAATATTTAGGTTGACCTGATCCATATTTAGGTTGATTTATCCGTATATGGTTTGATTTTGATTTGATTTAATTTATTCAATATTCGATGATTCTCTCCACATTTGATGATTTCCTTTACTTATTTAATAAATCTCTGCAAGGCTTATCTTTTGTGTAGATCCTTTGTATAAAATGAATATATTATCATCAACCTATGGTAATAACTTATTAACTAACTATTTAGTAATTTGCGATTAATTAGAATTTATTTAATGAAATATTATTTTTTTTCTTGGAAATAATTTATTGAATCCCAAAAATAATTTTAAAAAGACAATTAATTTTAATCGTCTACACTTTGTTCTGAGATCTCTAACGTTGTCTGAATTTCAATCCTAGGCATCAATTTAATTGCATGATAGTAATTACACTCAATTTGAGATACCGAATTAATTGTTACTAGTACTTTTCGCACACTCTATACGTGTGCCTAAAATTTAATTATATTTTACGTTAATCATAATTTGAGATTTAATGTTGAATAGATAAAATATAATTTTTACCAATATAAAATAAAAAAAACTAATAAATAGATAATACAAAATGGGCTGAATAAAAAGTGATAAATAATCGATTTTATAAGTATTTGCAAATGGGCCATATGAGCCCAATCGTTTCATTTAATCACTGTTCAATTCCTGTCTTTTTTTTCACTTACTTGAGGTAGTTTTGATTGAACGTGGGTTTTTATGTTTCTTTTTATTTTTATTTAGTAGATAAATTTGATTGGTTGATTCTTAAAATTGACCGACTAAATTAGAATGGAAAATGACAGTTTTTATGACCCCTAGAGCCTCTGTATAATAGAATAGAATTGACAGACCAAATTAGAATGGAAATTGACAGTTTTTATCACCCTAAAACTTTTATATAATAGATAGAAGAATAGATTAGCAAACTCTCATCAATCATAGATAATATCTATATGTTTTTCTTGCTCACGATGAAGGGTATTTTAGGTTAATAATGAATACTCAAATAAATTATTTTTTTTTGTGAGCGTATTAAAAATCCCCTCCCTCTCCACATGACAATGAAATGTGGGAATAATTTAGAAATTTAATTTGGAATGGAAATCCATGTCCTATTGCCTAGCCTACCTCTCTTCACTTCCATTTTAAAATGATAATTATCTCATAAATTTGATCGACAATTACCATTTACTAATATAATCGAACGATAATGATCGTCGCACACTAATGTAGCTGAAGCTCCTCTCCATAGAGGTGTTCAGACGGTTAGAAAAACCGTAACCAAACCGTAACCGAACCGTCGGTCAACGGTTCGGTTAACCGTGGTCAACGGTTACGGTTCAAACGTAACCGAACCGTAAATTATGAAGGTTCGGTTACGGTTCTTCATTTTCCTAACCGCAAACCGGCGGTTATAACCGGCGGTTAACCGTCTTTTAAATAATAATTAAATATATAATTTTATTGCTCTTGTATAATATCTAATGATAATTTATTCACCATATTTAATTTTTATTTTTGTTTTATCAACTATTATAAAATTGACTTTAGAAAACTTAGAAGAATATTGAGTGATAAACATTATATTTAGAACTATGCCTACGTCGAATGTCCGTCAAAGATTTTCGAATCGAAGAATGAATGTTAATCTAATACTTAAGGTGTAATTTTTTTTCAAATGTTGAAGGTTATTATATAAATTCTAACTTGGAATAGAAATTTCTTTTTTATTTTTTTACATTTTATATAAAAATATCAAAGTTTTTTACTATATTTAAATTATTATAAAAGAAAAGAAAATTCTACAAAAGAATTAGAAAAAAAACCGTAAACCGGCGGTTCAAAACCGTAACCGTAACCGTCTTGGCCGGTTCAAAACCGTAACCGTAACCGTGATTACCACGGTTCGGTTACGGTTAGACATTTTTATTAACCGTAAACCGGCGGTTCATAACCGTGAACCGTAACCGTATGAACACATCTACCTCTCCATATGGAACTCGCTGCCAATCACACACAGCGAGCCAACTAATGAAAGACAATTGTCAGCCGTTCACGCTATTTATTGCAATATTCGCATGTAATAACCGAGCAAAAAAAAGGTATTACTTTAATTTTCAAAATATTATAACTGGGAGGCGATAAATAATAAAAGAGCTAACTAGCCTCGTTGTACACTACGTTGATGGCCTCTCCTTCGATTACTTTCACACGAAGCACTCGCCAACTACGAATCACAACTATGCAATTCACTTATCAAACAAACAATAAAATAAATAAATGCAGATCATCTGGTCTTCTTCTATAAGAGTACTTTTTCTAGGGAAAAAAAAAAAAGACAGCCTTAACACATCCATGATATGTTTCCTTGGCCTTCCCAAGTTATGGCATGATTTCTAAGCAGTTCCTTATTACACAACAAGTGCACGGCTAACTCAGGCAAGATACCATTCTTTTCTGCCTTTGCTTAGCTGAGATGAATAGTAAGATAACCGATAATATGATGAGCAAAACAGCAGCAAATTTATCTCAAACAGAAGAAAATGGAGAGAACTCATTATGGAGCAGCTTCTCTCTGTACCTTTTAATCATACGTCATCAGGTTGAGCATTGAGGTCTAACATTGCCTTCTTCGTCTTCTCCTCTTTGGCTGGAGAAATCTGTAATAAATAATTCTCCCATTAAGAAAGTATTTTCTTTATATCATTGTTCTGATATGTATAAACGCTGGAACATCTCAGCTAAAGCAATGGAAGACTCACCTGCTCGCCAAGCAGAAGCCTTCTCTCTTCAATGAGGCTCTTTTCCTGCTCGACAAACACGAAAATTCATCAAGTAAGCACACTTACTCATACATCAGATAATTTGTTTGTTTATCTACATCATAACACCTCAAATTTACCCAACTATATGAGGAATCAAATAGCTAATATAGAAGTGCCGTAACAGCTTAGAATATCATCAGAGAGCATAGGACATAGTCGAAAGCATCATGATGTTCCACGCATAAGGCTGAACTCCACAATAGGTCGTTTCTTAGGAGGTGCAAATTCGATATGCTATACTTATTAACATTTCTTAAAAACATTTTCCTAATAAGCTGTACTCAGTATAAATTACTGAGTATCTATTGGCACTGCGAGTACTACAAACAAGTGCATATGTGACAGCAAAGAATCTTCACTGCTTGTGGATGCTCAAGTCTAGAGAGAGTGAAGCAAATAGATCTACAACAGTCTGCAGATCTAATTACGAGCAAGAATTCAGATACTACGGAAATGTCAATCATATGCTTCAGAAAATGCGAGCAGTATGAGACATACATTAGTAAAAATGATATATACGTATATATTTATATAGATGTGAATTAGATTCATAATGTCAGATCACAGAGGTTATCAATAATCAGATGATTAACTGTGTTTGTGTACATGACCCCATGACACGAGGATTTTCGCTATCAGAATTACTTGCGACTTTGAGCAAGTAAAGGGTTGTTAGTAGGGGCTTGACCAGATATTTACTAAACCTGAACTTGGACTGAAGGAAGACTTGGCTGAATGTTAACAGTTTAATAGACCCAAAAAAAATACTCTGTCTCAACAACTATATAGATTTAAGAGACATATACACTGAAAAGGACACTTGGCCGGGGGCTAACTCAATCTTTGAGGTGTGTCCGCGCACAGGGCCGGATTTTGGCCACGACCTATCGCACAGGGACACATAATTCTTAGGACAATATTTTATTGTTTGAGGGCCTCACTTATATGATCAACGTTTATGTTTGGGGCCTCACTTTATACGGGGACACCAAAAATGAAACAACGGCCTTGGCGCCACTAGTAATTGGCCAAGACAGATAAGTAGCAACGTCGAAGTGATTGTGAAGATGAGGCTTTATTTCACAAATCACGAATGGAGAAACAGATAAATATGGACGTAAGCCACGCAATTACGAATTGTAAAATTGTTCGAGTGAAGCTGGAAAAAATCGAAAAGAAATAGAGCGGAGGGTAATTTGGTGTTTCAATCACGATTATATAGGAAAAAATGAAGGTCATTAGCTTGGCTTTTACATGAAACGAACCAAAGAGCTTTCTATGCGACGATATCTATTAGGCCATTCGTTACCATGCCACCATATTCTATACTAGTAGGCCTAAAAAGCATACTTAGCAATCTATGAAAACGTTGGACTAATTCCAGATTTTCATTTGTTAGGTAGAATCAAACAGTCATGTCCGCTTAAGTTGCTAATCTTGACTATAGAGCGGAGACAGCGATTCTTCGGAGAAAATAATCTCCGTGACTAATTACTCAAATATATTTACTAATATCTTAGTTCTATAACCGAACACTTGTCCTAAAATTTTCACGGCATCGCCACACTTTTCATCTGTTTACTACTAAAAAAAAGTTGGTTCTCTCACATTCGCCTGCATGATAGCACCACGATAACACTTGCCCCCGCTGTTTGGTAGACTTAGCCATTTCCTAACCATGTCCTGTTTTTAATATTTTATCTAATATGGTTAGATATACTTTATTCGCCACTATTTGAGTTAGTAAATTCCAAAAAATATCACACAATTAAAAAAACGCACGAAGACAATGCAATTGAGCTTAATATGCCATGCCCAATGTCAGCTCAAATATGCCAGCCTCGAACTCTAACTATGTCACCATTGAGCCCAATATACAATTTATTATAAGATGACAGAGAACATTAATGGTGCGCAGAGGATTAACAGAATGGTTCAGTAATGAATTCAACCCACTATAGATACTAGGAATATGTTCTTATAAATGAGATCATATCATCATCACTTCAATAGAGATGTATTAAGCTATAAAATAAATGAATGTGCACATGACTTCAGACAAGTTAAGTGTTATGTAAAGCCTACATCACACTCTTAAGAGTGACTAACCATGTTATGGGCAGAAAATAAGATAAAACAACTAACACACATCTATTTATAGCGAGGGTACTAAATATGATTTGTAGACGAATCACTGACTCTAATCATGCTAATCATTTCACGAGAAATTAGCAGATATCACATAGCAGTGTACCTTCTGTTGAAGGTTCGATATTGAATCCAGTAGTAGATGAGTCTGCAGGTATTTTCAAACATCAAATGATGAGAACATAATATATTATCATGCTACGAATGTCTAAAGGAAGCAAATCCATGACACTCTTCCAAGATATTAATGGATTACTGAAAGCATAAGTGAAGGAACAAAGAGCTGAAAAGAAACTTAGACACCAAACACCCACAATTCAGGCTGTTATCAAATTGGTAACAAGCTAAATAGGCCAATTCAGTCTCTAAGAGTGGAAAAAGTCAATTCCATGAGAGTATCAGCTTTTTATGAAAAGAAGCTGCCCGACATGCTGGTGAACTGAATTAAGATGCAGAACGGCAACATTGAATGCGTATATGAACATAAGTGTTATAGAACATTCCATTCCCCAGTATATCCCAGGGCCAAACAGCTTTACCTGCAGACCCATGCAACGGAATGAAAGCTACCTTAATGCATTATTCATCAAAAGTGAAAAATGGTTTCAGATCTCCTTTGGCATCAGCGAAAGTACAGATGTTTATCGCATAACTACACTGTTTTTTAAGCACAGATCAAGTGCTTGCTAGCTCACATAACATCTGTTATGATTCCTGTGGTATGTTCTATGAAAGAGTCGATAATTGAGCTATAATTCTAATGTCAACATAAAGAGTAATGCCAATAAAGAGTTCCCCAAAATTATGCTCATTTTAGCATTTTCCAGCAGTTAACATTCTATTAATGAATACATATATAAGCAGTAGATAAATTGATAAAATACAAACCCCTTTCAGACAACTCCAGGAAATATTTACATGCACAGAAGATAGCCTGTATCATTGGGAGAGATAGGAGGAAATTTGGAAAGTAGGTTTATAGATTCCTTAGATTAGCTGAAGCTTAGGATGAACCTTTGTTGATCTTGCTTGTATTAGAGCAGTTTGAAGTTGATTTTCCAAGTGTAGAAGGTCGGGCACGCTGAGATGGTCCTGGCAAGACTCACCGAGTTCGCTGTGGAAAGCAGAAGCTTATGCTAGTTCAGATGATTGAAACACAATGGATGCAATATCATTCAGAGATTGGACGGCGCATATCATACCTTTCCACAGTTTGAAGGAGCTCTTTGCTGCTAAGAAAACGGGAATATTTAGAATTGTTCACCTGCGAAAAACAAAACCCTCACAAGTTCTAGGTTAGAGTGGACAATAACCTTCTATATCCCCTCACATGCAAGTTGGAGCTTATATAGGTAACAGTTACATCAGGAAAAATAATTTCAAACTCAGCAAATCTGAAATTCAGTCCTTCACTGAGAGACACATCATCAGAGTACTGTTTAAGGAAACATCGTGAACAGTGTAAAATAATTCACTGAGCAAAATCAGTAGGATGCAATTCATTTCTTCTGACCATATACTCAACGGGAACTAAACAACCCACGGAGTACGTGCTTA
The DNA here is from genome assembly GCA_027422505.1 of Craterostigma plantagineum. Taxonomy (NCBI): domain Eukaryota; kingdom Viridiplantae; phylum Streptophyta; class Magnoliopsida; order Lamiales; family Linderniaceae; genus Craterostigma; species Craterostigma plantagineum. The sequence goes on from JAPQWV010000015.1 coordinate 8,618,307, forward strand.
GACAAACAATTGTAAATTTTATTTCTTCTGACTATCATATGAATTCTTGCCTATCAATGAGATGCAACAGGGCAAGAAGAAGAGGACCCCCAGGAAAATAGTGACATTCCTTTTGGAAAAAGCTGCTATACATATAATATATAAGCATATACTGGCCCATGAATTAACTCAAGATCCCATGAATAGTAAACGTAAAACCACAATAACAGCCACCAACTATCTCCATTCATGCTTTTAGGACATTCAAAAGACTTCGAAAAAATAGAACATATGAGATTTTACATTTGTGTCATAATTTTAAACCATTCAAATATTTTCTGTACGGCCTCTTATTGCCAAAATTTCGATTACATATCGAAAATGCAGAACCATGTGCTTAAAGTTCAAAGCAACGAGTTCCCTATGGGACAAAGGGAATTCGTTATAGTCACAGTATCAAGTAGATAACCAAATGATATGCTCCCGATGATATGAAAACGATAACGTAGGGTGTTCGTTGAAAGCTATAACGAAAAAAGTGTTTAAAGGATTTCAAAAGAAAATATTAAGTAAATATCCTCCTTAAGATTCCCAACAAAAAGTAACTCCATCATTATAGAAATTATCTTGTCCAAATTCAAAATATCATATTCAAAGTTAACTCCTTGATAATAGGAGACAAAATCCTTAATCATATGGGGATTGCTACTTCAACGTATACCATCATACATTCAAAAGATAAGCTTCCAGCGCCATGGAAAAAACACATCTGCACGCAATAAGTAACGAGCTTAAGGTAGTTCATCATGATTGTAATATGGAATGCAGACTTTATTAGCTAGTTAAGTCGTAATAGAGAGGGTTATATGCTTTTGACGAAGTGCATTGTTAGAAAAATCTGCTACGATTTGAGGAGTGTCAATTAGAGTTGGATTTAAGAACCAAAATAGCTGATAATTAATAGATCAAACGATGGACACTATTACTTATTAGTTTAGAAAGAGAGGTGTTGTTCCTAATATTGATAATCTATGACACATTCACAACTATGCCAGAGAACTCCTATTTCATCTGAAAAGTTAATAGCGCGTACCTGCAGGTCGTACATGCAGGGGACGTAATAATAAATGCATATAGTAGATCTCACCGGAATCTATGTAAGGCTAATAAGGGATAGGGATAGGGATAGGGATAATATTGAATAAACGGTTAAGAACACAACTCGATGTGGTTTATGAAAATGAAAAACTTGAGTTTTCGGCGACAAATGCCGCGTATTCAACGAACATTCATCGTCCTCTTAAAAAGCACAACTTAAAACTACTTCGAATTGTTTCTTTTACTCCTACCTTTCACTTCAAAACTTCATATTTTTAATTCAAATTGAGAACAAAAAAAGTTGTTATACATCATTTAACTTAGCTTGTCTAGCATATACGTAATACTTCAAAACGCTCAATATATTATGCTGGTCGGAGCAAAATGAGCCATACTTCAAAGCACAAAAGTCAAGCTCGACATATATGTTGAACCGTACAAATCATCTATTTTGCACGATAAGTATGTTGATACATGTGAATATGTTTTAAATTTTATGCAAGGACTTAATTTCTTGTTCGTAGTGAGTTTTGTAAGATATACTTCTTAAAATATGTGAAAATATTGTAGATAGATCAAGTATTTTCAATTTATAAAGCTCATCGATCGATGGATGATAGAAAAAAAAAAAAAAACGGCTAGAGAATTATTTCCCAGTGCATAGAGCAATCATATGACCCTTGCATAAAGCAATAAACAGATGGTCAAAGATATGGTAATGATGTAAACATTGCCCGACAATAATTTATTTTCAAGAATGGTGTAACCATTGCCAGAGAATTATAACTGTGTACGTATACTGGACTAATTTGGACATAGACAAGTCAGAGCACGGAACACAAGTTCGTAAAAGTTATATGACCATATTTGGACATGGACAAGTTAAAGGACAAAAAATGAATTTGTAAAAGTTAGAAGGCTATCCATAGGAAATAGACGATGTTCTTTTTCATTTAAAATGATTTTTCGGACTATGTTTATCAAAGAAAATAACAACCTATCTGTAACCAGGTTCATGAATCAATGTTTTCAAAAACCGATGCTCTTGAAAAGAATTTGGTGATTTTATTATCTTCAACTCACATGCTATAATAACTCGACTTAGATCTTCAATAAGAGTATGTAACCATTCATAAAATAAGCTAGAGTATAACATAGGCAAAAATCTTGAGTCTGAATCCAAACTACGAACTAGGAGAATAAGAGTTCAGTAACTACATACTAAAAAATGCATTATAAACTGGTTGGAAAACACATCTAATTGGCTTATATGAGGTTAGTTACAATCTTATATGTTAACATAGTTACTCGACCTACGAACGATCGAGAGGACCTCATTTACAGGCAATCAAGGTATTACAATACCTAACAGTAAAAAATGGATCGATCTTCATAATAGCTGCTAGTGTAACGTGGATACTACCACATAATATTATGTGAGGTACTATAGCAGACATCACTGATAACTTTAAAATTACTAGCGAAAGTCCCATGGAACTCTACTATAACTATAACCAAACCCCAACATCGTTTGAAAACAAAATTAAGATCTTTTAGTTTGGTCAAGTGAGTCAGTCATGTTCTATCAGACGCTAGCAAAATCGTTTGAGAACAAAATTAAGATCTTTTAGTTTGGTCAAGTGAGTCAGTCATGTTCTATCAGACGCTAGCAAAATCGTTTGAAAACAAAATTAAGATCTTTTAGTGTGTTCAAGTGAGTTAGTCATGTTCCATCAAACGCTAGCAAAGAATTTGAATAAAGCTTTAATGAATTTAATTAACAGCCAAAGCTTTAATGACCCTAATTTTTTCGATCTGGAGTTTTCCCACTCAATTGGCTATGTGCCCCACGCAATTGGCTATAAGCTTACACTCCACACTTCGATATGAAACTATTTTCTACAAATCATGTGAATATGTTTCAAATTCACATAATACAATAGTTATGTTGACTCCATGACCGTAAGGATAAAATACCATCTCCAAGCCACTGAGCAGACCCCAGGAGGACCTTTAACGAACTTAACATCTATCCTCAACTTGCGACCATTGCATGAAGTGTATAAACTATTCATAGGCAAGATTGTAGGAACTATACACAAGCATAGATGTGACTTAATCTTTTCCGAGTTTTCCATGTACAATTGGCCATATTTTCAAAATATTATACATAAGTGAGATGTAGGAGTTCAGTAATTAAGTGAATAATTCATAATTTAATGTTCACAAAATCTTCCAACAAGCATTGTTGGATCTTCAAGGAAACGCATCCATCCGCTTCCTATCCAACTCATACCACAGACACAAAAGTCATACTCCCTCCATCCCCCTAATTTTATCACATTTTTCCATTTCGGACGTCCCAATAATTTTATCACATTTTCTTAATTAGCAAAAAAACTATCACAACAATCAATATAATAATATTAAATATTCTTAAAAGACGTGTCAAAATATACTTTTTTACATTTACATTGTACTATATTATTATAATAATGCCACCTTAATTTGTGTGCCCAGCAACTTATGTGATAAAGTTGCTGGGACGGAGGGAAAAGTATTTAATAATGTTCTTGAGCAGCCAATGATTCATAATACTAGAGCTTTTGACAACAATTTGAGATGGATGGTTAGGCCCCAACTAGTGATAAAATGCTACTCACACATAAGTTACATTAATGATTTACCTGCGTGGCACAAGTCTCTCCAGATGATGTGGCTTCAGTTTTAAGATGCCAATGGTACCGTTGAACGATCTCAACCAATCTGTGAAAAAAAATGTAGGTTAAATGATCATTTTAAATATTCATGGTTAAAAAAAAGCTTGACTCGACAATATTGGCATGCCAATCGTATGTCATTTTTTGTTGTATCTTTGACCATCAACTGCACTCAATGCTTTATCTTGATAGACATAACCAATGGATAAGCCAAAAACAAACACCATAAAGAGGGAGAACAACATTTTTAGTAGTCTCAATCTTATCGATTTTAGGCGGATTTTGGTCCTCCGTTTAACGTAATCACTAATTTAGATGGAATTTAACCCATGAGGGCTCATAATCTCCTTTAACTTGACTTAGCACCTCATGAATCATCATCTTCTTCAACTAAAACGCACGAGCTCATTACGTATCACATTTAACTCATTTTCAAGGTTGTCGATCATTTCGTAAATGTAATGTATAATGATGTTCATGTGCGTTTTAAATCAAAGAAGATGTGATGAGATTTTAGATCAAGTAAAAAGGAGATAATAGAATCTCACGTGTAAAATTGTCTATGTTAGCGATGATGGACCAAAATCGTTCAAAATCGGTAATATTGAAAACCAAAAATGGCAGCTCGAAACATGGAGGATCAGAAACGGCCATGCCACAAATATTAGGGGCTAAAAATATCATTCACCCAACAAATGGAAGTTTGGATTACCTTGAATGCAGGGCACCTATATACAATGTAACTATGAGATTAAAATTAAGGTATAAAAATGTTCATTTACATTTCCTATTGTGAAGTAAATTACCAATCATCCAAGTTTATACTTGGAATTATTTGTTGTGCAAACGTGTGGCACTCTATTACTAAGATCACAAGTGTGAAATTTGCCACATCACCAACCAACTACAGTTACATTTTCGATATGCACAATTAGCAGACATAAAAGGTAATTCAAGGCGCTTAAAACACTCGAGAATTAAGTCTATCTAACACCTCACCAATTGAATTCAGAATAAACAATTAATTTTAATAATGTTTCTAATCACAATTGACCCTTGAGTCAAAATCCACTGCTAAGTAAAGAAATGAAAGCGAATGTTTCAATAGGTGATTAGTGGTTTTTGCTTAGTAGGCTTAAGTGTGGAGCTACATTTCTCCAATGAATTTCCGGTTGGGATTTTTTGACGGTGCGTCAAATGTTACAAAGGAGCCATCAAACATGCTTCTCTTGATAAACAAGATACCAAATTTCGATATCTTGAGATAAGCCTCTTATGAACAAAGCTTGTCACCTCCCTAATTTAGGCATTAGCTTCTTGAGCTAAAAACTTAGTTGGCTAATTCATGATTCATTAGATAGCTTTTCCCCATCTGAGGATCGTGATGTAATTTCTCTCACAATTCAACGAACATTGTCCGCATTTGATCTGCTTATCGACAATGTCGGCAAATAAGTCATTATTTAGCGTAATGAGTGGCAGTGAGAGGCTTTAGTTGCTTGCCACACACCACTATCTAGAATCCTTATATTGAACAGTCAATGGTCTACCCATGATCTCTCGAAATTTTGGCGAAGCAATCGACACACTGATGAATTTGGAGGCCGAACGTGTCCCAACGGTTACATGGTTTTCCTTTATAATATTATGTCGCATGCTAACGAACATCGACAAGATGTCAAAGTGAATATAAAGGTAGCCATCAAGATTGAACGAACTCAGACCATAGAAACACTTGCAACTAATTTAATCTATTGAGATAAACCTAGTTACTTTAGATAGGTTCGGTTAAACTAACCAACGCGTGACTGAGACACTTTCACCCATCAAGTAGTAAACACAAGCTAAGTAAAAATCTGAAAATTGTCAATTCTTAAATTTACAATTTGGTGATGGCTGCTATTCTGTTACATCTGGTTATCATTGGCTGAAGGGTTAAGGTACATTCTTTCCTTATGGTCGAGCTGTGTGGAACCGATACAATATCCCCAAGCATGCCTTCGTGCTGTGGCTGATAGTGCATAAACGGATCCTAACTGTGGATAGATTGAAGAGTTGGGGTCTCCCTGTGTTGAATACTTGGTGTCGGGTGTGTGGTGAAGCTGAGGAATCCATCTCATTTATACTTGGAATGCTCTTTTAGCCAAATACTAGTTCTGGAAAATGCCTGGTTGAACCTGAGGGTACATCTACATTCATTTGCCTCCCTTTATGACTAGTTAATAGAGCTAGGAAAGAAGAGGCATGCGCAATATGGCATCAGCATTGTGTTATACATCAATGCTATACCATATTTGGGCCGAGTGAAACAGGAGAGCACATGAAAGAGGATGGAGGACTATGGATCAACTGTTTCATCTGATCACTAGGGAAATGCAGGAGAGAGTTAAAGCTGTTTGTCATACCCCGAAGGCTTTAAATTCTGATATTTTTCGAGAGTTTGCATGTGTACTGGTTTGTAGCTTGTTTTTCTGGTCTGTAGCTATGAGGTTGTAATTTTTGTCTTGGGGCAGTGGTAAATGAAAATTCATTCTACAAAAAAAAAAATTACAATTTGGTCATAGAGTAGCTTGGGAATACAACAGAAGATGGGTTGAGGAATGAATGAACTTCTTCCAAAGCGTCAGGGACTAAGCGCATTGCAACATTCCAAATGATAATTTAGGCCAACAAAGTAATGACGACTAGACTAAACTCGGGATTCCGTGGGAAGTGTCAAAATATGTCGACGTGATTCGACAACATTTGATTGAAGATCTACGACTCCCGGCCTCGACCTCGCACAATCAAATTAACCGACTATTATAACATGTTAAAGGACTTGAAGAATTTCCAATGCCATGTGAAGGCATTACAATGTCGAGAAGGAAAATAGCTTGTCGATTAAAGAGGACTACGTAAACTAAGACTCGGAAAGAGGCGAGAGGTACAGCCACATGAAACAAAAACGTCTAACGGATGTTTTCATGTTTTATCTACATGAGAGTGATTTATTTACAAACCATGTTGGATCATATCGACTATTTATTATCCCTATTTGAGGTGTTGAGACAAAATCATCTCTAGAACAAGTGCTAGCTTGGATAAAAAAGTCAATGTCATGCAAGAAAATTGATCCAAAGAAGGCAAGTCCAAGCCATAGGTATTAAAGGCGAGAGGCGCAAAAAGACGAGAGGCTACTGCCTTGCCGCAAAGGCGAGGCGTAAATAAGGCAATCACCTTATAAAAACGATGCGAATCCTATCAAATAAATATTATATATTATATGTCACTTCTTGAATATATACATAGAACTAACTAGCCCGGGACACAACTAACATAATTACTGATGATTTTTTATGATAAATTTTTTAAGTTGATGATTTGTTACATAAAACAGTAATAATTAACAGTTATATAAAGAAACAATTGTTTGGGAGTTAAAGTGGCATCATATAAACATTTTTTAGGTTTAAATTTTTAATGAAATAAAATAAAGTGCATTAAATTGAATCAATTGGGACTTTCTAAGAATTTAATATACTCAACGTATTTTTCTTTTCAAAATTGGAAAGGCCCACATCAAAAACCCATTTAATCCACAACTTAGGGTTTCTCATCATCTTCAACACGGCTAGTCAACCGTTCTTCCATGGCGACCGCCTCACCGCCTAGACGCCTCAACGACAAACACTGAGGCGGCGCCTCCGATGCGCCTCCACAAAGGACGACGCCTCTGAGCACTTTCTAAGAATTGGAGGTATTATCTTGTTCGTCGAAGCACGACTCTTAGTGATCATTTACAATGTGACGAATACTTGCTTCAAGATACAAAATAAACTTATCCAAATCCCCAAATGAGGCTATACTTCACAGGGAAGACGCCATCACTTCATGACCTGGGGAATCTGCGTTAACCGATTATTCTTTGAATCACATGCATATTTGGACATTTTGGTCCGAAAGGTTATCAATAAGCACATCTCTACATGTAAACCATGAAGTGAAATGAAGTTCCCATTTGGTTTTATTTTTACTTCTACACCTTCAAACAATCCACATCCAATGCTTTTATCGCCTTCACCCATGCTTTTTTCAAAGGCGCAATTGTTTGAGTAACTCTACAAGGCACTAGCATGTCATTATCCGCCCAATATTTCATATTCTCGTGGGTATTACAAATGGAATTTAACCCTAATGGAAAAACTCGCTCATAAATATTATGTTGTACTCAGGCACAACTTCTTTAGCGACCCATCCTTCCAGAATATCACTATATCAATGTAACTATCTTGACAAATTCGCAAATAAACTTATAAGCAATTTATAATTCTATGGTTGCCTATGTTTCATGTTGCTATTATAGTTGATGGTTAAAATATAGGTATAATTAAATTTAAGCCCCGAAATGATGTTTTAAGTTAGGTTTCAGGCCCCTGTCAGAAAATTTTTAGAGTTAACGACCCGATTTTTGTAAATAGAGAGATAAGGACCTAAAATTTACGCAGTGTTATACAGTGTATATGAACTGGTATCGGACTATCGTATGTGTTATGAGAGAATAATCAAGTAGTACTGCAGAACGATGAAGTGGTACTGCAGAACGATGAAAGGTACTGCAAAAGCATGACGTGGTACTGAAAAACACTTAGGAATCGTTTGATATCCATGTTACTGGATTACGTGGGTATAAGATATTTGTGTATGGCTATACAAGGATTTTGTTGATATTGTATTTTAACATATTTGATATATTAATTTTAATTATTTGTGTAATGGTATAAATTGCGTTTTGATTGTTGTGTTTGAGGTGTGTATAGGTATGTACGAATTAGTGATACACACCCATAACCACCTTAGATGTGGGTATGCATATACAAGCCCTATAACCAAAATCCTTGTAATAGACGTGTATAGTCATACAAGACATGAAACTTATTCATGCACAGATAACAAACACAAAGTAACTTATTCATGCACATTCATAACCACCAATACCCACCTATACAAGGATATCCAACGAGCCTTAAGTGTATCGGATCCTTAAAACTCAAAATTTTCTTACAGGGGCCAGAGACCTAAATGAAACTATGTTGGGGCCTGAAACCTAATTGCCCCTAAAATATATTAGCAAAACACCGACTTACTAAGTATTAAAATCCAAGACAAGCAAATAGAAGCTGCCCAAAAAGAGTACAAATTTGAGCAGCTAATTATTGTTGATAAGCAATTATATGGAGCCAGCAGCCAGATAATGTAGATATAAAAAATAGAATACGAAATATTTATAATCGGCAGAAAAAGGAAGTGCAAGTTTTTCCTACTCGCGTAGCAAAGAAAGAAAAAGGCAAACAGGTCCTCATCTCTGTAAGTTGCAGGAAATATGCTTTCTCGAATATCAAGGCTGAGTGTGAACAAAAAATTTCAATATTATTTGTACTTCAAATTTCAGCCACGTATTTGATTAGAGTACTACCCATGGCCAGCGTCATATATCACAAGGCACCTTGTGGGCACTGCATCGTCTTATTCCTAGTAAAAAACCAGACTTCACATTTTCTTCCTAAATTTACTAAATAAGGTTCCTAAAGTTTCTATTTCTGTTCCTAAACAGATGGCTAACCAAAAACCACGCAAAGGAAACACAAATCTTGAAAAGTTCGGACTTTAGAACCAAACATAGAAAAAAAATTAAAACACTTAGTGCTCGTTTGGTTGACTGGTTTATATTTAGGAGGGTTTAAATAAGTAAGGGTTTATATAAAACAAATTAATGGGTATAAATAAAATGTGTGCTTGGTTAGTGGGTTTAAATAAACACATGTGAGGGGGTGTGTTTATTTAAACTCGTCTGCATGGGTTTAGAGTGGTTTTATATAAACACATGGTTTAGATAAACCTGCGAACCGAACACACGAAGATATCATAAACCCACCTTTAAAATACTTAAACCCTCCAACCAAACAAGCACTAAGAAGGGCAATAAACAGAGTCCTTACATAGACAAGCAAGATCATACAAAACTGTAGTTCAAAAAGATTAAAGAACTAACCTGTTATTGCTAGCGTAGTTGAAGAGTTTTCCTCGGTTTGAGATGATGATAACAGCAACATCAACATCGCAAAGAACGGACAATTCCTTAGCTTTCTTTAGCAGGCCATTTCTCCTCTTAGAGAAAGTCACTTGCCTCGCGCTTTTGTTCTCGATCCTCTTTATCTCAAGCTTTCTTCTACCCATTTCAGAGCACTTTTTTCTCAAAAGAAACGATGAATCAAAAATCCCTCTTTCAACAGTTCTCAAACCTGCGATTGGTCGAAAGAAGACAAATAAATCAAACGGCGTTGTGCATGGCGAGAAGCAGTAAACGGTCTAGAACTCAATACAGCTCCGAAAATAAGCGGACAATAAATGCCCACGTGCTATGCTATCAAGACGTAGAAGCGCCTGATCAAAAAACCCCAAACTCTTCACTCATCGGCCGACGTTTAGAACCCTAAGCTTTCAATTAGGGTTTGGGAGATCAGCGTTCTAACCTCGAAACGACTCGACCTGTTAAGGTATGACGCTGAATCGAACGAAAATGGAAACGGGAGATCCGACCTGACCCGAACCTTCCATAAACGAGGAAAATCATTCGACGAAAGGGGAAGAAGAGAGCATTTATTCACTGGAGAATGTCGTCGGAGAAAAGTGCAGCAATCTACGAGTCTGTCGAGAAGATATACGAGCGCCTGTAATTAATAGGTTTTTATTCAGTAATTGTGAAAGGCGGTCAAGGAAATGGAAAGTCAATTTGTGTGGAATATAAGATGATTATGTGAAAGATTATGAAATTTTACATACAATTTTTTTTTACAAAGAATGTCCACACATACTAAGGCTCCGTTTGGTTTACGTATTTCGACGTGGAAAAGAAAAGAAAAAGTGTAATGGTGCAACGCGTGAAGCGTAATGTACGATGATAGCATCACAGTTTTCTTTTCTTTTCCGCATCGAATTCCAAAAGAAAAACTAAAAGCGAAATTAAATTAAAACATCGCTTTGCTGCCCGACGAAGAAAGGTAAAATAAATGCCACGATAGAAGCTTGTCAAAAAGATAGATTCATTTTTTTCCCAAAAAAAGATAGATTCATAAAAAAGAAAAAAGAAAACCTTAATTTTTATTTTTTCCTCAAGGCGAATTTACACTACCAAATGTACAAGAAATGTCCCTTCTCTTCTCCAATAACTTTTATGTGTAGATGCCTATTATAATAAAATTGCATACATAATTAAGTATTCATCAGCCTGTGAATATCGTTTAGTACTCGTTAACGTGTTTTTTTATAACTATATTAACGTACAACCAGGGGCGAAGACAGAATAATCCCTCAGTTGGGTCCAGCCTAATTGGACCCCGCAACCTATATTTTTAAAATTTTTCACCGGCGTCCCTCTAGTGTAAAATTATTAAATTTTAGTCACAGATGGTTAAAATTTTAGTCAGTGGGGTCCACTGACCCCACTGGACCTCAGGTGGCACCGTCCCTGCGTACAACATCACATTCACGTCTCACGAATAAAACTCACACGTCACGAATAAAAATAACACAGAATAAACTATAATCGACCTCAATGAAATATATATAGGGTTCTACACTGTACAAAATAAAACTATAGGACGTACCTTGAAATAAGAGGGAATCTATATGTTAAATTTTTATTCTCATCTTTCTATTTTATTAAGAGACACTTATAGTAACTACTTCTTAATTAATTTGGTGTGTCAGTTATAATTACAAATTTATATATTGTTAATATATTACAATTATATCCTCAAAACAATTTTATATATAGTAAAACCAATACAATAAATTTATAATTTAATATAAAAATAACTTATTCCTCAAACAATTTTATATATAGTAAAAGCAATACAATAAATCTATAATTTAATATAAAAATAACTTACGAATATAATATATTTATATATTGAACATGCATAAAATGTGCTTAAATACTAATACAGGAAAAAAAATGTTTTGACAATAGACTGATCAGATATATTTTTTTTATATCTTGGGTATTTAAATGTAATGTTTCCAACAATTAACTTCGTAAATGATTAAGAGGTGACGGAGAATTGGTCTAAGCTAGTAACATGAGATTGGCCAGTGGAGAAGTATTTGAGCTCCTCTGTGTTATGAATTTTAAATTCAGTTGTTATGGACATGTGGGGGGGTATTCAGGACACTAAAGTAAATGATATTAAAAGAATTATACAATGACGGTCCTTTGAGCCAAAACTAAAAGTAAAATATAAAGTCAAGGGAATATAAGTTTTAGAGGAAGAATATATCTCCAAAAATTCCTAAAATTGAGTCGAAACTTGATACCAATAATGGACATCTTCACAATCTTCAGTCATCAACCTCAACGAGCATGTCTTCCCCAAAAAGCACAATCCCATTAAAAAAACTTCTATTCTACAAATTTATTGATGGTCTGGTCATATCAATTTAAAAGCTCAATAATCTTCCATCTTTCAATCACTCACCAATATTAAACTAACTCAAGTTTTTTTTTCTTTTCTGTTCCCCTAGAAAATTTCTATATAAATAGACCTCAAAAAAGGATATCCATAGACTAAAACGATACATCACCAATCTCAATCGACCCCCCCAAAGAAAAATACCCCCCCCCCCCCCCCCCCCCCAAAAAAAAAAAAGAAAAAAGAAAAAAAAATTCCTTACACTTTCCGAGCCAAAGTCCTCTGCTTAGTAGCATACTGAACAACCTTCTCCTCAACAGGCAAACCCTTCCTCCTCCTCACAGCATCAATAAGCTTCCTCGCCGTATTCTGCAAAACGCTCGAACCATCTCCATACTCTTCGATCTCTTCCTCCGTCTTAGGCACGAAGAAGGGATCCTCGCCGATCATTTCCCAGTGGCTGAACACGAGCAAAGCGCTCGAAGCGCCCGACGTCCATCTCCGTAACTCATCAGCGAACCCAAAGCTCTCGGAAACAGGGACGTACGCCTGCACAGAAAACAGGGGCGAACCCTCTTGCATCTCCTCCTTGATGACCCGAGCCCTCCTTCGAGCCAAGACGGCGTACATCGAGCCCAAGTGCTCGGTGGGCGTGTTCAGTTCGCAGAAGTACAGCGCCTCGACGAGCCTCGGCCTTCTCTGAAGGACCGCCGCCCTACATGCTTCTTTCACGGCCGCCATGACTTGCCCTGCAAATACGCCAAACTGCTCGTCGTCCGAAAAGTGCGTCTTGGGAAGTACGTAGGTTTCTACGACGAACGCCAAGCCCCACATTGGCTCGTCGCACAGCGGGCCCGAGGAAGTCGCTAGCTGAAACCCAGAAAGAACGCTGCTTTCGAGGCTCTCTGCTTCTCTGAGCAGTGATTCATCGGATGATGATGATGATGATGATGATGGGTCGTGGGTCGGGTCGGTTGAATCTTGGAAACCCAATTTGTGGGATACGTAAGGGAAACCTTTGACGGGGACAGAATTCTCATATTCGATGTTCTTGCCTCTATCTGCGATGACGAGAATGTTAGGACCGACCTGTCTTGGACCCAAAGCCCACATGTTCTTGAAAAGTTTTTCCCACAAAATTCTGCATTTTTCGGCCTCGGGCGAAAGGTCGCCCTCTACGGCGTCCATCATGCGTTTCCTAAGATCTTCGACAGGAGGCGTCTCCTCCGAGCTCTTCGAACCTCCTTGCCTCGATTTCCCGCCCATGACATCTCCCAAGAGTTCGGCGCTGTCGTCGAGCAGCTTAGCGAGCGGGGCGGGAAGCTTCATAACACGCACGCGAACAACACACCTACCATTCGGCGTTGTTTTCTCAACATGTTCAGCGCTTCCATTCAAATACTTCATACTTTCCAAGAAATTCGCAGCCTCGCCCTCAATCGTCTCCTTATAAGAGACCAAAGGAGGAGACACTTCCAAATTCACCTTCGCAAACCTCTCTTTGAGGTCCTTCACGCACCTCTCCAGGTGAACTTCGCCCGCCGCCGATAAAACCTGCTCGCCCTTCGAAGAAACGGTAACCTCGACGAACGGATCGGCACGGTTTAGCAGGCGTAGGCCCTTCATCAGCGCGCCCATATCGGAGGGATCCGAGGGCTCGATTGCGACTTTGAGCGTAGGCGCGACTTGGAAAACCATGCTCGAGAAGGGCCAGCAGTTGACCGTCGAAGAAAGGGTAGCGCTCTTCAGAATGTGCTGTCCGAGCCCGCGAATGGCGACGATGTTTCCCGCCTTTGCTGAGTCGACGGGCTTCAAGCCTTGGCCCATCATTAGGTACAGAGATTGAATCTCAGCTTCTTGCAAGTGCTTGTGCTGTGTTTCCATGTTTAGGGGATCGTATAGGGCAGAAAGGACGAATACTCTTTGTCCTGAGGAAATTACTCCGCTGAATATCCTGGCGAAGGCTAGGAAACACTCGCCCGAATCTCCATCATCGGAAAAGTTGCTGAGAAGCTCTGTACGAGGGAGCGTTTTGGTGGGCACGGCAAACATCTTAGAAACGAAAGCGACGCAAGGTGAAGTAGGGCTGGAATCGCAAGACTCCACGGCTGTCCGAACGAGTTCTGCCTCGGTAATAACATCAGAGCTGCTATTAGCGTCTGAAAATGCGTCTCTTTTAGGCAGCAATCTCGATATTCGAAAAGACTGTGCAGTAACAGGGTCGGGCATACATTCGACAACCATAGACAATACGGTATCAGACAAGGGAAGCCATCGACTCATTACAGATTGCAACACAGCCTTGGGATCCCTGTTCTGAAGTTCGCGGGGAGGTACAGATAAACTGAACGATTTTATAACCTTTTCAAGCATTCCTCTGTCTCCGTTTTCTTCCAATGTACTCTGATAGACTTGCCAAAGTGGCTCTAGAATGAACTGTACAAACATGGGTCTAGCTTTTGTCGTACCGCTAATTGCTTTCCTTCCCATAATCATCTTAGTCTTGGCATTAAAGTACCGAGCCCCCCCAAAATGCTCTCCGTAACGTAGCTGAACTCGCTCCAAGCTTCGAAGCGTAAAACTCTGCAAAATCGTGCACCCTAAATCCCCATCCATCGAGGGCGCATGCAAATACAACATTTCCCTTCTGAGGTTGAAACGTATCCTCGTCGTTGTCGTCCTCCAATAAATCGTAATCGTACAATCCCGCATCGCCAGCTGGCGCAGAAGAAACCATGGAGTCCACTTCAGACAAGTACTTTTCAGACTTGTAAGTGCTAATTATCCCATTGACCTCGTGAACTATCCTCAGCAACCTAGTGTATGTTTCCATGGGACTAAGTTTCAGCTCAGAAATGAGGCGATCCACCTTATTGAGAACCAAACACGGCGTCAACTTCTCTATCCACGCTTGGCGCAGAACAGCGTGGGTCTGAATATGAACACCCTCGACGGCGTCAACCAACACAAGTGCGCCGTCGCTCAATCGCGCAGCAGTGGAAACCTCACTGCAGAAGTCCATGTGCCCAGGCGAATCTATTAAGTTGATCGAACAACCTTTGAACGGGAAAGTGATCGAAGCGCTCTTCATTGTAATAGCACGGCGCTGCTCCTCCTCCAAGTAATCCATGAACCTGAGTTTTCCAGCTTGCTTACGATGAAGAACGCCCCCACCGTAAGAGGCGATCAAGTGATCTGCGAGCGTGGTCTTGCCATGATCCACATGTGCGAGGATGCATATATTACGAATATCCATGGTGAATTACCGATAAAAAAGTGACAAAAATCTTGAAGATTCGATACTAAGGCTGGAATTTCTACCGACAACAGCTACTCAATTGCCACACATACGCAACTTCCAAGGCCCGCGAGCACAACCCTTCCAGGAAATCAACAACCACTGCGATCTATGAATTCAAAATCGAATTTAGGATAGTATGAAATGACAACCGAGAAACCTGAAGAAGATAGAAAACAACCCTAAGCTGAGATGCGTATTAGTAAAAGGTCTGATAAAATTCAACCTTTTAACAAAATGATCTGTTCGTAGAATTTTGAAAAGAATCGCGGAAGTTCAACAAATGCCCAGCAAGAAGATTAGAAAAGAACCCTAACTTGACCTCCTAGTGGGCTGAATATTATTTACTGAGCTTTATTTTAAAAATATTATAAAAATTACAAAGGCCCATTCCAATCAAATTACTAAAATCGATTAGTATTCGGAATTTCAATTATTCAAGAATCAGCTTTAAATTAGGAAAACTGGTATGTTTAATTGTTTAGCACCACATCCAATGTAGGTGCAAATATATTGTATTTTATATGATTAACTACATGTTTTAAAAAAATAGAATTTTAAAGTAAGGATAAAATTGTAATAAATTAAAATATTAAGAGTTAAAATGTTAACCGCTTGACAGACTAATTGTCAGCTTTTAGACCCATATGCTCTTTTTATAAGAATATGAATGAATTAAATTTATTCATAATATTAATTTTTATATAAATTATTTAATAATTTATCAAATTAGTATATTAATTGTACTGGCTCTCTATATTACTTTACTTCTATTTTATATTTTTATGACGAATCATATTCATAAATAATATTAACAATTATTTTATTTCAAGAAAAAATTAAGATATCTACTAACCATGATTTTACTGCAAATATAATTAGTAGTAAAAATACGTACATTATATCAAATTTAAATTGTGTTAAATAATTTGTTTAATGGTCAAATGAACCATTATGTCAATATGCATCGAGGTCATAAATAAATTAAACTATTTTTATTAAATAATCTTTTCTGATACACTCATATACGACATTTTGAATATTTTACCACGGACGCGAGGTTTATTAAAATTTTATTTTAAACATATTATTCAACCCAAAATTTAATATATAGTTTTTACACTGTTAAAATTTATTCTTATTGATTAATATGGAAAAATCATTTTCAACGCTTTTTTCTAATCTTCAGTTATAATTCTGGTTCTGCCACGTGATTTCTTCTTATATATGTAATAAATATGTTTTGAAAAACATTTATAAGACACCACATTCGAACCAAGCAAAGGTTCCAACCTTCGATCCTTCGACCCGTTCGTGGGACGTCGTGTACGTCTTCTCTTTGGATGATTTGTTCTTGCATTGTCGCACGAAAGTTGAGATGAAATTTATATATGCAGATTAAGGGTGCGTTAAATATATGCCAAATACATGCGTTAAAAGACGAAGGAAAATGAGGTTTGCGCATCGAACTATTTTACGTTACGCTTCGAGTGTCATACCATTTCCACTTTTTATTTTTCAGTTTCGTATCGAAATCTTTATATCAAACGCACCCTTAGTGTCAGATTGCACTAGATTACCCACAGGGAAAAAAGTTCTCTAAGATAGAAATGAAAATATAGGAAACCGAAGCCCGAAACAAATTACAAGATTTAAATTTTTGTGCATGTTATAATAATGAGAGCTGTGAAATGCATGCTCAAACGGTTGAAAGCTTACAAGGCCAAACTCGTCCCTTTTAATACCTTCAAGACCCTAATCTTTTATCCAATGAACTACCACCCATAATTATGTAACTAATAGCAAACTTGTTGAACATTTTAGAACATGATTTTGATAGGAACTCATGGGTTTAGCTTTTTTAAGTGTGGGTTTAGCATATGTTTAATAGTTTGGTTCATAAGTATAAATAAACAATGAATTTATATAATCCTACTTTAAACCCATGCCACCGGATTTAAATAAACACACAACCTCAAATGTGTTTATTTAAACCTACAAACCAAACACTCATTTTATTGTATACCCATTAATCTGTTATATATAAACCTTACCAATCTAAACCCTCCTAAATATAAACGTATGAACCAAACGACCACGTGTGAAATAAAATAAAGTTAATTATTATTAAATAGTTTAATAAGCAATATACTAAAAATAGAATATGGTAGTTATTATGAGGTTATAGAAAAGTACGTGGCTTAATAACTCTTCTATATCTTAATAGATGTAGAAAAAATCCGATTGGTCAATTGAGACAGACCAATTGATGGTTTATCGTAACGCCTCACCCTTAATATAATAGAATATTATATATATATATATATATATATATATAGAGAGAGAGAGAGATTGAAAGCAACTCGTTTGATATCCAAAAACACAACTGAAATACTATACCATATAATTATGTAGCAGAGAGTTTTATAAAGTCATCATCCACTGATCTATCATCCCTATCTTATTCAGAGTAATATTATTATTATTATTGTGATCCATCTCATTCGCCGCAAAGAGTGGAAATCGAGCAACGTCCATCGATAACGAGCAGTTAACAAACCACCAAGATTTCTTGGCGATCGAAACCCTATTGCGATGATTGCAAATAACGTTACTCATTTTGGGATCCTTTGATGATCTGTTGTGCATTGCGCAGCTGCAGTATTTATGATATGGCCTTCTTTCTTTCTCACTTTGATAAAACGACAGGCTTCCCCCATGAAACGACTGCAGAAGTATGTCTTCAGCAACTGTATTCATCTCTCTCTCACAAACAAACAAAGTTATTTATGATGATTGTTTTTTGAAGCAGTGGAGAGAGATGGGTGATTCCATTGACAGTTGATCGTATTTAAAAGAGAGGGGAAAATTTTATGCAGTTGTATTATCTCTCTATGACAAAGTAGTAGCCAAACTAAGGAAAAACATCATCTTTGGTTTTTCTCGTCCAACATCTTCTTCGTTGGATGCAAAGTTTTGGGGTTTATTGATGATGATGCTTATATATGACATTGTTTCGTAAATTGCTGTTTCATTAGGATTATAGGCGTTGTTTCTTTCGCATGAGACGATTCTCCGGCTTTTAATTGCAACATACGGTATAGTTTTTTTTTTTTTTGTTTTGTCTTATTTCATTATCTATACTCTTTTACAAAGAGTTTAGGGTGATAAAGACTGTCAATTAGTCTGTATCAATTGACCAATCAGATTTTTTCTACATTTATTATTAAAAAGGTAAAAGAACTTATTAAACAACGTACTTTATAACCTCATAATAGTATCAACTTCTATTTTTAGTATATTATTGAAAATTTTCAATGTAATTAATTTTATTTTATTGCATACACATATGGTGCTAAAAATACTAGTCTAAAGAAAAGACACGTTGGCATTTGTCCAAGTTACAACCATCGAGATAATATCGAGACAACAATACAACATCCGTCATATTATGTATTATAATTAGATCCATAAAAAAGCGAAATAATTGAAAAATTAGATTTTGTTCAACTCAATATCATCTTGCGAGTTTTCGCAACAGATGTATTGTGTTTATTCAGGTTGGGGGCGCATTAGTGAGTGAGAGTATTTGATGAATTAATTTAGTTTTCCCCAAAGACCATAAGTAAATGGGAATGGGATACAACACAGTATGCATATAGGGCAATATATAACAACTAAATCATAGCCAATTCAACAAGAAGAAGCGATATTATAACATAATATAATCCGTTTGGGAGGCAGAAAAGGACAATGATAACTGAGCCATAGCACCAAATAATCCACAGATGCGATTATGATGATGATGATGATGATGAGATTGGTGCCTTATCTTCCTCCATGATTTACAGAATAGTACAACATTGGTTGGTTTTCTTAGCTTGCTTGTAGAACATCTGTCGAAAGGTTAATTAGTTCTTTCTTCAATCAGAAAATCGCCAGGCATCGATCGACGGTAGATTAAATATGTGTGTTCAAGCAGTAGTGTTAACTTCCAACATCTAGCTAGAAAAAATAATAGGCTAAAAAAAAACAATACTGATAAGAAACCTGAGAGGCTGCACTGAGATCTGAACTCTTCTCAACCAAACTGTCGAGCTTCTCTCCTCGCTCTAGGACGCTGTCTATTGTCTTGTGCTGGTGAAAAAAAAATTCAAAGAAATCCACGTCAGAAGACAATGCAGTGACGATACAATTCAGAACAATGAAGCAATATTAGTTATTTTCTTTAAGTTAACATCTGCGTTGTTTATCTTTGTTTCACAGATTAGGGGTCCACTATTACGGAAGCTTGGTTTTCCGTAGAAGATGGGGCAGAAGTATATGAACATCAATGTTTTGCCAGCATTACGCAAAGAATAATCCGTCCCCCCATAAGACAGAATGAGAAGAGAACCATCTCTGCTATGGTCAATAGTGCGATAAACGGTGCCTGACAATGTTGAAGGAGAACACTTACAAGAATAATCTTAGTTTCATCCAACTCCCTCTGAATCCTC
Organism: Craterostigma plantagineum; assembly: GCA_027422505.1. NCBI lineage: Eukaryota > Viridiplantae > Streptophyta > Magnoliopsida > Lamiales > Linderniaceae > Craterostigma > Craterostigma plantagineum. The sequence goes on from JAPQWV010000015.1 coordinate 8,638,351, forward strand.
AGCAGCTTGTCAGCCTCAGCAGGATCCTAAGTAAGAAGGAAGATAAATGATCACTACAAACGAGAAACTCTTAAGGATGTCTTAGTTTTCCTACTTCAGTAAAATAAAAGACAACAGATACCTGAAACTTCAACAATGCCTCGTTTAGATAAGCCCATTGTTGAGTACTATCAGCTTGAATAGTTTTCCAAGTGTCCCCAAAGTTCTTGAGGTACTCATCCAAGATCTGCAAGATTTACATGACAAACATGATTGGTAAAAAGGGAACTAATCACCCACATGAAATTATATCCACTATATAGAATATTGATCACTAGAGCCTAGCTACCTGGTTCAGCAGAGAAAATGCACTCCTGACTGGATAGTTATCATCCATGAAACCCAATGCACACAACCCATTTCGATTGTATGCATGTACCTTGTACTCTGCATCACAATGAGAGAAAAACAGATATCAAGTTTTGTTTGTAATGTTAGCTATATTCCGAGTAGATATACTGGACATATTCAGAAAGCTAGGTAAACCCAAATAACCATTAAAAGGTCTAGAATCATTAGATACTATTGTTCAGCATATATAAATCAGTATGAATGTTACAATATAAGATATAATTGTAATTATCAGTGCATAATATATGCCTATAATCAGATTAGCCAATATGGTAAATCATGTAATATCTTGGTATACAGGTTATGATTGGTGTATACAGATAAACTTAATGGTTCAGGTCCCACCAGAACTGGTAAGAAGGAAGTCTGACCGGAACCGGAGCCGACTCCATTACACAAATAAAAATAAAAAATGTGAAACCAGTTCCGAACCAATTTAATAAAAATTGCACGGTCTCCAGTTAAGACAAGGCTTGGGCCTGTCCTCATAGAGACTGCTCTGTAACGAACGATGAGATTTTTTGACAGAAATGAACTTCAACATAGTTGAGCCTTCATTATTAATAGCTACTACCCATATGCTAGAAGAAATAAATAAAGTATCCGAGAAAATAATCACCAACAAAGTTTGTGATAATAAAGTTAAGTGACAGAGGCAATAATTCACAGCATAATTCTTTATTTTATTAACTTTAGAATTTGGTTTGTTAATGAAAATGGCACCACTAAAGTAAACCACAAAGGAAACAATTGTATGATCTTAAATTATCTACTGCATATATAACAGAAAGGGAATGCACACCTCTATACTAACCCAAAGATAAAATTCTTAAATTTCTAAAAACAGTTCAGGAAGTTTTAAGCTACACATTTTCCTCTTACTCAAATTAAATCAAGCACCAAGCCTCCACCTAAACAATTCCGCCTTATGCAATCTCACCGGAGCAACCCTAGGTCATTTAGTAAACTCCACTTGGTCAGCCATATATTAATGGTAATCCAAGTTAGGCAAAGTTGACTATCAATCGATTGATAACTAAGCATTACACCCTACTTCAACAAAACGGAGCTACAAATCCACCCTAGGCATTCACAAACTTGCTCGGTCTGGTTCTTACCAAACATTTGACAATAATTCAACTGCTATGGCAAGTTATATCTATCTTCCTATACGAGTCATTCTAGCATAAGAATCTGTGAACCAAGCTCTCGCTTCCCATATCAATCATCAATATGATAACACTTTCTATTCTCACCATAATTCAGTTCCTTGCCATTACATCTTTTCTGCAAATTGAATCGCACTAAAAACCTTTGTTCTTCAATTTTCCACACAAACAAAACTATCATCGAAATATCAAGCCAACCAGGCCTATCAAAACCAATCACAAGCTTTATAATCATCGAATTAGCTAGGAAATTATATACCGAGAAGCACAATAAAAACAGCTCAAACCGTAAGACAATCAGAAAGATCACAAATTCGCCGCCAATTCAACAAAAAGTCACCAACAGCGTAATCCACAACCCAAAACAACATCCAGTTCCACATAGCTATCGTCGAAGAAAAGAAAATAACTAATAGTGATGATTTTTATAGCCATTATTAAGAAGCATCTGATCAGATCCGAACCTTCGTGTTGTACGGACTGGCGCTGTCCAGGCGGCGTACGCTTGGCTACGGTGCGGCCGACGAATACGACGAACTCCTTCACGCTCGAACGTTGGAAGAATCCGAAGCTGCTGACGTCAGACGCGTTGGCTAGGATCACCGGATCGGAACCTTCGGGAGAGCATTTAAGCACCAACAACGCCGTGATCTTCACCATCGCTGCTTTTTAATGACCTGAGAACGGCGATTTTTGATAAATATTGAACAGAGCAAATTGTCCCTTTCTTATGTATGGGAGAAAAAGGTCAATTCATAGATTCCTTCCCCTCTATGCTATTCTCGTTGATTAAACAAAAAGAAAAACATACTGCATTTGTTCTGTGATCAATTCGATATATAATTATCATATTTATTTATTTATCGATGTTGATGCTGGTGGATAGGATAGTGAGGAATAAGATTCTCGAAATTCCATCAGGTTCCAAGCTTTATATATACTAGACCTTTACCACACACACTATGTGTGTCAAAATACAAAATTAATTATTAGTGTATGATATTAATAGATTATATATTAAAAATAGAATGAGGTGGCTATTATGAGTTTTAAAGTTAAGTGATTTACTAAAATTTTTTAATATTAAAAATAGAATGAGGTGGTTATTATGATTTAATAGGTTTTTTTATTTTTAATAGTAATTAGTAGAAAAATTTGATTTGTCAATTTTGACTGATCAATTTACAGTTTTTATCCCTCTAGGTTCTTTTTATAAGAGTATATATTTATTATTACTAGTTTATTAAAAATTAAGGGTGAAATTATAACTAAAGTTGACACACAATGGATTGAAGGGTGGTTACTATCATGGTTTTGAAGATCGGACCGGACCGGCCGGTTCTGAAGTACCGGTCAAAAATCCGATCCGGTCCCGATCCGGTCTTTTTTAAATTTAAAAATAAATAAATAAAAATTGGTTTTAAATAAATTACACAAAATAGGAAAACTAATAAATTAGTTTGGTATAGTGATTAAGTTGTGTGTATTTTATTTAATAGGCTTGGGTTCGAATACACTCAACACCCTAATTTTTATATTTTATAATTGACTTATTAGCTAACTATTTTATTTTTATTCAAATTTCACTCCAACTCATAGATTTAATACTTGACATACGATTAATTTATAACAACACACACAATTTATTTTATTTAGTTTTACCCTTAATTTATATAATTATAGTTTGAAAAAAGTTCATGCAAACATGTATATTTTCCATATTATTTGTTTCCATATTATTTGATTGATTCATATATAAAATAGATATTTATTATATTTAAGTTACCGGTTTTACTCCGGTTTGATTCTGGTTTTATACCGATTAACCACTAAACCTTAAACCACTAAAATTTCCGGTCTGGTTCGAAAATCCGGTTTCAGAACCTTGATTTCTATGAAGACATGACACTTAATAAAATAGAAAGATATGTATGTAATTGTAAATTAAAAGTTAACTAGAAATAGAAAGGCACAATTGAGAATTATGGTTTTCTTTCAATTAATGTTATTGACAAAACGGTTTATCCTAATTCCTGGAACTTAATAAATACTCTTTTATAAAGAGTTTTAGGGTGGATAAAAACTGTCAATTGATCTGTCTCAATTGACCAATAACATTTTTTCTACGTTAATTATTATTCAAAATACTTATTAAATCAGATACCTTCCATATCCTCATAATAACTACCAACTTCTATTTTTACTATATTACTTATAAAAACTACTAAAAAATACTATATGTCTCTATCAACTTACCAATATTTGTAGTTCGGATGTTATTGAGTAAACGTTTCGAAAGTTAAAAAAACGTTATTTTGATTAGAAAGTTGCAACTAAAGCCAAAAAACTTTAACGAACTCTGATTTTTTTTTAAAAAAGGATATAATGCATTGTATCGAAATTGAATTGTGATTTACGAGTAGACATGCCCACTTTTAACGGTAATCGGCGGTTAAACCGCCTAACCGCCGGTAACCGGCCGGTAACTGTAACCGGCAACCGTCATCGGCATGTTACGAGGCGGTTAGGGTTTTCCCAAACCGCCAACCGCCGGTTATAACCGATAAAAAAAATAAAAATATACAATATTAATATTAATTAACTAGAAATACTATGTAACTTTACTAATATTAATACTAATTAATTAGAAATTTTTGAAAGTATGTATTTTATATTGTATTAGAATTTTGTAATATATTTCATGATTCATAAAATTTATTATATTTAAAACTTTACAACAAAATAGTAAAATACGAACAAATACACCGAAAATTCATTTAACTTTGCAGTAAATTGCAAATAAAAAATAAAATAAAAATAAAAAATTTAAAAAAAATTAACCAGCGGTTAGATTAACCGGAAACCGGGGACGGCTAACCGTCAATGTGACGCCCCGCCTTCTACTACTATTTTCTTACACTAACTTACGTGACTAAATAGAATATAAAATATATTACATATGAAACATCGATAGAATTTTTTTTTTTTCGATTTTACAAAGCACACCGCACACAATTATTTTACAATGTAAACATTGTACAAACTTTACATATTATACAAACCTATTTACAAAAACACACTTAATTAAACATAATGGCCGCCCCACAGGTCGCATCCATGTACACACCACCCTCAAAAGTCACCAGAAGTTCCAGAAGGACCAGCCTCGTCATCTAAACATTTACGTACCGGATTCGCTACGTCTACAACACATAAAAACATGGGATGAGCTATAAAGCTCAGTAAGTAGAAATATGCATGTATGCACGTGCCAAAATAGCAAAGGCATCCGCGCCAGTGCTTTCTAATACTCACATACACATATCATTCTTATTTCTTTCTCATTTCTTTTTCATTTATATCAAGGCCCATAGCTAACTTACTACTCGCACCATTAAATCATGAGCTCAAATCCTTTACGGATAAAAATACGATAGTGGCCCACTCTGGTTAGGATAAAACTAGGGTTTATCTCCAGTCCTATCATTCACCAGGTCGCCCCTCTATCAAATTACTTTCCTGGCACTATAGTTACACTATGTGCCTTCCCATTACCTAAATAATTTAGGTAAATATATTCGACGGTCTTACCCCCGTCATGGTGCCTTTGTAGAAGTAGCTATATTCTCATCTATCTACATTACATATAACTCGCTTTCCACTCAATTAATACAATGCACGCTCATTCCTCAAAATATCTCATATGATTCGTGCGTGCACATGATCATGATGCATAATTAATGCGACAATAAATATTCCAAATAATCGCATATAACAGATAATTCACATACCACATATTCATCAAAGCAATTAGTCACGTAGTAATACACATATCAAACAATTTATGTGTTGTAGGTGAAATTCCCACTTACCTGGTATCCTTAGCTTATCGCACGGTTAAATTGCTAACCTTCGAATCCTAATTATAAAAACATATAAAATTATAATTCGTTAATCTAGTTACAATTTCATGAAATTGGTTAAATTTGAAAACCCTATTTTCGACTTAAAATTTCGAAACCCTAACATTCCAAATTTAACTTAAATTAAAAATACCACCTTGAAATTTACAACATCTCAAGTGACATAATTATTTAAATCTCGACATAATTCTTATTACTTTAACAAGATTTCGACATGTATCTTAAAATGAATATCGGCTTGATTAATTACTACATGATTTCGATATAACTGTTGATGTCGAAGTGCATATGTAATATTTCAAAGTATATCTTCGATATAAATGTCGATATAGATATCGACATTGTAAATAAAATGTCGAGCTGCATTATATAAAAATATCGATACCAATACATCCAAGACAAATCTCGGTTCCTATATCAATATTATTATAAATCTCGAAACAATCCTACACACACATGTCGACATTTCTTTCGAATTCCTACTCGATATCTTCAAGACAAATATCAAGATTCCACACAACAAATATCGAACTCCTCTTATACAAGCACTCGACATCTTCTTCGAAATTCCATTCGATATTTTCAACTACACAAGATACATAACACTCATGTCGACATCTTATTTCACTCAAGATCCGATGTTATATCATAACTCGAGATTTCCACTTCTCAAAAATGTCGACATCTTCTATACTATTCCAATTATCATAACATATCGACATCTTCATTTAATTCAACATCCTACTTACACTAACATTTCGACATTTATTCAAGATTCACAACTACACCAACACTCGACATCTTACTCGATATTTCCTTTGACATTAATAAAAATTTTCGAACCAACATCACACACCCATCACGACATTTATCTAAATCTCGGCTCTATCTCATCTAACACTTTAAACAAACCCTAATCTTTCAAAAATTACAACACTATTTACTTCCAACTCTTAAAAAATTTCCGATCAAAACCTTAATTATCAAGAACATAAAAAATTTTAACAACATGTTCAACTTTTTAATAACTCAAAAACCTTATGAAACAATAATCTCTAAATCATTTCATACTTAGTAACATTAATATATACCAAACCCTAATTAAAACATAAATATCTTAGTAAATTCCATACCTTATTCGTAAACTTCGTTCCCAGTTTTCCTCTCCTCTCACTTCCTAACCTTTGTAAAATGATAATGAGATGCTCTCCTCTACGTTTATATCTCAATGCCAATTATTGTTATTTCTTTAATCCTAAAGGGTTTGGTATTTTGTCTTTTGCTTTTAAACTTTTGGATTTTTCTTCTCATCATTCACGTGTATTGCTTTCTAAGGAATTATAATCCTTACCTAATCCATCACTACCCCAATATCAATATTTTATTCCTTAAATTCTCCATTCTTTATACTAAAATTTCGAGATAACCTAAAAATCTCAAATCCACTTCCACCAAATGTCGAGCTTCTCAATATTTATTGTATAGATCTCCATATCAATCATCAATAGATATCGATATCAACATCAAAGTCTCGACATTTTTCTTTAAAAAAAACTCGAAGCAATATATGTCGATACCCCACAAACAAAATGTCGATATCCCATGTATTATAAATGTCGAAACAACTCACACCACATATCGACATTTTAATTTATTTCAACATATTCCATAAAGAAACCCTAATTTCTAAATTATCATATTTCAAAATTATCTTACCCACACAACCTAATTTCAAAATTCCTCAAACTCAATATCTAATTTCCAAATAATGTTAAATATCATATAGTCACAAAATTAAATAATACCAAATATGAAATCATATAATCACATAGTATGCATGCAAATTTATTGGCCAACTTACGCACGGGACCCGGGTATTACATTCTCCCCCCCTTAAAGAGGATTTCGCCCCCGAAATCAGATAGGTTGAAACAATTCTGGGTAGCGATTTCTCATATCATTTTCACGTTCCCATGTAGCTTCTTCAGTTGACTGATTCTGCCATAACACTTTTACCAACGGAATCTCTTTATTTCGAAGTCTCTTCATTTCATACATTAAAATCTCCACTGGCTTCTCTTCATAACTTAAATCTGGCTTGAGTTGTTGATATAGAAATTCATTTCTCAGAACATGATTCGGATCAGCGACATATTTTCGTAAGGTTGACACATGGAAAACGTTGTGAACTTGTGCCAATGAGGCTGGTAATTCCAGTTGGTAAGCTACTTCGCCGACTCTTTTAATTATTCTAAAAGGTCCAATGTATCTTGGGCTCAACTTACCCTTTCGCCCAAACCGTTTCACGCCTTTCATTGGAGATACTTTGATAAATACCCAATCATCTATTTCAAATTCTAACGGTCTACGTCTTTGGTCTGCATAATTCTTTTGTCAACTTTGAGCCGTTTGCATTCTTTCTCGTATTTTTGCTATTGCCTCAGTCATCTCTTGAACCATGTCAGGTCCTAACATCGCACGTTCACCGACTTCATCCCAATGTATGGGAGATCGGCATTTACGCCCATACAAAGCTTCATAAGGTGCCATCCCAATAGTTGAATGATAACTATTGTTGTAAGAGAACTCGATCAATGGCAAATATTTGCTCCAGTTTTCTTTGAAATCCAAAACACATGCTCGCAACATGTCTTCTAAAGTTTGGATAGTTCTTTCTGATTGACCATCCGTCTGAGGATGATAAGCCGTACTAAAAGACAATTTTGTCCCCATTGCTTTCTGCAGACTCTTCCAAAAATTTGATAAGAACCGTGAGTCTCGATCCGAAATAATTGATAATGGAACCCCGTGCAGTCGAACAATTTCCTGAATATATATCTCTGTGTATCGCTCCAGGGAAAATATCGAACTTATGGGTAGAAAATGAGCAGACTTAGTCAATCGATCGACTATAACCCAAATAGCATCATAACCTTTTACAGTCTTTGGTAGGCCAACAACGAAATCCATCGTGATATTATCCCATTTCCACTCAGGTATTGGAAAAAGGCTGTAATGTCCCTGCCGGTCTTTGATGTTCTGCCTTTATTTGTTGGCATGTTAGACACTGACTTACGAATGTTGCAATGTCTCTTTTCATTCCCGGCCACCAATAATTTATTCGAAGATCTCGATACATTTTTGTAGCCCCTGGATGTACTGAATATGCCGTTGCATGTGCTTCTGTCATTACTATTCTTCGAATCTCCGCATCATCAGGTACATATAGACGGTCCTTGTAATATAGACTTCCGTCTTCTTGAATTTTGAAATCAGTTGAAGTTTGCTCCGTCTGTGCGTCTTTGATTTTCAGATATAACTCATCATTTTCTTGCACCCGTTTGATTTGTTCCAATATTGTAGGTTGTAGAGTTAATGCTGCCAACTTTGCTTCAACTTCTCCCAATTGCACTACCTCCACCTCCAACAATTGTAACTCCGCACTTACCGCTTTTCGACTTAATGCATCAGCTACCACATTTGCTTTACCTGGGTGGTAACTAATTACACAATCGTAGTCTTTAACCAGTTCTAACCACCGTCTTTGCCTCATATTTAATTCCTTCTGAGTGAAGAAATATTTCAAGCTTTTGTGATCCGTAAAAATTTCGCATCGTTCCCCATATAAGTAATGCCTCCAAATTTTTAGAGCAAAAACCACAGCAGCTAGCTCCAAGTCATGAGTCGGATAATTCTTTTCATACTCCTTCAATTGCCGAGAGGCATATGCAATTACTTTTCCATGTTGCATCAATACACATCCAGACCATTTCTTGACGCATCGCTATAAACTGAAAATCCTCCAGTCCCCGATGGTATCGTTAGGACTGGAGCGGAAGTGAGTCGCTTCTTCAATTCCTGAAAACTTTGCTCGCACTCCTCGCTCCAATGGAATGGAACATTCTTCCTTGTTAGCTTAGTCAGTGTTGATGCAATCTTTGAGAAGTCCTTAATAAATTTTCTGTAGTATCCAGCTAAGCCAAGAAAACTCCGTACTTCTGTGACATTGGTTGGTTGTGGCCAATTGTTGATAGCTTCAATTTTACTAGGATCTACGGAAATTCCTTCTCCAGAAACAATGTGGCCCAAAAATGCGACTTGATTCAACCAGAACTCACATTTCTTGAACTTGGCATATAATTTATTTTCTCGTAATATTTCAAGAACTATCTTCAGATGTATTTCGTGTTCCTCCTTTGTCTTCGAATAGATAAGAATGTCATCAATGAACACAATGACAAACTTGTCCAAGAATTGTTTGAACACTCGATTCATTAAGTCCATAAATGCCGCTGGCGCATTAGTCACCCCGAAAGGCATAACTAAAAATTCGTAGTGTCCATATCGGGTTCTGAACGCCGTCTTCGGAATGTCTTCTTTTCGAACCTTCAATTGATGATATCCCGATCGTAAATCTATTTTTGAAAACACCGTTGCGCCTTGAAGTAGATCAAATAAATCATCTATTCTTGGTAATGGATATTTATTCTTGATTGTTATTTTGTTCAGCTCTCTGTAATCGATACATAATCGCATCGATCCATCCTTCTTTCGTACAAATAGAACTGGAGCTCCCCAAGGAGAAAAACTGGGTTGAATGAATCTTTTCTGTAATAAATCGTCCAACTGATCCTTTAACTCCTTCAATTCAGTCGGCGCTAGTCGATATGGAGTCTTAGAGATTGGAGCAGATCCCGGTATTAAGTCAATTGTAAATTCAATTTCTCGATCTGGTGGTAATCCTGGTAAATCTTCAGGAAACACGTCAAGAAAATCACGCACCACTGGCACATCCTCTAATTTCAGAGATGAACGTTCTTCTGATTTCACTGCAAAAACTAGATAAGCTTCACATCCCACGTTGATCAAACGTTGTGCCTTTACCGCTGAAATTCTAGAAACATTTCTTCCTTTGATTGTTCCCACAAAAGTGAAAGGCTCATTCTCTTCAATATTAAACGTAACTGTTTTGCGATTACAGTCGATAACAGCTCCGTATTTCGATAGCCAGTCCATTCCAAGAATCACCTCATAATCATTCATTGGAATGACTATTAAGTCAACGGACAATTCTTTTCCATTAATTAACACTGGAGAATTCCGTAAAACCAAATTGGTTCGCATCGCAACTCCGTGTGGAACGGTCACATTATATTCACAATCAGATAGGGTAGGTGTAATCCCGAGTCTCGCCACATATTTAGTGGATGCAAATGAATGCGTGGCTCCTGAATCTACTAAAATGCATGTCGGAAGTTTGTGAATAAGTATAATACCTGCCACCACGGATGGATTAACTTTTGCTTCCTCTGCAGTCAATGTATACACACGTGCTGGCACAGTTGGTGGTTTCATTTGAGCCATAGCTTGATTTCCTGGTGTCTTCTCTGAACATGATCTTGCGTAATGTCCCGTCTTTCCGCATTTGTAACAGATAGCATTCTGTGAAAAACATATACCCGAATGATGTCGTCCACATCTTGGGCAAGCTGGCATTGGGGCTGGGGGTCTCCATTGATTAGGATTTTGTTGCTGAGGTGGTCCAGGCCTATTCTGAAAATTTGGCTTCCCACCTTTTGGAAAGAACTGTCGTTTCTGATTACCCCCACTCCACTTTGCTCCTTGCACAAACTTCCGCTTTGCCTCTTGAGCACGAATAATTCGTGTCTCAGCTTGTTCTGCCACCATCGCTCGCTCCGCCACTTGAGCATATGTAGTTCCTTGTAGTCCGGCCATATTAACGTCACGATACAACTCCGGCTTTAAACCCTCAAGGAATCGTTCAATCTTTAGGGCGTCAGTGCTAACCATATGAGTCGCGAACCTTGACAGTTGTTCAAATTTTCTGATGTATTCCGCCACTGTCATCGCCCCTTGTTTGAGATTAATAAACTCATTCATGCGTTGGGCTCGCACAGGTGCAGTGAAATATTTATTTCGGAACAGTTCCTTGAAACGTTCCCAACTCATGTTGATTGGATCCTCGATCGCCAAAATAGTGTCCCACCAATGTCCTGCACTTCCTCGCAGTAGAAATGCAGCACACAGAACTTTCTCATTCTCAGGAATTCTGCTATATTGGAACATACTCTCTAATGTTCTGAGCCAATCTTCAGCAGATGTTGGATCAATAGCATCCTCAAAAGTCGGTGGGTTCAATTTACGAAATCTTTCACCAACTGCTTCAACCCTATCAGCCTGAGAAATTCCGTTATTCCTTGTCCCCTCAGAGTCTGTTTGGTTGGGAGGATGGGTTTAGAGGGTATTAGTTTAAGCTGGGATTAAATAATGGAGGGTATGGGTGTTTTCGGATGTTTGGTTATCGGGGATTAAATAATGATGTCTGGTGTGTTTGGTAGATGAGCTTGGGTGGTATTAGGTTTAATTAAATTGAATTACGATTTTACCCGTACAGTGAAATAAATTCTCAATTAATTTGATTAATCGTTAAACAACCGAAATAAGGTACACCAGAAATCAACCAATTTCACAAAACTGGTAACAATGGCGGAAACTAAGCACTCGTGATCAAGTTCAGGTACCAAAACCCCATATACAAATCGAAATCACCCAAAATTCTCCAAAGGACAAATCGATTCAGTTCCATTCCTACATCAAAAAAATCTGCCAATCCAACATTTACCTTGTGGCAATACAGACCACCATCGATCAGACCCAAAAAAAGCCTTAATTTTCGAAAATATTGCTCAACCCAAAAGCTCCTCATGAAATCGATCAGAAATCAAAATATTGTTCAACTCAAGTCCGGTAGAACCGATTTAAGCCTCTAATAGCGATAATTAAGCCAGAGAATCGTAGATTTTATGAAAAATCCCCAAATTCGAAAAATTTAGGTTTAATAACACCATTCGATCTTAGCCAAGGTATGGTGTTGATGTATGGAATCTTCTTCTCGCTGCAGGGACGCTCGTCGGTGCTTGAATTCGTAGGAAAATGCTCTTTGTCGTGCTGAATAATGCGTGGGACGATGAGTTTCTTTTTTATTTGAAACCAATGGAGAAGACGATGGCTGCAAACTGACGTGGGTGGGGAGGGGTAATTTAGAAAATAATATTTCAAGTGAAGGATAATTTAGCCACAAACAAAAGTATTATATAAAGCTAGGGGTATAGGCTGATTTACTTAATACCTTATTAGAGGTATTATGAGGGTATTAACTAAACCTTACCTTTAAAAAATCCCTCCAACCAAACACTACATTAATTAATCCTAACCCTGCTAAACCCCCTAATACCCCCAACCAAACGGACCCTCAGAGTTTTGCTGCTGAATCAATTCCCGAATCTGTTGAGACTGCTGACGTACTAACTCGGTGAGCTGAAGGATAGCCGAGTCACGATTGTCAGTCTGGTTTACATTTTCGCCTTCATGATTGTTTCCTCCACTGCCTTCTCCTCTAGTTCTAACCATGTTGTCTCTCTTACCCTAACAGTCCCTAAGGCCAATAAATTATGCAATGCAAGAAATTCATAATATCACATAACTTACAATCAAGACTGTCTTCCGCGCTTTTGAGTGTGTGTACATGGACAGTCTACAGAAACTGCAACCGAAGCTCTGATACCAACCTGTGACGCCCCGCCCTCTACTACTATTTTCTTACACTAACTTACGTGACTAAATAGAATATAAAATATATTACATATGAAACATCGATAGAATTTTTTTTTTTTCGATTTTACAAAGCACACCGCACACAATTATTTTACAATGTAAACATTGTACAAACTTTACATATTATACAAACCTATTTACAAAAACACACTTAATTAAACATAACGGCCGCCCCACAGGTCGCATCCATGTACACACCACCCTCAAAAGTCACCAGAAGTTCCAGAAGGACCAGCCTCGTCATCTAAACATTTACGTACCGGATTCGCTACGTCTACAACACATAAAAACATGGGATGAGCTATAAAGCTCAGTAAGTAGAAATATGCATGTATGCACGTGCCAAAATAGCAAAGGCATCCGCGCCAGTGCTTTCTAATACTCACATACACATATCATTCTTATTTCTTTCTCATTTCTTTTTCATTTATATCAAGGCCCATAGCTAACTTACTACTCGCACCATTAAATCATGAGCTCAAATCCTTTACGGATAAAAATACGATAGTGGCCCACTCTGGTTAGGATAAAACTAGGGTTTATCTCCAGTCCTATCATTCACCAGGTCGCCCCTCTATCAAATTACTTTCCTGGCACTATAGTTACACTATGTGCCTTCCCATTACCTAAATAATTTAGGTAAATATATTCGACGGTCTTACCCCCGTCATGGTGCCTTTGTAGAAGTAGCTATATTCTCATCTATCTACATTACATATAACTCGCTTTCCACTCAATTAATACAATGCACGCTCATTCCTCAAAATATCTCATATGATTCGTGCGTGCACATGATCATGATGCATAATTAATGCGACAATAAATATTCCAAATAATCGCATATAACAGATAATTCACATACCACATATTCATCAAAGCAATTAGTCACGTAGTAATACACATATCAAACAATTTATGTGTTGTAGGTGAAATTCCCACTTACCTGGTATCCTTAGCTTATCGCACGGTTAAATTGCTAACCTTCGAATCCTAATTATAAAAACATATAAAATTATAATTCGTTAATCTAGTTACAATTTCATGAAATTGGTTAAATTTGAAAACCCTATTTTCGACTTAAAATTTCGAAACCCTAACATTCCAAATTTAACTTAAATTAAAAATACCACCTTGAAATTTACAACATCTCAAGTGACATAATTATTTAAATCTCGACATAATTCTTATTACTTTAACAAGATTTCGACATGTATCTTAAAATGAATATCGGCTTGATTAATTACTACATGATTTCGATATAACTGTTGATGTCGAAGTGCATATGTAATATTTCAAAGTATATCTTCGATATAAATGTCGATATAGATATCGACATTGTAAATAAAATGTCGAGCTGCATTATATAAAAATATCGATACCAATACATCCAAGACAAATCTCGGTTCCTATATCAATATTATTATAAATCTCGAAACAATCCTACACACACATGTCGACATTTCTTTCGAATTCCTACTCGATATCTTCAAGACAAATATCAAGATTCCACACAACAAATATCGAACTCCTCTTATACAAGCACTCGACATCTTCTTCGAAATTCCATTCGATATTTTCAACTACACAAGATACATAACACTCATGTCGACATCTTATTTCACTCAAGATCCGATGTTATATCATAACTCGAGATTTCCACTTCTCAAAAATGTCGACATCTTCTATACTATTCCAATTATCATAACATATCGACATCTTCATTTAATTCAACATCCTACTTACACTAACATTTCGACATTTATTCAAGATTCACAACTACACCAACACTCGACATCTTACTCGATATTTCCTTTGACATTAATAAAAATTTTCGAACCAACATCACACACCCATCACGACATTTATCTAAATCTCGGCTCTATCTCATCTAACACTTTAAACAAACCCTAATCTTTCAAAAATTACAACACTATTTACTTCCAACTCTTAAAAAATTTCCGATCAAAACCTTAATTATCAAGAACATAAAAAATTTTAACAACATGTTCAACTTTTTAATAACTCAAAAACCTTATGAAACAATAATCTCTAAATCATTTCATACTTAGTAACATTAATATATACCAAACCCTAATTAAAACATAAATATCTTAGTAAATTCCATACCTTATTCGTAAACTTCGTTCCCAGTTTTCCTCTCCTCTCACTTCCTAACCTTTGTAAAATGATAATGAGATGCTCTCCTCTACGTTTATATCTCAATGCCAATTATTGTTATTTCTTTAATCCTAAAGGGTTTGGTATTTTGTCTTTTGCTTTTAAACTTTTGGATTTTTCTTCTCATCATTCACGTGTATTGCTTTCTAAGGAATTATAATCCTTACCTAATCCATCACTACCCCAATATCAATATTTTATTCCTTAAATTCTCCATTCTTTATACTAAAATTTCGAGATAACCTAAAAATCTCAAATCCACTTCCACCAAATGTCGAGCTTCTCAATATTTATTGTATAGATCTCCATATCAATCATCAATAGATATCGATATCAACATCAAAGTCTCGACATTTTTCTTTAAAAAAAACTCGAAGCAATATATGTCGATACCCCACAAACAAAATGTCGATATCCCATGTATTATAAATGTCGAAACAACTCACACCACATATCGACATTTTAATTTATTTCAACATATTCCATAAAGAAACCCTAATTTCTAAATTATCATATTTCAAAATTATCTTACCCACACAACCTAATTTCAAAATTCCTCAAACTCAATATCTAATTTCCAAATAATGTTAAATATCATATAGTCACAAAATTAAATAATACCAAATATGAAATCATATAATCACATAGTATGCATGCAAATTTATTGGCCAACTTACGCACGGGACCCGGGTATTACAGTCAACCGCCTCCGGCCGGTTAGGTTACGGTTACTAACCGCCAACCGCCGGTTATGGTTAACCGGCGGTTGGGCATCTCTATTTGCGAGTCTTCCGTCTCTTTTTCCCGGAAATTCAATACAAATCCAATGCATTGAACTACTAAAATTACTTACAAAAATCTTAAATCAGAATACTTACAAATACAATACATTATTGGTAATTTATTATTGGAAAAATTGACAATAATAATCCAACCTATCAGTTCTCCGCTCAAAATAAACTCAACTATCAATTATTTCTGAATAATCCTAACTATATAGCGAGTCTTCCGAAATTGCACCCATGTCACCTAGAACTTGCTTAGCAGGTATTTCTTATATTAATTACTTATATGTATACATTTAAAACAAACAAATAAAATTAGTAAAATAATTTTTTCTTTTCATCTTTATAAGGAGAACTTCACGTTGATATTCTCACCAATTGATTTTGCCCGGCCGAAATAAACCCAACGACGAATCATTTCGAAATAATCTCAACTAAAAATTAGTAATATAATTTTTTATAATGAAAAAATATAATATAACAATACAAGCAAACAAATAATTTTTACAAACAGTCAAACCTTCGGAAAAAATGAAATAGCATTAAAATCTTATTTTAGAGTGACAAAAAAATTTAAAACTAATGTTACTCATATATTTGCACTATTTAGTACAAAACACTATATTTTTTGCGCTAAAATGCGATATGGGGCACTACAAAACGCGCTATTGTACGCTTTTTAAAACAATGCGCTCGTCTCACTTGATACATGTTGCAGGTACATTTATGCATTTTTTATTATAATTACATATATATTTTAAAACTGATAATTTTAATTAAAATAAAATGTTACCATGTGAATTTTTGGTACGCATTTATTTTTCTTCAAATACTATAAATCAATCTAAATAATAAACTTAGACTAATCGCCACTTTGGCCGCCATTAATTAATATGTAACAAAAACTCAAATGATATTTAAAAAATTAAAATTTGATTTTACTAATTTTATTTTGAAAAATTATCGTCACTTGATACATGTTGCAGGTACATATGCATTTTTTATTATAATTACACACACACACATATATATATATATATATTTGAACCTGATAATTTTAATTAAAATAAAATGTTTTTCAAATACCATGTGAATTTTTTTTTATGTATTTATTTTTCTTCAGATACTATAAATCAATCTAAATAATGAAACTTAGACTAATCGCCACTTTGGCCGCCATTAATCGTAACAAAAACTCAAATGATATTTAAAATATAAAAATCTGATTTTACTAATTTTCCTTTAAAATACGTAACAAAAACTCAAATTTTCCTTTATTATTTTCTTGTCTTTCTTCTCTCTATCTCAACTTATGTTGTTCTCTCGCATCAATTACAAGGAGAATATCACAACAAAATATTATACTCATGTTATTCTTTTGTGTATTATGAGAATTTTGTTAAATGCATTCTATTTTTCTGATAAATTATTGTGTCGGAAACTTTATGAGAATTTCACAACTTACCGAAATACTTCCATTCGTCACCTAAAATACTCCAAATAAATGGACATGCAAAGAAAAATGAATCATATAAATAGATAAAATAGTTCAGTGCATCATCATCAACGTTACGCTCAATTCCCAGTCAAACTAGCAAACGCAAGTTACTATTACATAAAATCAAATTTGAATGTACAGCGAAAGAGAGAGCTACGCTTGCATGTTCTGCAGAAGGCCAGATTCTGCAACGATGTTTTTATTATTACAAGAAAACTGTTAAACTCATCGAAGAAAAAAGAAGTAAATCAAAACAAGAAAGAAAACAAACAACAAATTCAGCAATTCTCGAACCAAAAAACGAATCGCCGCGAATACGATGAAAAATGGGCACACAAAATGTAACCAACACACAAACAACGAACATGCCAAACAACGAACCCAGAAATAAATTACGCTTCAAATATGATCAGGGTGGTGCATGGATAAACAGATATATCATTACACATTCGATCAGTGAGAACAGAAGTATGATTACCTCAGCTCAGTACAATCTCTTTGCCCTTTATCATCCGTTTATTCTTGTCATCGTACAGAGATAGCGCCGATCCATGATTAGCTGAAAGATATTAATACATATACAGTAAGAGTTCGGTAGACGAGAGCTGAATAGAGAGATTGAACGAATTGGAAAAAAAAAATGGCTTAAACATTCTGTCAAGAAATGCACCACCGTTCATGTCGTATGGAGCTGCCCGGCGTGCCCGACGCTTGGCGATGTAGCTCTCGTCCAACGGCACGGGCGGCTGGAAAGAGAATTGCGAAAGTTTGATGCCTTCTTTGATATACCTCGGAGAATCATTAATGTACCTGTATTTAAAGGACAAGAAATCATATATTAGCTACATAAAAGGTTAGTGTTGGGTAGCAAACTCAAGTCCCACATCGGGATAATTAGATAAGCTGTGACCAGTTTATAACCTTGTGGGTTACTCCCTCTATTATCAATTGGTTTTAGATTGGAACCTCATGAGCTTATGAGTTTGGGCTAAAGGGGAATTTTATTCCCAACAGTTAGTCTATTATTTCTTATAGGATGTGTTTGGTTTGTGGAAGTTAGTAGGGAAAAGAAAATGACGGAAACGGAAACTCGTTTCATGTTTGGTTGATAGAGAAATAGGTAAGTAAAAGAAAAGAAAAAAAAAATATATATTTTAATTTTTCTTTAAAGCGAAGGAAAACTAATTTCCTCACCAACGAAAGAAAAACTTATTGAAAACCATTTTCCCATTTTCTTTTCCACCCTACTTTCCTCAACCCAAACACACTGGAAAAGACAGAAAAAAAAAACATCCATTTGTCTCACTTGTTGAGTTCTACCATGGAACGAAACCTCTTGTTCGAAGGCGAGATGTAGTACCTGTTAATAGTAAGACACGGAAATGCATCGTTTGTAATAATTACATACAAACTAACGTTGTAATAAGGGAAAAAAAGGATGGGTAATATAATAGCGCGGGCACTTACACATCAGCGAACTTGGATCCACCTTCAGCCCTAGCCCGTAAAATCCTCTGCCAGCCTCGAGGGGTTTGAGGGATCTTCGGTCTGTCCATTGCCCAGCGAAAATCTTCGTCGCCCTCTTTAATATCCTCCGCGTCGTCGCACGTAATATTGGGGCGAAATTCGCGCGCTGAAGCGCATTCGAAGGGACGTTCCAATAGATTTTCGCGTATTTCCTCGTACTTCTCCTTTGCGGGGATTAGCCTCCACTTAGCGCAAACGGCGCATCGAACGGCGTAGTGCTGCACTGAATCCCAGACTTGCTTTGGCGCTGAGCTGTCTTGTTGTCGTTCCATTTGTTTTATCACACTGCCATTCACAAAGGAGAAGGTTATGAGGCTACTGAAAACAAAAAAAAAAACTTGCTAGGACCGTAAGTATTTCACCAAAGCAGATAAACAGTTCAAATAAATAGTAGATGCCATTATTGTAATGAGCAACACGTCAAGTAAAACATCCCAGCTTGCGACGTTTACCTGCCAAGTTCGAGCAAGAAAATAAAACGGGAACGGGAATATTTGAAGCCCTATATGTCGGGAAATCAAAAAACCTCAGGCGTTACAAGTATCAACGCTAGAAATCGCACGTTTTCTACCGCAAACCATCCATGCACGTCGATTATTTATGCATAAATGGCGGAACGCAGAACGCTCGACCGGCCCCAAAGCTGTTAGCAAACAGCCGTACTATCGAGAACCCCGACTTATCTTAGTAGGAGGATGTGTTCATTGGATTAAATTTATGTAATAGGCTCCATGGTACAGAACTTATGCTTGTTTTGAGAGACAACTTCTCTTTGTTAGGCTGTTAGCAGATGACACCAACCAAGAGTGAATTAACTTTGGGGCATATATGTTCAAGGCTTGCAATTGTAATACACTTTTCGATAGATCATGGGAAGACTTGTAATGGACTGTAACCATTTCAGGTAATAAAACAAAACTACGAAATGAGATGTTCTTAGGAGAGGTTATCGCATAATTGAAAACAGAACATAGTAAGATGCTCTACATTAAGCGCCATGATATCATAACGCTTAAGCCAAGGCAGGAAAGGCAGCAGAAAGGAAGAGAATGCCGTCCACGCGCCAAGCAAATTGAAGGTTGAAAATCCTGTAGTCCATCGATATAAACTGAATATAATTGAAAAATCCAAGTTCAAACCATCAAGCGTTATCAGGATACATTGGTTGGAGGAATATCGAGAATTGACGTGCAATATTGCACATACGAAGAACAATACACAGAACGCCAAGTACTTCTCACAGGATCAAAAACTGCTGCATGGAACGATTGTGGTCCAATCCAATCATCCATGGATAAATACATGAAAAAAACAGAGAGAATTCTTTTTACAATGCATTTGGTTCTGCAACAGAATGATAATAGACGGCAATGCCAGTCAGTCGATGATTTATGAGCACAGATTAAGTGGGTCTATCAGTGTTTTCTCATGTAAATTCTTTGAAATGGGCAAAAAGGAACTTCTAGACTTTCTTGGCACATGTGAAGTGGCACTAGATAACAAATGGCTTCAAGGAAAACGATACAGTGCATCAAAAAACGATATATACACTTTGAGTGCCGTCTCTTCAAACATTTTTCCCTATATTTTCTCCACCGAACGCCTTTTTCCCAATGGAACGTTACGGTTCCACGTGTCACACGCTTAGGACTCGGGGAATTTTTTAGGACATCGATCACACCAATAAAACTTAGCGTGTTCCGGGACAAGTGTGCAACTTCATCGATCTACTACATTAACTAACTACGATGGCACCCATGTCCGCAAAAAGCTTTAGTTTTAACCTAGTAAGTTCCCTATTTGTTTCTGTTTATCTTTCTCTGTTGATCACTACTGATACTAAATAGGAAAATAACCAGAAACTATACCAAATTCTCGAACAAACGTAAACAACCTCATCTAACAATCTCACTCACATATGTTCGAAGATAGACAAATCACGCTGCTTATTATACCTCTACATGGAATGTCAACAAAACGTCAAAAATTTCTATAAGGCGCCGTAACCATGTAAGGATGCTATGCTACATACTAAACAAAGAGAGGAGGAAGACAAACCTCAATGTAAAAGGATTCATATGATAACATTGCATCCAACGAAAATCTCAAGAGCTATATCATCAGACAGATATATCCAGTAGTTGGTGTCAAATGAATCAACTTCAATAATAATTGAGTTCCCCTTTGTTTTTCTACATTGATTTTCTCCCCTTGTTTCAATCAAACGCCAACATGCAAACTGAAAACCCTCACCCAATTGCAAAGTGCATGTGCCTTAACCATACAATTAAATCAAGCAAGCGCTAGTAAGTAGACAAGCTAAGCTATGAAAAACGAACAAGTTCATAAATTGAATTGATCAATTACCAAAAAAAAAAGCTGTTTCTTCACTGGCTGGTGTAAGAAGGAACGCACGGCCCGGCCTGAGGTGAAATCACCGATGAAGATTGGGGACGTTGAAAGCTGGTGGAATTACCAAGTGAAAAACGTGACATAATATCGTCGTATAATGTGAAATTAATTGCACCCAATTAATCCGCAATTAAATACAGCACATCGGCCGTTCCCACTTCTAATTTGGATGGTAATTTAAAATATCCGGAAAATATCGAATTAAATATGGATTTTGTTATTTTAAAGGTGGGTTTAACACATCACACATGTTCAATTGTTTGGTACATAGGTATAATTCATGTGTTTATACAATTCTACTAAACTCATGCCAGCGGGTTTAAATAAACACGTCCACTCTATGTGTTTATTTAAACCTACTAACCAAACACGTACTTTATTTTATACACATTAATCTGTTTTATATAAACCTTACCAATTTAAACCCTCCTAAATATAAACATATGAACCAAACGAGCCCAACGGCGGGATTTTGGAGCAAAAAATGGTTTCTTCTTTACACAAACATAAATTCTATTATGGCCCATTTGGATTCCGGATTTCGATTTGAAATCCGAGTTTCTCCCAAATATTCCGTTTGGCAATCGAGCGAATTTGGATTTCGATTTTGTCCAAATCCGATGTTAAATCTAAATGCTATTAATTGTTGGATTTGAAATTCCGTGTCCAATGGCGCGTTTTCGAAATCTAAATTGAGCTTCTAATAAGTTTTTCGTAAATAATAACAAATGGTACTCGTGCACGCTCAGATGCGTGTGCTGTTATATATAAATATGTAATATTAAATTTATTTGAATTTAAAATATATAATATATAGTTAATTGAAGTTATAATTTAAGTTTAATTATGTATATTTATAAATTATGCAATTAAAGGTGTATGAATTAACTAGAAATAGAACTAAAAATATTAGTTAAAAGATAGTGGATAGATGTTTAAATTCAACTATTAATTTTCTGTATGCAATTGACAGACCAATGGACAGTTTATACTCACTCCTCACGCTTAATAAAGTAGAATATATAGTAATAGTAATAATAATAACTTATAAAATAAGTAATAATGATAAAATAAATAATAATGACAAATAAAAATAATAATAATAATAATTAGGATGAACGATGAGTCAAACTAACTCGCGAGCTCGATGATCCGGCTAACGTTTGCCAAACACTGAATTTGAATTTGAAATACGATTTTAAAACCCATAATTTTAAATCATCCAATTCCATTCAAATACGTAAATCCAAGCGCACTATTAATCTATTCGCAAAGTCAGCATAAATGGTGTTGGCTAGGACTTGTAATTGTAAAGGTGGACAACGATTCTTCACCATCATAGCTGTTATATTCATTTGCGATAAAAGAATCTTTATCCACTTTCGAGCACTGATTATAAAGACTTCGTGTTACTCGTACATTTGTTCCTTCAATTTATACAAATTTTAAGAAAATTAGCGAATCAACCACTACCATTCCATGACAATTGCAATGAAAGTGGAACACACACATGTATATTTAGAAGGGCTTAAATTTAATAAAATTTATATAAAACCAATCAATGAGTATAAAATAAATGTGGGTTTGGTTAGCGGATATAGATAAACACATGTGGAGATGTGTTTATCAAAACCCGTGTGCATTGGATTAAAGTAGAATTACATGAACCAAACACTTAAACATGTCATAAACCACAGTTGAACAAGAACAATGTATTGTCTTCTATAGTTCTGCTCCTTACACATGATATATGTATGTTCTCAAACCAGTCCCAGCCTCTGATGATCAAAACGAGGCCCATAAACACACAAACACGCAATCGGTCAACAATAGAAGCTACGATTTGCCATTAAAATGCGTTTCCTTTTTCTGATTTCGCCATCATATCCTGAAAGGTTTGTTGTTCACATACCTCGACTTGTCCACTTTCGCTCTCTTTCGGTTTTCGGCAATCTCTTGAAACAGATTGGGCCCACCAAAGTCCATCTTCGGGCCCCTCACCTTCTTCCTCTTCCCTCGGTCGTACTCCTCGTCCCTGACAAACAAGCACATCAAACCAAACGTTGTAAGAGAGCAAATAAACCTATCTATTCAAATCCCTAGAAACACGGTTACGAAAAGCTCACCATTCATCCCCAATATAACCAATCTGTGCGGTAGTTCCTCGTGCTAACATTTCAAATTTCTCTTTTGTGGAGACGCTTGCGTCGTCCCAACGAGCAACTGCACAGAGGAAAATCATTTCGAATTAGTAAAATAATTCCATACACTTTACGGTAAGGTTAAGTTTATTACCAGTCGTCTCTTCGGAACTTCTAGTAAGAAAGCTCATCACATCCATTTGTATTGCCTGCGATTTTGTCTCATTTGCCATCGAATTGCTACTGCGAGCGACTCTCTCTCCAACCTCATTGTTGACAGTATTATGCGTCTGTTCGCCTGAATTCCCACTCTTATCATTCGAACCCAAACTATCTTTCTTTGTCTGAGAATCAGAAGAATGGCATACGGATAAAGGGACTGATGATTCGCCTGCAACAGATGGCGCATCTTCACTAGATGGATCCTTTGAAATACGAGATTTCTTTTTCAGAGACCTGCGCTTCTTTCTTCGCTTGTTCTTTTGCTGGAAAAGGGCTGCACCGAATAAAATGCCAGAGCTTAGGCAAGCAGTGGCAACTCGGCGTTTGAGAGGCTTGGTTTTCACTTTCAGTTTGGCCTTTCGCTTCGTCAGTATCTCAGGCAACGATTGGCTTTTGTTCTCTGCTGCCAATGCGGGCGTGGGCTGAAGGGCAATATCTGTCGCTCTATTCGTATGATTTTCATCAGTTCGTGGAAGGCCAATCTTCCTAGGAGAGCCCTCGGGCTAGAAAAGAACATCGTCAGAGAAGGTCAGTATCTCGTATGCAATATAAAGATATGTATAGTAAGCTGCGATAATCCCAAAATGGGTAGGAAAAAACATTGATTATCAACCAGGGCATTCGAGGACTAACTGTTCCACAAATAATTTTACCATTTCCATCCATAATTATAATATTTCCGAGCACCCTTTCAGACATATTAGTCATTTGAGTCCTATTAGTTTCCATCAGCTGCAAAACTTTTTCTCCTAACTAAATCCGGGAAACAAATAGCAACGCGGCACATTTCCTTACCATTTGGGTATTCTCAGAATCCACCTTCGGAATATCGCCAGATGCTGAGTTGCAGAGGACACTTCTGCTGGCTGATATTGGCTTGTCAGCTGATTGACTTCTGTCAGTTAGACCCTTTTCGTTATCAGTTGTGAAAGCATTAGATTCTTTACTATGAAGGTGGCCCATGGGCTCCGAGCAAACAGATGGCACAACAGAAGCATCGTTATTTAGCTTCTGTACAATGGAACTATCGTCCGGCTTGAAACTTTTGGCATTACAACCCAAGTTAGAATCATCCTTCGCCTCCTCTAAAGTCAAAGATAAACCAGTTTTATGGCCCAAGGAATCAACATCCATAGGTTCCCTCGATGCCTCATTTGTCATCGATGCTGATGTCAGAGTGGAGTCCGACGCCTTAAGGCTAGTTTTATGGCCCAAGGAATCAACACTCATAAGGCTAGTTTTATGGCCCAAGGAATCAACATTCATAGGTTCCTTCAGTAACTTCGTTGTTTTCGACGCTGATGTCAGCATGGACTCTGACACCTTAACGCTTAAGGCATCAACGCCTACTTCGGATGGAATATTCTGAGAGTCTATTGTTTTCAAAGGCGTTTTCTCTGGCATTTCAGATGTTTGAGCGTTTCTTTCTGGCAATATTCCTTTTGAATCTGTCGGGGGCTTTGAACATGCTGCATTTCCAACGGCGTTCATTGGCATGTTCTCTTTCTGGGCAACATTGCCCGGCTTTCTGGGAATGGATCTGCTGCGATCTCGGAAATAGAACAACATATATGCCTTCTGTTCCAGGACACGTTTCTCACTAACTTGGACAACCTGCCACAGTAAACAGTAATGTAATTCGTTAAAAACCGTATTAATTTATGGACTTAGCTTTTTACAGTTCTGAAACTTAAGGATCTACGAAACCTTAAAGAGGAAGGTAAAATAAAAAAAATTAGCATCAGAGGTCTTATTAGCTCAATCATACCTGGTTATCATCAAGAGAGTACCACATTCCACTTGATGTTCGGACAAAGCAGTAATAATGACCTGAATGAGTACTCCAACCAGCATGAACGAGGACACCATAGAGGGTGTAATTAAGATCGCCGTCCTACAAGTTATCGCAGCAGAGAATCATCACAAAAAAATTAGACAAAAGTTCTGAACAAAGGTGATTGACATAACAAGCCAAAGCCCTCTGTATAGGAGAAAGAGCGTGAGCAGATATGCACATGGAAGGAAAAAAATCCTGTGAATATTAGGAAGCTGAAGCTAGAGCAATGATTTATTGAAGGACGAATTTCATGATAGAACAGAACTTACGTAGGGGCCAGATACAAAAGGTTTCAGGTCCATCGTAGGTGCAAAGGAAACTTTCTTATTGATTTTTTGCCCTTGTACATGCGATCCAAACCTCTTCAGGTGAACGGCGAGTACGTTAGGAGGCTTGTGGACAGTTAGCTGCTTCAGTGCCTTAACTTTCTGTTTGCACTGCTGGCATTGATATACTTTCTCACCTCCATCTAACATCTCTTTTGCCGTGAAATGATGAAGTGCCTTATCTAACGAGTCAGCCTTGGCGATTTCTAGACTTAAATCCAGGAATGGGTCAAACTTGTTGGAGCAAAACGAGCATTGCATACATTTCACCTATAAATTTTGGCACACGCCGTTATTAGCAATAAAAAGGAACAGGAAAACTAGTAAAATAAGCAAGTAAAGCTAATAATTGCCATTTACGGTATCACATTTTGCTACTCAGTCTACAAAAATCGAAAGATGATAACTCTGCCAAATATAGACTACCTGACTCCGTAAACGGCCGCCGAAAATCTTATGCACTAAACTCTTGTCATACGCGCCAGGCGATTCACTTGGCACGCCAGATGGTAAGCAGCACTTGTGCATTGTTTCCAACAAATTGACCATATACTCATGCGCATCTTCTTGCCTGGCATTTCGAAAATTCCTAGATATGCCTAATCTCTTGGTCAAGGGTCACAATAGTCGTCGAAAATCAATATGCACTAACACAGTTAAAAGCAAAGCATAACAGACGACACTATCATATTCAACCGAGAGCTAAATAATTAAAAATAATCCTCCAAATTAAGGATACAACGCAAGTTTGACACGAGGTCTTTGGGTTCCAAAATCCTTCCAGTCGATTGTAGAGCGCGGCTTACATGCTTCTGAATGGCACAGAGCGCACAAAAGCCAGCAGTGCGACCTTCATGCCAGCAAAGGAATCTCAGAACAGCTAATAAGAAATCTCACCAAAAAGGCCGAGCATATAATGACCGAAAAAAAATTTGCATACTTGGTAAACTTTACTAACAAAATACCATTGCTTCCACTTGATAACTTAATACCGTAAATGTGATGGTATGGTAATGAGGGACTCACAAGAACTTTGATGCTTCCCACTTTGCAGATAAGCTGCCAATGGTTCCGTATATGTCAAACATTGCAGCACAGAGTTAAGAAAACATGTGTTCCCAAGATTTCTTAACCCAGCGCCCTGTGAGGAACAATGCATAAATATCGTAACTCAACAGTAGTCCCGTAACAATGACGATAAAATCGCAGAGGATCCGACTTTAATTAAAACAATAGAAATCAGAAAATTCAATAAAACTAGGAGATACAAGCAAAGCAATATAAAGGATGGGAATACTTTGCTTAATAATATACCACAGATAACCAGCACTCATCAGAACAAATTAACCTGACATACCACAAACAGCTCAACGACTTAACTGAAGAAACCATATACAGCAAAAATTAGAAGACTTACGATTCTTCGAAATGTTATCTCAAACCCGAGTTCCGAATCCAATCCATTGTCCAAAAGATCCGATTTTTCAGGTTTCTTTCCGAGACCAGTATCAATCAGATGCCCCGATTGAGGGTTCAGTGTCACTAGCTTAAATCCATTAACATTGTTATTGACAAACCCATTGAACGGCTTCTTTGCCGCGTGAAACTCGATCCTGCGGTGGAAGAGTGCCGTCTCCAGCTCCGGCTCCGGCATGGGTTCCTCGGCGAGTCTTGGACCAATCAGCGCCGCCATAGGGTCAAATTGATAGAAAAAATTATCATAAAAAATAAGAACTTCTGCTAAGTAATTTCCTTATAGCACTTATAACAGCTGATGTTTGTACGATCTTTGGTGTATAGAATCGATTATGTTTCAGAGACGCACACACAGTGTGAGTTCGTACGCGTAGAAGGGAAACCTTTGGTTTCTTTTATGTCGGCTGCGGAGAGAACATAAACGTGAACAAATTAACCCTACAAACTCGCTTCTCGTACGCGCGCGCGTGTGGTCTAGGCGTGAGATATTGCAAAGCTGAGGGGCTATCTAGTCAATTCCTGCTTTTTGATTTTTTTTGGTCTTAATTAGTTAATATTAGTACCTACTCTTTCACACTCAATATGCCTAGGGCCGAGCAAAATATCCGAAATCGGATTTCGATCCGATATCCGGTTTTCAAAACCCGAAAATCCGGATATCCGCTTTTAAAAACCGGATCTAATATCCGATCCGATTTATTTTAAAATAAACCGGATCGGATACGAATATTGTGTGATTACTATGTGTAGAAATTTTTATATGAAAAAATATATTTTTTATTTTGATAAGAAATAAAAAAATAATTTTGAATAGAATATATTTTGAATCATGAATTCACATTTTGTTTATTATTTATTATGTAATTTTGAAGCATGAATTCACATATTGTGTTAATACTATTCGTAGTAATTTTATATGAAAAATATATTTTTTATTTTGATAAGAAATAAAAAAATGATTTTGAAAAGAAAATATGAAAAATTATATAAAAAAATATATTTAAAAACCGGATGTGGATATCCGATTTAAATATCCGAATAAAGCGGATATCCGATTTTCGGATATCCGATTAAAACCGGACCGGATACGGATATCATTTTTTGATATCCGAAAATCCGGATATCCGGTTTTGCTCACCCCTAAATATGCCAATTGTCATTAGTACTTTTAGCTCATCATGTATTTTTTTGTTTTTCCAACGATAGCTTGCTATCTCATTCCACAAAAAATATTTACAACGGCTAAACAACCACCAAAACAGCAACTACAAAACCAAATATCGTCAAAGCAATAACCGCTCAAGTAATGTCGGTTCGACGCCATCCAATTGCTATTGCAGACAAAAAGCTTCGGATTCGCACAACTGAATTCGGAATCCCTAGTGATCATCCAGCTGAACCAAGACACCCCATAGCCGCCATAGCCACGACATATCAAGAGATGAGGGAGAGGTGAAACAGATCATAAACTGATCTCCAAGAGGGATCCTAAACAATCTGCCCAGACAAAAAGCCTCACGAAAAACAACAAAAACAAAAAAAAAAAACAGCACCAAAATCAACAACAAGTTAGGCAATATTCAAGAATTCGGACCATTCATTCATTGCAAGGGCAAATAGTCTCTCTTTCAGATCTACTCTCTCGATTGAAGAGCCATAAGTTCCTCGTCTTCCAAAGCATCCACAGAATGTACACTGAAAGTTGCAGACGATCGATAACAGTTTTCTGATTGGGTTCTGAGCAGCAAATCATCTACCAGATTTGAAACTTAATATCCTTGTCGTGAATACTATTCCAATCAATAGGTGAAAGTTTCCACACAATCTGAGCTCGAATGCACTTGAAAAAGATATGTTGGTCCTCCAACTCCTCCCCGCACCAGCAACAGAATGGATCCACTTCGATTCCTTTTTTCACTAGGTTAGCTTTTGTAGGAAGTATATTGTGTATGGCTTTCCATAAGAAATGTTTCAGCTTGTTCTTAACTTTTAACTTCCATGTCAAATCCCACATTCTGCCCCGAGTCTTGGTTCCATCACTACTTTCAGCTCTATCTCCCATCATATGTTGACACCGCATAACAGACGTATATGCAGATTTGACACTATATTGCTTGTTCTTTTCAAGCCCCCAAATGAGTAAATCTTTTGAGTCAGGTTGATTGAGCGGAATTTTTCAATAATGTCTGCCACCGTGTGCTGAAAAATGGACCTAATAGGAGAAGAGTTCCAGCTAGAGCCACCCTCGATCATGAGATCACTAACCCAAGTGCCTGATCTTGACGACAAGTTGGGAGTTGGGATAAAGCCTGGTATCTCTTGTAGCCACGGGGAACTCCAAATGTTAACCTCTTTGCCATTCCCAATTTGGTAACTCACGCCACTTTTTAGTACATAGAGTGCTTGAAACCATGATTTCCATAGCCAAGAGGCTGATGCCGGGCAAGAAGCTTGAAGCAAACCCGACGCAGGGAAGTACTTGGCTTTGATGACTTTAGACATCAAAATATTTGGTTGAGAAATGAGGCGCCAAAGCTGTTTTCCAATCAATGCATCATTGAACCTTTGAAGATCGTGAAATCCCAGACCCCCTTCTGATTTGGGAAGGGTTAATTTGCTCCATGCCTTCCAATGAAGTTTGTACTCCTCATTGCCCGCTGACCCCCACCAAAAGTTAGATGAAATTGAAACAATTTTCTTGCAAATCCCAGCTGGAATTTTAAAGCACGACATTGCAAAGACTGGAAGGGCATTAATGACTGCTTTCATGAGAATTTCCTTACCCGCGTGATTGAGAAAAATATTTTTCCAGCTCGTCAGTCGACCTCTGACAGCATCAACGATGTAGTTGAAAGTTTCCAGCTTGGATCTACCGATTCCCAAAGGGAGGCCGAGGTATCGAGTCTTAGAATGCTCCTTGATGCCACAAAGGATTTGACTTACTCCCTCTTTGATTGATGTTGCAGTATTTTTGCTAAAAAAAACTGAAGATTTCTTGAGATTGACCAGCTGTCCTGAAGCTAGCTCAAATTTGCGAAGCAGATCCTTGATAACTCCAGCCCGCTGAATCGAAGCTTCACAAAATAAGAGAGAGTCGTCAGCGAAAAGTAGGTGAGTGATAAGAGGACCTCCCCCTACAAATTCTAAGACCCTTGAAGATCCCCCGATGCACCCGCCTTAGTAATGAGGTTGGAAAACGCTTTAGAGACAATGAGAAAAAGGAAGGGAGATAAAGGGTCTCCCTGCCTAATCCCTCGAGAAGGTGAAAGAAAACCACGTGTTGACCCATTGATGTTAAATGAAAATGAGGTGGAATTAATGCAAGATGTGATCCACTCAACAAACCTCCTATGAAAACCCATCTTACCCATAACGTCCCTCAAGAATCCCCATTCCATATCATAATCCTTTGCCATATCAAGCTTAAGTGCCATAAACATTTTCCCCTATTGCGAAGGCTATTGAGGTAATGCAGACATTCATGAGCTACGACAACATTATCCGTGATTTGTCTACCTTGGATAAAAGCTG
Source organism: Craterostigma plantagineum (assembly GCA_027422505.1). NCBI lineage: Eukaryota > Viridiplantae > Streptophyta > Magnoliopsida > Lamiales > Linderniaceae > Craterostigma > Craterostigma plantagineum. Next base: position 8,669,401 of record JAPQWV010000015.1, read on the forward strand.
TTTGACTCGCATGAATACAATTTTGGAGGCATGGTTTCAGTCTCTCGGCAAGAATACGGGAGATGACCTTGTAAGATACATTACAAAGGCTAATATGTCTATAGTGAGAAATTAAAGAGGTCTTAATCTTCGGGATGAGGGAGATAAGTGTATGATTAAGGGACCTAAGCATTTTGTTATGTCTGAAAAAATTCCTCACAGCGTAGCATAAGTCTGACCGAATGATAGACCAAAATTGTTGAAAGAAAAGAGGATTCATACCATCAGGTCCGGGAGCCTTAGTAGGGTGCAAGGCAAATAAAGCGTTCTTAATCTCCTCTTCACTGACAGGATTACTGAGCAGCCTGTTTTGAAGTTCAGAAATAGACCTGGGAATTCCATCCAAAATCTCTTAATGATCCTCAAAAGCACACCATGTATCTGAAAAATATAAATTAATTATTAGTGCATGATTTCAATAATTTTTATATTAAAAATATAATGAGGTGGTTATTATTAGTTTTAAAGCTACGTGGTTTAATAATTTTTTTTAATAGTTGATATACTAAAAATAGAATGAGGTGATTATTATGATTTAATAAGTTTTTATTTGGGTCCCACTATTCGCACCCCTTTTACACCTCTATTTTATACCCCTATGGTGAGAAATACATTAAATTTAAAATTAATTTATCTAACCACATGAATTCAACAATAAATATTTTACAATTTATTTTCATATATTTCAACAATATTAATTAAGTTATTTTATCAAATGTCACATCTATATGAATTTATTTTCTGTTATATATCATTAAACTTTTAAAAAAATTAATATTACAATTTATCGATCTCAATATGTAAGTTATTGTAATAAAAATATCAATATAAAATAATTAATGTTATTAACATATACAAACTAAAATAAACATAGATAAATAATTATCGAACAGATAATGTTTTACAAAGTATTACACGACAGGAATTGTATTATCGAAATAAATTTTATCACTAAATTACACATTTTTTAGGGTAAATACAATTCAACTTTATTACATTTTCAAATATTTAAATAGCACATATTCAAAAATTAATTTGACTTCATCCCTAAATTAATACAATCCCGGTTTCATCCATATTAGGAAATACAACTAAACGTATACGAATTAACTAAATAGTGATTAACTGAAAAAAGTAATTGAAATATAGTGGGCACTATTTTAAATTGAATTATTAATTTTTTTTGTTGTAAAAATTGACTGACCAAGGGACAGTTTATCGTTACCCCTCACGCTTAATAAAATAGAATAGATGATTTCCCTTATTGTTTCGACTTGGGATATCCCGCTCAACCAATTATAGGCTAACGCCACACACTTTTAGGACGAGGCTCGGTCTCCTCTGGGATCATGTCAGAATGTCATACTTTTCACCGAACAATGATAATCAAGGTCGTTGGTAGATTCGAACTGATACCTCTTGTTTGATGATCCATTTGGTCACCTTGGCCCTTGGGGACGATAAATTAGCTTAATAGCTATTGCATTTTCTTTTTTCATCTTAATGAATTTGGATCAATATCGCAAGGTGACCAAGTAGGCGAGACTTGAGAGTTTTTCTTTTTTTTTTTTGGAATTGATCCGGTAAACCTGACCTTGGAGTTGGACCAAGTAAGCTCCGATGAACGTGATAGCATGCACCGCACGCCAACTAGGTTAGCCACAATATCACAAGTCCATGTGTGATAGGCTCAACTCAAAATATTTAATAGTTCGATAGAATCAAACCCATGATATACCCCAATGTTGTTAATATCCCCAAATTATTGCGACTTGGGACGGTCACACGCTAAGGAAGTCATACATAGATATTTGTTGGCTATATCATGTTGTATTTTAGTTAGGTTGTATAGATATTTGTTGGTCAGATAAAAAAACATTTACAGTATAATTACCTACGAATATTACCAAATTTAAATCCAAAAGCCATATTCGTGGAGCTATGAACTCGGTCGTAATATGTTCCCGACCGATTTTTCCTTTTTTTTTTGTTTCTTCTCCGAATGATTGATGCTATATTACATGTACGATCATCGCAGTGTATGCAAACTGGGATTCGCGAATAGAGTTGCAAATGAATAGAATCTTTTTGTTCGTTTCGAAATTCGATTCGAAATTTAAGATTCAGATTCGAAATATTAGAATATCAAAACCCGAATAAGAATAATTTTTCAATACGAATAATCTTCGAATACGAATACAATATAAAAATATTCTATTCGAATAATATAATATATATATTAAATAATATAATATTCTATTCGAATAATATAATATATATATTAAATAATATAATATATTATAGATACTTGAATATATATTATAAATACGTGTAATTAAAGTAACATATTCATATGAATGAAATACTTAAAAGAATATATATGGCCCAAAGTGAAAGCACACGTGATTTAAATGAAAATAGTTAAAATTAATAAACAATTAAAAGTAAAGCAAAGCCCTAGACGGATTAAATTGCTTCTTTGGTACGATGTATTGGATAAACTAATGATATGTTTTGCTACGTTTTTCATTTTATGTTGTAATCAAATATTTCATCCACTACGTTTTTTTCTTGCTTTATTTGTTTTCTTAAGACATGTTTTCTGAAAAAAAAAAATATTCGTATCCGAATATTTGAATATTCGAGAATATATTCGAATATATTATCAAATCGAATATGAATCAATTTTACTTGTCGAATAATAAAAGAATACTAATCTATATACTATAAAAGTTGGATAGGGACCCTATTGTGATGACACGTGGCGACAAAATGCCCCGATCCATGTTCCACATCAATAAAAAATGGTAGATATTCAGTGTATCTCACACGCATACCGGCATAGATTAATTAATCATAACAAAGATGAACAGTCTTGCAATTGATAGTTCCAACAGTCCCCTTACTATCGTGTATGACTGCATGCAGTAATGTAAGAATGCACCTAAAAAATGGTAGAAATTCAGTGTACCTCACACGCATACACGCATATATTGTGTACAATTAATTAATCATAAGAAAGATGAACAGTTAGACTGCAATGGATATGTAAAAATAGTCACTGCAATCACTGAGGACACGCCGAATTAATACCTCCACATGTTCATTAATTGTAGTGTTTAATTAATAAGAAAGCTAAACAGTCGACTTCCAGTTCCGTCCTTTCGCGGCGTAGCAGCAAGCCGACTGCTTCCCATAAGCAACGCCGCCCTTGCCGACGACTCCATCCACGAAATTCGCCGTGTAAAACTGCATTCCAGGCGCATCCGTCCACAAATTCAAAGTCCTCAAAGTCTTGGGATCCCTCAGCTTAGCCGCGCACTTCAACCTTTCCTTCGATTCCCCACAGTCAAGCACGTAGTTGTCGTCGTAGCCTATTCCAACTTCCTTAATGCGCTCGCCGATCCTATTCTCTGTAGTGAAGTCGAAAGGCGTGTCCTTCACAGGCATTATCTCGCCCGTAGGGACTATGTTTTGGTCTACGGGCGTGATGTGGTTAGCCCATATCCGAATGGTGCGGTGGCCGATCCCGTTCTCTGTTAGCTGCCCAGAAAAGTGACCTAATTGAGGTAGTCCGCCTTTTTATGATGGATTAACCGATCTTTTTTTATCAGCGTTTGCCAATTTCAGAAGCTACAATGGGAATTTTTACTGTGGGACTCAATTGAAAGGGATTCAAGATTGTCCTTTTTGTGCTTACGCTGTTGTATCCCCTTTTCGGCTAATCTAATTATTAGGTTTGCTGTATGTCCTTTATGTTATGTTTCAGTGTTCTGATTTCATTTCTCTACCATTTCTTTTGTCGATGAATCTTCATGTATTGAATGTTTTTGTACTCCATAGGCAAAATATTGGAAGCAATGATGAAATCACGAGGCAGATACTCAGCCGCTGTCTTTTAATTTGCTTGCAAGTTTCTCTCTGGTATAGATTATCCCATTTTCTCTACGTGAATGTTTTGAGAGGTCATAGAGATATTTTCCACTATGTTTTTCCATAATCTTGCCTACCTTTTTCGCTCCTTTCGATGATAAGTATGTTGGCCTTTGATTAATTATACCATTCACGTACTTGAATTGTTTTGTGACATGCGCTGCTACATTCGCTCATTAGGAAGGTTAACGACAAGAAGGGAATAGAGGGGCAAGAAGAAACCAAGAGATCCTATGAATTCATGCCTAACTATGTCAGTAATGTATAGGTATGCATTTTCACATTATCTGTATGGGTTTTTCTGTATTCGGTAGTCGTGTGAAATTTTATGATTAGCTTAGAAAATGACTTCGGCTATAAAGTTGATTATCCAATCAATCGTCCTTGCTTTTTGCTGAAACATAGACTTCATGGATCCGTTTTTTTCTTATTGAAAGGGATTTCCAGTTTGGCTCAAATATATACCAGGGTTTACCTGCAGGACAGATAATGAGCCATTCAAGGTTCTCTTTATAAGCAGTCAGTGGTGAAAACTGAAAAATTGGTTGTATTTTCAATAGCAATCTTTCCTTGACAGATGGCTATGCAAAAGTTCACGGAGACAATTGTAAATCTTATGAAGAGTGAGAATCTTTATGAATCTCAGGGAGGTCCAGTGCTCAGGTGGGATTTCATCGCTTTATAACACATACTCTTTCCCTGTTCAGCTTTTATGAATAATCTTAACTTTTCTAACAACTAAATTGTTTATTCAGATTGAGAATGAGTATGGGCCCCAAGCAAAAGAACTCGGCCAAGCTGGCCATCGATACGTTATTGGGCTGCAAATATGGCCGTTGGATTGAACACAGGCGTTCCGTGGGTGATGTGCAAGGAAGAAGATGCCCCCGACCCAGTGGTAAGCAAATCTTCGAAGCATAACTGTGACATAATTCTCTATATAATTAGCCTTTGATTGGTGGCCTCTTCCATGGCCATTGATCTGTTTTCACGTTGAAACCCTAAATTTAGGTTCCGTTGTCCATTGGAAAAGATGGTGCAGTGAGGATGCCATTTTCCCCAAAGGTGTGTATCGTTTTATACTGATGATTACCAAAATGGTTGGTGTTCTTTACCAAAACATTCTATTCTCTCTATTGTATTTTCAGGATTTAAAAGCCGTGTAAATTCTATAACATCTGCAACCCAGCGATCCAGAGCTGTTGCACATCAGAAATCCTTGATGGTGGTTTATTGGGTTCCCTTTCAAGGTAAGGACTCAATAATTGAAATTAAAAAGAAAAGAAAAAGAAAACCTCCTTTCCCAATTTCACCAAAAGAAGTTTACTATCTGCTCTACTCTGTTCTGCTGATCTTTTTTCATAGGAATTATCGCCATAACCGAGAAGTAAAAATACATAGAAAGACGAACTTCTCTTCCGAGTGTAGGGCTTGATCGAGGCTTGATGAGCAGTGAAGCTATGGAAGTAGTCGACGACGCACCTGAGTCCACCTCACGCCACTTGAGGTATTGATTTTCAGTATTTGTTTTGATTTTTTTGTAAAATCAAATAGATGATACTGCATGGATGGTTTTGGGAGTCGGTTTTTCAATTCTAGATTTTAATTGGGTTTTGGTTAAATTGGTTCTTTGAATTGGGCGAGAAAATTAAGAGTTTCTTGCGAGAAATTGTATATGATGATTTTTGGAAATGGAGAATTAAAAAAACCCCTTCTCACTTTTAAGTCAGGAAAGTTGCTCATTCTTAATTGGGATTTTATTTTTCGCATAAGCAGGTAATGGAATTGGAGAAATTGTATAAGAAAAACAGAGAAATGACAATTTGTCAAGAGTTCTACCAGGAGATTGCCACCATTTCCAGGTGACACTCAGTTCCTGTGTCTGCTTTGTTACAATTACGAAAGAAGTTAACGTAGTATTTATATTCCTTTAACATATATTGGCATGTGTTTGGTTGTTTGTTTTCATACAAGAAAAAGTTATATAAACTCTCATATAAGTTCTCTGCTGATGCTTGCTTACCCAGCTCTTCACTTCATCGTTCTGGAAAACCTTCTATAGCATGGGAACAGGTGTTTCACCTTAATCCCATTTTACTTTGTCGAGCGTCTTCAGTTCTATCATAAAGAATTCTTTTAATATTTTTTTATTGTTGTTATTGCAGGTGCGAACTTGGTTTCAAATCAAGCGAAGAAGTTTGGAAGCTGAAGTGAATGTAAGACCCTGTGCTAACTAGAGAATAAAAGAGGACGGTAGACCAATTCCCACATTCCTTACTATATGTGATATCCTCCTCTTGGTATCTTAATGCTGAGAGACCAAGCCTGAAGCATAAAATAAAAATAAAAAATCGGAACCCAATTATGCCAAGTCCTGATATGAGCTTTTGTAAATTATATCCGGAAGAGTAAATGATAATAATTGGAGAATCTCTCATTATTTTGGCTGTCGAGGTTAGTTTTAAGTCAATTTATTATGTAATTAGCATTTGCGTTTGGTTAATCTTTAGATGGGAGTAGTGAGGCTATTAATATTTAACTTACTGCAAATCATCGAAATATCTTTTTTTTCCCTGAGTTAGATTTTGGTTGTTCTGTTAGTATTAGTTTCTTCCACCGGGTGTAGGGCTGGATTTATTTATTTTTGTGATTGGTACAATTTTCTCACACTTTTAATGCAAATGATGTTTATCTTAGTGCAATGTTTGCGGAACAAGTGCGGGTGATGCCAACTTTGGAAATTCAATGTGTTCGATCATCTTAGTGTACAGTCTCAAGGTCATGCAGTTTGAAAGCCGTTAATGCATTCTTATATACTCGCTGGCTTACGTATCTAGAATAATCTTATATTGTTGTAATAAGTCTTGAGAGATCTTATAGTCTGATATGCTGTAATCACCCTTGCAAGTTTGCAATCTTACAAAGCTGTAATCACACACTTGGCAGGCAGTCTTGCAATTTTGTAATCGTGCAAATTCTCAGTCTTTCACTGGTCTTGCGACGGTCACACATGTTGTAATCACTCTTTCGAGACCTTACAGCCTTACACTGCTGTTATAATCACTCTTGCAAGCTTGCAGTCTTCAAAAGCTACATTCACACCTTGGGCAAGCAGTCATGCAAAATTCACAGTCTTGCACATATGCAATCTTACTCAGACACAACTTATTCGTTTATACTTCGCCGACTAAAATTTTCAGGCTACGCGATGAAAATAAACAAGAGTCAAGGACAGAGTATAAGACGGGTAGGTGTATATCTTACACAATCAATTTTCACACATGGACAATTATACGTTGCGCTTTCTCGAGTTACATCACCATTGTGCATAAAGTTATTGAGCATAAAGAAAGACAACATGGAAAACAATAATGTCATTTCAACATAGTTAACCATGAAGTACTCAACAATATTTAGTTTCTTCTAAAAGTATTTGAATATTTCATTTAGTAATTCTCTAATAATAAGTTGTTTGGTGTACATACGAATGAAAAATATTGTACTGAATTATCATAAAACTCCTGCCAATTGTTTCCATATTTTAAAAAGATCTTTAACAGAAAAACGTTTTTTAAACTATAATATTAATTGAAATCGTAGTAACAATTCTAACACTCAATCAGAACGCATAGCAAGAATATTTCAAATATCATATACGTAATAGACCATTCTTATATACTCGCAGGCTGAACAATATTAACGTATGACTATTTTTATTTTTCTTAATGTAAGCATGTAATACTGTATGACTGGCTAACTTGCACGATTATGATATACCACAATAGTGAGACTGCACGATTAGTAATAAAGTTCATCTTACTGAAGAAATCGACAGCAGCACAGTCGCACAACACGAGAACTACTACCAGTCGTATAGTTAACTTCTATATTACTGATTAGTGAAGCAGTCGTACGAATCGCTTTTTCATATGTTTACAATCACAAAATACATTACACAATTGATCATCACGCATATGATTAGTAAAATATTCTATATAATATTTACGATATATAATAATAGAATGATTGTGACTGTAAATAGTCTGTCTAACAATTCTTTCGATTATGTCTGAGGAATTGTTAATAAACTGGTATTTGAAGGAAATAACAGCTCTATAATAATACTCATGACCGTTGAAGACCTACACTGTGTCTATCAAGTGTCTACGAAGTACCCAAACCATAGTCAAATACATCATATGCATAGGTACATCCTCTCTGATGGTAGAGTGTATGGTCTTCAACTAATAGATTGGGTGTGCATTGTATAGGTCTTCAACTAATAGATGTGTGCCAAACCGAAGTTACAGTTGCCTCAATGTAATACAATGGTCTGCCACTCGAGTTGTCTTTTTCTTATTCACAACAGTTCTACAAATACAATACAATGCATAAATATACATTTTTATAAATTTTTAAAAAACATATATCACAAGATTAACATATATGAACTTGATCATATTAACACAATTGTAAAGTAATTCTTTTGAAAATTCACTTAAATATGTAAAGCCTTTTGGATAAATTAATATGGTAACACTTTTTTCGAATCTCAATGTTGTACGGCTACGACATTGATAGAAAATTATGGTAAGATTATTAAAGATATTCATGTTGTACGACTGTTCTGTTGCACATGAGCTATTATTAACCTCGATTACATATGATTGTGAGTTGTGACACAAATCGACAATCATATTACATAATAGTAAAATTGCTAATAATGTTCATGTTGCACAGCTGTTTAGGAGTAATTTTTAGAAGACTATTATGAATATATAAATATTGTAAGACTGCTCAAGTGGCCAAGTGTTTTACGATATGTTTGTAAGACGGAAAGTTACATCATGTTGTAAACTTCTTAGAAATATCTTCGTAAACCTTTTTGCGATCATACAATAATCTATCATGCAGTTGCACGGTCGTGCAAACACCAACACTACATAAGTATTACTACTACATATCATGATAGGCAATTAATGGAGCAGCCGTGCAACAATTTTATAAATAACAATCATATAATTTATAATATATATCAGGCACTGAATTAAACAGTCTTACAAAGTTGATGGTAATAACAGTCAATAAAAAAATCACAAAACTGGTTCAGTTGAGCAGTCTTATAAAGTTGATGGTAATCATAGTCATACAATAATCCATCACACCAGTTCTTCAGTTGAACAGTCTTTCAAATTTGAAGGGAATAACGGTCATACAATAATCGATCACAACAGTTACTCAGTTGAGCAGTCTTACACAGTTGATGGTAATAACCATCATACAACGCTCAATTGGGAGAGAAAGGCAACACCCCTGTTTCTCTTCTGCAAATGGGAGTTCAACGGATCATGATCGTCAAGCGAAGAACTTTTGGTGGGTGCAAGTAGTTCCAATTTGTTTGCTTTATATGTGTTTACATGTTCTACATTTATGAATGTGCTTCGTGTTGGGCAATCGAGTTGAACGCACGTTTCAGTTGATGTTACTTTAACTGAATGAGTTGATCTGTTCTATATTACTATTACGCATTTGCCTTCAAGTACTTCACGTGATAAGGGCGACGAGATCAAATGTTTGGTCCCGATTTCGTTGATAAACATTTTCACTATGTCTAAATTTTCTGATTTCAGTTCTGTTTAAAGTCAGCCAGCTTTTTGCGTACAGTCGCTCGGCTTTTTGTGGGTGGAAAAAATATAATTGGAACAATTATTATAATTTATTTGTTTGGTTTATATGCACTTACCTGTTCTATATAACTATATGCATTCTCCTTGAAGTAGCCATGGGGGCGAAGGATATCAAACGTTTGGTACAGATTTCTTGCGTTATCATTTTCGCTTTGGCTAAACTTCACGTTTCAGTTTTCTTTCCAGTCGCTCAACTTTTTGCGGGTGCAACAAGTATGTATTTGAATATTTATTATAGCTTTGTTCATAATCATTTTCACTTTGTCTAAATCTCCAGGTTTCATTTTCGTTTAGAGTCGTTCAAGTTTTTGCATACAGTCGCTCAGCCTGTAGCGGGTGCAAAGATATTTATTCTGATTAATTTGTTTGGTTTATATGTGTTTACCTTTCCTATATAATTATTACGCATTCATCTTGCAGCATTGCACTTGATGATGGCGAAGAAGATCAAAAGTGTGGTCCAGAACGTAGTGCATAATCATTTTCGCTTTGAAGTTGTGCATATTTAGGCGAGTGCAAGTAGTATGTATTTGAACATTTATTTGTTTGCTGTCACTCAACGTTCGGCGGGTGCAAGTAGTATGTATTTAAGCGTTATATGTGTTTTCTGTTCTACATTTACGAATGTACTTTCCATTGGGCTATCGAGTTGAAAGCATGTTTTAGTTGATGTTACTTTAACTGACTTAGTTGATCTTTTCTAGGAAAATCATTTTCCCTTTGTCTTAATTTTCATGTTTCAGTACAACACACCAAATATGCACGTGGGACATTAGATTCATCGATTGCACCTAGCAAAGATCTTTCGAAGGTGCAATTATTAGAGTACGTGGACCATGTTACGATTTTTATTGGTTAAGGGATGAAATATTTGTAGTAATAAAATTCATATCTTATTTCACTAAGATTTCATTTCTTGCCATGGTGATTGAGTTCCGCTAGCAACTGCATGCTTTATATGTCAGAAGCTATGTTTGAGTTGGCGAGTTTTTTAATATCCATTATTTATTTTATGAGTACTAAAGGCTGTCTCCAGGAGTTGGATCATTATTTATAATGTGTGATGCATGGTTGCATGCTCATTTTATTTTATTGAATATAGGATAAGGTTGCGATTACGGCCACTTATCTAACTATCTTGGTAATATCTTAGGAAAGTATGCTTATATGAAATGTCTAGAAGTTTTCAGAAGCTGTACAAGCTTTTCATTTTATCTCATGGGACTCAGTTAATAGTTTACAGCACTTGCAGAGTAAGCATGGTTCTTCACAATATGTACCGAAGCATTGTTATAAAAATGACAATCATGAGACCACATTAATGAAATGTATATGATATTAGACTTTAAAGCACTGTTCAGTATTACAATCAAGTATGATTTTGTTTGTTTTATTTGTTTATATTTTTCGTGTAATGAGTATACATCTTGCTCATGTGTGGGAATGAATGATCAATCTTCATTATTTATTGCCATAATTTGTTTGTTTCAACGCAGGCTTTCATGATCTGGATCCTTTTATTTTCATTGGACTGCAACGGTAGGTTAGGCATTGGGATTGGGAATACATGTATGACTGTGACGTTGCGAGACCGTCGAACCAGTAAGACTGCAGGGCTGCACGACTGCACCACCATTGAACTTAATATAACTCTCTAAGTGATGTTGTGCCATGTATCTATAGTTGCATACTATTTAATATATTTATATGGTCTTACTACTATATATATTATGACAGATATTAACGAGCAGTCTTGCAGTAAATTCTCAATTACAATCATACAATATGTAATACAACATGCACTCATCATCATCATATGCTTATAAAAATTGGATATTAACCTCTCATTGACTGGGTTCGGGTCGGGTAACATGGCAGGCCCGGGTCTAGCATAACTTAACCCGACTGGGTTCGGGACGGGTCCGGATTCGCCAACACGTCCTGAAACCGCCCCAAGATCCGCCCCTTATAATTCTTATATATAAATATTATATATAATTATATAAATATATAGAAACATATTTTTAATCAATAATAATTATATAGAAAACATTTAAAAATGCGGGCGGTTTTTTCTGAGGCGGTTCTCAAGCCCACTATAAAATAAATGGTCCGGTCTCGGGTCAACTAAAATAAATGGCCCAATCACGGGTCTCGAGTCTTGCCGGTAAATTATTCCTTCTCCTTCATCGAGTAATCATTTTTCCTATAGCATTCTTTTCAACAACCCGTGCATCGCACGGGTCTAAACCTAGTTATCAAAATTAATGTTGGAGATAAGTCTTAAAAGGGCCAACTGCACCGCTTTTTTTTTTTTTTTTTTTTATCATCGTAACGACTAATAATTTACAGAAATGCATATATGTTATTTAACATTTTATTGATTATTGTGCAACTTTATCTAATTTCAAAAGTATTAAGCTCGTATTCACTTGTATTGCGACTTGGGACGGTCACACGCTAAGGAAGTCATACATAGATATTTGTTGGCTATATCATGTTGTATTTTAGTTAGGTTGTATAGATATTTGTTGGTCAGATAAAAAAACATTTACAGTATAATTACCTACGAATATTACCAAATTTAAATCCAAAAGCCATATTCGTGGAGCTATGAACTCGGTCGTAATATGTTCCCGACCGATTTTTCCTTTTCTTTTTGTTTCTTCTCCGAATGATTGATGCTATATTACATGCACGATCATCGCAGTGTATGCAAACTGGGATTCGCGAATAGAGTTGCAAATGAATAGAATCTTTTTGTTCGTTTCGAAATTCGATTCGAAATTTAAGATTCAGATTCGAAATATTAGAATATCAAAACCCGAATAAGAATAATTTTTCAATACGAATAATCTTCGAATACGAATACAATATAAAAATATTCTATTCGAATAATATAATATATATATTAAATAATATAATATATTATAGATACTTGAATATATATTATAAATACGTGTAATTAAAGTAACATATTCATATGAATGAAATACTTAAAAGAATATATATGGCCCAAAGTGAAAGCACACGTGATTTAAATGAAAATAGTTAAAATTAATAAACAATTAAAAGTAAAGCAAAGCCCTAGACGGATTAAATTGCTTCTTTGGTACGATGTATTGGATAAACTAATGATATGTTTTGCTACGTTTTTCATTTTATGTTGTAATCAACTATTTCATCCACTACGTTTTTTTCTTGCTTTATTTGTTTTCTTAAGACAGGTTTTCTGAAAAAACAATATTCGTATCCGAATATTTGAATATTCGAGAATATATTCGAATATATTATCAAATCGAATATGAATCAATTTTACTTGTCGAATAATAAAAGAACACTAATGAATATAATAAAAGAATACAAATAGAACACGGTGATATTCGACTCATCAATTTGTTTGCAAACCTACTCGCCAGTCGCGGATATGCAAAGTCCCCAGCATCATCACTTACTTCACGCTCAACATTCTTGAATTCATCATCATCCCGAATCGAGCAGCAAAGCTCGGGATCCCAGAATCCACCGCATCTCCGGCGCGAGATTCCGAAGAAAAAAAACATCTACTTACCATTCTAAACAATATACACCGACGGTCTGTTTGTTGTCCAATATTAGACCAGATAAAATTACTAATAACCCACTGTATTATGCTTGGTTTCATTTTTTCCAGCCCGGTATTAATCGAAAGCCCAGTAAATAAGAACGGGCCTTCGGATAAATTAACCTACTGAAACTGATGAGATAACTTATCCTGGTTTTTCAATGCCTAACGAACATCACCGCGGCGCGAGCGAAACCGATAAATCCCCGACGCCCCCGACGGCCTCCGACCACCTCTGAGACTCAAACAACATTTGCGATATCGCAACGACAACCCTCCCCATATCGGGCCTATCGCCCACCTCGTCGCTCGCGCAATCCAAGCCCAGTCTCACAAACCGCTCGGCGACCCCGACCGGGTAAGAATCCCTCAACCGCCCGTCCACGAACATCCTAATCCCGCCAATTCCCGTCCCCGAAAGCGCCTCCCTCGCAAAATCAACCGCCGAAACCCTAACGTAACCGCCGTCGTTTTCCATCCTGCGGGCCGACAGAGCCTCCACGCCCGACGCCAGTTCGAGGATCACGACCCCGAAAGCGTAGACGTCGCACTTTTGCGTCGAAATTCCACTTTTTAAGAATTCGGGCGCAATGTACCCTTTCGTCCCCTCGAACTTTTTTGAGCCGCTATTGTTTCGCCTCAATTCTCTGGTAAAAGCGTCCTGATTTCGCTCGATTTCGCCGCAGAGCTCGGCGGCGCCGAAATGGCAGATCTTGGCGTCGAGTGACGGCTCGGCGAGGATTATGCTTTTGCTCTTTATGTGGTTGTGGACGAAATCGACTCCGAGGCCCGTGGAATTGTGGACGTAGTCGAGCCCGTGGGCCAATTCGTGGGCTATTTTGACCCGCGAGAGCCAAGTGGAGAGGACGGTGTAGTTAGGGTTTCGAGGGTTTCTCAGGCAATCGGAGAGGTTGACGCCGGCGACGTAGTCGTAGACTAGGTAGAGGTGGTCGTCGCCGGCGGCGGCGACGGAGATGCCTCTGAGTTTGACGAGGCTGGAGTGGTTGCTCCTGCAGATGATTGAGAGGCGGCGCACGAGCTCCTGCGCGGGTAATCGGCGGCGTAATCGACGGCGGACGACGAGCGACGGCTGGCCTCGGATTTCACACCGCCAAGACGTGGATGAGGGTGAAGAGGAGTGGGGTTTGAGGAGGAAGCCCTTCGTCGCGAGGAAGATTTCTTGCAGTTCGTAGAGGTGTGGCTGTTGTTGTTCGAGGATCGTGCTGCGTAGGCTTCGGATTGAGGCGAGGTTCGCCGAGGGGGAGGAAGATTCGCCGTACAGAAGGGCTGACGTGGCGACGGAGGTCGGGATTGTGAAGTCGTCGGTGGTGGTGGCGGCTGCGTTTGAGTGTGAAGAGGAAGAAAGCGGTGATTGTGATGGATTATTTTTAGATTCTCTTTTTGATCTCACCACCTCGCCGCCAACTCGCTGACCGCCGACCGCCGACCGCCGACCGCCGACTGCCGACCGCCGACCACCGACCGCTGACCGCCGTGCCACACCTCACTATCGTCCACCCGCGAGTCTCCCGTGGGGAGCTCGTTTCTCCCGGCCATTAGGTCGGGAGCTTTTTCTCCCGTTGTGGAGCCTTTTCTCCCTTGTGGAGCCTCTTCCGATGAAGACGATAACCTCGAGTCGTTGGACAAAATAATGTAGAGTACCGTAGATTCGGATTAATAACCTTTTCTGTCGTATGTTCTATAGATTTTTGGTCCAAGTTCGAGGTTTATTTCGTTTTCTGTCGGCTTGTTTTTGTTTTCGTGTTGCATTGCTCCTTGTGAGCCTTTGTTTCTCTACCGGATTCTGTATTACCGGAGAGACCCTTTGGGCTATTTAGCCCCTGTATCTTTGTTTATTAATGCAAGCTATCGTTTCCGGGAAAAAAAAAAATGGGCTCAGAAACTTTGCTGGTCATTTTCTTCTTCGATCTGCACATGAAGATATATTAAGAGCTTGCGAAAAATGGTGACGATGGTGTTTTTTTTTTTTAATGTTTCTATTATTAATCGACCTTTGTTTTGTGTTCTGACTTCTGAGTGGTGATTTTTATTTATTATTTTGATGGATGCTGACTATGTTCTATGTTGATTTAGGTGTCGCTTTTCCGTGACATATATCCTAACTTTGGTTCTCTTTTTTCTTTCTATATTGTTGAAATTTTGACGCAATTTCTTAAACTTCAAGATCAAAACAGGAGTATTTATTGTGAATGTGACGTAAGTAATAAGGTGGAATGGAATTGACCGTATGGTGTACGTATCTAATTCCCGTAACAAACAATAGTATTTTCTTACGAGTAAAACTAAAAATGGTGCTTGAAATATATCAAGTTTCACTGTTGGTGCTCAAATTTTAAATATAAACTTTGCAAAACTTGTCATTTTTTGTTCCTTTGACCTAAAGAACAGGAAAAGAACCAAAAGGGAACAATTTTGCAAAGTTCAGGGACCAAATCGGCACATTTAAAAGTTTAAGTACCAACAATTAGAATTTTTATATATACATGATATTGTGTAAATTAATATAAAATTCATATTCGATTACTACGAGATTTCTTTTTAATTTTTTATTTAAAAAGTATCTCAACACAATTACACCGTAATTATGTATGCCTCTTGAAAAAACAAGAAGTTAAAAAAAATGTAAAAAAATTTTAATTGTTGTCGGTGTGATTTTGTTGGTATGCCTCGTGAAAAAAATTTGAAAGAAATTATTGTGGTGACGAAATTGAATATAGTCGATTACTACGTGGTTCTTTTACATGTTGTGTAGGAGAAAGGAAGGGAAAGTAACAAGTTTTGCAAAGTTTAGAAACCAAAACGACAGATTTAAAGTTTGAGCACCAACAACGAGAATGTGGTATATTTCAAGTACCACTTTTGTCGTTTACTCTTTTTTAAACTCAAATGTATGCATAATCATATTAATTTGTTTTGGTATAATTCGAGCACCATTTTTGTCGTTTACTCTTTTTTAAACTCAAATGTGTATGCATAATCATATTAATTTGTTTTGAATTATAATTTAAATGTAATTATCTACATTTATAAGTATATAAAAGGAAAATTTTGAGTTTTTTTTAACCATAGCTTGTTTTCATTTCATCAGAAAAAAGAGGCTATGAGCAAACACTACAATAATCAGATACGAGAAACAACCAACGAAACAAAAGCCGAAAAACAACAAGAAACAAAGTCTAGAGTACAAAGAACTAAAGAACCCACTACGAAACAACTTAAAACACCACGGAGATGGTTAGTAAGTCCGTATCCATAACAATCTTCACATTCTTTACTCTAAGGCTGCGTTTAGTTTCATGGATAAGCCGAGATAAAAATAAATTATCCAATGTAATACCGTTCACTATAAATGAAAATCAATGATCTAAGCCCACAACAAATAATCGGCCCGCTACTATTATCACACAAGCCCAGTTTAATCATCCAGTGGGTTGGGCCTCTATAGTTAATCCAATCACTAAATATACGAAATGACTAAACTACCCTTATTCTACCAAATCATAAATTTATCATTATTTCATGTGATTTATATGATAAAAATAAATAAACACAACTAATTTCTTCATTATTTCATGACGCATATCTTGCAAAATGAACACGAAAATTGGATAGCTGTTATGATTAATAATTCAAAGATAATTGATCTATTTATTTCCAATCTTTGAACGTTGAACGCAGCATAAGACTTCAAGACTCTTGTCTTTTTGGAGTGGCACTCCCATAAAGAGAGATAAAAACTCCTACATGAGTAGACTAAACTCCCACAACGGGAGACTAAGAAATGAAACCGAAATAAAGCAGTGAAACCATGAATACGCCCACAACAAACACTAGAGCGCAACAGGCAAAAAGAGAAACACAGGAATCCAAAGATGCTAGTCAAGCTCCTAACACAACCGTAACACATCAGCGTAAAACTAAAGACAAAGAAGAGGAAACATGAAAAACATAAATGAGTTCCAAAGCTCACAAGACAAGGAAAGAAAATGAAGGCACAAAAAAAAGAGAAAACAGACATCGTTCCTAAACAGACCAAGCTAACCACAGAACAAACACCTGTCACAAAAACGAAAAGCCACAAACACAGAAAAAAACAGAGAAAAAAATGGAAAGAACGGATGGTTTCCCTCCCCCAACTCTCACAAAAAATGGTCAAAAAGGATGGGGAGGAGATCATAATTTGTAACTTAGGGTTTCGGCTAATAGAAAAGCATGAGAGTCTAGATGAGAGAGAAAGCAAAATCTATCAAGATAAAAGGAAAATTCAGATTATTATGACATTAAATGTAAAATTGTCATTTATTTATTTATGGCCGTTTTGGATTCCAGAATTCGATTTGAAATCCAAGTTTCCCTCAACTCTTCCGTTTGACAATCGAGAGATTTGGATTTCGATTTCGCCCAAATTCGAGGCTAAATTTATATGCTTATTGATTTGTCGGATTTGAAATTCCATGACAAATTGTGCGTTTTCGAAATCCAAAAATTGAGCTCGTAATGATTTTTTCGTAAATAATAATAACTAGTATAATGTGCACAGTCTACACCTGTGCAACAACAGTTATTTTTTTCAAACTGCACAATAGTTATTTTTCAAACGTCTAAATAAAAAAAATCAAAATTCACAAATACAGAGGTAGTGGGGTAGTTGTGTTTTATTCGATAGGGTAAGTTATGAAAAGAAACCGTCCTTAAAAAAAGTAACTAACCGATTGACTCAAATTTTGGGTGTAATTGATATACCACATTGGATAGTACTTGGCAGTTTTTAACTCCCCCTGACCATTAATATAAGAGTATAGATAATATAATAAATATAAAAAGAAATAAATAATAATAAAATAAAAATTATAATAATAATTATTATGCAATGAACGATGAGTCGAGTTGACTCGCGAGCTCAATTAGCCGGCTCGAGTCGCCAAGATCTTGCCGAGTTCGAGCTCACTCGTGGGTGTTAGAAAGCTCGCAGCCCGAGCTTGTTTTGTTTTACTATTTATTACTTTCATTATTTTTTTACTTTTCAATTTTTAAGATAAAGTTAGAAGACGTAGTTCGACGAGGTTCTCGAGCCTGAGCTCCAACTTCAAATTCGAATTTCGAACGTTTGCCAAACAGTGGATTTGGATTTGAAATTAGTATTATGAAATCCACCGTGCAAATACGCGAATGCAAACGCACTCCTAAGAAAAATAAGATATAAAATTATATACAAAATTGAGAGTTAACATTAAAAGCTAGCGAACGATTTTTTCAATATTAAAAAAAAAAACTAAATTGACAGAACATCGTGGCATTTTATAGATTGTTCGCCACAACATCTTTCTATTTTGTTAAGGGAGAGAGGCTTAGAGTAACTGCTCCCAAATTGATTGTGGGCAGCCACAAATTACCATTTTACCCTTAACTTAAAATTATCATCGTTACATCTTAAAAATAATATAAAATCAAATACAGCATTATCATTACAGGGAAACTTAACTTTAATCCCTATGAGGCAAACTTTCTATCACATAACTCCCCTGTCAGAAAAATATATCACTTAAGGACCACATCAAAACTTTACTTTCACTTAAGGACCAATATGACAAAAATGCCCCTCAGAACTTATAATATGACGATTATACCAGAATTTAATTAAAAACAAAAAAGAAAATAGAAAAATATCAATCGATCAATGCAAAAGCTAAAAAAACCAATACAAAATCAAAAGTTCAACTCTTAATTGAACCCAAAATCGAAATACCCTCAATAAATTGCTTCCACGAAGAAAATCCAAAGGAGTCTTGTCTACGATGTCGGGTGTTGAAATTTCTCATATCGCTCAAGTTTCGATATTTATATTTTTTCCGTCAAATTTGGCTTTATGGTGCTGCAATTGTATTTCTTACACATGTTAATTGATCGATTAGAGTTTTAGTCTCGATTTTGATTGTTATGTTTTGGGTAAGGTTTTCATATGTTTAATTCTGAGTCTTTTTAGGTATAAATTAGGGCTTTTTAGGTATTTTTTTACGTGTTGCTTGAATTCAACTTTTTCCAGTTTCATTTCGAATATCAATTAGTGTTGTAACTTTCATATTTTTTGGTGCGCTATATGCATCTTTTTAGTACACTATAATGCATTTTTTTATACCTTATATGCATTATATTGGTACAATGTAATAATATATATTGGTACGAAATATGTAAGATCATGGTACGATATGTCTCTTTTTGCATACATTCTTACGTTTCATTTTATTTTTATTATCTCGGAGTCTACATAAATGATTAAAAATATGCTTTGTGTATTGTGCATGTATGAAAATTCGTAAGTATTGTGTGGTATTTATTCCGACTCATTTGATGAATGCCGATAAACCGTTGACGGGGCTATATTTATAATGGTTGCATATAAGTTTATTATTTGGTATATTTAGTTTACAAGTATGTTTTTTTTTTTTTGGTAAGAATTAGAATTATCATTACCAGACACCGTCCAATTACATCACATTCAAACCAACCTCAGCTACCAAGTAATAGTAGAAAGATAACTAGATTCCTTGCTCGATAGCCGCTTAAACTTCAAGCTTCGAACTTGCCTTCAGAAATTACACTTAAACATAGCAAAGATCTCCCCAGCAGACTTCTCCTTGGCACCATGAATCCTCATATTACGCTCCATCCAAACGTGATACACAACGCTAGCGAGTGCCGCAATATGGATCTTGGCAATCTTCCCGCGCATTCGCCCCAGTTTGGTAGCAGCCTTTGTCCACACTTCGAACTCCCCAGGTACTTGTATCTGCAGCCACTGGGCAGTAGCTTGGATAAAAGCCCGACTGAACCGGCATTCAAAGAACAAATGCCGCTACGTTTCATCCTCCACCGTACACAGGACACATTTGCTATCAGGAATAGGTATCCCCCATTGTGCAAGCCGGTCCCTAGTGAGAAGTTTTCCATGCATCAAGAGCCACATAACAAATGAATGTCTTGGCAAGTTCCAGCGGTTCCATACCACCGAGGCAAACTGAAACTTGTCCCTCTCACCTTTAAGCCATCGATATCCTGACGCAATAGTATAGCATCCATCATCCTCAGCAGTCAATCTCCCATTCACAAAACCATCAGAAATCATGTCCCTTACTTTTAGAACCTGCAGCCATTGCCAACTACACTCCCCTCTTCGAGCATATGTCCAGAGATCATCCTCTTTAATATAATAGGAGTGAAGCCATTTGATCCACAAGTTGTCTTTCTTTATAGAAACATCCCACACAACCTTGCCAATACTCGCATAATTCCACAAACCGCACTCTTTAAGAATTAGCCCTCCCCACTTCTTCTCAAGACAAACCAACTCCCAAGCAACCAAAGCAAGCACCTTTCCTCCAACTTTTTTGCCCCAAAGGAATTCTCTACAGACTTGATCAACACGAATCACAATGCTCCTTGGTAGCAAGAATATAGCACCCCAATAACTATGCAATGATATAAGAGTTGAGTTAATTAAGCAACATCTCCCTGCATATGATAGATTTCTTGTAGTCCAGCATGTAACTTGCTTAACAACCCTCTCAACCAAAGCCTCACAGTCACTCCTACACCACTTGGTAGGTGATATAGGAACACCAAGGTATTTCATAGGAAATATGCCCTCAGTAAACCCGGTGGACTGCAGTATGATCCTCTTTTGAGCTTCAGTTACCCCTGCCATGTAAATATTCGACTTAAGTGGATTGGCTTCCAAACCAGACACCTTTTGAAAAGCCTCCAGACACTCACTAACCAGCCCAATAGTTTTAGGTTGTGCCTTGCACACAATAAGTAAGTCATCCGCAAAGCACATGCTAACTATCTTAAGTTGCTTGCAAAGAGGATGAAATCTGAACTCCTCATGAGTAGAAGTCAAAAGCAAGCTGCGGGTTAAGTACTCCATACATAGAACAAACAGTAATGGAGATATAGGATCACCTTGTCTCAAGCCTCGAGCACCTTTGATATTGCCAACCAATTGTCCATTGATAGCAAGTTTATAAGTAACAGTTGAGATACATTCCTTGATCCACAGCACAAATGTCACAGGGAACCTGAAATGTTGGAGTAGGGAGAGCACAAAATCCCATTCCACTGAATCATATGCTTTCCTTAAGTCAATTTTCAGCATACATCTAGGAGACACATGCCTCCTATTATAGAGCCTCAAGAGCTCCTGGCATAACATAATATTGTGCCCAATAGTTCTCCCCGGAACAAAAGCACCTTGGTTAACATTGACTAAAGAAGGAAGCACAGCTCTGAGTCGAGTACAAAGTAGCTTTGAGATGCATTTGTAGATAGAGTTACAACAAGCAATAGGCCGGTAGTCCTTTCCAGAAATACATTGCACACTTTTAGGCACCAAAGTGATAGTGGTGTTATTCAAGGTCTTCAATAATCTTCCAGTCTTAAAGAACTCATTGACAGTTCCAATGACATCTCCACCCACAATATTCCAAGTTGCCTTGAAGAATTCACTATTATAACCATCCGGCCCAGGGCTTTTACCACTATGTATAGCAAACATTGCATCCTTTATATCATTGCTAGAGAAGGGAGCAACAAGTCCAAACTGCTCATCAACAGATAAGACATTACCCTGCCCAATTACTCTATCATCCACAGCAGTAAGTGTACAGGAAGAAGTGCCCAGAATAGATTGAAAGTACTGAACAAAGTACTCCTCTATAGCCTCAGGCTCCCCCAATACCACACCTAGCTCAGTTTCAATAGAAGATATTCGATTCCTATAGATTCTCTGTTTGATCAAAGCATGAAAGTAGTGGGAGTTCTTGTCACCTTCTTGCATCCAGGTTGCTTTAGCCTTTTGAGAAAGGAATTTCACACAGGCCTTGCTGAGAAAACCAAAGTTTTCAGACATAACCCGTTCCTGCTCCATCAATCTGCTATTAAGGGGGTCTCTAGCAAGAGCATCCTGAGCTAGATCAACCTCCACCCGGGCTTCTTCAGTCTTTATAACTATGTCAGCAAATTGCAACTTATTAAGCTCTTTGAGGGGACCTCTCAGTTTGTTCAGTTGGGATATTAGATGGCTCCCCATTCTACAACCCTCAGATCCACTCCTCCAATTTGCCTCAACAATAGGTAGGAACTTAGGAGAATCAACCCACATGTTGTAGAATTTAAAATCCTTCCTCCTAGACTGCTGCCCCTTAGTATGATAGAGTAAGATAGGTGAATGGTCTGATATACCTTCATTCAAGAAATTAGCCTCAACATCCAAGAACTGCTGCAGCCACTGGAGATTCCCAAAGGCCAGTCAAGCTTGCAATAGATTCTATCATCACCACTTTGTTTATTAGACCATGTAAAATGGGTTCCCTTTCTCCTTAGTTCCTCTAGTCCACAGTCCCCAATGCATTTCTTAAAGCCCTCAAAATCTCTTGGTAGAATTACATTCCCACCCAACTTATCAGATGGAGAAAGGACATTATTAAAGTCCCCCCATACAAGCCACGGTTCAGATGGGACAATTAAGGCTCTGAGGTCCTCCCACAGCCTCTCTCTCATTTCCAAACTGTTATGCCCATATACACAAGTCATATAGAATAGGTGACCCTGGTTCCTGACCTGAGTATGAATCAATTGATCCGTTTGTGATATTACTTGGACAGACCACTCTTTATTCCACAACAGCAAGATCCTCCCATTTGGATGATTATTCAGATTACGTACATACTTCCATTCTTTAAAGCAACGATTCATAACCATACTCATTTTATTCTCCTTTATTTTTGTTTCCACCAAGCACAAAAGGTTTGCATGAAGCCTCCCACACCTCATCCTTACCTCGGCCTGTTTATTAGGGGTGTTTAAACCCCGTACATTCCATAAGAGGGCACTATCCATGAGGAGGGAGCACACTCTGTGGATCACCATCCCCCTTATGACATCCTCCCCACTTATAATGATACTCTCAGTTATCCCAGGGTTAGTTTGGAATCCACTTCTAGGATCATCAATCAGCCCAGTTACCACAGGTTTCTTCAAGTGTTTTCTCCTCCCTTGTGTGATCCACCCATCACCATCATCCTTCTGTTTAGGGCTAGCAGCAGGTAGCTTGTTTCCCACATTCAGTGCAGAGTTAGTGTCCAAGACATTCTCATGGACCACCTCCTGTACATTAGTAGGTTTTGGGACCTGTTTCTCCCTTTTAGCATTCTTTCTACACACTGTCTCAACATGACCAAAGAGGCCACAAGAAGTACACTTCACCGGTTTCCATTCATACTGTACTTCCTGCTCAACTATCTGTCCATACTCATTCAGGAAATGGACCTTATCCTTTAATTCCTTATTCAGGTCAATCTCAATTAAGACTCGGGCATATTGTATCCTCTCTTTCTTCATAGTGATCTCATCAGCCATAATAGGCACCCCGACTAAGCTAGCAACTTTACTAAGCCCTTTAGTGCCCCAATACTTGAGCTCAAGGTGCGGGAAATGAATCCATACAGGCACCCTATCTATCTCTCCCTTCTTGAACTGAGTATGGACAGTCCATGGAGCAATTATCATTGGTTTTTTATCAAAGTGAATCAGTGCTGATTGTAGGATCATATCTCTTGTCTCCTCAGTATCAAACTTAGCTAGGAAGAGCCCCCTCGGACCTGCAACACCTTCTGTAACCCAAACTTCTTCCATACTCGGTTGAGGAATCCATTCATTATAGCAAAAGGCGGATTAGAGCCCAGTACATAGCAAATTATCGCCGAGTTCCAGTATTTCACTTCATCAATAACATCCTCCTGCTCAATATGACCCAATACACGGTCCCCAGCCTGCTCAGGTGCAATGTAATCAAGCTTAGTCCCAGCGCTCTTCAGTTTGGATATATCAAAGTTTGCCCAGACCGATTTGTCTCCATCATTTAGTTGAGTTGGTTCTGTAATCGTAGTTTTCGATTTAGCTTTCATTTCAGTCATCGCTTTGGCTAGGATTTCAACACCAATCGAGTCATTAGTGTTCGAACTAATATAGTTCCCGATTAGCTTGGTTACATCATTCAGCGTCGGTGTTGTCGCAATAGCCGATTGGGTTTTAGGTGTATTCATCTCCCCAGTCGGAGTCTTAAGCACCTCACGGGAAGAGGAACCGCCCTTATTCACCGCCTTCTTCCTCTTCACCATAGTACGGCGTCGCCGCCGAGAGAGGGAGTTGCCGGATCAATGGAATAATGTTGTGCCTAAAATATTGTTTGTATATCTGACATTTTTGGTACGGTAACAACGTTAGAAATGTATGTTAATGAGGTATAAAAGGTACAACAAACGACAACTAAATGGTAGACTAAAGTCATTGAAATAGTACACTATATTGATATTTGTAAAAAATTGTTGAAAATATAGAAAATTATTATCGATTTTTGACAATTTAAACGATCGAAAAATTTCCGACCGCACAGAAATTCATGAAATGTACATAATGTTTCTGATAATATCTGATATGCATATATTTCTGCGTGTCAGAAATTGTATGATGCCAATTAATATATTTTTAAAATTTTAATACGGTAAACTACGCAATTAGAGTACACATCTTCACATTAAGGTACAGTCACAGACCGTCATACGGTACGTTATACACAATATGTTTGGTACAGCTTATTATGGTAGGCGTTTTTTGTGGTAATTCGAACTTTTTTTTTGGGAAAACCATATTTACATGTGTACACAACCGATATGTTTCAACTGGTATCAAATTTGACGTTTTAACCGTTACATGCATAACTTTGTATTCAAAATCCCAAGTTTCATAATAAGAGAATGATCATTGTAAGAACATCTTACCAGTGAAGTTTGAATTTAAATTACAAATCTACGAATTTGGGGGTTTATCCATTAAATATAATATGAAATGAAACATATAACTTATTTACGTATATTTAAGTTCTTTTGCATCAAAACTAATGTAAAATGAAGCTAAAAGCGCTTAACCTAATAAGTCGTATCAAACTTAGTATATAAACCGTACCTTTACACAACTTGAGACTGTACCTTACGGTACAGACATACTGTACCACACTTAAGTAGTTTTTCGTACCAAGATAAGTACAATTACCGTAGAATTTTTATCGATCAACATAATATATAAAATTACGAGTCCAGATCGTCAATTAATAAATGTGAAGCACTAAAATTAGTAGGTAGTTAAAATATTAAACAAAAAACAATTATATTAAGTTGCACACTTCATTTGAACAATCATCTATACTATGTTGTAGTAAGTTATTCTAATATATTTCATCATCTTCTAATGAACTTGGGATTTGTAATAAATTCTTGAGTATAGGGAACCTCCTACAAATGTGATATATACTGAAATTATATCACTTGTATACATTTGAAAACATGGTTTCCATAAAAATCAATTCGAATTGCAACAAAAAAATGCTTCTTGTAACAAGATGTACCAATTGTACATTTATAATGTACCATAGAACAGTCTGTGACAGTATCTTTGTTTTAACATATATGGTACCACAGTTGAGTAGTTTATCGTACCAATATTAAGAAAGACATGAGTTGACATAATACATATTCTGACAGAATAATTTGTTCCATCACATGTCATATACCGTTATTTGTCAGATTCATATCAAATATCAAAGCAGAAATGAATTTTTGTATTTATTATGTAAATTTTTACGGCTGTTAATATATTATATCATTTTAATGGGTTTGGCATACCATTTAGTCTGTATTTGGCATACCTTGTACGCGCACTTATTGTACCTTTTTTTACATCGTTACAGTATCAAAAATTACATGCATAAACATTCTTTCAGCAACATTATTTTAACAAAAAACTTGCTCGTAATCAAATATTCATAGAAAAATCAATTCGATATGCAACATATGACCAAAAAAATATTTTATAACCAATATGCAACATACAGACAAAAGAAAAGAACAACCAAACATATAGTATATCATAAAAAAAATTCACACCACCATATGAACAAAAATGCCAAAAAAAGGTACCATAACTATACATTTAAAAGGTATATTATATAAACTAATATGGTACACTTACCGAATGTATAAAGGTACACACTATCCAAATAGGTATGTGATCTTGCATTGCTTTAAATTATCTCTATGGCCTGAAATTGATAATTCTGAGACAAAGCTTTCCCAAACATACCTGGAAGACGACGACACAGATTCAGGGTGGGGCAACACACGATTTCAAGCAAACCCACGAGCATGACCTATATCAATAAACCCCATGAATTGAGACAACTTCGATTCAACATTCCGGGAGCCCATGATAAATTGAAAAGATCTACGTTATAGTGACCTAAATCGAGAAAAGTTATGCATGATTAGACCTTAAAAAACCACATATAATTCTCCATTTTTTTTTAAAATTTTCAGCCATTTTCCTTCTTCTTCTTCCATTGAACCCCCCACAATACTGAGAAACTAATGTGTTGGTGGTCGAATTGAGGCGTGGTTCTTCTTCTTCTTCTTTTCTTCCTCTTCTTTTCTTCTTCTCTTTTTCCTCTTCTTCTTCTCTCCTCCTCGTTTCGTTCATGTGTTATTTCCTTTAATTTCTTTTTTTTTTTGCTTTAAACTTTTACTATGATTAAGAAAAACGAATAAAAAAATAAAAATCAAAAGTGGGGGGTAAAGTCGTCTTTTTCAGACGAAATGATCCAAGGTAACTTTTTTATTTGGTCGTTAAATGATATATTTTTTCTGACAAGGGAGTTATGTAATAGAAAGTTTGACTCATAGGAATTTAAGTGAAGTTTCCCCTATCATTACATCCTAAAAATCATTTTTTAATTCTTAAAAAGAATATAAACTAAATCCAACATTATAATTGCACCTCTTAAAATTTAAAATATAAATTAATATTATAATTTTATACAGTCAAGCACACATATCGGGTGTGCCAATATACTAGTATATTGAATGCTTGTTCGCCGCTTGTGCTTGCAATGAAACTCAAAACATGTCGAAATTTCGTTGCACTAGTTGACTTATTCAATGGACATTTCAATAGAAATTAATATATTAGCAAATTTTAATTTTGCCACGCCAATATTACAAATACTCTATACTATACACATATGATTAAATTTAAAATTAAGATTGAGAGATGGATACAGCCTGTGTTGGGAGGGACGGCAACCCACGTTAATTCACATGTCAACACAACACCTATTCTTTGGCTAAAATATAAAAACAGCATCTCATTTTGTTTTCCACGCTCAACATCAAAGCCGTTTGCCTCTTTTTTTTTTTCCCTAATGTAATTGTGTCTTATATACACAAGTCCAATTTATGATCCACCTTACAAATAAATTTCTTTTCTTGGTACAACGATTTGCTCATGCATTTATTCTCATTCATCATAAGGTGGTTGTATTCTTTATTAGATATAAATGATCAAATCATTACTTCTCCCCTCTTAGTCATTAGTCTCTCTTTTATGGATTGTAAATTGTAATCCAAATAATTGGAACAGAGTGAAATAAGTCGTAAATGGAAGGACCAAATTGCAAAGAATCCGTCCGATAAAAATATTGTAGAAGAAAAGACAAAGGACAAACAAACGCGGGAACACTTTGTCATCGTGCCGGCCTCAACGTTAGAGCATTCACGACACATCGTTTTCAGATCAAAGCTATTCACAAAATCATTTCTGTTAGCTGCCGTTTGTTGAGGTCTGAAAGATTTGCTGAAGGAAGACAAGGTCAATGTCGTCTTTTGGAAGAACATCGAGGTTGCTCCCGCCTTCATCGTCTTCATCAGCATCATCTGCTGCTTCCTCGAGTAGCAGCACGAATGGAGGGATAACTGTTGTGAGTCATAGTTCTCATGTAAGAAGCAACGGTAGTAATTCGAATCACGGTGCTAGCGCTCGATCTAAATCCCAACAGAGAACTCGGTCGGTCACACCCAATTCAAGAGCTCGCTCTCTGCCTGATAGTCATGACCCTGGTATATTCATCTCTGTGTGTGTGTGTGGTTTTATGAGAGTTCTTCTATTATGTGTTGTGCTTAAATAAGTTGGGGTTTCTCTTCTATGTGGATGCATTTTGGCTTACTTGTTTAACCGATGCAGCACTGTGATCTGCTTACTATGTGTTTGTTTAATTGAAAGACAAAGTTCAATTTAGGTTTAGTATCTAGATCGGATTTTGGGGTCTTCCACCGTGTTGACTGTTGATTGATGAATAGATGAATGCGTATGGAATACCTGGGACGAAATCATATGATGAATAGAAACATACACTATTATTAGATACGAGGCTCCAATCTATTGTCAATTAGATTCTGTAAATTGAGCTTTGATTGAGATGGAAATGGTGCTTTAGTGTTTACCCATCAGAATTCCTCTCCCGAAACTGTACTTTTTTAGGAGTTTACCTTGAATTACAGAAAGTTATTATTAGAAATTGAGGGGTCTTCCTAAAACCAATTGGTGATAAGAGAGATAACCTCTTGATATATTAAGTGGTTTGATGAGCTTGATTTATTCGACGTGGACAGATCCCATTTTGTAATCATTATGACCAGAGACAAGGCAAGTTATCTTTGATTTTGTAGTAATCAGGCAACACATCTAATTTACATTGGAGCAAAAATCTCCTTATTGTATTGCATCCTTAGTCTGCTCGCAAGATTGAAGTTTTCATTTGTTTGAATCTGATGCACTTGTTAATTATGTGCACAGAATCTGAAAGAGTGAGAGTTGCTGTGAGACTCCGACCCAGAAATTCTGAAGAAATCTCTGACCCCGATTATGTTGAATGTGTGGAACTCCAGCCTGAGGTATGTTTGTTGACGTATTATGCTTATGTGAAGAAAGAAGTCTTTGTTGGTTCTAGGACTTAACACAAATAAATTTCCGTTGCATACTACTTGTCGAAGATATTACGTGTCCTTGTTTCATTAGTTGCTAATCTTTTGGACATCCTTTCATGTGTGTAGCTGAATAGGCTAAAGTTGCGAAAGAACAATTGGAGTTCTGAGGCTTACAGGTTTGATGAAGTATTTACTGAAAGTGCTTCTCAGAAGCGTGTCTATGAGGCAGTAGCAAAACCTGTTGTTGAGGTAAGTCACTTAATTATTTCAACTAATTGAAATGCACAAGAATTCTTAGCATATACGACTAAATGGGCACTTACCAATCAATATACAAGCACATTCATATTATGTCGTATAACGGCAATCTTCTTATTAGTGGGTGTACCAATGTTGAGTTTCTTCTAGTGTTTGGGATTAAAATGAAAGCAGGTTTTGATGATATCTTAATCGCGTGAATTTATTTATTTTCCTACTTTTCAGAGTGTGCTGGATGGGTATAATGGCACTATTATGGCTTATGGTCAAACAGGCACTGGTAAGACGTATACTCTTGGGACAGTGGGTAAAGATGATACCTCTGAGCGTGGAATCATGGTTAGATCCATGGAGGACATATTAACTGGTATATCTGCGTCTGACAAAGTTGAAATCTCTTATTTGCAGGTAGAGAGAAAGATAGACTACATAATGCCTTATATCTTGTTTAATTGTTTGTCTGACATAGAAGTACATGCATCCCTTCACTCACGAAGAAGATGCGATGTAATGAAAATAATGGTAAAAAATACCCTCATGTACATATGACGTCAGATTACAATCAGTTTTTGTGCATTATCAACAGTTGTACATGGAATCTGTTCAAGATTTGCTTGCTCCAGAAAAGATAAACATACCAATAGTGGAGGATGCTAAGACTGGAGAAGTATCAGTGCCTGGTGCTGAAGTTGTTAAGATACTAGACATCGATCATTTCTTACAGTTATTGCAACTTGGAGAAGCTAATCGTCATGCAGCCAATACGAAGCTCAATTCAGAATCTTCACGTAGTCATGCTATCCTCATGGTAAATGCAATGAAATATTCCAACTCTTTTTTATATCACCCGACTTTATATGGTAGCTGAATTTGCAAGTCTGAGTTCTGTTTGTGTTACTATTGTTGTATACTTAAGGTATATGTTCGCCGAACTGCACATGAGAAGAGACACAATGCGGTGAATGTAGAGAAAGATGCTTCCAAAGATAGATGTGACCAACAGGTACCAGTGATCTGGAAAAGCAAATTACTGATCGTGGATCTAGCTGGATCAGAGCGAGTGGCTAAATCTGGTTCGTCCATTCACTATATGTCCCTTTTGTTTTCAGCATCATGATCTATGTCGAGTTTCATCTTCTTTTTTTTGTTGCGTGTCCCTATGAGTATGCTTGACAAGCTCAATATGTTAGCAAGTTATCCTTTGTTGGGAAATCCTTGTTGTAGGGAGTGAGGGGCACTTGCTTGAGGAGGCCAAGTTCATCAATCTTTCTCTCACGTCTCTAGGGAAGTGTATAAATGCTCTGGCTGAGAACAGTCCCTATATACCAACTAGAGATTCTAAATTGACGAGATTGCTTCGTGATTCATTTGGAGGTCATGGTTCTTCCAAAAATATAAGCTTTGTGATATAATTTTATATTTCAAGATGAAGGTGCTTTGTCCCGCAAATAGTCAGTTACTAAAATGTCCACTATTTTTATGATGTGTTACACCATTAATGGTTAATACGCAGACTAAAGAAATCCATATTACAGGTTCTGCACGAACTTCATTGATAATAACTATCGGGCCATCTTATCGCCATCATGCAGAAACTGCCAGCACTATTATGTTTGGACAAAGGGTGAAGTTTTCTTGGTGCTTGTATTCCTATTTTTTTTTTTATCAGATATGCATAATTAGACCATCAAATCAAATGATGTTCCAGGAATTGAGCAATTTTTGCAGATTCGGTAACTGTATCCTGATCGATCATTATACTGAAGTTTGTTTGGTTAAAATCTTCCAGCTAGATTATATGCCTCTACTCTACTGATCTGCTTTAGGTTCCAACTTATATGTCCCGGTTTTCTAATCATCTGGTGGTTTTACATGAATACGTTAGTGCTTTATAATTTTCGACGTACTTGATATAGTTCAACTTTGCGGAAACACCAGACTAGTTTATCTACATTTTGTCAGGCAACGAAAGTTCTCAACACAGTGAAGCTGAAAGAAGAATTTGATTACGAAAGCTTATGTAGAAAGCTGCAAACTCAGATAGATCATCTCTCCGCAGAGATTGATAGACAGCAGAAGCTGAGGGAAGATGACAGAAGAGAAACTGAAAAGGAACTTGAGGAATTGCAAAATTCTTTCACTGAAGCAGAAAATCGTTTTGTTGCTAGGTCTAAGGTAAATTTTAGGGCCGAATGTACTGCTTCAGTATTTTGCTTTCTATGTCTGTTTGCTGAGATTATACATATTTGTCACTTAAATTTTGTAATCATGAGTAGGATTCATATTACGTATATTTGCTGCAGTTGTTAGAGGAGGAGAGGGCTTCACTGACATTGGAGATACAGGCTTTGCTAGAGGAGTTAGACAATCAGAAACAACACCACACCTTGCTACTAAAAGGGATAGGGCAGCTAGAAGAGAGGGTGAAAAACAACAATGTACTTCAAAAAGAAATGAAATTATATATGTATATGTATATAATTATATCTTTTAGTTCAGTCAAACACCTTTCATTTTATGCAATTTCTCTTCAATCAGTCAGAAATTCTTTGGTTTTTTCATTTTCAATTACAGCTTCTAGAGGATGAGAACTCCTGTCTTTCTTTGGAGCTGAAGGGTGTAAAGGAGGATCTGATAATACAGAAGGATGAGAACAAGACAATGCAAAATGAGGTTGCACGTCTCAAGCAGATAAAGGTATGGAAGAATCGTCAATTAATATGCATCAATAACCATGCCTACTTATGATGAGGTAGAAAATTATCATTTTTTTTGTTTTAGTTTTGATCTTCACATTTCACGAGTTCTCATTATGAGATGGTATTGCAATTGCGTTTTTGTGGTAGTAGCAACATCAACTGGAGGATGCAACATATCAGAAGATACTTGCCGATACAACCAGGATGTATGAAGAGAAGATATCTGATTTGATGAAGCAATTAGAAGAGGCGAATCTTAGATACTGCGGTGCAGAAGAAGACAAGGATAGGTTGCACAAACAAGTAAATGATTTTCAAATGTTAATGCAGGTGTGCTATTACATGCTCAGCACAAAGTATTATTCGAACACCTAGTTTCCAGCTCTGCATTATTTAATTTTTGTTCTTTTGTTTTCATTACCTTTTTTCTTCCTTTTCTTGTTTTGCAAATGAAGTTACATCGTGTCACACTATTTGCATTCAATTGAACCCAATTAATGTTGTCACTACCATTTACAGCTTTTCTGCAACAGTGTGTTATACTCTGGCTTAATAACATACATATACTGTAAGAAAAGTCTGATAGCAGTATCTATGGCAGCAAAACCAAGTGGAGAATGCTGGATATCACGAAGCACTTGCAAAAACCACAAAGATGTATGAAGAGAAAATAAAGGAATTGAGCCAGCAGCTAAAAGATGAGAAAGACCATGCTAGAGCACTTGAAGAAGAGGTTGAGTCAACGCAAGAACGGCTAAGGCAGTTTCGAAGTTCATACGAGGTGAGTAGTGATACTTGTATATCTCTCTGAAACCAATGATAACCTTGTTACCAGATATCCCTACTAACTTTCATTTTCTTTTCATCAAATGAGCAATTTTAGGTGTTATCCATAAAGAATGTCGTTGTGTGATATGACAGACAAGAGTTTCTCCAATGTTTATTTTTCCTATTACTATTTCAGATTAAAGCTGAGAACGAGATTGAAGAGCTTCAGATGAGTCTGGAAGAAATGCATCAGATGCATGAAACTGTTGCCAATGAACTTCGGCTGCTGAGCATAGAATACAAAAACTTAGAACTCGAAAAGGTACATGTGATGCCAATGCATGCTAACTATTGTGATTTAGTCAAATTATTTTACTAATTGGCTCTTACATTTCTTTTACTTGTTCACCTTGTATTCTTCCTCATTTGCGTATGACACGGAAAAATTGATTCATGTCACAATCACCATTCGAACTTGTTCTGAGCTAATCCTAATACTTTATCCATTCAATAACACTTGCTTCAACTATTCATTAGGAAACACTTGAACACGATTTTCATGATTTGAGACAAAAACTTCAAGCTGAGGAGAGGAGAAGAAAGGCAGCTGAAAATGAACTACATAACATCATGAAAATCGTTCCTGAAGCTGAAAATGAAGATGGCTTTGAGGTCAAAATCTCGCCCTTGAAAAAGTTACTACTAATATTAACTATTTATTTAGAATTTTTAACTAGTCATACATAATCCGTTCTACAGGAAAAGAAATTGTACAAACATGGAACTCTTAGTAGGGTGGCCTCAGCTTTGAAAAATATGCAAAGTGCGCAAAGGTCAGGCATGTCGCGTGAAACTATCCTGAGCCAAAGGAGTATGATCACCAAACTATGTGAAGAAGGCAATTCTTGTTCTTTCTCCTTCTCTCAATTAACTTATAAAACATTATCTATTTTTCTCTCTTTGAACATCATTTTTTTTATGCTACAGTTGGACTGCACAAGATCATATCATTGTTGCAATCTGGAGATTTAGATGTCCAAATCCAAGCTGTAAAAATTGTGGCTAACCTTGCTGCTGAAGGTGTGTAAGACTGCTACTTGATGTTTCAGTAGAGTGATCAAGTCTTTCGTCTGTCTTTTAGTTCATGGACTGAATCTATCACAGTTTAATATCCCTATTGAAAAATGAATTGCAAATTATCTTGCCTCTCTCATAAAGATTCCTAGTATATGGTACATCAAGCACAATGAACTGATTAGGCTGTCGCTTTTTTTTTTTTAACTTTGAATTTGTATAATATATTTTCTATTTCCAGACGCCAATCAGGAGAAGATCGTAAAAGAAGGCGGCCTTGATGCACTTCTAACGTTGATCGGTTCATCACAGAATGCAACAACTCTCAGGGTCGCTTCTGGCGCCATCGCTAACCTAGCAATGAGCGGTAAAACTTCAGTTTTTTATCGTCTTTATCTTGGACATTCAGTCATCAAGAATCTTATGGAGATTCAAAGATTTACATTTGAAAACTTGTTTTAATTACCAGAAATAAACCAATCTTTGATAAGCAACCAAGGAGGCGCTAAACTCCTCGCAAGTGCTGCTTCCAAGACCGACGATCCTCAAACTCTCAGGATGATAGCCGGCGCGATAGCAAATCTGTGCGGTAACGGTAAGCTCTCCTTTTATATTTTCCTTCATTCAATTCAAACGCAAAAATTATATCATAAAACAAATTAAATTTGTGTACCACGTAGAGAAGCTACACATGGTTCTCAAAGAAGATGGGGCTATAAAAGCTCTCTTGAGAATGACAAGACTAAGAAACCCTGACGTTGCTGCCCAAGTTGCTCGGGCGTTGGCCAACTTCGCCAAATGCGAATCGAGGATAATCACCAAAGGTTCCTTCTTTATTACCATAATTTGTTCTGCTTTTATTCATCTCAGTTTTCTATTTTACCGAAACATATTATGTATGTATATATTACCTCGTTAGGACATTGGAGAGGCCGTTCGCTTCTCATTGAAGACGAAGGAGCTGCTCTTCTAACATGGTTGGTGGACAGCTTGAATAACGATGCTCTAACTCCCGCCAGGCGACACATGGAACTCGCATTTTGCCATTTAGCTCAAAATGGTATTTAATATTCTTTCGTAATTATTATTTTCTTGCAAACGTCGCACTTTATTTGGAACAATGGGTTGTCTTCTTCATTGTAGAACCTTTTACATTCTGATATATTTGCGTCGTTGATCATTATAACCTTAGATCATTGGATCATATGTCCGAGATGTTATTTATTGCAGAGGATAATGCGAGGGATCTTATAAACAGCGGCGGTTTGTCGAAAATCGTCGAGATATCGGACGAATCTGCTAGAGAAGATATTCGAAACTTGGCGAAGAGAACGTTAAAGTCGGGTTTTTTTCGAGGAGATCTTCATGCACACAAGTGATGGCATTGCATATATACATTTTTTTATTTCATCTATGCTTGACATATAGCAGGTTGTAATGATAATGTTTTTTTGTTTGTAATTACAATTGTTGATAAAAGGGATTAAAACAATATCAAATGAAACTAAAAGCGAAATTAAGAAGGTTTGTAGATTGAGATATCAAAGTCCTAAACAATAAACAATTGGAAAGTGTTTCAAGTAAAGATTTTATAGCAATAGCCGTATACACGTAATTGAATATGGTTAAACCTGCCAGATGAATTTTCCTTTTATAATTTTTCGACCTTCCAAACCACAACACAATGTCGACCTAATCATTTATAAATTTTAAAATATATGACAAAAAAAACTCAGCACAGGCCAAAAGCATTTTTTTTTTTCATCATGAAATATTATAGGTACGAAGGTTCTTTATTAAAAAAAAAAGAAGAAAGAAGGTTGAGAAACTTGAATAGTTAATTAATAATATCGTGCATGAAATTATTTTATTTTGTAATATGTGAGAGATTTTGTCCAATCGTGTTTTAAGAAATTATATTTAAAAATATAAACATTGAAGTTGTTTATCTGTAATATTTATTTAAGCATTCTTAGTATAATATCAGTCAGAGGCGGACCCAAGATTAATAAGCTGGGGGCTCTGTTTACAACCTCTTTTACTACTTTGATCTTCGTTATGTATGACTAACATTAGTTTTAAATGTGAACCTACTTTAGAGATCATTTTGAATTCATTTATACTCTAATGACCCCATCATATAACATACAACATAATTTTATGAATATTCAAAACCAGTAAAAATTCATTAAGAAAAATAAATGAAATCGCAAGCCAAATATCAAGCATCTTAAACAGTGTTAGTCTGGAAAATAAAAAACACATGGAAAACTTAATAAAAAAAGGTGAATCTATAGAAAAATACCCAATTGGAAATTTTTTTTACACATAACTACCCATGTCAGAAAATTTTATAGATAGGTATCCGATTTAATTTTACTAGTTTCTTTAGTCATATCGTACCTTCCTGTGTGTATATTGCGTACTATAACACGTTTATATAGGGTACCTAAATATAGGATACGTCGTACCTACGGGCATGCCTGTGTGTTACATAGGACGTACCTAAATATAACATACGTCGTACCATTTTCTGTTATATAGGGTACCCAAATGTGTTGAGATAGGGTACCCAAATGTGTTGTTTGGTGTACTTTCGGGGATCGGGTACCTATGTGCAAAAACTTTATTCTGTTAGGTACCTACATATAAAAAAATCCTGACTGGGTACTAAATTACAAGTTTTTTTTTTTCAAATAGGTACTTATGTGTAAAAACCCCATAAAAAATGTATAAACTATTATAATACCTAAATAAATAGTCAAGAAATGACATATACTGTAAGATAGATAAACCTTCAAAGTAGCTAAATAACCCATTAAAGAAAGGCAAATCTACAACTAAATCCCCCTTCCCCAAACTATCATCAACTAACTCCCTCATTCCTATTATATATCATCAAACTTCCCATTTCAAACTTTTAGATCACATAGCTACCTAATACCAACATATTAGACAAATTGAGCCTTATAAGACAACAATATTACCAAAAAACCTGTCAACACCCACGGACAAGTGTAGTACCAATATATGTATGTTTGTAGTATCAAGGTATAGATGTCTGTGGTACCATTCCGTGAGTTTGCCCCTCTACTAATTTCCACACCCTTCTCTATCCTTACTCAAACTTGCAGTACCAATATACGTATGTTTGTAGTACGAATGTATGTATGTTCGTGGTACCATTCCGTGAGCTAGTGTGGTTACATATGTAGGTTACTTATAGTATCTTTTTTCGTACCATGTGCTTAACTATCGCAACGCCTACCCTAAATTGTAGTTCCAATATATATATATTTATAGTACTAATATATAGATGGTACCGTATCGTAAGCTAGTGTGGTACCATGAGTCGGTTACTTGTAGTACCAATATCTATGGTAACAGTCACGGACCAAAAATAATTCATCGAAAAATTCCTTACCCAAACTTGAAGTACCAATATACGTATGGTTGTAGTACCAATGTATAGATGTTCGTGATACCAAACCGTGAGCTAGTGTAGTACCATACGTAGGTTTCTTGGGTATCTTTTCCGTACCATGTGTTACCACAAGTAACCCACGTATGGTACTACACTAGCTCATGGTATGGTACCACGAACATCAATAAATTGGTACTACAAACATACGTATATTGGTACTTCAAGTTTGGGTTAAGGAATTTTTCGACGCCATCTGAATTATTTTTGGTCCGTGACTATTACCATAGATATTGCTACTACAAGTAACCTACTCGTGGTACCACACTAGCTTACGATACGGTACCACGGACATCTATATATTGGTACTACAATTTAGGGTAGGAGTTGCGATAGTTAAGCACATGGTACGGAAAAGATACTACAAGTAACCTACGTATTGTACTACACTAGCTCGGGGAATGGACCACGGACATCTATACATTCGTACGACCAACATACATATATTGGTACTACAAGTTTGGGTAAGGAAAGAGAAGGGTGTGTAAATTAGTAGAGTGGCAAAATCGTCCATGGGCTCACGGAATGGTACCACGAACAACTATACATTGGTACTACAAACATACGTATATTGGTATTACAAGTTTGGGTAAGGAAAGAGAATGGTGTGGAAATTAATAGAGGGGCAAAATCGTCCATGGGGAGTTATGTGTAAGATTGTTTTGATTTAGGAAGTTTGGTAATAGATAATATGGAATGAGGAGTTAGTTGATAGAAAATAGGGGAATGGGAATTTAGTTGAAGTTACCCTTAAAGAAACTATTTAAATGAAATTAAAAACAAACTTAGCAATGTAGTCGCAACGGTGTGCTTCTCGTATTGTGTGCTTGTTTATGTGTTTTTTTTTCCTTCTTTTATCCAACTTTTATTAAATCACCATTTTGGCAAACTTTCTATCACATAACTCCCTTATCAGAGAAATATACCACTTAACTCCCCGATTTACGGTTTGTACCAATTTTTTCAGTCACGCTGTACCTTTCTATGTTTGTATTGTGTACAACAATATGTTGATATAGTGTACCTAAATGTGTTCCTGCGGCGGATCGGGTACCTATCTGGAAAAAAATAGGTACGCTGTAACAACACATTTAGGTACACTATATCAACGTATTGTGGTACACGATACAAACATAGAAAGGTACAGCGTGACTTAAGAATGTAGTGCAAACAGTAAATCGGGGAGTTAAGTGATATATTTATCTGACAAGGGAGTTAAGTGATAGAAAGTTTGTAAACAAGGATTTAAGTGAAAGTGTCCCTTAAAATAACATAACGGGCTTACTAGTATTTAATTAAGTAATTGTTTATAATTAACAAATAGGCCAAACGAGTGAAAGCCCAATGAAGATAAAAAAAAAAGTAAATGCCCTAATTTTCCTTCTTCCTCACGAATCACGATACCTAGAACAGAAAAAAGTAGATAATAATGGTTATTCAAGCTATGAGGATACTGATATATTCTCATTCATCCCGACGGCCGGGGGTCAATGGACCCCCCGAGCCCCTACGTGGGTCCGCCCCTGATATCAATAGTCATAATAATTTAGGGCTAACAAATTTTTTGGTCTCCTAATTCCGAGTGTGAAACTTTTAGACACACCAAGCTTTTGATCGCAATTAAGGACGCTAGTCACCAACTTTCAAAATTTAATCCGTTTAATGTCCTTAAATAGATTCAATTTTGAAATAAATTGATGTATTGAATTGGAAATGCAGAAGTTGAATGTCATGAAACCCCCAACATAAGATTAATCTCCGATTAAGCAACTCTGACACCATACAAAATTTGAACGACTTTGCGGAATTCTAGTTGAAAATTAGGTCTTCGACGCATCGTGTTCTAAACATGCAATGGTAATTATTAGCTTTAAACAACGAATATCTTCACATTTTATTATCGGGTAGTATTGTCGACCATTTCGTCTTTACGAATAGGGATTAACTCGGTGACAATAAATTTAGAGGAGGTTTTGGTCACGGAAATTGGAACTATGGACGCAAAAAAAACTCACGACGTATTTGCGAGTTGCGAGAAAAGTTGAACGAGGAGTATATATCGTTTATTCTCCTCCTCCAAATAAATACGTCGATAAAAAGAGGAAGAAGAGGAGAAAGTAAGCACATCGATTAAATATAAGGAAAATGGCGAAGACAAAACCTACGAAAAAAGGCGAAGTTATCAATAACAAATTGGAACATCTTACTATTAGTTCTTGTTGGGAAATCCGGCCGTACCGATATTTTGCCCAAGATCTGCCAGAAATAATAAGACTGGAGAACACAAAGATTTAACATGGAAAACCCTCTGTTAACGA
Organism: Craterostigma plantagineum; assembly: GCA_027422505.1. Classification (NCBI taxonomy): domain Eukaryota; kingdom Viridiplantae; phylum Streptophyta; class Magnoliopsida; order Lamiales; family Linderniaceae; genus Craterostigma; species Craterostigma plantagineum. The sequence goes on from JAPQWV010000015.1 coordinate 8,709,149, forward strand.
AGAGGGAAAAAACACCCGGGCAACAAGGCCACAGAAAATCCACTATGTGAATATTAGAATCACACAATTCTACGCTCGCCTACACCAAAAACCCGACAACAACAACCCGAAAGTATTCTACCGGCTAACCCAAACTCTCACCCAAAGGTAATTTTCCTAGAGTTAATTGTTAACACAAAATGTGTTGGTGTACCTATAATTCAGGGTATATCCCTCCTTATATAGGAGAGGGGAACCTCATGCCTTCCTGTCGTTTCCGATGTGGGACAGTGACAAAGGCACAACTTGGGTCCAAGCCTGATAATCTCCACCTTGCGACTTTGTCCATCTTGACAGCTTCACTTGGCGAAGATCCACATAGCTTCCGCTACCATGCTCCACCATAAAGGCATATCCACTTGAAATCGCATCCAAGCATTTCTTCGGCCCATGTCGAAATAACCTTGCTGAAATCTACGGTGTAACTTCCACGCTTGGCTTGCCAGGAAGTTCAACAGCCCTACACGAAATTTCCACCTCACACCTTGCATCAACGCCAAACCAATGCCCGTGTGTATACTGTGGACCCGCTTAGTAACACGCCCTCTCTCATGACACTTAGCGATATGCCATAAGGACGCCATTGTCTCTCTTAGCAAAACTCGTCCGTGGAGAGAGACAAAATTAGCGTCTTTCTTGGTATCTCCACTTACCGACCTGGAGCTGCTTGCCGAACCTGCTCCACCTTTCTGACAATTTATTTACACGTGCCCAGATTGTCCACATGTCCAGCAAATCGCATCAGCTGTTTCCTCAGTGCTTCTGGTAACACCGCCTTTGGGAATTTCCTTGCCCTTCAAAGCCTTGTGTAACCCCGACTGAATCAATACATCCTTGACTTGCACTTGCCACAAGCCAAAATTGATCCTCGCTCTGATACCACTTGTTGGAAAATCCGGCCGTACCGAAATTCCGCCCAAGATCCGTCAGAAATAATAAGACTGGAGAACACAAAGATTTAACGTGGAAAATCCTCTGTTAACGAAGAGGAAAAAACCACCCGGGCAACAAGGCTGCAGAAAATCCACTATGTGAATATTACAATCACACAATTCTTCTACGCTCGCCTACACCCAAAACCCGACGACAACAACCCGAAAGTATTCTACCGGCTAACGCAAACTCTCACCCAAAGGGAATTTTCCTAGAGTCAATTGTTAATACAAATAACTTTCTAATGTGTTGGTTACCTATAATTCAGGATATAGCCCTCTTTATATAGGGGGAATCATCGGCCCTTCCTGTCGTTTCCGATGTGGGACAATAACAAAGGTACAACTTGGGCCCAAGCCCAATAGTTCCAACCCTAAAAAGCACTATGCCATGGCGCCTCCTATTCATTATTACTATCATTACGACGATAGTAATAATAATAATCAAGATTATTACGGTATTATTAATCGAGGTTTCCTAGTACGAGCTACATAGTACGGAACGGTCAACGGTATGACATGCTTAGCGAGGAAAACGCTAATTGATGTGATGTAATTATTTTTTAAGTTCATTTTTTCCCTTCTCATCATTATAGTAAGTTAATTAATATCTAATCAATATTGGAAAGCATTGTTAGAGTAAAGTTCTAATAAAAAGATCCATATGCGTACACTCATAAACATCGCACATGCCGTTTTTTTTTTGGGGTTGGTTAATGTTAAATTTTGGTTGTGACTATTGCGATAGTTTGTAATGATGTTCCTTTCGATTGAATATAAAATACTTATGAAGACATTTTTATTTAATTAGGTAGTTAGTACCACATATGTGGGACTTCTTTTAATCGAAAATGCCACACCAGTCCCCATCCATCACGAATATCACTACAGAAAATGTTTATCTTATGTGACCAAGTTTTTGTGAGAACATTAAAATTCATCAAGGAAATATTTTTTCCTCACAATAACTATTATATAATGTGATGAAAGTTTTTTCCTCTCAAGTGAATATATCATATGTGAGGAAAAATTAATTGTCATATCATATTGGTACATTATTCCTCACGAAAGCTAGATATAATGTGATAGATAAAATCCTCACATAAAACTAATAATTCTCGTATCATAGATGAATTTCATGTGACAAAAAAAATAATCTTCACATAAAATGATAAATTTTAATATTAAATTAGTCAATTATAATAATATACTCACAATCATTAAGCTACGAAAGAAAAGAAAATTGACGAACTGAGAACTCCGCTGAATAAATTAGTCCATTAATATTAATATTACTCAAACTAAGAATTCACTGAATATTAATATTAATATTTGGATATTGCGATTTTTTGCTTGTCAAATTCGCTACAGAGATGGATTTTTTAAGAAAATGGCATTTGACCTGGTCAACGTTAAAAAAATAGCCTCCAAATATAAAATGACTTTAATGCCCTTACTAATCGGGTCCCTGAAAAATGCGGGGTCCCGTGGTACATAGTACGGGTCCACTAAGCAAGGGGCCAGTGCTATGCTGCAGGAGACCCGCCCATGCTGTGTAGCAAATGGGCGGATCCCCTGCTAGCATGGGCGGGTCCCCTGCTATATAGCACGGGGAGACCCGCCCATGCATGGCAGGGGACCCGTGCTATATAGCAGGGGATCCGCGCATGCTAGCAGGGGATCCGACCATGCTGTGCTGTGCCTATTGCAGCAGGAGATCCGCCCATGCTGCAGGGGACCCGTGCTATATAGCAGGGGACTCGTGCATGCTAGCAGGGGATCCGCCCATGCATGGCAGAGGACCCGTGCATGCTAGCAGGGGACCCCCGCATGTAGTAGGGGTCTCCTGCTAGCATGTGCGGGGTCCCCTGCTAGCATGCACGGGTCCCCTGCCATGCATGGATGGATCTCTTGCTAGCATGTGCGGGGTCCCCTGCTCTATAGCAAAGGTCCCCTGCTGAGGTCCCAAGGTCCCATGCGTCTGTGCAGCCTTATATATATAAAAAATATGTGTTGGGGATTTGAATCCACGACCTGTTACTTGAACGTCTGACTACACAACCACTGGACTACACCCCTCCCGCCCACCCTAAGGTTGTCCCGATTTAACATATTGGTTTTTACTGTAGAAAAAGACACCCTGTAAAAAGATGAATATACCCTTAAATTGAATGCTACTTTTTAAAAGGTAAAATCGAGAGAGCTATTTTTTTAAAGTTGACCGGGTCAAAGGCTATTTTTTGAAAGACCCGACAGAGATTGATATTAATTTAGGGGGAACGGATCCCCTGTTTCAGGGGGATCCTTAGCCCACCCGATGAATCCCTACTACCAAAGGGTAAAATGTGCATTGTTGGTGTATAATTTCATATTACTGATTTGGGAATTTAATGACGCTTGCGTGATGGTTTGAAGTGTTTATGCCACATTATTCTGTTTGACATCATTTGCATCTATTTTGTATTCTTGTTGTCTCGTGATTGAAACGCATTAGTCATATCTATTTTCTGCAAGGAATGTATCTTGTTTTTTGTATTGATTGCATCGTTTCACCTGATAGGGATACCACTTGATTCAAATCATGGTATATTTTATTAGTGTCTGAGCTTGGTGTCTGAACTCAAAGAACCTAGCTAGGGCATATATTGATTAGCTTCGTTTCACCTGAGAAGGATACTGTAAGATCCCGGCCGTAATTTGGTCGGTTTTTACTTGTAGTCTTATCGAACAGTTGGTGTGCGTACCTTTGTAACCGAGAAAGCTATCGAAACAGGATCAAGAAATGAGAGAATAAGATAGAGAGAGCTGAGAATGTAGGATAGAGAATGTAGAAGGTGAAGAAGGGAGAAATCGAGAGGAAGATAAGAGAGACCATAGGTGAGCATAAGAAGAATTAGGAAGAGAGAGTAGAGAATAATCTTTTGCTTAATTCCACGATGAGTCCCAATTACAGTATATAAATGTAACTACAAACCAAAATGCATAATGGGCCAAGTAAAATTAATATATTAAATCGCTAGATAAATGGGCCGAATTCAATCTCGCATGAGCCCAAATAGTCATCTTCTGCTCTTGCTCATTGATGTCATCCAAGGTTGGGTTCTTACATTACTCCTGCGTTGAAACATCCTTGTCCTCAAGGATGAAGGATTTAAACTTGACGTTCCCAATACAGCTGTGGCCCGTTTTCCAAGATCGAAATGTTCATATTTTCTCGCTAGTCCTCGAACTACTATGGTTGCTGTCGTAAAGCCAAATCGTGTAAACAACATCATATCAGTCGAAGCACATGAATCATCATCCTTTCGCCATTCCAAAAGCTAGCCTCATGTTCACGAGCATAACAACTCTAGTTTTGACGTCTTGCTCCTTTACCTATGACCCACGCCCCCTGTTTCAGTAATATGACGCCGTTTCCTCGCTTCGGACCTGAACTTTACCATCTCCAAACAGCTCAAACAATTCACGCACAAACATTGTCGAAATGCTACCGCTGCCGTATGCTTTCTTCGATCGAAGGGTTGGTACCTACTTGTTACTCCACAGACTTTTACGGCCGATTTGCCCATTTTCCTAATGATTGAGCAAATTTGAGTGTGAGCATGTAGCAAATACATAGCAATGCTTCTCTTGTCGCTTAGCATTCGATCACAGCCGAGCACATCTTTTGTTGTTATATCGTTCTTCAGGTTGGCGACATCCATCTTTGCAACACTTCAACTGCAGCACCTTTGCCCTCTATAAAAAATCCGGTATGTCCTTGCTATCACGTCCAATTTGCATGAATTCCATGCAAATTTCAACCCATCCGCAGCTAATGCAAACCAACAGTCAACTAACACCAAATCATCACTTACAATTTCAGCCACTTTAATTACAGTAAAATCCAACCAAACATACCTGTCGGCTTTGTCTTTGCATAGATCAATAATTCCCAACGCATTTGAGGGTGTAGTAAGGCGTTGATAGCTCTTGTTTGCTGCTCCACTTGCTCTGAAAATTGATATCAAATGAGTTCGCCAATAAACATTACTCTCCCTAGCAATATGGAGACCTTGTAGCAGTTTTGGGCCAAACTCCATTGCGTCATATAGACTTTTGGCTGCAACGCTGACATTATACCTCGCAATTCATCACTAAGACCTTCCACAAATCGAGAGATGAAATAGTCTTCAAAAAGATCTATTTCATTACCCAAAGGTAAGTCCCATATTAACTCTTCGAATTCGTTGACGTAATCCGAATACCAACCAATTTGCCTAAGGTCTTCGAGCTCCCGACAGGCTTGATACACCATTTCTACGTCAGCCTCGATCCTTTCGAGCACACCCCAACGTCCCTGATCAAACAGTAGGCTAGGAACCCCTTCCACGAGTAGCTGTTCGGCCTTCCACCATCCTCAATCGAACATCATATTTTGATATGATAATAATCTTTCATGCTCTTCAAGAATGTCAACCCGTACAAACTCCTCGTCGCCTAACACGAATTCATCAACCACCACGAGCGAATCCTTCTTAAGCATCATCGACGAGTCCCCAAGGCTCAACGCCAATTTCTTACTAGCCACAACCGGTTCAACCTCAACCACAATCGATTCCATTCCAACCACCGGTGGGAAATCCACGTCATCGAATACCGTGTCCTCAGTAATCGCCGTGTAGTCAACCTCAGTTTTGTCAGCTGATAAACGCATTTCAATGCGTTTACCGTGGTATTTATTTAGGGTATAATAGAGATTTAGCAATCAATTTATGCATTTATTCGATATATTTACACTTATTTTTATATTGAAGGAGCTTCGGACGAGTTTCGGGCGAAAAGGAGCAAAAACGGGGCAAAACGGCGCGAAGACAATGAAAACTGGTGAAAGTCACGGCAGTGACACCTAGTGCACACGGCCGTGACGAAGGACAGAGAGTTGGACTGATAGTGGTCACGGCCGTGACACCTAGAGCACCTGGCCGTGACACTTGGCAGAGAGGTCGACTGAAGATGGTCACGGCCGTGACGCCCTATGCACTTGGCCGTGACATGAGGCAGCGAGTGACGAGGCGCGAGAGGATGATGGTCACGGCCGTGACGGCCCATGTCCCAGGCCGTGACCGTTACGTAAATTAGTATAAAAAGCCCAAATTCGACCCAGAAAAAGGACTTTTCGCCAGATATCAAACCTAAACCCTCCAGAGACGAAAAAAGAGCCAAAAGAATGCAGAATTGCATCCCGGAGCGCAAGAGACGGTTTAACGACGGATTCCACGCAGATTTGAACGAAGAATGAAGATTCTCCCGCGCTATCATCGTAGAGCATCCGTACATCAAGATTATGAGTTATTCACCTTCAATTCTTGTTTCTTCCGTTGTTTTTCCTTCAATCATGAGTAGTTAAATCCCTTTTGTGTTTGGGATTAGATGAACGCTAGGATATTTCGTAGTTAAGAAATATGTTTATCGTGACTCGTGTTTATGACTATTTATCGTTCTATGAATCTGTTTCGTTGCTTTAATATGTCTATGTGTTAAAGTGATCGTGTGGAAAAACGTTTAGGGCGACAGCTAAATAACGTTTAGGCCGTTCATAGAAGTTAGGATTCGGGTATAGGGCGAAAGCAAATACTCGATCCTCGCCGTTAGTAATTACCGAATTTTAGATCCCCACGAGCGTTTAGGGCAACAGCAAACTCGCGAGCGGGTAGGAAAATTACTGCGATCTAGTCAGAATCACGTAGGAACGATTTCATTGTCTTAGCCGATAGTACCTAGCGGGATTCGAATTCCGAGCACATTTTTATCATCTGAAAGCTCTCTTATCAGTTTAAGTCGTGTTCTTTCATTCTCTTGTTGATTTAGGAAGTAATCTGTTAGAATAGTTCGTACAACCATTTGCTATTTTATTTAGGCTAAATATCGAGTCGATAGGACACTACTAGTACTTAGTTTATTCCTTGTGTTCGATACTCGTTTACTCACGTTACTGTACTACACACGATAGGTTCACTGCCTATCGCACGTCGGTGATAGTAATTAGGTATTCGTTTTAATTATTACTTGTCGCACTTTTCATTCACACACCACGTGTCGATCAACAGCACGCGACGTCTGCACAAGCTCAGTAGCGCGGAATCTTTTTAGCACAGCTTCGACGAATTCTATCCAAATTGGAAGATCCTTTTCCGTGCAATACTCATTGTACCATTCCCGAGCATTACCTTCGACGTAGAGGTAGGCGATCTTCGTTCGCTCAACATCCTTAATGGTCGTCAACGCCTCGAAGTATCGATTGCATTCCTCTATCCAAGCTATAGGTTCTGTTCCATCAAAGAGGTGAGACGCCTTGTAAACAGGAAGACGAAACATCAAATGCAAGCCGATAATCGATAGCTCTGATACCACTTGTAAGATCTCGGTCGTAATTTGGTCGGTTTCTTGTAGTTTTATCGAATCGTTGGTGGATGTACCTTTGTAATCGAGAAAGCGATCGAAACACGATCGAGAAACGAGAGAATTAGATAGAGGGAGCTGAGAATGTAGGATAGAGAATATAGAAGGTGAAGAAGGGAGAAATCGAGAGGAAGAGAAGAGAGATCAAAAGTGAGCATAAGATGAATTAAGAGAGAGAGAGTTGAGGATTATCTTTTGCTTAATTCCCCGATGAGTCCCAATTACAGTATATAAATGTAACTACAAACCGAAATACATAATAGGCCAAGTAAAATTAATATATTAAATCGCTAGATAAATGGGCCGGATTCAATCTCGTATGAGCCCAAATAGTCATCTTCTGCTCTTGCTCATTGACGTCATCTAAGGTTGGGTTCTTACATTACTTGTAAGATCCCGACCGTAATTGAAGCGGTTTCTTACTTGGGCTTTTAGTCAAACAGTTGGTGTGCGGCTAATATGGATTGTTTATGTTGATAATTTCGAATATAAAGGAAGAAGACCAGAGGGAGGAAGAAGAAGTGAGAAGAAGATAGAAGATAAGAGGAATTGAGAGATTAACAAAGATGAAGAGAATAGTTAGATGAATATTAGAATTGTATTTCTTTGCTTAATCATTTCATACAACACTTAAGACATTATAAAGGAAATTAAATCAAATGCATAAATGGGCCAAACCATAATAGGATAATATTATAAGCAAATGGGTTGATGAATGGGTCAAAGCCCAAGCTGCCATGAGCCCACTCAATCGTCGTCATCCCATCTCCGTATAGTCGGATCCTGACAGATACCACTAAGTAGCCCACTACCACTTCATCATGCTATCACTCCACAACTAAACATTATTCACTATCTTCTCCATGGTTTTTCACAAAACCTTCCAAACGTCATCTCCAAACACGTGGGCTGCCAATTAGCCGCTCAGTGAAGGTACATCATCCTTTCATTATTTTATTTGAATTTAGATTTGTGGACATCGATTCACATCCAAATCTCCAGACACGTACATTGATGCCAAGTCTAGGCAAGCAACTTCCCTCATTTGGTTAACAGTAACTTAATGTCATTTACTTGGAATTAGTAATGGTAATTGTAGACTCTGTTCGTGGTATAGCGTTGGATGCATTGATGGGATTCTTTGACAAAAGAGCAATACTTCTTATGCGCTTATGCCTTTCATAATTTTTGTTTATGTTTTCAGATGTCATCTGGACCAGGCGGGAAGTTGAAAGAGCTTACGATCTCCTGTTCCAGTATCTCAAACTAATGTTACTCCAGATTTTAGCTTATCTTCTTCAATTCAGCGACAAAAGCGAATCAGACTATCACGCTCAGGTTTTTAATTTTTTAACACTGTATATTTATATTTATTGACTACTATCCAATCTTATTTGGAATAGGTTCACGGTTGCATGCTTGGGATGGTCAGAAAAGCCGCATAGTGGCAACTCGTTAATAGACCTGTAAATCCTCCTTCTTAAATGAACTCGGGTAAATGGTTTTACCAGAACATATTAGTTTTACTAATTATGTCTTTTTTAGATTAAATATTCAGTTTTTCAATAATTATTAGAACTATCACGAGTATCCTGTCTACTGGGGTTTATTTTTTATGATCAAATACTTTATGCAAGAAAATACTTCATCTTCCTATGTAGATCTATCACCAATTACTCCTTCTGAATGAAGATCCATCTATAATTGCTCCTTCGGAGGATCAAACCAAAACAGGGCAAGGTGCATGCACTAGTACAATAGTGTTAGACATTGAAAAATAATTCATGTCATCTCTTATGGTAAATGCTTCTTTATTCATTTTTAGGTTCGATGACTTCTAGAAGGTAGAGGACACGCGAGTGGCGAGAAATTGGAGAAACGTGTTACAAAGGTATGTGATGTTGCTAAAAAACGTTTGAAAATGCATTACTTTTACACATTGACCTCTTTCTTGAGCGTGTTACAGCATGGAAGATACAAAATTGTGTTCACACCTAGAGAAAAGATTCCTACAGATCATGAAGCAGAGTTGCCACTGGAATTGGTATTGTCATTAGGCATAATGCTGAAATAGACGGAGTTATACACTGGAAAGAAATTCCTCAGGAGAACAAAGATGTTTTTTATATGCTAGACTCTTGGTAAGTAGTATGAGCTTAGTGATACTTGAATACTGCAATTAACGTGATAGTTATTGCTAAAATTGAATTGATGGCACAACATTGGTTTGATATTGATGGTTGGTCTACTGGAGTGCATAGGACATAAAAACTTAGTTCATGAAGACATTAATCCGAGAGAAGTATGCCCACGGACGACTTGAGTATGGAGAAATGGCAGACTGCCTTTGATTTCATCGAGGACGAGGAATTTCGGGTAAAGTTATTTACAAATTTGCAATCTAAACTTCTATTTACTTATATTGTTTCTTGCAATATCATAATCTTTTAACACAATTTGACTGCAAGAAAAATCACAAATTAATACACGAAACCGCTCGAAAAAAGTATTCAATCATACGTCATGGAAAGTAGCAATACTTTCTCGCTATAGGAAAATGGTATGTTTTCCATCCTTTAGCGCTGAAGCAATTTGAATGCTGTTGTTGAGAAGACTAATCTTTATGTTTTTGTCATGTCTTATTATTACTTATAAAGGAAGTAAAAAGTAAAGTAGATTTTTGTAGAGATGTCCATACGAAGAAAAAAGATGGTGAATATGTTAATGATACTGCTAAGTCTATTCATGTAAGCCACTGAAACTCCCTTTATTGTTGAATATGTTTATGGCACTTTATTAACATGCTTTATTCGATTGTTTGCTAGGAAAACATGGTCGCTAAAAGGAATCAACCTGAAAATGGAGATGGAGAACCGACGCCTGAGGAAGAAATTTTGAGCTCTGCACTAGGTCACTAGGTCATAGATCAGGATATGTGAAAGGAATGGGGCATGGGGTTGAGGTAGTTCAAGGTGGACATTTCTATACTACAAGTTCTAATGTTGACTTGCATAAAACTGTGGAAGACCAAAAGAAGGAACTCGAAGATTTGTCAGGCAGTTTACCAAGCATTTCATCAGGTATGAAGCACAACCTAGACTTCAAAATACTTAATTTGATATTTGTATTCAGGTTATATATTTGTATGTCATATTTTTCATTGAGATAATTATTTTATTCTTCTATTCATTCTGCGAATCGAGACGGACATACAAACTTGTTGACTGCTACACATGGTGATATTTATGATAGTTGTATGAGTTGCAGTTTGACTTGTTATAATTGCAAACTTTGACTATGTTATTTACTTTTCAGTTTGTGAGCAACTTGTTAGTTTATATTGTAGTTATTTGTTAATTGGTTGACGGAGTAATCCGAATGTTATATATATTTATACTTATCAGCAATACAAATGAATATTAAATTCATATTTGACATCAATGATGGAACGCGGTACAATATAATAGAAATAATTTTTTTAATATTTTTCACAAATAGATAATATAGTAAATAAATAATATATTTTTCACTAGTTTATGGTGAGGAATATTTTCGTATTATATAGCATGGTAATTATTAGGAAAATATTTTTTATGTGACGAATTGTTTGTTACATTTACAGGTTTAAATGTGAGGAGTTCAAAATATATGACAACAATTTTATACAAAATGTGACGAATCTCTTGGCACTTTAGAAATTTTATGCGACAAAGAAGTAAGTCCTCACATAAGTCGAATGTGAGGAAATAAAACATCGTCACATTATGTGCGACTTGATCTTATGCCACGGACCTTCAGTGACGAGCCGGTGACGAAATTTTTTCGTCACATTAAATTTATGTGACAAAAATTTACTCTTTTGAGAGGAAAAATTTCCTCATAAAATTAACATTTTTTGTAGTTATGTGATGGCGATTTCTATGGATCGTATAATATATAATTACATAAGTGATCGACTCGTCTCCGTAGGCAATACTTTTGTCAACATGGAATGATATATATATTTTTGGAGGAATTGCACACATAATCCCCTAGTCAATCCTAGAATATCATAACTTGTAAGAATTACACAAAAATGCCAATTAAAAGATTACAAATATTTAGAATAAAATGCCATTTAGTCTTGCTAGTAGCCGAATGTTGTCATTTAGCTGAAAATGATGTTCAAATTCGATCAGTGTGATTTGAACTTAGACTATCTTATGTCGGAGAGAAAAACTACCCGTAATTATCAGATCATATTGGGTTAGTTGAAACATATGGGCCGGGTTGAAGTGAAGAATTTGGGGTTTACTTTTACTTGGGATAGACATTACATTAGTATATTTTGGGCTGTTGCACTTGTTAGCCCATTTACGATACTACATCTTAACCAGCCGATTACGTCATCTTAATCTTGGAGAGCAAACACCGTCTTCATAAGTACACAAAATCTCCACCGTTCAATCCTGTCAATTATCAACGGTCGAAAATCACAATCCTCGTCAACACAATCCCACCAATCACACGTCGCCCTTATCCCCTTATATAACCGACCCACCATCATCAGATCTGAAGCAAAAGGCATCTCCCAAAACCAAAAGCAATTCACGCCAAAGGAAAAAACCACGAAAATGGCCCCTAAAGCAGCCGAGAAGAAGCCCGCCGCCGAGAAGAAGCCCGCGGCCGAGAAAGCCCCCGCCGCCGAGAAGAAGCCCAAGGCGGGAAAGAAGCTTCCCAAGGACGCCGGCGGCGCGTCGTCGGCCGGAGACAAGAAGGGAAAGAAGCGCGTGAAGAAGAGCGTGGAGACTTACAAGATCTACATATTCAAGGTCCTAAAACAAGTCCACCCTGACATTGGAATCTCAAGCAAGGCCATGGGAATTATGAACAGCTTCATCAACGACATATTCGAAAAGCTCGCCATGGAATCTTCGAGGCTCGCGAGGTACAACAAAAAGCCCACGATTACTTCGAGGGAGATTCAGACCGCCGTGAGGCTGGTCCTCCCCGGAGAGCTGTCCAAACACGCCGTGTCGGAGGGGACGAAGGCGGTGACCAAGTTTACTAGCTCTTAAAGGAGGTTTGCTTTTTTAGGGTTTTTCTTTCTTTTCTTTTTTTGCTTGTGGTGTAAAGTAGGCGTTGAGTTTAATATATTCTTAGATAATGGTATCGTATTTTGTTTGTGTTGTTTGTCGATGTTTGTTTGAAGGCTAGTGGTGATTTATGGCTTTGTACGAATTAGATTGTGAAATGGTTGCCTTTGATGTCCGTTTTGTTTTAATTTCTGCTAAAATCCGTCGATCTTTTTTACTTCTATGCGCTCATCTTATTCTTGCCCTTCTTTTTGACTTCCCAGGTGAGATTCTTTTTGTAGTAGTTATACTTTTTTATATTGTGAACAAATCATGGAGTGCTAATATCAAATATCAAATGTGTTTAGTTTTGAACCTCAATTTCCCAGATGATAATTCGTGTAAAAAAACCAACTTGTATGACAAGATGTGCCTTAGACATCGACGCACTCACGGTGTTAAAATAAAAAACATATTGATGTGTTCTTTGGACCATATGTACTTAAACATTAGCAGAAGCACAAGTAACATACTTCAGGCATAAGTTGCTGTTAGTAGAGGTATGGATCCATGAGTTTGATACGTGAAGTTCTCTTTTATCTAATCTTTGGCATTCTTTTCAGAAATAAGTGGGAATTTCTATGCATTTATATTTAGGGTGGTTAAGAGCATCTCCAATGCAACACTAAAACCTAAAATATGGAGTAAAATAACTCCAACCGATCTCAAAAACAATACTAAAACCCAAAATATGGAGTAAAATAACTCCAACCGACCTAAAAAACAATACGCAAAATGCGATTGACTCTTTCTCTCTCATCAAATGAACGGAAATTTGCGATCAAACGGAAAAGATGCGTTTCTATATTTTGAAATTACATAAAAGTACTATTTCACATTTTAGAATTCCGTTCAGAAAAAAAGCATAAGTCTCTCTCTCTTCACATGTATATAGATATTAACATGTCCCGTACAGCTGTGTTTAAGACTTTCTGTATAATGTCCTATCAATTGACTTGTAGTTTTTATTGCTTTAGTTATAGTCTCAATGATCAATTCAACGCTCAACAAGCCTATGTGCTTTTTCTTTTTTACCCTTTTTTCTATTTAAATGCGTGAAGCTTGGTGTTACGTGTGGTTTTTATATCTTACAAGATTCCATTATACCAGTGATAAAGTATATGTTGTTCACTTCAAGTGTTTTCACTGCTCATTAATTTGCCGTGACAGTAAAAAAAATAGACAAGTGATAATCTGAGCTGTCACAAAGGTATAAAAATAATTTAATGTAATCTAATTTGTAAAGTTGTAAAATATGTGGGTAATATTGAAATTTATAAAAGTTGGTGTGAAAGTGAATATTACAAAATAGTCTATTGAGTTTGAGAATGAGTTGATCGGTTGAAGCAGAATTACTGCATTTTGAGTTTGAGAATGCGTTTCTCGGTTGGAGATGGTCTAATGCATAAAATGTGAGGTGAACAAATCTCCTAGACAAGCTATACATTTCCAAATAGAACTAGTTTTTTACCGTAGTTTATTCAGCTCAAATTTAATTTAGATACGAATAGAGAAATACCAATTATGCAAATTGCGATACTAAAGATTTGGGAGATCCTATGCATACTACATTTCGACCCGACTCAAACGACAACAGAGTGAAGGAAACAATAAAAAATGAGAAAGTAAGAAAACTACACAAAGTTTCGGGGCTCCATTGGACCATCCCGTTTCCTTATTTGGACAAAACACAGCAGAAAATGGAAGTGTTCTTTAGCTTGAGAAAAAGGCACTTGAAGATACGGCGTTTAATGCTACCTCGTACAGGTAATAAGCGCATAGAAGAAGAAGAAGATCTCCTCATTTTATTTTGATATTGTTGGCTGGTAATAGTGGTTAGCCACTACATGGGCCTTCTAGAAGTTGGGCCTTCTAGAAGTCGGGCCGTTATTGGGCCATTTCGAAGCCTAATAATATTTAATTTCGAAGCCCAATTCCTCATTCACATAAAATTTATAAAATCAACTATAATATAAATTTTCTAACAGATATATTTTGTTTGCTTTTGTTTTTAGCGTTGCCCAATTGGTGTTTTATAGAACCAAACAACTCTATTTTATTAATTAAAATTTAAAATAGGCCTAAACAATTAAAAAGCCCATATTTTTTGTTTGCTTTTGTTTTTAGCGGTGCTCAATTGGTGTTTTATAAAAGAAGAAAATAGGTTCTACGACGACTTGACTTCAAGAGAAGAACACGGTTTTTACATATAATGCAAGTTTATTATTCAGGAAATCCTTACAATTGAATTGACTTTTTGAGTTTTATGTATTTTACCCTGAGTTTATTCTTACTAGTATATTTTCGCACACTCTACGCGTGTGCTTAAAATATAATTTTATTTTTAATATTATTTCTAATTTTGAGATTACTAATTTTTAGTGTTTAAGATAATTTTAGTAGCAACCCTGGATCAATTAGAGTATAGAAAGTATTTGTACGAGCTCTTTGTCCCAGCTTTAATGTTAAATTGAACATATGTGTAGGCTTTGTATTATATTTTTAATTTATGTATTTATTTAATGCTTGATATCATTGGGGCAAAATACGATGGGATGAGACGATGGCTTGTAATAACTCTTAAGCATATATTAGTTTATAAAATACGCTAGAGTAGTATGTTAAATCGAATATATTACCAGTTGGGGTTGAGCGGTAATTTTTCGGGCCCAGCGGAAGGTTGATTTTGACCCGCGACTATTTTATTTGGACAATATAGAACCGAAATGACGATGATAGAGCACACGAGATTTTTACGTGGTTCGGCCAATACCCCTACCTCCACAGAGAGACAATAGTTCCACTATATTTGAGAATATTACAACGTACAAAATAACGCTCGTGTTTAAACCCAAAACAGAGACGCCTTACCCACCCGGGTAATGTTTTTGTACCTATTCCCAACTACCCCAGTAAACCCGCTCTCACCCTTATCCACCCGGATAAGTTTACCTCTCACTATTACTCTCTAACTGAACTTCTCACTTGATTTGGATGTGATAGTAACTGAAAATCCTCAGCCTATTTATAGATGTCTCCAGCTCTTCTGGACCACTCAAAACCGGTGGCCAGGAACCGCCGCGTCGCTCAGTTATGGACCGCTTGAAACCGGTGGCCAGGAATTCGCCGCGTCGCCAGTTGATATGGACCGCTCATTCTTTATCTTTAAGATTTTTCTTTTTCTTTTTTATATATAAAATAATATTATAATATTATATTAATATTATTTTATTATTTTTTTTCTTTTTTCAGCTCTGGCGGCTGGCCTAACAATTCTCCCCCGCCAGCCGCATTTGACACCTACCCGAGCACCGTCTTTAGCACCGTCAAGCACTCATCCCAGCGAGTCTGTCTGAACGTAACCCGTTCGTAAATACCAGAAATGTCCATTGGCCTTTCTTGTACCAGCTACACATATCCGAATTAAGAATCAAGAATTCAGGTCCTATCCACTTGATTCATCCGGCGGCCAATCATTTGTGCAGCTGCCGAACCGACTCTACCCGTCGATTTTGAAGAGGACTTCGACACAACCCCTTCTCGCAGGACTTTCCTTCTCACCATCGTCTGCATTTCCACCACGCGCTCGCGATTTTCGTGAACCCATCGAAGTCAGAGTATTATGAACCATACTCCCGTCCAACCGATATAAACCTCCATGCTCTTCTCCCTTCAGTAGGACTTTTCCGCCATGTGTGATTTTACAAACTCCCCTTGCTATGAAACTCCCATAGCCCTTGGAATCTAACTGGCTCAAGGATATTAAATTCTTCCGTAACTTTGGGACAAAGATTACACCACCCAAAGCTCGCACCGCTCCATCAGTCATTATGATCTTCACAGTTCCAACACCACGAACCACATGACGGTATCCATCAGCCATGGAAACCGAACCTCTTCGTATCTTCTGAAACGTATCAAAATATTTTCTTTCGGAGCAAGTATGGTACTTCGACCCCGAATCAAATATCCATTCATCCTGAGAAAAAGTGCCATCATTGTAGACTGAACGTCTACAACATCATCCGTATCCTGTGCTATCATGGTTGTGGAATTTTTTTCGCCGTTCTTGTCCTTCCTCCAAGTCGGACAATTCCTCTTGATGTGTCCCGACTCATCACACTTGTAGCACACGATGTCCTTCCCGCCATTCTTTGATTTGGACCTGGTGCTACCTCCAAATTCCCTGGCATGGAACCTACGATTCTCCCCATGTATAGCCAACGTCGAATTTTGGCTTTCCCCATAATTTGATCGTTTCCTCTTTTCATGCGCCAAAAGAGTTGACTGCACATCCACCATCTTCACTGTCGTCTTTCCGTACAGGCTGGTTGTGACCATTATCATAAGAATCAGGAAGCGAGGTAAGAAGTAATAGGGCTTTATCTTCTTCCTCCAACTTTACATCAACTTTTATAAGTTGATCCACAAGTCCGTTGAACACGCTAATGTGATCCATGAGATTCCCACCTTCCTCCATCTTCAGCCGGTACAGCTCCCGCTTCAGATCTAACTTCGTGGTTAAGTTTTTTCCACGAGATGCAGCTCCTCCAACTTCGCCCACAAGTCTGGTGCAGAATCCTCATTAACAACATTATTAATAATGTTATCCGCAATGTACAAACGGATTGTGCTGACACATCTTGACCCCAAGTCCTCCCAGTCTTCTTTCGTCATTTTCTCCGGCTTTGCCGTGTCCCCTTTCAAAGCCTTAGCTGGACCTTGGTGAACAAGGATATCCTTTACTCGTCTCTGTCACAGAGTGAAACTCCCCGTACCATCAAATTGTCGCACTTTGAAACTGCTTTCAGTCGTCATTATCCTTGTAGAGATTCAACAGCTCTGGCCCGACACTGGCTCCCCCGTAACGAAAAACCTTCTTGATATCTTTTCTGATGTGGAAGATCAGACAAAGCTGCAACCACAGAGCATAATCAGAATATCAATTGGCTCTGATACCACTTGTTGGGGTTGAGCGGTAATTTTTCGGGCCCAGCGGAAGGTTGATTTTGACCCGCGATTATTTTATTTGGACAAGAGCACACGAGATTTTTACGTGGTTCGGCCAATACGGCCTACCTCCACGGAGAGACAATAGTTCCACTATATTTGAGAATATTACACCGTACAAAATAACGCTCGTGTTTAAACCCAAAACAGAGATCCCTTACCCACCCGGGTAATGTTTTTGTACCTATTCCCAACTACCCCAGTAAAACTAAAACCCGCTCTCACCCTTATCCACCCGGATAAGTTTACCTCTCACTATTACTCTCTAACTGAACTTCTCACTTGATTTGGGATGATAATAACTGAAGAATCCTCAGCCTATTTATAGATGTCTCTAGCTCTTCTGGACCACTCAAAACCGGTAGCCAGGAATCCGCCGTGTCGCTCAGTTCTGGACCGCTTGAAACCGGTGGCCAGGAATCTCCCGCGTCGCCAGTTGATATGGGCCGCTCATTCTTTATCTTTAAGATTTTTCTTTTTTCTTTTATATATATAAAATAATATTATAATATTATATTAATATTATTTTATTATTATTTTTTTCTTTTTTCAGCCCTGGCGGGTGGCCTAACATTACCATCCTTTTTCATAGTTTAATATATTGCTTTTATGAGAACAATTATTATTTAAAAATTGTATTAATCTGGATTTTTATTTGTACGAATATTTTATGTTCCCTCACTATCACTATAAAGTCATCGACACGGTTTATCCGCGTAGTTGAGAATAGAAATTTAAAACAATAATAAATAAACCTTCGATTTTATTAATTATCCTAACGTGTCTAATCCAATTAAATAATAACGAGGCCTTCACTTAATGTAACAACATATTCGAATATTAAGTAACATTTTCGGCCTAATCGAAGGCATCAATCGTCAATCTATGTGTACGAGGGTTTCAATAGCAAAAAAAAAAAAAAACAGCGCATAGGCGATTTATCTCTTTCGGCCTCAATTTTAAGTAACATTTTCGGTGACATATTCATTCTTCCATGTCCCAAGTCCATACACTTTCTACGACATATATATATATTATATATATATATGAGTAATGTTATGGTGCTCACCTTGCGTGAGCACCTTCGTGAGCACCAACCACATCAACGCGCCAAGTCAGCATATAATGGAATTTTTTATTAATCTATAACCTACACATGGGATTAGTGAACCCGTCGGGAGTTGATTTTGCATGTTGACGTGGCACAAAAAAATGCCACACAACAGGTGCCCACGGATGGTGCTCACGCAAGGTGAGCACCATAACATTTCTGTATATATATATATATATATATATATATATATATATATAAGGGCGCTTTCTATTTCAGGCCCCATCGTAAATTTGGATTCGAGTTCACGCCCTTCTCCCATTAAGTATAGTTTTAAGGACCCACATTAAATTAAATTCAACGTAAAGGACACAATATCTGATTTGACAAAAATGCCCTTTGTTGGTGTAATATAAAGAGGTATGATATCGCTATATTGTGTTACAATATGTTATTCAAATGTTATCAATCGAAAACACTATTTGAACGATCGATTTGCCGTAAAATTTCGACCATACTGGGCACAAAATCAAGTCTGATGTGCAGTCGATGATGTCAATGATATTTACATCTTCAGATTTAAGATTTGTGAGGAATAATTTCTAGAAATTTATTTCGCAACTAAGATAAATCGAGCATGTTTTTGGTCGAAATTAAAGCTGATATGCATAAATTGGAGAGACCCATAGCTTGAAAATTAAGTGGCGCCGTAGAGGTGACTCAATCGTTCGTCACTCAAGATTAACGAACTGAAAGTGAGATCGGCAGAAAAAAATCGTTTAAAACGAGTGTTAGTTATGTGGTATGAGAAAGTCCTAAAGTGGTATGCGAACCACAAGAATTAGTAAAATATATGCGTAAAGTGGTATTGTTACGATAAGAATCGAGATATTACTCATTCTCACCTGGTATCAGTTTTGTAAGATGAGGTACCAGAAAAGCATAAATTGTTATCGAGGAGGCGTAAAGTGGTATAACATCAATCTGGTACGGGATATTACTTATATCATCTGGTATAGCTTCTAAGATATCTGGTACTGAAACAGCATAAAGAGGTATGCATAATTTTATAAGATGAGGTACCAGAAAAGCATAAATTGGTATAGAGGAGGAGTAAAGTGGTATAACATCGATCTCGTACGAGATAAAACTTGGGTTATCATCTGGTATAGATTTTATGATATTTGGTACTGATACAGCATAAAGAGGTACACTTTAAGCATAAAGTGGTATGGAAACGATAAGAAGCGTTATGCGAACTGGTACGAGATATTGCTCATTCTCACCTGGTATCAGTTTTATAAGATCAGGTACCAGAAAAGCATAAATTGGTACAGTGGAGGCGTAAAGTGGTATAACATCGATCTGGTACGAGATATTACTTATTATCATCTGGTATAGATTTTATGATATCTGGTAGTGAAACAACATAAAGAGGTACAGTTTACGCGTAAAGTGGTATGGGAACGATAAGAAGCGTTATGCGAACTGGTACGAGATATTACTCATTCTCACCTGGTATCAGCTTTATAAGATGAGGTACCAGAAAAGCATAAATTGGTATAGTGGAGGCGTAAAGTGGTATAACATCGATCTGGTACGAGATATTACTTATTATCATGTGGCATAGATTTTATGATATGTGGTACTGATACAGCATAAAGAGGTACATTTTACGCGTAAAGTGGTATGAAAACAATAAGAAGCGTTATGCGAACTGGTACGAGATATTACTCATTCTCACCTGGTATCAGCTTTATAAGATGAGGTACCAGAAAAACATAAATTGGTATAGTGGAGGCGTAAAGTGGTATAACATCGATCTGGTACGAGATATTACTTATTATCATCTGGTATAGATTTTATGATATCTGGTAGTGAAACAGCATAAAGAGGTATACTTAGTTTATAAGATGAGGTACCAGAAGGCATAAATTGGTATAGTGGAGGCGTAAAAGTGGTATAACATCGATCTGGTACGAGATAATACTTATTATCATCTGGTATAGATTTTATGATATGTGGTACTGATACAGCATAAAGAGGTACATTTTACGCGTAAAGTGGTATGGAAACAATAAGAGGCGTTATGCGAACTGGTACGAGATATTAGTTATTCTCAATTGGTATTAATTTTACAAGATGCGGTACCAAAACAAACTAAAGTGGTATAATTACCATAAGAAGTGGTTTTCAGACTGGAATTATAAAATATACCAAAATAATGAACTAAGCTTGTTATATTCACAACCATTATGAATGACAAAAGGACACTATACAAAATCATAAATAACACTGGATTAACAAAAATACCAGCGACCAAAGCTTGGTATATTCACATCCGTTGTGAATGACAAAATCTACCAACACTGGAATAACAAAAATACCAGTGACCAAAGCTTGGTTATTCACATTCTTTGTGAATGACAAAATCTAACCTAACACTGGAATGACAAAAGATACCTGCGACCAAAGCCTGGTATTATTCATAGCTAATGTGAATGACAAAAAGACAAAATGAATATGCAGAATCATATTGGTTCGTTGCATCGCCTGCGATTGTGCCCGATCCTCTTGCATCTTCCATACTTGAGCGGGCGGCGGTCTTGAATCTGCGAAGGAATCCTCTTTGTTCGTGGACGACCGGGGGGTCGTTGAACATCCGGCTCAACGACATCCTCAGGTAACGGATGTTCAACAGCAATATCAGAAGGAATTGAATTTATAAAGGACATGTAGGTCTCTCGGTATTTTGCCAAACTATAATAGTCGTCGCAAAAATCATATGGTGATAGACCTAAGGAGAGGATGCAAGAACAAGCATGATTACATGGAAGGCCCTCCAATTGGAACAATCTGCAGGAGCAAACCTTATTGGTTAGGTCTATGGCAAATTTCTCCCCGTGATCTGAAACCTCAAACTTCCAGCCACAAGCAGTATCAACAAACAATATACGAGATTTGTCAATGTTGAATTTCAGTTTTTTTTCCGGCTTCTTACACAAGCGCCGATTTGTTTCTGCGCTTCATTTCTTTTGTCATTCAACATAATCATAACTTTTCACCATATTTCGTCGACCAATCCCACTATTGGCAGTGCCCTAGCCACACGCACCCAGCTATTCCAACTTTCTGCAATATTGTTGTCAATAATTCCCCATCTCTTGCCAGGAAATAATGAATTAACCCATGAATTTGGTTTAGACTGCCGTATGAAGCTTTTGGCATCTTCAAATGCTGCTTGAATTTCTGTAATGAATTTTAAGTATTCATGCCCATAAGGAGAATAAGCCGCTTTCTTGAACAATGATGTCCAATACGTTTTGTTCCTGAAAGGTTTTTTCCTCAACACTTGAGTTCGAAAATTATCAATCACGTGCCTTAGACAATAAGCATGATGAGAGGCCGGAAAGACCATCGGAACGCCCTTAACGAGGCCCTATCGGAGAAAAAGACATACTCTCTGAAGTTGTCTATTCCACGATACCGCAAGATGTGTCTCAGCTTCAAGAGAAACCACTCCCAATTATCATTGTTCTCTTCGTCAACCACTGCGAACAAATTACATGTTATTTTATGTAAACAGACAGCTATAACATATATACAAAATGACAATATAATTGTGAACAACCCATCATCTCCATCCTTCGAAACCGCACTCATCAAACAGCCTTTGTGTTTCGACTTGATGTGTGTCCCATCCAGGAAAAGTAGGAACGAGCAAAACCAGTTATACACGCTTCGAAACATATAAACAACCTCCTAAATTTGTTGGTTTCGGCGTAAAGTTCGCAGTCCGCAACACTTCCTGGATTCGTTTGCCTGACTGCGTCGCAATACCACCTCAGTCGATCATATGATCCTCTATGAAGGCCATGAATGTTTTGTAGTGCGATTTCTTTCCCTGCCCACACTCGATTATACGGAATTTCTACTCCAAAATCCCTCAACAAGTCATTCTTGATTGTTATTGGCTTGTACAGAGGCTCACTTCCCAATTTAGGCTGCACTAATTCGGCTACCAATTTAGCATCGGCCTTGAGGTGGGGGCGACTGAGCAAGTTCGATTCCCCACATATATGATTGAGGTTGCACTTTCGAATCCTAAATATGCCATCAGTCTTACTGCGAGCAAAATATATCCGCCAATTACATCCCTCCACATTGCAAATAACAATGATTTTTCGCGGGTCATTCTTTATATACTGGAACGATTTACGTTGGGCAATCGCGTACTTCTTCAGCACTCTCCGAAAATCAACGGAATGTTCAAATATTTGACCTACACCATGGATGCCTCGAATCCAACTATCGATCGAGTTGACAGAGTGAGAGCATATGGTACCTGAATCTTCAATAAGAGGTAGCCCGACATCAACCATGTCCATTCTCTTCGCAGCGACCATATCAATCACCTTCACCTTTAACTCACGGTGCAATCTCACCATGAATTTGATGTCATCATCTATGAGCAATGATACTGGAGTTTGATTTAGAGGTGACTTGTATTTGAATGAAAGGGCGCCGACTTTCGACATTGGGAATCTATGTGTAACATGTATCATCAGTTGGTACATGGGTGTGGTTTCTGTAACTTCGAAGCTAAAACAATCAGCTTCATATTTACACAATGTCAACAATCCATCGCTTTCATGGCCTGTATCAGGGTTAGGGATAGACATGATATTTGGTGGAAAATCTGTCATTTGGCAGGTTGCGAATGAGAAGGAAGGGATAGCATTTATTTTCAGAGGATATATGTCATTTGGAAGGTTGTGGAATATTTTTCATTTTGGCAGGTTGTGGTACGCGTTGGGGAGGAAGTGGTACCATTTGGGGCGGAACTGATACTGTTTGGGGAGAAAGTGGTATCATTTGGTAAATAAGTGGTACCATTTGGGGAGGTAGTGTTACTGTCTAACCAAGTGACGCTGGGCGGGAAAGCTGAATCTGGGTATTATTTTGGGCGGGAACTTGGATGTAGTATATATTCATGTAGTGATGTGGTACCAGAATCACTTTATGTGTTACATATTGCGGTTTAGAGTATCAGATCTTAGGGTAAACCGTTTCGGGGTTACGATTAAAGGTTTATTGTGGTAAGATTTGTTTTATGATTGACGTATAATGTTGGTTAGATACATTTATTGTAATTCATAATGGTAAATATCAATGTGATGTAAATTGAGGAACTTGGTGGAATACATTTGTCTACGATTTGCATTTGTGTACACTTCACATGATCAAAACCTCATTACTTGACAACTTATATCATATTTGCATAAAACCTCAGTCGATCAAGGAACTTGGTGGATTATACATCAAACCTTATATTTCCATGATTTATATTCTTCGACAACCGAATAAACCACCTTTTATTTACAAAATTATTCGAACCATTAATATGTTACAGAGTACATGTTATCTAGTATCAAAACGACTTAATGTGGTATCGAATCGAAATGTATTGTTACCAGGATAGTATAAATTGGTATCAAATTATGCTGAAGTGGTACATTTTTCCTGTGATTTGGTATCACATAAAGATGGAATTACATATTCATTGTCGGCCCATCCACACTTCTGGAATGTTCTTATATTGTGGTATGAAAGGAGTATAAATTGGTATGGAATTACGCTAAAGTGGTATGGTTTGCATGTGATTTGGTATCACATAAAGATGGAGATGCATATTCGGTGTCGGCCCATCCACACTTCTGGAATGTTCTTATATTTTGGTATGAAAGGAGTATAAATTGGTATGGAATTACGCTAAAGTGGTATGGTTTGCATGTGATTTGGTATCACATAAAGATGGAGAGGCATATTCAGTGTCGGCCCATCCACACTTCTGGAATGTTCTTATATTTTTGTATGAAATGAGTATAAATTGGTATGGAATTATGCTAAAGTGGTATGGTTTGCATGTGATTTGTTACGAAATGAGAACTAGTTCCAAAAGCATTTATTTTCAGTAAAACAACAGAATAGCCTTCATTCAAAACACCAAGAGTTGCAAACTAGTTCAATAAGCAAACTACAGTCATAATGTCATAACACACGCAACATCACCATCAACACAGTCAATCCCAAAATCACCGTATTCTTATACAAACTTCAACTACAAACAAAGATACAGAAACAACATACTACCTCAAAGCCACGAAGAAGCAGTGAACTCCAATACCCCGGACAATACTCGGGCCCTATACATCTCGATGTCCCCGGAACTGTTAACATCCTTCCAAAATAATGGCTCGTCGCGACAGATGGCCTCCCCAATAATGCACACCCACACTCCACAATCTGTGCCACTGCTAGCCTGTTGTCGACAACTTCCAACCACCAGCTTCGAAGAGGGCAAATTTGCAACACCCAAGTGTTGCATGTAGGTGCGAATTGCATTGACCTAACATTGGAGAACTAGTGAGATGCACAACATAAAACATCAAGTAATGAATGATACATTTTTACTTACACATCGGACTGCGACTTTGGTTGCTCGCGAACCGGACATCGTATTACGATGGACGAAGGAGTTACGGGAGAGGCCGAGTGCCAGAATATGCCAGTGAAAGCTGTGGAATAATGGGAACTTGATGAACTTCGAGGTCTGAGCCATCGGCCCGCCTAACTTGTCCAGCTCCGCCACCGTGGCACTCGACAGTAATTGCTTAAACTCGGCAAAACCTCTCGGTGTACCTAACTTAGGTGGCTTACTCCTCGTCATGATAGCTTCGATATTGTGCTGAGAATAATGACAAAGTTAAGGTGTTCAAACCACTTACTTGATACGTGCATATTATAAGGATGAATTATGTACACAACATACCGCAACATGCGTCGCAATGAAGAGTGTCTCTGCACTAGGGGCAACGCGTCCTTTATAAAGATCCGAGGATAGGTATTGGAACCACGTGTCTATTACATCGCACCTAGTAGGACTTCCTTTTACCATTGCGGCCAAATGAACACCCTTCAGCTCTACATTCCCCTCGTCCCAAATCACCTTGCTGCATTTACAACAACCATTAGTTACTCGCCGATCATATTCCAACGATCGATAAAATTGTTAAAAGTAACTTACTTGAAATTGCCTAGGTCGATGTATCGGTCAACAAGCTCTCTTTCAGCAAGAGATAGAGTTGCCTTCCTGGCAAACTCTTTGTCAAGCGTCAGGGAACTATCAGCACCGCCCTCGTCTGGAATGCCAGATGGACTGCCTGTCGTATAGCTGTCGCCTACTTCAACTGTTACTGCTTTTTTAGGAGCAGCTTTTTGGTTCCTTCGCTTCTTTATAGGCGGAGTCGTGCTTCCGGATGGTGTGACGAAGTCCTCGTCCCTTTTTCTGTTTCTGTTGGCCCTTGTCCTGACATTCTGAGCTATCGAGGGATCATCCGCCTGCGCCTTCGAAGCTACATATTGCTTGTACTCATCACCCACCGTCGAAATAGAAAAGGACTTCAGTAACTTGGAAATCATGTCGTCTGCCCCTGCATCATCAACAGACTTCCCATCCCTAGCATCATCACCCTTCACGCTCTCATCAGCACTAGCGTCATCATCCTCAGCACACTTCACAGACTTCCCAGCACTAGCATTATCATCCCAATCACCCTTCGCACTCTCATCATCCCTAGCATAATCATCCTCAATACCCTTCACGCTCTCATCAGCCCTAGCACTGTCATCAGCCCTAGCATCACCATCCTCACCTTCCTTCTCATTCGCATCAATCACCTTCTCAGCTAGCTTGTCAGTCTCATGGACCTGCTCATCGAACTTCTCATCATCCAACAACCCATCAGAACTTTCAGCCACCTTCTCAGACCCATCGTCCACCTTTGCATCGGCTGCCTTCTCAGCCCGATCCTCTGCCTTATCAGGTTCCTCATTCATTGGCTTCTCATCAACATCAACATCAACTCCATCGACCCACGTTAGGCTTGCGGGCAAAGAGAGGTACATGTTAACCTCGTCCTTGAGAAGTAGAAGGGGGTGGGCAACTTCATTAGGCGCCAACTTCTCGATAGATTCCAAGAATCTCTCTTCTCTGGTTCGACTTGATGGGTTCACCCACCTAGTGAACCGAGGAACACCGTCCACCGACTGCCACGTACCTAACGAGGGTGCATGCTCATACACCCACACCTGAAAAGGGGCAAATAAGTACATTAAGCGATTAATACGAAAGAAATAAAACAACATTACTGAAAAGCAGGAAGAAGACTTACTAACAAGCCAAGAGTGCACCCTTCAATGTACGCCGGCCTTTGCAAAATCGATTTTACAAGGAACGAATGAACTGCCGGTCCCCACACTAAATTACCAATACAGTCTAGATGCTCAACGTAAGACGCAAGGAATTCAGGGAAGTTGTAGCTCGGTGTGGGAAACAAAATGCAAATACACACTAAGAGGACATACATCCGGCTGAAATCCTCCAAACTGACTGTATCACACCGACCTTTTAATTCTATCATTTTCTTAATTACATCGTCTCGGCCTAATCGACTGAATTTTTGATCGGGAAAACACCTCTTCACAAACCCTACTTCAGACCCATATTTATGTGCCAAATCAACAAACTGATCGTATGTTTTAAGACCCATAAACACTAAAAACTCTTTCACAGAAAATGGAACCAAATTATCTTCTCCAAACCTGAAAATCGTGGCATCCTCATTTAGTCGACTAAGCACAGCTTTTAACCTACCGCTGGGGATTTCGCATGGGCTTAGCCGCCAGAATGCCGCGAACGGCGTCCTCTCCACAACCTCGATATGGGCTTCGCTGGCTCCTCCCAGAATGTCCGTCATAAACTTCAGGAAAAACTTGGGTTGGCATCGACTTCTAAGGCCCGTTGGACGCCTTTCACTCGATTCTTCGACTTTATTCTTCCCGGCGAGCTTCCTATCCTTCTTCCGGCCACTAACTCGGCCATTGACGCCGCTCTTCTTCCCAGAAACTTTCTTCTTCCCAGCATCCTTCTTTCGGCCCTTTTCTTGTCGATTGACGGGGTTATTCTTCGGAGCCATCGCAATATTCGTCGATGACGTGTCGAAATTGGTCGGGTTTCGTCGATTAAGGGTCCTAATCGCTAGAAATTGGTCGGGTTTCGTCAAATCGGGGGAAATTTCGTCGATTAAGGGGGCAAATCGGGGGAAATGCCGTCGGGTTTTCGCGTCGAAGGGGGGAAGTCAAATTTTAGGGTTTCTGGTATGAATGTCGATTTTGGGCCTCAATTCGTCTCTTAATTGGTATATACCATAACATTTACAGATGATTTAATAATAACACTTCAATCTGAATACATACCACTAAAATATATTTCTATACCACTTAATTACACGTTAAAATTTAAGGTCTAAAAATGTTGATGTAATTTTAGATACAAAAAAGGGTAACAATGTCTTTTCCGTCCCAATTGGTCCTTTTCCCTAACGTAAATATTGTTTGGGTCCTTTTTCCTATTTAAAATATAAAGAGGGCCTGAATCATATGCAAACTTCTTAGGAGGGCCTGATATCTAATTAGCCCTATATATAATATGTACAATCTATTCTATTATAAAGGCTCTAGGTATTTTAAAAACGCCATTATTCTAATTGATTTTGTCTGTTTGTAATTATATTGTTTTTTACAAAATAATAAGTATAAAATATAAAAAATTAACCCATGTATCTGAACTATGGATTTGGTCTCTAATTTTTTAAAGCTTTATTAAAAAATTCATTAATAAAAATTAAAGAAAACCAACCACTATCTTTAATTACTATGTTTAGTTATTCTATCTTTAATTTAATAATAACAAATTTTTATAACAATATATATAAATATACATAAATATGATATGTATTATAGCACACAAATTGAGTATGCAAAAAGTACTAGTAAATATAATGAGCATTGGTGGATACAAAGTTTTCTAATCGACAGTCATTAAATTAAATCGTCCAAAAGAAATTTAACTGCCACAATGGCTTTGTCCTAAAGCCATCTCCAACTAAAATCTCAAACGCAAACTTATCCTCAAACTCAAAATACAGTAATTCTTCTCCAACCATTAAACTCATTCACAAACTCAAATGATATTTTTGCAATATTCTCTTTCGCATAATTTTTCAATACGACCCAGATATGTTACAACTTTTTAATATTACCCACATAATAAATAAATAAATGATATTTTCTTAGACTAAAATTTTTAATAAATATTTTAAATATTTATTTCCAATATTGAACATAATTCATGTGGTATAGTATACAACAATTAAACAACTAATAGAAAACCTAACCTAGTTATAGTAATTTAAGTAATAAAGGTTAATTACTAAATTTAGTATGTGTTGCTTTGTGAGAGATAAAAACTTATGCGTTGATAATGAAAACGGACATGCGCGCGTTTATAGGAGAGAGAGATAAAGCTCATTTTGGGTATGCATTTGAGCGGTGGTTGGAGTATTTTTTTACCACTGATTATTGGTATTGGTTGGTCTAATTTGATGGAAATTAAAATGAAAAACAAAAATTTAACTACTTTCATTTAGGAACTTTATATTTACAAAACGGGATGGAATTGCAATTTGTCATAGTGCGATGGTGAAATTGCAATTTAGCGCCAAATTAGTATTGGAGTTGTTTAATTAGCCTTGTCCCTAACTCGCGGCAGAGAATTGTTTCTCAAGCAAACAATTTGTCGTCTTTGTTTCGAGATAATTCGATAAATCGAGATAACTAACTGAGTAAAATCAGTTGGCTTTTTGTTGGTGTTAGATCATGGGTTTGTTTGGGAACAACGACGATGGGAATTCCAATTTCGCTTCAGCTGACATCGGAGGCGGTGATCGATGCGGAAGTCGGAGGGTTGTAAGCTCAAAGTGCCGTACGGAGGAGGTGGAGCCTGGTAAATTCGTTCGAAAATGCGAGAAGAAGGAGGAGATATTCAAAGACTGCGTCGGAAGGTACCTGACTGAATTTTATTCGAGTATTTGAAAGCTATTGAATGCAATTTTATTTTATTTGATTGATGTCTTCGTCTGGTTTTGTATGCTCCTCTGCTCGATTTTGCCTTTTGTCGAACTTAAATCAGGATTTACTTGTCAAATCGAACAGAGTTGTTTCTTTATGGATGTTTGTTGGTGTTTGTGATTAACTGACCCTGACCGTCGTATTGCGTTCATTGTGTATTTGTAAGTGGTATTGGGTTAAATTAGACAAGAATTTGATTGGGGAATGCTATCTATAATTGAGTGTCCATCTGAACTTGATCTTTGAGGACTATGAAAAACTCAGAAATGAATTTACTGTTGATTTCCATTGCCTGACCCTTTGTTTCTTGGCGATTTATTCTTCCACAAATTGATAGGAATTCGAGAAACAATGTTGCTGGCTGTCTTGTACGCGATGGTCGAAAACGTAATAAACAAGTAGAGAATGAGGATAACATTTTGCTTTTTTTTAGCCGTTTTTATGTTATTCTAGTTGTTCATTGAATATCATATCAATCTGGCATCCCCTTATTTGGTTCTAATAGCATGTTTTTTGTCGTTTATTTCATGTCTATTGAGTGAGTGTCTATTCGGACTGGATGTCCATTAGTAGGTTGTCTTCAATGGACAATTCCTATTGGCTTTCTACAGTTATCTTTCTTATCCGAAAAGAAGTTGAAGTTTGTCTCAGGTTAGGCATGAAGCATCCTCCAACTTGAGTGCAGTGTTTGGTTGCCCTGCATATGCCATTTATGCTAGATAAGCAATTCTATAACAGTTCATTTATGTCAGAAGGGTTATCAGCTCTTCCTTGTCATCGTTGCTTCTCTAAATCGTTTCAAAACATACAACGATTATGTTCTTAGCTCACACTTATTTCATTCTAACTCAGGCCCAGCGAAATGGTACAGTCCACCAAGGAATACACAGAGGAAGACGTAACAGAGCAAATGGCCCAAGGCCCATTTCCTCTCAACTCTTCCGAGGATGAAGCCTCTTCTTATTTCCCGGGACTTCGCAGCGACATAGAAGCTATCGAGCGTAATTTCTTTGGCAGCATTCATCGATTCTTCGAGGCAGCTGAGGACATGA
This sequence comes from Craterostigma plantagineum, assembly GCA_027422505.1. Taxonomy (NCBI): domain Eukaryota; kingdom Viridiplantae; phylum Streptophyta; class Magnoliopsida; order Lamiales; family Linderniaceae; genus Craterostigma; species Craterostigma plantagineum. Next base: position 8,739,819 of record JAPQWV010000015.1, read on the forward strand.
AGAATGAGTTCTTTGACACCGTTGCTTCGCCTCGAGTATTTTCCGACGAGGGGGCGAATTCTTCTCGCAAAAACCGTGGAATTGAGATCGATGATCGGTTTCCCAGAGAATATCTCGCCGAGAAGAAATCTGATGGAGATGTTGATCTTTCTGGGCTGGCTAGAGATGTTTGAGTTTCTCTGTTTTTTGAGTTTGCTTATGCTCAAATGCAAGAATATCTTTTACTATGTTTCGTTGTTAGCTGTGTGTGTTGTTCTTATTGTTGAACTGATATGTAACTGATAAAAACTGGTTTTAATAATTTTCGATAGCTAAGATCGTGTTCAAAAATCGAAGTGAAATTAACTTAATAGTTTTGGCATGAAAATTGTTTTGGCATGCCATAATTTTATTTTTTCAATATATCTCGACCCAAAAAGAATAGCACAATAATCTTTCTATTTTATTAACGCTAATAGTCATAGCTTTGGAATATTTCAATTCAGAATAGAATAACTACTTTTGGTATGAAAATTTTATTTATTAATATACAATTTAATCCTTTATGTAATTACTATTTAATCCTTTAGTTTTTATTTATTCTGAATATATCATAACGAATTTAATCTTAGTTATACGTTAGAATAAGTTATCATTTCAATCATTTATCACTTCACTCCGTTATTTTTATTTATTATCAATATTACCCAACAAATCAATTTCCTTCTATATATTATTTCAAAAAAAAATATGTCGTCAAACATTATAAATTAGTTGATGTAATGACAGACAAGAAGCATGCGAATACAGTGATGAGATCATCCCAATATAGCTTCATTACAGTTAATCTTTATACATATATAAGTTAGTTGCTAACCTGTTTATGATAATTGATATGTAGATCTTATATATATATATATATATATATATTAGATCTTATATATATATATATATATATATATATATATTATATATATAATATATATATTGATAGGGGTGACCTTCGGTTCAGCATTCCTCCTAACCTGACTACCTGAAGACAATGACTTTTAGGATATATGGCCAGGTGGGTAGGATATATGGGGATCTGGGGCCTCGTACGGAAAAAGTAGGGTGGATTCTGACAGCAAAATAGATCGAGCGGGAAATCCTGTGTAAAGCCGACCAAGGGACACGTGGAGCGCTGTGAGTGGTCGACGTTGTGAACAGAGAGGAGGCGCGCCAGTCTGACAATAGTACACTCCGGAGGTGCTGCCTCTCCGAGATTGTACCGGATGTCGCTATCAAGTGGTCCCAAAGAAGTGCCAGCTAGGAAAACAGAGAGAAAACGAGTATATGGGAACAGACCAAGACGAGATTCAAGGCAGACTCAACACAACACACAAAACACTTAGAAAATATCATGTATTCATCTTCTTCACTCTGTTTTTCGCCATTAACGCACTGTAACGAGCGAGGCGAGCTTGAGTATGTATTTCCCGACTGTGACTAGTGAATACTGTTTCCGGCGGCCCGTGGACGTAGGACATCTGTCCGAACCACGTAAAATCTGTGTCTCTTTCACCTTCTTTCTTTCCCAATACTAAAATACATATTCCAAAACGCATCAAGAACACAAGGCTCAGTCCGTCTCACCCATCACCATTTTTTCCGGACAAAATATTGTTGATCGGGGCCAAATCCGTATCAAATGGCGCCGTCTGTGGGAAAGATGGCCTGAGATGTGAGTTCGCTGGGAAGAAATAGCAAGGAAGGCAGGCCGTTTCTGTGCCTGTTCGAAGATAAGGCAAGGAAGGCAAACTGAGTTTGCGACTGTGTGAAGGTGAGACGTGGAAGAGATAACAGAAGATTACTATCGCTCGGAAAGCAGTAAATCTTAAGGGCAGATAGGAGTTGGTAAGAATGGAAGAACAACCACCATTGACGCAAAACCTACAAGGACGATTCGAGGAAGTCGCGGGGAACGTGGAGAAAGGCCCTATGCCGGATCTGACGTTAGCCTCGCCGATCGAGACCCCGGTGGTTACGCCGGCACCCACCTTTGCAGGACCGTCGGGAGCGGTCCCGCCTCAAACTCCCATAACCATGACGATAGAACAGCTAGACTTGTTGGTGAGAAACGCGGTGGATGCTGCCGTGACTGCCAAGAAGGCAAGGAACAAAGGTAAACGGAAGCAGTCCTTCTCTGTTCAGGGCAAAACTTCGGACGGGCACGTCTCAGAGTGGACGAAAACCGTAGGAGAGAGCTCGGTGACCGGGGAAGAGACCTTACGTCCCTTGCCGGAAATGGGCCCGCCGGGGAGAGAAGTTGCTCAGGATGGAGGAAGGAAGGACCCCTGGCCTCAACACCTCGACGAGGCGCGGAACCTCCTACAAAAGTTCATGAAGGGCCAGGGAACCCCAGGAATGTCGCACCTCCAGCGACCATAGCCAGCGGATTCAGAATGGAAGGAGAAAGGGAAACCAAGGAACAAGAAGTGGAGGTGAGGAGCTATGGCACACGCGGTAGAGGGGGAGTTATCAGTTCGCAGGGACAAGAGCTCAGAAGGCAGGTGTCGGACCTCAGGAAAGTAATAGACGAGATGCGAAATAAGACAACTAGGCCACATCTCCGAGGGTTGCACCAGGCCGGCACGCCCTTCGCCAAAGAGTTATTGGAGGGGGAGGTGGCGTTCAACTTTAAACAGTTGTCGTATGAGTACGATGGTACCACTGACCCGGAAGAGCACGTGCTGCGTTTCAAGAACACCATTCTTCTGCATAACTTTTCGGAGCGAGTAAAGTGTAGGGTTTTCCTGACGAACCTGGTGAGAGCGGCCCAACAGTGGTTCAGTCGGCTAGAGGCAGAGGTCATCCACTCGTTTGAGGAATTCCAGGAAATGTTCATCAACCAGTTTGCTAGCGCTCGGAAGCCCCCCAAATCTGATATGTCCTTGCTCCAAGTCAAGCAGCGTGTGGAAGAAAGCCTCCGATCTTACATCCGAAGATTCAACGTGGCAGCCTTGGAGGTACCCTCCGCCACTACTTCTGTTAAAATTAATGCTCTTGTTCATGGTTTGCAGGTTAGCGACTTCTTCGCGTCGCTCTCCAAAAAGCCTCCGCAAACGTTCGAGGAACTGTTGGGTCGAGCCGACAAGTACGTAAATTTGGAGGAAAGCAAGCTAGCAAAGGTTCGAGAAGCAACGCCTAGGGCACCACCGAGGAAGGGAGTACCTGACCAGGGGCGGAGCAGAGAAGGTGTCAGGACAGCTCGTCCCCAGGTAGTGAGGGGACCCATGCAAGGTAGAGGGGGTAGGTTTCCTCCTAAGTATCAGAGTTACACTCCTCTGCGAACGAGCTTGCAGGAGGTGTTGGCGGTAGCATCAAAACACCCGGAAATCAGGTACCCTCGGGTCAACTCGCGTGGACCCCCGAGACCGACAACAGGACCCTTCTGTCGATTCCATAATGATTACGGGCATCATACCGACGCCTGTACGCACCTGAAGAATGAAATAGAAAGACTGATAAGGGCAGGACACCTGAAGGAGTTTGTATACCGAGACCGGGTACCTAACCACCCGGTGCAGCCTAGGGAGAAGGAAGGTCCAGGACAGGATAAAGGAAAACAACCGATGCCAGATCCAAACAGGCTTGGGCCCAGCCAACCAAGAGCTCACATCCTCATCATAGTTGGAGGCCCAGATGGGGGAGACTCACATAAAGCTCGGAAGTTGTATGCTCGGATGAGAGGGAAGGCAAAGGCCCTTACTAGAAACAGCCTAGTGGGCCAGATGGAAACAATAGGGAACATACAGTTCGAAGCGCAGGATGAAGTTAACGTCGAACGACCCCATAATGACGCTCTTGTGATCACCACGGACGTGGCAGGATATAACGTGTCGCGGGTGTTTATAGACGGAGGCAGTTCAGCAGATATCATGTTCCTGGACTGCTTCAAGCAGATGAAGTTAGGAGCGGACCTGAAGCCGGTCACCACTTCCTTATATGGATTCGGCGGAGCTGGTATACAGCCCCTAGGCCAAGTTACGCTCCCAGTAGGGCTAGGTGAAGACCCTACGCGGGTGTCCATTATTACACCAGAAGGGGACGAATTGCAGTTCGCCGTAACATTCGACTTTTCGGCGTCCAATAACGAAGCCGAATACGAGGCCCTGATGAAAGAAATGGAGATCCTCAGCAGCTTAGGAGCTACAGGGGTGGTCATATACTCGGACTCCCAGTTGGTGGCTCAACAAGTCCAAGGGAATTATGAAGCTAAGAACGAAAAGATGATGAGGTATACCAAACGAGTGGGGAAACTGAAAGCCTCATTCGACAGTTTCGAGATACGACAAATTCCCCGTGAGGAGAACAGTCGGGCGGATTCTTTGGCGAAGCTGGCTAGAGCTGCAGTTCCGGAGGGAACCAGGAAGGTTACAATGCTGACAGCCAGCCGAGAGGATCGGAAGGAGCAGGTGGGGTGCATAGGAGAGGAAGAAGACTGGAGAGCTCCTATCCTGGAGGCCTTGCGCGATCCTGAACATAAGGATGCAGGGAAAGTCCGCGGGAAGTTCTGCCTCATCGGAGGGGAGTTATACAAAAGAGCTTTTGTCCACCCTTACGCATGTTGTCTGTCCAAAAAGGAGGGGATGCTGGTATTGGAAGAAGTGCATGAGGGGTGCGCCAGAGATCACGCCGGATACAAGGCGGTCGCTCGGAGAGTAGTCAGGGCAGGATATTTCTGGCCAACGTTGTACAGAGATGCCAAGGAGCTGGTCAGACGTTGCGAGAGCTGTCAGAAGCACGGTCCGAAGATCCACGTACCAGCGGAGGAGCTGGGAGTAATGCATTCCCCGTGCCCCTTTGATAAGTGGGGGATAGACATAGTCGGACCTATGCCTATGGCAAAGGCCCAGAAGAAGTTCATCATAGTGGCCGTCGATTATTTCAGCAAATGGGTTGAGGCAAAAGCAGTATCGAAAATCGATGAAACTAACACAATAGATTTCTTGTGGCACCACATCTGTTGCAGGTTCGGAGCCCCCAGGATCCTCATCTCTGACAATGGCACGTAGTTCTGCGGAGCCAGGGTTCGTGAGTTTTGCGCAGGAATGAAAATACAACAGAGATTCGTCTCTGTGGGGCATCCTCAGGCTAATGGGCAGGTGGAAGTCACCAATCGTACCATCTTACGAGGTATAAAGGCCAGATTAGAGCAAGAGGGTGGCAGATGGTTGGAGTCCCTGGACCCTGTGCTCTGGGCATACCGTGTCACTCCGCGGGAAGCCACGGACGAAACGCCTTTCCAGCTAGTCTACGGATCCACCGCCCTGATACCTGTTGAGGTAGGGATGGAGACACATAGGGTCATCCATTACGAGGAAGAGCAGAATGCGCAACTCAGAAGAGAGGACCTGGACCTAATAGGAGAAATCAGGGAGCTGGCCTTGATAAGAATGGAGAAGTACAAACATCGAGTGAAAGCAGCTTATGACCGCAGGATAAGGCCTCGGTAATTCCAAGTGGGAGATCTGGTCCTAAGAAGGGCAGATGTACTAAAACCGCTGAGGAAAATGGACTCGACGTGGGAGGGCCCTTACAAGGTGGCCCGTATTCTAGGGGGAGGAGCTTACCAGCTAAGGGACGAAGATGGGCGCGAGGTGCCACGGCCCTGGAACATCTCGAAGCTGAAGAAGTACTATGCTTAGTATGGTTGGAAAGTTGTACGTAAATCAAATGTGGAGATGTACTCTTTTTCCTTTGCCAAGGTTTTATCCCAAGGGGGTTTTACTTGGCAAGGTTTTAACGAGGCATCGCCCTCTGAATGAAAAAAGAAGTTTTCTTCGAAATTCATGTCTAGCTCCCCCCGCAGAGTTGGGAATTGCGATTCCAGGAGGGCTGTGCCACGCACGCCCCGCGCACATTGCGCTTAAAATTCCAGACCTCAGGTCATCCTGGGTTAAAGTCTGATGAACCTAGATTGGGTTATATCCAGGAGGGTTGTGCCACGCACGCCCCGCGCAGATTGCGCTTAAAATTCCAGACTCCAGGGCATCCTGGTTTAAAGTCTGATGAACCTAGATTAGGTTATATTCAGGAGGGCTGTGCCAAGCACGCCCCGCGCAGATCGCGCTTAAAATTCCAGACTCCAGGGCATCCTGGGTTAAAGTCTGATGAACCTAGATTGGGTTATATCCAGGAGGGCTGTGCCACGCACGCCCCGCGCAGATCGCGCTTAAAATTCCAGACTCCAGGGCATCCTGAATTAAAGTCTGATGAACCTAGATTGGGTTATATTCAGGGGGGCTGTGCCACGCACGCCCCGCGCAGATCGCGCTTAAAATTCCAGACTCCATGGCATCCTGGGTTAAAGTCTGATGAACTAGATTGGGTTATATTCAGGAGGGCTGTGCCACGCACGCCCCGCGCAGATCGCGCTTAAAATTCCAGACTCCGGGGCATCCTGGGTTAAAGTCTGATGAACCTAGATTGGGTTATATTCAGGAGGGCGTTGCCACGCACGCCCCGCGCAGATTGCGCTTAAAATACCAGACTCCGGGTCATCCTGGATTAAAGTCTGACGAACCTAGATTGGGTTATATTCAGGAGGGCTGTGCCACGCACGCCCCGCGCAGATTGCGCTTAAAATTCCAGACTCCAGGTCATCCTGGATTAGGGTCTGATGAACCCAGATGGGGTTCTATTCCGGAGGGCTGTGCCACGCACGCCCCGCGCAGATTGCGCTTGTATAAACATGTTCAGGTCTAGGGGCACGCCCCGGACAACCTTTGCTGCTCCAGCTCGGAGAGTTGACCCAGGAGTACCTCAGGAGGAACCTCCAGCAAAGTACGGGAGCAGAAAGGCACTCCAGTGGACCAGAAGTTCGAGTTATGGGCCGCCTCTGGATTCCCTTTGAAAGCGGGAGTGGCAGTCATAGCCTCCATGGCTGTGTCCAAGGTAGAGGCAGGCTCGCGTCCAGCAGCGAAGCCCACCAGGAAATAATGTTGCATGAAGGGCACGAAGTCCATCAGAGAAAGGGTGTCACGCAGGTAGCCCTCATGCCAACGTTGGCTCAGCTGAGCCATGAATTTCCTACCAAGAGGGGAGTCCATGAGATACTTCTGAAAAAGCTGGACTCCTTCCAGCTTCCCCGCGGAGTGGCTACCCTCGATCTTGGCGGTAAAGGCCTGCTCCAGCTCAGCCGTCAGGGTTTTCTCCTTTTCAGCCAACAGCTCCTTGGCCTTCAGTTCGATCTTGGCCTGCTGCTCATCTATAAGCTGGTTCAGATGGGTCGTGAGCTCAGTCTCTTTAGCAGCAAAAACAGCTGCATTCTCCATCTCCAGCTGACGCGATCTCTCCGAAGCTAAGTCCCTTACACGAGCCACGCGCTCACTCTTTTCTCGCCCAAGTTCTTTCTCCAACTCCGCAATCTCTAAGTCCCGCTTCTTTAGCGTTTCGAGCATGTCACTGCCAGGGGGTGCATGACCATGGGAGGTCGCAGATTGGAGAGTAGATAGTAGGAAGGGCAGCTGATATAACCAAGCTTGAATCAGTAAAGGACGACAGGGTGATCAACGTAACGAAGCCAGGAGAGAGAATTACCTTAGCCCAATGATGGGCAGCGAGCTCGGCAGTAGAGACGTCAGATTGATGACGAAGTGCCTTTTGCTGTTCAAGTGGCACGATGGCCTGGACGAACTTCATCTTCTCCTCAGGGCTCAGCAGGTCATAGCTGTCAGGCAGGTCCAACACCATCTTCCCGTCAGCCCGCCGATCAATACCCCACTCAGGGCCTTGGTAGACAAAAGGAGAAAACTCGGAAATATCAGGCGAGGGAGGGGTTGTCTCCACACGCGGCCTTTTCCCCTTAGCCATGGCCGTCTTCTTCTTCTTTTTCTTCCCGGAAGGCGCAGGCGAGGTATTCTTTTTACCAACATCGCCTTCAGAGTCAGAGATCACCACGTCCGGATCTCGTGTGTCCGCTTCAGAACGAGCAGGGGGGAGATGAGGACCTAACTATAGGTTTCCCACCTACCTCCGAAACTGACAGGTCAGGGGCACTTTGACCTTCTGAAGGGTGAGGCTCGACGGGGATGGCAGAATCTTCTTGTTTGACAGGAAGGGCCCGGAACGCATCTCTCCAGGAAAACGACATACCTACACAAAATATACTAAGTCAGAAGGGAAACCTGAAAAAAGAGGTCAGGAGGCAGGAGGGAAACCTGCTTACCCTCAGGATTAAAAGGTAAAGGTTGCGAGGAGAGGCTGAAGTGATGAAGTAGGCCGGGATACTTTACCAGTTCGACCATGTTAAATTTTTTTTCAGAAGCCCGGAAATTCAGAAGTTTGATAGCCGCTTCGTTCTCCTCGGAGCATTCGGGCTGAACCCCTGGAAATCGCTGGGGCATCTGATGCACCCAGTGGCGATGGGGGAAATCGCATTTGCCTTCAGAAGGGGCCACAAAGAAGTAAAACGGGTGCCACTCTTTGTCCTTGAAGGAGCCCTTGTCGCAGAAATGTATAAGGCCGCGTGGATTCGCACATAGATAGAAAAAGGGTGGGGCAGACTTAAGCTGAAACTGAGAAAGAACGAGCTCTACAGAGGGTCTCCCACCTGCAGCGGTGACCAAGATGTAGAAAGCTGCCAACTGACGAATAGAGGTAGGGCTGAATTGGTTCAAAGGTACACGATAAGCCTGCGACACTGCAGCTAAAAAGGGGTGGACTGGAAAACGCAGGCCAGCCCTTACTTGGCTTTCCCAGAAAGCAAGGGCTGGGGGAGGCAGAAAATTGGCACGCTGATTAGGGTTCGGGATGGAAACATGAAAGCCAGAACTGTAGAAACCTTCCGGGACTAACTTCTCCAAGCGCCGATAGGTCGACTTCGACGCGACAAACATCTTCCAATCATCCACCCCTGCACTGGTCCCGCCGACCCCTTGCGAACGGGTCCGACGAGACGACGATGAGCCAGAAACTGGCCGTGCTGGTGGTGGCACGGCTGAAGATGTGTCCGCAGGGGGATGAGAGGAAGAGGATTGGGGAAAATCAGGGGGTGCCGCGTTCGGAGATGAGGCCTTGCACTTCGATCCCCTTTGGGCGGCGACACCCGGCGCAGCGGAGGACGCAGAAAGGCCCGGAGACGACGAGCGCGCGTTCTCGGAGTCGGTACTATCAGGCATGTCTTCGGCGCACAAAAGGGGGAAATAGGGAAAACTAAGGGCGAATCGACAAAGATGCAAGAAATAAGGGAGAAGGGGACGAGACAATACCTGAGGAAGTTGTAGACGGAGAGGAAGTTGGGGCGCCGCGCGATTTCTGGACACTGTGCGATTGGGGATGAAAATGGCGGTGAAAACCCTAGAACGACGATTGGGATTCTTTTTTGATAAGTGTGGGAAATGATTTCGAAAAGGGGGAAAAACGGGAGGAAATTGCCTCGAAAAATTCAAAAAAGCAGAAGAGACAGGACTAGACACGTGTCACTCTGAGAATGCTCCTTTCGCCTGCGACGAGCACAGGGCCTGTCCAATCGACGTTAATACAGTGCGGGCCAGCTAAGGAAGTCCAGAGGCACCAGAAAGAAGGGGAATGCTCTTTTAAATGTACTCCGAACTGTAATACTTAGTGTATTACAATTCAGAGTAGGGGGACTGGATGATAGGGGTGACCTTCGGTTCAGCATTCCTCCTAACCTGACTACCTGAAGACAGTGACTTTTAGGACATATGGCCAGGTGGGTAAGATATATGGGGATCTGGGGCCTCGTACGGAAAAAGTATGGTGGATTCTGACAGCAAAATAGTTCGAGCGGGAAATCCTGTGTAAAGCCGACCAAGGGACACGTGGAGCGCTGTGAGTGGTCGACGTTGTGAACAGAGAGGAGGCGCGTCAGTCTGACAATAGTACACTCCGGAGGTGCTGCCTCTCCGAGATTGTACCGGATGTCGCTATCAAGTGGTCCCAAAGAAGTGCCAGCTAGGAAAACAGAGAGAAAACGAGTATATGGGAACAGACCAAGACGAGATTCAAGGCAGACTCAACACAACACACAAAACACTTAGAAAATATCATGTATTCATCTTCTTCACTCTGTTTTTCGCCATTAATGCACTGTAACGAGCGAGGCGAGCTTGAGTATGTATTTCCCGACTGTGACTAGTGAATACTGTTTCCGGCGGCCCGTGGACGTAGGACATCTGTCCGAACCACGTAAAATCTGTGTCTCTTTCACCTTCTTTCTTTCCCAATACTAAAATACATACTCCAAAACGCATCAAGAACACAAGGCTCAGTCCGTCTCACCCATCACCATTTTTTCAGACCAAATATTGTTGATCGGGGTCAAACAATTTAAAAGACTTTTATGACCGTAGTTTAGTTTAATCGCTCACGTCACGTTGCTATAAGAAATTATTAATACCTAGTTTAGTTTAATTGCTCACGTCACGTTGCTATAAGAAATTATTAATAAAAATATAACTACACACTTTACACTCTCAATGTAGTCTCTCTTATTAATAAAAAATTTATTTTAACATAATAAGTAACTCACCCCCACGTTCCCCATTCGCACCATTAACACAAAAAAAACCAACACTCGAATTCCCAACTGAAAATGAGGAAGAGATCCCTATGAAGAACCTCAGAATCCCTTGCGATCGCCTTCCCCACATCTCCGCCATCTCACGCACTGCCAGACGAGAAATCGCGAGTGGTATCGTGAATAAAACTACGTCTTCGTTTTCTTTGATTCGTCGAAGCAAACAATGGGCGTATCACAATCAGAAATCCCGAATGATGTTGAGTCTTCACAAAGTCCTCTTCACAAGCGATTGCAGGTACTGTTATCCGATTATTCGGATTGTGCGATCTGATTGGATGCTTTGATATCGTCAACTTAATAGATTGATAGTTTCATCACACGGACACTCACAGCTGTTGCTCAATCACGTTAATCATAGCAATTTCTCGAGCTATGTCAACATTTATGTGAGTTTATCCATTTTTTTCTCGATTAGGTTGCATGTTCGTCTTGATGCCTATATACTTTATGTTCTCCAGATTGTTTGAGATTTATGTTTGTCTTCGCCTAATCGCACTCCAGACGGGTTTGTTGTCAGAAAGATGAATTTTGTAAGCTTTATGTTGATTGTAAGTGCACGTTATTTGGAAGCTATTGCGTAGATGAAATATAGATGAATCATGTTTTCTCGGTAAATTAGTAAGTGTAGTATTTGTTATTTTATCCATATGGAAGATTGTTGATAAAACTATGTTACATGTTCGTTTGATTCCTTTCAAATTTTGCAGAAACATGTCATGGATAGTAATAATGGAATTGATTATGGCGAGTAAGTCGTCGTAGTAAGTCAGAATTGAGCATGTTCATATGATCGCACTTTCATTGATTTTGAATTGGTATTGACTTAGGACAAAGCAGGTTGAGAAAGCAAGAATCAGCATCTGGCTCAGGCGAAAATGGTGGTGGTAAGGAATATCTAGCTGCAAAACAGATGTCAAACAACAAAGTAAAAGGTGATCTTTTCAGACATCTCCCCGCCTCAATATCGACACAATTCTACCATAGTTTTGTTCTGTATAACCATTTGTAACTGCAGCTCTGCAACTTACACTGATTACTTCTATTTATCATGCTTCCGTTCAGATCAAGACAGGTTATTTGGATGAGAATGGCTTTTACACAGGTTAATTATCCACATTTGTTCTCTGCGACTTCATCATTGCTCAGGTATGGATCTACGTTGCTCTATAGTTTCATATGCCCTAGGTTGTTGAATTGGTTGTAGGGTGATGAAGACAGTGCCTAAGCTAGGTTACGGCAGAAGGAAATAAGTCGATGCTCGACAGACGACAAAAGTGGTATGGAGCATATCTCCTTATCCTACAGGCTGACCGCCTAGACTATTCTAGAATATTGTGTTTTAGGTTTCTGCATTTGCTGCTGCTATATGTTCATCAAAACAATTCTTGCGTTTGCTCTTCCTATCAAATTCATGGTATTCACTTCACACAAATGATTGTCCTTAACATATGCACTTAATAACAACAACTTGAAATCTTTTTTGACACATTTTGTTTTACATTTTTTCGTATATTTCCCGTATCCGCTTTTCTACGTTTTGAAATATATGTTCGATTGAATATTGCTAATCCGTTTGTGATCTATAGTAGTGCTGATTAACATGGAAGTAAAAGCTCGCTGACACAACAATAATTTCATCATTTGCCTCCTTCGTGGTAGATCGTTTGAATTACTTTTTGCTTTTTTAGTTGGTAGATTATTTTTTTTATTTATTTAATTTGCTTAAGCATTTGTTTTCGATGAAGCTTTTTAAAATGTTGTTCTGTTCTTGATGAACATGTTTATTTTTCCTCAGTTACGATTAATGTTAATGTTAGTACTGCTGAACTAGGGATTTCTTGAAATTATAGTTGTGACAAGTTATAACCCTTTGTTTGTATAACCCTTTGTTTGCTGCCAATCCATTCAACATTTGCCTCACGTTTAGGTCTTCTTTTGAATATGTATGTGTGATATTGGGCTTTAATTAGTGATTTGTTGAAATTGTATGGTGTTTGTTGCTTTATTCTTTGCCACCACACTTGGTCAAGTATTACGAGATGATCGATCATCAATGAGTCAAGGGACTGAATCGAACGATAGTTTCATAATGTCGGACGCGTCCAAGTTTGTCAGCTTTGCAGAAGAAGCAGTCTCAAGATCATGCAATACCTAATCCACAACAAGAATAGATAAATGATGGTCATCAGCACAAGCCGTCGTTTTTTAAACATCGAGTAATTGCGATAATATGTTAAAGAGTTAAAACGGTTGATGATATTACAGCTTTTTCAGCATTTCGGATGAGCATGTAAGAGAATTCTGAACATATCAAACGTCAACACTGTGATCCAATTAAGTTATTTATTATTATCTCTCATAAAAAATAACTTTTCTAATAGAATTTACAATATTTTTGTTTTAAGATGTGATATGTTTTTTATTATAAGAGCAACACATTCAAAGCTTTCTCCGTATAACTTACAATATCAACAATTGTTTCAGGTTTGAATAAAATAAATTTTTTTGACACATAGTTTATTTTGCATGAGCCCAACACGTACGTTAATTAAAACATAATTAGGTGAATTATACATGTTCAATCTGAAAAACTGTGGTTTATGTGGTAATGATAACTCCTTACCAAAAAAAAAAATCTTGTAGATTGAATCCTCTGTTCCAGATTGGTGTTCCAATTTGGTGTTCCACCAACCAAATTGCGACAAGTGTACAGTTGATCAACTCAGTTTAACACTTGTCGGGGAATGGTTGGTGGAACACAAAGGTGGAACACTGTTGTGGCACAGATCCGAAACCTCAATCCCGTGCATTACACGGGAAAAAACTAATTCTTTAATAAATACATGTCACTATTCGATTATGATTATTACAATATTAGACGAAAAATTCCAGTTTGTTACGTGCAAGCCATACGAGTTGCGGACGTCATCAAGCGATGTATAGATATGGAAAAAAACCAAAAAAAAAAAGGCATATAACACTAGAAAAATACGAAAAAAAAACATCCGCGAATTTAATCTATCATCTCGAATGGACTTGATCTTATACTAAAATCATGTCCACTTTTGAACACTTCTGTTTCTTGATGTTGAATATATCTCCCAAAGTGCTTACTTTAGTGCACGTTATTTGACTCGTAAGCATATAATAATTCATTAAAACATAAAAAAGTACAACTTCTCCCCACTAAATCCATCATGGGCAAAAGCCAACCGCCGTCTTCAGCCTAATTTCGTGCTAATCTAATACCATAGCAGTTTTAGGTCGTCATCATATACTGTGTAAGATTTTCCGCTGTCCTTCAGAAAATGGAGTCCGAAGAAATTATTACAGTAATCGACCAAATTTCAGGCAAGCCCATTCTTAATATGTCAAATGGAATAACGTCTAATCACACAGCAACGGCCTAATAATAACGGCCAAGAACAACGATAATAATAAGACGACGAATTCCAACAAAGTATTAGTTGCCTTTGGAAGAACGACGCGCCTCAGCACCACCACTTATTCCCCGTCGCCGTCGCCGGACTCTGGCCGGCGCTCAGACACGAACATCATCACTATGAAGAAAAGCTTTAGGGTTTCGAGCCCTAGACGACGAGCGACCTTGCCTTCGTCCACCGTATGAGTTAAATTAAAATACTCATATTCGTATTATCTGATTATTATTTATTATCTGGCTTCACTTTCATATGTTGTAATAATGAAAGGATTTGAGCTTTTTTTTTGTCTCTTCTTTCTGTTTCGTAGAGAAAGAGTGGAGAGCTTAGGAAAGTTGGATTATTGCATGAGGACGCTCGATCGTCGACGACGAATTCATCGTATTATCTTTTCGCGCCTTCCTTTTCTTTTTTTCTCATTTCTTTTTAATTTTTTCGGGCGACGACTATTTTTTTTTTGCGCAGAAACTTCACTCCGCGGGCGCGGCTGAGTTCATCGTCGCCATCATTTTCGTCGAGGTTGTTAGAACGCGCCGAAAAGCGCAAAGAGGTCAGCTATTTTTGCATACGAATAATTATTATTAAGATAAGCGCATCATTTTAATAAGTTTTCGTCGCGAATTATTATTGCACACCGTGTGTAATTACTCGATACCGTTTTCAGTTCTTTTCGAGGTTGCAGCAGAAATCCGAAGCCAAAGAAGCCGAAATGGACAAACTGAAGGCGAAATCCAAGGTTGGTTTCGACGTTATATAATAACGAGAATATATATAAGCAATAACGAAATTGATCGAAAGGAATTTGAATTTTCTTGCATGGAATAACCGTCTATTATAAAGCAGGAAATTGAAGAAGAAGAGATAAAGCAGCTAAGGAAAAGCTTGTCGTTCAAAGCCACGCCTTTACCGAGCTTCTACAAAGAGCCTCCTCCGAAAATTCAACTGAAAAAGGTCTTACGAAAAACCATCGCTTTTTTTTCTTTCTTCTTTCTTTTTTGTTCTAACGGTGATTGCGTTTGTAAGAAAAGATACCAACGACTCGCCCAATATCTCCAAAGCTCGGAAGGCTTCCGCCTTCCGATTTCGTAAGTCCACGAACGATCGCCGAGGAAGAAGATCTCAGCTCAAAAAGGGCGCTCAAACCGAATTTTAGTAAGGAAAATCGTAGCTCGAAGAACGCCAAGAAAAGCTTTTCTACAAATTGCTAGTTATCGAACCTTTTTCGGCGACTAATAATGAGCAGATCGACATAAAGAACGCAGAAGAAATCCCAGTTGAGTAATTTTTACGTAACTATATTATGAAGTTGATGATATATGTAAGGCGAAATGTGCTAAAATGCCTAATATAGTTGTTACATTTGTGTGTATGTTGTGCGTAGTTAATAGTGTGATGAGGTTTTGTTTCTATTCTAACAGTGTGTTGTTCAGAGTGTGTTCTCTTAGAATGTATTAAATGGGAGTTTGTTATGTATGATATGCCTGTAGAAGCTTATTGATATCTGCTCAATGGTATGTATTATGCTCAACTATATGAATATAAGTATCGCTGAGTTAATACTCAAACATATGTTAGCTTGATGAAACAGTATCCTTTGATTTAATATATTTTTATTTTGTATCCCCTCATTTCAGAAATGGTTTCGGAAGAAAATTTAAGGTTCGAATTTAATGGGGAAGGTAGGTAGATAAAAATGAGCATGCCGTTTTGGGCAACCTCTGTAATAATTGGAAAGAATCCAATGTGGATAGAGTGGGAAAGGTAATAAAAAGTCGATTTTTGAAAACGTTCAAACATAATAATTAAAATCCAATTAATCAAGAATGAATATCACTAGACGCGAAAGAAGCTCAGTGTTTAAAAGCAGCTCCAGCATCCATGACTTATTGACGAAACAAATATTGATTTCTAATTCCTAAGCCTAGCTCGGTCGTCCCTATTATAGGCAAATAGGTATGGATGCCCGTTAGGATTAGGATGGCAAATCTACAACTAAATCTCCCTTTCCAAACTATCCATCAACTAACTTCCTCATTCCTATTATATATCATCAAACTCCATATTTCAAACTTTTATATTCATATCTACCTAATACCAACATATTGGACAATTTTAGCCTTATAAGACAACAATATTACCAAAAAATCTGTCAACACCCACGGACAATTGTAGTACCAGTATACGTATGTTTGTAGTACCAATGTATAGATGTTCGTGGTATCATTCCGTGAGCCCATGGACGATTTTGCCCATCTACTAATTTCCACACCCTTCTATTTCATTACCCAAACTTGCAGTACCAATATACGTATGTTTGTAGTACGAATGTATGGATGTTCATGGTACCATTCCGTGAGCTAGTGTAGTACCATATGCAGGTTACTTGTAGTATCTTTTCCATACCATGTGCTTAACTATCGCAACTCCTACCCTAAATTGTAGTACCAATATACATATACTTATAGTACCAATATATAGATGTTCATGATACCGTATCGTAAGCTAGTGTGGTACCATGAGTAGGTTACTTGTAGTTAGAGCTGGCAATACAGCCCGCGGCCCGCGGGCCGGCCCGCCCCGCCCCGCCGGGCTGAGATTTTTCAGGCCCGGCGGGCCGCGGGCTTTGGAGGGGCGGGGCGGGCCAGCCCGGGCTGGACCGCCAATAGTAAAATATATATTAATTAATAAATATATATTTATATATAATATATATATTTTTTTTGGTAAGATTTATAATTTATAGAATAAATATAAATTAATTAATATTTTCTGAAGTTGAAATATATTAAAAATATATATTTTATTAATTTTCTTGATTTTCAGGTTTTATTTTTAATTTTATTATTTATGCTGGCTAAGCCCGCCGGGCCCGCGGCCCGCCAGTGGGCGGGCGCGGGCCTAGCTTTCTTTAGCCCGCCGGGCCCGCGGCCCGCCAGTGGGCGGGCGCGGGCCTAGCTTTCTTTAGCCCGCCGGGCCCTGCCAGTGGGCGGGCTACGGGCCGGCCCGCCGGCCCGTTTTGACAGGTCTACTATCTATGGTAACAGTCACGGACCAAAAATATTTCAGATGGCGTCGAAAAATTTCTTACCCAAACTTGAAGTAGCAATATACATATGGTTGTAGTACCAATGTATAGATGTTCGCGGTACCATACCGTGAGGTAGTGTAGTACCATACGTAGGTTGCTTGTTGTATATTTTCCGTACCATGTGTTTACCACAAGTAACCTACATATGGTACTACACTAGCTCACGGTATGGTACCACGAACATCTATATAAACTGGTACTACAAACATATGTATCGTTTGTTTTCAATTATATGCATTAATGGTAATTATGTTTGTTTATCAAGGATTTTATGTGATGGACACGAACATGTGCAATGAAGAATTATGTCTTGCGGATTGTGCAACGACTAATACTGAAAATAAGAAATATTCCGAGCATCTTGATATGAAAGAAATTAGTGTGATTACTATATCGGGTAGCACAAATATAATTGAAAGCTCCGGAAGAGCTAATATATTATTGCCCAGAGGAACAAGACTGATTATTGAAAATGCTTTCCCTAAGTCTCAAAGAAATTTATTAAGCTTTAAAGCGATTCGAAATAACGCATATCATGTTGAGACTGCACAAAAGGGATATGTTGAATATTTGCACATTACAAAAATGATTTAAAATGAAAAAGGAATCATAGAAATATTACCGTCTTTTGAATCTGGGCTATACTACACATATCTTAGAATAATTGAATCATATGCTATCCAAAAGTTTAGGAATGACAGTACATTTAATGTTTGGCATGACCGGTTGGGTCATCCCGGTACAATTATGATGCGAAAAATAATTAAAAGTCACGCGGAGGAACTCGAAGATTCTTCTGTCTAAAGAATTAGCATGTATTGCTTGCTCTAAAGGGAAGTTAATTATTCGACCATCCCAAATGGAAGTAAAGACCGAATCTGTTGCATTTTTTAAGCGTGTACATGGCGATATTTGTGGACTGATACATCCATCATGTGGACGTTTAAATATTTCATGGTATTAATTGATGCATCAACTAAATGGTCCCATCTACGTTTATTATCTACGAGAAACGTGGCATTTGCGAGATTACTTGCTCAGCTGACTAGATTAAGAGCACATTTTCCAGATTATCCGATAAAGAAAGACGCCTTAATAATGCTGGTGAATTTACTTCAAAGGCATTTAATGGTTATTGTATGTCTTTCGGTATCGATGTCGAGCATCCTGTGCAACATGTCCATACACAAACCGGTCTTGCAGAATCATTGATTAAACGTCTGCAATTAATTGGAAGGCCATTGTGATGAAGTCGAAACTTCCATCGTCTTGTTGGGGACATGCAATATTACATGCAGCAGCACTAATCCGCATCAGGCCAACAAGTTATCATGATAGCTCCCCGTTACAAATGGTTTATGGTCGGGAACCGGATATTTCTCTATTAAGAATTTTCGGATGTGCAATATATGTTCCAATTGCACCACCACAACGCACAAAGATGGGACCTCAAAGGAGGTTGGCAATATATGTTGGATTTGAATCTCCATCAATTATAAAATATTTATAACCCTTAACTGGAGATCGATTCACGGCCAGATTTGCCGACTGTCACTTCGATGAAACAAATTTTGCGACATTATTGGGGAGACAAGAAAAAGTCGGAAAGAAATATTAGTTGGAATTAAATCATTATGATCCTCGAACGAAAGAATGTGAACTAGAAGTCAAAAGATAATTCATTTACGAGTTTAGCGAACCAATTGCCAGACAGTTTTGCTGACCCAAAAAGAGTGACAAAGTCACATATTCCAGCTGCTAATACTCATTAGGGCTGAGCAAAAATATCCGAAAATCGGATTTCGATCCGATATCCGGTTTTCAAAACCCTAAAATCCGGATATCCGCTTTTAAAAACCGGATATCCGATCCGATTTATTTTAAAATAAACCGGATATCCGATTTATTTTAAAATAAACCGGATCGGATACGGATAGTGGTTTGTCTAAATCCGGATATCCGGTATCCGGTTTTATATTTAAAAAAAAAAATAGCCCAAATGAAAAATGAAGGTCAAAAAGGGAAAAAAAAATCCTCAAAAGTAGAAATATTTATATTATTTTATTATGTAATTTTGAATCATGAATTCCCATATTGTGTGAATTACTATGTGTAGAAATTTTATATGAAAAAATATATTTTTTATTTTGATAAGAAATAAAAAAAATGATTTTGAACAGAATATATTTTGAATAATGAATTCACATTTTATTTATTATTTATTTTGTAATTTTGAATCATGAATTCACATATTGTGTTAATACAATTCGTAGTAATTTTTATATGAAAAAATATATTTTTTATTTTGATAAGAAATAAAAAAATAATTTTGAAATGAAAATATGAAAATTTATATAAAGAAATATATTTAAAAACCGGATGCGGATATCCGATTTAAATATCCGAATAAAGCGGATATCCGATTTTCGGATATCCGATTAAAACGGACCGGAAACGGATATCATTTTTTGATATCCGAAAATTCGGATATCCGGTTTTGCTCACCCCTAATACTCATGCTAAAATTGATGTTCCTGCAGAACAAACAGATATACGATTGAGCTTAAACCACAATTGAAGCGTGGTAGGCCCTCTGGTTCCACCTCGAAAAAGAAAAAGAGCAAATAATAAGAACTGTCCAATCGAGGATTTATCGACTAGAGAAGAGTGATGGGCATAAATGATGATAAGAATGAAAGTCAGGTAAGTGAACAAATTGAAAATAATGATAATGAAGAGATCTCGATCAATTACACCCAGAATGGAATAAGATGGAACCGAGATAAAGTCAACGTTGACGATAAATTCTCATTTAACATAGCGCTACATAAAATGAATGAGATTAATGAGAATGAGGATCATGAACCAAGGTCTGTAAAAGAATGCAGAAAAAGAAATGATTGACCAAAATGGAAAGATGCAATCGATGCTGAAAAATCACTTGAGAGACGGAAAGTTTTTGGATCTATAGTCCGTATACAAGAGAATATATAGTCGGTTGGATATAAATGGGTTTTTATCAGAAAGAGAAACGAAAAGGGTGAAATTGTGAGATACAAAGCCCGGCTTGTTGCACAAGGTTTCTCGCAAAGACTTGGTATTGATTATGAGGAGACATATTCCCCTGTGGTGGATGCAACAACTTTTCGTTATATAATAAATCTGGCAATACGTGAAAAACTCGATATGCGTCTAATGGATGTTGTCACTGCCTATTTACATGGCTCACTTGATAGTGACATTTATATGAAGCTTCCTGAGGAATTTTAGTTGCATGAAAATTCAGGGCCCGGAGATGAGTACTCAATTAAACTGAACAAATCGCTTTATGGATTAAAGTAATCTGGGCGTATGCGGTATAATCGCCTAAGTGAATATTTATTGGAAAAGGGACACAAAAATGATCAAATTTGCCCTTGTATATATGAGAAGATGTAGAAATAATTTTGTCATCATAGCAGTATATGTTCATGATATCAAGATAATTGGAACTCGTGGAGAGTTATCAAAGGCCGTTGATTGTTTGAAAAAGGAGTTTGAAATGAAAGATCTCGGAAAGACAAAATTTTATCTCGGCCTGCAGATTGAATATTTGAAGAATGGAATATTTGTATGTCAAGAAACATATACGAAAAAGGTATTGAAAAGATTTTATATGGATAAAGCTCATCCGTTGGATACTCCGATGATTGTTCATTCTCTAGATGTGAATAAAGATCTATTCAGACCTCGAGAAAATGATGAAGAATTGCTTGGTCCTGAAGTACCCTCTTAGTGCCATAGGAGCACTAATGTACCTTACGAGTCATATGCGACCTGATATAGTGTTCGCTGTAAATTTATTGGCGAGATATAGTTAGTCACCAACTCGTAGACATTGGAACGGTTATTCAAAGGCAATAGAACCAAACATATATCACCTAAATTCTTCTATACCCACGACCTTCAGAAGACCGGCAAAATTGACGTACAACAAGTTCGATCAAGTGACAATCTCGCGGATCTTCACCAAAGCGCTACCTCCAAGATCATTCGAAAAACTTGTAGATTTAATTGGACTCCGAAGGCTCAAAGATCTTGAGTAATGTTTCAGGGGGAGACAATATACGCTGCACTATTTTTCCCTTCATTAGGTTTTTCCTTATAAGGTTTTTAACGAGGCAGATATATAATCAATTGGAAATATTTTTGTAATGGGCATCCAATGGGGAGTATTACAGACAAATAGGTATGGATGCCCATTAGGATTGGTTGGATCTATATCTATTTTATTTACATTATTTTCATTGGTTGAATGTGGTATATCTTGGCCTATAAATAGGGCCTCCTATTGGTCATTTGGGTGTACCAAGTAATAGAATTTCTTTTGATTCATATCACACACACGTTAGTTTTATATTATTATATAAGTATTTTATAACAGTCCCCAGGTTATTCAAATTTCACTCGTTTTCTTTAGGGAAAATTATAAAAATGGGTCACTAAGTATGCAAGTTTTTTATTTTGGGTCACTATGTTTGCCAGTTACAAAACTAGGTCACTAAGTATGTTATATAGTAACAAATTGGGTCACTGACCTCTTTCTTCTTATTATATACATTCTTAGTGACCAAATTTGTAACTATACATACTTAGTGACCTAGTTTTGTTACTATATAAATACTTAGTGACCTAGTTTTGTTACTATATACATACTTAGTGACCTAATTTTGTAACTGGCAAACATAGTGACCCAAAATCGAGAAATGGTATACTTAGTGACCCATTTTTATAATTTTGCCTTTTCTTTATTTAATTATTTATTTGTTTGTGTGTGCGTATATATTATATTGTGTGTGGGATCGTATTAAAAGTACTCACCTGGGCTGCTTCACATTTACAATGTTGGGATCCTTATTAGGAAATCGACATTCCATTTCATCAAAGTACATATCAATCCCCACTTGAAACAATAATAATACGTACTCTCCTTGAATTATTTATTTGTTTATTTTCATTTGTTACCGTTCGATAAAAAAGATGCTACAACCATACATAATAATAAGGGCTAATTAGATTTCAGGTCCTCATAATAAGTTCAGGTAGGTTTCAGGCCCTTTTAGTGTTCTAAATAGGGAGAAGGACCCAATTAATATTTACGTTAGGAAAAAGGACCAATTCAGGCTGAAAAGACATGTTTACCCTTATTTTCTCAGAAATTACATCAAACTTTTTAGCCTAAATCTCACGTGTTATAAAGCGGTATATAAATCTTATTTAGTGGTATTTATTAATATTGAAGTGGTATTACTAAATGATCTATAATAACGCTGAGACTAAATTCGATTTTCAGTACCACAAACCCTAAATTAGCTTTCCAGCCTTCATCGAGAAAACCCGAAGAATTTTCTACCGATCTGAACCCTTAATCGACGAAACCCGACCGATTTCTACACTTCATCGACGAATCTTGCGATGTTTCCGAAGAAGAACCCCGTCGATCGCCAAGAAAGTGGCCGGAAGAAGGAGAAGAAAGTTGCTAGGAAGAAGAACGACGTCAAATGATGGCGCTGCTTGTGTTTTGACTGTGTTTAGCACTTTTGGTGATGGCTCTGCTTCTATTTTTTACTGTATTTTGCGTTTTGAACTAGTTCTATTTTCATACCACATCACGTGCAAATTATACCACTTAATAATATTCTGGTAACCATTTATACTCCATTCGTAACAAAAAGTAAGAACATTGCAGAAGCTTCTTGGGCCTATTAAAGTCTCCATCTTTATACAATACCGCAACACATGTAAGTTATACCACTTAAGTATAGTTTGATACCAATTTATACTCCACTCGTAACAAAAAGTACCCAAAAGCTTCATGGGCCTATTACCCGTCTCCATATCTACAAAATACCACATCACATGTAAATTATACCACTTAAGTATAGTTTAGTACCGTTTTATACTCCATTCGTAACAAAAAATAAGAACATTTCAGAAACTCCATGGGCCTATTACCGTCTCCATCTTTATAAAATACCACATCACATGTAAATTATACCACTTAAGTGTAGCCTGGAACCAATTTATACTCAACTCGTAACGGAAAATAGGAACATTCCAAAAGCTTCATTGGCCATCGTCTCCATCTTTATACAATACCACATCACATGTAAATTATACCACTTAAGTATATCCTGGTACCAATTTATACTTCACTCGTAACAGAAAATAGGAACGTTTCAGAACCTTCATGGACCTATTACCATCTCTATCTTTATACAATACCACATCACATGTAAATTATACCACTTAATAATATTTTGATACTTATTTATACTCCATCTGTAACAAAAAAATAAGAACATTCCATAAGCTTCATGGGCCGTCAAACTGCCTCCATCTTTATACAATACCACATTACATGTAAACTATACCACTTCAGTGTAGTTTAGTACCAATTTATACTCCATTCATAACAAAATATAAGAACATTCCAGAAGCTTCATGGGCCATCAATGAATATGGTCTCTCCATCTTTATATGATACCACATGACACGCTCAAATACTAGCAAGTGTACTAGGTCGTGTAAGTAGTATAAAACGGACGAAGTCCGAGTATCGATCCACGAAGACAGCTCGATTAATTCTAAGAAAATATTCCTAATTCTAATTTAAACTAACGGAAATTTTATAGTTTTGATGATTTGATAAAAGAGATAAAACACAAATAATAAAATAAACACAAATAAAATAGGTGAGGATAGAGCAGTTAACGACGATCGTGATCAAGACACATGCTCGGCACGAAATATTCCTACGTCTTCATGCAATATCATCTATCTAATCAACATGAATCAAGTCAAGGTGGAATTTCCTAATATATGTGCTACCCGTTATTCACGTAACTAGCAACCTTACGTAAATAGAGAACCAATCAACTATATGTCTATATGACTGTAGTTCCTATACGTGCATTCGATCTTCGTGAAATTCCCCGAGTTTAGACGCTTTCGGCGCCTAAGGTCTCGGAAACCACACATACGAAACCGAATTCCATCTCTGGTCGGTTTTACGTAGTGGTATTCAATGTTTTGTTCTAATCGGTCTAGTCACTTAGTCCGTCTCATAAACCAATCAATAATCATACGCATGGAGGCCAATCACACGTACGCATATGAAGCACAAACAAAGAATACATAACTCAAATCATATAATTAAATAAAATAATAATTGCATTAATACGTAGTCATAATCCGACCTAACATGGTCTAAATCACAAAAGAAATTAAGCTAACATGGGAATAAACGAAATCAACAATGAATTAAACATTGTTGAAAATGAGATAATAAAGGTATAGAATTCGCCCCTCACGATGCTCGAGTCGTCACGCGTCGCCGCGGCGTCTTCCGTCGTGTGAACGACGGAGAAACGCCTTGGAGACCCTCAGGATCGCTCTTAGTTTTCTCTAGTCTTCTTCGCCGTCAAGAGTCTTCTCCTCGCAGCCGAAATAATTCGCAGCGCTCGGCTCTCTTTTTTATTTGCTGCGTCAAGCTCTATATTTTATTTTCTGTCGTCACCAGTCTCTCCTCTCGCTTGTTTCTGACCTCGGCCTTTAAATAGAGTACCTAGCAACCGACATAGGCTTCTTTGGGCCGAATATCCGCATAATCACGTAGTCTTGCTTCTAAAATTAAATAATCGAATTTCCAGCTCATTCATTGTAGTAAGTTTGACTTATTCCCATCTTGGGCCTCGTGCATGGGCATGTATGCGTTGGGAAATCATTGCAAGCCTTAGGCGACTTAAGAGGCAAAACCGACTTGGTTTTCTTCTATCACGTGGCTGATTTCTCTTCATCGTAAAGGCCCACTGCTCCAAATACATATCATCAAAGGCACATCGTCGAAAGGTCGGGTGGACTTTCCGATTTCCATGGCGGGTAAATACGATCTTGATTCCTTCGGCTTGCAATCACGTTCTCTTCTTCTCATATTTTATCCATTTTCTATCCACCTCTATAAATCAAGAGAATGCACGTAAACGTGGGATATCCAAATATATTTGAATAAATAACGACCGAAAATATGCTTTTTTCGATATATATAATAACGTAAAAAATCCTAACTTATCAACAACCCCCAAACTAGCTTCGATCGTCCTCGACCATAAAAGCGAACAAAACGAAATTAAGTTAGGATTATAGAACATCTATCAATGAAATTCTCCTGTTTCATCTCAGAAAACGTAAAAGCATATAAAGTCGGGATAATCATCAACTAATGAACGATCTAGTCAAAACACGAGGCATGAGGTAATAAGTCGAAATCTTATCATAGCATGAAAGACATTTCTAGAATTATACCACACATCAATCCACATAACAAGGATCGCTCAAGTCGCTCGGGGTGTTTTCAAAGGGATCTGTATAAAGACGCTCAATTCACGACATGAAAAGATATTACTCTATGCTTGCAAATATATCACATCATAGTCACATAGTAGAAGTCATGCACGAATCAAAGGGTCTTTCATCAAGGGTTGTAATGGGGCTCAGGTATAGAAAGGTGCGTCATATAGGAAAGTGAACAAAAAGTATCAAACATGTCAATCATCGAATCGCTCTTCTCACCACCTATTTCGCTCTTCTAACGCCGTCCCTATTTCACTCGACTCATCATTTCACCTTTTCTAGCTCCCTCGATCGCTTTTTCTTTTCAGCTTTTTTTTCTCTTTCTTTTTTTTTTCTTTTTTTTTTCAGAACTAGCCCCTCCTTTTCTTTTTTTTTTGTACGTCTTATCGAATGGAAAGGTTTCTAGTCTGCTGCAATATTACGACGAGAGATCCATATCATAGGACGAGTTTATAACTAAAATGCATCGACGATTAGCTCATTCTCAATCAACAAGCCACTTTCACGATATCGATAAATTAACACGTTGATACGGGTCGTATAAACTAAATTTGAGGCAATCAGGCTAAATATCTAGGCTCCAAATCAACAAATAAGTCAAATAAGGCTCAAAGGGGCTCACTAATTGGTAAATACGTAAGGCAAGGAATATTTAGGCCAATGACTCAATCCTAGTGCCCTTTTCATTTTCGCACACAAAAATCCACATAGTAACCATTGACATGCATAACCGAGCAAGTTCGAAAATATTCAGTCCATGCGTGTCACACAAGAATAAACACCGAGCATATTGAGTTGCTCTGAATTTATCTCTGAAGGCTCAAGAACTCACATATATAACTGGGTTTGTGCTTCATGATACGCAATATTTTCCTAAAGCAGTCAATATAGCCAAATAATCATGCTAATATCACGACAATGCAACATGTAGGACTATCACACTCAATTCGTCGAATCATATCACGACACGATAAAATTTTAAAAAATATTCATCATTGACAAGAGATTTCACAGACGACGTTCAAATCGCAACTTTCATCAGATATACCCACTAAATACATCGATACCTAAACATGTAAGCATATTAAATCTAGCATGCGTCACATTCCACCCCCAAACTAAACAGCACATTGTCCTCAATGTGTAAAATAAAAGCAAAGAGAGAGTAAAAGTGGCACTGCCCTGAATTTTAAGTCGATCGATGTAGAAGACTTTGTTGATCCGCAGTAAACAAGCAACCATCGCGAACGGACAACCCCCAAACTAGTTCTGAGCCTGCGAGAAAACATGACTACACGGCACCGTGAGAGCAAATTTTTATTAGACGAAAAATAAAATAGGACGGAAAAATAATAATATATATGCATCGGTAGCCTTGGGTTGCCTCCCAAGAAGCGCTGTTTTTATAGTCGTTAGCTTGACTCTCGTTCCTGTTGAAGGTCCACGACTCTGCATGTTCAGAAGAAGTACTGAACACCTTGATTTCATCTTTCTGGAGAGAAGTTTGATCTCAGAATGGTACAGCTTCGCATGGTCGCAATCTTTAAACTCTCTCCATGGGTCGACTTTCGGCTCCCGAATAATATCAAAATCAATGATCATGGATGCCTTAATGAATTCCTCAGCGAATATGCCATCTGAATGATACGGTGACCTCATAACCAAGCGTAGAATCGGATCGAAAGTCTCGGGCTCCATCTTTCTCTTTTCCACGACATTATGTACTGCGAAATTCTTGCTTTCATGCTCACTAGTTTCTTGGTGATCCTCCAATTCCTCAAGAACTTCTGGGAGATTCGGCTCTGCTGGAACGAAATCTACAGTAGCCTCTGCGGGTTGATCGGTTTTTTCTAACTCGATCTCATCGTTAGCTTTACTTGGTTCCAACACCGGTTCTTGAGTTATTTCACAATTCAATGGAATGGCTTCTATGTGCTCTTCTGGATTTGGCTCAATGTGGCTCGAGGGTACTTCTTGTTCGCGTTCAGACACTACATTTTTTAGCTTTTTCAATTGGGCCGTCAGATTCTCCATCTTCGCTTTTATACTCTGAAAACTCGTAGAAGTAGTTGTACGACTACTGTCTTCTTGTATCACTGCCATCTTCTCGAGCGCTATCTCCCAATTGGCTTTTTCTTTTTGAGGTGGAGTAATCTGTTGGTGGGCATGTCTTTCAATTAATGGTGGCTCATATGGCACTGCCATCTTTTCGAGCGCTATCTCCCAATTGGCTTTTTCTTTTTGAAGTGGAGTAAAGTAATCATACGAGGGAGAATGTGAATAATCGCTTGTGTAAGAGTAGGAATTCTCTCCTCGCCCATCATACCACGATCGTGGAGGCTCGTAACGATTGTACTTGCATTCACTAGTGAGATGTCGGCATCCGCAAAAGTCGCACTCCAGTTCATCATCGCATGTCGTATAGGTCTCGGGAGAATATTGCGAGTATAGCTGCATCCCTTATCCTACAAAAACAAACGAGAAAGATGAGAGTATCAAAATAATAGTAATAATAATAAGAATAATGATGATAATAATAAAAATATAAAAATAACTAAAATGTCTAAACTAAAACTTAGAATAACTCCTAGAACTAATATACCGTTGTCCCCGGCAACGGCGCCAAAAACTTGACACCCTCAAATACTAGCAAGTGTACTAGGTCGTGTAAGTAGTATAAAACGGACGAAGTCCGAGTATCGATCCACGAAGACAGCTCGATTAATTCTAAGAAAATATTCCTAATTCCAATTTAAACTAACGGAAATTTTATAGTTTTGATGATTTGATAAAAGAGATAAAACACAAATAATAAAATAAACACAAATAAAATAGGTGAGGATAGAGCAGTTAACGACGATCGTGATCAAGACACATGCTCGGCACGAAATATTCCTACGTCTTCATGCAATATCATCTATCTAATCAACATGAATCAAGTCAAGGTGGAATTTCCTAATATATGTGCTACCCGTTATTCACGTAACTAGCAACCCTACGTAAATAGAGAACCAATCAACTATATGTCTATATGACTGTAGCTCCTACACGTGCATTCGATCTTCGTGAAATTTCCCGAGTTTAGACGCTTTCGGCGCCTAAGGTCTCGGAAACCACACATACGAAACCGAATTCCATCTCTGGTCGGTTTTACGTAGTGGTATTCAATGTTTTGTTCTAATCGGTCTAGTCACTTAATCCGTCTCATAAACCAATCAATAATCATACGCATGGAGGCCAATCACACGTACGCATATGAAGCACAAACAAAGAATACATAACTCAAATCATATAATTAAATAAAATAATAATTGCATTAATACGTAGTCATAATCCGACCTAACATGGTCTAAATCACAAAAGAAATTAAGCTAACATGGAATAAACGAAATCAACAATGAATTAAACATTGTTGAAAACGAGATAATAAAGGTATAGAATTCGCCCCTCACGATGCTCGAGTCGTCACGCGTCGCCGCGGCGTCTTCCGTCGTGTGAACGACGGAGAAACGCCTTGGAGACCCTCGGGATCGCTCTTAGCTTTCTCTAGTCTTCTTCGCCGTCAAGAGTCTTCTCCTCGCAGCCGAAATAATTCGCAGCGCTCGGCTCTCTTTTTTATTTGCTGCGTCAAGCTCTATATTTTATTTTCTGTCGTCACCAGTCTCTCCTCTCGCTTGTTTCTGACCTCGGCCTTTAAATAGAGTACCTAGCAACCGACACAGGCTTCTTTGGCCGAATATCCGCATAATCACGTAGTCTTGCTTCTAAAATTAAATAATCGAATTTCCAGCTCATTCAATGTAGTAAGTTTGACTTATTCCCATCTTGGGCCTCGTGCATGGGCATGTATGCGTTGGGAATTCATTGCAAGCCTTAGGCGACTTAAGAGGCAAAACCGACTTGGTTTTCTTCTATCACATGGCTGATTTCACTTCATCGTAAGGGCCCCACTGCTCCAAATACATATCATCAAAGGCACATCGTCGAAAGGTCGGGTGGACTTTCCGATTTCCATGGCGGGTAAATACGATCTTGATTCCTTCGGCTTGCAATCACGTTCTCTTCTTCTCATATTTTATCCATTTTCTATCGACCTCTATAAATCAAGAGAATGCACTTAAACGTGGGATATCCAAATATATTTGAATAAATAACGACCGAAAATATACTTTTTTCGATATATATAATAACGTAAAATCCTAACTTAACTTATCACCACATCACATGTAAATTATACCACTTAATAATATTTTGGTAACAATTTATACTATCCTGGTAACAATACATTCCGAAACAATACCACATTAATTCATAGTAACAGATAATATATGATATGCACCATATTAATGGTTCGAATAATTTCGTAAATAAAAGTTGGTTTTTCGGTTGTGGAAGAATAAAAATCATGAAAATATATGATTTGATGTATTTAAACCACAAAGTTCGTTGATTTTGTCAAGTTTATGCAAATATGATGTAAGTAGTCAAGTAAAGAGGTTTTGATAATGGATAATGTATACCAATGCAAATCGTAGACAACTGTATTTACATCACATTGATATTTACCATTACGAATTACAACAAATGTATCCTAACCAACATATACGTCAATCATATAACAAATCTTACGATAATAAACCCTTTAGCGTAACCCCGAAAATGTTTACCCTAAGACCTGATATTCTGTAACATAAAATTGGAAACCCTAGCACGTAAACCGTCATCTGTAACATATAAAGTGTTTCTGGTACCACATCATTAAATGAATATATTTTTCCAGAAATTACATCAAATCTGTCATTACCCTTCACTGATGCAATTGCTATTGAGAATTGAGAAATAGGTCGTCAAACCCACTCGACCAAAAATCATGTCAGATAACCGATGAAATCCCGTTAGTAAGGAGCGAATTAGGTGAAAACGATGTACTTCGTCGTTGGTCATAATGATAAAGTGCGAATAATGGGTGTTAATCATCGAAAATTACGAAACCAAAATCCAAAAATCGAGTGAAATCTATGAGTTAATGATCAAATAAGGTGAAATTCAACTCAATTTCATACTGGGTCTTAACACTAACCATACATTTCGGCAAATCGACATGAAAATTTCGAAAATCAGATTTTCCTAAAATTGAAACATTTGAAAACAGGTATCACTTTATGCCATTATCATACCACTTCTGTACTGTCATAAAACACTAAGTTTTGCAGGGAAAACAACTAACACGTATATGATACCACTTTATGCCATTATTACACCACTTTATGCGTTTATCATACCACTTTATGCCATAATCATACCACTTCTGGTACCAATTTATACTACATAAAAGTTCCCGCCGAAAATAATATTGAGATTCAGCTTTCCCGCCCAAAACAGCGTGACTTGCTTATTCAGTACCACTTTCTCCCTATACCACAACCTGCCAAATGAAAAATATTCCAGTCTGAAAACCACTTCTTATGGTTGTTATACCACTTTACGCTGTTATCGTACCGCATCTTATAAAATTAATACCAATTGAGAATAAGTAATAGTTTTCGATGCTATACCACTTTATGTATCTAATATACCACTTTACGCATCTGTTTTACTTCACTCTGTTTTGGTACCGCTTCTTATATAACTAATACCAAATGAGATAAGTAACAGTTAACGTTGTTATACCACTTTAAGCCTCTTCTATACCACTTAATGCTTCTCTTGTACCATATATTACAAAAATAATACCAAATGAGAAAAAGTAATATCTCGTACCAGTTCGAGTAACGTTTCTTATCGTTTCTATACCATGTTACGGCTCTTGTATACCACATCATATAAAATTAATACTAAATTAGAATAATATCTCGTACCAGTTCGAGTAACGCTTCTTATCGTAACTATACCACTTTATGCCACTATTGTACCGAAACGTACGGAAACTGTACCACTTAAGCCTTTCTGATACCACATAACGAACACTCATTTAAACTATTTTCTCTGGCGATTTCACTTTCAGTTCGTTCATCTTGATGGACGAACGATTGAGTCACCACCAAGGCGCGACGTAATTTTCAAGCTATGGGTCTCTCGAATTTATGCATATTAGGTTTAATTTCGACCAAAAACATGCTCGATTTATCTTATTTGCGTAAATGAATTTCTACAAATTATTCCTCGCCGATCTTAAATATGACGACGTAAATATCATTGATATCGTCGGTTACACATCAAAATTGATTTTGCGCCCAGTATGCTCGAAAATTTGAGGCAATTCGATCGTTGAAATAGTTTTTTTGATGGGAATTGCTATTCACCGCCCCCTTTTTCCTAGTTACCGCCCCCTAAAGGGCTTAAAAATGACGTTTTTGCCCTTATGATATTTAAATTAATTTAAAAAGAAAAAACTAACATTTTAGGACGGAACGATCGATATTTTCGGTCCTGCAGTGCGCTGGCCGATCGACATTTTCGGCCCGCACGGGCCCGGCCGAAATCTCAGTTCGGTCCGCACAGGCCCGACCGAAATCTCAGTCCGGCCCGCACAGGCCCGACCGAAATTTCAGTTCGGCCCGCACAGGCCCGGCCGAAATTTCAGTTCGGCCCGCACAGGCCCGGTAGAAAATTTCGTTCGATCGTATTTTTATTTTAATACCGAGAGGAATAAAAGTTAAAACCGGAGCAAAACACGGGTTGGTCAGGCCCACTGTTCTCGGCCCGGTATTCGTGTGCGCGGGTCGCGCGCTCGCACACAAGTCGGCCTAATTTGCACCCCCCTGCGCGCGCACGCGAGCGACTTACATGTGGCATAATATTAGCTTTTTAATTTAAACTAATAAAATTCACATCTATATATAAGGTGGGTGAAACCATGTTGTTTTTCCAATGTGCGACAACAACTCTTCACTTTAAATTCCCACCAATTAATTCACCTTCACAAGCCCAAAATAAAGTCCATGTCTCTCAACTTAATATTTTCTCCAATTTGGGCACATTCACAAGCCCAAAAAAAAAATATTACAAAATAATTATAACAAAAAAACTTAATAACAAAAAAATTAATAATACAAAATAATAACAACAAAAATATTAATATTACAAAATAATTATAACAAAAAAAATTAATAATAAAAAAATTAATAGTACAAAATAATAACAAAAAAAATATTAATATTACAAAATAATAACAACAAAAGATATTAATATTACAAAATAATAACAACACAAAATATTAATATTACAAAACAATTACAACAAAAAAATTAATAATACAAAATAATTTCAACAAAAAATATTAATATTACAAAATAATAACAACAAAAAATATTAATATTACAAATTAATAACAAAAAAATAATAATATTACAAAATAATTTTAACAAAAAATTTAATAACAAAGAAAATTAATAATACAAAATAGTTACAACAAAAAATATTAATATTACAAAATAATAACAACAAAGAAAATTAATAATACAAAATAATAACAACAAAAAATAGTAATATTACAAAATAATAACAAAAAAAATCTAAGCAGGGCCGAAATAAGATATCGGCCACAGCTGTCCCGGCCAAAACATAAATTCGGCCGGACCAGCTCCAGCCGAAACGCAATTTCGGCCGGCGCTGGCACGGCCGAACCATAATTTCGGTTGCCACATGTCACAGCCGAAATTGTGTTTCGGCCGTGCCTTGTGGCGGCCGAAATTGTTGTTCGGCTGTGCCAAGCGCCGGTCGAAATTTTGGTTCGGTCGGGACTTTTTCAAACTATTTCGATCCGTGTTGAATGATTTTTTACGACAGTATCGATCGATCGGTCCTAAAATCGATCGATTGGTCCGAAAATGTTAAATCAATTTTTTTTCGTATCGATCGATCATTCGAATTTATTTGTGTATGTAGTTTTCAGTATTTCGTACCGAAATTATATATTTAGTTAGTTTTTTCTTGTTAAATTAATTTAATATCATAAGGGCAAAAAATGTCTTTTTCAGCCCTTTAGGGGGCGGTGACTAGGAAAAAGGGAGCGTTGAATAACAATCCAGTTTTTTGATTGATACCATTTGAATAACACTGGTAATATAATTATAGCAATTCATACCACTTTATATAACACCTACAAGGGGCATTTTCGTCAAATAATTGATTATGTCCTTTACTTTGAATTTTATTTATACTTGGTCCTTAAAACTATATATACTGTGAAGGGGGCCTGAACTCAAAAGGAAACTTACAATGGAGCCTGATATAGAAACGCCCCTAATAATAATGAAAACAGACGGTAGTCATCTTAATGATAATGGTTCGTGAGGACTGAAATTGAGACACGTCAGTAGAATTTTCCGACACGGCTGTTTTAGTTTAGTATTGTATTTCCATATCAAATACGTAAGCGAGTGTTTTAAATGCTGGTTGTGTATCTTAAAATAATCGAAAACCCTACGTACTTTGATTTCTAGCACAAGCAAAAGGATTTATACAATATTATATTACTTATAATTCGTTCTCGTCCACTTGGAAACTTCTAATCGACGCGGAAATCTTGTCGACTTACATCGACGGGCAATATATTATGGTAATTCCATTGGCACGCACCTTTTTTCTATTTGCACCCCTCATTAATATTTAGAGTAAACATTAATTATTTACCAATTATATACCCCATATAAAAAGGAAAAAATGAGTGTAATGTTAATAATTTAACTAATATGTAAAGTAATATTAAATAAATACTTGCCGATTAAAAAAGATAACTTTTTCCATCTGGCGGGCATGGTAAATGAAGGCCCGCCTAGCCCTACTGGCAGGTAGTGGGCCGGTGGGCCCGGCCCGGCCAAATATAAAAATGGAAAAATTATATATATGGAAAAAGAAAAACATTAAAATAACTGAATGAAGTCGAATTACTCCTAATCAACTTTAAATTCTTTAATAAACATTTATTTTGTATTAAATTTGATTAAATTAAAATTGGATCTCGAAAATATAAAAACCTATATAATTCATTTCTATATTAATTTTTTAAAATAAAATATTTTATGATATTTGGCGGGCGTGCTACATAAAAATGAAATATATTATATAAAAACATTAAAATAAACTAATGAAGTTGAATTACTTCTAATTAATTTATATTCTTTAATAAAAATTTATTTTTATGTTATTAAATTTGATTAAATGAAAAATTGGATCTCAAAAATATAAAAAACCTATATAATTCTTTTGTATATTATTAAAAAAATAGTTTTGATATTTGGCGTGCCTGTCGCCCGCACGGGCTTACCCGCATTGGCCCGCCCTCTGGCGGGCTTGAGAAATGGCAGCCCACCCCGTCACTTTGGCGGGCCCTTGGCCACGAGCATTTTTGCTAGTTCTAAATGTGTCATTAGTTAAAAGGACTTAATTAATAATCTTTGAATAGTCCATGTAATTAACATTATTGATTTGATGGAAAATAAGTTAATATTTGTTGAATCATGTGATTATTTATAATTATTATTACAAAAATCAAGTGTTTGGGTGTGTAATGATGGGTGTGAATAGTAGGACCCTAAACGTGTGACTTCGTAGTAATATGACCGTGTAGAAGCTTAGAGAAATTCAATAATATTGTTAAATATTAACAATCCATCACCTAACATTGTCATTGTTACGACAACACTTATAAAATTACTCGTATTACATTTGCTAATGGACCCATATGTAATAACTTTTTCATTCTGTACGTTGGTGTCTGGTTGGTGGCAGTATTTTAGCTGAACTTCTTTTATTGTATTATACTCGATGTCCGTAAAACAATATCGATCTGAATTTACACGTTCTTAGGTTGCGACGATTGTTCCCAAAATACAACAATTTCTGAAAATTTGTTATTTACCAAATACTCGAATTGGGGACACCTGAATTGATGAATGAATTGAATGCTGTGGTTTAATGAATGCGTAATTTTGGAAATGAATATTCATATTTATAGATAGCACTGTATGTAATTTGCTAGAAATTTGTGGATAATCAGGATTAGCAAGTAGCAACAAAGTCTCACCGTTCATCTTTTGATTACCAAAAGTTTCATATATTTTTCATGCATAATTGATTTTTATTCAAAATTTCCAACATAAATAACAATCATGATGATTATTGTTTCTTCAATTGGCAAGACAAATCTGCCCACATAACATTCTGCATATAAAAAAAATGATGAACATTCGTTCATGTCTTACTCATCAGCATCATATCCATCTATCTATCTATCTATCTATCTATCTATCTATCTATCTATCTCATCTTCACATATATTAAATGTGAACTGCACTATTATTTCATCCACCTACATTAATTTTAGCATCATCCAACTGTTTGTGTATATGTAATAGATGAATATTGTTCTAATAATCAGAAATCGCTCCTCTGAGAGACGCTTCTCCAAAACCCACCACTGTAGAAATTATCGAACATCTCCTTCTCAAGCTCAACGATCATCTGATAATCGTCGGGCCCCGTGACGGCGCACGCCTGCACCATCTCCTCGCCTCCCTTCGCGCCGGCGGAGGAGCCACCGTCCTCCGGCGACGAACCCATCTTTTTCCGGCGGATCCGCCGCCGCCTCCTCCTAAGAGCCTTGTGTAGAAATTCGGGCCGGGCCTCCGGTAATTATTAACCGTTAAAGAGGCCCGCACACATGCGTCACACGGAGGATCGGTGCCCGGTATAAGCTTAATGAGGTTCCTTCTTAAAACCAATTGGTGTTAAGAGGAGTGACCCATCAAGCTTATAAACGTAGTTGTCAATGTGGGACTTTTTGCCACACGTGATATTCCAACACTCCCCCCTCACGTGTGAGCCCGTGTCTTTTTTAAATCGGGCGTGTCTGCCCATGTATTTTTTATTGGACGGGAACGTCATTCTTTTCGAACCCGTCATATATATATTTTAAACTGAGTCGGATCTCTGCCCGCTCTGATACCATGTAGAGCTCTTGAATCAATCGCTCGATAGTTTCTGTTAGAGAAGGAAAATTCTATCGAAGGAAAAATCCTTTTGTTTCTGTATGTTAAATGTGTACAGTATACTCTTCTATTTATACAAGATAAAACGTAAACAATATCTAGCAACTACTAACCTATTCACAACTATCTAACGGCAATAGAATAATATAAAATATTAGCTATGCAGTGTATCCCGTAAGGCTGTATCTTGAATGTCTCCTGAAGCACAAGTGTCTAACTTCAACATCCCCCCCTCAAGCTTGGACTGGTGGAAGTCCTGAAGGCCAAGTTTGGACAGTAAACTATGAAAATGAGCCGCGGACAAAGACTTAGTGAACAAGTCAGCTGGTTGTTGAGCTGAAGGAATGTAATAAGGTGCAATCAAGCCAGCCTTATATTGATTGCGAACAATGTGGCAATCAATATCAAGGTGCTTGGTTCGTTCGTGGAAGACTGGGTTGGCCGTGATGTGAAGAGCTGATTTATTATCGCAAGCAAAAGGAATAGGTTGAGAGTGATCGATCTGCAAATCCTTGAGCAAGTAAGAAATCCACATAAGCTCACAAACAGTTGAACCCATACTACGATATTCAGCTTCACAAGAAGATCGAGAAGTCGTACTCTGCTTCTTAGTTTTCCAAGAAATCAGTGAAGAACCAATGAAGATGCAATAACCGGTGAGAGAGAACCTGGTTTCGGGGCAAGTGCCCCAGTCAGCATCACAAAACGATCGGACTTGTAATGAAGTATTAGATGGATAAAACAAACCAAGTGAGGCACAACCCTTCAGATAGCGAAGCACATGCATTCCAGCTGTCCAATGAACTGCTCTTGGAGTCTGAAGAAACTGGCTGAGCTGTTGTGTTGCATAAGAAATATCAGGTCTGGTGAAGCCAAGGTACAAAAGACGGCCAACTAGTCTTCGATATGACTGTGGATCAGATAGAGCAGGGCTCGTGGAATCATAAAGATTCAGACCCTTTGGAAGAGGGGATGGGGCAGGCTTGCAACCAAGCAATTTCACACTTTGCAGAATGTCGAGGATGTATTTCCTTTGATTAAGGTATATCCCAGCAGCTGTTCTAGCAATTTCTACCCCCAGAAAATACTTAGCATGATGCAGGTCTTTAATGGTGAATTCTTTATCAAGAAAGCATTTTGTCTCGCTAATAAGCTCCTCACTAGAACCAGTTAGCAACACATCATCGACATAAACGAGCAAACCAGAAAAGCAGAACCTGTAGTTTTGGTGAAAAGGCAGTGATCATGTTCTGACTGGATGAAACCATGGCCTTGCAGTTTGGACGTAAATTCTTGATTCCACTGGCGGGAGGCCTGTTTTAGACCGTAAAGAGACCTATGCAACTTACAGACTTGGTGAGGCAGAGCCTGATTGTATCCCTGTGGCACCGTCATGTAAACTGTTTCGTCAAGATACCCATGCAAGAAAGCATTGTTGATATCAAGTTGATGAAGAGCCCATCCCTTTGCAGCTGCTACAGCTAGAACCATTCGGACAGTAACTAGTTTTGCTACAGGCGAAAAAGACTCAAAATAGTCTTCCCCTTCTATTTGAGTGTAGCCCTTTGCCACCAAGCGGGCTTTGTACTTATCCACGGACCCATCTGGATTATATTTTACCTTATAGACCCACTTACAACCGATAGGTTTCTTACCTCGTGGCAAGTCAGTGATGGTCCAAGTATGATTATCCTCCAAGGCCTGCAGCTCTTTGGCCATCGCCTCCTGCCACTCAGTCTTAGTTTTAGCTTGCTCATAAGAGTAAGGTTCTGGAATTCTGGAAACATTAGCCAAAAAACACATATATGATGGATCTATGTATGGTTGTTGTGTGAAAGGAAAGGTGGCTGGTGGTATAAAGCTTTGTTTGGAGGTATATGGGGCTGTTTTACTTGCTGAGAAGGTGATATAGTCTTCCATCCAAGCAGGTTGTTTCCTTGGCCTGGATTATGGATTCTGGTGCCACACACCATACATGCATGGATCTAACCCTTATGCATAACCTTCAACCAACTAGCCACACCATCTCTGTAACACAACCTGATGGCACAGCCAGACAAATAAAATCCATAGGCAGTGTGACTCTTTGTCCTAAGATCACACTCACAGAATGCCTTCTTGTCCCCACCTTTCAATATAACCTACTTTCTATTCGAAAATTGGCAGAGCAGTCTAATATTTACTGTATCTTCTTGGCTCACTGCTCAATTTTACAGGACCATCTCACTAAAGAAGTCATTGGTGTTGGCCTAATCACCAAGGGACTATACATTCTCAACCAGTCATCTTTTGAGCCACGTACTATCAAACACATGCTAGACACATACCTTCCCAGAATTCTACTCAGAACCTTTTCTGAGAATAATATTTTGAATGTCAATGTTTCCAATTCTGCAATAAATTGGCATTCTAGACTAGGCCATCCATCTATTTCTGTAATGCAGCATATAGATTCTATTACTTGTGAGAATTCTAGCTGTGATATTTGCCCACTAGCTAAACAACGCAGGCCATCTTTTCCTACCAGTGCTATTAATACCACTTGCAGATTTGAGATGATTCATGCTGATTTGTGGGGGCCCTATGCACAACCAACTCACACAAACTGCCATTATTTCCTCACCTTGGTTGATGATTTTACCAGATCAACATGGACCTACCTCATACGATACAAAACACAAGTCCCAAACATCCTCAAACACTTCCTATCACATATACGAACCCAATATAAAGCCTCGGTCAAGGTGATCAGATCAGACAATGGTTCTGAATTCTGCAACCTTGACTGTCAGAACCTATTTTCATCCCTTGGTATCATCCATCAAAAATCTTGTCCGTATACACCCCAACAAAACGGGGTGGTAGAAAGAAAACATCAACATCTACTACAAATAGCTAGAGCCCTTCTATTTCAATCCCATCTTCCCAAGAAATTCTGGGGAGATTCAATCCTTACAGCCACTTACCTGATAAACAGGCTGCCTAGTGCCAAATTAAAGTGGCAATCACCCTATGAACTACTACATTCTGAAAAACCAGACTTATCACACAGAATTTTCGGCTGCCTTTGTTATGTCAACCATACCACCCGAGGTTCCTTCTTAAAACCAATTGGTGTTAAGAGGAGTGACCCATCAAGCTTATAAACGTAGTTGTCAATGTGGGACTTTTTGCCACACGTGATATTCCAACACCTTGCGGCAAAGTCCTTTGGGGATTTTGTACGTTGCCAGCAAAAGGAGGTCGACGAGGCCGCAAGGGCAGCAGCAGCACACGGCGGCGCACTCTGCCGCCGTTCCTCCGGCGACCTCCGCCACGCGGTGCTTCGTACTGCTGTGGGATGATGGGCTGATGACCTGCGACGGCGAAGCGGTGGTTAGCAGTGGCTGGCGGCGGTCGGAGATGGAGGGAGGAGCTCGGAGGACGATTTGCCTCGTCATCTCTTTTTTCTATTTGGTTTATTTTTTTCTCTAAATTTGAGAAAGAAGAGATTAAGTGGTTGACCGGATCGAGAAAATAAACTCTGGGAGCCCATGGAGCGCATTAAATATATACCTAATTAAATAAGAAAAAAGGGTAAGAAAAATGACAATGATCAACTTGTTGGAACTAAATAACATTAAATAAAAACCTTCTAGATAATAAATATTTTCACATGAATATAAAAAGAAAAAGATCCATGGAGCCGTGCCTGAAACAACTATAAGTGTGTGTCTCTATCTCAATTACGAACAATTAGACGGTCAATCAAGACATCAACATACAAATATACTACTTCCTCCGTCCCGCTAATTTTATCACATTTTTTCATTTCGGGCGTCCCACTAACTTTATCACATTTCCTTTTTGGGTAAGAAACTATCACAAACAATCAATGTAATAATATTAAATATTCTTAAAAGACGTGTCGAAAGATATACTTTTTTGCCTCTATATTATTATAATAATGCCACCTTAATTTGCGTGCCCACCAATATATGTGATAAAGATAACCGGACGGAGGGAGTAGTATTTTGCCCTGCGCAATACACATACTACCTCCGTCCCAAACCATTTTGGACATTTTACTAAATCGGGCGTCCCACATCTTTTGGACATTTCCTTATTTAGCAAAAAAACTATCACAAACAATCAATATAATAATATTAAATATTCTTAAAAGACGTGCCAAAATATACACTTTTTACCTTTTCATCACACTATATTATTAAAATATTCAATTTCTTAAATCTCGTGCCAACTCCGAAATGTCCAAAACCCTTTGGGACAGGGGGAGTATTATGAAAAAAATTTATCAAAACTATTTACTTAAAATACGAAATATAAAAATAGGAAGTTTGATATTGGGCTTAACGTGGTGATTTCCTTGGTGATTAACTTTTATTTTTTATTTTATTAAACATTTAATTATTGGACACGTGGCATTTGTACCTCCTACATTTCTATAATGCTATAAGATATAATAAATTTTTTATCCGTGCATTTTACGTTATAAATTATTTTTATTGATGTTAATAAAATCACTGTGATAGTGGGTAGTTATTGTCGAATTAACTGGTAGTTGAATTTCTTTCGG
Organism: Craterostigma plantagineum; assembly: GCA_027422505.1. NCBI lineage: Eukaryota > Viridiplantae > Streptophyta > Magnoliopsida > Lamiales > Linderniaceae > Craterostigma > Craterostigma plantagineum. Next base: position 8,780,872 of record JAPQWV010000015.1, read on the forward strand.
ATTTTTATTATGCAATTTATTATCAATACTATTATATTAAGGGTGAGGGGTGACTATTAACTAGTCTGTAAAATATTTACAATTCAACCTCTCTAATTCTAATTTTAAATAATTATCACATTTAACCCCTCAATTTTTAGTTATTATACTTATACCCCTAATCATTATTTTCCTTTTATATATTTAAAAATTATATTTCATCTACTAAACATAAATTATAAATTTCAAAACTAAAATTAAAACAATTATATTTTAAGCACGCGCATAGAGTGTCAGATAGTACTAGTTTAACTTAAGGGATAATGACATCATATGAGAACACCTATATTCTTATAATTACAGTTGAAACTCTATAAATTAATACTCGATAATTTAATAAACTCTTTAATATAATATTTTCGGCCGGTCCCGACTCGGGGATAACGTACTAAATTAATAATTCTCTAAAATTATAAGATAATAGACTTTTGATAAATTCTATAGGTCCCGTAAAAATTATAAATTAATAATTTCATATGTAAAAACATTATCATATTACATGAACGAAGATATAATTAAATGTTCATTAACACCATACGATTATGATAGACTTGAGAGATTGAAGGTTTGATCCTTAATTTGACATTTAATAAGGACATAGGAGATTGAAGGTTATTTGATGTTTGGGAAGTTTGAAAGGTAATTAATATACACTATAAATTAATAATCGATAAATTAATAATTATTAATTTATCGATTATTTAATAACTCTATTAATTAATAAATTTGGTCGGTCCCAACTTTAAAGACTTTCGACTGTATATAAGATATATATTATATTAAATTACCTGGTGATAAATATGAAAGATCAGAAGTAGCAAGAACCGAAAGATTCCGTGCTTGATATTGTTGAGACAGGCGACAAAAGAAGAGACACGGCTAAATCTAATCTAATGTATATCTGAGATTCATGATCTTATTTCTTCTCTTTTTCCTTGTTTTGTTGAACGAGAGAGAGAGAGAGTTTAGTGCAAGAACTGAGTTTGTATCTACATGTGGTACTCAATCGGAGCTGCTTCAACATCAAATAGTAAATACCATTATACGGTATATACGTATGTCTTCAAAATTGTGACGACTTTTCAAGAAATAAATTGCCCTTCTTATTTTATATAAGCTCTCTCATAGTCGGGTCTTTGGTAATCAGCTCTAATATATATATATATATCTATATATTGGAAGAATCACCAAATTGTAATCTAGTAATTAAAAATGCTCTGAATCATCAATCAATCCGTGGTTTTATTTCATTTTACTTCTTTTACGAGCAAGCAAACAAAGTAATCACCAAATGGTATCCTCACTCAATTCCGTGTAATATTTTTTTTATTATTTATTTTAAGTAATTTCGTGGGGTTTTAGAATGAAACATATATCTGATGGGTAATAACCAATACAGCAACGTCTACAAAGTACCAATTTTGGAAGAGGTGACGTGTAACATGCCTTATTCGCACGCGCTGTCGTGGCGAGTTGTGAAACAGTACAACCAATCTGAGTTTGATGTTACGAAATTGACTCGACGCTTTGAATCTCGTAAACAGTGAAAAAGTGAAAGCAAATGTAAAATCATTGTCCTGAAATTTACAACTCAAATGGCATGTAATATCTTTGTATTATGAGTTTGATCTCCTCAACTTAACTTTTTATGTCCATGTGGACTTAAAGCCCAAAGGATGGTTATAGTTAGTTTAAATCGGGTCTTTCATAGCTGATGTGGTGGTTTATAGTCGACATTGATGTTCATTTTCACTTTCGATCGAACTAACTCGAATTAGTCCCAGTGAAAGTCTGGCTGAAAGTTGTGGTAGTAATCCTATAGTCGATGATAGAAGGCGAGGGCTCCATTTTATTTATATGTAATATCAGATCTTCAATGCGCTTGAATCGAACTCTCACGAGGGCACCGTAACGCTCGACTCGTGGTAATGATTCGTCGCAAATCTTCGACGAAGATTGCAACAAACTGCTCCAAAATCAAGGCAAAAGGTGAATTGGGGATTTTTACGAGAAGCTGTATGTTTTTTTCCAATATCATTGTGTCGTTCGACATTAACCGATCGAAATATCGATCGACCCGCCGCCCGCCCGAGATGAATCAGTTAATAGTAGTTACACACGACCCACGAACCGACCCGATCCAATTCTAATCACCTAATTTTGGACAAGAGGGGTTATCTAGAAAAAAAGCTACTTTCTGTCGTCCATCTGCAAATTCCCCGTCGACGAGCCGAACTGTTACTACGTTGTTCAAGAAACTACCGTCGCTCTTATGACACCCTCATTCCCGCGACGGTTTCTTGCATCATGGCTACAAACTCGTTGTAGTCTATCCGTCCATCCTGAGGACGACGACACGCGCAGAAACGTAAATTTTTTTTTTAGAAAAAAAGGGAAGAAAGAAGGAAAGAGAAAAAAAATTCAAGGCGAAGTTCGTTGCATACGTGGTCTTGATCAGCTTCGCGCATCATTTCTTCTAAATGTACGTCTTTGACGCCGAACTGTTCGCAAGCCTTTTGAAGCTCATCCTTGGTGATGTAACCGCTCCCGTCCCTGTCGAAGTACGAAAAGGCGGTGTACATATGATCTTCCTTCTGCACTTTGTTAAGGTGGAGCATCGCCGCCACAAATTCCTTGTAGTCTATCGTTCCGCTGTTGTCCACGTCGGCCTGAATTCGACGAAAACGTCGAACATTTCTTTTTTTAATTTTTTGCTTTAAGCAGTAACGCCTTTGATGGAAGAACACATACGAAAGAATGAAAGTACTTACAGCTTCCATGAGGCTTACGATCTCAGAATGTTTGAGGTCGGCGCCGACCCTATGCAACCCTTTCTTAAGTTCCTCCAACGTTATTTGGCCGCTGTTGTCGACGTCTATCATGTTGAACATCTCCTTCAGGCCCGCGATTTCCTCCTCCGAGAGACTCTCGGCAATAACCTGAAAAACGGTCATTTTTGTTGTTAGAAAGTGTAGTCGGATACCGCAAAGTTTGCGTTCCTTTATTCCTTTTTTCTTTCCGATGGCTTACTCTGATGGCTATCTTCTTGAGCTTGTTCATGGCGGAAAACTGTTTTAGTCGGGATAGAACGGCCGAGTCGAGGGGCTTGTCTGGCGCTTCGCCGCCGACTTGTACCCACGGATGGCCTGAAACCGAACGAATTAGGTTTATTAATAGACCGAACACCAATCGATAATGCAAGCTCGAAAAGTCGAGTGCTTTTTTTTTCTCTGAACTTACAAAGAACTTGGTGGGCGGTGAGGCGCTTTTTGGGATCTCTTACGAGCATCTTTCTTACGAGGTCTTTGGCGCTCTCGGATATGCTGGGCCACGGCTCGGATTCGAAATCGAGTTCTCCTTTCAACACCTGCTCAAATATTCCTTGCTCGGTCTCTGATACGTAACCGTAGATCCAATTCAGCGAATCGTAAGCGAGCAAAACTACGTAAAAGAAGAACACGCAAAAAAAAGGTTTGATTTAACAAATTACCGTCCCAAAACGGAGGAACTCCACACAACAAGATGTAAATGATGACTCCCGCGCTCCACACGTCGCACTCCGAGCCGTAATGCTTCCTCAACACTTCCGGCGCCACGTAGTAAGGACTCCCGACAACATCGTAGAAGATCTCGTCTGAAGATTTATGTAGTAACATCATTGCATTCATTACAAGGGGAAAGAGATCTACACCACTGTGTTTGGTTTGAAGAAAGTGGTGCAGGAAAGCAAATTGGAGAAAATATGGTTTCATAATTTTTTCTTTCGTTTTTCCCAACATTCGGCAAGTAAATCAGTTTTTCTTAGGGTGCGTTTAGTATGCTGAATTTGATATAGAGAAGGAAAATAGTAATGATGTGACGCACGATTCATAACGGACAATGGTTCGATGCGTGCCATTACACTTTTCCTTTTCTTCGAGATCCTTATACCAAACGCACCCTTAATTTTAAGTACGCACTCTTACGATTTTTTTTCCCGCATCGTAATACTTAAAATTTCTTCCATCAACAAAACATAAGAATTAACATTCCTTCATGCACAACCTTAATCTACCATGCCTTTAGTAACACATTACCTGGCTTGAAGAAAATTGACAATCCAAAATCGATGGTCTTGAGGGGCGACTCCTCCTCCCCGTCGACGAACAAAAAGTTCTCGGGCTTCAAATCCCTGTGCATCACCCCCAACGAGTGGCAAGCCTCCACCACCCCGACGATGAGCCTCGCCAGTTCCGCGGCCTTCCTCTCCGTGTAATGCCCCCTCTGTATGATCCTATCGAAGAGCTCCCCGCCCGAGCAAAGCTCCATCACCACGTGGACGGCCACCGCGTCCTCGTACGCCCCTATGATCTGTATGACGTTGGGGTGGCCAGCGAGGTGGTGCATGATCTGTATCTCCCTCCTCACGTCCTCTACGTCCTCCTCGGTCGCGAGCTTCCTCTTCGCGATCGTCTTGCACGCGTACTCTCTATTCGTCTTCTTGTCGAGGCAGAGGTAGGTCGTCCCGAACTGCCCCTGCCCCAACTTCCTGCCCACAGTGTACACGTCCTTCAGGTTCTTGGTCTTCTGCTGGAGGACCGATTCGACCCGTAGGCCCATGCTCGACGCCCGCTTCACGTGGGTCGGCTTCTTCGACTTGGAACGGGCCACGGGTTCCGGGTCGGAGGCGGGTTTGGGCTCGTTATCCGGAATTTTTACGGGCTCGGGTGGGGTGCTATGGACTACTGCTTCCTTGGGCCGGTCCGAATTGGAGGAGTCCTTATTGGAACTGATCTTCTCGGGTTCGTTCTTCTTGTTCTTGTTCTTGTTGTTGCTGCTGCTGCCCGGACTGGTTTGTTGGTCGGGCCCGGGCAGGGTTTCGGGCTGCTTCATCTTCCATATGGCAGCCGTAACATTTCCGAAGAAGCCATTTTTGCCCAGCCGAGGGCCTATGCACGTGTTTCCCATCAATTATTGCGACAACGCTAAGAATTTCTGAACCCTTGTCGGCTTTCAATGCCCTAATCGATCCCATTCACCATAAATGGTTCGACAAACGATCGATTTTGTTTTTTTTACAACGACAACCTAAATTGGGTAGCCCAATTTTTTGGAACCATCAAAAGTTGATGCAAAAGAGATATTTGTCTTCGTATAAGCACTAATTATGGTGGCAATTTGCCTATCTCCGACCAAGAACCGAGGCAATTAAAAACCTAGGAAAGAATCAGACCTATTTGATCCCAAAAATGTCTGAAAGGCTGAAGAAAAAAATGGAGGGGAAAAAAGATGCTTGCCTGTTAATAATTACACGAGATTTAAGATTGGAAGGGCTGCAGAAGATCTAAACAGAAGATGATCATCACAGAGACAGAGAAAAGAAATTCTGGTAAGAACGAATGAAAAGCAGAGAGAAAATTATGGAATGTGGAGAAAAAGAAAGAAAAGGAGAGAGCTTTAAAATTGGCTCGTTGGCTCAACCTTGAGATTAACCATCGCCAGCTAAGATCAGTAATTCTAATCTGAATAATCCAATACCAGCCCACAAATAAAAAACATCAGTTTTATACATTAGTAGTATCGATTATAAAGTAACAGAAGGTTGATCAATGAAAGAAAAAACTACCTAAGTTTGACATAATAAGCGCGTCATATACTCACAATCATCATCAAAAAACAAACAAACAAACCAAAGAACACTCTCTGCACAAGATGATGAAACAATAAACTCAATCTCATCGGCAAACAAGCAAACAAACAAATGAAAAGAAATTAATTTTCATGCAGTATCTGTTATGCGTCTCCATTGCCCCGAGCGAGGCCCTCGGTTCAAAAGCACAAGCAATCCTACATTGTTTGCTGCTGATCCAAAAATGTACCTAAAATTTACAGCATAATAAATATCATATATATGACGCTTTTCGGATTAGTAATAAGCTTTATTGAGTATACTCTTATGCAACCATATCCAATCTCTTCTACTCTGAATCATTCCTAGCATCAGAAAGCATATAAGACATGGAAAAGCAACTTGAGACACACATATATCGCTGAAATAGTTAGCTTTTCAACTGTCTTTTGTCGCCATAAGACATCATCTTCGGCATAAGCAATTCAAGAATATGATGTATGGAAGTAAGATATGGTGTCAAATGCTTAGGATTCGCGTCTGATATACTCACCTGCAACGGTGTGCTTTTCTTCTCCGGAAAATAAAAGAGATGATCCACTGGAAGAAGTTGAATGAACATATCAACTGTCAGCATTTAAAATGGGTAACAGAGACAAGAAATCTCGCATTCATTTAGATAAAACTCAATCTAATGATAGTATCAATCCTCATCATCGTATTACCTTGAACAGCGCAACGAAGGAAAACCTTCCAACCACAGATTGTTTCCTTATTGGGGCTTCCTTAGATGCAGGCGATGACATGTCCTTGCACAAGTTCTGCGCAATTTCCTTCAACAAGACAAGTTGGGCTTTATCAGTTCCAATAGAAACAATTGCTCTTCTCATTGATTCCCTGTCGGCCTCAAGCGCATGGAGCCTGGCGTAAAGCTTTTGAATTTCCAAATCTCTAACATCAGCGTGGTTTAAAGAATATCTCGGGTTTGTCTTATAATCATATACGCAGCCTTCATGAACAGAATCGACCGTGTAAACTCTGTCACTCATATCATCATCTCCACCTTCTGATGTATTTTCAGCCTTCTCCAACTTTAAATCATTCTTCCCAAGACTCGTACCAAATCTTGGAGAATCTGCAGCAAAATCATCTTTACCCTTACCTAACGAACCCAAACTGTCGCTGGAGAATTTCCTTGAATGCTTTGCCCTTCTTAGAGATTGATCAACGACAACCTTTTCTAAAACGTTGGGCTGATTAGGATAGCCCTGAAATTCATTTGTATTGCATTTGAGAGGAGGATAAACCTCATACGAAGGCAATTCGATTTGCCCGTCAAAGCTTTCCATCGAGCTATCATAGGCTCCATCGGCCTCGTCTTCCATGAGCCCATAGCTCATCATGCTATGTTTGTACGCATGAGCCTCACAAGAGAGAGACTGAATCATTTGTTCCCTCTTGTACAGAAGTTCCTCCAAGGCAGATATTTTGTTCTGATCGTGGGCCATTTTCTCCTCGGCGAACCTCTTAAACTGCCTCGACTCCATGAGAATCTCAGCCTTTTCTCTCTGAAGCCTTAGAATCATAGACATTGCTTCCTCTGCAGCTGAAGCAGCAGCGTTTCTTTCCTTTTCCAGCTCTGCAATGAGTTCTTGGATGTTTTGCTGCTGACTTTCGACTGTCTCACGAAGAGCATTGCATTCGTTTTCTATGTCAATACGGGCGTTTAGGGGCAGTAAGGCTTTTCCTTCTTCCTCGAACTCATCGTATTTACGCTTAACTGAACGAAGGTAAGTCCCAGAAAAGGAACCGTTCATTGTAGAACAGCTACAAACGCACTCACAGCATTTGGCAAGGCTATGGCTAACTGAGGTATGTGAAATTTCAGAGTCCATTGACGTTCATATAACCAAATAAACAGCTCAATCCCGCAAAAATCGATATTTATGGAACCCACAAATTCGTCAGCAACCATTCAAAACCCAAAAAAGCCACTTAATGTTACGCAATGAATCGCACTTTAATTCCTCCAATCTTGGGACAAAAGGAAATCTTTATCGCCGATAATCCCTACATTTTAAACGCATAGAGTTATTTCCCAGAATCAAGAAATATGATTGATACAATACAAACGCAAGTAACTCCCTTTCAACACTGCGCACAAAAAAAAAGGAGCAAGTATTTCAATTACCTTAACACAAGTCCAAAAAAAGGCGGGCTGCAAACTCGGAGCTGGAAATTTCCGCGGGAAGTTGATATCAGCAGCTACAGCGTTAAATTTTCCCAGGAAAATTGGTAGGTGTGCCTTCAGAATCAACTACCAACTGCGATGCATAAGGTCCAAAACAACTTTTTCCAGGCAAACGAAAAAAGAAAGAAATGAATATTGAGAGAAAAACAACAAAGACGAAGTAAATTTGAAACCCTAAGGTAGCTGTCGACTGTCGTGTAACGGGTCTTTTAAAAAAATGGCCCTTGACTCAGTCAATATTAAAAAAATAGCCTTGTTGACGTTTTTTTTTTGGTCAATGGCCTTCATTTTAATTAACTGTTAACCATCTTCTTTAAACCCTCGTTAATTAACTAGAAATAAAAGAAAAAGAAAAATAAATATACATACATAATCTGTATATATATAAAAGGAACGAAACTCCATTTAAATGGGTGTAAATGCGTAATAATTACTATACCAACCCAGATCGATCCATCCTTTCTTCTTCATCGTTTCTAAAGAAAAACACAGCCTCATTTTCGTCACTAAGTCGAACTCGAAGTCTGCGAAACAAGTCTGGAAGGAAAAACCCAGCTCTAACTCTTTACAGTAAGTTTTTTCTTTTTGAATTACGAATTTTTACTCTCCAAATTACGTGATTTTGTCATTTACGTGATGTTTGGCCACGAGAATTTTGAATTTCTAGTCGGAAAGACGAAACTCGTGGTCATGCTTCATGGAACCCGCACATATATCCACAAGGGCCCCATGCATTAGATCTGGGGCCCGCGCATGTTTACACGGTCCCCGCACGCTGGGGCAGGGGCCACGCGCACTGGAGCACGGGTCCGCGCGCGCTAGAGCACGGGCCCCAGGCATCAGCTCACGGGCCCCAGGCGCTGGCGCTGGGGTCCCGCACATCAGTGCAGTGCGCGCGCGCAATGGAGCACGGGTCCGCGCGCGCTAGAGCACGGGACCCGGGCATCAGTTCACGGGTCCCAGGCGCTGGCGCTGGGGTCCCGCATGCAGTGCGCGCGCGCAATGGAGCACGGGTCCGCGCGCGCTAGAGTACGGGACCCGAGCATCAGTTCAGGGTCCCCGCACGCTGGTGCCTGGGTTCCGTGCATCAGTGCAGGGGGCGCGCGCACTGGAGCAGGGGTCCCGCGCATCAGTGCATGGGCCGTCCTAAGGCATGGGTCCCGCGCACTAAGTCGTGGGTCTCGCGCTCTAGAGCTTGGGTCCCATGCAGGGGTCCGTGCTTATATGTTAGGGTTTTCGATAGCTGTTAGGGTTTTCGAAAGCTGTTAGGGGTTTGGAAGCTGTTAGGGCTTTAATTATGCCTAGAAATCACGTTAGCAAACACAACTATGGTTTTTGCAAACTATTGTTTTCGCGTTTTTGCAAACTATTGTTTTTGCAAACTAGGGTTTCGCAAACTAGGGTTTCGCAAACTATTGTTTTTGCAAACTATTGTTTTCGCAAACTAGGGTTTTGCAAACTACGGTTCTAATAAATTTTACTTCTATTGCAGGGGGTAATCATGACGATCACTAACATTGTGTTCCAAGTCGAGGGTCAGTGGATAATTGGCGAGGACAATACCTCGAAGTGGTGTCCTCTTCCTACTCATAGATGGCAATCAATCTTGGTCGATGAGGAAACATGCACGTTAGATGACGTGAAGGATGAGATTGTGAAGGTTTTGTCGCTATGCAGCGAGAATTGTAAACTCACGTTAAGCTACATGCCTAGCGTAGTTTACGATTTCCCACGACCCATCTACATCGAGAATGACTACGGTATACGTGCATACCTTGGTTTTGGTGGTCCACAGTCTAGACCCGTGCTCCATGTTGAGGCTGCATCCTTTGTCAGTGTCACACCACCACAAGCTCATCTTAATGATGAATCGAATTTCAATGTGGGTCTAATAGAGCAGTGCGACGCAAATGAGGAAATCCATCCCGTGGAAGGTTACATGGGCGACACATCTAACTACCACTGTTCTGAATACGAGGGTTTTCAAGAAGATCAAACCGGACCGTGGGAGAATCAAAATGAGAATGAAGATGATACGTTCGAACAACCCGAGGAACAGTATGCTTCGGAAAGTGATAATGACGATGTGACAATGGCGGAGCATAACTCTCCACATGCTGACGACGGCACGTATGGATTCGGGGATGGTTCAAGCCTGTTTGTTGGTCAGGAATTTCGGGACAAGAAGGAAGTCAAGGACGTGATTACTAAAGTCGCCCTTGATGCGTGTTTCGAGTTCAAATTGGTCCGGTCAAATAAAACCATGTACGTAGCGAAATGCGCAACCGAAGGATGCACATGGCGAGTACGAGCTGCACAGAACAAGGACTCCCCTTTTTTCTCAATCAGAACTTACTGCGGCAAGCACAACTGCGGGGTTTCTCATCGTCGCCGTAGACATCGGCAAGGAAGTTCGTCAGTTGTATCACAAGTTCTGCTGGAACATTTCACCGGTCCTAAAGACATTCCACCACCCAAGGCAATCATGTCGATGATGCAGAACAAGGGAGTAGATGTCTCGTACTACAAGGCTTGGAAAGGGAAGCAACTAGCGTCGGACGAATTAGTTGGTAACAGGGACGATTGTTACGGTTTACTCCCGGCCTACTTGGATGCGTTGAGGCAAGCAAACGTTGACAGCATCACGGATTGGGAGATGGACGAAGAAAGGAGGTTCAAATATATGTTCTTAGCATACGGCGCATGCGTTAGGGGATTTGCATACATGAGGAAAGTCGTATCTATCGATGCAACTTTTTTGAAGGGAAAATATAAAGGAGTTTTGCTCATTGCTACGGCGCAAGATGGTGATTACCATCAATACCCGCTCGCATGGGGTCTTGCTGACTCGGAGGGAACCGAATCTTGGACGTGGTTTCTCACTAGATTGAGTCGTTTCGTACCGGATAGTAACGGACTCGTCATTATTTCTGACCGAAACCCCGGTATAAAGAATGCCGTCCCTGCTGTGTTTCCGAATTCATTTCATGGTTTCTGCGCATGGCACATTCAGCAAAATGTGAAGACGAAAACGGCGGACAAGGGTGCGTGCCCCATTTTCTGGCGGGTAGCGAATGCCTACACCAAGGCCGAGTGCGATGCACATTACAAAGCTCTAGGTACAACATTCAAGTCGGCGGGTCGATATCTTGCCGAGATTGACATGGAACGGTGGACGAGGGCATATTGTCCCAAGTCGAGATATAACATCATGACGACCAATGGATCGGAGTCGATAAATGCGGCTCTACGCGCGGATAGAGAATTTCCAATTATAGGATTGTTGGGCTCAATTCACCGATTAACATCATCTTGGTTCAGTAAGCATCGAAGAGCATGCGAAGCTTCTATCGCTGCGAATTCAACGTCGTTTACGCCGAAGGTCGAGTCGATCCTCCGCAAGAATTTCATTGGGTCGCAAAGATTTCACGTATCGGAAGTTGGGCGTCTAACGTATAATGTATACGGGCACAACGTGAACGAGGTTGTCGATCTAGAGTTGCGTACGTGCACCTGTAAGATGCTAGACATCGACCGAATTCCTTGCCCACACGCTATTGCTGCTTGTGGTTATGCCAACGTCGATGTGGGTTCACTAGTCGATCCTTACTACAGCTTGGGATGTTGGAGTTAGCTTACCAAGGTACTATATGGCCGGTGTCTGAACACATTGAAAGAAGTGTTGAAATGCTGCCACCTCCTCGCGAGCGTCAACGTGGAAGACCACAGAAAAATAGGTTGCCTTCTGTTGGCGAATTTAGTAGGAGGTAAAACCTCTAAATTTAGGGTTTTGTAATGTAATAGAACCTAGTTATTATTGTTATGAAACGAAAGTTTGTTTATATTAGCGTAATTTATGGTTTTATAATGTAATTATGGTTAGTGAATGGGGGCATGCGCGTTGGATGTGCGGGGCCCGTGCTTATGCGCGAAGGTCCCTTGCTTTCACGCACGGGACCCATGCTCATGTGCTGGGACCCGTGCTTATTTGCATGGTCCCTGCGCATAATTTCGGTCCCGTGCGGAAATTTTGCAAACCCTAATTGAAGTCAATTATTGGTCTGCCAGACAGAGTTATTATTTGAATATTTATTGGTCAGTCAACTATTTGTCTGAAACATGTCAGCTTTGAGTGCAGGTGTCATAATGTCTTGTCTTGTCATGTCTGATGTACTTTTCGATGTGTGAAAAGAAAAAGCAAGGCACGGGTTTAAAAGAATTTCAGTAATTATATACATATATATTTTGTACATCTTTACAAAAAAATTAACCATAACGAAATTGCTGTCGAAAAAAAAATAATCTTGACCATAAGATTACTCTTATGTCGTTAATGTACAGAAAAAAAATTACATTATTTGGTTATTGTTTTCAATGTGAAGTTGGTGAACTGGGTGGATGTCACAATAATTGAGCAAATTTACATAGCAACAACTTGCCTTATGTTGGTGACTTGTTTAGGATGTCACAATCGAAAACTCGTATCTTATATATGCAAAAATGTCTAACTTTTGTTGGCTATGATATTATATGACGTATTATATTCGTATGGAGGCTGAATCGAACTTCGAAATTATTTAATATGGTGTAAAATCGCGAAAATAATCGCAGGGTCCCCGCACATGAGTGCTGTGGTCCGGGGCTCATGCGCAGTGGACCCGCGCAAGCTAATGCGCGATGGATGCGCGGGACCCCAGCGATCACGCGAGGGACCCGTGAACTCACGCACGGGACCCGTGCTTATGTGCGCGGACCCATGCTTAATTGATGCGCGGGACCCCAGCGATCACGCGAGGGACCCGTGAACTCACGCACGGGACCCGTGCTTATGTGCGCGGACCCATGCTTAATTGCTTGGGACCGTGCGCATAAGTTTGGGACCATGCGCAGCAGACCGGACCCGTGCGGATTTTTATTGACTAGTCAACAATCATTGGTAAATTATTATTGTCTGTACTGACGTACTCACTTTTTCTGCGCATGTCAGTGTAATCAATGCCTTGTCAGTGTAACCTTCATACGAAAAAAGAAATTAAATACTAATGATAAAATATTAAAATTGTGCATGGTCCTCAAACTTATGTGCTGTGGTCCGGGCCCATGTGCAGTGGACCCGCGCTAGATGATGCGCGGGACCCTTGCTCGATGACTACTGCAGGGGACCCTAGTTTAAAAGCAAGGGACCCGTGCTCAAACGCAAGGGTCCCATGCTTATGTGAGTTGACTAGTCAACAATCATTCGTCAATTAGTGGTCTGTTACTTTTTTCGTTATATTGTCAGTGTCATAACAGTCGATTTGATGTGATTAGAAATAAAATCTTTATAATTGCTTGTCATGTCATCATTAATGCTTATTCAGATGAATTTAAACAAATTTACATAGCAACAACGTGCGAGGGTTTTCATAAAAATTATTTAAATAAACCATACAGGCCACTTGAATAAAATAAAAATTACATTCAACTATTTTGGACCAAACCAAGAACCCCAGTCCTTACGGAAAATACAAATTGTAAGAAATTTCCTAAAATCTACAATATCCTTCTGTGTCAGATTGGAGACGTCGTCACCTCGAAACATGAGGCTCATTGCCGCTCGCAACACATGTACGCCGCATTCTCCCCTGAAACGTTACACACTTATACAGAAATCATCGTAAAATTTAATGAAATAATAATGAATGAAACTTACCTTCCTTGCTGTTTGGCGAACCTCGAATGACGCTCAACTTTCCATTTCTTAAACCGTGTCTTGATACATCCCATGAAGACCAATATCGCCGGGATCATTAATTGAAGTGGCAGCAATGCTTTGTTAAGGTTGCGCATGTCCTTGTCGCAAGACTCGTCGGAGTCGTATATCGTCATCGTCTTCTGCCTCCAATCAGCGACGCATAGCACCCAATGTGCTATCGTTTGCACGGGGAAGACGATGCAATCCGCGTTCATCCATGAGATCGACGGCCATCCATCCTGAAGTCCTCTCGCGTAATGGAACCATAACGAAAGCATCCCATTTATGACTTTTCCGTTGTCGAAGCCGTCGAGTTCGATACATGTCTTGAATGCGTAAGACATGTACGCAACATTCTTCGACGCAAATGAATGGGTCTGCTGCATGTCCAGGAACCCTCTCATTGCTTCATTCATATGCTGAAAAACCAAAACAACTTGGGCTTTACAATTATAGTTCATTGCAAAATTAATAGTTCAAGTCGCATACCATGTCATCGAGCCACTTCGTTGGCGTGTATAGATCCTCAAACCATTCACGTCTATGCATGTCGACCAAGCACTCCTTTAACTCGTTGTCAGTCAAGGCCCGTATTTCGCTCTCTATGGCCCCCCACACGAGGATCTTCTTAGAAATATGGACGTCTACGGTCGATAGACTCGCTTTCATCTGACCGGTCGACGGAGGCTCAGTGAACGGCGACTGCAGCCACTTGGACGGATTCTTCTGCCGCCTTTCCAGGGTCACGTCGTCCACACCTTTACCCCTATCAGCCACCGTCGACTGATCCGCAACCGTCGACTGATCAGCCACCGTCGACTGATCCGCAACCGTCGACTGATCCGCAAATGCCGAATATTGCAGCATCGACTGATCCCAGTCGAGGCCCCTCCAAGTAGATGGGTCGACCTCATAAAATGTCTGGCTCTGCGCGCCGTATTCATCGTCCAATTGCTGCGATGGATCCCGCCTCGCAAATTGCGCCCATGGATACTCATTTGCCGGCCATCCCCATCCGCTCGAACTGGGTGGATCCTGCCCCGCAAATTGCGTCCACCCAGTCGAAGTCGCCTCGTCGTCTACGATACATATTAAATTGTAAGTTACGGCGTGTATTAAATTTGAATTAGGGGTAAAGATAGTTACCGCAACGAGGCGCGTCGGTATGTGTACGTGGACCGAATAAATTCTTCCAATCACCCCGAAGCTCTTGCAACTGATCCGCAACGCCGCCGATGCTTTCGCCCGGACCTTGGAACCGCTCCTCATAGAAGTCGGAGCGTCGATCGTAATCGTCTCGGAATTGCGCAAAGCCGTCTCGGAATTGCGAAAACTCGTTCTCGAGATGCTCGAACCGACCGCTAAGTGCGTCGAAGCCGCTGCTAAACGTGTCGAGCCGATTGCCAAATTCATCGAATCGCCGGTCCACGTGGCGTGCAAATTCGTCATACTGGTCCGACGATGGCCCATACCCGTGCGATGGCCCATACCCGTGCGATGGCCCTGGCATTGGCGGCGACCTCGGCGGCGTATGGAAGTTGCCTCCATGCATGGACGGCGGCTCGTAGTCAGAGCCCATGCCCCTCTCTTCGTCTTGCCGTGATCTGATAGAGAGCTGAGGGACGGACTCTGCTTCGTAATTGGGTTCGTTTGCCGCCCGTCGGCCAAGATGTCCTACAGCCGCACGACGACTGCACCTAACTTCCACCCCGTCCATCAGTAGGCTCGCCACCCTATCGTACACGTCGTCGTGTGGCGCGGCGACCTCGAAGTCGTTGTAGCGAAAATAATCGGCCCGCGTCTCTTCTCCAATCGGCACTAGTAGACCTCGTACATCGGACCCGCGCATCAGTTCGGCAACATCCACCAACTTCGGACATCCCTTCCGGGGCCAATTCCTCGTGACCCACCGGCATATACGCGGCCTCGCCCACTCTCTAAGTTCAGCATATTTATCAGCGATGGCCGGTATGCACTCATATGCTAATATCTGAAGACAAAGAAATGGATATTAGCAAACAGACGAAACCCTAAACTCACAAAGTCATTCAAATATAAAACCCTAACCTGAAGTGGATGTACGAATTCACTGATCAGCTTACTTTCCTTATTAGCGTCAAAATCTTGTTTCAGCGACCGTAGTGCCGCTTTGAAAGCCACGGTCCCCCAAGGATAACGCTCGAAGGCCTCTGAGTCTTCGACTAAGTAAACGATCCAAGACGGAAGGGTGGTATCCTTCTTGGAAGGTCGGGGCAGCAAGACGTACCCCGCAAAGTACAGGTTGGCCAACTTCAACTTCTCGTCATTGACGCGCACCGTGGAGTTCGCAGCCAACTCCTCCAACCGCTGCTTAACGTGCGACAATTTAAGCGTTAGTGCCGTTTTCCTCGGGAAATGACGACGGACGAATTCATCCGTTTGGTTCACCGCCGGTTCGGCTGCGAACTTCAGCCCCGTGATTAAGCAATACTCCGTTTTTGAAAAACGGAGCGGTTTCTTCCCGATGATCATCCAAAGCTCGTCACGATTGTGAAGCTGCATCTGGCACTTGATGAGATACCACAACAGCTGCGCCGACAAAATTGAAATTGGCGGCAGCGTTGACGAGCCTGCCGAACGGACTCCCTTCCGTAAAAACTGCCAGCTCATCCTCGTTTAGCCAACCAACGATCTCCTCGCTCACTTCGCAGTATCGTGACGTGATATGTAACCGGTAATCTTTCTCATTGTCGCCTCCGGCAATTTGCTTCTTCAATTGAACCTACAAATCAATAAAAAATTAATTACAAATGCTGCGGGAAAATTGCTTAGGGTGAGATAGGCCGCCGCGCACGGTCCCCTGCCATGCTGCGCGGAGACCTTGCTATGTCGCTCTGAGGACCCGTGCGTGCCAGCGCGGGGACCCTGCGATATAGCACGGGGCCCGTGCGTGCCAGCGCTGGGGACCCGTGCTCATGTGCGCTGGAGGTCCTATCTATGCCGCGCTGGCCCCAGCGCGGCGCACATGAGCACGGGTCCCCGCGCTAGCAAGCACGGGCCCGTGCTATGTCGCAGGGTCCCCGCGCTGGCACGCACGGGTCCCCAGCGCGACATAGCTAGGACCTCCAGCGCACATGAGCACGGGTCCCCGCGCTAGCAAGCACGGGCCCCGTGCTATGTCACAGGGTCCCCGCGCTGGCACGCACGGGTCCCCAGCGCTGGCACGCACGGGACCTCCAGCGCACATGAGCATGGGTCCCCGCGTTAGCAAGCACGGGCCCCGTGCTATGTCGCAGGGTCCCCGCGCTGGCACGCACGGGTCCCCAGCGCGGCATAGCAAGGTCTCCCGCGCTAGCCAGCACAGGTCCCAGCGAGACAAAGCGCGGGTTAATTGGGGAGGACCCCTGCGCTTTCACCCGGATCCCTGAGATTCAAGACACGGGACCCTGCCTGAGGAAGCACGGGTCCCCTGCGGCCTAAATTTAGGGTCCCGTGCGATTGTATAGGACGGGGTCTTCGAAAAATAAAAAAATTACCTTCACTGTTTGGGGTCTCGCCTGAACTGCCATGGATTCTGAGCTTCAAATTCGGTTGTGAAGAAGAAGAAAAGGGAGAAAGCTTGATCGATTTTGCAAAGGGCCCGTGAAGTGAAAGGGTTCTTTCTTATTTACTTTTGCTTTTTCAGATTCTACAGTAAACCTCTGTCAAAAGCTGTAATTTTCGTTAACTGTCGTTGATTGCCATTAAAAAAGGGTATAAAAGTCTTTTACGCAGAGTAAGTAAGGGTACATTGGTCTTTTATCATTTAGGAGGCTATTTTTTTAACGTTGACGATGTCAAAGGCCATTTTTTTAAATAATCCGTCGTGTAACTGTGTTCGTTCACATATATATATGTATTTTGTTTTTTCTTTTTATTTATTTATCTTGCTAGCTTCGTAAATCGTGAAAATGAGATTTTTCTCTTCTGTGTTTGGTTGGCCTGCTTTTCTTCACAGCAAGTGTTGAAGAGAGGGAAGGGGTATTTTGGGTATTTACTGAGTTAAATAATGGACTACCCGGAGAGTTTGATAGGCGCGTGGTAATTAATGGTAACGTGCATCCAATACATTCACAAAAAAAGCGTTTTAATTCCTTATATACTAATGTTTAAATTAAAGCATCTATACTATTTATTAATGGTGAGACCATTTAAAAACGGCCAGTTTTCTACAATTTGGTGTATCAATTACACTAAAATTTCTAACCAATTTGTCAGTTATTTGGTGTATCAATAACTCCCCACTTCACTACATATAAGAACTGCCGGGAAACTGTCAAGTTTTACCACTAAAACTGCCATATAATATACTAAAATGAACATGGGATTGAACGAGCATTTTTTCTCATCGTTTTTGCTGCATTACCTTTTATATAATATTATGATTTTGTTGCTAAAATTTTGATATGTAGGTTACACACACATCGGGGTGTGCAGCTGTGACTAATATGAATAAATGGCAACAAAACAATCCGTAAGATATTTTACCCCATTAAAAGTCAGTGTTCAGATTCATTTCAAAATCTATCTATACTCTTATATTAATTGCGAGGGTGAGTTTTTTTTTTTGAAAATGAGGATTTCGTTCATTGTGGACACAAGAGTACAATTGAGCAATATTCAAAATATTACAACATACTTGACTATTATATTGCCTAGAAAGCCGGTGTAAGACCCGAGCCCGTAGGCCACTTAGTTAATAAACTGGCATGCACATTTTATGCTTATGTGATTTCATAAATTTGCATAACGCATATTTTTTCTATGTTACTACATGAATTTCTGAAAATTAATTATGTGCTTATGTGATTTTATGAACTTTATGCTTTGATTATGTGCTTACGTGATGTGAATTATTTCATGTATCTAATTATGTGCTTAAATAATATCTAACTTGGTAGGAATTTTCGAAAATATAGAGTAAAGGAATTGGAGTAATAAAATTGTATGGAAATAAGTTGGGTTATACTTGTGATTGGGCTTAGATCTAAACTTAGACCCAAATCCTTAAATGAAAACCTTAGCAACATACTTCCTTAAATTAAGGGGATGCACGTCAATATATGACTAAACCACCATACCTTGCTAGCAAAAAATATCTAAGATCATTTCCCAGACTAGGAAAACGAAAAGAAGAGAGAAGGTAGAGAATTCGAGACTTGAGCTTGAAGAAGGTATGAAAACTCACCAAGTGATTTATGATTTTAGTTTGAGATTTACGTTTATAGCTCGTAAAATAGGTTATTAGTCCAAATTAAGCATGCTTGGGGTCTTAACACACGAAAAAAGCCTACCCAAAATCACACACTTTAGCTCACTCGGTTTTTAGGGTTTTGAAGTTCTTAGAGTCTTTATCATGTTCTTGAGAAAAGTAACATTTAGATCGAAAGTTTAGAAGTTTGCGGGTTAGAAAGTGTTTCTGGCACGTTAAAGGTCGTGAAATATGGACTTCGCGAACTCAAGTTCGCGAACCCAAAACGTGATGAGGTTCGCGAACCCGTAAAAGTCGCGAACCATAATTCGCGAATTGTGGGTAAGGAGTTTCACGAATTAGGAGGTTGGCAAATTCATGATTTTCGCGAATTAGAAGCTAAGTAATGCAATTCGCGAATTGAGAGTGAATAAGGATAGAGTTCGCGAAATTGGGAAGGAAGAAGTTGGCGAACTCATGAGTCGCGAACTAAGAATTTAGATATAGGCTTCGCGAACCGATAGTATAGAGCAGTTCGCGAATTTAGTGTGAAGGTTTCATGCATGGGTTCGTGAAAGTGCGACTTCGCGAAATGGGAGAGGACTTAGAGTTCGCGAAACGAACTTCACCATATATGATGGAGTTCGCGAAGTGAGATTAGTCCACGAAGTATTTCGCGAAGTGAGTTTAGTTCGCGAACTAAGAGCCGAAGAATATGATTCGCGAACTGTGAGGGCAAATTGGCGAATTGTATGTACTATAGAGAATTTCACGGGTCAGGGTTTTTACGGGTCATTTAAATGTCGCGAATTAATATGAAGTTCGCGAATCGTACAAAGGTTCGCGAATCCCACATAGCATTGAGTAATATAGATTCGCGAAATATAAGTTGGCGAACCTTCGGCTAAGTAACTTCGCGAATTCAACATGGTTGGCAAATTTAATTCGCAAACTTAAAGGAATTCAACTTCGCGAATCAAGCTAGTTGGCGAATCAAGAGGTTCGCGAACTCGATAATGAGAGTAGACTTCGCGAACTAGAAATGAACTTCACGAATTAGGGTTTCGCGGGTTGAACCAACTTGGCGAATTCTTTGGTAAAAAACGTTTTAAGTTAAAAAAAACAATTGCCTTTTGAGGAAAAATATTTTTATACCATTTAATAAGAAAAATATTCTGATTTCAATGAGCATAGACTCTTTCAATGCCCGATCATAAATAACCTATCAGTATTTTTCAGGGTCAACTTTCGGTGTAGGAAGACGTCGTTTTTTATAGAATTTTTTGAACGAAAATTTACGTAGTCAATTTATATAATTTATAGACTGACTTAATAGCTTTTTCGTGTTTAAAGGACGAAATATTAGGAAATTCACCAGACCGGTTAGCAAATAGCTTAAGGACGAATTTTATAAACTCCACGAACTATATAAGTTCGCGAACTAAGCATTTCACGAGTTAAGGGAGTCTAGCGAGGCATCTAATTAGCGAACCACGAGAACGCGAAAAACACTTCACGAAGTGGGAGGTTTAACGAGTCCACGGAATTCGCACACTTCATGGACTAAATAAGTCCACGAAGTAACTTCGTAGGTCATAAGAATTTTGTGAACTATCTAGGTTCACGAAATCATATAAGGCTAAGTTAATTCACGAGTAGCGGATAAATCACGAGATTATGCAAGTGTCACAAGTATAAGTCTAAGATTAGTTCGAAGTATTAAAGTTAACGAACTAGTTAGTCAAGTAATTAGATAAGGTGCTAATATAATTATTTTGTGCTTAAGGTCGAAACTTAGGAATTTCATCAAATCAATAGTAGCTAATCTACGACGCCAGGTAAGTGGAGACTACACTTCAACTACAACACATAACTTCTATGCGCATGAATTATATGACTACGTGTCTTTCTGTACGAACATGAAATTTAGGTGATATTATTTTTAATGGCATGACATGCATAATTATATGAATCACGACATGATCACGAGCATGCACGCTTAGTACGAAAGTTAGAACACGAGAGTGTACATGAGTCAAGATCGCCTGTGAAGCGATGTATAGTTGCCGATATGGGCAACTGTTGTCGACTCCACTGTCGAGTCACGGCTCTCCTATGTCACCATGGCGGCGTCAAGGCGTCACCGAAATTACGATTATGAAAGGGACAAGACCCTTATGACGGGAAGTGCGACCTGGAGGGTGCGACCCCAGGGAAGACGCGACACCGAGGGTATCTCAGGTATTGGCAACCTCGGAGTGGGCTACCAGCGTGAAGCGCCCGCGTGCCAGGCCGCACTGGGCTAAGAAGGCACCTTCGGAAACGCATTGGGCTAAAAAGGCGTTATCGGCCTCCCAATGTGAAAAGCAATTTGCGTACTGGGGTTGCCTCCCAACGTGGACCGCATTGGGCCGAAAAGGCGTCGTTAGCCTCCCAATGTGGGTCGTAATGGGCCGAAAATGCGCCACAGAGATGAACAGGGATGGCCTCTCAATGTGGACCGCATTGGGCTGAAAAGGCATTATTGGCCTCTCAATATGGGCCACATTTGGAATAGAAAAGGCGCGATGGAGTCGAATGCAAATTGCAAACTTGGGTGGCTTCTCAGTGTGTGTGCTGTCACTAGTATGTATGAACGAAGTTGAAATGAGCTCTATGATGGTGCATAGCGAGATATAAAAGCCGAGGGGCCTAAATATGAAAGGAAAGAGAATGAAAGGGAAAGTGAAGTCTAGAATGCATTGCCGCAGATGTTATTGCGAGTTAGGACACGTGCACCTGCATGCATATAGTATCCACTTACTGAGCTCTTTAGGTCACCCAACGTTATGTGTCGTAGGTACGAGCGAACACGGTACGTGATCGCCTAGCTGGCAAGGCTGTCTTTTGAAGCTCCCGAGCGACTTTTGGGGGTGGTGTGTACGTGGATGACGACCTGTGAGGCCGGGCGCATAGGATTATTTTGCTGCGAACACAATTAGGGAGTTAATGTAATTCTTTTGTCATGTAAATATATTCTTTTGACATGTGTAGATACGAACTCCATTATGGAAATGGAAAAATTTCATACGCACTTTCGTATCTCTTGTAAGTTATCGCATCGTTAGACACTTAGGATAACGTTAGAAATGGTGGCGAATGCTAGGGTCGCTACAGCCGGTGATAGTACGGTGCTAGTTCCAAATCCCCGAAAAAGGGAAAAAGAGAAAAATCCCAAAGGGGACTCCCACGGGGGGAGAAAAAGGCTCCCACAAGGGGAGAGATAGGCTCCCACGAGGGGAGAAAAAACTCCTACAAAGGGAGAAACGCCAAAAAGAGTCTCCCCTGAGGAGAACCCGCCCGACACAAACGGCCGAGCGGTGGTGGGGATGTCGGCGACAGGCGGCAGGCGAGCCAGGCGTCAGGTGGAAAGGTTGGGGGCTGCTAACGCAGCAAGCGGAGGTGGAGGCTGGCGGAGGCGGCAATTGGAGGTGGATCGGAGAGAAGAATAACATAGACTTCCCCCACCTCCAGGGGAGAAAACCCACCCTTTCTTTTGTGCGGCCACTTGCCGGAGAGAGTTAGGTGAGAGAGAACCCTAGAGAGAAGATTGCCGAATTTTGTTGTATTGTGAAGGTGAGTTAAAAACTGTTTTTTTGTGTATCTATTAACCAATCATAATTTGACAAGCGTTATGTCTTTTGATTTAAAAAATTAATAAAATTACTAAATCAAACATAACCACCCACTACAATTTGTGCTTCTATTTTTAGTATTATTATTTCATAATTAAATATACATAATGTGCAAAACTACTAGTAAACATTAAGAGCGTGGGGCACAACAAAAAATTATTTTGAAACTTCGCGGGGTACATTTGAAAACTTCTAAACGAAAGAAGCTAGACATATTATGTTGTAGTAGTAGGTAATATTATTATTCATTGGGTCAATCTCGAATAAAGATTAAAGCATGAAGAAAACTATAAAGCTTAGAAGACAAGTAATTTAAAGAAATAGGCTAGGAAAATATCACTTTGATGATTGCATGAATTTTCCTATGTTCGTTTTTAGTAAGTTGGAACTTTTCCTCCACTTTTATTGGCAGCACCTTATCCGTAGCAACTTTCTTTTATTTGCTGTTTATTTACTTACAATTTACGGACACGTGTATAAATTCCATTTCGGTTCAAAATTAGTTGTCATAAAATTACTTTAACTTGATAAGTCACAAGACTTTTTTTACTCAATTCACTCTTATTTATTTTTTTACGTCGTCTCTTAATTGGAGGAACATGAAAATAAATTCAGTCTAAGTCAGCATCTCCTACTTCACGTGTCTAAATTTCAAGCTCAAATTAACTTAATGAGATTAATTGTCCTAAAATGATCCAATTTTGATCTTGCAGGACCAACATTGCCTCGAATCATTAAACTGCTACAATTTTAGTACTTGTACAACTAATATTGTCACGTCAACTCCTCAAACTTACCGAAATATAATGCCCACGCCAAAACCGAAAGATTATACTACTCTCTATCCATTCAGAAACAATTTTTTGATATAAAATTGTCACCCTTAACTAAAGTATTCCTAAAAAACGCCAATTCCTCGAACTTACCGGAGTAAAAATATAATTAAGCCAAAATATTATTAATGTTTATCATGATTTTGACTTTGAATTAGATCCCCTAGCTAGAATATCGACATATCCCAACTGTAATTTGATTTATCGAAATAAAGCCCAGCCCAAAAAGATGGTACTTACTACTCTATCCATTTATTTATCATCTTCGTAACGCATCAAACGCTCCGAAGCCACACAGTGATTGTCCACTTCATCAGCTACACAAACGTCGATAGAGCTCTAGCGAAAGTTTCAGTTCTGACGATGGCTTGCTCCGCCGCCGCTGCTTCGACGGCCGCTCTCATCTCATCCAGAAAGGCGTTTGTTTCTCCCAAAAGTGCCCTTCCTTCTCGTTCTATTTCCCTAGCTTCCTCGTTCTCCGGCAAAACTTTCGGTCGCCGCGTGCCACGTGTAATTTCCTCGAGGAATTTTGGTTCCAAACGGCGCAGCTTCTCCGTCCGAGCTGTAAGTGCCTTGAATTGAAGTTGGCTTTTATAGTTGAAGGAAAAAAAAATTAATTAACTTGCTTGGTTAGCTGGAAATGTTGGTACTCTCTGCTAATATTGGTTTTTGGGGGGAAAGGGGGGAATGTGGATAATGGAAGTGATTGTAATTTTATTAATCAATATGGGTTAAGAAGAGAATTACGAGTCATTAGCTAAGTAGCTTTCTATGCAATTTCCCCCCTTTTTCCATCAACGCAGTTGGTTTGCAGTTTATTTTAGTTTTGTAAAGTGTGAATCTGGAGAAATGTGAGCGTGGTTGTTTAATATTGTAATCGGGGGAAAATTCTGTAAATATGTGATGATATGGTTTGTTTTTTGTTCTTTGGAACAGAGCGAGCTTCCACTAGTTGGAAATACTGCTCCAGACTTTGAAGCTGAGGCTGTATTTGACCAGGAGTTTATCAAGGTGAAAAGTTCTATTCCCTGAAAGGTTTTTTTTTTTTGGTTTCGGGACTGTTTAGTTTATCTTCTTGAGTATGGTAGCTTTTTTTTGTTGTCTTCGTTATTTTTTCGGTCTATGAGTTGTATTGTATATGGACCCATATGATCATTGTGTTCTTTTGAGTTGTGTGGCCTCTGATAAATATTAATTTTCTTCGCACGTCTCTATGGAATGCATACGTTTTGTGTGGTGAATGGTGATGGTGAATATAGTAGTAAGCTACGTTACGTAAATACGACGAGTCATTGTGAAAGGAAGCAAAAGTTTCCCGCCAATTGTTTTCATTGAAGCCATCATTGAGCTGATTCAATGCATCTTACTTGGTTCCACTTGTTTTATCCGCGTTTATGTTCTTACTAGGTTAGGTTCCATATATGTTTGCTCTTATAAGTTTTTTTTCCTACTACTTCAATTTCAATCTCCCTGCAGGTTAAACTATCCGAATATATCGGAAAGAAATATGTCATCCTCTTCTTCTACCCATTGGATTTCACCTTTGTGTGTCCCACTGGTGAGTCTTAATGAAGCAGTTTGATCCACAAGCTGCTTTCTGACATAATTATATTCCTGCATTGTTAAAATATCAATGTTTTATTTTTGCAGAGATTACTGCTTTTGGCGACCGTTATGAAGAATTTCAAAAGTTGAACACCGAAGTATTGGGTGTCTCTATAGACAGTGTGGTTAGTATCCAATCTTTAAGCAAACCCCTGAAGCAGCTCAGCATTATTCATTCCATAACTCTTCAACTATGTTTATTTTGCTCGTATGGTTTAAAATTACTTTTCTTGCATTTTTCACCTCACTTCTGCCCTATAGTCGATCCTAATCATGATTTTGTCACTTAAGTTTGTTCTTTGATCATTGTTCTTTCAGTTTTCGCATCTCGCTTGGGTTCAAACCGACAGGAAGTCTGGCGGTTTGGGTGATTTAAGTTATCCATTAATTTCTGATGTGACAAAGTCAATCTCAAAGTCATATGGTGTGCTTATCCCCGACCAGGTACATGCTTATTTCAATGGCTCAACTGGACTCTAAAATTTAATCCCTAACTATGTAAAATTCTGAATTTTTTTTTAAAGAAAAACATCTAATAATTTATTGATATATGAAGACAGAGCAACTCCAAACTTTTAAAGTTGTTAACCAAATGATAGTCCATTGTATGTCACTAACTGAAACTCTTTTTACTCCACCATTGTTAGTATCTATTGTTTGTGTAAATTTGTCGAACAGGCGACTAAACTGTGAAAGTTCACTGCGATTAGTTAAGTCAGTACCATTTGGTTAAAGATTCTGAACTCGTATTTGCATGAGACCAAATAACATACATAGTTATATAGTCAAGTTTTGGACTTATTCTGCAAATTCATCATCATTAGTAGCTCTACACAAGTCAATGTCCCCAGAAGCTTAAATATTTTTTCAGGGTACGGCTATATTATATTGTTTAATAATATCTGCAGGGAATTGCATTGAGAGGACTATTCATCATCGACAAGGAGGGAGTTATCCAACACTCTACCATCAACAACCTCGCCATAGGCCGCAGTGTTGATGAAACTCTCAGAACGCTCCAGGTATAAGAATCCCAGGAAAATAAAATGGAATTTAGGTTTAAAAGTTGGAAAAAAAATGAATGTTTTTGTTCGGTAGAACTACTTAATTGGGCTATGGCGAGTTTTTTCAGGCATTGCTCGCCGCTCGCTGCATATGATGATGTTCTGTGCTATATATATATTAGTTAGTGATTTTTCTCGCTATGTGTTTGTTTGCGTATGTTTTTTTTTTCAGGCATTGCAATACGTGCAAGAGAATCCAGACGAAGTATGCCCAGCTGGATGGAAGCCCGGGGAGAAATCCATGAAACCCGACCCAAAGCTCAGCAAAGAATACTTTTCGGCCATCTAATTATTATTAGCAGGTTCGTAACTTTGTTGTGATGTAGCATAAATCTTGCTGAGATCTTCCTAGTATTCGAGATTGAGAACGATTCGTTTGTTTTTCGGTGTTAATTTAAATTGTGTTGCTGATTGTTATCCAACATAATTCTGTATTTCAAAAATAAACACAAGCAAGCTCTCTATTGATGATGATGCTCTGCCCCCTTCGTCCTACCTAAAACTAAACTATTAAGGACCAATAAAGTTAATTTAGAGTGCGTTTGGTATGTGGAATTCGGTGCGGAAAAGAAGACAAAAATGTAATGGTACGCATCGAATCATTGTACATTACGCTTCATGTATCATTGCCAACTTTTCCTGTTCTTTTCCGCACCGAGTTCCGCGTACTTAAGAATGACCTAAGAAATCCTCCGATATTCAATTGAATCTTGGTATATTCTTGATAGTTTCCTCCTAATGGACGAGCCTGGGAAAAATTTAGATTTTGAGCTTCTTTTTTTTCGAAAAGAAAATAAGCTGGGAAACCATCATTTTTCAATCCAATTAATTCCCTTCCAATGCAGTCCGTCCAACTTAATTTGTAGAAGACATAATTGGAGAGTCAAATTTATTTCGGCATATGAACTTGTGTTTATTTTTTTGGAACCAAATACAGTCCATCCAAATTGTGTCTTACTTGTAATTGGTGCAGCCGATTGAAAATTATGATGCATCACGCCATTAAAACTTTTTAATATAGAAAACATAATTATCCATCCATTGTTTTTTTTTTATATACAATATCTTAGTTTCGGTATTGTATCTAAGACTCTTCAGACAGCCACAACATGTCGTGACACGACCCACCTAATATTTCTACTTCTATTATATATATGCACCAATTAGCAACTTCAAACAGCTCACTCACCCAAATAATAATAACAATAATGCAATAATATATCCACCGTTAAGAAGTAGACTAAATAAGTCCCATGACCTAATCATATAACAACCCTCCAACAAATAACTATTAAATAAATAGTAAAAATTACACCATTCATCTTCAACTGCACACGCAAGTAGGCAACCACTAATCACAAAAAATTATCGCACATAACTTCTAAATCTCCGATCCACACAAGAAAGCAATAACATCACCTTTTTACTCATATTATGTGCAATCATAGCGACAACATTCAATCTATACTTGAAATAAAACTATTAGAAAGAAAAGAAACTGTAATAGAACACAGTAAATCAAACGTTGACACTACAACTCTGAGCAAGCTGATACTTAACCCCATTCCCAATCACAACCCTTCCCCTCCC
Organism: Craterostigma plantagineum; assembly: GCA_027422505.1. Taxonomy (NCBI): domain Eukaryota; kingdom Viridiplantae; phylum Streptophyta; class Magnoliopsida; order Lamiales; family Linderniaceae; genus Craterostigma; species Craterostigma plantagineum. Next base: position 8,808,479 of record JAPQWV010000015.1, read on the forward strand.
ATTATTCCCAATGGGTATGAAAGCGGGGCAACCCACGTGCAAGTGGTACCCGCCCGTAACGATCGACCCGACCCGCCACTTGACCCGCCCGTCGATTTTAACGGTCAGGGGTATGACCCCTCGGGTCTGATCTTGGCCCAAGGCGAGCCCATTATAAGGGGCGATAGGCACGTTATTACCGTAGATAAAAGGAGACCATACGTTTGAGTCCTCGCTGTCTTGGTAGGTCGGGGGAAGGCCCGTGAAGTAGGTGATTTGCTGGCCTTTGTAGTTTGCGTAGACTCTCATGTTGTCGAAGTATACGCCGATTCTCGAATTAGGGTTGTGTACGTTAACCGTGACTTGCAAGGTGGTCGAGATCACGTTTGGGGCCGAGACGTTCAGGACGAAGATCGTTGCGTCTTGGAGGGTGAATGAGGGTTTTTTCGGTTGGAGGATTGCCCACGTTATTAGGAAGATGAGGAGTAGTACGAGGATGGAGACCGAGAGGGCGATGAGGGGGCGCTTTAGGTATTTTTTGAGGCGGGAATTGTGGTGGTGGTGGTGGCAGACTTTGCCGGACATGGTGATGGTTGGCCGGCGGCGGCGGTGGTGGTGGGTGGTGGTTTTGAGGGGGTCAATGGGTGTTTGATGTTGTTGATGTTGTGTCTATATATAGGGTTAGGTTATATATATATATAGATATATTTTAAGACACAGACGTTATAATAATACATCAGTATTCTTTCTGCACGCTCTGTGCGTGTGTTTAAAATATAGTTGTAATTTAATGTTAATTTCGATTTTGAGAGTTTAGAAGTTTTAGTGTTTAATAGATAGAATATGATTTGTCGATAGAAGGAAAATTAATGTTTAGGAGTATATGCACAATGAATTAAACATTTTAAGAATTGATTAAATATAAATTGAGGGGTTAGACCGAAAATAATTTGCTAGACCAAATATGACAGTTTATAGTTGACAGTCATCCTTAATATAACATAATTGCTAATTGTGTGTATCGGTAATATAGCTCGAGGTGTTTTTTTTTTTTTTTTTTGGACAAATCATGGGAAGATTTTATCACGTTCTTAGGAAGTTCAATTGTTGAATGTCTTTTTTTTTCTTGGTAGGTTTTTTGTGGGAAACTCGCGTACGTTTTTAATTGGAAACTTCAACTAGTTTGTTGTTACTAAATAATTTTAGGTTATATTTTAAGTTATATTATTTTGCGATATCTTCTCATGTAATTCGTTGAAGTAATCTAATTTTGTAATTATTCATTTTTCTAAATTAATCATCAGTAAAATTAGTCCATGTGAACAGCTATTAGATCAACTGAATCTAACACCATTGTATGAACTATGAAGAATATCGCCACTTCATGTGTTTATATTTTGAATTGAATATTTAAGGCAGTATTCAATATGTATTTTCCAAATTAAAAAATTTATATGAATGCAAAAAGATGGACGACAAATAAAAGCTTAGAGGCAGAACTATATCGTTTTCCTAATAATGTAGAATATAATTAGTCTTCGTCAACTGTATCAAATTTTCGAAAACCTACGCTACGGAGCTAATACTACTACATATATAGGAACGGGTTGAGATAATTGACATTATTGTTTTATAAAGTCAACTAACCCGTCCTTTTTATTAATTTTAGATATAAACTAATATACTATTCCCTTCTTAAAAATAATACTTTATTTGTTGGTAACGGCCTTTAATGGACTCATTAAATTATGATTACGAAGTACTTTTGGGCACACTATGTGCGTGCATGCTCTTAATATAATTTCATATACAGTCGTCCATCTCCTAAGTTATCGCCCACTAAGTTATATCCTCCGCTAAGTTATGAAATTTTGGCTGAACGAACCTCGTTCTATGGTGACTAAGTTATAAGTTATCAAATCCCGAAATTTATAACTTTGCGGAGGTAAAATTGTTATGAAAATCTCTTGAAATCTGACATTTTATAACTTTGCAGAGGGAAAATCAGGCACTCATCCAGCTATCTAGAGTGGTGTGGTGCTTGTTTTGGTGGCGTAGGTCAGTCTGCATGGAGTGGAGGCGGCGACGTACGATCTGGTCTTTCTCGTCAGTGAGGTCTAGCATAGAGAGGAGAACAGCAATGCTATGAAGCTTCTCGCCTTTAGAAAAGGTAACGACCTTCAGCTCCTCCTCAGCAGTTTCGGCAGCGGGCTCTTCCTCCGCTTTCACTAACGCAATGATCTCACCATCCGTCAGCTCAACGTGAGCAACCTCCTGCTCTGCCGCATGATTCAGAAGCTCATCAACTAGCATGGGATCACGCAGTTGGAGAGAACCAAGCGCTTCCATCAGCTCCTTCTCCACCGCTTCCTCCACAGCGTTGCTGTAAGATGCACCATCATAAAAAAGTCCTGTGTGCTGGAAGCAGTTGGAGATTGTCTCTCTAGTGATCTCCTTCCAGGTAGCCAGGCTCCACTTCATGGCCGTGAGCTGGTCGATCTTGAAGATGCTGTCCTCTCCACGGTCATCCCTGTCCACGACATTCTGGATGTGGAAACGGCGGTAGTGACGCTTGAACGCAGCGATGATGCCAGCATCCATTGGCTGAATCTTCGATGTCATGTTCGGTGGTAGCATCCTGATCTTGACGTTGCTGAGGGTGATGCCCTCCGTGACAGAGGGTGCATTGTCGAGCAGGAGCAAGATGTGGCGCTGCTTTTCCTGAGAAAAGAAAAATGCGAAGATGAAAAAGATTGTCAGGAAGGGAAAATTACAGCAAAGTTTACCTTCATATTGTCATTGAGCTTGTTCAATCACTCCTGGAAGAAGACACCTGTCATCCATGCCTTTTTGTTGTTGTGGTAGTAGAATCCGAGCTGCTCGCCAGTTTTTTTTTTGAAGCAGCGAGGCTTGAGAGCATGACCAATGAAGAATGGTGGAAGCTTGTCTGAGCCATCAGCATTGGCAGTGAAAGCAAGTGTGATCCTAGTCTTTTCTTTCTTGATGCCTTCGATCTGCTTCTGTGCAATGGTTCTGTCTGGAGCCATGCTGTAGAAAAGGCCTGTTATGCAACACAACAATGAGCCAGACGCACTCCAGAACCATGCACTGTAGTTTCCATACCAGTTTCATCCATGTTGTAGACATCGCGGCGATCATAGCGACTGATCAACACTCGGAGCTCTGGCAGAGCAGCCTCGATGACTTGGGCATTTGTCGAACCGCTTTTGCCATGCATCTTGAAGGCGTTCAGCTTGTGGCGCTGTTGGAACTTGTGGAGCCAGCCATTTGAGATGTCGATGGCATCCTCGGGAATGTTGAGGCCCTTGGCAAAGTTGCCACCCTTTTCCTTGATGACAAGGCTGTTGATCGGCACCTTCCGTCCCTGGCACTGGAGGATCCACGTTGAGAGGGCCTCTTCTAGCTCGGGGAAGTTGACAGTGCGGGGGCGTTTGGCAAGCAGATCCGCTCCACTCAGGCCCTCATACTGCTGCCTCTTCTTGAGGATCTTGGTGATTTCAGGTTGAGAGATGACGGTGGCAAGGCCAAACTCACGCGTAGCCCACGCAGCGAGGTTCTTCTGGGTCATGAGAGGGTGCATAGCCTTGTGCTTGCAGATTTGCAGCTTCTGCTCAGCCGTAAGCCTGGTGGACATGGTTGGTTGAGGCCAAAAAGCTGCTCACAGACTTCTTGATGGTATAGATACGTGGGAAGTGTGTAGAAACTGCTCAAAAAAGTCTAAAGCCCTAGAGTGGTGCTATGGTGGGCTTGGTGGGCTCCCCTTGGGCTAGGTTCTTTTCTTTATTGTGTTTTTATTTGAGGTTGGTCCGAGATTTTTAACACGTAATTAATTGATACTTTATCGGGCCTCCCACTAAGTTACAACCTCTGCTAAGTTATAGCCTGCCACCTCCACTGACAAGATAACTTAGCAGAGGGACGACTGTCATGTTAATTTTGAGATTTATAGTTCAATTGTTTAATAGGTGGAATATAATTTTTAAATATATAAATTGCAAAATGATGTGTAGGCTATAAGTACAATAATAAAAGAATTTAGAAGTAATATTATAATTAATGAAATTATAAATAGAATGATTAAATTAAGTTGATAGTTCAAAGTGGCAGTTTATAATCAGCCTTCATCCTTAATATAATTGAATAGATGTTAATGCCGAAGATAAAGTCAGGTGAACACATTGATGAAGTTGGAAATATATATATATATATATATATATATTGTGTGTGTATTCAGTAATGTAAAAATAATCAAATATCATATATGTCAAATTTAACAATTATGTAAAATGTCTCCTTTTTAATGAAATATAAACTATGGCCTTTTGTCAATGGGACGATCCCAGACTTTCAGTGGACTGAACCTCATAATCCATGCGTCGGTCCCAAGTCACACAAACATCGAAAATCAAGGATTCAAGGAGATCCAAATAAAATGTCATTACAACTATTTTGACATACATCTTCGAAACCATCAAATTAGGGTTTATCGTCCCAAAAAAAAAGTCCTAAACAAATGGACAGTCCCCATATATAATGTCGATGATTCATAGAGCATAATCTTGAAATCAAAGATTCCCAAATCTATTAAAAACTACTATCAAATTCATCTCTAATTCTGTCTACACCGAGACACATCTTTTACCTCAACCTATGTACGAGCCCACCAAAATCACTATCTACATACGTATTCTTACAACTAAAAAGCCACAAACCCTAATCATCGTCCTGCAAAAGAAAAAAACCAAGTCAAATCACCATAATAATAGACAATATATCGAAAAAAAACCAAAAGTAACACATACCAAGATATCCCTCAACCGCATGGCGCACAAGCTCGCCGGCTCCTTCGAAGAAGCCCTATCTCCCCCGTCCTCCGTTGAAAACCCTACCGCCACGTCATCGCAAAAAACCCTCATTCCCCTCTTCGTGTGCCTCGAGAAGTCGGCGTGCATCATAAGCCTAACCCCAAACTTCACCACTTTATTTCCGCGGGCCCAGTCCGAGGCGAGCGAGGGCATGCTCCACGTCAGCATGTTACTGTCGATCATTTTCACGTCCCCTGCGATGGCGGTGAAGTTCAGGGCGACGGTCTCCTTCCCTCCGACCTCGATAGTCTGGGGACGAGAAATGCCGAGGACGATCCCCTTGTACATGATTAGGCACCGAACTTGCTCGAAGTCGACTGCGAGCTTTTCGTTGGTGTTGGAGATCGACAAGCCGGCCTCCCACGAGCCGTGGAAGGTCGTGTTAGTGGCCGAGAAGTTGGACACTTTTAGGTACCTTGACAGAAGAATAGAGAAAAAATAAACACTAGTTATAAGTGAGATGAGCTACGCCACTCTTTATCCCAACCTAGACCAGCGATGGGGAGGCTCTAGCCCAACCATAGACTAGCGTTGGCTATTAGAAATTTGAGGGGTCATTCCTAAAATTAAGTAGTGACTGAAGGAGCTTTTGATATATTAAGTGGCTTGATGGTGGGCTTGATTTATTCAATGCGGGATAAAGTCCATTTTATCATCACAACACTGGCTTTTGCCCGAGTTGCAGCTGGTATAACTCTTAAGTCCATATCCAACCCACAATACAAGTTGATTCTACACAAAAAATTACAGTTGCTGCAATGTACTCCAACTCATCAACTCTATTGTATGCATTCATTTTCATTCCTACCTATTAATCTACTTTCAACACATAATATTTCATTATAATTCCTACTAAATAGAAATAAAAATTATAACTTTATTTTAGCGTTGATGAACAATTATACTAAAAATAGAGGAACAATGTTCTTTTGAGAGGACGTTTATTGTACGTTATGTATAAACACAAAAATGCAGTACAACATTGGAGATGCTCTAAGGGTAATCCAAGCCCTTGTGTGGGTCTGCCTCTGTAATCGTACCTGACCGTAAACTCGGGCATGTACGTCCCGAAGAGGAACCACATGACGAGGGCCATCACGCACATGACGGAAAGCAGGACTAGGAAGAGGGCCAACATAAGGCGCGCGAACGAGGCCGACCGAGCGTGTTCGTAGCCGAGATGGTGGTACGTCTTCATGCAGGCCGGTGGGCCCGGGTTGAAGTATATAGGCTGCGGCGGTTGTTGGTGGTTGTAAGCGTACTCTGGCGTCGAAGGGTACCCTAACACGATTTGGTGGTTTTCGCCCAATTTTTCCGAAGGGGAATAATAGGTCCCCATGCTTCTGAATAATCGGGGGAGGCGGCGATTTTTTTTTTCGCAAGATTTTGTATCTTTTTTTTTTTGTTCTTTTTTTTGGTATGTTTTTTGGGGAGTGATTGTATGATGATGAAGAAGTTGAGTATGAACATGGCGCTCGACGTGATATTTGGTGGTTTGAGTGGATCATTTTTTTTTTGGCATGACATGAACAAAAAAATCAGGCTTACTAAATTTGTTGATTTGCTATACTTAGGAATTCGATTTATTACATGAGTAATGGCTTAAAAATGTATTTTGCTCATTAGTCACAAAATTCTTAACAAGCTCATTTTTTGTTCGCATCTAATCTGTAAATAGGGAGGCCCATTCATCGAGTTTTATACATCATCTCCAATTCCAAAATTCCACAAATGAGTAGCTATTTCTTCCCTCATTGGTCGTCGCGTATTTCATATTCAATACTCATGTGAGAATATAAAAATAATTGAACGAATTCATCTATCTCGAAATTTGGAGTATTCCTATCACGAGACACTTGTCGTTATGATAAAACTTGAAGGAAAAGTTTAACTTGTCTCATTGATGTAAAGAAGATGATACATATATACAGATCAAAGGAGTAATTATCTCCTTGATTGATTTCCCTATTTACTCTAATTGATATCACTATTTACTCTAATTGATATACAACAATATTTACCATATATATAAATATACGCTAACACCCCCCCTCAAGTTGGAGCATGAGGATTCCGAATGCCCAACTTGCCAAGAATAGAATCAAATTGGCGTTTGCCCAGAGCCTTGGTGAAGATATCCGCCAACTGATGATGCGTAGGTACATGACTAGCAGATATCAAACTCGTGACAAGCGCGTCACGCACAAAGTGACAATCTATCTCAATATGCTTCGTGCGCTCGTGAAAAACCGGATTAGCAGCAATGTGTAGAGCTGCCTGACTGTCGCTGAAAACTCGCATGGGCTGAGAATGAACAACACCAAGACTTTGTAACAGGCCTTTCAACCACTTTAACTCGCACGTGAGAGTTGCCATAGCACGATACTCTGCCTCAACGGAAGAACGAGCTACCGTGTGTTGTTTCTTTGTCCTCCAAGAGATCGGAGAAGTACCCAACTGGACTAACCAACCGGTGAGAGATCGTCTGTGATGGGACAACTAGCCCAGTCGGAATCGCACCATCCATACAATTGTAAATCACTGTCAGCTCGTAACAAGATTCCTTGGCCTGCCGTACCCTTCAGATAGCGAACAACGCGAAGAGCAGCCTCCCAGTGAGCTTCCATGGGATTTTACATAAATTGGGCAAGCATGTGAACGCTATAAGCCAAATCTGGACGAGTGACTGCCAAATAAATCAATCGACCAATCAGACGACGATAACGATCAGGATCAGAAAATCGCCGATCGGTAGCAAGCGGAAGACTGTGGTTCTGTTCAATAGGACTTTCGGCAGGCTTAGCACCTAACAAGCCCACCTCAGAGACAAGATCTAAGGCGTACTTGCGTTGACACAAGAAAAGTCCAGTGGCATTGCGAGCCACTTCGATCCCCAGAAAATACTTGATGACGCCAAGATCCTTCATATGAAAGCTGGAACTCAAATATTCCTTAAAGCGAGAAATAGCGGAGAATCATTCCAGATATAACCAAGTCATCAACATAGACCAACACATTAAGGTGCACTCCACCACGATGACGGGTGAACAAAGAGTAATCAGAATAAGACTGAACAAACCCATAGTGCTTCAAGGCAGTGGCTAACTTGGCAAACCAACAACGAGGAGCCTTTTTCAAGCCATAGAGCGAACGTCGTAACCGGCAAACTTTCCCAGCCTCAGCTGAAAACCCGGAGGAAATTTCATATAAACTTCCTCGTCGAGATCACCATGCAAGAAAGCGTTATGAACATCCATCTGATGAAGCTCCCAATTCTTAGCAACGGCAACAGCCAAAAACAATCTCACCGTGACCATCTTTGCAACAGGTGCAAAGGTCTCTTTGTAATCAATTCCTTCAACTTGATTGTTGCCCAACACAACCAGTCGAGCTTTGTAGCGTTCAACCGAACCATCAGAGCGATGCTTGATTTTAAAAATCCACTTACACCCAATTCCTTTTTTTCCAGGTGGAAGAGAAGAGACATCCCACGTACAATGATACATATATACAGATCAAAGAAGTAATTATCTCCTTGATTGATTTCCCTATTTACTTTAATTGATATCACTATTTACTCTAATTGATATACAACAATATTTACCATATATATAAATATACGCTAACACGTTATATCTTGAAAACCGAATGTGTTATCCCATAAGCATCGTGAGCGCGATAATATTTATTTTGAGTGTTACTCCGGATTCTCACCCCCAATGCGGCGAAATACGCAATCGGCCATAACTAGCTTAAGGACCCCCCGTTTCGCCTGCCAAACTACTCCAACGGGAAGGACGTTCCGCCTCTGTCCCAACAGGGACGACGCTCCTCGTCCCCTCGAGATATGTAGGCAAATCCCCGACTTGGGGAAGAATGCCCAGGAGTCCCTAGCCTGACATAGGGCAAATCCCCGACCTGGGGAAGAATGCCCCGGAGTCCCCAACCTGACACAAGTCAAATCCCCGACCTGGGGAAGAATGCCCAGTAGTCCCCAGCCTGACATAGGGCAAATCCCCGACCTGGGGAAGAACGCCCAGGAGTCCCCAGCCTGACATAGGGCAAATCCCCGAGGGGAAGAATGCCCCGGAGTTCCCAACCTGACACAAGTCAAACCCCCACCTGGGGAAGAATGCCCAGGAGTCCTCAGCCTGACATAGGGCAAATCCCCGACCTGGGGAAGAACGCCCAGGAGTCCCCAGCCTGACATAGGGCAAATCCCCGAGGGGAAGAATGCCCCGGAGTCCCCAACCTGACACAAGGCAAATCCCCGACCTGGGGAAGAACGCCCAGGAGTCCCCAGCCTGAAGTAGGCAAATCCCCAACCTAAGGTAAGGAGGAAGCTCCCTTCGGAACATCCCGGACACTAGCTCTGCTGAAGACCCACAACCCTTGGGGATCTGCCCAGGCGAGTAAAGGCTGAAGTCCGTAGGAGGAAACCACACGTGAAAGTCACCCGAAGGGAACAATGGTCGAAACCCCTTAGAGGAAACCGCGCGCGAAAGTTACCCGAAGGGAACGATGGCCGAAGTTCCTCCGAAGTCCCTGGGGGAAGTTACGCGCGGAAAATCACCCGAAGGGAATCATCTCCTAGAAATGCTTGAAGAAAAATGCCCAACGAAACTAGATCGTGGACCTCGCCACTCCCACGCATGAAGTCATCCGAACGTGGAAGAAACCGCTGGAGGACGAGTAAGGCGCACCAAATACGGAAGAAACCGCCAAGGAGTGCCAAACGTGGGAGCAACCGCCAAGGGCCAAAGGCATCCCTCCCAGGCACTATAAATACCAAAAAAATCCTTTATCGTCGGGTACGTTTTTCCGAGATTATACCGTTACTCTGCCATTTTTACACTGCACTCTCCTTCCTTACACTACCTTAAAACGGAATTACCCTCTTGACTGAGGCAAGAGGGCAAACGACCCCCAAAAATACCCTGTTTCCACAGTTTTCAGCCCTGGCGCACGACGGAGTTCAGGCGGGGAAAAGCTCGTCAGTCCATTTCCGCGGTAGGTCAATTTTCGACGGCATCATTGAGGATATAATTTCAAATGATAATCTCTATTACAAAATCACACCTATGGTTGATGCTCGGAATTTCGGAGTTATATTGTATGACCGATGTTAGGGGTGGGGATCGGGTGGGGTAGCCGGGTATCAGGTAATTCGGGTTCGGGTTAAGATTTTCACTACCCGAACCCGACCCAATCTACGGCGGATACCCGCTTGTCGTGTATACATCGGGTTCGGGTACCCGATTTTGAATTGAAAAATATTACTAAAAATATGATAATGGAATAAACATATCAAAATATCCATGTTATATATTAATATCAATTAAAATATTTGGATGCTTTATTTTCAATAAATATAATATATAGATATTGTAGAATATACGTTGTAATTGTGCTTTGATTTTATTAGCTCTTCGTAATTAGGAGCTTTTATTGTATTTGTCCTTAGTTTAGGACTAACTTGTATTTATACCAAGTTTGTTTGGTATAAATACTATTATACACATCGAAGATCAATAGAGAAAGTAAGAAATTTGATACCGAAGGCTTGCAATTTACTTTCTAGAGAGAGAAACAGCAAGTACTTTCTCACTCTACTTAAATTCTCTCTAGTGTTTTCATAAGAGTTTTTCGATCGACTCTAAATGTCAATTATTCCAGTCGAATTACTTAGAAATGAAGCCTAGTATCATAGGAGTTGATAATCGAGGACTAACAATTGGTATAAGAGCAGATTCGTTCTGTTTTGAATCGAAATGGTTAGAAATCAGATCGATTTATTTTCTGGAACTGTTCCGTGCGAAGAACAGTTTTGGAGCGAAAATTGAATTCGATCGGGTAGCTCTAATTCTGTGCTTATTTGACTTGAATTTGATGTTTCTGTGCTCGCTTAAGTGCTAGAAATCATATGCAATTAGATCGATAGTGATAAAAACTTCGAATTAGCAGAATTGGTGAATCTGGATAGTCACTGTTCGCGCGAAGAACACATAGAAGACGTTCTGATTTTGATCAAATTCCACATATTTTGCTTCATGACGTGTTTAATTGCTTGTTCGTGCGTAATCAGTAGATGATTTCGAGCAAAATTCCTGCAAATTTCAATGCCTAATTTGTTGTTTCTGCTTGAATCAGTGTTAACTCGTATTCTGTGATTATTTGCGTGATTTCAATTTTTCTCGCTAAGTCTTCGATCAGATTAATTTCTCGATCGAAAACTCAGCGCGAGAATTTTTCTCGGTCAGAATACGAAGTTAGCACTAAAGTCGCAGTCACTAAGAGCGATTTTAGTTGAGAAAATTTCTCGAGCTTTATTCAGCGAAAATCTTTTTTGACGAGACTTATTTTGACTTTGAACGCGTACAGTTTTCTCTCGAAAAACATTTTCGGTTAGACTATTAAGTTTGAACTAGCGAAAATCATTTGCGCTCGAAAAACCTTTCCGGTCAATCGATTTATTTTGACTCAGCAAGAAACTTACTTTACGATCGAAATATTTTACGATTCGGAAATTTTTCTCGAACGAAAGATTTTGAACTTCATCAAATGATGCAAAGAACCGAAGTAGGCGTCAAGGTTAAGAAGGCTAACATACTCACAACATATGATTCCTTCAAAGCAAAGAATGAGGAAAGCTTACATGATCTTTATCAGCGATACCTCACACTTCTCAATGAAATGAGGAAGATTGAGATTCAAAAGACTAATATGGAGATGAACATTCGGTTCCTGTCCTCGTTGCCCACCGAATGGAAGAAGATATCCACTCAACTCAGACAAAACAAAGACTTGGATGAGATGGATATACATGCTGGTTTGACAATCTCGCACAACACAAAGATGACATCAGTGAGGTTCAAAGAGAGCAAAATGGCAAACAGGCCGAAGACTCCATAACTCTAGTTTCAGAGAAGAGGAGCTTCCGCTCACTCAAGGAAAAGCATGTCAAGCTTCCCAGCTCTTCAGAGGATGAGGAACCATCGGATTCAGAACTTCCTTCTGAAGTCAAAGAATTTGGGAAACAATTGGCTTTAATTGCAAAAATGATGACGAAGCAGTACTTCAAGAAGAAGTCGTCATCTTCTACTAACAGACTTCGAACTACAAGCTCGAAGAACAAAGAGAAACCAACTGAGTCTTCAGAAACCACAACTTCAAAAGACCCACTAAAATGCTTCAATTGTGGAAAGGCCGATCACTTTGCCCGATAGTGCACCCTTCCAAAGAAGAAGGATACCAAACAGAAGGAAGCTGGAGTAGCTCTTACGGCTGAACAGGACCACTGGCTAGAGGACACCTCAGATTCAGATGCCGATAACCACGCTCTCATGGCCCGCCTCGAAAATAATCAGGAAGATGGAACTTCCGCTAGGACGGATGAAAACTACGCATCCACTTCATCTCAGGAGGTAGTAACCCCTGACTCTACACATAGGATTACGACAGCATATGAAAATCATAACGAAAGAGGAGGGAGATCGTTTTATCGCCAACTACGCCGATAATAACAATGACGAAGAAGAGAACGATTATGATGAAGATTAAGGTTTATGGCGGTGATGGACTAGGCAGTACGAGACATCGTAACACAACACAAGAATCTAATTTTTTGACAAGGAAGTTACGGTGGACAACGACGATGAAGAGGAGGCAGATGAAGGTGAAGATGGTTAGGGATTTCATTTTTCTTATGCTGAGAGTTCACTTATGCATTTTAATCATCACTCTATTATGTTTTTACCATTATATTTTGAGTTGGGTGACTTAAAACTACGTCGTCTGATATGATGGGTAATTTTGAGTATGACGGTGAAGGATACTCCGTGTGCCGTAAGAAAGGGAAGGAGCAGCCTCATGGAAGATCGATACGCTTTCAATATGGGGACTCAGGGAGATTCCAAGCAGGTAAGTATCCTGTGTGATTTTGTGTGTTTTCAGAAAATGGGTTCATCATCGAAAGACGAAGGCGACGATTAGTATATTTGGCATGTGTATTATATTTGATTTATCATGTTCTCTTTTAGGGCTAACTTCTTCCTACACCAGCTCTTTAGAATAATTGGCATGTGTATTATATTTGATAATTGTTTAAGATCTTCTATTTTTTGAAAATGTTTGATTGATGATTGCTAATCTTTGGGTTATTAAGAGATGATTCGCTGATCAGAATATTCTCATCAAATATCTCTTTCACGGACAAGTACGGTTGAATTAATTATGCATTTTGCTTTTCTGATTTGGCGGTTTTATCTTTTATTTTTTACTTATTTGCTGAAGCGAGTTATATGACATTAATCTGTCTAGATCCAATGTCCCATATATGGTTTTGCTGAACAAGTATTACTTTTTTTTGTGGGATAAAACCTAAAATGGTCCCCGATGTTTACCATGTGAACCAATTTAGTCCCCGATGTTCCGCGTGAACCAATTTAGTCCCTGATGTTATCGAAAATGAACCAAATTGGTCCCTCCGTCAATTTGACCATCAATTTAGATGGCGATGGTATTTGCGACGGAATTAGCGACGAAACCGTCGCTCAATGAAAAAGTTAAAAAAAATAATAAATTAAATATTAAAAATGAGGAAAAAATGCAAAGAAATGAAAAATTCAAAAAATAGAGTAAACAATTCAAAAAAGAGAATATTACTAATAACCTAAACAAAAAAATAAATAATAATAAAAATAAAGAATAATAAAAGCAAAATAAAAAACTAAATTAAAATAAAAAATGATAAATTAAACATTAAAAATCAGGAAAAAATCCAAAACAAGGAAACAAATTCAAAAAATAGAGTAAAAATTCAAAAAAGAGAATATACTAATAGATTAAGTAAAAGAATAAATAATATTAAAAATTAAATAAAAACAAAAATTAAATAAAAAATGATAAATATAACTTTAAGATTTAAAAAAAGTAACAAAACAAAATATATTTATTTATTAAAAATTATATAAAAAGGAAAAACAAAATTAAGGACTGAGAATTATCGTCAATTAATTGGGGCAATGACGAGATCGGGAATAAAATAAAATATAAATTCTCGATCATCGCTGTTAACTAGACAAAGACGAGATCGGGAATCATCGTCAATTAATCGTGATAATGTTAAAAAAATTCGAGAACTGGGACGGCGATGCAATCACCCAGTATATTTGTTAAAAAAAATTCGAGAACTGTGACGATTATGTCCTCATTAACTTGGCAATGGCAGGGACGATCTTCGTTAGACGCATTTTTAACCTTAATTTTGTTTTTCCTTTTCATTTAATTTTTAATAAATAAATATATATAGTTTATTTTTTTACTTTTTTTAAATCTTAAATTTATATATATCATTTTTAATTTTAGTTTTTTATTTTATTTTTATTATTATTATTATTATTTATTTTTCATTATTATTTATTCTTTTATTTAATTTATTAGTATAATCTCTTTCTTGAATTTCTACTCTCTTTTTTGAATTTTTTTTCCCTTTTTTGGATTTTTACATCATTTTTTTTTTTAATTTATCATTTTTAGTTTAATTTAATTTTTTATTTTAATTTTACTATTTTAGTTTTTTTATTATTATTTTTTATTTAATTTATTAGTAATATTCTCTTTTTTTTGAATTGTTTACTCTATTTTCTGAATTTTTTCCTTTTTTTTGGATTTTTTCCTCATTTTTAATAGTTAATTTATTTTTTTTTAACTTTTTCATTTAGAATCCATCGCTAATGCCGTCGCAAATACCATCACCGTCTAAATTGACGCTCGGATTGACGGAGGGACCAATTTGGTTCATTTTCGATAACATCGGGGACTAAATTGGTTCACGCGAAACATCGGGGACAATATTGGTTCACAGGGTAAACATCGGGGACCATTTTAGGTTTTATCCCTTTTTTATGTTGTCGATGAACCTGTTCATTTATTTGTTTATTTTTTTTTAATTATATTGCTTATAGAGCTTTGTATCCGACTTTGACAGAGAGGCAAAAGTTGATATTTTATCTTCTGGAATCGATGATGGGTTCACATTGAGCACATTGTTCACGTTGAGCACATTGTTTCACCTCCACCCTCCTCACCGATTGTTACCGGTCACCGGGACCCGCCACCGGTCGGAGAAACTACACCTACATGGACGTCGTCCGAGCTCACTTAGGTTATCGATAAATTTCCATTCCAATATATAATGTTAGTTATGTCATTCAAGCTTTACCTTTTTCATTATATATATATTTTTTTTTATTTTCAGGAGGGATAAAAGTTCAGTTGTGTGGGTTGGCACAGTACGAGAATCTTGTTGGGGTCACCATAGGATACACAATTACTGCTTCCATTAGTATGGTGTAAGGTTTCCTTTTCTTTTTCTTTTTCTTTTTAACTGAATAGTTTTAATATATCGAAGTGTTTTGATTTTTTTTTTTTTTTTTTATATTTTAGGGCTGTGAAGAGATCAAACTGTTTCCACAAGAATGGGCATAAAGCTGAATGCTCGATATCAAGCTACCCATTCATGGCAATATTCGCCGTGATTCAGATAATACTAAGCCAAATACCTAATTTCCATAAGCTCTCATGGCTCTCCATCGTAGCTGCTGTTATGTCCTTTGCTTACTCTATCATTGGCCTTGGCCTCTCCATTGCTAAAGTCGTAAGTACAAAACACATATATTCATTTATTTTATTCTTATATATATACTCTTTGTAATTTATCTTCATTTTACATGATAATATGATAAAAGTTGAGCACATTGGCCTTAAAGATTGTAACTTTTAATTCTCAGTTGGTTGCCGATTAGTTTGATTCCTCCGCTACACAATAATGCTTCTTCTCTTTGGAATACATGGAAGCTATATGTCTCCTTTCTCACTTCACAACTACAACATCATCACAAGTGTCATGAGGTAGTTTTGTCATTTTGCTTAATTTACTATGTCATACATAATTAGTAGTTTTATGCATTGAAGCTTTTTTCCAATCCTGCACTCAAGGGTTAGGTTCTTGGAATTTTGCATCTAGCAACGGTTCTTGAATATCTCTAACCAGATATAATAACATGAACACATGAAATATGTACCAGGAGTATTTTATCGCAATTATCTTTTCTATGGTTAGATGTTAGATTCTGCTTAAATATGTAGTGACATTTGTATTTCCGAATTCTATTATAGGTTGTTCTTGAAAAGGAACGGAGAGGTGATAACCATCAGAGAACTGTACAAGTTGAGCTTGAGTTTATTGGAAGTTTTCTTTTAGGACATTCAGGCAAGAGAGTCTTCAGTACTAACAAATATACCAGGAAGAATTAGAGTGGTATACATAGAATATATCTTAAACTTAATTTGTTCCACAAATATCAAACGACATAATTGAAGAAAAATTCAGCCAATGCGTATTAAAATACGTGCATCGTACGGGCAAAAGACTAGTGTTGAATATGGCAAAGGGAACAATTAATTTGAACTTAATTAAGCAATAAAAATCAAAGTCAGCGGCTTGAGAAAATAAATAAACGGCCACCGACGTTTTAGCCAATTTGTTCATTGCTTTTTACCTTTGAATGCGAACTCTAAGTTTGTCCAATTTATAATAGTTTCCAGTATTCGAAAAAATTATTTTTGCGATATTTAATTCTTGAATTTCAATAAAAAAACTACCCTTGCCTTTGTTAGCTTAATCAAAGAAGGAATTTAAACGTGATTTCATTAATTAATAATAACTTGATTACATAACACTACCATATCTCTCCCCTGGATTTAACAAACAAAGAATAATCATTCTTTGATTGTTCAAATCCAAATGTATGCAGTGTCATAGTAAGTTTACTATTCTATTACCGAGGAGATTGTCTTAATCCATACAATGGCTTTTCTAGCTTACAAACTTTAATACTAGTACCTGGTTTACCTGCCTTCAAGCCTGGTGGTAAACTCATGTACACTTCCTCAAGCAATTCTCCCTGCAAAAAGGCATTAGTAACATCCATTTGCCAAAGTGGCCAATCATAAATAGCAGCAAGGGATATTACAAGCCTAATAGTAACATGTTTGGCTACAGGGGCAAAGATCTCACTAAAGTCTACTCCTTCAACCTGATTAAAACCAACCTTGCTTTATGCCTTTCAATGGAACCATCAGCCTTATACTTAGTTGAATACACCCATCTACACTCCATAGGTTTCTTACCTCTTGGTAAATCCACTACCTGCCAGGTGTTGTTTAATTCTAGCTGAAATTTCAGTTTCGATAGCTTTCGTTCATTTCTCATATTGTATAGCTTCTTGGAAGCTATTGGGAATGTCTTCATTAGCGAGAGAAGCCAGGAAGGCAGCATACCTCGGTTGAATCCTGACATAATGGAAACTGTTAGAAATCGTGAATCAAGAATTCAGATTAAACAGTTTTGGTGATTGTCCAAACTTGATTAAGGATACCGGTTAGAAGAACATAAGACTGAAGATTAAAAGACCGGATAATCAGTCAGAAGGAGATTGTCCAAACTTGATTAATGATACCGGTTAGAAGAACATAAGACTGAAGATTAAAAGACCGGATAATCAGTCAGAAGGAGATTGTCCAAACTTGATTAAGGATACCGGTTAGAAGAACATAAGACTGAAGATTAGAAGACCGGATAATCAGTCAGAAGGAGATTGTCCAAACTTGATTAAGGATACCGGTTAGAAGAACATAAGACTGAAGATTAAAAGACCGATAATCAGTCAGAAGGAGATTGTCCAAATTTGATTAAGGATACCGGTTAGAAGAACATAAGACTGAAGATTAAAAGACCGGATAATCAGTCAGAAGGAAATTGTCCAAACCTAATTAAGGATACCAGTTAGAAGAAGATTAAAAGACCGGATGTCAATCGGCAGATTGCATATGCGCAGAAGACCGGATATTAGTTAGAAAAACATAAGACTGATTATTAGACGCAAGAGTACAAGCATGCCTAAAGCCGAAAGATAATTAGATGTACCGGACCTGGCATGAGCCAAGACCAGAACTCAGATACCGGACCGATAAAGTACCAAGACCGGAGTTCCGTCATCAAGCGTGCCACGTGTGCAAAGATTCAAATTTGCTCAAGGCGGGATAATGAAACCCACTGTTGAAATCTTTAATGCAAGGCTGCCATAGGAAGTCAGGTCGAAGTCAAGCCAAGCTTAAAATGGAAAAAGCAAATGTGACAGTATAAACTGCTGCCAAAACCGGACAGTACCCATTTTGGGAAAGTGCATTTAATGCACAGTTCAGCACTTGGAGCCATACCACAACGGTCTTCTTCATCAACAAACAAGTATATATATCACAGAAGAAACACTGTAGAAGACAACAACACAACCACGAGAAATCAACTAGACGAGATTCAAGAACAAAGCGAGAAATTTAGAAAGTGTTGTCCTCACTGTACGATAACCGGTTAGGTTGAGTAAGTGAGTTATTGTTATTCCGACGGACTGTAAAAAGCTGTTGAAGTAGGTGGATTGTAGTTTACAACTGCCTAGGGATTCACTAGATAAGGCTGAGGGCAGCCGGGTAGGTTGTACTGTGAGTGTATAACTGAAGTCTAGTGAACCTTCCTCACGAGGAAGAAGGGGAGACGTAGGAGATTTAACTCCGAACTTCCAGAAACAAACTGGTCTCTTACATGACACACACACTAACACTACGCACAGATTATCGGTTTATAAGTCATAACCGATCTACAAGCTTCCGCAAATAACACACAGGGAAAAATCAAGCACTGGTATTAGCCTTAACCGGTTAACTACCAAAAAGGCGTCAAGCGTTTATTCACCCCCCTCTAAACGCGTAAACCGATCCTAACAAGTGGTATCAGAGCGGGTTTGCTTGATATTTCTCCTATACTAACCATGACTTTATCAGATCAGCTTCTTATGTTCAGCAGGGAAAATTTTCTCGAGTGGAAAATAAGGTTGATGACCTACCTTTATGCGCAAGATGATGAAATGATCGATGTACTGGAAAATGGACCGTTCGTGTTCAACAAAATCAACGTAAGACATGCTGTCTACCCTGACGAACCAAGAGAAGTTCCAAAGGAAAGACACGAGCTGTCAGCAGAAGAAAGACGAAAGACAAATCTGGATAATATTGCTAAAAATACTATATTCAAAACTCTGGACATAGAAATCTTCAGACAAGTCATGACAAGCAAGACCGCTAAGGAAGTGTGGATCAAACTAAGCCAACTAGGGGAAAACCAAGAAATCTACGAGCTCAAGGAAAATCCAGCAGAAGCACTGGATGATGGAAAATCATCCAGTATGACACCGGTTAAGCAACATAAGCTAAGCGATAATACTAACATTCGGCTTAAATGTGATAGGTCCGGATCCAAAACTAAAAATGACTTCAAAAAGGAGACAAACCAACACCTAAGGAGAAAGAAGGCACAAATCTCCACGACTAATAAAGACAGTCACAGATGGGATGATACCGACTCCGATGAATCAAGCTCTGAGGATAAACCAGAACTTATCTGCCTGATGGGAGATCAATCAGATCCAGAGAATAAGTTCACCTATGAAGAAGTTCTAGATGCTCTCCAGAATATGGCTGATGAATACTGGAAACTAAACGAGAAGTTAAAAGTGGCAGAAAAAGGAAAGGCACCAGCGCTAGAAGATACCGGATCTCTTCTCGAAAAGATCATCCATCTGGAGGAAGAAAACCTCAAACTCAAAGAAGCAGCCGAAAAGAATGCATCAGAAAACAAGAAGCTAACCGCCTTGGTCCAGTCATGGACTAAGTCAATAGAGACATTTCAATGTCTTCAAGGTTCCCTAAGGGATGCTGGTGACAGAACCGGACTTGGATACGACGAAAGAATTGATGTTAATGAGCCAACAACATCCGCACAACCAACAACTTCAAAGGTGATCAATTTTGTTCGTCCCGCAAACTATAACCCAGTCTCTGTTGTTCCTATGAACAGGTTTAAGGAAACTGGAGTGAAACATAGCTACAATCCTTCAATGTCCTACGCAAGGACAAGCCCTCAGGTAGCAAGGGGGAATAACGTAAGAAATGCTTCACAGAAAGGAATACCCCAACGATTAAGGGGGAATGCCGGAGTAAATTATGATCCACGAAGAAGAAGACCTCAACAACCAAGGGGGAATGGCCACGATACGAAATCAGGAACACAAGGCTACAGAAGATCCAAAGACCGGTCTCAGAACAGGAATAAAAAATATAAATATCTTATTGATCCTATTACCGGTAGACACATTAGGATAATCCAAGTATGGATACCTAAGGTACTAATCCCTAACCGGACCCAAAGAGACTTGGGTACCGAGGACTTTATCTGTTCTTGCAGGAATACATGCAGGAACTCAACCGGTACCACTAATCTCTAGACAGCAGATGCTGTCGGCACATGCCCAGGGGGAAAGACTCCCGCTGAGATCGAACCATGTGCCAAGTTAGCACTTACCTTTGAAATAGGTATTCAGGTAAAAGAGTAAAGATAATTAGATTGTCTTACTAGAAATTAGACATAATCATACTAACCGGATGAGAAATCAAATAGAGCAACTATCTGAACTGGAATAAGCAAGAACTTACAGTCCAATATGGTTGGTTACTGGTGAACTCATGTAATAAGGAATAAATCATCTAAGACCTCAAATCCTTCTCTAATTATTGAAGTCAATCTTGATAATGATCCACCCTCATCACCAGTATGAATGAAGGAAAAGAAAAACAGAGACTGTCTTTTCTAAGCCTTGCACTAATGTAATGTTTTGAGGACCATAGCGTATGCTGTGAGTCATTTATATACTGGCAAATTTAGGTAAAAATGCAGTAAAAAGAAGGAATTAGTTGTCTGGCAAAAGCACAACAGATGATCAGAATAACCAAGAGGTAGCAGTCAGACAAGACCCCGGAAAGGAAGCTCCGAACTGGGAAAACCAAGCAATGTAGGAACAAACCAGTTCAAAAAGAGCGTTGTTTGTCTAAAGGAAACCGGAACAGTGTATCGCAAGCAGTTTGCATCTAAGGGAGCCTACTGAGGGGGAACGCCTCAAATAGAAGGAAGAAATACTCTCAGAAGACCTAACAGCCTTCAAGAGACGATCAAATCATCCTGGCGACTGATCAGAATAACTGTTGGAAATACAAACTAAGGGGGAACTCACCAGAAGGAACTGAATCAGTTTTGAGATCAACTAAGTCCGGAAGTTCCCATCAAAGACTGACAATCCATACCGGAGAAAGACAACTAAGGGGAAACGCTCAAAAGTACGACACAAGGAGTGTGTGAAAGATTCACCCAGCTCTTGGAATTCAAAAACATAAAGGGCAATGGGTTAGAGAAATAACCTCAGTTCCAGACAAATGGCGTAAGGGTGATCTACATGAAGACTGGTTCTCAGCCGACTGAATGACGGAATGTAGTTTCAAACTCTAACAAGCAGTTAAGGAGTGGACAAACTTGGATCAACAAGCAAGTTCTCTTATTGGAGGAAAGTTGCAACTTTAAGAGGCAAAGTAGTAGAAGTACCAAGGCTGTCAAACCGGCGAAGACGTTCGAAAGTACTGAAAACAGGAAGGAGAGACTAAGTATGGGAATGACAAACCGGTGAACTACGCACAACTGTACCAGACCGGTTCTCAAAAGCAAAACCTACTCTTTGTCTAAGTATCTAAGTTATCTCAAAAGCCTTCTGAAACCGAAACTATCCATGACTGACCAATGGATAAACATATGATTCCTATTGGGCGGATAAAGACCGAGTCTCTTCGATAACTGTGCCTCATCAATGCACATATTATTGAGTTTAGTACAGCTGGCTTTGAAACTTGCAGGATATTTGAGAAGGTGAATAGTCATGTCATCAACGAATCTCTGTCATCGGACAAGGCATAAAGCTCTGACGCACTGAAAAGAAGATAAGCATGGCCTGGAATACTGTGCACCCGTGACACAAATCGACAGGAATTCTCCGGCTATTTAAAGACCTCACGATCCTCTTCAAAATCCCAGTCATTCAACAAACAACTAAGTTCAAAATGCCTGAGTTACCAAAACATCCACAACCCTCAGTCAGGATAAGCCTCACAACCAGAAAAAGTTTAACAAGTCCAAGCCCAGTCTTCTTAACCAATCGCCTCAAAGCAGTATCTCCAACAAACTGGATGCAGACTCACCCATTAGATCGATCAATTTTGTTCGTCCCGCAAACTTAAAGACCTCACGGCGGTCAAACGAAGCTACAAAGACGCTGCTTTGGACTAGCAGGCTTTTTAAAACAAGTCCGACGGCACAGAAGGAGAGCTCTGGGATGCTCTCTGAGGACCGGACGAGTTGGAAAAGATGCACCCAGTCCTCAGCGTCCTACCCAGAGCTGAACAAAAGATGCCACGGACCGGGCGAACCATCAGGGCACTACAAGGACCCAAAGGAGAAGATGGCGCCCCACCAGTCCCTTGTAGACCATCGACCCACCAAGAGACGGCGTAGTAGCCGAGCGGTTGAGAAGCCGTGGGCTACCTTACCGCTCCTACCAGCCTTTCGAAGAGACGGGTCGAGAATTCATCAAGGAAAGGGACTGAAAAAAGGGAACCGGTTACCCGGGATTAAATGCCATGCCAGGCATATACCCGGATACCGGCTCCTATCGGTTTCGTTGCGCTTTCAGTGGTGCCAACAAGCGGATATCCACCATGACGCAACATCCGACTCTCCAAGGAACTCAACAGAAGGCGTGAGTCCTGGAGACAACCGGAGCTCTGTAAGGGCTGCTAAGACTGGACGGCTCAGAAGAAGACTTCTTCATACCTTGATGCGTCCTGTCAAAACTGAGCGCAGTTACAGAGCTACCGGTTTCATTGTGCTTCAGAAGGAGAGAACAACTGTAATGATGACTCTCTTGCACAATGACTACCTTCCCTCATACCGGACAAGTGATTGTCAAAAAGGGGGAAGAAGAGTACTGCCCACTGCCCAATACTAGTTGGGGAGAAAGGGAAGATGGCAGTACTGAACGAAGCAGCAGGCAGACCAGGACGTACCAGAGAGAACTTGGGATGCCAACAACCGGAAGATCGAAGAAGTATACTGATACCGGTTGTGAAAAGCTGTGGGTAGAAGAGTGCTGCTAGCTGAGAAAGGGCAGATGGAACTGCTGCAGCACTAAGGCGAAGCAGAAGGCAGACCGGGACGTACCAGAGAAACCGGACGATGCCATCAACCAGAAGATAGAAGAAGTATAGCATATCTAAGGAATAGATAGGCCAACAACGGTTGTAATAGATCGGTAGTTTATGTATCAAATTTCCTTTGATATAATAAATAACTTTCTGCTTCGTTGAGTTTTGACAATCACCAAAAAGGGGGAAATTGTTAGAAATCGTGAATCAAGAATTCAGATTAAACAGTTTTGGTGATTGTCCAAACTTGATTAAGGATACCGGTTAGAAGAACATAAGACTGAAGATTAAAAGACCGGATAATCAGTCAGAAGGAGATTGTCCAAACTTGATTAAGGATACCGGTTAGAAGAACATAAGACTGAAGATTAAAAGACCGGATAATCAGTCAGAAGGAGATTGTCCAAACTTGATTAAGGATACCGGTTAGAAGAACATAAGACTGAAGATTAAAAGACCGGATAATCAGTCAGAAGGAGATTGTCCAAACTTGATTAAGGATACCGGTTAGAAGAACATAAGACTGAAGATTAAAAGACCGGATAATCAGTCAGAAGGAGATTGTCCAAACTTGATTAAGGATACCGGTTAGAAGAACATAAGACTGAAGATTAAAAGACCGGATAATCAGTCAGAAGGAAATTGTCCAAACCTAATTAAGGATACCGGTTAGAAGAAGATTAAAAGACCGGATGTCAATCGGCAGATTGCATATGTGCAGAAGACCGGATATTAGTTAGAAAAACATAAGACTGATTATTAGACGCAAGAGTACAAGCGTGCCTAAAGCCGAAAGATATATAGATGTACCGGACCTGGCATGAGCCAAGACCAGAACTCAGATACCGGACCGATAAAGTACCAAGACCGGAGTTCCGTCATCAAGCGTGCCACGTGTGCAAAGATTCAAATTTGCTCAAGGCGGGATAATGAAACCCACTGTTGAAATCTTTAATGCAAGGCTGCCATAGGAAGTTAGGTCGAAGTCAAGCCAAGCTTAAAATGGAAAAAGCAAATGTGACAGTATAAACTGCTGCCAAAACCGGACAGTACCCATTTTGGGAAAGTGCATTTAATGCACAGTTCAGCACTTGGAGCCATACCACAACGGTCTTCTTCATCAACAAACAAGTATATATATCACAGAAGAAACACTGTAGAAGACAACAACACAACCACGAGAAATCAACTAGACGAGATTCAAGAACAAAGCGAGAAATTTAGAAAGTGTTGTCCTCACTGTACGATAACCGGTTAGGTTGAGTAAGTGAGTTATTGTTATTCCGACGGACTGTAAAAAGTTGTTGAAGTAGGTGGATTGTAGTTTACAACTGCCTAGGGATTCACTAGATAAGGCTGAGGGCAGCCGGGTAGGTTGTACTGTGAGTGTATAACTGAAGTCTAGTGAACCTTCCTCACGAGGAAGAAGGGGAGACGTAGGAGATTTAACTCCGAACTTCCAGAAACAAACTGGTCTCTTACATCACACACACACACACTAACACTACGCACAGATTATCGGTTTATAAGTCATAACCGATCTACAAGCTTCCGCAAATAACACACAGGGAAAAATCAAGCACTGGTATTAGCCTTAACCGGTTAACTACCAAAAAGGCGTCAAGCGTTTATTCACCCCCCCTCTAAACGCGTAAACCGATCCTAACAGAAACACATGGACAAGGGATAGTTACAAGAGGATGAGGGGTTAGCAGTGTTAGAAAATGGTGATATGTAATCTTTGAGCCAATTTGGAGGTCTGCTTGCTCTATTGGTTCTTCTAGCTGGCACTTCTTCTCTGGATTGAGCAGGTTCTTCCTGATTTCCATAGGAGTCAAGTTCAGGTTCAGGTTCATTTCCCCCTGATTCACCTTCATTTTGTATTATTTGGAGATAAATCATTGTTAGGTATTCCAAAACTATCATCAAGGTCAATTGACCAAATCTCCCTGTAAGATTCCTTGGAAGCAGAATCATCTGCATTGTTTTTCCTTGCAGTGTTTCTATCACTGTCATTATTTTGAGAAAAACGAAACTTAGTTCCATAAAAAAGCACATCCCTTGAAGTAATAAAGTTACCTGTCTTGAGATCAAGTAACTTATATGCTTTCTGATTTATAGCATAGCCCATGAACACACATGGTTTTGATTTTTCTGTAAACGTATCATTATATGGCGGGATTTTTGCAAAACATAAACATCCAAATACCCTTAAATGATGGAAAGTTGGTTCTTTCCCATATAGCATAAAAAAGGAGTTTTCCTTTAAGCAGAGGAGTTGGAGACCTATTAATCAAATATATTGATGTTTTAATGCATTCTCCCCAATAGTTAATAGGAATATGGGACTGAAATTTTAAAGCTCTAGCTACATCTAAAATATGCATATGTTTCCTTATTACAACACCATTTTGTTGTGGTGTATAGGGGCATGAACTCTGATGAATAATACCTAGAGCTTCAAACATTCTAGTGCACTCTACTCTAGAAAACTCTAAGGCATTGTCAGTCCTAATGACTTTGATATTAAATGAAAACTGATTTTGTACATAGAATATGAAATTGCTAAATAATACCAAGCACTTCTGACTTATTAGTCATCAAGAAAGCCCATGTAGCACGCGAGTAATCATCAACTATAGTTAAAAAATACTTCTCACCCGCATATGTTGGCTATCTGCAACCAGACATCCATATGAACTAATTCCATTATAGAATTACTTGTATTGGTTTTTCCTGGAAATTTGGTTCTACTATGCTTTGCCAATGGACGTATCGAGCAGTACTTGTGATTATCATTTACTTTTAAATGCATACCAGATAGAAAACTAAGTCTGCTACAAGAAATATGACCAAATCGTTATGCCATAGCAAAACTTTATTACAGTGAGCATTATTGACTACAACAGAATGATGATCTAGCTCAGTACAAACATTCTTAGGTCTACTACCAACTTTGTCTAAGTAATACAAGCCATTCCAGTTCCTACCAATCCCCTTTATCATGTCAGTCCCAAGTTCATGTATCGGGTAGAAAAAAAGGGGTAAAGGTAACATATACATTAGCATCTTTGGACAGCCGAGGCACAGATAACATATTTAAACAGAATTCAAGCACAAACAGCACATCAATCAACTCAAATTCTCAGTCAATGTCACAGATCCAGAGTTGGCAGCTAGTACTAGGTTATCATTACGCAATTTAACAAAAATATCTGATCTATCAATCACTGATCCATCATCAAACAAGCACTTATCAGAGATCATATGCTTATTAGCCCTTGTATCTATTATCCATCCCTTTAGACTTAGAGAATGTGGGAAGTCAAAACCTGAGCTTTTACCTGCTTGGTTGGAAGATGTAACCACAGCAGCAGTATGTTCCTGGTTCTTGGCTCCCCCAAGAATTTCCAATATCTGTTAATATTGATGCTCGGTTAAATGTGGGCGTATTGGATCTCCACTTTTTGCCCTTCCAGTAGGTTGATGAGGTTGCTGGTTATCTGATGAATTGACCAAGATTGGATTGCCACCAAAAGAATTATCCTTTCATTGTCTTGAAGATCTGCCCTGATTTTGATATTTTCCACCTCTTGATCCAGTTCTGCCTCTTCCACCTCGTCTGCCACCTCTATTGTAGCTCTGAGGATAACCATGAATCTTGAAGCAGTCATCTTTAGTGTGTCCTCCAATCTTGCATTGGCCACACCAAGCAGAATTCATGTCCCCTTGTAGGTTCCAAGATTTCTGTTGATATGCATTACTTTGAAGAGCCATAGATGCTGAGTCAGAGTTAGAGCCAAGTATCATAATCTTCCACTGTGCTTCTTCATTGCAAATCATGGAGTACACTTGTTTGTGTGAAGGCAGTGGTGACTGAAAGGAATCGGCGCACATAATCATGTATTTTGGAAATTAAAATTTTTATATCAACATATCAACCGATTCCGACAGGATCCATGCGAATTAAAGCCTACCTAGTTTGTAGAGATATACCTGTTCTCCCTTCGAGATCAGCGATATTTGATAATACCAAACGTATGGTATCTCTACCGATATCCACCAAGAATTCGACCAAAGAATCGTCCTTTCTCCGGCTAGAAAGTACTCGGACGATGTGGCTTAATTCACTAATACGCAAAGAACCGAAAACACCTTTTTCTCTCTTTGTGTATAATACTCAAAAGCTCATAGATCTCAAAGAAAAGGCACAATGATTTAAGGTCTCGACTGCCCTATTTATGCATACTTCTTTTCCATTGGACAAAATCCTCTAGATCTTTTATATTAATAAAGTATCATAATGCTATTGGATCAAATTACCATAATAAATGGTAACGTGATACTTATATTGCCATGATTATATCAATTATATATTCATTGATCAAGATCACATTCAATAACGGGCAATATTCCTTATATGTATCATTGCATAATTATGGATGCCGATTTCTTTCAATCAAATCATTTCCATCTATACATGAGTATTTAAAGGTTAAATATACATCAAATATATATAAAGTCACATCATATATGTTATATGAATCTTATCTATTTTGCATCATATGATGATCAAATAACTTATCTTATAACTAGTTTGTCATCATATTTACATCTCCAGGTAATATCCAAAAATTAGTCTCTTTGGTCTTTTTCCTTTCGGTGTGACCCAGTAGGATCCTTGTCACGTTGGCAATAGAATTAAAACCCATTCTAATTCTATAAATCATAAGTGGTATCTAGCAAATATATTAAGATTACCCAAGTGACATAGATAATAAGTATCTCATATACGTATTACCATCCTAAAGCAGTAATTGCCCGTGTCAATTCCTTGTCGCATAATATCCTAAATAAGTTCAAGGTTGGAACGTGTCATCCTTGCAAACTTATTTATTCTTGATTCCGAAAGTTTATCGTAAATATGATTACTCTTAATCACATTGCATGCATTACGATATCGACTTTATCAAGGGGCCCGTGGATAGGGTGGGGTTCGGTACGAACCGTACCGAATCGAACCGAAATTTCGGTTAACCGAAATTTCGTTTCGATGATATTGAGAACCGAATACCGAACCGAACTTAATCGGTTCGGTTTCGGTAAAACCGAAATTTTTGGTAAGTTTCGGTTATATACCGAAATACCGAGTTAAAAAAAAATTGAGTTTGCGTAGCAAATTTGGTGCTCTTTTCCCCTTCTTCTTTGCGATTGCAGCCTTGGAGCCGTGGGTCCCGCACCGATTCATGCAGGAGATGTCGACGGCGACGTCGGAGGAGAGAGAACGATGGGCCCTTCTTGGGATTGCCGGCGAGGTTACTTCTCCGTGCCCGTCTTCCACCAGGCGGCGACGGACGGCGGAGTCTGGGTAGTAGTCTTGGCCGCCGATGACTGAAAAAATAATTGACAGAGGTGTCGAAATGACTAAACTCATCTGCTCGACATTGATTTTTATTTTTTATTTTTTGGTTTGAGAAGATTTGTGTAGGCTGTGGAAGGAAGAAGACTAAAACCCTAATTGACCTTGGGCTGTATATTTATTGGGTTGTGTTATAATTATTGGGATGTATATTTAATATATTATTTCTAAATCGGTAATCGGTATACCGAAAATACCGAATAAAAATTGTGTACTGAACCGAATTACCGAAATTTCAGAATTTTAAAACTGAATACCGAACCGAAAAATTCGGTTCGGTTCGGTTCGGTTTTGTATCGAATTTTCGGTAATTCGGTATTTCGGTTCAGTTTACCGAATTGTGAACACCCCTACCCGTGGATATTATCAGTCATATAAATGAGGGACAAGAATATTCTTGATGAACGTAATCCACTGCACTAGTCACGCCTGTCGTAGCAGCACGTATAGTTACCTTTTACGGCTAACGTTGAGCGATACTAACAGATACGCATTTCTAGTGTTGAAAAATGAACATCTCATATTATAGAATTCAAGACACGTATGAAACATTAATGACACAAACACAATCCATAATATGTTTCATTTCGGGTCTATCCGATATCATAATCTATATTATATATCTGTGTGATTAAACTGATAACTCTTTCTCAAATAGTTTGTAGAATATAACTACATTTAATCCACACATTAATCTTAAACATGATAATTAGTGTTCCATGCTAAAATCAAGATTAAAGGATAATTTAAAGTAAATATTATTTATTTCAATACTGAATTCTACAATCTCAAGGAACAAAATGATATAGATCATTCAATTCGTGGAAATAAAAAAAACGCAATAATATAAATATTGGATTCTTGATCGCAATACTAACAATCTCCCACTTGATCTAAAGCCAAAACTAAGCATCTCTATGCACGTAGCTCTAAACAAGGGTCCTCAAAATACTCATATATTTCAAAGCCAATTTCCATCGAATCTAATACCCATAGATTCACTATGAGAAGTGAGCTTGGCTTGAGGTAAAGGTTTTGTCAGCGGGTCAGCTGTGTTTCCGGCGGAATCAACTTTGCAAACCTTCACGTCACCTCTATCAACGATTTCTCGTATGAAGTGATAACGATGTAGAACATGTTTGGATCTTTGTGTGACCTAGGCTCTTTCGCTTGAGCAATGGCTCCATTGTTGTCAGAAAACAACTCAACTGGGCTATCAATACTAGGAACTACACCAAGTTCAGTTACGAACTTTCTTATCCAACATCTCTCTTTAGCAACTGTAGACCTTTTTGGTCCAATGCTTATGAGGGTTTTGATTATTCCAAGTAATTATGTAAATTGGGGGTACAACTTAGAAAACTCGATATATATGATCTATGATGTTTAAGTATGTACAAATATTCAATTTAGTGCTTAAATGTGATAAAATTGTTAAGTTAATCGAATTTATGTGATCTTGTGCTTAACTGGAATATTGCTGTCATCACCTGGTTATGAATGTTTTCGTATCTGGAATATCACTATGTGCTATATATGGAAATTATATTCTGTCTGAGTCATACATGAGCTGTACACATGATTGATCTATTTTAGGAAATAATATTGATGTGATCACCTGGATATGAACGTTTTTCATTTGAATGGAATCTCACTGTGTGCTATATAAGGAAAATATATTATGTTGAGTGATATGTGAACTGTCCGCGAGAATAAGTTATTTTAGGAAAGAATATCGATGCGATCACCTATGAACGACTGTATGCTATATATATGAAAAAGATATTCTGATTGAGCTGTACATGTGATTGAGTTTTTTTAGGAAGAATATTATGAGATATCCGTTGAGTGCAATCTCAATTGACTTTTAAATTAGTGAATCGATGATCATGCTTTCCTTGTGCGACTTAGCATTTATATTTTGGAAAGTGATTATTTGATTGGGCTTATATGTGGTAAGATGCTGATTGAGTCTATTTATGGAATGTGCTGAAATCGGATGAGATCACCATACATGGAAAGTATGCTTTGCATTATACTCAGTAAATCAAATCTTTCACTGTGCGAATTGGCTATCATATTTTAGGAAAGAAATCAGTTGATTGTGCTTGCTATTGATAATATGCTGAGTAACTATTTTATGGAATGTGCTGACATACGAATGAGATTACGGTGGAAGGAAAGTAAAACTCTGGTTTATATGGCAAGAATTCATGCATGACTATTGAGCTTAATTGGTTTATTCTTGGCATGTCTTGAGTTAATGCACGTGATTATCGAGCTTTCTCTTGCATATTCCGTGCTTAACTTTTCTTGTGAAGTGTAGAAGCTATTCGTGGGTCTATATAGAAGATAAACACTTCGCGTTGAAGGGTACGAAACGAACACACAAGCAAACGAATCCCTTAGAATGATGGAGCGTTAATTTGCGATTCATTCATAGTTTGTGTTGAGCTTTCATTTGCGAATTCTTTACCCTTTGAGCGATTTTAGCAACACCCTACCCTAAAACCCTTGTATTCGGACGTGATCTGTCTTCGGACATGTTGACCGCACAAAGGAGAACGAATGGAGTCTTTTGCACGTGGAGGGGCGACTTTGGTGGATTCGGTGGACCTTCGGTAGCAAGCTGTGTCCAGTCGGGGAATTGGTATCCTTAGTAAACGACGTGGAACGAAACTTGGCGTGCGACAGCCTAGAACGAGGTCTAGTATCCATAGTGCTTCGGTTGTGTAAGGGTCGATCATTCTGTAACCATAACCGGGAATACTCAGTGATTGATTGGATCTCTTGGGGAGATCACACCCCAAGGACAGGATTAAACCCCAGTTGGGGATATAACTTGTATAAAAATCCCGTCTCACTTTACTTTCAGTTATTTACTTTTCTGTGAGACAAACCCGGAACCCCTGCAAATAACTAGGTAATATCGTTGAAACGTTTTCTGAAAATAACGTGTATTTTGTGAAACAGGGTTAGGGAGATAACATTGATACTCTTACTGCTTTCCGGGAGATAACACCTGCAAATATCTTCTTAAAGAAAAGTATTTTTCAAAGAAGAACAAGCCAATAATTTTTATAGCCTAATTCACCCCCCTCTTAGGCATATTTTACACTTCATTTGGTATCAGAGCGGGTTACTCAACGAAAGGCCTAAAAGATCTAATGACTTTTTCGAGTGTTGATGTATTTGCAGAGGGTCAATCCCACTCTAGGCCGCCTCTATTCGATGGAACGAACTACGCAGTTTGGAAGAATCGTATGATCGAATTTCTCGTCATTGTCGACTACGATCTTTGGGAGACAATCACTATTGCACCATATATCGCTACGAAAAATGAGGGAACCCCAAAGGCTGCTAAAGATTACACTATTGATGACAAAAAGGGAATCACGCGAAGTGCAAAGGCAAAAAACATGCTCGCATGCGCACTCACACGAGAAGAATACATTCGGGTTAGTTCCTGCTCATTGACAAAGGCTACGTGGGATATGCTCCAAGTTACTCATGAAGGAACCCAACGAGTTGTACAAGAAAGACTGGCTCTGCTCACTCATCAGTACGAACTGTTCTCAATGGAATCTGACGAAACCATAAGCCAGATGTATGCTAGATTCATGGGAATCACCAACCAAATGTTCTCTCTCGGAAAGAAGGTTCCCGACAGTGAATAAGTCAGAAAGATACTGAGATCACTTCCAAGAGAATGGAATGCCAAGGTTACTGCCATCTACGAAGCAAAGGATCTGGAAGCACTGAGCATCTCTGAATTGATTGGCTCTCTCATCTCTTATGAAATGATTCAAACATCAATGAACGATAATCGCAGCAGAAAAATCAGAAGTCTATTGCGTTCAGAAACCAAGAAGAATCTGATTCTGACGACGAAAAAGAAGGCTTGAACGACCTAGCCATGCTTACAAAGAGATTCGAAAGATTCGAACAGAAAAAGAGATTCAAAGGGAACTCTTACAAATTCCAGAACAAAAACAAGGGAATCTGTCAGAAACCGAACCTCATATCATAACTTCATGCATTTACATAAATTCATGCATTCATATAAGTTATGTTAACACAGAGATATAGATAGAATAAGGTATTTGAAGTATTATAGTTCTGGGTTCTCAAAGAAATAAGTAGTGAAGGAGTGAATGTTAGGGAATTAGAATATTTCTAAGTATAAATTTTTAGGGTTTTCTCAGGTTATGAGAAACTTTATATTTATATATACTAATTAAAACAATTAAATAAACTAGGAAGTTTAATGATATTCTTGAGATTATTTAAAGTGGAAAAAAATATATTTAAATAATTTCTAAAGTTAGATAATGAAAGCTTAGTCATGAAGGAATAGCCTTAATGATAAGATAACACATAACACATATTAGGTGGAGCTATGATAAGTATTGGTAAAATGTCGATGTCATCAGGTTAGTATTACACGTTAATTTAGGATAAGAACCAAAAAGATATCTCTTAGTTGATCGAGACTTATTCAATAAAGGTTTCGAAATGTTTTCCTCAAAGATTACGAGATGTAGCTAGTAAAGACTTCGAAATTCTTTAACCTAAGAACTTGAAATTCCTTAATATAAGGATTACGAGAACATAAGTTCTCGATATAACGGTGGCAATACAAACAATTCGAGATCTATATACATATACTGATACTTATTGAAAACTTAGATGTACAAGAAGCATTCCTAATAATAATAATAATAATATAAAGTGTATGAGAGAAACTTATGATAAGTATAACAAAAGTGTTGATGTCATTTGATTACTAAAACACGCAAGAATAGGATAAGAAGAAAAGAGATTAGAATTCATATTATTCTTGATAACTCGAGAAGGAAAAGAACAGTGAAGAAACAAGCTTGAATACTCAATTGTCGAAAAACAGAACTTTAAAGGAGGTATGAAGTTGTTTTGTTTATATAAATTGAAAGTTGTATATATATAATATATATATGTGAGAGTATTAGCGATGATTCAGTGTACTTCAAAATTTTAGGAAATTTTGTAACTTTGTATATATATATATATTAATATATATATATATATATATTATTAGGGTTTTCTAGATTTCTGAAAAGAATTCGTTCATGCTTGTAATTCGGTGTTAGAATATGTTAGAATCAATAACTATGAACGAGTATGAAGGTTTTTAATATATATATATATATATATGAAGGTAGTATGAATTTCTGATGAAATTCGTCATGTTCTTAAGAGCTTGAAGAGAAATCCGATCTGAGATGTCAAGAGGAGTTATGATAGATTTCGATACTTAGGGAATCTCGAATTGGAAATTGAATGTCGAAAACTAATGTAGGTCAAAACTAGAATAGTCGAGTTATGATATCAAATGTGATGTCGAGTGTAAGGTTGAGATTTAGCTATTCACTTAGATAAAATATCGAGTAGAATGTCGAGATGGGGTTATGATATCGAGATCTAGATGGAATGTCGAGATGTGTTTCAAATCTGCTAGAGAAGCTCGAGCCATGATTTCGACATTCTGAAATATGATTAGAAAGATTTCGAATTATAATGTTGAGCTAGGTTATGATGTCGAGATCATACATGTCGAGATTTTATATGATATATATATCGAAATCCTTTATGAAACATGTCGAAATTCTTGGATATGTGGAATTCTTTAATATGTCGAAATCTCTTATATCATGTTTCGAAACTTATCATAGGATCTTATCTAATAATAAAATACTTATAATAATACAATATATATGTAAGAATTAGGGTTTTCAATATGATAAGAACTAGAGTTTCAATAACATTTTTTTTTACACAGTATAGTTATCATTTTTTTAAAATGTAGGTTTCGATGTTGATTAAAAGTATAACTTCTAAGCCAAGAGTTTAATATATTATAAATAACGAACAGAAAGGTAAAGGCTACGGATATGAACGATCATGCATAATAAAGCATGCATATCACACACACGTGTCATTATAGGAATTTCATATTTACGGATAAAATAATTGTATAGGTCAGGAGTCTGATAAGGGCAAGGGCAAGGTCGATTACGCGAACGAAGAAAATAGGCGAAACATGTGAGTATGATTTGCAACATGTACCTTATGTGCCTTATATGCTTACATGTTTTATATGAATTCATTAATTAGTACGTGATATATGTGCTATTTATGAATCGACGTGAACTATGTGACCGTAATGTGCTCTTATATGATTTATATGTTACATAAGATAATTTTTATATGGCACTGCATACATATAAAATAAGGGAGAAACCGTTATGACTGCTACGACTACAGATGGTATAATACGGATACTACGGCATACATCCCTAAAAATCGGGGGATTTTATAGAGTCCTGTACAGGCAATACGTATCCCTACAAATCGGGGGATTACGACATGGTTATAGAGTCTCATGCATGGGCGCCGACTGGGCGTACAGTACAGTCTAGCTAGTCTATAACGGGAGTATCAAAATAAATGGACATATAGAAATGGCATGTGATCTACGGATAGTATGAATGACCATTACATGAATGCTGATTATGTGATTTGAAATGGCATGGTTACGATATTGATGGAAAGAAATGGATTACTGTTTATTTTATTATTACTTGTATTAATTAACATGTTGCGATCATACTCTGAATCGGTGTCTTCACAGTTGTTGTCGATAATTAGCAGGCTGCATAGAAAGCATCTTCATAAGCATGGATTCAAGGTTGGCCGACTACGCTCTCCTCCTGCTCCCGTCTGGTTCATCGTTAGCATATAGAATAGAAACGGATTTAGACTGTTGCATTTTGTAACTCATATGATAGGTACATATATGTACATTATTGTGAAAGGAACTAGACCGGATGTACGCGCCTGTTTTGTTAAAGGAAATGGTCATGGGAATCGCGAAAAAATTTATATGAATATTTTATAGTTGCGTAAAAAGGTAATAGGAAACAGGGCGCTACAGAATCTCCACGTCCGGGAAGAAAGTTCAGAAATGCTTCTAATGCAACAAACCAGGCCACTATGCACATGAATGCTCAACAACCAACAATGAGAAACCAGGGAAGTAGAAGGCCATGGTGACAGAACTAACGACTCTAGAACAAAGCGAGGATGAGGATCACGCTTATATGGCTGACGAGGATCAGGTATTTCGTTCTTCCTCCATTGAGAAAATTCATATCCTAAACAGTTTATATAACAATGATTATGAAAGTGACTCATCTGTTTTCGATATAGAAGAAAGTACGGAAGAATTGTGTGAACTACTTCAAAAAGTAGAGAGAAAGATTAAGTCACTAAATTCCTTGAATAAGGAACTGATAAAGTAGCAAGATGACCTAGCTAAAGAAAAACTTGAGGCTGATCTAGAGATTTCACGTTTGAAAGGAGAGTTAGTTACTGCTAAGAAAGAGGAATTCCATGTGACTGAGAAATTAGAAAAGAAAAACAGTGACTTATCTAGAGATATTGTAAAACTTAGGAACTCCTTAGATAGAGAAAAATAGAAAGTTGATAGATCCTTCAGGGTAAGCAAAACCTAGATATGCTGTTAAGTACTCCTATGAACATTGGTAGGTCAGGGATAGGTTATTCCACTTAAGAAAAGCATGCTAAACATTCTGTGCCTAACCTTAAGTGTTTCTGTTGTGGTAGAAATGATCATTACGCATACAACTGTCCTTTAAAGAAAGTTGATAAATCTAAGTATGTTCGGAGACCTAAGAAGTCACCTGTAAATGCCACTGTTGTATCTGACTGTAACAGGGATCACCGTCTATGCAGAATGATATCTCATATGTTAACAGAAGTTATTTCTCCGCTAATATGATAGGACCCAACAGAAATTGGGTACCTCAGAAGAGTACTTCTTTCTACAGGTACGAAGGAGTAATTCCAGCAAGAAAAACAGGTGGTATCTCGAACCACGGGTGCTCCCGCCACATGACCGGTGATATAAGTAATTTTGTGTCGTTAAAGGCGGTTGATGGAGGATGCGTTTCGTACGTTAACGACGCAAAATCCAAAATCGTTGGAGCTGGTACTGTCGGTAACAATTTAAATATCACTATAGATAACGTATGGTTTGTTAGGAACTTAGAGCATAATTTAATTAGCATTAGTCAACTATGTGATGATAGACATACCGTAGCCTTCGCCAAAGACAAGTGCTTTGTGAAAAAGGATGATGAGATTGTGTTTAGTGCGTCTAGGCATGGTAACATTTACTGCATCACTCTTGATGATATTGCTAACCAGAACATCAACTGTCTAGCAGTTACGCAGGATATCACATGGTTATGGCACAGACGTTTGGGCAACATGGAACTTATGTCTCGCATATCATGCAATGAATTGGTGGAGGTATTCCAGATATGAAAGTCACCAAGGACAGAATTTGCAAAGCATGCCAAATGGGGAAACAGACCAAGACGTCCTTCAAACCTAAGAATGTAATATCTACGTCCAGACCACTGGAACTACTGCATCTTGACCTTTTTGGTCCGGTACAGGTTATATCATTGAGAGGTAAATGATATGCCTTTGTTAACGTAGACGACTATACTAGGTACACATGGGTCTTGTTTCTTGCGCACAAAAGTGAGGCCTTGGATAACTTTGCACCATTGATCAAGAAGCTTGAAAATGAGAAAGAAATGAAAGTCCGTAAGATTAGGAGTGATAATAAATCTTTTGATAGTAAATCTTTTGCATATTTTTGTGATGAAAATGGTTATAGTCATAATTTTTCATCCCCTATTACGCCTCAATAGAACGGAGTGGTCGAGAGAAAAAATAGAGTATTACAAGAAATGGCTAGGACTATGCTGAGCGAATATAATACTCCAAAACATTTTTGGGCTGAAGCTGTTAGTACGGCTTGCTATGTCTCGAATAGGATTTTCCTTAAACCGATTATTAAGAGAACTCCCTATGAACTTTGGAACGATAAAACCCCTAACATAGGATATTTCCATGTATTTGGCTGCAAATGTTTTATTTTGAATGATGGGGATAAGAGAGGAAAATTCGATTCCAAAGTAGATGAAGGGATATTCCTAGGTTGCAGCCTTCATTCCAAAGCTTTTCGAGTGTTTAATAATAGGAAGAAGACTGTTCAAGAATCTGTGCATGTTACATTTGATGAATTTCCTAATGCAGATGCTACTGAGGAAGGTATATTTGTGTCTCCTGCATGTACACACGTTACTGACAAAGAGGTGAACGCAATTCCGTTGGAACTAGATACTGAATTAGAGAAACCTGAGGCTTCAGACGAACAACAGCGCAGAAAATTCAAACATGCCTCCAGCCATCCCACTGAACAAGTCACAGGGAATATTACTTCAAGGATCAAAACGAGAGCAACTGCACGAAATGATACTGCTGAGGAATCACATGACATGCTGTTGTCAACCATGGAACCTAAGATAGTGAATGAAGCTCTGACGACGAATCGTGGGTGATTGCCATGGAAGAAGAGCTAGCACAATTCAAAAAGAGCCAAGTGTGGACTCTTTTGGAAAAACCTAACGACAAGTCCATAATAGGCACGAAGTGGGTGTTTCGCAACAAGCTGGAAGAAAACGGTAATGTAACACGGAACAAAGCCAGGTTAGTTGCCAAAGGTTATTCTCAAGAAGAAGGTATAGATTTTTCAAGAAACCTTTGCACCCGTAGCTAGGCTTGAGTCAATACGCATTTTACTTGCATATGCATCCTTTAAAAGATTCAAGATTTTTCAAATGGACGTGAAAAGTGCATTTTTAAATTGTCTTATAAGTGAGGAAGTTTATGTCGAGCAACCTCCCGGTTTTGAAAAAGAAGAATTTTTGAGTCACGTCTTCAAATTAAACAAAGCTTTATATGGTTTAAAATAGGCCCCTAGGGCATGGTATGAAAGATTGAGTAGATTTCTACTAGACATGGGATTTACAACAGGAACAATAGATAACACTATATTTAGAAAATACGAAGGGAATCACATACTACTTGTGCAGATATACGTATATCATATTTGGCAGCACTGACATCACTCTTTGCGAGAATTTTTCTAAGTCTATGCAACAGGAATTTGAGATGAGCCTAATGGGAGAACTCACGTACTTCCTTGGATTGCAAATCAAGCAATTGGACACGGCAACATTCATATCTCAAACGAAGTACACGAAGGACTACTTGAAAATTTTGGAATGGATGATTCCAAGGTACTTCTCACTCCTATGCATCAGACCGCCAAAATTGATAGTGATGAACAAGATACACCCTTTGACCAAACTAAGTATAGAGGTATGATCGGAAGTTTGCTCTACCTTACAACAAGCAGACCCGATATTATGTTTGCTACTGGTCTATGTTCTAGATATCAATCGAGTCCTAGGGAATCACACTTGACAGCAGTCAAGCGGATACTTAGATTTTGAAAGGAATAATCAATTTTGGAATCTGGTTTCCAAATTCCAAGGAATTCCAATTAATGGGATACTCGGATGCTGATTATGCCGGTTCTAGAGAAGATAGGAAGAGTACTAGTGGTACTTGTCCATTACTAGGGAATTCCTTTGTAACTTGGTCCAGTGGGAAACAAAATGTTGTCGCCCTGTCCACAACCGAAGCAGAATATATGGCCTTAGGAAGCTGTTCTCAGCAAATCCTTTGGATGAAACAGACCTTGAGTGATTATGGGTTAAAGTACGACCAAATTTCTATTTTCTATGTTAGTACTAGTGCCATTAGTATTACTACGAATCCCGTACACCACCTTCGAACTAAGCACATAGAGGTGAAACATCATTTTATTCGAGATCATGTTCAGAAAGGGAATATCAGCGTGAACTTCGTAGGAACTAATGATCAACTGGCTATTATCTTCACGAAATCCCTTATTGATAGTAGATTTTGTGATATTCTCGACCGATTAGGAATTATTGAGCTCAAATAGGAAGGGCGACTAGATTAGTTAGTCCTTAGTATTTCTTTGATCTTATCATTTAGGATCTCCTCGATTTTATCCTTTGATTCATTTAGTATTCCTTCTTGATTTTACCTTCCTTATCTATCCTATTTCTTTCACTCATGGGAAGATTTTTTTCTCTAAATAGATTTTCTTCGAGATTTATGTCAAAATCTATTTTCAGCCGGAAATTCATTCTTATTTTTGAACTCTGATCTTAGTCCTTATTTCGTTCCTTAATCGCCGCGAGATATCCTCTGATCTTTTTTTAATTCCATCTAATGGGCAGTTTCCTTATCCAGCCATGATCTTTGAAATTTTAAACTTTGAAATTTTTTCCTTATCTGCATCACGTCTAATCGATATCACATCTCTCCTCCATTCTTATCCAAGAAGTTTTCGGCCTTAACCATCCAATCTCTTCTTTCTTCAATTCATTCAACCCTAAGTCCTTCACTTTATTATTTCACTCCGATCTCAACCATGACGAAAACCGAAGGCACCTTCAAAAAGTCCGAGTAGGAAGAAAAAGGATCAAGTGTGCGACGACAAGCAGGGAACCATAGCTGATCTGAAACGGAGTATCAGGGGCATCAATGATGATAACAGGAAGAAGTTTGCTGAGATCTCACGACACTTTAAAAGTGTTAAATATTTTATGAAGGAGATCCAAGGCTGTAGAATACCATTTGTAATTGTGCTTGATTTCATTAGTTGTCCTTGTAATTAGGGGCGTTTTGTATAGTAGTCCTTAGATTAGGACTAGTTTTGATATTTATACCAAGTTTGTTTGGTATAAAATACATGTAAATCAATTGAGCTTAATAGAGAAAGTTTAGAGAATTGATCCGAAGGGCTTGCAATTCGATTTCTAGAGAGAGAAACAACAGTAACTTTCTCACTCTAATTGAATTCTCTCTAGTGTTCTTAACTTGAGTTTTTCGATCGAATTCAATTGATTATCTAAACGATCGAATTACTATGAATTCTAGCCTAGGATCGTAGAGTTGTTAATCGTAGGACCTAACAATTGGTATCAGAGCAGATTCGTTCTGTTTTTAATCGAAAATGTTAGAATTGGATCGAAAATCATTTTCTAGATACTGTTCATCGAAGAACAGATTTGGCGCGAAAAGTTTTTCGATCTAATAGCTTAATTCTGTGCTTAATTGACTTGAATCTGATGTTTCAGTGCAAGATTAAGTGATAAATGATCATTGCGACTAAATCTGTAGCAGTCTGAACTTCGATTTTTAGGATTGAATTGCTTCTGCGTGTTACTGTTTGCGAAGAACATGAAAAACACGTTCTGATTTTGCTCAAATTCGATATATTTTGCTTCATAACGTGTTTAATTGCTTGTTCGTGCGTAGTTAGCTATTGATTGCGAGCGATTACCTGAAATTTCACTGTCTAATTCCTTGTTTTTGCTCGAATATGTGTTAATTGTATTCTGTGAATTTTTCTCGATTGCTCTAATTTTTCTCGCTAGGTTTTGCGATCGGATTAGTTTCTCGATCGAAAAACTTAGCGCGAGAATTTTTCTCGGTCAGAATACGAAGTCAGCGCTAGAATCGTCATCAGCAGAAACGATTTTAGTTAGAAATATTTCTCGAGCATTATACAGCGAAAAACTTTTTCAAGAGAGATTTATTTTGACTTTGCATGCGTAAAAACTTTCACTCGAAAAAATTTTTCAGTCAAACCTTTTAACGTTTGACCAGGCGAAAATCATTTACACGCGAGAAATTTTTCTAGTCAACAGATTTATTTTGACTTGTCGAGAAACTTACTATCGTACTGTTTCTTTACGATCGAAATAAATTCACGATCAAGAATTTTTTCTCGACCGAATGATTTTGAGCAATTTATCTCGCTCGTAAAATATCACGCTGACAAAATTTCTCGCACGAGAACAATACTCAGTACATTCTATCTCGACGGAATTAATTTCGATCAAACTTTAAAGATTGAATCGAAAATAATTGTCGATCTAATTTTCGAATCAAACGCTATTAACGAATTTTGTCACTTGTGAAGCACATTACATCATCTTCAACCTTCAAAACAATTAACGAAGATCCTTCAACAACTCGACTACAATACAAAAATGGATGCATACTCGCTCGGAAATGACAACCGTCCGCCGATCTTGCAAAGAGGCGAATACACAGTGTGGAGAAGCCGCTTCCTGAATTTCATCGCTCTAAAGGATCAAGCCGAAAATCTACTGAAGTCCCTTGAAGAGGGACCGTCACAGTTCTGGGTTCATGTACCCGGGAATGAAACAGCTACTCCAGCAATTCCAGCTTCTAGGCGACTAAAGGAGCCTAGAGAATACTCTCTGGAAGAAAGTGCTCGAGCTAAGGCTGATCTCGTAGCCATGAATACCCTTATGCAGGGCATCCCCAATGATATATACAGACAAATCGACAGCCTTACATCGGCCAAAGGGATGTTGGATGAGCTGCATAGGATGATGCAAAGGACGGAAGTTGGCATAAAGGCCAAGAAGGCGAACATTCTCACTGTTTATGACTCATTCAAAGCAAAGCCGGAGGAGAGTCTATACGAAATCTACCAACGATACCTCACTCTTCTCAACGAGATGAGGAAGATAGAAATAACGAAGACAAACATGGAGACAAACATAAGATTTCTATCTTCTCTACCCACGGAATGGAAGAAAATATCCACTCACGCTCAGCATGAGGAGGATATCCGCGAGATTACCAAAGAGCAGAAAGGCAAACAAACCGATGACACGGTTGCCTTAGTCTCGGAGAAGAGGAGCACAAGATCAAGAAAGGAAAAGATCGTTAGGCCACCTTCATCATCAGAATCGGAAGATGAATCGGACTCCGACATCGAGCCGAACATGAAAGCCCTTGGAAAACAGTTAGCTCTCATTGGACAAATGATAAGCAAGAAGTACTTCAAGAAGAAGTCTTCAACCTCAGCCAATAGACTTCGGACAACAAGCTCCAAGAACAAAGAACGTGCTCCGGAGAGTTCCGAGGTCAAGAATCCCAAAGAGACTAACAAATACTTTAACTGTGGCAAAGCAGGTCACTTAGCCAGAGAGTGCACTCTCCCGAAGAAAAGAGATGCAAACTACTACTCCAGGAAGCTTCAATTGACAAAACAGAAAGAAGCTGGAGTAGCTCTCATGGCCGAATAGGACCAATGGCTCGAGGACACGTCGAGCTTCGAAGAAGAGAACTTAGCCCTCATGGCCCGGACTACGACAACACATCCACGTCTTCAAATGAGGTAGTCACTCCTTCCACATTATTGACCATGTTAGAATGATATCAAAAGCAATATGCTAACATGAAACGTGAGCAGAAAAGTATAAAGGAAGTAGAGAGCGAACTTGAGAGAGCTCAGGAGAAGATAGATAGTCTCGAACAAGAACTTAGGAGCTCTAGTGCAAAAATAGATGAACTCACTAAGAGCCTCCATTCTAGAGAGACTAGTCAACCTCAACTAAGTCAACAGAGCGAAAAGATTAAGGAATTAGAAGATAGGCTAGCAAATAACTACAATTGCTTGGTTAGAAATCTCAACGAGAAAGCCATTTTAAATTGTAGGATCACCGAAGCTACCTCTAAGATCACTAACTTAGAAGCTCAATTAGAAACATCGAATGCTAAGATTAGTGAGTTTAGTAAGGATTTCGATGCCTGTCAAGCCGCCAAACTAACCGTGGAAAATAATTATGCTCTCCTAGGTGAGGAATGCAAGAAACTATATGCCAAAATAAAGAAATTAGGCGATATAGTTACGCGTAGGGGACAATCCGAACAGACGATATTTTTGAACAAGCCCAAGGATATAGAGTTTTATAATCCCATAGAAGGCATAGGTTTCACTAACCCGTGTGTTTTACAAAAGAAAGAAATATACGATGTTAAACACATGGGCTGAGGAATAACCTCTCTTAGAAATTTTACTGAATCGTCTTATGAAAATACTTTCGATTCATCCATTAGACAAGGTCCACATGGTCCAGAAATCCCCTTTGACTACAAAGAACTAAATGAAATGGACAAAAATAGGAAAGAAACTCTAACACCTGTCTGCAATTTAGTTCAACACCTGTCTGCAATTTAGTTCAAATTCTACCTCGTGACTCTCAAACACACCACGAGGAAGTTAAAACCGTTAATTATAAAAATTCTCTCTACAAACCCCCTATCATAAAACAGATAGAGGAGTCACAGGCAAAGTTAGAAAAAGAACGAGAGAATTTCGAAGCTGAAAAGAAAAAATTCTTTAAGGAGATGGAAAATCTCAAGGCTTCCTCGACCTCCCAAACTACCTCTCACGCTATTACAAAAAGCGTGAAAAATGAAAAAATGCCTTGAAAGATAAAAATTGTAAAAATAATTCTGATAAAAGTGCTATGACTAATTTTACTTTACCTACGTCTACAGGGAGCGTAGCGTCAGCACTAAAAACAAAGGCGACAGTGTCTAGCACTAAGATAAAGAAGGAGCCATTAGATTTAAATGGTTCTGAACATGCTACTCCTTCTGTTACAATAAAAGACAGTCGTAGAAATAAAAGAGCTATTTCACTTTTAAGATAGTTGCTTCTACTTATTCACTTCAGCCGATTACCTTTA
This sequence comes from Craterostigma plantagineum, assembly GCA_027422505.1. Lineage (NCBI taxonomy): Eukaryota > Viridiplantae > Streptophyta > Magnoliopsida > Lamiales > Linderniaceae > Craterostigma > Craterostigma plantagineum. Next base: position 8,852,551 of record JAPQWV010000015.1, read on the forward strand.
GAAGCACAAACTTCAAAATAGGCTCTACATAAAAAATTAATCATTCTGAACAAATGCCACAAGGAAGACACGTAGGAAACAAGATCCAGCCATAAAGAAAGCTTATGGCGCCATACATGAATGTACTCACCTAAGGTATCCCGTAGAAATTAAATCCCCCAAACACCTTAGGAGACTATCACAAGAAAAGATCTTTTCCTCAGTCAAACCCTCCAAAGCATTTGTACGTGCTGAAATTAACCTTCCCTGCAAGGTTCAACCCAAATGGGTTCCTAAATCTCCGCCTAGGACGACGAAAGCCAAAAGGGCCAAGTCTCCTATAGAGGCAAAACTCAAACCCTTTTCAAAATTGCAATGGGTTATTAAGACTCTTCCAAAAATAGATTTAGGAGTCATATCTGAACCCAAAACTAAATCTGCTAATCCGAGAGGACCCATGCTTAAGTGGGTACCTAAAGCTCTCTAAATTGTATTTGCAGATCCATCATGTGTGGTACCTCGACTCTGGTTGCTCCACACACATGACTGGTGATCAAGAGCTGCTGAGTAACTACAAAGACCGACCAAACGGCAAAGTCAGATTTGGAAACAACGATTCAGCCCCGATTCTAGGACTTGGGGACATCATTCTGAAGAATCTGACCATCAAAGATGTCTCATACGTCAAAGGCCTCCGCCATAACTTGTTCAGCATAGGCCAATTCTGTGACAAAGGCTTCCAAGTGGTCTTCCATGCTGACCGGTGCAGAATTTTGGATAGTCAGGACACAGCACTCCTTCAAGGACTTCGGAGATCCAATCTTTACACGATCAACCTGACGTCTGTGCGGCCCTCGACAGCTGTATGCCTCATTTCTCAGATTGATTTACAGAGGAACAACTTATGGCATCAACGACTGTCTCATCTGAATATGAAAGCTCTCCAACGCCTTTCTACGAAAAAGTTGGTTCACGGTCTTCCAACCATACTACTACAAAATGAGCATCAATGTTCGACATGTCAATTAGGAAAAATGAAGCGAGCGTCTCATCACATCAAGCAAATTGCGTCTACTTCTCGACCATTGGAACTAACTCACATGGATCTCTGTGGTCCGATGCAGACTCAGAGTATCAATGGAAGAAAGTATGTCCTAGTGATTGTAGATGATTATTCTCGCTACACGTGGACAAAGTTCCTCCGAATGAAAGATGAGACTGGTGACTTGATTATCAATTTTGTGAACACAACTCAAAATCTGCTGCAACAGACTATTCAAGTTGTTCGAACAGACAACGGCACTGAGTTCAAGAACAATCACCTCAGTGAGTTTTATCAGAAACTTGGAATAAGTCAACAATTTTCAGCCGCCAAAACACCTCAACAAAATGGGGTCGTTGAAAGGAAAATCGAACACTAGTGGAAGCCGCTCGTACAATGCTGATCCAATCGGGACTTCCACACTTTCTATGGGCTGAAGCAGTCAATACCGCTTGTTTTACTCAAAACAGGACGGTGGTTCACAAACGGTTCAACAAGACTCCGTACGAGATTGTGAATAATAGAGTGCCCAACATCTCTTTCCTTAAAGTCTTCGGGTGCAAGTGCTTTGTGACGAACGACCGAGAGCAACGTGCAAAGTTCGACCCTAAAGCATTCGAAGCTACATTTCTCGGGTATTCTTCAACATCAAAAGCGTACCAAGTATACATCAAGTCCAACCGAACTATTAAGGAAAGCTATAATGTCACTTTCCACGAAGTGGCAGATATGGCTTCTGGTCAATTCAGTCCAGGACCCGTGCCTAACCCGTTGGTTCCTGCTCAATTCAGTTCAGGACCCTTTCTCAACCCGTTGGCTTCTGAAGACAACAATTCAGAACCCGTAATCACTGGTGTGTTGGCACAAAACCAACAGAAGATGGCAACAAATTCAGGATCAGTGTCAGACGAAGCAACACTTGCAATAGACGACTTGGATTCTCTCTTCGAACCGGTATATCGGTCATACACGACTACACCGACTATGGATTCTCTACCAAACGAGACCGACGTACCAAGTTCATCTCATACCTCTACCCCACCCGATTCAGAATTGCCACAGAACACCGAAGAACCTACAGTGGTCATCGAGGAAGTATCATCAGAGACGGTCAATCCAAGTGTAGTATTGGAACTCCCTCAGACAAATGATCAATCGGAGACTATAGGCAATCTAGATCCACAGATGGCTGACGCATCGACTTCAACCTTGCCTCATGAGCGCAAGTGGACGAGAGGCCACTCGGTTGATCAGATAATTGGCGATCCTTCGGTTGGTGTGAGGACACGTCGTCAACATAGTCTTTTCAGTTGCTTCCTGAGCCAAAACGAGCCTACCAAAGTAGCAGACGCACTTCGAGACCCGAATTGGACAATTGCAATGCAAGAGGAAATCAATCAATTCGAACGTCTTCAAGTGTGGACCTTGGTACCCCGTCCACATGGGAAAACAGTGGTCGGAACTAAATGGGTTTTCAAGAATAAGAAGAATGAAGATGGTGAAGTGATTCGGAACAAAGCAAGGCTAGTTGCTAAGGGATACAATCAACAGGAAGGCATCGACTATGACGAGACTTACGCTCTGTTGCCCGTATCGAAGCTATCCGCCTCCTGCTGGCTTATGCGGCTCACAAAGACTTCAAAGTCTATCAGATGGATGTTAAAACTGCCTTTCTCAACGGCGTGTTAAAAGAAGAAGTCTACGTCGCTCAGCCGGAAGGTTTCGTTGATCAAGAACATCCCGATCATGTCTATCGCTTGGACAAAGCTCTCTATGGACTAAAACAAGCCCCACGTGCTTGGTACGATGTCCTGAGTGATTTCCTCGTGAAGTCTGGATTCATACGAGGAACGGTAGACACAACCCTCTTCATTAAATGGTATAACAAAGATCTGATGGTCGTCCAAGTATACGTCGACGACATCATCTTCGGATCAACAAATCGTCGGCTCTGCAAGAAGTTTGGAGATCTCATGAAAAGCAAATTCGAGATGAATCACATGGGAGAGATGCAATTTTTCTTAGGCCTTCAAGTTAGGCAGCTCAATGATGGAATTTTCATCAGTCAGACAAAATACATCAAAGATATTCTGAAGAAGTTTCATCAAGACCAGAGCAAGCCTCTCGGCACTCCTATGTCACCAAGCTGCAAGTTGGATGCCGATCCCTCTGGTAAATCTGTCGACATCACAATGTATCGCAGTATTATTGGATCTCTTCTCTACCTCACTTCGAGTCGGCCGGATATCATGTTTGCCACCTGCTTGTGTGCCCGTTTTCAAGTCGATCCCAAAGAAGCCCATATGCTCGCGGTCAAAAGAATTTTACGCTACCTTAAGGGCACCTCTACCCTTGGCCTATGGTATACAAAGGGTACGAATTTTAAACTTATCGGCTACACTGACGCTGACTATGCAGGTTGCCGAATGGACAGGAAAAGCACGTCCGGTGGCGCTCAATTTCTAGGCAAAAAGCTGGTTTGCTGGTCATCCAAAAAGCAGAACTGTGTGTCCACTTCGACGGCCGAAGCAGAATACGTAGCTGCCGCCAGTTGTTGCTCACAGATGCTGTGGATGCGGACACAGCTTCGCGACTATGGGTACAATCTAAATAATATACCCATATATAGTGATAGTCAAAGTGCAATCGCCATTACATGCAATCATGTTCTTCATTCACGCACAAAACACATAGACATTAGATATCATTTTATCAAAGATCACGTAGAAAAAGGCACGATAGAGATGTACTTTGTGAACACGGAGTTTCAACTAGCCGACATTTTCACCAAGGCCTTGGATGAGAAACGATTTCAATTCCTTGTCGGAAAATTAGGCATGTTGAATCTTCTGTAATATGTGCATTACCTGATCTTCTGTGCTATCACATGTCCTTATCTTGCGTGATAAAAATAATATAAAAATAAAATATAATAATAACAAATAAAAAATTAAAAAATAGATATATAATATATATTTCTATATATAATATAAAGGGGTATGACGAAAACCTTTAGGATGCTTTGATCTAAAGTCACTTAGAATTTTACCCCGACATGCGATCGATTTAATTGCTTAAAATTTGTCAGTCTAAGTCGCATTCTTGTGTCTAAAACGTCATTTGATTGTTCCACTAGACACAAAGTCACTCTACATGCGTGAGGATTCAAGCCTTGTTCCGTTTTCCTTTCTTTGGATCTACTTCTCGAGTGAGTCACACATAAATTACTTGTCTTAGTGATTCTTGGTGTCATACTCAATTTGCGTTAGATCGTCAGGAAAAATGATAAGGGAGTTTAGGATATTCCTCATACGGCCTTATATAAATTCCCCCACTTTAGCCCTTAGTCATCCACTTTGAGTCTTCTCCGATGTCCTTTTCTTCATTTGAAACCCATTCCCAGTCTTCAACCGAACTCTATACTCTTCGAATGGTTGTTCAAACGAGAAAAGGAGGGGGAGATAACAAAAGAAAAAGTAAGATGATGACAAAAGAAGGCATTGCTCAACGCGCAAAAATCAGACCAAAGGAACCGGTCTTCCGACTACCTTGTAGAAAGTGGCATGGTTTCTGCTATGAACTTCTCCAACGATAATCTCGTACGCTCGTCAGAACGGCTGGAAGAGGAGCACCACGAAGTGAACTTCTCCAACGATAATTCGGTCTTATATCGGGAAACGAGAAGAGGAGTGCAGCCTCGGGTACGAATTCCATAACCGAGAACTTCTCCAAATTGATAATCTCTGAAACCTTTATAGGGATTAAGAGAAGAGGAGCACGGTATCGGCCCGAGAACCAACAAAAAAGAACTTCGCCTAAGATAATCTCCTAGAGCCTCATGGAGAAGCGGAGCTTCAGCTTGAGCATAACATAAAAAGGGATAGTTCTTAAAAGAAAAAGAGGGAGAAAAGATTGAAAAGCAGAAAGACGCCGAAAAAAAAGGGGAGACGGACGTAGAATTGGAAGACGATGAAGAGATAAGCTCACTTTCCTTTAAATTCCTTCCGTTCTAAGTCCTAGCCAAATTATAACCCTTACAACCCTTTGATTCCACATAGACGGTCTCTCGCTTAGGTGAAATGATTAAAAAAGCCTCGATCACAGGTAAATTGACTTAAAATTGCTTGTGTTGACTTGAGTGATAAAAATATAAAAATCCCAAGATAGCTATAATTGAGAGCAAGAGCGAACCTAGTGAGAGTTGTTGAAATGGACCAGTCTATGAACTTAAGACTTTAGTTTGACGACATGACTTGACGGCACTTTCTTTTTTCAAATGTCTCGTAAAATTTTAGGCGTGACGATTGATCGAAGCAAAATAATCTGACCCCCTATAATAATAATAATAATAAATATATATATACATATATATAATAATAAATAAATAATAAATAATAAAATTCGCACATTTTGACATGAAATGTTATGTTTCATATGCGTTGAATTGAATAAATGCAAATTTCTTTAGTGTATCGCACATTCTAAATGCAATTTTAGATTGCATTGGTACTGAATTGTTTAAATGCGATAAATTTTTCATTGCTTCTACCCTCACACAAAATTTTAAAGTACATGTTTTCAGGGACCATGCATACATGCTTACTTGGTAAATTTGTGTGCTCGTGACTTGAATTGATTTCATATGCTTGCATAATTAGCCAATTCTTGTGCATCATTTGAGGGGGAGCAAGTATAAGACTTGTAGATTAGCTCCAAATATTTTTGACGTTTTTTTTTAGCATTTCAGATCTTTCAATATTAAGGAGTGAGACATCGACACTACAAAGAGAGGAGCTAGACACAAGACCAAATCTTTCAAAGATAAAATTGCCAAAAATAAGTGTTGATTAACTCCATTATTACTAACGCTTATCTCTAAGTGGTACAGATTTTAAATTTCTGCCAGGGGAGCTAGACATTACTACACAGAAAATACAGGGAGTTAATTGCATTTATTTTAATTACTAAAGTGGAACCTTACAAAGGGTTTTATTTTGAAATAGGGGTCAATCTGAAAATTTTAGAAGTACTTACTATCGAAAAACTAGATAGAAGACTTAATTCACGATCATAAGTTTCTCGATTGTAAACAGTGTTGGAAACAATTTTGATTGGCCGCAATAATTTGCGATCGAAAAATTTGAATTGAGAGGAAATTTTCAAATCAAAAATTTCTCGAGCGTAAATAGTAATGGGCCTGATCCATTTAATCGCAAAACGTCCAATCCCAAACCCAACATTGACTTAATGCTAGTTAATAAAAGTTTAACTTTGGTCAGTCGAAAAACTTTTTCTCACACAACCCTAATCGCAAAAAATCTCTCGAGCGAAAAACTTTCACAGACAGCTTAAAATTCTCAAAAATCTTTCGATTTTCAACACCAAACTGTCTGTTTAAGGTAGAAATGAGATTCTTTTAACATTTGCGTGTGATTTACCTTCATTAGCATCTGCATTTTGAAGTTTTTCGCATGTTTAGACTTAGATTTTCGACTGTTCTTCAAAACTGAGAAATCGTATACTGTTTTATAGTGTTTGCGGCTTGATTTTGAACTTTATCTGAGTTTAATGCCTACACTTAAGATAGTTTCGATATTCTCTATGAATCTGGTAGAATGAATCATCGGAAAATTTGCATCTTCGACTGTAATTTGAGTTTTGATGAAACTGGGTATTTGAATGTTTAAAGCCTCGAAGAACTTTGTCGATCGCAAACAGTCTTAATTGAATTCCGATTTAATTGAGATACTGTTTGTGTTGAATTAGTTTTCCGATCGGTAAAATTCTGATTTAGTCGCTAAGATAGAAGATTTTGACCGAAAAAAATTACTTAACATCGAGAAATCTAATTAGGATTTTTGTGAGCGAAAAACTTACGCACTGACTAGACAATTTAGATGCAAATTTTATCGAGCGTAAAACTTATTATCGCAAAATAGAATTTTCGATTTAATTTCGATCGTAAAATTCGCCGCTTAGGACCTAATTGATCGGAAAATTTCTCGACGTTTGACTTAGTCTTTCGTTGACTAATTACTAGATAAAATTATATCGCAGCGAAAAAAAAATCTACTTTCAATCGAAAAACACATACCGCTCGACAAATTTCAAATCGAGAATTTTATTCAATCGAAGAAAATTTCTCGATAGTAAATTTACCTGAGACGTAATTTCTCGATCGTAAATTTATACGGAATTTTTCTCAATCATAAAATTGATCGACTACAGTCACGCTTTCAACTTCAACATAGGAAATTTTTCTAAGTCTTTTACAATGTAGCTAACAATAGCGGATAAAATTCTTCGAGCGCAAAACTTAGACGGAATTCTTTCATTTGAAATAAATGTATAGGAAATCAAATTGCAATTCAATTTTCTCGACCGATAATTTTCTCGGCATGAACAGTGACTTACTGATTTAATACTTAGCGAAATTTCGAACTATTTTTCACGCGATTTATACTTCATTCGAAATTACATTCATGCCATTACGATTTTTCAAAACTGAGCATACACTATGCATTTGATACGATTTCAATTCGAAATTCATCGAACATGCTATTATTTCCAATGTTACTATAGTTTGATGAAATTTATTCAATTTTCGACTAAAAATAAAACTGATCTAATAAACTTTTATATTTCTTATTTTCAGATGGATCGCTACCCAAGATACAACCATATATACGATCACAATCTATACTTGAAGGTCCAGGATACGAACTTCCAGCTCGATCTAAGCACATTTCGGTGTCCGGACATGATCATCGTATCTATCCTGCGAGGCCACCCCATCTGGCACGCGCATTGACGGTCACCGCCTCAGTGCCAATGGTCTATCTCCAGCAATTCTGGGGATGTATACAAGGAGTTGTAGCGAATGGGGCATTCTCCTTCACAACAAGAATCGGGACGCGGCATATTCATATGAGCAAGAGCCAGTTCGGGATGATACTGGACTTGCCACACAGCGACAACTACGACCCGCTCCCGTCGGACGGAGAAATGGTCCATGACTTCATGCAAATGGGATATCAACCGCAGCTCACCAAATTAGCTCAGGTCCAGAGCAGCGGTATCCCTCACCCCTGGAAGACACTGTTCGGGATCGTGAACAAGTGTCTATCACCAAAGCATGCCGGCTTCGACAAGGGCAACGACAATATACTGCGAATCTTTCACGGTCTCGCCTTCGCCAGAAACTACGACTTTGCACAGCTAATCTGGAATGATCTAGCTGAACAGATCCGGCTGAAGGAAAACCGAAGGTCAAATAACGTGCCCTATGCTCGATGGTTCAACGTGATCATCAGGGAGGTCATGGAGTTACATGCGGAGAACATCCCACAGCTGCCTCCCGGAGGAAACTATCAGCTGCCAAGGCTAAAGTTCTTCCATAACCCACGGCTCACGGACTTGGACCAACCGTCGATGCCAATTCCGCTCCAACTACTCAGGCTTGCCGACCCCGCGGGAGCTGAGTATCAGAGATTCTGCCGGGAACACCATTTAATGGAGCAAATGATCAGAGGGCCCCCGGCAGATTACCATGTGAGCCCTCCCCAACCGGAACACCAACCAAGCCCTGACGACACGATGATAGATGTTGTCGCTCAAGAGCTTCAACAGGAGTCTCCCTTGATCGAAGAGCCGATGCCCGACGTAGATGAGACCTTGATAGACGTCGTGGCTACCGAGATGGCGCTCGAGGCTCCTGAACATGAATACCAAGTGGAAGTGCCCGTTCATGTTGGCGTGCTCGAAGAAACCATTGTGGAGGTTCTTCTACCAGTAGCACAGCCCGAAGTCGATATGGGGCAAACTTTACTTCCAACGGTGACGGGTCAGGCACTGGATTACGTCCATCGAGACCTTACTCCTCACACTGCCACCTCGTCTGACACAGAGTCTGACGAGCAAATAAGTCTGATAAGGAGGACTCCCAGAAGACTTAGCATTCAACTGGAGTCCCTCTTCCCAGCCATCACCAACGCACCAGATACTACGCTGACCACAACGACAAGTGTTGCCGGCACTTCTTCGCTCAATCTTGAGCCGCAACCAACCCACGTGGTGTCTGGTTCGCAGGCGCAACCTGAGTCTGCCTTAACACCCATAGAGACGAATCCTCAAGATTCGACTCGAGGATTGGGTGGAAGTCTCATACAGTCACAACCTCAAGTGACTGTGAGCCAACCCACAGAGTCAGTGTCTACTCAAGGGTTGATAACAGGCGACATCAGTCGTCCTGGTCCATCTCAGGAGGCGTCCGCACCCTTCGTGACGAACGAGCAGTTTCAGGCCGCTCTCTCTGCCGCTGTACAGTCTATGGAAGACAAAATCACGGAGAGAGTACTCCAAGCACTCGAGGCATCCCGAAGAGATACCAGGAAAGCACCTGCCTCTGAAGGCCCTTCGTCACAAATCAACCCCACACCTCCACAACCCACACCCACCGACCCTCTAGCCACTTCCTCCATCCTCATCAATCCATACACAATCCCCATCACCGAGCTCCATGACATTCTCCTCGCTCGTCTGATAGGCCTTTCCATCCGATCGCCGCAAGAAGAATCCCTCTATAGGCGATTGGTGGCCACTCACGGCGCAGACATGACGATCCTGACGATCAGGACCCTCATGAGGGGGAGAAGAGGGGACATCTACAAGTGGCCAAGGACAAGGCTCGGGCGCTACGCAGACAAGCGCTGGAGCTGGTGAAATCCAAACACAAACCACCCACCAAACACAAACCACCCAAACTACCTACACCACGCACCGCACCGCCCACATCGAACCACCAACCTTTCACCTCAGGACGCCTCCGCCCACACCACCGATCTACTCAAGCCCCTTGCTTCCGGAAGAAGAAGCAAGTGATGCGATGCTTGTAGCTCTAGCAGCTACCCAAGCCACTCCCTCTGTCGCTCCAGACCAACCAGGACCCTCTGGACATGGCGTCAATCCACACGAGGCCCTAGACAAGTACATCTTCGAAGGACAGTGGATGACCCATTCCATGCCCGAGGAGCATCAAAGGCGACGGGTTCACGACGTTCGGCGCTTTCTACAACAAGCGTCTATAGACCTCGTAATCATAGAAGACGACGAGCTTCAGGAAGGGAATTTCTATTCGGATGTTCTCCCATGGCGTGACGATCCTGACGATCAGGACCCTCACGAGGGGGAGAAGAGGCCGAGGACATCTACAAGTGGCCAAGGAAAAGGTTCGGGCGCTACGCAGACAAGCGCTGGAGCTGGTGAAACCCAAACACAAACCACCCACCAAACACAAACCACCCAAACTACCTACACCACGCACCGCACCGCCCACATCGAACCACCAACCTTTCACCTCAGGACGCCTCCGCCCACACCACCGATCTACTCAAGCCCCTTGCTTCCGGAAGAAGAAGCAAGTGCTGCGATGCTTGTAGCTCTAGCAGCTACCCAAGCCACTCCCTCTGTCGCTCCATACCAACCAGGACCCTCTGGACATGGCTTCAATCCACACGAGGCCCTAGACAAGTACATCTTCAAAGGACAGTGGATGACCCATTCCATGCCCGAGGAGCATCAAAGGCGACGGCTTCACGACGTTCGGCGCTTTCTACAACAAGCGTCTATAGACCTCGTAATCATAGAAGACAACGAGGTTCAGGAAGGTGAAGACTACGAGCGAGATATCCCAAGGCTACCAGAGTTAATCGCTCAACAGGCGGTTCCCTCTCCAAGGCTAACGCCAGGGACCGTTCGGATCGACACGCCATGGGAGAACATCCGAATAGAAATTCCCTTCCTAGAAGAAGTTCGTGAGAATATTTGGAGGTCTCCGGACAGAGTGAAGAAGCCGAAAGAGTTCGAGCTTAGAGGGATCTCTCATTGGGATCAGCAGAAGAGAATGACCTACCTCTGGATGCTGACCAAACTAGGACCTGATGTTAGGCTGGGGATGACTAAGACACAAGCCAAGAGCCATTATAAGAGTCTCTCTCCAATAAGCCAACTACTCAGCGTCTACTGTGACAAAGGAGGACTTCCAACACCTCACTACATCATCGATCGAGTGGATAGGACCCGAGAGGAACTGAGCGAGAGCGACCTGCCGTACCTCCCCGCCGATGAAGTGTACCATCTTTATCAGTTGTACGTGGAGAAGTACAAAGGTCCTCAGGGCTTTATCAAGAAAGAAGGCCTCGAAGGGCTGTACCGGTTCATGATGCGACAAGTCATGTACTTCGCCGCTCACGACCTTCAGATGGCTCTGGAGAGCAATATGAAGAAGGTCAACATGACCGCTCCGCTCAACAAAGGACCTGAGATCGAAGGGCTTCCCAACAATCACGTGCACATCAGCTCAGTCCTAGGCATCACCTACCACAATCCAATAGCGAAGAAGAATAGGCTGATGCTGAAGACTGAGATTCATAAGTTTTGCGATAGGACGCTCAAGGTCGTCAGGAAAAACATCGAGCAGAGGTTGGAAGAAATCAATCGAGATACGATGCTGAGGATCCATAGGTTCGTGAGAGAACAGCCGCTCCTAATGTAATTGCTTGAAGATATCGAGGAGCGACTGGAGCTAAGGATCACGCTGAGGAACTACGAGCATGCGCTGGGCTTGCGCAGATCGTGTTACGCCCGACGAGGACAAACGGCGCGGAGACGCAATCAAGCACAAAGGGGGAGATTGTAGAATACCATTTGTAATTGTGCTTGATTTCATTAGTTGTCCTTGTAATTAGGGGCGCTTTGTATAGTAGTCCTTAGATTAGGACTAGTTTGATATTTATACCAAGTTTGTTTGGTATAAATACATGTAAATCAATTGAGCTTAATAGAGAAAGTTTAGAGAATTGATCCGCAGGGCTTGCAATTCGATTTCTAGAGAGAGAAACAACAGTAACTTTCTCACTCTAATTGAATTCTCTCTAGTGTTCTTAACTTGAGTTTTTCGATCGAATTCAATTGATTATCTAAACGATCGAATTACTATGAATTCTAGCCTAGGATCGTAGAGTTGTTAATCGTAGGACCTAACAACGGCTCTGAATATCGCTGAAACCTCATCTGCCTCATCTAATAGCGATTTCAGCCCTTAGAACTTCGACCCCTAGTGATCTCCTGGCTCTTGTATGCCTAGTTCCCATCTGCGCCGAGTACTAAGTTCATTTATTTTGCTGGTTTTGGGTTATTGTGGTTGGTTGCAGGTTTCTGGTAAGTTGGTGGTATTTTGTGTCCCTCCTTTTGATGCTAAAGGGGGAGAATTTAGGGCAATTAATGCCGTGTTTTGGTTTGGTGTTGGGTCGTTCACTTTGCTATCTTGGAATGCTATAATATAATCGGCTTGCTTGCGTTTATATGCTTATGTCTTAATCTCTTTGTGCTTGAGCTTGTGATTTGTTAAGGATTAAGGAATTCCGCACATAGGCAGGGGAGCAAACTGATATGATCTGATAATTTGCGACATGCCATGGTAACTTGTGACATTCCATGTGATATGATCTGCTAATTTGCGACATTCCATGGTAACTTGTGACATTCCATATGACATGATATAAATTGTTAAATGTTTTTGCTGTTGTGCTTTACATAGGAAGATTAGCAATTAGACAGGGGGAGCATGCTATAAAACTGATAAATTTATTTGTTCTGATCATATGTCACATGCCTTGATACTTAAACATGCTATGTGCTAAAATGGTTTCATATTGAGTGTACTCATATGCTTAAGATAGGCATTAATTACTTGTCATCATAAAAAAGGGAGAGATTGTAGACCTTTTGGTCCAATGCTTATGAGAGTTTTGATTATTCCAAGTAATTATGTAAATTGGGGGTACAACTTAGAAAACTCGATATGTATGATCTATGATGTTTAAGTATGTACAAGATGACCTGGTTATGGACGTTTTCGTATGACTGGAATATCACTATGTGCTATATATGGAAATTATATTCTGTCTGAGTCATACATAAGCTGTACACATGATTGATCTATTTTAGGAAAGAATATTGATGTGATCACCTGGACATGAACGTTTTCGTTGGAATGGAATTTCGTTATGTGCTATATATGGAAAATATATTATGTTGGGTGATATCTGAACTGTCTGCGAGAATAAGTTATTTTAGGAAAGAATATCGATGTGATCACCTATGAACGACTGCATGCTATATCTATGGAAAAGATATTCTGATTGAGCTGTACATGTGATTGAGTTATTTTAGGAAGATTATGAGATATCCGTTGAGTGCAATCTCATTTGACTTTTAAATCAGTGAATCGATGATCATGCTTTCCTTGTGTGACTTAGGATTTATATTTTGGAAAGTGATTAATTATTGGGCTTACTGGTAAGATGCTGATTGAGTCTATTTATGGGATGTGCTGAATTCGGATGAGATCACCTTACATGGAAAATATGTTTTGCATTATACTCAGTAAATCAAATCTTTCTCTGTGCGAATTGGCTATCATATTTTAGGAAAGAAATTAGTTGATTGTGCTTGCTATTGATAATATGCTGAGTGGAACTATATAAGAAATGTGCTGATAGACGAATGAGATTACGGTGGAGGAAAGTAAGACTCTGGTATTTATGGTAAGAATTCATGCATGACCGTTGAGCTTAATTGGTTTATTTTTGGCATGATTTCTTCAGTTAATGCACTTGATTATTGAGCTTTCTCTTGCATATTCTGTGCTTAACTTTTCTTGTGAAGTGTAGAAGCTATTCGTGGGTCTATATAGAAGATAAACACTTCACGTTGAAGAGTACGAAAAGAACACACAAGCAAACGAATCCCTTAGAGTGACTGCGCGTTAATTTGCGATTCATTCGTAGTTTTTGTTGAGCTTTCATTTGTGAATTCTGTACCATTTGAGCGATCTTTAGCAACACCCTACCCTAAAACCCTTGTCTTCGGAAGTGTTGAGCGCACAAAGGAGCACGAGTGGAGTCTTTCGCACGTGGAGGGACAAATTTGGTGGATTCGGTGGCCCTTCGGTAGCAAGCTGTGTCCAGTCGGGGAATTGGTTTCCTTAGTAAACGACGTGGAACGAAACTTGGCGTGCGACAGCCTAGAACGAGGTCTAGTATCCATAGTGCTTCGGTTGTGTAAGGGTCGATCATTCTGTAACCATAACCGGTAATACTCAGTGATTGATTGGAACTCTTGGAGAGATCACACCCCAAGGACATAATTAAACACCAGTTGGGGATATAACCTGTATAAAAATCCCGTCTCACTTTACTTTCATTTATTTACTTTTCTGTGAGACAAACCCGGAACGCCTGCAAATAACTAGGTAATATCGTTGAAACGCTTTCTGAAAATAACGTGATATTTTGTGAAACAGGGTTAGGGAGATAACGTTGATACCCTTACTGTTTTCCGGGAAATAACACTCTGCAAATATCTTCTTAAAGAAAAGTATTTTTCAAAGAAGAACAAGCCAATAATTTTTATAGCCTAATTCACACCCCCCCTCTTAGGCATATTTTACACTTCAGCAACTTTAGAAGCAGCTATATATTCTGCCTCAGTAGTGGAATCTGCCGTTGTTTTCTGTTTTGAACTCTTCCAACTAACAGCACCTCCATTGAGCAGAAATACAATCCAAATTGCGATCTCATATCATCATGGTCGGTTTGAAAACTAGCATCCGTATAACCTTTTATAACAAGCTCAGGTTCACCACCATAAACAAGGAATATATCCTTAGTCCTTTTTAGGTACTTGAGGATATTTTTAACTGCATGCCAATGTGCTATGCCTGGAGTTGCCTAATATCTACTCATCACACTAAGTGCGTATGACACGTCAGGACGAGTGCATATCATGGCGTACATGATAGATCCAATTGCCGAAGAATATGGAACCCTACTTATCTCATTCAACTCATCAGGTCTTTTAGGACACTGATTCTTGCTTAAATGTATACCATGTGACATAGGTATGAAACATTTCTTGTAATCTTGCATAGAAAACCGTTTCAAGACCTTTTCAATATATGCACTTCGAGTCAATCCTCTGAGTCTCTTAGATCTATCTCTATAGATCTTGATGCCCAAAATACAAGCAGCATCGCTCAAATCCTTCATCAAGAACACTTTTATTAACGAGGATTTGACAAACTCTAGTGATGGAATATCATTTCCGATAAGAAGTATGTCATCTACATACAGTACTAGAAAAACTATTGCACTCTCACTAGTTCTCTTGTATACACAAGGTTCCTCTTTGCACTTGAGAAAATCAAACATTTTGATCTCTTTATCGAAGCGTTTGTTCCAACTTCGTGATGCTTGCTTCAACCCATAAATTGATTTTTAAGCATGCATACCTTCTTAGCATTCGATGGATCTATAAAACCCTCTGGTTGTCTTCTTCTAAATCATCATTTAGAAATGCAGTTTAACATCCATTTGCCATATTTCATAGTCGTGAATGCGGCAATTGCTAAAAGGATCTGAATCGACTTAAACATAACTACCGGGGAGTAGTTTCGTCATAGTCAACTCCTTGAACTTGTTTGAAACTTTCTCTGCCTTTTCGTGTGAGAAACTCTTTCTCCAAGAAAGCGCCATCTCGAGCAACAAACAATTTGTTCTCCGAAATGATAGAAATAATATCCTTTGGTTTCTTTAGGATATCCTATGAAGAAGCGTTTATCTGATATAGGGCCAAGTTCAACAACCATCAACCTTTTGACGTAAACCTCGCAACCCCAAATTTTTAGAAATGTCATATTTGGTACCTTACCAAACCACATCTCATATGGTGTCTTTTCTACATACTTAGAAGGAACTCGGTTTAGTGTGAATGCAGCAGTTTCAAGCGCATAACCCCAAAAAGAAAGAGAAAGTTCAGTTTGACTCACCATAGATCAAACCATGTCCAACAATGTTTTGTTCCGCCTTGCATGGAGAGGGCGGGCGCAGTCGAGTTTCTAGCCTCGCTTATCGCGAACAAAAGCGCGTGCGAAGAAGAAGCGTTGGCGATAATTCACACCCTTCTTCCCTTGTCAGAATTGAGCCTGAACTATTTAAGCAGCAACGAAGAGTTCATCGAAACCCTAACCCTAATCATGCAAAATGGGAGCGACGAATCCCGCGCTTATTTGGTTACTCTTTTTAAGTATATGCTCGAAGCGGCTGACAACCCTAATGTGCTCGTCAATCTAGGAAAAGATTTCTTCATCGGGCTGACTCAGCTTCTGCTGCTCAGTTCTTGGAAAAGGGTTCGAAATCGGCGCTTAAAGTGCTTATCTGTGCTTGCCCTTGGGGAAGAAATAGGATCAAAACGGTCGAATGTGGGCTAGTGAGCGTATTAATCGAAAATTTGATGGAGTCAACCGATCGAAGGGCTAACGAGATTATGCTTATGGTCTTAGATTTGCTATGCCAATGGGCCGAAGGGAGGGCCGAGCTTGTAAAGCACGGTGGGGGAATAGCCATTGTATCGAAGAAGGTACTTAGGGTTTCTAACTTGGCTAGGGAAAGCGCTGTTAGAATCTTGCAAAGGGTGGCCAAGTTTTCGGGCAGTCCCAAAGTGTTGCAAGAGATGATTCACGTCGGACTTGTTGCGAAGCTTTATTTGGTTCTTCAGGTGAATTGTGGGCAGAATGTTAAGGAAAGGGCTAAGGATGTTCTTAGGGTTCATGGTGGGGCATGGAAGAACTCTCCTTGTTTTCCAAAGGGTTTGATGTCTTTGTATCCATCTTCTTGAGAATGGGTGGATCGTCGATATATTCTTTTTTCGTATAGTTTGTAAATTAGAGCATACATACATCTTAGAGAACTTTGTAAAGTTCCCAAACACAGAAGTATACACATAGATTTTGAAGGTCTTGTTGGATTTGGGAAATGAATGTTAGACCATTTCTTGTAATATCTGCTTGCTTTCTCAGGGAGTAAACCCCATTCGATGAACTCTTTGATCTTACAAAACTCATACCGTTAAATACAATCTTGTTTTAGTTAGAAAATAGCAAAGTCGAATTTGTTACGAGCTCTATATTGGTTTCTACTTGTTAAATGAACTACAGAGTAATAAAACTATAGGAATTGTTAGAATGAAAGATGATATTCCAACCTTGACGTGATTCATAGAATAGTATTACCTTAGATGTTGATTACGAAAGCGATTGATCAGTAATACCACTAGACGGATTCTAGAGTTGGAATGATGAACGCACGTGTTCTTCAGCAATAATACGTCAACTCCAATAATGAATCAGCAACCCTAAACAATGCTTTGTTTAGGGTATTTATACATAAGCCCTAATGGGCTATTGGGCCCGATATTACTAATATACCCACAAGTTAGGTATATTTACAATTAGGTCTTAGCTTAGAATAAACTACAAGATTAAGATAACCTAATTTAATTGAACACAATAAAATATTCCTAACAATCTCCCCCTTTGTGTTCAATTTGCAATTTATCGCTGGTTATCTTCGTCTTGTGATCGTACTGAGTCCTCAAAGAACTTTATAGCTGGTTATCTTCGTCTTGTGATTGAGTCCTCAAAGAACACGTATCGGAGTTGTGTACATGAAAGCGTCTGTGTGCGTGTTCTTCTTCAATCACATCCTCCTTTGTCTTGTCTTGTGTCCTCTTCTTTAGGAGATTCAAGCTCACCATGTTCTGATCTTCTCTTCTTGTGTTCCAGCTCTCCCTTCGATAGTCGCGACTCCCCTATATTTGTTCAACCTTGTGTTGGGATTGGGAGTTGGAGTTTTCTTTAAACTCGAAGAGCTGTACACGAGTTGGCAGCTTTGATTCTTGAAGTCCATGCTGAAGTTGTTGGTCGTATCTTGTCATTTGTGTCGGATCTCTCCGTTCGATTGTAGCTCAACTCCCCCTACGTTTGTTCAACCTTACGTTGTCATTGGGGTGTTTCTTTAAAATCGGAGAGTCGTACATGGGGTGACAACTTCAATCGTTGGACTCTGTAGTCTTCGCTTGATTCTTTGACGACGCTTGAGATTTGGCATTTTCTGATCTGTATTGCACTTTCGTCGTGGTGCTGCTCCCATTTTCCTCTAGTACTCCTCCCCCTCATGAAGATCGAGCTAGGGAGATCGTCATGCGATGGGCCAAAATGGGGCATCGTCTTTGGCAAGCAGATCGCGTCGTCGGGACAAGATGATGGAGTTGCGTTTTCCAAAAAATGTGCTTGGGCTCCTTCAGATTTTTCCATCAATTGCATGAGAGCCCGTCTTCAGAGTGGTATGTGTGGCGGAAATGGTGGGTGCTCAGGTTGGGTAATAACATGACGGAGCCACAAAGGCAATCTGTCGACACGACTTCAGAGATAATCTCTGAGACGTGGCCTGTGAGGACAGGGCTTGATAAACCGGGGCCACATAGGCGTCCCGTTATCATCAATCTAGGAGCGTAGCTCATAGGTGATGGCCTGAAACCGTTGTTGTTTTGATGTTGCAACGGCAGGACTTCCTTCCGATCATCGAAGCATGTCTTAGAATGACATGTCTACGGAAGTTCTGATCTGGTCACAAAGTCCAGATGAGAAAAAGTGTATGTGTCCTAAAAATATATAAAACTTTTAGGTAGTGAGGACACATAGACTCGATGTGTTCAAGAATGTTCAGTGGTGTGGGGCTGACTACCACTTAGTTCAATATCTCCTGCTTCCAAGTGAAGCAGTGATAGATTACATGGCTCCCCGTGATTTAGTGAAACATCGGTCTGTTGGGAGATCGATGAGTGGGTAAGGATCGGTTGTGCATGCGCCTTTGGACCAAATGGGGCGACTTCTACCCGGGAGCTAATAAAAAATCAGCTCCTGCACCTATATGGGATGGCCCGAATGTTTTGTGAGGTGAGGGATTCTTTGTATCTTCCGCTCTTCGGTCTACAAAGAATATCCAATATGACTTTTATGAACTTGAATCGTCACTAACACTCGGTTACGTTCCGGGGTTGGGTTCAGTTTGGTCTGACTGAACCATGGGAACTTAGAATCCATGCATCCGTCAATTTGGTGAGTGCTGCTTGGTCAGCGAGTTGGAGCAGGTCGGTTGAGATCATCTTCGTGATAGTGAGTCACGCTTTTTGGAATTCTTGAACTCTTGTAGGCTTGAGATTCGTCCTTCAAATAAATCTTTGGAAGACAGGGGAATTCTTTTGAAGTAAGATTATGAGAGTATGAGGCTTTTTTTTTTGCACGTTTTTTTTTCATATATATATATATATGTATTTTCTTAATAATAATATAATAGTAACTATATATTATATTATTTATATTATATATATATATATATATTTTAAATCCTCCCCCTCAAATCTTGCTTCTTAAAACTAAATTACTCCCCCTCAATGATGCATATTCGGATTGATACTCCCCCTCAATGCATGCATGTTTGAAAATGTAGCTCTTCTCCCCAAAGAAAATGATCGTGATGAAAATATCGTGTATTTCTTTTCAAATGAGATGCATATTGAAAGACATAATTTTCTTTAAAATTAAGCATATTAAAATGCACCTTTCTCCATTTTATAGCTCTCAGTTAAAATAGGTATTTGCGACGATTCAGCTTATATGCACACTTGAATGTTTAAGCTCAAAACTTCTTTAAGATGTATGCATAATAAAAATATACCTGTAATATGGTATTTAATGCATTTACGCTCATGTGTGCATGCAAAAATTTGGAATTTAATGTCTTTTTGAAGCATGCATAACTATAATGTACCCTTTAGTTTCAAAGTAGGTCTATAATCTTTTCATTTCGATATGCATGCCAAAAGTTTAACTATGGAATGCATATATAGAATTTACCTTCGTTTGGTTGCTCGCATCGCTAACCAGTCGTGTCTGTGGAGCAACCCGAGATGCCATACACGCTGGGTTATTTGGTTGCCCTCGTCGCATACCAGTCATGAGTGTGGAGCAGCTCTCTTAGTACCTACCCATGCTGGGACTCTGCAAAGACTTTATCAGGACTTTGGTACCCATTTTTTGGATAGGTCCACCCTTGTTAGCAGAAAACCAGTTAAGCACATTTGGTTCAGATATCGATCATAAGTCATCACTTGAAGTCCTATTCAATTTGATTTGTGATTTAGGAATCCATAGCTTCAATCCTTGTTTTGAGTGTTGAGGGGATGTGGAGTGATGTTTTTGCTTGGGCACCCAAATTTGTTTAACATTAGGATTATACCCTGTTGAGTTCTTATGCATCAATCGATTGAATACGGGAGTGTTCGAGACGTGGCTAGCATGAGATGATGGCTGTCGAGTAGAAGAATGATGCATCTTATAAATATTAGATTTATTAAAACGGGAAACATCACAATACTTAATAGTCTTCGATGAAATGAAGTTATGTTCATCAGAAGCATAGTTTGTAAAGTAGAAAGCCTTGGTAGGAGAGGGTTTAGATTTTGATTTCCTGACCCGGTCCATCGTCTTCGTTTTCTTGGTTAGTTTCTTGCCTGTAGCTAAATGTGACACATTGTTAGGAGTTAAATCATAAGTCGAAGAGGAACCAACTTCAGATGAATGATCGTTGAGATTTCTTAGGAGGAAAATTTCATTTAGTAGTTTCTCTTTTTCGAACTTGAAGATTTCAATTTGATTTTGGTGTTCCTTTGCTTGTAATTTATTGATGTTCTGGAGACGCGAGATTTCAGCTAGAAAGTCAGTCGTTCCTTTTGTTTGTGTCTTGTCTGGTTGAGTTTGCGAGCCTGACTTAGCAAAGAAGCGTGCATCATTCTTGATTGTGCTGGCATTTGCTAATCTAAAACGAGAATTTAGGGCAAGTGCATCATCGTAGGAATAGTAATGATTTGAAGGGAATGCATATTTTTCAAATAACAAATCGTCTCTTGTGGCTTTCTCCTTCCCTTTCGTTGTCTTGTGAAGTGATGCTTCTATTTTCGACTCGGCTGGAGGCGATTGTGCGCAGAAACCTATGGGATTGTTGATATGGTCTTCAAGTGTCGATATGATTGTCAGAAGTACGTCTTTTTCTACTTGAGAGGCAATCTTTTCGGATCCAAGAGTCGAGCGCAAATCACAGATTTCCTTGATAACTGCTGGGATATATGTACTAGAGGAATGTGAATTTTGGACACTTACGTCTTCTGAAGAGGGTGTATATAGAGGTAAGTAGTCGTCAGACAAGGATGTTTTCTTGGTTCTGTCACGTTTATTCAGTTCCTCGTAGTCAAATGGGATTTCTGCCCAGTCCTCTCTATTTCTCTTTTTCTTCTCTAGGACGTCAAGTGTAGATGAACTAGTGAAAGGGAGTAGACTAGGTATATTTAAGCCTAGGAAGCTAATATCATAAAGAGGGAGGGGTTTCTTTACTGTATACGGAACCTGGAACAAAGCCTAATCCTTCACGGGGATCATAAAACTCTATGTCTTTAGGCTTGTTTAAGAAAATCGTTCTATCTGTTTGTCCTCTTTTTGTTAGGAGATCCTCAAGTTTTTTTATTTTGGAATATAGACGATTTCGTTCCTTAGATAAGAAATCATATTTCAAGGATATCGAATTTCGCTCTTCCTCACTCTTCTTGAAATTGTTTTCCTTTTCGACTAGCTTATCTTCTACATCTCTTATCTTAGTTTCAAGCCTGGAGGAGTTATCTTGAGCTTGCTGTAGGAAATAGGTTAACCTAGCTTTTCTACTAGTTCAGTGCGCAGGACTTTTTCGTTGTTTTGAAGCTTGCTTTCTAGTTTTCTTAACGATAGGTTTTCGCTAGCCATAGATGTTAGTTTATCTTGCAGGATTGAAATCTCTAAATGTAGATCAGAGTAAGAATCCTGTACCTCAATTTCTGAAGATGAGTCAGTTGTGGGAGTGGCTGCAGTGTTGTGCGCCTCATCTTCAGAGTCAGCTTCGACGTTTGCCATGAGTGCCAGATTTGCTTCCTCACTCTCAGAGGTATCCTTGAGCCATGGTTCCTGTTCTGCCATGAGTACGACACCCGACTGTTTTTGTTTTTCTGCTTGAAAACCTACTCTTTCTGATTCCAAAGTTGCGTTCAATTTTGAAATTTTATCAGCAACCTCTGGAATTTCCCAACAAGAAGTAGTTAAATCACTAATTTTCGCTTTCAGTCTTTATATTTCTTTGACACGATCATCGACTCTCATTTGCATTGCTTCAAGCTTGCAATTGAGATGTGCTTTTTCACTTAAGCTGACAAGGAGACAGTTATGGTTATTCTCTAAGCGAGCTTCTAATTCCTCAATTTCTTTAGCTTGTTTGTTCACTTTCTGTTCCCAATGATATGACATATATGACATATTGAAAGTTCAGTTCTGGAATTATTTTGGTTGGATATGGATCTTAATCGTATTGATCAACTTAGATGATGGCCGATAACGTTAGAAAAATTGAAGATGGATAAGATAATCACAAACTTAGATGAATTATTATTTAATTAATTTATTTACTTAATTATTAATACTAATATTTATTTATTTTTATTTTTTATTTGTTTAATTTTTTTATATATATAGAAAAATGATTAGATAATGATAAGTGAATTATTCGTGGAGGATGATATGTGAATATATGAAATTTGTTATGGTAATAACACGCGGAGGATATGATATATATGTGATATGTATTGTATGTATGTGGCTGAGATGATTTCGAAAGGTGTGTGTATGAAAAGTGTGATGAGTGATAATGATTATGATAATGATGAGTGAAAAAGAAGAGAGGATGAGTGATGAGCTAAGGCCAGTGTAATGTTCAAATCAATGTGTATATGAGGCATTTTCGAAGATAGAAGTCTGTTCTTATGTCGAATCAATAAATTAATTACTTCGAATCGAGAAATAATTTGGAAGCTTTGTAATATATTTCGAGAAGTCAAAATTTGGCTAAAGATAGATCTCGAGAAAACAAATTCGATCAAGATTTCGATAGTAAATAGATCTCGATAGAAGAATAATTCGATAAGGATTTTGATAGTAAGGTAGATCTCGAGAACAAAAATTCGATAAGATTTCGATAGTGAAATAGATCTCGAGGGTCTTAAAAGATGATTTCGATAGATGTGATAAAGATATCGAGATTTACTGAAACTCGACAGTTTGCAAAGGATCTCGAGAGGCTCGAATTGAAATTAAGATAGGATGTCGAGATAACAGTTGGAAGATCTCGAAATGTCGACTGAAGGATCTCGATAAGCGTCTGTTCTTCAAAAAAATCCTGTTCGTCGCTTATATCCGGCTGAAAAATAAAACTCACAGATTTCGATTAAAAATTATGAAAGATCAGATATGCACCTATGCATTTTTCCAGGAGCCGGGATAGATCTGAGAGTTTGAACGAGAAGGAATTGATCGTTTTTGAAAATAAAGAGCGAAAAATCAGAAATCAAACCGAGCAGAATATCAGAAGATTTCGATGAATTTGATCCACGATTTCGGCTCTGATACCACTTGTTAGGTCCGATTTATCCAACCTTGACGTGATTCATAGAATTAGTATTACCTTAGATGTTGATTACGGAAGCGATTGATCAGTAATACCACTAGACGGATTGTAGAGTTGGAACGATGAACGCACGTGTTCTTCAGCAATAATACGTCAACTCCAATAATGAATCAGCAACCCTAAACAATGCTTTGTTTAGGGTATTTATACATAAGCCCTAATGGGCTATTGGGCCCGATATTACTAATATACCCACAAGTTAGGTATATTTACAATTAGGTCCTAGCTTAGAATAAACTACAAGATTAAGATAACCTAATTTAATTGAACACAACAAAAGATAACCTAATTTAATTGAACACAATAAAATATTCCTAACAGATATTCATCGATAAAAACTCCATTCAGTCAATGAGCAGTTCTTGATTCTCAATGCTCTTCTTACATGTATTGTCTTAAGGGTTAAGTACGTGTCAGACCCACCCTATTTATAGTTTTACTTTGGGTCCAGGCCCTATTTAGGTTTCGTTCGCTGAAAAGGACCAACTGTTTGGGAATTTTAGAGAAAAACATCATTTAGACACGAAATGACATATTCACCCTCCTAAGTTGCCACAATTACACTGAAATACCGTCGTCTTCAACATCCGATCGAAATGCAGATCTCACTAAAACTTGGGTTCAATCTTGTGTTGCAGATCGAATGAGGAATGAATAAGGAGGAATCGTTAACGCTGATGAGTGATGGGTCTTATAAACACATGCATCTTTGGATGCTAATTACAGAAAAAAGCTGATAAACATAAATCACAAAAAGTGAGATTGTAGCCGAAAGTATCAAAGTTCATGACCGAGCTAATCTTCAAGCTCGATTTCTGCCTAAACTCTCGACCTTAGTGAGCAGACGACAATTAAATCGATCTCAATTTCTCATGGGTCGTAGTAGTAAATAAGAATAATTATTAAAGATTATAGAAAAACAATGCTTCAAGCACGATCTAATAATCTCTTCAAATAACGACGAAATTTCTTATTTTAATAGTCGAATGATGTAGTTGGACTCAATTTCATCACGGATCTTAATAACGGATGTGAGTTATCGTGTTAATCATGGAAAATTAAGAATTTTGACACAAGCCAATTTACACGATTCATGGGTAACACATTATGCAAAGAATATGACATATAAAATTCAGAAAGTAACAAACTGGTAATCAAAATACCACAATCTTCTGTTAGAATTAACGATTAATGTATTGTTAATAACATAACATATACACAAGCAAGGGAACAAATCCAATTTACAAGATTCCTGGGTAACACGTTCCGAAAAAAATTTGACAAATGACTTTCGGTTAGAAACAAATAGTAAACCAAAAATACCACAATTTTTATTGGAATAATGATTTAATACTTATTAATAACACAACCTGTACAGAAGCAAAGGGACCGAAGCCAATTTACACGATTCCTGGGTAACACATTCTTCAAAGGGTATAACATATGACGAATGGGTAGTAAGAATTCCTCTACCAGTAGTACCAGATATATTATTATGTATAACGATTAATATATTGTTAGTAACACAACCTCGTCACAAGCAAGGGACCGTGAGTAAAATTGCTTAAAAACCGCTATTGTTAAAATCACGATTTCATTAGAAACAACGTTTCATCTATTCCAATACCGCATCAATCACGATTTTAAACAATTAATATAC
This sequence comes from Craterostigma plantagineum, assembly GCA_027422505.1. Classification (NCBI taxonomy): domain Eukaryota; kingdom Viridiplantae; phylum Streptophyta; class Magnoliopsida; order Lamiales; family Linderniaceae; genus Craterostigma; species Craterostigma plantagineum. The sequence goes on from JAPQWV010000015.1 coordinate 8,877,728, forward strand.
TTTTAATACCTAATGTTTCACCAAAAGTAACGATTCATGAGTTATTAATAACGATTCACAATACGCTAAAAACCGCATAAATCTCGGTGTTATTGACCCAATCGACTAAAAATCACGATGTTAATGTTGAACCGTGGTGTAAATAAAGTCAATTTGATCGTGAATCTTAGCACTAAACAATTATATTACTGAATTTTATTTGATAAAATTACATAAATTTGGTTTCGTGATGATTGAAACGTTTGAGATGAATTACCATTTGTTGCACAATGAACAACATATGATGCGCACCTAATAACATATGTTTCGTCCTTAGTAACTTCTTGTAAGAAATTTTTACCACTTTAGTCCTTAATAATAACAATACGTTCAAAGTAAATAACTGATATTTATCCAAAAAAGTATCAACCTTCACTATAATAATACTTTCTTTACATTTCGTGTTTCACCTGTAACGATTTTGTCTCGCACACGCTTTTTACTTTTTAGTCTTTATACTACGAAAATCTTCAAGGTCCAAAAACATAAGCCTCATCCCGGATAACAGAAACCCTAAATTCGAAACAAAAATCACAATGAAACCAAGGAAGAACTACCCTATTAAGCGACCACGAGGTCGACAACCGGTTAACGAAGCCCCTGAGAATGCGGTTTTGGAGACGATTGGGTCCTCTTTGCCGGTGAAATGCTCCAGCCGTCGGAAATCGAGATTCCCAGAAGCCGATGTCAACCAAATTCTTCAGGGAGACAATGAGGGAGCTGTTTAAAGGAGCAAGCAAGGCCCATAAAAATGCAGTGAAGAGGACCCCGTTTTCGGCTTACCTCCGCTTAAATCCGTATCAAATCCCCAGCGGGAAACTGGTGGCGTTCATGAAGCGCCTCAGTCCAGATGCGTCGAGTTTCAGGTTCGGGTCATCTTCTTTCATACCATTTTCGGTGGGCGAGTTTTCCGCTTTCATGGGTCTGCGGGCAAATGGTACTTATGTGGATTTTGGATTCAAACCTGAGGGACGAAGTCCACTCTTGGAAAGATGTTTTCCCGGTCAGAAAAAAGAGAGGGGTCGATTGGTCCGTGATGACGTAATTGGTGTTATGAAAGAATTAAAGAAGAAATCAGATAGCGTCAGTTTAGATGATTTTGCCCGTTTATATATACTGCTGGTGTTTATTTGCGTTCTGTTTCCGACGTCAAACTACTGTTTCCCGGAGGCCCTAGTTGCATACGTTGAACGCCTTGAAGAAGTCGACGATTATGCCTGGGGTCAAGCATGTTATGCGTTTCTAGTGAAATCGATTCTTCAGAAGCCCAGATATATTGAAGGATGCACAGTTGGTTTGTTGGTTTGTGTTAGAGTTCAAGTTTCTGCATTTCTCGTGTTTACCTTTTTAATGATGAATTTTCAGGTGTGGGTTTACGAGCACGCCCCTTCGTTGTGCAGGAGAAAGACTCTAGACGGAATTCCTCGCTTCACTAGATGGCTTGACCCAAAGACGCGACCCACTGAAGAAATAGTCGAAAATGAGATCGAGAATATGAAGCCATACGACATTCCCCATCCCATTGATCTCCGCAAAGAAGAGTATGCCCGATTCATCTCTCTGCCGGTCAGCCTAACTTTTATCGAGGGGAATACTAAAGAAGAGGCCCCGGTACGTGGAGCGACGATGGTGGATGAGGCCGAGAAGATGGATGTTGAGGGCAATGTGGCTGACAAGGATGATGGTGTTGGTGTGGATTATGTGAATGAGGACGAGGAGATGGATGTTGAGGGCAATGTGGCTGACAAGGATGATGGTGTTGGTGTGGATGATGTGAATGAGGACGAGGAGATGGATGTTGAGGGCAATGTGGCTGTCAAGGATGATGGTGTTGGTGTGGATGATGTGAATGAGGGCGGAGAGGAAGCTGAGAAGCAGGCTGAGGTGAGGGTGGATGAGGCTGAGAAGGTTGAGAAGGGGCATGAGGTGAATGTAGAGAAGGCTGAGGCTGGGAAGCTTGAGGAGCTGGCTGAGATGAAAGTAGATGAGGCTGAGAAGGTTGTGGAGACTGAGAAGGCTGACAAGTCTGTAGACGATGAGAAGGCTGAGAAGGTTGTGGAGACTGAGAAGGCTGACAAGTCGGTCGACGATGAGAAGGCTGAGAAGGGTGTGGAGGATACAAAGTCTGAGAAGGCTCTCGACGCTACGATTAAGAATATACTTAGTCAATATGTTGGAGTGGGTCTGACGGTCGACCAAGAGTACAAGCAGTACGTTGTTGCGGCTAATGCGTCGATCGCCCCAAGTGTGATAGCAAGGGCCGATAGGACTCGACGAAGGGACGAAGCATTCGTTTCGCCTCCTGGGAGTACTCCGCCTCCTACGAAGAAGGTCCGAATCAAAATGGTTGCAACAAAGAAAACTGGGAAGTCAAAAAAGACGGTGGCAGCTCCAATTGCTAGAGAATATCCTGGAAAAGTGTCACTTTCCGTGGACGAAAGAGCACTTGTGGACCAGTTTATCGAGAAAGGCGACTACGAGTAAGTGTGTGGCCAAGTTCTTCGTTTTATTTCCATTTTTTTCTGTTCCACAGCTAAAAGTTGGTACTTTTTCAGGTGCGTCCTTTGGGAAGACGAGTTGATGACTTTGAAGGGCTCGCATTTGTCTGAGATGATGGTGGGACATGCTGTTATCTCAGATTTAATCGACGTGTGGTTCAAGTACATTTCTTCAGCATACTCTCCTTACGTGGATGATTTCAGAAACTTCGTTTCAGCATTTGAAGAAACATTCACTGCACATAAGCAGTTCATAAGAGACACGAATCCAAACTGTTGGGCTACTTCACTGTTTCGGGGCAACAGATGGGGAATTCTCGACAACAACATCGCTGAAAGTTGGAACAGTTGGGTTCGTACGGCTCGAGCACTACCAATTGTTGCATTGGTGAATGAAATAAGACGAAAAGTAATGGTAATGTTGAATGACAAAAGAGCTGAAGTGCATGGAAACTTCGGACGCTTGTGTAGCAAGCCCGAGAGGAAATTGAAAGTCAACATAGATGAATCTCAGACATTGCATGTTGATGCTTCTTCTGGGTGGCAGTTTGAAGTCTCAGAAAATGGGAAAAAAATATGCCGTCGACTTAAACAACAAGACGTGTTCTTGCAGACACTTCGAGTTAGTGAGGATTCATTGTAAACATGCATGCTCGTGCATTCTCTCATTGCAGCTTTCACCATACGACTTCTGCGACACCTATTACAGCTTAGCAAAATACAAAGAGGCGTACATGTCTTCTATAAGTCCAATCCCTTCTAATTTTGCAAGTGGCGAGTCTATACCCGAAGATGTTACTGAACCAGACGTTCAAAGACCCCCAGGCCATATCAAAAAGAATCCCTTCACAAATTCGAGATGCCCGTCCACTAAAGTGTGGAAGATGTACGAAGAACGGGCACAACCGTTGGACGTGCAAAGAACCAATCTAGTGTTTGCTGCAATCTTTTTGGTCCTTTTTGTCGTCTAGATTTTGCACAGCTAAGATTTTGTCTATGTGAAGTTCTTTTGTACCTTTTGTCATATGTAGCAACAATTGTCTGTGGGGTATTTGTAATGGGTATAACGATTATTTGGTATTAATGTAAATTTCATTGCAGCAATAGTCGAGTAACACGTCTTTCAGAAAAAGTACCATTTCTTTCAACAGTAATAACACTTGTGTTCGTCAACATAACGTTTCCTTCAACGACAACAACAAATCCTCTAGTGCGGATAACATTTCCTTCAACATATATAACACAATGTTTCGTGACGATAACCTTTCCTTCAACAAATATAACATATCCTTTCGTATGGTTTTAACAAATGTTTACTATAACAAATACCTATAAGATAGCAGAAACTAACATAAGTCTTTTGAGTTAATAACAAATGTTAACTCAGGAGTATACAAATATTTGGTAATGGGGTATTTTGTAATGGGATAAAGAAAATATTTGGTATTAATATAAATTTCAACCTTTTACAGTCGACTAACACGTCTTTCAGAGAAAATACCATTTCTTTCAACTACAACATATATGTCAGCATAGATAACCTTTCCTTTCCCTTTCGAACCGATCTTATGGCGCTGATAACATTTGCTTCTACAACTTATAACATATCCTTCCGTGAGGATAACCCTACCTTTAACAAATATAACATATCCGTTCGTATGGTTAATAACAACTTTTTACTTATAACAAATACGTATAAGGTAGCAGAAACTAACATAAGTCTTACAGTTAATAACAAATGTTGACTCAGGAGTATACGAATATTTGGTAATGGGGTATTTTGTAATGGGAAACTACGAATATTTGGTATTAATATAAATTTCAACGCTTTACAGTCGATTAACATGTCTTTCAGAAGGACCATTTCTTTCAATACATATAACATATATGTTGACTACGATGACCTTTACATCAACGATTATAACATGTCCTCTTGAAGGGATAACATTTCACTCAACATTTATAACATATTGTTTCGTAAAGATAACCTTTCTTCAACAGAAAGAACTTATCTGTTCGTATGGTAATAACAAATGTCTATTTATAACAAATACTTATAACATAGCAAAACTAACATATGTCTTACAGTTAATGTGGCGACCCTACTTTTCTAATTAGGATTAGTGGCGGATTTTCGCAACGTAAGCTGCGGAAGGCCCGTATAATTAAAACTTTTTCCTAAATAATGTACATTAGTATAAAAATCCGTCTACATTGTCATCTCTGTACATGGGCCGAAGCCCCAAAAATATCAAAAGAACAAAAAGTGCTAACGCCGTTCAACAGGTCTTCATCCATGTACCGCCATGCCCTCAAAAGTCCGTGGAGCACCGCCACCAGCCGCCTCAGTCACGACGCGTATCAGCGTCGGACTCAGTACCTACAACACGTAAGCACTGGCACTTTGCCCAGTAGGTGAATAAAATGCATGTATGCAAGTGTGCACTCAATCCCAATCCCATATCTCACAACATGATATAATGCACACTCTTCTTTTTCCCACATTCCTATTTCACACAACCCAGGGCCCTAGGTTAGGCTCGACACCCTCGCGCGCAAAAGACTACTGGGATGCCACCCCCAAGTCTCGCGGCAACCTACCCTGGTAGTGCACTGGACGATCACGCCAATGGCCTCCTACCGGGTCGCTCCGCACCAAAAGCATACACTGATAGTGCACTGGACGATCACGCCAATGGCCTCCTATCAGGTCGCACCAAAATCTCATCCGGCGGTATGCACCTCGGGACGGTCACGCCCGAGTAGTTATATCGATCACGCCTGTCTCCGCCAGGTGCCCAGTGAGCCCAACCTCGACTCCTCTAAGAGTCACCAGTCATAAACATCTCATTCTACCCCGTACGTCACTATCTCAAATCATCACCGTCATCACTACGGTACAACCATCTCTTACCCTGACGTGATATGCACGTGCCATGCATATATATGAAATTACATAGAAACATGATTTATATGAAACGTACGTAAAACAGGTAAAACACGTAAATCACGTAAGTCACGTAAGTCACGAAAATCATCGAATCACATGAAAACACATAATTCACAGATGTGTTTACGCATTGTAGATGGATGATCCACCTACCTGTCCTCCTGCTAGCGTCAAATAAAAAGTCCGGTGTAGTCCCTATATATTGATCCTCTGAATATAATAAATATTTTCATATTAATATATTTACTAAGTCATATAAGTTTCGAAAATACTAGAATTATCAAAACCCTAAAATTCACAGAAACCCTAAAATGATGAAAAACCTAAAATTCATGAAAGCCTTAAAATAATGAAATCCCTAAAAATAAATAAAGTCTAAAAATGTCAAAACTTTAGAAATAGTGAAGTCCTAAAATACAGAAAATTTAGTAAGTGTAGAAAACTTTTCAAAATGTTGAAATTATTTCATAAAATGTCAAAATATAAATGTCGAGCTCCTTTGTTGAAAAGCAATGTCGAATTCTTATCTATGTCAAGATCTATTATATCTCGAGATCAACAAATGTCGAAGTCTGTTTCGAAATCTTTATGAGGTTACCGATTTTAAAAACAATGTCGAGAACATATTATAATAAGAAGTATCGAGACATATCGAAATCCTATCAATGTCGAGAACTTAGCTTGTCGAAAGAGCCTAGATATCGAAATCTTTAAAAATGTCGAGATTCTTCAAACAATGTCGAAGTTTAAATAATGTCGAATTCTTATTAAGGTCGAGATCTGTTATCTCGAGATCTTATAATGTCGAGATCCCATTGTTGAAAAACAATTGGCGAGATCTTTTGTTGAGAGGCAGATATCGAGATCATCAACCAATATCGAGATTTTTAGCAAACTTATCGAGATCTTTTGTTGAGAAGCAAGGTCGAGATCTTCCTATTATCAACGCATTCTCGAAGTCATTTTATTATACATATCGAAATCTTCTTAGTACCTATGTCGAAATCTTTCTATTATACAATCTATTATTCATTTCGAATTCCTACTACATATCTCGAGATCCTATATATGTTACATGTCGAAATCATTTAATACAATGTCGAACCAGAGATAATGTCGAAATCTGTAATGGTGGCGAAATTCTTATAAGATACATGATCGCGTGCGTGTATGTTTAAATAAATGTTCGTGCGGGTACGTCAAGTAATAATTAAAACGAATATATTATAATTAGAATCACGCGCGATAGGCAGTGTACCTATCGTTTGTAATATAGCTATAGTGAATATCCGAGTATCGATCACGAGGAATAAATTGATTACTAGTATTGACCTATCGACTCGATATTTAGCCTATGTAAATAACGGGATTGATTTATACTATGAACTAATTTTAATAAGCAACTTAAAGGGTTGGAAAACAAGGAGACACAACTAGAAATAATAAGAGTCTTTAGATAACAAACATGTGTTCGGAATTCGAATCCCGAAGGGTATTGTCGGCTAAGGCTACGGAATATCGCTCCTACGTGATTATCGACTAAATCGCAGTAATTTCCTACCCACTCACGGATTTGCTGTCGCCCTAAACGTTCATGGGAATCTAAGTTTAGCGATTACTAGGCGGCGAGGATCGAGTATTTGCTGTCGCCCTATACTCGAATCCTAACGTCTATGAACGGCTTAATCGTTATTTAGCTGTCGCCCTAAACGATGTACCATACATTCATATCAACACATAGACATATTGAGACAAATAAGCAATATCATAGAACGACAAATAGTCGAATACACGTGTTCACGGTTATCCTACGCCTTAACTACGACATAACCCAACGTTCATCTACTTCCGAACACACAAGAGATTTAACTACTCATATTAAGCAAAACAACAACGAGATTCAAATGATTTGAGGATAGAGAACTCATAAAAACTTCCCTAAGAAGTGAGTATGGCAGTTATGAGATGGAGCTCTCGTTCCTCGATCGACCGGGCTTGGCTACGTTGTTGGATCGTCCTTTTATCGTCTCCGAATCCAGGAGCAGCTTCTAGTGTTCTTCATCCTCTTCTTTTCCTTAGATTTTCGTCTCTATGAGGTTGTTCTTGAGTTCTGAGTAGAGCCTCCCTTTTATGCTTCCAAAATGGGCTAAAACCCTGAATTTTGGCACGTTCACGGCCTCTTAACGGGCCTTCACGGCCGTGAAGGCGGCTAAAAACCCTATTTCTTGACTTTCTGGCATGAGTCACGGCCTCGTGCAACACGCATCACGGCCGTGACGGCGGCTTAAACCCTAAATATTGACTCTCTGGTACAGGTCACGGCCTCTTGCATGAGGTGTCACGGCCGTGAAGGTGTTGAATTTCCATACGTTGAACTCACTGCCGAGAGTCACGGCCCTTCGCACAAAGTGTCACGGCCGTGACACTCAACAGACACTTCGATCTTGAGGTACTGCCTCGGTTCACGGCTTCTGACACGACGTTCACGGCCGTGACTTTACCTGTTTCAAGTCTCTGCCGTCGTTCACGGCTTCTTGCAACTGAGTCACGGCCGTGACTTGTCCCAGTGTTAGTTGGTGTCGATTCTGCCGGGGTTCACGGCCACTTGCACGTAATTCACGGCCGTGAAACGCTTTATTCACGGCCTATTGTGAGGATAGTCACGGCCGTGACTGTGTACTGACAGCTTCATTTTTCGCCGTTTTCGCGCCGATTTTCGCCTCGTTTTCGTTCCTTTTCGCTCGATAACCATTCGAAGGCCCTACAATATTTAAATGGGTGTAAATAGAGCCAAGAAATACATGAATAACCAAAAATATCCTATTATAACCCAAATAAACACAACAATAAACGTATTAAAATACGTTTATCAAACCTCCCCACACTTAAGCTTTTGCTTGTCCTCAAGCAAATTAGAAACAAGAAAGGTAACAACATAGTGGAATGACCATTCACAATTCACCAACGCAGATGGAAAACACAAGATGGAATCAAGCAAGCAATTACGGACACTGCAACAATAATCAGCACTATTCGACACGAATTTCCTTAGCACTACTAATCGAGATCCACACCTCGCAGGGATTCACTCAAATCACTCAGTGTATAGGCTAATAAATCGGTGAATCACTCAATTCATGCAATAATCTAGTCTATACCATATGCTTGCAAGTCAATCGCACGTATACTTAAAGCAGTTAGCATGAATCAGAAGGTCTTTTTCGGGTTAAATGGGTTCAGATAGTGATGAGGTGGTAGTGGAATCACATATGAGTAGCAGTCGTGTCGGTCTTCATGTCATTGTCTAAAGCGCGCCAGGATCAACCCTTTTGATTACGCCGTCTTCATATTCTCTTATTGCTGCTGCTTTCCACTAAGCCTTTCTTCTTCCAAGTCTCGAAATGAGGGAATGATGTGGAATTCACGAGACCGGAAGATTATCAAAGGAAAGGTTCTTTTTCTTTCTTTTCGCAACAGCTTATCCTCGTTCCACTTCGCTTTTACTCTCTTTTTCTCTCTCTTTTTTTTTCACTCTTCTTCTTCTTTTTTTTTTCATATTGAGGCGTTCTCCACTGCTTTCGGCGTTGTCTCGGAGTTGTCGGGTCATCCGACTCGCTTTTCGACTTTGACATTCAACCTTCACTTCCTGCTTAACTCGGGTTCAGATGATCTCTGGAGGCTTATTTAGGTCAGAGGGTTATGATATACGAGGTTTAAGAAATAAAAAGGCTTAGGCACAAAGTGGTTAACTACGGTGATCAGTCGTGGTCGGAAACTTTGGCAGTGGACTTATTTCCTAATGCCTTCGTCATATTCATACAAAACACACTCTAAAGCAATTTCAATGCGTATCAAACAAGCATGTTCTAGAGAGACGTAAATTATGCACTACTCACACAACCAAGAAAAAAAATGAGCAAAAGCTCGTCAGCTCAAACTCTCACAACGGAACATGGGTTATGTGTGTGAATCTCTCAAAGTAACACTATATCTATTCATGCTGAAAAGATTAAATCATTGATGCATGTCTTTATCGCTCACTAGACTGCCTAATATGCAATCCACTTTGAGATGAACGCAAACAATCATGCCAGACTTTTATAGATTTAATAACTACAGCACCTTAAAAAAAATTTCACGTAACTTTTCAACAAAATTCCCAACACAATTCCCCCTCCCCACACTTAAGATTCACGTTGTCCTCAACGTGTAAAATAAATAACAGGAAGGTAAAAGAAGTTGAAAAGAACGTGACTCCCCTGAAAAATTGGCGTGGCCCTGCCTCTATCATTTGATGTAGTTTGAACATGGTTGCTTCACTGATTGTGAATATTTTGGGTCGTAGTCTGAATTCGTGTCACGTTTCCTGTAAGCACTTAATAAGAAAATTAAACGTACGATGGAAATAAAAAGTAACAGCAAAACGAGTGATAATCATCAAGTGTCGTGATGACTAAACCAAACACACAAAGTGTTTTACAAAAGAAAAATCCCAAGTCGGAACTAAGGGGGTGGTGGTGAGGGCTGCCGAGGGCGAAGGAACGCCAGTGACTCCTGTGATCGCCGGACCGCGTCATCCATGGCTTTAAGGGCCTGCTCATAGCGCTGTTGCTCCTCGCGGTAGCGTCGGTGGGCTTCCTCATTTCGAAGCTCATACTCGTCCTGGCGCCGTCGTGTCTCCTCATCGCGTCGAATGGCATCCTCGTTGTAGCGCAGCATTTCTTGTCGCAATGTTTGAAAGTCTGCGACTGACGCGTGATGACCGACCCCTGATGACTCGCCCTCGTGATAGCCGGAGGAATGGGAAGGTTCGGCAGTGTCTGAGTGAACCGGAATTGGCCCCACACCCGCAATTTCTAGTGGCTCGGGGAATTCTTTGCCCAGGTCCGTCTGCCCACGATAAACCTCGTGCCAGACGTAAACCTTGTTTGAGTGGGACCAATTCGGCGCTTTGATCAGCATCTTCATCTTCAGCATCATCTCCTCGTTCACCAGATTTCGGCCACCCACTATCGCCATCTCTGGTGGATCCTCTGGCCACAGGTTAAGTCCCCTGACAACCTTCGTAACAAAAGGCCCTACAGCGAGCTTCCCGTGACTACGAACATCAGCTTGGGTGCTGAAGGCGTAGGCCATCCCCAACCCTACATGCACCAGTTGACCACGCTGCATCTTGGCCAAGTAGAACAGATCACGCAGTCCAATCGCGCCGTGCGAGTCGCCCCTAGGGGTGAGCGAGGTCGATAGTAATCGGTGGATGTAGCGCAGGCCAGGGCTCCTGAGTGAAGACGCCTTCGAGGTCTTCACACTGAAGGCAGGTTCGCCGGGTCTCGCAAGTTCAGCCCAACAGTTCTGGCGCTCTATCGGATTCTGAAGGTACTCCTTGTAATATCCGTCTGGGAATGGCCCCTGGCGCCCAAAATATGGTACCCTCAATCCAAGTGCCCGGCAAATATCGTCGATATCTACGGCATGCTCCTCATTAAACGCCCTGAACTTAACTCCATTGAGCCCGTCCTCGAAGGAGAAGGTGGAGAGGAACTCTAGGGTCAGCTCCTTGTACGCTGGCTCGTCGATTTGAAAGAATTCGAGCCAGCCGCTTAGGGACATGTACCCCGCCACTTGCTGGTCGATGTGATATTTCGCCAGCGTCTCTTGATCAATCTGATCAGTCAGAATGAATTCCGTGCCCTTTAGCCGGTTGTAACGGGCTTGGTGCGTCTCATCGTCAAACTGCCCCATAGATTCTAGCAGTGACATCGTGCGGCTCGTGCCTTGGCCTCGACGTTGACGACTCGTTGATGCAGATGAGCGGCTTCGACCCATAGTACCTAGAAGTCCAAATGTTAGTGGGCGAGAAAAAGATAATCAACACAGCTCGACTCGACCAACGTAGCGACAAAATTGACAATTCTAAGCAAGAACATATGAACATTCAAAGCGGCATTTTGTCGAACACATAATAGACCAACTAAAATACTCTTTCAAATCGCAATAATCGATGAACCAATTCTTCAACTTCAAACGATAAAACGACGCTAATGAAAACACTAAGCAACCAATTCGGCAACAATTTTCAAAAATCCCCGAATTAAGTAATTAGGGTTTATGGTACCAACTTGAAAATTGATGGACAAATTGAACAAATTGATCTAACCCATCGAGTTTATAGCATAGCTTTAACTATAACAAGCAAGACATACAACAAATTGGCTTAAATTCGAAAAGCCCCAAATTCTAAAATTAGGGTTCCTCACCCAAAGTCGAAATTAACGCACGAAAACTACAAATCCGTCAAGCCCAACACGTTTATAGCCTAAGTGTAGTAATGAGAGAGCAATGTAACATGAAAAATCGATCACACCTTCGAAGATTCCCCAAATTTCGCAAAGAAAGAGTTTTGGAGACAAAAGCACATACCTTGTTCATTTAGCCCGTTGAATTAGATGTGAAACGATTTGTTCGGTGTCGCCGGAAATTCGAGCGGCTGAAAGGGCCCGAGATGTGGTGATTTTGGAGTGAAAGAGATGATGATTTTCGATCGTGCATCGATTTGGAAGCAAAGAATATGAATAGTGATGAAATGGTATTTTAAGAGTGAAACTCGATAGGTTCACGGCCGTGAATAACAATTCACAGGCCGTGAATGAAGGCAGAAGAGAGCATTCGTCGTATTCACGGCCGTGACGAATATGTCACGGGCCGTGAATACGGCGGCCGTGAATCTTATGACACGGGCCGTGACTCTTATGATATTATTTATTTATTTATTTATTTTTATATTTATTTATTTATATTTATTTTTTTTATTATTATTTTTTTTATAAATATATATATATATTTTTATTTCTTATTTTTTTATTATTATTATTATTATTATTATTATTATTATTATAACCCGTCCGAGTCACGGCCGTGAATGAGGGTCCACAAGCCGTGACGCCGGGCAGTGTATGAGTAATGTACCGTTCACGGCCGCGACTAAGTAAGTCACAGGCCGTGAATGCAGGCAGTGTGCGACATATCACACTCTCACGGCCGTGAATGGCTAAGCACTTGGCCGTGAGGCGCGGCAGTGGCCTTTTTTTTTTCTTTGTTTTTTTTTCATTTTTTTTTTGAGTATTTTTATTTAATATAAAATTGAAATATGATTGACACGCAATCGACGAATTTTTTCGAGGACGATTTGAGCGAGGAAAAATCTTGGAATCGACAAGAGAAATATCACTTTCTTACGCGGCGTCAAATCTTCCAAGTCAAAAATTCGTCTGTATCATTTAATGGATTGCCGGGTATGATAATGATATTTTTGTGTCATTCATGCCTATAAATAGACATTGGTAGAACAACACAATAGCATCATCTACCATACATCCCACGTCTTTACAATCTTATTTTGAAATTTCTGGGTTAGCTAGCCACTATGTATTGGGGACAGCAGCAAGACCGTGAGAATGAGAGTGAAGAATATGCAAGGATTCGTCGTACTTTAGATATGGTATCACTCTACCTTGCTCTTCTTTTGGGCTTGTTTGGAGTTTTACTTGCTTTCGTGTGTTGGGTTATCACAAGGTGCACTTGTGTGTAACCCGCCCTTATGAAGCAAAATAAACTATTGCTCTATCATTTGTGTTATTTGCAGTTTTAATTTGCTTTTGTGTTGGACCTTCACATGTTGTAATGGTATTGTAACCATCTTTTATGAAGTAAAACTATCGTTCTATCTCTTCTCTAGACTCTGCGTTGTAACCATCCTCAATATTCGAAATAAATTTATTATAATTTAAAATTTTAATGTTTTTATTATTATTATTGTTTTATTTAATTTAATATATAGTTGTAGATTATTAAATGTTTTTTTTTTAAATGCCTAAAACATAATTAAAAATACCTGGGTTGCCTCCCAAAAAACGCTTCTTTTAACGTCTCAGCCTGACGTACCTCATATGCTCTTATGCTGGCTGGAAGTCGAGGTATAATACCTCCTTGTCGCTTAAGTCTTCCTCGCCTCCATGGTAATGCTTCAAACGATGTCCGTTCACCTTGAAAGCGCCCTGTCCCATACCTGAAATCTCAACAGTATCGTACGGAAAAACACGAATGACAGTGAACGGTCCTGACCAACGTGATCTAAGCTTGCCAGGAAAAAGCCTAAGTCGAGAATTAAAGAGGAGGACTTGGTCCCCTTCTTGAAATTCTCGTCTGTGCCTAATTTTGCTGTCATGGTAGGCTTTTGAACGCTCCTTATACATTTTTGCATTGTCATATGCCGACAAACGCCATTCATCAACCTCATTGATCTGGAGCTTACGTTTTTCACCGGCTTGCACCAAATCGAGGTTTAAAGACTTTATCGCCCAGTAGGCTTTATGTTCTAGTTCAACAGGAAGGTGACATGCCTTTCCGTAAACTAGTCGATATGGGGTAGTGCCTATTGGCGTCTTATATGCAGTCCTATATGCGCAAAGTGCGTCGTTAAGCTTATTCGCCCATTCCCGTCGATTCCCATCTATGGTTTTCTCTAGAATGCGCTTCAACTCACGGTTCACTACTTCTACTTGACCACTAGCTTGGGGGTGGTATGGGGTGGATAGGCTGTGTCTAACACCGTAACGTTCTAACGTGCGTGCAAACTGGGTGTTACATAAATGTGTACCCCTATCACTAATAATGCACCTAGGCGCCCCAAAACGTGAAAACAATGCTCGAAGAAATCTAACGACTACCCTAGCGTAGTTTGTGGGTAAGGCTTGCGCCTCGGCCCATTTAGGCACATAATCGACCGCAACTAGGGTGTACTTATTATTGTACGAGCTAGGGAATGGTCCCATAAAATCTATACCCCATACATCAAAAATTTCACAAACTAAGATGAAGTTCTGGGGCATTTCGTCGCGCTTTGAGAGGTTACCTGCGCGCTGACACTGATCACAAGTGTCAACGTACCTTTGGGCGTCCGTGAAGATCGTAGGCCAGTAGAATCCGCTCTCCAACACCTTCTGAGCGGTTCGGTTGGCTGCGTAGTGCCCTCCGATTGGTCCGTTGTGGCAGTGCCTAAGGATCTGTGTCGTTTCTGGATTGGCCACGCATCGTCGTATCACCTGGTCTGCACATCGCGTTAAAAGATATGGGTCTTCCCAAAAGTAGTACCTCAAATCAGAAAAGAATTTCTTCTTTTGCTGACTGGTGTATTCCTTTGGTAGGACCTTTGCAACAAGATAGTTAGCGTAATCTGCAAACCAGGGAGTGTCGTCACTTACCACCTGTATCGAGTAAAGATGCTCGTCTGGGAACCTATCTTGTATCGGCCTTCCGTCCTTGTGGTATATTTCGGACTCCTCCAGTCAAGAGGTGATCCGCCGCTAGGTTCTCCGCACCCTTCTTGTCCCGGATCTCTATATCGAACTCTTGCAGTAGTAGGATCCATCTGATTACCCGTGGTTTTGCGTCGGGCTTTGCTAACAAGTACTTAAGAGCAGAATGGTCAGTAAAAACAATAACTTTGGATAGGATAAGATATGACCTGAACTTGTCGAAAGCAAACACGACGGCCAAAAGCTCCTTTTCGGTGGTCGTGTAATTGGCCTGGGCTGCGTCTAGCGTTTTACTCGCGTAATCTATCGGCCTGAAATGGTTGTCCTTACGCTGCCCTAGCACGGCCCCAACTGCATAGTCACTAGCATCGCACATTAGTTCAAAGGGCAGCCCCCAGTTAGGGGCGACCATAATAGGTGCTGCGATAAGTCGTTCCTTAAGTAAATTGAAAGCATGCAAGCACTCGTCATTAAAATCAAACGGGGCATCTTTTTCTAGCAATCTAGACATGGGACGTGCGATCTTAGAAAAATCTTTGATAAACCTACGTTAAAACCCCGCATGTCCTAGAAAGCTCCTAATCGACTTCACGTTCGAGGGAACGGGCAATTTTTCTATCGTCTCTAACTTAGCTCAGTCCACTTCGATTCCTTTAGAGGAGATCTTGTGACCGAGAACTATACCCTCTCGAACCATGAAGTGGCACTTTTCCCAATTAAGTGCCAAGTTCGTCTCCTCGCATCGTGCGAGTACGAGCTTCAGATTCGATAAACATACATCGAATGACGACCCGAAAACAGAAAAATCGTCCATAAATACCTCCATTACCTCACCTACCAGTTCGTCGAATATGGCCATCATGCATCGCTGAAAGGTGGCTGGGGCATTGCAGAGGCCGAACGGCATCCTTCGGTACGCGAACGTCCCGAACGGGCAAGTGAACGTGGTCTTTTCCTGGTCCTCGGGTGCTATGGGGATCTGTAGATAACCTGACAAACCATCTAGGAAACAGTAAAATGAGTGACCGACTAACTTTTCTAACATCTGATCAATAAATGGTAAAGGAAAGTGATTCTTTCTCGTCGCATCATTCAACTTCCTATAGTCGATGCAGACGCGCCACCCAGTCACTGTCCTCGTCGGAATCAATTCGTTCTTGTCGTTGGTGACGACCGTCATGCCTCCCTTCTTTGGGACTACTTGGACAGGGCTGACCCACGCGCTGTCTGAAATGGGATAGATCATCCCTGCGTCTAGCAGTTTGATCACTTCCTTCTTTACCACGTCCTTCATATTGGGGTTGAGCCGCCTTTGGCGTTGAGCGACCGGCTTGAAATCATCCTCCATGAGGATCTTATGCGTGCAGTAGCTCGAGCTGATACCCCTTATGTCGGATATCTTCCACGCCAAGGCCTTCTTATGCGCTTTCAACACATCCAAGAGCTGGCCCTTCTGTCCGTCGTCTAGGCTCGACGAGATGATGACCGGTAGCCCTCCATTGCTTTTAAGGAACGCGTACTCGAGGTGGTCAGGCAGCGGCTTCAACTCTAGGACCGGTGGCTCCTCGACCGAGCTCTTTTCCTTGTCCTCTTCGCTGCTCTCGTCGATGGCTACGATAGGCTCGTCGACCTCCTCCCCACACTCGTCGATTTCCATAAGCGTATGCATGTCCTGCTCGCCGACCTGTGACAGACCTTGCACGGAAAAGAGAAAGTCGTGCCCAAATACGTCTAAGAAATAGCATTTATCATCTTGCTCGCCGCTCTTTTTCATCGAGTTGGCCATATTAAAAGTAACTTTCTCGCCGTCTACTGTCAAGGTTAAAGTCCCATTCCTAACGTCTATCATGGTCTCCCCCGTTGCTAGGAACGGTCTACCCAAAATCAAGGGAACATTCTCGTCTTCCTCCATATCTAAAATAACGAAATCTGCGGGAATCACAAACTTATCGACTTTAACTAAGATATCCTCGATAACACCTCGAGGATACTTCAACGATCTATCGGCTAACTGCAAGCTCATCCTAGTGGGTCGTGGCTCACCTAATCCTAAGCGCTTAAACATTGAATATGGCATTAAATTAATGCTAGCACCTAGGTCAGCTAACGCACGCTCAACAACTAAGTCTCCTATAAGACAGGGAATAGTAAAACTCCCTGGGTCCTTAAGCTTCTTAGGAATCTTGCTTTGGAGTATCGCCGAGCACTCTCCTCGCATGCATACGGTGGAGACGTGTTCGAGGTTCCTTCTGTTCGTCAGCAGGTCCTTCAAGAACTTGGCGAAGCTGGGCATCTGCGTAATAGCTTCAACAAAAGGTAGGTTAATATGCAATTCCTTACACATACTCATAAATTTACCAAATTGTGCCTCGTCTTTGTCCTTCTTTAGTCGAGCCGGGTAAGGAATCTTCGGCTGATATGGCTTCACCGGTGGCCGCTCGATCTCCTTCGCCTTTTCTTTCTCAGGCTCGACCTTCTCCTTCTCAGCTTCGGCCTTTTCGATATCATCGCCTCTGATCTCCTCCACTTCGGGCTCATCATGGCTCTCGAAGTTGGCGTTCTCCTTGGCCTTCTTCTTGGCGGGCACTTCTTGCAGTTCTCGCCCGTTCCTCAGCGTCACTGCCTTACAATACTCCTTTGGATTCGGTTCGGTGTAGCTTGGGAGTGATCCCTGAGTTCGCTCAGCCAACTGCTTCGCCATCTGGCCCACTTGTTGCTCCAATTTCTTGATAGAGGCGTCCGTGTTCTGGGCATGTACTTCTATGTACTCCTCCATCTTATTCATTCGACTCTCGTGGGCTTGAGTGGTGTTGCTGAAATTTGTGAGGAGCGTCTTCATCATATCCTTCATCTCCCTCATATCATCGAATCCTCCTGCGGGTGCGTTCTGGTACTGTCGTGGCGGCCCGTTTTGGAAACCGGACGGTCTAGGCTGAAATCCAGGCGGCCCTTGCCCCTGGTGATTCTGATTTCCGTACGCCAGATTGGGGTGCGCTCGGGGTTGGAAGCTTCGCTGGCCACCTTGGTAATTGCCCATATAGTCTACGTGCTCCAGTGGCTGCCCAAGTTGGCATTCTGAGGTCTCGTGGGCTGCGCCACAAATTCCGCACAAGGGCACGTAAGGCGTGTGCTGCGTCGGTGCGGTGGTGGCCACGGTGTTCACGGGCTGTATCTGCCCCGACTTCGGAAGTAATGCACCTATCACCGTCTGCAACTGGGAGTTCGTCGAGGCGATCTGTTGCTGGAGCGCCTCGATCTTGGCACTAGTGGCCGTCTCCTCGCTGACTCCGAACACACCGGGTGTCTTCATCCTGGTATTGCCCCTCATGAAACTGTTCCTCGAGTAATCCTCAATCAAATTCCACGCGTCCGTGGCATTGAGCTTCACGAGTCCTCCTCCTGCGGCTCCGTCTAGCATATGGACAGTCTGATCGTTGAGCCCCTCGTGGAATCGGTTGATCTGGGCTGCCTTTGACATCCCGTGTTGTGGGCATTTCTTAAACAGTGACTTGTACCTCTCCCACACCTCGTAAAGATTTTCTGAATCCTTCTGGTGAAACAGGGAGATCTCCGTCTTCAATCTTAATACCTTTGACAATGGGAAGTAATGGCCGATGAATGCTGCTCGCAGCTCTTCCCATGTAGTGATTGATCTGGGCGGTAGCATCTCCAACCAATCCTTCGCCCTGTATTTGAGTGAGAATGGGAACAACATCAGCTTGATAGCATCGCTCTGGACCCCATTAATCTTGATGGTGTCTGTTACTGTCAGGAAAGCCTTCAGGTGGGAGTATGGATCATCCTCAGGGTTCCCCTCAAATCGGGCCGTCTGAAAGATCATCTGAAGTCAAGCATGCTTCAGCTCGAAATTATTGTTCTCGATAGGTGGAACCACAATCGCTGATTCTGTACCGCCTAAAGAGGCGCTCTTGAGTAGATCTTGTAAAGATTGTTCCTCTTCTTGGTCTTGGTGGACCGGTACTCTGCGTTCAGCCATCTCGACTTCTATCTCTCGATTGTCTTTTGACGTCTCTGTTCGAGAATTGTCTGCCGACTCTTGAGAGTTGTCCTCCGAGTAGCTAACCAGCGCTTCCTGATAATTACTAGCCGTGCCTACTTAATTGTATCTGAGCTGCTTTGGTAACTTTCGCTCAAAATCTGGATCTCCTTCAACAATGGGACCTGATGGGTGGCTTCGGGTCATCCACTATCAAATAGTACCTTCAATGAGTGAAAGCGAAATTTAGCGAAGAACTAAATAAATACGTCGAAAAGGTAACGAGGCTAATAATGATGTAGGAAACAAATAACGCAATTAACGAAAAGCTGAGAAAATGTAAAATAAAATGGCTAAATTACCGAACTATGGTGTTCCTAATTCTATTCCCCGGCAACGACGCCAAAAACTTGATCGCGTGCGTGTATGTTTAAATAAATGTTCGTGCGGGTACGTCGAGTAATAATTAAAACGAATATATTATAACTAGAATCACGCGCGATAGGCAGTGTACCTATCGTTTGTAATATAGCTATAGTGAATATCCGAGTATCGATCACGAGGAATAAATTGATTACTAGTATTGACCTATCGACTCGATATTTAGCCTATGTAAATAACGGGATTGATTTATACTATGAACTAATTTTAATAAGCAACTTAAAGGGTTGGAAAACAAAGAGACACAACTAGAATTAATAAGAGTCTTTAGATAACAAACATGTGTTCGGAATTCGAATCCCGAAGGGTATTGTCGGCTAAGGCTACGGAATATCGCTCCTACGTGATTATCGACTAAATTGCAGTAATTTCCTACCCACTCACGGATTTGCTGTCGCCCTAAACGTTCATGGGAATCTAAGTTTAGCGATTACTAGGCGGCGAGGATCGAGTATTTGCTGTCGCCCTATACTCGAATCCTAACGTCTATGAACGGCTTAATCGTTATTTAGCTGTCGCCCTAAACGATGTACCATACATTCATATCAACACATAGACATATTGAGACAAATAAGCAATATCATAGAACGACAAATAGTCGAATACACGTGTTCACGGTTATCCTACGCCTTAACTACGACATAACCCAACGTTCATCTACTTCCGAACACACAAGAGATTTAACTACTCATATTAAGCAAAACAACAACGAGATTCAAATGATTTGAGGATAGAGAACTCATAAAAACTTCCCTAAGAAGTGAGTATGGCAGTTATGAGATGGAGCTCTCGTTCCTCGATTGACCGGGCTTGGCTACGTTGTTGGATCGTCCTTTTATCGTCTCCGAATCCAGGAGCAGCTTCTAGTGTTCTTCATCCTCTTCTTTTCCTTAGATTTTCATCTCTATGAGGTTGTTCTTGAGTTCTGAGTAGAGCCTCCCTTTTATGCTTCGAAAATGGGCTAAAACCCTGAATTTTGGCACGTTAACGGCCTCTTATCGGGCCTTCACGGCCGTGAAGGCGGCTAAAAACCCTATTTCTTGACTTTCTGGCATGAGTCACGGCCTCGTGCAACACGCATCACGGCCGTGACGGCGGCTTAAACCCTAAATATTGACTCTCTGGTACAGGTCACGGCCACTTGCATGAGGTGTCACGGCCGTGAAGGTGTTGAATTTCCATACGTTGAACTCACTGCCGAGAGTCACGGCCCTTCGCACAAAGTGTCACGGCCGTGACACTCAACAGACACTTCGATCTTGAGGTACTGCCTCGGTTCACGGCTTCTGACACGACGTTCACGGCCGTGACTTTACCTCTTTCAAGTCTCTGCCGTCGTTCACGGCTTCTTGCAACTGAGTCACGGCCGTGACTTGTCCCAGTGTTAGTTGGTGTCGATTCTGACGGGGTTCACGGCCACTCGCACGTAATTCACGGCCGTGAAACGCTTTATTCACGGCCTATTTTGAGGATAGTCACGGCCGTGACTGTGTACCGACAGCTTCATTTTTCGCCGTTTTCGCACCGATTTTCGCCTCGTTTTCGTTCCTTTTCGCTCGATAACCATTCGAAGGCCCTACAATATTTAAATGGGTGTAAATAGAGCCAAGAAATACATGAATAACCAAAAATATCCTATTATAACCCAAATAAACACAACAATAAACGTATTAAAATACGTTTATCAATACATCTCGAGATCTATCTAAATGTCGAGCTCATTTGTTGAAAAGCAATGTCGAATTCTTATCTATGTCAAGATCTATTATATCTCGAGATCAACAAATGTCGAAGTCTGTTTCGAAATCTTTATGAGGTTACCGATTTTAAAAACAATGTCGAGAACATATTATAATAAGAAATATCGAGACATATCGAAATCCTATCAATGTCGAGAACTTAGCTTGTCGAAAGAGCCTAGATATCGAAATCTTTAAAAATGTCGAGATTCTTCAAACAATGTCGAAGTTTAAATAATGTCGAATTCTTATTAAGGTCGAGATATGTTATCTCGAGATCTTATAGTGTCGAGATCCCATTGTTGAAAAACAATTGGCGAGATCTTTTGTTGAGGGGCAGATATCGAGATCATCAACCAATATCGAGATTTTTAGCAAACTTATCGAGATCTTTTGTTGAGAAGCAAGGTCGAGATCTTCCTATTATCAACGCATTCTCGAAGTCATTTTATTATACATATCGAAATCTTCTTAGTACCTATGTCGAAATCTTTCTATTATACAATCTATTATTCATTTCGAATTCCTACTACATATCTCGAGATCCTATATATGTTACATGTCGAAATCATTTAATACAATGTCGAACCAGTGATAATGTCGAAATCTGTAATGGTGGCGAAATTCTTATAAGATACATGATCGCGTGCGTGTATGTTTAAATAAATGTTCGTGCGGGTACGTTAAGTAATAATTAAAACGAATATATTATAACTAGAATCACGCGCGATAGGCAGTGTACCTATCGTTTGTAATATAGCTATAGTGAATATCCGAGTATCGATCACGAGGAATAAACTGATTACTAGTATTGACCTATCGACTCGATATTTAGCCTATGTAAATAACGGGATTGATTTATACTATGAACTAATTTTAATAAGCAACTTAAAGGGTTGGAAAACAAGGAGACACAACTAGAAATAATAAGAGTCTTTAGATAACAAACATGTGTTCGGAATACGAATCCCGAAGGGTATTGTCGGCTAAGGCTACGTAATATCGCTCCTACGTGATTATCGACTAAATCGCAGTAATTTCCTACCCACTCACGGATTTGCTGTCGCCCTAAACGTTCATGGGAATCTAAGTTTAGCGATTACTAGGCGGCGAGGATCGAGTATTTGCTGTCGCCCTATACTCGAATCCTAACGTCTATGAACGGCCTAATCGTTATTTAGTTGTCGCTCTAAACGATGTACCATACATTCATATCAACACATAGACATATTGAGACAAATAAGCAATATCATAGAACGATAAATAGTCGAATACACGTGTTCACGGTTATCCTACGCCTTAACTACGACATAACCCAACGTTCATCTACTTCCGAACACACAAGAGATTTAGCTACTCATATTAAGCAAAACAACAACGAGATTCAAATGATTTGAGGATAGAGAACTCATAAAAACTTCCCTAAGAAGTGAGTATGGCAGTTATGAGATGGAGCTCTCGTTCCTCGATCGACCGGGCTTGGCTACGTTGTTGGATCGCCCTTTTATCGTCTTCGAATCCGGGAGCAGCTTCTAGTGTTCTTCATCCTCTTCTTTTCCTTAGATTTTCGTCTCTATGAGGTTGTTCTTGAGTTCTGAGTAGAGCCTCCCTTTTATGCTTCGAAAATGGGCTAACCCTGAATTTTGGCACGTTCACGGCCTCTTATCGGGCCTTCACGGCCGTGAAGGCGGCTAAAAACCCTATTTCTTGACTTTCTGGCATGAGTCACGGCCTCGTGCAACACGCATCACGGCCATGACGGCGGCTTAAACCCTAAATATTGACTCTCTGGTACAGGTCACGGCCACTTGCATGAGGTGTCACGGCCGTGAAGGTGTTGAATTTCCATACGTTGAACTCACTGCCGAGAGTCACGGCCCTTCGCACAAAGTGTCACGGCCGTGACACTCAACAGACACTTCGATCTTGAGGTACTGCCTCGGTTCACGGCTTCTGACACGACGTTCACGGCCGTGACTTTACCTCTTTCAAGTCTCTGCCGTCGTTCACGGCTTCTTGCAACTGAGTCACGGCCGTGACTTGTCCCAGTGTTAGTTGGTGTCGATTCTGCCGGGGTTCACGGCCACTCGCACGTAATTCACGGCCGTGAAACGCTTTATTCACGGCCTATTGTGAGGATAGTCACGGCCGTGACTGTGTACTGACAGCTTCATTTTTCGCCGTTTTCGCGCCGATTTTCGCCTCGTTTTCGTTCCTTTTCGCTCGATAACCATTCGAAGGCCCTACAATATTTAAATGGGTGTAAATAGAGCCAAGAAATACATGAATAACCAAAAATATCCTATTATAACCCAAATAAACACAACAATAAACGTATTAAAATACGTTTATCAATACATCTCGAGATCTATCTAAAATTCATGCTCCTAGAAACCCTAAAACACTCATAAAACACTCTCCTATACGAACCCCTTAGCAACCTCTAAATTATTCCAGTACTAAACCTAATATTCTACCCTAAAGTACTTAGGTGTTCTGATGCCAAAAATTTCTTAACATATTCAACTTCCTTAAGCATGCATATATAATAATTTAAGTCCAAAACGTTTAGATTCATAACATACCCCTCGAAACTTCATGCAAGCACACAAGACTTGGCAAGATTATATACCACACGCAAGAGTATCAGATATAAAGTTATTTACGTGTTATAGTAGAGAACTCACTTACCAACACCTTAATCTTCAAACTGTTAAGAGTCCTAAGCCTCTCGTCTTCTTAATGAGATTTTCTCTTTTTCCTTGGGTTTCTGTTTTCGTATTCTTTCTATTACTAAAGTGGTGTTTTCTTCTTGTAGTGTGAAATGGATAAATCTTAGCAATTTAATGTTGGAACTCGTGTATCGAAGTGACAAGATGATGACTAATACTTACCACTCAAGCTAAGAAAGGTTACTTAACAATTATCCTTTTTGGTCGAAAACTTGGATTTTTTTTTAACATGTTAAATTCTATTTGCATTATTTGTTGAATTCTATTTGAAGTATTCGTTAGATAATGAAAATTTTCCCCTAAGTTTGGGTCTTAACACTAATTCAACTGCATCATTTATGGCCCTACTTACTTTGTTCTATCATTATTAATTTCAGTTAACTCCTTAATTGCGGTTCGAAAATAATTCGAAACTATCACACTTTATATTTTTATTCCAAAATCTTAAATTATCTTTATCATTCACTGAACGTCATTAATTACAGCAAAAATCCCATATAAAATTTACGGGTATTACATCCTCCCCCCCTTAAAAGAATTTCGTCCCCGAAATTACGCCAACTGGAATAATTCGGGATAACGAACTCTTATATCATCCTCACGCTCCCACGTGTCTTCCTCAACTGATTGATTTCGCCACAAAACCTTAGCTAACGGAATAATCTTATTCCGTAATCGTTTTGACTCGTACATCAAAATCTCTACAGGCTTCTCTTCATAACTCAAGTCAGGCTTGAGCTGTTGATAAAGAAGCTTGTTCTGAATAACATGGCTCGGGCCCGTGACGTATTTTCGTAATGTCGATACGTGAAATACGTCGTGAACTTGCGATAGGGAAGTTGGTAATTCTAACTGATACGCGACCTCGCCAACTCGTTTGACTATCTTGAAGGGGCCTATGTATCTGGGACTTAGCTTGCCCTTCTTTTCAAAACGCTTTACTCCTTTCATTGGGGAGATCTTTAGAAATACTTGGTCACCTTCTGCGAACTCCAAGGGTCGTCGTCGATGATCTGCATAACTCTTCTGTCAACTCTGAGACGTTTGCATCCTTTCTCGTATTTTTATCGCTTCTGTGGTTTCACGGATTATTTCTGGTCCCAGCAATGCTCGTTTGCCTATTTCATCCCAGTGAATAGGAGACCGGCACTTACGCCCGTATAATGCCTCATACGGTGCCATTCCGATTGTAGCATGGAAACTATTGTTGTAGGAGAATTCGATCAACGGCAAATATTTGCTCCAATTTCCCTTGAAGTCTAGCACGCAGGCTCGTAACATGTCCTCAAGGGTTTGGATCGTCCGTTCAGATTGTCCGTCGGTCTGAGGATGGTACGCAGTACTGAACGAGAGCTTAGTACCCATCGCTTTCTGTAAGCTTTGCCAAAAGTTGGATAGAAATCTCGAATCTCGATCCGAGACGATAGAAATTGGAATTCCATGGAGTCGAACAATTTCCTGAATATATAATTCAGCATACTGTTCCATAGAAAAAGTAGAGCTGATAGGAATGAAATGGGCTGATTTCGTCAGGCGGTCTACGACCACCCAGATAGCGTCATGGCCTTTCGTCGTCTTGGGTAAACCTACGACGAAATCCATAGTGATGTGGTCCACTTCCATTCGGGTATTGGTAAAGGCTGTAGAGTTCCAGCTGGTCGCTGGTGTTCGGCTTTGATCAGCTGGCAAGTCATACATCTATTTATGAACGTGGCTATATCCCTCTTCATTCCCGGCCACCAATACGTGATTCGCAAGTCTTGGTACATTTTGGTCGAGCCCGGATGTACGGAGTAGGTAGTTGTGTGCACTTCTGTCATTATCGTTCGTCGTAACTCCTCGTCATTGGGTACATATAGTCGATTCTTGTATAACAAGGTTCCGTCTGCCCGGATTACGAAGTCTTTGGGCAGTGCGTCTTTCGCTTTCAGGTAAAATTCATCCTCTTCTTGTGCTTTTTGAATTCGTTCTAGCAACGTAGGCTGAAGAGTTAGTGTTGCTAGTCTCGTTTCGAGTTCGCCTAAATTGACTATTTCCACTCCAAGTCTGTGCAATTCCGTACCCATCGCCTTTCGACTGAGCGCGTCTGCGACTACGTTCGCTTTGCCCGGATGATAATTGATAACGGAGCCGTAATCTTTTACGAGCTCCATCCATCGTCGTTGTCGCATGTTTAACTCCTTCTGGGTGAAGAAGTACTTCAAGCTTTTGTGGTCTGTGAAGATCTCACACCTTTCTCCGTAAAGGTAGTGTCTCCAGATTTTTAGCGCGAAAACCACAGCTGCTAATTCTAGATCGTGGGTCGGGTAGTTCTTCTCGTACTCTTTAAGTTGTCGTGAGGCGTAAGCAATCACTTTATCGTTCTGCATCAACACGCATCCTAGTCCATTCTTCGAAGCGTCGCTATAGACTGAGAATCCTCCTGTTCCCGATGGAATTGTTAGAATGGGAGTAGAAGTGAGTCGCTTCTTCAATTCCTGAAAGCTTTGTTCGCAAGCCTCAGACCACTTGAAAGGTATGTTCTTCCTGGTCAAGTTCGTCAGAGTAGAGGCAATGCTAGAGAAGTTAGCTATGAACTTACGGTAGTATCCCGCAAGTCCTAGGAAACTTCGGACCTCGGTCGGAGTAGTCGGTCGTGGCCAACTATTCACGGACTCAATCTTACTCGGGTCCACAGAGATTCCATTCCCAGAAATCACGTGTCCCAAGAAGGCTACTTGCTCAAGCCAAAATTCGCATTTCTTGAACTTGGCGTAGAGTTGTTTCTCTCGTAGGATTCCTAAGACGATTCATAAATGGTTTTCGTGTTTCTCCTTCGTCTTAGAATAGATCAGGATATCGTCAATAAAGACGACTACGAAACGATCGAGATAGTCTTTAAAGACCCGATCATCAAGTCCATAAAAGCAGTTGGGGCATTTGTCAGTCCGAATGGCATGACCAAAAACTCATAATGGCCGTACCTCGTACTGAACGTAGTTTTAGGAACATCTGTCCCCCTGATCTTTAACTGATGGTATCCCGAACGGAGATCGATTTTCGAGAATACCGTAGGACCCTGTAGTTGGTCGAACAGATCATCGATCCTCGGCAACGGATATTTATTCTTGATCGTGATCTTATTCACCTATAGTCGATGCATAGTCGCATCGACCCGTCTTTCTTTCGCACGAATAGGACTGGTGCTCCCCACGGGGAAAAGCTAGGCTGAATAAACCCTTTCTGCAACAGGTCTTCTAGCTGTTCTTTCAACTCCTTCAGTTCATTCGGCGCTAGGCGATAAGGAGCTTTAGAAATTGGGGCGGACCCCGGCATCTGATCTATCGTAAACTGTATTTCTCGATCAGGGGGTAACCCCGGGAGATCATCGGGAAATACATCAATGTACTCATTGACTATCGGTACGTCCTTCAGTTCTGGCTGAGGTAACTCCTCTGCCTTTACCGCAAATACGAGATAAGACTCACAACCGGACCTCAACAGTCGTTGAGCCTTCAGCGCAGAGATTCGCGGAATACGATTCAAAGTAGTTTTTCCCGAAAAAGTGAACACCGCTTCTTCGGGCAGTTGAAATTTTACGACCTTCTTGTTGCAATCTAAGATGGCTCCGTATTTCGAGAGCCAATCCATCCCAAAAATAACATTATAGTCGTTCATTGGGATCACAATCAGGTCGACGCTCAGATTTCTTCCCTCAATGTTCACAGAACATCCTCCCAGCACTTGGTTAGTGCGTGTCGGATCGCCGTGTGGTAGTGTAACTATGTAATTGCACTCAGATAAGGTAGGAGAAACTCCCACCTTTTCCACATATTTGGCTGACACAAATGAATGTGTGGCCCCAGAGTCAATTAACACAGAAGTGGGCACGTTATAGATAGTCAACGTACCCGTTACTACGGAAGGATTTGCTTCGGCCTCCTCATTCATCAGAGTAAAAACTCGTGCTGGCATCGGAGGGGGTCGAATCAACGGTCGGTTCGGAACTTGAGGCACATTCTCATTGCAGTTCCTAGCATAGTGGCCGATCTTCCCACATCGGAAACATTGTGGGGTCGGGTTGGGTCTTGGTCCATAGCACATACCAGCATGGTAACGCCCACAATGTTGGCATTGAGTTGCAGCACTTGAGGGCCGGTTCGAAACGTTAAATGGCCCTTGGTTCGGTCTTGGCCTCCAATTCTACTGGCCTGGTTGATTTCCACGATAGTTTGGTCCCTTGCCGAAGAATTGACGTTTCTGGTTCCCTCCTCCTTGTTGTCCTTCTATTCTCCGCATTGCATCCTGTGCCTTTGCGACCCTGCTCTCCGCCTGCTCAGCTAGGATTGCTCGTTCAGCGATACGGGCATAAGTCTTCCCTTCCGTATCGTACATGCTTACGCTCCGGAAGATCTCGGGTTTGAGACCCTCCAAGAAACGTTCTATCTTCAGCTCGTCAGTGGCCACGATATGTGGCGCAAACCTAGACAACTGCTTGAACTTACGGATATAGTCTGCTACAGACATCCCTCCTTGCTTCAGATTAATAAATTCATTTAGCTTCTGCGCTCGATCTGGCGCCGTGAAGTATTTTCCTCGGAAGAGTGTCTTAAACCTCTCCCAGGTCATCATAGTGGGATCCTCGAGCACCTGGATGGTGTCCCACCAGTAGCCCGCGTTCCCACGTAACATGAAGGTGGCACAAGTCACCTTCTCAGTATCGGGTAGGTGGCTAACGCGAAACATATTCTCGATGGTTCTGAGCCAATCCTCTGCATAGGTAGGATCGGCGTCTTCCTCAAATGAAGGGGGGTTTAATCTTCGGAACCTCTCCCCGGCCGCTTCAGCACGTTCTGGGCCAGGGGATGTGTGGCGCTCCGAGGAAGTTTGACGGTGAATGAGGTCGTTAATCTGATTGGACTGTCGTCGGATCAGATTAGTTAACTGATGGATGGTAGAGCGGTCCTCATTAGGTGGGGATTCGGAACCCGCCCTACGACTAGTTTCGCCAACTTCTCTACGTGTCCTTGGCATTTTTAACAAGTTCTACAATCATTCATAGAAAGCACATATATCAAATAACACGTAATCATATAATCAATCAAATTTACAGGCCAGGCTGGTTCTCCGGGCTTTTGAGCGGCAGTACATGGACAGTCTTCAGAATCTAAAGCCTACGCTCTGATACCACCTGTGGCGACCCTACTTTTCTAATTAGGATTAGTGGCGGATTTCCGCAACGTAAGCTGCGGAAGGCCCGTATAATTAAAACTTTTTCCTAAATAATGTACATTAGTATAAAAATCCGTCTACATTGTCATCTCTGTACATGGGCCGAAGCCCCAAAAATATCAAAAGAACAAAAAGCGCTAACGCCGCTCCACAGGTCTTCATCCATGTACCGCCCTGCCCTCAAAAGTCCGTGGAGCACCGCCACCAGCCGCCTCAGTCACGACGCGTATCAGCGTCGGACTCAGTACCTACAACACGAAAGCACTGAGCACTTTGCCCAGTAGGTGAACAAAATGCATGTATGCAAGTGTGCACTCAATCCCAATCCCATATCTCACAACATGGTATAATGCACACTATTCTTTTTCCCACATTCCTATTTCACACAACCCAGGGCCCTAGGTTAGGCTCGACACCCTCGCGCGCAAAAGACTACTGGGAGGCCACCCCCAAGTCTCGCGGCAGTCTACCCTGGTAGTGCACTGGACGATCACGCCAATGGCCTCCTACCGGGTCGCTCCGCACCAAAAGCGTACACTGATAGTGCACTGGACGATCACGCCAATGGCCTCCTATCAGGTCGCACCAAAATCTCATTTGACGGTATGCACCTCGGGACGGTCACGCCCGAGTAGACAGATCGATCACGCCTGTCTCCGCCAGGTGCCCAGTGAGCCCAACCTCGACTCCTCTAAGAGTCACCAGTCATAAACATCTCATTCTACCCCGTACGTCACTATCTCAAATCATCACCGTCATCACTACGGTACAACCATCTCTTACCCTGACGTGATATGCACGTGCCATGCATATATATGAAATTACATAGAAACATGATTTATATGAAACGTACGTAAAACAGGTAAAACACGTAAATCACGTAAGTCACGTAAGTCACGAAAATCATCGAATCACATGAAAACACATAATTCACAGATGTGTTTACGCATTGTAGATGGATGATCCACCTACTTGTCCTCCTGCTAGCGTCAAATAAAAAGTCCGGTGTAGTCCCTATATATTGATCCTCTGAATATAATAAATATTTTCACATTAATATATTTACTAAGTCATATAAGTTTCGAAAATACTAGAATTATCAAAACCCTAAAATTCACAGAAACCCTAAAATGATGAAAAACCTAAAATTCATGAAAGCCTTAAAATAATGAAATCCCTAAAAATAAATAAAGTCCAAAAATGTCAAAACTTTAGAAATAGTGAAGTCCTAAAATACAGAAAATTTAGTAAGTGTAGAAAACTTTTCAAAATGTTGAAATTATTTCATAAAATGTCAGTATATAAATGTCGAGCTCCTTTGTTGAAATGCAATGTCGAATTCTTATCTATGTCAAGATCTATTATATCTCGAGATCAATAAATGTCGAAGTCTGTTGTCGAAATCTTTATGAGGTTACCGATTTTAAAAACAATGTCGAGAACATATTATAATAAGAAATATCGAGACATATCGAAATCCTATCAATGTCGAGAACTTAGCTTGTCGAAAGAGCCTAGATATCGAAATCTTTAAAAATGTCGAGATTCTTCAAACAATCTCGAAGTTTAAGTAAAGTCGAATTCTTATTAAGGTCGAGATCTATTATCTCGAGATCTTATAATGTCGAGATCCCATTGTTGAAAAAACAATTGGCGAGATCTTTTGTTGAGAGGCAGATATCGAGATCATCAACCAATATCGAGATTTTTAGCAAACTTATCGAGATCTTTTGTTGAGAAGCAAGGTCGAGATCTTCCTATTATCAACGCATTCTCGAAGTCATTTTATTATACATATCGAAATCTTCTTAGTACCTATGTCGAAATCTTTCTATTATACAATCTATTATTCATTTCGAATTCCTACTACATATCTCGAGATCCTATATATGTTACATGTCGAAATCATTTAATACAATGTCGAACCAGAGATAATGTCGAAATCTGTAATGGTGGCGAAATTCTTATAACATACATCTCGAGATCTATCTAAAATTCATGCTCCCAGAAACCCTAAAACACTCATAAAACACTCTCCTATACGAACCCCTTAGCAACCTCTAAATTATTCCAGTACTAAACCTAATATTCTACCCTAAAGTACTTAGGTGTTCTGATGCCAAAAATTTCTTAACATATTCAACTTCCTTAAGCATGCATATATAATAATTTAAGTCCAAAACGTTTAGATTCATAACATACCCCTCGAAACTTCATGCAAGCACACAAGACTTGGCAAGATTATATACCACACGCAAGAGTATCAGATATAAAGTTATTTACGTGTTATAGTAGAGAACTCACTTACCAACACCTTAATCTTTAAACTGTTAAGAGTCCTAAGCCTCTCGTCTTCTTAATGAGATTTTCTCTTTTTCCTTGGGTTTCTGTTTTCGTATTCTTCCTATTACTAAAGTGGCGTTTTCTTCTTGTAGTGTGAAATGGATAAATCTTAGCAATTTAATGTTGGAACTCGTGTATCGAAGTGACAAGATGATGACTAATATTACCACTCAAGCTAAGAAAGGTTACTTAACAATTATCCTTCTTGGTCGAAAATTTGGATTTTTTTTAACATGTTAAATTCTATTTGCATTATTTGTTGAATTCTATTTGAAGTATTCGTTAGATAACGAAACTTTTCCCCTAAGTTTGGGTCTTAACACTAATTCAACTACAACATTTATGGCCCTACTTACTTTGTTCTATCATTATTAATTTCAGTTAACTCCTTAATTGCGGTTCGAAAATAATTCGAAACTATCACACTTTATATTTTTATTCCAAAATCTTAAATTATCTTTATCATTCACTGAACGTCATTAATTACAGCAAAAATCCCGTATAAAATTTACGAGTATTACAGTTAATAACACTACTAAGTAGTAACATATCATTGTTACGGAAAGACAGTTACCCCTTCTATAGCACTTTAAGAACAGTGATTTTCGCTGAAATTGTCCGACGATTGTATTTCCGATTCGAGAAACCTTGGAAGACAAACAATCAACCCAATATTATTAGGCTATGAGTATCTCGAATCTACACGCATTACCTTCAATTTCAACTACAAACATGATTCGTTCTACAAATATTTTTATTATTATTTGCGTCGCGATTTCGGAAAAAGTCATCGGAAATTGTACATGACTTAACGTTAATATCATAATAAACCCTTGATAATGCGACGAATGTGGTCTGCTGCAGGTTTGGGTGGTGATGGCGGACGAAAATAATATATACGAAAAATTAATCGCAAGGAACGGATATTATACTTTCTCTGAATGAGGGAAAAAAGAAATACTAATAACATAGAAACGAGATAACAAATGTCTTAAACCTAAAAACATATAACCTTATGTCCATAACACATGTTGACACTCTACCAGCATATCACGGAAACTAATAACGCTTTGTTTGTCGTCAATAACACATTCTGTATACAAGCAATGGATCGGGAGGAGTAGAACGACAATCACAAACGACATTGAAAAATAGATGAATACTACATAAATCTCGGCGTTATTGACTCAAAAACGTAGAATAGACCTCGGGTATTAATGATAACAACTATATATTGATGTTTCTATTGGATTAATACTCAAACAAGAGATGTCGGAGATTTTTATAAAAAAATCATAAATGACAACCAAAAATGCTGAAAATCCTTCAAATCTCAACGTTAGTAGAAACTGCTAAACGTCCAAACCATGGGTACCTCGAATTTAATCCAATTACTTGCAATTTATGTCGAATTCTAGATTCAATTTACAATCATGTTCTCGAATTTGCACCCTAATTACACAAGCAAAATCTACCTCGTGCGTCGTCAATATCATAATGAATCCACATGACATGTCGAAATCAAAGGTTGGATGGGGCAGACGATTTTTTTGGTGCCGATTCAGTGTAAGAAAAATGAGTTCAATCATTAAATAAAAAAAATGTTCTACTGATAACGTTTTGGAATAGAAATGTAACACAATATCATTAACAAGTAACGTTGTAATGTCATAGAGTAACAATATGTTGTAACGTAGTAACATAAAGTTTAGTAAAAGTACCGCTCTAGACCACAAAAAACACGTATAGACTTTCGTTGGAAAAAAAATTAAAAAATAAAAAAACATTTTAGTAAGGGTATTTTCGTCAAATAACAGTTTTGGGTCATATACTCGAATTTTTATAGAAAATACGTCCTCTATACTAATTCCTTTTCTGACAGGGCCTGGACAGAAAGTTCAAAATTTATCAGGGCCTGACATGAAATTCTCCCTTGTCTTAAGTGCCAAAATCAGAGGACAGTGTCTTCTCACCTCAGTTCACGGTTCGAAGTAAATAACGTTCTATTCGAATATTTGTTGGACTTTGAAGTGTAATGGCCATTAGGCCCAAAATTGGGTAATTAACCTTAACCCACTAAAATCCAAATAAATGCCTTTTTAATTATATAGAAAATGTCATCGTCATCGAAATTTGAAATTGTTGAAAAACACATTATCGACGTTTCAATGGTGAAAACAATCGAAGAAAGAGAAAATGTAAAAATATCTGAAATGATTGATTATTAATTAGATGAAACAGTACACCTAATCGCTTATATACTTCAAGTTACAGTTAACTAACTAACTACGCTATATACAAGTGTTAATATACAACATTTACAGCTCATATCTAACTCAACATCCCCCCTCAAGTTTGATCTCCTATCGAAAGATATCTATGAGACCAAACTTGCGAATTAGAATGCGAAAATGATCAACTCCAAGTCCCTTCGTAAGAAGATCTGCCGGCTGTTCATTCCCTCGAATATATGCAACCTTTATAACTTTCTGTTGCACCAAATCTCTAATCATGTGACAATCAATTTCAATATGTTTCGTTCGCTCATGAAACACGGGGTTAGCTGCAATGCTTAGAGCCGATTTATTGTCACAGAAAACTTGCACTGAATCATCCAAAGACACATGCAAATCCCTCAGCAAACCTTTGATCCAAATGATTTCACAGCTTACTGCTGCCAATGCCCGGTACTCGGCCTCACAAGATGATCTAGCAATGGTTTTCTGTTTTTTTGTTTTCCAGGAGATCAATGATCCACCAAGTTTTATCATAAAACCTGTTGTTGACCTCCTTGTCATTGAGCAAGAAGCCCAATCAGCATCACAGTAGGCCTCTAGCTTCATTCTGCTTTCACTGGTCAGTAAAATCCCCAAACCTGGTGTAGCCTTGAGATATCTCAAGATCCTGAAGGCAGCTCTCATATGGGACATCTTTGGCTTGTGCATAAACTGTGAAATGCTCTGCACTGCATAACTCACGTCTGGTCGAGTCATTCCCAAGTATATCAGCTTACCAACCAATCTTCGAAATTCAGAAGGATCATCAAGAAGCTTGTCATGTAAATTCTTCTGCAAGTGAACATCATATTCATGGCTAGTAAGTTTGATATTAGCTTCAATAGGTGAATTAGCCGGTTTGCAGGCTGTCATTCCTGTCTCTTTCAGCAAGTCTAAAATGTATTTCCTCTGATTTAAACAGATTCCATCTTTATTCCTAGCCACTTCAATACCTAAGAAGTATTTTAGCTTGCCAAGATCCTTCATGTAAAAAGCTTGCTGTAGGTGTGTCTTCAGAGAAGAAATCATTTCTTCATCATTCCCTGTGATTACTATGTCATCCACGTAAACAAGCAACATCACAATCTTGTCTTTGTTCTTCTTCACAAAGAGTGAATAATCATGTTTGGACTGCTCATATCCAAGGCTACGAACTGTCTCAGAAAACTTATAATTCCACTGGCGTGATGCTTGTTTTAAACCATATAAGGACTTGAGTAGTTTACACACCTTATTCCCCCCTTTCGGATTGTGAAGACCTGGAGGCAGCTCCATATAAATCTCTTCAGATAAATCACCTTGAAGGAAAGCATTCATCACATCAAGTTGATGTAAATCCCAATTGTAAGAAGCAGCCAAGGACAACACAATCCGGACGGTCACAGGTTTAACAACCGGGCTGAAAGTGTCATGATAGTCTAACCCTTCCTGTTGAGTAAAACCTTTAGCAACTAAACGAGCTTTACAACGATCAAGGCTGCCATCAGGATTGAGTTTGACCTTGTAGACCCATCTACAGCCAATAGGCTGTTTTCCCGGGGGTAAATCAACAATTATCCATGTCTTGTTCACCTCTAGTGCATGGAGTTCAGCATCCATGGCAGATTTCCATTGAGGATCAGCCAAAGCTTTATGGTAGCTAGCAGGCTCAGTGATAGAATCCAGGGAACAAATAGTTTTTTGATATGAGGGTGACAGATTATGATAAGAAATTGATGAAGACATGGGATAATGAACATTATTGGTTTTCATAGTAGGACAAATATAATCATGGCTCCATATAGGTTTTTGTGGTATGCGAGAAGAACGACGAGGAGCTGAAGAAATAGAATTTGGATCAAGATTTTGAGGACTAACCTGGGCAGCATTGTCAGAAGAAGAAAATCTGGGTACTTCAGCTGATCCTGGAGCAGCAGACCTTGGAGACGTGGTAATGCGTGGTGATGATGATTCAGGAATGAGAGAAGTTGATTTAAATTGATAAGGATATACCAGGTCATCATAAAAAGCCACTGGGTCAGGTATCAAAGCATGATCATGACTGTTTTGTTCAGTCAGTGCAAAAGGGAATATATTTTCATGGAAAATGACATCTCTAGCAACTATAAGTTTGTTAGTTGACAACTCTAACAGCTTATACCCCTTTTGTGTCAATGAGTATCCCATAAAAACACACATTCTGCTTCTTCTAACATTTTCCAACCATTCACTACAAGCATTTCATTCAAGCATGCATATGTCATGGTTACAGCTTACTACAAGTAATTTAACAAAAGAAACCTATAACGAACAGTCGTCAATCATGCTGAGAGGATATATAGGATAAGCTCCACCATTCCATATCTCCATGAAAGCCCTAACAATAATCCCATGATACTCCGTAGAATTCAGCTGCAAGAAACAGTTCAACAGTTCCCTAAGATCATCCTTAGTGTATATCTCATTCTCAATGATCATCTCAAGCATCGATCGCCTGAAATCTAAGTAAGGGTCGTACGAGTCTTTCTCCTCCGCCGCCGCAATCTTATTACCAAACCCTAAACTGTTGTAGCAGTTCTTGGCGTCTGAGTCCTCGGTGTCAGAAGAAGTACTTCTGCTACTGCTGTAATAATAATGGGTTCTAAGTTTATTAGGTTTATGGGCTGTTTGCCTTTGGTTGAATAGAGAAGAAAACCAACTAGTGCATCTTATGCTGATGCTCTCCGTGCTTACGGTGTACTTTTTCTTGATTTCTGACATTGTGTTAAGAGAGAAATATTCAAATGGGGCTTGCTTTGACGTCTTCCCTTGTATTCAATATATATACAGTCTAGAGACATACATTTAATACTACAATGCCTATGAATTTATGATTGCAATAACGTGGATGGGATTATTTCTGCCTTGGGGGCCTCTCTTGCAGTTAATTTTAGCTTCTAGATAGTTAATATTTGGAAAGCCAGTATAATAATGTTTGGTTTTGTACACAGAGTTAAGAAATCTGAGGCTATCATTATTACATGGTTTTCCCTACAGCAAAATAAGGACACAAACAAATATTAGTTTTGACTGATGTCAAATTTTAAGGATGTTTTCGATCAGATCTGAGACGTATCGAGCGACCCATTTCGAGCCATCTTCGGTGCATGAGAAGGCGTGGGTGAACCCTTGGCGTTCGATGGCAAGAGAAGCTTCGGGCGCCTTCTTACGAATCTATGAGCAAAGCAGCAAAATGGTTACCAAAAAATATTAAAAACAAAAAAAGTACGACGAAAATGGCACGAGAAATTGGTAGTGGATATACCTCTTCGTATACGTTTAGAGGGCCCCAGTGATCATCGAGGCCGAACAAAAAGGCCATATGACTTTTATTCCTTACAACGAAGTCCAAATATGGGATTTCTGTCAGCTAAAGATTGGCTATTTTCGGTTAAACATCGTTTGGAGATCAACCGTTATAATAACTTTAAGCTCGAAATAGAGAAGTGTTTGGGTAAAGGAAGGTTTTCTTTACCAGCTCGAATTCAGTCTTCGCCATGAAGAACATGTTTCTGATCACATGGTACTGTGAAAGGGAAAAAAAATGGCGATGATTCTTTGAGAGGATTAAATGCTTAGACTATCAATGGCTTTCTTAAGCTCACATTGAGAACTTGAGTGCGCATCACTTCAACAGCAGAAGAAGACCAATATTTTCCAACAGTTTTCTTCACTGCAAATCTTGAAATTTGAGATGGAAGCATCTTTATCAAGGAACCCAATGAACTCAATACAGTTGATTGAATCGTAGACCTGCCATGCTAATTATATACGTTAGACGGTCCATAATTATGTCAAGAGATTTGACAAAAAGAAAAAAAAAACAGATGTATATATGTACAATGAAAAGGGCAGCGTATTGTATCAAAAAACAAAAGGAATGGATATACGTTGCACAGAACAGAAACATACGCTGCAATTCTTCTGATACGCATCTGCTCCGTCGATGCGTTGTTCAAAGCCAAAAATGGATATAGACTGATGCAATATGCAACCTATAGAGCAGAAGAATACCGAGTACAGAAGAAGGAATGTTCTAGAAGATATTACACAAACTGAATGCATATGGAGTACCTTATGTTGAAACTCTTTGAACAGTTCGAGGGATATGTACGAACCAATTGAATGGCCCACCTTCAGATATACATCAAACGTCGATCAGATATAATGTCTTACTTTGTCTATCAACGGAAAGTAATAACAATTGAATTGAACTATTGAAGTTTGTCTCAAGCCCAGATAATGGTTGAGATGAACACTGCTCTTACAAGCACTATCGGCACTTCAACGTTTTGAAATTCCTGCTCCATGAAGCGTATCTGAGAAAGCAGAAAAATTGAAGATAAGCCATATCGGGAATAATTTTCAACAATCTAAGTAACTTTTTTTTCCTATTATCCGTAGTTAATGCACTTTTTCTCGATCTCTTTTTAAACCCACTGAACTATTATTACATTGGTAACGAGAAACAATTCAGATCATATGCAAATTGAATGCCATTTTAAGTGATTTTAATAATCTTAGCTGATACAGAAAGATATATACCTTGTGATCAAGTTGCTCTTGTATGGAGAACAACCTCCCAGCTTCCCAATCCTAGAAATAGATTGGTCACACTTCCATGTTGCTAATGAATAGATATCCAAAAGATGACGACTTTTCATACAGCTAAAATCTCGACATGATAAAACTCATCAAACCCAACAGAAAATTGCATAAACATGGTAAGAATCAAACTCGTCATAAAGAGGAGCATTATTAAGTTACTGAACACCATTTATATATCCTACTCTGCTAACGTTCAACTAATTTTCGTATGAGGGCAGTACAAATCTTATGTATATTCCCCCGTATCAACAGAAAAGAGTACACAAAAAGTCTCTTCATGCAGCTTTGTAAACATCCCAAAAGACACTAAACCATTTTATGTCAATCAATTAATTGCTCTTAAAGAATGAAGCCCTTTAGCAGAAAGAACAAGCATAAGTTGATTCGATCTGAGCAATATCATTAGAAGGCAGGTCTAATATAAGAAACTACTTACCTTCTCTGTGTGGGAGACATGTCCAATAGCTTCATCCAAAGAAAAGAAAAAGTAATAACAAATCAAAAATCACATACCCATTATAGCATTTCAATCAAAGGGACACGAAAAAAATCTTTACTTGCCAGTGACAGATGCATTCCCTCCTAATAACTCATACAGAGACTCCAAGAAGCCAGTGTAAAATGCAACCACACCTTATCCATTCATATACATTGATAAAGCACAATCACTCAAATGCAGACAACATATGTACATACGTAAATCAAGGAACTGAAGGTGAAGAAAACTACAAAAATTACCAGGATTTCCTGTAATAAACAAGACGTGAACTTTAGGATCCGTAGAGCGAATCTCCAACAAATCTGTCTTGAATCTGACGCAAACATACCCCGACCCACCAAAGGTTAACAACACGACCAACTTGCTGTAATAAGAGCATTTAGAAAAAAAAAAAGAGCAATCTTTCTGGAAATACCCGGCAACGTTAATCAGCCTGAAATTGGCACGCTTCTCCATCTTCTGATTCAAACCCAAAGCCTCACTGCTCATTCTTGCCGACGAAGCTTTCCTGCCAACGACGGGCTTTGCTTTTCTTACATTTATTACAGAGGGCGTGGCGTCAAATATTAAACTGCTTAAGGGGGTGAATGGAAATCAAGAACCTTATGCTGGCGCAGATAGTTCTCGAAAATGGGGCGGAGATGAGACCGAAGGCGGATGAAACCATTAAAGCGCGTGGACAGCACGCCGACTTTCACTTTGGGCTCCAATTTAGTAGCAGAAGAAAGAATGCTAGTCATAGATAGGTAATTCCGCCGTAGAAATTGGGTTAATTGCTCCATTAATTTCAATTTACAATCTCAGGTATTTTGGACAAAAACAAAATGGCGGAAAAAAATAACCTTTTTGTGGTAAAAAGAATTTACTTTTGTATACTAGTTTGATTTTAGGGACGCATATATACCTCATGTAACTAGGTTAATAGCCAACACGGTTTTGGAGTTTTAGTCCAGTTTGCATTTGGTTTTTATGTTCATTTTCGACATAAAATTTTCTCATTTTGGTGCTTGTGTCTCAAGAGATTGTTTTTGTCCGTTTAGGATAAAAATTTTCTCTTTTAGTTCTTGATTTGGTTTCGGTAGAGATTTTTGGTCCATTTTAATCGAATATTCTTGTGAGCTTTTTCTCCGTTTTGGAGATGTTTTCCTCCTTTTTGGAGGTTTTCCTTTCCTATTGGATAATGAAATTGTCACATGAGGGACTTTATCCGCTAGTTAGCTGCTTGTTTGTACTTGTTATGTTACGGAATCAAAAGCTATCGTTTGGAAAAAAGATATAGTTTAATTTTTAGGGACCGCTCTTACTTTATAGATTCAATTTATTGTCCCTACGTGATTGAACGACCCAACTATTCAATCCTACCATGATTTTTGTTGAATAACATAGTTGCGACTGGGGCGCTAAAAACCAACCCGACTGCCAACCCAATACGAACCGCACCCAAAAATAGCAAGTTTGATTAGCGTTTTTGACCAGTTTAAGTAAATGGGTAAACCCAACTCAAATATTTAGTGTGTCAGGTTAGGGTTGAAATCTTCAACCCGAAATAATCTGAAATCAACTCGTTTAACCCGAATAATATAAATAATCAAAACATCCTTAATATAAATAAAATAGCATACTTTGATATCTAATTATGTGTTGTGAGAGTTTTATGTTTTGTGAGAGTTTTATTATTTGGAACTCCAATTTTTCCTAATTATGTTGATGTTTTAGAAAAACAACTACTGTTTGTCTATTGTTTTGTTTAATTTGGATTTATAATTATAGTTCTGTTTATCTCGTTATTTTTTGCTATTTTTTTTAAAATTTAAATAGGTTGGAAGGTTAACAAGTTATATTTGGGTTAAAGCAGACCAGGTTTGAGTTCGATATGTCAATCTGTTTATAAATAAGTCAGGTCAGGGTTAAAGTTTGGTTGAACCCGAATGTCACAACCCGACATGTTTAGAACACCTACTTGCGAGTGCTATGGTTATGTTTACTTGCTTATTTTTAGATTTCCATCTTATATTTGTTTTATATTTTAGAACTGCTTTGTTGGAGAGTAGAATGACACTACCACAACATCAATTTACTTTCGCTTTACCATTACATTTGGACATTTTCATGGGATTAAATAACGGTTCCATGGAAAATCGGGACGAAATTATTGTTTATTATTATCAATAGTATGTTTACCACATCCAACGCATGTACAAAGAATATTTTATATTTTTATATTTTATATTATTAATTAAGTTATTTAAATATAAATTTTAAAGTAAAGATAAAATTGTAATAAACTAAAATAATACGAGTAAAAACACTTGACAGACCAATTGATAGTTTTTAGATCCACAGACTCTTTATATAACAGTATAGATATTGTTAACATGCTAAGGTTGACTACACTATGAAAACAAACGTTCATACTCGTAAAAAAACATATAACTAAATTACAGGTGATAGAAGATGCAAGAGAAGCGGATTTATTATAAACTATATAGAAGTATTGAAAAAAAAAAACCCTCCGAACCCACACAGCGCTGCCGCCCCCTCTTTTTCTTCCCTTCTCATTCTTCCTCTACTTCCCCACCTGCAAAGAAGTAGTTTCTCCTCTCTTCGTCGTCCTCCTCCCCCACCTCTGCAGTAGAGGTTGGGGGAGCTCAACTTTTTTTCTGTTTTTTCCAAGTTTTTTATTTTTATTTTCTAGGAAAAATCGGTTTGCTCGGCCGCCCCAGCCCCGCCTCCAGCCGCTAATGACGGCCCCCACGCTCTGCCGCTCTGCCTCCACGCATCCCTCCGCCACGCCGACTCCGTCGGCTCCGCCGCCTCGCTGCCCGACACCTCGTCGCCCGCCGCCTTGCTGCCAGCCGTCTCGCCGCCCGCCGCCCGCCGCCACCTCGCTACCTCTGCTCTCCCCGCTGCCAACCGCCACCTCGCCGTCGCCAGCCTTGAGGTCCCCGTTGTGGGACCTCATCTCTCCCGACCCTCGGGTCGGAGCCTTTTCTCCCTTGTGGATCCCCAAGTCAGATGAAGATTAAACCCTGACATCGAAGACCAAGTTAAAGTGACGAGTATCGTAGATTTAGCTTAATCGCTTTTTCTGTTATAGGTTCTTTAGTTCTTGGTCGTAGATAATTGATTTTGTTTTCTGTCGGTTTTTTTGTCCCTTGTGGACCCTTTTCTCCCCATGTGGGAGTGTTGTTCCCTTGTGGGATTGTGTGGTGCTCCTATGTGAGCCTTTGTTCTCGTTGACGATTTACCAGTGAGATCCCTTGGGCTATTTAGCCATATATAGTTTGTTATTAATCCAAGCTATCGTTTCAAAAAAAAAAAATAAATAAACTACTCTTTCTTTCTATTATTATTTATTATTATTTGATTCAGATATTTTTTTGTCTAGTTAGTGTAAATAATAGATCTTAATGATTCTTATCCCATCGTCGATTCGATAATAATCGTTCCGTGAAACATGTACCATCTTTTATCTTGGTAAGACGAAATATATTGCAATTTGTAACTTGCTACAAAAAGTTATATTTAAATTTATAAAAAAGTTATGTTTCTACTATGTTGTAATTTGTATGCGGAATGTTTGTATTTCTTGTATTTTCTTGATTGTACAATGATAGCCAATATATAGGCAAAAATATGACCGTTGGATAAATGACCGTTGGAAACGTATTCCTAATTTACTCTGCTTGTCTCCATATAAGTCAACACTCCCCTTCAAGTTGTACTTTGAAATGTTTGAAAAGTGCAAGTTATAGAGATTATCCGACTCGTGATCGCCTTGACTTTTTGAGTCGGCCCTTGTTTTTGTTGGAGGTTGAGACTCTCGTCGTGACTCTTCCCATATTTGTTTTTTCCTATTTATACAGTGGCCATGGGCCTATATGAGGGTTCTACCATCTGTATCTTGAGTGGCTCCTCCGCAGAGGGCGTTTGTTTGGCCTCTGTAGAGTGCGCTTGATAACTCCTCCTTAAAGGGCGCTTGTGGTGGCTCCATGTCTCGAGCACTTGATGTTTGTCTGAATCTGTGTCAGCATTAACTGTTTTTTCGGCCCTTGTTTTTGTTGGAGGTTGAACTTCTTCTCTGTCTAGCACTTGTCGCTCGTGACCTTGATAATTGTCACAATGAGCTTTTGTCTCCGTCTGGGACCTAGGGTTCCCTCTTCAGGCATTTATCGTCTGGATTTTGGTTGAGCGGGTGTATGAACGACAGAACCTGTTGATGTTAAGGCTTCAACATTGGCAATGTTGGAGAAACATTCTATCCAACATTTGTTGGCCGAGAATGTCTCATTTCTCAGTTTTATTTTTCATACCCAAAACGCGTTTAATCTGTGTCTAGGCTATTTTTAGTGTTTTGCAGGACATGAATAAAGGTTGGGAATGGATAGGACTGGGTGAGAACCGTGTGGATAAGCTTGAGCGAATTGAGGAATGAAGCATACTAAATATAGGATGCTTGGAGCTAAAGTGAAGACCGAGCTATTGGAGCTGACCAATTCAGTCCCTAACGGTCACTAACAGACCAAATCTAGCTTAAGGACGTTAGTGGTAGTTGCTAAGTCCATTTGTGGAGTAACGCCCAAGTCGAAGGAGTATAAAAGGGCGACTTCATTTCCCGGACTAAGTACGACGCTTTGACGAGAGAAAATATCGAGCGAACTTTGAGCGAGATAACACGAGAGTTCATTTTAGCCTAGTATTATTTTTGCAAAAGTCTTAGGACTTTGTAGTTTTTCAGAATCGTTTAGATTCGTAGTTTTTCTAGGCTTGTTTTTACTATCATTTGATAGTTATTGTGTAATCCATCATCGTAGTGGAATTTCGCCTTGAGGTACGCAGCAAGTTTTCTGACTTGTTGCACAAAATTTATATCTCGTGTTTATCAT
Source organism: Craterostigma plantagineum (assembly GCA_027422505.1). Classification (NCBI taxonomy): domain Eukaryota; kingdom Viridiplantae; phylum Streptophyta; class Magnoliopsida; order Lamiales; family Linderniaceae; genus Craterostigma; species Craterostigma plantagineum. Next base: position 8,921,279 of record JAPQWV010000015.1, read on the forward strand.
TTTCGTCACTAAGTTATCATCTGCTATGCGCTTGAGAGTTAGATTGAGTGTTAGCCCAACATTTCATCCAACATCCAGTTTATACTTGGTGTTTTTACATCCATTTCGGGACTGCCCCACTTCAGAACCTTTTTTTTCGGCTTGATACCATGTTGTAATTTATATGCGGAAAATGTTTGTATTTCTTATTGTTTCTTGATTGTACAATGATGATAGCCAATATATAGGCAAAAATGTGATCGTTGAAAATATGACCGTTGGAAACGTATTCCTAATTTACTCTGCTTGTCTCCATATTCTTCAACATAGTACAATTATATAAATTCTCCTAGAATTTCCTAATTAATATGCTCCAAATGAAAGAAATATTAGTTTATTTCCATTTCTTCGATAATTGCAATAAGATTAATATCCAAAGCCCCGACCCGACGCTATCTGGAGCTCCGAATCCCCACCACCCTAAGCGCCCACTCGACGACCGAAACAAAGCCCACCTTCACACCATTCAACAGCGCGGCGACGCGTGACAGCACACGCCCGGCCAAAACCCCACCGCCCTCCGACCTGGACGAGCTTCTACCCCACGCCGCCGCCCTATGCTGTTGACAGCTGCGTACGGATAGGGATTGGGCCGACGCCGACGCGGGGGACCTCGGCGAGTTTTCCGTGAAAGGGGGCATCAAGTCCTTCAACGAGGTGTAGCTCGACGTCGCCGGCGGCGCGAGCAAGGCGGCGTAGAGGAGTTCCGCCCCCGCGTCGTATGATGATGAGGAGGAGGAAGACGATGAAGTGGAGGAGGTTTGGTGGCTGGTAGGCGGCGGGACTGAAGTGGTGCGGCGGCGGACGACGGTGGTGGATATGGGCACGGCGGCTCTCTCTTCCATGGCGTGTCTTTTTTCTTTTCCTTGTGTTGCGTGTATGCGTCTGTGTGAGGCGGTTGCTTATTTATTTCGGTTAATTAAATACGACGCTTTGAATTATTTTGGGTCAACTATTTTAGGCTCTCTCGTGATTTCATTGGTCGACGGTTTCTCTTTTGTGACTTTTTGGAAATTTTTTATTTAGTGATTTTGCTTTATTATCCCCAAAAATCAATTCAACTACATCTTGGATTTGTCCTCTCTAAAAAATGTTGTGGATTTTTCACTATTGCATTTTGTTATTTTTTTATACGAAATTGAAAGTAATAAAGAATATTCAACATCATATTCTCTAACTTTATTTCAACATTTAGTTCCGCTCTTTCAATAGACAGAATTATGTCTCTCAAAAGTCTATTTATATGATTCCTTTTTAACCGTGATTTGGTTATATTTCACAGTTAAAAACTTTCGCAAATATGTTAAAGATTCGATAGATGGGAAATAATAAAATACTAGATTAGAAATATTGAATACAAAAATTATTAGTAGAGGGTTTTCTTTTTCCGGAGGTATAGTAGAGGGTTTTCGACCTAAAATCGATAGGTTAAATTTTCCATATGCAATAAATAACCTCATCCACTTTTGGTGAAGCATATAGAAAGGAACGATATAATTTCTTTTCTTTGAATAAATTATAGCAAAAGGTGAACATTGCACGTAGGGGTGTACACGAACCGAGCTGCTCGCGAGCAGCTCGGTCAAAGCTCGGCTCGAGCTCGGTCAAAATATATATATATATATATATATATATATATATTATACAAGACCCTAGGTCTAGTTGTACTATATTACTTTTTCTCTCTGCAAAATCTGGAAAACCTAGAGCAGTCGCTAAAAAAATTCTATCTCCTTCCATCTTTTTTTACTTTTTTTCTTCGAAACGATAGCTTGCATTAATAACAAAAATACAGAGCTAAATAGCCCAAGGGGTCTCACCGGTACATCGTCAACCGTGAGAACAAAGGCTCACATAGGAGCAACACACAACCCCACAAGGGGAACAAACACTCCTACATGGGGAGAAAAGGGTCCACAAGGGACAAAAAACCGACAGAAAACAGAACACCATAATCCACGACCAAGATCCACGACCAAGAACTAAAGAACCTATAACAGAAACAGCGATTAGGCTAAATCTACGATACTCTTCACTTTAACCTGGTCTTCGACTTCTGGATTTTGTCTTCATCGGACTGAAAGCTCCACAAGGGAGAAAAGAGCTCCTAACGCAAAGGTCAGGAGAAACGGACTCCACATAGGAGACTCGAGAATGGTCGGTGGTGGCGGAGACAATGACGGCAACACAGCGGCAGCAAGGCGGAGATGGTGGAGGCAGCAAGGCAGCGTCGACGCCGATGCGAAGGTGGCGAGGACGGCGGCGGCAGCAAGGGGAGGTGGCAAGACGGCGCCGAGGACGGCGGCGACAGCGAGAGGGAGGTGGCAAGACGGCACCAGCAGCGAGGGGAGGCGGAGGTGGCGAGGACGGCGGCGACAGCGCAACGGCTGCGACGAGGAGGTGAGCGGAGCCGCGAGATTAAAAACACAAACAAGAGAGAAAGAAGAACGCAAGAAAAAAAAAAAAAACAATGTCACTCCCCCTCCTCCTGCGAGGAGGGGGAGCACGACGACTGCTTGCGAGGGTGCTCTTTTGGTGGTGATTGTGGGAATATGAGAGGTGGTGGTGAAGGGGAAGTATTTTGGGGGTGGGAGGCGGCGGCTACAAGAGCGAGGGTTTCAGAGGGTTTTCAGAGAGAGGGATGATGTTAGATTTTTATCTTTTTTTACTTTTAATCTTCCATTCGCAGCTCGACTCGTAGTCCACCACTCGAGTTCTTCGATGGTCCTTACCTAATTTAATTGCGACATTTCATCAAACACGTCGAGAGAGAGAGAGAGAGAGAGAGAGAGAGAGAGAGAGAGAGAGAGAGAGAGAGAGAGAGAGAGAGAGAGAGAGAGAGAGAGACAAACCAGACAGATCTGCGACGAGAGGACGGCTTGGCCCTTGACTGACGTTATTGGCCACATGCAAGATCCTAAATCCGACGACGAAGGAGGCGATCACTCGAGTCTTAGCCTCGCGCCGCCGGCCAGCCACTAGTCCGCCCCGCCGTCCCTACTACGCCCTGGTACTCCAGCATTGTCCCTTGTCGAGATGTCGATTATGGCTTTATTTTGTTGAAATTCTATTGAAGATGCGATGTGTATTTTTAATTTTGTTATGTACTACCTCTGTCCCAAACCGTTTTGGACATTTTACTATATCGGGCGTCCCAAATCGTTTTGAACATTTCCTTTTATAGCAAAAAACTATCACTAACAATCAATATAATGCTCTTAAATATTCCTAAAAAGACGTGTCAAAATATACACTTTTTCACCTTTTAATTGTACTATATTATTAAAATATTCAATTTTTTAAAAATTGTGCCATACCCCAAATGTCCATAACCGTTTGGGACGGAGGGAGTATTATTTATTCAAAAAGTTAGGAGATAATCAAGCTAAACAGATGAATTCGAGGCGAGCTCGAGAATTTCTAATTATTTAATTTGGTATAATCGAGCCTTATCGAGCCGAGCTCGAGCAGCTCGATAAATTGTCGAGCCGAGCTCGAGCCTTGATTTTTGCAGTTTGATCGAGCTCGAGCTCCCTACCTTATATCTTATCGAGCCGAGCTCAAGCTGAGCCATGTTCGGGCTCGGCTCGTTTACACCCCTAATTGCATGTACTACCAATATCAAACATTCTCTTTCACGCTGAATTTCTCAAATCACGAACATAGCATGTGAACCTAAAAATAGTACTTAGGTTCAGAGAAACTGAGCACATGTACGTCAAAGGAAAACTACTATTAAAAAATAAGAGAGATTTTACTTTTATTGGTAATATATGCTAGTTGATCGAGGTTTTATTAGATGACAAAGCTCCACTATATAGTACGGATTTTCTGTCGCCTATGGAAAATAGAATTTTGAGGATATTATGGGTAGATTGAATGTAAAGTTTAGCCTCCATGATAACTTTTAATACGAAGTTCATTCGTGACTATGTAATAATAAAAATAAAACATTACATAAAATACATAAATATGTTACATCTTTATCGAAATTCTTGTCAAACTTGCACTCCTAATACTTCACGCCGAAGTCAACACAATGTCCAAGTACAACACAATGATGTGACATAATAGGAGTTTAGTAGTTCAATATTCGATAGATTTCGAGGAATGAAGCAAAATGTCATCGATTTTGAGCAAATACATATTCGATACATTCCCATTTGTTGAGTTAGATATGAGTTGTAAATGTTGTATATTAACACTTGTATATAGCGTAGTTAGTTAGTTAACTGTAACTTGAAGTATATAAGCGATTAGGTGTACTGTTTCATCTAATTAATAATCAATCATTTCAGATATTTTTACATTTTCTCTTTCTTCGATTGTTTTCATGGTATCAGAGCCAATCTCTGATCTCAGCAATTGATTCAAAATTGAATATCGGATTGAATCAATTGATTTCACCATTGAATGTTTCAATAATTTCTGCTGTCTGCGAGTGTTTCTATCATTGATTCATCATGAATTCATCTGGAACTGAAGAATCTCGATCCAGTGCGCCGCCAATCGCAGAGTTTTTCTATGCAAATTCATCAGATCTTCTTTACCTTCATCCGTCTGACGTTCCTAATCAGATCTTAGTTCCTGATGAGCTAAGAGGATGCGACAATTACGGAGCCTGGAGCAAGGCTACGATGCTCTCGCTGAAATGCAAGAGTAAAATCTGCTTCATTAATGAAAAGGAAACTCTGCCTATGGTGTCAAATATGGTAACTGATGCCTCTATTTCTCACCAGTCAGGTATCAATTCAGGCAATTTCTGCTTCAATGCTGTCTTTGATCATGAGTGGATATTAGACAGTGGAGCAAATCAGCATATCACTTGCAACCTCGAAATGTTTGACAGTACTGCAGATGTGGCAGCTTCATATGGTTCTGTCCATTTGCCTAATGGGAGCCTGGCTTCAGTGCAGAAAATAGGGACGATTAGTTTGCCAAATAACCTTACACTTACAAATGTTCTATATGTTCCCAACTTTCGTTACAATCTCTTGTCAATATCCAAATTTACACATGAAAATCACTGCTCAGTTACCTTCTACCCTAAATTTTGTATTTTTCAGGATCTTTGGAGTGGCAAGATCAAGGGGACTGGTAAAGCACATAATGGCCTATACATTTTTGACACCAAGGTTCCATCATCCTCCCAACATTACTCTTTCAATGTTGCTGATTCTGCTTCTTCTAACATTTTCCAACCATTCACAAATCATTTGGCAAACTAATCGTCCCTATTTTCTGCACTGAAGCCAGGCTCCCATTAGGCAAATGGACAGAACCATATGAAGCTGCCACATCTGCAGTACTGTCAAACATTTCGAGGTTGCAAGTGATATGCTGATTTGCTCCACTGTCTAATATCCACTCATGATCAAAGACAGCATTGAAGCAGAAATTGCCTGAATTGATACCTGACTGGTGAGAAATAGAGGCATCAGTTACCATATTTGACACCATAGGCAGAGTTTCCTTTTCATTAATGAAGCAGATTTTACTCTTGCATTTCAGCGAGAGCATCGTAGCCTTGCTCCAGGCTCCGTAATTGTCGCATCCTCTTAGCTCATCAGGAACTAAGATCTGATTAGGAACGTCAGACGGATGAAGGTAAAGAAGATCTGATGAATTTGCATAGAAAAACTCTGCGATTGGCGGCGCACTGGATCGAGATTCTTCAGTTCCAGATGAATTCATGATGAATCAATGATAGAAACACTCGCAGACAGCAGAAATTATTGAAACATTCAATGGTGAAATCAATTGATTCAATCCGATATTCAATTTTGAATCAATTGCTGAGATCAGAGATTGGCTCTGATACCATGAAAACAATCGAAGAAAGAGAAAATGTAAAAATATCTGAAATGATTGATTATTAATTAGATGAAACAGTACACCTAATCGCTTATATACTTCAAGTTACAGTTAACTAACTAACTACGCTATATACAAGTGTTAATATACAACATTTACAGCTCATATCTAACTCAACAAATGGGAATGTATCGAATATGTATTTGCTCAAAATCGATGACATTTTGCTTCATTCCTCGAAATCTATCGAATATTGAACTACTAAACTCCTATTATGTCACATCATTGTGTTGTACTTGGACATTGTGTTGACTTCGGCGTGAAGTATTAGGAGTGCAAGTTTGACAAGAATTTCGATAAAGATGTAACATATTTATGTATTTTATGTAATGTTTTATTTTTATTATTACATAGTCACGAATGAACTTCGTATTAAAAGTTATCATGGAGGCTAAACTTTACATTCAATCTACCCATAATATCCTCAAAATTCTATTTTCCATAGGCGACAGAAAATCCGTACTATATAGTGGAGCTTTGTCATCTAATAAAACCTCGATCAACTAGCATATATTACCAATAAAAGTAAAATCTCTCTTATTTTTTAATAGTAGTTTTCCTTTGACGTACATGTGCTCAGTTTCTCTGAACCTAAGTACTATTTTTAGGTTCACATGCTATGTTCGTGATTTGAGAAATTCAGCGTGAAAGAGAATGTTTGATATTGGTAGTACATGCAATTAGGGGTGTAAACGAGCCGAGCCCGAACATGGCTCAGCTTGAGCTCGGCTCGATAAGATATAAGGTAGGGAGCTCGAGCTCGATCAAACTGCAAAAATCAAGGCTCGAGCTCGGCTCGACAATTTATCGAGCTGCTCGAGCTCGGCTCGATAAGGCTCGATTATACCAAATTAAATAATTAGAAATTCTCGAGCTCGCCTCGAATTCATCTGTTTAGCTTGATTATCTCCTAACTTTTTGAATAAATAATACTCCCTCCGTCCCAAACGGTTATGGACATTTGGGGTATGGCACAATTTTTAAAAAATTGAATATTTTAATAATATAGTACAATTAAAAGGTGAAAAAGTGTATATTTTGACACGTCTTTTTAAGAATATTTAAGAGCATTATATTGATTGTTAGTGATAGTTTTTTGCTATAAAAGGAAATGTTCAAAACGATTTGGGACGCCCGATATAGTAAAATGTCCAAAACGGTTTGGGACAGAGGTAGTACATAACAAAATTAAAAATACACATCGCATCTTCAATAGAATTTCAACAAAATAAAGCCATAATCGACATCTCGACAAGGGACAATGCTGGAGTACCAGGGCGTAGTAGGGACGGCGGGGCGGACTAGTGGCTGGCCGGCGGCGCGAGGCTAAGACTCGAGTGATCGCCTCCTTCGTCGTCGGATTTAGGATCTTGCATGTGGCCAATAACGTCAGTCAAGGGCCAAGCCGTGCTCTCGTCGCAGATCTGACTGGTTCGTCTCTCTCTCTCTCTCTCTCTCTCTCTCTCTCTCTCTCTCTCTCTCTCTCTCTCTCTCTCGACGTGTTTGATGAAATGTCGCAATTAAATTAGGTAAGGACCATCGAAGAACTCGAGTGGTGGACTACGAGTCGAGCTGCGAATGGAAGATTAAAAGTAAAAAAAGATAAAAATCTAACATCATCCCTCTCTCTGAAAACCCTCTGAAACCCTCGCTCTTGTAGCCGCCGCCTCCCACCCCCAAAATACTTCCCCTTCACCACCACCTCTCATATTCCCACAATCACCACCAAAAGAGCACCCTCGCAAGCAGTCGTCGTGCTCCCCCTCCTCGCAGGAGGAGGGGGAGTGACATTGTTTTTTTTTTTTTCTTGCGTTCTTCTTTCTCTCTTGTTTGTGTTTTTAATCTCGCGGCTCCGCTCACCTCCTCGTCGCAGCCGTTGCGCTGTCGCCGCCGTCCTCGCCACCTCCGCCTCCCCTCGCTGCTGGTGCCGTCTTGCCACCTCCCTCTCGCTGTCGCCGCCGTCCTCGGCGCCGTCTTGCCACCTCCCCTTGCTGCCGCCGCCGTCCTCGCCACCTTCGCATCGGCGTCGACGCTGCCTTGCTGCCTCCACCATCTCCGCCTTGCTGCCGCTGTGTTGCCGTCATTGTCTCCGCCACCACCGACCATTCTCGAGTCTCCCATGTGGAGTCCGTTTCTCCTGACCTTTGCGTTAGGAGCTCTTTTCTCCCTTGTGGAGCTTTCAGTCCGATGAAGACAAAATCCAGAAGTCGAAGACCAGGTTAAAGTGAAGAGTATCGTAGATTTAGCCTAATCGCTGTTTCTGTTATAGGTTCTTTAGTTCTTGGTCGTGGATCTTGGTCGTGGATTATGGTGTTCTGTTTTCTGTCGGTTTTTTGTCCCTTGTGGACCCTTTTCTCCCCATGTAGGAGTGTTTGTTCCCCTTGTGGGGTTGTGTGTTGCTCCTATGTGAGCCTTTGTTCTCCCGGTTGACGATGTACCGGTGAGACCCCTTGGGCTATTTAGCTCTGTATTTTTGTTATTAATGCAAGCTATCGTTTCGAAGAAAAAAAGTAAAAAAAGATGGAAGGAGATAGAATTTTTTTAGCGACTGCTCTAGGTTTTCCAGATTTTGCAGAGAGAAAAAGTAATATAGTACAACTAGACCTAGGGTCTTGTATAATATATATATATATATATATATATATATATTTTGACCGAGCTCGAGCCGAGCTTTGACCGAGCTGCTCGCGAGCAGCTCGGTTCGTGTACACCCCTACGTGCAATGTTCACCTTTTGCTATAATTTATTCAAAGAAAAGAAATTATATCGTTCCTTTCTATATGCTTCACCAAAAGTGGATGAGGTTATTTATTGCATATGGAAAATTTAACCTATCGATTTTAGGTCGAAAACCCTCTACTATACCTCCGGAAAAAGAAAACCCTCTACTAATAATTTTTGTATTCAATATTTCTAATCTAGTATTTTATTATTTCCCATCTATCGAATCTTTAACATATTTGCGAAAGTTTTTAACTGTGAAATATAACCAAATCACGGTTAAAAAGGAATCATATAAATAGACTTTTGAGAGACATAATTCTGTCTATTGAAAGAGCGGAACTAAATGTTGAAATAAAGTTAGAGAATATGATGTTGAATATTCTTTATTACTTTCAATTTCGTATAAAAAAATAACAAAATGCAATAGTGAAAAATCCACAACATTTTTTAGAGAGGACAAATCCAAGATGTAGTTGAATTGATTTTTGGGGATAATAAAGCAAAATCACTAAATAAAAAATTTCCAAAAAGTCACAAAAGAGAAACCGTCGACCAATGAAATCACGAGAGAGCCTAAAATAGTTGACCCAAAATAATTCAAAGCGTCGTATTTAATTAACCGAAATAAATAAGCAACCGCCTCACACAGACGCATACACGCAACACAAGGAAAAGAAAAAAGACACGCCATGGAAGAGAGAGCCGCCGTGCCCATATCCACCACCGTCGTCCGCCGCCGCACCACTTCAGTCCCGCCGCCTACCAGCCACCAAACCTCCTCCACTTCATCGTCTTCCTCCTCCTCATCATCATACGACGCGGGGGCGGAACTCCTCTACGCCGCCTTGCTCGCGCCGCCGGCGACGTCGAGCTACACCTCGTTGAAGGACTTGATGCCCCCTTTCACGGAAAACTCGCCGAGGTCCCCCGCGTCGGCGTCGGCCCAATCCCTATCCGTACGCAGCTGTCAACAGCATAGGGCGGCGGCGTGGGGTAGAAGCTCGTCCAGGTCGGAGGGCGGTGGGGTTTTGGCCGGGCGTGTGCTGTCACGCGTCGCCGCGCTGTTGAATGGTGTGAAGGTGGGCTTTGTTTCGGTCGTCGAGTGGGCGCTTAGGGTGGTGGGGATTCGGAGCTCCAGATAGCGTCGGGTCGGGGCTTTGGATATTAATCTTATTGCAATTATCGAAGAAATGGAAATAAACTAATATTTCTTTCATTTGGAGCATATTAATTAGGAAATTCTAGGAGAATTTATATAATTGTACTATGTTGAAGAATATGGAGACAAGCAGAGTAAATTAGGAATACGTTTCCAACGGTCATATTTTCAACGATCACATTTTTGCCTATATATTGGCTATCATCATTGTACAATCAAGAAACAATAAGAAATACAAACATTTTCCGCATATAAATTACAACATGGTATCAAGCCGAAAAAAAAGGTTCTGAAGTGGGGCAGTCCCGAAATGGATGTAAAAACACCAAGTATAAACTGGATGTTGGATGAAATGTTGGGCTAACACTCAATCTAACTCTCAAGCGCATAGCAGATGATAACTTAGTGACGAAAATGATAAACACGAGATATAAATTTTGTGCAACAAGTCAGAAAACTTGCTGCGTACCTCAAGGCGAAATTCCACTACGATGATGGATTACACAATAACTATCAAATGATAGTAAAAACAAGCCTAGAAAAACTACGAATCTAAACGATTCTGAAAAACTACAAAGTCCTAAGACTTTTGCAAAAATAATACTAGGCTAAAATGAACTCTCGTGTTATCTCGCTCAAAGTTCGCTCGATATTTTCTCTCGTCAAAGCGTCGTACTTAGTCCGGGAAATGAAGTCGCCCTTTTATACTCCTTCGACTTGGGCGTTACTCCACAAATGGACTTAGCAACTACCACTAACGTCCTTAAGCTAGATTTGGTCTGTTAGTGACCGTTAGGGACTGAATTGGTCAGCTCCAATAGCTCGGTCTTCACTTTAGCTCCAAGCATCCTATATTTAGTATGCTTCATTCCTCAATTCGCTCAAGCTTATCCACACGGTTCTCACCCAGTCCTATCCATTCCCAACCTTTATTCATGTCCTGCAAAACACTAAAAATAGCCTAGACACAGATTAAACGCGTTTTGGGTATGAAAAATAAAACTGAGAAATGAGACATTCTCGGCCAACAAATGTTGGATAGAATGTTTCTCCAACATTGCCAATGTTGAAGCCTTAACATCAACAGGTTCTGTCGTTCATACACCCGCTCAACCAAAATCCAGACGATAAATGCCTGAAGAGGGAACCCTAGGTCCCAGACGGAGACAAAAGCTCATTGTGACAATTATCAAGGTCACGAGCGACAAGTGCTAGACAGAGAAGAAGTTCAACCTCCAACAAAAACAAGGGCCGAAAAAACAGTTAATGCTGACACAGATTCAGACAAACATCAAGTGCTCGAGACATGGAGCCACCACAAGCGCCCTTTAAGGAGGAGTTATCAAGCGCACTCTACAGAGGCCAAACAAACGCCCTCTGCGGAGGAGCCACTCAAGATACAGATGGTAGAACCCTCATATAGGCCCATGGCCACTGTATAAATAGGAAAAAACAAATATGGGAAGAGTCACGACGAGAGTCTCAACCTCCAACAAAAACAAGGGCCGACTCAAAAAGTCAAGGCGATCACGAGTCGGATAATCTCTATAACTTGCACTTTTCAAACATTTCAAAGTACAACTTGAAGGGGAGTGTTGACTTATATGGAGACAAGCAGAGTAAATTAGGAATACGTTTCCAACGGTCATTTATCCAACGGTCATATTTTTGCCTATATATTGGCTATCATTGTACAATCAAGAAAATACAAGAAATACAAACATTCCGCATACAAATTACAACATAGTAGAAACATAACTTTTTTATAAATTTAAATATAACTTTTTGTAGCAAGTTACAAATTGCAATATATTTCGTCTTACCAAGATAAAAGATGGTACATGTTTCACGGAACGATTATTATCGAATCGACGATGGGATAAGAATCATTAAGATCTATTATTTACACTAACTAGACAAAAAAATATCTGAATCAAATAATAATAAATAATAATAGAAAGAAAGAGTAGTTTATTTATTTTTTTTTTTTGAAACGATAGCTTGGATTAATAACAAACTATATATGGCTAAATAGCCCAAGGGATCTCACCGGTAAATCGTCAACGAGAACAAAGGCTCACATAGGAGCACCACACAATCCCACAAGGGGAACAACACTCCCACATGGGGAGAAAAGGGTCCACAAGGGACAAAAAAACCGACAGAAAACAAAATCAATTATCTACGACCAAGAACTAAAGAACCTATAACAGAAAAAGCGATTAAGCTAAATCTACGATACTCGTCACTTTAACTTGGTCTTCGATGTCAGGGTTTAATCTTCATCTGACTTGGGGCTCCACAAGGGAGAAAAGGCTCCGACCCGAGGGTCGGGAGAGATGAGGTCCCACAACGGGGACCTCAAGGCTGGCGACGGCGAGGTGGCGGTTGGCAGCGGGGAGAGCAGAGGTAGCGAGGTGGCGGCGGGCGGCGGGCGGCGAGACGGCTGGCAGCAAGGCGGCGGGCGACGAGGTGTCGGGCAGCGAGGCGGCGGAGCCGACGGAGTCGGCGTGGCGGAGGGATGCGTGGAGGCAGAGCGGCAGAGCGTGGGGGCCGTCATTAGCGGCTGGAGGCGGGGCTGGGGCGGCCGAGCAAACCGATTTTTCCTAGAAAATAAAAATAAAAAACTTGGAAAAAACAGAAAAAAAAGTTGAGCTCCCCCAACCTCTACTGCAGAGGTGGGGGAGGAGGACGACGAAGAGAGGAGAAACTACTTCTTTGCAGGTGGGGAAGTAGAGGAAGAATGAGAAGGGAAGAAAAAGAGGGGGCGGCAGCGCTGTGTGGGTTCGGAGGGTTTTTTTTTTCAATACTTCTATATAGTTTATAATAAATCCGCTTCTCTTGCATCTTCTATCACCTGTAATTTAGTTATATGTTTTTTTACGAGTATGAACGTTTGTTTTCATAGTGTAGTCAACCTTAGCATGTTAACAATATCTATACTGTTATATAAAGAGTCTGTGGATCTAAAAACTATCAATTGGTCTGTCAAGTGTTTTTACTCGTATTATTTTAGTTTATTACAATTTTATCTTTACTTTAAAATTTTATATTTAAATAACTTAATTAATAATATAAAATATAAAAATATAAAATATTCTTTGTACATGCGTTGGATGTGGTAAACATACTATTGATAATAATAAACAATAATTTCGTCCCGATTTTCCATGGAACCGTTATTTAATCCCATGAAAATGTCCAAATGTAATGGTAAAGCGAAAGTAAATTGATGTTGTGGTAGTGTCATTCTACTCTCCAACAAAGCAGTTCTAAAATATAAAACAAATATAAGATGGAAATCTAAAAATAAGCAAGTAAACATAACCATAGCACTCGCAAGTAGGTGTTCTAAACATGTCGGGTTGTGACATTCGGGTTCAACCAAACTTTAACCCTGACCTGACTTATTTATAAACAGATTGACATATCGAACTCAAACCTGGTCTGCTTTAACCCAAATATAACTTGTTAACCTTCCAACCTATTTAAATTTTAAAAAAAAATAGCAAAAAATAACGAGATAAACAGAACTATAATTATAAATCCAAATTAAACAAAACAATAGACAAACAGTAGTTGTTTTTCTAAAACATCAACATAATTAGGAAAAATTGGAGTTCCAAATAATAAAACTCTCACAAAACATAAAACTCTCACAACACATAATTAGATATCAAAGTATGCTATTTTATTTATATTAAGGATGTTTTGATTATTTATATTATTCGGGTTAAACGAGTTGATTTCAGATTATTTCGGGTTGAAGATTTCAACCCTAACCTGACACACTAAATATTTGAGTTGGGTTTACCCATTTACTTAAACTGGTCAAAAACGCTAATCAAACTTGCTATTTTTGGGTGCGGTTCGTATTGGGTTGGCAGTCGGGTTGGTTTTTAGCGCCCCAGTCGCAACTATGTTATTCAACAAAAATCATGGTAGGATTGAATAGTTGGGTCGTTCAATCACGTAGGGACAATAAATTGAATCTATAAAGTAAGAGCGGTCCCTAAAAATTAAACTATATCTTTTTTCCAAACGATAGCTTTTGATTCCGTAACATAACAAGTACAAACAAGCAGCTAACTAGCGGATAAAGTCCCACATGTGACAATTTCATTATCCAATAGGAAAGGAAAACCTCCAAAAAGGAGGAAAACATCTCCAAAACGGAGAAAAAGCTCACAAGAATATTCGATTAAAATGGACCAAAAATCTCTACCGAAACCAAATCAAGAACTAAAAGAGAAAATTTTTATCCTAAACGGACAAAAACAATCTCTTGAGACACAAGCACCAAAATGAGAAAATTTTATGTCGAAAATGAACATAAAAACCAAATGCAAACTGGACTAAAACTCCAAAACCGTGTTGGCTATTAACCTAGTTACATGAGGTATATATGCGTCCCTAAAATCAAACTAGTATACAAAAGTAAATTCTTTTTACCACAAAAAGGTTATTTTTTTCCGCCATTTTGTTTTTGTCCAAAATACCTGAGATTGTAAATTGAAATTAATGGAGCAATTAACCCAATTTCTACGGCGGAATTACCTATCTATGACTAGCATTCTTTCTTCTGCTACTAAATTGGAGCCCAAAGTGAAAGTCGGCGTGCTGTCCACGCGCTTTAATGGTTTCATCCGCCTTCGGTCTCATCTCCGCCCCATTTTCGAGAACTATCTGCGCCAGCATAAGGTTCTTGATTTCCATTCACCCCCTTAAGCAGTTTAATATTTGACGCCACGCCCTCTGTAATAAATGTAAGAAAAGCAAAGCCCGTCGTTGGCAGGAAAGCTTCGTCGGCAAGAATGAGCAGTGAGGCTTTGGGTTTGAATCAGAAGATGGAGAAGCGTGCCAATTTCAGGCTGATTAACGTTGCCGGGTATTTCCAGAAAGATTGCTCTTTTTTTTTTTTCTAAATGCTCTTATTACAGGAAGTTGGTCGTGTTGTTAACCTTTGGTGGGTCGGGGTATGTTTGCGTCAGATTCAAGACAGATTTGTTGGAGATTCGCTCTACGGATCCTAAAGTTCACGTCTTGTTTATTACAGGAAATCCTGGTAATTTTTGTAGTTTTCTTCACCTTCAGTTCCTTGATTTACGTATGTACATATGTTGTCTGCATTTGAGTGATTGTGCTTTATCAATGTATATGAATGGATAAGGTGTGGTTGCATTTTACACTGGCTTCTTGGAGTCTCTGTATGAGTTATTAGGAGGGAATGCATCTGTCACTGGCAAGTAAAGATTTTTTTCGTGTCCCTTTGATTGAAATGCTATAATGGGTATGTGATTTTTGATTTGTTATTACTTTTTCTTTTCTTTGGATGAAGCTATTGGACATGTCTCCCACACAGAGAAGGTAAGTAGTTTCTTATATTAGACCTGCCTTCTAATGATATTGCTCAGATCGAATCAACTTATGCTTGTTCTTTCTGCTAAAGGGCTTCATTCTTTAAGAGCAATTAATTGATTGACATAAAATGGTTTAGTGTCTTTTGGGATGTTTACAAAGCTGCATGAAGAGACTTTTTGTGTACTCTTTTCTGTTGATACGGGGGAATATACATAAGATTTGTACTGCCCTCATACGAAAATTAGTTGAACGTTAGCAGAGTAGGATATATAAATGGTGTTCAGTAACTTAATAATGCTCCTCTTTATGACGAGTTTGATTCTTACCATGTTTATGCAATTTTCTGTTGGGTTTGATGAGTTTTATCATGTCGAGATTTTAGCTGTATGAAAAGTCGTCATCTTTTGGATATCTATTCATTAGCAACATGGAAGTGTGACCAATCTATTTCTAGGATTGGGAAGCTGGGAGGTTGTTCTCCATACAAGAGCAACTTGATCACAAGGTATATATCTTTCTGTATCAGCTAAGATTATTAAAAATCACTTAAAATGGCATTCAATTTGCATATGATCTGAATTGTTTCTCGTTACCAATGTAATAATAGTTCAGTGGGTTTAAAAAGAGATCGAGAAAAAGTGCATTAACTACGGATAATAGGAAAAAAAAGTTACTTAGATTGTTGAAAATTATTCCCGATATGGCTTATCTTCAATTTTTCTGCTTTCTCAGATACGCTTCATGGAGCAGGAATTTCAAAACGTTGAAGTGCCGATAGTGCTTGTAAGAGCAGTGTTCATCTCAACCATTATCTGGGCTTGAGACAAACTTCAATAGTTCAATTCAATTGTTATTACTTTCCGTTGATAGACAAAGTAAGACATTATATCTGATCGACGTTTGATGTATATCTGAAGGTGGGCCATTCAATTGGTTCGTACATATCCCTCGAACTGTTCAAAGAGTTTCAACATAAGGTACTCCATATGCATTCAGTTTGTGTAATATCTTCTAGAACATTCCTTCTTCTGTACTCGGTATTCTTCTGCTCTATAGGTTGCATATTGCATCAGTCTATATCCATTTTTGGCTTTGAACAACGCATCGACGGAGCAGATGCGTATCAGAAGAATTGCAGCGTATGTTTCTGTTCTGTGCAACGTATATCCATTCCTTTTGTTTTTTGATACAATACGCTGCCCTTTTCATTGTACATATATACATCTGTTTTTTTTTTCTTTTTGTCAAATCTCTTGACATAATTATGGACCGTCTAACGTATATAATTAGCATGGCAGGTCTACGATTCAATCAACTGTATTGAGTTCATTGGGTTCCTTGATAAAGATGCTTCCATCTCAAATTTCAAGATTTGCAGTGAAGAAAACTGTTGGAAAATATTGGTCTTCTTCTGCTGTTGAAGTGATGCGCACTCAAGTTCTCAATGTGAGCTTAAGAAAGCCATTGATAGTCTAAGCATTTAATCCTCTCAAAGAATCATCGCCATTTTTTTTCCCTTTCACAGTACCATGTGATCAGAAACATGTTCTTCATGGCGAAGACTGAATTCGAGCTGGTAAAGAAAACCTTCCTTTACCCAAACACTTCTCTATTTCGAGCTTAAAGTTATTATAACGGTTGATCTCCAAACGATGTTTAACCGAAAATAGCCAATCTTTAGCTGACAGAAATCCCATATTTGGACTTCGTTGTAAGGAATAAAAGTCATATGGCCTTTTTGTTCGGCCTCGATGATCACTGGGGCCCTCTAAACGTATACGAAGAGGTATATCCACTACCAATTTCTCGTGCCATTTTCGTCGTACTTTTTTTGTTTTTAATATTTTTTGGTAACCATTTTGCTGCTTTGCTCATAGATTCGTAAGAAGGCGCCCGAAGCTTCTCTTGCCATCGAACGCCAAGGGTTCACCCACGCCTTCTCATGCACCGAAGATGGCTCGAAATGGGTCGCTCGATACGTCTCAGATCTGATCGAAAACATCCTTAAAATTTGACATCAGTCAAAACTAATATTTGTTTGTGTCCTTATTTTGCTGTAGGGAAAACCATGTAATAATGATAGCCTCAGATTTCTTAACTCTGTGTACCAAAACCAAACATTATTATACTGGCTTTCCAAATATTAACTATCTAGAAGCTAAAATTAACTGCAAGAGAGGCCCCCAAGGCAGAAATAATCCCATCCACGTTATTGCAATCATAAATTCATAGGCATTGTAGTATTAAATGTATGTCTCTAGACTGTATATATATTGAATACAAGGGAAGACGTCAAAGCAAGCCCCATTTGAATATTTCTCTCTTAACACAATGTCAGAAATCAAGAAAAAGTACACCGTAAGCACGGAGAGCATCAGCATAAGATGCACTAGTTGGTTTTCTTCTCTATTCAACCAAAGGCAAACAGCCCATAAACCTAATAAACTTAGAACCCATTATTATTACAGCAGTAGCAGAAGTACTTCTTCTGACACCGAGGACTCAGACGCCAAGAACTGCTACAACAGTTTAGGGTTTGGTAATAAGATTGCGGCGGCGGAGGAGAAAGACTCGTACGACCCTTACTTAGATTTCAGGCGATCGATGCTTGAGATGATCATTGAGAATGAGATATACACTAAGGATGATCTTAGGGAACTGTTGAACTGTTTCTTGCAGCTGAATTCTACGGAGTATCATGGGATTATTGTTAGGGCTTTCATGGAGATATGGAATGGTGGAGCTTATCCTATATATCCTCTCAGCATGATTGACGACTGTTCGTTATAGGTTTCTTTTGTTAAATTACTTGTAGTAAGCTGTAACCATGACATATGCATGCTTGAATGAAATGTTTGACGTTTTAGAAATTAATGTAGTGTTTTTTTACTTCAAATATCATGGAAGGGACGATGCGTATCATGCATGGATATCCTTTGTAGGTTAAAGTTGAGCTTTAAACTTTCAATTAATTAGCTCATTATATATGAGATATCATTACATGTAACGTAAAAGTTCTCTTCTACTTGTTTTTCACCTTCATCTTTCATTATTATATATATATATATATATATAGAGAGAGAGAGAGAGAGATTAGAGATAGATAGATAGATAGATAGATAGATAGATAGATAGATAGATAGATAGATGTTGTTGAAGAACCACAAATAATCGACTAGCTAAGTTGCAGTAAAGTTAACGTGAAAGAAACACACATATTCAAACAATTTATCATCTGAGACTGTAATTAACTAATAAAGCTGTTTGCTAGTTTCATGCAATTGCCTTTTCTTTTGCCCTTTTTTCAATTGTTACATTAATGAGATTGAATGAAGTAGGTAAGAAGTGGAAGTGAGGCGGCGACGCATATCTATCCATCTGCTAAATTAAAGTGTAATAATAGCTACGCTATAAATTATTACCCCTTTAAATAATGTTGCAATTTGCCACCTCCATGTCATTTTCCTAATTAATCTCCATAGGATTTTTTTTTTCAAAATCACGTTTTTTTTTTACCAGAATGAAATTATTCACAATTTCAACGTAATGTTGAGACGCCCATCAAAAGCTATCCCCCCCCCCCCCCCCAACCAACATTTTTAAACCCAGAAATGAATGACAAGAAAATGCCTACAGATGCCTCCTCCAACTTTTCATTGCCTGAAAAGTTCAAGTAATTTCTGAGGAAGATGCATCATTTTATCTATTAAGTAACCACAATTGATTCATTATATACATCTTTTGATATATTCTTTGTAGATTGGGATGATCGATGATTCATTTATTTATTTTAGTTTTGTATATATGCTGGGATAACATCTTAAGGACACCTTATTAGGGACGATGTTAGAAAGGAAAAAATATCGAAAATGTGGTGTCAGGATCGTGGACCGGGTGTTAGAGGGGGGTCAATAACACCGGTCACCATTTTTCGCTTGTTAGTGGGTTTCACATCCGGTTAGAGAATAGAACCATTTCCAATCTTCAATCAAAGCCAAGTGCGGAATACTATAGTCTTTGATTGTAAACTATATGTTTCGGTTTGTGTATGTGGATGCCTTGGGCCAGTTTTGGTGTGTGGAGGTGGTTGACACATTTTGTCGAACACCTTGGATGTGGGTGTTTGAGAGTGTGTGTGGTGTCGGTTTATAGAAGTAGAGACACGGGGATTTGTTATGGAAGTTCGGAGTCTAAATACTCCTATGTCTCCCATTTCCCCGCAAGGAAGGCTCTCACTAGAAGACTCGGTTTGCAACCCCCGTTGTACAACCTTCCATAGCTAGACTTACACAATATAACTTCCTAAGCTATATTCCGCTAACTAGACTCCCTAGCGCACTCTAGACAGCTTTCTACAGTCCGTCTACTTTCAAAAGCTTTTTAAAGTCCCTTGATAACTTACGGTACCTGCAATGGTCGTAGGCCGTAACCTCACAACCGGCTTGATCTTTAACGTCTCTAAGCTAAGACGGCACCATTCTTTCTTGTCTCGGTGCGAAGACTACATACACTTGTTTATAGTCTATGTGCTAAGACTTCTCACTCAACTATTCTACTTAAGCTCTCATTTCTACTGTGTGAGTGATGTTTGTGGGTTTGAACTTTGTAACTCTCTCTCTTTTGTAACACATACACAAAGAGGAAAAACTCTCATGATTATCTTCTTTGCTCTTGTTCTTCTCTCTTGGATCTTTCTTTGAATGTGTTCTTTTTGGCTCTAGGATCCTTGAAGTGTTTCTGCCCTTCATTTTGTATTTATTGGATTCCCAACGTTGATATAGCCTTAGACACATTAATATAGCCGTTGGGAGCCTTTGTTGACTTGGTCAATTATGTCAACTTTAACTGCTTGTACATGCTGCTGCAGTAGAAGTCTTGTACACCAGTCAACGGTTGATCAGTCCAGTCCTATCTTTGACCGGACCAGTCCGGTCAAGTCTGAGACCGGACCAGTCAGTCAAGACCGAGACTGGACAGTCCAGTCAATACCAAGACCGGACAGTCCAATCAAGATCGAGACCGGGTTGACCGCCAGTTGACCAGTGTTCACCGGTAGTTGACCAGATCGATTTTTCGCCCCGAAAGCTCATATTTGATATCCGTTTTTCGAACCGAGCTCATCTGCACACTTATCTAACTATATTAGTAAAACAACAATAAGTTTTCTGTTCATCAAAACAAGATTACTAGATATTATAATCCAACAATCTCTCCATTTTTTATTTAACACAACTTTAAAATAAGAGCACAATTACTAACATATTTCTCCCCCTTTTTGTGATAATCAAAAAACTTTTCTCCCCCTTTATTAGCTCAATATTACGCCCAACTAAGTAAATAAGGGTTAATTTAAGCATATGATTTCACAAAGAAGCATGCAAGTCTTAACATAATTCTCCCGCTCCCAAAATAAGAAAATGCTCTCCCTAAACTTATCTAAAATTCAAGAGATTATCCAACATGAGTTAAGTTTATAGAATGAGAGTACGAACGAGATGGGAGAAGATAAGAGCAAAGCATGAGTTAAGTTTTGCAAACAGGGGCAGCGCAATAGACTCTACTTCGGATAATGAACTGCTTTTCCTCAGCCATTATCGAGCCGATAATTTCACAAAGCTTCGACCGTCTACGAGTCTACTATGTAGGAAAATTGACGGAGTGGTATTCCACAACCGAGTGCGAAGATATTCCATTTTTCGTGAAGTTGCTGCAGCTGCGACTGGCAGTTGACTGGTTTCACTTTGGCGAATAAACTGATTTCCTCCAAACAGAGCTAGACCGCGAGAATTATGTCATTGCGACCGTCTACAAGTCTAGTTTCTAAAAAACTTTCCGGATCAGCATTTGGACATCTGAGCGCAAAGTTATCCAGTTTTTCTTGAAGCTGCTGCAAGCTGTCGGAAGATTTCAGCTCGTAGCTTGGGCATCGTTGTCAGCTTGCCTTTCGGTTTCTCCATCAGACTGCTTGAGTTCTGGCTGCGTGACTGCTTAATCACGAAATCAGTCGCAGGTCGCTGATCAAGGGTTGAGAAATTTACTGCTCTTGTATGATGCGGTTTGTCACCCGTTAGGACTGATTCTAGATTTCCTCATCGTTTCAGAATCTTCAGCGACTGAGCACAATCACAGCTGTAGAGGCAGTTTTGTTACCTAAAAATCTTTCGGTCAAGAAGAACCAAATGTGGAGCACCTTTGGTTGCAGCTCTTTCATAGAGACCGATCATCAAAAGAATCTGACCAGTTAATCAAATCAGTCTCGGGGCAGCGCTCAAAGATGAAATTCATCGAATAGACTACTTTCATCTGGGTAGAATTAGACAGCAACATTTATGCCGTTGCGTTCTTCTGCAAGTCTATTTTTCAACAAAATTGATGGACCGGAATTTGGATGTCTGAGCACGAAGCAACTCCATTTCTTGCGAGGGTGCTGCAGTACGCGACTGGTTGACTTTCATCGGATTATATGCTTTTCTCCAAGCATGACCTGACGCCAAATCTTATGCCGTTGCGATCCTCTACAAGTCTAGTTTGCTGCAGACTTTGTGTACCGAAATTTGGGTATTTGTGCGCAAAGTTATTCTGGTTTTCCCAAGTTTCCGCTATCTGCTATACCAAAAAGTTATTTTGGTTTTTGTGAAGCCGCAGACGGTTGGACCGAGTCTGACTTTAGATGAATACACTGGTTTTCTCCAGGAGGGACCGGATAGCCAATCCTACGCCATTGCGATCGTCTACGAATCTAGAATAAACTGCTTTCTCGCACAACCGCTACATTGGACTACACGCGACGACAAGCTGTCGAATAAACTGCTTTCCTCTGACCATGACTGGACAGCGAATCTAATACCATTTTGATCGTCTGAGAGTCTATTTTACATGGGATTTTACGAACCGGAATTTGAACATCTCAGGAGAAACTTATTCTGATTTTTCCAATGCTGCGCAATCTGCCAGCAGACTTCAGTACTAGTTTTTCTTAGTGCAACCTTGATTTCTAGATCTCTCTGTCTTGTCCGGTACAGACTTCTTGATTTCCAGTCTGGTGCATCACACTAAGTTTGGCTTCTTTATTATGATATCAGATTTGTTATGGAAGCTCGGAGTTTAAATACTCCTACTTCTCCCCCTTACCCGCAAGGAAGGCTCTCACTAGAAGACTCGGTTTACAACCCCAGTTGTACAACCTTCCATAGCTAGACTTACACAATATAACTTCCTAAGCTATATTCCGCTAACTAAACTCCCTAGCTCAATCTAGACAGCTTTTTACAGTCCGTCTACTTTCAAGAGCTTTTTAAAGTCCCTTGAGAACTTACGGTACCCACAAGGTCAACCGTAATGGTTGTATGCCGTAACCTCACAACCGACTTGATCTTTCACGTCTCTAAGCTAAGACGGCACCATTCTTTCTTGTCTCGTGCGAAGACTACATACACTTGTTTATAGTCTATGTGCTGGACTTCTCACTCAACTATTCTACTTAAGCTCTCATTTCTATTGTGTGAGTGATGTGTGTGGGTTTGAACTTTGTAGCTCTTCTCTCTTTGTAACACACACACACAAAGAGGAATAACTCTCTTGATTATCTTATTTGCTCTTGTTCTTCTATCTTGGATCTCTCTTTGAATATGTTCTTTTTTGCTCTTGGATCCTTGAAGTGTTTCTGCCCTTCCTTCTGTATTTATTGGCTTCCCAACGTTGATATAGCCGTTATACACATTAATATAGCCGTTGAACCCTTTATTGACTTGGTCAATGCTGTCAGCTTTAACTACTTGTACCTACTGCTGCAGTAAAAGGCTTGTACACCAGTCAACGGCTGACCAGTCCAGTCCAGTCTTTGACCGGACTAGTCCAGTCAAGTCTGAGACCGGACTAGTCAAGACCGGACCAGTCAGTCAAGATCGAGATCAGACAATCCAGTCAATACCGAGACCGGACAGTCCAGTTAAGACCGAGACCGGGTAGACCGCTTGACCGCGTTGACCGACAGTTGACCAGTGTTGACCCGTAGTTGACCGAACAGGTTTTTCGCTCCGATCTCATATTTGATATCTGTTTTTCGAACCGAGCTCATCTAAATATATTAGTAACACAACAATAATTTTTGTGTTTATCAAAACAAAATTGCTAGATATTATAATGCAAAATGTGGGCATTTGAAGATAATTAAAGATTAAATATTACAATTTTAGGATAATTTGTTTCAAAACTTGGGCAATTTGAGGACAATAAGTTCGAAAATTTCGGCGTTATATGTCCTTAAATTGATTCAAATTCGAAACTTACTGGTCTATAATAAAAACCTGCAATTTAGGTGTTTTGCGTCAATTTGTGAAACTTATTGTACTAAAACTGCAATCCTTTAATTTAAGGTATCCTGGTAACACGAACCACCCCTAACATACATGACAAAAAAATAATAATTAAAGACAGATGACAAGTATGATGACCATGATGATGATAAAGTATTCATCCACTCCATTTTCATGATTTACGCAAAGCCGTGATTTACCCCTATTCCCTTTTCTACACGTTCGAGTTCCCCCACGAAAATTTCGAGGGACTGCAAAACTGGGAAAAAGAAAGTTTAAGATCATAGATATATTTCTTCGAAACTCAGTACTCAGTCTGTAATAAAATTATCATATTCAGTAAACCACAGACTCTACACAACAGCATCGTCCAAGAGCATCCATTGGCTGAGAGACAAAGGCTAAATGAAGCATTAAAACACAGAGGGAAACGTTCTCAAATCAAGCTCATGAACAAGAAAATAAGCAAGAAAGATATGAAATACTTGTTTTCGACCCTTGAATTAAGCAGTCATTTCATAAATTATTCATAAGAAGCAATAGGTCGAACACTTGGCAGATAAGGAAGGAGACCCAACAGATAACTCTCCTCTCCTTGAAAAACAAATCAATTGGCCGCGAAACTGTAAAACGTAGCATCAGCAGTAAGAAAGGAGCAAAAGAGCACAAAGAGAAAGCAAAATTACAAATTTGAAGGTAATAAAGAATAATTGCCCACAACGCTTGATCCTCCTGAACCAAGAGGCATAGTGCTGAACTATATTTTTGGGATTTTAATTGAGTTGCCCGAAAAGAAGGGAAGAGAAAAAATAAAATTGTTCGACGGAGCGAATTGCACAAATTGATGATTATGGCGAAGGAAGCGAGCGAGGTAGGGTTTTTAATTGATTATTTTATTGGCTATAAAGAATGTGATGGACCCATCTGAAATTGTCTAGAAACCGTGAATCGACATTGAAATAGAAGTTTCGGACATTATGTTTATCAGTCAATCACAAATCATTGAGAGCAAATCGAGGATCGAACTGTGCAAACGTGGCGCAAAATGGGCAACTCAGGTTCATCGTCTTCGGATCCCCGCTTCCTCTCCGCTACCAGGTTTGCGATTGCGATCTTCCAATCATGAATTGGAGTCACTATTTTGACAAATCGTTTTCTTTCAGAGCGTTTACTGATAACGAATTGGAAGATTTAAGATCGCTATTCACTTCGCTTGCTGCTAAATCCCAAAGCAACGGCAAATTCGTTTCTACCGAGGTTTTCAAGGGCTATATTGGTATCGATGGGCCTGCGGGCGATAGAATTTTTCACATCGTTACGCGGAAGCGTAAGGATGGCAAGCTTACGTTTGAAGACCTCGTTATTGCCAAGGTGAGCTATGGAGCTTTTCCTTAGGTTCAATTTTCTAGTTTGCATTTCGTTGATTAGTTCAATTTTCTACTGTTCTCTGTTTATTTGGTACCGATATGCAATGAACACAGCGAACTGTGATAAAATGCGGTATCATGCTAATTACAGAGAGTGAAACTTGAAAAGTTGATGCTGTTTATGTCAGGGGACTTACGAGAAGGGAACGAACGAGGACATTGAAGAGTTCATCTACGAAATATTAGACGTTTCAGCTGATGGAACCGTTGGAAGGTAATGTCAGCAAAAAAAATCTATCGTTATTTTTCTATTGCTTTTGCGATTTTCTTGAATGCTAGTCCGTATTTTTTCAGGTCTGATCTTGAAGTTGTATTAAATACCCTGCTTGACAAGCTATTGCACCAACAAGGCTCGGAGCCTAACGAAGGATCGTCCAAGGAAATTACAGAGGTTTTCATCAGTGCTGCAAATTTAGACGGTGACAAAATGTCTTTCGAGGATTTCCGTAAATGGTGCATACATCTCCCAGCAGTCAGAAAATCTTTAGGGAGCTTGTTGGTGCCATCTGATTCAGGTTTTTTGTCGTGACGAACTTTTCTACCTCTGATATTCTTGATTGTGAAAGGTTTCCCTGTCGTTTTACGACAGCAATAGCTTTCCAGAAGCGTGAGAATTCGTTTGAGATTCTAAATTGACTTATTTATACCAAAAAATAAGAACACATCTCTTATTTCGTAGGTGCTCATATACCTCAGCTACAGCACTTAGATGATATCAATCCGTCGCTGATTTTGTTAAGGAAAGAATACGCTTGGCATATAGGAGGAGCGTTGTCCGCAACAGAACTGGACGAGTGGAAACTCTTGTATCATAGCGCTGTTCATGGATTGAGTTTCAGCACATTCTTGGGGAACATACTGTCAGTAGACTATACTTCTCCATACTCCACAGCCATTTTTCTTACCCATTGACCGTTGCTTCATGTGAAGATTATTATAAATTTATCTCTAAGCTTCACCTACATAATGGATAATGAATGTACCATGCATGACGGCTCTTTTAGAGCATTGTATGAGGCTGTAAGGATTAGTCTGTTATATACTTAGTTTCTCTAATAATCCCACCTACTTTTTTGGTCTCATTTGCTTCAAACTATGAAAGTCATTCACTTTTCTTGAATGCTAAAACAACTGTTCATCTCAATATCAGTTTCTGGGGTGATGCTTTAATTTCTATCTTCTTTTCATGGGATGGAATCAGTAAAATTTTCAATTGAAAATGCAGAAACATTGGGCCGACTATAGTGGTCGTGAAAGATAAAGAAGGCTACATTTACGGAGGCTACGCCTCTCAGCCATGGGAAAGGCACGGCGACTTTTTCGGGGACATGCGTTCGTTCGTCTTTCAACTGTACCCAACAGCTTCGATCTTTAGGCCCAGCGGAGCAAACAACAACATACAATGGGTAAGTAAGAAAGCAGTTCCTTTCTCCTCATATTCGCAAACTAATTCAATCTTCATATCCCAATTTCAAAATACCCTCCCCCAAAAAAAAAAACGCAGTGCGCAGTGAATTTCAGTTCGGAGAGCATTCCCAATGGGATTGGTTTCGGCGGGCGTGTGAATCATTTCGGTCTGTTCATCTCCTCGAGCCTCGACCAAGGGCATAGTTTTAATTGCACTACGTTTG
The DNA here is from genome assembly GCA_027422505.1 of Craterostigma plantagineum. Classification (NCBI taxonomy): domain Eukaryota; kingdom Viridiplantae; phylum Streptophyta; class Magnoliopsida; order Lamiales; family Linderniaceae; genus Craterostigma; species Craterostigma plantagineum. The sequence goes on from JAPQWV010000015.1 coordinate 8,947,809, forward strand.
GGAGCCCATGCCTGTCGAAGACCTCGAGAATATGCCCCGAGGTTATAGAGTGTTGGGGCGTCGTTCCTAAAAATGGGGAAAAAGAAACGATCGAAGCCATTAAGGGGACGATATTGGAAAGGTTTAAGGAGGACCGAAACATGCTCAACATGGTTGGCATCGCAAACTCGAGTGAGTGAGTAAACGATTTCACATATCTGAGTATTCTTTTCCTCGTTTGGCCTAAGGTTTCCCCTTCGTTGCTAGTATATATATACTTAGTCGAGATGTGCATTAATGTGCTTGTATTGGTTTGGCGAGCGTTCAAATTTCGGCCGTGTACTTGTCGAGATTCTTTGTAACTGTTAACAGTTGCTGTGCTCTTACGCCGAGATAATAATATTACATGTACATTTGTTTGACCTATTTTGATTGACCACTCTGCCGAAAAGCTTAAACTTATCGGATTGTATCATTTTTTTAAAAAAATTTATATATTATACTCAACACGCTCCATTATTATCTAACCTTAGACTTGTAAATTTCTTAAATGAGTGGTCGTGAAGATTCGTACCCAAGACAGACCTCTTTCGTCCTTGAGCTCTGATACTTGCGTTGAATGACCACTTCATCTTTCGTCCTTGAGCTCTGATACTTGCGTTGAATGACCACTTCACCTCATGCAGTTGTATCATTTTTTTATATCTATATGTTATATTTTCAACAATCAGGTAAAGAAACATATCACTTTCATCAAGAGTGCAAACAATCAATTTTTTTTCTACATTTGATTTGGTAAAAAAAAAACGCAGGAAAGTTCGAAATCATCCGCAGCAACAACCTACGAACGGGGGAAGAAGAGAACATAATACGCACACGCAAATGCAGAAAACGAAAGAAATGCAAAACGAAGCATCTCCAATTAATGCCTCTTGAGAGCTACGGCGGAAAGGACGACCAAGAAAACGAGGAGGACCACCGCGATGAAGGAAGCCACCACCGAGCCGCTCGTCCTCTGGCAAAAATCGGTGAATTGTTGGCATATCGCGAGCCAATTTGCGTCGGAGTTTCCGTTGTGGGCTAAGTAGACAATAGCCGCCGAAGCGCCGGCCGCCGAAGTCGCCAGCGTAAGCGCAACCTAAGACCAAAGCCGATTAAAAATGTTAGTTCTTATTTGTCTGAGTTGGTCGAATTGAAGGTGGTGATTTTTTAACTACCGTGTCTAAGAAGATGAGCAGTAGCCTCGGGCCATTGGCTACTGGCCGAGCAATGCATACGATGGAGAAGGGAATGGAGAGAAAGAGGTAGCTCGTCACTATCGCCATAGCTATGACGAAGAACCTGAAAAGGAACAAGAGGAGACACAAGCGGAGACCATTTTACAAGATGATTGCAAGAATTAGAGCTGAAGGTTTGGACAGAGCTCATGTGCAGGTCTGGCCCCATCCTGGGTTGAGGCCTAAATTTTGGAAACACAAAACATGAATGGCCTTTTTGGCCCGGCCCACCAGATACGTCGGGTCGGCCTGCCACGGGCCAAATTCAATATATTGAGAAAAGAAGATTTTTTTTCATGTTTTTCTTTCTATTTTATTACGGAAGAGACCCACATAGTAACCGTTTCAAAATCAATTGTTGTGTCACTTTTTTATTAATAAATATTAATTAAAATAAACATAACATTTCGATTCAAGCCCTAGCCGCACAAAACTCCATATTTATTTTTAGTATATGTATACTATTTTTAGTAAAAAAAATATTAAATTGCTGATAAAAAAATCATCCATTACTAATCAATTTTTATTTTATGGAAGCACATAGAGTGTGCCAACAATACTATTGGTTATAAATTTTTTCGGAGTTACGTATTTGTGTGTAATAATAGGTCTAAATTTTGATAATAATGAATAATTTAAAATTCTAAAAAAAAAGTTCAGGTTCGATGGGCTCGGGCCGGGCTTCCACAAAAATTCGGGCCGGGCTGGCCAGGCCATAATTTTCGGTCAGCCCTCTCCCGGCCTAAATTTCATCTTCTGGAAGTAAAAATCGACGCTGATATAAGCAAACTTACGAGAAAGTGGGGAGATCATCGTAGCTGGCTTTGAATTGAAAGAACTGAGTGAAGAAGGGAAGTGTTTGTTCGGTCGTTCCCATTGCGATGGTGGCGGCCAAGGCCGCCGTGGCGGCGCTTATTCGTAGGATAAGGTCGAAAATTGCGACGCCCCTTTTGTAGGCCGCCGCCCGGCCGTGAGTAGCGCCGAGGAGAGGCGCTTTTCCTCTGCTTTCTTTGCTCGACTCGCCGATATCGATGGTCGTCGATTCTTTCTTCTCCATTCTCGTTTTTTTTTTTCGATTTTTTTCTTTATGAATTTGAAGGAAAGGAGACTGTTGATTTTATGGGCTTAAGTTTGAGGATTATGTGCTGGTGTAGGAAATTTGTGAAGAGGAGCTTCTTATATGTATAGTTGGAGGTGGTACAATGGTAGAGGAGTTGTTTGGCCAAGGTTTTGATCATTATCAGTTGGGGTTGATAGGTCATTTAAGAAATATTTGCATAAAATGGTGGATTAGATTTGAATTATTAAATTGCAGCATGAAGTTGATGGGATTGGCAATTCTTACCAGAAGTTTGAATGTAATTAAATATATGATTATGTCAACCGCGCCATCGTCTAACCCATTGGAGACCAACGTTTGCTTAGGATAATCAACGTTTAATTATGCTTTTGTCTTGGCCGTCATATTATATTTAGTAGTATATTATATCACTAGAATAAAAAAGTATATTTTATCACAAGTCTGCCCGATAATATAATAATATATTCAGTCCACATCTGGTCGACTTTTGGCAAAACCCAAATTACTGTTTCATGGTGTAGACTATACTTTTTCGACGTTGCATGACAGTTCTATGTAAATACTAATTAACTGAATATTTATCATCAATAAAAAAACATATATACTTAGGCGTAAAATAATAATTTGATATATGATACTACCTCCGTCCCAAACGGTTATGGACATTTGGGGTATGACACGGTTTTTAAGAAATTGAATATTTTAATAATATAGTACAATTAAAAGGTGAAAAAGGGTATATTTTGGCACGTCTTTTAAGAATATTTAATAGTATTATATTGATTGTTTGTGGTAGTTTTTTGCTATAAAAGAAATGTCCAAAACGGTTTGGGACGCCCGATATAGTAAAATGTCCAAAACGGTTTGGGACGGAGGAAGTACAAATTATTCAGCAACAATACTTATGGTTCACAATTTCTTTTTTCTTTGTTGGATTTCAGTGTTGATTTGGAGCTACATTATGAAAATAGAAAATGTATGCAGACCCAAAAAAAGCAAGGAGGATTAAACATGTGAAATCTGGAATCGCGTGAAGAGTATAGAGCTATACGATCTAATACAGAAGAGTGAGCCACTCAATGGATTACTGTGATTGATATATGTGAAAAGAGCACACTATCAAATACCATCAAATGATATTGTGTTGGAAACAATGTTTTAAAAAAGCGCATTGCGTGATATGTCATGTTTTAGTGTCGATATTGGCTATTGCGTAGCGTAAAAACAAAGTGTGTCGCGTGAGTTTTTTTGGCAGGTCACTTTTAATGCAAAAAAAATAACAATATATAATTAGGCAAGCAAATAATCAATTTGAAATGACGTTTAATAAAAATAAATATCATTCTAAAAAATAGCATTTAGATATTGATTGTCACAAACAACTCAAACACATAAACTAGGCTCAAAATGCAAAAATAATTGGTGTAATTACATTATATTTTAACCCATGATACTCATGAGTTAAATTCTTATACCTATCTTATTAAGTGAATTTGAGAAATGCCCAATTGCCCCCGAGCATTGGTCTCACCCTCAAAGTGTGCGGTATAAGTTCATAATCAATTAATTGTCGTGATAGATTAGATCGTAAAAAGAAAAAAAGTAATATGATATGCTGCTATAGAGCATTTTAACGCGCTATTTACGCTATTACTCGTGCTATTTGCGCTTTACTCAAAATTCTTGTGCTATTGAGGACAAAAAGCTATTTTTTTGCGCGTTTGCGCTATAATAACACACTGCGAAACGTGCTATTTTACGCTTTTCAAAACACTGGTTGGAAAGCAATCACACACAATTAGCATATGATGTTTTCATTGCCATCTAATGGGATTTCCATTCACTCTTTTCTTCTATCATGTTCGCACATTTTTCAAGTGAATGTTTTATCTTCTGAATTGGGTGTGGACATATATAGCGTGGTGGTTGGTTTTATTTGAGGCAAGTTTGATACAATGTGTGTTTGGAAATTATAACATAATGGCATGAAATTACAATGGCTGCGGAAAAGTCATGTGATGATGGATCTCTCTCCTGCCAAATTAAACTAACAAAAAAAGGAGAGTGAGAAAGGAAAACAACTAACTTTGATCCCTTTTTTTTTCTTGATTAGTAGTGTGTAATGTTGGTATACAAATGGTTGAAATTGCTCAATTCTTGGACCCAAATCCGCGAGGACTTGGCCGAGCAGATGAGTCGGAGAACTGCCTCCTTGATTCTGCTTTTCTCTTTCTCTTCGCCGTGCCAGTCGGGGCCTGAAAAAAACGACATAAATAAATCATGTTTGCTTAATTTGAGTTGAGATTTTAGTGTAATAAATCAAGAACATATAATATTATGTGAAGGAGATGGGAAAAACCTGTTGCTCAGCTTGGAGGGCTTCCTGGATATTGCTCATAGTAGGAAGTGTTCCACCTTCCATTAGCCCCATCACATTCTTCATTCTTACGCGCATTTGGAAAAGCTGAGCGACGAGTGCGCTGACCTGCAATAATTGGAACAAAAATATTTAATCATATGTTGTTTTATCATGCTATTAAGATAAGATCTTGGGAATTTGAAGAAATCGTAGATGAAGTTACTCAATTGTGTTTTTCATATATACCTGTTGGACTGTTTTCCCAGAAGCATCAGCAACTCTCTTTCTCCTGGCGGGTGATTCTGCCAGAAGTTCGGGATTTTCTCTTTCCTCTGGTTTGCATGTTATCAGTGACAAAACATTTAGAAAACGGTTGAAATGCGAAAATTGATCACAAAAATCGTGATGAAATGTAATGGACAAGGAAATTACCTTCAGTCATTGCTTCTACCATTGATTCCATTACTTTCAGATTCTTTTCCGCCTCTCGAATTTGTGCAGGAGTCACCTGTTCGAAAGCAACCAGTTAGGTAGGATGGACTTTTGTATCTTTTTCCTTCTTATTGATTTTGTTTTGTATCAATCACACACCATATTATCTCCATGTATAGTATATAATATCAAACACCAATTTGGTACATCAATCTCATTTAAATAGAAACGAGTGTAGGCACATAACAGAAACAGAGTTCAATGTACCTTTCCCATTCCAGGAATCATTCCAAGAACACGGGACATTGAGCCCATACGTGCAACTGTACGAGTCTGCTTTAAGAAGTCGTTGAAATCAAACTTTGCATCCTTAATCTTTTTCTGCAGCTCTTCAGCCTCTTCTTGGCGCATCTATGCATTTAGTCAATAGTCACATCAAAATATTTTCTACCATAGCATGTAATTTGAATGCATTGAAAATAGCTCCACACCACTTCTTGTGCTTTTTCCACGAAAGATAAAACATCGCCCATTCCTAAGATACGTCCTGCCATGCGATCTGGATAGAAAGGTTCAAGATCTTCCATGCGCTCCCCTCTTCCTACAAGCTTTACTGGCGTACCTGAGACCTGCAAAGTCATCCGCTTGCAATATTTGAAAACTTAACCAATTCACCATGTTCACGCTCGAAATGGAGAACTGAAAATGAGATTACTTGGTGATACTTAAAGGCAATCATGTTGAGACACTAAAAGTTCTGTAATTGTTGTTTGACATGCTTTAATTAATCAAATTGCATAAGGGAAGCGGAGATAAGTGAAGAGATAGTGATCTGCAAACATTTTACCTCTTTAACGCTTAGGGCAGCACCACCTCTAGAATCTCCATCTAGCTTTGTTAAAATGGCACCAGTAATTCCAATTTCAACGTTGAATGTCGAGACCAGGGCTATAGTGTCATCAAAAGATTAGTGTGTGCAAATGAAAAATCCCTCACGATAAAAGAATGAAAAGTAAAGAAAAGTTGTATTCAATGTCGCATATCACTATGAGAAACGAACTTATTAGCCTGACTTAAACAGACAACCAACATATACCAATTATTGATTCATTAGGAAATCCTAGCTAATTGGTTGTGTCAAACCAAAATTATATCGACCAAATTAAACAATGAGGAAGTACTGGTGTCAATGTTACGATGAAAAATGGGAGTGTCAGCAAGAAGTACTAAAACCGCAGCTAAGGAATACTAACAGAATTACATAGTATGCAGAGGCTAAGGGTGTGTTTGGTCCGCGGAAATCGGCGCGGAAAAGAAAAGAAAAGTGTGGTGGTACGCATCGAATCATTGTACATTACGGTTCACGTGTCGTACAATCATACTTTTTCTTTTCTTTTCCACGTCAAAATCCACGAACCAAATGGAACCCAAGTTACTTCTAGTAAATAGGCTTAACTCTTTGTCAACATGCTACGAATCAGATATGAACTTATGAAGAACACATACCAGCAGCTTCTTGCCCAGTCATAGCATCCACCACAAGTAAAGCTTCTGTAGGATTTAATACTCTTTTAACTTCTTTCAGTTCATCCATCATAGCTTTATCAATCTGTTGGTACATAAGGAACATTTACTAAAGTAATGAAAGGAGATAACTTGTGGCAGTTGGGATGTTCTCGTGCTGAGGCAGTCTACGTCTAACCTGCAATCGTCCAGCAGTATCCATAATGACCACATCTACATTCTTTTTCCTAGCCTCCGCAAGACCTTGTTTCGCTATTTCAGCAGGTTTAATCTCCGTTCCTGCTGTGTAAACAGGCACCCCGACCTGTTTCACATTGTTCGTGGGCATAAACCAATGAAGTAAAATGATACGTAATAAACAGCATATGGAAAACATTTACTGTGAAAAATGATGTCATTGAAGGTATCGTGGAATCTGACTTAATTAATGATTCTATGGACTAGCATAATGATAGAGAACAAGGCATGGGCCGAGGCCCGTATTGGTTTACCGACGGCGGGGACGGGCTTGAGCCCACTTTTCGTGAGCAGAAGGAAGGGTATCTTAGCATTAATTATTAGGATTATATTTCTATAAATAAACGGAGATCTTCTAATTAATTATTAGGATTTCCTAGCAATTATTATTATTGATTCTCTAGAATTACGTCCTTAAATTAGTCTAGTAGTAGAGTCTATAAGTAGGCATCCACCCTTCTGTAATAATCTTATCTCATAATAAAGAAGGTTATTAGCCTAAAGGCTTTGGGCAACGGTATTTTATCGTTGATTTTGGGCAACGTTTATCGTTGATTTGGGCAATGGTGCTTCACCGTTGATTTTCGATCTCGTTCTTATCAAGTGGTCCGACCTGCCGGATCCCGTTCCCGCCGGAATGACGAGATCAAACAGCGATCGTTTGGATAGGTTGGAAACCGATCAAGCCGACATAAGGGAGAAGCTGGACACGCAAGGTGCGAACCTGGACGCACAAGGTGCGCAATTGGCCGAAATCACGGCGTCCTTGCCTGCGTTGTCAAAGGTGATCCTGAAGTCATCGGAGAGTGAGACGGAGGCGTCCGTCACGGGCAAGGTGACGCCGCCCGCGGACGATCAGGTGCGTGAGGATGCTACCTTGGCACTTCTGCCGTCGTTGAGGGGATAGATCCGATTGGGTGGATAGCACGGGCCGAACAACAGTTCGAATTGAACAACACGCCGCCGGAAAGGAAGGTGGCGACAGCTGGAGTTGCCATGGACGGATCTGCCTTGCACTGGTTGACAAGGATGAAAGGGCGAAAGCCTGGGATTTCATGGGACGAGTTCACGCAGGCGTTGGTGGCACGTTTTGATATGCGATTTAAGGGTAGTAAGTTGGAGCGGCTGTCTGGAGTCCGACAAACAGGCACAGTGGAGGATTACATCTCTGTATTCGTCCAATTGGCGGGTCAAGTTACGGGACTATCTGATGCACATTATTTGGGCTACTTTATGAATGGGTTGAAGGGTCCGATCCGAGGATCGTTGCGTCTGCTTCGCCCAAATGATTTGGAGACGGCAATGGAACTAGCAAGGGATATTGAGGATAATTTGTCTTTTCAGAGTGGAGGGCGAGAGGGTAAGACTTTCAGTGGTTCGGGCAATTCTTCGAGGCTGCCCGGGGAGAGTAATGCGGCAACAGTCGGTGGTAGTGCACGAGGTTCGACCGGGAGCTTCACTAAACCGATACGCATTCCCTAGGAACGAATTCAGGGATGTCCGGACAGTCCACTGCCCGCTCCAGATTCACTCGACTTCCACCGAGGGTACTAGAAGACCTAAGAGCAAAGGGGTTGTGCTTTAAGTGTAAGAAACCGTTTACACCTACGCATGACTGTCCGTTCAAACAACTGAGAATGATGTTGGCTGAGGAGGACGAGGAGTTTGATCTTCCACAGTACGAGCATTATGAGGTGACGGGGCAGGAAGAAGTTCAAAAAGTGTGTTCATATGAAGAGGGTGGCAATTTTCTGGTTTATTCCATGGCCGGAATTTCCAGCCCTCGCACGATGAGGTTACGCGGCATCGTGGGAGGACGCACGGTGACGATATTGATTGATAGTGGCTCAAACCACAACTTTATTTCCTCATCCTTGGTTTCCTTACTTCAACTTAACCCGGATAAGACGGGCAAATTCAGGGTGCAGTTAGGAGACGGGCATAGACATGAGGCGGAAGGGGTGTGTAAGCAGCTAGCTATCTCGTTTTCGGGGTGCGCTATCAAGGTAGACTGTTATGTGTTCGCTTTGGGCGGGGTTGACGTAATTCTGAGAGTTGCATGGCTCGCTACGCTGGGAGAAGTTTGCACGAATTGGGAAACTCTAACCATGAGTTTCGAGTGGGGTGGCGATCGAGTGGAGTTACGAGGGGATCTCGCGATGTGTGCGAACGTGGTGGGAAACCATTCTGTGGAGGAAGGATCGTAAAAAGAGGCCAGAAGTAGCAACTATTTAAGGCGGTAGGGCAGCCCGAAGTTGATGCAAATCGGATGAGTAAGATCACCTTGCAGAGCCAATTTTCGGATTTCAACCTTGAGGACAAGGTTGTGCGAAGGGGAATGGAATTGATAGAGAACAAGGCATGGGCCGAGGCCCGTACTGGTTTACCGACGGCGGGGACGGGCTTGAGCCCACTTTTCGTGAGCAGAAGGAAGGGTATCTTAGCATTAATTATTAGGATTATATATCTATAAATAAAAGGAGATCTTCTAATTAATTATTAGGATTTCCTAGCAATTATTATTATTGATTCTCTAGAATTACGTCCTTAAATTAGTATCGTAGTAGAATCTATAAGTAGGCATCCACCCTTCTGTAATAATCTTATCTCATAATAAAGAAGGTTATTAGCCTAAAGGCTTTGGGCAACGGTATTTTATCGTTGATTTTGGGCAACGTTTATCGTTGATTTGGGCAACGGTGCTTCACCGTTGATTTTCGATCTCGTTCTTATCAAGTGGTCCGACCTGCCGGATCCCGTTCCCGCCGGAATGACGAGATCAAACAGCGATTGTTTGGATAGGTTGGAAACCGATCAAGCCGACATAAGGGAGAAGCTGGACACGCAAGGTGCGAAACTGGACGCACAAGGTGCGCAATTGGCCGAAATCACGGCGTCCTTGCCTGCGTTGTCAAAGGTGATCCTGAAGTCATCGGAGAGTGAGACGGAGGCGTCCGTCACGGGCAAGGTGACGCCGCCCGCGGACGATCAGGTGCGTGAGGATGCTACCTTGGCGCTTCTGCCGTCGTTGAGGGGATAGATCCGATTGGGTGGATAGCACGGGCCGAACAACAGTTCGAATTGAACAACACGCCGCCGGAAAGGAAGGTGGCGACAGCTGGAGTTGCCATGGACGGATCTGCCTTGCACTGGTTGACATGGATGAAAGGGCGAAAGCCTGGGATTTCATGGGACGAGTTCACGCAGGCATTGGTGGCACGTTTTGATATGCGATTTAAGGGTAGCAAGTTGGAGCGGCTGTCTGGAGTCCGACAAACAGGCACAGTGGAGGATTACATCTCTGTATTCGTCCAATTGGCGGGTCAAGTTACGGGACTATCTGATGCACATTATTTGGGCTACTTTATGAATGGGTTGAAGGGTCCGATCCGAGGATCGTTGCATCTGCTTCGCCCAAATGATTTGGAGACGGCAATGGAACTAGCAATGGATATTGAGGATAATTTGTCTTTTCAGAGTGGAGGGCGAGAGGGTAAGACTTTCAGTGGTTCGGGCAATTCTTCGAGGCTGCCCGGGGAGAGTAATGCGGCAACAGTCGGTGGTAGTGCACGAGGTTCGACCGGGAGCTTCACTAAACCGATACGCATTCCCTAGGAACGAATTCAGGGATGTCCGGACAGTCCACTGCCCGCTCCAGATTCACTCGACTTCCACCGAGGGTACTAGAAGACCTAAGAGCAAAGGGGTTGTGCTTTAAGTGTAAGAAATCGTTTACACCTACGCATGACTGTCCGTTCAAACAACTGAGAATGATGTTGGCTGAGGAGGACGAGGAGTTTGATCTTCCACAGTACGAGCATTATGAGGTGACGGGGCAGGAAGAAGTTCAAAAAGTGTGTTCATATGAAGAGGGTGGCAATTTTCTGGTTTATTCCATGGCCGGAATTTCCAGCCCTCGCACGATGAGGTTACGCGGCATCGTGGGAGGACGCACGGTGACGATATTGATTGATAGTGGCTCAAACCACAACTTTATTTCCTCATCCTTGGTTTCCTTACTTCAACTTAACCCGGATAAGACGGGCAAATTCAGGGTGCAGTTAGGAGACGGGCATAGACATGAGGCAGAAGGGGTGTGTAAGCAGCTAACTATCTCGTTTTCGGGGTGCGCTATCAAGGTAGACTGTTATGTGTTCGCTTTGGGCGGGGTTGACGTAATTCTGAGAGTTGCATGGCTCGCTACGCTGGGAGAAGTTTGCACGAATTGGGAAACTCTAACCATGAGTTTCGAGTGGGGTGGCGATCGAGTGGAGTTACGAGGGGATCTCGCGATGTGTGCGAACGTGGTGGGAAACCATTCTGTGGAGGAAGGATCGTAAAAAGAGGCCAGAAGTAGCAACTATTTAAGGCGGTAGGGCAGCCCGGAGTTGATGCAAATCGGATGAGTAAGATCACCTTGCAGAGCCAATTTTCGGATTTCAACCTTGAGGACAAGGTTGTGCGAAGGGGAATGGAATTGATAGAGAACAAGGCATGGGCCGAGGCCCGTACTGGTTTACCGACGGCGGGGACGGGCTTGAGCCCACTTTTCGTGAGCAGAAGGAAGGGTATCTTAGCATTAATTATTAGGATTATATATCTATAAATAAAAGGAGATCTTCTAATTAATTATTAGGATTTCCTAGCAATTATTATTATTGATTCTCTAGAATTACGTCCTTAAATTAGTATCGTAGTAGAATCTATAAGTAGGCATCCACCCTTCTGTAATAATCTTATCTCATAATAAAGAAGGTTATTAGCCTAAAGGCTTTGGGCAACGGTATTTTATCGTTGATTTTGGGCAACGTTTATCGTTGATTTGGGCAACGGTGCTTCACCGTTGATTTTCGATCTCGTTCTTATCAAGTGGTCCGACCTGCCGGATCCCGTTCCCGCCGGAATGACGAGATCAAACAGCGATTGTTTGGATAGGTTGGAAACCGATCAAGCCGACATAAGGGAGAAGCTGGACACGCAAGGTGCGAAACTGGACGCACAAGGTGCGCAATTGGCCGAAATCACGGCGTCCTTGCCTGCGTTGTCAAAGGTGATCCTGAAGTCATCGGAGAGTGAGACGGAGGCGTCCGTCACGGGCAAGGTGACGCCGCCCGCGGACGATCAGGTGCGTGAGGATGCTACCTTGGCGCTTCTGCCGTCGTTGAGGGGATAGATCCGATTGGGTGGATAGCACGGGCCGAACAACAGTTCGAATTGAACAACACGCCGCCGGAAAGGAAGGTGGCGACAGCTGGAGTTGCCATGGACGGATCTGCCTTGCACTGGTTGACATGGATGAAAGGGCGAAAGCCTGGGATTTCATGGGACGAGTTCACGCAGGCATTGGTGGCACGTTTTGATATGCGATTTAAGGGTAGCAAGTTGGAGCGGCTGTCTGGAGTCCGACAAACAGGCACAGTGGAGGATTACATCTCTGTATTCGTCCAATTGGCGGGTCAAGTTACGGGACTATCTGATGCACATTATTTGGGCTACTTTATGAATGGGTTGAAGGGTCCGATCCGAGGATCGTTGCGTCTGCTTCGCCCAAATGATTTGGAGACGGCAATGGAACTAGCAAGGGATATTGAGGATAATTTGTCTTTTCAGAGTGGAGGGCGAGAGGGTAAGACTTTCAGTGGTTCGGGCAATTCTTCGAGGCTGCCCGGGGAGAGTAATGCGGCAACAGTCGGTGGTAGTGCACGAGGTTCGACCGGGAGCTTCACTAAACCGATACGCATTCCCTAGGAACGAATTCAGGGATGTCCGGACAGTCCACTGCCCGCTCCAGATTCACTCGACTTCCACCGAGGGTACTAGAAGACCTAAGAGCAAAGGGGTTGTGCTTTAAGTGTAAGAAACCGTTTACACCTACGCATGACTGTCCGTTCAAACAACTGAGAATGATGTTGGCTGAGGAGGACGAGGAGTTTGATCTTCCACAGTACGAGCATTATGAGGTGACGGGGCAGGAAGAAGTTCAAAAAGTGTGTTCATATGAAGAGGGTGGCAATTTTCTGGTTTATTCCATGGCCGGAATTTCCAGCCCTCGCACGATGAGGTTACGCGGCATCGTGGGAGGACGCACGGTGACGATATTGATTGATAGTGGCTCAAACCACAACTTTATTTCCTCATCCTTGGTTTCCTTACTTCAACTTAACCCGGATAAGACGGGCAAATTCAGGGTGCAGTTAGGAGACGGGCATAGACATGAGGCAGAAGGGGTGTGTAAGCAGCTAACTATCTCGTTTTCGGGGTGCGCTATCAAGGTAGACTGTTATGTGTTCGCTTTGGGCGGGGTTGACGTAATTCTGAGAGTTGCATGGCTCGCTACGCTGGGAGAAGTTTGCACGAATTGGGAAACTCTAACCATGAGTTTCGAGTGGGGTGGCGATCGAGTGGAGTTACGAGGGGATCTCGCGATGTGTGCGAACGTGGTGGGAAACCATTCTGTGGAGGAAGGATCGTAAAAAGAGGCCAGAAGATGAGCAACTATTTAAGGCGGTAGGGCAGCCCGGAGTTGATGCAAATCGGATGAGTAAGATCACCTTGCAGAGCCAATTTTCGGATTTCAACCTTGAGGACAAGGTTGTGCGAAGGGGAATGGAATTGATAGAGAACAAGGCATGGGCGAGGCCCGTACTGGTTTACCGACGGCGGGGACGGGCTTGAGCCCACTTTTCGTGAGCAGAAGGAAGGGTATTTTAGCATTAATTATTAGGATTATATATCTATAAATAAAAGGAGATCTTCTAATTAATTATTAGGATTTCCTAGCAATTATTATTATTGATTCTCTAGAATTACGTCCTTAAATTAGTATCGTAGTAGAATCTATAAGTAGGCATCCACCCTTCTGTAATAATCTTATCTCATAATAAAGAAGGTTATTAGCCTAAAGGCTTTGGGCAACGGTATTTTATCGTTGATTTTGGGCAACGTTTATCGTTAATTTGGGCAACGGTGCTTCACCGTTGATTTTCGATCTCGTTCTTATCACATAACTTGTAGAACGTGAACTTTTCAGTCTATTTTCGTTAAAAACACACTACTAGTTTCAATTTGATCAGCTAATCCAGCAAAACTCCACATTAACGTTCCTTGAATCTTATTATCATTTTCTGGGTGAGAAATGAGGATGAGACAATGGTGATTGGCCATGGTCTTTCCATGATGTACCGATAAAAATGAAATTACCTGTTCACCTAATATGACTAACTGGTCAATTGCAGCAGGTCTGTAGACATCCCCAGCAATAAGCATGCAACTTTTCCCCTGTTAGTTAAGTTGGATTTCGTACCATCAACCAGAAAGTTATGGAGGGCAGAGTACGGTGTAAAAGAAAATGAAAACAAGAAGAGATTGATATTAAAAGGGAACCTGCTTCTTAAGATAGAAAGCCAGCTTCCCGCTGACTGTAGTCTTTCCAACACCTTGTAAACCAGCCAACAAAATGATAGTAGGTCCAGATTTTGCAAAAACCAGCTCAGAGACCTCGCCACCCATTATCCTCACTAGCTCGTCGTGCACGATCTGTGTCAGTCAGATGCATTGTCAAAACTAGATAAAATTGTTATAATATTGGATAACTAGTCCTTTTCTCGCTGGGAAGTTATGATTACAAAAGCATCACGTTTAACACATTCTGATTTGCCTGAGACATCTTAATCAATATTAAGTTTGTATGCAATGCCCTTGCTCTCCAATAGAAAGCAATTAAATCAACGCTAACACATCCCAAATTCAGGATATTTGTCAACATGCTATGCCCATTGAAATCAGATAACTACCAATCACCACATCTGTTTTCCTCGTATTAAAAAGGAATGATTTTAACCTTAGTGACGATCAGAAATTTATTGAAAAACTCCATCTTTAAAGCATTTTTAAAATGGAAACACATATAGAAAGTACAAAAAACAGTAAATTAGATCCCTCCGATACAAACAAAGATCCAAGAATGTAATAGCTAGAAATAATTTTATTTTTTAAATCGAAAGCATCAATCTGAAACTGAAAATGCCCACAGTTCTTTTAAAAGCATACCTTAACTAACTGCTGATCTGGTCTCACTCCTTTTATCAATTCAGTACCAACAGCTTGATCACTCACAGCATCAACAAACCTTTTGACAACAGGAAGGCTGACCTGTGCGGAATTGAACACACATTACCTGTTTTTTTAATGTAGCTTATTCTGTGATTTCTAATTCAAGTAGCAATTTGGCTATGCAGGTGTATTGGTCGCTTTTAGGAAATGGCGTGCCGTAAATGTTTATTTTAAGAATGGGATTTCGAGTAAGAATTCATGATATGTTCCAGAATTCATCTATCCCCAAGATTCATAAAGGTGAGTGGATTTTTATATAATCGACATACTATAAAAACGGCATGGCTTACATCTGCTTCCAATAGAGCTCTTCTGATATCTCTCATAGGTTCCGCAATGTTTTCCTTCGTCAAGACCTCTGCATTGTTGACATGACAATCACACAGGTCAATGGAAGCAGTTCATTACCTTATGCTTTAACACAGTACAAATTTAACAATTGCCCCATATAGATATTGAGAGCATTTATGTAACAGATTATAGCATAAGATTGACCAGAAATGTAACAAAGAGAGAACGTGCAGAAACAAATTCTAATAAATGGTTACCCGTGTCCAAACTTGACTTGAGTAATCCAAATTATCAACTGAGTAAAGAGCATCAAGCTAGTATAATCTAACATTTCCAAATCACGCTTAGTCTGATCATCAAACCGCAAAGCAATTCATCATATAGCCAAAAACCTTTTTTTTTAACACATAAGATTTAATCCAAACAATCTAAAATCGATCAGATTTTATGTTTTCTCATTCAAGACGTCACGAGCTAGCATTCTCCATCCAAACTTAAAATCTAGTTCGTTTTCTCACCGCCAAATAACAAATAAAAGCTGCTAAAATTCAACGCTAAATAGCCAAATACCTTCTCCTCTGAGTTTGTTCCACGCAGCTTCTAGCCCGCCGGTGAGCTGGCCAAACATTTCAGCTCTGACAACGCCTCGCAGTTCACGTCGAAGAATCACAGGACTAGTGGAGTTTATCACTCCCCATAACTCTCTCTGCACCAATCAAAACCAGAAATTAAAATCAAACGACGGATTTAAACATTATATCGATAGCGTATTGTGTTTCTAACTGTGAACGAGTTCCCGGCGCAAAAGGAGAGGGATTGCGACCGCGTCGAGGAGCTCCTGGCGAGTACCGAACTGCGGCGGGGCAGTTTTGGGAGTTTGAGATGAAAATGGCGGGAACTAACGGTTGACAATTGCGCAGAGGCTTCCATTGCAGCCTGTGAGCTTTTGCGATGAGATTTGTTGTCTGGCTTTATCGGCTCATCACTCTTATCTTATTGGCGTATAATCTTTTTTTGCCTTTCGATCCATTAATAATACATGCTATTCAAATTCACTTAACTTAAACAAAGTATATGATATAAATTTCTGTGTCATCTAAGATTTTGTGATGAATTAAGTCGGGTACCTCACCAACGGGAGTTGATCCAAGTGGTAAGCGGCTTGGTATCACTTAAGCAAGGTCTTGGGTTCGAATCGTTGTGTATGCAGCATCCCCCTTTGGGAGCTTCACCTGCCGTTATCAGGTACGCGACACGGAGCGAACCGAATTAGTCGGGGCAACCAGGAACCGGTCGGGTATTCGCAAAAGAAGTCGAGGTACCTCCTTTTTTTTTCGGAGTACCATATACATTTATCATTACAAAAAATAATCATAAGAAATGAGAGTACATAATTTCTAAAGCTTTGGAGAAAACTAGATAGTATGATTTATCTCATATTTTATAAGATATGGGATAATATTGTTTTCTGTATGTATATTATATATAGGCGTAATATCTTATATCACTGTAAATCATATATAATATGCTGTTTTATGTGGTTTGGTTTGGATCCTCTATTTCAAACCGTATTCCACTAAGTATTCCAACTTACGAAAAATCGCTACACCTTTTCATACACACTACTGAAACACTCTAAGTACCATTAACCCATAAATATCATTATATTGAGTGTTTAAATACAAAAAATAAATGTATAATATTGACGAGTATGAGAGAAAAATACATATAATATTGACTTGAAACACTAGTGGAACACAACTTGGAATATTGGTTCTAGAGCCGTTTCCAGTTATGTTAATTTACCTGAACATCAAATATTTTGGGTGGTTTACATTACAGGCATCCTTTCGTAAAGTACTACACAAAAGTTTTTTTTTCTATAATTTATTATTCTGTTATATTTCTAATTTATTTATTTAAATTTTGTATAAATGGGCCAACGCAATACATATGGGCCAGATAATTAAAACCAGACCCATGATTGTGATTTTCCCACATTGTCGTCATCTTCATCTTTTAGGTTCCACCACCAGATTCGCTTCTTTCTCATACCCCAGCACCTTCTCCGTTAATCACCACGATCCTCCGTTGTCTGAATCTGTGGTATGATCCGCCGTCTGAACGTTTTCTGTGAAAGTATGGATCTTTTTTATGTTCACCATCAATGATCAATTTGTCTTTCAGAAACGGGTAATGCATCTCCCATTACATTTTGAATCTATTGTATGTGCTTCAGATGGTATTTTGAGGTAGCTCGTCAGGTTTCTTACAACTTGCGATGCTCGTGATGTACAATTTTGTTGTACCTATTGTGTCGCATCATGTTGTGCTTGTGAGGTTTGAATTGATACAGTAAAGGATTGTAGATCCGTGTTGGGTTTTGGTGTGGTTGCATATTTCTTAAACATTTTGATACTGTAAGACTTTGCCTCACGCGATCAAACGATTAAATTCGTTGTTGTTTTGAAATAATTCGTTAGTTTTAGTTTGATGTCTAAAGCATGGTCAGATCATTTTATGAACCTAGACGAGCCATGATGCCTCATTGTATAACTTGGGAGGACACGGTCGGGCTCAAATATGGCTGATAATAAGTTTAATGGGTGATAATTCGGCATCTTGCACATACAGCTGCTTAGCTTGAAAGGACATTGCAACTACTGCCGAAGGTTATACATATAGGAGAAACATGGTAATATGCATCTATTTGGTCTTTTGATACTTTGCTTGTTTCTTGGTTAAATTTCTTCTTCTTGATTATGGGTTTCAAATTTCTTAATGGTTGTAGGCTTGAAATTGCGTTCCGGCTCTATCATTGGCTTGAATTTGGCTTGACCTGGATGGATATTAAGCTTGGCTTGAACATTTTTAGCGGAGCTTTGGGCTGTCAAATGGGTTTGAGCTCATTATCAATTTTATTCAAAGATTACTATGACTTCCCAACTTCCTTCGGCATCAAGTAAACATCTGAATCATTTTCTTAAACTACTTTGTCTGTTCGATAATTGATTCTCTCACATTCTAGGTTAGGCAAATCTTCTGTGTAAGGATGTTGCTTTCTTTTGGTGTGGATTTTCTGGTTTCCTTAAGATGGTACTAAAAAAAGAACCCTTAAAGTGAGGGGCTTCACCCAGTGTTTGTCGCACATGAGAGATACTGATCTCGTACACAAAAGCCCATAGCAGTTGTTCAAAATGATTGTTATTTTCACATATCGTCGCTGTCTTCAGCATTTAGGTTCCACCACCGCATAAGTCACCTCTTTCTCAATCACCACCACCATCTCTGTTGGCTCGTGGCTGCAGTTTTCTGTTGTCTGAATCTACGCTTACGTAAAAATACGATTCGGCTTCTTAACGTTTCTGTAAGTATGGATCCTTTTGGTTAATCATCAATCATCAATTCGCCTTTCATAAACAGCTACTGCATTTTCCATTATAAATCAAAATGTACGTGTTTCAGATGACATTTTAATGTAGCTCGTCAGGTTTCTTATAACTTGTGTTTCTCTAGATGTACAATTTGTTTCTGAAGTACCTATTATGCCGTCATCATGTTGTGCTCTTGAAAGTTTATACGGTAAAACATATGTCCGTGACCGTGGTAAAATCGTGAAGATATTTTATATACGTTTTACATAACATTGTTATTACATACCTAGAATAAATTACATATTGTAATCCATGAATGGACAATAAATTATAAAAGAGATCAAAGTATACATTCAAAACAAATTCATGAGTAACGTCACGTCCTCCATATAATTGTTAAAAAAATGTATACTTTCTTTAGCATGTTTATTACATTATCGTTATCAATAATAATGATACATTGTAACTTGGGGGTCGAATAACATTTAAAAAACAATAATAAAAAACATGTAGCCGTGAAACATCGTCAAAATATCTTATATGTTTTACATAACATGTTTATTACAGAGATGAAAATTACTTTCATAATATAACCGATGACAGAATCAGAAGTTATAAATAACCCGAGGGATTAAAAAAAGATTTAAACAAATAATTAACTCAACAAGTCCTTTGTAAATCTCAAGGTGATATAAGAAGAAATTGCATATTGTAATAGTGGCTTGAATCATAATCTATAACTTGAAGAGTCGATAATGCGTTCAAAATGACGTATTACATAATTTATTCTATATATAAAATAAATTTACAGTGTGATGAACCATAAATTTTTTGGTCAAATAATATATTTAAAATAAAATTTTAACAAACCTCATGCCCGTGATAAAATATTCAAAAGGTCTATTATGATTGTTTCATTAAATATTATTAATAAAAATAAAAATAATTCTTATTTATAATGACTTTGATGCATATATATGAATAATTGTTCATTTGACAATTACTGTAAGGGGATTTTACATAAAAATACCCATTAATATAAAAAATTAGCAAATTAGTACCATGTCAGTATTTTTTTATATGCAGGTACCTGTCAGAATAATTTTTTTGCACAATTGGTACCTGCCCACCGCAAGGTATATCATATCACACATTTAGGTACTATAGAGAAACTTATTGTGGTACGTAATACAGCTAGAAATGGTACCTCCATATAGCTTGCCGCAGGTACCGTATGGAACGTATATAGGTACCATATATATGCATAGCGTGGTACGCAATACACATATAAAAAGGTACGTCAAGACCAGGAAAATGGTACGCACAGTCGAATGTGTACTTATCTAAAAAAATTTCTGACATGGGTACTGACTTGCAAATTTTTATACAATTTGGTATTTTTCTATTGATTGAACTTACTATAACACACTATAAATTGATAATATGTAAAATATACATCTTTTTACTACTAAATATTATTTACATTAAAAACATTGTTATATACGTTAGTCTTTTTTCAAATAATTGTTAATATTATTTATGAATATGAACACATTAAAAATATTTAATAGAAGTAAAATAATAAAAGGAGCTATTACAACAAAGAAATTTATTTGTTAAATTACTAAGTAGTTTACAGTAAAAATAGAATAAATTAGCTTTTATTTCCTTAATCTAAAGCTGATTCTCGAATTTTGAATATTAATATATATATCCTATAGTATTATAGAAATGTAGAAGGTCTCCAAATGCGCTTGTGTCCAATACTATTTAATAAATAAACAATAAAAAATAAAAGTTATCACCCACATTGAAGAAAATTATCACGTTAAGCCCATTATGAAGCTTCTTGTTTTTATATCTAGATTTTAAGTAAACTTGTTTAGCCCCGTGCGATGCACGGGAACATTATAACTTACAGATAGGAAAGATAAATGATTAGAGTCGCCCGTGCGATGCAAGGAGATTATTATATAATGAAATTTAAACATAATATTTCGAATATCGTATTTTATTGATAGAGAGTTAGCTATTGAAACATGACATCATAACTTTAAATACTAAATAAAACCTTTCTTTTGGCATGTCTTTTCGTACTTTGTGCACTATTTAATATAGTGATGTCTTTCTTTCTATACTAAATAATATAACGCACGTGTGAGTTTCTTTTTTGCACTTCTATATTTGCTGACGCCCCCTAATTTCATTTCAATCAATATTCTAATTTGAGCTCCTACACAATATTATAGTTGTAGCTAAGCGAGTGTCATCGAGTTGGGTTTTCTAGCACTTACATCAAACATACTAACTTTTATTTTGAGAGAACGCAGTTGTTTTAAGTAATTTGTGTCAGTCCAAAATTCCTTAAGAATAGTGCAGTCTAACAATATTGCAATTTTAAAGTCATTGTTGTAGTTGTACATACTTGTGTCTTACGTTTCTAGAAGATCTTACATTATTTTAATCAATCTTGTGAAATCTTGCAGTTTTACATAATCAGTTTTGCAAGTTTGCCGTCTTACAAAGCTATAGTCACTATAAGGATGACGACATGTCGGGTTTGAATTGGGTTTACCCGTCCGATTATTTGGGATTCGGAAGCTCCCTGCCCCTCCTTAAGAAAAACCCACACCGCCTTGCCCCGAACCCCAAATAAGCCGCCAGACCAAGTTGATTTATTTTTTAAATTTTTTTAAGTTTTCAATTGATATATATATATATATATATATAAATAATTATATAATCATACATTTATATAATTCACAAATATATTTCTATATAGAAATATATAAATATCTTTATACTATATATAGTTACATATAAATATTTATATCCATTTTTGTAAACATTATCCGGGGCGAGTTTTTAGTGGGGTTGCCAAACCCAGTAAATGTTTATGTAAAATTTTTACAGTCTTATAATTGTTCCCCATCCACAGTGGAACAATTTGGGCTCATAGTAAAGAGAGAGCTATATGGATGCTCATAAGTAAAGATTCCATAGTATGAATGGATAATCTGCTTTGGGGGTCTCCAAGGCTCAAGAGAAGGTTCGAGTTCCATGAACCTAAACAATGCCATATAAATCAAGAAAATAAGAATAATTATACTAACAATATTGTGATCAACAATAAATAAATAACTTGTCATTTAGCATATCTCTACGTTGTTTCTCCCTGCAAACTTTAAAAATTGATGGGCCACACGCGTCCGTTCTAAACTGGAGGGTTCACATTAACGTAAACTTCTAACTAATTGGAAAGGGTACACAAAAGAGTTAAGAATACTGCAAAAAGAGTCACCACATTTTCTTTGAGCAAGCCTCCTTATGATGATTCGAAATCCCAAATGTTATACCAATTTCCACTCTATGCGTAGATGATTATAAGCCAAGACTTCTGTTCTCACTCCCAACATTGATCTGAAAAGAAAAAATGAGAGAAGGACAAAAGAAAAGAGAGAGAAAGCCAATAAAATGGAACAGAAGTAAAATGATCACCATTGCCGACCACTAAACAGTCACTGCTCACCGCCAAGAAAAGCTCATCACCTTAAGAAAATGCATAGTCACAACTCACTGTAATAAAAAAGGCCAGGAAGAAGAAATGTTTGAAGCTATAACCTTAAGTCAACCCAATAGTTGATAATTACGTAAAAAGCAACATCTCGAAGTAACGACCGCTACAAACGATTCATTCGTAAGCGGATGCACTTCCAACCTAATTTCAAAATAAATAAGTTCAGAAATTTGTCCGAAACATTTTCAAGAATCAATGGGTAAGCCGAAGAGACACTTAATTAGCACGGGATCAAAGCAACGGTGTATCTATGTAACTTGACTTGCTATCCAAATCAACATAGTCCTCGACAGTTCTTGTTCTTGGTTAGCAATTACCTTGCCAGACATGCTCTTTATATATGACTATGTAATCGCTAGACGATATGCCGTTCTAATTAATAATATTATTATATTATTATTATCATCGTTATTAAAATAAGGTGAATCTACATAAAATAATCCATTTATATAAAAAAAATTTGCAAGTCAGTACCCAAGTCAGAAAATTTTTTATATAAATACCCGTTTGACTGTGTGTACCATTTTTTCAGTCTTGACGTACCTTTTATATATGTATTACGTACCACGTCACACGTTTATATGGTACGTATATCGTCTCTATACGCCATCTTAAGTGTTATATGATACCATTTCTCACTGTATTATGTACCGCAATACATTTCTCTATGGTACTTAAATATGTTATACGACGTACCTTACGGCGGGATGAGTAACAATGTGCAAAAATTTAGGATTAGGTACCTACATATAAAAAATATCAGGTACTAACTTGCAACTTTTTATATAATTAGGTACTTTTATGTAAATTCCCCTTAAAATAACTATCATAATGGATTATGGAATAAGACTCTTCGCTGTGGAGGATATTTGTGGATATATTCTTTGCATTCGTGACTCGTGTGTCCTTTGATTTTTATCTATCAAGTTAATTACATTAATTAATTGTAGTTATTAATGAATCTCCTAGAAAACAAAACGCCATCATATCGAGGTGTGTTGTCCCAAAGTCGCATTGAGACCGTCTTGACCTACTCGCGAAGGCTTTTGGAATACCGAGCTAAATGCAACGTATGTAACAAAATGAGAACTTCTTTCCTATACTTTTATAATTAAGAATTAATAGAAGATATATAACATAATATGGCATGTATAGTAATTCAACCTCAAATGGACCTATATTTTCATTATGATGCTGACATGTCGCATGGGGATTGGCAATGAGAGTGGTAAATGAGAATCCGCATACAACTTTTATATAATATAGATAAGTTTGATCAACTTTTAATAACATGTGCATTGGGCAGAGCAACAAACTAGTTTTAGTAATTTAACTGGAATGGGCCCATGTAAGATATTTTTAAATTACAACCCAATAAATATTCAGCCCACTAAAAGGCCAATTTATGGTTGGTTGTTTTCTAATCTTCATCCACGCGAATCTTCTAAAAAGTAAAAATATCAATGTCGACGCCACCAACCACCAACCTTGTAGCGCCTGCCGCCGGGGGGTCGGCCGACCCCTGACTCCCCTCTTATTCCGTCGCTGAGGCAAAGGATCGCAGATCCGTGTGGAATTTTGGTGTGGTTGCATATATCTTACATAGTGTAAGACTTTGCTCACGCTCTCAAACGATTAGATATCTTGTTATGATTTCGTAAGTCGTAATTTACAGTTGTATGTTATAAAGCATTGTCGAGCAATTTTGTATCTTCGGACCTAGACAAACCATGATTGCCAATTGTATAACTTGGGATGGACATGGGCTCAAAAATACTTGTAAATTGTAATAAGTCTAATATGCATGATAATTCGGCATTTTTCAGGTCATAGCTGCTTCGCTTGAAAGGACACTGCAACTACGAAGTCGAAGTTTTACTGAGGAGAGACATGGTAATGATTAATGAATCATTTTTTTTGTTTGTCCTTCGATACTTTGCTTTGTTTAAATTTCTCGTAGATGGTTATAGGTTCTTATAAATAATGTAATGGTTGTAGGCTTGCTTGACACTGAGTTTTGGCACTATCCTTGTCTTGAATTTGGCTCGACCTGAATAGGTATTAGGCTAGGCTTGAATTTTTTCAAGAGGAGCACATTGCATTGCCAATTTGCCGTTTATTCAAAGATTATTATGACTTCCCAACTTCCTCCGGCATTAATGGAACCTAATCTACTCTTTTCAATAACTAATTCCTATCGTATTTAGCAAATCTTCCGTGTAAGATGTTGCTTTTACTTCCAATGTGGAGTTTTCGGTTTTCGTAAGATGCCTTTTTTTTTTTGCAAAAAATTATCTTGGACATTGTGCAAAAAAGATCCCTTGAGGTGATGGTGATTTGTCCTACCTAACTGAATGTTCTCACATACGAAAAGACAACTAAAATGGTGTCTTCGAGTTGTAAATACCTGCTAAAATTGACATCAGCTCTAAGTTAGTTTACTAGATCATCATGTATTTCACTCGAGCTTATAAAAAATGATGAATCTTCTTCAGGTATACCATTCAAGTTTCACCGATGACGAAGAAATTACTAAAGCGTGTGGGTGCCCTCTTCTACCCCTGAAAAGCCACATAAAAGGACCTGCCCCAGTCTCGGAACGAGGTCAGATTAAAACCTCAAATGCATGCCTGGTAATAATCCAAGGTTGTACTGATATTACTATAATGATTTCTCTTACAGACAGCATAGATGTAGTCGACGAAGCCATTACATTCTTCCGCGCGAATGTCTTCTTTAGGAACTATGACATCAAGAGTTCGTCCGATAAGCTGCTCATCTATCTAACGTTTTACATAAACACCGCTCTGAAGAGGCTCGAAGGCTGCAGAACGTTAGCTGAAGGAACTAAAGCGATTATCAATTTGGGCCTCGAAAAGGTTCCCGTTCCTGGAGAGCATGGGTTCCCTTTCCCGGGCCTATTTGCCCTTCCACAATCTCAGCAAGAATCAGGTAAAAAAAAAAATCCATTTCGTAATTTTAGCGTTTTCTTGTCATTTGATATCTGATAATGACTCAATTTTAAAAGCTATATTGTTATATGCTACTCACAGAACTGTTTAGAGACTATTTGAAACAAATAAGGGAAGAAACTAGTGGAAGGTTACTGAGCGTTGCGTATCGACCTAATGGAACGCCGAACAAATGGTGGCTGGCATTTGCGAAGAGAAAGTTCATGAATATCATTACAACCTAAGAGACGACGGAAATTCTGTATGTAATCGTTGCCCATCTCTTTGTACATCTGTTAATGTACTTGTTACATTCGTTACTCTGCCTTTCCTTTGAACTGTTTGGTCTAGCTGGTTTTAGATTGAGGTTTGACTGCTAAGGTTTGTTTAATATGTTTATGGACCAATATCCATGAACATGTTATTGCTGCAATGAAACTTCATAATGGAGTCATTTCTTTACGTGAGCTTCGGAGCTAAACAACAAACAAAAGAAGAGTCCTATGGTTATGACGAATTGCCTATTTATTAATTATGAACTTATAAATGGCTAAATTTATTAACAGAATTGTGTCCAGCAAATAAGCCTAATGTCATATATTTTTTACAATCTTAAATACGATCTATTGAACAACATTAGTTATTTAATTATATTATACGATATTCGATTTGTTGATCTTCTGTTATAATAGAATAATCATCCTAGCTTACAGATTGGGTTTGGCTTATTACCAAATAACTTAGTATGTAATGATGGCCATTAAAGATCGCACTTTTCTTTCATTGCTAATCTTTTACAGATTCTCCCTTTTTTAATGCACAAAATAAAATGGAAAACTCAAACATTGCCTTCCAGGTGTTAAGCATTTGGCATTATACATGTCAAATATAAGTAAGATGGAGTTACTTTATGCCCTCATAGATGCCCTTTCTCATGTAAATAAGAATAAGATTATTAGGGTTCTAACATGGCAAATCCTTGAACCTTTGTGTGCTACCCTTATTGGAAAAGGTATTCTGTTAATTACCTAGAGAGGAAATCTTCAAAAAGATATAAAGGCATGCATGGAATTGATTTTTGTTTTTTGTATATTTCACTTTCTCAATTAGTAAGCTATTCATTATTTTTTTTTTACGACGAGGGCCTGGCTATAATACCATAATGTGACTTAATACGTATCGACATAGATTAATTTGGAACAAGAATAATGCCCCTTTTCAAAGATTCGTCGAATGGACAACGTAATGCTATTGCTCCATTCGATGACAATTAGCTCTTGAGCGTTTAGAATAATGTAACATAAAGATGTACATCTTTGTCGTGTTTTCTCCTTGCACTATATATATGGTCATTCGATTCCCTTAAGTGATTCATAAGCACTCCATATTTCTTACTTCTGTCCAATAATATTAGCTTCTAAATCTCTCTCTCTCTCTCTCTCTCTCTCTCTCTCTCTCTCTCTCTCTCTCTCTCTCTCTCAGAGAGAAATTACATACAATGTCGAGAGGTACCTCGGAGTCCTTGATAGTGGGAAGAGTAATAGACGATGTGTTGGAACCATTCACTCAAAGCACAAACATGTGTGTAACGTACGGAAACAAACAAGTATGCAATGGATATGAGTTCTATCCTTCTGCCGTCGCCCAAAACCCTAGGGTTGAGGTTCAAGGTGGCGATCTAAGATCATTCTACACTTTGGTAAGATAGGCTGCCTTCATCAATCATTATACATACATACACATACATGCATGCATATACATACATATATACATAGAAGTTATAGGCTATAACTAATATATATATATATATATATATATATATATATGCACGTAATATACGCAGGTTATGACTGACCCAGATGTTCCAGGCCCTAGTGATCCTTACCTCAGAGAACATCTCCAATGGTACTAAATATATGTTATTACATTAGATGAATGACATTGCTTGAGATCAAGGGCATGCGTGGAGATATGCTTAGTTTTCTTAAAAAACTCAATTCGTTAGACAATTAATGACGATCATGCTGTTGAAAGAATTACATCTGATTTTTTCAATGGTTTGTAATATTCCCAGGTTGGTCACTGACATTCCAGGAACAACCGATGCCACATTTGGTAAGATAACATTCACACACATAATACATTATGTTAAAAAAAAGAAAAAAAAAATGATCAAGCTAATAACTCCATTAAATGATCAGTTTCAGGTCCATGCGTTGCAAAGTTGGGTCTTTTTCCTTGATTATTTGCAGTAAATGATTATTAGGGTTACATAATCAAGCGTATAAAACCCTATTTTTTTTAGTAAGTTTGTAATCTCTGATATATCTCGTAAAATAATACGATCATAGTTATATGAATAAATAGGAAGAGCAGTAGTGAGCTACGAAAAGCCGAGGCCCAACATTGGAATCCATCGATTCGTTTTAGTTCTTTACAAGCAAAGAGGCAGACAGACAGTCAGTAGTTTCCCGAGCACACGCGACTGCTTCAGCACTCGACGTTTCGCGGAGGATAACTGCCTGGGCCCGCCCGTGGCCGCAGTGTTCTTCAACGCCCAGCGTGAAACCGCCGCAAGAAGACGATAAAACGCATACTAAATTAATAAATAAAAACGACAATGCTCCACGATGTTATAAAAGAGCGTGTGTGTTCTTAATTGGTATTACTTATTTATTGGTCTGTGGATTTTCGGTTTTTTTTTTAGGCTTTTGATGCCTTGTTTGCGTTTCTTTTGGTGACTAAACTACGTCATGTGTGTTTGGGAGATCTTTTTTTTGTATTGGAGTGTGCTTTGGTGATGGTTCTTGGTTTTAAGTTTACTATTACGGGATATTAAATACAAGGATAACTGCGTTTCCCTTCTCCAAACTTAGACACCACAGTAGCTTTTATAACTAAAACAATCAACGGACTATCGAAAACGCAATCGTGTCCTTGAATTGCTCTATTCTCAACGTTATTTTCGTTAAATTTGTCCTTAAGTTGTCTTACTAAGCAAAAAGCGTACGTACATGTATAAAAAAACCGATACACGTGGATAGGTATAAAATTCTTAGGGGCGCTAGACACTTCTCGTTAGGAAACTCGACAAAATAACCTTGTAACTTTGGGAGAAGGAGTGCCTCCTCACAAAGGGGCTCCTAGTGACCAAGCTCGGGATACTGTTACCAAACACATCAGTCTCTTCGTAAGACCATTCGAAAGGTCAAAGAAGTTAGTAACTTGATGTGGGAGTCAGATCCAATTCGAAAGGTCAAAGAAGTTAGTAACTTGATGTGGGAGTCGGATCCAATTCGATCCTTGAGAGGTATCGGCATCGAGAGGGAGTTGGAATGGAATAAGATTGATTTAATACTAAAGGTTCTCGTCACTTTCTTTTCTGGCGACTAGCTTATAAAGTTCAAAGCTTGGTACGCAGCCTACCTTTTGATTTTGATAATTAGCGTCTGTCGTTGAATGTTCGGAAACTAACCACCACATAAGATTTATCCCTCATGTCACCCTTGGATTTATTCGGTAAGTATTCAGTCTAATCAAACGCGAGGCAGGAAACATCTCCGCCAGAAATGAACTCCCGAGTCCCAAGGCGGTCAATGCTCACGAGGAATGACACCTTTCTCAGGCACTACACCGAGGACGTCATGTGACCGAAGGGATTTATTAAAACATTATATTAGCATGTCTTATGTTGAAAACGTGGAAGCAGCAGTTATAGACCAAGGTCACCACTTGCTACGCCTCTAAACATTTCATCTATAAATACGAGTGGCATAGCTATTAAAAGGTACGTTCATCTCTCACAAGTCATTTCTCATACAACTACATTCATCATTAGAAGAGCCTACACATGAAATCAGGCTCGATCACTCTCACAGGTAGATGGAGGTATAATAATAGATGGATGAAGGTAATAATAATAGCTTATTGCAATATAATATCCAACAGTGCCATAAACACTAGTCAGGCTTATTAAAAGCAAATCGTCCTCTCCGAACCAAGGATTGAAATAAAACCGAGAAGAGCCAAAATCCATAAAACCAAATACCACCAAAACACAGCAGCAGAAAAACCTCCGAAAAACGAAAACAACACGCACCGCTAGGAAAAAGCGCAAGACCTCGAACAAAACTCAGTACTTGTAGTCCTTGACGTGGAGACTCTCCGACACCCCCTCGCCCGTCGAAGCCCCGCCCTCGTAAGTCCCGAGCGTAGCCTCAGAGTTAGCCTTGCACCTCGCCAAAAACGCCTTCTGAGCCTTTTGCAAGTTCTCCTCCTTCCCCGCCCATGCCTTGAGCGTGCTCTGCTGTAGGGCCCGCCCGAAGGAAAACGTCAGAGTCCACGGCTTCTTTGCCTTGAGCTTATTCATTGCGTTGAGGTTCTTCGTCGCCTCCTCCTCGCTCTGACCGCCCGAGAGGAAAACCACCGCGGGCACGGCCGCGGGCATGGTCCTCTGAAGGGCCCGAACCGTGTGCTCGGCCACCACCTCGGGCGCCACCTTGGCCGACTCCGAGCCTGGGGTGACCATGTTGGGCTTGAGGAGTGTCCCCTCGAGGAGGACGTGGTGGTCGTTGAGCGCCTTGTAGCAGGCGGCTAGGACACGCTCGGTGACGTCGGCGCACCTGGCTATGTCGTGGACCCCGTCGACGAGGATCTCGGGCTCGACGATGGGGACGAGCCCGTTCTCCTGGCATATGATGGCGTATCGGGCGAGGCCGTTTGCGTTCTCGGAGATGGCCAGCTGGGAGGGCTCGTTGGGCCCGATCTTGAGGACGGCCCGCCACTTGGCGAAGCGGGCCCCCGCGGCGTAGTACTGCTGGCACCGCTGGGCGAGACCGTCGAGACCCTGGGTGGTGGTCTCGCCATTGGTCCCCGCGAGCTCGACCGTACCCTTGTCGACTTTTATGCCGGGGAGGACGCCTCCTTCATTAAAGGACGTCGACGAACGGCTTCCCTGAGATATTTCGAGGATCGAGATTTGGTTTCGTTAAGCAATGGGCTAAATATTTTCTTTTCATCGTGTATTTTGGGAGAGGTCGTATTATAGGTACAGAAAATTAAAGGGGTGGCGTCATACGGAAAAAGCTTTCGATATTAAGCAATTTAGGTACAATATACGTCAAAACCCTAGATTTTGTGGAAAATATGAGTACTTTTAAAAGTTATTGGCCCTATAATGTCACCTAAACTCGCCAAAATCCTAAATTACACACTGCAACCCTAGAATCTTAAGCAAATTCAAGGGTTCTATAGCGTATCCTAAAATTGCTTAATTTTAAAAGTTATTGTCCGCATAATGACACACCATAAATTCGTCGTTCCTATAATGCCATCGCCCCAAAATTACAGGACGAAAAAAGTGACTAAGCCTTAAACAATAGAATATAATACTCATAAAGTTGAAAAACACGCACACACACACATGGTGCCTCCATTGAATCGATACCTGCAGCAGTTTTCTGATAGAGAGTTTCCTCGAAGAGGATGACACCACTGAGGTACTGAAGGGCACCAGGCGTGGTGAAGAGAAGCTCACGGAGGGCTCTCCGATTGTTCTCGACGTTCTCGACATTGATGCTCGACAAACGCTTGCCGATCGTACCAGTAGATTCATCGGCAGCCAGGATGCCCTTGCCGGGAGTACCAATGTAAGCAGCATTGGCAATGAGTTCATCTGCGAAATTGCACGAAGATAATCATTGATGTTTTCACGCGTGAGAAGACGAAGAAAATGACGATGGAAAATCATCTTTAATGTTTTCACTCTAGAAAAGAATAGAAAATGACAGATCCACTAATTGGAAAGCTCCTAATGCAGATCCAATCGGGCATTAAAACGATGATCGATTATACCTAATTACCAAGAAATTCAGCTACCCAAGACGAGATCTGCATGTACCACTCGAAAAACTATCCAAACAGAGGGGTTCTGCTGTAAGTCACATCGTAAACAGCTAACAGCCTAATGAGAAACGGAAAAAAAAACCTAAAATTTCGCAATCAGCATATAAAAATTCAGATCTCACAGAACAGAGCAAGCACACATACGAACACGCGAGATCTCCCGTGAAAAACAGAGTATTTGCACAAAATTACGCCCAGTGGCAACTAAACAAACTATGCTCACTCAAGCTCAACCTTGAACACATACGATCGAAGAGAAAAAACATGTTATTACCAGCGTATTTTCCTCGGTAGCAAGACATAGCTGCGTCGTCGTTGGATTGAGATGGCGAAGAAAACGAGAGTTAGGTGGGAGATGTGATGAGGAAGAGGAAATTAAGTTGGTGTGCGGCATTTTATTTGGGGCGATTTGGGGTCAGGCCCATCTAATTTTTTAAATATGGTTCAGGCCTACGTCAGATCAATAAAATATAGTTTTAGGGACTCAATTCCAAATTTAACTTTGAATGAAGGTTGTTGGACGACAATACCCTTATAAAAAAGTAGTTATGAAGTGGTATCATGCGCCCAAGTTCTGTTATCAAATTGCAGTATATTGTTATCAGTTATCACATAACAAGAAGTGCTACTCAGCTATATGGCTAATAAGTATTATTAACAGAATAAAATGAGGTTTGACAATCGAAATAAGCATCTGCTGCAAATATAAAAGTTTATTTTGATATTACGTCGTAAATATAAGATTTGCGAGGGTATGCTTCGAATCTAATTGACGCAAATACGGAAAAAAGTAAATCGATCCATGTTTTTGGCTAAAATTGCGGGTAATATGTATAAATTTGAGAGACCCATAGCTTGAATATTACGTCGCGCCACCGTGTCGGATCAATCGTTCGCCGTTCAAGGTTAATGGAGCTGAAAATGAAATAGCTGAAAAATTTTGGTGTAAATAAATGTTACTTAAAAGTGGTATTGAAACAGGTTTAAGTGTTACCCGTTGTCCTCTATTTGGTATAGTTTTGAGTTAGAAGCTTGCTGGGAAATACTTCATCGAACTTCATACCACGAAAGACAATACAAATAAAAGGAAATATTTTACCAACAAAGGTCGAAATTATACCAGCTCTTTTAATTTATACTCGAACTAATTTACCAACAAATGACTTATTTAAAAGATTCAACCCTAATTTACCCATATCACATTAAAACGAAAGAAATCAAAATTACCCACGATTTTAGTTGTCGACGTTCGACATTCTCATTGGAGCACGAACTCGATATTCGATTGGCTGGGGTTTATTTCGTCCATTAGGTATTCTGATTGCTTTTGGTTTAATCTGTTGTTGATTTTTGGTTGATCTGTTGACGGTTTGGTATATTATTTGGGTACAGATAAATTACGAAATGCCTAGGAAGAACAAAGAGCCGACGACATCCAACGAGAACGTTGTGGCCACTAGACGCTGTCATGTGGGCTATTTTAGAGATCATATGGACAAGCTGCTGAAGACGGCCAGTGAAGAACACAATCGGGCTGTAAGACGGTGTCCCTTTTCTCAAATTTTGAGTGTACCACGAATGGAAATACCCCATGGGCGTTTAGAAGGGGTGTTAGGCAGGTTTAGTGAGGATTTTTTATAGTTTAGGTATGGAATGGATCATGTCGTTCCATTTCGAAAAGAAGCTTTTTCTATGTTTCTCGGTTGAAAAGTGAAGGACAACATGTCGTAAATAACATAGAGTGCAGTAAGGGTATGTCTTTCCGACGTTGTTTCGGGGAGAGGAAGACATAAACCCTAGTAGGTCGGACACACAACGTGCGTTAGGAAGAAATTGTGTAGGTTCAGGATTGGTATTTGATGATTTCGTTTGTCTGTACATATTATATGTATTTAGTTGTATTTTATTTCCGATAACGACGTACAACTTACCGTCGTACCTCCTCCCTTATGTGGACAATTTGAGGGAGATTGGAGTTTTTGCATGGGGTGCCGCAGTGCATCAGTTTTTGTTGAAGTCCATCCGATCAAAGAAAACGTACGTGGAAGGATGTACGAATGGTTTGTTGGAAAGTTATTGGTGTTGCTTTTATTTTTATTGAACAGATGTAGGTTTGAATATAAAGTTGTTGATAATTATGTTGATTTATCATCAATGTTGTAGATTTGGGTATTCGAACATTGTCCCTCGCTTGGGAAAAAGCGCGGACTGAACGAGGTACCTCGTTGTCTGTGGTGGCAAGATCCGTTGACACGACCTAAGTTAAAGGACGTGGAAAAGCAGTTCGATGCTTTGGAGCCGCATCAAATCCTCGACATATATCCATCGGGCGAAGAGCAAGTATTTTTTACGATGCTAATGACTGTCGAAGACATAGTTGCACAAAGACATACTGATGCTTCGGTGTTTTTACGAGAGATAGAACATGAGGGCGAGGAATGCAGAATTGGAAGGCAGAATTGAGGAGTAAACTAGTAGGTGTATGAAGTGATGGACGAAGAGGAGAATCGGGGAGAAGAAGATGAGGTACCCGACTTAACTAATTTAACCGATGTTCGAATAAACATCGAGGGAGTATTCATTTGCATGTCCCCAGATATGTGAGGAGAACATAGAGATGATCATTACACCGAAGAGGATGTTGGAGGACAAGGTAGACGTGACCTGAGCACCGAAGATCCGGGAGGGAAAGATAGATATGACGTGAGCACCGAAGAAGGTGTTGGAGGGCAAGGAGGTAGAAGATCATATGTGTGAAGAAGGTGTGGGAGGAGACTACGCCGAGCATGGAGTAGTTGAGAACGACCGTCGCTATGGTGTAGTCTTCGAACGAGGGAACAAAGAGCAAGCAGCGAGATAGCTCCACAGTCGAAGAGGTCGTAGGAAAGAGAAACAGAAAGCCAAGAAATGATTCGTTGTTCGTGATGCCTCCTGGTTCGACTACACCTACAAAGAAGCTGAGGCGTACGTATAAGGGAAATGTATAATCGATTATTGTATTCTTTAACCATTAATTTACTTCAACTTTTGTATATAATGGAAAAATTTATTTTCACATGAGAAAGTGATTGAAGTTGAATCTAAGGAAGATGAGGCGGACATGGTAATTGAAAAAGAACGCCACGAAGCCAAGAAAGCTGCATTAAGGCAGAAGTATTATATGTCGAGGGATTATCCAGGCAGAAACTACTTGGACGGGGATCAGAGGAACTTGGTTGATGCTTTTTTTGACCAACCAAATTAACGTAAGTTCAAATTGATCATATCTTTTATGCTATTTTCACAATTTGCGTTTATTCGAAGTTCATTTGCAGGTCACCCGTGTTTGCAAACGAAACGTCGCAAGTGACTGGTGAGCTGCTCATCAATTTATTAATGGGTGAGCCCATTCAAGGCGATATCATCGATTCATGGTTCTACCACCTAAACTCAACGGTTTACAGACGACGGAACAATGTCTTGGTATTGTAAGATTTGTGAGCACATATGTCGCAGTGAGTATAGTTTACCTACTTGATAGTGAGATTTTTTCATTAATTTCAAAATAATAGATACTGAATTATTACAACGCTTTGCAGGCCAAGTTCCGTGCCATTATCGCATCTGGGATTTAGTCCCTCGCCAAGAGTTGCCAAGAAGCAGGCTTAAAGGATGTTTAGGACAATCTTTTGTGGAATGACAATGGAATATTATGTATTATGCTGATATTTGTTTTGTGGAATGGCAGTGGACAATATTTTGTGGATTTGCTGATGCAGGGTAATGTTATTATGTTGTAACTAGGCTGAGTTTTTTATGTTTGTTCATGTTTAGGTGTTCGATCGCGATGTTGACATATATCGTAGTATGATGTCGACATATTAAGTTCCACGACGATCAGTATCAGACTCCATTACACATATATTAACTTGTAAAATTCCAGTAGGTGTTAGTTTATGTTTAACTTGACACGTTTTCAATATTATACCTCATAAGGAATTATAACTATATTATTTAGCAAACTTAACTTGATTTTATACATATTCAATATTACCTCATTAACGAATTATAACTATATTATTGAGCAAACTTAACTTGATTCTTATATAAACGTTTCCAATTTTGCTATTATACCAACATTAAGGAACTATAACTATATTATTAAGGATTTATAATTAAAAACTTAAGTTCATTATTATACAATTAATTGCTTGATTATACCAACAAGGGCCGATATTATACCACTTGTTTTAGTTATTCTATTCGAACTTTACTATACGACGAAGGACAAATAGTATACCAACAAATGGATATGTTATATCAGTTAACAAGTTTATTTTACAAGTTAATGCCCTCATTATACCTGTAAAGGCCGATATAATACCAATTGTTTTAGTTATTCTACTCGAACTTCACCATACCACGAAAGACACATAGTATACCAATAAATGGAAGTATTATACCATCTAACTGATTTATTATACAAATATATGGTTTGATTATACCAATAAAATTTCCTACACACGATTTTATTGATTTTCCTCACACAATATTTTATTATAATTTTCCGCCCAATTCATCTTTATTCCGCAACAATTGTCCCTTATTATGTTTTACAGTCAAAACCCAGTTGACCTTGCTTTCAATCCCCATTTTATCTGCAACTACAAACCGAAAATGAATATTGATGAGCACCATTTATGTCTTTGTACATTCAACAATGATGATTATGTTTTTGCTGTCCCTCAAGATTCGACACTAGGGGATCTACAACAGCTGCTCTACACTAGATGGCCCATGCTACAGAATAACCCATCAAACCTCAGATACGAGATGCCGTTTCATTGCTCTAAGATTAGTTTACTTAATGATGAAGATTTCGCCAACATGTTTGTCATCCATTAAAGAATGGGAAAGCAGATGATATATCTATTCATCGACATAGACGCAGGTGCTAGCTCGGGAAGCACCCCTGGACACGTTGCGCTACACGACGGGGTCCCAGAAGAGTTAGGTGGCGAACCGGGGAATGGGAACTGGACAAGCTGCATAACTGGTGTTGGCAGCTGTTTGTCGATGCAGTCCAATTCCGAAGTAAACTGAAAAGATATTCGATTTCTTGGGGTAAGGATTTCAAGTACGTAAAGTATGAATCAAGGAAAGTAGTTGCAACATGCATGGTGAATAGCTGTAAGTGGCGAGTATGTGCTTCATACAGAAAGACTGACAACACGTTTGCAATACGTAATTGTAATCTTGGACACAATTGCGGCAGTTCAAACTTGTTGTCGAGAGACCATCCGAAAGCTGCCAGGTATTGGGTGGCTGAGTTAGTGAAACAGAAATTGCAAAGTGAACCAATTTATAAACCTTGCAATCTGAAAGCTGACATCCGCGAAGAATACAGAGTTGAGATTCCGTATCGAAGAGCATGGGAAGGTCGAGAGAAAGCCATTCAACAAATCCATGGTGGTGATTGTGGGTCGTACGAAAAACTCGGTTGGTATTGTCGTAAAATTATTGAAACGAATCCAGGCAGCTTTGCTTGTTGTGAGATATTCGTAGAGTCGAGAAAATTCCATAAGTTTGCGCCTTGCGCTGTTGGATTTCTTAGAGGATGCAGACCAATAGTGTTTTTAGATGGGTCGCACATCAAAAGTAAATACAAGGGTACATTGCTTAGTGCTACATCGAAGGACGCAAACGACGGGTTGTTCACCATAGTATATGCAGTTGTTGATAATGAGTGCGATGACAATTGGGAATGGCTTTGCAGAAAACTACGTGAGGTTTTTAACCAGTGTTACGCCATGGCGGTATGGCGGGGCGGATTTTGCCCAATCCGCCATGATACAACCGCCATTTGGCGGGCATCAAATGGCGCCGCCATGGCGGCCACCATTACCATGGCGGCGATGGCGGCCATGTCGGAAAATTGCGGGTACGACGGATGCAGAGTATTTTGCCCTGTTTTAGGGCTGGACCATTAAAACTGTAATAAAAAACTAAGTGGGCTTGGCCCAATTATTATAAATTTAAGCAAAAAATATCTGCCATCACAAAAAACGATTGAAAGTAAGAAAAAACCCTAAAGCTAACAAATTTCAATCGTCCAACACCTGAGAAGCTCCGGCGACCACCCTGCCGCGCCACCCACCGTCCGGCGACCACCTATCGTGCCACCACCGTCCAGCGACCAGCCTGTTGAGCCACCCACGTCCGGCGACTACAGTGCAGCAGCAAATTGTAATTTTTATTTCCATATTTTTTCCTCAATTCCATTAAGATGTGTGTGAATTCTTATGAGTGATGTTGGATATTGTTTGAGTTATATGATGTGAAATTAGTGTTCATTTTGTTGGACTAAAAATGGTAGGAAATGGCGGACAACATGTCTTCTCACGGTAGTTCCAAGGCAATCACTAAAAACGATATCGGATGGAGATTTTGTCACGCACTGAACGAGAAAGATTCAAACACTGTTGTTTGTCAGTACTGTAAAAAGACTATGAAGGGCAGAATTACTAGAGCCAAGAAACATTTGATGGGCCAACGAGGTGATGTCGAGGCATGTTTAAAATGTCCGCCAGAAGTCCCAGAGGAACTTTGGGCTTATGCAAAGGGGAAGGAGAAAAGTAATGCCCTAGATACCAATCATGTGATACAATGTGAGAGTGATGATGATATCTCCTTTCCAATTTCATCTCGTGGTGCTTCGGCGAGAAAGAAATTCCAGATGAAAGGTCCAATCGATCTATTTTGCCGAAAGCCCGAGATTGCCATTAGCAAGAGGAAGAAGGAGAAGCTAAAGCAATATAGCATAAGAGAGGCTTGAGACAAAGAAGCAACCGCTAGAGTATATCAATATATCGCTCGCTTTTGGTATCAAGCCGGCTTATCCTTCAATCTCATTAAATTGCCGAGTTTCCAAGAGATGATTGATGCCGTTGCTTCATTTGAGCCAAATTTGCGAGCTCCGAGCTATCACGAGATTAGAGTTCCGCTCTTGAACAAGGAGATGGAATATACGAAGAACATGATGAAGAATTATGAGATGG
This sequence comes from Craterostigma plantagineum, assembly GCA_027422505.1. Taxonomy (NCBI): domain Eukaryota; kingdom Viridiplantae; phylum Streptophyta; class Magnoliopsida; order Lamiales; family Linderniaceae; genus Craterostigma; species Craterostigma plantagineum. The sequence continues at coordinate 8,985,944 of JAPQWV010000015.1, forward strand.
AGTGGAAGTTGACTGATTGCTCTATCGTGTCTGATGTTTGGACCGATAGGAAGCAAAGATGCATCATAATTTTTTTAGCGAATTAGCCATCGGGGACTATGTTTATGAAATCCGTTGAAGCTTCAGACTACGTGAAGACTGACCAAAAATTATTTGAGTTGCTTGATTCGTTTGTGGAGGAGATTGGAGAGGAGAATGTTGTCTAAGTTATAACGGACAATGGACGTAATTATGTGGCGGCGGGCAAAATGTTGGAGGAAAAACGTCCACATCTCTTTTGGACCACGTGTGCGGCCCATTGTGTTGATTTAATGCTTGAAGACTTCGGCAAGGTTCCTTCAATAAAGACAACCATTAAAAGAGGGATAAATCTTGTTGGTTTTATTTGCGCGCACTCGAGTACTTTGAGTTTGTTGAGACATTTCACAAACAAAAGGGAATTGGTGAGGCATGGTGTCACGCGTTTTGCTACATCCATTCTCACTTTAGAGAGAATTCATCAAGAGAAGGCAAATCTTAGAAGGATGTTTACTTCTAGGGAGTGGGGCAACAACAAATTGTCAAAGGATCCTAAGGTAAATGAGGTGAAAAAAGTGGTGCTTACGCCTTATTTTTGGAACAATGTTGTTTACACCCTTAAGGTCATGGGTCATCTTGTTCGCGTGCTTCGACTTGTCGATAGTGAAAAAAGCCGACAATGGGCTATATTTATGAAGCAATGGACATGGCAAAGGAAGCGATCATGAAGTCTTTCAACAACGATGGAAGAAAATACAAAGATATATTTGACATCATTGATAAGAGATGGGATTGCCAGCTTCACCGACCTTTACATGCGGCCGCACACTTTTTAAATCAGCAGTTCTTCTACGACGATCCCCAAATGGAGTTCAACAAGGAGATAAATGACAGGTTTATAGCATGTGTTATGAAGTTGGTGGTGGACCATGCGAGTCTATTGAAGACTATGGCCGAGAGCATAGAATATAATACCCGTGCTGGATTCTTCAGTGAGCATTTTGCGATAGAACATCGAAAGACACTTGCTCGAGGTGAGAAAAAATCCATTTATATGATTCAAAATTTTGGATAAGTAGAAATTAGAATCTATAAATTTTTCTTGCAGATAAATGGTGGCGACTATATGGTCATCAAACTCCGAATTTGCAAAAACTAGCCATGAGAATCCTGAGTTTGACATGCAGTGCATCGGATTGTGAACGCAATTGGAGCGTCTTTGAACAGGTAATTTATATCGTTGAATCTTTTGGGGGAGTTTAGAAGAGATATTAATTTTTTCTTCATAATCATTTTGCAATTACTTTATGATAGATTCATTCAAAGAAGAGAAACCGGCTCGAACATAAGAGGATGCACGATTTGGTGTTTGTCAAGTACAATCAACAGCTGAAAAAGAGATTTGATATTCGAGAAGTAATTGACCCAATTACACTTGATGACATTGACGAATGTAATGAGTGGCTAGTTGGAGAAATGGATGATGATGGTGATGCTGGGCAAGAGTTGAACGATGATCCCACGTTGAATTGGGAAACCGTGTATGAGGCTTCGGGAGCTGAGCCAACAAAAAATAATAGGCGATCCACCACAAAAAGAAAGGAGCGGAATGATGGTACGAGTACCTCGACGAAACGAGCCTCGAACGCGAAAGGAAAAGGAAGAATGCTTGTAGATGAAGATGAAGCGGAGTTTGAAGATCAAGATGAAGAGTCTCAAGAAGAGGAAGAGTTCGTTGATTTGAATGACTCTGAAGTGAAGAGGAAGAGGGATATGCTCTCTTAGACAGTGATAACTTAGAAAATGATTATGTTGGAATCAATGAGGAGGATGGGGATTAGACAATTAGTTTGCGTTTTTAGCTTTTCATGTGTGTGCTACTCTTGAACTTATTGATATTTGCTATTGAATTGTTATTGATATTTGCTATAATGTGATATCATGTATAGATATATCAAAATATACAAGTGTTTTAGGGTTCGCCATGACTTCCGCCATTTTCCGCCACGCCGTCCGCCATAAATATATGGCGGAATTTTGGCTTTCCGCCATGACCCGCTATTCGCCATCGATAACACTGTTTTTAACTATCATGGGAACAATGATTTCACACGGTTTACATTCTTCTCAGACCGTCATAATGGTCTCTTAAACGGTGTGCCGCTCGTTTTCCCAGAAAGTAATCATGCTTACTGTCTGCGGCACTTAATCGACAATTTTAAGACGGATGTCTTGATTAAGTACTCGAATAAAGAAACAGAGAAGTGGAAGTCAGTGTTCAAAGCAGCTGCGTACGCCCCGACGCGACAAGGTTTTATCACAAATGTCAATCAAGTTTTGGAGAAATTCAAGGAGCACGACACCATATTCATTAATAACTCCAAACCCGATCATTGGGCTAACTCACTCTTCCCAGGCATGCGTTGGTGTGTTATGAACAATAATGTTGCTGAGTCGTGGAATCATTGGGTAAAATCGGCCAGATTATTGCCGTACTCGGGTTGGTGGATGAAATCCGCAGAAATATTATGGTGACGATGAGCACAAGAAGGGAGGAGGCAGATGACTGGAGCGATATGTGTGAATCAAGAGAAGAAGCTCAGTAAGAAGATGAACGGGTCGCGGAGGTTACGTGTTGAGCAGTCATGCGGACGCATCTTCGAAGTGGCTAATGAAGGAAGTACATATGCTATGGACTTGAGCGGACGGACATGCTCTTGCAGATGGTACCAAATTGAGGGTATTCCTTGTAAGCATGTCTGTGCATGCATCAACACGTTACAACTATCGCCCTACAAATTTTGCGATGCATTATACGGTGTTGAAAAATATAAAGAGGCATGCATGCATGTCTTGTATCCAATTCCTACGACGAAATGGATAAAGATCCAGTAAGTGAGACTATCAATGCCCCGGATGTTCGCCGTCCGCCGGGTCGTAGAAGGACAATCAGAATTCCATCACATTTTGATGTTAGGGCAGTGAAGTGTGGGCGATGTTCAAGGCTGGGGCACAATCGTAGATACTGCAAAGAGTCCATGTGAAGGTAAACGTAGGCCTCCCACAAATACAACACACGTGTGGGTAAATTTTGCTGATTGTTTTGGATCTTCTGCACGTATTTTGGCATACTGTGGGTATATTTTGTTGATTGTTTTGGAATGTCATGTTGTTATTTTGATGTATTGCTTAGTGCAAAGTAAAACTTTGATGGTATGATATCTAAGCATGTTGGTATATCAATCATTAGAAGTTCTTTTATTTGTTGGTATAATAAACATGTTAGTTGGTATAATACTATTGCTAAGTATTGGTACGATACTCGAAATAGTTTGTACAACTAAACTCTTCGTTGGTATAAAACTGTAAAAAAATCGACAGTATTTATTTGGTATAATGTGTGCATCTGTTAGTATAATCGAATGGTCTACTGGTAAATTTATGGGCAAATTGTAATTGGTGCTATAATAAACATCTCAGTTGGTACAATTATGTTGCTCAAGTCTGGAAATATTTGGTACATTAAGCTCATTGTTGGTATCAAATTGTAAAAAATCTGCAAAATTTTTGGGTATAATGTGCGCAACTGTTAGTATAATCAAATCATTTATTGGTAAATTTATGGGCAAATTAGAACTGGAGGTATAATAAACACGTCGGTTGGTATAATTGTGTTGCTGAAATATTGGTACGATACTCGAAATAGTTGGTGCAATTAAGATCTTTGTTGGTATAACGAATTTTTTTTAGGTATAATTGATTGAGAATTTTTGTTGGCGAAATTTCGGGTTTTGATGGTATAATTTTTGTCTTTGCAGGTATAATGTGGAAAGATCAGTTCGCATAATAAATTTTTATATATATTATTTCTTAGTATAATTTTAAGAGCTACTGGTATAATACTCTTAAATTTAACTGGTATAATTATGTCCGCTTTTGGTATAATAAATATGTCTACTAGTAGAATCATGTATTTCTCTAATGGCACGATAACATCTTTTGTTGGTATAATAATCGCGTCTGATGGTACAATAATATGAAAATTTAACTAGGTAAAATAATGTCCGCTTTTGGTATAATAAATATGTCTACTAGTAGAATCATTTATATCTTTTTGCTCATATTATAACATCATTGGTTGGTATAATAATAGTTTCTGATGGTACAATAGAATGAAAATTTAGCTGGGTATAATAATGTCCGCTGTTGGTATAATAATTTTGTCTACGAGTAGAATCATGTATTTCTTTAGTGGTATGATAACATCCTTGGTTGGTATAATAATCGCGCCTGATGGTACAATAGTATGAAAATTTAACTAGGTGTCCGTTGTTGATATAATAAATATCTCTACTAGTAGGATCATGTATTTCTTTACTGGTATGATAACATATTTTATTAGTATAATAATCGCATCTGATGGTACAATAATAGAAAAATTTAACTAGGTATAATAATGTCCGTTGTTGGTATAATTAATATGTCTACTAGTAGAATCATGTATTTCTTATGTGGTATGATAACATCTTTGGTTGGTATAATAATCGCGTCTGATCGTACAATAATATGAAAATTGTTTTTTTCAATTTTAAAGAAAAGGTTATTTTCGTCATTTCAAGGTTTGGGGTATTAAATAGGAAACTTTCCACAAATGGGTACTGATTAGGGAATTATTAATTTAAGGGGTATTTAAGAGGAAGTTTAATCTTCAAAAGGTACCGATAAGGAATTTACCCTTAAAGAATTACTATTACTTGTATGTCATTGTCAACTATATCTAGGGATGCTAAAAACCAACCTGACCCCCCAACCCGACACGAACCGCACCCAAAGATAGCATTGTTTGGGTTAGCATTTTCGACCTGTTTAAGTAAATGGATAAACCTGAATCCAACCCGAATATTAAGTGGATCAGGTTAGGGTTCGAGTTTTCAACACAAAATCAACCCGAAATCAACCCGTTTATCAACCCATTTAACCAGAATAATTTAAATTATTAAAAATATCCTTATATAAATAAAATAAACTGCTTTTATTAATTATATGACTTGTATTATTTGGAATTTTAATTGTTGATTTTTAGATAAACAACTGCTTTGTTTCCCTATCGTTTTATTTACTTTAGGTTTATGATTCTGATTATTTAGTTATTGTTTCTTTTTTTTTTTAATTTTAAACGGGTTGGCGGGCTAATGTGTTATATTTGCGTTAAAGCAAGTCGGGTTAGGGTTCGATATTTCAACCCGTTTAAGTAAACTGGTCAGGTCAGGGTTGAAGTTTTCAACCCGTTTATTAAACTTATTGGGCCCGAATGTGACCCAACCCGACATGTTTACCACCCTAACTATATCCAGTTATTTTATATTTTGAATATATTAATTAATGTGTTAAAAAGTAAAATTAAATTAAAGTATAACATGATGTAAATTAAAATATTAAAGTAAAATTGTAACTAAGCAACTAGGTGTTAATTGACTATTTATCAAATTGACAGACCAATTTGACCATAGGATCTTTATAAAAGGGTATATATATATTTTTTTTATCGTATTTGCTTTGTATGTAATTGTATTGTAATACTTAATAGAATTTCGATATATAATATATAACACGTTAATAATTTGTACTTGTATTATAGTGCAACATAATAGACGAAAGTATTAAGTTTTTTGTGGTCAACGTCAGAAGTAATAAATTTGGAGGCATTTATTTTTGGGATCTTCTCATTATTAATTCATGTGGTCTTTTTAGGGATTGACGTGGTTTTCTTATCTTCATTTGATGCACTAACATTGTTTCCTTCGTCTTTTCCATACACAAATTCCGCGTTCCAAACTAGGCCTTAATAAAGGAAGGAAAAGATATTCCGTCTATACTTGAGCTTCGACTGTCGATGGGGCTGATCATTAATACATATGACAATTCAAGATCGAGTAGTGTATTCCATTTTAGATGATTACATACACTAGTATATTTAGCATATATCCTATTTATGTGCAAAGTTATCGTACAATTTTATATTATTACTTAAATTATCTAAAAATAAAATATTAAATTAAGAATAAAATTGTAATAAACTAAAATATTTGCAAAAGCAGTATCTGTTTGATAGAAAACAAAAATGATTACTTTATACCAACCACATATAAAAATAGAATAAATAGTGTGTAGCCGAATTATTTATATTAGCCCAATTTGTAGCCCATGTAAGTCCTCACATGAGCTAAATGGGCTTTGTTACAATCGAAAAAAACCAAATAGCTTAGTAATTAGTAATTAACAAGAAGCAGCTTCGCTGTTGCGTTGCAGAGAAGAACACCGTAAGCGAAATGGACAGAGAATGGGGTTCGAAGCCCGGCAGCGGCGGAGCTGCCTCCGCCCAGAACGAAGCAATCGACCGCCGAGAGCGTCTCCGCCGACTTGCGTTAGAGACCATCGACCTGGCGAAAGACCCGTATTTCATGCGCAACCATCTCGGCAGGTAATTAAAACCCTAATCGCGAGTCTAATTCTCAATTTGATGTAATTTTCCGGCCACAGTCCAGTTAGGTATATGTGTTTGAGCTCGTAGCATTTTGTTTGTGAAACAGCTATGAATGTAAGCTTTGTCTGACGCTGCACAACAATGAGGGGAACTATTTGGCTCACACGCAAGGTAAGCGTCACCAGACCAACCTTGCTAAGCGAGCTGCTCGTGAGGCAAAAGATGCTCCGGCGCAGCCACAGCCGCACAAGCGCACGGTTTCGCTTAAGAAATCTGGTAACTGATGAGTATTTTTTCTTCAATTTTTTTTTTATTTTCCTTCTTCTCAGAAATAGGTGCTGAATTTGAGTGTTTCTACTCTGAGTGAAGAGATGGTTTGGGTTATTGAGATGGGATGTGTGAAATGTGTTATCTTGATTGTGCTATTGGTATTGACCTTTGATAGAGTTTCTCTGGTTTCTTTTCTTTTTGGCAGTTAAAATTGGTAGGCCAGGATATAGGGTGACGAAGCAGTTTGACCCAGATACAAAGCAGAGGTCGTTGCTCTTTCAGGTGTGTATGTGCTGTTATTCCGTTTCTGCATTGCGTGTGAATCACTCAACTGTATGTTGATGTTCGTTTGCTGATAATGTCAAAATGAAATTTAGAATACCACTGTAAGTGGGCAGTGTAGATGTTTGGAATTTGGTGATGAAATAGAAGGATAGGCTGCTGATTTTTTGGGGTTCCTCTTCCCTGGACTGATTGCTTGATGGCCTTCTTTATGTCAAAATGAAATTTAGAATACCACTGTAAGTGGGCAGTTTAGATGTTTGGAATTTGGTGATGAAATAGAAGGATAGGCTGCTGATTTTTTGGGGTTCCTCTTCCCTGGACTGATTGCTTGATGGCCTTCTTTATGTCAAAATGAAATTTAGAATACCACTGTAAGTGGGCAGTTTAGATGTTTGGAATTTGGTGATGAAATAGAAGGATAGGCTGCTGATTTTTTGGGGTTCCTCTTCCCTGGACTGATTGCTTGATGGCCTTCTTTATGTATTTAATGTGTGTTTTATATTTCCACTGAATTGGAATTTATTGGAGCTGGATGGATGATAAGATTAACTGGTAACTTCGGAACTTAGAGCTGTGTGTGTATAGCATGTGGCTCTCTGTTTCATACCGTTGACTTGTCTATAATTACGAAGCGAAGGGTACTTCGTAACATGAAAGTTAAGTCTGCTTGGTTTTATTATAACGTTGGTCGTACTCTTACCAACCAAATTTGTGGCTCCTATATTTGTCCCAATGCATAGCCTTTTGACTTTAGCTTATTGGTCTTAATGAGTGAGCTTCCACCCAATATAAGATTTTTAATTGCTTAGCTTGTGTACTTGACTAGGTGTCTGTCATTGGTTGTCATTGCATAAGTCTTAACAAATTTAAAAAATGCAGATAGAATATCCTGAGATTGAAGACAACATAAAACCAAGGCATCGATTTATGTCATCATTTGAACAGGTATGTTTTCATCAGCTCGTAAATCCTTGCAAAATTCGATCTTTACTGGAAGTTGCTTTCCTTTTTGTTTTTCACACTGACCTTTTTGGCATTTTACACTCGTTAACTGACTTTTTTTCTCAATGGCATCTACAGAGAGTCCAACCATTTGACAAGCAATACCAGTATCTCTTGTTTGCGGCCGACCCATACGAAATTATTTCGTTCAAGGTAAAATCGCCCAGTCCCATTCTTTTCATGTGTCAAGAACTTGTGTGAGATTGATTCTATCTTTATGTGCTGACGTTTTAGGTTCCAAGTATAGAGATTGATAAATCAACTCCCAAGTTCTTCTCTCACTGGGATCCAGACTCCAAAATGTTCACGGTATGTCTCACTCAAATCATCATCCATTTGACTTTAGCGTGCAGTAAGTGGTTTCAAGAAATAAAATATTCCAATAAAAATGCCCGTGTCATTTACCCAATTCGTACATCCATAATACCCATTCATATTTGTGTCAAGATGTGCTTCACCTTGGCACTCATTGACCGGATATTAAAGTTTGTTGTCGATCATAAGTTCTTAAGCATCATATCTTCTTCTTCCTCAAATATGCAGCTGCAGTTGTACTTCAAGACAAAACCACCCGAAGCAAATAAGCCACCACCACCACCACCACCTTCTGCGGCCAACGGCGCCGCCCCACCACCACCACCACCACCTCAAACACTGCCACCACCACCACCTCTGCCGGGACCTATGGCTTTCCCACCTCCTATGGGCAATGGGCCGAGGCCAGGTATGCAGATGGGCCGCCCTCCGATGATGCCTCCTCCGCCTCCTCAAGGGTTCGCCGGACAATAGATATCTCCATAGCGAATGCTTAGTGAGTTGTTTCTTTTTTATACTTTCCATCTTAAGACATCATGGGTTGGGTTTGTTTAGGCTGAGAGAATTGTGTTAAAGCCATATATGCCTGCCTGGTGATTTTGTATGCTTTGGTATTGGGTAATGATTGGGTTGTGTGTGCTATTGATGAACTTGCTTCAATTTAGTTGGGATGATCTATTGCATGTCTTTGTACGATTGAGTAGATACATATCTTCTTCTTCAAAAGAACATAATAGTTTATATTATAATTTTTTTATGAATAAATTGAAAAAGGAATATACTGGGATGGGAATATGTAACTATAGGACACATGCATGTCTATCTATATCAAAACTACAAAGGGGATAATATAATAGATTGGAAGAGAAGAGGGAACGTGTTTGAGTGATCACATAACAACACAGTCAAACCAAAGTCTTTAGTAGTATCACATGTGTTGCCTAACTTCAGACCATCACGTGTTTCTCCTCTCCTACCATGTTCATCAAAACAAACACCACCACCACACATTTACTAGATGGGCCCATTAAAACCAATGTCTGATCTTATTTACTCTTTTTTTTTTTTTTCCTTTTCAAGTGTTTTGTGCAAGCTCAGTTCAATAAAAAACACCTCACTACTACGGCTTCCAAGCAAGACTAGTATGGTAATCTCTTGTCCATGTGACTTGCGATAAAGTTCACGGTCAATACTCCTCAAAACCAGCCATTCAACGACAACATTTGGGAGGAGGCCTTGTCTAGTAGTTAAGGAGTAGGCCTCAAAAATTTGTGGGCTAAGTCATGGGATCGAATTCCACCTCCCACAATTTATTGGATTGTCCCAATGGGGTGTTATCTCATGACTATCGTATTGGGTAAATTTGGGACGTGTTTACCTAGTCCATGGAGATATAATTCCATCCCGGAATGTATGTCGTAACTATAGCTGAATGGGATACTCCATGGTTGTAAAAAAAAAAGAAACCGACAACACTTACTACAAAGCCATAAATCACATCATTCTTTCACCGTTGTTGTGCGTTTTACCGCACATGGAAACAAAATTTCATCTTTCATTGTGCCCTGTTTTTTTAATAGTCTGCCTTTTGTCGTTTTCTTGTTTCCCCACACATGCAAACAGAATCACGATCGATGACAACATACTAATTATTTCATAATATATTCTTCTTATTGGTTGTGCTTGTCAAACAATGAACAAATTAAGATGTTGTTCTCTCATTTATTGCTTACTATCGCTGTTATAGCTGTTGAGGAGGCATCTCTTCTGCACAGATAAACATTGATGCGGGTATGACCCCGATCAACAAGATTTGGTCCGGGAAATAGAGGTTGATGGGTGATACGGACCGGGTTCAATATTTTGGTGTGTTAGGATCTATATTTTTAGCGTTGTAAGAGGAAAAGAACGAAAGAGACAAAGATTTTACGTGGTTCGGACAGGTGTCCTACGTCCACGGGCCGCCGGTAACAGTATACACTATTCACAGGTGAGAAATACACACTCAAGCTCACTTCACTCATTACAGTGCATTCATGGTGAAGAAGATGACTTAAGAGAAAAATGTCTAAGTCTTGAAGTGTATTGTATATGATTCCATTTGATCTCTCCCCCTTTTTCCATATATCGTTTGGTCTCCCCTTTTCCAGCTGGCAGCCTGTTGGGACCACTTGACTGCAGTTATAGACACAGCCTAGGAGGGACAACAGTCGCAGGTGTACTATTGTCAGACTGACGCGCCTCCTTTATGTCTATAATTCCAGCCAATCGTTGCCCTCCACGTGTCCTCTGGTCGGCCTTGCTTCCTATTTCCCGCTCAAGGCTATTTCATTCCCCGCGCCCCTTGTACTTTTCCGTACAAGGTCTATGATATCCAGCTGTCCCTCTCACCTGCTCCATTGTCCCAAAAGAGGAGCTCCGCAGGTAACCATGTTAGGAGGAATGCTAGACATAAAGTCACCCCTATCATCCAGTTCCCCTACTCTGAGTTGTAATACACCAAGTATTATAACTCTGAGTATTACTAAGAAAGCATTCCTCCTAGTAGTATCCTTAACTCCTCCTAGCTGGCTCCTACAGCCTTTAATTTGACGGGACAGCCCCTGCGTCTTCTGCAGGGAGATGTTGTTTCCTAGAAGGGACACGTGTCCCAAAAATTCCTTCTCTGTCCTTCCCACTTGCTTTTTTGAAATTTTCCCCCTCTTTCGAAAAATATCTTCCACACTTAGCGAAAATTCCTATAGGGCTTCCTTCACCATTTCCGTCCAAAGATCACACAGCGCTCAAGATCATCCCTCCGTTCGTTGTCTCGTCAGGTAATTCCTCGCTCCCCCTTCTTCCCTCTTTGCGCAGTTGTCCCTTTTGCCTTAGTATTTTTTCCGTTTTGGACTTTTGCGGTGAAGCCATGTCTGCTAATGTTCCCGGAGATACGCGCCCGCCGTCGCCAGGCCTTTCTGCTTCTTCTGTCGCGCCGGGAGTTGCGACCCAGGAAGGGTCTGTACAAAAGGCTTCGTCGCCAGGTGCGACGTCTTCAAGGCCGTTCGTGCCTCCTTCCCCTCACTCCCCTGTTGAGACATCCTCCGCTGCGCCGCTACGGGCAGTCCTAGGTTCGTCCCCTGCTCATCGGACCCGTTCTCAGGGGACCGCCGCCACTAGCAGCGAAGTGGATGAGTGGAAAGTGTTCGGTCAGTCTAGGTCCCCTTTTCGTAGGTTAGAAAAATAGCTCTAGAAGGTTTTCATTCCGGTAATTTTCACGTGTCGCTTCCGAACCCTAGCCAGCGTGCTAATTTTCCTCCTTCATCAGCCCTTGCTTTTTGGGAGAACCAGATAAAGGCTGGTTTATGTTTCCCAGTTCATCCTTTCCTAACCTCCATATCTGCAGCCTACCAATTACCCCTGAACCAGTTTAGCCCCTCTTCAATTCGTCAATTGATAGCTTTTTACGTTTTGGTCACCGCCGCGGGTGGAAAACCCTCCATCGAGCTTGTCCTTTCCCAGTTTCAACTAAAGCCTACCACGCCTTTTTTCTATCTATGTGCAAATCCACATGGCTCTGTCCGTTTTTTCGATAAGAGCTCCCATGGCGTGGACAAAGACTGGCATCCATTCTACTTCTTTGTGACGCCTATCAAAGGTGATTGGGACTTTCCCCATCGCCGATGGGTTTCGAGGCTGCCTCAACGGCTTGCAGATATTGAGCCTAAGTGCTCAGAGCAGAACGAGGTCGCGATTGGCCTCTTAAATGCCCTTGCCATGGAGAAAAAATTCAGCATGGTGGAGATAGTACCCTACCCTGGCCTGCTTCACCACTTCGATCTTTCTCCCCAGTTTGTTCCTTTTGATCCTAAGGGTAAGCAGGTTTCCCTCCTGCTTCCTAACCTTGTTTTTGAGCTTTCCTGACAGCTTAGTGGTTGTATGCAGATATGTCTTTCTCCTGGAAGGATGCAATCAAGAACTTACCTGTTAAGCAAGAAGGTTCCTCAGCTCCTACCGGACCTCAGTCTCCCAGAGATCAAGGCGGAGCTGGAAAGGCTGGTTCGGAGGTTCATGGAGACTCTCCAGTTAAATCCTCGTCTCCTCGCCTCAACTCTCTAGAGGAAGTTGGGACAGATCCAGAGGTGATGATCCTTGATTCCGAAGAGAAGACTGCTGAGACGATAGCCTTCCCTGCTACATCCGTACCTGCTAAGAAGAAAAAGAAGGGCTCCGTGGCAAAAAACAAGAAGCCGCGCGTGGAAGCAGTTCCTTCTCAGTTTGACCCTTCCGAGTTTGCCCCCTTTACCTATAAAGGACACGAGTGGAGCGTCGAACGTCGCACTGACAGCAAAATGGTTTTGGAGATGCCCAACGACTACTACCTGCTCAGCCCTCACGCCTGTTGAGCAGCAAAGCACTGTCCATCGCAGATCCGACAACGAAGTTGTTGAGCTGGCCTCCCGTTACTGGGCCGAGGTTACTCTTATCTCTGATTATATCTCTATTTGCTGCCTTTTACCCTTGTTAATACATGTCTGGTTGTACTAGCTGTCGTCCATGTTGCCTCGTCTCCTTTCGGCGACCTCCAACCGGGGCTTACCAATCGACCCCTATGTGTTCGAGACGGTGAGAAAACGGAACTCGGAGATCGCTAGGTTGGAGAAAGAACTCGAGAACTTGAAGAAGGAACATGAAGTTCAACTTCAAGAGGTGTAGAAGATTGTGAAGGTCGCTCTGGAGCAGTCCTTCGATGCTGAGGTGGCGAGAGAGGTGCAGAAGCAGCTTGAGTTGGCGCGTCGTGCCGAACGTTCCGCCGGCCAGCTGGAAGGAGTCCAGCTTTGCCAAAAGCATCTTATCACCTCCCCTCCTGGCCAGAAGTTCCTATCCCAGCTAAGTAAGAGTTGGCATGAGGGCTATCTGCGTGACACCCTCTCTCTGCTGGACTTCGTGCCATATATGCAGCATTATTTCCTTGGTGGCTTCACTGCTGGGCGCGAGCCGACCTCAACTCTGGACTCAGCTATGGCATCTATGAGCGCCCCTTCAACTTTCAAGGGAGACTCAGAGGCAGCTCCCAATCCCAACTTCTGGTCTGCTGAAATACCTCGATGCTCAGCAGCTTTGCTGGAGATTTCCCCTGAAGTCCTCATGAGTCAGCTTTCGGAGTTAGAGCAGTAGGCTACCTCGGAGATCCCCGATCCTATGGCTGGTTCCAGCGCTCCCCCTTCCTGAACTTCATAATCGTTTTTTCATTCTAGACTACTGATAGGGGTGACTTTTAGTCTAGCATTCCCCCTAACACGGTTACCCGCAGAGCTCATCTTTCAGACAATGGAGTAGGTGAGAGGGAGAGCTGGATACCATAGACCTTGTACGGAAAAGTACAAGGGGCGCGGGGAATGAAATAGTCTTGAGCGGGAAACAGGAAGCAAGGCCGACCAGAGGACACGTGGAGGGCAACGATTGGCTGGAATTGTAGACAGAAAGGAGGCGCGCCAGTCTGACAATAGTACACCTGCGATTGTTGTCCCTCCCAAACTGTGTCTGTAACTGCAGTCAAGTGGTCCCAGCAGGCTGCCAGCTGGGAAAGGAAGGACCAAACGGTATATGGAAAAAAGGGAGAGATCAAGAAAAGGGCAGATTCAGCATACTTCGACACATAGAGATTTTTCTTTCAAGTCATCTTCTTCACCATGAATGCACTGTAACGAGTGAAGTGAGCTTGAGTGTGTATTCCTTACCTGTGAATAGTGGATACTGTTACCGGTGGCCCGTGGACGTAAGACACCTGTCCGAACCACGTAAAATCTGTGTCTCTTTCGTTCCCTCTTACAACACTAAAAATACAGATCCTAACACACACTAGAACATTGAACCCGGTCCGTTTCACCCATCGACCTTTATTTCCCGGACCAAATCTTGTTGATCGGGGTCATACCCGCATCAAATGGCGCCGTCTGTGGGAAAGATGGACTGAGACGTGAGTACGCTGGGTGGTTACGATAAGGAAGACAGCCTGAACTAGTGTTTGTTCGAAGACGAGGCGTTAGAGAGACAGGAGGAAGGTGCAGTTCTCGGGGGAGCAACAGATCTCTGAGATATATAAAAGCGGGCTGAGATGGAAGAACAGCCACCATTAGCGCAAAATCTGCAAGAACGGTTTGAGGAAGTCATTGAGAGGACAGGTGAGAACCCAGCACCATCTTCGACACTGGCGTCCCCGATCGAGACCTTGTCGCCGACACCAGCACCCACTTTTGCCGGACCGTCTGGAACAGCTCCACCCCAGACCCCTATAACCATGACAGTAGAGCAACTAGATCTGCTGGTAAAGAACGCGGTGGATGCGGCCATGATGGCTAAAAAGACGAAGAACAAAGGTAGCGGAAGCAAGCTTCGCGGGCTCAAGGAAGGACTTCAGATGGGCACGTCTCGGAATGGACGGAGACAGTGGGAGAGAACATGGTGATCGCAGAGGGGACATTAAACCCTCAGCCAGAGATGGACCCTTTGGAAAGGGAAGCTGTTCTGGAAGGGAGGAATGAAGGGCCACTGACCCTGCCCCTCAGACGAAGTGACGAACACCTCAGATGACCCCAGGAGGAGCTGAGGACTATAAATCCAAGGAATGAAGCACCCCCAGCGACCATAGCTAGTGAATGCAGGCCAGGAAGAAATGGGAAGTCAGAGGACAAGAGGTGGAGATGAAAAGCCATAGCACACGTGGCCAGAGGAGTGCTATGAGCGATAGGGGACAGGAGCTCAAGAAACAGATGTCTAATTTGCGGAAGGTAGTGGAGAACATGCAGAATAGGGCCACCAGACCACATCTACGGGGGGTACATCAGGCTGGTACACCTTTTGCTAAGGAGCTGTTGGAGGGAGAAGTATCGCTCAACTTTAAACAGTTACCATACGAGTATGATGGCACCACTGACCCAGAGGACCACATCTTGCGCTTCAAGAATACCGTCTTTTTGCACAACTTCTCGGAAGGAGTAAAGTGAAGGGTCTTCTTGACGACGTTGGTGAGAGCTGCCCAGCAATGGTTCAGTCAGTTAGAACCGGAGATCATCCACTCATTCGAGGAGTTCCAGGAAATGTTCATTAACCGGTTCGCTAGCGCCCGGAAGCCGCCCAAATCTGACATGTCCTTGTTTCAAGTCAAGCAGCGACCAGATGAGAGCCTCCGATCTTATATCCGAAGATTCAATGTGGCAGCCTTGTAGGTACCCTCTGCCACTACTTTCGTCAAAATTAATGCGTTGGTTCATGGTTTGCAGGTAGGCGATTTCTTTGCATCGCTTTCTAAGAAGCCCCCTCAGACGTTCGAGGAGCTGCTAGGCAGGGCCGACAAGTACATAAACTTGGAGGAAAACAGGCTAGCGAAGGTTCGAGAGGCAGCACCTAGAACGCTTCCAAGGAAAGGAATACCAGACCATGGTCGGAACAGGGAGGGTGTCAGAACGGCTTGTCCTCCGATGGTTAGGGGACCGATGCAGGGTAGAGGGGGCAGATTCCCTCCTAAGTATCAAAGTTACACCCCTCTACGAACGAACTTGCAGGAGGTGTTGGCCGTGGCAGCAAGACACCCAGACATCCAATACCCTCGAATCAACTCACGGGGACCCCCAAGATCCACTACGGGGCCCTTCTGTCGGTTCCATAATGAACACGGACATCATACCGACGCATGTACGCACCTGAAGAATGAGATAGAAAGACTGATAAGGGCGGGACATCTCAAGGAGTTTATATATCGAGACCGGATGCCAGGTCCGCCAGCGCAGCCCAGGGAAAAGGAAGGTCCTGGGCCAGATAAGGGAAAACAACCGATGATGGAGCCCAGCAGACCAGGACCCAGCCAGCCAAGGGCTCACATCCTCATCATAGTTAGAGGACCAGAGAGTGGAGGTTCTCATAAGGCGCGGAAGTCTTATGCACGGATGAAGGAAAAAGGGGATATCGTGGCAGGAGGTCGTTTGGTAGGGCAGATGGAGACCACAGGGAACATACAGTTCGGGGCAAAGGATGAGGCCGATGTTGTGCGACCCCACAACGACACCCTTGTGATTACCACGGATGTGGCAGGGTACAACGTCTCACGGGTATTCATAGATGGGGGAAGTTCGGCGGATATCATGTTCTTGGAATGTTTCAAGCAGATGAAGTTAGGAGCGAAGCTGAAGCCAGTGGCCACTTCCTTATATGGATTCGGCGGAGCTGGAATACAACCATTGGGCCAGGTCACGTTGCCGGTGGGGTTAGGCGAAGATCCCCTACGGGTAGTACGGATGGTCAACTTTTTAGTCGTTGACGCGGTATCCTCTTATAACATCATACTAGGACGCCCAACCATCAATGGATTCAGGGCTGTGCCGTCGACATATCACTTGAAGATCAAATTCCCGGCAGGTGACCAGGTGGGAGAAGTTTCAGGAGACCAGGGGAGTTCTCGCCGATGTTATGCGAACGAGGTCAAAGTAGTATCCGGAGGCAAGGAGAAAGAGGGAGCTGATGCCAAACAGGCGAAGCGTACGAAACCAGACAGCGAGGAGGGGGAACCTGCGCGGTTGCAACCGCAACCCAATGAAGAACTGATGACGGTAGAACTGTATCCAGGGAATGAGGGATTCACTACTCAAATAGGAACAAAGATGGAAAGGGCAGCATCACAACAGTTGGTTGAATGCTTGAGACGGAACGCGGATATGAAAGAGACCCAAGCATAGCCATTTATCACCTAAACATAATCCCTGGAAGTTGCCCTGTAAAGCAAAAGCTCCGTCAGTTCGGAGCTGAAAGAGACCAAGGTATTAAGGTCGAGGTTGAAAAGCTGTTCAAGGCTGGACACATCAAGGAGGTACAGTTCCCTACCTGGTTAGCTAATGTCGTTATGGTCAAGAAGGGGAATGGTTCTTGGAGGATGTGTTTGGATTTCACAGATCTCAATAAGGCTTGTCCTAAGGACCATTACCCCTTGCCGAGGATAGACCAATTGGTTGACTCCACATCTGGATGTGAGATGTTAAGTATGATGGACGCCTATCAAGGATACCACCAGATCAAGCTTAATCCAGATGATGTAGACAAGGTTTGCTTTGTCACGGCAAGTGGCACGTACGGTTATGTCCGAATGCCTTTTGGGCTTAAGAACGCAGGAGCTACCTATCAGCGGATGGTTGACGCAGTATTTAAAAGTCAGTTAGGGCGTAATATGGAGGTCTACGTAGATGACATGGTAAAGTCGACATGGGCCACGGACCACGTTACTGACCTGGAGGAGATGCCAGGGAGCTGGTCCGGCGATGCGAAAGTTGCCTGAAACATGGCCCGAAGATACACGTACCTGCGGAAGAGCTGGGAGTTATGCATTCCCCATGTCCATTTGATAAGTGGGGAATTGATATAGCCGGACCCATGCCTATAGCGAAGGCCCAGAAGAAATTCATCATAGTGGCGGTCGACTACTTCAGCAAATGGGAAGGCTAAGGCAGTATCAAAAATTGACGAGACTAATGTGATAGATTTTCTGTGGCATCATATTTGTTGCAGGTTTGGAGCTTCCCGGATCCTCGTATCCGACAACGGTACGCAATTCTGCGGCGCTAGGGTCCGCGAATTCTGCGAAGGAATGAAGATACAACAAAAATTCGTCTCGGTAGGCCATCCTCAGGCTAACGGACAAGTGGAGGTCACCAACCGTACCATCCTTCGTGGGATAAAAGCCAGATTAGAGCAAGAAGGAGGGAAGTGGTTAGAATCTCTGGACCCAGTATTATGGGCGTATCGCATCACTCCAAGGGAGGCCACGGAGGAAACACCTTTCCAGTTAGTTTACGGATCTGCCGCTCTAATACCCGTAGAGGTGGGAATGGAGACGCATAGGGTCATCCACTATGAGGAAGAACAGAACGCACAACTCAGGAGGGAAGACCTGGACCTAATAGGAGAAATCAGGGAGCTGGCCTTGCTAAGAATGGAAAGGTACAAGAGTCGGGTGAAAGCAGCCTACGACTGTAGGATTAAACCCCGGCGATTTCAGGTGGGAGATCTGGTCCTGAGGAGAGCGGGTGTACTCAAACCACTGAGAAAGGTGGACTCGACTTGGGAAGGCCCCTATCAGGTTGCCCGCATCTGGGAGGAGGCGCTTATGAGCTGAAGGACAAGGATGGGCGTGGAGTTCCCCGTCCCTGGAACGTCTCGAAGTTGAAGAAATACTATGCTTAGTATGGTTGGAAAAAGTTGTATATAAATCAAACGAGGAGGTGTACTCTTTTTCCTTCGCCAAGGTTTTATCCCAAGGGGGTTTTACTTGGCAAGGTTTTAACGAGGCACCGTCCTTTGAATGAAAAAAAGAAGTTTTCTTCAAAACCCGTGTCCGATGAGGCGAGATTAACGGCGCGGCGAGCCCCAACGAGGCGAGATTAACGGCGTGGCGAGCCCCAATGAGGCGAGATTGAGGTACGAATAAGATGAGGAGAAACGCATTAACAGGAACATACACAACAAAATAGCATAGATGGTCCAACAGTAACGGTAAGCAGGAAAAAACACAAAAGAGAAAGACAGCAAGGGAGGTCCGTAAAGAAACACAAAGGACAGTAACAAAAGAGGTCCGAAAAGAAAAAGTACATGATAGTCTAGAATGAGAAAACGATTACGAAGTTCAAGAAGGGGGAGCGCTGGAACCAGCCGTAGAATCGGGGATCTCCGAGGTAGCCTGCTGCTCTAGCTCTGAAAGCTGACTCATGAGGACTTCAGGGAGACCTCCAACAAGGCTGCTGAGCATCGAGGTATTTCAGCAGACCAGAAGTTGGGATTGGGGGCTGCCTCTGAGTCTACCTTGAAAGTTGGAGGGACGCTCATAGATGCCATAGCTGAGTCCAGAGTTGAGGTTGGCTCGCGCCCAGCAGTGAAACCACCAAGGAAATAATGCTGCATATATGGCACGAAGTCCATGCCACCACCACTCTCCACTCCCCCTACTTCGGATTGTGCTAATGTTTATTAGCACATCTGAAGTATACAAAGAGTGTTCCTCTAGGCCTTCCGATCTCATATTTTACCTTAATAACCCTCTGTGGTCCGCATTATGAACCTTTTTGCGAACAGCCCTATCCTGACCTTCCGCTTGCGAAAAACGTCCGGCCCCTTTTTTTCGGCATCTTACCTAGTTTGTATTTAGGTGCTCGTTGTCTAAAGGGTTGTCAGTAAACGGAGACGTGTACCTGAAAGTTCCTTCCTCCCGTGTAGGGCCATCGTCAACTGGTTCTTTTTCTTGTTTTGAAGTTGTATAGTAGATCAGAAGGTTTCTTTTATTATTGAAATGATTCTGAGCTAGAGCTCGTCTCCGTTCAGGTCCGTCAGGCATTCGCCCAGGATAACCTGGATTTTAGGTACGTTTATACAAGCGCGATCTGCGCGGGGCGTGCTTTGTACAGCCCTCCGGGATATAACCTAATCTAGGTTCCTCAGGTGTTAAACCTGGAATTCAGGCGCAATCTGCGCAGGGCGTGCTTTGCGCAACCCTCCTGGATATAACCCAATCTAGGTTCGCCAGGTGTTAAACCTGGAATTCAGGCGCAACCTGCGCGGGGCGTGCTTTGCACAGCCCTCCTGGATATAACCCAATCTAGGTTCATCAGGTGTTGGAATTCAGGCGCAACCTGCGCGGGGCGGGCTTTGCACAACCCTCCTGGATATAATCCAATCTAGGTTCATCAGGTGCTAAACCTGGAATTCAGCATTCCTAATTCTGGAAGGGAGTCGGATACGGGTTTTGAAGGAAACTTCTTTTTTTCATTCAAAGGACGGTGCCTCGTTAAAACCTTGCCAAGTAAAACCCCCTTGGGATTAAACCTTGGCGAAGGAAAAAGAGTACACATCCTCGTTTGATTTATATACAACTTTTTCCAACCATACTAAGCATAGTACTTCTTCAGCTTCGAGACGTTCCAGGGACGGGGAACTCCACGCCCATCCTTGTCCTTCAGCTCATAAGCGCCTCCTCCCAGAATGCGGGCCACCTGATAGGGGCCTTCCCAAGTCGAGTCCACCTTTCTCAGTGGTTTGAGCACATCCGCTCTCCTTAGGACCAGATCTCCCACCTGAAATCGCCTGGATTTAATGCTACAGTCGTAGGCCGCTTTCACCCGACTCTTGTACCTTTCCATTCTTAGCAGGGCCAGCTCCCTGATTTCTCCTATTAGGTCCAGATCTTCCCTTCTGAGCTGTGCGTTCTGTTCTTCCTCATAGTGGATGACCCTATGCGTCTCCATTCCCACCTCTACGGGTATTAGAACGGTAGATCCGTAAACTAGCTGGAAAGGTGTTTCTTTCGTGGCCTCCCTTGGAGTGATGCGGTACGCCCATAGTACTGGGTCCAGAGATTCTAACCACCTCCCTCCTTCTTGCTCTAGTCTGGCTTTTATCCCACGAAGGAAGGTACGGTTAGTAGCTCCACTTGTCCATTAGCCTGGGGATGACCTACCGAGACGAATTTTTGTTGTATCTTCATCCCATCGCAGAATTCGCGAACCCTAGCGCCGCAGAATTGCGTACCGTTGTTGGATACGAGGATCCGGGGAGCTCCAAACCTGCAACAAATATGATGCCATAGAAAATCTATCACGTTAGTCTCGTCAATTTTTGACACTGCCTTGCCTCTACCCATTTGCTGAAGTAGTCGACCGCCACTATGACGAATTTCTTCTGGGCCTTCGCTGTAGGCATGGGTCCGACTATATCAATTCCCCACTTATCAAATGGACACGGGGAATGCATAACTCCCAGCTCTTCCGCAGGTACGTGTATCTTCGGGCCATGTTTCTGACAACTTTTGCATCGCCTGACCAGCTCTTTGGCATCTCTTAATAACGTCGGCCAGAAATATCCTGCTCGTATCACTCTTCGGGCCACCGCCTTGTATCCGGCATGGTCTCCTGCACACCCCTCGTGGACTTCTTCTAGCACCAACATCCCCTCTTTCTTGGATAGACACCGGGCATAGGGGTGGACGAAAGCTCTTTTGTATAATCCTTCTCCAATGATGCAAAACTTCTGTCGGTATTTTCCTGCGCTTTTATGTTCAGGGTTGCGCAAAGCTTCCAGTATAGGAGCCCTCCAATCTTCTTCATCTTCTATACATCCCACGGGCCCCTGCTGACCTTCTCTACTGGCTGTCAGCATGGTGACCTTCCGAGTTCCCTCCGGAATGGCAGAGCTGGCTAGCTTTGCTAGAGAGTTTGCTCGGTTATTTTCCTCCCTGGGAATTTGCCTTATCTCGAAACTGTCAAAGGCTTTCTTCAGCTTTTCCACTCGTCCTGTATACTTCACCATTTTTTCGTTCTTAGCCTCGTAATTCCCTTGGACCTGCTGGGCTACCAGCTGAGAATCTGAGTGTATGATTACTCTCATAGCCCCTAAGCTACTGAGAATTTCCATCGCCTTAACTAAGGCCTCGTACTCAGCCTCGTTGTTGGACGCTGAGAAATCGAATGTTATGGCGAACTGCAGCTCATCCCCTTCTGGCGTGATAACGAGGACACCTGCTCCAGCTCCGGCCGACGTTGACGAACCGTCGACATAGGCTCTCCAAGTTGGCGTCGTTTTCCCTCGGGTAGATTCGAGCAGGAAGTCCGACAGGGCTTGTCCTTTGATGGCTGGTCGCCTTTCGAACTCAACATCGTACTCCCCCAACTCAACAGCCCACTTGACCATCCTTACCGAGAGATCTGGCCTACTTAAAGTCTGCTTTAAAGGTAAATTAGTGTGTACCCATACTTTGTGATACAAGAAATAGGGGCGTAACCTTCGCACCGACACCATCACCGCCAGAGCTGCTTTCTCAATGTCGGAGTACCTGCTTTCAGCTCCGTGCATCGTCTTACTCACGAAGTACACTGGATTTTGGGTGTCGCCATCCTCTCTTAGGAGGACTGAACTCACAGCGTGCTCCCCTGTGGAAAAATACAAGATTAGCTCATCGCCAGGTAATGGCTTGGTTAACAAAGGCATATTATGCAAATAATCTCTTAGCCGTTCGAATGCCGCTTGGCATTCTTCTGTCCATTCAAATTGGCATCCCTTCTGAAGTATTTTGAAGAAGGGTAAGCTCCGGTCGGCAGACTTGGCGATGAACCTACTCAATGCCGCTAGTCTTCCAGTTGAGCGTTGGACCTCTTTGATGTTCCGTGGCGGCTGCATCTCCAATATGGCCTTCACCTTGTTGGGGTTCACCTCAATTCCTCTCTTCGTCACCATGTACCCCAGGAATTTCCCCGACTGCACTCCAAAGGTACATTTTTTAGGATTCAGCTTCATGCTGCTCTTTCGGATGGTCTGGAAGGTCTCATCTAGGTCGGTAACGTGGTCCTTGGCCCATGTCGACTTTACCAACATGTCGTCTACGTAGACCTCCATATTGCGTCCTAACTGACTTTTAAATACTGTGTCGACCATCCGCTGATAGGTAGCTCCTGCAGTTTTAAGTCCAAAAGGCATCCGGACATAACCATACGTGCCCCGTGCCGTGACGAAGCAAACCTTGTCTACATCATCCGGATTAAGCCTGATCTGGTGATATCCTTGATAGGCGTCCATCATACTCAACATCTCACAACCAGACGTGGAGTCAACCAACTGATCTATCCTTGGCAAGGGGTAATGGTCCTTAGGACAAGCCTTATTGAGATCTCTGAAATCCACGCACATCCTCCAAGAACCATTCCCATTCTTGACCATAACGACATTAGCTAACCAGATAGGGAACTGTACCTCTTTGATATGTCCAACCTTGAATAGCTTTTCACTCGACCTTAATACGTTGGTCTCTTTCGGCTCCGAACTGACGGAGCCTTTGCTTTATAGGACGGCTTCTCGAGATTATGTTTAGGTGATGCATGGCTATGTTTGGGTCCACTCCCGTCATATCTGCTAGTGAGAAAGCAAATAATTCGGCGTTCCTTCTCAAGCATTCGACCAACTGCCGTGATGCTCCCCTCTCCATCTTCGTTCCTATTTGAGTGGTGAAACCTTCCTTCACTGGATACAGTTCTACCGTCATCAATTCTTCATTGGGTTGCTGTTGCAGCCGCGTAGGTTCCCCCTCTTCGCTGTCTAGTTTCGTACGTTTTGCCTGCTTGGCATCAGCTCCGTCTTTCTCCTTACCTCCGGATACTACCTTGACCTCGTTCGCATAGCATCGACGAGAACTCCCCTGGTCTCCTGAAACTTCTCCCACCTGGTCACCTACCGGGAATTTGATCTTCAGGTGATATGTCGACGGCACGGCCCTGAATCCATTGATGGCTGGGCGTCCTAGTATGATATTGTAAGAGGAAACCGCGTCAACGACTAAAAGGTTGACCATCCGTACTACCCGTAGGGGGTCTTCGCCTAACCCCACCGGGAGCGTGACCTGGCCTAGTGGTTATATTCCAGCTCCGCCGAATCCATATAAGGAAGTGGCCACTGGCCTCAGCTTCGTTCCTAACTTCATCTGCTTGAAACATTCCAAGAACATGATATCCGCTGAGCTTCCCCCATCTATGAATACCCGTGAGACATTGTACCCCGCCACATCCGTGGTAATCACAAGGGCGTCGTTGTGAGGCCGTACGACATCGGCCTCATCTTTGGCTCCGAACTGTATGTTCCCTGTGGTCTCCATCTGACCTACCAAGCGACCTCCTGCCCCAGTATCTCCATTTTCCTTCATCCGAGCATAAGACTTCCGCGCCTTATGAGAATCTCCACTCTCTGGATCTCCAACTATGATGAGGATGTGAGCTCTTGGCTGGCTGGGTCCCGGTCTGTTGGGCTCCATCATAGGTTGTTTTCCCTTGTCTGGTCCAGGACCTTCCTTTTCCTTGGGCTGCGCTGGTGGACCTGGCATCCGGTCTCGATATATAAACTCCTTGAGGTGACCTGCCCTTATCAGTCATTCTATCTCATTCTTCAGGTGCGTACATGCGTCGGTATGATGCCCATGTTCGTTATGGAACCGACAGAAGGGTCCCGTAGTGAATCTTGGGGGTCCTCGTGAGTTGATTCGAGGGTACCGGATGTCTGGGTGTCTTACTGCCAAGGACAACACCTCCTGCAAGTTCGTTCGTAGGGGGTGTAACTCTGATACTTAGGAGGGAATCTGCCCTCTGTACCCTGCATCGGTCCCCTAACCATCGGAGGACGAGCCGTCCTGACGCCCTCCCTGTTCCGACCATGGTCTGGTACTCCTTTCCTTGGGAGCGTCCTAGGTACTGCCTCCCGAACCTTTGCCTGCCTACTTTCCTCCAAGTTTATGTACTTATCGGCCTTGTCCAACAGCTCCTCAAACGTCTGAGGGGGCTTCTTAGAAAGCGATGCAAAGAAATCGCCCACCTGCAAACCGTGAACCAAAGCATTAATTTTAACGGAAGTAGTGGCAGAGGGTACCTCCAAGACTACCACATTAAATCTTCGGATATAAGATCGGAGGCTCTCATCTGGTCGCTGCCTGACTTGGAACAAGGACATGTCAGATTTGGGCGGTTTCCGGGCGCTAGCGAACTGGTTAATGAACATTTCCTGGAACTCCTCGAATGAGTGGATGATCTCTGGCTCTAACTGACTGAACCATTGCTGGGCGGCTCTCACCAATGTCGTCAGGAAGACCCTGCACTTTACTCCTTCCGAGAAGTTGTGCAACAAGACGGTATTCTTGAAGCGCAGGATATGGTCCTCTGGGTCGGTGGTACCATCATACTCGTAGGGCAGCTGTTTAAAGTTGAGCGATACTTCTCCCTCCAATAGCTCCTTAGCAAAAGGCGTACCAGCCTGATGCACCCCTCGTAGATGTGGTCTGGTGGCCCTATTTTTCATGTTCTCCACTACCTTCCGCAAGTCCGACATCTGTTTCTTGAGCTCCTGTCCCCTGTCGCTCATAGTCCTTTGACCACGTGTGTTATGGCTTCTCATCTCCACTTCTTGTCCTCTGACTTCCCCGTTTCCCCCTGGTCTGCATTCGCTGGCTATGGTCGCCGGGGGTGCTTCATTCCTTGGATTCATCGTCCTCAACTCCCCTGGGGTCCTCTGAGGTGTTCGTCACTTCGTCTTAGAGGTGGGGTCAGTGGCCCTTCATTCCTCCCTTCTAGGACAGCTTCCCTTTCCACAGGGTCCATCACTGGCTGAGGGTTTAATGTCCCCTCCGCGACCACCATGTTCTCTCCGACTGTTTCCGTCCACTCCGAGACGTGCCAATCTGAAGTCCTACCTTGAGCCCGCGAAGCTTGCTTCCGCTTGCCTTTGTTCTTCGCCTTTTTAGCCGTCATCGCCGCATCCACCGCGTTCTTCACCAGCAGATCTAGTTGCTATACTGTCATGGTTATAGGGGTCTGGGGTGGAGCTGTTCCAGACGGTCCGGCAAAGGTAGGTGCTGGTGTCGGCGACAAGGTCTCGACCGGGGACGCCAATGTCGGAGATGACGCTGGGTTCTCCCCCGTCCTCTCAATGACTTCCTCAAACTGTTCTTGCAGGTTCTGCGCTAATGGTGGTTGTTCTTCCATCTCAGCCCGCTTCTGTATATCTCAAAGATCTATTGCTTCCCTGAGAACTGCACCTTCCTACTGTCTCTCTAACGTCTCGTCTTCAAACAAACACCAGTTCAGGCTGTCTTTCTCGTCGTAACCACCCAGCGTACTCACGTCTCAGTCCATCTTTTGATAGGTAAGTGGGTTGCCACCTACCCACTTCACCTAACTCATTAATAATAGTAATATATATTTAATTATATTAATATTATAATAATTAAGTGATGTAAGCCATGACCTAATGTGGTAAGTATTTTGCCTATAAATAGGCTACGAGGATTAAGCTAAATACACACCAAAAATCAAAGCCTAAGAGAGAGAGAAATGAGAGAGAGAGAGAGAGAGAGAGAGAGAGAGAGAGAGAGAGAGAAATAGAGGGTAGCAAAATAGAGGGTTTGTTCGGTATTTGCTCCGACTATAAAGAGAGATAGTGAGTGTTTTCTCCTTTATAGATTGAGAGGTTGTAACTCCTGTTTTTACCACAGTAATAAAATTTCTACCTCGCCCGTGGTTTTTTACCCCAAGTCAAAAAGGGGTTTTCCACGTAAATTCCCGTGTTCCAATAATCCTCACAGTTATTTCCAATTTCTTTTAGCTGTCCATTTCGCAACGAGTGGTATCAGAGCCAGCCCTGATTGATATTCCGATTATGCTCTGTGGTTGCAGCTTTGTCTGATCTTCCACATCAGAAAGGATATCGAAAAGGTTTATCGTTACGGAAGAGTTTTTTGGCAAGTCGTGGTAATAGACTGTGAAGATATAAATGTGCCTAAGAGGGGGAGGGGGTGTATTAGGCTTATAAAAATTTTGTGCTTCTTCTGACAAATGCTAAGTGTGGTGACTTAGATATGCCTACTTATGTTTGTGACGAGTATTCCTGATATATCCTAGTACGTCGGATGTGCGTCGGGTCTGTCTCACAGCGATAAAGAAATAACTGAAAAGTAAATGCGAGACAGGATTTTTATAGAGGTTATATCTCCAACTGGGGTTTACTCATCTCCTTGGGATTTGCTTCCCAAGAGTTTAACCAATCACTAAATGCACCGTAGCTGGATACAAAACTGATTGGTTAGCCCAATACACAACCGAAACAAGTCGAACACTAGCCACAACTAGGTTACCACACGCCGAGTTTTGTTCCTCGGAATCTCCTTGATCCCGACAGACACAGCTCGCTACCGAAGGGCCCCCGGACTTGTCCTTCCCTTCACGTGTGCGTAAACGTCGACCTTGCCTCCTTGGTATTGCTAACGTCCGAAGACAACACGTCCGAAGACAGAATATATGGAAGGGATGATGGAATATCGGATAAATCACTCGCTCAGTGATGGATACGCAGGTTAACGCTCAGGTGGGCAGAAAGCTATCGCAAGTGGGAACTCAGGAATCTCTCAGTATGTTTCTGCTTAAGAATTTCTCGTAGGCTTATATGCGCAAATTCTAAGTGCCTCGAAAGTCTGAAGTGCAGCTCATATATAATCCTTTTCAAATAGCACTTCACATGAAAAATCATATCAAAAAATTATTACCAAATCAAGCATAGTTTCCATGCAATTTTCGAGTCAATCATACCATATAAATCATGCTCTTAACAAATCATCACAGCGGTCATATAGCACATTTAAAGCATAATTATTTTCCATATAAAGGCTCAATTTCGTTCTCAAGCTCATTCAACCATTTCGCATATATTTTCCATTTCAGGACTTTCCATAAGTGATTCCCTGCTATCAGTTTCTAGTAACGAGTCAATCCAGATTTACTTTCCAAGTATGGCACACAAGATAGCAATACATCAGCACGTTTTCCATGTACAGCTCATAGCATTTAATCAATATATTTACCATGTTTAGTACACAAATCAGATCGGAGCATACTTAATTCGATTTATCATAACATGGCAGAACTTTCCTTATTTCAGAGATCACACCCGTTATAGCACATACCATATAAGAGCACCTTATCCATAAGGTTAATCAAATCGAATCTTTCCTAATTATAATATTCTAATCAGCATAAGGAAAGATATCAATTCAATATATCGCATTTAATTCAGTGCAAAGCAAGCAAGGATCATACATATGATTTTCGTCCAGGAATAAACTAGTATCAACGGATATATCACTTTCCTTATATAAACAGCATATTTTCCATATATAGCTCAGTAGGATATCTCATGCATTATTTCCATATATAGCACAGAACGATATATCCTATCTCATGGAATGTCTATAACGTGCGATCACCTAGTTCCATCAAATCATCACAGAATCACACGCAATTCAAATATTCAACACTTAATCGATTTATAGCTCATAAACAATGCATGGTTGAATATTATCATGAACTTAGACATTTTATTTGTCCCAAATCGAATTGCTTATTTTATAGACCTAATGTCATTACAATTACATCGTTTATCAAAACTCTCTAACACATATGGACCAAAAAAGGTCAACATTCTCCCCCTTTTTGATGATGACATGTAATTGATGCAGCACGGAAGCAAGTAAGCATATTCGATAATGCAAGTCCTAGCGCATATGTCTAAGTGTTCCATAATCACAAAGTAGAGCATATGATATTTCCTAATCGCATATGATACATATTTGCTCCCCCTGCCTAAGTGCAGTTATCTATATGACATGCAAAGATATATCATGAATGAATTGGCTCCCGCTGTCTAAGTGCAGATATCTCATGTCATACTTAACGATATATCGTGGATGCAAAATTTTAAGTTACCCGTAAGTGTGCTGTGCTCCCCCTGCCTAAGTGCGTGTCACGAACGTAAGTTCCACTAGCCTGGGTCTTCGACAGGCTTACCAAACGAAGGCGTGCGAGGCTAAGGCACGGAGTCCTTGCGACACTTAGACGATTTCCGGAGATTGGCAAACGTTCGGGACGCGTAGGTTCGGAGCGGCAATTGACGGAGCGACACGGGCCACGCCGGCGGCGGCGCGGCCACCCTTGGAGCACACGGGTCGGACTGGGTCAAACCGGGTCAGACCGGGTCAAGACGGAGCGGGTCGGAAAACGGGTCGGGTCGGGTCGGTGAAGGGTCGGGTCGGGTCGGGCCATCCAGGCCGCGGCCGGACCGCGACCAGGCCACGGCGGCGGCACGCTCGCGTGCTGCTGGCCGGGGCCGAGACCAGGCCAGGCCAGGGCGGCGGACCTGCGGGGCGGCACGGACTGACCATGGCGCGGCTTGGCCACGACGGCCAGGCCGGGTGCGCGCGCGCGCGGCACTGGGCGCGCGCGGCACTGGTGCGCGCGCGGCGCTGTGTGCGCGCGGCACTGGGCGCGCGCGGCACTTGTGCGCGCGCGGCCCTGTGCGCGCGCGGCGCTGTGCGCGCGCGGCACTGTGCGCGCGCGGCACTGTGCGCGCGCGGCACTTGCGCGCGCGGGCACCGCATGCGCGGGGCAGAGATGCGCGAGGCTAGGGCGACGAGATGGGCGCGCGGCGTGATGGAGCTTCTAGAAGGAGATTTGGTCCAAGAAGATTTGAGATCTTCTAGGGAGATCTTGTTTACCATATTTACTATATTTAGGAAGATATGGAAATAAGATATGGAGATATTCTAGGAAAGATCTTTACCAAGTCTCAAAAGGAAACTCAAGGCCTATAAATAAGTCCATTCGCCCAAGGCAAAAGGACATCGAGCGAGAGAGAGAAAACGACGAGCGGACGAAGTTTTCTCAAGCGAGTCACTTGGCGAATAGCGTGAGTTTGTCGAGTGTTCCAAGGGTTGTCAAGATTGCGTTTGGGGCAGTTTTGGCAAAGGGATTTTAGCGTGTAAGATCCCGGGTCGAAGGGACGATAGGATTTGGGTAGACTTGTGTGCGATCGAGTCGAACGAGTTCGGGGCGTGTCCGAATCGTTCAAGTCCTATTGTACTTCTTTGTTCTTAATAAAGATCGGCCATATTGGTGGCTGGCCTTCGGCCAAATCACTTGTTCTTACGATTCCGCTTTAGTAAGGGTGAGTGTTGTGAGGGCGTGTCTTGCCTTGGTTACGAAGCGAGCGCGCGGAGTAAGCCAAGGGAGAGCCGTGTTGCGGGCGTTGAGGTTTAGAAATTTAGCGAAAAATTTCTAAGTCCTTTTCGGCGTAACAAGAGTTGGTATCTGAGCCATACGAGATGGCGGACGGCAGCCGATCAACGGCAGCCAGACTAGCGGACCTGGAGACGAGGCTCGCGGCGCAGCAGGCGATACTCGACGGCCTTCCGAACCTCGGGGAGGTTCTGGCCGAAGTTGCGGGACTCAGGGGCGAGAGGGCAGCGGACGTGGCGAGGATGGCAAGAATCGAAGCCGAGCATGGGGCGCTTCGAGTCTTGGTGGCGGGTGGCATCACGGCACCGGCCGCGCCGACGGGCCGAAAGACCACGCGCGAGCCGCGTGCCTTCTCGGGAGTTCGAGATGCGAGGGAGTTGCAAAACTTCCTCTACGACGTGGAAGCGTATTTCCATGGAGCGGGAATACAAGAGGCGGACAAGGTGGAAGTGGCGTTGAACTATCTCGAGGACGACGCCAAGCTGTGGTGGCGCACGCGGCTTACGCAGGACGCGGAGCAGGGGCGGCCGAGGCTTGCTGTTTGGGCCGACTTTAAGCGTGAGCTTGAGGCACAGTTTCTACCGGGGAACTCGACGTGGGCGGCGAGAGAGGCGTTGGTAAGGCTCAAGCACACGGGGTCGATTCGGGACTATGTGCGCGAGTACGCCTCGATCATGCTCGGCATCCACGACATGTCGGAGACGGACCGCTTATTCCAGTTCAAGAGCGGGCTCAAGCCTTGGGCCCAGCTAGAGCTTACTCGACAGGGTGTCCAGGACCTTGCGACAGCTTATGCCGTTGCGGAGCAGCTGATCGAGATTAGGCCGACCGAGCAACGGGCCGCGGAGAGGGAGAACGTGGCATCCACTTCTAAGGCGACCAATCCGAAGAAGAAGGTCCAGAAGAAGAAGGTTGGTGGAATCAAGTCCAAGGGTAAGGGGCCGGCCACACAAGGCACGGCCGATGCAAGGGGCGGTTGTTACACTTGCGGGCTCCCGGGACACCGGGCGCGGCAATGCCCGAAGGGGGCGCGGGGCCATGTGGCCACGGTCACGGCGGCGGGAGAGGAGGCCGACGCTGAGATCACGCTCATGAACCCGCTTCGGATCGTAGCAATTCGAAGCATACCTACCACGGCGGACTTACTTTTTGTGAAGTGTAGGGTGAACGAGATCGAGGTGTTCGGACTCGTCGACACGGGCGCTTCGCATACTTTTGTGGCGAGACGGTTGATCAAGGATTTGAGGCTAGACGTTCGCTACTACAAGGCCACCATCAAGCCCATCAACTCGAGGTCTACGGAAGTGAGCGGCCTTGCGAGGTCGACACTTAGCGTGGGGGGTTGGACGGGGCGGATCGATCTAACGGTGACGGAGTTGGACGATTACGACCTTATTCTGGGGCTGGACTTTTTGCGGGCAGCGAAGGTGACGATCAATCCTTCGAGGCACGAGATCGAGATTGGAGACGGATGTGGGCGAGTTGAGTGCGCAGGCCGACGCGAGGAGGCGGGGCCGCGACAGGCCGAGGCGATTTCGGCGCTACAACTCGGTGATGGGCTTCGACGAGGCGAGCCTACTTTCGTGGCGGCTTTGCTGCTCGATGATGGGAAGGGTACGGACGACGTGCCGAAGGGGCTGGCGGAGGTGCTGTCCGAGTTCGAGGACTTGATGCCGGCCGAACTTCCCAAGGAGCTACCACCTAGGCGCGCGATCGACCATCAGATTGAGCTAGAGCCGGGCGCAAAGGCGCCGGCACAAGCACCTTATCGGATGAACCCGGCGGAGTTGGCCGAGTTACGGAGGCAGCTAGACGAGCTATTGGACGCAGGTTTGATCCAACCATCCAAGGCCCCGTACGGTTCACCCATCCTGTTTCAGAAGAAGAAGGACGGGAGCATGCGGTTTTGTGTCGACTACCGCGCGCTTAACAAGGTTACGGTGAACAACAAGTATCCCATACCGAACGCACTCGACTTGTTCGACAAGCTGGCGAAGGCCGAGTGCTTCTCGAAGGTGGACTTGAGGTCGGGATATTGGCAGGTGCGCATCGCGGAGGGCGATGAGGCGAAGACGACTTGCGTGACGCGTTACGGGTCGTTCGAGTTCTTGGTGATGCCATTCGGCCTCACAAACGCGCCGGCCACGTTTTGTAACTTGATGAATAATGTCCTTTATGAGTTCTTGGACAGGTTTGTCGTTGTTTACTTGGACGACATTGTGATCTACTCGCAATCGGTGGAGGAGCATGTGGCCCACTTGCGAGCAGTCTTTGAGGCGTTGCGGCGGCATCGTCTCTACCTCAAGCGCGAGAAGTGTGACTTCGGCTTGAGCGAGATTTCCTTTCTAGGCCACATCATATCGGGAGGATCGATCCGGATGGACCCAAAGAAGGTGGTGGCCGTGGTCGAGTGGGAGCGGCCGAAGAACGTCTCGGCGTTGAGATCGTTCTTGGGCATGGCGAACTATTATCGGCGGTTTATCAAGGGATACTCGCACATCGCGAGCCCTTTGACGGACATGCTGAAGAAGGGGGCACAGTGGACTTGGTCGGAGAGGGCGATCGCAGCCTTCGAGGAGTTGAAGGGCGCGCTCGCGTCCGAGCCGGTGCTGAGGCTGGCGGACTTCACCAAGCCCTTCGAGGTGCATACCGATGCGTCGGGACAGGCCCTTGGAGGCGTTCTCGTACAGGAAGGCCATCCCGTGGCGTACGAGAGTCGCAAGTTCAACGAGGCGGAGACTCGTTACTCGACCCACGAGAAGGAGATGACGGCGGTGATCCATTGCTTGGAGACGTGGCGACACTACTTGCTCGGGACGAAGTTCGTCGTCTTGACGGACAACGTCGCCAACACATACTTCAAGACCCAGAAGAAGTTGTCTCCAAAGCAAGCGAGGTGGCAGGAGTTCTTAGGCGAGTACGACTTCGAGTGGATTCACAAGCCGGGTCGGCACAACGATGTGGCCGACGCACTTAGCCGCAAAGGGGTCGAGACCTTTGTGGCCGCGCTGAGTTCGGCGGTCGCGGACTTCGAGGGGAAGGTGCGCGCGGCAGCGGAGGGGAACAAGGCGTATCAGAAGCTCGTTTCGGAGGTAAACGAGGGCGTGGTGCGACAGTATTGGCTCGAGGACGGGATCTTGGTGGCCCATGGCGGGCGGATCTACGTCCCCGAAGGCGAGCTTAGACGGGAATTGGTTCGCGAGCACCACGACACACTTTGGGCGGGTCATCCGGGCGAGGGACGGATGTACGCGCTGCTTTCGAAGAGGTTCATTTGGCCGAAGATGAGGGCCGATGTTCACGCCTATGTGAGGTCATGCTTGGTGTGCCAGCAAGACAAGGCGGATCGAAGAAAGCAGGCCGGCTTGTTACAGCCGCTACCCATTCCGGCGAGACCGTGGGAGTCGGTTTCGATGGATTTTATCACAACGCTGCCCCGGACCAGAGGGTTCGGTTCGATACTTGTGTGTGTGGACAGGTTTTCGAAAATGGCGGTGTTCGCGCCGGCACCAATCGAGTGCCCCGCGAAGGAGACGGCGGAGATCTTTTTCGGGCACGTGGTGAAGTACTACGGCGTGCCAACTTCCATAGTGAGCGATCGAGATGCAAGATTTACGGGACGCTTTTGGACGTTTCTCTTCAAGCTTCTTGGGACGAAGTTGAAGTTCTCGACCGCATTTCACCCGCAGACGGATGGCCAGACGGAGCGGGCGAATCAGACATTGGAGGACTATCTCCGGCATTTTATCTCGGTGAGCCAAACTAATTGGGTCGACTTGCTCGACGCGGCCCAATTCAGTTACAACTTGCACGAGTCATCGGCGACGAAGGTGAGCCCGTTCGAGATGGTGTACGGGTTTCGTCCGAACCAACCGGCAATCGCGGCGACGAGGATGATCGGCGACTGCCCGGCGGCTTATAGGTTCGCGTGGACCAGGCAGGAGCTCTGGACCGCGGCCAAGGATAGCATAGCAAAGGCGCAACGGCATATGAAGAAGTACGCAGACCAACATCGGCGCGAGGTGGAGTTCGAAGTTGGCGAGCAAGTGATGCTCAAGTTGCGGCCGCACATGTGGAGCGCGGGCGTTGCGGGCAAGAAGGCGAGCTTGTCCCGCAGCTTGATGCCAAAGTACGATGGGCCGTTCGAGGTGGAGGCTCGAATCGGAAGGGTGGCCTATCGGCTAAAGCTACCGGACCGCATGAAGATCTACCCGGTGTTCCATGTAAGTCTTTTGAAGAAGTATCACCCCGGTGAGACTTCGAGGGAGGCTACGACGCGCGTGCCAGAGGCGGCACTTAAGGCGTATGATCGAAGGATTTTCAGCATCCTTGACCATCGGCGAGTGGGAGGTCTGAATGAATTCTTGGTCTTATGGAGCGGGGAGGATCCGTCCGAGACTTCGTGGGGAGAAGTTCACGGACATCGCGCAATTCGAGGAGGAAGTTGCGGCGTATTGGAACTGGAGGCACGGTGCGGGCTACGGACAACGGATGTCGACGGGGCCGCCGACTTTTCCCGGGGGGGGGAGGATGTCACGAACGTAAGTTCCACTAGCCTGGGTCTTCGACAGGCTTACCAAACGAAGGCGTGCGAGGCTAAGGCACGGAGTCCTTGCGACACTTAGACGATTTCCGGAGATTGGCAAACGTTCGGGACGCGTAGGTTCGGAGCGGCAATTGACGGAGCGACACGGGCCACGCCGGCGGCGGCGCGGCCACCCTTGGAGCACACGGGTCGGACTGGGTCAAACCGGGTCAGACCGGGTCAAGACGGAGCGGGTCGGAAAACGGGTCGGGTCGGGTCGGTGAAGGGTCGGGTCGGGTCGGCCATCCAGGCCGCGGCCGGACCGCGACCAGGCCACGGCGGCGGCACGCTCGCGTGCTGCTGGCCGGGGCCGAGACCAGGCCAGGCCAGGGCGGCGGACCTGCGGGGCGGCACGGACTGACCATGGCGCGGCTTGGCCACGACGGCCAGGCCGGGTGCGCGCGCGCGGCACTCGGGTGCGCGCGGCACTTGTGCGCGCGCGGCGCTGTGTGCGCGCGCCACTGGGCGCGCGCGGCACTTGTGCGCGCGCGGCGCTGTGCGCGCGCGGCCCTGTGCGCGCGCGGCACTGTGCGCGCGCGGCACTTGCGCGCGCGGCACCGCATGCGCGGGGCAGAGATGCGCGAGGCTAGGGCGACGAGATGGGCGCGCGGCGTGATGGAGCTTCTAGAAGGAGATTTGGTCCAAGAAGATTTGAGATCTTCTAGGGAGATCTTGTTTACCATATTTACTATATTTAGGAAGATATGGAAATAAGATATGGAGATATTCTAGGAAAGATCTTTACCAAGTCTCAAAAGGAAACTCAAGGCCTATAAATAAGTCCATTCGCCCAAGGCAAAAGGACATCGAGCGAGAGAGAGAAAACGACGAGCGGACGAAGTTTTCTCAAGCGAGTCACTTGGCGAATAGCGTGAGTTTGTCGAGTGTTCCAAGGGTTGTCAAGATTGCGTTTGGGGCAGTTTTGGCAAAGGGATTTTAGCGTGTAAGATCCCGGGTCGAAGGGACGATAGGATTTGGGTAGACTTGTGTGCGATCGAGTCGAACGAGTTCGGGGCGTGTCCGAATCGTTCAAGTCCTATTGTACTTCTTTGTTCTTAATAAAGATCGGCCATATTGGTGGCTGGCCTTCGGCCAAATCACTTGTTCTTACGATTCCGCTTTAGTAAGGGTGAGTGTTGTGAGGGCGTGTCTTGCCTTGGTTACGAAGCGAGCGCGCGGAGTAAGCCAAGGGAGAGCCGTGTTGCGGGCGTTGAGGTTTAGAAATTTAGCGAAAAATTTCTAAGTCCTTTTCGGCGTAACAGTGCGCAATATCCAAACATGATTCAAGCAGCAGATAATCATCGCAGCAGGCACTTACAACTTATCAAGAAATCTCACAAACATTAATTAGCGCAGATAAGTATCAGAGCATCACTGTAACAGAGCATAAGATCACGCATCGCAGTATGAAGGCATCACAGATATATCAAAAGTGCAGCTATTCCATTCGTGAGTGCACATATTCCATATCACATATGCAGATATTCCATGTAAGGCGTTTAAGCACCAGAGCAAACATATTATTGATGTTCAGAAATTCTACCAAGCTACATCGGTTTGCTCCCCTGTCTATATGAGGTTATTCCAAATGTCCACAGCATAAATTCAAATTTCCACTTAGAGCATAGATAGAAATCATATAGGCAAAAGTTAGAATTCACATACCATTATGCTCCCTTTGCATATAGATATATCAAAAGTGCAGCTACTTTTCATGCAAATTCAGTCAGCACACACAAGCACTAAGATATATCGTAGGCGCATAAAAGGAATATCGCACATAAATCATTTCGAATATCAAGGACATTTCTTAGACCCCTTATATCATTAATTACTCAGATTTCTCCCCCTTCAGCATCAAAAAGGGATATACTAAGGCTTTAAGGCTGAAAACTTAGCGTAAAATAACTAAGAAGAATGAGAAGGAAGGAAGGAATAACTTATCAGAAAACGTTCTCAAGGCTGGAATCACATTAGATCTGGCAGATATAACAGACTTGTTCAGCTCCCTGTGATCTGATCAGAACTCTTAAAAGCTGGAGTATAACTTAGATGATTTCAAGAAGAGAAACCGTGAAGTTCGAATTTTGAGGTAAGGAAGGAAGAAGTATCGAGTGATCTCATTTAAAAAATGGGCAATTATCCAAGAGATATAGTTTTCCAAAGATGAGATAGGATAGAATTAAGAAGATATGATTTTCAAACCGAATTTTGGATTTCAAAAAGAAAGTGAAAACTGTCAATCAGTGCGCCAGGGATCTCAAAGTGAATGGACGGGATCTCATAAATAAGGAAAAGATTGATTAGGGCTGAATAAGAAGGATCCAAATTTCCTGAAATAACTTAGCGGCTGAAAAGAGATCTACGAATATCTTCTTAAAATAACTTAATCACATTTTAAGAATAGATCCAGAAAATCAGACATTCCTAAAATAATTTATCGGCAGAAAAAGAATTCTCAAGGTAGGATAATTACGAATTTCTTCCTAATATAATCACACTTTAAGATAAGATCTAAAGGTTCCGAAATTCCTAAAATAACTGCGCGGCTGGAATGATATCTCTATGAAGTTCTTCCTAAAATGTCGCAGTCACATCCTAAGGTGATATTTGGAGATTCAATATTCCTAAAATAGCATTGGTGACTAAAAGAACAACCTTATGCTGGAATTCACTATGAATCTTTTCCTAAAATACTAAAGTGACACTTAATGATAAGGACAATAAGATCCGAAAATAGTCGACGGCCGGAAGAATGTCCTAGATAAGATAACTACGAATTTCTACCTAAAATAGAATGATCTAGAGCAAATAGCATAATTAGGCAGATTTACTAACCTTATTTAGCTCGATGATTCCCAATCGATCACGGATGTCGCAGAATCTTGCCTCAATTAGGGGTTTCGTGAAGATAACAGCAAGCTGATCATTTGTTCCTACTAATTCCACACTGATATTCCCCTTCTGAACATGGTCTCGTATGAAATGATGTTTAACCTCTATATGCTTAGTACGAGAATGATGCACGGGATTCTTAGTAATGCTAATGGCACTAGTGTTATCACACAGAATAGGAATTTTGTCATATCCTAACCCAAAATCACTAAGGGTTTGTTTCATCCAAAGAACGTGTTGACAACAATTTCCTAAGGCCATATATTCAGCTTCGGTTGTGGAGAGGGCGACAGCATTTTGCGTTCTACTACACCAAGTTACCAGGGAATTTCCAAGTAATTGGCAAGTTCCGCTAGTACTTTTCCTATCTTCCCTACAGCCGGCATAGTCGGCATCGGAATATCCCATTAATGGGAATTCATCCGTATGAGAGTACCACAGACCAAAATTGATAGTACCCTTGATATATCTAAGTATACGCTTAACTGCTGTCAAGTGGGATTCCCTAGGGTTAGACTGATATCTCGAACACATACCAACAGCAA
Organism: Craterostigma plantagineum; assembly: GCA_027422505.1. Taxonomy (NCBI): domain Eukaryota; kingdom Viridiplantae; phylum Streptophyta; class Magnoliopsida; order Lamiales; family Linderniaceae; genus Craterostigma; species Craterostigma plantagineum. Next base: position 9,023,945 of record JAPQWV010000015.1, read on the forward strand.
ACATGATATCAGGGCGACTAGCAGTTAAGTAAAGAAGGCTTCCGATCATACCTCGATATTGTGTTTGATCAACAGGTGTACCTGATTCATCAGTGTCTATTTTTGTGGTTTGATGCATAGGGGTGGAAATCGCTTTGGAATCACTCATCCCGAATTTAGTCAGTAATTCCCTGCTGTATTTCGTCATGTTCGTCGAGTTTGTTGCGGAAGACCCATTTGGTTCCTATGATGGATTTTTCTTCCGGTCTCTCTACGAGTGTCCACACTTGGCTCTTTTCGAACTGAGATAGCTCATCTTCCATGGCAGAGACCCATGATATATCATCTAGAGCTTCATGGACTGTCTTTGGTTCCATCATTGAGGGCAGTACATCATGAGATTCCTCCGTATCTTGATTTCGTACAGTTGCTCGAGTTTTGATTCCAGATCTGATATTTCCTATCACTTGATCTGTTGGATGACTGGAAGCATGTTTCCATTTTCTGCATTGCTGCTTATCAGCTTCTGGTTCCAGTGTCTCAATATTTTCGTCTTTTGGAATATCTTCCTCGCTGTCTTTAGTTTCCTGCAATTCTGCACACGGAAAATCTATACCTTCCTCATCAGTAGCATCTGCTTTAGGTATCTCATCGAAAGTAACATGTATAGATTCCTGGACAGTCTGTTTCCTCTTATTATAAACACGATATGCCTTAGACTGAAGGCTGTAACCAAGGAATATCCCTTCATCTACCTTAGAGTCAAATTTTCCTCTCTTATCTCTATCATTCAAGATAAAACATTTACATCCAAACACACGAAAATAACCTATATTTGGAGTTATACCATGCCAAATTTCATAAGATGTTTTCTTTAATATCGGCCTAAGGAACACGCGATTTGACACATAATAGGCTGTGCTAACAGCTTCCGCCCAGAACTGTTTAGGAATATCATACTCATGTAACATAGATCTAGCCATTTTCTGTAGTACCCTGTTTTTACGTTCAACTACGCCATTCTGTTGGGGAGTTATAGGGGCAGAGAAGTTATGACTATATCCATACTGATCACAGAATGATGCAAACGACTTACTATCAAATTCCAGCCCGTTATCACTTCGTATCCTACATAAGTTCGTTTCTTTTTCATTTTCAAGTCTCTTTACTAGCGATGCAAAGTTATCTAATGCCTCATTCTTATGTGCAAGGAATATCATCCATGTATACCTGGAGTAATCATCAACGATGACAAAGGCATATCTTTTACCTCGCATAGACATCGTCTGAACAGGACCAAAAAGGTCGAGATGTAGCAGTTCCAGAGGTCTGGATGTGGATATCACATTCTTTGCTTTGAACGATGTCTTGGTCTGCTTGCCCATTTGGCATTCCTTGCATGTTTTGTCCTTGACGAACTTTATGTCAGGAACACCTCGTACCAGTGCATTGCTTGTAATGTGAGACAGTAATTCCATGTTGGCATGTCCTAAGCGTCTATGCCATAACTAGGTGTTATCCTGTGTAACTGCTAAGCACTTGACGTTCTGGTCAATGATATCATCAAGGGTTATGCAATAAATATTTCTATCCCTAGATGCACTAAATAATACCTTATTATCATTTCTAACAACACACTTATTATTTTCAAAGGTTACCGTATGACCCTTATCACATAATTGACTAATGCTAATGAGGTTATGTTCTAGATTCTTAACTAACCATACGTCATCTATAGTAGTATGTAAAGACCAACAGTCTCAACCCCAATAATCTTAGCTTTTGTGTTGTCGGCGTAGGAGACATATCCTCCATCATAGGCTTTCACCGACACAAACTTACTGATATCACCTGTCATATGGTGGGAACACCCACTGTCGAGGTACCACTTGTTCTTCTTACTGGATTTTCTTCTTTGTACCTGCATGAATCAGTTCTTTTCTGAGGTGCCCAATTTTGATTGGGTCCTAAACGGTTAGCAGCAAAATAATTCCTGTTAACACGTGGTATATCATGTATCACAGGCTGTGATCTCTCAGACACAGGCTGGCCAGAGTTAGAAACTTCAGGAACTTTCTTAGGTCTCCAGACATATCTAGATTTATCAGCTTTCTTCAAGAAACAATGGTTAGCATAATGACCAAGACGACCACATGAAAAACCTTTAGGTTTCCTAACATTTTGTGGAGGTGCAGCGTGTTCATGTGTCGTGGAATATCCTATTCCTGTTTTTCCGATATGTGCAGGAATACTAAGTAACATATCAAGATTTTGTTGTCCTTCAAGAAGTCTAACATTAGTACGAGATTTTTCTTCTAAGAAATCCTTAAGAGCAGACATGTCTCTAGATATATCATTTGCTTCCTAAACTTATTGCAATTACACAAGGCTTTCTCTTCCTTAAGAGTTTCTAGCTCGGCTCTTAGGCGCTCATTTTCTAGATCTGTTTGGTGCTTCTCTCTAGCTACGTCATCTCGTTGCCTAATTAGACTCTTTACTTGTGAGTTGAGCGACTTAATCCTTCTTTCTGCGTTTTGGATTATTTCAAACATCTCTTCATTTTCATCTACTTCAAGGACTGAGGAAGCGTTATCATGAGATTCATCTTGCCTAGCATATAATTCGTTTAGAAATAATATTTTCTTAATGGTAGATGAATCTGATACCTGATCATCGTCATCGGCCATGTAGGCGAGATCTTCCTCCTCTTCACTTTCGGCCTCCTCCCAGTTAGTGACCATGGCTTTCTGCTTCTTTACCTTTTTATCACCATTTTCCATCGGGCAGGTTGAGGCGAAGTGGCCTGGCTTGTTGCACTTGAAACATTTCTGCACGTTGTTCCCGGATGATGATATTCTCTTGTTTCTAGGTTGGAACTTGGAGTTTCCCTTGAACTTTCTTCTCATCCGAAACCTTTCAAACTTTCTGGTCAGCATGGCGATCTGCTCCATTAGGTCCTCCTCAGTTTCTTCTTCTCCTTCAGAGTCGTTTTCTTGTTCGGTGTTAAAGGCAATGTTTGGTTGATTTCGGGCTGTTGGTTTCTCTTTGATGGAGATTTGAGTCATCTCGTAGGTGGTAAGAGATCCAATCAGTTCTGACACGGAAAGTTCGTCCAAGTCCTTTGCTTCGTAGATGGCAGTTACTTTGGGATTCCATTCTCTTGGAAGAGATCTCAGTATTTTCCGCACTTTCTCACCATCCGGTATTTTCTTTCCCAACGAGAACATTTGATTGATGATGTTCATGAATCTCGCGTACATGTGGCTTATGGTCTCATTGTCCTCCATTTTGAACAGTTCGTATTGGTGAGTTAAGAGGGCTATTCTTTCTTGTACAACTCGAGTGGTTCCCTCATGTGTGACTTGAAGCATGTCCCACATATCCTTGGCAGATTCGCATGAACTCACACGATTGTATTCTTCTCTTGTAAGCGCGCAGGCGATCATGTTCTTAGCTTTGGCATTCAAGGATATTCCTCGCTTGTCTGTTGCATCGTACTCAGAACCTTTCTTTGGAGTTCCATCCGTCTTCTTGGGATTGTAAGGTCCAGTCGTGATGATATCCCACAGGTCATAGTCAGTAGCAAGCAGGAATTCCTTCATACGGTTTTTCCATATAGCATAGTTTGTTCCATCGAAGAGTGGTGGCCTAGAATGGGATTGTCCCTCTGCAAAAACATCAAAACTCGAAGAAGCCATTAGATCTTTAACTCAGGCTTGTTAGGCCCGTCGTTTGAGTAACCCGCTCTGATACCAAATGAAGATATAAATGTGCCTAAGAGAGGGGTGAATTAGGCTTATAAAAATTTTGTGCTTCTTCTGACAAATGCTAAGTGTGGTGACTTAGATATGCCTACTTATGTCTGTGACGAGTATTCCTGATATATCCTAGTAACGTCGGATGTGCGTCGGGTCTGTCTCACAGCGATAAAGAAATAACTGAAAAGTAAATGCGAGACAGGATTTTTATAGAGGTTATATCCCCAACTGGGGTTTTTCCTCTCCTTGGGATTTGCTTCCCAAGAGTTTAACCAATCACTATAATGCACCGTAGCTGGATACAAAACTGATTGGTTAGCCCAATACACAACCGAAACAAGTCGAACACTAGCCACTACTAGGTTACCACACGCCGAGTTTCGTTCCTCGGAATCTCCTTGATCCCGACAGACACAGCTCGCTACCGAAGGCCCCCGGACTTGTCCTTCCCTTCACGTGTTCGTAAACGTCGACCTTGCCTCCTTACGTCCGAAGACAGAATATATGGAAGGGATGATGGAATATCGGATAAATCACTCGCTCAGTGATGGATACGCAGGTTAACGCTCAGGTGGGCAGAAAGCTATCGCAAGTGGGAACTCAGGAATCTCTCAGTATGTTTCTGCTTAAGAATCTCTCGTAGGCTTATATGCGCAAATTCTAAGTGCCTCGAAAGTCTGAAGTGCAGCTCATATATAATCCTTTTCAAATAGCACTTCACATGAAAAATCATATCAAACAATTATTACCAAATCAAGCATAGTTTCCATGCAATTTTCGAGTCAATCATACCATATAAATCATGCTCTTAACAAATCATCACAGCGGTCATATAGCACATTTAAAGCATAATTATTTTCCATATAAAGGCTCAATTTCGTTCTCAAGCTCATTCAACCATTTCGCATATATTTTCCATTTCAGGACTTTCCATAAGTGATTCCCTGCTATCAGTTTCTAGTAACGAGTCAATCCAGATTTACTTTCCAAGTATGGCACACAAGATAGCAATACATCAGCACGTTTTCCATGTACAGCTCATAGCATTTAATCAATATATTTACCATGTTTAGTACACAAATCAGATCGGAGCATACTTAATTCGATTTATCATAACATGGCAGAACTTTCCTTATTTCAGAGATCACACCCGTTATAGCACATACCATATAAGAGCACCTTATCCATAAGGTTAATCAAATCGAATCTTTCCTAATTATAATATTCTAATCAGCATAAGGAAAGATATCAATTCAATATATCGCATTTAATTCAATGCAAAGCAAGCAAGGATCATACATATGATTTTCGTCCAGGAATAAACTAGTATCAACGGATATATCACTTTCCTTATATAAACAGCATATTTTCCATATATAGCTCAGTAGGATATCTCATGCATTATTTCCATATATAGCACAGAACGATATATCCTATCTCATGGAATGTCTATAAAGTGCGATCACCTAGTTCCATCAAATCATCACAGAATCACACGCAATTCAAATATTCAACACTTAATCGATTTATAGCTCATAAACAATGCATGGTTGAATATTATCATGAACTTAGACATTTTATTTGTCCCAAATCGAATTGCTTATTTTATAGACCTAATGTCATTACAATTACATCGTTCATCAAAACTCTCTAACATATACGGACCAAAAAAGGTCAACAGACTGTGTAAGTAAGTTCTGTCTAGGTGGCTGGCGCCAAGCGGGACACATAGTGACCCCACCAGATCTCATCTGGGAATTTACTTAGAAGGGTAATTTTGTCTAGAAAGCTGGTCGCTACCCTTTCTGCAAATTATCTGATCAGTACTGTTTGGCTGGACTGTCGAATTTCTCCGACGATAGCGATGTGGGAAAAATGGCAGCTAAAAATGAAATTGAGTAATTCAACGGGAGAAACTACTCACTGTGGAAAATGAGGATTAAGGCAATTTTACTTAAAGAAAATTGTCTGGAGGCGATCACTGGCAGACCAACAACTATTACAAGTGATGCCAAATGGAGGAAGATAGACGGGAGGGCCATCGCCAATATTCATCTGACGTTAGCAGATGATATACTATCAAGCGTCGAAGAAAAAACTAGTGCGAAATCAATCTGGGATCATCTTGAGAAGTTGTATCAAGTCAAGTCATTCCACAGTCGAATTTTCCTGAAAAGAAAATTATACCATCTACGAATGGAAGAATCTTCTCCAATGACCAAGCACATCAACAAGTTGAATACTCTATTCTCTCAACTTAAAGACTTGGATTACAAAACTGAGCCAAGTGAACGTGCTGAGCTTCTACTACAAAGCCTGCTAGACTCCTACGATCAACTCGTCATCAATCTGAGCAACAACCAAGCTGCAGGAAAACTTATATTTGATAATATTGCAGCTACGGTTCTCGAAGAAGAAAGTCGGTGCAATAACAAAGAAGACAAGTTGATAACGTCTCAACAGGCGGAAGCGTTGACAGTGACGAGGGCAAGATCAGGAGCACGTGGTCCAAACATAAGCCGAAAACGGACAAGATCCGGAGAATCCGGTCCAAGTGGGAATCAAAAACGGCAAAGCCTTGTTACCAAAAATAAGAAGGCTATAAAATGTTACCACTGTGGCAAGTCATTTGAAGAAAGATTGTTGGGCTCTAAATAAAAATCCCATTGCCCAAGGAAATGTCGCCAACACTACTGATGATGGAATTGCCTTGGTGTGTGACACCACAACCACTATCGCTGAAAATGGAAGATTCAACGACGTGTGGCTCATGGACTCAGCAGCTACTTTCCACATGACCTCTCGAAAGGAATGGTTTCATCAATACGAGCCAACTTTTGGAGGGTATGTCTACAGCTGCAATGACCAAGCGCTGAAGATTGTCGGGGTCGGTACGATTTAAATAAAGATGTACGATGGCATTGTGCGTACCATCCATGCTGTCCGACATGTGGAGGGCTTGAAGAAAAATCTGTTGTCCGTGGGGCAACTGGATGATCTTGGTTTCAAAATTGAATTGGAGAATAAAATCATGAAGGTCTCCAAAGGAGCACTGGTGGTGATGAAGGAGAAAAGATAGCTGCAAATCTATACATGCTAAAGGGATAGACTCTGCAAGAAGGGCATGCATCCGTTGCCATGACAAGTTCAAATGAAAAGTCTACAATGACTTGGCACAAAAACTTAGTCATATGTCTGAACAAGGCATGAAAATTCTTGCGCAAAAGAATCTACTTCCTGATCTCACGACGGTGACACTACCATTCTGCGAGCATTGTATTGTGAGCAAGCAAAATCACCTGAAGTTCTCCCCATCAAGTTCTAGAAGCAAAAGAATTCTAGAATTGATCCATTCTGATGTATGGCAAGCACCGGTTGCGTCCCTGGGAGGAGCTAGCTACTTCGTATGATTCATAGACGACTACTCCAGGAGATGCTGGGTGTACCCAATCAAGAAGAAGGACGAAGTGTTTCCTATCTTCAAAACATACAAGGCACGAGTTGAACTTGAAACCGGCAGAAAAATCAAGTGTCTCCGGTCCGATAATGGAGGGGAATATATTGGCAAAGAATTCACTGAATTCTGCAAAGGTGCGGGCATCAGAAGACAATTCACCACGGCGTACACTCCACAACATAATGGAGTGGCAGAGCGGTTGAATAGAACCCTGTTGGAAAGAACAAAGGCTATGTTGAGAACTGCGGTCTGGAAAAGAAGTTCTGGGCGGAAGCGGTATGTACTGCCTGTTATGTGGTGAATCGAGCTCCATCTACTGCTATAGAGATGCGAACACCGATGGAAATGTGGACTGGTGCACCTGCAGACTATTCAAACCTCCATATATTTGGAAGTTCAACGTACGCGATGTATCACAACCAAGAAACGACAAAGTTGGATCCAAAGTCCAGGAAATGCCTATTCTTGGGGTACGCTGATGGAGTAAAGGGGTATCGCTTGTGGGATCTCACTGATCACAAAGTGATTATCAGCAGAGATGTTATCTTCTTGGAGGATGGCGATCAAGAGCAAGTCGAAAATAATAGCAGTTCAAAAGGCGTGACAAAGACTACACCGATGAAACGAAAATTGGGGCAATATAATTCTTCTAAAGCTGAACCGGCGCACGAAGAGCTCAACTCAGTCGAATCTGAAGTACCGGATCTCTGGCGGTCATCATGCGAGCATAGGCCGCCAAGTTGGCACTCAGATTATGAGATAGAGAGCAATCTTGCATACTGTTTTCTAACGGAGGATGGAAAGCCAACCACATTCCAAGAAGCACTGAATAATTCAGATGCGGGTCTGTGGATTTCAGCGATGCAAGAGGAAATGAAAGCTCTCTATAAAAATAAGACATGGGAGTTGGAGCCATTACCGCAAGGAAGGAAACCCATTGGCAACAAATGGGTACAAAATCAAGCGGAATGTTGATGACCAGGTAGAGCGCTACCGTGCTAGACTGGTTGTAAAAGGATATGCTCATAAAGAAGGGATTGACTTCAACGAAATTTTCTCACCGGTGGTACGACTTACAACAATTAGGGTGGTCTTGTCAATGTGTGCTACATTCGATTTGCATCTTGAGCAGCTGGACGTGAAGACGGCATTTCTCCATGGTAGCCTGGATGAAGAAATATATATGCTTCAACCAGAAGGTTTCGAGGAACAAGGAAAAGAAGATCTAGTTTGCAGATTGATCAAATCTCTCTACGGTCTCAAACAAGCACCTCGATGCTAGTATAAGAGATTTGACTCCTTCGTAATGAGTCTTGGCTACAACAGGCTATATTCAGATCCTTGTGCGTATTTCAAGAGATTTGGTGATGACGATTTCATCATGTTGCTGTTGTACGTCGACGATATGCTGGTAGCAGGACCCAACAAAGGTCGTATCGCCGACTTAAAGACTCAACTGGATAGTGAATTCAAAATGAAGGACTTGGGACCGGCAAACAAAATTGGTGTGCAAATATCTCGAGACAGAAACAAGCGGAAGATTTGGCTTTTGCAAAAGAATTATTTGAAGAAAATCTTGCGAAGGTTCAACATGCAAGACAGAAAGCCAATATCTACTCCTCTTGCTACTAATTTCAAGCTATCCTCCGAGATGTGTCCTACTGATTAAGACGAGAGAATAGAGATGTCTCGACTGCCATATGCATCGGCGGTAGGAAGTCTAATGTTCGCAATGATCTGTACCAGACCAGACATTGCCCATGCAGTGGGAGTTGTTAGCCGATACATGTCCAACCCTGGTCGGGAGCACTGGAGTGCTGTTAAGAGGATACTCAGATATATCAAGGGAACATCTGATCTTGCCTTATGTTACGGAGGTACAGATTTCACTGTCCATGGTTTTGTTGATGCAGATTATGCATGTGAACTTGATAAAAGCAGATCCACAACCGGATATGTGTTCAATCTTGCTGGTGGAGCTGTAAGCTGGGTTTCAAAACTGCAGTCCATTGTTGTAGCATCAACAACGGAAGCAGAATATGTAGCAGCTACACAAGCCAGTAAAGAGGCAATATGGTTGAAGATGTTGCTGGAAGTACTCGGCCACAAACATGAGAATATTATTCTCTATTATGATAGCCAGAGTGCGTTGCATCTTGCAAGGAATCCAGCATATCATTCAAGAACCAAACACATCCGGGTCCAATACCACTTTGTTCGTGAACAAGTGGAAGCGGGGAGTGTGGACATGCAAAAAGTTCACACTGCAGATAATCTGGCAGACTACATGACCAAAGCAATTCCTATGGACAAGTTTATGTGGTGTCGTTCCTCTTGTGGATTGACAGAATCGAAGTAACATGGAAATGCGAGTTAGGAGAATGGTGTGAAGATCTGATTGTGCTTCAATCAAATCTTCAAGTGGAAGATTGATAGGTAAGTGGGTTGTCACCTACCCACTTCACCTAACTCATTAATAATAGTAATATATATTTAATTATATTAATATTATAATAATTAGGTGATGTAAGCCATGACCTAATGTGGTAAGTATTTTGCCTATAAATAGGCTACGAGGATTAAGCTAAATACACACCAAAAATCAAAGCCTAAGAGAGAGAGAAATAAGATAGAGAGAGAGAGAGAGAGAAATAGAGGGTAGAAAAATAGAGGGTTTGTTCGGTATTTGCTCCGACTATAAAGAGAGATAGTGAGTGTTTTCTCCTTTATAGATTGAGAGGTTGTAACTCCTGTTTTTACCCCAGTAATAAAATTTCTACCTCGCCCGTGGTTTTTTACCCCAAGTCAAAAAGGGGTTTTCCACGTAAATTCCCGTGTTCCATTAATCCTCACAGTTATTTCCAATTTCGTTTAGCTGTCCATTTCGCAACATCTTTCCCACAGACGGCGCCATTTGATGCTGGTATGACCCCGATCAACAAGATTTGGTCCGAAAAATAGAGGTTGATGGGTGAAATGGACTGGGTTCAATATTTTGGTGTGTGTTAGGATCTATATTTTTAGCGTTGTAAGAGAAAAGAACGAAAGAGACACGGATTTTACGTGGTTCGGACAGGTGTCCTACGTCCACGGGCCGTCGGTAATAGTATTCACTATTCACAGGTGAGAAATACACACTCAAGCTCACTTCACTCGTTACAGTGCATTCATGGTGAAGAAGATGACTTAAGAGAAAACTGTCTAAGTCTTGAAGTGTATTGTATATGATTCCATTTGATCTCTCCCCCTTTTTCCATATATCGTTTGGTCTCCCCTTTTCCAGCTGGCAGCCTGTTGGGACCACTTGACTGCAGTTACAGACACAGCCTAGGAGGGACAACAGTCGCAGGTGTACTATTGTCAGACTGACGCGCCTCCTTTCTGTCTATAATTCCAGCCAATCGTTGCCCTCCACGTGTCCTCTGGTCGGCCTTGCTTCCTATTTCCCGCTCAAGGCTATTTCATTCCCCGCGCCCCTTGTACTTTTCCGTACAAGGTCTATGATATCCAGCTCTCCCTCTCACCTGCTCCATTGTCCCAAAAGAGGAGCTCCGCAGGTAACCATGTTAGGAGGAATACTAGACCAAAAGTCACCCCTATCAAACATATATAGGACTCGCATTAATCACATCAATAATACTCTATCTACTCTACTCTACTCGGTCATACATAAGAATATAGATATATATCTTTTGAAATAAGTGGTTTTTGGATATATGGGTGGTAGTATTAAGACGGTGGGAGGCTACGATCTATCATTCAAGATCTTACTCATCGGCGATTCAGCCGTCGGAAAAAGTAGTCTCCTCCTCACCTTCATTTCCAACGTTGCTGTTGACAACGACGATCTTTCCCCTACTGTAGGTACGTCCGTACAGTGAGTTCAATTGTAGCAAATTAATTGTTTGCCTGATGGTCGTTGACAACCTCTGCTCTTCTGTAACTATTATGACTCATCATGTTCTTGTTGAATAATTCAAAGGTGTTGACTTTAAGATAAAGCTCTCCACAGTTAGAGGGAGAAGACTCAAGCTTACCATATGGGACTAGGGTTGCAAAAGAATCGAATTTTTTTGGTTCTATTCGCGATTCGATTCGAAATTTTAAGATTCGAATTCGAATATTTAGAATACGAATCCGAATAAGAATATTATTTTTTATTCGAAAGTTATCCGAATACGAATATAAAACCTTAGTATTCGATTCGAGCATTAACCGAATTATTCGATTCGTGTAATTTATTATATATTTATAAATTTTAATATATTATAAATAATTGTAATTTTTAATAGGCCCATTTAGAAGGATCTTAGAGCCCAAATAAATACATGTAATTTCTAATAGGCCTGTGGAGAAGGATATAATAGCCCAAAAATCACAAATCAAAAAACCCTCACCCTCCCTCACGTAAGATACAACATAACACTCAAAAGACCCCAAAGTCCATCGCAGTCTCTCTCGCCTTCGCCGACAGTCCAGCCACCATCGACCGCACCGGCCACGACGCCACTAGTAGTCTAACTCGCCATCACCGTGGTTCGACCGGGTCATAGTCATTGTCTGCGATAGTAAGTATTTCTCCAGAATGCTCTTTTGTATTAGTTCGTTGCTATATTGAAGTTTTGGTTGTTTTGGTTAAATGAAATCTTGATGTTTTGGTTGTGGTTCCTTGCTAGTTGCTATATTGAAGGTTTTTTGTGATTTGTATTGATGCTTTACTCAATTTCGTAGCTAGCTCTGAGGTCTGACGTGGGTAAACTATTGCGAAGCTTTGATTCAAAGACATTGGGAATATATGGATTCTTCAAATGCAATAGAGGAAGCAGTTCAAGGAGGTGACATTGCACAATCCGAGGAAATTCACGAGGTATTATTTTATGTTGTATGTGAAAATAAAGTATACAAATGACTATAAATTGTTCAAACATAATTACTTATTTTCTGTTTTCTGTTTTTTAATTACTACGTGTAATCAAAGGTATTAAGTCCGAGAGCGGAGGCAAACGATGGGGGTGGTAGTATTGAAGATGTCAATAGTCCCGAAATTCAAGATGTGGACGCGGAAGACGAAATTGGTGAAGACAAAGAAGGTGAAAATGCTGATGATGCAAGTCACCTCCGAAAGAGAAAGCGCAAGAAAATATCGAGAGCTTACACCGATTTTGTTGAAGTGACTTTAAGCAATGGAGCTAAGAAATACCAGTGCAAACATTGCAAGGGCCTCCTCTGTAAGCCAACTAGTGCCATAACAACTCATCTTTGGAATCATTTGAGGAGGTGTCTTCAAAAGAAACTTCATATGGAGCCATACTCGATAAATATTGGGGCAGTTGCAACCTTTTGATGGCTATTGGAGCCATACTCGATCCTCGGTTTAAAATGAGGTTAGTTGAATTTGCTTTCAACAAGATATACCCCGATATTGAGGCACGTGCGAATATCTTGAAGGTTCGTGGTGCATTATATGATCTTTATTTTGAATATGTCCAAGACGATAACATGAGATCTCGTAAATGTTCATCTTCCGTGCCCGATACGAGTTCTATTGCTACGAGTTCCATGTCTAAAGGAAAGCATGTACCTACTGGGTTATCTATGTTTGATGAATATTTGAACACGGTTGAGGTTGATGGCCCGATTAAATCTGAATTAGATATTTACCTAGAGGAAGGGGTCTTTAGAAGCCCCGATGGGGACGTTAGATCCGAGTTTGATGCATTGGCTTGGTGGAAATCGCAAGAGTTGAAATTTAAGGTTTTATCAAAATTGGCTCGTGATGTTTTAGCTATTCCCGTTAGCACGGTGGCGTCTGAGGCTACATTCAGTGCAGGGACCCGAGTTTTAGATCCTTACCGCTCTAAGTTATCATCCGATATGGTGCAAGTCTTGATATGTGGAGCAGATTGGGTTCGACAACTTCACGGAATCACTACATCGGTTATGACATATGTAAGTTCTTTTTTTGTATCTTTTATTTGATATTTTATCATGATTGTTGTGCTAATTGATGATTTGTGAATTAATGCCTTGCAATACAAACTGCCGATTGATGGTTAATTATTTTTCTTATGTTGCTAATTTACTTTTCGTTTGCATAATGCTTTGCTTGTGTGGGATTGAAAATTTAATGATTTCAATCACTTTGGTAATAATCTCTTAATTTATCTTATAGGTGGAAGAAGAATCGGTTGATGTCATTTTGCAAGCGTGATTTTCGGAAGCAAGGAGACAATAATTTTTTGATGTCTATGTCTCGAATCGTTTTGGAGTGAATGTGTTTTGTAAGCTATATTGATTTAAATGTGTTTTGTAAGCTATATTGATTTAATGACTCAATTATATTACGGTATCTTTTGCTATAATATTTGTTTTTTATTACAGGGAAAAAGTTATATACGAATCCGAATATTCGAAAATATTCGAATATATTCGGATAAGACATTCGAATCGAATTCGAATCGGAAAAAAAATTCGTTTATTAATCGAATACGAATAAGAATATTCGTATAATTAATCGAATACGAATAGAATATCAAGCTATTCGATTCGATTCGTTTGCAACCCTATATGGGACACGGGTATAATAATAATAGGATATCATCATTCCTTTTTTCTATATTTTTTCTATTATTCTTTTTGCTTTTTTTTTTTCTTTCCTTCTTCTACCTTTTTTATTTGTTTTTTTTTTTGGGAATTTTTTTTTCCCTTTTTAATGTTAATTTATATTCTTTTTAAGTTTGGCCAATCGCATGTCGACGCGTGTCAATTTTTCGTCCAACTTGACGGCTATCTAACGGCATGACCAATTTTGTTCAAAATCGACATCGTCGGGAACTAAATTGATCCATGCGAAATATCTAGGAATAAATTGATTCATGTGGTAAACACAAGGACCATTTTGAATTTTCTCCCCTTTTTTTCTTTCCTTCTTCCTAGTTTTTTTTTTTCTATCGGAAGGCACTGCACAACTACTCCGTACTAAGTCCAGCATCAATCTAGTTGAGCCTCATTGTAGACTATGAAACGATCCCAACTCCAAGCATGAACGTAGTGTAACTACTTAGTTCAAATGAAAACGAATCTTTTTATTCAAATTGTTGAAAAGTCCAACTAGTCTGCCTCAAGTTTTCAAGGAGCATATGAGTAGTTACTAGTGGTGACTTTGTGCAGCTGGACAAGAGAGGTTTAGGACGTTAACAAGCTCCGACTACAGAGGCGCCCAAGCCATCGTCCTCGGTAACTAACCTTACGCTGCTTGCATCGATTTTTAACTCGCTCGGGAAATGCGATATATATCCAATTGCTTGCATCCTTTTTTAACTCGCTCGGGAAATGCGATATATACCCAATGCGCTAAATTGAACTTACCGAACTTGCAGTTTACGACGTTACGAGGAGGGATACGTTCTCAAACATATCCGACGTATGGGCTAAAGAAATGGAGCTTTACTCCACGAATAGACCGCGTCAAGATGCTCGTCGCAAACAAAGTCGACAGAGTAACTCCCCTCCCCGTTTTCGAACACTTTCTTCGACGGGGCGTTCCTATTTATTTAATTTTTTCTCGAAAAAATCGGTTCCTAGTTTAGCCCTCGATGTTCAGACAACCTACCATTCAATGCCAGGAATCCGAATGAACTGTGAGCAGGGAAGAAGGGCTGACCTTGTCAGAAGAGCTGGGCTGTCTTTTCCTCGAGTGCAGCGCCAAGGCTCGAGACAGCGTGGAAAGGTGCTTCGAGGAGCTCGTTCTAAAGGTACAACACAACAAACATGTATATTGGTTATAAATGTTTCCAAGAATATTTTATGTGTCGAAAGCACAAGTATTCTCCATGAGAAGTCGACACTAATATCAATTTCTCCGCTGGGTTTTGCTTATTAGATAATGGAGGTACCCCTGCTTCTAGAAGAAGGGTCGAACGTTAGGAGGAGTATCCTAAAACAGAAGCAAATGAATCCCAGAAATGGTTGTTGCTCGTGAACCAAATGTGGGCAAATAATATGGAGCCAAATGTAAGTATGACTATTAAGTTGAAAGTCACAGTGTTCGTCATCGTAGATGACTCTTCTCCTTTCTTGTGATTCGAAAATCAAAATCCATGTAAATTAATACCAAGTACCTTCTTTATTTCTATATAGTAACTGGCTCTGACTTTGGTCTCTCAGCATTTCATCATCATCAGATCAGAGGGATTATTCATTTCATTATCTGAGTTTTGGTTACTCTAGTTTGAACTCAAGGCCAATGATATGAATTTAAAAAAAGTCACGTTGAAGATAGCATCACAGCACTACACCATTCATTCATCAGTAAATATAGTTCTATTCGAAATCGTACCTCTCCATAAGAAAAGAAAAGCATAGATATTGTGAAGAAATCCATGGTTTAGCTGTTGATAGGTGCGCCAGCCATTGCTTCTGTCAGTAGTCTTCTAGCATCTGTACCACGTTCAGCTAGTTCCACTGGAGTCTGCATAAATGCGATATAAAGCGTAGCTATAATCCAACATCACAAAATGAGTTATCTATATGTATTTACGGTAAGCCAAGGGGCATAGATATATCGCAACTGATTCAATTGCTTTACCGAAGGGAAGCTATTTGATTCTAGGATAAAACTCTCATATATAACAAAGGTATTAGCACCTCAAGGAAACACAGACTTTTTACATACCTTCCCATAGATGTTTGTCTTGTTCGGAGAAGCTCCGTGCTCAAGCAACAGTAATATGACTTCGACGTATTCCCCTCTAGCAGCATGGTGAAGAGGCTAAGAGATGCACAAAAAAATGATTTCATTTGCACGTTTGACTGAACATTCTCTGCTAAAGCTAAAGTATTAGGAAGGCGAGGCATTGACTCACTGTGTCGCCTTCAACATCAACGGTTTCAATCATTCTCTTGATACGTTCGGGATCATTAGCACGGCTAAAGAGAAGTTGGACTATATCTGTATAACCTGCAAAGTAATTCTGATCAATACAAAAGCAAGCAATTGAGTACATTGGAATGTAAATAGCAGACAAACAGTGAAGCTACCTCCAGCAGCAGCATCATGCAAGGGAACTCCACCATCCTCATCCTTTGCCTCCATGTTTGCTCCTCTGTCCAGCAAAAACTGAAGGAAAGGAGGCAAACTTTAAAAATGAAAGAGACATATGAATGCATACATACTAAGGGAAATGCAAAATGTATTTAACTCAGACGAGCAAATATTATATTACCTGGACGCAATTGAGGTGGCCATAAAGACACGCGATGTGAAGAAGAGAGTCGCCATCTTCCACGGGATCATCAATGTTGCCATCATAATTGTCTGCATTCATGAATATAGTTTGAAGGACGATTAGGTTACACAACTGCAAAGTTTGACAGAAATAGCACATCCAAGCAAGCAACAAGCATACTGCGCACAAAACTATATAATAGTCCCAAACAACAGGTGCAAGCCGCCGCACATTGATTCATTCTTAATGCATTAGATAGATTAATCTTACATTGGAATAATCAGTATGTATTGAAGAAAGTAGTCAGTAGATACATGAAGAACGTACTTGCAGCCTACCTCACTTAAGAACCTTCAAACAAAATGTTCTGTACATACAAGAAGACACAAATCAAACTTAGCTCTGTTTTCGACATATCGTGGAGTGCTAAAACAAAATATTGGAATATAGTGGTCTCCTATAAGGACTAAACCTGGGAATCAACAGCTAACCATGGAATCATCCCCCTCTAATGGTACAAATCAACTGGTAATTAAGGGACAAAGATACCAACTAGAGGTGATCCAAATACAAAAAGAGTGTACTAAACGTAATTACAGCCACATCTGTTAACTTCAATGCCGTGTTCTGGTCAAACATTACAAAGAAAGCCCACTTGAAATTGGAATGGGTAGCATAAGTGAGGTAAGTGGTTTGTACCGGTTGAGTAGGTTAGAGGATTGGCGTTTGCTACGGGAAATAGAAAGGTTAGGTTTCAAGCAACTCGGAGATTTTACTTCACTAAAATGGATAATCAAAATTATCCAAAACTATACTACAGCAGCTTTCAGAAAACGCAAAGTTCATGAAAGACATATCGAGGAGAACACCAAACAAAACTACAAGAATAAAAATAAGAGAAATGGATGAGAGAAACCTTCCACATCCATACCAAAGAAAGGATTCGAACAAACATATTCACTATATAAGAACAACATGCCTAAAAAAAGCATTGCTACATTAACATGAACGAAATGAACTCAATCTCAGCTGTCGTCATATGCGTCAACCTCAATTGAGAGAGTAACAATAAACATAATAGTCAAACGTCCGCAGCTGCACAAAACCAAGCAGGGGAGCGTAAAAGCAATAGGATGATCGACCTAAGGCGTGACGAAGGGCGTTCAAATCGCCCGACTCAGCGGCGGAAAGAAGAGGACGTAGATGGAAAGGCACGTCGCTTTGGTCGACGTCGAGTTCCTCTTCGGCGAAATCCATGCCACCGCCGCCGAACAGATTAGCACCGTCATCTTCCTCCCCCGTTCCGCCTTCCACCTGGAACCGCCATAGCACCCAAACGTCTGTAATTCTGTGTGTGTGTTGTGTTGTGGCTGTTCAGTCGCCGTTTCCCAGTCAATACCTACTACTCCCAGGATTTCTAATTTTATACATTTTCTTTCCTTTTTCCTTTTTCATTATTTATTTTCTTTTATTGTTATTTAATGCAAAGGATAAGTTGAAATAATGTTTTTCATTCCCTGGGAAGTAAGCTTATCTTATTAATTTTCTTTGTATCTTTAAACTTAAGAGATATTTTCATTCCATTTTGGATCGGTTAATTTCTCAACTGAGTTCTCTCTCCTTTTATAGAGTTATTTTTCTTTTCTTTGTTGGATGTGACCTTAGTAGTTGGGACAAATAAGATATAAACACAGTCTTCTTCTCCTGGGTTATAATTTCCAAAGTTTGTCACTTCACCGTTCAAGCATAGTTAGCCGAATTCATTAGTCAAAAGAAATGGCTGCTTTAATATTATTTCAGTTCACATGGAAAACGATGCAGATGTTTGCCTATAACTAAGGCTCATTCGACGAAGGAAGAATACACAACCATAACAAATAAATCTTTTTATCAGTCCACTCATTTTATTCTCTGTAACTGTTTTTCGACATCTCCTCTTTACGAGGTATATCTATCTGTAATATCTCCACATAATAAAGAAATTCTACCTCCCGTGGACGTAGGTCATTCTGATCGAACCACGTAAATCTCGTGTTCACTGTCCAAATTTATTTTTCGTCTCTTTTGTTTATTATCGTCATTTCTCGGGCAATTAAATTATCCGAGCAAAATATCCTAACAAATTGGTATCAGAGGCAATCCGATTTATTTTTAGTCACCATGGCGATAACAAAAATGTCAATTGAAAAGTTCGACAGAAATGTCAACTTTGCAATGTGGAGTCTCAAGATGGAGGTCATACTCATTCAAGACGGTTGTGAAGTGGCGTTTGAAGGCGCAAAGAAGAAACCAACCGAAACGAAAGACGATCAATTAATGAATTGGACAAGAAAGTCATGTCGGCTATTATAATAAATCTCTTTTACGAGGTTTTATAAGAACTTGCCATGAAGACGACGGCCATGGGTTTGTGGGATGCGTTAAAAGCTATCTACATGAAGAAGACTAAGGAGAATCGGCTTTGTTTACAACAGAGGCTTTACAGTATGAAAATGACGGAATATACTTCTATACTCTCGCATCTCGATAAATTCGATTCCATCATTATATATTTGGCGAACGTAGAAGTTAAGGTGGGACGAAGATCAGGCCATAATATTGTTGTGTTCCCTTCCCTCGTCTTTAAAATATTTTCATGACACTATTATATACGGAAAAGACACAATATCATATGCCAGTGTCAAATCTGCGTTACAATCGAAAGAACAGATAGACATGGATATAACGGGAGAAACAAGTCGTAGCTAGGCATAAGGTCTGTTTGCACGGGGAAGACCATAACGTAGAGACGCTGAAAGTAGCAGATCTAAAGAAAGGTCGAAATCTAAATACAGAAATAAAGTCTGTAATTTTTGCAAGAAAAAGGGTCACATCAAAACTGATTGTTATAAATTAAAAAATAAGGAGAAAATTTATCAGCAATATAATAAACATTTCGAAGCTAGTGTAGCTGCTGATGAGAGCGATTAAACTATTTTTGTAGCAACTGCAGATATTGTCAAGTCGATAAGAAGTGGATCTTAGATTCGGGTTGTT
Organism: Craterostigma plantagineum; assembly: GCA_027422505.1. Lineage (NCBI taxonomy): Eukaryota > Viridiplantae > Streptophyta > Magnoliopsida > Lamiales > Linderniaceae > Craterostigma > Craterostigma plantagineum. The sequence goes on from JAPQWV010000015.1 coordinate 9,043,402, forward strand.
CTTACCATATAAGGTGGAGTCGAGATTGTTTTTCCACATGAAAAATTCGATGGTAGATATGTTTTAATGGGAAATGATGCTCGTGTAAAGTTGTTGGTAAAGGTACAGTTCATATCAAGATGTTCGATGGAATCATCCGAACACTCACAGAAGTCAGACACGTTCCAGATATGTAGAGAAACCTTATCTCTTTAGGCACACTTGAATCTCAAGGGTGCAGGTTCTCAGGTGAATGTGGAGTTTTGAAAAATTGCCAGAGGTGCCCTTGTCGTGATGAAAGCTTGCAGGTTCCGCTGCAATTTCAACATCCCCGGGGGTTGATACCACGAGATTATGACATATGCGACTTGGACTCGTGAGAGAAAAAGGCTTGACGATTTTAAGCAAGCGGGGCCTACTTTGCAGTCAAAGTACTTGTAAGATGGACTTTTGTGAACACTGTATTTTGTGAAATGAATAGAGCTCGTATATATGTGATGTATTATTCGCTATGTATATGAGAATATTGTATTCGAATATTTAAATGTTTTATGTGAATTTAAGATTTATTCATTATAGGCATATTATTTATTTGTCATTAGTTCTTACTAGGCATCCGGTAAGACGGTAGATAAATAAAACTCAAATATCGCGAGTTTAGTCACTGATTCCCATGGGATGAGAGAGGGGCACCAGTGAGCTATTATTCTCGGATATTAAATTTGCCATAAGTCTTAGCCTTCAGTAGGGTGACTAAATGTCGATCATGACTTATTTGTTAACGACTCCTAGATGGTTGTGCCGTGATATCCCACATCGATTGGAGGGGAGTACGAAGCATGCCTTTATAAAGGGTGTGGACACCCTTCCATTGATGCATTTTAAAGTCGTGCGGGTGGGTGGGAGTTCATAGGAACTCCGTAGTTAAGCCTGCTGAGGAGAGAGTAGTACAAGTATCAGGATGCACATGGGAAGTCCTCAGTCAGGCAGCTTAACGCCCAAAGCGGACAATATCAATGCGAGCGAGATCTGGGCTGTTACATGTGCCAACCATTCACTTGGGAAGTGGGAGGTCATAACATTGATATGAGTTGAATCGGGGATTAACTTGTATTTGGACACGACTCGTAATCGAGATCACATGGCCTATTACTCTGGGAAGCGTCAATGATCGATCGATTGGCTATAGTAGTGTGTGTTGACCTTAGACCAAATGGTCTTTGACAAAAGTTGACTTCGGGGTCTTGATTAGTCACTAGTTTGCCAAGCCCACGTTGTTCGAGGTAGAGCATGGGTCAGCGGCGACATGCGGTCTTGACAATGAAGTGTAGCTGTCGGTCATAGACAGTCACGAGGGATTCACAGTCTCGTTAGTAATCGAGATATATGTCCTATATATATTTGGGACGGGAAATTACAAAGTCTTTGGCCAAAGCAATAAACAGACTCACATGGGACGTGGGAAGCAGTTTCGTAATTTCGCCAGTCAAAGTAATCATAGTGTCGGGTCAGTGAGTTTGACATGACCATGACTCTCACTTGACTGGGACATAAGTGAAGGGTCTATATGTACGACGATAATTTATAGTCGGTTCGTAAAGCGACGAAGATCGTACTCAACACGGGATCAATTCGGTACCACGAGATTGGCTAGGTGCTTACCGAATTCTTGGATTCCTCCCCTGCCGGGTTGAGACGAATCAAGAGAGTCGGGATTAAAAAGGATCTCTGAGATAGTATCTATCAAAGAGAGATATAACGGGCTTTGAGTCGTTCATAATAATGGTACGTGAGTATTTGAAAAAATATTCAACTGTGGGCTTTGGGCTGAAAAAATAATATTAAGCCTTGATTTATTTTTTTCTACCAAAAATAATACTTCCTCCGTCCCGGCTATTTCTTCCCAAAAATTAGCGGGCACGGAGATTAAGAAATCACATTATTTTAATATTATAGTACACCTTTTGAGGTATAGAGAGAGAAAAGTTATTAGTATACACGCAAATCAAGACTTTTTTTAATATTAATGGTGTAATTAGTTTAATTAGTGGGATAATTTTTTACCAAAAATAGAAATGGAAAGAATTGGACGCCCGAAATAGAAAGATGGAAAGAAATAAGTGGGACGGAGGTAGTATTAAGTCTTTATTAGATATTGGGCTTAATGCCCAACTGGTATTTTATTTTTGAATTTTCAAAATTAAAAAAAAAAAAGAATATCTATCTCATGATTCATGTGAAATGCAAAATGACAAAGTGTTGTTTTCTCTTCCTTGAATTTTTGTTTTAAATGCCAAAAATATTTTTAAGCAATATTAACCTTTCATGAATTTTTTCAAAGTTAGGCCATTATGTTTTGACATAATTATTTTGTATGGTACAAATCATATTCAAAGGTTGAAAATATTATTTTGGATAGCAAATTTCGTGGCCTATTAAGTACCTAAGCTTTTCATAGTGAAAAACTTAAGTTTTCATGAGTATTTTTCATTTTTGAGAGAAAAATAAAGTACCATTCTTAGAGAAAAAAATTGTGGTAAAATATCTCTCTTGAACAACTCCATTCCCTCTCTAGCTATCCTAGGGAGGGTTTTGTGGTACGTCTCGGGGTCGGTGTGACTCTCTTTGCCGCGGCTTATAGAAGCGTGGCACGGTTTACTACAACCGGGAGCTAGGGATCTTCGCTACGAGGTAAAAAATCTTTACCCTATTATGTGTAATACATGCGTATTTCTTTTAGTAACTGAGCAATCCGGGGCTAATCTTAAGGGGATCCCCGAAAAAATTTGAAACTTCCGCTGCGCTTGGGATTTGATCTCGGGACACCCGGGGTTCCCCAACATGGGGCACTTCTCGTGTTCCGTCCAAAGATGGTGAAGATATATGTTGACTTTCATTGATGATTTTTCAAGGACAGTCTGTGTCTATTTTCTTAAACAGAAGAGTGATGTTTTCCTAACGTTTAAACAAAGGGAAGTTTTGATTGAAAAGCAGACAGGAAAACAAATCAAGCGGTTGTGGACAGATAATGGCTTAGAATTTTGCGGAAACGAGTTCAACGAATTTTGCAAGAATGAAGGAATTGCTGGACATCACACTGCTCGAATGACGCCTCAATAAAATGGTGTTGCCGAGCGCATGAACAGGACTCTTTTAGAGAGAGCTCGATGTATGATCCCCAACGCTGGTTTGACAAATAATTTTTGGGCTGAAGCTATCGCCGTAGCATGTTATATTGTCAACCGCTCACCGTGTTCACCGATCAATATCAAGACTCCTGAGGAATTATGATCAGTTACTCCTGTTTTACTCCAACTTAAGAATATTTGGGTGCCCAGCTTATATGCACATAAACGAGGAAAAGTTAGAGTCTAGAGCTAAGAAGTGTATTTTCTCGGTTAGTCTTCAGGGGTGAAAGGATATAGATTATATAATTCTGATCCCAAGTCACCCAAATTTATAATTAGCAGAGATGTTACATTTGACGATTCTTCTATGTTAGGTCCTTCAAAAAAGTCTACTAATTCTTCTAATCAAGAAAAGAAGGATGGTGTACCCAGCGAGGTGGAGGTCGAGATCAACAAAGATTTTTCAGATGACCCTGCGACGAGTTCAACAGATCAGAGCATGAGCCAGAACCTGATCCTGTTGAATATGACAGCACCGAGCAGGAATATTCTATAGTTAGCGATAGGGAGAGACGAAAGATTAGACTACCACAGCGGTACGTGAATTTAGTTTCGTATGCTTTATCAATGGCACAAGAAAAAGGTGGATGCGGTGAACCTTCTACATATTCTAAGGCAATAACCGATGTAAATTCTGATAGGTGGCTAGCGATAAATGAAGAAATGGAGCCACTGCACAAGAATGGTACTTGGATTCTTGTGCCGCCGGCGAAGAAAAAGAAAATAGTCGGATGTAAGTGGGTCTTCAAGAAGAAAGAAGGTTTATCTGGTTCTGACGATGCAAGGTATAATGCACGATTAGTCGTTGTTGAGAATAACGGCCACTTACCAAATATGCCAACCTCAAATCAAGGCAGAGATCAAGGGATTATATTTTGGGATACGATTTATGTCCTAAATGTCCCAACGGCTATATTTTAACGACTAGTTTTTGAATGCGTAGCCTATATAATAGGCCATCTATTCTACACAAATATATCGAGCAATACAATCAAATTCACTCCGCAAAATTCTCGAGCAGCAACTATCCCGTAAGACCAAAAAAAACTTCAACATCATAACCCCCACTATATCTCCTCCACAACGTCGAAGACCATGAAGGCTCCGAAGAAAGGGCAGTGCTGATACTCCCTAATGGATCCGTGGCCAAGAAGACAACAAAGTCTCGAGTCATCAAAGCCCAGTCCGCAGCGGGCGAGAGCATCATCCTCTGCTCAAGCCAGATCAAATCGAAAAAATAGAGAGAGAGAGAGAGAGAGAGAGAGAGAGAGAGAGAGAGAATCAGAAGTGGCTCCACCACCACACAAGGTGGAGCAACATCCCCCCACATTCACAACTCGCCCAACATGAAGCGCACTCTTGGGAGGAGCCACCCAAGCGCACTCTACGGAGGAGCCACCCAAGAGCACTCTACGGAGTAGCCACCCCAAGCACTCTTCGGAGTAGCCACCCAAGAGCACTCTACGGAGTAGCCACCCCAAGCGCACTCTTCGGAGGAGCCACCCAAGTTAGGAGGAGCCACCCAAGCACTCTCTTCGGAGGAGCCACCCAGAATAAATATGGTAGAACTTACATAGAGGACCATGGCCACTGAGGATTCCGGCAAGAGTCTCAACCTCCAACAAAAAAAAGTCACGGCGGGCACGAGACACATAATCTCTCCCAAGTTGAATTTTCAAAATATCCCAAAGTCCAACTTGAGGGGGAGTGTTGAGAAGAGCGGCCACTTACCAAATATGCCAACCTCAAATCAAGGCAGAGATCAAGGGATGATATTTGTGGATACGATTTATGTCCTAAATGTCCCAACGGCTATATTATAACGGCTAGTTTTTGAATGTGTAGCCTATATAATAGGCCATCTATTGTACACAAATATTTCGAGCAATACAATACACATTGCGCAAAATTCAACGGTCGCGAAAGGCTATAGTCAGGTACAAGGTGTTGATTTTAATGATGTATTCTCACCTGTCGTTAGACATAGCTCTATTCGTGTATTACTTGCATTCGTTGCCATGTATGATTTGGAGTTAGAACAGCTTGACGTCAAGACGGCGTTCTTGCATGACGATTTAGACGAACATATTCATATGAAGCAACTTGAAGACTTCATAATTGAAGGTAAAGAAGACCAAGTTTGTTTGTTGAAGAAATCCTTTTACGGATTAAAGCAGTCTCCAAGACGGTGGTATAAACGGTTTGATTTTTTCATGTTGGGTCATGGTTTCTCCAGGAGCAAGTATGATAGTTGTGTTTACTTCCGGAAGTTAAATGACAATTCGTTTATTTATATGTTATTATATGTTGATGACATGCTCATTGCAGTTAAGAATCTTGCAGAAACTCACCAATTGAAGGCCTTATGAACGGTGAATTTGAGATGAAAGGTTTGGGAGCAGCTAAAAAGATTCTTGGTAGGAGATTAGACGTGATAGAGGAGCTGGTAAGTTACACCTAACCCAGGAAAGTTACCTCAAGAAGGTTTTGGAGAGATTCGGCATGAACGGTGCCAAACCAGTCAGCACTCCTCATGCTAGCCATTTTAGGCTGCTCAGTCACCATTATCAGATGAGGAAGAAGCATACATGGCGCGAGTTCCTTACTCGAGTGCAGTCGGCAGTATTATGTATGCAATAGTATGTACACGTCCTGATATTTCACAGGCTGTTAGTGTTGTTAGCAGGTATATGGCTACCCCAGGAGAAGAACACAGCCAAGCAGTGAAGTGGATTCTCATATACTTGAAGGGTACTCTAAGTATTTGTTTGGAGTTTGTAGAAACAGGATACTCTCGTTGGCTTCGTCGATTCAGACTACGCAGGTGATCTCGATAAACGACGATCTCTTACAGGTTATGTATTTTCTATTGGAGGTTGTGCAATTAGCTGAAAAGCTACTCTACATCATGTAATGGCGTTATCTACTATTGAAGCAGAATACATGGCGATTACTGACGCGATCAAGGAGGCATTATGGCTGACAAGGTTATTCAACGAATTAACTCAGAATCAGGGAGTAACTACTATTTTCTATGATAGTCAAAGTGCGATTCATTTTACTAAGGGTCAGATGTATCACGAAAGGACTAAGCATATTGATGTCAAGTATCATTTCATCCGTGATATCTTTGCAGATAAAAAGGTGTTTATCAAGAAGATCAACACAAAGTATAATGCTGCGGATTTGTTTACGAAGGCTCTTCCAGTTTTCAAGTTCAAGCATTGCTTGGACTTAGTTGGTATTTCAAAAATGGTGAACTAGCCCGTCGGGGCTATGGCCGAAGGGTGACAGAGACAGACGTATTACAAAGTCAAAGTGGAGTAATTTTTCGATACCAAGGTCAAGGTGGAGATTTGTTAGATGTGACCTTGGTAGTTGGGACAAATAAGATATGAACACAGTCTTCTTCACGTGGGTTTATAGTTTTCAAAGTTTGTCACCTCACCGTTCAAGCATGGCTAGCCGAATTCATTAGTCAAAAGAAATGGTTGCTTTAATATTATTTCAGTTCACATGGAAAATCGATGCAGAGGTTTGCCTATAAATAAGCTCATTCGACGAAGGAAGTGTTGGGAATCCCCGAGGGTCCCTAGACCCACGTTCCTAGAACGGCAGAATTTTAAAATTTTACGGGGTTTCCCGCCTATCAAGATCGCTCGGCTACAAACACGAGAACATACAGACATACAGACATAAATAAGGAAAGGTGATAAAATTAGTGGCACGCTCGAAATGAAAAATGTGATAAAATTAGCGGGACGGAGGGAGTGCTAAATATTCAATAACAAATATTTTATTTCAAAAATATATCGTGAGGTGAAAAGACCATTTTACCCTCACTAGTCAAACTTAGTATTTTCGGCCGATCAGGGTTTCGGCCAAGCCCCAAACCCTAATGTCCTAGGACCTAGCCTTGTCTCTCTCTCTCTGATGATGACGTTGTATCGGTTGCTCTTTTTAAGCCCGACTCTCTTGGTTCGTCTCAACCGGCCTAGGAGGTATCTAGGAGTACATATTCACCTAGTCAGCCCCGTGGTACCGAACAGATCTCAAGTTGAGTACGAATTTGATATAATCATAATCCACGAACCGACTGTAGATTTTCGTCATACGTATAAACCCTTTACGTTTGTCCCGGTCGAGTGAAAGTCACGCATAGTCAAACTTACAGAACTCGACTCTATGTCGTTTATGTCGGTGAAAATACCGAAATTGCACTCCACGACTATCGCGAGTCAGTTATATGCTCTGGCCAGAGACTTGGATAAATTCCCGCACATTAAACTTGCCATAGGACGTTAACTTCGAATTTAATCGAGATCGTAAATCCCGCTCCGCGATTCAACCGGCAATCACATCGAAAAATCAAGACTGCATTTCGCCGGTGACCCATGCCACCGGCAAGACGGGCCTAGCAAACTAGTGACAAATCAAGACCTCAAGACCAACCCCAAACCCTTTCGTTCTATGGCACACGTACTACTACAGTCAATCGATCGATCAAGGACAATCCAAGCGTGTGAGCGTTCGATTACGAGTCAGTGTCCAAATACAGATAATCCCCTGATTCATCTTGAATCATTGTCATGAGCTACCACTTCCAAAGTGAACGTTTGGCACAACCATATTGGACCCATCGACAAACAAGTTGTACGTGTCATTCCAGTCACCCTACTGGAGACTTAGAATTGTGGACTATTTTAATATTGCAGTATCTCAGCTTACTGGTGCCCCTTTCTGTCCTCACAGAATCACTAACTGAACTGCCAATATTTTGATTTTATTAATTGTCTTATCCACCCAGACTGCAAGGTGAAATCTTTAGACTAATTAATAATTTGCCTTTTAATTTATTCATCCAATAATTTAATAAATAATGAATAAAGTCAATCCATTAATAGAAGTAATCAAATTACATCACTAAACACTACACAATTAGCAAATTGCCCTCGTACTCCCAGTTCTCGTACGGCATCTAGGGCATATACCTCAATAATCTCCCACTTGCACTAATACCACGCGCTATCATATCTTAACCCCATTCTATCGAGGTGTCGATCGAGCACTGCCTGTGGTAGTGACTTCGTGAACGGGTCCGCTGCATTCTCTACAGAGACGATTTTCTGCATGGCTATTGAGCCATTTTCAACAAACCCACGCAGCACGTGGTATTTTCTCTCTATGTGTTTGGATTTACTGTGAGCACGTGGTTCCTTAGCTTGTGCAATAGCCCCGCTGTTGTCGCACCACAATGGCAGCGGGCGATCCACGATGCTAGGTACCACCTGTAGTTCCTCCAGAAACTTGCGTATCCAAACACCCTCCTTGGCAGCTTCTGAAGCTGCGATATACTCTGCCTCAGTTGTGGAATCCGCAGCCGTGCTTTGCTTGGAATTTTTCCAAGACACTACCCCACCATTGAGCGTAAAGACAAAACCCGAAGTAGACTTTCGGTCATGCACATCTGATTGGAAGTCCGAATCTGTATATCCATCTACTTCTAATTCTTCTAGGCCATAAATCAGTATCAAGTCCTTAGTCCGTCTAAGGTACTTCAGAACTGTCTTTACTGCCGCCCAATGTTCATTACCAGGGTTAGCCTGAAACTTACTCAATACGCCCACAGCGTACGCTATGTCTGGTTGCGTGCAAAGCATCGCGTACATCAGGCTACCCACAGCTGAAGCATAGGGACTCCACTCATCTCTTGTCTTTGTACCTCATTCTGAGGAGACATAGCCTTTGAGAGATGAATCCCATGCCACATAGATAGGATCCCTTTCTTATACTCGTCCATTTTAAACCTTTTAAGGACTTTTTCTAAGTAAAGGGCATGGGACAAGCCTATTGACCTTTTCGCCCTATCTCTAAATAGGCGAATTCCTAGAATATAGGTCGCTTCTCCGAGGTCTTTCATAGAGAATTCGTTCGAAAGCCAAGCTTTAATCTCTTAGAGCATCCCAATGTCGTTTCCTATCAAAAGGATATCATCCACGTACAATACTAGAAACGACACCTTACTCCCACTGGCCTTTCTGTAAACACAAGTTTCATCTTCATTCTTTATGAATCCGTAGTTCCTAACTACTTCATCGAACCGAGGATTCCAACTCCTTGAAGCCTGTTTCAATCATAAATAGACCGATTCAGTTTGCACACTTTTCGAGCATCTGCTTCTGACGTAAAACCTTTGGGCTGCTCCATATAGATTTCCTCCTGGAGGAATCCATTCAGGAAAGCGGTCTTTACGTCCATCTGCCAGATCTCATAGTCATAGTGTGCTGCTATCGCAAGCATGATTCGAATGGACTTTATCATTGCGACAGGTGAGAAGGTTTCCTCATAGTCAATTCCCTCTTTCTGATTATAAGCTTAGCTTTGTACGTCTCCATCTGTTCATCAGATCCAATCTTTTTCTTGTAGATCCATTTATTGCCAATTGGTTTAGGTCTACAAGAGTCCAAACCTGATTTGTGTGCATCGAGTCCATTTCGGCCTGCATATCCTCAAGCCACTTGAGGGAGTCTGTACCAGCAATTGCCTGGTCGTAGGTGACGAGATCGTCCCCAACGCATCCCTCAGTCGCAGCATCCCCATGCTCGACGTGTACCATACATATCTCTCAGGTATATGAGATATCCTACTGGACCTATGCAATTGCGGCTGAGCAGGGTTTTCTGAAACGTCGTCTAACGACTCTGGAATAGGAGTCGATTCGTCCTCTAACTCTCTTAGAGTTATTTCTCGTCCCTTACCGTCTTCGCCTACGACGAATCTCGCCATTAATGATCTTGATTCAAGCTTATCTGCCATCAACTTTTTCACAAAGGCGGGGCAACCCCAGAGCCTCATGTGATTCAGACTCCTTACAATTATGCCAAGCCTCGTAAGGAATCCTCTCGGCAGAGCGGGTAGGTATCCTGTTAAGGATATAGGCCGCTGTTTCTAGGGCATATCCCCACAACGAAATGAGGAGATTTGTGTAACTCATCATCGACCGAACCATATCTAAAAGCGTTCGGTTTCTCCGTTCGGCCATGCCATTCAATTGCAGCATTCTTGGAGGGCAAAATTGTATGATGATGCCATTTTCTCTAAGAAATGCATCAAACTCAAGGATCATGTATTCGCCACCTCTATCTGACCGAACGGCTTTAATGAACTTGCTAGTTTGCTTCTCCACTAATGCTTTATACTCTTTGAACATTTCAAGAGCTTCGGACTTTTGTCTCATCAAAAGAGACATTCCCGTAGCGGGCGAAATCGTCCGTGAACGCTATAAAGTAGCGGCAATTACCTCGGGCCGTTACTTTAAATGGTCCGCATACGTCACTGTGGATCTAACCCAACACTTCCGTGGCCCTAGTAGAAGTCCCTGTGAAGGGCGACTTGGTCATTTTCCCTAAGATGCAAGACTGACAGGTAGAAATCGGGCCTGTTCACATAGTGCTAATCAGACCGTCCTTTTCCATCTGTTCAATCTTCGCTTCTGCTGCGTGACCTAGTCGTAAGTGCCATATGTATCGATCGTTCGACCCAGTCGATGATTTGGTGATTGCATTTACAGTTTTAACATTGTCTTTTAAGTTGACGTAATATAAATCATTTATTAACGTCGCACTTCCAACATTTTCATTTCTAAAATAAATATGGCAAATATTATCAATGAATCGAAATTCATAACCCAGTCTGCTCAAAAAAAGGAATCGAAATAATGTTTTTAAGCCCCTTGGGTAAAACCAAAACGTCAGAAACTTCTAACCAATGTAATGACGATAAGACTAAGGTCTTCGATGTCTTCGATCCCATGTGTAGCTGGTACACTATGTCCACTACCTACGTTGATCAAGACCTCGCCAGCTCGAAGCTTCCTACTTCATTCTAGACCTTGGTTCAAAACACAAATGTAGGAACTAGCCCCTTAGTCAAGTATCCACGAAGTAGAATACATAGAACAATTAGCTTCAAAAACTAATTGTTTTCCTGAGGCGTCAGACGCCTCCAGCTTCGGACATTCACGCTTCCAATGGCCCAACTGCTGGCAAAGGAGGCACTTATCCGTGGGCTTTGCGCCCGACCTTTCGACCTTGGTGGTCTTCGTCTTCTTGTCGACTCTACCCTTGGCCACGCCTGTCTTGTTCGACTTCTTCTTCGATCCCTTGGACCTAGAAGTCGCAACAAGCATGTAGACGTGCACCTTCGCTGAATCTTCAACCCACTTATCGTGGAGTACAATCTCCTCGTTAGTGGATTCAGCTGTGTGCAATTTTGGCTCCTTAATGTCCAAGACATAATCCAGTATCGCTAATTTGAGGACGATCCTCAAATTTCTGAGCCAGTCTACATAGTTCGGTCCCGCCAAACAAACCGAACTATGTTTCTCCAAGAATGTAATTAATGGGTTTGTCATCGTAACTAATAGAGAAGAAAATAAAGTGCAGAAAATGAATAGATAGTTAGGATTTGTAGTGTTTAATCAGACTAAATTAGGACTTTAAATTTTTATCTGACTCCCACTATTTTTCTCGAAACCCTTTCTCCCGGTAGGCGTTTCGGAAACCTTGTTGAGTGGTTTCATAGTGGCGTTGAGTTCCCTGCGCCACAACAAACTAGCCTCAACTTAACAGGTTATTGGCTCGTTTGGTTAGCCTAGGTCGTGCCCACACGTTTTTGTCACACAGAAGATTCAACGTCTTCGTCTCAGCCAGGGTCCCTCAGCCGTAACTCGGTACATATTGGGAATGACTGTCCAAGTGCAACCTATCAAGTTCCTGCTTACCTTCCACTTCGTGAACTTCATCCCCCGTAGGATAACTCTTTATTAGAGGGTGAAGAGTGGTCGGTGAGCGGCAATTCATAATTGCATCCAAACCTGTTCAGGCAAAGGCGAGGGTTTTGGCGCCGTAACTCGGTCAACCGCAACCGTACCCCTAGGTCGTAACATTTTTGGATTTGATAGAAGACATGAGCCTAGCCCCTTTTCTCACTTGATATTAAAGGTCTAACCTAGGGAGAATCGTCACAGTTTTAACACGAGCACATTATGCACATTATCACGTTCGAAACCAACACGCACATAGTGGACTTTAATAGTAAACCTAGTTTCAACCTATTAAAGTAAATGTGAAAGATCGGGGATATTTCTAGTTCTATCCTAATTGCACAAAACAATAAGACTCTACGTCTTCTAGCTTTGCTCGAATGGACGCCTCGGTTACCAGCTCGTTCATTCGGGTTCCTCTCGATCGACACTCGTACGGCCGTCATAACAAAACTACAATAGCCTATGACGGGGAATCTATCCCTAATAAAACCGCCTGTCTTATCTATAAAAACTATAAAGTACAACCCGGGGAGGACCTTGTCACCCTTAACATATCACCCGGCAAAAAACAGAAGCTAATCCCCAATCAATCATCACGTCATTCAAATAACATGCATCACGACAAATTTAACATATTTCCGAGCCGAAATCGAATTTTGGCTTAAATGGGCCGGGCCTAGCCCTATGTATATTGGGTCGTAGGACCAGGCCTGTATCGGGGATGCTCGCGCCATGCGTGCTGCCAGCCCCGTGCCGCTCGCACCGTGCGGCCAGCCCCGATATCCGCGCGCTTTTAGCCTAGTGCTGCTCGCACCCACGGGCGCGGTCATACCTACTTTCAACGCATCCACACGCAGCTTTCCCGAGCGCCGCGTGCACCCACGCGCGCGGCCCATGCCTCTCGTGCCGCATGCCCCGTGCGGCCAGCCCGTCTTGAGTCGCGCACCGCGCGCGCCTTGCGCGCCGGTTGCCCGTGCGTCGTGCGCACCATGCGCACAGCTAAGAGTAGGCCGCACGCTGCGCACAGTTCGCCCTGAGTCGCGCACCACATGCGACTAAACGCAGCCCCGCCAGCCGCGCGCGCGGTCTGCTTGGGCGTCGTGTGCGTCATGCGCACGGCTAAGGCTTTTGGGGTTTTCGTCGCCTTTTGTCATAGTCCCGTGACTTTAACCGAGCCTATGGATCTGATACCACTGTTGGGAATCCCGAGGGTCCCCACACCCACGTTCCTAGAACGGCGGAATTTTAAAATTTTACGGGATTCCCCGCCTATCCAAAATCGCTCGGCTACAAATACGAGAACATACAGACATAAAAAGATAAGGGATCAGCCATGATACCTTGTTGAAATCGTTCGACGATGGCTAGCTTCGAATCCTTCAAATCCCCGGGCGTAGTGCCCCTCTCCTACGCCAAAAGCACACGAACGGGACGCCTTCTTTGTACAAGATCGTCACGCCGGCACCTCACTAACGTCGCAGCTGTTCTTGCATGTGCAGCTAGGCCAAGAACGAGCTGCTTGCTGCCCCCGAGAGAGAGAATGTGAGAGAGAAAGTGATGAGAGGAGAAAACTCTTAGTTTTTCCTCTATTGAACTCAAGTTTCGAAAATTGGATTCTCTCTTCTTTAGGATCACGAAAATCCTTATTTATACCACTTAGGATTGGCCAAAAATAGGTTGAGGTGGTAGGAGAAAAATCCTCACACCTTCCCATTTACCAAGTCTTCGTTTTACCAAGTAACGAATTCAAAATTCAAACTTTAAATTTAATTAATTAAATATCTAATACCTTAATTAATTAAAATACCATATTTAGTATATTTTAAATATATATCCAATACAAATATATTTAATAATTTGCGAAATTTTATAAATTCGAAACTTATATTTATATCCGATATATTATCTAATTCCAAATTAAACAATATTATTTCTCTAAGACAATAATAAAAATCTAAATCTAATTTTAATAAATATTCAATATCAAATATTTTATTTCAGAAATATATCGTGAGGTGAAAAGACTATTTTACCCCTCACTAGTCAAACTTAGTATTTTCGGCCGATCAGGGTTTTGGCTGCCCCAAACCCTAATGTCTCAATCTAGGACCTAGCCTTGTCTCTCTCTCTGATGATGACGTTGTATCGGTTGCCCTTTTTAAGCCCGACTCTCTTGGTTCGTCTCAACCGGCCTAGGAGGTATCTAGGAGTTCGGTATTCACCTAGCCAGCCCCGTGATACCGAACAGATCCCAAGTTGCGTACGAATTTGATGTAATCATAATCCACGAACCGACTGTAGATTTTCGTCATACGTATAAACCCTTTACGTTTGTCCCGGTCTAGTGAAAGTCACGCATAGTAAAACTTACAGAACTCGACTCTATGTCGTTTATGTCGGTGAAAATACCAAAACTGCACTCCACGACTATCACGAGTCAGTTATATGCTCTGACCAGAGACTTGGATAAATTTCCGCACATTAAACTTGCCATAGGACGTTAACCTCGAATTTAATCGAGACCGTAAATCCCGCTCCGCGGTTCAACCGACAATCACATCGAAAAGTGAAGACCGCATTTCGCCGGTGACCCATGCCACCGGCAAGACGGGCCTAGCAAACTAGTGACAAGTCAAGACCTCAAGACCAACCCCAAGTTAACCCTTTCGTTCTATGGCACGCGTACTACTACGGTCAATCGATCGATCAAGGACAATCCAAGCGTGTGATCGTTCGATTACGAGTCAGTGTCCAAATACAGATAATCCCCTGATTCATCTTGTATCATTGTCATGAGCTACCACTTCCCAAGTGAACGTTTGGCACAACCATATTGGACCCATCGACAAACAAGTCGTACGTGTCATTCTAGTCACCCTACTTGAGACTTAGAATTGTGGACTATTTTAATATTGCAGTATCTCAGCTTACTGGTGCCCCTTTCTGTCCTCACAGAATCACTAACTGAACTGCCAATATTTTGATTTTATTAATTTGTCTTATCCACCCAGACTGCAAGGTGAAATCTTTAGACTAATTAATAATTTGTCTTTTAATTTATTCATCCAATAATTTAATAAATAATGAATAAAGTCATTCCATTAATAGAAATAATCAAATTACATCACTAAACACTACACAATTAGCAAATTGCCCTCGTACTCCCAGTCCTCGTACGGCATCTAGGGCATATACCTCAGGAAGAACACCACCATAACAAATAAATCTTCTATCAGTCTGCTCATTTTATTCTTTGTAGCTGTTTTTCGACGTATCCTCTTTACGAGGTATATCTATCTGTAATATCTCCACATAATAAATAAATTCTACCCCCCGACCCGTGGACGTTGGTCATTCGACCGAACCACGTAAATCCCGTGTTCATTGTCCAAATTTATTTTTCATCTCTTTTGTTTATTATCGTAATTTCTCGAGCAATTAAATTATCGAGATCAAAATATCCTAAAAAATTCGTATGTTTTTAATTCCCTTGGAAGTAAACTTATCGTATTTTCTTGTATCTTTAAACTTATTATATTTGTTTGATGTCGAGAAATATTTTTATTCCATTTTGGATCGGTTACTTTCTCATCGAGTTCTATCTATCTCATTTTATAGAGTTATTTTTCTTTTTTTGAAAGTGGCTATCTCCTACGGATATTCATTTGTTATTTGAGGGACTTATTTGACTATATAGCCACTTGTAAATATCATTTGGGGAATGAAAAACTATGGATTGAGAAAATAAAAAAAAAAAAAAAAAAAAAATCCCTTGGAAGACTCGGTTAATGAAAGACGCGGGAAATTCTTAAACCCTAATTCCATTCCTAACACTAAGAAAGGTTCGCAATCGCACCGACTGACACTGCTTGGCTTCGCTTCGCTTCTCTGCATCTCAAATGGGAATCAAGGTATCTATGTGTTCATCCACCATGTCAATTGCGTCGTGTTCGTCTCCGACACCTGCGTATTCATTTTCCCACGCTCTAGGGTTTAACGAAGCTGCTGGCTGACAATGCACCGAAGGCGATGAAAGAGCAGAAATTTGAGAGCTATTTTGGCAGAAAAATCGCGATTGATGCCAGCATGAGCATTTACCAGTTCCTTGTGCGTAAATTCCTCCATCCTTTTCGTGTTATCGAGCTAGAATAATCTAATCGATTTCACATGCTCGAATCTCTTTGTTTTCATATGTTATGTAACATAGATTGTGGTTGGAAGAACCGGGACTGAAATGCTTACTAACGAAGCTGGTGAAGTAACAAGGTCCTCACTCTCTTCAAGGCTATCTATTTCTTTTAATTTTTTTCATTGCGTTGTTTATACGTTCCAGTTTAGGACCATTATAAGAATGTGTTAAATTGGCTTGCGCTTGCAAAATTTGCGGCACTCTGTTGGTTTGAGAAGGCATTGGAGAAAGATAATTACTAATAACAGAAAAACATTGTAGAAATATATGCTTGGCAGATTGTCTGGAAGGCATATGTTGAGTACTTTAACAAGAAGTGATAGTGCTGTTGAGGTGGGGCACGTAAAAAATAATGATTGTCCATTTTTCTTGGGAAAATATTCCAATAAAATTATTTTCTGGGTTTTTTTTGTTTGTTATTTCATAGTTGCCAAAGTTTGCTTTTTGCTTCTGCACATTTTTTTTTTCTTCTCGCAACATTCATGTCATACACAATGTAGATTTTAGATCTAATTTACCGTCACTTAATAATTTTCATAGTTCTTTTACTTCGTGTACTTTCGGAGTTTGTGCTTTTCGCCATAAACCAGAATGTGGTGTTACTGAATGAGTTCCTTTATGGCCACTTTCCTATAGTTCAAGTTATTTATTTCTGCTTATATAAGTCACTCCAAGTACATATAGTTGTAGACAATGTAGATTTTAGATCTAATTTACCGTCACTTAAATAATTTTCATAGTTCTTTTACTTCGTGTACTTTCGGAATTTGTGCTTTTCGCCATAAACCAGAATGTGGTGTTACTGAATGAGTTCCTTTATGGCCACTTTCCTATAGTTCAAGTTATTTATTTCTGCTTATATAAGTCACTCCAAGTACATATAGTTGTAGATGTGAATTCCATGTGCTTACTTCCAGTTGTAGGTAGCATTAGAAGCTAGAAGGAAGATTGTTGACTCATTATTGTTTGTTTTCCAAAAATCTCATTCCCAACTAATGTGCTAATGGTTTTCAATCTCTTTTATATAATTTGTACCTTTAGTCATTTGCAAGGTATGTTCACGAGGACGATCAGGCTTTTGGAAGCCGGAATTAAGCCAGTGTAATTGGTTTAACCTTATCTTATGAATTCCTGAAGTGTTATAAATGTTTAAGAGTTGAGCATTTTGACTTGTATTGTCTCAGCTACGTATTTGATGGGAAACCTCCAGATCTTAAGAAACAAGAACTTGCAAAACGGTATTTTATTGTTGATGAGTGGTTATTATTGGGCCATCATATTGGAACCATTTGTTCATGATGAAAAATTCGTAAACTTGTTATCTTCAAATGCAGATATTCAAAACGAGCAGATGCCACGGAGGACTTAAATGATGCCCTGGAGGTCGTTATTAGAACCATAGCTGCTCCTATTTTTTTCACTATATGATTTTTTTTTTGTAAAGTAACTATTTTTTCCTATTACTTCAGACTGGAAACAAGGAGGATATTGAAAAATTTAGTAAAAGAACGGTAAAGGTAAGCTTTTATGCATTTTTATTGTAAAGCCCGGTGTATTACGTCTACAGCAGTTACTCCGGAAAATGTTTAAGTCCGCCAGATTGTGTTGCAAACTTGAATATCATTCTATGAAAATCCTTTTTGGTGTGCATGCCCTTATTTAGTTACAATTTATGACGGAATTGATTAATCAAATTAGCGGGAAGGATCCCTTAATGTAATTTCAGTGTAGACATGTCCAACTGGAAGTATGTGCTTGCCATTGGATTTTTATCTTGTTATTGCTTAGAAGTTCAACAGACATTTTTCCACCAGCTGCAATATGTATACGCTATGTAGAGCTGCTCTATCAGTTTAAAAGGAATCCGTATTTCTGAAGAAATGCTTGCTAAAGATGTACTGAATCCAAACATTTTGTGATTAGCTGCTTGTGAACTGGATAAGTGTTGTTGTTTTTCTTTTGCTTTCTGATACCATCTACCATATCTACCTATGTGGAAGGAACATGTGTAAGGTATTTTGATATGCCACAGGTTACGAAGCAACATAATGAAGATTGTAAAAAGCTTCTAAAGCTCATGGGCGTCCCCGTGATTGAGGTTTGACGAATTATGTTATTTTTGAAATTTTTCATCGTTTCAGAATCTCTGTGCATGAGTTTTTCATGGTTTTTCTTCATGTGAGTAATTGCTTTGACAATTCATTCCCTTGTGACATGCACAGGCTCCTTCTGAAGCAGAGGCACAGTGTGCTGCCCTTTGTAAAGCAGAAAAGGTGTGCAAAATTTTGTGGTAGTGCCATGATAGTTCTATGAACCAAGATGCATGTTATTTATGGTGGCAGTTGCCACATTGTATTGAGCAGAAATTAGTACTTTTGTATTAGAACAGAAGCTTATGACACTGTTACATAGTGATCTATCCAGTATGTGGTCGCATATCAAGTATGTGGTCGAAAACTAGTTGTATACTTAGTGAGCTTCTGGTATATATCTGAACTTATGGTATGCATTAGGTATATGCCGTGGCTTCAGAAGACATGGATTCATTAACGTTTGGAGCTCCAAGATTTCTTCGACATTTAATGGATCCTAGCTCGAAAAAGATTCCAGTAATGGAATTTGAAGTTTCAAAGGTATTATGTCCATCTTGGTTAGCTAAGAGTGTGCAGTTAGTTGATAAAGAACTTTACGTACAGGTTTTGGAGGAATTGAGTCTCACAATGGATCAGTTTATAGACCTCTGCATTCTCTCTGGTTGTGATTACTGTGACAGTATTAGAGGTAATTGAAAGCATTTTTCTGTATAGGGTGAAGCTAAATCTACATTTATTTTTGGTGAACCACTGTCTTGACCCTAATTATATGATTTTTTGGATGTCTGAGTTAATTGCATTTCTTATCTTTCAGGTATTGGTGGACTTACTGCGCTAAAACTAATACGCCAGCATGGCTCAATTGAGAACATACTGGAGAACATTAATAAAGAAAGGTGCTTCGTGGTTTCCATCTAATTAAGATATCTTAGTTGAGTGCGGACAATGTTGATGTGCCGTTTGTCCTACGAATTATCATTTCTCAAATGGTTCTTCCTATGTTGGTTGTAGTTGAATCTTTTAGTAGATGACTACCGAGAGCTGATTGAGTAGAGAATTAAGAGATATGTCTAGATTTGATTATTGTTGTTGCTATCTTAATTGGAAGCTCTAATAGAAATGGAAGTTGGGGCACATCGAGGATTATTATCTTTGGTTTAGGAACTCATTTACTTGATAATAAGGTATTAAATGCGTCAGGAATCTGAATCTAGTAAAATAAAGAAATATAGACGGAATAACAGTAGCTATCCTCCCATGATAAAGATAGGACTCTTCCTGTTGTGTTCTTTGGTTAAGAGTATCCTTTCTATACGAACTGTGTTCGAGCCTGGTTAACATTTGACTTTACCAATTTCAACTCTATGAACTTCTTCCTTTTTGTGAAACTTTGTGATGACTTGCGGGGATTATTTGCATGCAGATACCAGATACCAGATGAATGGCCATATGAAGAGGCTCGAAGACTTTTTAAAGAACCGTCAGTTTTGACAGATGGCGATCAAGTTGAGCTAAAGTGGAGTGTTCCTGATGAAGAGGTGGTTGAATTTGCATACGTTCAGATTTTCTTTCATGATTGTTTGTAATGATCAAATGATTGAGAACCGTTCTATCTTTTCTTTTCAGGGGCTGATAACCTTCTTGGTCAATGAGAATGGTTTCAACAGTGCCAGAATCACTAAGGTACAGTTAGTCTACTGGTCCCGATTGACAGCTAAGAGGATTCTTACTGTGTTGCTGATTGATTCATCTTGTTCTCTGTTTAGGCAATTGAAAAGATCAAGGCTGCTAAAAGTAAATCATCCCAGGGACGGTATGTAAATTGAATATCGAAAATCTCTCAGCTCACTTTTATATGGTATTAACCATCTGGTACCTCTCTTTAGTTTGGAATCATTCTTCAAACCGTCTGCTAATGCACCAGCGCCAGCTAAAAGAAAGGTGTGTTATAGTCCTTTTCTTCTATATAATTGATACATTACCTTCCATTTGCGAGTGATCTCTTTGTTGGTGGTCGGTCAAACTAATCATTTCCAGTTTCACATACGTGTGCATGATGACAATTTGTTTAGGAGATGCCATAACAATGTCAAATTACTGTCAATTTGGTACTCAGTGTGAATTTTGTTGCTGATTGTTACTCATCCTTATTCATTTTTATAAATAAACCTGTTCAAGGGAATGTTGTTACAACACCAAATTGCTTTATATGTGGTCCTCCGTGCGCATTTTCTTTCTGATACTTGAAGTTCTCTTATTGTATTAATAAACTGGTTACAGGCATAACATGCTTGTAGGGCTGGGGAAAAATACCGAAATACCGTCCTTATCGTATCGAATCGTATCGAAAATATCGAAAATTTTGGTATACCGAAGTTTTTGGTAAGGTATGATACCGTACCGAAAATTTTTGGTACGGTAATGGTATGAAAGTTTTTAAAATTAGTTATACCGATTATACCGAAATACTAAAAATTTTTAATATATTTTATATATATGCACACCTACATATATTATATTAGTTCATATAAAAATGAAAAATTAAGGATCTTCATAAACTTATTTAGCCCATAAATTATTAACTTACACACAACTTTCTAAGATTAGGCACACCATATTTTACTTATGTAACTCAAGTAACGTTTAATTTTTACCTTTTTAATGTTTTTTTAAAATCAGGATTTTGAAAGCGTGAAGATGCAATTAAATTACTTTTTGTTAATCTTCAATAATTTTTTAAATATAGCCGTTTCGTTCTAATTAATCTGTATATAAAATTGTATTTTGTGGTTATGTAAAGTTTTTTGTCTTACTAAGGAGACTGACTAAATTATGTAAATTATTTAAGGTTAAAAAATCTTTTTATTTTGAAAATTTTGGTATTAATAATCTATCTTATTGGGGCCTAAGGAGTTTGAATTGATTAAAAATTCCAAATCAACGAATTAACGAATTACGAGACATGCATGATAAAAAACCCTCCGTGTGAATGGTATAGAAGGTATGATACCGATACCATACCGAAATTTCGGTATGATACCGTATTGAAATTTAAGGTATACCGAAATTTTGGTATGGTATTGGTATGATTTTTTTAGATACCGAAATTTCGGTACGGTATACGGTATCACAGTTTTGGTACGGTATACCGTACCGAACCACCCCTACATGCTTGTGAAGCTTGTACGAATTATATGGGAAATTTTAATTGGGATTATCGTAAGTATTTTCTTTCTTTTTCTTGTTGTGGCTTGCCTTAGGGTTTGTTTGGATCAAGGAAAGGGGTGAGGAAAAGGAAACTAGAGAGAATAATTTTCACTTGCTTTTCTTTCCTTTTCCTCAGAATTTGGTGAAGAATTGGATTTTCCATGGTGTTTAGCTTTAAACTTAATTTAATTTTCCTTTTCATTTCTTTTTTTCATCTATTTCTTTAATCAACAAAACATAAAAATTAATTTTCCTTTTCCATTTCATTACTTTTTCTCACTAAATTCCCTAAACCAAACATACGTGTACAGTGTGTTTGGATCAAGGAAATGGGTGAGGAAAAGAAAACTAAAGAGAAAATGATTTTCTCTTGTTTTCCTTCTTTTTCCCTATCATTTGGTGAGGAAATTGATTTTTCATGATTTTAGCGTAAATTTGGTTTAAGTTTCTTTCCTTTCCCATCTATTTCTCTAATCAACCAAACACAAACTAATTTTCCTTTCCATTTTCTTTTCCCTTCCTCACCAAATTCCATAAACCAAACGCACCCGTAAGGTCAGTCACCGATATCTTGGACTTGATAACTTAATTTTCAATTTCTTTCGGCCCTGTTAGCCAAACCTTTTTTTTTCTAAAGACCTGTTTGGGATATTCAACTCTCAAGGATTTTGCCTCCTTGATATTCCATATCTGGCACATCTTTTCAAAGAAATTAAGCTCCGTTGCATTCTCAGTAGTAACTCTTTGATATATTCATTAACTTAACCTCTCTAGTAAAAAGACTTGGAAGGGATTCTTGTGTAAATTTTTTTCTCAAATTGTTGCGATTAAATTTGGTACTCACCAAACAGGGTGCTCAATGTGTTCTTATGGTACCAAAGCCGGCAATCAAGCTTAAGAATGATGCTTACAGATCATCCTTCCACTTGAGTCCTGTGGCCATTGTCCGCTTATGCCAGCCAATACTGCTACGCAGAGGCGTGTGTTGGCATGCATGAAGCTGAAATCCCTCGGTGAATTTGAATCTGCATTCTCTGATTTTCACCGTGTCCCTATGTGCTTGCGTGTGTGATAGAGAGAGGGAGGAGTATATATGAGGAGAAACATCACTTTCTCAAACTGTTTAGAGAGAAGATATAGTCCAAATGTCGTTGTGTCCTGAAACCTAGAGGTCATATCTCGTTCTTAAAACTGCTATTGATGGTGTCGAAATCATTTCCTTTTGAGGTCAATTATCATAGCCAATCCCATGTTTTGACTTCCAATGTGCGAACGAGGTAGGGGATGGGCTGCTATGCTGTAGTGTCTGCTTGCGATTGACTGCTTGTTTTTTCCTAATGTTTGTGTTTGTGAACCAACATTCTCTAATTTCGACTAAACTTGTCCATTTTTTCCTCGAACTCCATTATTCATAACGTCGTCATCATCATCATCATCTTGTGTCTGTGGACAGGTGACGACTGAGAAGAATGAGAAGGAATCTGGGAGCAAAAAGATGAAGGGTGGAGGAGGTAAGAAAAGGAAGTAATTTTCGTAGATTATTACCCCTGTTAAGTTATGGATCTGCCTCGAATCTGTTATGGATCTTTGACATTGCCCTTTTATGTTATAAGTCTATTGTTCTGTTTCTAGTCTGTTGTTCCAACTCCAAACGAATTCTGAAAATGACATATCGTTCCATCACCGTGCAAAATCTTTGCTGAAAGGATTGGTATTTACGCCTCTCGATATTACTGATGAGAGCACTGTCATTATATGACTTACATGCCTACTGATCGATCGCAACATATGGCCACCTCGGATTTACCGCGGGAAATATCTGCTGCCTCTAGCTTTTCTTCAGATGGTCTCAAGAACTAACCATTTGTATAATAAGGTCGCAAGTAACTCAAGATATGTGGTCTCTATCAGATTCAAAATCTTGGCAATATAGAGACCATTTGTATAAGGCTATGTGATTATTCAACAAACCTATATCATTGTTCAATCTCCATAACCCGGAAAAAAATGTTCTTCGAACTTGGTATGTTAGCAGCACTTGGAAAATATGAGTTACAACTGATCTGACTTACACAGGCGCCGAAGAAGAACACCAGCCACAATCTTTACCATTGCCATCTTATTACATATCCTCTGAGTTTCATATATATGTCAGCATAAAGATTCATAACTAACTAGAGTATGGTGCAAAGTCCATAGCCATAGCCATCATCGTAAGTAACGTAGCTAACAGCAGCAAGCTCGGGGCATGGCTTCCAGCACACGGGCTCGGGCGGCTTAGGCTTGTTGTCAGGTTCGGGCTTGGGCTTGGGCTCGGGTTTTCCAGGTTCGGGCTTCTTGAGTGGGCCCACGCTCGTAATATCGGCGCATATTCCAGCCTTTCTTAGCTGCAGTGCAGCTTCCACTGGGTCAACCGTTCCTATAATGGTCAGCGTTCCTTTCTCCGCGTTCACTGTTACTTCATCAACCCCTGATATATATTTAAACATATTCCAAGTATTATTATAATTCAGATATATACATAGAATATGCACACGCTTTATGTATTAATTTACCTGTGAGTTTGGACACTGTTTTGAGGGTCCTAATCTTGTCCTTTCCGCAGCAGATTGAGACCTTGAGCTCAGTTTTCTGTTGAGTTATATAACAGATAGACGGTTTCTTGATTGTTTCGAAATTGGAAATGGAACGATAAAGTAGTATGAAATCATAGTGAAGAAACTTGAGTTTGAAATTCTGGCATTATTACCTTGGCTTCCATTTCTGAACAACTGAGAAAAATGAATGGCTTTGCTCCTAATTCCTAACACGGACATTATAGGATTAGATATACTTTCGTAGTCTTTGCATGTTTAGTAAACTCGAAATTTAATTTTACTATTATTATTATTATTATTATTATTGCGGGGGCATGCATGCATCAATGCATGTCAACATGCGAATCTTTAGTTAGCCGTCTTTGTCATTGATCAATGAACTATGCAGACAGAAAGCGTTAAGCAAGTTGTTAGTCTTGATCATGAGCGTGATTCTTTTGAACAAATTTTACATTTGTTAATTGCACGATCTATGTTAAGACGATGGCAAAATTATGAATTTGGGTTGATAATTGGAAAAATATGTTACGAAACTCATATATTGGAATAAATTTTGGTCTCCACTGATTTTTCTGGCAGAGTAAGTCGAAAATCTTACTTGACAGTATGAGTCGCCAAGTGGTTATGAAATATCATACATTGCGAGTCATCGACTTATTTTATTGAAAAAATTGACGAGAGGCCACGATTTATTTCGTCATAAGAAGTTTTATATTCCACAAAATGGAAAACGGAATCTATATAACAATGGCAGTTGCAAATTTAAAACAGGCCAAAGTCAGTGCTTTGCGCAACTCGGTTCAGAAGATCTCTGTGGTAATTCAGAATATTAGTTGTTGACCAAACATATATATTTAATGCTTAAATTTTGCATGGGATCAATTTTAAATGCTGATGAGCTAAGTAAGGGGTGAACTCCAGCAGTTGGAAACAATTAATATAAATTTAATAAATGACATCATTGCTTTGTTGAGTATAATACATGACGTCTCATCTATTCAAGCTCAAGTTTGACACTAATGTGGAAACACAAGCTCAAAAACGAATATTATATAATAATTTAATTGTACGTTCTTGAATACCTTGGAAAAAAAAGGGTTTCTTGATGGCCCTTTTCGGATTTAAAATTGAATATTTGTTACCTGTTTTTTATAACGCGCAAGCGCAATGGCAATCTACGAAGTAATCGAATATAATTCTGAAGGAAAAAAACTACCTACGGCCCAAAGAAAAAAAAAAGCAGATTAAACAAAAAAACTAAGCCCAGTAAGAATAAAAATTTAAGGTCCAGTTGTGGGCCTTCTTTTAGCCCAATCATATTAAAATATGCCTGTCAAATAACCCTTTTTGACATGGAAAAATTGAATTATCTGTTTCCATCTCTTTCGCTTCTAAATTTTTTGAATCCCCACTTCCAAAATTGATCGTAACAAGATCGAAGGCTCGAGCTCGACGGCTTTTATTGGGCATTTTCATTTCAGGCCCCCCACATAACTGTCATTTAGGATTCAGGTCCTCTTGGTAAAAAAATTATTTTTAAGGACTCATTTTCTGCAGTACCACTTTATTGCTTTTATATACCAGTATGTTGAAATTATGTACCACAAAACCATAATTCGGTACCAGTTTATGATCATCTGATACCAGTTTATTTTCTGCAGTACCACTTCATTGCTCTGACATACCAGTATGTTGAAAGTTTGTAACACAAAATGATTATTTTATATCAGTCATATATCTTTCATACCACTTTTTTACACCACACAAAATGTGTCATTTATCTTAAAAATTCTCAAACACGGTCTGAATTCGAAATCAAACCCTGGGCCTGATTTCGAATTGACCCTTTATTTAAGGGTTAATTACAGTTCAGGCCCTAGTAACATTTTTAACTTTTAGTTCAGGCCCCATTCGAATTTCATTTAGGATAAAGGACCAACTTTTTGAAAAACTAAGCTGTCAGGCCCTAAAATGACGCAAAATGACATGTTTAACCCTGACATATGTCAAAATTACGCTGTATACCTAAATAATCCGTTTCAGCCAATTATAACAGTTCGGCGCTGAAAAAGAACACTTTCTTTCACTTGGATAACAACAGTCTTGTATTGAGTACCATATGTCGTTTATTTAGTAACAAATGACGTCACAGAAGTAACACAATATTCAAAAATAATACCGCTTCCTGCAACATCATTTGTTAATGTGTTACTGCAAGAATCGGTATTATTTTTGAATGATGTGGTACTTTTGCGACTTTGTTTGTTACTAAATAGACGTCATATGGTACTCAATACAAGACTGTTGTTATCCAAATGAAAGGAAGTGTTTTTTTCAGCGCAAAATTGTTATAATTGTTCTTGAACCCTCCACCCGACCATCCCCCTGTTTTCCTAGACAGAAAATTCATCATTATAGGGAGCAATGCTCGATTAGTGGAAAAAATGGGGTTCGATAGTACGATGTAATAAATATGTCTGTTAATAACATTTTACTGTCGATAAGTAACGTCTTATGACGTTAAAATAACACTTAAGGTTTTTACGGTAACAAATCAGTATAATTGTGTAACAGTTATAATTGTTCTTGACCTCTCCACCCGACCATCTGCCCCCTGTTTCCCTAGACAGGAAATTCATCATTATAGGGAGCAATACTCCTATAATGGGTTACCAATTTTC
This sequence comes from Craterostigma plantagineum, assembly GCA_027422505.1. NCBI lineage: Eukaryota > Viridiplantae > Streptophyta > Magnoliopsida > Lamiales > Linderniaceae > Craterostigma > Craterostigma plantagineum. Next base: position 9,070,163 of record JAPQWV010000015.1, read on the forward strand.
AATCTCGAAATGTGTAATAAGATCGAAACGCTAATGATTCGATCTTTTATAGAAAAACGCTAATGGTCGTCGCGTTGAGTTTAGGGTTTACGGTTTAGGGTTTATGGTGTAATACCGCATGATGGAAAATAAAACAAGGTGTTAACAATCGTGCGCTCGATCTGTGTGAAAAATGGGGTTCGATAGTTCGATGTAATAAATATGTCTGTTAATAACATTTTACTGTCGATAAGTAACGTCTTATGACGTTAAAGTAACACTTGTGGTTGTTACGGTAACAAATCAGTATAAATGTGTAACAAATCAGTATAACTGTGTAACATAAAACTGACGTCGAATACCATTCAGAAATCACTTTTATTAAGGGTAATTTCGTCAAATCACAGTTTTCGGTCCTTTTTACTCAATTTTTCAAAAAAGAGGTCCTTAAAACTAAAAAAATGTCTGACAGGGCCTGATCCCTAATTTTAAAATATTCTGGGGCCTGACACAAAATTTCCCCTTTATTTAAAGCAACTATAGATAATGATTAATATTAGGGATAGCCTAGGTAGCTACTATAGATTAATAGAAGACTTTTTTCGTTTTATCACGTAACAACAATAAATAAAGTCAATGAATGTGTCACGTCTAGACACTATTAAAGTACACACACATAAAAAGACAGCGAGCCACGTGAAAATTTGCATGGTCTCACGTGAACTACTTACATATGTGTACAACTAATATTCTCGATCTCATGTCCGAAACCTTACCAAACGTAATCTCTTTCTCTTGTGAGGACAAGAATCGATCTAATCTAATATTACTATTTAATTTCATTTATATATATTTCACGTGCATCTTTTTCTTTGTGGGTGACCCAACATTTTGATATGTCGTAATAATTCACAATCTTCTTCATGGAAGAAGGGTCCACTTTGGAGAGAGCTATTGATGATGGGGAACTCATGCAAGCAATTTTCTCATATCTTTTTTCTCTTATGATAAAAAAAAATACATTTCCCATGATTAATAGATACGTGTGGTGAAGCATCAAATCTCGGACAATCGGTTTCCTTTGTGGGGAACTGGGGATTGAGATGTCCTTTTGTTTTTTAGTTTACTCTTTTTTATCTTTGGAGAAATAAATAATATTCTTACGAAGATTCCGTTACTTGTGAGGGGTTTTTAATTAAATAATAATAAAAAACAATCATTAACAAAATAAACATCAAATGAAAACTATTAATAAAACAGTAATTTTCGTACTCTGGGAAACTCGTATTCCCGAAATATGAGTTACTACTCCATGCTGGCCTGCTGACCATGACATGACTTTTCAAGTACTCTTTTCTTTTTCTTTTTTTTTTTAATTTTAACTTATTTTATATTATTAATAATAAAATCCACCAAATCATAAAATCATCGTTATCTCATGTAACATACATAATAAAAATCCATAAACGCATCTAAATTACTGTTTGTTTCGCGATGATTAAAATGACATGCATATCTTATATTTTTCGAATATCGGAAATATATTTTTTATTTTCCGATAATAATTTATTGGACTGTAATTCATCATCTTCATTTTGTTTGGCAAAGCAGAACTGTAACAGACACATACAACAAGAAAGAGACCCGCAAAAACTACATATTATGGAAGAAACTTTAAAGAGAGGCTCGTACTAAAACAGAGCAAAACTAGATGAAATAATACACCACTATATCTACATAAAATAAATAAAATAAAAAATATATTTCTGATATTCGAAAAATATAAGATATGCATGTCATTTTAATCGTCGCGAAACAAACAGTAATTTAGATGCGTTTATGGATTTTTATTATGTATGTTACATGAGATAACGATGATTTTAAGATTTGGTGGATTTTATTATTAATAATATAAAATAAGTTAAAATTAAAAAAAAAAGAAAAAAAGAGTAAATACGAGTTACTTGAAAAGCCATGCAGGCCAGCGTGATAACTCGTATTCCTGGAATACGAGTTAGTAACTCGTACTCCCAGAGTACGAAAATTGCTGTTTTATTAATAGTTTTCATTTGATGTTTATTTTGTTAATGATTGTTTTTTTTATTATTTAATTAAAAACCAACCCCTACTTGTGAAAAGAGAATACTATATATAATATTGAACTCATATCTTTTTTTTTCTATATTATTTGTCGTTTTTTATTTTCCAATTTATATATTTGGACAATCAAACGTGGATGTAACAAAGAATCTAGTAAATAGAAACGGCATAACATTCAATAGTATCGTGTTGAATAAATATATTCAATATTTGATCAAATAAGAACAAAGAACCAACCTAGAAAATTATTGTAATTTTCTAAATATAACTAATAAACATTGCACCCTATCTATCCACAAAAAAAACATTGGATCCCCCCTCCTCCTTCTATAATACTGTAGATATTATATTCTATTTTTTACAATTCTATTTATATATATTATTCTCGCAATATTTCGTATCTAAATAAAGCTATGCTAATATTTGCAAAATCTTAGCTAAATTTTGAAATCCTTCTGTTAAATCATTTGGTAAATTTGCAAAGAATATTCCGTAAGGACTTGTGTTTTTAAACTCCTAAAAAAAGAATATGCTTATCTATACTATTTTATAACTAATCCGTTAAAGTTGCCAAATTGATATGTCACTTTAAGGACTTGATTACAAACTCTAAATATTATATTTCATTATAATTTTATCCTTAAATTATAATTTATCTTTAAAATAACTTGATCAAAATATGAAATATTTGGATATATTTGCAATGTGTGCTAACATACCTAGTTTTATAATAAAAGAAAATGGTAATGCAAGCGATGGACCTAAATAGCGAGGAAAGGATGGCCCTCACATTCGGGTTGAGATCCTCTATTCCACTTTCTGTATTCCACTCCGTATTCCAACGAACGAAAATCGTTACACCTCCCCCCGACAAGTGTTAAAATACACATAAACATCATTACACCTATGAATTTCATTATAACAAGTGTTTAAACAGAAAAACAACCTCATTATTACGTATTTTTCTATTTTAATATATAATACTGATTTTCTACTCCATGTTAGAAAAATACGTAATAATGAGGTTTTTTTTGTTTAAACACTTGTTGTAATGAAATTCAAATGTGTAATGATGTTTATGTGTGTTTTAACACTTGTCGGGGGGAGGTGTAACGATTTTCGTTCGTTTGAATACGGAGTGGAATACAGAAAGTGGAATAGAGGATCCAAACCCCACACATTCTTGCGGCGCCCACAACCTTAAAATATTTTGATAAAACTTAATTTAGTATCCTTAGTTAATAGAGTGCACGAAATTCAACGGGTGCCATGTTGTGTTGTTCTTTCGGACTTCAAAAAACATATAAAGCCACCGAAAAATAGTATGGAATACCTTCGAACTTTCTTGAAAGATCTTCACGTGATCGAGGTTCAACTTTTCTCGAAGTCTATAGCCATGATAACCAAAATCATTAAATCAACTATTAAATCATGTAATGACGATGATATGGGCTTTAGTAATAAGAAAGGTGAACTGTTTTTGTGTTTGTTTTGGGGTGATCACCGAAAACATAAGCGTGATCCTATCATTTATGACTTATCAATGTATTTGTTTTTCAGTCTAGGTGATGAACCATCACCGGAATGACGGATCACCAAGTTGATAGAGATATTTTAAGTTTCAGATCACCCAAAAAAGTTAGGTGATCTTACATCACGGTGATGGAGTGATCTTCTAAAATATTTACCGCAAAAATACACTTTATATTTTAACTTTTCTACCGTATATACCAGTTAATTACATAACTAACCTAATTGAATATTATAAAATATTTTAGTTATTTTAAAAATAGAAAACTAATATAGAAAATAATAAATAATGCTTAAAAATTAAAACCTTGATTTTGGAATGTTAATCATTATCAGGTAAAATATCATACTAAAAAGATTATTTAATCATTTAAATAATATGTAGGGTTAAATACGATATTTACACAACTTCACCCTATATATCACGATGATTGAACAAACAAAATATTTCAATATCACATTGATCTGAAAAATGACATATAATCCTAAAACAAACACAATGGTGACATATCACCTTGATCCACAATCCGGGATGTGAATACCGTCGTGATGTCGGATCACCTCGAACAAAGACCCCGTTAGTGTTAGATTATGGAAAGACTAGATTTGATTGCCAAACCCAAATTAATTGAGTTGTCGCTCTGCTATTTAACTCGGCCATTTCTCTCTCCCTCCTATTTACTTTCTATTCGTATATATATACACACACACAAATCACACAGACACAGCAGTGATGCAAATATCAAAAGAATGTTCTTTTACAAGAAAAGCAAAGATCTTTTACAAGTTTGAGTTCTGAAAAAAAAAAAACTGTAACTTTGGGTGAGCTGCGAAGCTGTTGTTGCCTATCAAACCGTTTCATTAGGTGGGTTTTTCTCCGTTTTCATACTCAAAACTTCCATCTTTGTGCCTCTGTCAGAATTCCGTACGATGGATAGACGAAAGATTGAATCTAGGTAAGCTTTCTTCTTTTTCATTTCACATAGAATCAATCATCTTTCTTTGATCATTGTTCTCCTAAATTGGCGTAGTGAATACGTATTTTGCTTGCAGAGCTGAGAATGGTTTGCTAGAGCTAGTCTGGGAAAATGGCCAAGTTGTAATGAAGGGCCAAGCAAGTACTATGAAGGGTTGTTCATCTTCTAACCCTCATTTAGTATCCGAAGGTTCAGAAATTATCATCGATAAAGCGATTAATCATCACCGTCCAAGTACTAACACTGATCTTCTCAACTTCCCCCATTTCTCGAGACCAGCGTTACTCGCAAAATCCAATGTAGCTTCCTCGTCATGCGATGAAAAGATTGGATCGTCTGAGAAATTTGCATATCCTTGTAATAAGATTAAGGAGCCGTTAGAGATTGGCCGATTTCTGGTAAATCCCAGGAACGCAGAAGCCAAGGATTTGCATTCGATGCATAGAAGAGAAGATAGTTGTGTAGGGAAAACAATTGTGGAATCTGCTGCTAATTCAAGAAACGAAGTACCAAGAATGAATAATAATGCCATTACATCTTCAATGGGAATTGGCAACACTGCTGAAGACAGACTCTCTTACGTTCGAACGAAGAGGAAGAAGTTGTTTCCGAACGCGGATGAATCAGAACAATACCAAAGTGATGATGTAAGTATTCATCAGTCATTTCTCTATGTCAACTGTAACGCAATGATCACATTCTTTTCTATTTCTACATCTGCATACGAAAAAGGACTTCGAAACACAATCTCTCAGAGCGAAAAAACAAACTGATAATGGATCGAAGAAGAGAAGAAGACGAGCAGCAGATAATGCTTCAACGCTAGACGAAGCAATTGAGTACCTAAAGACCCTTCAACTTCAACTACAGGTCAATCACGACCTTCGGGGGAAAAAATTAAAAACATGCAAATTTTTTTTTCCTTTCTAATTTGAATCTTCTTACGATGTGCAGATTATGTCAATGAGAGCTTCACTATGTATGCCAGCGCCGCCTATCTATCCTCATCCTATCTTACTGCCACAATTTATGCCTTTATTCATGGCCGGCGAGCCGAGGATTCAATCTCCTTTTTCTAACATAGAAGGATATGGCAAGCCAATGCAAGGAATCCTCCCAGGTTTAGTTTTACCAAGGGGCACTCATCATGCGGTAACTACTTCCCATACGATCCCAAAAGCTGACGCTGTAACGAACGAAAATCAGCATTCGATGTTTGATTCTGAAGTTAGCAGCTCGACGAACGATGAACCATCTGACTAAACAGGTATATACTCGGATCTTTTACTCTTTCTTGGTGGTGGAAGAATCTCCTAATATTTATAACTCAATCGTATTCTTACACAGCCACGCGCTGCATAAAAGTTGGGTCGAAACGAGCGCCGATCAGTGGTTCGAGACTAGGGATTCTCTCGAGTATGAGCAACTTGGCATCATCGTCAACCGAGCTTTAAGCTGTTTGCAATTAGAAGTTCGATGCAGCCATAGAGAATATATGACCATATCGAAATGCCAAAGAAATCTGAAAATAAGTTAACCGAACAATAACCAGTCACTTCTCAAAGCTATGACAACCTCTTCGATTGATCCTCTGAGTCGAAGATAAACAGAATCGCAACTCGTTAGGACATAAGGAGATATAAATAAACTACAGTATCACTGCCCAACAAACACAAAAACACAAGCGATGGTAGTAAGTAAACTTCAACGAGCCCTAAAACCGAAAACTTACTCTAACAGAACCTCTGTACAAGACTTCTTGTTGTGACCAATTCCCTTGCACCTACGACACTTTGGTCTGCGTTTCCTACCATCAATTGGCCCAATCCCATTCTTCCAAGGCCTGCCAGGCGGGCGACGGGTCGGGGGAGGAGTCACCTTCACAGACGACTCAGAATTCCCATTGTTTCTAGCAACAATTGTGCTCGATATTTGATGTATTGGCTGTGAGTATGTGATTCTGTAATACTCGCTAGTGAAGTACCGGGCATAATAGGCGTAAACGTCGCGGTTCATACCGTTTATTACGGCGATTGCATGGCAACATGGAAGCCTCGTAAGCGGCCAGCTCTTGCAAGAGCAGTCACGGTTATCGATGTCAACAACTTCGATAGTATCTCCACGAACTTCGAACTTAGCGCCTGCCAGCATCAGTACCTGAAAAGACCTAGATCTGAGGGTTTCCTTCTCCAACTCTTCCTCGATTTTAGGAGTTAGCCTTGCCAGCCATTGGGTGGACATTGCATGCCGAGTGGAGATCAGTGCCATGATTTTGCTCTGTATTGCTTCCACTAGCTGGGTTATAGGTAATTCGCGGGCATCCCATGCCCAGGTGTAGAAAAGATCGCCGAAGTCCGAGGTCAAATGGTTGTACGTCACGCCTTGGAAGAAGGCGTTGGCCCAGTGAATGGGCTCGCTTTGCACAATCCAACTATAGGCGGAGATAGAACTGCTCCTAATGCTCTCAACGTGCTTGTGAAAGCCCTCAGAAGTTGCAGCGTAAGCAGCGCCGGCAAGATCTTCAAGAACGAGGCTCTTGGTCTCGTTAGAGAGTTGCCCTTTCAAGTCCCTAACAAGCTGCTCGGAGAGAGAGCGTAGGCAGAACCCATGGTAAACTTCGTCTGTCTGAAAGATCTCAGCAACGGAGCTTCGCAGGCCCTTCTCCCTATCAGAGACGAACGTCAATCCTCGCGAGACTTTGAGGGCGATTTTGAGCTGCGCTAAAAACCAACGCCAGTTGTCACTAGTTTCTGCATCCACAACGGCGAAAGCAACGGGGAAGAACTCATTGTTTCCATCGGCTGCTATGGCGGCTAAGAACGTGCACTGATACTTGGACATCAGAAATTTGCTGTCCAAAAAGAGCAGAGGACGGCAGCCTTGTTCGAAGCCGTGTATGCACGCGTGGAGAGAGACAAATAAGCGGTGAAAGGTGGAGTCATCTTTTGTGGTGAAAGCAGCTAAACTTCCTGGGTTTGATTCCATTATCTTGTTGCAGAAATGAGGCAACATGCCATAAGCCTCCTTATAAGAGCCCTTGAGCTGCTCCAACGCTATCTCTTTTCCACGCCATGCTTGGTAATACTTTAGCTCCACCCCATATTCCTGCTTGATGTCATCCACAATGTCCCGAGGCTTATATTCAGGGTTAGCTTTCACTTTCTCCTTGATAATATTCGCAATCCAACCCCTGGTTGGCTTGTAGCCAGATCTTGATAATAGGCCGTCGCACGTATGGGTTGGATTCATTTTCTTGATACAGATTAGCGGAGTTGTTGATAACCTCGAAGCGTAAATTCTCCATGGACAGCCCTCTGATTTGCACGTTACAGTCACACGCTGCCCATCATTCTTCTTGTACTTATAGGCAAACCTGTTAGCAGCACAATATTCTCTTATTGCCTCGCGAAATTCATTGACGCTTTTGAACCTTTGGCCAATGCCAGTGATGGTGGTTTGCTGCCCGTTCCACGTGGATTTGGCATGTGGCGGTTCCATACGAAGATCAACGAAAGAAAGTGGCTCGGGAATTCTATTAGACTCAGACATTTCAGCTATTATATTAGTTTCTGCGTCTTCATGATTAGCATCCTCAACCACATCAAAAGTAGCATCAATCATAAGACTGTTTTCGTTCATGTCATCAACAGCACTGTTTAACATATTGGCAGAAGCATCCATAGCTGCTTCCAGGTCAGGAAAAGATTGTGGTGCTCCCATTTCAGGAAAAGTTGCTGTATTCATCCTGAAAGACAAAATTGATTTAATTTATGCATACCATACAAATTACAATAATCCTAGCAAATATGTTTTTCTTCTTGCTTACGAAGAAAATGTACACAAAAAAACGTACCTACTGCCCGTTGGCTGCTTTAATTGCTCGGGAGCCAAACTTTCTTCAGTCATAACATATATTTCTGCAGTCCCAGACTTGCTATGAAATTTTATCATGCGTTTGAAGTCTTTTTCATTGGAGATGCTGATAAGGGTCCTTTTATTGTCGGGAAGAAAGTACTTGACAGAGATTGTAGCAGTATTACTGTTGAACATTTCTGCTACCTCCGACTTAAAATCCTTCAGCTTCATTTTACTGTCTACTTCCATTGCATGAGCATCACCGCCCTTATATGAAAGTTCACCATCTTCTTTGGTCTCAAATTCACCACCAGACAGGCAGATGGCTATAATACTCTTCTCGGCCATGGGCAATTCACTGGTAAACAAAAAAAATTACTCCCAAAAATACAATAAATTAATGGCATTGCTGAAATACAACCTTCAGACAAACAAATAGGTTTGGTAATAGTGCAAAATAAAGAAGCAGAAATATATGTCCAGATACGTAATTATCTTGGGTGTTCATCAGTCCTACACTTCTGGGTTCCAAGACTTCATTTTGAGTTACTGAGACATTCATTCAAAATTAGAGATCGGCTACTATGGATGATCTAAAATAGTCCCATAAACAAGAGCAGTAGTTCTACGATTCATGCCTTATCAACAACAAAATAAAAGAAAAATAAATAATTGAACAATAGCCCTCTGACTCTGATGCTCTAAAACATAATGTAAATTGCATATAGAGAAGTACAGGAAAATATGAAATTTTTTATGAACACAAGGATAAGAAAGCATACAGAAACAGTAAGCAATGACTTCCAACGCACTGAAATTTTTGCCGTCGGCTCACTGAACTATCTATTGTAAACATGTTCAACCAAGCAGTAGCAAAGATGTAATCAGAACGCCAACAGAGTTATATCCCAAAACGAAATTACAAGAAACGGGAACACCAGATGTAAAATCAGAAACCAACAAAACATGGAATGAAACGAAAAAGAGAAAGAACTCCAATGTCTCGAAACGAATTCAAACCAGGAGCACTAAGAGCACCACCTCTGTCTCCCCAAAATCGAGATTCTAGGGCTGTCAAGAACTCCCTAATTTTCTTATGGCCTTCGGAAAATTTACCCAGGCTTCAAATATGCCCTTTGCTCCTTTAACGCTCGATTGACGAAATGGGGGATTGAAACTGCGATTGAGAAGAGATTTGATGAAATATCGAAAAGATTAGAAATACATGAGAAGAGATCGTATTTTAGGCCCAAATCAATAGGGTTTAACTAACAACTCCTCTACTGTTATGTAATTTCATTTCGCCTCTTTAGTTCTAATAATTAACGATAGACCCCTGTACTTCAAAATATTGTAGTTAGAACCTAACATGAAAATAACACTATATTACCGCGTTTTCCGTATTTCGAGCCCGTCGTTTTTGGAAATACCATAATGTCCACCGACACATTAAATTTTACCAATATTTTCTAAAACAAACTACCCTAATTAAATATATATCTTCAATCGGTGGTTTTAATTTAACTATGAAGCCAGCGACAATATGCTCTAACACACTGTATTTTAATTTTTATGCTTTAAACAAGAATGAATGTCCCACCGTGGTTTAGGGGATGTATTATTGTTTATTCGTTGGGTTACACTTCATACCTTATGATTTCGCCAATAATCTCATTTCATGTTGTGACGAAGTTATAGTCGATTGGAAATAATTATGAAATGATGTTATTTTGAGAATTAAGTTAGAAAACTAGTTGAGATTTTTAGATTATTACAAAACTAATCAAAGTTTTTTAAATTCTAACTATTATTATTTTCATTTCCACCACAGAAATAAGTAATATTATAAATTTTCACTATTATTATCTTAAACTAACATAAAACATGTTAATTATTATATTTTTATCCAGCTCATCTTTAATAATTTTTACATTAGTTAAAGAAATAAATAAAAATTAAAATAAATAGATGTATTTCTACCCTACACTCCTAACTCCCAAATGATTAACTAAACAAATAATTTATTCTTAAAAACATGTTTTTACTCGTTTACCAATCATTCAACAAAAATATGAAAAACCAAACAATCTAACAATTACTTAAACAACTAGTATTCTTGCTCCCAGTAAACCATATCGTCCCCCTTGAGTTAGTCATGTAAGTCAAACATATCGTTCATATAGGTGGGAAGTTATTAGTATACAATATGTCCCGTAACATTCCGTGCAAGCATGCTATTACTATTATTATCATCATCATCATCATCATCATTGAACGATAGCTCTATTTTCTTTACATTAGCAAGTATTTGAAAGTTGGTCTATAATAATTATTATTATTATTGAATGATTGCTCTATTTTCTTTAGGTTTGCAATTATTTTGATAATTGATCCATACTAATATATTCCAATGATTTAGAATTAAATTATATATTATTACCAGTTTGAATTTTCATTGATTGAAGCCTCTTTTACATTTGATTGGACGTAATCGAGCTAGAGGTGTCAAAACGGGTCGAGCCCGTTTGGGTTGCGGGTTGAGGCGGGTCGGGGCGGGCTGGTCCGCCAGTAATTTTTATTTTTATTTATTATGTATATATATTATAAACATTTTAATGCTAAATATTAATAAATAATATTTATTAAGGGATTAATTATAATTAATTTAGTTAAGAACTTAATTTATAAATGATTTATTCGTTAATTATTCCAAAAAATATTATTATTTTAAGTATTATTTGCAAAAAAAACACAAAAATTTAAAAAATACAAATAAAAAATAAAAATATATAGCGGACTGACCCGCCAACCTGCCAACCAGCGGCGGGTCGGGGCGGGCTACTAGTTTAGTAGCCCGTTATGTTGGCGGGTTGGCCCGCCCCGCCTCGTTTAATGGCGGGTTGAGGCAGGTCGGGGCGGGTCGGGGCGGGCCGGCCCGCTTGACAGCTCTAAATCGAGCATGATGATATTCAGATGAAATAAAGTGTCACAAGAAGCGTTCATGTATTGTTAGTTGTGAAACCTTTTCAGAAATTAGATAACGGTTATTTTCAATATTTTGAGGATTATTATTTAGTTTTATTTTTGATTTTTTTTATGCGTTAATATTACTTTATAAATATTAAAGTCAAAATAATAATAATAATATAGTTTAGTAGAAAGTGTTGTCTTTATTCACGTCATTCTATACATGTTTAAATTTTTTATGGTTAAAACATAATTGGTGATATTTTACTAACTTAAAATAATAATTGTGAAACTATTGTAATTTTTAAAACGTTTTGTGGTGAAAAATGAAAAGAATAATAGTTAAAGTTTAAAACTTAATTAGTTTTTTAATAGTACTAAAAACTCAACTAGTTTTAATCTTAATTCTCAATATAATACTATCACGTAATTATCTCCGATTGAGTAGGTGTGGCGGCTTTGTATCGGAATGAGTGGGATACTTTGGATAAGAAAAAACAAGTGAGGACCAAAATGTAAATAAAAATAAAATAAGAAAGAGAAAAGGGGAAATAAAAGATTTTTGTTCTCTCTGTCCAACAGTTTTCCAAACGCCGTCGTTAGGTCGCAACCTTTGCGTGTCTGCTTCGGACAGCTTCAAAAGCAGGGGTTGAAATCGCCAGTTTGTTGAAAACTCCGAAGTTTAGTCTTCCCCTTGGTTAAGGTTCGTTTTGATCACTCGACGTTGTTGATCTTGGGTTACCATCAGCTTTTACAATTTATCAGGGTTTAGGTTTTTTTTTTTTGGGTGCTGATACTCTGGTCACAAGGCTGGATATTTTCTTCTGAATATTTCCATCGGAGCGATAATCGTTTTTCTCCTAGGTTTAATTTCGTCGTAAGAGCTGAATTTTTAATCTTCGCTGAGTATTTGCTTTTAGGGGTAACCGAGTTTGACTGTGATAACACGCTGGTTGACTATGATATTATGGTCAAATCTAGAGAAAAAGAGTCATGGCGTAGATATGAAATCAGCAGCTGCTGAATTTGTTGCAGTTTAACTCCATTTTTGGTACATAGGAAGATGATGAGATAGAATCTTGGCTTGTAATTTTCGATTTTAGGAATCTTCACAGGCACGTAGTTTAAGAAGCCATTAACATCACAATTACATGTATGATTTTTTGCTTGGTATATATTTCATGTCTGGATGTGTGGAAAAGAAGTTTTCTTTCTTGAACATTTCTTGTCCACTCTTTGTAGGATTGTGTTGCATATAGTCGATCTCAGGTATGCTCGCCAAGAAAATTTAGATTCTCCCAAGATTCTTCCCAGGCAACAAATATACAAACGCAAAGATGTTGGAGGCTCCGAAATACACAGGAATAATCGGTCTCAACAACAACCACGACAACTACGATTTCTCGCAAAACTTCTACCGAAAACTGAACGAGGGCTCAAACATATCCGTCGATAGCTACGGAAGCATGCAGCTGAGCAACGGCGGAGGCTCAGTCGCCATGTCAGTCGATAACAGCAGCGTGGGGTCCAACGATTCTCACACTCGAATCTTAGGCCACCAAGGACTCAAGCGTGTAAGAGACTACTCAGTGGCTAATAGCGTGAACCATGGCAGAGCCTCTAATGGGCTCAGCAACGATGCCTTAGCACAAGCCTTGATGAACCCTCACTACCTAACCGAAGGGCTCGGTTCTTACGACGAGTGGACCATCGACCTGACCAAGCTCAACATGGGGCCCGCTTTCGCTCAAGGGGCTTTCGGGAACTATATAGGGGCACGTATAAAGGAGAGGATGTGGCAATTAAGCTGCTTGAGAAACCGGAGAATGATCAAGAAAGGGCACAGTTAATGGAGCAGCAGTTTCAGCAAGAGGTTATGATGCTCGCTAGGCTGAGCCATCCCAATATAGTGCGGTTCATAGGCGCGTGTCGCAAGCCTATGGTGTGGTGCATAGTGACCGAGTATGCAAAGGGTGGCTCGGTTCGTCAGTTTTTGACCAAGAGGATGAACCGTTCTGTGCCTTTGAAGTTGGCTGTGAAGCAGGCCTTGGACGTGGCTAGAGGGATGGAGTATGTTCATGGGCTGAATTTGATTCATAGGGATTTGAAGTCTGATAACCTTTTGATTTCTGCAGACAAGTCTATAAAGATTGCTGATTTCGGTGTGGCTCGTATTGAGGTTCAGACTGAAGGGATGACACCCGAGACTGGGACTTACCGTTGGATGGCTCCGTAATTTTCTTACATCTCTTTGCTTTTTTCTGTTTTCATTTTGGTCTCTATCTTGTGCGCTGTGTTTGGTTCGACGAAAGTGGTGAGGAAAAGGAAACTGAAGAGAAAATGGTTTCCGCTAACTGTTTGATTTTCTTTTCCTCGTCTATTTCTCCAATCAACCATACATGAAATTAGTTATCCTTTTTCTGTTTCCTCGCCTCGCTAAATTTCTCAAGTTGTGACTTTGTGTTTGGATCATGGAAAGGGGTGAGGAGAAGAAAGCTGAAGATGATTTTCCCCAACTTTTCTTTTCTTTTATTTTCCTTGCCAATTGGTGAAGAAATTGATTATTCATAGCATTAAACTTAGTTTAAGTTTTCTTTTCTTTTCTTCATCTATTTCTCTAACCAGCCAAACGTAAGAATTAGTTTTTTTTCCCATTCTTTTTAACTCTCGTAACTTAATTCCTTTAACCAAACACGGACGTAGCCCATCTTATTCTCATTTCTCAACGTCGCTAACTCCTTATCTATTTTCACTCTCATCGTCACTTCCATCTAATCGCTCACCTACCATCTTCGTATTGCCTAAGCCATTGTTGTTTTCCATGTTCAATTATTCGATTCTTCTCTTACAAATGCTTATGTTGATGCTAGTGAACCTATTACAAAAAAATGTGCAGGGAAATGATTCAGCACAGGCCTTACAACCAGAAGGTGGATGTGTACAGCTTCGGGATAGTGCTATGGGAGCTCATTACAGGCAATCTCCCATTCTCTAACATGACTGCTGTCCAAGCAGCGTTTGCAGTGGTCAACAAAGGCGTTCGACCGAATATACCGCCCGACTGTCTCCCATCGCTCGGTCGAACTATGACCCTCTGCTGGGACCCAAATCCCGACGTGAGGCCATCGTTCAGCGAAATTGTAAGGATGCTCGAGTCGGCGGAGACTGAGGTTATGACTACTGTAAGAAAAGCGCGTTTTAGGTGCTGCATGAGTCAGCCCATGACCACTGATTGAGAGAGGCATGTGTTTCTTCTCGTACGCATTGCCGTTGTATTGCATGTGTATTTAGTACCTAGAAATTTGAGGCGTTGCCTATGTTCTGTGTTGTAATGTAATGTACCCTTTTTTTTTTCCCCTTTTTGGATTGATTACGAAGTTGTTTGTGGATTTGGGATGTGCTGAAGGTTATGCTGGTGAATTCTGGCGATAGGGTGGAAGTGTATAATGTGCTTCTATTGCAGTCGACGGTCGTTCTTCTATACAGCCTTTATATTACTATGAAAAGAATTCAGGAAATTGACCCTTCTTTTTCTTTTGAGTTTCAGAATGAATGTACTTCGAGGAAAATTATCGCATTTTGAGTCGGAAAATGAATTTGTTGCTTTGACTTGGTTGAAACTTTGCTTCTGAAAGGACCATTGTGTTTGTTGAATTAAACCGCTGACGTTATTACGTAGATTAGATATCTTTAAGATTGTCGAACTGAGGTTTACCCAATTCAGAAACATAAAAGAAATATAGTATATAACGTTCAAAGTCGTCACACTATTTTGAGTTAGAAAACTAAGTCAAGGACCACTCTATATGATATAAAACCCAGGTCAAGGGGTCTAACAAGTCGCATTACTTTCGGCGAATATATTTCCCGGACTTCTCTGACGAGGCCTTTCTCTTCTTTGAGACTTGAGTTTCAGCGCTCTCGGGCGATTCAGTTAAGTCCTTCGAAGATCCCAATGGCTTTGATGTAACTGTAAAAAAATTACGGAGTATGTTCAACATCAATCTACATTTGCCCATTAAACAACAAGGATTACGCATGAATGACAAACACTTCTAGCAAAATTCTATGGAGCTTATAAACCATAAAATGCTGAGTAAAAACCTTCTGTGGCTTCAGCGATCCCATTATGAGAAGCAGCCGAAGGCTTCGTCACACAGTCTTCATCAAAGCGCTTAGGAATTTGAAAGGAAAACTGTGCCTTGGTAACGCCTTGGTCCTTGAAATGTGGATTTTCATCGAGGTATCTAAGAAAAAAAGTGTTGTTTTGTGATGTCACACGGAGAATCTCACGAAATGGATGCATATAGCTCTTAATCGTACACAGAGGCGCCATAGTTGATTTCTATGAACAGAAAATTACTAGAGATTAATACCTTTGCAGTTGAACCATTGAGCGTAGCCTCGTACCACATGGTGCAATATAATGCCTGCGTTTTCATACAGCATTAGACTGATTATTCAATACAAAAAGTGGTGCCAAATCAGTTGTACTGAACCTCTTTCAATCGCATGGAACTAACCGACTATGTCATATAAGCTTTTAAGGGCTTACACATCAGCGAACTTTGAGCTTGCCGAATATCTGAACCTCAGAAGCCTTTCCCAGCCATGCGGTGCTCGGGGGATGTTGGGCTTATCGACGGCCCAAACCCGACTCCCATCATGTGTAATATCTGATGGTTCGTCACAAGAAACCTTAGGATTCCATTCCTTAGCCCGCGTGCAGAGGAAAGGTTCCTCTGCGATATGCTCTCTAAATGCTTCGTATCGCTCCTGAGTAGGAATGATCCTCCATTGCAAACATTTGGCGCATTGTATTGTAAAAGTTCCTATATGTGGAGCCAACGAACGTTTTCTTGGAACCAAAGGACTGCATACTTCATCTTCCTCTTTATCGGTTCGATCGGGTGATGATAGGTTGCTTGCAGTTTTCTCAACGCTCATTTTGATTGGTAGTATTTGACCCAATTGATTTCTCAATTTTGTTTGCCAATGAACTAACAATGTAGCATAATAGTTAATACAAGTTTAAACAGGGGATAATTAACTGGACAGTATTGTTACTTACCACGTTTAGTCATTCTAGTTCCTACCTCTTTTCTAACTATCATTTATGTAACAGTCAAGTCAAAAGAGCGTAATAAATACTTGTGTGAGCAAACAAAATCAAGACAAATGACAAAGATAGAAACATGCAATATACTGTTCATCCATACAGCCTGCGCTACTCTATGCTTCCTATGACCTCCTTTCTCTCCATTTAGACACCAAAGAGAGCCGTTATTGCAGACGATAAGGTTTTCGGCATCATAGAATAACGTCAGCTCATAGATTGCCAAACAATACATAAAATGAGAATCAGCCTTTCATATTTGTTATTTACCCTTCACTTCTGAGCAACCGTAACAGACGATCCCCTGAGCCAAACCAGAATCTAAGCTCTAGAGAGACATAATGGAATTCATGAGGCCTGAAGATGCGCACTGGGGTTATTCCAAGTTACAACTAAACTCTAATAAAAACCAAGACGGCCTTTTATTACCTCAAACAACCATTTATGCCTAATCCACTAATTGTCTGTGTCCAAATCCATCCATCAAATCCAAAACTTACAGTCTAAGAACTCCCCCCTTTTTTATTTGTAATTCCTTTTCTTCGCCAAAGAGGAAAATTAAACAAAACAAAAAAACATATCCTAGATCAGTAGAGAATTATGGGCAAAAACCATAAAATGGAAAATCCCAACAAGACCGACAGGAATCCAACAGAGAGCAAACGTAAATCAATTTACAACCCTAACCATATAAACAAAATTAATCGCGTAGCATAGATCATAGACGGATTGCGCAGAAAATTAAGGAACATAGAGTCATATAGGCGCATACCAGCAAGATCGGAGACTTCTCTCGACGATTCGTTAGCGAATTTTGCTTGTCGAAATGGCTCGGCTCAGCCTCACCTCACCGATGGATGATAGATGAAATTGGAGTTGTATAGTTAGAGACAGCTCTAATTTGGATTATTACTTCGTGGGCTATGACTTTGGTTTTTGTAATTAATTTGTTTATGGCCCCTTTATTTTATGAAGTTCTCAACCTTTCACTAAATTTATAGCCCGATATTGAAAAGCCCAATATAATAGCACAAAGCTCACCTCACCTACTCTGGCTGCGTTTGCTTTATAAAACCATTTATGAGAAGGTCCAAAGCCCGATAAAAAAAATAGGATCAGATAATCAAGGATAAAGTTATACTAGGGGTCCATTTAGGATAAATAATAGAAAAGCCCCTTTGATATTTCTCGGCTTTAATAATTTTCTCGGGCTTCATCTTATTAAACAAACATCGGACTATGTGTTACTAATTATTTGTAACCCATTTTCTATGTTTATCCTGTAAACCAAACACAGCCTCTATCTATTATATTTTATTAATCGGGGTAGCTATAAACAGCCCCAATTCCCACTCATATGGGGGCCTATTTATAGCTTAGGACTCGCATGGGCTTAATTACAAATTTATGAAAATTGTTGGACTGCTTTTGACTTTTCAGTCCAGGGGTCAGAATGCGAAAGGTCGCAACTTTTGGACTACTCCGTCAATTAGAAGACTCGACCCACCAGTCCGATTCGACCCACCGCAGGTCCGACTCGACCCACCGAGTTCTGTGAATTTCATAAATAATTAATTATAAAATTTCAAAACATTAAAAACATGTCTAGAATCCTAACTAATTTATGCTTGCGGTTATCGCGAGAAATGAAAATGCCATAGTCAACATTATTACATTTAGGCCTACTATGTTTTCCGGAATCTGACCAATTGGAGCTGAGACGTCCCACTTTTGCCTTCGGCGCACTAGCGATGACGTGAACCACTTTCCATTACCAATAATAATATATTATGATTATTATTACTATTTATCATTATTCTTTACTACACATACTACGACTAGGGCTGAAAACGAGCCAAGCCGAGCCCGAACATGGCTAGGCTCGAGCTCGGCTCGAGCTCGGTCGAACAGAAAAGATCGATCAAGGCTCGAGCTCGGCTCGACTATTTATCGAGCTGCTCGAGCTCAGCTCAATAAGGCTCGAATTGCATCAAATTTAATTAGAAATGCTCGAGCTCGGCTCGAATCAATCCTGCTTCACTTGAGCTCGATTATCTCCTCATTTTTGAATAAATTACATAACTCCAACAGAATAGAAGAATGAAATCCCACAATTAAAAACAACCAAAATCACATCTTGCAGTTTCCAACATAATTCCAATCAAACAGAGAACTGATTTCTCAATTCCAAATAACAACCAAAATCAGTTTGCTCAAAGTTGAGCACTTCCTTCACCACCTGCATTCACCACCAATTAAAAGTGAATGTTAACATTTGACAAATATATAAATGAATATAAATATATACCTCATTCATTAGATCGTCCCCTGAAGATTAAGCACTTGATATGATCGTTCACCCTACAAAAAAACAGTGTTATATTTATAACAGAAAAAATATTGCTATAAGAAAATATTGCTATTCTTAATTCAACTTACTTTCATCTTTTTCTTCACCCCATGCATATGTCGAAGCCAATCACCTCCACAAAGTAGAACCTGAACGGTGTCCGGGGAGAGCGACGCGCGATAAGAATCTATTACTCTTGTTCCGGCACTAAATGTTGCTTTCGAAGCCACCGAGCTCACAGGAATGGCTAAAATATCAGCATCCATCCTTGACAAAATTGGATATTGCATTCGATTCATCTTCCACCAATCTAAGCAAGAAAAATCTTTGGGAATTTCGTCCTTCCTCAAACGATTTTTTCCCAAGTAGTCGACCAATTCTGATGTTTTAACCTCAGAAGTCTCCACTTCCACACAATATGCATCAAAATCATCCCATTTATACATAGAGTTTTGCTGGCGACTACTCGCATCGCTAGTACTCTCGGAGTTCATAATAACAACTCCTTTACTAGAGTATTCCACAACATATTCATCATACAAACTATTCAGAACTTCCTTCACTTTGCATAGATTCTGTCGTGCATCATCATGAGAATAAAGCCTAGGAAAGCAAAACTCAAGTGCAAGCATTTTTTTGGTGGGATCAAGCACAGCCCCAATAGCCATCAACAAGTTACAATCTGACCAATATTTGCCAAATTTTGTTTTCATTTTCGCAACCAATTCCCGAACAAATAAGTCTTCAGCGTTCACATAAAAATCCAATGTTGACTTAATCTTTTGAACTTCTTGAAGAAACAAATTTGAAGTAGGATACTCGCTACCTGAAATAATGTGTGTGGCTGCCCAAAATCCCTCTAAAATCGAACAGATCTTCTGAATTTTCTCCCAATCTTCCTCTTGTGGACAACAATCATAAAATGGATCCCGCTCTTTGAACATGTAAAACGCGTCTTTGAATTTCAGCGCACAAGTCAACATTTCAAACGTGGAATTCCAGCGAGTTTTACAATCGCGAATCAGCTTCTTGTCTTTCAATTGCAATTGCTGCACGCATTCTGTGAATTGCATCCGTCGTGCATTTGAACGGTTCACATTAGGGGTGAAAACGAACCGAGCTCGGCTCGAACTCGGTCAAACCGAGCTCGGCTCGTTAAACTATCGAGCCGAGCTCGAGCTAAATTTATACGGGCTCGATAGCTCGTCGAGCTTATCGATCCCAATTTATTTATTATTATGTTATTATAATATTATTATTAAAAAGCCCAAAATATGCATATTTTATAGAATACAAACCCTAATTCTAATTTCTACACATCAGCCGCAGCCTCCCTTCCCTACAGTCCTCATTCATAAACACCCAGCACCAAATTCCACGTCAACAGCTTCTCTTCATATTATGGTGAGTTCATTATTCAAGCTTATAGCTTCTCAACAAAAGCGTACTCTTTCGTAGTAACATAGGTAGAAGATTTGTAGTAATAAAACTATCTTTCGTGTTCGTATCTGTAATCTGATGACAAGTAAAAATCGATTCACCACAGTTTGCTTGATATAAACTAATCCCAAGACTTGGGGCGTATTTTCTTGCTATTGAAGGCACCTTAATGTGCGTAAAGCTTCATGAAAATGGAAAGTTAGTATTTGAAGTTGGGGATATTCATGCTTTTGTAGGAATTTGAGGCGTATGACAGATGCAATTATTTCAGAATTTTTGTACCAATTAGAATTCAGTGCTCGATGTTCTGAGTATTTTCAGATTCTTGAGTATTTTCATTGAGCTGTCGATTAGAACTCATTGAGCTCGATGGGCTCATTACAGATGCTCGAAATTATGAGTATTTTGAGATCTTTTCTGACAAATGTTCTATTATGCATGCCCCCAATTGTTGAATATCATCTGAGATGGAACAATCATCTATTCCACTTACTGTTGGAAGAGGTGTTGCTGAAAGCAATCAAGTCGATAGCGAGCTACAAGGACAAAATGAAGCAATGGAATGAAGATGGACTCACCATAATATGAAGAGAAGCTGTTGACGTGGAGTTTGGTGCGGGGTGTTTATGAATGAGGAATGAAGATGGACTGTAGGGAAGGGAGGCTGCGGCTGATGTGTAGAAATTAGAATTAGGGTTTGTATTCTATAAAATAAGCATATTTTGGGCTTTTTAATAATAATATTATAATAACATAATAATAAATAAATTGGGCTCGATAAGCTCGACGAGCTATCGAGCCCGTATAAATTTAGCTCGAGCTCGGCTCGAGCTCGGTTTGACCGAGTTCGAGCCGAGCTTTGACTGAGCTGTTCGCGAACAGCTCGGTTCGTTTTCACCCCTAACTACGACATTGTTATTTTTATATTATTATTATGCAGTTTTTTTCTTATGAATTAGCAAGAATTTTTTAACCGATGAGATACTGAAAGCCATTTCGAATTTCTTTTCATATATTCTACTTTTTTCTTTCACAAACGCATATAGTAACTTAGATATCGACATAGATTAGCTCATCATTTATTAATTGTCGACTTAGGAGAAAAAATAATTGAATTTCGTACCGCACTATAACAAGTGATATCTCTTTTACTATTTTCCTTTTGGGAAAAAATTAGTTATTAATGGAAAAGGAAAGAAAGCAACATAATGGAAAGATAAATCGTCAAAAGAGCAGTATGGAGTGCGCGAATAAAAAAAAGGTTCAACACAAAAACATCTCATTTGGTGTTTTCGTATTCATAATTTATTAGAATTAAATATTTATTTACATAGTAGGTGTACTTTTTTAGTATAAATGGAAAGATTATCGATCGACCTAACATGCGGATGCAATACCACACGGCCACTCAATTGTTGTCGGCAAATATTAATTAAACTGTATTTAACTTATCAATTTGAGCTTTTTAAATAAAATAATGGAATTTTAATCAAAATTTAATATAACGGGGTTATTTCGCTGAAGTTAATAAAATAGGGCAAAACGCGGTCATTAAATGCAACGTCTATTAGCCGCGACGATGACGTGGCACGTATAAGGAGGCCCTTTTTTTTATTCTTTTAGGGGCTACGTTCACTTTCTTTTATTATTTTAATTTATTTTATATTATTTATTATTTATAAAATTCATCAAATCATAAAATCATCGTTATTTTATATGATTTAAAAAACAATTAAATTAGATATGCATATCATTTTCCGATATTCGACCTTCTCTTTTATTTTCTAATTTTTTTTTACTTTTTTACTTATATTATATTATATCATTGTTGTAATGCAATATAGGTCAGTAATCTGTTTGCGTAATGCAAACCACGAAAGTTGAACTATCAATGATTGTGACTTTGACGGGAAAAACAACTATCAATGCAAATGAATGAACGGACGACGTTTCACAAACAATCTTTTGAAATGTAGATATCTCTGCTTAAAAAAAGGGAGTCGTGTTGGCGACGGAAAAACATTAATTTATTCCAATTTAAGTATTTTTAGCTTATCCAAAAAAAATTATGATTATAGAAAAATATAAGATATGCATATCATTTTAATCTCGCGACAATAAATTAGATGCATTTATTGATTTTTATTATGTAAATCAGATGAAATAACGATGATTTTACGATTTGGTGGATTTTATAAAATAATAAATAATATAAAATAAGTTAAAAGAAAAAGAAAAGTGATCGTCGCCCCTAATGGGGGCTACGCATTTAAAAGAAATAAAAAGGCCCTCCTTATACGTGGCATGTCATCGTCGCGGCTATTAGCCGCGACGTCGCATTTAATGGCCGCCTTTTGCCCTATTTTATTAATTTCAGGCGAAATAACCCCATTTTATTAAATTTTGATTAAAATTGCATTATTTTATTTAAAAAGCCATCAATTTGCTTGCAAATATTAATTTAAGTACATCAATTAAAAAAAGTCACAGCTTTTTATACTGTCTTGAGTCCGTTTGGTAGGGAATGAGCTTAGATAGTGTTGGAAACTGTGACCCAAACCTCGGGAATTAACGTTGAAAATCGATCGAAGCGAAGCGAGCATCGAAAGGAGGCCGCGGCTGAGGTTCGCAGCCACGTGTGAAAGTGGTCGCGGCCGTGACCAAACCACAGTCCAAGGTCACGGCCGTGACATGTGTTGCAGCTGGCCGTGACTAGTGTGTCGCGGCT
Source organism: Craterostigma plantagineum (assembly GCA_027422505.1). NCBI lineage: Eukaryota > Viridiplantae > Streptophyta > Magnoliopsida > Lamiales > Linderniaceae > Craterostigma > Craterostigma plantagineum. The sequence continues at coordinate 9,093,205 of JAPQWV010000015.1, forward strand.
GTGAAGCTGGATGCACGCGGCCGTGAGTCGCAGCTGAGGCGAGGCCAGCCAGCCCGCCAGCATCACGGCCGTGAAGGATGCCTGCCGAGGCCGTCAAGCGCGACAGAAGCCGAAGGATTAGAGCCCCGATTGTGGCACGGCCGTGACGCGCTACATATTTCTTGAAAGCAGTTAGAGTCGGTTTGGAAACCGACTACGAACCTTCTAGATCTATTTCCGAGTATTTATAGGTCAAATTAGCTCGACTTTTGTACTGAGAAAATAGAGAGTAAGTGGCAAACTTGTACTGTCTTCAAATTGCTCGAAATAAAATCGAAAGGTTGATCGTGGACGTAGACTCAACTTGGATCGAACCACGTAAAAATCCTCTGTTTTCTTGGTTATGATTTCTCTTGTTTTCGAGGGTTTTACCTATTAACATCGAATCTGTCGACTTGATCTTCACTCAAGACAAGAAAGAACTCTAAAAGGCGAACCTAGGAGCGCCGGAATCTCAACAGATGGTATTAGCTATAGTTGAGTTTAAATAATGGAGGGTATGCATTTTTAGGTGTTTGATTGATAGATTTAAATGATGACGTTCTATGTATTTGGTAGATGACTTTAGCTGGTATTAAGTTTATTTAAATTTAATTACAATTTACCCGTATTTTTAATATTTTATAATTAAAGAGTAAATTTGTTAAAAACTACTGGAATTAGCTAAAGGTAGGGAGATGTATCTCTAGCTAATATAATACCTTATTGGAGGTATTAATTTGGATTGGATAATCTGTCCCATCTCCCCATCTCGAAAAATTTTATAGATATCGACAAAATAAGATATGGTATATCAATTTGTCATAATGAAACAAAGATTAAATCAGTGTTGTTTATTTGGAAATAAGAATGATTTTTATGATTTGATGTTAAAAAATAGAAACGAAATATCTGAACCACATAATTTGACAAATGTCAGCATGTGATGATGTGGTACATAAAATGGGATATGAAGATGGGACAGAGGATCTAAACGGATGACCCATATTAAGGGGCTATTAACTAAATTTCACATTTAAATAAACCTTCCAAACATACACTATTTTAACCAAACACTTCTTTAATTAAAGTGATTCATAGGAGCTTACTCTTGATTAAAAATGTATCCAACGCTATTATCAAAAAAATTTCTTACAATCAGACCGAGTAATGTGAAATATGATGCATAAAACCCTGGGTGGCTACTATGCTTCCAGTCAAAAATTAAAAATGAATTTACATTGAAATCCACGGAAGACTCAATTAACTAACGTATCGACTGAATATCTATCTAGTAACGAATTATGTATCGTACTTCACCGCTAGCGCTACACTAATACCTTGTAAACCACTCACACCTCATAAGAATTAGTCTCCAACCCGACTCGAAAAATATATATTAGACTCGAGTTCCAACCAGTGTTTTAAAACGCGTTGTATCGCGCGCGTCAAGGCGCACGATCGCGTGTTTTTCCATGAAAACGCGCCGACGCGTTTTTATTTAACGTTTATTTTTTTTAATTTTCTATTTTGCGACGGTTTTTCCGTCGTAAATTCCGTCGCAAACGTTTTTTTTCTTTTATTTTGTTAACTCCTTATTATCCGTCGGAAATGATTTTTTTATTCCTTTTTGTTTAAACGTCCACCCAATAATTAAAACGTTCTTATTTTGAGTAATTTATATGATAAAAACATAAACATATCCAATTTATTTATAATTTTATGACGATCATAATGACATGCATATCATATATTTTTTAATATCAATATAATTTTTGATAATTATAAGAATCATTTTAATAAACTTATTTTAGTTGAACTGACAGTATATTCAAACATGAATGATTTTCTAATTGATATGGCCTCTATTTTATTGTTTGGAATTATATAAATTTTTTAATATATCGTTCATATATATTTAAATTTTAGATTTTAATCAATTATTTGTACCTTATTTTTTATTTCATTGAATTTCTAGAGATAATATTGATTATTTAGTCTCATAACTACAATAATGACATAAAAAGTGACCATATTTATATTTATTATATATTATATATAATTTATTGTATTATATCTAGCTTATCCCAAATACTCACGCAATGCGCTACGCTATTTACGCTATGCGCTACCGACACTAAAACACGACACACTACGCTTTGCGCTTTTTAAAACATTGGTTCCAACTCAACTAGTTATTTAATTTAGCCTAAGGTAGCTCATAAAATTTCAGAATAGTTTCGAAAATAAAGAACGAATAGATGGAGTTAAAATAGAGTTAATTAGCAAACCGAAGATATCGTAAATCTGCGCTGAAAATAATGCTCCCTAATTGATATCATAAACCTCGTGGCAGCCCTTTAAAAACGTGACAAACATATAATTCAATTTCCAGATGGGATCCGAAGTTTTATTTACTGGATTACTATTCACCGCCCCATTTTTCCTAGTCACCGCCCCCTAAAGGCTGAAAAAAAACCATTTTGCCATTTTGAATATAAATTTCTATTTAAAGTCCTTTTCCATACAACAGTTTCCATATCGCAATCATACATTCAAATCAGACTCAAACATAACAAAAAAAACTCAAATCGCAATGAATCGACGACAGGGTAAAGGGACAGGGCAAAAGAAAGGGTCTATTGGCACGACTGGTACGCAAATTCTCGTAAAATTCGTCCGTACGTAGATGAATTATCGAACATCCATCCGATCACCTTCGAAATTTCGGCTCAGCCGAAACACAAATTCGGCCCCCACAGGACCGGCCGAAACATAATTTCGTCCGCACCATGTGGGGGACGAAAAAAAAATTTCGGCCCTGCACAGAAGGGCCGAAATTACTGTTCGGCCGCTCCTGCGGGGGCCGAAATTGTGCTTCGGCCGGAGCTGTGGGGGCCGAATTTTTGTTTTGGCTGGAGCGGAAACGGCCGAAATCTCAGTTCGGCCGCCTCTACAAATGGGCGAAATTTCAGTTTGGCTGCTTAATTTTTTTTTTCCAGATGACGAGAGGGATGTCCACATCCTGGAGGATTTTATCGGCGACGGGGTAAATTACAATGAGCATTTCCGCCAAGGAGGAGGATTTTCGACTGACGTGGAAGCCATTAACTGGGCGAAAAGCGTCGCTATTGCTCTTGGTTTCGAGGTGATTATTTCGTCGCATAAGAAATGCGGTACGAAAAAATTGATTAGATGTTCTCGCGGAGAACGTTATAAAGGCAACGAGGATGAATTGGAGAGGCGGTCGAAGTCTAACAAGTGCAGGTGTCCGTTTCTACTCATAGTCCAGGAGGATCCAATTACTAGGGAATGTTACATTCGTACGGGCACACCTAAGAAATCCATGCACAATCACCCTCTGATACAGTATCCCGAGGGACACCGCCAGACGAGTGGGTTAAGCAGCCAGGCAAGGAAGATCGTAAAGGAAATGACTGCTGCGCAAGCGAAACCAGCTCATATCCTCGCAGCTATGAGGGCTCGACATGCAGAAGATGACGCGACGATTCAACATATATATAATTACATAGATCGTTTGAAGAAGGATTACTCTGAGGACCGAGATGTGGAGAGCCAGTTGATGCACCAGGCGAATCAGGCCGTATATTATGTTCGAGCCCTGTGAGACGAGGAGACTAATGCGCTGACACATGTTTTTCTCGCACACCCGAACTCACTCGCACTGATGAGGACGTATCCGTACTTTATTGGGATTGACTCTACGTACAAGACCAATAGGTATAAGATGCCTCTAGTTGATATTATAGGGATGACTCCCTGTAATCACAACTTCCTGTGTGGGTTTGCCGTTATGGAGGACGAGACGGAGAGAAGTTATGAGTGGGTGTTGCAGGTCTTCGGGATATTCTAGGGCCAGGTGTCTACCCTTCAGCGATTGTGACTGATCGTGAGTTGGGCCTTCTTCGACCCATACAGATGGTATTTTCGCATTCTCACCATTGTGCACGTGGCATATCTATAAAGACGTGGAGAACAAAAAGTTTATTGGATTAAGGGGAAGAACAAAAAGACCGCAGTGCACTTCACGCATAAGGCCTGGAAAGCAGTCATGGAAGCTCCGACGATAGACGAATACGAGCAGGTCGTGAGTGACATGCGTCTGCGTTGGAAAGGTGACTCCACTATCGTCGAGTACGTTGGCAGACATGGTTGGTGCATAAGGAGAAGTTCGCCAAAGCTTGGACGAACCATGTGCTTCATTTCGCGAACACCACTACATATCGTGTTGAGAGTGCTCACAGCGAGCTGAAGCAATGGCTGAACTCAGCCACTGGGATCACCTCGCCATCTTCTGGACCACCGGGCTGTGGCCCCTGCACCCTCCTGGAATCGTCATCTACGACCCTGGAGCGCTTGCTCCCTATTTTATTTTTTACGAATAACCCAAAAATAAATTTATTTTTTTACGTATTAAGACACGACATCGCTAGTCAGTTTATACTGGAGAAGAGAATTACCTGAGGAGGCTGGTATCACATCGTCGTCGGATGACTGAAACGATGCTGCATCGTAGGGCACGTCATCATCCGCATTCGGATCGTAATCCGCATATAAGGAATGAGAAGCAGCCGCTCGCTGCCGCCTCTCCTCCTCCCGTTCTCTGCGAACGGATGCATCAACGCCGCGCGTCCTCGTGTGACGCTCTCCAGATCCCTCCAACGGGGGGGATCTGCTGCTCCATCCGAGTAGGGACTTTCCACCCATGGCCTGTAATTAGATATTTATTTAAAAAAAGAGATCCGATCAACAATTTCGGCCGGAACAGAGCCGACCGAAACGTGATTTCGGCCGTCTCAGATCCGACCGAAAAACAAATTCGGCCGGACCAGAGCCGACCGAAACGTGATTTCGGCTGGCTCTTGCGCGACCGGATCACAATTTCGGTCGGCCAAGTCACGACCGAAGCAAGATTTCGGCCGCGACTATTACGGCCGAAATCGTGTTTCGGCTGTCACTTGGCCGACCGAAATTGTGTTTCGGTCGTGCCGAGTTTCGGCCCTAATTTACCTTCGATCGGCTGTTTTTTCAGCCTATTCCGACCCGTTTTCGACAATCTATCAACGTACGAATGACTTTTACGACAATTTGCTTACCAGTCGTGAGAACACCCCCTTTCCCTTTCCCTATCCTTGTCGCCGATCCATTGCGATTTCAATTTTCTCTGTTTTTTTTGTCTAATTTGGATGTATGATTTGTAAAGTGTTGTGTGGTAAATGATTTTAAATAGAAATCTTTATTGTTTATTATATTTTATTTTATTTAAATTACTTTAAATAACATAAGGGCAAAATGGTCTTTTTTCAGCCCTTTAGGGGCGGTAACAAGTAAAAAGGGGCGGTAAATAGTAATTTCTTTTATTTATCTATTTATTTATTTCATTTTATCCTCTCTCTCTTTAACAATTGTTTCTTACTCCCTCCGTCCCAGACTTTATCACATACTCCCTCCGATTTTATTTACATGTCGTTTTAGCTCTCTAATTTTGTTTCTAATTAGATGTCGTTTTACATATTTCAATACAAATTATTATCATATTTCTAGTTTACCCTTTTCTTATGATTTTCAATGGAATATGGTAAATAGGCTTAAGCAATTAATTAGGGGTATATTAGACATTTTATTCTATTTCTTAATATAAGTGAAAAAACCTTAAACGACATGTAAATAAAATCGGAGGGAGTAAGTTGCTGGGCACGCAACGTAAGGTGGCATTATTATAATAATATAAGTACAATGAAAAAGTAAAAAAGTGTATAGTTTGACACGTCTTTTAAGATTATTAATATTATTATATTGATTGTTTGTGATAGTTTTTTTGCTAAATAAGGAAATGTGATAAAATTATTGAGACGCCCGAAATAGAAAAGTGTGATAAAATTAGCGGGACATATGAGTATTTAAGAACCTTCTAATTCACTCCTTACTACACTGCATTTTCGTGACTGCCCAGAAAAGCTGTTCAGCTGATCGTTATTCCGTTCATTCAAGGTTCAACGACTCTTTCTTTTTCCCTCCTCTCTTTTCTTCGATACTCTGTAGCTACGCAGACATAGAAATATAGCTTACATAAATATGTGTGTGTGTGTGTGCAGACTGCAATGGAAGTTGATGGGAAGACGAAGCTTCAGAAAACGTACTTCGATGTTTTGGGGCTATGCTGCCCATCGGAGATTCCGTTGATCGAAAACGTTCTTAAGAATTTCGATGGGATTGAAGATTACTCAATTTTGGTGCCGACCAAGACTCTGATTGTCGTCCACGATCCTCTCGTCGTTTCCCAGATTCAAATCGGTAGCTAAAAAATAATCGATTCATTTATTTTTCCCACTCGCCGGAAGATTCTGTAATCCTTCTTCGGCGTTTGTGTTGTGGCTGTTTTTGTATCAGTTAAGGCACTGAATCAGGCGAGGCTAGAGGCGAGCATAAGAGTAAGCGGCGAAACGAGCTACAAGAACAAATGGCCGAGCCCTTACTCCATCGCCAGCGGCGCCTTGCTTTTGCTCTCTTTCCTAAAATACTTCTACGGCCCTTTGCAGTGGTTGGCCGTCGCTTCAGTCGTCGTAGGAATTCCGCCCATCGTGCTCAAAGGCGTCGCTGCTGTGCGCAATTTCATGCTCGACATCAACGTCCTCATACTAATCACTGGTAAAATTGCAATCTACAGCTTATAAATCTGTGCCCTCAGAGTGATTTTGGCTAGAAAATTTAAAGGAAAGATTGTTCCATATATGGTGAAGAATGCTTCTGAGAATAGGGTTTATATGTAAGGTAGACTCTGTTTTTCTTGTTTTAACGATTGTGTAATAAATCGCCCAGTTGGAGGATCATTAGCCCTGCAAGATTATTGGGAAGCTGGGACGATCGTGTTTTTGTTTAGTATATCCGATTGGCTCGAATCAAGAGCGAGTCACAAGGTATGCTAGTATTACTACTGCTTCATACGCAGGGAAAGTTTTGTTAGCTATTCATGTCTATTGATTTGTTTTCCCTTTCTTCTCCGATGACAAAAAAACATAGGCAACTGCTGTTATGTCCTCCTTAGTTAACGTCGTACCTCAAAGAGCTGTGCTAGCGGCAACTGGAGAAGAAATAGACGTCGATGAAGTCAAATTAAACACAATCTTAGCCGTCAAAGCTGGGGAAGTCATACCATTAGACGGTGTCATAGTGGAAGGCAGCTGCGAGGTAGACGAGAGAATCTTGACTGGTGAATCTTTTCCCGTCCCTAAAGAAAAGGAGTCCACTGTCTGGGCTAGCACGATCAATCTCAATGGTAATCTCATAGTTAAATTTACTTTATTTTGTGTCCTATGACTAAGTTGGTTAAATGTTGCTTGCAAAACCTCATAGGATATGTAAGTGTTAAGACCACAGCTGTGGCAGAAGATTGTGTTGTGGCTCGAATGACTAAGATCGTCGAAGAAGCTCAGAGTAACAAGTCCCCAACTCAGCGTTTCATTGACAAGTTTGCCAAATACTATACGCCAGGTTTGTGTTGATCAGTCTTGTTTCCTTTTGTCTTTCGTTCGTTTCGTTTACTTACAAAAGAGTTCTTTTTTTCCTTACACTGCTTTTCTCGCAGCGATAGTGGTGATATCTGCTTTAGTAGCTATAGTCCCGTTAGCATTTCACTTGCATGATAAGAGAAAATGGTATCATTTGGCCCTCGTCGTCTTGGTAAGTGGATGCCCTTGTGCGATTTTACTCTCGACGCCTGTTGCTATCTTCTGTGCGCTCTCGAAAGCTGCAACGTTAGGCGTTCTGTTCAAAGGAGCGGAGCATCTCGAAAACCTCTCAAAGATTAAGATTATGGCTTTCGACAAGACTGGGACGATAACTCGAGGGGAGTTTCAAGTGGTGAATTTCAAATCAATACGTGATGATATTAGCTTCGATCAGCTGCTATATTGGTACCGTTTTTCCTTTGTTTACTCAATTCGGAAATTAGATTATATTATAGAAGTTGTGATGGTGTTTGCGGTTATTTATAGGGTTTCTGGCGTAGAATGCAAATCATCTCATCCGATGGCAGAAGCAATAGTTGAATATGCAAGGCGAAACTCCGTTGAGCCAAGACCTGATAAAGTTGATGACTTTGAAAACTTCCCAGGTGAAGGGATTTGTGGGAAAATAGACGGCGAGGCAATTTTTATCGGAAATAAGAAGATTGCAGTGAAAGCAGGCTGCAACAAAGGTGAAGGAGATGGAGATGATTAATCATTAATCGAAGTTCAAATCTGTGCTTTGTTTTTGTGACTTATTGCATAGGTTTACTGTATTTTTTTTTCTCTTTGCAGTTCCCAATCTAGAAGGCTACGATATGGAAGGGAAATCCATTGGATACGTTTTCATGCGCTCGTCACTCATCGGTATATTCTCACTCTCTGACATGTGTCGAACGGGAGCCAAAGAATCAATCAAAGACCTCAAATCTATGGGGATTAGAACCGTAATGCTCACCGGCGACTGCCAAGGAGCAGCAAACAGAGCACAAAATGAGGTACTCTTAATGTGATCTAAGAACACAAAATTATACCTTTTAAGTTTTCTTTCTTCGGTCTCTCAGTTGGATGGAGCATTAGACCTCGTACGAGCTGATCTCTTACCAGAAGGCAAAGCACAAGCGATCAAAGAGCTCCAAAATGATGGGCCCACAGCTATGATCGGCGATGGTTTAAACGATGCGCCAGCTTTAGCCACAGCTGATATAGGAATCTCAATGGGAGTTTCTGGTTCGGCTCTAGCAACTGAGACGGGAGATATCATCTTAATGTCCATTGATTTGCAGAAGATCCCAAAAGCTCACAGCCTCGCAAAGAATGCCCGGCGAAAGATATACGAAAATGTGGCCATATCCTTTTCTACTAAAGCTGGCATTTTGGGATTGGCCATCGCTGGCCATCCTCTCGTTTGGGCTGCTGTGCTTGTCGATGTGGGGACGTGTTTGCTGGTGATTTTCAACAGCATGCTTTTGTTGAGGGGTTCGAGACAAGGAAAGGTTGAGTGTAAGAGGTTGAAGGAAAAGGAGGATAGCTTTGGGTGTTTGGACATTGAGGCTCAGAAGAAATGTGAGGATAAAGCATGTGCTTCCAAGAAGTGCTGTGATTCTTCAAATTCGAGAGTTTCTTGCGTAGATGACAACAAGTGCTGTGATTCTTTGAATTCGAGGGCTGTTTCTTGTACAGATGGTAAGAAATGCTGCAACTCTCCGAATTCAAGGGCACGTTCTTGTGCAGATGACGCGAAAAGCTGCGATCCTTTGATTTCAAGGATTGTTTCATGTGCAGATGGCAAGAAATGCTGCGATCCTTTGGATTCGAGGGCCGATTCTTGCATAGATGTCAAGAAATGCTGCAGTTCTTCGAATGCAATAGCAGATTCTTGTGCAGAAGAAAAGAAAAGCTGTGATCCTTCGTATTCAAGGCCCATTTCTTATGCAGCTGACAAGAAATGCTGCAAACCTCTGATTTCAAGATCAGATCATTGCGCAGAAGACAAGAAATGCTGCGATCCTTTGGATTCGAGGGCTGGTTCTTGCGATGATGTCAAGAAATGCTGCAGTTCTTTGAATGCAATAGCGGATTCTTGTGCAGAAGAAAAGAAAAGCTGTGATCCTTCGAATTCAAGGCCCATTTCTTGTGCAGCCGACAAAAACTGCTGCAAACCTCTGATTTCAAGATCAGATTATCGCTCAGAAGACAAGAAATGCTGCGATCCTCCTAATTCAAGCTCAGATTCTCGCGCAGATGTCAACAAATGCTGCGATCCTTTGAATTCAACAGCAGATTATCGTGCAGATGCCAAGAAATGCTGCAATTCTGCTAATTCAAGGTCCATTTCTTGTGCAGCTGACGACAAGAAATGCTCCAATGCTGATAAAGATTCGAACTTTCAAATGCGCGATCGAATAGTTTCTCAAGGCTGCTGCCAAGAAAACAAGTCGCCAAACCACAACCGGGGCATTATTGCAGTTGCAGCAGGAATTCGCTGTAAGGATGAAGAACAGAACAAATGCTGTGCTTCGAAGAGGCTTGTGAAGAAATGCTGCAGTGCTAATGAGAAAGATACAACAGAAGATTCCCAGCTTCTTGCCCGTGAAGACGCAGTAGAGATCATCACGGTCGAAGATTGCGCTAACGAATGCTGTGGAAATCCTTCGAGGAACAGAGAAGATAGGGTTGAAGAAGATGGTTGTGAGAGAACGAAGGGTGGAAGATGCTGCGAAAGCTTTAGAAGAGAGTGTTGTGGAAGAAAGGGAGATTCTTTGTTGGGATTGTCTGAGATTGTTGTTGAACAATAAGAGTGATTTGATAGTATTTATGAATACTCAACTCATGTGTTATCCCCCCCCCTTTGGTGTATATTTTGGGATGGGGATGAATATCTATGTTTTATGTTTTTAGGTTAGAAGTTTAAGGGGATTTATGTCTTAGAATCCATAAGATTTCTGCTGTGAACTGTGGAGATATTGCAAGAAATCGATCTTTTTTTTTCGGATACCCGACCGGTTCCGGGTTGCCCCGACTAATCCGGTTCGCCCCGCGTGGCGTACCTGGTAATGGCAGGTGAGGCTTCCAAAGGGGGTTGCTGCATACACAAGGATTCGAACCCGAGATCTTGCTTAAGCGATACCAAACCGCTTACCACTTGGACCAACCCCCGTTGGTCAAGAAATCGATCTTTTAGTTGTGAAAGAATTGGAACATGTTCTAAATTTAATGATAAATAACATTTACTCTCTGGCTGTCTGGCATGTTGATGATTGAGTTGCCCATGCTGATGGAATTTCACTAGAATGATACATTAATGATACTTCAATAATTACTCATGCTGATTGAAAAAAATAAATAAAACATTAATACTTCAATAATACTCTGTCCCCTCATGCTCTCAAGAGCCAAGTTATGGCCATTTTTTTTTTATGTTAGTATTAGGAAAAAAAATCTCAATATATATCCGTTATTCGAAATCAAGCATGTAACATATACCCTTGACTGAAATACATTTATTATATGCGTATTTACTGCAAGTGTCATCTTTATGGGATCGCACTCGATGATTGGTCAAGTTTTTGTCGCCCACTAAAGCATGTACGAATCTTTTATTAATAATATACGCACATGATACGTTTTTACCAATTTCTAATACGTTCATCAGGTCGACTTGAGCTTGTAGTGTGCTACACTAATATAGTGAGACAATTTCCTATTCCATTGATTTTGATAGATCTTTGCCATTCCAAATAAAAGAGGCAATTTTATTGCAATTATATAAAGATTTCAGTCTATTTTTCTTTCGGTGCTGCGTTTGACGGTTGTGAATGGTGTTGATACTGCTTTTTATAAACTTGACCTGATGATAGAATATAATATATTCAATGCAATTGCAGCCGAATGATTATTGCCAAAAATATTGGCAGAAACGGTATTAATTCTTCGGACCCAAATCTCCTTTCTGTCACAAATAATTTATTTCAAGGAAAAAGGAAAATAATTTCGCCATGCCTAGCTATAAAAAGATGAGACACCTTGCTTTAGTTGAACGTGAAAATTTCAAGAACCACTTATGAATTGTGTTTTTTTGTTAGTCTCTCTCTCCCTCACTCTCTCTCTCTCTCTACATATATATATATATGCACACAGAGATATTAATGCAGGTTATATTAGTTTTTGTACTTTGTCGAGGTTTTGCATGAAGGCGAAGAGAGTAAATTGCAGCCAAGGATGACTTGCCGGTTTTATTTTGCATATATTTATTCACATCTTAAGATGCACATATATTAACACACACACACACAGATATATATATATATATATATATATATATACATATATTGCACCGGCAAGTTGTTCTTGGCTACATTTTGGTCTCTTCCCCTCATGCCGAGCTCGACCATTGATGAGACTATATTCAAGTTTTGATGTTGGTCTCTCTCTCTCTCTCTCTCTCTCTCTCATATATATATAATATATATATATATATATATATATATATACATAAATGCCATTAATTTAGTTAGAGTGGAGTACAAAGATAACGTCGTTTTGATTATATTAGAATGATAACTTGTAGTTTATGTTGAAGGAAAATTAATAAACAATTGTATAACTTGGTTTATCATTTAAGAAGCTCTACCACGAAACTTTAAAAAATATGGAGTAACACCAAAATCTCTACATGCATAATCTACTCTGTTTAATAATTTTTATTTTTTATTTTATCTAGGTGAGCTATGTAGTCTGAGCAAAATCAGCTTCTTGGATAACTTGGTTTATCGTTTTTTTTAATGGATTAATATCTATTTGTGGGTCATATATCGATTTCTTTTATCATTAGAACTTTTTTTGTTGTTACTGTGTATGGTATTGGGCTTGTTGATTTATGATTTGAGCTAATACTAACGCTAGACAATGATTCTTGATATTGGGATTATAGATGAGTAAGCATAAATATGAGCACCCTAACAAATGGTTCAATATGAGATAAATCTTTGGAATGAAAATATATATGTATGTATATGTATAAACTTTTACAAGAGACGGTCACTAGTAAATTACAACACTCACCCAAAATGTTTTTTAAGTTTTAATGATACTAGACTTTAATGAAGTTCGATGAGATGCGGTAATAATTTAACATTAATAATCATATTCAAGCCATTATAAACGAAGTAATAAGACGCCAAGTTATATTATCATTGTATAGAATTCCGACATGCAATTGACCAAAGGTGACAATGGCACTTGGATAAATATCGTTTCGTCATTTCTTCGTTTGCATGGGATATTAATTAGCCTCGTCAATTAAGTCGGTGGGAACTTGGTCCCATCAGTTTGACATATTTATTTTATTTTTTTATTTTGATAAAAAAATGATAATATTCGCACTAGACCTCAATCGTTATAAAGCTACAAAAAAGAGAATAATGAAATGAAAGTCCTTCATATTTCATAGAAGTTAATGCAACGAAAATGCCATATCAAAGTAGCTGTCGCAAAAACATGTGCAAATTTTAGGGTTTTACTACACATATATGGATTAAAATTAAACGGATTAAAGACATTGAAATTTTTAAAACGGTGAAAATGAGAGATACCTAGATATCACGTAACTAATGATTGATGTCTATACTAAAACCTTACGCTAAGAAAGCGCTTTTATTAATTGTTTTTTATTTGATAATAAAACATGTGGGTTGACGTCCACGCTTCGTTCATTGATACGATGAGATAAAGTTACATTTTGATATTTGTGTGGATTTTGGAAATAAGCATAGTTTATATATATCCTGATACAAAGCAACAATCGAAGAATAATTTCTCCTCGAGTTTTCACTCAAATCCATGAATGGAGTACTCTTTATTAATTCGAGATAGACCCGAACACAAAATATATTACTATTTGCACCATTATGTTTCTTAATTGCTAAAATAGATCACTAACATTGTATCTCTGAACAAATTTGGGTGTCTGACATTTTTCGGATAAAATAAGTAAATCTACTTATTTGAATTAAAATAGATAAAATTAGAATATGACAGACTCGTACAAGTTTAAGCTTTAGGTGAAGTGGTAATTTAACATGGTATCAAAGCTCAAATAGATAATTGCACGTTTAAGGTTAGATAACAGACATCAACCTCGAGGAAGATATATTGAAAATAGAATATATAAAATTAAAATATGATATTTTTACTAACAATATAAGTAAAGTGATTATTCAATACTACAACACTTAATATTTTTAACCACATGGTTGCTGATCACTAGCAAAATAAAACCCTAGCCATATGATGATAGATGTGGTTTTAGAACTATTTTTTCAAAAAAAAAATAAAAATGATCGAGATCCAAATTTGTAATTTGTTTTCACATATGAAATTAATAAATTTTGTAATTATGAAATATGACTCAAAATAATATAGGTATATATATCTAGAAAGAATGTTGAAATAATTATTTAAGTTCATGGTCTTCTTTCGATTCGCTTAGGAAACCCATCAATCAAGGTAATGGCTCGCCAACATCACGAAAAGATAAGATACCAAGAAGATTTTCAGGTGCAATTTGCAGCATTATTTTAATTCAAGATATATATTAATACTATATATTGGCATCAATGGAATATAAATCGTGTCCGAACTCGAAGACAGGTCGCTATGTATATATGGCATGTAGGGTCGTTTGTAATCTGCTTTTGTACTAATAAAGTGGCACCACACACATGCGCGCACATGATTTCATATCAAGAAAAAATACAATCCGAAATTATTTTTAAAAAATTAGTATAATTTGATATTTCCCTTTGTTGTAGGTTTCTCTCATGATTTTCATCTCCTTGGAACTTTTTCAATCGTCCATCATATCATATTATGAATAAGGTACATGTCGGGCCTATTCTTTTTTTAATCGAAGTCAAGATACGTAATGAGTCACATATTAAAGCGTTTGCACTATGAAGATGATTTGTTTAATTAGAGTTGAATTTATTTTCTTACTGACATAGGACTACTAAGTATATCCTTGTTTGTTAGAATAATCAATATTATCATGTTGAAAATCAACTCGTGGTCCCATCAAAATAATGGTTCGCAGAGTATATATAAAAAAATATATGGCTAATTAAATTTTTTAGTCTCCTATCTTTGGGTGGTGGCAATATGGCAATTTTAGTCATCCAAATTTAATAAAATAGCAATTTAAGGACGGTTTATCCGGAATTTAGATGTGTACGCCGTAATTGATGATTTGGACCCAATTTTTTTCGCTACATCCAACTAAGGTGCCACCTAGGTTAAGAAAAAAATTAAACGATATGAAAAAACAATTATTATTAAATAACAGTAATTAACAATAATTATCAAAAATAACCTATCAAATGAGGTGAGCGATTACAAGATCAAGCAAATGCATCCAAGTGTCATTATGTGATACATGTTTGTCTTCCTTGTGAATTTTGTAACTTCTTTGTTCATCATTTTCACCTTCTTCTACATTTTCTCAATCTCCGGTTGCAGCTTTTTTTTTCTCATTCTCAATCACATATGGAGGATCCTCTCATTAAAAAAAAATTAGATCCATTTTCTCTAAAAAAAATGAACTAACATTCACAGTCACATATCGAAAAAAGGAAGAAAAAATAAACTAAAAATTTCTCACCTTGTAATCTCGACAAGAGTGGATTTGACGACCCATGATTCTTTTCCGACCATGAAGTTCTCAGTCTCGCGTGACTGCTACAGTGGCAACACAAGCCGCTTTGGATGAAGACATTGGCACATTTTCCCACGTAAACTAAAATTATGATTGTAATGAACTAGAGTTGTGGGAACAAGGATATGTACGCTTTACCCAGTGTGAATGACTCAATTTGTTTGGGTTACATGCTCGATTCTTACAGAGTTTCGTAAGAAGAAATTAGTTCTTCGATTTGGAGAAAAATTTCCGACGATCAAGATCGTGTTGTTGCTCGTTCTTGAAGGTTGTTTTACTTAATAATTATTGTTAATTACTTAGTTGTTATTATGTAATTATTATTTAATTATTCTGATCATTTAACTTTTTCTTTACGTAGTGGGGATTAGTTGGATGATAGAGAATAAAGGGTCAAATCATCGATATTGATGCACATGTGTTAATTCAAGGGTTAACTTGGGTTCAGGCCCTAATATGCAATTTTCAACATAGTTCAGACCCCATAAGGTTTTAGTTTAGGCCCAATGACCTAATTACCGAAATTATAAGTTTGAAGGACCAATGTGACAAGAAATGACAATCCTATCCTTCATAGTTGCCAAAAATTAAAGCCATTTGCCATCGTCTCTTCCGTTAGATTTTGGGTTGCTTTTAGGATTCTAAAACCGAGTGAAATATCGTTGTTAAGGTGCAAAGAAGATGGAATCGACTTCGATTCGTCATGAGTAGTTATAATAAACGAATATTTTAAAGTGTAAGACGAAATAATTATGAAAATCCACTTCTAAAAAATGAGAATATAAATGGACCAAATATCGAATTTAATGGCCGATTAAGACGAAACTGAGTGAATTTGATAATGAGTCTTAATAATGAACGAGAATTATTGAGTTTAAGAAAGCAGTCTTGAAGAATTTTGAATCAAAATTTTTGTTGCGGCTTATATTGAAGATGTCAGGACCCGTCGTCCTCATTTCGTATTCTATTGGAATCCTAAGTGCCTAACGGTGCGCTGTCGTGCATAGACGTAAAAATGCGGACAAAATTTTTCCATTTGAAACTTGTAAGTCATACATACAAAACAAAAGAATTCCTTAAGTCATTCTACATTCTTCAAGTCCTATTTGCAAGTGACGTGCGTACATGCACAACAAAAACTCCTATGTGCCCGGCCTTCACAGGTCGTCATCCATACACACACTTCCACCTCAAAAGCAGCCAGAAGCTTCAAAAGATTGGCCTTGCACCATGAACAGATCACGTACCGTGATCGCTAGTACCTACAACACGTAACGTAAGGAATGAGCCACCGCGGCTCAGTAAGTAGAAATGATGCAAGTATGCGTGTGTCCTAACGATCGGCAATCCACGCCGTCGCTTACTAATGCTCATACTCTTTTTCTAGACTCATACGTCATATGGGCCATCGGCTTTCTATCTTACTATGCGCCATTTCGTAGAGCTCTAATCCACGAGGGATCCTTACATATGTGGAGGTTCGCACACGAGAAGGTCACCCGAAGGAATCTTCCCTTACTTAGTGTGGCCCCCACGCGGACGCCTCTCACTGGTAGTGACACGCTCGAATACTAGCAAGTGTACTAGGCCGTGCAAGTAGTATAAAATGGACAAGTCCAAGTATCGATCCACGAGGACAGCTTGATTAATTTAAAATATTATTCCAAATTTTAATTTAGACTAAGACAAGTTTTTATATTATGTGTAGTTAATAAAAGAAATAAAAATGCAAATAACAAATAACATAAATAAAACAACAGATGGATAATTTGACGACGGATGTGATCAAGGCACGTGCTCGGCACAAAATATTCCTACGTATCCATGCGATCGATTTTATCTAAACAATATAAATCTAGTTATGGTAGAAATTCCTTACGTACGCGCTACCCGTTACTCACGTATCTCAGCAACCCTATGCGAAAGTGAACCAATCAACTAGATTTCTATATGACTGTAGTTACTCCGCACGCATTCGGCTCTATGAATTTCCCCGAGTTTGGACGCTTTCGGCGCCTAAGATCTCGGAAACCACACGGATGAAACCGAATTCCATCTCTGGTCGGTTTTACGTCGTGGTACTCCTTGTTTATTGTTCTAACCGGTTTAATCACTTACTCAGTCTCATAAACCAATCAAGACTCATGCATATGATGATCAGGCACATGCAAGCATTTAGCGCAAACAAGAAATACGTAACTCAACTCATAATGACTAAATAAAATATAAACACCAATATTACGAATTCATAATCCGGCCTACCACGGCCTTGATCACACAATAAACTTAAGCGCTCATATTAAAACATAAAAACAACGACGATTCAAAGGAAAACATCGTTGCGAACTACTAAATAAAAATACAAATTCGTCCCTTACGACACTGAGTTGTCACGCGTTGGTCCGCCGTATCCCGTCGTGTGAGCGAATAGGAAACGCCTTGGACCCACGGACTCGTCGACTCCCGAGCTTCGTTACCAGCCGCGCCGCCAAGAATGTCGCCCTCGTAGGTGTATGCTCGTGTTGGGAGGTGTTGCTTGAGAGAGCTTGTTGCTTAATATCTCCTCAGCCGTATAAGATTCTATGTTGGCCTTGAGGGATATTTTTCATATGCACTGGGAGCTATGAATGGGTTTCTCACGTGAATTTCAGCTCTGTGCTCTCTCTCCCATCGTATGCGTGCAGTCTTTAAATAAATAAGGCATGCATGCAGACAATATTACTGAGTAGCCCCTGTTTTTCCGCAGCCCAAATTGCTTTTTGTCTTCGGTTGCCAAAATCGTGCATGAAAGTCTTCAAGTCTTGGTTGCCATCGCTGTCACAATGCATTATATTATGAGTTTGTCTATATGCATCACTTGGTGTCTTGTCTCATATATTACTCCAAGCATATGGTATTTATTTTCCTCTTAGGGTCCCATCATTCCTTGAATGTTTGGTCTTTGATTTGCTTCGCATAGGTGATAAAGGAAAAGCAACATAAACTTGTCCATGGATTGTAGCCCCTCAACGACAAATGCTTCAATAAACAAGCATACGCTTTTCGATTTTTATTCATCTCGCTCTGACACCTGTTAAATACAAAATATAAAATAAACCTAAAATATCAAGGACATTTGGATAGAAAATGGCTGATAACACATGTTTATGGGATGTAAAATAAAGTGAAATCCTAACTTATCAGGTAGCCAACGCCGAGGTCACTAACCCCAGAGGTTCCCTCTGTGTAGTGCATGCCTCGGGTCGCATTCTCCAGGTTGCATCTCCCGCATACGGGGTATTCCCCTGCCTATCATAACAGGCAAAATTGGCATCGTATCGCCATGGTCGCATAGAAGAGCCGTGACTCTTCACTGAGTCGACACAAACGCCAATATCGGCGAATATCCATCGCACACAAGCGATCTTATGCACTCTCGTACCTCATGTCTTACGTACTACTTATGCGTGTAAGTGCTCATGCCATGTTCACATAAATATGCATATCATGACTTCATGCATAATAAATAATCATAACGTGCAAGATTCACATAAAGCCACATAAACACGCATCACATAATCATACGCAGGTAAGTTACGTGTCGTAGTTGAATTTCTACTTACCTGTCGTCCAAGCTTTAACTAGCGTACTTCCTCGTAACGTCCCTAACGTACGACCCTTTAAATAAAAAAGGTTATAATATTAGTACCTTGCCTTCCTTACCTAACTTTGTTGAGATAACTAATTTTCGTCATACTGGTTATTTAGACTTGCATTAATTCCCTAGACTCCAATCCATTCGATTTGTCTCATTGAATTTCCTAAGCCCTTAGGTTTCTACTTTTAAATTATGTTAGGGTCCAATTGCGATCCAATCATACATCTCGGTGAACGTTCACTAAGTTAGGATTTGGTTTCGATCGAAGCTTCTAAGTGCTCGATTCCACCTAAGTAAGTCACGGCCCCAAAAATTAATTTTAAAGTAAGGTACTAAAATCCTTAATGTGAAAGTCTCGGCGAAAGTCATTTGGTTTACAAGGTTTCGCCCGATCCAAATTTCGTCCAATTGTTGTATATTGAATCCTAGTTTCGATCGATGGTTGTCATTGCTTAGTTTCGCCCGATTGAGCATAGTAAGGAATGAGTTTCGCCGTGTCTGACGTCATCATTTCGTCACCTCGTTTCGCTCGATACCATGCATAGGAAGGATTGCTTTCGGCTGATTCAAGGGTTTCGCCCGATTGTGGAATGGGTTACGCCGTGCGGTTTCATCACATGACATCACCCCGGTTTCGCCCGACGTTGCATGTGTGTGTGAGTGAGTTTCGCCGCGTCCGACGTCATCATGACGTCATCTAGGTTTCGCTCGATGCCATGCATAGTGGTTATCCACTTTCGATCGATTGCACGGATTTGGGGTGGAGTTTCGGTCGATTCTTACATGGATTAAGTTGTGAAATTTGTATCGGCGAAAGTCCAAGTAATTTCCTTAGTTTTGATCGAAACTTACTTGTATCAAACCCTAATTTCGCCCGAAACTCCTTTTCCTAGTCTCTTTCGATCGAAAGTCCTATTTGCTATTTACTTTCGATCGAAACCCTTAGATAATATTTTTACTTTCGATCGAAAATCCCTTGGTTAGCTACATCCCATCGAAACTCAAATTCCTTGCCCACTTTCGATCGAAAGTCTCAACATTCATCCCATCGAAACTAAATTCCTAATTGGCTGCTCAGATTTCCTAATTTCTATGGTTTTCCTTCAACCCACAACGTCTATTGTCATCCTAAGATCATCAAGTGTTAAAGTGCTAAACCCTAAAACAAGTTTGGCTAGTCTAAACCTACCAAGTTTCCAGGGAATTCACGTAATTGCACGAAATTCACGTAATACATGAGAACGAAATTCGTAAAATCACATAGACATATAACATGTACGTTAATTAGCACGAAATTACTTAGGTCATATACATAATTTATTGGCCGTCCTAGTTTGCGGGGTCTCGGGTCCTACATCCTCCCCCCTTAAGGAGGATTTCGCCCCCGAAATCAACCCATGTGGATCAACTCAGGGTAACGAATTCTCATTTCGTCCTCCCGTTCCCATGTGGCTTCTTCCATAGACTGATTCTGCCACAACACTTTCACTAAAGGAATATCTTTATTCCTAAGTCTCTTAGTTTCATACTTCAATATCTCCACCGGAGTCTCTTCGTAACTCAGATTCGGTTTCAATTGTTGACGTAGTGCTTCGTTTCCTAGCACATGATTCGGGTCGGCTATGTACTTTCGTAGTGTCGAGACATGAAATACGTCATGCACTTGCGATAATGATGCTGGCAGCTCTAGTTGATATGCTACCTCACCAACCCTCTTCACTATTCTAAATGGGCCGATATACCTAGGGCTTAGTTTCCCTTTATTCCCAAATCGCTTTACACCCTTCATTGGCGATACCTTTACGAATACCATGTCATCTTCTTCGATTCCAGTGGTCGGCGCCTTTGGTCTGCATAGCTTTTCTGCCGACTCTGTGCCGTTAGCATCCTTTCTCGTATTGTGGTAATGGCCTCCGTCATTTCTCGTACTATGTCTGGGCCTAACATTGCCCGTTATCCGACCTCGTCCCAATGTACTGGGGATCTGCACCTACGCCCGTATAGCGCTTCGTACGGTGCCATCCCAATGGTAACGTGGTAGCTGTTATTGTACGAGAACTCAACAAGTGGGAGGTACCTACTCCAATTTCCTTTGAAATCGAGTACGCATGCTCGTAACATGTCCTCCAACGTCTGGATCGTTCGCTCGGATTGACCGTCCGTCTGCGGATGGTAGGCGGTGCTAAAGGAGAGTTTCGTTCCCATCGCCTTTTGCAATCTTGTCCAAAATTTCGACAGAAACCTGGAGTCACGATCCGAGACTATAGATGATGGAATCACGTGCAGTCGTACTATCTCCTGGATGTAAAGCTCTACGTAGTGCTCCATAGAGAACGTCGTGCTAATTGGTAGGAAGTGGGCAGACTTGGATAGTCGGTCGACGATCACCCAAATTGCGTCGTGCCCTTTCACGCTCTTTGGTAGTCCGGCAACAAAATCCATGGTGATGTTGTCCCATTTCCACTCGGAAATAGGTAGCGGTTGCAGCATCCCCGCTGGCCTTTGATGCTCAGCTTTTATTTGCTGGCACGTCAGGCATTGACTCACGAATGTCGCTATGTCCTTCTTCATGCCTGGCCACCAATAGTTTTCCCGTAAGTCTCTGTACATCTTGGTTGCTCCTGGATGGATTGAGTATGCCGTGGCATGTGCTTCCACCATTATCGTCCTTCGGAGTTCGGCATCTTCTGGTACGTATAATCGGTTCTTGAAGTATAACCTTCCGTCTTCCTGTATTATGAGATCTCCTGTCGGTTGTTCCGGCTGCACTTCTTTGATCTTCGCATAAAGTTCGTCCGTTCCTTGTGCCGTCCTGATTCGTTCTAACAGTATAGGCTGCAAGGTTAGAGCTGCACTCACTGTTTTTCGGCTCAACTTCGCCTAATCGTACGACTTCTTCTTTTAGTAGTTGCAGTTCTGCACTCACTGTTTTTCGGCTTAAGGCATCGGCTACTACATTTGCCTTGCCTGGGTGGTAGTTGATTACGCATTCGTAATCCTTGACTAACTCTAACCACCTCCTTTGCCTCATGTTCAGCTCCTTTTGCGTGAAGAAATACTTTAAGCTCTTGTGGTCAGTGTATATCTCGCACCGCTCTCCATAGAGGTAATGCCTCCAAATCTTGAGAGCAAAGACCACTGCTGCGAGCTCTAGGTCGTGCGTCGGGTAATTCTTCTCGTACTCTTTTAGTTGACGAGAAGCGTATGCTACTACATTTTCATTCTGCATTAGCACACACCCCAACCCGTTCTTCGACGCATCACTATAAACGGTAAACCCTCCAGTTCCTGAGGGTATTGTGAGAACTGGGGCTGTCGTAAGCCGTTTCTTCAGTTCCTGGAAGCTATGTTCACATTCCGTGGTCCATTGAAACGGCGTGTTCTTCCTGGTCAATCTTGTCAGTGTCGACGCTATTTTTGAGAAATCCTTGATGAACTTCCTGTAATATCCTGCCAGATCGAGGAAGCTTCGTACTTTCGTCACATTACTCGGTCGGGACCAGTTGCTAATGACTTCGATTTTGTTCGGGTCTACGGAAATCCCCGCTCCGGATACTATATGCCCCAAGAAGGCGATTTGGTCGAGCCAGAATTTGCACTTCTTGAACTTGGCGTACAGTTGCTTGTCCTGTAGTATGCTCAGAACTATCCCTAAGTGCTCTTCGTGTTCCCCCTTGTTTTCGAATAGATTAGGATGTCATCGATAAAGACGATGACAAACCTATCCAGATACGGCTTGAACGCCCGATTCATTAAATCCATAAAAGCCGCTGGTGCATTAGTCAATCCAAATGGCATCACCAAGAACTCATATTGGCCATAACGGGTACTAAAGGCCGTATTCGGGGCATCTTCCTTCCGAATTCTCGGCTAATGGTAGCCCGATCGTAAGTCGATCTTGGAGAAGGCAGTTGCGCCTTGTAGTTGGTCAAACAGGTCATCTATTCTAGGGAGTGGGTACTTATTCTTGATGGTTAACTTGTTCAGCTCTCTGTAATCAATGCACAATCGCATTGACCCGTCCTTCTTCTTTACGAACAATACCGGCGCACCCCATGGGGAGAAGCTCGGCTGGATGAACCCCTTCTGCATGAGTTCATCGAGTTGACGTTTAATTCCTTCATCTCCGTCGGTGCTAGCCGATAAGGGGTCTTAGATACTGGTGCCGCTCCAGGTACCAGGTCTACGGCGAATTCTATTTCCCTATCGGGAGGTAGTCCCGGTAATTCTTCGAGAAATACGTCGGGGAAGTCCTTAACTACCGGCACTTCCTCGAATTTTGGGGAGGTGTTCTCCTCCGATTTGATGGCGAACACTAGATATGCTTCGCACCCCGATTTGATCAGCCGTTGGGCTTTTAACGCTGATATCCTAGAGACATTCGCCCCTTTGCTAGTTCCTACGAAGCTAAGGGGTTCATTTCCTTCTATGTTGAGCGTGACTATCTTACGGTGGCAGTCTATAACGGCTCCGTACTTCGATAGTCAATCCATTCCGAGGATCACCTCATAATCATTCATGGGAATTATTATGAGGTCTATGGGTAGTTCCTTATCCCCGATTACTACTGGGCAATCCCGTAGCATATGCTAGTTTGGGTGGGATTCCCGTTTGGAACGGTTACACTATACTCGCACTCTGCCTGATGAGGCGTTACTCCTATTCTTGTGACATACTTCGTAGATGCAAAGGAGTGCGTTGCTCCTGAATCAACTAGAATGCATGTGGGGGTCTGGTAGATGAGGATGGTACCTGTCACTATCGCCGGGTTGTTTTATGCTTCTTCGGACGATAGTATAAACCCGGGCCGGTACCATTGGAGGTCTTGTCTGGTTTCCGGCTTGGCTTCCGGATTCATTCTCCGGGCATGCCTTGAGGTAGTGGCCCGTCTTGCCACATTTGAAGCAGGTCGCATTTTCGGAATAGCAGACCCCGGTGTGCGTTCGCGCGCACTTTGGGCATACGGGTAGATTCAGTTGGAGTCTACCCTGATTTGGGTTGGGTTGCTGGGGTGGTCCTGGTCGATTCTGAAAGTTCGGCTTCCGACCCTTGGTGACGAACTGCCGCTTTTGGTTGCCTCCGCTCCCTTGCGGCCCTTGTATAAACTTGCGTTTTGCTTCTTGGGCGCGAGCAATTCTAGCCTCGGCTTGCTCTGCCACTAGCGCCCTTTCCGCCACTTGTGCGTACGTGGCTCCTTGAATTCCCGCCATACTCACATCTCTGTACAACTCTGGCTTCAAGCCCTCCATGAAGCGCTCGATCTTGAGCGCATCCGTGCTCACCATGTGAGCCGCGAACCTTGATAGTTGCTCAAATTTCTTGATGTACTCCGCCACTGTCATTGCCCCTTGACGGAGGTTGATGAACTCATTCATCCTCTGGGCTCGAACAGGGGCGGTGTAGTATTTCCCTCGGAAGAGTTCCTTAAACCGATCCCAGCTCATCATAAGCGGATTTTCGATGGCTGAGATGGTGTCCCACCAGTGTCCCGCGCTCCCCCTCAGTAGGTAGGCAGCGCACATGACCTTTTCAGCTTCTGGGGTACGACTGTGCTGGAACATATTTTCCAACGTCCTAAGCCAGTCCTCCGCCGAAGTAGGGTCTACGGCATCCTCGAATGATGGGGGGTCAAGCTTTCGGAACTTTTCCCCGATCATCTCAATTCGTTCAGACGGGGGAGGTCCGCTAGCTGATTGTCCTCCAGCATTTTGCTGTTGGATCAGCTGCTGGATTTGGGCCGACTGTTGCCGGACCAATTCCGTTAGTTGCAGGATGGTGACATCCCGGCTATCGGTAGGGCTAGTAGTATCCCTACTTTGATCTGTTTCCCTACTGCCCTCACCCCTAAGTCTTACCATTGTTTCGACCTGTCCTGACAATTCCTAAGGCCAATAAATCAAACCACACAAAGAATTTCACATAGCATAATACCTACTAGCAAGGCCGCTTCCGTGCTTTTGAGTGTGTGTGTGTATGGACAGTCTGCAGGACCTGTGACCGAAGCTCTGATACCACTCTGTCAGGACTCGTCGTCCTCATTTCGTATTCTATTGGAATCCTAAGTGCCTAACGGTGCGCTGTCGTGCATAGACGTAAAAATGCGGATAAAATTTTTCCATTTGAAACTTGTAAGTCATACATACAAAACAAAAGAATTCCTTAAGTCATTCTACATTCTTCAAGTCCTATTTGCAAGTGACGTGCGTACATGCACAGCAAAAACTCATATGTGCCCGGCCTTCACAAGTCGTCATCCATACACACACTTCCACCTCAAAAGCAGCCAGAAATTTCAAAATATTGGCCTTGCACCATGAACAGATCACGTACCGTGATCGCTAGTACCTACAACACGTAACGTAAGGAATGAGCCACCGTGGCTCAGTAAGTAGAAATGATGCATGTATGCGCGTGTCCTAACGATCGGCAATCCACGCCGTCGCTTACTAACGCTCATACTCTTTTTCTAGATTCATACGTCATATGGGCCCTCGGCTTTCTATCTTACTATGCGCCATTTCATAGAGCTCTAATCCACGAGGGATCCTTACATATGTGGATGTTCGCACACCAGAAGGTCACCCGAAGGAATCTTCCCTTACTAAGTGTGGCCCCCACGCAGACGCCTCTCACTGGTAGCCAACACCGAGGTCACTAACCCCAGAGGTTCCCTCTGTGTAGTGCATGCCTCGGGTCGCATCCTCCAGGTTGCATCTCCCGCATATGGGGTATTCCCCTGCCTATCATAACAGGCAAAATTGGTATCGTATCGCCATGGTCGCATAGAAGAGCCGTGACTCTTCATTGAGTCGACACAAACGCCAATATCGGCGAATATCCATCGCACACAGGCGATCTTATGCACTCTCGTACCTCATGTCTTACGTACTACTTATGCGTGTAAGTGCTCATGCCATGTTCACATAAATATGCATATCATGACTTCATGCATAATAAATAATCATAACGTGCAAGATTCACATAAAGCCACATAAACACGCATCACATAATCATACGCAGGTAAGTTACGTGTCGTAGTTGAATTTCTACTTACCTGTCGTCCAAGCTTTAACTAGCGTACTTCCTCGTAACGTCCCTAACGTACGACCCTTTAAATAAAAAAGGTTATAATATTAGTACCTTGCCTTCCTTACCTAACTTTGTTGAGATAACTAATTTTCGTCATACTGGTTATTTAGACTTGCATTAATTCCCTAGACTCCAATCCATTCGATTTGTCTCATGGAATTTCCTAAGCCCTTAGGTTTCTACTTTTAAATTATGTTAGGGTCCAATTGCGATCCAATCATACATCTCGGCGAACGTTCACTAAGTTAGGATTTGGTTTCGATCGAAGCTTCTAAGTGCTCGATTCCACCTAAGTAAGTCACGGCCCCAAAAATTAATTTTAAAGTAAGGTACTAAAATCCTTAATGTGAAAGTCTCGGCGAAAGTCATTTGGTTTACAAGGTTTCGCCCGATCCAAATTTCGTCCAATTGTTGTATATTGAATCCTAGTTTCGATCGATGGTTGTCATTGCTTAGTTTCGCCCGATTGAGCATAGTAAGGAATGAGTTTCGCCGAGATAGTCATTGATTAGTTCTTTATTACAATCCAGATAGTCGACCTAACATAAATGATTCAACAAAATTAATGACATCTTCAATTAATCTTAAACGTAAATCCTATGTTGTTTACTGATTTCCTGCAGTAACAGTTTAACACTGATCAGAAACAATTGAAGATGAGGAAAAAAACAGAAACTGATACGTAGGTAACAAGGAAACACAACACGAGTAACAGAATACATAGTCAAAATAACAATTTAATATGTAATTAGTTTACTTTATCATTTTCAAATTTTATATTGCAAACGCGCTACATTCACTAAAATATATGAATTTACGAAGTTTTAGATAAAAATATATTAGTTTAGGTTAAGATTTGAATCACATACCCTAATTCACAAACTATAATAGTTCTGGTAACATATAAACATATAACTGGTAACAGTTTACACATATCGGGTAACCGATAATCTATGCTTGATTTTATTTACTCTCCCGTCCAAAATTCATCTCATTCTGGTTTTCCCGCCCGAAATTTCACGAACAATTTAGTAACAAATTTAGGCAACATAGTAACAGAAACGTATATAATAGTAACATATCCTGATAATTTTAATTTAGTAACAGTTGTTCATCACCTCAATTGACGAACGTCCGGATCAATTCAATAACATCTGGATTTCTGTTTAAGGTCGATGTCTTTCATACCACATGCATTACACCACTTATAGGGTCGATCGTATTTTCGCGAAATAAATGATGAACATCGAACGAACGACCAAACAAGGTGCCGCACCGAGCTGCCCATACTTTGGGTACTTCGAATTTATACATATTAGATGTAATCGTTGCAAAAAACGGCTTCGATTTCATCTTATTTTCGCAAATTAGAACCCTACACATGGCAACAATTAATTGTAGTTTAATAACGGTTTTGATACACCTAGTAACGGTTTTGATACTCCAAGTAACAAATTTGATACTCCGAGTAACAGTTTAACACAGTAAAGATATACCCAAATTATTGAGGTCGACCATATTTTCGCGAAATTAAAAGATGAACGTCGGACAAATGAGCAAAATACGTGCCGCACCGAGCTGCCTATACTATGGGTACTTCGAATTTATACATATTAGATGTAATTGTTGCCAAAAACGGCTTTGAATTCGTCTTCTTTTCGCAAATTAGAACCATACACATGGTAACAATTAATTTAGTTTAATAACGGTTCTGATATACCTAGTAACAGTTTTGATACTCCGAGTAACAGATTTGCAGTTTTGACACAGTAAAAATATATCATAATTATTGGGGTCGACCGTATTTTCGTGAAATTAGAAGATGAACGTCGGACGAACGACCAAACAATGTGCCGCACCGAGCTGCCCATACTATGGGTACTTCGAATTTATACATATTAGATGTAATCGTTGCCAAAATGGCTTTGATTTCATCTTATTTTCGCAAATTAGAACCCTAGAAAAATAAAATTCATTACAAATCTTACATCTTGCATCGTCAATGCCACAATATATCCTACCTTACACGCCGAAAATGGGTTGGTTAATGGGCATTCGAAATTTCGGATTTCGATTTACTGTAAAAACGAGATTTAAAATAAATATTCTCTGTTGATAACAATTTTCTGCATCATAGTAACAGAGAAGGGATGGAAAATAACGGTTCACCAGGCATTTATAACAATATAGTCTAGCAGCATAACAGAAAGTCGCCGGAAAATAACTCTTAGTTCAGTATGTTAGGAAGGGTATTTTCGTCAATACATATTTTTAAGCCTTATCTCTGCCATTTTCGAAAAAGTTGGTCCTTTAAACTAATAGGGATTCTGACAGGGACTGAACAATTTAAAAACTTACTGACTAGGGACTAAATAGAAATTTCCCCTTAATTCAACATAATCTGTCCTTAAATTGCTATCTTTATTAAAATTAAAGGACTAAAAAAATGCTCCGCTTAATTAATGTGTCCCGAAATCGCCACCACTCCAAATAATATATATTATATGTAATGGATTGAATAGAAATTTCCCCTTAATTCAAGTTAATCTGTCCTTAAATTGCTATCTTTATTAAAATTAAAGGACTAAAAATGCTCCGCTTAATTAATGTGTCCCGAAATCGCCACCACTCCAAATAATATATATATACATATATTATATGTAATGCGCTATCATCGTTTATCTAACTCAATGAGCATTGGTTCGTCGAAGAGTCTTTCATGAATATAGAGAGAGCGAATACATGCAGCCAAGGATGACTTGCCGGTATATGTTAATACATTTATTTATATTGACAAGAAAGTTGAATTAATTACTATAAAATCACGAGGAAAATAAAATGAAAGTAAGGATCCAAAATGAAAAAACCGGCAAGTTGTCTTTGGCTACACTTGGCTTTTCTACTTCTGAGGCCGACGCCGCAGATTCAATATTTTTGATAACTTTTATATGTAATGGTATGCTAAAATTTTATTTGTTTATTTTTTTTTTTTGTCGATTTCTCTTGATTTATGTATTATTCATTAATCTGAGGTACGTCAAATTTTATAAAATAATTGAAAGTAAATGGTAGCTAAAGATTGTATTGTATGGCATGTTCCTTGTTGTAGGATGATATTTTGTTTGAATAATCAAATTTATTCGTTCAATGTTTGAGTAGGTATGGATGAATGATTAACTTCAATCGTAGTATATGGTGAAAGACTAAAGTATATATGTTGTCTGAATAGGGATTCCCAGAGATTTTGCAATGCTCAGATCAAAGGCAAAATGTGATAGCAAACATATAAAGATGAAAGGAAAGGGAACTTCTCATATAAATGGTAGGAATAGAACGTGAATGTCACGAAAACCAGAAAACATTATATTCTTCTTTCTGACAAATCAATCTCATCAATCTACTTAATCATTTGCGGGCATGTGGAAAATGTAAAGAACACTGCAACGAAATCAGAAAACCAAAAGCTCGGGGCTAAGTTATTTCGCCCTTTCCATTGGATTTGAACTAACAACCAAGCGTTCAAAAACCTGCTGTGAATTTACTACGAGATCGCGAAGTTTCGACTAACTTAGCATACTACGAAGTAAGCAAATACAGATAGCTCTGTTACTCAAGCAAGCAAGATATCTCCACACCGTATAAGACGAATTATATTCCCGCATAGAGATTGATAGAGTGATTCATTAGTACCTCATTCAAATTCCATACCTCATCACACGAAGAACAACGGCATTTTCTTGAAAATGTTCCGAACAAATATAACTAACTCAAGAAAAAATCCCTTATCTGTCGAACAACTCAATCATCTCACCATCCATCGCCAACTGCCCATATAGCCTCATAATCCTAAAAATCAATCAAACCGTAAAACATCCTCAGCAAACCGTCATTGATTCGAAAGACCCTCTTTCCTTCCTTCAAACCTAGGGCTCATCAACTTCTTCTCCCTCTTGTCGATTTTCCTCCTCTTCTTTTCGTTAATCCTACCCAATATATTGTCCATCCTCTTCTTCTGCCTCTCACCCTTCATCCTCTCTTGCGCCTCCCTCCTTTCCTTCCACTTCTCAGCATTTTTCTCCCTCTTATTCTTTCCACTTTTCATACTTCTCTTAATTATCCGTGGTTTGTCGTGAACCTTCACTCCCATTGCCCTATCAGCCACACCTCATGAGGATTGTTCGTCTTTGCTTCCCTCAACTTCTCTGCTCTTTCCAATTCCTTCGCCTTATGCAACTTCTTCCTCTCCTTTCCTTTTCCACTTCTGCCCTCGTCCTCATCGTATAATCTAACCTTTCCGCATTCGATAATCTCTTCATCGTCGTCACCATCATTACCCAAATTACCCTCTGCTGAATCCCCATAATTTCCAGCTTTCGCCTGAACGCCGTTTTCGACGATCCTCTTCCTCTTTCTACAATCGTCGCCACCCTTCTTTTCTCCCCTGTTTCCACGCAAAGACTCGATTTTCGCCCTCAATTTCATCCTCAGCTCCTCGTAATAACAGCTCTGTGATTATCATCACCGCCCACCTCTTCAACATCATTAGGTACACTCTCGCCGCCGTCGCAGTCGTCGTTTCGCAGGAGCACTTGGGTATTATCGGGTCGGCTATTGGGATCGAATCGGGCCTTCCGAGCAAGCTTGCGGTTTTCCTTGGTCTGCTGCTTCAGAGAAGGCTTCGCCGCTTTGGACAGGCCCTGATACCAAGGCTTCGATTCTGCGTCGTCGTTTTGTAGGTAGAATCGCGAGGGGATGAATTCGATCAAGTGGTCGAAGAATTCACCATGGTATTCGATTAGGGTTTCAACGTCAATGTCTATTGGGGCTCCCTTGGTCTGCTTTTGCTTTTGCTTCTTCTTCATCTTCGTTGCTGTGGGGTTTATTTAGGGTTTTGGGAAGACTAGCGACCTCGTGGTTATGTATATGACTAAGCGAACGGCGTCTTTTACGAACTTGTTAGTTCATATGTTCATCTATATTGTTCAAATTTCACCACTATATTTATATGACTTTCGAAATTGACCACAAAGTAATTGAGATTTTTAAAAAGTTCAAGATGAGAAAAACATTTATACAAGTATGATCGGGGCCCGCGGAACGAGCCCGTCGTTCGGCGAACAATCGAAGCCACTTTCGCCGCTCGCCGGAGACGAAAAGGTAAAATGCTTCGGGCGCCAGTTTTGTCCTTTCGATTGCCTTTCCCTAGCGAGCCTTCTCTGCTCTTCCTCGATGAGCGTCTTGGCTTCTCTCGCCTTCTCCCAATTCTTTTCAAGGATGGCTCGGCTCGTCTCTCCCCATACAACAGCCGACTCTGTCCCCATAACTGACTAAATAAAAGAAGGAAATAAGCGGTTATCATTACATTCGTAGCTGCAATAGAGAAAATTTAATGTATGCGAGGTTATAATACCTACCTTTGGATCCTCAACGGTCGGAACCTTGAGATTAGAAAGCGCTTCTCTCGCATCATAGATGGTCGTCGATTTTTCCGTCCTAACGTCCTTCACCGTAACGACTCTATGCATCGAAGAAAAACATTTACTATAAAAGCGAAGTTGTAATGAGAACCTAAATTACCTGTCCCAGTGGCCTTCGACCTCGTAAAAAGTCTTTAACGTCTGGGAATGAAATATCTTTCCCTTGATCGACCTGCGAGTCGAAGGCCTCGGCAAGAAGGAGCTTCCTCTGTAGCACAGCTCGGCTTCAATCCCGGATTCCCGACATTGAAGCCTTACGTCCCCTGACCATGCACAGCTTGGCACTGGTAGGAATCTGATCACTAGCTTCGGCGAGTTCATCGCGTAAGTCTCGTTCCTCCCGTGGATGCACAATAGTCTCTTCCCGTGTATCTCGGTCTCAACGTAAGCGCCTTGTAAGATTAACAAAAGATATCAAACTTTATTAAACTGATAAGAACATATACTACACTTGATCTTAGCCAAAAAGCCGAGAAAAGGTTATTGACGTTTAATTTTAATTACAAGGGATCGTAACAAAATTTTTTAGAAATTCAACGTAAAATCAATTGCTGATAGGTGGGGGGTTGCCTCTTGTATATTATAACCGAGCCTGATAACTTTAATTTTCAATGTTTGGGATAACTCCCACTTTATAACCTCAACAGAACCCCCTCTCGTCGTGACATGTCTGAAAGCCTAACGGGTGGACATATGAATTGGACTACGATGAGCTAAATAAATGTTTTGGTACCATATTAGAAATTGACGGCTCTAAACCTAATACCAATTTTCAATAAATGAAGTTGTCTCTTGTTATAGTAAATGAGTCCTGACAACTATAATTTTCCAACATGGGACAACACCTACTTTATAATCACAACAAATTCCGGAAAGATATATACAACTAAATTGTCAAATCATGAAGCGCTTCATACGTACCGTAAAACTTTGGTACTGGTGATTGGCACCATAATATCTCGACGTCCTTCTTCTCGTCTGTCGCATGAAGCGCAGTGACCGGCGGATGATGCGAAACCTTCGGTAACGTTTTTTTTCTCTCGCTATTTTATCGCAACCGATCCGTCGAACTTAAAAGTCACACAATTTAAGAAAAAAAAGCGTACAAACCTGTTCTAACAACACGTTAAGCGTTCCCGCCGAGACATGGTGAGTCTCGCCTAGAATGGGGTTATAAGGAGCCACGCCGAACGGCAAAGGACGGAGCGTCGATACACTCCAAGCGACGACCGAAACGAACCTATCGAGCGCGTTTTCGCTGTCCGCGCATTTTCCTAAAATGTCTCCGTTAACGCAATAGATCGCTTCGCCGTAGCATTGGAGCTGAGATTTCGGAATGTTGAACAGCGGCGGAATCTGAAATTTTTATTTCGAAATTGAAGTAAGAATTATGATCGGCTAAAAGATGCACAGAAACCCAGTAAGAAAGGGTATGTTTGGTATGAAGAGTTCGTGTGTGGAATACACGATGGAAAACTAATTTGGTGCATCGAACAACGAAAATCTTCGCTTCGGTCATTGTACCTTCCCATCTTTCCTTTTCTTTCACTAACTGAATCCCCCAAACCAAAAACGCACCCTAAGGGTGTGTTTGGTTTAAGGAATTTAGTGAGGAAAGAAAAATAAATGATAAATGAAAATAAATTTTGTATTAGGCTGTTTAAAGAAATAGATGTGGAAACTAAAAAACAAGGAAAAGCTAGTGGAAATCATTTTCTTTTTAGTTTTCGTTTCCTCGCTGCTGCTTTCCTCGATCCAAACACAGCCTAAGTGTGCCTGAAAAGAAATACTTACTTGAAGGCGGGTGAGATCAGATCCTATGCGGACATTGCTTAGGAGGCTTAGGACACGCTGGATGATATTTGGGGATCGATGATTAGTGTCTGAATCTTCGGCGGCCGACGATAATGGTGCTGTTAGGACTGCGTCTGTACTCATACGATCTTTATTCGCCCGATGCATTATTAATCAATCGAAGGGGCTAGGACCTAAAATTAGGAAACTGCTATGTGTTTGTTTGGCCATTCCATTTTTCCTCAAGTTTTATTGCAGGGAGAATTGAAAAGAATGTGGTCCTACTTTTGGATGTTTATTGCGAGAACTTAGTTTAGTCTGAGAATCCTAAAAAAACCTGCTACTAACAACTTCTGACTTTTAGCATATGTCGGCGTTTGGTATTTTAGTTTAGAGAAAAACAAAGCTGATGCCTAGATTTTCTGACAAGTACAACAGTATGTATGTGTCATGTTAGTTTTCATGCAAGCAAATGCATTGCCATGGCCAATGAGGCTTGGCTCTAGTGGCCAAACTGAGCCACTTAAAGTAATGTGATTAGGAGGTTAGGAGTTCGAACCCCACCTCTCACATGAATTTGGAAAGTCCCCATGGGCCTGGCTCATGACTATCGTTGTTGGGTGGGTTTGGGACGTATCCATCTGACCCCGCGGATTAGTCCCACCTCTAGAGTGTGTGGCGGTTAGCCCATAGCCGGGCTGTGTGGGGATACCTCGGGACCGAAAAAAAATGCATTGCCGTGATTCTTTCTAATTTTTTTTTTCTTTTGTGAAATGAAATGTTCATTTACCACGTGACCAATCATCCAAGTACAACTGCCACTCCTCTCAAAAACCACTAAGCAAGAAAACTGTTACATTCAAATTAAACAGAACTAAAACAGAATTTACTAATCTGCTTTATATGGCCAAAGCTCTGTAATCTGAGCACCATTTCCCGTTTGATCATGCACACAATCTGCTCTGCACTACTTGCATCCTCTTCATTCACTCTTTTGTTAGGCTCACACCACAAATGGTAAATTGTAGCCGCATAGCAAGCCACACTTATACGGTGAGCTGCACTTCTCCTTCTACCCACACATATCATCATCCAGCTACATAGGTCATCAAAGGTCCGAACCTGAGTTCCTAATATTAATCCACGCATTAATCCTTGTGGTCACTTGTTGACTAAAGTAACAGATGCTCCAAGGATTCCTCACTTGTGCCTCAGAGTCTACAACTTGTATTGGATTCTTTCTATTATTTATAATCAAGAACAAGATCCCTCGTTTCTAAGTTTATATATTATACTCAGAGTCCTAGTCTAAATAGTGTGGGCGTTCTGTTAATTGTATACTGAGTTGAAATTAAAGAAACCAAACACAATATAAAGAGTTCTTTCATGTCGTAAATATTGACAAGTGACAAAGCTAACAACTGTATAGCAACAAGAGAAAAAGAAACATCGTAAATTCGAACGCCAAAGAAACCCTCGTTTTCCGCATCCAGCACATGATTCATCAGATAACAGCAACAATAAAAATATATACATATAAATGAACAATTTTCATCTCATTTAGATGCTAACTGAAATTTCAGAATAAACAATGGCATAAATTTAATAAAATTCAGGTGCAGCGCTGTTAAGAATTTGAAACCCCAATAATTCACATGTGTCGCACATAATTGAGGAGAGTTTGATCAATATATAAGTAGATGAGTCACTCCACCTATCACTAATTGGTTTTAGAACTCTCTTATATGGGCCAACTCTCCTTCTACGTGGGTCGGTCCAGTAAGTCCAATAAAGAAATTTCACAAGTGCAAGTAAGTATGTACAAAAAGAAAATAAATTAATCTCCATCACTTGTATCATTTCGATGAAAATAATTCAGGGTCGCGCGGGGATTTACATGTCGAGAGAGTTGACACAAAGTGTTTTTTTCATTACAACGAAGACTTTCATTTCACAGTTTCTAAAAGCTTCAAAAACACTATTCCTTTTCTTCCCTTGGTAAAATGGCGATCGACGGCTTATGCAACTTTTACTTCTCTAAATTCGCAAATCTCTTTCTTTCAAAGATTCCACGAAGATCTCAACACCTCCATCGATCTCAAATTAGAGCTCCAAATGGCTAACGCTGCATATTCTGCTGAAGACGTCATCCATGCTCACATAGCACATCGAATCCTCGATTTCAATGGAATTCTGCTAAGGCGATAGAAGGCATGGATCTCATCAAGAAAGAAACGATGACTAGGAATTGGAATAATGCGGAAAAGAAAAGCCACAAGCAAACAACGACCAACACCTAAACGACCTGCAAATTCTTGCGAGAACGACACTTGCTAAGGAGGTCTATAATGGTGAGAACACAGACGCATCATTACCTTCTGCAATTTATAAGTCGTTGCTGCGAGTTTTGGCTACAGCTCACTCTTTGAATATTCATCTGAACAATGCGGTGGACTTTCGCCCGCCGACAAGTTAACTTGCGCTGCCATGACTCGTCATTTTTGGACGAAGTAGTTCGCTTTCCTTGTCAATTTTCTCGATATGGAATCTTCAATTGTTATACGTAGAAGGTTGCCAAGGGGTTAAAGCGCCGGAAGAAATCCGGAAAATTCTCAACTTAGTCCGCATGGGGGTCGAATTCAGTGCGATACCCTGAAGACCTTCGATCGGCCGAGAGGATACTGAATTTTCGTTTACCGATGATTCGCTCGAAAGAATTCCTAAAGTCAGAAGTTTAAGCGTTAGATACGATGGATTCGGCGAAACGACGTACGTTATGGAAAACGCCTAGGGGTGTTCGTTATTCGGTATACCGACCGAAAAAACCGAAATACCGAAATTTCGGTACAAAACCGAACCGAACAGAAAAATTCGGTTCGGTATTCGGTTCTTTAAAAAAAATTCGGTATTCGGTAAATTCAGTTCGGTACAGATTTGAATTTCGGTAAATTCGGTATACCGAATTACCGAAATTTTAAAATTAAAATATATTTTATTATTATAATATTGAAAATAAAATTATAATTATATTAATATACATATTAATTTAATTATTACCGATTTTTTTATTATTATTATTTAAATTTCGATAACCGAATTTACCGAAAAAATTCGGTAAATACCGAATACCGAACCGAGAAATTCGGTTCGGTATTCGATACCTATAAGGGGTGTACCGAAATTTCGGTTCGGTTCGGTTCGGTACGGTATGTACCGAACGAACACCCCTAAAAACGCTGCACGCCTCGAAAAGCTTGAAAAGTTCTACTGTTGTTCGCACTGGGTGAGACCGGCGGCACAAAGAAATGAAATGTTGTGGTAATGCTGAGTGTCAAACCCAAGTCCCACATCGGATAAATTGATCATGAGCTTGTGGCCTAACTCCCAAGCTTATATGAACTTGAGCTGGAATTGGGCCTGAAAAAATCCCTACAAGTATTATTTTACTCCATTTGCTCAAGTATTTGTTCGTTAACTGCCTTGGCATGGACGACGTAACGACTAAGATTGGCCCATTGCCACTGCTCGAAGAGCTACGTCTCTCTCGATGTAGTGGAAGTGAGTGGGAGCACGTCGAAGGACAGTTTGTTCGTTTGAGGTACTTAGAGGTCAATGGTTGTAGCGATCTCAGAATTTTTCGTAGCTAACTCCAACCGTGTTCCTTGCCTTGAAGAGCTGATCCTACTACAAATGGAGAGCTTGGAGGAGATTTCCTCGAGTATCGGAGATATACAGACGTCGAGACGTATCAAACGGCGGTTGTGTGCGCTAAAGAAATGGCGGACTACCAAAAACACCAACTGAAATGGGGAACGAACAGTTGCAAAGAAGGGTTTATTTGCACGATGAATCGAGTCATTTCGACGAGATCTTGAGCGCGAGTAATTTCATCGTCGAAGATGAAGAATGGTGACAATTGTAGATTTTTTTTCTTTTCTTTTTGGTACGATCGCCAAATCATAAAGTCATTATTACTTCATGTGATTTATAAGATAAAAATAAAACACATCTAATATACTCCTTGTTTTATAATGATCAATTTGATATATATATCATATATTTTTCGATAATCATAAGATTTTAACAAAGTGGGACAAGAATTGTGGGACAGATGATTTCAACCGATATCGCACGAAATCATTTGTCCCACAATTATTGTCCCCCTCTATGTCCCAAATAATCTGATCCGTTTAATTTTAAATCCTGCGGTTCAAAAATTTTCTTTTTTGTTTATTAATTCCTTTTAATTCTATAGTCCACCAAATCATAAATTCATTATTATTTCATGTGATTTATAAGATAAAAATAAATAAAGACGTCCAATTTATTCCTTGTTTTATGATGATCAATTTGATATCTATATCATATATTTTCCGATAATCATAAGAATTATTTTAACAAAGTGGGACATGAAGTGGGACAAGAATTGTGGGACAGACGATTTCAACCGATCGCACGAAATCATCTGTCCCACAATTACTGTCCCCCTCTATGTCCCAAATAGTCTGATCCGTTTAGTTTTAAATCCTGCGGTTCAAAAATTTTCGTTTTCTTATTAATTTCTTCAATTCTGTAGTCCACCAAATCATAAAATCATTATTATTTCATGTGATTTATAAGATAAAAATAAATAAACACATCCAGTTTATCCTTGTTTTATGATGATCAATTTGATATCTATATCAGATATTATCCGATAATCATAAGAATTATTTTAACAAAGTGGGACAGACGATTTCAACCGATATCGCACGAAATCATCTGTCCCACAATTACTGTCCCCCTCTATGTCCCAAATAATCTGATCCGTTTAATTTTAAATCCTGCGGTTCAAAAATTTTCTTTTTTGTTTATTAATTCCTTTAATTCTATAGTCCACCAAATCATTATATCATTATTATTTCATGTGATTTATAAGATAAAAATAAATAAACACATCCAATTTATTACTTGTTTTATGATGATAAATTTGATATCTATATCATATATTTTCCGCTAATCATAAGAACTATTTTAACAAAGTGGGACAAGAAGTGGGACAAGAATTGTGGGGTAGACGATTTCAAGCGGAGCCATATTCATGTCCCACAAATTGTGCCACTATACACGTGTCCAACAAACCGCTTTACATGGAATATTTAGTCACACGTTGGAAAGGATCCTTATATATATAAAAAAAAATCTTTATAACCCCTAATTAATTACTTGTCATTTATAATCACATAAGTTTTTCTTCTCACGAGTCTTTCAGCGATAAACCATTTCAGCAATGGATCCTATGAGCTCTTTTCTATATTGCGATAAATGTTCTGATTTGGATTAACATGTTTTCGCAATGGTATCTGTAATTCTGTAATTTGATTTATTTGCAGGATGAGAGAATCCATCTTCGCGCCGCAAGCTCGATTTTGAAACCATTGACGATATTCCAAGAACAGTAAGTGAGCGTCATTCTTCTATATCACATACAAAAATTGCAACTCTTGATATGTAATTTGAAAGGGAAGAAGCTGCCTATCAATTTTATAAAGATTATGCAAAGGAAGTTGGATTTGGTATTAGAAAGCATAAATCGCATTATGACAAGATTGATGGTAGGCTTTTAGATAGAGTATTTTGTTGTTCTAAAGAGGGCCACAAAGGAAAAGACAAGCGAGACATAAATGCTAAATCTGGTCGTCCTGAAACCAGAAACGGTTGTTGTGCACGAATGATGATAAGTGCGCGCAAATGTGGTAACTATAAAGTAGTGAAGTTTATTGCCGAACATAGTGGTCATGAACTAGTTAGTCCGAGTAAATGTCACTTCTATCGATCACATTGAAAAATGACTGCTAAGCAAGCAGCTCAGGTTGATAACATAGATAGATGTATTTGGCTAATCAAACTGGAGGACGTGAAAATGTCGGGTTCATAATTGAGGATTACAAAAATTATTTGCGATCGAAGAGAACTATAATGATGAAACCAGGAGATACTCGAGGGGTGTTGTAATATTTGCAACAAAATCAGATTGAAGACCCCTATTTTTTTATGCCATTCAAGTTGACAACGAAGATTTAATAACAAACATATTTTGGGCTGATGGACAAATGATGATGGATTATGCTTACTTTGGAGATGTCGTATCTTTTGACAACAAATATAGAAAAACTAATGATGGCCGCCCTTTTGCACTATTTGTTGGTGTCAACCACCACATGCAATCTATTATTTTTGGAGCCGCTTTATTATATGACGAAACTACTGAATCTTTATATGGCTATTTGATGTTTTTGTCCGCTCTACAGGGGGAGGAAACAGGTTACTATTCTTACAGAGCAAGATCCATCTATGGCAAAAGCTTTAGCTGAAACATGGCCTCAAACATGTCATCGTTTGTGTATTTGGCATATTTATCAAAATGCAGCGACCCACCTCAGTAGCGTATTTTCGAGCTTCAACGATTTCTCGAAAGGTTTTACTTCATGCATATATGATTGGGATGAAGAATGTGACTTTGTTAATGCGTGGAGAGAGATGTTGAGCAAATATGGTTTAGAAACTAATGATTCGGCTTGAAAGGTTGTTCAACATTAAAGAAAAGTGGGCGCTAGTTTATGGACGACAAGTGTTTTGTGCAGATATGACTAGTACTCAGCGTAGCGAGAGCATGAATAGCGCCTTGAAAAAGTATGTAAATCACAAAATGGAATTATTACAATTTTTTGAACATTTTGAGTGACTAGCCGATGACCGTCGCTAGCTATGAATAGTTGAAAGCTGATTTCAAGATGAGTCAAACAATCTCGACGACTTATCCTGTTCAAATTTTGAAACATACTTCAAAGATTTACACATATGAAGTGTTTCAATTATTTGAAGCGGAATTCTAGAA
The DNA here is from genome assembly GCA_027422505.1 of Craterostigma plantagineum. Lineage (NCBI taxonomy): Eukaryota > Viridiplantae > Streptophyta > Magnoliopsida > Lamiales > Linderniaceae > Craterostigma > Craterostigma plantagineum. The sequence continues at coordinate 9,133,334 of JAPQWV010000015.1, forward strand.
GGCGCATGATTTATTAATTGAACTTTTGAACGAGTCTGCGACGTTGCTTATGATCACTAGTTCTACTAGACGCCAGCATCACACAGTGAGATATGACTCGTCGAGCGAAAGCGTTTATTGTAGTTGCAGAAAGTTGGAGTTCGCAGGAATGTTATGTTCTCATACTCTCAGAGTACTCGGTGTAAGGAATATATTTGCAATTGGTGGGAGGTATAAAGAATTATGTAAATTGCATCATCAGTTAGCTGCGAAGGCTGCATTGACTGAAGAAACATATAAGAATGCAAAAAGTTTTCATATTAAGATGATCGAAGAAACAGATGAGACGTTAGATATGTTTTCTTTCTCAAAATCAGCTAAACAAATAATGTTCAAGAAATAACAATGGAAAAATATGCAGCGCGTGGAATAGTTGAATCCTGGTGGTGGCGAAGATTCTGCTTTTATGATAAAAGGTTGGAAACAAAAAGAAAGCTCCTGGGACAAATCTAGAAAGAGACCGAAGAGCTGATTGGAAAAAGTCATTAAAAAGTTAAGAAGGTCAAAGAATATCGAGAAATCTTCGTCAAGATCTACAACAAATGCTAAGGTAACTTGTTTGTAAATTATTTTATATATGAGCGTGGCTACCTTATAATATTTTGATTTAATATAGGATAATGAAGACATTTATACATGGCATGGTTTTAGTCATGCTACTGATGAAACGTCCAACCAGCATGGGTTAGCCTTTTGTCATCTTGCCAGAGGTAGATCCTTTCTCAGTTCCCGATATTTCAAGCATCGCAGGTGTGTACTTAGATATAACAATATTCGAAACATACCCGGACTACTTTATAAATATTAATTAACTGATTTATTTTAATCTACAGGTATTTCAAATTTTCTGCAACAAAATTCTCTGTGGGGGATAATTCACAATACCAACAACATAAAACAAGTTTGACAAATTTACTACAGGTAAAATATATTCAAATGTATGCGCTAAATGTCGACGTTTCTTCATAACTGTGAGCTAATTTAAATATGTGATATGGCAGGAACAAATGCAGGTCCAGCCAAATCCCGTGTTTTGTTCAATAAATCAAGCAGACGAAAGATCTACGAGTGATGCTCAAGAAAAGCAATTGAAGGAAGATTGAAGATGAAATATATTATCATTGATTTTATTCCAGCAAATACATAACTGTCATTGTCATTTTTTATTTCATTCTTACTTTTCCAAATTTTTTTTATATTCCGGAATCTTATGTGCATTTATTGTTTTCGGTTTTTTGTAGTGAAACAGTATGATCTAATATTTGATTTGTATATGATATGATATTGGTGATTGTCATGGACTGCTAAGAGCATCTCCAACCGAACACCAAAACCCAAATTTTAAGGTAAATTTACTCCAATCGAACACCAAAACTAAACCCAAAATGCGTTTTATATATTCTCTCACCTCAGGTAGACGCATGTTTGCGTTTCACACAGTTACAATGCGTCTGAATTTTATTAATTGAATTAAAGTTCTTTATTTTTCTTCTCTTTCATATTACCGTATGTTTTTTACATAACTGTTGTGTTCAGACATGATAAATGGTCAGAAAGTCTCCATGTACGAAATAAATAGGGCACAGAAACCAAGACACGTGTATATCTAGTATGTTGCCTTTATCATATTGAATTTTAGGGGGATTTGATACGATTTATAGATATGATACATACAATATGAACACCATGCCGTAGCACATGACATGAGAAATAAACATATGCTTAGTTGTCTTGTTTTTAATATTAATCAATGCTTTTTATATGTACAATTATATTTTATTATTATTTTTAGTTTTGTGATTAAATGTAAAATAATATTTATAGTTTAATTTGTAAAGTTCTGAAATATGTGGGTAGTATTGAAATTTGTAAAAATTAGTGTGGAAGTGAATATTACGAGATAGTCTTTTGAGTTTGAGAATGAGTTGAACGGTTGGAGAAGAATTACTGCATTTTGAGTTTGAGAATGCGTTTGCGTTTGAGAATGCGTTTCTCGGTTGGAGATGGTCTAAGGACATGCACTATAATATACTCCCTCCGTCCCTGTATGGACATTTGGGATTGGGTTCGGTTTTTAAGAAATATAATATTTTAATAGTATAGAGGAAGAAAAGTGTATGGGAGTGACACGTCTTTTAAGAATATTTAATGTTATTATATTGATTGTGTGTGCTAGTTTTTTACTAAATATTGAAATGTATAAAAGATAGTGGGACGCCCGATTTAGTAAAATGTACAAAAGTTACCGGGACGGAGGGAGTATTAATTAATTCAAGCAGTTGGTTAGAACACGTGTCTAGTGGCACAATTTGTAGGACGCCTGTTGGGAGAGGAGATCCGGTCCTCTTTCCTTTATGGTACGCTTGCTGAGAAAGATAGTAATTTGTCAATTATCATTTTATATGTGCTTTATTTTAATTAAAGAATTTGATTGTTTTTTTAGCGATGCGATTGATACATTATATAAGAGAACACAAGAAAAATACAACACAACACATTTAAGGATAAAACTAAATAATATTCTTAGAACCACAGAGGTCAAATCCTTACATAGTAAAAACAAGTGGGAATCAACAACACCTCTTACCCAAGTCATAACATATCCATCCTTCATAACATACATAACCCAAGTCAAAACTTAACAACAACCAACCATCTTATTTCCAACCAAAGTACCCAAAAAAGAAAAGAATTAACACCACCATTTTCAAGCTCCTCATCGATAGTATCCCATAGCAACGACTGGGATCCTAACTTTATGCCCTCGACTTCCCTTGAGCAACACCTCCCCGAAGCTGTAACCGCCCGTAACCGACCTAACCGAAAGGGTAACTGTCACCCGCCGAGATGCGCCCGACCTTAACGTCATGGCGGGCGGGCTCGTCTCGATGGCTATGGCGGGCCCCATCCTAGCACTGACGACGTACGTCTCTTCTCCAGCCACATTTGTGAAGGTTCGCGTGACCGTTTGGGTCCCCACGAGGCGCGCGATTGCGATGGAGGGAGTGTTGAGGTTCGAAGGGTGGCCGAGGGTGTAGTTGCACGGAAGGTGCGTGAAGTTCCTCACCTCGTGGGAGTCGATTCCCGGGGTGGTGCATAGGAATCCCAGGTAGTCTTCGTAGCCTGTAAAACAGAAGCAGTTAAAAACCGTTAACATCCCTTGTTGACTGACCACTTCACCTAAAGCTTAAGATTATAGATGTTCGAATTTTTATTAGTATATCTCAAACACGCCCCTCACGTCTAAACTAATTTCTTTATTATCTAGCCTTGTTAGTAACTAATGGGTGGTCGTGAAGATTCTTACCCAACACATCTTTAGTAACTAAGCCCTGATAGCATGTTAAAAGGTCATTTCAGCTAAAAGTTTAAGCTTGTAAGGAAGCCCAACATATGATTTATCTGATTTTTTAATATTACATTTCCAAAACGTCACCCTTGCATCTAAGATGTTTTTTTTATCCAACCTTGGACATGTAATTTTAAATTTTCTCAAAGTGGTCGTGAGGATTGTCACCCAAGATCTCTTTAGTTTATGGGCTCTGATACCATTTTGAATGACCACGTCACCTAAAAGCTTAAGCTTGTAGGGGTGTATTATTTTTTTAATATTCTATATTGTATTTCCAACCCGCCGCCCTCAAATTTAGGCTGACTTTTTTATTATTTAGCCTAAGTTATACGCAAAAAAATTTCTTAAATGAATCCGTGCCCAAGACCACGTTAATCCCTGAGCTCTAATATCATGTTGAACAACAACCACTTCACCCAACAGTTTAAAAGCTTGCAAGGATTTTTGAATTATAGATATTATATTTTCCAACTCAGAATAGGCGAAAGAAGATGAAATACCTGCATCAAGAATTAGTCCGGGGTCAAGGGCCGCCCTGGGACTCACATGGCCGCTCCCGTAATCAAAGGGCGTCGCGGGCACGAGAGAAAGAACCTCGGACCCAGAATACTGTAGAGCCTGCAATGGCCTCTCGGCTCGGTCAATGTTAGACGACGTGGTCATCAGGGCCGACTTAATAGCTGCCGGGCTCCAACGGGGATGCTTCTGCTTCAACAGAGCCGCAATTCCCGCTATGTGTGGGGCCGCCATGCTCGTCCCTGATATCATCGCAAAGCCCTCCCCTGCAAATAATTTATATTTTCAAATCGTTGGTTATCAGAAAATGAAATGAAGAGAGAAAAATGGAGGAAATGATGTGTAGCTTCGGTTTACACTGACCGAGATAATTTGCCTCGTCGGTTCCATTTGGAGACCAAGCGGCCCATATGAGAGAGCCCGGGGCAAGAATGTCGGGCTTGAGGAGGTCGGCGTCTTGGAAGCTATAGTCTTTAATGTTGGGCCCGCGCGCCGAAAATAGGGCGACTTGCGGGGCAGACTTGTGGAGTATGGGCCTTAGGCCGTCCCCAATGCTTCCAAACGCCTTGAAGCTCTTGACCCGACCCGTCCAATCCCTCGGAGTGGAGACGTTGTAGTAATCGATGAGCTCCTAAAAGGGTTTTGCAATCACCATAAACCAGTGCATAGGAGAATGTCGACCTTAAACTTTTGTGTTCTTATGCTAAATAAAAGGACGTTTAGGGTTCGTTCGGTATGCAAATTCGATGCGAAAAGGAAAAGTGTAATAGTGTGCATTGTACTTTACGCTTCGTGTGCCGTATCATTACACTTTCCCTATTCTTTTCTGCATACCAAACGCACCCTTATGGTGGGTTTGGTTTGTGGAAATTAGCAGGGCACAGAAAATGAAAGGAAAAAACGAAAATTAATTTTCAAGTTTAGTTGATCGAAAAAATAGATAAAGAAAAGAAAAGAAGAGGAAAAGAAATCTACTTTCAGTTTATACTTCAAATTAAGGAATTCTCCTGATGTATCCCTGTAATGAGACAGTGTAAAAAATCTGGCATGTGGTAATGTACTCTTCCTTACCAAAAAAAAAAATTAAGGAATTAATTTTTCACCAAATAGCGAGGAAATGAAAGAAAGCAGTTGGAAATCAGTTCATCTTTAGTTTTCTTTTCCTCACAGCTTTCCTTGATCCAAAAACCGCCTTAAGGAAACAGAAAACAGAAACAATTATTATTACCATCGACAATCGGACATCCGTGATGAGAATCCCGGGAACGCTAACAGGGACGGGATCGAACTTCGTGCCAGGGGATGCGTTTTCGACGGCCAGCACAAAACCAACCGCCCCGAGCGCCTTGGCAGTCTCGGACACCTTCTTGATCGACGCCGTCCCAATCACAAAGTTGAACGAATACCCGCAAAGAAGAACGTTCCCTTCTACCAAATTCTTGTTCAAAACTTCGGGCCGCTGGCAGTCGGGGCTGAACCTCGAGGCAGACGAGTCGAGCATCACATCATTCGCCGCCACCAAAGTAAACGTACGATTTGCATGCGTAGCAGCTGCATTATTCAGTGATTTAACATTTACTTCGTTTATTTTTTTATTTTTTTTTTAGAACTTACGCGACAACCCAATTCCCGCCAGGATTTTCCCGTTCCCGAGGATGAGGTGGTTTTTGTATCTACGATCGTCGACGGCGGCGGCTACCGTAGCTATCCACGGGCTGTAAGAAAGCAGAGTTTTGGGAAACGGGCCGCCATTTCCAGCCGCTTGGGCGACGAAAACGCCAGCTTTGACTGCCGAGAGAAGCGTAGCGTCGAATGGGTTTAAGAAAGTCGTCTTCGTTTTTGCGGGCGGGCTGTTGGGGCCCACCGAGAGGTTCAGAATATCAACGCCATCGTGGACAGCCTATCGTCGATTGAAGATCTCATATCTATTTATCTGATTAGAGAATAATATTTTTTTAAAATTTCGATTCTATAGTAGAATGATGATACCTGATCGATGGCTGCAACTACGTCCGAAACGAATCCACCGAAGATTCTGTAAAGGGCTTTATACACAGCAATCCTGAATATAGAGAGAGAGGTTTTAATAGCATGGCACAGACTTGTAATGGAAAGGTAGAAGTTTTTGTTTATCGCATAAACTCCATCTCTTGTAATAATGTTAGAAACTAGTAAGCTAACCTACACAATATATATCTATCTATGCAATATTAATTTATATGTAAAAAATGTAAAAACCGAAAAAAAGAAAAAAAACCTAGCACGCGGAGCCATTCCACTTGCTCGCCCAAATTCGAATCCGTGCATTCTGACGGGAATCCCATTATTCCCAGCTGCTATAGCTGCTGTGTGACTGAAAAATGATTCCAAACAAGTTAGATAATGGTAACAACTGCACAAGAAAGGAAAAAAAAAAAAAGATGTACTGAGATTAAACATGCAAATGAATATAAATGTTTGATAAGTTGGGGATTCTAAAGCGTAAGCCCCACACTAAATGCTTTCGGTAAAAAATTTGTCATTCAAAGCACAAGCTGCATCACATCTCCCCCAGAAAATTAGGTAACATTTCAAATCCAATCACAGTAAACTCACACAGATAGATGTTTATAACAATAGCAAAGAGAAAGAATGCATAGTATCAAAATAGCATTCTTGCAAAACACAACCTTCCATGCCCATCGCCATCAAGGGGAGAATCATAATCAACATCAGCATTAAAAGCACCAGCAGCTTTAGCACCTTCAGCAAAATGCTGGGCACCAATGATCTTCCCATTACAGTAACTCGTCTTCGTTTCTTGATCAACAAAGCACTTCCCTCTGTACTTTGGGACGGGCCCATAAGGGTCAGTCTTATGGCTGGCAAAGCACGGATGGTGGGGATAAATTCCCGAGTCTACAAAGCCTATGACTATGTCCTCGCCAGCCCTATCGAACCCTCCGCCCGTGGGCCACACGCCAGTTGGCAGACCTAAGAACTGAGGAGTGTGAGTCGTGAGCCTTTGCACCTTCCAATCTCTTTCGACTGACTTCACGCCGGGCGTTCGCCTAAGTACTTCTGCCTACTAATTTGCTTAAGGATTGTTAGGTAATAGAATCGTTGGGATGCTAGGAAATGATTTAGACAGTGAAAAATCACCTGTTCGGGCGAAGTATGAACAGCGAATCCATTGATGAGGTGGCGGTAGCTGTAGAGCTTTTGGTAGGTTCCTTTTTCCAGGACCATGTCGAGGAGCATTTCGTGCCTCTTTTCTAGATGATGGGCATAGGACGTGACGAATTCGCTGAAAAGCGAATTCAAATTTCGATCAAAAAGCATGACAAAATTGGAAATATGAAGTCCTCATGATTCAGAACTACTGATAAGAGCAAGGAGTAGATTGGTGAACATCTACAGAGCCCTCATCGGAGTATCGCATTATCGTTTGAAATGGAATAATCAGTGCATAGAAATGAAGATCAGATCAGCTTTTGACATTATTGCATTCAAACATTCATCGTCGCCCACAGCTCAAGAACCAATGGGATTGGTCGAAAATTCAGAATCAAGTGCAACAACCGTTTGAAACCGTAACTGCACTTCGACAAGCTAAAGTTTGGTTTTCAGACGTCTGAAAATGGTTATTAGTACAATATATGTCAAAGAAAAGACCAATTATCACTCATAGAAGAGAACTGTTAAGAAGTCTCATAATAAGCAAACCTTGTGACATCAATCTTTTCATCAGAATCAGACTCCATAGCTGTGGCTTCGAACCCATTAACGCCGCCTCGATAACTTACGACGGGCTCTCCTTCAACCGTAACGATATATATTTCTGCTTTCCCCAAATTTAGAATACCAAATAGAATTAGGACCATAAGAGAAGCAATGAGCTCTGCCTTCATCTTGCTCAAATCTCCTCTCACTCCTTAAAACTCTTTGCGAAACTCAGATCTGCTTAAGCACGTCAAAATCCATTAATACACTGACCAAAGTTGAAGATAGAATTACAATAGCAGTAAAACAAAGGAAATACTTACAAGCTAGTCCCAGGAAAATGAAGAACAGTCCAAAACTTATCTAGCCCTTTGCTGTACTTGATCTTTATTGTTCAATCTTCACTTTTCCACCTCCCATTCACATTTACTCCATGTGAGATGACTTGCCTGCTAAAAAAGACAGACACCTTACTAATTATTCACATGCGTATAAGATAGCCCTTAAGCTAAGCAAAGAATCATCAGCACAATAGCACTATAAAATCACCAAAACAGTATCCCACAAAAAGAAACACAAAGACGGCAAAGAAAAGCACAAATCTTTGCTCACATTGATCCAAGAAAATGAATTTAAAGGAGCCCAAAGAACCACACCGAACACAAACAGTAGCTCAGCACCACTTCATCACATAGTATACTCACAACAGTGCAAATAAACTCGAGAAATGCAGCCCACTATCTCCAAATACCCATCATCTTTTCCTCGCTAAGAGATTCTTGAGAAAGTTGAAGAACAGTGAGTGTAAGTATGAGAGGTGGTTAGGGTTCTTACCTTTGTTTGTTGGGAGTAATGCTTTACTTATTATATATCCGACAATGGATTGAAGGAGGACAGAAGATTATTATGATTCCCATTAAAATATTGCTACCACTCCCAACAACACACACTCACAAGCACATACACACACACAAGTTACTGTGGTTGATTTTTTTCACCTTTGCTTTGCTTAGTTAGTCCAACTCTTTTTTCACATTTCTCCCACCATCTCTTTCTTCACTTAATGATCACTGATATGCCATTATGCGTGTCAACAGTCTGGTGCCAGCAAGCTCTGCACAGTTTTTAGATGATTTCATCATCAATCAAATCCATAGTAGAAGATTTTGTGGTAGAGAAAATATGTATTTCTAGCAATAAAAAGTCTTGTATTAGAAACTTTTTACTATGAAAATTGCCTGTATCCCATCATATTATATTAGCTGTCAATATCGTACCTTTTGTTGTCATGTTATTAAAAGAAAATTTCAGGTCTATACAAGTAGCACTACATGGGCATCTTGGAACTATGAATAGATGAAAGATTTGTTGTGTTGAGGCTTAAAAGTAGGGCCTTTTTTAGTAATTAGTGCTATAGTTTGTTTATTTTGTAAAATTCTAAATCCTCAGGTACCAGAAGATAAATAACTTGAAATACTTGGAATGGATTATGGTAGTCATGTGAGTGTTGTGCCCACCATAGTCGTCTCTATGTTTGTATTGTACGTCACATGTGACAGTAAGACCAATTATTTATTCGGTTTATAAGATTCCAAAGATAGAGAGGACAAAAAATGAAATAAAACTCATAACATGGATAAAAATTAAAAACTAGGGGTGAATATGCTTACACCTAGTTAAAAGTTTATTTGATTCGAGTTATGTCACAGATAGTCAAATTTATTTTAATATTAATTAATTTTATGATAAACCCCCTGAAATCATGCATTTTAGAATGGAAATAGACTAAACGACCTTGTTTGGTATCAAGGAATATTGGATAAATTATAAATTTGGGGTACTAAGTATATTGATATTCTATTTTAATTCACTAATTTTGATTGCAAAAATAGATGGAAACTTTATAAGTCGAAATAAATTTGGGTTTTCAATCCTTCTAGAAAACTATTTCAAAAAATACTTCCTTAGTTAATAGTTAATTTATATAAGGAGGGACAAGAAGTAACGAGGCTCGTAAAGAGAAGCCAAGAAATAAGTTAAGAGGATGGCCCATAAATATTGATGCACATTATGAGGTATTGATGAATTTAGATTTAGTATATGTATTGTTTGATAGTAACTTCTGCTACCATGTGCAATCCGACAACATTCAATTCAACCATTATCTTATATGAAAACACACTTATTTATTTACTTAACTTCCACCTTTTAGGTTTTGCTGCTCGAATCGAGATTGTTCCCTCCAAATGTAAATATATCTTGATATATAATAAAGCTTACTCGGTGTTTAGCCAATGTAAATAAACCTCCGACTACTTTGAAATATTATTTTTAATATATTTTTCTTCAAATAACAATACCAAATAGGCTTATATATCTTAAAAACATATAGGAAAATGACATTTGTAGCCACCAACAAACAACTATATATAAACTCAAGCATCAATAACGATATATAAGATAGCAAAGGTCCGATGACTATTACGATAGTCATCAAAAGTACGATAATTTATTAGAAAGTTCAGAAGCCAAACTAAGATAAATTATAGAAAAATCCCTCACAAACCAACTAATATAATAATAATATATAATCAGAACATCTCATTCCTCGTCTTCCTTGAACAATCACTTGTCTTTCTTTGCTGGCACTTCTCCCTTACCTAGATCAAGCAAATCACATGTGCCATGAATAAATTGATTGCATATAATCATAATATCAAAATCAATGAAAATTATAATTTGTAGAAATAAAATAAAATTTACGTGTAGCCTTTGCATTATAAATGCGAAGATGAGGGTCAATTGCAACACCAATAGCCTCGTACCTCGTGTCGTACACGGTGTAACTTCATCGCCATTACAATTAATTTCATGAGGACATAAATATACATTGAAATAAATATTCCGAATAATCAAAATGTTTTTACGATTTCTACATATGAAGTAAAATAAATATATTTCGAATAAATTACTCATTCTGTCCAGTGGAGCCATGTATGCCTAAGCCACTAAAAGGGCTAAGCCTCCTATAGCTTGGCGATGCCCCATCCTGCAATTTTCTCTTCATACACAAAAATAAGGTTGTAATAAACATATAACTTCCAAAAGTATGATTAATATATATTATATTTACCTTCAGTGTAGGGGCGACGGGGGCAATAGAACTTGAAATCCCACTAGGTAGGAACACAGGCCTTGGAATGCTTTGGGTGGTCACTGGCCTAAATTTTACCAAAAAATCATTGAAATATTTCCGCAAAATGAGGATTAAAAAAAAAGAAAGAGATATACCTTATTCCAATTGGAGCATTGGCCATCATAGGACTACTACCATCAATCCTCATAGCCGAGGAGTAACCATGCTTTACATTCATTAATTAACAACATCGTATTAATTAGGGTTTTCATGGGAGTCATTATTCTTGAACATTTCACATGCAAATTATCATTATTACGGCGTAAAATATATCTTACAGGCGAAAACCTTGGACGATGTCCAAGCGATGGGGCGATTGGAGAAAGAAATCGACTCGGTTGAAGAATCGCCACCCCACCATAGTTGTAGCTTGTTTCCCGAGTATTAGGTCGAAGAACAGCATTATTGCCATTGTTAATGTTGATACCTTGAGGCGCCTGAAACCTACTTCAAATCACATCCCATATAGTTAGTTTCTTACATGTGTATAAATATGATTTCATTTTTATTTCATTCCTACTTATTGGGAGAGAAAAATAAAAAAGAAAATTGAATAGGGACTAACATTTGTTGTCCAAGCGACTGCATGGTGATCATCGGAGACGAACCAATGTTAGCTCCCAGTCCCCCCTAGTTTATTATTTTAATTAGGTCCGAATTTGTATATATTAATTGTAAGGTTTGTGTAATTAAAATGAAGAAATTAATTTAAGAAAACTTACCATAGGTACTGGCATGGCTCTTGTAATGCCTATTCCTCCCATCGGCGGAGACTGCATTTGCACGCCGTTCATTGGTGGAGGGTGTTCGCTCGTCCTCGGGACTCTATAATCTCATTTATTTATATAATTTAAATAGTCACTATAAGATATTTAATAAAAATATTATTTCATCAAACCTCAAACTTGATTCTCTAGGAGCTTGTTGTTCTTGGACAGCATTAGGGTTCAATGCAATGTGGTCGGCCAATGATGATGAAGTGTGGGGATTCTTTGCTGGCGTTTGATCCATTGTTACGTTGTTGCTCTCAAAAGCTTGATTAGTATGAAACAAATGTATGAACATAATGTAATGAGATAAAAATCGAGTTTTTATACGTGTAAATGAATCCAGTTCGAGCGGTCATGAAATGTTTTTCCTTTTCTTTCTCGATTGATTTCGATCTCGAAATGTTGGGGGAATCCGAGAGAGAATAGAAAGACGATATATTTTAGAGCATGGTAATAAATAAGTATACGAAGGTCGAATCTTAATCACGCGGGGTTTTTTAAGTGCTAAGGCATCTTCATAAATAGAAGGTTCGTAAAACATACGAAAACCTTCGAACACTAAAGGCGTACGTACGTTTAATTCGAAGCGTTGGACGCAATAATTTTTCGTTTACGTACGAAGAATTTACACTCGTAAATTCTGAAAATAAATAAAGATTAACATATCATACCTGCGTCCGAGTAAATCTAGATGTTGAAATTTCTCTTATTTCTTGTGGTGGTTAATCTAGCTTTACCCTTGATCGATTTATAGGCGGGGGAAAATAATTGTAATTAATGTCATTTTTCATTTTTTAGACTGAAGAATCATGAAATACTGTCACAAGAATCCGGGAATGAAATATTTATTGGTATACTCATAATTTTATTTTGATCCTTCAACCTAGTCACATCATTATCTGATAAGAAAGTCGTGGCAAGGCAAGTATTGACTAATGACTATCCTCTCTTAGATAATTGAAAATTGCAATAATGTTATCGTATTATGGTTGCCTTCCATTTATCAAAATGTATCATACTCCGACATTTTATCGATGATTCTACGAAAATTAATATATATATATATATATCTCCAAGAATCTCTCGATCATAATAATAATCTCTCGTGCAATTTATTAATCTCATATATTAGAAACTGAACGATGATTCTACGGAATAAACATATATCTCCAAGAATCTCTCATGTAATTTATTAATCTCATATATAAGAAATTGACGTCTGCTCAAACAAATCAAGCTCATCAATCCAATTAATATACGGAGGAAGCAACTTCTATCAATCGTCAATTGGTTTCATAATGAAATCCACACTTTCCAATATACTATCAGAGCAGGTTCGATCTGCGTGTTATCGCACATATTTCACTCATTGTCACCCAATTCAGATGTCCAGTGTTAGGCATTCAGTCACGAAACACCTGCGGGTGCGTTTTGAGATTTCTATTCTAGCCAATTTTATTTTAAGACCAGCACCCTCAATTTCCCAATATCATAATCATAAATAACAATCAAAACAACACAAAATTAATATATAGTCATTCATCACCTTCCTAGTTATCAATATCTTCACCAATCATCCCTTCAACGAAATTCTTGAGGTTCTTACATGAAGATCCTTTAGCCTCATCCATGGCTTCCCTAGCCAAACCCTTCCACTTCGCGGAGTTTGCTCTAATTTCCCTACTCTTCGCCCCGCCGTCCATAACCTCCGTAATACACCTCTCAATCTCACGACTATCCACGAAACCGTCTTCCCCGCCATCGTTCAACCTAACCCGAACCCTAACCCTAATTCCACTCCGCCACACATCTTCGATCATTTTCGCATTAGTCCCTTGATCGAACCACTGGGGGAAGCAAACCACGGGCACGCCGCACGCCAGGCTCTCGATTGCCGAGTTCCAACCGCAGTGGGTCACGAAGCAACCGATGGCTCGGTGGGTCAGGACGTCCAATTGCGAGCACCAAGCCACGATTTTCCCGTCCCCTTCGTCGAAGAAGCTCGATAGCTTCTCTTCTTCTTCGACTTGCTCTTTCTCTGCAGTGCCCTCGTTCCTTCGTATCACCCAGAGAAACGGCACCTTGGCTGCCGAAAGCCCCTTTGCTATCTCTTCCATTTGAGCCTTTGGGAGCCTTAGCATGCTCCCGAAGGAAATGTAGATTACTGATGAGTCGGGCTTTGAGTCGAGCCATTCCATGTAGCTTTCGTCAGTTCTTCTGAAGAGGTCTCCGCCGTACGATTTGTTGTTGCTATTGTTGTTGCTGCTGCCAGAGAATATTGCTGGTGGGATCAAAGGCCCGATGGCAATTAGTTCGTACCTGTCGATGGCTTTGAGCTGCTCGGGTTCTAAAGCGTCGAACGTGTTGATTAGGACCTTTGCTTTCGGGTGTTCTTTGTCGAGGGTTTCGAACTTCTCCTTCATTAGGGTTCGGAATCTCTCCGGGGTCGAAGGGTGTAGGAAAGAGGGGAGATCTCGTATCGACATATGCGGAAGACTAGGTAGTTGGATCCGCTCTGCAAGAAAAATAAAACGACATTATCTCCGTTCTCCATGACATGTTAAATTACGAGAGAACACCATTTTTAGCCTCCAATAGTTGGGATATAGGCATTTTTTAGTCCCCATTATTATCGATTTTGTGTAGTTTTGGGTCCTGATTATTTTTTTGGGCGGACTTTACGCGCCGAGCCAACTTGAATTTTACGGGCCGAAGTCGTGGGACCAAAACCGAACGTAAGTTTCGTCAATTGCAGGAACAAAACGACAAATAACCGTTACCATGATGGCTAAAAGTGATAACTCGAAACATGGAGGATCAGAAACGCCCATAACCAAAACAATGACACAATTATAGTATTAGCCCTTTAAACCACACACCACTAAATATTTCCTGACCTGAGCCCGCGCCGATTTCATCTGCATACCCATTGAAGTAAAAGTAGAACACATCAAAAACCGTTGCCGGCTCGATCCAAAGAAGTGCGCTCGGGACGCCAACCTCGCGCGCCACTTCTGCGGCCCAAGAAAATAGGTGAGAGTAAACAACGAAACTCACGCAATTATTACATTCGCCCTCTTCGTCGCTATTACTGTTGTACTTAACAAGAGCGTCCTTCAAGGCCATCGTCCCGCGCCTCCTCATCTCCGACATGTAATTCTTACCGTCCTCGGGATTCTTAAGGCCGTCGTCGTAAGAGTCCGAAAACGACACGAATTCGATCGAATTTCCGGCACCGGCATTATTATTATTATTATCAACAACGGGCATGCGCTTCAGCGCGTAGACGCTTGTGAAGAAGGTGACTCGGCCGACGTGGCCCGTCCTTAGGAGCCGTTTGGCGAATTCGAGGGAAGGATTTATGTGCCCTTGCGCTGGGAAAGTTGCTAGTAGAACGTGGCGTTGGTTATTCATCGCCATTTTCTTCTACTGTTTTATCTGTTTCAAAGGTGAGATTTGAGCTCGACTTTAAGCAAGGCAATATATTTGAATTGTAATGAAGTGAATAGATTGATTGTATAGTAGCTGAGATTGAAGTGTCATGTAATAAATGCCACGTCCTATCATTACAAACAACTATAGAGTGGGGTAGTCAAGTATGGTGTGGTGGTGAGTAGAACGTGCAATAAGAGAAGAGAAGAATGGTGGGTGAAGAGAAAGACACAGTGTAGCTACCAAGTTATGTATATTATATGGTACATCTACAATTTAGTTTCATAGAAGCGGGACAAGTGTAGAAGACTTGTGGGCTCTCTAATTGATAGAAATGTGTATTTATTAGCCCACATGGCTGAGCATGAACATAATATATATATAAGGTAGAAAAAATTATACTTTCAAACTGATTGCTCCAAATTTTATTTTGAGAGGTTAGTATGAAACTTTTTTTTCAAATAATAGGGGTGAGATCGGGTCGATTTTTTCGGGTAGTTATTTTGATACCCGATCCCGACTCGATCAAATTCGGGTACCCGAAATCCGATCGGGTACCCACGGGTCGGGTTCGAATTTTTTTTTTTTTTTATTTTGTTTTTTTTTTTTAAAATTTAAGTAAGCTTAAATTAATTCGATTCCTTCAACAATAGAATTCAAACACCATCAACAATAAAAATAAATTCAACACATCAACACCAACAAATCAACACCATGTGTCCGACGGTACCAGGGTCGGGTTCAAGTTTTTTTATTTATTTAGTTTATTTTTATTTTTAGCTTTAGATAAGCGTAATTCAATTCTTTCAACAATAAAATAAATTAAACACCATTACATTAGAAAAATTTAAACACCATCAATAATAAAATAAATTCAACACCATCAACATCAACAAAAAAAATCAACAACATAAAAGAAAAAATAAGTTTAAATATAAACTTATTTTTTTCTTTAGTTGGGCTTAGAAATATGTTTGAGTTTTTATTTTATTAGGTGGATTTATTTTTCATATGAGTTTTTTTTTTGGTAGGTACCCGATCGGGTTTTTTGGGTAGCATATTGCTACCCGAAACCCGACCCGATCTAGACAATCGGGTATCGGGTTTAAACCTGATACCCGATTTAAACACGAATTCTCAACTCGATCGGGAAAAACCCGATCGGGTCGGGTCGGATACCCGAAACCCGACCACGAATGCCCACCCTACTTAGATCTTTATCATCTTTGATAATTTTTTGCATTGTTAATATATTATAAAGTATATATCACTTTCATTTTTTTTACTATGATTCGTCGGCTAAGCATGGCGTATTATGAAGTTGACAAATATATTTTCTAGTGTGAGATCGATTCTGAAATTAGTCCATTTAGTGGAAATAGTTTAAATATATATATATATATATATATATATATATATATAGAAAATAACAATAATTGTTCTCTATTATAGGAAATAATAATAATATTAGTGGACAATAAATAAATAAATATATACATATATATATGTATATTAAAAATACCACACAATACTATGTGTCCACCTACCGTGAGCAACCACCGTGAGCACCATAAGCAAATATCTCAATTTTGCGCTTTGTTAATCTTCGGCGCTGCCATCACCTCTGTCGGCCCTTTCAGATATGTTGTCACCTAAATCACCATCTCTGACACGTTCATTTATAAGAAAGTTCATCATCTACTACTCATGTGTGGACGACATACCAAGATTATGAATTTTCTTAAAAATCAACGTATCAGAGAGGGTGATTTAGGTGACAACATATATGAAAAAGGGCCGACGAAGATTATGGCAGCGTCGGATTGAAAAAAAGCGCAAAATCGAGAGATTTGCAAATATATATTATATATTATAAGCGTGGATGGCAAAATGAACAGAATATTTTCGTCGTAATCTAGAATTTCGTAATGATTGCCCTACAAGCTAAGCCTATAATTTTTCGACACTGCTGCCTTTTCTTATTTTAAGCATGGTTCTGAAATCGGGTTTTCAAATCGGACCGGAAATTTTAGTGGTTTAAGGTTTATTGGTTTAACCGGTATAAAATCGTAATCAAACCGGACTCAAACCGGTATTTTTAGATATAATAAACTATATATTTTATGAATGATTTAATCAAATAAAATGTGTTTGGCAATAAAAAAAGTTAATTAAATATGAGATGTTAAAAAAGAAATTAATGTATTGAGAATTAACAATAAATAAAAATACAATGCATGATAAAAAACTTTAATTGTAAAATGTAATAATTCAATTTTTGTTTTTTCCTTTTCTTTACTAAAATAATTAATCTAAATAAAATGATTTAAATGGGACTTGAACCCAAAATCATAAATTTAAAATTGAAAATCTCAACCACTACAACACAAGTCCATTATCTATAAATATAGCACCCGATATGTATATTAACACTTTTTTTATTTTACATTTAATAATAAAGACCGGACCGGGACCGAACCGGATACGTGACCGGTCCGGTCTTAACAACCATGATTTTAAGCCGAGCTTCCATGAAACGGCGTCGTTTCTGTACCTTTAATAGGAAATTATAAATTGCGTGATTATGTGCAAATTGCGAAAAACGCCAAACAAAAGTTATTGAGAAACCTTCAAAAACATCAAGTCGCGTAGTCGCCATCGCCATTACCAATCTCCTCCACTCCACGGTCTTCTAAGCTCAGCACCTTTCACCTGATTTCCATCTTTCCGAGATCATCGACGCACAAAGCGGCGCGCCATCGTCATCTTCATCTGCTTCCGCAATTCATCCGACGCCGCCGGACTTAAACTACAAGAGCAATGGGATTTTCCAACTCTCCAAAGACGCAATAGCGCAAAGCAGCCCATAATTGCTCGACCTGGCCGAGGATGGAACCTTGGTTCTGATTGATAAATGCCAGTTCGGGTCTATTCCCCCGTGGAGGAGCAAGTTCGTCGAGCCCGATGCTACTTCAATCATCGGCACTACTCATGTCTCTAGGGATTTAGCTCGCGATGTTTTGAGGGTTTTTAGGGTTTGAGGCCTGAGGATGTCGTCGTCGAGCTCACTAGAAGCTGGCAAGTACTCTTTAGGCATAAAATTTAATGTGATTCGACCGACCTTTAGGCATTAGAAGTAAGCGATTGAATTGGGTGATGGGATATGTAACACCCTGTGGCTATTGATTTGAGTTTATGAACAACTGTAGAAGGCAAAACTGAGTATCGAACTATAAGGAGTTCATTTACCTTATTGTTTCTGATTCTATTTATTCACGGAGTTGTGTCATCACAACTGGGAGTATGTACATTTCCCTAGACAGAAATCTGCCGACCCATCAGCAGAGGTTTCTCTCGAATGGGTCAGGCATTTCCCGGCCGAAGGTTCGCCATGATTATGGATCGGCACCTTCAAAACAATTACTCGATATTGCGACGAAGTGGGTCCCAAAGCTGGTGGATTGGTGCCTGAGAAAGGACTTGAAAGATCCGCCGAGCATGAGCCTTGTGGCGGAGGTTCTGACGTTGGCAATCAGAGAACGTGAATCTGCAGCGGAGGCAAATAGGAAAACGGGCCGAGTTTCTTGGCGGCGGCGCGGACTTCTTACGGTCAAGTATAATGATTGTATTGCGGGCGGCTCAGATAGTGATTGACACGAGTGGACTGAAGAGCTGTTGGCAGTGAAGTACATCAAACGAGATTTTGAGGTTAGTTTGCAGAATTTTGCCTCTTTTTTCTTTAGTGATGCATTGTTTCAAATTGGAGCCGGATGGTGTTTGCATATTCTGGGACACAATTAGCGTATGTTTGCAATACGAATGAGATAGTTTGGAAAATATCACCGTTTGTGTTTGTTAGCGTTTGATTTGGTCGTTTATCTTTTAGTTTCTTTCTATTTGTTTTACCTCTATATGTAGGAAACGTTTACATGATTTACAAACAATGAAGATATCGATTGCAAAGGCGATTATGTAATGTGGATTTATTATTCGAAAGTGGATAACGTTGATGTTAACTGAATATTTAGATTTGTTGATAAAAAGATATGCGAATAGATGAAAACCTGGGCATTTATCGCATGCGCCTTGTGCGCGGCTCAAAATGACTAGTATATATATATATATATGTATTTATATATGTGTGATATATATTAATTGTTCCGAATAGGCTTACCAGATGGCCATAATGAAGCTTCGCACAATGTTTACCCACCTGGTATTAGACATGATATATATTTATTCTTCCCTTATAATGGCACCATAATCCTCATACTTGCCAAGGTGTTTCCATACAATATCACCGTTTTCTACTAAGTCAAATTCGAAACAATATTGAACCTCAACGTTGAGACTACACTGACTTCCAACATGGCTAATCCTCATATGTATGTGTCATCTCAAGTTCACACCGAAAATGTAAGTCTAACCAGACCAGTCCAATTAAATTTGAATGCACGACCTTTATGCAGAAGATATCAGGTGACTGGACAACATAAATATATCTTTTGCGAAAAATGTATGTCTATTCGACCACTTGAAGGCAAAATATAATAAATGATTTGTAGTTGATAGTTGAGAAGATAACAAAATGCCTTCAAGTGGTCATTATATTGGAATGACACCGAAAAATAAATTAAAAGCGACTATTCACGTTGTATTACATGTTCTTTGTGATATAAGAATATATAGAAATGTAATGGTGCTCACATTGCGTGACACCATCCGTGGACACCTGTTGTGTGACATTTTTTGTGCCACGTCAACATGCCAAATGAACCCCGACGGGTTCACTAATCCCATATGTAGGTTATAGATCAATAAAAAATCCCATTGTATGCTGATTTGGCGCGTTGATGTGTTTGGTGCTCACGAAAGTGCTCACGCAAGGTGAGCACCATAACATTACTCCATATATATATATATTTGACGTGTGTTATATTTATGCTTATGTATATAATGAACGGGATAACTAAACTTCGTAGCATGAGCAATTCACGGAGTATAGTCACTAATAAAGTAATGTGAGATTTCAGATTTCGATTCCTCGTGGTGGTGGCGTGTGGATAATTTTAATGATATTTTCAGAAAATAATATTTATTTATATTATTAAATATATTTTATTATATCTTAAACTACCCAATTTATTACGACTTTAAATTCGGTAATCTATAAAAAATACCCAATTGAATAAAATTTTTACACATAACTACCCATGTCAGAAAATTTTACAGATAGGTACTTGGTTTAATTTTACCAGTTCTTTAGTCATGTCGTACCTTCCTGTGTGTATATTGCGTACCATAACACGTTGATATATGGCACCTAAGTATAGCATACGTCGTACCTACGGCATGCCTGTGTATTACATAGGGCGTACCTAAATATAACGTACGTCGTACCATTTTCTGTTATATAGGGTACCCAAATGTGTTGATATAGGGTACCTAAATATAACATACGTCGTACCTACGGTATGTCTGTGTGTTACATAGGGCGTACCTAAAATATAACATACGTTGTACCATTTTATATTATGTAGGGTACCCAAATGTGTTGAGATAGGGTACCCAAATCTGTTGTATGATGTACTTTCGGGGATCGGGTACCTATGTGCAAAAAATTTATTCTGTTAGGTATCTATATATAAAAAAATCCTGATTGGGTACTAAATTACAAGTTTTTTTCCAAATAGGTACTTATGTGTAAAAACCCCTTTTAAATTTTATAAAAATCATGTCATTTTATACAAAGACGGTTTCATGATTCTTACCCTATACAGGGTGCTGCTTATCGCGATGTGGATTATGCATTATGTGTTTACCAAGATTTTACGAGAATAATTAGTTACCTCTTTCGATGTTATAATATATATTTCTCATTAAAATATATATTTGAAGTTTTGTAAGATGTCGCTATACTTGATGTTTGATCTCTTGACTCTTATTATATTTACGGCGACACTCATCTGAATGTGGATATTATTTTCCATAAGAACTTTTTTAAAAAGAGATCAATTATGAGTTAACGTTGTTATGTTTTCATTGTTACTTTTTTTGTATTATAATAGCAATATGACGAAGTTGATGAGCTTTGAGTTTGTCGTGTCGCACTTGATATCACTGGTCGATTTTATTTATCATGGGCACTAAATGCCGAAATCAATTTGAAAGCAAAATGTCTAGGCGACATCATTGACTCCACAAAAGCTGGAACCGAACAAGACACGACAAAAGCCATGATATTTCTTCCCTACCACATTCATAGAAGCTGAAAAATTGAATACTTAGCAGTTAAATCCAACCGTGTTTTGGACAAATAAGCACTAATGTATCTTACAAATTATACACGGTCTGGTATAACATTCACTGTAAATTTATTCGCAAGATGTAGTTCTTCACCGACTCGTAGACTTTGAAATGGAGTTAAACGAATATTTTGATATATTCAAGGAACAACTGATATGAATTATTCTATTCTAATGAATTAAAAGCAAATTTAATTGGGTATGCAGATGGCTGGAGTATAGACCCACATTATAATCAATCTCGAACTGATTATTTATTTACATGTGGTGGAAATGCTATTTCATGGTAGTTTGTCAAACAAAGTTTAACTGTCACTTCATCTAATTATGCTGAAATATTAGCCGCTCATGAAGCTAGCACATAATGAGTTTGGTTGTAATCGATATTAAGCATATATTACATACTTGTGGGTTATTATCTGAATGTTACGTCCGGCAATACTATATCAAGATAATGTAGCACATATTACTCAATTAAATGAATGATATGTTAAAGGAGATGAAAAAACTTATATCTCACGAAAAATTTCCTTACACATGATTTAGAGAAAATGGTAATATTAATCTGCAACAAGTTCGATCAAGTGACAACTTTGCATATTTATTCGCTAAAACACTTTCCCCAACGACATTTGGAAAACTTGTAGATTTAATTGGACTTTGAAGACCCAAAATTTTTGAGTGATGTTTACATCACGGGGAGACAGTATGCTAATGGACTCTTTTTCCCTTCACTAGGTTTAAACCCACTAGTTTTTCCTAATATGTTTTCTAAGAGGCAATAAATATTATCACATTAAATGATTTACCTTACCAAATAGACAGCCAATGGGTAGTGTTACAATATTGGACACTTAATGGCATTTAGCTATCTTCTAGACTATATCAGCTACAAATCATTTACCCCTCTGATTTTAAAAGGAAGTCGTTTTAGAACTTTGTTTTTGTTTATGAAAGGACATCGTTTACTGTTTCTAAAAAAATATCTTAAATAATTCCAAATTTCCCGATTTTATTAATAAAAATACTTAGATAATTGAGATAAAATAATCAATTAAGGGTGGAATAGACATTTCATTTTATATTTTAATATGTGTGCAATTTCCTTAAACTGACTCCTAGAATAAGACGGGGTATTATATTTTCACATATTCACTTCTATTGGTATAAATGAATTCATCAAATGACAGATAAATAAATCAAAAGCTATCATTGATGTTATGAATATTTTGAAGCATCCTTTAACTTTTGTAATCTTGGGTTTTTATGTTGTTATTTAATGGGTTGTTGTAGTTTGGGGAGACTTGTGATATTTTGTATAAGTTTGGGACTGGGCTTTAATATACCAATTACTTGTGGTATATAAAGCCCATACTTGTAAGCCACCTTGTACTTAGGGTTTATCAAAAGAATTCCAAAAGTAAGCCACCTTGTACTTTTCCTTATAAAAACACACAGTTACACACACTCAAGGTGTTCTTCACGTTTTATGCTTTTCAAGCTATCTTTTGATCCTTGTTTGGTAATATAAGGGCCAACAAGTGGTATCAGAGCCTAACCTGGATCAATATCTTCGATTTGACTCCAGTTTCGCTCGATTCCGACGTGATTTGAGGAAGATTTTACTTAGAAACACATTTTCGACTTTTTTCACTGTTTTTGGGTGTGTTCTAATCGTTTCACTGACTTTCTTCCCTTAAGACATTAGAAAACCGATCATGAGTATTTTTCTAATCGTCCACGTCGATTTCCGTCAAGTTTGATTTGAGCAAAAATGAGTCTGAAAATCTGATTTTTCTGGGTCTGTTCATCACTTTCGGGTAGCATATAGAACAGTACTAAGGAATTTGAAGGTTTCGACCGAAACCAACTCTGTGAGGAGTTTCGACCGATTGAAATTTCGGCGATTTTCAATCAATTTCACTCTATCGTCCGACACTTGATTCGTCCGAAAGGCTACAGTACCAAATTCTTTGTTTCGCCCGACTAATTGCTCGGCGTTTATAGTCCATTTTATTGTATCGCCCAACACTCGATCGCCCGATAAGCCACGTCCAATTTTAGTCAACCGAAACGCAATTTATTTGGATCAAAATCACCCGAAAATCGAACATTTCTATCGGCCGATACAAGATATTCCAAATTAAAATCGTTCCAAATTAAAATCGCCCGAAACCAACCTTTTCAAACTCTTTCGCCCGATTCAAATTCTGTTGCCCGATTCAGGCATTTAGGTCTATGCTATACGATTCATACTTTCGCCCGATTCTAGAACTCTAAGTTGAATTTTCATCGCCCGATTTTGAAATCTTAGAATCTGAATCGCCAGATTCTCAACACTTAGGATCAAAATCGCCGAGCTTACTTCTATAGGATTAGAATCGATCAATTACTAAAATTGAGTCGACCAAATCTCAATTTCATAGACGTCCGTTCCTCAAGCCTTATACAAAAATAATCCAAATTTAAAATACGACATAATACAGTAAGTGAACTTGCTTATTTTCACTCAACACTCGAAATTCTTCAAACTTGACTATATTTTCATTCGAAACTAAAATATTTCGTTTCACAGATCTATTTCGCGTTAACAATCATTACCAAACAAAACATGGACGGTCTTGCCATTGGATCTGATAACCGTGCACCACTGCTAAGATGGGGAGAGTACGGCATATGGAAGCAACGATCAACTTCATAGAAATCAAGGATGTAGACCTCGCCAACGATATGATTTCCTCCATCTTTGAGGGACCCGCTCAATTTTGGACCATCATCCATGCTCAACCCGATGCGGTTCCTCCCGTTCCAGAGAGGAGAACTCCAAAGGATCCTGATCGATACAATGATGCCGAGAGAGCACGACCCGGAGCGGACAAGCTTGCTCGACATTACGTACGTCAGGCTCTACCAAATGATGTCTACAAGCAAGTCGACGCAATGGTCACATCAAAGAAGATCTGGGATGAAGTATGCAAAATGATGTTTGGGACAGAAGTTAGCAACCTGTCCAAGAAATCTAGCATCCTCACTGCCTATGATTCCTTTAAAGCTAAGGAGGGGGAAGAACTTCGAGATGTTTATCTTCGTTTCCTGACCATCATCAACGAGATGAGGAAGATCAACATCCAACGCTCCAACCTCGAACACAATATGAAGTTCCTCTCCACACTTCAACCTGAGTGGGGACGGATTGCAGTTCTGGTTAAGCAACAGAACAAAGATCTAGATGCTATGGATATTCATTCCTTACATGATAACCTCTCACAATACTCCCAGTATGCCAAAGAAATCAAGAACGAAGGAAAGACAAGTGTAGACATGGAACCCATTGCACTCGTGACCTCTAAATCAAGCAACAGGAGCTCGAGAACTTCTAAAGGAAAGCAAGCCATACAATCTGACACTTCAGACAACTCTGAATTTGACCAAGAATCTGAGGACGAACTCGAATCAATTAGAATGAAACTGGCTATGATCTCAGAGACAGTCAATAAGATGAGCGCCAAGAAATCATCATCTTCCTTCAACAAACAACGAACCTCGAGCGGGAAACAAAAGTTCGTTGCCCCTGAAGAGACTGAAACAAAGAAATCTTGAAGTAATAAAGAAGTGCTTCAACTGTGGCAAACCGGGTCACTTTGCCTCTGAATGCTTCAGACCTAAGAAGAAAAATACTGAATACTACAAGAAGAAATTTCAGCTCTCACAACGTAAGGAGGCGGGAATTGTCTTGGTAGTTGAGGAAGAGGAATGGCTGGAGGACACGTCAGACGAGGAGGAAGATGAAATGGCCTTCATGGTGAAAAGCAATGACAATGACTCCGACGAGGAAGAGTCAGGCATAGGGTCAGACAAGACGGATGTCTCTTCATCCGACCTGGAGGTATACACCCCATCTCTAAATGATTTTATTAAACTTGAACGTAGGATGACCGAACACTCCATGCATCGCAAAGATTACACAGAACTCCAAAGCAACTCTGACAAAAATTATGCCTTATTAAACAAACAACATGTAGAAATAGCTATTCTTCAAGAATCCTTAATCTTGTCAGAAACTAAAGTGAAGAGTTTAGGAGAACTTATAGAAAGTAAGGAAAAACAAATTAGTGATGACTGTAGGAGTTTAAAAGACAGTGAAGACGAACGAGTAAATGTATCTTCTCAATACGAACTAATCACTGAAGAGCGTTCGACTATATAAGAAAGTCAAAGAATTAGAGGATCTTCTCACCAAAAGAGGTCAAACTGATTGAACCATTTTTCTTAATCAACCTAGAGATGTAGACGTCTATGATCCCGGCGAAGGATTGATCTTTCACGTGACTACAAATCCAAAGAAAGATGAAGTACTTCCTTTACACAACATTAAACGCTTTGGGTTGAGCCTTGAAAACCTAATGCCCTTCGTAGGGTCGACAGAGGTGACTGAATCTGACGAACAGAAACGAAGGAACAAGGAGTGGGCTCAAATTGCATGCGATTATACAGAACTTAAAGACAATGCTATCTGATGATTACATGTCACCATTTGGGCCCGAAATTAAGGAAAACACTGACGAACATGCTCAACCTATTTATTCATCTATCTACATTCCAGAGATTATTCCAAAATAGGCGACTTGACAGCTTCACTAGAATCGGAAAGTAAAGCCCACGAAGAAGAGAACTATTTTTGTTAAGCAAAATCTATACCCTTAAAAACTTTCCTGACACGTACAAACCTTCAACCTCTCGTCCTGTTCCAGAACCCTCTACATGTAATTGCAAGCAAACTACGAGAAAACTCCTTTATCTCACACTAACTTTGTGTCACATGTACCCACAGACAAAGACGTGAGTTCCGAGGAAGCGAAGAAGGTTCGATCTGACTCAACAAGGAAGATCACAGTCTCTGATAAGAAGAAGAGACCAGTCTCAAACCTTACTTCTCATGTTTTCAAATCTTTTGCATTTCCAAAAGTGACCTCTTGTAATGTCGCAGACTGCATTTCATTATTTTATGCCCAAAATCTAAGTATCATTATATGAACAACGATGTATTTTCACATCCTCATGATGATCTATTCAGTAAAAACGCTTCCACGTCAATTAACTCTCGTTGTAGAGGCATATCTCCCAAGATCTACAATCATAGTATCAAATCTAAGAGAAAGAAACACACCATCCCCAAGATCAAGTAGAAGAAGAAGATAGGTCAAAAACAAATCTGGATTCCTAAATCCCAACTGCATCCCATAAACAATTGCCTTGTTTGGATTCTTAAGTCAGTTACCCAACAATCTGACAAAGAATCCAATCTAACAACATTTACGTTAGATTCTACACCTGCTACCAAAGATGGGCCCATTTATAAATGGGTACCTAAGCTTACTTGATTCTTTTTGCAGGTCCGTCATGTGTGGTACTTAGATTCAGGTTGCTCCTCACACATGACTGGAAACAAAGAGTTGTTGAGCAACTTCTCTTGAGGATTTCTTGGGAAGGTCTACTTCGGAAACGGTCAATCCGCACCCATGTTAGGAATAGGTGATCTCATCAATGACAGACTAACCAATAAAGGAGTCTCATACGTCGAAGGACTGAGCTACAATTTATTGAGCATTGGGCGTTTCTGTGACAAAGGTTACAAGGTGAATTTCGAGACAAACAAATATAGCGTCACTGATGACAATGGAAGAGAACTGCTGACCGGCCACAGAAAAACGAATCTCTACTCCATTGACCTCAAGACTGTTCGACCGACGTGCCTCATCTCCCGTGCCTCTCTACATCAGAACGATCTCTGGCATCAGCGACTCTCTCATCTCAATTTCAAAGACCTTAACAAACTGCGATCAGAAAATTTGGTCAAAGGACTTTCCTCGTTCAGATATCACAAAGAGTATCTCTGTTCGGCATGTGAAATGGGAAAGACAAAGAAAGCATCTCACCGAACCAAACATATAGCCTCAACCTCCAAACCTCTCAAACTCATTCACATGGATCTATGTGGACCTATGCGGACCCAGACCATTAATGGGCGAAAATATGTGTTGGTCATAGTAGATGATTTCTCACGTTACACATGGACCAAATTTTCAGAACCAATGATGAAACCCCCAGGTCTAATCATTGAGTTTATCAAAACAGCACAAAACCTCTACCAACTAAGTGTCGAAATCATCAGAACTGACAATGGAACGGAATTCAAAAACAAAAGGCTCAGTGATTTATATGCGTCACTTAGAATCACCCAGCAGTTCGCAGCAGCAAAACCACCTCAACAAAACGGTGTAGTTAAGCGCAAAAATAGAACCTCAGTTGAGGCAACACGAACACTTCATATTCACTCTGGATTACCTCACTTCTTATGGGCTGAAGCAATGAACACAGCTTGCTTCAACCAAAATCGTGCCTCCATCCACAAGAGGTTCAATAGGACTCCCTACGAGTTGATCAATCGCAGAGTACCAGACGTCTCTTTCTTGAGAGTCTTTGGATGCAAGTGCTACGTGGCCAACGATCGTGAAGACAGAGGCAAACTCGACCCAAAAGCATTTGAAGGGATACTGGTAGGATACTCGACGACCTCCAAAGCCTATCGAGTATACCTCAAGGAGAAAAGATCGGTTATGGAGAGCATTAACGTGACATTTGATGAAGTAGACCGAGTGACTTCTGCACAAATCAGTCCAGAACTCGGACTTCTATGAGAGTTGACGAAAGATCAACCATGCACTTCCAAGGTGGGCGAACCTTCAAACTCCAACACACTGAGCGACATGGAACTCGATCTCTTATTCGAGGATATCTTCTCTATACCGTCGCCAACCACTGCTCCAACAACTCATGTAGCACCAAGCAACAATGACTCTGCAGAGACTAGCAATGACAATTCTCCTCCTACGTTGGAAAATCTCCACATTGATGACGATAGTGAACTTCCAACCGATACTGAGATTATCTCCAGCTCAGCCGCAGAAACACCTCAGTCCTCTGATTTGACAATAGAAATTTCTTCGGGAGAATCAGTACTACCTCAACCTGGAAAAGAAATGGAACTTCAGGCTGATCAAAGTGAAGAAGCAATGCATGATACCAATGTAGCTGGATCATCACAACTTCATACAAGCAAGTGGACCTGAGCACAAACGAACTCACAAATAATTGGGGACCCCTCCGCTGGCGTAACAACTCGAGCGTCAACGATAAATGAAAGCCTTTATTCCTGCTTTCTCAGTCAAAAGGAGCCCAGCAAAGTAGCTGAAGCACTCGCTGACCCAGATTGGATAATCGCAATGCAGGAGGAGATCAATCAGTTTGAAAGGCTGGAAGTCTGGAACCTAGTACCTAGACCGGCTGGGAAAACAATCATAGGGACTAAATGGGTGTTTAAGAACAAAAAGGACGAGTAAGGAGTTGTAATCTGGAATAAAGCCAGGCTGGTTGCAAAATGATACAATCAATAGGAAAGAATTGATTATGATGAGCTATATGCTCCAGTTACAAGAATTGAAGCCATCAGGATTTTCTTAGCCTTCGCCGCACACAAAAACCAGTCTACCAGATGATGTCAAAACTGCATTCCTCAACGGAATTCTGAAGGAAGAAGTTTTTGTATCTCAGCCTGAAGGTTTTGTGAGCGAACAATTTCCTGACCACGTCTACAAACTCGACAAAGCTCTCTATGGACTTAAACAAGCTCCCAGAGCCTGGTACGAGTCCTCTCGGACTTTCTTATCTCCTCCGAATTCACAAAAGGGAAGATCGACACGACTCTTTTTATCAAGAAGGACGGTTCTGACATTATGCTGGTACAGATTTGCGTCGACGACATCATCTTCGGCTCGACGGACGCAAGAATGTGCAG
The DNA here is from genome assembly GCA_027422505.1 of Craterostigma plantagineum. Taxonomy (NCBI): domain Eukaryota; kingdom Viridiplantae; phylum Streptophyta; class Magnoliopsida; order Lamiales; family Linderniaceae; genus Craterostigma; species Craterostigma plantagineum. Next base: position 9,162,501 of record JAPQWV010000015.1, read on the forward strand.
AAACTTTGGAGATCTAATGAAGCAAAAATTCAAAATGAGTATGATGGGAGAACTAAGCTTCTTCTTAGGCCTTCAAGTTAAGCAGCTTCATGATGGAATCTTCATCAGTCAATCCAAGTACATTCACGACATACTCAAGAAGTACAACTTGGACAATTCCAATGCTGCCAGCACTCCCATGTCCACTTCATGCAAGCTTGATGCAGATTCATCATGATAGGATCTCTACTATATCTCACGTCCAGTCGACCTGACATTATGTTCGCCACGTGTCTCTGTGCTCGCTTTCAAACTGATCCAAAGGAGTCTCACATGCTCGCCGTCAAAAGAATCTTCAAATACCTTAAGGGAACTCCTAATCTAGGTCTATGGTATCCAATGGACTGAAACTTCGAACTCGTAGGATACACGGACGCCGATTACGCGGGATGCAAGCTGGACAGGAAGAGCACCTCTGGAGCCTCTCAATTTCTCAGGGGTAAACTCGTAAGCTGGTCGTCTCAAAAACAAATTGTGTCTCAACTTCGACAGCAGAGGCAGAATATGTCGCTGCTGCGAGTTGTTGTTCACAAATTTTGTGGATGAGAACCCAGCTACGAGATTTTGGCATAACGTTAAATTGTATTCCCATATTTAGGGACTCAAAAATTGCTATAGCTATAACAAGCAATCCCCTACATCACTCACGCACAAAACATATAGACATTAGATATCACTTTATCAAGGAACATGTAGAACAAGGTACAATCGAAATGCATTTTGTTCACACAGATCTTCAACTTGCTAACTTATTCACTAAGGCATTAGATGAAAAGCGATTCCAATTCTTGGTATTTAGGTTAGGCATGTTGAACAGTAAAACATGATCGATTGTCCCTACATGAACCTGATATTGTGTAAATAGGTCACTTAATCTTTCTCTATATGTTTTCATGAATATGTTGAAAATGTTACTATCATATCTAGGGGGAGTCTTGAAAAATTTTATGCACGAATTTAGGAGGAGTCCTTGAGCACCCTGCACAAATTAAGGGGGAGTTTCTATAATCTCTCTTCAATGTTTCTTTTAAAACCGATTTGTAGGGTAAATATCTTGAGATAGTAATTCCCATTACTCTTAAGTCAAAATTTTTCTCGGCAAAACTCAAAATCGATCGATACTGAAATATTCAAAATATTTAAAACCTTTTCTCGGCGGAACTGAGTATCGCCCGAAACTACTTTCGATCGAAACTAACATTTTCTAAAGGCCTTTCTAATCTTACACGGAGAAACTAATCATCGCCCGAAACTGATTCGAATCGATCGAAACTGAAATTTTAAACCCCTTTGAAATTTTTACTCGGAGAAACTGAGAATTGCCCGAAACTACTTTCGATCGAAACTAATCCTTATAAAGTGTTTCGGCCAAAACTCAGTCATTTCTCATCTATTAACCCGATTTACTCCCAAATTCTCTCTGCAATCACACTCGAATCCCGTCACCATCACACACAGATCGTACATTTTTCACGATTTTTGCAGTTCAACACTCATTATCGGTAAGACTGCAAGTTTTTAACTGATATCGCTCGTATTTTTGCAGGATTCGCAGATTAGGGTTGAATAAGTTCACTCGAATCGCACCCAGATTGCGTTTCGACTGAACTTCATTCGCCCGATTGACGGAAATCGTCCGAAACTCTTTCATAACCTAATTTCAAATTTCAATCGGCCGATTATTTTCTACTAAAGATCTTTACTTTCGCCCGAAACTGGTTTCAAATTAAAGCAATATGTTACTTTCGCCCGAAACTGATTTCAAACTGAATAATATCTTATTTTCGCTCGAAACTAATTTCAACTTAAAACAATACTTTACTTCGCCCGAAACTCCTTCATGATTCAATTTCGAGTTACTATCGGCTGATCTAATTTCACTTTAGCACTTGACCTTCGCACGACACTGATTTACAATAAGACTGTGATTTTAAATCGTTCGATTACATGCTTTCGGCCGAAAGTTATTTATAATAACTATGATTTAAATCGCATGATTGAACACTATGCCCGGAACTTAATCATATTGTTATTACAATTCAAATCACCCGATTGAAGAGCTCGCCTATTGATTGTTGAATCTACAATGTTCTTTTATATCGGCCGATCCAATTTTCATCAACTGGACTTATGAATTTTTTTTTCTAAGTCCTAAAGTGTATACAACATTTCGCCTTTTTCATGTCTTTCACATTGGTGCATCGTACGATTATCTACTAACATCTTAATCTTATCTTACAGAATTACGAAGATGGTGCGAGAAATTAATGATATTTTTGCTTCAAAGGACCGGGCACAGAGACCCAACAACCTGCAACTAAACTTTGATAACACCTCGTGCCCAGATCCTATCATTGTCAAAATCCTAGCAAACCACCCTCTGAAAACAGCCCTCAATATCACCGAATGTGTCTCAGAAGTATACGTACAATAATTCTGGGACACTTCAAAACCCGACAAATAACCCAAAAACAACCTGTCTCTCCGCCAAAATCGACAACACCATTGTTGTTTTTACCCCAACCATTCTTCGCTCCCTACTAAACCTACCATACTCACTTCTCTACGATACACATCCCACAAACGATGACCTCATCAGAGACTTCCTATTCATTGGCCACAAACCTAACGCCCAAAAATCTATTCACCTCCCGGACTTCTCAGCAAAAGATATCCCTGGAGGCTGGGGGACTCTATTTCTGATCATTAACAAATGCCTTTCTCCAAAGCACGCTGGATCCCACCGGTGCAACCGCAACATCATGCCGATCTTCCACGGCATCGCCTTCAACAAAAATTATGACGTCGCACAACTGATATGGACGGACATCCTTGATCAATTAAGAAGACGAGGCCTTGGATCAACAAAGCCAGTACTTCCTTACTTACGGTGACTCCCTGTCATTGTCCAGCTTTCGTGGATCTTCATTCCGAAGTAGAGCGCCGACCCAGGACCGAGGGCTATCAAGCTCCAAAGCTCACCAAAATCCAATCAACAAAGAACAAGATCGATCAGGGTGCATCCTACTAGATTATCTAATTTGACTCCTTGATCCAACTGACCCGAAGCTCCTAAGATACTTCGAGCAAATAACCTCGATGATGTTCCCATGGTTCAGCATATCCCAGTTGAACCTAACCCAGGAACAAGCCAACCCCCACTGCCAAATATAGGTCTAGAAGCTCCTCATCCCCAAAACCGAAACAAAAGAGAAATCAAAAGGGGATGAGGAAAGCAGTAAACAGGAACGGCGTACAAAACTCAAACATGACCGTCTTCCTCAGTCCTCTAGTCCACAAATAAGTCGGACCAAGCCAATTGGTGCAGGGGACGACTTTGTCTTCCCCCGAGTAGAAGTCACGACATCGGGTCCAATTGTGCAAACTACCCTTCCTAGCCACTCAATCATCTCCCAACAGATGATTGTTTCAGACACACACGAGGTTCCACGTCAACCATCACCACCTCGCTCGGAGGGGGTAGATGTATCAAGCAGTCATCAGCCTCAGACTGCACTTTCTTTGACCACGACAAGTCTAGTGCCCTCACCATCCATACTTTTTTCATTTTCTAGGACACTTACTCTTGTTTCTGCACCTCTAGATCTTAGTGATCTAGACCGAACGCTCCACCACGTCTCCGTACTAGAATCAAGTACGGAACAGAGCGGATGACCCAACGTAGTCAACATCACAGCAGCTACGGACCTGGACCATCGATCTGAGTCCGTCTCAGCATTGATGTCAACGGTGAGCCTAAGTGGCCCCGGTTTCTTAAGTCCTGTGCAAACGGGCGGCACATCAGGAACGCTGTTTTCTGATGTTGTGACGGTAGGACGTCTTCGTGACTCCTCCACGTTCGTGACGGAGGCCAGACTCGACACTCGACTTGCCGAATTCGCCAAAGGTCTCGAAGACTCCATCATGACCCAAGTGTATAATGCACTGGGAACTTCGACTCGAGGCAAAGGCAAAGCCCCCATCACCGAAGAAGAACGTCCCAGATCGGATCCGTCCGCTGACCCTGACGGAGGCCCTTGGAATGTTCCAGTCACGGAGCTCATTGACGTCGTCATCGCCAGACTCCACACTGCACCTAAGCTCACCGAGTATGAAGCGAAGGTCCTTAGGCGTCTCGAGCTCCCATTTACCTGCCGAGGTGAGGCCCAGACATCACATCAACCACGTGACGACCCAGGAGATGAGGGTCGTCCCGAGGGGGAGAAGGCACAAGACACAGGGCCTCAGCCTCAACGTCCGCAACCAACCGTCACCAAAACACCTACCCAAACCAAAAAATTACCCGTACTACTACCAAAACAACCCAACTGACCTCCCCACCTCAAATAGAAACCTCCTCCGATCCTCCATTCTCACCTACTCTATCCTTTCAGCCGAATGAACCAATCATATCTCTCGAAACACTTTACAATCCACACACAACGGTAGAAAAATATATCTTCAACGACGAATGGTTAACAAAGCCGATGGATCAAGCCTTGGCCAAGGGCTTACTGGATAATGCCAGATACTTCCTAATGAAGGCAAACGTTAACCTGGCCCTTATCGACGATGATGAACTCGAGAAAGGAGAAGACTACGAAGCTGACATTCCAGAACTTCCCGAGCTTCTCAAACACGCCGTCGTCGATGAGGAGTGCCCCCCATCGAAGTTGAAGATATGAGAAGAACAGAAGCTACCATGGGAAAATGTAAAATGATTGCTCCTTATCAAGAAGAGATACGAAGGAGAATCTGGAGGAAGGAAGATAGGATCAAGAAGTTAGACGAGCTTGATCTCCGAGGCCTAACTCATCTCCCGAGACCAACCGCCGTACGATACCTGCTCTCTCTTTGTCGAGGGTTTATGTGGAGAGGAAAAGGAGCTGATGTTGATACTCTTCGAAGAGAAGAGAAGAAAAGAGCCAGAATCAACACAGTCCTGGGAGTACAACGAGCTCGTCTTGATTTCTATGAATTTCCTATCTACAAAGTGCAGCGATGGAACGATCGAAGAACTGACTGAAGGCGATCTCTCCTACATCAGAGGTGAAGACGTTGATCAGACACTGGAAATCTTCAGATTCCTTGGAACACTTCAGAATCCAGACCTAAAAGTGGGATATGTCGCACTTAAGCGATTCATGATGCACCAAATCAAATTCAATACAACTCACGACCTTCAAATGGCGGTAGAAAGCAACATGAAGAGGGTGAATCTCACGAAGCCATCCTTCGAAGTCCCCGACCCAAGTCTTGGTGAAGGCCACATAATCAATGAAGACGACGATCCATCAGTGGTCTACATCAACTACAAGGGAGAAAAGAGGCTAATGAAAACATCTGAGATTGCCAAATTCAGCGATGGAACGCTACTGATCAATCGAAGCAAACTCAGAAGGATTCTGGATCAACTAAGGCTCGAAGAAGCAGAAGTCCAGGAGAAATACGAAAAGCTGATCAACATCATCTCAGACCGAGTATCTTTACGAAGAACGCTACGATCATACGTTTTCAGACTTGGACTCAGGAAATCAATCTATGCGGTGGAGAAACCCAAGAAGAAGAAGACAAAAAGGACGCCAAGGCGAAAAGGATGCTAAGGGGGAGATTGTTAGGAATATTTTGTAGCATCCTTTAATTTTTGTAATCTTGAGTTTATATGTTGTTATTTAATGAGTTGTTGTAGTTTGGGGAGACTGGTGATATTTTGTATAAGTTTGGGACTGGGCTTTAATATACCAATTACTTGTGGTATATAAAGCCCATACTTACCCTAATTAGGGTTTATCAAAAGAATTCCAAAAGTAAGCCACCTTGTACTTTTCCTTATAAAAACACACAGTTACACACACTCAAGGTGTTCTTCATGTTTTATGCTTTTCAAGCTATCTTTTGATCCTGGTAATATAAGGGCCAACAATTGTCGTTGTATTTCATGTTCTTTATCATATAAAAATATATCGAAAATATATTATTATATTTAATATACTAAAAGTTTATTTATCATTTTTTAGGATCTTTACAAAAAGCTTTACGAATCATGATAAGGGTATGTGGCGTTGTTAAACCTATCGAACCAGCTATCAAACTGTAAACAGTCTGATCCTAACTGTTACGCAAGGTATTTCAGCCAATATACCAACAAGACGTAAAAACAAAATAAAATGTTTGTGGTGATAAGTAGAACTAAATCGTCGGATACAAGTATTTTTAGATAATAAAATTTTTCATGAGATTGATTCAATCGGTAACAGTCAATGCCCTCAAATGCCTTTCCTCGGCAACACGGGCAAGGCCAAGAGCCGACGCGGAATTAATTTTAATCAAATTTTATCACAACCTTTATCTAAAATGTGATCCTTTCAATCCTTTTTTATAAAATTTATTCAAAAAAAATTATATAATTATATATAATGATATAAAACCATGATTTTAAGTATTAAAGCATCTTGGTGTAATTTAACGAGGGAATTTTGCCTTGCATTAAGGCTAAGAACATTCTTAAAATAATAAAAACGAAAAATTAAAACTTACTTGAAGATGTTTGTGAGAAAACTTCAACTTTTATTCCTTCGAATATTTTGCAAAAGGAGGGAATTACAAGAGGGAAGAGAGAGAGAGAGAGAACGTAAGGAAGAGGTACAAGCCAAGACACCTCGAGCATAGGGCTTGAAGCTATATTTAAAGACTGAAAAATTAAAGGCATAGTAAACATCAATTAGTAGGCTAAAAATTTCTTCGCCACATGTCTTGTTAGCTTTATTAGCTGGCTCTACCTTCCTTAAAGCTTCGCTCATCGAGCATCTTTTGAAAATGTTGCCTTTTTAACGGTGGACAATTATGTCTTGTCATTTTCTTTATTAAAGTCGTCCACTTTGCCTTGAACGTCTTCATCCTTATCCTTGCCTATATTAAAGCAAATCGTGCCATGTTGCCATCACTTCGACTTCTTTTCTTTTTCTTTGTCCTCAATTCTTTCTTGAACAATTCTGAGTAGCCCTTCTTGATGACATCGAAATCTCTTTTAATGAGATCAAGATGAATCTTAATTTCATCAAGATCAATATTTTCCGAATTTTCCGGATTTTGTCCTTCACCGGCAAGACATGTTGGGAATCCCCGAAGGTTCCCAGACCCACGCTCCTTGAACGACGGAATTTTAAAATTTAACGGGGTTTTCCGCCTATCCAAGATCGCTCGGCTACAAACACGATGATGAAATCTTTAGACTAATTAATATTTGGGTTTTATTAATTTGTCTTATCCACCCAGACTGCAAGGTGAAATCTTTAGACTAATTAATAATTTGCCTTTTAATTTATTCATCCTATAATTAATGATGAATAAAGTCATTCTAGAAGTAATCAAATTACATCACTAAACACTACACAATTAGCAAATTGCCTCGCACTCTCAGTCCTCGTACGGCATCTAGGGCATATACCTCAACAATCTCCCACTTGCACTAATGCCACGCGATATCATATCTTAACCCCATTCTATCGAGGTGTTGATCGAGCACTGCCCGTGGTAGTGGCTTCGTGAACGGGTCCGCTGCATTCTCTATAGAGGCGATTTTCTGCATGCCTATTGAGCCATTTTCAACTAACCCACGCAACACGTGGTATTTTCTCTCTATGTGTTTGGATTTACTGTGAGCACATGGTTCTTTAGCTTGTGCAATAGCCCGCTGTTGTCGCACCACAATGGCAGCGGGCGATCCACGATGCTAGGTACCACCTGTAGTTTCTCCAGAAACTTGCGTATCCAAACACCCTCCTTGGCAGCTTCTGAAGCTGCGATATACGCTGCCTAAGTGGTGGAATCTGCAGTCGTGCTTTGCTTGGAACTTTTCCAAGACACTGCCCCACCATTGAGCGTAAAGACAAAACTCGAAGTAGACTTTCGGTCATCCACATCTGATTGGAAGTCCGAATCTGTATATCCATCTACGTCTAATTCTCCTGGGCCATCAATCAGTATCAAGTCCTTAGTCCTTCTAAGGTACTTCAGAACTGTCTTTACTTCCGCCCAATGTTCCTTATCAGGGTTAGCCTGAAACCTACTCAATACGCCCACAGCGTACGCTATGTCTGGTCGCGTTCAAAACATCGCGTACATCAGGCTACCCACAGATGAAGCATTGGGGACTCCGCTCATCTCTTGTCTTTGTACCTCATTCGGAGGAGACATAGCCTTTGAGAGATGAATCCCACGCCTTAAGGTAGGAACCCTTTCTTAGACTCGTCCATTTTAAACCTTTTAAGGACTTTATCTAAGTAAAGGGCCTGGGACAAGCATATTGACCTTTTCGCCCTATCTCTAAATAGGCGAATTCCTAGAATATAGGTCGCTTCTCCGAGGTCTTTCGTAGAGAATTCGTTCAAAAGCCAAGCTTTAATCTCTGAGAGCATCCCAATGTCGTTTCCTATCAAAAGGATATCATCCATGTACAATACTAGAAACGACACCTTACTCCCACTGGCCTTTCTGTAAACACAGGGCTCATCTTCATTCTTTATGCATCCGTAGTTCTCAACTACTTCATCGAACTGAAGATTCCAAGTCCTTGAAGCTTGTTTCAGTCCATAAATGGACCGATTCAGTTTGCACACTTTTCGAGCATCTGCTTCTGACGTAAAAACTTTGGGCTGCTCCATATAGATTTCCCTCTAAAGGAATCCGTTTAGGAAAGCGGTCTTTACGTCCATCTGCCAGATCTCATAGTCATAGTATGCTGCTAACGCAAGCATGATTCGAGTGGACTTTATCATTGCGACAGGTGAGAAGGTTTCCTCATAGTCAATTCCCTCTTTCTGACTATACCCTTTCGCTACAAGCCTAGCTTTGTACGTATCCACCTGTCCATCAGATCCAATCTTTTTCTTGTAGATCCATTTATTGCCAATTGGTCTAAAACCATTTGGCAGGTCTACAAGAGTCCAAATCTGGTTTGTGTGCATCGAGTCCGGCCTGCATAGCCTCAAGCCACTTGAGGGAGTCTGTACCAGCAATTGCCTGGTCGTAGGTGACGGGATCGTCCCCAACGCATCCCTCAGTCGCAACATCCCCATGCTCGAGGTGTACCATACCATATCTCTCAGGCATATGAGATATCCTACTGGACCTACGCAATTGCGGCTGAGCCGGGTTTTTTGAAACGTCGTCTAACGACTCTGGAATATGAGTCGATTCGTCCTCTAACTCTTTTAGAGTTATTTCTCGTCCTTTACCGCCTTCTCCTACGAATTCTTCCTCCAAGAAAGTAGCGCGTAAAGCGACGAACACCCCGTGTTCGTCTGGGACGTAGAAGTAATACCCCATCGAGTCCTCGGGGTATCCAACGAATCTCGCCATTAATGATCTTGATTCAAGCTTATCTGCCATCAACTTTTTCACAAAGGCGGGGCAGCCCCATACCCTGATGTGATTCAGACTCGCCTTACGATTATGCCAAGCCTCTTAAGGAATCCTGTCGGCAGAGCGGGTAGGTATCCTGTTAAGGATATAGGCCGCCGTTTCTAATGCATATCCCCACAACAAAATGGGGAGATCTGTGTAACTCATCATCGACCGAACCATATCTAAAAGTGTTGGGTTTCTCCGTTCGGCCACGCCATTCAATTGTGGCGTGCCTGGCGGGGAAAACTGTATGATGATGCCATTTTCTCTAAGAAATGCATCAAACTCAAGGCTCTTGTATTCGCCGCCTCAATCTGACCGAACGGCTTTAATGAACTTTTCAGCTTTCTTCTTCACTAATGCTTTATACTCTTTGAACATTTCAAGAGCTTCGGACTTTTGTCTCATCAAATAGACATTTCCGTAGCGGGAGAAATCGTCTATGAACGTTATGAAGTAGCGGAAATTACCTCGGGCCGTTACTTTAAATGGTCCGCATACGTCAGTGTGGATCAAACCCAACACTATCGTGGCCCTAGTGAAAGTCCCCGTGAAGGGCGACTTGGTCATTTTCCCTAAGATGCAAGACTGGCAGGTAGAAATCGGGCATGTTCGCACAGTGCTAATCAGACCGTCCTTTTCCATCTGTTCAATCTTCGCTTCTGCTGCGTGACCTAGTCGTAAGTGCCACATGTATCGATCGTTCGACCCGGTCGATGATTTGGTGATTGCGTTTACAGTTTTAACATTGTCTTTTAAGTTGACGTAATATAAAAAATTTATTAACGTCGCATTTCCAACATTTTCATTTCTAAAATAAATATGGCAAACATTATCAATGAATCGAAATTCATAACCCAGTCTGCTCAAACAGGAATAAAAATAATGTTTTTAAGCCCCTTGGGCAAAACCAAAACGTCAGAAAGTTCTAAACAAAGTAATGACGATAAGACTATGGTCTTCGATCCTATGTGTGTAGCTGGTACACTATGTCCACTACCTACGTTGATCAAGACCTCACCAGCTCGAAGCTTCCTACTTCGTTCTAGACCTTGGTTCAAAACACAAATGTGGGAACTAGCCACTGAGTCTAGTATCCATGAAGTAGAATACATAGAACAATTAGCTTCAAAAACTAATTGTTTTCCTGAGGCGTCAGACGCCTCCAGCTTCGGACATTCACGCTTCCAATGGCCCAGCTGCTGGCAAAGGATGCACTTATCCGTGGGCTTTGCGCCCGACCTTTCGACCTTGGTGGTCTTCGTCTTCTTGCTGACTCTACCCTTGGCCACGCCTGTCTTGTTCGACTTCTTCTTCGATCCCTTGGACCTAGAAGTCGCAACAAGCATGTAGACGTGCACCTTCGCTGAATCTTCAACCCACTTATCGTGGAGTACAATCTCCTCATTAGTGGATTCGGCTGTGGGCAATTTTGGCTCCTTAATGTCCAAGACATAATCCAGTTTCGCTAATTTGAGGACGATCCTCAAATTTCTGAGCCTGTCTACATAGTTTGGTTCCACCAAACAATGTTTCTCCAAGAGTGTAATTAATGGGTTTGTCACCGTAACTAATAGAGAAGAAAATAAAATGCAGAAAATAAATAGTAGTTAGGATTTGTAGTCTTTAATCAGACTACATTAGGACTTCAAATTTTTGTCGGACTCCCACTATTTTTCTCGAAACCCTTTCTCTCGGTAGGCATTTCGGAAACCTTGTTGAGTGGTTTCATAGTGGCGTTGAGTTCCCCGCGCCACAACAAACTAGTCTCAACTTAACAGCTTATCGTGCCCCTCAACCGTAACTCGGAACATATTGGGAATGACTGTCCAAGTGCAACCTATCAACGTCCTGCTCACCTTCCACTTTTCCGTGAACTTTATCCCCCGTAGGATAACTCTTTATTAGAGGGTGAAGAGTAGTCAGTGAGCGGCAATTCATAATTGCATCCAAACCTGTTCACGCAAAGGCGAGGGTTTTGGCGCCGTAACTCGGTCAACCGCAACTGTATCCCTAAGTCGTAACATTTTTGGACTTGATAGAAGACAAGATCCTAGCTCCTTTTCTCACTTAATATTAAAGGTCTAACCTCGGGAGAATCCTCACAGTTTAACACGAGCACATTATGCACATTATCACTTCGAAATCAACACGCACATAATGGACTTTAATAGTAAACCTAGTTTTAACCTATTAAAGTAAATGTGAAAGATTGGAGATATTTCTAGTTCAATCCTAATTGTACAAAACAATAAGACTCTACGTCTTCGGGCTTTGCTCGAAAGTACGCCTCGGCTACCAGCTCGTTCATTCGGGTTCTTCTCGATCGACACTCGTACGGCCGTCATAACAAAACTACAATAGCCTACGACGGGGAATCTATCCTTAATAAAACCGCCCGTCTTATCGAATAAAAACTATAAAGTACAACCTCGGGGGGGGGGGGGGGGGCTTGTCACCCTTAACATATCACCCGGCAAAACATAGAACCTAATCCCCAATCAATCACCGCGTCATTCAAATAACATGCATCACGACAAATTTAACATATTTCCGAGCCGAGATCGAATTTGTCTTTTAAATGGGCGGGGCCTAGACCTATGTATATTGGGTCGTAGGATGGGCTGGACCAGGCTTTTCGGTCCTGTGTTGGGGATGCTCGCGCCACGCGCGCTGCCAGCCCCGTTCCGATCGCACCATGCGGCCAGCCCCGATCCGCGCGCGGTCATACCTACTTTCAGCGCATCTATACGCAGCTTTCCCGAGCGCCGCGTGCAGCCACGCGCGCGGCCCGTGCCTCTCGTGCACTCCGCGCGGCCAGCCCGTCTTGAATCGCGCACCGCGCGCGCCTTGCGCGCCGGCTGCCCATGCGTCGTGCGCACCATGCGCACGGCTAGGAGCAAGCCTCACACTGTGCGCAGCTCGCCCTGAGTCGCGCACCGTATGCGACTAGACGCAGCCCCGCACGTCGAGCATGCGGGCTGCCCGGGCGCCGTGTGCGCCATGCGCACGACTAAGGCTTTCGGGGTTTTCGTGGCCTTTTGTCATAGTCCCGTGACTTTAACCGAGCCTATGACTCTGATACCACTGTTGGGAATCCCCGAGGGTCCCCAGATCCACATTCCTAGAACGACAAAATTTTAAAATTTAACGGGGTTTTCCGCCTATCCAAGATCGCTCGGCTACAAACACGAGAACGTATTGACATAAAGAGATAAGGGATCAGCCATGATACCTTGAAATATCTCGACGATGGCTAGCTTCGAATCCTTCGAATCCCCGAGGCGTAGTGCCCCTCTCCTACGCCAAAAGCACACGAATGGGACGCCTTTTTTGCACAACATCATCACGCCGGCACCTCACTAACGTCGCAGCTGTCCTTGCATGTGCGGCTAGGCCAAGAACGAGCTACTTTCTGACCCCGAGAGAGAGAGAGTGCGAGAGAGAAAGCGATGAGAGGAGAAAACTTTTAGATTTTCCTCTCTTGAACTCAAATTCGAAATTTAGCTTCTTCACTTCTTTAAGATCTCGAAAATCCTTATTTATATCTCTTAGGATTGGCCAAAAATAGGTTGAGGTGGGAGGAGAAAAATCCTCACACCTCCCCTTTTACCAAGTCTTCGTTTTACCAAGTAATGAATTCAAAATTCAAACTTTTAATTAATTAAATATCCAATATCTTAATTAATTAAAATACCAAATTTAGTATATTTTAAATATATTATATCCAATATAAATATATTTAATCATTTCGAAATTTTATCTAATAAAATTCAAAACTTATATATATATCCAATATATATTATTTAATTCCAGATTAAATAATATTATTTCTCTAAGACAATATTGAAGATCTAAATTCAATTTAAATCATATACTAAATATTCAATATCAAATATTTTATTTCAAAAATATATCGTGAGGTGAAAAGACCATTTTACCCCTCACTAGTCAAACTTAGTATCTTTGTTGTTTTAATTTTCTGTATATGTGAGGAACCGAGAGTTTGGTGTGTATGAAGAGGAATAAAACTGCTCTTTTTGTTTATGGGAGGAGAAACGTTTTCTTATCAGAGGGACAAACCTTTTCCTCTTCTTTCTGTTCTATATTATTCCCACTCGTTACAATACAAGCATGCATCCTCATATATATAGATATATCACACATGATAAGAGAGACATAATAAATGGCAGACAAAACATATCACTCTTGTTCTTCCTTTTCGGCTATAGGTTACGTTTCTTACTTGGCTTCTCATTTTTTCTCTTCACTTGGTCTTATTTTCCAAAACATGCAAAACACGTTTGTCCACTTCAGCTGCTTCTTTTGCTTTCTATTATATTTTTTATTTTCTTCTTGGACCTACATTGAGCTTATCCAACAATCCCCCCTTAAGCTCAATGTCTTCTTTTTGGTTTTCAACCTTCTTAAACTTAACTCTTTTTCGTCTGTCGTATGTCGCGGCTCGCCATTTGCCGTCAACAAACGTCTTCGAGCACTTCGCTTCAATGCTCAACATGTGCTTCCCAAACCAGGCATTTCTGTGAAACCGTTCTTCCTTAGTCTGATCAGTTTTCCGATATTCGGCTGACACATTCCTTTGGTTGTACTCTTTAAACTGTTTGACTGTGTATTCATCGATCACATCAACCACGTGCAAAACTTCGTAGCATTTCTTCTTCATACATTTGAGGAACGGAGAGTTCTCTACGATCTCTTTGCCTTCATCGATGATGTAATAAATATAGGCATGTTTTTCCTCCGTCTTCGTGACGTAGCCCGTTAGGCTCGTCGACTCGTCGCCAGGATCTGGAGCGTCAAATCCTTTATACTCTTTCTCGTTGTTGACGAGCACATTGCTTTTATTAGTGACCTTCTCCGCGACTTTCTTGCAGTTCTTGCCGCTCTCTTTTTCTTTAAGATTTTGGTTATCGTCTACCACCTCGAGGGTCTCCTTGTTCATCATCGTGATTTCGTCCTTCTCGTCCGCTTCTAATTTTCCGGCGATCTCGTACTTGTTGTTTGTTCAGCTCCTCAAGATATTCATGTATGCCTCAAGGCTGTCTCTCGCCTTGATCCACTCCTTCACTTCTTTGTCTTTCTCACGTACTTTTTCTTCGTGAGCGTGATCTTTGTTGGTAGGACTGACCTTGATAGGTTCTCCAGTAATTTGTTTAGCGATTTTGCGATCAACGTGTTGCAGGGCCTCCGTCGTGGTTTCGTGCGCGTCCATCTCATCGCGCTCATGCGTCTCTCCTTGCTCGGCTTTTTCAGCATGCTTGGTTGTCTCTTCAACCGTCTCACCGCCTTTCTTGGACACTGTCTCGTGTGTCTCAATGGCTTTTACGTTCGCCTTCGTCGACGCATGCATGGTGTCGTCGACCTTGTTTTTCATCTCGTCGGCATTTCCGATGTCTTCGTTTCGATCTCCACGACTTTCTCAGGTGGCTGTCGTGGCGGCGTTTCTTCGACCGCCTCCTCTTTCTCGAGCTCTCCTTCGTTCGGAACTCTTTTTTTCTTTTCTTCTTCCATGGGCTTCTCGGCCTTTGGATATATTTCCTCCTTTTCATCGCCATTGGCTTTCATCTTTGATGATTCGCCTTCTTCTTTTCCCATCTCGGGTTTTGGTGGTGGTTCATCATTTTTCTTTTCCACCACTGGCTCAGCGTGATCTCTATCACGCTCGCTCTCCATGACACGAGCTACCTCTTCTCGTACGGGTTCGTCCTCAACGTTTTTCTCGTCCTCCTTCGTCGTCTCAAGTTCGCCCAGTTTTTGTGGCTGAACTTGATTGGTGTAATCAGCGTCTTTGTACGCTTTCTCCAACAGATCCCAGGCTTCCTTGGCTTTTCTCGTTGCGCCTATCGCTCCGAAACCGGTAAGATCTAACGCCTCTAAGATGAGAAGGACCGCGAGACCATTTCTCTGACGGCGGCTCCCAACGTCTTCCGTTGCGACTTTGTATTCTTCGTCATATCTGGTGAATACCATCTTCGACTATTTCCCATAAGCCTTTCGATTTGAATAGAGCTTTCATTTCGACGCTCCACCTTGCGTAGTTATTCTCGGTGAGTTGCGGAATTAACATGTGGTCAAATAATATCCGCTTCGACACCATCGGCACCACCGGCTCTGTCGGCTCTGGCAACATCATCGGCTCTGTCGGCCCTGGCGACATCATCGGCTCTGTCGGCTCCGTTGACACCTTCGGGTCTGTCGGCTCCATCAGCGCTGGCGACACCATCGGCTCTGATACCATTTTGTTGTTTTAATTTTCTGTATATGTGAGGAACCGAGAGTTTGGTGTGTATGAAGAGGAATAAAACTGCTCTTTTTGTTTATGGGAGGAGAAACGTTTTCTTATTAGAGGGACAAACCTTTTCCTCTTCTTTCTGTTCTATATTATTCCCACTCGTTACAATACAAGCATGCATCCTCATATATATAGATATATCACACATGATAAGAGAGACATAATAAATGGCAGACAAAACATATCACTCTTGTTCTTCCTTTTCGGCTATAGGTTACGTTTCTTACTTGGCTTCTCATTTTTTCTCTTCACTTGGTCTTATTTTCCAAAACATGAAAAACACGTTTGTCCATTTCAGCTGCTTCTTTTGCTTTCTAGTATATTTTTTTATTTTCTTCTTGGACCTACGTTGAGCTTATCCAACAATTTTCAGCGATCAGGGTTTTGGCCAAGCCCCAAACCCTAATGTCTCAATCGAGGACCTACCCTTGTCTCTCTCTCTGATGATGACGTTGTATCGGTTGCCCCTTTTAAGCCCGACTCTCTTGGTTCGTCTCAACCGTCCTAGGAGGTATCTAAGAGTTCGGTATTCACCTAGCCAGCCCCGTGGCACCGAACAGATCCCAAGTTGAGTACGAATTTGATCTAACCATAATCCCGAACAGACTGTAGATTTTCGTCGTACGTATAAACCCTTTACGTTTGTCCCGGTCGAGTGAAAGTCACGCATAGTCAAACTTACAGAACTCGACTCTATGTCGTTTATGTTGGTGAAAATACCGAAACTGCACTCCACGACTATTGCGAGTCAGTTATATGCTTTGGTCAGAGACTTGGATAAATTCCCGCACATTAAACTTGCCATAGGACGTTAACCTCGAATTTAATCGAGACCGTAAATCCCGTTCTGCGGTTCAACCGGCAATCGCATCGAAAATTTGAGACCGCATTTCGCCGCTGACCCATGCCACCGGCAAGACGGGCCTAGCAAACTAGTGACAAGTCAAGACCTCAAGACCAACCCCAAGTTAACCCTTTCGGTCTAAAGTTCACGCATACTACTACAGTCACTCGATCGATCAATAACAATCCAAGCGTGTGATCGTTCGATTACGAGTCAGTGTCCAAATACAGATAATCTCCTGATTCATCTTGCGTCATTGTCATGGGATCCCACTTCCCAAGTGAACGGTTGGCACAACCATATTGGACCCATCGACAAACAAGTCGTACTTGTCAATCCACTCACCCTACTGGAGACTTAGACTTCTGGACAATTTTAATATTGCAGTATCTCAGCTTACTGGTGCGGCTCTCTATCCCCGAAGAATCAGTAACTGAACTGCCAATATTTGGGTTTTATTAATTTGTCTTATTCACCCAGACTACAAGGTGAAATCTTTAGACTAATTAATAATTTGCCTTTTAATTAATTCATCCTATAACTAATGATGAATAAAGTCATTCCAGAAGTAATCAATATCACTAAACACTACACAATTAGCAAATTTCCCTCGTACCCTCAATCCTCGTACGGCATATAGGGCATATACCTCAACAAGACAAACTTCTTCATTTTGAACATGTCCCTACAGAAATATCACTGGAGATCTCAACGCCGAAATTCTTGGCAATGTCTTTCTTCATTTCTTCAAAATAGGTTTAAACTAAGTCTTCATATTTCATTTTGCCCTTTTGAATATTTAGCCTCCTTGAAATAATTTCAAACGGGTTGGGGGCCTCTCTCTGTTGTCGATTGTTAATCGACTGTTTATATTGAGAAATTTTTCTCTCGATCGTATCAATCGTCTGCTGGCTTTCAATTTCAACAGTCTGATTTCGAATCATTTTCTTTACAATATTTAATATAAAAATTTCTTTGGAGACATGGAATTATTTTATGAGTATACCCCACATCTGGTGTCCAACTCCGAATCCAAGGAATTGAAAATTAAATATAAAAATGTAAAGAAGCCATTCATTCAATACCTTCTTTATTATGCTCCGCTTCTATTAGAAGGGGAGCTACTTTAACCCATTCTTGATATAATCCAAAGAAGGGTTCGTTTAAAATATCAATAGATGCGACATATGATAGCCATAACCAATTCGGTAAATCATTTTTATAGACATCTGGGCAGATTTTTATCCACCAAGAATGTTTCTTGCTACCGTTTTGATACAGCAATATTCTGTAAATCAATATAATCATAATAATTGAATTTAATCAAAATTTTTGATTCGGGATGTATATATTCTCTATTGTTTAATGGGTGTAATGCCTATTTTTTCTGTTGAATTTGTTTAATGATAATCTTAGAAAAGATATAACCCTTTCTTAGAGCACTTTGGGAATTTCCCGCAGTAAAATGCTCAATGTCATATGTTACTGTTGATTTAAGAACATGTTCATAATTATCCCTATTTTTATAGAAAGGAGCAGCATATGACGCTTTTCCTATATACCTTGTCATTAAGGTACAAGGTTCATTAGACCATTTTTAATCTCTAAAAAATTCGAGCAAAAGTATTACCTATGAGAATTTCTCTCATAATTAACTTCATCGTCATCTGCCATTATATTGGCATAAGAGGTGCCTTCATTAAGAGCATCTTCTTTAGATTGCAATTTCACTTTCTGGGCCTTGAATTCAAGGAATTCTTTAAAAGTCATCTTGTCTTCTTTGCTCAAGGCATTACTTGAAGAAGTCGAATGTTGTGAAAGATTTTCTTTCACGAGTTTCTTTTTACAATATTTTTATATTATAACAATCATTTTTAGAGTTTGTTTAGTAAAATAGAGCTTTGAAATTTCAAAATTAATAAAATAGGGCTATTTTTGAAAATATTAACAAAATCGAGAAAATAACGTCCAATGGATACGGCGTCGCGTCCATTAGACGCGGCGATCTAATGGATGCGATGCTCACAACCCTATTTTATTAATTTTGATTTCTTTAACCACTCTCTCTCCCCCTCTGTCTCTCTCTCTCCCAGACACACACAGAAAAAGGTTGGTATACTCTTGAAAGAAGAAAGATAATTAGATATTATGAAACCGATCGGTGGATCCATAAAAATCTTGGTCTCTAGCTAACTGTGGCCTCGCCTGGCCTGGAAATTTTCACAGTTCATAATTGTTGGTCGATCCCTACTGCTTGTACCTAATTAATTCTGATAATTGAAGTAACTTTCTTACCAAGTACCATATCTTACCAAATACCAAAGCATGTTTTCAGTCATTCCAATCTGTTTATTTGGAGAGAGATACTGTGTATTTGGAAGTTGCGGCCTGCGAGTACATCATCAGCTAACTGAGATTATATATTATTACATCAGTTCAGCAGCGAACAATCGTAAATTAAATAGCCCACTGATGTTAACCATTAGCTTATTTTTTTGTATATAAAGTGTTTAGAATTGTTATATTATATCCTGAACTATATGTATATATACCTATACTGATTTGTTTTTTTGACGATCGATCATTCAATAAAAGAAATACAATATTATTTTTCTTTGCTTTTCTCTCATTCTTCTCTCGTTCTTCTCACGTTCTATTCAATACAAAGCAAACCTTCTAATATGGTATCGGAGTAGTGATAAATTTTTGCTGTTATTCTCATCTGATTTCTTTCAATTTGATCTCACATCATAGTCTTGAAAGTGTTCGAGGAAATGTCAGACCAGATTCCAGAGACCACCGATGCGAGTCATGCAGCCACTCCTTCACCAATGGATGATCCGTTGGATCCCTTTTTTCTCCATCGTACAGATAATCCAGGTCAAATTCTTGTCCATCAACCATTAGTGGGGGACAATTATCGCTCTTGGAGTAGGGCAATGACAATTGCTTTATTATTCAAGAACAAGAACGGATTTATAGATGAATCGATCAAGAGACCTGCGATTAATGATACAAAAATGACTTTGGCATGGAAAAAAAATAACGACATAGTCGTCTCTTGGATTCTCAACTCTGTTTCGAAAGAAATTTTGTCTAGTATATTGTATTCGGAGTCCGCAGGAGATATATGGATCGATCTTCAAGAACGATTCCAGGAAAGCAACGGACCAAGGTTTTACCAATTGAGAAGGGATATATTGAATATGTTTCAGAATCAATCTTCAATTTGAATATACTACACAAAGTTGAAATCATTGTGGGACGAACTGTCGAATTTCAGGCCTCTTGCACGTGTGGTAAGTGTACCTGTGGAGGAGGTCAAGATTTGAAAGCCTACTTCGAAAGAGATTATGTTATAACATTTCTTATGGGTTTAAATGACTCCTATGCTCATATACGAGGTCAGATCCTATTGATGGATCCTTTACCTCCGATAAACAAAATGTTCTCTTTAATATCACAAGAAGAGAGGCAGCGATCGATCTCGTCAGGCGCTTGTTTGCACGACACAGCTCAACATATGTCTCTACTTGCCAAGGATCCTATAAATAATTTTGTTCCCCAACAGAAGAATAGAAGAGCTCCTATCAACAATCGAAAAGAATGGAATAAACCATATTGTGTTCATTGTAGCAGATCAGGACATACTCAAGAAACATGCTATAAGCTTCATGGATTTCCATCTGGCTACAAACAGAATTCAAGATTCAAGACAACGATGGTAAATCATGTTGTCACCGATCGGCACGGGCGTGGAGATGCTAAAGAATCAGATCAGTTGAATTAGATAGCAACGAGTTTCATTCAACAACTGAGCAATCAACAGCTACACCATTTTAAAGAATTAATCAATAAGACTGATATTAATCAAGTCAACAACCGGGTTGTTCAAATGGAGACTGGTATAGGTAACAATGGAGGTATTTGCTTGTCATTTAATCTTCCAAAGTTGAGTTCTGAAAACAATTGGTTGGTTGATTCAGGGGCATCAAAACACATTTGTTGCCACATAAAATAGTTATATTCTGTATATCCCATTTCTCCTTCACTCATAACTCTATCTAACAACAATTCTGTTAAAGTTTTTTGGGCAGGAACAATAAGAATCAGTGCAGATCTTATATTGAACGATGTCTTCTTTGTGCCTCAGTTTAATTATAATTTGATGTGAGTTAGTTCCTTGACAGCAAATAACAATTTATTCTTAACGTTCTTTGCTGATCACTTCCTTATTCAGGATTCAACGAAGAAAGTGATGATTGGCAAGGGCAACAAATGTGGAGGACTATATGTGCTAAATGTTGATAATCTGTTATCTGATGTTAAGATTATGTCAGTATTACATGATAATTCTTTAGAAATTTGGCATAAAGGGCTCAGACACCCTTCTAGTAGGTGTCTAGATGTATTGAGACCTTTTTTGTTATATAATAGAGTATTCGACAAAGAAAATTATTGTAAGATCTGTCCACTAGCAAAGCAAAAGAGATTATCTTTTAATTCTAATAATAAAATGGCTTGTTCAGCATTTGATCTAATACATTGCGGCATATGGGGGCCTTTTCATACTGCTTCTCATACTGCACATATATATATTTTTTAACAATAGTTGATGATCATACTAGATATACTTGGGTGTTTATGCTGAAAAACTAGTGTGATGCATCAGCTGCAATTACTTTTTTCTTTAACATGGTTCAAAATTACTTTGATAGTATGATTAAAGTGATACGAACCGATAACACAAAAGAGCTTAATCTTGCAGACTTTATGAGTAGCAAGGGAACATTACACCAACTTTCTACCATTCAAACACCCTAACAAAATTCGGTCGTGGAAAGAAAACATCAGCATCTCTTGAATGTGGCGAGATCTTTGTTTGTTCAATCAAAGCTGTCTCTAGATTTTTGGAATGAATGCATGCTTACAGCTACCTTCTTGATAAATAGGGTGCCTTCTAAAGTTTTAAAGAATAAGTCTCCATATGAAATGTTGCATCATAAGCCCGTTGATTATTCTATGTTAAGAACTTTTGGATGCTTATGTTATGCTTCAACATTAGCTGCCAATAGAAGTAAATTCGAACCTAGGGCTAGGGCTTGTGTATTCATAGGTCATCCTAATGGCATGAAGGCATATAAAGTGTTAGACTTGGAAACAAAAAATGTGTTCATGTCTAGGGATGTAACATTTCATGAGCATGTTTTCCTTTGCAGGAATTACATAAAAATCTTGCTGATGATTTTATTGATTGTGTGTTGCCTAATGTCACTAATGAGTCTTCGAGTTTTGAAGATACAGATTTTCGTGATGAAGATGACAGCTTCGCGGATCAGCCCCCAACACAATCATCAGTGACTGAAGCACAGATTCCTACACCTTCAGAAGTTCACACTGAACAAGAGAATCCGATTGAGATTCCACACATGATCAGGAAGTCTATTAGACAGTCTAAAAAGACCATCTTATTTGCAGGATTACCATTGTCATCCTTATTTCAAAGAAATGTCCTTTATCATATTTCTAACTTTATGTCTTATAATCAGTTTTCTCATCAATAAAAGAATTTTATATTTGCCTCTTCTAATCCTGAGCCACAATTTTATCATCAAGTTGTACCACACAAAGAGTGGATAGATGCCATGCAAGAAGAATTACAAGCTTTGGAAAGTAACCAAACATGGACACTAGTGCAACTTCATGCAGGAAAGCACTCGATAGGATGTCAATGGATTTATAGGATCAAGTATGATTCGAATAGTTCATTTGAGAGGTTCAAAGCACGATTGATGGCGAAGGGTTACAATCAACAAGAGGGTGTTGACTTCAGCGACACATTTTCACATGTAGCGAAACCAAGCACGATAAAGGTTCTATTGGCACTAGCAGCTTCGAAAGCTTGGCACTTGCTTCAATGGATGTTAACAATGCGTTCTTGAACGGTGATCTACTAGAAGAAGTATATATGGATCTTCCATTAGGCTACAAACCTCAACACTGTTCAGTAGGTTCTCGCAAGTTTGCAAACTAAAATCAATTTATGGCTTAAATCAAGCGTCTCGT
This sequence comes from Craterostigma plantagineum, assembly GCA_027422505.1. Lineage (NCBI taxonomy): Eukaryota > Viridiplantae > Streptophyta > Magnoliopsida > Lamiales > Linderniaceae > Craterostigma > Craterostigma plantagineum. Next base: position 9,185,168 of record JAPQWV010000015.1, read on the forward strand.
CAATGGAATTCGAAGTTGTCTCAAGCGCTGCTGCAATTTGGGCGTACAGAATCAGACCATTCGCTGTTCGTTAGCGGATCAGGTATGGAGCTTGTCATTGTAATAGTTTATGTCGACGACTTAATTCTAGCAGGGCCATCTATGATTGCAATCGAGAGTACAAAACAATTTCTACACAGCAACTTCAAACTGAAGGATCTAGGTGCTTTAAGATACTTTCTTGGATTAGAAATTGGCACTCAACCGGGATTTATTTCTCTCAAAGCCAGTATACTATTAAACTCCTTGATGATAGTGGTTACTTGGGATCCAAACCACTCTCGACACCAATGGATCCAAAACTGAAGCTCACCATGTCAGAAGGAGACGATTTAACTGATCTGCTCAATACCGAAGACTTGTTGGATGGTTGATTTATCTTACCTTCACACGCCCAGATATTTCCTTCGCGGTGCATAAACGGAGTCAATATGTCATTAATCCCAAATCTACACATCTCACAGCAGCACACCATTTGTTGAGTTATCTCAAAGCGGCCCCTGGTCAGGGACTATTCATGTCAGCAGGCTCGACTTTGAAGATTTTTGCTTTTTGATTCTGATTGGGCTACTTTCCCGGACACAAGAAAGTCTGTGACTGGTTTTTGTACTTTTCTTGGCGATTCCTTAATTTCTTCGACACAAGCAGAATACCGAGCTCTCGGGTCCACAACTAGTGAAGTATTGTGGTTACGACAATTACTTACTGAGATTGGTTGTTCGACGGATCATGTTCCCATCATTTATTGCGATAATCAGTCAGCAGTTCAAGTTGCTTCCAATCAGAAATTCCACGAACGCATCAAACACATAGAGATCGGTTGCCATTTTATACGACACCATTTGATTTCAGGGCATATCAAGCTTTTGCCCATTCGCAGTGCATTCCAACTTGCTGACATTTTTACTAAAGCTTTGTCTGCTGTTTCCTTACATAATATGTTGTCCAAGATGTCCGTTGTAAATCCATATCGTCCATCTTACGGGGGGCTATTAGATCAGTTCAGCAGCGAAGAATCGAGAATTAAAGAGCTCACTGATGTTAATCGTTAGCTTATTTTTTTGTATATAAACTGTTTAGAATAGTTATATTATATACCTGAACTATATGTATACATATACCTGTACTGATTTGTTTTTTTGACGATCGATCATTCAATAAAAGAAATACAGTATTATTTTTGTTTGCTTCTCTCTCATTCTTCTCACGTTCTATTCAATACAAAGCAAACCTTCTAATATAAGTTACAAACAGTAAAACAGAAACTTGAAATCATCCATCAGCTTATTACTGCTAAACCACCCATTACCATAAAAAAACAATCAACAATCACCAAACTCATTTCTTCGTGTTGAGATTCTAAGTGGGTTTTGTCCCACATCGGATAATTCAAGCTCTTTGAGCCGCTATATATACGAGACTTTCTCCTCCTATCACCAATTGGTTTTAGGAAGGACCCCTCGATTTCTAATATGGTATCAGAGCGAGCTTCCGCTCACCGTCACCCGATTCATATGTCCACGTGTTAGGCCAGTCATGCCACACGTGAGGGGGCGTGTTGAGATTCTAAGTGGGTTTCGTCCCACATCAGATAATTCAAGCTCTTTGAGCCGCTATATATATATATATATATATATATATATATATATATATATATACGAGACTTTCTCCTCCTATCACCAATTGGTTTTAGGAAGGACCCCTCGATTTCCAATACTTCGAAAGCATCATAGTGCACTATGCCATATCTTCGACGCCCGAGTAATCGCATCTGTCATATAGAAATTCTCCACGACAACCCCAAACGGAGCCTTATCAATTCCCGTCCGTCCGTGTGTGTGTGTGAGAGAGAGAGAGAGAGAGTGGTTGAAGAGTGGAAGAAGAAGGTGAGCGTTGAGCACGAGGTTTTAAAGAGGGATTCAAATAAATGAATTTGTTGGTCTATTTTTTCAGAGCATTAAGTATGAGACATGAGTATTGTGCCTTAAAAGTCAAATATCTAAAAGAGATCGAAATTAATAAAATAGGGCTGTGAGGATCGCATCCATTAGATGGGACGCCGCGTCTAATGGCCGCGACGCCGTATGTATCTATTGAACGCGATTTCCATAATTTTGTTAATAATAGCCCTATTTTATTAGTTTTGAAATCAAAAAGCTCTATTTTATTAAAAAGCCCTCATTTTTTTTATAGTATTACAAATTTGACATGTTATATTATGAATATCGGGGCGTCTCCTCTTTGTCACAAAAATGGTACATTTATTGCCCAATGTGGACTTTTAGGCCCATGAGCTCGCGTAGGCTCAAAAGAACCCATTTATATTTTTAACTGCACCTTACTTATTGAGGAGAAAAAAATCCCTACAAAACCCTAAACCCTCGCTAGCAAAATCGGTAGTCCACTCGACGACATTGTGCTGGAAACAAAACAATTAACATGAGACCGCCGAGGGGACGTGGTGGTGGAGGCTTCAGAGGCGGCCGTGACGGTGGAGGTCGCGGTGGATTTAGAGGTGGAGGACGCGGCGGCGGCGGTCGTTTCGCTCCTCGCGACGAAGGCCCCCCTTCCGAAGTCGTTGGTAAGTCTCTTCCCTCTAAACCCCTCTTCGTCTACACTGTAATGGCGTTTGATTGTTGTTGATTTGCAGAGGTTTCGACATTTCTTCATGCTTGCGAGGGAGACGCGGTCACTAAGCTCACCAATGAGAAGATTCCCTTCTTCAACGCTCCGATTTATCTCCAGAACAAGACGCAGATTGGCAAAGTGGATGAAATCTTCGGCCCAATCAACGAATCCGTGAGTGCACCTCACTAGACACGTGTATTTGCGCTTTGTTCTTCGCTGAAATCTTATTAAATATGATGTTTCTTCTGTTCAGTACTTTTCGATTAAGATGATGGAGGGCATTGTGGCAACGGCTTATTCCGCAGGCGACAAGTTCTACATAGACCCTGCTAAGCTCTTACCTCTGGCCAGATTTCTTCCCCAGCCCAAGTACATTTCTTTTCTCATTTGTTTCTCTTTGCTGAAATCTTTCACTTATACGCTGTGGCTGCTTGATTCTTCACAATTGAATTGAGTCTATTTGATAGATAAACTATAATGTCTTGAAGTCAATGAAAGCATGTTCACCATTGTTGATGTGTGATTTCTCGACTCATCATTGTTGTTTCTGCAATTATCTAGAGCTGGAAACCCAAACTGCTGTTGTTTGATTTGATATCATGATGTTCAAACCATTAATGCTACCATTCAACGAATTGCATGAGATGCCATGCTATTACTTTAGCTATGTGCTGTACAAATTAATGTAATACATACAATACGTTTCATCGTTTTTTAGTGTGAATTGAGCATTGTTTGTATACCCTTTTTTTACAGGGGACAGGCACAAGGAGGTAGGGGCGGGGGACGTGGTGGTGGAAGGGGAGGCGGGAGAGGAGGCCGTGGCGGTGGTGGATTCCGTGGAAGGGGTGCTCCGAGGGGCAGAGGTGGTTTCCGCGGTGGTGGTGGTTTTAGGGGCAGAGGAAGGTCGTAGAACTGTGTCTTTGTTGTGTTGGCTTTACTGTTTTATCTTGGATTTCATTGAACGCCCATGTTTTTCATGTTTTGATGTTTGGACAAAATCTAAGTTCCCATTACGTGCCAAGTATTTGCTGTTATGCTCCTTGTTTGTTGGAGAGAAAGCGAAAACGTTAGCTATCGTCCAAAAGAAATAAAAACATGAAACCGAAGTAGGAAAGCTGAAGTATTGATTTCTTGAAACTGAATCTTTTTTTTTTTTTAACTGATTCTTGAAACGGAATTACTGAAACTGTTTTTGGTGAACTGAGTTGCTGCTTGAATGCTGAAACTGAATTAATAAGACTGGCTTGCTGAAAGTGAAACCAAAGTATAGAAACTGACCCTTTTGCTGAACTGAACTACTACTACACTGATTTGCTGAAACCGAAACCAAAGTACCGAAAAATTCTTATTTTTTTAGTCTTAATATTTATGAACTTCGGTTTGATATACGATGCAATTGAGAGGCATGAGTGCCAATCAAGGTTCTGAAACCGAGTTTTCGAACCGGACCAGAAATTTTAGTGGTTTAAGGTTTAGTGGTTTAACCGGCATAAAACCGGAATCAAACCGGAGTCGAACCGGTAGCCATAAATATAATAAAATCTATATCTTATGTAGTAATTAAGCAAATAACATAGATTTATGTACATGTTTATTTATAAACTTTACCAAACAGACATTCTATAAAATTAGGGGTCAAAATTAATTAAGTAAATTGTGTTGGTGGTTAAAAATTAAATATACATGAGTTGATATAACTAAATCTTTAAACTTGGGGTCAAAATTAAATAAAAACAATAATATTGGGTTTTGAAAATAAATATATTCCGGGGCTATTGAGGATTGAACCCAAGACCTTCGGGTAAAAAGCCCAACACGACACCATTGTACCAAATCAATTAATCTGCCGGTTTAATTCATTTTGGGAATTTATTCTATTTTCGTTATTTTTGTTTTATTTTTTAATTAAAGGTAAACCGGACCGGAGCCGAACCGGAAAACCGACCGGTTCACCGATTTCCGGTCAGAACCGGCCGGTCCGGTTTTCAAAACCCTGGTGCTAGGCTTGTCAACGGGGCGGGTTCGGGGCGGGGATCTAATCCCCGTCCCCGTCCCTGCGAGGCAAATGGGGACAAAATCGTCCCCATCCCCGTCCCCGCGCGGATCCCCGCCCCGTCATTATTTTACAAAAAACAAATCAATTTTTATTATTTTAATATTATTTTTATTATTTAAACTACATTTTAATATTATTTATATTATTTAAACTATATTTTAATCATACTTATATTATTTAATCTTTCCAAAGTATATTTTAATATTGTTTATCTTATAATAATATTAATTGAATACATATATATTTATTTATTTTATCGGGGACGGGGCGGGGATATCCGCGGAGAGAAATGTTCCCCCGTCCCCGCCCCGCGGGGGTAGAATAGCAGGGATTCCCCGTCCTATTCGGGGTGGATCGTCGCGAGGGCGGGGACCATTGACAACCCTACCTGGTGCCAATATGTTCCGACCATTTTGGCTTTTTCTTTTTTATTTTTGTTTTTGTTTTTCCTTTTTAACCTAAATCAAAGCCCGCCCCCGCCGTGGACTTTTTCCATTGAATTACCCGAAATGCCCCTCTCGTGTCTCGTTTCGTACTTCCATTTGACAATCAGCAGATAGATAAAACCCTAAATCTATTCTCCTCCGTCCTCTCTCTCTCTCTCTCTCTCTTTCTGGGCGAAGGTAACTGTGTCTTCTTCCCGATTGTTGTTTGCGTTTTTTTCTTCTAGCTTCTTGCAAGAGTTTTTTGGTGAAGTTATTGCAAAACAAGGGTTTAGAATCATAATTCTAAGCGGGGAAATTCAATTTCGCTTCCTTAACTGTTTGGTTACGCACTTCATTGGTATTTCATCAGGAATAAGCCAAGGTGAAACATTTTTCTAGGATAAGATAGATATTGTGGCTGGTTATTAGCTATGCACCTATCGAACTTACGCCATTCAGTTTGACAAGCATTGTAAAGTTCGAATTTTAGCTTTGATGCTATTGTTGTTCAAACGAGTGCGTAAGTGTTGGGCATATGTTGGTAAAAAAGAAGTGTGCTTATAGAATTGGTTGTTTCGTGAACTTACACCTCCTGTTGCTGATACATTTAGCAAAGACTTAAGAGAGTCCATATGTTTTAGTTCACATAGAAATTTCCCACTTTCACGTTCTGTTTCTCATTGACTTTTCTTTATTCACTCCAACCTCCATTTGTTTCTTTTGCCAACAAAGCAGGCATATATATTTAAGCTGTGCAAGGAAGGTACATTCTTGTTTCAGTTTCGGTAAATGGCAGGCCCTTCAAAAGTCATTCATTTGCGGAACGTGGGCCAAGAAATTTCCGAGGTATGATGCTTCCTTAGGTGAAGCAGTAGTAAGAACGTGTGTTGACTGTTGTGCCATGTTGTAATTTTAATCTCATGATTTGTCGCATCCAATGCTTATACAGCGGGCAAGGATGAATATTGCACCAGTGTCATCATTTTTTATAGTTTTGTTTTTCCAGCTTATCGTGTTATTGATATTTGTACTTAATTAATAGCCATTTTTCGCAATCGTTTTTCCAATATGAATACATCCACCGATAGTTCCTTAATTCTATGGTTGCGATATCTTCTACCCTGCACCCTGGATATCGTTTGTGTAGGCATGATGGTGTTTAAGCTAGTGCTTGTATTGTTATATTGGTTAAGTTGCTGATGCTATAATTTTTCCTTTTCAAGAATGATCTGCTCCAGCTGTTCCAGCCATTTGGAGTCATTACCCAACTTGTGTTGCTTCGAGCCAAGAACCAGGTTGCGTTCTTAAAGCCTATTTCTCGAGGTTATACTCTTTGTGGGTAAATTTCGTTCTTGATGGTATTTAGTTGTTTTCTTGTCAAATGGCAGGCGCTTCTCCAAATGCAAGATATACCTTCTGCTGTAAGTGCATTGCAATATTACAGTGGTGTCCAGGCGAGCATTAGGTATCATGATCAATAACTTTAATTTTCCTACTTTGCAGCTGTGGTACTTGATGATGAGAACCCTCAAATCACTTATAACTACTCACTTGATTTTTCTATTGTTTTTTAGGGGAAGGAATGTTTATGTTCAGTTTTCTTCACACCAAGAATTAACAACAGTGGAGCAAAGTAATCAAGCAGGAGGGGATGAGGTGAGTATTATATGATGCATAAATGTGACAAGATATTCTGAACCTCTGAGGTAGATCTTGTAATGTGGTTTATACGTTATTCAGTTTACCTAAATGATGCGATGCTTGTATAGCACTTTTTTTCACTCATAATGTGTCAAAGAAATTCCGTTATAATGATTGCCCACAGTAGGAGTCTCAGATACTCATCTATGAGTTGATTGTGAATGTGTATTGATGCAGTATCACAACTTAATAATGTAACAATGCCAAATATATTCCATCCCAGGTGTATTGAAATGGTTCAGCTGTTATTAGTATGTTAAACTGTTGATTTGTTGTTATGCATTCTGATCATGTTTACATTTCGGTTTTCATTGGTGGTTGCTGGACAATGGCTACTTTTATCTGTAGATGTAACTTTTTTCTTTTTGTTCCATTCACTTCTCTGTCCTTTCCCATAGCTAATTTCCCTTTTCTCTTCTCTCTGTCTCTTCTCTTTGGTGGTTGGTCTCCTCTCTATCCCCAGCCTAACCGGATTCTACTAGTAACGATACATCACATGCTATATCCCATAACTGTGGACGTGTTGCATCAAGTTTTTTCTCCTCATGGATTTGTGGAGAAGATCGTGACATTTCAGAAGTCGGCTGGTCAGCATTTCCAGTTCATCCCTTTTCATCGTCTTCATCTTTGTTATGGTTCAAATGCATAATGAAGTTCTTAATATTGCGTTATCAATAGTGATCCGTGCATCGGTAGGACAATGGATTTGGTGCGCGTATATGAATGAATATTTGTGGGTTTATTTATGTGAGATTTTGAGTTCTACCTGTAGTAAGGGCATGATGTACTGTTAACTGCAAATGCCATCTTTTTTTTTTTATAGTCAACTGGTGAAACTCTTGTAGGTTTTCAGGCTCTAATTCAGTTTAAACTAGAACAGAATGCTGTATCTGCAAGAAACTCTCTTCAAGTAAGGTTTAATTAGATATTTCTCCATACTCATTTTGCATGAGAACAAAGTTTATGACTTGCATTTCCTTTGAAGGGGCGAAATATCTACGATGGATGCTGTCAGCTGGATATTCAGTTCTCAAAGTGAGTTCAATATAAAGCACTTCTATGCATGTTCTTGGTAGCATGTTTATTGCATCAGATATTTAAATAATCTTTGCACAGCCTTGACGAATTGCAAGTGAAATATAACAACGAACGTTCTAGGTAAGTTTTATGATCTGGTTGCAATGTCAAAGAGGTCCTCTCCTTCTAGGAACTTTAATCAATGATCGAAGTTGCAATGTCAAAGAGGTCCTCTCCTTCTAGGAACTTTAATCAATGTCAAAGAGGTCCTCTCCTTCTAGGATCTTGTTTTTCCTCTTTTTCCTCTGTTAGGGATTTCACAAATCCTAACTTGCCTTCTGAACAAAAGGGCAGGCCCCAGCAAGTAATTCATTTCTTCTCTATTACTACATGTGGAATAATTTGATCTTGATGGGACTCTTTATCCAATGCACTGTCCAACTTATCTTCTGTGCAGACTGGGTATGTAGATGGAAACATGTATGCCCATCCAGGTGCTTAACTTGTAGTTGTTTTCGTCTCTCAGTTTTGTTATTGTTTTCTAATCTCCTAATCTTGTCTATTTTTCTTTTTCAGTTGGATTTGCACAGGTTGGTGTCTTCATAGTTGGTTTGTTCCGATACAATCTCACATTCTCACTCGGTTGAACCTGGGATGAAATATCGCAAGAAGCTGGCTGCAACTGTCTACAAATAGCTTGAAAACATTACCATTTATTTAGTTCTTTGTTCAGACTTCAGCTGCATGCTTCTGTCCTTGCAGCCTTCTTACATTTCGTATTGTACATTAGTTTGCTGATTTTTTTCCACTGACTGCCTCCGTCCATTGTCTTGCATAATAGGTGGGGGATGCTGCTGCAATAACTGCTGCTTTTGGAGAAGGTTTACCTCCTGGTGTAACTGGTACAAATGATCGGTGCACGGTTATTGTGTCCAACCTGAATTCTGAAGTAAGTTAGTGACTATTACTCTATATTATTTTTAGATACATTTTTTAATGACCCCTTCTTGTTTCTGAGTTACTAACTCACTACTAAATACGTTTCTTGATTGCAGAGAGTAGATGAGGACAAGCTTTTTAATCTGTTCTCTCTATACGGAAACATTAATAGAATCAAATTTCTCCACAACAAACCAGATCATGCATTGGTCGAGATGGGCGATGGCTTCCAGGCAGAGTTGGCGGTGAACTTTCTGAAGGTTCGTATTTTATTTCGGGGCTTAATTCGAAATCAGACCAGACGAAGTAAACTTGTCATTCTTATTATTATTTTGGCAATGGTTTTTAATTTATGGCAAGCTTAGCCTGCATATATATGGTTGTGTAATAGGGTGCTGCTCTGTTTGGGAAGCGTTTGGAGGTCAACTATTCAAGACATCCACGCATCACACCTGGGCCCGATACCCACGACTACACGAACTCGAATCTCAACCGTTTCAATAGAAATGCAGTCAAAAACTATCGCTATTGCTGTTCGCCGACCAAAATGATTCATGTTTCAACCCTTACAGCACATATTACGGAGGCAGATATTAAAGCTTACCTTGAAGAGCATGGAACCATAATTGCTGCCAAACTCTTTGAGAAGAATGGGAAGAATCAGGCTCTTATCCTCTTTGAAAACGAAGAGCAGGCCACAGAAGCCTTAGTGTGCAAGCATGCAACTTCCCTTGGGGGTTCGAACATTCGCATTTCCTTCTCTCAGTTGCAGCACATATGATGAATGGAGATCTGAGAAAGAATGTATGCCTTCTGATCTTCAGGTGTAGATATAATATTGGCTTTCTACAGCTATGATTATCAGTACTTCTCTTTTCCAACGAAACCATCTCGCATTCTGGCATTTGTTGTTGCATTTGCTACAGTTAACTGTTTAGTATGATTTCGTTTTTCTGAATTTTTCCTCTTGTGACATTGTAGGTGCCGCTTTGAGATGGGGCTCAATTTTCCCTTTTCGCGACCGAACGAAATAAAGTTACTGTTTTATTCATATACAAGTCAGGTTTATTGCGTAGGATTATGATTCAACAGCATATATTAATGTTTACCTTTTCTTTCTTTCTTTCTTTTTTTCCTTGTGATGATTTGAATGTGGCTTTTTCAAGAACTAGTGTTGTTTCCTCTGACGAATTTAGCTTTTGCTTCCTGTTACTTTTCTGTTGCCATATAAGAGTTGGCGATCTTCAAAATTAAAAGGTGAGACATTGAAAAGATGAGAGACAAATAATTTGAGAGGATTGCATTTTATATATATACTTTTGTTTAATAGTACATGTATAAGTTGAAAAGATCCGAAGGTATATATTAACATGTACAGTACATCTCTAGATTTGTTTTAGTTGAGAAATATTCTCAACTGAAATATTTCGATATAAAGATCCTCTTATTAAGGTCTAAAAAACATTAACATGAATATCTTCATATTTGTGGTTTGGGCTTCCAATAGAACAGTAAAAGAAGACAGGACAATTTTTTGTATTATGTCCATCAAATATATTTATTTGTACTTGTATCATGCTTTTTTCTTTATCTTGATATATAATTAGACATGCGCAACCGTAACCGGCGGTTGGCGGTTAGTCCGGACCAACCGGCGGTTGACCGTCCGGGGGCGGTTGACGGGCTAGCCTAACCTAGGGCTGTAAATGAGCCGAGCTCGGCTCATTTTCTGGGCTCGAGCTCACGAAGCTCGTCGAGCTCGAGCTTTTTAAAAAATAATAAAAAATTAAATAAAAATTCATATATTTATTTAAAAAATTAGAAAAAACCTCGTGAGCCTGTTCATGAGCTTTCGAGCTCTTATGTTTGGGCTCAAGCTCGACATAAATGAGCTCGAGCTCAACACAAATGAGCTCGAGCTCATTTTTGTCGAGCTCGAGTCGAGCTTTTGTCGAGCGAGCTCGTCGAGCTCAAGAGCCGGCTCTACTCATCTTTCACCCCTAGCCTAACCGGCGGTTGACTAACCGACGGTTACGGTCACCGACGGTTAAAACCACTGATTAGGCTATTAATTTTTTAATTTTTTTGAAAATTCAGGTTTGAATAAATGTTCGGTATATTATTTGGCTATTATGATTTCGTTCGTGGCGTGTCGAGTCGGGTTGGGTGTTGTGTTTTAATTAGGGTTGTATTTAATTTCGAGGCGGAGTGTCGTAAAAGTTTCGCGTCGGGATCAGGAGAGCAAGAGATTGTTGAGAGAGACCGAGAGAGATTGAATTGAGAGTTGTGCTTTTTTTTATGAGTAAATAGCATATAACCCCCTTGTGGTTTAAAAATTACGCACATAATCCCCGTATGGTTTATAAATAGCATGTAAATACCCTATGTTTTATGTTTATTTGCTCACTCTCCCCTTCCGGTCAGATTAGGTCTAACGGTCCGAAAAAATTAAAATTCCAGTTATACCCTTGCATACTAAAGACTTCAGAGGATTTCACTTTAAGTTAACAATTCCCGCTTAATCAAACACAGTTCACTCATACCAACCTCAAACCCTAAAGTTCAGCTCAATTCGACTCGAATCTGCTCAACCCAGCTCAAACCATAAAGTTTCAGACATAATCTCCTTCATTCATGCAATTCCTCAAACATTTCGAACCAAGCCGTGGGTTCTTCAGGGTAAATGGATCATCCATACTGCAACTTGTATCTTTGGATCGACGGTAGGATTGAATGGATTCCATAGGTCAGATATTTTGGGCGAATGAAGGTAGTATTTAGGTTTGTCGATAAGGATATGCTTTTTCTGGGTACATTGAACGAATTTTATAGGCGCACTGGTGGTAAATCACCATGTCTCCAATTCTATTACTGCTTGCCTGCTGAGGAATTGATACATGTCTGAGGGTGATAAAAAAACGATCAAGATATAAGGGATTTGATCAATGAACACAGGAATCATACAGTTGTTCACATTTTTGTAGAAGAATTGGGTACTTTTGTTGAAGCTAGAGACAGTAAAGGTAGATTAATTTCTGATCCGAGCCAAGAAGTGCCCCTCCTTACTTATCCCCTACCCGAGGGTCTTTCTGAGTTTCCTATTGTAGAGCAGAATGCTTGTTCTGAAGAGGATGGGGCGAATATTGATGAAGGGGATGGGGCAAATACGGGATCTGAGCAGAGTGAAGGGTCTTAACAGAATGAAGATGAATAGAATGGGGCAGATGCAGAGTCTGAGCAGAATGAAGGGTCCGGGTAGAATGAAGATGAACATGATGGGTTAAATGCAGTTTCTGAGCAGAATGAAGGGTATGAGCAGAATGAAGAGGGTGTAAATGACAATTTTTGGGATTCTGCGGAGGTTGATGAGGAGGCAGAAGGTGAGTTTGATCTTGAAAATGAGGAGGTAGAGGGTGAAACAGATGCTGATATATAGGGTTCTGATTCAGAAGATGAAGACTATGTATTTGATGACTGCTTAGAGGAAGATTTGTGTGAAGATGATTATGACAATTTGGAGAAAGAGATGGCAGAATCAGATGAAGTAAGGGCAGCAGCTGCTCCTTGTCATCCAGAGTCGGATGACTCAACTGACATGGCTGATAATGAGGTACTTGTGGGGCTTAGATTTCCAAACAGAGCAACCTTCAAGTCAGCCTTAAAGGATTAGGCAGTTAGAATTAGAAAGGGGTTGGATTTGAAATTTGTGAAGAATTAGAAGATGAAGGTCACAATTATTTGCAAACATGGCTGTTCTTGGAGGTTGCATGCTTCCCCAGTTATGAGAGGCACTGAATGGCAGATCAAATCACACTCTGGAACTCACAACTGCTCTCATCAAACCACAATTCTCACGCAGATTACAAGTATCTTTGAAAGAGGATTATGAATGAAGGACAACCCAAGTGAAGATCTACTGTCACTTCAGAGGAAAATCAGGAGGGATGTGAAGGTGGATGTTAGTACATTCAAGGTTTATAGAGCGAAAAGGTATGCTATGGAGTTGCTTAAGGGAGATGTCAAAGAGCAGTATACCAGACTCTATGACTATTGTGCCACGGTTGTCAAGTATAATCCTCTCAGTTCTTGCATTCTGCATGTGATAGGAGGAAGATCCACATGTCCGTAAGAGATTTTACTATTGCTTGAGGCCAGTGATTAATGGCTTCAAAGCTGGTTGCAGGCCGATGATTGGGTTGGATGGTTGCTTCTTGAAGAGGTGTTCAAAGGCAGTTATTGAGTGCTGTTGCAATGGATGGAAACAACAACATTTATCCTTTGGATTGGGCTTTTATTGAGATTGAGAAAGCGGAAACATGGGAGTGGTTTATACATCTATTGTTGAAGGATATTGGTGATGCAAGTGCAGCAAATCTGACATATATAAGTGATAGACAGAAGGGACTAGTTGATGCAATTTCGAAACTAGCTCCACATTCAGAGCACAGATTTTGTGTAAGAGATGTACAACAACTTCAAAGGGAAATTCAGAGGGGTAGAGTTGAAGAAACTGTTTTGGAAAGCAGCTTCCACTCACAATTTGGTTAAGCACCAAAAGGTAATGAAGCAGATAAGGAATGAGTACCCTAAGGTTGGTGATGAACAATCCCCTTATGAATGGCTAAGGGACATCCCTGAACATCAGTGGGCTGGAAGTCATTTCCCATTGACTACTAAGTCTGATGTGTTAGTGAACAGCCAGAGTGAATGCTTCAACAACTACATCGTGCCTGCAAGGGAGCTGCCAATAATTGATATGATGGAGTGATGTCCATAATTCAGAAAAAAAAAGAGAATGGATGTTGAAGTTTGAGAAAGAAGTCTGCCCTAACATTCTGAAGAAAGTTGAAGCTGAAAGAGTGAAGAGTGCCAATTGTTTTCCTACTTGGGGAGGATGTATGGAGTTTGAAGTCATTCACCATGAAAAGACTCGCGTGGTGAAATTGGATGAAAAGAAGTGTACATGTGGGAAGTGGCAAAGGATTGGATACCCATGTTTCCATACCATTGCATGTTTAGACCTTCACAGACTCGAGTATGAACCTTACATTGATAAGGTTTTTAGCAAGGAGGTGTACATGAAGGTATATGATCATCACATTTCACATGTCCCTGGGATGCATGACTTCGAAGTCTCTCCACTTGGACCAGTGGCATCACCACATGTTCAAAAAGATCAAGACGACCAAAGAAGAAAAGAAGGCCTGATGCAAATGACTACAATCGAAGCTCATCATCGACTAGAAAATGTCTGACAGTCACTTGTGCAATTTGTTTGCAACAAGGACACAACAGAAGGAAGTGCAAAAACCAGCCTCATCCTAATTCAAAAATCTACAAGGTAACTAACCTCAAATTTAATCAGTTTAATGAATGATGTGATTCATGTGCTCCCTTTTGTAGGCTTCGGGTGATTCACAATGTGCTCCAATGGATGCTACAGAATCTGCACTAATAACTACAGTGTCTGATACAGAATCTGCTCCAATTCCTCCAATGGCTGCTACAACTCCTGTAGATGCAGACCCTACTCCAATTCCTCCGACGGCTGCTACAACTCCTATAGTTGCAGACCATGTACCAATTCCTCCAATGGCTGCACCAAATGTTGCAGATGAGGCTGCTCCAGACCAAGCAATTCCAACTCAGGTATTTACTCTATCAAATCTAACATTCTGCACATGGTTCTAGCAATCTATATGATCACTTTCGTAGTTCTGCACAGGGTTCTAGCACCAATCGAAAGGCATCAAGGAAGCAAAAGGCACCAAAGAGAAAGGGAGATGTTGCAGAAGGTAGTTCTACAGCATTTAAGAGCTTGTGCAAGCCCACAACCTCAAGTTTGGCAAGAGGTGTCAAATTCTCATGCAAGTCAAGGTCTGCAGCCCCAAGACTATAGAAAAAAGGGAAATTAGCTTACTGTTCTGTTTTGGAAGAAGTTTTTGGTCTGAGACATGTCGTGTTTTGTGTTGTGTTGGTTTGGTCTGAGACATGTTTTGTGTTGTGTTGGTTTCGGTCTGAGACATGTTGTGTTTTGTTTTGTGTTGGTTTGGTCTTAGACATTTGTTCTGATTTGTGTTGTTTTTTTCGGTTGAGACATTTGTTCTGTTTTGGAATGTTCTAAGTATGAAGCTTACGTTGATAAGTCATTTCATAATCCACTACAAACCAAAAGCATTGAAATAGTCAAAGATTACAACATTGTACTTGAAGAGTCTCACTAAAACCAAGTAAAAAGATTGAAAACATGCTACTTGAGGAATGTCACTAAGATCGAAATAATGCCAACGATGTACTTCAACATGCTACTCGTGCATATTACAATTTCGTCTTCTTCACTGAAGCTCAACCTTCAATGTCGTGCTTTAGTCGACTTTTTTTTCTTACTCAACCTTAACTAGAAAGATTCGTTCAAGTAGTGTGAAGAAGACAATTATGAGGTTATTTCAGTCATTTTACCCTAAAAAATTACTTTTGTACCTATCAGAAACGAATAATAGCGCGTGTACAACAATCTCGGGTAGTATAAGCTGCCCGAGGGGTTTCGTGCAATGTTTCTGAAACCATAAGGGACACGCATGTAATAAAAAAACCATGAGATATTTTGGTGAAATTCGATGTAACTACGAGGAGAAAAACTGGCATTTACCATTTTTTATTTGGGGGGCGTGGGGGATTTATAGGAAAAACTAGGCTAACTAGCAGTTGTAACCTAGTTTATTTTTTTTATTCCAACTGCTAGTTCATTTGAATTTATATATATATTGATAGGGGTAACTATTGGATCAGCATTCCTTCTAACCCGGCTATCTGGCAGGTGGTACTTTTTCGGTACGAATGGCGCGCTTAGTAAAAGAGTTTGAGCGGGAAATATAAGGTATAGCCGACCAGGGGACACGTGGAAGGCGACGAGTGGCTGACATTGAAACCAGGAAGGAGGCGCGCCAGTCTGACAATAGTACACCTGCAGCAAGTGGTCCCCAAAAGGACGTCCAGCTGGAAATAGGGGAACAAAACGGGTATATGGAGAGAGAGAGAGAGCAGATTCCAAAGGGACTCAACACAAGACACTAAAACACTTAAATATTTTCCTCTGTAGTCGTCTCCTTCATTTGGTTTTTCACCATGGATGCACTGTAACGTGGAGTGAGTTTGAGGGTGTATTTTTCTACTGTGAATAGTGGAAACTGTTCCTGGCGGCCCGTGGACGTAGGACACCTGTCCGAACCACGTAAATCGGTGTCTATCTCGCTCTTTTCTTTTTCTAACATTAAAATACAGATCCTAACACATACAGAAACATTAGACCTAGCCCGTTTCATTCGTCAACTGTTTTTCCCGGACCTAAATCTTGTTGATCGTGGTCATACCCGCATCAAATGGCGACGTCTGTGGGAAAGGCGGACTGAGACGTGAGTACACTAGGTGGTTGTGGCAGAGAAAGCAGACCGAGCTTGTGTTTTTTCGAAGACGAGACGTTAGAGAGCCAAAAGGAAAGTGCCGTTATCGAAGGAACAGTGGACCACTGAGACGCGCAGAAGCGACGGCGATGGAGGAACAACTACCGCTATCACAAAACCTACAAGGACGATTCGAAGAAGCCATCGAGGAGACTGGGGGAGATCCAGCGCCAACCCTGACGCCGGCACCGTTGGCCAAGGCCCCATTGCCCCAAACGACGCCCACCTTTGCGGGACCATCCGGGGACGGCCTTGCCCTAAACGCCTATAACAATGACGGTAGAACAGCTGGATTTGTTGGTGAAAAGTGCAGTCGACGCTGCCATGACTGCCAAGAAGGCAAGGAGCAAGGGCAAGCGAAAGTTAACCTCGTCGGCTCAGGGTAGAACCTCAGATGGACACGTCTCTGAATGGACAGAAACTGTAGGAGAAAACAGAGTAGCCGCAGAGGAGACTTCGGACCCCCAGCCCAATAGGAATCCACCGGAAAGAGAAGCCATCCGAGAAGCTGGGAAGGAAGATTTGTCAATACCACCTCCCCAGCGAAGCTTGAGCACCTTGGAGGACTTCAAGAAGGGACAAGACCCACGCATCCAAGAGACATGGCATCCCCGGTGACAGTAGCCAGTGGATGTAGGGCAAGAAGAGGTAGGGATGTCGAAGAACGAGAAGGGGAAGCAAGCAGTTGTAGTACGCACGGTCAGAAAGGAGTTACGAACGAGAAAGGATCGGAGCTCAGGAAGCAGATGTCGGACCTACGAAGAGTGGTGGAGGAGATGCGGAATAAAGCGGCTAGGCCGCATTTCCGGGGGATACATCAAGCAGGTACGCCCTTCGCCAAGGAGTTGTTGGAAGGAGAAGTATCGCTCAACTTCAAGCAACTGCCGTACGAATACGATGGCACCACGGATCTAGAGGACCACATTTTGCGGTTCAAGAACACTGTCCGGTTGCATAACTTTTCAGAAGGGGTGAAGTGTAGGGTTTTCCTGACGACGCTAGTGAGAGCCGCTCAACAATGGTTCAGCCAGTTAGAACTGGAGGTTATCCATTCGTTTGAGGAATTCCAAGAGATGTTCATCAACCAGTTTTCTAGTGCCCGGAAGCCCCCTAGATCTGGCATGTCTTTGTTCCAAGTCAAACAGCGATCGGATGAAAGTCTTCGATCTTACATCAAGAGATTCAACATGGCAGCCTTGGAGGTACCCTCAGCCTTGGAGGTACCCTCAACAGGGCAGTACCTTCAACGTATCACCTGAAGATCAAATTTCCCGTAGGCGACCAGGTAGGAGAGGTTTTAGGAGACCAGACGAGCTCACGTCGTTGTTACGCTAACGAAGTTAAGGTTGTGTCGGGCAGCAAAGAGAAGAATGGGGGCGAGGCTAAGCAGACGAAGCGTACTAAGCTAGGCGAAGAAGAAGGGGAACCTACGTGGCTGCAGCCTCAACCTAATGAAGAGTTGACGTCAGTAGAGCTTTATCCAGGTAGGAAAGGCTTCACTACTCAGGTGGGAACCAAGATGGATGAAAAGACATTGTCGCAGTTAGTTGAATGCCTGAAGCGGAATGCCGACCTTTTTGCATTCTCGCCAGCGGACATGACGGGAGTAGATCCAAACATAGCCATGCACCACCTAAACATAATCCCGGGAAGCCAGCCGGTGAAGCAGAGGCTGCAGCACTTTGGGGCTGAAAGAGATCAGGGGATCAAAGTTGAGGTTGAGAAGCTCCTCAAGGCCGGACATATTAAGGAGGTGCAGTTCCCCTCCTGGCTAGCTAATGTAGTTATGGTCAAGAAGGGAAACGGTTCCTGGAGGATGTGCATAGACTTCAGGGACCTCAACAAGGCCTGTCCCAAGGATCATTACCCACTGCCCAGGATAGATCAGTTAGTTGACTCCACATCTGGCTGTGAGATGCTGAGTATGATGGATGCCTATCAGGGATACCACCAGATCAAGCTCAACCCGGACGATGTGGATAAGGTCTGCTTCGTCACGGCGGGCGGCACATACGGCTATGTCCGAATGCCCTTCGGACTCAAGAATGCGGGAGCTACCTATCAGCGGATGGTCGACACCGTATTCAGGAACCAGCTGGGGCGCAATATGGGGGTGTATGTCGATGACATGCTGGTTAAGTCGACATTGGCCAAGGACCACGTCTCCGACCTGGAGGAAGCTTTTCAGACTATCCGAAGGAGTGGAATGAAACTGAATCCTGAGAAGTGTACCTTTGGGGTGCAGTCGGGCAAGTTCCTGGGCTATATGGTGACAAGGAGGGGGATTGAGGTAAACCCCAACAAGGTGAAAGCGAACTTGGAGATGCAACCGCCCCGAAATGTTAAGGAGGTCCAGCGCCTAACAGGCAGATTAGCAGCCCTGAGCAGATTTATTGCCAAGTCCGCCGATAAGAGCCTACCCTTCTTCAAGATACTCCGAAAGGGGTGCCAATTCGAGTGGACGGACGAATGCCAAACGGCATTCGAAGGGCTAAGAAATTATTTACATAACATGGCATTACTAACCAAGCCATTTCCTGGCGACGAACTAATCATGTACTTTTCTACAGGGGAGTACGCCGTGAGTTCGGTCCTCCTGAAAGAGGAAGGAGATACCCAAAAACCAGTGTACTTCATGAGTAAGACAATGCATGGAGCCGAAAGCATGTACTCCGAGATTGAGAAAGCAGCCCTCGTAGTGACGGTGTCGGTCCGGAGGTTAAGCCCCTACTTCTTATCTCACAAAGTATGGGTACGCACTAATTTACCCTTGAAGCAGACATTGAGCAGGCCAGACCTTTCCGGAAGGATGGTCAAGTGGGCAGTAGAGTTAGGTGTGTATGACGTTGAGTTTGAAAGGCAACCCGCTATTAAGGGACAAGCCCTGTCAGATTTTCTATTGGAATCCACCCGGGGGGAGATGTCACCAATCTGGATGGCTTACGTCGACGGTTCCTCGACGTCAATCGGATCCGGATCTGGGGTTCTCGTTATCACGCCGGAGGGGGATGAACTGCAGTTCGCCATAACCTTTGACTTTTCGGCGTCCAATAATGAGGCTGAATACGAGGCTCTGGTGAAAGCAATGGAAATCCTCGGTAGCTTAGGAGCTATGGGGGTGGTCATACACTCAGACTCTCAGCTGGTAGCTCAAAAAGTTCAGGGGAATTACGAGGCTAAGAATGAGAAAATGGTGAAATATGCTGAACAGGTGGAAAAATTGAAGGCGACCTTCGATAGCTTCGAGATAAGACAGATTTCGCGAGAGGAAAACGGTCGGGCGGATTCTCTGGCCAGGCTGGCCAGTGCGGCGATCCCAGAGGGTACCAGGAAGGTTACAATGCTGACGGCCAGCAAGAAGGATCAAAAGGAGCAGGTGGGATGTATAGAAGAGAAGGAAGATTGGAGAGCTTCTATATTGAAGGTCTTGCGCAATCCTGAGCACAAGGATGCGGGAAAAGTCCGACAGAAGTTCTGTATCATCGGGGACGAGCTATACAAGAGAGCTTTTGTCCACCCCTACGCCCGCTGTTTGTTCAAAAAAGAGGGAAAGTTGGTGTTGGAGGAAATCCATGAAGGGTGTGCCGGAGATCACACCGGGTATAAGGCCGTAGCACGGAGAGTAATTCGAGTAGGGTACTTTTGGCGACACTGTTGAGGGATGCTAAAGAACTGGTTAGGCGGTGCGAGAGCTGTCAGAAGAACGGTCCGAAGATTCATGTGCCTGCAGAAAAGCTGGGAGTCATGCATTCCCCTTTCCCGTTCGATAAGTGGGGAATAGATATAGTCGGACCTATGCCCCAAGCCAAAAAAAGAAGTTCATCATAGTAGCAGTTGACTACTTCAGCAAATGGCTGGAGGCCAAAGCGGTGTCAAAATTGACGAGGCTAATGTGATAGATTTTTTGTGGCACCACATTTGCTGCAGGTTCGGAGCTCCCCGGATCTTGGTCTCAGATAATGGCACACAATTCTGTGGAGCTAAGGTTCGCGAGTTCTGCGAGGGGATGAAGATACAGTAGAGATTTGTTTTCATGGGGCACCCTCAAGCCAATGGCCAAGTGGAGGTTACCAACCGTACCATCCTACGGGGACTGAAGGCGAGGTTGGAACAGGAAGGTGGCAGATGGTTGGAGTCCCTGGACCCTGTGCTGTGGGCATACCGCATTACTCCTCGGGAAGCTACGGTAGAAACACCTTTCCAGCTAGTCTACGGGTCTGCAACACTAATACCTGCCGAAGTAGGAATGGAAACGCATAGGGTCATCCATTATGAGGAAGAGCAGAACGCGCAGCTCAGAAGGGAGCATCTGGACATGATAGGGGAAGTCAGGGAGCTGGCCTTGATCAGGATGGAAAGATACAAAAGTCGAGTGAAGGCGGACTACGATCGTCGAATAAAGCCTAGGCATTTCCAGGTGGGAGATCTGGTCTTGAGGAGAGCCGATGTGCTGAAGCCGTTACGAAAAATAGACTCGACATGGGAGGGCCCTTACAAGGTGACCCGTGTTCTGGGAGGAGGTGCCTATGAGCTGAAGGATGGAGATGGACGTGGAGTGCCACGCCCTTGGAACATCTCGAAGTTAAAGAAGTACTATGCTTAGTGTGGTTGGAAAGCCGTACATAAATCAAACGAGGAGGTGTACTCTTTTTCCTTCGCCAAGGTTTTATCCCAAGGGGGTTTTACTTGGCAAGATTTTAACGAGGCATCGTCCTTTGAATGAAAGAAACGTTTTTGTTGGAAATCTGTGATCAGCACCCCCCAGCATTCAAAAAAGCCGCCCAGGTTTCGGATTACTCCGGACTAGGACACCTGTTGGCGTGCTGAATAAAAAATGCCCAGGTATCGGATTACTCCGAACTAGGACACCTGCTGGCACCTCTCGCGAGAAAGCCGCCCAGGTTTCGGATTACTCCGGACTAGGACACCTGTTGGCGTGCTGAATAAAAACAGGTATCGGATTACTCCGGACTAGGACACCTGCTGGCACCTCTCGCGCAAAAACCGCCCAGGTTTCGGATTACTCCGGACTAGGACACCTGTTGGCGTGCTGAATAAAAAATGCCCAGATTTCGGATTACTCCGGACTAGGACACCTGCTGGCACCTCTCGCGAAAAAGCCGCCCAGGTTTCGGATTACTCCGGACTAGGACACCTGTTGGCGTGCTGAATAAAAAGGTCCAGGTTTCGGACTACTTGGACCTGGATACCTATTGGCACCTAAAGCAAATAAAAAGTTCCAGATCGTCTCAGAAAGGATAGAAGGCTACTAGGCCTGGATGCAAACCCCGAATGGGATAATCGCCCTATGAGCCCGACGAGGGAAGGGGTGCCGAACTTAGCTTACGCAGGAAGCTCCGGGAGGTGAATGTTTTTCGCGGGTGAATACCTGGGATAGCACTATTTATGAAGAGGACCTAACACAGATCAACGGAGGCGCGAGGTAGGAGTAATCGAGGTTGGCAGGTTCGGAGGTACACTCCTCGTATACTTCAAATATGCTGCTTAACATCAGCACAATTCGAAGTAGGGGGAGTGGAGAGTGGTGATGGTGGAACGAGCCTAGAGGTTAGCGAGATGGAGGAAAATATGCCATAAAACTACTGGAGTTACTACTGGTCCAACAACGAGATAACATGCAAAAGTTCAAAGGAAAACAACGCATAAGGTCTGAAAGGAAAACAGCAACGGGAATAGTCCAGAAGAGAAAGACAACATGATGGTCCAAAACAGAAAATAGATTAATAAGCTAAGAGGGCGCAGCACTGGAGACGGCTGCAGTCAGAGATCCCCGAAGTGGTAAGCAACTCCCGTCGCTCTAGCTCTGAAAGCTGTCCCAGAAGGACCTCAGGGGAGATCTCCGACAAAGCCGCAGAGTAGCTAGGTACTGCAGCAAGCCAAAAGTTGGGGTCGGGAGCCGCTTCTGGATCCCCTGGAAGGTCGGGGGAGCACTCATGGCTCCCAGAGCTACGTCCAGAGTGGAAGCTGGGTCGCGCCCGGCAGTGAAGCCTCCCAAGAAGTAGTGCTGCATGTTGGATACGAAGTCCATCAGGGATGAGGTGTCCTTCAAGTAACTTTCACGCCAACGCCGGCCAAGCTGGGCCATGAATTCCTGACCAAAAGAAGTGGCCAGGAAATACTTCTGGCAGAGCTGGATCCCCTTCAGTCTTCCAGCAGCACTTCTCTTCTCAGCCTCACTTGCGAAGGCTTGCTCCAGAGTAGCTTTGAGAGTCTTCTCCTTTTCCGCAAACAGGTCCCAGCTTTGCACTCGATCAGGGCCTGCTGCTCCTCCACCAGCTTAGCTTCCTTAGCAGCAAGAGCAGCTGCATTCTTTTCCTCCAACTGACGCATCTCCTGCGAGACCAAGTCTTTGACAAGGACCTCCCTTTCACTCCTTTCTGGCTCAAGTTCCTTCTTCAGCTGTTCGATCTCTAAGTTTCGCTTTTTCAGGGTCTCGAACACGTAGCTGTCAATAGGCGCAGAACCACGAGGCCCCAAGCCTCATTCGGAGGTTGCCAAAAGGAGGCGAGGCAACATGAATGACAGCTGGCACAACCATATACGAGTCAATAGAAGGACATATACCATAAATAAAAGTGGAGTCAGAAACAGAGGTCACCTGGGCCTAGTGATAAGAAGCGAGCTCAACAACCTGGGAGTCGGCCTTGCCATGGATCATCCGCTGCTGCTCAGGTGGGACAAGGGCACGAAGGAACTTTACCCTCTCATCCAGCTCAACCAGGTCGTGATTATTGGGCAGCTCTAACACCGTCCTCCCGTCGGCACGATGATCGACACTCCATTCACTCCCTGTGTAAGTAAAGGGAGTGAACTCCAGGGGATCAGGTTGAGAAGATGCTGTCTCTATGCGCGGTCTCTTGCCCTTCGCTGTAAGGCTCTTCGTTTTCTTCTTCTTCTTAGCTGGCATGGATGTAGCTGGGGAGGTAGCTTTCTCAGCTACGTTCTCCTCAGGATCCAGTATCATCACGTCCGAGTCTATCTCAATTTTTCTGAGGAGTCTGGATGGGGAGACGGGGACCTAACCAGGGACTTTCCACGAGGCTCTAGGCCGACAGGTCCGGAGGGCTGGGCCTCAACAGGAACGGAGGAATCCTCGGCCTTAACGGACAAAGTTTTGAAAGCATCCTTCCAGGAAAACGACATATCTGCCAAAATACCGGAAGTCAGAAGGAAAGTGTAAAATAGAGATTAGGTAGCAGGGGGGAAACCTGCTTACCCTTAGGGTCGAAGGTGACAGGTGAGGAGAAAGGCCAAAGTGATGAAGCAAGCCAGGGTAAGTTACTATCTCCACCATGTTAAATTTTTTCACCAGGGCCAGGGCATTTAGGATGCCGATAGCAGCTTCATTTTGCTCAGAATACTCAGGTTCGATGCCCGCAAGTCGTTGGGGCAACCTGCCAACCCAATGACGATGGGGAAAATCCCACACACCCTCAGTCGGGGCCACAAAGAAATAGAAGGGGTGCCAGTCCTTATCTATACCATGCGAGCTCTTGTCGAAAAAATGGATAGAGCCACGCGGATCGCACATAAGTAAAAGAAAGGGAAAGTAGGCTTCAGTTGTGAATTGAGAAAGGACAAGATTAACGGAGGGTTTTCCACCTGCAGCTGTGATCAGAATGTATAAAGCTATCAACTGGCGAATGGAGGAGGGACTGAACTGGTTTAAGGGCACTCGATAGGCAGCAGATATGGAGGCTAAGAAGGGATGAACGGGGAAACGCAAACCAGCCTTTATCTGATTTTCCCAAAAAACAAGGGCTGGTGAAGGGGGAAAGTTGGCACGCTGGCTAGGGTTCGGAAGCGACACAAGGAAGCTACTAGAATGAAAGCCTTCAGGGGCTATTTTTTCTAACCTACGAAAAGAGGACCTAGACTGACCAAACACCTTCCAATCATCAACCCCGCGGTCAGAGGCGGCGGCCCCCTGAGAGCGAGTCCGGTGAGCAGGGGATGAGCCGGGAATTACTGGAGATGGCGGCGGCGCAACGGAGGATGTACCAACAGGGGACTGAGAAGGGGGCGCGAGCGGTTTGGAAGAAGTCGCACCCTGCGACGAAACCTTCCGCGGAGACCCCTTCGAGGTTGCACCGCCCGGCGCAACGGAAGAGGCTGAAAGGGCTGGCGACGGCGGCCTCGTATCTTCAGGAATGCTACCAGACATGACTTCGCCTCGCAAGTACGAAACGAGAAAAGGAACTAAGACAAAAATCAGCGAGTACGCGAGAAAGGAAGAGAGGGATCGGGGAATTACCTGACGAAGTGGCACAAGGAGAGATGATCTTGAGCGCTGATTGATTTTGGGCGAAAATATCGAAGGGAACCATAAAAATGATGAAGGAAAAAATTGCTAAGTCTGGAATAAGGTTTTGGAGAAAATGGGGGGAAAAGTGAAAGAGGAAAGACCTCGAAAATTTCAAAAAGAATAAGTTAGAGAGAAGACAGCTTTGGGACACGTGTCTCTTCAGGAAGACGTCAGTTCTCTGCAAAAGGCGCGCGAGCTGTCCCATCCAATTAAAGACAGTGCAGACCAGTAGGGAGGATTTGAAGGCACAGTAAGGGAGGAATGCTCTCTTAATAATACTCTGAGGTGCAATATTTAGCGCATTGCAACTCAGAGTAGGGGGACTGGATGATAGGGGTAACTATTGGATTAGCATTCCTCCTAACCCGGCTATCTGGCAGGTGGTACTTTTTCGGTTAAGGACTAGGTAAGAGGGAGTTGGGGACCAAGGGCTCCGTACGGAAGAAGTACGAATGGCGCGCTTAGTAAAAGAGTTTGAGCGGGAAATATAAGGTATAGCCGACCAGGGGCCACGTGGAAGGCGACGAGTGGCTGACATTGAAACCAGGAAGGAGGCGCGCCAGTCTGACAATAGTACACCTGCAGCAAGTGGTCCCCAAAAGGACGTTCAGCTGGAAACAGGGAAACAAAACGGGTATATGGAGAGAGAGAGAGCAGATTCCAAAGAGACTCAACACAAGACACTAAAACACTTAGATATTTTCCTCTGTAGTCGTCTCCTTCATCTGGTTTTTCACCATGGATGCACTGTAACGAGTGGAGTGAGTTTGAGGGTGTATTTTTCTACTGTGAATAGTGGAAACTGTTCCTGGCGGCCCGTGGACGTAGGTCACCTGTCCGAACCATGTAAAATCGGTGTCTATCTCGCTCTTTTCTTTTTCTAACATTAAAGTACGGATCCTAACACATACAAAAACATTAGACCTAGCCCGTTTCAGTCGTCAACTGTTTTTCCCGGACCTAAATCTTGTTGATCGGGGTCATACCCGCATTATATATATATATATTTTAAAATGTCTAACCGCCGGCCGCGATCCATCTTTCATTGACATTTCAATGAATGTAATTATATATTTCATTGGCCTTTCTTTATTTTCCTTTCCAGTTTTCTGAATGTAATTATCCTATTTTGTCACATCCTTGAAAGATTTGGTGAAGAAAGCATTTGAAACAACTCTTCATCATTTGTTTCTTCGAGACTGAGTCGTACAAATTGAGAGGTACTACTGTGCGATCCATCTAGCTTTGGCCATTTAATATTTTTGACCAAAAAATTGTAATTACATAGGAAATGTTTGATGCGCAAACTAAATAAGAAAAGAGAAAGCGCCTTCATGCCGTTTTTTCTTCTTTTTAATTTATTAAAATGACCTTTTTTTCTGTAAACGTAACGAGTCCACATATTCATGTAATTTATGCGCTATTTTTTAGCTGACGCGCATTTATATGCTTGATCGATTTTTATTTTCGTTAATCTTCTTTTTGCAGCGCAGCAGTGAGGAGGTTAGTAATGGACAAAAATGCAATAAGAAATATATCTAAAGGACAAGAGAAGGACGATTGATGAGTAATTGGTATAAATATAAATATATATGAACGAGAATATTATGTGAACAGAGCATGTGCTTTTTCATGTGACCCTTTCTTTGACTTACTTGATGCCCTAACTGCTGCTGCTGCTGCTACTACTACTACTACTACGACTACGACTACGACTACGACTACGACGATTACTACTACGACGACTACGACGACGACTACTACGACTACTACTACTACGACTACTACTACGACTACTACTACGACTACGACTACGACTACTACTACTACGACTACTACGACTACGACTACGACTACTACTACGACTACGACTACTACTACGACTACGACTACTACTACCACTACGACGACTACTACTACCACTACTACTACTACTACTACTACTACTACTACTACTACCACTACTACCACTACTACCACTACTACCACTACTACTACTACTACGACTACTACTACTACTACGACTACTACTACTACTACTACTACGACTACTACTACGACTACTACGACTACTACTACGACTACTACTACGACTACTACTACGACTACGACTACGACTACGACTACTACTACTACTACTACGACTACTACGACGACTACGACTACTACGACTACTACTACGACTACTACTACGACTACTACTACGACTACTACTACGACTACTACGACTACTACTACGACTACTACTACGACTACTACTACGACTACGACTACTACTACTACTACGACTACTACTACTACTACGACTACTACGACTACTACTACGACTACTACTACTACGACGACTACTACTACTACGACGACTACGACTACGACTACGACTACGACTACGACTACGACTACTACGACTACGACTACGACTACTACCACTACTACTACTTTATTCTGTATTAGCGACGTACTTGACTTTTCTGCCGAAAGATTGGTGTAATGGCGTCGAGATTCTGGTCATCAGGCCTTGGCAATAGGATACATCAAATGGAGTTGACCGACGAATTTGCATCAGGCTTATAGGACGTAAATCAAGATCTGCATTTTGATCTCTTGACCCTTCATCACATAAGGCTCACGTTCTCAAGGAGAACGTTAGCTTTTCATTTGATGCTTGTAAGCTATGTGTTTTGTTCGTTAGAAGTGAATCTATGTATCGTTCATCAAAGTCTTCTATCCTTTTGGTAAAGAGCTGATATTAATCTAAAATCTTGGAGTACAATCTTTTTTCACTCGTGAAATTTTTATCTTTACTTTGGCTGCTCATATCACTGAATCGATGGATCCATGCAGGACTTCATGGGTCTGCTCGTTAACCAGAGAAATCTCCAATCTTCCATCTTCTGAGCTCCGAGAACAGACCAAGCATTGCAGGTAGTTTAAGCAGTGGTAAAATTTCAGACACCGTATGTTACAAATGTTTAATGACGAAAGCTTCTCTAAGAACTATTGATTTGATATGCAATTTTGTTATTCCATTCTTTGATCCCACAGGTCCTTTGCACTAGGTGGAGAAGCAATATGCTGTTATTGGTGAGTATTTATTAATTTGTTAGGCACTTGCAGATAGGTTTACAGAGTGTTCCTTGGGATGGAATGATGGTACTGAATATATGCATCATTAAGTTGTTTTTTCTTTTCCAGGAAGCTGAATCAGAGTTACTTAGTACTCCTACTACTACTGTTAATGATACTTTTGCGGTTGAGTGACCAACCAAACCAATCCTCCTCATCCTCCTCCTCTTCCTAAGTGAAGATATAAATGTGCCTAGGGGGGTGAATTAGGCTTATAGAAATTTTGTGCTTCTTTTCACAAATCCTAAGTGTAGTGACTTAGATATGCCTACTGATGTTTGTAACGAATATGCCTGATATATCCTAGTTACATCGGATGTGCTTCGGCCTGTCTCACAGCGATAAAGAAATAACTGAAAAGTAAATGCGAGACAGGATTTTTAAAGAGGTTATATCCCCAACTGGGGTTTACTCCTCTTCTTGGGGTTTGCTCCCCAAGAGTTCAACCAATCACTATAATGCACCATAGCTGGATACAAAACTGATTGGTTAGCCCAATACACAACTGAAACAAGTCGAACACTAGCCACTACTAGGTTACCACACGCCGAGTTTCGTCCGCGGAATCTCCTGATCCCGACAGACACAGCTCGCTACCGAAGGGCCCCCGGAACTCGTCCTTCCCTTCACGTGTGCGTAAACGACGACCTTGCCTCCTTGGTATTGCTCACGTCCGAAGACAACGCGTCCGAGGACAGGATATATAGCGTGGGAGGATGGAATAACAGGATGAATCACTCGCTCAGTGATGGATACGCAAGTTAACGCTTAGTAAGGCAGAAAGCTATCGCAAATGGAAACTCAGGAATCTCTCTGTCTGTTTCTGCTCAAGAATATCTCGTAGGCTTATATTCGCAAATTCTTAGTCCTTCGAAATTCTGAAGTGTGGCTCATATATAATCCTTTTAATCAACACTTCACATGGAAAATCATATCATATAATAATCACCAAATCAAGCATAGTTTCCATGCAATTTTCGAGTCTATCATACCATATAAATCATGCTTTTAATAAGTCATTGCAACGGTCATATTGCACATTTAAGCATGATTATATTCCATATAAAAGCTCAATTTCGTTCTCAAGCATTTCGCATATAATTACCATATCAGAACTTTCCATAAGTGATTCCCTGTTATCAGTTCTAGAACAAGTCAATCCAGATTTACTTTCCAAGTATAGCACACAAGATAGCATTATATCAGCACGTCTTCCATGTACAGCTCATAGCATTAAATCAATATATTTACCATGTTTAGCACACCAATCAGATCATCGCATACTTCATTCGATTTATCATATCATAGCAGAACTTTCCTAATTTCAGATATCACATCCGTT
Source organism: Craterostigma plantagineum (assembly GCA_027422505.1). Taxonomy (NCBI): domain Eukaryota; kingdom Viridiplantae; phylum Streptophyta; class Magnoliopsida; order Lamiales; family Linderniaceae; genus Craterostigma; species Craterostigma plantagineum. The sequence continues at coordinate 9,214,230 of JAPQWV010000015.1, forward strand.
TATAGCACATACCATATAATAGCACCTTATCCACAAAGTCAATAAAATCAAATCTTTCCTAAACATAATAATCCAATCACCATAAGGAAAGATATTAATTCAATATTGCACATTAAATTCAGTGGAAGGCATGCAAAAATCGTATATGTGATTCTCGTCCAGGAACAATCAAGTATCAACGGATATATCACTTCCCATATATAAACAACATATTTTCCATATATAGCACAATACGATATATCTTATCATATGGGCTGTCTATAACATGCGATCACATAGTCTCATCAACAAATCACAAACTCATATGCGAATCAAATATTCAACACTTTAATCAATTTATAGTCATTATCAATGCATGGTCGAATATTATCATGAACTTAGACGTTATATTAATCACAAATCGAATTGCTTAATTTATAGACCTAACGTCATTACAATTACATCGTTCATCAAAACTCTCTAACACTCATGGACCAAAAAGGTCAACATTCTCCCCCTTTTTGATGATGAGATGTAATTGATGCAGCACAGAAGCATGTAAGCATATTCGATTTCGCAAGTCCTAGCGCATATGTCTAAGTGTTCCATAATTGCAAAACAGAGCATATGATATTTCCTAATCACATACATATTTGCTCCCCTGCCTAAGTGCAGTTATCTATTATGACATGCAAAGATATATCGTGAATGAATTTGCTCCCCCTGTCTAAGTGCAGATATATCATGTCATTTTCAAGGTTATATCATGAGTGCAAAATTTTGAAGTTACCCGTGAGTGTGCTCCCCCTGCCTAAGTGCGCATTTTCCAAGCATGATTCAAGCAATCACATAATCATCGCAGCAGACACTTAGCACTTATCAAGAAATCTAACACAAGTCAATTTGCACAGTTAAGTATCGGAGTATCACTGTATCAGAGCATAAGAATAGATAACGCAGTATAAGATCAACAAGATATATCCAGAGATCAGAGCAAAAATATTAAGCATTGGAGATATATCATAAAAGCAGCAAAATATTGTATAGATTAGGGTTCAACGAGCTTCCCTACACACCAACACACTTAGACGCTCTGTAGCGCCCCGTTTCCTTTTCCATATTGCGCAACAATTACATTTTTCCTATAAAATTTTTCGTTTTTCTTTTCCTTTCATAACTATTCCTTTTGAACATAAACGGGGGCGTACATCTATCTATTCACTCCCATGCATAATGCAACATAATCATTTTAGTATCATACCACCTTAAACTATATGCAATTATAAACTATGGGGAGTAGGATAAGAGTGTAGCCGGCCAACCTTGAATCCATGCTTTCGTATGTGGATGCGTTCTAAGTAGCCTGTTAGATATCTACAACACTGTAAAACAACTATTCAGAGTATGATCGCAACATGTTATTCCATAACATATAATAATGAAACTGTAATCATGAATCAATTTGTTTCCCGTAACTATCGTAACATCCTATTCATATACCCATCATGCTCGTTCATATAGCCATTTGCCATAAGATCCGTAGCTCATTTGCCATTCTATACATCCATCACATATCATGGTCCATATCAGATCCGTAGATCAAACGTGAAATCCATACAATCATATATTCTTTCACATAACAGTCACTTATTCAAACATGAATTTCCGTCACGTAACCATAGTCCGCGTATCCATTCATATGACCTATAAATCAATGCAATTCTATATGATCATTTTCTTTTGATGCTCCCGTTATAGACTGGCTAGACTCGTATCGTAGGCCCGTCGGCGCCCATGCATGGGACTGTCAATACTTTAAATATCTGTATGTGCCTGTACAGGACTCTGTCATCCCCCGATTTGAAGGGAAGTAACTGTCATCCCCCGATTAGAAGGGAAGTATCTATCATCCCCCGAAAGGGAAGTATGCCGTAGCATCTGTATCATCCGATGTCATAGCAGTCATAACGGTTTCTCCGTTCATTATTACATATATGCAAATGCTATGCCCATATCCGTATTTCACATATCTCACAAATCTATCAAATCACATTTGTCACATAAGAGCACATTGCGGCATATAAGCCCAGTCAATCCATATAACACGTATATCATAGAATTGTAACACGTATATCATAGAATTATAAATCAGTATATTCATATAAAGCATATAAGCAGATAAACACATAAAAACGGAATACATGTTGCATATCATACTCACAGGTTTCGTTTTCGTTTGTTAATCAATCGTATCCTTGCCTTTATCGGAATCCTGACCTATACAATTGTTTTATCCGTAAATATAAAATCCTACGTGCGTGATATGCATGCTTTATTATGCATGATTACTTTGATCCGTGACGTTTACTTTCTGTTTATTAGTTATAATGTATTAGACTCCTGGCTTAGAGGTTTTATGTTTAATCAATATTGAACCTGCGTTAAAAGTTGGTAATTATACTATACCGAAATATCATTGAAACCCTAATTCTTATTGTGTTGAAAACCCTAAAAATATCAAAACTTATTAAATTCTAACAATCCGTATCATACCGAAAATCTTATATGAAAATAACACACACACATATATATATAAGGTTCCTCCACATTTAGAAAATCCTAATACCAATATATATAATACATAATATCATATTATCATATATATATAAGTGTTTTATTATTAATGATGTCGATTTCTTCAAGCCTAAGAAAACTCTCATTAGTCATTCTTTAGCAATAATTTTCTAGTTCCCACGTGTATTCACCTTTTTATTGCCAACCAATCAAAATCGCAAGATGTTTCTAAGCTTCGAAATCCTACATAGTCGAATTCCTTTATTTAACCAAATTCGAGACCTTTAGTTGAGGAAATGTTGAAGTCTTTCTAATCTATCTCGAGATTACATCTCGAGATTTATTTAGTTCATTCGATATTATATCTCCAAGTCTATCTAACCGACCTTCTAAGTTTCGAAGTCATATCTCGAAATTTACTTAATCGAGTTTCTAATCTCGAAGTCATATCTCGAGATTTTCTTAATTCACTCAAAATCATATCTTGATATCTATCTAATTCATATTATCGAAATCCCTTCTAAAATAAATCAAAATCCGGAAAGTGGTACACCAAAAAAAAAATACATGTATCTTTCGAAATTTTAGAACATTCTGATCAATTTATAAAATTCTCAAGAACTTCCAGAATATCATCAATCTTCCTAGCTTATTTAATCACTTAATTAATACACATATACAATCTTTCAAAACCTGAGAAAACCTTAGCGTATCTAAAGTTCGGAAAAACCTTCCATATAATTATCAGTACCGAAAACTAAATTCTCAGTAATCCTTAATATATCATAAGGTTCCTTAAAACCGAGCCTTAAACTATCAGATCAGCCCGAAGTATTAAGATTTTCAAATCTTAGTTTGTCGAATGTTTCTTGGGGCTATTTAATCGTACAATACTATTCCAAATTTCGAAGTATACTTCTTCAGAAAGCTATAAACATCTAAATTACCTAAATGTTAAAGGTGTTTGGTGTTTCTATATCGAAAGTTAGCTATATATTCAAGAATATTTAAACCCGTCTAACCTATTTAATTTAAAAAGGCTCAAATAGAAATAAATCCTAGTACCGAAATTGTTCAATATGCAATTATGATATCCTTCAACGATCTAGGAAAACCCTAGTAAAGCTATGAAAATCTTCCAAGTACCCTTAATCATAGTTTATTTACCCTATATGTGTACATAAGTGAATTATGAAAAACATTGAATAGTTTCCTCACCTCAGAAACGATTGTTTAACCAAGTTGTTCTTTTGCTGGATTTTCCTTTCTCTTCCTCTCGTTACTTTCTTTTTCTCCGTTCTTTTCTCTCCTTTATATATTTTATGAGGGTTTTATTAGTCAAAGTATGGTTATACATTAAAGTGTCGAAATTTGTGTTTGATATGATAAGAAGGTGACGTGTCTTTCCTATGTATTAAGTAAGATGTTTCTTTAATAAGCTTTAAGTTATTTTGAACTTAAGAAAACTTTTCATTAGTTATACTTGCCAGATGACATCTATGGTTAATGGCCCTCCCCACGTGTCCTTTAACTTTCTAAATGGGATTAATATAAACATATATATATATGCATATATATATATATATATATATATATGCATATGTACATGTAGACCCATCTATATATATATATATATATATATATATATATATATATATAGACCCATCTATATATATATAGGTGCGAAAACTTTGATGTAGACCTCGAAACTTACTATGAAAACTTTGCCTCTTCATGCCAAATTAGTTCTCGAAAGTCTACTTCGAAAACTTTATAGATGTATATTGTATATGAATGATCACGAAAACTCCTCTACCTTAAGCACTTATATTCACTTAATTCAACTATTTATTTTTCTTACTAAGGTTCATAATACCCTAACTATTTATTATCATCTATATCATAACATTTATTTTCTAAATGCATAAATTCATGTAATGCATGAAATGATATAAGGTTTTGGTTCGGTTCCTGACACGCTCAACGCCTAACACTTACCTTACTACTCCCCCTTCATTATCAAAAAGGTGGGAGGGACACTTAAGAACTAAACTGATACTAGCAGAACGAAATATCCTAAGAGCAACTAAGAGCAGAATGGAACATGAGGGGCAGCCTACTGGCTTGAAGAGATTTCAGAATCGACGGGTTTAGGAAGGGACTTCTTGACCAGCTTGGAGAGCTTGGACAGTTTCAGCGACAGCTCGGTATACTGTTCTTTGAGCTTGCGGAAGCGCTTCTGATTATCAGCCTTGATATCGGAAATATCGCGGCACAACACCGAGATTCCTGCCTTCCCTACGCTGAGCTCATCTTCGTAGTCGTCGTCGTCACTTTTGACCTTTGTCTTTCCCTTCACAGCAGACCGTTTATGGGCACTGTCGACTGACCTGTTCTCCTTTGCTTTGAACCAACCTTGACTCTTTGAGTGATGAATTCCCATGCGCTTTAGGGTCACAAGATCCACAATGTGGACGGCCTTATCTTCCCATGCCGGCGGCAGTATAATACCCTCGCACTCGAACAGGTGAGTGAGCAACATTCCATAGGGCAGCGCCTTGTCTTTGCTTTCGATGGCCTGAATCATGTGCTTCATGATGATATATCCTAGGTTGAATCTGCGATTCTGGGATATCATGTATACCGCGAAGGTGCTCATGAAGTTCATGGTCGTCGAGTGGCCGCCACTGCCTATTTTTGCACTCCAGAGGGTCATGTTAAGTAATTTGTGCAGGAAGAAAAAGTCAATAGGGAGCTGGTTCAGGGCTTCTCCGTCAGAAAACCGAGGTTTGGTGCGGGTATTCCAGAGCGTGCGGAGAACATCACTGAGATCAAACTCATCCGCGTGGCACTAGTCACTCATGTCGTAATGACAGAGGACCTCATCAGCAACCCCCAGCATGGCATTCATTGTCTTAGTGGTCCATTCGATTTTGCGGCCGAGAACATAGGAACGAATATTGATATGCCCTTCGAACTCTTCGTAATCGAAGTTGGCATAGAAGAGCTTCACGACTTCAGGAAAGTAGGGCGTGTTGATACTGAGAAATTGCTCCCATCCAAAATCCTTATGCCACGTGATAACGTTTCCAGGAGGTAATTGGTCGAAGGCAACTCCGCGACCGCGAGCGATATCTCGTTTGCTAAAGCTTTTATAAGTGGTGCGGTTACTTTTTTCCAGAAAAAGCATTTCAACTGGGATCTCATTAGGCTTTGACGGATCCATAGGCGGGATGTCAGAATGTTTTGGGGTCAGTTGTGGAGACTGCGAGGCTTTTTCAAGTGGTGATGGATGTTTCTCAGGAGTTGGGGATCATGGAGGAGATTTCTGAGTTTCCTCAGGGACATCTTCAGGGATCTCTGAACTTGAGGCAAGCTTTTCAGGTTCGGGTGACTTTGTGGGGGTACTGGTAGGAGTGAGGCTGGATTTCTTTGTCTTCTTTTTCTTCTTCTTGGCAGGTTTGGCTGGAGAAGAGATCTTTTCAGTAGATTTCACTTTGGAACGGGTTTTGCGAGCAGAAGGCGATGAGGCTGAGGCTTGTTCCGGTGATTTGGGAGGAGATTCGGGTGGGGATTCATCAAATGTGGGTTCCTTGGGGGCTGCTTTGGGTGTGGATGTTTTAGCCATTTCAGAGGTTAGGGTTTGATAGGAAGTTTGGAGAAGATGATTGAATTGATGAAGGTTGAAGAACGGTTCTGAATTTTTAAAGGGAGAGAGTCGGTTTATTTTAGGAAGAGATAAGGATGGATTTCGAAATTTGAAATTTGAAATTTCAAAGTAAGGAAAGTGGAAAACTGTCAGAAATATCGGACTGATTTGACGGGATCTCATAATTATGGAAAGGATGTGACTGGGCTGAATAGGAATAATTTTTAAATATATGAGTTCCCCAAAGTAACTGAACGGCTGGACCTTCCTAAAATAACCTGATCACATTCAAAGACAGATCCAAAAGATCAGGCATTCCTAAAATAATCTAGATAGCTGAAGGAATGTCTCGGAATGGGATAAATACGAATTTTTTTCTTAAAATACGAAGATCACACTTAAGGAAAAAATTCTATAAGATCCACGGGAATATTTCAAGGGCTGAATGAATGTCTTAAGATAGGATAACTACGAATTTCTGCCTAGAATAGAATAACCTAGAGTAAATGATAGAATTAGGCAGATTTTTACTAACCTTATTTAGCTCGATAATTCCCAATCGATCACGGATGTCACAGAATCTTGCCTCAATTAGGGGTTTCGTGAAGACATCAGCGAGCTGATAATTTGTTCCTACGAATTCCACACTGATATTCCCCTTCTGAACATGGTCTCGTATAAAATGATGTTTAACCTCAATATGTTTAGTACGAGAATGATGCACGGGATTCTTAGTAATACTAATGGCACTAGTGCTATCACACAGAATAAGAATTTTGTCATAACCTAACCCGAAATCACTAAGGGTTTGTTTCATCCAAAGAACTTGTTGACAACAATTTCCTAAAGCCATATATTCAGCTTCGGTTGTGGAGAGGGCGACAACATTTTGCCTAATAGACCAAGTTACCAGGGAATTTCTAAGTAATTGGCAAGTTCCGCCTAGTACTTTTCCTATCTTCCCTACAGTCGGCATAGTCGGCATCAGAATATCGCATTAATGGGAATTCATCCGTATGAGAGTACCACAGACCAAAATTGACAGTACCCTTGATATATCTAAGTATACGCTTAACTGCGGTCAAGTGGGATTCCCTAGGGTCAGACAGATATCTTGAACACATACCAACAGCAAACATGATATCAGGACGACTAGCAGTACTGAAGGCTTCCGATCATACCTCGATATTCTGTTTGATCAACTGGTGTACCTGATTCGTCATTGTCTATTTTGGTGGTCTGATGCATGGGAGTGGAAATAGCTTTGGAATCGTTCATCCCGAATTTTATCAGTAATTCCTTGCTCTACTTCCTCTGGGATACAAAGGTTCCATCGTCAAGTTGCTTTATTTGCAACCCAAGAAAGTAATTCAGCTCACCCATTAAGCTCATCTCAAATTCCTTCTGCATAGACTTAGAGAATTCCTCGCAAAGAAGGATATTAGTGCTTCCAAATATGATATCATCAACGTATATTTGGACCAGTATCATGTGATCACCTTCATACTTAATAAACAACGTGTTATCAATAGTACCAGTCAGAAATCCTATGTCAATCAAGAACTTACTTAGCCTTTCATACCATGCCCTAGGTGCCTGCTTTAAACCATATAATGCTTTATTCAATTTAAAAACATGGTTTTGGTGGTTGTTCTACATAGAATTCCTCATTTATAAAATCATTTAAAAATGCACTTTTTACGTCCATTTGAAAAAGTTTAAAGCGTTTAAAGCATGCATATGCAAGTAAGACACGTATAGATTCTAATCTAGCTACTGGAGCAAAAGTTTCATCGAAATCAATACCTTCCTCCTGGGAATAACCTTTTGCAACTAACCTCGCTTTGTTTCTTGTGACATTACCATGTTCGTCGAGTTTGTTGCGGAAGACCCATTTGGATCCTATGATGGATTTATCGTTTGGTCTTTCTACGAGTGTCCACACTTGGCTCTTTTCGAATTGAGATAGCTCATCTTCCATGGCAGAGACCCACGATATATCATCTAGAGCTTTATGGACTGTCTTTGGTTCCATCATTGAGAGAAGTACATCATGAGATTCCTCCGTATCTTGATTTCGTGCAGCTGCTCGAGTTTTGATCCAAGATCTGACATTTCCTATTACTTGATCCGTCGGATGATTGGAAGCGTGCTTCCATTTTCTAGGTTGCAGCTCATCAGCTTCTGGTTCCAGTGTCTCAACTTTTTCGTCTTTGGGAATATTGTCCTCATTGTCTTTAGTATCCTGTAATTCTACACAGGGCAAATCTATACCTTCATCATCAGTAGCATCTGCGTTAAGTATCTCATCAAAAGTAACATGTATGGATTCCTGAACAGTCAACTTCCTTTTATTATAAACGCGATATGCCTTAGAGTGAAGACTGTAAACAAGGAATATCCCTTCGTCTACCTTAGAGTCAAACTTTCCTCTCTTATCTCTATCGTTCAGGATAAAACACTTACACCCAAACACACGAAATTAACCTATATTTGGAGTTCTATCATGCCAGATTTCATAAGAGGTCTTCTTTAATATCGGCCTAAGGAACACACGATTTGACACATAACAGGCTGTACTAACAGCTTCCGCCCAGAACTGTTTAGGAATATCATACTCATGTAACATAGATCTAGCCATTTCCTGTAATACCCTATTTTTACATTCAACTACGCCATTCCGTTGGGGAGTTATAGGGGCAGAGAAGTTATGACTATATCTATACTGATCACAGAATGATGCAAATGATTTGCTATTAAATTCCAGTCCGTTATCACTGCGTATCCTACATAGATTCATTTCTTTTTCATTCTCTAGTCTCTTCACTAGTGATGTAAAGTTACCTAGTGCCCCATTCTTATGTGCAAGGAATATCACCCAAGTATACCTGGAATAATCGTCCACAATGACAAAGGCATATCTTTTACCTCGCAGAGACATCATTTGAACAGGACCAAAAAGGTCGAGATGTAGTAATTCCAGAGGTCTGGATGTGGATATCACATTCTTTGCTTTGAACGATGTCTTGGTCTGCTTGCCCATTTGGCCGCCTTGCATGTTTCGTCCTTGACGAATTTTATATCGGGAACACCTCGTACCAGCGCATTGCTTGTAATATGAGACAGTAATTCCATATTGGCATGTCCTAAGCGTCTGTGCCATAACCAGGTGTTATCCTGTGTAACTGCTAAACACTTGACATTCTGGCCAGTGATATCATCAAGAGTTATGCAATAGATATTTCTATCCCTAGATGCACTGAATAATACTTTATTATTATTTCTAACCACACACTTATCATTTTCAAAAGTGACCGTATGACCTTTATCGCATAATTGACTAATGCTAATGAGGTTATGTTCTAGATTCTTAACTAACCATACGTCATCTAAAGTAGTATGTAAAGTGTTACCAATGGTTCCAACTCCTATAATCTTAGCTTTTGTATTGTCGGCGTAGGAGACATATCCTCCATCATATGCTTTCACCGACACAAACTTACTGATAAAACCTGTCATATGGTGGGAACACCCACTGTCGAGGTACCACTTGTTTTTCTTGCTGGATTTTCTTCTTTGTACCTGCATAAATCAGTTCTTTTCTGAGGTGTCCAACTTTGATTGGGTCCTAAGTGGTTAGCCGCAAAATAACTTATGTTCACACGTGATATATCATGTGTCATAGACTGTGATCTCTTGAACACTGATTGGTCAGTGTTAGAGACTTCAGGAACCTTCTTTGGCTTCCAGACATATCTAGCTTTATCAGCTCTCTTCAGAAAACAATGGTTAGCATAGTGACTGTGACGGCCGCATGAAAAACACTTAGGTTTTCTAACAGTAGGTGGTGCAACATGCTCATGTGTCATGGAATATCCTAGTCCTGATTTTCCAGTATTTCTAGGAATACTGAGTAACATATCAAGATTTTGTTGTCCTTCAAGAAGTCTATCATTAGTACGAGATTTTTCTTCTAAGAAATCCTTAAGAACAGACATGTCTCTAGATATATTTTCTTTCTTCTAAGCTTTTCGCAATTACACAAGGCTTTCTCTTCCTTAAGAGTTTCTAGCTCGGCACTCAGGTGCTCATTTTCTAGACCTGTTTGGTGTTTCTCTTTAGCTACGTCATCTCGTTGCCTAATCAGACTCTTTACTTGTGAGTTGAGCGACTTAATCCTTCTTTCTGCATTCTGAATTATTTCAAACATCTCTTCCTTTTCATCTACTTCAGGGACTGAGGAAGTGTTATCATGAGATTCATCTTGTCTAGCATATAATTCATTCAGAAATAGTATTTTCTTAATAGTGGATGAATTTGATACCTGATCATCATCGGCCATGTAGGCGAATTTTCCTCTTCTTCACTTCCGGCTTCTTCCCAGTTGGTGACCATGGCTTTCTGTTTCTTTATCTTTTTGTCACCAATTTCCGTTGGGCAGTTTTAGGCGAAGTGGCCTGGCGTGTTGCACTTGAAGCATTTCTGCACATTATTCCCGGATGAGGTTATTCCCTTGTTCCTAGGTTGGAACTTGGAGTTTCCTTTGAACTTCCTTCTCAGCCGAGATTTTTCGAACTTTCTGGTCAGCATGGCGATCTGCTCCAGCAAATCTTCCTCAGTTTCTTTTCGCCATCAGAATCGTTGTCTTGTTCAGTGTTGAAGGCAATATTTGGTTGGTTTCGAACTGGTGATTTTTCTTGGATGGAGATCTGAATCATCTCGTAGGTGGTTAGGGATTCGATCAGTTCTGAGACAGAGATCTCAGAATTTTTCGCACCTTCTCACCGTCCGGTATCTTCTTTCCCAACGAGAACATTTGATTGATGATATTCATAAATCTCGCGTACATGTGGCTTATGGTCTCGTTGTCCTCCATTTTGAACAGCTCGTATTGGTGAGTTAAGATGGCTATTCTTTCTTGTACGACTCGAGTGGTTCCCTCATGTGTGACTTGAAGCATCTCCCACATGTCTTTGGCAGATTCGCATGAGCTCACACGATTGTATTCTTCTCTAGTAAGTGCGCAGGCAATCATGTTTTTTGTTTTGGCATTCAGGGAGATTCATCGCTTGTCTGTTGCATCGTAATCAGAACCTTTCTTTGGAGTTCCATCCGACTTTTTTGGATTGTAAGGTCCAGTAGTGATGATATCCCACAGGTCGTAGTCTGCAGCAATCAGGAATTCCTTCATACGGTTTTTCCATATGGCGTAGTTTGTTCCATCGAAGAGTGGTGGCCTGGAATGGGATTGTCCCTCTGCAAAAACATCAAAACTCGAAGAAGCCATTAGATCTTTAACTCAGGCTCGTTAGGCCCGTCGTTTGAGTAACCCGCTCTGATACCAAATGAAGATATAAATGTGCCTAAGAGGGGGGTGAATTTAGGCTTATAGAAATTTTGTGCTTCTTTTCACAAATCCTAAGTGTAGTGACTTAGATATATCTACTGATGTTTATAATGAATATGCCTGATATATCCTAGTTACGTCGGATGTGTTTCGGGTCTGTCTCATAGAGATAAAGAAATAACTGAAAAGTAAATGCGATACAGGATTTTTATAGAGGTTATATCCCCAACTGGGGTTTACTCCTCTCCTTGGGGTTTGCTCCCAATAGTTCAACCAATCACTATAATGCACCGTAGCTGGATACAAAACTGATTGGTTAGCCCAATACACAATCGAAACAAGTCGAACACTAGCCACTACTAGGTTACCACATGCCGAGTTTCGTTCCTCGGAATCTACTGATCCCGACAGACACAGCTCGCTACCGAAAAACCCCCGGAACTCGTCCTTCCCTTCATGTGTGCGTAAACGTCGACCTTGCCTCCTTGGTATTGCTCACGTCAGAAGACAGAATATATAGTGTGGGAGGATGGAATAACAGGATGAATCACTCGCTCAGTGATGGACGCAAGTTAACGCTTAGTAAGGCAGAAAGCTATCGCAAATGGAAACTCAGGAATCTCTCAGTCTGTTTCTGCTCAAGAATCTCTCGTAGGCTTATATTCGCAAATTCTTAGTATTTTGAAATTCTGAAGTGTGGCTCATATATAATCCTTTTTTAATCAACACTTCACATGGAAAATCATATCATATAATAATCACCAAATCAAGCATAGTTTCCATGCAATTTTCGAGTCTATCATACCATATAAATCATGATTTTAATAAGTCATTGCAACGGTCATATAGCACATTTAAGCATGATTATATTCTATATAAAAGCTCAATTTCGTTCTCAAGCATATTCAAGCATTTCGCATGTAATTACCATATCAGAACTTTCCATAAGTGATTCTCTGCTATCAGTTTCTAGAACAAGTCAATCCAGATTTACTTTCCAAGTATAGCACACAAGATAGCATCATATCAGCACGTCTTCCATGTACAGCTCATAGCATTAAATCTATATACTTACCATGTTTAGCACACGAATCAGATCAGCGCATACTTCATTCGATTTATCATATCATAGCAGAACTTTCCTAATTTCAGAGATCACATCCGTTTATAGCACATACCATATAATGCACCTTATCCACAAAATCAATCAAATCAAATCGTTCCTAAACATAATAATCCAATCAGCATAAGGAAAGATATTAATTCAATATTGCACATTAAATTAAGTGGAAGGCATGCAAAAATCGTATATGTGATTCTCGTCCAGGAGCAATCAAATATCAACGGATATATCACTTTCCATATATAAACATCATATTTTCCATATATAGCACAATACGATATATCCTATCATATAGGCTGTATATAACATGCGATCACATAGTCTCATCAACAAATCACAAACTCATATGCGAATCAAATATTCAACACTTTAATCAATTTATAGCTCCTTATCAATGCATGGTCGAATATTATCATGAACCTAGACGTTATATTAATCACAAATCGAATTGCTTAATTTATAGACATAACTTCATTACAATTACATCGTTCATCAAAACTCTCTAACACTTATGGACCAAAAAGATCAACACTAAGATTCGGAGAGCTTCAGCTTTTCATGAAGATTTTTTTTGGAGACTTTGACCTAAGCTTAGCTGTTGATGATGCAAGTGCGTGTTTGCTTCTTATTTATTGGCGAGTGATTGATTGGCTATTCTATTATTAGCTACGTTGATAATTTTCATGTAGGTGAGTGGCCCTCCTTTGCTGCGCTAACTAGTTGTAATAAATTAGCTCATCATGACATGAGCTAAATATTGTCCTTTTCTTTTTTAATTAATTTGGGTATATGTAGTACTCTGTCTACTTGCTTACAGGCGAGAGCTCAGTTTGGCAGACTGTCCCAAATTTGACCATCTCAACCGACGAACTCATTCTCAAACCCAAACGCATTCTCAAACTCAAAATGCAGTAATTCTTCTCCAACCATTAACCTCATTCTCAAACTCAATAGACTTTTTCTGTAATATTCACCTACACATTACTTTTACAATTTTTCAATACTATCAATTTTACAAATTTTGAAATTAGGCTATGAGTTACGATTCTAATAATATTTATGCACCGATTTAATTTCTAATAGTCGTGCTGACTTGATTTGTTGAATATGTATGTATTCGTGAAATGGTTGTTTTTTCTGTGTCTTGTTTTGCTTTCTTATGTCTGTGTATTGCTTTTTTCTATGTCTTGCTTTACTTTATTACGAAGGTCACGTCACATCAACCACAATTCCTCTTTTATGTGTCTGGGTATCGTGATATGGATAACGCCGCATTTGATAATTGCTTTTTATGTGTCTGAGTAAGGTCGATTTAATAATAAAATAAATAAATGTACTTTAATGCAATTGCAAAATATCATACGCATTTAACTTGCAGCAAACGCATATATCGGTATATATGATGAGAGAGAAAGATCAAAACGCATATTGAGTTTTGATTTCAAGTTCGGTTGGAGCATTTTGATGTAATTTTTTGGGATATGCAGCTCGGTTGGAGATGCTCTTAGGATCAAGCAAATCGCAAATAAGATTCTCGTGGCAGATTCTCTTTGATGATGTTATTCCTCCTTCTCGGTTGTATTGTGTTTTGTTTTTTGTTTTCCCAATCATTTAATTTATTTTATTTATATTTGTTTCGCCGTCTATTATTACTCTTTCAGCACATGCAATGCAGTTGGGCGGATCAAGTAGTTATATATCCCCACTGCCGTTCCGCATAATAACAGCAGCAATCAATCGATTCGCTTCATCGATCTCAAAGTAAGTTTTTGCTACGGATGTTTTTGGATTTGGATAAATGGCACTCATTCATTCATTTTCCAATCTAAGCGCATTATTCCTGCCTTTTTATTTTATTATTATAATTTTTTGCGCAATAATGTCAGTCAGCAAGCATATAAGCAAGCATATATATATATGTATGTATACCCTTACCATTTCCTTCGTCGTAGTAATTAGAGCGTTGACGAGATCTTAGGCTGCGATTAACGTCGATGGCCGAGTTCGAAGAAGTCGTCCGTCCTACCAACTGCTTGCTTTGCTGCTTGGCCGTCGTGTAGGGGTGAAAACGAGCCGAGTCGAGCCCGAACTTGGGTATGCTTGAGTTTGACTTGATAAATAACGAGCCGAGCTCGAGCTCGACCCGAGTCAACTCAAACTCGAGTCGAGCATTGACCGAGCCGAGCTGCTCACGAGCTGCTCGCGAGCTGTTGATGAACACACTGTCTATTTACAAGTCATATATACCTTTGAGTTTTGACATCTTCTTAACTATTTTAACATTCGATTTGATGTTCGGTCATTCCTCATGTAGTTTATAATAAATATTTTAGATCAAACGATTTATTTGATAATGGTGTAAGTCAAAATTAATAATTTTTCTATTTATTTATGTCTTATGATATATATAATATATTATTATATAACTTAATCGAGCTTCGAGCCGAGTCGAACCGAACATCACCTAGTTTGAGTTTGACTTGATTATTAACGAACCGAACTCGAGCTCCAACCGAGCTTTGGTCAAACCAAACTAGAGTCGAGCTTTGACCGAGCTGCTTGCGAGCAGCTCACGAGCGGCTCGGTTCGTTTTCACCCCTAGCGTCGTGTGCATGGAGGAGATATATATAATATATATATATATATATATATATATATATATATATGCGCTTTATAACAGAATTTTGGTCTCTGATGATTTGCAATCAACTAATTAAAACTGTCTGAAGCTGTTGTTGAAATTTCCATTTATCTTTTTGTCAAGAAGAAAACGAAGTACGTGTGTAGGATAGATAGATTCAATGGTGGAAGAGGTGGTCTACGCTTATGCCGGGCAATGACGACGATGACCCTGATTTTATGAGGTAGTATAGTATATAATTATTTCTATTATGAGTTATGAATCTGATTATGATTTATGATAATTATTCCGACGGTGATGATGACGACGAGAATGATTATTATTTGGGCTAATTCCTTATCAGTCCCATTTGAGGTATAAAAATTGTCTTAAATATCCCGCGAATTATTTCTTCCTTATAAGTACCTATTTGAAAATTTCTTCCTATTTAGTACCTAATATGGTCTTTTCAGCGTTTAAAAGACGAAAATATCCTGTCCCACATATTCAAAAAAGCTGAATAATTATTTTCACATGAATTATACCAAACAAATTCGTTATTATACCAATAAAATTGAAATTATACCAGAAATTGTAGAAATTATACCAATTATTTTCAATTTTATACCAATAAACAATGCTATAATAATTTTATTACGCAAGATTGGACATTATACTAGCTAATTTTGCTATTATACCAGAAATTGTAGAAATTATACCGTATGTTTCCGTTATTATATCGACAAACAATATTATTATATTTTAATACGAAAATATTGGACATTATATCAATTGATTTCTATATATATCAGAAAATGTTGAAATTGTACCATCTGATTTCGTTATTATACCAGTAAATATTTTGATTCGAATTTTATACAATGAAATTGGACATATCAATTGATTTCTATATTATACCAGAAAATGTTGAAATTATACCATATGTTTTCGTTATTATACCAGTAAATAATGAGATTCGAATTTTATACAATGAAATTGGACATTATACCAACTGATAATGATATTATACCAGAAATTATAGAAATTGTACCATCTATTTTCGTAATTATACCAATAAATAAATGTTTTATAATTCTATACCAAAACAATACCAACTGATTTTGCTTATATACCAGAAAATAAGAAAATTATACCATATATTTCGTTATTATACCAGTAAATATTGTTATTCTAATTTTTACAGCAAAATTGAATAATATACCAACTACTTTTTGCAATTATACCAGAAATTTTTGAAATTATACCATTTATTTTCGTTATTATACCATCTACTTTCGTTATTATACCAATCAATAAGGTTATTTAATTTTATACAACAAAATTGAAGATCATACCAACTAATTTTGCTACCAGAAATTGTAGATATTATGCCATCTGTTATTAGAGTTCAATTCTCTTGATATGATAAAGATAGCAGTTCCAATTTAACATTATTCTGTTGGTATAATTAGAATAACAGTTGGTATAATAATCAAACAGTTGGTATGATGTCCGATTTAATTTCAGGAAAGGGTATTTTCGTCCGTTCACCGTTTGGGGTATTAATTACACAGTTTTGCAGATGGGTACTGGAACATGAAGAATTTTTCGTAGAGGTACTGAACATGAACTTTAAAATTCAAATGGGCCTGATAAGGAATTTACCCTTATTATTTTGTAATAATCATATTGGCAAAATGATTGCGCTCATCTCCCAAGATGCAAGACATTCCTCGGCATGCATTTCGACGACTCCCAAGTGCTCTTATCTAAGAGCTTATCGCCTTACAATGGGCGCATAGGGCATTAGTGGAGGTAAAAATAATAAACATATACTTTTTTCTTCTTTACCTTTAATTTTCATAATGTGGCCATACTAAATAAAAAGTTCGAAGAAAAAAGATATATTTTTTTTTATTTTTGGTATCTTAACTTTACTCAAACGCATACATGTTTGATACATCGTTCGGTCGTTAGATTTTTGCAATCAAAAACTTTTTATGTATGAATTGACTTTATATCCAAATTGGCAAAGCAAATTTTTATTATTCTATAGGGAATTTCTTTATCATTCTCACTTAAAGCTCTAATGCATCAGTTTCATTATTGTAGGTTTTCAAGCTCTAATGCATCAGTTTCAACTATAACAGAACGTCGTATCTGCAAGAAACTCTATCCAAGTACGACTAATTAGATAATTCCCTTTTCTCATTTTGTGTTGGGACAAAGTTTATTATGACTTTTGTAGACCTTTTTGGTCCAAATAGTTATGAGAGTTTTGATTATTCCAAGTAATTATGTAAATTGCGGGGTACAAATTAGAAAACTCGATATGCATGTTATGTGATGTTTAAGTATGTGAAAATATTCGATTAAGCGCTTGAATATGTTTTAAATGTCAAGAAAATCGAATTTGAGTGATCTTATGCTTAACTGGAATATTGATGTGATCACCTGGTTTTGAACGTTCTCGTTTGGATGGAATATCACTGTGTGCTATATATATGGAAAATATGTTCTGATAAGTGGTATGTGGACTGCACGCATGATTGAGTTATATAAGGAAAGAATATCGTCTGAGATCACGCTAATTTGATTGAGCTATATATGGAAGATATATTGTGTTAAGTGATATATGAGCTGTACACGAGATTGGGATATTTTAGGAAAGAATATCACTGTGATCACCCGGATATGATTAAGCTATATATATGGAAAAGATATTCTGATTATGTGTATAATATGCTGATTGATTCTATATATGGAATGTGCTGACTAACGGATGAGCTTACCCTGGAATGAAAGAAAATCAGTAGTATTTATGGTAAGAATTCATGTTGACCGTTGAGCTTTATTGGTTTATTCTTGGCATGATTTCTTGAGTTAATGCACGTGATTATTGAGCTTTATCCTGTATATTCTGTGCTTAACTTTCCTTGTGAAGTAGAGAAGCTATTCGTGGTTCTATATAGAAGAGAACACTTCACGCGAAGAGAACAACAACGAACACACAAGCTGTCGAATACCTTAGAGTGATTGAGCGTTAATTTGCGATTCATTCGTAGTTTGTGGTTGAGCTTAATTTGCGAATCTGTACTCTTTTGAGCGATCCCTAGAAACTCCAAACCCTAAACCTTTGTCTTCGGACGTGTGAGCGCACAAAGGAGCACGAGTGGAGTCTTACGCACGTGAAGGGACGAATTTTGTGGATTCGGTGGCCCTTCGGTAGCAAGCTGCATCCAGTCGGGGAATAGGTTTCCTGGGTAAACGACGTGGATCGAAACTTGGCGTGCGTCAGCCTAGAACGAGGTCTAGTATCCATAGTGCTTTGTTTGTGAACGGGTCAATCATAGTGTAACCGGTATTACCTAGTGATTGATTGGAACTCTTGGGGAGATCACACCCCAAGGACAGGATTAAACCTCAGTTGGGGATATAACCTGTATAAAAATCTCGTCTCACTTTACTTTCTGCTGTTTACTTTTTCTGTGAGACAAACCCGAAACGTTGGCAAATATCTAGGTGATATCTGTTAAAGGATTCTGAGATTAACGTGATATTCTGTAAACAGGGTTAGGGAGATAACATAGACAGTCTTACTGCTTTCTAGGGAATAACGTACTCTGCATTATCTTCTTAAAGAAAAGTAGTTTTCAAAGGAGAAAAAGCCATAATTTTTTAAAGCCTAATTCACCCCCCCTCTTAGGCATATTTTACACTTCATTTGGTATCAGAGCAGGTTACTCAACGAAAGGCCTAACACGCCTGAGTTAAGATCTAATGGCTTTTTCGAGTGATATTTTTGCAGAGGGTCAATCCCACTCCAAGCCTCCTCTCTTCGACGGTACGAACTACGCGGTATGGAAGAATCGTATGATCGAATTTTTGATCGCTGTCGACTACGAGCTTTGGGAAACAATCATCAACGGACCGTACACAGCTGCGAAATCCGATGGAACTCCAAAGGATACAAAAGATTACACTGCTGATGACAAAAGGGGAATCACACGAAACGCAAAGGCGAAAAACATGCTCGCATGCGCACTCACACGTGAAGAATACATTCGGGTGAGTTCTTGCTCATCAGCGAAGGCCATGTGGGATATGCTCCAAGTCACTCATGAAGGAACCCAACGAGTCGTGCAAGAAAGACTAGCTCTACTCACTCACCAGTATGAACTGTTCTCAATGGAATCTGACGAAAATATAAGCCAGATGTACGCCAGATTCATGGGAATCATCAACCAAATGTTCTCTCTCGGCAAGAAAGTTCCCGACAGTGAACAAGTAAGAAAGATACTGAGATCACTGCCACGAGAATGGAATGCCAAGGTTACTGCCATCTACGAAGCAAAGGATCTAGAAGCACTTAGCATCTCCGAGCTGATTGGATCTCTTATATCCTATGGGATGATTCAAACATCAATGAATGAGAAGTCTCAGAATAAAAACCAGAAGTCCATTGCATTCAAATCCAACCAAGAAGAATCTGATTCTGACGACGAAGAAAATGACCTGATGAACGATCTGGCCATGCTTACAAAAAGAATTGAAAGGTTCCAGCAGAAAAAGAAATTCAAAGGGAACTTCAACAAATTCCAGAACAAGAACAAGGGAATATCCACGTATGGGAAGAAAGTTCAGAAGTGTTTCCGATGCAACAAACCAGGCCACTATGCACATGAATGCCCCGCAACTAGCAATGAGAAACCAAGGAAGCAGAAGGCTATGGTGACGGAATCAAATGACTCTGAACTGGAACAAAGTGAGGACGAGGATCACGCTTACATGGCTGACGAGGATCAGGTATCTTGTTCTTCCTCCATTGAGAAAATTCATATCCTAAACAATTTATATGGTTATGAAAGTGACTCATCTGTTTCTGATATAGAAGAAAGTAAGGAAGATCTGTGTAGGTTACTTCAAAAAACGGAGAGAAAGATTAAGTCACTAGATTCCTTGAATAAGGAATTGATAAGGCAGCGAGATGAACTAGCTAAGGAAAAACATGAGGCTGTTCTAGAGATCTCACGTTTGAAAGAAGAGTTAGTTACTGCTAAGAAAGAGGGAATTCCCTGTGACTGTGAGAAAATAGAGAAGAAAAACAGTGACTTATCCAGAGATATTGTAGAACTCAGGAATTCTTTAGAAAGGGAAAAACAGAAGGTTTATAGCCTTCTTGAGGGTAGACAGAACCTAGACATGATGTTAAACATTTCTAGCAATATTGATAAGATAGGTCTAGGTTATTCCACCGAAGTGAAGCCTGCTAAATCCTCTGTGCCTAAGTTTAAATGTTTCTGTTGTGGTAGAAATGGTCACTATGCATACAACTGTCCCTTAAAGAAGTTTGATAAAGCTAAGTATGTCTGGAGACCTAAGAAGTTACCTGTAAATGCCACTGTCGTATCTGATTGTAACAGGAGATCACCGACTGTGCAGAATGATATCTCGTATGTTAACAGAAGTTATTTTCCCGCTAACATGTTAGGACCCAACAGAAATTGGGTACCACAGAAAAGTACTTCTTGCTACAGGTACGAAGGAAGAATTCCAATAAGAAAAGTAAGTGGTACCTCGACAGCGGGTGCTCCCGCCACATGACAGGTGATATAGGCAATTTTGTGTCGTTGAAGGCGGTAGATGGAGGATACGTTTCGTACGCCAACGACGCAAAAGCCAAAATCGTGGGAGTTGGTACTATCGGTAACAATTTAAATATCACCATAGATAACGTGTGGTTCGTTAGGAACTTAGAACATAATTTAATAAGTATTAGCCAATTATGTGATGATGGACATAACGTAGTTTTCGCCAAAGATAAATGCCTTGTTAAAAAGAATGATGAGATTGTGTTTAGTGCATCTAGGCATGGTAATATTTATTGCATCACTCTTGATGATATTGCTAACCAAAACGTCAAGTGTCTAGCAGTTACGCAGGATATCACATGGTTATGGCATAGACGTCTGGGACATGCTAACATGGAACTAATGTCTCACATATCATGCAATGAGTTGGTGAGAGGTATTCCAGATATGAAAGCCACCAAGGACAGAATCTGTAAAGCGTGCCAAATGGGGAAACAGACCAAGACGTCCTTTAAACCTAAGAATGTGATCTCTACGTCCAGACCACTGGAACTGCTGCATCTTGACCTTTTTGGTCCGGTACAGGTTATGTCATTGAAAGGTAAACGATATGCCTTTGTGATCGTAGATGACTACACTAGGTACACATGGGTCTTATTTCTTGCGCACAAAAGTGAGGCTTTAGATAATCTTGCGCCACTGATTAAGAAGCTAGAAAATGAGAAAGAAATGAAAGTCCGTAAGATTAGGAGTGATAACGGTCTAGAATTTGATAGCAAATCCTTTGCATCTTTTTGTGATGAGAATGGTTATAGTCATAATTTTTCAGCCCCTATTACGCCTCAACAGAACGGAGTGGTCGAGAGGAAAAATAGAGTATTACAAGAAATGGCTAGGACTATGTTGAGCGAATATAATACTCCAAAACATTTTTGGGCCGAAGCTGTTAGTACGGCATGTTATGTCTCGAATAGGATTTTCCTTAGACCAATTATTAAGAGAACTCCCTATGAACTTTGGAACGACAAAACCCCTAACATAGGATATTTCCATGTATTTAGTTGCAAATGTTTCATTTTGAATGATAGGGATAAAAGAGGGAAATTCGATTCCAAGGTAGATGAAGGGATATTCATAGGTTACAGCCTTCATTCCAAAGCTTTTAGAGTGTTTAATAATAGGAAGAAGACTGTTCAAGAATCTGTGCATGTTACGTTTGATGAATTTCCTAACGCAGATACTACTGAGGAAGGTATAGTTGTGTCTCCTGCAGATATACAGGTTACTGACAAAGAAGTGAACGCAATTCCATTGGAACTAGATGATATGTCAGAGGAACCTGAAGCTTCAAACGAGCAACAACGCAGAAAATTCAAACATGCTTCCAGCCATCCCACTGAACAGGTCATAGGGAATATCACTTCAGGGATCAAAACGAGAGCAACTGCACGAAACGATACTGCTGAGGAATCACATGACGTGCTGTTGTCAACCATGGAACCTAAGAACGTGAATGAAGCGCTTGACGATGAATCGTGGGTGATTGCCATGGAAGAAGAGCTGGCACAATTCGAAAAGAGCCAGGTGTGGACTCTTGTGGAAAGACCAAGCGATAAGTCCATAATAGGCACGAAGTGGGTGTTTCGCAACAAACTGGATGAGAACGGTAATGTAACACGAAATAAGGCGAGGTTAGTCACCAAAGGTTATTCCCAAGAAGAAGGTATAGATTTTCAAGAAACCTTTGCACCCGTAGCTAGGCTTGAGTCAATACGCATTTTACTGGCATATGCATCTTTTAAAAGATTTAAACTTTTCCAAATGGACGTAAAAAGTGCATTTTTAAATGGTTTTATAAATGAGGAAGTTTTTGTCGAGCAACCTCCCGGTTTTGAGAAAGAGGAATTTTCAAATCACGTTTTTAAATTAAACAAAGCCTTATATGGTTTGAAACAGGCCCCGAGGGCATGGTATGAAAGATTGAGTAGGTTTTTACTAGACATGGGATTTATAACAGGAACAATAGATAACACTCTTTTTATCAAGTGCGAAGGGAATCACATATTACTTGTGCAGATATATGTTGATGATATCATATTTGGTAGCACTGACATCACTCTTTGCGAGAATTTTTCCAAGTCTATGCAACAGGAATTTGAGATGAGCCTAATGGGAGAACTCACGTACTTCCTTGGATTGCAAATCAAGCAATTGGATACGGGAACATTCATATCTCAAACGAAGTACACGAAGGAACTACTTGAAAAATTCGGAATGGCTGATTCCAAGGTACTTCCCACTCCTATGCACCAGACCGCTAAAATCGATAGTGATGAACAAGGTACGCCCTTTGACCAAACTAAATATAGAGGTATGATCGGAAGTTTGCTGTACCTTACGGCAAGCAGACCCGATATCATGTTTGCTACTGGTCTATGTTCTAGATATCAATCGAGTCCTAGGGAATCTCACTTGACGGCAGTCAAGCGAATACTTAGATATTTGAGGGGAACAATCAATCATGGTATATGGTATCCAAATTCCAAGGAATTCCCATTAATGGGATACTCGGATGCGGATTACGCCGGTTCTAGGGAAGATAGGAAGAGTACTAGTGGAACCTGCCAAATACTAGGGAATTCCCTTGTAACTTGGTCCAGTCGGAAACAAAATGCCGTAGCCCTATCCACAACCGAAGCCGAATATATGGCCTTAGGAAGCTGTTCTCAGCAAATCCTTTGGATGAAACAGACCTTGAGTGATTACGGCTTAAGGTACGACCAAATTCCTATTTTCTGTGATAGTACTAGTGCCATTAGTATCACTAAGAATCCCGTACACCACTCTCGAACTAAGCATATAGAGGTGAAACATCATTTTATTCGAGATCATGTTCAGAAAGGGAATAACAGCGTGAACTTCGTAGGAACCAATGATCAGTTGGCTGATATCTTCACGAAACCCCTTATTGAGAGTAGATTCTGTGATATCCGTGACCGATTAGGAATTATTGAGCTCAAATAGGAAAGGTAACTAGATATGTTAGCCTTTAGTATTTCCTTGATCTTATCCTTTAGAATCTCTGCGATTTTATTCCTTGATTCTATCTTTTATTCACATCCTTTCCATTCATGAAGAGATTATTTTTAGACCTCCTTCGACATTTATGACAAAATCTATTTTCAGCCAATATTCTCTTTGATCTTTCATCTTCACTTAATTCCTTCCTTAATTTCCGCGAGATATCCTTTTATCCTTAGCAAAATTCCATAACGGGCAGTTTCCTTCTCCACTAAGTTTCTTTTTAAATTCAAATTTTTGAAATCTCTTCCTTATCTGACACACGTCTTATCGAGATCACATCCTTCTATAACTTCTTTCCATCCTTATCCAAAACAGACTCGGCTTTTTATAAACAGTTTCAACCTTGTTTCTCCATCCATTCAAACCCTAAGTTCTTCACTTCAAAATTTCATCCTTCAATTCTCCGATCTCAACCATGGTGAAAACAAAAGGCGCCGGTTCTTCGACTGACAAAAAGAGAAAGAGTTCCTTACCCCAATCCCCACTCTCTCCAAAAGCCACTCGCTCCAAATCGGCAAGCAGCCCTAAATCTAAGAAATCTCCGACGAAACCGAAGAAGAAAGCCAAGGTCATCAAATCTCCTACACCTTCTCCTGCTTCTTCCCATGATCGGCCCGCATCTACTTCCCCTGAGAAACCTGGTTCTCCTGAAGTTTCTGCTCCACCTGAAAAATCAGCCTCTCCAGAAAAATCTGCCTCTGCTAAGATCGAGTCTCCTCGAGACGAAACTCCCCCACTGGATCACTCTGAGAAGGCCCTGTTCAATCCTGAAAATCCGGAGGAGATTACCAACGAGATTAAATTCCTGACTGAGAGCGCCAAGGAAGTCCACGAGAAACTTCAGAAGCGGCGTGTTGCGCGAGGAAGAAGCGTCAACTTCGATGAGCTAGCTGAGAGCAAAGTAGCAACGTGGCTGACTGAGTACGGTTGGGAAAACTTTCTGAGGATAGACAAGTCTGTGTATGTCGAGGCGGTGAAGCTGTTCTACGCCAATCTCACTTTCGTTGAAGACGGAACTGAGATCTCTGTGCAGTCTTATGTGCTCGGTAAGAAACTTGAATGGAACGCTGCGAAGGTGAATGAGATTCTGGGGGTAGAAAACGAAGGGCTGTGTTACTTCGACTTCGTCCACTGGTGTACGTCTGAAGTGCTTCTGCGTGACTGTGTGAAAGCCCTATGGAATTCCCCTTATAAGCCTAAATTTTCTGAAGGAGAAGCCTTGAATAAACTTCCTATTGATCTATTCTTCCTTTACAAAGTGCTGCACTTTACCCTCTGGAGCGCTCGCGTTGGCAGCGGAGGTCATTCCACCACCATGAACAACATGAGCATGCTGACTCTCTACCTAGTATCCCAAAATAGGCCGCTCAATCTAGGTTATTTTGTTCTTAAGTACATGGTCCATGCCATTAAGAGCTCTGATAAGGAACTTCCATATGGAATGCTGCTTACGCACATGCTTGAGTTCGAGGGAATCACTCTGCCGAAGGCTTGGGAAGATAGCGCAAAGCATGCAGTAGATATGGTCACACTCAAGCGTGTTGGTATAGGCTTTGATGAGCGGAAAGGATGGTTCAAGACAAAGGATCTGAAGTCCCCTGTAAAAAGTCCGACTAAGAAGAAGAAGGATGATGACAGCGATGACGAGCAGGGAACGATAGCTGATCTGAAAAGAAGCTTCAAGGGGCTTAAGGATGAGAACCGCAGAAAGTTCAGAAAGATATCACGGAACTTCAAAAAGGTTAACAAGTATCTGAAGGAGATCTCTGCGGCTCTTAATATCGCTGAATCCTCAACTGCCTCATCCAATAGCGATTCCAGCCCTTAGATCTTGTTCCGTAGCAATTCCCTAGCTCTGATAGGATTAGTTCTAGTTTGCTTTTTCCGCTGGTTTTTGGGTTTGAGGGTCGAAGTGGTTTGCAGGTTTAGGTAAGTTGGTGGTGTTGGTCCCTCCTTTTTTGATGCTGAAGGGGGAGAAGTCTAGGCAATTAATGCCTTATTTTGCTATTTTTTGGAATGATATAATATAATCGGCTTGCTTGCTTTTATATGCTTGTGTCTTAATCCTCTGTGCTTTAGTTGATGATTTGTTAAGGATTAAGGAATTCCGCACATAGGCAGGGGGAGCAAACTGATATGATGTGATAACTTGAGACATTCCATGATAGCTTGCGACATTCCGTGGTAACTTGTGACATTCCATGTGATATGATCTGATAATTGCTAAACTTTTGCTTCTGTGCTTTACATGAGAATACTAGCAATTAGACAGGGGGAGCATGCTATGAAATTTGATAAATTTATTTGCTCTGATCATATGTCACATGCTTTGATACTTAAACATGCTACGTGCGTAAATAGCTTCATATCGAGTGTACTCACATGCTTAAGATAGGCATTAATTACTTGTCATCATCAAAAAAGGGGAGATTGTAGACCTTTTTGGTCCAAATAGTTATGAGAGTTTTGATTATTCCAAGTAATTATGTAAATTGGGGGGTACAAATTAGAAAACTCGATATGCATGTTATGTGATGTTTAAGTATGTGAAAATATTCGATTAAGCGCTTGAATATGTTTAAAATGTCAAGAAAATCGAATTTGAGTGATCTTATGCTTAACTGGAATATTGATGTGATCACCTGGTTTTGAACGTTCTCGTTTGGATGGAATATCACTGTGTGCTATATATATGGAAAATATGTTCTGATAAGTGGTATGTGGACTGCACGCATGATTGAGTTATATAAGGGAAGAATATCGTCTGAGATCACGCTAATTTGATTGAGCTATATATGGAAGATATATTGTGTTAAGTGATATATGAGCTGTACACGAGATTGGGATATTTTAGGAAAGAATATCACTGTGATCACCCGGATATGATTAAGCTATATATATGGAAAAGATATTCTGATTATGTGTATAATATGATGATTGATTCTATATATGGAATGTGCTGACTAACGGATGAGATTACCCTGGAATGAAAGAAAATCAGTAGTATTTATGGTAAGAATTCATGTTGACCGTTGAGCTTTATTGGTTTATTCTTGGCATGATTTCTTGAGTTAATGCACGTGATTATTGAGCTTTATCCTGTATATTCTGTGCTTAACTTTCCTTGTGAAGTAGAGAAGCTATTCGTGGTTCTATATAGAAGAGAACACTTCACGCGAAGAGAACAACAACGAACACACAAGCTGTCGAATACCTTAGAGTGATTGAGCGTTAATTTGCGATTCATTCGTAGTTTGTGGTTGAGCTTAATTTGCGAATCTGTACTCTTTTGAGCGATCCCTAGAAACTCCAAACCCTAAACCTTTGTCTTCGGACGTGTGAGCGCACAAAGGAGCACGAGTGGAGTCTTACGCACGTGAAGGGACGAATTTTGTGGATTCGGTGGCCCTTCGGTAGCAAGCTGCATCCAGTCGGGGAATAGGTTTCCTGGGTAAACGACGTGGATCGAAACTTGGCGTGCGTCAGCCTAGAACGAGGTCTAGTATCCATAGTGCTTTGTTTGTGAACGGGTCAATCATAGTGTAACCGGTATTACCTAGTGATTGATTGGAACTCTTGGGGAGATCACACCCCAAGGACAGGATTAAACCTCAGTTGGGGATATAACCTGTATAAAAATCTCGTCTCACTTTACTTTCTGCTGTTTACTTTTTCTGTGAGACAAACCCGAAACGTTGGCAAATATCTAGGTGATATCTGTTAAAGGATTCTGAGATTAACGTGATATTCTGTAAACAGGGTTAGGGAGATAACATAGACAGTCTTACTGCTTTCTAGGGAATAACGTACTCTGCATTATCTTCTTAAAGAAAAGTAGTTTTCAAAGGAGAAAAAGCCATAATTTTTTTAAAGCCTAATTCACCCCCCCCCTCTTAGGCATATTTTACACTTCAACTTTCAATTCTTGTACAGGGGCGACATATATACATGCATACGATGAATATGGACATTCAGTTCAGTTCTCAAAGTGAGTTCGATTTGATATGATAAAATTCTATGCATATTCTTCCTCAGATCGCCCCTGTGTTTATTTTTCCACAGTGGCATCGCCGTCGAAATTCTCGACGGGTTTGTAGTCGACGTTTTCTTGAAATATGCCGACGGACTTTCGAGCGGACACCGTCGAAATATAATGTCTCGAGTGTTTACTACTTACTATCTTCTCCTATGATCTCGATTTTGTTCAAATAGAATAAGGGTAAATAAATTTCAGTACCTGGCTGCGTTTATTTGTTCGTATAAGAATATATCAAACAATTTTATCTCAAGATTATAATCTTGACTTTTATATGAGTATATGTTCGCTTTGTAATATTAACCAACACCATATTTTACTATTATCTTGTTTAGTTTCCAAAAATTTTTGCTTGGTAATATTGGTAAAATTACAAAATTAACATTTTCCAACACTTAGTTTATAAAAGTAATTATTCTTATGAACATCGAAAAGTATAAGATACACGTATCATTTTGATCACCATAAAATGAATACTTTGTGTTGTTTATTTAGTTTTATATAAATTAGCGCAATAATGTCAGTCAGCATATATATACATGTATACCCTTACCGTTTCCTTCGTCGTAGTACTTAGAGCGTCGGCTAGATCTTAGGCTGCAATTAATGTCGATCGCCAAGTTCGAAGAAGTCGTCCGTCCTAGCTAGGGCTTGCAACTGCTTGGGCATGGTGTGGGCGTGGAGAAGATTTATATAATATATATATATAGAGGTTTGTTATGGGGCCCACCTACCGTGAGCAACTACCGTGAGCACCATAGCTCGCAATTACAGCTCTTTTTCTCCCACTCCGGTGATGTCATCACCTTCGTCGCCCCTCTTAGGTTCCTCATTACATGCGTTGTTCATCTTCAATCGCTTATTCATGACCTGATTATGATTTATGATAATTATTCCGACGGTGATGATGACAACGAGAATGATTATTATTTTGTACTCCCTCTGTTCTAAAAAGAAAGGCGTTTAAGAATTTTTCACACATATTAAGACATGGGTTAAAATGTCTTTTATACCCCTCATTAATTATCTGCCATGTAATTATTGTTTGTATTGAACTTTGTGTTGTTATTTAATATGGGGGCAATTTTGGAAATTTACACATATATATGTTTTGAAAATACTCTAACGACTTCCTTTTGAGAACAAGAAAAGATACGTAGAACGACTTTCTTTTTAAAACAGAGGGAGTAATAATCATTTTGGCGAAATGATTGCGCTCGTCTAGACATTCCTCGGCAGGCATTTCGACGACTCCCAGGTGCTCTTATCTAACAGCTTATCGCCTTACAATGGGCGCATAGGGCATTAGTGGAGGTAAAGATAATGTACTTTTTTCTTCTTACCTTTAATTTTCATTATGTGGCCATACTAAATAAAGAGATCGTAGAAAAAAGACTTTTTATTTTTGGTATAATCTTAACTTTACTCAAATGCATACATGTTTGGTACATCGTTCGGTCGTTAGATTTTTGCAATCAAAAAATTTTATGTATGAATTGACTTTATATCCAAATTGGGTAAGATAAAATAGATGAGAAAAAATTGCGATTTGACTACTTATTTCAATTCTATTTCTGGCAAAGCAATTTTTTATTATTCTATCGTACAGGGGCGTCGCCCTCGCGATTCTCGACGGTTTTGTAGTCGACGTTTTCTTGAAATATGCCGAAGGACTTTCGAGCGGAGACCGTCGAAATATAATGTCTCGAGTGTTTACTACTATCTTCTCCTTATGATCTCGATTTTTTTTCAGACAAAATTAGGGTAAATAAATTTCAGTACATGGCTGCGTTTAGTTGGCCGTATAAGAATATGTCGCACAATTTTATCTCAAGATTATAATCTTGGCTTTTTTATGAGTATATGTTCGCTTTATAATATTAAACAACACCATACTTTATTATTACCTTGTTTAATTTCCAAAAATTTTCTCTTGGTAAAATTACAAAATTAACCTTTGTACCAACACACAGTTTATAAAAATAACTGTTCTTATGAACGTCGAAAAATATAAGATACACGTATCATTTTGATCACCATAAAACAAGGAATACTTGGTGTTGTTTATTTAATTTTATCATATAAATTATATGAAATAACGACGATTTTATAATTTGGCGATATGTGTATTTTAGTCATTTCATATAAATTATCTTGGTTGGACAAATAATCTCACCAAGCCACTCGGTTTATTTATCTTGGATTCTCTATTTTATAATACCGGGCTTTTATTTATAGCGGGCTTACAAGAAAAAATATTTTGTCAACTGAACAAGATTACATATGATAAAAATAGCCTCATCTTGCCTTATCTCACTTTATCTCACCAACTAAACGCAACAGTGGTATATACACGACCTTTGTGGTTGGTTCGAGTTCCACGTCTATTTGTTTCTTGTTTAAGATTTTTCTGAACACCCGTTCTTTTAAAACTAGTAAACACAATCGCTGAAGTGTCATGCATGTACATGTGTTTGTATATCACTTTGTTTTATTATATATATATATAAACAATGTTAAAAGAAAGAATAGAAAATACTGAACTGAACTGGGATCTTTATCCTTCTTCATTATTTAACTCAGAAAAAATACATCATCGATTATCTTCTGCAAAAAAGAACAAACCCAATGTATACATTGCTATTCTTTCAAAATGACCCTCTAACTATCTAAAATATCTAAGGGGAACCCCAAAACATTCCTGATATTATATTTACATCCCTCATATAATTCTAATACTCCCCCTCAAGTTGGAGGATCATAGAGATTTATGATCCCAAACTTGGACAATAAGTAGTTGAATTGTCCTCTTCCCAAAGGTTTCGTAAGCAAGTCCGCAGGTTGTTCCTCGGATGGAATATAGCACATTTGTATCACCTTCCCCTGAACTTTGTCACGTACAAAATGTCAATCGACTTCGATGTGCTTCGTTCTTTCGTGCAATACCGGGTTAGCAGCAATCTGAAGAGCGGATTTGCTGTCTGAATATAGCTTGGTAGGTTCCACCAATCTGCAGGTCCTTTAGTAGGCTCAAAAACCACAAAATATCAGAGGTAATCATAGCCATAGCCCTATATTCAGCTCCGGTCGAGCTTCTTGACACTGTTTTCTGCTTTTTTGTTCTCCATGACACCAATGAGTTGCCCAAGAAAATTTCATAACCTGTCAATGATCTACGAGATAAAGGGCATGTTGCCCAGTCAGCATCACAAAAGGCATTAATACATATTTTTATCATCTGCCCTTAACAAATTTTCCAAACCTGGTTTTCATTTGAGGTATCTCAACACCCTATGCATAGCATGAACGTGAGATATCCTAGGCTTATGCATAAAATGAGACAACATTTGAAACAAAATAACATATATAAGGTCTTGTTAGACACAAGTAAATTAACTTCCCTACCACTCTTTGGTATTCAGTTACATTCTCGTAAACAGGATCATGTTCACCTCCTGAATCTGTTAACTTGCAATTTTGACCCATAGGTAGATCAAGAGGCTTGCATCCCAGCATACCTGTTTCACTCAACAGTTCCAATACATATTTCCTTTGATTTAAAATTATTCCCTTCTTGGCTCGAGCTACCTCAATACCAAGAAAGTATTTCAAATTTCGTAAGTCCCTCATATGAAAGGTGCTTAAAAAAAGATTTGGTTTCTTCCATCATCTCAGTATTATTACCAGTGATTAGAATGTCATCCACATATACCAGTAAAAACACTAGATCACTCCCCCTTGTTTTTACAAACAAAGAGTAATCATTTCGAGATTGAACAAAACCAAAACTATTTATGGTATTGGTAAACTTGTCATTCCATTGTCTGGAAGCTTGCTTCAAGCCATACAATGGTTTTTCAAGTTTACTGGACCTGCAGCTGAACTCATTTCTTCAGTCTCAGCTGCATAATTTTTTGATTCTGTTCTCTTTTCAAAATTAGGTGGTATCACCATATACACCCTCTTCTTCAAGATTTCCTTGCAAAAAAAAAAGGTAGTAACATCCTTTTGCCAAATTGGTCAATTATTAATTGATGCTAAAGAAATTATGACTCTAACTGTTACATGCTTAACCACTGGGAAAAGGTTTCTGTGTAATCTACATCCTCCTTTTGGTTATATCCTTTCACAACTAATCTAGCTTTATACCTATCAATTGTACTATCAGATTTATACCTGTACACCCATCTAGATCCAATAGGTACTTTATCTTTAGGTAAATCCACTATTTTCCAAGTGTTATTCATTCTTAGTGCAGAAATTTCAGTTTTCATGGCCTCTGTCCAATTTTTGGAATTAGAAGCCTCAATGTAACTTCTTGGTATACACTCATTATTGGATATCTAACAGAATTTTTAATTCAGAACCTCCTGTAAAAGGTGAAACATAGTCTTTCACCCAATTTGGAGGTTTGACTGTTCTTTCTGATCTTCATGACTTACCTCACCTTAATGGTTTACCCGATTCTGTTGCGGTTGTCTGATTTCAGATGCATCATCATTTGAAGTTTTTTTCAATTCTTTCCTCTCCTTCTGTTTGATGATCTGTATCCATGAGAAAATCCTCCATATCGTGGCTTGGTTCATTGCGCATTGAATCTGGATGAAAATCCTGCACATTCTCATTCTTATATGGTAAAACAAAGTCATCAAAATACATATCATCATTCAGGAAGATTGTGCTTTTTTTATTTCCTGTAGCTTGATATGAGAAAGGAAAGAAATTTTCATGAAAGATGACATCTCTAGAGATGGAAAAAGTCCTGTTTTCAAGGTCCAGCAGTCTATATCCCTTTTGAGTCATTGAATACCCCATGAATACACACGGCCTTTGACCTGACATGAATCCTATCTGTAACATTAAGATTCTTAGCATAGCATAAACATCCAAACACTTTCAGGTGCATAAACTTGAGATCTTTACCAAATAGGGCAGAAAAGGGTGTTTTCCCTTTTAACAAGGGAGTTGGTGTCCTGTTGATCAAATACACAGCAGTTTTAACACACTCACGCCAATATCTAATAGGCACTTGAGATTGGAATTTCAGTGCCCTAGCCACATCTAAATTATGCCTATGTTTCCTCTCAACCACCCCATTTTTGTTGAGGTGTATAGGGACAAGAACTTGATGAATTATACCTAAGGAATCAAACATTCTTCTGCATTGATGATTAAAAAACTCCAATGCATTATCTGTTCTTACAGTTTTAATCTTAAGATTAAACTGGTTGCTCACATAATTCAGAAAGTTATCAATTAAGTTTGATACTTCTGATTTCAGTTTCATCAAAAAAATCCATATGGTTCTCATCCACAATGGTCAAGAAATATCTTTCATTATTATGTGTGGGCTCCTTATATGAACCCCATACATCCATATGAACTAATTCAAACAAATGAGTAGAAACATTGTCTTTATCAGGAAATCTGTTTCTACAATGTTTAGTCAAAGGGCAAATTGGAC
This sequence comes from Craterostigma plantagineum, assembly GCA_027422505.1. Classification (NCBI taxonomy): domain Eukaryota; kingdom Viridiplantae; phylum Streptophyta; class Magnoliopsida; order Lamiales; family Linderniaceae; genus Craterostigma; species Craterostigma plantagineum. The sequence continues at coordinate 9,247,697 of JAPQWV010000015.1, forward strand.
AATATTGATGATCAACTGAAACATTCAATGACAATCCAGGTAAGAACTTAAATCTCTCAAAAGACATATGACCAAATATATTATGCCACAAAACTATCTTATCAGTCTTAACAGAATTAACAGCAACATTCGATGAAATCCTATCATTCACAAAATCAGCAAAGGCATCAACAGAATGTAGAAAGTATAATCCATTCTTCAATCTACCAATACTCCTTACCTTGTCAGTCAAGATCTCCTGAATAAGGCAGAAAAATGATAGAAAATCACATGAATATTAGCATCTTTTGCTAGAGACAGAGAGCAGATTATGCTTAAACTCAGGAATATAGAGTACTGATGATAAAGAAAAATTCCTTCCTAAGGTTACTGTGCCTGATCTTGATGCCTTACTTACTTTCCCATTAGGTAACTTAACTGATAGATTCATGTTTGGCTGATCTTTATATTGGTCATAAAGATTCAGGTTACAAATCATATGTTGATTTGCACCTAAGTCTATTATCCAACTGTTAAGTTTAAAACATGAACTATCGATACCTGCTTCCTTACATGTATGGCTTGTAGTTGCTATCACCTGGTGTGGTTCAGGTTGTGCATTTCCGTTTCCCAGTAGATGCATCAGTTGTTGATATTGTTGAGGTGTGATACGGGGCACAGATCCAGCATCAACTGTGCTTCCAGGTTCGTGATAGCTCATCTGTTGTATCTGCTCAGGTGTATCTGCAGATGAGGTATTGGCCTTGAACTGGTTATTGCCCCTTCCATATCCTTGATAGCCTCTACCATTGCCTCTGTAGACAATTAAAAATTAATTTTCTATTTATATTATTGGGATTTAATGAAATAATTCCAAGAAATTAAATAAAGTCATTTAATTAAATTGCTATTTATTGAGATCTATAAATTCAAGTTAATAAATAGTTTATTTAATTAATAAATTAATATCATATATGATAATATATATTCCTTTTATACAACCTATACATGGTAAATATGTGTAGGGATTTGTTAAATAAGTAAAGGGATCAAATCAAATATGTCAAATATGGAATAAATCAAATCAAATCAAAACCAAATCATATATGGATGAAATCCGCATAAATATGGAAGAAACCATCCCAAAAAGATTACGCTTTCCGTAATTGTGAATTCTCTACGCCTATAAATATGGGGCTTCAGAATTCAGAAATCACAAGTCAGAGGACAACGGCAAAGCGAAAACTTCAAGAGACGATATAAGACTTTTTAAAGCATTCCATTCTCTCAAAGAAGTTCATCGCATTCAAATCGTAGTCCAAAGACGAGAATCGAGTACGAAACTTCGTTAGACGATATAAGTCTTTCTGTGAAAAGCATTCCTTTCTTTCGAAGTCGTTCGTATTGGATCAAAGGCAGGATATTGCGAGGCTTCGTCAGACGATATAAGTCTTTCTGTGAAAGCATTCATTTCTTTCGAAGTCGTTCGTATTCGGATCAAAGGCAGGATATTGCGAGGCTTCGTCAGACGATATAAGTCTTTCTGTGAAAGCGTTCCTTTCTTTCGAAGTCGTTCGTATTTGGATCGAAGGCAGGATATTGCGGGGCTTCGCCAGACAATATAAGTCTTTCTGTGAAAGCATTCCTTTCTTTCGAAGTCGCATTCGGATCAAAGTTCGACACGTCCAAGTCCAAAACGCTAAGTTCGTGATCAAGCTCAAAAGCCCACGAACAAAGCACCTTTCAAAGTAGTAAGTCCAAGTCATCGTCGTGATCAAGCCCAAAAGCCCATGACGAAACGTTCGATAAGATCTCTTTGTCGAAACTCGAAGAAGTCCAGATAAGATCCACGATCAAGTAAACGACCCGCGAAGAAGCACCTACTAAGATCCACGATCAAGTCAACGACCCGCGAAGAAATTTCAAGAAAAGCCCAAATCAAGAAACTCAAGATCAGGAATTTCCGGAAACCCTTATTTTGAAGAATCAGAGGAATAAGTAGAGATAGAGCTCGTTAAATTTCATCAAATTTCATTTGTACTATTTTTCTGATTATTGGATATCCGAATAAAGAAAATACGTTACAAATTTTTGGCACGCCCAGTGGGACTATCTCTACCTCTCATCTCTTCAAAAAAAACCGAGAACATCGATGGTTAACTCATCGATCTTCACCGCTTTAAGTTCGTCAAGTGAAAGCCTCGGCTTTGTGACTCGAAGTATGTTAAAGATGACTAACGAGTCTCAACGAACAAGTCACCTAGTCGAGTTGGACAAAAATGATATGACTTACCATGGTGAGAATGAAGATTCCAATAGCGATTACTCGATGGCATCTCCTCGCTCAACTTCAAGCAATTCTTCAATGCAAAGCAACGCATATGTATACATGACGAATGTCACGACTTTAGAAGAACAAATTGCAAGTCTAACTAGAGCAATTGCAGGGCTAACGAAACAAGTTCAAGAACAAGATGCTCAGATTGCAAAGTTAGCTAGCAAAAGCAACAATGCTGATAACAGTAATGCTTTTGAAAGGGAAGAAGAAGCTTCTGCCGATTCTAAAAAAGAAGAACAAAGAGAAGTCGATGAGCCCTCGGGAAATTTCCAAGTTTCTAATGACGGCATGATTCCTATTAGCCAGCTAAAGGAGTTCATCATAGGGACGATGAAAGATGGAGGTTCCAAGTCATCATCGACGTATTCTAAACCATACACTTCAAGAATCGACAACTTAAAGATGCCAAACGGATACCAACCTCCGAAGTTTCAGCAGTTTGATGGAAAAGGAAACCCGAAGCAGCATGTGGCCCACTTCATTGAGACATGCAACGATGCAGGAACCTAGAGATCATATCGTCAAACAATTTGTCCGTTCACTGAAGGGCAATGCTTTTGATTGGTACATCGATTTGGAAGCTGGTTCAATCGATAGTTGGGATCAAATGGAACATGAGTTCCGAAACCGTTTCTACAGCACTCGACGCACAATTAGCATGGTCGAACTCACTAATGCTCGCCAGTGGAAAGATGAACCTGTCATTGATTATATGAGGGATGAACGTAGAGTGGACTGTAAAAATCGAAATCGCTCCTCTTCTTCTTCTTCTTCTTCTGATTTTCTCCTTCAATTTCCTTGTTCTTTGAATTCTCCTCAACGTTTGATTCCGCCATTATCGATGAAGAAATTTTACAAACCACAACTGATCTTCAAATTACTTTAAGAAATTCAATCTAGCTCCGATACCATGTAAACAATATTAAAAGAAAGAATAGAAAATACTGAACTGGGATCTTTATCCCTTCTTCACTATTGAACTCGACTCATAGAAAAAAATACATCATCGATCATCTTATGCAGAAAAGAACGAACCCAATGTATACATTGCTATTCTTTCAAAATGACCCTCTAACTATCTAAAATATCTAAGGGGAACCCTAAAACATTCCTGATATTATATTTACAGCCCTCATATAATTCTAATAATATATTATATATATATATATATATATATATATATATAACAATAAGCCATGTCTTACATACCCACTTGGGCATGACACGACTTGACTTAAAATTTGGCATGTCATATATTTATACACTATCTATTTTATTAAGGGAGAGCACCTTAAAGTAACTGCTCTCCCAATTTGGTATGTCAATTTTACTTTGTACTTTATAATTTAGTCCTTTTATTTTTTATTTTTATATCCTTATAAATTTTTTATTAAATTTAATTGTGACTCATTTATTCACTAATAAATTTTTAAATGTAAAGTATATATTTATGTCATGAGACACATTCGAGTGTGCTCAATATACTAGTTTATATAGTGAAGTGAAGCACAAAGATTTGTGTTAACATGGACGAGATATGGTGTAAGGTGACACATGTAAAATTTTAATTACCCAAGTGGATAAATAAGACAAAGTATAGATAGAAGTTTTATTCGACAATACATAATACTGATGGGGGATATATTGTTCACTACGAGATCGAAGATTCAACGAAGGGTGATCATCACGAAAACAGTACAGGTGGTGGTGGCGGGTTTCGAGGCGGTGCTGGAGACGACGGAGGTGCTATTGAAAATGGTGGCCTTAGCAGTGGTGGTGGTGGTGGCGGGTTTCGAGGTGGTGCTGGAGACGACGGAGGTGCTATTGAAAATGGTGGCCGTAGCAGTGGCGGTGGTGGTGGTGGCGGCGGCGGTGGTGGTGGAGGAGGAGGTGACGGACATATGAAAGGCCAAATTATTGGTAGCCCTCTCAGTCCAAATCTTACACATCGTCGTCCATCAGTGTTTGAAATGAGAGATGATGATAGTAATACGGATATTAGGATCCATATTTTTAGAGCTTTCATAACTGTGCTCTTCGACTAGACGGTGTAGTTCGTGTTGTAAGAATTGGGTGTGGTGTAGTGCCCCCATTATATATAGTCACGTCAATTTTTTTAACATATCTTAATTTGTTACCACTTCAATTCAACTAGTGGTTTTAATTGCTATATAGTTGACCACTGTAGCATTTTGTAGTATTGAGTAAAGAAAAAATAGTCAGCTTTGACAAGGCATGTTGGGCTGCCCGATATGTTTTTGGTCTTCAAATAATACTCTCTTTGTTGCTAAATATAAGTCACTTAAGGTATGCTCAAATATATTAGGAATAAACAAAATCTATATTATACCCTTAATTATTTTATCCTATTTAATCTAATTATTTTTATTTACAATGGGGAAAAATTGTAAAAGCTCAAGCTATTTTTCTTGAAAAAAGTAAAACGGCTTGTTTAAAAAATAAAAATAGAAGTCTAAACCGACTTGTATTTAACAGAGGGGGTATTATTTAAAGTGCTTTATTACTTTATATTCCTTTCCAGATTTTGTGAAAGTATTTGAATTGACTCTTCCTGCATTATTCTTTCTTAAATAAATGAATACATTTAGTTACAATTCATCTCGATAAAAAAATTGGGAAATTTTAGGTGCCTATGTATGTATCCATTTGGATATTTACTGTTCTTATTAAAAATGTAATAATATAAGGATAGTTTTCTTACACAAATTTCATAGGAAAAAATAGACATGTCCAACCGTCGGCTAACCGTAATCGGCGGTTGGTAATCGGTGGTTGGCGGTTAGTCGGAAGGACTAACCGCCGCCTAACCGTCCGGGGGCGGTTGACGGTTAGCCTAACATGCGGTTACGGTTGACCGGCGGTTAAAACCGCCGATTAGGCTATTGATTTTTAATTTTTTGTTGTTGTTGAAAATTAAGGTTTGAGTAAATGTTCGGTATATTATTTGGTTGAACATGTATCGAAATGTAGTATATCAGACACTTATGAAAAATGTATTACAACATTTTACGAAAAACATGTTTTACAAAATTGTAATTGAACAAATTACAATACATTAAATTAAAACAAAATTATGTTGAGAAGTTTTCAGTCTCCGTCCGATCTCCGCAAACCTTGAAGTACCAGACTTCAGCAAGTGCAGGCAAGAAAGCGGCCTATGATCTCGGGAGCTTTAACGAATCAAGTATGATCCGTCAAAGCATTCCGAGGTCACAAGTTGCTAACTTGTCTGCACTTACCGAAGCCTCTCTTCTTCGAAATCTTCTTCCCTTAAAAAATGCGTAAACATAAGTTAGATGTTTAATTAAAAAAAGAATAAAAATTAATTAAAGAGCTAGTATTTACTTATCTTTTTCGGGCTTTGTCGTCGTATTGGGCTTGTGCAAATCTTGAAGTACCTAAAAATAAGATTTTATTTGTTAGTTATAGACGTTACAATTATTTAAAATTAAAATGTTAATACGGCGAGAGATTGAGATGGATACTTATCTTTTTCGGGCTTCATCTTCGGAATCGGCTTGTGCAAATCTTGAAGTACCTGAAAATAAAAATTCATTAGTTAGCCGTAAACATAACAATTATTTGTACGAAAAAAAATTATAAGAGTCAGATACTTATCTTTTTTCGGGAGTGTTTGTTGATGTGGAGTCCGCGCCTCGCCGAATGCCTCTAATAATCATCGACATTGCCGCCGCCGTTGCCGCCGCTTGTCTCCGTGCCGGTGGTGTCATCGAAAAGGTCGTCGGGCGAGTCGCTGGCACGCTCATCTTGGGTGCAATACTCGGCTCGAGTCCAATCATCGAGAAGACATTGGTACTTGAGGTTGTCGACACCCAAGTTCGAACGCTTCTCGCTCAAAGTCAAACCACTCATGCTAAAAGCATGCTCCACCGCGACGATCGAAACCGGGACGACAAGGATCTCCCGAGCGATCGTCGCCAACGTTGGATACGTTGGCGGCACCCTCGACCACCAACTAAGGACGTTGAAGCTATCGTCGTCCTCTATCTCGAAAGTCCTGTTCATGAAGTTATCTAGTTCTACGTAGGGGTTTTGGGAGGACTTTGGACGCTTGTTGGCATTGAGGATGTCCTAGTAGTCAGTTAATCGTGAAGATCGACTACTACTAGAAGTAGATTGACTGCGCCCCGAGCTCGATCGAAACGAGTCATGACCGAAATCGGACTTATACTCTTTATAGAGATCCTTTAAAGAGTCATGCGCTCGATCAAGTACGCTCTGCCAATAAATGCTATCGACGGTACGTCCCGACGATATCTTCGTATAGTAGCATTCTAGTAATCTACCCGTAGCGTATAGGCTGCACTTGATCCCTTAAACTAACTAACGCGTCTTGCACACAAAGGTTAAGTATGTGACAAACAACGCACGTGGAAAAACCGTCATCCGACTGACGGTTGGCAATACTCCTTCAAGCGTTCTATGCTCGCATTGTCGAACGATACTGAAAAGACTTTGTTGACTATCCTATACTCCGATAAGATAGTCCTAAGCTTGACGCAATGTTTTGCGCCGTGTGCGCTTCATCGAACTCCCTATATGCGATCAAGCGCTTTTGTATCGTCCACGAATCATCGACTCAGTGGCATGTCACGCCCATGTACGATGAACGTTCCCAATGATCGCTCCATATATCGGAGCAAATCGACACGTTAGTTCCTAAACAATAAAGCTACTAAGTCGCACTTAAGCGCGATTACTATCTTCCTAGTATTCTGCGTCAGCGTGCTCCGTGAAACTTTCTTCGCATGTGGGTTGTATGCGGTTTTGATCCAATGCTCGTAGATCGGATCATCGGCAAATCGAAATGGTAGATGCTTCGCGGCTACGAACTTCGCAAGCTCCCGACGCGCAACGTCTTAGTTGTAATGAAACAACGACGTTGCACTTCCGCTCCCGCCAGCAGGTCCCGACACGGACGAGTCCGTTTCGCCGAACATTTGAGTTTGGTTTTGTCATATACCTAACTTAGTCGGGTGTTTCGAACGGAGATGGGAATTCATTGACCCATATCCGCGCCCTTTCTAAAATTATATTCTCTACCACATTAGTTAAGCTCTAAATTGGTTAAGTATACTAGTAGGTACCTTCTTGAAGTGTACCGCGAAGATGTCCGACTGTAGCCGTCGGGCGGCGCCGGTTTGCGTAGGCGTTTCCGCTTCCACCTTCGCCTCCGTATGTTGCCCGGCATGCGAGCTTGCTCCCGGCGACGGTTCGAACCCGGACACGTCCTCGTTGAAGTCGTCGCCGAGCACGGCGAGATCCAACAATTCGTTTGGGTCGTATTGTTGGTAGTCATCTTGCGATGAACTACCAACGACTTGCTTCCCTTTGCTGGCCCTCGATGCACGAGAACCACGTCGGCCACCACCACGATCCATCTAAAAATACTCTACGGCCCATGGGTACGAAAAATATGGTTAGATAAAAAATTGAAATACGGCAAAAAAACGATACCAAGGGGCGAGGCGAAAGCCGATAGGCGAGGCGGCACTCGGCGGTGGTCGGCGCGCGGTGGGAGGCGGCGGCCTGTGGTGGTGGTGCCGGCGCATGGTGGTGGGGGCGCGTGGTGGCGGCGGGCGAGTGGTGGCGGCGGGCGACTTGTGGCGGCGCGTGGTGGTGGGGTGGTGGTGGTGGTGGGCAGCGGGACCGGACGGGAGGTGGCGGGCGGTGGTGGTGGCGTGGGGGTTGGCGGTCGGCGGGAGGTGGGTGGGCGGTGGTGGTGTGGTGTGGGTGTGGTGTGTGTGGTGGTGAGTGCGGTAAGAGAGAGAGAGAGATGACTTAGATAGAGTAGAGAGAGATAGAGAGAGAGAGAGAGGTTGAGAGCTAGAGAGAGAGATTGAGAGATAGAGAGTGATTAGAGTGTGCATGGGGTGGGTTTTTTTAATAGAATTTAGGTTTGGTGCCGTTGTAATCGGCGGTTAGCTCGGTTAACAGCCGGTTAGCCCGGTTAACCGGCGGTTACAAGGTCTTTTTCTTTTTTTTTTTAATTTTTTTCTTTTTCCAACGGCGGCCAAATTCAAAATTTGAATTTTGATTTTTTATAAAACCTAACCGCCGGTTAACCGCCTAACCGGCGGTTGGCGGTTGGTACCAACCGCCCCATAATCGGAACTTTACGGTTGCCGGTTACGATTGGTGCCGGTTACGGTTACTAACTGTACCGGTTGTTCCGTAACCGGCGGTTCGCGGTTTCAACCGCCGGTTACGGTTGAATTTGGGCATGTCTAATGTGGATCCCACGCCTAGCCGATCCCGATTGTCTCTAATCCTCGCCGCCGCCGCTTGCCTCCGTGCCGGTGGTGTCATCGGAAACGTTGTGGGGCAAGTCGATGTTCGGGTCATCTTGGGTGCGATACTCGGCTCGAGTCCAATCATTGAGAAGACATTGATACTCGAGGTTTTCGACACCCAAGTTCGAATGCCTTTCTCTCAAAGTCAAACCGCCCATGCTCAAAGCATGCTCCGCCGCGACGGTCGAAACCGGGATGGCAAGGTTCTCCCGAGCGATCCTCGTCAACGTTGGATACGTTGGCGACACCCTCAACCACCATCTAAGGACGTTGAAGTTTTCGTAGTCCTCGAACTCGAAAGTCATCGGCATAAACTTTTTGAAATCTATGTATGGGTTTTGGTTGGACCTTGGACGCTTGTTTGCGTTGAGGATGTCGTAGTAGTCGGCTAATCTTGACGATCGACCGCTACTAGAACTAGATTGACCGCTACCCGATCCCGATCGAGATGGATCATGACCGAAATCGGGCTATACTCTTTAAAGATATCCTTTAAAGAATCATATGCTCGATCAAGTACGATCTTCCAATAATCGGTATCGATGCTACGACCCCACGATATCTTCAATTCTAGCAATCTACTCGTACCCTCTAAACACCATCTCTGATCCAATATCTTCGCTATAAGAAAGTTATCCGGTAACCCAAACATATTTGAGCCACTTGGTAGTCATGCTCGTAGCGGCCTCGCCGACTATTGGATCATACCAACACCCGTCGAGGATGATTGCGACTTTAATGCAATGATCCAACGATAGTATTGATGTCGGGTAATATGGACCCGACATCGCCTCGGTGGCGTCGTGAAATACTTGAAGTATCTCTCCTCTGTTTTTGACAAAGAAATCGGAGAGATGCTGTCGATATTCGTTAGAGCCAGATAACAACTTGTAGGTGAATTCCACCTATTGGTTTGCGTAGCGTATAGGTTGCACGTCTTATATAAAGAAGGGTGCCGCATCAAGTAATTGATTTGCGTAGCGTATAAGTTGCACTTGTTCCTTTAATTCCGCGGGCGCGTCTTGCACACACAGGTTAAGTATGTGACAAAACAACGCACGTGGAAAAATCGTCCGCCGAATGACGGTCGACAATACTAGATCAAAATGTTCTATGCTCGCGTTGTTTGCGCTCGCATTGTCGAACGATAGTGAAAAGACTTTATTGAGTATCTTATACTCCGATAAGATACTCCTAAGCTTGATTGAAATGTTTTGCACCATGTGCGCTTCATCGAACTCCCTATATGCGACCATGCGCTTTTGTATCGTCCACGAATCATCGACCCAATGACATGTAACGCCCATGTATGAAACACGTTGCCAATGATCGCTCCATATATCGGAGCAAACCGACATGTTATATTCTAAATTACCTAATAGATCTGTTCAGTTGCGCTTAAGCGTGAGCACGGTTTTCTTAGTGTCCCACGTAAGTGTGCTTCGCGAAACTTTCTTCGCTTGTTGGTTATATGCCGTTTTGATCCAATTTTCGTAGATCGGATCATCGGCAAACCGAAAGGGAAGATGCTTTGCGGCTACAAACTTCGCAAGTTCACGGCGCACAACGTCTTCGTTGTAATGAAACAAAGACGTTGCGCTTGCGCTTCCGCCGGTGGGACCCGAAGCGGACGAATCCGTACCGCCAAACATTTGACTTGGTTTTGTCCTAATCCTAACTTAATTGGATGTTTCGAACGAAGATGGAAATTAAATGACTCATACCCGCCGCCCTTTCTGAAAGGATATTCCTTAGGGCAGTAGTTATAAATAGCTCTAAATTGGTTAACTATACTAGTCGGTACCTTCTTGAAGTGTACCGGAAGAGGTCCGATTGTAGCCGCCGACCGGTGCCGCTGCGTCTGCGCTTCCGCCTCCGTCTCCGTCTGCGCCGCTTGCGAGCTATCTCCTGGCGATGGATCATATGCGAGTGCACCCTCGTTGAATTCCTCGCCGAGCACGCCGGCAAGATCCAACATCTTGTTCGTCGGGTCATATTCTTGATAGTCATCTTGCGATAAACTACCAACAACTTGCTTCCCTTTGCCCCTCGATCCACGAGAACCACGTCGACCACGATCCATCTACAAATACACGGGCATAAAAAAATATTGTTAGATAAAAAATATTATAAACGTCAACAAACGATACCGAATTAAAGTGCCTCGTGGCGGGGCAGGGCGTGGCGGGCGGCGGCGGGTGGGGAAGCGGCGGGCAGGGCATCGGAGCCGACGGATGGGTCAGTGTGCGTGGCTAGCTGTGGCGTGGTGGGTGTCGTTCATGGCGTGTCGAGTCGGGTCGGGTGTTGTGTTTTAATTAGGGTTGTATGTAATTTTCAGGGTGGAGTTTTGAAAAATTTCGCATCAGGATCGGGAGAGCGAGATATTGTTGAGAGAGATTGAGAGAGAGAGTTGTGTTTTTGGATTGTGAAGGGGGTATTTATAGGAAACTTTAGCTAACTAGCCGTTGTAATAGCCGGTATCGGAGGTTACAACGGCTAGTTTCTTTTTTATTATTATTTTTTTATATTACAATGGTTGTCAACGACTACTTATTTGAAATATATATTTTTTAAACTTCTAACCGCCGGTTAACCGCCTAACCTGCTGTGCGAACCGGCGGTCGGCGATTGGTCGGAAGGACAAACCGCTCTGTAACCAGCACCCAACGGTTACCGGTTGTAACCGCCGGTTACGGTCGAAAATGGGCAAGTTTAGGGGAAAAGGTAAGCACATTGATCACCTTGCTGTTTTAGTTATTTTTATTCTATCAACTGATTTTATTAGCATAATAACATACTCTATGCATATGTATAGTATAGATAGACACACACATATTCTTCTAATAAATTAATGCATTAATATTCTTACTAGTCTTTTTTGAAGTCGATACACTTTGAATTCGAAAAATACTAAAACATTAAAGTTTTGAATAATGAAGTTACCTGTCCACATAAGTTTGAATCATGGTAATTGGTGGGTTCAATTGAAAGTTATGATTGAAAAGGTGTTTAATGCCGTTTCTGAACATAACATTCGAGAAGTTATTGCGAATTTTTATTCGAAGTATTTTATTCGAATTTGTATTTTAGTTATTCTATTCGATAATTTTCGAATTTGCTATTTGAATTATTTTATTCGAATTATTTATCCTAATTACTTATGTATCCGAAAAATACATTTTTGAAGTAGATAAAATTAGAATTAGAAAAAGTGTACAACATAAAAGTTTTGGAAATCAAGTTTTCTGTCCAACAAAGTTTGAATCAGAATAACTGGTTCTCTGAATCGAAAGTTATGGTCGAAAATGTCTTACCTGCCATTTCATGACAGATTATTCGAATAAAGCAATTCGAATCGAATTATTAGAACATTTTTATTCAAATAATTCGAACATATATTAGAATATAATATATATATGAATCTAGTATAGATTATAATTCTTATACTTATGATTTATTCTATATTTATCTAAGTCTCTATTACTTAGAAGTCTAATAACCATTTCATCATTATTTAAAGAAATTGTTTCTTCAGTAGTTTTTACTACTTGTTTTAAACCTAATTTCTCAAAGGTTCCTAATTCATAGATTATTTTATAATCTATTTTAGGAATAGTCCAACGATTTAATTTGTCTAAATCTTGAGGAACATCATATTCCTCTTTTATACTGTTTTTAACAGTATTATCTTTGATTCTTATCAAATTCATTTGATAAAGACCGTTAAACTACACCAGAATTTCTTAATACCCCCACCATGGCTCTGATACCATACTAAGGATCTTTTTACTAAAATTTGAAAAATATATTACAAAAAGATGGAAAATGGTACGTGGCGTTGTTAAACCTATTAGTCCAGTTATCAAGCTGTAAACAGTTTGATCCCGTTCGGGCCCAAGGTAGTCCAGCCTATATACCATTAATCCGAAAACAAAATTATTTTTGTGATCTTTAGAATTAAATCATCGAATACAAGGAGTTTTACATAATAAAATTTTTCATTCAATTAATTCAATCGGTAACAGCCATCGCCCTCAAACGCCTATCATTCGGCAACACGGGCTTTGCCAAGAGCCGACACAGAATTAATCAAAATCAAATTTCATTACAACCTTTATTCAAAATTTAATTCCTTCAATCAGATTTTAAAAGATTTTAGATATAAAATACATCATATTAATACATAATATATATATATATATATATACGATATAAAACCATGATTTAGATATTAAGGCATCTTGGTTTAGTTTAACGTTTAAGTTTAGCCTTCCATTAAGGCTTGATCAAACAATTATAATAGAGATAGAAACTTACTTGAAAGAGAAGAAGTAGATGCAAACCAGAACTTTTATTTCTTCAACGTATTTTACAAGGAGAGAGAGAGAGAGAGAGTACAAGAGTGCAAAGTAAAAACTGCCTACACAACTTATGGCGAAAGGCCATATTTAAAGACACACAAAAAGTAAAAAGCAATAAGGAATTATGATTCCAGCTGGCCACAATTGTTCTTGTTCTTGATTCCTCTTGTCGGGCCAGGCCATCTTACTTTATAAAAGTAGAAAATTATGTTGTCGCCACGCTAAATTTTTAGCCGCCTAGTGGATGCCTTGTCATTCTTTCGTCATTCCTTGTCTTTTCCTTTCATCCTTTTGAAGGATTCTTCGGTGATATTATTGATAGCGTCTTCAAATGATAATAAATCATCATCGTCAAAGGGGTCTTGAGCATCTTGACAAAAATCTTCATCTTTTGATGAAGTCCCCATAGTCACATCGGAAATATCAATTCCAAAATTCTTTCCGATATCCTTCTTTATTTCTTCCATATATTCAATTAGAATTTCTTTTTTAGTCATTTTTCATTTCTGAATATTTAGTCTTCTAGAAAGGACTTCGAATGGACTAGGAGATTCCCTTTGCTGTCTCTTTTCAATTTGTTCCTTATAATAAGCAATTTTTTCTTTGATTTTAACAATTGTTTGTTGTCCTTCGTATTCTCCCTGTCCGTCAATTCGGATCATTTTCTTCCAGAACTTTGTATAAAAAGTTCTCCAAAGACAATGTATATTCTGTTGGTTATGACCAACTTCTGGAACCCATTTCCATATCCATGGGATACTGTACTCAATATAAAAATGCATTGAAGTCATTCCTTCAATCCATTTATTATTATGTTGAGCCTCTATAAGAGCTGGCGAAACTTTAACCCACTCAGTATATAATTCTGAGAACGGTTCTTTCAGAATATTAATTGTGGCTCCATATGATAACCACCAATTATAAAACCAAGTAGGAATTTCCTGCTTGTACACATCAGTACATATCTTGATCCACCAAGAGTGTTTTCTTTTGACATTTTCGTATAAGAAAACTCTATGAAAAGCTTGGATATAATCCCAATAATTGAACTTAACTGTAACTTTTAATTCTGGATGGAAATATTCTCTATCCTTCATTGGGTGAATTGCCCAAGCTTCAGGGGATATAATCCTCTTAATAATAATCTTGCTGAAGTTATAAACCTTCTGATTTCCGGTAACAAAATGATCAAATTCACAAGATTCTGTGAACTTAAGAATATTTTCATAGTTCATTCTGTTTTTATAATATCCTCCAGCATATGATGCTGTATCAAGATACCTTTCCATTAAGGTCCATGGTTGATCTTTCCATTTTAAGTCATTTTCAGTTAAGAAAAGTACGATTTCTTTATGAGAATTTTCTTCATAAATAAATTCTTGATCCTCGACTTCATCATCTGCTACTATTTTAGCATAAGAAGTCGTACCTTCTTGAGTTTTTTGTTCCTTATATTTAAGGAATTCTTTGTACATCTGTTGATCTTGAACACTCATGTTGCTCGAAGACGAAGAGAGATTCTCTCTGAATAATTTCCTATTGCCATGTTGAACAATAGGAGGCCTACCACCTCTACCACCTCTATTAGAGGGATAGTTTTTCCCATATTGGGACATACCTGCAAAATTATTCATTGAATAAATTCTCGTGTAAGAAAATCTGGAAGACTATTATCACTTCCTTTTTTATAAATTATTTCAAAATCAAATGGAGCTAAATGGGCTTGCCATCTTGCAAACATTTGTTTTGAGACATCATGCTTAAAATCTTTCATAAACATAAATTTTGCAGCTTGACAATCAGTTTTTATTAAAAACTTCTGATTATATAAATCATCCTGAAATTTAAGAACACATTTGACTATAGCAAGTACTTCTCTAGCTATAGTAGCATAATTTTTCTGAGCATTATTCCATTTCCCCGAATGGAATCTAACTAAATATTCTTTCTTATCTTCTGGAGAGATTTGTTTTAAAATTCCCCGAAACCTAAGTCAGAAGCATCAGTTTCAATAATTTTTTGCCAATTAGAATTAGCAAGCATTAAACAAGGTAAATGCGTAACCTTATTTTTAATTTTTTTAATTACTTCAGTGTGACTATCTGTCCACTGACAAGGAATCTTTTTTAATCTATCATATAAAATAGATGTATCTATAGCAAGATTTTTATAATAAGGAGAAATATAATTAAGACTCCCTAAAAATCTTTGAAGCTGAGTTTTATCTAAAATTTGATCCGGGAATTTTGATGCAAACTCAATACTTCTATTAATCGGATTAATTTTTCCCTTTTCAATATTATGACCTAAAAATCTTATTTTGGTTTGGAATAAAACCATTTTTGGACTTGATATAACCAATCCATTTTGAATAACAATTTTCTTAAATATATCAAGATGTTTAAAATGTGTTTCGATATCTTTTGAAAAGATCAAAATATCATCAATATAAACTATAATAAAATTACTATAAGGAATAAATATGTCATTCATTATATTTTGAAATTCAGAAGGAGCGTTTTTCAAACCAAAAGGCATTACGTTCCATTCAAATTGTCCAATTGGGACTGTAAAAGCAGTTTTATACCTATCTTTTTCAGCAACTTGAATTTGCCAAAAACCTGATTTTAAATCAAATTTTGAATATATAATAGCATTAAATAATCTGTCTAAAAGATCCTTTTTATTCGGAATAGGATACCTAATCCATTTTAAAACTTTATTTAGGGGTTTATAATTAATAACTAACCTAGGTACTCCCCTTTCTTTTTCTGCCGCATTATTGACATAAAAGGCTGTACATGACCAAGGCGATTTTGAGGGTTTTATTAACCCTTTCTGTAAAAGAGAAGCTATTTCTTTTTTACATAATTCTAACAGTTCAGAATTCATTTGACAAGGACGAGCTTTAGTGGGAATATTTTTCTCACTAAAATCATCTTCATAAGGTAAAGAAACTATATGCTTTTTTCTATTCCAAAAAGCATTAGGAAGATCGTTACATATTTGCAACGTGAATTCATTATGCAATAATTTAATTTTTTCTTGTAACTTAGGATTTTGAAGTTTATCTTCAATCGTAAGTATATTAATTTCATGCTTAAGATAATTTACCTGTTTTTCTTTTGCTTTAATAAGAATAGAATCCTTAATTTCATTAAGAATTCTTGAAAAAGGTTCAGTAATAAATTCAAAGTAGACTTCTTTGTTTTCGAAGTTACCTTTAAATCCATATTCATTAATATTTTGGATAGGAAATATTTTTCTAAGGAACGGAGTACCAAGAATTACTTGGTTTGTAATATTCTTGACTAGCAAGAATGAAGTAGGAATACAGACCTTATTCTTGCAAATAAAGGCCTTAGGGATTTTATAATTAATTTGAAGTTTTTCTCCGCTTGCAGAGCTAAGAGAATGAGTTGTTTTATGAAAATATTGAGTAGGAATTATTCCTTCCTGAATACAGTTTAAATCTGCTCCGCTATCAATTAAAGCTATAAGATTTTTTTGAAAATTTCCGTCAATGAGTAGTGATATTTTTACCAACCATTTTTGGGAAGTAATAACTTCTAATGTTGAAAGAAAGTTGTCTTCTTCAATATTTTTAGAAGTACTAGCAAATTCTTCATTAATTTCAAATTCATTAATGATTTCTTTTCCTTTTTCTAATTTAGAAAATCTTCTTTCTAAATCAATATGACTTAATTTTAAACTTTTTATTTCATTTTTTAAATTCGAGATTTCTGTTGTTAAATCTTTAATATTAATAGCTGATTCATTTTTGTTTAATTGATGCTTATTACGAAGTAATCTCATTACTTCTGACATGCTATAAGGTTCAGATTTAGATACTTTAGGAATAACTTCTTTTGAAGTTTCTTCCTCTTTTTGAATTAATCTTTTGATTATATGATTTTTTAAATCTGGGTCATCTGTTTCTTTTAATATTTCTAAAAGATTATTATCAAGACAATTTAATTCTAATTCTTGAAATTGAGATATGATTTGATATAAATTTTCTTCTGGTTCAGATTCTGAGCTTTCAATATTTTTAAAACAAGATTGTCCTTTTTGACAATTTTGACATTCTTCAGATTCTGACGATGAAATATCTTCGATAAAATTGTTTTCATCACTCGAAGAAATTTCACTGTCTGATTCTAACAGAATTTTTGATAATGTTTCTTTTAAATCATTATCAATATTCAAATTATTAATTTTCTTTTTAGTCCAACAAGTTGATGCTTTATGACCAATTTTTCCGCATTTGCGACAAATAATTGGAGGAAATTTATTTCTATTTTGATTATTTTTGTTGTCTTTTGAGAAATTTTGTTCTCTTCGTTTGGATTTTCGATATTTCCTTTTTTCATATTGTTTAGGAGAGTATTTTTTAGGTTTACGAGGTTTGCTCGTAGAGGGATTTTCTAAACCAAATTGGCTACAGAATTCTCCTAATTGTTTTTTCTCGTCAAGAGAATGTCTCTTAAGTTGTTTGTTAAGCTTTATTTCATTACATAAAGCTAAACCTTCTTGTATACAAGTTCCAATTAATCTGCCATAAGTATAAGAATTATAATCTATACTAGATTCACCATTTCTAAGTGTTTTCTTAATCCTTTCGGCAAATAAGAAAGGAAGTCCATCTATAAATTTGGATTTCCAATGAGTACTATTTGACTCAGGAAGTTCCATAACACGGCTAAGAAATGTATCTTTATACCATCTAAATGATGTAAGGGTTTTACACCTAAGATTTTGGAGCAAAGTTCTAACATTCTCAGAATTATCAGACCATCGGCCTGTAAAATGGTCAGCCTGTAAAATGTTCAACAATGTTTATACATAGTGTATAAACAGCGTTTTCAATAATTGTATTATTTTCCTCCTTTACAGTAAGGAAAATATTTTCTCGGTCTTGTTGAGATAAATAATTATCCCACCAACCTTTCAACTGACCAGTAAAACCAGCAACAAGCATTGAGCAATAGTTTTTATCGGTATTACCTTGAGTTTTACAAACTGTACTATACATCATCATTCTATGAACCATACCAAAAGTTTGTCTTTCAGTATAACCATCTAGGTTCCATTCATAGATACAATGACCATTATATGAATTATTAATAGTAAGATCATGTTCTTCTATTAGAACATCTTGAGGAGTTGGTCTAGGGTAATAATATTTAGTTTGAATTGGTTTACTAGCAAATTTTGACGAATTTCTTAATTTATTTATTTCCTCATTAAAAGTGTTATGTATATTATCCGAATTTTCAAGTTGATTTTCAAATTCTTCACTTAAAGTATTAAGTTTCAAATTTTTTAATTTTTTCTCAATCATATCTTCAATACGAGAAATCGATTTAAAATCAACAATCTCTGGAGGAGGTTGAATACTGGGAGAAGCTATATTAGCTGTTTTAATTTCATTTATATCTTTATCTTTATTTATTAAAAGATAATTTTTTATATCTTTTATAGAGGAAAATATTTCTTCTATATTTTTCTTTAATAAAGAAATTTGTTCTCCTAAAACAATAACATACATATTCGTATAGTTTTGTTGTTTTAAAAAGACTATTTATATGGTTTATAGTAACAGTAAGAGTTTCATTTTCAAATAATTTTTGAAAAGCATTATAATATCGAATCTCATTATCATATATCACCATGTGATTATATGATAAGATCACCCTCTAGAGCTTCGACCTCCCAAATTAGGGAATCAACTTCTAGTGATTACCTGCAAAATAGGGTAGAAGAATTAAGAATTAATTCTGATAATATAGTTCATGGAGTTTCTAAAAATGAAGACGAGGAAATAACCGAGTCAGAAATGGACTTTTGTGTTTAATGGATTTAAATCAAAAAATTGATTTTAGTCCGGGTTCTCCGGCAAGAAAAGAGATTCAACAAGAATTTAATTTACCCAAATGGGAACTCTTTCGAAAATGGTTTTTTGAAAGTTTTAATAATGAAGATAAAATATTATCCAAAACAAATTTTATACTGATTTGTCAAAACGAAATGAAAAATACCTTTTATTCCTTGGTTTTTGACAAATTATTTTAAAAATATGATTTTAGTTATTGAAAGAAGTTATAAACTTTCAACAGGGAAAAATATGAAGTCAATCTATCCTCCTCAAAGTAGTTTTCAAATTGAAAGAGCCATACTAAGGATCTTTTACTAAAATTTGAAAAATATATTACAAAAAGATGGAAAATGGTACGTGGCGTTGTTAAACCTATTAGTCCAGTTATCAAGCTGTAAACAGTTTGATCCCGTTCGGACCCAAGGTAGTCCAGTCTATATACCATTAATCCGAAAACAAAATTATTTTTGTGATCTTTAGAATTAAATCATCGAATACAAGGAGTTTTACATAATAAAATTTTTCATTCAATTAATTCAATCGGTAACAGCCATCGCCCTCAAACGCCTATCATTCGGCAACACGGGCTTTGCCAAGAGCCGACACAGAATTAATCAAAATCAAATTTCATTACAACCTTTATTCAAAATTTAATTCCTTCAATCAGATTTTAAAAGATTTTAGATATAAAATACATCATATTAATACATTATATATATATATATATATATATACACGATATAAAACCATGATTTAGATATTAAGGCATCTTGGTGTAGTTTAACGTTTAAGTTTAGCCTTCCATTAAGGCTTGATCAAACAATTATAATAGAGATAGAAACTTACTTGAAAGAGAAGAAGTAGATGCAAACCAGAACTTTTATTTCTTCAACGTATTTTACAAGGAGAGAGAGAGAGAGAGAGAGAGAGAGAGAGAGAGAGAGAGAGAACAAGAGTGCAAAGTAAAAACTGCCTACACAACTTATGGCGAAAGGCCATATTTAAAGACACACAAAAAGTAAAAAGCAATAAGGAATTATGATTCCAGCTGGCCACAATTGTTCTTGTTCTTGATTCCTCTTGTCGGGCCAGGCCATCTTACTTTATAAAAGTAGAAAATTATGTTGTCGCCACGCTAAATTTTTAGCCGCCACCCTAAATTTTTAGCCGCCTGGTGGATGCCTTGTCATTCTTTCGTCATTCCTTGTCTTTTCCTTTCATCCTTTTGAAGGATTCTTCGGTGATATTATTGATAGCGTCTTCAAATGATAATAAATCGTCATCGTCAAAGGGGTCTTGAGCATCTTGACAAAAATCTTCATCTTTTGATGAAGTCCCCATAGTCACATCGGAAATATCAATTCCAAAATTCTTTCCGATATCCTTCTTTATTTCTTCCATATATTCAATCAGAATTTCTTCTTTAGTCATTTTTCCTTTCTGAATATTTAGTCTTCTAGAAAGGACTTCGAATGGACTAGGAGATTCCCTTTGCTGTCTCTTTTCAATTTGTTCCTTATAATAAGCAATTTTTTCTTTGATTTTAACAATTGTTTGTTGTCCTTCGTATTCTCCCTGTCCGTCAATTCGGATCATTTTCTTCCAGAACTTTGTATAAAAAGTTCTCCAAAGACAAGGTATATTCTGTTGGTTATGACCAACTTCTGGAACCCATTTCCATATCCATGGGATACTGTACTCAATATAAAAATGCATTGAAGCCATTCCTTCAATCCATTTATTATTATGTTGAGCCTCTATAAGAGCTGGCGAAACTTTAACCCACTCAGTATATAATTCTGAGAACGGTTCTTTCAGAATATTAACTGTGGCTCCATATGATAACCACCAATTATAAAACCAAGTAGGAATTTCCTGCTTGTACACATCAGTACATATCTTGATCCACCAAGAGTGTTTTCTTTTGACATTTTCGTATAAGAAAACTCTATGAAAAGCTTGGATATAATCCCAATAATTGAACTTAACTGTAACTTTTAATTCTGGATGGAAATATTCTCTATCCTTCATTGGGTGAATTGCCCAAGCTTCAGGGGATATAATCCTCTTAATAATAATCTTGCTGAAGTTATAAACCTTCTGATTTCCGGTAACAAAATGATCAAATTCACAAGATTATGTGAACTTAAGAATATTTTCATAGTTCATTCTGTTTTTATAATATCCTCCAGCATATGATGCTGTATCAAGATACCTTTCCATTAAGGTCCATGGTTGATCTTTCCATTTTAAGTCATTTTCAGTTAAGAAAAGTACGATTTCTTTATGAGAATTTTCTTCATAAATAAATTCTTGATCCTCGACTTCATCATCTGCTACTATTTTAGCATAAGAAGTCGTACCTTCTTGAGTTTTTTGTTCCTTATATTTAAGGAATTCTTTGTACATCTGTTGATCTTGAACACTCATGTTGCTCGAAGACGAAGAGAGATTCTCTCTGAATAATTTCCTATTGCCATGTTGAACAATAGGAGGCCTACCACCTCTACCACCTCTATTAGAGGGATAGTTTTTCCCATATTGGGACATACCTGCAAAATTATTCATTGAATAAATTCTCGTGTAAGAAAATCTGGAAGACTATTATCACTTCCTTTTTTATAAATTATTTCAAAATCAAATGGAGCTAAATGGGCTTGCCATCTTGCAAACATTTGTTTTGAGACATCATGCTTAAAATCTTTCATAAACATAAATTTTGCAGCTTGACAATCAGTTTTTATTAAAAACTTTTGATTATATAAATCATCCTGAAATTTAAGAACACATTTGACTATAGCAAGTACTTCTCTAGCTATAGTAGCATAATTTTTCTGAGCATTATTCCATTTCCCCGAATGGAATCTAACTAAATATTCTTTCTTATCTTCTGGAGAGATTTGTTTTAAAATTCCCCCGAAACCTAAGTCAGAAGCATCAGTTTCAATAATTTTTTGCCAATTAGAATTAGCAAGCATTAAACAAGGTAAATGCGTAACCTTATTTTTAATTTTTTTAATTACTTCAGTGTGACTATCTGTCCACTGACAAGGAATCTTTTTTAATCTATCATATAAAATAGATGTATCTATAGCAAGATTTTATAATAAGGAGAAATATAATTAAGACTCCCTAAAAATCTTTGAAGCTGAGTTTTATCTAAAATTTGATCCGGGAATTTTGATGCAAACTCAATACTTCTATTAATCGGATTAATTTTTCCCTTTTCAATATTATGACCTAAAAATCTTATTTTGGTTTGGAATAAAACCATTTTTGGACTTGATATAACCAATCCATTTTGAATAACAATTTTCTTAAATATATCAAGATGTTTAAAATGTGTTTCGATATCTTTTGAAAAGATCAAAATATCATCAATATAAACTATAATAAAATTACTATAAGGAATAAATATGTCATTCATTATATTTTGAAATTCAGAAGGAGCGTTTTTCAAACCAAAAGGCATTACGTTCCATTCAAATTGTCCAATTGGGACTGTAAAAGCAGTTTTATACCTATCTTTTTCAGCAACTTGAATTTGCCAAAAACCTGATTTTAAATCAAATTTTGAATATATAATAGCATTAAATAATCTGTCTAAAAGATCCTTTTTATTCGGAATAGGATACCTAATCCATTTTAAAACTTTATTTAGGGGTTTATAATTAATAACTAACCTAGGTACTCCCCTTTCTTTTCTGCCGCATTATTGACATAAAAGGATGTACATGACCAAGGCGATTTTGAGGGTTTTATTAACCCTTTCTGTAAAAGAGAAGCTATTTCTTTTTACATAATTCTAACAGTTCAGAATTCATTTGACAAGGACGAGCTTTAGTGGGAATATTTTTCTCACTAAAATCATCTTCATAAGGTAAAGAAACTATATGCTTTTTTCTATTCCAAAAAGCATTAGGAAGATCGTTACATATTTGCAACGTGAATTCATTATGCAATAATTTAATTTTTTCTTGTAACTTAGGATTTTGAAGTTTATCTTCAATCGTAAGTATATTAATTTCATGCTTAAGATAATTTACCTGTTTTTCTTTTGCTTTAATAAGAATAGAATCCTTAATTTCATTAAGAATTCTTGAAAAAGGTTCAGTAATAAATTCAAAGTAGACTTCTTTGTTTTCGAAGTTACCTTTAAATCCATATTCATTAATATTTTGGATAGGAAATATTTTTCTAAGGAACGGAGTACCAAGAATTACTTGGTTTGTAATATTCTTGACTAGCAAGAATGAAGTAGGAATACAGACCTTATTCTTGCAAATAAAGGCCTTAGGGATTTTATAATTAATTTGAAGTTTTTCTCCGCTTGCAGAGCTAAGAGAATGAGTTGTTTTATGAAAATATTGAGTAGGAATTATTCCTTCCTGAATACAGTTTAAATCTGCTCCGCTATCAATTAAAGCTATAAGATTTTTTTGAAAATTTCCGTCAATGAGTAGTGATATTTTTACCAACCATTTTTGGGAAGTAATAACTTCTAATGTTGAAAGAAAGTTGTCTTCTTCAATATTTTTAGAAGTACTAGCAAATTCTTCATTAATTTCAAATTCATTAATGATTTCTTTTCCTTTTTCTAATTTAGAAAATCTTTTTTCTAAATCAATATGACTTAATTTTAAACTTTTTATTTCATTTTTTAAATTCGAGATTTCTGTTGTTAAATCTTTAATATTAATAGCTGATTCATTTTGTTTAATTGATGCTTATTACGAAGTAATCTCATTACTTCTGACATGCTATAAGGTTCAGATTTAGATACTTTAGGAATAACTTCTTTTGAAGTTTCTTCCTCTTTTTGAATTAATCTTTTGATTATATGATTTTTTAAATCTGGGTCATCTGTTTCTTTTAATATTTCTAAAAGATTATTATCAAGAACATTTAATTCTAATTCTTGAAATTGAGATATGATTTGATACAAATTTTCTTCTGGTTCAGATTCTGAGCTTTCAATATTTTTAAAACAAGATTGTCCTTTTTGACAATTTTGACATTCTTCAGATTCTGACGATGAAATATCTTCGATAAAATTGTTTTCATCACTCGAAGAAATTTCACTGTCTGATTCTAACAGAATTTTTGATAATGTTTCTTTTAAATCATTATCAATATTCAAATTATTAATTTTCTTTTTAGTCCAACAAGTTGATGCTTTATGACCAATTTTTCCGCATTTGCGACAAATAATTGGAGGAAATTTATTTCTATTTTGATTATTTTTGTTGTCTTTTGAGAAATTTTGTTCTCTTCGTTTGGATTTTCGATATTTCCTTTTTTCATATTGTTTAGGAGAGTATTTTTTAGGTTTACGAGGTTTGCTCGTAGAGGGATTTTCTAAACCAAATTGGCTACAGAATTCTCCTAATTGTTTTTTCTCGTCAAGAGAATGTCTCTTAAGTTGTTTGTTAAGCTTTATTTCATTACATAAAGCTAAACCTTCTTGTATACAAGTTCCAATTAATCTGCCATAAGTATAAGAATTATAATCTATACTAGATTCACCATTTCTAAGTGTTTTCTTAATCCTTTCGGCAAATAAGAAAGGAAGTCCATCTATAAATTTGGATTTCCAATGAGTACTATTTGACTCAGGAAGTTCCATAACACGGCTAAGAAATGTATCTTTATACCATCTAAATGATGTAAGGGTTTTACACCTAAGATTTTGGAGCAAAGTTCTAACATTCTCAGAATTATCAGACCATCGGCCTGTAAAATGGTCAGCCTGTAAAATGTTCAACAATGTTTATACATAGTGTATAAACAGCGTTTTCAATAATTGTATTATTTTCCTCCTTTACAGTAAGGAAAATATTTTCTCGGTCTTGTTGAGATAAATAATTATCCCACCAACCTTTCAACTGACCAGTAAAACCAGCAACAAGCATTTGAGCAATAGTTTTATCGGTATTACCTTGAGTTTTACAAACTGTACTATACATCATCATTCTATGAACCATACCAAAAGTTTGTCTTTCAGTATAACCATCTAGGTTCCATTCATAGATACAATGACCATTATATGAATTATTAATAGTAAGATCATGTTCTTCTATTAGAACATCTTGAGGAGTTGGTCTAGGGTAATAATATTTAGTTTGAATTGGTTTACTAGCAAATTTTGACGAATTTCTTAATTTATTTATTTCCTCATTAAAAGTGTTATGTATATTATCCGAATTTTCAAGTTGATTTTCAAATTCTTCACTTAAAGTATTAAGTTTCAAATTTTTTAATTTTTTCTCAATCATATCTTCAATACGAGAAATCGATTTAAAATCAACAATCTCTGGAGGAGGTTGAATACTGGGAGAAGCTATATTAGCTGTTTTAATTTCATTTATATCTTTATCTTTATTTATTAAAAGATAATTTTTTATATCTTTTATAGAGGAAAATATTTCTTCTATATTTTTCTTTAATAAAGAAATTTGTTCTCCTAAAACAATAACATACATATTCGTATAGTTTTGTTGTTTTAAAAGACTATTTATATGGTTTATAGTAACAGTAAGAGTTTCATTTTCAAATAATTTTTGAAAAGCATTATAATATCGAATCTCATTATCATATATCACCATGTGATTATATGATAAGATCACCCTCTAGAGCTTCGACCTCCCAAATTAGGGAATCAACTTCTAGTGATTACCTGCAAAATAGGGTAGAAGAATTAAGAATTAATTCTGATAATATAGTTCATGGAGTTTCTAAAAATGAAGACGAGGAAATAACCGAGTCAGAAATGGACTTTTGTGTTTAATGGATTTAAATCAAAAAATTGATTTTAGTCCGGGTTCTCCGGCAAGAAAAGAGATTCAACAAGAATTTAATTTACCCAAATGGGAACTCTTTCGAAAATGGTTTTTTGAAAGTTTTAATAATGAAGATAAAATTATTATCCAAAACAAATTTTATACTGATTTGTCAAAACGAAATGAAAAATTACCTTTTATTCCTTGGTTTTTGACAAATTATTTTAAAAATATGATTTTAGTTATTGAAAGAAGTTATAAACTTTCAACAGGGAAAAATATGAAGTCAATCTATCCTCCTCAAAGTAGTTTTCAAATTGAAAGAGCCATACTAAGGATCTTTTTACTAAAATTTGAAAAATATATTACAAAAAGATGGAAAATGGTACGTGGCGTTGTTAAACCTATTAGTCCAGTTATCAAGCTGTAAACAGTTTGATCCCGTTCGGACCCAAGGTAGTCCAGTCTATATACCATTAATCCGAAAACAAAATTATTTTTGTGATCTTTAGAATTAAATCATCGAATACAAGGAGTTTTACATAATAAAATTTTTCATTCAATTAATTCAATCGGTAACAGCCATCGCCCTCAAACGCCTATCATTCGGCAACACGGGCTTTGCCAAGAGCCGACACAGAATTAATCAAAATCAAATTTCATTACAACCTTTATTCAAAATTTAATTCCTTCAATCAGATTTTAAAAGATTTTAGATATAAAATACATCATATTAATACATTATATATATATATATATATATACACGATATAAAACCATGATTTAGATATTAAGGCATCTTGGTGTAGTTTAACGTTTAAGTTTAGCCTTCCATTAAGGCTTGATCAAACAATTATAATAGAGATAGAAACTTACTTGAAAGAGAAGAAGTAGATGCAAACCAGAACTTTTATTTCTTCAACGTATTTTACAAGGAGAGAGAGAGAGAGAGAGAGAGAGAGAACAAGAGTGCAAAGTAAAAACTGCCTACACAACTTATGGCGAAAGGCCATATTTAAAGACACACAAAAAGTAAAAAGCAATAAGGAATTATGATTCCAGCTGGCCACAATTGTTCTTGTTCTTGATTCCTCTTGTCGGGCCAGGCCATCTTACTTTATAAAAGTAGAAAATTATGTTGTCGCCACGCTAAATTTTTAGCCGCCACCCTAAATTTTTAGCCGCCTGGTGGATGCCTTGTCATTCTTTCGTCATTCCTTGTCTTTTCCTTTCATCCTTTTGAAGGATTCTTCGGTGATATTATTGATAGCGTCTTCAAATGATAATAAATCGTCATCGTCAAAGGGGTCTTGAGCATCTTGACAAAAATCTTCATCTTTTGATGAAGTCCCCATAGTCACATCGGAAATATCAATTCCAAAATTCTTTCCGATATCCTTCTTTATTTCTTCCATATATTCAATCAGAATTTCTTCTTTAGTCATTTTTCCTTTCTGAATATTTAGTCTTCTAGAAAGGACTTCGAATGGACTAGGAGATTCCCTTTGCTGTCTCTTTTCAATTTGTTCCTTATAATAAGCAATTTTTTCTTTGATTTTAACAATTGTTTGTTGTCCTTCGTATTCTCCCTGTCCGTCAATTCGGATCATTTTCTTCCAGAACTTTGTATAAAAAGTTCTCCAAAGACAAGGTATATTCTGTTGGTTATGACCAACTTCTGGAACCCATTTCCATATCCATGGGATACTGTACTCAATATAAAAATGCATTGAAGCCATTCCTTCAATCCATTTATTATTATGTTGAGCCTCTATAAGAGCTGGCGAAACTTTAACCCACTCAGTATATAATTCTGAGAACGGTTCTTTCAGAATATTAACTGTGGCTCCATATGATAACCACCAATTATAAAACCAAGTAGGAATTTCCTGCTTGTACACATCAGTACATATCTTGATCCACCAAGAGTGTTTTCTTTTGACATTTTCGTATAAGAAAACTCTATGAAAAGCTTGGATATAATCCCAATAATTGAACTTAACTGTAACTTTTAATTCTGGATGGAAATATTCTCTATCCTTCATTGGGTGAATTGCCCAAGCTTCAGGGGATATAATCCTCTTAATAATAATCTTGCTGAAGTTATAAACCTTCTGATTTCCGGTAACAAAATGATCAAATTCACAAGATTATGTGAACTTAAGAATATTTTCATAGTTCATTCTGTTTTTATAATATCCTCCAGCATATGATGCTGTATCAAGATACCTTTCCATTAAGGTCCATGGTTGATCTTTCCATTTTAAGTCATTTTCAGTTAAGAAAAGTACGATTTCTTTATGAGAATTTTCTTCATAAATAAATTCTTGATCCTCGACTTCATCATCTGCTACTATTTTAGCATAAGAAGTCGTACCTTCTTGAGTTTTTTGTTCCTTATATTTAAGGAATTCTTTGTACATCTGTTGATCTTGAACACTCATGTTGCTCGAAGACGAAGAGAGATTCTCTCTGAATAATTTCCTATTGCCATGTTGAACAATAGGAGGCCTACCACCTCTACCACCTCTATTAGAGGGATAGTTTTTCCCATATTGGGACATACCTGCAAAATTATTCATTGAATAAATTCTCGTGTAAGAAAATCTGGAAGACTATTATCACTTCCTTTTTTATAAATTATTTCAAAATCAAATGGAGCTAAATGGGCTTGCCATCTTGCAAACATTTGTTTTGAGACATCATGCTTAAAATCTTTCATAAACATAAATTTTGCAGCTTGACAATCAGTTTTTATTAAAAACTTTTGATTATATAAATCATCCTGAAATTTAAGAACACATTTGACTATAGCAAGTACTTCTCTAGCTATAGTAGCATAATTTTTCTGAGCATTATTCCATTTCCCCGAATGGAATCTAACTAAATATTCTTTCTTATCTTCTGGAGAGATTTGTTTTAAAATTCCCCCGAAACCTAAGTCAGAAGCATCAGTTTCAATAATTTTTTGCCAATTAGAATTAGCAAGCATTAAACAAGGTAAATGCGTAACCTTATTTTTAATTTTTTTAATTACTTCAGTGTGACTATCTGTCCACTGACAAGGAATCTTTTTAATCTATCATATAAAATAGATGTATCTATAGCAAGATTTTTATAATAAGGAGAAATATAATTAAGACTCCCTAAAAATCTTTGAAGCTGAGTTTTATCTAAAATTTGATCCGGGAATTTTGATGCAAACTCAATACTTCTATTAATCGGATTAATTTTTCCCTTTTCAATATTATGACCTAAAAATCTTATTTTGGTTTGGAATAAAACCATTTTTGGACTTGATATAACCAATCCATTTTGAATAACAATTTTCTTAAATATATCAAGATGTTTAAAATGTGTTTCGATATCTTTTGAAAAGATCAAAATATCATCAATATAAACTATAATAAAATTACTATAAGGAATAAATATGTCATTCATTATATTTTGAAATTCAGAAGGAGCGTTTTTCAAACCAAAAGGCATTACGTTCCATTCAAATTGTCCAATTGGGACTGTAAAAGCAGTTTTATACCTATCTTTTTCAGCAACTTGAATTTGCCAAAAACCTGATTTTAAATCAAATTTTGAATATATAATAGCATTAAATAATCTGTCTAAAAGATCCTTTTTATTCGGAATAGGATACCTAATCCATTTTAAAACTTTATTTAGGGGTTTATAATTAATAACTAACCTAGGTACTCCCCTTTCTTTTTCTGCCGCATTATTGACATAAAAGGATGTACATGACCAAGGCGATTTTGAGGGTTTTATTAACCCTTTCTGTAAAAGAGAAGCTATTTCTTTTTTACATAATTCTAACAGTTCAGAATTCATTTGACAAGGACGAGCTTTAGTGGGAATATTTTTCTCACTAAAATCATCTTCATAAGGTAAAGAAACTATATGCTTTTTTCTATTCCAAAAAGCATTAGGAAGATCGTTACATATTTGCAACGTGAATTCATTATGCAATAATTTAATTTTTTCTTGTAACTTAGGATTTTGAAGTTTATCTTCAATCGTAAGTATATTAATTTCATGCTTAAGATAATTTACCTGTTTTTCTTTTGCTTTAATAAGAATAGAATCCTTAATTTCATTAAGAATTCTTGAAAAAGGTTCAGTAATAAATTCAAAGTAGACTTCTTTGTTTTCGAAGTTACCTTTAAATCCATATTCATTAATATTTTGGATAGGAAATATTTTTCTAAGGAACGGAGTACCAAGAATTACTTGGTTTGTAATATTCTTGACTAGCAAGAATGAAGTAGGAATACAGACCTTATTCTTGCAAATAAAGGCCTTAGGGATTTTATAATTAATTTGAAGTTTTTCTCCGCTTGCAGAGCTAAGAGAATGAGTTGTTTTATGAAAATATTGAGTAGGAATTATTCCTTCCTGAATACAGTTTAAATCTGCTCCGCTATCAATTAAAGCTATAAGATTTTTTTGAAAATTTCCGTCAATGAGTAGTGATATTTTTACCAACCATTTTTGGGAAGTAATAACTTCTAATGTTGAAAGAAAGTTGTCTTCTTCAATATTTTTAGAAGTACTAGCAAATTCTTCATTAATTTCAAATTCATTAATGATTTCTTTTCCTTTTTCTAATTTAGAAAATCTTTTTTCTAAATCAATATGACTTAATTTTAAACTTTTTATTTCATTTTTTAAATTCGAGATTTCTGTTGTTAAATCTTTAATATTAATAGCTGATTCATTTTTGTTTAATTGATGCTTATTACGAAGTAATCTCATTACTTCTGACATGCTATAAGGTTCAGATTTAGATACTTTAGGAATAACTTCTTTTGAAGTTTCTTCCTCTTTTTGAATTAATCTTTTGATTATATGATTTTTTAAATCTGGGTCATCTGTTTCTTTTAATATTTCTAAAAGATTATTATCAAGAACATTTAATTCTAATTCTTGAAATTGAGATATGATTTGATATAAATTTTCTTCTGGTTCAGATTCTGAGCTTTCAATATTTTTAAAACAAGATTGTCCTTTTTGACAATTTTGACATTCTTCAGATTCTGACGATGAAATATCTTCGATAAAATTGTTTTCATCACTCGAAGAAATTTCACTGTCTGATTCTAACAGAATTTTTGATAATGTTTCTTTTAAATCATTATCAATATTCAAATTATTAATTTTCTTTTTAGTCCAACAAGTTGATGCTTTATGACCAATTTTTCCGCATTTGCGACAAATAATTGGAGGAAATTTATTTCTATTTTGATTATTTTTGTTGTCTTTTGAGAAATTTTGTTCTCTTCGTTTGGATTTTCGATATTTCCTTTTTTCATATTGTTTAGGAGAGTATTTTTTAGGTTTACGAGGTTTGCTCGTAGAGGGATTTTCTAAACCAAATTGGCTACAGAATTCTCCTAATTGTTTTTTCTCGTCAAGAGAATGTCTCTTAAGTTGTTTGTTAAGCTTTATTTCATTACATAAAGCTAAACCTTCTTGTATACAAGTTCCAATTAATCTGCCATAAGTATAAGAATTATAATCTATACTAGATTCACCATTTCTAAGTGTTTTCTTAATCCTTTCGGCAAATAAGAAAGGAAGTCCATCTATAAATTTGGATTTCCAATGAGTATTATTTGACTCAGGAAGTTCCATAACACGGCTAAGAAATGTATCTTTATACCATCTAAATGATGTAAGGGTTTTACACCTAAGATTTTGGAGCAAAGTTCTAACATTCTCAGAATTATCAGACCATCGGCCTGTAAAATGTTCAGCCTGTAAAATGTTCAACAATGTTTATACATAGTGTATAAACAGCGTTTTCAATAATTGTATTATTTTCCTCCTTTACAGTAAGGAAAATATTTTCTCGGTCTTGTTGAGATAAATAATTATCCCACCAACCTTTCAACTGACCAGTAAAACCAGCAACAAGCATTTGAGCAATAGTTTTATCGGTATTACCTTGAGTTTTACAAATTGTACTATACATCATCATTCTATGAACCATACCAAAAGTTTGTCTTTCAGTATAACCATCTAGGTTCCATTCATAGATACAATGACCATTATATGAATTATTAATAGTAAGATCATGTTCTTCTATTAGAACATCTTGAGGAGTTGGTCTAGGGTAATAATATTTAGTTTGAATTGGTTTACTAGCAAATTTTGACGAATTTCTTAATTTATTTATTTCCTCATTAAAAGTGTTATGTATATTATCCGAATTTTCAAGTTGATTTTCAAATTTTTCACTTAAAGTATTAAGTTTCAAATTTTTTAATTTTTTCTCAATCATATCTTCAATACGAGAAATCGATTTAAAATCAACAATCTCTGGAGGAGGTTGAATACTGGGAGAAGCTATATTAGCTGTTTTAATTTCATTTATATCTTTATCTTTATTTATTAAAAGATAATTTTTTATATCTTTTATAGAGGAAAATATTTCTTCTATATTTTTCTTTAATAAAGAAATTTGTTCTCCTAAAACAATAACATACATATTCGTATAGTTTTGTTGTTTTAAAAGACTATTTATATGGTTTATAGTAACAGTAAGAGTTTCATTTTCAAATAATTTTTGAAAAGCATTATAATATCGAATCTCATTATCATATATCACCATGTGATTATATGATAAGATCACCCTCTAGAGCTTCGACCTCCCAAATTAGGGAATCAACTTCTAGTGATTACCTGCAAATAGGGTAGAAGAATTAAGAATTAATTCTGATAATATAGTTCATGGAGTTTCTAAAAATGAAGACGAGGAAATAACCGAGTCAGAAATGGACTTTTGTGTTTAATGGATTTAAATCAAAAAATTGATTTTAGTCCGGGTTCTCCGGCAAGAAAAGAGATTCAACAAGAATTTAATTTACCCAAATGGGAACTCTTTCGAAAATGGTTTTTTGAAAGTTTTAATAATGAAGATAAAATTATTATCCAAAACAAATTTTATACTGATTTGTCAAAACGAAATGAAAAATTACCTTTTATTCCTTGGTTTTTGACAAATTATTTTAAAAATATGATTTTAGTTATTGAAAGAAGTTATAAACTTTCAACAGGGAAAAATATGAAGTCAATCTATCCTCCTCAAAGTAGTTTTCAAATTGAAAGAGCCATACTAAGGATCTTTTTACTAAAATTTGAAAAATATATTACAAAAAGATGGAAAATGGTACGTGGCGTTGTTAAACCTATTAGTCCAGTTATCAAGCTGTAAACAGTTTAATCCCGTTCGGACCCAAGGTAGTCCAGTCTATATACCATTAATCCGAAAACAAAATTATTTTTGTGATCTTTAGAATTAAATCATCGAATACAAGGAGTTTTACATAATAAAATTTTTCATTCAATTAATTCAATCGGTAACAGCCATCGCCCTCAAACGCCTATCATTCGGCAACACGGGCTTTGCCAAGAGCCGACACAGAATTAATCAAAATCAAATTTCATTACAACCTTTATTCAAAATTTAATTCCTTCAATCAGATTTTAAAAGATTTTAGATATAAAATACATCATATTAATACATAATATATATATATATATATACGATATAAAACCATGATTTAGATATTAAGGCATCTTGGTGTAGTTTAACGTTTAAGTTTAGCCTTCCATTAAGGCTTGATCAAACAATTATAATAGAGATAGAAACTTACTTGAAAGAGAAGAAGTAGATGCAAACCAGAACTTTTATTTCTTCAACGTATTTTACAAGGAGAGAGAGAGAGAGAGAGAGAGAGAACAAGAGTGCAAAGTAAAAACTGCCTACACAACTTATGGCGAAAGGCCATATTTAAAGACACACAAAAAGTAAAAAGCAATAAGGAATTATGATTCCAGCTGGCCACAATTGTTCTTGTTCTTGATTCCTCTTGTCGGGCCAGGCCATCTTACTTTATAAAAGTAGAAAATTATGTTGTCGCCACGCTAAATTTTTAGCCGCCTGGTGGATGCCTTGTCATTCTTTCGTCATTCCTTGTCTTTTCCTTTCATCCTTTTGAAGGATTCTTCGGTGATATTATTGATAGCGTCTTCAAATGATAATAAATCATCATCGTCAAAGGGGTCTTGAGCATCTTGACAAAAATCTTCATCTTTTGATGAAGTCCCCATAGTCACATCGGAAATATCAATTCCAAAATTCTTTCCGATATCCTTCTTTATTTCTTCCATATATTCAATCAGAATTTCTTCTTTAGTCATTTTTCCTTTCTGAATATTTAGTCTTCTAGAAAGGACTTCGAATGGACTAGGAGATTCCCTTTGCTGTCTCTTTTCAATTTGTTCCTTATAATAAGCAATTTTTTCTTTGATTTTAACAATTGTTTGTTGTCCTTCGTATTCTCCCTGTCCGTCAATTCGGATCATTTTCTTCCAGAACTTTGTATAAAATGTTCTCCAAAGACAAGGTATATTCTGTTGGTTATGACCAACTTCTGGAACCCATTTCCATATCCATGGGATACTGTACTCAATATAAAAATGCATTGAAGCCATTCCTTCAATCCATTTATTATTATGTTGAGCCTCTATAAGAGCTGGCGAAACTTTAACCCACTCAGTATATAATTCTGAGAACGGTTCTTTCAGAATATTAACTGTGGCTCCATATGATAACCACCAATTATAAAACCAAGTAGGAATTTCCTGCTTGTACACATCAGTACATATCTTGATCCACCAAGAGTGTTTTCTTTTGACATTTTCGTATAAGAAAACTCTATGAAAAGCTTGGATATAATCCCAATAATTGAACTTAACTGTAACTTTTAATTCTGGATGGAAATATTCTCTATCCTTCATTGGGTGAATTGCCCAAGCTTCAGGGGATATAATCCTCTTAATAATAATCTTGCTGAAGTTATAAACCTTCTGATTTCCGGTAACAAAATGATCAAATTCACAAGATTATGTGAACTTAAGAATATTTTCATAGTTCATTCTGTTTTATAATATCCTCCAGCATATGATGCTGTATCAAGATACCTTTCCATTAAGGTCCATGGTTGATCTTTCCATTTTAAGTCATTTTCAGTTAAGAAAAGTACGATTTCTTTATGAGAATTTTCTTCATAAATAAATTCTTGATCCTCGACTTCATCATCTGCTACTATTTTAGCATAAGAAGTCGTACCTTCTTGAGTTTTTTGTTCCTTATATTTAAGGAATTCTTTGTACATCTGTTGATCTTGAACACTCATGTTGCTCGAAGACGAAGAGAGATTCTCTCTGAATAATTTCCTATTGCCATGTTGAACAATAGGAGGCCTACCACCTCTACCACCTCTATTAGAGGGATAGTTTTTCCCATATTGGGACATACCTGCAAAATTATTCATTGAATAAATTCTCGTGTAAGAAAATCTGGAAGACTATTATCACTTCCTTTTTTATAAATTATTTCAAAATCAAATGGAGCTAAATGGGCTTGCCATCTTGCAAACATTTGTTTTGAGACATCATGCTTAAAATCTTTCATAAACATAAATTTTGCAGCTTGACAATCAGTTTTTATTAAAAACTTCTGATTATATAAATCATCCTGAAATTTAAGAACACATTTGACTATAGCAAGTACTTCTCTAGCTATAGTAGCATAATTTTTCTGAGCATTATTCCATTTCCCCGAATGGAATCTAACTAAATATTCTTTCTTATCTTCTGGAGAGATTTGTTTTAAAATTCCCCCGAAACCTAAGTCAGAAGCATCAGTTTCAATAATTTTTTGCCAATTAGAATTAGCAAGCATTAAACAAGGTAAATGCGTAACCTTATTTTTAATTTTTTTAATTACTTCAGTGTGACTATCTGTCCACTGACAAGGAATCTTTTTTAATCTATCATATAAAATAGATGTATCTATAGCAAGATTTTTATAATAAGGAGAAATATAATTAAGACTCCCTAAAAATCTTTGAAGCTGAGTTTTATCTAAAATTTGATCCGGGAATTTTGATGCAAACTCAATACTTCTATTAATCGGATTAATTTTTCCCTTTTCAATATTATGACCTAAAAATCTTATTTTGGTTTGGAATAAAACCATTTTTGGACTTGATATAACCAATCCATTTTGAATAACAATTTTCTTAAATATATCAAGATGTTTAAAATGTGTTTCGATATCTTTTGAAAAGATCAAAATATCATCAATATAAACTATAATAAAATTACTATAAGGAATAAATATGTCATTCATTATATTTTGAAATTCAGAAGGAGCGTTTTTCAAACCAAAAGGCATTACGTTCCATTCAAATTGTCCAATTGGGACTGTAAAAGCAGTTTTATACCTATCTTTTTCAGCAACTTGAATTTGCCAAAAACCTGATTTTAAATCAAATTTTGAATATATAATAGCATTAAATAATCTGTCTAAAAGATCCTTTTTATTCGGAATAGGATACCTAATCCATTTTAAAACTTTATTTAGGGGTTTATAATTAATAACTAACCTAGGTACTCCCCTTTCTTTTTCTGCCGCATTATTGACATAAAAGGATGTACATGACCAAGGCGATTTTGAGGGTTTTATTAACCCTTTCTGTAAAAGAGAAGCTATTTCTTTTTTACATAATTCTAACAGTTCAGAATTCATTTGACAAGGACGAGCTTTAGTGGGAATATTTTTCTCACTAAAATCATCTTCATAAGGTAAAGAAACTATATGCTTTTTTCTATTCCAAAAAGCATTAGGAAGATCGTTACATATTTGCAACGTGAATTCATTATGCAATAATTTAATTTTTTCTTGTAACTTGGGATTTTGAAGTTTATCTTCAATCGTAAGTATATTAATTTCATGCTTAAGATAATTTACCTGTTTTTCTTTTGCTTTAATAAGAATAGAATCCTTAATTTCATTAAGAATTCTTGAAAAAGGTTCAGTAATAAATTCAAAGTAGACTTCTTTGTTTTCGAAGTTACCTTTAAATCCATATTCATTAATATTTTGGATAGGAAATATTTTTCTAAGGAACGGAGTACCAAGAATTACTTGGTTTGTAATATTCTTGACTAGCAAGAATGAAGTAGGAATACAGACCTTATTCTTGCAAATAAAGGCCTTAGGGATTTTATAATTAATTTGAAGTTTTTCTCCGCTTGCAGAGCTAAGAGAATGAGTTGTTTTATGAAAATATTGAGTAGGAATTATTCCTTCCTGAATACAGTTTAAATCTGCTCCGCTATCAATTAAAGCTATAAGATTTTTTTGAAAATTTCCGTCAATGAGTAGTGATATTTTTACCAACCATTTTTGGGAAGTAATAACTTCTAATGTTGAAAGAAAGTTGTCTTCTTCAATATTTTTAGAAGTACTAGCAAATTCTTCATTAATTTCAAATTCATTAATGATTTCTTTTCCTTTTTCTAATTTAGAAAATCTTCTTTCTAAATCAATATGACTTAATTTTAAACTTTTATTTCATTTTTTAAATTCGAGATTTCTGTTGTTAAATCTTTAATATTAATAGCTGATTCATTTTTGTTTAATTGATGCTTATTACGAAGTAATCTCATTACTTCTGACATGCTATAAGGTTCAGATTTAGATACTTTAGGAATAACTTCTTTTGAAGTTTCTTCCTCTTTTTGAATTAATCTTTTGATTATATGATTTTTTAAATCTGGGTCATCTGTTTCTTTTAATATTTCTAAAAGATTATTATCAAGAACATTTAATTCTAATTCTTGAAATTGAGATATGATTTGATATAAATTTTCTTCTGGTTCAGATTCTGAGCTTTCAATAAATATGAATAAACTTATGATTTATTCTATATTTATCTAAGTCTCTATTACTTAGAAGTCTAATAACCATTTCATCATTATTTAAAGAAATTGTTTCTTCAGTAGTTTTTACTACTTGTTTTAAACCTAATTTCTCAAAGGTTCCTAATTCATAGATTATTTTATAATCTATTTTAGGAATAGTCCAACGATTTAATTTGTCTAAATCTTGAGGAACATCATATTCCTCTTTTATACTGTTTTTAACAGTATTATCTTTGCGTCTTATCAAATTCATTTGATAAAGACCGTTAAACTACACCAGAATTTCTTAATACCCCCACCATGGCTCTGATACCATACTAAGGATCTTTTTACTAAAATTTGAAAAATATATTACAAAAAGATGGAAAATGGTACGTGGCTTTGTTAAACCTATTAGTCCAGTTATCAAGCTGTAAACAGTTTGATCCCGTTCGGACCCAAGGTAGTCCAGCCTATATACCATTAATCCGAAAACAAAATTATTTTTGTGATCTTTAGAATTAAATCATCGAATACAAGGAGTTTTACATAATAAAATTTTTCATTCAATTAATTCAATCGGTAACAGCCATCGCCCTCAAACGCCTATCATTCGACAACACGGGCTTTGCCAAGAGCCGACACAGAATTAATCAAAATCAAATTTCATTACAACCTTTATTCAAAATTTAATTCCTTCAATCAGATTTTAAAAGATTTTAGATATAAAATACATCATATTAATACATAATATATATATATTATAATTCTATTTGCTGATTAAATATTACCACATATGTATGTGAATGAGCAGTGCACAAAGATGTACTTGTTATGTTCATCAATGGGTATTGCATTTTCGTTTGGGAATTTTTTTTCTTTGGAATCAGTTGCAGACGACGATGGAGAGGAAGATGAACAGTAAAATTTCTGATGAATAAAATAGATAGATAT
This sequence comes from Craterostigma plantagineum, assembly GCA_027422505.1. Lineage (NCBI taxonomy): Eukaryota > Viridiplantae > Streptophyta > Magnoliopsida > Lamiales > Linderniaceae > Craterostigma > Craterostigma plantagineum. Next base: position 9,286,087 of record JAPQWV010000015.1, read on the forward strand.
TTAAATCCGTTTGACTCTTCTTTTTTTTTTTGCAATCCGATTAGATAGATCTGTTCGATGACTTATTCGATCTATTTAGTTAGAGGTAATTAATTAGGGGTTTAGTTAAGTAAATGATATTGAATCCCTTTGTTTTTTATTTAATAACTAGAATCTTTTTTTTTAATATGGACACATTTTAACCCCTTTTGTTAAATTAGCCCTTTTTTAATTTGATGATTGGATCTATGAATTATTAATGACGAAGAGCAGGATAATATATGGTAGTTAGAGGGTGTTTTAGTAAATTTAAGCTCATCCCTCCTCTTAAATAAATTATAAAAAATAGATGTCAATCCCTTTTTTCAAAATTTCCCTATTCTTGAAGAATAATATCCCATTTTTTTTACTTCAAGTAAAAAACGCCAAGCACAAATAACGCACTTTTTTTTGGGTGTAAAATAACGCACTTTCGTTTCGTTTCATTTCTTCACTTGGGCAAGAGAAAGCATCTGCTCTTATCTTGGCTTGTTTACATATTATATTTGAGGTCTTTTTCTGCCTTGCCTCGTCTGCGGCCGGCGATGGCCTCCTTTCAATTGATCTCACCCGAAGCTGTGAGCTTGTTGTGTATTATGTATGTATGCGCAAATAATCGACCATCCATTTGGAAAGAATAGGAAAACGCCATGAGATAATATGTATATATGCGCTTGCGCACAACGGCTTTATTGCTTAGGATTGATCCGACAGGTACTATTTGTTGTCCTTTTTTTTCTCTTCGTCTCTTAATTATGTATATGCTTTTGCGTCAAGCCAAGCATTGGTTTTCTACTACAAACGTTTAGTTAGGACTGTACATAGGGATCAGTACATTAGTGGTGTTTTGATATGGGCTGGATTGTGTGGGTCAATAAACGATATCCATGATCAGCTAGTTCCATTGTTTTATGCGAGAAATTGTAATTTGCAGTATGTGATACCTTTAATTTGAGCACGAATTGGCAAAAAACATATGCGATGAAGAATAAATTGTGTCGCGGTATCATCATATGCATGATCCATTTTAATCTTGAGGTGGGGATTATTGATTAGAAAGTTATCTTTCTTCAAACGTATCCAACGATCCATTACATTCCACTGCAGTGCGAAGAGAGAGAACACTGTCCAATCATGAATCTTCATGAAAGAAGCTTCTGCGTATTGGCTTGCAGATATCTCGATGAGGCGGTGATTGGTGCTCCATGGGAGGTATCTGAAGATATGGTACAATTTCTTTCAGGTAAATGTTTCTTACTTTCTTTACCATGTCTGATGATGAGCAACGGGGTCGATATAACACAACAAAGGCTACATATAATTTAATGGTGCTTTAAATTAGTGGCTGTTAGAAATTACTATGGTGTTTGATGTTCTGCACATATTATTGCCTTATATCTCTTAACAGATGCTTTATACTGCTTATGACCACCTTTAGTATTTCTATGGTTGTCAGTATGTGTTTGTGCTTCTGCGATGTGTGATTACATTTAGATAAATATTGGATAAATGATTTGCAATGTTTGTTACCGTTTGCTTCAGCTGTAGATCGTAAATATAAGAAACTGTTCGTTGTGTCTTTGGGTGGTTGATATTTGTTCCTAATTTCCTTCGAAATCTGATCTTGTGTCCGAACTCTTATTTTTTGCTGCCTCCTTGTTTATTACAGATTATGTTGAATATTTTGCATTGATTTCTTTAGTGTACAGTGTCTTTTTACTAGTTTTCACTGTGTGCTTTTGATGTTTGAGTAGTGGTATTCTTGATTTTTTCTGTCAATGTTTTTCGAGTTAAGAAAAAAGAAAGTGGACTTAAGTAAGAGATGAAGCACAATGCAGATTTTGATGTTTCAGTATATTTCTCCTAATACATTTTGCTTGTCTTACTGCATATAAAAGTTCGATGGTTTTCCGTTTTTTAGAACATCTAATTACATACGATCACATATACCTGTTTACTTTAATTGACTGTTTTGTCTGACCTCAGCTAATTCGGTCAGAACGTCTATTGACATATGCAATTTTGATGTTTCACCATCTTTCTCCTATATCCTGAATGTCTTAACAGATTCCTATGTCCTTTAATTGACTGTATTCTAAACCTTGCTGATTGGTTATGACTACATTCTTTGTACCCGTTATCCATGATGATGATTTTCCCAATCTCCCGTACTTGTGAAAGATCATTATTCATACATGTTACATATATTTTGATGTTGAAAATAAGTTACAATTGGTCGATTGATTTAATATTTTTTCCTCCAAGCATGGTTCCACACCACGCTAATCTTTTGGCATTTATTGAAAATTATAGTAGTTGCTGAGGTAAACTTGATGCACATTCGGACCATGGATGTAGTCACTAAGCAATCTGTTAGAGTATGGAGAAGATAAACACGCGAATATACTAAATATAATTTTATTACTCTTGAATGAAGAAAAACGAACAAAAACGCTTTCCTAATAGCTTTCCTAATAGCCAAACCGAGAGATAAACTCCGGCCCCAACCTTTTCCTCAAACCCCGATGCCTTTCTTCTAAGAGACTGACGCCTATATATAGGACTAAAACAAATATTTAAATTCCTAATAAATCTCAAATACCAAATCTAAATCAAATCTAATTAAAATTCAAATTCAAACTAATAATAATATTAAATAATTAAGACTCTTAACACTATCCACCCCTCGAAAAACAGCCTTGTCCTCAAGGCGGGTAATCGGTATCTTGTCCGAAAATCTCCGTCTCACAACAGTCCTCCTCTTCACTGCCGATCATCATACGAAGTTCTTTATTTGAGCATACGTGTCCTGAATGATAAGGTTGGCGATAACGGAAGCAAAGACCTTTCGATCGGAGTTCCTGAAATTCACGGTGCGAGATACGACGGAAAGGCTTCGAACGCAGATCAGGATTACGAGCATGGGGCGGCATATAGCATTCTTGAGAGGGGGTCTCCTGCTTCGTGGTAACTGGCACATGCTCTTGTCCCGCTACCGTCAAGTCTCCTTGTGTCACCTTGGGCTCCAAGCATTCCAAATTCAGTTTTGGGCCCCTTGCGAAACTCGTGGGTCGGAACGAGTTGTTTGCAGTGCTCTTTTGAAACTCCGTGTACTCCGAAAAACATAGCTGCAGTTCTTCTTCTATGTCTCGTGCTAACTGCATGGCTTGATCTACATTCCCTGGATTTTGAACTCTCACCTTCGCTTGTACGACGGGGTGCAGGCCGTGCATAAAGAACCCTAACGTGAAAGTTTCGTCAATTTCAGGTAGATGCGAAACTAGACGCTCGAAATTGTTAATGTAATCCTCAATCGTTCCTTCTTGTTTCACTGCACAAATCCTTTCCACTCGATTCCCCTTGAACCTCCCCTCAAAGCGATTGACCATGGCTTCTCGAAGATCTGTCCAACTCATGTTTGGCCCCTTCTGATGTTGTAGGCGTATCCAGTGCAAAGCGGTCCCCTCCATACAGACCATGGCACTAGAAACCTTATAATCTTCAGGAGTTTTGTGAATGAGAAAATACTGTTCTGCCCGAGCAAGCCACCCAATTGGATCGGCGCCTTCGAAGATTGGCATTTCAAGACGTCTTGGTAGCATGTAGTGGTTTTGATTGATTTCAGACTGTGTTTTCAACAATCTTGGCCCGAGGTGGAGTAGTATATTCTGTTCTCTTCGATGACTCCTCTCTTTCTGCAGCTGTTTTCTCAATAATTTATAGAACATATCGTGCAGGTTCTGAAGCGTCTTCTGGTTCTCTTGAAGCGTCTTCTGGTTCTCTTGTACTTGATTCTCGATTCGCTCTTGACATGCGCTCAACTCATCAACCGTCTTCTCTAACCCCTCGACGCGCTGATCTATCTGTGCTCTGGTACCGGCATAATTCAAATCTGAAAACTGTTTTTTTTTTTGGCGATGAACAGTAACTCGGCTTGGCGGCCGAACCAATTTGTTAGAGTATGGAGAAGATAAACACGCGAATATACTAAATATAATTTTATTACTCTTGAATGAAGAAAAACGAAGAACAAAAACGCTTTCCTAATAGCAAAACCGAGAGATAAACTCCGGCCCCAACCTTTTCCTCAAACCCCGATGCCTTTCTTCTAAGAGACTGACGCCTATATATAGGACTAAAACAAATATTTAAATTCCTAATAAATCTCAAATACCAAATCTAAATCAAATCTAATTAAAATTCAAATTCAAAATAATAATAATATTAAATAATTAAGACTCTTAACACAATCCATGGTTAATTCATATATTAGTAACAGTTTCGGTTGCAGCACAAACACGACACTTCGGTAAGGTTTAACGCTTTCTCCGAATGTGACGATTTTATATGCGTTTTCCATTTTTAACGAGCGGCAAACAAAATGATGGTAAAGCAAAGTCGTATTGTGTTGTTGTCATGTTTCCTTACCTTATTATTCCGTTGAAACCCTAGAAGCAATCCCAATCTCTTCGAAAGCTCTCGACATTTCTAAGCGGCCGCCAGGTATGTCCATCTACAAAATTATATTCTCCTATTTCAATATTTTTTTTTTGGTTTATTTGCTCTAAAGCTTTTTACCCATAGCCGGGAATTTGAAATCACGTCTTGTATGTTTCTTTATCTTCTTCTAAATGAGCACTTGTTAGTTAAATGGGTGTTTGAGGATTATTCCAACAATGTTTTAGCCAGTGAAAATCGGATCCAATAGTTTTCACTTATGATTCAAAAGAAGAATGAATTTTTTGGATGCTTTGTCTGCTTTAGTCGGTTCGTTTGTGATTAACGAGGTCGTGTATTCGTATCACTTTCAGATCTATATCCAATTCATGTATATGTCCGCTTATTTGATCTTACAGGCTGATGCTGCCGGTTTACATTGGCTTATGAATGGTTCTGCTATTAATCCTGTCAAAAGGTACATGGCGAAACGTTTCTATTTCTATTATTATTTCAGCATTCTAGAACCCTCATGTTCTTTTATTCAAGTGTACTTTGAATATTTTTTTCATCAAATTATTTTGATGTATGTTTCACTTGTTGCAGTTGCGAGGTGGTATCTATCAATTGCCAGGTCGTGAAATTTAATGTATTTTTTCAGCATTCTAGAACCCTCATGTATTTTTCATTAACGAATTATTTTGATGTATGTTTCACTTGTTGCAGTTGGTCCAGTTTCTGTTCTTTGTCAACGTCTCCAAATTCTTCGCTAAACGCTGACCATCCTTCCCATAATCTTATACTATCCTAATCAGTGATTGGGAATTGTAGGGAGAAATAGGAGCATTCTCACTTAGAGCGCCACCATTATCCTAATTATGAATCAATATAACTATAAATATATAACAAAAGTAAACATAAAGATAAATAGAATTACCTCGGTTGGTCAAACTCGTCAGATTTCTCCTCTAGCTCTTTTTCCACTTCCAAGTTGTTCTTGACTCGTTGGAACCTTCGGCTGATAAAGAGGCTGTGCGAGACGGAGCTGGGCAAGTAAGACGATGGAGAGTGTAGGTGGCCATCAAAATCTTGTTAGAAGAATTATAGGGGAACAAAAAAGAGCATTCTCAATTTTATTCTTTTTCATTTTTAGCGCATCCACCCACTATCCTATCCAATCCTAATTATCTACTGAGATACGTAGGGAAAAAAATAGGAGCATGCTCAATTTGCGCACCACATTATTCCAACAATATAATTATAAATATATGACCAGAAATAGACATAGAGATATAGAATATAGACCTTGGTTGCTCAAACTTGTGAAGAGTTCTCCAGGAGCTCTTTTTCCACTACCAACTGTGTTCTTCATTCGTTTGATCCTTCGGATAGATAGAACCAACCAAACCCAAATGAATTAATGTTTTTAAAAAAATAATTAAAAAAGGTTAATAATTAACTCATGTGATGAGCTAAATTATTAGCTCATCATCCGCTTCTCAACTAGCTATAGCACATCAAGTCAGTCAAAGGGTCACATGGAAAGCAACATAATAGACAATCATTCATCAATAAAGAAGCAAAAAAAGTTCAATCGACATCTAACTTACCTGGTCAAAGTCTCCAAACTCTTTCATGAAAAACTGAAGCTCTCCAAAGCATAAGAGGTTTGTCTACTCAACTGCATTAAAAGTTGTAACTCCTTTGCTTTCCTGAAAAACACTATACAATAATACATATTCAATACCGTTCCTTCCCAAGTAACACTGTAAACCTATCTGCCAAGGTCTTATTTCGAATTCACAACTAAGGGAGAAAATGTTGTGATTTAATAGGTCCACTTTTTCTGAAAATAAGATATGTAAGTAGTCTTTCATTTCATTACGTTTTAGACACTCCATTCGTTGGTGGAATGCATACAGATATACATACCTTCTCTTCAAATCTAGAGCTCCATAGACAAGACACAGAAATAAAAGACATAAGCAAGCGTGGCCTTGGATCAGAAAATTATAACCACATGAGCTCACATTACACGCAAACAAAGAAAAAACTCGAAAGAACTTCAAAAAATGAATTAATTGCTTGCAAGAACAAAAGCAAATGGGCAGAAAACTTGTAGCGTTAGATCAAGGTTTCCACGAAAGAATAATTAAGCAGGCCAAACACATACCAAAACTTATTCAGCTGCTTCTCCCAGACAACTTCTTTGAAAGCTAAAGGATGAATTCCTCCCAAGACCAGACACCTTATTTCCAGAGCTTGTCCTCATACATATAAAATAAAATTGCATTTGCCAAGATACAATCATCGACATCAATAACAAAGAAATTGAACAACTGTATGTAACAAATAAAGTTAAAATTTTTTACCGCAGATTGCTATTCACTGTCTGCAATGCTTGGTCCATTCTAGAAGCTCAGAAGATGGAACGCTGGAGATTTCTCTAGTTAATGAGCAGAGCCATTGGGACCTGCATGGATACATCAATGAAATGATATGAGCATACATCTAGGCAAAATTAAATATAAAAATTCACGAGTGAAGTAGAAAAAGAAACGTCATACTCCAAGAACGAGCACATACATGAACTGGATATAGATCTGAAAAGTGGCGTAGTGGTTATACAACACACATCATTCATTACAAGTCCAACGATTAAAGCAGTCAAACTTTGAACAGAACATAGCATCACCAACAATACAAAAAATGTCATTCTCTTTGAATCACAATTGCAACAGATTATTTGGTTGAACTATTTTTGGATCAACTGTAAAACCATCTAACTCCTTCCCAAAGAACAGCATAAACCTATCTCCAAGCACGCAACAAATTAATACTCACAAGTCTGATTTGGAATTCACAAGTCTGAGTAATCATGACCTCCTTAGTCTTGACGAAAATCATCCAAACAAATAATTTATATTATCTGCAGAAGCTTTAAAATTTAGAAATTCCTGTCCAACTACAGAATATTCAAATCCAGTAAAACATCAGGCGAAAAAGAAGACTTTAAAATGGGGAACGCACTTCAGAAACAAACATCACCATACATGCTAAACCGTACACCTAAAACAAAGATAATCATAAACTTTCAAACAACTTGCAACTGCAACAAGTGAAACATACACCAAAATAATTTGATGAAAAAATATTCAAGGTACACTTCGAATAAAAGAACATGAGGACTCATTTACCTTTTGACAGGAAACGTTTCGACATGTACCTTTTGACAGGATTTATAGCAGAACCATTCATAAGCCAATGTAAACCGGCAGTATCAGCCTGTAAGATCAAAATAAGTGGACATATACATGGATATAGATCTGAAAGTGATATAAATACAAGATCTCGTTAATCACAACACAAACTAACCGATTAAAGCAGCCGAAGCATCCGAAAAATTCATTCTTCTTTTGAATCATAAGTGAAAACAATTGGATCTGATTTTCACTGGCTGAAACATTGTTGGAATACACCTCAAACACCCATTTAACTGACAAGTGCTCATTTAGAAGAAGACAAAGAAACAAACAAGACATGATTTCAAAATCCAGGCCATCGGTAAAGCTTTAGCATAAAAGAAAAACAAATAATTGAATCGGATATAATAATTTTGTAGATGAAGATACCTGGTGGCCGCTTAGAAATGTCGAGAGCTTTCGAAGAGATTGGGATTGCTTCTAGGGTTTCAACGGAATAATAAGGTAAGAAAACACAACAACAATCAAATACGACTTTGCTTTACCATCATTTTGTTTGCCGCTCGTTAAAAATGGAAAACGCATATAAAAGTCGTCACTTTCGGAGAAAGCGTTAAACCTTACCGAAGTGTCGTGTTTCGACTGAAACCGAAACTGTTACAAATACATTCAAGTTCATCCACTGACAACCACCAAATATGAATAAACCATGGATTGCTTAGTGACTACTATAATTTTGTATAAATGCCAAAAAATATTAAATCAATCGACCAATCATAACTTATTTACAACATCACAACATATGTAACATATATGAATAATGATCTTTGACAAGTACAGGAGATTGGGAAACTTATCATCATGGATAACGGGTACAAAGAATGTAGTAACCAATCAGCAAGGTTTAGAAAGGACATAGGAATCTGTTAAGACATTCAGGATATAGGAGAAAGATGGTAAAACATCAGAATTACATATGTCAATATCGTATGTAATTAGATGTTCTAAAAAACGGAAAACCATCGAACTTTTATATGCAGTAAGACAAGGAAAATGTATTAGGAGAAATATACTGAAACATCAAAATCTGCATTGTGCTTCATCTCTTACTTAAGTCCACTTTCTTTTTTCTTAACTCGAAAAACATTGACAGAAAAAATCAAGAATACCACTACTCAAACATCAAAAGCACACAGTGAAAACTAGTAAAAAGACACTGTACACTAAAGAAATCAATGCAAAATATTCACATAATCTGTAATAAACAAGGAGGCAGCAAAAAATAAGAGTTCGGACACAAGATCAGATTTCGAAGGAAATTAGGAACAAATATCAACCACCCAAAGACACAACGAACAGCCTCTTATATTTACGATCTACAGCTGAAGCAAACGGTAACAAACATTGCAAATCATTTATCCAATATTTATCTAAACGTAATCACACATCGCAGAAGCACAAACACATGACAACCATAGAAATACTAAAGGTGGTCATAAGCAGTATAAAGCATCTGTTAAGAGATATAAGGCAATAATATGTGCAGAACATCAAACACCATAGTAATTTCTAACAGCCACTAATTTAAAGCACCATTAAATTATATGTAGCCTTTGTTGTGTTATATCGACCCCGTTGCTCATCATCAGACATGGTAAAGAAAGTAAGAAACATTTACCTGAAAGAAATTGTACCATATCTTCAGATACCTCCCATGGAGCACCAATCACCGCCTCATCGAGATATCTGCAAGCCAATATGCAGAAGCTTCTTTCATGAAGATTCATGATTGGACAGTGTGCTATCTCTTCGCACTGCAGTGGAATGTAATGGATCGTTGGATACGTTTGAAGAAAGATAACTTTCTAATCAATAATCCCCACCTCAAGATTAAAATGGATCATGCATATGATGATACCGCGACACAATTTATTCTTCATCGCATATGTTTTTTGCCAATTCGTGCTCAAATTAAAGGTATCACATACTGCAAATTACAATTTCTCGCATAAAACAATGGAACTAGCTGATCATGGATATCGTTTATTGACCCACACAATCCAGCCCATATCAAAACACCATTAATGTACTGATCCCTATGTACATAGTCCTAACTAAACGTTTGTAGTAGCAAACCAATGCTTGGCTTGACGCAAAAGCATATACATAATTAAGAGAAGAAGAGAAAAAAAAAAAGGACAACAAATAGTACATGTCGGATCAATCCTAAGCAATAAAGCCGTTGTGCGCAAGCGCATATATACATCATATTATCTCATGGCGTTTTCCTATTCTTTCCAAAATGGATGGTCGATTATTTGCGCATACATACATAATGCACAACAAGCTCACAGCTTCGTCGGGTGAGATCAATTGAGAGGAGGCCATCGCCGGCCGCAGACGAGGCAAGGCAGAAAAAGACCTCAAATATAATATGTAAACAAGCCCATGTGAAGAAATGAAACGAAACGAAACGGTGCGTTATTTGTGCTTGGGCGTTTTTTCTAGTAAAAAAGTGGGATATTATTCTTTAAGAATATCTTCTTATGGCACCATTTATTGTGTTCTTTGACGAGTGACCTTTTACTTAATTTCTTCTTTTTAGAAGTTCGGTGGGTCACTGCGATAAATGCAATCAATTCGGGTCAATACAATTTTTTATCTTTAAAATAAAAAGAAAATAATTAAGAAAACAATCGAGCAGCAGCATATGTAATGTAAGATCTTTGTAGAGTTCGACGTTGAGCGACGAGAATTCTTTCAGTTCCTCGGTCAGAATCTTCAGGGCACGAGCGAGAATGATGTATGTGGCCGTGCGAAGTTTAATGTTGAAGAATTCTTTCTCTTTCCTTTTCAGCGCATCCATTCCTCCATCCTAAATCGTAGTAGTCACTGACCGAGAATTTTTCGGGAAAAATAGGAGCATGCTCAATTTGATTTTGTGCACCACCATTATCCATCCAAATTGGTTGCTCAAACTTGTCGGACTTCTCCTCAAGCTCTTTTTTGCACTTCCGCAAAGCTTATTTGTGATTCGTTTGATCCTTGGGCTTAAAAAGAGGATCTGTGAGACTGAACTGGAGCAAGTAAGCAGATGGAAGAATGTGTGTGCCCATGAATATTTTATGTTGAAGAACTATATGAAAAAAAAAGAGCACGCTCAATTTGCGCACATCCATCTAAATTATGAGATAATATATCTTGGTACCTCAAGATTGGTTCCTCAGACAACCATAAATAAGGTATAATCCCTGTCAAAATGTGCGGACATTATTTCTAGCTAGCGCATCAACTCAAGTCAGCAAAGAGGATCACATACCTGAAGAGCAACCTAATCCTCCTTATTCATTTATTTATTATACCAATCATTCATCAATAAAGAAACGCACAAACACTTGACAGCTAATCTTGCCTTTTTGTCAAAGTCTCCAAATTCTTCGCTAAAAGTCGACCTCCTAATGATGGCCGCTTCTGCAGAATCACATAACGTGAACAGCTTCATTAAAATAAAAGTTGACCATCCTTCCCATAATGTTCATTCTTTTGGGAGCAAACCGTAAGAGCTATCAATATTTAGCACATTTTAACGGGATTCAAAAAGTAGTACCAAATTTAGCTCATTGTTGTTAGATGGGATTCAAAGGACTACTACGTACATTTAGCTCACCGAGACAAAGGATATTCTTCCTAATGCGCTCTTCTGCTGAAGCTCACGGGTTCTTTGGAGAAGAGAATCAACTGCAAAACCATTAATTAACAATAACTTTTGGAAAACCAACATAATAATATTCAGTACCATTCTTCTGTGTAACCTATTTGCAAGCACCTAACAAAGTCATACTCACCAATCTAATTTGGAATTCACCGAAGAATAGCTAGTTCGATAGGAGTACTCGTGGTATCCTTAGCCATCATCTGTTGCGAAAATGCTGTCGGATCCAAACGCAGCCTAAGAGCTCCATAGAGAGGACAGACGAACAAAAGAATCAGTAATCATCGAATATGCTCAACAGAATGAGTAAAACACCAGACAATAATATGCAAATCCAGTACATTACCATACATCAAGAATTTTTTAGGCAACTACAGAATGTACAGATCCGTTAAAACATCATACACAAAAAGAGATTTGAGAATGGAAATGAATTAGAAACAAACATCACCCACAGTACATGCTCAACGACATTCGTAAAACTTAGCGACTCGCAAATATCCCACAATTCGCAACTACAATAAACTGAAGTATACCAAAACAATAACGCAATTTAGTCCAAAAACATCTAACGTACACTTAGAACAAAAGAAGATGGGTAATTCAGATCAAAGGAACGAACATATACATGTATTGGATGTACATTTGAAAGTGGCGTACGGTGTGGAAACATTCTTTGAACAGAACCAACCGAATAAAGCAGCCATATTTTTAAACAGAACATAACATCACCAACAATACAAAAAAAAGTCATTCTTCTTTTGAATCACCTGTGGAAACAACTGATTTTTTTTTTGTTGAACCATTGTTGGAGCAACTTCTTAAGGAGGAGCAAAATTAAACACTGACCTCTCCAGTTTCCTGCTTCCTGCGAAATTTAACATTTCGGCACCATCCTTTCTAAAGAATAGTGTAAACCTATCTGCAAGCACGAAACAAAGTAATTCTCACAAATCTGATTTGGAATTCACAACCAAGGAAAAGTTGATTCAATACAAGTAGTCATGGCCTCCTTGGCCATATGTTTCCGAAGAATAGGTGATGTGAATTCTACACATCATAGAGACAAAAGTATGCTTGAGTGCTTGCAAAGAAGAGCGGGAACAAGATTTAAAAAAAGTGAGCAGACTTAGTTCAAAGTTTCCATGATCAAAGTGCAGTCGCCACAAACACATACCAGTAACTATAAGTAATACACGGGTTCTCCTGGACAATTTCTTTGAAAACTTATGGTAAAGAAGCTGTGGGCATCAAGGGATGGAAACTTCCCAAATACCGTATTTCCAGCGCTCGTCCCTTACAAATAGATGTGAATATGCCAATATACAACATTAACAATATGAAACAAATGAAGTTTGAATTTTTAACCAAGAAACACTCTGTTTCAACAGAAAAAATTTTGTAGAATGAACAACACCTACCTTAGAAGCTTGAAATGAACCATTTTTTCATGAGCACAAGAGCTTCATGTGATATAGGGCCAAGAGATCCAAATGCAGACTTGATTTTCCTCCTATAAGCCTGGTGCAAATTGGTTGGTCAACTGCATGTCTTTCGATGCCTCAGCCTCCACTGCAAATGATCTGTCTGTGACTGCAAGTTAATTTAAGCTGCTCTACATAAATTAATTAACCACTCATATCTTAACAATCAACTAAACGTTATGCACAACATTCACAAATAAAGATCTTCCACCGACACGCAAGGTGGCACTTCTATTTCAAAGAATAGCAAGCACAACAATGCTTTAAGAACTCTAACCAACAAGGTTAATAAGAGATTCCATAAACTTCTAACCAAAAAGGTCGACAAAAGATTATGTCAAAGGAATAAGAATATTACTTCCTCTGTAGCAACATTGTTTCAGGACGGTGAAGATAAGGATTGCAACAAATTCATTTGTGCTTAACCAGTGCATCGAACATTGCCAAAAAAAAAAAAGATTGTTGACGAAATCATAAAAAAAAAGGAATTCTACAGAAACTTTAAGATTTTCCCGAGCCAACTACAAAATATACATATGAAGTAAAACATCAGGCTGGTAAAAATAGTTCAGCAAAAAAAACATCACGACACATGCTCAACCGCGTACCTAAAAACTTTAGACTCCTAAATTTCACACAACTCGCAACTTTAAGTTTTAAACAGTGTAAAATACACCAAAAGAATAATGCAATTTATAGAAAAATAATGTAAGAAAAAACGTCGGTTCTAACAAAAAAAGATGAGTACTTCTAGAATCATGAAATAATAACAGGAATAAAAACATTATTTAGAAATATACCTTTGGCTGGATTAATAGAAAAACCATTCATAAGCCAATGAAAACAGCCGGATTGAGAACATCAGTCTATAAATCAAATGAACGGACATATACATGAATTGGATCTAGATCTGAAAAGTGGTGTAAATACAAGATGTCGCTAACTACAAACCTGCCGACTAAAGCAACCAAACTTTGAGCATCCAGAAAAGCCGTTCTCCTTTGGAATCATAAGTGAAAATTGGATCTGAGTTTCACTTGGTTGAAACATTATTGGAATAATCCTTCCAACACCGATTTATTTGCAAGAGCTCAATTAGCAGAAGAAAACGAAACGCGGGATTCAAATTCTAGATGATGGGTAAAGCTTTAGAGAAAAAAAAAAGATTTATGTGTAGGGGTGTAAACGAACCGAGCTGTTCGCGAACAGCTCGCGAACAGCTCGGTCAAAGCTCGGCTCGAGCTCGGTCAAAGCCGAGCTCGAGCCGAGCTCGAGCTCGGTTCGTTAACTATCGAGCCGAGCTCGAGCTAAATTTATATGGGCTCGATAGCTCGTCGAGCTTATCGAGCCTCTATATATATATATATATATTTAATTTATTATATTTAACAATTAAAAATTCTAAAATAACCCCTTTACAATATATATATATATATAACAAAAAAAACCCTAAACCTAATTTTTCTATGCCACAGCCGCACACCATCCATTCACCCACCCACCCACATCAGCACTTCACTTCATCTTCCCCATTCACTCACAAAAAACTGTTCGATTTTTCCTTGCAATTCGAAGATATAAAGAACTAACTCACCTCCATATCTTCTTTCTTGTAGCTGCTTAGGGTTGCCTCTATTCTAGGCGAGAAGGGTTCGTCGTGTCGGTTGAACCGCCACAACCGAAGGGAGCTGATGGAAGATGCAAAGGAGAAGAAGAAAGAGTTGCAGCAGCAGATTTCATCTTCATCATCGAGCCTATGTTTGCCCTCGGGCGGTTTCCCTCTGTTCAACAGTGGACACACATCGACTTGTAGGTCGAGATTGGAATTCGCCTCTGAGCTGTACCAAAGAGTACGATGGGTTAGATTCGAGGCCCTCGAAAGTGAGGAAGAAGCTCTTCGATCTTCATTTTCCAGCTGAGAGATTCATCGATGTTGAAGAAGAAGAAGAGGGAATCGATCTGAATGAACCCTTTCGATTCGATGAAGAAACGGCTGTATCACTTATGTTGCTTCCAGATTTATTATTTTGTTGTAAGTAGAAATATTGTGGTATTGCTGTATAAGTTGTGATGTATTTTTTTTACATAATTAAAATCGAGCTCCAGTTCGAAGATTCGAGCTTGTCCAAGCGAGCTCAAGTATTATCATTTGATCTGATTCGAGCCTCTCGAGCCGAGCTCGAGCTGCTCGATAACCTGTCGAGCCGAGCTCGAGCCTCGAAATTTTAAGCTCGATCGAGCTCGAGCCGAGCTCGAGCCTGCCATATATTTTATCGAGCCGAGCTCGAGCTGGGCCATGTTCGGGCTCGGCTCGGCTCGTTTACACCCCTATTTATGTGACAGAAGGAGAAAATAATTTTGTGGATGAAGTGGCGGCTGCTTAGAAATGTCAAGAGCTCATGAAGAAATTGGCATCACTTCTAGGTTTTCTATCGAATAATAAGGTAAAAACGCTACAACGACAAAACACGACTTTTCATTTACCATCATTGTTTTCTACTTGTGGTAAATCGAAAACATAAATAAGTACTCCAATGTAAGTCGTCACATTCGGAAGAAAACATTAAACCCCCATCGATGCAATTGAAAGTATTGGAAATATATCCACGTTCATAGAATGATGGCCACTTAACATGAATAAACCACGGATTGCTTAGTCACTACATACATAGTCCCAGATGTGCATCAATTTTACCACAACAACTACTGTGCCTTTGTATTAATGCAGATTGAAACGTACACAAAAAACACAACACATTTTACTAGAAAATAATCCAATGGAAACTGTTCCATGTACACTCAAAAAAAGAAGTTGAGCAGTTCAAGAATCGTGAAATGATAACTAGCATAAAAGATTCTTTCGACCTGTAGCCTTTACTGGATTAATAGCTGAACCATTCAAAAGCCGAAGAAAACAGCCGAGGGTAGATGGATTAGCCCACTTGTACCCACCTATTGGACAAAAATTTCAGCAGTTAGTAATGTGTCAGCAGAAGATATCACATGTTCCACAGAGCTTGTTACGTCGAAATAGATATTCTACTTTGTTCCCGAATCTTTCATATGGTTAATTTCCATAGAACTGACCCTAATTTAGATAGAAGGATGATAATCTGCACTAACAAAAGTGAAAAGAGAAAAAGAAAACGAAAAACAGCAACAACATGCATCAGAAAATAAGTGACAAACAAAACGGCCATGATAGAACGAAAAACAGGGAAAAAGAAAAGAGAAGTAAAAATCTAACGCAGTTGTTCTTCTACAAACCATTAGTAGATGTAACTCGCCCGTGAACTTACAGACGAGTTTAGGGAAGTTTTGAGGCAAGATCAAGAACAATCTCAAGATAACAAACAAAACTACAGCAGACACTTGAAACTAAAAATTGCCTTCAGGGGAGAGCTTTGCATGATTCTGGCAGAGCCTATACATGAAAATTAATAAATAAATAAATCCATAAGCTAGTTGATGCTGACTTCACTCAATAAAAGCATGTAAAAAATGTTATATACTCATCAATCTTACAAGAATGTTATGAATTTAGAACGATTGCCACAAACTCTGTTACTTTATATGCTTCATGATGATTCAGCCAGCAAGAACTACATCAGATTGCAAGAAAATAATATTGCAGTTGAAGAGAAGTGGTGGCGGCATAGAAATAGCGAGAGCTTATGAAGAAATTGACATCGCTTCTAGGCATTCTACGGATAATAAGGAAACAAAACGCGACAAGATTAAAATACGGCTTTGTATTTACCATCATTGTCGTGACATTCTTGAAGCTTTACCAGCAATGTTGAAGCATCACATTGTTACTGCAATTGAAACTGTTGGTGAGATACATCCAAGTTCATCGAATAACAGCAACTAAATTACATAAACCATGGATTGTATAGTGACTAACTAAATCCATAGCCCCCATCTGCGTGTTTTCTACCTCTACAACTACTTTGAAATTCTATAAATACCAAGATGTCTGTGGAGTTGAATCATTTTCAGAGGAAGAGACAAAATAAATCAACTGACCAATCTTACACAAACTTTATATTTTCAGCCATGCAAAATATAAGTAACATCAATGAATAATTATATCCTTTAGTTCACCAGCGCATGAAGTTGGGAAACTTAAATCATCATGGATAACGAGTACAAAACAGTCAATTAAATGAAATAGGCATACTTAATAGTGGGCAATTAGATGTTGTTGTTATAGTTGAAGACCATGTACCATTTTCCGGTGGCAATAAATTCAGGAAATTTCCAGGAGAAAGATAGTGGGACATCACATATTTTCGAATTGTGCTTTATCTCTAACTCCCTTCCACTTTCTTTTTCTTCGCATCAGAAACATTGACAGAGAAAATGACGAAAACCATTACTTTCTGCTACTGAAAGCACACACTAAAATCTAGAAAAAGACAGAGTCTACACTACTTAAAGAAATCAAAGCTAATAAAAGCATCCTAAGATATAATTTACAGCAGCAAACGGCAACAATCACTGCAATGAAAATTATAACAACAAAGAGTGCGCAAGAACGCAACTCGTAGATTTACAGTGAAAGAAGCAAATCAGTGGAGTAAATTTATCATTATTGAACAAACATCAGCAGCGAAACAAGGATCACGCACCTAATCCAATACCTTCGATTATAGAGAGCGATAATGGAAAAATAATGCGACGTATTTGGTTTTCCATAATCCCAGCACTACCTTCGCTTGTCCTTCCAAGGATTTCTGGTGCATCCTTTTTTCCTTTATTATTAAACCTTTCTTTTTTAAATCGTTTCTGCTTTAAATAATATCATTATTAAACTAATAATTTATCAACTCTTCATACGTTTTTTAGCAATTGAAATTAAATTGTTCATCGTTTATCATCCAAGTCAAAAGTTAAAAACAGAGAAAATAGTAGTAACAAATCTGATTATTGTCAGGTAAAATCAAAATCTTGATTTATCACGTAATATTAGGTCGCCCTTTTACATTTTTGTATAAAATTTTCATGAGAATTAGGAGATGAATGCGCTTACTTTTTCTTCTATGAATTTTGCGCGTCGAAATTCCTTGTATTATTACATTTTTAGAAAAAACAGTAAATATCCAAATAGATACATAGGCACCTAAATTTGTCAATTTTTTAACTCAAGAAAAAAGTGAAACTGAATATCATTTATCCCTGAGGAAGAATAATACGAAGAGTTTCACTGGGGTGTTTGTTTTGGGGTGATCCTCCAAAACATCACCGTGATCCTCACATTATTTCCTCATCACCGTGTTTGTTTAACGTGGGTGATGAGTCATCACCGTGATGGAAGATCACCTAGGTGATCAAAAGGAGGTGATATTCCAGCTTTTGAATCACCCCCGAAAAGCAGGGTGATCCTCCATCACCGTGATGGAGTGATATTTTCAACATTTCTTTGGACAAAATTACCCCTTATCTTTTAGCATTCATTCCTTATATACTCTTATCCCTATTTTAAAGTACATAGCATATTTAAATCTTAAAAAATTTAATTTAATGCTTAAAAAATAAAAGAATTATGCTAAAGAATTATAGAAAATACTTATAAATAATAATTAATTAATCTGTTAAAGCTAAATAAAATAATTATATTGAAGAATTATATAAAATACGTATAATTAATAACTCATTTAAAATTATGTTTACAGATTAATTAAAAGTAAAATAATTCGATTCAAAAATTATATAACATACTTATAAATAACGGGAATCTACACATAAATACCCAATAGAAAACACAAAAGCCACTTAGGTACCTTGTCAGACTTATTTTATAGCTAGGTACCCAGTTGAATAAAAATTCTACACTTAGGTACCTAATCACCTAAGATTACCAAAATACCCTTATTAAATGATTTAGAATTTCATTTCAGCATTTTTCTTTCTCTGCAAAAATCGAGCTCCATCCCCCGTCGACGAATTTCTTCTTGTCGACCACCTCCTTCTGCTCGTGCCGGCGGCGGACAACGATCGACGATCCTCTTGAACGTTGGGTTCTCGATTTTGGGCGTTGATTTTGTCATGTAAGCTTTTCTTTTGGTTCGGGTTTGGTTAATCGATTTCACGCATTATTCAAGGTTAGCTCAAATCCGGGAGTTCAATGCGATCCAAGAGCTCCATATAAGGGTTGAATGTTAGGATTTGATCGTTGTTAGGGCTAATCCATCGAGATTTCGAATTTTTTTATATAATTGTTACGACGTACCTGTAGACAATTAAAAATTAATTGTCTATTTATATTATTGGGATTTAATGAAATAATTCCAAGAAATAAAATAAAGTCACTTATTGAATTACTATTTATTGAGATATATAAAATAATCTCAAATTAATAAATAGTTAATTTAATTAATAAACTATTACCATAAGTGTTAATAATATATTCCTTTAATACAAAAATCTACATAAGGAAAGCCTTGTGGAGATTTGCTAAATAAGTGAAGGAATCAAGTTAAATCAAATCAAATATCATAAAGTCGGCAGATATTGAGAGAATCAAATCAAATATGGAATAAATCAAATCAAATCAAGATCAAATCATATATGGATAAAATCGACATAAATGTGGAATAAATCACCCCAAAAGGATTATATTTTCCGTAATTGAGAATTCTCTACGCCTATAATACGGGGCTTGAGAGTTCAGAAATCACAAGTCAGAGGATAACGGCGAAGCGAAAACTTCAAGAGACGATATAAGACTTTTTAAAGCATTCCATTCTCTCAAAGAAGTTCATCGCATTCAAATCGTAGTCCAAAGACGAGAATCGAGTACGAAACTTCGTTAGACGATAGAAGTCTTTCTGTGAAAAGCATTCCTTTCTTTCGAAGTCGTTCCTATTCGGATCAAAGGCAGGATATTCCGAGGCTTCGTCAGACGATATAAGTCTTTCCGTGAAAGCATTCCTTTCTTTCGAAGTCGTTCGTATTCGGATCAAAGGCAAGATATTGCGAGGCTTCGTCAGACGATATAAGTCTTCCTGTGAAAGCATTCCTTTCTTTCGAAGTCGTTCGCATTCGGATCAAAGTTCGACACGGCCAAGTCCAAAACGCTAAGTTCGTGATCAAGCTCAAAAGCCCACGAACAAAGCACCTTTCAAAGTATTAAGTCAAAGTCATCGTCGTGATCAAGCCCAAAAGCCCATGACGAAACGTTCAATAAGATCTCTTCGTCGAAACTCGAATAAGCCCAGATAAGGTTCGCGAACAAGCTCAAAGGCCCGCGAAGAAGCACCTACTTAGATCCACGATCAAGTCAACGACCCGCGAAGAAATTTCAAGAAAAGCCCAAATCAAGAAACCCAAGATCAAGAATTTCCGGAAACCCTTATTTTGAAGAATCAGGGGAATAAGTAGAGATAGAGCCCGTTAAATTGTATTAAATTATATTTGTACTATTTTTCTGATTATTTGATATTGGAATAAAAAGAAAATACGCTACAAATTTTTGGCACGCCCAGTGGGACTATCTCTACCTCTCATCTCTTCAAAAAAAAAAAACCGAGAACATCGATGGTTAACTCATCGATCTTCACCGCTTTAAGTTCGTCAAGTGAAAGCCTCGGCTTTGTGACTCGAAGTATGTTAAAGATGACTAACGAGTCTCAACGAACAAGTCACCTAGTCGAGTTGGACAAAAATGATATGACTTACCTGGTGAGAATGAAGATTCCAATAGCGATTACTCGATGGCATCTCCTCGCTCAACTTCAAGCAGTTCTTCAATGCAAAGCAACGCATATGTATACATGACGAATGTCACGACTTTAGAAGAACAAATTGCAAGTCTAACTAGAGCAATTGCAGGGCTAACGAAACAAGTTCAAGAACAAGATGCTCAGATTGCAAAGTTAGCTAGCAAAAGCAACAATGCTGATAATAGTAATGCTTTTGAAAGGGAAGAAGAAGCTTCTGCCGATTCTGAAAAAGAAGAACAAAGAGAAGTCGATGAGCCCTCGGGAAATTTCCAAGTTTCTAATGACGGCATGATTCCTATAGCCAGCTAAAGGAGTTCATCATAGGGACGATGAAAGATGGAGGTTCCAAGTCATCATCGACGTATTCTAAACCATACACTTCAAGAATCGACAACTTAAAGATGCCAAACGGATACCAACCTCCAAAGTTTCAGCAGTTTGATGGAAAAGGAAACCCGAAGCAGCATGTGGCCCACTTCATTGAGACATGCAACGATGCAGGAACCTATGGAGATCATATCGTCAAACAATTTGTCCGTTCACTGAAGGGGAATGCTTTTGATTGGTACATCGATTTGGAAGCTGGTTCAATCGATAGTTGGGATCAAATGGAACATGAGTTCCTAAACCGTTTCTACAGCACTCGACGCACAATTAGCATGGTCGAACTCACTAATGCTCGCCAGTGGAAAGATGAACCTGTCATTGATTATATCAATCGATGGAGGAACCTAAGTCTTAATTGCAAAGATCGTTTATCTGAAGCTTCAAGCATTGAAATGTGCATTCAAGGAATGATATGGGGATTACGATACATCCTGCAAGGAATTAGGCCCGTAACCTTTGAAGAACTAGCAACTCGTGCTCATGATATGGAATTTAGCCTGGCCACAAGTGGGGCAGATGGAGCACCTACACATGATGTTACCAAATTCGGGGAGCGAATGAATTATGAGAAAGGGGGCAAAGCTTTTGCAAAAGCTCAAATTAAAGAGTCTATGGCGGTAATGTCACACCACTCAAGCTTCGAGGAAGAGAAAAGGGCAAAAGGGTCATGGTTGAATATACTCCGCCGGAGCTAAATGACAGAAAATTGACACTTAAAGAGCTTCAAGCAAAAGAATACCCATTCCTAGATTCAGAAGTATCAGGGATCTTTGATGAGCTAGTACAAGCGAATCTTATCGATCTCCCTGAAATGAAGCGGCCGGATGAAGCGGGACAAACCAACGATCCCAACTATTGCAAATATCATCGTCTGGTGGGACATCCAATTCACAATTGCTTTGTCTTTAAGGATAAGGTAATGCAATTGGATAGACAAGGAAAGATATCGTTAGACATTGAGTTGGCAGACTCAAATTATATCTTGGTTGGCAATGAAGATTTCGGAAGCGCAAATGAGGATTGTGACGCCTGTTATATGACCCAAGAAAGTGATGATTACCAAGTTGAAGCTAAAACCACCAGCATCGCCAGCATGTGCATGTCTGTTATAGCGTTCACTGACGAAGATTTACTCTTAGGCTCGAAACTGCACAACCGTCCTTTGTTTGTATCTGGTTATACTCACAAGAAGATGGTAAAAAGAATATTGATCGACGGAGGCTCTGCAGTGAACATTTTCACTCTTCGGATGTTAAAAGAACTTGAAATTCCAACAGAAGAACTCTCTAAGAGTCGCCTAATGATCCAAGGTTTTAATCATGAAGGCCAACGAGCAATCGGTATGATCAGGTTGGAATTAATAATGGAGAATATGACGTCAACGGCGTTGTTCCATGTAATTGATGCAAAAACCTCCTACAACATGCTTCAGGGTCGTCCATGGCTACACGAAAACGGAGTCGTGCCATCAACTTTGCATCAGTGTTTCAAGTATTATGACAATGGCGTCGTAAAGAAGGTACTTGGAGATACAAATCCATTCACCGAAGCCGAATCATACTTCGCCGATGCAAAATTTTACCTTGAGCGTGAAAAGGGAGCAAGTGAAGATACGATGCGCGAGAAAGGAAATGCACATGCAATTGAAAATCATATACCCATGCAAAAGGATGTCGAAGGAATAACCAAATCATTAAAGGAGCTTACATTGCCTTTAACTCAGATTGGTTCTAAGAAACTGCAAAGCTCGCCGATTGAAGTCAAAGGATATACTCGTCCGGGTCAAGGATCCAAAATCGAGCACAACAAATCTTCAAAAATACAAATGGGTGGAGTATACGGCCCGAAAGCTTATGAACTCCTAACAAAGGCGGGATATGATGCAAATGAAGGACCAATATTAGGAGAATTGCCGGAAAATATGAGTAAAAGTCAACTCGAACCCGAAAAGTCTAAAAAGGGTCTTGGTTTTATCACGCAAAAGCCTGTTCGGATCGTGTTAAAGAGAGCAAGTGCAAACTACGTGTTTGAAGATGTTTCATACTCAACTAACAATGATTGCAAGAAGATGTGGCATGACTCTGAAGGATTGGGTCCACAAAAGGGCTTACGAAATCCTATAGTTGATCAATTAGGTGCGAAACAGAGGCTGGAGTCAGCACGAACTCAGACATTTAACAAAAGGGTGAAACCTAAGTCCTTCCAAGTTGGACATTGGGTACTTACTCTAAGGAGGCCTACCATTACTAATGATCGAATCGGGGGCAAGTTTAAATCAAAACGGAACGGTTCCTATGTGATGAAAGAAGTCTGCACGAACGGTGCATATAAGTTGGTATCTGAAGATAGATTAAGAGTCGGCCGGATCAACAACAAGTTCTTGAAGTGCTAGTATGCATAAAAAAAAGAGAAAAAAAAGAAAAGAAAAAGAAAAAGGAAAAAGAAAAAAAAAAGGGAAAAAAAAGAAAAAAAAAAAGAACAAAAAAGGAAAGACAAAAAAAAAATTGCTCCTTTACGCACGAGCCTAAACTGCATGTTGCTCCTTAACGCACGAGCCTAAACTGCATGTTGCTCCTTAACGCACGAGCCTAAACTGCATGTCACTCCTGGCCCGCACGAGTATAAACTGTGAAAAGGCAAACATTAATGATAAGTGCATATGTCTAAACTGCTAACGTATTCCACATAGTCCGGTATGGTTAAACGACGGATACTCCTGGCCCGCATGAGTATAAACTGTGCACGGCACCACCCCCTCAAAAAAAAAATTGAACTACGATAAATGACTTGATCCCCCAAAAGGGTACGTAGGCAGCTTGGACAACCTCCAAGTTCAGTCATAAAAGTGAAAGTGGGTAACATCTTCGGCAGAATCAAGATTTTGCCATATAAAGGAAGAGACAAGTGGCATATTCAAATCAGGAAAGGAGGACATTTTTGGCAAGAAACAGTTAAAGTACACGAGTAGGAAATGCCAAAATAGGGGCATTTCATGATATTTTTGGAAGCAAACGACAAATACTTCAAGTTTATCTCCTCCGAAAGTTCGTCAACAAGACTTGAAGTGGGGGCATTTGTAGACAACTAAAAATTAATTGTCTATTTATATTATTGGGATTTAATGAAATAATTCCAAGAAATAAAATAAAGTCACTTATTGAATTACTATTTATTGAGATATATAAAATAATCTCAAATTAATAAATAGTTAATTTAATTAATAAACTATTACCATAAGTGTTAATAATCTATTCCTTTAATACAAAAATCTACATAAGGAAAGCCTTGTGGAGATTTGCTAAATAAGTGAAGGAATCAAGTTAAATCAAATCAAATATCATAAAGTCGGCAGATATTGAGAGAATCAAATCAAATATGGAATAAATCAAATCAAATCAAGATCAAATCATATATGGATAAAATCGACATAAATGTGGAATAAATCACCCCAAAAGGATTATATTTTCCGTAATTGAGAATTCTCTACGCCTATAAATACGGGGCTTGAGAGTTCAGAAATCACAAGTCAGAGGATAACGGCGAAGCGAAAACTTCAAGAGACGATATAAGACTTTTTAAAGCATTCCATTCTCTCAAAGAAGTTCATCGCATTCAAATCGTAGTCCAAAGACGAGAATCGAGTACGAAACTTCGTTAGACGATATAAGTCTTTCTGTGAAAAGCATTCCTTTCTTTCGAAGTCGTTCGTATTCGGATCAAAGGCAGGATATTCCGAGGCTTCGTCAGGCGATATAAGTCTTTCTGTGAAAGCATTCCTTTCTTTCGAAGTCGTTCGTATTCGGATCAAAGGCAAGATATTGCGAGGCTTCGTCAGACGATATAAGTCTTCCTGTGAAAGCATTCCTTTCTTTCGAAGTCGTTCGCATTCGGATCAAAGTTCGACACGGCCAAGTCCAAAATGCTAAGTTCGTGATCAAGCTCAAAAGCCCACGAACAAAGCACCTTTCAAAGTATTAAGTCAAAGTCATCGTCGTGATCAAGCCCAAAAGCCCATGACGAAACGTTCAATAAGATCTCTTCGTCGAAACTCGAATAAGCCCAGATAAGGTTCGCGAACAAGCTCAAAGGCCCGCGAAGAAGCACCTACTTAGATCCACGATCAAGTCAACGACCCGCGAAGAAATTTCAAGAAAAGCCCAAATCAAGAAACCCAAGATCAAGAATTTCCGGAAGCCCTTATTTTGAAGAATCAGGGGAATAAGTAGAGATAGAGCCCGTTAAATTGTATTAAATTATATTTGTACTATTTTTCTGATTATTTGATATTGGAATAAAAATAAAATACGCTACAGTACCATTTCTTATGTATATTACGTACCATTGTATGTTGTTTTACCGTACCTAAATATAATGTGATACAGTCCGATTGGACATTTATGTTATGTAGTTTCTTTGTGTATTTATATTACGTACCAAGTAACCTGTCTATACGGTACCAAAATGTCTGGTTATGCAGTACCAATCTAAACTATACACCGTACCAAAATGTCCGTAATATATGCAAATTTGGTACTGTAATTTATGGCATTTTGGTACAGTAATATATGCACATTTGGTACTGTAATATATGTAAATTTGGTAATGTAATATATGCCAATTTGGTATCGTAATATATGCAAATTTGGTAGTGTAATTTATGCCTGTCTGGTACAGTAATATATGCAATTTGGTACTTTTGGTACTATATGCCAGTTTGATACCGTAATATATGCAAATTTGGTACTGTATTTTATGCCAGATTGGTACAGTAATATATGCACATTTGGTACCGTAATATATGCAAATTTGGTAGTGTAATATATGTCAGTTTGGTACCATATATATGCACATTTGGTACTATAATATATGCAAATTTGGGGTTGTAACATATACCAGTTTGATACCGTAAATATGCAAATTTGGTATTGTAATATATGTCAGTTTGGTACAGTAGTATATGCATATTTGGTACTGTAATATACACCAGTTTGGTACAGTAATATATGCATATTTGGTACCGTAATATATACCAGTTTGATACCATAAATATGCAAATTTGGTACTTCTAATATATACCAGTTTGGTACTGTAATATATGCCAGTGATACCGTAATATATGCAAATTTGGTACTATATTTTATGCCAGTATGGTACCGTAACGTATGCACATTTGGTACCGTAATATATGCAAATTGGTACTGTAATATATGCCAGTTTGATACCCTAAAATACCAAAATTAGGTATCATAATATATGCCTATTTGGTACTGTAATATATGCCATTTGGTACCATACGATATGCATATTTGGTACCGTAACCTATGCCAGTTTGGTAATGTATGCACATTTGGCACCGTAATATATGTAAATTTGGTACTGTAATATATGCCAGTTTGCTACCCTACGATATGCATATTTGGTAACGTAATATATGTCTGTTTGATACTATAATATATGTCAGTTTGGTACCCTACGACATGCATATTTGGTACCGTATATGCTAGTTTGGTAATGTATGCACATTTGGCACCGTAATATATGTAAATTTGGTACTATAATATATGCCAATTTGGTACCCTACAATATGCAAATTAGGTAGCGTAATATATGCCTGTTTGGTACTGTATTATATGCTTGATTGGTACCCTATGATATGCAAAAGTGGTACAGTAATATATGCACATTTGGCACCGTAATATATGCCTGTTTGGTACTGTAATATGCATATTTGGTACTGTAATATACCATTGATACCGTAAGATATGCCAACATGGTACTAATATAAGCGAACTTGGTACTGTAATATATGCCAATTTGGTACGTTAATATACGCAACTTTGGTACCGTAATGTAGGTCATTTAGGTACTCTAAGTGTACGACATAGGGTACTGTATCGTTTCAGAAGTAGGTACCGTATAATTAAAGTAAGACTTCGAATTTAAGACTTGGCTATATTTCGCAGAAATGAAGCATTTCAGTAGATGTTGATGTGGATAAAGGAATAGACAATTTCTGACTTTTTCTGTAATGATTGCACACTTTTCTGACGTTTTTCAGTCATGAGTGGACAGATTTCTGACATTTTCTATGTCATAAGTGGTTTGATTCTGACATACGAGGTATTAAATAATAAAAGACAGCTCATCTGACATGTCAGTGACTTTCATAAAATGAATCTTGTCATATGTAATTTTGGGTACTGCAATCGTGGCTGCGTTGGTACGCTTTAAACAAAACGACAGGTACCCCTACAAAGATATTTAAGGTACGGTGTCCCTTATATATGATACGTCATACTAGGGTTAGTATTTTTCGAGGTCGATCGAATTACTTTTTCATCTCGAACCACCGTAGAACAGTAATATATAGTATTAAATACGTTTTAGATCAAATTCGGTGCATTAGGCCCCGCACGCATGAATAAATCTTAGAATACCAAGATTCATTATAGTATAAGGATAGAAGCAAGAACATCTACAACATAATTTGAATAATGTGGTGAGTGCTACATATGCGAATTCGGTGCATTAGGCTTTCATATTTTTTTTCATTTCGTTATTGTTAGGTATTGTCAAAATCACGCAGGACAACGCGATTCGATTAGGAATGTATTTATTTTTCGATCGTATAACAAATGGTACGATATACTTTCATATCTGGGTACTGTATATGTGTAATTATAGATACGGTAAACCTGCAGGTTATGGTACTATATAGGCAAATGATAAGGTACCTTCTGTAAAACACAAGGTACCTTAGTGTACAACAGATAAGATACTTCATGTGCGATATATACGGTACGATATATATTTACGTAATGGTACGGTTAACCTGCATATTACGGTACTCTATATGTAAGCAATACGGTACGGTACACTTGCATAGTGATACGGTGAAGCTGCAGATTATGGTACAATATATGTAAATGATAAGGTACCTTAAAGTACAAGATAAGGTACCTTGCTGTACTACAGACAAGGTACTTCATATATTATGTTTATGGTACGATATATATATATACCCAGTGGTACTGTTAACATGCATATTAAGGTACTCTGTATGTAAAAGTTCTGGTACGGTAATATCAAAGACAAGGTACTTCATATCTTCTGTGTATGGTACGCCATACATTTACATAATGGTACGATTAAGCTGCATATTTCGGTACTTCGTATGTAAAAGATGTGATACGGTAATATACAAACAATACAAGGTTCTTCATATCTTCTGTTTTGGTACGGTATATTTGTACATAATGGTACGATTAGGATGCATATTATGGTACTCTGTATGTAAAGAAAATGTACGGCAATATAAAAACCTATGGTACCGCATAATATACAGGCAGATTTACAGAACTACACGACAAACGAACATCACTGAGTCATGAACAAACTCCAAACAGTCTCAAAACAGTCTCATCCCCAACTCAAAGGAAGTTAACCTACATAAACAAAGTCTCCAAACAGTCTCACAGCATACTCAAGTAACTTAACCAAACAGATCAAAAATACGGACCGTCTCATAGAACTACACAACAAACGACATCACTGAGTCTCCAAACAGTCTCATCCCCAAGTCTAAGAACAACTTAATGAACATAAACAACAAAGTTTCCAAACAGTCTCATCCCCATGTTGACTTCATTAGCCTCAACCTCTTCCTCTTCCATTGCATCCTCCTTGGACACATCATCGCATCCTCCTTCATTAGCCTCAACCTCATCCTCTTCCAAACAATACTGAGTCATGAACAAAATCCAAACAGTCTCAAAACGGTCTCATCCCAAACTCAAAAGAAGTTAACCTACATAAACGAAGTCTCCAAACAGTCTCACATCATATTCAAGTAACTTAACCAAACAGATCAAGCATACAATTATGCTCGTCACGTAAAATGCAAGCAGCCATAGAAGCAAGATACACTATAACGCTTCATAAATGCCACAATTCGAGCAAACGAATGTGACATCTTAAACATATCTACAAAAAGTGAAACGGAGACCTTCTTATAGCTTCTTTTTTATCTGGGGTCATGCTACCCTCCAAGTTGCTTATGGTAGATCAAAACAGCGCAGGATGACACCTTGAAGACAGCTCAGATCTGTTCTGCGGAGGCATTTCTGCAAAAAATCTACTGTAAAAAAGAAGTATCATTTTATTCACACAAGGGGTACCAATTTGCCCAAACAGAGGGTACCAAAAGCAGTGATAATGTAGTACCTAAATAAAAATTGACCCCATTCGAAAAACCATTTAACAAGCAGTACCATTTTATTCACACAAGGGGTACCAATTTGCCCAAACTGGGGGTACCAAATGCAGTGATTATGTAGTACCAAAATAAATTGACCTCATTTGAAAAAACCTGTTAACAAGCCGTACCAATTTATTCACACAAGGGGTACCACTTTGCCCAAACAGAGGGTACCAAATGCAGTGATAATGTAGTACAAAAAACCCCTAATCGAACAACAAATTGATGTTATTCCAAAAAACACGCAGCCATTGTTACGAACATTAACCGAAAATGCTTAAACCCAACGAATAATGGCAAAATCAAACTAGATACAAGCCTATTGAGGACGGAAATACTGCGACTAAATGCGACGACGTACGGTATTACTGCTAATGACTTACCTACCGATTTCAGAAGGGGAATACCACGACGAACGAGTGGACAGACGACGTTGAATCTGAAGCAACAACGAACACGGCTCGATTTCTAGGATTAAATCTGCGATTTGGGTTTGTGAGAGTGAGAACTTTTTTTCTTTAGGAATGAAAGAATGTGAAGAAGAAAACAGGTAAAAGATGTAATAAAGTTGTTTTAGCAGGGGTAAATCCGTCAGTTAGGTACCTATCAGTAAAATAAAATTCAACTAGGTACCTAGATTAAAAATGGATCTGACAAGGGACTGATCTGTCTTATTTTTATTGATGTAGGTATTTAAGTGTTAGAATCCCTATAAATAATGCTTAAAATAATACTTGATTTTCAAATATTAATAACTATCACGTAAAATATTACCTCAAATGTACATATTAAAACACTTTTAACTACATAATATCCATAAGGTTAAATATGACATTTATACAACATCACCCCACACATCAATGTAATTAAACGAACACAATATTCAAATATCACATTGATATGCAAAATGAATTAAAACCTCAAAACAAACACGGTGATGACATATCACCTTGATCCACATCACGGCGATATCCACATCACGTTGATGCGAGTATCACTGTAATGTTGGATCACCAGAAACAAACACCCCACTTTGGCGGGCTAAGGGTTGACCGTAAACGTCGGCCCGTTTGACAGCTCTATAGGGTAGCCTTATTCCAAAACTGAAATTTTCTATACGGCTTAGTACAAATATACTACAGTATGTCAACTCTCTAGTAGCAATTAAAACCACTAGTTAAATCGAATAGGTAACTAATAAACCTATGTTAAAATAATAGAGTTGTTGGACTATATAAGGGTCTCTACGTTACCCCAATTCTTGCACGAACAAGTTTAATATCGAAGACCGCAATTGATGATGAAAGCTTTCAAAATATGGATCCTAATAATATCTGTAATAGTCTCCTCTCATTTCAGACACTAATGGACTACCGTGTGGAGGATTTGGCTCGAGCGTGCTTTGGCCTTTCAGATGTCCGTCCCCATCGCCGCCGCCGCCACATCCACCATTTTCAATAGCACCACCGTCTTCTCCGGCACCGCCTCAAAACCGCCGCCACCATCACCACCACTAGGACTACTATTGTCTCCGTGACATCTTCAGTATTGCGGTGAAGAATATGATAACCTCATCTTTATTATTATTGTCTTGTCAAGTACAATTGCTGCGTAGCTTGTACTCGGACGCCCGCTAATTAATATTATTCGTTCTCTAAAAATACAGGAAGAAATAATTCGAAGGATATTAAAAGGAAGTTTAAACTTTAAGTGAGACAGATAAAGAATTTTTCCATAGAATAATGAAAATTTACATTGCTAAAATAGAATGGAAATTAATACTCAAATTGCAAATTTTTCTCGTCTATTTTATCGTACCCAATTTGGATAGAAAGTCAATTTGTTGGATTACACTATCTAGCAATCAAGTTTTGACGAACAAAAAACTTATTATTGTGTTACTAACATATTTAATTAAGTGTGTAGATGAGCTCGATTCGAAAAATCGATATCAAATATGAGCCAGGGCGAAAAAGCGGATCGGTCAATTGCCGGTCAACACTGGTCAATGCGGTCAACTGACAGTGAACCCGGTCTCGGTCTCGACCTCAGACTGGACTGGACTGATCGGTCTTGATCTGGACTGGTCGGTCTCAGTCAGTACTAGACTGGTTCGGTTTCGGCTTGGACTGGTCGGTCTCAGACTGGACTGGACTGGCCGGTCTCAGACTAACTGGTCGATCTCAAACTGCACTGGCCGATCTCGGTCTGGACTGGTCCGGTATCAGACTTGTCCGGTATCAGACTGGTCCGATCTTAGATTGGTCCGGTCAATGACTGGATTTACTGGTCAACTACTGCACTGAGATACAAGCTCCTTACTGCAGCAGGTACAAGCGACTGAAGCTGACAGCATTGACCATATGAAGACAAAAGCTTCCAACAGGTAGTTTAATGTGTCTAACAGCTATATCAAGTTTGGGAGGCTATAAATACACACGAGAAGCGCAGAAAAACACAAGGATCCTAAAGCAAACAAGCACACATTCAAATAGAGATCCAAGAGAGAATAACAAGAGCAAAGAGCACAAAATAAAGAGAGTTCTTCCAAGTGTGTGTGTTAAAAAAGAGAGAGAGCTACAATGTGTAGACTAGTTGAGTGAGAGTTTATGCACAAAGACGTAAAACTATGTGTTTGTAGTCTTTGCACATAGACCGGGTTGACTGTCAGTTGACCGCGTTGACCAGTGTTGACCGGCAGTTGACCGATCCGGTTTTTCACCATGGGCTCATATTTGATATCTGTTTTTCGAACCGAGCTCATCTACACACTTATTTTAGTAACACAATAATAAGTTATGTGTTCATCAAAACTAGATTGCTAGATATTATAATCCAACAATCTCTCCCTTTTTATTAACACAAAACTTTAAAATGAAAGCATGCTAACATATTTCTCCCCCTTTTTGTGATAAACAAAGAAACATTTTTCTCATTAAAAGCCATCTTGATTTTAAAATCTTGTGAGATGTGAGCATGAAAGTTTAAACGTCATTCATTTCTTTTTCTTCATCCTTTGACTCATGATCTCGTTTCAAATCGTTAATAGATTTAGGGGGAGCTCTATTTATTTTGAAAGGGGGAGCGACTTTATTTTTTTAATGAGAAAAATGTTTCTTTGATTATCACAAAAGAGGGAGAAATATGTTACTAGATATGCTTTCGTTTTAAAGTTTTGTGTTAATAAAAAATGGGTAGATTGTTGGATTATAATATCTAGTAATCTAGTTTTGATGAACACACAAAACTTATTCTTGTATTACTAACATATTTAATTAAGTATGTAGATGAGCTCAATTCAAAAAACAGATATCAAATATGAGCTCATGGTGAAAAATCGAGTCGGTCAACTGCCGCTCAATACTGGTCAACGCGGTCAACTGACAGTCAATCCGGTCTCGATCTCAGACTGGACTGGACAGATCGATCTCGGTCTAGACTGGTCGGTCTGACAGTACTGGCCGGTCTCAGCCTGGACAGTCGGTCTCAGACTGGACTGTATTGGCCGGTCTCAGCTGGAATCGTCGGTCTCGGTCTAGACTGGTCCGGTCTCAGACTGGTCCGATCAGTGACTGGATTGACTGGTCAACTACTGTCCTGAGGTACAAGCCCCTTATTGCAGCAGGTACAAGCGACTGAAGCTGACAACATTGACCATATGAAAACAAAAGCTTACAGCGGCTAGTTTAATGTGTCTAACAGCTATATCAAGTTTGGGAGGCTATAAATACACACTAGAAGGGCAGAAAAACACAAGCATCCTAGAGCAAACAAGCACATTAAAAGAGAGATCAAAGAGAGAAGAACACGAGCAAAGAGCACAAAATCAAGAGAACGCTTCCAAGTGTGTGGCTTACAAAAGAGAGAGTTACATTGTTCAGACCACACACCTCACTCACACAAAAGAGAGATGAGCTTAAGTAGATTCGTTGAGTGACAGTCTATGCACAAAGACGTAAAACTATGTGTTTTTAGTCTTTGCACATAGACGTAAAAGAAGTGCCTTTCCTAGGATCGCGGCCTACGATTCGTAGAGCGAAATAACTCTACCAATGGACTTTAAAAAGCTAACGGCAGAGACAAATTCCGGTCGACTTTAATAGTGACCGGTGACGGTGGACTCTAAAAGGTCGTCGGTGTTTGAGCGCTAAGAAGTTTAGTTAGCGGAATATAGCTTAGGAGATTATATTGTGTAAGTCTAGCTATGGAAGGTTGTACATCGTAGTATGTAAACCGAGTCTTCTAGTAAGAGCCTTCCTTGCAGGGAAGGGGGAGACAAAGGAGTATTGAGACTCCGAACTTCCGTAACAGATCATGTGTCCCTTGCATTTATACATATAACACATGCATTGTTGAAGCATTTTATGTGTTCGATAAAATGCTTCAACCAAAACCGGTTTTCAACTTGCATTGTTTTGAAGTGTTTAAGTATCCTTCATAAAAGCGATTTAAGAGTATTAAATCGAGTATTTTCCGCTTGGTTTAAAAGCCAAACTAGCTTAATCTCTCGATGCTCGAATATTTTCAAGAGCTCGAGTTATTGCAACTCAAGTATTTTAAAAGTTTTCAAAAGTGTTTATTCACCCCATTTAAACACATAAAAAGTTCCTAACACAATTTGATCGCGCGCGTGTACGTTTTAAATAAATGTTCGTGCAAGTACGTCAAGTAATAATTAAAACGAATATGTTATAACTATCACCACGCGCAATAGGCAGTGTACCTATCGTTTGTAAAATAGCTATAGCGAGTATTCGAGTATCGAACACGAGGAATAATCTTGATTACTAGTAATAACCTATCAATTCAATATCTAGCCTAACAAATGATTGAGATTTTTATATTTGAACTAAGTCACAACAACTTAAACTAACCCAGAAAAATGGTCAAAACACAACTAAACATTTAAGAGTAACTTTGAATAAAAGGAATGTGCTTGGGATTTCGAATCCCGCTAGATATCGTCGATGAAGTTGTAATACCGTTACCACATGATAATGACTATGTCACGATAATTCCTACTCGTTTCCAACTTAGCTTTCGCCCTAAATGGTCACGAGAATATATAGTAGTTTATCTAATGTGAGGGTCGACTATTTGCTTTCGCCCTATAGTCGACGCCTAACGTTTACGATAGAACGAACCGTCATTTAGCTTTCGCCCTTAACGGTCTATAAAACATCACACCAACACATAGACATGCCAAATGTGATTCTCAAAACAATACATAGACATATTGAATCGAATAAAAGCTGTCATAAACGATACAAAGCCATATCATGTGTTCACGAGTATTTTACGTCCAAACTACGACGCTATCTAGCGTTCTTCTCATCCCAAACACACAAAATGATTAGCTACTCATAATGAAGGAAGAAGCCACGAAATGTATACGAAACAAAGCAGAGAGATACATAGATTCTTCCCTATTTAGCGAGCTCAAGCTTATCCCTCGTACTTTGTTCGATCCTCCGGTGTAAATGAGCTTCAAATCTTCACTTTAGCACCTAGAGATCATTTGAGATTGATCTCTAGGGTTCTTGAGTCGTCCTTGAGGTGTTTTTGGTGATTAGAAATGAGTTGTGGCGGCTTAGATCCTCTTAGGGCTTCAAATTGCGGCTTAAGTAGAAAACCTGGTGAACACGGCCTCCAACACGGCCATGTATCGTTCGGGCTTAGGGTTTAAGGCCCAACACTGTTGATAAACACGGCCATGTATAAGGCCATGTTGAAGGGCCGCAACTATGATTTTCCTTTATGCTGACAAACATGGCCGTGTGTCAGGCCATGTTGAAGGGCCGCAAGTGTGTTTTCTTTTCTGCTGACAAACACGGCCGTGTGTCGGGCCATGTTGGGAGGCCGAAGCTAGAGTTCTCCTTTCTTCTGCTGGACATGGCCATGTTGAAGGCCGTGTTGATTGAAAAAATTGTAATTTCTGCTCCATGTTTACGCGGTTCATCCCAAATATCGTCTCATAAACCTTTGACATCAAAATATGTAAAAATTATGAATAAATGCATGAGACAACTCACATAAACCAAATATTCAACATGAAAATGATGGAGATAAACGAATGAAAATGCGTTTATCAAACTTCCCCACACTTGAGCTTTTGCTTGTCCTCAAGCAATTTAGGCTAACAAATCAAAACATGTAATACATTTCCTTTGCGCATCATCGTTCAAAACAGAAAAACATGAAACGGAATTAATCAAGAAATTCGAAACATGGCACAATGACTACCTCAAAACAACAGGAACTTCTTAAGCAATATTAATCAAGATCCGTACTATGCAGGAGTTCACTCAAGTAACTCGGGGTATAGGCTAAATGTCGGTGAATTCCCTCAATTAATGCAATAGTCTAGTCCCTACTATAAACTCGCAAGTGGATCATACATCTACTACTCTCGGTGATAAGGCGTGAATCAGAAGGTCTTTCCGGGTTATAAAAGGGCTCAACTGACTATATTGGAGAGTAAACTTCAATCGAAAATATCAAGCGGTCATGTCGGTGTCGTGCCATTGTTCGATAGCGCGCCGCATACGTCGTGGTTAGCTCTTGCCGTCTTGGACTCCATTTTTTTTCTGTATTTGTTTTTCATAAAACCTATGCTAAGCCCTTCTTCTCTCTGGCTTTTTTTCTTAGCATGAGAGATTATCGAAGGAAGGGTTCTTAACATCTTTTCCACGTATCCAAGCTCCTTTTCTCGTGTCGCTAAGCCCCTCTTCTCTCAGTCCCTTTGCGGGTGAGAGATTATCGATGGAGGAGTTCTTAACGCCAGATTATCTGAAGGAGATAAATATTTTAAACCACGGCCGGGCTACGCTTTTCGACATTGGCACTCAACCTCTACTTTTTCTATTAGTCGGGTAAGATGATATCTGAAAGTTTCGCAGGTCAGCGGCTTATAATTCCCCGGGTTTCCTCAAATAAAAAGGGCTCAGGCTCAAAGTGGCTAACTACGGTGATCAGACGTGGTCGGAAACTTTGGCTAAGGACTTATCTCCTAATGCCTCCCTCATTTTCACGCAGTCTCACCTTAGTAATTTTCAACATGCACCACGAGAAAGTTTACGAGAGAATTAAACTATGCACTTTTCAGCTCACAAATCTCACAAAGTGGGTCATGCATACGAATCTTTCATAGTATCACCAAACTTGTTCGTGTCGGAAGAAATCAATCATTGTGCATGTCCTAATTTTCTCACATAATTCCCTAGCATGCGCTCCATTTTTAAGATAATGAACAACTAATCATGCCAAACATTAATGGAACATGCATTTTCTCAACGGATCACGCACATTTGAAACAAAAATTCTGTTCACGCAAAATTAAAAATTCTGTTCACGCAAAATTCCCCCTCCCCACACTTGAGGAAAACGTTGTCCCCAACGGAAAATTATAAGCACAAAAGGAGTGAAAAATTATTGAAAAGCGTGAACTCCCCTGATTATACTAGGTGAGCATGATGGCGAAGTGTGACGAGGTTGAAGCATGAATGTTAAGTCCTCCTCCCCACACTTGAAGTTGTGATTGGGTGGTTGATTCCAAGATCCAAGTAAATATGTTGCATGCGAGCTTTGCGTACTTAACGTTGTTTGCCCTGTAAGCCGACGATTTAAACAAAGCACGGTAAAACAAAGTAAGCCGAGAAACATATAGTAGCATAACAAAGCATTAAAGTCTTCAAAATAAAATCTAGAAATCAGGGTCCCCGAGGATGCTAGGCGTCATCCTCGGGGGACGATGGCTCATCGCCTTGATCAACCAGCTTGCGGGACTCCGCAAGCAACTTCATGGCATCTTGGACTTTCTTCAGCGCTTTCTCCTGACGATCCATCCGTTTCTGGAGTTTCCGTTCGGCCTCCTCGCGTCGGTGATGGGCAGCGGCATTCTCCTCCCGATCTGCGGCTCGTTGTTGGGCTAGTTCTTCGCGGAGGGCGGCGAGTCGGTCGTCGACGTAAGTTGTGACACCAGAGAAATCTCGACGATTAAACGTGGACGGGCCTGCAGAATCAGTATGACTACCAGCACTCTCGTCAACTGGATGCGGGAACTGGCCTTCCATGGCAAGAGGCAACGGGATATCGGTGTATGCTCGGTAGTCCTCGTGCCATCGATAGAAATAGTTCTCCTTCTTCCACTCAGGCAGCTTTTCGATCATCTTCATCATGTGAAGTGCCGTGGCATCCAAGTGCTTCGATCCATTAAATACTGTCATGTTGGGCTCCTCGTCTGGCCAGTAACCCAATCCTTTCACCAGCTTAGTGATAAACGGTCCCACCGTGATTTTTCCCTTCTCGCGTCCCTCGGATTGCTGCCGGAATCCGTGGGCCATAGCTAGTCCGAGATGGACCTTGTATCCATTGCGAATGCGGTGGAGGTAAAAGAGATCCCGTAATGTGACCACACCGTGTGACTCGCCTCGTGCGGTGACGGAGGTGGTGCAAAGCCTATGGATGTATCGTAGACCCGGCATCATTAACGAGGAAGCCTTCGATTGGGTACTTTTATAATCTGCTTCCGGCTGGCCTAGAAGTTGGGGGCGTATCATCTCGCGCCAAATTTCATTCCGCACGTCCGTCCCATCGAGCTTGAACTTGTAATGATCGGTGGCATCGGGTTCGCCGTGTACGTAGCTTGGGACTTTGAGACCGAGCGCTCTACACAGATTATCAAGACTGACCACATGCTCTTTGTTGAAGGAACGGAAACGGACGACCCTTTTGTAGTCGTGCTCATCGAATGAGAAGGTGGCGAGGAACTCTAGTGTGAGCTCCACATATGCTGGCTCGTCGATGCTGAAAAGTGCGTCCCAACTACTCGTTGAAAGATAGTGGTCGACCTGGTTCACGATGCCGAGGCGTTCAAGGGTCTCTCGGTGGAGTCGATCGGTGCGCATGAATTTCATGCATTTGAGCCTATCGTACCGCTGTCCACGGGCATCGTCACTAGTGAAAGTGGCCATAGAGGTTAGCAAATTCACCGTGTCCGTTGGCCTAAGTCGCCGGTTGCGTGCCGGTGGGCTAGAGGTGGTGTTACGTGGGTGGCGGGAGGAGCTAGCACGTGTGGGGTTTCGTCGAGACATCGTACCTACAAAGTGAATGTGATTCTCGAGAAGAAAAAGTTCAAATCAAAGCTAGCTCAACTCGATCAAACATCATCTTCATAATCCTTACAAAGAAACAAGCTTTTCTTCATCAATTCCAAATAAGTAGGTAACAAATCAACCCCAACCCAAGTGAGGCATTTCATCGAACACGTGCTATGCGCATAAAATGAACATGAATTCAACTAACAACATTGTTGAAATTAGCTAGCCAATCATGTTTTCTAGTGAAATATTTTCTCCCAAACCGAAAACCCCATTGAAACAACAACATAAACGAAAATTATGCATTTCCGAATCTTAAAGTTAGGGCTCTTACTAAACACGAAATTTCATATGCAATGGAAGCGAAATTAGCAAGACCCACTTCATGAACTACATATTATATCCCTAATATATAAGCTATGGGGATCGAAACGAACAAAATCCGAGTTTAGCTTGTAAGAACAAAATCCGTGGTGATTTTACCTATCTTGCTTAAATCGATGATAATAGATGTTGGAAGTTTCACCGAAGCTTGTTGCCGGAATTCGTCGCGTCGGGAGAATCGTATTTGGTTTGATGTTTGGTTGAGTGAAGTGTGTGATGTGTGAAAGATGCGATGTTAAAGAAGGAAGTGATTATTATTTCTTTTTAAGTTGAATCGAGTATACACGGCCATGTTGATAGCCGTGTTGCATTGCCGTGAGAATTTTATTGAGAAAACACGACCATAAACATGGCCGTGTAGAAATCGTTTTTTTTTTTTTTTTTTTATTTTTATTTTTTTTTTAATCTGATTATGTTTATTTATTTATATATATATTTTATATTTTATTTTTTTTTTTGTTTTTTTTCTAATTAATTCTCTTTTTCTTTATAACCATAAACACGGCCATGTCGGTGGCGATGTGTATAGGCCGTGAGATTGTCTTGCTCCTACACGGGCAGACACGGCCATGTTTGGGGCCGTGTAAGATGGCCGCTAGGCTGTATTGCTCATACATGGCTAGGCACGGCCGTGTCTGTGGCCATGTATGTCAACAGTTACAATTTTTTTTTTTTTTTTTTTTTTTACACACTTATTTAAAAATTAATGCAATTACCTGGGTTGCCTCCCAAGAAGCGCTTCTTTAACGTCGTGAGCCAGACGTACCTTTTCGTTCTACGGTAGCTTGAAATCGAGGTACATGACCTCCTTTGTGCCCGTGTCTTCTCCTCCACCATAATAATGCTTCAGTCGTTGGCCATTAACCTTGAAATTT
Source organism: Craterostigma plantagineum (assembly GCA_027422505.1). Lineage (NCBI taxonomy): Eukaryota > Viridiplantae > Streptophyta > Magnoliopsida > Lamiales > Linderniaceae > Craterostigma > Craterostigma plantagineum. The sequence goes on from JAPQWV010000015.1 coordinate 9,325,669, forward strand.
CCCTGCTCAACATTTGAAATTTCGACAGTACCATATGGAAAAACGCGAGTAACCGTAAAAGGCCCAGACCAACGAGATCTTAGCTTTCCGGGAAAAAGTCTAAGACGAGAATTGAAAAGGAGGACTTGATCCCCTCTCGAAATTCTCTATGTTGCTTGATCTTCTTATCGTGATACGCTTTTGAGCGTTCCTTATACATTTTTGCATTGTCGTATGCCGACAAACGCCATTCATCAAGCTCATTGATTTGGAGCTTACGTTTTTCACCGGCTTGCACCAAATCGAGGTTTAAAGACTTTATCGCCCAGTAGGCTTTATGTTCTAGTTCAACAGGAAGGTGACATGCCTTTCCGTAAACTAGTCGATATGGAGTAGTGCCTATTGGTGTCTTATATGCAGTCCTATAAGCCCAAAGTGCGTCGTTAAGCTTATTCGCCCATTCCCGTCGATTCCCATCTATGGTTTTCTCTAGAATGCGCTTCAACTCACGGTTAACTACTTCTACTTGACCACTTGCTTGTGGGTGATAAGGAGTAGAAGTGCTATGCTTAACACCATATCTTTCTAAGGTACGTGCGAATTGGATGTTGCAAAAATGAGTACCCCTATCACTAATAATGCATTTAGGTGACCCGAACCGTGAGAACAATGCTCGTAGAAATCTAACAACAACCCTAGCATCGTTCGTGGGTGAAGCTTGAGCTTCCGCCCACTTGGACACGTAGTCAACAGCCACAATAATATATTTGTTGTTGTACGAGCTAGGAAATGGACCCATAAAGTCTATGCCCCAAACATCGAACACTTCGCAAACTAAGATAAAGTTCTGAGGCATTTCATCGCGTTTAGAGATGTTACCTGCTCGTTGACATTGGTCACATGTGTTGACGTACATATTAGCATCCTTAAAAAGTGTCGGCCAATAGAAGCCGCATTGAAGTACCTTTTGGGCGGTTCGATCAGCTGCATAATGCCCTCCAGTTGGTCCGCCGTGGCAATGCTCGATAATCTTCATTGTTTCGGGGAAAGCAACGCACCTTCGGATTACTTGGTCTGCACATCTCCTGAAAAGATAAGGGTCTTCCCAAAAGTAGTACTTCAAGTCAGAAAAGAATTTCTTCTTTTGTTGACTCGTGTACTCTTTAGGTAAAATCCTCGCAACAAGATAGTTAGCTAAATCTGCAAACCACGGGGTTTCGTCGCTTACTGTTCGTACGGCGTACAAATGCTCGTCCGGAAACGTATCAACGATTGTCCTTCTGTTGGTATCTTGTATTTCATGCTCCTCTAGTCGAGAGAGGTGGTCCGCAACAACGTTTTCTGCACCTTTCTTATCCCGAATCTCGATGTCGAACTCTTGAAGGAGTAAAATCCATCTAATGAGTCGAGGCTTTGCATCCGGCTTCGCTAGCAAATACTTAAGTGCAGAATGATCAGTAAAAACAATAACTTTCGTTAAAATAAGATATGACCTGAATTTGTCGAAGGCGAACACGACAGCTAGGAGTTCCTTTTCGGTGGTAGTGTAATTGGCTTGAGCTGCATCCAACGTCTTACTTGCATAATAGATTGGTCGAAAATGTTTATCCTTTCGCTGCCCCAATACAGCTCCGACTGCGTAGTCACTAGCATCGCACATTAGTTCAAAAGGTAGCCCCCAATCGGGAGCGGTCATAATGGGTGCGGATACAAGTCTCTCTTTAAGCAACATGAAAGCATTAATACATTCATCATTAAAATCGAACGGAGCATCTTTTTCTAATAACTTAGACATCGGTCGAGCGATTTTTGAAAAATCCTTTATGAATCTTCGATAAAATCCCGCATGACCTAGAAAACTCATAACAGCCTTTACGTTCGAGGGGATTGGTAATTTTTCTATTGTCTCGATCTTAGCTCGGTCCACTTCAATCCCCTTAGAGGATATCTTGTGTCCCAAAACTATGCCCTCCCGAACCATAAAGTGACATTTTTCCCAATTAAGTGCTAAATTCGTTTCCTCACAACGTTCTAACACACTCTTAAGATTAGTTAAGCAATTATTGAAAGAGGTACCGAACACTGAGAAATCATCCATGAACACTTCCATAATGTCTCCCACCAATTCATCAAAGATAGCCATCATGCATCGCTGAAATGTGGCAGGGGCGTTGCATAGTCCAAATGGCATCCGCCGATAAGCAAATGTTCCGAACGGGCAAGTAAACGTGGTCTTCTCTTGGTCCTCCGGTGCTATAGGAATCTGCAAATAACCTGACAGACCGTCGAGAAAACAGTAAAATGCACGTCCAGATAACTTTTCAAGCATTTGATCAATAAAGGGTAAAGGGAAATGATCTTTTCTCGTGGCATCATTCAATTTCCTGTAGTCGATGCATACACGCCAACCTGTTACAGTCCTCGTCGGAATCAACTCGTTCTTTTCATTGGGGACGACCGTCATGCCTCCCTTCTTTGGAACCACCTGAACTGGACTAACCCACGCGCTATCTGAGATCGGATAAATCACTCCGGCATCTAGTAACTTAATAACTTCCTTTTTGACAACGTCCTTCATGTTCGGGTTTAACCTCCTTTGTCGTTGGGCTACAGGTTTGAAGTCATCCTCCATGAGAATCTTGTGCGTACAAAAACTCGGGCTAATCCCCCGAATGTCTGATATCTTCCATGCCAAGGCCCTCTTATGCTCTCGCAACACTGCTAAAAGTTGGTCTTTCTGCTCATTGTCGAGGTTTGAGGATATAATCACCGGTAATTTTGAATCGTCATCTAAAAATGCATATTCGAGATGCTCAGGCAATTGCTTGAGTTCAAGAACCGGTGGCTCTTCGATCGAGCTCTTCTCCTTATCCTCCTCTTTACTTTCGTGGACATTCGTTACGGGCTCATCGATCTCGTCGGCATATTCATCAATGGTCATCATTGTGGATATTTTCTTATTGGTTCCGTCAATAACCTGCAATAAGTCATCCAAAGAGAGGAGAACATCGTGCTCAAACACATCCACGTAATAACATTTATCATCGAGTGAGCTAGGGCTTTTCATAGAATCTGCCATATTAAAAGTCACTTTCTCACCGTCCACCGTTAGAGTCAAAGTGCCATTTCTGACATCTATCATGGATTCACCTGTGGCTAAAAAGGGTCGACCGAGGATAAGAGGAATATTTTCGTCTTCCTCCATATCCAAGATGACAAAATCGGCGGGGATAATAAACTTATCTACTTTAACTAGGACATCCTCGATAACACCTCGAGGGTATTTTAAAGATCTATCGGCCAATTGAAGGCTCATCCTAGTGGGTCTGGGCTCACCGAGACCTAGTCTCTTAAACATTGAATATGGCATTAAATTTATACTAGCTCCTAGATCGGCTAAAGCGCGTTCGACAACAACATCGCCAATAAGACAGGGAATAGTAAAAACTCCCTGGATCCTTAAGCTTCTTAGGCATCTTGCTTTGTAGGATAGCTGAACATTCTCCTCTTAGGCACACAGTGGACACATCCTCAAGCTTCCTCCGGTTGGTAAGCAAGTCCTTTAGAAACTTTGTGAAGCGAGGCATCTGTGTAATAGCTTCAACAAACGGTAAGTTAATATGCATTTGTTTACACATACCCATGAATTTACCGAACTGTTCCTCATCTCGATCCTTCCTCAGTCTAGCTGGATAGGGAATCTTGGGTTGATATGGCTTTGGTCGGCTAATCTCTTTCTCATTCTCTTTTTCAATTTCCACTCTTTCGGGCTTCTCTTCTTCATTTTTCTCTAAAACCTGCTCTTCATGGCCCTCGACGTTAGTCTTCTCCAGAGATTGCTTTCTTACAGTCTGCTCCCGCTCTTGTAGCTCCTTCCCGTTCCTTAAAGTGACGGCCTTGCAATGTTCCCTAGGATTCGTCTCGGTATAGCTGGGAAGTGAACCTTGAGGTCGTTCAGCCAATTGCTTTGCTATTTGGCCAACTTGCAACTCCAATTTTCGTACAGACGCATCTGTATTTTGAGCTCGGAGATCGATGGATTGAAATTGTTCTTCCATCTTTGTTAATCGACTCTCATGGGCTTGAGTAGTCTTGTCAAAGTTTGAGAGGAGTCTCTCCATCATACCCTTCATATCCCTCATGTCATTTGATCCTGAACCCTGAGCCGTATTCTGATAGTTATTGCTTGATCCTCCGGCTTGAAATCCCGGTGGTGGCCCTTGTTGGAAACCGGATTGCCTTTGCACTTGATGGCCTTGATTTCCGTAAGAAAGATTCGGATGTGCTCGAGGTTGGAAACTTCTCTGTCCTTGATAATTTCCCATGTAGTCAACGTGTTCCACCGGTGGTATGGCTTGACATTCCGAGGTCTCGTCGGCTGCACCACAATTACCACAATGCGGTATGTAAGGTATCTGTTGCGGTGGTGCGGCGGTCATCGGTGTCATTACAGCATTAACGGTCGGTGGTTGGGTAACTTTTGGTAGTAGCGCATTGATCATCGTCTGAAGTTTAGTTTGCGTCGTGGCAACTTGTTGTTGAAGAGCGTCAAACTTAGCATTCATCGCCGTGTCCTCACTTACTTCGAACACTCCAGGCACCCTCATTCTTGTGTTGCCTCGCATGAAGCTGTTCCTTGTATAATCTTCAATTAGGTTCCAAGCTTCTGTGGCACTGAGCTTCACAAGTCCTCCGTTGGCGGCCCCGTCTAGCATATGGGCCGTTTGATCATTGAGTGCTTCGTGGAATCGATTAACGATTGCGGCCTTTGTCATTCCATGCTGCGGACATCTCTTTAGTAAGGCTTTGTACCTCTCCCAAACTTCGTAGAGGTTCTCCGTGTCCTTCTGATGAAAGAGCGAAATTTCAGTTTTCAACCGAAGTACCTTCGATTGTGGGAAGAAGTAGCCAAGGAAAGCTCCTCGCAGCTCGTCCCAAGTAGTGATAGACCTAGGTGGTAATAGTTCTAACCACTCCTTTGCTTTGTCTTTGAGAGAGAATGGAAATAACATAAGCTTGATGGTGTCATTTGGAACTCCATTAATCTTGATAGTGTCCGTAATTGTCAGAAACGCCTTTATATGTTTGTACGGATCATCTTCAGACCTTCCTTCGAATTGGGCCGTCTGAAATATCATTTGAAGCCATGAATGCTTCAATTCGAAGTTGTTGTTCTCGAAAGGTGGTATCACAATTGCCGATTCCGTACCACCAAGTGTGTCGTGCTTGAGCAAATCTTGCAGTGATTGCTCCTCGTTATTAATTTCTTGATCTGCCATTTCCTTTGGTGTTCCTGAACTATCAACTGACGTCTCGATGTGAGAAGTGTTTGCCGTGTCCTGAGAACCTTCTGTTGCGTCTTGAGAATAATCAACTAGCTGAAATGAGTTGTCAGACGAAGAACTTCCAATTACTTCCTGCCTTAGTCTTCGTCGCAATGTACGCTCGAAATCCGGAGATGCTTCAATGAGTGGATACGATGGATGATTTCGGGTCATTCACTGTAAGAGTACACCCTGAAGACCAACGAATCTCGTTAGTTAATTAACAAGTCACAACCGGAAAAATAATCGCAAATCAAAGAAATTCTGATAAACTAGAATAAAATAACAAATAAGTGAATGGCTAAATTACCGAACTTAGGTTTTCCTAATATCAAATTATTCCCCGGCAACGGCGCCAAAAACTTGATCGCGCGCGTGTACGTTTTAAATAAATGTTCGTGCAAGTACGTCAAGTAATAATTAAAACGAATATGTTATAACTATCACCACGCGCAATAGGCAGTGTACCTATCGTTTGTAAAATAGCTATAGCGAGTATTCGAGTATCGAACACGAGGAATAATCTTGATTACTAGTAATAACCTATCAATTCAATATCTAGCCTAACAAATGATTGAGATTTTTATATTTGAACTAAGTCACAACAACTTAAACTAACCCAGAAAAATGATCAAAACACAACTAAACATTTAAGAGTAACTTTGAATAAAAGGAATGTGCTTGGGATTTCGAATCCCGCTAGATATCGTCGATGAAGTTGTAATACCGTTACCACATGATAATGACTATGTCACGATAATTCCTACTCGTTTCCAACTTAGCTTTCGCCCTAAATGGTCACGAGAATATATAGTAGTTTATCTAATGTGAGGGTCGACTATTTGCTTTCGCCCTATAGTCGACGCCTAACGTTTACGATAGAACGAACCGTCATTTAGCTTTCGCCCTTAACGGTCTATAAAACATCACACCAACACATAGACATGCCAAATGTGATTCTCAAAACAATACATAGACATATTGAATCGAATAAAAGCTGTCATAAACGATACAAAGCCATATCATGTGTTCACGAGTATTTTACGTCCAAACTACGACGCTATCTAGCGTTCTTCTCATCCCAAACACACAAAATGATTAGCTACTCATAATGAAGGAAGAAGCCACGAAATGTATACGAAACAAAGCAGAGAGATACATAGATTCTTCCCTATTTAGCGAGCTCAAGCTTATCCCTCGTACTTTGTTCGATCCTCCGGTGTAAATGAGCTTCAAATCTTCACTTTAGCACCTAGAGATCATTTGAGATTGATCTCTAGGGTTCTTGAGTCGTCCTTGAGGTGTTTTTGGTGATTAGAAATGAGTTGTGGCGGCTTAGATCCTCTTAGGGCTTCAAATTGCGGCTTAAGTAGAAAACCTGGTGAACACGGCCTCCAACACGGCCATGTATCGTTCGGGCTTAGGGTTTAAGGCCCAACACTGTTGATAAACACGGCCATGTATAAGGCCATGTTGAAGGGCCGCAACTATGATTTTCCTTTATGCTGACAAACATGGCCGTGTGTCAGGCCATGTTGAAGGGCCGCAAGTGTGTTTTCTTTTCTGCTGACAAACACGGCCGTGTGTCGGGCCATGTTGGGAGGCCGAAGCTAGAGTTCTCCTTTCTTCTGCTGGACATGGCCATGTTGAAGGCCGTGTTGATTGAAAAAATTGTAATTTCTGCTCCATGTTTACGCGGTTCATCCCAAATATCGTCTCATAAACCTTTGACATCAAAATATGTAAAAATTATGAATAAATGCATGAGACAACTCACATAAACCAAATATTCAACATGAAAATGATGGAGATAAACGAATGAAAATGCGTTTATCACAATTCATACATAATTTTTTTTTAATTGCAATAATCTAACGACTGCGTTTGAGTAGAGTTAGATTATATGAAAAATAAGTAATAAAAAAATTTTCTTCGAACTCTTTATTTAGTATGGCCACATAGTAAAGCAACCATTCCTCATAGGCGTCCACCGAGTGGGTAGTGAAGCAACCATTCCTCGTACGCATCCACCGAATCTTGTCCACCTCAACCGGCCAGACAGACGGCCACAGTGGGGCGATATCCATGTACTCTTTCGTGGATTGAGCCCGCCAGTTCCAGCCGTGCTCGTGATGAGGGAGTTGAGCCTTGCTCCAAAAAACATATCGTAGAATATTCTGATTATTGTTCGTGATATGTCTCCACCTCACAATCGTGCTCGGATTTGTGCTTGTAGGGCTTTCATGAATTTGTTGGACAGAACTCTCCCATGTGCCATATACGATCCTCATTGCATGCTTTAAACCTCTCCTCGCTTGAAGATAAGAAATTTTGTAGCCGTAGATGGCTTTGACCCTTTGTATCACATCCTTTTGAAGATATTGAGGAATGACCCGAACGATGGAAATTAACATCTCGACAATAACGTCTAAAGATATGTTGCGATGTGTGTCTGGCAATTTATTCATCAAGCACGTGTGATCGCCAGGATACCTTATTATCATCCAGTAACATTTCTTCTTTTTGTGGCATGCACGCAGCCTCCACACGCAGTTTGGATTATGGTTGCAGGTAATGTGCCATAATGCGCTGCTACTCTCCAAAATGCGGTATTCTCTTCTTGCATGTTTAAGTGAGTAAACGTTGACTGTACTTTTTAAATGTGATTTGCTCTGGAAGATCATCTTAAATTCAAGGTGACCTTCGTTCTCGTTGTAGAATGAACCAAGTCCTCCATAGTCATTGCTTCTGGAGCCGATGTTCTGTACAATCCCATGAGAGGCTGCACACAACTCTTGATACAAACATGCGAGCACAGCACTTCCACAACTGTAGTCGCGGACCTCGTCGATGCGCTCCAAAAATTGTAGGTAATTCAGATTAACCCGTGAGCCGCTCTTATCGGGAAACAAAACGCACCCAATCCACAAAAGCGCATATCCACGTGCCCTTTCATCGACTACGTCATCCGTACTGTTATCAGTAACTGGATACTCCAATAACCAGTTAACTGGCGCGAATCCCGTCATCATATGACAATAGTCCAACCACTGGGACTTGCTCCTCGCATAAGCAACTCCAGTACTAGCGGCTCCCTCGATCGGTAGGCGCCATAAAGTACCAACATCCAACAAGGTCACAGTGGCTTCTCCTACCGAGAGATGAAAGATGTGTGTCTCGCTACGCCATCGCTCAACTAAAGCTGTGATGAGATGCGGGTCCACCTTTTGAGATTTACAGCTATATACGCCGTAAAATCCCATCAACTCCAACTTTCTAAGTACGCCAATATGAATTTCTCTCGGGTTGCCCGTCGTACCCCATACAGAAACCTCTGGACCCCTCGTTCGAAGGGTAACGTCAAGCAAATTCTCATCTCGAAAAATAAACAACAAACACTGCGCCTGTTGTTGCGTCAACAAAGACGAATCCCTCGGTCCATAAAGTGAAGTCTCGTCCATCTTGATATAGAAAAAAATGCCGCTAAGTAAGGACCAAATCGTAACGCCGCTAACTAATACCAACATTTAAAGCCGACGACCGTCGGCGTTGAAAGCCAACGACCACCGGCAACAAACGGCGGCCACCGGCTCCAAACGCTGGCGACCACTGGTTAAACGGGCTAGCCTGCGCGGGCCGCGGGCTAGACGGGGCGGGGGGCCGGCCCGCCATATATTTTAATTGATTTATATTATTTATTAAAATACCCGCCAATTTTAATTGATTTATATTATATATTAAAATATATTAATTTAATTAGAGGAATTAATTAATGATTTCATTTATAAATAATGATGCATTTATAAATTATACATAATTAATGTATATTTAAATATCATAATAAATTAAATAATTCTTAATAAAATTAAAAAGTTTAAATAAAAAAATCAAAAAAACATTTCCAAAAGGGCGGGCTTGGCCGGTCCGGCCCGCAGCACGCTGGCGGGGCCGGCTGGGCCGCCGTTTTGATGGCCCGCCCCGCCAAACAGCAGGCTTTGGCGAGTTGCAGGCCAGACCACCACGCCGGCCCGTTTTGACGGTACTACCGGCGACCACCGTCCATCACGATAGCGTCCGCGCCGGCGAGCCTCGGAATCGCCGGCCAAATCACACAAAGAAAAAAAAGATAATAATAAAGATCACAACTTACTTGTGAAATTGGAACAATTTTGGGTTGGCAAGCGTGAATTGGAGTCGGATTTGTCGCATTTGTGTGTTTGAGAGGTTGCGGAAGAAAGGAAATAGAAAGAAGAAGAGGAGAAAAAAGGAGTCACAGCTGATTTAGGTCGCGTTTGAACGCGCCACAACGTATGACGCTTTCAGAATGCGTCACTCCGTTTGGCAATATTTTTTTAGCCGAATTTAAAACAAATTATTCATAAAAAAAGCCGCGATAAGCTGTTGCATAAGAGCACTTGGGAGTCGTCTAAATGCGTGCAAGGAATGTCCTGCATCTTGGGAGACGAGCGCAGCGCAATCTCTTCACCAAAATGATTATTACAAAATAATAAGGGGCAATTCGTGATCAGGCCCTGTCAAAGTTAAAAATAAGTGTTCAGACTATGTCAGGATATTTTTTAGTTTTAAGGACCTATATTTTGAAAAATTAAAAGCTAAAGACCCAAACTATTTTTTGACTAAAATATCCTTCATAAAGTGTTCTCTGACGGGGTATTTGACGCCAGGTTTATGTTACAGAGATACGACGACTTGTTACCGTAAAAGCCATAAGCGTCTGATAATATGTTACTTATCGATAGCAAAATGTTTTTAACAGCTTTATATTATTTTTTCAGATAATCGAAACCTATTTTTGACAATGAATCGAGCACAATCGACTGCCCCATCAACCAATCAATTTCGGCGTGTCACGTAGGATTTATTCTAGTATTAACGAAGTACGATGTAAGAATTGTAATGAATTTTTATATGGGTTCAAATTCGAGAAAAATCTCGCCAAATCGAACTAGAATTTCGCAGCAATTGCAGCTAATCTGTGTGTATTCGAGGTACCCATGGTTTGGGCGTTACATAGGCTCTGTGAATTTTGAAACAATCGTCACATCATCACTTCTAAAACGTACGTTGTGTGAAGCATGTAGTATGGCAGACATCGATTCATCTGGAATACGTGTTACTATTTCATTCATTATTGTTACTAGGTTACGTCTTAACGTGATAACAGTATCAAGATACGTTACTCCATTACTTGTAAACGATATTTATTTGTCCGACAAAGTGGTATTTTCTGACTTCGTTTTGTTTACAATAAGTATAGATGTGGTATTTTTGTCCAACATATGGTACTGAGAACAAAGTGGATCATGATACAAGGGGTAACTCATAATCGACTTCTTCGTCTATTAATTGATACCTAATTTTGTTTTCATAAGTATTGATTGGGGATTTTGTTTTTCTTTCAACAGACCTGTTTTCGATAATTTTTTGCATCGAACTGTTACTACATGAAATAGAAGCGTTACTTGGATTGTCTAAAATGATATATTATGACGTATTTTTGTTTTTTCGTAGGTATTGATGTTGTATTTTTTTTAACAGACACGTTTCGTTAATTTTTGGCATTGAACTTTTACTACCTGAAATTGAAGCGTTACTTGGTATATCTGAAGTGGTATATTTTTTCGTATTAATATGGTATTTTTTAGTACACATGTTTCGGTAATTAGGCATAGAACTGTTACTATATGAAATCGTAGCGTTACTTGGAATATCTGAAGTGGTATATTATGATCTGCTTTTGTTTTTCATAAGTATTGATATGGTATATTTTTTAGCAGAACTGTTTCGATAAATTTTGGGCGGGATAGTGTTTTTGGATGGATTACTAGCTAAATTTTGGGCCGGAATTTGTTGATTGATTGGGTTAATTGGGCGGGATTTATGCCACGATATGGATTTTGGGCGGGATTGCTAAATCAGTAATGTGGTACTGGAAACCTATTATGTGGTATCATTATCTGTAAAAGTGTTATTCAGTAGGTCTGTATTGTTATTTTCTAGCGAACATGTAGTATTACATGCGGGCAATCTGGTACTGTTAACGTTAACGAACCATCCTGTTAATATTCCTTAAGAAATAACTTCCAAAAAGTATCAAATACATATTTACGACATATAAAATGATATTTGTGGTTTGATTTTGAACTTTGAACACGTTTGTGATGGAATTCATAACGATTATGTTTCACTAAAAGAGATACTAGTATGTTATGAAGGAAGAACTATATGTTTGCGTGATTTTTTATCTCAACTTTCACATATTGATACCAACTTTCGCAAAACGTGTCTTTTAATGAAATTTTGTGATTTAGCTTCATCATATCATCTATTTCCATTAATGTCAATCTTATACATCCGTACGAAATGAATTTATGAACGAAATTAATTGAAATAGTAATGTGGTATTGATTAGCTATTTTGTGGTACTCGTAGCTACAAATGTGTTATAAGATTTGTTTCTATCGTTTTTTTTATCAGACATGTGCTATTATTTGCAGGCAATGTGGTAATATTAAGTTTGTAATCTCTGACAATCTAGAACCTTCTAGAACGGTCATAATGATGTGTTACCCAGAATGCGTGAATTGTTACTCAAAATAAATGAAGTGTTACCAACCAGCTTTTTAATTGACAGACGTTCCAAATTAGGTCCCATTGAAATTCTTCGTTATTCCATTATCAACATTAATAATTTCATTCAATTAAAATGACTCGTGATCAAAATTAGTCAAATCTACCTTATTACATGGGTATTACATGAGTTATTTACTGGTGACGAGTCGTTATTATTTTCTCATTATATGTTCGTTTTGCGGAAACATTTGTTATAAACGTCAAGACATATGGTATTCTTGTTCCATCAACTGTTACCCAGAAAGCATGAAGTGTTAACCAGTAACCATTTTAATTAGCAAACGTTTACCGCTTAAGTTTCATCAAAATTCTTCGTTATTCCATGATTAACATCAATAATTATCGTCGATAACTAAGGCCCATGATGAAATTGTGGCGAATTTACATTATCCGGTCATTAAAGTAGAGATTTCATCGTATTAAACGAAATTTCAGAATTGTTTTTGAAGCATTCGTGCTTTATGAACTTCGAAAATTCTCTTTGATGATGATGACCCATGAAAAATTGAAGCCGATATAACTTTTTGCTGTTAGTAACGTCGAGATTGGGTCGGATTTGGAACGTAAATTTTTTCTTTCGACCGCTTGAGTGTAAGGAATGTGTTATTGCATGAAGCGGTACTGTTTTTGAATGATGTGTAAATTCTGCGACATGATTTGTTATTTACTAAAAGAAACGTGGTATTTTCTGCTATACAGGCAATATTTATTTTCTCACAATTAGCATCACTAATATCCAAAACTTATCAACACTTATGATCAAATTAACGATAATTTCAACTTATATTATCACAATTGTGGAGATCTGTTCGAGTCTGAGTGTGAAATCGTTTCGATCGACGTCGCTTGTTTGGGAGAGATAATGGCATATACTTGTAAATTTATGCAACAATGAAGGACAAATATGTCTTATTACTGGGTTTAGTTATTTTACTCTGAATTTTTCGTTGTAAAACTGGCAAATTTGTTATTCGTTGTATTAGCATTGGCATTCTAGTCTACAGCGTGTAGTACTAAATAAAAGACTATTTGTTATTCAAATGAAAGAAAATGTTTTTTTTTTCAGCGCGAAACTGTTATTATTATTTCGAAACTTGTTATCACATCATTCATGTATTTTTCGTCGATTTGGCATATGTTAGGTTAAATACGTCTTATCGCATCATTTATATATTTTACTCTAATTTATTCGTTGTATTAGTATTGGTACTATAATTGATAAAGTTATTACTAAATATATGAGATATTGCACTCAATACAGACAATTTGTTATCCAAATGAATGGAAGTGTTTTTTCCAGCCCAAAATTGTTATAATTATTTCGACAATTGTAATCGGATCACTTAGGTATCCTGTGATATATTTCGCATATGTCAGGGATAATTATGTCTTTTCGCAGCCTTTAGGTAGTTTCACTAAATTTTTTGAAAACTAGGTCATTTATCCTAAACCAAATTCAAATGGAGCCTGAACCCAAAGTTAAATATGTTGCGATCTTTAATTAACCCAATAATCATCATTCTCGTCGTCTTCATCATCGGCGTAATCATCATAAATCATAACCAGTCGTAATAAATAATATAGACTACCTCATAAAATCAGGGTCATAATCATCGTCTTCTCCATAATCGTCCATTTCTTGCCCTTTCGATCTACATACATACATCCTTGGGTTTCTTCTCGACAGAAAGAACGATAATGGTTCAAACATTTTTAATTAGGGCTAGCGCAATTTTGATAGATATTTCTGTGCTGCGCAAAAAAGGAGGAACTAAAAAATGTTTAATAAAACGAATGCCAGCAGCCATACTGTTTTCTCTTATTCTTCTTCGACAGAGAAATGGTTCTTCTTCTCTTGGCCGATTAGGCGCTTCGCATCTGCCTGCGACAAACCCTTCGCCCTTCACTGAGCAGCAGCTTCAGTAGACACTGCGCTGAATTTGTTTACAGAAAAATAAAAAAATAAAAGTTCAATGAATGAAAATTGATAACATATAATAACACAGATCTAAAATATAGATATAGATATATTACATATAACCTTATCATAGCCATATACATTAATGAAGGGACAGTATGGCGGGCCATGGAGATGGAAGAAGGCGTGCCTGGCGAACTGCTCGTCGACATCATCGCAAGTCTACCATACGATTGATTGGTTGATTGCAAATCATCATAGAGCAAACCTCTGCGCATGTATATGTTTAATATATATGTACATATATATATATATATATATATATATCTCCTCCACGCCCACCACCATGCCCAAGCAGCTGCAAGCGGTAGGTAGGCGGACGACTTCTTCGAACTCGGCGATCGACATTAATTGCAGCCTAAGATCTCACTGACGCTCTAATTACTTCGACGAAGGGAATGGTAAGGGTATACATACATATATATATATATGCTGACTGACATTATTGCGCTGAAAATTAAAATAATAAAAAGGCAGAAGTATAATGCGCTTAGATTGGACAATGAATGAATGACTGCCACTTATCCAAAAACATCTCTCTAGCAAAAACTTACTTTTAGATCGAAGAAGTTGCAATTGCTTCGAATCGATTGATTGCTGCTGTTATTATGGGGAACGGCGGTGGGGATATATAAGTAATTACTTGATCCGCCCCACTGCATGCATGCGCTGAAAGAGTAATAAATAGACGAAAATGATCTAAATAAAATAAATTAAATGATGGGAAAACAACAAAACAAAACACAACCCAACCATGGAGGAAAGAGGATCTGCGACGAAGCTCAACTATTTGCGATTAGCTTGATCCTAATTCGGACAGTCTGCCAAATGAGCTCGCCCGTAAGCAAGTAGGCGGAGTACTACACTACTACATATACCCAAATTAATTAAAAAAAACTGGAAAAAAAAAAAAAGAAAAGGACAATATTTAGCTCATGTCATGATGAGCTAAATTACAACTAGTTAGCGCAGCAAAGGGTCACTCACATACATACATGAAAATTATCAACCTAGCTAATAATAGGGTTGAGTGTCAAATCCAAGTCCCACATTGGATAAATCGAAGAAGTTCGTCAAGTATATAAGCTTGTGGGCTTAACTCCCTCTATCACCAATTGGTTTTAGAGAGGAACCCCACAAGCTTATATGAGCTTGAGCTTGGGCTTGGGCTGAAATTGGGCCTGAAAAATCTCTACAAATAGAATAGCCTATCAATCACCAGCTCTTTACCAAAAGGAGCGAACTTGGGCTTCAGTTTTTATTGCTGAAAAAAAAAAAAAACTCAAGCTGCAGAATGAATATACCTACCTTAAAAGCTTCAATCCAAAAACTAATGCTTTCCTGGAGCACACGAGCTTGACGAGCTTCAATCATTAAACGAGAATGAGTTTACATTAATCGGCAGAAACTTGAAAGCTTCCCGAGGCAACAACGGAATATACAAAAACATCAGCCACATGTGTCACCATACAAGCTCAACAGTAGACATGCCCAAAATAAACCGTAACCGGCGGTTGAACCGTCCAACCGCCGGTTACGGAACCGCCGGTCGTAACCGTAACCGGCAACAACCGTAACCGGCAACCGCAAACGGCCGGTTACGGGGCGGTTGGTCGATTTGACCAACCGCAAACCGCCGGTTGAAACCGCCGGTTAGGCGGTTAACCGGCGGTTATCAAATTTTAAAAATAAAATTTAAATTTCAAATTTTGAAATTGCCGCCGTTAGATTTTAAAAAAAAATAAATAAAAAATAAATAAAATAGCCGTTGTAACCGGCGGTTCATCCGGCTAACCGGCGGTTAACCGGACAAACCGCCGGTTACAACGGGCAAAAAAAAAATCTTATTAAAAACGCATGATGCCTCTCTCTCTGTCTCACTCTCCTCACTCAGTCTCTCTCTCTCTCTCTCTCTCTCTGTCTCTCGCTATCTCTCATCTCGCTATCTCTCTCTGTCCCTCGCTCTCTCTCTGTCTCTCTCATTGTGTGAATTACTATGTGTAGAAATTTTTATATGAAAAAATAAATTTTTTATTTTGATAAGAAATAAAAAAATGATTTTGAACAGAATATATTTTGAATCATGAATTCACATATTGTTTATTATTTATTATGTAATTTTGAATCATGAATTTACATATTGTGTTAATTACTATGTGTAGTAATTTTTATATGAAAAAATATATTTTGTATTTTGATAAGAAATAAAAAAATGAGTTTGTAAAGAAAATATGAAAAATTATACTATAAAAAATAAATTTCAAAACCGGATCCGGATATCCGATTTAAATATCCGAATAAAGCGGATATCCGATTTTCGGATATCCGATTAAAACCGGACCGGATACGGATATCATTTTTTGATATCCGAAAATCCGAATATCCGAATTTCGGATATCCGAAAATCCGGATATCCGGTTTTGCTCACCCCTCCACGCCGCCGGCCGCCGCTCCACGCCACCGCACCGCACCGCCACGTTTCGCCTCGGCCGGGCCCCCGACCCTTGGTATTTTTTTTTGCCGTTTTAGTTTTTTATCTAACCATATTTTTCGTAGTCCGTGTGTAGATTATTTTTAGATGGATCGTGGTGGTGGCCGACGTGGTTCTCGCGCATCGAGGGCCAGCAAAGGGAAGCAAGTCGTTGGTAGTTCATCGCAAGATGACTACCAACAATACGATCTGAACGAGTTCTTGGATATCGCCGACGTGCTCGGCGGTGACTTGAACGAGGAGCCGGCCGGTTTCGAACCATCGCCGGGAGCAAGCTCGCATGCAACGCAAATACGGAGGTGGAGGAGGCGGATCCGGAGATCGAAGCGCCTACGCAAACCGCCGCCGCCCGGCGGCTACAGTCGGACATCTTCGCGGTACACTTCAAGAAGGTACCTACTAGTATAGTCAACCAATTTAGAGCCATTTGTAACTACTGTCCCAAGGAATATAATTTTAGAAAGGGAGGCGGATATGGGTCAATGAATTCCCATCTCCGTTCGAAACACCCAAGTAAGTTAGGTATAGCACAAAACCAACAGCAAATGTTCGGAGGTACGGATTCGTCCGCGTCGGGACCCGCCGGCGGGAGCGGAAGCGCAACGTCGTAATTTCATTACAACGAGGACGTTGCGCGACGGGAGCTTGCCAAGTTCGTAGCCGCGAAGCATCTACCGTTTCGATTTGCCGATGACCCAATCTACGAGCATTGGATCAAAACCGCATACAACCCACAGGCGAAGAAGATTTCGAGGAGCACCTTGACGCGGGATACTAGGAAAACAGTAATTGCGCTTAAGCGCGACTTAGTAGCGATATTAGGTAGTTTAGGAACGTCCGTGTCGATTTGCTCCGATATATGGAGCGATCATTGGCAACGTTCATCTTACATGGGCGTGACATGCCATTGGGTCGATGATACTAGTGGATTTCGATACATAATTGTAGTGGATTATGGAGCGATCATTGGCAACGTTCATCTTACATGGACGTTCACCTTGACGCGGGATACTAGTGGATTTCGATACATAATTCGATCAAATAATATACTAAACCTAACTTTATTAAAACATTAATTAAAAAAAAATTAAAAAAAAAAATAAAAAAATCGGCGGTTGGAACCGCCGGTTACTCTAACCGTCAACCGGGGGCGGCTAACCGGCAACCGCCCCCGGCCGGTTAGACGGCGGGACTAACCGCCAACCGCCGGTTACCAACCGCCGGTTACGGTTAACCGGCGGTTGGGCATGTCTACTCAACAGCATACCTAAAAATCTGCAAACAACTAATTTAGTAATAATCACCAGTCTGATTTGAAATTCACCCCCAAGAAAAATGCTTATACAATTAGAGTACTCATAGACTCAGGCATTGGTTTGCAAAACAGTGTTGAAGCCATATAGATACGACTCCATTGCTAGGAAAGACAGGCTATTAGGCACTCTATTCGGAATTGATTGCCCACAGATGCACAGACCTTCACTGTCATATCTAGAGCTCAATAGATAACAGATAAATACATAAACACGGCCTTGGATCAGAAATTAATAACAACATGAGTGAGTTCACATGCAACCAAACAAAACCTCCAAAGAAACGGCACATAAAAGCTGAATTAATGCCTTGCAAGAACCTTCTTGAACACTAGAAGGGAAAGAGTAAGAAGAAAAAAGCAAGCAGCGATTGTTCAAAGTTTCCATGATCAAAAGTAAGCAGACAGGCACCGCAAATACATTACCAATAGCTTATTCGATGGCTTCTCATGGGCAACTTCTTTGAAAGCTAAGTGTTCAGGTTTGTGAGCCAAAACATCGACAATCAAGGCCAGGAAGAACCGAACAAGAACTGAAGATGATGAAGGGCTGAGCAAAGACGAATTAGAGCTGAAGAACGTTTCAATACATGAGATATGCAGGTTTGAATTTCATCCATTCGATCTGGCACGGTTCTTATTCAGTGGCTGAGATTAAAACTAATAGAATCGTGTTGCACGTTTCTATTAGTAAGAGTAGAGCGCAAAGCTGTACAATATGAAAAGCTTGGCGTACAGGTTTCTGATGCATAACGCATCAAGCTGTGAGAGAGTTCAGGCCTATATATATCTGACTTACTAGTTCAAGTAGATGACTTCGAACGAAGATATCTTTTGATAGGTTGCGAGTTAGAGTGAGATATAAACTAGAGAACTGGTGAGGAAGATACAATCTTGTAATCCGAATTTATAGTTTTGAATAAAGAGCTTTGGTTGGTCCGTGGAGTAGGTCGAAAGTCAAGACCGAACCACGTTATATCGATTCTTTGTTATTCGTTTTCTTTCTCTTTTAATTTCGATTCGATCACATTCAAGATTGAGGTTGTTGATTCAATTCACACACACCCACGAAAATAGGCTAAGTTACGAACCTCAAGGCGCAGAATCCCAACACTAAGGTAAAGGAGTTGTGGCATCAATGGAGGAAAACCTCATAGCCACCATATTCCCAGAGCTTGATGCATATGACTACATACGAACTTAATATGCTGACCATTCCTGAGGCAACTGCAGAATATACAAATCCAGTAAAACATCAGAAGCAAAGATATTTGTATGAATGGCAAACGAAAGAAACAAACATCGCCGTACATGCTCAACAACATACCTAAAAATTTGAGACTGAAATTTAACACAACTTACAACTAAAAAATACTAATGCAATTTATTAGAAATAATGTCCAATGAATACTTAGAATAAACGAAACGGTTACTTCTAGAATCACAAATAATAACAGGCACAAAAACATCCTTTTGAATGTACCTTTCACTAGATTAATAACTGAACCATTCTTAAGCCAATGTTAAATAGCCACACTGAGACCATCGACATATCAGATCAAAGACCATTGCCTGTCAGATCAAACGAACATACATATATATGAACTGGATGTACATCTGAAAAGTGGTGTAATATGTGGTTATACAAAACAATCGTTAATAACCTGCTGACCAAAGCAGCCTAACTTCAAAGAACAAAGCATCAGCAACCACACAAAAAAGTCATTCTCCTATTGAATCATAAGCGAAAACAATTGGTTAACCTGCTGACCAAAGCAGCCTAACTTCAAAGAACAAAGCATCAGCAACCACACAAAAAAGTCATTCTCCTATTGAATCATAAGCGAAAACAATTGGTCTGTTTTCACTAGAACCATTGTTGGAATTATCCTTCAAACACTGATTTTCTCGACAAGTGCTCAATAAGTAGAAGAAGAGGAAACAATCTTTTTATATTGCAGGAAGAGTACTATATACCAGATAACCATAAAACATGACATGACAATTCATGAATTCAATCTATAAATCAAATTTCAAAATGATAGATGCATGCATTCTCATATTTGTTTTCTTGGAGTGGACTTGTAGAGGCAAAGGAAGCAAGAAATATAGAACTTCAGGCAACAACCAAAAACAACAACACTGTCGCATATGTAACGCACAATTTCAAAGTCTGAAACATATGGGGGTACACACACATATACATAAAAGTCTTCCCCTAGCTGCACCACTATCAAAGGACACACCACGAATTCGTACAAACACTCCCCAGTAGAATCAAATCAAATAGCAAAGCAATAAATAGTACCACAAGTCCAAGCCTTTGATGAGCAACCAAAGAACAAAACAAAACAGAAACACTAACAATAAAATCAAAAGACATTAGCCTTTGATGAGCACTTCTAGAATCATGAATTTGTGACAGGCCTAAGGACATTTCTTAATGCACCTTTGATTGGATTAATAGTTGAAAACATTCATAAGCCATTAAAAACAGCCAGAGTGAGACCATTAACCTGTCAGATCACAGACCATCAGCCTGTCAGATCAAATGAATAAACCGATATCTTATGAATTGGATGTAGATCTGAAAAGTGGTGTAATATGTGCTTAAACAACACATACCATTAAGTACAAACCTGAGATTAACGCAGCCTTGAGCGGAAACATAGCACAACATCATCGATACTAGAAAGGGTCATTCACCTTTTGAGTCTATTGAAAACAATTGGGTTGGATTTACGCCATTAAATCGACAAGTGGTCAAGTATTTGAAGACAAAGAAACAAACTACACGTGGTTTGTCATTCTAGGTAATGGGTAAGCTTTCGAGCAAAGAAAAAAGAAAACAAACAATTGAAGTAGAAGGAGAAAATAATTTTGTAGATGAAGATATCTGGCGGCTGCTTAGAAATGTCGAGATCATTTGAAGAGACTGGCATCGCTTCTAGGGTTTCTACGGAATAATAAGGTAACAAAACGCGACAAGACTAAAACACAACTTTGAATACACCATTTTTTTCCTCTTGCGGAAAATTGTAAACGAATATAAATACTTCAATTGAAGTCGTCGCTAAACATGATAAATCAGGGATATGCTTAGCGGCTACATCCATAGTCTCAATGTGCATCAAGTTTACCTCAGCAACTACGATTTCTATATATGCAACAAGATATCTGTGGAGTGGAACAGTGTATGGAGAACAAAAGCGATAAATCAATCGACCAATCATACACGTCATAATTTCAACACCAAAATATATGTAACATATGTGAATAATGATCTTTCACAAGCACAAGAGGTTGAGACTTATATCTTTATGTATAATGGGTACAAAGAAACAGTCAAGTAAAGGAAATAGGCATGTGTAATGTAATTGTCTGTTAACACATTCATTAAAATGAATAGGAGAAAGAAAGATGGTGAAAACTTCAAAATCTTACCAGCGTTGTACTTAACCGCTTGGTCGATACCAGTTTCCTTACATAAAAATATTGGTAGAAGAAATGAAGAGAATCATTACTTTTAACATCAAAGCACATAGTTGAAACTAGTAAAAGAAACAGTTTACTATCTTAAAGCAATCAATACAAATTGTGCTGCAGAAACAGTAAAACGAAGCATATCTTTTTACAGGAAAACAATAAAAAAATTCAGCAAAATGTCGGATTTCAGACACAAGATCTCATATCTCGAAAGAAATTGGGAAACAAATATCGTCAATCACTCAACAAGCCTCCAAAAATTTACAGATGAAGCTAACATAATAAATCACTGCAAAACTTCATTCCATTTGATCACAACACAGACAAGCACGGCAATACACTGAATTTACAATGAAAGAATACATTCAGTGTAGTTATCATGATTAGAACAACGAACATCGTTACTTTTCAACCTCGAAATAACACATGCACCACAAACAGATACCAATAACTATCCAATGGCTTCTCCTGACAGCTTCTTCGAAATCGAAGGTAAAGGAGAAGTTGGCATCAACAGACGGAAACCTCAGAGCCACAATATTTCCAATGCTTTTCCCTCATAAATGGAAAATGAATTGCACGCGCCAATATACGATCCTCGACATGAATAGTTCTTAGACAATCGGTTATAAGCATATGGAACAATAAAAGTTTGAAACTTTTTTAGAAATAATCCCTCTGTTAAACTGTCGACAACGGTTTGTACAAATCCTAGAGCTTTAGTTCTGTAGAATAAACAAGACCTACCTCAAGAGCTAATGAAAAACTAGTTATTTCCTTGAGCACACGAGTGTGGTGTGGTGAAGATCAAGAGATCGAAATGCATTTGATTTTCCTCCTACATGCCTGGTGCAAATTCGTCCGATAACTCCATGACTTCTGATGCATTTCCTCCCAGTGCAAAATGATATGTGCCATTTGTACACAAATCAATTAGCCACTTAACCTTCATATCTTAACAATTGACTGTACTATATGCAAATTAACACTCCCGATTATGATCTTACACAAACACCCACAGTATAAACTTCTTTTTCAAGGATTAAACAGCACAACAATGCTTTCATAACTCTAATCAACAGGGTTGACGAACGATCCTTTCAAAATCTAACAAAAAAGGTTGGCAGAAGATTTTCTCAAAAAAAAATAGAATATGATTTTGTCTGTAGCAACAATGTTACAGGATAATGAAGAGAATGATTGCCACAACATCAAAACCATATTCTTTCGTGCTTAATCAGCTAGTCAATTTCATTTTCATTCTCTGAAGAACATCATCAAAAACCTAATTTTTAATTAATCTGCAGAAACTTTAGAGCTGAGAAATTCCTGAGGCAACCACGCAATATACAAATCAAGCAAAACAGCAGGCACAAAAAAGAGATTTGAGAATATGAAACAAGTCAAGAAACGAAAATCACCGTAAAGCATGCCTAACAATTTGAGACATACATTTCACACAACTCCCAACTAACCAAATTAATAGTGAAGTTTAAAGTCTAACTAAACATGGGCTCCTAAGGTTTGTATAGGGACAAAAATCTCAGTTCATGTGTTCTGTTTCCAACGCATGACAAAGCTCATAAATGGTTTAAGGGGTTCAGTCGAAGCCCTGCCTGTAGATTGAGAAGTATATCAATATAATACAAAAAAGTTCAACGGACTAACAGAATATGAGTACTTCAAGAATCACGAAATAACAACAGGCGTAAAAACATTCTTTCGAAATGTACCTTTGACCGGCTTAATAGCTGCTGAACCAGCAGCCTCTCAGATCAAATGAGCGGACATGGATTGGACGTAGATCTGAAAGTGGTTAAATATGTGATGTTGTTAATTACAAATGTGCCGATTGAAGCGGACAAACTTTGATCAGACAAAGCATCGCCATTAAAATCAAATCCAATAGCTAATTTATCAAGCATAACAACACAAGTCCGATTCAAGCCCCATTCCAACCCAAAACAAACAACCAAAGAAGGAAAACAATGCAGCAACAGTAACAAGAAAATCAGAACCTCTCTGACGAAAGGCTAATTGCTTTCGTCACGCATACACCAAGGCATACGTTTAGCCGCTTGAAAGAATGAAAGAATGCCACTACAAATATAGTGAAAAGCACGATCGTGTCTTCTTGCTGAAAAAAAAAAGAAGAGCAGCCATTTAACCTATATACAAAAGCTACTTCAAAACTTGAGGTTGCCTACTTGACTGCTTAAAATTGAGTGCTCTCTCCGTAGTCAAGGTGCTTCAATCTTACTTTCATATCTCTGATCTTCGAGCATATGAACACTCCTTGGAATTTCAAATAGATTCATTCATCAAACACTCTATTTACGCTTTCGGAAAAAGGGTCGCCTAGAGCTCGAAGCAGGCGAAGAGCATTGCAATGACCATAAATGCATCAGCACTCATAAGTGTTGAAATCGGCCTCTTATTATTGATTTGGAGCAGAGCACATCCATAGGAAACTCCGATGACGAGCCCACACGCAAAGCCATGACATGAACGTCAGAATCAGATAATTAATTAATTAATTAATGACAGCATGATCGCAGTTATTTGGGATTGTTTTTCTTGTCGTTATTTTCCATAATTTATTTGGGTAAAAGATAAGGAATGAGAAGAATTGCGCGTAAATTGCATTGCCAGATATAGAATTGAAATGACTATATGTGTTTGATTATGTTCTATTTCATGCATTGCGCTGCGCTGAAGAATGAAAAGAAAAAAAAAAAGGGAAGAAACCTTAATCGTCTGCCTCATAGATTCCACCCTCATGTACATGTATATAACTTATATGATAAATGATGCATAAATCTCACTCTTCCTCTATCTGAACCCTCCTCTCCTAAACCCTAGCAAGCGCGGCATCACTTAGAAGGGGGTTCTTTTAAAATATGGCCTTTGACTAGAAAAACTTTTAAAAAGTGGCCTCTTTGACGTTTTTTTTAGGTCAATGACCCCTAATTTAGTTAGCTGCTAATTACTTTTCATAACAATGTTTAACTTAAAAAAAAAAAGAAAATAACGAAAATAAATAATTTTAAAAGAAAATAGAAAAACAAAAAAGAAAATCGTCTCTGTTGCTGCATTAACGCCATGGCAGCTACCCCAAGTTCAAGTTCAACTACCCTCACTAACACCCAACTTCCATTCATTACTATCATAGTCTCACTGAATACCAGTCGAAAACTATTCTGTCGACTGGAGAGCTGTTGAAAGAAGACCTGCTGTTCAAAGAAGACGAGCCTCAAGAACTGTAATTTTTTTTGATTTTGCACTTTATATCCATGTTTTTCGAGTCGATTAGCTACGAAACTGAGTGGGTATTGATCTATACTTTTTATGACAGCGATTCAGACGAAATTTGAGTTCAATTTGATAAGTTTACGAATCTGCAATTAAAAATTCTGGGTTACCTGCGCAGGGTCCCCTGGTTCAAGGGACCCGTGCATATATGCAAGGGACCCGCACAAAAATGCAAGGGACCCGTGCATATATGCAAGGGACCCGCGCATAAATGCAAGGGACCCGTGCATATATGCAAGGAACCCACGCAAAAATGCAAAGGACCCGTGCATTCAAGGGACCCGCGCTTATATAATATAATGATGGGACTGACGCATATATTCATGGGACCCGTGGATATATTCAGGGAACCTGTGCATATATTCAGAGGACCCGCTCATATATTCAGGGGACCCGCGCATATATGCAAGGGACACACGCATACATTCAAATCTGAAAGAAGAAATTAATACGAAAGCGCATATATATTCAAATTATCGAACTAGTCGACCATTTTCATATGCGATCTGTTGAAACAAACAAGGAATTAAGCACAAATCATTTATTACAGTAAGTCGTTTTTTTTGGTTTTTTGATTTCAGACTTGAAAGTCATGATTGTATATCACGAATGTGTTAACAAAAAAAAACGACACGTTATTCTTTTTCAGAGTCACATTCTAGAGGTAAATGAAGTCCAGTTCCACAAATCATTGTTCTTCTTCAGAAGCAAGGGATTCAATTTCCAAAAAAGTTATAAAATGCAACCATGGTGTTGTGGCAAAACTGCAGATGGCGAGGAAAAGATCAAGATCTGGAGAACGGTTCTATGGTTGTGGTTCTTGGCCTGTAAGTGAAAAGTCTAATACATGGTTAGATACGATGGTTTACTTTGAAACTATCGTGTGGGTATGTTGTTTTGTAGGATAGCAATTGCAAATTTTTTAGGTGTGAGAGTGATGTTGCAGGAGAAGAAATTTGTGTGGAGAACATTTCCGAAAGATTGGAACTATTGCAATTAGAGAATGCGAAAATGTTGGAGAAGATTCAAGCATTGAAGTTTAAAAAACAGAGTTTAGAAGAAAATGTTGTCATTTGAAGCTTAAGGTGGCTAAACAAGCAAATGCAGAAAAAGCTTTAGTCTTTGTTCTAACTACATCTTGGATTTTGTTTGGAGTCTTTATTTATATGATTAATAAATGAATAAGTAAAAATCGTAGGCAATTAAGTTAAAAAAAAAATAAGAAGTGAGTCAATTGTAGTGAGTTAAGTAGAATAGTAATGCATTGATGTTTGAATGTTTAAGATATATGAATTACTATTGTATTATTATGTAGCGTTTTCAATAACATCATCAATATATATTATATTAAAACCTACTTAATATGACACTTTGTGTATGCATAAAACATACTTAGAGCAGGGGCACGTGCATACATACAAGGTACCCGCACATAAAACATAAAAACAAGAAACATATTCCAGTGATGATTAACATACATACGTTTTGTAGGCTAGAATAAGTTTCATTATGAAATATGAAACTCAATTTAAAGAATTTTCCTAAAGATTTTTACATTTAAGGGAATCATGCATATATTGTTTGTTTTTCATTTAAAGAATTTTCCTAACGAATTTTTTACAAATATATGCAAGGGACCCGGGCATATATTCAGGGGACCCGTGGGTAGTTGTGGAACGACTGCAAATCTTCAACTAACGACAAAATCCAAGAAGGCAAGCTAGGGTCTTTCTTGGTTGTACGGGGTAGCAAAACGGCTGCCGCAAAATACACGTTAGCAAGCTTCACTTTTTCGAAGTCGATTTGTCCATAGAAATATTCGATAGACAATTCCTCCATTCTTCTCTCCACGTCAGTCAGGCGAATAGTGGGACTATCCGAAAAGTGCCTCAATGTGAAATATGTTGTTTCGTTAACCTCGGGTATAATTGACGAGCAATTTAATCCGGTGATCAAGCAGTACTCCATTTTAGAAAATCGGAGTGGTCTGTCCTTAAGGATCATCCACAACTCATCCCGGTTATGAAGGATCGTCTGTCTCTTCATGAGAAACCATATCAATTGGGCGGAGATGTTAAAATCGTCGGCTGCCATAACGAGACATCCGAACGGACTGCTTTGAATAAATGCTTCAAATTCAGCATCACCCAAGGTATTCCGAATCTTTTGGCTTGCTTCGACGTATTCTGATGTACAAATACACCTGCAATCGAAATCCCGATCCTTACTGGACATTTGCGTCTGCAATAAAATCTGTAAATTAATAACATTAGAGTTAAGACAAGTTTGCAAATTGTATATTGTTCTGATTGAAACCTGTATAGGTCCCATGCACCAACTGTAAGGGTTCCGTGCAAATTAGAAGGGTTCCCTGCAAATTTGCAAGGGTCCCCAGCTTATTACAAGGGTACCCTGCGAATTTCGCAAAGGTCCCCTGCAAATTCATTCGGGTCCCATGCGCCAACAGCACGAGTCCCTTGAATTTAGGTAGGTAGGCTTCCCTACGAAATACTCAAGGGTCCCCTGCGAATTGTATGGGTCCCTTGAAAAGAATCACGGGTCCAAACTGTACGGGTCCCCTACGAATTACTCAAGGGTCCCGTGCGAATAGGTATGGGTCCCTTGAGAAGTCTCATGGGTCCCCAGCGCAAATTGCAAGGGTCACCTGTGCAAACTGCATGGGTCCCCTGCATATCACTCAGGGTCCCTTGAAAATTCGTTCGGGTCCCTTGAGAAGTATCACGGGTCCAAACTGCACGGGTCCCCTGCGCAAACTGCATGGGTTCCCTGCATATCACTCAGGGTCCCCTGCAAATTCGTTCGGGTCCCTTGAGAAGTATCACGGGTCCCCTGCACAAACTGTATGGGTCCCCTGCATATCACTCAGGGTCCCCCGCAAATTCGTTCGGGTCCCTTGAGAAATATCACGGGTCCAACCTGTACGGGTCCCCAGCACAAACTGCATGGGTCCCCTGCAAATTCGTCCGGGTCCCCTACCTACGCAAACTGCACGGGGTCTCCCTGCGAATTACTCAAGGGTCTCCTGCGCAAACTACAGGGTCCCCCGCGAATTTCTCAAGGGTTCCCTGCAACCCAACTTAGGGTCCCTTCCGAACACGGATCCCGTGTGCAAACTGCATAGGTACCCTGCCCAAACTGCAGGGGTCCCCTGCGCAGACCGCGATCACCGCTGCGAAGACTGCGCGGGTCCCCTGTGCAGGCCGCGTGGGTCCCCTGCGCAGGCCGTGCGGGTCCCCTGTGTAGGCCGCGTGGGTCCCCTGCGCAGGCCGTGCGGGTCCCCTGTGCAGGCCGCGTGGGTCCCCTGCGCAGGCCGCGCGGGTCCCCTGCAAAGACCGCGCGGGGGTTTAGGGTTCCCTGTGCAGACCATGCTGGGGACTGCGAGCCACGCTGGGCTGCAATTGAAGAAGGCGGAGTAAAAGCTTGAAGAAGACCCACCTTCGTCATCGCGTTGGTTGCCATCGAAGTTCGACTGCTTTAATTTACTGCCATTGCTTCGCTGGGGCTGTGAACGGATTTCGCCTCTTTGAACAGATTTTAGGTTTTGATGGATACGCTTTGAAGAAGACGAAGTAAAAGCTTGGAAAACAGCTGTAAAAAGTAGAAAAGCTCTGACAAGAAGAGGAAACGACAGACACTGTAGCTAATGAACAGTAATTTTTCATTAATATGGTTAAGTGAGCGTTGAGGTCTTTAAATAAGGGTAATATTGTCCTTTTAGGGTCACTTAGTAAGGGTACATATGTCTTTTTGAAGGGAGGAGGTCATTTTTTTAAAATTTCTGATTTACGGGTCCATTTACCCAATTAATCCCTTAGAAGGTAAGCAAAAAAATAAATAAAACATATAATTGTTTTTTTTTCAAAATTTTTAATTTGACAGCATAGTTAAAACCGTATTCATCTTCAATAAACTTTCGAAAAAATCAATATTTGTTTTTGCTATTTGGTATTGACAAAATATGTAATACGTTTTGATAGAGTTTTTCTCAACTTCCTCTTCTTCTTCTCATTCACCATTCGCACTTACATATAGAGTACAAAACACAATAATCATATTTGAATTGTCTGATCTACTTTCCTAAAACTACCGAGCCAAAATAAGCCAAATATCTTATATGACGTGTAGAATCAATTTCATAAAATACAATCCTAATACCCCCCTCAAGTTGGCACGTGAAGATCTTGAATGCCCAACTTGCGAAGTAAGAACTCAAACTTTGCTTTTCCCAATGCCGAAGATACCCTGCCGAAGTACAAACCTTCAACAAAACCAACAAAATACGAACTATCACCTTTTCAAATGGAGATCACGTAATGTGTTAGTTACGTAACGATATTTCATGTCCGCCGGCAAGCTGTCAAAGAGTCGTAGCTCATCCGAATGATTGACAAGGAACTTGCATATCAGAATTTTTTGGTCGGCACTTAAGCCGTCCATTGCATTGATCTGTTCGAAGACTTGATATTTCTTCGAGATTATATCGCCATCTGCTTCGATAACAGAAATGAAGCGTTGAAGAGCAGCATTTGTTTCTGCACAATACTTAGCAATTATATCAGTCAACACTTTATCATCTTCATTCAACCTTCGTTTCCGACCACGACGTTGCCTTATATCATTTCCTCCTCCATTAGACCCGCTAACCGCTTCGTCGTTCGCCGAGCCTTGCCCTCCTTCATTATTTGAAGAAGTATTTTCCTGTTCGGTAGGGCTGAAAGATATATCAGCTACGTTTACACCTGAACTATTACGTAAGACGTCCTCAATATCCTGCGCATTTTCGCCCGTAGCACGATCCATCCCAAAGATCTCAACCCAATCGTTGTAATACGACCAAGATTTGTGGCGCATGCCCTTAGCCGCAGGGTCTTTCTGTTAATAAAATTCAATAAAGTATAACACATGTTTTGCGAGATAATGTATAATATATTTCAAGCTAAATACCTTGACGTACTCATCCCAACATTGATCCCCAAAAATATCAATCATCTTCGTTGACTCATTCCACCCAATACCGGTCATACTTAGCATGGTGGAGAGGCTACGATAATATTTCTTCCATGTTTGTAGCCGTGATGTGATGTGCGGGGTTGCCAGTATGTCAGTTCCTGGAAAAGCGGACATCATGCGAGTTTCTAAGATCTTAAGGTAACCGGCCTTGAAGCCAGTTTCTTGCCTCCACCCACTAGCCACTATTTCTTTCATGGCGCAAATCAGGGTCATTTCTTTTTGCTGATTCCACCCACGCCTAGTGTTCCTCTCCTTAACCGGCACATTTAATCTACTCTGCGTATCCATAGTGAATTCCATGTGATCCTGAAAATGACTTAAAGTCTTTAATTAGATAGTATCGCGTATAAAGGTAATCATGACAATAATTTCCAACGCGAAAACAACAAGTGATACCACGATAAATGATTATAAGCATTCAAATAAACGAGAGTGAAAGCACATCGTATTCACACCCAAACAACATTAGTAAACTCTACCCAACTATGCTACATGCACAAAATATAAAAACAATTCAACATTCACGTCCACTATTTCTCCACTCATTAAAAGCGTTAGCCGCTAATGTATCTCTCCAATTTCCCCATTCACTTGAAGCATCCAAGGTGTTTATGTTATCCCCATCGCCCAAATCATTTATCCTTTCAATGTGATCCTCTGTTACTGTGTCGACTTCTCTTTCGAACGGGTCTCCAGGCATCTCTTTACGAATGAAGTTGTGAAGTATGCAACATGCCATAACAATCCTATTTTGTGTTGCAATAGGAAAATAAGAAGGGGATCGTAATATCGCCCAGCGTTTTTTCAATAAGCCGAAGCACTGTTCAATCACATTTCTTGCTCTGCTATGTATCATGTTGAAATACTCCTTCGAATTTTGTGGTGCATTTCGTCCTTCCCCAAAATCATCCAAATGATATCTAACTGCCCCATATGGAGCCAGAAAACCTTCTGCATTCATGAAACCACTATCACACAAGTAATAGTTTCCTGAAAAGGAAAACAACAATATCATTACAAGTAAAAGAAGTATGTGAAATTATATATTAGTTAATTTTCGAAAGGTACCTCTTGGGACCTTAAGGCCATATCTTCTAGAAGTTGCATCACGTAAAACTCGTGCATCTGCCGCTGATCCTTCCCAACCACATAACACGTAAGTGAACATCATGTTCGGATCGCATGCAGCAAGTACATTGATCGTCACATCGCCCTTCCGGTTCCGATACCGCGGTTTGTCAGCCTCAGACACAATTACCTTAACATGCGTTCCATCTAATGCTCCAAGACACCCCTGAAAACAAAATTAACCGACTAATTAATTGGAAAATATTATTCAATGTAACTTCCTCGATATTTGAAAACAAATAATTACCTTAAAATGGCTCCATCTGTGGTCTGTGTTGTCTTCGATTATTGGTTCCGGCGCTACAATGAGCAGGCGATGCAATTTCAAGACCGCATGCAACACCTCGTGAAAGTGTTTTGAAATAGTTGCCCCGGATTTGTTAAAAGATTTTTGCACTACTCGATTTTTCGTATGATGAGATAGAATAATCAAGAACATGGCCACTTTATCCCTAACTGTTGTAAATTTCGATTGTTTAAGACCACCAACACTTTCTAAAAGGAACACCAACGACCCAAATGTTTTTCTATTCATTCTCAAGTGGTTGTGGCACGTTATGTCAGACGTAGACACTAATTCTCTAAGGTTAGCAATCTGTTTTGGTATCTTCTCAAGCAAACTATATTTTGTTGGAGCTCTTTTCCGCTTTCCAAGAATTCTATTTTGTCGCATCTTTAAGTAGGTGGAAAGTAAGAGGAGCAACAGAGTATTTTGCTGAATTAATGTTTGTAAAATTACAAACATTATTACTTCCCTTCTCATATTATCCATCCACACTCTGTAATAAACATTGATATGCATAATTACACGCAACAATTTATATGTGCAAGCAGCAAGGTATAATGCTCTTTTGTATGCTAATTCAAAGAATGACATGACAACAACACAGATGAAATGCATCATGATCTGTAGACGCATTAAATGCCTGAATTTCGTGATATGTACAACATGTACGCAGCCAAGTACATACATTTCAAGCCGACTTGATAATCACAAAACAAATAACGATTATCAGTTGCATATTTCAATATTAATTACCGCAATTTTGGAACATTCTCTGAAGATATAATAGTTACAAGAAAACAAACTCGAATGTTCAAGAGAGAAAGATTGGCCGAATAATGAAGCCTTATGTTAACAACCGATATTTCATTTTCTAAAAAATTAATGCACACGACAAGCCAAAAATTGCAAGTCGGAAATGCATATTACCTAAGTAATTTTAAGTTTCCCACCTCGGTAGTAACAGCTTGACTTTTTTAATCTGAAACCGTAAAAATCGAAAGATTAGACGATGCGAAGATGGTTGCTTGATTTCCTAGCACACCAGAAAAGCTAAAATTACCTGATTTGACGATGGCTTCGGCTTACCATCGACTGGAACCCTAAATTAGAGGGTGGTGTTGATATGAGAATTGCTGGAACTAAATCGTTTGCTAAATGGGTTTCCAAGTTCTGAAGGCATTTTAGTATTTTTGCAATTAGTATGGTGGGCTTGATAAATTATCCTACCCATGCTGTCCAAATTAATTATATTGGGATTGCTTTGTTTATAATAGCGGGCCGATCTTGAATATCGGGCTTTAGGATCTTCAAACTGAGAACACAAGATAAAAAGGCTTTTATCCAGCCTAATCCATGAAACTAAACGGGGCCAAGATGCGCAGTTTTGTTGATTACAAAAGTACAAAACATTATCTTCGGTGCTGAGGTATATCTATCTATCTATGCTGTATTCTTCCTTGAGAAGCCATCGATGTTCAAATTCCTCAACTTGTACCTCGCTGCTGAGGCAGAAGAATGTTAACAACAATTATTTAATAAATAAAAATGTCGCTCTTTGTGAAGATGAAGATGAAGAAAAAGAAAAGATTTAGCTCAATGGTGGCTCAAATTAGCGCATCAACTAAGTCAGCAAAGAAAGCGCCAAATGAAAAACAAAGGACATAGGTTAGGTACTTACTTTGTTCCCCTAATCAATCCTCATTCATATAAATATATTTTTATGCAATTCCACCGTTGGATTATTTATCAATTGCCTCATAGATAGGAAAAAATGTCAATAAACGATCATCGATGTAAATGGCAAGGAAATCCAAAGTTCTTAGGGAAGCTGTAATAAAGTTTGACAATATTTACCAAGAATTGCTCTGCTTGAACTTCCTGCAATGTTACCGACTGTTCTTGGAGCTCACAAGATTGGAGATTTCTCAGGTTCTCGAGCAGAGCCATGAATTCCTGTGCCGAATATATGAGCAAAAGTAAAATAAAAAATTCACGAGTGAAATAGAAAAAAGAAAAATCATTCTTCAAGATTTCTGTTAGGAATCGTGAATTTAAAGAATTCTGATTAACAGTTTTGGTGAGTGGACTTAACTTAATTGATTATACCGGTTAGACATATGTAAAACCTGATACCGAACAGCAGTTCGACAAACGTGACCAGCAACCGGATCAAGAATGCTACCAGACGGTCACTGAGACCGGAATGCAGATACCGGATGTGCCACGTCGGACTAAGATTCAAATTCATTTCAAGAGCGCCAGTTGAAGACTTCTGACAAGCAATTAATTCAAGGCTGACAGTAAAAGCCAAGTTGAAGTCAAACTAAGCCAAATAAGGAATAAAGCAAAGTGCACAGGGCGACTGCTGCAAAGACCGGACAGACCCATTTTGGAGAAAGTCATTAAAAGCTCTGTCCGGTACAAAGAACTATCTCACAACAGTCTTCTACATCAAGTCCAACTATAAAAAGGAGAGAGGCAAAATGAAGACCTTACTTCACCATTCTTGAAAGCAAGGAACGAGAGAAAAAGCTCAAGCTCACAAGCGATTAAGCAAGAAATTTTTTAGGTGTTGTCCTCATTACATTAGACCGGTTCGGTTAGTGAGTGAGTTGTTCTCAATGGAATGTAAAAAGCTCTTGAAAGTAGAAGGACTGTAAAAAGCTGTCTAGTTGGTGTCTAGGAGCTTAGTTAGCTGAGTATAGCCGTGTGGGTTGTACTGTGTTATTCTACCTAAGGAGGTTGTGCAACAGGGGTTGTAAAACCAAGTCTTCTAGTGGTGTCTTCCTTGCGGGGAAGAAGGGGAGACGTATGAGATTTTTGGCTCCGAACTTCCAGAAACAAGTTCGTGTCTTTCGCAAACACACGCACTCACAAATCACACCTCATATTCGGTCTTGGTTCAAAACCGACCGGTTTTCTTCCGCACAAGTCACACACAGAAATATCAAGCACTGGTATCTAACTTTAACCAGTTAAGAACCGAAAAAAGAGCAAGTGTTTATTCATTCCCTCTCTAAACACGTACGGATCCTAACAATTTTCAATGAATATATATATGCTCTTTCACAAAAAGCAGTGAACTTGGACTGTGCAGTTCATAGAGCTTTTAAGTTAACAACACGTAGCTTACTTACTAGCATCAATTGGAATACTAACGTTCTCCTAAAAGCCTGGTGCAAATTCGTCTGGGCTTTGGATGCATTCCCCCCTCCATGACATGTGCCTGCAAGTCAAATATAAAAAAGTCGTACCTAAATCAACTACTTAGCCTTCATATTTTAACAATCGACTAAAGCATTTTCAGTTTTTAACCAACATTGTTAATCAGCTGGTTATCATTTTCATTTCCTTTCCAAGTACCATCATCCAACATGGCCCGAAATAAAAAAACATGATTTTTGGTGGAAGAAGATCAAAAAAGTGAATATAGATTGTTCTCTGCAGAAACTTTACAACTAAGAAATTCACGAGGGCCACCCACTAAATTACTATTTACACCCCCTTCTTTTTATATCACCCTTTATTTATTACTCTACTTTAACTTCAAATACTACTTACCTTATCTCAACTATTTGTAGATGAAAATTAAACAAAAAAACTCATCGGATATGTCCATTTCCTTTTTGGGTTTGGAATATGTATATATGTTATTATCTAGGAAAAAGTTAGAGGAGAAACATTCAATTATATAATATGTCTATTATAATGTTTACTAATGAAAAAAAAAAGAAATGTCGGTTCTTTAAACGAAATTTAATTTCTATTGGTATACACTAATAAGAAATATTCGTATTATATGAATTCTATATAAAATGAGTTAATACTAACATTCTTGGTTAATTCTAAGTTGCGTAAAAATTTAAATTAGTACAAAAATAAATAAAGATTAAATACCTGATGTTGAATTGAGTGAATTAATTTGAAATAAATTGAACAATTAATTATTGTTAAAAATATGGTATAGATGTTGAAAAATACCTGGAATTTGCAAGATTAATTAGGATGATATTAATTTTTACAAATTTCATGTATTTTTCACCCCTCTGGTGTATTGATGAGGCAACTACAGAACTTACAAAGCAAGCAAAACATCACGAACAAAAGGAGATTTCAGATCGGGCAAACGAGTTAGGAAAGAAACATCACCGTACATGCTACCTAAAACTTGAGAGTCATAAATTTCACAAGTCACACAATTGCAGCAAAGTGAAACATACACCAAAATAATAGTGAAATCGAAAGTCTCCGTACCTGTGGACTCGCAAGGTTGGCATAGGGATGTCGTCTCGATGTTTCAGCCATCTGTCTCCGTAATGAGCGAGACTCCACCCATGTCCCAATGGAAAAAATAATACAACAAAAAAATATTCAATGTAAACTTAAATACGATGAGTACTTGTAGAACAGACACATTCATAAGCCAATGAGAACAGACAGACAATGAAGTGGATGTAGATCTGAAAAGTGATTTATTGTCGTTAAGTGCAAACCTACCATTAAAGCAGCCAAGTCTTGAGCAGAACACATCATCATCACCAAAAGTCACTCTCCGTTCACATCATCACCAAATACAAAAAAAGTCACCATCCATAGAAGAAACAATACTTCAAACACCGACTTATTATTTGGTATCGTAATCTTAACTTGAGCAGAGCAGAACACATCATCACCAAAGATTACAAAAAACCTTTCTAACAGAAAACCATTGACATAAAAAAATGAAACTAAATCAATACTTTTTAACACCAAAAGCAAACAGTCTAATTTCTAACTAGTAGAAGACACAGGCTACACTACTTAAAGAAATCAACCCAAATTGTTCTGTATAAAACAAATCATACTTTCTTTATAAAGGAACAAAAACGGCAGCAAAACATCACAGTTCGGACACCTCAGATTTCAAAGAAAATTAGGAAACAAATACAATCAATAACTCAAGCTAAAGAGCATTATTCATGCAATTTATAGCTGAAGCAAATGGTAACAATAACTGCGAAGCTTTATTCGTTTCATCTGAAACAGTTACAGCACCGACTGCAAAAGCACGTCACTCACGAATATCCAATGAAAGAAGACAATCAGTGAAGTGAAATTATCACTATCACACCAGCAAATATCCGCAGCTACCAGAATCAACCGAGCAAAGAACCAAATGAAAAACAATAGATGTCCTAAAAAATGAATATGAAACGAAGGAAAACCAAAGATCTCAATAAAGAACCCGATTAACAAACTCTAAGATATATGTCATTCACATTTGCAGCAATCTCATAAAAACAGAGCACAAAAGCCCATCATATCATCACTAACAACCATTACTACTACTTGGCAATCTGTTCAACTACAGGGATTTTATCCCAAGTATCATCTAAGCCACCAATCTGCATAGGCGGCAAAGAAAAAGCATTCACAGTCGAACTCCCACTACGAATCTCCTTCATAACTCGCAAAGCAGCGATAGCACTCTTCATATGAAGGCTCTTTGCATGTTCGATATCCATCAAATCCTTAAAATGACCACCATTAATAGTGCTGGGTGTGGGCCCGTTTCCATCCGTTGTTTCCCCGTCGAGAGTCGAAGCGGGCGGTGCTTCGTTGGCAGGGAATAATTCGTCTAGCATTCTTTCGCATTCTTTGACGAGCTTATAAAGCAAGTCTGTTGTGAAGAAGGGTTGCTGCAGAACCTTTTGGATGAAGGGTGGACGAATGAGTTCGCCTGTTCTTTTGTCGTATTTCTTGAGTATTTTAACCAATCCTGGCGAAAGCATTGAATGCTGTTTAGAAGAAAGAACAAAAGAAATGCGCGCTAAAAAGAAGGTATAACTAGATTGTCTGTAAAAGCGAACCTGTATAGTTGAGGGCACTGTAGTTTTCCAATAAGACCATTTCTCCATGTATGTCGACGATTTCTTTGCGAATCTTTATCAGTTCGTCCTTGCTACCTTTGGATTTTTTCACTCTGTCCTGCAATTCCTGCAATGGATTTAGTGAAATGTTGTAGTTTGATTCACCGTTTCTGTTTATCAATTATCATGCGCCCACCGTACAACGCAGGCACGTTTCTTGGCGAAAAGAAAAGTGCCAGCAATTATGAATAAAAGAGCAGAAATCAACCCATTGTCCACATCGTTGTTGTTATCATAGAGTTCGATAAATTTCTGCAACTCGAACAAATCGATTCTTGATTATGGAGCATAAAGCTCTGAATTTGAGCTACACTAACAGCCTTTCTTCGATCATTTACACATAAAAATATTCTCAACTCATTGTGTTACCCTAGCAAATTTCAAACCGCAGGATCATGAATGAACATTGAATTTCATGTTCCCCAATCACAGACGGCTAATAACAATCTTCAGAAAAACAGATAATTACCAGAAAGGCAGAAAATCAACATACTAATAGCGATACCTACCTTCAACCTGATCACGTAGTCCTCCTCCTGCTCTTCGAAGAAGGCGTTAAATTTCTTCAACTCATCCTCCAAAAGCTTGACGAAATCAACCTCGCCGACGCCGTCCAATTTCTGCCTCTTCTGAGGATTAGGGTTAGGATCGATCATCTTGAGGCGCTTCTTCAGATCCTTGTAGGACAAAAACTTGTCCTTCCATTCGGGCAACGTTTCCTCAATCTGATTGCTGAGGCTCTTCCCAAACTTCATCTTCCTCTCCCGCTTTTTTTCTCCAAATCACTATAAAACTGACGAAGGTAAGAAATGGAGTCGAAGGTACGAGCTGATATATAACGAGCGAGAGGAAAGAGAGCGAGAGAAAAGAAACGAATCGAAAATGGAATATTACTGAGAGTGAGAAGAGCATATGCGAAAATGGTTTAATCTTTGGGAATATTCCTTTGTGCTGAGAGGATATCTTGTGTTATATTCTTTTCCATGACAGTGAGTCTTCCTACTTTATATTATTTTATTGTTAATATTACATTAATTGTTATCTCGCTTGTTGAATAAAGGACACACGATATGTATAAATCATAACAGTGAGTTTGACTCACTGATTTGAGGAGTGTGCATAATTTATGTTCTCCATTTCTTGGTTTGGATTACGAAATTGGAGTCATCAGTCCGATGAAGACAAAACCTAGATGTCGAAAGCCAGGTTAAAGTGAAGAGTATCGTAGATTTAGCCTAATCGTTTTTTTTGTTATAGGTTCTTTAGTTCTTGGTCGTAGATTATGATATTATGTTTTCTGTCGGTTTTGTGTCCCTTGTGGACCCTTTTCTCCCCATGTGGGAGTGTTTGTTACCCTTGTGGGATCGTTTGGTGCTCCTATGTGAGCCTTTGTTCTCCCGGTTGACGATGTACCGGTGAGATCCCTCGGGCCATTTAGCCCTGCTTATTTGTTATTAATGTCATTTGAAAAAAAAAAGTAATAACATGTCAATAGAAAAAAACACCCACTATATAACATTTCTACATTTCCAATTTAATCATTTTATTTATTATTTTATAATTAATATACATAATATATAGCGCACCCGTATGAGTGTGAAAAAGTACTAGTATCTATTCTATATTATTAAGCCTCAAGTCAGGATAATCTACCAAAGTTTGGTCTGTCAAGTTAAATTAATTAAAAAATAAAACGATGCATTATTTTTTATACCAATTTTATACTCTATGTTTAGTATACATTTATGTTGCATAGAACACGCATATGAGTGTGCAAAAGTACTAGTATATTTTATTAGAGGTGATGACTATAAACTGCCACTTTGGTCTGTCAAAATATTTATAATTCAACCCCTCCATTTATAATTACATTAACTAGATAATTATCATATTTAACCCCTCCATTTAAATATTATACTTATACCCCTACACGTTATTTCCTTTTGTATATTTAAAAATTATATTTTATAAATATTAAAAATTATATATTTTAAAATTAAAAATAACAAAATTGTATTTTAAGCATTTTTAAAAAAATATTTTCAATTTTAATTAAATCGAGAAGCCGCAAGTCTAATAATCTAATATTAGTATCTAAGCACTTGCGTGTGCTGCGTAATTTATGCTATATTATTTTATTTTTATAGAGTTATTTTCAATTTAATATGTTTAATATATGAATGATGATTCTATTTTAATTAAGAAATCTTTTGACTTATATAAAGAGGAAAATGATTTTATGGTGGTATTATTAGAATAAATTAAATTTTAAAGGTTTAAATTGAAATTAAGAATGATAAA
Organism: Craterostigma plantagineum; assembly: GCA_027422505.1. Lineage (NCBI taxonomy): Eukaryota > Viridiplantae > Streptophyta > Magnoliopsida > Lamiales > Linderniaceae > Craterostigma > Craterostigma plantagineum. The sequence continues at coordinate 9,364,860 of JAPQWV010000015.1, forward strand.
ATTGACAAACCAAATTGAATTAGTAAGTTATCTAGGGCCTCCTCCAAATTCCACTTATCTATTTATATATTATATTAAGGGAGAACACATTAGAGTAACTAATCTCTCAATTAGGTATGTCAATTTTGTTGTATAATTTACAATTTAGCACTTAGATTTGATTTATTTTAATTAATCTTTCAAGTTGTTTTTTTATTTTTGAATATGGAAAACATTCCATTTAAAATTTAATCATAATATCATATATTAAATATCAACTTTTTAACTATAAAGAAAATTATATTATGATTTGCGGCACACACATTCGAGTGTGCTTAATTAAGCGACAATTGCTGCTGCAATTAGCAGTTAAACATGATAAATCAAAATTATACACATGCCTACTACGTTCTCAGATCAGATGAGACTAATCCTAAAATGAACAATTGTATAGCAAAAAGAGGGACACAGAAACATGTGGAAAAATAACATATATATCTCCGTCGATTCAACAATGATTCACGTAAAATCTATTCCTTACATCATCGTTGGAACTTTCCAATTCCACGACATTGTCGAGAACTTTCTGTATCTTCCTCGACAAAGATTCGTTGTGCTCTTCTATATGCTCGAAAATCGCATCAAGCTGCCTCTTGTAGACAGCAGCTTGCCTCGCAAAAGCTTCAGCTTTCGTTCTCGCATCAGCCAACTGTACAGATAATTCTCTAATCTTGTCTACTTCACTCTGTACATAACACAGAACATACAAAATAGATGTAAGGTATTCGAACGAAAAAAAAGCGAACCATCGAAAAAATACTCACCAACGATTCTACCGCATGGCTACTGTTGGCCAAAATAGCTCTCCCAGACATTAACAATGACTTAGCATACGGTTCAGACAATTTATGATTGTGATCCTTCACAAACTTGGAGACTTTCCACTCGCCTTGCCTATTGCAGGCGAAGGATATCATAGCCTTGCAACCCGTTCTTGTCTCCTCCTTATGACCGACGGAATTCTTACGATTGGTCCTCTTCAGACCTTTGTCTTCCTTAGGACCTTCTTTTCTGCAACAGTATGTCTTCGATCTGATGATCCTCGTGCCCTCGAAATAGTACTGCTTGCTTCGCCTGACGCTGAAGCCCATGGCTTGAGCGTATTCGCAGTACAGCATGAACGCCTCTTCCTCGCTATTCACGGGTTGCTCGAGCAGTTTTTTTTCGAGCTCGTCAATGCGAGGAACGTTTTGGCATTCATTAACGTCTACTAAGCGTGCTTGTGCTTCCCTCGACTCAGAGTTCCCGCCTGAAATCTCCTCACGGTGTTCAGTGTTGGTCTCAGCATTGTTCTCCATTTCTGGGAAAATATCAGATGGATGAACTCTCCATTGAACGTTTCAGAAATGGCCCGAAAACAATTGAACACACAAGCATGTAAACATTTGAACACAATCGATGGTTGCTCACTGAAAGTGTCTGATGTTCGAGCAACCTATTAAGGAGCACGAAGAGGCGAGTTTGACTGTAATAAGTAGTATATGATTCAGCCAAAGACAATGACCATACTCTCAGTCAGACCACTAGTTTCTGAAATAACCATGACATTACATCATCGAAGGACAAATAAGCACATATTTTGGAAATTATAAAGGCATAATAATTCAGCAAAGATCAATGTCTCGCTTTTGCTAGCTAGTATACGAATTGCCTATGCTAATTTCCAGACCACAGCATTCGCTTAGCGTCTCACAGTACATCGTTGAAAAAACCCAATCTTTTTCGGAACAAAAAACAATGCGCCGTGAAAAAAAAGGAGAGAGATTAATTATTCAACGTGAATCTCAGAAAAGTGAAAGGAAACGGAGAACTAACCTTAGTCGGAGAAAGTACGAGAGCTGATTGGCGTTACAACACCCGATCTACGTAATTAGGGATTTCTATTCCCTATTTGAAGAAGATGCGGTCTATTTGTAATTGGGATCTGCAGGGTGCATCGGGTCTAATGGACCTACAATTTACATAATATGATGAAATAAGGAATTTGATGTTTTTAATAGGCAAATCTACAACTAAATCTCCTTACCCAAACTATCCATCAACTAACTCCCTCATTCCTATTTATTTATCATCAAACTCCCCATTCAAACAATTAAATCACATATCTACCTAATGGAGAATGTTAGCCTTATAAAACAAAAATATTACCAAAAAACCAATTGAATTAGTCAACACCATCCTCACTCCCACTTTCGCTTTCAACTTCAAAGTGAACACGACGAGATAGATCCCAGGGAATGAGGGAGAACGAGAGAGACAACGAGACAGAGAACGGGAGAACAAGAGAGAGATTGAGAGAACGTGCAAGCTTCCAAGTTCCAACACCTCTGTTCAACGATAGATAGCGAAGTAGTTTTGACTGTAAGTTTTGCTTTTATTAATTTTTTGACTTATTTTGACTTTTTGGATTAATGTAGAGGTTAGGGTTTTGATATGTGCATTTCTTCAAGGATTCCATGTCGGGTTATGCTTATTTCTTTTATTAGTGCTCGAATTTGGGATTTAGGGCTTCAATTATAGTTTAAATTTTCGTTTTCCGATTTGGGATTTTGATATGTTCAAATTAGGGTTTTTAACTTCTATTATGCTTCGATGAAACATCATAAATGCATTGTATTTGTGATTGTCTTTGGTACTAGGCTTGGTTATTTCTGGGTACTATAAATTTAATGGTGCCATTTGTGTCTGTTTCTGGGTAATTATGTATATTGATGTCATTTGCGTCTGTTTAGTAGTACTGCAAACGTGATTAATTGTTTGATGTTGATATCGAATATTAATTGAATTGGTACTGTTTGTCTTATGTTTGTTGGTATTGCATTACATAATTAACAGTACTGTAAATTTATTATTTGAGTACACGAGGGAACAGAATCCGGAGGGCGTGGATTGTGACGTACATGCTGCAATGTCCATGGACAGATAAATTGTCGGACCTTCAGCTCGTGGGAGGTATTTTGATGATGTTGAAGTCGAAGTATCTCGTGGCTCCATGGCTACCACAATACTTAGAGATCCTCTTAGTTGTATGGTTCACTTGTTTGAATGATAGTATATGTATTTGTAAGATTTTAGACTTGTTGAGAGTGATATGTTGTCATGAGGTTGAGGTTCTCCGAACCTTTCTGAGATATTTTTTTTTTTATGTTTATGAGGTTGAGGTTCTGCTGTTAAGACTTGTTTGTGTTCCAAGTATTTTTATAGTACCTGAAAAAATGCTTGTATTACCAATATATAGATATTTGTAGTATCAACATATCGACGTTTGTAGTACCATAACATATGCTAGCCCTTTGTAGGTTATTAGTAGTATCTTGGTCATACTGTGACTAATTATCGAAAACACGTAGATTCTTGAGCAAATAAGGTCCTTCCAAAATATGTTACATAATAAAAAATAAATATATGATAACATAAAACATAGACACTAACTTCCAATAGATCAAAGATCTTGGCTATCTAGTTAGACGTTGTTCCTAATATCATATAAGTAGAAAGAAAGTTGTGTTTCAATGTAATAACCCTTAATTCTAAATGTTAACCCACCAATAGTGATCCCAAATGATCAATATAGTACATATAACCATGGTAACGTAGTTACGGACGAAAAAATAATTCGAACGACGTCGAAAATGCATACGCTAATTTGTAGTACCAGTATATAGATATTTGTAGTACCAAAACATAGATGCTCGTAGTACCATAACTATGCTAGTATAGTACCCTGCGTAGGTTACTTGTAGTCGGACCACATTTTTAATTATCGAAAACACGTAGATTCTTGTGCAAATAAGAGGCTTGAGAACTTCCAATCGATCGAAAATCTTGACTATAAAGTAAGATGTTCTTACTAGTATCATAATAAATAGAAAGAACGTTGGTATTTCTAAATATTAATCGACCGATATTGATACCAAATGATCAATATAATACCTATAACTATGGTAAGATAGTCAGTGGCCAAAAATAATTAGAATGGCGTCGAAAAACTCTTACCCTAATTTGTAGTACCAATATACATATTTTTTTAGTACCAGTATATAGATGTTCGTAGTACCATAACATATGCTAATGTAGTCCCATGCTTAGGTTACTTGTAGTACTTCCTCCGTCCCAGCTAAATCTTCCCAAAGATTAGCGGGCACGGAGATTAAGAAATCACATTATTTTAATATTATAGTACTCCTTTTGAGGTATGGAGAGAGAAAAGTTATTAGTAGACACGCAAATCAAGAAGACTTTTTTAAATATTAATGGTGTAATTAGTTTAATTAGTGGGATAATTTTTTACCAAAAATGAAAATGAGAAGAATTATGTGGGACGCCCGAAATAGAAAGATGGGAAGAAATAAGTGGGACTGAGGTAGTATCTTTTTCGTACCACGTTTCTAATTATCGAAAATACGTAGATTATTGTTCAAATAAGGCATGAGAACTTCCAAAATACGGTACATAATAAAAATTAAGCACACGGTAACGTAAAACATAAATACTAACTTCCAATCGATCAAAAATCTTGAGTATGAAGTAAGATGTTACTAGTATCATATAAGTAGAAAAAAGTTAGTTTTCCAATGCAATAATCCCTAATTCTAAATATTATCCCACCAATATTGATACCAAATGATCAATATAGTACATATAACTATGATAACATTGTCACCGACCAAAAATAATTCGAATGGCTTCGAAAAACTCTTACCCTAATTTGTTGTACCATTATACAGATGTTTGTAGTACCAATATATAGATGTTCATAGTACCGTAACATATGCTAATGTAGTACCATGCGTAGGTTTCTTGTGGTATCTTTTTTATACCACATTTTTAGTTATCAAAATACTGAGAACTTCCAAAATAAGATACGTATAAAAATTAAACACATGGTAACGTAAAACAAAAACACTAACTTTCAATAGATCAAAAATCTTGACTATGTAGTAAGATGTTCTTATTAGTATCATAATAAGTAGAAAGAAAGTTGGTATTTCAGTGTAATAATCCGTAATTCTAAATATTAACCCACCAATATTGATACCAAATGATCAATATAGTACCTATAATTACGGTAACGGACCAAAAATAATTTGAACGACGTCGAAACGCTTATCTAAACTTATAGTATCAGTATACAGATATTTGTAGTACCAATATAGAGATGTTCATAGTACCATAAGATATGCTGGTGTAGTAACCTGAGTAGGTTACTTGTAGTATTTTTTTATACCACATTTTTAATTATCGAAAACATGTTTTTGAGTAGTTGGAGTACCAAATGTTACATTCTTGTGGTACCATGGTACAAAAAATATCTTCCAGCATTAATATCATTATCCACCAACAACGCATTCCAAAACAATTATATTGGAACACCAGCAATAACACGACATCATTCACAGAATTAATATCATTCATCCAACAATAGTATTGACATCAATATATCTACAATTTAATATCATTCATCCACCAACAATATTAATATCAAACATATCGACATAATATCATTTATCCACCAATATCATATCAAAAACATATCGATGTAAGAATGTGCGAGAACCTATCGGCAACATACAGACAAAAGAATGCGCTATAAATATGTGTTTTCCTTATATTGGCACATGCAAACAACGTGAGCCCACCAAAGACATTCGTACACAACATAGCTCCGTATAATATGACGTGCTAAAATTAAAACAACAAACGATTACCAAATGATACTGCTAGAAACTTTCAAAATGTACTTCATAGGAGAAATGTGGGTACTGTAATTCAACATACTTTGGTACTGCATATAATAAATTGCTTTAACAAATAAATTAGCCAAATCATAACCAAATACTAACCTCTCTTGACATCCACAGTATGCTAACAGTAGAAAACAGGAAGAAAATTCAACTTTTTACACCTCGAAGCCCAAATCGCTTCACCAACAGCTCGACACCCAAATCGCGACACCCATAACTCGATACCCAATTTAGGCCACGCCATTGCCACAAACGTTCATTGTACACCTCACAAGAGTGTTCTATAACTCTAATTCGTTCGCTCGAGGTCAAGAAGCTTGAAGGGTAACCCACACTGAAAAAAACAAAACATACTGTTACCCTCTAGGTTCTCGGCTAACGGTAAAATAACCCGCGACTCGAAATAGCCCGCGAGAGGGAAGGCGGGAGAATGAGAGGACAATAGAACTCGAGGAACCCCCTCACGATCTGGGGGAGTTTCCTCGCGATGGAAGAGCTAAGGATGCTCGAGGGAGATGTCTGGAGCGATCTGGCCGCTCGAGCAGGTCGAATCGAGGGGAGATGAAGCCGGGTAAGAAAAATACACCCGATGAAGATGGTTATAGCGAATAGCCCGAGCAGACCAAGTTAGGAAGGAACAAATTCGGACAGAAGAAACACGCCCGAGAAGGGAGGAGAGCCCGACCAAGATAAATCTGTATTAAGATGGAGAACGCAAGAGTGAAAGAGAAGGGAGAACGTGGGTCAAGTGGAGAAAACCACGATCTCCACACACGTCCGCGGAAAAGGCGGGCTGGGGGAAGACCAGGTCGCGGCAACGCAATCCGAATTTAGTATAAAAGGTAAAAGTGGGGGAATTTCCTAGGTAGGCACACTTAAACGAAAACCGCTCTTACTAAGCCTAACACCTGTCTTACTCCTTTTTATGAGTGAAAACTGACTTAAGCACGGAGGGGCATCGCCGGCAACCACCCCGGCCCCCTCTAACCTGTTTTTGTTGGTTTTCTTCAGTGTTAGGTTCAAACATTCGCTGTCATTGGTTTAAGAAGACGCGCGAGTTCGTCACCCAGCCAAGGTCGTTTTCAGCGGAACACATCATTGGCGCCGTCTGTGGGAAGACGTGAAAACGTATACTCCCAGAAATAAAATATGATGGATACTGCAAACGACCCCCAATCACCGTTGGTAGAAGAGGTGCTCACGGCGGAGGAGATCGAGAGAAGGGTGAGAGAATCATTCAACGCAGAGTTAGGAAAATTAAGGGCTGAAATTGAGATGCCGAGGGCTGAGCGGACCCGAAAAACCCGCTGTGATTCGCCGTCGCGGAACGAAACCGAAGAGGAGGAGGCCGAGCGACTACGAAGGGAAGCAGAAGTTACCCGCACCGAGGAGCAAAACAGAGAAGTTGAAGAAAAACGCTGAGGGCAGAAATCAATGCCCTACGAGAGAGAAGGGGAGCGACCGAGCAGATAGCCGAGTGGGAGCGTATGAAGGACGAAATCCGAACTCTGAAGAAACTGACCATCCCGAAGATGCCCCTCCCAGTGCAAAGGGGTCTCCCTTCTCGGATGAGGTTGCTCGGGTCCCTCTGCCGAACAACTTCCATTTTCCCGACATGAGCAAATACGATGGCTCGGGACCACCGGGGAAATCCGTAGCTTCGCGGACTTCACTCGTTCCTTCCTAAGACAGTTCTCAAGCAGCCGAAGAAGGCCTTGTTCGGCGGTGAACCTGTTGAATATGCGACAGGGAGATCAGGAGAATCTGCGAGATTACTTGAAGAGATTCAATAAGGTCATGATGGAAGTGCCCACGGCCACGCTGGACTTACTAATCAGGGCCTTCCACAACGGGTTGAAAGAGGGAGATCTCTTTAGATCACTAGTGAAGAAATACCCGACTACAGTAGATGAGCTGATAGTCCGGGTCGAAAAGTACGTGAGAGTGGAAGAGGCGCACGATTTCAAAGGGAGACAAGAAGCGGGCGATCGGGACAGTGGATATTGCTCGCGAACCGGTCCGTCCTCCGAGCTCTAATGAAGAAAATCCCAGACGGGATGTCCCGAGGGAGCCTCGGACCAGCAATACCCGGTGGAAGATAAGTAAGGCGAGAGCATTGGAAATGTGTGAAGGACGGTACTTCATAAAGAGACCCTTTGGAAGCAGAAATGGACCGAGGAAACCCATCTCGGAAGAGTACTGCGAGTTCCATCGCGAGTACGGCCACACTACGGAAAGGTGTTTTTATCTGAATGATGAGCTTGAAAGACTGGTAGAGGCAAACCCCGAAGCCCGAGCAGAATTCGTAGAGGAGGAAGAAGGGAACGCTCCTCGCAAGTACCCTCGAAGAGAATTCGAACAAGAGATGGGAAGAAAGCAACCCTATGCGAACGACAGACGCCCCGAGTGATACCAGAGGTCTTCGGGGCGGTATCAGCGATCCGCCGAACGAAGACGAATCGAGATGCAAGGGGTGGTCAAGGCTGATCGAGAACAAGACAATTGCCGACGCACTCCCGAGCATAACCGAGCACCGGAAAAGCCTTATGCACCCCCACGTCGGATCAATATGGTGTCGGGCGGACCTGCGATCGGAGATTCAAACAGAGCGAGGAAAGCCGAGGCGAGAAAATTGGAGTACTGGGAGATAACTCCTGGGAAGAGGCGCTCAGGACCAACCATATCGTTCGTGCCGGAGGATTTCCACGGAGAAGATGATACACATGAGGATACCCTAGTTATCCGGACTGAGATAGCCAACCACGACGTAGGGAGGGTTTTCGTGGACAACGGGGGTTCAGTGAACATCATCTTCAAGGAGACGATGAATCAGATGGAGTTAGGGGAGTATCACATGGACTCGGTGGAGACAGCTTTGTTCGGATTCACGGGGCATGCGATCGAGGCTGTAGGGTTGATACGGTTACCCCTGACCCTCGGGTCGGGAGAACTGAAGAAGACTAGGATCACTTCCTTCCTGGTGGTCGGTATGTCTTCCTCTTACAACATCATACTAGGCCGACCAGCCCTGAGCTCATTCACGGCCATCGCCTCAGCTCTACACCAGAAAATGAAATTCCCCGTCGGAAACCAAGTAGGGGAGGTGCTCGGGGACAGGAAGATAGCGCGTAAATGCTATGTGGAGGAAGTGAGAATCGAGCTGAAATCTTTGAATAGCCATCGAGACAGTCACCCTCGGAACCGCGAAACCTTCTTGGCTATACACACGGCTCGGGGATTGACGGCCGAAGAAGAGATGGAGGAAGTCATGACACGACCCCCCTCGGGATGGTTAAAATCGCTCAAGATCTGCCCCCTGAGTTGGAGGAGGATCTCATCGAGCAGTTGAAGAAGAATGGGATGTATCGCCCGGGGAGCGAACGAGCTAACGGTGATACCCCGAGAGGTGATGGAGCATCGACTGAATATCTCCCACACCGTCCGCCCTGTTTTTCAGAAGAAGAGACATTTGGGGGTTCAGAAGGATGCGATAGTGAAAGAGCAGGTCGGCGATCTCCTTAAGGCAGGGTACATTCGGGAGGTGCAATTCCCAACGTGGCTCTCGAACGTCGTCTTGGTCCCCACGAATCGATCAGTTGGTGGATTCCACTGCCGAACACGAGTTGTTGTGCTTCTTAGATGCCTTCCAAGGCTACCATCAGATCGGGTTGGGGAAGGAAGACCAGCCCAAAGTTAGTTTCATTACATCCAAGGGGACCTTTTGCTACGTAGTCATGCCGTTCGGGTTGAAAAATACGGGAGCCACATACCAGAGGCTGATGGATCGGGTGTTTAAAAACCAGATTGGGAGGAATGTGGAGGTGTATGTAGATGACATCTTGATAAAATCCAAGACGCAAAACAGCTTCTCGGCGGATATTCAGGAAACCTTTTCCACGACCAAAAGGTATGGGCTGAAGCTGAATCTCGCCAAGTGTACGTTCGGGGTTCGATCAGGAAAGTTCTTAGGATACATGGTAACTAGATCGGGCATCGAGGCTAACCCCGATAAGGTGAAGGCCATTGCGGACATGACATCACCAAAAACCCTCAACGACGTCCAACGATTGACCGGGAGGATTACGGCACTGTCTCGATTCATCTCCCGATCAGCGGAGCGGAGCATGCCGTTCTTCAAGGTGCTGCGGAAGGTAAAAGACTTCGAGTGGACACCCGAATGCGAAAAAGCCTTTCAGGAACTAAAGGAATACTTGAAGGAGTTGCCAGTGCTGAATAAGCCAAAGCCCGCCGAAGAACTCATAGTGTACCTCTCCACCACCCCTCGGGCGATCAGCTCGGTCCTGGTCATGGAGGAGGATAAAATACAGAAACCGGTCTACTTCGTCAGCCACATCTTGAAAGGAGCAGAAACCTGATATTCATCTCAAGGAAAACTACTCCTGGCATTGGTGGTCACGGCGCGGAAGCTGAGGCCTTACTTCATTTCTCACCCGATCGTGGTGTTGACAACAGTCCATTGGGAACAATCGTGACCTGACCCGATATACCGGGGAGATCGATCAAGTGGGTGACTGAGCTGGGGGAATACGATATCCAGTTCAGACCTCGAGCGGCCATCAAAGCTCAAGCCCTGGCGGATTTCATTGTCGAGATGGTGGAAGAGGGACCTGCGGAGTGGAAGATTTTCGTGGACGGATCATCTTGCCAACACGAAAATGGAGTCGGACTTGTAATCGTTTCACCCTGGGGAGAAGAGACTAGCTTGGGAGTAAGGTTAAAATTTCGAGCATCCAACAACGAGGCCGAGTATGAGGCATTGCTGCTCGGGATGAGGACGGCGGGCAGAATGGGATTAACTCGAGTGACCTTCTATTCTGACTCACAGTTGGTGGTCCAACAGACAGAGGGAAATTTTGCCATTAAAGAAGAAAGACTAGCCGAGTACGCGAGGACTTTCGAGAAGCTGAAAGAGAAGTTTGAGGAATTCAAGCTAGTGCTCGTCAACCGACGAGAGAATGAAAAAGCAGACCGGATCGCCAAATGGGCTAGCGCGTTAAATCCGCCCGAGGAAGGAATTAAAATAGAAAAGGCCCCACAAATCCACCAGATAGAAGGAAGGGAGAAAATAAACCTTGAGGATTGGCGATAGGACATCTACCGATACCTCGAAGAGCAAGTCCTTCCCGAGGATAGGGTCGGGTCCGAACAGCCCACGAAAGAGCAAGCCGCTTCATGATCATCGACGGGATCTTGTTCAAAAGATCCTACACGGGCCCCCTGTTGAGATGCCTATCTAAGGAGGAGTCCGAGGATGTTTTGGTGGATATTCACGAAGGAAGCTGCGGAAGTCACATCGGGGGGATGGCGTTAGCGCGCAAGGCCATGCTGGCAGGCTTCTTCTGGCCAACCATGAAGGCAGATTCAATCAAGATAGTAAGGGGTTGCCACCGATGCCAAAGACATGCGAACTTGCAAAGAGCTCCCGCGGAGATGATGAAGGCAATCGTGTCGGCTTGCCCGTTCGACCAATGGGGTTTAGACATTGTCGGGCCCTTTGAGGGAAATGCCACGCAGCGAAAGTTCCTCCTAGTAGCTGTCGGTTATTTTTCTAAGTGGGTCGAGGCCGAAGCGTTGGTTCGTATCACTAAGGCGGCAGTAATTTCTTTCCTATGGAAAAACACTATGTCGATTTGGCATCCCGAGAAGGCTAATAAGCGAAATGGAAGGCAGTTCAGCGGGCGTAAGCTAAAGGAGTGGTGCACCGGCTATGGAATCGAGCAAGTATTCACCTCCGTGGCCCATCCTCAGAGCAACGGCCAGGTAGAGGTAACGAATCGGACCATTGTTCAAGCACTCAAGGTTCGATTGGACGGGTTGAAAAGGGCTTGGTTCAACGAGTTGCAAAGCGTACTTTGGTCCTACAGAACCATGCCACGGGTTGGGACCAAAGAAACCCCATTCAGTTTAGTGTACGGAAGCGAGGCAGTCTTACCGGTCGAGATAGGGCAAGGAAGCGTCCGAGTGATGGGATACTCCGAAGACAATGACCAACTCCGTGCAGATGAACTCGATCTGATCGAGGAATGAAGAGATAAGGCTGCACTCAAGATGGCCGCTTATCAAAGAAAGATCACCCGAGCCTACAACCGAAAGGTATGCTTGAAAAGGTTCGAGGAGGGCGATCTTGTCAGGAAAGAGATACAACACAAAGGAGAAAGAGGGAAGCTCGAACCTAAGTACGAAGGACCCTACATGGTGATCAGAAAGACTGGGGAGGCTGCCTACTATCTGGAAGATATGGAAGGGAAGAAGTTGGAAAGACCGCACAATGCTCGGCATTTGAGGAAATACTATCCCTGAAGGACCGAGCCTCTATCATTCTCATACTATACATTGTTTGCCTTATTTCTCAGTTTGCACAATTTCGTTTTTTCTTATTTTTCGAACACGTTGTTGAATGAAGTTATTTATTTTCATAAAGTATGATGAAAGGCCTTGGAAGAAACAAGGTTAAGGAATTTCGCCAATCGAATGATTTCGCCATCGAGAAGAGATCTCGATCAAGACCTTGGAAGAAAGAAGGTTAGAGAATTTCGCCAATCGAATGATTTCGCCATCGAGAAGAGATCTCGATCAAGACCTTGGAAGAAACAAGGTTAAACAATTTCGCCAATCGAATGATTTCGCCATCGAGAAGAGATCTCGATCAAGACCTTGGAAGAAACAAGGTTAAATAATTTCGTCAATCGAAAGATTTTGCCATCGAGAAGAGATCTCGATCAAGACCTTAGAAGAAACAAGGTTAAAGAATTTTGCCAATCGAACGATTTCGCCCTCGAGAAAAGATCTCGAGCAAGACCTTGGGAGAAACCGGGTAAAATACTTCACCGAGTAAATAACTCCTCTTTGGAGGAATAGGCCCGACGAGGCCCTCGAAATAAATGAAGAAATTATTTAAACAATAGAACGAGATTAGCCGTCGATCATCGAGAAAACGAGACAAAGATTATAATCAGGAATGTCGAGAAATAATCAATAGAGTCTTTTGGTGGATAACCACGCCAAAGCGATAAAATATATATAAAGAGCAAAACGAAAATTCTAGCGGATGCTAAAGTACAAGAGATCTACGGCCTAGGGCCCCGAGCATAGGGAGTGCCCGAATGCCTCATCCTCGAGGAAGTAAAAGCTTCCCAATTGCCAGGGGTCTTCTTCCGCCGCAATTCAGAAAGCCCGCTCAGGCAAGGGGAGAAGACTCGCCTCGCGTGCCTCGAAATTCTTGCGTGGGCCCCTACGTCGCCAGGTCCCGAGCATAGCTCCTGTGCCTCCACTCGGGATTCGGCCAATAACTCTTTCAGTCTGGCAATCTCTTGGTCCTTTTCGCCCAAGAAAGTCGTCAATCGGGAACAGGCATCCTCATAATATCGAATCATACTGCATTGTTGGGAGTGACGCCGAAGTCCCTCGCAAGAAAGGGAATAAGACTGAAAGGGAGTTTAGAAGGAATAGAAAAAGGGGAAGGGCAAGAGGCAAAAGTCAGAGTTACCCACCTGACCTTGAGATAACGCCCACCAATCCCAAAAATCGGGATCAGAAAGTTTCGCCAAATGCTGCTTCTCTGACGAAGCCAAGAAATCTTCCATAAATTTACGAGATGAGACACCCTCAGGTTCCAGCAAAACGTTGGGATGCCACCTGGTCGGACCCGACAAATATGCCCCTCGAGGAAGGGGCCGCACGACAGTGGGACCCTCCTCACGAGAAAATCGCGCGCTTGAGGTAAATCCTGTCGCCTCCTCCCATAATTCTCAAGGGGGCAAATCGGAGGATCTTGTTGCTGAGTTTGAGGGTAAGGATTCTCCCCAGAACGAAGGTGTGTAGCCTGCCTGTCCATTAGTGCACTAATAGTAAAACGAGGAAGAAAAATAGCCCAGTCAATTAGAAAATTCAAACATTCTGGATAAATCATGAGTATGTAGCAAGGAGACTGCGGTAAAACCTGGGGTGGACAGAAAAAAGGATGAGTTGGATGAAACCTGAACTTCGAAAAATTCAACAGTTCGACGTGGGAGGTACTGATTTTATAAGGAGGGAACGCCCCGTAAGACTCGGGCCCCTTTGAAATTTGAAGATTCAAATATTTAAAAGAGACCGTTGGGCTGAAAGATAAACGTTAGGAATTGTTCGTGGATTAGGCGAGAGCCAGGTCATGCGCGAGTAGGAGTCTTAAGTCTGAAATTTTGAACGAGGAATCATGAGAAATCCAGAAGATGGTCTTTGGTACCTGAGGATATCTTCAGTAAGTCAATCTCGACATCGAGGGAGCAATCGGGAGGACATCGTGAGAGGCTAATCTCATGATCATCGGTATTTCCTACTGTTAAGTTGCGAAGCTTAGAAGATAACGGTGACCGGGATTTAGCGATGAAGAAAATAAACATGAAAGACCAATGAAAATACGCAGTTAATAAAGCAGAATCCGGAAAGGAAGGACATGTTATAATATTGTTCAAAAGGAAAGGGACGTATTAATAAAGTTTACAAAACAAAAACGGGAAAGGGTTCAGAAGAACAAATAAAAACTTCCAATGGAGAGCGGCCGGACCGGCCTGATCAAACTCCTCAGCATTTGCTTCAGTCACTACCGACTCGATCAAAGTTGTAGGACGCTCCTCCTCCCGCGAAGAAACCTTCGGAACTTCACCACGGCTTGCTCGGGAATGGCTTGCTCGGACACGGGCAGGGAGGCCTCGGTGGAGGGCTCCGGAACCTTCTCGGGAGATTTGGGGGCTTCACCATTTTCCTCGCTCGAGGGAGTGGCCATCATTTCCTCGAGGACGATATCCTCAGAACCCCCTTGAGCTATGCTTTCAGGCTTATATCCTTCGGAGGGACACTCAGCAAGAGCCCGATCGGCATTCAGGAAATCGAGCTTGAACTTGTAGCGAACGAAGCCAGCCTCCCGAAACTGCCGCAGGCATCCCCAAAAGCCATACTTAAAGTAAGTAACAACTTGAGCTCCATAGGCTTCTCGAGGAAGGTAGTCCCGGGTGATGCTCTCCTCCAGTTCTTGGAAGTTTTTCTCCAACTTCAGCCCGAGCATCTTTCTCGCTATCGAGGGCCCTCTTCATTCTTTCCAGCTCGGCCCGAGCATCCCTGGCCTGTTTTTTCAACTCGTTCTCCTTAAGTTCAGCCTCCCTCCTCACCTTCTCCACATCCTCCTGCAATTTCTCCTTGGTCTGAGCAAAGTCGACACAATCTTCGTGCATATCAAGCATCCGATCCATGGCTTCGGCAGCGCAAGCAAAGCCCTACGAAAATAAAGAGGAGGAAAATGTGATGGTAAGTAAATTATCCCTAAAAAAAAACGGATAGGGTTAAGACAAAAAGAAAAAGGGGTACCTGACCCATGTGCTGAGCGAAGATGGAGAAGAACTCCCGAGGAGTCATCTCTTGGAGATGGGATCTATTGGCCTCATTAGGAAATTCCAGAAGGAATTCCACGCATTGAGCCCCTCGAGGACGGTGAAAGAAATCTGGTTGCTCAGCCGAATCGCCCACGGTAGGAGAACCCTCAGGGGTGCTCGAGCTCACCTTGGAGCTCGACTTGCCCTTTTTAGCCGAATAGCTACCCAGAGCGACTGACGCTTTTCGTTTAGGAGCCGATTTTGGGGCTGCTGAGGAAGTGGCGGCTGCTTTGCCTTTTTCCTTATTCAAAGCCCGGGTGACTGAAGCAGGGGAGGGGCCTGAGAAGGGCCGCCCCTCTTCATTTGTTCGGAGATTTTCAGTAAGTCGGCGTGATCCATCCGACAATCTGGCGGGGAAAGAAGAAAAGTCTGATAAAAAAACAAGACAAGAGAGGAAAAAGAGATTCACGGTCACATACCTAAGTCATCAACTAATATCCCTTTAGAACAGAAGTCGAAGTGACAGAGAAGGTCGTCTTTGATGAGTTCGGGAGTGCTGAATTGACGATGCCCGAGAGCCTCTTTAAATGCTTGCACCTCCGATTCGGACGCGGAGGGGAGAGGTGTCGAAACAGAGATGGCCTTAGGCCAAGGCAAAATCGTGTCATTCTCAGGACTTCCATCGGGAGAACGAACATAGAAGAACTTACTCATCCACCCTTTGTGGGATGAGGGGTTCCCGAGGAGGAATTCTTCGTCAGCAGTGGAGGAGAAGAAGAATTTCCCAGGCTCTTTCTGATTTATTTTCAAAAAAGATAGAAGCAGGGAAAGAGAGAAAGGAATCTGAAAATACTCGATGAGCATAGCCAGAGAAAGGAGGAGGCTGTACGAATTGGGGGTTAATTGGCTCGGAGATATCTGAAAATAGTTGCAGATATCGGCTAGAAATTGACGGAGAGGCAGACGAAGGCCCATATCAAGCTGATCGAGGAAAAAGGTATGAAACCCCTCGGGAGGCCCGCTAGCCACCTCCCGAGGGTTGGGGATCCTAACTTCGAAGTCGGGACTCAAACCGGCCCGACCGACTATGGCCGAGATGTGAGATTCGCGAAGACTGGATACGTTCACCTCGTGCCAAGGAAGTTTAACTCACTCGCGAAAATCTTCCATTTGGGAAACCCAGGCACCCAAAGCTTGAAGATAGGCTTTTTCACTGGAATACACTTCAATATGGGGAGGGCGGAAAATATTTAGGTCAGGGAAGTCGTCTAAGGGATGCGTCAAGAAAGGAGTCTAAACATACAGTTGGGGAAGAAGATTCAGAAATCGGGGGACAAAGAGGAAGGATTGGTCAGCTCGCTCAGAGAAGGAGGATGCATCAACCCTAGGAGACTTATGAGTACGAAAAAGACGAAAACAGAAGAAAAACAGAGGAAGATAAAATGAGAGCAGTACCCATGGTCAAAATCATAAACCCAAACGTGATAAGATGATAAGACAATTAAAAACAGACTTGAAAGAAAGATGAGAGGAGAGGGATAAAACTTACCAACGATTGAAGAAGAAGAAGACGACGAGAGCAAGAAAGGAGACGCCGGGACGTCGGAGACGGAATCGCTGCGTCGCCTGAAATTCTGGAGGGACAGATAGAGGAAGTGCAAAATGAAAACCCTAAAGGAAAAGGAAGAGGATGGAAAATGAAATGGGGGAGAAAAGAGAAAAATAAAGAGAGAAGTAGAAGAGAGGGCGAGGTATTCGATGAGCGACACGTGGTGGCAGCGATTTGACGGGGGTTCAATAAAGCGGAACCTTTCCCGCCCAAAGGTTTTGCGACGTGGCTTAGTAAAGGGTCAGCCCAAAAGACTGAAAAGAAGGGCAGCTCGGGAAAAAACCTATCGGGCAAAACAGGAAGGTCCACGGGCTAATTATTTTACCTATAGCCCACGCCCAAAACTCACTACACAAGCTTTGGACTATTTTAGGGGGGGGGAGGACTATTGTTACCCTCTTGTTTCTCGGCTAACGGTAAAATAACCCGCGACTCGAAATAGCCCGCGAGAGGGAAGGTGGGAGAATGAGAGGACAATAGAACTCGAGGAACCCCCTCACGAGCTCGGGGAGTTTCCTCGCGACGGAAGAGCTAAGGATGCTCGAGGGAGATGGCTGGAGCGATCTGGCCGCTCGAGCAGGTCAAATCGAGGGGAGATGAAGCCGGGTAAGAGAAATACACCCGATGAAGATGGCCATAGCGAATAGCCCGAGCATACCGAATTAGGAAGGAACAAAGGTGGACAGAGGAAACATGCCCGAGAAAGGGGGAGAGCCCGACCAAGATAAATCTGTATTAAGAAGGAGAACACAAGAGTGAAAGAGAAGGGAGAAACGTGGGTCAAGTGGAGAAAACCACGATCTCCACACGAAGTCCGCGGAAAAGGCGGGCTGGGGGAAGGCCAGGTCGCGGCTATGCAATCCAAATTTAGTATAAAAGGTAACAGTTGGGGAATTTCCCAGTCACGCACACTTAAACGAAAACCGCTCTTACTAAGCCTAGCACCTGTCTTACTCCTTTTTACGAGCGAAAACTGACTTAAGCATCGGAGGGGCGTCGCCGGCAACCACCCCGGCCCCCTCTAACCTGTTTCTGTTGGTTTTCTTCAGTGTTAGGTTCAAAAGTTCGCTGTCATTGGTTTAAGAAGACGCGCGAGTTCGTCAGCCAGCCAAGGTCGTTTTCAGCGGAACACATCACTACCTTAACTTACCTGGACCGAGAAGCCCACAATAGATTAGGCAAGCTCGGAGCTTTTCCGGCGTGGGCAAGGGCTTTTCCGTCGCTGGCGGGAGCTTTCCAGTTGAGACATGATGGCTGAAATTAGAAAGCTACGTGGGTGTTTCAATTTAGTTTGGAGAAGAAAAGATTTAAAAAATAAGAACTGAGGGGCAAAATCGTCATGAGGTAGTGATGTATAAGATTGTTTTGATTTAGAGAGTTTGGTAATAAATAAAATGAAAGGGGGAGTTAGTTGATAGAGAGTTAAGGAAGAGGGATTTAGTTGAGGTTGCCCCTTTTAATATTAATAATGTTGGATCTCTGAAATTATTGTAATATTGATAGGGAAAAAGGGCTGACGTCGAGCATCTCCAACCGGTACTTTATTTCTGTGAAAAATACAAAAAAGAGTACGCAATTACTCCAATGAGATTTTATATTTAACATTAATATTGTGTCGATGGACAGAGATATTCTAGTTGTTAGAGTTCACCCAATTTTTAACATTAAAATAGAGTTGTAGTTTCTATTTATATGTAATTATAATTATATTTAAATATTGGCATTTTATAATAATAAACTAAAAATAATATTAATTGTCTTTTATTTATTTATATTTTTCCTTTTAATTTAATATAATTATAAAAAATAAATATGCTAATTTTATAATTTATTAATTTTAAATATTTATATTATACGATATTGACTTTTTAATCATTGTAATATAAAGTTAATAAGTCAATTATGATAGTAATAAATAGGAATTTGATTTCTAGTGTAAAAAATAGAGTTACTGGGTTGGAGTAAAAATTAGTATAGAAAATGGAGTTTATGAGTTGGAGTAAAAACACTGTAATAACGGTGTTATTGTGTTAAATTAACTGTATTTTTATGTCGTGGGTTGGAGATGCTCTGACTTGTACGAGACATGTGAGACCGCATGAACCTCTAAAACTTATAAAAATAGAGTGTACCATACAAAAAATCTCTATTAGCGCTACTTTTAAATGTACCATTTTAATTCATGAATTCCATAAAACCGTTTCTTTCGACCAGGCCAATCGGTAACCCATCGTTTGTCGTTAGACTTACAAAAGTCTCACTATTTATGCTCAACTTGTAATGTATCATCTTAATTTTTCTTAACTTTGCAAAATCGTTCCTTTATTGTTCTTTTAACCTATTCGGGACTTTCGCACCTCAACTTTAGAATACGGTTCGTCTGCAAAGTACTATCAATGGATGCTTTAACTTATCTCCTAGTAACCGTCGCTTATTCTTGGTGATGTAGTATAGGCTACGATTGTGATGAAAACCGTTGCCTATGATTTAAAATACTAAAAAGAATATATTATTCAGAAAAATTATAGGCGATGGTTATACCTGCAAAGCCTATGCCCGTTTTGTACTAGTGATTAATCTGTTAAACGAAAAGAACGAAATTGGATTACAATGGATTATTGATTCCTAAGCTTCTCATCACATGATCGAAATCCTATGATGATATGAGTAGTGTTCGAGAGTCTTATGTAGATAAGTGCAATGCTTGCAATAACTAATGCAACTAAACTCTAGAAACAAACAAGATTTAAGCAATCAATTATATGTTATTACATACATAGAATGCATTGTCATAGCATCAGAAGCAGTCAGCCCTAGCTAGGGTTTGATATAATCAACTAACTGCTCTTGATGTTATGTTTTTTGAGCTAATAATGAAAGAAGAAAAAAAATTAAAATTATCTTGCATTAAAAGCTGAACCCCAGTAATCAGCTCCCATGTTATTGTCACCTCCCACGTTAAGGGTACATTCAATAGGAACTAAACATAGTCCTTTACTCCTCAAGTCCTTTATTTCTTCTTCATCACATCCCTTAAGACAATCGAATAATTATAGTTATTAAAGAGAAACCCATTTAATCTGATCTTTCGAAAGATATAATCCGCCATGTAATAAGAAATAACAAGATTAATTGAGTGGCTTTCTTACGTTGTTCTGTTGTTTCCTCGTATTCTTCGATTTGGTAGAATTCAAGTATGGTAAGCTCAATGCCTGTATGCGCATTATCAAGTATGGAAACATTATTAAGAAAATTCATTATTTATTCTTCACATGTGGACGGTGTACAGATGTGATGATTTTCTTAAAAATTAACGTGTTGGAGATGGTGATTTAGGTTAGCAATGGATATGAGAGGATCTACGGAGGTGTTGGTGCCGTTGAGAATCGAAAAAACGCAAAAAAATGAGAGATTTGCTTATGGTGCTCACAGTGGTTGCTCATGTAGGTGGGCACCATAGCAAATCTCCATATATGTATATGCATACAATAAATAGATAGCAAGAGAAATGTTACCTCAATTTGATTCCGTAAGAATCTAATGTATCCTATGGACTCTAACAGGACAGAAGCTGTGTCAGTCTGCAAAAATCAGGCATTCATTAAGGTTTTTTTTTTTTTCTTTTTTAGGGAAAAATTTACATAACTGCTGGATTAAATTTCGACAGCAAATTTCACGGAAATCAGGTAAATAACAGAAATTTCGACACAAGCATAAAGTTGACAATATTTATTTCGAGTTTCGACCAACCTTACTGTGTGCTGTCAAAATTTAACAAAACTCGACCCAATTTGTCTTTTCACTTTGGTTTGGGTATAAGAATCCCATATCATAAATGAAATTAGTAAGGAAAGTAAAGGGCTTCAAGATATATGCTATGCACGTTCATAATTGTGAAGTAATATTATTCTGATTTCTGAACACGTGCATGGACCATCATATAATATAAATATATATATATATATATATAAATATTTCACATTCTTCAATATGTTTTTCTTAATTTAATTTATTACCTTGCCGAATGGGGAAACAAGCTGGTGAAGAGCGGTAATTCTGTCACCCAATTTTTCCTTCCTCACCTGTTTAATTTACAGATGTTAGTAATTCTTGGCATACTATATGTGTATGCTTAAACTATAATTATATTTAATAGTTTTTTTTTAGATTTATATGTTTTAGTATTTAAGATGAAATATAATTTATAAAATATTAAAAATGTATGGGCATAATTATAAAAAAATTAAAGTGGTATGAAAATTATTCAATTAATTAAATAAAAAGAAGAAGGGCTAAATTGCAAATAACTTGACAGAGCAAATGCGACAGTTTATAGCCACAATACAAGAGTATAGATTTCAAATACATATTGCCATGTGAATATATACTCTTGATTTTAAGAACCAATTCAAGAATAGCACTTTAATCTATCTTTAAGATCATGTGTGTGGAGTAGAAAGGAAGGCCTAAGGAATAAAACCTCCTATATGAAACGACAACCAAAGGAAGACAAGAACTATAAGCCGAAAAACGAAAAAGAAACAATGAGTTGTTATTCCAATTTATTTTATTATATGCTTTGAATAATCAAAATTACAATCATACCTTGAAGGTGGACAGATTTTGAGAATGTGGTACTGATACTCTAGCTTTCTTGGCTGACCCACCTTTGTTGTTGCTTTTGCTCTTCCAATAAAGAGAGAAAACAAAAACAAAGAGAAAGATGGAATATTATAGCTAGTTTTTAGTAATTTAAGTATCCAACCTTATTATTATTGAAAAAAAAAAAGAAAATTAAAAGGCAAAGAAGAGAGACCTCAGAAAATAGAGATTTCCTTTTTTGTGGGCGCTTGAGGTTTGATGATATATGGGCAGAATCATCTTCAACCTTGTACGAGGAAATGGTGAATAAACCTGACTTTGGTTGAGAAGCATACGATATCGAGTGATCGGTTGGTAATAATCCTTGATTTAGAGGGATGTTGTTTTCTTGCATCATATGGATGCTCGAACTTTGTTTGTATTGCTCTTCATGAAACGCTAATCTTCCCCTGCGCAGTTGCCATGGCAATCAAGTTTTAAGAAATCAACATAAGCTTTACTCGACAAAACCCTAATAATGGTTCAAGAAAATATAAGCACAAGGCAGTTCCTCGATCGACACACACATGTAATAACATGACATCATATAAAGCGAGAGAGAGAGAGAGAGAGAGAGAGAGAGAGAGAGAGAGAGAGAGAGAGAATTATACACTAGAGCTTGGCTCCATGACTGTGGAATATCATTACTACTCCATGAATTTGAAGCAAGACTTGAATCTATGAAGCGATGGTGATTATACTGATGATGATGTATGGTCGGTGGCCTCATGTTATTACCTTCTCCACCACCTTGGAATAAGCACCGTTGTTGAGCTCTGCAACAATAAGTATTCATTAATAATTTATTTAAAGATAATATATATAGATATTTTGTATTATTATTTCTAGGCAAACCTCCTCAAGTTGATAACTTAGTAATGTACTAATGAAATATGATGACGAGTGCCTCTCCTTTTACTTTCCCACTTGACTTTTTAGTTTTGTTCTTCGACTTTCACTTTCACTTTCACTTCTACTTTATCTTATTTCTCCGTTGGAGCTTTGTAGGGGGCTTTTTTTTCGAGTCTTCCCTACACTCGATTAAGTTGGAGAAACAAGAAATAATTATTGTTATGACATTCATTAGAAAACTACTTCAGTTATATGATTGCAAATTTAAGTTGTATTATATATAAAACTAAAATTATACACTCAAGCTTAATTTTTTTGTGAATTGATAATTTAATATAATAGATGAGCAGAGGGAATGCTGCATGGGTTAAGGAATCCTCACGACCACCTCTAAAGAACAATTCATGTATAAAACTAAATAAGCAAGAAATCAGATCAAATACTAATAATACCAGGTATATGTTGGAAAGAAAGATATAAAATTAAACTTATTTATCAATTTAAACAACCACAAGAAGGATATATTCCAACCAGCTGTGGGAGACGTGGAAGGTTTTACTATTTGTTTTTAGGTTAAATCAAATCTATGATTTACATCAAGCTACTAAGATAACAACAATAATGCATGTTGGACCTTTGCGTTTGCAGACTTCCATGTGTCAGGAATAATCCACTTGATGTAACTAAAGAGTGTTTCTTGATTAATTAATAACACGACATTGAGTGCAAGTGGGAGATTGTTAGGAATATGCCCTCGAATACTATACGAGGATTAGATTGTATAGGGCATTAGCTTATTTATCATTCGACCTTTTATGTAATAAGATATTTTTTTGTGTGTTTATAGAAAGGCATTGTTCGTTTATTGGATATAAGAGTACTTTACTAAGCATCCGGTAAAGCAATAAATGTGCAAATCCAAATGTGTCGAGTTGAGTCACTGTTCTCGATGGGGACGAGAGAGGAAGACATCAGTGGACTCTTAAACTCGAGCATTAAAAGTCCGTAAGCCTTAGGCTCCAGTTGGGTGCTGGATAACCGATTACGGCTTATTTGTCGATGACCTATCGAGTGCCGATATCCCGCTTGGAAGCGGAGGTCATGACTTGTGATGCGAGTCGAATCAAGGGATTGAATCGTTTCATGGACACTGACTCACGGATCGTACGGTCGAACATGGCTTATTACTCAAGGAGTGTCAATGACCGACGACAACACTGTAGTAGTCTACGTGAACCTTAGACCGAAAGGGGCTTTGACGGAGTTGACTTCGAAGTCTCGACTGTCACTGGTTCCCCTCGACCCGATTTGCTGTTGCATGGGTCAGTGGGCCAGATGCGGTCTTGATCACGATTTGTGATTGTCGGGCTTAGACCGCCGAGTACGGGTTCACAGTCTCGCAAGTAATCGAGATAAGTGTCCTATGAGGACGGCGATGGGAAATTACGAAATCCTTGGCCAAGGTATTGAACTAACTCATGTTACACATAGAGGGTAGTTTGGTAATTTGCCCCGTCCCAGTTTTATCATAGAATCAAGTATAGTGAGTTTGACATAGACCATGACTTTCACTCTATTAGGACACAGCTGAAGGGTTTATACGTAGTACTATAATCTATAGTAAGGTTCTCGAATAAAGACTGGGTCGAAATTCGCACTCGAATCGGGATACGGTCCGGTACTGCGGGATTGGCTAGGTAACTGCCGGACTCTTGGATTCCTCCCTTGCCGATTGAGTGGAACCAGAGAGTCGGGCTTAAAAAGGATCATCAACGTGTACTGATAAGGAGAGAAAGTGTTTTGGGCCTTAACGGGCCTTGGGCCGTTGGGCCGCGCCTTAGTGGGCTTCGGGCCGTTTAATGGACCGAAGTCGGACTTCGTATGAAACTAACTTTGAGACTTGGGCTTGGCCAAGTGCTTAAAAGGCTTGAGGGTAAAATTGGAATTTGATCCTAAGCTGATTTTCGAATTATGCATTGGGAATTAATTTCGAAAAATTAAATATAAATATGGAAATAATGTATTTGGAATATTATTTATTTTAAGGTGAAAATTTCGAAATTAATCTTGGATTAAGTTTTGAATTTATACCATATTTAAATATACTTAGTTTGACTTAGTATTTAAGTTAGTTGTCTAATTATGGTAAGTATCCTTATATGGATTTTGAATTAAATAAGGGAGAGAAAGATATGAGAAATCTCTCCACTTAATGAGTAAAATCGAAATCATATCTTTGAGATATCTTAGGGATTTCCAAATATATCATAGTATAAATAGGGCAGCCCTATTTTATAATTGAGAGTGAAAATTTCATCCATAATACAAGGCACAAAACACACACCGAACGCACACACTCTTCTCTCACGCGACGGCTCTTTCTCTCTAGCCATCTTTAGAGAACTGATTCCGTGGTACACTGCGAGGTCGGCGTGACGATCTAGTGCCATCCACCACCATCGACGAAGTCTTGAAGAAAAGGACGAGGAGCTGCCACTCGCTTCAACTAGTAATTCTCTACGGGTTTGACCCGCCCTATTACATGTCTATTTGTTACTATTCTGATCCGAGCAAAGAGGGCAATAAGGGAACCCGAAAAATTTTTGTTCCGCACCGTACCCGGGGACGTGGCGTCTCCGGGAGACACCGGGGTATCCCAACAGTGGTATCAGAGCGGGCGCTTGTGATCAGAATCATAACGTATTTAAATTGAAGTGAGGCGCGTGGGAGACGATCGAAAAGCCGACACGGTTTGACCGTCGTTGGGCTGCCGATGCGTCGTTTGCCAACCCACGGCCACCAAATCGTGCGGTACAAATTGATGATGAACCACGAACCGGATAGGGACCCGCGCGATGGCGGGACCCGGGCAGCCGCGCATTGCGCCCGGGCTGCGTGCGCCGTAACGGCGGTACAGCCGCGGGATCGGGCTGCTTTGAGCAGGCCCGATCAGCCTCAAACCTTGGGTCCAACTCCAGCCATGGTGGCTTAGGCGCCATCCCCGGGTAGCGCCGCCGCAAGGTGCGGCGGCCCGGCTGAGATCGTCCACGGCTCTGGCCGCGGACTGCGATGGCGCGCACGATGCGCACTGCGCAAGACAGCCGCGGCGACTCCGGCTCAGCCGGAACGCTGCAGCGGCGATCTCTCCCGGCGAGTCAGTGACTCGGCACGAAGGGGCTGAGGCGACGAGGGAGTCGCGGCAATATTCTACCGCGAGCTGAACACGCGCACGTTGCGCGGCGTGGCGTCGTCGACGGTGGCGTCGCCGGCGGTGGTGGCACCGGCTCCAGCCGGGACTCCACACCGGCGGCCTTCTTCGCCATGGCTTTCCGGCGTGTTTTGACGGCTGAGCGATTTGAGTCGTGGCAGCTATGTTAGGGCTTAATGCTCAAAGCCTTAACGGGCCTTTTAATGGGCTTGGCCAGTTTAAGGCCCAATTTTCGTTTCTTTTCAAAATCATGTAATTGTCAACGTGCTCGTTATGAATGTGATTTAAGGCGCACTTGCGGGTTTAGGAATTTGGTTTCCGGGTCATTTGTTAAGGGTCACGTCCCCCCGGGTTGTATTTATTTTATACGGGTTGTTCGGGACTTATGATCCCCCCGTGTTGTAATTTACCATTCTATTAGATTAGACTTAAATACGAAGACGAGGTCCCATTTGATGGAAGGCAACCCCCCGACGGTGACAAGGTGGTGGACGTTCGGTGACTTTGAGGCCGTTCGAGTGACGAAGGACGTTTGACGACTTCATGACCCGTGCGACGACCCGAGGTATTTTGAAGACGCATGTAATAGGGATAGACTAGAAATAACCCGCTTGTGTTGTCTTGTAGTTTATTTTCCTAGGGTCAATTTACTACCTACATGCGTGTTTGTTTTTGAAATGATATGCATGTTTTATGTGCTCTTATGTGAGATGATTTACTCCCGTTTGATAAATACTAAGCGGGTAAAGGAATTGGATTCATGTCTTCTATCATGCTTGAGATGTCTAGCATTGGGGAGTTTTGCGGTTTGTTTCGAGTAAGTTGGCGTCGTATATCCCGCCCCAGTGTTAGCGTCTCGGGTGCGTCTTGGACGCCACTCGTCATACTAGTCCGCTCCCACGAAGCGTATGGCAGCAAGGGGCGGTACATTCTGTGCGATTTGAGCATAAGTTGATAGGTCACACTTAGGCAGTTAAACCCAATAAGCAGGGTTAGCCGTGAGGGTCAATGACTGAGACTAAGATAGTTGAAACTCTTATTGGATAAGTTCGCGTTCGACGTGACTTCGGTAAGATTAGATGAGCCATGTGTTAAAAGCTGAGGCGAGTCTAGTCGAGTCGGGGACATCAACTCCACTATGAAACTTTCAATGAGGTTTCCGAAACTCTTCTCGGGAGGATAGTTTTCCGAGAAAATAGTGGGAGTCAAGCGAAACGAAAAGTCCTTGTCTGCGCTTGATGAATGATAAAAAACCTAATTAGATCTTTATTTTTTGCAGCTTTACGTTTCTTTCTATTTTACTGCGATGACAAACATAATTATTATGCTGCTTGAGAGAAACTGTTTGGTGGGACCAAACTACGTGGACTGGCTCTATAACCTGAGGATAGTCCTAGGTATGGAGTCGCTGACTTATGTCCTCGATGCCCCGTACCGCAAGTCCCAGGGGCTGATGCGAGTGATGAAGACCGGGCTGCGTATGCCAAATGGCAGATAGACGAGCCAAAGGTCAAGGGCTATATACTTCTTTCCATGAGCAATGAGTTGAAGCGGACTCACTCGGAAATGGAAGTGGGCGCCATTTTGCTTCATTTGAATGAGCTTTTTGGCGAACATTCCAGGAGTGCTCGCTATTCCCTGACGGAGCAACTATTTCATTGCAAAATGGCTGAGGGTAGTGACGTCGGAGCGCATGTGCTCAAGATGATCGATTGGATCGAAAGACTCGAGGCACTGGACTTTATCATGGATAACGAACTCCAGAACGATCTCGTACTTCAGTCGCTCCCACCCTCATTCAATTCGTTCATCGTGAACTTTAATCTGAACAAGGCCGAGATGACATTGACTGGGTTAATGAACCAGTTGTCAGCAGCGCAGACTCAGATGAAGAAGGTGAAAGGAAAGGAAGTTGTTCTTGTCGAGAATGCTAAGACTCGAGGGTCGGGTACAAAGAAAGAGTCGGACAAGCCACAAGTGCCTTCACTGTAATGAGCTTGGCCATTGGAAGTGCGATTGCCCGAAGCTAGCCGCCTCAGGTAAAGAACTTTACGTTTTGGAAACATATTGTTCTATGACAGTATATTCCGCTCCATGGATCTTAGACTCGGGAGCTAGTGCTTACATCTGTGTTTTGAACCAGGGTCTGGAACGAAGTAGGAAGCTGGCGAATCGAGAGATCATGATCAACGTAGGAAGCGGACATAGTGTACCGGCGACCCACATTGGATACTCTCGTTTTATCTACTAGACATAGTTTACTGCTTTCCGATTGTTTGGTTTTGCCCAAGGGGCTTAAGAATATTGTTTCTATTCCCGTTTTGAGCGGAAACAGTTATGAGTTCCGTTTTAG
The DNA here is from genome assembly GCA_027422505.1 of Craterostigma plantagineum. NCBI lineage: Eukaryota > Viridiplantae > Streptophyta > Magnoliopsida > Lamiales > Linderniaceae > Craterostigma > Craterostigma plantagineum. Next base: position 9,392,674 of record JAPQWV010000015.1, read on the forward strand.
TAATAATATATGCAATATTTATTTTGAAAATAATTGCGTCGGAAGTGCAAGTTTACTGAATGAGTTGTATTACCTAAATATCGAAGATAAATAAAAACTGTGAATACAGTCACCAACAAACGAAGATTGGAGTCGAACTCGAGACTGCTGTGGCATCTTCGACTCTCACGCTGGAGAACAGAATATTCTTGAGTTGGAGAAAACCGGCGTTATAAATCCGTTTGGGTCTGATCCCTATCCAACTTGTGAATCTTGTATCCTTGGAAAGATGACCAAGTCGCCCTTCACAGGGACTTTTACGAGAGCCGCAGAACTTCTCGGTTTGATCGACACGGATGTTTGCGGACCGTTCGGGGTAGCGGCTCGCGGTAACTTCCATTATTTCATTACCTTCACTGATGATCCTCTCGCTTTGGCAAGGTATATCTCATGAAGAATAAGTCTGATACTTTTGAATGGTTCAAAGAGTACAAGGCTTTGGTGGAAAATCAGACTGGAAAGAGCATTAAAGCCGTTCGATCAGATCGAGGCGGTGAGTACATGAGCCTCGAGTTTGACGAGTTCTTGAAAGAGAACGGGATAATTTCACAGATGACACCGCCCGAAACACCGCAGTTGAACAGTGTGTCCGAACGCAGAAATCGAACTCTGTTGGATAAGGTTCGATCTATGCTAAGCTATACAGACCTTCCCATATCATTGTGGGGTCATGCCCTGTTGACAGCGGCACACATTCTGAATAAATGTCCTACAAAGTCTGTCGATTGTATTCCGTATCAGATATGGACAGGGCGAAAACCGAGCTTGAATCACATTAGAATTTGGGGTTTCCCCGCGTTTGTGAAAAAGCTTAAGACAGATAAACTGGAATCGAAGGCTGTGAAAGGACGTATTATCGGGTATCCTGAGGATTCCATGGGATACCAGTTTTACTTCCACGACGATAAGAGAATCGTTGTAGCCCTTCAGGCTCACTTTCTGGAAGAAGATTTCGTTCGAGAAGGTGGAGCGGGTCGCGAGTAACTCTTGGAGAGTATTCAGAAGCGCTTTCACAAACTCCAGTGTCGGGTGACACCGTAGAGCAGTCCGAGGCGCAACCTGACTTGCACAGGTGGGGTAGAGTATCTCGCCAGCCTGAGAGATACGAGATGGTCCACATCGAGCACGAGGTTGCTGTGAGGAAGGGCACGTCGGAGACGATCCCACTACCTATGACCAGACAATCAGGGATAAGGATTCGGAGAAATGGCTTAAAGCTATGCAAGCCGAAATGGATTCTATGCACGAAAACCAAGTCTGGACTCTAGTAGACCTCCCAGATGGTTTTAGACCCATTTGGGTGTAAATGGATCTACAAGAAAAATCTAGGATCTGACGGATTGGTTGATACATACAAAGCTAGGCTTGTGGCGAAAGGGTACAGTCAAAAAGAGGGCATTGACTATGAGGAGACTTATTCGCCTGTTGCTATGATGAGTCCATTCGAACATTGCTTGCGATAGCTGCGCACTATGACTATGAGATCTGTCAGATGGATGTGAAAACTGCGTTCCTAAACGGATACATCAAGAAGGAAATATATATGGAGCAGCCCAATGGTTTTACATCGCAAGGAGATGCTCATAGGGTGTGCAAACTGAACAAGTCCATTTATGGACTGAAACAAGCCTCATGAAGCTGGAATCTTCGGTAGTGGTCAAGGGCCATGGATTCTTAAAGAACGAAGACGAACTTTGCGTCTACAAGAAAAGCAGTGGGAGCAAAATATCTTTCCTCGTATTGTACGTGGACGACATCCTTTTGATAGGAAATGATATTGGAATGCTCTCGATGGTGAAAGCGTGACTTTCGACTGAATTCTCCATGAAAGACTTGGGAGAAGCTACCTACATTTTGGGGATTCACCTTTATAGAGATCGAGCGAATCGTATGTTAGGACTCTCCCAGGCCCTTTACTTAGAGAAGGTCCTGAAGCAATATAATATGGACAACTCTAAGAAAGGGTTTCTGCCTATGCGGCATGGGATTCACCTTTCCAAGGCTATGAGCCCTCAAAGTGAGTTGGAGCGGAAAGAGATGAATAGAATCCCCTATGCATCCGCAGTGGGTAGCTTGATGTACGCGATGCTTTGCACGCGACCTGACTTGGTGTACGCTGTGAGCGTAGTCAGTCGGTTTCAGGCTGACCCTGGTAAGGAACATTGGACAGCAGTCAAGACTATCCTCAAGTACCTCAGACGGACTAAGGATATGATGCTGGTCTACGGTAATTAGGGGTGAGCAAAACCGGATATCCGGATTTTCGGATATCGAAAAATGGTATCCGTATCCGCTCCGGTTTAATCGGATATCCGAAAATCGGATATCCGGTTTATTCGGATATTTTTACCGGATATCCGCATCCGGTTTTTAAATTTATTTTTCATATATTTTTTATTATTTTCTTTTCAAAATCATATTTTTTATTTCTTATCACAATAAAAAAATATATTTTTAATATAAGAATTTCTACACATAGTAATTTACACATTATGTAAATTTATGATTCAAAATTACATAATAAATAATAAACACAATACCACAAATTCACAATAATTTTTTTAATGGCATCTTGATGTTTTTATGTTTTATTTTTATCTCAATTCTCTAACAAAGTTTTTTGCAATTATAAACTAAATAAATTTATATATTCTACTTGATGATTTTTTTATTTTTTTGGACTATTTTTTTTTGTTTTTTTAAATATTAAACCGGATACCGGATATCCGGATTTTAGACAAATCACTATCCGTATCCGATCCGGTTTATTTTAAAATAGATCGGATCGGAGGTTTTTAAAACCGGATATCCGTTTTTTCGAATTTTGAAAACCGGATACCGATCGGAATCCGGATATTTTTGCTCACCCCTAACGGTAATGGAGAATTGGAAGTGGAAGGGTATACGGGTTCGGATTTCCAGTCTGACGTGGACGACCGAAAATCCACTTCAGGATTCGTCTTTACGCTCAACGGTGGAGCGGTGTCTTGGAAAAGTTCCAAACAGAGCACTACTGCAGATTCCACCTGCGAAGCAGAGTATATAGCAGCCTCAGAGGTTGCGACGGAAGATGTTTGGACTATCCTCAAGTACCTCAGACGGACTAAGGATATGGTGCTGGTCTACGGTAATGGAGAATTAGAAGTGGAAGGGTATACGGATTCGGATTTCCAGTCTGACGTGGACGACCGAAAATCCACTTCAGGATTCGTCTTTACGCTCAACGGTGGAGCGGTGTCTTGGAAAAGTTCCAAACAGAGTATTACTGCATATTCCACCTGCGAAGCAGAGTATATGGCGGCATCAGAGGCAGCGAAGGAAGGTGTTTGGATGAGAAAGTTCTTAGAAGAACTTGGTGTCGTTCCTGTAGCAGATAGGCCATTGCCATTGTGGTGTGACAATACTGGCGCTATTGCTCAGGCGAAAGAACCGAGGTCTCACAGCAGGTCCAAACATATAGTAAGAAAGTACCACGTGTTACGTGGATTCGTTGAGAATGGCTACATAGCCGTGCAGAAGATTGCGACCAAGCCTCTATCACAGGCAGTGCTGGCTAGACATCTCGAAAAGATGGGTATTAGATACTGCAGCGCATGGCATTGAGTGCAAGTGGGAGATTGTTAGGAATATGCCCTCGAATACTATACGAGGATTAGATTGTATAGGGCATTAGCTTATTTATCATTCGACCTTTTATGTAATAAGATATTTTTTTGTGTGTTTATAGAAAGGCATTGTTCGTTTATTGGATATAAGAGTACTTTACTAAGCATCCGGTAAAGCAATAAATGACAAATCCAAATGTGTCGAGTTGAGTCACTGTTCTCGATGGGGACGAGAGAGGAAGGCACCAGTGGACTCTTAACCTCGAGCATTAAAAGTTCGTAAGCCTTAGGCTCCAGTTGGGTGCTGGATAACCGATTACGGCTTATTTGTCGATGACCTATCGAGTGCCGATATCCCGCTTGGAAGCGGAGGTCATGACTTGTGATGCGAGTCGAATCAAGGGATTGAATCGTTTCATGGACACTGACTCACGGATCGTACGGTCGAACATGGCTTATTACTCAAGGAGTGTCAATGACCGACGACAACACTGTAGTAGTCTACGTGAACCTTAGACCGAAAGGGGCTTTGACGGAGTTGACTTCGAAGTCTCGACTGTCACCGGTTCCCCTCGACCCGATTTGCTGTTGCATGGGTCAGTGGGCCAGATGCGGTCTTGATCACGATTTGTGATTGTCGGGCTTAGACCGCCGAGTACGGGTTCACAGTCTCGCAAGTAATCGAGATAAGTGTCCTATGAGGACGGCGACGGGAAATTACGAAATCCTTGGCCAAGGTATTGAACTAACTCATGTTACACATAGAGGGTAGTTTGGTAATTTGCCCCGTCCCAGTTTTATCATAGAATCAAGTATAGTGACTTTGACATAGACCATGGCTTTCACTCGATTAGGACACAGCTGAAGGGTTTATACGTAGTACTATAATCTATAGTAAGGTTCTTGAATAAAGACTGGGTCGAAATTCGCACTCGAATCGGGATACGGTCCGGTACTGCGGGATTGGCTAGGTAACTGCCGGACTCTTGGATTCCTCCCTTGCTATTGAGTGGAACCAGAGAGTCGGGCTTAAAAAGGATCATCAACGTGTACTGATAAGGAGAGAAAGTGTTTTGGGCCTTAACGGGCCTTGGGCCGTTGGGCCACGCCTTAGTGGGCCTCGGGCCGTTTAATGAACCGAAGTCGGACTTCGTATGAAACTAACTTTGAGACTTGGGCTTGGCCAAGTGCTTAAAAGGCTTGAGGGTAAAATTGGAATTTGACCCTAAGCTGATTTTCGAATTATGCCTTGGGAATTAATTTTGAAAAATTAAATATAAATATGGAAATAATGTATTTGGAATATTATTTATTTTAAGGTGAAAATTTCGAATTAATCTTGGATTAAGTTTCGAATTTTATACCATATTTAAATATACTTAGTTTGACTTAGTATTTAAGTTAGTTGTCTAATTATGGTAAGTAACCTTATATGAATTTTTAATTAAATAAGGGAGAGAAAGATATGGCAAAATCTCTCCACTTAAGGAGTAAAATCGAAACCATATCTTTGAGATATCTTAGGAATTTCCAAATATATCATAGTATAAATAGGGCAGCCCTATTTCATAATTGGGAGTTAAAATTTCGTCCATAATACAAGGTACAAAACACACACCGAACGCACGCACTCCTCTCTCACGCGACGGCTCTGTTCTCTCTAGCCATCTTTAGAGAACTGATTCCGTGTACACTGCGAGGTCGGCGTGACGATCTAGTGCCATCCACCACCATCGACGAAGTCTTGAAGAAAAGGACGAGGAGCTATTACATGTCTATGTGTTATTATTCTGATCCGAGCAACGGGGGCAATAAGAGAACCCGGAAAATTTTTGTTCCGCACCGTACCCGGGGACGTGGCGCCTCCGGGAGACACCGGGGTATCCCAACAACAGCAAGATAAATCAAACAACCGATCAAACGACGATACTGAGCGGGATCCGAGAGAGGTGCATCATCAGCCAGAGAAAGTTGATGGTTTTGTTCCATCGAAAAACCAACGGGTTTAGCACCCAAAAGACCTACTTCGGCAATAATATCCAAAGCATACTTACGCTGGCAAAGGAAGAGGTCTGAGCTATTGCGAGCCACCTCGATCCCTAAAAAGTACTTGAGGACCCCAAGATCTTTCATATGAAAGCATCGACTCAAATAATCCTTGAAAGTTTGGATGACCGCGCTATCATTACCAGAAATGATAAGATCGTCTACATAAATTAATACATTAATCTGCAAGACATCACGACGCAAAGTGAAGAGAAAGTAGTCGGAATATGACTGCTGATAACCATATCTTCGCAATGCACCGACCAATTTAGAAAACCAACAACGAGGAGCCTGTCGGAGCCCATAAAGAGAGCGATGAAGCCGGCAGACCTGACCCGAAGCCTTAGAGGAAAAACCAAGGGCCAATTTCATGTGCACCTTTTCATCCAAACCACCGTGTAAGAAGGCGTTGTGGACATCCATCTGATGAAGTTCCCAGCGTTTAGCAGCAGCTACAGCTAGAAAGGTCCGAATAGTCACCATTTTCGCAACGGGAGCAAATGTCTCATTATAGTAGACCCTCAATCTGATTATTACCCAAAATCACCAGGCTAGCCTTGTAGCGCTCAAGCGAACCATCAGAATTATACTTTATTTTAAACACCCATTTACACCTTATGGCGCATTTCCCATGAGGAAGAGATTGCAACGTCCAAGTGCCATTATCTTCAAGAGCCTTAATTTCTTGTTGCATGGCAGCTCTTCAGTGAGCATCTTTGACAGCCTCCGCAAATGTGCGCGGCTCAATACCTGCTGCGACACTAGCCAAAAATGCCCGATGCCGTGGAGAGAAAGAATCACAAGTCACATAATTGTGTATTGGATATGACATACCTGAGGAAGCTGTCGGAGAAGATGAGCTGAGAGAGGGGCTTAGTGGAAGAATAGTGTGAGACACAAAGTCACTGAGACGAGTAGAACGATATTTGGTCCGATGCCCACGACCCAAAAGTTCTTCTTCTTGCCCAGTATATTCGAACCCCCTTGTCTGAAGAAGTCTCACCGCTAGAACCGGTCACAACTTCCTTCGGAAAAATATCAATCTCCGGCAATGTCACGGGTACATCTATATCGGTTTCTTCTACAGAACATCGGCATCATCACCATCGAAGACGGTCTCGGGACCGAGAGTGGTGGGACTCATATCTTCAGAATTCTTGGATAAATATGGGAATTCAGATTCCGAAAATACAACATCCCGAGACGCGAAGAAATTACCAGATTCTAAGTCATACACACAAATTCGGTCCCATTATCACTTCGAACAGTTTTTACGCGTTTTCCGAATTGCCTCTTAACCATCGCAAAGAAATAGCGCAATGTCAAGAACACTTCTTTCTTGTCAACTAATAGGTAAATCCAAGTGCTGCGTGAGAAATCATAAAAAATCATAAAAAATACCGGGCTCCAGAAAACGCGCGAACACGATATGGTCCCCTCTCGTTGCTCACACGCTCCAATCAGCGTCATCGAACTGCAGTCCTGTATAACACACGAATCACGGGTAAAGTGAGCAACACAAGAAGAATCCCTCAACAACTGAGAGACAGATATCAGATCGCACTTCAAGCTGGGTACATAGAGAACGTCGTGCAGCGTTACTTCGCCGCTAAGAACGACAGTGCCCACTTTAGTAGCAGAAGTACGTTGCCCGTTTGGCAATTGAACTGGGACACCCGTTATATCTTTGACATCATCGAAATTAATAAGAGAACATGTCATATAACGCGTAGCGTCCATGCCATACATCCATTGTCGAGAGAAGTTCTTACCAGAAAGCTGTCGGTTGACCTAGGCTTTGTCGAATTTGTCAATGTCAGCAACGTATTCCACTGTTCCTGATTCAACCCCGTAAGCGCACTAGTCTGCTCTACCGTTAGAGAAACGTTCGCCGCATGCACCGAACCATTGGTCCCACCTCCTCGGGGTACATAAGCACTAGAGTAGGGGTGGTTCGGTACGCTATACCATACCAAAACTGTGATACCGTATACCGTACCGAAATTTCGGTATCGAAAAAAATCTTACCAATACCATACCAAAATTTCGGTATACCTTAAATTTCGATACGGTATTATACCGAAATTTCAGTATGGTATCTGTGTCATACCTTCTATACCATTCACACGGTGGTTTTTTACCATGCGTGTCTCGTAACTCGTTAATTTGTTGTTTTCAAATTTTTAGTTAATTCAAACTCCTATGGCCCCAATAAGATGAATTATTAATACCACATTTTCCAAAATAAAAATATTTTTAATTCATAAAATAACCTTAAATAATTTACATAGTGTAGTCAGTCTCATTAGCAAGACAAAGAACTTTACATAACCACAATAATTTTAGAAAGTTGGGTATAGTTAATAATTTATGGGCTAAATAAATTATGAAGATCCTTATAATATTTTATCCATTTTATATATTTTTTGAATAATATAATATATGTAGGTGTGTGTATATATATAATATACAGTAGAAACTCTATAAATTTATGCTCAATAATTTAATAAACTCTTTAATATAATATTTCCGATCGGTCCCGACTCGGGGATAACGTAATAAATTAATAATTCTCTAATATTATAAGATAATAGACTTTTGATAATTTCTAGGTCCCGTATAAATTATAAATTAATAATTCCATATTTAAAAATATTCTCGTATTACATCAGCGCATATTACTTGAAAAACGACTCAATTGTCATTTGTTTTTTTGTTGAAATCAATTTCTCCTTGCATAATGTCTCTAATTGAAGGTTTGATCCTTAATTTGACGTTCATTCAGGACAGAGGAGATTGAAGGTTATCTGATGTTTGGAAAGTTTGAAAGGTAATATGCATTATAAATTAATAAAATATTAATTTATCGATAAATTAATAATTATTAACTTTTCGATTAATTAATAACTCTTTTAATTAATAAATTTGGTCGATCCCAACTGTATTAATTTATAGAGTTTCTACTGTATATATATATATATATATATATATAGAAATGTTATGGTGCTCACCTGAGCACAGATAAATATAATTTTATACGTTTATATTTATGATTGTATTTGAGTTTGGGGGGGGGGGGGGGGTCTTCAAGTAATTATGGCAAGAATTGGGGAAAACTATGCAATTTGGCAGGTTTTTCAAGACATCAACGAGACATCCTTGAAACAAGGAGTTAGGCAAGAAAAAAAAAGGAGGAAAACAAGCAAGATGTTTCCAGGCGACGATTCTTTCACACGCACATAGAAATCAAATACACTATTACTTGCTCATATTTGAAGGAGGAGAGCTAAGGGAGAAGAGGAGCTGCCATCGACCTCTCACACCTCTCAAAGATCCACGTAACCTTCTGCTCCTCAACGACATCAAGCACCCACAGCACGAAGCTCCTTTGAACGATCGAAACCCTCAAAGGCTGAAAGTCCAGCAAAAGCAGGCAGCTCTTCCAAGAAGCTAGCACCTCACGCAGCTGTTCTTCTCTCAAGCACATACACGACAACAAGGAGCTGAAGCTGGGCTGCCCCTTCCAAGCTCGCTCACAAGGTGTTCGATCAATTCCCTCAACGAAGAACAAGGATCTGCTCAGTCAATTTCAGGGAAGATACGATGTTTTCTCTGTGTTATATTCGTTCTCCGTTGTGTTTAATTTATTCCATGAGTAGCTAAATCCCTTGTGTTTGAGACTAGATGAACTCTAGCGACACCGTACGCATGTTTTAAGTACTGTTGTTTTTGGCTATTGCTATGACTCGTTTACGAATATTATTATTGTTTTGATTATGTCTATGTGATTGAGATAATTTTTGGAAAATCGTAAGCTACGCTCGATAGAGGTGCTGGCGATTAGACCACTCGTAAACGAGCGAAATAAATCCATCGCTAGAGATAGGTTGGGCTAACCCGTCGGATTAGAGTCAAATCTAATAGAGAGATTTATCGTATTCTAATGTGGTCTTCGGTTAAGTGGTTAGGGAAGCTTGCCCGACTCCTTAATTCGTAGGTTAGTTGTTCACGATTATTTTATAGTTAGGCGCAGTTTCGTCAGCTATAGAGACTCGTATGCATGTTATAGAAATCTCCACGGTCTAACAATAGTAATGTTCATGTATAATAGATATTCGCTTCGGTCGAGCTAGGGGGATTCGAAGTCTCAAATACTTTGCTTTTATAAAGTCGTTCCAACCCGTTATCGCTATTTTATCAGATTTTTATTTTTGCGTTTATCGTTTATTTAGTTTATCGTTATTGATATTTGTATCAAACCAAAATATTCACTAGGATATTTAAACGACGGTTTTCTAAAGTATATAGTTCCTTTGGGTTCGATACTCGAATACTTGCCATTTCTATACTTTTCTTGATAGGTATACTTGCCTGTTGAGCGTAGGATAATTTGCGACATTCGTTTTATTTTTATTACTCGATCCGCTCGATCAAGTTTTTGGCGCCGTTGCCGGGGACATATTGATATTTGGAAAACTTTAGTTTATTATTCTAGCTCTATTATATTATTATTATTATTTATATTATTTTTACTAGTACTATTATTATTGTTATTTTACTGTTATTTTTACTTATTATTTCTCAGCTATTTTCGTTATTTTAATTAGTATTATTGCTGATATTTTTTTAGTTAAATATTATTATTTTTATTTTATTTTATTTTATATATATTTTGCTTAATCGGATTACTTTTTGTCTAGGTATCTTAATTAATATTATTATTATTATTTCTTAAACTATCTATTTTATTTTTATCACATCATTATTAAAAAAAAATTATTTTGTAGTGGTTATTATTTTTTTAGTATTTTTGTCATTATTATTATTAGCATCGCTGCCTTTATTTTTATTTTTATTATTTCTTTTTAGCAATAATATTTTATTTTATTGGTTTTTATCTCTAAATATTTTATTGTTGTTATTTTTATTTTGTTTGTCTAGATACGTGAAGGTTCGTGCATGACCCGAAGAAACCATTCGCTACCATTAGTTGAAGGAGACCCGGAGATCGAAAGAACGTTCCGACACAACCTACGAGAAAACGCAAGGCGAGTCGAAATGACGGAGCAGAATCGCGACGAGATGCCATTAGCAACGAGAGAACCTCCAATGAGAGAGCTGTGGAGAAACAACGCCGTAGGGACGGCTGGCTCAGCGATAGTCCTTCCTCAAGTCCCGAACAACTTTGAGCTGAAACATCATTGGATTCAGATGCTTCAGACGACAGCTCAATACGATGGACTCTCCGAGGAAGACGCTTATCGCCACATACGAGACTTCCTATCCGTCACCGACGCAATACGAGTACAAGGCGTAAGCACCGAAGCTATTCGACTCTATTTATTTCCATTCTCCCTACGAGGCAACGCGAGTGGTTTAACTTACTTCCCGAGAGATCTATTACCACTTGGGATCAGATGCATGCCACCTTCATCAACTATTTCTTTCCACCTTCCAAGGCACTCAAGTTAAAAATGGACCTCACCGCATTCAAGCAAAAGGAGGGCGAAAATCTATACGATGTTTGGACCAAATTCAAGGCGCTCTTGAACCGTTTTCCTCAACACGGGATGACGAAGAGCGAGCAAATTCAGCGGTTCCATGAGTCCTTGAACGATCATACCGTACAATTACTAGACGGAGCATGCAATGGAGGGCTATGTAATCTTAGCGCAACGGAAGGTTGGAACTTAATCGAAGATTATAGCGCTAACAGTTTCCGACGAGGGAGCTCGAGCAATAGAGGCAAATCACCGGGAATGTACGACGTCGCTGAAACTAACGCAATCAACGCCAAGTTCGACGCCCTCCAACAACAAATGCAGACTTTGATGAATGCGCTCTTGCCTATGAAGCCCGCGGTAAATGCTGTCCAATTACAACCCACACCGAGGACTCCCACAACTATTGCGCCTTCTCATTCATATTCGGCGTATATTCCACCATGCACTATATGCGGAGGGAGCCACGACGCAAATCACTGTCCAGCCACTATTCCAACAGAGCAAGTCGATTACATGGGAAACTACCAAGGTCAGCGAAATTTCGTCCCGAATCGTGTTCATCCTAACCTGGCCCATGGAAATCAATCACATGCTCCGCCGAGATTTCAAAATCAAAGAACACAAGGATATCACAGCAGAAATTCTGAACCCCCCGGAAAGTCGCGTAGACAAGCTCGAGGGAATGTTATCTAAGCTAATGGGAAAGCTCGACTCTCGCTTAGATAGTCAAGAAGTGCGGTTGCAAAATACCGAGTCGTCACTACGAGCTTTAGAGAAACAAGTTGGGCAAATTGCCGAATCAATCCAACAACGCCCTTCCGGTTCGTTGCCAAGTTACACCGAGACCAACCCAAAGGACCACCATGTGAATGCGGTGTCACTTTGCAACGGACGACAGCTCGAGGAAGTACCAAGGACCAAGGCGAACGTCGAGATCGAGAAGGTGAATGTCGAGGACGAAAAGGCCAACAAGGAGGACGAAGTCGTAGCCAAACCTTCTATTAAGGTGTACCAACCAAAGGTCCCATACCCAGCAAGACTCAAGAAGGAGATAGTAGACGATCAGTTCGGTAAATTTTTCTCTATTTTTAAAACATTACATATTAACTTACCACTTGTCGAGGCTCTTGCACAGATGCCGCGTTCGGCGAAATTCGTCAAGGACTTGGTAACGAACAAGCGCAAACTCGAAGATATCTCCACCGTTTGCCTTCAAGGGGAATGCTCGGCCATTCTCCAATGCAAGATTCCGAAAAAGACTAGGTTTAGGTGAGCCCAAACCCACTAGAATGAGTATTCAGTTAGCCGATAGATCTATCAAGTATCCTAGGGGTATCATTGAGGATGTACTCGTAAAAGTTGATAAATTTATAATTCCCGCTGATTTTGTTATTCTTGACATGGAGGAGGATGAGAATATTCCCCTTAGTTTAGGTAGACCATTTCTCGCTACCGGGGGAACGATTGTTGATGTTCGTAATGGAACATTGACTTTGACTATAGATAGCGAGAAAGTGACCTTTGATATGACCGAGTCGATGAGTAACACCGAAGAGCTCGATGATAAATGCTATTACATGGATATTATTAATTGGGATAACTTCCTAACTTTGCGGGGACTCTCACAAGCCAACTCACTAGCTTTAATGCAAGAATTTGAAGAGCCCGAGGCTGCCTTAATGACGAACGTTCCCATAAATGTAGACAACAATATCGGAGACGAGCAACGAAGAAGAAGAAAGGGAGAAAAGCTCAATCGAGGAACCACCAGCGCTCGAACTCAAGCAACTACCCGATCACTTGGAGTATGCATTCTTAGGAGAAAATTCGAAGTTACCCGTCATCGTGGCCGCAGATCTAGAAGAGAAGCAGAAAAGCATGCTCTTGGATGTACTAAAAGAACACAAGAAGGCGCTTGCATGGAAGATCTCAGACATTCGAGGAATCAGCCCAAGCTTTTGCATGCATAAGATCCTCATGGAGGACGAGTACAAACCGGTGGTGCAGCCCCAAAGGCGATTGAATCCAAACATGAAAGAAGTTGTGAAGGCCGAGGTGATTAAGTTGCTCGATGCGGGTGTTATATATCCAATCTCGGATAGCAAATGGGTAAGCCCAGTTCAAGTGGTACCGAAGAAGGGAGGAATGACGGTAGTGCCCAATGAGAAGAATGAGTTAATTCCGACGAGGACTGTCACCGGGTGGCGCGTTTGCATCGACTATCGAAAGTTAAACGATGCGACGCGAAAGGATCATTTTCCTTTACCTTTTATTGATGAAATGCTTGAACGTTTATCGGGTCATGATTTTTATTGCTTTCTTGATGGTCTTTCAGGATATTTGCAGATTCCCATTGTGCCCGAGGATCAAGAAAAGACTACCTTTACATGCCCGTTCGGGACATTCGCATACCGAAGGATGCCTTTTGGTCTATGCAACGCTTCGGCCACTTTTCAGCGGTGTATGATGGACATCTTCGACAAGCTAGTAGGAGACATAATGGAGGTATTCATGGATGATTTCTCGGTTTTTGGTAACACATTTGAGGTATGTCTCTCTAACCTTAAGGCTGTGCTTAAGCGATGCGAGGACACGAATCTTGTGTTGAATTGGGAGAAATGTCATTTTATGGTGAGAGAGGGAATCGTGCTAGGTCATAAGATTTCGTCTAGGGGGATTGAGGTAGATATGGCTAAAATTGAGACTATCGAGCGTTTACCCCCACCCTCGTCAGTAAAAGCAATTAGAAGTTTCCTAGGACATGCGGGTTTTTATCGTAGATTTATTAAGGACTTCTCTAAAATTGCTAGACCTTTAACCCGATTGCTTGAGAAAGACGTGCCTTATGAGTTTACATCTGAGTGCATGCATGCATGCATTTTCGATACTTAAGGATAAGCTTATTAATGCTCCTATCATGGTAGCTCCCGATTGGGGTCTACCTTTTGAACTCATGCGCGATGCTAGTGACTTTGCAGTAGGGGCAGTTTTGGGGCAGCGGCGGGACAAACACTTTCAGCCGATATACTACGCAAGCAAGACTTTGAACGAGGCACAAGTGAATTACACTACCACTGAAAAAGAATTGCTTGCGGTCGTGTTCGCGCTCGACAAGTTTCGCACCTACCTCATCCTTTCCAAGGTCATTGTCTACACGGATCACTCGGCCCTTAAACACCTCCTCGTCAAACCCGATGCAAAGCCAAGACTAATCCGATGGATCTTACTACTTCAAGAATTTGACGTGGAAATTCGAGACCAAAGGGGAGCTGAAAATTTTGCAGCCGATCACTTATCGAGATTGGAGGACTCACATTATGAAAAGAATGACGAGGATAGCATCAAGGGCCACTTCCCTGACGAGCATCTTTATGCTTTACGTGAGGTAAACGATGATATTCCTTGGTATGCTGATATTGCTAACTATCTCGTGGCAAGGATCATACAAAAGGAATACTCAAGCCAACAGAAGAAGAAATTCTTCTCGGACTTGAAGTATTACTTTTGGGATGATCCATACTTGTTTAGGACTTGTGCCGATAAGATGGTCAGGCGATGCGTGTCATTTCCCGAGACGATAAAAATCTTAGACCATTGCCATACCGGACCAACCAGAGGCCACGATGGGGGGAATCGAACAGCCCATAAGGTACTCGAATGTGGTTTCTATTGGCCTTCAATCTTCAAGGACGCTCAAAGGTATGTAGACATGTGCGATAGGTGCCAACGGACAGGTAATATCTCTAAGCGCAACGAAATGCCGCAGAATTTTATTCTAGTGTGCGAGGTATTGATGTTTGGGGCATTGATTTCATGGGACCTACTAATCGATATATCCTAGTTGCGGTTGATTACGTATCCAAATGGGTAGAGGCACAAGCGCTGCCCACTAATGATGCTAGGGTTGTTGTTAAATTCTTAAAAACATTGTTTTCACGATTTGGTTCACCTCGTTGCATTATTAGCGACAAAGGTACTCGCTTTTGTAACACTCAGTTTTCTAGGACGCTCGAGAAATACGGTGTTAAGCATAGTGTTACCACTCCGTACCACCCTCAAGCAAGAGGCCAAGTGGAAGTCGTGAATCGGGAATTGAAGCGAATTTTAGAGAAAACCGTCGAGCATCACCGAAGGGATTGGTCGAACAAGCTGAACGACGCATTGTGGGCCTATAGGATAGCCTATAAGACGCCTATAGGATCCACACCCTATAGACTTGTTTACGGGAAATCTTGTCATTTACCCGTCGAACTTGAGCATAAGGCATATTGGGCTTTGAAGACACTAAATTTTGATTTAGATCTTGCAGGAAGAAAGAGAAACTTTCAAATTAATGAGCTTGATGAATGGCGTCTCATGGCCTACGATAATATGCGGATCTACAAGGAACGCACCAAGATGTACCATGATAAAAAAATCCAGCGACGGGATTTTCACGAGGGCGACCATGTTTTGCTCTATAACTCTCGACTACGCCTATTTCCAGGCAAGTTGAAGTCACGATGGTCTGGTCCCTTCAAGGTAACTCGAGTATTTCTATACGGCACAGTCGAGATCACACACCCGGAACGAGGGACTTTCACAGTGAACGGGCAGCGCCTCAAGCAGTACTATGGCGGTGACATCGAGGCGCTAGGGAAGGAAACTATCCACCTCCTCAACACCACCCAGAGCTAAAAATCACCGAACTATGTCTAGCTAAAGACATTAAAGAAAGCGCTACTTGGGAGGCACCCCAAGCCTATTCTATGTTTTATTTCTCTGCATATTTTTTTTAAAGTTTTTATGCTACTGTTTTTCGATGATCGTAGGGAATTCAAAATCTCAAGTGTGGGGAGGAGCTGTACAAAGCATGCACATCGGACTATTCAGGGAAGTTCGCTTATCTATTTATTTCCGCTTCCTTATGTTACCTGATTGTTACGTTGAGGACAACGTAAATTTTAAGTGTGGGGAGGGGAATTTCTGCGAAATTGATAAGAAACATATTATATAGGTGCATGACTTGATTTTAATAAAAAAAAAAGATTTTTTTTGAAAATTAGGCACGAATTATTTTCAGAAATCATGTTTCTTATTGATCAAAGGATGATGGCATGTTGGGAATTTTGTGAGTAATTAGGATACATATGCGTAGTCTACTTCTTGCTTACATGATGAACTTGGCGATACCTGATAGATTCGTACACATAACCCTATTTTTGTGACATTTTTGAGCCTACGAGTTTTTTGCTCATTTCTTTGGTTGTGTGAATCATGCCTAATTTAGTTCTCTTCAGAACTTGCTTGTGTATTACGTTTTGAAATTACTTAATATGTGATTGCGTGAAAATGAGGAAGGCATTAGGAATTTAGTCCATAGCCAAAGTAACCAACCACGACTGGCCCCCGTAGTTAGCCACTTTGAGCCTAAGTCTTTTATTTGTGAAAACCGGATTATAAATTGCCGATCCTGATTAAGCCTTCAGATATAAACCCATTGGAGCGATAGAAGAGGTGGAGGTTGAGTACCGGACTTAAGAAGCACAACTCGTGCTAAATTTCTGAGTTGAGCGTCGAAAAAAAAAGAAGCAGAAAAAAATCGAAAAAGAAAATATAGAAGAAAAAAAATAAGAGAGAAGAAAAGAGAAAAAAAAAAAAAGAGAGCGAGAAAAGAAAAAAATATATATATTGACTAAGAACCCTTCCTCCGATAATCTTTCACTCTCAAAAGCGAATTATCTATTTCCTAGATCGAGACGTTGAGAGAAGAAGGGCTTGGTGAAAAAAAAACGTCGAAAGAATGAAAAGAGTTGAAAAAGGGGCGAAGCATGGGTGCGATCGAGATGATGCATGAGACCGACACATTTACAGCTCATACCCTTTTTACGCTTATTCCTATCATTTCTTACCTATCTTAGCCATATTATAACCCGGTAAAGACCTTCCGATTCACGCTTGAACATTGAAAGTGGTAGATTTACGAATCACTTGCAAGCTTATGGTAGGGATTAGATTAGTGCATGACCCGAGAGATATCACCGACATCTTATCCCATACACTTATTGATTTGAGTGAATCTTTGTGAGGTGCGGATCTTGATAGGTATTTCTAAGGAAATCGTGTAGTTAGTCGTTGATTTCAAATATGCTTTCCGACTTTGCTTGCATTATTTCCTACGTGATTTCGTTCTCGATTGATACGTTGCATGATTTTATCCTTTTATATGCCATTATTATTTCTTTGCTCGAGGACAAGCAAATGTTTAAGTGTGGGGAGATTTGATAAATATAATTTTATACGTTTATATTTATGATTGTATTTGAGTTTGGGGGGGGGGGGTCTTCAAGTAATTATGGCAAGAATTGGGGAAAACTATGCAATTTGGCAGGTTTTTCAAGACATCAACGAGACATCCTTGAACAAGGAGTTAGGCAAGAAGAAAAAAAACGAGGAAAACAAGCAAGATGTTTCAGGCGACGATTCTTTCACACGCACATAGAAATCAAATACACTATTACTTGCTCATATTTAAAGGAGGAGAGCTAAGGGAGAAGAGGAGCTGCCATCAACCTCTCACACCTCTCAAAGACCCACGTAACCTTCTGCTCCTCAACGACATCAAGCACCCACAGCACGAAGCTCCTTTGAACGATCGAAACCCTCAAAGGCTGAAAGTCCATCAAAAGCAGGCAGCTCTTCCAAGAAGCTAGCACCTCACGCAGCTGTTCTTCTTCTCTCAAGCGTATACACGACAACAAGGAGCTGAAGTTGGGCTGCCCCTTCCAAGCTCGCTCACAAGGTGTTCGATCAATTCCCTCAACGAAGAACAAGGATCTGCTCAGTCAATTTCAGGGAAGATACGATGTTTTCTCTGTGTTATATTCGTTCTCCGTTGTGTTTAATTTATTCCATGAGTAGCTAAATCCCTTGTGTTTGAGACTAGATGAACCCTAGCGACACCGTACGCATGTTTTAAGTACTGTTGTTTTTGGCTATTGCTATGACTCATTTACGAATATTATTATTGTTTTGATTATGTCTATGTGATTGAGATAATTGTTGGAAAATCGTAAGCTACGCTCGATAGAGGTGCTGGCGATTAGACCACTCGTAAACGAGCGGAATAAATCCATCGCTAGAGATAGGTTGGGCTAACCCGTCGGATTAGAGTCAAATCTAATAGAGAGATTTATTGTATTCTAATGCGGTCTTCGGGTAAGTAGTTATGGAAGCTTGCCCGGCTCCTTAATTCGTAGATTAGTTGTTTACGATTATTTTATAGTTAGGCAGTTTCGTCAGCTGTAGAGACTCGGATGCATGTTATAGAAATCTCCACGGTGTAATAATAGTAATGTTCATGTATAATAGATATTCGCTTCGGTCGAGCTAGGGGGATTCGAAGTCTCAAATACTTTGCTTTTATAAAGTCGTTCCAACCCGTTATCGCTATTTTATCAGATTTTTATTTTTGCGTTTATCGTTTATTTAGTTTATCGTTATTGATATTTGTATCAAACCAAAATATTCACTAGGATATTTAAACGACGGTTTTCTAAAGTATATAGTTCCTTTGGGTTCGATACTCGAATACTTGCCATTTCTATACTATTTTTGATAGGTATACTTGCCTGTTGAGCGTAGGATAATTTGCGATATTCGTTTTATTTTTATTACTCGATCCGCTCGATCAAGCACCATCCGTGGGCGCCTGTTGTGTAGTATTTTTTTTTGCCACGTCAACATGCCAAATCAACCGCCGACGGGTTCACTAATATCATGTGTAGGTTATAGATCAATACAAAATCCCATTGTATGCTGATTTGGCGCTTTGATGTAGTTGGTGCTCACGAAGGTGCTCATGTAGGTTATAGATTAATAAAAAATCCCATTGTATGCTGATTTGGCGCGTTGATGTGGTTGGTGCTCACGCAAGGTGAGCACCATAACATTACTCATATATAGAAATATTAAAAATTTTAGTATTTCAGTATTTCGGTATAATCGGTATACCTAATTTTTAAAATTTTCATACCATTACCGTACCGAAAATTTGCGGTACGGTATCATACCTTACCAAAAACTTCGGTATACCAACATTTTCGATATTTTCGGTACGTTTCGATATGATAAGGACGGTATATCGATATCTCAGTATATTTCCCCAGCCCTACACTAGAGCGACCACGTCCACGTCCACCACTTCCACGTGCACGCTCGCCCCATCCCTCCGGATAACCGATCAGCTGATAGCAATTCTGTATGTCATGGCCAGTCCGATTACAATGAGCGCACATTGTATTTTTATCACGAAGACCACCACGACCCTTTGGTTTGGCTCCCATTGAAGCTGCAAACGCCATCGCATCACCGGTTTCAGCGAAGCTTCGAGAACCTGTCCAGGCGTTCATGGCAAAACTCATCGTATCGCCACTAGTGACATCCTTCTTCTGAGTGATCAAGCGCATCCTCTCCTCTTGCACTATAATGGAGTAAACTTTGTTCAGACGCGGCAAAGGATCTTGCGCGAGGATGTTAGATCGAGTGGTACCATATTGCGTTTCATCGAGACCCAAGAGAAATTGATGGATCTTTTCCTCCTCAAGCTTCTTATCCGCCATAGCAGTGAGGTTACATGTGCAGAGACCGCAAGAACACGTTGGGAAACGATCATACTCACCCAACTCCTCCCAGATCTTCTTCAGACGACCGTAATAGGCGAAAATGCTCAGGCCTTTTTGTTTGCAGTCCGCCAATTCGGCTTTGAGTTGTTGAACGACGGCTCAATGGTATTCATGATCCACGAGACTAGTAGAGAGTTGATTGTTCACCAATCTTCATAATCCGACGACTTTACTGCTGGTTGGCGAACACTACCGTCCACGAACCCAAATTTCTTGCGCGCTCGCAAAGCCGTTTTCACGGGTGATAATAATTCCCGGGTTATTGTTGGCCGTGAGGTCATATTGCGAGATCGTCCTACGCCGAACAACCTCATCACCACCGTCGTTGGCCTTACTGTTTTCGCCAGAATCCGCCATGATAGCAAAAGAGTTAAAGATCTTTTTGCTCTGATACCATAACACGACACACAATTTTATGAATCGAAAAGGCTGTCTGCCTTAGTTCTCATTCACTGTTAATATATACAAGTACAATCGCGTGGATAAGTTCCACTATGATAGTAATGATCTCTACACTTAATTCCTAAATGATACACTTACTATATATACAGCTTTCCTATTGAATTAATTAATATATGATCACGTAACCATAATAATTAAATCATTATTATTTTTCGGTTGTTAACTACTGTCGCACAACTTCATAAGCAAGAGACTAAAATATTAAAAGAAGAAGACTATATTACAAGGAAACTGGAGAGAATAAAATGTGCATGGATTAACAAGGAAAGGGTGTAAGGGTTTCAAACGAATCGAATCGAGTCGAATATCACCATATTCTATTTGGTATTATTCTTTTATTTTGAATATTCATATTCATATTGTTTTTTATTCGAATTAAAATCTTTCATATTCGATTTGATAATATATTCGAATATATTCACGAATATTCGGATCGATTTTTTTTAACAAAACTTGTTTTTTTAAAAAAAACAAATACAGAAGCAAAAAAATTACCTAGTGAATGAAATATACGGTTACGGAATAAAAGGAAAACCTTACCAAAACGTACCATTGATCAATAAATTCCGGGGTAATTCTATTGGCACCCCCCTCAATTCTATTTACACCCCCTAATTAATATGTAAGTAAATTATTACATACTTACCAATTAAAAATTAACTATTTTAAACCATTAAATACTTACCAAGTTTAAACTATTAAATAATTACCATTAAAGTAAACAAATATATACTCCTAAATATTCATCTAAGGAAACGAATACCACTATTAATTGATAAGTATGCTTTAGTGATTTTCTCCTAGCCTTCCCAACCTCTCACGTCAATGTATCATTGCATATACAATCATATGTGTAATCACCATGCTTGAAACTCACATACATAAATTGGATAACTAAAAAAATTAAGTTGTAAAAGATAATCAAACTAGGCAAGTTTACTTACACTCAACGAGAAAAATTACCTTACGTGGTGGAGGTTCCAATCAAATAGGAAAATTGCCTTACGATGGAGGATTCTAACCAAGTTTGGAGCATGCCCCAACAGCATAAATAGGAGCTCGACCATCACTTTTAGAGACTCTGCAATGCATACAAGAGCCACATAAACGAGTTCTAGTGAAAGAAGATTATGAATCCTCTTAAGGAGTAAGGGCTTCACGATTGAGATAGGTGCGAGCTAGTGTAGGTAGTTCGAGCCGTATACTATATTTCTTTCAAGGTAGAAGGTGATGCGAGACGTAGCGGATTTGAGTTCTTTCCTTTGTCTCGATCGACACAAAGCCTGTTCAACGCGAATATGATACTGGTAATCGATAATTTAGCATTGAATTTTATAGTATTTTTTTATCTAGTTAAATGTATTCTTAGTTATTTTATTATTTGTTTTCTCACATATTTCTTGTGCATATTTAGGTTAACAACATTTACGGAATAATCGAAGATGAGGAACATAGAGAAAGTGATGATATAAATGCTGATGCAACTTGCAAATTTTTCACTGAAAAGGTATATATTTCATCAGTTATATATCTTTTTATTACTATTATTATTATTAATATAGTGCTAGTTTAGCTTCTAAAGAATAATTTAATTTTTAGATGTTCGATTCTCGAGAAGATTTAATTTATCGGGCGCAAAATATGAGAACAAGTCTTGGATATGTAATTGTCACTAAAAGATCAAGGAGTTACTCCGGTGGAAAGTGTTTGAAAATTATATTTCAATGCGACAGAAAATATCTATAATTCGCTAAATTTCTTCGAGCCAGGTAGTCATGCACCGTATGAGCATTGGATGACTATGCCTAATATTGGCGTGTCTTGATTTCTTCGAAGTATAATGTGATATTGCATGTCATAAGCAATAAAGGTAGCATGACATACTTACCGATTCGGTATGCTCCGCCACCATGGTATCTTCATGTTGCTATTGCCATCGGCCATGTTAATGATAACCACTACGTCAAAGTTTCATTATCTGAAGGTTACCCTATGCCGAGTATCATGCCACAATGGGTTTATTTCAGAGACAAATGTGCAGCAGCATGGATTACTCCTTATGTTAGTCGTATTAATAATTATGAAAAAAATTTGCGTTATAGTTGTTCTCGTGATTATGTCATATTGAATTGATTAAAAAGATAATATTTAGTTAATTGTTATTTTTAATGCGCATTTAATTTTGCATATATGTTACATGAATATTTTATTCAAACAAATTAAATTATTAATATTGATATATTTTTTAAAATTTTATTATTTTTAAAGTTAATATCATTATGTGGCTATTATATAATATAAAATAATAAGTAAATTAAAATAAATTAGTTAATGTTGTTGAATAACTTATGCATTAATGTTTTTGAATAATTTATGCAATTAATATTGTTGAAAAATAATAAAAAAATAATTGTTGTTGAATTCATGTGGTTAGTAAACAAATTCCAAGTGTTAGGGGATGTAAAAGGGGGGTGTAAATAGTAGAGGGGCGTGTGAATAGTAGGACCCTAAATTCCGATAATAGTTATTTTAATTGTTTATTAGTGTAATTATTTTCAATTAAACATTTGAGGTTTTTCGTTTCTCCCATATATATTTTTAAGCATTTCATATTAATATGTGAGTTAACTACAAGTATTTATAATATATTATATTATTCAAATATCTATATAAGATATCTTACATTATTCGAATCAAATGTTCGAAAAAAAATTCGAATCTACTAAGACATATTGAATTCGGATTCGAAAATTATTCGAATAATTTTATTCGTATTTGAATTCTAATATTTCAAATTCGAATCTTAAATTTCCAATCGAATTCCGATTGAACAAAACGATTCGATTCATTTGCAACCCCTACGACACACACCGTTTTATACCCTTACGACACACACCGTTTCATTCTTTTCATTTTAATTTTATTATTATTATTATTATTATTATTATTACTACTCTAATATTATTATTATAATTATTATTATTATGATTATTGTTTTTGTGATTTTTATTTGATGTCGCCAGAAAATCTGGATCTTCTAGTGCGTTGGACTCCTCGAAACGTACCTTACGATACTTATTTCGAGTTTCAGTGAAAAAGATGACTTCTTCCGTAAAAGCCGATTAAATGGATATTAGTGGGTATATTATCCAACAATGTACCAAAGCCATATGCTATTAAATATCCAACACATACCAAACTATATCTCATTACGTTCAGGCATCAACTATATATCTGCACATATGGCAACATTTAAGGTTATTGCTCACTGAAACTCGAAAGTGATTTAAGGTTCGTAATCTACTTGGAGGAATATTCATAGACTATTATTTTGCTCAAAATTGATATAGACTAAATGAGAAATTATAAATGAGAAATTAATTATTGAAGCCTGGCCCACAGTTAATTTTGCAGTGTATAATTAGAAATGAGGGGTTTATCCCATGTTCAACGTGACCTTTTGT
This sequence comes from Craterostigma plantagineum, assembly GCA_027422505.1. Classification (NCBI taxonomy): domain Eukaryota; kingdom Viridiplantae; phylum Streptophyta; class Magnoliopsida; order Lamiales; family Linderniaceae; genus Craterostigma; species Craterostigma plantagineum. Next base: position 9,416,457 of record JAPQWV010000015.1, read on the forward strand.
ATAAGAAGCAATGTTTTAAAACGCGTGAAGCGCAATGCGACGCGTTTTGGCTCCGGAAGCGCGTAGCGTAAATAGCGTAGCGCGTTGCGTGGGTATTTCGAGCAAGTATGCTACAATGCAGGAAAATGTGATATAGGACATAAATTTGTTATATTATAGCTTAATCTCCAATAATATATTTACTTCACTCTATTCTAATCTTTTTTATTACCATTGATTCCTCTATTTATTACAAATTACAAAACAAAAAGATAATACGAGTATTGCGTTATCTGTTAACTCCGATATAGCATATTGGAAATGCGTAGCGTATCGCTAATCCACTTATAATGCAAAAAATTATATATAATATATACAAAATATAAATATGCTATGTTGATCACTTTCTTTTTAGTATTATCGTAATTACGAGATGAAATAATTAATATTTTCTCTACAAAAATTTAATGAAATTAAAAATAAGATATAATTAATTGATTAAACTTTGAAATTAAAATATATATGAATGATATATTAAAATGACTTTTTAAGCCCAACAGCAAAAGAAGCCCAAATCATGTCAAAAATAATTTTTTTTCAATTAATTTTTTTTTAAAAAATAAAATACAGCGCGATTTAAAAAACGCTATGAAGCGTTTTAATAAAAGAATGGGTAATAGCGCGCTATCAAACGCTTTTAAAAACACTGATAAGAAGACAAACCATGAATAATCAAACTGGGCGCGTTGAACGAGGACTGAAGATGCTTGATTCACATTTGTGGTCACCTTATTACTTTGTACGTGGGCCAATAGATGGAGAGGAGATCATTTCTCCTTGTTGATTTTGGCTGCCGTGATAATCAGTCAAAAAGGGGCAAAAGAGGTGTTTACATGATAGATTAAGGCAAACCTTTTGCCTATAAATATGGGAGTTCGACGAAGGACGAAAACACACTACCACAACACAGACCTTCTCCTCTGATTATTTTCTTGTGTAGCCTACTCCTAATATTGTTGTAGCTGCTTTTGTATCACGTGAGCGTATGTCTGTAATCACTCGACATATAAAGTAGTTCTACCCTTTGATTCGTGGACGTTTGTCATTCTGACCGAACCACGTAAATCTTGTGTTCATTGTCAAATTTATTTTTCGTCTCGTTTTATTTATTATCGTCATTTCTCGGGCAAATATATTATCGGAGATTAAATATCTTAACAATTGGTATCAGAGCCAACCCGATTTATTTTTAGCCACCATGACGATAATAAAAATGTCAATTGGAAAGTCCGACAGAAATGTCAACTTTGCAATGTGGAGTCTCAAGTTGGAGGCCATACTCATTCAAGACGGTTGTGAGGTGGCGCTTGAAGGCGCAAAAAAGAAACCAACCGAAATGAAAGACGATCAATTTAATGAATTGGACAAGAAAGTCATATCGGCTATTATAAACCTCTCTTACGAGGTTTTACAAGTAGTTGTCACGTAGACGACGACCATAGGTATGGGGGATGCGCTAAAAGCAAACTACATGAAAAAGACTAAGGAGAACATGCTATATTTAAAGCAGAAGCTTTACAGTATGAAATGACGGAAGGTACTTCTATACTCTCGCATGTCAGATAAATTCGATTCAATTATTATTGATTTGGCGAACGTAGAAGTTAAAGAGACGGACGGAGATCAGGCCATAATATCATATGCTAGTGTCAAATCTGCATTACAATCGAAAGAACAAATAGACAGGGATATAACGGGAGAAACAAGTGGTAGCCAGGCAGAAGGCTTGTTTCTACGGGGAAGACCACAACGTAGAGATGCTAAAAGTAGCAGATATAAAAGAAGGTCGAAATGCAGGTAGAGAAATAAAGTCTGTAATTTTTGTAAGAAAAAGTGTCACATAAAAGCTGATTGTTATAAATTAAAAAATAAGGAGAAAAATATAATCAGCAATATAATAAACCCGCCGAAGCTAGTGTAGCTGCTGATGAGAGCGATTGAGCTATTTTTGGAGAGAATAACATAAATAGTGTTATTTTTGATAGTGCTATTACAAAACTAGATATCTTTCTCACCCAATTACAAAACTAATCAACTTTTTCAATTTACACTAATATTATTTTCAGTATTCACCTCAAATCTTTTTAATATTACTTTTTCTCTATTATTATTTCAAATAAGTAAAACAATTCCTCTTTATTATATTTTAACCTAAAAGTTCTTTACTCATTATCTTTTTTTTTTAACTTACCATAGGAAATCAGTCATACATGACATTCTTCATCTTGACATAGCATTGACAAACAAAAAAACTCAAGAAAACTTGTATAATCCATAGACATTCAAATAACTATTATTCAAGAAAAATCAACTTCTAAAAAAAATTATCACAACTCATCATAGTTTTTTCTTGCGTTTTTCTTGTGAGACATTCGATACATTTCACATGGATATCTTCGTGATCGCTTACGTCCGACCTTTCTCTGTGGACGTAAATAATGATTATGTACTAGATGAAAAGGAGCATTCCAATATGACTCCTCTAATGGACACTCAAACCGATAAGAATATGTTGTCTCCATAATCTTAATTCTAAAATTATCTGGAACATATTCACATGGATCGACTTTAAAATGCTTGCAAACCTGAAAGAAAATATAGCAACAGGAATTATTCAACAACTACTACAATAATAATAGTATTCATACAATAATAGTAATAATAATAATAATTATTTCCTTACTTGCAATGCATGTGAACATGAAATCTTGCAAACTAACCAATTGCCACACGTACAAGAACGGTCTTTGAGATTGACATGGTGAACTCGAGGACGGCGACCTGGCTTAACTGGAGTAATAGTAACTGTGTTGTATGGACGAACATAATGTTTTGTAGCTTTTCTATCCCAACAACTATATAAAAGGTGGACGTTTTCAGGCCATAAGTCTCATTCTTTTTTCAGGTGGTCTATCTCCGTTCTTTGCATATATCAAGTTATTACGATATAAAATGGATTATATTTCTTTATGATTTTGACTTATGTTTTATTTGGATCTTATTTTCTTATTAATATATTCAATATTAAATCTTAGTATTGAATTACTATGATGGAAATATGAGATTTTCTAGTTTATGGAAGCGTTATGAAAGATTTTGGTTAGAAATATAATTATTGATAATTATGTTGAGAATTTATGAAAATTATGATGAAAAAAATAATATTAAAAAGATTTGTGGTGAAAACTGAAAATCCTAATAATTAAATTGAAAAAGTTTATTAGTTTTGTAATAGGGTGAGAAAGTTATCTAGTTTTGTAACAACACTTTTGAAAATAACACTATTTGTGTTATTCTCTCACTATTTTTGTAACAACTGCAAATACTGTTAAGTCTGATAATGAGTGTATCTTAGATTCGGGTTGTTCTTACCACATAAGTCGGAGTCGAGATTGTTTTTCCACATATGAAAAATTCGATGGTGGATATGTTTTAATGGGAAATGATGCTCCATGTAAAGTTATTGGTAAAGGCACAGTTCAGACCAAGATGTTCGACAGAATCATCCGAACGCTCACAAAAGTCAGACACGTTCAGATATGAAGAGAAATCTTATCTCTTTAGGCACACTTGAATCTCAAGGGTGCAGGTTCTCAGGTGAATGTGGAGTTTTGAAAATTGCCAGAGGTGCCCTTGTCGCGATGAAAGCTTGCATGTCTGGAAATTTATATATTTTGCAGGGAACTTCTGTTACAGGTTCCACTACAGTTTCGACATCCCCGGAGGTTGATACCACAAGATCATGGCATATGCTACTTGGACACATGGGAGAAAAAAGGCTAGCAAGCGGTGCCCACTTTGTGGTCAAAGTACTGGTAATATGGACTTTTGCGAACATTGTATTTTTAGGAAGAAGAAACGAGTCAGCTTCAATTCGCCAGCTGTCCACGGGACGAGGTACTTTGGACTATATTTATTCTGTTGTACGGGGTCCTTCTCGTGTTCTGTCCAAAGGTGGTGCAAGATATATGTTGACTTTAACTGATGATTTTTCAAGGAAAGTCTTGGTCTATTTTCTAAAGCAGAAAAGTGATATTTTCCTAACATTTAAACAATGGAAAACTCTGATTGAAAGCAGACAGGAGAAGAGATCAAGCGGTTGCGGACACATAATGTCTTAGAATTTTGCGGAAGCGAGTTCAATGAGTTTTGAAAAAATGAAGGAATTGCTCGACATCAACAAAATGGTGTTGCTGAGTGCATGAACCAGACGCTTTTAGAGAGAGCTCGATGTATGATCTCCAACGCTGGGATGACAAATGATTTTTGGGCCGAAGCTATCGCCACAGCATGTTATATTGTCAACAGCTCACCGTGGTCACTGATCAATTTCAAGACTCCTGAGGAAGTATGGTCAGGTACCCCTGCAGGTTACTCCAACTTAAGAATATTTGGGTGCCCAGCTTATATGCACCTAAATGAGGGAAAGTTAGAGCCTAGAGCTAAGAAGTGTATTTTTCTCGGTTATGCTTCATGGGTGAAAGGATATAGACTATATAATCCTGATCCCAAGTCACCCAAATTTATAATTGGCTGTTACATTTGAGTAGTCTTCTATGTTACATCCTTCAAAAGAGTCTACTAATTCTTCTAATAAAAAAAAAGAAGGATAGTGTACACAGCGAGGTGGAACTCGAGATCAACAAAGATTTTTCAAATGATCCTGCTACGACTTCAACAGATCAAGAGGATGAGCCAGAACCTGATTCAGATTCTGTTGAAGCTGAAAACACCGAGCAAAAATATTCTATAGCCAGAGATAGGTAGAGATGGTAGATTCGGCTACCACAGCGGTACGTGAATTTAGTTTCGTATGCATTATCAGTGGCACAAGAAACAGGTGGAGGCGGAGAACCTTCTACCAATTCGGAGGCAATAAGCGGTGTAATTTTGATATGTGGCTGGTAGTGATAAATGAAGAAATGGAGTCTCTGCACAAGAATGGTACTTGGATTCTTGTGCCGTCGCCGAACAAAAAGAAAATAGTCGGAGTGGGTCTTCAAAAAGAAAGAAAGTTTATCTGGTTCTGACGATGCAAGGTATAAGGCACAATTAGTCGCGAAAGGCTATAGTCAGGTACAATGTGTTGATTTTAATGACGTATTCTTACCTGTCATTAGAGATAGCTCTATAGTGTATTGCTTGCATTCGTTGCCATGTATGATTTGGAGTTAGAATAGCTTGACGTCAAGACGGCGTTCTTACATGACGATTTAGATGAACATATTTATATGAAGCAACCTGAAGGCTAGTTGAAGGAAAAGAAGACCAAGTTTGTTTGTTAAAGAAATCCTTATACGAAATAAAGCAATCTCCAAGACAGTGGTATTAACGGTTTGATTCTTTCATGTTGGGTCATGGTTTCTCCAGGAGCAAATATGATAGTTGTGTTTACTTCCGAAAGTTGAATGATAGTTCGTTCATTTATCTGTTATTATATGTTGATGACGTGCTCATTGCGGCTAAGAATCTTACAGAAATTCACCAATTGAAGGCCTTACTAAACGGTGAATTTGAAATGAAAGATTTGGGAGCAGCTAAGAAGATTCTTGGTATGAAGTTAGACGTGATAGAGGAGCTAGTAAGTTACATCTGACCCAGGAAAGTTACCTCAGAAAGGTTTTGGAGAGATTTGGCATGAACGATGCCAAACCAGTCAGCACTCCTCTTGCTAGCCATTTTAGGCTAAGCGCTGCTCAATCACCATCATTAGATGAGTAAGAAGCGTGCACGACTTTCCTATTCGAGTGCAATCGGCAGTATTATGTATGCAATGGTATGTACACGTTAGGAGTGGGATCGGGTCGGGTATTTCGGGTATCGAGTTTTTCGGGTCGGGTACCCGAAAAATCGGTATTGATTTTCAAACCCAATCTCGACCTGATCGAATTTCGGGTACCCGCGGGTCTGGTCGGGGTTCCTTTTTTTTTTACAATCAAATATGCTTAAATTAATTTCAATTCCTTCAACTTCAACAATAAAATTAAATTCAACACTATCAACAATACAATAAATAAAATTAAACAACATCAACAATATAATAAATTAAACACCATCAAAATTCAAATTAACATCAACAATAAAATAAATTCAACACCATTAAGAATAAATAATTTCAACACAATCAACAATAAAATAAATTCAACACCATCGTCAATAAATAAATTCAAATAGCACCATCAAGTCAAGATCAACAAGTCATGATACGATACGATAAAATGAGCTCACATGTCACGAATAAGTTCAACACCATCCTAAATATTACAAAACAAATTAAGTTGTTCAACCATCAACAACTAAAGCTCCAACGTCAAATAGTAAAAATCGTTCAATTACATTTCACATATCAATAGAGGTTGCCGATGTATCCACACCCGTGCTCTCCAATTCTACAAAAAATAGCAATATTATACAGCTTAATTGTAAAAATCAAGTAAAGCATAGAATAAAACGAAACATACCCTTCTCAGTGTTCTCGATTTTGCGCAAGTCCTCCTCAAGATTTATTTGTTTCGAATCGTGACGAATCCAATCTTGGACGCATATTAGAGCTTGCATAGTTTTAGTGGACAACGAACTCGGAAGCACTGTAGCGACCCTACATCTCTAACTAAGATTAGTGGCGGATTTTCGCAACGTAAGTCGCGGAAGCCCCGTCTAATAAAATCTTTTTCCTAAAAGATAATATAATACGACAAAATATTAATTTACATTGTAGTATCTGTACAACGGGCGTAGCCGAAAAATGTCAAAAGAACAAAAATCCTATTATCGCTCCACAGGTCTTCATCCATGTACCACCCCGCCCTCAAAAGTCCGTGGAGCACCGCCACCAGCCGCCTCAGTCTTGACGCGCGTCGGCGTCAGACTCAGTACCTACAACACGTAAACACTGAGCGATTTGCCCAGTAGGTGAATAGAAATGCATGTATGCACGTGAACGCTCATTCCCGGTCCCAATATCTCACATGCAATGTTCACTCTTTCTTTTCCCACAATCCTATCTCAAATCACACAACACAGGGCCTAGGTCAGACTCGACACCTCGCGCGTCCATAATAACAACATACGGAAGCTTACACTAGCAGCGTTTTAACGATCACGCAACTGCCCTGCTAGGCCGCTCTTCTGTAAGCGGTAGCCTACGCCGACAGCGTTTTGACGATCACGCAACTGCCCTGTCAGGTCGCTCACTCCGCTGAAAATATAATCACGACGGTTTTGCACCTCGGGACGTTCACGCCCGAGTAGACAGATCGATCACGCCAGTCTGCCGTCAGGTGTCATACGAGTACCAACCTCGACTCCTCAACGAGTCAACAACAAAAATCACAAACATCTCATTCTACCACGCTCGACAATATCTCAAATCAACCGTCTCAATACGGTGTAAATATCTCACCCCTGTGATATGATATGCATATGCCATGCATACAAATGTGATAACATATGAATTCGTGATTTCAAATGAAATATACGTAAAGCACATAAATCACGTAAATCATTGAAGCACATAAAAACACGTCAAATAAGTGTTTACGCATTGTAGATGAATAATTCACCTACCTGTCCTCCTGTCAAAATTAGTCACGAAATCTGGTAAATTTCCTACGCTTCGATCCTCTGAGTATTGAAAATGTTATCTTATCAATATATTTACTAAGTCATATAAGTTACGAAAACGCTAAAATTATCAAAACCCTAAAATTCATGAAAGCTTTAAAAATAATAAGATCCCTAAAATAAATAAACCCTAAAATATCAAAAACCCTAGAAATAGCAAAGCCCTAAAATTTCGAAAATTTATTAAGTGTATAAAACTTTTAAAATGCTGAAATCTTTATACAATGTCGAAGATTATATGATGTCGAAATCCTTAAACAATGTCGAAATCTATGTGATGTCGAATTCTATTCTACACCTCGAAGTCCTTTTTACTATGTATCTCGAAATCTCTTGATTGTATATCTCGAAATCATCTTTCTCATAAGGCATCTCGAAATCTGTCATTTATTCACTTCGAAATCTTGGTATAGTGCATCTCGAGATCCTTCTATGAAAGTTATTATATTTCGACATCTTTGTATAAGAACTATCATAGCTCGATTTCTTTCTATTATACTTCTCGAATTCTATCTATACACATTTCGAAATCCTCCTATTTATACATCTCGAGATTCTACTTATCACCCATTTCGATATTCAAGCTAACCTTCAAAGACTAAGTTTCCTAATCATGCCAGGTATTATGACCATTACATAACCATGTGAAGACATATACTGTAGACATATACAAGCATTAAAACTTTCGTATCCCTTACATTCTCAAGATGTCTCATAGGTGCTTATAAGCATAAATCAATTCTAGGGTTTTCTAAATATAATAACCCACGAAACTACTTAACATAATCACTTATTCATGCAAATCTGTATATTGCTATCTTCATAATCGGAATATACCAAGTAGAAATATACCTTACTCAAGTCCTTGAATCGTTGGATTTATATGGTTGAGGTTCTTTTCGTTTTCTTCCTCGTCTCCTTCGTATGATCTCTTTTGTAAGTATTAAGAGTTTGTTTTTAATTTACAACTATGGATATCTTTTACTATATATAAGTATGGATAGGCCCAGTAAATTTCAGGTAACTGGTCAACCCGTTTGATAATTGAATTGCAAATATATTATTAGTATTAGACTGTTGTTGACTGGTTACCGTTTCATCTATATATATAAAAGTTGGATGGCCTCTCTCCTGGGCATGCCAAGTCAGCAACGGAGTCCCCCCAACCAATAAGATTGCGTGATACGAATTCCGGCGATAATATTTGTTGGTTCCGGTTGGGAGTCGCCGGATTTAGCTGACGTGTCATTCCAGGAAGGCTTTGATTGTTCTTTTGGAAAAATGGCCGGCGTGTTATCAATAAAATAAACCACACATACTTTGAATTAATTTTGTTGAGTTAATATGGCAGCCAAAACAGTTTTGCAAAATAACAGTCCGTTCAACTCCAAACTCTTGGCCTTCTCATTTCTATTCAGAGAGGCACTACAATGCACGCACCCATAGCACACACACAGGCTTCTTCAACGCAGCTATTGATGCCTATACTGAGGTATGTTTGGGTCTTGGTTTAATCTTCAGGTGAAAATTGGGGTTTGAAGGGCTGATTTTTTTTTTTTCTTTTATTGAACAAAATTGATTGATTTTTAGCCTATTGTGTTGTGCCCCAACGTGGCAGTGTACTGGACAAATCGTGCGCTGTGCTATCGCAAGAGGAAGTGCGTAAGAGCTGCAAAAGGTGTTCATTGACGATGCTTCTAGCTTTCCCAAAAAAATAAAAAAATTTGACTTCTGAATTTTTTGTTTGATCTTATCATGATTTTTGGGGAAGTCTTGGTCTTTTGATTTGTTTCTTTTTTCTTTTGTAACTTTGTTTCCTTGGTGCGGCGAATGGACAAGGGTAGAGAAGATTGCAGGCGAGCGATACAGCTCGATCATCGTTCTGTTAAGGTATGGTGTATTACACTTAGTAGAAACCTGTCATCGATTTCTTTGACATGTTTGCTCTTATGGTAATTGTATATGTGGATTGTGTCTTTCATGGTGTCTCTTATGTGGTGCTGCCATTTGATGCTTAGCCCTACACTGCAAGACGCGTATGGTTGATGCAGTGTTCTAATTCGATTATAAGGTTGCGTTATTTTTTCTTGGCTAGCACCCAACGATTGCATCTGCCGAACAAATATTTGAAATGTATGTAAGAGAAGTTTCTTCAATCATTCTTACCGTGTTGTGTTATGCATGCACATGATATGCTTGGTCTAGCTTTGTTACAGAGGAAAGAATATGCAGAAGGTGTACGGCTCCTGGAAAAGGTACGGCGATTGGTTTATACGAAATCCTTATCTATAGTATGCTTTTCCTTTTATCCTCAATTTGACCCGCCGATCTATGCAAAAGCTCATGATGACGATGGTGATAACGATTATGATGTTGTTGTTGATGATGCAATGTCTATAAGTTGGTTATTAAGGCTGATATGATTTGTAAATGTTTTACAAATCAAGAAGGCCTATGCTTAATTGTTTGATAAGACTGTTTGTTCCTTCCATAACTTTACGTAATTCTAAAATACTTCCTTTGTCTCTCTTAGGTGCTCAAAGCAGCCGTCAAGTTGAATGAGTACGCACCGCCCACGGCCTGGTGGTATCTTTGCTGCTATCTTCGTGTTAGTCATATACATCTGCTGTAAAGTATGTGTTAATTATGTTTTTCAGCAACTGCAAAGGGCAATCTCAAAGACGCAGAAGAATGCCAAGATTCTGCTTGTCCAAGACACTCCCAACGGTAAGAAAAACATATCCTTTAACAGCTGTTAACCTTAATCTTGACTATAAGTTTCGTAGGCACATACTTGCGAGCTGAGGTGGACGGAGGATTTGGCCGAGATCTGCTTGAATTTCTGGTGAATGGAGATATCGTCTCATATAGAGCTATGGCGACAAAAGTAACCTATGTATATCCGTTTACTACAGCCTTTGGGGACTCGAAAGGTCAAGAACAAAGAATGAAGCAGATCATTGATGAGTTAGGTTGGTATGCTCCAAGCTTTGAGTCTATGGACTAATGAGAGTTACGCTACTTTTATGTGCAGTGATTTCTGTATAACATGTAGAGATTCTATTACATACTGTTTACGGGTGAAAAAAGCTGCTTGTTGGTTATTTCCATTCAATTATCACAAGAAAGGTTTAGAAGATCATCGACATTATGGACAAGTAGGAAACTCTATGTTAACCGCCAACTGCTAAAAGTAATAAATTCTTAATTTTTTTTAACGTATGTATATCAATATGCACGCATGGGCTTTGTGGATAAATATGAGGATAGAATCACATCTCAGAGTCAAAGATAAAAATCTCGAGAGGTGAGATCTAAAATGTCTTTCAAAGAGGCGGCAATCAATGAACAATTAAGGGAGGTAGTAAGTAGTAACATAGTTCCATACCCAATAATAAGTACATACCAAAGTTCCGAAAGTAAACATTTTTTTTACGAGTTGTCTGTATTAAAGACAAGTCTAGTGGCGACTTGAAGTGTTCAAATTGAGACAGCTAGCTAGATTAGAATTAGATAAGCTGATGTTATAAAAAAAAGGTCAATGTATGGCCTCTACAGTTAGAGATATCAATCCGTGCTAGGGCGAAAATTAAAAAAAAAAAAATTAAAATTTCAGGTCGATACATTGAACATTAGGTATTAGTTGAGGCTTAATGTAATTGATCAAGTGGGCCAAAACAGATAAAATATACCAAGAGATTTAGGCGGCAAGTTGTTGATATAATTTACAATAGAAAGGGAAGATTCTTTGATTATGTGCATTTGGCAATGTTCACTAACTACCATTATTTGAATGGCCTTTTACGTGAGCATGAAAACCAGTGAAAGGAATAACGCAGATGATGAACATAATATATATACATATTACATGCATTCATTGCAGCATTCTTGCGAGGATTTTCTTGAGAAAAAGAAAAGGTACAAACATAAATTATAGCCATAGTTAAAACATACGTTTAAAACTGGCCATGGACAACCTTGGTGATGGAGTCAAAAGCCCATAAGAGCTGCACCCTTTATTAGCCATCGTTGAGCTCTTATTACGCCTCCCACGATTAAAAGGACTGCATGAGCCATACCCGAATGTTTTTGGACGATAAAAGACATCATCGTCCTCTTCTTCGTCGAAGTTTTTCTTGCGATTATTATTGCCATTACTGTCCATGATCTGAGCCAAGACTCCATGGAAGAGATCTACTTCACAAGGAAGGCAAAGAGGCCCTTCATTTTGGAACCCATATTCAGATTCAGCATCTTCTAGAAGCATCTTGAAGAGGGGGTGATTCGCAAATTTGGTTTTTATTACAAACCTTTGCTTGTTAGGTCCAACGTAGACTGAGAAACATCCCGTTGGAGTCACTTGTCGGCGCAGCTTATTCCTTCGATTATCATCGTGTGCTTTTGTTCTTCCCTCATTGAACGATAGATATCGCTCGAGTTTCTTCATTATAGAGCCCTTCTTCTCAAGCCTGCGCTCGATTTCCATTCGCATATGAAGATCAACCTTTTTTTTTGTCTGATTATTGCAGCTGTTGAAAGTACGAGAAAACCCTAAAAATTGACAGATCAACCTCTATCGTAAGCCAGACCGAACATGCACATCATTCTTGGCTTCACTATTGCTTTCATCAAGATAATCATTCGAGGAAATATTGATGTATCTGCGAAAGGGTTTTATTATTTAGAAAGATTGAAGCATAAAGTTCTATATTGTATATATAGATGAAAGGGGATATCCATGCGTACTGCTACCGGCTAGGGAGAGGTATTAGAGATAAGGCTTTAGCAGAGGAGAATATATATATAGATAGAGGTGTTATATGTTAAGAAAGTAGACATTTATATTATACATGCAATGAACCAAACAGTATATAGATTCTCTTAATAATTAAGTTCATTTTGTCAACGCAAATGTAGCCTTGAAAAATCGACCGATTGATGTGCCCATTAGTGAGGGTACATAGTTTGAAATAAGATATTGAATTATGGGAGTGTTTATGTTTGCGGTGATCCAACATCACGGCGATTGATGTGACGGCGATTGATGTGAGTATCACCGTGATCTTGGATCAAGGTGATATGTTATCACTGTGTTTGTTTTTGGGTGATATTTCATTTTGCATATCAACGTGATATTGGAATATTGTGTTTGTTTAATCACAGTAATGTCGGGATAATGTTGGGTAAATGTCATATTTAACCATTTAGTAAAAGTGTTTTAATATTTTCATTTGACGTAATATTTAACGTGATAGTTATTAATATTTAAAAATCAAGTATTATTTTTAAGCATTAATTATAAGCATGTTATGCAATTCATCAATAGAATTATTATATTTTTTAGGCATTATACATAGATTTTTTAACCAAATATATTATAAGTATGGTCTATAATCCTTCAACATAATTCTTTTATTTTTGAAGCATTAAGATAAATATTTTAAGATTAAATATGTTGGTTACGTAATTTAAAATAGGAGCAAGGGTATATAAGGAATGAATGTTAAAAGATAATGAATAATTTTGTCAAAAGATATATTTTTCTTACGAGCTCTGCAATTGCAACATCATTGCAGACGCCTATTATCTCTATCGCGGTCCCCGTCCTTTACAAGAACTCGATCAGGGTGCTGTGCAACGCAAACACCTCGGAAGGATTCAAGCCCTCGACGGACGTATCGATGCCAGAGATCTACCTCCCAACAGGGACGACGGACGGGCTGATAGGCGGGCCCCCCGCGTCCGAGCGTCCAATCCTGGTGTTCTACGCGGGCGGCGTGCACGGAGACATACGAAAGGCACTGATGGACTATTGGATTGGAAAAGATCCTGAGGTGCAAGTCCACAAGTACCTTCCAAAGGGCAAGTCGTATTACGGAATGTTTAGAGAAAGCAAGTACTGCATATGCCCGAGCGGGTACGAAGTGGCTAGCCCGAGGATGGTTGAGGCGATATACATGGGATGCGTCCCCGTCCTGCTCAAGGACAGCTATGCGAAGCCGTTCGATGATGTCTTGGATTGGAGCAAGTTCTCCGTGGATGTCCGCCCGAGGGATATTCCCGACCTGAAGAAGATTCTGAAAGCTATACCTTACGACAAGTACGTGGAGATGCAGAGGTTGGGGGTTAGTGTTAGGAGGCATTTTGAAGTCAATTTTCCAGTACCGAAGAGGTTTGATGTGTTTCATATGACGATGCACTCTATTTGGCTAAGAAGGATAAATGCTCAGCTTCATTAATTCGTGATTGACTGTCTCTTTCATCTGCTGTTCAATATACATGCGTGAATGAATGAATGGCTGGTGAAAAACAACTATAAATTTGCAAGACAAAAATCGTAACTTGAAAGATCTCCATAATGGGTTCGGCCTCTAAGAGGGTGGAATTTGGTCACATGAAGTCCAATGCCATAAGAAAGACGAAGAAGAGAGATTCTTTTTTTTCCTTGGAGACGGTGATCACATTAGTTATTTGGTCATTTAGTCACTACAAAATGCTTAGACATTAAGACACAAATGGAGAATCATGACAGCAAAGAAAAACAAAAGTAGCATGCATTTCATTATAATGAATGAATCAAGCTAATAAAATCAACTGTAAAACGCGAACGCAAGATGAAAGTGTAATGGTGTTCCATGCCTTTAAATAAACTAGCAGCTCCATCTAAATATTGACTACTACTCTATCTATCTATCATCTATCTATCTATCTTTTAATGGTGATTGTTTCATATATAATAATATTAAATTGTATCTAATGTATAGCTTTTATGAGGTGGATTTGTAGCTTATACAGACGGGCTGCACTTACGGGGCCGCACAACGTGCGGCTCATCTCCACTAGTATATATAATATATAATATATATATATATATATATATATATACACACACTAAGGTAGAGTTTTCGAAAGCAATGATTTTGATTAGACATCTTGGTAGATAACGAGTTCTTTTCTCCTTTGGATTAAGTAATCTTGTAGTTATCTTATACTTTGGGCTTGTGGGCTTCATTTCGAATTTTATTAATGTAGTTATAGCCAATAACTCAACCTTATATATCTTAGTATTATTACTCTTATTTATTATTCTTATTAATTCTTCAGATGGACTTCGAACTTGGTTCAAAACTATATCAATTGTACTTCATACTTAATTTCTTTTTCAGCTCTAATTCGAATTCACATAATTAATTATTTAAACACCCCGTATTAAAATTTACGGGTATTACAAGCACAAGACCACCCGTGGACTCGGAAGCAACCGTAGAGACCGGAACGGCCAAAATATCTCGAACCATCTTAGAAAGATCCGGGAATCGATGAGAATTCAATTTCCACCACCTAAGTATGTCAAATACATCATATGGGTCCTCAATATCTTCGCTCAAATATTTATCCAATTTCCGACTTCACACGTTCACTTTTTCCGTCTCTCTTTCTCTTCCTCATTTCATCAAACAAATATGTTGCATTTGTAGCAATAGACAAGGAAGAATCACCACTAAATTGTTGTGGAGCAATAGGACGTCGACTATTGGGCACTCCATATCTCAACTTGTACACCATGAACAATTCGTGGATGCCACACCTAACTTGTTCTTTCATCCGACGAGGTAAAACAATCGGGATATAACCGGTAAAACAAAGAAATCAATCATCTCCCACTTGGAGCGAGGATCAAGAATCATGGTATAGTACAAAATCTTGTTCACTTTTCCATCGACCCCAATATTTGTCAAATTTATTTTCATTCGACGAGCCATGATTTTGAGTTCTTCATCGCCTTCATCTAACCAACCTCGAAGAAACAAGCCGACGGTAGTTATTTCATGAAAAACTACGTTCGACGTGACATACGAAGAACCCGAAATACTCAATGTAAGCTTATAAAAATGGCTCAAAAGTTTTACCAACAACTTTGACTTTCCCAATCGTCCGTCGTGCGAACACCACAAAATGGCTCCTTCGATAAATCATTAACAAATGCCGCATCCACATCTCCAAATTTCTTAAATGATCTAGAAAAATATATAGCCGACTCCAACATCAAATATGTGGAATTCCAACGAGTCGGTACATCGAGACTCAAGCCCTTAGTCGTCTCTAACTTCACGGTTTTTGCACATTCAAAAAACCATTTTAGTCTACTCGGAGAATTCCTAATGTATCGAATGGCTCATCTAATACGAGAGATAGCATCATTTTTTTCTATCCATCTTGCACGACAAGATTAATAATATGAGCTATACATCTCACATGAATGTACTTCCCCCCCCCCCCCCCCCCCCCAAATACCCGTACCAACATCACAACTATTCTTCAAATAAGCAATTGCACCGTCATTTGACGATGCATTATCAACAGTAACGGTAAATACCTTATCAATTTCCAATTCAAATAGGCATTGCTCGACGCCATTGCCTACTTCCTCACCTTTGTGACCCAAAATCGGACAAAAGTTCAAAATCTTCTTTCTCAAAATTCGTGGCGCCCCAAGCCACTACACCACTATACGACTCTAAGACTATTAAAATACGACTTCAAGAAAATAAAGAGTTCCGTTTGAAAAACGTCGATAATATCTGTACTTGACCAATCAAAACCCACTCACCAAACCATTCGACTCACAAACTCGTAGTAAAATAAATTTACCTTCAAAAGAAATAGTTCTCCCACAATATTCAAACTCGCAAACTACGCAGCTCGACTTGACCATTATAAAATATAGAAACATATATACACAAACAACGATGTCCAAAATATGACCAGACACAGTTCAACGGTAAATAGAAAACTACACAAACCCAAAACAAAAGAACTTGCTCTCGCACAGGTCGTCGTCCATGTACACGCCATCTCAAAAGTCTGCGGGAGCTTCAACAGCTAGCCTCGTAAGCGAGTATCATACAACATCATCGGGCTCACCTACAACACATGACTACGTGAGCTAATTGCTCAGTAAGCGAATGTCGTAATAATAATAAACTCGTGCAAAATATGCTCGGAACTATATCGGCTTGCGATATGAATTCCTCGAATGATTCAAATGCAACATGGTATGCTATATGCAGTTCATGCTCTCGTAACTATGCAGTCATACCCTCATAATGATTCACTCAATATGGGCCCTGAGACCGAATACTACGATACCAAAGAGCTCAATCAATATCAAGAGGTCTATAAATATCAATGAGGGACGATCTTTTTCACCCGCCCAGTAAAGACGTCGTCACGTCAGGCCAATAAGGGCGTCGTACCGCCAAAAATGGGAAGGGCTCGATTGGACCATCCTGTTAAAGGCGGTCTTCTCCACTAGGAGATTCCCTCGCATATCGTAGTATCGTCTCGCACACATAATGCTCCTCACAAGATCAGTCTCTCCCAAAGCGACTATATGAAAATCCCCACATGCTCATCATCAGTCGTCCAAAGCGACATAGATGACTCGATGTAAATGCAACAATGCACAATATGCAAGGAATATCACACTCATATTTGAGACAGTAATTTGTGCCCAAGGACATACATCACAAATTACTTGAGCTAACAAATAGTTAAACTCAAATCATATAAGGTCATATCTCAACAAATAATTAAAACACGCAAGGGCGGAGCTAGAAAATTTTTTCAGGGTGGGCACAAAATTTAAAACAAAACTAAGACGACGATATATATTATAGATGAAAATGCAGAAATAGTGGAAAAAACAAACCTTAAACTTGGATCTCTCAACGTTTTTAGCCTCTAAAATTTCTAATCAAATATGTAAGTTGCTCTCCCTATGCAAGAATAAAACATAAAGTAATATATGTTAACTGTAAAAAAGTGTACATCCTATTCGAGAGAGCACAAAACCGTTAAACTATAGTTACGATAATTGCAAGAATAAAACATAAAATAATATATGTTAACTGTAAAAAAAGGGTACATAATAAAAAACTATAATAATGGTGTTAGTTGTGCGAGAAAAATAAAAAATAAATAAATGACCCAACAAATATTAAAACATAGTGAGAATCGAAGGAGCTCATTCCTACTTATACATAGTAAATAAATAGAATATATATGAAATAATATGATGATTTTTACTTCTAAAAGACATACAAATATATTTATCGAATATATATAAAGGGAAATATATTCTGTAATAGACAGGTGGCAATTCAAGCAAAGCAATAAATCCTAATATATAGATGCACTATTCCTTTTACCATTAGCACTAATAAGTTATAAATAATATATATATATAGTAATACTTTTTTTTTCAGGGTAGGCACTGGGCATACAGTGGCTCCGCCCATGAAAACACGCATATGGCGACTCGCGCCTGAGGTACAATTATTAATACCAAATAATCCATACCTCTCAAATAATCAAATAAACAATAACACACATATCACAACATAACAATACACTTAAAAATTAGGTTCACGTGTCGTAGTTGCATAGGACAGTCGCATACCTGTCGTGTCCGACCTTTCTATACCGAGATCGTATATCGTAGTTCCAATTACAAAGCAAGTACGTATGCTTATATATATTTTCTTCACCGTAGCTTTAAAGAGCCCAAATGTAAAAATGCTACTTTAAGTTCCTAGATAACATAGTTAAGTTCAGGTGAAATAATTTGAACTATGGAACGATTAACATATACATGCTTATATTATTAATAAAATATTAGTTCCAATATAGACCCAATGTTACTTGCTCTTGGCGTGCTTTAGGTGTGTAGAATGGAGAACGAAGTGATGATTAAGTGGAATCAGATCAAGAACGAAATAGGGTTTCATATACATGACTAAGGCGGTTAGTTTATTTCCTTGCTCATCACGTTAAATAATGCTTATCATATTAATACATATACACACATACATCATTGTATAAATACTAGAATTCTTAATGATTTCATAATGTGAGATATACTTAAGTCACGCACTTGCACTTTCATTCATACTAATATTGTACTTTGAATAAATAATTTGCATAAGTTTAGTATATTTTTATTAATACTTATGAAAATCTACTCACATGAATATACCCATACACGTGTAACTAATTATACCTAGCAATCGACACGTATAAATAGCGAGTTTACCCCAGACACGTATAATTAGTGATACTTAGTAATTGACACGTGTATGATTACTCGACATATATCACACAGAAAATCGACTAAAGCGATAGGGTAAAGAACTTGTAATTTATTTAATTAACTGATTATTTGTATTTTCTCGTTATTATTTTATTATTCTATTTACATAAATGACTTATATGTATATTTCTAAAATAATTTGCAACAGTAAAATATATATATTTTTAAGGAAAATTTGGTGTAAATAATCCATCATATTGATTTTCTTCTTAAAATAAACCCAACTTTAAGTTATTTCTGAATAAACTCATCTATAATAGGATGTTCTCAGGATTAGACCCACCTTTAACCTATTAAATAGGTTAAATTTTTTTCTTCTTTATTCTTTTTCTTCTTTTTCTTTTCTATTTGAATAAATTATTTTTCACACTTTAAAGTAAATCAAAAATTTGAAAATAAATATTTCGACGAACATACAAAGAAATTCTTAATAAATAAATTAAAAATATAAATATATAAAGTTTTAGAAAAATAAAAAAAATAATGTACTAAAAAGTCATGTTACTTTTATTATATTAGTTAAACCTAATAAATTAACTCCAACATGATAAGAATTTAAAAAATCAAAACAATATTTTCAGCGTTAACTGCCATGAAATTCTTGATACAATTAAATTTTTTGAAAATTTCATAAATAATAGTATCAAATATTTAGACCGAAAATTCCTGAAATTATAAATAAGTAAATTATCAAATAAAATTAAAATATTCAAGCACACTAAGTTCTTAATAAATATTTTCTTTTCCGTTTATGAGGGATTATTGTGGAATTTTTTTTTTTTTGCTTTTTTGTATTTTATTCATGTTGGAGATATATTTATAGATGTTTTCTAATTCTAAGTTTTGAATAATACCGAAAGGTATGTTCAACACGAATAAAATACAAAAAATTAAAACAAAAAATTTCCAAAAAAAATCCTTCAAAAACTGAAAAACAAAAAATAAATCTACGCGAACTTAATATAAATAAAACATAATCAAAATTTTAGAAAATAAAAAAATGAAATTAAAAATATCTCAATGAAAATATTTATTGAGAACTTCGTCTGGTTGAACATTTTATTTTATTTGATAATTTACTTATTAATAATTTCGGGAATTTTCGGTCTAAATATTTGATACCTTTTTTATGAAATTTTTAAAAAATTAATTAATGTACTAAGAATTTCGTGGGATTTACGCTGGAAATTTTTTGTTTTGATTTTTAAAATTCTTTTCATGTTGGAATTATTTTTTAAGCTTTAATTAATGTTTCAAGTAACATGACTTTTTTAATACATTATTTTTTATTTTTTTAAACTTTGATTTATTTATATTTTTAATTATTTTATTAAGAATTTATTGGGATATCATTGGCTCCAATACGTTGACCTAGACGCAACGGTTTTAGTTTTCTTCCTACCCTTTTCTTTACCTTCTATCTCCTCCTCAAGCTCCATATCATCGATGTCGTCGACACTTTGACATGGTGGAATATCATTGGCTCCAATGTTGATATGGTGTTCGGTATCTTGAGATTTCTGAGCCTCTTCTTCGGTACGAACGTCGTCTCTAGTTGAAGCTTCACTTGAAATGCGACTACTAGTACTTGCCATCTACAATTTCAAGCATAAAAACATGTTAACATTCGAGAACATCCAATTCAACTATCAAATACATGCTAAAATTCGAAACCTAAATGGCAAATAAACACCCAAAATTGGCTACCGATGAATTTAGAC
The DNA here is from genome assembly GCA_027422505.1 of Craterostigma plantagineum. Lineage (NCBI taxonomy): Eukaryota > Viridiplantae > Streptophyta > Magnoliopsida > Lamiales > Linderniaceae > Craterostigma > Craterostigma plantagineum. Next base: position 9,436,992 of record JAPQWV010000015.1, read on the forward strand.
ATGTATAAAATGTTAATAAATACTTAAAATCATATTTTGAGACCTAAAAATCGAAAAAGAACTAACAAAATTTCAAAATTAAAAATGTAGGGTTCATAGAATTTATACTTCTTGGACGTAGTGGCTAACGGGCGGTTGGCGGCCGATGATGTTGTGGAGTGTGGTCAGCTGGTTGACGGCGGTCGGTGGGTGGTGCGCCAGCGACTCGAGTAGGGTGAGGTGGGTGAGTGTCGTGGTCTGCTTATGTCTTGTGTTCTGCTTTGTCGTGCATCTGTTGTGTGTGTGAGTTTAAGTTATTATTATTATTATTATTATTATTATTATTTCTTTTTTTATATTTTGATTGTTTTGGGCGGACTTTTCTTTTTTTTTTGGGCCTAAGTTTAATAGTAGTATTTTTTCTTTGGGCCGAAAACATCAGGTACCCGATCGGGTATTTCGGGTAGCTCAAAGCTACCCGAAACCCGACCGATAATACCCAATTTTTTAATTCGGGTAAATACCCAATCGGGTCAGGTCGGGTACTCGATACCCGAACCCGTTTGCCCACCCCTATCCTGATATTTCACAGGCTGTTAGTGTTAGCAGATATATGGCTACCCCAGGAAAAGAACACTGGCGAGCAGTGAAGTGGATTCTCAGATACTTGAAGGGTACTCTAAGCCCTTATTTGCAGTTTGGCAGAAACAATGATATTCTCATTGGCTTCGTCGACTCAGACTACGCAGGTGATCTCGATAAACGATGATCTCTTACTGGTTACGTATTTTCTATTGGAGGTTGTGCAGTTAGCTGGAAAGCTACTCTACAACACGTAGTGGCGTTGTCTACTTCTGAAGCAGAATACATGGCGATTATTGACGCGATTAAGGAAGCATCATGGTTGACGGGGTTATTGGGCGTATTAACCCAGAATCAGGGAGTCATTACTATTTTCTGTGATAGTCAAAGTGCGATTCATTTGACTAAGGATCAGATGTATCACGAAAGAACTAAACATATTGATGTTAAGTATCATTTTATTCGTGATATCATTGCAGATAAGAAGGTGCTTATCAAGAAGATCAACACAAAAGATAATCATGCGGATATGTTTACGAAGGCTCTTCCGGATTCAAAGTTCAAGCATTGCTTGGACTTGATTGGTGTTTTAAACTTGGTGAACTAGCTCGTCGGGGTCCGATGGAGATAAATGTATTACTAAATTAAGTATTAAGTGGAGTAATTATGGAACCAAAGGTCAAGGTGGAGATTTGCTGAACGTAACCTTTTGTATAAGAAGACAAACCAAACATGTGTAATTGAATAATCAAAGTGGGCGCGTGAAACGAGGACTGAAGATGCTTGATTCACCTTTGTGGTCACCTTATTGCTTTGTACGTGGGCCAATAGATGAAGAGGAGACCATTTCTCCTTGTTGATTTCGGCTACTGTGATAATCAGTCAAAAAGGGGCAAAAGAGGTGTTTACATGATAGATTAAGGCAAACCTTTTGCCTATAAATATGGGAGTTCGACGAAGGACGAAAACACACCACCACAACACATATCTTCTCCTCTGATTATTTTCTTGTGTAGCCTACTCTTAATATTATTGTAGCTGCTTTTATATCACGTAAGTGTATGTCTGTAATCACTCCACATATAAAGAAGTTTTTCCCTCCGGCCCGTGGACGTAGGTCATTCTGACCGAACCACGTAAATCTCGTGTTCAATGTCAAATTTATTTTTCGTCTCGTTTTATTTATTATCGTCATTTCTCGGGCAAATATATTATCGGGGATTAAAATATCCTAAAATACCATCATTGGTTAAACAACATAATATTTCCCATCTTATATATACAAATCTTTGTGGGTTATATTAATTTATTAAGTGAGGTGGAGGTAGATAAGCTCAATCCCGAAAACCCTAATGAGAACAGGGCATGGCAATTATTTCAGGGATTTGTTTGATTTTTGAAGGTGGTCCCGTACGAATGGATGTAAAACTACTAAGTAATATACAGATGTTGGACGTGATGTTGGGCTAACAGTCACACTCACTTAGAACAGCACAGCGGAAATGATACGAACTAAGTGGTAAAACGAAACGAACACACAAGATGATTTTATGCAGCAAGTCAAATAACTTGCTGCGTGCCTCAAGGCGCAAAAATCCACTATAAAGATGGATTACAAACTATCAAAAAGGATAGTTAAAATAGCCGAGCGAAACCTACGAATCTAAAAGGATTCTGAAATACTACAAGATCTGCCGATCTCTGAAAAGCTAGACTAAAAAGAAAAACTCTCTTGAAAGATAATGCTCGCTCGAAATCTCGCTCGTTGTTCGTCGTGTCTTCAAACGGTTAAGTCCTTCGACTTATATACTTCTTCGACTTGTAAGAGACCTCTCCAACGACTTGGTAACAGCCCATAACGTCCACTAACGTCCGCTAAGTGAGGTTGGACCGTTAGTGATCGTTTGAGGTCGACTTGGTCAGTTCCAAGGGCTTGGTCTTCACTTAAGCTCTAAGTCTCCTATTTTTAGTATGCTCCTTTCCTATTTTTGCTCTAGCTCATCCACATTTCATCCACGCGTTATTGACTCCTTCCAAGCTTTATCAAAGTCCTGCAAAACACTAAAAATAGCCTAGAGACGGATTAAACACGTTTTGGGCATGAAAGATAAAACTATGATAGGGAACATTCTTGGCCAACAAATGTTGACTGGAAAGTTACCCCAACATTCCAAATGCTGAAAGCTCAACATTAACAATCTCCCCCTTTTTATCTTTCTTCCCAAAACCAATGCAGAAGTTAGTCATAACAAAGCTCCCCATAAAGGCCATATCTACTCAACCACAAAATATAAAAAATGGTTAGAGTTAGACGAACAAACAGAATAGTACTAAACACCATTCAAAGTACTAGAAAATAGTACATGCCTTAGAGGTCCTGAAAAAAACATCTGCAAAAGAAAAATTTGTCCAAAGGCAGAAAAACACAAAACACAAACGCAGGCATAGAATCAAAGGCAGGCAGTCATGCACAAAGTAATGGCAACAAAAATAGGCATGCATAAGCTATTTAGACACACGGTCTAAATATTAAGACTCTCAATCGAGTCCTCTGCCTCACCATCCTAAGCTCCAGCTTCTTCTTCTGTGTTCACTTCTCCAGTTCTAGCTTCATCCTGTCCTTGTCCAGCTCCCCCTACATCTGCCGCTCTAGTCTGATCGACCTGTTCCCTCGTGCCCCTTTCCCTTGCAACTTCTGCCTCTTCTCCCCCTTTTTGGAAAGAACGTAGATCCTTCAATATGGATAGCTGAGAAGTCAGGAACGAAATGGTGTCTTCAAGACACTGAATCTGGCGATCGATGTTTGCTGGCCGAGCAGATGTTGAGGCAACATCCTGCTCAACATTCTGTGGCAGTTGTCCTGGGGTGCGCCAAGGTAAATCCACCAGTCTGTCTGGGCCTGCCAGATGGCTGGGCTGCACGGCATATGGAGTTCTCTGAGAGACCACCTTGTCTCTGCGTGTAGGCTGGAACCCTCTTTGGAGCAGAATACCATATATGATCGAGGGGTATGGTAGAATTCCTTTGCTGACTCGCTCCGCTTGATTAGACATTTTTTAGGATTATCTCACCCCAATTCAGCGACAGCTCTTGACCAAGAGCGAACAGCAGATGAGCCATTTGCTCAGTCACACGAACCTCGTTCAAGGTAGGTAACCAACTACAAACCCCTATCTTGAACAAGACTGAATATAAAGAAGTTAAAGAACTACCCGGACAGTTCCCTTTCCACACACTAACCTTTCCCGCAATGATAAACCTAACAACCTCATTATTATCATATACATACCCCATATCAACTTCGGGCGTTCCAAGAAATTCATTGATAGCCCGAGATGAAAAATCATAAAGCCTCCCCCTTAAAAAGACCTTCCCGAACTTCCTAGAATTTACTTCGGCTACATTAAAGAAAAGGTTCGCATATACCTCGCAGACTACTGAATCACAGTACGTCCCTAGTTCTCTCACCATTCTGCCCAAGTGTCTTGATTCCAAGAATTGCATGACACCGTGCTTCCTGAAGCTCGCTTCGTCCACCACCCTTTCTACCCTCAAGAGTCTCTGACTCAGGGAATCCCACAGCTCCTCATTGGCTGTGCGGTAGAACTTTCGGTCGGGCTGTGGAGTCTCCCAGTCTGAATCCTCCAATGTTAGGTCAACATCAGACCCAGCATCTTCATCGGTGGCTTGAACTGGAGAGATGGCACGGTGACTTGAAGCTGGTTGGGTTGAGCTTTCAGTCCTTGCCCTCTTAGATGGTTGGTCATCACTGTCCATGGGCCTTTTTCCAGCTCTTTTCTCCATCCGATTCTTCAGGGATTTCAGGGTTTCTGCCAATTCAGCATCATCTTCACTGACAGGGGAGAGGTCTGCAGAGTCAACAAAGGACTCTAATTCTGACGTTGGCGTTTCTCCCCCTGAACCTTTGAAGTCTTCGTCTGTGCTTTCAGAATCGATGCTGTCGTAGGTAGTGGAGTCCACAACAGTATTCATGGAGTCACTAGAGAGAGGAATAGACGCATCGGCGTTTGAGGTTGGGTTCAGCGCCCTCCTTATACGATTAGTGCGACGCGGCTTAGCAACAGGGGCTGAAGTTTCGGCCTGAGATTTGCTTCCCTTCTTCTTAGAGGTACCTGCATGAGATTTCTTCGATAGTTTGGCCGGAATTTGGTCTGAGGTAGGTGGGTTTGCTGAAACTGGGTCTGCCGGTTCTGGGTTAGCACCAGACGCGGACAGCGGTGCGTTCTCTGAGCGGTTCCTTCGCCGATTTCGAATTAATTGGAGCCTGGCACCCAGAGGTATATCGTCTTCTTGAGGGCTGTTCATGGAAACGGGGGTTTCTTGAACAGGGTTTGCGGCTTCTGCCGTCTGTGGTGGTTCAGCTGCTTGATCCGGCGCGGAGGATGGTCCTTCTTGAGTCTGTGTTGATGGTCGCACTAGGTGGAGAGGATCGAACGGACCAGTGTAAACCACGATCTCCATTGGCCCTGGAATAACTTGCAGAGGGACTGGAAAAACGAGGTTAGGGTCGAATGTTGGGTCAACATTCGGTTGAGGAGAAGAATTCGACATAGTATGAACTGAAAGTAGAGAATCAAGGTCGAAAATCTGGATGAAATTGTAAACCCTAATGAACACTGACGCAGGAAAAATGATTTAGAGAGAGAGAGATCGAAATGCAGCAAGTGGGATGAGTTGAATAGTTGCACTTGACCACTAATCCACCACTTAAAACTTGGAACAGATACAACGGTCACTTCAGTTAATTTCGCTAATCATGGTGTTAATGGACAAGAAAGTAACCGTTGAGCACCAAGGAAAACCGCATAAATTGGATAAGATCAAACTAGGTCATGATATTTCAAAGCTTGAAGCTAAAAATAGTAAATAGACTCATTCATTATGCGAGCACACAAAAGCAGTTCGAAGACTTAATCATGCGAGTATTTAGGAGCAGTCCAGACCATGATTCTACCAAAAAGACAACTAAGTCAAAAGTCAAGATAGACTCACGAAATACTAACCGATTGAGCGACTTTGATGATCACTTGAGACAAATGTATCAAGCTGTTCTTCGAGGGTTCTAATGCAATTCTGAGAGATTTTCTAAAAATACACATAACACTAACAAAGGAAGTACTAAAGACAGACACAAATAAAACGAAAGCACAAAATGTAGCAATATCAAACTGACAGTCACACATGTTGCCCTAACATTTGACTCAACATCCTAATTCCGTAATCCTAGACTTATCTGCTCAATTTTTCTCAAAATTAGTTCCCTTTATTTCTACCCTTTTACGTCAAATATCCAAGAAATTTATGCACTGCTCTTATACCCTCAGCCTCAAGGTTAGGCCTTTTGTCGCATAGTATACATCATCACCGCGATGCCGTGTACCTAAGGAATCTTATTACCAAAAACCTATATCTAGCCGAGAGTTTATGAGCATGCTTATACGCAATAAGGATTGGTTTTTAGTCGCAAAGAGTACATCGTCACAGCGAATGCCGTGTACCTAGGGACGTATTACCAAGAGCCTTTAAAAAAGAGGGATCGGGTTTATTTAGGGACCATCAAGAAGAATCGAGTCGTTTCACAGGAAAACAGAACAGAATATCAAACCAAACATCAAAGCTGTAACAATCAAATTCGACTTATGCTTTGTTGATCCAAATGATGGACCAACATTCAGACTAACATGTGCAAACCTATGGATTTCTTCAGGTCCGAGAACCTTTCAGAATCCAATGCTTTCGTGAAAATGTCTGCTAACTGATTCTTAGTGTCTATATGCTCAATGTGGACTAACTCTTTTTCGACCATATCTCTCAGAAAATAATGCCTAATATCTATATGCTTTGTACGAGAATGTTGGATGGGATTCCTAGAGATGTTTATGGCACTAAGGTTATCACAATACATGAGAACAGACTCGCACTGTAACCCATAGTCACATAACATGCTATTTAACCACACTAATTGCGTACAACAACTACCCGCCGCAACATATTCAGACTCAGCCGTAGATAAAGACACACAGTTCTGTTTCTTACTATACCATGCAACTAAGTTATTACCTAGGAAGAAACAGCCGCCACTTGTACTCTTGGGGGGCATCCTCGTCACCTGCCCAGTCAGCATCGCTATAGCCTACAAGACTCAAATTAGTATCTTTGGAGAACCATAGTCCTAGGCTACACGATCCACTCACATAACGAAGAATTCGCTTAACAGCATTAAGATGAGTCACTTTAGGTTCAGACTGATATCTAGCACATACGCAAACACTATACATTATATCAGGTCTACTCGCAGATAAGTACAATAAACTGCCAATCATAGAACGGTACAATGTTGGGTCAACATTCTGCCCAACATCGTCTTTACCTACCTTTTGCGTAGAACCCATGGGCGTTTTCATTACCTTTGCAGCGTCCAGCCCGAACTTCTTGACCGTGTTCTTCGCGTATTTCTCCTGGGACATAAAGATCCCGTCGCTACTTTGCTTAATCTGCAAACCTAGAAAATAGGTTAATTCGCCTATCATACTCATCTCGAACGTAGTGTTCATCGCCTGCACAAACTGATCTAGTAAAGACTGTGAGCTCGAGCCAAAAACAATGTCATCAACATACACTTGAGAAATCAAAATGTCAGAATCGACCCTTTTTACAAAAAGAGTACGATCTGCCTCACCTCGTGTGAAACCGAACTCAAGTAAAATGTTGCTACCTTGCGTACCAAGCTCGAGGCGCTTGCTTCAATCCATATAAAGCTTTCTGCAGCTTAAAACATGGTTAGGATAATGGGGATCTTCGAACCCTTTAGGCTGTTCGACATAAATTTCCTTATCAATATACCCATTCAAAAACGCACCCTTAACATCCATTTGGCGTAAAGTGATGTTAAGCCAACATGCTATAGCTAACAAAAGTCTAATCGATTCTAACCTAGCAACAGGAACAAACCTCTCATCAAAGTCTATACCTTCTACTTGAGTATAACCCTGAGCTACTAAACGTGCCTTGTTTCTAACAACCCTACCAAGTTCATCAGATTTGTTCTTGAATATCCACTTAGTGCCTATGACATTAATGTCCTTCGGCCGTGGGACTAATGACCACACTTGGTTTTTCTCGAACTGCAAGAGTTCCTCTTGCATTGCATTTATCCAAAAATTATCCTTAGCTTCAAGGACATTCTTAGGTTCTACCTCAGAAACAAAGCAATTGAAACGTACCTCAGCGTATACCGTGTTCATGCATACGTTTCTTACCATAGACTTGTAATCTTTGCGTGGTTTGTCTCTGGTCTTTTTTCCTTCATTCACGTCTCCAATAATAAGGTCAGTGGGATGATCTTTCTGAATCTTAGATGGCGGATCTCGTCGTACTTCACTGGGACCAGCCTCAGTGTTCTGTTTTGCCTCAGATGTTGCGTCAGAGTTGGCTCAACATTGTCATCACCAGTCTCCTCTGTTTCGTCGACAGCTTGTAAAGTATCTGAAATATCAACTTGAGGAGACATTTTGCTAAGATCAATAGCATCATCAAATACAATATTTACTGACTCCTGAACGGACTTCATACGCAAGTTATATACTCGATAAGCACGACTATTAGACGAGTATCCTAGAAAAATACACTTATCACTTTTCGAATCGAACTTAGTCAAATACTCATGATCATTCAACATGTAGCAGAAACATCCAAAAACATGAAAGTATTTAACCGTAGGCTTCTTTCCATTCAATAACTCATAAGACGTTTTTTTAGTACCATGCCTAAAGAACACTCGATTCAATATGTGACAAGCAGTATGCAATGCTTCAGCCCAAAAACGCTTAGAAATATTCCTAGAAAGTAACATAACACGAGCCATTTCTTGTAGAGTCCTATTCTTCCTCTCGGCCACCCCATTTTGTTGGTGTGTCTTAGTAGATGAATACTCATGCACAATGCCTTTCTTATCACAAAACTCATCAAAGTACTGATTTTCAAACTCTCTGCCATGATCAAACCTAATATGAAAGATAGATGCACTGAAATTGTTCCTAATCATCGCACAAAAATTCTTAAAGAAATCGAATGATTCTGATTTTTCCCTAAGAAAAATTGTCCATGCATATCTAGAAAAGTCATCCACGAGCACATAAGCATATTTCCTGCCTCCTATACTATCTACTTCCATCGGACCCATCAAATAAATGTGAATCAATTGAAAACAGTGAGCAGTTTTAAAATGTTGGGCAACTTGTTGGTCAACATTGTGACTAACATGCGTTTGCTTACCCTTCACGCACGACTCACAGACTACCTTACCGAACTCCTTCAGCTTTGGGATGCCTCTGATCGCACCATGCTTGATAAGCTGCTCCAAGGTTCTGTAGTTGACGTGGCCCAATTTGAAATGCCAAAGTACCACATCGTCCTCGGCTTTCGAGAGTTGGCACACATCCTTCACACCGGATTTGTCGCCAACTAGGTAGCAGTTATCACTCGATCTTTTACCTGCCATCACTCGCACAGAATTGTTGGTAAATACTTCACAACACTCTTTATTAAATCTTACCTCAAGGTCGTCATCATAGAGTTGGCTTATGCTTATTAGATTCGCTACGAGCCCGTCGACATGGAGTACATTGCTTAACTTGGGAAAGTCGGGCACGTTGAGTCTACCTCGTCCGAGAGTTCGTCCTTTAGCACCTCCTCCGAACGTCACAGATCCACTCCTCAAAGGCATATAATCACTGAGATAATCCTTGGTACCCGTCATGTGTCGGGAACACCCACTATCAAAGTACCATGAACCTGTCACGTTAGCTCGCAAAGAGGTATACACAACATGGCATTTATGAACTCATTTCTCGAGCCAAACATTTTTAGACGATAGAACAGCATTCTGTTTACTAGAATTTGAAGATGAGCCAGCTGAGTTTTTTCCAGACACTCCTTTCAACACTGATTTCTCAATGTTGAGCGGGATGTTGGGTGACATTTCAGCCGACATCGACTTCTTTGCAGAAATCTCCCTCTTCAATTTCCGGCAAAAAGGTTTTAAGTGACCAATTTGCTTACAATGATGACAAATATATGAGCTATCCTTACTCTTGGTATTAGCATGCTTAGCAACAGAATCGATAATCACATTCTCACTAACATCACTCGTGGCATTAGACTTAACAAAAACTATCTTAGACTGAGCGAGGTTCAAGGGATTTGGATCATTACTTACGGGCTGAGAACAAAAACCTAGACCTTGCTTATCAAAAATTCCAAGAGACAATACCTCATCAAGGGTTGATTTACCCTTGTTCATTTTCGTAAAGGTTTCATCGGCCTCATCGACTCGCTTTTGGAGCTTGTCAATCTCTTTGTCCTTTCGTGTCAGAACAGCTTCCATTTTGTTCATTCCTTCAACCAAGCTTTCAATCAGTTTTCCATTCTTTTCATTCTCCTCGGACAGAACTTTCACCGCGGCTTTGAGTTGCACATTTTTTGCCTTCTCTATTTCGTATTGTGCGGACATCAACTCAAAGGCTTCGTTCATCTGAGCTTCTTCGCAACATTCGGTACCTTCATCTGCATCATCAGAACTCAAATACCCATCAAAACAGTTTGAGTCATTATAATCAAAAATGATATGTTTTTCAGATGTTGAGTCAGATGTTGGCTCAACATCGGTTACCGCAGTGAAGCCAATATGCTGATCCTCTTCGTCTTCTCAATCAGAAAATGGCTGGATCATCACTGATGATAGCGTGTGCTTTGTTGGGGACTCATCTTCATCTTCATCATCGGATAGGTCCACCCAAAGTGATTCCCCGCGTTTCCGAAGTGTGTTGGCACACTCGTTGGCAAAATGGCCCCATCCTTAACATTCATAGCATCTAACCGAGTCATAGTTGATATTCTTCTTCTGTCCATCTGATTTGCGCTTGATGAACGGAGGAGCAGAAGTAGGTTCTCCTTTGACATTCTGGCCCTTCCTGAATGTTGGACCAAATTCTGCCCGACATTCTTATTCTGGAGAAACTTTTTGAATTTCTTCATTATCATAGCCATGTCATCCTCAACATCGGGGTCATCCTCAGTTTGCTCCTTGGATGGCTGACTGACTAAGGCAAGACTTTTGCCGCGTGCAGCTCTTTGTTGTACTTCGAGATTGGTCTCGTAGTTCTTCATGATGTTCATCAACGTGTTGAGATCCAACATGGACAAGTTGTGGGCTTCCTCAACCGCAGCTACCTTCACATTAAACTTCGGATTTAGTGTATGAATTGCTTTAGAAATTAATACCTTATTTGCAAGAGACTCTCCAAGACTGGCGCATTCGCTTAAAATAGTCAGAATTTTGCCGAAGTACGTGGTAACATCCTCATCATCCTTCATTCTGAGATTTTCAAATTGATTGAGGAGTAGCCTTAGTCGTGTCTGCTTCACACTCGCATCGCCTTCACAGTACCTCTGAAGTAAATCCCACGCATCGTTTGCCGTAGTACTGTTTTGTATGATCTTGAACATGAAAATGTCCACCGAAGAGAAGATGGCATTGAGGGCTTTATCATTGAACTCGGCTGCGTTTCTCTCTTGAAGACTCCATTCAGCAACTGGTTTTTCATAGACTTCACCATCTTCGTCCGGGGTAGTTTTTGGTGTAGAATAACCATGGAGCACGGACTCCCACGCTCGCACATCTATGGATTTGATGCACTGCCAAACACGAACCTTCCAATAGGCGTAGTTGGAGCCGTCTAACACAGGGACTTTGTCGATGTAATTTGAACTTGAAACATCCATTGTAGATGATCTTCAGCGCTTTGTAACGTCAAGCGTAAGCTCTGATACCACTTTGAAGGTGGTCACGTACGAATGGATGTAAAACTACTAATATACTGATGTTGGACGTGATGTTGGGCTAACACTCACACTCACTTAGAACAGCACAGCGGAAATGATACGAACTAAGTGGTAAAACGAAACGAACACACAAGATGATTTTATGCAGCAAGTCAAATAACTTGCTGCGTGCCTCAAGGCGCCAAAATCCACTATAAAGATGGATTACAAACTATCAAAAAGGATAGTTAAAATAGCCTAGCGAAACCTACGAATCTAAAAGGATTCTGAAAAACTACAAGATCTGCCGATCTCTGAAAAGCTAGACTAAAAAGAAAAACTCTCTTGAAAGATAATGCTCGCTCGAAATCTCGCTCGTTGTTCGTCATGTCTTCAAATGGTTAAGTCCTTCGACTTATATACTTCTTCGACTTGTAAGAGACCTCTCCAACGACTTGGTAACAGCCCATAACGTCCACTAAGTGAGGTTGGACCGTTAGTGATCGTTTGAGGTCGACTTGGTCAGTTCCAAGGGCTTGGTCTTCACTTAAGCTCTAAGTCTCCTATTTTTAGTATGCTCCTTTCCTATTTTTGCTCTAGCTCATCCACATTTCATCCACGCGTTATTGACTCCTTCCAAGCTTTATCTAAGTCCTGCAAAACACTAAAAATAGCCTAGACACGGATTAAACACGTTTTGGGCATGAAAGATAAAACTATGATAGGGAACATTCTCGGCCACCAAATGTTGACTAGAATGTTACCCCAACATTGCAAATGCTGAAAGCTCAACATTAACAATTTTCATGGCTATGAATTGGAGGTTTCCTATGATGATGATGATGATGAGGACATTATGCGATAATCTGAATTAACCGAATCTCTAAAAAAAACTAGGTCAAAGTATATCCCAAAAAAAAGGTTTAGATATACAAACCACCAAAGTGACGTTACGACAAAACTCAGATCATCGAGTAATGGTTGTAGTAAAAAGTGATATTGGCGCGGCTCAATCTGAGATCGTAATTTACTTGCTGGGTGTAAAATTCTGTCTTCGGATTGAACCTCACCAATATCTCTTCTAGTCGTCGTTGATTGCCTTGAACACACTCAAATGATTAAAAAGAAACATCATTGATTGAAAACATTTTCAAGGCAGAGAACATTTCACATCAGTTCCATGCATGTAATAATATGTATTGGTGTTTGAATGTTTGGAACTTAAATAAGAGAACGCTGAAGACAGACTACTTAGGAAGTCTCTCCTTCATACATACGTAAATGTAGTGAGCAGCATATGAAGGGGGTCCCGTACGAAATGGATGTAAAACCACTGATGTTGGATGTAATGTTAGGCTAACACTCAACCTCACTTTTTACACACAGCGGAAATGATAGTGACTTAAAGACGAAACGAAATGAACTCAAGAGATGATTTTGTGCAGCAAGTCAAATAACTTGCTGCGTGCCTCAAGGCGCAAAAATCCACTATAAAGATGGATTACAAACTATCAAAAAGGATAGTTAAAATAGCCTAGCGAAACCTACGAATCTAAAAGGATTCTGAAAAACTACAAGATCTGCCGATCTCTGAAAAGCTAGACTAAAAAGAAAAACTCTCTTGAAAGATAATGCTCGCTCGAAATCTCGCTCGTTGTTCGTCGTCCTCAAAATGGTTAAGTGCTTCGACTTAAATAGTCTTCGACTTGTAAGAGACTTCTTCAACGACTTGGCGACCACCATAACGTCCACTAACTCCCACTAACGTCCACAATACATAACTGGTCCGTTAGAGGTCGTTAGGAGTCGACTTGGTCAGTTCCACGGGCTTGGTCTTCACTTAAGCTCCAAGTCTCCTATATTTAGTATGCTCCTTTCCTATTTTCGTTCTAGCTCATCCACACGCATTCCACACGGTTTGAATCATTCTAGCTCTTATCCATATCCTGCAAAATACTAGAAAAATGCCACGTCATAAATAAAATTAGTTTTGGGCATGAAAGATAAAACTGAGATAGGGAACATTCTCGGCCAACCTATGTTGACTAGAATGTTACCCCAACATTGCTTCTGCTGAAAGCTCAACATCAACAATCTCCCCCTTTTTGTCTTTCTTCCCAAAACCAATGCAGAAGTTAGTCATAGTGAAACTCCCCCTGAAGGCCATATGTACTCAACTACAAAATATAAATAATGGTTAGAGTCAGACGAACAAAACAGAATAGTACTAACACCATTCAAAGTACTAGAACATAGTACACGCCTTAGAGGTCCTGAAAAAAACATCTGCAAAAGAAAAATTTGTCCAAAGGCAGAAACACACAAGACACAAACGCAGGCATAGAATCATAAAATCAACGGCAGGCAAGCATGCACAAAGTAATGGCAACAAGCATAAGCATGCATAAAATATTTAGACAATGATCTAAATATTAAGACTCTCAATTGAGTCCTCTGCCTCGGCATCCTGAGCCCCAGCTTCCCCTTCTGCGTTTGCTTCTCCAACCTCAGCTTCATTCTCCGCTGGCTCAGCTCCCCCTAAACCTTCTGCCTCAGCATTTTGTCCTTCACCACTCTTTGTACCACTCGGCCCTGCTTCAGCTCTCGTTCCTTCTGCCCTATCTCCCCCTTTTTGGGAAGAAATCAAGCTCCTTAATGTATCTCGCTGAGCCACCAAAGCAGCGATGGACTCCTCAAGACATAAGACTGCTTGTTCAAGGGCTGCCACTGATGTTGACCCAACATCCTGGTCAACATCGTGCTCAATCTGGTCTGGGGTGCGCCATGGAAGATCAACAAGCCTGTCTGAGCCCGCCAAATGATTCGGCTGAACAGTGTATGGGCTCCTTTGAGTGGTTACTGAGTCTCTTCGAGTAGGCTGAAATCCACCTTGCACAAGAACTCCATAGATGATAGAGGGATAAGGAAGAATTCCTTTTCCCACCTTTGCAGCTTGGTTCGACATGTGGTCAAGAATCAACTTTCCCCAATTTAAAGGCAGATTTTGGCCAAGTGCGTATAGCAAATGAGCCATCCCCTCAGTCACTCGAACCTCATTCAACGAAGTCAACCAACTCCAAACCCCGATCTTAAACAACACTGAATATAAAGATGTGAGAGAACTTACCGCACAATTCCCTGCCCACTTAGAGACTCTACCCCCAGTAATGAACCGCACCACATCATCATTATCATACTCATACCCCATTTCTACATCCGGTGTATGAAGGAACCTATTAATAACACTCGATGACAAGTCATATAATCTCCCCCTCAAAAACACCTTTCCATACTTCCTAGAATGAATATCCGCAACATGAAGGACAAGATTAGCATATACCTCTCGGACGACTGCTTCGCAGTATGTCCCTAGGCTTGTCACCATGTGCCCTAGATGTCGAGACTCCAGGAATTGCATCACGTCGTACTTCTTGAAACTCGCCACGTCCACAACCCGTTCAACCCTCAAAGGTCTTCGACTTAGGGAATCCCACAGCTCCTCGTTGGCTGTGCGGTAGAATTTTCGGTTGGGCAGCGGACTCTCCCAGTCAGAATCTTCCGGTGTTGAGTCAACATCAGGCTCAACATCGTCTTCATAGACTGGGACTGGGGAAGGGCCACGGTGGCTGCTAACTGGGGAAGATGCTTCTTCAGTCCGGGCTCGCTTAGAGGGCATGTCAGAACTTGCCATTGGCCGCTTTCCATCTCGCTTCTCCATCCTTTTCTTCAGAGACTCCAATGTCTCAGCAAGGTCGGCATCATCATCGTGATCTCCCTAGGGTTGGTCTGAAGCAGTGAGCGACTCAGAGACAGAAGGGGGTGTCTCTCCCCCTCGAATGATGAAGTCCTCATCTGAGCTTTCTGAGTCGATGCTGTCATATGTTGTGGAGTCCACGATGGTGTCAATAGAATCACTGGAGACGGCGATTGGATCATCAGAGTTTGAGGTCGGGTTCAAGGCTCGTCTGATGCGACCACTTCGTCTTTTTTTTTCACAGGGGGTGAAGCCTCGGCCTGAGACCGGCTTCGCTTCTTTTTGGAGGAGCTCGCTGAGATTTCTTGGGCTTTCTGGACGGAATTTTGACTGGCGACGATGGAATTTCAAAAACAGGGGTTTCCTTGGCTTGAGTTGGGGCTGGCGCTGTTGGATTTGCACTAGAGGTCGCTGGCGGCGCTTCACCAGGGCGGTTTCTTCGCCGATTTCGTAATGATTGAAGCCGGGCACCCAGTGGCAAATCATCTTCTTCTTCTTGACTGTGCATCTGAGGGTTCTTGACTAGGGTTTGCCGTTGATGAGTCAGCCGGTGGAGCTTCAGTGGTCTGAAGTGGTGGTCTGACTGGCCGTAGAGGATCAAAAGGTCCTGTGTAAACCACTATCTCCATCGGACCTGGACTTACGTCGATTGTAACTGGGAAAATCGGGTTAGTACCAGATGTTGGGTCAACATTAGGATTAACAGGGGAGGTCGACATTTTGCACACTGAATTTGGGGAATAAAGATCAAGATATGGACAAGATGGAAACCCTAGAACAAGATCGTGAATAGCAGAGAGAAATTATAGAGAGAGGTTTCGATTTTCTCAAGTGGAGTGTGTGAATAGTGCTTTCAAATCAGTTTATGCCCTCTCTGTTTAATCACAACGGTCACTAATAAAAACTGTCAAATCAGATAATGGGGGAAGACGTGTGATTAGTGGATTAAACATAACCGTTGAGGACAAGAGAAAAATAGCATAAATTGGATAAGATGAACCAAGTCATGATTTTTCAAAGTATTAAGCTAAAAATAGTAAATTGACTCATTCATCATTCGAGCACACAAAAGCAGTTTGAACACTCAATCATGCGAATATGTAGGAGCAGTTAAGACCATGATTCTACCAAAAAGACAACTAAGTCAAAAGTCAAGGTAGAATCAAGAAATACGAACCATTAGAGCGACTTCGATGACCACGTAGAGACAAATGTAACGAGCTGTTCTTCGCGAATTCTAGTGCAAATCTGAGAGATTTCTAACATAGACACAAAAAGCTAACAAATGCAGTACTAAAGACAGACACAAATAAAACGACAGCACAAAATATAGCAATATCAAACTGACTGTCACACATGTTGCCCTAACATTTGACTCAACATCCTGATTCAGTAATCCTAGACTTATCTGCTCAATTCTTCTCAAAATCAGTGCCCTTTATTTCTACCCTTCCACCTCAAATATCCAAGAAATTTATGCACTGCCCTTATACCCTCAGCCTCAAGGTTAGGTCGTTTGTCGCATAGTATACATCGTCACCGCGAATGTCGTGTACCTAAGGAATCTTATTACCAAAAACCTATATCTGGCCGAGAGTTTATGAGCATGCTTATACGCAATAAGGATTGGTTTTTAGTTGCAAAAAGTACATCGTCACAGCGAATGCCGTGTACCTAGGGACGTATTACCAAGAGCCTTAAAAAAAAGGATCGGGTTAATTCAGGGACCAACCAAAAAGAATCGAGTCATTTCACAGGAAAACCGAACAGAATATCAAATCAAACATCAAAGCTGTAACAATCAAATTCGACTTATGCTATGTTGATCCAAATGTTGGACCAACATTCATACTAGCATGTGCAAACCTATGGATTTCGTCAGGTCCGAGAACCTTTCAGAATCCAATGCTTTCGTGAAAATTTCTGCTAACTGATTTTTCGTGTCTATATACTCAATGCGGACTAACTCTTTTTCGACCATATCTCTCAGAAAATGATGCCTAATATCTATATGCTTCGTACGTGAATGTTGGATGGGATTCTTGGAGATGTTTATGGCACTAAGGTTATCACAATACATAAGAACGGATTCGCACTCTAACCCATAGTCACATAACATGCTATTTAACCACAATAATTGCGTACAACAACTACCCGCCGCAACATATTCAGACTCAGCAGTAGCTAAGGACACACAATTCTGTTTCTTACTATACCATGCAACTAAGTTATTACCTAGGAAGAAACAGCCGCCACTAGTACTCTTGCGGTCATCCTCGTCACCTGCCCAGTCAGCATCGCTATAGCCTACAAGACTCAAGTTAGTATCTTTGGAAAACCATAGTCCTAGGCTACACGATCCACTCACATAACGAAGTATTCGCTTAACAGCATTGAGATGAGAAACCTTAGGTTCAGACTGATATCTAGCACATACGCAAACACTATACATTATGTCAGGCCTACTCGCAGATAAGTATAATAAACTGCCAATCATAGAACGATACAATGTTGGGTCAACATTCTGCCCAACATCGTCTTTACTTACCTTTTGCGTAGACCCCATGAGCGTTTTCATTATCTTTGCAGTGTCCAGCCCGAACTTCTTGACCGTGTTCTTCGCGTATTTCTCCTGGGACATAAAGATCCCGTCGCTACTTTGTGTGATCTGTAAACCTAGAAAATACGTTAACTCTCCAATCATGCTCATCTCGAACGTGGTGTTCATCGCCTGCACAAACTAATCTAGTAAAGACTGTGAGCTCGAGCCAAAAATAATATCATCAACATATACTTGAGCAATCAAAATATCAGATCCGACCCTTTTAACAAAAAGAGTTCGGTCTGCCTCACCTCGTGTGAAACCAAACTCAAGTAAAAATGTCGCTAACCTTGCATACCAAGCTCGAGGCGCTTGCTTCAATCCATATAAAGCTTTCTGTAGCTTAAAAACATGGTTAGGATAATGGGGATCATCGAACCCTTTAGGCTGTTCGACATAGATTTCCTTATCAATATACCCATTCAAAAAAGCACCCTTAACATCCATTTGATCTAAAGTGATGTTAAGCCAACATGCTATAGCTAACAAGAGACTAATCGATTCTAACCTAACAACAGGCGCAAACGTCTCATCAAAGTCTATCCCTTCTACTTGCGTATAACCTTGAGTTACTAAACGTGCCTTGTTTCTAACAATCCTACCAAGTTCATCAGACTTGTTTTTAAATATCCACTTAGTGCCTACGACATTGATGTCTTTCGGCCGTGGAACTAAGATCCAAACTTGGTTTTTCTCGAACTGCAAGAGTTCCTCTTGCATCGCATTAATCCAAAAATTGTCCTTAAGAGCTTCAAGGACATTCTTAGGTTCTACTTCAGACACAAAACAATTGAAACGTACCTCAGCATATACAGTGTTCATGCATACGTTTCTTACCATAGACTTGTAATCTTTGCGTGGTTTGTCTCTGGTTTTTCTTCCTTCGTTCATGTCTCCAATGATAAGATCAGTGGGATGATCTTTCTGAATCTTAGATGGCGGATCTCGTCGCACTTCACTGGGTCCAGCCTCAGTGTTCTGTTCTGCCTCAGATGTTGAGTCAGATGTTTGCTCAACATTGGCATCACCTGTTTCCTCTGTGTCATGGACAACTTGTATACCATCTGAAACATCAACTTGAGGAGGCATTTTACTAAGATCAGTAGCATCATCAAACACAACATTTACTGACTCCTGAACGGATTTCAAGCGCAAGTTATATATTCGATAAGCACGACTATTAGACGAGTATCCTAGAAAAATACACTTATCACTTTTCGAATCGAACTTAGTCAAATACTCACGATCATTCAACATGTAGCAGAAACATCCAAAAACATGAAAGTATTTGACCGTAGGCTTCTTTCCATTCAATAACTCATAAGAGGTTTTCTTCATACCATGCCTAAAGAACACACGATTCGATATGTGACAAGCAGTATGTAAAGCTTCAGCCCAAAAATGCTTAGAGACATTCTTAGAGAGTAACATAACACGAGCCATTTCTTGCAAAGTTCTATTCTTCCTCTCGGCCACCCCATTTTGTTGGGGTGTCTTAGGAGATGAATACTCATGCAAAATGCCTTTCTTATCAGAAAAATCATCAAAGTACTGATTCTCGAACTCTCTACCATGATCAGACCTAATACGAAAGATAGACGCACTGAAATTGTTCCTAATCATCGCACAAAATTTCTTGAAAAAATCGAAAGACTCAGATTTTTCCCTAAGAAAAAATATCCATGCATATCTAGAAAAGTCATCCACGAGCACATAAGCATATTTCCTACTTCCTATACTCTCAACTTCCATAGGACCCATCAAATCCATGTGAATTAACTGAAAACAGTGAGTAGTTTTGAAATGTTGGGCAGTCTGTTGGTCAACATTATGATTAACATGCGTTTGCTTACCCTTCAAGCACGACTCACATACTACCTTACCGAACTCCTTCAGCTTTGGAATGCCTCTGATTGCATCATGCTTGACAAGCTGCTCCAAGGTTCTGTAGTTGACGTGGCCCAATTTGAAATGCCAAAGAACCACATCGTCCTCGGCTTTCGAGAGTTGGCACACATCCTTCACACCGGATTTGTCACCGACTAGATAGCAATTATCGCTCGATCTTTTACCTGCCATCACTCGAACAGAATTTCGGTTAAACACTTCACAACATTCCTTATTGAACCTTACCTCAAGGTCGTCGTCGCAGAGCTGGCTAATGCTGATTAGATTTGCAACGAGACCGTCTACGTGAAGCACGTTGCTTAGCTTGGGAAAGTCGGGCACATTAAGTCTGCCTCGGCCAAGAATTCGCCCTTTGGCTCCACCTCCAAACATCACAGATCCACTTCTTAAAGGCATATACTCACTGAGATACTCATTGGTATCCGTCATGTGTCGGGAACACCCGCTATCGAAGTACCATGAACCTGTCACGTTAGCTCGCAAAGAGGTATACACAACGAGACATTTATGACCTGATTTCTCGACCCAAACTTCCTTAGTCGACACTACAGCATTCTGTTTACTAGAATTCGAAGATGAGCCAGCTGAAGTTTCTCCAGACATACCCTTCAACACTGATTTCTCAATGTTGGGTGAGATGTTGGATAACATTTCAGCCGACATCGATTTCTTGGCAGAAATCTCCCTCTTCAATTTCCAGCAGAATGGTTTTAGGTTTCCTGATTGCTTGCAATGATGGCAAATATATGAGCTATCTTGACTCTTAGGGGTCACATGCTTGGGACTATTCATAGGATTCACAACTTCACACTCATTACTAGCGGCTTGGGCTTTAACAAAAACTATCTTAGGTTGAACATGGGTCTTAGGTTTTGGAATATCACGTTCAGGCTGACTATTATATCCTAGACCTTGCTTATCAAAGATACCAAGAGACAATACCTCATCAAGAGTTGATTTGCTCTTGTTCATTTTCGTAAAGGTCACATCGGCCTCATCGACTCGCTTTTGGAGCTTGTCAATCTCTTTGTCCTTTCTTGTTAGTGCAGCTTCCAATTTGTTCAAACCATCCGTCAATCGCTCAATCAGCTTTTCGTTCTTCTCGTTTTCCTCGGACAAAATTTTCACCGCGGCCTGGAGTTGCAAATTCTTCGCCTTTTCTATTTCATAATGTGCCGACAGCAGCTGAAGGGCTTCTTTACAACTCTCAGTTTCAGGCTCTGCATCTTCAGAACTCAAAAGACCATCAAAACAGTTTGAGTTATCATAATCAAAAATAATGTGTTTTTCAGATGTCGAGTCAGATGTTGCCTCAACATCTGTTACCGCGGTGAAGCCGATTTGAGTATCTTCATCTTCTTCATCGTCAGAGAAGGACTGGATAGTGACAGAAGACTGCTTGTTCTCCTCATAGCATGGTTCGTCATCTTCATCGCCTGAAAGGTCGATCCACATGGCATTTCCATGTTTGCGAAGTGTGTTTGCACATTCGATGGCAAAGTGGCCCCAACCTTGGCATTCGTAGCATCTGACGGACTCATAATTGATGTTCTTCTTCTTTCCGTCAGGCTTCCCAAACGTCTTGCGCTTAGCGAACGGAGGAGCAGAAGACGGTTCAGCTTTGGCATTCTGGCCTTTTCTGAATGTTGGGCCAACATTCTGCTTTTTGAAGTACTTCGCAAATTTCTTCACGACCATGGCAATGTCCTCTTCGTCGTTGGGATCAATCTCAATCAGCTCCTTCGATGGCTGGCTGACTAATGCGACACTCTTTCCACGTGAGGCCCTCCTTTGTACTTCGAGATTAGTTTCGAAGTTTTTCAAAATGTTCATTAAGACGTTGAAGTCCATGTTGGCTAGGTTGTACGATTCCTCGATCGCCGAAACCTTCACATTGAATTTTTCAGTTAGTGTACGAAGAGCTTTAGAGTTTAATACCTTGTTTGTCATCGGATCTCCTAGGCTGGCATATTCGCTTGAGATTGTCAACAGCTTTCCAAAGTACGTGCTACTATCTTCGTCTTCCTTCATTCTGATATTCTCGAACTGACTAAGGAGGAGGCGAAGCTTGGTTTCACGCACACTTGCGTCGCCTTCACAGTACTTCTGAAGAAGATCCCATGCATCTTGAGCAGTAGAGCAGTTCTGGATGATCTTGAACATAAACATGTCCACGGATAAGAAGATGGCGTTGAGTGCCTTGTCGTTGTATTCTGTCGCGTTCTTCTCAGCAGCCGTCCACTGCTCGACAGGCTTGTCCACGACTTCGCCGTCAGCGTCTGGAGCAGTTTTTGGGGACATATATCCATGGAGAACTGCTTCCCACGCTCGCACATCGATGGACTTAATACACTGCCGAACACAAACTTTCCAATACGCATAATTGGAACCGTCCAACACAGGGACTTTGCCGAGACGGTTTGAGTTTGTAACATCCATTGAAAAGGATTTTCAGCGCTTAGTAACGTCAAGCGTAGGCTCTGATACCACTTTGAAGGGGGTCCCGTACGAAATGGATGTAAAACCACTGACGTTGGATGTAATGTTAGGCTAACACTCAACCTCACTTTTTACACACAGCGGAAATGATAGTGACTTAAAGACGAAACGAAATGAACTCAAGAGATGATTTTGTGCAGCAAGTCAAATAACTTGCTGCGTGCCTCAAGGCGCAAAAATCCACTATAAAGATGGATTACAAACTATCAAAAAGGATAGTTAAAATAGTCTAGCGAAACCTACGAATCTAAAAGGATTCTGAAAAACTACAGATCTGCCGATCTCTGAAAAGCTAGACTAAAAAGAAAAACTCTCTTGAAAGATAATGCTCGCTCGAAATCTCGCTCGTTGTTCGTCGTCCTCAAAATGGTTAAGTGCTTCGACTTAAATAGTCTTCGACTTGTAAGAGACTTCTTCAACGACTTGGCGACCACCCATAACGTCCACTAACTCCCACTAACGTCCACAATACATAACTGGTCCGTTAGAGGTCGTTAGGAGTCGACTTGGTCAGTTCCACAGGCTTGGTCTTCACTTAAGCTCCAAGTCTCCTATATTTAGTATGCTCCTTTCTTATTTTCGTTCTAGCTCATCCACACGCATTCCACACGGTTTGAATCATTCTAGCTCTTATCCATATCCTGCAAAATACTATAAAAATGCCACGTCATAAATAAAATTAGTTTTGGGCATGAAAGATAAAACTGAGATAGGGAACATTCTCGGCCAACCGATGTTGACTAGAATGTTACCCCAACATTGCTTCTGTTGAAAGCTCAACATCAACAGCATATATACACTTGCCATTCTTCACGACCGCCCAGAAAACTATATAATTGTACATAAAAAAGAAAAACATACACATACTGTGTGGGTGTGAGCGTCGGGATAAGATGAGGAGAAAGAAGGTGAGGAAAATGATATCAAAGGCGAACTTAGTCCCACTTTTAGGGTTCTCTTGCTTAATCTCTTGTTACTCAAATGTGAACAATAATAAAAAAAAACGAACATTGGTTTGCGCGCATGCACTTCGAGAAAAATATTCGTTCTCCGCCAATTACTCGCAAAGCAAATTACCCTATTTATTGCAGCCTTCTCTTTTTTCTTATTCATCTTTTTTTTCCTTTTGGCTTTTTTTTTTCTATCATCCTTGTTATATATATTTGGCTATTTAATCACTGTAATCGTCAAAAAATGAGCTTTATAATTTAATCATAATATGTCTGAAAGTTATTATTATGAGTTCTATATTTAATAATTGAAAAATGAAAAATAACCAAGGTTTTAAACCGGACCGGACCGGCCGGTTCAGGCCGGAAACCGGGGAACCTGTCGGAAATCCGGTCCGGTTCCGGTCTAGTTTGAACTTTACTTTAAAAAAGGAAAAAGATAAAATACAATATAATATATAAAATTGAGTGAATGTATACAACTTTGAATGTGGCCCAGTGGTTAACTGTTGGGCTTTTAGGTGGGTTGGTTGGGTTCGAATCCCACAACCTTTATTTTTCTTGTTTTAAAATTAATTAAAGGACCATATTTCTTACATTTATTTTTTCGACCCCAATTTTATAGATTTAATATTTGTAGCCCTTGGTATAATTAATTTCAACTACCAATACAATTTACTTTTATTAATTTTGACCCTCTATTTAATAAAAATAAAAAAATTACTAAATAAACATTTATATACTCTATGTTATTTGGTTGATTCAATGATAAAATATATTTAATTATATTTAAAGATACCGGTTTGACTCCGGTTTGATTCCGATTTTATACCGGTTAAACCAACAAACCTTAAACCACTAAAATTTCCGGTCCGGTTCGAAAACCCGATTTCAGAACCATGAAAATAACCACCTCCACCTTGGGCTCACTTATTGCCAAAATCAATCAAAAAATGAGCTTTTTACTTTCTCTCATCCACTAAACGCTACGCATAGATGCATTTGAGTTTGTAAAAGTTGATGTAGAAGTAAATATTTCGAAAATAGTAGTTTGAGTTTGACAATGAGTTTAACCGTTGGAAAAGAATTACTAATTTTGAGTTTCAAAATTAATGGACGGTTGGAGATGAAGAGAAGATGACAAATACATTTTGAGTTGCGCTTGAGGTACAGTTGGAGAACTTTTAGTATACTCTTTTAATTTTTGGGTCTCGATTGGAGATACCAAGTTAACTGCAAGACCAAAAAACAAAGCCCGTTATAGGCTATTTTACATCCGTCAGTTATACAACAAAACACTTGTGTTTGTGGGCATACACAAAAGCTAACGATTGCTCCATAAAATGTGTGAGAAAAAGCACACAAAAGCACTAAATCACTCATCTGTTAATAACTCGGCGGCGATTACCTTAATCGAGACACAAGCTGCAACAAGATCAGATTCTGTGTGTGCCGCAGAGACGTACAGTCTAATCCCAGCAGGCAACATGCATCTGGCCAAAGTTGATCTCTTCGATGCTGAAACGAAAACTGAGTGCTCTTTCAAGGCCTAAACTTGCATTAAGACAAAAAATAATGTTACTGATGATATTTCACTACTCTGATGAAAGGATAAGTAAGAATGGGATGGGCCCCACTAACCCGGTCGGCGATATCCTGAAGAATTCGGAGATCGTCTTTATAGGATCCCATGGACTTCTTTAGTTTGAGAAAAATAATTGGCGATTTGATATCGCTTGCGATCTCAAGGCCTTTTACCATTGCTAAGCCTGAATTTGAAGCAAGAAATGTTTGGGGATAGTAAACTCGGAGTATTCTATGGATATAATCAAACTTCATCAAAGGTAGATAGAGCGGAAAGTAGATGAAACCTTCGTGTAAGGTGGCAATATTCTTATGCAGTTTTTTGGTAAGTTCTGGATTATCTTCCAAGACAGCCGTGATTGCAGCACTTGCCAGATACGGAGGCAAAGAGGCGGAGAAGACGTAACCCGAGCTACTCAGACGCTGCCAAGTGAATGATAATTGCATCACTTCTTTGATAATTTTTTTAACATATATACATAAGTGGTTAACGTAAAAACACTTTTTTCTCTAACTTGCAGAACAAATTTTAAGAACTATTTTGGAATGCAAAGTTATGCTTACTTGGTGGTCAATTACTCTTGCACTCCCTGTGCAAAACCCTCCTTCGGTGGCCAATGAATTTCCCATTGCAGCGGTTAGGATATCAACTTTTTCAATCTGAGTTTCGAGTATGGATTGGATCATGATAAATACATGGGCACGGTTCATAAATCCATGTTAGATCTGAGTATGTAAACTTACGGGAACTTGACGGTGCTCAGTTAAACCTCTACCAGAAATTCCAAGAACACCCAAAGAATTGCTCTCATCCAAGATCACATGGAAACGATACTTTTCTTTCAATCTGACGACTTCATCTAATGGAGTGATTTGGCCAGAGTTCTGCAATGGGGAAATAGAGTCAATAAGAAGGATATCGTAAAAGAAAAACCAAATTAGTTTGGCACTTATAGGGATACATCATGTGTTAATCTTGAGTAAACTGCTAGAGTTTAGTGTTGGAAATTCAATCAAAATGGGCATAAAAAATATATCAGTGTACACCATTTAGTGAGTCTTAGCTACTTCAATACAATGGTGTCCTCTGTCAATATATAGGAACAATAGCATGTAAGATGTCTTTGTATTTATAAAGTGAAGCATATTAATCTTAGCTGATAACATGTCTTTTTATAGAACATTTGTAATAACCAATAAATACAGGTACAAAAACAAAGCCTACAAGTCATGAATCTGACATATGTCAGACAATCAATCACAAGGACCAAAGAACATTGTATATTTGTCCAAGCTTTCAGATGTAATTTTGGCAAAAATGGTTTGAAAGACAACGAATAATTTATTTTCTAGGAAATGGAGACCCGGAAACAATCATACATTCCACGCCCTTTTTCACCAAATCTGAAATAGAATAACAAACGGAGAGCGCGTTTAAAAATACAATGATAATAACCAAACGATACCTGATAGATAGCTTCCACAACAATGTAGCGCCTCAACTTTTTGGCCCGGTTGATATCCTGAGTAACCATTTCCAGAATATTTTGCAGAGATCGCATATCATTGTGCTTGAAATAAATAATTGTACTTCTTGATAGCTGAAGGCCATCTTGTATTCCCCAGTGGACACCTTCATCACTGGACCACTAAAGAAATCAGACACGCTAAGGCGAATACATGTATTGCACGAATGACAAGAAAAACACAAATATATATAATCAGAATGGTAGAAGTGCAACAGATTACAGACTATCTGGATGATTTGAGCAAATTAAAGAGGTAGGAAGAGTAGAATGTCAACTTCTATTAGCTTTACAAAATAATCTAACAGAAAACAAAGTAACACGATCGCCTACGATAATGAATACACAGTTACACACTATTTTTTAAGAAGTGGGTAATAATGAATACGTAGGCAACAACAATATCACCCTTTTTGCAAAATGCAGGAATGGTGCTAAACATCGTTGAAAGTCCATAAGAATATAGGATAGAATCAGGAGTTCCAAGAAAGTTAGATATTTTGGCCTCGCAATCAAGATGAACATTACCAACATATGAACATTATCTTTTGATTTGTGATCTACAAGGTTAGAAAACCAAATATGACAAATCCTGCAATATCAGTCATACCAATCGTTCCATAGAATCCGCGGGGACCACAAGACCCAACGCCGTATTTTTCGAGTGCTTTTGTACAGGATTCCTGTTTTAACAGTTATTATGTTAGTTGCAGTGGAATGAAGGCGAATGAAAGTAAGACGAATGGGGTACAGAACTACAGATTTCTTACTAATAGCTTTCCATGTCCAAGAAAGCCAAGGTAATTTGCGGAGGCGAAGTTTATAACTTCTTTTCCATTAATAAAAGTATGTGGACCTGCAGCACTGCACGAGTCAACTCATGAGTTGAGCCAAAATATATGACATATGCACAGACATTTTCTTATTGCGAAAATCCAGTTTTAATGAATACATTCGACAAATGTCAGATAGAGCTGGAGCCGTGCATGATTTGATATATTCTATTTCACACAAAAATGTGTTGGTTTCTTTCCACCAAGTATGATCAAGATACGAAAGAAATAATTAGGAGTCAACTTGCAAAGAATGCTTTCAAAATTTAACAGCCTCTTTCCGCAACAAGAGTTACCTTTCCAATACAGGAGGTTCATCCTTCATATCTTCAGTAATAGTAGGTATGAAGGGTTCCGGGACCCATTCATCACACAGATCATCTATTTCCTGAGCGTGGTTGAAAGGTCATATTAGATTTATGAACAAAAGGAAATGAAATCAACACATAATAAACACATAGTTTCAAAACATTACTCTCCTTTCTCTGACATTTACATAGAACTAACTCAACAAGAGCTCTGTGTGCTCAGATGCCACATTTTATTGAATCAAACAAGAAGCCAGAAAAACATTGAAATATCAATATTTGTTAAAAACTTAAACATCAACAACTCCAGAATTCATCACCTAAAGATTTACAATTTGCACTGGCATACCTCCAATATGCTGAAACATTGACGCAGCAACTACTAATAGTAGTAAACTTAGCATTAAACAACCTATAGTAATTATAGTTGGATGAATGGGGAACTAAATAGATTTGAAGTATAGAACCATTAAACAGGAGCAACATTTTGGGAAAAAGAAGAAGCGCAATCTCTCTTTGATAGTTCAACAATTTGGGAAATAGAAGACCCAAATTATATAGGCAGTGGAGCCATCATCTAATAACTACTCAGAGCACAAACCTTCTCTGTCAGAGGCCTCTTTGGTGGTTTGTAACTCTTTAGGGATAGAAGATAAAGAATAACAATCACGAGAAGCCCTTCCACAAAAAGATGACCTGAAAAATTGTAAGGAGATGAATCCATTTTCGAATACAACTAAAAGAATTATGTACACGAACCACTTGAACAGAAAAAAAACCTCCTATTGGGACCCCAAAAATAACAGCTCGAGCGAAGGGGGGATCAAAGTAGAGTTTAAACCAATCTGATGCAGACTTGAGCATACTATCAAAAGCTGATCCCATCATATCCATCACATAGTGTTCGTCCGGCAGGAGCTCGGTGGAGAGCCAAAACTATGAGTCCGTGGAGAAAACAATGTCACTTTGTGCGGTTTTACTTTGGCTCGCTTCACCTTTTCAGACGAGATAAACATCACGAACTGAAAACAGTACTTGAAGCAGGTGTTCCGACAAGAATTGTTCACAACGACAAGGCCTGCATTATCATCCCCATGTTTTTTTGAGTTACAGTAAATACAGATGTTCCAAATAATTTCCTAATCGTCAATCGGATTAACTGGAAATACAGGACGAAAAAACCTAAAGCAAATCTTTCTAACATCTACCTATCAAAAGCAACAGATGCTCACACACACAGACAAACACGTCTTTATCCAGCGACGAGAGAACATTTGCCCAAATGAACAACATGAAATTGAATCGGCGACAGTTAACCTGCGCGGAAGGGAGAGATCTGGTGCGTATCTATGGTGGGGGAGGCGGAGATTAACGAAATGAAAGTGAAACACGCCATGCTATTATTATTAATTTTGTAGTTATTTAATGTAATTGGTGCATAATTATATTTTTTGGTAAAGAAGTTATTATTACCACGCATCTTAATGTTTGTACACCTTCACATGAGTAAGCAATACCTTAAACTAAAAGCATTATGTAGTCAGCTTCCTTCCCTATGAACTCTTGGACGTCCAGCTTGATTGGTTGCCGCTTCAAACTTCTGATTTGATCCAATGCTATCCATTTTATCATCCTCAAAATTGCCTCGCCATCTCGATCAGCCTCCCCCTTTAGCCGCCGATTCCTCTCATTCCATATGATATAGAACATGGTTGAAATCACCATAATCTGTAGCTTACATATCATATGTTTTCTCTTTCCAAGCTGTTTCATGACTCGCTTGATCCCCTCAAGCTCATCCGGGATTCGACAGTTCAACCAATTCTGAATTCCCTCCTTAACTGTTTTGCTAATATCGCATATCATAAACAGATGTGGTATACTCTCCTCTTCATTCCTACACAGTGAACATCTCAGATCAGGCACTTCCATCCCCCATCTTTGCAACCGGTCTCTAGTCTGAATTTTCCCATGGAATATCATCCATAGTACTATAGTATGCTTGGGTACAGACATCCGGTTCCATACAGCCGCCGCAAGCTCGAACTTTACCTCCCTGCTCTTACCCAGCCAGTTATAAGCCGAGTTAACAGTGAATACCCCATTTGCTGTAGAAATCCATTTCCCCTGTATTATGCCGTGTCTGAATAGCTCCTTAACTTTATTAATTCTTCTCCATGTCCAGCTACAATCGCTAGGAATATTATAGGTCGAGAAGTCATCTCCTCTCAAGTATATTTCGTTCAACCATCTAATCCACAAGCAATCCTTTTTTGCAGCAATGTCCCACATCAGTTTTCCTATACAAGCATAATTCCAATCTCCACAATTCTTGATGTTTAGCCCTCCATAACTCTTCCTTCTACAGACCATATCCCAGGCCACCAGTGCTCTCTTCTGCCCTTTTTCAGTTCTCCCCCATAAGAAATCCCTACATTTTTTATCCACCATTTTGACCACACTTCTAGGTAGCATAAAAATCGATCCCCAGTAGCCATGTAGAGAGAGCAGCACTGAATTGATGAGGCAACATCTGCCCATATAGGACAGGTTCCTAGTGGTCCAACAATTGATCCTCTTCGAAATTTTATCAACCAGCTCTTGGCAGAATTGGTGCATAATTTATTCTATGTGGATTTTAAAGAAAAATTTACCTGATTAAATATTATACTTACTAACCAGTCCCTCTGAGATTACTTTTGTGATCAGGTGCTGCCATTAGGCAAAACTTAAGATCAACTCCCTCATGTGCTAAATTATCATTATAACCATCCTTCTATTTCAAAATACTAGTTTAAGCCCCGTGCGTTGCACGGGTTATTTTTAAGATAATTTTTAGTTTATTAGATTTATTGTTATCCAAAATCCGCAATCGGGTCGTCTATTTTATAGTGGACCCGAGATTCGCCTCAGAAAAAATGCCCGCATTTATAAATTTTTTCTATATAATTATTATTTATTACATATATATTTCTATATAGTTATATAAATATGTATAATATTTATAAAAAAATATAAGGGGCTGGTACGGTGTGGGTTTCGGGCCGGGGGTGGCAAAATCCGGACCCGGCCCGAACTTAGCCGGGTTTTGGGCGGCTTCGAGTTTAGACCCGTCCTAGTCCCATTGACATCCCTAATTGTTATGTCATTTTATCAGTATTTAATGTAATAGTTTATAAACTTTGATCTTTTGTTATTTCTAGATTTTGCTCCCGTGCGATGCACGGGAATGTTTTTTGTCCAGTATAAACACAATTTTCAAGTTAATATTTTATTAGCCAAGTTTTGTCACACACATTAATTTTTATATTGTGTAATATAAAACTTTTGCATAATAAATCTTAATATTTTATAAAAACATATTCTACAGTTTCCCAGTCGGGCAGTCTTACAATGTTTAAGTAATACAGTTTGCTAACTGTTCATCGTCGTCTAACATGATAAATTGATATTTATGTCAAGACTATACAGTTATGTATATCCACTAATGAGGAAGATAAAAAAAAGTCTTATCAAGTTTAGAACCGTAGCTTTTGGAGGCAAATGAAGTGATTTCATTTTGACGATGATCTTTTTCTCTTCATTATTGTCGGTAGAATTCTGAAAATCAGCCTCAAAATCACCAGCATCAAAATCGTCGATTTATTAGCAAAACTCCGCCTTCTTCAGACCCTTACTCACGTTCGCATCTGTTCATATTTTCTCGTTCTCATCGCATTTGATGATCATAAGAGAAAGGTTAAATCTCTTTTCCTAGATCATGCATATCACTTTCAAAAGCTTTAGTCTCAGACAAACATAAATGGTGATTCCCGAATTGGCTCCATGATAATATGTTGCAACATTACATTTCAGATCTCTTCCCGAGCAAAAGTGTACCATTCTTAGACTCAATATTTTATGTTATCATTCATGAGATAAGACACCCGTGTCATCCATATGATGTAGATCAAATTCAAAGTCCGACACCAAAATTCTATGGAAATGCAAAAGTTTGTTTCAATCTTGTGAAACTTCGTAAGACTGCTTTAGTGTAAGACTCAAACAATTGTACGACTGCTTATTTGTGCGACTGCACTTGTAGAAGGATGCAACAATTTGTATGACTGCAACTCGTAGGATTGCTTCATTGTAAGACTGCGAACTATAAGACTGCTTAATTGCGCTTTGGCAATTTTGAAAGATTGCAGTAATTTGTAAGAGTGTACGACTGCGAACTTTATAAGATTGTCATAACTTGTAAAATTGTACGACTGCGAAGTTCGTATGACTGCGAAGAGTGTATGACTGCGAACTTCGTAAGACTACTTCAGTGTAAGGTTACGTACAAATGTAAGATTGCTAACTTGTGCAACTGCATTTTTGGAAGACTACAGTAATTTGTATGACTATATGAATCCGAAATCATTAAACATGTTCCACATATAAAGCAATCTTCCAATAGATAAAGATTTAACCTTGCGTTCAACAAAAGACAATTTGTGAAAAAACACCTATGTTCAAAAGCTAACTAAGAAACTAAATTACAACACATTAAGCGGTAAGGAAAAAATAGTCGAACAACGCCCTAAAACCTATCGGTTTCATTCCCATCCAACTCTAACATTGTAGTTTCTTGATTAAAATAAGCGGTCACCAATGAATCGTTGTTCATACAAAATGTATTTCGATATCTTTTGACGTACCTCTGGGCACTCGCCTACCATTTTCTGTTGTTTAAAGCGCACAATCTCACACAGGCCTTTATTCAAACACATGAAAGACCTTTCTCGATAAGGCACAAAGCAACATAACGCTATGAAAACCATCTTTTAACGCACATTTTCTATGTCCCACGTCCCAAATTTCTAAGAAAAACAGCAAAGAGGTTAATGAGATCAAAAAAGTAATGACTGTTGTATGAAAATGGGACTTCTTTCCATTTTGTTGCTAGTTCTTCAAGCCTTAGAGGTACGTCTGAACAGCTTGACACGGCTAGCTGTAAACTCGATGTTATGCTTTAGTCTCCGTATGCGCCCGGTTAACTCGTATGCAAACCAGACGAAACTTGGAAATGTGATTCTCATAACCAAACAAAAAATCAGTCGAGTCGAATAGAGCTCGCAAAACAAAAGCGATTGTTGCTCCTAGAAGCTTGAGCAGCTGAAGGTAATTTGACAGAAAATACAACTACAGCAGCATTACCCCGAAATCGCCTAGGTTCATAAAATAAAATAATAACGCAACAATTATTACGATCGTCGCAATAAAATACAATTCAAGTTTTGTCCATACAATCAAAGAAAAAACAACAAAAAGCACCATTTCTTGACTTCATATGTACTTGAGAAACCAACATCTGATAATAAATAGAAGAAAAGAACGACACCCACTAACAACTTCATGCAGAATAGCAATAATAACTACCTATTATCGCCATATCTTCAACCTAATCAATACTCTACACTGGAAAAAAAAACAGAACCCGCCAAAACTACCGTATGAAATGCAACAAACAATTCATTAATCAATGCTCCCGAACAGAAAAGACGCGATCTTTAACCACAAAAATATAAATAAATAATGCAATAATTATTTCAAATCCCACCAATTAAGCTTTTCTTTCCGATTACGACAGCTGTTGGAACTTACGAAAAGAAAGATGCTTTATTTGTGTTTGTGTTCAGCTTAGCTTTTTTTTATGCACAACATTCGAAAACAAAAAAAACTAAGATACTGCAGTGAAGAAGGTAACTATACTTGAAAAGTCTACCAACATTAAGTTGCAAACATAACTTGCTTCTGTGGAAACATATTCTCCTCCTTCGTCCAAACCCCAGATTCCAAATGCTCCTACTTCTTCAGCACCTGCACCGACGCCATTAAAGAACCTCGTTTCAATCTCACGTCATTTAAATCCACATCCCACAAACCCTGATAATACCCCTCGAATTAATCAGATCACATAAAAACTCGAATTAATCAGATAATATAAAACAACAGAACTAATGAATATTTAGTAATTCAAACAAACCATGAATATTTATAAAATGTCGAGGGTTTACGATGATATTATCGTAAAGCTCTTGAATAGTTCTTGCTTCTGCTTCCGATAAGGAGCTTGTTGAGATTCATCCTCCACATGAGATACCTTAAAGCTCCGAAAATTGATTGATTTATGCTAAAACAGACAAAGCCTAAAAATTATGAATACAAATCTGTATAATAGACGAAGAGGTCACTCACGTTGGAATCATCTTGAGAAAACTCCGAATCTTCGTTTCCACTAATCAAAGCCCTTCCATTCTTAGAACAATTGCGAGAACTAACCAGCTTATTCCCAACTGAAGTAGTTCTATCTAAACCATCCCTCAATGGTTTCGTCCCAATTGTGCTTGAATTGAATGTCTTTTGAAGCTGCCATATTCCGACACCAATCGAACGGGTATTAAAGCAATAGAGAAAATTTTACCAAAGAAAATCGAAATCTTGTTGGATGTTGAAACCTTATTTAGACGAATTTATGATAGAGGAGCGAACCAAGCATACTCATATAAGTTAAGCAACAATAACAACAAAAAGACTACCAGAAATTCACTAAAATACTTACGGGGATGCTAATGATCAAGACTTTCTTATCCTGCAAAGGAAAAAATATATAACATAATCAACGCATTCTATCAAGAGAAATTAGTATTATAAGCAAAACAGAAATAAATCTTGAATAAACCAGACTTAAAAACAATCCAAGTAAAAACATAAACAACACAAAAGTAAAAAAGAAACACCCCCACGCAACACACACGCTAAATCAGAATTTGCGCATCATAGAGAGAGATAGAGGTAAAGAATCTCGCTGAACAAACATACAAATCTCGTATTAAGCTTAGATATTCATTCGAACCCCTGTCCTCATAGTCGGCGATGGTGTTATATTACACAATAAAAAGAATGTTTACTCTAATTTATTCACATAACCTCCTCTTTGAAAGATAAAATATATGGTCGTTGATATTTCTTACCAGCCACTGCAAGTTGATCAATTTTTCGATCTCCACAGGGACTTCAACGGCGAAAAAGCGAAAAATAGCATTAGAGACGGAGAAGCTCTCGGTAACTAAGATGTTCCTAAAAATGTCTATATTCTGCACACATGGTTCATACATAAACATATGGTAATGACCTCATACATTTAGTAAAGATCTCACCATGTCTGAGCGTAACAATAATGGGTAAAAATCAAATCTTTAGGACATTTTGAGACATACCCAATATGTTCCCTATCTAGTCGAGTGTTCTCACTAATCGCTCCAAATCAATAACTTCATCGGACAAAGTCTGCAATTACAATCAAGGAAATGCAATCAAATTCAGAGAGACATGCATATAAATCAGAGGAAACTATCAAGACGATAAATCTGAGGAGCCATCGACGTCAATGCTACGGGATGGAGATGATGAAGTGTTGATCATATTACTACTACCTTTGTTTCCTAGCCTCTTTTGATGGTCAAATTCCAGAAATCCTTTATTTCGTTGTCAGTCCTTCCTTGAAGACGTGCAGCGATTTGAGACCATCTGAATCATGTAATAAGATATATACAAACACATTAAACTCAGATTAAAGCATGCAAACCCTAATAAATCGGGAGTTTGCTCTTTCTTCCAAGAAACATAAAATGATCCAAAGAAGCTTAATCAATATTACAACTATATTGCAAACCTCAAACAACTCTATATAACATGAGACTATTTTAGAATAGATTCTAGTAAATGATATCATAACATGGAAAATGAGCTATGCAATTCTGAGTGAACCATCAGCAAAGAAATAGAACTACGTGGCAAGAAAGAATAGAGCGAAAGACTCCTTCAACTTCTCCTCGTAATCGTCGTCATCCACAGCGTAGTCACCGCATCGCAATCATCCTAATTGTAATTCATAAAAATGAATCACAAATTGATCATGCTTAGGCACTCAATTGAATCAATCTCCAACTATGACAAAAGTTAAAAAAAGGAAAAAATGTAGCACTGTCGGTTAAACAAACTTACCAAGTCAACTATTTCGAAGTTTGCCTGTGGATATCTAGCTTTTGCTTCCCCCGTGAGTGCCTAATACAACAGTAAAGATCAACATTTTACCAGCGTAAACCTAAATAAGCAGAATCACACGGCCTAATAACTCAACAACTCCCTATGAAACCCCCACACACATGAGATAAGAATTTAAAGAAAAGGCATAGCTGAGACTACTCTCTCTAAGAGCATAGAGTCATGAGATTCTACAACAGAGCCACACATCTTCTGTATCTGCGGGCCAGAAGAGAGGCGATTCACAATCCCTCGAGCCTTTTTGGCTGGCAAACCAGTGAGTGGGCCCACTTCTTCTTCGAGCTTGCTTACTGCTTCGCGAACGACTTCGCACAGATTCTGCCAACGCTTTGTGCCTGAAAGTATCTTCTGGGCTAAGGATAGTCTGTAGCAAAGGATATCAACTGGCCTCGTATCCCTCGCTTCTACAATTTGCTTCCTCCAAGAACTGCATTGTATGATAATGATTCGACAAACAAAGTCATGAAACGAAACGCACGCAATAAAATAAAGAATATAAGGCTGAAAATGTTTTACTTTACCCCCAACAAATCGTTCGATTTGTCACAAGAAACACAGCAGAAGCTCCCATCGAGTCCCTTATCTTCCTTAGCCTTCGAAATCCCAGAATTTTCGTGTCTTAAAGCACATTCGAGGTGGCAAGACATGCCACAAGGCGTACCAAGAAAAGGAGGATCAGAGTTACAGCTCAGCCATAGGCTGGGATCCTTGTTATCGTCGTACCTACGACAAATGCAGCAAGAACACCTCTTGCAAAAGCCATCTTTATGGCTCAACCCAGAAAAAATAACAATGAACCAGCGTATTTTGAAGAAAAATAAAGAAATCAAGCAACAAAAAAACAGGAAAAAGTGAAGAAAATAGCAGGAATCTTTACCTTCTTCCAATGAAGACACATCCATAGCCCAGCCGATATTTTTTTCTTCCCAACGACAAAAGCACTAAGCCCACATTAGCAATTAAAGCCCCTCTGTATTCTACAGCTCCTCAAAGACAAAATATATGAACCCCACATACAATAATAAGGATCACAAAATAAAAAAAAAAAATTCCTCAGCTTTCCTTGTGTATCATACACACATACACGTACATATACACGGCGAATCGCCTGTATATATCAAGAGAGAGGGCCGAAGAGGAAGAATCACCAATAATCCACGAAAGATGGGACCTTTACGTGGGCTTTACATACACTTAACTAAGCACGCATCTTTCTTGTATTGTATGTACAACAATTCGAATCGGCGTTCTCACTTGGCCTGGGAAGAATAATCGACCAAAAAAAGATGTTCTATCGCCGCGATTTACCATCTCCGGCGAGGTGAGAAACAAAAAAGGATAGGTTGTGGGAGAGCTTCGTACCGTGAACAGAAAGGGCAAAACTGTCCAGCTCCTTAATTGAATAGTTTTTTGGACTGTTCAGTTGCCTATTAAATGGGACAATGAATCGGATAAATACAATGTATATTTGAAATTTTGGGGGCATTTTGGAGAGAATGGCAAAAATAGTCTATCTTTTTAAAATACAAGTGCAAATCTAATTAACTTTTTAACAAAGGTGCAAAACTAGACAACTTCTTCACTTTTAATTATTATCCTTTTTACTTTGATCACAAAACTATTTCAAATTACAATTTCTACTTTCTCATTACTACAAATAAGCAATATTTTAGTGATAATTATATATTTAACCCTAACTAAATTTAATTATTTTCAATTAAAATATTTTAATTAAAACCAACTTTCCCTAGGCATTGCAACGACTAATGGTTAGAATCTTTTGCATTATATAGAATATTATTATTTTAGTGTCAATATTTTTATTACTTAAAAAAACATAAAGATGATCATAAGAATAAGAACACATTAATTTAATAAAGAGGAAATATATAAACAATTGAATGAGAAGAAGTTGAATAATTGACGAAAGAAAGTCACGGTCTTGGTGGAGTGGGTCCGCAAATCTTTCTACAACGAATATCTGCAAGATTATCAATTGCGAGCTTCTTACATGGCTTGCGTCAAGTTGGGATCCAAATCTGATGCGTTTCAAAGGCAAGGACAGGCATGGTATGTCTAATTCCCTCAATTTGCTCCGCTTTTTGTGTATCTTTTGTGTTTAATCTCTCCGTTTGTTTATGGCGGCCTTTCACTCTTTGTTTTAGTTACTCTCTCTGTTTGAGATCCATGTGAAAGAAGATGGCTAATGTCAGAAGCAATATTGAAGTTATGTCCAATTCAGTTATTGTGACGCTATATTGGGGTGGCAACTTAATCACGGTTGGCAATCACACGGTTTATGATCAATCTCCAAAAAATAGTGGAATATTTTCACGCGATGTTTCGTTCAATGAGATGTTGACTCAGTTGCGAGAAATTAGTGGATTGCATGATAGTTTATTGAAGATATGTGTGCAATATATGGCAATAGATGATGCAAATCGTGTTACGTCTTTTTTCCACGACATAGATAGTGATGGCAAGGTTGCTTACGTCTTTGATATGCGACGAAATGCTACTGGGATAAACATGTATATTGAAGAAGTTTCTGTGACGGAGATTCCAGGTGCATTTTTTTATAATGGTTTAAATTCTTTTCTAGCTTCTTTAATATTAATTTTTTGATATATTTTTTTATTGTAGACCGTGGTCATTCTGACGTCTATGTTGAAAATGAACCAGTTGAAAACGAACCACAAGTTAAGTCACCTACGGATGCTACAACATCGAATACATCATGGAATCCGAGAAATTTGTTTATGTATTCTGTGCCTTCAATATTAACAGATTCCATTGGTATTCCAAACAAGTTTGACAATTTAGCACTGAGAAGGGGCTATTTGATACTAGCTTATGCTTTGATACTAAAGACGCTTTTCAGATGGCAGTTCAACGATATTGCATAGAAGAAACTAGAAGGTCCTATATAGTTAACATTAGTCTAGCTTATGCTTTGATACTAAAGACGCTTTTCAGATGGCATTTCAACGATATTGCATAGAAGAAACTAGAAGGTCCTATATAGTTAACATTAGTACACGAAAAGCGTGGGAGGTGCGTTGTCCACAAGAGAAAGGTATACGACCTTGCGATTGGAGAATTAGAGGTATATTGAGAAGAAGTCACAAGTTTGGAAGGTCTCTATGTACCAAGGAGAGCAGAAATGTTATATCAGCAGTAACCTATCTTTAGAGCATAAGAATTTAAGTGTGAGCTTGATTGCATCGGAAATACTTGGTGATATTAAGGGAGATCTTGCCATCACTGTTGTTGAGGTTCGACGACTAATTAAAAATAAGTTCGGGTTTGATATTAACCGATACAAAGCACGGCGAGTAGTAAACTTAGCAGTGCAAGAAATATATGGCACCTGGGAAACATCTGTTCCCAAATTGCCATGTTTCCTTCACGCGGTGCAACAAGTTAATCCAGGTAACTCATTATTTATTATATTTCTGGCACTTATTATTATTATTATTATTATTATTATTATTACTATTGTTATGATACCCTCAACACCATATTTAATATGCAGGTACCATTGTTATGTATGACAATATACCTTTAGAGAATGGCGCTTCTATGATGAATTACGTTTTCTGGGCTTTCGGTCCGTGTGTTGACGCATACAAACATTGTCGGCCGGTTATTACAGTTGATGCGACACACTTGCATTCAAATTATGAATGCAAACTTCTAATTGCCACTGCGCTTGATGCGGGTGGTCATATTTTGCCATTAGCTTTTGCTTTTGTTGATGAGGAATCAAAATATTCTTGGCATTGGTTTCTTGATCTGCTTAGCACACATATTATTCAAGGAAGACGCAAGACGTGTTTGATATCGGATCGAGGTTCTGGCTTAATAGGAGCTCTACCATACATCCCTGCATTTTCTGCGCCAGAGGGCTGCTATAGATTTTGTATGTGGCATGTTATGTCAAATTTTATGGAGAAATACAAAAGTTCTCACTTGAAGAGCATGGCGTGGTCAGCTGCATATGCAGAAGATGTTGGCAAGTTTGACAGCATCATGGAGAACATTCAGAAAATAAATGAAGGGGCATATCAGTGGTTAAAAAAGATAAATCCAACTCGATGGACTTTTGCTCATGATGGTGGTGCTAGGTATGATTTCTTTATTTTTCATCACGTTGATATATATTTACTAACATCAATATTATAGGTATGGGTCAGCTACATTAAATTGGTCCGAAATCATGAATAGTGTACTTATTGGAGGCAACATATGGGTCAACTACATCAAATTGGTCCGAAATCAAGTCGATCATGTGAATATGTTCCAGATGATTTTGGAATTGAAATATTGGAGGCAACATATTCTTATCAATTTGAGTGTCCATTAGAGGAGTCTCATTGGAAGCCTCCTTTTCATCTCGTACACAATCCTTATCTTCGCCCAGAGAGAAAAGTCGGACGAAAGCGAACACGGCGATATCCATGTGAAATGGATCGAAAGTCTCGCAAGAAACGCTCAATGGAAATTAATGATGATGATGTGACAACTTTATAGAAATTGATTATTACATAGTGGTTGTTTGGATATTTTATGAAAGACCATATTTTTTAATACTACGCAGTCGTTTTCTAAAAGTTTTTTTGCCTGCCTTGTTTGAATAGGTTTTCTTATTCTTCTTTTCTTCTTTATATTTTTTTTAATTACAATAAAATAATGTTAATAAAAAAAATTATTCTATGTAATGCAAAGATTCTAGACGTTAGCTGCTTGATACGTCTGCAAAAGGCCTAGCCTAGGAAAGTTGGTTTTAATTAAAATGTTTTAATTGAAAATAATTAAATTTAGTTAGAGTTAAATATATAATTATCACTAAAACATTGCTTATTTGTAGTAATGAGAAAGTAGAAATTGTAATTTTAATTAGTTTTGTGGTCAAAGTAAAAAGGATAATAATTAAAAGTGAAGAAGTTGTCTAGTTTTGCACATTTGTTAAAAAGTTAACTAGATTTGCACTTGTATTTTAAAAGATGACTATTTTTACCATTCTTTCAGGCATTTTGTTTTTGGACTGTTCAGTTGC
The DNA here is from genome assembly GCA_027422505.1 of Craterostigma plantagineum. Classification (NCBI taxonomy): domain Eukaryota; kingdom Viridiplantae; phylum Streptophyta; class Magnoliopsida; order Lamiales; family Linderniaceae; genus Craterostigma; species Craterostigma plantagineum. Next base: position 9,477,512 of record JAPQWV010000015.1, read on the forward strand.
CTATTAAATGGGACAATGTATCGGATAAATACAATGTATATTTGATATTTTGGGGGCATTTTGCTGTATTCAAATATGAGAAAGGATCCATCGAAATCAAAGGCTTTTTAATTAAATTAGGGTTAATTTAACCCAAATTAGACAAAATAGGGGTAATTTGACAAAAATTACTAAAATCGGGTGAAACGCGCCTAATAAACGCGTCGTCGCGCCTATTGGACGCGGCGGCTGACGTGGCAAAGCAAGGGCCCGGTCGGGCCCGCGGGTGGCCCGCGTGGGCCAGCGTCGCTATTAATGGACGCGACGTCGCGCCTAATGGACGCGACGTTGACCGATACCCACTAAAACCCACTAAACGGCCACTAAAAACCCACTAAGCCCACTAAGCCCACTCACGTTAATGGGCCACTAAACGTCGCGGCTAATAGGCGCAACGTCGCGTCCATTGCCAGCGACGAAGTCGCCTATTTAAACCGCTCAATTTCTCGATAATTATTTCATAAATTTCATACATATCCAATATGGTGTCTAGAAAAATTCAAGTAGTTGTTTATTATGGCGGTGAAATCATACACGAATCAAACACCATACAGTATAGTCTTCAACCCATTGGTTATCGACGAATTCGTCGCGATACCAATTTCGATCAATTTCTTAGTATGCTGTACGACATGACTTCCGTCGACAACAATGCTTTCTTTTTAATCGTTCGAGTGAAGAACGAACACTATCAACACTCACGACTGTATCATAATCTCCTACTAGTGTCTAGTGATGCCGACCTCGCATACTTCTTGGATCCCGACAACGAGCTCGATTACATTGAGGTCTTTGTCGAGACAACTGAGATCGTTCAATACACTAACCCCGCGCCGATGGATTCGTTTCCTGACATTACTTCAGTTACTGAAGGATTGACGAATATTTCGTTTGCCCCTCAAGAAGATATACCTTCGAGTAGCCGTTGCGTTCCTACTAGCTCGACGGTGGCGCAACCTGAGATCGTTCATGACGGCGTCCGAGATAGTGACGTCAGTGACTCCGAAGCTGACGACGAGGGTGGGGCACTAGACGAATTGCCAGATCCCGCCGATGCCGATGATGAAAATGACGATGAACCAACGCCAAGTGAGCCAGAAGAGAATAGAGCATTATACCAGTCGGTCCCGTTTAATACCTCTTATCAAATGGCTCCCCCAGAAGTTGACGAAACTGGTGGTGATTTTTACGACACGGACGATCCCGCATTTTATGTAGGTATGACGTTTAATAGCAAAGAACAATTAAAATGTGCTGTTAACGATTACCATTTGAGGGTTGTTAGACGTGAGTACCATGTGCCGGCATGGGCAACTGAATTCCATCTTCCTCGGTGGGCATCATCCGCACTCGAGGACGGATAATAACGGGCTGAACAGGTAATATACGTATCCATGCCCATACCTACACAAAATTTAAATTAATATGTATACCTCAAGCAAATTCAAGTACACAAAAGAACAAACCTGTAGCAACCGCAAAGCTCCACCGATGTTCATCTTCTGACGCTGGCACGAAGTACAAAGCTCTCTGTACAAGAAGGCCAGCACGGCACTGCCCCAACTGTAAGTGTGCACGGCGTCTATGTCTTCGAGCAGCGGGAGTAAAGTCATGGACGTCGTGATGCCGCTGGAGTCGGGGAACAAAACCGATCCCATAAGCAAAAGCGCATATGCACGTGCCCGCTGATCGACCTCATAATCTGAGCTGTGATCATCGATCTCGTTGGCTTCTAGCCAGTCTGCAAATTTTCTCAGCGACACCTTCGTCCCGGTGTACGCCCCCACAGCAGGTCTGTAACCAGTCAGCTCCTCCAAGTAATCGAGCCACTGATCCTGCTTCCTGTGCTGGATAACACCACTGACCGAGTGACCATCAACGGGCAGTCCCCACAGCACACCGACGTCCTCAAGAGTGACGGTGGCCTCACCCACAGGCAAGTGGAACGTATGCGTCTCCTTCCTCCACCTCTCTACGAGGGCCCAAGTGTGGATCTAACTTCTGAGATCCACAACTATACACGCCGTAGAAGGACATCGTATCCAGCCTCTCCAGAACACGACCGTGCAACCGCACCGGTCGTGAAAGCTTACCCCAGACGACACTCTCCAAACCCCTAACGGTCAAAGGTGTGTCGAGGGCACCATCAGCGTTGGATAGTACATCGTTACAACGATGACTATCCTGGAATATCAAAAGTGATCTATCGATCGGACCGTAATATTCGTTTGTATCTATCCTAAATTAGCGTTTCAAAGTCAATATCGCAACAAAAAATAATAAACAAACACATAAATTGACTCATGTACTAACAAACGAATCAAATAACCTAGAAACCCTAATTTCAAAATTAGGTTTCGAAATTAGGGGAAATTAACCTAAATCGAGTGAATTAAGTAAAATTAACGTATAATATCAATCTACTAAGCAACCCACAATATGTAAAGCACATATTATACCAAAAACACAAATTTAAACGCAAGAATTCGACGAAATTTAACGAAACATCAAAATCAAGATTTAAACGAATTAGGAGTTTCATACCCAAAAGAAGCTTAATCGATGATGACGAGGAATGATGGATCTATCACGTGGTGTTCGTCGCCGTGAATCGCCGCTGTAAATCGCCGGAATCGGTGGGGAGGAGAAGAAGAGAAATGGGGAGGAAGAAGAAGAGTTCGCGGCTATATTATCCGCGTCGTCGCTGCTATTAAGCGCGACGTCGCGGCTATTAGCCGCGACGATGGGTCTACTGGGCCGTCAGTCGGCCCAGACCATTTTTTTTTCAAAATCAGGCCCGATTTTCAAATATCGGGCCCGATCTGGCCCGCGCATGGCTCGTCGCGCTTAATAGGCGCGACGTCGCGGCTATTAGTCGCGTTTCCCCCTATTTTAGTAATTTTTGTCAAATTAGCCCTATTTTGTCTAATTTGGTTTAAATTAACCCTATTTTAATTAAAAAGCCGAAATCAAACCAGAAACCAAGAAAAATTCAGTCATTTTCTCACTCAGCGCCATCGACACCAAGGTTTACCACCTCGTCCAAGAGCCACCGTCACAGCTAACTTTGGGACTAAAGATTCATCAGCAGTAAGTATTTATTTCATAAATTAGGGTTCGGTTGAAACTTGTTTTTTTTTTGGGTAAATCGTTCATCATAAGGCTGAGAGGGTTCACAGAGAGCGAGATTGCTGTAGTTTATGGAACATGAATATTAGGTAAATCGTTTATTATTTTATTGGGTGTGCCATCTTCCTCAACTTTTGGGTAAATCGTTGATCATAAATTATATTTCTGTACTTTTTATACTGTTGATTGTTGAATATGTTTATGTTTTTTCAGTATGTGCATTGAGTTCAAATGGAATTTATTTGATGTTGATGTTATTTTGTCGTCTCGTGTGATAATGTTTAAGGTCAAGGTAATTTAGCATTCTTCACTGATTTGTAATTTGGTATATATATGATTTGTGAATTTTTTCTAAATTAGAAATGGCGAAGAATAAAAAAAAAGACAGATGATAGTAACGGGAAAATGGAGCAATGGGAAAAGACGCACTCAAGGTGTTCCTCAACAAGATTTATATAAGTGATCAATAAGTCCTATACTGGGGAAACTGCAAAATCATAAACTAGAAACTCAGCGCTTTGGTTAAAGATCCAAGAAATTCCGCTTAGCCCATCAAGAGTTAGTGCAATGCTTAAACGATTGAAGTCGAGACGCGCAACTTTTGTTTTGGAAGCAAAACTATGGTTCCATTTACCTCTAAGCAAATTCTCGATCGTCATAGGCCTGCCAAGCACTGGACAACCTGTTAACATCGATTTGAAGTTGGGTTCTTTTTTGCTTGAACGCCATTTCATGGGAATGAAATGTGTAAAAAGGGAAGTGTTAATAAAAAATTATTTGAGCTTACAAATAATGACGCCGAAGTTGATGACTTTTTTCGGTTTTTTATTCTAGTTCTTTTTAATTGTATTATTTTCCCTATTAGCAACTTTGGCACACCCAAGTTCATTTTCCCATATCTTGATGACTTGGATACCTTCTTTACATATGCTTGGGGAGATGCAGCTTTTCGATATTTGGTGATAAAATTGAGATCATCTTAGATACTTTAAAGTGGCCAAAAAGGAGATGTATATGAGAGGTTGCATTGCTGGGCTAATGGTATTCTCATTTTATTTTTTTTCTTGGAAAAGTATGTTAATTTCTTTTATAATAAATGTTAACCATTTTTTCTTGTAGGCTTGAGTTTATGAAAGAGTTTCATCCAACCCTTGGTGAACCTCGTGTTGTACATTGCTTTCCTAGGTTATTTAAGTGGAGAAAGCAGAATTCATATCAATCCAAAAGATGCTTAAAATGCATTAATAGTTGTGACACCTAACAAGGTGGGTTGAATTATTGCGAAAACTTTTCTCTTACATATTAATTTAAAATTACTAGCAGAATTACAAGAGGAAAAAAACTATAAAACAAAAAATTTAAAAATGGGGGATTTACATAAAAATACCGATTAATATAAAAAATTAGCAAATCAGTACCCTTTTATATGCAGGTACCTGTCAGAATAACTTTTTTGCACATTGGTACATGCCCGCCGCAAGGTACATCATATCACACATTTAGGTACCATAGAGAAACGTATTGTGGCACGTAATACAGCTAGAAAATGATACCACCATATAGCTTGCCGCAAGGTGAAACATATATAGATACCATATATGGGTACCATATATATGCGTAACGTGGTACGCAATACACATATAAAAAGGTACGTTAAGATCGGAAAATGGTACGCTCAGTCGAACGGGTACTTATCTAAAAAATTTTCTGACATGGGTACTGACTTGCAAATTTTTTATACAATTGGGTATTTTTTTTATAGATTCTCCTTAAAAATATTAAAAATAAAAACGCTATTTTTTATGCTATAACCCGTTTTTACAAATTTGACGCTACAAAGCGCGCCACAACAGGCTTTTTAAAACATTGGCTGGAACACCTCCAAAACACACGATAATTTGTTAAACTATACTTTGTTTTTGCTTTCGGATTTTATGATAACCAGGTTCCAATGCCGCGAGCAGATTTTATTATATATGTTAGTAAAAAAGTTAAAAGTTGCTTAATCATTGCTCATGAAAGAAATACATACATATATACTTCCTCCGTCACGCTAATTCTATCACACTTTTCCATTTCGGGCGTCCCAATATTTTATCACCTTTCCTCATTTAGCAAAAACTATCACAAAAAATCAATATAATAATATTAAATATTCTTAAAAGACGTGTCAAAATATATACTTTTTTACCTTTTCATTGTACTATAGTATTATAATAATGCCACTTTAATTTGCGTGCCCAGCAACTTATGGGCAACTTATGTGATAAAGTTGCTGGGACGGAGGGAGTACTTTATTTCGCGAGGAAAAAGAAAAAACAGCAGTTCCACTAATAGATAAGAATGCTGATTTTCTTTTTCACTACTAACTAGCAAACTAACTTTTGTCTTACGTGGCAAATAAATATATTGGAAAGTCAAACTCACCTCACAACATTCTTAAGAAAAAAACTAAAACTGAAGCTGAGATTGTCAACACCATCAAGGAAGAAGAAGAAGATCCACCAAGCAGCTTCTTCCCACCAAATTCCTGCAAATAATTCAGACATGGCACATCTTAATTCACTAACCAAGAAAGAACACATAGCAATTCAATCTAAAATCAAACGAAAAAAACAATTAAGAAAAAGAACACCTCAAGGAGGCTGCCCGAAGAAGATTTAAGTCCGGGGAAACCGACATCATAAGATATGGTCCCATCGGGCTTATAAAGCCCGTAATACTTCTCAGAACCAGCGCCGGGCTTCAAATCCTCATTGAACAGCGCAAAGACGTAAGCTTTCAACACAACCTTAGGCCTAAGAGGCGTACCCTTTCTCTTCGCCAGCCTCTTACGCAGATTATAGTTGTACATCCTCGCATTACTCTGCGTAGCCCCGGGCTCGCTTTGGTCGCCGTGCGAAGCCCAGCCCGTCTCTGTTATTACAACTTCCATTTTCTTGAAACCAGCATCTTCTAACGCCACGTTAGCAGCGTCTATCTGAGCATCGAGCAAGTTATCGTAGCGCAGCCCAGTTTTGTTGTCATATATCTCCTCCGTAGGGTTAAAGAGTGCGTAGTTTACGTCGATCTTCCCTGGGTTGTAAGTATAGGCAAGAAAAGGGTATGCATTCAAACAAAAGGGTGACTCTATCTCTTTAAAGAAATTCAAGAGGGGCTTCATCAGCTGAGCCACGCCTTCCTTGAAAGTGCACGAGGAGGGAGGAAAAGATTCGACGAAAACTCCCTGGGAATGTGAAGTTGTGATCTGTACAACGTTTTCTATCCCCAGCTTCTTGGTGGCGTTGTGTACGTTTCTTACAGCCCCCAATAAGGCTAATGCCAGGTCGTAATCGCTGCCTCCAAGAACCTCGTTTCCAACTGCTATTCCAACGATGTGAGTTTCGGGCAGGAATGCCTTGACGTTGTCCTTAACCCAGGCAAGGGCGTGGTCTAAATTTGAGCTTATGTCTTTTACGTAGTCGTTGGGAAGACCGACGACTAATTCCAGCCCAGTTCCTTTGAAGGCATTGAGGACACTGTGGTCTGCGTCGTAGATTCTAACGTTCTTTATCTTTGCAGCTCTGAGTAGGGTAGCTACTTTCTCGGGCGAAGGGATGTTATCTGCCTTTCTACCGTAGTTTATCCCATATGTTCCAGTGAATGCTGTTGCCGGGTGAGCTGAAAGGAAAAAAGAAATCAATAACTACGTCGTAACCGTAGGAAGAAGTTAAGTAATGCATCGAATCAATGGAAAGTGAGTTCAAAATAACGTTTTTCGGGAAAGTTTGTAGAGACAGAAGTTGTCTTGTTCATAACTCTTGTAGACAAGGAGCTCCATAGAAATTTAACTCCAACTAAATTCAAACAGCTAAGCTCAGAGAGATAGGCAGTATGTAGCAAATCAAATTCAAACTCAGATCACTATAAGGCCTATGAATACCCAGTCAATCGCAAAAGAGTTAAAAGAGAAGAGGAAAAGCAACATAGTTCTTCATTAAGCAAATCCAACCTCAGCATAATTGAAATCCAATAATAGCTTATCGAAACAACTACAGAAAGGATTACCTTTAAGCCCAAACAGGCATACCAGTAACAGTAATTGCAGCGTATTCCTCATCACATATCAGATCTTCCTTCCCCTCATTCGAACTAAGAAATCGAGCCTTAGGCTGGTTTTTTTCTCTGATTAAAAAACAACACCCGCCATAAAACAACGTCTCGAATCTCCACAAACTAGAGTAGCAATAATCAAAATCGCACAGGGTTTATGCTCGGAAACTCGCGATTCGTTCCAAAAAATCGGAAGATCAATAATCAGAGATCAATCATTGATAGTGTAAGGTGGCAAGCAATTATCGTACGGAAGCTGAATTAATTGGTCCCTTTCTTGTTGACTTGGGTTGGAGTGCGTCGTCTTCAAGCTGGCGTCTGTGTCTAGTTTTACTTGTAGACGTGTGTTTGACTCGTAGTAATAGCAAATGACAGTAATATTCCTGTCCTTTTTACTTCGTATGACAATTTTTGTGGAATATCTCCCCACTTTGGAAACAAAACAACCAATCGCATGATTATGCCGTGACCTACGCGCTTCGTGGCAAACTTGTACAAGGGAAAATTCCATATCAGTTACTTTTGAATTTTAAAATTTCTGTTCATTCGAATTATTTCTTTCTATTTAATATGTTATTTGAAAAAGTTTCCTATTTAATACCCAACATTGAAATGACGAAAATAACATTTCTTATTATTTACCAGCATTATACCAATTGTTATCACTATTGTACCAAGAAATAATGTTATTATAATTTTATAATAAAAAGTGATTTTTAAAGCTTATACCACGAAAGACGATTATTATACCCACAAAACCAAATATTATATTATACTAACAAAATGTTCAAATAATTAAACGAATAGATTCACTTATTATACCAATAAATTCATTTATTATATTATTACAAATAGAACTGATTATTATACCAAAAAAATATTAATCGAATTTGCTCTTAAAAATGTACCAACAAATGGTGTGATTATACTAGCACCTTTGATTATTTTACCAACAAATACTCAACAATTGATTTACAATTATTATACCAACAATGAACGTAATTACACTAACTAGTAACTTATGCACACTCAAATGTATGTGCTATTTATATAATATTTTTTATTAATTTTTTTTAGTTTGAAATACTTCATAGATCATAAATTAAATTTAATTTGTATGTCTTAAATATGTAAAAAGAAAAAATTGATTTATTATAAATTTAAAAGTAGGATAGTAATTAACTAAATAATTACTAAACTAAATATAGTAATTAAAGGTAGTTAGTGATTTTATTAATTTTATTAATTATTTTTTAATCTAAATTGACAAACCATTTGACGGTTTATCCAAGCCCCTCAACCTTAATATAATAGAATAGATACTAGCCTTCCTAATGTACCAAAATAAACGGAAATTATACCAACTCAAACACATAAAAGAACTTCTAATGATTGTACCAACAACTCAATTATAATTTTTTTATTTCCAACCAATTCCTTATTATACCAACGAGTGTCTTTATTATACCATCAGCACGAGCTATCATACCAACAAAGACTAAACGATTGTTTGGCTATTATTGTACTAACAAAGAACCAAAATCTCAGTATTTATCATGCCAACCATACTCTTTAAAAAAATTATGATATTCGATAGTTTTCTATATACCAACAAAATTAGAAATTATACCAACTTGTTAGATAATTATACTTGTACTTGTGATTATTATACCAACAAACTCAACTATAATTTATCGTTTTTCGAACCAATTCTTGACCATTATATTATACCAACAACATCGACTATATACCAACAAATGATATAATTATAATATCAGTCTTGATTATTCAACCAACAAATTATTATACCAACAATTTGCATTATTATCCCAAATATTCAGTTTATTTTTAGCAATATTAAAGTAGCATTAGAATAATCATAATGTCATAAGAATTAACAAGAGTTATCAAGGTAGTTTATTCCAAACTAAACTGAGTAGTTTGGAGAACAATAATTTCATTAAAAATAATCAAGCTCATCAAGGCATCATCATCCAAGATTCGAAGCGATCATTCTCACTATATGATAACTTACACTTCCATTACGAAAATACATATATTTGATTACATACCTAATAAGTCAACTAATCTTTATGCCTTACCAACTTTCTTCACATTCGGAACGAGCAACTACAATTATTATCGTAGACATTCATTTCTTATTTGGTCACTTTAATAGTTGGGATCACCATATTCGTTTGTTGGTATATTAGAAAACTTTCGAATATCACAAAATTTTTAAAAAAGCAGTTGTTGGTAAGATAAATATTGGTACTAGTATAATTAGATTTGTTGTTGGTATAAAAAGTGTAAAACAATTGTTTCAACCTTTGTTGGTATAGTAGCAAATGATGTTGGTATAATGACGTTTCTTGGCTAGAATTGGTTGAAAAATAATAAAATTGTAAGTGATTGTGTTGGTATAATAAGAAGAAACACATTAAATGATTACTTGATATGATAATCAAAGTTGTTGGTTTAATAATTTGATGATCTAACAATCAGGACTGATAGTATAATAAGGTCTTTTTTGTTGACATAATAAATAAATGCTATTTAGTATAATTGTGTCTTGTTGGTATGTTGGTGGTACAGTATATATCTTTTATTTAATATATATATATATATATATATATATTTCTTAAGAATTGGTGGGCTTGCCCGCGGCCCGACAAAGTCTGAGTATTGAGCGGGCCTGCCCATCCAGACAAGCCTCCTGCCTAGTTCGGCCCGGCCCGGCCGCATCCTGCCCGCATCCCAGGCAGGCCCGACTCACGTCCTTTCTGGCCCACATCCTGTACGGCCCGGCCCGCGGGCTGCGGGTCTATTTGATATCTTTAGGTACCATAATAATTAGTTCCTCTAATTGTAAAATAATCATGTGTATTGATTGGATAAGTAATTGTATTAGTATAATTAGATCTTTTATTGATATAATAATTGTAAAAATCCTTCAGTATTTGTTGGTATAATAACCAAAATTGTTGGTATAATCGTATCATGTGTTGGTATATTTATGTGCAAATTTAGTCAATATATGGCGGTATAATAAACAAGTTTGTTGGTATGATGTTATACAGTGTACTTCGAGTAGAATAACTAAAACATTTGGTATAATGTCGGCCTTTATTGGTATAACAGCTAGAAATCGAATGGAAGATTAATAATATAATAAATGAGTTTGTTGGTATAATCACTGATTATTGGTATAACTATATGAATATTTGCAATATTTTCTTTTGTTGGTATAATATTTGTGTTTTGTGGTATAATGTGCAAATATTAATTCGAATATAGAATAATGATAATACTATTTCTTGGTACAGTAATGATAACAATTGGTATAATAATCTTAAAATTGACTTTGTATAATTGTAACAACCCGTCCCATACCGGGTGTCACTGTAGCATCCGTCCCCACCAGGACCTGTGGGGTTGGGCCCACCGCACTCCGACTAATAGTCTGGCCCCACTGTATCACCATTTAACCTTTTAGCGTGCTTCATGCACTCGCTCACACGCACCCTGAGCTACTTCCCAAGGGGTCACCCATCCCTAGATTGCCCCAAGTCAAGCACGCTTAACTTCGGAGTTTCTATAGATGGGCTCCCGAAAAGGTAGGTCGACCTTGGTGATATGAGTAGTACTATCAATTCTCTTATACGATTCTTAGCTTGACACGCTCATACGTTGCCAGGCTCAGGATCCCCTCTCATTCGGGTGTCGGATCGGTTCGTTCACGTACTCCGTCGCCTAGAAGCCTGCCAGGAGCCACTCCTTGTCCGTGCACCTCTGGCACCGGCGATCACTCCCTGCCCTCATCGGTCCCGGGCGTCACAATAATAATGAGAACAATTGGTATAATATCTTTAACATTGGGTATATTACTTGTTGTGATGGTATGATACTTGCGACATGTGATATAATAATCTTGAAGTTTCTAAATCGTTGAAGAAGGATCATGTTCGTCATTTCAAGCGTTTGGAGTATTAAACAGAAAACTTTTCACAGATGGGTATTGATCAGAAAGAAATAATTCAAGGGGTATTTAAGAGGAAGTTTGAAATGGTATGATACTTGCGACATGTGATATAATAATCTTGAAGTTTCTAAATTGAAGAAGGATCATGTTCGTCATTTCAAGCGTTTGGAGTAAACAGGAAACTTTTCACAGATGGGTACTGATCAGGAAGAAATAATTCAAGGGATATTTAAGAGGAAGTTTGAAATTCATATGGGACTGATAAAGTTCCCCTTTATACAAGGATGTCTTTGAAACGTTTATTTTAAACCATCTTAGAGCATCTCCAACAGTTATACCAATTCTCAAACCTATTTTACAGTAAATGTCACATCCAACAGTAATTCTTCTCCAACAGTTAAACTCATTCTCAAACCCAAAAGAATATTCTCATAATATTCATTCCACTTCAACTTTTATATCATTTCAATAACACCCACATATTTTACAAAAATTACAAATTAGATCAAACTATTATTTTAAATTTGATTGGAACAAAGTGAAATAAACTAATGATATAAATGATAAAATCGTAGCACAAAATCTGGAGTAAATATTCATTAGAAAACAATACACGACCTAAAATACATTTAGACGCAAATAAAAAACATTCGTACAAGCAATAGAGAGATAGTCTTCAAGTCTCGGTATTTGTGTATTCGTCCCACAAATGATCAATCAAAGCATTTATGACGTTTTAATTATTATGCTTGTATGCCAATTTTTAATTCGGTAATTTAATGTCTTTTTCAATGTGCTAAATTTGTAGCCTTTTTTAAAAATATTATTCATGTATTATAATATAAAAGAATAATATAAATAATAAAATTTAGTTAACAAATTTTATGTTGAAAATATAATTACTAGAATTTAAGGGGTCAATTGGTAAGACTTAAAAAGTTTTAAGGTGATGAATAGTATAAACTCAAATTTGGGTATTGGAGGAGAGAGAAATTGTGAAAAACCTATTTTAGGATTGGTTTTGGGTATGTGTTGGAGGAGAATTTAGGTATAGGTTGTTATTTAGAGTACTATTGGAGTTGATCTTATAACTAGTTCAAGATATATAATTGAAGACTGAAGTATTTAGAATACGAACTGTAATATAGAAAATATCTTTCTAACATTATTTGTAACTGTAACAACTCTCTTTCAAGTATTCTTGCCAATTCAGACGTACATTGTAAACTTCGGTAGGCATTAGCCGTTCGGGGAAATTAGACGATACTCATTCATCATTATTTTTATTTTCATATATCAAATAGGCATTAGCGGTTTGGGGAAATTCGACCAGTAAATGTGAACCGTACTTTCCAAGGCATTCTAAATAAACTAGTATTTTTCGCACACCCTACGTGTGTGCAATAAAAAAGTTAATTATTATTAAATAGTTTTAATAAGTAATTTACTAAAAATAGAATTTGATAGTTATTATGAATTTATGGAAGGTACGTGGCTTAATAAGTTTTTTTTTTTTATTTTTTTCGTAGATGTAGAAAAAACCTGATTTGTCAATTCAAACAGAATATTTGACGGTTTATCTCAGCCGCTCACACTTAATATAATAAATAGATAATATCAATCCACAATGCAACATTAGCACGTGCATTCATTTTTTTCAAACTAAATTTCTTGTTGCAGAAAAAGTTAAAAAAATATACCGATTTTAACCCACTGATTTAGTTCCAATCCAAAGAATGACAAATAGAAGAACCCGGGACAACTTAGTTTCATCCGAAAACCTACCCAACAACAAACTACCAGTTCTGCACGACACAAAATAATTCTCTCTTTTTGAATGTCTCTTTCCCCATCATGAGGGTTGCCCAATGCACACGTGCTATGATCTGGATTAGCTTAGAAGCCATATCGTTAGCGAATTCTCAGCAAACTCGCTCTTTCAATCTCTGTTCCCTTTTCAGCCGAGTCCCAATCTTTCCTCATTATTTTCATACCAAATCATCTCTCCTGCTCTTTACCGCATAATTTGACGTTTTTCGTTGTCTGTTCTGTTTTTCTTTGCAGTATTGTTGGAGGCGCCAAAAGTCAACATCACTTGATACGCTGGTGTGATCTCTCGAATAGTTATATGATCGATGGGCTCGAAGGACATTGGACTAACAGCGGAGAAATTGGAAGGCATCAAAATCTCTGATATTGGCAATCCCTCTGAGCGACAACATGCCATCTTCGCTGCTGTCGGACGAATCCTTTCGCAGAAGACATAACTTTGAGGCTATGAAGAAAACCCTCACAACTGTGTCCAATACAGTAAAAGGGATAGAGATAAAGAAAGTTGATGATCATCGTTTTCTTGTCCTTTTCAATCACAAGTTGGATAGGCTTAGGGTTCTAAAATCTGCTCCATGGGCTTTTGAGAAACAACTCGTGGTTGTTAACGAGATTGACGACTGGACAGACCCAAGCAGTGTAGACATGGACAAATGCGAATGTCATGTTCAAGTTCACAACCTACCATTCTGGGCGTCGACTGAAAGGATCGTATCACATATTGGATCAAAGCTGGGGGAATTCATCGAGTATGCAACAGCCAAAGGTCACAGGGACTTCCTTATATTCGGGTTTGATGCCGGATTGACATTACAAAACCACTACGGCGGATCATGAAACTGTTTGTTGAAGGTCGAGAAGAAATCCTGATCAATTTTACCTATGAGCACCTACCTAATTTTTGCTATCTATGTGGACTATTGGATCATACATCACATACTTGCGAGCTTCAGTTTGACGATGATTTCGAAGAGCCTGGTGATAACGTCCCATACAGCCCGTCACTAAGGGCAACGAGGTATGTGCCGGCGATGGATAGGATTAAAGGATCGACGATCTCAAAGTCTGGAAATTCAACCGATGTTCACTGGAAAGCACCATTCCGGCAAGACCTCGCTACAGGGAAAGGTGCACAACCGATGGAAACCGATTGCGTCAATCATGGGATCATCTCCAAAAATAGCTCATTTCCCATAAATTACGTAAGTCGACCCCAGATTTGTCTCTTGACCTAGATAATCATCCATACCCAAATCACCCCTATATCCTTCCCAAAAATATATCCGAACCTTCCCTTGATCCTAGCCATCATCCTAGCCAAAATTCTAGCATAATTGATCATGCTGAGGAAATCTTTCCACCTTCCAAACAGAAGCTTGAAACCCTAACCGCCCCCTTACACACACATGGGACTAGTATGCCCACTCAAAATCTCTCAAAAATAAATCCGAGTACCCGGCCAAAAAAACCCGACCCATTAACCCATCGAAAAGCTGACTACCCCTTAGGAAACGACTCAAACCCTACCACAGCCAAAACAGACCAAAAAACTAACATGAATCCAAGGCCACACTGGTAACTGTTCAAATAAACCCTTACAGCCCTCTGAGAAACCCAAACTCCCAAAACCTATTGAAGTCCCTAAGATGGAACTTTACTCGACAACAACCATCACCCTTGTTCAAACTGCTAATGCGCCAACTACAGAAATATGCAAAAATCTGAACCCAAACCCTTCTATAATCATAGGCGACGAACCTCCTGATTTAGTCATAGACCTCCTTCGCAAATATGAGTCAGAATCTCTGGTGTTCAGTAATACTCCAACGGAGACCCACAGTTCTCATGGAAAGAAGCCATTGATCGTAGAGAAAGAGAAACCGAAGGAAGAATCTAGCAAATGAATCACCCCATTCGCATGAAGGCCCTAGCTCGATCACGTAACTCCTCAAATGCCATAGGTTTGACTGGCCCATTACCTAAGAAACGAAAAAGTGAATTCGCCGAAGTTAGTACAACAGCTAAACGGCTCATGCTTTCTTGGGTAGATTATATGGACACGTCGGATACATCGGCGGAGGCTGCTAGGCAGTCCCGCCGGGAGCAATGAGTTTGCTATGTTGGAACTGTAGGGGCTTGGAGGAGCCGCTATAGTTCATGAGCTGGGAAATCTCGTACGTTCCTATCGCCCGGACGTGATTTTCCTAATAGAAACAAAATGCGGTAAAAATCGATTCAATTTCGTAAAACGCAAATTTGATATGCACGACCTATGTGTTGATGTAGAAGGACGTAAAGGAGGGTTGATTTTGCTTTGGAGGAAAGCCCTAACTGTAGCACTCAGTTCGTATTCGACTTATCATATGGATGTATCCATCAAAGATAAGGACTCCAATGAGTGGTGGTGGCTTACGGGTTTTCATGGTGATCCGAACACGTCGCAACGCAAACATAGCTGGGAGCTTCTATCGCGGCTAAGCAATCATGGAAATTCAAAATGTTTGTGTTTTGGGGATTTCAATGAGATCCTCGAACAAAAAGAGAAAATGGGGGGTCGGCCCCGCTCGACACGACAAATCTTAGACTTTGGGGAATGTCTACTACATTGTGGTTTATCGGACTTGGGCTTTACGGGGCGCTGTTTCACATGGTCGAATAGAGAACAAGCCCCGCATACCATTTATGAACGCCTTGACAGGGCCTGCGCTTCGTCGGCATGGATAGAGATGTTTCCTAGTGCTACTACCCGTCATGTCCCTACCTTTTCATCTGATCATAGTGCTTTGGTGGTCAACTTAAACCAACCCCATGCTCGAAGATCATCATTTGTAAGTAGGTTCAGATTTGAAGCTAAGTGGATGCTCATGAGGACTGTGAGAAAATCATAAGAGAAAGCTGGCAACCAAGGTCATGCACGAATGAACTGGGAAGAGCTTGGAAGCTTTTGAAAAATAGTCAATCTCGCCTAACCGATTGGAGCCAAACCAAACATAGAGAGAAGCGGGCGGAAAAACAGAATATTGAGAGAGATCTCCTTCATATTATGGAACTTCCAATTACCAACCGCACAAGGGAGTACGAAGCCTCGCTACGAGCTGAACTGAATAAAATTCTTAGTAAAGAGGAACTTTACCGGCGACAAAGAAGTAAGGTGAATGGTTACGTAATGGATACAGAAATACGGGGTATTTCCACCGTTTCGCATCAACGAGAAAGAAGATGAATCGGATTCGGCGAATTCGTGATGAGTCGGGTGCTTGGTGCGAAAGTCGTACTGAGATAGAAAGAGCAATCAATGACCACTTTCGAGAGCTGTTTAGCTCCCAAAAACCATCGGCGTTAGAGATCAATATAGCTATTCGGGCGGTCGAGCCACGCGTTTCGAGTGCTATGAACGAGGCGCTCCTTCAACAGTACACAAAAGAAGACGTTCGACGGCTCTTTCTGGTATGTTTCCATATAAATCCCCCGGGCCTGATGGATTCTCACCAATATTTTTTCAAAAATATTGGGACAATGTTGGTGAGGAATCATCTAACCTAATTCTTGATTTTCTTAATAAAGGCACTGATTTTCCGGCTTTCCATGCGACACATATTGTCCTCATTCAAATGTGAAAATCCTGAGAACCTTACCCATTTTCGGCCTATCAGTTTGTGTAACGTTGTTTATCGTATCGCATCCAAATGCATAACATATAGACTCAAACAATTCATGGACCAAATTATATCTCCTACCAATCTGCTTTTATTCCACATCGGTTAATTACAGATAATGTTCTTATTGCCTTCGAAACTAACCATGCGATGAAACAGAGAAAGACAGGGCAAGAGGGATTTTGCTCCCTTAAATTGGATATGAGTAAAGCTTACAGTAGGGTGGAATGGCATTTTCTAGAGATGGTATTGTGTAAATTGGGTTTCATGCTTCATTTATCAAATTAATAATGATGTGTGTTTCTTCGGTAGAATATTCCTGTGCTTAACGGAGGGTGCTTTGGTCGCATATCTCCCGAAAGGGGACTGCGTCAAGGAGACTCGTTATCCCCATATCTTTTTCTCTTCTGTGCTGAAGCTTTTAGCAGTTTACTTACGGAGGGAGAAACTGCTAGAGGGCTACAAGGAATAGCGTGTGTCGAGGCGCTCCCTTAATATCGCATCTCCTTCTTGCGGACGATACTCTAATATTTACTCTTGCAAATATTGAGTGCATGCAAGTGATACAGGACATCCTTGGAGTCTACGAACGTGCGTCGGGTCAAACGGTAAACTTTCTGAAGTCATCGGCGGCCTTCTCTCCGAATGTCAACGTACAGACTCGATCCCTTTGTTGTACCACTTTGGGCATTAACCGGGATGCTCGACATGACTTGTACCTTGGCCTACCATCTGCCATGGGGAGGAACAAGAAGGAGGTATTCAAATACATAAGGGATAGTGTATGGAAACGGGTGCGAGGGTCGTCGGAAAAGATGCAATCGCAAGCTGGCCGTGAGATTCTCATCAAACTGTCTTACAACAATACCAAGATATGCTATGAGTGTTTTTCGTTTGCCGTTGTCACTGATACGGGATATACAGAAAATGATATCAAGGTTCTGGTGGAGCTCATCTGAAAGCGTAAACTTCATTGGCTTTCTTGGGAGAAGATGTGTCGGCCGAAAGCGGAAGGAGGTGTGGGGTTTTGTGATCTAAAACTATTTAATACGGCCCTTCTTGCTAAACATGTTTGGAGGATCTTATCTAAATCGGAGGGCCTACTTAGGCCGATCCTTAAAGCACGATACTTCCCACAAAGTTCCATAATGAATGCGGCTAGTGGGTCGAAACCCTCGGCTACTTGGCGGGCCATCCTTACGGCGAACAAGGTTATCAGGCGGGGACTCGATGGCAGATTGGCAATGGACAGAAAGTTAACGTGTGGGCTGTCATTTGTTACCGCGGCCGAGGTCGTTTCGCGTCATCACTCCGATTCGTGCTACGTTCGAAGATATGAAGGTTGCTTATCTCCGTCTCCACAGACAGGAAATTGGTCCGTGCCTCTTATTCAATCCATCTTTCTACCCATTGATGCTGACATTAAATTGGGATGCCCTTTGAGTATGACAAACTCCCCCGATAAGCTCATTTGGCACTATACGAAACATGGATCCTTTACAGTGAAATCGGTGTATCATGTCGCTTGTGACATCGATCATAGAGGCCAAGCGCGTTCAAGTTCACACCAAAATTCATGGGCCTTTTTGTGGAATGCTAAGGTGCTCCCTAAGATCAAGGTGTTTATATGGCATCTATGTGCTACAGCATTGCCGACGGCTGCCAACCTTGTCGAGAGACACTGCTTTCAACACGCGATGTGCCTAAGGTGTGGAAGTATTAAGGAAGATGACAGACATGTGTTATTGAGTGTCTCGCCTCAAACCCAGTTTGGGAGTCGGAGGATTTTCGTCCAACATCCTTAGCCGGTGGACGTCTTAGCAAAGGACTGGCTTCAGGACATACATGCATGTTTGAACACGCCCGAGTTCGACCGTCTACTCTCGGCATGTTGGGCTATCTGGCATGCTCGCAACAAATGTGTTATGGAATCTGAGATTGTCTCGCCTAGAAGTATATTTCTGAAGGCACAGGACGGACCTATTACACTTCAAAACTTTTCTGAAGGTCCACAGGTAACCAACGGCCTTGGTTCTTCTTCCTGGCGATGCCCGTCCAATGATGTGATAAAGCTCAATTTTGATGGAGCGCTTCATAAATCACGAAATGGAGCCTCTATAGTGGTGATTGCTCGAAACAACGTTGGAGCATGTGTCGGATGGCGGACAAAGTTCTTCAGGGGCAATTCGATCCGGAGGTCATCGAAGCTGGGCGCACGTTGGGTGTTATTAGTGGCGAGCATAAACAAGTGGAAAAAAGTCGAACTTGAAGGCGACTGCCCAGCAATTATTTCACGACTTCAGCACCGAAATACAGATTCTACAATGACGGGTAGCATCCTCACAGACTGCTTAAACCTTGCTCTCGAATTTGATCGTTTGTCATTTAGCTTGGTTAGACGTAGCGGCAATAGCGTTGCTCATTATCTTGCTAAAACTTTAGGAGTCGATGGAGAGGTACGCTCCCACCATGTCAGGCTATGGCCGATCTATTGTCCTCGGACACTCGTTTCTAATGAAATATTAGAATTCAAAAAAAAAAAAACAAACTACAAGTTCTTACCAAGACAAATCCCCTCCGCAAAAACAAAAGAATAGAATTCATGCCAAAAAAAAAAGAAAGTAATACACCTCAAAAAACCCAACAAAACAAAATGCTCGAAAACCCTAAGGCGTTGTCTCGCCAGTCGTCGGCGAAGCCCTCAAACCCTCGTCCGACGACTGCCTATGCCCATCGTCCGTGGCACTATCACCGCCGCCCCGAGTCATATCCTCCATCATCCTCACCACTTGCCCCATATCGGGCCTTTGGTCTGGCACCGTAGCAACGCACGCCATTCCTATCTGCAATAGCCTAACCATCTCTTCTTCCTCCGCCGCGCCGCCGTTGTTCGACCTCATAATCTCCACGTCGAACACCTCGGCCGTCCACTCCTCCCTCACGACGCTCTGCACCCACCTCGGTAGATCGACGACGGCCGTCCCTTCTTCTCCTCCGACGAGGGCTTGGCTGAGAGACCTATTATTGGAAATATTATATATATATATATAAGATTAAAAAGATATAATGCGCTTCTTGTTAACCTTTTAGGTGAAGTGGTTATTGAGCTCAGGCAGGTCAAGGGGAAGAATCCGCACAACCACCCATTTAATTGAAAAATTAGACGTCTAAAGCTATAGTAAAAGATGTAGGAAGCCTAAAAGCTAGGAGAGGAAATACAAACAAGGAAACCAACAGTACAACTCAAAACTGCAATAAAGTAATAACCGCTATGATGAAACTAATTAACAGTTATATACTTATACATGCGTGTAACAGTGGGTAGGTTTCATGACATGCATATGAGTAAAACAAGACTAATCTTCTGTGCGTAGAAGCAAGTGAATTGACCATTGAACTCTGAAGTAATATATTGTAAACGATCAAGGGACAGAAGTTGTAAACTTGATGGTACGGTAACAAAGATTGAATTGCCCGTGGATGTAAGGGTTGATTCAAATCGAATCGGTCAAGAACCACGTAAAATCCTCTTGTCAAATTTCAACTCAAATCTTGGTCAATTAATCCCAACAATTAAGATTAAACTTTTAAGTGAAGTGGTCATTACCTGCCCGTTAGGAGCTCGAGGAGGAGCACACCGAAGCTATAGACGTCGGACTTGAAGGTGGCTCGACGGGCTTCTAGAAGCTCGGGAGCGCGGTAGCCAGTGGCTCGGTGGTGGCCCATCGTGGTTGAGTCTGAGAAGAGAGGGTTCAGGCAATAGTCTGATAGGCATGAGTCGAGGTTGTCTTGTAAGAGGAGCACGTTGGACGATTTTATGTTTCCGTGTACTAGTTTGGAAGATTCGTGGAGGTATGAGAGCCCTCGGGCAGAGGAGACGGCGATCCTCATGCGGGTCTCCCAGTCTAGCGGGGCTCGACCCGAGCCTCTGCTACCTACACCACAATTTTCGGAGATTTCAAGAAAATGTCTAAGAAAGTAAGGCTAAAGAAATTTGGCATCAATTAATCATTCAAGAACTACCCCATATACAAAATTGGCTTTTGTTTTACCTGCCAATTTAGATATCCGTGGGCTTAAAATCTGACACGTGTATAGGGTGAAAACACGCTGGGTACAATCCAAGTGGATATGTAAGACAACAAAGTTACAAAATATTCCAAATTTTTACTGCCATAAACCATATTCCAAATTGGACAATGGTTTTTGTATTGTTTTCCTATGACAATGATTGTCTTTCCTGGGACTATTTCCCTTTTTTTCTCCTATGACCAGAAATGAGATAAAATACGAGTAGGGAATCACACAATGTGCAATAAAGCTATAAACAAATACTTGCTAAGGCCGAGGATATTTAAAATTTCAAGCATCATATGCAAATGTGTGCAACTTATAGCCGTGACTGCCGACATGCACAGATAATGAGAGACATGTCTGTATGTTAAAACACAACTCCTAATTGGAATATATTCTCTAAAGAAAACACAGGTTGTATATAGGCTACAGATGCTGTCATATGTTTCCAACATTAAGTCTATTAATTTATTTCCATGCATCGCTTGCTCACGTAGCAGAAAAGAAAGCAAATTCGTGTGGTCCAAAGCATGTAATATATAGATAAACTTCAAAAAGAAGTGAGGTATCAAAGAGAGAGTTGTAATAAAAACACTTGTTGCACAAGCAAGACCGTTGCAAAAGACGCAATAAAGGTAGTTCCTTTTTCTTCTTTTCCATTATTAAAAGCGTTGAAAAAGGTGTGTGCTGTGGCATGCAAATTATGATACTGCTTACTACTAAGGAAAGCACGGTAGCCCACATTGTAGTGTTTTACAAGTCTTGGAAATATATATATATATATATATATATATACCATGAAAATATCTAAGTCTTAAATGCATATATGCACACACTCATATGATAACTTGTGGGATTCTTTAACACTTACTACAATGCCAGTTGTTTCAAGTATAGCTAGCCTAAACCAGAAATCAATGAAGTCCATAGGCTAATAAAGAATGTTTTAGTCAATTAATTAGTCTCTGTCTCCACATTGATTATAAAACTAATGCCACACATAAACCACAATAGCAAGTACGATCAATGAGAGAAAATGCATGCACACCAAGCTGTATTATGGAAGAATTTAAACATCCAACGTTGATAGTGAACTCAGCTAATCAAATAATACTATGAAGGGTAATAAATGGAGCAATAAATTCATGAATTTAATATGGAAACATAGTATGTTAGGATGATGAGACAAACTGGGTCATGGTAGAAATAGTGGGAGCCAAAGTGTTCATTTTTACTGGAGATGATGCTCTGTTTTCAGATTTCACCGAAACAGTCTTTTGAATTGACACAAACCCAACACATCAAAAGGATTATGCAATGCAAATGACAAAAAAAACACTATTTTCATACTTAAAAAAGACAGAAAATAATCAACTGAGGAAGATGAAGAAATCTCACCGTGTAAGAGAGCAGATAAACTCCCAGAAGGCAAGTAGTCATAGACCAGCAACTTCTCATCTTTGGAGTAGTAATAAGCTCTCAAGGGCAGCAAATTTCGATGCCTAACGTTACCCAAAACCTCCATTTGCTGCTCGAACTCTTTCTTCGTCACCACCACATCTTTCAGCCTCTTCACCACTACAGTCGTACCTTCCTCCAACACAGCTTTATAGCTCGTCCCAAGGCTCCCTTTGCCCAAAACCTCCGCCGAAGCTCTCAACAGATCCTCCAAATCAAAGCTGTAACCACCGCCATCGATGAAAACCAGCTCAGTTCGTTCGTTTCCTTCGCCGGAGCCAGTGACGTCATCTTTCGACGAAGAAGTTCCGCCTTGCTCTGCTACGGCTCTTGAAGTAGTCCCAATGCCTGGCGTTGGTTTCTGAGCTCTGTTTTTTTCTGCTCTTCTTCTTCGTTTCTTGATTAAGCAGAAGGCGAGTAAGAGTATTAGAGAAATTAGGATTAGTCCCCCGGCGACTGATAGTCCTATAACGCCGGCGGTGGAGAGATTTTTGTGCGTCCTTTTCCCTGAAGAAATCTCCGGCGGAGACGATTCCGGCGACGGCGCCGGAGATGGTAGAAAGGGGTTGCTGCACGGAGGCAGAGGCAAGCCGCACAGATCGACGTTGTTGGAAAACGACGACGGCGGAAACCTAGCGAGAGCCGCCGGGACTGAACCGTTCAATCGATTGTTTGAGACGTTGAAATCGACGAGATTGGGCAAGTCGATGCTAGGGATTTTCCCGCCGAAGCCATTGTTCTGTAGATAAAGGCGGCTGAGCTGAGTCAGGTTGTTGACGGCGAACGGAATCGGACCGGTGAAATTGTTGCCGGAGAGGTCGAGCCTGTAGAGCCGAGTCATCCCCGTAAGACTCGCCGGAAAGCCGCCGGAGAGCTCGTTGTTCTGCAAGTAGACGCTCCGTAGGAATCCGAGCTTCGAGAAGTCCAGCGGGAGGGGTCCGGCGAGTCGATTCGAGCGAAGGCTGAGGACTCGCAGCTGAGTGAGGCGGCTCAGCGTGTCCGGCGGGATGCCGCCGACGAGTCCCACGCCGGGAAGACGCAGAGAACGCACGGACGAGTTCGTGGCATCGCATTGAACGCCCGTCCACGTGCAGGCCGAGGCCGATGGGTCCCATCGGAGACGGCCGCCGTGTGGGAGGTCGGAGAGGAACTTGAGAAGGGCTTGCTTGTCGTGGGTTGGTTCGGCGTCGGTGATTAAAGGGCCGTGAAGAATGCCGACGACGGCAAGAACTGTCGCCGCCGTAACAAACGAATGGTAGCTAAAATCGAAAGCCATTACAATGGACTGTTCGATTCGAACTCAAAGAGTGTGAGAAGATAAAGACAAAAAGCACAGTGTGGGTGTGACTAAGGAATCGCTATATATGTAAGTCGACAATGGAGGAGCCGCTGAAGAGTTGCCATCTACTTTATTGGAAAAAACAGAAAAAAGCACAGAGAGAGAGAGAGAGAGCTAACGAACAATTAATGGAGTTTGGTTTGTTTTCTGGGGTGAAGATTACGCAAACTTGGGAAAAGTGAAGAAGGGAGGTGAAGAAGTGGCACTCACACTATTCGTATTCTGAAGGATAATGATACAAATGTCGTAAATTCAAAAATTATATTTATAGGGTAAATATGAAAATATTCTTTAGTATATTTGAAGAAGTATTTTAAGAAATTATGTACAAACTCTCTCACCAAAATCAAAGTGCTTAAGAAAAAAAAAATAAAAACTTGTATGTTGACTTGACTATCATTGGTGTAATTTTATATGATTTTTTTAATGAGTTGATTTGTTTGTGATTTTAGGAATTTGTCAAACAGCTCAACATGGCAATAATCAAGCATTGCACCAGCAAGATTCAATCAACCATGATTTAATGGCTATTAATTATTAGCAACGGCTGGCTATGTATGTAAACAATCGAGCCTTCATTTTTAGTTTGACGGATTGGTTGCAAACGAATCGAATTTTTTGGTTCGATTCGCGATTCGATTCGAAATTTTAAGATTCGAATTCGAATATTTAGAATACGAATCCGAATAAGAATATTTTTTTTGATTCGAGAAATATACGAATACGAATATGAAATCACAATATTCGATTCGAAAATTAATCGAATTATTCGATTCGAATAATATAACATAAAATATAATATAATTAATATTTATTCACATATAATATATGATAACTCACTAAAACATTTAAAAATAATATGTTATAATTCAATATATGTTTAAATATAATTTATTATTATTCAATATATATTTTAAATATAATATTGTTTATATTTTATTAAATAAAAAATGAAGATGGCTTTGAATACAGATATTCGATATTCAATTCGAATATTCGAGAATATATTCGAATTCGAATAAGAATCGATTTTATGATTCGATTAAATATTCGAGTATTCGTATTCGTATTCGATTGTCATCCGAATACGAATAGAATATTCGGTATTCGACTCGATTCGATTCGTTTGCAACCCTACTGCAAAGACACAAGATTGAAGAAACATCATTAGAAATACAATTTATTCCCTTTCGTATGAGTTATCAAAAAAATCAATATGTTATCAGATCAGTAAGTGATGTACCAGTTCGTGAATCACGTCTTGATAAATCGGACATGTCCAATTCATTGTATTAGTAGATAAATATATATATATATATATATATATAGATATATGTATTTTTTTGTTCCTCCCCTCAAATCATGCTTCTTAAAATTAAATTACTACCCTCAAAAGATGCGTATTCGGATTAAAATTATTTTCGAATCCCTTTTCCAAGCTCACTACAATCCCACTCAATAGTGTGAATTATTGTATGTGACTAGAGCGATGTAAGTTAATATGCTACTCAATCTCAATAGTAGACGTGGCCAATGGGCTGGTTCGGCCCGAAACTGCCCCGCAGTCCCGAAACCGTACCCGGAACCGCATCACACGGTTCTCGGACCCGTATCCGGTCACTATAAGTGGTCGTGCCAGTTCCAAAGAATCGTAACCGTTGGAACCGCGGTTCCGGCCCGAAACAGGAAATAGCCAACGGTCAAATGGCCGTTGGAGGTTCCGACGGCATTATAGCCGTTTATTAATTTTTTTCGACCAAAATGCAATTTTTTACTTTTCATCCCCTATCGAAAATTCTATAAACAGGACCTCATTTTCATTATTTTTCACACCAATCTCTCTCATTCTCTCTCAACATTACTCTCTAATTCACTCGTCATACCCAATCTCATACACTTATAATATAAAATTTATAACATGTTACACACACTTATACACAAATTACATACCTTTAATACACTAATTATTCATACCATGTGTTGGGATCGGGGACCGGATGTTAGTGGGGGGTGAATAACACCGGTCACCATTTTTCTCTCTTTAGTGGGTTTCACGTCCGGTTAGAGAGTGAAACCGGTTTTCAATCTTCAATCAAGGCGAAGTGCGGAATACCATAGTCTCTGATTGTAAACTACATGTGAGGGTTTGTGTATGTGAGTGAATTGGGCCGGTTTCGGTGTGTGGAGGTGATTGAGGCATTTTGTCTAATACCTTAAGTGTGGGTATTTGACAGTGTGTGTGGTTTCGGTTGTAGGAGTAGAGACACAGACATTTGTTTATGGAAGTTCGGAGTCTCAATACTCCTACGTCTCCCCTTCTTCCCAGCAAGGAAGGCACTACTAGAAGCCTCAGTTTACAACACCTTGTCGTACAACCTCCTTAGCTAGACTAACTCAATATAACCTGTAGCGTATTTTCTTTTTATTCGAATATCAAATAATCAGAAAAATAGTACAAATGAAATTTAATGAAATTTAATGAGCTCTATCTCTACTTGTTCCTCTGATTCTTCATTTTATAACTTTTGAAGGACTTTGGAAAATTCTTGATCTTGATCTTCCTTGATTTGGGCCTTCGTTAAGTTCCTTCGTGGGCCTTTGGGCTTGATCACAAACTTAATACTTGGACTTGGAGGACGCTTTTGAAATATGGGCGTTGCTTCGTGGGCTTTTGGGCTTGATCGCGAAGCTAACACTTGGACCTGATAGTCGTTGAAGAGGGTTTCTCGAATTGTTTCTTCGTGGGTTTTTAAGCTTGATCATGAATCTTAGTGAATGCTTCTTCGTGGGCTTTTGGACTTGATCACGAATCTTAGTGAATGCTTCTTCGTGGGCTTTTGGGCTTGATCACGAAGCTGACTTGGACTTGATGTTATCAAACGAACGGTCTTGAGCGTTGAACGCGCGATTATGAGAAACTCGCACGAGTCTTGAATGTTAAATCGTGCGATTATGAGAAACTCACACGGATCTTGAGTCTTGACCGTGCGCTTCTGAGAAACTCGCACGGGCTTTCCTCGTTGCAGCCGTGCGATTATGAGAAACTCGCACGGGTCTTGAGCCTTGACCGTGCGCTTCTGAGAAACTCGCACGGGCTTTCCTCGTTGCAGCCGTGCGATTATGAGAAACTCGCACGGGTCTTGAGCATTGAACCGCGCGCTTCCGAGAAACTCGCACGGGCTTTCCTCGTTGCAATCGTGCGATTATGAGAAACTCGTACGGGTCTTGAGTGTTGAACCGCGCGCTTCCGAGAAACTCGCACGGGCTTTCCTCGTTGCAACCGTGCGATTATGAGAAACTCGCACGGGTCTTGAGTGTTGAACAGTGCGCTTCCGAGGAACTCGCACGGGCTTTCCTCGTTGCAACCGTGCGATTATGAGAAGTTCACACGGGTCTTGATGAACGTCTTCGAATTTAACTTGAACACGAAGAACTTCTTTGAGAGAATTTCCGAATGCGATCAAAGACTTACTTCTAATTCTCTCGAAGTTTCGTATTCTCTTTGCTCTCTAACTTGTTATTTCTGAATTCTGAAGCCCCATATTTATAGGCGTAGAGAATTCTCAATAATGGAAAATATAATCTTTTTGGGATGATTTCATCCATATTTAGGTTGATTTTATCCATATATGGTTTGATCTTGATTTGATTTGATTTATTCCATATTTGGCCTGATTCTTTCAATATTTTCCGATTTCATGATATATGATTTGATTTCTTTACTTATTTAGCAAATCTCTACAAGGCTTTCCTTATGTTGATTTTTGTATTAAAGGAATATATTAAACACTTATGGTAA
Organism: Craterostigma plantagineum; assembly: GCA_027422505.1. NCBI lineage: Eukaryota > Viridiplantae > Streptophyta > Magnoliopsida > Lamiales > Linderniaceae > Craterostigma > Craterostigma plantagineum. The sequence continues at coordinate 9,504,910 of JAPQWV010000015.1, forward strand.
TAGTTTATTAATTAAATTAACTATTTATTAATTGGAGATTATTTTATATACCTCAATAAATAGTAATTCAATAAGTGACTTTATTTTATTTCTTGGAATTATTTCATTAAATCCCAATAATATAATATACAATTAATTTTTAATTGTCTACATAATCATCACGACTATATTATGCTAACTAAACTCCTAGGCAGCTTTTTACAGTCCGTCTCTTTCAAGAGCTTTTTACAGTCCATCGAGAACATACGGCACCCCGCTAGGTCAACCGTAATGGTTGTAGGCCGCAACCTCACAATCGACTTGAACTTTTACGTCTCTAAGCTAGAGGTGTGTGGGTTTGAACTTTGTAGCTCACTATATCTTTTGTAACCCACACACAAAGAGGAAGAACTCTTCTTGATTCCTTCTTTGCTCTTTTTCTTCTCTCTTAGATCTCTCTTGAATGTGTTCTTTTTTCGCTCTAGGATCCTTATGTTTTTCAGCCCTTCTATTGGGCATTTATTGCCTCTCGCCTTTGATGTAGCCGTTAGACTCATTAATATAGCCGTTGGAAGCTTTTGTGACTTGGTCAATGATGTCTTGACTTGGTCAATGCTGTCAGCTTCATCTGCTTGTACTGCTGCTGCAGTAATATGTTTGTACACCAGTCAACAGTTGACCAGTCAATCCAGTCATTGATCGGACCAGTCTGATACCGGAGCAGTCCAGACGAGATCGGCCAGTCCAGTCCAGTCTGAGATCGGTCAGTCAGTTTGAGACCGGACCAGTCCAGTACCAACTGAGACCGGAACCGAGACCGGGTTGATCGGTAGTTGACCAACCGTTGACCAGTCCTATTTTTCGCCCTGAGCTCATATTAATATCCGTTTTTCGAACCGAGCTCATCTACACACGTAACTATATATGTTAGTAACACAATAATAAGTTTTGTGTTCATCAAAACAAGATTGCTAGGTATTATAATCCAACAATCTCCCCATTTTCTATTAACACATAACTTTAACAAAAGAGCACATTTTACTAACATATTTCTTCCCCTTTTGTGATAATCAAAATCTTTTCTCCCCCCTTATTAGCTCAATACGCTCACCTGAAACTGAGTCCGATTATCACATGTAAATAAAGGTGGTAAAATATTTGATTTCACAAAGAAGCATGCAAGTCCTAACATATTTCTTCCCCTCCCAAAAATTGATAATGCTCCCCATAAACTTATTAAGAATTCAAGAGATTATAGAATGAGAGCACATATGAACAAAATGGGAGATGATAAGAGCAAGCATGAGTTAAGTTTTGCAAATTGGGGCAGCGCAGTAGACTCTACTTCAGAGAATAAACTGCTTTTCCTCAGCCATTATTTGACAGGTAATTTCACACAGCTGCGACTTCCTATGAGTCTAGTGTGTAGGAAATTCACGGACTGGTATTCCGACAACCGAGTGCGAAGATATTTCATTTTTCGTGAAATTGCTGCAGCTGCGCCGACTATCAACTGGTTGCACTTTGGCGAATAAACTGCTTTTCTCTAAGCATGACCGGACGCCAAATCTTACACCGTTGCGATCGACTATGAGTCTCGTTTGTAGCAGATTTTACGGATCGAAATTTGGACATCTCAGCACAAACTTATTTAATTTCTCTTGAAGCTGCTACATTGGACGACACGTGACGTCAGGCTGAACTTCGTCGAATAAACTGCTTCCCTCAGAGCATGACCAGACATCGAATCTTATATCATTGTGATCGTCTGAAAGTCTAGTTTGCAGGGGATTTACAAACTTGATTTTGAACTTCTATCGACTTTTGTTACTTTGTGGTGTTTTGTTCCTATGTGAGCCTCTGTTCTCTACCGAATACCGATGTCACTGGAGAGACCTTTTGAGCTATTTAGCCACGGTATTTTTGTCGATTAACACAGTCGTTTCTGAAAAAAAAAAAACAAAATGTACGCAACGGAAGAAAATGTACGCTTTTCAAAATCCATGTAGAAAAATCTCATCCAGAATTCTTTTTTACCAAAAACCGTTCTTATGATGATCGGAATTCTGAAAAAAGATATCGATATCGTTAAATTCTCTCCTTTTTCTTTTTCCTTTTTAGTTTTTAAAGGGGAATTGACGGTAGACGATCGAAAACAACATGGCTTTTAATTATTATTTAAAAAGGGGCCTTCCTTCGCTTCCGATTTCGGTCAAATCCTCCCCCAAATTTCAGTAACACGAATGCTCCTCTTTGTGATCGCAATTTGCGTATTCATGTGTGAATCATCTCAACACCGTCGCTGCATTGCCATCTCTTTTTATTTTGCTCGTAAGTCGATTGATTTCTTGAATGGTTTCGATGTAAATCCTTGCTGTGTAGACCGATCTACTTAATCGGCATCAATGGAAGAATGGGTATGCTCATGTATTAGGAGCAATATGGATAAAGTTTACAGTGGACGTGTACTATTAGACACATGCATGCTCGTCGTATTCATGTGCATCTATGTTAATTAATTCTTGACTTTTGATCTTGTCGGATACTCAAGCCGAGCCTGACATTTATGCATATGTTTTTATTTATTTGTTTGTTTAATACATTTGACGATATGATGGGTAAGGTGATGATAGGTTGGACGATTAGTATTCTGACATATCAATCATTAATTAATCGCCGAAAGGGATTTTATAGTAAGCTATCACGACAATCTCCATGTGAACGTTTCTTCACCGTACCATTCAAGAAAGTTCACCAATCACATGGTGGAAGGAAAGGTGTATGATGAAATGCCAACGAAAGTTTACATGCTTATGAGTTATGCTCCCTTTATTGATTGGTCTTCTACTATTTTATTACAGAATTGGGTAGCTTTATTTCTAGGAAAGAAAAGCTTTTCGGCGACATTGCTTCATGATTAATCATTTCTTAACCTAAACTTGTTTATTGTGTCTCCGCTTGGTTCATATATCGTTCATCTCCTTTTAACTTCTTCTGCTCAACCTATATAAACTCGCACGATACATTATCATATGATCGTCTGATTATCTTGGTACTAATCAAAGCTAGGAAATCCATGGAAAAAAAGAAAAGCAAATCATGGATGACAACAGCGCTAACGAAGGAGGAGCTAAGGTGGCTGGAATAAGGCAGATCGTTCGCCTGAAAGAGTACCTTCAGAAATGGCAAAGTGCAGCTCTCAGTCCAATAAAAGACAGCTGTTCGAACAATAACCATAGATCTTGTAATAATGGAATATCCCCTGAGATCAACCGTAGGCTTAGGACGATGAGCAGCGCCCACGAATCAGACGACGACAGCTGTCACAGCCCAGAGCCATCGCACGGCGTGCCCAAAGGGTACTTGGCTGTGTACGTGGGCGCGGAGCTTCGAAGGTTCATTATACCGACTAGCTATCTCGGCGATCCACTGTTTAAGGTTCTTCTTGAGAAAGTCGAGGAAGAGTTTGGGTTCGACCATGGAGGAGCTTTAACGATCCCTTGCGAGGTTGAGACGTTTAAGTACTTATTGCATTGCATGGAGAATCATCAGAGAGATCAACGAGGTGATCATATAGTCGATAATGGAGGTTAGATTGATAGATATCAAGTTTTCATTTTTCCTTTCTTTTTGGGAAAAAAACATGTTCAAGATTTATGATTTCTTGATTTTGTTCTGAGTTGCGAACATTATTTTTATGGGGTTGTTTTCTTGGCATTGTTTTGCGCAGACGAAGCATTGGATGATGGAGTGATGTAATGGAATTTATCTATGGTTGTATTGCATTAGGGATTTTTTGTGACTCTTTGATGAAAAAAATGTAATCTTTGTAATTTGTATGTATTGGATTTCGCTCTCTTACCGTAGACCTGGTGTGGTGTTGCAGTTAGTGAATGTTCGATAGTTCGATGCGATGTGATATTGAAACTGAGCTAATTATAAATATATGTCGAATGTGTGAGGTTATTATATAATGAGAGAATGGCCTAAATAGTTAAATGGAAAACCATTGTAAACAACTCTCTAACTACAAATTATGAATAACTATATTTTAACCCGAATAATTTCTAATAATTTTTATCCAAATAGCACATTTAATATTCTTTATTACCACGTGAATCGTAATGTTTTATAATATGTAGGGAATCGATCATTTAAACCTTCTTCGTCCATCTCAACAATGTCGAACTTTAATTTTCTTACGTTCAATTAATTATCGCATATGCATAGACGTGTTCATTCGGTTTGAAAATCATAAACGAACTGATGGTCACGCTTCCAATTTAAACCAAACTTAGAGAGTTTATAATGGTTTTCCATTTCATAAACCGAAAACCAACGGTACATGATCTTTTGTTCTAATATATTTTGTTCTCGTGTTGCTTTTTTATTCAACAAATATGAATGTTTTATTTTTTTATTGTGAATATCGAGGATTTATTTTCTTTTTCGCACTTTTTGCTTTCCAATGTATACCCTTTCAAATATCCCTCAAATTCTACATTTGAAATTTCATTTTCTTACATTATTAAAAAATTCTTTTATTTTTTAGTTGGTTGGAAAAACAGATAAAATTCATGAGAAAATCAAAATCGGTTTGTGATCGAAACCAAAACCAGCTCAGCCGATTCGAAATCGTGAGCGAAACTATGGTTACTGTTGGTCCACTTGTTACCAAACAAGGATCAAAAGATTATTAGAAAGACTAAAGCGTATGAAGCACCTTTTCGTGTGTGTGTTTAACGAGAGCGGCTTCAAAGACAAATTCTTTTTATAAACCCTAACAAGGGTAATTATGGGCTTTATTTAATTGGTATATTAAAGCCTAAGTACAAAACTTCTACTTAATACAAATTGTCTCCCCAAACTTGCGGCGCCCCTAACTCCTACCGCCATTCTTACTACTAATTTATGTGACTGCATGTGATATAATTAAAATCTATATATGAAAATGCGTACAAAATTCTTCCTTTTATATAAAGGAATTCTTCTGTACAGTGCAAAATATTCTTAGGACATAAATACAAGGTAGAGTGCGCATGCGTGTTCAAAATAACCTATCGGCCCGCCACTCAGGTCGCATCCATGTACACACTGCCACCTCAAAAGTCATCCGGAAGCTTCAAAATTTGGCCTCGCCTTCGTAAAGATCACGTACCGTGATCCCGTGAACCTACAACACATAAATACGTGGAATGAGCTTATAAAGCTCAGTAAGTGAAAGCCATGCATGCTATGCACGTGTCCTAAATTCGCAAAGGCATCCGCGCCAATGCTCCCTAGACCTCATATTTTTCCTTGTCTTGTCTTGTCATATAGGGCCCTCGGCTATCTTGCTATGCACCATCATGGAGCTCGAATCCACTAGGGATAAATAAATATAAGTGGCAATACCCACTCAAGGGAGGCTAACCCTAGGGCGCCTTTTCTGTCCAAGGTGGTTTCATACGCCACGCGCACGCTTCACACTGGTAGCCTAATCTGAGGTAGTCGACACCAGAGGTACCCTCGGTGTCGCTTACTCCCTCAGCTCGCACCCTCCAGGTTTCACGACCCGCCATGAGGGCATTAGCCCTAAAATCATGTCTTGCCTTGTACATGTCATGTCATAACGGTAGCGCCATACGACGTCACCATGGTAGCATAGAAGAGCCGTGACTCAACTGTGAGTCGACATCAGACGCCCATATCGGCGAATATTTATCGCTCTAAGGCGATCGTATATTATGCATGCTATCATATCATGCCTTTCGTTCTAACATGCGTGCACATGCTCATGTCATGAATATGCGTGTCATGCCGTAATATCATGTAATTAAATCATGCGTGTCATGTAACGCAAATAATTCACGTAGGAAGTCACATAAAATCATAGAAACAAATAACACATAATTTCATGCACATATAATTATGTGTTGTAGTTGGGACTTCCACTTACCTAGTATCCTTAGATATTAGCTTATCAGTAAGTCGCTAATCTTCAAACCCTAAATATGGGAACATATAAAATTAGGGTTTTGTTAGTCTAATTATAATTTTATGAAATGACTTAATTTGAAAACCCTAATTTTTTTGACTTCTATAAATTTCGAAACCCTAAAATTTAGAACTTTAATCTAATATGAGAAATACTATTTATATAAGTCTCGGCATTAATTAAGATATATCTCGACATGGGTACTTGAGCCTAGCTGTGGAATTAAATTTCGATATTTTAACTAGCACCAAGGTCTCGACATTTAACTAAGCAATATATGAAATGTCGATATAGAGGTCTCGATATTTCACTATGCAAGGGCTCGACATTTGGACATTACACAATAAAATTTCGATACTGAAATGATATAAGATAATTCTCAATATAGCATACAAGATGTCGAGTTGACAACATATCGGGATACTATAACAGATTTCGAATTGGGTGTCATGTTACAAGTAAAATGTCGAGTTGCTTGTGGAAATTATAAACAAAATGTCGACCTCCCTATCCCAGATAGACCTCGAGATTTAAACAATACCATATAACAATGTCGATATGCATTTATACTAAGATGTCGATATGCATTAGGTCTCGATATGTTCGGATTAAATTTTGATATATCACATGATATTTCAACCCTAACATCTCGACATCATTACTATTATTAAAACAAAGGTTTCGACATTGTATATACTAGTAACTCGACATTCTTGATTACTTATGAAGGTCTCGATATTTTCAAAACACATTTCGATACAACATATGAGATTTCGATAATTGTTCTTGGGATAATCACAAAGATTTCGATATCTACACTCAAACATTTCGACATTATCATCTTAAACCTTTCGATCAAAACACTTATTTCTTAAGAACAGTATGAATATCATTTGAATTTCTAAGTATACTTAAAACTTCAAATTCTATAACCTAAATAACATGAATTCCTACGGCTTTGGTGCATATCAGTACTTAAAACATACTATAATTACAAATAAAAACATGAGTTCAAGATAAGAAAGTATATCACTTGAAAACACCATTTTTGTTATGGAATTTACCTAAGTATTTGATCGAAACCCCATATTTCAAGGATAGTAATTATTAAATATTTTTAGAAACCCTAAGATTAGTAGTTAAACCCTAATTATATCTACTTTTTGTACCTAATATTCTTAAAACACGTTAAATATGCATGAAGATGCCAAGTTGTAGTAAGTTATACCTTTTTCCCAAGCTTTGAGTTTAGTTCGAATCCTCCTTTCTTCTTTAAACTATCCTCTCGTCAACTTCTTTTATGATATGAATGAGTTTATTTCTTCCTTGTTCTAATTCTACTTTGCGTGTGAAAGTTGACAAATGACAAGGATATGTATTTTGTTAACACTTATCTCATTCTCAAGTAACGGTCTTATAATATTATTATTGCATGATACTAAATCCTAGCTCCATGAAATACTATTATAATAATATTAGATATATTTCCCCATGACTAAGTAATCGAGCCATATTATAGCTCTAATTCGTATGTCTCTAAATAATTGTAATAATTGTTACTATGTATATTTCCTCATAGCCAAGAAATCGAACTCATCTATTTAGGTTTCTAAGTGGTAAAATCCGTTCTAATCACCTACGAAATTTATTCTATATTAAGTTAGAATTTCACAATGACACACAATTAGCACTTAATTATACTAAATTAAATCTTCTTGGTTAGCATGCCATGTATTAGAAACCCTAAAATAAATAACTAACCTAAATTAAATTAATTCTTAAATTTCTAATTCACATATGTCATGTTAGCATATAACGTGAAATCATTTAAACATATAAAAATCACAAAATACGTCTCATGCAGTCACGTAAGTCAAATAATTTGTATGCCTATTTATTGGCCGACTTACTTACGGGACTCGGGTATTACATCCTCCCCCCCTTAAAAGGGATTTCGCCCCCGAAATCAGGCAGGGAGAAATAGCTCAGGGTAGTGGTTTCTCATATCGTCCTCTCTTTCCCACGTAGCTTCTTCCATGGACTGATTTTGCCATAACACCTTGACTAACGGAATTTCTTTATTCCGTAATCGTTTCACATCATACATAAGGATCTCCACTGGCTTTTCCTCGTAACTTAAATCTGGCTTGAGCTGTTGATGAAGATTGTCCGTGTTTAACACATGGCTTGAGTCGGCGACGTATTTTCGTAACGTCGATACGTGAAAGACATCATGTACTTGGGCTAACGAATTTGGTAACTCAAGTTGGTATGCAACTTCGCCAACCTTTCTAAGGATACGAAACGGTCCTATATACCTTGGACTCAACTTGCCCTTTTTCCCAAATCGCTTCACGCCTTTCATTGGGGATACCTTCAAGAATACAAAGTCATCTACTTGGAATTCCAGTGGTCTACGCCTTTGGTCTGCGTAGCTTTTCTGTCTGCTTTGAGCTATTTTCATCCGTTCTCGTATTTGAGCAATGGCTTCTGTCATTTCTTGTACTAAATCAGGGCCTAGTATCGCCCGTTCTCCAACTTCATCCCAGTGAATTGGAGATCTGCATTTGCGTCCGTATAACGCTTCATATGGAGCCATCCTGATTGTTGCATGGAAGCTGTTGTTATATGAGAATTCAATCAAAGGAAGATATCGGCTCCAATTTCCTTTAAAATCGAGCACGCAGGCTCTTAGCATGTCTTCCAACGTCTGAATTGTTCGTTCAGACTGCCCGTCTGTCTGGGGATGATAGGCCGTACTGAAGGATAACTTGGTTCCCATGGCCTTCTGTAAACTCATCCAAAACTTGGACAGAAATCTTGAATCACGATCGGAAATAATTGAGATCGGAACACCGTGAAGTCGTACTATTTCTTGAATATATAATTCCGCGTATCGTTCCATTGGGAATGTTGAACTGATAGGCAGGAAGTGAGCGGACTTGGTCAGTCGATCAACGATGACCCATATAGCGTCGTGGCCCTTCACAGTTTTAGGCAAGCCAACAACGAAGTCCATGGTAATGTGGTCCCACTTCCATTCAGGTACTGGCAGGGATTGTAAGGTTCCTGCCGGTCGTTGATGCTCCGCCTTAATTTGCTGGCACGTCAGACATTGGCTTACAAAGGTTGCTATTTCTCTTTTCATTCCTGGCCACCAGTAGTTGGCTCGTAGATCTCTATACATTTTCGTCGCTCCCGGGTGGATAGAGTAGACAGTGGTATGGGCTTCCGTCATGACAGTCTTGCATAGTTCAGCGTCGTTAGGAACATATAAACGTCTTCTGTAATATAAACTTCCATCGTCCCGTATGGTGAAGTCTGAAGATCTTTGTTCCATTGGAGTTTCTTTAATTTTCAGATATAACTCGTCGTTCTCCTGGGCTTTCGTAATCTGCTCCATCAGTGTAGGTCGAAGTGTTAACGCCGCTAGTCTTGTTTCAATCTCGCCCATAGGTATTACTTCTACTTCGAGCCTTTGTAGCTCTGTATTCATAGTCTTGCGGCTTAGTGCATCAGCCACTACATTTGCTTTCCCCGGATGGTAGCTAATCACGCAGTCATAGTCCTTGACTAGCTCGAGCCACCGTCGTTGTCTCATATTTAACTCCTTCTGAGTGAAGAAGTATTTGAGACTCTTGTGATCAGTGAAGATTTCGCATCGCTCGCCGTATAGGTAGTGCCTCCAGATCTTGAGAGCAAAAACTACAGCGGCAAGCTCTAGGTCGTGAGTCGGGTAGTTCTTCTCATAATCCTTTAGTTGTCGGGAAGCATATGCAACTACGTTTCCATTTTGCATTAGAACGCATCCTAGGCCATTCTTGGACGCATCACTATAAACAGAAAACCCTCCAGTGCCTGTAGGGATAGTTAACACTGGAGCCGTAGTGAGTCGTCGCTTAAGTTCTTGAAAGCTCTGGTCACAAGCATCGTCCCACTGAAATGGAGTATTCTTCTTTGTTAACTTCGTCAGGGTTGATGCAATTTTGGAGAAATCTTTGATAAACTTCCGATAATACCCAGCTAGTCCGAGAAAACTTCGTATTTCTGTGACATTCGTTGGTTGAGGCCAGTTGTTGATAGCCTCTATTTTGCTGGGGTCGACAGAAATTCCAGCTCCTGAAATAACATGTCCAAGAAATGCGACTTGATCGAGCCAGAACTCGCATTTCTTGAATTTTGCATACAGCTGCTTTTCTCGTAATATTTCCAGTACGATCTTCAAGTGTTGTTCGTGCTCCACCTTAGTCTTCGAATAGATAAGAATGTCATCGATGAATACGATGACACATTTATCCAGGAATGGCTTGAATACCCGGTTCATCAGGTCCATAAATGCTGCTGGCGCATTAGTCAGCCCGAAAGGCATGACTAGAAACTCATAGTGTCCGTAGCGGGTACTAAAAGCAGTTTTCGGAACATCCTCTTCTCTAATCTTCAACTGGTGATATCCTGACCTCAGGTCTATCTTCGAAAAGACGGTTGCGCCTTGTAATTGGTCGAACAAGTCGTCAATTCGAGGGAGGGGGTATTTGTTCTTGATCGTAATCTTGTTCAGTTCCCTATAATCGATGCAGAGTCGCATCGATCCATCTTTCTTCTTAACGAACAGAACCGGTGCTCCCCATGGTGAGAAGCTCGGCTGAATGAACCCTTTTTGCAACAGTTCATCCAGTTGCTCCCTCAATTCCTTCAGTTCAGCTGGAGCGAGTCGGTACGGTGCCTTAGAAATCGGTGCAGCTCCTGGCATTAGGTCAATCGTGAATTGAATCTCACGATCCGGCGGAAGTCCGGGTAGGTCTTCAGGAAACACATCGGGAAAATCTTGTACTACTGGTACTTCTTCTAGCTTTGGGGATGCACGCTCTTCGGATGATATTGCATATATTAGATAAGCTTCACATCCTGTCTTGAGCAAACGGTGTGCCTTCATTGCTGAAATCTTGGGAATCTTATTACTCTTGCTAGTTCTCATGAATGTGAATGGTTCGCTGTCTTCTAGGTTAAAGGTCACTTGTTTACGGTTACAGTCTATAACTGCTCCGTATTTCGATAGCCAGTCCATTCCAAGGATTACTTCATAATCATTCATTGGAATGACTATCAGGTCAACGGGTAAGGTCCTATCATTCACTAGTACGGGGCTATCTCGTAAGATTTGGTTAGTCCTCATAGAGGTTCCATGGGGGATGGTAACATTGTATTCGTAGTTAACCAGGTTAGGCGTAACCCCGAGTCTCGCCACATAGTTAGTAGATGCAAATGAATGCGTGGCTCCTGAATCAACTAATATGCATGTTGGGGTCGAATGGATAAGGAGAGTACCTGCCACCACAGACGGATTGTTCTCCGCCTCTTCAGAAGTCAGCGTGTAAACTCTAGCAGGTACAGTAGGTGGCCTAGTTTGAACAGGGGCTTGACTTCCAGACACAGTCTCCGGGCATGCCTTGGAAAAGTGGCCTGTCTTGCCACATTTATAACAAGTTGCATTCTGAGAATAGCACACTCCCAAATGTCGGCGTGTGCACCGGGGACATGGGGGTATGCTCATTGGAGGTCTCCCCTGATTAGGATTGAATGGTTGGGGAGGTCCAGGTCGATTCTGGAAGTTAGGTCTGACATTCTTGGGGTTTGGGTTAAAGGGTTTCTTCGGGCTACCTCCACCCCATTTCGGCCCTTGAATAAACTTCCTCTTTGCTTCATGGGCGCGCATAATTCGGAGTTCGGCTTGCTCTGCCATCAACGCGCGTTCAGCCACCTGAGCATAGGTAGCTCCTTGGGATCCGGCCATATTCACGTCTCTGTATAATTCAGGTTTCAGGCCTTCTAGGAAGCGCTCCACCTTCAACGCATCTGTGCTCACCATGTGAGCAGCAAATCGGGACAGTTGCTCAAACTTCCTTATATATTCAGCCACGGTCATCGGGCCCTGGCGTAGGTTGATGAATTCATTCATCCTTTGGGCTCGTACCGGGGCCGTGAAATATTTGCTCCTAAAGAGCTCCTTGAATCGGTCCCATGTCATCATGATAGGATCTTCAAAGGCAAGAATTGTATCCCACCAGTGGCCTGCACTTCCTCTCAGCAGGAAGGCAGCACATAAAACCTTCTCATCTTCTGGAATGCGACTGTATTGAAACATACTCTCCAGAGTTCGGAGCCAGTCTTCAGCCGCAGTAGGGTCGGCAGCATCTTCAAAAGTCGGGGGATTGAGTTTGCGAAATCTTTCCCCCACTATTTCAACCCTCTCTGCTTGGGAGAGTCCACTACTTGGTTGTCCGCCCATGTTGCGCTGCTGAATTAGTTCTTGTATTTGGGTAGACTGTTGGCGGACTAGTTCTGTAAGCTGAATAATCGCCGTGTCGCGATTATCGGTTGATGTTTCGGGCTCTTTACCTTTACTAACACTTCCGCTGCCCTCACTTCTTGTTCTACCCATTCTTGTCCTGATACCCTAATAGTCCCTGTGGCCAATAAATTACGCACATACGACATTCATAGAAACATAAAACTTACTGGCAAGGCCGCTTCCGTGCTTTTGAGTGTGTGTACATGGACAGTCTACAGAACTTGTAACCGAAAGCTCTGATACCACCTGCGGCGCCCCTAACTCCTACCGCCATTCTTACTACTAATTTATGTGACTGCATGTGATATAATTAAAATCTATATATGAAAATGCGTACAAAATTCTTCCTTTTATATAAAGGAATTCTTCTGTACAGTGCAAAATATTCTTAGGACATAAATACAAGGTAGAGTGCGCATGCGTGTTCAAAATAACCTATCGGCCCGCCACTCAGGTCGCATCCATGTACACACTGCCACCTCAAAAGTCCTCCGGAAGCTTCAAAATTTGGCCTCGCCTTCGTAAAGATCACGTACCGTGATCCCGTGAACCTACAACACATAAATACGTGGAATGAGCTTATAAAGCTCAGTAAGTGAAAGCCATGCATGCTATGCACGTGTCCTAAATTCGCAAAGGCATCCGCGCCAATGCTCCCTAGACCTCATATTTTTCCTTGTCTTGTCTTGTCATATAGGGCCCTCGGCTATCTTGCTATGCACCATCATGGAGCTCGAATCCACTAGGGATAAATAAATATAAGTGGCAATACCCACTCAAGGGAGGCTAACCCTAGGGCGCCTTTTCTGTCCAAGGTGGTTTCATACGCCACGCGCACGCTTCACACTGGTAGCCTAATCTGAGGTAGTCGACACCAGAGGTACCCTCGGTGTCGCTTACTCCCTCAGCTCGCACCCTCCAGGTTTCACGACCCGCCATGAGGGCATTAGCCCTAAAATCATGTCTTGCCTTGTACATGTCATGTCATAACGGTAGCGCCATACGACGTCACCATGGTAGCATAGAAGAGCCGTGACTCAACTGTGAGTCGACATCAGACGCCCATATCGGCGAATATTTATCGCTCTAAGGCGATCGTATATTATGCATGCTATCATATCATGCCTTTCGTTCTAACATGCGTGCACATGCTCATGTCATGAATATGCGTGTCATGCCGTAATATCATGTAATTAAATCATGCGTGTCATGTAACGCAAATAATTCACGTAGGAAGTCACATAAAATCATAGAAACAAATAACACATAATTTCATGCACATATAATTATGTGTTGTAGTTGGGACTTCCACTTACCTGGTATCCTTAGATATTAGCTTATCAGTAAGTCGCTAATCTTCAAACCCTAAATATGGGAACATATAAAATTAGGGTTTTGTTAGTCTAATTATAATTTTATGAAATGACTTAATTTGAAAACCCTAATTTTTTTGACTTCTATAAATTTCGAAACCCTAAAATTTAGAACTTTAATCTAATATGAGAAATACTATTTATATAAGTCTCGGCATTAATTAAGATATATCTCGACATGGGTACTTGAGCCTAGCTGTGGAATTAAATTTCGATATTTTAACTAGCACCAAGGTCTCGACATTTAACTAAGCAATATATGAAATGTCGATATAGAGGTCTCGATATTTCACTATGCAAGGGCTCGACATTTGGACATTACACAATAAAATTTCGATACTGAAATGATATAAGATAATTCTCAATATAGCATACAAGATGTCGAGTTGACAACATATCGGGATACTATAACAGATTTCGAATTGGGTGTCATGTTACAAGTAAAATGTCGAGTTGCTTGTGGAAATTATAAACAAAATGTCGACCTCCCTATCCCAGATAGACCTCGAGATTTAAACAATACCATATAACAATGTCGATATGCATTTATACTAAGATGTCGATATGCATTAGGTCTCGATATGTTCGGATTAAATTTTGATATATCACATGATATTTCAACCCTAACATCTCGACATCATTACTATTATTAAAACAAAGGTTTCGACATTGTATATACTAGTAACTCGACATTCTTGATTACTTATGAAGGTCACGATATTTTCAAAACACATTTCGATACAACATATGAGATTTCGATAATTGTTCTTGGGATAATCACAAAGATTTCGATATCTACACTCAAACATTTCGACATTATCATCTTAAACCTTTCGATCAAAACACTTATTTCTTAAGAACAGTATGAATATCATTTGAATTTCTAAGTATACTTAAAACTTCAAATTCTATAACCTAAATAACATGAATTCCTACGGCTTTGGTGCATATCAGTACTTAAAACATACTATAATTACAAATAAAAACATGAGTTCAAGATAAGAAAGTATATCACTTGAAAACACCATTTTTGTTATGGAATTTACCTAAGTATTTGATCGAAACCCCATATTTCAAGGATAGTAATTATTAAATATTTTTAGAAACCCTAAGATTAGTAGTTAAACCCTAATTATATCTACTTTTTGTACCTAATATTCTTAAAACACGTTAAATATGCATGAAGATGCCAAGTTGTAGTAAGTTATACCTTTTTCCCAAGCTTTGAGTTTAGTTCGAATCCTCCTTTCTTCTTTAAACTATCCTCTCGTCAACTTCTTTTATGATATGAATGAGTTTATTTCTTCCTTGTTCTAATTCTACTTTGCGTGTGAAAGTTGACAAATGACAAGGATATGTATTTTGTTAACACTTATCTCATTCTCAAGTAACGGTCTTATAATATTATTATTGCATGATACTAAATCCTAGCTCCATGAAATACTATTATAATAATATTAGATATATTTCCCCATGACTAAGTAATCGAGCCATATTATAGCTCTAATTCGTATGTCTCTAAATAATTGTAATAATTGTTACTATGTATATTTCCTCATAGCCAAGAAATCGAACTCATCTATTTAGGTTTCTAAGTGGTAAAATCCGTTCTAATCACCTACGAAATTTATTCTATATTAAGTTAGAATTTCACAATGACACACAATTAGCACTTAATTATACTAAATTAAATCTTCTTGGTTAGCATGCCATGTATTAGAAACCCTAAAATAAATAACTAACCTAAATTAAATTAATTCTTAAATTTCTAATTCACATATGTCATGTTAGCATATAACGTGAAATCATTTAAACATATAAAAATCACAAAATACGTCTCATGCAGTCACGTAAGTCAAATAATTTGTATGCCTATTTATTGGCCGACTTACTTACGGGACTCGGTTATTACAAAACTACTACACCCATAAATAAGAAATATAGACCCAAACTTAAATAATTAGAGGACACTGCAAATAAATCCTAACAATCCCCCTTAGTGTCCTCGTCCTCTTGTTGATGTCTTCCGGGTCTTCTTTTTCTTGGGGCTCGCCAGCACGTAGGGAGACTTTCTAAGTCTTAAGAAATGCTCATACGACCGCAAACTTCTTCGAAATGATATTCTCTCAGATATGGTTTCGATCAGCTTCATGTACTTTGCTTGGACTTCGTGTTCTTCGTTTCTTAGCTGCTCGAGAATGCTTCTGAGTTTGTTTCGGATGATTAGAAGAGTACTGTCGCTGAACTTGTTAATCTCTTATGTCTTCATTAGCCGTTTCTCTCCCTTGTAGTTAATGTAGACCACTGACGGATCGTTGTCTTCATTGATTATGTGGCCTTCACCAAAACCTGGGTCTGGGACTTCGAAGGACGGCTTTGTGAGATTTACCCTCTTCATGTTGCTTTCCATTGCCATTTGGAGGTCGTGGTTTGCGTTGAACTTGACTTGGCGCATCATAAATCGCTTAAGAGCGACATATCCAACTTTGAGGTCTGGATTCTGAAGCGTTCCAAGGAACCTGTAGCTTTTCAGCATCTGATCAATGTCCTCACCTCTGTTGAAGGAGAGATCTCCTTCAGTCAGTTCTTCGACCGTTGCATCTTCTCGCCATACCTTGTAGATGGGGAATTTGTAGAAGTCAAGACGAGCTCGTCGTACTCCCATGATTGCACTGATTCTGCCTCGTTCCTTCTCTTCTCTTCGAAGAGTATCAACATCAGCTCCTTTTCCTTTGATCATAAGTCCTCGACGGAGAGAGCAGGTACCGAACGACAGTTGGTATTGAGAGATGGGTTAGGCCTTTGAGTTCCAGCTCGTCTAACTTCTTAATCCTATCTTCCTTCCTCCAGATTCTCCTTCGTATCTCTTCTTGATATGGAGCAACCACCTTGGCATTTTCCCATGGCAGATTCAGTTCTTCTCTTATCTTCGACTTTGAGGGGGAGCACTCCTCATCAACGACTGTGTTTGAGAATCTCGGGAAGTTCAGGAACGTCAGCTTCGTAGTCTTCACCTTCCTCGAGTTCATCATCTTCAATAAGGGCCAAGCGTATATTTGCCTTCATCAGGAAGTATCTTGCATTTTCCATTAGGCCTTTGGCTATGGCTGGATCCATTGGCTTTGTTATCCAATCATCATTGAAGATGTACTTCTCAATGCTAGTGTGAGGATTATAAAGCTCTTCGAGAGATACTATCGGTTCATCTGTCTGAGGAGATAAGATTGGAGATGATGGAGGATTCAAGGGACTTCGTAGATTTGTAGGACTAGGAAGGGAAAGACTTATAGTGGCTACTTCGTGGGTGGTCGAAGATGTAGTGTCGGCTGGTGAGAAGGCCTGTTGGGTTGTTTTGGTAGTAGTTCAGGTGTATTTTTTCGTTTGTGTGGGTGTTTGGGTTCGAGTTGTCTGCTGCAGTTGAGGCTGAGGCTCTTGCGTCTTCTCCCCCTCGGGACGGGCCTCATCCTCTGGCTCGTCACGTGGCTGATCAGACGACTAGGGGTGTTCATTATTTGGGTGACCCAATTAACCCAACCGAACCAAACTTAATTCGGCTTATTTGGTTTGGTTAATTCGGGATCGGGTGGTTAATTGGGTATTGGGTGGGATAAAAAAATTCGGGGCACACCCGAAACCCGAATAGCATAATTATTTTTTATAATATAGATATAAAGTATATTACTCCATATAATTTTACTTAAACCTTAAAAGATATAAATCATATAAAAATAATACTAATGGACCTACCTTAAATGATATAAATCATATAAAAGGTTGTGTTATGAATATTTAGACCAAGCTTGTTAATTGGTTTTTTACATAACCAAACCAGTTAACCCGAAAACCGAATAACCCGAGAACCAATTAGTTAATTGGTTTTGGTTTGGTTTGCGGGTGGTTGTCTCAACTGTCAAAAACCCGAATAACCCAAACCGAATAACCCGAGCACCGAAAATTAACCCATTTGAACACCCCTACAGTGGGCCTCGCCCCGCCAGGTGAATGGAAGCTCAAGACGTCGGAGGACCTCCGCTTGATAGTTGGAGAGTTTCGGTGCAGAGCGGAGCCTGGCTATCACGATATCGATGAGTTCCGTTACTGGAACGTTCCAAGGTCCTCCGTCGGGATCAATGGTCGAAGCAGGTTGAGGACGTTCTTCTTCGTTGACGGTGCTTTGCCTTTGTCGCGAGTGGAGGTGCCAATGGCGTCGTACACGCGAGTCACAATGGAGCCTTCGAGGCCTTTTGCGAACTCGACGAGTCTTGCATCGAGCGTGGCATTGAGAGTAGCCACCGTCACGGAAGGGGAAAATAACGGGACGGAGTCACGAAGACGTTCCGTTGTCACAACATCAGAAGAAAGTGTACCTGATGTGCCGCCTGTTTGCACATGACTTGAGAAACAGGGGCCACGCAGGGCTCACCATTGACATCGATGCTGAGACGGACTCAGATCGATGGCCCAAGTCAGTAGTTGCTGTGATATTGACTACTGTGGGTCTTCCGCTCTGTTCCATACTAGCTTCTAGTACGGAGACATTGTGTAGCGTTCTGTCCAGATCACTAAGATCTAGAGGTGCAGCAAATGGTGTTTGTGTCCTAGTAAATGGAAAAAATATAGGTGCTGAGGACACTAGACTCGATGTAGTCAAAGAAAGCACAGTCTGAGGCTGAGGACTGCTTGAAGCAACATCAACCGGCTCCGAGTGAGGCGGTGATGGCGGTCGTGGCTCCTCGTGTGTATATGAAACAATCATCTGTTGGGAGATGATTGAGTGGGTAGGTTGGGTACTTTGCGCGATTGGACCAGATGTCACGACTTCTACTCGGTGGAAGACAAAGTCATCCCCTGCACCTATAGGCTCGGTTCGGGCTATTTGTGGACTAGAGGGCTGAGGAATACGGTCGTATTTTTGTTTTGTACGCCGTTCCTGCTTGTTGCTCCCGTCATCCCCTTTTGATTTTCTCTTTTGTTTTTGTTTTGAGGATGCGGGTTTTCCTAGACCTAAACTTGGCTGATGGGGTTGGCTAATCCCGGGGTTAGGTTCAACTGGGTTGTGTTGAACCATGGGGATTTCCTCAAGGTTATTTGCTCGTAGGTAGGCTTGAATTACATGATCTGTTTTCTCGAGGAGTTGTAGAAGATGTTCCCCCAAAAGCATGCCCTCTTCATCAAATTTGGACTTGGTCTTGGTTGATTGTATTTTGCCGAGTTTGGGGATTTCGTAACCTTCGGCATGAAGACGGAGTTCGACTCTGTGTGGAGGTCTATAAATGTTGAACAAGGACGGGAAGCCATCGTAGGTATGGAAGGACCTTTATTGATCCGAACTTCCATTTTCTCAGTTGGTCAATAAGGTCAGACCATATCAATTGGGCGACATCGTAATTTTTGTTGAAGACGATGCCGTGGAAGATCAACATTATTTGGCGGTTACAGTGGTCTGACCCAGTGTGCTTATGTAGCACTTGTTGACAATTAGGAACAGCGTACACCAGGGTTGAGGTATATCTTTGGCGCAGAGTCAGGGAGATGAATGGATTTCTGGGCATTTTGTTCGTATCCCATGAAGAGGAAGTCTGCAATTAGATCATCAGAATTGGGATGTTTGTCGTAGTTTAGTGAGGTTGGTAGGTTTAGTTGGGAGCGTATGATGGTTGGGGTCAGAACGACAATGGTGTTTCCCATTTGAGCGGAGAGGCGGGTTGTTTTTGGGTTGTGTTGGGTTTTGGAGCGTGGCCCAAAATTGTTGTATGTATACTTTGGGGACACGCTCGGTTATACAAAAGGCAAATTTTAGAAGATGGTTTTGAAGGATTTTGAGGATGATAGGGTCGGGACATTGGGTGTTTTCAAAATCTAACTTGACGTTATTTGGAAGTCTTTGAGCCCATCTTTAGACGGGAACGTCGTCAATTTCTCGCACCATAGTGAGCAATCCGTAATCCTGTAGTTGTGTTCGCAACCACAGGGATTTGAGAGAAGCAGCTGGCCGCATCAACGTACTCCGCCTCTGCAGTGGAGGTGGAAACACAGTTTTGCTTTTTAGATGACCTACTTACTAGTTTGTCACCTAAGAATTGTATGCCTCCAGATGTACTTTTCCTGTCCATCTTACATCCTGCAAAATCTGCATCAGTATAACCAAGTAATTGAAAATTCGAGTTCTTAGGACACTATAGTCCAAGTGTCGGGGTTCCTTTGAGATACTTCATTATTCTTTTCACAGCTAGCATGTGTGACTCATTTGGATTGGCTTGGAAGCGAGCACATAGGCATGTGGAGAACACGATGTCAGGTCTGCTAGCTGTCAAATACATGAGCGATCCAATAATTCCTCGATATGTGGTTGGATTGACAAGCTTTCCATCTGGGTCTGAGTCAAGCTTGCAGGAAGGATACATTGGGGTCTTCTTCGTAGTAGATTTATTCAAGTTGCACTTCTTGAGTATGTCGTGAATGTATTTTGATTGACTAATGAAGATGCCTTCTGGAAGTTGTTTAACTTGAAGTCCAAGAAAGAAGTTGAGTTCTCCCATCATGCTCATTTCGAACTTCGTATTCATTAGATCACCAAATTCTTTGCACAACTTAGGATTTGGAGACCCAAAATTATGTCATCAACATATATCTGAACAAGGAGAATTCCTGATTTATGTCTTTTGATGAAGAGGGTTGTGTCGATCTTCCCTTTTGTGAACCCTGACTTAATCAAAAAATCTGAGAGTGCCTCGTACCAAGCTCACGGGGCTTGTTTAAGTCCATAGAGAGCCTTCTCTAGAAAGTACACATAGGCAGGGTGAGTTCCGCTCACAAAGCTTGCAGGTTGCGCCACGTACACTTCTTCTTTCAAGATACCGTTTAGAAAGGCTGTCTTGACGTCCATATGGTAAACAGTGAAGTTTTTGTGAGCAGCATAAGCGAGAAAGAGTCGAATGGCCTCGATTCGAGCAACGGAGGCAAAGGTTTCATCGTAGTGGATTCCTTCTTGTTGATTGTAATACTTTGCCACCAATCGAGCCTTGTTCCTAATAACAATCCCCTCTTCATCTCTTTTGTTCTTGAAAACCCACTTTGTTCCTATAATGATTTTACCCGGAGGTCTTGGGACTAATCTCCACACTTTGAGTGGCTCAACTTGATTGATTTCTTCCTGCATGGCTTGTTTCCAGTCTGAATCAGCTAATGCATCCTCGATCTTGCTTGGTTTGCTTTGACTTAGAAAACAGGCATATAGATTCTCGTTTATTGTTGAGGAACGAGTGCTTATTCCTTGATTGGATCTCCGATAATTGGAGACGTTGGGTGAGCTCTCGTCTATTCCTTGTGTGGGGAAGTGGTTGAATCGATTCTTCGTTGTTTGGTTTCTCACTCATTTTAGTTTCGTTGGTGCTAGAGATCTCAATGGGGGGTTTGAGCTTCGTGTCCTGAATTATCTGTCGGAGTGTTCTCTACATCTTCATTGTGAACTAGTTGAGTAGTCGTGGTAACTTGAGGTTGGCTGCTTATAGGCATCTCTTCAGTCCCAATTGAACTATGTACATATGGATATGATTTGTCTCTACTTTCGTCGGTTTGAGGAGGGTCCAATTGTGGACGAGGGCATAGATATATTTGATCAAATAGGAGATCCAGCTTGTCTTCATCGAATGTCTGAGAAGTGGACGGTCTTTCCTCGGGTGGAGAGTTATGTTGATCTTCTGTCAACATTCTTATGAGTCCGGGTTATGGATTTATCTGTCCAGAAGTGGTAGATGGCGCTTCATCGAACGTCATGTTTGCACTTTCCATGACGGTTCGCTTTTGTGGTAGGTACTATATGCCTTGGACTCAACAGAATATCCAATGAGTACCCCTTCGACTGCTTTAGGATCAAATTTTCGTCGATCTTCTCTATCAATTAACACGAAGCATTTGCAACCAAAAACTCGAAGAAAACCGATATTGGGTATTCTTCTATTGATGAGCTCATATGGGTCTTCCCGAATCTTTTGTGAATGCTATTTCTGTTCTGAGTGAAACATGCTGTGTTGACTGCTTCGGCCCAGAGAAAATGAGGAAGTTTCGACTATATTAGCATTGTACGAGCTGCTTCAACCAGGCTACGATTCTTTCTTTCGACGACCCCATTCTGTTGGGTGTCCTAGCTGCTGAGAATTGCTAAGAGATTCCAAGTGATGTGTAGAAGTTGTCAAGCAGTTGATTCTTCAACTCCATGCCATTGTCAGTTCGAATCACTTGAGCATTGCATTCTAGAGAGTTATGAATTTTCTTCACAAATCTATGATCCAGTCGGGCGTCTCATCTTTCGTCCTAAGGTATCTTGTCCACGTGTATCGAGAATAATCATCCACAATTACCAGAACGTATTTTCGTCCGTTGATGCTTTGTACTCTCATGGGTCCACACAGATCCATGTGTAGTAGTTCTAGTGGTCGAGACGTTGAAGCTACAAGTTTTGTCTTATGTGATGCTCTTTTCATTTTCCCCATTTCACAAGCACTGCAGAGGTGTTCCTTGTGATACTTCAAGGCTGGTAATCCACTAACTAGTTTGTCAGTGTGTAGTCTATTCAGCGTTTTGAAGTTTAGGTGGGACAGTCTTTGATGCCAAATGTCACTTTGTTGAATTGAGTTCTTTGTCACGAGACACAGTTTGGATGAGGGTTGAGTAGTTTTCAAATTGATGGTATAGAGATTTGTCTTCCTTGTTCCAATTAGGAGTTCTCTACCACCTTCATTAGTAATAGTGCAACCTTCAGCATGAAATTGAACCTTTAGTTGTCTGTCGCAGAATTGACCGATGCTGAAGAGATTGTGACTGAGACCCTCGACGTATGAAACCTCCTTGATTGTTAGGTTGTCATGAATTAGGTCGCCATGTCCTAAGATAGGGGCCGCGTGATTGTTCCCAAAGCGCACATTTCCACCGAAGCTTTCGGTGTAGTTGCTCAATAGCTCTTTTCTTCCAGTCATGTGTGTAGAGCAACCAGAATCAAGTATCCACACATGACGGATCTGCAAAATGAATTAATGGGAGGTACCCATTTAAGGACGGGTCCTCCCTTATTAGTTTTATAGTCTACGTATTCCTTTCTTACGGGTCTATTTCTAAGGTCAGCGCTATATTTATTTATGACTCTAGATGGTTGCTTAGGGACCCAGATCTTCCTAATTCCTAGAGGATGACAAAGATTTGTCCATGTTCTAAGTTCTTGTTTTGTAACCCATATGCTACGCATTCCTATAGCTTTGGCTTTCGTTTCAGCATGGGACTTTGTTTTGTCAACATGTTCTTTTCTTTTGTCAAGTTTGAATCCTGACTTGAGAGACAGTGGTGATGCTCCCTTGTTTGTGCTGGCGTTTGCTGATTGGTATTGAGCATTTAAGATAAAAGCATCATTATGGCAGGAATAGAAGTTACGATACTTAGTAGTCATTACGGGCTTAAGAATGATAGATGGAGGTTCAACAAGATAATTCTTAGCACACACTAGACGACCATTACACCAATTAGAACTAGACGCTTCAAAATTAATGGGCTGCTTCTTTCTAAGCGAGTAAGCGACATCGTTCTTTGGTATGTGTCTCCTGTGGCTTTTTTCTTCCCTTTCTTATTTAGAGAATTTCCTGTGAGTACATGCAACGATGAGTTAGTAAGCTTGGATTTGCTAGATGCAATCTGCTTTCTTTTCGTTCTATTTTTGGTAGGGATGTCTATTTGGGAGTCGACTAAAGAATTTTGCAGAGAGGCTGAAGTTAAGCTGGTGTGGATTTGGTTTTCAAGTGAGGAAATTTAACTTAATAATACTTCATTCTCTACTTGGAAAGTTATCCTCTCTGACTCTAGAGTTGAGACTGTAGTTCTGCTAGTGTCGATTTGGTTTTCTAGTGAGGAAATTATACTCAGCAGTATTTCATTCTCTATCTGGAATGTTATCCTTTCGGACTCCAGATTTGATCGCAAGTCAGATATTTCTCTGATTATAGCTGGTACATATGCATTAGAGGTATTTGATTTTTTGACACCTACTCCTACAGACGAGGGCGTATAGATAGGTAAACAGTCATTAGGATCAGACAACAGTATCTCCTTTGTCTTGTAACTATTATTCAGTTCTTCATAGTGCATAGAGATTTCGGCCCGATCCTCTCTATTTCTTTTTTTCTTTTCTAGCTCATCAAGTGCAGATGAGCTCGTAAAAGGCATCAGACAAGGCAAATTTAATCCGAAGAAATTAACATCATAAAGAGGTAAATGTTTCGTTACTATTGGGATGGAGTCTGGATTGAAACCTAATCCTTTACGTGGGTCATAAAATTCTATGTCTTTAGGCTTATTCAAGAAGATTGTTCCATCTGTTTGTCCTCTCTTAGTAAGTAAGTCCTCTAGCTTCTTAATCTTAGCATATAATTTTACACGCTCTTTGATTAAAATTTCGAATTCACATGTTTTAGTAATTCGCTCGTCTTCGCTCTTTGTCCATTTGGCCTTTATCTCACTGACCTGTGTTCTCAAACCTTCTATTTCTAAGTCACGACTATCAATTTTCGACTGTGCTACTTCTAGCAGACAATCTAGGTTGCTATTATCTCGTAATTGTTTAAGTAGACATGCATAATTATTGTCAAAACGAGCTTGTAAGTCATTGCCTTTTGATTCAGATTCAGCTAAGTTGGCTCTCGAGTCAGCTAAGCAAGTTCTAATCTACTTACTTCTTCACGGGTCATATCTAGAATCTCTAATGTATTAGCTAATTTCACTTTTGTTGACCTGAAGTATTTAAGTTCATTTTGAAGTATCGCGTATTTTTTTTGAAGTTCAGAGTATAGTCAGTGGTTAAGAGATTCTACCTCCTTTCCTGAAGACAGCTCCTTGTCCTCAGTATCAGCATTAGCTTCCAGGTCCTTCTGCTCAGAGTCACCTTCTTCCACCAGAGCCATCAGGGCTACCTTCTCTGTCTCACTTTCGGACGTGTCGTCCAGCCAGTGGTCCTATTCAGTCATCAATGCAACTCCGGATTTCTTCTGTTTGATCAACTGAAGTTTTCTGGTGTAATACTTCTCATCCTTCTTCTTGGGAAGGTAGTAGTCTCTAGCAAAGTGCCTTGGCTTTCCGCAATTGAAACATTTGCTAGGCTCAGAGTCATTCCTAGTGTCGGGCTGTTGGAAAGGTTTTGGTGGCTGTTTGGAGCTTGACGAGACCCTTTGTCGATTGGCAGATGATGATGACTTCTTGAAGTACTGTTTGGCCATTTTTTTTGTTACGTAAGCCACATGCTTCTTTGTAGAGTATACATTTTAATTGTGCTTGATTTCATTAGTTGTCCTTGTAATTAGGGGCTTTATTTGTATTAGTCCATAGATTAGGACTAGTTAGATATTTATACCAAGTTTGTTTGGTATAAATACTTGTACACACATTATGTTTAATAGAGAAAGTTTTGGAAATTGATCCGAAAGGCTTGCAATTCAATTCCTAGAGAGAGAAACAATAGTAACTTTCTCACTCTACTCGAATTCTCTATCTTGTTCTTCATTTGAGTTTTTCGATCGAATCTTAATGTCAATCATTATCACCGAATTACTTAGAATTCATGCCTAGGATCACAGAGTTGTTAATCGTAGGACCTACAATTGGTATCAGAGCAGATTCGTTCTGTTTTGAATTGAAAATTGTTAGAATTGGATTGAAAATCTTTTTCTGATTACTGTTCATCGAAGAACAGTTTGGCGCGAAAAACTATTTTCGATCCAATAGCTTAATTCTGTGCTTAATTGACTTGAATTTGAAGTTTCTGTGGTCGCTTAAGTGCTAAATGTTGATTGCGATCAGATTTATAGCTGTTTGAACTTCGTTTTAAGGATTAAATTGATTATGTGATTTACTGTTTGCGAAGAACATAAAGAACACGTTCTCATTTTGATCAATTTCGACATATTTTGCTTCATAACGTGTTTAATTGCTTCTTCGTGCGTAGTTAGTAAATGATTGCGAGCAATTACCTGAAATTTCACTGTCTAATTCGTTATTTTTGCTTGAATCTGTGTTAATTGTATTCTGTGATTTTTCTCAATCGTTCTAATTTTTCTCGCTAGGTTTACGATCAGATTTAATTTCTCAATCGAAAAACTTGGCGCGAGAATTTTTCTCGGTCAGAATACGAAGTCAGCGCTAGAATCGTCAACACTAGAAACCATTTTAGTTAGAAATATTTCTCGAGCATTATTCAGCGAAAATCTTTTTCGAGAGAGACCAATTTTGACTTTGCATGCGTAAAAACTTTCTCTGGAGAAACATTTTCGGTCAGACCTTTAACGTTTGACCAGGCGAAAATCATTTACGCGCAAGAAACTTTTCCAGTCAACAGATTTATTTTGACTTGTCGAGAAACTTACTAATGTACTGTTTCTTTACGATCGAAATAAATTCACGAGGAATTTTTCTCGACCGAACTATTTTGGGCAATTTATTTCGCTCGAAAAATATTTCGCTGACAGACTTTCTCGCACGAGAACAGTACACATTATATTCTATTTCGACGAAATTATTTTCGATCAAACTTTAAAGATTGAATCGAAAATAATTATCGAACTATTTTTCGAATCAAACGCTACTAACGAACTTTGTCACTTGTGAAACACATTACATCATCTTCAAACGTTCAATACACTTAACGAAGATCCTTCAACAACTCAACTACAACACAAAATGGATGCATACTCGCTCAGAAATGACAACCGTCCGCCGATTTGCAACGAGGCGAATATACGTCTGGAGAAGCCGCTTCCTCAATTTTATCGCTTTAAAAGATCAAGCCGAGAATTTGCTGAAATCACTAGAAGAGGGACCCACACAGTTTTGGGTGAATGTCCCCGGTGATGAATCGGTAACCCCTCAACTTCCCGCATCTAGGCGACTGAAGGAGCCTCGGGAGTACTCAATCGAGGAGAGGGCTCGAGCTAAGGCTGATCTAGTAGCCATGAATACCCTCATGCAGGGCATCCCCAACGACATATATAGACAGATTGATAGCCTTTCATCGGCTAAAGGAATGTGGGATGAACTGCATAGGATGATGCAGAGGACGGAAGTTGGCATAAAGGCCAAAAAGGCGAACATTCTCACTGCTTACGACTCCTTCAAAGCAAAGCCGGAGGAGAGTCTATATGAGATCTACCAAAGATACCTAACTATTCTCAACGAGATGAGGAAGATAGAAATAACGAAGACCAATATGGAGACAAACATCAGATTTCTCTCTTCTCTGCCCGCGGAATGGAAGAAAATATCCACTCAATTTCGACAGAATAAAGATATAGTGAAGTTGGATATCCATGCCGTGTTTGACAATCTGGCACAACGTGAGGATGATATAAGCGAGATTCAAAAGGAGCAGAAGGGCAAACATATCGAAGATACTGTTGCCTTATTCTCGAAGAAGAGGAGCTCAAAATCAAGAAAAGAAAAGATCGTTAGGCTTCCTTCTCCTTCAGAGTCGGAAGAAGAGTCGGACTCCGACGTTGAGCCAGACATGAAAGCTCTAGGAAAGCAGTTGGCTCTAATAGGAAATATGATGAGCAAGAAGTACTTCAAGAAGAAGTCTTCAACCTCAGCCAACAGACTTCAGACTACAAGCTCTAAAAACAAAGAACGTGCACCAGAGAGCTCGGAAGTCAAGAACCCAAAAGAAGCTAACAAATGCTTCAACTGTGGCAAGCCAGGTCACTTTGCCAGAGAGTGCACTCTTCCGAAGCAGAGAGATGCCAACTACTACTCCAGGAAGCTCCAACTGACTAAACAGAAGGAAGCTGTAGTAGCTCTCATGGCCGAACAAGACCAATGGCTCGAGGACACGTCGAGTTCTGAATAAGAGAATTTAGCCCTCATGGCCTGTCTCGACCATGAATCGAACGCTGAAACTGCCAATCATACGGACGACGAAAACGAATCCACCTCTTCACGAGAGATCCATCATGTGTGGTACCTCGATTCTGGTTGCTCCACACACATGACGGGAAATCAAGAGCTGTTGAGCAACTATCAAGAACGACTGAATGGAAAAGTCAGGTTTGGAAACAACGATTCAGCCCCGATTCTAGGACTTGGGGATATCATTCTGGAGAATCTGACTATAAAAGATGTCTCCTACGTCGAAGGCCTCCGCCATAACTTGTTCAGCATAGGCCAGTTCTGTGACAAAAGGTGGTCTTTCACGCTGATCGGTGCATAATTTTGGACAGTTAGGACACAGAACCCCTCTATGGACTTCGGAAATCGAACCTTTACACGATCAACCTGACGTCCGTGCGGCCTTCGACAGCTGTTTGCCTCATCTCTCAGACTGTAATTCAGAGGAACATCTTATGGCATCAACGCATGTCTCATCTCAACATCAAAGCTCTTCAACATCTCTCAACGAAAAAGTTGGTTAATGGTCTTCCAACTATAACTCTACAAAAAGAGCATCAATGTTCAGCGTGCCAATTAGGAAAAATGAAGCGAGCATCTCATCATATCAAACAAGTGGCCTCTACTCCACGTCCTCTGGAACTGCTACAGATGGACCTCTGTGGCCCGATGAAGAAACAGAGTATAAATGGACGCAAGTATCTGCTGGTCATAGTCGATGACTACTCTCGCTACACATGGACAAGGTTCCTCCGAACTAAAGATGAGACAGGGGACTTGATCGTCAATTTCGTGAACACTACTCAAAATTTGCTGCAGCAGACTATCCAAGTCATTCGAACAGACAATGGCACTGAGTTCTAATGTCTCAGTGAATTTTATCAGAAACTTGGAATAAGTCAACAATTTTCAGCCGCCAAGACTCCTCAACAGAATGGGGTAGTCGAACGAAAGAACAGAACTCTAGTAGAAGCCGCACGTATGATGCTCATCCACTCTGGTCTTCCACATTTTCTCTGGGCGAAGCAGTAAATACCGCCTGTTTCACTCAAAACAGGACGGTGGTTCACAAGCGCTTTGACAAGACTCCGTACGAAATTATCAACAAACGAGTACCCAACATCTTATTCTTTAAAGTCTTCGGGTGCAAGTGCTTTGTGGCGAACGACCGAGAGCAACGTGCTAAGTTCGACCCTAAAGCATTCGAAGCCACTTTCGTCGGGTATTCTTCAACCTCGAAAGCGTACCGAGTATACATCAAGTCCAACCACACAATCAAAGAAAGCTACAATGTCACTTTCCACGAAGTGGCGGATATGGTTTTGGTCACTTCAGTCCAGGACCCGTGCTTAACCCGATGGCTCCTGCACACCTCAGTTCAGGACTCGTACCTAACCAGATAGCTTCTGAATAATCAGTTCAGAACCTGTTTTCACTGGTGTGTTGGCACAAAACCAACAGAAGATGGCAACAACCCCGAATTCAACGTCAGAAGAAGCAATGCGACTTGCATTAGACGATTTGGACTCTCTATTCGAGCAAGTATATCGGTCACACACTGCTACACCTATAGTGGATTCTCCACCCGACGAGACCGACGTACCAAGTGCTTCTCACGTCCCTACCTCACCCGATTCAGAATTGCCACAGAATAACGAAGAACCTACAGTGGTTATTGAGGAAGAATCATCAGAGACGATCGTTCCAAGTGCAGAATTGGAACTTCCTCATGCAATTGATCTATCAGAGACTACAGAAAATCTAGACCCACAGATGGCTGATGCATCGTCTTCAGCCTTGCCTCATGAGCGCAAGTGGACTAGAGGTCACCCGGTTGATCAGATAATTGGCGATCCTTCGGATGGAGTGAGGTCACGTCGTCAACACAGTCTCTTCAGCTGCTTCTTAAGTCAAAATGAGCCTACCAAGCAAGCAGACGCACTTCAAGACCCGGATTGGGTAATAGCGATGCATGATGAAATTCATCAATTCGAACGTCTTCAAGTGTGGACCTTAGTACCCCGTCCACATGGGAAAACAATTGTCGGAACTAAATGGGTATTCAGAAACAAGAAGAATGAAGATGGTGAAGTGATCCGGAATAAAGCAAGGCTAGTTGCGAAGGGATACAATCAACAGGAAGGCATCGACTATGACGAGACATATGCTCCTGTTGCCCGAATCGAAGCTATCCGTCTTCTCCTAGCTTATGCGGCTCACAAAGACTTCAAAGTCTATCAGATGGATGTTAAGACCGTCTTTCTCAACGACGTGTTAAAAGAAGAAATCTACGTCGCTCAGCCGGAAGGCTTCGTTGATCAAGAACATCCCGATCACGTCTATCGATTGGACAAAGCTCTCTATGACTAAAACAAGCCCCACGTGCTTGGTACGCTGTCCTGAGTGAATTCCTCGTGAAGTCTGGATTCATACGAGGAACGATAGACACAACCCTCTTCATTAAATGGCAAGACAAAGATCTGATGGTCGTCCAAGTATACGTCGACGACATCATCTTCGGATCAACTAATCCACGGCTTTGCACGAAGTTTGGAGATCTAATGAAAAGCAAGTTTGAAATGAGTCACATGAGAGAGATGCAGTTCTTCTTCCGACTACAAGTCAGGCAACTCGAAGATGTGATTTTCATCAGTCAGACAAAATATATCAAGGATATTCTGAAGAAATTCCATCAAGATGAGAGCAAGCCTCTCAGCACTCCTATGTCACCAAGCTGCAAGTTGGATGCCGATCCCTCTGGAAAATCGGTCGACATCACGCTGTATCGTAGCATCATTGGATCCCTTCTCTACCTCACTTCGAGCCGGCCGGATATCATGTTTGCCACCTGTTTATGTGCCCGTTTTCAAGCCGATCCCAAAGAATCCCATATGCTCGCGGTTAAAAGGATTCTGCGTTACCTTAAGGGCACTTCTACCCTTGGACTATGGTATCCAAAGGGTACGAATTTCAAACTTATAGGCTATACTGACGCTGATTATGCAGGTTGCTGAATGGACAGGAAAAGCACATCTGGTGGTGCTCAATTTCTAGGCGAAAAGCTGGTCTGCTGGTCATCCAAAAAGCAGAACTGTGTGTCAACTTCGACGGCCGAAGCGAAATACGTGGCTGCCGCCAGTTGTTGCTCCCAGATGCTGTGGATGTGGACTCAGCTTCGCGAATATTGGTACAATTTAAATAATATACCCATATATAGTGATAGTCAAAGTGCCATCGCTATTACTTGCAATCCTGTTCATCACTCACGCACAAAACACATAGACATTAGATATCACTTTATCAAAGATCATGTAGAAAAAGGTACCATAGATATGTATTTCGTGAACACGGAGTACCAACTAGCTGACATTTTCACCAAGGCATTGGATGAAAACGATTTCAATTCCTTGTCGGAAATTAGGCATGTTGAATCTTCCGTAATATGTACTTTACCTGATCTTCTGTGCTACTAAATGTTCTATGCTATGTGTTTTCTTTGCTTACATGTTTGATCTTGCATGAATATAATAAATAAAAAAAATAATAATAATAAAATAATTCAAAAACATTATAAATATATATAATATTAGGGGGATGACGAAATCCTCTAGGATGCTTTGATCTAAAGTCACTTAGAATTTTACCCAACATGCGATCGATTTAATTGCTTAATTTTGTCAGTCTAAGTCGCATCCTTGTGTCTAAAGGTCATTAGGTTGCTCCACTAGACACAAAGCCACTAAACATACGTGAGGATTCAAGCCTTTTTTTCTTTGGATCTATTTCTCGAATGAGTCACA
This sequence comes from Craterostigma plantagineum, assembly GCA_027422505.1. Taxonomy (NCBI): domain Eukaryota; kingdom Viridiplantae; phylum Streptophyta; class Magnoliopsida; order Lamiales; family Linderniaceae; genus Craterostigma; species Craterostigma plantagineum. Next base: position 9,536,299 of record JAPQWV010000015.1, read on the forward strand.
CATCAATTACTTGTCTTAACTAGTGATACTTGGCTTCATACTCACCTTGCCTTAGATCGTTAGGAAAATGATAAGGGCGCTTAGGTTATTCCTCACTCGGCCTTTTAAAAATTTTCCCTCACATTAGCCCTTAGTCATCCACTTTGAGCCTTCTCCGATGTCCTTTTCTTCATTTGAATCCCATTCCTACCCTTCAAACGTATTCTATATTCTTCGGATGATTGTTCAAACGAGAAAAGGAGGGGGAGAAAACAAAAGAAAAGGGGGATGATGACAAAAGAAGGTATTGCTCAACGCGCAAAAATCAGACCAAAGGAACCTGCCTTCCGACTATCTCTTAGAAGGTGGCATGGATCCTGCTGTGAACTTCTCCAACGATAATCTCGTACGCTCGTCAGAACAGCTGGAAAGAGGAGCACCACGAAGTGAACTTCTCCAACGATAATCCGGTCTTATATCGGGAAACGAGAAGAGGAGCGCAGCCTTGGGTACGAATTCCATAACCGTGGACTTTTCCAAAAAGATAATCTCTGAAACCTCTCTAGGGATTAAGAGAAGAGGAGCACGGTATCGGCCCGAGAACCAACAAGAAGAACTTCGCCTACGATAATCTCCTATAGCCTCGTGGAGAAGCGGAGCTTCAGCTTGAGCATAGCATAAAAAGGGATAGTTCTTAAAAGAAAAAGAGGGAGAAAAGATTGAAAAGAAGAAAGACGCCGAAAAAAAAGGAGACGGACGTAGAAATGGAAGATGACGAAGAGATAAGCTCACTTTCCTCTAAATTCCTTTCCTTCTAAGTCCTAGCCAAACTAAAACCTTACAACCCTTTGATTCCAATCGACGGTCTCTCGCTTAGGTGAAATGATTAAAAATGTCTCGATCACAGGTAAATTGACTTAAAATTGCTTGTGTTGACTTGAGTGATATAAATATAAAAATCCCAAGTTAGAAATAATTGAGTGCAAGAGCGAACCTAGTGAGAGTTGTCGAAATGGACCAGTTTATGAACTTAGGACTTTAGTTTGACGACATGACTTGACGACATTTTTTTTCTTTCAAATGTCTCGTAAAAGTTTAGGTGTGACTATTGATCGAAGCAAAATAATCTAACCCCATACTATAATAATAGTAATATACATAAAAAAAAATTATACACATATATATAGAAACTACTATTTTTAATTTCTGAAAAAAAAAATCGTGAAAGGAAAAATTTCGCACATTCATGAAATATTATGTTTCATATGCGTTGAATTGAACAAATGCGAATTTATTTTGTTATCGCACATTCTAAATGCAATTTTAGATTGGATTGGTACTAAATTGTTTAAAATGCTATAAATTTTTCATTGCTCTTACCCTCACGCAATATCTTCAATACATGTTTTTGGGGACCATGTATATGTGCTTACTAGGTATATTGCGTATTTTATGCTCGTTACTTGAATTGATTTCATATGTTTGCATGTTAAGTCAATTCTTGCGCATTATTTGAGGGGGAGTAAATATAAAATTCGTGCATTAGCTCCAAATATTTTTGATGTTTTTCTCTAAGTATTTCAGATTTCTTCAAACAAAATAAAGGAGTGAGACGTCGACACTACAAGACAATGAGCTATTGTCACAGACCAAATATTTCAAAGAAAAACATGCCAAAAATAATTGTTGATTAACTCTATTATTCTATCGTTTTTTTCTCTAAGTGGTACATATTTTTTTTAATTCTGCCAGGGGAGTTAGACGATACTACACAGAAAATCCAGGGAGTTAATTACATTATTTAAATTATGAGGGGGAGCATTACAATGTGATTTTATTTGAAATAGGGATCAATCTGAAAATTTTTAGAAGTACTTACAATCGAGAAATTGGATATAAGAATTAATTCGCAATCATATGTTTCTCGATCGTAAACAGCGTTGGGAATGATTTTGATTGGCGCGAATTTGGGATCGAGAAATTGAATTGAAGAGCAATTTTCGAATCAATATTTCTCGAGCGCAAATAGTAATGGGCCTGATCCATTTAATCGCAACGTCCAATCGCAAACCCAACATTGACTAACAGCGAGTTAATAAAAGTTCACTTTTTGTCAGTCTGAAAAATTTTATCTCACGCAAACCTAAATCGCAAAAATTTCTCTCTCGAAAAACTTTCACAGACAGTTCAAATCTCTCACAAATCTTTTTTCAACAAATCTGTTTAAGATGGATCGCTACCCTCGTTATAATCACATATACGACCACAACTTGTATCTGAAGGTCCAGGATACGAATTTCCACCTCGATCTGAGCACCTTTGGGTGTCCAGAAGAGATCATTGTCTCTATCCTGCAAGGCCACCACATCTGGCATGCATTGACGGTCACCGCTTCGGTGCCAATAGTCTATCTTTCTGGGGATGTATACAAGGAGCAGTGGATAATGGAGCATTCTCCTTCTCAACCATACTTGGGACGCGGCACATACATATGGACAAGAACTAGTTCGGGATGATTCTGGACTTGCCATACAGCGCAAACTATGACCCGCTCCCATCAGACGCAGAAATGGTGTATGATTTCATGCAGATGGGATATCAACCGCAGCTCACCAAGCTAGCTCAGGTCCAGAGCAGTGGTATCCCTCATCCGTGGAAGACACTGTTCGGGATTGTGAACATTGCCCAAGCATGCTGGCTTCGACAAGGGCAATGGCAACATACTGAGGATCTTCCACCGGAATCGCATTCTCCAGGAACTATGATTTCACGCAGCTGATCTGGAATGATCTTGCAGACCAGATTAGGCAAAAGGAGAATAAGAGATCCAAGAACGTGCCCTACACTCGGTGGTTTAATGTGATCATCAAGGAATTCATGGAGTTGCACGAGTCCATCCCTCGTCTACCTCCTGGAGGAAATTATCAACCACCAAGGCTCAAATTCTTCCACAATCCACGGCTCACGGACTTGAACCAACCGTCGATGCCGATTTCTTTTGAGCTGCTACGTCTCGCCGACCCCCAGGGAGACGTGTATCGAACTTACTGCCGGGAGAATCACCTCACCGAGGAGCTGATTCGAGGGCCCCCGACAGATTTTGGAGTTAGCCCTCCCCAACCGCAATACCAACCAAGCCCTGAGGACACGATGATAGATGTTGTCGCTCAGGAGCTTCAACAGGAGTCTCTTTTGGTCGAAGAGCAAATGCCCGACGTAGATGATACACTAATAGACGTCGTGGCTACTGAGATGGCGCTCGAGGCTCCTGAACACGAATATCAGGTGGAGGTGCCCGTAAATGTAGGCGTGCTCCAAGAGCCTATTGAGGAGGTTCTACTTCAGGAGGCACAGCCAGAGCCGGAAACGGGGCACAGCTCACCACCTGAGACGACGGAACACGCCGGTGAGAAAGAAGCACGAGAACCTACACATCACACGGCTTCCTCGTCAGACACTGAGCCTGATGAGGAGATCCAATTTATAAGATGGACTCCACGTCGACTGAGCTTTCAGATCGAGTCCCTCTTCACCGTCGTCTCCACCACGTCAAACACGCCGCTTGTCATACCTTCTAGGGCTGAGGACCCTTCATCGCTCAATCTAGAGCCGCAGCTCACTATCACAGCGGCGGTCGGGGCTGAGGATTAGACTATCACTATCGGCCTCGACGTCGAAATGTCTGACGTAAAGGTTCAATCTGAGCCTGTCACAACATCCATAGACGCGAATCTTCTAGATTCAAGTCGAGGATTGGATGGAAGTCTCGAACAATCACAACCTCAAGTGATTGCGAGCCAACCTACGGAGCCGGTGCCTGCTCAAGGGTTGACAACAGACGACATCAGTCGACCTGGAACATCTATGACGGAGGCTTTCACCCCTTTTGTGACGAACGAACAATTCCAGGCCGCTCTCTCTGCCGCTGTACAATCCATGGAAGACAAGATCATGGAGAGAGTACTCCACACCATCGAGACATCCCGAAGAGATACCGGGAAAGCACCTGTCTCTGAAGGCCCTTCGTCACAAACCAACCTCACACCTCTTTATAGGCGATTGGTGGATCATCCTGAGCCACCTACTGAAACTTCCCGAGGCCAAAGCTCCCACTCAAGACGCAGACATGACGATCCTGACAATCAGGACCCTCATGAGGGGGAGAAGAGGCCACGGACATCTACGAGTGGTCAAGAACAAGGCCAAGGCTCGAGCTCAGCGCAGACAAGAACTGGAGCCGGAGAAACCTCACAACCCACTACACAAACCACCACCACCACGCACCGCACACAACCTCTAAGCCCATTCTACCAACCCACCATCAGAACGCCTCCGTCGACCCAATCCACCCCACTGATTCTGACAAGCCCCTTGCTTCCGGAAGAAGAAGCAAGTGCCGCGATGATCGTAGCCCTAGCAGCTACTCAAGCTACTCCCTCGGTCGCTCCAGACCAACCGGGCCCCTCAGGACATGGCGTCAATCCACACGAGGTTCTAGACAAATACATCTTCGGAGGACAGTGGATGACCCATTCCATGCCCGAGGATCATCAAAGACAACGGCTTCAGGATGTTCGGAATTTCCTACAACAAGCCTCCATAGACCTCGTGATCATAGAAGACGACGAGCTTCAGGACAGTGAAAACTACCAACAAGATATCCCAAGGCTATCAGAGTTGATCGCGCAACGAGCGGCTTCCCCCACAAGACTAATGCCACGGACCGTTCGGATCGACACGCCGTGGGAGAACATCCAAATAGAAATTCCCTTCCTTGAAGAAGTTCGTGAAAACATTTGGAGGTCACCGGAGAGAGTTAAGAAGCCGAACGAGTTCGAGCTGAGAGGGATCTCTCACTGGGATCAGCATAAGAGGATGACCTACCTCTGGATGCTGACCAAACTTGGACCTGATGTAAGGCTGGGGATGACTAAAGAACAAGTCAAGAGCCACTATAAGAGTCTCTCCCCAATATGCCAACTACTCAGCGTATACTGTGCAAAAGGAGGACTTCCAACACCTCACTACACAATCGAGCGAGTGGATAGAACTCGAGAAAATCTAAGCGAGAGCGACCTACCGTACATCCCTGCTGATGAGGTATACCATCTCTATTAGCTGTACGTGGAAAAGTACAAAGGTCCTCAAGGCTTCATCAAGAAAGAAGGACTCGAGGGACTCTACCGGTTCATGATGCGCCAAGTCAAGTACTTAGCCGCACACGACCTTCAGATGGCTCTGGAGAGCAACATGAAGAAGGTTAACATGACCGCTCCGCTCAACAAAGGACCTGAGATCGAAGGGCTTCCCAACAATCACGTGCACATCAGCTCAGTCCTAGGCATCACCTACCACAATCCAATAGCGAAGAAGAATAGGTTGATGCTGAAGACTGAGGTTCATAAGTTTTGCGATGGGACGCTCAAGGTCGTCAGGAAAAACATCGAGCAGAGGTTGGAAGAAATCACTCGAGTTACGATGCTAAGGATCCACAGGTTCATGAGAGAACAGCCGCTCCTTACGGAACTACTTGAAGATATCGAGGAGCGACTGGAGCTGAGGAACACGCTCAGGAACTTTGAGCATGCGCTGGGCTTGCGCAGATCATACTATGCCCGACGAGGACAAACAACGCGGAGACGCAATCGAGCACAAAGGGGGAGATTGTAGAGTATACATTTTAATTGTGCTTGATTTCATTAGTTGTCCTTGTAATTAGTGACTTTATTTGTATTAGTCCATAGATTAGGACTAGTTAGATATTTATACCATGTTTGTTTGGTATAAATACTTGTACACACATTATGCTTAATAGAGAAAGTTTTGGAAATTGATCCGAAAGGCTTGCAATTTAATTCCTAGAGAGAGAAACAATAGTAACTTTCTGACTCTACTCGAATTGTCTCTCTTTTTCTTCATTTGAGTTTTTCGCTCGAATCTTAATGTCAATCATTATCATCGAATTACTTAGAAGTCATGCCTAGGATCATAGAGTTGTTAATCGTATGACCTACATTCTTGAAGTCTTTGAATTCGGGATCTGATTCGGAGTCTTCGCTGTCTAATGGACTAGACGACTTAGCAGACTTATTCTTTGTAGATTTTGTGCTTGTCTTAAGAGTGGTATCTGTTACTAGGGCAATAGGGTCTATCACTGCCTTACCCTTCTTATCTCCGATTTCTTCAAGAACATCGTCACTATGCTGCTCGAGACGTTCGTAAACGCTGTGAATGTCAATTTGGTCAAGGTCCTTGTTAAGCCTGAAGTGTGTGGTGACTCTCTTCCATTCTGGATGCAGTGAGGTGAGGAATTTGACGTTGAGTTCCATGTTCGTTTTAATGATGCTTATCTTCCTTAGTTCGTTCACAAGGACCATGAACCTGTTGTAGGTCTCACCAATTTGTTCATCGGGCTTGGCCTTGAAGGAATCATATGCTCATAGGGTATTGGCTTTCTTAGCTCTTAGTCCACTCTCTGTTCCTTGCATTAATTTTGCGACTTCATCCCACATTGCTTTAGCAGTTGGAAAGCTGTCGACTTGGATTAGTATGTCATTCGGCAACGCTTGCATCAGATAGTTTCTTGCCAGAAGATCTGCTTTAGCTCGTTTATGCATTGCCAGATAGTGTATTGCGAAGGAGATTTGAGCATTCTGCCTCCTTGAACTGCTGGGGTGACTGTATCATCACCACGGACTGTGACCCAGACTTCTTGTGGTCCTTTCTCAAGAGACTCAATGATATCCTTGCCGTTGTCCTTTATCTCAAGAAAGTTGAGGAATATGATTCTCCAAACTCCGAAGTCACCACGTCTCAGAACTAGTACACGGCCATCGCTTCCCATATAAGGAGTCCATTTGTTGTTTGGTAGTGATCGTTACGTGGATGTTATCTGCGAAATGAAATGTTAGTTTCGAACAATAGTTAAGTTTGAAAAAAATTTAAATAATTTTGGTTTGGGTGATGCAATTCTAAAGTGATCAAAATCGGTCGACTTTAGTAAAATAATTTCAGGTTCGCGCGACTTTACTTAGATAGACTGATGATCAGACGATTTAAAGTTTTAAATTAATAGGAAGAGTCTAAAACTTTCAAATAGAATTAGTCGAATTGAGGTTGAAATTGGGTAACAGAGGATTTCGTGCGATTTGGTCCTTAACTTTAAGATTAATCAAAAGCGTTAAAAATTTTAATCGGGAGAAATAGACTTTTCGGGCTATTGAAAATTAATAGGTTTGATTCGGGCGACTTTGGTTCGAAGGAGGAATCAGACGATTTGATGGACTTAACCTAGAACCTGAAATCGGGCGATTTGCAGTTAAAACAATTGAGTCAATCGGGCGATTGACGTGAAATCGAGCGTAGTTCAATCGGGCGTTTTGCTAATCGGGCGGTTCGCCTATAATTGATGCTTGGTCATTTGAAGAAAATTTTGTGTTAGCTACAGTGCAATCGGACGATTTTGTGAAATCGAACGATTTTTCTAGGGAAATGAAGTCGGGCGATTTAGTCTTTAGAGACTGAAATTCGCCGAGCCTTTAATCGGGCGATTCCCTGCAAAATCAAAGCATTTCCGTCGAATCCTTAAATTATGAAAAGCTGTGTGATAATGTTACCCGAAAGTGAAGAACAGACCCAGAAAAAAATTTCAGACTCGATTTTTTTTTTGGTTTAATCCAACTCAAACTTGACTGAAATCGATGTAAAAGAACAGAAATACACTCATTGACGATTTTTCTCACCAAAAGGCAGTTAAAAACGATTTAAACACAAAAAAACTCATAAAACATCGAAAGCGGTTTTTTTTAGCGATTGTTCTTTCAAATCTTGTCGGAATCGAGCAAAACTGGATTCAAATCGTTGAAATCGATCCACGTTTGGCTCTGATACCACTTGTTGGTCCACTTGTGTGTACGAAACACTAACAAGGGTTATTATGGGCTTTAGAAAGACTAAAGCGTACGAAACACCTTTTAGTGTGTGTGTTTAACGAGAGCGGCTTCAAAGACAAATTATTTTGATAAACCCTAACAAGGGTTATTATGGGCTTTATATACCACATTTTATTGGTATATTAAAGCCCAAGTACAAAACTTCTACTTAATACAAATTGTCTCCCCAAACTACTACAACCCATAAATAAGACCAAAGACTATAGACTTAAATAATTAGAGGACACTACAAATAATTCCTAACAGTTACCACAACTCGATTAACGCCCGAGGTTTGGTACAGCAGGAACCGACAGTTCCTATAACACCCGTCGAATAGTCGGATGGCCCAAGAATCGAAACATGAAGTCCAAAGCCTAAGTCTACAAAAAATTAAATTCAGCCCAATTCAAAATAGATAAAGCCAGCCCAGCCCATTTAGTGATTCTAGCATATTCTTTCTATCTTAATTTAATTTTTCTTTCACCATACGTAATCAACGAAAGGAAGGGTCTTTTTAAAAAATAGCCTTTGACTCGGTCAGCTTTAAAAAAATAGCCCCGTCGATTCTAACTTTTAAAAAATCGCCTTCAATTTAAGGGTATTTTTGTCTTTTTACAGGGTGTCTTTTTTCCATAGTAAAACCCAATATGTTAAATCGAGACCGCACAAGGGCGGGTGGGTGGGTCGTAGTCTAGTGGTTGTGTAGTCTGACATTCAAGTAGTAGGTCGTGGGTCCCCAACACATATTTTTTTTATATAAGACCCCCCATATTGGTAGCAGAGGTCCCGCCCATACTGGGCATGGGACCTGTGCTATATAGCAGAGGTCCCGCCCATGCAAGCAGAGGTCCTGCCCACATGGGCACATGAGACCCCCCCATACTGGGCATGGGACCTGTGCTATATAGCAGAGGTCCCACCCATGCAAAGCAGAGGTCCCGCCCACATGGGCACATGAGATCCCCCACATTGGGCATGTGACCTGTTCTATATAGCAGAGGTCCCGCCCACATGGGCACATGAGACCTCCCCCCCACATTGGGCATGGGACCTGTGCTATATAGCAGAGGTCCCGCCCATGCAAAGCAGAGGTCCCGCCTACATGGGCACATGAGACCCCCCCACATTGGGCATGGGACCTGTGCTATATAGCAGAGGTCCCGCCCATGCAAGCAGAGGTCTTGCCCACATGGGCACATGAGACCCCCCCATACTGGGCATGGGACCTGTGCTATATAGCAGAGGTCCCGCCCATGCAAAGCAGAGGTCCCGCCCACATGGGCACATGAGACCCCCCACATTGGGCATGGGACCTGTGCTATATAGCAGAGGTCCCGCCCATGCAAAGCAGAGGTCCCGCCCACATGGGCACATGAGACCCCCCCACATTGGGCATGGGACCTGTGCTATATAGCAGAGGTCCCGCCTACATGGGCACATGAGACCCCCACATTGGGCATGGGACCTGTGCTATATAGCAGAGGTCCCGCCCATGCAAGCAGAGGTCCCGCCCACATGGGCACATGAGACCCCCCATATTTGGCATGGGACCTGTGCTATATAGCAGAGGTCCCGCCCATGCAAGCAGAGGTCCCGCCCACATGGGCACATGAGACCCCCCCATATTGGGCATGGGACCTGTGAAATATAGCAGAGGTCCCGCTCATGCAAGTAGAGGTCCCGCCCATTGCTGCACAACATGGGCGCATGAGACCCCCTAAGGGCGTTAAAGTCATTTTTCATTTGAAGGCTACTTTTTTAACGTTGACCACGTCAAAGGCCATTTACTTAAAAATCCCCGAAAGGAAGAAGGGGCAAACAAACGATAGAGCAGTAGATAGTGAGATTCAAGCAACCGAAGCATGATTCTGTATAAATTTTGGTCTCATCTTAGCTTCCTAAGGTAATCTCATATCCGTCTCCCTCTAATTCGCTTTTAAATTCAGGTTCTTCAGAATAGTAGGTTCGCGCAGCTTCTGTTCTAGGCAAATTTGATCTAGTTATTGTGCTTCGATCTTTTGGAATCTGATATCTATCGAAAGCTAAGATCTTTAGCTTTTCTCAGCCATAGAAATCAGCTCAATCTGATAACTGTACAATTTCTTATGAATTTTTGAACATTCAGCTGCTAAACAAGAAAATTTCTGTGTGCGCAGTCGCTGATTTTAACCAACTTGAACTAGCTACAGTACTCCAAATCTTGCTAAACTTGTTTCTATGGAACGGAGACTTTCTTAGCTGTTCGCAGCTTCTGAAATCATCTCGATGCGATACTTGTGCGAATTGTTATGAATTTTTGAAATTTCAGTCGTAAAACTGAATTTTTCTAGGAATAACCGAAGGATTTCGAAATATTCATTACTTTTGGTTCAGCTGCTCTTCAACAGAAATTACAGATTCAAATAATTATTCTTGTAGCAGTTTCTTCGCTCTTTTTTATGCCGGATTTCGTGTTTATGCTATAGTTTTCAAGAACCTTGCTTATTATCGATATATTGACGTCTTGAGCTTGTGATCTCATATTTTAGGTGAAGGGACATCGAGACGGGACTTGAGGGCAGCTGAGGAGGCGGAAGAGAGTTAGGCATACGCTGTGAGTGGGTAATACGGGGACGCCTTCCCCCACGGGAAGTGTGTACCTCGTCGAGTCGTTTATTTTGTCATTTTAAGTCATCATTTTACGTCGCCGTCCTATGAATTGTTGTGATACCGTGGGGATTTGTGATAGTGAGCCTTGTCGGCTATAGGATATTTGTGTTTGTGGTGGTCGAGGAGTTTTGGTATATATATATATGCTGCTTTGAGTTGTGTTGACGGTTACACGGGGCATCACGTGGTGTGATGACGTGTTACTATGTTAGGTCTTGAACTTACTAATAGGGGGCATTGTCGGCTATTGATCGTACAATCTTGTTGTGGTTGACAAGCTCTGGTCATATGTGCGGTTTTGTGAATCGGGTCGAGATCACGGGGATACTTGACGTGTTGGCACGCCATGGTTCGATATTGAGTTGATTGGTGGGTTTGTGGATTATTGGTGGGTCTTGTTTGTTGCATACACTTGGTACCAAGTTCTAAGTAGCCCGAATGACCACGTTCGGGTGAGTGCAGAGTGGCAAATCGAGTAAGTAGCCCGTGGCTTGGCACATCCGGGTGAGTGAGGCCCAGCGACTGCACCCTTCCAGTGCCACTTGTTGATTTGAAATTGATTATTGTTGAAGGGTAGTTGCTGGGGAGATTTTGGCCAACGTCACCATGTGTGAGGCATGCTTGTTATAGTAGTCGATACGTCAGTTTACGGTCCACGGTCTAGAGTACGATGGCGGACTCGGACGAAGCTCAGTTCGTGGGAGGAAATGGCCACCCACGCGTTGTTTATATGATTACGTAGATTTTGTTGACGTATTTGATGTCTTGTGATAGTCAGTGGTCGTATTTGTCTCGTATGAGTGGTGGAAATTTTATCGTATAAATGGAGTAGTCGATATATTTGATTTATTATGATTTCATGGTAGTGGACACACATTCCGTGAGGGTAAAGTGCGTCCGTATTATCTCCTCACTAAGCTTTGCTCACCCCATACATGTACAATTCCTTCTAGGTCGTTGTCTTTTGCTTGGAGGTTTGCCATACTCGATCGTCGTTTCTGCTGCTGATTCTTCACTTGGGTATTCTACCTTTCTTTTATATTAGTTGATCCATTGGCAGAGTATGTTCTTTCATTGGATATTTTTCGTATAAATTTCTTCATTCGAGGTTTTGAACTGTTTTTGTACAAGTGTAACCTCATTTTGTATTTAAGTTTATATTTTCTTCGACTCTCGTTTAAGCTTCTTTCATGTAATTTTTATTGGTGGTGTGTGAGTTGATATCGAGCCTGCGTTTATCGAGAAACGCGGCGAGTGTCGCGCCTTAGACGCGGATGGGGCGTGACAGTTTTGGTGGTATCAGAGCCTTGTTGCATTCCTTGTCTTTTCAATGTTTGGTATTGCCAATGGATTCATTCCCTTTCGTGGTGAGATGTTTCATTGGCAATACCAAACATTGAAAAGACAAGGAATGCAACAAGGCTCTGATACCACCAAAACTGTCACGTTTTTCGAACTAGATATGATCATCCGAGTTCTATGTTACGTTTTTCAGCTTAGAAATGCTCTGACAGCCTCTATGAACCCCATGTTTCGAACTTCTCAGCCATAATGGAATAAGTTTGTTATCGTCCTTATCGATGACATACATATATATATTCAAAAATCTGACGATCAATACGTTAACCACCTTAGAGCTATACCAGGGACTCTTCGAGGAAATCGTATTTATGAGAAACTTTCGAGATGTGAATTTGTGCTTAGTGAAACCAAGTTCTAGGTGAACGTCGCAGCCGATGAGCTTAATGTGAATCTTCCACCTCACTTGCTACTATCAATTTGGATTATCTTCCTCTCTTGGAACAATTGGAAAGCCTTCGTATATCTCGTCATCGTAGAGAATCATGTGAAGCTTCGTTACTCACTAAATTCGATGTTAGACCCACGCTGTTCGAGCAGATCGGAGAAACAAATTGCATGATAATCATCTATAACTTATTGAAATGGAAAACATCGAGAGACTAGCGACGTCAAGATCCGAGATGACGGGATCTTATCTTACCTTTCGTAATCATGTTTGCCTTCCATTTCGATCTAAATCTTCGTTGAATTATTGCCAAGAAAAAATTCATTCTTCCGCCTATGCTATGTTTCTCGGTGGCACGGAGGGATATCGAACTCTTCGAGAACAATACTGGTAACCCGTATAAAGCGCGACGTTGCGGGATTTGTATCAAAATGGTTGTCCTGCAATTAAAGCTAAGCACAAGAAACCAATGAGCACTCTCCGACCTTTTCCTATTCCCTAGCCGTTCTATAATATTGTATTTGACTTGCCTCGAAATCAAAAGACCGTGATTCTATATATGCATTATCGTCAATCGTCTAACCAAAGCGGTTTCCTCTCGGTGCGTACGAAAGACCATTGAATTGGCGAAACTGTACATTGAAGACCTCGTAAGATTAAACGACGTGCTGGTGTCTATTATACCCGTTCGAGTTCGAAACCCACAATTTGTTTCTCAAGATCGACATAAAAAGCTATACAGATATAGAAGACGTGAGCTCAACCAAGGAAATAGAATATTCTTAAAGGATTTTTTTCCTCCTAAAATGGGCGCGTTGCGATTTTGACATTGTGGAAGCTCAACCCTAAGTATATCGCTTCATTGACCATCACAAGATCTTCGATTGAGTCTATCTCATGGTGAATTACTTTGGCGAAACAATAGAGTTAAAGAAGAAACGTGGGAAGCAGAGACACTCATGCATCGTCAATATCTATATCCTATCGATCCCTTAGTTACGTTTATGTTTCGTGGACGAAACTTTTTGAAGGTGAGATATCTTAACACCCGTCGAATAGTCGGATGGCCCAAGAATCAAAACATGAAGTCCAAAGCCTAAGCCTATAAAAAATTAAATACAGCCCAATTCAAAATAGATAAAGCCAGCCCAGCCCATTTAGTGATTCTAGCATATTCTTTCTATCTTAAGTTAATTTTTCTTTCACCATACGTAATCAACGAAAGTAAGAAGGGGCAAACAAACGATAGAGCAGTAGATAGTGAGATTCAAGCAACCGAAGCATGATTTCTGTGTAAATTCTGGTCTCAGCTTAGCTTCCTAAGGTAATCTCATATCCGTCTCCCTCTAATTCGCTTTTAAATTCAGGTTCTTCAGAATAGTAGGTTCGCACAGCTTCTGTTCTAGGCAAATTTGATCTAGTTATTGTGCTCCGATCTTTTGGTATCTGATACCTATTGAAATGTAAGATCTTTAGCTTTTCTCAGCCGTAGAAGTCGGCTCAATCCGATACCTGTACAATTTCTTATGAACTTTTGAACATTCAACTGCGAAACAAGAAAATTTTTCTGTGCGCAGTCGCTGATTTTAACGAATTTGAACTAGCTACAGTACTCCAAATCTTGCTAAACTTGTTTATGTGGAAAGTAGACTCTCTTAGCTATTCGCAGCTTCTGAAATCATCTCGATCCGATACTAGTGCGAATTCTTATGAATTTTTGAAGTTTCAGTCGTAAAATAAAATTTTTCTGGGAATTACCAAAGGATTTTGAAGTATTCATTACTTCTGGTTTTTAGCTGCTCTTCAAACAGAAATTACAGCTTCAAATAAATATTCTTGTAGCAGTTTCAACGCTCTTTTCGATGCCGGATTTTGTGTTTATGCTATAGTTTTTCAAGAACCTCGCTTATTATCGATATATTAACCTCTTGAGCTTGTGATCTCATATTTTAGGCGAAGGGACATCGAGACGGGACTTGAGGGCAGCTGAAAAGGCTGAAGAGAGTTAGGCATATGCTATGAGTGGGTAATATGGGGATACCTTCCCTCACGGGAAGTGTGTACCTCGTCGAGTCGTTTATTTCGTCATTTTATGTCATCGTTCTACGTCGCCGTCCTATGAATTGTTGTGATACCATGGGGATTTGTGATAGTGAGCCTTGCCGGCTATAGGATATTTGAGTTTGTGGTGGTCGAGGAGTTTTGGGATATATATGCTGCTTTGAGTTGTGTTGACGGTTACACGGGGCATCACGTGGTGTGATGACGTGTCGTCTTGAACTTACTAATAGGGGGACTTGTCGGCTATTGATCGTACAGTCTTGTTGTGGTTGACAAGCTCTGGTCATATGTGCGGTTTTGTGAATCGGGTCGAGATCACGGGGATACTTGACGTGTTGGCACGCCATGGTTCGATATTGAGTTGATTGGTGGGTTTGTGGATTATTGGTGGGTCTTGTTTGTTGCATACACTTGGTACCAAGTTCTAAGTAGCCCGAATGACCACGTTCGGGTGAGTGCGGAGTGGCAAATCGAGTAAGTAGCCCGTGGCTTGGCACATCCGGGTGAGTGAGGCCCAGCGACTGCACCCTTCCAGTGCCACTTGTTGATTTGAAATTGATTATTGTTGAAGGGTGGTTGCTGGGGAGATTTTGGCCAACGTCACCATGTGTGAGGCATGCATGTTATAGTAGTCGATACGTCAGTTTACGGTCCACGGTCTAGAGTACGATGGCGGACTCGGACGAAGCTCAGTTCGTGGGAGGAAATGGCCACCCACGCGTTGTTTATATGATTACGTAGATTTTGTTGACGTATTTGATGTCTTGTGATAGTAAGTGGTCGTATTTGTCTCGTATGAGTGGTGGAAATTTTATCGTATAAATGGAGTAGTCGATATATTTGATTTATTATGATTTCATGGTAGTGGACACCCATTCCGTGAGGGTAAAGTGTGTCCGTATTATCTCCTCACTGAGCTTTGCTCACCCCATACATGTACAATTCCTTCTAGGTCGTTGTCTTTTGCTTGGAGGTTTGCCATACTCGATCGTCGTTTCTGCTGCTGATTCTTCACTTGGGTATTCTACCTTTCTTTTATATTAGTTGATCCATTGGCAGAGTATGTGCTTTCGTTGGATATTTTGCGTATAAATTTCTCCAGTCGAAGTTTTGAACTGTTTTTGTACAAGTGTAACCTCATTCTGTATTTTAAGTATATTTTCTTCGACTCTTGTTTAAGCTGCTTTCATGTAATTTCTATTGGTGGTGTGTGAGTTGATATCGAGCCTATTTATTGGGAATGGCGGCGGCTGTCGCGCCTTAGACGCGGGTCGGGGCGTGGCAGTTCCACTCGGGAATCGAAAAAGATTGAATACGACTAGCTTTACATGTTTTGAGGGCTTGAAATTATTTGAATTGAGATTAAAATATAATTATTTTCATTTTGTATGCTAATGTAAGATGATAATGGTGAAAAGTAATATTTAAACAATTTGTGGTGAAACGTGAAAATAAAAAATATTAATTTAAATAGTTGATTAGTTTTGCACTATTATTAAAAAGTTAATTAGTTTTGCAATTCAAAATTTTAAAATTAAACTATTTTCTCACATTATATAAGCTATTTAATCAATGTTGAACTATTTTTAATTATAACTAGTGATTATATATATCCATTGAGATGATATTGTTGGCATGCAATGTGAGTTTATCAACACTCGTTGTCCTCTTTCTTACAAAACTGCACCGTTGCAATTATTCGTGGAACACAAACAACGCCCATGTTCTACACATCAACATAATAAAAAACAAACTACACACAGGAAAAAAAAAAGAAAATAAAAAAAAAAGAAGAAACATGAGAGATTATTTGAATCACAGAGATCGAAACCAGATAAAATATCTATTTTCAGTAAATATAGTTCACACCATGGTTTTCAAAACCAGACCGGACCGACCAGTTCAAGCCGGAAACCGGCGAACCTGCCGGAAATCCAGTCCAATTCCGGTCCGGTTCAACTTCTAATTAAAATAAGGGCTTTTTTCAAAATTAATGCTTTTTTTAATTGTGATATCCAGAATAGTGCCGATTCGCGTGGAATTTCAAAAATAAGTAAACGCGCCAGTCTATGTGGCGCGTTCTGAACGCGCCACAGCAAGTGATGCGTTATGAACGCGTCACACGGAGTGGCGCGTTCAAACGCGAGCTAATCCAGCCTCACCTTCTTTATTTTATCTTTCTTCCCCACACTCTCAAACACGAAAATTCGACAAATCCAACTCCAGATCACGTTTGTCAAGCCTAAAATCGTTGCAATTTCATCAGGTATGTTGTGATTTTCGTGATTTGGGCGATTTGGCCGTCGAGTGTCTCCGGGGGTCGCCGGAGTGGCTGGCCGCCGCGTTTGCTGGCGCGGCTGGCTGCTGCATTCGCCGGCGCTACTGCTGGTGCGCTCGCCGGTGCAGCTTGCTGTTGCATTCGCCGGCGGACGCCGCCGTGATGGACGGTGGTCGGCGGGCGTTGGTGGTGGGTACGGATGATTTCGCTTATGTAGTTGTTTTTCTCCAGTGATATGGCGGTGGTCGTTGTCGGTGGTCGCCGGCGTTCGTCGCCGGTGGCGGCCGTTGTCCTTGAGTGTTGTGGTACCGACATCTATTGTCGTCGGTGGTCGCCAGTGTGGTCGTTTCGTCGGTGGTCGTCAGATGTCGTAGCCAGTGGTCGTCGGCATTGAACGCCTAGTGTCGTCGTCGGCGTTGAATGCCTGTCGGTTGTTGTCGGTGGTCGCCTGTTGTTACAGATGGTAGTCGGCTTTCAACGTCGGTGTTCGGCTTTAAATGTTGGTATTTACTTAGGGGCATTACGCGTTGGTCCTTACCTAGCGGCATTTTTTTCTATTTCAAGATTTATGAGACTTCACTCTATGGACCGAGGGATTCGTCTTTCTTGACGCAACAACAGGCGCATCGTTCCTATTTTATTTTTCGAGATGAGAATTTGCTTGACGTTACCCTTCGATGAGGGGTCCAGAGGTTTCCTGTCGACAGGCAACCTGAGAGAAATTCATATTCACGTACTTAGAAAGCTGGAGTTGATGGGGTTTTGCGGCGTATATAGTTGTAAATCTCAAAAGGTGGACCAACATCTCATCACAACTTTAGTTGAGCGATGGCGTAGCGAGACACACACCTTCCATCTCTCAGTAGGAGAAGCCACCACGACCTTACTGGATGTTGGTACTTTATTGCGCTTACCAATCGAGGGAGGCGCTGTTACTGGAGTTGCTTATGCGAGGTGCAAGTCCCTGTGGTCGGACTATTGTCGTATGATGACGGGATTTGAGCCAGAGGATCGAGATTTCGATAGCCGGTCTAAGATGAGTGTATTGGAGTTGACTAACGGGTTATTGGAGAATCCAGTTACTGATGACGGTACGGAGGACGTAGTCGATGAAAGGGCATGTGGATATGTGCTTTTGTTGATTGAGTGCATTTTGTTTCCCGATAAGAGCGGCTCACGGGTTAATCTTAAATACCTACAATTTTTGGAGCGCATCGACGAGGTCCGCGACAACAGCTGTGGAAGTGCTGTGCTTGCGTGTTTGTATCAAGAGTTATGCGCAGCCTCTCGCAGAATTGTACAGAACATCGACGGACCCCTGCGCCTATTGCAGGCATGTATCTGTTTTATTTTACATAAAAATATTTGTAAGCAGTATACTTGTTTTAACTTAAAAATCTCAATTATGTAGGCGTGGGCTTGGATTCGTAGTTGCCTTTGAAGCCTGTTAGCCGATCGACTGCAGCAGACCTACTCGAGATTTAAGATAAAAATGTGCCTAAGAGGAGGGGGTGAATTAGGCTTATAATAAATGTATGCTTTTTCTTTTCACAAATCCTAAGATGTAGGACTTAGGTATGCCTACTAATGATTATGACAAGTATGTCTGATATATCCTAGTATCGTCAGATGTGTTTCGGGTCTGTCTCAGAGTGAAAAGGAAATAACTGTAAAGTGAATGCGAGACAGAATTTTTATAGAGGTTATATCCCCAACTGGGCTATACTCCTCTCCTTGCGGTTTGCTCCCCAAGAGTTTAACCAATCACTATAATGCACCGTTGCTGGATACAAAACTGATTGATTAGCCAATACATAACCGAAACAAGTCGAACACAAGACGCACTAGGTTACCACACGCCGAGTTTCGTTCCTCGGAATCTCCTTGATCCCGACGGACACAGCTCGCTACCAAAGGGCCCCCGGAACTCATCCTTCCCTTCACGTGTGCGTAAACGTCGACCTTGCCTCCTTGGTATTGCTCACGTCCGAAAACAACACGTCCGAAGACAGAATATATGGATGGGATGATGGAATAACTCAGTACGTTCAGTACTTCACAAGTGATCGCTCAGGTAGGCAGAAAGCTATCGCAAATAAAGGCTCATGAATCTCTCAGTAATGTTTTCTGCTCAAGACGCTAATGTCGTATATTCGCAAGTTCTTCGTCCCTCGAAATAATGAAGTGTTGCTCATATATAAACCTTTTCACTCAACACTGTACATGGAAAATCAGATCAAGTATTAATCACCAAATCAAGCACATAGTCCAATTTTAGAGCATGCCATGTAGATCATGCTCATAATACACGTTCACAACGGTCATTAGCTCATTAATGCATGATCATATTCCATATAAAAGCTCATTTAAGCATGAATATATTCCATATAAAGACTCAGATTCGTTCTCAAGCATATTCAATCATTTCGCATATATTTACCATATCAGAACTTTCCATATGTGATTCCCTGCTATAGTTTATAGAATAAGTCAATCCAGATTACTTTCCATGTATAGCATACGAGATAGCATTATATTAATTCCATATTTAGCACTCAGTACCAGATCAACATATTTTCCATATTTAGCACATAATATCAGATCAGATCACAGCTATCACGATTCAACTGTCATTCCACAACTTTCCATATTTCAGAGATCACATTCGTTTTGAGCGCATAGCATCTTATCCACAAAAGTCAATCAAATCAAATCTTTCCTAAATATAATATTCCAATCAGCATAAGAAAAGATATCAATTCAGTATTGCACATTAAATTCAATGGAAAGCATGCAAAGAATCGTATATGTAATATTCGTCCAGGAATAACTGATTTTCAACAGATATATCACTTTTCATATATAAACAACATATTTTCCATATATAACTCAGCAGGATATCTCATGCGTTATTTCCATTTATTGCGCAGAATGATATATCCTATCACATGGGCTGCCTATAACATGCGATCACATAGTTTCACCAATAAATCACCGAATCATATGAATCAAACATTCAACACTTTAATCAATTTATAGCTCATAATTAACGCATGGTCGAATGTTATCATGTACTTAGACATTATATTGATCTCAAATCGAATTGCTTAATTTATAGACCTAACGTCATTACAATTACATTGTTCATCAAAACTCTCTATGCTCATGGACCAAAAAGGTCAACATTGTGGCGACCCTTCTTCCAAATTAAATTAGTTGGCGGATTTCCGCAACAGGAGTCGCGAAGGACCCGATTAATTAAAACTTTTAGTAAAATAATTTACATTATATATGTCAAAAGTCGGGTTTACAAAAGTCGTTACTATATACATCGGCCGAAGCCCCAAAATCTAACCCGACTAAACTAAACTATGCCTCTCCACAGGTCGCGTCCCATGTACCGCTCCGCCCTCAAAAGCCCGTGGAGTCACCGCCGCCAGCCTGCCTACAGCTAACCCTGACACCCATCGGTGTCGGGCGCAGTCTCACCTATAAAATAAAACCCTGAGCGAAAACGCCCAGTAGGTGGTAGTAAAAACATGCAATGCGTATGTGTGCGTGCACTCAACCCAATCCCATGTCCTCTCACATGAAATATGCACGCTCGACCTATCACACGTCTCATCACATATCAGGGCCCTAGGCTAGACTCGGCACCCACGCGCGCATGGCAAGGTACGCCATAATCATGCGGTAGCCCACGCCGGCCTCGCCGGGTCGCTCCTTCCGCACACAATCTCAACCCGACGGTGTTACACCTTGGTGTAACTCCCCGAGTAGTCTACCACTACCCGGGTAGACAGGAATCTCACATCTGTCTGCCGTCCCTGAGCCAATAAAATATCGGTGGTGTACACCTCGGGTGGCTCAATCCCGAGTAGATGGGTGTCGCAAACCCCCTCTCCCACCAGGTGCCCTATCGAGTCTAGACCTGACTACCAACATCGGTAACTCTACCCCACTCATCCGACACCGTAAGGCGTCACCGTATGAATACGGTACATCATCATCACTCTCACCCGTGCATGTCGTGATATGCACATAAAATCAATCACATGAACACATCACATTTCATACAATAGTAACTAGTAAAACACGGAAAATATTACATTTTATTAAAATCCGATACTAGGCCGAATGTTTTAAAATCCCAAAATATTATTTATACTTTAAAATATGGGTTGACTCTATTTATATATCATAATACGAAAGTATTTTATTTTAAAATTAACTTGGGCTGAAAATAATCTTATGTAAACTTTTTGGGGCCAAAATAGGGCAAAAGCCCAAAATTAAATCGCTGGTCAAAGCCCAGGTCAATAATCGCCCGAAACCCACATTTAAAAGCTGGTCAACCCGCGAAACTATCGGGTCAACACCCGACTTCGCGAAATCACTCGCGCTTCGCGAATCGCCGTTTTAAAACTTGGTCAACCCGCAAACTTCGAGTCAAAATTCAAATTCGCAAAACCATCGCCGAATTCGCAAATCGTTCGATTAGGCCCGCGAAATCCAATTTGAAGCCCGCGCGAAGCCCGACGTCACTCACAGGAATCACCCCGCTAAATTAAGTCGGCCCGCGAAACTCAAAATCGGCCCGCGACTTATCTCACAATTCGCAAAGCAGCTTCAACCCGCGAAATCCCAATTTTGACCCGCGAAAACCATTTCACTCACACAGTTCGCAAAATACTTGGGCCCGCGAAACACTTGCGCGACCCGTAAATCAATTCGGCCAATTCTACTTTCCTTTAAAATAATTTCTCACCCGATTCGCAAAATAACACGGCCCGCAAAGTTTTTCTCTCTCTCACGATTCGCAAAATAACACGGCCCGCAAAGTTTTTCTCTCTCTCACGATTCGCAAAGTAAAGAATGGCCCGCTAACTTAAAATCAACCCGCAAACCATCTACACCTAATTCGCAAATTATTCCAACCCGCAAAACATATCATTTCCCGATTCGCAAAACTCCCAATTCACGAATCCAACCCGCAAAACACCAAATTTTCATTATTTCTACTACATATTTCGCGAATCATGAACGAACCCTAATTTTCCAGAAAATTTAACAAGTTCATCGTCACATAAACACATCAGTTAACTCATCTAGCCCAAGAACTCATATATTGAGTTCGAAATCACTTCATAGCACATAATAACATACCACGAAAATTAATAAAAATCATAAAACTTAAAAGTATGAATTCGAATGGCCTTCCAATCGAATTCTAATAATTTTACGGAATGTAATACGCTTTAAAAAGGGTTTGTAGGGGTATAAACCACCTACCTCACTTCCAAGCTAAGTTGAATGATTCTTTGCGAGGTTGAACTAGCCGAAACTCTTGGTCCTTTGTTTGGTTCGACCCACTATAATTCGGCTTCATTTAAATCATCCAAGCATACAAATGATTAAAAGAAATCGTAAGCTTATGGAGGATTTAATTTCGTTAAACAAGGTTCTTACCTCCTTAGCTTGTTTAGATAATTCCCTAGGTGGAGAAATTCGATCAAGCTTGCCAAGAAAATTCCCTTTTTCTTCTCCTTATTCACGTTGGTTTGAAGGGTTTTGCAATTGGAGGTTTTTATTTTCCTTTGCATCTATCTCACGGTTTCATCTTTGACCTCAATGATGATTTTTAGAAAATATCTAATAAGGGTATGGCTCTCAACGTGGGTTTTCCCACAATTTAAGGAATCTCCATACTTATCCTATTATTTAATTCTTTTGGGTCAAATTAATCATCTCTTGGCCTTCCTATTTATTTCTTTGGGCCAAGAATGTCATGTGGTCTCTATTATTATTTGGTTCATTACTTGGGCTTCCTAAACAATTTCGCCCATAATACTTTTATCACTATTGGCCCAATTAAGATTTTCGGCTCACTCCTAAAATCGATTTCGTTCGAAAATCAACTCCGTTAATTTCGAACATAACAAAAATAATCCCATATTAATTTTACGGGTATTACAAACATTCTCCCCCTTTTTTATGATGACATGTAATTGATGCAGCACGGAAGCATGTAAGCATATTCGATCATGCAAGTCCTAGTGCATATGTTTAAGTGTTCCTAGTTACAGATGATACATATTTTCTCCCCCTGCCTAAGTGCAGTTATCTATATGACATGCAGAGTATATCGTGAATGAATTTGCTCCCCCTGTCTAAGTGCATATATTTCATAGCATACTTAACGATATATCGTGAATGCAAAATTTTACATTACCCGTAAGTGTGCCCTTGCCTAAGTGCGCATTTTCCAACAACAGCTAATCATCGCAGCAGACACTTATCACTTATCGAGAAATTTCATAAAAGTTAATAGGCGCAGATAAGTATCAGAGCATCACTGTATCAGAGTAAAATATTAAGCATCGCAGTGTAAAGGTATCAGAGATATATCGTAGGATCAGAGCATCATATCAAGCATCGCATAAGAGAATCACATATATATCAAAAGTGCATCTATTCCATTCGTGATTCCACATATTCCATATCATTTATGCAGATATTCCATGTAAAGCGTTCAAGCATCAGAGCAAACATATTAGTGAAGTTCAGAAATTTTACCAAGCTACATTAGTTTGCTCCCCCTGTCTATATGAGGTTATTCCAAATGTCCAGAGCATAAATTCAAAGTTCCACTTAGAGCATAGATAGAAATCATATAGGCAAAAGTCAGAATTTGCATACCATTATGCTCCCCTTGCATACAGATATATCAAAAGCGCAGCTATTTTTCATGAAAATTCAGTCAGCACACATAAGATATATCATAAGCAACATAAGCACTAAGATATTTTTCATGCAAATTCAGTTAGCACACAAGCAACATAAGCACTAAGATATATCATAGGCGCATACAAGGAATATCGCACACCAATCATTTAGAATATCTAAGAGTAAGCACAAATAAGTGATAAACGTATCTTAATACGTTTATTGCAATATTTATTAGGGTCATAATAGAGTTTTCATAGTCATCTCATGCATTTATTCGCCCTATTTACACTTATTTTGATATTGAAGGAGCTTAGGACGACCTTCGGCCAAAAAGGAGCGAAAACGAGGTAAAACGGAGCAAGTATGAAGAAAATATTTAGGTGTCACGGCCGTGACACCGCTTGCACCATGCCGTGTCATCAGGCAGACCGTGACGTCACGACCGTGACTAGATATGCAACATGCCGTGACATAGGACAGAGACTTCGCAACAAGCGAGTCACGGCCGTGACTAGTGGGGCACGAGGTCGTAACCACGGGCATAAAGTTGAAACGGAGGTGGTCACGGCCGTGACACCTCAGGCACTTGGCCATGACACCTGGCAGAACGCTAAGCGAAGCAAATCGATGATGGTGACGGCCGTGACAGCCCATGTCCCAGGCCGTGACACTTACGAAAATTAGTATAAAAGCCCAAATTCGACTCAGAAAGGGGGAGACTTACCAGATATCAACCCTAAACCCTCAAGAGACGAAAAAGAGCCAAAAAGAACAGGGAATTCCGTCCCGGAGCGCAAGAGACGGATCAACGCCGCAATCACGCCGAAGTAAACGAAGAACGAAGATTCATCCACAGTTCTTCCCCTAATCCACCAGTATTCAAGATCATGAGCCTTCCTTCTCTTTCTTCTATTTTTTTCGTTGTTTTCCCGTCTATTATGAGTAGCTAAATCCCCTTTGTGTTTGGGATTAGATGAACGCTAGGTTAATTTGTATTTAAGACATATGTTTATCGTGACTCGTGTGTTTTGACTATTTATCGTTCTATGAATTTGTTTCGTCGCTTTAATATGTCTATGTATTAAAGTGAATTTACGGAAAATCGTTAAGGGCGACAGCTAAACAACGATTAGGCCGTTCGTAGAAGATAGGATTCGAGTATAGGGCGAAAACAAATACTCGATATCGCCGTGAGTAATTACTGAAGTTTTGATCCCCGCGAGCGTTTAGGGTGACAGCAAATTCGTGAGCGGGTAGAAAATTACTGCGATCTAGTCAAGAATCACGTAGGAATGATATTTCATTGTCTTAGTCGATAATACCTAGCGGGATTCGAATCCCGAGCACATCTATATCATCTGAATCCACTCTTACCAATTTTAGACGTGTTCTTTGAATCTCTCGTTGCTTTAGGATTGGTCTGTTAGGTTAGTTCGTAACCTAAACAATTTGCATACTTTATTTAGGCTAGATATCGAGTCGATAGGTTTGTTGGTCCCGATTGCACCAAACAAGGAATCAAAGAGGCTTTAATGGAATGAAAAGGGAGAGGATCTCACCTTCAAGTGTGTGTATTGTGTGAAAAATAGGATAAGCCTTTTGATCTTTGATTACCTTTCAAATTGTGTTGGTAAAACCTTATATACCACATTAACCCTAGGTATATTAAGGCCCAAACACTAAATATTAACTAATTACATTCTAGCCCAAATCTCAAACTAAAGGGTAATTACAAAATTAATCCCAAGACTAAAACTATTGACACAATCTATTAAATATCCTAACAATCTCCCCCTTTGTGTCAATTGTTGGGAGTCTTGGATCTTGAGCGTAGCGGTGGTGGATCAGCGAGTGTGTGTTTCGTGAAGTCCTAACTTGAACTCGAAGGCACGGAGATTCCTTCGAAGCACGATTCGATCAGCTATGGAGTCAATAAACTTCGCGAACTTGGAGCGGCAGTGTGGGTCTTCTTCCGAAAGTATGCGGCAAATTCTCATGAGCTTGTCTTGGATGATGGTGAGTGTTCCATCCGAGAATTTTGCCACTTCGGAGCAGCGCAGTAGCCTCATCTTTCCCTTGTAGTTCGAGTAGCCGACCGCTGGATCATCTCCGTCGATCACATCGCCCTCTCGGTAGTCGTCCGCATTCTCGAAAGATGGGCGAGTCAGGTTCACCTTCTTCAGGTTGTGCTCTACCGCCATCTGCAGGTCGTGGGTGGCGTAGAATCTGACTTGTTGGAGCATGTGGCGCTTGAGAGCGACATAACCCATGGTGACCGGTTCAGCCCGTACGAGATGTCCCGAACTTCTGAGGACGAGTCTGAACTGCTTCATGGATTCCAGCATGTTGTACAGATCACCTAAGCGCAGATATTTGAAGTCCGCCTCGCTTACTTCACAGCAGCTCTCGTCCTGCCTCATCACCATGAACACTGGATAGTGAACACGTCCTTTCGACTCTTGGCGAAGGTCAGTGACTTTGCAGATGGGGGCACGACTCATTTCCAGAGCGATGTTTTCTTCATCGGACAACGTCCTCTTTGTGCACTTGTGGCAAAGAAGGCTCCATCGATAGAGCTTCTTCTTTTCCTCGCTCCAATTTTGAATGTTCATCAGCTCATATTCGTTGAAGGTCGTGATGATTTGCTCCTTGCGCCGCCAGATCCTCTTCCTGATCTCCTCTTGAAATGGCGCGGTGATCTTCTTATTTTCCCACGGTGCTTCTGGTATATCCGCCGTGGGCACATCCGGTTGAGCAGCAGGAGCCTCAGCTTGCTGCGCTTGAAATTGTAGGATGTTCTCGAGTTCGGCAGGTTCAGCGTCGTACTCCTCTCCGTTCTCGTTGTCTGCAGTGTTGATTAGCGTGAGCGAGGCTTCCTTTAGCAGACGTCGAGCATTTTCCACTAACTTCCTGGCTGCTACTGCAAAGGCGGGTGTGTACAGCCATTCATCGTTGAAGATGTAGGCCTCGATCTCGTTCTGTGCGCAGTAGACATCCTCGGAAGCTACATTGGAATCGGTGTTGAGAGGGGTATTGTAATACCCGAGTCCCGTAAGTAAGCCGGCCAATAAATATGCATACATATTATGTGACTTGCATGACTACATGGAATATATTTTTATGATTTTATGTGTCAACGTGACTTTAAAATTAGGTGCTATTAGGGTTACTAACCAAATAGAAGAATTAATTTAATTTAGGTTAGTTATTGAGTCTAGGGTTTCTAGTACACAACATGCTAACCGAGGAAAATTCAAATTATTATATTACGTGTTGATACCACATTTTAGGGAGCATGAATTGGTAAGGAATAAGTTCGTGAATCTTGAAATTCATAAGTCTCGAAATTTATAGATACAAGTCGTATAAAGATCAAAACTAGAAAATTTCGAAAGATAAGATGAATTTTGAATTCTTAGCTACAAAGAAAGATGTATAGTATAATAATATAATACATAAGATAAGATAAGGATTAACTAAGTACATCGATGTCATTTATACATTGTCACACGCAAGGTTAAATTAAAGATAAGAAGAAAACTTGTATGCTATAACTTATGGTTAAAAAACCATCGAAACCTGAAGTACAGAAGAAAAGAATACGTTGAATAGCAAAGTGAACCTCCAACAAGGATTGGGCAATAAACCATCTAAGGAAAATTAAGTACGCACGGAAGGTATAGTTCCTTTCATTCTAAGCACTTGATTGTTTTCATTTATTAATAGTAGGTTAAAATATATTTTAGGTATAACTCTATCAAATTAAGAATTTAGTGTTTTTGAATTTATTACTTTTCTTATCAGAAATAGCTTTCAAAGGGAACATCGATAGTTGATTTTAGGGTTTTTATCGAAAGTTGATGATATAGTTTCCAGGGTGAAAAAGTTCGAAAACCTATTAAGTTTTGCAGGCATGATCTCGGCTCAAACTCATCCTAAGAATATGTCGACATTTATATTAAATCCATGTCAAAATTATGTATTGAGCAATCTCGAGATTTTGCTTACAAAGTTCGACATCTTTGTTAAATCTTAAAGCTATGATTTCAAAGCTTCTTGTTTTATTAAGTTAGAAATCTATTTTGTATCGAAATTTTATTTGAGAATATCGACAGGCACATCTCGAAATCTTATCCCGACATTTTAGGTAGGAGCCCAATAGACATCTCGACATATTGTATAAGAACTCGACATCTATCCTAAATCTATGTCGAGATTTAATTGTAAGGTGAATTCGAGATCAAACAAAGAGCTTATGTCGATATTTAACTAGTTTCGGAATCTATATCGATAGTGTATATTAGAATATTTAAATATCGAAATCTTTATGGGTTGTTTAATCAATATCGAAGTTATTGCCTTCCTTATGTCGAGAGTCATAGAATGTCGAGGTTTAAATCTGATATATTCTAACATCTCGACATCTTTCATTCCTACATTTCTTAATATCCAACATACATCTCGAGATTTATTTTGATAATAACTTCGAAAGGCCAATTACCATTCCATTAAACTCGAGATTACCTCTTGAAGACCATATCGTGATTTTATTATTTAAATGTCGAGATCCATTTAATCCATGTAGAGATCTATTTTAAAACCCATAAAAGTCAAAACTAGGGTTTTCTAAATTAAGCCAATTTCATGAAATTAAAATTAGACTAACAAACCCTAATTTTTATATGTTCCTATATCTAGGGTTTGAAGATTAGCGACTTACTGATAAGCTAATATCTAAGGATACCAGGTAAGTGGGAATTTCAACTACAACACATAAATTGTTTGTACTAATATGAATTACGTGGCTATCTGCTTATATGAGATTATGTGAATTATTTGCTATATATGATGATATAGCATGCATTTTAGTATTGTTTACATGGCATGACACATGCATACACAGCATGCACGAGAATTGTGAGATGAGAGTATGCATGATATACTGTCGCTTGAAAACGATGGATATTTGCCGATATAGGCATCTGATGTCGACTCACAGTTGAGTCAGGACTGCTTCTATGACACCATGACGACCCGGTACGTCGTCGGATATATTTTTATTATTTGGGCAGAATGCCCTGAATAGCGGTAGGTGCGACCCGGAGGAGGCGATTCGAGGGTGGCAGCGACACCGAGGGTATCTCTGTTGTTGACGACCCCGAAGTGGGCTACCAGCGTGAGCGTCCGCGGAACAGCAAGTACCCATTGGGCCGAATGGCGGGCCGTCATGCATCCCAGTGCGAATTGGGCCGAAATGCGTGACTGGTATTTTATGGTTCGTCACCCTTTGTGGATTGCTGGACCATTGTCCTTATTGGAATTGAGCTCTGAAAATGGTGCATAGTAAGTCAGTCGAGGGCCCTGAGAGATATGAGATTGAGTTTGATCCTATTAGGGTCTGAATGCATTGGCGCGGATGCCTTTGCAAATGAGACACGTGCACGGCATGCATTATTCCTACTTACTGAGCTTTATAGCTCATCCCATGTTTTATGTGTTGTAGGTACGCGCGACCACGGTATGTGATCGCTTGTGACGGCAAGGCTATCTTTTGAAGCTTCCAACGACTTTTGAGGGTGGTGTGTACATGAATGCGACCCGTGGGGCAGGAATATGGTTTCTTTTGTTGGAATTATGAAACCATCCTATGTAAATAGGTTGGGAGCGATATTTTGACTTGTACAGAACGAATTCCATTATATAAAAGGAAAAATTTTACCCACGTTTTCGCGTATTAATTATTTTATATTGACATTAGCCACGTAAGTTAGCGTTAGAATTGATAAGTAGATGGCGGGGCGCCACAGGTATGGCTGTGTGGTGGCGAAGGTGTTGCGTCGGAGGAGTTTGAGGATTGTGGGGATGGTTGTGGTGGAGATTCTGGTGGTTCGGATGAGGTGATGGTTTTGGCTAGGATGATTTGGGCGTCGGTTGGTGTAGATGTGGTGGTTGTGGTCTCTAATGCCGATGTGACAGTTAAAGTTTCGGAGACGGTAGTAGGTGGAGGTGAGGGTGATTTGGCTGGTGACTCGGGGTTGATAAGGTGGGCTTTTTGGCTAGTGGGGTGTGAGGTTTCTGTTGCGGGCGTTGTTTCAGGTGCAGAGGAGGAGGGCGGCGTCGATTGTATGGGTCCTTGAGTTTGTGAGGCTTGCGGCCTATTCTCCCCCTTGCGGCGATCTTGATCATCGTCTTGATCGTCGCGCCTGATCCCGCTCGACTCGCCTTGAGTGCGGCAAGCCATCGGTTGAGTCATTATCCTCTTCATTTGCTGTTCCTCCTCGTCGAGTTCCGCCATTGACTCGAATCTTGCTCGTAGGATGTAGAAGAGTTCCTTTGCGGAGATGGAGGAGAGAACAGCTTCAGCGTCCACATTTTGAGTTGGTGGTGGCGTCTCCGGGGCCACACCTTTGCCTTTGTCGATGGTGGACGCATCGAGACGCGCGTAGACTTTATCGAGGATAGACGTCTCAAGAGTCTTTGCAAACTCTTGAAGACGAGTCTCTAACGCGGTCTCAGTCACGAACTGGGGTAAGTTTAACAAGTTGGAATCATGAAGAATTCCAACTGTCACCGAATCGGAGAAGATAGCCGATCGGCCGCCCGTTTGCACAGGACGGGAAAAGACGGGGTCACTCAGACTTCCCGTTGGCATCATCGATGAGACAGACTCAATCGAATGATTGCCTAGGCTCACGGTTGTTGTGATGTTGGCCGTGCTAGGTCTTCCGCTCTCAGTCACAGAGACATCCCCGAGCGTTCTGACAGAATCACGAAGACTCTGTAGTGCTGTAAAAGGTGTATGTGTCCTAGAAACGTAAGAAATTATGGGGAGTGAGGGCACTATACTCGATGTGCATGAAGAGGATACAGTCTGAGGCGAGGGACTGCTTGTTTCAACATCGACTATCTCCAAGCGGGATGTCGATGGCATACGTGGCTCCTCGTGGAATGAAATATCTTCCTGTAGAGAGGAAGATAAGTGGATTGGTGGGGTCGTTTGCGTGGTTGAGCCATTCATGCCACGTCTTCTACTCGGGAGGTGAACACATCACCTCCTGTACCTATTGGTTCGGCTCGGCTTATGTGTGGTTGAGGAGGTCGATAGTGTTTTTGTTTCGATCGACGCTCCATGGGGCGGCTTACGTCATCCTCTCGCGACCGTTTTTTCGGAACGCGGGTGGAAGAGGATGCGGCGCGACTCGATGACTTTTTGGAGGTGGTGGTGGGGTTTTGGCTAGTCCCGGTGTTAGGAGCAGTGGGGTTGATCTGCGCCGTAGGGACAGTGGATAGTGGATGAGGGCTTTCGCGGAAAGAGGCACGGTATTCTTGGACGTGCAGGTTGGTCGGGTCGGCGTAGGCGAGGACGTCGTCTGGGATTATCATTGCGCGTCGATCTTTCGCCGGAGTGTTTTTCTTGGCGAACTTCTCGACAGTGGGGATTAGGAAGTGTTCCGTTGCTGGGCGGAGGCGAATGTTGGTGGAGTGCAAGCGGAAATGTTTGATGAGAGCTGGGAGCCACCGCATGTAGGGGACGAAGCGGTTTGTGACTCCCTTGGCGACTTCCCGGTCGCGACGTTGGATCATGGAGATGAGATCCATCCATATGATGTCGGCGTAGTTGTACTTGCGGTTGTGGGCGATGCCGGTGAGGATGGTGAGGATTTGAAAGTTTCCGCGGTCCTGACCAGCATGCTTCCCTGACATGCATTTGTTCACCAGCAGGTACAACGTTCGCCACGGTTGAGGTAGATTGCGGGTGGTGACTTCACTGAGGACAAGTGGGCCCTTCTTCTTCTTGGTTTCTGGTTGATAGCCCAGCCGGTCTATGTCCTCGATGAGTTGTTCATGGGTTGGTAGCGGGTCGTATGGGGAGTAGACAGGGAGTTGAAGCACTTCTTGGAGTATCTTTCGAGTGAGGACCACCGTTTCTTGATCAATTATGGCGGATAAGTTTTTAGCAAGGTGGAGTGGTCCAGCTATCTGCAACGTGTGCCAGAATTGTTGAAGATACACTTGTGCTTCTGGCTCGCCATGAGTGAGGGCGTGGCGAAGTGGGTGCCCTTTGAGGATTTCGATAATGATGGGGGCATCGCACCGAAAGCTGTCCAAGTCCACCATGTAATTGTTGGGAATCAAGGCCGCCCATTGACTTGTTGGGAAGATCTGCTCGATCGGTGGTACATATGTTAGAGTATTGAGCTCGATGCGAGCGATGTCCCTTTGGAGTGCTGCTGCCTCAAGTGCTTCAATCGTATCTTGATTTTTGCTAGTCATATCTGTGCTTGACAGTAATTTTAACATGATTAGTACGGACTAAGTTGCGAGAAAATGGATATACGTAATTTGTGGGTATAACAATAAAGTGAAACATACAAGTGCGCAAAATCGTAAGGATATAAATAAAACTAACTGGCCGAGAGAGAAAAAAAATTCATTTAATGTAGAATTTTGCGCAGGAAATTTTTCGCAAGTTAAGACATTTAGCAATTTGTCCAAAATTTTCGCATGTAATGAGAAAATTTTCAGATTATCGCACATAGACAGGTCGAGAGTAATTTTCGCAGATATTGGAAAAATTCGCATGTAGTGTTAGATTTTCGCACGTAGTGAAAACTTTCGCAGATATTGGAAAAATTCGCATGTAGTGTTAGATTTTCGCACGTAGTGAAAACTTTCGCAGATATTGGAAAATTCGCATGTAGTGTTAGATTTTCGCACGTAGTGAAAACTTTCGCAGATATTGGAAAAATTCGCATGTAGTGTTAGATTTTCGCACGTAGTGAAAACTTTCGCAGATTATGAAATGTTACAAGTTATCAAAACTTTCGCATGCAACGGAAATTTCGCTGATTATCACATATAGATATGTCGAGAAAAAAAAATTTTGCATTTAGTTTAAAAATTCTCATGTGGTGGCAACTTTCGCAAGTTATGGAATTTCACATGTAATCTAAAAATTTTCGCGGTTAAAAATTTTTCTCAAGAGGTGTGAAATTTTCTCAAGTGATATGAGGGTTGCACAGAGTGATAAATCTTTGAGGGAAAATTTCTCGGGTTGGAATTTCTCAGTTTGACAAGTGAAAAGAAATTCTCGGATTGTTAACTTTCTCAGATTGAGAAATTTTAAGAAATTTTCGCATGCACGGGTTGAGAAATTGGTTATTGTAGTTGCGAAATGGTGATGGTGCGAAAAATGTAATATGAAGTGTGGTATATGAAAATTTCGCGGGGCATTAGACAGTGTAGCAAGAAATTTCTCAAAGAAAAAAAAATTCGCGGGACGTTGCTCACTGTAGCAGCGAAAATCTAATGAAAAGAAAAAAAATTCTCGGATAAGATTTTCTCAGAACCTTACTCACTGTAGCAGCGAAAACCTATTGTTAAAGTAATTTTTCCAGAAAATTTTCGCGGTGAAGAACACTGTGCGAAATCGTACAAAATGACGCTGTGATTTTTGCCTTAGACCTACTCAAATCTTAACCACAATGCAATGAACTGGACTCAATCGACTCGAAATCGGACGGGAATTACATATTTGGGGGTTACAAACACCTAAAATCTAACATGCGTCCTGATTTAAGCCGAGAAATAGTATTAACCTAGACAAATTCTGCAAATACGGGACATAGACATGATTAAAACGAACTGAAATTGGTTTATTTAGGGTGTTTTCATACCGAAAAGTTGATTTTGACAACGGAGAATGCAGGAAAACGGGTTTTGAGGACAGATTTGATGACGACGATGACGGGAGAGGTTGAGAAATTTTTAAGTGTGGGGTGCGAAATTTTTGAATTTTTCTCGGGAATTTGTAGGATTGTGAAAAAGAGTTAAGTGTTTTGGGGTTTTAGGGGTTTAGTGACTGTTCATGCGAAATTTTGAGTTAATGGGCCGAAATTCGTGGGCTTGGTCAAGATTGGGCCCTGATTCAATTTTCGCGGGCTTGGTCAAAATTGGGTCCAATTGGTGTTCAATTGGTCCAATTTTGACTCTGTTTTGACCAATGAATTAAAATTTCAACCCCTTTTTTTTATTTTTTTTAAAATTAAAAAGGCATAATCATAAACTCCCCCTTAACCTAAAACTTCCCTTTTTAAATTGAGAGAAAAATAACCAGAAACTCCCCCTTAATCGAAAACTCCCCCTTGAGAGATATAATTTAGAAGACACATAGAGAATGCAGTGAAGTGAAAAGGAAATATGTACACTTTATCAAAGTTCATATAGGGTCGATTGATCACAACTGAATATTCAACATGCCCAACATAGTCACTGGGTGTTGGAATCGTTTGACATCCAACGGTTTTGTGAAAATGTCGGCTAGTTGATCTTTGGTTGTGACGTAGTGCAATTCAATCGTCCCTTGTTCGACATGTTCTTTGATGAAGTGGTGACGAATATCTATGTGTTTCGTTCTCGAGTGACGTACCGGATTACTCGTCATCGCAATCGCACTCTTTGAGTCACAGTAAATGGGAATTTTATCAGCATGAAAATTAAAATCTCGTAGTTGGGTTCTCATCCACAAAAGTTGTGAACAACAACTAGCCGCGGCGACGTATTCTGCCTCCGTCGACGATGTTGAGACACAGTTTTGTTTTCGAGAAGACCAACTCACGAGTTTACCGCCCAGGAAGTGTGCAGCTCCAGAGGTGCTTTTTCTATCCATCTTGCACCCTGCATAGTCCGAGTCAGAGAATCCAACCAGTTTGAAGTCCGATCGAGTGGGGTACCACATGTCAGGACCCGTCGTCCCGCCCTCGTATTCCGTTCTAAATCTAAGTGTTAATGCTTTGTTATCGTGCGAGTACGTAAAAATGCGAATAAACTTTTTCATTTTAAACGTGCATGCGGAAGTCTTATATACATGTCAAAAGAATATTCGTGATTCGTTCTACAAATCATCGAAATTGTGTCCACACAAATACAAGTGTGTGTGTGTGTGCAGCCAAAAGCTCCCTATGCGCCCGGCCTTCACAGGTCGTCATCCATACACACACTCCCACCTCAAAAGCGGTCGGATTGCGTCAAAAGATCGGCCTCGCATAAAAGTCTGATCACGTACCGTGATCGTCAGTACCTACAACACGTAACATAAACAATGAGCCACCGAGGCTCAGTAAGCAGAAATTATGCATGAATGCACGTGTCCTAACGATCGACAATCCACGCCGTCGTTTTCTAACGCTCGTACTCTTTTTTTACGCTCCTACTCTTTTTTTCTTATACTCTTATTTCATACGGGCCCTCGGCTTTCAATTCCCACTATACGCCGTCTTATAGAGATCTCAAGTGTGGAGGTTCACACACCAGAAGGTCACCCGAAGGAATCTTCCCTTACTCAGTGTGGCCTCCACGCGGGCGCTTCTCACTGGTAGCCAACACCGAGGCCACTAACCACGGAGGTCACCCGAAGGCATCTTCCCTCCGGGTAGTGTTTTACACGCTAGTAGGTCACCCGAAGGAATCTTCCCTTTCTCAGCGTGTGCCCCGGGCCGCATTCTCCAGGTTGTACTTCCCGCATACGGGGTATTCCCCAGCCTCTTATTCAGGCCTTAGAGTAGCCTCTTATTCAGGCCTTAGCGTAGCCTCTTATTTAGGCCTTAAAGGCTGCATAGGGGAAGCCGTGACTCTTCATTTGAGTCGACACAAACGCCAATATCGGCGAGTATACATGGCACACAGGCGATCTTACGCACGCTCTTACCTCGTTCCTTACATATTATGCATGCGTGCAAGTGCTCATGCTATGCTCATGTACATATGCAAATCATACCATCATGCATATAAATAAATCATGTCATACGCACACATTTCATAGAAAATACACGAGCACGTATTTCACTTAATCAGACGCAGGCAAGTTACGTGTCGTAGTTGAATTTCTACTTACTTGTCGTCCAAGCGTAATTAATGTTCTCCCCGTTTGCTCCTATTGTACGACCTTTTAAATAAAAATTATTGGAGTATTAGTACATTGTTTCCTTGGCTGATTCGTCGGGATAATTAAATTCCGTCTTATTAATTATTTGGACTTGTACAATTTTCTAGACTCCAAATAAATTGATTTGCCTTATTAATTTTCCCAAGTCGTTTGATTTCTATGCTAAGTCATGTTAGAATTAATTTGTTCTAACTCATATGTGTCTCGGCGAAAGTAACTTGATTCTACTAGGTTTCATTTGATTGAATTTTTCCAATTGAATTTCCAATTTCAATTAATTGTCATGAACTAGTTTCGCCCGATTAATTTCATCCAATGGAAGTCCTAAATTATGTGAGTTTCGCCGAGGTTTGCTTCGATCGAAAGTCACATTTAATAACCACTTTCGATCACAACTCATTTGCCAAACCCTAATTCCACTTTGTCATTTAAGGTGCATTGGTTTCGCCCGAAAGTGGATGAGTTTCGCCGAGTGCTTATGTCATCATGCTATCATCTTTAGTTTCGATCGAAACTTATATGTGTAGGGGCTAATTTTAAATCGATTTGGTGGCTGAGTTTCGCCGAGTTTTGTGTCGATCGAAACTCGTTTAAATCGGCTACTCTCAATTAATTTCAGGGTTTCGCCGTGTCTTGCATGAGTATGGACATCATAGGTTTCGATCGAAACCATGCAAAGTGGTTAGCCACTTTCGATCAATTCCATGAATTGGAAAATAGGGTTCGGTCGAAACTCATGCATCAAGATGAGTTTCGGTCGAAACTCTCCCCTTATTAAATTGTCTATTCAGAATTTAATTTGGGTCAAATTGAATTTGTATTTCTCATGTTGCCCGAAATTCTAAATTAAATTCTCTGATTTCTCACTTTCGATCGAGACTCTACTGTTCACTTAATCGAGACTGCTTTTCTTCCTAATTCATCCCATCAAAACTCTGCACCTTATTCCTTTCTACTGCTGAAACCATATGATTCCTAACTTATAAGCATACTCCTAGGTTCTAAATTACCCCTTAAACTATCGGTTCACTAGTTTGTTCGAATCGGGACCCTAATATGAACTTACACCTCACATTTAGGGTTTTTGGAGATCTCTTCCAACTACTTGCTTTTAATGCCATTTATAATCTTCAACTACTCTAGAGTGCGAAATTAAAAGCTTTAAGGAGGGTATTTACTTACCAACTTCAAATTCCTAAGCTAGTTGAGGGACTATCTTTTGATTCTTGTTTCGGCTCCTTGCTCCTTCCTCTTTCTTTCGTTGCTTTTTGGTGTGGATAAAGTGTTATATTGGGTTAGATATTTTCCTTAGTTATTATTGGATAAGGTATGGGCTTTTCCTAGTTTTAGGGAGAATTGTCCCCCAATTGGGCCTTTCTCATAAGTTGGGCCCTTTCTATCCTCTAGCCCATTAGCCAATTAAATTTCTAATCCCACTATCCTTTGCCATTTCCCTTGGCATTTCCAAGAATTTACCCTTCCTAAATTAAGAGTTATCACAATTTCACGTCATTAACACTTAATTGCACATAATTCTCGTAGTATTTCCCGAGCATAACATTCATACATTCCTATACGCATACAATAACATACAATGATTCTTGAAACCCACGTAAATCATACACGTAATTTATTGGCCGACCTAGATTACGGGGACCTGGGTCCTACATCCTCCCCCCCTTAAGGAGGATTTCGCCCCCGAAATCAGCCCGTGTAAAACAGCTCGGGGTAACGAGTTCTCATTTCATCCTCCCGTTCCCATGTGGCTTCTTCCGTGGATTGGTTCCGCCACAGTACTTTCACTAAGGGAATATTCTTATTCCTAAGCTTCTTAGTCTCGTACGTCAATATTTCCACCGGAGTCTCCTCGTAACTCAGGTCCGGCTTCAATTGTTGATGTAGAGACTCGTTTCCTAGCACGTGGCTCGGGTCCGCTAGGTATTTCCGCAGCGTCGAGACGTGGAACACGTCATGCACTTGTGCTAGTGACGCAGGTAGCTCCAATTGATATGCTACCTCGCCTACCCTTTTCAGTATTCTGAATGGTCCTATGTACCTAGGACTTAGCTTTCCTTTCTTCCCGAATCTTTTCACGCCCTTCATTGGCGATACTTTTACAAACACCATATCGCCTTCTTCAAATTCCAGTGGTCGACGCCTTCGGTCAGCGTAGCTCTTCTGTCGACTCTGTGCCGTTCGCATTCTTTCTCGTATGGTGGAAATAGCTTCCGTCATTTCCCGTACGATGTCAGGGCCTAACATTGCTCGTTCACCTACCTCGTCCCAATGTACTGGGGACCTGCACCTACGCCCGTATAGTGCTTCGTATGGTGCCATCCCGATGGTGACGTGGTAGCTATTGTTGTACGAGAACTCAATTAGAGGGAGGTATCTACTCCAATTCCCTTTGAAATCGAGTACGCATGCTCGCAGCATGTCCTCCAACGTCTGTATCGTTCTCTCGGATTGACCGTCTGTCTGCGGATGGTAGGCGGTACTAAAGGATAGCTTCGTTCCCATCGCCTTTTGCAAGCTCATCCAGAATTTCGATAGAAATCTGGAGTCGCGATCCGAGACTATCGATGATGGAACGCCGTGCAGTCGCACTATTTCTTGGATATAGAGCTCCGCGTATCGTTCCATGGAATACGTCGTACTTATTGGTAGGAAATGGGCAGACTTGGTTAGTCGATCGACGATCACCCAAATCGCGTCGTGCCCTTTCGCATTCCTAGGCAGTCCTACTACGAAGTCCATGGTAATGTTATCCCATTTCCATTCCGGAATGGGTAACGGTTGTAGGGTTCCCGCCGGCCTTTGATGCTCGGCTTTGACCTGTTGGCACGTCAGGCACTGACTCACGAAGGTCGCGATGTCCTTTTTCATGCCTGGCCACCAGTAGTTTTCCTTGAGGTCTCTGTACATCTTCGTCGCTCCTGGATGTACCGAGTACGCCGTAGCGTGTGCTTCCGTCATTATTAGCCGTCGTAGTTCGGCGTCGTCTGGCACATACAACCGGTTCTTGAAGTATAATCGTTCGTCTTCCCGTATCATAAGGTCTCCAGTGGGTTGTTCCGGTTGTGCCTCCTTAATCTTCGCATACAACTTGTCTGCTCCTTGCGCTGTCTTGATCTGCTCCAACAGTGTCGGTTGCAAAGTTAATGCCGCTAGCTGTGCCTCAACTTCGCCTAACCGTACTACTTCTACTTCCAGCAGTTGCAGTTCTGCACTAACTGCTTTTCGGCTTAAGGCATCGGCCACTATGTTCGCCTTGCCTGGGTGGTAGTTGATTACACAGTCGTAATCCTTAACTAACTCCAACCACCTCCTCTGCCTCATGTTCAGCTCCTTTTGGGTAAAGAAGTACTTGAGGCTCTTGTGGTCCGTGTATATCTCACACCGCTCTCCATAGAGGTAGTGCCTCCAAATCTTGAGAGCAAAGACCACTGCAGCCAATTCTAAGTCGTGCGTCGGGTAATTCTTCTCGTACTCTTTCAGTTGACGAGAAGCGTACGCTACTACATTCCCGTGCTGCATTAGTACGCATCCTAACCCGCTCTTCGACGCATCGCTATACACCGTAAATCCTCCAGTTCCCGAAGGTATTGTGAGAACTGGGGCCGTCGTAAGTCTTTCTTTCAATTCTTGGAAGCTCCGTTCACATTCTACGGTCCACTGAAAAGGCGTATTCTTCTTGGTCAGCCTCGTCAGTGTCGATGCTATCTTTGAGAAGTCCTTTATGAACTTCCTGTAGTATCCGGCCAGACCGAGAAAACTTCGTATTTCCGTCACGTTCGTCGGCCTGGGCCAATTGCTAATAGCTTCTATCTTCTTTGGGTCCACAGAAATCCCTTCTCCTGACACTATATGCCCCAAGAAGGCGACTTGGTCAAGCCAGAATTCGCACTTCTTGAACTTGGCGTATAGTTGCTTCTCCCGTAGTATTCCTAGAACTGTTTTCAGGTGTTCTTCGTGCTCCTCCTTCGTTTTCGAGTAGACTAGGATGTCATCAATGAAGACGATGACAAACCTATCTAAGTATGGCTTGAACACCCGGTTCATTAAGTCCATAAACGCTGCGGGCGCATTAGTTAACCCGAATGGCATCACCAGAAATTCGTAGTGGCCATAACGGGTACTAAAGGCCGTCTTCGGGACATCTTCCTTCCGGATCCTTAGTTGGTGATAGCCCGATCTTAAGTCGATCTTAGAGAAGACCGTTGCACCTTGCAGTTGATCGAACAGATCGTCTATCCTAGGGAGTGGGTACTTGTTCTTTATCGTTAACTTGTTTAACTCCCTGTAGTCTATGCACAATCTCATGGATCCGTCTTTCTTTTTCACGAATAGCACCGGCGCTCCCCAAGGAGAGAAACTCGGTTGTATGAACTCCTTCTGCATGAGTTCGTCGAGTTGATCCTTCAATTCCTTCATCTCCGTCGGTGCTAGCCGATATGGGGCCTTAGATACTGGTGCCGCTCCAGGTACCAGATCTATAGCAAACTCTATTTCCCGTTCGGGTGGTAGTCCCGGTAACTCCTCGGGAAATACGTCAGGGAAGTCCTTGACTATCGGTACTTCCTCGAGTTTCGGGGAAGCGTTCTCTTCCGCTTTGATAGTAAATACCAAATAGGCTTCGCACCCTGATCTGATCAGTCGTTGAGCTTTCAACGCTGATATCCTAGAGATCATGGTCCCCTTGCTAGTTCCTACGAACCTAAGGGGTTCATTCCCATCCGCATTAAGCGTGACTATCTTGCGTTGGCAGTCTATGACAGCTCCGTACTTCGATAACCAATCCATTCCAAGGATCACCTCATAATCATTCATGGAAATAATTATGAGGTCTATAGGCAGTTCCTTGTCCCCGATTACTATTGGGCAATCCCGCAAAACTTGATTAGTTTGGGTGGGATTTCCGTTCGGAACTGTTACCCTAAATTCGCACTCAGCTCGGTGAGGCGTGACTCCTACTCTCGCGACATACTTCGTAGACGCGAACGAATGGGTCGCTCCTGAGTCAACTAGAATGCATGTGGGTGTTCCATAGGCGATGAGGGTACCTGTTACTACGGCCGGGTTGTTTTCTGCTTCCTCAGAGGTTATAGTGTAGACCCTGGCCGGTACCCTTGGAAGCTCTATCTGGTTCCTAGCTTGGTTTCCGGATCCACTTTCCGGACATGCCCTCATGTAGTGGCCTGTCTTGCCACATTTGTAGCAGACGGCATTCTGGGAGTTGCAGGCTCCCGAGTGTCTCCGTGCGCACTTCAGGCATACGGGTAGATCCAGCTGGGGTCTACCCTGGTTGGGCTTGAACTGTGGGGGTGGTCCAGTTCGATTCTGGGGCCCCTGTTTCCCTTCCTTGGCAACGAATTGCCGCTTCGGATTACTTCCGCTCCCCTGCGACCCTTGTGTGAACTTGCGCTTAGCTTCTTGGGCGCGAGCTATTCTAGATTCGGCCTG
Organism: Craterostigma plantagineum; assembly: GCA_027422505.1. Classification (NCBI taxonomy): domain Eukaryota; kingdom Viridiplantae; phylum Streptophyta; class Magnoliopsida; order Lamiales; family Linderniaceae; genus Craterostigma; species Craterostigma plantagineum. Next base: position 9,577,083 of record JAPQWV010000015.1, read on the forward strand.
CTCCGCCACGAGCGCTCTCTCAGCCACTTGTGCATACGTGGCCCCCTGCACTCCCGCCATACTTACATCCCGATATAACTCGGGCTTCAGCCCTTCCATGAACCGCTCGATCTTGAGCGTGTCCGTGCTAACCATATGAGCAGCGAACCTTGAAAGCTGCTCAAACTTCCTGATGTACTCCGCCACTGTCATTGCTCCTTGGCGGAGGTTGATGAACTCATTCATCCGCTGTGCTCTGACAGGGGCGGTGTAATACTTTCCCCTGAAGATCTCCTTAAACCTATCCCAGCTCATCGTTAGGTGGTTTTCGACGGCTGAGACGGTTTCCCACCAGTGTCCGGCGCTCCCCCTTAGCAGGTAGGCAGCGCACATGACCTTTTCCGCCTCCGGGGTGCGGCTGTGCTGGAACAAGTTCTCCAGCGTCCTCAGCCAATCCTCAGCGGAGGTAGGGTCCAGAGCATCCTCAAACAGTGGAGGATTTAGCTTCCTGAACCTCTCCCCAATCATCTCGATTCGTTCAGGTGGGGGAGGTAGGTTGGCTGATTGCCCACCAGCATTTTGCTGCTGGATCAGCTGCTGAATCTGGGCCGACTGTTGCCTGACCAGTTCAGTCAGCTGCAGGATGGTAGCATCCCGACTGTCAGGGGGGTTATTAGTGTCCCTACCCTGATCAGATTCTCTGCTTCCTTCTCCTCTAAGTCTTACCATTTTCTCAACCTATCCTGATAATTCCTAAGGCCAATAAATCAAGTCATACAAGAAATTCACATAACATGGCACTTACAAGCAAGGCCGCTTCCGTGCTTTTGAGTGTGTGTGTATGGACAGTCTGCAGGACCTGTGACCGAAGCTCTGATACCACTCTGTCAGGACCCGTCGTCCCGCCCTCGTATTCCGTTCTAAATCTAAGTGTTAATGCTTTGTTATCGTGCGAGTACGTAAAAATGCGAATAAACTTTTTCATTTTAAACGTGCATGCGGAAGTCTTATATACATGTCAAAAGAATATTCGTGATTCGTTCTACAAATCATCGAAATTGTGTCCACACAAATACAAGTGTGTGTGTGTGTGCAGCCAAAAGCTCCCTATGCGCCCGGCCTTCACAGGTCGTCATCCATACACACACTCCCACCTCAAAAGCGGTCGGATTGCGTCAAAAGATCGGCCTCGCATAAAAGTATGATCACGTACCGTGATCGTCAGTACCTACAACACGTAACATAAACAATGAGCCACCGAGGCTCAATAAGCAGAAATTATGCATGAATGCACGTGTCCTAACGATCGACAATCCACGCCGTCGTTTTCTAACGCTCGTACTCTTTTCTTACGCTCCTACTCTTTTTTTCTTATACTCTTATTTCATACGGGCCCTCGGCTTTCAATTCCCACTATACGCCGTCTTATAGAGATCTCAAGTGTGGAGGTTCACACACCAGAAGGTCACCCGAAGGAATCTTCCCTTACTCAGTGTGGCCTCCACGCGGGCGCTTCTCACTGGTAGCCAACACCGAGGCCACTAACCACGGAGGTCACCCGAAGGCATCTTCCCTCCGGGTAGTGTTTTACACGCTAGTAGGTCACCCGAAGGAATCTTCCCTTTCTCAGCGTGTGCCCCGGGCCGCATTCTCCAGGTTGTACTTCCCGCATACGGGGTATTCCCCAGCCTCTTATTCAGGCCTTAGAGTAGCCTCTTATTCAGGCCTTAGCGTAGCCTCTTATTTAGGCCTTAAAGGCTGCATAGGGGAAGCCGTGACTCTTCATTTGAGTCGACACAAACGCCAATATCGGCGAGTATACATGGCACACAGGCGATCTTACGCACGCTCTTACCTCGTTCCTTACATATTATGCATGCGTGCAAGTGCTCATGCTATGCTCATGTACATATGCAAATCATACCATCATGCATATAAATAAATCATGTCATACGCACACATTTCATAGAAAATACACGAGCACGTATTTCACTTAATCAGACGCAGGCAAGTTACGTGTCGTAGTTGAATTTCTACTTACTTGTCGTCCAAGCGTAATTAATGTTCTCCCCGTTTGCTCCTATTGTACGACCTTTTAAATAAAAATTATTGGAGTATTAGTACATTGTTTCCTTGGCTGATTCGTCGGGATAATTAAATTCCGTCTTATTAATTATTTGGACTTGTACAATTTTCTAGACTCCAAATAAATTGATTTGCCTTATTAATTTTCCCAAGTCGTTTGATTTCTATGCTAAGTCATGTTAGAATTAATTTGTTCTAACTCATATGTGTCTCGGCGAAAGTAACTTGATTCTACTAGGTTTCATTTGATTGAATTTTTCCAATTGAATTTCCAATTTCAATTAATTGTCATGAACTAGTTTCGCCCGATTAATTTCATCCAATGGAAGTCCTAAATTATGTGAGTTTCGCCGAGGTTTGCTTCGATCGAAAGTCACATTTAATAACCACTTTCGATCACAACTCATTTGCCAAACCCTAATTCCAATTTGTCATTTAAGGTGCATTGGTTTCGCCCGAAAGTGGATGAATTTCGCCGAGTGCTTATGTCATCATGCTATCATCTTTAGTTTCGATCGAAACTTATATGTGTAGGGGCTAATTTAAATCGATTTGGTGGCTGAGTTTCGCCGAGTTTTGTGTCGATCGAAACTCGTTTAAATCGGCTACTCTCAATTAATTTCAGGGTTTCGCCGTGTCTTGCATGAGTATGGACATCATAGGTTTCGATCGAAACCATGCAAAGTGGTTAGCCACTTTCGATCAATTCCATGAATTGGAAAATAGGGTTCGGTCGAAACTCATGCATCAAGATGAGTTTCGGTCGAAACTCTCCCCTTATTAAATTGTCTATTCAGAATTTAATTTGGGTCAAATTGAATTTGTATTTCTCATGTTGCCCGAAATTCTAAATTAAATTCTCTGATTTCTCACTTTCGATCGAGACTCTACTGTTCACTTAATCGAGACTGCTTTTCTTCCTAATTCATCCCATCAAAACTCTGCACCTTATTCCTTTCTACTGCTGAAACCATATGATTCCTAACTTATAAGCATACTCCTAGGTTCTAAATTACCCCTTAAACTATCGGTTCACTAGTTTGTTCGAATCGGGACCCTAATATGAACTTACACCTCACATTTAGGGTTTTTCGAGATCTCTTCCAACTACTTGCTTTTAATGCCATTTATAATCTTCAACTACTCTAGAGTGCGAAATTAAAAGCTTTAAGGAGGGTATTTACTTACCAACTTCAAATTCCTAAGCTAGTTGAGGGACTATCTTTTGATTCTTGTTTCGGCTCCTTGCTCCTTCCTCTTTCTTTCGTTGCTTTTTGGTGTGGATAAAGTGTTATATTGGGTTAGATATTTTCCTTAGTTATTATTGGATAAGGTATGGGCTTTTCCTAGTTTTAGGGAGAATTGTCCCCCAATTGGGCCTTTCTCATAAGTTGGGCCCTTTCTATCCTCTAGCCCATTAGCCAATTAAATTTCTAATCCCACTATCCTTTGCCATTTCCCTTGGCATTTCCAAGAATTTACCCTTCCTAAATTAAGAGTTATCACAATTTCACGTCATTAACACTTAATTGCACATAATTCTCGTAGTATTTCCCGAGCATAACATTCATACATTCCTATACGCATACAATAACATACAATGATTCTTGAAACCCACGTAAATCATACACGTAATTTATTGGCCGACCTAGATTACGGGGACCGGGGTCCTACACCACAAACCCAGATTGGGTGTTCCTTTGAGATAGCGGAGAATCCTTTTGACAGCAGTGAGATGGGATTCCTTAGGTGTAGCCTGGAAACGAGCGCAGATTCCTGTTGAGAGAACGATATCCGGTCGACTAGCAGTGAGGTACAGAAGAGATCCTATTATCCCACGATAGACGGTTTGGTCAACGGGAGCACCAGATGGATCCGCGTCGGGTCGACCAGAGGGAGACATAGGTGTAGCAGCAGTCTTAGCATCCTTCATTCCATATTTCTCGAGGATGTCATGGATGTATTTGGACTGGTTGATGAAGATTCCGTCGGGGAGTTGCTTTACTTGAAGACCAAGAAAGAAATTCAGCTCGCCCATCATACTCATTTCAAACTTCTCTTTCACCAATTCTGCAAACTCTTCACATAGTTGTGGTTTAGTCGATCCAAAAATGATGTCACCGACATATATCTGCACAATCATGATGTTCGGGCCACTCCGCTTGGTGAAGAGAGTTGTATCCAGAGATCCTTTCTTGAACCCAGACTGAACAAGGAAGTCTGAAAGGACGTCGTACCAAGCTCGGGGAGCCTGTTTTAGTCCGTAGAGGGCCTTGTAGAGTCGATATACGTGATGAGGAAACTCTTCGCTCAAGAACCCTTCCGGTTGATCAACGTACACTTCTTCTTTGAGAAATCCATTCAGAAATGCAGTCTTCACGTCCATTTGGTAAACTTTAAAGTTCTTGTGAGCAGCAAAGGCAAGAAAAATTCGTATAGCTTCGATCCTGGCAACGGGGGCAAAAGTTTCATCGTAGTCGATGCCTTCTTGTTGGTTGTACCCCTTAGCCATAAGTCTTGCTTTATTGCGGATGACAACACCGTCTTCATCCTTTTTGTTCTTGAAGATCCACTTCGTGCCGATAATGGATCTGTTGTGAGGGCGTGGTACGAGTTCCCAGACTTGTAAACGTTCAAATTGATTTATTTCCTCCTGCATTGCAATCAGCCAATCAGGATCATTGAGAGCTTCAGCTACTCGTGATGGTTCGGCTTGACTGAGGTAGCAAGCGAACAGACTTTCATTCATCGTAGCCGAACGTGTCGAAACACCGGATGTGGGATCCCCAATAATCTGATCGGTAGGATGAGAGCGAGCCCAAAGTGGTACATTGGTTTGTGAGGAGCTGGCCGCATTTGTATCGATTGGAGGCTCGTTAGATTGGGGTCCGGTGTCCGAAGAAGAGATCTCACCCGTAGTAGATTGAGAAGGTTCAGCATCAGGATCAGCAATGTTCCCCGGGTTGGGTAAAATGTCGTCTTCGTTGAGATTGAGATCATCCAAGTTCGGCGGGACGACATCATCGCTGATAGCTGGTGGTGTAGGTGGGGTAGGTGCAGCGGTAGTTTGAGTGGTGGCGACGGGAGTCTTGGGGACTGGATAGAAGTACTCGAAGAGTAGATCGAGATCCAGTTCACCAGAATTGCCCTCAGATGAGGAGATTCCCGTCATTGAAGGTTGACCTTTTGTCAACGACTGTAGAAGACCTGGTTCTGGACTGATATGAGCAGAAGCCATGAGGTCGCCTTCGCTTTCGTCAAATGTGACATTTGTGCTCTCTATTACTGATCGTTTCTTCCTAAGATATACTCTGTATGCCTTCGAGTTCAGCGAATATCCAACAAAGATTCCTTCAAGTGCTTTTGGATCAAGCTTCCCAAGATGTGGCGATCATTGGCCACAAAACATCGGCAACCGAAGACCCTTAGATAAGATATATCTGGGATACGACGGTTATTCAGCATCTCATATGGGGTGCGGTTGAATCTCTTGTGGATGGAAGCCCGGTTCTGCGTGTAACAGGCCGTTTGAATAGCTTCGCCCCAAAGAGAGTGAGGAAGTCCGGATTGGATGAGGAGAGTCCTAGCTGCTTCAACTAGTGTCCTATTCTTACGCTCAACGACACCATTCTGTTCTGGTGTCTTCACAGCTGAGAACTGCTGGGTGATGCCCTGAGTAGCATAGAAATCACTGAGCTTCTTGTTCTTAAACTCAGTTCCATTGTCAGTTCTGATAATCCGAACCTTCTGTTGATGAAGAGTTTGGGACGTAACAACAAACTCGATGATTAAATCAGGAACTTCATCCTTTGTGCGAACGAGTTTCGTCCATGTATAGCATGAGAAGTCGTCGACAGTCACAAGAATATACCGTCTTCCTCCGAGTGTAGCCGTAGGCATTGGGCCACATAAATCCATGTGTAAGAGCTCCAGGATGAGCTTAGAGGACGGCGTTTCCTTAGAGAAGTGTGATGATCGCTTCATCTTCCCCAATTCACAGGCAGAGCAGAGGTGTTCCTTATGATATGACAGTTGGGGTAGACCGCTGACGAGTTTATTCTGACGCAGTTTGTTGATAGTCTTGAAATTGAGGTGTGAAAGACGCCGGTGCCATAGATCGTTCAACTTGGGTGCAGCACGGGAGAGAAGGCAAATTGGTCGAGAGGTCGTAAGATTGAGTACGTAAAGGTGAGACGTGCGAGTTCCAGAAAGAAGAGGCTGTCCCGAGGCATCAATAATGCTGCAGATGTCAGATTCGAAGAGAACCTTGTATCCTTTGTCGCAGAAACGACCAATGCTGAAGAGATTGTAGCTCAAACCCTCGACGTAAGAGATGCCCTTAATCGTCAGTTTGTCATGGACGAGATCACCAGTTCCGAGAATTGGCGCCATTTGACTGTTTCCGAAGGAGACCCTTCCGAGATAGCGCTCGGAGAAGTTGCTCAACAGCTCTTTATTCCCCGTCATGTGTGTGGAGCAACCCGAGTCTAGATACCACACATGACAGACCTGCAATCATCAGCAAATGTTGGGTCCCGTTTACGGACGGGACCTTCTTGTGATATAAGTAAAATTTTCATGCGCTTAACGGGAAATATGGGGTCTAAATCAGGTTGTGTTGGATCTAATTTAGCTTTCCCTTTGTGATTTGATTGAGGAGGTGGGATTATAGTTTTTCTAACCCATATTTGCCTAACTTGCGCTTGCATATACGTTGTCTTATTTGTGAATTGACGTGAAGGTTTTGGTTGTTGTTGTTGCCTTTTGGTTTTAGTCGTCTTTTGCTTGCGAGCAGTAGGTGACTTTGTATTCAGCGTTGGATGGCGTTTTCGCTTAACCGTGGGCGTAGATGAACTGGGAGAATGCAGGGGCGTTGTAGAGGAGGTTTGCCTTTTTGGTCGGAGTGTTGCGTGTTCGTGTGCCTCATATTCATGAAAGCGTGGAAGAATAAAGTCAAACACATAGACATTAGTTTGTCAAAGGAAAGATACGTTCTGGTAACATAATTATTTACGTCCTTAAGATGTTGGGATTCAGTACATGGGTTGGAAAGACGAATATAGGATGGTCTTTTCTTCTTGTCATCGAAGAGCGGGTCCTCCTTTATTCCAAATGAACTTCCTTCCAAAGACGTCGAACGCACATTCCCTGTATCCATAGGAATACGAGAGTTAGTGTTTGAACAAGTTTCAGCTTCAGGAGTCATCTCCGCCATCCTTTTACATTTACATGTTTGAGAATCGGGTACTTGACTCGATGTAGAGAGATAGTTCGTATTGGGAAATTGTTCTAGTGTAAAGATTTTGCTAAGTAGTTCATCTCGCTCCTTTGCAAAGGCCTTCCTTTCTAATTCTAGTGTTCGTTCTAGTTCTGCTATGAGTAGAAGTTTCTTTGGGATGTAGGTGCGAGAGAGCGCATCTTGGAAAGCAACTTCTTGTTCTTTGGTTGGGAGTAAGGTTTCGACATCCTCCGAGAGTGAAGGTATCTTAGTCTTATCTCTATCATTCAATTCTGTGTAGTCATACGCGATTTCTGCCCAATGAATGTTCTGTACTCTTTTTCTTCTGAGATGACAGCGGAGGATGATCTCACAAATGGCTTAAGTTGCGGGGGAGCACCATTTCTTGTTTGCAGGAACGTAGTGTTACACATGTTATACCTTTTAACTGTTAGCGGTGTTGGATTGCAATTACTGGCCAGGCCAATTCCCTCCCGGGCGTTGTAGAATTCTGTTTCAACTGGTTGGTTCAATAGGCATAAGATGCGTGTGTTTTCGTTTCTAAGGTGAAGTTGCTCTTCAAGTTCTTTCACCTTTCGGTACAGCCTAACCCTTTCCTTTGTAAGCAGTTCGTATTGGGATGCCGTCAGAAGACGAGATGTTTCGCATGAACTGATGGCCAGTGTGGTTTCCTTCACCTTATTCTCACTTTGCTTATTCTTGCTTTGCAGACTTTTGACTAACGCTTCAGAGGCCATTAGACGTTCGTTTGCACAAGCGAGCTCTTCTACTTTTAAACTAAGTAATGTATAGTTGTTTTCAAATTTTAGCTTAAGTTCTTCATACTCCCTAGCGTCTACGGTGGGTTTCTTAATGGTGTGACGGTGATTGAACACATCATCGAGTTGTGAAATTCGTACCTCAGACTCGGCGTTGGTCGGAGTCTTAGCTGTGTTCTCATCGGTGTTGGCCATCTCCTCGTCCTCACCATGTTTGACCAGCCTTGCCATGCAGCAATCTTCATCCTGAGGCTCCTCGTCTTCTGAAGTGTCGTTCACCCATTCAGCTTCTTCGGTAAGTAGAACTTTCCCACTTTCCATTTTGCGGGTCATTCTGGCCTTACGGTCGTAGTAGCCAGAGTCCTTCATGCGTGGGGCGTGGCATTCCTTGGCAAAGTGACCTGTCTTTCCACACCGAAAGCACTTCACAGACTTTTGAGGTGCTGAGTCCTCCTCTTTCTTTATCGGCTTAGATTCTTCCGTGGGAGTGGTCTTTTTGGTGCCGCTAAAGGTTCTTTGTCGATTGGAGGAGGATGAGGATTTTTCCCGATCTTCTTTGTGACCATCTTTGTGAGCATTGCCAGTTGCTTGCGTAGATCACGAATATCTTCATCAGATTCTGTATCAGCTTCGGATCCTGAAGAGGCGTCAGATACAACGGCTGGTAGCTTCCCTTTGTTCTGTTTGGCCTTAGCGATGGAAGATCGTTCGGTAGTTTTGTTTGAGAGGAGAGCTAGTGGGTCGACTCGAGTGTTGGTGGACTGAGGTTGCACGTAAGGAGCATATGCAGACAGGCTGTCGTAGAGAGCATGGATGGAGGTGTTGGAGAGGTCCTTACTCTGAATCATCATCACAGTTGCATTTCCCCAATTTGAGGCTACCAAGGAAGCGGTTGTTGATGTCAAATTTGTCCCTCGAGATCTTGGCTTTCTTGAGTTCATTGATGACCTTCAAGTATCGGAGGTATGTGTCACGCAACTCCTCTCCTTCATAGGCTTGGAAGTGTTCATACTGCGAGAGACAAGCTGATTTCCTCCCCTGAGCACTTTCAGTTGTGCCTGCCATGATTTCCACGAGTTCATCCCATATTTCCTTAGCAGTTGTGCAGCACTCGATGTGAGCGTAGACTTCATTGCCCATAGCCTGGAAGAGGTATCCTTTGGCAGTCTCGTCGGCCTGTACGCGAGCCTCTTCATCCTCATTGATGGGACCTCTTGGAGTGCGGCGTTCATCCATGGGAGGGTTTGCGTTTGGCTGTGCAGGGATGATCGTCGAGAACTGTGCTGGACCATTGAAGATGGAGTCCAGAAGGTATTGAGAGAGTGGTGCGCCTTTGTTCCTGATGAACGTGAGGAATCGGTTTGTCCATATGCTGTAGTCGCCTTGTCGCAGCATCGGAGGCCTGGTGTCGGAGCCCACTGTTGAGATGTCATTCGTGGTAGACATGGTTGGTGCAGTCGAATCGTCCGTGGTTTTGATCTTGTATAGATAAGAGAGTTAGTAACGAACGAGACGAGAAATATGAGTTTAACGTGTAGAGTTTTGAAAAAAAAATGTTTAAAGAATTTCTTAGAACTAAGTGAGCGTGTGTGATGGTCGATAATGTATGAAGGGAAGATATATCTTGAAATAAGGAGAAGTTCTAGAAATTTAAAAACGAGATTTGAGGCGAGAAAAAATTTATGTCAAAAGTGGTCTAGGGTGATAGGACTAAAGTGTCAGCATCACATCTTAAATAAGTTTGAGAAAAATTTAACCCGAGAAAATTTTAACTCGAGAAAAAGGCAGAAACCTTAACACGTCAGGAAAAGAAAATTCGCAGTTTGAAGGGACATGATTATATGAAGAATTATCCGAGAAATTATGTGTTGAAAAATTTCGGTGTTTGTGAGTTTTAAAGAGAAATTCTCGGAAGAAAAAAAAATTCTCAGTTGAAAATTTCTCGGATTTTAAAATTTCGCATGTGAGAAGGATTCTTGATTTTGAATTTTTACCACCTACGCAAGAAATTTCGCATCAAGAGTTGAAGTGTGATTTTAGGAAGTTTTTCTCGGATTTGAAAGAATTGTGGTTTTTGAAAAAACTTTCTCGGATGAAATAAACTTTCTCGGCTGAAAATTAAGAAAATTTCGCGAATTTGTAAACTTTCTCGGTTTTGAATAATTTCGCGGCTCAGAGAAATTTGCGGAATAAGCTTTCTCAGGTACAAAGTTTCTCGGATATATGAAGAGTAAGCAAATTTCGCAGATGAAGGTTTCTCGGATTTTGAAAATAGGCAGTTGCGAAAAATGCAGTGAAAGTGAAATTTTTCACGGTTCTAGGTAAATTCTCGGATCAAATTTCGCAGATGGGAAAATTTCGCGGACTTGAATGATTAAGCAAAAATTTCGCGTTCAAGAACGAGCTTTCACTGTTCCATTGCTTTCATGCGTTTTGCCAGAAAATCATCCAGTTCTTGCTCAAATCTCAACCAAAATCGCTCAAACTTGATCCTAAACTTCAGAAATTCTTCCCTAAACACATAATCGACCGATTTGTGGGCTAAAACCAACAAAAGACAGGTCAAATCGACCAAAAACAGAGAATGGCCGAGATGTCCTTTTCTGAAGAATTTTTGCTTCGATCTTGCTCAAAACTCGTTAAACCTGATCCAAAAGTGTTCTAAAAACATTTTAGGCATAGAATCGATCTGGGGAAAGGTTTTAAACACAAAAACGAAGCATTAAAACCCCAAAACGAGTTCAAAATGCCCGAAAGTGATTTTTGCCCAAAACACCTTTGATCTTTCTCGGAATCGAACGAAACTGGATTCAAATCAACGCAGATCGATCCACGTTTGCTCTGATACCACTTGTTGGTCCCGATTGCACCAAACAAGGAATCAAAGAGGCTTTAATGGAATGAAAAGGGAGAGGATCTCACCTTCAAGTGTGTGTATTGTGTGAAAATAGGATAAGCCTTTTGATCTTTGATTACCTTTCAAATTGTGTTGGTAAAACCTTATATACCACATTAACCCTAGGTATATTAAGGCCCAAACACTAAATATTAACTAATTACATTCTAGCCCAAATCTCAAACTAAAGGGTAATTACAAAATTAATCCCAAGACTAAAACTATTGACACAATCTATTAAATATCGTAACAAGGTTATTACTCGTAATCGGTTTATTCCTCAAGTTCGATACTCGTTTACTCACTTTACTGCACTACAAACGATTGGTCCACTGCCTATCACACGTCGGTGATAGAAATTAAGTATTCGTTTTATATTATCACTTGTCACACTCGCAAATTATATTAGCACACCACGTGTCGATCAAGTTTTTTGCACCGTTGCCGGGGAATAGATTGATATTAGGAACACCATAATTCGGTACTTTAGCCACTTTTATTTGACGTTTTCTTTGCTTTTTACTGTTTGCATTATTCTTTTAATCATTATTATTTTCGTTGTTTCTTTTATGTATCGATTTCTTCTTCGCTGATTTTTTATTCCCGTTCATTGAAGGTACAATTCAATGGTGAATGACCAAAAGCCGTCCATCGGGTCCCATTGTTGACACAGACCCAGACATCGAACGAAAGTTACGAAGGCAACTCAAGTACGATAACGAAGGAACTTCCATTAGCTCTCAGGAACCGCTAGTTAGCTATTCAGAGGACAGTTCACAGGATTCAGCTCAGAATTCTCGAACAGAGGCATCCGTAGATAGCACAGACATAGAAGTAAGAATGACAGACCATAGAGTACCTATCCATCATATTCCAGAGGAGGAGGCATCACTACAAGATCTCCTCAAGAATGCCGCGCTAGGCGGTACGGAGTCGGCGATTGTTATTCCGCCGATCAAGAACAACAATTTTGAGCTGAAGCATTCTTGGCTTCAGATGATTTTCCAGACGGCCCAATTTGAGGGAAATCCAGACGACGATCCCTACTCGCACCTAAAGGCTTTTCTAAGCGTTACCGACACTATCAAGATCAATGGGGTCACGGGCGATGCAATTAAGTTGATGCTGTTTCTATTCTCGCTCAAGTTCAGGGCGAAGGACTGGTTGGATATGTTGCCGTCCAGATCGATCACTACTTTGGAGGAGATGCGAGCCGCCTTCATTAACCATTACTTCCCACTATCAAAGGTGGTAAGGCTGAAGACGGAGATCTCCATTTTCCACCAGAAGGGCTCAGAAAACCTCTACGAGGTGTGGGAGCGATACAAGGCGCTACTGAAGAGGTGCCCACAACACGGGATGTCGAAGGCAGCTCAGATCTACCGATTCCACGAGGGGCTCAATGACCAGACCGTTCACATGCTAGACGGAGCCGTAGGAGGAAGACTCGTGAAACTCAATGCGACCGACGCTTGGAATCTGATTGAGGACTACTCGAGGAACAGCTTCATGAGGGGCAATACGAGGATGAAGACAACAGGCGTGTTCGGAGTTAGCGAGGAGAAGGCCACCAATGCCAAATTCGAGGCGCTCCAGCAACAAATCGCGGCGACGAACGCTCAGCTGCAGACTGTCATTGGCGCGCTACTCCCAAAATCCGGGCAGACACAGCCCGTGAACGCCATGACGACCACCGCACCGACGCAGCATGCCCCATACATACCACTGTGCGGGATCTGTGGTGCAGCCCACGAGATGTCTGAATGCAAACTCGGGCAGTCGTTGGAGCACGTAGATTACATGGGCAACTACCAGGGGCAACAAGGTTATGTTGCCGCGTATTATAATAAAGAAGCTTATTTGAGAACTTATAAGGGTCGGTTTGTTCATCGGGACGACGAGCGTTATAGGGATGATGCCGAGTTCCAATTGTTCCACAATCCGCAATGAAATCGAAGGGGAGCCGGAAGGCACCGAACTGCGAGGATTACAAATGAGATGGATAGATCTGAGAGGCGTGCAAGACGAAGTGGTGGACAAGGTTAAGTAAACTTATTACTAGTTTGAAAGTTGCAATACAAATTTATGTGTGTTTTAAGTAATTTTATTTCATTTGGTTTATGTTTGGTTTGTTTCGAAAAATGTCTAATTTATGTGTATTTTTTATTTGAAATGTAATGTTTGGTTTGCATCAAAAAATTTCGGGATTTTTAACTATTTTATTTACTTACGAAATTTTATTCAAATACAAAACAAGAGAAAATTTGATAAAGCTCTGACTGTGGTATTGCGGAAGTCCCAAGAACCCACTGCCAACCGCATTTCTTCATTGACAAGGTGAAGTCGATTGTGGAAGGAGCAGATGACGCACGCAAAGAAGCTGTGCAGAGGACGCCATTTGCATCTATCTTGAAATTAAGCCCAGTCAGAACTCGAGCGGCCGATTGTTGGGGATTCTGAAGCGATTAAGTCCAGACTGTACGACGTTCCGGTTTGGGGTAAACAATTTGGTACCCTTTTCTGCTTATGAATTTCCTGTGTTCATGGGGTGCGAACGAGAGGGATGTTCGTCGATATTAATTTCAAGTCTGCGAATAAGGTGCCATTCATACGTAAATGCTTTGGTGATAATTCTAGGCTTTGTCGAGATGATATAATTGAAAAGATGAAAGAATTATCGAGAAAAAACGATGCAGTTAGTTTAGATGATTTTAGTAGAATGTATATATTGTTAGTTTTCATTTGTATTTTATTCCTTACGACCAATTACTATTTCCCGAGCTTTGTGTATGAGTATGTTGAGCGGCTTGACGAGGTGAGCGGCTATGCCTGGGGTCCGACAGTCCACTCATTCCTCTTGAAGTCAATTGTGAAGAAGTGTCGATATATCGGTGGGTGTACCTACGGTTTGTTGGTAAGTAATGATTTGTTATATTAATTATTGATATTCATTTGTGCATTGTTTTGTGCTCAATGTTTTCATGGTAATTCAGGTGTGGGTCTATGAGCATGCCCCATCGTTGGGTAAGACTCGATCGGCGAGTCGCATTCCTCGATTCACGAGATGGGAAGGAAAGACGCGTACTTCTGAAGAAAAGATCGATGAGGAAATTGAAAGCTTGAAGGAGAAAGATGTAATCCATCCAATCCTCATGTGGAAGAGGGAACATGACTATTCTGCTCCCTGCCAAGCAATGTTATGATGTTTGATGAAGTGGTAGCAAACAACCCTGAGGTGGGAAGGAAAGCTGAGGATGAGGTGGGAAAGAAAGATGAGCATGAGTTGGAAGGTGAGGTGGATGAGGATGCGAAGAAAGGTGCTGTGTATGAGAAGGAAATTGAGGTGGATGATGATGAGATGGAAATTGAGGTGGCTAAGAATGAAGGTGAGGTGGATGAGGATGAGAAGGATGTTGAGGTGAATAATGATGAGATGGAAGTTGAGGTGGCTAAGAATGAAGGTGAGGTGGATGAGGATCACAAGGATGTTGTGGTGGATGAGGATGAGAAGGTTGTTGTGCCTGAGAATGTAGGTGAGGTGGATGCTGATCAGAATGATGTTGAGGTGGCTGAGAAGGTAGGTAAGGTGGAGTTCAAACAATACGTACTCCCACAATATTCTGTGATGACGGTAGATGCGGAGTTCAAACAATACGTGGCTGCAGCAAATGAGAAGGAGACAAGGAGGAGTAGATAGAAAAAAAAAAGAACGAAGACTGTGTTACGCCTCCCGGAACGACAACTCCTCCGAAGAAGCCACATAAAACGAAAACTGCAGCAAAAGGGTCGTCCTAGATCTTAAAGAGATGGCGTCAACAAACCAGCCGAAAGTTGTTGAATACTCCAAGGTTCTTGACAAAGACTTTGCGGGTAAGGCATATCTTTCTGACGAAGAACGAGAGCTCACTGATCGCTTCATAGAGAAAGGCGACTACAGGTTAGTTATTACCGCAATACTTTTAAGAGATTTATATTTTGATGTTCTGTTAGTATTCTGAGGTTAGTTATACTGATGTATTGTTACTGGCTAATATTCGTTGTACACGTAGGTCCGTTATTTGGGAGGACAATTTGTCTATTCTACGTGGCTTTCATTTAGCGGAGATGATGAAAGGCAGGGCTATCATATGCCATGTCATTGACGTATGGTTCAAGTACTTGACTTCGCCATATTACAGATCACGTTCAACTCAGCCTGTAGAGACATTCTTTGTACCCTCGCATGTAGCGGTGTGAGTTATTATGTAGTTATGCAATTTATTTCTAGTAACAAATGTTTAAATATCTGCGTGTTTTTGCTCAGCAAAATATCGAAGTTGTGTTGAGCATTGGCAGGTCGATCAATATATCGACGAAGAGAGGTATGGATAAATTTCTCGAAAAATTGTTAGAGAGTACGATCGTCGAGCTGGACAAGATACGTAGCACTATCACATCGTTTGTGCATAGCATTGCCGTTACACCATGGCTATCACTGGCATCTGCTTGTTCTCGATGTGAAGAGCAAACCCTTCGCTCATTACAATTCGATGTCTTTTGCCGAATCCAACTCGACCGCATCGCGTTGTGTAAGTCCATTCTTTCAAACCCACTATAATTATTTGATTACGCTCTATGTGATAATAATAAAATTTATTTACTTGAGGTTGAAAATATAGGCCTCAGTCATTCGATAGTACATGCTACACTATAATGTGCATATCATCCACGATCAGAAAATGACAAATATGGTCTGTAGACGACAGAAATATGATGGCTTAGACTGTGGGGTGAGGGTAAGTATGTTTGGGGAGGCAGTTATGCGAGATCAGGGCTCACATATTCGCCGGGGTGTATTTCATTGCGAAGTCAAGTTCGATTTTGATGGCTCTTTAATATCCTTGTTTGTGTCTGTATTTGATACATCTGCTTTTGTTGTTGAACTCTTGTTTTGTAATGAATTTTGGTTGATCAACTTTTTTTTGTGTCTGTATTTGATACATTCTGGAAGTTATTTGTTAAGAAATAATTTTACGATGAAACCATCAATCAAACACAGATATTTATTTGTGATCATATGTTACACGATGGAACTTACCGAACGTCGTGGAACGATTGGTTATCCACCGGACGATTGCCCATAGTGTCGATCATATCTCCAATCAGCGCAACATTCCACTTTCCTTACCTATCTCGGCCTACTCGTCGTAATAAACGCCTCTCTTCACGTAGACGACGTACCTCCCGCCGCTACGCTCGGGGGCGGGGAATCCTCGGTCTTCGTGTAATTCCCCGTGCTGAGCGACGACAGCGTCCGCGTCTCTCGAGTCGAAGGCCATAATTTGTTTTTGATGCGAGTTTTTAGCCATCTTTGGAATATTTCGACGCCAGCGATAAGCCTTCTTCCGCCGGCCTTGGGTGGTGGTGTTGGTGGTTTGACCATTTTAGGAAGTCATTGACAAGTGAGACGGCCTTGTCTAGGCTAGTGGCTATTGGGCTCTACTTTAGCTGGAAAAGCCCTTCGGTGTTGTTTAAGCCTTCGCTCCATGTTCCTTGGTTGGTGAGCACTCTGCTTATCCATGTCTCCAAGTATTTGGCGAAATTCCAATCCTATCTTTCTTTCCTAGATCAGCCATAATAGTAATGATATGCACCTAACAGGCCTGCCTTTTAACGATTATCAGAACCAAACGCTTACATCGCAATCATCTGCACCAAGCGCTTCCAGTGTAATCAACCAATTGTATTGCAAGGGCCGATGACACATCTTTCACATCTTATCTGGGCTAGGACCTCGATCTATCTAAAGGTTACCCTCACGTGTTTGTTCCACGCTCTCCGCATCATGTAGGAAATTTTTCAAGCCCAGTTCTAGCCTAAGCCAAGCTCATATAAGCTTTCGGGGTTCCTCTTTAAAACCAATTGACAACAGATGGCGTTATCCCACAAGCTTATAAGGAGCTCATCATACTTCTAATTATTTGATTGGGACTTTGGTTTAACAACTAACAATCCTCCCATTAAACTTAATACCACCTAACGAACCCCCTTTCAACAATTATCTGCACCAAATACTTCCACAACAATCATCTGCACCTAGAGGCGGGCTCCGATCGGGTACTCGATTTCATCGGGTATTTATTTTGATACCCGAACCCGACCAGATCAAATGCGGGTACCCGATAATCGGGTGCCCGAAACCCGTCGGGTCGGGTTCGGGTACTTTTATTTTTTTTTTTTTTTTTTTTTTTTTATTTTTATTTTTTAATTTCTTTTATTTTGCAAAAATTGATAAAAATTCCTTCAAAACAATAAAATAATCTTAACATTGGGCTGGGTGTACTGTGGCGATGCCTGCGATGCCGATACGTAGTGCTGTGTGTGAGCTTCTTCATGTTTTTATTTTTATTTTTCTAATTCTTTTTGTATTGGGCTAGGCTGGACCTTTCATTTTAATAGCATTTCATGTTCCTTTTGGGCCAATTCTTAATCTCAACATTTTATTTCTTTTGGACCGAATCTTAATAATATTATTTAACTTTTGGGCTGAAAAGATCGGGTATCCGATCGGGTAAAACTGGTAGCTCAAAGCTATCCGATACCCGACCCATTCAAAGCAATCGGGTATCGTGTTTGAACCCGATACCCGATTAATACCCGATTTTTCCACACTTTCGGGTGAATACCTGATCGGATCGGATAACCGAAACCCGAACCCGGTTGCCCACTCCTATCTGCACCAAGGGCTTTCATCGTAATCAACCAATCGTTATTGCAAGGGTTGTGGACACATCATCCGCATCGTATATGGGCTAGAGTCTCGATCAATGTTATTCGTGAAGCGCCTGAGGCGCGCCTAGGCGGTGAATGATTAGAGGCGGCAACCTTCTCAGAGGCAGCTCCAAGCCGACCTCAACGTAAGGCGTTGAGCTGTGGGGTGGTCGCCTCATGGAAGAATATAGTGAAGACTTATTTTCCAGCAACTTTGAAAGGGCCAATACTTATTATCCTAAAATAAAGCCCACTAAGCCCAAGAACATAAACCTAACCTAGTCTCGCTCCATTCAATTCAAGTCATCGTGAAGATTCCATCTGTGGGTGAGCAAAAATATCTGGAAATCGGATTCCGATCCGGTATCCGGTTTCCAAAACCCGAAGAAACGGATATTCGATTTTAAAAATCGGATCGGATACGGATAGTGGTTTGTCTAAAATCCGGATATCCGGTATCCGGTTTTATATTTTAAAAAAAAATAAAAAAGTTAGTCCAAGTCCAAAAAGGAAAAAATCATCAGGTAGAATATAAGTTTATATTATTTTGTAATTGCTAAACACTTTGTTAGAGAATTGAGATAAAAAAAACATAAAAACATCGAGATGCAAGTTAAAAAATTAATGTGAATTTGTGGTATTGTGTTATTATTTATTATGTAATTTTAAATCATAAATTTACATGCGTGAATTACTATGTGTAGAAATTCTTATATTAAAAATATATTTTTTTCATTGTGATAAGAAATAAAAAATATGATTTTGAAAAGAAAATAATAAAAAAATATAAGAAAAATAAACTTAAAAACTGGATGCGGATATCCGGTATAAATATCCGAATAAACCGGATATCCGATTAAAACGGAGCGGATACGGATACCATTTTTCGATATCCGAAAATCCAGATATCCGAAAAACCGAATATCCGGTTTGCTCACTCGTGCAAAACGTCTTCTCTTCTCCTTGTACGATTCTTCCCTTTTCATTAAAATAATGTATTTTATTATAATAATGTTTCTTGAAGATTCTTGTGGGCACCATTTGTTAGATAGATAGATTCTTTTTGCTTTTATATTTCACTGCTCATTGCACACTGTTACAATTTCATACTACCTCAGTCCCACTTATTTCTTCCCATCTTTCTATTTCGGGCGTCCCACATAATTCTTCCCATTTCCATTTTTGATAAAAAATTATCCCACTAATGAAACTAATTACATCATTAATATTAAAAAAAGTCTTCTCGATTTGCGTGTCTACTAATAACTTTTCTCTCTCCATACCTCAAAAGGGGTACTATAATATTAAAATAATGTGATTTCTTAATCTCCGTGCCCACTAATCTTCGGGAACATTTAAATGGGACGGAGGAAGTATTATTTTGTTGTTGCTTATTGCTTTGATTTGGCAAAACATACATTAATATGTGATCCTTTATATCTTTGCATGTTGTAATGAATCGTTCTACATTATTTCAAATATTAACCATGTCAAATGCAAAAAGTATATTATATTGATATGAGTTCTACTATACACAATAAATTAGAGTGTGATTGATTTATGTAACTTAAATCATAAAAGTCGCCTCGGTTTGTGAGGCAACCGCCTTATTTATGCCTCGCCTCTGAGGCAAGGCGGTGGGGTCTCGCCTTTGTGCGCTTCTCGCCTTTAGAACTATGGTCTCGATCCATCTGAAGGTCACTCTTACATTTTCGTTCAACGCTCACCGCACCATGTAGGGATTTTTTTTCAGGCATAATTTTATCACAAGCCCATATAAGCTTGTGGGGTAACTCTCTAAAATCAATAGGCAATAGAAGTTATCCCACAAGCTTATAAGGAGATCACCATTCTTTTAATTATCCTATGTGGGAGTTGGGTTTGATTTGACACCTACACATAGTATAATTGCGAAGAGTCTTGCATTTTTGTCAAATAGATTTTATTTATTTACAACAGTATGAGTAAGTGCATCTGAATTCAAAATGTTATACGGTCAAAGAATGCTGGATCCACAAATATTGAAATCCCGATATATATTGTGGCGAAGATAAGGAAAAGTCCCTCCCCTCTTAGAAAATATGAAAACAAATAAAGGATAAAAAGAAAATTATCGACACACACAATTACATGTGTCAGTATCTGAACGATGGAGCAGAGATTGGAACATGGTTGTGGAACTAGGGGTGTAAATGAGCCGAGCTGCTCGCGAGCTCGGTCAAAACTTGATTCAAGCTCGAGCCGAGCTCGAGCCGGCTTGCTGGCAATCGAGCCGAGCATATCTGTGCTCGTGGCTCGTCGAACCCTTATCGAGTCGGCAATTTTATATTTTAATATATTAAATATTTTATAATTTATATTAAAATATGTATTTATTTAATAATATATACCGAACTCGAGCTCGAGCTGAATTCGAGCTCAAATACCCCGTCTTACCCAAAGCTTGTCGAGCTTATCGCGCCGAGCCGAGCTCAAGCCCAATAAAGCTTAATCGAGCTGAGCACGAGCTGGATTGTTCGGGCTCGGCTCGACTCATTTATACCCCTATATGAAACAACAACCAAGCATATATGTATCATATTAATAATTGACATTCGAATTTTACAAAAAATAACGACAAGCTGGTTAAACGTAACGTAAGCAACCCCATCGCCATGCCCAAGTGATCGGCGACTTAATAATACTAGTACGTTTTGCATATGCATGTCCTATAATATATAAATTTAAATTTATTTTAATGTAAAATATTTAAAAGGAAAATTTGATTTATTATAATTTACAAAGTAGAATAGTAGTTTACGAAAAAAAAGTAATTAAATGTAGTGGGTGGTTTCCTTTCAATTTTATGTTTTGATTTTTTCTACATTTCATAATAAAAACCTTGACGCTTAGTAAAATAGTATAGATATTTCCTATATCGACGTAAATTCCAACAATATAATAAATATGCCGATTCTCATTTAATAATCCAAAAAAGGTATACCATATACATTGCAAAAATATACGCCCCTCATATCAACCTCAAACCACAAGACCAGCAGCATACTTAACCCCGGTGGAAGGCAACCACGAGTCCCCGATAATAAACCGCGACACCGTAATCGTTCGCCTCGGCAGAGCCATAAAGGACCCGAAAACCGGACCACTCCACCCTATTCCCCAATCCCGCCCCGGGCCCATAATTCATGAACTCCGCATAAAAAAAAGTGTCCAACGAGAAATCCCCGTCCCACTCCTGCCATCCCCGAGGGCTAACTCCCACGCCTATGTACGACTACATAACCACCGTCCTCGAATGGAGCCTCCACGGCAGCCCCAAATAGGTCTTCGTGGCGTTCGAAATGCCTGACCCGACCGTTATGTTGTAGAACTGTATGGAAAACCCTCCGTTCTCAAAGGGCTCCTTACGGCCTTGGGCCGTGACCGTGTTCTTCTGAGTCGGCAAGCCTTGCCTCGCCTGCATTGTGCAGTTTTGGAAAACAACTATCCGGAACCTGAAGATGAAGTCCACCGTGCCGTAGATTTCACAGTCTCTGTAGAACTGGCGTTGGGAGTGAGCGTATAGTGTGTCTTGATACCCTTAGATGGCGCACCGGTGTAACACCGACAGGTCCGAGTTAGAACGGTAGGCCACGACTTGGTGCTTCTCGGCCCCGCGGTGTTCTCGAAAGTTATGTCACGTGCTATAAATCCTTGGCATGTACCTGCATTTTTTTAAATATATATAGGCAGTGTTTGGTTATAAGCCCTCGGATGGAGGCCCATGATGAATTATTTATAATCAAGCCTTAAAAATATCTCACCCAATTAGTCAGTCTATTATAATTAGGACCATAATATTTTAATGGTCTTTCTATTAATCTGGGACAGGAAACGAAACAAACCAAAGTAAATCATTTTAGGATTAAACCCTCAATTTCTAATAAAGTCCATTAAACAGGGGTGTGTATTCGATGAATATGTTACACGATGGAACTTACCGAACGTTGCAGAACGATAAGTAGTCCACTGACCGGGGGCATTACTACGATATCCCGAAATAACGGTAGCATCGATCCCATCTCCAATCACCACAACGTTCCACTTATCCTTTCCTATCTCGACGTATTCGTCGTGATAAATGCCTCTCTTCACGTAGACAACGTACCTCCCGGCGCTCCGCTCGGGGGCATCGCGAATCGCGTCCGAGATCTTCGTGTAGTTCCCCGAGCCGTCCAGAGCGACCACAGCATCCGCCTCGCTCGAGTCGAAGCCCACCGCAGTCGTCTGAAGCAGTCTCCGATCGACGGGTTTCAGCCATCTCGGGAATTTTCCGACGCCGGAGATGAGTCTCCGGCCGCCGGCCGTGGGTGGTGCATTGTTGGTTTGACCATTTTAAGGAGGTCGTTGACCATTGAGGCGGCCTTGTCTAGGCTATCGGCTATTAAACTCTTCTTGAGCTGAAAAATGCCTACGACGTCGTTTAAGCCTTCTCTGTATGTTTATTGGTTGGCGAGCACACCGCTTAACCACGTTCTTACGTCATCGGCGAAATTTCCTGTCCTATTTTCCTTTCCTAAGTCAACCATAATAGCAACGATTTTAAAACTATTCCAATTTTATTTGCGATGATTTAAAATGTATAATATAGCTGACCATTTGGATTCTGAGGAAGGGAGAGAGTGGAGCTGAGTTGAATGGACATGTTCATCAGTTCAAGGCAGTCGGCGACCGCATTTTGAAGCATGAAATCGCCTGATAAAAACCCTTGAAAGCTTGAAATTAAGGAAATGGCTTGCCCTAATACGTCGATCGTCGACTTTGCTGAGCTGGCAAACTCGGAATGTGGGACTTGTAAGAAGAGCTCTTGGACTTCAATGGTGAAGAGGACGCCATTGAAGCTGTTTTCTTGGGAGACGATGGAAGATTGTGAGTATGCATGAGTGAAATAGATGCGGGCAAGTTAATGATCTTTGTTTGATCTTTCTTCGGTATTAATGGTAGGTAATAAATGTGTATGGAAGATGACGATATTAACCGATGAGACGTCAATACTTATATATAAGGTTGGGGGAGTTCGGAGTATCGAAGGAGAGGGTTTTAATATCGTGGGCAGGGTAATTTTTTTTATTTTCCTTGTTTTTTCGACTAGGTTGACTAGATTTAATAATAACTAGTACTTTTTTCACTTCATATGGCCTATGGGTGTAGGCTATATAAATATATACTTCCTCCGTCCCACTTATTTCTTCCCATCTTTCTATTTCGGGCGTCCCACATAATTCTTCCCATTTCCATTTTTGGTAAAAAGTTATCTCACTAATTAAACTAATTACACCATTAATATTAAAAAAAAGTCTTCTCGATTTGCGTGTCTACTAATAACTTTTCTCTCTCCATACCTCAAAAGGTGTACTATAATATTAAAATAATGTGATTTCTTAATCTCCGTGCCCACTAATCTTCGGGAACATTTAAATGGGACGGAGTAGTAATATTAATTTATATTTTAAATTAATTTTAATAGAAAAAATTATGGACACTTTCACTTAACTCCCTATTTGCAAACTTTCTATCACATAAGTCCCCAGTCTCAGAAAAATATCACTTAACTTCTCGTTTCACTGTTCGTGCTACATTTTGAAGTCACGCTGTACCTTTTTATGTTTGTATTGTGTACCACAGTACGTTGCTATAATGTACCTAAATGTGTTGTTACAGTGTACCTAATTTTTAGATTGGTGCCCGATCCGCCGCAGGTACACCATACAACACATTTAGGTATACTATATCAACGTACTTTTGTACACAATACAAACATAAAAAGGTAAAGTGTGACTGAAGAAACTGGTACAAACTGTTTGGAATGGTGGTGGGCCCCGCGGTGGTCAGTGGGCCCCGCAGCGGCAGGTCCCGATTTGGCTGTGTACGACGATCGGGAGAAGTGGGACCCACATGGTAAATTTGGTCGGACCCGCACAGTAACTACCACGGTAAAAATAAAATTACCGTAAGGTAAGAAAGAACACCAGAACTTTAACGTTGAAAACCCTCTGTTAACGAAGAGGTAAAAACCACGGCCGAGTCGGCAAAATCTTCACTATAGTAAAAATTACAACCCTCGAATTTTTACTATCTCACTTTTACCACTTGTGTTTACGTCACACCTCTCTGTGGATGTGGAACCCTATCAGTTTCTACCTGAACTGATACCCTCACAATTCACTCGAACTAATTTTCCCTCTATATAGTAAAACTCGAATGAGCTTGTGATGATAATAACTGAAGAATCCTCAGGCTCTTTATAGATGTCTTCAGCTCTTCTGGACCACTCAAAACGGATGGTCAGGAATGCGCCGCATCGCCCTTCAATATCAGCCGTTCATTAAAATAATATTATAATATAATATTATTTTATTTATTATTTTTTTCATTGTGGCTGGAATTATGCCAACAATTCTCCCCCTCCAGCCCCATTCAATATTTGCAGGGAAGATCTCCTACCGCCTCAGCGATAGCCCATGCTGGCATGACCAGCGCAGAACTCTGTCTTGTCCTTGGGAATAACCTTTCTCAGAATGTCCGCAATATTCTTGTCCGTGTCGATCTTCTGCAGCTTGAACACTTCTCCTCAATAGCTAGTCTGAGCCATGATAACGAACGTCGATGTGTTTCGTCCTCGAGTGATACATAGTATTCTTGCTCAAGTCCAAAGCACTTTGACTATCGCAAAATATTATGTACTTTTCTGCTGAATTCCCAACTCCTGAAGAAATCTCTTCAACCAGAGCATCTCCTTGCCAGCTTCCGTTGCTGCAACATATTCCGCTTCAGTAGTTGATAAAGAAACACATTTCTGTAACTTCGATTGCCATGAGATAGCTCCCCCTGAGAATGTAAATATGTATCCCGACGTCGACTTTCTGCTGTCGAGATCACCGGCCATATCAGCATCCGTATAGCCTGTAAGAAAACATTTACAACTTCCAAATGTTAGGCATAATTTGAAAGTTCCTCTCAGGTACCTCATGATCCACTTTACTGCTTCCCAATGTAACTTCCGGGATTCGATAGAAATCGACTCACAACGCCAACTGCGTGAGCGATATCTGGCCTCGTACACACCATGGCGTACATCAAACTTCCGACCACCGATGAATATGGAACATCTGGGACATCTTTTTCGTCTTCACTTGTTGATGGACCGGATTTCTTTCGCAACTGTAATACCCGAGTCCCGTAAGTAAGTCGGCCAATAAATAGGCATACAAATTATTTGACTTACGTGACTGCATGAGACGTATTTTGTGATTTTATATGTTTAAATGATTTCACGTTATATGCTAACATGACATATGTGAATTAGAAATTTAAGAATTAATTTAATTTAGGTTAGTTATTTATTTTAGGGTTTCTAATACATGGCATGCTAACCAAGAAGATTTAATTTAGTATAATTAAGTGCTAATTGTGTGTCATTGTGAAATTCTAACTTAATATAGAATAAATTTCGTAGGTGATTAGAACGGATTTTACCACTTAGAAACCTAAATAGATGAGTTCGATTTCTTGGCTATGAGGAAATATACATAGTAACAATTATTACAATTATTTAGAGACATACGAATTAGAGCTATAATATGGCTCGATTACTTAGTCATGGGGAAATATATCTAATATTATTATAATAGTATTTCATGGAGCTAGGATTTAGTATCATGCAATAATAATATTATAAGACCGTTACTTGAGAATGAGATAAGTGTTAACAAAATACATATCCTTGTCATTTGTCAACTTTCACACGCAAAGTAGAATTAGAACAAGGAAGAAATAAACTCATTCATATCATAAAAGAAGTTGACGAGAGGATAGTTTAAAGAAGAAAGGAGGATTCGAACTAAACTCAAAGCTTGGGAAAAAGGTATAACTTACTACAACTTGGCATCTTCATGCATATTTAACGTGTTTTAAGAATATTAGGTACAAAAAGTAGATATAATTAGGGTTTAACTACTAATCTTAGGGTTTCTAAAAATATTTAATAATTACTATCCTTGAAATATGGGGTTTCGATCAAATACTTAGGTAAATTCCATAACAAAAATGGTGTTTTCAAGTGATATACTTTCTTATCTTGAACTCATGTTTTTATTTGTAATTATAGTATGTTTTAAGTACTGATATGCACCAAAGCCGTAGGAATTCATGTTATTTAGGTTATAGAATTTGAAGTTTTAAGTATACTTAGAAATTCAAATGATATTCATACTGTTCTTAAGAAATAAGTGTTTTGATCGAAAGGTTTAAGATGATAATGTCGAAATGTTTGAGTGTAGATATCGAAATCTTTGTGATTATCCCAAGAACAATTATCGAAATCTCATATGTTGTATCGAAATGTGTTTTGAAAATATCGAGACCTTCATAAGTAATCAAGAATGTCGAGTTACTAGTATATACAATGTCGAAACCTTTGTTTTAATAATAGTAATGATGTCGAGATGTTAGGGTTGAAATATCATGTGATATATCAAAATTTAATCCGAACATATCGAGACCTAATGCATATCGACATCTTAGTATAAATGCATATCGACATTGTTATATGGTATTGTTTAAATCTCGAGGTCTATCTGGGATAGGGAGGTCGACATTTTGTTTATAATTTCCACAAGCAACTCGACATTTTACTTGTAACATGACACCCAATTCGAAATCTGTTATAGTATCCCGATATGTTGTCAACTCGACATCTTGTATGCTATATTGAGAATTATCTTATATCATTTCAGTATCGAAATTTTATTGTGTAATGTCCAAATGTCGAGCCCTTGCATAGTGAAATATCGAGACCTCTATATCGACATTTCATATATTGCTTAGTTAAATGTCGAGACCTTGGTGCTAGTTAAAATATCGAAATTTAATTCCACAGCTAGGCTCAAGTACCCATGTCGAGATATATCTTAATTAATGCCGAGACTTATATAAATAATATTTCTCATATTAGATTAAAGTTCTAAATTTTAGGGTTTCGAAATTTATAGAAGTCAAAAAAATTAGGGTTTTCAAATTAAGTCATTTCATAAAATTATAATTAGACTAACAAAACCCTAATTTTATATGTTCCCATATTTAGGGTTTGAAGATTAGCGACTTACTGATAAGCTAATATCTAAGGATACCAGGTAAGTGGAAGTCCCAACTACAACACATAATTATATGTGCATGAAATTATGTGTTATTTGTTTCTATGATTTTATGTGACTTCCTACGTGAATTATTTGCGTTACATGACACGCATGATTTAATTACATGATATTACGGCATGACACGCATATTCATGACATGAGCATGTGCACGCATGTTAGAACGAAAGGCATGATATGATAGCATGCATAATATACGATCGCCTTAGAGCGATAAATATTCGCCGATATGGGCGTCTGATGTCGACTCACAGTTGAGTCACGGCTCTTCTATGCTACCATGGTGACGTCGTATGGCGCTACCGTTATGACATGACATGTACAAGGCAAGACATGATTTTAGGGCTAATGCCCTCATGGGGGTCGTGAAACCTGGAGGGTGCGAGCTGAGGGAGTAAGCGACACCGAGGGTACCTCTGGTGTCGACTACCTCAGATTAGGCTACCAGTGTGAAGCGTGCGCGTGGCGTATGAAACCACCTTGGACAGAAAAGGCGCCCTAGGGTTAGCCTCCCTGAGTGGGTATTGCCACTTATATTTATTTATTCCTAGTGGATTCGAGCTCCATGATGGTGCATAGCAAGATAGCCGAGGGCCCTATATGACAAGACAAGACAAGGAAAAATATGAGGTCTAGGGAGCATTGGCGCGGATGCCTTTGCGAATTTAGGACACGTGCATAGCATGCATGGCTTTCACTTACTGAGCTTTATAAGCTCATTCCACGTATTTATGTGTTGTAGGTTCACGGGATCACGGTACGTGATCTTTACGAAGGCGAGGCCAAATTTTGAAGCTTCCGGAGGACTTTTGAGGTGGCAGTGTGTACATGGATGCGACCTGAGTGGCGGGCCGATAGGTTATTTTGAACACGCATGCGCACTCTACCTTGTATTTATGTCCTAAGAATATTTTGCACTGTACAGAAGAATTCCTTTATATAAAAGGAAGAATTTTGTACGCATTTTCATATATAGATTTTAATTATATCACATGCAGTCACATAAATTAGTAGTAAGAATGGCGGTAGGAGTTAGGGGCGCCGCAGGTGGTATCAGAGCTTTCGGTTACAAGTTCTGTAGACTGTCCATGTACACACACTCAAAAGCACGGAAGCGGCCTTGCCAGTAAGTTTTATGTTTCTATGAATGTCGTATGTGCGTAATTTATTGGCCATAGGGACTATTAGGGTATCAGGACAAGAAATGGGTAGAACAAGAAGTGAGGGCAGCGGAAGTGTTAGTAAAGGTAAAGAGCCCGAAACATCAACCGATAATCGCGACACGGCGATTATTCAGCTTACAGAACTAGTCCGCCAACAGTCTACCCAAATACAAGAACTAATTCAGCAGCGCAACACGGGCGGACAACCAAGTAGTGGACTCTCCCAAGCAGAGAGGGTTGAAATAGTGGGGGAAAGATTTCGCAAACTCAATCCCCCGACTTTTGAAGATGCTGCCGACCCTACTGCGGCTGAAGACTGGCTCCGAACTCTGGAGAGTATGTTTCAATACAGTCGCATTCCAGAAGATGAGAAGGTTTTATGTGCTGCCTTCCTGCTGAGAGGAAGTGCAGGCCACTGGTGGGATACAATTCTTGCCTTTGAAGATCCTATCACGATGACATGGGACCGATTCAAGGAGCTCTTTAGGAGCAAATATTTCACGGCCCCGGTACGAGCCCAAAGGATGAATGAATTCATCAACCTACGCCAGGGCCCGATGACCGTGGCTGAATATATAAGGAAGTTTGAGCAACTGTCCCGATTTGCTGCTCACATGGTGAGCACAGATGCGTTGAAGGTGGAGCGCTTCCTAGAAGGCCTGAAACCTGAATTATACAGAGACGTGAATATGGCCGGATCCCAAGGAGCTACCTATGCTCAGGTGGCTGAACGCGCGTTGATGGCAGAGCAAGCCGAACTCCGAATTATGCGCGCCCATGAAGCAAAGAGGAAGTTTATTCAAGGGCCGAAATGGGGTGGAGGTAGCCCGAAGAAACCCTTTAACCCAAACCCCAAGAATGTCAGACCTAACTTCCAGAATCGACCTGGACCTCCCCAACCATTCAATCCTAATCAGGGGAGACCTCCAATGAGCATACCCCCATGTCCCCGGTGCACACGCCGACATTTGGGAGTGTGCTATTCTCAGAATGCAACTTGTTATAAATGTGGCAAGACAGGCCACTTTTCCAAGGCATGCCCGGAGACTGTGTCTGGAAGTCAAGCCCCTGTTCAAACTAGGCCACCTACTGTACCTGCTAGAGTTTACACGCTGACTTCTGAAGAGGCGGAGAACAATCCGTCTGTGGTGGCAGGTACTCTCCTTATCCATTCGACCCCAACATGCATATTAGTTGATTCAGGAGCCACGCATTCATTTGCATCTACTAACTATGTGGCGAGACTCGGGGTTACGCCTAACCTGGTTAACTACGAATACAATGTTACCATCCCCATGGAACCTCTATGAGGACTAACCAAATCTTACGAGATAGCCCCGTACTAGTGAATGATAGGACCTTACCCGTTGACCTGATAGTCATTCCAATGAATGATTATGAAGTAATCCTTGGAATGGACTGGCTATCGAAATACGGAGCAGTTATAGACTGTAACCGTAAACAAGTGACCTTTAACCTAGAAGACAGCGAACCATTCACATTCATGAGAACTAGCAAGAGTAATAAGATTCCCAAGATTTCAGCAATGAAGGCACACCGTTTGCTCAAGACAGGATGTGAAGCTTATCTAATATATGCAATATCATCCGAAGAGCGTGCATCCCCAAAGCTAGAAGAAGTACCAGTAGTACAAGATTTTCCCGATGTGTTTCCTGAAGACCTACCGGACTTCCGCCGGATCGTGAGATTCAATTCACGATTGACCTAATGCCAGGAGCTGCACCGATTTCTAAGGCACCGTACCGACTCGCTCCAGCTGAACTGAAGGAATTGAGGGAGCAACTGGATGAACTGTTGCAAAAAGGGTTCATTCAGCCGAGCTTCTCACCATGGGGAGCACCGGTTCTGTTCGTTAAGAAGAAAGATGGATCGATGCGACTCTGCATCGATTATAGGGAACTGAACAAGATTACGATCAAGAACAAATACCCCTCCCTCGAATTGACGACTTGTTCGACCAATTACAAGGCGCAACCGTCTTTTCGAAGATAGACCTGAGGTCAGGATATCACCAGTTGAAGATTAGAGAAGAGGATGTTCCGAAAACTGCTTTTAGTACCCGCTACGGACACTATGAGTTTCTAGTCATGCCTTTCGGGCTGACTAATGCGCCAGCAGCATTTATGGACCTGATGAACGGGTATTCAAGCCATTCCTGGATAAATGTGTCATCGTATTCATCGATGACATTCTTATCTATTCGAAGACTAAGGTGGAGCACGAACAACACTTGAAGATCGTACTGGAAATATTACGAGAAAAGCAGCTGTATGCAAAATTCAAGAAATGCGAGTTCTGGCTCGATCAAGTCGCATTTCTTGGACATGTTATTTCAGGAGCTGGAATTTCTGTCGACCCCAGCAAAATAGAGGCTATCAACAACT
Organism: Craterostigma plantagineum; assembly: GCA_027422505.1. Taxonomy (NCBI): domain Eukaryota; kingdom Viridiplantae; phylum Streptophyta; class Magnoliopsida; order Lamiales; family Linderniaceae; genus Craterostigma; species Craterostigma plantagineum. Next base: position 9,607,549 of record JAPQWV010000015.1, read on the forward strand.
GGCCTCAACCAACGAATGTCACAGAAATACGAAGTTTTCTCGGACTAGCTGGGTATTATCGGAAGTTTATCAAAGATTTCTCCAAAATTGCATCAACCCTGACGAAGTTAACAAAGAAGAATACTCCATTTCAGTGGGACGATGCTTGTGACCAGAGCTTTCAAGAACTTAAGCGACGACTCACTACGGCTCCAGTGTTAACTATCCCTACAGGCACTGGAGGGTTTTCTTTATAGTGATGCGTCCAAGAATGGCCTAGGATGCGTTCTAATGCAAAATGGAAACGTAGTTGCATATGCTTCCCGACAACTAAAGGATTATGAGAAGAACTACCCGACTCACGACCTAGAGCTTGCCGCTGTAGTTTTTGCTCTCAAGATCTGGAGGCACTACCTATACGGCGAGCGATGCGAAATCTTCACTGATCACAAGAGTCTCAAATACTTCTTCACTCAGAAGGAGTTAAATATGAGACAACGACGGTGGCTCGAGCTAGTCAAGGACTATGACTGCGTGATTAGCTACCATCCGGGGAAAGCAAATGTAGTGGCTGATGCACTAAGCCGCAAGACTATGAATACAGAGCTACAAAGGCTCGAAGTAGAAGTAATACCTATGGGCGAGATTGAAACAAGACTAGCGGCGTTAACACTTCGACCTACACTGATGGAGCAGATTACGAAAGCCCAGGAGAACGACGAGTTATATCTGAAAATTAAAGAAACTCCAATGGAACAAAGATCTTCAGACTTCACCATACGGGACGATGGAAGTTTATATTACAGAAGACGTTTATATGTTCCTAACGACGCTGAACTATGCAAGACTGTCATGACGGAAGCCCATACCACTGTCTACTCTATCCACCCGGGAGCGACGAAAATGTATAGAGATCTACGAGCCAACTACTGGTGGCCAGGAATGAAAAGAGAAATAGCAACCTTTGTAAGCCAATGTCTGACGTGCCAGCAAATTAAGGCGGAGCATCAACGACCGGCAGGAACCTTACAATCCCTGCCAGTACCTGAATGGAAGTGGGACCACATTACCATGGACTTCGTTGTTGGCTTGCCTAAAACTGTGAAGGGCCACGACGCTATATGGGTCATCGTTGATCGACTGACCAAGTCCGCTCACTTCCTGCCTATCAGTTCAACATTCCCAATGGAACGATACGCGGAATTATATATTCAAGAAATAGTACGACTTCACGGTGTTCCGATCTCAATTATTTCCGATCGTGATTCAAGATTTCGTCCAAGTTTTGGATGAGTTTACAGAAGGCCATGGGAACCAAGTTATCCTTCAGTACGGCCTATCATCCCCAGACAGACGGGCAGTCTGAACGAACAATTCAGACGTTGGAAGACATGCTAAGAGCCTGCGTGCTCGATTTTAAAGGAAATTGGAGCCGATATCTTCCTTTGATTGAATTCTCATATAACAACAGCTTCCATGCAACAATCAGGATGGCTCCATATGAAGCGTTATACGGACGCAAATGCAGATCTCCAATTCACTGGGATGAAGTTGGAGAACGGGCGATACTAGGCCCTGATTTAGTACAAGAAATGACAGAAGCCATTGCTCAAATACGAGAACGGATGAAAATAGCTCAAAGCAGACAGAAAAGCTACGCAGACCAAAGGCGTAGACCACTGGAATTCCAAGTAGATGACTTTGTATTCTTGAAGGTATCCCAATGAAAGGCGTGAAGCGATTTGGGAAAAAGGGCAAGTTGAGTCCAAGGTATATAGGACCGTTTCGTATCCTTAGAAAGGTTGGCGAAGTTGCATACCAACTTGAGTTACCAAATTCGTTAGCCCAAGTACATGATGTCTTTCACGTATCGACGTTACGAAAATACGTCGCCGACTCAAGCCATGTGTTAAACACGGACAATCTTCATCAACAGCTCAAGCCAGATTTAAGTTACGAGGAAAAGCCAGTGGAGATCCTTATGTATGATGTGAAACGATTACGGAATAAAGAAATTCCGTTAGTCAAGGTGTTATGGCAAAATCAGTCCATGGAAGAAGCTACGTGGGAAAGAGAGGACGATATGAGAAACCACTACCCTGAGCTATTTCTCCCTGCCTGATTTCGGGGGCGAAATCCCTTTTAAGGGGGGAGGATGTAATACCCGAGTCCCGTAAGTAAGTCGGCCAATAAATAGGCATACAAATTATTTGACTTACGTGACTGCATGAGACGTATTTTGTGATTTTTATATGTTTAAATGATTTCACGTTATATGCTAACATGACATATGTGAATTAGAAATTTAAGAATTAATTTAATTTAGGTTAGTTATTTATTTTAGGGTTTCTAATACATGGCATGCTAACCAAGAAGATTTAATTTAGTATAATTAAGTGCTAATTGTGTGTCATTGTGAAATTCTAACTTAATATAGAATAAATTTCGTAGGTGATTAGAACGGATTTTACCACTTAGAAACCTAAATAGATGAGTTCGATTTCTTGGCTATGAGGAAATATACATAGTAACAATTATTACAATTATTTAGAGACATACGAATTAGAGCTATAATATGGCTCGATTACTTAGTCATGGGGAAATATATCTAATATTATTATAATAGTATTTCATGGAGCTAGGATTTAGTATCATGCAATAATATATTATAAGACCGTTACTTGAGAATGAGTAAGTAAGTCAATGTTAACAAAATACATATCCTTGTCATTTGTCAACTTTCACACGCAAAGTAGAATTAGAACAAGGAAGAAATAAACTCATTCATATCATAAAGAAGTTGACGAGAGGATAGTTTAAAGAAGAAAGGAGGATTCGAACTAAACTCAAAGCTTGGGAAAAAGGTATAACTTACTACAACTTGGCATCTTCATGCATATTTAACGTGTTTTAAGAATATTAGGTACAAAAAGTAGATATAATTAGGGTTTAACTACTAATCTTAGGGTTTCTAAAAAATTTAATAATTACTATCCTTGAAATATGGGGTTTCGATCAAATACTTAGGTAAATTCCATAACAAAAATGGTGTTTTCAAGTGATATACTTTCTTATCTTGAACTCATGTTTTTATTTGTAATTATAGTATGTTTTAAGTACTGATATGCACCAAAGCCGTAGGAATTCATGTTATTTAGGTTATAGAATTTGAAGTTTTAAGTATACTTAGAAATTCAAATGATATCATACTGTTCTTAAGAAATAAGTGTTTGATCGAAAGGTTTAAGATGATAATGTCGAAATGTTTGAGTGTAGATATCGAAATCTTTGTGATTATCCAAGAACAATTATCGAAATCTCATATGTTGTATCGAAATGTGTTTTGAAAATATCGAGACCTTCATAAGTAATCAAGAATGTCGAGTTACTAGTATATACAATGTCGAAACCTTTGTTTTAATAATAGTAATGATGTCGAGATGTTAGGGTTGAAATATCATGTGATATATCAAAATTTAATCCGAACATATCGAGACCTAATGCATATCGACATCTTAGTATAAATGCATATCGACATTGTTATATGTATTGTTTAAATCTCGAGGTCTATCTGGGATAGGGAGGTCGACATTTTGTTTATAATTTCCACAAGCAACTCGACATTTTACTTGTAACATGACACCCAATTCGAAATCTGTTATAGTATCCCGATATGTTGTCAACTCGACATCTTGTATGCTATATTGAGAATTATCTTATATCATTTCAGTATCGAAATTTTATTGTGTAATGTCCAAATGTCGAGCCCTTGCATAGTGAAATATCGAGACCTCTATATCGACATTTCATATATTGCTTAGTTAAATGTCGAGACCTTGGTGCTAGTTAAAATATCGAAATTTAATTCCACAGCTAGGCTCAAGTACCCATGTCGAGATATATCTTAATTAATGCCGAGACTTATATAAATAGTATTTCTCATATTAGATTAAAGTTCTAAATTTTAGGGTTTCGAAATTTATAGAAGTCAAAAAAATTAGGGTTTTCAAATTAAGTCATTTCATAAAATTATAATTAGACTAACAAAACCCTAATTTTATATGTTCCCATATTTAGGGTTTGAAGATTAGCGACTTACTGATAAGCTAATATCTAAGGATACCAGGTAAGTGGAAGTCCCAACTACAACACATAATTATATGTGCATGAAATTATGTGTTATTTGTTTCTATGATTTTATGTGACTTCCTACGTGAATTATTTGCGTTACATGACACGCATGATTTAATTACATGATATTACGGCATGACACGCATATTCATGACATGAGCATGTGCACGCATGTTAGAACGAAAGGCATGATATGATAGCATGCATAATATACGATCGCCTTAGAGCGATAAATATTCGCCGATATGGGCGTCTGATGTCGACTCACAGTTGAGTCACGGCTCTTCTATGCTACCATGGTGACGTCGTATGGCGCTACCGTTATGACATGACATGTACAAGGCAAGACATGATTTTAGGGCTAATGCCCTCATGGCGGGTCGTGAAACCTGGAGGGTGCGAGCTGAGGGAGTAAGCGACACCGAGGGTACCTCTGGTGTCGACTACCTCAGATTAGGCTACCAGTGTGAAGCGTGCGCGTGGCGTATGAAACCACCTTGGACAGAAAAGGCGCCCTAGGGTTAGCCTCCCTTGAGTGGTATTGCCACTTATATTTATTTATCCCTAGTGGATTCGAGCTCCATGATGGTGCATAGCAAGATAGCCGAGGGCCCTATATGACAAGACAAGACAAGGAAAAAATATGAGGTCTAGGGAGCATTGGCGCGGATGCCTTTGCGAATTTAGGACACGTGCATAGCATGCATGGCTTTCACTTACTGAGCTTTATAAGCTCATTCCACGTATTTATGTGTTGTAGGTTCACGGGATCATGGTACGTGATCTTTACGAAGGCGAGGCCAAATTTGAAGCTTCCGGAGGACTTTTGAGGTGGCAGTGTGTACAGGATGCGACCTGAGTGGCGGGCCGATAGGTTATTTTGAACACGCATGCGCACTCTACCTTGTATTTATGTCCTAAGAATATTTTGCACTGTACAGAAGAATTCCTTTATATAAAAGGAAGAATTTTGTACGCATTTTCATATATAGATTTTAATTATATCACATGCAGTCACATAAATTAGTAGTAAGAATGGCGGTAGGAGTTAGGGGCGCCGCAGCAACTGAAAGTGCGCGGCAAGTGGCGTGCTGCTAACTGGCTTAGCATCCTTCATATTGAACCTCTCTAGAACTCGTTCAATATAGCGCTCCTGGGATAACCACAATTTCCCAGCTTTCCGATCTCGGGTAATCTCCATCCAAGAATCCGCTTTGCCGAACCAAATTCTTCATGTCAAACGTCTTTGACAAATCTTTCTTTAACCTGCTAATCATCTCTGCATCTTGTCCGACAATTAGCATATCATCAACATACAGGAGAAGAACGATAAGTTACCGGTTAGAGTATCTCCGGACATACATGGATCTGCATATGTTCTCTTGAACCCCTGATGCCCCATGAAAGAATCAAATTTCTTGTACCACTGCCGTGGAACTTGTTTCAGACCGTACAAGCTTTTCTTCAGCCGACAGACCATGTCCTCTTTACCTCTAACCTCGAACCCTTCTGGTTGTTCCATATATATCTCCTCATCAAGATCACCATTCAAGAATGCGGTCTTCACGTCGAATTGCTCCAAGTGAAGATCCATGGTAGCAGCTAGTCCCAGTATGACTCTGATTGAACTCATCTTCACGACCGGTGAAATATCTCGTCAAAGTCGATCCCCCTCCTCTGAGTGAAACCTTTGACAACCAATCGAGCCTTGTATCTGACCAGCTTTGCAATCATCCTTCTTCATGTGTACAACCCATTTGTTCTTGAGTGTCTTCTTTCCTTTCGGCAATCGAACTAACTCGTACATATCATTCTTCTTCAGAGAATCCATCTCCTCTTACATGGCCTTTGTCCAACAATCTTTTGTCCTACAAGATTGTACTTCTTGGAAGCTCTCCGGCTCTCCCTCGTCAGTAATCAGAATATAATCAGAACTAGGATACCTCTTAGATGGTTGGCGTTCCCTAGTTGACCTTCTCAGTTGAGGTTCAACTGCTTCTTGCACATCTGAAGGCTCCCCCTGCTCAGTACCTTCAGTGGTTCATCTACGACAGGTTCATCATCATCATTGGTTGGCTCTTCCAGTTCAGATTCTGATTGATGCATTCCTTCCTCTGTGACACCGTCAAATGGAATGGTGACTGGTGTATAATCGTCTACACCGCCACTTGTGGATTTCGTCACGTCCACATCGGAGTCGCCCATGATCTCAGGCTCATGGAATACTACGTCGCGACTTCGAACAGTCTTCTTCTTCTTTGGATCCCAAAGTCTGTAACCGAACTCCTCGTCTCCATACCCAACAAAGATGCAAGGATTCGATTTAGCATCGGCTTCGATCTTTGTTCCTTCGGTACGTGCATGAAGCCTTGCAGCCAAACACTCTCAAATGTGAATATAGATGTCTCTACCGGTCCATACCTTCTCTGGTATATCGAATCCAACGCCGATGAAGGTAGTCGGTTGATAAGATAGATTGCAGTGTTGACAGCTTCCCCCCAAAATGACTTAGATAGATTAGCCATCTTGAGCATCGCTTGTACTCTCTCCATAATGGTTCGGTTATCCTCTCCCGCCACACCATTTTGCTGAGGAGTGCCTGGACTGTCTTTTCATGCCTAATGCCCTGCTTCGTGGAATAATCTCTGAACTCCCAGAGATGTATTTACCACTATTATCTGTGCGTAGACACTTTAGCGGCATTCCTGTTTCTCTTTCCACTATCGCATGGAACTTCTTAAAATAATGAACACTGGTGGTCTTCGTTCGCCAATAGATATACCCAGGTCTTGCGAGACGCATCACAATGAAGGTCAGAAAATATTTTTTGCCTCCCAAAGATTCGACTTCCATGGGTCCGCATAACGTCCGAGTGTACCAACTCCAACTTTTTCATTCGCCTGGTTAAGTTCTTCGCGAATGAAACTCTATGTTGCTTCCAATAATCGCAGGGGTTCAGCACTTTCTCCTTGGCTACTGGTATGAGGGACTTTCTAGCCAAGACATTCAACCCCTTCTCTCCTCTGCGCCAGCCGTCTGTGCCACAAATTTGTAGAAGCATCATCTTCAACTGCATTCAGTTGGTTAGCACATATCGTTGCGTGCATCTTGTACAGCGAGCAGCATAGCTTTCCTCTCGCTACACCAACGAGCCCCTTTGTGAGTTTTCAATTGCTATTCGCCATCTCATTAAAGTATCCTTCGTTGTCCAGTACCTTCACAGAAACTAGGTTGAGACGCAGGTCTGTATGTGTCGCACTTCTTTCAGCCGTAATGTGCACCCTACGCTCGTCTGGATACAGATATCACCGATCCCCAGTATTTTAGAAACACTTTGGTTACCCATCTTGGTAGTGCCAAAGTTTCCCCTTGTATGTGGAGAAGTATTCACGCCTTGGAACACATGGTATGGAGGGGAGCACCAGAGTCCACTATCCATCGGTGCTTGCATCCGCAACATGACAGCAGTCTGCTTCATTCACCAGAATAACCTCTCCACCATCGTTGGAGGCGATTGCAGCGTGTTCTTGTCATCATCTTGTTTCTGTTTTCTGTTGGGAAGCCTACAGTTTCTTTGTAAGTGGCCATTTTCCCACAATGGTAGCACTTCCTCATCTCCCTGGACTTGGATCTATCTTTTGACTTGTTGTATCCTTTTGGTCCTCTACTCTTGCTCCAACCCCTATTCTCAGTAACAAGGCCTGATTTCCCGTGCTGGTACTGGCAGCATCCTTCCATCACAACTCTTCATTATAGAGTCTGTTTTTCACCATCTCCATCGTGACTCTACCGCTTGTTGCTGAGTTGGTGAGTGATACCACCAACCTATCCCAGCTATCAGGTAGAGATCCCATAGTAGACATGCTTGTAGCTCATCATCAAGGATTAGACCGGCACTTGTGAGTTGAGTTACTAGCCCTTCAAAGTCATTCAGATGTTCAGCAATTGATCGTCCCTCATTCAGCTTCACATTCATGAGTTTGCGCATCATGAATACCTTGCTCAGCGCATTTTGTCACCTCGTACATACCCTCCAATTTTGTCCAGAGTTTGTAGGGGTCTGTCTCATTTCGGACGTGGTTGTATAGGCTAATGTCGACCCATTGGCGGATCACATCTAGCGTCTTTCGTTGTAATTTCTTCCATTGGTCAGCCTTCCGCCTTCGGCATCTTGCCTTCATTTCGATTGGTTCATGGAGGTCTTTTCAATAAAGATAATCCTCCATCCTTGAATTTCATATGGAGTAATTCCTTACTATCAGCTTGATCATCCTCCGTCGTTCTCAATGGCCGTCAAAATTACCAGCAACCTACTAGTACCTTTTCAGATGTGGAAGATAAGTCAAAGCTGCAACCACAGAGCATACTCAGAATACTATCAGGCTCTGATACCACTTGTTGGGAATGGTGGTGGGCCCCGCAGTGGAACAGGTCCAGTTTGGCTCGGTACGACGATCAGGAGAAGTGGGACCCATAGGGTAATTGGTGGGACCCGCACAGTAACTACCACGGTAAAAATAAAATTTACCGTAGGTAAGAAAAAACACCAGAACTTTAACTTGGAAACCCTCTGTTAACGAAGAGGAAAAACCACGGCCGAGTCGGCAAAATCTTCACTATAGTAAAAATTACAACCCTCGAATTTTACTATCTCACTTTTACCACTCGTGTTTACCTCACACTCTCTGTGAATGTGGAACCCTATCAGTTTCTACCTGCTACTGATATCCTCACAATTCACGCGAACTACTTTTCTCTCTATATAGTAAAACTCGAATGAGCTTGTAATGATAATAACTGAAGAATCCTCAGGCTATTTATAGATGTCTTCAGCTCTTCTGAACCGCTCAAAACGGATGCATCAACGCCGCGCGCCCTCGTATGACGCTCTCCAGATCCCTCCACGGGGGGATCTGCTGCTCTCCCCCTCCGAGTAGGGACTTCCCTCCCTTGGCCTGCAATTAGATATTTACTAAAAAATATATATTCCGACCGAAACCTAATTCGGCGGACCATGACCCGACCGAAATCCGACTTCGGTCGGACAATGGCCGGCCGAAATCGAGATTCGGTCGCCGAGGACTCCGACCGAGGTCGGTTTTGGTTGTGACTGCTGCGTCCGCCGAAACACGATTTCGGTCGGAGCCCCGGCGACCGAATGTCGATTTCGGTCGGCCAGGTCGTGACCGAATCGTTTTCGGTCGGCCAGGTCGTGACCGAAATCGGATTTCGGTCGACCTTGTCCCGACCGAAATCATGTTTCGGTCGTGACGACTTGGCCGGCCGAAATTTCGCTTCGGCCTTGCCGTTTTTTCGCCCGATTTCGCGTCCGATCGACCATTTTTTTCGGCCTATTTCGACCCGTTTTCGACAATCTATCTACGTACGAATGAATTTTACGACAATTTTTCTACAATCGTGACAGCACATACCTTTCCCTTTCTTGTCGTCGATCCATTGCGATTTTGCAAAATTCTCTGTTTTTTTTGTCTGATTTGTTTGTGTGATTTGAAAAGTGTTGCGTAGTAAAGGATTTTAAATAAGAATTCTTACTTTTTATTAAATTTTACCTTTTTAAATTAATTAAATAATATAGGGGCAAAAACGTCTTTTTTCAGTCCTTTAGGGGCGGTAACAAGTAAAAAGGGTGCGGTAAATAGTAACTCCCTATTTTTTAATCCCCAATGTTTGAAGCATGGGCGTCTCTGGTCCTCCATGTTCCGAAGTGCCACTGTAGTCACCAATGTTATCATTTTGGACGGTTTGGTCCCTCGATTAATTAATCTCTAATTTAGACGAACATGTTAGAGCCCATCTCCTTTTACTCGACGTAAAACTTCATAAGACATCTTCTTCGAAAAAACACATGAACATTATTATACATCACTCTATGAAATGATTGACAACCTTGAAAATGGGTTAAATGTGATACGTAATGATGCTCAGTGCTTTTTAGTTGAAGAAGATAACGAGTTACGAGGTGTTAAATCAAGTTAAAGGAGATCATGTGCTCTCATGTGTTAATGTTAAATTCCATCTAAATTAGTGATTACGTTAATCGGAGGACTAAAACGACTCAAAATCGGTAAGATTGAGGACTAAAAGTGGCACCTCGGAACATGGGGGGACCGAAAACACCCGTGTCCAAACATCGGGAACAAAAATGTCGTTCTCTCCCATTATTTTATGCAAATTATGGATTGTTGGCTGGCCATTGGGCCCAAGTTGGTATGATAACGGATACCCAATAAATCCAAACTAATTTATAGAAATCGATATATCATGGTTTAACGAACTCGAAAAGTGATTTAAGGATCGTAATGTTCTCATGTACATGAAAAGTTGTTCTTCAGTCTTAATCATAGTTTATTTTACTTGAGAATATGAAGATATTTATTGCTTGAATATGGACAAAGTTGGGTGGGTAAATCTAAACTACTCACCTGTTATAGATTTGTGGACTTGGGAAGACTCACCCTAAATGTTGGATAAATCTAAACTCACATGTAATAACATTCTTTCCTATGTCAAATTTCGTGTCGCTGATTTTTTCGAGGGTCCTTCAGTGATGATTTTTTTAAGAGTTAATTGTATTTCAGGCCCACTTAACATATTTTTCATTAGATTTTAGGACCCATAACGTTTGAAATAGAGATAGGAGATCTATTTGAAGTTTGGTTTAGAGTTATCCGGGCACCATTTTTTGAAAAAAAATGACGCATTTGCCCTGCTGTGTGCGGAAATTACACAGAACTGCCATCGCCTTCTTCAACCATGAAGAAGTGGTATACACTATACATGAAGTGGTACTGTAGACCCATGAGTGGTACGGGTGAACATTGAAGTGGTACTGTAGACCCATGAAGTGGTACTGGTGACAATAAAGTGGTACGGTGGATCCATGAAGTGGTACTGGTGACAGAGGAAGTGGTACAAGATTTGTAGACCCATGAAGTTGTACTGTTGACCAGAGAAGAACTGGTACGGGAGACCCATGAAGTGGTAATGTTGACACAGAAAAGTGGTACAGCATTTTGTAGACCCATGAAGTGGTATTGTTGAACGGGAAGTGGTACAGGAAATTCTTAAGTGTTTCTGCAGAAATCAATAAATATTTGCACAAGAAACACATAAGAGTTCTTCATTACCACTTCTCCCGTTCAACAATACCACTTCATGGGTCTACAAAATGTTGTACCACTTCTCTATGTCACAGTACCACTTCATGGGTCTCCCGTACCAGTTCTTCTCTGGTCAACAGTACCATTTCATGGGGGCTACAAATGTTGTACCACTTCATGGATCTATAGTACCACTTCACTGTTCACTACCGTACCACTTCATGGGTCTACAGTACCACTCACTGTTCACCCGTACCACTTCTGGGTCTACAATACCACTTCACTGTTCACTCGTACCACTTCATGGGTCTACAGTACCACTTCATGGATCTACAGTACCACTTCTTGTTATGTTGCGCTGGATACCACTTCATGCGTGCTGATACCACTTCATAACTATTCTTTTATGAGGGTATTTTTCGTCAATCAACCTTTATTCTATGTTAAATTCTTAAATAGATCCCTTAAAACTATATTAATTCTGACAGGGGCCTGAATCTATTTGCAAAAATATGGGGGCCCTGAATTCAAATCGTCCCTTTTCTATGCTAAAAGTTAGTGTGCAAAAGTCACGACACCATCATATATAATCTAACAGTTAGTTTATTACAATTTTATTTTTAATTAATATTTTTATTTTGAATAACTTAATTATAATGGAAAATGTTATACCAAAAATTTAACATATTTGCACACAAAATCGTGTATGTAAATGATGCCGTCGAAAAATGACATACCGCGCGAGTTGGCTAACGAGCTTCTTCCTACATTTACTTCGCTGCGATCTTGTCTGAAACTCAACAACAGAGTTTGGGTGGGGGTCGTTTGCCCTCTGCTAGGTCAAGAGGGTGATTTCCATTTTTCAGGTGTAAGGTAGCATAAAGAAGATGTAAAAATGGTGTGATAGTGACGAAAAGTGCTCAAGTGTGCGGTAGAAATGGCAGAGTAACGCTATGGATAAGGGAAATCAGATGTGCACCTTACGAGTTTCTCGTCTTATTTATAACGTACCAAGTGTGTAGGTGGTTCCTGGCAGTTTTACCACGTCCCGTGTTTTTCGGCCTCTGGTTCCCTTGTCTTCCCACGATCCCACGTCTTCCTGATTATTCGGGCCTTCGGCGGTTTCTTCATCATGTTCTACTAATGGTGGCGTGGTGGGTGGGATCATGGCGGTTTTGTGCTAGGAGGTCAGATTCCCCGAGGGAAGGGTTTGGTCTTGGTGTCGGGCTACGCCCCCAAGGGATCTGCGTTCCCTTTCTCCTGGGGACGATTCCGTAAGGTGCCTAGGGAATGCGTGATCTTGGGTAACCTACCCGAGGTATTTCTGAAGCTGTCAGGAGCATAGCTTCCGGGGATTCTCTGGAGTTCCCGAGGTGTTCTGTCGTGGATCATCCCTTAATGGGCTCGGGGCCTTTTCTGAGGGTTGTTCCCATGGGCCCAACCCTGGCTGAGGGCGGGGGTCGCTCTTCAGGCAAGGTAGTTAAGTTAGTTACGGCGGGTCGGTTACTTTGCCGCGGGGTCGGTGAAATCCGAGGGTAACAGTAAACTTACTAGTGATACAAAACCGACAAACGGTGTATTGAAGTCGCTTGCTTCCATATAATTGCTCGTTAAATATTGGATCTCCCTTCAAAACAATACTCCCGCTGTTCTAAAAAGAAAGTCGTTCTAGATATCTTTTTTTGTTCTGAAAAGGAAGTCGTTGGGGTATTTTCAAAAATATATATGTGTAGCTTTCCAAAATTGCCCCCATATTAAATAACAACACAAGGTTCAATACAAAAAATAATAATTACATGGCAGATAATAAATGAGGGGTATAAAAGACATTTTAACCCACGTCTTAATATGCGTGAAAATTTCTTAAACGACTTTCTTTTTAGAACAGAGGGAGTATATCTTATCACCAAAATGTAAACACGTGTACAAAAAGTCATAAAAGAATTTGAAGTGTTCTCCATGAGAGTACGTGCCCATTTGGACGTATTAGACCTGAGCCTGTCCAATCAGATGAAGAATTGGACAAAAGCTCATCGATTTATCTTTGGGTAATTGTGAGGAAGCTTAGCAATACATGAAGTAAGTTGTTCTACATGTTAACACTTTTATTACTTTTTTTTACTAATAGACTTTTTTTCATCATATTCAAGGCTGAAATTCTTGGGATAACAACAGAAGAAACTAGTGGTTCAGAAAATCTCAGTGAGAGTCACATGCAACAGTTCACGAGATGGTTTAAAGACAAGCCCGTAGCTGAGAAATCCCGAACCTGAAGTGAAACTCAAATTTCGGGCCCCTGATCATTTTAAGTAATTTTTTTCCAAATAAGATATAGGGTCAATTTGAACCGTAAATGTAACTAAAATAAATAAAGAAAAAAATATTGTATAGTAGAATGTCCTATAAAATACTTAAATTAATTACATAAATACTACCCGCCTAGATGTTTTTTAGAGGCAAAAACATTGATCAAATCTACATAATCTAGCTGTCCGACCATTTCCTTTTCAATCGACAACATCGCTAGCCCATTCAGTCGATCTTGTGACATTGTTGATCGAAGATAATTCTTGATCAACTTTAACTTAGAAAAGCTTCTTTCTGCAGATGCAACTGTTACATGTATCGTTAGCAAAATCTTATATGCAATATGAGTATTTGGAAATAAATCATCCAGTTCACCACACGTAGTAGAATATCAATTGCTTTCTTTTCATTTCTCAAATAGCATTTCGCAACCGTCAACTCTGAGCATGTTCACCGCCACTGATGTCTAAACGTCCATCATGACTCAAGAATTTTTCAAGCATCTTACAAGACTCCACTAAGCTAGCTAACGAACCACTCTTCAACGTTTCCAAGTTTGACAAAAATCCGTAAATCTCTTGATGCTGTTTAAATTGTTCAAATCTAACTTGGAGTGACGTTCGAGCTTGATCAATTATAAATAAAAAGTATTCAACTCTGAAAGATTCTTCACCTGATCGTGCAATGTCAACACTCCCACTATCACTTTCATCAAATTGTTTTTTTTCGCGAATAGTGCGCCTTTCTCGAAATTTTGGCTCGATTCCTATCTCATATGCCATCCCGTAGCTTCTTATATTGCACTAGCGAATCCATGTTCTCTATTGTCATCAAGAAACTCAACTAGACCTTGCAAGAGATTGATTGCAATATCGATATCCATATCTTCTTATTGAGGAAACTTACTCACATTATTTATTGCATGCAACAGTTTATGCCAGATTGCCATTCCAAGCAAGAACTCAAAGCTCTCAAGTTCATATAATGCCAAGGCCTCAGCTTCACTTTTCGTTTTAGAATCTTCAGCAACTTCTGCCAACTCAGGTAAAGCGTCTCGGATATCAACAACTTGCTCTTTGATCGCCTTAACACTGTCAATGTGACTTTCCCAACGGGTGTGTGACAACCGTTTAACAGTTAAAGAAGACATTTTGTTTTTAAAAAGTTTCCATCTCTTTGTTGAGGACGAGAACAACGTGTAGATACGTTGCACAACTCCAAAGAAAGACTCGGCTTTAGCACAACATTCCACCATATCAACTAATGCCAAATTAAGACTGTGACAACCACATGGTGTATAGAAAGCTCTAGAATTTTCTTCAAGCAATCGTTTTTGAACGCATTTATGCCTTCCACTCATGTTAGCACCATTATCATATCCTTGCCCTCTCACATCACCAATGTCAAGCCCAAGTCTAATAAGCGCATCTAGAAGTTCATTGGTCAATCCATGACCGGACATGTTATCTACCTTTAGAAACTCGATCCAATATTCTTCTACATTCGGTATGTCTTTAGATTCATCCACGCATCGCAGCACTAGAGACATTTGCTCTTGATGACTTGCATCTGGAGTGCAGTCAAGTATAACTGAAAAATATTATGCTTTCTTCACTTTATCAATTATCGCCCTTTTCACTTCATTTGCCAACGTCGATTGAATCTGGGGACTCAAGTATGTATATCTAGATTCTTTTGTTTCACATCTTCGAACATGCTCTTCCATCACTGGATCAAACTCGGAACCATTTCTATCATTTGCAAAAAGAGCCCATTATTCGCAGCATAAAACTTTTCATTGTCTTCCCGAACGACCAAGTTGTTTCCAGCAAGTCTTTTCACAATTGAAATTATTCTCGTCAGTACTTGTCTCCAATGGTGTTTTTCTTTGTTTATACAAAGTTGCATACCCTCATCAATTGTTTTACATTTCTTCAGCCTTTTCTCTAATTCGACCCAAGCAACCATACAAGTCATATGATCCATACTACCTTCATGACAGACTTCCATGCATATTCGGGCCTTCGGCGGTTTCTTCATCATGTTCTACTAATGGTGGCGTGGTGGGTGGGATCATGGCGGTTTTGTGCTAGGAGGTCAGATTCCCCGAGGGAAGGGTTTGGTCTTGGTGTCGGGCTACGCCCCCAAGGGATCTGCGTTCCCTTTCTCCTGGGGACGATTCCGTAAGGTGCCTAGGGAATGCGTGATCTTGGGTAACCTACCCGAGGGTATTTCTGAAGCTGTCAGGAGCATAGCTTCCGGGGGATTCTCTGGAGTTCCCGAGGTGTTCTGTCGTGGATCATCCCTTAATGGGCTCGGGCCTTTTCTGAGGGTTGTTCCCATGGGCCCAAACCCTGGCTGAGGGCGGGGGTCGCTCTTCAGGCAAGGTAGTTAAGTTAGTTACGGCGGGTCGGTTACTTTGCCGCGGGGTCGGTGAAATCCGAGGGTAACAGTAAACTTACTAGTGATACAAAACCGACAAACGGTGTATTGAAGTCGCTTGCTTCCATATAATTGCTCGTTAAATATTGGATCTCCCTTCAAAACAATACTCCCGCTGTTCTAAAAAGAAAGTCGTTCTAGATATCTTTTTTTGTTCTGAAAAGGAAGTCGTTGGGGTATTTTCAAAAAATATATATGTGTAGCTTTCCAAAATTGCCCCCATATTAAATAACAACACAAGGTTCAATACAAAAAATAATAATTACATGGCAGATAATAAATGAGGGGTATAAAAGACATTTTAACCCACGTCTTAATATGCGTGAAAATTTCTTAAACGACTTTCTTTTTAGAACAGAGGGAGTATATCTTATCACCAAAATGTAAACACGTGTACAAAAAGTCATAAAAGAATTTGAAGTGTTCTCCATGAGAGTACGTGCCCATTTGGACGTATTAGACCTGAGCCTGTCCAATCAGATGAAGAATTGGACAAAAGCTCATCGATTTATCTTTTGGTAATTGTGAGGAAGCTTAGCAATACATGAAGTAAGTTGTTCTACATGTTAACACTTTTATTACTTTTTTTACTAATAGACTTTTTTTCATCATATTCAAGGCTGAAATTCTTGGGATAACAACAGAAGAAACTAGTGGTTCAGAAAATCTCAGTGAGAGTCACATGCAATAGTTCACGAGATGGTTTAAAGACAAGCCCGTAGCTGAGAAATCCCGAACCTGAAGTGAAACTCAAATTTCGGGCCCCTGATCATTTTAAGTAATTTTTTTCCAAATAAGATATAGGGTCAATTTGAACCGTAAATGTAACTAAAATAAATAAAGAAAAAATAAATATTGTATAGTAGAATGTCCTATAAAATACTTAAATTAATTACATAAATACTACCCGCCTAGATGTTTTAGAGGCAAAAACATTGATCAAATCTACATAATCTAGCTGTCCGACCATTTCCTTTTCAATCGACAACATCGCTAGCCCATTCAGTCGATCTTGTGACATTGTTGATCGAAGATAATTCTTGATCAACTTTAACTTAGAAAAGCTTCTTTCTGCAGATGCAACTGTTACATGTATCGTTAGCAAAATCTTATATGCAATATGAGTATTTGGAAATAAATCATCCAGTTTCACCACACGTAGTAGAATATCAATTGCTTTCTTTTCATTTCTCAAATAGCATTTCGCAACCGTCAACTCTGAGCATGTTCACCGCCACTGATGTCTAAACGTCCATCATGACTCAAGAATTTTTCAAGCATCTTACAAGACTCCACTAAGCTAGCTAACGAACCACTCTTCAACGTTTCCAAGTTTGACAAAATCCGTAAATCTCTTGATGCTGTTTAAATTGTTCAAATCTAACTTGGAGTGACGTTCGAGCTTGATCAATTATAAATAAAAAGTATTCAACTCTGAAAGATTCTTCACCTGATCGTGCAATGTCAACACTCCCACTATCACTTTCATCAAATTGTTTTTTTCGGCGAATAGTGCGCCTTTCTCGAAATTTTGGCTCGATTCCTATCTCATATGCCATCCCGTAGCTTCTTATATTGCACTAGCGAATCCATGTTCTCTATTGTCATCAAGAAACTCAACTAGACCTTGCAAGAGATTGATTGCAATATCGATATCCATATCTTCTTATTGAGGAAACTTACTCACATTATTTATTGCATGCAACAGTTTATGCCAGATTGCCATTCCAAGCAAGAACTCAAAGCTCTCAAGTTCATATAATGCCAAGGCCTCAGCTTCACTTTTCGTTTTAGAATCTTCAGCAACTTCTGCCAACTCAGGTAAAGCGTCTCGGATATCAACAACTTGCTCTTTGATCGCCTTAACACTGTCAATGTGACTTTCCCAACGGGTGTGTGACAACCGTTTAACAGTTAAAGAAGACATTTTGTTTTTAAAAAGTTTCCATCTCTTTGTTGAGGACGAGAACAACGTGTAGATACGTTGCACAACTCCAAAGAAAGACTCGGCTTTAGCACAACATTCCACCATATCAACTAATGCCAAATTAAGACTGTGACAACCACATGGTGTATAGAAAGCTCTAGAATTTTCTTCAAGCAATCGTTTTTGAACGCATTTATGCCTTCCACTCATGTTAGCACCATTATCATATCCTTGCCCTCTCACATCACCAATGTCAAGCCCAAGTCTAATAAGCGCATCTAGAAGTTCATTGGTCAATCCATGACCGGACATGTTATCTACCTTTAGAAACTCGATCCAATATTCTTCTACATTCGGTATGTCTTTAGATTCATCCACGCATCGCAGCACTAGAGACATTTGCTCTTGATGACTTGCATCTGGAGTGCAGTCAAGTATAACTGAAAAATATTATGCTTTCTTCACTTTATCAATTATCGCCCTTTTCACTTCATTTGCCAACGTCGATTGAATCTGGGGACTCAAGTATGTATATCTAGATTCTTTTGTTTCACATCTTCGAACATGCTCTTCCATCACTGGATCAAACTCGGAACCATTTCTATCATTTGCAAAAAGAGCCCATTATTCGCAGCATAAAACTTTTCATTGTCTTCCCGAACGACCAAGTTGTTTCCAGCAAGTCTTTTCACAATTGAAATTATTCTCGTCAGTACTTGTCTCCAATGGTGTTTTTCTTTGTTTATACAAAGTTGCATACCCTCATCAATTGTTTTACATTTCTTCAGCCTTTTCTCTAATTCGACCCAAGCAACCATACAAGTCATATGATCCATACTACCTTCATGACAGACTTCCATGCATATTCGGGCCTTCGGCGGTTTCTTCATCATGTTCTACTAATGGTGGCGTGGTGGGTGGGATCATGGCGGTTTTGTGCTAGGAGGTCAGATTCCCCGAGGGAAGGGTTTGGTCTTGGTGTCGGGCTACGCCCCCAAGGGATCTGCGTTCCCTTTCTCCTGGGGACGATTCCGTAAGGTGCCTAGGGAATGCGTGATCTTGGGTAACCTACCCGAGGGTATTTCTGAAGCTGTCAGGAGCATAGCTTCCGGGGGATTCTCTGGAGTTCCCGAGGTGTTCTGTCGTGGATCATCCCTTAATGGGCTCGGGGCCTTTTCTGAGGGGTTGTTCCCATGGGCCCAAACCCTGGCTGAGGGCGGGGGTCGCTCTTCAGGCAAGGTAGTTAAGTTAGTTACGGCGGGTCGGTTACTTTGCCGCGGGGTCGGTGAAATCCGAGGGTAACAGTAAACTTACTAGTGATACAAAACCGACAAACGGTGTATTGAAGTCGCTTGCTTCCATATAATTGCTCGTTAAATATTGGATCTCCCTTCAAAACAATACTCCCGCTGTTCTAAAAAGAAAGTCGTTCTAGATATCTTTTTTTGTTCTGAAAAGGAAGTCGTTGGGGTATTTTCAAAAAATATATATGTGTAGCTTTCCAAAATTGCCCCCATATTAAATAACAACACAAGGTTCAATACAAAAAATAATAATTACATGGCAGATAATAAATGAGGGGTATAAAAGACATTTTTAATATGCGTGAAAATTTCTTAAACGACTTTCTTTTTAGAACAGAGGGAGGATATCTTATCACCAAAATGTAAACACGTGTACAAAAAGTCATAAAAGAATTTGAAGTGTTCTCCATGAGAATACGTGCCCATTTGGACGTATTAGACCTGAGCCTGTCCAATCAGATGAAGAATTGGACAAAAGCTCATCGATTTATCTTTGGGTAATTGTGAGGAAGCTTAGCAATACATGAAGTAAGTTGTTCTACATGTTAACACTTTTATTACTTTTTTTTACTAATAGACTTTTTTTCATCATATTCAAGGCTGAAATTCTTGGGATAACAACAGAAGAAACTAGTGGTTCAGAAAATCTCAGTGAGAGTCACATGCAACAGTTCACGAGATGGTTTAAAGACAAGCCCGTAGCTGAGAAATCCCGAACCTGAAGTGAAACTCAAATTTCGGGCCCCTGATCATTTTAAGTAATTTTTTTCCAAATAAGATATAGGGTCAATTTGAACCGTAAATGTAACTAAAATAAATAAAGAAAAAATAAATATTGTATAGTAGAATGTCCTATAAAATACTTAAATTAATTACATAAATACTACCCGCCTAGATGTTTTAGAGGCAAAAACATTGATCAAATCTACATAATCTAGCTGTCCGACCATTTCCTTTTCAATCGACAACATCGCTAGCCCATTTAGTCGATCTTGTGACATTGTTGATCGAAGATAATTCTTGATCAACTTTAACTTAGAAAAGCTTCTTTCTGCAGATGCAACTGTTACATGTATCGTTAGCAAAATCTTATATGCAATATGAGTATTTGGAAATAAATCATCCAGTTTCACCACACGTAGTAGAATATCAATTGCTTTCTTTTCATTTCTCAAATAGCATTTCGCAACCGTCAACTCTGAGCATGTTCACCGCCACTGATGTCTAAACGTCCATCATGACTCAAGAATTTTTCAAGCATCTTACAAGACTCCACTAAGCTAGCTAACGAACCACTCTTCAACGTTTCCAAGTTTGACAAAAATCCGTAAATCTCTTGATGCTGTTTAAATTGTTCAAATCTAACTTGGAGTGACGTTCGAGCTTGATCAATTATAAATAAAAAGTATTCAACTCTGAAAGATTCTTCACCTGATCGTGCAATGTCAACACTCCCACTATCACTTTCATCAAATTGTTTTTTTCGGCGAATAGTGCGCCTTTCTCGAAATTTTGGCTCGATTCCTATCTCATATGCCATCCCGTAGCTTCTTATATTGCACTAGCGAATCCATGTTCTCTATTGTCATCAAGAAACTCAACTAGACCTTGCAAGAGATTGATTGCAATATCGATATCCATATCTTCTTATTGAGGAAACTTACTCACATTATTTATTGCATGCAACAGTTTATGCCAGATTGCCATTCCAAGCAAGAACTCAAAGCTCTCAAGTTCATATAATGCCAAGGCCTCAGCTTCACTTTTCGTTTTAGAATCTTCAGCAACTTCTGCCAACTCAGGTAAAGCGTCTCGGATATCAACAACTTGCTCTTTGATCGCCTTAACACTGTCAATGTGACTTTCCCAACGGGTGTGTGACAACCGTTTAACAGTTAAAGAAGACATTTTGTTTTTAAAAAGTTTCCATCTCTTTGTTGAGGACGAGAACAACGTGTAGATACGTTGCACAACTCCAAAGAAAGACTCGGCTTTAGCACAACATTCCACCATATCAACTAATGCCAAATTAAGACTGTGACAACCACATGGTGTATAGAAAGCTCTAGAATTTTCTTCAAGCAATCGTTTTTGAACGCATTTATGCCTTCCACTCATGTTAGCACCATTATCATATCCTTGCCCTCTCACATCACCAATGTCAAGCCCAAGTCTAATAAGCGCATCTAGAAGTTCATTGGTCAATCCATGACCGGACATGTTATCTACCTTTAGAAACTCGATCCAATATTCTTCTACATTCGGTATGTCTTTAGATTCATCCACGCATCGCAGCACTAGAGACATTTGCTCTTGATGACTTGCATCTGGAGTGCAGTCAAGTATAACTGAAAAATTTATGCTTTCTTCACTTTATCAATTATCGCCCTTTTCACTTCATTTGCCAACGTCGATTGAATCTGGGGACTCAAGTATGTATATCTAGATTCTTTTGTTTCACATCTTCGAACATGCTCTTCCATCACTGGATCAAACTCGGAACCATTTCTATCATTTGCAAAAAGAGCCCATTATTCGCAGCATAAAACTTTTCATTGTCTTCCCGAACGACCAAGTTGTTTCTAGCAAGTCTTTTCACAATTGAAATTATTCTCGTCAGTACTTGTCTCCAATGGTGTTTTTCTTTGTTTATACAAAGTTGCATACCCTCATCAATTGTTTTACATTTCTTCAGCCTTTTCTCTAATTCGACCCAAGCAACCATACAAGTCATATGATCCATACTACCTTCATGACAGACTTCCATGCATATTGCGCCAGTCTTTATATCCATCAACTCCAAGATTGCCCACTCTGCTCATCATTTCACTAGTCTTTAACAATTTGCAACAGAAACAAAAATTCCATCCAATGATAGAGAATATACCAGCCATCTTCTATCAACTTCCTCGCCATTTGCCACTACTCATGTAAAATGAATTGAATCAAAATGTCTGTTCTTGTCACACAATACAATTAATACAAATGCCCCATAATGAACTACTAAATTAAATGAAGTAAACTCCAACAGGGGATTGCAAAATCATAAATACCCTAGCAGAATTTTGGTTGCACTATCTTATTACACCCACAGAAATTGGAAACAATTTTCGAGAAAGAAAAAAAATAATTGCGCATGCCGCCAAAGTCCAAACAAATAAATTAATAAATTAAGGAGCAGTATAATATACCTTAAAGATCATCGAACACTGATGTCTGATCGGTCCCAGAAGATAGGGAACGATTTTATTAGATAATGACACTCTTCTTTAACCTAAGCGAAACCCTTTTGATATCGTATCATTATAGAATTTAGAAGAAGAAAGCACAACACGTTTCCTTTTTTCCTTAATAAAAGCTTTAATATGTTTTGTTTGGGTTGAATTTCTTAATAAATTACAATATTTGGGCTTTCTTTGGTTAACATCAAGGCCAACTGTATAGTCTACCACTTGTCCACTCCACTTACCATTTTTTATAGATCTATAGCTATAATCTTTTTGATAATATATATAGGTATAAAAAATTTTGGCCCCCCGTCCGAAGTTGGGCCCGAGGCGACCGCCTCACTGGCCTCATATGAGCTACGGGCCTGTAAAGAACATGTAAGAAGTTTATTATCTATAATTCAAGGTGATGCATTTAGATATAAAATATGTTATTTCCTGAATATTTAATTTGGAAAGTTAGATTAATTCATTACACGCTGAAGGAGTTGCAGAAGCTAGTGATGAGATATGGGCTCTTGCAAATTGTCATATTAGGTTAAACACAAGATGTTATTCGGGGTGTAAAGTTCGATTTCATACGAAGGATCGCGATGCCCGCCGCAGAACTCAGAATAGCGGACTGGTCGTAGAGGGCCAGCATAAAATCGAACTATAGAGTTTTTTGGATTGCTTAGCAGAGTTATTGAGTTGACATTGGCAGTCGAAAAACATTTGTTTTTTCAATGTGATTGGATTGACATGGGTAAGAAAACCACACATAAAGACAAATACTATCTTTCTTAGTATCGATGTGAGATCGAGATGGCATCAGAATTACCCTTTCACGCTACCTATTCAAGTGCAGCAAGTCTTCTACATTAGTGATACTAAACTTCGTAGCAATTGGCAACTAGTGCAACGGGTGCAGCATAGAAATTTGTGGGATTTTCCAATGGTGGATAAAGAAGAAGATGATGATAGCACTAGAAATTACCCCATGACACGGTGAGTCGGCGACCTTACCATAGACGACCATCTTTTCTACTTTATCACCCAAGATATCTTTATTGTCCTTATAGAGATTCTTGAATGATTTATCCCCTCCTCTAGCTTCTTCTCTTCCTCAATTTTGTCGTCTAGCTTCTGGCCTTCTTTAGTGGCAAAAACCAACTTCTTGTCGTTGTATTCCTTCAACTGCATAACTGCACATTCTTCGATCGCATCAACCACGTGCAAAACCTTGTAGCACTTCTTCCTCGCGCATTCAAAGAATAGAGAGTTCTCTGTAGCCTTTTCGCTTTCAGCGGTGATGAAATAAGTAGAGGCATGTCCATCCATCACCCTCGTCATGTAGCATGTCAGGCTCGTCGGCTCGTCGCCAGAATCGGGCATGTAGAACCCTTCATGCTCCTTAACTGGCTTATTCTCATTGATCACCTCCCCAGAGGCAGTATTGTACTGATCTGTCTCGTTGTTCACTATCATATTGATCCTATTTGCGTCCTCCTCGGCGACTTTTCTGTGGTTCTCATCGATCTCTTTTGTCTCCAGATTTGGTTATAGTCCATCAGCTCGGGGGCCTCCTTGGTCGCTGTGGAGATATCCTCTTTCTCGTATGCCTTTAATTTATCGACGAGATTGAACTTGTCTTTGAATCGATTTAAAGTTGTTCATGTATTTCTCGAGGTTGTTTCTTGCGTCGATCCATTCTTTCACTTTCTTGTCTTTCTTGCGTATCTTTTCTTCGTTAATGTCTTTTTCCTTACTAGAACTGGCCTCTGCAGTTCTCTCTTTAGTCACTTTGCCATCAACATGTCACAGGGTCTCCATCGTGACTGCGCCGGCCGTCTTACTCGTGTCCTTCACAGTCTCCTTGGCATCGCTGACTTTCTCGGTCATGGTGCCGTCATGCTCATCTTCTTTGACCTTCACACCGATGCCATTGACTTTCTCAAGTGGTTGTCGAGGCCTTCTCTTCGACCGTTTCCTCTTTCTCGAGCATTTTTTTCTTTGGAGCTTCATTCTCCTTTTTCACTTCTTTCACGGGCACTTCGGCCTTTAGGGATTCTTCCTCCTTTCTTGATTCATCGGCACCTTTCTTTAACGCTCCGACTTCTTTATTCTTCTCGATCTTAACCGGTGGTTCGTCTGTTTTCTTTTCCTCCACTGGCTTTGGATCCTCGGCATAATCTCTATCACGCTCTCTTTCTACGCCACGAGGTATGTCTTCTCGTAGGCCTTCACCTTTTGTTTTGAGGTCCTCTTGGCTCTCTATTTTCTTCTCGTCCTCAGAAACATAATATCATCGTCCTTTCTCATCGCTTCACGTTCGCCCTGATTGCCGAACTTGTTTAGTACTATCAGCGTCCTTAGATGCTTTCTCCAACATTCAGGCTTCCTTTGCATTTTTAGCACCGTCTATCTCTCTGGAACCGGTAAATTCTACCGCATCATAGATGACAAGGAGCGCGAGATCATTTTGTATGCAGGATGCTCGTAACGTCTTCCATTGTGATCTTGTATACCCTGTCGTATTGGGTAGGATATATCCGTCTTCGATAATTTCCATAAACCTTGTGATTTCAGCAAAGCTTTCGTTTCGACGCTCCACCGTACGTTATTACTTTCAGTGAGCTTTGGCGGGAGTGGCATTCCGACATTTGGTTATTCACCATCACTATCGGCTCTGATACCAAT
Source organism: Craterostigma plantagineum (assembly GCA_027422505.1). Taxonomy (NCBI): domain Eukaryota; kingdom Viridiplantae; phylum Streptophyta; class Magnoliopsida; order Lamiales; family Linderniaceae; genus Craterostigma; species Craterostigma plantagineum. Next base: position 9,632,666 of record JAPQWV010000015.1, read on the forward strand.
TTGTGTTATTTTCAAGTACCGAATTTGTGTGTGTGAGGACGATTTGAGGATTTTTGGTGTTACGATTTTCTGTGTGAGATCGAAATGAGGAGAAAAAAAAAACTTGAAAGTTGGCTTATTTGGAGGAGAACTTTTCTTAACTATGACATGCAGATTCTCTGCTCTCCCTCACAATTTTTTTATTAGTACAATGCATACAGATTTTCAAACTTCGATTCCAGTGGGCTGCAATTAGCCGCTCAGTGAAGGTACATCATCTTTTAATTATTTTATTTGAGTTCTGTTTTTAGATTTGTGGACATCAATTCACGTCCCAATCTCCAAATACGTACATTGACGCCAAGTCTAGGCAAGCAACTTCCCTCATTTGGTTAACAACAACTTATTGTCATTTACTTGGAATTAGCAATGATAATTGTAGACTTTGTTCGTGATTTAACGTTGGATGCCTCTCATAACTTTTGTTGATGTTTTCATATGTCATCTGGACCAGGCGGGATCAGTGGATTAAAGAAAAGATAATCGACTTTTCACGTGCCAATAGTGAAAAGAGCTCACGATCTTCTGTTCCAGTATCTCAAAGTAATGTAGTCCAGATTTTAGCTTATCTTCTTCAATTCAGCGACAAAAGCGAATCGGACTATCGCGCTCAAGTAAGAATTTTTTTAGGTTTTTAATTTTTTAACATTGTATACTTATATTTATTGACTTCTATCCAATCTTATTTGGAATAGGTTCACGAGTATCGTATCTACTATGGTTTATTTTTTATGATCAAATACTTTATGCAAGAAAATACTTCATCTTCCAGTGTAGATCTATCACCAGTTGCTCTTCTTAGAATGAAGATCCATCTATAATTGCTCCTTCGGAGGATCAAACAGAAACAGGGCAAGGTACATGCACTAGCACAATAGTGCCACACATTCAAAAATAATTCATGTCATCTTTTATAGTAATAAATGCTTCTTTTTTCATTTTTAGGTTCGATGACTTCTCGAAAAGGCCGAGGACCCGCGAGTGGCGATAAATCGGAGAAACATGTTAAAAAGGTATGTTATGGTACTAAAAAAGTTTAAATGCATTATTATTGCACATTTCTTGAGTGTATTATAGCATGGAATATACAAAATTGTGTTCGCACCTAGAGAAAAGATTCCTACGGATCATGAAGCAGAATTTGCCACCGGAATTGGTATTGTCACTAGGCATAATGCTGAAATCGACGGAGTTACACACTGGAAAGAAATTCCTCAGGATGACAAAGATGTTTGTTATGCTAGAATCTTGGTAAGTATTATGAGTTTAGTGATTACCGCAATTTACGTTGTATTGCTAAACTTGGATTGATGGCACAACATTGGTTTGATATTGATGGTGGGTCTACTGATGAGCGAGTACGAAACATTGTTAACAAAAAGATGCAGACGCCATACACTCGGTAAAGGCATACACTGCATAGGACTTATAAAAATTTAGTTGATGAAGACCTTAATGCGAGAGAAGTATGCCCACAGACCGACTTGAGTACGGAGAAATGGCAGATTGTATGTGATTTCATCGAGGACGAACAATTTCAGGTAAAGTTTATTTACAAAAATTGCAATCTAAACGTCTATACTTATATTGTTTCTTGCAATATCATAATCTTATAACACAACTTGACTGCAGGAAAAATCACAGATTAATACACGAAACCGCTCGAAAAAGTTATTCAACCATAAGTCAGGGAAAGTAGCAATACTTTCCCGCTACAAGTAAATGGTATGTTTTTCATCCTTTAGCGCTGAAGCAATTTGAATGTTGTTGTTGAGAAGACTAATATTTTATGTTTTTGTCATGTTTTATTATTACTTATAAACGAAGTAAAAAGTAAAGTAGATCTTTGGAGAAAAAAGATGGTGAATTTGTTAATGATACTGCTAAGTCTATCATGTAAGCCACTGAAACTCCCTTTATTATTGAATATATTTATGGTACTTTATTAGCATGCTTTATTCGATTGTTTGCTAGGAAAACATGGTTGCTAAAAGGAATCAACCTGAAAATGGAGATGGAGAACCGACGCCTGAGGAAGATATTTTGAGCTCTGCACTAGGTCATAGATCAGGATATGCATGGGAAAGGAATCGGGCATGGGGTTGAGGTAGTTCGGGGTGCACATTTCTATGCTACAAGTTCTAATGTTGATTTGCATAAAACTGTGGAAGACCAAAAGAAGGAACTCGAAGATTTACGAGCTCAAATGGCCAACATGCAAAAAGTTAACAAATTTGTCAGGCAGTTTACCAAGCATTTCATCAGGTGTGGAGCACAACCTAGACTTCAAAATGATTATTTTGCTATTGTATTCAGATTATGTATTCGTCTATCATATTTTCATTGAGATAATATTTTATTCTTCTATTCATTCTGCATATCGAGACAATTAACCTTGACATACAAACTTGTTGATTGTTACACATGGTGACATTTATGACAGCTGTATGAGTTGCAGTTCGACTGGTTATAACCAGTGTTGTAAAATACGCCCTAGGCGGCGCCGCCTAGACACTAATCGACGTCAATCGTGGCGAATAAGCTCAAAACGGGTGTTATAATCGGTCAGACCGCCTAAGCGCCAAACATGCCGAATAATCGGCGCACAGAGCGTTTTTTGGGCCGCCTAGTCGCTCATTTTGAAATAAAAATAATAATAAAATAATTAAAGGAAGGAAAAAATATCATATCTAAAACACAATCCCCAAATCAAACGCCTACAGACCAGACCTTCTTCTCACAGTCCACCCTAGCTACCAGCCCTTCGCTCGCCGCCCCTGTGCCTGCCGCCGTCGCCGCCGCCGTGCCGCCACCAGACGTCGTCGCCCTCAGTCCATTCCATCTTCAGTCTTCGATTAAGAGCTAAGGTTAGATTCTAATAATAAAAACTATATCCCTCCCCAGATTTATATATTATTTGTGGCTTTATGCTGTGGCTAATTCTTTATTTGTGGCTTTATGCTGTGATTTATAATTCATTTGTGGATTCGATTCAGAATATGAATTTAATCAAGCAGCAAGAGTTTAGTGTAGTGTATGAATTCTTTAATCTTTATCCATGTAGTGTATGAAAATTGAACGTTTGAGGACTATTTGATCGTATGTATGCATTTGGTATTAGTTAGATGCTTGCGAACTTGGTGTAATATGATATTTTGAGCGTTCCTCTTAATGTTTTATGTGTTATTTCTACATATTTCCATCTATGATTTGCGCTTTGAAGCAACGTGATATTTGATGTGTTCAAATATTTTGCAATATTAATGAAAAATAGGTGAACCGTCTAATTGCCGCCTAGAAACCACCTAGGCCCCGCCTAGGCCATCTAGGCGCTAAGCCCCCTGGGCGCCTAGCTAGCGCCTAGCATATTTTACAACATTGGTTATAATTGCAAACTTTGACTATGTTATTTACTTTTCAGTTTCTGAGCAACTTGTTAATTTATATTTTAGTTATTTGTTAATTGGTTGACGAAGTAATCAGAATGTTATATATATATTTATACTTTTCAGTAATACAAATGAATATTAAATTCATATTTGACATCAACGATGGATTGCAGTACAATATAATAGAAATAACAATTATTTAATTTTTTTCGCAAATAGAAAATATAATAAATAAATATTATATTTTTTCTCTAGCTGTTTATTGTGAGGAATATCTTTGTATTATATAGCATGGTAAAAAAAAATTTAATGTGACGAATTTGTTGTTACATTTACAGGTTTAAATGTGTGGAGTTCAAAATAAATGACAAAAATGTTATACATACTGTGACGAATCTCTTGCCACGTTAGAAATTTTATGCGACGAAAAAGGAAGTCCTCACATAAGTCTAATGTGAGGAAATAAAACATCGTCACATTATGTGCGATTTTATCTTATGCCACGGGCCTTCGGTGACGAGCCAGTGACGAAATCTTTTCGTCACATTAAATTTATGACGAAAGTTTTCTTTTTTGAGAGGAAAAATATCCTCATAAAAATTAACACTTTTTGTAGTGACCTGCAATTTCCCCAAGAAATTAATAGGGATCTAAATTGATGAAGTAAAATTATAGCTCTTTGATGCCTAACATTCTATCGCATGCTCTGACATCTCCGTTTTAGCTTAAGCAAACTGAAAGTGCTTTTAAGCTTCAACGGCCAAGAGAGAAAAATGCTGGTTTACTGATATTAAATAGAGACATCAGAGCATGCAATAAAATGATAGAGATCCGACCTCTACTTCACGAGCAATATCATAAAACTAATTACTGTATTTTTTCTTGAGTTTTTTTCCAGGCTAAAATAGAAAGAAGATGGAAATAAAACGAATTTCAACTAACTTCTTTCGAAATGGTTGATGATGAGAAGAGAACGCCGAGTGTGATGGTATTTATAGGCATTTGTCGAATGCACACGAAAAGGAACGTACTTACTGCGTACTGCCTCGCAAAGCTCGTGCATGGTTTGTTGAAATTTATGGTGAAATTAATGCGAAAGAAGCCTCGGTAGAATCAATTAGGTGTACGAAAACCGCGAGTGTTGTGTGTCTACTCCGAAAAACAAAACTGTCTGTATGAAAAATGGTTATTTCTTTTGCAATTATATATTTAACAGAATTTTGTTGGGCGTATGCCCTCGAAATGTCATAATATAGTTAGATTGTAAGGGGACGTAGACTGTTGGTGAGTTATTCGTTTTTTGTTGGAGCAAACTTTATTAGAACATAATAACTTGTGGAATAAAATTTATTATAATTCATGAAGCCTATTATTTATGTAACTAAAATCGAGTAATAGGATAAATAAATAAAATTGAAATACTACGAGTTTATGTCATGGGTAAGATAGGGCGACATTAGCAATTAATCTCCATAGGATAGGAGTAGAAAAATATTCTATTTTTGTGACGTTAAAAACCCGAGTACCCAATAAAGATACGCTAAGAGAAGGTAAAATGAATCGCAAGTCCCAGTCCCGTTTGCGATTCATGACCATTCGAAGATACAATTTTTGTCTATCATTCGAAGATACTTGATTTTGACTTTAAAGAGAGGATACCATAGCTAGAACCTTAGACTTCGTTGGAAGTACCAATACCCACTACTAATAGGAACCTAACAGATTTCTCCATTTAGGACAAAGATCCATTACTATGTTGTATTAGTACTTTCAACTACGATTCTATGAGACTTCCTACGGAGTAAGTAGGCATAAATATGGGTTAGATTACAGTGGAAAGCGAATACAACAGGAAGGATTAAGCCGATACCTCTCTTTGATGAAGCAGCGAGCGTACTTCCATGTCTAATTTCTAACTAAACCGGTCGTCTTTGACTGGTTTGTAGGCCGGTTTCCTTCTCTTTATCAACCAAACTACAAGCTTACAAGTTGGCTGGCTATTCTATCAACCCTGTGCCAAATAGTGGTACTTTCATTTCGATAATCCGCTAGTCTTCCCAACAAAAGAATTGTCTATCAGTCGAGCTTTTCATTGCAGAGGGCCACTAAATTAAGAACTAGTAACCATTAGGATTATTTAAAAAAATGGCCTTTGACATAGTCAACGTTAAAAAAATAGCCCCGTCGATTTTTTATGTTTTTTAAAAAAATTCGAATTAAGGGTATTTACGTCATTTGACAGGGCATCTTTTTAAAAATTGCAGGGGGACCCCTGCTATATAGCACAGGTCCCCTGCTCAGTGGACCTGTGCTATATAGCAGGGGTCCCGTCCATCTGGTGCGCAGTATGGGCGGGACCCCTGTGCTGTGTGCGGGGACCCTGCGCTGTGTGCGGGGGACCCTGCGCTGTGTGCAGGGAGACCCCTGTGCGGTGTGCGGCTGCAGGGACCCCTGTGCTGTGCGCGAGTCTCCTGCTCTGTGTGCGGGGACCCCTGCGCTATGTGCGGGGACCCCTACGCTGCTGCCCGCACACAGCGCAAGGGTCCCTGCACAAAGCGCAGGGGTCCCCCACACACGGCAGGGGTCCCGCCCATGCTGCAGGGGCCCCGCCCATGTTGCAAAAAAATAAAAAAATTACTTATTGGGGATTTGAACCCATGATCTACTACTTGAACGTCTGACTACACAACCACTGGACTACGACCCGCCCGCCCACCCTTTTGTGACCCCGATAACAGATATCGATTTCAAAAAGTGGGACCCATTTAGTAAGGGTATAACTGTCATTATACACTTGGAGGCTATTTTTTTAACATTGACCATGTCAAAGGCCAATTTTTTAAACGACCCTAACCATTACATGTTGACTTTGTAATAGTCAGTCAAAACATGCATGAATCAATGTTCTTGCAGACAACTTGACACGCTCAAATACTAGCAAGTGTACTAGGTCTTGCAAGTAGTAAAACGGACGAAGTCCGAGTATCGATCCACGAAGACAGCTCGATTAATTCTAAGATATGAATTCTAGTTTTAATTTAAGTATAGGAAATTTTATTGTTTTAATGATTTGATTAAAAGAGATAAAAGACGCAAATAATAAAATAATCGCAAATAAAATAGATGAGGATAACGCAGTTGACTACGACGTGATCAAGGCACATGCTTGGTGAGTATAGTCTTCAAAGCCACTGTAGCCGCTCGAATCCAACGAAGAGCAAAATAAATCATAGGCATTAGTGGTATATGATAGAAAAATAATCGCATATTTTGTGGTTATAATTCAATTGATGCCAAATATAAAATATACCCGTAAACTTAGAATATTCAATGAAATTTCAATAATTAATGACTGATAAATTGTTCTAACGGGTATAATATTTACGTAATTTCCTAACTAATCAACAACCCCCAAACTAGCTTCGATCGTCCTCGATCATAAAAGCGAATAAAACCAAATCAAGTTAGGATTATAGAACATCAGTCAATGAAATTCTCCTGTTTCACCTCAGAAAACGTAAAAGCATATAAAGTCGAGATAAACATCAACTAATGAACGATCTAGTCAAAACACGAGGCATGAGGTCATATGTCGCAATCTCATCATAGCATGAAAGACATTTCGAGAATCGTACTACGCATCAATCCACAACTCTCACGAGGGTCGCTCAAGTCTCTCGATGTATCTTTTCTAAGGGATCTGTATAAAGGCGCTCAATTCACGACACGAAAAGATATTACTCTATTCTTGCAAATATATCACATCATAGTCACATAGTAGAAGTCATGCACGAATCAAAGGGTCTTTCATCAAGGGTTGTAATGGGGCTTTGGGTTTTGAAAGGTGCGTCATATGGGAAAGTGAGCTAAAAGCATCAAACGTGTCAATCATCGAATCTTTCTTCTAACCACTTATTTCATTCTTCTAACGTCGTGCCTATTTTCAGTCGACTCATCCTTTTTCCTTTTCTAGCTCTTCTCTCTCGCTTTTTCTCGCCCTTTCTTTTTCCTTTTTTTCGCTTCTTCTCTTTTTCTTTTTTCTTTTTTTTTCGAACCAGCCCCTCCTATATTTTTTCTTTGTACGTCTTATCGAAGGGAGAGGTTTCTAGTCCGCTGCAATATTACGACGAGAGATCCATATCATAGGACGAGTTCATAACTAACATGCATCGACGATTAGCTCCTTCTCAACCAACAAGCCACTTTTCACTATATCGACGAACTAACACGTTGATACGGGGTCGTATAGGCTAAATTTGAGGCAAAGGCTAAATATCTGGGCTCCAAATCAACAAATAAGTCAAATAAAGCTCAAGGGGGCTCACTAAGTGGTAAATGCGTAAGGTAGGAAAATATGTAGGCCAATGACTCAATCCTAGTGCCCTTCTCATTTTTGCACACAAAAATCAACATAGTAACCATTAATATGCATAACAGAGCAAGTTCAAAAATATTCAGTCCATGCGTGTCACGCAAGAATAAACACCGAGCATAATGGTTGCTCTGAATTTTTTTTTTTGAAGGCTCAAAAACTCACATATATAGCTGGATTTGTGCTTCATGATACACAATACTCTCCATAAGCAGTCAATATAGCCAAATAATCATGCTAATATCACGACAATGCAACATGTAAAACTATCTCACTCAATTCGTTGAATCATCTCACGACACGATAAAGTTTAAAATTTTCATCATAGACAGGAGATTTCACAGATGACGTTCAAATCGCAACTTTCATAAGTTCTACCCAAAACAACCAAAGTACATCAAACTAAACATGTAAGCATATTAAATATAGCATGTGTCACATCCCACCCCCAAACTAAATAGCACATTGTCCTCAATGTGTAAAAAAAAGCAAAGAGAGAGTAAACGTGACACTGCCCTATATTTTAAGTCGATCGATGTAGAAGACTTGGTTGATCCACAGTAAACAAGCAACCATCGCGAACGAGCAACCCCCAAACTAGATATGAGCCTACGAAAAAACGTGAGTAGGCGGCACCATGAGAGCGAATTTTATTAGACGAAAAATAAAATAGGAATAAAAGTAAATAGGACTAAAATATAATATAATATATGCATCGATAGGCCTTGGGTTGTCTCCCAAGAAGCGCTGCTTTTATAGTCGTTAGCTCGACTCACAAACCGCTTATTTTGGTGGATTATCGAGGTTGATCAAGTCTTCTTTCCAAACATCTCGATCGTTGTACACCTTGGGCTCGCCTCTTCCTGGTGATAGTGTCTGCATTATCACATGGGGTCGAGGGTTCTCCTTTTTTCGCCATATGTAGATGCCATCCTCTATGTATTCTTTCTCATGAAGCTTCTTCTTTTTCTTCGGCGGAACCACCTCTTTGATAGATTTAGAGTCATTGCGCTTTTTAGTTCACGTCGTCCATCTGTTAAAATTCAACACAGAAGAAACTAAGTTACGATTAGATTTAGCCTTGTTCCCATTCGGCGCATCTACTCGAGCATCAGCCTTCGTGTTCTAGCGGTCCTTCAGCTTGCTGGTATTCTCTCCAGACAAGTTGTACCTGAAAGACTCAGAACACTTAAAAGCATACGGGTCAAAAATATCGATAAATGAGCAAGATTCATTAGTGGGGTGTTTCATAGATTTATAAACATCAAACTCCACTTTCTCATCCCCTACTTGCAGAATAAGTTTACCGTTACCGACATCAATGACAGCTCTTGCCGTGTTTAGGAACGGACGTCCAAGTATCAATGGGAGGTTATAGTCTTCTTCCATATCCAACACGATAAAATCAACCGGGAAGTAATGTTCTCCGACCTTCACCAATACGTCTTCCATTTTTCCTCGTGGATATGTGATTGATGTTAGGAATATGCCCTCGAATGCTATACGAAGATTAGATTGTATAGGGCATTAGCTTATTTATCATTTGACCTTTTATGTAATAAGATATTTTGTATGGCATTGTTCGTTTATTGGGAATAAGAGTACTTTATTAAGCATCCGGTAAAGCAATAAATGAACAAATCCAAATGTGTCGAGTTGAGTCACTGTTCTCGATGGGTACGAGAGAGGAAGACATCAGTTGACTCTTAACCTCGAGCATTAAAAGTCCGTAAGCCTTAGGCTCCAGTTGGGTGCTGGATAACCGATTATGGCTTATTTGTCAATAACCTATCGAGTGCCGATATCCCCCTTGGAAGCGGAGGTCATGACTTGTGATGCGAGTCGAATCAAGGGATTGAATCGTTTCATGGACACTGACTCACTGGTCGTACGGTCGAACGTGGCTTATTACTCAAGGAGTGTCAATGACCGACGACAACACTATAGTAGTCTACGTGAACCTTAGACCGAAAGGGGCTTTGACGGAGTTGACTTTGAAGTCTCGACTGTCACTGGTTCCCCTCGACCCGATTTGCTGTTGCATGGGTCAGCGGGCCAGATGCGGTCTTGATGACGATTTGTGATTGCCGGGTTTAGACCGCCGAGTACAGATTCACAGTCTCGTAAGTAATCGATATAAGTGTCCTATGAGGACGGCGACGGGAAATTACGAAATCCTTGGCCAAGGTATTGAACTAACTCATGTTAATGGAGGGTAGTTTTGGTGATTTGCCTCGTCCCCGTTTTATCATAGAATCGAGTATAGTGAGTTTTACATAGACCATGGCTCTCACTCGATTGGGACACAGCTGAAGCGTTTATACGTAGTATTATAATCTATAGTAAGGTTCTCGAATAAAGACTGGGTCGAAATTCGCACACAAATAGGGTTACGGTCCGTTTCTGCGGGATTGGCTAGGTAACTGCCGGACTCTTGGATTCCTCCCTTGCCGATTGAGTCGAACCTAGAGAGTCGGGTTTAAAAAGGATCATCAACATGTACTGATAAGGAGAGAAAGTGTTTTGGGCCTTAGCGGGCCTTGGGGCGCTCCTTAGTGGGCCTCGGGCCGTTTAATGGACCAAAGTCGGACTTCGTATGAAACTAACTTTGAGACTTGGGCTTGGCCAAGTGCTTAAAAGGCTTGAGGGTGAAATTGGAATTTGACCCTAAGCTGATTTTCGAATTATGCCTTGGGAATTAATTTCGAAAATTAAATATAAATATGGAAATAATGTATTTGGAATATTATTTATTTTAAGGTGAAAATTTCGAAATTAATATTGGATTAAGTTTCGAATTTTATACCATATTTACATTTACTTGGTTTGACTTAGTATTTAAGTTAGTTGTCTAATTATGGTAAGTATCCTTATATGAATTTTCAATTAAATAAGGGAGAGAAAGATATGGCAAAATCTCTCCACTTAAGGAGAAAAATCGAAATCATATCTTTGAGATATCCTAGGGATTTTCAAATATATCATAGTATAAATAGGGCAGTCCTATTTCATAATTGGAAGTGAAAATTTTCGTCCTCAACAAGGCATAAAACACACACCGAACGCACACACCTCTTCTCTCACGCGACGGCTATGTTCTCTCTAGCCATCTTTAGAGAACTGATTCCGTGGTACACTGCGAGGTCGGCGTGACGATCTAGTGCCATCCACCACCATCGACGAAGTCTTGAAGAAAAGGACGAGGAGCTGCCACTCGCTTCAACTGGTAATTCTCTACGGGTTTGACCCGCCCTATTACATGTCTATGTGTTATTATTCTGATCCGAGCAACGAGGGCAATAAGGGAACCCGGAAAATTTTTGTTCTGCACCGTAGCCGGGGACGTGGCGTCTCCGGGAGACACCGGGTATCCCAACAATTGATCTATCGGCGAGCTGGAGGATAATCGATGTGGGTTTCGGCTCGCCAAGTCCCAATTTCCTAAATAATGAAAATGACATCAAATTAATACTCGCACCAAGATCGCATAACACGTTGTTAAATGTAAGAGACCCAACAGAACAAGGAATAGAGAAACTCCCTTGATCCTTAAGCTTCAGCAGAAGCTTCTTCTGTAATACGGCTGAACATTCTTCTGTGAGAGCGATCGTTCCGTATTTTTCTAACTTATTTCTCTTGAATAGTAGCTCCTTCAGGCATTTGGCGTACTTTGGCATCTGCAACAAAGCCTCAATAAAAGGGATATTAACTTCAAGTTTTTTTAATATATTAATGAAACGATCAAAATCTTCATGATTCTTCCCTTTTTGTAAAGCCTATGGAGGTCGGATTTTTATCGGCGGGAGTGGGTTCACCTTCTTTTCTTTCAAGAGCGAATCTGGCTCGCATTCGATTTCTTCAATCCGCTTGTCCTTTTCGTAAACCCTAGTGTTCGTGGCCGTGACTTCGCTCTGATCGGATGCCTCTGTCTCTTTTGCTTCCTCCACCTCCTTGGTCACTTGGAGAGATTCAAGCTTCACTTCTTAGTTCAATGGCATTCGCGTACTCTCGAGGGTTCTTTTCGGTGTCGCTCGGCCATTGAACTTGTTAAATGTCCAATTGTAGTCACCAGACAATGCATTGTATCCTCTATCTTGTTAAGACTCTTGTCTATCTTACGATTCCGATCGCCTTGATAGTCCGTTAATTTCTCAAACTATCTCCCAGTCCGCTTTCGGTTGTTGTGGTGGCTTCTCGTAGTGTGAGTTCCCATAGGATAGGTTCGGATGATTCCTCCAACTTGGGTTGTATGTGTTCGAGTAGAAGTTCCCTTGCCTCGACTGGATATGGTTCACCTCCTCGGGGTTATTGGCTTGCATTGCGTCAAGTCTCCGGTGTATAGCCTCAAATTGCGCCTCTAATGAGCTACTTATCTCATGTATTTCAGCAGCCCGACGGTCCAGATATTGCTCAGTATATCTCGTGTATTCCTCGAAAGTGGGTAATACTTGCCTAAGAAGCACTCTACCATCTGTTCCCAGCTAGTGATGGATGCGTGAGGCAGTGAAGAGAACCACTCTGATGCTTTTCCTACAAGAGAGAAAGGAAAGAATGTAAGCCTTATTAGGCAGTAGATACCCCAGGATACTTAATAGTTCTGCAAATTTGTTGAAACTTGGTGATGTGGGCATTGGCGTCCTCATCAGTAACCCATGGAATTGCACCGCTCCTGTCACTATATGCAAATTCACCGGCTTGATTTCGAATTGATTGTTAGGTCCTTCGGGGATCACTATCGGGTCATTATCATCGAAGGGGCCTGGAAGTGCTCGACTTAGTAGAGTGGGGTCGTGGAGGAATCTTCTGGTGTTCTTGATTCTCCATTCTTTTTCTATGGTTTCGAGTATTGCGGCAACACGTAGCTTCGATTTCGGCATCAAATAGTAGTGGTTCACTACTCGAACTTCGTGTCATACACCAATTGAAATTCATGCGAAAGAAAAGAAAAAATAAAAATCAAAGTAAGTGAATCCAATAAAATAAAATAAAAAAATAATAAAATTAATTAAGATAATAATAAACGATTACTAAGAAAAGAAAACTAAACTAAAACTAGAATAAATCCTAAAACTAATAACTATGTTGTCCCCGGCAACGGCGCCAAAAACTTGACGCGCTCAAATATTAGCAAGTGTACTAGGTCGAGCAAGTAGTAAAACGGACGAAGTCCGAGTTTCGATCCACGAAGACAACTCGATTAAATTAATTTTAGTTTTAATTTAAGTAAAGGAAATTTTATTGTTTTAATGATTTGATTGAGATAAAAGACGTAAATAATAAAATAATCGCAAATAAAATAGATGAGGATAACACAGTTGACGACGACGTGGACACATGCTTGGTCCACGTGGATTATGAGTATAGTCTTCAAAGCCACTGTAGCCGCTCGAATAGCAATAATCTTCAATATATTAAAATAAATCATAGGCATTAGTGGTATATGATAGAAAAATAATCGCATATTTTGTGGTTATAATTCAATTGATGCCAAATATAAAATATACCCGTGAACTTAGAATATTCAATGAAATTTCAATAATTAATGCCTGATAAATTGTTCTAACGGCTATAATATTTACGTAATTTCCTAACTTATCACAACTAGTAATAAATAAGATAACAAAGTCTGGTGGGATGAGGAATTTGCTAGGAAATCAAACTGGATAAACTAAATACCATTTTTCTTCTCGTTTTTCTTAAATATTTAGGTTCGAGGCATCCCTACTGAAATTAAAAGGCCAAAATGACCGATGAGCCTTCTCTTGAATCCCTTTGCTATAGATATGATAATTAACAAAAAGAAAAAATCTATGTTCCGTCGCTATTATATGTTCTTGCATATGTGCAGCTGCTTTGATGTATACTAGGAATCGAAGCTGCGCGTTGCGCGGGATTGATGCTACCACAACCCGTATGTTGATGTATCGTTATATAAGGAAAAAGCGACGTGTATGCATTTCCCAGGTGATTGACTACATAGTAATAAATAAATACAGAGATGTGATGATATATGTTGTAGGAACATATATACATACACGCGTACGTATATGTAAAAGTAAAATACAAAATGACCGGTAGTTTTACGATTTTTAATCAAGCTACGATGCACTACTATCCAAGCTGAAGAATACATTCGAAGAAATATCACCTCTATCCAGTAACATCTGCAAAAAAATTAAGAAAATGAATTAACTCATATTACCAACAAAATTCATTATTAAAACAGTCGAATATACCTGTCTGCTGAGCGATTTTGGTCCAGTGTGTGAGGCTATTCCAGTCATCAATCGTATAGCTTCTTACACAAGCCTTGTTTGCATGTAACTGAGAAATGCAATTTGCTACAAAATATACAATTAGGCACATTACGTAGAACATGAGGTTCTGAAACTATTCGTCGTAAGCGATCAAGGTTAGAGTATATATTGATATATGCTTTGTTCATCTCATTACGACACTCGTTTTTTTCTGTCTTTTTTCTTCAGACGAAGCATATTTTCTCTTCGATCTCGGACCATTCTTTTTCGTAGGTATATAATGGAATCTTAGATAAATATTTGTGAAGCTAACCAATTGCCGCAATTTATAGTCCTTTCGCTACACAACTATTCCGGATACATATGTTTTAGATTCAATGAAAGTTCAATATCTTGCGTTAAGGCACAATCTTAATCCATGGAGATGATGGCAAATCACATTAAAGGAAATAACAACTACGCTGATAATTGGTTTTCTAATAAAAAACAACAAACCCAAGTGCTCTCGAATTACATACAGGCAAACATAACCTTTATGTCCCAGTTTGAAAGAAGGAAAACTCTATCACTGTACCACAAACAAAAAAAATCGGAAAACATAATTTATACAAGGTGAGAGCGGCAAGAAAGAAAGAGCAACATAGTATAGGCATATTATACCCTTAATGAAATCGTCATTGTCAGGACCCGCTGTCCCAATCGCCTAATTCTAACGTATCCTATGTGCCTAACGTTGCTTTAACTTAAAAGAGTTGCGGAAATGCGTATGAAATTTTTCCATTTTTGTAATGGAAGTAGCTTCTGTACATGACAAAAGAATTACATGACTTCCTAACTTCATGTGAATCCTAATTACACGAGATGTGTATACATGCATATCAAAAGAATCTCTGTGCGCCCGGCCTCACAGGTCGTCATCCATGCACACACTCCCATCCCAAAAGCTGCTGGAAGCGCCAAAAGATTTCCTTGCCATCTAAACGATCACGTACCGTGGTCGCTCGCACCTACAACACATAACGTAAGGGATGAGCGATATGCTCAGTAAGTAGAAATCATGCATGACGTGCACGTGATAAAACCCCGCAAAGGCAATCCACGCCGATGCATCTTACATCTTATGGATCGATCTTAATCTCATATCTTTTATCTTAGGGCCCTTGGCAGACTTTTACCCAGGCGTACACCGTAAAGAGCTCTATCCAACCACGGGCATCAGCCCAAAGTATGAGGGCATCAACCCAACCATACTAAAGCATGAGGGCATCAACCCAACCACGCTAATCAGGGATATAAGGGCATCAACCCAACCATGAGGGCATCAACCCAACCATGGTAATCCCCCGACGCATCAACGTCGTTCGTAAACTGGCGACGCATCAACGTCGCCGACAGCGCATCAACGCCGTCTCGGTGCCCCGGAAGCCGCCTACTATCTTAGCTTATGACATCATTGCCCACCTCGACATTTATTTTTCGCTATTTGCGACATAATCATGCATTCTCATCATTCCATTAATCCCAAGTGTTTCGTGCATGCTCGTGCATATGCAGAATGCGTCAATGCCATAACGCTTACTAAAATCATGAAATCATATCATACAGGTACACATAAGCACGTAAACACCTCATCACGAAATCACGTAAATTAGGCACATAAGCACATGTTATGTGTTGTAGTTGGATTTCCACTTACCTGTCGTCCGTCGACTATGCTACTGATCAGGTGAACTTCCTAAGTCCCGTCCTTTAGCATAAGATATCAATGTCAGTACACTATCTTAATTAATAGTTAAGCACTTGAAATTCCTAAATGTCTATATATGTTATATCTGTTATTACCTTTAAAGGATAATTACTTAGAAAGAGTCCGTAAATCGTGAATTCGTGAAATCTCAAGGTTCGTGAAATTATTGAAGTGCGTGAAACTTAATTCGGGAAGTGCCTAGCTAGATCTCTCAATTCGCGAAATTGTGTCCTGATGACCCGTGAAATTGGGTTCGTGAAGTTTGCTCCTTACTATTGAATTCATCAAATCTTGGATTCGCCAAGTAGGGTTCGCGAACTCTACATGGAGTACGCGAGGTTCCCTATAGTTCGTGAAGTTCTTTGTATAACTACATTACGTGAAGTGCTTATCTTATTATTTTATTGCCTTAATTCTCGTGAAGTGCTAGTCAACTTGTGGAGTTGTTGCTTAGTATCAATTTGTCAAGTGCTCATTGGTTATTTGAAACACTCCACTTTGTGAATCACCTACATCAATGCGTGAAGTTCTTCTATGACTTATAATATTCCCTCTTGAAGTCCCATATGACTTATATATTATTTTATTCCTTTATGAAGTTCTATGTATAATCTATAATATTATTCTATTCCTTTTGTTAAGTTCTAGGTAGCTTAGAATATTTTTTTCTATTCCATTATGCTACGTGACCTTCCCTAGTGCTTGCACAATTACCAACTACTCAATTATTGAGGTTTGTTTCCTAGCATGAATATAATTCGCCCAGCTTATATACGACATAATAGTATTATTTTATTCTTACACCTCCCAAAGTTCGTAAAGTTTCCTAACAATTCGTGAAGTTTGCTATACACACACTCGGTGGTTTCTACATGGTCGCGAAGTATTCTTAAGTTCCTAGTAATTCGCGAAGTTACATTCGCAAATCTTGACTTGGCAAAGTTTCTAATTTGCGAACCTTAGAATTAACATATTACGACTTGCGAAGTCAGTTCGCAAAGTGATTAGTTGGTTCGCGAACCCCTCATAAGAATAGACGGAATTCGCCAACCTTGGATTCGCAAAATGCTTATCGTATCGAATTCGCGGAATTCTCTACTCTATACATACAAATTGCATACTAGAGTTCGCCGCCTAAATGGTTTGCGAGTTACCTCCTAATTCGTGATCTATTGTAGTTCGCAAACTATCACATGTCGTACCCAATTCGCGAAGTTGATTCGCCAACTAGGACCCGCAAAATGCATGAGGCTCGGTTCGCAAAACGGGTTCGCAAGGTGCAGAGGATTCGCAAAATGCCGAGTTCGCAAACCTCGGTCGGCCCGCAAAATTGGTGAGTTCGAAATGTGAGTTCGCAATCCTCGTGGGTTCGCAAACCTTGGACCCGTGAAGCATACTAGTTCGCAAAGTGGCTTGGGGTTCGCAAAAGGTCAGACCCGCGAAGTTTTGAGCTCGCAAAGCTCCAGTTCGTAAAAGGTTCCATTCGTAAGATGGGGCCGCAAAGTGCATGAACCCACAAAAATGGAGTCGCAAAGTTCCTAACCGCTTGGGGTTCGCAAACCATCAACCCGCAAAGCTTCCGCTTGCATGGATTCGCAAACTTGGTGGGACTCGCAAATTTTAGCAGGACTCGCGAGGTAGCTTCGCAATTCTCCAGCCCGCGAAGTAGCCCGCGTTTCGTCCTTGAGTTCGCAAGGTGCTCGGTTCGCAAAGTGGCCGAGTTCGCCAACTTCGCCGGGCCGCAAAGCCTTCAATTCGCCCAAACCCCATTTGCGACCCAAATCTTCCCAAAATTTCCTAAGTTTCGAAGCTTTCTCCTACCCAAAACGTCTAATGCTAGGCTAGGATCGTCTCACGTTAAAGTTGTAAGCTATAAAACATGTTTAGCTAGCTAAATCTTAGCAACATCCCCAAGAAACCTTCGATTATGCTTTTACACCCAATCCTAGGGTTTTTACCGTCTATGATACATTCAAATTCCTAATCTCCCTTAATCTTAAACATGCTTTAATACTTAGTAATGGAAATCAAAGTAGCCGAAAGCAATAAGTTCACTTACTAGCTTCGAACCTTCAACTTCTTGGTGTGTTTTTGGGTTGGACTCCTTTCGGCTCCTTCTCTTCTCTTTTCTTTCTAATTTCGTGGGTTTCTTTGTGAGGTTAGAGAGTTTTGGATAGTTGAGTAGATAATTTTTAAGGGAAAAGGGTCATGGTGATAGAACTTCAAGGCGTGGGACTTCCTTGTTTTAAGGAAGGTTTGTCTCCCATGTTGATATTTTACAACTTGGGCCTATGATTGAGTTCTAGCCCAAAGTGAGTGATATGCTTAGCCCACTATCATAAATCATTTTCTCTTGGCCCAAACTTCGAAATTTCCCACCTAACTTAATTCACCCTAATCACTTAAGTCGTTGCATAAAATCTCGGACGTTCGTAAAGTCTCGTAAGCATGGAGCGTGCACATAAATTATCCTATAGTCATATAATTATCTCACGGAATCCACGGCAATCACAAAAGGCACTTATGAGGTCGATAACCACGTTCTCATGGAATCATATAGACCCAAAATTAATGGCACATAAGTCACGTAATGCACATGAGTCACGTTAATGCGCATAATTCACCTAAATGCACATAAATCACGAAGTAGCATTTTGCTAATTTATTGGCCCTAAATACTTACGGGGAACCCGGGTGCTACAGTCATATTGCCGAAAAGAGCCGAGGGGTAAAGAGTCGGTAAATAGTATGAAGATGCAATGTCATAAAATTGGTCCAAGTAGAAGCACCATTTATTTAAACATGGATGATATTATGTGAAATAATATTCAAAGGACCATTGTTATAAGGAAAATAAATCTAATATTAACTTGTTTGAATTAGCCCTACAAATGGGCTATATTAAGCTGGCAATTACAGATGGGTCGATTCAGGAAAATCATCACTACTCTAGCTAGCCATGAAACTAAAGCATGGTTTTGTATTTAAACTATTATTTGGAAGAAAAAGAGCTTAATTAGTCATTTAGCCAACATTTCGTGTAGGATTAGTTTGACTACCGATATTTGGACTAACATTACGTCGCAATCTTATTTAGTCGTCAGCGCCCATTGGATAGATGAAACATGGACTATGCAGAAACGTATTCTTTCCCTAGATCCCCTAGATTCACAACATAGCGCCACTACGATATCGAACTATGTATTGAATGTCGTTAACAAATATGGAACTCAAGATAAAATTATGTCTATCACCTTAGATAATGCTAGCCCGAACAACGTAGCGATAGGGATCCTTCGTAGACATCTTAGGTTACCCTTAGACGGCCGCTTACTACATGCTAGGTGCGCTTGCCATATAATTAACTTGTGTGTGCAATGTGCTTTTGTTGAATTTTTGGGAGATATTGTAGAAAAATTTAAGGTGATAGGTAAGTTACTTCGGGTACGCCGCTACGGACATCATGGAAGCAAACCGTCCTTGCCGCCGGCCTCACATACAAGAAGTTTCCTTTGCCAGTACCGACTAGGTGGAACTCGTTGTACCACCTCCTCAGCACCTTCATGTGCTACAAGGACTTGTTGACGCCTTTTTGGAACGAGTTCGCAGTCGGCAACAACTCCAGGTATGAATTACGACAAACTGATTGGGATATTGCAGGTTTGATCGTGTCGATACTTGAAGTGTTCAGCGAGGCTATGGAGAAATTTTTCGGAGTTCACTACTCGACGTCCCCATTGTTCATCCCGAACCTCTTCGCGATGTGCTACAAGTTCGTGGAATTTCGGAGTAGTCCATACTTGGGTGGTTTCATCCAAAACATGGAGAAGAAGTTCAGGAAGTATTGGAAAACCATCCCAATAGTCCACGGTTTGTCTGCCTTACTCGACCCTAGTTGCGGTGTTGATACATTTGATATTTTCTCGATTATTATGCTCAATTTTCTTGGAAAGAAAGTGGAAGACCAAAAGGCGTCAATTCACGATTCTCTCCAAGAACTTTTTTCTGTTTATGCAGCTGAGATGGACACAGTGTGGAGCAACCCGTACCAGTGAGCGAAGTCGGATCGTCGGAAGGAGGCGGCGCAATGGGACTACTACAAAGATTGAAGGCATGAAAGACGAAGACCAATACGCGTGCGTCGGGGTCGAACACGAATGAGATCCAACTCTACCTGAGCCACAACTTCCAGACACCTGAAGACTTCGACGTTTTGGCCTGGTGGAAGTCGAACGCGACTCTTTATCCGACCCTACCCGCCGTTGCTCGAGACGTTTTACCCGTGCAAGCGTCTAGTGTCACCTCCGAGTCCGCCTTCTCTACGTCTTAGCCCGACTTCCCTCGCAATGCTAACCTTATTGAAGAATTTGTATTTGGCCGAATCGAAGAACCGACGGGAGAATGCCATCAACGAGTCCCGTTCTTCCAGTTCGGACGATGACGAAGAGGCCTCAAACATAGTTTTAGTTAATAGTCAAGTCGAATAAATTGTATTTTTTTGTCTTTTTATTTCGAATATTTTTATTTCTTTTTTGTAATTTTTAGGTAGTTTTTTTCTTTTATGTTTTTTTCTGTAATTTTTAGGTAGATTTTTTCTTGTAATTTTCTTATCTTTTTTTTGTTTTGTTTGGAATAAAATTTTCTGATTTCTTTTAAAGAATTGTTTCAAAGCAAAAAATAAATAAATGGGCCGGTTCCGATTTATTACAGGCCCGGGGTTCACTTCTGCGGTTCTGGGCTGGTCCTGGGGAAATGGTCCCGGAACCGGTACCATCTGGGAACCGGTTGAACCAGAACCGATGAACCGGCCCGAAACCGGCCCAATTCGGCCCATTAGCCATGTCTATGTTGAAGTTACAATCAGGCATGCAATCTCAAACGAAACATCATAACCGACCTACTTTAACAAGACACCAACCATAACAGAAGAAAGTAAGCATCGTTACTATTTCTTTCAGCTGGGAATAACAACATCAACAATCACGCCTTCAATTCATCCACCCACACGCGCGCGACATAATTGATTGCAAATCAAGAACAAATGCTAAGGGAAAACAGCTAATTATTACATATCAGGTTATTGGGGAGAGGATGAACCCTGATTGTAGTAGACCTCGAGACCCATGCCGTTACGGAAAGGATTTTGTAATCCTTGTATATGTTGTACCACTTTTGAATCCTTATCTTGTCCGCGCGAGTACCAGTCTGAGCCGCAACGAGCTTTTTCAGATCGCCGATCGTGACATCTTCGTTGCACCTCACACGGACACCTTCTAAAACTTTATTGTAGTTCTAACATTTCAAGTTCGCTGAACTTCCCTGGCAATTAAAAGCTTTTATTTACATGTTCGTTCGGATCGTCGTCAGCCAATTTGAATATATTACACTGTAGAAGGAAGCCTTACCCGAAGATCAAGTAACATCTTAGAGGTAAATGTCAAGATTAGAATCGAAAAACCGTGTCTCGTATTGATTTTCACAGCACATACATATAGTATACAAAGGAGGATTTATCTCCTTGATTAATGCCTATTTATTCTAATTGATACTAGTTGATATTCTAATTGACGCTAATTGATATACACAAATCTTTACTATATATAAACACACGCTAATACCCCCCTCAAGTTGGAGCATGGGGATTCCGTATGCCCAACTTGCCAAAAATAGAGTCCAACTGACGTTTGCCAAGGCCAGAGTCCAACTGACGTTTGCCAAGGCCCTTGGTGAAGATATCAGCCAACTGTTTATGCGTAGGCACATGGCTAGCAGATATCAATCCAGAGATAAGCGCATCACGCACAAAGTGACAGTATATCTCAATATGTTTCGTTCGTTTATGGAAGACCGGATTAGCAGCAATGTGTAGAGCTGCCTTACTGTCGCAGAAAACATGCATGGGCTGAGAATGAAAGACACCAAGACTTTGCAACAACCCCTTAAACCATTTCAATTCACACGTGAGAGTTGCCATGGCACGATACTCGGCCTCAGCAGAAGAACGAGCGACCGTGTGTTGTTTCTTTGTCATCCATGAAATATGAGAATTGCCCAACTAGACCAACCAACCAGTGAGAGAGCGTCTGGTGATAGGACAACTGGCCCAGTCAGAATCACACCATCCGTACAACTGTAAACTACTGTCAGCTCGCAGTAAAATCCCTTGGCCTGCTGTACCATTCAAATAACAAACAACACGAAGAGTTGCCTCCCAGTGAGCCTTCATAGGATTTTGCATAAACTGGGCCAACATGTGCACATTGTAAGCCAGATCTGGACGAGTGACAGCCAAATAGATCAACCGACCAACCAAGCGACGATATCGCTCTGGATTAGAAAATGGTTGATCATTAACTAGAGGAAGACCATGGTTCTGTTCAATAGGAGATTCGGCAGGCTTAGCACCTATCAAGCCCACTTCCGAGACAAGATCCAATGCATACTTGCGCTGACATAAGAAAAGTCCAGAGTCATTGCGAGTGACTTCAATTCCTAGAAAATACTTCAAGACCCCAAGATTCTTCGTATGAAATTAGAACTTAAGTAGTTCTTGAAGCGAGAAATAGCTGACGAATCATTACCAGATATAATCAAGTCATCGACATACACCAACACATTAATATGCACTTCAGCATGATCACGAGTGAACAGAGAATAATCAGAGTAAGACTGAGTAAAACCGTACTGCTTCAAAGCAGTGGCCAGCTTGGCAAACCAACATCGAGGAGCCTGTTTCAAGCCATAGAGGGATCGTCGCAATCGGCAAACTGTCCAGTTTGAGAAGAACTAAAACCAGGAGGAAATTTCATATAAACTTCCTCATCAAGATCACCATGCAAGAAAGCATTATGGACATCCATCTGATGAAGCTCCCAATTCTTAACTGCGGCGACAGCCAAAAATGATCTCACTGTCACCATCTTTGCCACAGGTGCAAATGTCTCCTTGTAATCAATCCCTTCAACTTGATTATTACCCAACACACAAGGCGAGCTTTGTATCATTCGATCGAACCATCAGAGTGATGCTTGATTTTGAAAATCCACTTGCACCCAATTGCCTTCTTGCCAGGTGGAAGAGAAGAGACATCCCATGTGCGATTCTTTTCTAAAGCTTCAATCTCCTGTCGCATTGCCTCTCTCCATCGGCTATCTCGAACAGCTTCAGCAAAGGAACGAGGTTCGACAGTGGAAGATAATGCGGCTAAAAACGACTTATGGGCCGGTGAGAACTTTTCACAATTAACATAATGTGTTAGAGGATAAGGCGTACCTGAGGACGATGATGTATCCGGAGAAGCAGTGGTGGTGGTCGAAGGGTAAATGTCTGCCACAAAGCCATCATAGCGGCGATTGGGATACTTTATACGGTGACCACGACCCAACTGTTCCACATGCGGTGTAAAAGAAGACTATTGTACATGCTCAGAAGAAGACTCAGGAGTGGGAGATAGTGGAGGAGGAAATGAGGACTCAATGACCGATAAAGAAGGAGGGGCTGACACAGGAGTGACTTCCTCATCATCGTCCGTAGGGGGCAGCCACTCAGGAACAGAGGAACGCTCAGAAATATGTTCGGACGAGGAGGACATCAAATAAGGAAACTCAGACTCCGAGAAAACTACATCCCGAGAAACCAAGAAATCACCCGTCTCAATATCATAAACTCTCCACCCTTTTTGCCAAAATGGGTAACCCATAAACACACATTTACGGCTGCGACTGACAAACTTATCACCCCCTGGACTGATTATAGACATAGCACAAGCACCCAAAAACCCTCAGATGATGAAGAAGTGGTGGTTTACCATACAACTGGCGTTTTATTGTGAAGTATCGGTGTAGGGAGACTATTGATGAGGTATACAGACTCAAGACACAATGCCCCAGAATTCTAACGGCAACTTAGCCTGAAAGGACAAAGCCCGAGCGACATTGAGAATATGTTGATGCTTCCGTTCAACACGCCCATTTTGTTGTGGAGTATTGACACACGAGGTTTCATGTAATATACCATGTTCACGAAAGTAAGTAGAAAGCGACACAAATTCGGAGCCCTTGTCACTACGAACGACTTTAATCATTGTTTCAAACTGGCGACGAACAAAGGAAAAGAAATCTCATAACTTGGCAGAAACTTGAGATTTATCAGACAGTAAATAAACCCAAACAGCACGAGAGTAATCATCGACAATGGTTAAAAAATAACGTGCCCCACAAATCGCAGGAACACGATAAGGTCCCCACACGTCACAATGGATCAAACGAAAAGGATCAACGGTCTTAGACTCACTAACAGGAAAGCTATCACGAGACTGTTTGGCACGAAGACAAACATCGCACGCCTTATTAGAAGAAAAATTACTAGAACTAGAATCGACGCAAGACAATTTTCTAAAACCCGAGAAGATGAATGACCCAACCGACGATGCCACAAAGAAAAAGACGTCTCACCTTGGGGACAACTGCGACAGACACATCCCCTCGAATGAAGTAAAGACCACCACACTGCTCACCCGAACCAATCACCGTCCCCGAAGTGCGGTCCTGAACAACACAAGATGTATTAGTGAAAGTGGCAGTGCAATTGAGTTGGTTCAGTAGTTGAAACAACGAAATGAGACTGTACTCTAAACTGGGCACAAAGAGAACATCATTTAAAGTCACATGACTACTAAGAACCACAGTGCCAGCCTTTTGAGCCATAGTAAGAGCGTCATTCGGAAGTTGCACAGGTCGGGCCACAATGTTTCGGATATTAGTGAAGCACCCAAGAAATCCTGTCATATGGTGAGTAGCTCCACAATCAAACATCCAAGTATTAGTTAAAAAGTTACCAGACAGTGGCTCAGTAGAATCAGATTTTTGGGCATTCAAGTGGTTGACAACGGAAGTCCATTGTTCATTAGTCAAATCCGTAATGGCTCGATCACCATCACCAGCAACAGTGGCATTGGCACGAGCAACGTTTCCCGAACCAGCACCAAACGAATCACCAGAGCCAGTAACAACTATCGAACCAACATTGTTGGAACGACCTCCGCCTCGACCGCGACCATCTGATTTTCCACCTCGCTTCCAGCCAGTTGGAAATCCATTCTTGGAGTAGCATCTACTTTCTTCATGGCCGGTCGTGTGGCAGTAGATACAAAGAATGTCACGTCGGTCATGTGTTGTTACGGCAGTACGTCGGACGTCGACAGCTCCAGCAAAAGAAGAGCCATCTTCGCCGCTGGATACTAGACTTGGCGCATGCTACGAAGACGACTGAAGGCCCGCACACCGTAAACCTATAAAATGCGCCGAGATATCAGAATTATGTGCAACAGAGTCCGTGACATGAATATCTTGAAGGCGAACTCTCTCCTCTTGAATCATCTTTGCATAGACACGATCAACAGAAGACAATGATTCAAGCGACAAAATAGATGATCGAGCAGCGCCATACAACGGTGCATCCAAACCAAGCAAAAACTGATGTGTTTTTGCTTCTTCTCTGATTTGTTCGAACTCCAAAGGGAGATTACACGTGCACAGCCCACAATGACACACAGGCTTCTTTTCACAAGCCATCAACTCATCCCAAATCTTATTAAGATTGGAATAATAGGCAGCAATCGAAAGCCCTCGTTGCTTACACTCCGCAAGCGCACCTTTGAGCTGTTGAAGTTTGCTTCCATTGCCAACTGAAAAACGCTGCTTCAAGTGACACCACAAATCACTAGACAGATCCATGTCAGTAACAGATGAACGAAGAGATGGCTCAATAGTATTAATAATCCAAGACACAATTAAAGAGTGATTAACCCACCAATCCGCCAGAAGATCAGTGTTATCTTGCGGCTGGACAATAGAACCATCAACAAAACTGGGACTATCCGCAGCCGTGACGTCGTAAGGAGTGAACGACTTTCGGGTGCGAAGGGCACGCGTAATACTACGAGCCCATTCATCATAATTGGACTCGCCTTTGAGTTGAACATGCGAGATTAACAAACCGGGACTATCCGCAGCCGTGACGTCGTAAGGAGTGAACGACTTGCGGGTACTATAATCATCGTTCGATTCGACAGAAACGTTCGAACTAGATTCGTTGGCCGCCATGGAAGGAACAAACTAGGATCAACGAACAACACATAAGAAACGAACAAAGATCGAACTAAGAAGGCTCTGATACCATGTCAAGATTAGAATCGAAAAACCGTGTCTCGTATTGATTTTCACAGCACATATATATAGTATACAAAGGAGGATTTATCTCCTTGATTAATGCCTATTTATTCTAATTGATACTAGTTGATATTCTAATTGACGCTAATTGATATACACAAATCTTTACTATATATAAACACACGCTAATAGTAAACGTAAGTATACTGAGCTAACCAACATTCAAGAAAACCAAAATTCGCCGATAACATAGTTTATGAAATTTTTCCCGTTTGTTGAACTCGTGCTGTGACTCTGGGTGAGAATGAACATGGTCTAAATCAAAATTTTACGCAGCCAAGCTTAAATGGAAAGCAGTGCATAAAACGATGCATGCCTATGTTTGACCAATGGATAGAGTTGGTCACTTTACGTGTCTTAATGGGTTTGATTAAATGATCTTCCCTGATAGTACATACACCTACACAACAATAGTGGTAGTAAATTATATTACATATGGTACAGATACACAATGGTACACACACATGCATATTTTAATAGGTTTTTATATTTTGGACACTTGCATCAAAGCAATAGTTATTCTAGGGAGTAACACAATCGTTAATTATTTGTGTTATCGTGTCGTGGCTGCCCCTCCACACCACCACAATACTTGGTCGAAAGAAAATAATTTTTTCTGTCACACCCACATATACCGGCAACTGGGAAATGCAAATAACCCACACGGAAGACACTGAATATTTTACATCCGACAACCTGATGTTAAACCTGCCATATTCTCTCTTTTATAACAGCAATAGATATTGAATCTTAGTTAAGCAATCAGGTTAGAAAATATTATGTAAACAGTTGGCATGTGTGTGTTCTTTTGCTACTATGTATCAACAAAAAAGGAGACGTATATACTTATGTTCGCAGATATTTGTTATATATATATATACACACGCAGTTCATAAAATAGCCCTCGTAAATACTCCACAACGATTTCCCATGTATAAAGGGGGGAAGGAAAGGGGAAAGAGAGCAGCAATGAGCTTTTATCAGAGGGAAAAACTGAACATCAATCTTACATTAAAACAAGTTGAGAAGAATTCTCTCTTATCACAACCTTTGTACGCCCTATGCTTCATTTATCAAAAGTATCCAAAACACTCGAAAACAAGAAACCTGAAAGAAACTTTGAAAAGACAGAGAGAGAGAGAGAGAGAGAGAGAGAGAGAGAGAGAGAGAGAGAGAGAGAGAGAGAGAGAGAGAGAGAGAGAGAGAGAGAGAGAGAGCCCATCAACCAAAATTTTCATTATGCTAGGATGATAAATTACACAATGATCGGTCAATATCATCATCAAACTCCTCATAAAAGCATAGAAAACAAAAAGATTAGAAGAGATCATGCACACCAGTGTGCATTCAAGAGCTGGGAAACCCGTTTCCAAACCAAGTAGAAGTAGGAGTAAAGATAAATAATTATAGAGAAAAATGAAAAAAACTGAACCATCACTTTTAAGTCAACTAAACATCTTGGGAGTTGTCTCTTTATCACATTTTTTCCTCTACGCCGAGCCTCAAGACATTCCCATTTTAGCATTATAAAGCACCATACACGCAAAGCTTAATTGTATATTTTTACGGGCTTCTCATACGTGTGGCGATTCTGCATTGAATGAAGGATAACGGCGGTTTTTAATCTCTCTCTTACGGAAAATAGAGTTTACAATTGTTATGTCTCTCCAAACTCGGTACCTGGCTCACGGCATATGACCTTTTAGGAGTTGTGTCTGAGTGCTCAAGCCCAAGGTATTGCTCCCAAGCACCATAAACTTCTCTTCTCTGAAAAAGATTGAAACAAAATGTTCGTCTTCATTCGCATCCATTCCAAGAGGAACAACTCGCATTTCAAAACAGTAAATTATTATTATGATTAAAGAAATCACATTATAACCTGAAAACGGGTGGATACGATGTCCGAGTCCTCCAGATAATCGGGCTTTCCCAGTGATAGAAAGGCAAAATTCCACTAAAAAGGGAAGCCAAAAATACGATAAGCAATATCTTTTACATTTTATAGCTTAAAGATATATATATCCAGTAATTAATTGAGACCATCGATATGTAGTATGGTCATAGAGCCAACCTTTGAAAAATCTTCATCTGGAACCTGCAGTTTCTTCTGAATTCGAACTTTAATGTCAGCCAAAGTTTCATCATCACTGATTACTAAGAAGAATGGCTCCCCAAAATGCTGAATTTGCTGTTAAGAACCAAAAAGCGAAAAAGTAAAAAAAGTAAGATTTCAATTAAATTGCTAAACAAAATCCACGGGCAAATTCAGCAAATGTACCACTTGATTCTGGGAACTCTCCTTAGTAAAATGGTATACGTGAATCAATCGATCATTAGGTCCCAGATTCTTTTCTTCTTCAGGAATCTGAGAAAAAGACATAGGAATGAGCTGCAAATATATTAAGTAGTTTAGAGTACCAGTTCTTGAAATGTCAAAGATTCCGTAACTTATATTAATATTCAGCTGTTACAACATTCATATTGATACAATTCTACTGATACAATTATGTAAGCGTGAAATGGAAAAAGATAATTTTTGGAAGCAGTAAGTTCACCTCCTCAGCACGCAATGTCCAGTATTGGTCATTTATGTTCTCTATTGTCTCATTAAGAGGAAATATCTGCAATATGACGAGTTAGCGTTACCAGGAAAATAGCAACCCGACAATCCTAGTAAATGGTTCGCCCAAAAGATTGTTTTCAAAACCATGCCAAGATAAAAACAAGCGAGAATTGTGACTGTTACTACCGCTAACAATCTATCCTAATGCACAAAGAGAAAACACCCCTTTGACAATATTTACCTACCGTGAAATTTAAATAAAGGAAGGATGCAGTGAAAGAAAAAAAAACTGTGAAAATCCCTTTGACAAGAATTAAATTTTGAAAAACTGATCATGGATGCAGGAACAATTTTGGCCAGTGAAATTTGAATAATAGCAGATCATAAAATATTACCTTATAAATCTTGTGATAGAAAACCTCAAGCAACCTGAGCTCAGCATTTGGATGAGACAGTTCTACCTATAAATGGATGTCGTGCATATTATATCATTTTATATTTCAATCAATTTCTTATTGCATCTTAGATAAACATCATAAAATTAAATTTTCAAGCACATAATGGATGAGTAGAAAAAATAGTCTCAAAAGGTAACACCATTATAACGTTTCAAAAAATTGGGCTCTTAAAAGTAAGTGAATAGCTAACAGATAAATCTGTTAATAACTCCAGACTGACCTTTGTTTTGATTTCATTGAGCACATCTTCAACCGTACAGTGTTTTGGCAATCTAATATTGAGAACTATGGCCTGAACGCAAAATTTAATAATTTAATATCTTCTTCAAATTCAGGCTAGTAAAAGTATCGAGCAGGCAATATGAGCACCTCGTCCTTAGTGGCATAATGGAAGGCAACTTTAAGCGTCTTTAGACATTGCAATTCAGGAAGAGGGATGTCCAGCACTTCATAATATAGTATATCAGAGATCTACGACAAAAGAATTCAAATAATTTCACACATTATCACTTGAAACAAAACAACAAATGACCTGACAAATTAGAACACATAATCCCTCCTAAGTGTACCTGATTGTAGTGAACAAGCATGTCTAACAAATGATTGACGGATCTATACTTAATGGGATTTGGCTTTGGTTGCTGAGAG
Source organism: Craterostigma plantagineum (assembly GCA_027422505.1). NCBI lineage: Eukaryota > Viridiplantae > Streptophyta > Magnoliopsida > Lamiales > Linderniaceae > Craterostigma > Craterostigma plantagineum. The sequence goes on from JAPQWV010000015.1 coordinate 9,662,368, forward strand.
TAGCAATTATGAGGAGTTAGCCGAATTTTAGAAGGATCATCCACACCAAGGTGCTTTGCAACTCTCTCCACGACATCATCATATGTAAGATTCTTCACCCTGCCATCAATGATAAATTTTCAAAGCGCATGCGTACATGGCACATATGCCACAATTCAAACAACACAACAGTTGAAAAAGCAGATCTATGGTCTATTTCAGAGAGAAGAATCCGAGGATACTCACAACTCAAGGCAGAATTCATCTTCTTTGGGTTTCTCAAGAGCTCGAAAATGCACAATCTGCATAACAGCAAAAGGTAAAAATGGCAAATGAACAAGTGAAAGTAAGTCAGCCAAATGCAGGGAATTGCTTTGATAAGTGAGAAATAAGTCGGCCAAGTTTTGAAGTATAAAAAATTACGGAAACACTTTATAACAGAGAAATACAAATGCCACTCAAACTGGAATTCAGAGACCAGGGAGAGAGGAAACATGAAACAAGTGACTCGAAGCCATAGCAGGTACTCAATTCATAATACAGAGCTCAAACTTAATCATTTCAAGATTAATCCTTAATCTTTACCAATTGAATAGTTGTTTTTCCAGAAAACATAAAATGATAAAACTAACCTGACGATTTTTCACGTATTCAAAAAGTGAAGGAACATCAGGAAACCGAACTTGTTCATTTTCAGAAGGAAACTGTTTTTGGAAGCAGATAATATCTCCATCTTCAATCTGGGGGGAATGTCAAGGTGAGATGAGTAAGGCAAAGAAACAAATAAGTCGTGATAATAGAATTCTAATAAAGATATACAATACCTGACTAAATCTAAATGAAGCTCTTTTGTCAAGTCTTTCGCACATGACGTTGGGCTCAAACTTTATCTCCTGTATAATTTGACAAATAAAAGAATTGCTTTACTCAACTCGTGCAGTTGCAAATGCATTTTCAGTAATGCAAGTTAAGATGCATACAGAAAACATGCGAAGACGCGATATAATCAATGAGCAGGCATACCTCAAAGAGTTCAATCTCTTGATCGGGAGCAAATCCAGCCATTTCATTTAACTTTGGCAATATCTCAATTGGTTTCCCCGAGCTTTTTACGAAAAGCCTACCAACATATCTGGAAACAGAAATAATTGAACTTTTACGTAGAAAAACAAAATCCTCTTTCAAAGTTGAAGATGATAAAACAAGGTACATATACGCTTAGGCATGAGTCATGTGCTATACCTAAGCTCTTCCTTTTCAGGGATGTAAAGTTTAAAGAACAGCAGCATGTCTTCCTTGTGTTTTTCTGGAGGAGGAAGTAGTCGTAGGTCCTAAAATACAAGATAAATTACGACAGAATAGACACAACATTGGTCAAGGGGACATTACAATCCAAAGCGTGGAGTCATAGACAAAATGTTGAGATTGCAAGAGAATATACATTTCCTCTCTCCACTTCCAAGAACAATTTTAACTCGGCATTCTGAGTCTTATTTGAAACTTCCCTCAAAGCCCCAACCTTCAAACACGACAATAAAGATGGATTGATCACAAAAAGGTTCAAAGCAGTAAAGAAATGACAGGAAAACAGATGGATTGATCACATAAAGATTAGCAGAAATTCCATATCATTTCACTTTCACGCAAAAAGTCCAGATGTGGTTTAACTTGAGTGCTTGCATCTTGTATTGAAGGATAATTGAAAACCATAGAAAAGCCTAAAGTATGAAAAATGACAAAAGGTCTAAAATGATAGAAAAAAATAATTTATTTTACTGATTGTGCTTCCTCCTGTGGGGTTAGAGGTCGGTTTGGACGGTAAGTGTGGTTTTGCCTTTTGGCCCATATCCAAAACCGCTGATATTGAACTGGTATGCCTAATTCTTTGGCAACTTCGTCCTACAGATAAATTAAGCCACATTAGTGGATAGGAAACATCTCAAAACTCACTTGGACTATTAGATCTTGTTATACCGTTTATGACAACCAGACAAGCTGGACATCCCATATGAATGAACAAGGACAAGACAAAACAAAACAAATGCAGTAGATGGGGAGAGAATCAGTATTTCGGAGAGACAAAATCTGAAACTCAATCAAATTCAAAAACATGCACTTCAGAATATTTTGACTCCGAACACTAGAAGACCAGGAAACAGACGAGAAAATTTTTAGTCCAAATATCATTAGTCATACAATTACAACAATATTTCCAAGGACGGGAAATGAAAGAAAATAGTAGTCGATCATTGTAAATACTGCCGCAGCATTTCCAAAGTAACGTCCTATCCAGATACTACAATCATCTAAGCATATAAACCAATTTTAGATGTAGTTTACTTAATGAGGCTGCAGCTTGTCATTAGTGATGCAATTGCCCTGGAAATTTATAATTTCATGTTATATGAACTTTTATACAGCATATAAGGCAGCAATCAATTTATAATATTAACACGTTAAAGAAAAGAATACCTTGAAAAGGTTGAACGGCAGCTGTTTTTGGATACGGAAGTTGTGCACCTTCTCATGATCAACAAGATCAAAATATGTATCTTTGCCAATCTGTTCCCTCAGGTCCTCATCTCGGGCAATCTGCAGAACATTAATGAATTGCTTCTATGATTTCAAACCATGCCAAGCCAAATAACTTCATGGATACAAAGAAACTATTTACGAGTTAATATCAGCTTTTATTATGATCGATGAGTAAAAAACTTACGAAATAGCTAATTGATTTCCCATTATTCATTTTACATGGCCTTGGCAATTAATAAAACAACATATTTCGATAACATACCTTGATCATTGTATAAAGATGTGCCTGTTCTTTGTATCTTTTTTTGTCTTCTTTTTGTTCCTGTTCCTTTTTCAACCTTACCTAGGTTAGGAAAGGTACACATGTTATGCAATATCTGAAAGACTTTGTGGTATAATAAATCTTATATTATTCACTGATCAATGAACTAGAGAATATATTTATATTTGCGTACAATATTCCCAAAGATATAAACAATAATATCCTACCATACTCACCACAGAAATGAAACAAATCACAAACATAAAGAAATAGATCACAACATATCATAATTCAGATGTGGACGCAAGCCACCAAATAGTTTATACATTTTTACAAGTACGAAGTGTTAAAGCATTCTGGATGAACAGCAAGTTACCTGAAGATGTTCTGCAATGTCCTTCTCATCCACATCGCATATGATCTTATCTTTATCACTAACCCTTATATAGACAAGCATGTATGCGTTTGAGTATTTAGTAAATTTGAACGGTGTGTTGTTGTAGCCTGGATTAGTCTGAGGCAACTGTATTGTGTGGTACATGATTAGCAAACGACATAGAGGATGCAACATGACAACGGATACAAAGTGCAGAGACAAACAGTTCTACCTCTTCTTCACCACCAAACTGCTCCTCTAGAGCCCTTCTCACATCTTCTTTAGTAACTCTCTCATCGTCGAATTTGTACCTGATTGGTAAGAGAATCACAAAAAAAGAATTCATGCAGTTTCACAACCTTCCAGGAACATGTGGCCATATTTAATAGTACATAAATACTATCCAACACAGGAAATTGTATTACAGGTAAATGAGCAGAAATTGCGATATTCATTCTTCAAAATCGATCAGAGTATATACTTCAATCGATTAAACCCCCTCTATCCTTATTGCATGCATGTCAAATAAGATGCAGGATGAGAGAGCAAGGGAGAGAGAGAGAGAGAGAGAGAGAGAGAGAGAGAGAGAGAGAGAATTATTCAGAAGTAAAATCATACCACTTCTCTGAGAGTGTAGGCCGGATATAAGCATAGTAGTGTCCACCATGCACGCCACCACTATGAACTAAAACACTGTTGGAAATGAACGAACGAGCTTCGATAAACGAAAATTGATTAAGACATAAGTATCAAAGTCGATATTATAGTCATGAACTCCACCAGTGGACAGAAAAAAAAAAGTAGAAGCATAATTGACGCAGGGCTAGAAGATGAAGAGTTAGAGCAAAGGAAGGGCCGGTCAACACCAAGAGCATATGGACCAAATCGAGCATGAATGTTTGGGAAATATTAAATAATACTTTGACTTGGACTGTGAGGATAATATAAGTCACAAGTAATATGCAGCGAGAGGGCAGATTTGATATATTAGTTTTCTTGTATCCTTATCAACGTGAGTTGTTAAGCTTTATCAAACTTTGTTTGTGTTTGCTTATTTCATCAATAAAACATATATTTCCTTCGCCGTTTGCAATTCTAGCCTCCATCATACAACCTTCTGCATCAATAATATGTAATCCTCCAAATCCTGATCAGTCTACAATAAAATTGACTGCTCATGTTTTTAGTGGCAGCATCATATGTAACAGACACTATCATAGACTACAAGAAGTTCAATGTAAAATAAGTCCCTTAACCTGTGAAGCGTATAAAGGTTACGCACACTCCTATCCGCCTCCGGTGATAAATACTTGCCATTGTCTCTATCAAGATCAAGCTCCAACGGAAATTCATAGCGGTCATTAATCTGCAATCATTATATAATTATCATGTCATGTCAAAAGTAGGCGCTAATATAAATGATTAAAGCTGGTTGAAAGGCCAGATCCGGCAATCTATGCTTTAATTAAGAGAAACAGATACAGGCATGTGAAAGAAAGTTTACTAGGTATAACAAGGGAAAAAGTTTAGCACAAAGCTTAAGAAATAAAAATGTCAACGTTTTAATATGTGACACTGATGCATGTCAGGTGCCGATGCAGAAAACCATATTTTTTAATTTTATTTAGAAATTCAAAGAAGATGTGGAAAAGGCGGGTATTGCTTGGAAGAACTGATGTGCTAACTTAAACAGTGTTTAAACCTAATGGCATAGCGCATACTCAACTAATAAAGAAACAGAAGTTCACATCACCAAATGTAGCAACTAGATGATCCAACAATGTAATAGAAATGAATGATATCAGGTATTAAAAAACACATCAGTGCTACTAGAAAGAATAAAGTAGGAGGAACCACGAAATAAGACGGTAGCAGCGCCGTTACTACTATACTAACCTTGACCATGGTATCCCTCATAAAGTCATACTCAAAACGCTTTAACTGAAGCTGTAGAACCGGAGGGAAATCCATGAACAAAACTCCCTTCTTCGCATCCTACGATCAAACAAATTACCCAGGAAACAGTTAACTCATGATACACGCACCAAATGTCACAGTAAACAATTTATGCAATGAAGTTCGGCACATTAATATTCCCAGCCATTTAAATTAGGAGACCGTACCGTACCAGCACGACCGATAATTAATCAGATGAAGAGTATCCACAAACATCTCTGCTCTAACTGGAACAGTTTTTATGTAGTTTCCATTATTGCAGATTTCCCTTGTTGTGTTAGTAAACCTTATATCTAAAGCGCCTTTGTTACTGTGCTTTTCTCTTATTATTCTTAGGTCAAGTAACTTTCTCTTAATCCTCTGAAAATAGTTACGGGTATTCAGCCAATAATTGTGTTCTTTAATTTTCGCCGCATTCTAATTCGCCACCCATTTCTTAAGAGGGTGAAACCAAGCAACTAAGATGTTATTCTTTTAAATAAAAAATTGGCTCTTAAAGTGTAAACCATCCAAAGCTACTTCCCGAAACTGAACGTGAATGCAGTCACCAACTGTAGCAATACTCTAATAAAACATATTTAAAAGAAAATCTAAATTAGCATCAAATTCACGACCTGGCATCTCTAACAAATTCCTTGGCCCATGCTGCAGTAGCCTATGCGGGCTATTCCCAAAAAGTATCTCACACATATTCAATTATTTATAGGGGTCGGCACAAGTTCTTGCATAGGATAAAATTAACCCTATCTTCCCTTCCTAATTTTTCATGAATGTCAACCATGTTTAAGTTCGGATCAAAATACAATGGCACATGACAAAATCATCTATATAATTATTAACCATACCAAAGAAGAAAGACGTAGCGCATCATTCTTGTTGGAATAGCATACCTGCAATCCATGCTCTTCAGCATGGTACTTGTTATCTCCTTCAAGACGTTCAACTTCCACATACTTGTCAAATGAAGCATAGACATCTTTGCAACCTTTTACGTCAAGCTGAAGGTCTGGAAAGAGGATAAGGGTCAAAATAAATGTTATAACCTACAAATGATGAGTACCAGCTGTAATCAATACCATAAAATGATTCTTTTCTTGTCGATTTGAAGTCCACGTTGATGCATTCAATGTAATTCATATGATGCCCTTCGAACAACTTCTGTATCGTCCCTTCAACGACAGTTCCCTGAAACAACAACAAAAGTTACCCATTTGTTAGTACAAATTTAATGGCAAATCAAAATCATCATTCTTGCCAGGCCAAAGCACCTTCATTTTGTCTTCAAGCTTCTCACATAAAACCCTGTTGAGTTCTTGAACATCATGTTGCATAAAGGAATCGTATGTGTCCCATCCAAATGATTTAGTCAACCCTTTAGTAGCCACACTGGAGTCACTGTACTGGAGCTTATAAAATAAACTCTGTAATGCCAAGGGGATACTCCCTAAAGGATTATCATTTTCTGTAGTAGGCATGTGATATACAGCCTGATATAAGATATACAAAGTGAGCTTTTCTCAAGGTCCTCAGATCACAAAGCGACTTGCCAAGTTTAATAATAACTTTACTAAGATATAAATTTACCTTTCTGAAGTATGGAATATGATACAAAGTCTGAAGCAAAGAGTTCATATAACAAGTAGCCCCCTGGTTCTTAAGTCCAACATAGCCAGTCTCTTTTTTAGAATCATATGACCAGTAATCAACAACCTTACGCACTGCAACATCAGCTTCAATGACACAGGTATCATTAACAATGTAGCCCTTGTTGGAGTCGTAAAGCTCTCCAACAGGCATGAAGGACGTAAAACCCCAATCACTCTCCCTCTGGTTGAACTGGTGCTGTGTGTCTGCAAACCCCAGAGTTGGAAATTAGTACATAACAGGGTCAATATATGAGTAGATGTTTTATAACTGACAAAAAATTCAGGAGCAACGAGCAGCTGAAGTACTAGGAAAATAATATTATCGCAGGAACCATTTTTCCCTATTTATATTTTTTCTTCTTTGCACTATTTTTTTCTCCATCACAGTAGCAATATCGGCTACAATGTGAATTCAAAATTTTAGATTTCGAACAACCAATCTCAATAACTTTCGTCCGGGGTGGCGTTACATAACTAATTGATCAAGATTAGTTCACAACAATAATAGATCAACGGTCTGAGAAAGATACCTTTTTTAATTGTGTATTTGCTATTTATTTGATTAACTACTGCTAAGCTAAACTGTGCATATCGACTCCATCCATATGGCAAGTTGGCTGAATCGGCCACATCAAGATACATTGACAAGTAGTCCACATTATTCCCTTTCGGAAATATAAGCACCCGCCTGCATAAACCAACAAAAATGAGATGAAAATAGAATATTTTTACCATCTCATAAAGACATAATCTAAAATATCAAGGGCTTCTAACTAAATGCATGGTTTTCATGAGCTACAAGAAGCATAATTTCACTTTACATGCAGGCCAACAGCTAAGTCAAAATAGATAAATCCACATGTAAAGCGTGCAAATACCATTTATAACCCCCAACGACAAAGACATCGGAGTAAAGTTTCTTCATATTCAACCGGGAAAAGTTCTCAATCGCCCACGTGAATCGCGAAGCTTGCGGCTCATCGCTCGCCTGGTTCTCGACAGCCCCCCCATTCTCTGCTGGAGTCACTGGGATTTGTCCAAACCATAAATAATCAGCAAACAGAACTAAAAGCATGAATACCGAACTAATCGATATCAACGCATGCCACTTATGCAAAAAGAAGCAGATAAAAATTAGGACACCGACCATACTGTTACAATGTCAGCACAATAGTTCACAAAAAAACAAGTATATCTGTAAATTATAAAGACAAACACACCTTCCATAGGCAGAGGACCTTCAACTAACTCAGAGTGAGGAACTAGCATCTCTTCATCTTCCTGCTGCTGCAGGAAAAGGGCAAAAATGAATTAAATAAGATACCAAAAAGAATAAATTTTCTTTAATAAATCACATCCCATAACGACTTGGTTCAAATTCATACCAAAATAGGGAGAGGGAAAAAAAAAAAGAAAAGAAAATGAAGAGAAACAGACCCCTTCAAGCACATTAAATCAACAAAAATAACTAAAAGATGGGAGATTAACATAAATAAGACACTCCCCTCTGCCTCATAACAAAACCCTAGTCTACCGCATTCATCCATCACCACACTAAAACAAGCAACAAGGACAATCCGTACAAATGGCGGCACGATTCGATCCAAATTACAAAAGATTGACTCGCACCACATCTATTCAACACACAACATTGTGAAATACGCAACTGCTAACATTGATTTTAGCAATCAGCGAAAAAAAAGGTAAAAACAAAAAAATGGAAGTGAAGTGTAGAGCTACATCCAACGGCTGCTGCGTCATCATCGTCATGACTTTGGAACCACAGTGGACCGATCTCGTAAATCAAGAGTAACTAATGTAAACCGAGAGAATTTCAGAGAGAATTCTTCCAAGGACTTCTAGGTTTTGTTTCAGCGTAGACGAGGACATTAATGGTATTACGCGTAATCTAAGGGGGTAAAATCGGAAACTAGACGCGGAATTGGGTTTCCGAGCGAAACCATATGTGTGATCATCCAATGTCACGATGCCACGTGGAGGGCGGTCTTGTGCTCGGTGTCCAGTGTCCCCAAATATATGAACCGAGATGGCAATCTTATGTCGATATCAATTGCAGACTTTTATTTAGGACTTATTTGTATATTTGATTTACTTCCGTAATACTTAAGCCATCCCGGTTATTTATGGGCTAACGCCATTTTAGTTTCAATATTTGGGTATGAGATGCAACTTTTAATCCATAATGTTATTAAATTGGCCTTTTAGATTTTTAATTAATTTAATCGTTAGCGTACTTAAACCCTCATGAGTCGTCTTATATTCAGGTTAAACGCATGTGGGAGCATCTTTAAATTAACCAAGGGTTTAGGTCGAATAAAATAAGATCATGAATTGGCATGTGTTAAGTTACATCTAAACAATCTATTAAATTAACCGAAAACAAAACGACTCAAAATCGATCTACAGGTAACAACTCAGAATTTGAGATATCCAAAACAGATGAAAAATATCGCTCTCCGTTATTTATTATATAAATATCATATAGTAAGATATTAATATTTTCTGATATTGACTTTTTCTACCCACTTGTATGATACTCTCAACTCAATCAGAACTTAAGTTAACATGACATATGTCAAACTATAATTATACTTGGGTTTAATGATTTATTTTCCCAACAAAATAGTACCGAGATGAAAGAAAACACAAACACACACTCAAGAAATCAAATCAAACTAATCCTCCTTAACACCCTTCGTGGTCAGGCCAAATCCGAAAGGGAAAAGCGGGTCATAATCCCTATCGCCGACGTTCATCGGCAATTGATCGACGGTCTTGAACCAAGTCCTCGGCAGCTTTCCCCTAAACCCATAATCTCCGAACAGAACGTCGGCGACGCCGTCCCCTTCCGTCCCCGGCAGCCACGCCGCCACCACCGCGTCCATATGGGCAAGGTAAGGCTGTATCACCACCGGCCTCCCTGTCACGAGGACCACCACGCACCTCACTGCCCCGCAGGTGTTTGTGATAATGCTCGGCCCAGGCTCAGGGATGGTTAGGTTCAAGCTGTCCCCAAACGTCTCGGCGTACGGCGGCTCGCCCACCACGACGACGGCGAAGGAGAAGCCGTGGGCCTTGACGTAGGCGTGGTCGGGGTTTTCCGTGTAGACCAACTCCGTGGTTGGGTCCACGGCCTTCATTATCCCGGCGAGGATAGTCGTTCCTTTTCATCAGAAATTGTTTTTTTTTTTTTGTTATTTTAAAATAAAATGGTTGGATTTTTTTGTGGGTTTTGTGCTGGGTTGAAAATAGCTCGAATTTTTGTATCGATTCGAGATTCGGAAATTTAAGTTTCGAATTCAAATATTTCGAATGCAAATCCGACAAAAAATAGTATTTCTATTTTTATGTGGCGGCAATGTATCACATATCAAGGGCTGTTCATTCGGTTAAAACCGAACCGAACCGAAAATTCGGTTAACCGAATTTTCGGTTCAACAATTTTATAACCGAAAACCGAACTGAACTTAATCGATTCGGTTCGGTAAAAACCGATTTTTTTTCGGTTTTTTCGGTTACAGACCGAAAAACCGAAAATAATAATAATAATAATAATAATAATAATAATAATAATAATAATAATAATAATAATAATGATAATAATTTTGGGGAAAAAATAATATTTCGGAATTAATTTATATTATATTAATTAATTTATTAAATATATATTCATTAATTTATTAAAATACATATATTAATTGATTATTAAATATATAGATATATATTAATTAATTTAGAAAATATATATTAATTAGTTTATTAAATTTTGGTTTTTCGGTTTTTATTCGGTTAACCGAATAACCGAACCGAAAAAACCGAAATTTTCGGTTTTCTATTTTTAAGAACCGAAAACATATTCGGTCATACCGAATTTTCGGTTTTCAGTTCGGTTATCCCGATTTTTGAACACCCCTACACATATGGAATAAACGGAATAGAAGATTGCATGTGGATGGAAGCTGCAGCATAGAAGCAAAAGGAATTGCGGCACTTGTAAGCTGGGAGGTGAAGTGGAGAGCTTTGGTAACCTTCAAGGCAGTAAGGAATACCAAAGATAGGGAATTTATTGATCAATTGTGTAGTCGTTCTATCAGTGGTTGAATTAGATTTGGGTGATGTAAAATGGGGATGGTGTTTTTAGCCTCGTGGTAATGAATTTTTCCTTACCAAAAATAAAATAGTATTTCTAATTTGGAGAATGTTCAAATATAATAGATATCAAAGTAGTTGATTAATTATCGAATACTCGATTCGAGGAATTTCATATATATACAATGTATTATAATTTGATATATTTAAGTCTAGCATTAGCATATAAAACTTCAATATATATCTTAAAAATAATATTATTATTATTAAATGGAATAAATCAAAAAATAAAGATATACTATAATATAATTGAATATATTTTATAAATTATTATTCATTATATTTTTTTAAATAAAAAGATAGAGAATAATATATACTCCCTCCGTCTTGCTAATTTTATCACACTTTTCCATTTCGGGCGTCCCAATAATTTTATCACCTTTCCTTATTTAGCAAAAAACTATCACAAACAATCAATATAATAATATTAAATATTCTTAAAAGACGTGTCAAAATTTACACTTTTTTACCTTTTCATTGTCATATATTATTATAATAATGCCACCTTAATTTGCGTGTCCAGCAACTTAGGAGGGAGTATTCATTTCGTATAGTCGAATATTAGATTCGAATATTTTCAAAAAACGAATTCGAATCGATGTTGTGATTCGAATAGTAATTGAATACGAATCAAGTATTCGAAGTATTGATAGAATACGAATAGCATATTTGGGCTTTCGAAGCGATTCGATTCGAACCCTAATTGTGTGAATGAAATTCTTGAAACATTTCTTACCGACTGTTCGATTGCCACTCTGTCCTTGCCAGTCGATCGTCCAACCGCCGCATTGGTTGCCTATGTCGTTGGCGTGGGTCCCGGCGACGAGAATCTTGCCCGCCTTCTTGGGAAGGGGCAATAATGGCTTGTCAGCCGACTGGCCGTTCTTGAGAAGAACCAACGATTTTCTTACTGCTTCTCTCGCTAGTTCCCTATGTTCCTATTGAAAAAAAAAATTCAGCGCAACAAATATAAAAGATCGAACAAATATATCGGGCGGGAGAAGTTGCGCTTGTGGTTTGTACCTTCGCTCCGAGGTACTTGGTCATGCTGTAGTCGGCGAGTGGATGCTCGAACAAGCCCATGGTGAATTTAACCCTTAATATCCTCGAAACGCCGTCATCGATTCGGCTCGTGGAGACGAACCCCTTCTTCACCAACGACGTTAGGTCGTCAATGAACTCCATGTAGTTGTAAGGAACCATGATCTGCAGTGCAGTAATAGTAACAACATTAGCGAATAAGTCGTAATCTAGCCCAAGCCTATGACAAATCATGTACGATTTTACCCTAAAATCAATTGGCAATAGGGAGAAAGCAAACTAATTACTAACATATTATGTGAATTCGGGACGTATTCGCATAATCCCTGGAGAATAATAGAGAGAGTAACTCACATGCTGCCAATTGTTCGATTTATCCGATGTGAGATTGAGTTTGATACCACCAGCACAAAAAAAAAAAAAAGCGAATGTAGAAAGTAAGACTATACAAACCATGTCAATCCCGGCGTTTATTCCCGTCACTATCGAATACGTATAGTTGGCGTGAGGCGGAGAGGTCATCCTGTCGATCCCTTGCCAGTCCGAGATGACGAATCCCTGAAATTATCGTACGCTAACTCTTATACCCACAATGTCGACAAAACATGCTACGAGAAATCGCGAAAATAACGACGGCTTTTGTTTATATATCGAAGTCAAGTCTTTTTACTCTGAAACGCAGAGTTTTCTTGAGGAAGCCAGTGATTAGTTCGCGATTGGCGTGCATCTTGACGCCGTTCCAGCTCGAGTAAGAGATCATTACGGTGGACACGCCTTTGATCACCGCGCCGTAATAACCCGCCATGTGTATACGGAGGAGGTCGTGCCTCGACGCTACAGTGTTGTTCTCGTTTATGCCCTTCATCGTCCCCCCGTCGCCCACGTAGTGCTTCGCGCAAGCCGCAATCTTTTGCCTGCATTAACAATGCAAAAAGTTTAGTACACTTTTTTTTTCAATTTATCTTTTGCATGAGGTAAGAAAATCATTATTCTTTTTTCCCTAATGTTTATGAGTACATCAGCAGTGTGCATGAATGACGTCATATGAAAATTGAACTTGGCTATATCAATATGTGCATAAGACAACAAAAGAGTAGCTTTCTTTTCTCGAGGACAGTGGGTAAGATATGGTCCATGGAGACACAAGCACCTCAACAGCTAATATAATTTCGAATGCGTTGCCTATAAGGGGTTAATTTGAATTCATGTCCTTTTAAAGTTTTAAAATATTTTTCTGACCCTGTCAGAACAAACTATTATTTAAAACACTCAATTTCTGTAAAATTTAGAGATAAGGACATAAAGTTAAAAAGTATGAACTGGTATCGGATGATCGTTTTGTGTTATTCCAAAACAATGAAGTGGTACTGCAGAAGAATAAAGTGGTACTGCAGAAATCGTATCCTTAAAACTAATTTTTTTCCTGATTGGACCTGAATCTTAAATAAAATTTTCGACGGCACCGGAAATGAAAAGTTCCCATATTTAAATTATGTGTAACGAAACATACAACAACCGACAAAATAAATAAAAGATACGGGATATAATAGAAAATAAAATACTACTAGAGACCAATACCAGTACAACAACGTGATTTATGTTTAGTATTATGGTCAAGCAGAAAAAGTTGACTTAGGTTACATCAATCTAAATATCTCTCAAGAAAAACTAAACTTGCGATGCCAAAAAGGTTACTCTTATTGACTGTCCATGTCACTACTGAAAATCATAGCTGGACCAATGTCCAAAACCCAAGTTACTACAAAAAAAAAAAAACATCCGAAAAAGCTAAATCAAATAATAATAATAAAAAAAGAAAGAGACTTACTGTCCACCAACGTAAGGAACACCCTTCCTAAAATCAGAAGGTACATCTCCTTGCAAACCCGTAATTACTTCTGTCATCGATCGAACAACCTTCGGATCTTCGCTGTAGCTCTCCAAGCACCTTCCCCACCTCGGATCCCTACAAACCTGCCACGAATAACCCAAAATCACTCAATGTAATGAAAGACTAATCTAAACTAAACGGTAACAAAATATCAAGAAAACTGCTCCGCCGGCGGCGGCCGTACCACTATGCAAGGCGCGAATGTGTACGGTATCCCCGTCGCCCTCACTTCTAAAGCCGTCGCCGCCCCTATTCTCTTCGCCAGCTGAGGATCTCTGCAAAGGAAGACAGAGAGAGACACATTAGAGAGAGAGAGAGAGAGAAGGAGAGAGATAGAGAGAGAGAGATAGAGAGAGAGAGAGAGAGAGCTCGCCTAGTAGCGCCGAGGGCAACGTTGTGAGGGAAGATGGTGGCTCGGTAGACATTGTTGTGGCCGTGGAGAGCATCGATGCCGTAGATCATGGGTATGCCGAGCCTTGTCGACAAAGAGCCCTTCTGAAAAGCGTTGACCATGTCGATCCATTTCTCCGGCGAGGCCTTCTTCGCCGGAACGCTGCCGCCGCCGCTCAGTACGCTGCCGATGCGGTACTTCTTCATGACGTCAGCCGACGCCACTAGGCGGTCGATCTGCGTCATCTGGCCCACCTTCTCTTCCAACGTCATGCGACTGAGGAGATCTTTTACCCTCTTGTTGATGCTGCTTTGGATCTTTGTAGGGAAGATAATCTGAGGCATTCGATGAATGGGATAGTAGTGCTAGAATTAAGATGAAGAACGGAAGAAGGTGTGTTCTATCCATGTTTCCTGAGAAAGACGAAAGAAGATATATTTTTTTGTATGTTTTTTCTTAGAGTTTGGGATTGATGAATGCAAAGTAGTGAATATTGAACAGTAGCTTACTGTGGGAGATACGAAAGTTTTTCTTTACTTATTTATTTATAGAAACATTGATTGATCACATAATTTTTTTATTTATTTAAAATCAATGGACAAATGTTTGATTTGACTCTTTTAGACCGAAGGCTCTCGTGAGTCGTGAACGTTGACTGCTGAGTGTGTGATGACAAGTTGAGATTTGATTGGATTAGGCACAGACTTTGACATAACGTTCCAATTTTAGTATTATCCGCGGGTATTTTTAATTAAATAAACAAAAAAAAATGAATCATTAACAAAATAAAAGGAAAAGAAAAAGTATTAATAAAATAGGTATTTTCGTACTCCCAGAGTACGAGTTACTCTAACTCGTAATCTGGGAGTACGATTTACGGGCCCAGCTGGCGCGTGCGCCTACCTGGACTAACTCGTACTCCCAGAGTACGAATTAGTAATTCGTATTCTGGGAGTACGAATTAGATCTGGTTTATAACGAAACCCTCGCGACGAACTGAAACGACGAAGACGACGACGAAGCCGACGAAGACGACGACGAAGCCGACGAAGACGACGAAGACGACGCCGAACTGCTGCCCGCCGCGACCGCCGCGATCCCCGACGCCACGCCACACCGCGCCCGACTGAGACGCGACGCCCCGACGCCACGCCCGCCGTCGCTGCCCCGCGCCCGCTGCCCCGCCGCCCGTCGCTGCCCCGTCCGCCGTCGCTGCACCGCCGCTGCCCGTCGCTGCCCCACGCCCGCAGCCCCGCCCCCGT
The DNA here is from genome assembly GCA_027422505.1 of Craterostigma plantagineum. Lineage (NCBI taxonomy): Eukaryota > Viridiplantae > Streptophyta > Magnoliopsida > Lamiales > Linderniaceae > Craterostigma > Craterostigma plantagineum. Next base: position 9,677,877 of record JAPQWV010000015.1, read on the forward strand.
CGCTGCCCCGCCCGCCGTCGCTGCCCCGCGCCCGCTGCCCCGCCGCCCGTCGCTGCCCCGCCCGCCGTCGCTGCCCCGCCCCCCGTCGCTGCGCCGCCGCTGCCCGTCGCTGCCCCACGCCCGCAGCCCCGCCCCCGTCGCTGCCCCGCCCGCCGTCGCTGCCCCGCAGCCCGCTGCCCCGCCGCCCGTCGCTGCCCCACGCCTGCCCTCGTCCCTGCCCCGCCCCCCGTCGCTGCCGACGCTGCCCCGCCGCTGCCCCACGCCCGCAGCCCCGCCCCCGTCGCTGCCCCGCGCGACCGCTGCCCTGTCGCTGCCCCGCCCCCCGTCGCTGCCCGCCGCTGCCCGTCGCTGCCCCGCCCCCCGACGCCCCGACGCCCCGACGCCACGCCCGCAGCCCGCCCCCGTCGCTGCCCCGCGACCGCTGCCCCGTCGCTGCCCCGCCCCCCGTCGCTGCCCAGCGCCCCGTCTTTCCCCCGCCCAGACGACGTCGTACGCGCGAGTAGTTTGGGTACCCGTTATGATTCGAAAATTAATTTTTTGTGTTAATTTCATCATATCAAATGCTTTTATTGATTGTCGATTTGTTTCATTAAATGTAGAATGGATTTGGATGCTTGTTACGGGCCTATTGATAGTTCGGTGTTGACGATGCAGTCAAATCACCGTAGTAGGGACTTATTATTAGATCCGAGTGTGATAGATAGTACTATTAAATGTAGGTCGTTAGAAAATGTTGTGTGGGGTACTAGAGAAGCACCGAATATCTTACACGGTCGCTTATTAGGAAAGTTGAACGTTATGGGTCTATACAGCGTCTACAGCTGTATGTCGCAGAGGGTTGACCCTCATTTGATTACAGCGTTGGTAGAGCGTTGGAGAAAGGAGACCCATACGTTTCATTTTTATGTTGGGGAAGCGACTGTCACCTTACAGGACGTAGGTATCTTGTGGGGGTTACCTATAGATGGTAGTTGTGTCTCTGGTGTGATCCATACTAGGACGGTCATCCAGTGGATCGACGAGTGTGAGGAGTTGCTAGGTTTTAGGCCGCATGCGGATAAAATTAGGGGGTCATCGCTTTCGATGAAGTGCTTATCGAGTTGGTTGTTGGACCATCCGATAACGGATGATAGCGATGAGGAAGAGGTCGAACAATCAGCACGTGGTTATGCGATGCTGCTATTCGGTGCCGTGATGTTCCCCGATTGCAGCGCCAGCACCGTTTCACTGACTTACCTTCAGCTGTTGGAGGATATAGAGGAGGTGAGCACATATAGTTGGGGCAGTGCGGTGCTGGCATTCCTATACAGAGAGCTTTGTTCGGCATGCGAGCCGAAAAAAGTTAAATATAGGCGGACCCCTACGGCTGTTGCAGGTAATTATATAGCAAACGTTATTATATTTTAATGGTATTAAATATTTACTTAGAATGGATGATTCGTTTTAGGCATGGGCATATGTGAGGATTTTGCCATTTCAGCCAGTACGGGGTGATATTCGTATCACGATGGAGCCCCAAGTTGTCGACGGGATACTCTTACCGGGTCCGCCACATGCAGCGAGGTCTGAAAAATTTTCGAAAGTTGGCAAATATTTTACGTTCTTACTTTTATAAATGGCGTGTAAATATTTGACAGGTGGAACTCATTCTTTAATTTTACTACGTCGACCCATTCGAACGTACGCACAATCCGCGAGTGCATTGATCGCATGCAGCCGCATCAATTTGCGTGGACTCCATACAACATGGACGACCCAGAGATTACCGCTCTTCGTCCAGAGTGCTTACCGATGGCTTGTCGATCGAGGTGTCCACTGATATTCTTCAATATCGTGGAGTTTCATTACCCCGAACGGGTGTTGCGGCAATTCGGAATAGTCCAAGGAATTCCCATTAATCCGCCGTATCGAGATACGAATCTTCATACGTACGAGCGTCGACAGCGGTCGGGGATGGATTGGAGACAACATCACGCAGGCTGGATTGGGTTGTGGGATGAACGAGAGGAGGCCGTCGTGAATGGTCCTCCCGCGACTACCTTCAGCTCGGTGGAGGACGGGTATTACGGGTGGTACCATCGGATCACTCGACTCTACATATCTCCTCATGCGAGACAGATGTCACAGGGCTTTCAGATGGGGGATGCGGTGTTTATGTCGTCCATCGTAAGTTTAATTTATGTACTAATGTAGTGTGATTAATAGTCCTTATATAATTTACTTTTCTATTTTTAGGAACGCGGGGTTCACGACAGCCTTCACTATGCGGAGACCGGCGAGCATGACCAGTCGATCAGTTTACTGCGGCAGATGGACAACATGTTTATCTCGCGACGCCGAACTCGACGAAGCATTGGGACATCTCACGCACACGAGGCCGGGACATCTCACGCACACGAGGTCGGGACATCTCACGCACACGACATACCCGAGACATCTCACGCACACGAGTATGGAACATGGGACGCACACGACGCCGGTACATCTCAGGTACCTGAAGCTGTGAACCCGTCGTTCTTCGACGACTTCGCGCCGTTTTTTCAGTCGTCTGCACCCCAGGACAGCTCACAGCCGCCTTATATGGATCATCAGGTATATTAATTATATTTGGCACTTAAAGCGATCGAATTAAAATTTCATTATCACTTTTTAGGCATTTACGACACCTTTCCCACGACCGCGCCGACCTCGAAGTCCAGATGATGATGCTGAGCAAGGTAACCGTCGAGGAAATCGAGTACGTAGGCCAGCTCGTTGTGGGACTGTCGGTCATTTGGCTCATCATGGCCGATAGTCTATATGTTTTATGTTATTTTTGAATTTTGTAATGACTATTATGATTACTATTATTATTATGATGTTTTATTATTACTATTTTATTATTATTATATTATTCTTTTATTATTATTATTTTATTTTGTATTAAGATATTCAATTTATAAACCATGTATTATACAAAACGGTGAAAGAACATTTAATATGAAAAACCAACTCGAAGAACCAACTTCAAAATTTCGATGAGGCTCTTCGTTCAAATCAAAGTTTGGATTTTCAACTGTTTCAACAAAAACCTCGACACAATTGTTTTCTGAATCGGGATGTATGAAAAATTGTAAATCGTTGTCGTTGGAGATTTGAAAAAGCTGATGAAAATGGCGGGAATGTTGAAAGTATTCATTTTTGGCATGGATAGTCAACGAACAACGACTGCTATCAGCACCCGTAATTTCGAACAACAACGAAATAAACTCGGAAAAACTGGTGGTGCGACGAATTCGCCTATACCCGGCGGATACTATATTTGATGGTAGAATCAGATGATTGAATTATATCGCCGCCGAAATATACTATGACTTGTACGCGACTCGACACCATTGTTTGAGTTATTAATATAAATTGAGAAGGGCTAATGAATGATATACAAGTCTGGGCGAGGGGGGGATTTATAGGAACTTAAATCGTATCTTGGAGATACGAGTTAAGTAACTCGTATTCCGGGCTTACGAGTTACGTGAATTATTGTAATAATTCACGTAACTCGTATGCCCGGAATACGAGTTAGTGGAATTATTGCCGACACCTTGCATGGCCATGCAGGTTGGTCGGCCACATAACGTAACTCGTATCCTGAGGATACGAGTTACTGTCTCGTATGCTGAGAATACGATTTAATGCGCCATGTCATTGCCATGTCAGGGTCAGCGTGGTCAGCAGGTAATTCGTACTCCTAGAGTACGAATTACTAACTCGTATTTCCCCGATACGAGTTACGCCGACGTGTCGGGTCAGCGGGTCAACGCCCAAACGTAGCTCGTATTCTGGGAGTACGAATTACTAATTCGTACTCCTGGAGTACGAAAATCTCTATTTTATTAATACTTTTTCTTTTCCGTTTATTTTGTTAATGATTCATTTTTTTTTGTTTATTTAATTAAAAATCGCGTCTGTCGTCACAATTATGTATCGTATGTAATGCATTTTCCTGATATTCAGCAAATTAGTTAACTAGGAAGAAGTGTCCCTCAACTTAGAGCATCATGAAGGGGTAATGTTAAAAACATAAAAATAGAGTTGTCTTAGAGCATCTCCAAGGGTCCTTCAAACTTGGCGTTAGACTCCATATTTGGCGTTGAAAGATCTCCAACGGCACCTTAAACGCCACGCTATTCATCGGGGAATCAACAGTAACACGCTATATTTCGCGGAGCACTGTTCACACGCCAAAGATTTTCTCTCTTCTTATTTCATTTTCTGTTTATTTTGGATTCGACTATTTGTAATATTATTGTATATTTTATTTCTGAGAAGAAGCATGCTTGAGGTTGGGATTATTAGATACTGATATTTTTATTGATGGTCGAGCTGAGGAAGACGATGGCAGATATTTGGGGCAAAATGACCTAAATTGCCAAAATGTTCATTCGATAACTAGCACTATTATTTATTATTTTGTCTAATTAGATTATAATGTGATAAGAAATTAATATTATCATCTTATAACTTTCAAATAGTTTTAAAATTGGCATATGAGGTTTATTAAATTACTTCCAGTAATTTTCTTTAAATTCAGTCCTTTATAATATTATGATTTCAATTTCAAAATTTTAATTAATTAAATAAGTCAATGTTATAAATTTTTGTGAACTTTAATGATGGTAATTATTCTAAGTAATAATTAAGCGGACGAACTATCATTGATATTTTTAATGTCATTAACAAAATATTAAATATAACATAAAATAAACAAAATAATGATAGTATTAGGTTTAGAGGAAAATATAGAGGAGATGGTTGGAGTTGTCAGTACTGTTTAAACTTTATGTATAGAGAAATTCAACTGTAGCAACTTTATATATAGAGGGAACCGTTCGAGATGGCCTTAGAACTTATATAACACTAAGGGGGTGTTTGTTTCAGTGATCCAACATCACCGTGATACTCACATCACCATAATGTGAATATCACCGTGATGTGTTCAAGGCAATGTTTTAAAAAGCGTGTTGCGCACTGCGTCGCGTTTTTGTTCCAACAGCGCGTAGCGTAAATAGCGTTGCGTATTGCGTAAGTATTTCAAACAAGTCAATTTTAATAAAAAAATATAACATCTATACTATTTATCGTCTTATATTTAACAATATATATTATATATTTATAAATTAAACATACATATCTTTACATATACTATTTTTTCTAATTAAAAATAATTTAAATATCAAAATATATAAGATATATGTCATTTTCGTGATCATGAAAAAATAAATAAATTAGACTTGGTTATTTATTATTATACATAACTCACCTAATGTAAAGATGATTTCCAAATTTAATAAGAATATGTAATAAAATTTAAAATCAAAAAGAAATTATTATGAATAAGTTTTGCCTTGGAAGTTGGAATAGGCGTCTGCCACTTGATTTTTATTTATATCTCGAAATTCGCTACATATCATATCACCTTTCACCTCGTTTGAAACAAAATAATAAATAATAATAAATAAATTAAAAAGGTGCGCTTTTTCTATTACGCGTTGGAGCGAAATGATGGAAAAAACCGCTATAGCGCGCCTCGAATCGCGCAATCCAACGCTTTTTAAAACAATGGTTCAAGGTAATATATCATTACTGTGTTTATTTTGAGGTGATATTTTATTTTGCATATCAATGTGATATTAGAATATTGTGTTTGTCTAATCACGGTGATGAATGATACTATTCTCGAGTTTAATTTTTTAAGAATTAATAATAAGTTTTTCGTATAGTTATTCAATATAATTATCTATTATTAAATATATTATTTTAACATTTAAATAATTTAATTATATAATTTAAAATATGAATAAGGATATATTAGGTATAAATGCTAAATTAAGGGGTAATGTTGTACAAATAAAAATTTGAAAGATCACCCCATCACGGTGATGTAAGATATCCTAGCTTTTTTGGGGTGATCCAAAAGGTAAAAAATCACCCCATTTTCATCACCTAGGTGATCTGTCATTACGGTGATGGCTCATCACCTAGGCTAAACAAACATGGTGATGATAAAGCGACGAGAGGATTACGGTGATGTTTTGGAGGATCACCCCAAAACAAACATCCCCTAATATTGTGTTGATTAGTAGAGAAGTTCTGGTTCTAGAGTGCACACAATTTTCAACACTATAATAGAGTTTTAGTTTCTATTTATATTTCATTTCATAAAATAAATTTTATTTATCTTCAAAATATTTAATATTTTCTTATAATAATAAAGTAAAAATAATATTAATTTTCTTTTATTTATAGATATTTTCCTTCATTTAATAAAATTGTAATCAATATAATATGCTAATTTTATAATTTACTTAATTTTTAAATATTAATAATTACAATATATTGACTTTTAATCTTTATAATATAAAGTTTAATAAGTCAATTATGCAGTAACATATGATTTGACTTTTAGTGTAAAAATAGAGTTAATGGGTTGGAGTAAAAATTAGTATAGAAAATAGAGTTTATGGGTTGGACTAAAAGCACTGTTGCATCTGTATTGTTGTGTAAAATTATCAGTATTTTTATGTTGTGGATCGGAGATGGTATTAAGTTATGTGCATGATTTAGGAGATGAGTGGGGGTAATACAACTTTAACCATAGTTCAAAAGAGGTAATAACACCACATATAGTGGGGAATCTACACAAAATACCCATTTATATAAAAAAATTCGCAAGTCAGTATCCTGTCAGATTTTTTTTTTTATATGTAGGTACCTATTAGAATAATTTTTTTGCACATTGGCACCTGTTTCGCCGCAAGTACGTCATAGAACACATTTAGGTACCATAGAGAAATATATTATGGTACATAATACAGTGAAAAAATGGTACATCATATAAGACATTAAGGTACCATATAGAACGTATATTGTCCATATGTGGGTACCATATAAACGCGTGACGTGGTACGTAATACACATATAAAAAGGTACATCAAGACTGGGAAAATGGTACACACAATCGAACTAGTACTTAAAAAAAATTCTGACAGGGATAGTGACTTGCAAATTTTTTATATAAATGGGTATTTTCTGTAGATTCACCGTCAATAAATAATATATTCAGTTTTTACTAGAGAATTAAAGCTGGCATATGGGTCAACGAAAAGGTACGGTCCAAGTTTGTTTATTTAAAGGGCTATTTAAATTTCAGGTCCCCATTAGCAATTTCGGTTAGAATTCAGGCCCTATTAATGTTTGAATTGAAGTGAAGGACCAATGTAAGTTTTCATTAGGGTTCATGCCCTAAATGCTGCTAAAAGACTTTTTTACCCTTGTTTATTCAGCTTTCCCGCCCAAAACACTGACATGTTTATTCGGTACCACATCATTGCAAACTGGTACCACATTATTCAAAACACTGACATGTTTATTCGGTACCACTTCATCGCAAACTGATACCACATTATTTTGGTATATTTTATTATGAAGTGGTACTGTAGACCCAAGAAGTGGTACTGGTGAACAAAGAAGTGGTACAGTAGATCCATGAAGTGGTACTGGTGAACAGAGAAGTGGTACAACATTTGTAGACCCATGAAGTTGTACTGTTGACCAGAGAAGAACTGGTACGGGAGACCCATGAAGTGGTAATGTTGACACAACGAAGTGGTACAGCATTTTGTAGACCCATGAAGTGGTATTGCTGAACGGAGAAGTGGTACAGGAGAATTGTTAAGTGTTTTTGCAGAAATTGGATAAATATCTGCACAAGAAACACATAAGAGTTCTTCTGTACCACTTCTCCGTTCAACAATACCACTTCATGGGTCTACAAAATGCTGTACCACTTCTCTGTGTCAACAGTACCACTTCATGGGTCTCCCGTACTAGTTCTTCTCTGGTCAACAGTACCATTTCATGGGGTCTACAAATGTTGTACCACTTCATTGTTCACCAGTACCACTTTATGGGTCTACAGTACCACTTCACTGTTCACAAGTACCACTTCATGGGCAGGGGCGGATCTACATGGTGGCCCCAAGGGCCATGGCCCCCCCGAAAATTTTCGAAATTTTTAGTACTTTGTTTCTAGTATATAGCTTTTAAGTTCATATAGCTTTGTATGGCTTAGTTTTCTTATAATGATGCTCAGTGTAATGGTTGGAAAGATTTTAGTTTACTTTGGGATGCGGGATCGATCCCACGTGAGCTCTTTTCATTCATTTTCTATTTTCTATTATTTACTTCTATTTTTTATGCCAGCTATATACAACAATTTTAACTTGTTTTGAACGATTTTAATTACATTTACTTATATAAAGACTTTTTAACTAATATATTTCTTTGTCTGTTATAGTTAACAGTTTTAAATTTGTTAAGTATTTAACGATTTTAATTATTTTTACTTATATAAAGAGTTTTGAACTAATTCAAAAGAATACAACGTAAGATTTAATTTTACATCTACATAAATTTCTTTTTGACTTTATCTAGTTCTTTTAGTTATCTTTCGTCCTTCATTTACTCTATATCATATTAATATTAATTTAATGTTATATCATACAGCGAAGAAGCTAATGTTATAAATTTTTTTGGTTTGATTGTATTAAATATGAATTTTTTCATGGTCATAGATTCAATGTGTTTGAACAAAAAAATATATATTCCCAAATTTTTTTTCATGGGAAAACGTCAATAAAATATATTGGCGTTGATGTCATCATAAATTTTATACTACGCCCCCCCCATAAAAATGTTTCTAGATCCACCCCTGTTCATGGGTCTACAGTACAACTTCATTGTTCACCCGTACCACTTCATGAGTCTACAGTACCACTTCACGGATCTACAATACCACTTTCTGTTATGTTGCGCTGGATACCGCTTCATGCGCGTTGGATACCACTTCATAACAATTCTTTATTGAGGGTATTTTCGTCAGTCTAACTTTATTCTATGTTAAATTCTTAGATAGGTCCTTAAAACTATATTAAATCTGACAGGGGCCTGAATCCTATTTGCAAAATATAGGGGGGCCTGAATTCAAATTGTCCCTTATTTAAATTAGTATTCGAATATTTGGGTTGATGATGACCACTAACAATTATAGGCATCCTTTTGATAGTGACTAACAAAACTAGGCACTATGTGTAAGTTGCTACAAAACTTGGCATAATTTTTTTTTCTAGTTTATTTTCCTAATTTTTTTATTGCTTCTAATATTTATGATTTTTTATATATCGTATAATTAATGGGGAGTTCATAGTTAGCATAACCGGTCGAACCGGATACGGAAATTTTCGGTTCGTATAGCATACAGAATTCGATTTGATATTTACTAATATTCACGATTTTGAAACCAAAAAACTCTTCATTAATTTACATATATATAATATATGAAATTATATCTGTATAACATTAGATATTATTTAATTTTATCTTTTTACTAAAAGTTGGCTTTAGCCAGTTAACTTACCTGAGCTGAAAAAGTTCAATAAATACGAAAATCAAACCAAAAAATTTGGTTCGCCATATGGTTTTAAAATTTCAACGGAAAATTTTAGGTTAGACCGATTCCGCGTAAATTTGATATATAAGTTATGTATTATAATTAGTGGTTTGGTTCTAAGTTTTTATTTCGCAATCGATCAACTTCTTTGGGCTATCGGATCGATTCCGGTTCTTGAAACTATTTGTAATTTGCATCTATTTCTGTAAATAAAATGAATAAAAAGTACTCTAATACAGCGGAATATTGAAAAAATAAAAAAGCTAACTAAGATAGTTGTATGTTTAATTTATTTTTCATTTATACGTATAATATCGAACATCAGTTTCATTTATGTTATTAATTTCATTATAAAAACAATTAATAAGAAAGTAGATTAAAATATGCCATTTAGTGATAACTTTTTTTGTCTATAATAAAATTAATTCAGAAAAAGAAACAAAAATAAAAGAAAGCCTATTTTTGAAATAAAACACGCAATGCATATTTTTATAATTGACACTTGGTAAAGTGTCTACTTTTGTAATTAACTCCTATAAATTATAGTAGCTATCCGTTATACCAGATCTATGATACTGCTATATTTGTTAGTTGTTCTCGAAATGTAGAAAAGACGAATTCTCAATTCACATATTCACATATTCTCAATTTGGTATGTCAATTTATTATATTGTTTATAATTTGGTCTTTTAATTTATGATTTATTTAATAATATATTATAAAATTATTATTATTTACGTTCTTTTTAAAATTTAATTATAATATCATTAACATTTAATTATAATATCATATATTAAATATCAATTTTTAAATATAAAAAAATTAGTGACATCTACACATAAATACCTACTTGAATAAATTTTTACAGATAGGTACCCATGTCAGAAATTTTTATAGATATGTACCCGATTTAATGTTTACCAGTTTCTTTAGTCACGCGCGTACCCGATTTTTATAGATGTGTGTATGGCGTACTATAACACGTTGATATAGGGTACCTACATGTGTTGTACGGCGTACCTTATGTGTTATAGATGGCGTACCTAAATGTGAATACGGCGTACCATTTTCTCAACGTATGACGTACGACAATACATTGATATAGGGTACCTAAATGTGTTGTATGACGTACTTGCAACGGATCGGGTACCTATCTGCAAAAAATTTATTCTACTAGGTACCTACATATAAAAAAATCTGACAGGGTACTAAATTACTATTTTTTTCCAAATTGGTGTTTGTGTGTAAAGACACTACACATAAAAATTATCATCTACGGACAACCCCTTCAAGGGTGGGACCCACGTCGTGAAAGATTTACCAACATAATAAAGATACACGTACTTTGCGACACGTGATTTGTACATTGGGTATCAGTATCAATAAACCAAAGTGTGATAGTCCAATAGTTTCAAATCAATTGGTGATTTCTATGATAGACTGGCGACTCTTTGAAGTTTTTAATCATACTTGAGCAATAACTTGTAAATTATTTCAAAACACCGACGTATAAACAAACCATCAAAATATGAGATATTGCGAACCTTCGCAGATAAAAGATGCTCTTAAGAACATTATTCAAAACCAGCTCCAAGAAAGAACGAATTAATTCATTTCTTCAGAACCTTTTTTCACGAAACCGAAAGGGTATTTAACAAACACCGTTTCTTCTAGTGGTCCATTAAAGAAATTCGAATTTTACGTCCACTAATGGATGTTCCAACGCGCGTCCATTGCAAGTAATATTTTTACAGTTTCCATGCGAACGAGTGGAGCAAACACATCTTGATTGTCACAACGTAGTCGTTGCTCGAATCCTTTTGCGGCGAGCATCGTTTTATATACCTTTTAACTGCTCTGTTTGAAATCTACTTCACTTCAATATCTTTACAGCTCGTGGAATATCAGTAAGAATTCAAGTGATGCTTCTTACAATAACTCCAAGTTCTTCATGCATAACCTATTTTCGTTTAAGATTTTTAATGCTTTCTCTGAACTCACAGCTTTAAATTTTACAGCTCATTATCTGGATATATCCTCATTGGGCCATTGGGATATAATATGTGTTTTTATTACATTTTCTTATATTCTTCAGAGACATGATTCAAGAACCAAGTTCACTTAATTTCCAATTGTAAAAAATAATATTCACATTCTATGTCCCACTCTTTTGTCCCACAGCACGGATTCTTGACAAGTGTCCAATCTAGGGTTTAGATTCTTCCTTTTGGTTTTATTTTAATTTATAATTTTCTAATACATATTCCACCAAATTTTGAAATCTTCATTGTTTCATTAAATTTATATGATATAATCAAATAAACATATCTCATTTATTATTTATTTCGTTACGATCATATTATTATCCATATCTTATATTTTTCGATATTTATAAATACTCCCTCTGTCCCATTTCATTTTGTACATTTGGGATTTGGCACGCAAATTAAGAAACCGAATAGTTTAATAATATTGTACAATTAAAAGGTAAAAAAGTATTTTGACACGTCTTTTAAGAATGTTTAATATTATTATATTGATTGTTTGTGATAGTCTTTTGCTAAAAACGAAAATGTACAAAAGATATCGGGACGCCCGATATAGTAAAATGTACAAAAATTATTGGGATGGAGGGAGTATTATTTTATTTGTACATTACAAAACATGGCACAAATTGTGGGATAAAAGATGGGACAGGAGATCCAGTCCCAATATTTATGTTTCTATTATTCAAACATTTGCTAAATTGTTTACCGAAACATCGCATTTTAAGATTTGTGAAAGTGAATTTAGAAGTGAATTTACTATACCATATAATGAAAAGTATATCATATATCTGAAAACATTAGGCTATGCCAATAACAATAACGAACTCCCCAATTTGATTCCCTAATAATATATTTAGCAGTTGAAATTCCAATTCAATGTTTCTTTTAGGAAACAAATTCAACATCACTATTTGCCGTTAGGATCTTCTTTAATAATCCTTTTTCCGATTTCTGAACGAAATAAAGTTGGTATCAAAGTGGAGTAATTGAATATCATAAGTACTCCCGGAGTTATTGAAGAAAGAAGGAAAATACGTATTAAGGCCAGTTCCAACCGAAAAAATTGTTGAGATTCCGGTGCTCCTAGGTTCGCCTTTTAGAGTTCTTTCGTGAGTGTGTGAAGATCAAGTCGAAAGATTCGATCTTGACTTGTTAAACGCTCTAAAACCAGAGAATAGAAAACCAGATAAACACACCTTTTAACGTGGTTCGACTCGTCTTGAGTCCACGTCCATGGATCAACCTCTCGATTTTCTTTCGAACTAATCTCAAATATTACAAGTTTGCCACTTGGTCTCTAATTTCACAGTACAAATGTCGAGCTAATTCGTCCTATATATAGATGAGATTAAGTCTAGAAGGTTCCTACTTCGGCCTAAAGATCAGTTATAACTGCAAGTAAATCATTCTCGGCCTCTTACATGCCTTTCACGACCGTGAAGAATTCGAACGATCTTTCGCGCGCGTTCAGCAATCTTCGCAGGCGGCCTTCACGGCCTTGGTAGCTAGCTTCACGACCGTGAAGCTAGCGGGCTGGCCATATCCTTCGCTGCCACGCTTCACGGCCAGGCAAGTAACGAGTCATGGTCGTGACAGTCTTGTCACGGCCAGGTGGTGACCCAGTCACGGCCGTGACTGGGTCGGGCAGTAGCACCATCGCCCTAGCTGACCTTGTTCACGGCTGTGACCTCTCGTGCAGGTAGCCGTGAACTACCTGCGAGCTTGTTCCGATGCTTTCTTTGTTCCGATCTTCTCCCCGATCAATTTCCGACGTTAATTCACGAGTTTTGGGTCACAATTCCCGACAATCTTCACCTTGAACCAAGAACTCCACTTCAATTCCAAGCGTTCTTGATCAATCAAGGCCAATGATTGCCCTCTTCGACTTCTCACGTCGACGACCCGCAAACTCCACCTCGAACCTTGAACCTTCTCCCCTTAGCTCGACCTTTGCCCGCTCCGCCCTCATCGCAGGGCCTTCGAACACTTTATCAACACGAGTGATGAAACAAGAAGGGTAAGGCAAATGCATACCTTCGTCACAACCGAAATCGTCCGATTTGGCTTATTGAAATCCCAGCTTTGTGGCGCTCCACCTCGAGCCACTTACAGCTGTCAAACGGCTTCTTTAGAGACCCCTTTTGCCGGCCCGTGGGTCTGAGCTTCCATGGAGGGCTCTCCTTCATCGCTATCGAAGCCTCTCCACCTCAAGCTATCCTCACTATTGCTTGGGAAAATCTCAGAATTTGCCCGAGCTACTCTTGAGTCGTTCTCCACCTCAAGACAATGGTTTCCGTCACGCCTTAGCTTGTCGTGAAGCCCCTTACGTGCCTTTGAAGTTCCCAGCCTGCGCTTCTTCAAAGCATGCCCTTCAAGCACGTAAATTCCGTTCTTCTTGAACCCTCGCATGACCTCTCGCCACCCTTTAAGTACCATGATGTGCTTTGCCGCAATCTTGGTTGTGTAGCCTTGATCATCTAACACGCCAACTAAGATCAAGTTCCTCTTCAACGCCCCAACATATCTCACATCTTCAAGGACTCGTATACCTCCTCCATCAAGCTTCAAGTGCACCTTTCCCGTCCCATATACCTTGCATATGCTATCGTTGCCCAAGACCACCGTATCTCCTCCGATCTTCTTGAAATCTTGAATCCAAGATTTGTTGCTCGTGATGTGAAAAGTACACCCCGAGTCCAAGACCCATTCCTTGTTGGTTTTGTATATGAGGGATAAGATTCGGACAAGAAACTTCGAAGATTGTGTTTAACACAATTTCCTTAAAACAAATTTGCTCCCTCACGTTTGTGATAGACGTTTTTGCGAGCATTTGTTTACCAGGATACTCCGAAAACTTGGCGTTTGTTTTGCTCGTAACAACACCAACAACCAACCAACTGGAAAAGCTATAAGATGAAACATGCTTGTTAATTTTTTCGTCTTTTCTCCACTGAGAATGATCCTATATTTATAGGATTATAATCGTTGGCTAGCTTAAAGGTCCCATTACAACTGAGTAACTATCGCTTTTAAAGAGCCATTTTAATGACTTTAAAATGTCTCTTTAATGGTAATGTCATGGCCTCTCAGGAGGACTGCCGGTTGGACTTCAGGTATACTAACAGTCGTTGGTCAGTCCAGCTAACCGGTCTCGCATTGCGACCAGTCCAGTTCGGTACCGCTCATGTGAGTAGTCCGGTCTGCGGTATACCTGCCCGGTATCAGCCCTCCAGCCCCGTCCGCTTTCAGTACAAACTGGTCCGGTATCGTCTGGACATGCAAGCCACATTAGTACTGGGAATAAAAGTAGCAAAACCGGACTAAAACGTGGGTTTATCAAGCCCTTTAGTTTTCGGTCCGGCATTCATGTGCGCGGGTCGCGCGCTCGCACACAAGTCGCCATGATTTGCACCCCCCGAGCGCACTAGAGCGACTTACATTTGGCATAATATTAGTTATTTCTTTTATAACTAATATTTCCACAATATAAGGTGGGTGAAAACTTATTATTTTTTCCAACGCGGGACAACAACTCATTCCTTTTATTCCCTTAACTTAATTCTCATTCACAAAGCCCAAAATAAAGCCCATTTGTTTTATTTATCCAACATTCCTTAGCATCTTCTTGCCCATACGCCATTAGAGCTTCCGCCGTCGTAGCCTTGGTCTTCAACAAAATCAGCCTCACAAGCAACGTTAGCGGTTTTAGACGGGCACCTTGTAAAGTTTGGAAAACTCCTTCAAATGTGGTCTTCTTCGTGGCAATGGTAGCACCTCACGGGACTCCTAGCTTCTCCTCTTCCTTCCTTCTTCTAGTTCTTGCCTTTCCATTACGCAGATTTCTCTCGAACGTGTAATAACTCCGCCGATGGATCAGTTCGAATTTTGGTCTTGGCGGTGAGTTGCCTCGATGAGATCGCCGAGAGCACGTCTTCCAACTTCAAGGCATCTCGTCCATAGAGCAGCGTCTCCTTGAAGTGCTCGTGTGTAATACCCGTAAAATTTAATATGAGATTTTGGTGTAATTAGCTATGTAATTTTGGGAATTAGGAATTTCGATAACGAAATTTAAGTTTAGAGCAAAAATATTGATAGTTGGGATTTAATTTCGAAACTTAACTTAAGGATTATTCAAAAATAATAATATTATTGGCATAAATAAAGTTTGGGCTACATTAGGAAAATAACTGGTTATTAAATAAAGCCCAAACTTTCGAAATATGCCATGGTAATATAGTTACTTAAACAAGGGTCCGTTTGGTAGGGAGGATAGGTTTAGATGGTATTAGCTTTAGTTGGGTTTAAATAATGGAGGGTATGAATTTTTACGGTGTTTGGTTGATGAATTTAAATAATGAGCTCGGATGGTTTTGATAGATAATTTTAGAGGGTTTTAAATTTAATTAAATTCAATTACAAATTTACCCATAAGTTGAATTGAATATATAATAAATAAATTGTAATTTTGTTATAAATACCCGGGATTTGATAAGGTAGGGCGGGGGTATCTTTAGTTAATACCTTAAGGGTCCGTTTGGTTGGAAGGATGGGTTTAGATGGTGTTAGTTTAAGTTGGGTTTATATAATGGGGGTATGAGTTTTTTATGGTGTTTGGTTGATAAGATTAAGTAACGACGTCTGCTGTGTTTGGTAGATGGAGTTAGATAGTATTGGCATTTACTTCAATCGAATTACGATTTTACCCTTAAACATTATTTTGTAATCTTGGAATCAATTTTAATTAAAGCTTATCGTTTAACAATGGCAGAAATCAACCTCCGCTAAACGTCGTGGCTGTCTAAGCAGTCTAAGAGGCCACGCCTTTGGCAGAAGAATCATCTACATCTCACCAAATAAAGCGAAACGACATGGCTGTCCTCATTTTCTCTCTGTAATTGTGGAATTACTGAAATAGAAATCGTTGGGAAAAAAAATTCTGGAATTACAGAGAGAAGAAGATCGATATTTCATTTGATTCAATTTACGATCCATGATGAAACATACGTGCACATCGCAGGCAACTAACAAATTTCCCAATCATTACTTCACGGGGAGATCTGTTTCTCGCCGAGCTCAGAGCCCAAACGCTCACGACTCAAAATATAAACAAAGAGAAGAAAAAACAAAAAGGAAAAGCTATTTGCATATTTTATGTTCGAAGCCTGTTCGAATTCCCCATTGCAGATTTGCAGAGATTTGGAGATTTGCAGATTTGCAAATTTCACAAATGTAGTTTTTTACCAGAAGTTTGCAGATTTGGAGTGGCCTTGGTGGTGACGGAAGGCGAGCAAGAGCCGAGAGCAGATTTGGAGGAAGAGCAGATTTGCATATTTGGAGTGGCGTTGATAGTGATTCAATAGAAGAGAGTGGAAGATTGAGATGGATAAATAAAATATTAAAATAAGGATAATTACGTCAAACACAGGCAGGATTAGCTAATGGGACCATCAGGGGTGGATTTAATTAATACACCATAGGAGGTATTAGAGGGGGTTTAATTAAAACTCACCTTTAAATAAAGATGCTAACCGAACACCACTTTAATTTATCCAGACTCCCCTAATCCCCCCTTATACCCCCAACCAAACACACTCTAATAGGGGTATTAAGGAGGTATTAACTCAATCCCACCTTTAAATAAACCCTCCTACCAAACACTACTTCACTTAATCCTAACTCATCTAATCCTCCCTAATACCCCCAACCAAACACACTCTTAAGGTAATCAGCATCACCACCTTGTCCCATCGTCCCTACTTCCGAAGACTTCAATACTTATCTAACATATTATACCAAAGATCACTTGGTAAGAAAACCCTAAAAAGAAGGAAGGAAGAACGTTGAGCAGAAGGAACATTCAAACGAAAACTAAGAACTTAGCAACATAGGAAGTCTATCAAATTCGATTTTCGAAGTGAGGTATAAGAATAATCTCTCATGTTGGTATATTTAACTTATTTACGATAGTTATATGATATTATGAGATTATAGGATGATCATAGGAGCTTTTCGAAAGTGATAATACTTAGGAATTCTAGGGTTTTCGAGTTAGAGTAGGTTCTTGAGTTTCAATTCATGTTCTTGAGTGTTTGTACGATGTATGAGTTTGATGATTTTCGAAACAAAATGTTTGTGAGGATTTGAAGAATTTCGAGTGTACCATTTTCCGGGTTTAGGATGATTTTCGAAATAGGTTTTGATAATAAGAAAGATTTTCGAAAAGATGAAGTTATGATTGTCGAAAGAGGTTTATGTTATTAGGATTTTCGAAACGAGGTTTTAAAATTCATAATGAGAAATTATTATCGAAGTATGATTGTCGTAATGATAGGTTTTCGCATGTTGTACTTTCGAAAATTAATTTTCGAAAGAGTGTTGATTTTATAATGGGTTAGATTTTCGAAGTGTTGATTTTTGAAATTTATAAATTTTCGCAAGGATATCAGGTTTTGAAAATAGTTTTCGAAGTGTAAGTTCGAAAATTATTTTCGAATCATAGGAAGATTTTCGCAACTTAGAATTTTTGCAATTTGGACTTTCGGGCCCAAATCATTTTCACGGGCCGAAGAATTTTCGAACTTGTGAGAGAAGGTGAAATTTTCTGCGGGCCGAAATTGATTTTTCGGGCCTGGAGTGTTTTCGAAACAATTAATTTTCGGCAAAATTTTCGAAGTGCCCAATTTTCGAATGAAGTCAATTTCGAAAGCACTTCTCGCATCAATTTTCGAAAGCGATTTTCCTACCTATTTTTGGAAGCAAATTTCGAAACCAATTTTCGAAACACCTCAAATTTTCGGAAATAATCCATTTTCGAACTCAATTTTCGATTTTAAAAGATTTTCGATACCTAGCTGATTTTCGAACAACACCTTTTTCGAAGACGTTTTCAACACTTAGGCTACTTTTCAAAACCATTGATTTTCAAAGCAAAATTTTCAGAACTTAGTGATGCTTGATACTACTAGTTCGAAAATTTGTATACATAGCAAACATGCTAATGTGACGATATTTTCATGTCTAAAGGGTCCAAAACACTAGGAAAATTCACAAGATTGCCTGACTAATAATTTAAGGACAACAGGTAGATGAATTTTCATCTACTACACGCAAATGCTTGTTTGATAATTGTGTGCTTTCGTGGTTCAGTGACGTACGTGATTTACATATTTTGCACTTATTTTCGCATTATATTCATGGCATGTGCATATCATATCAAATTGAGAGATATTTACACTGTATTGAGACAGTGATGATTTGACATACCGACGAGCGGGGTAATTTGAAGTTATGGTGATTTATGACTCGTTGAGGAGTCGAGGTTAGTACTCGTATGACACCTGACGGCAGACAGGCGTGATCGATCTGTCTACTCGGGCGTGAACGTGGTACAAAACCATCGTTGGAGCGACCTGATAGGGCAGTAGCAGAGGCGGACCCAGGATTTCATAGCCGGGGGCTCCATTATAATTGTTCATCGAAAAACGTTAAATATATAATCTGTCAAATTCATCGGTACAAGGAGAATGACAATGCTTAAAACATAAGAATCAATTTCTACGGTTAACCGAAACACTAGCAATAGGAGAATGGTTCTTTGGTGGTAATTGCATTCTGCGAGATCGCATCTTCTAAAATTCTTGCAAAATTGCTTCGATTTCAATTTGAGAAACGTCTCTTTCTCTATATAACAAATTAAGCAATCCGACAGAAAGTATCCCATCTTATACCGCAAATCTGTCTTGATTATCTTCAAAGCAGAGAAAGATCTTTCGACAGTTGACGTTGCGACAGGTAAAACCAATGCCAACTTAATAAGTCGATATACCAAAGGAAAACAAGAATGACAAACCATCTCTACCATTTTCTTTGAAAGATCTCCAATGTCTTTGAGCTCAGAGAAAGCCGGATTCATTCTCATGTAAGAAATGTACGTCTATAGTTGATACTTCAATTCTGACGTGTCTTTGCCGATGTGTCACTAACGTGAATAACACCAAGAAACCGTTCAAGCACTTCACCATTATCACTCACAAATCTCAAAACAATAGCCATTTGCTCTTTCATCGAGCAATCTCGAGTCTCATCTGCTAAATAGAAAAGAATTTATCGCCGACTTCCTTAAGAATGTCCTTTCTCACCTCTGTTGCACAAGCACTAATAATTTGCTTTTGAATTTTCGGCGACACCAACTGATTATTCGTCGGGGCATTTATATTGATTACCTTGTTGACATCTTCATTGCGAGCACAATACCATCTCACAAGTTCAAGAAAATTGCCTTGATGCATTGATTGTGGCGATTCGTCATGTCCACGGAAAGCTAAACCTTGACCTAAAAGATACCGACTCACATCAACAACTGCGGTTAACCTTTTATGATAAGCAAGCTCCATTTCGTCTGTTTGTTTCATCATCACATAATCCATGTTATGCCTTTGATATTTGAATCCAAAATATTGAATAATAGCATTATGATGAATGCTAGTTACTCCTCCTTCGTGATTAGCAAACTTTTCCATTGCTCTTTTCCAATTTTTAAAACCAAATACGGTGAATAGATCATCTCCATGATTGGCAAATAAATAACACTGTTGGTCCCGATTGCACCAAACAAGGAATCAAAGAGGCTTTAATGGAATGAAAAGGGAGTATTCTCACCTTTGAGTGTGTGTATTGTGTGAAAAATTTGGATAAGCCTTTTTTCTTTGATTACTTTCAAAAGTGAGTTGGTAAAACCTTATATACCACATTAACCCTAGGTAATTAAGGCCCAATCACTAAATATAAGATAATTACATTATAGTCCTAAGCCTAAGCTAAAGAATAATTACAAAATAAATCCTAAGACTTAAACTATTGACACAATCTATTAAATATCCTAACAATCTCCCCCTTTGTGTCAATTGTTGGGAGTCTTGGATCTTGAGCGTAGCGGTGGTGGATTAGCGTGTGAGTGTTTCGCGAAGCCCTAGCTTGAACTCGAAGGCGCGGAGATTCCTTCGAAGTACCATTCGATTAGCTATAGCGTCAATGAGCTTCGCGAACTTGGATCGGCAGAGAGGATCTTCTTCTGAAAGTATGCGGCAAATCTTCATGAGTTTGTCTTGGATGATGGTGAGCGTTCCATCCGAGAACTTTGCCACTTCGGAGCAGCGCAGCATCCTCATCTTTCCCTTATAGTTCGAGTAGGCGACCGCCGGATCGTCTCCGTCGATCACATCGCCTTCTCGGTAGTCGTCCGCGTTCTTGAAAGATGGGCGAGTCAGATTCACCTTCTTCAGGTTGTGCTCCACCGCCATCTGCAGATCGTGGGCGGCGAAGAATCTGACCTGTCGGAGCATGTGGCGTTTGAGAGCCACATATCCCATGGTGACCGGTTCAGCACGTACGAGATGTCCAGAGCTTCTGAGGACGAGTCTGAACTGCTTCATGGATTCCAGCATGCTGTACAGGTCGCCCAGGCGCAGAAACTTGAAGTCCGCCTCACTGACTTCACAGTAGCTCTCATCCTGCCTCATTACTGTGGGTAATGGACAGGTCATTTGGACTCTTGGCGGAGGTCAGTGACTTTGCAGATGGGAGCCCGATTCATTTCCTGAGCGATGTTTTCCTCATCGGATAGCGTCCTTTTTGTGCATTTGTGGCAGAGAAGGCTCCATCGATAGAGCTGCTTCTTTCTCTCGCTCCAATTTTGGATGTTCATCAGCTCATATTCGTCGAAGGTTGTGATGATCTGCTCCTTGCGTCGCCAGATCCTCTTCCTGATCTCTTCTTGAAACGGCGCGGTGATCTTTTTGTTTTCCCACGGTGCTTCCGGTATATCCACCGTGGGTACATCCGTTTGAGCAGCAGGGGCCTCAGTTTGCTGCGTTTGGAATTGTAGGATGTTCTCGAGCTCGGCAGGTTCAGCGTCGTACTCCTCTCCGTCCTCGTTGTCTGCAGTGTTGATCAGCGTTAGTGAGGCTTCCATTAGCAGACGTCGAGCGTTTTCCACCAGCTTCCTGGCTGCTACTGCATCGGCGGGTGTGTACAGCCATTCATCGTTGAAGATGTAGGCTTCGATCTCGTTCTGTGCGCAGTAGACGTCCTCGGGAGCTATGTTGGAATCGGTGTTGAGAGGGGTGTCGCTGTGTGGTGGCGAGGGTGTTGCGTCAGAAGAGTTTGTGGATTGTGGGGATGGTTGTGGTGGAGATTCTGGTGGTTCAGTTGTGGTGATGGTTTTGGCAAGGATGATTTGGGTGTCGGGTGGTGTAGGTGTGGTGGTGGCCTCTAACATCGATGTGATAGTTAGAGGTTCGGAAACTGTGGGTGGAGACGGTGTGGGGGTGGTCTCTAACGTCGATGTGACGATTAGAGTTTTGGAGACGGTAGTGGGTGGTGGTGAGGGTGATTTGGTTAGTGACTCAGGGTAAATAAGGTGGGTTTTTTGGCTAGTGGGGTGTGAGGTTTCTGCTCCAGGCGTTGTTTCAGGCCTGGAGGAGGAGGACGGCGTCGAGTGGATGAGTCCTTGGGATTGTTGGCCTAGCTGCCTATTCTCCCCCTCGCGGCGATCTTGATCATCGTCTTGATCGTCGCGCCTGATCCCGCTGGACTCGCCTTGAGCGCGGCAAGTCATGGGTTGAGTCATCATTCTCTTCATCTGCTGTTCCTCCTCGTCGAGTTCCGTCATCGACTCGAATCTTGCTCGTAGGAGGTAGAATAGCTCCTTCGCGGAAATGGCAGAGAGAATGGCTTCAGCATCCACATTTTGAGTCGGTGGTGGCGTCTCCGGGGCCACACCTTTCCCTTTGTCGACGGTGGACGCATCGAGACGCGCGTAAACTTTGTCGAGAATCGACGCCTCAAGAGTCTTTGCAAACTCTTGAAGACGTGTCTCTAGCGCGGTCTCGGTGATGAATTGGGGTAAATCTAACAAGTTGGAATCACGAAGAACTCCAACTGACACCGAATCGGAGAATATAGCCGATCGGCCGCCCGTTTGCACAGGACGGGAAAAGACGGGGTCACTCAGACTTCCCGTTGGCATCATTGATGAGACAGACTCAATCGAATGATGGCCTAGGCTCATGGTTGTTGTGATGTTGGCCGTGCTAGGTCTTCCGCTCTCAGTCACAGAGACATCACCGAGCGTTCTGACAGAGTCACGAAGACTCTGTGGTGCGGTAGAAGGTGTATGTGTCCTAGAAATGTATGATGTGGGGAGTGAGGGCATTATACTCGATGTGCATGAAGAGGATGCAGTCTGAGGCGAGGGACTGCTTGTTTCAACATCGACTATCTCCAAGTGGGATGTCGATGGTATACGTGGCTCCTCGTGGAATGAAATATCTTCCTGTAGAGAGGAAGATAAGTGGGTTGGTAGGGTCGATTGCGTGGTTGAGCCAGATGCCACGACTTCTACTCGGGAGGTGAACACATCACCTCCTGTACCTATTGGTTCGGCTCGGCTTATCTGTGGCTGAGGAGGTCGATCGTGCTTTTGTTTCGATCGACGCTCCGTGGGGCGGCTTACGTCATCCTCTCGCGACCGTTTTTGGCAAGATGGAGTGGTCCAGCTATCTGCAGTGTATGCCGGAATTGTTGAAGATACACCTGTGCTTCTGGCTCGCCATGTGTGAGGGCGTGGCGAAGTGGGTGCCCTTTGAGGATTTCTACAATTACGGGGGCATCGCACCGAAAGCTGTGCAGGTCCACCATGTAATTGTTGGGAATCAGAGCCGCCCATTGACTTAGTGGGAAGATCTGCTCGGGTGGTGGGACACAGAGACGCGTGTTGAGTTCGATGCGAGCAATGTCCCTTTGGATTGCAGCCGCCTCAAGCGCTTCAATTGTGCTTTGATCTTTTTCAGTCATATCTGCGCTTGACAGTAATTGTAATATGATTAGTAGGAATTAATGTGAGATAAGAGAATTTGCTAAACAAATAGACATGGAAAATTTTCGCAAGTTAGGAAGTCTCGCCTGTTGTTTCAAAAAATTTCCGCATGCAAAAAGGATTTAGCACTTAGTAATTTTGAATTGAAGACAATTTTCGCATGTAAGTAGTGGAAAATTTTCGCAGATTATGATATGTAGGCATGCCGAGAAAATTTCGCAGATAGAGTAAGATTTCGCATGTATTGAAAGATTGTCGCATGTCAAGAATTTTCGCAAGTTGTCCAAATGTTTCGCATGTAATGAGAAATTTTCGCAAGTTTTATCACATAGACATGTCGTGAGAAATTTTCGCAGATTGAGTAAAATTTCGCAAGTATGGAAAATTTCGCAAGTTAGGAAATTTCACAAGTTGTTCAAATTTTCGCATGTAATGAGAAATTTTCGCAAGTTTTAGCACAGAGACATGTCGTGAGAGATTTTCGCAGATTGAGTAAAATTTTGCAAGTATGGGAAAATTTCGCAAGTTATATCATATAGACATGTCGTGAGAAATTTCACATGTAGTTTATCCATGAATTTTCGCATATAAGGAAAAATTTTCGCAAGTTCTATGAAAGTTTCGCGGAGGGAAAAAGCTTTGTGGACTGAGAAAATATTTGTTCACTGTAGTTTCGAAAAAATTGTAATATGAAGTGAAGTGTATTAGAATTTCGCGGGGCTAAACTCACTGTAGCAGAGAAAGTTGTGTCGTGAGGGAAAAAGATTTTCTCAGATAAACTTTCGCGGGACTTAACATGCTGTAGCAGCAAAAAAAAACATTTAACACATGTAAATTCTCGGGCGAAAGTTTCGCAGTTTCTTAGTCGCTGTAGCAGCAAAATTTTTAACGTAAGAAGTTTCTCGGAAAAAGTTTCGCGGAACTTTTCTCAATGTAGCAGCGAAATTTAACGTTTAAAACAATTTTTCTGAGAATTTTTTTTTTTTTCGCGGTGAAGAACACAGTGCGACATCGTGCGAAACGACGCAATGATTTTAGCCTTAGACCTACTCAAATCTCATCCAAAATGCAATAATCTGGACTCAATCGACTCGAAATTGGATGGGCAATACATATTTGGGGGTTTTAAACATCAAAAACCTAATATGTGTTCGATTCAGAGCCGAGAAAATTTATCCTAACCTAACGGATTTAATCAATGCGGGGCAAAAATAGGATAAAACGAACAGAAATTTGGGTTATTTGAGGTGTATTCATACCGAAATGCTGATTTTGAAGACGGAGAATGCAGATAAACGGATTTTGAGTGCAGATTGGACGACGACGATGAGTTGAGGAGTTGCGAAATTTTTGAAAAGAGGGGTTGCGAAATTTTTGAATTTTCTTGGGATTTTTAGAATTGTGAAAAAACGTTAAGGGTTTTGGGGTTTTAGGGTTTTGGTGACTGTTCATGCGAATTTTGAGTTGACGGGCCGAAATTTCGTGGGCTTGGTCAAAACCTCATCTGAGCTGAATTTCGCGGGCTTGGTCAAAATTGGGTCCATTTGAAGTTCAATTGGTCCAATTTTGACCCTTTTTGACCAGAAAATTAAAAATTCAACTCTAAACATTTTAATCGGTCCAATTTTGACTCAGTTTGACCAAACTTTAAAGTTTCAACCCAAAATCAGAAACTCCCCCTTAATCGAAAAACTCCCCCCTTTTTTTTTAAATAATGGAAATATCAGAAGCTCCCCCTTAATCGAAAACTCCCCCTCAAAAGATATAATTCAGAAGACACATAGAAAATGGAGTGAAATGGAAAAAGAAATATGTACACTTCATCAAAATTCATGTAGGGTCGATTGATCACAACGGAAGATTCAACATGCCCAACATAGTCACAAGGTGTTGGAATCGTTTGACATCCAACGGTTTTGTAAAAATGTCGGCCAGTTGATCTTCGGTTGTGACGTAGTGCAATTCAATCATCCTTGTTCGACATGTTCTTTGATGAAGTGGTGACGAATATCTATGTGTTTCGTCTTCGAGTGATGTACTGGATTACTCGTCATCGCAATTGCACTCTTTGAGTCACAATAAATGGGAATTTTATCAACATGAAAATTAAAATCTCGTAGTTGGGTTCTCATCCACAAAAGCTGTGAACAACAACTAGCGGCGGCGACATATTCTGCCTCCGTCGACGAAGTTGAGACACAATTTTGTTTTCGAGACGACCAACTCACGAGTTTACCGCCCAAGAAGTGTGCAGCTCCAGAGGTGCTTTTTCTATCCATCTTGCATCCTGCGTAATCCGAGTCAGAGAATCCAACCAGCTTGAAGTCCGATCGAGTGGGGTACCACAAACCCAGATTGGGTGTTCCTTTGAGATAGCGGAGAATCCTTTTGACAGCAGTGAGATGGGATTCCTTTGGTGTAGCCTGAAAACGAGCGCAGATTCCTGTCGAGAGAACGATATCCGATCGACTAGCAGTGAGGTACAGAAGAGAGCCTATTATCCCACGATAGACGGTTTGGTCGACGGGAGCACCAGATGGGTCCGCATCGGGTCGGCCAGAGGGAGACATAGGTGTTGCAGCAGTCTTAGCATCCTTCATTCCATATTTCTCGAGGATGTCATGGATGTATTTGGACTGGTTGATGAAGATTCCGTCGGGGAGTTGTTTTACTTGAAGACCAAGAAAGAAATTCATCTTGCCCATCATACTCATTTCGAATTTTTCTTTCATCAAATATGCGAACTCTTCACACAGTTGTGGTTCAGTCGATCCAAAAATGATGTCATCGACATAAATCTGTACAATCATGATGTCAGGGTCACTCCGCTTGGTGAAGAGAGTTGTATCCAGAGATCCTTTCTTGAATCCTGACTGAACGAGGAAATCTGAAAGGACGTCATACCAAGCTCGGGGAGCTTGTTTTAGTCCGTAGAGAGCTTTGTAGAGTCGATAAACGTGATGAGGAAACTCTTCGCTCAAGAACCCTTCAGGTTGATCAACGTACACTTCTTCTTTGAGAAAACCATTCAGAAATGCAGTCTTCACATCCATTTGGTAGACTTTAAAGTTCTTGTGAGCAGCAAAGGCAAGAAAAATTCGTATAGCTTCGATCCTGGCAACGGGGGCAAAAGTTTCGTCGTAGTCAATGCCTTCTTGTTGGTTGTACCCTTTAGCCACAAGTCTTGCTTTATTGCGGATGACAACACCGTCTTCGTCCTTTTTGTTCTTGAAGATCCACTTCGTGCCGATAATGGATCTGTTGTGAGGTCGTGGTACGAGTTCCCAAACTTGTAGTCGTTCAAACTGATTTATTTCCTCCTGCATTGCAATCACCCAATCAGGATCGTTGAGAGCTTCAGCTACTCGTGATGGTTCGACTTGACTGAGATAGCAAGCAAACAGACTTTCATTCATCGAAGCCGAACGTGTCGAAACACCGGATGTGGGGTCCCCAATAATCTGGTCTGTAGGATGAGACCGAGCCCAGAGTGGTACATTGGTCTGTGAGGAGCTAGCCGCATTTGTGTCTATTGGAGGCTCATTAGATTGGGATCCGGTGTCTGAAGAAGAGATCTCAACCGTAGTGGATTGAGAGGGTTCATCATCAGGATCAGCAATGTTCCCAGGGTTGGGTAGAATGTCGTCTTCGTTGAGATTGAGTGCATCCAAGTTTGGAGGGACGACGTCATTGCCGATAGCTGGTGGTGTAGGTGGAGTGGGTGCAGCGGTAGGTTCAGTGGTGGCAGCGGGAGTCTTGGGAACTGGATAGAAGTACTCGAAAAGTAGATCGAGATCCAGTTCACCAGAGTTGCCCTCAGATGAGGAAGTTCCCGCCGTAGAAGGTTGACCTTTTGTCAACGACTGTAGAAGACCTGGTTCTGGACTAATATGAGCAGAAGCCATGAGATCGCCTTCGCTTTCGTCAAAGGTGACATTTGTGCTCTCAATGACAGATCGTTTCTCCTTAAGATAGACTCTGTATGCCTTCGAGTTTAGCGAATAACCAACAAAGATTCCTTCGAGTGCTTTTGGATCAAGCTTCCCAAGATGTTGGCGATCGTTGGCAACAAAACATCGACATCCAAAAACCCTTAGATAAGATATATCTGGTATACGACGGTTGTTCAACATCTCGTATGGAGTGCGGTTGAATCTCTTGTGGTGGAAGCCCGGTTCTGCGTGTAACAGGCCGTTTGAATAGCTTCGCCCCAAAGAGAGTGAGGAAGGCCGGATTGGATGAGGAGAGTCCTAGCTGCTTCAACTAGTGTCCTGTTCTTACGCTCAACGACACCATTTTGTTTCGGTGTCTTCACAGCTGAGAACTGCTGAGTGATGCCCTGAGTGGCATAGAAATCACTGAGCTTCTTGTTCTTAAACTCAGTTCCGTTGTCGGTTCTGATAATCCGAACCTTCTGTTGATGAAGAGTTTGGGACGTAACAACAAACTCGATAATTACATCAAGAACTTCATCCTTTGTACGAATGAGTTTTGTCCATGTGTAGCGTGAAAAATCATCGACAATCACAAGAATATACCGTCTTCCTCCGAGTGTGGCCGTAGGCATTGGGCCACATAGATCCATATGTAAGAGCTCGAGGATGAGCTTAGAGGACGGTGTTTCCTTGGATATGTGAGATGATCGCTTCATCTTCCCCAATTCACAGGCAGAGCAGAGATGTTCCTTATGATATGTTAGTTGGGGTAGACCGTTGACGAGTTTATTCTGACGCAGTTTGTTGATAGTCTTGAAATTGAGATGTGAAAGACGTCGGTGCCATAGATCATTCAACTTAGGTGCAGCCCGAGAGAGAAGGCATACTGGTCGAGAGGTCGTGAGATTGAGTACGTAGAGGTGAGACGTGCGCGTTCCAGAAAGAAGTGGCAGTCCTGAGGCATCTATAATGCTGCAGATGTCAGATTCGAAGAGAACCTTGAATCCTTTGTCGCAGAAACGACCAATGCTGAAGAGATTGTAGCTCAAACCCTCAACGTAAGAGATGCCCTTGATCGTCAGTTTGTCATGGACGAGATCACCAGTTCCGAGAATTGGCGCCATTTGACTGTTTCCGAAGGAGACCCTTCCGAGATAGCGTTCGGCGAAGTTGCTCAACAGCTCCTTGTTCCCCGTCATGTGTGTGGAGCAACCCGAGTCTAGATACCACACATGACAGACCTGCAATCATCAGCAAACGTTGGATCCCCGTTTTCGGACGGGACATTCTTGTGATATATGTAAAGTTTTTATGCGCTTAATGGGAAATGTGGTTACTAAATCAGATTGTGTTGATTCTAATTTAGCTTTCCCTTTATCGTTTGTTTGATGAGGCGGGATTATGGTTTTTATAACCCAAATTTCCTAACTTGTGCTTGCATGTATGGCGCCTTATACATGAATTGGCGTGAGTAATGTGGTTGTTGTTTTCGTGCTTCGGTTTTGGTCGCCTTTGGCTTTCGAGTAGTAGGTGAGTTTGCGTTTGACGACGGGAGGCGTTTTCGCTTGACCTTGGGTTTAGGCGAGATGGGAGAATTCAGTGACGTCGTAGAGAAGGTTCGCTTGCGAGGTCTGAGGGTTGCATGTTCATGTGTTTCATATTCATGAAATCGTGGGAGAACAAAATCATTGCAGCAGCACATAGACATAAGTTTGGTAAAAGAAAGATAAGTTTTGGCAACATAATTGTCTACGAACTTTGGACAGTGGGATTCAGTACATAGAGAGGAAGGACGAATATAGGATGGTTTTTTCTTCTTGTCATCGAAGAGCGGGTTCTCCTTTATTTGATACGAACTGCCTTCCAGAGACGTCGAACTCACATTCCCTCTATCCATAAGAATACTAGAGTTAGTGTTAGAACATATGTCAGCTTCAGGAGTCATTTTCGCCGTCTTCTTACATTTACATGTTTGAGAATCGGGTACTTGACTCGATGTAGAGGGATAGTTCGTATTGGGAAATTTTTCTAGTGTGTAGATTTTGCTAAGTAGTTCATCTCGCTCTTTTGCAAAGGCCTTCCTTTCTACTTCTAGTTGTCGTTCTAGTTCTGCTATGAGTAGTAGTTTCTTTGGGATGTAGGTGCGAGAGAGCACATCTTGGAACGCAACTTCCTGTTCTTTGTTTGGGAGTAAGGTTTCGACATCCTCCGAGAGTGAGGATATCTTAGTCTTATCTTTATTATTCAATTCTGTGTAGTCATACGCGATTTCTGCCCAATGAATGTTCTGTTCTCTTGTTTCTTCTGAGATGACAGCGGAGGATGATCTCACAAATGGCTTAAGCTGCGGGGGAGCACCATTTCTTGTTTGCAGGAACGTAGTGTTGCACATGTTATATCTTTTAACTGTCAGCGGTGTTGGATTGCAATTGCTAGACAGTCCAATCCCCCCCGGGCGTTGTAAAATTCTGTTTCCACTGGTTGGTTCAATAGTCATAAGATGCGTGAGTTTTCGTTTCTAAGGTGAAGTTGCTCTTCAAGTTCTTTCACCTTTCGGTACAGCCTAACTCTTTCCTTGGTAAGTAGGTCATATTGGGATGCAGTTACGAGACGAGATGTTTCGCATGAACTGATGGCCAGTGTGGTTTCCTTCACCCTATTCTCATTTTGCTTATTCTTGCTTTGCAGACGTTTGACTAACGCTTCGGAGGCCATTAGACGTTCGTTTGCACAAGCAAGCTCTTCTATTTTTAAACTGAGTAATGCATAGTTGTTTTCAAATTTTAGCCTAAGTTCATCATAAACCTTAGCGTCTACGGTGGGGTTCTTAATGGTGGGTCGGTGACTAAACACATCATCGAGTTGCGAGATTCGTACCTCAGACTCAGCGTTGGTAGGAGTCTTAGCTGTGTTTTCACCGGTGTGACCCATCTCCTCGTCCTCGTCATGTTCGACCAGCCTTGCCATGCAGCAATCTTCATCCTGAGGCTCCTCGTCTTCTGAAGTGTCGTTCACCCATTCAGCTTCTTCAGTAAGCAGAACTTTGCCACTTTCCATTTTGCGGGTCATTCTGGCCTTACGGTCGTAGTAGCCTGAGTCCTTCACGCGTGGGGCGTGGCATTCCTTGGCAAAGTGGCCTGTCTTTCCACATCGAAAGCACTTCACAGACTTTTGAGGTGCTGAGTCCTCCTCTTTCTTTATCGGCTTTGATTCTTCCGTGGGAGTGGTCTTTTTGCTGCCGCTAAAGGTCCTTTGGCGATTGGAGGAGGATGAAGATTTTTTCCCGATCTTCTTTGTGACCATCTTTGTGAGCATTGCCAGTTGTTTGCGTAGATCACGAACATCTTCATCCGATTCTGTATCAGCTTCGGATCCTGAAGAGGCATCAGATACAACAGCTGGTAGCTTCCCTTTGTTCTGTTTGGCCTTAGAGATGGAAGATCGTTCGGTAGTCTTGTTTGAGAGGAGAGCCAGCGGATCGACTCGAGTGTTGTTAGACTGAGGTTGCACGTATGGAGCATAGGCAGATAGGCTGTCGTAGAGAGCATGAATGGAGGTGTTGGAGAGGTCCTTACTCTGAATCATCATAACAGTTGCATTTCCCCAATGTGGTTTGAGGCTACCAAGGAAGCGGTTGTTGATGGCGAATTTGTCCCTCGAGATCCTGGCTTTCTTGAGTTCATTGATGACCTTCAAGTAACGGAGATATGTGTCACGCAGCTCCTCTCCTTCATAGGCTTGGAAATGTTCATACTGTGAGAGACATGCTGATTTCCTCCCCTGAGCACTCTCAGTTGTGCCTGCCATAATTTCTACGAGTTCATCCCATATTTCCTTAGCAGTTGTGCAGCACTCGATGTGGGCGTAGACTTCGTTGCCCATAGCCTGGAAGAGGTATCCTTTGGCAGTCTCGTCGGCCTGTACGCGAGCCTCTTCATCCTCATTGATGGGACCTCTTGGAGTGCGGCGTTCATCCATGGGAGGGTTTGCGTTTGGCTGTGCAGGGATGATCGTCCAGAATTGTGCTGGACCATTGAAGATGGAGTCCAGTAGGTATTGAGAGAGTGGTGCGCCTTTGTTCCTGATGAATGTGAGGAACCGGTTTGTCCATATGCTGTAGTCGCCTTGTCGCCGCATAGGTGGCCTGGTGTCGGAGCCCACTGTTGAGATGTCATTCGTGGTAGACATGGTTGGTGCAGTCGAATCGTCCGTGGTTTTGATCTTAAATAGATAAGAGAGTTAGTAACGAACGAAATGAGAAATATGAGTTTAACGAGTAGAGTTTTGAGAGAAAAAAAAATTGTTTTTAGAGCTAAGTGAGCGTGTGTGATGGTCGATAATGTATGAAGAGAAGATATATCTTGAAATTAGGAAAAGTTCTAGAAATTTTGAGAACGATTTTTGAGGTGAGATAATATTTTATGTCAAAAGTGGTCTAGGGTGATAGGACTAAAGTGTAAGGATCAAATCTTAAATAAGTTTGAGAAAAATTTAACCCAAGAAGATTTCAACACGAGAAAAGGACTTAACACGTTAGAAAAAAAAATTCGCGGTTTTAAAGGACGTGTTTATACGAAGAGTTATCCGAGAAATTATGTGTTGAGAAATTTCGATGTTTGTGAGTTTAATGAGAAATTCTCGGAAGAAGAGAAAAATTCTCAGTGGAAAATTTCTCGGATTTTAAAATTTCGCATGTGAGGAAGATTCTCAGTTCAGAATTTTAAAGCTTCGCAAGAAAATTTCGCAAGTTATAAAATTTCGCAAGTTAAAATTTCGCATGTGAGGAAGGTTCTCAGTTGAGAATTTTAAAGCTTCGCAAGAAAATTTCGCTAGTTATAAAATTTCGCAAGGAAGGAAAAAAAAATTCTCAGTTAGGAAATTTTCTCGGATTTGAGAGAGTCGTGGTTTTGGAAAACTTTCTCAGATGAATTTTCGCGGATTTGCAAATTTTTTCTTGGTTTTGAAAAATTTCTCGGATATATAAAAATTTCAAAAAGTTCTCGGCTGAGAAATTTCGCGGCTCAGGAAATTCGCGGAGTAAGCTCTCTTGGATATGGAATTTCTCGGATTATGAAGAGTAAGCAAATTTCGCAGTTGAAAGTTTCTCAGATTTTGAAAGTAGGCAGTTGCGAAAAGTGCCGCGAAAGTGAAATTTTCGCGGTTTAAAAATTCTCGGAATAAAATTTCGCGGATTTGAAATTTTCGTGGACTTGATTGATTCAGCAAGAAGTTTCGCGGGCAAGAACAAGGTTTCACTGTTCCATTGCTTACACGCGTTTTGCCAGAAAATCGTCTCGTTCTTGCTCAAATCTCAGCCAAAATTGCTCAAACTTGATCCTAAGCTTCAGAAATTCTTTCCTAAACACATAATCGACCGATTTGTGAGCTAAAAACAACAAAAAATAGATTAAATCGACTAAAAACAGAGAATGGCCGAAATGACTTTTTCTGAAAAACTTTTGCTTCGATCTTGCTCAAAACTCGTTAAAACTGATCCAAAAACTGATCTAAAAGTGTTCTAAAGCATTTTAGGTAAAGAATCGATCTAGGGAAAGGTTTTAAACACGAAAACGCAGCATCAAAACCCCAAACCGAGTTCAAAATGGCCGAAAGTAATGTTTTGCCCAAAAACACCTTTGATCTTTCTCGGAATCGAACGAAACTGGATTCAAATCAATGCAGATCGATCCACGTTTGCTCTGATACCACTTGTTGGTCCCGATTGCACCAAACAAGGAATCAAAGAGGCTTTAATGGAATGAAAATGGAGTATTCTCACCTTTGAGTGTGTGTATTGTGTGAAAAATTTGGATAAGCCTTTTTTCTTTGATTACTTTCAAAAGTGAGTTGGTAAAACCTTATATACCACATTAACCCTAGGTAATTAAGGCCCAATCACTAAATATAAGATAATTACATTATAGTCCTAAGCCTAAGCTAAAGAATAATTACAAAATAAATCCTAAGACTTAAACTATTGACACAATCTATTAAATATCCTAACAATCTCCCCCTTTGTGTCAATTGTTGGGAGTCTTGGATCTTGAGCGTAGCGGTGGTGGATTAGCGTGTGAGTGTTTCGCGAAGCCCTAGCTTGAACTCGAAGGCGCGGAGATTCCTTCGAAGTACCATTCGATTAGCTATAGCGTCAATGAGCTTCGCGAACTTGGATCGGCAGAGAGGATCTTCTTCTGAAAGTATGCGGCAAATCTTCATGAGTTTGTCTTGGATGATGGTGAGCGTTCCATCCGAGAACTTTGCCACTTCGGAGCAGCGCAGCATCCTCATCTTTCCCTTATAGTTCGAGTAGGCGACCGCCGGATCGTCTCCGTCGATCACATCGCCTTCTCGGTAGTCGTCCGCGTTCTTGAAAGATGGGCGAGTCAGATTCACCTTCTTCAGGTTGTGCTCCACCGCCATCTGCAGATCGTGGGCGGCGAAGAATCTGACCTGTCGGAGCATGTGGCGTTTGAGAGCCACATATCCCATGGTGACCGGTTCAGCACGTACGAGATGTCCAGAGCTTCTGAGGACGAGTCTGAACTGCTTCATGGATTCCAGCATGCTGTACAGGTCGCCCAGGCGCAGAAACTTGAAGTCCGCCTCACTGACTTCACAGTAGCTCTCATCCTGCCTCATTACTGTGGGTAATGGACAGGTCATTTGGACTCTTGGCGGAGGTCAGTGACTTTGCAGATGGGAGCCCGATTCATTTCCTGAGCGATGTTTTCCTCATCGGATAGCGTCCTTTTTGTGCATTTGTGGCAGAGAAGGCTCCATCGATAGAGCTGCTTCTTTCTCTCGCTCCAATTTTGGATGTTCATCAGCTCATATTCGTCGAAGGTTGTGATGATCTGCTCCTTGCGTCGCCAGATCCTCTTCCTGATCTCTTCTTGAAACGGCGCGGTGATCTTTTTGTTTTCCCACGGTGCTTCCGGTATATCCACCGTGGGTACATCCGTTTGAGCAGCAGGGGCCTCAGTTTGCTGCGTTTGGAATTGTAGGATGTTCTCGAGCTCGGCAGGTTCAGCGTCGTACTCCTCTCCGTCCTCGTTGTCTGCAGTGTTGATCAGCATTAGTGAGGCTTCCATTAGCAGACGTCGAGCGTTTTCCACCAGCTTCCTGGCTGCTACTGCATCGGCGGGTGTGTACAGCCATTCATCGTTGAAGATGTAGGCTTCGATCTCGTTCTGTGCGCAGTAGACGTCCTCGGGAGCTATGTTGGAATCGGTGTTGAGAGGGGTGTCGCTGTGTGGTGGCGAGGGTGTTGCGTCAGAAGAGTTTGTGGATTGTGGGGATGGTTGTGGTGGAGATTCTGGTGGTTCAGTTGTGGTGATGGTTTTGGCAAGGATGATTTGGGTGTCGGGTGGTGTAGGTGTGGTGGTGGCCTCTAACATCGATGTGATAGTTAGAGGTTCGGAAACTGTGGGTGGAGACGGTGTGGGGGTGGTCTCTAACGTCGATGTGACGATTAGAGTTTTGGAGACGGTAGTGGGTGGTGGTGAGGGTGATTTGGTTAGTGACTCAGGGTAAATAAGATGGGTTTTTTGGCTAGTGGGGTGTGAGGTTTCTGCTCCAGGCGTTGTTTCAGGCCCGGAGGAGGAGGACGGCGTCGAGTGGATGAGTCCTTGGGATTGTTGGCCTAGCTGCCTAAATATAAGATAATTACATTATAGTCCTAAGCCTAAGCTAAAGAATAATTACAAAATAAATCCTAAGACTTAAACTATTGACACAATCTATTAAATATCCTAACAAACACCAAAAGCAAAATGCGACATCCTTGGATGTGCTATATTCTAGCCAAATATACTTCCCAAACCAAGACTTCTGAAACTTTCGTGCACAACCACTGAAATTAGTTGATGGAAAGATATGACTAGTCGGTTGACAAGGACCTTTCGCCAAATATTTTCTCCTCAAGTCGTCCCTAACTTCAACGGGATAGCTATTGATTGGTTTGCGTAATGCAGGATCACCAATAATATCGCTATCTAATAATTCGACATCACGACCTCTTTTACCACTTTGATTCTCATTAGGAACAACCTCATCTAATAAAGATGTGCCGACCTTGGAGACGGTTCCGAGTTCCTTTTTGTTTTAGTGACCCATTTGTCCATATTTGCAATCCTGCACTATCGTAATATGATTCTATGAATATTCAAAATTGAAACAAAATATGAAAACCTAAATCAACAGTCTAAATTAATCAAAATACCTAAATAACTTATGAATGAAATAATGATCGATGATGATTAATGAGTAAATAAACATTCGTCAATTGTAAGAACTAATTAAAGATTAAAAAAAACTGAACTGAATTCTCAAGTTCGTCCTCTGCCAGCGAAATGGCTTTTGCCTTTTTACTGTCTGTTCTTTTCGTTTTGTTGTGTTTGTGTTTTATTTTATTTTCAATTTGTAGTTGATTAAAATATGGGCTCACTTTAATTTTCTGGCTCACGTGAGAAGTCCAATGGAATAAATAAAACAAGATACAATTATTTATTATA
This sequence comes from Craterostigma plantagineum, assembly GCA_027422505.1. Classification (NCBI taxonomy): domain Eukaryota; kingdom Viridiplantae; phylum Streptophyta; class Magnoliopsida; order Lamiales; family Linderniaceae; genus Craterostigma; species Craterostigma plantagineum. The sequence goes on from JAPQWV010000015.1 coordinate 9,713,735, forward strand.
AAACGGGCCCAAAGATTAAAAAGCCCAACAAAATAAAATAATCACTTCAAACCCTAATTTATCTTCTTCCTCGTTGGGGCAAAACTCCATTGACGCAGGTATACTACTGCTTTTTTTTCCGGCGGCTGGGGGGTCGATCGACCCCCCGAGCCCCTTCATAGGACCGCCCCTGGGGCAGTAGCGTGATCGTCTAAATGCTATCAGCGTAGGCTATCGTTTACGGAATGAGCGACATGGCAGGGCAGTAGCGTGATCGACTAAACGCTACCAGTGTAGCTACAATTATGTTATGGGCGCGCGAGGTGTCGAGCTAGCCTAGGGCCCTGATGTGTGAAATGAGATAGCGAGGTGAGACAAGAAAGAGTGTGCATGGATATGTGAGATATTGGGATCGGGACTGAGTGCACACTTGTATACATGCATTTTATTCACCTACTGAGCAAATCGCTCAGTGTTTGCATGTTGTAGGTACTGAGTCTGACGCTGACCTGCGTCGCGGTGTTCCACGGACTTTTGAGGGCTGAGCGGTACATGGATGAAGACATGTGGAGTGGCTTTAGGATTTTCTGTTATTTTGACTTTTGGGGGTTGTGGCCTTTGTAAATATACGACTATGTAGATAATATATTGGTATAATATATGTATCTTAAGAACAAAGTTTTTATTAGACGGATCTTCCGCGACTTACGTTGCGAAATTCGCACTAATCATAATTAGAAAACGAGGGTCGCTACATCGTGGCTCTTTGGTAAAGCAAAAAGCAAAAGAAGTGCTTTGTCTTCGTCTTTCATCGGCTCATCAATGTTGTCAAGATCAAGTGTCAACTTCTGAAATTGGTCAAGTTGCGCTTCGATCAATCGTTCTTCCACCATCTTGAAGGAGTAGAGCGCTTGCTTTAGGTATAGCCTTCTTGTTAGGGTCTTCGTCATGTAAACATCTTCAAGTTTCTTCCATAATTCTTCAGGTTTCGTCTCCTTTGAAACCTTCGTCAAGACTTGATCGGAAAGGCTCAAGAGTAGAGAGCCATGAGCCTTCGATCGAGTCTTCGCCTTTGCGTCCCCCATCAAAGTCGTTGGGTGCATGTCTTTCTCCTCCTTTAAGGCTTCCTCTAGGCCTTTTGAATCAAGACCGCCTTCATTTTGAGCTTCCATAGCCCAAAATTGTTTTCTCCGGTGAATTTTGCCATTTCGAACCTCTTCTGCGCCATCTGAAATTTGCACCTCGTTGCAACGCCTCGCCGCACCAATTGTTGACATTCCGGCACTCCTAGGTTCTTTCTTAGAGTTATTTCGTGGGTGTGTGAAGATCAAGTCGAAAGATTCGATCTTGACTTGTTAAACGCTCGAAAACCAGAGAATAAAAAACGAGAAAAACATAGCTTTTAACGTGGTTCGACTCATCTTGAGTCTACGTCCACAGATCAACCTCTCGATTTTATTCCGAAATAATCTCAGAGATTATAAGTTTGCCACATAGTCTCTAATTTCACAGTACAAATGTCGAGATAATTCGCCTTATATATAGATGAGATTAAGTCTAGAAGGTTCCTACTTCAACCTAAAGTTCTGTTATAACTGTCAGTAATCGTTCACGGCCTCTTACATGCCTTTCACGGCCGTGAAGAACTCGAACGATCTTTCGCGCGCGTTCAGCTCTCTTCGAAGGTGGCCTTCACGGCCTTGGTAGCTAGCTTCACGGCCGTGAAGCAGCAGGCTGGCCATATCCTTTGCAGCCACGCTTCACGGCCAGGCGAGTAACGAGTCACGGCCGTGACTGTCACGGCCAGGTGGTGACCCAGTCATGGCCGTGACTGGGGTCGGGCAGCAGCACCATCGCCCAAGTTGACCTTGTTCACGGCCGTGACCTCTCGTGCAGGTAGCCGTGAACTTCACCTGGGAGCTTGTTTCGATGCTTTCTCCGTCCCGATATTCTCCCCGATCAATTTCCGACGTTAATTCATGGGTTTTGGGTCACAATTCCCAACAAAAATCATTCATAAACGTAAACTAATCCCTAAACTCAAAATGCAGATTCATCTCCAACCATTAAACTCATTGACTAACTCAAAAGAATATTTTTGCAATATTCCCTTTCAGATCAACTTTTATATTTTTTCAATACGACTCATATATGTTACAACTTTTCAATATTACCTAAATAATAAATAAATGATATTTTCTTAGACTAAAGTTTTTAATAAGTAGTTTAAATATTTTATTTACAATTTTGAACATTATTAAATAAATAATAAAAAGCTAATTAATTACTAAATTTAGTATGTGTTGTTTTGTGAGAGATAGTCAAATAAAAACGCATGTATGCATTTATAGGTGTGCGAAAATGACATAAAATTCATTTGGATATGATATGCGTTTGAGTGTTGGTTGGAGTATTTTTTTATGTCTGCGTCTGATTGGTATTGGTTGGAGATGGTCTAAGCAAGTGAAAAAAAATGTTGGATAGTTTTTCACACATGAAACATAATAATATGTTGAATTTGAAAATTTTAGACGATTAAAGGAAAGTGGATGTCGCGAATGATTAGTCGTGATAGCTTCACTGCTACTAGTGGCGACGTCGCATCTAGTGGACACGATGACTTTTTCGTGCAGGACGAAGGCACAAAGCCCATAAAATTCATATACCGTAATACTCAACCAACAAATTGCATCTTATTTTTTTTTTCACATCTTTGGAGAAAATATTGATGACTTTGAAGCGTAATTATAATAACTAGGTTGGCCCCCGTGCGATGCATGGGGTAGTTTGTTGCCATGCAAATTGAAGCATTAGTCAATGAAGATCGATTTTTCTTACAGTGATGTACATAGGTCATTAAATTTGTTATTGAAAGCTGCACTGTAAGACCGCTTATTTGCTCGATTGGACTGTAGAAGGCTGTACCGATTTGTTTGAGTGTACGACTATATGTATTCTGTGGCCACATATAAAGCTTTTGTCTAATATATAAAGATTTGACATTGTCATGATCAGAATTTTAGAACAGCTGGAAAACACTATGTTCCGAAGCTAACTAAGAAGTTGAGCTTCAATGTCGACATCGTAAACAGCGGATACGCAAAGCAGTTATGATAAATGGTGTCCAAAGATACAAAAGGCATCTGTACTTATTACGTCGTCACAAAAAGTTATCTTCCAATGTCCTCTTGTCCTTTACACCACGGAGGCGTGTTCTTGTAGTAGAGGCAGCATCCATGTTGACGGTGGCCACGAATTTCGCCTCTACCTGAACTGTTTTAGTAATGATGCCTTTTCAAGTTAGATTCCGTGAAACTACGGCATATTACGCTCTTATTTCACCTAAAAGAATAGGGAAAGAATTGTAAATGCCAAAATTGATAAATCATGCTAGCAAATACATGCTCACACAGCCACGCTAATGCAGACCACACACATATGGAAATTCAATTGTATGGTTGTAAAAAAATGGCATGTCAGTGAACAATAACGTAGGCTAAACTGTAGATGCATCCGAGAAGGTATGGAAGTTGAACTGTATAACTGTAAGAGAGAGTGAACTGTATAACTGTAAGAGAGAGAAAGGCAGGGAGCACTAACGCAGGCTAACTGTATATGAATCTGAAAACGCCATGGAATTAAAATGGTTGACTGTAAAATATCATGTTAATGAAAATTGTCGGTGCAGACACGGGTGGTAGTAGATCTATACAGCAATCCAAAAAATGAAGACTGTACCACAGAGGATACAAAGTAAAATATAACAGTCTGTCTAGTATGATTGTAAAAGAGGCATGGCAGTGGTAGATGGACTCCCTTTGCGGACATGTTCTGACAATAGAATCGGCATCCACGCTTCCTTGCACAGCAGGGAAGTACACGGAGTCCACGAACTTGGGCTCTAACTCAACTGATTTAGGAATGGATTGCTTTTCAAGCTAGGCTCGTTTACTCCATGTACTTCTCTGCATGTGCAACGAAACTGAGTCATACAGACTCCTGAGCTGAAGTGCAGACCGGTTACAGTTCATATGCAGACGATGGGCCGAAGCTTGCGCAGGAGGTCTACACCTGAAAATACATAACATGGCTTTCCACATTGAGAAGTATTGGGCACATGTAGTGGAAGGGATTGTGCTGCACATTTCATCGAATATATTGGGGTCGTCAGCAGCTTCGCCAAAATGGCGTTATTCTGGAGAAGACCCTGAGAGAGGACATAATCAAACAAACAATACGCAGATCTGAATTGTATTTAATAAAGCGTGAAACAGCTTGAAATCAGAGATCCTTTTACTCCCCCAATCGCTGGCTTCGATGACCCAAGAACGATTCTTCTTACCCTATTAATGAAAAAACTTTTGGTTTGATTGGACTCTTCATTTTATGAACAGTCTAATAAGATCATTATGGCGTGAGCTAGTGGACATTATTAGGCTCTTCGCATGCTTCTGAAAGCAAAAACTGAATAAAAGCATTTCTGGGCTGCCACGTCAGCAAATCTGTTCACATGCCAATCAAATGCAACGAATCTGGTCTATGTTTAGCTGTCCTTTGGTCTCCTTTGGTCTTTCGACCCAGATTTGGGGCTTAATAATATTGTGGAAATTTTATTTAGTTTTGGGCCTATTGGGTTGGGAAAATTGGAGAGCAAGACCAATTCAATGCATTCGCGTTTCTTTCTTATACCAAGATTCAATTAATCAAAAATTAAATTCAGATGAATGCAGTATATCTAACATCACATGCCATGCTCGACGAATTAAATGGGACCATTTACAGCATTTTGCTGACTACATTTTGTTTGAAATTAGTGATGTGCCTTATAGTACTACGTTTTGAGGTTCCTATCTAATTATTGTGGGTTCGTGGGTTTAAATTGTGTTTATTGTGTAATATCGAATTAGCTCCATGCTAACCTCTGTTTTAGTCTTGAACGAATAGTTTCAAACGTAGGCGCAATATACAGTTATACTGTCATACAGTTTGAAGCGTTTGGAATTACCTCAATCTATTTGTTGTATGAGTTGTGCTCGATAGGTGTGGCCATGTTATGTAATGTGAGCAGCGAAGCATAATGTCATCCTATTTCCCCTATTTCTATTTGAATATGTAAGGTGGTTCACGGGAATATACAATGCAACAAATATGAATAATTGCCGAGAGTTATACAGTTGGTGTTTTTGGTAGTGTATTTAATACATTGGTTGTATATGTTGGTGCTCACATTATTGTATTATTGTAGTATGAAAGCTGTAACATGGTTCAAAATGTTATATTGCGATAATGATTAGGGGAGAAAACGATACATAAACCCTAATATAGAACTCCTGTCATGAAAGATTGAGTAGACCACTTTCCAAAGGCTACGACCAGTTATTGAAGAATATCGATGCAGTCAGATATTCTCTAAATTCTTGGATCATCTCGGGCAAAACATCGTAGACATCGTCCTCTGCAAACATAAGGGAAAATGCCGACCGCAGCATATATATGCTGCATTCCCCGCTAGTCCACAGTTGAGAAAATGTTATGAATTATTATTTTACCAAATGTTTATTGTACAGATTTAATACACAGAGACGTTAGAATTACCTGATGGTTTGACGGGGGAAGTCAGGATCCCTATATACATCAAAGTCGACAATGGAGTCAGTCATTCTCAGGTCTCGAAGAATATAGGGGATCGTAAGCCGTGTTTTATTAAACGCATGCTCAAAGAATCTCATATCCTTGTCAACCGAAGGGTCACAATCGTGCACTGTTATGGAACGTATCCTGTAGTCCACAATGCATAGTACCCAATGACACTCATTAATGTTAACCGGGATAACTATGAGGTCCGAATCCTGCCACGGAAGAGATGGCCAGTTGTCAACAATACCCTGAACATATGGGCGTATGGATGTTAGGTCAGTATGTCCGTCACTTCGAAATTCCGTTGCAATTATCTGGTTGAACGTTGTGTTCATAAAAGCGACCCTTGACTTGGGGAACTTTGCATGGGCTTGTTTCTCGATAAACCCACGCATGCATTCGTCTATGTGCTGTTTCAGATAACAATACATTGTAATAATTTGTTACATAGTTCGCATTAAATAACATGATGTTGTACCTCATCACTCAGCCAAGTTCCCTTTGTCATGAGACCTTGGAAGAATTGGTAGCCTCGCTCTTCTCCTAGTATGGTACTGATAGAGTCGTCCTGGGTCATAGTCCCTATTGATGCGGCTACGCGGGGAAACAATTTTGAGACTTTCTTGACAGTTGTTGCGAGGGTTTTGTCTTTAGGAACCTTTTTTGACCTTGGATGTTCTTGGTCTGATGGGGGGGGGGGTCATTTTGCTCTTAGGCTTTTTTTGCAATTGAGGATGTGTAGGCTCTTTGGGAACGTTGGGACGCTTTCTTTTTGAATGAATGGTTGTTACGTTTTCTGCCGGCCGATTGTCGCCTGGTGCTGGGCTGATTTTTCCTGCCAAAACAATTGCATTGCTATTTATATGAAGTACAGGTTAGGTAAGACTGTATAGAAAAAACTGTTGACATACCAAGCGCCTGCTCTATATGTGATAGCCTCTGTTGCATTTCGGAGTAATTCTTGTTGATCTTTGTTGTCAATTCATTTAAGACAGTAATCTGTCGATTGTGCCTTGAATGCAGGTCGTTGAACCTTTGGGCAGCAGACTCCACATAGGTATCTATCTTAAGTTCTATCTTGTCAGCAAATTGGGTCGCCGCTTGCTGAAGCTCCGCAACAATGTTGTCAAAATAATTTCTCATTTCATTCGTCATTTGTTTTCCTGTAATTGCTTTGCAATTAATCGTTTATGAATTGGAGTTTGGGAGAGCTTATATAATGTAAAAACGCACGTAGAAAACCGTAAAGTCACAACTCATTGGGAAGGAACGTTCCTCTAAAATGAGTGTGTTCGCTTTGGTTGCATAAGGTGTGTCGTTTCGTGTATGTAATTTATGTTTGGGGCGAGTTCAATGGTCACAATTATTATGGAGCAATTACCAAGTAATGAATGAATTTTTTAATTAGTATTTGAGTAGTGGAAAGGTTTTATTAATAAGGGTTGTTGTTTTGTGAGAATAATAGTGGGCTGATTAAAAAAGCCGTAATTAAGCATTACTGTATATTCTTTTTCACTGATACCTATTCTTTGGTTTGCCACACGTAATTGCATTGTCAATCGGTTTTAATGCAACAGTTTGTTCTATAAGGCAATATATCATGGGATTGTATATATGTTTGCCAATAGATAATATTTTTGTTATTGTTTTACATAATAGTATTAATAATTTTATTACTTAAGTATGTAGCAAAGGGGTCTTTGGCTTATAGTTTCTTCTATTATAGCTGCAATTCCTGGTTGTTCAACAGTTGTTGTTTAATTCGTTTGCATTAGAATGTTATTTATGTTGTGTATAATTTTTTTGCCACCATACAGTCACATGATTTGTTTCCAAACAACTTCCTCGCTGTAGACTAACTGTACACGTGGCTGAAGATGTGAGGGACCTAAATTGTATGACCGAAAAAGTATCATGGAAGTAAACACTCTTACATTAACAAATTGAATAGTATGGATGTAACAATTACCTTTGTTTGCTGTCATGATTGTTGAAATGGCTGAATGTGAGCTGTTTTATGTTATATGGTTATTTATGTTGGTAATAATGTCTTAATATATTGCAGTCACGTGTTCGGCTGCAGTAAGTATTGTTGTTATTAGTTGAGTCATACGGCGTAGCAGGTATACTGTTACTGTGTACTTGACTTACACAATTTCATGACTGTTGTAGTTAATGATTGTTAAGCTGTATGTCTGTTGTATTGGTAGAATGTGACCTGCTATCGCAACAAAACTGTTATGTTGAATAATTTTGTAACAACTTATGCTAAACACTACTGTCATACAACAATTTACATGTGGTTAAATGTTGTTGAAAACTTCATGGAAAACCATGTTTATGACCTCGTTGTCCTCCACGTCGTCTTCTTTCATGCTCAATATTCTGATTCCCACGGGTGATGTCACTCTAGACAGTGCCACATAAAGATGCCCATGGGTGAAAACTGGACTGGGAAGATACACACCGACCCTTTTTAGGCTCTGGCCTTGACTCTTATTTATTGTCATTGCGTAGCAGACTTTAAGCGGAAACTGTCTACGCCGTAGTTTGAAGGGCCACGCTGTGTCAGAAGGAGACATAATTATCCTTGGTGTTAGAACCTTATTGCCAACTTGCGTTCCAGTTAAGATTTCTGCCTCAACAACATTGGTTCCAAGACGCGATACAATGAGTCTTGTTCCATTGCATAGTCCGTCCCTCTGATTTAAATTCCGTAATAACATTACTGGAATTCCATGCTTAAGGTTGAGTTTGTGGTTTGGAACACCTGAAATCTCAAGCGTGTTTAAAAAGTCAACCGGATACATCGTACTTGCGCTGATTTCCACTTCGGTCTCCAGTTCCACGCTGTCCGAACTCAAGTATTCTGTCTCATGGCCTGGTACTATGGATAGCATAAAGTCATTCACTTCGTCAACTGTTTTGTTCCTGGGTGTGAGGACAGCTCTTTCCTTAATATAACGTTGATTAGTCATATTGTCTTCAAAATCAACATATACCTAGTTGCATATGCTACGAATCGTGTCGCCCTCACAATCAATAGACATGTTTTCTGGTACCTTAATCGTCTCCACGTCTGTATCTGCAGCGACCTTTGCATTTCCATTGCCAACTTGTAAAATCCAATTTGCAAATTCTATTTCCGAATGATGTAATCTCATGTTCTGAGTGAGTTCGTTTACACGACAATGTTGCCATAAATAGGACCTATTTATGGCCGACTCCACCGTATCTTGTCTGCTACCATTTCGTATAACTGGGAGTAACTGTCTGAAATCGCCTCCCAACAGCACCGTCTGTCCACCAAAGGGCTTGTCCTCACATCCTCCAATCGTGTTGGACATCAGGTCCCTCATAGTTCTATCCAGCGCCTCAAACGCATACTTGTTTGTCATCGGCGCTTCGTCCCAAATGATTAATTTTGCCTGCGTTAAAAGTTCTGCTAACATCGTCCCTTGCTTTATGTCGCACATGGAGTTCTCTTGTAGTATAATAGGGATCTTGAACCTTGAATGCGCAGTTCTTCCACCTGGAAGCAGCAAAGCTGCAATACCTGATGATGCAACTGGTATTACAATTTGATTTTCTGACCTTAATTTTGTAATGATTGTTTTGTAGACATGGGTCTTCCCTGTTCCTCCAGGACCATAGAGAAAGAACAGGTGACCAGTGTCGTTTTCAACTGAGCTGATGACTTCGTTGAATATGATGTGTTGTTCTTCATTCAAGGTTGCAATTAGGCGCTGATGCTCAACGTCGTTCTCCTCACCATTGTAATAGCTTTCTTCCATTAGCAATCTGTTGTTTAGATCCTTTAGGATGTTCTTGATGGCAGTGGCATTGGGGGGTAGTCTGAGAGTGTCTTTGAGTTCTGTATCATTAGTTTTTCGATTTCAGCCAGCGCATAGTTTTTGACCTCTTCGTCTGAAAGATGCATTTCTGCGAAGCCAAATAGTCTCCTTTGACGCATTGGTATGTCTTCTGATAGAGTTTTCCAGAAGCTATTCCACAAATTGAGGGGGTTGGTTACTTCGCAGAAGATCAACAATGTGACAAAGAGCTGGCGAAGCTGTATCGGAGTCGCCCATTGCGCAGCTTCATCCATTGCATGATGCCACTCTGAGTCCCCATCTAATAATCCCCTTCTATAACACGCTTCTTTGAAAGATGGGAGAACTTCACCATTGACTGTACGTATGTCTTCATACGACGTTGGCCCCTTAACGATTGTCAATAACATCTTCATGTAATATATCTCACCTGCCGTTGGATGAATGTTAACCACTCTACCAATGACAAATCCTTTCTTTCGTGGTGTCCAACTCTTCGTTGACGCGGTCCATACAAATCTTGATGGAAACTGAATATAAGTCAGGTCTTTTGCCCCCTCATTTTGCTTGTTTGTTTCCATCCATTCTGTCATTATAGTCTTGTGGATGCCATCCCTATTCAACATATTGCTGAGATCCACAGACTCATCGTATACTAAGCTTTGTTGTCCCTCCAAATGAAGTGGCAACCTCTGCACCGCCGGCATTCTGTAGTGCACTTCAAAGGCAATCTCCACATAGCTTCACAGGCCGACAGATATCTACAATCAAGGTATCTTGCGATCTCATCGCATTTCTGGGGAGTTGGTTCAGCAGAATTTCGTGCTTGATTAGCCAGATTTTCAATTATCATCGTGGCCTTGTCTACACCTTTTGTGATGTACTTGAATAGATATTTAATAGCCCTACTCGTGTTGCACCATTCTACATTAATGTGCGCCTTGTATTTCTTCAGTAGCTATATATTATGAGGGACGACGTATCTGTTGTCCATGACAATATTCTTTTTTATTACAAACTTGTCCTCACTCCTCCTTCGCTTGTACCAGATGTGTCCAGCGTCATCAATTGTCGTGCGGTTGCTGTATTGTTTCGGGAAGTGTTTCTTACATTTATTATTTTCCATGCAAGGTGAGTTGACCCCTTCAAAACCACACGGACCATGCATCATAAATTGTTCAACCAAAGCATATCCTTCTTCATCAGTTTGACGGTCAGGGATTTCGGCGGAAATTATTTCATCGACCTCCGCTGGAGTTGGTTCCGCCCCAGTCCGATTCAACCAAACCAATATATGTGCATGGGGCAATCCTCGTTTCTGGAATTCAATCGTATATAAAACTGCATTGTTTTGGGAGAAAAACCGTTGTCGTCAGTGATTAATAAGCAAAGAAACGGGTGATGAAAAGACCAACAATAAAATTGCATTAAGGTGCCATGTAACCACACAGCACAGGTAAAACTGTATGACTGGAAAATTTATAGCAATGCCGTTAAATAACATACAATGGCTTTTCAGACTGCATGACCGTGTGAAGGAATGCACAGTCGTGTGGCTGCAAGAAGTAATGGGACCGCACTATGTAGCATTGTAAGATTGTAAGACTGCACAACAACTATGTAAAATTTGTGATGCGATTGGTATTAAATATAGCATACCTGCTTTGCAACTTTTGAAGAAACGTCCTCGCCTAATATCTTCTATTAACTGCTCGAGTTTTATTTTGAATAATCTGCATTGTAAGTCTGGCCTATCATTTGAAATGTCGTTTCCGTATTTCTGTAGATGCTGACCAATTTCATCCCATTTTGGGTTGGCGGTAATGGTGATGAAAAGATGAGCATTGCCATACCACCTGCATAAAGCAAGAGCGTCATGATAATTTTCTACCATATACCTCGGAGATCCCGTAAAAGACGATGGCAGGATAATTTTTTTCCCAACAGTTTTTGCATTAGTTTCTCCTCTCGAAACTGCGCCCCATATATTGTTGTAGACGTCTGCCCTCAATGTTTGTTGGTTATTTCTTACCCAACGCAACCGTTCTTGTTCGACAGCCGTGTATGCATCAACGACGTATTGATGAAATAACCGACCACCTTGAATTATTCCCCTCCCTTCCGTCAACCTCGTCTGTATCTGGTATGCGTAAAATTCACGCATTGTTACGAACTTTCTTTTTAATGACAAATGAACTCTTTCACTGTATAGAATCTGATTGTGAAATCCAATCTCGCCAAATGGGAATAACAGTGGGTATTGCATTGCCATGAATGACGGATGTAACTCGCTTATTCGCTGAAGTTGCCCTGTCTTCATTTGAACAACTACATCTCGTTGCCCATTTGTCATGGGCAAGTCGCCAACAATAAGTCCAGCTAGTTCTTCAGAAGTTGGAAGATCGTACTGCCTTTCTTGGCGCGCACGACCAACCAGCCTTATAGAAAATTCCGTTGCCCCTCCTGCTTCGTATCTGTCTCTTGCCATCCTAAACACTTTCGCAAGCTCATTATTTTCATCCATAATCTTTATTAGCTGTGCAACAACGCTTGCGTCCAAATTCTCAGAACTTCCGCGTGTCAGTGTATTCATGCGGTTATAAACTTCATTTGCAGTGTCATAAATGTATAACTGTGCGAATCTCGGTCTGTCGCCCTCAGCAGGTAGCAAGGAACCTATGTTATGATAGTTCTGTCCGTGAATTCGATAAACGTATGCGCCTGCCTTCTGTTTCACTGATGAGTCGACTTTTGCCCCCATAGACGTGAATGCCAGTATGGAATTATAAACCCTGATATATTGTCGGAAATTATGCTCCCAGAACTTGTTGAATAGGTATTGAGGCGCCTGACGTAGTGGAGGTAATGAGACCCGACCCTGGCCACAACAAATTGAAAATTGGGAACTATTAAGTAGGCCTGTACCCTTTGTTGACTCAGCTTTCCAAACCAATGCGTTGCAAAAACGGCAATGCATGAGTTCCTCTTCTTTGTAGCGTGTCTTCCTATGGTCTGGAAAATATCCATGTGAAAGTCAGGACACCTTAAACAAATGTGGAATACTTACTCGGTCCATAATTATTTTATAAATATGGGAACCTTCGGTTCGAACAGCTGGTGGTCTTTGACGTTTGCATCGCCTTGGCAATATGTTTGCAGAAGGCTTGGCAATATTCACTGTACCAGTAAGATTTATGGTTACGGAATGAAATTCCCATTTATTGGATGCAATGGCACATACTTTATGCGCAAATATGTTGGCGAACCTTGCCCAATAGTTGCTGGTGCATGATCTTTGTTGTTCAAACCACGCTTTCTCTGTAAAATTTTGATGCGGATGTGCCTTGCGTGTTTCGCTTGATCGTATTGCAATATACCTGGAAAACAGCTCAGAAAGATTAAATGTCCTTTCCTTGTGAATACTAAATAGATTTTGCTGTCGTAGTGGTTGAGCAGGTTTCATTACCAACTGTTGTACTTATTCTGTGAAGGCTTTTGCGGACAGCATCGCATTGTTTGTCAAATCCCGGTACAGTTCTTTGAATGTGATATGTAAGGCCCTCACAATTGTACTGTGACGTTCTACACTCCTGCTCTCCGTAGCCTGTGCAATAATTTATCTTCTGGTCAATCCTTTCTGTCAGGTCGGCAATTGTCCTAGAAAGATTGTCGGAACGTTTTTGTAAAAAATTTGCCAAATCTGGGTCCATAACAACTAATTTGTACTTGGTGCCAAGGTGGAGGTGTTGGGAGAGTTAAATGGTCTCTGGCGTACTGTAAACGTTCGTCCAAACACCTTGCAAAGAAAAGCGAGTCCACATATAAAGTTGGTCAATTTATGTTGCCTCGACAACAAAGGACCAGTTGAAGCGGCGCTCCTAAATTCAATGTGTATATGTAAATGTTTGTTCCTTAGTCCTGCATTAAATTGTATTGAATGGAAAATGTGGCGTATGGTATGTTATGACATGTCAATTCATGAGGACTTCATATACAGTTCTCTTGATAATATAGTCATAGAAGAAATTTCAGAATATTGTATATTAAATTATATAATGTTATACTATAATATATTATTTTTTACTATATGATATTTAGTATATTAGATTATATTATATTTTGTTATACTATATTGTAGTTTTATATTATGCCGTATTGTACCATATCATATTATATTGTATTACACTATATTATATTGCATTATATTACATTACAGTCTATTATATTGTATTACATTATACCATATCATATTAAATTATATTATTCCATATTTTATGATATGAAATGATATTATACGATTTGATACTACATTAGACTCGAATGAATTATATTGTATGATGTGTTATTATATTGGATTATATTATGTTATATTATATGACATTCTAGGATATTTGATAAGCCCAATTATTATATTATATTTTACTTTATGATGCAATACTACATTTTATAATGTTATATTCGCCTATAGTATGTTATATGGACTGCACGCAACTTGGACTGTATGCTTTATTTGATATTATAATATCTGATTGTCTTAAGTTGTATCCTTCACAATAAGTCAACAGTTATACAAAGTCGGCAACAGTCTGCCGAGTCATCTTAGGAAATAGTGGTTATAGGATCAGGCAGACAATAAAACCTAACTATTTGTACTAATTTTAATTTGCTATTCTGAGTAGTTTTGTTAAAGGCTTTCGGAGGAGTATGACTAAAATCATTGCTAGGAATTAAGATTGTCGAGCCAGGGAATATTCTCAATGCCCAAGACGGTAAAACAACAACAGTATTATATCAGCGTTTTCATACATCGGGCAGAAATATTCGTCAAAATAGTAGTACGCAGATGTCATCAATGGTCTTAAACACGTCTATTCATTATATGAAGGCCAATGCCAAAAATTAAAGTAGATAGATGCCGTCAAATACTTTCGGAATTCTTCTATCTGGCATGGTTTTATGCTGTATAAGTTGTCACCAGGAAACATCATTGCAAATGCATTCCGCAACATGTGTACACCACACTCTCCACTGCATTGGAAACCAATATTCATGATTAGATAAATAAATAGAACCATAAAGTTTCTGAATTGATTAATTTGCATAATGTCACCTGTAACCTTGCTGCGGGATTCGGCCGTCACGCCTAAAGTCAAACCGAAAATCAGAACGGTCGATGTCTAGATCGCGTAACAACATCGTCGCGATAATGAGTGTGTTGCCCAACGCAGCACGTGTCTGTGTAAAGTGTTTATCAGCTGATCGTTCTGAATCCATCACCAAAAATACCCGTTGCCTAAGAAAGATAACGACCAAGACCCAATGACTGTCGTTCACGTTGACAGGCAGGACAATTTCGGACGCATCTTTCCAACTGCACGATGGCCAATTGGTAGCCTTTCCAAGAACGTATGGCATCAAATCCGTCAGGTCAGCCGTTTTATTCACAACCGGAAGTGATTTGATGAACTGACTGAAAACTGTATTCATGAATGCAACTGTCTTCAGAGGGGTGGCACACTTTAGTTGCATTTCGATGAATCCGCGGATACATTCATCGACATGCTACGATACCAATTTCAGAAAGATATGGTTATTTGTAAATTCGTGGGAAATATCTCATAATTTAGCACTCGAACGTAAACTTACAACATCTCGTAGGCAAATGCTGCGAGTCTTTAGTTCATTGAAGAAATCTTGCTTCAGCTCTGTCCCACAAAGCCCTATTACGCAGTGCCTCGCGCTCATCCGTTCTATGGACTCGGCTGCTTTTGGCCACATTTTCAGTTTGTACAAAACATGCTCATCAATATTTGCCTTTCCGTATGGAATTCTGGTCGTCAGAAGAGATGGAGCAACACATTTTTCCAATGTTTTTTGCCTTTTTGCGTTTGGAAGCTGAGTCCCTTCATCGATTGTCTTGGCGCCAGCTGACTCAATAAGTGAAATATGATAGCAGACATTTAGAAGATTGAGAATGTAAATCGTATCAGCAGGGAAAAAGTTATTTATACCGAGCTCGGCGGATTCTTTATTCCCTATTCTTTCTGTCAGCTGATGTAGCTGGTCACCAAAGGATCTGAAAACATCTTCCATTGGATTAGCATGCTCAATATCAGTCAGCCGCACGTTTACTCCATGAGAGCCTTCTTTTATTTGATTGCTCATATGGAAGACTTGGTCCGTGTGGTATTCGACTGCTATACTTAGCTTTTCCAATTGTTGCAAGATCTTCTCAGTTCCCGCCGACCCAACTTGCGACGGCTGAAAATCAAACCAGCTCATTCCTCGTTGCGTTTCCAAACCATGTACACCACACGGCTCCTGGACATGAGAAGGCCTACCCCGCTCTTCTTCCACAGTGTTGAAAAACTGATAAAGCGCATCGATACCATCATTTCCAGCATCACCCGATGCATTCACATTGTCTTCAGGATTTGTGGTTTGGCGATGAACCTGGCTCATTTCTCGCTGCTTTTCCAGCCCATGTATAACAGACGGATACTGGACATGAGACGACTTCGCGGCCTCAATTTCCACAATGTTGAAGTACTCATGATGCGCGCCCATATCGTCGTTTGCAGCATTGACCGTTGCATTAACATCGTCGTAAAGATTAGTGGTCTGGTGGTGGCCTTCGTCAACCATGACAAATGAACTGTTGATAGTAGGCACATCATCTACGTGTGGATCCGGAGTCGACTGGATCTGTTCTACGGCATTTGATTCGATGTTGTCATTACCATCAAGCGCAACAATTGGCGTTTCATGCAGGGCCTTCCGTCTGGACAGGAGTTCGCTCACAGATTTTCCGCCCAGATTTGTGACATCGTCATCGTCCAACACAGGTGTCTGTGGTGAATCACTTTCGCCGATAGTCCTCAATGACGGCGAGGGGCGTTGTTGAAGACCATGGTTTGCGGGAATGGCATCCAAGTTACTATAGGCAAAATAGTCTGCAGTTGCCTCTTGTGCCGTAGCAATAAAGAAGTTGTTGACAACCTCTAACTTCCTAACAGCGGCATCGATGTCTCATAATCGCGGTGCTCGCTTTGTTGACCAAGGAGTAGTCTTCCATCGGCACATACGGGGTAGCGTGTCAACCATATCATCGAAGCGTGTTGCATATTTCTGTGCAACGCCTGGCAAACATTCGTAGGCAAGGATCTGCTTAAAAACAAAAGTGGTTAGTCTGACATTACACTGTGAATATGAAAGGTTGCGGATAATGCGTGTCGAGGCTGGTAAGATTACCTGAATTGGGTGGACGAACCCACCCAAGCATAAGGTATGGTAGCTTCTTGACACTTCTGTTCCCATAATATTTTTGAACGAAGAGAGGTCCCTTTTCAGTGAAGCCATAACAGTGTTGAAAGCATACTTTCCAAAGGGATATGTGTTGAAGATGTCGAAATCTTCCACTAAGTGAAGTATCATCGGATTTATCTTCACATCTGTTCTGCAGCCACGCTGATCAAATACTCCCGCGACAAACACCACACTGGCCATTTTTAATCGCTCAACATCGACAGCAGACGATGAGTTACATCCCATCTCACTGAACTTGTCAATAGCATCATGCAGCGTAATCTTTTGTGCGCCTGGAAAGTGCCTCTGAGCAAAAGCATGATTCTTGGCGACCTCTGGCTCGGCAGAGAATCGCAGCCCAGTAATCAAACAGAATTCTGTTGGCGAGAATCGTATAGGCTTCGAGTTTATAACCATCCACAGTTCGTCCCTAAGAAGTAGCGGAGTCTGCGCTTGCATCATGTACCAAATTAACTGGCTCGACAGATAGAACATATGTGCAGAAGCTATGAGATGTCCAAACGGAGATCGTGCCACGAATTCCGCAATTTCTGCTGCGTTTAGCACGTCGCGTATAAGTTTGCTAATTCCCTTATAGTCAGCACATAAGGTTAATTTGCAGGGCAGAATATCGTCTTGTGGAAGCTGGTTGTCTAATAACGTCTGTTAATTTAATAATCATAGTGTTAGGGAAAACATATAACAGTATGTAAGAGCAGGTTGCAGAACATTTCACCACCATTAATCTGCATCAGATTACATAAAAAACCTACATAACAAATATATGCAGAAATATATTACGAATATACGCAGAAATATGGAACACCATGCAACAACATCTTGAGACCACTTATCTCCAACGGTTTGCATAATATTTCTACCATACATATGTAGCCCACTTATAAAAGGGGTAATTGAGCGGCAGCCGACATTTCACTGTCTTATTGGAGAACACATAATTAATTTTGACTGAAGAAGCCGACATATACAGGCTAACTGACGCACAGACATTAAGCATTTTTTAAACTATAAAAACACACAAAATACCTCTGAATCAGTTGCCACCATTGCAGTTTCTCTGATCGTTTGATGTTCGCTGTAAAATACCGCACAGGCAAGTTGTTTCAGACTTCAAATGATCAACCTTCACCACCTTCTAAATAGTATTAGATGAAATACCGCGAACCTGTGGACTGTATGACCAAGAAATAAATACACTGCGATGCTTGGAATTTTCACATCAGGTTAAGCGAAGAATAGTGAAATTTCTAAGCCTTTTTTTCGTTGATAAGCACTGTAAGTTTCTTATCGGATGGGTTGGGCCGTCAATTGCATGGTAGACATAATTATTTAAGGCACACTGCGCTAAAATCAATGGAAAGTTCGGACTGGGCTGGGCCAGGAATTGCAAATATTCACATAATTAGTGAGGCCCTACCTGAAAGGTTTTTACCCCCCCCCCCCCCCAATCAATGCAGCTAAATTAATACACGAAAATTGTTTAATCTTTTGTAAAAATCCCTACGATATAAAATATATAACAATTTATGGTGCATAAGTAATAATAAAAATAAGTCGAAAATCTAACGTACCATGATACTATGATATATACGAATATATCTTGTCATAACGTTTCCCAAACACATTTGTCTTTGAATTTGCAATATAAGATTAATGCATGATTATCCTTACCCTTTTCTAAACACAAAAATTGCAAAACATATTCTACAGTTTTACATTGTTTTACAGTTATACATTTAACGCACCAGACTTTTGCAGCCTGCTAAATGACGGGGTGGACTACTGGTTATAGGGTCAGTCATACAGTATTCAGCTTGTAATTAATTGCACTAAATGTTATCTGATAATGTTGAAAATTTGTAGCAACCTTACATACAATAATGGCTACCATCATGTCTAAGACGGCCAAGTAATCTAAAAATGTCAAGGACAGGAACGATAAAAACACCCACAAAAGCATGTTCAGAGGCACTGACATCAACTTCAAAGACACATTGCAAATAGTACGGAAATAAGTTAAATGTTCTTCAACATGCCTATTCATTATATGGAGGCCAATGCCAATAACTAAAGTAGACAGATGCTGCCAAATATTTCCTGAACTCTTCTATCTGGCATGGTTTAATGCAAGACAGATTGTCGCCTGGGAACATCATGCCGAATGCATTCCGCAACATGTGGATGCCACATTCTCCGCTGCAACGACAATCAAGTAATATGGTTAACTAATAAAGAAGACCATGACGCATGCGGACCATTTCATTTGTATAACGTCACCTGTATCCCTGCTGCGCGATCCGCCCATCACGTGTATATTCATACTGAAAATTAGAACGTTCAATGCCTAGGCGTCGTAGCAACAATTTTGTGATACAAACTGTGTTGCCCATCGCCGCACGGGTCGCTGTGAAACTTGGATCTGCGGATATGTCTGAATCAAGAATCGCGAATGATCGTTTCCTAGGATGAATGGTGGCCAACACCCAACGATTGTTGTTGACATTCACTGGTAGCACAATCACCGACGCATTTTTCCAACTACAGGATGGCCATTGGGCAGACTTTCCAAGAACAAATGGCATCACTTTTGACAAATCAGCCTTTCCACTAACAATTGGGAGCGATTTCACCAACCGGCTGAAATTTGTGTTCATGAATGCGACTGTCTTCACAGGGCTGGCACACCTCAGCTGCATTTCAACGAACCCGCGCATACATTCGTTGACATGCTGCGTAACCAAAGTCAGGAAAAACAATGGATATTCATAAATGTCTGCCCCACATGCAGTGGGGGATATCTCATGATTTAATGCTCAAACGTCGACTTACAACAGCTCGAAGGCAGGTGCCGCGAGTCTTCAATTCAACAAAGAATTATTTTTTAAGATCTGTCCCGCAAAGGCCTGCTACGGAGTGATCGGTGGCCATGCGTTCTATGGATGCAGCTGCTTTCGGCCACATTTGCAGCTTGTACAGAACGTGCTCATCAATATTCTGTTTTCCGTATGGGATTCTGGCAGGGCTAGACGACGGCTGCGCACCCTGCCCTAATGATTTTTGCCTTTTCGCAGGTGGAATTTCATCTCCGTCGTCTGTTGCGTTTCGGCCAATTAACTCTATAAGACAAATAGGACGTGAGATAATTAGAGGAAAGATATTGCAAATTTTACCTGGAAGAATAAGTATCTTACCAGGCTCAGTGCCTTGTATTTTCGATATCATTTCTGTCAACTGCTGTAATTGGTCACCAATAGTTCTCAACGTATTTTCCAATGGTTTAGCACCTTCAATATCAGTCAGTCTCACGTTCAAACCATCAATACCTGCTTTAACTTGGCTGGTCAGACGCACGACCTGCCGAGTCTAGCGCTCGACAACAGTACTGAGATTTCCAAGTTGTCGCCAGACCTTCTTAGCACCTCTCGACCTACGATGCGACGACCGAGATTTAACCTTGCTTTTCGCTTGCTCCCTTTCCAACTCACCCTCAACAAACGTCTCCTCAACATGAGAAGTTCCACGAACCTCATTTTCCGTGACGTTGACGAACTCATCACGGGTATCTATACCATTATTTCCATCAACACAGAACACAGTTGCACTGTCGTCCGAATCAGTTGGCTGCTGAGGCATTTCGTCAACTACCGGCGACGCATCGTTTATATCAGCCATGACATCTACATGCGACTGAGGAGATGATTGTGTACGTTCTTCATGATTCGATTCGATGTAGGCATTACCCTCGATAACACCATTTGGGTTC
Source organism: Craterostigma plantagineum (assembly GCA_027422505.1). NCBI lineage: Eukaryota > Viridiplantae > Streptophyta > Magnoliopsida > Lamiales > Linderniaceae > Craterostigma > Craterostigma plantagineum. Next base: position 9,734,273 of record JAPQWV010000015.1, read on the forward strand.
TGATGCATAGCTCTGCGACTAGTCCGGATATTGTCCACGAAACTTCGTAATGTTGGAGATGGCAAAACTCTCTCACTGCTACCTTGGCCTTGCAATTCGGTGTCTTCATCTTCCAATAGGGGAGAATTTGGCGACCTAGTCCCACTGGTGCTTCTCGATGGCGTCGAACTGTCATGCTGAAGGCATTCGTTGTGGGGACGTCCGTCGAAGCTGCTATCGGCAAAGTAGCCTGCAACAACCTCTTGAGCTGTAGGTAAGAAGACTTTATTATTCTCAACAGCCGAATTCCTAACAGTATTGGCAACGTCTTGCAACCTTGGAGCTCGCTTTGTTGGCCATGCATTTGTCTTCCATCTGCACATTCTCGGGACCGGCTCAACTATATCGGCCAAGTACGTTGCATATTTACTTGCAACACCCGGCAAGCACTCATAAGCAAGGATCTGTTTTGAAAACAACAGTGGGTAACAACACATTTTAGTATAAATATGCAAGGATACGAACCGTGTGTGTAGAGTCGTGTAAGATTACCTGAATTGGGTGCACGAAGCCACCCAAGCACATCGTCTGGTATCTTCTTGAACTGCTTGTACCCTGACTGTTTTGAAAAGAACAGAGGTCTCTTTTCACTGACGTCAGAACGATGTCGTATGCATACTTTCCAAAAGGATAGTTGTTGAAGTCGCCGAAATTCTCTACTAAGTGAAGAATCGTTGGGTTTATCTTCACATTTGTTCGGCATGCACGCTGATCAATAACTCCAACGACAAAAACCACACTGGCCATTTTTAATTTTTCAACGTCAACAGCAGACGATGAGTTACAACCCATTTCCGTCAACCTATCAATCGCGTCCTGCAGCGAAACCTTTTCCTCGCCTGGAAAGTGTCTTGTAATAAACGAATTATCTTCGTCCACCTCTGGCTCAGCAGAAAATCTGAGACCAGTAATCAAACATAATTCCTGAGGCGAAAATCGTATAGGCCTCGAATTGATAATCATCCACAGTTCATCCCTATTTCGTAGCGGAGTCTGTGCTTGCATCATGTACCAGATTAGCTGACTCTACAGATAGAACCTTTCTGCACAGGCTATGAGATGGCCGAACGGAGATCGTGCAAGCATTTCTGCAAACTCTGCCGCGTTTAGGCTGTCCCGAATAAGTTTGCTAATCCCTTTATAGTCAGCACATAAGGTTAATTTGCAGGGCACTACATTCTCTTGTGGAAGCTGAGTGTCAAACAACATCTGAAAATGAAAACCAATGCTCTTACACAAAATGTAGAACAATATCCAACAACAGTATGCACTAACATCGGAGGACTGTTCATGTCCAACAGATTGCATAAGAAATATACACAGATATATACAACGAATACGTACTGGACCATAGAAAAGCCTGCAAGAACATCTCGACCAAATTGTATATTAGACCCACACAAAAAATATGGCTCACTCGTAAAAGAGGGAAAAATGGTCATTCGCCAATGGACCATCTTAACGCAAAAGACACAGTCCGGTCACCCAGTAAAGCTCAGAATGTGCAGACTAAATGTTCGATACTGAGTAATGATCGTACAAATTGTTAAAACACAGAGAATACCTCTGAGCCAGTTTCCGCCATTCCAGTTTATTTGATAAATGGAGACTGGTTGGAAAATACGGTACGGGAATATTTTTCAGGCACCAGACAGTCGTCCTTCAACAAATTCAAATTAGTATTCAATGGAATAGGCGTCACCTCTGGACTGTATGACCACGGAATAAACAGGTTCAGTTCTGGGAAATTTGGAATCAGGTGAAACGAAGGCGAAGGAATTTTGTAATGTTTTTCCTTCGTTCATTAATAGTGGGCTTTTTTGAAGATTTGCCTGGGCCGTCGATTACACAAGTCATAATAATTTAGGGCACAATTCCACAAATGCATTCAATTGAAACGCTGAAATGGGCTGGCCCAACAATTAAAAAATTAACATGAATAGGTCAAATATAAGGGCAATATACAGACTATGAATTGACTTTCTTGTACACATGGGTACGGTAGAAAATGCACAAACATCAGATTAACATGGTATATTATTATAAGACATATTTAGCCTGCTCTATTAATATCATTACACAAATATGGAATTATACTATATTATAAATATTATTATATTACATGATGTTATGTTATATTATATAACATTATATTATCCGGTCTTAATACGTTATTCAGGCACTAAATTGTTCTTGCCTCCACAAAACCATTATTACACGTAGCCATGGACTAATTAAAAATGTAATGAATAGGGGCTACAGTATCTAACTTATTCAGGAATCCACAAAGCACTATCGCACGCATATATCCGGGCAGTGATACAATCTGAGCATCGACTATTGGGAAAAGGCGCCCTTACAGTATGGAGTTGGATTTCGACGTCTATGGTAGGCCAATGCGAAGAAATATGCAGGGCTTCGTAGTACCCCACAACTTTGGAATAAGTAAGAACTAAATATAATATTGATATTCAATGGACTTATATCGAAGGCTCAATTTTATTAGATAAAGAAACAAATTAAGATCGAAAGACCACAGACGGCAGAATCGCATAGTATAAAAATACTTACTAAAGATAAGATGCACTAAATGTAATCTTTTGGATATTTATTCAACATTCAAGCCAAGACACATGCTCTATAAGCAGTTCCATACAAACGGCTTAGTTGACGCCAAACTTCCGCTTCTTGTAGGTAACAGGCTCACTAACACCACCATTTCGCCCGCCGATGCTCGTCATACAATTGTCCGCTGCTCGCTCAGGGACAACCGGAAATGAATTTTCAGGCAGACACTTGTTTTCAAAGACAGCAACATCAACATTTTCAACAACGGTTGCTTCATAATCCCGACCAACACGACCCAATCCATCGAGCCCGTCTCCCACGATTGCCACATTATCATCGCCAACGGTGCCCTAAAAATCAGCACACAAATAAAACGGGTCAACCCACAATACACAGTCTGATGGGAAAAATAAATTACCTTCGACCCATCCACCAAGACGTCGCCGGGCGTTTGCCCAGGCTGCTCCACCATACGGGATACTGCAAAACTTCGAAACATGCTGCGAAAATCGAAAGGCTTAACCCTTACGCAGAACCTAAAGGTTCTGCCAACCAACCGTGATATGCAATCGGGTATTTCAACATCCCCCACCACGACACCAGAGTCAGCAGGCGCCTGGAAATTCATTGCGCTCGTAAGGATGGGGTCTAAACAATTAACATACACATAGCATACCAGGCCACCGCGAATCTCCTCAGCTGTAGTGTTTGTACACTTCCTTGCAGGCCCATCAAATATAACGAACGTCGCAGTATCAGCGTCATCAGCGACCATACACTCTATTCGGAACCTAGGATGAAACAGGTAAAAAAGCTTTCAATTAACGTGTTCGGGGAAAATATTTGAAGGCCAACGAACCGCATGTATAATACCGTAGAATGCCAATAGCTTTCGGGTCTGAGCACCTATTACATATCAAAGACGAATCCGTTTTCTCCACCTTACTGGAACACTTCGAGCAGGAGATATAATGCCAACCATTCCTCGTCAGGATCTCAGTTACTTTAGCCACGCAAACAAAATCCTTGACCTGCAAATCAACCATCCCCAATCAGTTACCAATCATCCTTTACACGCAAATGGAAATATATGAGTCCATGCCTGTTCATCTTCCTTATGCAAGAATGCATAGATATCAGCAATACGGCACAGTTGCATGTTAGGCATTTGGGAGCCAAGGGACAGTGCGACAGGACTTTCCAATATACTCATACTGTACGCGGCAAAAAGCGACATCAGGTAATTATATGAACTAAAAAAGGGACATAAGGTTAAATCAGGTGAGATCACCTCTTGCGGAATTGCCAAACTTCATCAACATCGCGGTCGACATACAACTTCGACGCGGATGTGGTATTTAAGTAGAGGGTTTCTGCAAGAACTAAATAAAGATAGACAGTAGAATACCCGACGAAAAATAAACTAAATCACTTACGCCCAAAAAATCTGGGGTTAACGCTTGTCACAATTACAACTACTTGTTTTCCAATACGGGATCGAACAGCGTCGCAAAACTCGTCGGCCTTCTCGGGCCACACTGTCACAGTGGCGTTCAGGTAACTGCAAAATCGCAAACGATAAAAATATACCCATGACTGAGGCGGAACATATGGATTTGGGACAACTCAATATTAAATAGGCGGGGAACAAATACCCCTACAAGAAAATCCTCAACTCTGCACGCCTTGCACTACGACCATCGGAAACATCTGGCTCGACCACTTGGGATAATAAACCAATAACATCTGTATGGAGAAGCAAACAAAAAAGTCAGGGACAACATCGCTAGCAAATACATGCTCACACAGCCACGCTAATGCAGACCACACACATATGGAAATTCAATTGTATGGTTGTAAAAAAATGGCATGTCAGTGAACAATAACGTAGGCTAAACTGTAGATGCATCTGAGAAGGTATGGAAGTTGAACTGTATAACTGTAAGAGAGAGTGAACTGTATAACTGTAAGAGAGAGAAAGGCAGGGAGCACTAACGCAGGCTAACTGTATATGAATCTGAAAACGCCATGGAATTAAAATGGTTGACTGTAAAAATATCATGTTAATGAAAATTGTCGGTGCAGACACGGGTGGTAGTAGATCTATACAGCAATCCAAAAAATGAAGACTGTACCACAGAGGATAAAAAGTAAAATATAACAGTCTGTCTAGTATGATTGTAAAAGAGGCATGGCAGTGAATACTAACGCAGGCTAACTATACAGCAATCCAAAAAATGAAGACTGTACGACAGAGGATACAAAGTAAAATGGCTGACAGTCTGTCTAGTATGATTGTAAAAAAGGCTTGGCGGTGAATACTAACGCAGGCTAACTATACATCCGCCTGAAAAATGTAACGGAAACAACAAATGTAAAGACAATCTTAAGCTCCGCAACACCACAGAATACCCGGTAATTCCTTATTGCGGTTGGCCATCTGCATCAAAACTTCATAAGTCATGAATCTAAATTTGTCAAGGCCTATTGAGCGCGACTGGGCATCCACCTCATCCACGACAGTACGATCAGTGAATCTCACCATACAGGCAACATCAGTCATGCGATAGCTGCTGGGAGAATCAACAACCTCGAAGTCAGATATTGAATAAACACGGCCAACCTTAAGCTTTGATGCAAATCGATCAGCCCTTTGGATATGAATAGACGCCTGCATCACAGTATCCTACACACACGAAGAAAGGAAATCAACGGTAATAAAGATACAAACAACGCAGAAGACACATTGAATAATCACCTTCTCATCCAACAACAGCATATCTAGGCTCATGGCCTCTCCATTTTTCTTGATGTTTCTTGCCGTCCATGAACGGAGAAGGCGCGCAACAATAGGTCCACATTTCGTTCTAGGCTTTAGTTCAGCTAGAGCAGAATATTTGGTAATATCAGCCATTTCACAAAAATCACAGTTCGTTAAAGTCAACATGACAACTGACCATGATATAGCCGGACTCAAAGTCTGTTCAAATACTACACCCACAGAAACCGATGATGAAATGAGAAAATAAATTATCAATAAAGACATCACATACAAAACATCATTCATCAATATTGAAAGACTGTTAAAATTCACGGTCTGTCAAAATGGAAATAAGGAATATTGGTCGAGCCATTAATAGGAAGATCGCATGCAACGCATCTAACATCATATGACCGTACACCTACCAGACCATTAAAAGAATGAATGTATAAAGGCAAGACTCTAACAGTCGCACATACAACCCATTAATGAACCACCATTAGTGGGAAATTAATACACTACGATTAATATCTCCGGCGAGAGAACATCGTATTATATGGTGAAATCGCCCCAAATAAAATATAGAATCATTCACACACTGCCACGTCAGCATTTCTATACAAATAAAACTCGGAACTTACCAACATTAAATCAGAATATTAATCAGAATATCATCCGCGCACTGTGATTGGATGGGGGGGACTCCGTTGCTGACGTGTCATGCGCAGGAGAGTTACCATCCAACTTTTATATATATAGATAATACATTGAGGAAGTGACTTACATATCATATTTATATTGTACATATTAAAATATATATTATCATTATAAACTCATGCAATACACTACACTATTTACTACACACAATATCGAAATTAAAACACAACGCACTACATTGAAAAATAACCATTTTATTAATAAAAACCCTCATCTCACACGTGAGAACGGAGAAAGCACTCACCCTCTTCGAAAACGAAAATGAGGTAAAAATCGATTCAGAACTCTTATGCTTTTAGCTATGGACGACAACTTCTTTGTCACATTTAATTGATTTTTTTTTTCGCTCTCTTGCTTTTGCCTCTTCGAATTGGAATGGTGTTATGCATCATCACATATGTGATACGACGTCGTCGTTGATGTGTCTTCTTCTTCTCCCCTTCCCTTATTTGCTGCAGTCGACAACCTGAGGTTTTATGGGCACAACGGTCAGACAAGATCTACCTGACCGTCTCTCTGCCCGACGCGAAGGACATTTCCGTCAATTGCGATCCCGCCGGCCTCTTCACCTTCTCCGCTAAGGGAGTCAACGGCCAGCCCTACGACTTCAGTCTTCAGCTGTTTGACGATATTGCCCCTCAGGTAGGAAAACGCTTTTGTTTCCTTTCACCTTCTGTGTGATGCTGATGATTTTCAATTTCACACTTCAATCGAAAACCATCGATAATCGGAGGCTGAACTGCTTAGATGATGATATCACTGGTAGTAGTTCGGCGATATACGTTGCGTGTAAGAAAAACGCTTTTGTTTCTTTTTCCTTTTGTGTGATGATTTTGCACCCTTTAAATGCGATTGAAACCATCATTTGTTTTAACTGTGTATAAATTAGAGGTTGAACTGCTTGGATGATGATATCATTGGTAGTGGTTCGATGATGACACGTTGCTTTAAAGAAAAACGTCTTGTTTTTTTGTTCTTTTGTGATGGTATTGCACCCTTTAAATGTAATGAACCAATCGAAACAATCATTTGTTTTATCTGTGTATGAATTAGAGATTGAACTGCTTGGATGATGATTGATATCACTGGTTGTAGTTCGATGATGACACGTTGGTTGAAAGACAAAGAAAAAGATCAGTTTTCAAATCCCTATTTGTTAGGATATTATGAGGTAGATGATGATGTTTGAATTGTTTGCGTATACTACTAAAGGAAGGACATTGTATGTAAACTCTGTCTATGTGCAGGGATGTAAGACAAAATTTGGTCGAAGGAATATAATATGCTCCATTGGAAAGGAGAAGAAGGGTTGGTGGCAAAGGCTGTTGAAATCGGAGGCGAAGCCCGCTCCATACATTAAGGTTGACTGGAATAAATGGTGCGATGAGGACGACGAAGATTCTGAATGTGAGTTTTTGTAAGCATTATACGTAGAAAAAGCGCTGATGGATGGCTTATAACACTTTATGTAAGCAGCTTTTGAACATTAGTCATCACTATCAGCCATGGTTTTATTATACAACTGAAGCACTGCATAGTTACTTGTCAATGAGATTGTTTCTTTAATCTTTAGCCTGTTTTTTCCTGTTATTGACTTGACTCTCTCAAAACCCTTCTTTTTCTTGCAGCGTATCTTCCTTCAGATGACGATGCTGCGGTAAGAGAATTCAATCATCGAGCATTTCGACTGTATTACTTGCTGATTTTCTTTTTAGCTTAAACCATCTTAACCTTAATTTTTGTTTTTTGTGCCGAACCAGAACAATGGAGAAGACGAAGAGAGCAGTGATGATGAAGGGATGCTTTGTGAGTTCTCTTTCGAAAAATACAACTCTAATCTAATCATGTTGTTTTTCTTTCTGCATTTCAGTTGGTTAGCTCTAATCTAATCATGGAGGCAGGAAAATGTCCCTAATCGAAACCTAACAAAAAGTTTCTTCTTTCTATCACAGATCTTCCTGATTTGGAGAAACTTAGAGGCAACTAAGAATCTGCTGCCCTATAAGCATTATTAAGCTTCATCTTATTACAGCAGTTAATCATGTGATTTTCTCCCCAAAACAATGGAAGGGTCCTCTGTTTTTTTTTTTTCAATAGACTGTGGTCTTACAAGAAGGTGACGAAAAGATTAGGACAACCAATGACAAATATGAAATGATGTCATAGATTATTAATCCTATTCCTACTCGTTGCCCAACCGATTTCGCCAAAATGAGTACCTGACCTTATAGAAGTCGTTTTTTTGAAAAAAAAAATTAAAAAATAGAAAAAAATTACTCCCTCCGTCCCAGCAACTTTATCACATAAGTTACTGGGCACGCAAATTAAGGTGACATTGTTATAAATATAGTACAATGAAAAGGTAAAAAAGTGTATATTTTGACACGTCTTTTAAGAATATTTAATATTATTATATTGATTGTTTGTGATAGTTTTTTGCTAAATAAGGAAAGGTGATAAAATTATTGGAACGTCCGAAATGGAAAAGTGTGATAAAATTAGCGGGACAGAGGAGTATAACAAAGAAAATATATAAGTTTAATGGGTGTAACAAAATATATTAGTGGCCGAGTTTTAACAAATATTTAACTTACTTTTCACATTGGTTGGCTATCCCCCACAAATCTATTATCTACTATACAAGTCTGAAGCCACTGGTTCATAGCCAGTTTCATCCCAGTTGCCAGTCACCAGTGGCAACCTCGTAATTACACTTTTCAGAGACGACATTACAGTAACTTCCTACATTATGCACCTTCGAAGAAAGCTTTTTACTTCAGCAGGGTTTCGTCTCATTTCAACTATGCTAAGGTATACTCACTGATTAGGCTGACGTTCCTTCCTCAGAAAATCTATAGTCGTCGGTTGGGTCGACCTTATTTAATTGTTTGCTTTACCTATTTGTTCTTCAAGTTCTTTATTCAATATCGATCACTGATGATTTTCTTGCGAGCTAAACCTATCGTACGTGGAGAGCTGCTATTTTCGAGCTGATGCTTCGTTGTCATGTCGTTTACTTGAGATTCTGATTATTTGAGTTGAGACGATAGCTGTGCTGATTGGTGAATGAGGTGGAAAAGAGTAGTAGAAGCAGATGATCTAATGTGAAATGTTTTTACTGTTCTTTTCTTGCGATTATTACTCTGTGGTTAACCAAGTTAATATAGAGTCATAATCAAACTAGATTGGATACCTTAGCTGTGGTTGTTTGATGTGCTTCGTCTGCATCTGCTCTTAGGGTCATCTGAAAATGGAAGCAATTATATTTGTTGGATCGTAGTTTAACTGTTCGATAAAATGTCTGTTTGTGTAAGAGTGAAAAATTATGTGGGTTTGTTGTGATTTCATTTGTAAGGCAAAACTCAGCATTTGGGATGGCTGCATATGATGATTGCAACCTGAAGATCCAAGAACTGAAGGGAAAGAGGACTTACCGATTCATCGTCTTCAAAATCGAGCAGAAACAGATGTAGGTTATCGCCGAGAAACTTGGAGAGCCCAACATAATCTACAACGACTTCGCTGCATGCCTCCTATACATGAGTGCCATTATGCCATCAACGAATAGACTGAAACTTGTGAATTTTTCTTCTAGGTTGGTCTCAAGTGGTCGGGAGGTTCTGAGGTCACAAAATCTGTAAGGAAGCAAGACTTTTGTTTACCCACGTCCCTAGCAGGTATCTAAGTCTCAGTTGGATTTTTTAAATTACCATGAGTAGGACATTTTACTGTTTTGTTATGTCTGAAGGTGTGGATATGCTTGATAGTTTATTTATTACGGCTGCACATCTACAATACTTATAATCCACGTAAGCTAATCCTTAACTTACGTCTCAGGTAGTTATATATATATATATATAATATTATATATATATATATATATATATATATATATATATTAGTGATCCTACTAGGCGATGCAATGTTGACAAGTAAAAGGAAGATATACAGTTCGTCCAATTCTGAATTTTCATGGCGAATGAAATGGATCTCACACTGGTACTCATGCTATTTTTCTTCTTCTTAAAAATGGCCTTATGCTCAGATGGTGTAACTTGACTAATATATTTGCTTTCAGGGTCTTTTCCTGGTCGATTTCAATATTCTTTCTCTTCTTCGCCAGTACATTCGGGCAGTCGATATATCCCAGCATATGGATTCAGTAACTCTACTTATGAAGTCTCGAATACCCAGTCGTTAGTGAAGTCTAAGCCCTTGAATAATGTTGGTAGGTTTTCAGCTTTTGATTCTTTCTCTTCTTCGCCAGTATATTCGGGCAGTCGATATAACATATGTACATATATTTTTAGCTAATAGTACGACCTTGTACATTTACTCTCAGACCATTCAGTGACTAAAGTACTCCGGGTTGCTAATTTGACACAGCCGCACAATGTGCGGCTACCATAAGCTAGTTTCATTTAAAATCTAAGTTAGGTTTATTTTTTATCCCAATTTATAAATTTCATGTTTGACGCACATTTTACAATTAAATGTGATCTCCCTAGATATTTTTTACTTTTATTTTTATTGAACTCACAATTTTTAATCCTGATTGTATGTTACGTATGTTATTTGATTAATTCGTACATATATAATTTTTTTATTATTTTGTTTGGGTTCGGTTTTACTCCGTTTTGATTGTGGTTTTTTTACCCACTGAAATTTCTGATTCGATTCGAAAATCCGCTTTCAAAACATTGATTTAAGATCTATACAAACTGATATTATTTATAATCATAGTTTGTCATTTTTTTATTACGTATATATTTACATAATATCCAACAATACATAGTTAATAAGATGCTCGCCAGCCATTGCCTCGGGTCGGGTCGGGTCTGCTTGGAAGCATCATAGCATGGAAGACTGTTTGGCGTGGCTTCCATATTTTCTTTCCATTGATTTCTTTTTTGGCCCTAGAAATGCAATTGGGTAGCTCGCTATCGCCAAATGTTAGAAACAATGAGAAAAAATATTAATCATCTATACTTTTGATGCGGGTTACGATCCCGATCAACAAGATTTATGGTCCGGGAAATCAAGGTGAGGGCCGAAACAGATGAAATTGTGGTGGAAATATAAGAAAAAGGACGGGAAAGGAAAGAGACGATGATTTACGTGGTTCGGATTCGGGTGAATCCTATGTCCACGGGCCGCCGAAGGATATTCATTATTAATGGAGGAAGATTACACACTTAAGCTCACTTTCCCTCACGTTTACAAGTGGTTCCAAGCCATAGAAAGTAAAGAGAAGATAAAGAGATGGAGAGAGAATATCTATGTGTGTTCTTGGTGTGTTAGTGTGTGTGGGGCGTGTGTCTTATGTTATAAAATGGATAAGAGACCCTATTAATACTGTAGGCGCGTCTAGGGTTCCGTACTGCTCTCCCTCGTCAAGTCTCCCAAACACTTCCTCTCTCTCGATTGCTTCCCTTAGCCCTTCAAGATAGTTCTGTAGCTCCCTGAGATATCTCCCTAGCTCCTCTGAACATCACCTTCGTACATCGCCTCTGGTCGGACCTCGTACTTAGTCCTTGCTTTCTTCAGACCCGATCTCCTACTCTTCTCTTTGTGAGCTGCCAGGTCAGGAGGAATGTTGGATCGAAGGTCACCCCTATCATCCGAGCTGTCAGGTCAGGAGGAATTCTGGATCGAAGGTCACCCCTATCAACTTTTTCTATAAATGCGCACCAAGAGCTAATACTTATCAATTGCTACTTCACTGTTGACAAATCCTTGTGTTTTTATAAGATTGCTACCCTCGAATTTGTTTATACATACTAGAGCTATATATAAGGTATATAATAAGAAACAAATATTCCTACCTCGGTCCATGGTATTAGTTTAATGTGATTGCTTCTTACATGTTTTTTTCACAACACCTCCTTCGTTTGTAGAAAGTCACGATGTCCATCATTCGTAGACCATCTTCAACCGAGAAACGCATTATCAAACTCAAACTAAATCTCAAACTAAAAATGCAGTAATTCTTCTCCAACCGAAAAATTCATTCTCAACCTCAAATGGTTATTCCTGCAATATTCCCTCCACACCAATTTCTACAAAATACAATAATACCCAAATAGTTTATAACGTTACAAATTAGACAACAAATATTTATTTAGATATGATGAAATAATTAATAGAATAATTAATAAACTATAATTTATAAATATAAAAAGCATCGAAAAATGTTTATTTAAAAGTACGACAATTACATAACACGGGAAACAAAAAATAATTCGAAATGTATATAAAAAAATATTCTTAGAATTAAATAGCTAGATAATTTTTCAATCCTCAGTATTTGTGTATTCCTCCACAAATGATCGACTAACAGATTATGAAGTGCATGTAGTCATCTTTATCTCTAATTTTTTTCTACCGATATATGAATTCTTGAAATCGAGAATTTTCATCTATCACCAAGTCGAGAATTTTTCAAGCCCGTATGGTTTAAAACCCGGAATTTAAACTACATGAGCAAAACAATATACTTAGAGGCACGTAAAAGAATACGATGAAATATGTTTTTACGTGTATTATTGAGACACCTAGGTATCAATCAAATGAATGATAGGCAAAAATAACTCCATAATATTATAAACAAATAAGTATGGGCCACCATAACAAATAAGTATGGATGCCCATTAGGAAGGTTGGATCTACAATTATTTTATTTCTACTTTTTCATTGGTTGAATTGAATGTTGAAATTCTTGGCCATACCTCTCATTGGCCATTTGAACTTGTACAATTTTGATTGATATGTACGTTGGGTTCATTATATAATATATAAATATTTTATAACACGTTATCAGCACGACACTCTACCGACAACGCCAATCCCCGCCGATGACGACGCTAATTTCTGCCGAAGATTCACCAATATTATACAAATTTAAAATATATATACAATATACAACAAAATGACATAGTCCGACTAGTTTCACGGAATACCGTCAAATCTAATTGATGGGAGGTCCAGATTTTGAATCCCAGCGGTGGCATATTAATTTTTTTATCTGACTAGCTTGGTTCGCTTTATCCGACTAGCTTGGTTCGGTTTGTCCGACTAGTTTGGTTCGATTTATACCGCCTATCATGTGATGGTTTGTACCACCTGATATGTGCCGGTTTATACCGCCTATTATGCGCCGGTTTGTAACTCCCGCCAGTAACTACGTCTAATTATATATTCAAAATAATTGGCTATACCGACTATATTTTTCGAATATTATTTTTATTAAGATTAGTTATGCATGTAATATTTTGTTAGATTATGATTTTTGAAATGCTTTTTGTATTTTATAGTAATATGACGAATTTGGCGAGCCTTGAGTTTGTTGCACTCGATATCACTAGCCGAAATTATCTATCTTGCGCACTAGCCGAAATTCATTTGAAAGCCAAAGGTCTAGGTGATACCATCAAATTGACCAATGCGACATCCGAACAGGACAAGGCGAAGACAATGATTTTACTTCGCCACCACATTCATTAAAGTCTCAAAATTGAGTACTTAACAGTGAAAGACCCGAAAGACTTGTGGAAAAACTTGGAAGATCGATATAACCACTTAAAAACTGTTATTCTCCCAAATTCAAGGTATGAATGGGTGAATTTACGCTTGCAAGATTTTAAATCGGTAAGCGAATATAATTCTGTTGTTTATAGAATTACTTCTACACTGAAATTATGTGGAGAAACTATTACCGATGCGATAATGTTGGAGAAAACGTTCACTACATTTCATCCATCAAATGTTATTCTACAACAGCAATATCGAGAGAGAAACTTTAAAAAGTACTCAGATCTTATTTCTTGCTTACTATTGGCTGGGCAAAACAATGAGTTCCTGATGAAAAATCATGAATCCCGACCGACTGGTACTGCTGCACTCCCTGAAGCGAATACAGTCAATGTTAATAATGATAATATTCGAGGTAATGGCCGTGGACGTGGTCGTGGAGGACATCGTGGTCGTGGACGTGGACGTGGACGTGGCTAAGGTCGTGGTCGTGGTTGAAGTTATCATGGTGCTGGTTATCAATATTTCCGTGGTGGTTATCATAATTATTGTGGTGGTCATCAAAATCTTTCCCAGAAGAAGAAAATTTATGACAGTAAAAATGAAAAGAAGCAAACTGAACAAAAAGTGAATGACGAAAAATGTTATTGATGCGGTGGTCCGGGCCATTGGTCCCGCACTTGCCGTATGCCCCAATACCTTGTTGAGCTGTATCAAGAATCAATGGGCAAAGGAAAGAAAATTGAAACGAATTTTGTTCAGGGTACAATTGCTTCAACTTCTGGTGTTAATGAAGAAGGTGTTAATTTTGACGCCGACGATTTTCTACTCATCAATGAAGAAATTTAACATGCTATCATTTTACAAATTAAATGCTTTATTATTGTGTGCTTTGATATGTATCGTTTGAAAGTTATCGTTATGTTTGCTATGATTGTTATTTGGATGCTATTTCTGTGTTTGCTATGTATTGTTTGTTTTCATATGTATTAATGATAATTATATGTTTGTTTATAAAGGATATTATATGATGGACACGAGCATGTGCAATGGAGAATTATATCTTGCAGACTATGCAATGACTAATACAATTCTGAAAAATAAGAAATATTTCGAGCATCTTGATATGAAAGAAACCAGTGTGATTACTATATCGGTAGCACAAATAAGGCTCCGGAAGAGCTAATTTATTATTTCCCAGAGGAACAAGGCTAATTATTGAAAACGCTTTATATTCGCCTAAGTCTCAAAGAAATTTATTAAGCTTTAAAGCAATTCAAAATAACGGATATCATGTTGAGATGCACAAAAGGGAGATATTAAATATATGCACGTTACAAAAGTGATTTCGAATGAAAAGAGAATCATAGAAAAATTACCGTCTTTTGACTCTGGGCTATACTACACATATCTTAGAACGATTGAATCATATGCTATCCAAAAGCTTAGCAATGACAGTACATTTAATGTTTGGCATGACCCGTTGGACCATCCCGGTACAATTATGATGCGAAATATAATTGAAAATTCACGCGGACATTTATTGAGGAACCCAAAGATTCTTCAGACTGAAGAATTAGCATGTATTGCTTGCTCTAAAGGGAAGTTAATTATTCGACCATCCCAAATGGAAGTAAAGACTGAATCTATTGCATTTTTGGAGCGTATACATGGCAATATTTGTGGACCGATACATCCATCATGTGGACCATTTAAATATTTCATGGTATTAATTGATGCATCAAGTAAATGGTCCCATGTATGTTTATTATCTACGAGAAACGTGGCATTTGCGAGATACTTGCTCAGCTGATTAGATTAAGAGCACATTTCCCAGATTATCCGATAAAGAAAATACGTTTTGATAATGATGGTGAATTTACTTCCAAGGCATTTAATGATTATTGTATGTCTATCGGTATCGATGTCGAGCATCATGTGCCACATGTTCATACACGGTCTTGCAGAATCATTGAATAAACGCCTGCGATTAATTGCAAGGCCATTGTCGATGAAGTCAAAATTTCCATCGTCTTGTTGGGGAAATGCTATATTACATGCAGCAGCACTAATCCGCATCAGGCCAACAAGTTATCATGACATCTCCCCGTTACAAATGGTTTATGGTCAGGAACCAGATATTTCTCATCTAAGAATTTTTGGATGTGCAGTATATGTTCCAATTGCACCACCACAACGCACAAAGATGGGACCTCAAAGGAGGTTGGGAATATGGTTGGATTTGAATCTCCATCAATTATAAAATAATTAGAACCCTTAACTGGAGATCGATTCATGGCCAGATTTGCCGACTGTCACTTTGATGAAACAAATTTTCCGACATTAGGGGGAGAAAAGAAACAGTTGGAAAGAAATATTAGTTGGAATGAATTATCGCTAAATCACTATGATCCTCGAACAAAAGAATGTGAACTAGAAGTTCAAAAGATAATTCATTTACAAAGTTTAACAAACCAATTGCCAGACAGTTTTGCTGACCCAAAAAGAGTGACAAAATCACATATTCCAGCTGTTAATGCTCCTGTCCTGCAGAACAAATAGATAATACGGTTACGCTTAAACCACAACTGAAGCGTGGTAGGCCATCTGGTTCCAAAGATAATAATCCTCGGAAAAGAAAAGGAGCAAATAATAAGAATGGTCCAATCGAGGATTTATCGACTAGAGAAGAGTCAATGGGCATAAATGATGATAAGAATGAAAGTCAGGTACCTAACAAATTGAAAATAATGATAATGAAGAAATCTCGATCAATTACGCCCAGAATGGAATAAGATGAAATCGAGATAAAATCAACGTTGACGTCAAATTCTCATTTAACGTAATGCTACAAGAAATGAATGAGATTAATGAAAATGAGGATCATGAACCGAGGTCTATAAAAGAATGCAGCCAAAGAAATGATTAGCCAAAATGGAAAGATGCAATCGATGCTGAATTAAAATCACTTGAGAGACGAAAAGTTTTCGGACCTGTAATCCGTATACCAGAGAATATAAAGCCGGTTGGATATAAATGGATTTTTATCAGAAAGAGAAATGAAAAGGGTGAAATTATGAGATATAAAGCCCGGCTTGTTGCACAAGGTTTCTCGCAAAGACCTGGTATTGATTATGATGAGACATATTCTCCGATGATGGATGCAACAACTTTTTGTTATATAATAAGTCTGGGAATACGTGAAAAACTCTATATGCGTCTAATGGATGTTGTCACTGCCTATTTATATGGCTCACTTGATAGTGACATTTATATGAGCTTCTTGAGGGATTTCAATTACCTAAAAATTTAGGGCCCCGCGATGAGTACTCAATTAAACTGAACAAATCGCTTTATGGATTAAAGCAATCTGGGCGTATGTGGTATAATAGCCTAAGTGAATATTTATTAAAAGAATGATACAAAGATGATCAAATTTGCCCTTGTATATTTATGAGAAGATGTAGAAATGATTTTGTTATCATAACGGTATATGTTGATGATATCAATATAATTGGAACTCCTAAAGAGTTGTCAAATGCCGTTAATTTTTTGAAAAAGGAGTTTGAAATGAAAGATCTCGGAAAGACGAAATTTTGTCTCGGCCTGCAGATTGAATATTTGAAGAATGGAATATTTGTATGTCACGAAACATATACGAAAAAGGTATTGAAAAGATTTTATATGGATAAAGCTCATCCGTTGGATACTCCGATGATTGTTCGATCTCTAGATGTGAATAAAGATCCGTTCAGACCTCGAGAAAATGATGAAGAATTGCTTGTCATGAAATACCATATCTTAGTGCCATAGAAGCACTAATGTATCTTACGAGTCGTACGCGACCTGATATAGCGTTCGCTGTAAATTTATTGGCGAGATATAGTTCGTCACCAACTCGTAGACATTGGAACGGTGTTAAACGAATTTTTCGATACCTTAATGGAACAACTGATTTGGGATTATTCTATTCAAATGAGTCCAGGTCAGACCTAATCGGATATGCAGATGCTGGTTTTCTATCCGACCAACATAATGCTCGATCGCAAACTGGTGGTGGAACTGCTATTTCTTGGCGATCAGTCAAACAAAGTTTAACCGCCACTTCATCTAATCATGCAGAAATTTTAGGAATTCACGAAGCTAGTAGAGAATGCGTTTGGTTACGATCGATAATCCAGCATATACGACAAACTTGCGGGTTATTATCGAAAAAGTTACCTCCGACAATCTTATATGAATACAATACTACATGTATTGCTCAGTTAAAGGAATGTCACATCAAAGGCGATAGAACCAAACATATATCACCTAAATTCTTCTATACGCACGACCTTCAGAAGACCGGCGAAATTGACGTACAATAAGTTCGATCAAGTGACAACCTCGCGGATCTATTAACAAAAGCGCTACCTCCAAGATTATTCAAAAAACTTGTAGATTTAATTGGATACCGAAGGCTCAAAGATCTTGAGTAATGTTTACATCAGGGGGAGATAACATACGCTGCACTCTTTTTCCCTTCATTAGGTTTTTATCCCATTGGGTTTTTCCTAATAAGGTTTTTAACGAGGCAGCTATATAATCAGATGAAAATATTTTGTAATGGGCATCCAAGGGGGAGTATTATAAGCAAATAAGTATGGGCCACCAATAACAAATAAGTATGGATGCCCATTAGGAAGGTTGGATCTACAATTATTTTATTTGCTATTTTTTCATTGGTTGAATGTTGAAAGTCTTGGCCTATAAATACCTCTCATTGGCCATTTGAACTTGTACAATTTTGATTGATATGTACGTTGGGTTCATTATATAATATATAAATATTTTATAACACATAAGAATTAAAAATACAACTCTACTCAATTAACACAATTAATACATCTTGCCTAAATATGTGCTCATTGAAGCATTTTGTCAAACACTACGCGTGCAAGGCTCCGACTGCTTGTTTACCATGCCTTGGCATTTAACTTATTATCTCTCGCTCACCTCCACCATGGTACAGACTTTGGAGAACTATATAATGATAAACCACTATATATGGCCCCTAACATTCATCGACAAAAATTTGGCTTAGCAACATAAAAAAACTCAAGCAGCACATTATATGTCATACCTTTATGGTCTCGAACATTATGGTTTCGATCAGTAGCCTTCAACTTATTCGCAATCCCAAAGCATTGGCATAGGGTTCTCTCCCCTCCGCTCAGTCCCGCTGTGTATAGAAAGATATAAATCACATGTTTGAATAGTATGTGATAGGGGTGATCTTCGGTTCAGCATTCCTCCTAATCTGATTACCTACAGAGAGCAACTTTCAGGACATGGGGCAGGTAAGAGGGAGAGCTGGGGTTCGGAGGTGATGTACGGAAGAAATATGAAGGGCTCTGACAAAGAGATATATGAGCGGGAAACATTGGACATGGCCGACCAGGGGACACGTGGAAGGCAGCGAGTGGGTGGCATTACAGCCAGAAGGATTACGCCAATCTGACAATAGTATACCTGCAGCTTCTATTTATCCTATATTGTACCAGAAACTGTTGTCAAGTGGTCCCAAAGGGAGGCCAGCTGGACACGTGAGACAAACGACTATATGGGAAGAGAGAGAGAGAGAGAAAAAGACACATCAGATTAAAGCAGAACACATCAACAATTAGAGATTTTCCTGTAGAAAACAATCCACCATTAAAACACTGTAACGAGAGGAGGGAGCTTGAGTGTGTATATCTCGACTATGAATAGTGATACTGTTTCTGGCGGCCCGTGGACGTAGGATACCTATCGGAACCGCGTAAATCTGTTTTCTCTTTACTTTCTAGCACTCAAATATCGATCTAAACACGCACTAAAATAAATAACCCAGCCCGTTTCATCCTTCAATCTTTATTTTCCCGGACCAAAATCTTGTTGATCGGGGTCGTACCCGCATCAGTATGAAAAGGAATATTTGCTTTTCCCTCCATGAGATGAGATCCTGTAATTCTTCTTTCGTCAGTTCGACATGGATTAGGGATCTCTGTCTCAATTATTTTCTCTTTGGCTCAGAGTTTCAGTTTTGAACATTACCGTGAAAGCTACATTATTTTTCTTTTTCGGTTTTAATTGCTAGCAAATTGGAAAGGACTTTTATGCAATTTAATATAAATATTGGATTATTATGTATTTTTAAAACTTGCAAATGTAGTTATGAATCGCAATTAGGCGATTAATTAGGAAAATCACAAATCTCATTTTGAGTTTGGTTTTTGGGTTCGGTTGTAATAAATTTCAGAGATTTTTTGGGTTGTGTTGTTCTATTGGAGATGCTCTTACTTCGCATATGTTTTTTAAGTGCATATGATTTGAATTATTCTTAATCCATCTTAAGTTTGTTACTAGTAATTATAAATTGTGATAGATGTGTGTCATGCAACCAATCTCGTCACGGCAAAGTCCTATAATAACCCCATATTGTGTGAGAGAGAGAGAGAGGGAAGGATTTGGGGGGTTGGGGGGGGGGGGGGGAACAAAATATAGAACTTAGTTTTAAGTGCAAGAAAATCTCTTTCTTGGCTACCTTAAAACAGAAATTTTTCATATAATTAATCATTTAATAAAAGGTATAATTTTTCATATCACCGTTCTCAGAGAGAGAGAATAGGGCAAAACAAATCATTTAATCGAATCTTTGGGGGATAAAACCTAAAATGGTCCATGATGTTTACCCTGTGAACCAATTTAGTCCCCGATGTTATCGAAAATGAACCAAATTGGTCCCTCCGTCAATCCGACCGTCAATTTAGACGGCGATGATATTTGCGACGGCATTAGCGACGGAATATCCGTCGCTAACTGAAAAACTGAAAAAAATAATAAATTAAATATTAAAAATAAGGAAAAAATTCAAAAAAAGGAAAAATTCCAAAAAATAGATAAACAATTATAAAAAGTGAAAATTACTAATAAATTAAATAAAAAATAATAATAATAAAAATAAAAAATAATAAACGTAAAATAAAAAACTAAATTAGAATAAAAATGATAAATCAAACATTAAAACTGAGGAAAAAATCCAAAAAAAGGAAAAAATTCAAAACATTGAGTAAAAATTAAAAAAAAAGAGAATATAACTAATAAATCATTTTTATTTTAATTTAGGTTTTTATTTTACTTTAATTATTTTTTATATTTTACTTTTATTTATTTTTTCATTTAATTTATTAGTAATATTCTCTTTCTGTTTTTAATTTTTACTCAATTTTTTGAATTTTTTTCCTTTTTTGGTTTTTTCCTCATTTTTAAAGTTTCATTTATCATTTTTATTAATTTTAGTTTTTTATTTTACTTTTATTATTTTTTATTATTATTTATTTTTTTATTTAATTTATTAGTAATATTCACTTTTTTTAATTGTTTATCTATTTTTTGAATTTTTTTCCTTTTTTTTTGAATTTTTTCCTTATTTTTAATATTTAATTTATTATTTTTTTCACTTTTTCAGTTATCCGTCGCTAACGCCGTCGCAAATATCATCGCCGTCTAAATTGACGGTCGGATTGACGGAGTGACCAATTTGGTTCATTTTCGATAACATCGGGGACTAAATTGGTTCACGCGAAACATCGGGGACTAAATTGGTTCACAGGGTAAACATCAGGGATCATTTTAGGTTTTATCCCAATCTTTGGAATGAATCATATAATTAAGGAAACCCTAAATATGCCGTTAGTCAAAGATATATGTTTCAGGAAAGAAAATCATATAATTTAGGAAAGATTTCCCGCTATGCTTGCCCCAAGAAAACCTATATAAACACACCACTACCATCTCATCTCATATCATCTCATGCTATAAAACAAAAAGTAACAACATTCTTTTAGAGAAAGTAAAAGGGCTAATTAGATATCAGGCCCCCTTAACAACTTTCAATAGAAATCAGGCCCCCTGCAGATTTTAAATAGTTATAAGGACCCAAGTAATGTTTATGTTAGGGATAAGGACCCATTCCCACTCAAATGACTTTTTTACCCTTATTTTTTCCAGAAATTACATCAAATATGCCATTACCCTTCACTGAAGCAATTGCTATTGAGAACTGAGAAATAGCACGTCAAACCCATGATCTCGAACCGAAAATCATGTCAGATAACCGATGAAATCCGGTTATTAAGGGGCGAATTAGGTGAAAACGATGTACTTTGTCGTGGGTCATAATGATAAAGTGCGAATAATGGATGTTAATCATCGAAAATTACGAAACCAAAATCCAAAAATCGAGTGAAATCTCTACGTTGATGATCAAATAAGATGAAATTCGACTCAATTTCATACTGGGTCTTAACGCTAACCATACATTTCGGCAAATCGACATGAAAATTTCGAAAATCAAATTTTCCTAATATTGAAACCGGTACCACTTTATGCCATTATCATACCACTTCTGTACTGTCATAAAACACAAAGTTTTGCAGGAAAACAACTAACACGTATTTTGAACTAGTTCTATTTTCATACCACATCACATGTAAATTATACCCCTTAATAATATTCTGGTAACAATTTATACTCCACTCATAACAAAAAATAAGAACATTCCAGAAGCTCCATGGGCCTATTATCGTCTCACTCTTTATAAAATACCACATCACATGTAAATTATACCACTTAAGTATAGTCTGATACCAATTTATACTCAACTCATAACAGAAATAGGAACATTTCGGAAGCTTTATGGGCCTATTAACGTATCCATCTTTATACAATACCACATTACATGTATCTTATACCACTTAATAATATTTTGGTACCGATTTATACTCAATTCGTAACAAAAAAATACGAACATGTTTCGTCATATTTATACCATACCAAACCTCATGTAAGTTATACCACTTCAGCATAATTTTGTACCACTTCATATTCCATTCATACAAAAATAAAAGATCATTCCAGAAGCTTCATGCTCCGTCAAACATGTTTCGTCATATTTATACCATACCAAAACTCATGTAAGTTATACCACTTTATACTACACTCATACCAATTTATACGCTATTCATAACAGAAAATAAAGAACATTCCAGAAGCTTCATGATCCGTCAATGAATATGGATCAATATTTATATCATACCAAAACACATGTAAATTATATCACTTCAGCGTAATCTGGTACCAATTTATACTCCATTCATACCAAAAAATAAAGAACATTCCAGAAGCTTCATGATCCATCAATGAATATGGATCAATCTTTATACCATACCAAAACACATGTAAATTATACCACTTCAGCGTAATCTGGTACCAATTTATACTCCATTCATACCAAAAAATAAAGAATATTCCAGAAGCTTCATGATCCATCAATGAATATGGATCAATCTTTATACCATACCAAAACACATGTAAATTATACCACTTCAGCGTAATCTGGTACCAATTTATACTCCATTCATAACAAAAAATAAGGAACATTCCAGAAGCTTCATGATCCGTCAATGAATATGGTCTCACCATCTTTATATGATACCACATCACATGTAAATTATACCACTTTATAATATTTTGGTAACCGTTTATACTATCCTGGTAACAATACATTACGAAACGATACCACATTAAGTCGTAATGATACTATATAATATGTTATCGTACCATATTAATGGATCGAATAATTTCGTAAATAAAAGTTATTTTTTCGGTTGTGGAGGAATAAAAATCATGGAAATATATGATTTGATGTATAATACACGAAGTTCCTTAATTTTGTTACGTTTTATGCAAATATGATATAAGTAGTCAAGTAATGATGTTTTGATCATGTGAAATGTATACCAATGCAAATCGTAGACAACTATATTTACATCACATTGATATTTACCATTATGAATTACAACAAATGTATCATAAACAACATTATACGTCAATCATAGAACAAATCTTACGACAA
This sequence comes from Craterostigma plantagineum, assembly GCA_027422505.1. Classification (NCBI taxonomy): domain Eukaryota; kingdom Viridiplantae; phylum Streptophyta; class Magnoliopsida; order Lamiales; family Linderniaceae; genus Craterostigma; species Craterostigma plantagineum. The sequence goes on from JAPQWV010000015.1 coordinate 9,757,825, forward strand.
TAAACCTTTAATCGTAACCCCGAAACAGTTTACCCTAAGATCCGATACTCTAAACCAAAAAACTGGAAACCATAGCGCATAAACCGCAATCTGTAACACATAAAGTGTTTCTGGTACCACATTATTACAGGAATATATACTACATAATACCACATCACATGTAAATTATACCACTTCAGCGTATTTTAGTACCAATTTATACTACATTCATAACAAAAAATAAGAACATTCCAGAAGCTTCATGGGCCGTCAGTGAATATGGTCTCTCCATCTTTATATGATACCACATCACATGTAAATTATACCACTTCATGCCACTATTGTACCTAATCTTATCGAAATTATACCACTTACACGTTTCTGATACCACATAACGAACACTCATTTAAATATTTTTTTTGCGATTTCACTTTCAATTCGTCGAATACACATCAAAATTGATTTTATGCCAGTATGTGTAAAAAATTTACGGTAAATCAATCGTTGAAATAGCTTTTCCATTAATACCATTTGACCACTTCTTATGGTAGTTATATCACTTTATGCCATTATCATACCACTTCTGTACTGTCATAAAACACTAAATTTTGCAGGAAAAACAACTAACACGTATCTAATACCACTTTATGCCATTATTATACCACTTTATGTGTTTATAATACCACTTTATGCCATTATCATACCACTTTTGGTACCAATTTATACTACACAAAAGTTCCCGCCCAAAATAATACTGAGATTCAGCTTTCCCGCCCAAAACAGCGTGACTTGCTTATTCATTACCACTTCCTCCCTAACGGGTACCACAACTTGCCAAATGAAAAATATTCCAGTCTGGAAACCACTTCTTATGGTTGTCATACCACTTTACGCTGTTATCGTACCGCATCTTATAAAATTGATACCAATTGAGAATAAGTAATAGTTTTCGTTGCTATACCACTTTATGTATCTAATATACCACTTTACGATCTGTTTTACGACTTCTCTCTGTTTTGGTACCGCTTCTTATATAACTAATACCAAATGAGATAAGTAACAGTTAACGTTGTTATACAACTTTAAGCCTCTTCTATACCACATAATGCTTCTCTTGTACCATATATTACAAAAATTATACCAAATGGAAAAAGTAATATCTCGTACCAGTTCGAGTAACGTTTCTTACCGTTTCTATACCACGTTACGGCTCTTGTATACCACATCATATAAAATTAATACTAAATTAGAATAATATCTCGTATCAGTTCGAGTAATGCTTCTTATCGTAACTATACCACTTTATGCCACTATTGTACCGAAACGTATTGAAACTATACCACTTAAGCCTTTATGATACCACATAACGAATAAGCATTTAAATTATTTTTCTATGGCGATTTCACTTTCAGTTCGTTAATCTTGAGGGACGAACGATTGAGTCAAAACTAAGGCGCGACGTAATTTCCAAGCCATGGGTCTCTCGAATTTAAGCGTATTTAGCTTTAATTTCGACAAAAAAATATTCGATTTATCTTATTGCGTAAATGATATTTCTAAAAATTATTCCTCACAGATCTTAAATATGACGACGTAAATGTCATTGATATCGTCGAATACACATCAAAATTGATTTTGTGCCCAGTATGCTCGAAAATTTAGGCCAAATCGATGGTTGAAATAGTTTTTTCGATTGATACCATTTGAATAACATCTGGTAACATAATAGTAGCAATTCATACCTCTTTATATAACACCTATAAGGGGCATTTTCGTCAAATCAGTGTTTATGTCCTTTATTTTGAATTTTCGTCAAGATTGGTCCTTAAAACTATATTTTATCTGAATGTGGCCTGAACTCGATAGCAAACTTACGCTAGGGCCTGATATAAAAACGTCCCAAAGTAAAAAGGAAAAAAAAACAAAGCAATAAATATGACGTGCAAGAGAGGGAATGATCAGATTTCTGACGACGATGATTCTGCAAAAGCTCAAAAGGTCTGCGATCGATGCAGCTTTAGGCTTTTCGGACGAGACATATCAGTGATAGACTGCCATACACACGATGAGAAGCAACGACCACAATCAACAAGAAACGAAGAAAGATTTTAAGCATCAAAAGAAAGATCAGAAAGATCACACATCAGTCAATACGACGATGTCGCCTCCTCAGGCGAGGCTTCCGCCGTGGATAACGGAGGCCATCGGCCGCAACGGTGGAAGACAAGTGTAGCTTTTCGGCTCGAAGCGCCTTACGAAGACGGACGTTGACAAGCATCACAGCCGATTAAGCTTTACAAACACCAAAGGCCTTTTGAAAGCCCTAAGCCCAGAAGAAGGGGCTGAGGTGACGGGGATGAAATCTCGGGGCATGGAGGCGTAGATGGTCGTCGGCGGCGGCGGAGGCTGCGGAGAGGGGAGAGAATATCAGATGAATATTAGGAAGAGGGATTATCACGCGGCTGCTGTGGTGAATGGACAGTGGTGTAAGGTTGTCAGAGAGAATGGTCTATGCGAAGGAGATTTGGTTGAGTTCTGGGGATATAGGAGAAGCGATAATGGGAGGAAGTTTTCTTTGGTGTTGAACGTTGTTAGAAGAATACATGATGCTGAGAATGATCAGCGTAATAATGGAGAAAGAGAAGGAAGCTCAAGCAATAATGGTGGTGGTGGTAATGATGATGATGATGAAGAAGAAGGGACGATAACTGAGGTGTAGTAGTAAGCATCAATAAAGATGATCTCCTGCTATTCTTTTTACTATGCTAGCGATTGGTTCTTGATTATTACAAATCGCAATTAGGGTTTCTTTACTGGGGTAACTTCAATTAAATCCCCCTACCCCTATTTTCTTACACATAATTTCCCATTCCATCTTATTTATTAACAAACTCCCTAAATCAAAACAATCTTACACATAACTACCATGGACGATTTTGCCCTTATATTTTTGTAGTACCAATATACGTATATTTGTAGTACCTCATGTGACAATTTTGCCCCCTCTATTAATTTCCACACCCTCACCCAACTTATAGTACCAATCTACGCATGTTTGTAGTACCAATGTATAGATGTTCGTGGTACCATTCCATGAGCCCATGGACGATTTTGCCCCTCTACAAATTCTCACACCCTTTTCTTTTCATTACTCAAGCTTGCAGTACCAATATACGTATGATTGTAGTACGAATGTATGGATGTTCGTGGTACCATTCCGTGAGCTAGTGTAGTACCATACGTAGGTTACTTATAGTATCTTTTCCGTACCATGTGCTTAACTATCGCAACTCCTACCCTAATTTGTAGCACCAATACACATATATTTGTAGTACCAATATATAGATGTTCGTGGTACCGTATTATATGCTAGTGTGGTACCAAGATTAGGTTACTTGTAGTACCAATATCTATGGTAACCGTCACGACAAAAAATATTCGGATGGCGTCGAAAAATTCGTTACCAAAACTTGAAGTACCAATATACGTATGTTTGTAGTACAGTGTATCGATGTTTGTGGTATCATACCGTGAGCTAGTGTGGTACCATACATAGGTTACTTGTGCTGAGCACATGGTACCGAAAAAAGATATCACAAGTAACCTATGTATGGTACCACACTATCTCACGTTATGGTACCGCGAACATCTATACATTGGTACTACAACCATACGTATATTGGTACTTCAAGTTTGGGTAAGAAATTAACGGTCATCTGAATTATTTTTGGTCCGTGACGGTTGCCATAGATATTGGTACTACAAGTAACCTACTCATGGTACCACACTACGTTACGATACGGTACCTCGAACATCTATATATTGGTACTACAAATATATGTGTATTGGTGCTACAATTTTAGGGTATGAGTTGCGATAGTTAAGCAAATGGTACGGAAAAGGTACTACAAATAGACGTATGGTACTACATTATCTCACGTAATGGTACCACGGATGGTACCACGAATATCTATACATTAGTACTACAAGAATACGTATATTGGTACTACAAGTTTTGGGTAGGGGTCCATGGGTACAATTTTAGGGTAGGAGTTGCGATAGTTAAGCAAATGGTACGGAAAAAGTACTACAAATAACCTATGTATGATACTACATTATCTCACGGAATGGTACCATGGTATGTTACCACGAACATCTATACATTGGTACTACAAGAATACTTATATTGGTACTACAAGTTTTGGGTAAGGGGTCCGCGGGTGTTGACAGGTTTTTTGGTAATATTGTTGTTTTTATAAGGATAAAATCGTCCATTAGGTAGCTATGTGATATAAAAGTTTGAAATGGGGAGTTGATGATAAATGAATGGGAAGGGGGAGTTAGTTGATTAATAGTTTGGGATTAGGGAGTTATGTGTAGATTTCTCTTCTTTATTTTTATGCTGAATTTGAGTTGGCTGTATATATATAATATATATATATATATATATGATGAGATTTGCTATGGTGCCCACCTACCGTGAGCAACCACCGTGAGCACTATAAGCAAATCTCTCATTTTCTTGCATTTTTTCGATTCTCAACGCCGCCAACACCTACGTAGACAATCTCATATCCATTGCTAACCTAAATCACCCTCTCCAACACGTTAATTTTTAAGAAAATCCATTATTTATTCTTCACATGTGGACGACATACCGATGTTATGATTTCTTAAAAATTAACGTGTTGGAGAGGGTGATTTAGGTTAGCAATGGATATGAGATTGTCTACGTAGGTGTTGGCGGCGTTGAGAATCGAAAAAACGCAAGAAAATGAGAGATTTGCTTATGGTGCTCACGGTGGTTGCTCACGGTAGGTGGGCACCATAGCAAATCTCTACATATAATAACCTCTTTATTTTATAGATTTGATGCAAACTGTTTGGGGCTTGTTTGTTTATATATTCGGTTTCAATTTTGATATTCACTCGCCTGTCTTTCCAAAGCTCTCATTATCGGCAAGCATCGGAGACACATTTCCTTTGTCAGAAAAACTGAATAGAAAAGAGAAAAAAACTAGGGGCAACATCAACTAAATCCCCATTCTCATATTTTCCATCAACTAACTCCCTATTACAATCACTTATTAGCAAACTCCCTAAAGCAAAACTATCTTACACATAACTCCCTATGGACGATTTTACCCATCTTTTATTTATCTTTCTTCTTCAACTCATTAATTGAAGCACCACGTAAACAACCCTGTACTGGTAAAGCTGTCGCCGGCGACATAACAGGCCTTGCCCACGCGGAAAAGCTCCCAGCTTGCCTAATTTACCGTGGGCTTCTCGGTCTAGGTAAGTTGAGGTAGGTTTTTGTTGGTTTTCTTTCACTGTAGGTTACCCCTTTCCATAGTCATGACCTCGATCGAATGATTTTGAGTTAGGGAATACTCCGGTGGGTTTTACAATGAACGTCCTGGCAATAGCATCGACCTATATTGAGTATCGAGTTGTGGGTATCGAGATTAGGTGTCGAGGTGTGGGTGTTGCGATTTGGGTGTGTAGCTGTAAAAAATTGAATTTTCCTCATGTTTTCTACAAATTAGCAAAATGTGGGTGTCGACGGAGGTTAGTATTTGGTTAAAATTTGGCTAATTTATTGTTTAAAGCAATTTATATGCAGTACCAAAATATATTGAATTACAGTACCCACATTTTCTTCTACGAAGTATATTTGAAGCTCTCTAGCAGTATCATATGGTAATGGTTTGTTGTTTTACAGGTCATATTTACGAAGCTATGTTGTCTACAAATGTCTTTGGTGGGCTCACGTTTCCATATGCAAATATAAGAAGAACACATATTTCTTGTTTGATAGATGAAACCATAGGTTATGACACATTCTTTTTCAGTAGGTTGCCGATAGGTGGTCACACATTCTTACGTCGATATGTATTTTGTTACGATGTTGGTGGACAAATGATATTAATATTGTCGATATGTTTAATAGTAGTATTGTTGGTGGGTGATGATATTAGTATTGTCGATATATTGATATCAATACTACTATAGGATGAATAATGGTAATATTGTGAATGATGTCGTGTTATTGTCGGTGTTCCAATATGTTATTGGTATTATAGATTGGGGTAGGAATTTCGATAGTTTCGTTTGTTAGAAACGTGGTACGAAAAAAGACTACAAGTAACACACTTATGGTACTACACTATCGTAGGCTATGGTACTACGAACATCTATATATTGGAACTATAAACATATATATATTGGTACTACAAATTTGGGTAGGAATTTTTTGACGCCGTCCGAGTTATTTTTGGTTTGTGACTATGTTACCATAGTTATAAACACTTCATTGATGATTTGGTATCAATATTAGTGAGTTAATTTAGAATTATGGATTATTACGTTGAAACCCCAACTTTCTTTCTACTTATTATGATACTAGTAAGAACATCTTACTAAATAGTCATGATTTTTGATCGATTGAAAGTTAGTGTCCATATTTTATGTTATTGTGTGTTTAATTATATTATGTGCCGTATTTTTGAAGTTCTCATGCCTTATTTGCACAATAATCTACGCATTTTCGATAATTTAAAATGTGGTACGGAAAAGATACTACAAGTAACCTACCCATGATACTACACTAGTCTGTGATATGGTATCTCAAACGTCTATATATTGATACTATACATATATGTATATTGGTACTACAAATTTGGGTAGAATTTTCGTTTGTTAGAAACGTGGTACGAAAAAAGATACTACAAGTAACACACGTATGGTACTACAATATCGTAGGGTATGGTACCACGAACATCTATATATCGGAACTACAAACATATGTATAATGGTACTACAAATTTGGGTAGGAGTTTTTCGATGCCGTCCGAGTTATTTTTGGTCCGTGACTATGTTACCACAGTTATAAACACTTTATTGATGATTTGATATCAATATTAGTGGGTTAATATTTAGAATTATGGATTATTACGTTGAAACCCCAACTTTCTTTCTACTTATTATGATACTAGTAAGAACATCGTACTAAATAGTCATGATTTTTGATCGATTGAAAGTTAGTGTCTATATTTTATGTTATTGTGTGTTTTATATTATGTGCCGTATTTTGGAAGTTCTCATGCCTTATTTGCACAATAATCTACGCATTTTCGATAATTTAAAATGTGGTACGGAAAAGATACTACAAGTAACCTACCCATGAACTACACTAGTTTATGATATGGTACCTCAAACGTCTATATATTGGTACTATACATATATGTATATTGGTACTACAAATTTGGGTAGGATTTTCGTTTGTTAGAAACGTGGTACGAAAAAGACTACAAGTAACACACTTATGGTACTACACTATCGTAGGGTATGGTACTACGAACATCTATATATTGGAACTATAAACATATATATATTGGTACTACAAATTTGGGTAGGAGTTTTTCGATGCCGTCCGAGTTATTTTTGGTCGTGACTATGTTACCATAGTTATAAACACTTTATTGATGATTTGGTATCAATATTAGTGGGTTAATATTTAGAATTATGGATTATTATGTTGAAACCCCAACTTTCTTTCTACTTATTATGATACTAGTAAGAACATCTTACTAAATAGCCGTGATTTTTGATCTATTGAAAGTTAGCGTCTATATTTTATGTTATTGTGTGTTTAATTATATCATGTGCCGTATTTTGGAAGTTCCATGCCTTATTTGCACAATAATCTACGCATTTTCGATAATTTAAAATGTGGTACGGAAAAGATACTACAAGTAACCTACCCATGATACTACACTAGTTTGTGATATGGAACCTCAAACGTCTATATATTGGTACTATACATATATGTATATTGGTACTACAAATTTGGGTAGAATTTTCGTTTGTTAGAAACGTGGTACGAAAAAAGATACTACAAGTAACACACGTATGGTACTACAATATCGTATGGTATGGTACCACGAACATCTTTATATCGGAACTACAAACATATGTATAATGGTACTACAAATTTGGGTAGGAGTTTTTCGATGCCGTCCGAGTTATTTTTGGTCCGTGACTATGTTACCATAGTTATAAACACTTTATTGATGATTTGGTATCAATATTAGTGGGTTAATATTTAGAATTATGGATTATTACGTTGAAACCCCAACTTTCTTCTACTTATTATGATACTAGTAAGAACATCTTACTAAATAGTCATGATTTTTGATCGATTGAAAGTTAATGTCTATATTTTATGTTACCCTGTGTTTAATTATATTATGTGCAGTATTTTGGAAGTTCCAATACATTATTTGCACAATAATCTACGTGTTTTCGATAATTGAAAACGTGGTACGATAAAAGATACTACAAGTAACCTACTTGTGGTACTACACTAGCGTACGTTATGGTACCACATACGTCTATATATGGGTCCTGGAAATATATGTATATTGGTACTACAAGTTAGGGTAGTAGTTTCGATAGTTAAAACATACGGTACAGTAAGATACTACAAGTAACATACGTATGGTACTACAGTAGCTACCGGTACGGTACCACGAACATCTACTTATTGGTACCGCAAACATATGTATATTGGTACTGCAAATTAGGGTACGAGTCTTGATAGTTAAAAAACATGGTACATGAAGAATACTATAGTTACGTATGGTATTACACTAGCTAACGATATGATACCACAAATATCTATTTATTGGTACTACAATATATGTGTATTGGTACTACAAATTTGGGTATGAATTTTTCGACGCCATCCGAATTATATTGGGTCTGGTAAAGATACTACAAGTAACCTACTCGTGGTACTACATTAGCTTATTATATGGTACCACAAACGTCTATATATTGGTACTACAAATATATGAATATTGGTACTACAAGCGTTTTTCAGGTATTATCAAAATAATGGGAGCATAAAACAAGTCTCAAGCTGTAAGACCCGTAAAATTTAATTACGGGATTTACGGCATAAATAAGAGCGGAAATAATTAATTAGGGAAATAGTTGAGTTAATTACGTTAGAGAGTTAGGATTTCGGGTGAAATATATTTAGGACATGTAATTAATCCATGCCCAATGTGATCCATGTGATGATGCTAAGACTAAGAAGAAATTAGCTAACGATTATGTGTGGCGTGGACTAGTTCGGTCGATCTGAATTGGAACTTAGGAAAACTGAGGACTTCGAGAACTTTTAATTAGCAAGCAAAAATAGAGTCGGGCGATTATTGGATGATGGATCAAGGTGAACTTAAATCGGTTGATTAAGATACACATGATCATAGAGATCGCCGAGCTCAAATCAAGCAAGTTAGAATCGGCCAGATTCCTATACACATAGAAGCTAAAATTATCGAAGTAAATCGGGTAGAAATCGGGCGATTTCACTAAAGCTCCACTAAGCCTCATTTCGGGCGATTACTGCTTATGCAATAATTTCATATGCTCCAATTAAATCGATCGATGTGGGTATAGTGTGGAGAGTTGGACCAATCACAATGTATATTAAGTTGAATAGTCAAAGGGGCAAGTAAGGATTTCTCAACGTAAGGGAATAAATCATTGGCCTAGGCACCTAGTTGCCCCAAGTTCCCATTCTCCTAAGTCTAGATCTAGTACTTATCAACTAAATTAAATAAATATTAAGTAAAGAAGAGTAAAGGAACGATAGATAAATATCTATAAGAAATAAAGGGGATGAAACCCTCATAAACATAAAACTCATTCTCCAAGAAAGCATCGAAACTCCATGTGAAGAAGGTATGAAGCTTTTGCTCATATATTTCGTCTTAGCTGTTGAAATTAGGATTAATAACTCAAATCTAGCATGTTTAAGCAGTTAAACCCTAAAAACGTCAAGAAGAGGGAAGAGAAGACCCAAGAATTAGCTTTGGAGGAGGTATAAAATCCTTGCGATAATGCCCTTACGATTTCTTCGCTCATGATTTTCAGAATCTAAGTTTGGAATTAGCTCGATTAGGGTGTTAGCACAAAATGGTACTCGTTAGTTCATACGATAATAGGAAATTAGGAAATAAAAATGATAGAATCGGGTAGCTTAAGAAACCCCAGAAATCGGGCGATTTAAGTAGTATTAGATCCCTTCGAAAACTAACATAAACGTGCGAAATGGAAACCCTAACAAATCGGGCAAATTGCATGAATGTGAAATCGGACAAATCCATGCTAGTACAAATCGGGCGAATAAACGAGATGCATGCATGAAAGATGAATCGGACGATGTGGAAATCCTGAAATCGAGCAAATCGGGCAACGAAATTTACTAACTTTCGCCGAACCCAACTGATGCTAACTTCACTTAGTAATTAATTGGGCGGGAAATTAGCCTAGACTCGAAGCTAGCGATTTATAGTCTAACGAAATTAATGAAGTTAGATAATGTCGTTCGACCTAATTAATTTACGAGGGCGTAATACTAATACGATAATATTTATGATTAAAGGTCGTACGTTAGGAGCTAACGGGGAGAACACTAATTACGCTCGGACGACAGGTAAGTGGAAGCTTCACTTCAACTACAACACATAACTTGTATGCGCATAAATTATGTGATTATGTGTAGTTACGTGCGAATATGAAACTTACGTGATTACGTGCTCTCATGACACAACGTGAAGTTTACGTGATATGTTTTACTTACTATTCATGGCATTACACGCATACGCATATGATTCACGGCATGATCACGAGCATGCACACTAGTACGAAAATAGGGCACGAGAATGTGCATGAGTTAGGATCGCATGTGAGCGATGAACGGTTGCCGATGTGGGCGACTGTCGTCGACCCAGTTGTCGAGTGCGACCATGGCGATAATGATGCACCGTTGAACGATGTTGGGTTGATACCCTTATGAGGGGAAGTGCGACCTGGAGGGTGCGACCCGAGGGAAGCTCGAGTGTGGCAACCTCGGAGTGGGCTACCAGTGTGAAGCACCCCTGTATCAGGTCGCATTGAGCTGAAAAGGCACCTTCGGAATCACGTTGGGCTGAAAAGGCGTAGATGACCTCCCAATGTGCACTGTATCGGGGTTACCTCCCAAATGGCGGACGTATTGGGGCTGAAAAGGCGATGTGGGCCTCCCAAATATGGACCGTGTTGGGCTGAAAAGGAGCCAAAGAGATGTACAATGCCTGCCTCTCGACGGCGAGTTGCACTGGGGCCGTAAAGGCGATATGGGCCTCCCAAAAGTGAACCGCGTCGAGCTGAAAAGGAACCACAGGGAAGAATAGGGTTTCCTCCCAACGGGGAGTTCCATTGGGCCGTAAAGGCAATATGGGCCTCCTGAATGTGAACCGCGTTGGGCTGAAAAGGAGCCACAGAGACGAATAGGGTTGCCTCTCAACGGCGAGTCCCATTGGGTTGAAAAGGCAATATAGGCCTCCTAGATAGGGACCGCATTGGGCAGAAAAGGAACCACATGAATGAGTAATGAGTAGCCTCTCGTGCGGACCGCATTAGGCCGAAAAGGCGTCAGTAGCCTCCCAAATGTGGGCCGTATCGGGCTGAAAAGGCGCCATACAAAATGTGAACAGGGTGGCCTCTCAATGTGTGCTCTATCACTTACGTATTTGTCCTAAATAGGAATGAGCTCTAAGATAGTGCGTAGCGAGATAGGAATGCCGAGGGCTCGAATATGAAAAGGAAAGAATTAGTGAAAGGGGAGAGAATGAGAAAGAAAGTGATATCTAGGATGCATTGACGCGGTGTTACTTGCGAGTTAGAACATGTGCACTGCATGCATATAGTTTCCACTTACTGAGCTCTTTAGCTCACTCTTACGTTGTGTGTTGTAGGTGCGAGCGAGCACGGTACGTGATCGCCTAGCCGGCAAGGCAGTCTTTTGAAGCTTCCGGGCGACTTTTCGGGGTGGTGTGTACATGGACGACGACCTGTGAGGCCGGGCGCATAGGAGTACGTTAGCAGCGAATGTAGACACGACACGTGTAGATAGAACTCAAATATAGATGCAAGCTTGGAAGCATTCTTTTGACATGTAATGAATCGATATTCCTTATGAAAAGGAAAAATTTATTTCACATTTTCATAGCTCATCTAACTAAAAACGTAGTTAGACACGTAAGACAAGTCTAGGAATGGTAGCGATGGCTAGGGTCGCTACAGTTGGTATCAGAGCTTCGGTCACAGGTTCTGTAGACTGTCCATGTACACACACCCAAAAGCGCGGAAGCAGCCTTGCCTGTAAGTGTTACGTTTATGAGAATTTCTGGTGTTGAGTAATTTATTGGCCGTAGGGATTAACAGGGTAGAACGAGAAAAGAATGGTAAGAATTAGAGGTGAGGGCAGTAGGGAGGCTGACAGGGAAACTGCAGCCCCTACTGATAACCGAGATGCAACGATCCTACAACTAACTGAACTAGTTCGACAGCAATCCGCCCAAATCCAACAACTAATCCAGCAGAACAACGTGAATGCTGGACCAACTCAGGCTGAAAGAGCCGAATTGGTGGGAGAAAGATTTCGGAGGCTGAACCCACCCACTTTCGAGGATGCAACCGATTTAACCACTGCTGATGACTGGATCAGAACCATTGAAAGTATGTTCCAATACAGCCGAGTCCCAGATGCGGAAAAAGTGCTCTGTGCCACGTTCCTACTTAGGGGAAACGCAGGGTACTGGTGGGACACGATCCAAGTTATTGAGAACCCTGCCACCATGAGCTGGGACCACTTCAAGGAGCTGTTCAGAGGTAAGTACTACACTGCCGCAGTTCGGGCCCAACGGATGAGCGAATTCATCAACCTCCGACAAGGAACGATGACGGTGGCCGAATACATTAGGAAGTTTGAACAGCTATCAAGGTTCGCTGCACATATGGTGAGCACCGATGATCTGAAGATCGAACGATTCCTTGAGGGCCTAAAACCGGAGCTGTACCGGGATGTAAGCATGGCCGGCCTTCAAGGAGCCACGTATGCGCAAGTAGCAGAACGAGCACTAGTGGCGGAACAGGCCGAGGCCAAGATAAATCGAGCTCAGGAAGTAAAGCGAAAAATTGCACAAGTACAGGGAGCCCAATGGAGCGGAGGCGATCAGAAACGTCGGTTTGTCCCCAAAGAAGCGAAACAGAATGAACGAAACAGGCCCGGACCACCACAGCAACCCAATCAAAATCAAGGAAGGCCCCAACCGAACATACCACTATGCCCAAGATGTACACGAAGACACCTGGGAGTTTGCTTTTACCAGAATGCAACATGCTACAAATGTGGCCAGACGGGCCACACCTCCAGGGCCTGCCCAGAGAACGCAACTAGAGGTCAGGGAGCAAACCAGGCCAAGCCGCCGACGGTACCCGCTCGGGTACACATGCTCACGGCAGAAGAAGCAGAAGAGAACCCGCACATGGCGGCAGGTACCATACCCGATTAGCAAACCTCTACTTGCCCTCTAGTGAATATGGGAAACATGCATTCTTGCATTCACTCTTTATGTGGCGAGGCGCAGGATTATTTCTAGCCAACCCAAATCGACACCAGCTCGATATTCGATACGAATGGTAACCGTAGCCGATAAGCTTTCAAAATAGGAAACCATATTTTATTTCCCAAAAAAAAAAAAAAGGGGGTCTAAGACTCAATAGATCCAATATCAGGGCGGCGCAGCGGAAGCGTGATGGATGCTAGTGATTTTGATCTCTGTTCGAGTTAGAATTTTAGTTATTTACCCGTAGCTCCTCGAGGCGATATAGGATTCGACTACCTTGAGAAATCTTCCTACCTATGTTATTAGAAAATCAGCCCATTAAATCCAAGACGACCGGAAAGATCTTACTTTAACCTTTACAGAGTTCGCCCCTCTTCCATTTACTCCGGATCGAATATTAATTAGGCGAGGCATCTAAAAGGAGAGGGATACGTTATAACCTAACTACTTAGACGGAATATTTATGCGTCCTGCCACAAGATCGTAGTCCCCATCCTTAGACCAAGAGGCGCGACCACGATGAGTCCTTGGACAAGAAAATGTCAATATCAGGATTTTCTACTTCCTTCTATCTTCTAAATCTTTCGAAATCCGCTACTGACTTCCTAACGTTTAGATTGAGAAGACCTTCGGGCTGAGATCAATAACTTCAATCCTTTCTCAGGAGTGCAAAGTTTGGAAAATTTATTCCACTTTCACGAGAATTCATTCTTTTCATTCTTCCTGATAGAGAAACAACTTTACGAGCAATTCGGTGAATTATATCACCTAATTGAGCTATCCCAACTCCCTACCCATCGTTGCCCCGACTTATCCCAGCTAACGGAATTTCGGGGGCGAAATTCTTTTAAGGGGGGGGGAGGATGTAAGACCCGTAAAATTTAATTACGGGATTTACGGCATAAATAAGAGCGGAAATAATTAATTAGGGAAATAGTTGAGTTAATTACGTTAGAGAGTTAGGATTTCGGGTGAAATATATTTAGGACATGTAATTAATCCATGCCCAATGTGATCCATGTGATGATGCTAAGACTAAGAAGAAATTAGCTAACGATTATGTGTGGCGTGGACTAGTTCGGTCGATCTGAATTGGAACTTAGGAAAACTGAGGACTTCGAGAACTTTTAATTAGCAAGCAAAAATAGAGTCGGGCGATTATTGGATGATGGATCAAGGTGAACTTAAATCGGTTGATTAAGATACACATGATCATAGAGATCGCCGAGCTCAAATCAAGCAAGTTAGAATCGGCCAGATTCCTATACACATAGAAGCTAAAATTATCGAAGTAAATCGGGTAGAAATCGGGCGATTTCACTAAAGCTCCACTAAGCCTCATTTCGGGCGATTACTGCTTATGCAATAATTTCATATGCTCCAATTAAATCGATCGATGTGGGTATAGTGTGGAGAGTTGGACCAATCACAATGTATATTAAGTTGAATAGTCAAAGGGGCAAGTAAGGATTTCTCAACGTAAGGGAATAAATCATTGGCCTAGGCACCTAGTTGCCCCAAGTTCCCATTCTCCTAAGTCTAGATCTAGTACTTATCAACTAAATTAAATAAATATTAAGTAAAGAAGAGTAAAAGGAACGATAGATAAATATCT
Source organism: Craterostigma plantagineum (assembly GCA_027422505.1). Classification (NCBI taxonomy): domain Eukaryota; kingdom Viridiplantae; phylum Streptophyta; class Magnoliopsida; order Lamiales; family Linderniaceae; genus Craterostigma; species Craterostigma plantagineum. The sequence goes on from JAPQWV010000015.1 coordinate 9,772,885, forward strand.
ATAAGAAATAAAGGGGATGAAACCCTCATAAACATAAAACTCATTCTCCAAGAAAGCATCGAAACTCCATGTGAAGAAGGTATGAAGCTTTTGCTCATATATTTCGTCTTAGCTGTTGAAATTAGGATTAATAACTCAAATCTAGCATGTTTAAGCAGTTAAACCCTAAAAACGTCAAGAAGAGGGAAGAGAAGACCCAAGAATTAGCTTTGGAGGAGGTATAAAATCCTTGCGATAATGCCCTTACGATTTCTTCGCTCATGATTTTCAGAATCTAAGTTTGGAATTAGCTCGATTAGGGTGTTAGCACAAAATGGTACTCGTTAGTTCATACGATAATAGGAAATTAGGAAATAAAAATGATAGAATCGGGTAGCTTAAGAAACCCCAGAAATCGGGCGATTTAAGTAGTATTAGATCCCTTCGAAAACTAACATAAACGTGCGAAATGGAAACCCTAACAAATCGGGCAAATTGCATGAATGTGAAATCGGACAAATCCATGCTAGTACAAATCGGGCGAATAAACGAGATGCATGCATGAAAGATGAATCGGACGATGTGGAAATCCTGAAATCGAGCAAATCGGGCAACGAAATTTACTAACTTTCGCCGAACCCAACTGATGCTAACTTCACTTAGTAATTAATTGGGCGGGAAATTAGCCTAGACTCGAAGCTAGCGATTTATAGTCTAACGAAATTAATGAAGTTAGATAATGTCGTTCGACCTAATTAATTTACGAGGGTGTAATACTAATACGATAATATTTATGATTAAAGGTCGTACGTTAGGAGCTAACGGGGAGAACACTAATTACGCTCGGACGACAGGTAAGTGGAAGCTTCACTTCAACTACAACACATAACTTGTATGCGCATAAATTATGTGATTATGTGTAGTTACGTGCGAATATGAAACTTACGTGATTACGTGCTCTCATGACACAACGTGAAGTTTACGTGATATGTTTTACTTACTATTCATGGCATTACACGCATACGCATATGATTCACGGCATGATCACGAGCATGCACACTAGTACGAAAATAGGGCACGAGAATGTGCATGAGTTAGGATCGCATGTGAGCGATGAACGGTTGCCGATGTGGGCGACTGTCGTCGACCCAGTTGTCGAGTGCGACCATGGCGATAATGATGCACCGTTGAACGATGTTGGGTTGATACCCTTATGAGGGGAAGTGCGACCTGGAGGGTGCGACCCGAGGGAAGCTCGAGTGTGGCAACCTCGGAGTGGGCTACCAGTGTGAAGCACCCCTGTATCAGGTCGCATTGAGCTGAAAAGGCACCTTCGGAATCACGTTGGGCTGAAAAGGCGTAGATGACCTCCCAATGTGCACTGTATCGGGTTACCTCCCAAATGGCGGACGTATTGGGGCTGAAAAGGCGATGTGGGCCTCCCAAATATGGACCGTGTTGGGCTGAAAAGGAGCCAAAGAGATGTACAATGCCTGCCTCTCGACGGCGAGTTGCACTGGGGCCGTAAAGGCGATATGGGCCTCCCAAAAGTGAACCGCGTCGAGCTGAAAAGGAACCACAGGGAAGAATAGGGTTTCCTCCCAACGGGGAGTTCCATTGGGCCGTAAAGGCAATATGGGCCTCCTGAATGTGAACCGCGTTGGGCTGAAAAGGAGCCACAGAGACGAATAGGGTTGCCTCTCAACGGCGAGTCCCATTGGGTTGAAAAGGCAATATAGGCCTCCTAGATAGGGACCGCGTTGGGCAGAAAAGGAACCACATGAATGAGTAATGAGTAGCCTCTCGTGCGGACCGCATTAGGCCGAAAAGGCGTCAGTAGCCTCCCAAATGTGGGCCGTATCGGGCTGAAAAGGCGCCATACAAAATGTGAACAGGGTGGCCTCTCAATGTGTGCTCTATCACTTACGTATTTGTCCTAAATAGGAATGAGCTCTAAGATAGTGCGTAGCGAGATAGGAATGCCGAGGGCTCGAATATGAAAAGGAAAGAATTAGTGAAAGGGGAGAGAATGAGAAAGAAAGTGATATCTAGGATGCATTGACGCGGTGTTACTTGCGAGTTAGAACATGTGCACTGCATGCATATAGTTTCCACTTACTGAGCTCTTTAGCTCACTCTTACGTTGTGTGTTGTAGGTGCGAGCGAGCACGGTACGTGATCGCCTAGCCGGCAAGGCAGTCTTTTGAAGCTTCCGGGCGACTTTTCGGGGTGGTGTGTACATGGACGACGACCTGTGAGGCCGGGCGCATAGGAGTACGTTAGCTGCGAATGTAGACACGACACGTGTAGATAGAACTCAAATATAGATGCAAGCTTGGAAGCATTCTTTTGACATGTAATGAATCGATATTCCTTATGAAAAGGAAAAATTTATTTCACATTTTCATAGCTCATCTAACTAAAAACGTAGTTAGACACGTAAGACAAGTCTAGGAATGGTAGCGATGGCTAGGGTCGCTACAGTGAACATTGATAATATCATTCAAAAAAAAACAAGTGGAACATAAAACCAATAGGATCTCTTAATATTGTGGAAGCCATGGAGCAACGATATGCTTAGACTTCGACATCGTCAAGATACCTTCCACGATCTGTAGGTCCGGCGATGTATGTTATCCATGGACATTGCAACATGTACGCCGCAATAAATAAAGTACCATTAATTATGTAATGTAGTAGCAAAACCCATGAACAAACAGTACCATATTCAAATAACATACAGTACCATGACAACAAGCAATTACCTTACAGTCGAAACTTACTCTGTCTCTCTCTCTCGTTCAACAGATGTGTTGGAAAACGAAAGCTTGCATGTTCGCTTGTTCTCTATCTCGAAACCCTAATTTGAAAGATATCAAAACACCGAATAAACGAAAATTAAAACTCTAATTTTAGCCCTAAATCCCAATTTCAAGCACTAATCAAAGAAATTAACATTGCCCAACATGAAAGCCTTGAAGAAATGCACATATCGAAGTCCTAAGCTCTACATTAACCCCAAATGCCATTAAAGTTGAAAAATTAAAAAACATGAAGCTTACAGTAGCTCGCTCGTTCCTTCTTATGTTTTCAACAATGGTGGAATCTTCCTCGTGAAAGCTTGCTCGTGGAAGCTAGCTCGTTCGCTCTCCTTACACATGTGTTTGAAAGTGAAAGCTTGCTCGTTCGTTCGTCATCTCTTTCTCGTCTCTGGTTTGAAGCTGAAAATGGTGGAAGTTGGGGTGTTGACTAATTCAATTGGTTTTTTGGTAATATTTATGTTTTACAAGGTTATAATTGTCCATTAGGTAGGTATTTGATATATATGTTTGAAATGGGGAGTTTTATGATAATTAAATGAGGGTGGGGGAGTTAGTTGATTGGTAGTTTGGGGAGGAGGGATTTAAGTGTAGATTTGCCAAAAAACTATTAATAATTAATGAAAAAACACTACAAAGCAAGACAGTAATAAATTAAGCAACAAGCCAACAAGTATAGTCTAATATTCTTCCTTTGACGAATCGGTGGACGAAGAAATCTGAAACGTGGATCGAACTGAATAAAACTAAATTCGAATGTTCAACATCCTTCCTTCACAATTCACATTAAAGCTAATATAACCTATGATGTTTTCTCTAGTGCTTTTTTCTCTGGTAGCTCATGTTTAGTAGGTTTTCAATTAGTTAAGGATCGATAACCCGCGATAAAGATTAAAATATTCAATGTAATACCGTTAATGAAGTCCAATAATTAATTCCCACAATAAAACATTATTGCAACTATTTTATCAAACAATCCCGGTTGATAGGGGTCACCTCCAGTTCAGCATTCCTCTTTACTCGAACACCTGAAGACAGCGACTCTTAGGACATATGTCCAGGTGGGTAGGATATCTGGGGACCTGCGACCTTGTACGGAACAAGTAAGGTGGGCCCTGACAACAGAGCAATTTGAGCGGGAAGCATTGGATAGGGTCGACCAGGAAACACGTGGCATTCCAGGAGTGGCTGACATTATGAACAGAGAGGGGGCGCGCCAGTCTGACAATAGTACGACCGCAGGTGCTGTCTCTCCTAGGTTGTACCAGACGTCGCTATCAAGTGGTCCCAGAGAAGTGCCAGCTAGGAAAATAGAGGGAAAACGGGTATATGGGAACAGACCAAAAACGAGACTCAAGAGAGACTGAACACATTACACAAAAACACTTAGAAAATATCTTGGATTCATCTTCTTCACGTTGGTTTTCGCCATTAACACACTGTAACGAGTGAGGTGAGCTTGAGTGTGTATTTCCCGACTGTGACTAGTGAATACTGTTTCCGGCGGCCCGTGGACGTAGGACATCTGTCCGAACCACGTATAATCTGTGTCTCTTTCATCTTCTTTCTTTCTTAACATTAAAATACGTACTCTAAAACGCACCAAGAATACAAGGACCAGTCCGTTTCACCCATCACCATTTTTCCCGGACCAAATATTGTTGATCGGGGTCAAACCCGCATCAAATGGCGCCGTCTGTGGGAAAGATGGCCTGAGATGTGAGTTCGCTGGGTAGAAATAGCAAGAGAGGCAGACTGTTTCTGGGTCTGTTCGAAGATAAGGCAGGGAAGGTAAACTGAGCTTGCGACTGTGTGAAGGTGAGACGTGGAAGAGATAGCAGAAGATCACTATCACTCGGAAAGCAGTAAATCTTAAGAGCAGATAAGAGTTGGCAATAATGGAAGAACAACCACCACTGACGCAAAACCTACAAGGACGATTTGAGGAAGTCGCGGGGAACGTGGAGAAAGGCCCCATGCCGGATCTGACGTTAGCCTCGCCGATCGAGACCCCGGTGGTTACGCCAGCACCCACCTTTGCAGGACCTTCGGGAGCGGTCCCGCCTCAAACTCCCATAACCATGACGATAGAACAGCTAGACTTGCTGGTGAGGAACGCGGTGGATGCTGCTGTGACCGCCAAGAAGGCAAAGAACAAAGGTAAACGAAAGCAGTCCTTCTCTGTTCAGGGCAAAACTTCGGACGGACACGTCTCAGAGTGGGCGGAAACCGTAGGAGAGAACGCGGTGACTGGGGAAGAGACCTTGCGTCCCTTGCCGGAGACGGGCTCGCCAAGGAGAGAAGTTTCTCAGGATGGAGAGAAGGATGGACCCCTGGCCTTAACACCTCGACGAGGCGCGAAACCTCCTACGAGAGTTCAAGAGGGGCCAAGGAATCCCAGGAATGTTGCACCTCAGGCGACCATAGCCAGCGGATTCAGAGTGGAAGGAGAAATGGGGACTAAGGAACAAGAAGTGGAGGTGAGGAGCTACGACACACGCGGGAGAGGAGCATGTGCTGCGTTTCAAGAACACCATTCTTTTGCATAACTTTTCAGAGGGAGTAAAGTGTAGGGTTTTTCTGACGACCCTGGTGAGAGCGGCCCAACAGTGGTTTAGTCAGCTAGAAGCAGAGGTCATCCACTCGTTTGAGGAATTTCAAGAAATGTTCATCAACCAGTTTGCTAGCGCCCGGAAGCCTCCCAAGTCGGATATGTCCTTGTTCCAAGTCAAGCAGCGTGTGGAAGAAAGCCTCCGATCTTACATCCGAAGATTTAACGTGGCAGCCTTGGAGGTACCCTCCGCCACTACTTCTGTTAAGATTAATGCTCTGGTTCATGGTTTGCAGGTTAGCGAATTCTTCGCGTCGCTCTCCAAAAAGCCTCCGCAAACGTTTGAGGAACTATTGGGTTGAGCCGACAAGTACATCAATCTGGAGGAAAGCAAGCTAGCAAAGGTTCGAGAAACAACGCCTAGGGCACCCCCGAGGAAGGGGGTACCTAATCAAGGGCGGAGCAGAGAGGGTGTCAGGACAGCCCGTCCCCAGGTAGTGAGGGGACCCATGCAAGGTAGAGGGGGCAGGTTTCCTCCTAAGTATCAGAGTTACACTCCTCTGAGAACGAGCTTGCAGGAGGTGTTGGCGGTAGCATCAAAACACCCGGAAATCAGGTACCCTCGGGTCAACTCGCGTGGACCCCCGAGACCGGCAGCAGGACCCTTCTGTCGATTCCATAACGATTACGGGCACCATACTGATGCCTGTACGCACCTGAAGAATGAAATAGAAAGATTGATAAGGGCAGGACACCTGAAGGAATTTGTATACCGGGACCGGGTACCCAACCACCTGGTGCAGGCTAGGGAGAAGGAAGGTCCAGGACCGGATAAAGGGAAACAACCGATGCCAGATCCAAACAGGCCTGGGCCCAGCCAACCAAGGGCTCACATCCTCATCATAGTTGGAGGCCCAGATGGGGGAGACTCGCATAAAGCCCGGAAGCTGTATGCTCGGATGAGAGGGAAGGCAAGGGCCCTTACTGGAAACAGCCTAGTGGGCCAGATGGAGACAACGGGGAACATACAGTTCGGGGCACAGGACGAAGTTGACGTCGAACGAGCCCATAATGACGCTCTTGTGATCACTACGGATGTGGCAGGATATAATGTGTCGCGGGTGTTTATAGACGGAGGCAGTTCAGCAGATATCATGTTCCTGGACTGTTTAAAGCAGATGAAGTTAGGAGCGGACCTGAAGCCGATAACCACTTCCTTATATGGATTCGGTGGAGCTGGTATACAGCCCCTAGGCCAAGTTACGCTCCCAATGGGGCTAGGTGAAGACCCTATGCGGGTGGTACGGATGGTCAATTTTCTGGTTGTGGACGCGGTTTCGTCGTACATCATATTGGGACGTCCAGCCATCAACGGATTCAGGGCGGTGCCCTCGACGTACCACCTGAAGATCAAATTTCCGGTAGGCGACCAGGTGGGGGAGGTATCGGGAGACCAGGTTAGCTCTCGTCGTTGTTACGCTAACGAAGTCAAAGTGGTGACGGGAGGAAAGGAAAGGAGCGGAGTTGAGGTCAGACAAGCCAAACGTACGAAACTTGAGGAGAAAGACGGGGAGCCCACGAAGCTGCAACCCCAGCCCGATGAGGAGCTAATGACCGTGGAGCTTTACCCAGGCAAAGAAGGTTTCACCACACAAATAGGGACAAAGATGGATGAGGGGACAGCAACGCAGTTGGTTGAGTGTTTGAGAAGGAATGCCGACCTCTTCGCCTTCTCGCCGGCAGATATGACTGGGGTGGATCCGAAGATAGCCATGCATCACCTGAACATAATCCCGGGGAGCCATCCTGTGAAGCAGAGGCTCCGACAGTTCGGAGCCGAAAGGGACCAAGGCATCAAGGCTGAAGTGGGAAAGCTACTCAAGGCAGGTCATATTAAGGAGGTACAATTCCCCACTTGGTTGGCCAACGTTGTCATGGTGAAGAAAGGAAACGGCTCCTGGAGAATGTGCGTGGATTTTCGAGATCTTAACAAGGCTTGCCCCAAAGATCATTATCCTCTGCCAAGGATAGACCAGCTAGTGGACTCCACGTCTGGATGTGAGATGCTGAGCATGATGGACGCCTATCAAGGGTACCATCAGATCAAGCTGAACCCAGACGACGTGGACAAGGTCTGCTTTGTGACAGCAGGTGGCACGTACGGCTACATCAGGATGCCCTTTGGACTCAAGAACGCAGGAGCCACCTATCAGCGGATGGTCGACACAGTGTTTAAGAAGCAGCTGGGGCGTAACATGGAGGTGTATGTGGACGACATGCTTGTTAAATCGACATGGACTAAAGATCATGTTGCCGACCTGGATGAAGCCTTCCAGACTATCCGGACAAGTGGTATGAAGCTGAACCCTGAGAAGTGCACTTTCGGGGTACAATCAGGGAAGTTTCTGGGGTATATGGTGACGAAGAGGGGAATCGAGGTGAACCCTAACAAAGTGAAGGCCATATTGGAAATGCAGCCACCCCGAAATGTCAAGGAGGTCCAGCGATTGACGGGCAGCTTGGCGGCGTTGAGCAGATTCATCGCCAAGTCCGCGGACAGGAGCCTACCCTTTTTTAAGATACTCCGGAAGGGATGCCGATTTGAGTGGACGGAAGAATGCCAATCGGCGTTCGAAGGGCTAAGAGATTACTTACATAATATGCCATTACTAACCAAGCCATTACCTGGTGATGAGCTAATCTTATATTTCTCCACAGGGGAGCATGCCGTGAGTTCAGTTCTCCTAAAAGAGGAGGGTGACGTCCAGAAGCCGGTGTACTTTGTGAGTAAGACAATGCATGGAGCCGAAAGCAGGTACCCCGAAATCGAGAAGGCAGCCTTGGCGGTGATGGTGTCAGTGCGGAGGCTACGCCCTTACTTCTTATCTCACAAAGTACGGGTACGCACCAATTTACTTTTAAAACAAACCCTGAGTAGACCGGATCATTCCGGGAGGATGGTCAAGTGGGCAGTCGAGTTAGGCGAGTACGACGTAGAATTCGAAAGAAGACCTGCCATTAAAGGGTAGGCCCTGTCGGATTTCCTGTTGGAGTCTACTCGAGGAGATGCGTCACCCATCTGGAAAGCTTATGTCGATGGCTCGTCAACAACAACGGGAGCTGGGGCAGGAGTCCTCATTACTACACCAGAAGGGGACGAATTGCAGTTTGCCGTAACATTCGACTTCCCGGCGTCCAATAACGAAGCTGAATATGAGGCCCTAGTAAAAGGGATGGAGATCCTCGGCTGCTTAGGAGCCACCACGGTGGTCATATACTCAGACTCCCAGCTAGTGGCCCAAAAAGTACAAGGAAATTACGAGGCTAAGAATGAGAAGATGATGAGGTATACTGAACGAGTGGGGAAACTGAAAGCCTCCTTTGACAATTTCGAGATACGGCAAATTCCCCGAGAGGAGAACAGCCGGGCGGATTCTCTGGCGAAGCTGGCTAGCGCTGCAGTTCCGGAGGGAACCCGGAAGGTTACGATGCTGACAGCAAGCCAAGAGGATCGGAAGGAGCAAGTAGGATGCATAGGAGAGGAAGAAGACTGGAGAGCTCCTACCCTGGAGGCCTTGCACGATCCTGAACATAAGGACGCAGGGAAAGTTCGCGGGAAGTTCTGCCTCATTGGAGGGGAGTTATACAAAAGGACTTTTGTCCACCCGTACGCACGTTGTCTGTCCAAAAAGGAGGAGAGGTTGGTATTGGAAGAGGTACATGAGGGGTGTGCTGGAGATCACGCCGGATACAAAGCAGTTGCTCGAAGAGTGGTCAGGGCGGGATACTTCTGGCCAACACTGTTGAGAGATGCCAAGGAGCTAGTCAGACATTGCGAGAGCTGCCAAAAGCACGGTCCGAAGATTCACGTACCAGCGGAGGAGCTGGGAGTGATGCATTCCTCGTGCCCCTTCGATAAGTGGGGGATAGACATAGTCGGACCTATGCCCGTTGCCAAGGCCCAGAAGAAATTCATCATAGTGGCCGTCGATTACTTCAGCAAGTGGGTTGAGGCGAAGGCAGTATCGAAAATCGATGAGACTAACATAATAGATTTCTTGTGGCATCACATCTATTGCAGGTTCGGAGCCCCAGGATCCTCATCTCTGATAATGGCACGCAGTTCTGTGGAGCCAGGGTTCGCGAGTTTTGTGCAGGGATGAAAATACAGCAGAGATTCGTCTCCGTGGGGCACCCACAAGCCAATGGACAGGTAGAGGTCACCAATCGTACCATCTTACGGGGTATAAAAGCCAGATTGGCGCAAGAGGGCGGCAGATGGTTGGAATCCTTAGACCCCGTGCTATGGGCATATCGCGTCACCCCGCGGGAGGCCACGGATGAAACGCCTTTCCAACTGGTCTATGGATCCGCCGCCCTGATACCTGTCGAGATAGGGATGGAGACGCATAGAGTCATCCACTACGAGGAAGAGCAGAATGCACAACTCAGAAGAGAGGACCTGGACCTAATAGGAGAAATCAGAGAGCTGGCCCTGATAAGAATGGAAAGGTACAAGCATCGGGTGAAGGCATCCTATGACCGCAAGATAAAGCCCCGGCAATTCCAAGTGGGAGACCTGGTCTTGAGAAGAGCAGACATGCTCAAACCATTAAGGAAGATGGACTCGACATGGGAGGGCCCTTACAAGGTGGCCCGTATTTTGGGGGGAGGAGCCTACCAGCTAAAGGATGAAGATGGGCGCGAAGTTTCCCGGCCCTGGAACATCTCGAAGCTGAAGAAGTATTATGCTTAGTAGGATTGGAAAGTTGTATGTAAATCAAACAGGGAGATGTACTCTTTTTTTCCTTCGCCAAGGTTTTATCCCAAGGGGGTTTTACTTGGCAAGGTTTTAATGAGGCCTCACCCTCTGAATGAAAAAAGAAGTTTTCTTCGAAATTCATGTCTAGCTTCCCCCGTAAGATCAGGGATCGCGATTTTCAGGAGGGCTGTGCCACGCACGCCCCGCGCAGATGGTGCTTAAAATTCCAGACTCCAGGTAACCATGGATTAAAGTCTGATGAACCCGGATGGGGTTATATTCAGGAGGGCTGTGCCACGCACGCCCCGCGCAGATTGCGCTCAAAATTCCAGACTCCAGGTCATCCTGGATTAAAGTCTGATGAACCTAGATTGGGTTATATCCAGGAGGGTTGTGCCACGCACGCCCCGCGCAGATTGCGCTCAAAATTTCAGACTCCAGGTCATCCTGGATTAAAGTCTGATGAACCTAGATTGGGTTATATTCAGGAGGGCTGTGCCACGCACGCTCCGCGCAGATTGCGCTCAAAATTCCAGACTCCAGGTCATCCTGGATTGAAGTCTGATGAACTTAGATTGGGTTATATTCAGGAGGGCTGTGCCACGCACGCCCCGCGCAAATTGCGCTTAAAAATTCCAGACTCCAGGTCATCCTGGATTAGGGTCTGATGGACCCAGATGGGGTTACATTCCGGAGGGCTGCGCCGCGCACGCCCCGCGCAGACTGCACTTGTATGAACATGCTCGGGCCCAGGGACACTCCAGTCAAGGGGGCCTGGAGCTGTTCAAAACGAAAAACATCCCCCAGCTATAAGACTTTCCCAAGGTGAAAGAGGGCAGATTCTAAAGTAAAGAATTGGACCGGACAATGCCCACCCTACAAGGGTAGTAAGGCCCACCAGAGACCGGTGGACCTGACAAAAAGTCAAAAGGAAAAATATCAAGCCTAGTGCACCCACGGGGCATTCAGGTACACACTCTTGCTTATTGATAACTTGTCTAGGTAAAAATCCCGAACGCAGGCATGGGAACGTATCAAGGGGGCCTGAGGCAGATTAACGAGGCAGGATGGGAAAAAGCGAAGTTTGTGGATTCAGGAAAACACTCCATCTGTACTTCGAATGTGCTGAAGAACATCAGCACAATTCGAAGTAGGGGGAGTAGGGAGAGTGGTGGTGATGCAGGTTGGAATCTTGCCAAACAGGAAAAGGAAAACAAACTTCAACATTCTAAATGGAAATTCTACAAAAGGCCCTCAAGAAAACAACATGCAGGACCCAAAAGAGAAAAACAACAGCAGAAGTCCAAAAACAGGAAAATAACAAAAGAGGTCCGGAACAGAAAAACATCATAAATTGTCCAAAAGGAAAAGCAGTGTGACAAGCCTAGGAGGGCGGAGCGTCAGAGCCGGCGGCACAGTCGGGAACCTCTGAAACAGCGGGCAACCTTTGCTGCTCCAGCTCGGAGAGTTGACCTAGGAGGACTTCCGGGGGAACCTCCAGCAAGGCAGGGGAGCAGAGAGGCACTTCAGCAGACCAGAAGTTCGAGTTAGGGGACGCCTCTGGATTCCTTTTGAAAGCAGGAGGGGTAGTCATAGCCTCCATGGCTGTGTCCAAAGCAGATGCAGAATCGCGTCCAGCAGCGAAGCCCCCCAGGAAATAGTGTTGCATGAAGGGCACGAAGTCCATCAGAGAAAGGGTGTCACGCAGGTAGCCCTCATGCCAACGTTGGCTCAGCTGAACCAAGAACTTCTTACCAAGAGGGGAGTCCATGAGATACTTCTGACAAAGCTGGACTCCTTCCAGCTTCCCCACGGAACGACTATCCTCGATCTTCGCGGCAAAGGCCCGCTCCAGCTCAGCCGTCAGAACTTTCTCCTTCTCAGCCAATAGTTCCTTGGCCCTCGATCTGGGCCTGCTGCTCGTCTATAATTTGGTTCAGATGGGTTGTGAGCTCAACCTCTTTAGCAGCAAGAACAACGGCATTCTCCAGCTCTAGCTGACGCGATCTCTCTGAAACCAGGTCCCTCACACGAGCCTCGCGCTCACTCTTTTCTCGCCCGAGTTCTTTCTCCAACTCCGCAACCTCTAAGTCTCGCTTCTTCAGCGTTTCTAGCATGTCACTGCTAGGGGGTGCAGGACCAGGGGAGGTCGCAGATAGGAGAGTAGGTAGTAGGAAAGACAGCTGATATAACCAAGCTCGAATCAGCGAAGGACAAAAAGGTGATCAACATAAGGAGCCTAGGAGAGAGAGTTACCTTAGCCCAATGATGGGCAGCGAGCTCGGCAGAAGAGGAGTCAGATTGATGACGAAGTGCTTTTTGCTGTTCAAGTGGCACGATGGCCTGGACAAACTTCACCTTCTCCTCAGGGCTCAGCAGGTCATAGCTGTCAGGAAGATCCAACACCATCTTCCCGTCAGCCCGCCGATCAATACCCCACTCAGGGCCTTGGTAGACAAAAGGAGAAAATTCGGAAACATCAGGCGAGGGAGGCTCCACGCGTGGCCTTTTACCCTTAGTTTTGACCGTCGTCTTCTTCTTTTTCTTCTTTTTCTCGGAAGGCGCGGGCGAGGTCTCCTTTCCACCAACATCGCCTTCAGAATCAGAGATCACCACATCCGGATCTCGTGCATCTGCTCCAGAACGAGCAGGGGGGAGATGAGGACCTAACTGTAGGTTTCCCACCTACCTCTGAAGCTGACAGGTCAGGGGCATTCTGACCTTCTGATGGGTGAGGCTCGACGGGGATGGCAGAATCTTCTTGCTTGACAGGAAGGGCCCGGAACGCATCTTTCCAAGAAAATGACATACCTGCACAAAATATACTAAGTCAGAAGGGAATCCTGGAAAATAGGTCAGGAGGCAGGAGGGGAACCTGCTTACCCTCAGGATCAAAAGTTGAAGGCTGCGAGGAGAGGCTGAAGTGATGGAGTAGGCCGGGATACGTTACCAGTTCGACCATGTTAAACTTCTTTTCAGAGGCCCGGGAATTCAAAAGTTTGAGGGCCGCTTCGTTCTCCTCGGAGCATTCAGGCTGGACCCCTGTAGATCGCTGGGGTATCTGATGCACCCAATGGCGATGGGGGAAATCCCATCTGCCTTTAGATGGGGCCACAAAGAAATAGAACGAGTGCCACTCCTTGTCCTTGAAAAAACCCTTGTCGCAGAAATGCACAAGGCCGCGTGGATTTGCGCATAGGTAAAAAAAGGGTGGGGCAGACTTAAGCTGAAACTGAGAGAGAACAAGCTCTACGGAGGGTCTCCCACCCGCAGCAGTGACCAAAATGTAGAAAGCTGCCAACTGACGAATTGAGGAAGGGCTAAACTGATTCAAAGGCACACGATAAGCCTGCGACACTGCAGCAAAAAAGGGGTGGACTGGAAAACGCAAGCCAGCCCTTATTTGGCTTTCCCAGAAAGCAAGGGCTGGGAGAGGTGGAAAGTTGGCGCGCTGATTAGGGCTCGGGACGGAAACATGAAAGCCCGAACTGTGGAAACCTTCCGAGACTAACTTCTCCAGACGTCGGTAAGTTGACTTCGACGCACCAAATACCTTCCAATCATCTGTCCCTACACTGGTCCCGCCGGCCCATTGCGAGCGGGTCCGACGAGATGACGATGAGCCGGAAACTGGCCGTGCTGCTGATGGCACGGCCGAAGATGTGTCCGCAGGGGGATGAGAGGAAGAGGACGGGGGAAAATCTGAGGGTGTCGCAGTCGGAGACGAGGCCTTGCGCTTCGTTCCCCTCTGGGCGGCGACATCCGGCACGGCGGAGTTCGCAGAAAGGCCCGGAGACGACGAGCGCGCGTTCTCGGAGTCGGTACTATCAGGCATGTCTTCGGCGCATAAAAGGGGGAAATAGGGAAAACTAAGGACGAATCGATGGAAATACAGTAAATAGGGATAGAGGAGAGCGAAATAATACCTGGGAAAGTCGTGGACAGAGAGGAAATTGAAACACCGACGATTCCGAGCACTGTGCGATTCGAAAAGAGACGATGATGAAAACCCTAATGTGTCGATTGGGATTTCGTTTTTTGTTAAGTGTGGAAGACGATTTTGAAAAGGGGGAAAAAACGAAGAGAGACCGCCTCGAGAGATTCAAAAAGCAGAAGTGATGGGTCTGGACACGTGTCGCCCGGCGAATGGCACCGCCCCCTGCAAAGAGCACAGAACCTTTTCAATCAATGTAAATACAATGTAGACCGCTAAGGAGTCCAGAAGCGCTAAGAGGAAGGAATGCTCTTTTAAGTGTACTCCGAACTGTAGTACCTGGCGTATTACAATTCAGAGTAGGGGGACTGGATGATAGAGGTCACCTCCAGTTCAGCATTCCTCTTTACTCGAACACCTGAAGACAGCGACTCTTAGGACATATGTCCAGGTGGGTAGGATATCTGGGGACTTGCGACCTTGTACGGAATAAGTAAGGTGGGCCCTGACAACAGAGCAATTTGAGCGGGAAGCATTGGATAGGGTCGACCAGGAAACACGTGGCATTCCAGGAGTGGCTGACATTATGAACAGAGAGGGGGCGCGCCAGTCTGACAATAGTACGACCGCAGGTGCTGTCTCTCCTAGGTTGTACCAGACGTCGCTATCAAGTGGTCCCAGAGAAGTGCCAGCTAGGAAAATAGAGGGAAAACGGGTATATGGGAACAGACCAAAAACGAGACTCAAGAGAGACTGAACACAATACACAAAAGCACTTAGAAAATATCTTGGATTCATCTTCTTCACGTTGGTTTTCGCCATTAACACACTGTAACGAGTGAGGTGAGCTTGAGTGTGTATTTCCCGACTGTGACTAGTGAATACTGTTTCCGGCGGCCCGTGGACGTAGGACATCTGCCCGAACCACGTAAAATCTGTGTCTCTTTCATCTTCTTTCTTTCTTAACATTAAAATACGTACTCTAAAACGCACCAAGAATACAAGGCCCAGTCCGTTTCACCCATCACCATTTTTCCCGGACCAAATATTGTTGATCGGGGTCAAACCCGCATCACCGGTATAATTCGTTCGATTGACTGGGCGAATATAATTAATTCGACCACCATATTATAAAGAGACTAAAATATCATTACCCACCATATCATAAAATTACCGTTATTTCATGTAATTTACATGATAAAAATAAATCGACCCTAATTTATATCGTTTTATGGCAATCAAATTGGTATGCATCGCTTATATGTTTCGATATTCGTAAGAATGTTTTTTTTTTGTAAACTATACGTAATGATGAAACAAATGTTACTTTTGAACAAATAATTATAAAACTAGGTAAACATTGCAAAGTGACAATGTATGTACGGCCAGTATGATTAATAATACAATGATAATTCCCATCTATTGAAGTGAAATGCAGCCTAAGGTTTATTTATATACAAGCTAACCGATCCGAGTACATTAAAACCTCCATAAATTAATACTCTATAAATTAATAAACTCTTTCAAATAATAAAATCTTTTAGTCCCGACTTGGGCCTTTATAAAAAATCATCAAATTCGATAATATAATATTTTTTTTGAAAATTTCTTTAATAAATAGTATGTACCATTAGAACTTTAAATTAATAATTCATAAATGTCGTGATTACATATTAATGATGGTTTGCTAAAATAATACACTTACAAAATTTCCATGACCTTTGTTACTGTCACCATGTCACATATCTAAAAGATCATTATCACAATTAAAATGATCAATATTATTATTGATAAATTATTTTATGTGATATAACTATACGTAATATGACTATGTATATTCACTCATTTTCTAATTTGATTCAGTTCGCCATTGGTGTACTAAAATATAGCTGAATTTAAAAAGTTTCTCTTTTAATTAATAACATATCAATTTATCAATATATTAATATTTCTCTAAATTATAAAATTTAATGGTCCCAATGTGTGTTATATGGTTTTAGACTCATGATAGATAAACACGTGCTTTATACAAATTCGTGAAGTGACATTTAAAAACCTACGAACCACTTAAGAGGTTCGATAGATCATGTCATTTATCTGCAACACCATAACACTATTTCGAGCCCATCTAAACCGAATCTGCAGCGGCAGAAAGTGGGCTTATTCGATCCCTGCAATTATTCGTATTCATCGTCCGAGGAAGACGTCTGCTTCGAGGAGAATAAGAGTAGACGCTCTTGGGTGACAAGCACGCATCTTCGAGCACTCGAAACTGAAGCTTCGACGGATAATCCCGCAAGCACCCGATCCTCGGGCCCGCCCCCGTCGTCCACCTGCACGACAACTGGTCGGCCAATTGGTACGACCTCATCCCCTTGTGCGAGTTTATCCTATTCATAATCGCGTCCTTCGGAATCTCCTCACATTCTCCGTCCTCGTCGTTGTCGTCCTTCTCATCATCGCCTTCTTCCTCCTCGAACAGATTCTGTTTGAGGGAAACGGTGATTTCCGAGTCGCACAGATGCTCGTTGGGCGTTTCGTACCCTTCGTCGTCGTCAGAAGATTCGGTGTCGTCGGAGGACTGTGTTTTGGTCCACGGCCTCGGCGTCGCGAACATCTCGAGCATATCGTACCCTTTGGGTATTTGTAGTAGGGCGATCTTCGACTGTAGCTTCCTCGACCATCTTGATATCGGTTGGGGTGCGTTTGCGTCGTCCGTGGAGTACTTTTGGGTCGTTTCCAAAGCGTCGTTCATTGTGTGCCTGAGCTCTGGCAGGGAGACGCTGACGGGGAGGCTGTGGATGGCTTCGTCTTCTTCCGAAGGGGCACGCTGCACGCGCATGTATCAATATATGTTATTGACAATAAATGGAGTGGTTCATAAGCTTATAAGTAGGCCACACTTGTTAGAATATTTGATGTGAAACTTGGGTTGATACCCCAACGATTACAGTCTCGACAAACTTGTGCGAAAACGACATTACCTGAACGACGGTGAGATCGACCTTATGCAGCCTGAGGAAGGCCACGAATTCTTGGAAATTCTCTTCCGTGGGGAGATAGTGCCCGCTGTGAGGCCAGACTGCCTTTAAGTAAAGAACTGAACCGTTTTAGATTATCAAGTTTGAAGGCTAATAGGACCGCGTTTGGTACACAGGTTTCAATTTGAAAAGAAAAGGAAACGTGAAAAGGTATGACGGCTGAAGTGAAAGGGGATCCTGACTCACCATTCCGCATACCAAAAGCAGCATAAAAGCTAGAAGATTAGTGTGTAGGTACCTTTAAGACGCCATCTTCGACTTCTAACCTCCCGGCGGACAGAGTAGCCCCGCCGGCCAAGAAGCTCGAGTGCTGAAAGGTGCCCTTTCTCTTCTGCCCCACGTACAACACTTTGGACACGCTGAGCACGAAGATCCACTTGGCATCATCTAGGCCATCCTTCGTCGTGTCCAAAAGCTTCCCGCTCTGCTTGTACACAAGCTTCGCGTCTGTTACAATCACTTCGTATGCACGTCTCTCAGCCTGAAGTGAACACATCACCGTTATGACCAACCATGTCCAACGACAAGCATATATATAAGATAGACAATGGAGATTCAATTATGTTGATATTATAAAATGGGCTTTGTCACATGTTCAACAATCCACTTTATAAAGGGACAATATCTTCCTATCACCAATTAATTTTAGGAGTAGAAGGAAAAAATTGCTTTACTGGGCCGAGATACTTGATGCACTGTTGCTGTAGCTTCGATCTTGTACATCTATCAAGACTTACTTCTCTGCCATCTCCAATGTCGAGCCTGGCCAAGAAATATTCAGGCAAACGTATTACAAACGACGCTGCTATTCTATACTATTTTTCGTACCAGTAGAAAAAGGGCTGTGTGCTCTCGCAGTGCAGCCACTTGATGTAATAAAACTGAAGGTTGTGGCCGTAACGGTGCCTGGGATCGATCTGCATTGCATGAACAAAGATATAACTAAGTTTCGTACGTCTACTCTTTCGAAAATCTTTTTTTTTTCTGCAATTATTTTATGATGATTACTACTTACGGCTTCGAGCCAATGCTGAAGGGCGAGCTTACGTGCCTTATCGTCCTTTGACAATCCTTTTCCAACCTTGGAAGCTTTTGTTCGTGCCCTCGACCAGCGGGAAACAGCAGTTTCTTGATGGTGGATGTCGAAGAAGGAGATTGAGCTGTGCTTGAGCTCCACGAAATCTAAGAGCTTCCACCTTGAGAGCGATGTTATTTCAGTCGAAGAAAAAAAAATCGGTTATCCATAATGATTATTATTTGTTACTACAATCTTTGCTCGACTAGGACAGCACAATCTGCGAGCTGCCTTCGTGTTCGAAAGCTTTTGTAAGTCTTTTGCAGCTTTACGGCGGCTTCGTTTTTTATGATATGCGTGTGTTCGTCGTAATCGGCCTCCAATTCTCGACCCCAAGGGATCATCGTTCGAGAGGATCAACAAAAAATCGAAAACCTTAATTTTGGCGAATGTTACCTCAAACCTGCGATGGATGTTCAGGCGAATTAAGACGCCGATGCAAAGGCGCGCATTGCGAGATACGTATTATAGGGAAGCCGACGAAACCAAAAGAAAAAAAAAGAAATAGAGATATGCAATGATCTTTTTCTTTTCTTGAATTGGTGGGGGAAGAGGAAAGTGAAAGAATACACCTCTTTGATCGACGTTGAATCGCGAAAAATAAGGTATACTTGTTAAATGTGTTGGTGAAAGAAATCATATACTACATATAGGAAGGAGGGAAAGATGGTGAGACGTTACTAGCACTAGTTTTTGTTCTGATAAATAATATTTAACATATATTCTATTTATTAAGCCTCATAGTTTTGGTTAAACTGCCACTATTTCAATTAATTTGGTCTGTGCATTGACCAATCATATTAACTTACAAATTTAGTAATTATTTTTGAAAAAATGTAACTCACGTTCATATTGCACCCACGTTCATATTGTCAAAAGTATCAAAGAGTAGCGAATTTTGAGTCAAATGAGTAAAAAAAATAAATCATAAGTTAAATAAAGTTCTATTTCAGTTTATTTGTTTATTTAATATGTAGTTAGATTTTGCACGTGCATAGAGTGTGCACGGTTACTATTACTAGTTTTAATTTAATGCCCACAACACACTATTTCTCAATTGTCATGCCGAGAACTGTGATTATTTCGTTCTTCTGTAGTTGTTACGATCACGATCGTCGTGCGGGAAAATATGATTAGATTATTGCTTGTGAGCTCCTAAGCTTCCAAAGTTTTTCTATCAACACTGGTCCTTAGAGGAAAATGGAGAACAGAAGAGGCAATAATTTATTATTTAACCAACAAAGAATAATCGTTTGTTAAAATGAAGTTTTAAGTTCAATAGCAGAAAAAACAGAGCTTGTTTTCTCGTATAATTTCCACACTGAACACGTTTATTTTCTTTTTTTATCATCCCCGACTTTCGGTAGGACTAATTCCTGATAAGGATACTAATTCAAGTTCACACGAACCACGATAATTAAAGGGTCAAATTATAATCGAAAAATTGATCTAGAAATTTGATGAAAAAAATTAGTCTCAGAAACTAATTTTCTCCTCCATAACGGAAGTTGGGAAGACTCATTTATCTTCTTTTCCTTTTTTTCTCTTTTCTATTTTTTTTTTGTTTTTGGCTTTCTTGAGTTTTGAGTCTCGCAGTTTGGGAGCTTTTGTGTCCTATTACAGGAGTTTTCCCCATTTGAGAGTGTCATTCCCTTTATAGGAAGCTCTTCTCGAGGAGACGAGTTTTTGAAGTTGAAGTGGAAAAAAGCGAGGAGTATTATTGATCAGAGGTCCAATAGACATAGTTGTGTAATTTTAGACTCAACTGGTAATATTTTTCTAGTTTTTCATATTTGGAAACTAATACTTTGCTTTTCTTGTTTGATTGTTTATCTCTTGGTACATACTTGTTCCTAATCGGTTGTGAGAGGGCTTATTGTTACTTAGTGTTGGACGAAAAAAATAAATTTCGAGCACAACTATGGTATTTTGGACTCCGCAATATATTAAAATTATGATGAAAGCCTAAATGACACCGAGCAAAACTATAGTATTGTATTTTGGACTCCTTGATATTTTCACGGAATTATATTGAAAGCCTAAATGGCACCAAGAGAAACACAAGATCTTTACGTAGTTCGGTCAATACCACATACCTCTACAAATAGACAATAGTTACTAAATATTACCATACAAATTTACGCTCGAGTTTAACTCAATTGGAAACTCCTTACTCATTCAACTAATTCATTTATATTTACATACTCTCAGCTAATCCAACCAAAAAAATTTGCGTTCGCAGTTATCCATTAGCAACTACGAGGGACTCAACTCTATCGAAGCTTCGGATATAGACGGTTAGAATGATTGAATTGTAATGTAACTTCATATTTAACATCTATTCTATGGTCTGAAAAATGAAGAACCATCCATTGAGTGGTGCCAAATCCAATGCGTTTTTTGACCCAATCCAAACGGCAAAAGCATAATAAGCACACATTCGTAATCCGATTTCCCCATCTCACATTACTCGACAACACTCAAATCTCCACTCCACCCTTTTGTCCCTCTCCAATTTATTGTCCGAAATATCAATCAAGAACCTTCCAAATTAAGAGGTCTTTACACATAAATATCCATTCTGTAAAAAAAAGTTGTAATTTAGTATCATGTCAGCATTTTTTTATATGTAGATACCTAAAAGAATAATTTTTTTTGCAGATAGGTACCGATCCACCGCAGATACGCCATACAACACAATTGGGTACCATATATCAACGTATTGTGGTACGTAATACGTTTAGAAAATGCTACGACGTATTAGCACATTTAGGTACGCCCTATTTACACATTAGGTACGCCGTACAAACACATTTAGGTACCATATATCAACGTGTTATGGCACGCAATACACACACAGGAAGGTACGGCATGACTGGAAAGACCTGTACAAATTAAATCGGGTACCTATCTCTGACATAGGTACTGATCTGTATGTTTTTATTCAAAGAGGTATCTATCTGTAGATACCCGCCAAATTAATAATAATAATGATATACAAAATTCCAAATTAATCTATATATATAAAAGTTGGATGGTCTCTCTCCTGATCTGACACGTGAGCAACGGAGTCCCCTCCCATCCAATCAGAGCGCGCGGATCCAGTTCTGATTACTATTATGAGATTATATAGGTGGGTTTCGGCTGGATTTTGTATGGAGTGCTGATGTGGTGTTGTATGAATGACACTATATTTTATTTGGGGCAGCTACACTATATAACACGCCATTCTCTCGCCGGAGAATTAATGATAGTACATTAATTTGATTCTTCTATACTCATTTAATAAGCAGCTGAACCGTCACAAAAAATTATTCAATTAAGAAGTAGAACAGTCTTGGCCTTTCTGTTCACGACGAAGCTCTCACAGAACACAACCCATCCATTTTTTTCTAACCTCACCTGTTTTAGCTTTTTGCTATAATTTTCTATTTCTGCGATAAAAGGATGTCGGACCTAATGCAAGGACGGAGGTCCGCCGCAGCAAGTACAAGGTTGCGGTGGATGCTGGCGAGGGCCGCCGCCGCCAAATCTCACTCTTCTGTGGCTGGTTCGGATCGCAGCTGATTTCAGAGGTTTCAAGCACTGCGTGGACGCTGCGAAAGTGGAAAGCTCGGTTAGTGCAGAGAAGAGCTTAGGTGGTAACGATTGTCTTTCTGTCGTAGTCATATGACTGTGATTTTGGCGCAGACATCTAGCGATGATGTCCCAGTTTTGGAAGAGTTTATTCCTATGAAAAGGCTTAGTTCGTCGTCTGCTCATAACGACGACGACGACGATAAAGTTGAAGAATCGAAGAAGTTGAAAAGAGATTATGGCCGTGGAGTTGATAGGCATTCGATGAAATCAGATTGGCTTAGATCTGCCCCGCTATGGAACCACCAAACCTCAGCAGATTCACCCACCAAAGAAGTAATTATCTTTTTTAATTTTATCTTCTTGAATGAAAAGTGAGCCCTTTTTTCAATCTTGATTATTAGGTTCTTCGCATAGAAAAGTGCGTGTCGTGGAAGTGAAGAGAAATGGGCCGAGGGGTGCATTTTATCCATTCAAGAAAGAGAGGAGTGGCAATAATAGTAGCGATGTGAATGTTGGTGCTTCTCATGTTGCACGATTAATGGCCCTCCGCCGCCGCCACCGGCGAAAACCGCCAGTTCCACGGCGGAGACTGGAGGTGCCGGTGGTGGTGGTGGTATCAAGAAAGAAGTAAAAGACGAGCAGTCTCAGAGAAAGGTTAGGAGGTGTTCGCCTCAGCTGCAAAGAGATTCTTGCAAGCACTTCATTAACTAGGTGGCTCACATGGTAATAATGAATTCTTGCCCCCTTTTTTTCCTTTCTTTTGTTTGTTCTTCTCTAATTGTAATAAGAGCAATCTACACATAAATCCCCCTACCCCAAACTATACATCAACTTACTCCCCCTTCCAATTCAATTATCACCAAACTCCCCCTTGCAAGCTTCTATATCACATAGCTACCTAATGGACGAATATACCCCTGTAAAACATAAATATTCCAAAATAGCCTAGTGCATTCATTACAGAGAGAACAACGATGAACAAAATGCAGACAACGAAAACCAGAAGAACGAAAACGAGTACAGAGAAGTCGGCCGATTCTCAGCTTCACCTCCACAACGAGCAGCGAATGAGAGATTAGGACTTCACACCTTTATTCGACTTGGCATCATCTCAACGGTATACTAGCCGCTTGACACCTTTATTTTTTTACTTTAATTTTTCGTTTTTTGAGGCATTTTGGGTTAATGTAGAGATTAGTGCTTTCATAGTTGCATTTCTTGAAGGATTTAATGTCGGGCTATGTTTAATTTTGTGATTACAGCTTGAATTTGGGGTTTATGGCAAAATTAGGGTTTAATTATTTCATTTTTCGAATTGAGAACTTGGTATCATTCAAATTAGGGTTTGTTAGCTTCTAATTTCCTTGCTCGATGTAAAGGTACTGCATTTTTACTGTCTTGGTACGAATCTCGGTTGTTTTGCGTACGATAATTGAATTGGTGCTTGTATATGTTTTTTGGTACCGTATTACATAGTTAATTGGTACCGTAAAGATGATTTTACCTACGAGACTCGCTGAAGCACACATGAAATGGGCGACAAGATCATTTGTAAGTTTGAATTTTATTAAATTAAACGCTTTATCATGTTCTTAACTTGTTATATTTTTACAGGCTCGTTTTCTGTCGACCTATTGGACTTCGAGGTGGGACTATAAGCCCAAGTCAATCATGTCAGAGTCCACGAGGGAGCAGAGTCCAGATGGCGTGGATAGCGGCGTACATTCTGCAATGTCCATGGATCGATACATCGTTGGACCGGTGGCTCGGGGAGGTATCTTGACGAAGTTGACGTCGAATTGTATCGTGGCTTCATGGCTGCCACGATACTTACGGACGATCTTAGTTGCATGCTCCACTTGTTTGAGTGATATTTATATGTGTTTGGAGACTGATATGCTGTTGATCCTCATAGTTTTGTGACTTGTTTATGATTCTGTTCCAAGTATTTTTGTAGTACCTGAACAAACAGATATTGCTAGCTTGTAGTACCAACGATTTCTTTACTGTAGTATCATACGTAGGTCATTTGTAGTATCTTTTACGTACCATGCGAGTGGCTTCGAAATACTCCGACTCTAATTTGTGGTACCAATATAAAGACTTTTGTAGTACCTACATGTGGACAGTTGCGGTATAATATTATATGCTTTGTAGTACCATAATAAGGTTATTTGCAGTATCTTTTACGTGCTGTGGGCACGGAGTCAAATACGCCGATTCTAATTTGTGGTACCAATATAAAGACATTTGTTGTACTTACATGTGGACAGTTGCAGTACCATGTTATATGTTTCTGTAGTACCATAATTAGGTTGTTTGTAGTACCTTTTACGTACCGTGCGAGCGGCCTGGAAATACGCCGACTCTAATGTGTGGTACAAATATAAAGACGTTTGTAGTACCTACATGTGGACAGGTGCAATACCATAGTATATGCTTTTGTAGTACCAAAATTGGGTTGTTTGTAGTATCTTTTACGTGCCGTGCTAGCGGCTTCGAAGTACACACTCTAATTTGTGGTACCTATATAAAGACGTTTGTGGTACCTATATGTGGATAGTTGCAGTACCAAACTACATGCTTTTGTAGTACCATAGTTGGGTTGTTTGTAATATCTTTTACGTACCTTGCTAGCGGCTTCGAAATATGTAGATGTTTGTGGTACCACAACATAAGCTAGTGCGATACTTGAGTAGGTTAGTTGCAGTATCTTTTTCCGTACCACGTTTTTAATTATCGAAAACGCGTAGATTATTGTCCAAACAAGGCATGAGAACTTCCAAAATACGGCATATGATAAAATTAAACACACGATAGCATAAAATATAAACACTAACGTTCAATCGATCAAAAATCTTGACTATATAGTAAGATGTTCTTACTAGTATCATAATAAGTAGAAAGAAAGTTGGGGTTTCAACGTTATAATCCCTAATTCTAAATATTCACCCACCAATATTGATACCAAATCATCAGTAAAGTATTTATAACTATGGTAACATAGTCAATGACCAAAAATAACTCGGACGGCGTCGAAAAATTACTACAGAAATTTGTAGTACTAATATACATATATTGGTAGTTCCAATATCTAGATTTTCGTAGTATCATACTCTAACATAGTGTAGTACCATATGTATGTTTCTTGTAGTATCTTTTTCGTACCACGTTTCTAGCAATCGAAATTCCTATCCTAAATTTGTAGTACTAATATACATATATTTGAAGTTCCAATTTATAGATGTTTGAGGTACCACAACATAAGCTAGTGTAGTACCACGAGTAGGTTACTTGTAGTATCTTTTCCGTACCACGTTTTTAATTATTGAAAACGCGTAGATTATTGTGCAAATAAGGCATGTGAACTTCCAAATTACGGTACATAATAAAATTAAAAAAAAGGTAACACGAAATATAAACAGTAACTTTCAATCGATGAAAATAATGACTATGCAGTAAGATGTTCTTACTAGTATCATAATAAGTAGAACGAAAGTTGGGGTTTCAACGTAATAATACCTAATTCTAAATATTAACCACCAATAATTGTACCAGATCATCAGTAAAGTATTTATAACGATGGTAACATAATCAAGGACCAAAAATAACTCGGACGGCGTCGAAAAATTCCTACCCAAATTTGTAGTACCAATATACATATGTTTGTAGTTTCAATATATAGATGTTCGAAGTACCATACACCACCATAGCGTAATACCATACGTATGTTTCTTGTAGTATCTTTTTCGTACCACGTTTCTAACAATCGAAATTTCTATCCTAAATTTGTAATACCAATATACATATATTTGTAGTTCCAATTTATATGTTTGAGGTACCACAACATAAGCTAGTGTAGTACCACGAGTAGGTTACTTGTAGTATCTTTTCCGTACCACGTTTCTAGCAATCGAAAGCCCTGCCCAAATTTGAAGTACCACTATACATATGTTTGTAGTTCCAATATATAGATGTTCGTAGTACCATACCCTACCATAGTGTAGTACCATACGTATGTTACTTGTAATATCTTTTTCGTACCACGTTTCTAGCAATCGAAATTCCTACCCAAATTTGTAGTACCAATATACATATGTTTGTCGTTCCAATATATAGATGTTCGCAGTACGGTACCCTACCATAGTGTAGTACCATACGTATGTTACTTGTAGTATTTTCGGACCACGTTTCTAGCAATCGAAATTCCTACCCAAATTTGTAGTACCAATATAAATATGTTTGTAGTTCCAATATATAGATGTTCGCAGTATCATAACCTACCATAGTGTAGTACCATACGTATGTTACTTGTGGTATCTTTTCCGTACCACGTTTCTAGCAATCGAAATTCCTACCCAAATTTGTAGTACCAATATACATATGTTTGTAGTTCTAATATATAGATGTTCATAGTACCATACCCTATAATAGGAGGCCTAACAAATGATTACCCGGTAGGAGGCCATTGGCGTGATCGTCCAGTGCACTACAAGGGTAGGCTATCGCGAGACTTGGGGGGTGGCCTCCCAATAGTCTATTGCGCGCGAAGGTGTCGAGCCTAACTTAGGGCCCTGTGTTGTGTGAAATAGGAATGTGGGAAGAGAAGAGTGTGCATTGTATCATGTTGTGAGGTATTGGGATTGGGGTTGAGTGCACACTTGCATACATGCATTTTATTCACCTACTGGGCAAATCGCTCAGTGTTTACGTATTGTAGGTACTGAGTCTGATGCCGGTACGCGTCAGGACAGAGGCGGCTGATGGCGGTGCTCCACGGACTTTTGAGGGCGGTGCGGTACATGGATGAAGACCTGTGGAGCAGCTTTAGGGTTTTTGTTCTTTTGATATTTTGAGGCTTCGGCCCATGTGTAGTGATGACATTGTAGTAAGATTTTTATATTAATGTATATTATTTTAGGAAAAAGTTTTAATTAGACGGGCCTTCCGCGGCATACGTTGCGGAAATCCGCCACTAATCCTAATTAGAAAAGTAGGGTCGCCACAAGTGGTATCAGAGCGTAGGCTTTAGATTCTGAAGACTGTCCATGTACTATCGCTCAAAAGCCTGGAGAACCAGCCTAGCCTGTAAGTTTAAAGATTGATTATGTGATTACGTGTTATTTGATACATGTGCTTTCTATGACTGATTGTAGAACTAGTTAAAAATGCCAAGGACACATCGAGAAGTTGGCGAAACTAGTCGTAGGGCGGGTTCCGAATCTCCACCGAATGAGGACTGCTCTACCATCCATCAATTAACCGATCTGATCCGACGACAGTCAGATCAGATTAACGACCTCATCCACCGCCAAAATTCCTCGGAGCATCGCTCGTCTCCGGGCCTAGAACGTATAGAAGCGGCCGGGGAGAGGTTCCGAAGATTAAATCCCCTGCCTTTGAGGAGGCCGCTGATCCTACTACGCGAACGATTGGCTTAGAACCATCGATAATATGTTTCGCGTTAGCCATTTGCCTAATACGGAGAAGGTGACTTGTGCCACTTTCATGTTGCGTGGGAACACGGGCTACTAGTGGGATACCATCCAGGTGCTCGAGGATCCCACTACGATGAGCTGGAGAGGTTCAAAACGCTCTTCCGAGGAAAGTATTTCACGG
Organism: Craterostigma plantagineum; assembly: GCA_027422505.1. Lineage (NCBI taxonomy): Eukaryota > Viridiplantae > Streptophyta > Magnoliopsida > Lamiales > Linderniaceae > Craterostigma > Craterostigma plantagineum. The sequence continues at coordinate 9,800,244 of JAPQWV010000015.1, forward strand.
CGCCAGATCGGGCGCAGAAGCTGAACGAATTTATCAATCTCAAACAAGGAATGTCAGTGGCAGACTACATCCGCAAATTTGAGCAACTCTCTAGGTTTGCACCACATATCGTGGCCACTGACGAGCTGAAGATTGAACGTTTCCTGGAAGGTCTCAAACCCGAGATCTTCCGGAACGTAAGTATGTATGATACGGAGGGTAAGACTTACGCTCGTATCGCTGAACGAGCAATCTTAGCTGAGCAGGCAGAGAGTAGGTCATAAAGGCGCAGGACGCAAAGCGAAGAGCGGAAGGACAGCAAGGAGGAGGAAACCAAAAGCGTTCGTTCTTTGGTAAAAATCTGAACAACCATGGGAATCAACCGGGCAAATAGAATTGGAGGCCAAGGTCGAATCAAGGATCATTTAACATTCCAAACTGACCCCAGGTGCTGCAACTCAATGCCGACAGTGTGGACGCTACCATTCTGGTATGTGTTATGGGCCAAGACCAAACCAGACTCCACAATGTTTCCGGTGTGGAAAGATTGGACACTACGCTAGAAACTGCAACGAGAATGTGCCTCATATCCCGAACCAACCATTGAGTCGACCCCCTCCGGTGCCAGCACGAGTTTTTACTCTGACGAATGAGGAGGCCGAAGCAAATCCTTCTGTAAACGGGTACGTTGACTATCTATACCGTGCCCACTTCTGTGTTAATTGACTCTGGGGCCACATATTCATTCGTGTCGGCCAAGTATGTGGAAAAGGTAGGAGTCCCTCCTACCTTATCTGAATGCAATTACGTGGTTACTTCACCACATGGTGATCCAACGCGCACTAACCAAGTGCTAGAAGGATGCTCCGTTAACATTGAGGGTAGAAATCTGAGTGTAGACCTGATTGTGATCCCAATGAACGACTACAGTGTTATCTTTGGGATGGACTGGCTTTCGAGATACGGAGCCATCATAGATTGTAACAAGAAGGTCGTAAAATTTCACCTGCCCGAAGAAGAGGTATTCACTTTTCCGGGTAAAGCCAATTCGAATCATATTCCACGAATCTCTGCGATGAAGGCTCAACGACTATTGAGATCCGATTGTGAGTCTTATCTCGTGTATGCGGCGAAGGTGGAGGAATTACCTCAGCCAGAACTGAAAGACGTACCGATAGTCAACAAGTATACCGATGTATTTCCCGATGATCTCCCGGGGTTACCCCCTGATCGAGAAATACAGTTCACAATAGAGCTGATGCCGGGGTCCGCCCCAATCTCTAAAGCTCCATATCGGCTAGCGCCCAATGAATTGAAGGAGTTAAAAGAACAGTTGGAGGACCTGTTGCTGAAAGGGTTTATCCAACACAGTTATTCACCGTGGGGAGCACCAGTCCTATTTGTACGGAAGAAGGATGGGTCGATGCGACTATGTATCGATTATAGAGAACTGAACAAGATTACCATGAAGAATAAATACCCCTTGCCCAGGATCGACGATCTGTTTGATCAGTTACAGGGTGCCACGGTATTTTCGAAAATAGATCTCCGTTCGGGATACCGTCAATTAAAGATCAGGGTGACAGATGTTCCTAAAACGGCTTTCAGTACGAGGTACGGCCATTATGAATTTTTGGTCATGCCCTTCGGACTGACAAATGCCCCAGCTGCTGGATCTTATGAATCGAGTCTTTAAAGACTATCTTAATCGCTTTGTAATCGTCTTTATTGACGATATCCTGATCTATTCTAAGACGAAGGAAGAACACGAGAATCATTTGCGAATCGTCTTAGGAATTCTGAGAGAGAAACAGCTCTATTCCAAATTCAAGAAGTGTGAATTTTGGCTCAAACAGGTAGCTTTCTTGGGACACGTGATTTCTGGGAATGGAATCTCTGTGGACCCGAGTAAGATTGAGTCCGTAAACAATTGGCCACGACCAACTACTCCGACCGAGATCCGAAGTTTCCTAGGACTTGCGGGATATTACCGTAAGTTCATAGCTGACTTCTCTAGCATTGCCTCAAATCTGACGAACTTGACCAGGAAGAACGTACCCTTCCAGTGGTCTGAATCGTGTGAACAAAGTTTCCAAGAACTGAAGAAACGACTCACTTCTGCTCCCATCCTTACAATACCATCGGGAACGGGAGGATTCTCAGTATATAGCGACGCCTCGAAGAACGGACTGGGATGCGTGTTGATGCAGAACGGAAAGGTGATCGCATATGCTTCACGACAATTGAAAGAATATGAAAAAACTACCCGACTCACGACCTAGAATTAGTAGCTGTTGACCTTTTTGGTCCGTATATGTTAGAGAGTTTTGATGAACGATGTAATTGTAATGACATTAGGTCTATAAAATAAGCAATTCGATTTGGGACAAATAAAATGTCTAAGTTCATGATAATATTCAACCATGCATTGTTTATGAGCTATAAAATCGATTAAGTGTTGAATATTTGAATTGCGTGTGATTCTGTGATGATTTGATGGAACTAGGTGATCGCATGTTATAGACAGTCCATGAGATAGGATATATCGTACTGTGCTATATATGGAAATAATGCATGAGATATCCTACTGAGCTATATATGGAAAATATGCTGTTAAGTGATATATCCGTTGATACTAGTTTATTCCTGGACGAAAATCACTTATGCGACTCTTTGCATGCTTTCCACTGAATTTAATGTGCAATATTAAATTAATATCTTTCCTTATGTTGATTGGAATATTATATTTAGGAAAGATTTGATTTGATTGATTTTCTGGATAAGATGTTATATGCTATAAACGGATGTGATCTCTGAAATAAGGAAAGGTTGGCCATGATTGATAAATCGTATTAATTATTCTCTGATCTGATTTGTGTGCCAAACATGGTAATTATACTATGAATTGTACATAGAAAACGTGCTGATGTGATGCTATCTTATGTGCTATACTTGGAAAGAAAATCTGGATTGACTTGTTCTAGAAACAGATAGCAGGGAATCTCTTGTGGAAAGTTCTGATATGGTAATTATATGCGAAATGCTTGAATATGCTTGAGAACGAAATTAACCGTTCTATATGGAATATAATCATGCTTAAATATGCTATATGACCGTTGTGATGATTTATTAAGAGCATGATTTATATGGTATGATTGCATGGAAACTATACTTGATTAGGTAATTATTGTTTGATATGATTTTCCATGTGAAGTGCTATTTGAAAAGTATTATATATGAGCTGCACTTCAGACTCTCGAAGTACTTAGATTTTGCGAACCTACGAACATAAGCGTACGAGAGAAAATTGAGCAGAAAGATACTAAGAGATTCCTGAGCCTTCCACTTGTGATAGCTTTCTGCCCACCTGAGCGTTAACCTGCATATCCATCACTGAGCGAGTGATTTATCTGATATTCCGTCATCCCCTCCATATATTCTGTCTTCGGACGTGTTGTCTTCGGACGTGAGCAATACCAAGGAGGCAAGGTCGACGTTTACGCACACGTGAAGGGAAGGACAAGTCCGGGGGCCCTTCGGTAGCGAGCTGTGTCTGTCGGGATCAAGGAGATTCCGAGGAACGAAACTCGACGTGTGGTAACCTAGTAGTGTCTAGTGTTCGACTTGTTTCGGTTGTGTATTGGGCTAACCAATCAGTTTTGTATCCAGCTACGGTGTATTATAGAGATTGGTTAAACTCTTGGGAAGAAAATCCCAAGGAGAGGAGTAAACCCCAGTTGGGGATATAACCTCTATAAAAATCCTGTCTCGCATTTACTTTTCAGTTATTTCTTTATCGCTGTGAGACAGACCCGACGCACATCCGACGTTAGTAGGATATATCAGGCATACTCGTCACAAACATTAGTAGGCATATCTAAGTCATCACACTTAGTATTTGTGAAAAGAAGCAAAAATTTCTATAGGCCTAATTCACCCCCCCCTCTTAGGCACATTATATCTTTTGGTATCAGAGCTGGTTACTCAAACGACGGGCCTAACAAGCCTGAGTTAAAGATCTAATGGCTTCTTCGAGTTTTGATGTTTTTGCAGAGGGACAATCCCATTCCAGGCCACCACTCTTCGACGGGACAAACTACGCCATATGGAAAAATCGCATGAAGGAATTCCTGATCGCTACAGACTACGACCTGTGGGATATCATCGCAACAGGACCTTACATTCCCAAAAACGAAGATGGAACTCCAAAGAAAGGCCCTGATTACAATGTAGCAGACAAGCGAGGAATCTCTCTAAATGCCAAAGCTAAGAACATGATAGCTTGCGCACTCACAAGAGAAGAGTACAATCGTGTGAGCTCATGCGAATCTGCCAAAAATATGTGGGACATGCTTCAAGTCACACATGAAGGAACCACTCGAGTTGTGCAAGAAGGATAGCCCTCTTGACTCACCAATACGAGCTGTTCAAGATGGAGGACAACGAGACCATAAGCCACATGTATGCCAGATTCATGAACATCATTAATCAAATGTTCTCGTTGGGAAAGAAAATAGAAGATGGTGAGAAGGTGCGAAAAATCCTGAGATCTCTTCCTAGAGAATGAAATCCCAAAGTGACCGCCATCTACGTAGCAAAGGACTTGGACGAACTTTCAGTGTCAGAACTGATCGGATCTCTGACCACCTACGAGATGACTCAGATCTCTATCAAAGAAAAACCACCAGTCCGAAATCAACCAAATATTGCCTTTAATGCCGAACAAGAACACGACTCTGAAGGCGAAGAAGAATCTGAGGAGGACCTAATGGAGCAGATCGCCATGCTGACCAGAAAGTTTGATAAATTTCGGATGAGAAGAAAGTTCAAGGGAAATTCCAAATTCCAACCTAGGAACAAGGGAATATCGTCATCCGGAAACAATGTACAGAAATGCTTCAAGTGCAACAAGCCAGGCCACTTTGCCTCAAACTGCCCGATGGAAAATGGTGACAAAAAGATAAAGAAGCAGAAGGCCATGGTCACAAACTGGGAAGAGGCCGGGAGCGAAGAAGAGGAAGATCTCGCCTACATGGCCGCGGATGATGATCAGGTATCGGATTCAGCCACTATTAAGAAAATATTATTTCTGAATGAATTATATGCTAGGCAAGATGAATCTCATGATAACGCTTCCTCAGCCTTTGAAGTAGATGAAAAAGAAGAGATGTTTGAAATAATTCAAAATGCAGAAAGAATGATTAAGTCACTCAACTCACAAGTGAAGGGTCTAATTAGGCAACGGGATGAAGTAGCTAGAGAGAAGCATCAAACGGATCTAGAAAATGAGCGCCTGAGAGCCGAGCTAGAAACTCTTAAGAAAGAAAAATGCTTGTGTAATTGCGAGAAACTTAGGAAGCAAAAGAATATATCTAGAGACATGTCCGCTCTTAAGGATTTCTTAGAAGAAAAATCTCGTACCAATGTTAGATTTCTTGAAGGACAACAAAATCTTGATATGTTACTTAGTATTCCTGCACAAATCGGGAAAACAGGATTAGGATATTCCACAACACATGAACATGCTGCACCTCCACAAAACGTTAGGAAACCTAAATGTTTTTCATGTGGTCGTCTTGGTCATTATGCTAACCACTGTTTCTTGAAGAAAGCTGATAAATCTAGATATGTCTGGAGACCTAAGAAAGTTCCTGAAGTTTCTAACTCTGGCCAGCCTGTGACTGAGAGATCACAGCCTGTGATACAAAATATGCCACGTGTTAACAGGAATTATTTTGCTGCTAACCGTTTAGGACCCAATCAAAATTGGGCACCTCAGAAAAGAACTGATTCATGCAGGTACAAAGAATAAAATCCAGTAGGAAGAACAAATGGTACCTCGACAGTGGGTGTTCCCACCATATGACAGGTGATATCAGTAAGTTTGTGTCGGTGAAAGCGTATGATGGAGGATATGTCTCCTACGCCGACAACACAAAAGCTAAGGTTATAGGAGTTGGAACTGTCGGTAACACTTTACATACTACTATAGATGACGTATGGTTGGTTAAGAATCTAGAACATAACCTCATTAGCATCAGTCAATTATGCGATAAAGGTCATACGGTTACGTTTGAAAATGATAAGTGTGTAGTTAGAAATAATGATAAGGTACTATTCAGTGCATCTAGGGATAGAAATATATATTGTATAACTCTTGATGATATCACTGACCAGAATGTCAAGTGTTTAGCAGTTACACAGGATGACACCTGGTTATGGCACAGACGCCTAGGACATGCCAATATGGAATTACTGTCTCATATTACAAGAAATGCACTGATACGAGGTGTTCCTGACATAAAGTTTGTCAAGGACAAAACATGCAAGGCATGCCAGATGGGCAAGCAGACTAAGACATCTTTCAAAGCAAAGAATGTGATATCTACATCCAGACCTCTGGAACTGCTACATCTCGACCTTTTTGGTCCGGTTCAGACGATGTCTCTGCGAGGTAAAAGATATGCCTTTGTCATCGTTGATGATTACTCCAGGTATACATGGGTGATATTCCTTGCACATAAGAATGAGGCATTAGATAACTTTGCATCGCTAGTAAAGAGACTTGAAAATGAAAAAGAAACGAACTTATGTAGGATACGAAGTGATAACGGTCTGGAATTCAATAGTAAGTCGTTTGCATCATTTTGTGATCAGTATGGATATAGTCATAATTTCTCTGCTCCTATAACCCCCCCAACAGAACGGTGTTGTTGAACGTAAAAACATGGTATTACAGGAAATGGCTAGATCTATGTTACATGAGTATGATATTCCTAAACAGTTCTGGGCGGAAGCCGTTAGTACAGCTTGTTACGTGTCTAACCGTATCTTCCTTAGGCCGATATTAAACAAGACTTCTTATGAAATCTGGCATGGTAGAACTCCAAATATAGGTTACTTTCATGTGTTCGGATGTAATGTTTTATCTTGAACGATAGAGATAAGAGAGGAAAATTTGACTCTAAGGTTGATGAAGGGATATTCCTTGGTTACAGTCTTACGTCTAAGGCATATCGTGTTTACAATAAAAGAAAGCTGACTGTTCAGGAATCCATACATGTTACTTTTGATGAGATGCCTAACGCAGATGCTACTGATGAGGAAGGTATAGATTTGCCTTGTGCAGAATTGCAGGATATTAAAGACAGTGAGGAAGATATTCCTAAAGATGAAAATGTTGAAACAGTGGAACCAGAAGCTGGAGAGCTGCAACCTAGAAAATGGAAACATGCTTCCAGTCATCCAACAGATCAAGTGATAGGAAATATCAGATCTGGAATCAAAACTCGAGCAACTGTACGAAATCAAGATACGGAGGAATCTCATGATGTACTGCTCTCAATGATGGAACCAAAGACAGTCCATGAAGCTCTAGATGATATATCATGGGTCTCAGCCATGGAAGATGAGTTATCTCAGTTCGAAAAGAGCGAAGTGTGGACACTCGAGACCAGACGATAAATCCATCATAGGAACCAAATGGGTCTTCCGCAACAAACTCGACGAACACGGTAATGTCACAAGAAACAAAGCGAGGTTAGTTGCAAAAGGTTATTCCCAGGAGGAAGGTATTGATTTCGATGAAACTTTTGCACCGGTAGCTAGATTAGAATCTATACGTGTCTTACTTGCATATGCATGCTTTAAACGTTTTAAACTTTTTCAAATGGACGTAAAAAGTGCATTTTTAAATGGTTTTATAAATGAGGAGGTTTATGTAGAACAACCACCGGGCTTTGCTAGGGAAGATTTTCCAAATCATGTTTTTAAATTAAATAAAGCATTATATGGTTTAAAGCAGGCTCCTAGGGCATGGTATGAAAGGCTAAGTAAGTTTCTGATTGACATAGGATTTTCGACTGGAACTATTGATAACACGCTGTTTATTAAGTATGAAGGTGATCACATGATACTGGTCCAAATTTACGTTGATGATATCATATTTGGAAGTACTAATATCCTTCTCTGCGAGGAATTTCTAAGTCTATGCAGAAGGAATTTGAGATGAGCTTAATGGGTGAGCTGAACTACTTCCTCGGGTTGCAAATAAAGCAGCTGGACAATGGAACCTTCGTATCCCAGACGAAATACAGCAGGGAATTGCTGGCTAAATTCGGGATGAGTGATTCCAAAGCAATTTCCACCCCTATGCATCAGACCACCAAAATAGACATTGATGAATCAGGTACACCGGTTGATCAAACACAATATCGAGGTATGATCGGAACTCTTCTCTACTTAACTGCTAGTCGCCCTGATATCATGTTTGCTGTTGGTATGTGTTCGAGATATCAGTCTGACCCTAGGGAATCTCACTTGACCGCAGTCAAGCGGATACTTAGATATATCAAGGGTACTGTCAATTTTGGTCTGTGGTACTCCTATACGGATGACTTCCCATTAATGGGATATTCCGACGCCGACTATGCCGGCTGTAGGGAAGATAGGAAAAGTACCAGTGGAACTTGCCAATTACTTGGGAATTCCTTGGTAACTTGGTCTAGTAGAAAGCAAAATGCTGTCGCCCTCTCCACAACCGAAGCTGAATATATGGCCATAGGAAATTGTTGTCAACAAGTTCTTTGGATGAAACAAACCCTTAGTGATTTCGGGTTAAGTTATGACAAAATTCCTATTCTGTGTGATAGCACTAGTGCCATTAGTATTACTAAGAATCCCGTGCATCATTCTCGTACTAAGCATATTGAGGTTAAACATCATTTTATACGAGACCATGTTCAGAAGGGGAATATCAGTGTGGAATTCGTAGGAACAAATGATCAGCTCGCTGATATCTTCACTAAACCCCTAATAGAGGCAAGATTCTGCGACATCCGTGATCGATTGGGAATCCTCGAGCTTAATAAGGTTAGTAAATCTGCCTAATTCTATCATTTATTCTAGGTTATTCTATTTTAGATAGAAACTCATAGTAACTCTACCTTAAGATATTCATTTAGCTTTTAGAATATTTCCGTGAATCTTATAGATTTTTCCTTGAGCAATTCTCGTATTTTAGGAAGAAATTCGTAGATAGACATTCCTTCAGCCATCCAGTTTATTTTAGGAATATTCGATCTCCTGGATCTGTCCTTGAATGTGATCAGGTTATTTTAGGAAGGAACTCGTAGATATCATTTCAGCCGTTCAGTTATTTTAGGGAACTCATTTATTTAAAATATATTCCTTTCAGCCCAGTCAAATCCCTTCCATAATTATGAGATCCTGTCAAATCAGCCCGATATCTCTGACAGTTTTTCACTTTCCAACTTCGAAATTTCAAATTTCAAATTTCAAATCTCATCCTTATCTCTTCCTAAAATAAACCGACCCTACTCTTTAAATTCAAAACCGTTCCTTATCATCATAAACTCATTCATCTTCTCCAAACTTCCTTTCAAACCCTAACTTCTGAAAAATGGCTAAAACATCCACAACCAAGGCAGCCACCAAAGAGCCTTCAAGCCGAAAATGCAAGGAGCCCACGTCTGATGAGTCCCCACTTGAATCTCCTCCTAAATCACCAGAACAAGCGTCAGCCTCATCGCCTTCTGCTCGCAAAACCCGATCCAAAGCCAAACCTTCTAAAAAGATCTCAACCTCTTCCAAAACTGCAAAGAAAAAGAAGAAAACCAAGAAATCCAAGACGCCCGAACCAGAAAAGTCTGCCTCAAGCTCCGAAATTCCTGAAGAAGTTCCTGAGGATACCCAGGAATCGCCCCCGCGATCCCCAACTCCAATCGAAACCCAGAAATCAACTTCACCTCCGCCAAAGTCTCCTGAAAAACAGCCCTCATCACTTGAAAAAACCTCGCCACCTCCGCCATCAAGTTCAAAATCCTTTGCCATCCCGCCTATCGATCTGTCCAAACCTAGTGAGATCCCAGCTGAACAGCTTTTTCTGGAAGAAAGTAACCGCACCACCTACAAAAGCTTCCTCAAAAGAGATATCGCTCGTGGTCGCGGAGTTGCCTTCGACAAATTGCCCCCTGGGAACGTAATCACCTGGCTTAAAGAGTTTGGATGGGAGCAATTCCTCAGTCTCAACACACCCCACTTCCATGAAGTAGTCAAACTGTTCTATGCAAATCTCGACTACGACGAGTTCGAAGGGCATGTCAACATCCGTTCCTATGTTCTCGGCCATAAGATCGAGTGGACCACTCAAAAGATGAATGCTATGCTGGGAGTTGCTGATGAGGGACTTCGGCACTATGATATGAATGACTGGTGCCACGCTGATGAGTTTGATCTCGGTAATGTCCTTCATACACTCTGGAATACCCGCACGAAACCTCGATTCTCTGACGGTGAAGCACTGAACCAACTCCCTATCGACTACTTCTTCCTGCACAAGCTTCTCAACATGACTCTCTGGAGTGCCAAAATTGGTAGCGGCGGCCACTCGACGACGATGAACTTCATGAGCACCTTTGCGGTCTACATGGTATCCCAGAACCTCAAGTTCAACCTCGGATATGTCATCAAGAAGCACATGATCCATGCCTTCGAAAGCAGAGATAAGGCTCTGCCTTATGGCATGTTGCTCACTCATTTGTTTGAGTGCGAAGGCATTATTCTGCCACCTGGCTGGGAAGATAGATCCGTCCACATCGTGGACCAAGTGACCTTGAAGCGGATGGGTATTCACTACACAAAGAGCCAAGGTTGGTTCAAGGCAAAGGAAGGTAGGTCCGTTGATAGCGCTCAGAAAAGATCAGCTACAAAAGAAAAAGCAAAGGTGAAGAGCGACGAGAACGATGACTACGAGGATGAGTTGAGCGTAGGGAAGGAAGGAATCTCAGTGTTGCGCCGCGATATCTCTGATATCAAGGCTGATAATCAGAAGCGCTTCCGCAAGCTCAAAGAGCAGTATACCGAGCTGTCACTGAAACTATCCAAGTTCTCAAAGCTCATCAAGAAGTCCCTTCCTAAGCCCGCAGATTCCGAAACCTCTTCAAGCCAGTAGGCTGCCCCTCTAGTTCCATTCTGCTCCTAGTTGCCCCTAGGATATTCCAGTATCGTTCAGTTTTAGGTATCCCTCCCGCCTTTTTGATAATGAAGGGGGAGTAGTAAGGTAAGTTTAGGCGTTTAGCGTCTAAGTGTTTTAGTGGTAAGTGATGTATAGGGAGGCTCGTTGAACCCTAATATAATATTTTGCTGCTATTATGATATATCTCCTATGCTTAACATTTTTTGCTCTGATCTTCGGATATATCACATGTTGATCTCATATTCTGATGCTTAACTGTGCTATTTGACTTGCGTAAAATTTCTTGACAAGTGCTAAGTGCCTGCTGCGATGACTATATGATTGCTTGACTCATGCTTGGAAAATGTGCACTTAGGCAGGGGGAGCACACTCACGGGTAATTTCAAAATTTTAACACTCAGGATATAACATAGAAAATGACAGGATATATCCGCACTTAGGCATGGGGAGTAAAATTAGTTCACGATATATCTTTGCATGTCATAGAGATAACTGCACTTAGGCAGGGGGAGCAAATATGTATCATATGCTCTGCTTTGTGATTATGGTACACTTAGACATATGCGCTAGGACTTGCATTATCGAATATGCTTACTTGCTTCCGTGCTGCATCAATCACATGTCATCATCAAAAAGGGGGAGAATGTTGACCTTTTTGGTCCGTATATGTTAGAGAGTTTTGATGAACGATGTAATTGTAATGACATTAGGTCTATAAAATAAGCAATTCGATTTGGGACAAATAAAATGTCTAAGTTCATGATAATATTCAACCATGCATTGTTTATGAGCTATAAAATCGATTAAGTGTTGAATATTTGAATTGCGTGTGATTCTGTGATGATTTGATGGAACTAGGTGATCGCATGTTATAGACAGTCCATGAGATAGGATATATCGTACTGTGCTATATATGGAAATAATGCATGCGATATCCTACTGAGCTATATATGGAAAATATGCTGTTTATATATGGAAAGTGATATATCCGTTGATACTAGTTTATTCCTGGACGAAAATCACTTATGCGACTCTTTGCATGCTTTCCACTAAATTTAATGTGCAATATTAAATTAATATATTTCCTTATGTTGATTGGAATATTATATTTAGGAAAGATTTGATTTGATTGATTTTCTGGATAAGATGTTATATGCTATAAACGGATGTGATCTCTGAAATAAGGAAAGGTTGGCCATGATTGATAAATCGTATTAAGTATTCTCTGATCTGATTTGTGTGCCAAACATGGTAATTATACTATGAATTGTACATAGAAAACGTGCTGATGTGATGCTATCTTATGTGCTATACTTGGAAAGAAAATCTGGATTGACTTGTTTTAGAAACAGATAGCAGGGAATCTCTTGTGGAAAGTTCTGATATGGTAATTATATGCGAAATGCTTGAATATGCTTGAGAACGAAATTGACCGTTCTATATGGAATATAATCATGCTTAAATATGCTATATGACCGTTGTGATGATTTATTAAGAGCATGATTTATATGGTATGATTGCATGGAAACTATACTTGATTAGGTAATTATTGTTTGATATGATTTTCCATGTGAAGTGCTATTTGAAAAGTATTATATATGAGCTGCACTTCAGACTCTCGAAGTACTTAGATTTTGCGAACCTACGAACATAAGCGTACGAGAGAAAATTGAGCAGAAAGATACTAAGAGATTCCTGAGCCTTCCACTTGTGATAGCTTTCTGCCCACCTGAGCGTTAACCTGCATATCCATCACTGAGCGAGTGATTTATCTGATATTCCGTCATCCCCTCCATATATTCTGTCTTCGGACGTGTTGTCTTCGGACGTGAGCAATACCAAGGAGGCAAGGTCGACGTTTACGCACACGTGAAGGGAAGGACAAGTCCGGGGGCCCTTCGGTAGCGAGCTGTGTCTGTCGGGATCAAGGAGATTCCGAGGAACGAAACTCGGCGTGTGGTAACTTAGTAGTGTCTAGTGTTCGACTTGTTTCGGTTGTGTATTGGGCTAACCAATCAGTTTTGTATCCAGCTACGGTGCATTATAGTGATTGGTTAAACTCTTGGGAAGAAAATCCCAAGGAGAGGAGTAAACCCCAGTTGGGGATATAACCTCTATAAAAATCCTGTCTCGCATTTACTTTTCAGTTATTTCTTTATCGCTGTGAGACAGACCCGACGCACATCCGACGTTACTAGGATATATCAGGTGTTGGTCCCGAATTTCACCAACAATACGACTTCGGACGGATTAAACACGCCTAAAGATCGAGATTTAGGTTAGGGCGTGTGGGCTTGGTGGTGTTCTTGAGGAGACTCTCTCACTCTAACATATGTTTATTTTCTTAACACACACAAGCACACCTAACTATGCGTTAGGGTTTTAGTATTTATACCACAAGTTGGTATATAATACTTGGGCCCTTGTGTAAGCCCATTACAAAATAACTAAGAACTAACCCAACTAAGAACTAGCCCAAAGTTTTAATAAAGCTAACCAACAAAGATAATATAATGAAATTGAACACTACAAAATATTTCCTAACAATCTCCCCCTTAGTGTTCAATCTTCAGTTCAGCGCGGGATATCTTTGTTGGGCATATTGGAGATCTCGATTCCTAGCAAACTTCCCCTACAAGGGATATCTCCTCTTCTTGCGGAGGCATTGATGACTCGGCTAGGACTCACTTGTTAAGATTCTCCAATCTTCTTCTTTTTGGCGCCGGATTTGTTGTCTTCGAATGGAAGTTGTCTAGTTCGGCCTCGAAGATGACTCGTCTGGCTCCAGAAGAAGGTAGGCGTGGGGCGTAAAAAATATGCCAAGGCTCTATTGAAATGTGACTTTCAAGAGTAGGGAGCCCGGTCTTCAGAGTGGTCAGCGCAGTGGTGGCGGAATGTGGTGGATGAGATGTGCCATGGCTCCTTCGAGTGTTCCATTATGAACATAATAGCTTGACACATAAGAATGTGCGCGGAGGTAGTGGAAGCCTCCGGCGGGGCGTAGTTGGTGGAGGTGGCGTGGATGATGGTTGCTGCTGATGCTGCTGTACGATCTTCAACTCATTTCTTCTCCTTTACTCCCCCTTGAGATGATCTCCGTCTTCGGGATCGTCACGTCGTCCGTGGGACGAGTCTGCCTCTGGTGTTGATGGTGGTGATGATGGTGTGGTGTGGTGTTGAGTGAGGCAATCAAGTGGGATTCTCAGGAGTAGCAGCATTTGACTTTCCTCCAAGTTCATTTCGAAACTTGGAAGAAGCGGAGCAGCATGTGGTGGCGTAAGTGTAGGCGTGGTGGAGTGGTGTCGGTGATGGGACCTTTTCCTTCATAGATCCTCGTTGAGCTCGGCATGGAATGTGTAAGTTCCTCGCTGATTGCTATGAGTCGGGGCTCCATCACGAACGGGGTAACTAACCAGACGGGGGTCACAAAGACGCTCCGTCGTCACAACATCGAAACACGTGTCCGATGTGCCGCCTGTTTGCACAGGACAGAAAGAACCGGAGAGCCACAAGGCTTTCCGTTCGCACGGACGATGAGACAAGCTCGTATCCGTGGCCCATCGACAGTTGTGGTGAGGGTGGCTGTCGTGGGTCTTCCGCTCTCCGTCACAAGGACGTCATCAAGCGTTCGGGCAAGTTCACGAAGAACCTGCGGTGCGTAAAGAGTGTGTGTCCTAGAAATTGGAAAATTTCGGTGGGTGAGGACACTAGACTCGACGTGGGTGGAAGAGGTGCAGTGAGAGGCGGGGCACTGCATGTTCAACATCAACCGTCTCCAAGTGGGGCGGTGATGGCTAACGTGGTTCCTCTTGTGTGAATGAAACAGCTATCTGCGAAAGGATAGCTGAGTGGTTGGGAGGGGTTAATTGCGCGGTTGGACCAGATGCCGCGACTTCTACTCGGGAAACGAACGAGTCGTCTCCTGTACCTATGGGCGAGGTCCGGGTTGTGGTGAGATATGATAGAGGAGTGCGATCATGTCGTTGTTGGTTCGCAACTCCTGCAAGCGACTTACGTCATCCTCCCGAGATCATTGATTGGATCTTTGCGTGGAGGAGGATGTCGCGCGACCTAGACCTAGACTAGGAGGCTAGGGTAGGCTCGTTCCTGGGTTAGGATCAGGGGGTTTCACTAATCCATGGGAACTATGGTGGCGTGGCGTGATCGCGTTGAAAGGCGACCACGAGTGATGTCGACGAGGGTGGCCCAAAACTGTTGATCAGACACTTCTGAGACTCGTCAGGTGGTGGTGGTGGTGAGGGCGTAAAGAGGATCACGGTGGCTTAGGACGTCTCCATGTAGCGCACCATGGTGGAATGGATGGCAGTGGGTGGACGGTGGAGTCTGGAACCTGAGATCCACATCGTCTAAGCATCGAGATTGGATGGCGCGCCCACTGATGGTTGGTTGATCTCTTGTCAACCCTTCTTTGTAGGTCCGGGTTCTGCACGGATTTGTACAGAAGTCATGATGATTGCTCGCTTCTCTGACATCCATTCATGCACGTGGAGCAATCCGTGTAACGTGCATGATGGGGTTGGTTGCTCGCAGTGCATACCGGTCATGAATGTGGAGCAACCCATGTACCATTCATGCCGGGGGGTGGTTGCTCACGTCGTGTACCAGTCATGTATGTGGAGCAACCCGGGTACCATACATGCTGGGTGGTGTGAAATTGGCATTTGGAAATTCCGCTCCGAAAAGTTTGGGGGTGACCTAAACTTTTTCTATTATGTGCCAATACCGTCCTAGGTCGATCGTTGGGTACGGTGATCGTTGCCGCGTTTTGGATTTGCCTTCAAAATTTCACAAAAACATCGTCTATACCGAAAATTTTGGCCCAGAAAAATTTATTTCGAAAAATTTTAAAAGTGTAAAATAGACAAAGTCCAAAGGCCTTAGAAAATTTTTCTCTATCCAATGATATAAATTTTCCTTGGGCTTAGAAAAAAAAATTTCCTTCCTTTTTTTTTTTTTTGCTCCTTAAAACCTTATTTAATCTAAGGGGGGGCCAGAAATTTTGGTGGTCAAAAACGTTCAAGTGTAATTTTAAAGAGTGATTTTTGCAAGATTTGAAGCTAAAAGGTGTGTTTGGATCAAGTTTAAAGGTTGGGTGCAAATTTCTCGGGGGGTGCGAAAAATGGTGTGTGAAAATGTGCGAAAAATGTTGTCCCGAGAAATTTCGTTGTGAGAGTGAGTCGCGAAAATAAGGAAATTTCGCATTCACATTTGAAGTAAAATTTCGTATGTATAAAAGTTTCGCATGTATAGAAATTTTCGCATGTATAAAAATTTTCTCAATGAAGCTTTCGCGGTTTGGAAATTTCTCAGGTTGAAAAACTTTCTCAGGTGGAAGTTAGTTCAGATGAAATTTTCTCAGGTTGAGAATTTTCGAAGTGTAAATTTTCTCAGTTGAAAATTTCTCGGATTTGAGAAATTTCTCAGTTTTGAATATTTTCGCAGTTTTGAAAATTTAATCAGTTTAAGAAAATTTCTCGGATTAAAAAATTTCTCAGTTTTGGAAAATTTCTCGGATTTGAAAAAAAATTTCTCAGTTTTGCAAAACTTTCTCGGGCAGTGAAAGTTTCTCGGGTTGATAAAATTTCTCGGGCAGTGAAAGTTTCTCGGCCAGCGAAATTTTCTCGGCTAAGAATTTTCTCGGGTAAGAAAATTTCTCGGCCAGTGAAAGTTTCTCGGCCAGCGAAATTTTCTCGGCTAAGAATTTTCTCGGGTAAGAAAATTTCTCGGCCAAGAACAAAGCATGGGCAGCGCGACTTTTACCAGAAAAATGGCTCGTTTTCGCTCAAATCTCACTCAAAATCGACGAAACTTGTTCCAAAACTTCAGAAAAACATTCCTAAACACATAATCAACCTTCGGGATGTCTAAACACAACAAATTGAGGTCGAAATCGCCCAAAAACTGAAAGTGACGAAAATAATTTTTCAAGCAATTTTTCACTCAAATCTTGCTTAAAACACGCAAATCCGGTCGCGTTGGGCTCTGATACCAATTGTTGGTCCCGAATTTCACCAACAATACGACTTCGGACGGATTAAACACGCCTAAAGATCGAGATTTAGGTTAGGACGTGTGGGCTTGGTGGTGTTCTTGAGGAGACTCTCTCACTCTAACATATGTTTATTTTCTTAACACACACAAGCACACCTAACTATGTGTTAGGGTTTTAGTATTTATACCACAAGTTGGTATATAATACTTGGGCCCTTGTGTAAGCCCATTACAAAATAACTAAGAACTAACCCAACTAAGAACTAGCCCAAAGTTTTAATAAAGCTAATCAACAAAGATAATATAATGAAATTGAACACTACAAAATATTTCCTAACATCAGGCATACTCGTCACAAACATTAGTAGGCATATCTAAGTCATCACACTTAGTATTTGTGAAAAGAAGCAAAAATTTCTATAGGCCTAATTCACCCCCCCTCTTAGGCACATTTATATCTTCAGTAGCAGTGGTTTTCGCGCTCAAGATCTGGAGACACTACCTTTATGGAGAAAGGTGTGAGATTTTCACAGATCACAAGAGCTTAAAGTACTTCTTCACCCAGAAGGAATTAAACATGCCACAACGACGTTGGCTGGAGCTTGTCAAAGACTACGACTGCATTATCAATTATCATTCGGGTAAAGCGAATGTAGTCGCAGACGCGCTGAGTCGGAAGGCAGTAAGCACAGAATTGCACAGACTTGGAGTGGAAGTAGTTGGCTTAGGTGAAGTTGAAGCAAAACTAACAACACTAACTCTACAGCCGATGTTGCTAGAACGAATCAGAAAAGCACAGGAAGAGGATGAATTTTATCTGAAGATAGAAGGTACGTTACCCGAAGACTTCGAAACCCGAGAAGATGGAACCTTGCTGTACAAGAATCGGCTGTACGTACCCAATGATGAGGAGTTACGACGAACGATAATGACAGAAGCACACGCGACAACGTACTCGGTACACCCGGGCGCGACAAAGATGTACCAAGATTTGCGGATCACATATTGGTGGCCGGGAATGAAGAAAGACACCGCCACTTTCGTAAATAGATGTATGACTTGCCAACTGATCAAAGCTGAACACCAGCGACCTCCTGGAACTCTGCAGCCTTTACCAATTCCTGAATGGAAATGGGACCATATCACGATGGACTTCGTCGTTGGTTTGCCTAAGACGACGAAAGGACACGATGCCATTTGGGTGATTGTTGATCGCCTAACCAAATCAGCCCATTTCATTCCTATCAGCTCTACTTTTTCCATGGAAAGGTATGCTGAATTATATATTCAGGAAATTGTTCGACTCCATGGAATTCCAATCTCCATCGTCTCGGATCGAGATTCGAGATTTCTATCCCACTTTTGGCAAAGCTTACAGAAAGCGATGGGTACTAAACTCTTGTTCAGTACTACATATCATCCCCAGACCGACGAGCAGTCTGAACGAACGATCCAAACCCTTGAAGATATGTTACGAGCGTGCGTGCTAGACTTCAAAGGGAATTGGAGCAAATACCAGCCACTAATCGAATTCTCCTACAATAATAGCTTTCACGCTACAATCGGGATGGCGTCGTACGAGGCATTATACGGGCGTAAATGCCGATCTCCAATCCATTGGGACGAAATTGGCGAACGAGCTCTATTGGGACCCGATATGATAAGAGAAATGACAGAAGCCGTGATGAAAATTCGAGAAAGGATGCGAACTGCTCGGAGTCGACAGAAGAGTTACGCAGATCACAGGAGACGACCTTTAGAGTTCGCAGAGAACGACCAAGTATTTCTAAAGATTTCCCCGATGAAAGGCGTGAAGCGTTTCGGACGAAAAGGCAAGCTAAGTCCCAGATATATATGCCTTTCAGAATTATCAAACGAGTGGGCGAAGTTGCATATCAATTAGAGTTGCCAGCTTCCCTATCGCAAGTTCACGATGTATTTCACGTGTCGACGTTACGAAAGTACGTCGCGGACCCAAGCCACGTTATTCAGAACGAGCTTCTTTATGAACAACTCAAGCCTGTAGATATTTTGATGTACGAATCAAAACGACTACGGAATAAGGTTATTCCGTTAGTTAAGGTTTTGTGGCGAAATCAATCAATTGAGGAAGCCACTTGGAGCGTGAGGACGATATGAGAATTCGTTATCCCGAATTATTCCATCGGTATAATTTCGGGGACGAAATTCTTTTAAGGGGGGAGGATGTAATACCCGTAAAATTAATACGGATTTTGATGTAATTAGTTATGTAAATTTTGTGAACTAGGAATATTGGCACGGAAATTAAAAGCTTGGAGCAAAAATATAAGCTATGTTAGTTTCGAATTATTTTCGAAACTTGTTAAAGGATTTAATCAAAATGTATAACAGCAAAATAAATTAAGTTGGGCTTCATTTAAATTCTTTATAAGGTCTAGATTTTTAGATAAATTATGATAAATTCGTTGCTTAAGCCTTAGGGAAAACTCGTCACCAGCTTGACATCTAATCAAGCTCGAATCTCAACCCTCTCATGTATATCTAAACGAATAAGTACCTCTTATTAGACAAAACCCTTGTAAACTAAGTAGAAAGAACCGAGAAAGAAACAAAGAAAGGAGGATAAACTCAACTAGAACGAAGTTTTAAGTTTTAACAAGCTAAGGCCAAGTAAAGGAATTCAACAGCCAAAAGACTTTAACAAGACAAGAAATCGGACAGAGGTATGTAGAAAGTTTTCATAGTTAATTAACTTAAGTGTGCTTAGTATGTTTTAATATATATAGACCGATATATGATCTTATCATAAGAGTTCGAAGGTTATCATGGGTAGAAAACCCTAAAACCTTGAATTACGGTTTAGATTCATAAAAGTTTATGTAGTGGAAGCTCTAATAAATTCAAAACACGTTGCGACTTTTAGATTAATGGGTTAGGGTGTTTTAAGATGTACCAATTTCTGGAATTAGTATAATTTTTAAAGGAGTTCATAGTAGTATAAGAATTCTGGCGATTTCAGAATTTTGGGTGTTCTTAAGAAATTTGAATAAACTTCGGGCGATTTGTGATGGTATGAGAGTCGATCGATTTTACTTGAGTCTTATAATATAATAATCACATTGGGACGATTTACCTTTGTATAAGAATCGATCGATTTAGGTAACACAAGGAGGTTTCGGTCGATTTGAATCAAGTGATGTGGAGATTCGGTCGAAACTAGAAAATTGAGTGAACTTTCGCCGATAGGTACACATAGTCACATTAGCATAAGATCGGGCGATTTGTGACATTAAGAAATCGGGCGACTTGGATTTCTCAAGTCGAGCGATTTCATTTTATGTTAGGATCGAGCGATTTTACTAGTTTCGAGTCTTAGAATATTTTAATATCACATTCGGGCGATTGAAATTGGTAGGAGCTTCGAGCGATTTGAATTTGCACGGGTTTCGGCCGATTTGAGGACTTAGCAAATCGGGCGATTTTAGAAAGCTACATGAAACAAATCGGCGAAACTCAGTTTCGGGCATGACGAAAATCGGCCGAAACTAGTATTTATAAATGTTCAAATCGGGCGATTTGATGTTTTAATAAACTCGGCGAAACTAGGTCTAGATATAACTAATCGGGCGATTTGAGGCAATTCGATGAATGTAAGCTTCAATGCTTAACCAATCGGGCAAAACTAGGTATTAAACCTAGTCAATCGGACGATTTAAAAGCCAAGTGCAAAATCGGGCGATTCGTTGAGGACCACAAATCGGGCGATTCAGAGTAATTAAAAATCGGGTGTTGACTTGGAGTGGACCATAAGTCGGGCGATTTAGGTCGTCTCAAGCTTAGAATATTTTAATAATTTGTGATATAATTATTTGAGACTATACAGTTCGAGGGTTGATAAAGATACTAATAATATTTGTTATATTCAGAGGACCGACATAAAGGGACTCCATCAGATTTCATATTTGACTGTAGCTGGAGGACAGGTAGGTGGATCATCCATCTACAATGCGTAAACACATCTGTTAATTATGTATTTTCCCGTAATTCGATGATTTTCGTGATTCACGTGATTTATGTAATCTACGTGTTTACCTGTTTCACGTACATTTTATTTAAATCATGCTTCCATGTGATTTTGTGAACCTGCATGGCACGTGCATATCACGTCAGGAAGAGAGTGCTGTACCGTAGTGAGACGGCAACGATATGAGATAGTGACGTACGGGGTAGAATGAGATGTTTGTGATTGGTGACTCCTAGAGGAGTCGAGGTTGGGCTCACTGGGCACCTGGCGGAGACATGCGTGGTCGATCTGTCTACTCGGGCGTGATCTTTCCGAGGTGCACACCGCCGGATGAGATTTTAGTGCGACCTGATAGGAGGCCATTGGCGTGATCGTCCAGTGCACTATCAGTATATGCTTTGGTGCGGAGCGACCCGGTAGGAGGCCATTGGCGTGATCGTCCAGTGCACTACAATGGTAGGCTTCCGCGAGACTTGGGGGTGGCCTCCCAGTAGTCTATTGCACGCGAAGGTGTCGAGCCTAACTTAGGGCCCTGTGTTGTGTGAAATAGGAATGTGGGAAGAGAAGAGTGTGCATTGTATCATGTTGGTATTGGGATTGGGGTTGAGTGCACACTTGCATACTTGCATTTTATTCACCTACTGGGCAAATCCCTCAGTGTTTACGTGTTGTAGGTACTAAGTCTGACGTCGGTACGCGGCAGGACTGAGGCGGCTGGTGGCGGTGCTCCACGAACTTTTGAGGGCGGTGCGGTACATGGATGAAGACCTGTGGAGCGGCTGTAGGGCTTTTCTTCTTTTGATATTTTGAGGCTTCGGCCCATGTGTAGTGATGACATTGTAGCAAGATTTTTATATTAATGTATATTATTTTAGGAAAAAGTTTTAATTAGACGGGCCTTCCGCGGCATACGTTGCGGAAATCCGCCACTAATCCTAATTAGAAAAGTAGGGTCGCCACATGATCAACTATTTATATGTTAGACGGAGCCGCAGAAGGAGGACTCGTGAAGCTCAGTGCAATCGACGCTTGGAATCTGATTGAGGACTACTCGAGGAACAGCTTCATGAGGGGCAATACGAGGATGAAGAAATCAGGCGTGTTTGGAGTTAGCGAGGAGACGACCACTAATGCGAAATTTGAGGCGCTCCAGCAACAAATTACTGCGACGAACTCTCAGTTGCAGACAGTGATCGGCGCGTTACTTCCAAAATCAGGGCAGACACAGCCCGTGAACGCCGTCACGACCACCGCACCGACGCAGCATACGCCGTACATACCGCTGTGCGGGATTTGTGGCGCAGCCCATGAGACCTCAGAATGCCAATTTGGGCAGCCGCTGGAGCACGTAGATTACATGGGGAATTACCAAGGTGACCACCGAAGCTTCCAAACTCGAGCACACCCCAACTTGGCGTAAGGAAATCAGAACCACCAGGGGCAAGGACCGCCTGGATTTCAGCCTAGGCCGTCTAGTTTCCAAAACGGGGCACCACTCCAATATCAGAACGCACCCGCAGGAGGATCTGATGATATGAGGGAGATGAAGGACATGATGAAGGCGCTCCTCACGAACTTCAGCAGCACCACCGCAGCTCACGAGAGTCGAATGATGAAGATGGAGAAGTACATGGAATCAAACGATGTACGTGCCCAGAACACAGACGCCTCGATTAAGAAGCTGGAGCAACAAGTGGGCCAATTAGCAAAGCAACTGGCGGGGCGAAATCAACGATCACTCCCGAGCTACACCAGACAAACCCTGAGGAGCGGGAGAGGATTGCAAGAAGTTCCTGCCAAGCAGAATTCGAGGGAGAAAGTCGATTTCGAAGGCCACGACGAGCCAGAAGTGGAGGAAAGCAAGGGCGACGGAGTCGAGAAGGTCAAGGATGACAAGGGAAAGGCGCGACCATTCGTGAAGCCGTACCAACCAAAGAATCCGTACACAGCTCGGTTGAGGGAAGCCGAACCTGAAAAAGAGAAGGTCGAACCTAAAAAGGAGGAAGCCGCGCCTGAAAAAAAGGCGGGGGAGAATGCGCGACCACTAGTGAAGCCGCACCAGCCGAAGATTCCCTACCCAGCACGTTTGAAGAAGAACAAAGACGAGGCACTATTTAGCAGATTTATGGGTATGTGCAAAGAACTACATATTAACTTACCATTTGTTGAAGCTATTATGCAGATGCCCAGTTTCGCGAAGTTCCTGAAGGACTTGCTGACGAATCGACGAAAGCTCGAACATGTCTCCACGGTATATTTACGAGGAGAGTGCTCGGCGATACTCCAAAGCAAGATACCGAAAAAGCTCAAGGACCCAGGGAGTTACTATTCCTTGTCGTATAGGTGACTTAGTAGTTGAGCATGCTTTAGCTGATCTAGGCGCTAGTATAAATTTGATGCCGTATTCCATGTTTAAGCGCTTAGGATTAGGTGAACCACGACCCACTAGGATGAGCATTCAATTAGCAGATCGTTAAAATACCCCTAGGTATTATCGAGGATGTTCTAGTTAGGGTCGATAAGTTCGTTATCGCTGCTGACTTTGTGATCTTAGAGATGGACGAGGATGAAAATGTTCCATTAATTCTAGGTAGACCATTCTTAGCTACAGGCGAGACCATGATAGATGTTTGGAATGGGACGTTAACTTTGATGGTAGACGGCGAGAAAGTTACATTTAATATGACTGACTCGATGAAAAAGAGTAGCGAGCATGATAATAAGTGTCGTTACTTGGATGCTTTTGAGCACGGTTTCTCGTCTTCTATGCAACGTTTATCACAGGTTTTGAGCAAGGATAAAGTCGACGAGCCCATGATAACCATCGTCCAAAACAACAAAGAAGTAAGGACAAGAGCCCAGTCGAAAAGCGACCACCACTAGAGCTGAAATCGCTGCCCGGTGAAAAGCGACAACAGGCGAGGGAGACATAAGCAGAAAAGAGGTATTGTACCTCGACTTCCAGCCACCCTAAGCGAACGAAAGCACGTCCGGCTAACGACGGTAAAGGAAGCGCTTCTTGGGAGGCAACCCAGGCTTTATCTGTCTAATACTTTCTTTTATTTGCCCATGACTATGATGCATATGAATATATCTACTATTATTATGCATGTCTTGTTCCTATTTACGTTTTATTTTCTTTTTAGTTATGTCAGGAAATCACGAGTCACGATCCACGACCTTCACCCATCCAGTCACGACCACGTCACTTATTCGTCAGGGAGTCCCGTTCTTTTTAACCTTCTTTTCCCAATCTTTGTTCATTTTTACATTGAGGACAACGTCGGTCTTAAGTGTGGGGAGGGGAATTTAGGTTGAAAACTTACGTAAAATTTTTTTTATGACGTGTCCGTGAGTCATTAATTTCGTTGGAAAGGCATGATTTATTGAACTCAGGCATGATTACTTGCGCTTATCTCGAGTTGGTTTGCATGACATGAAATTCTGTGAGCAATTAGGATATGCATGATTGATTGAATCGTGTCTGCCTGAATAGATATAGCGCTGCTTTGAGAGATTCGTACACATAACCCCTTTACGTTGTGAGAGTTTGAGCCTGACGAGCTTTTGCCCATTTTCTTGGTTGTGTGACGTGCCAAGTTTATATCTCTCTAGAACTTGCCTGTCTAATGTGTGTTGAAACTATTTCTGGTGCGTTAGCATGACAATGATGAGGGCATTAGGAATTAAGTCCGTGACCAAATTCCCTACCATGACTAATCCCCTTAATTAGCCACTTTGAGCCTGAGCCTATTTGTTTGCTTTCCTCGTAAATTATAGAAGCCACTGACCCGAATAAGCCTCCAGAGATTATATGAACCTGAGTTGATTAGAATAGAGCAGAATTCGAACTTGAGAGTTACTGTTTCAGTATATGATTTGATGTTCTTCTCTGCTATTCGTGAAATGACTCGTCCCCTACTTGACCGTTCTC
The DNA here is from genome assembly GCA_027422505.1 of Craterostigma plantagineum. Taxonomy (NCBI): domain Eukaryota; kingdom Viridiplantae; phylum Streptophyta; class Magnoliopsida; order Lamiales; family Linderniaceae; genus Craterostigma; species Craterostigma plantagineum. The sequence goes on from JAPQWV010000015.1 coordinate 9,825,171, forward strand.
TGAAATGACCCGATCCCTTGTATAAGCCTGCCCATAATCCTTTTGCAAGATATAGGTTTTGGTAATAAGTATCCCTAGGTACACGACATTCGTTGTGACGATGTTTTCTTTGCGACAAAAGCCAAACCTTGATGTTTTTAGGGAATAAGGGCAGTGCACAAAAGTAGAGCGTAACTAAGGTGAAAGGGCAGAAAATGAAAGGGAACTGAGTTGAGAAGGTCGGGCAGAAAAGTCTAGGATTTCAGAGCGAGAATGTTGAGTCGTATGTTGGGGCATGTGACTGTTAATTCGATCATGCTATATTCTTTGAATTTTCGCTTACGTGTCCTAGTTTTAAGACTACGTGTTCAGTATATATGCTTATCACTTCGTTATTATTTGAACCGTTTCGACCCGAAAAGACCCTCAGATTTATGCTTGCCACTTTAAGTAGTAGATATGCGATTAGCTTGCAAGCTTATGGTAGGGGTCAGACTAGTGCACGATTTGAGCGATTCACTATATACTAGCCTATACACTGAGTGACTTGAGTGAATCCCTGTGAAGTATGATTCTTGATTTAGAAGTGCTAAGGAAGTTCAGGTTGATAGGTGCCGATCATTAGTGCATGATTCATGATTGTTTGCTTGATTCCATTTGTGCTTTCTAGCTAGGATGATAAGCTGCGAACAATTGTGCCGTTATCTTGATTTGATACCTTATCTGACTTCTAATTTACTTGAGGACAAGCAAATGCTTAAGTGTGGGGAGGTTTGATAAACGTATTTCAATACGTTCGTAGTATATAATTGGGTTACAATAGAGCTCTAGCAATCATTTATGCGTTTATTCGCCCTATTTACACATATTTTGATATTGAAGGAGCTTAGGACGACTTTCCGGCGAAAAGGAGCGAAAACGAGGCAAAACGGAGCAAAAACGATGGAAACAGTCATGTGTCACGGCCGTGACACCCAGTGCATCAGGCCGTGACAAGAGACAGAAGACTATACTGCCGGAAGTCACGGCCGTGACACTTCTTGCACCGGGCCGTGACCCATAGCAGCAGCAACATTAGAAAATTCGTATCTCTCAATCCATATCTCGGATTGAGAATTCCTTTGGTCAGAATCAAGATTGCCGAGTCTTCTACCTATGATTAAAATTTCAGGTCAATCGGACATCGTTTACCCCTCCATCTGAGAGAAATATGAAACTGTCGCAAGGATGGAAAGTGTCACGACCGTGACACTTCTGCACGAGGCCGTGACGCACGGTAGTGAGCTCCATTTTGTGACGGCCGTGATGGGCCATGTCCCAGGCCGTGACAGTAGCGAAAGTCATTATAAAAGCCCAAATTCGACCCAAAAAGAGGGGAACTCTTTCCAGAACTCAACCTTAATATATCAGAAATGAAAGAGAGCCGTCAAGAACAGATAAACACCCCCAGAAGCGCAAGACACGGATTAACAACGCTTTCACGCCTAATTGAACAAGCAAAGAGAATCTTCCCCCGAGACAATGCCAGATCAATCAGAAGGGAAGATTATGAGTCCTCTGCCCTTGTTCTCTATTTCTTTCGTCGAGTTCCTGTCAATTATGAGTCGATAAATTCCCTCTGTGTTCGGGAGTAGATGAACGCTAGGTCGATTCGTGCTTAAGACATATATTTATCGTGACTCGTGTATTCTGACTATTTATATATCTATGAAAGTGTTTATTCGCTTTAATATGTCTATGTGTTAAAGTGAATGTGTGGAAAATCGTTTAGGGCGACAGCTAAACAACGATTAGGCCGTTCGTAGATGATAGGATTCGAGTAGGGCGAAAGCAAATACTCGATCCTCGCCGTTAGTAATTTTTGCATTTTAGATCCCCGCGAGCGTCTAGGGCGACAGCAAATTCCTGAGTTGGTAGGAAATTACTGCGATTTAGTCTTAATCACGTAGGAGCGATAATTCATTGTCTTAGTCGACAGTACCTAGCGGAATTCGAATCCCGAGCACACTATTTTATCAGAAAGCACTCTTATCAGTTTAGTCGTGTTCTCTTAATCTCTTATTACTTTAGGATCGTTTTGTTTGGATAATCCGTAGTATAAACAATTTGCGTATTTTATTTAGGCTAGATATCGAGTCTATAGGTCACTACTAGTACTCAGCTTATTCCTTGTGTTCGATACTCGTCTACTCACTTTACTGCACTACAAACGATAGGTCCACTGCCTATCGCACGTTGGTGATAGTAATTAGGTATTCGTTTTATATTATCACTTGTCGCACCTGCACTTTACATTAGCACACCACGTGTCGATCACATTCGCTTTATGAATTTCCCCGAGTTTAGACGCTTTCGGTGCCTAAGGTTTCGGAAACCACACGGACGAAACCGAATTCCATCTCTGGTCGGTTTTACGTCGTGGTACTTGTTATCTATTGTTCTAATCCGTCTAATCACTTACTCAGTCTCATAAACCAATCAAAGATCATGCATATGTTGATCAGACATACGCAAGCAGTAAACATAGATAACGAACACGTAACTTAAATCATATAATTAAATAAAACACAAATAACACCAACACGCAATAATAGTTTGGCATAACATGCCTTAACCACACAACGACTTAGGCTAACATATTATTAGCGAACGCAGCGAAGGTTTAAACATAATGAAAACAGTAAAACGAAAGATAGAATAATTACGCCCCTCACAGTACTTTCGTCGAACGGGTGGTGGACGACTAAGAAATGCCTTGGACCCTCGGCTTGTGTCTCGACTCCCTAGCTTCGTTACCAGCCTTCTCGTAGGTGTATGCTCAAGCAGATTATGAGAGCTTCTTGTTTGGTGGACTTCTCTTCCTCTTGGCTGCAAAACTCGTCTACTGTGGCCTCGTATTTTCTGCTCCTTTCTAAGCCGTTGGTTCGATGATATGAGTTGGTGAAGTGGGTGCTTGAGATGTGTGAAGTGTACGTGAGGTATGAATGTATGAGTGTGAGAGCTGCCTGCTTCGAATTATATTCCAATGTGGGCTACGAGGGAGCTGCCTGCTTGAACGTATATGTGGCCTTAGCTTCCCTCAATATTTTCTTGGCAGCGTATTATTTGTTTTTTAGCAGCTCTCCTCCTTTAACCCTGAGCCCATCATCCCTTTATATTCTGTACGATAGGAGCTTGCCTTCTGTGTAATGACAAAATGCTTTTTCCAACGTAGAAACATGGAGCAGACTTGTTATCACGCTTGTGGTTTGAAAGTCTTCTTGCAACCCCAAATAAATAAATTGTCTTTGTCTTGTCCTTTGTGTAGTGCAAATTATTGGACCACCCCCACAAGCGTGTTGACTATTGCATGCCTTTTTGTGTTTTTTTTTTTGTCTCTAGAATTATGGTGCGAGCTTGACAAATTTTAGCCACATGATTGGCCAAATCAAAGGAAGTCGTGGTGGCATGACTTTCTTCGTTTATGGTCTCACCATCATTACATGATCAACATGGTTTTGGGGCCTAAGCGTTGGTAATTGGATGAAACCGGTTTTGTTCTCTATTGGCTTGCTATGTCGTTCGATTCTCCTCAATTATGGCTCATTTCGCTCATAAATCTGTCAAATATTAAATGTAAAAATAATTCTACAATATCCGATGGATATGGCATAGGTAGTGACCGATAACACGTGTGTGTGAGGCATAAGATAACGCAAAAATCCTAACTTATCAGTTGGCGAGCTAGCGGGCCAACCCTCTAACTCTTAATTTCTAAAAAAAAAAAATTGTGTTTTTTTAATAATAGTTTTATCAGTAATGGATGTTGGAATAATCAAAGGAAATCCATAAATCAATTATGAATTATATAAGTTCATAAGTAAATCAATTATAATTAATTACTAATAAATATTATTTATTAATATTTAGCATACAAATATGTACATAATATATATACATAATAAATAGATATAATACTCCCTCCGTCCCGCTAATTTTATCACACTTTTCCATTTCGGGCGTCCCACAAATTTTATCACCTTTCCTTATTTAGCAAAAAAACTATCACAAACAATCAATATAATAATATTAAATATAAAGACGTGTCAAAATATACACTTTACCTTTTCGTTGTACTATATTATTATAATAATGCCACCTTAATTTGCGTGTCCAACAACTTATGTGATTACTGGGACGGAGGGAGTATATATTTATTGGCAGGCCAGCCAGCCCCGACCCGCCCAACCCACCTCAACCCGCGGTCCAAACGGGCCAGTAATTGATCAACCCACCCCGCCTATTTTTCATGGCAGGGCGGGCCAATCCGACGGGCTAGGCCTGTTTTGACAGCTCTAAATATAACTGCCTTTCCACTACTTAACCATATTAAAATAAGGGTAAAGTTGGAAATTGTAAAACGACTTCTACTTGAAAACAAAAAAATATCTTAAAGGATATGTATTTAGAATAAGAGGGAATATATTGCATATGTTAATAAGTTAACGTTATTTAGAATATAGATGCATTTATCAGGGATTATGCAAAAATAGTTCCCGTATTGAATTTTTCAAACTACTTAAATATATTTGTGGAACTAATTCATACACGTGCGTTCAAATATTAATCAGATGTATTAAATATAAAATAGATAAGAACAACTGTCTCCAGCATGAGGAACCCTAATTCTCTTTTAAATAGGCAGTGTATCAGAGGAGTTTGAGTTTAGTTCTTGCTTTTAACAATTTTATTTTTGAAGATAAAGCGACGATTTCATTCATAATAAAAGAAGATCAAGTGACAGAATATCAGCCAAATTTTGGGTCGGAGGAGATTTTAATTTGCCTTTGAAAAAGCATTATTGTTTCGTATATCAGGACCACGTTAATTTTGATTGCTCATGTTTTTTATTAATATATTGTACGTATGATAGAGATAATAACAAGTGCTTTACATTAATATGCTTTTTCATTCCAATTAGATGTTTGAACTTAATATATAAAACACAATTTCGTGTGGATGTGTTATATAAATAAATGTCACTAGGGATTTTTGCATAAGCTTGTTCAATCAATAAATGCAATCTGATGACATCACCTAAAAACTTGAAGCTTATAGCGATTACATCTTTTTTTTTCCAAAGTTATAGCGATTATATCATATTTAAATTTTATACATTTTATTTCTAATACATTATTTCAGCGATGGATATTTTTGCCACTAAAGAACAAGAACTAACTGGGGATGCCAATTAGAAAGAAAAAAGAAAAAAACAGCATCAGATCCAAACCTCTTCTGAACTCTTCAGTTTGAAATTTAGATATATACATATATCAATATATATAAAGTGTCTCAAACCACTGTTATTCATATCACTTTAAAAGCTTTGAACATCATCATCAGTATCATTGTCTGCAAACACAAAATTTTAGGACCACTAGTCGTGGTGGCCTCTATTCAGATGTTGCAGTAATTACTGCAATAATTATTGCCCATACATATATAGATGTAACGGTAATTTTAATAAAATAATTAAAAAAATTCAAACATTTACAAAATAAACATAAAATCGAAAGTATTAATAAAATAGAGAAATTCGTAAGATTAGAATACGAGTTATGTAACTCGTATATATTCCATACGAGTTACTTATCCTCGGTGGCAGAACCGTGAGGTGGTTAACTCGTATGGAATTTATACGAGTTATAACTTGTAACTCATACAAACATATTACTGAGTTACTAAAATTACATAATCACAACATTGTGTGCTTTATCTCTTGATCGAGGCCATTTGTGGACAAACTAGCATTCATTATTTATTTCAAGAAAAGAAACACGCACAAACACAACACAATAAGAAAAAACAGTAAACAAGGCAATAAATGCTGGAGATGGTAAAAGGACAACAATCTCAAAAGCTGGTGACAAAAAAGGCAATGATGCGAGTGTATGATATGACAAAACAGGGTTGGTTTAACTTCAAACCGAAAAAATGGAGAGAAGAGGAGAGAGGTGAGCAAATTTGTATTATTATATGTTTGTCTTTTAACAAGTATTTGACCTCTACCAAATCCCATCACTAAAAAAACATTGATGCGGTAATGGAAGGAAGAAAGGAAGCAAGGCATTACACAACTAACTCATCATTTTATAGGAGTTATTAACTCAGTATAAAAATTATACGAGTTATGCCACGTCCTCCGTACTGCCAGCGAGGACTAGTAACTCGTATAATCTTTTTACGAGTTACTAACTCGTTTCTTACGAATTTCTCTATTTTGTTAATACTTTCGATTTTATGTTTATTTTGTTAATGTTTGAATTTTTTTTAATTGTTTTATTAGAAAAGCCTAGATATAACCCAGCGAACAATCCCTTTATATATATATTCATGTAATTAAGATCAGTATATAGATTTTTTTTTTCTGTTAATAGAAAATAACATAAAAACCCATGCATTTGAGAAAACGTGGAAAAAAAAGGGTAAATTTGGGTTCAGGCCCTATTAACGAATTTTCAAAACAGTTCAGGCCCCATGACAGTTTAATTTAGGCTGAAGGACCTAATTATTGAAAATATTAGTTTGAAGGACCCAGCTCATTGTAAATGACCTTTCTATCCTTCATATTTGGCAAAATTACACCCATATGCCACCTTCTTCTCCAAACGATTGAAGCAAAAACAACCTTCAAAGAAGATCAAAATTTATGATCTAAAGCCGGCTGAATCTCGACGTTAATGACCGAATAAGGTTAAATCGATGATAATTTCTCATGGGTGTCAATAATCAATGAAAATTTTTAGATGTTTATATGGGAATAATGTATTTAAAGTAATTCGCAAATCTCGTTGAAACAAGGGAAATATGGACTTTAATGCTGAATAAGGTGATGATCGAGCGGATCGAGTTATAAATTTAAAACGAATATCGACGAACTATCCTACGCTCAGCAGGCAAGTGTACCTATCGAAAATAGTATAGAAATGATAAGTATTCGAGTATCGAATCCCAAGCAAACTATAATTTGAAAACTTCACGTTAAATATTCTAGTAGAATTTGATGTTTTTAGAAAATATAAAATAAAGTAAACACTTAGATAAAAGTTGATAAAAATAATAAACGCGAAGACTTTTTAAAGGAAAATGTATTTGAGACTTCGAATCCCCCTAGCTTGATCGAACGACAAATAAACTATATATTTTTAGCTAATTATTATACCGTGAGGATTCCTAGAGCATGCGTACGAATTTATACGACTGACGAAACTGCGCCTAATCACATAAAAATCGTAAACAACTAATCTATGAATTAATAAGCTGGGCAAGCTTCCCTACTAGTCAACCACAGATCGCATTAAAACACGATGAATCCCACTATTAGATTTGACTCTAATCCGGCGGGGTAGTTCAATCTATCTCTAGCGATGAGTTTATTCCACTCGTTTACGAGTGGTCTAATCGTACGCCCCTCTCTCGAGCGTAGCGTACGATTTTCCGACAATTATTTCGACCACATAGACATAATCAAAACAATAGCATAAATCGTAACCGAGTCATAATAAAAAGCATATCAATAATACGTTCAACATACGTACGATCTCGCTAGGGTTCATCTAATCTCAAATACTACGAGATTTAGCCACTCATATGAAATACTAACACAATGAGGAGCGTAAATAACAAAGAAACATACATGTTTCTTCCCTGAATTTAGGCTCAGCAGTTAGACCTTCGTTGAGGACTTTTGTCGAGCAGGTGATGGGCATCTCAGCTTTTCCTTTTCGTACGAGTCCTTTGCACTGCCCGTTCACTGCTCCTCCTACGTCGGCAGCCCGTCGCAGCCCAATTGTAACCGAAACTTAGCTTGTTACCTCGCTCGCGAACCCGGTTCGGATTAGCCCTCCCGCGCTGCCTCGTAGATGTTGCTCACACGCATCGCTCATAGCTCAAGCAGTTGCAGCTCCTCGCCTTCGCTTCACAGTACCGAGATCAGCCCTCAGATTTCTTCACACCTCCAAGCTATGCTCTTTACGTTGATTCCTCTCCCGCTTTTCGTCTCCTGCTTCTTCTATTTATAGATGATATGAGAAACATTGAAATCTTCATAGCTGCTCAAGCATGCGTAAGATTTTGTTGTGATTTTCTTCCTCGAGCCGTGTGAGGCGATTTCTTTTACTCGCAAGTCTCCCTCGTTGATCTCCTTTGTCCCTTTCCTTTATTTTCTTCTTCTGTGTGCTATCAATCGATGTGTTGTGTTTATCTTTTATCTTTTTTTTAATCATCACTTGGGCTTGGGCCTTTCTTGGGCTGGAACAGACGGGCTGAATTTTACTCTTCGGCCCAATTACTTTTGGGCCGATATCTGATTCGACGGTTCCTCAAATTCAAGCCCGAATATTCCCGATAGTTCTTTTTCCCAAATCTGTCGAAAATGAAATATAAACGTAAATTTCATGATATTCAAGGAAATTTAGATAAATGCCAACCGTTAATACATTTTTGCGGGGTATAAAATACGATATAATTTTATCAAATCCTCCACACTTAAGCGTTTGCTTTCCCTCAGACAAATAAAAATAAAAAGGCATAGAAAAGGATAAAATCATGTAACGTACCAATCAAGAACGAAATCACGTAGAAGAAAATGCATGTAAAGCTGGAACGCATATTTGAAATCAACGACTAACTACACGATTTTCTTTAGTGATACCGTCGAAATCCGAACCTCACAAAGATTCACTCAAATCACTCAGTGTATAGGTTAAAATGTCTGTGAACTCTCTCGGGCCGTGCACTAATCTAATCTCTACCATAAGCTTGCAAGCAATTCGTAAATCTACCACTTTCAATGATCAGGCGTGAATCGGAAGGTCTTTAGCGGGTAATAATATGGCTGAGATAAGATATGAAAGGAATAAGCGTGAAAAGGATATGAGTTGTAGTCGTGTTGGAATCATGACGTCATCTCGAACGCGCCAAGATTCGCCCCTTTCTCAACTTCTTTCGTCTTTTTTTTTTCTTTTTTTGTCTTTTTTTTCACCAAGCCTTTCTTCTCTCAACTTCTCGATCTAGGAAATAGATAATACACTTTTGAGAGTGAAAGATTATCGGAGGAAGGGTTCTTAGTCAAGATATATATTTTTTTCCTTTTTTTTTCTAATTTTTTTCTCTGTTTTGTTTTTAAATTCTTTTTTCTCTCTCTTTTTTTTCGGCGCTCAGCTCGGAAATTTAGCACGGGTTGCGATTCTTGAGTCCGGCATTCAACCTCCACTTCTACTATCGCTCCGATGGGTTTATGTCTGAAGGCAATCGGGGTCGGCAATTTGTAATCCGGGTTTCACAAATAAAAGGCTTAGGCTCAAAGTGGCTAACTACGGGGGCCAGTCGTGGTTGGATACTTTGGCTATGGACTGATTCCTAATGCCTTCCTCATTTTCACACAATCTCACTTTAAGTAGTTTCAACACGTAATACACAAGCAAGTTCTGAAGAGAAATAAACTAAGCATGACTCACACAACCGAAGAAATGAGTAAAACGCTCATAGGCTCAAAGATCTCACAAAAATAGGGTTATGTGTACGAATCTTTCAAGTATCGCCAAGTTCATCATATAAGGAAGAAGTAGACTACGCATATGTATCTTAATTACTTACAAAATTCCTAACATAAAGTCATCCCTAATCAATAAGAAACATGACTTTTGAAAAAAATTTCGTGCCTAATTTTCGAAAAATTTTATACCAAAATCAAGTCATGCACCTATATAAAATGTTCGCATTAATTTCGCAGAAATTCCCCTCCCCGCACTTAAGATTTACGTTGTGCTCGACGTAACAGTTATGTAACACAAGGACGAGGAAATAAATAGATAAGCGAACTTCCCTGAATAGGTCAGATGTGCATGCTTTATACTGCTCCTCCCCACACTTGAGATTAAATTCCCTGCGATAATCAAAAAACAGAAACGTAAAAACTAAAAAAAAAATGCGCATAGGAAAATAAAAATAAAAACATTGGATAGTCTTGGGGTGCCTCCCAAGTAGCGCTTTCTTTAACATCTTTTAGCTAGACATTGTCCAGTGGTTCAGCTCTGGTGGCGTTGAGGAGGTGGATGGTTTCTTTTTCAAGTGCCTCGATGTTACCGCCATAGTAATGCTTGAGTCGGTGCCCGTTCACCTTGAAGGTCCCCTTCTCCGGATGTGTGATCTCGACAGTTCCATACGGGAATACTTGGGTCACCGTGAATGGTCCAGATCATCTCGTTTCAGTTTACCAGGAAACAGCCGTAGGCGCGAGTTGTAAAGCAAGACCTGGTCGCCTTCTTGGAATTCCCGTTTCATGATTTTACGATCATGATACAGCTTCGTACGCTCCTTGTAGAGGCGAGTATTTTCGTATGCCATCTGCCTCCACTCGTCGAGCTCGTTGATCTGTAAGTTTCGCTTTTCACCTGCAAGATTCAAATCAAAATTTAGTTTTTTTAGCGCCCAATACGCTTTGTGTTCTAGCCCGACGGGTAGATGACAAGATTTTCCGTAAACAAGTCTATAGGGTGCCGATAGGCGTCTTATATGCTGTCCGATATGCCCATATCGTTCAACTTGTTCGGCCAATCCCGCCTATGGTGTTCTACGGTCTTCTCCAGTATGCGCTTCAGCTCCCTGTTTACGACCTCCACTTGGCCGCTCGCTTGAGGATGGTATGCAGTAGTAACACTATGTTTCACGCCGTATTTCTCGAGCGTCCTTGCAAATTGGGTGTTACAGAAGTGCGTACCTTTGTCGCTAATAATGCAACGAGGTGAACCAAATCGTGAAAATAGAGATTTTAAAAATTTAACGACTACCCTAGCATCATTAGTAGGTAGCGCTTGCGCTTCTACCCATTTTGATACATAATCGACCGCAACTAGGATATATCGATTCTTGAAAGATGTAGGAAATGAACCCATAAAATCAATGCCCCATACGTCAAATATTTCACATACAAGAATGAAATTCTGAGGCATTTCATTGCGCTTAGAGATATTACCTGTTCGTTGGCACCTATCGCACATGGGCCAGTAGAATCCACATTTTAGTACTACCTCAGTCCCACTTATTTCTTCCCATCTTTCTATTTCGGGCGTCCCACATAATTCTTCCCATTTCCATTTTTGGTAAAAAATTATCCCACTAATTAAACTAATTACATCATTAATATTAAAAAAAGTCTTCTCGATTTGCGTGTCTACTAATAACTTTTCTCTCTCCATACCTCAAAAGGTGTACTATAATATTAAAATAATGTGATTTCTTAATCTCCGTGCCCACTAATCTTCGGGAACATTTAAATGGGACGGAGGAAGTACCTTTTGTGCGGTTCGGTTGCCTCCATAATGGCCTCCGCACGGTCCCGTGTGGCAATGTCCCAAGATATCGATTTTTTCAGGGAAGGTTACGCATCGTCTGATTATGTTATCCGCACAAATCCTAAATAGATAAGGATCATCCCAAAAGTAATATTTCAAGTCCGAGAAGAATTTCTTCCTCTGGTGACTCGTGTATCCTCTTGGTAAGATCCTAGCTACAAGATAGTTAGCAATATCTGCATACCATGGAAGTTCATCAGGTACCTCACGTATACCGTAAAGGTGTTCATCGGGAAAGTAATCTTGGATCGTCTCCTCTTTTGTAACCTTGCAGGGTGTCTTTTCTAGTCTCGACAAGTGGTCTGCGGCAAGATTCTCAGTTCCCTTTTGGTCGCGAAACTCCACGTCGAAGTCTTGGAGTAGTAGAATCCATCGGATCAGCCTCGGCTTTGCATCCGGCTTAGCAAAGAGATGCTTAATGGCTGAATGATCCGTGTAGATGATGACCTTTGATAGGATAAGATATTGACGGAACTTGTCGATTGCAAACACGACTGCAAGCAATTCCTTCTCGGTGGTAGTATAATTTGATTGCGCCTCATTTAGAGTCTTGCTTGCGTAGTGTATCAACTGGAAATATTTTTCCCGTCGCTGCCCCAGAACTGCACCTACTGCAAAATCACTGGCATTGCACATTAGTTCGAATAGCCTCCAATCCGGGGCTACCATGACAGGAGCATTAATAAGCTTATCCTTGAGTACAGTAAAAGCATTCATACAGTCAGTTGTAAACTCATAAGGTACATTGTTTTCTAGCAAACGAGTTAAAGGCCTAGCATTTTAGAAAAATCTTTAATAAATCTACGATAAAAACCAACATGTCCTAAGAAACTTCTAATTGCTTTTACCGACAAGGGTGGAGGTAATCGTTCAATAGTTTCTATTTTTGCTCTATCTACATCGATTCCTCTAGCCGATATCTTATGACCTAAAACGATACCTTCTCTAACCATAAAATGACATTTTTTCCAGTTTAGCACAAGGTTCGTTTCCTCGCATCGTTTAAGTACCGCCTTGAGATTGGAAAGAGATACCTCAAATGAGTTACCAAAAATCGAGAAGTCATCCATGAATACCTTCATTCCTTTACCGATTAATTTGTCAAAAATGGACATCATGCACCGTTGGAAGGTAGCCGGGGCATTACACAGTCCAAAAGGCATCCTCCGATATGCAAAGGTTCCGAATGGGCTCGTAAAAGTCGTTTTCTCTTGATCTTCTGGTGCGATTGGGATCTGCAAATAACCTGAAAGACCATCAAGAAAACAATAAAATTCATGACCGGATAAACGCTCAAGCATTTGATCAATGAACGGTAAAGGAAAGTGATAGCACGAGGAGGCGGAGTAGCTGCGGAAGTCCTGGGGACAGATTGTACCTGCACAGCATTAACAACCGGCTTTGTTGTTAGCGTGGGTAATAGCGTATTCATCAACGTTTGTATTTGGAGGTTGTTAGCTGCGATTTGTTGTTGGAGTGTGTCGAACTTGGCATTTATCGCAGGTGCATTATCGACATCGTACATCCCCGGTGGTTTGCCTCTATTGCTAGAATCCCCGCGCCTGAAGCTATTTGCGCTATATTCTTCGATCAGATTCCAGCCTTCCGTTGCGCTTAAATTGCATAAGCCTCCATTGCATTCCCCGTCAAGTAGTTGCACGGTAATGTCATTCAACGATTCATGGAACCGCTGTATCAATTCGCTTTTCGTCGTACCATGTTGTGGGAAGCGATTCAGAAGCGTCTTGAAACGTGTCCATACGTCGTATAAATTCTCGCCTTCTTTTGCTTGAATGCCGTAAGGTCCATTTTTAGTTTCAACACCTTTGACGGTGGAATGAAATGCGTGATGAAGGTGGCGTGCATTTCGTCCCAAGTGGTGATGGATCGTTCGGGTAGTAGATTATACCACTCCTTGGCGTTACCTCTTACGGAGAACGGAAATAAGTAGAGCCGGATCGTTTCAGGACTTACTCCTTGTACTCGTATTGTGCCGGTGACGGACATGAAGTCTCGTATGTGTCGGTAAGCGTCTTCTTCGGAGAGTCCATCGTATTGAGCTGTCGTCTGAAGCATTTGAAGCCAATGATGTTTCAGCTCAAAGTTGTTCGGGACTTGAGGAAGGACTATCGCTGAGCCCACCGACCCAACGGCGTTGTTTCTCCACAGATCTCTCATTGGAGGTTCTCTAGCTTCTAGAGGCATCTCGTCACGATTTTGAGTCGCCATTTCGACTCGCCTTATGTTTTCTCGTAGGTTGTGTCGGAACGTTCTTTCGATCTCCGGGTCTCCTTCAACTAATGGTAGCGAATGGTTTCTCCGGGTCATGCACGAACGTTCACGTACCTAGATAAACGAAATAAAATAACAATAACAATAAGAGATTTAGAAATAAAAACCAATAAAACAAAATATATTGCTAAAAAAATAAAAATAAATATAAGCGAGTGCTAATAATAATAAGGAAATAATACTAACTATAATAATATGTTTTTTTGTAATAATGACAATAAAAATAAAGTAGATAGTTGAAGAAGTAATAATAATAATAGTAATAGTAATAATAATAATATAATAATTATAACAATAATAATACCAATAATAATAACAATAATTATATTAATAATAATAATAGAGCTAGAATAATAAACTAAAGTTTTCCGCATATCAATAGTTCCCCGGCAACGGCGCCAAAAACTTGATCGAGCGGATCGAGCTATAAATTTAAAACGAATATCGACGAACTATCCTACGCTCAGCAGGCAAGTGTACATATCGAAAATAGTATAGAAATGACAAGTATTCGAGTATCGAATCCCAAGGAAACTACAATTTGAAAACTTCACGTTAAATATTCTAGTAGAATTTGATGTTTTTAGAAAATATAAAATAAAGTAAACACTTAAATAAAAGTTGATAAAAATAATAAACGCGACGACTTTTTAATGGAAAATGTATTTGAGTCTTCGAATCCCCCTAGCTTGATCGAACGACAAATAAACTATATATTTTTAGCTAATTATTATACTGTGAGGATTCCTAGAGCATGCGTACGAATTTATACGACTGACGAAACTGTGCCTTATCACATAAAATCGTAAACAACTAATCTATGAATTAATAAGCTGGGCAAGCTTCCCTAACTAGTCAACCACAGATCGCATTAAAACACGATGAATCCCACCATTAGATTTGACTCTAATCCGACGGGGTAGTTCAATCTATCTCTAGCGATGAGTTTATTCCGCTCGTTTACGAGTGGTCTAATCGTACGCCCCTCTCTCGAGCGTAGCGTACGATTTCCGGGCAATTATTTCGACCACATAGACATAATGAAAACAATAGCATAAATCGTAACCGAGTTATAATAAAAAGCATATCAATAATACGTTCAACATACGTACGATCTCTCTAGGGTTCATCTAATCTCAAATACTACGAGATTTAGCCACTCATATGAAATACTAACACAATGAGGAGCGTAAATAACAAAGAAAAATACATGTTTCTTCCCTGAATTTAGGCTCCGCAGTTAGACCTTCGTTGAGGACTTTTGTCGAGCAGGTGATAGGCGTCTCAGCTTTTCCTTTTCTTATGAGTCCTTTGCACTGCCCGTTCACTGTTCCTCCTACGTCGGCAGCCCGTCGCAGCCCAATCGTAACCGAAACTTAGCTTGTTACCTCGCTCGTGAACCCGGCTCCGATCAGCCCTCCCGCGCTGCCTCGTAGCTGTTGCTCACACGCATCCGCTCATAGCTCAAGCAGTTGCAGCTCCTCGCCTTCGCTTCACAGTCCCGAGATCAGCCCTCAGATTTCTTCACACCTCCAAGCTATGCTCTTTACGTTGATTCCTCTCCCGCTTTTCATCTCCTGCTTCTTCTATTTATAGATGATATGAGAAACATTGAAATCTTCATAGCTGCTCAAGCATGCGTAAGATTTTGTTGTGATTTTCTTCCTCGAGCCGTGTGAGGCGATTTCTTTTACTCGCAAGTCTCCCTCGTTGATCTCCTTTGTCCCTTTCCTTTATTTTCTTCTTCTGTGTGCTATCAATCGATGTGTTGTATTTATCTTTTTTTTTAATCATCACTTGGGCTTGGGCCTTTCTTGGGCTGGAACAGACGGGCTGAATTTTACTCTTCGGCCCAATTACTTTTGGGCCGATATCTGATTCGACGGTTCCTCAAATTCAAGCCCGAATATTCCCGATAGTTCTTTTTCCCAAATCTGTCGAAAATGAAATATAAACGTAAATTTTATGATATTCAAGGAAATTTAGATAAATACCAACCGTCAATACACTTTTGCGGGGTATAAAATACGATTTAAATTTCTTTTATCAGGTGAAATTGATCGTGGGTCTTAATATTCAATGAAAATATTGATGTTAATCGCGAAGAAATTTGACGCGGCCCATGATTGAAGCTTTTGCTAATAAAACACTCGCTAAATAACAATTTATGCATTCTGGGTAACAATTTTTGCATTCTCAGTAACACTTTATGCATTCTGGGTAATTCTTTATGCATTATGGGTAACTCTTCATGCATTCTGGGTAACAATTTATGCATTTTGGGTAACACTATGCATTCTGCATTGCCCGAAAATGGTAACCTGCACCTTTTGCAGTATAACTTTCGTTCTAGAAATTCAAATGACCTTGATTCAAGCTCCCTTGATTAGCCAAGTTAATTATGTATAACTTTTATTCTTTACGTTATTTCTGATTCGAAGTCCATTGACCTAAAAAATGTGCCCGAAAAAGATTTACGGTTCTTAGGGATGGGGTCACTTTAACAGAAGCGATCGGTTCCTAAAGGGAGTGGACCGAAAGTTACTAAAATACCCCAACTTAAACATCACTTATTCGAATTAATTTGTTTTAAATTAATTCGAATTAATTTTTTTTAATTCGAATAAAAAACATTTATTCGAATTTTCAAGTCGAATTTTTTTTACTCGAATAAATGCTATTTTTCTATCCGAATGTTATCCGAATAACTCAATTCGAGCTCGAATAATTCGAATAAACCATGTTCTGTTCGGAAATGTCCATTTCAGGCTCAAAAGCACGAAAATTCACTCAGATTTGGGGTTAATATGTTTAATAATCACGAACCCATCAATTAACATCTTATTTCGACATGAAATTCCAGTTGAGCGGATCAAAATGATAATCAAACCTTCAGACTTTTTTCAACACCCAATCCCTTTTTTTAATTAAAAACCCTATAATCCTTTTTTTTAAAATTTCACACAAAAGAAATCCTATTTAACAAAAATTCCCTTAGGGATGTTGTCCGAAAATGGCATTGCCTGAAAATGGCGAGCGGCCCCTTTTTGAGTATAACTTTCCATCTAGAATTTCAATGACTTCGATTCAAACTCCTGTGAATATCCAAATTAATTATGTATGACTTTTATTCTTTAAGTTCTTTCTGATTCGCTAATACCAAATCGATAACCCCCAAATTAATCGAAGAAATCGAAGACGAGCAGCGACGACGAGGATGTTACATTTGGTGCTATGTGTATCTGATACTTATGTGTAGGATGTTTCTTTTGAACAAACTTCGCTTCTGTTGCTGAAAATGTATGCATGATTCTGATAAAATCTTCTGTTGTTTACTGATCTCCTGCGGTAACAGTTTAACAGAGTTCAACAACAAATGAAGCAGAGGAAAAAAACAGAAATCGATATGTACGCAACAAGTACAATACGAGTAACATAATTCTTAGTCACAATAACAATTTAATATGTAATTAGTTTAATTTATGATTTTCAACTTTTATATTGTAAACACGCTACATTCACTAAAATATAAGAATTTACGAAGTTTTAGATTAAATATATTAGTTTAGGTTATGATTTCCGTAGAGATTATGTTGGAATTAAAGAAGAAGTATATAGTAATGAAAACAAGTAGCACTCTTCTTGAAAGGATGATCATGCTTCTACGAAATTGATTCTACTTACTTAATATATTGCGGATATGAACTATTAGTTGTTTATTACAATCCAGATGATCGACCTAACATAAATGATTCAACAAAATTAATGACATCTTCAATTAATCTTAAACGTAAACCCTATGTTGTTTACTGATTTCCTGCAGTAATAGTTTAACACTGATCAGAAACAATTGAAGAGGAGAAAAAAACATAAACTTATATGTAGGTAATAAGGGAACACAACACGCGTAACAGAATACATAGTCAAAATAACAATTTAATATGTAATTAGTTTACTTTATGATTTTCAAATTTTATATTGCAAACACGCTACATTCACTAAAATATATGAATTTACGAAGTTTTAGATAAAAATATAATAGTTTAGTTTGTGATTTTAGTGGAGATTATGTTGGAATTGAAGAAGTTGAAGTATAGAGTATGAAAAACAAGTAGCACTCTTCTTGAGAGGATGATCATGCTTCTACGAATTGATTCAACTTACACAAAACGGGAAGATATGAACTATTAGTTGTTTATTACAATCCAAATGGTCAACCTAACATAAGTGATGCAACAAAGTTAATGGATCTTTAATTAATTTTAAACGTAAACCCTATGTTGTTTACTGATTTTCTGCAGTAACAATTAACAATGTTCAGAAACAATTTAATGAGAGGAAAAAACAGAAACGAATACGCAGGTAACAGGTCGATACTTAACGAGTAACAGATAACGCTAGTGCAATAACAATTTAATATGTAATTAGTTTAGTTTATGATTTTCAAATTTTATATTGTAAACACGCTACATTCACTATAGTATATGAATTTACGAAGTTTTACATATATTAGTTTAGGTTGTGATTTTCGTGGAGATTATGTTGGAATTGAAGAAGTTGAAGTATATAGTATGGAAAACAAGTAGCACTCTTCTTGAAAGGATGATCATGCTTCTACGAATTGATTCTACTTACTCAAAACGTTGCGGATACGAACTGTAAGTTGTTTAACAATCCAGATGGTCGACCTAACATAAATGATTCAACAAAATTAGTGACATCTACAATTAATCTTAAACGTAAACTCTATGTTGATCAGAAACAATTGAAGAGGATAAAAAACAGAAACTGATACGTAGTAAAGGAAACACAATACGAGTAAGAGAATACTTAGTCAAAATAACAATTTAATATGTAATTAGTTTACTTTATGATTTTCAAATTTTATATTGCGAACGCGCTACATTCAGTAAAATATATGAATGTACGAAGTTTTAGATAAAAATATATTAGTTTAGGTTATGATTTTAATCACATACCCTCATTCACAAACTATAATAGTTCTAGTAACATATAAACATATAACTAGTAACAGTTTACACATAATCAGGTAACAGATAATCTATGCTTGATTTTATTTACTCTCCCGCCCAAAATTCATCTCATTCTGGTTTTCCCGCCCGAAATTTCACGGAAAATTTAGTCACAAATTTAGGCAACATAGTAATAGAAACGTGTTAGGTCCCCGTTTGTCAACACAATCAATCCTAGGCATGAATTCTAAGAATCGAGAATTATTGAACATTGAAATTTGATTGAAAACCTTCAATGAAGAACACGAGAGAGAATTCCTTTAGTGAGAGAATGATTTCTGAGTTTCTCTCTCTAGAATTGAATTCGACAGCCTATCGGATTGATTCTCTAATTTTCTGTATTAAGCTCAATGTTTGTACAACTATTTATACCAAACAATCTTGGTATAAATATCAAACTAGTCCTAATCTAAGGACTATTATACATCAAGCCCCTAATTATAAGGACATGTAATTAAATCAATGCACAATTAAAATCGTATTCTACAATCTCCCCCTTTGTGCTTGATTTTTTTTTCGCGCCGATAGTCCTCGTTGGGCGTAGTACGATCTGCGCAAGCCCAGCGCATGCTCAAAGTTCCTAAGCATGTTCCTTAGCTCCAGACGCTCCTCGATATCATCTAGTAGTTCCATTAGGAGCGGCTGTTCTCTCACGAACTGATGGATCCTCAGCATTGTATCTCTATTGATTTCTTCCAACCTCTGCTCTATGTTCTTCCTGATGACCTTGAGTGTCCCATCACAGAACTTGTTGATTTCAGTCTTCAGCATCAACCTATTCTTCTTAGCGATTGGATTGTGGTAGGTGATGCCTAGGACTGAGCTGATGTGCACGTGATTGATGGGAAGCCCTTCGATCTCAGGTCCTTTGTTGAGTGGAGCGGTCATGTTGACCTTCTTCATGTTGCTATCTACTCGCTCGATGGTGTAGTGAGGTGTTGGAAGTCCTCATTTTGCACAGTAGACGCTGAGTAGTTGGCATATTGGGATGAGACCCTTATAGTGGCTCTTGACTTGTTCTTTAGTCATCCCCAGCCTTACATCAGGTCAATGTTTGGTCAGCATCCAGAGGTAGGTCATCCTCTTCTGCTGATCCAAGTGAGAGATCCCTCTCAGCTCAAACTCGTTCGGCTTCTTGACTTTGTCCGGTTACCTCCAAATATTTTCACGGACTTCTTCAAGGAAAGGTATCTCTATCGAATATTCTCCCACGGCGTGTCGATCCGAACGGTCCCTGGCATTAGTCTTGTGGAGGAAGCCGCTCGTTGCGCGATCAACTCTGGTAGCCTTGGGATGTCTTGCTCGTAGTCTTCACCTTCCCGAAGTTCTTCGTCTTTTAAGAGTACGAGGTCTACCGAGGCTTCTTGTAAGAAGTGTCGAACGTCCTGAAGCCGTTATCTTTGATGCTCCTCGGGCATGGAATGGGTCATCCACTGTCCTTCGAATATGTATTTGTCTAGGACCTCGTGTGGGTTGATGCCATGTCCGGACGGTCCCGGTTGGTCTGGAGCAATTGAGGGAGTCGCATGAGTCTACGCTAGGGCGATGAGCATGGCAGCACTTGCTTCTTCTTCCGGAAGCAAAGGGCTTGTGAAGGTCGGTGGTGTGGGCGGAGGCGTCCTTAATGAGAAGGATGGTGGGTTGATTTGGGTTCGAGTGGTGCGGTGCGTGGTGGTGGTTATTTGGGTAGTGGGTTGTGAGGTTCCAGCGACTCCTTCACTTGTCTGAGTCGCGCCAGGGTTCTGTCTCTGACCCCTTGTGATTATCCGTAGCCTCTTCTCCCCCTCAGGACGGCCCTGATCGTCTGGGTCATCATGCCGGCGTTTGGAGTGGGAGCCTTGGCCGCGACACGTTTCTGATGGGTCAGGACGATCCACGAGACGGCGGAAGAGATTTTCTTCTTCCGACTTTCGTGTGGTCAATTCCAACAGCCTGGCGACCAGAATTGAGTGGAGTTCGCTAATGGGTACGGTGGCAGGATTTATTAGGTCGTGGGTGAGGATGGGTGTTGGTGTTTGTGTGGATATTATGGGTTGAGTGGGTGTGAGGATGGGTTGCAACGACAATGGCTCCGAGACGGGTGCTTTCCCATGATCCTGGCGGGACGTCTCGATGGCATTGCGCACGCTCTCCATAATTTTGTCTTCAAAATCCTTCAGCGCGTTAGCGAGAGCGGCCTGAAGTCGATCTTCTGTCACATACGGAGCGGACGCCTCCATTGTGGATGGTCCAGGATGACTGATGTCGCCTGTTATCAACCCTTGAGCTAACACCGGCTCCTCAGGTTGGCTCAGAGTCACTTGAGGTTGTGACTCTTCGAGACTTCCACCCAATCCTTGAGTCGAATCTTGGAGATTCTCCTCTATGGGCGTTAGGGCAGGTTCTAATTGTTCCTGCGTTTCAGAAACCGGAGCTTCTGGTCACGCCGTGACGTGCTGCGGCTCAAGATTGAGCGAAGAAGGGTCCACAACACTTGAAGTGATGATCGGCGCTGTGTCTGATGGTTCGGTGACGGTTTCGAAGAGGGACTCGAATGATACGCTCAATCGTCCCGGAGTCCTTCTAATCATCTGCATCTCCTCATCTGACTCGGTGTCTGAATGGGTAGCCGTGTGAGGCGAGAGTCCTCGTGCTACATCCTCACTAGCTGGTTCCGTCACCGGAGGCTCGATAGGTTGTATCGTCGATATTAGAGCCTCTGTTTCTGGCGTAGTAGCCAGCGGTGGTGAGATGTGCCCCGTTCCTGCCTCGGGCTGTGCTACTTGAAGTCCTTCCTCAATAGGTTCTTCGAGCACGCCGACAATGATGGGCACTTCCACTTGGAGTGTTTCTGCTGGAGCCTCTTGTTCCAACTCTGCCGTCACAGCATCGATTAGGATGCCCTCAACATCTGGTACTGTTTCCTCATGAGTTGGAGGCTCCAACTCTAGTTCCTGAGCCACTTCATCAATCATCGTGTCTTCAGGACTAGGCTGTTGTTGTGGTTGTAGAGGGCTGATGTTGAAGTCTGTCGGGGGCCCTCTAATCATCTGCTTAGTCAAATGATGTTCCCGACAGTATCTGTGATATTCTTCTCCCGCGGGGGGTCGGCGAGACGTAGTAGCTCGAGCGGAATGGCCATCGATGGCTGAGCTAGGTCCGCGAGCTTGGGGTTGTGGAAGAACTTGAGCCTGGGTGGCTGATATTTTTCTCCCGGAGGCAAGCGAGGAATATTCTGCTCGTACATCTCCATTTGATGACGGATAATGACTGAGAACCATCTCGCGTATGGCACATTTTTGGACCGTTTGTTCTTTTTCAGTCTGATCTGTTCTGCGAGGTCGTTCCAGATCAGTTGAGCAAAATCGTAATTTCGCGAGAACATGACTCCGTAAAATATTCGGAGGATGTGGCCGTTGCCTTTGTCGAAGCCTGCGTGCTTCGGGAACAAACACTTGTTGATGATTCCAAAAAGTGTCTTCCACGGATGGAAATCCCGTTGCTCTGCATCTGAGCTAGCTTGGTGAGCGGCGAGCGGTACCCCATCTCGAGAAAATCATGCACCAGTTCTGTATCTGATGGGAGGGGGTCGTAATTTTGGCTGTGAGGGAGGTCGAGAAGAAGTCTGAAGTCGTTCTTGCTCATACAGACGTGCCTCGTCCCTACAACTGTGGTAAAGTGATACGCCCCGTCCACGATGAGGCTCTTGATCATCCCTAAAACTGCTGGAGGCAGACCATCAGCACTGAGGCCGTCAGTGTAAGAGCATGCCAAAGTGGATGGCCTTGCAGTATGGGCACGATGATGTCGTCTGGACACCGGAAGGTGGTCAGGTTTAGTTGGAAGTTCGTGTCGTGTACGTTAAGGTACATAGCCTTCTCGTAGATGTGGTTGTAAGTAGGGTAGTGATCCATCTGAAATATTCATGAGAAATGTAAATCATTAGTTCAAAAATTTTAATTTGAGTTCAATATTTATCAAACCATAATGATGTAGCTATTTATAACATGTTTGATAAAATTGTAGTGGAAATATATATGCACATATAGGTCATATAGAGTGAATTTTTGAAGAAATAATTTTATTTCGACATATGCATGTAAGTTCAAAAAAAAATTGGTCGAAAATTTTACTAAGTGTTAAAGTACTATTCACTCCGTGCTTTTTGTAGTGCGAGAATTGGAATTCTCAATTGAATTGCCTAAATGTGATTTTGAACTGAATATTTGCGTCGTAAATTTTATTCGCTAATGAAAGCCACAGTGAAAAGGACTTCGAAAATTTTCTAAGTTTTTGAGCTCTGTAGCCGAGAAATTTTACGATCGAGAAAAAATTTCCGTGTAAATTTACAATCGAGAAATTAGATTTCCAAGTAAATTTACGATCGAAAAATTTTTCGCGCGTGAATATAATTTTCGCTATGAAAGTTAACGAGCGAGAAAGTATTTCGATTTTAAAGAGGTTTTTTTTTTGTTGCAAAATTTTACGATCGAGAAAATTTTATCGTCGAAAAATTTAATTTTATCGCCGATAACATTTTTCGACCGAAATCAAAACTGAAATCGAAATTTTCGACTGTAAGTTTTGCGCTCGAAAATTTAAAGGGATTGCATCTATTTTATCTATTCCTCTCATTAAGATTTCGCACGCATAAAATCAAAATTGTGTTTCTCGATTGTAAGTAATTTTCGATCTACGTTATTAATCTTAATGATTAAATCAAAAGTTTAGCGATCAAAAATCTTTTACGATGCAAACAGTGACTTAATCAAATTGAGATTCAATTTTCACTGTTTGCGAGCGAGAGTTCTTCGACGCGTTTAAAAGTTTAAACCCCAGTTTAGTCTTATCTTTAAATCGAACGCTAATAACGCAGAAAATCGAAGTTATATTCACTCAAAATGATCAAGAAACATCGAAACTAGCCTATTATGCAGATTTTAACCCAGATTATACTAAGAGATGATCTAAAATACTGCAAGCAAGTGTTCGAGTTCTCAGAATATGAACAGTCGTGAAATAATCACAGAATCATGCGAAATATTCCAAAATACAGATGCAAATGTAGTTTAAATACACGATAATCCCTAAAAGAAGTCAAATCTACCTTCTAAAGACGAAAGTTAGATGAAAAAAATCGAAAGATTTTGACGTTCGTCTTTTGAGAGAAGAAGTTTTTCGCACGACAATTTTGACTATTGATTTTTGCGATCGAGGTTTTAGCGTGTATTTTGGGATTTTCGACTGCAAGTAATGATTTCGTTTAATTTGGGCTGATCAGACGTTTTTGTGAGACTCAGTGAATTTAAGCCCATTACTATTTTTGATCGGGAAACTTACGATCGAGAAACCTTCTCCGTTCACTGTTTAAATTTTCGCTCGACAACATCCAATCGAATTTTACCTTTGGTTCCTGTTTAATTTTCGCTCGTCAATTTGAGAGCGTAAATTACCACTTGGTCCCATATCAATTTTCGCTCGAGAAACTGTGAATGAAAATTGCAAAATTCGCCCGAATTTCTCGATAGTAAGTTTTCCTTGATATTTCAGATTGATCCTAAATTTTAAGAATAAACCACAAAATTACTCCTTCTAAGTGTAAACGAAAGTGCAAATAACTCCCTGTATTTTCGAAGAAATGACATCTGGCTCCAAAATTGATCTTCGAACATCTGCAATACTTAGAGCAAAATGTCGAGAATATTAGAGCTAATTAAGAAGTAGTTGTTCTAATAAGGCTTCCCCTGAATTGTTTTACCAATGTCTTGAGTTGACATTAATGAAAATTTGTGAAGTCCTCCTTATTTCAGCATTGTCCAAAGGGAATCAAAACGGGAATTTCTGCAACACTTAAAGAAAGAACATCAAATATATTTGAAACTCAAAACAATCATAATATAGATGCTCCCCCTCAAATAGTGCACCTGTATTGATTTATCACGTAATCATGCAAATCAATACAAGTAACAATCATTATAACACGCAATTAATCACTTTAGACTAGATACATGTTCCCGTAAACATGTAATAAAGATTTGCGCGAGGGTATGAGCAAAATCAAATATTCGCATTTTTATCAATTCAATACCAATGCAAGTTAAATTTGCATTCAAAATGTGCGATGTTTTTTTTTTCTTTTTAAGATTATCGAGAAAAAAGTTAATCATTTATCTATGTATATATATAATTTTCATATGCAAATTAATATTATTAATAGTATGGGGTCAGATTATTTTGGTACGATCATTGTCACGCCTAAAATTTCACAAGACACTTGAAAAGATCACATACTGTCAAGTCATGTCGTCAATCTAAAGAGTCATAAGTTCATTGAATGATCCATTTCGACAACTCTCACTGGGTTCACTGTAGCACTCGATTATTTTTTGCTTTGGGATGTTTATATTTATATCACTCAAGTCAACACAAGCATACCTGTGACCGAGGCGTTTTTAATCATTTCACCTTTGCGAGAGATCGTCGATGTGGAATCATAGAGACTGTGAAAGGTTTTAATTTGGTTCTGACTAAGAAGGGAAGGATAGTTTTGGAATTGTGGACTAGGGATCTTCTTCCTTTTCTTCGTCATTCTCCTCCTTTTGTCGTTTTTCTCTTTATTGTTTATCATTCTTCATCCTTTAATGATTTTTCTTTAATTCAGTCTGCACTTGCTCAAGCTGAATCCGCTTCTCTACTAGGCTGAGAGATTATCTAAGGCGAAGATCTTCTTGTTCGTTCTCTGGCCGATACCACGCTCATTTTCTCTTAATCCCTAGTGAGGTTTCAGAGATTATCGATTTGAAGAAGTTCGCAGTTGTGGAATTCGAACCCAGGGCCGCGCTCCTCTTCTCATTGTCTCGATATAAGACCGGATTATCGTTGGAGAAGTTCACTTCGTGGTGCTCCTCTTTCCAGCCGTTCTGAAGAGTGTTCGAGATTATCGATGGAGAAGTTCACAGCAAGATCCATACCCCCTTCTAATGATATGAGATTGTGATAGTCGAGGGATAGGTTCTTTTGGACTGCTTTTGTGCGTTGAGCATTCCTCGTGTGCGTTTTCCACCTTCTTTTGTCATCTTTTTTTTTTGTCATCTCTTTCTCTCCCCCTCCTTTTCTCGATTGAATATCCCATCGAAGACTTAGGTGTTCGGTTGAAGGCTCAAAGGATTTTCAAGTGAAGAAAAGGATATCGGAGAAAGCTCAAAATGGATGACTAAAGGATGTATGAAAGGATTGAAATTGTATATATGTAAGGCCAAGTGAGGAATTTCCTAAGTGCTCTAATCATTTTCCTAAGGATCTAACGAAAGGCGAGTTTGAAGCCAAGAATCACTAGTTAAGACAAGCAAGTGTGACTCGCTCAAGAATAAATCAATAGAAAGGAAAAATAACAGGCCAGAATCCTCATTTATGTAAAGTGGCTTTGTGTCTAGTGGAGCAAACTAAATGAGCTTTAGACACAAGAAAGTGACTTAGACTGACAAAATTAAGTAAGCAATCAGTCGCATGCCAGGGAAATCTAATTGTGACGTAGATCGAGCATCCTAAAAATGTCTCCATTCCCCTATATTATAGTTATATGTATAGTTTATTATATATATATATATATATATATTTTTTAATTAATTAATTTTTTATTTAGGTAATTTTATTATCACGCAAGATAAGACAAATGAGCATGGACAACACATAGAATAGAGCATGTGATAGCACAGAAGATCAGGTAATGCACATATCACGGGAGATTCAACATGCCTAATTGTCCGACAAGGAATTGGAATCGTTTTTCATCCATGGTGAAAATGTCAGCTAGTTGATATTCCGTGTTCACAAAGTACATGTCAATTGTGCCTTTTTCTACGTGATCTTTGATAAAGTGATATCTAATGTCTATGTGTTTCGTGCGTGAATGGTGAACAGGATTGCACGTAATCGCAATGGCACTTTGGCTATCACTATATATGGGTATATTTTTTAAATTGTACCCATAATTGCGAAGCTGAGTCAGAATCCATAGCATCTGGGAGCAACAGCTGGCGGATGCGACGTATTAAGCTTCAGCCGTCGAGGTTGAGACGCAATTTTGCTTCTTGGATGACTAGCAGACTAGCTTTTCGCCTAGAAATTGAGCGCCACCGGAGGTGCTTTTCCTGTCCATTCGGCAACCTGCATAATCAGCGTCAGTATAGCCGATAAGTTTGAAGTTCGTACCTTTAGGATACCATAGTCCTAAGGTAGTTGTGCCCTTAAGGTAGCGAAGAATACGCTTCACCGCGAGCATGTGGGATTCTTTGGGATCGGCTTGGAAATGGGCACAAAGACAAGTGGCAAACATGATATCCGGCCGACTAGAAGTAAGGTAGAGAAGAGATCCAATCATGCTGCGATAGAGTGTGATGTCGATCGATTTTCCTGCGGGATCGGCATCCAACTTGCAGCTTGTTGACATGGAGTGCTGAGAGGATTGCTCTGATCTTGATGGAACTTTTTAAAATACCGAAATCTATAGATATTGTCTAAGACTATGATAATGTCAACTTCATAAGTAATGTCGAGATATTTCATTAGAATGTCGAAATCCTTCCATGACACATCCCGAGATCCATGTAATATTCCTAGCATGTCGAAATCATTAATTCATAGTGTCTATCGAGATCCTCACTCATTAAAATGTCGAGATCAACATGTTGTCGAAATCCTCTTCTATAATGATATCGAGACCTTTATTATTAGTATCAAACATCTCGAACTTCTTCTCTGATATATCTCGAGATTCTACTATGAACAAGTTATCCCATTTTGAAATTCAATATGATATATCTCGAAATATTACTATGATAATGTCGAGGTCCTTAAGCCATGTCGAAACCTATAAAGATGTCGAATGCTTTCTATGTCGAGATCTTATAAATACCGAGATTTCATATCGACATCTTCCTAAATACATCTCGACTTTCATGATACATTAGACATGTCGAAATCTAATTATGGTAGGATACTATGTCGAGATCTTCTGAAATCGTAATTCTCCCCCAAAAACCCTAAAAATGAAATTTATACCATTATAATCACCCTCGAAAATTATCCATATCCCAGAATATGATACACCTAAATTCAACTCTCATAAATATTTCATTTAGTGAATCTTCATCACGTCATATGACAGGAATAGTTCCTACCAAAAACTATCTATCATTAAAATAGCATAGGTATTCCACCCTTATTAACCCACAACCGGATAGTTTTTCTATAGATGTTCTAAGCCAAAAACATCGTATCTCGTTAACAATTAAAGCTTAATATGGTTGGCTCATAGATCTGAGGTTTTATTCCTAACATAACAACTTCCTAAAGTTATCATAGACCCTCGTGATAGCATATTGATATTGAAAACAATTTGAATACTAAGCACAAAAGGTTATACCTTACTTACCACAGTCTTCATTTTATTAGTCCTCGTGTTTGTTGATCTTTTCAGTTTTTGTTGGGAGCTTCTTTTTATCCACGTTCTTGATCATTTTGTTCTTAGGTTTTCATACTTAAGGGCTTTTGATGTTAAAAACGTTGGATAAATACTAAACCCTTGAAAACATAACCGATGGGACAAGATGGTGAATTATGATGACGTGATTTCCTCTAGTACTAAGCAATCCTTTTTATTAATGCTTATCTCTAATAAATAACATGGGCCTAAGTTGAGCAACTAAATAAGTTTAGCCCAATTTATCATATTCAACTAGCCCAATTATAAATCTATTTCTTTGGTGAATTTCAAAGTTATTTGATTTTATTGAAATTTATATTTTAGTCTCACAACTTACATTTTCCCTACACCTCCTAACTTACAAGATTACCAAACTGATTGCACCAAAATCCCGTATTAAATTTACGGGTATCACATGTCCTTAATGTATTTTGTTTGACTGATAAATATTCCATCATCGAGCTGCCTGACTTAAAGTCCTAGGAAGAATTGCATCTCTCCCATGTGGCTCATTTCCAATTTACTCTTCATGAGAACTCCAAACTTCTTGCACAACCGTGGATTTGTTGAGCCGAAAATGATGTCGTCGACGTAAACTTGGACGCCATCAGATCCTTGTCTTGGCATTTGATGAAGAGGGTCGTATCGATTATTCCTCGAATAAATTCAGACATTACGAGGAAGTCACTCAAGACAACATACCAAGCACGTGGGGCTTGTTTTAGTCCGTACAGAGCTTTATCCAATCGATAGACGTGATCGGGATGTTCCTGAGCAATGAAGCCATCTGGCTGAGCGACATAGACTTCTTCTTTGAGTACGCCATTAAGAAAGGTGGTTTTAACGTCCATTTGATAGACTTTGAAGTCTTTATGAGCCGCATAAGCCAATAAGAGACGATTGGCTTCAATCCGGGCAACAGGAGCATATGTTTCGTCGTAGTCAATGCCTTCCTGTTGGTTGTATCCCTTTGCAACTAATCGTGCCTTGTTCCGGATCACTTCACTATCTTCATTCTTTTTGTTCTTAAATACCCATTTTGTCCCGATGATAGTTTTTCCATGCGGACGAGGTACTAATTTCCACACTTGAAGACGTTCGAATTGGTTGATTTTCTCTTGTATTGCAATTATCCAATTCGGGTCGTGTAGTGCGTCTGTTACCTTAGTAGGCTCGTTTTGGCTTAGGAAGCAGCTGAAAAGACTGTGTTGATGTCGTGCCCTTACTCCGCTCGAAGGATCGCCGATTATCTGATCAACCGGAGCTCTAGTCCACCGGCGCTCATGCGCCAAAGTTGAAGATGATGCATCAGTCATTTGTGGGTCTAGATTTCCAATGATTTCCGATTGTTCATTCGTGGGAGGAAGTTTCAAATCTGTACTGGGTGGGAGCGACCCTGGTGATTCTTCCTCAACACCCACGGTAGGTTCTTCATTGTTCTGTGGCAAATCTGAATCGGGTGAGGTAGGGACTGTGGAAGAACTTGGTACATCAGCCACGTCGGGTGTAGAATTGATGGTGCCTGGCGGATGTAGAGGCTCAAATAGGGAATCCAAGTCTTCTAACACAAGTCTTAGAGCTTCGTCTGGCTGTGATTGCTGAGTTGTTGCCATCTCCTGTTGGTATTGTGCCAACACACCAGTGAATACGGGTTCTAAGATGTTGTCTTCAGAAGCCAACGGGTTGAGCACGGGTCCTGAACTGTTTTGTTCAGAAGCCATTCTGTTCACTTCTTGAAAAGTGACGTTATAGCTTTCCTTAATCGTGTGGTTGGACTTGAGGTATACTCGGTACGCTTTTGATGTTGAAGAATACCCGACGAAAGTTGCTTCGAATGCTTTAGGGCCGAACTTTGCACGTTGCTCTCTGTCGTTCGCCACAAAGCACTTGCACCCGAAGACTTTAAAGAATGAGATGTTGGGTACTCTCTTATTTACAACCTCGTATGGAGTCTTGTTGAACCGTTTGTGAACCACCGTCCTGTTTTGGGTTAAACATGTGGTATGGATCAGCATTGTACGAGCAGCTTCCACTAGGGTTCTGTTTTTCCTTTCAACAACCCCATTTTGTTGAGGTATTTTTGCGGCTGAGAATTGTTGACTAATTCCAAGTTTCTGATAAAACTCACCGCGACATTTATTCTTGAACTCAGTGCCGTTGTCTGTTCGAATAACTTGAATAGTCTGTTGCAGCAGATTCTGAGTTGTGTTCACAAAGTTGATAATCAAGTCCCCTGTCTCATCTTTGGTTCGGAGGAACTTTGTCCAGGTGTAGCGAGAGAAGTCATCGACGATCACTAGCACGCACTTGCGTCCATTGATACTCTATGTCTGCATTGGCCCACAGAGGTCCATGTGGATTAGTTCCAATGGACGAGAGGTAGATGCAATTTGCTTGACATGATGAGACGCTCACTTCATTTTTCCTAATTGACAATCCGAACATTGATGCTCCTTTTGTAGTAGTATAGTTGGAAGATCGTGAACCAACTTTTTCGTAGAGTGGAGAGCTTTCATATTCAGATGAGACATTCGTTGATGCCATATGTTGTTCCTCTTAATCGCAGTCTGAGATATGAGGCATACAGCTGTCGAGGGCCGCACAGACGTCAGGGTGATCGTGTAAAGATTGGATTTCCGAAGTCCGTAAAGGAGTTCTGTGTCCTGATTGTTCAAAATTCTGCACCGGTTAGCGTGAAAGACCACTTGAAATCCTTTTTCACAAAATTGGCCTATGCTGAACAAGTTATGGAGGAGTCCTTCGACATAAGAGACATCTTTTATCGTCAGATTTTCTAAAATGATATCCCCAAATCCAAGAATGGGAGCTGAGTCATTGTTTCCGAATCTGACTTTGTCGTTTGGTCGGTCTTTGTAGTTGCTCAGCAGCTCTTGTTTTCCAGTCATATGTGTGGAGCAACCAGAGTCGAGGTACCACACATGATGGATCTGCAAAAACAAGTTAGAGAGCTTTAGGTACCCACTTAAGCATGGGTCCTCTCAGATTAGCAGATTTAGTTTTAGGTTCAAATATGATTCCTAAATTATTACTTGAGGGAGTTTTAATAACCCATGTCACTTTCGTAGAAGTGGTTTTGGGTGTTGCCTCTTTAGGTGACTTGGCCTTTTCGGCTTTTGTCGTCCTAGGCGGAGATTTAGGAACCCATTTGGGTTGAACCTTGCAGGGAAGGTTAATTTCAGCACGTACAAATGCTTTGGTAGGCTTGACTGAGGAAAAGATTTTTTCTTTTGATAATCTCCTAAGGTGCTTGGGGGACTCTATCTTTACGGGATACCTTAGGTGAGTACATGCATGTACAGCGCCATAAGCTTTCTTTATGGCTGGATCTTGTTCCTACGGGCCTTCCTAGTAGCATTTGTTTCAGAATGATTATTTTTAATTTGTGAGGTAGAGCCTATTTCGTAGTTGTAGCTTCTAAAGGTGATGGGCTGATACATGTAGAAGCAATTATTCGAAGAGAAGAAATGGCTCTTTTATGTTTTCGAGTGTCATTTATTTGTACAGAAGGAGTAACATTCTTAGTCAAACTCAAATCTACTAGCTCCTTACACTCTCGCCTTCAGTTCTAGTGCTTGCCCTACGCTCCCTGTAGACGTAGGTAAACTAGATTTAGTCTTTGCATTCTTAACAGAATTATCAATGCACTTTTGATCTTTCGAAGGTGATTTTTCGATTTTCACGCTTTGCAAAATAGCATGAGAGGTAGTTTGGGAGGATGAGGAAGCTTTGAGATTTTCCATCTCTTTTAAGAACTTCTTCTTTTCAGCTTCAAAATTCTCTCTTTCTTTATCTAATTTTGCTTGAGATTCCTCTATCTGTTTTATTATAGGAGGTTTATAGAGAGAATTTTTATAATGAACGTCTTTGACTTCCTCGTAGTGTGTTTTAGATTCAGGAGGTAGAACTTGAACTAAATCACAGACAGGTGTTAAAGATGGTTTCATATTTCTGTCTCTTTCATTTAGTTCTGTGTAGGCAAAAGGGATTTCAGGCCCATGTGAGGCTCTTCTCTTGGATGAATCTAAAGTACTTTGTTTTGTCGCTTCAGTAAAATCTCTAAGAGAGGTTACTCCTAAACCCATGTTTTTAATATCATATATTTCCTTTTTTCGTAGAACACGTGGGTTAGTGAAACCTATGCCTTCTATTGGATTATAGAACTCTATATCATTGGGCTGGTTTAAAAATATCGTTTGTTCATATTGTCCCCTACGCGTAAGAAGATCATCTAATTTCTTAATTTTCGCATATAACTTCTTACGTTCCTCACCTAGGAGAGCATAATTATTTTCTACCGTCAGTTTAGCGGCTTGACAGGCATCTAGATCTTTACTAAGATCACTAACCTTAGTATTAGATATTTGTAGTTGAGCTTCTAGGTTGGTGATCTTAGTGGTAGCTTCGGTCATCCTACAATTTATGGTGGCTTTCTCATTGAGATTCCTAACCAAGCAATTGTAGTTATTTGCTAGCCTATCTTCTAACTCCTTAATCTTTTCGCTATGCTGTCCTATTTGAGGTTGACTAGTCTCTCTAGAATGTAGGCTCTTAGTAAGTTCTTCTATTTTAGCACTAGAGCCTCTAAGTTCTGACTCGAGACTGTTTATCTTCTACTGAGACCTATAAAGTTTATCCTCTACTTCCTTAATACTTTTCTGCACACGTTTCATATTAGCATATTGTTTTTTATATAATTCTAACATGGTCAATAATGTGGAAGAAGAGTCTACCTCTTGTGATGAGGTGGATGCGTCATCTTTGTCCGTCTGATTGGATGTTTCGGCGTCACTGTCGTTATCAAGGCGTGCCATGGGGGCAAGATTCTTGTCTCCAGAACTAGACGTGTCTTCAAGCCAGTGGTCCTGCTCTGCCATGAGGACTACACCTGCTTCCTTATGCTTCGTGAGTTCAAGCTTCTTGGAGTAGTAATTAGCATCTCTTTTCTTGGGAAGAGTGTATTCTCTGGCAAAATGACCAGGCTTGCCACAGTTGAAGCACTTGTTGGGCTCTTTAGTGTTCTTGACTTCAGAGCTCACTGGTGCATGTTCCTTGTTCTTAGAACTTGAGGTCCGAAGTCTGTTGGCTGAGGATGAGGACTTCTTCTTGAAGTATTTCTTGCTCATCATCCTTCCGATTAAAGCCATTAAAAACTTACTGACTAGGGACTGAATAGAAATTTCCCCAAAAAACAGCTATTCAATTTCCGATGTGAAAGGTGACACGATTATTGTTTTAAATTAATTCTTCAGTACCACTTCGTTTGTTCTGCAGTACCACTTCATTTTTATCGCAAAAAAATAAAGTGGTACCGCAGAACAAGCGAAGTGGTACTGCAGAACAATTAAGTGGTACTGTATAACAAAGAAGTGGTAATGCAGGACAAAGAAGTGGTACTGTAGAACGATGAAGTGGTTGCAAAAATCGGATTCTTAAAACTAATTGCTTTTTCTAATAGGACCTGAAGTCGATTTTAAATCTTTATTAGGGCATGAATCATAATTAACTTTTTTTTTTTACAAATGAAGTGGTTGGATGCATTGAAAATGGTGAAAGTTATATCTGTTGACATAAATGTTTTACTGATGAAGATGACATTTATGTACTTTTTGATGGCAGTACACTGATCATATGCAGTCTTTCTTACACAAGGTAGTGAGAGCCTCCTTTAGTTTTACAGAAGAACAAGTAAATAGGCGTCCTAAGATTTACTGCAGATGAATGTAGAATTTACCTATCATATAACTTAAAAAAGGCGTCTCAAGAACCCTTGAGTGTGAATATTCTTTTAAACTATAGGCACATATTTAGGAACTCATCTAAGACATGGGATTGAAATCATTTATTGCATTTGTACTAACGATATAAGTTTCCAAATGTAGAAATCATGGAATGTCCTAGAAATAGCATAGCCTTGGTCCTCCTTTTTACTATTTCATGCACTGCAGAACATTTCCAAGGATGACTAAATAGGGGCGGAAACAAGGAAAAAAATTAGATGGAATAAACATTAGAGAAAAACTGTTGGAGCCAAAGCATCTCCTTCACTCATGCTATTCTGCAGAAGTTTTACTATTAATGACATAATAGTTATCAATCAATAGAATTAAAACTTTGCTGCAGTCACTTCTGTATATGGTCCCAACTCATCGAAAATAAGCTAAGTGTTGACCATACTCATTTCAGTCACTCACTAATTCGCGGCTATAGGAAAATCCCTTGAATGTGATGAACAAACTAATACCAAATTAAGACTTGGTTCTTTTCGTTAGTTAGTTCTCATTATCAATTAAACATGGTATTATGATAACCTCAGACCAATACAAGGAACTAGTTGCATATATCAAAGTACGACAATAATGCCCTAACAGAAACGAATAAATGAAAACGCCACAATGTCATTGAAACCTTAGATTCCTTTTCGTAAAAATATATTTGAATCACCTAAGCTATTAATATCAAGAAGTGGGGACATGCTTCTAGTTTATATCTGCATTCATTCATCACGGGGAAATTTAGACTTCTTTATTATATCTCCCAACACAAAACTGTTTTGTGTTAAATAAAGATAATTTACCATCTTGACTAAAGCCTGGACAAATAAGAGAAAAGTCATCAACTACTCACGACTAATTATCATATATGGACAAGAAAGGATCAGTTCTTGATATACGCATGATCTGATCTTGATATAATCTAAGATTTGGCAACTCTTTGTGTGCGATATGGCAGCTTGGTGTGCGATTTGTTTTTTGGTATTCAGCTATATATAATCGATCAATGAATGGTAATAAGAAAAATAATTAAAACTATCGTGCATGCATGCTATATATTCCATCACTAAATAGCATAACTTCGACAACATCTATTCTGCCCAAATAAAATTCCCAACAATTTTGGTATCGTGCATGCGAAAGATGCGTGGACTATTTTGAAGCAAGAGTTTCAAGGAACTAAAAAAACAATCACCTTGAAACTACAATCTCTATGGCGAGATTTTGATAATCTCAAGATGGACGAGAGAGAGACCGTTCGTGATTTCTCATCCCGGACCACGGAGATCGTAAATCAAATCAAAAGTTGTGGAGACAAGATCCCAGACAAAAGAGTCGTGGAGAA
This sequence comes from Craterostigma plantagineum, assembly GCA_027422505.1. Lineage (NCBI taxonomy): Eukaryota > Viridiplantae > Streptophyta > Magnoliopsida > Lamiales > Linderniaceae > Craterostigma > Craterostigma plantagineum. Next base: position 9,860,468 of record JAPQWV010000015.1, read on the forward strand.
GGTGTTGCGATGTCTTCCTCCAAATTTTGATCATGCGGCTGCTGCTATTGAGGAGTCGAAGGACCTGTCCAAGATGACCATATAAGAGTTGACGGGGTCGCTTCTTGCGCATGAGCAAAGAATCAATCGGTCGATCAATCAATCAACCGAACTAGCTTTCCAATCCAAACAAGCGAGCCGAAAGGAGAATTCAAATCAAACGAAGGAGTACTCCAAGGGCCGCCCAAACCAGAAGAATAAAAATTGGAAAGGAAAGTCATCCCAAAAATTCTTTGAACAATCTTCCAAGTGTATCATTTGCAAGAAGACGAACCATGAATCTAAAGATTGCTACTTTAGATGCAAAAGATGCAAAATTCCGAACCACTCGCAAAAGGATTGTTGGCATAAAAAATCTGAAGAAAAGGAAGATGTAAAGTTCTCCGAGCAACCGAGCGAAGACGCCCTCTTCTACTCAAGTAACGGTGGCGAATCAAAGAGTATGTGGTATTTAGACAGCAGGTGCAGCAACCACGTGACGGGCAACCGTGATCTTTTTGTTGATCTAAACTCGAGTGTCACATCTCAAATCATTCTCGGAGACGGATCTCAAAGAAGCGCCGAAGGGAAAGGAACGATCGCTGTTCAAACGAAGAAAGGAAAAAGGAAGCTCATTCCGAACGTGCTTTACGTACCGAATCTATCACACAACCTTCTCAACGTTGGCCAACTCATTCAGAAGGATTTCTCGGTGCACTTTGATAACGGAAAATGCCAAATTGTCGAGAAGAAGAAGAACGTGGTCATCGCAAATATCGAAATGAAGAATAAAATATTTCCTCTTACGATGCCGCTCAACCACAATCATGCGCTTAAGTCAGAAAATTCAGATTTGTCACGATTATGGCACTTACGGTACAGTCATCTATGAGGCGCTTCATCTCATGAAAGCGAAAAACATGGTTATAAGACTTCCTAATATTCACAAGTCGAGCCATGTATGTGAAGGCATTTACGGAAAAATTCACAAGCTTCCCTTCCGAAGACTTCTTGGCGAGCCAAAGCACCGTTGGAGCTAATTCACTCGGATATATGTGGTCCGATTATACGCGGATGATATGGATTTATTTTCTCGGTCAAAAGTCGGAGGCGTTCTCTACCTTCCTCCGGTTCAAGGCACTTGTCGAAAGACAAAGTGGTCTTCTTATAAAGGCGCTAAGGACAGATCGAGGAGGAGAATATCTCTACAATCCATTCTTGGAATATTGTAAAGAAAATGGAATTAAAAACAACTCACGGTGAGTCGAACGCCACAACAAAATGGTGTCGCCGAAAGAAAAAACCGAACAATTGTTGAAATGGCTAGGAGCATGTTGAAAGGGAAGGGCGTTCCAAACCAATATTGGGCCGAAGCCGTCTACTCGGCTGCCCAAATTCTCAACCGATCACCTACGAAAGCTGTCCAAGATAAAACTCCGTACGAGGCATGGTACGACCAAAAGCCGAGAGTCGATCATCTTCGAGTCTTCGGCAGTGTGGCTTTCGCTCATATTCCTTCTCAAAGTCGCGGAAAATTCGACGAGAAAGGTCAGAAGCTTCTCTTTATCGGCTACAGTGAAGAGTCCAAAGGATATCGTCCATTGGACCCAACAACAAATAAAATCATATTGTCGCGAGATGTTATTTTTGATGAAAATGCAGCCTAGGACTGGAAAGTAAAATCGGTGGATCAAATAACTTATCTTAATCCATCATCATCATCTCAAACTTCTCCGGCGGATCAGAATGTCGAGGAAAACTCGACTCCCCCTTCAAGTCAAGAAGACAACGACGACGAAAGCCCTCCAAGGAAAACGCGCTTGATTCGAGAACTTTACAGAACCACTGAAGTGGTGCTATTTTCCTGCGAGCCGCAAACATTTGAAGAAGCATCGAATGAAGAATGCTGGACAAAAGCGATGGACGAGGAAATCTCTACCATCGAAAAGAATAAAACATGGGAGCTCGTCGACCTACCGAAAGGAAAGAAAACCATTGGGCTGAAATGGATCTACAAGATCAAGTATAACGAGAAAGGCGCAATCCAAAAATATAAAGCTCGGCTCGTTGCTAAAGGCTACTCTCAAAAGCATGGAGTCGACTTCACCGAAACATTTGCGCCGGTGGCCCGGATCGAGACTATTCGAACCGTTCTTGCCTTAGCCGCCCAACTCGAGGTAACTGTTTATCAACTTGATGTAAAATCAGCATTTCTAAATGGTGAAATCAAGGAGGAGGTATATGTCGAGCAACCCGGAGGATATAAAGTCGAAGGCCACGAAGCGAAAGTCTATCGACTGAAAAAGGCTCTATATGGGTAACAAGCACCACGCGCTTGGAATAGCAAAATAAATGGCTATTTTATTGAATTAGGCTTCAATCGGAGCCCAAGTGAATCATCGCTTTATGTGAAACATTCAGGTGACGACTTTCTTACTATTTGCCTTTATGTTGATGACTTCATTTATTTTGGGACAAATCAAATGGTGGATGAATTCAAGAAGGAAATGATTAAGAACTTTGAAATGACAGACTTAGGGAAAATGCAATATTTTCTTGGGATTCAAGTGAAGTAAAGGCCGGGAAGAATTTTTCTATCTCAAGAAAAATACATCGACGATCTTCTCAAGAAATTCCGCATGAGCGACTGCAAGCCGCTGTCAACCCCGATGGCTCTAAACGAGAAACTTTAAATTCATGATGGTGCTGAAAAGGCTGATGAGAATCTTTATCGGAAGTTGATCGGTTCGTTGCTCTATCTCAACACTAAACCGGACATCACCTAATCGGTTAGTCTCCTATCTCGTTTCATGAACGAACCAAGTAAAATTCATTTCGTTGCCGCAAAACGTATATTGAGGTACTTAAAAGGGACCAAAAGTCTTGGCATCGAATTTAAAAAGGAAGAAAATTTTTTCATCTGGTCTGTTATAGCGATAGTGACTGGGCCGGTTCGGTGGATGATCGAAAAAGTACTTCCGGCTATATTTTCTGTCTTGGTTCAAACATAATATCATGGAGCTCAAGAAAGCAAAAGTCAGTTGCGTTATCTTCTTCAGAGGCCGAATATATTGCTGCTACTGACGCCGCTCGTGAAGCAGTTTGGCTTAGAAGAATCTTGGAAGATTTAAAGTTTGAGCAGAAGGAACCAACCACGATTCACTGTGATAATATGTCAGCAATCGCGATGACGAAAAATCCCGTGTTTCATGCAAGAAGCAAGCACATCGAGCTTCGTCATCATTTCATTCGAGAGTTAGTGACTCGAGGAGAAATTCGCATGGAATTTGTCAATACGAATGACCAATCAGCAGACATGCTAACCAAGGCGATAACAACCGAAAAGTTCGAGAAGTTCAAGAATCAAGTCAAGATTGCAAATTACGTGGGGCTTGGACAAATAAGAGAAAAGTCATCAACTACCCACGACTAATTATCATATATGGACAAGAAAGGATCAGTTCTTGATATACGCATTATCTGATCTTGATATAATCTAAGATTTGGCAACTCTTTGTGTGCGATATGGCAGCTTGGTGTGCGATCTGTTTTTTGGTATTCAGCTATATATACATCTATGTAATCGATCAATGAATGGTAATAAGAAAAATAATTAAAACTATCGTGCATGCATGCTATATATTCCATCACTAAATAGCATAACTTCGACAACATCTCTTCTGCCCAAATAAAATTCCCAACATTTTGCACACATGATTATTTAAAGTCCCTCTTAAAGCCAAAGAATCTCCTCCATTTTTTTTTCTCCACGCTTAATTATTTCTAAAACAATTTCTCCTCCAAAGGCTAAGACTATTATAAAAGTAATATCTCCTAAAGTTGAGTCCCATGGAAAGGAACGATAGGGACCATCAAACTCGAAACTTCGACAACGTTGAATCCTTCGCTCAGCTACCTTTCATCCGCCCTAAGTATAATAATAAAGGTAATAACGGGGAGGAGTCATTAGGATCTTTGGAAAAGACTTTGGTGGTAATAACAACAACAATTCCACCCATGAAGAAGATCGTTCATCAGAGAAAGCTTAGAAGAATGGCAAAAGCAGCTCTCAAGAAAGAGGAGGAGTAGGAGAGGAAAGTACCAATAAGTACAGTGCTGATGTAGTTAGCTGTAATAACAGGAAATTCGAATGCCATTACTGCTGCAGAAACTTCCCTACTTCACAAGCCCTCGGCAGCCATCAAAATGCTCACAAGAGCGAAAGGCAAAACGCAAAGAGGAGCTCGCCTGCATTCTCTGAATATGGTTCATAATGGATTAGCTGCTCATGTTTATGGTAGTCTAATGAATTATTGCAGCACATCTACGCCGTCAGCAGTTTCCATGGTCAATCATAACTATCATTCTTGGAGCAATAGTATGGTTAGCAGAAATAATGGCGCTGCTGCTAGTTCTTACGGCCCTAATCATCATCAGCCTCAGCCTATCAATGGGTCACCCTTGGCTTGTTGGAGAATCCCAGGTGGTAATAATAATAATGGTAGTTATCGGTCTTTTTTCGATTCAAAGGATGAGTGGTCGAAGCCCTTTTCGCCGAGTAGAAGTGCTCAATATGATTCGTCACAAAGAAGGACAGTTTGTTTACCAAAACCTGGGACGAAAGATCAAGTGAGTTTGGATTTACACCTTGTTGGGCCGATTTATCCAACCTCGATCTGATTCATAGAATTAGTATTACCTTAGATGATGAATTACGAAAGCGATTGATCAGTAATACCACTAGACGGATCGTTTAGGGTATTTATACATAAGTCCTATTGGGCTATTGGGCCCGAAATAACTAATATACCCACAAGTTAGGTATATTCACAATAGGTCCTACCGTAAGATAAAACTACAGAATAGGCATAAACTAAAATGAACACAATAAAAAATCTCTAACAATCTTCCCCTTTGTGTTCATTTGTCGTTGTAGCACTGCCTTCTGTCCTGTAGAAAGATGATCTGAGGTTGAGAGCGACCTCAAATAGTCTGATACTTCGGCGAAGGGATTGTCTATCTTGAATTTTTTCATTAGGTGCCTTGGACAGGCTAACGATTTCATCCCGGAAATTCTCAAGACCTAAGCTCGCGAGGTCATTGTTTGATGGCTCAGTGTATCTTCTTATTTTGCTTCTCAGTATCTGAACATTATGATTCTGAGGGTCCCGTCACAGTACTTTTCGATCTCTGGTAGAAACATGACCCTCTTTAATCCTTCGGGTTTACTGTAGACTACTGAAAGCTCGGGTTCTTTGAAGATGAAGCCGTCTGGGTATGACCTGAGTTCCTTCTCCATGCCGGTGAAATGGGGACTGGTGAGGTTGACCTTCTTGGCCTTATTCTCAATTTCTATCTGAAGGTCGTGTCCCGTGTAGAAAGTAATGTCCCTCAGCATATGCCTCTTGAGGGCTTCGTATCCCAACTTGTATCGAAATTCTCTTAAGATGAATTTTCTATGAAGTCTTGATAGTCGATATACATCATTAGGATCGATGTATTGCAGGTCACCTTCAGTTATGAGGTCTTCTGAGCCGTCCAGTCTTCGTACCTTGTAGACTGGATATGTTAGGTGCCTCCCCATCTGCTCGCAGGTGACATCCAATATGACGTTGATGAGTCTCTTCGCTCTCATTTTCTTCTTGTCTTCGTCTGTGATCCTCGACCCTCCTTTTGCCGTCCATTTGTATAGAAAATGATAGGCCAATTTATTGGATCTTCAATATGCGATAAGCCTCTCAACTCCATTTCGTTGTACGGTCGAATTTGATCACGATTTCGCCAGATTCTACTTCGAATTTCCTCTTGGAATGGAGTTATGATCTTGACATTTTCCCAGGTGCTCTCAGATGCTTCTGGGGTCTCTTGAAAGTCTTCTCCATTTCTGAGTTCTTCTGGCGCCATTCTGCAGTTGACTTCCACCGCTGCCCATATCAGGTCACGGACGTTGTCCAATCTCTCTTGAAGGTCGTCCCCAGGAGTAGGATTTTCACCGCTATGAGATGTCCACCCTTGAACAATAAATTCGTTGAGCTCTGTCAATGGATCAGGGTAGGACATGTCTTGAATTGGAGAGAGAGGGACGTCGGTTTCCTGTGGAGGTGTGGAGGTGGGTCTGGTCTGAAGTCGGAGGGTAGTGAGGGTAGGCTCTTTGGAAGGTCAGTGGTTTGGGTTAAGTGGGAGGAGGTAGTAGGTTGAGGATTTGTGGACGTGGAGCTTTCTACTTGGGTATGGGTTGAGGTGGAGGGTTCTGTATGAGTGGTAGCTGCCTCGACCCGCTGTCGCTTTTCCTCCCCCTCAGGACGACCGTCGTCATCAGGGTCGTCATGTCGGCGTTTGTGTGAAGGCGGGTCGTAGTGGCAATGGTACGGTAGTTGTAGGCGATGAAAGAGCTCCTTGTCTTCAGCAGATAGAGTTTCGACCTCACGTAGGAGGCGTGCTAACAGATTGTCTCGAAGCTCTGTAATGGTAGGGGTAGGGGTTAGTTGGGCTGTGGCGTCGGATGTTTGTGGGTGTTGTTGTGGGGAGTGAGGAATGGGAGATGGCACGTGCTCTTCGACCATTGGTGCTTTGCCCTTGTCTTGAGCTGTTGAGGATGTGAATGCACCAAGTTTTTGCAGGATGGAGTCCTCCATTTGCTTCATTTCTTCGCGTATGGCTTCGAGGCTCCGGTCGAGGTGAGCACGTGTCACAAAGGGTGATAACCCAACAGAGCCACGAAGGCGTTCTGTTGTCACGACATCAGAATAAGCTTCTGTGTCGAGGCTCATAGTTACTGAAAAGTACGTGGGACTTGAGGTCCCGGGGCCACCGAGGCGCACCGTTTGCATTGTTGATAAGGCAAGCTCATCGAGATGGCCTGATTGCACGGGAGTAGGGATGTTACCCATGTTAGGTCTTCCGTCCGATCCTCGAGTATCATCGGTAGATGATGTCTCTACAGACGTTCTGGACTGATCACGAAGAAGAGTCGATAAAAGTGTTTGTGTCCTAGTAAAATCGAAAAAATTTGGGCGAGTGGACACTAGACTCGATGCGCAGGAAGAAGGGACAGCGACGTGGGGCTGGGGGTCGCTGATTTGTACATCACTCGCCTCCGAGTGAGGAAAGGATGGTTGAGATGGTTCCTCGTGTAATGTTGAGACAACAGCCTGTTGGGAGGTTGTTGAATGTGAGAGGTTGGGTTGTGCGTGCGCCGTTGAACCAGATGCAGCGACTTCTACTCGAGAACTGATTGAATCAGCTCCTGTTCCTAGAGGTTCGGTTCTGGAAGTTATAGTGAGGAGGGGAGGTGCGAAGTTGACTGACACGGGAGGAAGCGCCGGTCTGTCATGTTTTTTCTTTGTACGTACTTCGCGTTTGCGCTCTGGACCCTGTCTCACGCTCGGGCTGGCCCCTGGGTTGGAAACGGTGGGTTTGACCGTATCGTGGGGGCGGGTAGATTCTGTGACATCCGATAGGCGACGACGTCGGAGTCCGTGGGATTGGCTAGGTCAAGGAGGTGAGTTGGAAGAGGCATTCCTTGGAAAGACGTACCATCCTTTGGGCGTTTCAGATAGTTCAGTTTTGGAACCGCTAGGTGCTCCGCCGCTGGTCGGTGAGTGATTTCAGGATTGTGTTCCATGTAGTGACGAATCAGGACATGGAACCACCGTAGGAATGGAAGGCCTTTCTGCTTGGATGTCTTCAGGTGATCCCTGATATGGATCTGGTCCACTATCTCTTGCATAAAGAGTGCCGCGTAGTCGTAGCGTTTCCCAAAGGCGATGCCGTAGAAGAGTGTGAGAATGCTGAGATTACAGCGATCGTATCCGGCGTGTTTTGGAGAGAGGCATTTGTTACGCAACATGAACAGTGTGTTCCACGGACTTGACAGTTTGGTGACTGAAAACGATGAGATTTGAGTCAGCGGGGGAGTACAGCCTAGTTGTAGCATTCCATCAAGAAGTTCTTGAGTGGCGGGAGTTGGATCGATAAGGCAGGTGGAGGATTGCCTTCAGGAGGTCTTTGTTGAGAACGACTGAGGTATTCTCGATCTGACTCTGGAACATGACCTCATTTGTATCTTGAACTTGATCCATCAGTCCCCAAAAGTGCTGCAGATAGACTTGAGGAACAGTCGCCGCAATTGTGATTGCAGGGTGCAGGAAATGATTCCTGAGAATGGCGATGATGACCATGTCTGTACATCTGAATGCTATTGTGTCCAATTGATAGTTGTTCTTCAGTGGCTTGACCCATTTGGAGATTGGGTAGATTGTATGAATATCCATGATCTAAAAAATATGAACCATGATTTAGTTAGGAATCAAATAGTGATGGACTGCGAGATAGAATTCCAACACTTGTCGTCTCTCTTTCGTTCTTCCCCTTTTTTTGTTTTGTTTTTTTTCTTTTTTTGTTTTTTTTTGTTTATATATATATATATATATATATATATATGCAATGAGGAGTAGGATTAAAAATTGATACTGAACTTGATGAAAGGAAAAAATGTAGATTTTAGTTAAAACAAAAGAACTCGACATGTCAAATTAAATGTGGTGGGAAAAGCGATTTTGTGAAATCAGTATATGATGTCGAGAACGTGTGATTTTTCGAGAAATCCAAATTATAATCAAATAATCTCGAGAGAATGTTTAAAATCAGCAAGGATGTCGAGATCTGGCGAATTAAAAAATCAAATTAAAACAAGAAGGATTTAGAGATAGTGTGATATGTCGAGAAATTCAAATCAAAATGAATAGATGTCGAGATCTGGCAAATTTAAAAAACTCAATTCAAACAAAATTTAGATTTCGAGATCTTGCACTGTTACGGAAACGTCAAATTAAAAGCTATAGATGTCGAGATCGTAAATTAAGATCAATAGATGTCGAGATCGTGTAAACTCAGTAGAAAATGTCGAGATCTTGCACTGTTACGAAAAATTAAAATTAAAATCAAAGGTATGTCGAGATCGTGTGGTTTGTCGAAGAATCAAAACCAAAATTAAAAGATTTCGAAAGAAGGACTTCGAGATCTTGTAAAAATTTTCAGTCAATTTAAAATCAGAAGACCTCGAGAAATTGGGTAATTCGAAAAATGTAGGTTGAAACCTCGAAATCATTCAAATAAAAAATGGTAAAATAGCGAGATCAAAGGATTTTCAGAAAATCGAACAGGCATAGAGTTTGAATAGAAACATAGAGAATGGTTCTTAAAAAAAGAGAAGATTTCGAAATCAGAGATATTTCTTTGATTTCTTCGGCCTCACACCTGCAATCGAAACTGTTAATTTCATAAGAAAGGAATGTAGAGTATCTGTCGAACTTACCAGTAGATGACGAGGGATTGGAGTGTAAAAGACCGAAGAAAAATTTCGAAGGTCGAGAATGGCAATAATGTGAAATGTTAAGTGTTTTGCGAGAAGGTGAGGTGAAGAAGACGATCGAGGGTGATGTAGAATGTCGAGATTTGAATGTGTTTAGTGAAAGATATGGATCTCGAGATGTATTAATTTGGGCTTTCCTAAGTAAATTGGGCTTCTGGAAATATGTTGGGCTTCTCGAGATTCGATGGGCCAATAAGATATGAGATATAAGAAAAATTGGCCGATGGGTTTGTGATAATGGGCTGATGAAATTTTGGAAGGCTGATAAAATAAAAAATGCAGATGATAATAACACATATATAAAAAATGCAGAAATGCAAATAAGATATTAAATAATGCATATAAAGTAAATAAACGCATATGATAATAACGCTCCCCCTAGACAGATGCGTTAATTAAAAATATATATATATATAATTTTGTTGTTTGTTATTATTATTTTTTTTATTTTTTTTAATAAATAATTAGCTCCCCCTAAGCGCGTGCATAGGTCTACGAAGCATATATGCCTAGCCTATCATGTATGCATTTGTGCTAAGAGGTTAGATTCAGCATACCCAACCTAGAAACTAAGAATTTGAAGGGTTTCTCATCCAATGCTTTAGTGAAAAGATCAGCCAGTTGTAGTTCAGTGCTAACAAAATGCATGTCTATAATGCTATTTTCAACATGATTTTTTATGAAGTGATATCTAATATCAATGTGCTTGGTTCTTGAGTGATGTACAGGATTGCACGTAATCGCAATAGCACTTTTAGAATCACTGTAGATAGGAATATTTTTTAAATCAAACCCGTAATCCAGGAGTTGAGTGCGCATCCACAAAATTTGTGAACAACAACTGGCAGCTGCGACATATTCTGCCTCAGCTATCGATGTGGAAACACAGTTTTGTTTCTTTGAAGACCAGCAGATTAATTTGCCTCCAAGTAGTTGGGCGCCTCCTGACGTACTTTTTCTATCCATGCGACAACCTGCAAAATCTGAGTCAGTGTATCCAATTAATTGAAAGCTGGAGTTTTTGGGATACCATAAGCCGAGATTAGGAGTTCCTTTCAGATAGCGCAGTATTCTTTTGACGGCAGTCAGGTGGGACTCTTTGGGATTTGCTTAAAAGTGTGCACATAGACAAGTAGCAAAGACGATGTCTGGTCTACTTGAAGTAAGGTAGAGTAATGACCCGAAGATTCCTCTATAATGCGTTTCATCGATGGATTTTCCGGAGGGATCTGCATCAAGCTTGCATGCTGTGGACATAGGTGTAGCTATGTAAGAGCAATTCTCCATTTGGTATTTTGTTAGAAGGTCGCTAATATATTTGGACTGGCTAATAAAATTGCCATCAGACGTTTGTTTAATCTGGAGTCCTAGAAAAAAGTTCATTTCTCCCATCATGCTCATCTCAAATTTAGTGGTCATTAATTTGCTGAATTCCTCGCACAATGTAACATTCATAGAGCCAAAGATAATATCGTCGACGTAAATTTGGACAAGTAGTATGTCGGAATTTTGTCGCTTGATGAATAGTGTGGTGCCAATTTTACCTTTGGTGAATCCAGAGTCGACTAGGAAAGTGGAGAGAACGTCATACCAAGCTCGTGGTGCTTGTTTAAGGACATAAACTGCTTTATCGAGACGATACACGTAGTCGGGCTTGGTTGAGTCTACGAAACCTTCAGGTTGTCCCACATAGACTTCTTCTTTGAGAATTCCGTTCAAAAATGCTGTTTTGACATCCATTTGGTAAACAGTAAAGTTTCTATGTGCGGAGTATGCAAGGAATAGGCGAATAGCTTCAATTCAAGCGACTGGTGCAAATGTTTCATCGTAATCGATGCCTTCTTGCTGGTTGTATCCTTTAGCTACCAGTCGAGCTTTATTCGAATGACGATGCCATTTTCGTCCCTTTTGTTTTTGAAGACCCACTTTGGTGCCAATGATCGTTTTTCCTCTAGGTCTTGGAACCAAGGTCCAAACCCGTAGGCGGTCGAATTGACTGAGCTCGTCTTGCATAGTGATGATCCAGTTTGGATCGGCAAGAGCTTCAGACACTTTTCGTGGTTCGAGTTGACTCATAAAACACGAGAAATGTTTGTGGAGAAATGAGACGTAATCGTTCGGAAGTGCGCTTTTCCTTTCGCGAGTTGACCTTCGTAAGGGTGGTTGATCCGTGTGAGAATCATGAATATGGTCTTGAGGATTAGTCAGGTTCGACTTCAGAAGGTTGATCGTGTTGTAAGGCTATGGTTTCAACATCAACCCCAGTATGAGATGATATGGCATTTGGGGTGGGATCATGACTCAAGTGTAGGGGTGGGCAAACGGGGTCGGGTTTCGGGTACCCGACCCGACCCGATCGGGTTTTACCCGATCGGAGGCGTGAAAACGGGTTTAATCGGGTATCGGGTTTTAAACCCGATACCCGATAAAATACTTCGGGTCGGGTTCGGGTAGCAATAAGCTACCCGAAAAACCCGATCGGGTACCCGACCCGATCTAATGTTTAAATTAAAAAAAAAATATTACTAATCTTAAAGGAATACAAATAGAGTCGAGCAGCTGAACTGAGATACACACAGGGACGGGAAGGCCCCCCCCCCCCCCGGCCGGCCGGAGCACCACTTAGGGGTATCCCGGCAGCAACCCCGCCTACTCTTCATCCCCTTTTCTCTGCTGCAACTTCAGCCCCGGTGGCATGGCTCGCCGGATCGCCGCCTAGACGGCCGGAACGGTGCTTTTTCGGTTGGAACGGCGATTTTGGAATGAGACCTCCGATAATTGGATTGATCTGGTCTGGAACGAGTCAATCTTCAGTTTAGAACAGTGTCTCGTCGAAGAAGATGAATGAACAAACACCCTAATCTAATGGGTCTATGCTTGGGCTTATTCTTTTAGTGGGCCTCTTATTAAAATTATAAAGAAATACAATAATTAAAGAAAAATTAATAGTTATACAATACAACGTTATATTGAATAAAAAATCTGAAATTCTTTCACAAAAAATAGGTCTATGCTTGAAAAGAATAGTTGAGTTGACGACAGGGAGAAGACTCAGTTTTCACGTGAATAATAATAAAATAAAATAAAAATAAATAAAATTGCAAAACCCGAACCCGACCCGAACCCGATAATCGGGTTTCGGGTACCCGATTGTCGGGTACCCGATTTTCGTCGGGTCGGGGTCGGGTTTCAATTTTGATACCCGCAAATGTCGGGTACCCGACCCGAAAAACTCGAAACCCGATAAACCCGACCCGATCCCACCCCTACTCAAGTGAGAAATTTCGTCCTCAGTTGCTGTGGTATTTGGAAGCGTGAGATCTGTTTCTGAGGAGGTAGGAATGTCTTCAATATCTGCTGTTGAGTGCGTTTCCACTTGTGGAATTTCTTCCTCAGGAGAAGGCACTAGATCTGAAGTTAGATGAAAGTCCTCAAGTAAAAAATCCAGAGATACCATATTTGTATTTGAAGAATCTGAGTCTTGTTGATGATTCGCTGATACATTGGGTGATGCCACTTGTAATGTTGGAAATGTCTCGTCAAATGTGACATTTGCACTTTCGCGTAAAACCTTAGCGATTTTGAGAAATACTCCAAACACTTTGGACGTCGAAGAATACCCAATGAACGTGCCGTCGAGTGCTTTGGGGTCAAATTTGCCTCTGTTGCTTCGATCATCTGCAATAAAACATTTGCAACCAAACACTCGAAGAAATGAAATATTTGGAGCACGGTTATCAATGATCTCGTAGGGTGTTTTCTCAAATCTTTTGTGGATTGACGTGCGATTCTGAGTGAAACATGCAGTGCTTAGTGCTTCAGCCCAGAAGGAGTGTGGAAGATTTGATTGAATTATCATCGTGCGTGCAGCTTCAACAAGTGTTCGATTTTTCCGTTCGACGACCCCATTTTGTTGTGGAGTTCCAGCAGCTGAGAATTGTTGTGATATGCCTTGAGATGCATAGAAGTTACTCAATCGGCTGTTTTTGAATTCCGTACCATTATCTGATCTAATGATACCAATTCGAGTTTGTAGCAGATTCTGTGGGGTTGTCATGAAGGTTTCAATTATTGAGGCAGTCTCATCTTTACTGCGTAGAAATTTCGTCCAAGTATATCTGGAAAAATCGTCGACGAGAACAAGTAAATATTTGCGACCACTGAGACTCTCTGTTCTCATTGGACCGCACAAATCAGCATGAAGTAGTTCTAAAGGTCGAGAAGAGAATGCGACGTGTTTGGATTTGTGAGATACTCTTTTCATTTTCCCTAGTTCGCAAGCACTACAGAGATGTTCCTTTTGATACGAAAGATTCGGTAGGCCTGTAACTAATTGCTTAGTAGATAGTTTATTAATGTCTTTAAAATTTAAATGGGATAAGCGAATGTGCCATAGGATGCTTTGATGATGTGAAGCTTTAGAGAGTAGGCAGATATTTGTGGGCGGATGGTTGTTTTAAGATCAATCGTATAGAGATTTCTTTTGCGAGTGCCATGGAGTAGATCGTTACCGTGGCCGTCATTGATGCTGCATTTTCGTGCTTTGAAATTGATTTCGAGGCCTTTGTCGCATAATTGACTAATGCTGAAGAGATTGTGTCCTAGTCCCTTGACGTATGAAACGTCCTGGATGGTCAGATTGCCGTGATTTAGATCTCCTCGTCCTAGAATTGGGGATGACTCGTTGTTTCCAAAATGCACTTTACCGCCATACTTTTCAGTGTAGTTGCTCAACAGTTCTTTGTTCCCAGTCATGTGTGTGGAGCGACCTGAGTCTAGATACCACACATGATGGACCTGCAAGAGGAACGAAATTAGAAACATTTCGGTACCCATTTGAGAACGGGCACTGTCCACTTCTTAGTAGATGACGTAGTAGGACTAGTAACAGGGTTAGTAGTGAGGGTAGTCGTTGCATTGGAGCACTTAAGTTTAAGTTTAGGAATCCATCGTGGCAATCCTTGTTTTGAGTGTTGAGGGGATGTAGAGTGATGTTTTTGCTTGGGCACCCAAATGTGTATAACCTTAATTTTATGCGGTGTGGATTTTTTGTTTAATGAATCGATTGAATGTGGGAGTGCTTGAGGCATGACTCGCACGGGATAAAGACGGTCAAGTAGTAGAATGATGCATTTTATATGAAATAGATTTATTAATACGAGAAACATCAAAGGACTTAAAATTATTTAAATAAATAATAGTAGGTTCATCATAAACGTAGGTAGTAGGGTAAGAAGTCTTGAAAAGGAGTTGGTTCAGGTTTCGATTTTCGGACCCAGGCCAACGGCTTCTTATTCTTAGTTATTCTCTTGCCTGTAGTCAAATTTGGCATATCATTAGGAGTTCGATCATAAGATGAAGAAGATAAACTTCAGATGAATGATCGTTGAGGTTTCTTAGAAGTGAAATTTCATTTAGTAGTTTCTCTTTTTCGAACTTGAAGATTTCGATTTGATTTTGATGTTCTTTGGCTTGTGTCATGTTAATGTCTTGAAGGCGTGAGAGTTCAGCTAGGAAGTTCGTCTTGCCTTTAGTTAGTGTCGTCTCCATTTGGGTTTGCGAGCCTGACTTAGTAAAGAAGCGTGCATGGTCCTTGAGTGGGGTAGTATTTGCTAATCGAAAACGGGAATTTAAGGTAAGTGCATCATCGTAGGAATAGTAGTGATTTGAAGAAGAGGCGTAGTTTTCAAATAACAGATCGACTCTCTTGGCTCTCTCCTTCCCTTTTATTTTTTTGTGGAGTGATGCTTCTATCTTAGACTCAGCTAGAAGCAGTTGTGGGGAGAGACCTATGGGGTTGTTGACTTGTTTTTCAAGTGAAGATATGATTGTCAGAAGTACGTCTTTTTCCA
This sequence comes from Craterostigma plantagineum, assembly GCA_027422505.1. NCBI lineage: Eukaryota > Viridiplantae > Streptophyta > Magnoliopsida > Lamiales > Linderniaceae > Craterostigma > Craterostigma plantagineum. The sequence goes on from JAPQWV010000015.1 coordinate 9,875,711, forward strand.
CTTGAGAGACAATCTTTTCGAGCTCAAGCGTCCAACTAAATCATATTTCAAGCAATTATACCACGAAAATAAATGGAAGAATTCACTTAGCGTGGGGTGTGTGCGTGCGTTCTTGAGGAGGGTTGGGAAGCACCTTCTCTGAAATCTCTTACTATCAAATTATCACGCACAAGACCACTAACTATGTGTTAGGGTTTTTGTATTTATACCACATGCTGGTATATAATACTTGGGCCCTTGTAAGCCCATTACAAGAATAAGATCACCGGGCTCCAAAACATTAAAGCCCAGTTCACTTAAATAAATTACAAGATTAAGATTAAATAATTAATTGAACACAATAAATATTCCTAACAAACTCCCCCTTTGTGTTCAATTTGCAATTTAGCGCTGGTCATCTTGGTCTTGTAATTGTCCTGAGTCCTCAAAGAACACGTATCAAAGTATACGGCGTAAGCGTCTGCATGCGTGTTCTTCTTCAATCTTCTCTTCCTTTATCTTGTCTTCTGACCTCTTCGTTAGGAGATCCAAGCTCACCGTGTACTGAACTTATCTTCTTGAAGCTGCTTGTCGGATCGTCTCTTTTTATTCGATCTCTCCCTTGGATAGTCACCACTCCCCCTACGTTTGTTCAACCTTTTGTTGGGATTGAGGAATTCTCTTTAAATCTTGAAGAGTTGTACACGAATCGGCAGCTTTGATTCTTGAAGCCCATGCTGAAGTTGTTGGCCGTATCTTGTCATTTGAGTCCGATCTCTCCGTTCGATTGTAGCTCAACTCCCCCTACGTTTGTTCAACCTTGCATTGTGATTGGGGTGTTTCTTTAAGATCGGATAGTCGTACATGAGGCGACAACTTCAATCGTTGGATTCTGTGGTCTTTGCTTGATTCTTTGACGACGCTTGAGATTTGGCATTTTCTATCTATATTGCTCTTTCGTCGTGGTGTTGCTCCCATTTTGCTTTAGTACTCCTCCCCCTCATGAAGATCGAGCTGGGGAGATCGTCATGCGATGGGTCAAATGAGGCATCGTCTTTGGCAAGAAGATCGCATCGTCGGGACAAGATGATGGAGTTGATTGGTGGTCAGGCTCCAGAAGAAGGTACATGGTGTGTATTTTCCGAAAATGTGTTTGGGCTCCTTTGGATTGTCGTCAAAAGAGCACGAGATCCCAGCTTCAGAGTAGTATGCGCAGCGGAATTGGTGGGTACTCAGGTTGGGTAATAACCTGACGGAGCCACAAAGGCAGTCCGTCGACACGAATTCAGAGTTAAACTCTAAGACGTGGCCTGTGAAAATAGGGCTGAGAATCCGGAGCCACACAGGTGTTCCGTTTACATCGTTATTGAGACTAGCTCGAAGACGATGGCCTGAAACCGTTGTTGTTTTGATGTTGCAACGGTAGGACTTCCTTCCGATCATCGAAGCATGTCGTAGTAGGACATGTCTGCGAAAGTTCTGATCTGGTCACAAAGTCCAGATAAGAAAAAAGTGTATGTGTCCTAAAAATATATAAAAACGTTTGGATGGTGAGGACACACTAGACTCGATGTGTTCAATAAAATTCAGTGGTGTGGGGCTGACTACCACTTAGTTCAATATCTCCTGCTTCCAAGTGAAGCAGTGATAGATTACGCGGCTCTCCATGATTTAGTGAAACATCGGTCTGTTGGGAGATCAATGAGTGGGCAAGGCTCGGTTGTGCATGCGCCTTTGGACCAGATGAGGCGAATTCTACCCGGGAGCCGATAGAAATCAACTCCTGCACCTATGTGGGATGGTCCAAATGTTCTGTGAGGTAAGGGATTTGTGTATCATTCGCTCAGCAGTCTTGGAAAGAATTTCCAAATAGTTGTGGATTTTATGGCTCGAAATCTTTACTAACACTCGGCTGCGTTCCGGGGTTAGGTTCAGTTTGGTTGACTGAACCATAGGAACTGAAAATCCATGCGTCCGTCCATTTGAGTGCTGTTTGATCAGCAAGTCAGAGCAGGTCGGTTGAGATCATCTTCGTGTTAGTGTAATGATAACACCTTCGTCTTTAGAATCTCTAGTTCTCGAGGGTTGAATTATTTCGTCGAAGTCCATCTTGGGAGTGGAAGTACTTGATAGGGTTCTTCTTTCTTTTTCCCAATTTTTTTTCTTCTTTTTTTTTTTGCTTCCTTCGTTTTTTTTATATATAAATAGAGAGACTATAATAGATATATACATATATGTATATAGGTTAACGTAAGTTTCTCCCCCTCAAATCGTGCACCTAAGATGTACTCCCTCTAAAGTTGTACTGTCCCCTCGTAAATATGGATTGAAACTCCCCCCCAATGCATGCACGTTTAAACATGTAAGTTCTCTCCTAATAAATTAAGCGTGAACGTATTTTTATTTTCAAAGCAGATGCAAACTAAAGAATTACTGTTCTTTAAAAAATGCATTAGAATGTACGTTTTTTATCGCTCATATGCATACAGAAAATTTAAGCTCGAAAATTCTTTAAGATGCATGCATGATAAAAATGTACCTTTAACATGGTATTTAATGCATTTCAGCTCATGTATGCATGCGAAATTTGGAATTTAAAGTCTTTTTGAAGCATGCATAACTATAATGTACCCTTTAATTTCAAAGTAGGTATATAGTCTTTTCAGTTCGATATGCATGCCAAAAGTTTGACTATGGAATGCATATATAGAATTTACCTACGTTTGGTTGCTCGCATCGCTAACCAGTCGTGTCTGTGGAGCAACCCAAGATGCCATTCATGCTGGGAGTTGCTCACGGTGCATACCAGTCATGGTTGTGGAGCACTCGAGAGATACCAACCATGCTGGGATATCTGCAAAACATTATCGGGACTTTGGTACCCATTTTGGATGGGTCCTCCCTTATTAGCAGAAAACGGGTTAAGCACATAAGGTGTAAAATCTTGTCTTAAATCATCCATTAATGTAGCTTTAGGTACCCATTTAGGACTAATTTGACACGGATATGACATTTCAGCACAAGTGAACGTGTTATTCGAAGAAGATTTAAAAATTTTCTCCGAAGCCAGTCGCATAAGATGTTTCTCAGACTTAACATGGACTGAGTATTTCAGGAAGGCATAAGAACATATAGAATTATAGGCATTGTTAGTACATGAAATGTTCTTCCTACGTGAAGTGTTCACACGATTCACATCAAAATGATGACTTTTCTTAGAACTTTGCTTACTAGAATGATTAACATTTTTGGATGGGTAAGCAATTCCACATCTATCATTCTTTAAAGAAATAGATGTTGTTAGGGCTTGAGAAGTTCGCTTGCTTGAGCTTGGAACTTCTTCTTTGGACGCTTCTCTTTTGATAGGAATGGCGGAAAACTCTTGAACATTTTCAATTTTAATTTTCGCAGACAATTTTGCTTTTCCTTTCTCCTTCCTAATCTTCATTTGTTCCTTAGCTATCTTTAAAGCTCGACTTTTACTTAACGTTTCAGCTTCAGTCAATATTGACTTAGAATTATTCGTAAAAGTTTTCTCTGTTTTAATTTTAAGAACAAACGTCAATTTGAGTTTCCTCATCCTGCTTAGACAATAATAGTTCTATAGAAGGATTATTTGGGACAGGTAAGGGCGGAGAATTTTTTAGATTTGATATCTCCTCTAAAAGTTTTTCCTTTTCAGCTCGAAAGCCTACTCTTTCTGATTCCAAGGTTGCGTTCAATTCGGAAATTTTACTGGCAACCTCCGAAATTTCCAACCACGAGATAGGTCTATTACAATGTAACTCGTTTTCCCCGTCTGACGCTGAAAATGAATTTTGGTCAACTAGCTCCGCGATAATTTTATCTAAAGGGATAGGTCTAGTGTACCATTTATTGAGGTATTTAAAGATAATCTCATATTGTTGAGTGGCTACATTCCACTCAGTTGCTATGAGTTCTAGGCGATTTAGCTCAAGTACTTCATGCTTTAATTCCTTAATTTCTTTAGCTTGTTCATTCACTTTCTGTTCCCATTGATACGACATATATGACATATTGGAAGTGGCTATTGAAAGTTCAGTTTTGGAAAAATTTTAGTTTTGTTGAGAGATACCGTGAAGTTTCGAAACAATTTTGAGTGCCGAAAATTTTTTGTGTGAACCTAAAAATTTGAGAGGTTTTCGAAAATTTTGTGAAAATTACCAAAACCTCTTCTAAAATTTGCCAAAAATGTCGTTAGTTGATTGTTGGATATGTGAGCGTTGACGCGCTTGATAGATTTAAGAATATATTTGTTTAATAGGGAGATGTAATGAAAATATAATGATGAGCTATGATTAATGTTGAGTAGTGGAAGTTGATGTGATGATATGGGTAATGAAAATCAAAGTGGTGATGGCACGTGGATGATGAAGTGGAGTGCTTGAAGATGTATTACGTGTATATGTATACTATATATATAATGATTGTGAGATGAGAGTGGTAATGGAGATAGTGGGGAGCAAATGGCACGTGTTGATGTGCATTTGGAGCAAATAAAGACTGAAAATAAATGTTTTGAAGTAATGTCGTGTAATGATTATGAGTATGAGCGATGGTGATGAAATGATGCAATGATACAAAAGAATGAATTGTGATTGGTTAGAGATTTTGAAATTTGGGATGACAATTATCAGATTTCGAGTACTTTGAAATTGAGAGATATTTCGGAGGCAGTGTCCAGAAGCACAGAATTGAAATTAATGATAGATCTCGAGAAATATGTCGATAAGCTCAAAATTGAAATTAAGAGTAGATTCGATAGACATGTCGAAGAGCTTAAAATTGAGATTAAAATCAGATTTCGATAGATTTTGATAAAATTCTCGAGAAGCTAGAAATTGAGAACAGATCTCGATGGGAATTTCGAAAAGTGCTGTATTGAAATTAACGATGGATTTCGAGCGAAATAATGAGAAGCACCGAATTGAAAAAAAATTAAAGGATTTCGAGATTCTCAAAATTTAGATTAAGGTAGATTTCGAGAATTTTTTTAAAAATTTCGAGACTGCTACAGTGATTTCGAGATCGCTACAGTGATTGGAGATTTCGAGCTAAAGTGATTTCGAGATTGGTACAGTGATTTCGCGATTTCAAGCTACATTGATTTCGAGGTGCTACAGTGATCTAACGAACTGCTACAGTGATTTCGAAATATTTTAAATTTTAGCGAATTGCTACAGTGACTTCGAGATCGCTACAGCGCCACGAATTGCTACAGTACCTGCGAAAGTTTTCTCACGCACGAACGTATAAAATCTAGCTCCAAACCCAAAAAAATTGTGCAAGAAACGTCTGGATAATGATCTTAACGCTTATATATCTTCAACCCTAAACACTCAATCAACATCAAAAGCACCAAAACATATGAAAATTTTCGAAAATCTGTGAAGAACACGAAGAACACCAAAAAATATAATTTCGAAAATTTTTCTCAAATCTGAGCGCGTTTGGCTCTGATACCACTTGTTGGGCCGATTTATCCAACCTTGATCTGATTCATATTATTAGTATTACCTTAGATGATGAATTACGGAAGCATTGATCAGTAATACCACTAGACGGATTGTAGAGTTGGAACGATGATACGCACGTGTTCTTCAGCAAAAGACGTCAACTCCAATAATGAATCAGTAACCCTAAACGATGTAGCGTCTAGAGTATTTATACATAAGGCCTATTGGGCTATTGGGCCCGATATAACTAATATACCCACAAGTTAGGTATATTCACAATAGGTCCTAGCCTAAGATAAAACCACAGAATGTAGGCTAAAATTAAAATGAACGCAATAAAATATCTCTAACACACCTTTAGTTTGTATACTGAATGATTCGTTAAGTTGGGAAATTAGTCCTTCTAGTATTTAATATAATATAACATATAACATTGTAATGAATAAAATAATCGCATCAATCTTTTTTCTAACAGTCAAAATACACATTCACATTTTTATTTTGATACATATATAATACACATTCGCATTTTTATTTTTAATAATATATGGATCTCTTATTTAATGAGAATCAGCTACTAAACTCTAATTATTTTAGATTATTGTCTTCTTGTTGAATTGAGTGTCTATTGCATAAATGAATGATGATTTTAGTTGTATTATATCGAGATGAATGAAGCGTGCACGATATTTTTTTATTTAAATCACATGGAAAGAATTAAAGACATTGTCGAGGAAGGGGAGATTTGTCAGCCTTGGAAGGTCTCTCGGTCTACTATGCCCTCAACGCACTCATAAAAAGTCATCCATGCTTAACTTTATTGCCTTTTGAAGTGTCTATTATTCTAGAATTTTACGACGTATTTGGTTTAAAATTTAACAAATTAGGTAATGACCTTTGACTCCAGCATTGACTAATTAGTCATCGTAAAATATGACGTGTGTCGCATATGTTTGACCTGACTTGGAAGAAATGCATTTAATTGCTATTAAACTGTTTTTTAATAAAATATTATAACTATTAAATGTTATGCTAATACGATTGTAGTATACTAGAAAATGGTCATTCTATTGATACCCTCCTTTTTCCTATCTATACCCCCTTAATAATGGAAGTAAGTCATTAAATACTTCTATTTTTAAGGTTTATCACTTTATTAATTATTTTCTTAAAATTTTCCTAAAATAGAATTTAATTATCCTATTTACATATAACATTATAAGGGAAGTGACATCAGAATTCCAAAAGCAGAATACGTCACTCAATGAATAATTATTTGACTAATTTCATTGACTCGTCTTTCTTTGGGATGATTGATCGACATAACCATTTTCATTAATAAACATTTGATTAAAAGCTCCAAAAAAGTAATATAATATATACAATTAATCTCCTTTGACATAAGAAAAGAGACAATTGACTAATTACATCGTTTCGGCTTTCTTCTTTGGAATGATATAACGATATTAACTTTAGCTATTGTTATTATATGTGTGTTTATTTAAGTTTGTATATGTTAACAAATTATGTGTTATATAAATATTTTATTAACCTAATAAATATTTATATTAACAATTTAAAAATATTAACATATTTAAAGTTAATATAAAAGTTCGTAATTTGATATAAGGAGATATAAAATAAAAAAAATATATAATTTGTTAAACAATCAATGCCGTTAATGTGGTGAAGTATATGGAAAAAGAAGTAAATAACAATTGTTAGATTCATGTGGTTAGGTCAGCTAAAATAAGTTTTACAAATTTTCATGTGTTTTTCACTAAGTGGCTGTAAAAGAGGGTATAAAATTGTAAGGGGCTATGAATAGTAGGACCGGTTAGAAAAATGTAAGAGATAAACAAATCTTTGATTAAATACTTTCAACATGTCTTTACTCTTTACACAACACAACATAATCACTTGTAAAGAAAATGGATATCTCTATTCACACACCCTATTTACTAAATACACCCCATATTAATTATTAAATATTATACAGTTTTTTGTTAGCTAGTTCATTATTTATATTCTTTCATACATTAATTACATACAATCCAAAAACAGATATCTTTAACCTAACATGTACTAGATTTTTTCTATTGATCTTAACATAATTAAGTTCACGTATAATTTAACATCTTAATTCTGCAAAAAACGTAAAAATAAATATAATATTTATTATTTGTCATAATGTTTATATTTAGAATATATATATATTTTAGCTTTATTATTATTTATATATAATTGTGTATTTGGCTCAATTAACTTATAAATCTTTTTCAATAATTATTGTTTAAGTTAATAAGACATATCATGATATATGATTATTTTATTAAGTAAGCTAATTATTAATGTTCATAAATTTAGAAGTATGATATTTTTTGAATAAATGTAGAAGTAGGAAAGTAGTAACTAATAGGGGGTATGAATAGTATTTTACCCAAGGGAATGTGAATAGTAGAACCTAAAAAAAAATCTTTCAAAGTACATTCACAAAATAAGTAAATATGGCATTAACCATTTTTAATTAATATAATTATCGCATATATCATTCTAATCAATAAAACAGCCGTATCTAGCTTGTGACGGTTATCTTACTATTGATTTGTTTCCCAGTAGCATGTTACTGGTTGGTTGTGAGGAGTAGCTTTCCCATCCCACTCATCTTGTATTCTCATTCCTTTATATATACACGGGATATTTCTCAAAAAAAAAAAAACACACATCTATTCTTTAAGTTAAATGCGTATCAATGCTTTATTAACCAAAAACTCTAAATAATATACCTCAAATATTTATTTTTTTAGTATTTGATAATTAAACCAAGATTGTAATTTATGGCTTAGCTTACTCTTAAAACTTTGTACATCATACAATCTGACAGTTTCCCATCATCATTAAATTTCGTTGCCTCAAGCAAACCATAGGAGTGAAGATGAAGGCATTCTTGAAACGGATCTCAAGTACATTTATATACTTATTTATTGATTGCTTGTCTTTTTCAATGTATATTCTTATTAACGAAAATCATTGTCAAGAGAGATGTAGACTTCCTTGGAAAACGAGGGATGGTGGTGGGTAGGGGTGGGCGTTCGGGTTCGGGTATTCGGGTTTTACCCGAACCCGATCGGTTTCGGGTAGTTCGGGTCGGGTAGTTCGGGTTATTTGTCGGGTATAGGATTACCCGATACCCGATAATTATTAATCGGGTCGGGATCGGATTGGGTTATTCGGGTACCCGATATATTATTTTTTTAAAAATTATTAGTTTTGTACATAACATTAAAAATATATAATTACATATATCAATATCTAACTTGAGTGATGTTAAAGTTTTAAATAACATTTCGACTAAGTTCTTATTTTAATTGTATAATTAAGAAGTGATATTTTATATCAATGCATATATAAATATTTTAAAATATATACTCAAAATTTTATAAATAAACGTATAAAGATATGTATGTATAATATTTATTGAAAACAAAATACCCAAATATTGTAAGTGATATTAATATATAACATGGATATTTTAATTTGTTTATTGTATTATAATATTTTTAGTCATATCCAATTAAAAAATCGGGTACCCGACTACCCGACGTCGGGTACCCGAACCGGTATATACCCGACAAGCGGGTACCCGCTGTAAATCGGGTCGGGTTCGGGTAGTGAAAATCTTAATCCGGACCCGAACTACCAGAACTCGAATTACCCGATACCCGACTACCCGACCCGATGCCCACCCCTAGTGGTGGGACTCTTTAGTCTCTAGGCAAGAAAAAAAATTGGAGATTTATAATTGTTTTTTCTTTTTCTTTTTCTCACAGAAGAGGATAAATAACAAATTAAAGGGGATTGGATGTCTGTTGTATTTCCTTCACTTTTCAAAATGGTGACGTAACTAATTTTCTGCCACCCCTTCTAAGTAGGGTTGTCAACGGGGCGGGTTCAGGGCGGGGATCCAATCCCCGTCCCCGTCCCCGCGAGGCAAACGGGGACGAAATCGTCTCCGTCCCCGTCCCCGCAGGGATTCCCAGCCCCGTCCTATTTTTTTTTAAAAAAATTAATTTATATTATTGTAATATTATTTAAACTATATTTTAATATTATTTATATTATTAAATTATATTGTAATATTATTTATATTATTTAAATAATATTTTAATCATATTTATATTATTTTAATATTATCCAAAGTATATTTTAATAATATTTATCTTATAATAATATTAATTGAATATTATATTATATTATTTTAATAATCGAGGCGGGGCGAGGAACGGGGCGGGGATATCCGCGGGGAAAAATTCCCCCCTCCCGCGGGGTAGAATAGCGGGAATTGCCCGCCCCGTTCGGGGCGGACCCCCGCAGAGACGGGAATCTCCGACCCATTGACAACCCTAGTTCTAAGTGTTGGTTCCGGTGTTGGCGTCCGGTCGGTGGCGCTCGTAAAACTCGGACAGAGTTTCGGCTTATTACGTCGAAGTCGAGGCACGTACGTCGTACGCTTTCCGTAAGACGTTATTGCCCCGTATTTCAGTGCCTCGGGTTGTCGCAATACGTCCCGAAGATACAACGACTTCAAGAATTTCGAAACGTCGCACACCGTATCGAAATTATCAGGCGAATCTACTAAAGACTCGAGCCTTTCTTGCGTTTTTTTATGCTTTATTATGCCTAAGGGATGTGCTGTCAACTTTCTCTAAAGTGCTGGGAGTAAATTGAATGAATTTCTATTCTGTCAGGGGACCTATTTATACTGTTCGAAAAGCTGCAGAGGTCAATTCGCGAAAAGTCATAACTTTTCAGGTTGACCTCCTTTGACTGGGCCGAATTGCAAATAGATACAACCTTTGGCCAGGGGTCAATCTGGGAATAGTCACAACTCTCGGACTGATACCCAATACCCCTTCAATCAGCCACATCACCATGCCCAGTCAGCGCCAAATCAGCGCCACGTCAGTCCACGTCAGTCCGCGTGTCAGTGACACGTCATCATCCGCCACGTCATCAATTTTTTTAAAAAAAAAAACTTTTTTTTCCGTTTTTTTTAAATTTAATTGGGCCGGCTTTACCAATTAATTTCTCATTCACCCGATATCGGTTTTGAGCAAATTAATATTCGTTAGATTCGTCTCGAAACGTAGATTCGTAATCTTTCAACGATTTCTCGTTTCGATGACCGACGTCTTCTCGATTTAATAAAATCGTTTCAGCTCTTCTCTTAGTGGGCCACTTACCCACACTTGGGCCCAAGGCCCATTGGGCTTAAAACCCAACAATCCCCCACATGAATGGAAATTAATGTAAATGCAATGCATGCTGACTCTTGCAAGAAAGTCCCGACGACCCATCACTGCATCAGGATAGGTAGCTTGTGGCTTTGAACCTTCCCTAGTGAAATACTATCGGATTTACTCGCTGCTCAGTGAACGTGATGTCTTGAACTGGCGGCTTTTTGTGTAAACCAAGACAATAGTATACACACAGTGATGACTCTGATCTCTTTTCGATTCTCACGTTGTGTCCGTTTCGGCCGTGGACCATATCTCCGATTCATAAGTGTTTTCCATTGAAGCGGCCCCACTTCACACTTATATAGGTGACCGACTATTAGGACTTAATCCTGGAGTAGCCCGAAATACTCCACCACTTTGGTATAGTCATCATTAAAAGCATAAGTGCTTACCCTAACCACACGTCATCGGGAAATTACTTGGGCAGCTGTCGAGAATGGACTTTATTAGTTTCCAAGTATACTACTGAACTAATCACAGCTTAGTTGTCTCATTGAACCAAGTTCGTGGGATCTCCACTCATCGAGGTTGAGTTACCACTGTTTTCGTTCTTTGGTGTGTGGATTTTTAGTCCCATTCCCCTTACTGCGTTTTCTAACTGATCTCTAGCTATGCCTTTTGTCAGCGGATCCGCAATATTTTCCTTTGACTTTACATAGTCGGTGGAAATTATTCCGCTAGAGATAAGCTGTCTTACGGTGTTATGTCTCCGACGAATGTGCCGAGACTTACCGTTATACATACAATTCTGTGCCCTGCCGATAGCCGCCATGCTATCGCAGTGAATCATAATTGGTGGCACAGGTTTATTCCAACACGGAATATCCTCCAGAAAATTTCGAAGCCATTCTGCTTCTTCGCCGGCTTTATCTAGTGCGATGAACTCCGACTCCATCGTGGATCGAGCTATGCACGTTTGTTTGGAGGACTTCCAAGAAACTGCTCCTCCACCGATGGTAAATATATAACCACTCGTGGATTTGGAGTCTTTACTATCAGATATCCAATTCGCATCGCAATACCCTTCTAGTACTGCGGGATATCTTGAGTATAGTATGCCGTGATTAATAGTGTGCTTTAGATATCTCAGCACTCTTCTTAGTGCTACCCAATGGCAACTACCCGTGTTACTTGTAAACCTACTTAGTTTACTAATTGAGTATGCTATGTCAGGTCGAGTGCAGTTAGACAAATACATCAGACTGCCAATCACCCGAGCGTATTCGAGTTGCGACACAGGCTCTCCTCTGTTTTTGGCTAAGTGTATATTAGTATCCACAGGAGTCTTAGCCGGAGGATCATCGAAGGCGTTAAATTTCTTTAACACGCTCTCAACATAGTGAGATTGTGTAATCACAATTCCTCCGGGCGTCTTAGAGACATTTATTCCCAAAATGACGTCAGCCAAGCCCATATCTTTCATACTGAAATGATTTTTCAGCATATTCTTTGTATTCACGATTATTTTGTGACTGCTTCCCATGATTAACATGTCGTCTACGTAAAGACAGACAATCACAAACTCATCGACTGTGCCTTTTATATAAACGCATTTATCACACTCATTAATCTTGAACCCATTCGACAACATCGTCATGTCGAACTTCTTGTGCCACTGTTTTGGCGCTTGCTTAAGCCCGTAAAGTGACTTCACGAGTCGGCACACTTTATTTTCCTGCCCGGGTACAATAAACCCTTCGGGCTGTCTCATATATATTTCTTCCTCGAGTTCCCCATTTAGAAAGGCCGTTTTAACGTCCATCTGGTGTATCTCGAGGTCATACAATGCTGCTATAGCGATCAAGACCCGTATGGATGTAATCCTTGTCACGGGTGAGTAGGTATCGAAGAAATCATACCCCTCCTTTTGGTTAAACCCTTTAGCTACTAACCGAGCTTTATATTTTTCGATTGATCCATCTGTCTTAAGTTTCCTTTTAAGGACCCATTTGCATCCTAAAGGCTTACACCCCTTTGGGAGGTCTACCAGCTCCCATGTATGGTTTTGCATAATGGACTCAATCTCGCTGTTCACAGCTTCTTTCCAGAACGGAGCTTCTGGACTAGACAATGCCTCTTGCAAAGTCCGTGGTTCATCATCTAACATATATGTTAGGAAGTCAGGCCCGAATGACTTGGCCACCTTTTTACGTTTGCTTTGCCGTGGTTCCTCGTTTTCTTGAGGTGAACTCTCAACGGCATCGCGAGTTCGCTTATTATAGCTTATTTCTTTCTTTTCCTTATTTGGAAAAATATTCTCGAAGAATACAGCGTTCCTCGACTCAAATATCATCCCTGTGTTCATTTCAGGGTTTTCTGATTTGTGCACTAGAAATCTATATGCACTACTGTTATTAGCATATCCGATGAAAATGCAATCTACAGTCTTGGGTCCTATTTTAACCTGTTTAGGTTTAGGTACTTCGACCTTTGCTAGGCACCCCCACACTTTCAGGTAATTGTAGGACGGAGCCCTACCTTTCCATAGTTCGTATGGAGTCTTTTCTTTCTTTTTGTGTGGCACCATATTTAGAATGCGGTTTGCCGAGAGGATTGCTTCCCGCCACAAGTTCTGAGGTTGCCCAGAACTGATTAACATAGCATTCATCATCTCCTTAAGAGACCTATTTTTGCGTTCAGCAACACCATTTGACTGAGGTGAATAGGGCGCAGTTGTTTGACGAATAATGCCGTGCTCTTGGCAGAATTCTTCGAACGGCGCCACGTATTCTCCTCCACTATCACTTCGAATTATTTTAATTCTTGAGTTTAGTTGATTTTCAACTTCACTCTTATATCTTTTGAAGGCATCAAGAGCCTCGTCCTTGCCACTTAACAAGTATACGTAGCAAAATCTCGTGCAATCATCGATAAAAGTAATAAAGTACTTTTTTCCACCTCTAGTCTGCACGAACTTTAGATCACATATATCAGTATGGATCAATTCTAGAGGCGCACTACTTCTCTCAACAGAGAAGAACGGTGCCTTGGCCATTTTTGCCTCGACACAGACTTCACATTTTTGTTGTGAGTCGACTTCCATTTGTGGAAGCAGGTTTAAACTTATTAATTTTTTTATTTTATTTAAACCCACGTGTCCTAATCTATGATGCCATAAATTGGAACACTCAACCAAGTAAGATGAACTTTCTTTATTATTATCAGCGAGCTTAATCTCGCGTATTACAGGCATTACATTCATCTTAAAGAGCCCCTTCTCGAGGTAGCCCTTTCCTATGAAATGACCGTTTTTGGTCAGTACATATTTATCACTCTCAAACACCTGTCTAAATCCGGCTTTGCTTAACAGGGAGCCGGACACCAAGTTCTTGCGGATGTCTGGCACATGCAGCACGTCACAAGAGTGAGTTCCTTGCCCGAGGTCATCTTCAGCACTACCCTCCCTAATCCGACGATGTCAGAGGTGGCTGCGTTGCCCATAAACAGCTTCCTGCCTGAGATAGGGATGTAGGTTGAAAACATCTCCTTATCAGAGCAGATGTGGCGAGTCGCTCCAGAGTCGATATACCACGACCTAGGATTGTCTACCACGTTGGCCTCGTATACGACGGCGGCTAGGTCCATCTCTGTCAGATCTGTCCCCAGCTTGGCCTCGGTAAGGTGAGCTTGGCTCTTTTTGCTCTTTTTCTTCAGCCGACAGTCCTTAGCCATATGCCCAGGTTTGTCGCAGTTGTAGCAGTTGCCCCTAATTTTGTTCGGCTTCTGCTGCGTCGTGTTAGGCCTCTTGCGCTTTTTGCCGGTGCTAGACTCGGCCAGGTTCGCACGTACTACCCCTTTTGTTCTTGGCCTCGATCCTTTGATTATCTTCTTCTATTCGAAGCCTCACGATCAGGTCCTCAAGCCCCATTTCCTTTCGCTTGTGCTTGAGGTAGTTCTTGAAGTCCTTCCACAGGGGCGGCAGCTTTTCTATTATAGCAGCTACCTGTTAAGATTCGCTGATCTGCATATTCTCCGCGTGTATATCGTGGATTATCAGTTGCAGATCACGGACCTGGTCCAACACTGGTTTGGAGTCGGTCATCTTATAGTCCAAAAACCTGCCGACAATGAATTTCTTCAGTCCGGCGTCATCGGTTTTGTACTTTTTGTCCAACGAGTCCCACAACTCTTTAGCAGTTTTAGCGACCGCGTAGACGTTGTATAGGGAGTCGTCCAAGGCGTTCAAAATATAGTTACGACACATGAAATCGTTGTGATTCCACGCGTCCAACGCCGCCTGTTGTTGTGCGTCCTCTTCGGGTATGGCATCGTCAGCAGCGTCGTTGGTGTTCACCTGGGGCGGGAGCTCTTTCAGAAAGCGCACCAGGTTTAGAGTCGTCAGATAAAATAGCATTTTTTGTTGCCATCTCTTGAAATCCGCCCCGTCGAATTTCGCCGGCCTTTCGGCGTGGTTGCTACCCGTCAGCGGTACGACGGTGGGAATATTCGCTATTGTCGCCATCGATCAGACGGAATAACGTCTTACGATTGTTGGTTCCGGTGTTGGCGTCCGGTCGATGGCGCTCGTAAAACTCGGACAGAGTTTCGGCTTATTACGTCGAAGTCGAGGCACGTACGTCGTACGCTTTCCGTAAGACGTTATTGCCCCGTATTTCAGTGCCTCGGGTTGTCGCAATACGTCCCGAAGATACAACGACTTCAAGAATTTCGAAACGTCGCACACCGTATCGAAATTATCGGGCGAATCTACTAAAGACTCGAGCCTTTCTTGCGTTTTTTTATGCTTTATTATGCCTAAGGGATGTGCTGTCAACTTTCTCTAAAGTGCTGGGAGTAAATTGAATGAATTTCTATTCTGTCAGGGGACCTATTTATACTGTTCGAAAAGCTGCAGGGGTCAATTCGCGAAAAGTCATAACTTTTCAGGTTGACCTCCTTTGACTGGGCCGAATTGCAAATAGATACAACCTTTGGCCGGGGGTCAATCTGGGAATAGTCACAACTCTCGGACTGATACCCAATACCCCTTCAATCAGCCACATCACCATGCCCAGTCAGCGCCAAATCAGCGCCACGTCAGTCCACGTCAGTCCGCGTGTCAGTGACACGTCATCAGCCGCCACGTCATCAATTTTTTTTTTTTAAAAAACTTTTTTTTTCCGTTTTTTTTTTTAATTTAATTGGGCCGGCTTTACCAATTAATTTCTCATTCACCCGATATCGGTTTTGAGCAAATTAATATTCGTTAGATTCGTCTCGAAACGTAGATTCGTAATCTTTCAACGATTTCTCGTTTCGGTGACCGACGTCTTCTCGATTTAATAAAATCGTTTCAGCTCTTCTCTTAGTGGGCCACTTACCCACACTTGGCCCAAGGCCCATTGGGCTTAAAACCCAACACTAAGTTCCAAGATTGCTGAGCAAAATCGACCAGCTCGAAGTTCAATCATAAACTGACAAAAGATTAATCCGTGCAATATAATAACAAAAAGATAAATTAAGAAAACGCAGAAAAACGATCATCGTCGTCTTCGATTCAATAATGGAACACGTAAGCGTTATACTCCACAACTGCATCGCCAGTCTTGAGATCAATCTCCTTCGTCCTCGCCTGAGCATAACCCCTCGCAAACCTGAAAACGCCGCTGCCACCGACGACGGGCAATTCCCTCACCTCATTCATCACTTGGTTCCTCCCCAATACGCTCAGTGAGCTCCCATTGAACTTCCCCTCAGTAAAGGCGAAGTTCATCGACATCATAAGCCCAACGTTGCTCATATCAGCCGAGACGTAAACTCCCTGCGCCCTTCCGACAATTTTTGAGGATAAATTTGGGGTTAGGGTTAGTGGGTCGTCGATGACGGCGATGAAGCCGAAGCCCGTCGGAGATGATTTGGTGTTGGGGCCGGCGGCGACTCGGACGGCGGTGGGGTGTTGGCCGGAGACGATGTCGTGGAAGTAGAAGTGGAGGTGGCTGAGCTTCTGGGGATTCTTGGTTAGGCCCATTTGGGATTTTGAGAGTGGCTTTGAGAAGGTGAAGCTTACGTCGTCGTTTTGATGATGTTTGTCGCCGCATGTTACGAGTACGAGTTTGGTGATGAGAAGAAAAACGATGAAGATTTGGAGTTTGGTTTTAGACATTATCGTTGGGGTTTTGTCTTGTCTTTGGTGGTGATGAAAGAAGGAAAATGAGTTTCTAAGAGCTTTATGTATATGTACGTATGTATATTTATAATCGTGAAGATTGTGGAACGAATAAGTGTTCTTTAAAACAAATCATGAAAATTGTGGTACAAGTGTCTTTCAAAAGAGTGTATGCGAAGACTACTTTATGGTATAGGTATATTGATTTGCAGTTGTTTTTTCATTTCTTTTGGTTGGTCACTTTCTTTTTATTTATCATTAAGATTTCTCTTAGGGTGCGTTTGGTCTGCGGAAATCGACGCGGAAAAGAAAAGAAAAGTGTGGTGGTAAGCATCGAATCATTGTACATTACGGTTCACGTGTCGTACAATCACGCTTTTTCTTTTCTTTTCCACGTCGAAATCCACGAACCAAACGGAGCCTTAATGAAATCATTTTTCTTGGATGGAAGCATCTCCAACAGGGATTTTATATTCTACTCCAATGAGACTTTATATTTAGCACTAGTGTTGTGTTGATGATGAGCTACTCTATTTGTAGAGTACACATATTTTTCAACTCTAAAATAGGGTTGTAGGTTCTATTTATTTTTATTTTATTCAGTAAAATATATTTAAACTATATTCAAAATATTTGATATACTTATAATAATAAAAGTAAAAATAATATTAATTTTCTTTTCTTTTTTAATATTTACCTTTAATTTAATAAAAATATAATTAGATAATATACAATTTTTTTAATTTATTTAATTTTTAAATATTAGTAATTACGATATATTGATTTTTTTATTATTATAATATAAAGTTTAATCGTATTTTTTTTATATGGGTTGGAAGATGGAGATGGTCTTGTATGTTGAATATTACAAGATGGAGCGTGGATGTGAGTGCTCTACCTCTTGTAGATTTGTTGTTTTTAAATAACTTTCATTTGAGCAATATTTTTTGGATATAGTGTTTGTATTATTATTTATTATTATATATTATTTATTAATATTTAAAACCTAAAACGAACGTGTTAGAAATTTATAACGTATCCCTGCAGGCGCAGAGAGCCTACATGGTACCATGTGGGAATTAAAATAAATCATTTCATTTCATTATAAACACTCGAAACAATAGGAGACAGTCGACCACTAGGAATAATTCACGGAACACTTTGCTCATGGAGTCATCATCAGTTGCTAATTTCTAGAAAGGGATAACTAAAATTGACAAAAACACTTTGCTCATGGGAGTCATTATTAGTTGCTAACTTCTAGAAATAGATAATTCTCTTTCGGAAAAAGTAGCGTGACATCAAAGTCTCCGTTCGATCTTCAAGTGTGCAGTGCCGTGTGTGGAAGGAAACAAAACAATAGTGTTTGAAAAGCAACGTTTTTCTAATGTACAAAGAGAAAAGATTCGATCTTTTCCTATTATGCCTTTATTACCAATAATTTACTGCTCTAATGTGGGCTTTATTTATCAAGAAAGCCCAATCTCGAGTTTGAGGTCGAGATCTCCTCATTTACAGCCCTAATTAGTAGGGGTGTTCAAATGGGTTAATTTTCGGTGTTCGGATTATTCGGTTTGGGTTATTCGGGTTTTTGACAGTTGAGACAACCACACGCAAACCAAACCAAAACCAATAACTATTTGGTTATCGGGTTACTCGGTTTTCGGGTTAACTGGTTTAGTTATGTAAAAAACCAATTAACAAGCTTGGTCTAAATATTCATAACACAATCTTTTATACTTATGATTTATATCTTTTAAGGTAGGCCCAATTAGTATTATTTTTATATGATTTATATCTTTTAAGGTTTAAGTAAAATTATATGGATATTTTATATCTATATTAAAAAATAATTATGCTATTCGGGTTTCGGGTGTGCCCCGAATTTTTTTATCCCACCCAATACCCAAACCATTTCCCCGTTTAATAATTCGGGTGATCCAATTAACCACCCAATCCCCGAATTAACCAAACCAAATAAGCCGAATTCAGTTCGGTTCGGGTGGGTTAATTGGGTCACCCAAATAATGAACACCGCTACTAATTAGGGCTTATCACGTTGCTTTAGGTTTGTTAAAGGACTTGGGCTTTGGCTCAGAGCTCGAGCCAGGTACGGACCTACGCCAGGGCTCTGGGGTCAGTTGACCCTCGGGCCGGCCGAGTTCCCCCTTAGGTGTCTATCGGCGGCAGCCCCGCAGGAAGTTCTGCAGAAGTGTTGTGCCCCTGCTGGGAAGATGATTAGGGCGCAGTGTTGAAGAATACAAGTTGTTTGGGTTGGGCTCATTAGAAAAAAGCTGGGACAGTTTATTTTGATTAATCAGTAGTTTTTGTCTTGGGCTGTATCATTAAGCTGTATTTTTATTATTTTTTCTAGCACGTTTAAATTTATTATTTATTGGACCTATTAGTATTTTTTTTCTTGGGCTGTACAGTAGGCCGAATTTCTGTACTTTTTCTGGCCCATTTGTTTATTATTTATTGGCGCATTTAATTGTATGGTTTTAACTTAGGTTATTTTATTACTATTAATTCTCTTTAAACAAACCAAATAACAGCGACTGAAAAAAATTGAAAAAAAAATAGGGTTCTTCCTTCTTTCTCAAACTTGAGCAAACAAGCTAGAGGTTTTATACCTCTATCGAATCAATTTCCGGGTTGTCAGGTAATGTTTATATGTTTTTGATTTATTTATTCTTTTAGTTATAATTTACTCATTTTTGATGCTATGTTCGATGATATATTCTTGAAATACTAAGTGGGTATTATTTTATTTGTAGGACTTTCAATATGGATAGGTGGGTTGTGAGAACAAGAAGGAATCTTCAATCAATTGGTGGTGGGTCTAGGGGTGGCCACAGTTCGGTAAACCGACCGAACCGATTACCGAAATTTCGGTACGAACCGAATACCGAACAAATAATTCGGTTCGGTATTCGGTTTTGAAATTCTTAAATTTTTCGGTAATCAGTTCGGTTCGGTTTTTTATTTCGGTTTACCGAACTGTACCGAATTACCGATTTTTTTATTTTAATAAAATATGTTAAATTTATTAGTACATTAAATTTACTTAAGCCCAATATATATTATAATATACAGCCCAACAAATATACGGCCCACAAACAGCCCAACAAATATTCAACCCCAATAAATTTTTTCAATTAGGGTTCTTCACTCTTCATCTACACGACTCTTTCAGAAAAAAAAATAAAAAAACAGCAAGACAAGTTACGTCTGCTTCTATCATCGTCAGTGACGACGACATCCGGTGACGGCGACAACCCTGAAATATAGCCCATATGCGTTGACGTGAATTCGAGCCTTCAGCTAATAAGGTTTTTTCTACTGAAGTTGGCGGCGAATTGCAGAGAATCGATGACAATTCCTTAGGGGGGCGAACGATGTCGGAGCAGTTTCTGACGGAGATGCCAGCTTTCACGGCGAGCAACGGTGAGCAGATGAGTTTAGGCAAATCCTAATTTTTCTTTTCTTGAACTTCGGTATATCGGTTGATAACCGAAAAAACCGGAAAAAATTCGGTTGTACCGAACCGAACCGATTGAGTTCGGTTCGATATTCGGTCCTCCAAATCATCGACCGAAATTTCGGTTCGGTACGGTTCGTACCGAATGCCCACCCTAGGTGGGTCCTCTTCCAATGATGCAAATTCGAACGCGAACAAGAGGTAAAAAAGTCGAATAGATGAAGAATCCTTAGATGATGATATCTTTGGTGATCCGGCCTTACGTAAACCAATTAATAGCTATCCGGTTGAGCTAACACTAGTACAGAATGATACATAGGCGACGGCACCTTCGGCGACGGTTCTGGAACCGTCGCCTATAGTAGACGCGGTGGCACTTTCGTAATTTTTTTAGTTTTTATGACGGTTTTGAAAACCGTTGCCTAAATTGACGAAAGACTCCAGCGACGGTTTCCTCTAAAATAACCGTCGCCTATATACATTATTAATTTAATTTTTTTTAAAATACAAGCTTGGGCGACGGTTTCTACGATGATATGAGAAACCGTCGCGTATATACTTTTAATTTATTTTATTTTAAAAAGATTTGAGTATAGGCGACGGTTGTTATGTAGCAACCGTCGCCCAAAGTCCTTCACATTTTTTTAAATTTTTTTTTTTTACTTTTTTTAACATGGGTATGGGCAACGACTGTTTATTCGCAACCGTCGCCCATGGTCTATCGTTTTTTTTTTAAATTTATTTCTTTTTTATTTTTTAACATGAGTATGGGCGACGGTTGTTTCGTCGCAACAGTCGCCCATAGTCTATCTAAACCTAAATTTTATTTCTAGAAAGTTAAAGGCGCCGCCGCACATTATTTTATTTCCCTCCTCTCTCTCTATCTAACTTTCTCCCTCTCTCTACTTTCCCTCCTCTCTCTCTCTCTCTCTCTCTCTCTCTCTCTCTCTCATATCAGAAACGAAACGCAAGCTATTTCGACTGAGTATTTCCTCAGCTTCTTCAGAATCCCAACTTCTACTTCAATCGCGACGGGCTTCGCCGATCCATCGAGTTTCGGATCGGATTCGTCTTGTGGAACTCGGATTCGGTGCTCGTCGGCGACGAGTGCTGCGGTGGGATACCTTCGAATTCGTCTTCGTCCCAGAAATCGAAGGCAGAAGACGACGGCGGGAGCGTAGGCTTGGCGGCGGTGGTAATTTTGCGGTTGGGGTCTGATTTAGGGTTTGATATCGGCGATTGAATCGGCGGAGGAGAGAGAGATGGTGGGCGGCGTGGGGGTTCGTTTGGTGGCGGCGGCGGCGGAGCCTTCGTCGTCTTCGCTGCGGAAGGGAAGTTCTTCGTCATCTTCTTCTCCGTCGAAGCCTTCGAAGTGGTGGGTTTGTCGCTGAGCTTTTGCCTCTCCACGTGGATCGGCCTCCAAACGCTAGATCTGTCCGGAAACGCTAGATCTGTCCGGATCTGGACGTGGGGCGGTGCTGGTCGGCGACGCTTGGGTTGATGTGGCCGCTCGGTTCCAGCAACGGAACGGCGGCTGCTATTTTTTTATTTTCAGTTGATGTTTTGGGCGACGGTTTCTAAGTCAAAAATCGTCGCCTATTCGTTCATAACAGCACCCTACAGTGTACTTTGGGTCGCCCATAACCTATCTTCGGCGACGGCTGCACATCCGTCGCCCAAAATCACGCACATGGGCGACGGGGCTCTGGGCGACGCACGGAAACCGTCGCCCATGTCCTATAACAACCGTCGCCCATGTGTACTTCTGTACTAGTGTAAGAGATGATATAAGGAGACAATATTTAGTAAAAGGCCCTTGTCAACCGGTTGCGTATATTTTCCCGTCAAGTGATTTTAGTAGTTATGCGAGGAAGTTTCAAGTCACGTGGTTCGCGAAACATAAGTGGCTAGAATATAGCACATCTAAAGATGCCGCATATCATTTTTGGTGCTTCTTATTTGCCAAAGGTCACAAACACGGAGATGATGTTTTCATTATAGTTGGTTTTACGAATTAAAAAAAGCTTTGGAAAAATTTGTCGAACATGAAGGAGGAAGAAGTAGTATTCATCATTATGCTAAAATTCAGTTTTTAGGATTTGAGGATCAAAGGCATAATGTGGATTATGTGATAATGATAAAAAGTGAAGAAATCGAGGTCGCTTATCACATCAAACTGTCTGCAATTGAAGATGTGATTCGATTACTTTTAGGACTCGGTTTGGCTTTTTGTGGAGATGACGAGTCTTTAGAGTCGTTGCATCGAGGAAAATTTCTTGAGATAGTGAGATGGTATTGCACACGCAGAAGTAAGCAAGGTTGGACTCATACGCTCCAGGTAACAATCAATTGACTTCTCCAAATATTCAAAAGCAAATTATCAGTGCTTGTGCAAATGAGGTGAAGAAAGCCATTCTTAAGGAGATTGGAGATATTTTTTTCTATCTTGATTGATGAGGCAAGAGATTGTTCAGTTAAGGAGCAAATGGCTATTGTTATTAGATTCGTAAATGACAAATGGGAGGTGATTGAACGTTTTCTTGGAGTCGTTCATGTTAGTGATACTTCAGCTCAAGCATTAAAATATGCTATTGATGATTTCTTTGCAAAGAATGGATTATCGACGTGTAGTCTTAGAGGCCACGGATATGATGGGGCGTCGAACATGCATGGAGAATTTAATGGATTAAAATCGCTTATTTTGAAGGAAAATAAGCACGCACACCACATTCATTGTTTCGCTCATCGGCTTCAATTAGTTGTTGTTGCCACTGCTACGAAGCATACAATGGTGAATAGTTTTTTTAATATCTAACCATGATTGTGAATGTTGTTGGTGCTTCATGTAAAAGGAAAGATGCTCTTCGACAAAAACAGTATGAGAATCTTGTGAAATATATAGAAGAAGGTGAAAATTTGACGGGGAAATGCAATAATCAAGAAGCAAGCTTAGCTAGAGCGGGTGACACATGGTGTGGTTCTCACTTTAAAACAGTTACAATGCTATTTTACATGTGGAATCCAGTGAAAGAAGTGCTTGCAATTGTGATGGAGGATGGGCCTGGTGGAAAAAGTCGAGGCCTTGCTACGAGCTTGCTTGATAAAATGGAGAACTTTGAACTTGTATTCATTGGTCGTTTGATAGAGCATATTTTGGGAATGACTAATGCGTTATCACAAGTTCTACAACAGAAGACTCAAAACATAGCCACGACTATTGAATTGATCAAAAAACTGAAAATTGACTTGAAGAAATTTCGAGATGATGCTTGGGATGATTTGTTGAGAGATGTCACGTGCTTTTGTTCCTCAAATGAAATCGATGTGCCAAATATGGATGAATTTGTTAAAGCGCGAGCTACAAAGACAATTGATGGGCAACAAAAGACATATATGCATTTTTACCGAGTAGATATCTTCTTACAGGTATTTGATTTGTTTTCATTTCATATTAATAAAATTGCATTCTTTACCAAATAAATGATAGGTGGTTGATCTTGTTTTTGAAGAGATTACCAATCGCTTTACCAAAACAAATTCGGAGTTGCTTATATGTCTAGGTTGCCTTGATCCTAGAAATGCATTCTCTAGCTTTGATCATGGCCGATTACTTCGTCTTGTTGCATTATATCCTGAAGACTTTACTTCTGGTGATTTATCTATTGAGTCACGAGCTCAAGACATATATTTCTCATATGAGATCATCTGTATTTTTTCTTCACATAATAAGTTCAAGTACTCATCGCATCAAAACAAAGCCAAAATGCTGTGTTACATCACATGCATAGCCATCCACAACATATTCCAAATGACATAACAAATATCATAAAGATCACACTAGCCCCGCGAGTGTGTTAATCACACAAACCGATACTTCATCTCTTGCGGTAAGCTTTCGAATAACCTCAATTCGTCTGAATGGTTGGCTAGGAACTTCGAGATAAGAAGCTTATGATCCGGGCTATGACCCCCTATTGCGTTGATTTGATCGAAGACACGATACTTTTGGGAATCACATCGGTCTCGACCTTTACCATTGAAATGAAGTGTTGCAACGCAGCACGTGTCTCAACACAATATCGATTATGTCGGCCAACTCCCCATCGGTTTCATTCGACTTCCTATTTCGGCCACGTGTCTTCCTTGTGTCGCTCGCAGCCTCGTCTTGCTCGCAGCCTCGTCATTTGTAGATCCTTGGATGGAGTCATTATTAGATAACATATTTTCACATTCGGGGCGACGATTAAAAATCCACACGGGTCAAGCCAATATTGTTACATAGTACGCCCTCGAAGTCTTCGGCATACCCGTTGCACGGTCCTTTCCGAAGATCTCGATCCAGCCGCTGTAGTATGGCCATGATTTGTGACGCATAGACTTGGCATATGAATCTTTCTGAAGAAAAAGAAAACCTGATTTCTCGTTAATGCTCGTAGATGTATTAAAGAAAGCAAGTAATCATATTTAACGCGCACACATCTTGATACATTCTTCCCAACATTGATCTTCAAACACGTCGACCATCTTAGTTGCATCATTCCAACCAATCCCAGTTATGCTAAGTAAGTTGGAAAGGCTATGGTGGCATTTTTTCCATGCTTCTAACCTTGATGTGATGTGCGGTGTAGCACGGATGTCGGAAACTCGGAAAGCAGCTTGTCATACGTGCCTCTAATATCTTTAAAAATATCCGGGTTTGAAGCCATTTTCATGTCTCCATCTGGATGCAACTAACTGTTTCATCGCATTGATGAGTGTCCTCTCTTCCTGTTGATTCCAACCACGAGGACTGGTTCTCTCTTTACCAGTTACATTAGTACCGGTGTTCGTATCATTTGAGCTATCTATCTTGACCTAAAAACGTTAGTACATACCATGATTATTGAAAATAGATTCACATAATGCTTCAAAATAGAAGAGCCATCACATAAGAAGAAGATAATATTGTTACTTCAACCATAAATATATTGAATTAAACATAACAAAACATGGAAGTTTTCAAGCAACCCACACTGACGGTCAATCACAAGTCAATAGCGATGACTAATATTTCTCCACTCATTAAAAGCAGAAGCTATCATATCCCTAAAATTTGTCCAATCAGCTGACGCCTCCAATGTGCTAATGATATCCCCACATCTATGTCTTCACTTGTAACGTTGATGTCCTATATTCGCTTTTACTTCTTGCTCGAAAGGGTCGTTCGGCATCTCTCTTCGAATGTAGTTGTGAAGTATGCAACATCCCATGACAATCCGATTTTTGTGTTCTAATTGGGAAGTAGGAGGGGGATCGCAATATTGCCCAACGTTTTCTCAGTAACCCAAAACACCTCTCATTCATGTTTCTGCTCTGCTATGAATCATGTTTAAGTACTCCTTCGGATTCCGAGGTGCGTTTCTGCCTTGCCCGAAATCGTCTAGATGGTATCTAACTCCCCTATAAGGTGCCAGAAAAACCATTTACATTCATATAGCTACTATCACACAAGTAGTACTTTCCTGTACATAGAGGATAATATTTAATGCTCACAATATATTCTCTTACCATATATTGAAAATGTTGGCGTACCTTTGGGGATTTTAAGACCGTATCTCCTAGATATCGCATCTCGTAAAACCCTTCCATCTGCTGCTTATCATTCCCAACCGGCCAATACGTATGTGAACATCATGTCGGGTCACATGCACCAAGTACGATTATGGTGACATCGCCCTTCCGATTTGCGATACTTCGGTATATCATACTCGGGCATCATTACCTTGACATGCGCCCCCCATCTAAGGTGCCGAGACAATCATGTATGATGTTACGTTAGAAATCCAATAAATATAACATTCACGTAACTAGATATGGGTAGGAAGAAATACCTTAAAATGCTTCCATCTGTAGTTCGTGTTATCCTCGGCTTCAGGTGGCACAATTAGCATGCGATGCAATATTAAGTCTGGGCCTTATATGGAGCCTTATGATTATCTCGGGCTTTATCTACATAACATTGCGGGAAGTGAACAAGATAATACTGAATGGATAACCCGTTATCTTTCCTTATTCAATCAACAATGCTGCTTAGACAACAACAATGGTAACCCTACTTACTTTTTTCTTATTAATATTTATTGTTTTTAACCTTCTCTCTCTTTGTTTATTTTTCATTCAATTTTTCTATTTTGGTTTTCATTTTCTCTTTTATTTTTTAATTTTTTTAATTTATTATTTTTAATATATTTTTATTCTCTCTACATTTTTATTTGAATTAAATTATTATTTTTAATCAATTTTTTATTCTCTCTTTATTTTTATTTTACTTTAACGTATTAGTATTTTTCCTTTTTTGGATTTTTTTTTTCATTTTTTGGAAATTTTTCCTTTTTCTAATGTTTATTTATGAAGTCTTTCAATTTTCCATCCAAATTAACGCTCATCTAGCGACATGACTAATTTGGTTCAAAATCGATAACATTGATGACTAAATTGGTCCACACAAATTATCGGGAATAAATTGGTCCATGTGTCAAACATCGAGGACCATTTTGAGTTTTCTTTCGTTATATCCTTAAGAAAATTGGCTTTGAAAGTTATCCAGGAAAGTTAAAACTTTTACGCCTCAAAGATGTCTTCTTTTATTTTGATAGATATAAAAAAATTTGTACCACGTCGAGTGTGCTCTGAGTACCACCATATATAAAAATAAAAGAAGGATAATAAATATTTTGTTACATAGATCGAGATATTTATTGGGATTTTACTTACCAAATTAGTTAAATTTATGTGACAGGTCTCCCCGATTCAATACAATATTCCTAAAGAGTGTTGAAAGAGTGAGCCAACTGCTAATAATAGGCCAGTATGGATCAATCCTGCGACTTAACCAATCAAAAAATGATCGGATCGAGATCTATTGGAAAGCTCCTCCGACCCAATGAATCCACTCTTATCCAATACTAGAAATTCGGTGGTGCGCTGGAGGGAATGAATTGAACAATTGGTCTCAACCAACTCTTCTTTACAAAAATAGTGGGACAACAATGACCAGACCATCTCGGGCCTTCCATTGTTGAAGCCCTTCGCTTTCTTCTTTCAGAGAAAAGGGAATGAGGTTATGACATCTACACATAAATACCTACTTGAATAATTTTTACAGATAGGTCTATGTCAGAAATTTTTACAGATAGGTACCCGATTTAATGTTTACCAGTTTCTTCAGTCACGCCGTACCTTCCTGTGTGTGTATGGCGTACCATAACACGTTGATATAGGATACCTAAATGTGTTTATACGGCGTACCTTATGTGTTATAAATGGCGTACCTAAATGTGCTAATACCGCGTACCATTTTCTCAATGTATGACGTACCACAATACGCTGATATAGGGTAGCTCAATGTGTTGTATGGCGTATCTGCGGCGGATCGGGTACCTATCTGCAAAAAATTTATTTTACTAGGTACCTACATATAAAAAATTCTGACAGGGTACTTAATTGCAATTTTTTTTCCAAATGGATATTTATGTGTAAAGAAAAATTTTGAGTTTTCTATATTATTTTAATAATGGTGACAATTTAAAAAGAGAAGTTTTATCAAGGAAAAAGACTAATTGTGACCACCATTCAGAAATTCTTTGAGATCAAGCGAAGCGAGCGCAAGATTATGGCAAACCAAATAAATACATACGCCCGCTCTTTATTGCTTTCTGATTTTTGTTCTTCTAATCTTGGTAATTACTAACACTGACTGTCTTCTTCCATGATAAATTCAGCGACTTGCGTGATTGTGCAGTCTGTGATGTGACTAGTTTCGAATAAACGGTATTATTTGCAGTGGTTTTTCACGTTTGATTCAGCTGTAGATTATATGAAATTTTAGGAGGCATTTATGTTTTCAATGTGCTCTTCTAATATGCTTGAGTGAATGATTCTATTTGTTTCCTTATTTCCTTCGAAATCTTAGATTTTGTTGTCTGAATCTGATGTTTTGTTGTCGTTTTCTATAAAGAAAATATGCTTAGTTATTGTCGTTTTCATTGCGCGCTTTTGATAATTAAAAGGTAATGATTTTCTTCATATTCTGTCAATATTTTTTTTATGCAAAGAGAAAAGAAAGTGGAATTAAGTAGGAGATTAAGCACATAAGATTTTGATGTTTCACTATCTTTCTCCTTCCTATACAGTCTACTCAATGTTTCACTATCTTTTCTTTTATGGAGTTCCCCAATTGGGTGATGGTGTTCTAAGTTATGCTAACTGAGATTATGGCTAACAAACGGCCTCCAGTGACGCCTCTTATTGAGAGGTTATTCTTACACTTGTTGGATGAATAAAAGTTCTTTGAATCTATTGCATTTTGGTTGTTATGCAATAAAGTGAGTGGACGACCTCATTCCGGATTGTGTAATAACAGAAGATTTCATATAATACTAGAATAAGGGGAAAAATATCTAAACAAAACCAAGAAATTGACAAGCTTCTCAAATTGGAAGGATCTTTGGTCAACCTTTTTGGTTAGACTTCGATGGAATCTTCTATCAACCTCGTTAGTTAGAGTTATTAAAGCCTGAATGTCCTTAGGGAATAGAAGTTCCTACTTTCCATGTCTGTGGAACTGG
Source organism: Craterostigma plantagineum (assembly GCA_027422505.1). Lineage (NCBI taxonomy): Eukaryota > Viridiplantae > Streptophyta > Magnoliopsida > Lamiales > Linderniaceae > Craterostigma > Craterostigma plantagineum. The sequence goes on from JAPQWV010000015.1 coordinate 9,904,660, forward strand.
AAGATCATAATCTGGTCCTGGAGTGTTACATTTATATAGTTTAGTCAATTGTTAAGATATGACGGTGAATTGAGTTATGTAAACAGCTTATAATTCACTTGCAGGCACATGTCGTTTCAACTGGAGGGAAATGTACTGAAAGCCATGGAGTTGACTAACAAAATTGCACCAGGCTTATAGGAGGAAATTTGATATCTGCATATCTATCTCTCGGGCCTTCATCACAACAAGCTCGTGTTCGAGGAAAACGTTAGTTTTTCTTTTGAAACTTTGAAGGTATGTGCTTTTTTATTCTACAACCTGAGAAATTTTTCTATATCAGAACTGAAGCTCTAGGATTTGGACATTCTAAGTTTGCTCTTATAAAGAGCATTCCATGAAAATCTTGGACTATGATGATCTATATCTATTTCAATTCACTCGTAAATTTTTTGCATATATGCGTGCATATCACATCATCGATAGTTTTGCACAGGAATTCATGGCTCTCCTCGTCAACCAGGACTGACCGAGAACAAATAAAGCATAGCTGATAGGTTAAACAAAGCATTTCTTGGTTTAAAATTCAAAGTTTTATTTGTTGCATATGATTATTAGAATCAACAGCTTCTCTAAGAACTTTTGGTTTCTTTGCCATTTATGTTGATGATCATCTATTAGCATATGTCATTTTTTTATATTTATGAGGGACAAGCTATATACGGTGCCTGGGAGGTTTCCATCCCTTGATGCCTACCGCTCGTTTACTAGAGTTTGTGCTGTCTGCTTACTTTGATCATGGAAACTTTGAACGGTTGCTGCTGACTTTTTCCTCTATGTTCCCGTTCATGTTTGCAAGCATTCAGTGGTACTTGTCTCTTTATCACATGAGCACTTAACATCACTTAATGATAGCTGAGAATGCCATGACGTCTCTTATTGAATCAGCATCCTTAGATGTGAATTGTGAATTCCAAACTAGACTGGTGACTATTACTTTGTTAGGCACTTGCAGATAAGTTTGTGGTGTTCTTATGGATAATATTATTAAAGATGTTGGTTCCAGGAAAGCAGGAAACTGAAAGAGATAGTGTTAATGATTTTGTAGTGGATTCTCCTTAAGAAGTGTGGGTTTTGATCCTCCGTAAAGGAATATATGCATCTGTGTGCATTCGATGCAAATAGTGTGTCTAAAAGCTTTTTTTCAGATGGCATAAACACTTCCCATCGCTTATGCTTCAGCAAATAAGGAGGCTATGACTACTCGTATTGAATCAACATTTTCCTTGGTTGTGAATCCAAATCGGACTAGTGTGTATTACTTTGTTGCATGCAGATTGCTTTACACCCTTATTCGGGAAGGATAGTGCTGAACATGTTCATTTTCCAGGAAGCATGAAGCTGATGGAGTTAGTCTTAACGGGTTTGCAATTTTTCATGTGATGCTATTACAAAACCGTGTAATTTCAGACGATTGCATATGCCTATTGAGGCTTAACGTTTTCTTCTGAATGTGACGACTTATATTAAAGTATTTATATCTGTTTTCCATTTTCTACAAGTGGAAAAAAATGATGGTAAACGCCTAGTCTTGTAGCGTTTTGTTAACCTATTATTCCGAAGAACCTTAGAAGCGATGCCAATTTCTTCATAAGCTCTCGAACTTCATAAGCCGCCACCAGATCTTTTGCAGCTCTATGTTCTCCTGCTCATAATTTCTTTTTTCTTTGTTCTAAATCTTTATGTAACCGAGAACTTGAAATCACGCCTAGTTTGTTTCCTCCTTATTCGACTATTTGAGAACTTGTCGATGAAATCGGTGTTTGAAGTATTGTTCCAACGATCTTTCGGTCTAATGAAAATCTGATCCATTTGTGTTTCACATCTGATTCAAAAGGAGAATGGCTCTTTTGTATAAAGTTGGTGATGCTGTGTTCTGCGGCGGTTTTAATTGTCAGGTTTGTGATATGCGTTTAAAGGCGAATCAGACCACTTTTTCAGATCTACATCCAATTCATGTATATGTCCGTGTTAACAAGCTTATGGTCTTTGATTTGACAGATGGTCTCAGTATAAATGTTTTCATTGGCTTATGAATGGTTCAGCTTTTCATCCAATTAAAGGTACATTTTGAGAACTCTTATAATTTCATGATGTTAGAATTGTTCGGAGTGTATGATTTGGTTTATGTTTTACATTTTGGTATATGTTTCAGTTTGTTTCAGTTGTGAGTTGTGCCGAATCTGTGTGTCTCAAATTTCTGAGGTGTTGTTGGGGGCATGTACGGTAGCTAAGCTTTGTTTCTTAACTCGTTTCCTATTCTCAAGTCTTGTGTTTTACTGGATTTGTGAAACAATGTTGCTACTGACAATTTATATTCCTATTCTTTGCTGTATCCCTGAAACAATGTTGCTACTGACAATTTATATTCATATTCTTTTTTAAGTAAAGTTTTTTGGATAGATTTTGATTGATTTTTTGTCAACCTTGTTCGTTAGAGTTCTTACACCGTTGTTCTGCTTGATAATCTTTGAAATTGAAGTTGCTACTTGCGTGTCTGTGGTTAGATCTTAGTGTGGAATGTTACATCTGCATATAGTTTTAGTCGATTGTTCAGATATGAAGTTGGATGATTTATGCACATCAGCTTATATTCAATTGCAGTCACATATCATTTTGCAAAGGAGGGAAATGCATTGAAAGCCATGGAGTTGACCAACCAATTCTCCTCAGGCTTATAGTAGGAAAATGCATCTTCGCATCACTGCATTGGTTTGTCATTGGCGAGAAATCTCCAATCTTCCATTGAGCTCCGAGAACAGAAAGCATTGCGGACAGTTTAAACAGACCAGTTCTTGGTAAAAGAAAATAATGTTCAAACCTTATTTGTTCCATATGATTATCGAATCAACATCTTGTTTTTTTCCCATTAACGTTGATGATTGTGTATTGACATATTTATGTGGGACAAGCTGGAAATATAGGGTATGGGAGGTTTCCATCCCTTGAATTCACACAGCTCCCTTGCCTAACTTTCAAAGAAGCTGTCCTGGAGAAGCCGTGAGAGTAAATTATTGGTATGTATGTGTTAGTCTTCTTGTGATCAAGTGAAAACTTTAAACTCTAGCGTTCTTTTTTTCCTATTCTCGTACTTGTGTGGATGGGATTCTTGCAATCCGTTAATTCCATTTTTTACTTGTGAGTTTCTTGGGATTATGTTGTTCGGTTGAATGTGAACTCGCTCTGTCTTGTCACGAATTTCTGATACATCCAAGGCCACACTCATGTCTTTCTTTACGTGCCTTCTCTATGGAGCTATAAATTTATAGAGAAGGTATGTGTTTTATGTGTGTGCATTTTCGACGCTGAATAGAGTTGGTCTAAATAAAAGCTGTCCTTTTTTTTTTTTTTCCTGATGACGTGAACGTTGTTTTGTTATTTTTGAAACGGAAACAGATTACGATATGGCTAGGATGCAAACACTGATGGAATGGAATTGTTTTGCAGAGGCGGCCACTAAGTCACGACACGACCATTTAAATCTAGAGTTCTTTGAGACTTTCTACCAGGTTAGAAGATTAGCCCCACAAATCCATAACTTGTACACAAATTCTGGGAATAAAGCCACGTAGAAATTCATATTAATATATATATATATATATATATATATATGTATATATCCAGAGTTTATGGAATGCTCTGCTCTGCTCGTAACATATAAATGAAAATGGTTTGATGCGCTAATTGATCATCAATGAGACATGCGCTAATCAAATTGGAAGAACAAAGAAAAGAAACGCAGCAAAATAGACCTTGTCTTGTTGACGTTCATTTTCATGGAGCATTTTTCATGTACAAACTGTTTGTTTGGTTGCTTTCTCTGGAAGCTCAAGCCGTACTTTGTTGATTGTTGTAGACACACAACACCACTAACTAACTAAAGCACACCACATATCAGTTAAATAAATTAATTAATTATTTGGAGTTAAAATTGCGGAAGGCACCACCGCCTCCCATTTTGCGTAATGCCGACATAATTTATTACTATTAATAGTGAGTTATGTTTTCTTATTGGTTATACTAGTTTTTGCCCCGTGCGATGCACGGGTCTATTTTCTCTCCCGTTCATTTATTTAACACGAAGTAATATTTGAAGTTTTAAAAATGTGTTATGATAATAAGGTTGAAGTCTATCAGATAATTGAAGTGAGCTACCCGCCCGAGCGTCCCAAAAGAGATCCACTTTTGCATTCACTTCATGCAGTTCACCCGTGAATGACCTAAGGAAGTCTTCTAACGGCGTAACTTGTGGTCGAATCATTCCTCTTCAACATTTATGCTCTTTACTGCCTCGATTTTAGTGAGCCTTCGTTCAATTAGGGAAAAAATCATATCCCCTCGGCCATTCATGCACAACACCACTAATCTTATTGCATACATATAATCTTAAACAGTAATGAAAAGGTGGCATTGGTACTCAAGAAGGACTGAGTTGAACAAAAGCAGAAATATTACCAGGTGGCAAATTGCTAACGGGATATCTAGTGAATCTGTATCTTGGTTTGGTTGGCCTGTTGAAACTGCAGCAGAAAAAGATTTGAACAGATGAACCGCACGTTCTTTCCATGGGTTTTTTTCAAAGTCCATCATTGTGCTTGTGACGTTATCTTAAGTAATTATTACAGTTTGTGGTCACATCTTGACCTTTGTAAGTCGTCGGTGCCGTGTCTCAATAAAACTATGTCAATATTCAATTTAATTATTTTTGTAAAAAGAGTTATAGAACCGCATTGATAAAATACAGTTGAAATCGGTTACTGTGTTAAAAGTGTTTCTTTAATATCATAAAATATAATTAATGTTTGATTGTGAATGCCCATTCGTATGGGCACAAAAAGAGAAATTAATGGGTTTTCTGCAACACCTTTTGTATGGGTTTTTATGGATATTTGCTGGGAATTCAAACTAAGATAGAATGTGCTATGGTTTAATTGTTCTTCCATGGTTCTTACATTAGCCATTGACGTTGATTGTGTTGTGCTGTGCTGACTGTATTCTCATTTGTTAAGCATTATCGACAATGACCCAAGCCAAGGAAAAACATATAAAAAAATAAAAATAAACCAAAACTGATTGCTTGCATCTTAGCCCATTTTCTTATTCCTTTCTAGCACACTACATTTTAATCTAATTTTTACAGTTTAGGGCCCATGGACGACGCCAGTAGAAGCCTAGCATCATTCTTTTTTGGCTGTTGGATAGCACTTTTTGGCCAGTCCTTTTCGAAAAGGTAAACAAAACCAAGGTTGTCTTCTCGGGCGACCGTTTACCCCAAAAGTAGAGAGCCGTGTTGATAGCCAATGATAGGACCGAAGTAGATCGGATGCACTTGTGGGATCTCGCCCTGATGGAAGAGATGAGATTCCTTTGTAGGAGAATATATTTAGCTGATGAGTGACTCCTCGTTACAAACATTTAATAAATCAATGCTAATAAATCAACGTATGTATGTAAACAAAATGAAAATGAACAGTCACTTGGAAATAATGATAGGAGGACAAATTGGTAAATGCAATTTCTAAACAAAATGTCATGACATCTAAGAGTGTCAACCTCTGTGGACATTGATAAGAAGCTAAAACTACAGAGTAGAATTGGGAAACTTTCTTCTTCCTCAACAAAACACTCAAAGACTTGATCTTGACCAAATTTCTAAACAGATTTATGTTAAACCTAAATGCAGAGCAACATGTCGCTAAAATACGTTGAATTCTTTTTGCCTTCATACTCCTAAATAAAGCAATCGAATTTTCCAACATCAAAATCTAAGAGAAACTTATAACAGAAAAATGCAAATAAGAATCTAGAATAAACCAGTTTGTCACATGTCTGTCAATAACAGAGATCAAAATACATTCCAAAGGAACATCAAGCATGTTAGGCGATCATTAGAATGCATTAGGATGAAGTAACAATTAAAGTAATTTACCCAAGCTAAACAATGATCACATCGAGAATCAAATAGAATAAGCTATAGAAATGAAAATAAATAACTTACAGTCCTAAGCGAGAAGAACCAGCTGGGCGATGAGGCTCTGACGAACCCTCCACTCTAGATCACTCCATCTCCTTAATCTATATAAGAATTGACCGAGACAACATTCATCAACGCTATGTTAACTCTACGCATCTGCAATTTTTCTTATTTTTCAACATTCAATACACATTATCGTATGATCTAAATGAGGCCGAGACAACACATCCAAGCCACGACAACTCCGACCAAAGTGCCGTCGAGACTTGCAACGGCGTCTGGCCGAGGAGCTCTTTTAGCTTCCTTTGGCTTATTGGGTGTCCTTCGAATAAAACCCAATAATCAGATTGAAAACCTAACGGAAGATCGAAACCCTAATAAATCAGTCGAAGAAGAAGATGAATGAGTAATGAAGAAAAAAACAAAACCACGTCTTTTTCCCTACCTCGGCCTGCATATCTGGGTGCCGCCTCACGCCGGCGGCGTCGTACATATCGATCAGAGTGAACCCCAGGCAGACGGGAAAAAAGCGAGTCGGCGACGCCGTGGCAGAGGGCCACCGACGTCGTGAGGGCGGTGCACAGCGCCGAGTGGGGGGGCGGCTTTCCGCCGGAGGCAAACATATCTTGAAGTACCATTTTTTTCCATGACGAAGTGCAAGAAAACCTTTATCGACTGGGCGTCGGCCCAAGCGCACAACCCAAGATGAACGTTGGGTTCGCCGCCAATGTGGCGACGAAGGGAGAAATCTTAACCTTCACCATCGCAGTGACGCTCATCAGAGCGACGCCGACGGCACCGTTGTGCAGTAAATCGAATTCTATGAGAGGAGAATCACGAACGGCCAAAAACCTTTTGTGTATGAGGATTTCAACGCGAAATCTTGAAGATTGGGATTAGATATGAGAAGGGTTTAGACTAACACCATGTTAGGATCCCGAGTTATTGGGTTTCGCCCAACTGCTTGTATATATCATATTTAGTTTATTTAGCCCATTTACTATGCATTTAAGTATTACAATCTGAAATGTATCGAACTAAGCAAATGAATTATCTAAAGTTCTATCTTCATCTCTCTCGCTGATCTCTCTTCTCAATTCTTCTATTTCCAGTTCTTTTATGCCCTTCTCAATCTTCTAAATCTTCTCTATTCTCATTATCCTCTTTCTAAATTTCTTCACAAATAATCCATATCAGCCACACGCCAACCGTTCGATAAAAAGCCCAAGTAAGAAACCAGCGAATTAAGGCCGGGATCTTACATTTGGTATCAGAGCCGATGATTCTCGGATTTGGATTTCATCGATGGTGATTACTTGGATGACGATTCCTCACATCATCAGGTATCCTCCCATGTTCTACGGAACGGATGCGATAGCTTGGGTAGAGAAGTGTAATCAATACTTCGCATCGACAACCCTCACTGATGTCGAGCGAATGAAGCGCGCCTGGCTCTACGTCGAAGGCGAGGCTCTCGAATTGTATAATGAGTTTTACAAACGTACGCGTACTCCTACTTGGACTGAATTCGCCGAAGCTGTGCTTAAACGATTTGATCCTGTGAAAGTGGATGATGATGAATCTGTCCTTGTTGGTGATGAGTTTGTGCTGCCGGAATTGGATGACGATGATTCGTTGGTGTTGGGTAATGAGAAACTACATGATGAGGTTATATTGGCCTTCACTGATGATGCAATGGAATCTGATGTGCAAGTTGATGACTCGTCGGTATTGGGTGAGATTGAATCGGTCTTGATTGGTGATGATTCTATGCTGTCAGGATTGCTGGATGACTCGATGATGTTGGGCGATGTGGAGTTACCGGCTGAAGTTGAATTGTTCTTCGTTGATGACGATAGGAAGTCGGTGAGGGTGATGAAGATGTTAGGTCATTGGTGTTGGTTGAGTTTGAACCGCTTGTGATTGAGGTTGAATTGGCTGTGTTGGCTAAGGATAAATTGGCATTGAGCGATGATAACTCGTCGATGTTGGTTGATAAGGGTTCCGCCGTGTTGGTTGATGTGGCTACGCCGGATTCTTATGTGATTAAGGGGACCGATATTATTGGTTATGAATCCGTGTTAGTTGATGTTGATAGTCTATGGGCTGACTTAGGACGGTGGAAGGCCGAACAGCTACTCGTGGAAGGGGGCCCTAACCTTCCATTTGATCGAGGTCGTTGTCGTATAATCGAAGGAATGAGGTTCTTGCATCCAAATGGGGGAATTGTTGGAATATTGTTCATGGATAATGATGACTTGCAACCTATAAAACAGATAATGTTGGTTGGAGATGAATTGGAGGTTGCCTTTGAAGAGCATCGGATAATTCTCGTTGATCAAAACATGTCGTTTGATCGAGAACGGTGGGCTATCGAAAGCATGAAGGTGAATCTACCCTTCGATCGAGGTAGGGCTATTGTTGCTGAAGCGTTATGCTCCAAGGACTTCGAGAAGGTGTGGAAGCGGCTGTGTGAAGGGCGCTCAAGTTTATGTCGAGCAACTAGGTGTTGGGAAAGATCATAGTGAGGCGCTTGACGAGGATCGAAGGAATATTATCGAGGAAGTGATTGAGGGAAGAAGCAGAGTGGTACCTGCGAGTTCGCTCTTTCCTTTCGATCGTGGAAAAAGATGCACGGGCCATAGCAATGCTCGTGCGATTGTCTCGGACATTATCCCACAAAGGCTCGCACATCCTCGAGGACGAGGATGTCTTCAACGGGAGGGAAATGTTAGGATCTTGAGTTATTGGGCTTGGCCCAACTGCTTATATATCATATTTAGTTTATTTAGCCCATTTACTATGCATTTAAGTATTACAATCTGAAATGTATCGAACTAAGCAAATGAATTATCTAAAGTTCTATCTTCATCTCTCTCGCTGATCTCTCTTCTCAATTCTTCTATTTCCAGTTCTTTTATGCCCTTCTCAATCTTCTAAATCTTCTCTATTCTCATTATCCTCTTTCTAAATTTCTTCACAAATAATCCATATCAGCCACACGCCAACCGTTCGATAAAAAGCCCAAGTAAGAAACCAGCGAATTAAGGCCGGGATCTTACATTTGGTATCAGAGCCGATGATTCTCGGATTTGGATTTCATCGATGGTGATTACTTGGATGACGATTCCTCACATCATCAGGTATCCTCCCATGTTCTACGGAACAGAGAAGTGTAATCAATACTTCGCATCGACAACCCTCACTGATGTCGAGCGAATGAAGCGCGCCTGGCTCTACGTCGAAGGCGAGGCTCTCGAATTGTATAATGAGTTTTACAAACGTACGCGTACTCCTACTTGGACTGAATTCGCCGAAGCTGTGCTTAAACGATTTGATCCTGTGAAAGTGGATGATGATGAATCTGTCCTTGTTGGTGATGAGTTTGTGCTGCCGGAATTGGATGACGATGATTCGTTGGTGTTGGGTAATGAGAAACTACATGATGAGGTTATATTGGCCTTCACTGATGATGCAATGGAATCTGATGTGCAAGTTGATGACTCGTCGGTATTGGGTGAGATTGAATCGGTCTTGATTGGTGATGATTCTATGCTGTCAGGATTGCTGGATGACTCGATGATGTTGGGCGATGTGGAGTTACCGGCTGAAGTTGAATTGTTCTTCGTTGATGACGATAGGAAGTCGGTGAGGGTGATGAAGATGTTAGGTCATTGGTGTTGGTTGAGTTCCGCTTGTGATTGAGGTTGAATTGGCTGTGTTGGCTAAGGATAAATTGGCATTGAGCGATGATAACTCGTCGATGTTGGTTGATAAGGGTTCCGCCGTGTTGGTTGATGTGGCTACGCCGGATTCTTATGTGATTAAGGGGACCGATATTATTGGTTATGAATCCGTGTTAGTTGATGTTGATAGTCTATGGGCTGACTTAGGACGGTGGAAGGCCGAACAGCTACTCGTGGAAGGGGGCCCTAACCTTCCATTTGATCGAGGTCGTTGTCGTATAATCGAAGGAATGAGGTTCTTGCATCCAAATGGGGGAATTGTTGGAATATTGTTCATGGATAATGATGACTTGCAACCTATAAAACAGATAATGTTGGTTGGAGATGAATTGGAGGTTGCCTTTGAAGAGCATCGGATAATTCTCGTTGATCAAAACATGTCGTTTGATCGAGAACGGTGGGCTATCGAAAGCATGAAGGTGAATCTACCCTTCGATCGAGGTAGGGCTATTGTTGCTGAAGCGTTATGCTCCAAGGACTTCGAGAAGGTGTGGAAGCGGCTGTGTGAAGGGCGCTCAAGTTTATGTCGAGCAACTAGGTGTTGGGAAAGATCATAGTGAGGCGCTTGACGAGGATCGAAGGAATATTATCGAGGAAGTGATTGAGGGAAGAAGCAGAGTGGTACCTGCGAGTTCGCTCTTTCCTTTCGATCGTGGAAAAAGATGCACGGGCCATAGCGATGCTCGTGCGATTGTCTCGGACATTATCCCACAAAGGCTCGCACATCCTCGAGGACGAGGATGTCTTCAACGGGAGGGAAATGTTAGGATCTTGAGTTATTGGGCTTGGCCCAACTGCTTATATATATCATATTTAGTTTATTTAGCCCATTTACTATGCATTTAAGTATTACAATCTGAAATGTATCGAACTAAGCAAATGAATTATCTAAAGTTCTATCTTCATCTCTCTCGCTGATCTCTCTTCTCAATTCTTCTATTTCCAGTTCTTTTATGCCCTTCTCAATCTTCTAAATCTTCTCTATTCTCATTATCCTCTTTCTAAATTTCTTCACAAATAATCCATATCAGCCACACGCCAACCGTTCGATAAAATGCCCAAGTAAGAAACCAGCGAATTAAGGCCGGGATCTTACATTTGGTATCAGAGCCGATGATTCTCGGATTTGGATTTCATCGATGGTGATTACTTGGATGACGATTCCTCACATCATCAGGTATCCTCCCATGTTCTACGGAACGGATGCGATAGCTTGGGTAGAGAAGTGTAATCAATACTTCGCATCGACAACCCTCACTGATGTCGAGCGAATGAAGCGCGCCTGGCTCTACGTCGAAGGCGAGGCTCTCGAATTGTATAATGAGTTTTACAAACGTACGCGTACTCCTACTTGGACTGAATTCGCCGAAGCTGTGCTTAAACGATTTGATCCTGTGAAAGTGGATGATGATGAATCTGTCCTTGTTGGTGATGAGTTTGTGCTGCCGGAATTGGATGACGATGATTCGTTGGTGTTGGGTAATGAGAAACTACATGATGAGGTTATATTGGCCTTCACTGATGATGCAATGGAATCTGATGTGCAAGTTGATGACTCGTCGGTATTGGGTGAGATTGAATCGGTCTTGATTGGTGATGATTCTATGCTGTCAGGATTGCTGGATGACTCGATGATGTTGGGCGATGTGGAGTTACCGGCTGAAGTTGAATTGTTCTTCGTTGATGACGATAGGAAGTCGGTGAGGGTGATGAAGATGTTAGGTCATTGGTGTTGGTTGAGTTTGAACCGCTTGTGATTGAGGTTGAATTGGCTGTGTTGGCTAAGGATAAATTGGCATTGAGCGATGATAACTCGTCGATGTTGGTTGATAAGGGTTCCGCCGTGTTGGTTGATGTGGCTACGCCGGATTCTTATGTGATTAAGGGGACCGATATTATTGGTTATGAATCCGTGTTAGTTGATGTTGATAGTCTATGGGCTGACTTAGGACGGTGGAAGGCCGAACAGCTACTCGTGGAAGGGGGCCCTAACCTTCCATTTGATCGAGGTCGTTGTCGTATAATCGAAGGAATGAGGTTCTTGCATCCAAATGGGGGAATTGTTGGAATATTGTTCATGGATAATGATGACTTGCAACCTATAAAACAGATAATGTTGGTTGGAGATGAATTGGAGGTTGCCTTTGAAGAGCATCGGATAATTCTCGTTGATCAAAACATGTCGTTTGATCGAGAACGGTGGGCTATCGAAAGCATGAAGGTGAATCTACCCTTCGATCGAGGTAGGGCTATTGTTGCTGAAGCGTTATGCTCCAAGGACTTCGAGAAGGTGTGGAAGCGGCTGTGTGAAGGGCGCTCAAGTTTATGTCGAGCAACTAGGTGTTGGGAAAGATCATAGTGAGGCGCTTGACGAGGATCGAAGGAATATTATCGAGGAAGTGATTGAGGGAAGAAGCAGAGTGGTACCTGCGAGTTCGCTCTTTCCTTTCGATCGTGGAAAAAGATGCACGGGCCATAGCGATGCTCGTGCGATTGTCTCGGACATTATCCCACAAAGGCTCGCACATCCTCGAGGACGAGGATGTCTTCAACGGGAGGGAAATGTTAGGATCTTGAGTTATTGGGCTTGGCCCAACTGCTTATATATATCATATTTAGTTTATTTAGCCCATTTACTATGCATTTAAGTATTACAATCTGAAATGTATCGAACTAAGCAAATGAATTATCTAAAGTTCTATCTTCATCTCTCTCGCTGATCTCTCTTCTCAATTCTTCTATTTCCAGTTCTTTTATGCCCTTCTCAATCTTCTAAATCTTCTCTATTCTCATTATCCTCTTTCTAAATTTCTTCACAAATAATCCATATCAGCCACACGCCAACCGTTCGATAAAAAGCCCAAGTAAGAAACCAGCGAATTAAGGCCGGGATCTTACATTTGGTATCAGAGCCGATGATTCTCGGATTTGGATTTCATCGATGGTGATTACTTGGATGACGATTCCTCACATCATCAGGTATCCTCCCATGTTCTACGGAACGGATGCGATAGCTTGGGTAGAGAAGTGTAATCAATACTTCGCATCGACAACCCTCACTGATGTCGAGCGAATGAAGCGCGCCTGGCTCTACGTCGAAGGCGAGGCTCTCGAATTGTATAATGAGTTTTACAAACGTACGCGTACTCCTACTTGGACTGAATTCGCCGAAGCTGTGCTTAAACGATTTGATCCTGTGAAAGTGGATGATGATGAATCTGTCCTTGTTGGTGATGAGTTTGTGCTGCCGGAATTGGATGACGATGATTCGTTGGTGTTGGGTAATGAGAAACTACATGATGAGGTTATATTGGCCTTCACTGATGATGCAATGGAATCTGATGTGCAAGTTGATGACTCGTCGGTATTGGGTGAGATTGAATCGGTCTTGATTGGTGATGATTCTATGCTGTCAGGATTGCTGGATGACTCGATGATGTTGGGCGATGTGGAGTTACCGGCTGAAGTTGAATTGTTCTTCGTTGATGACGATAGGAAGTCGGTGAGGGTGATGAAGATGTTAGGTCATTGGTGTTGGTTGAGTTTGAACCGCTTGTGATTGAGGTTGAATTGGCTGTGTTGGCTAAGGATAAATTGGCATTGAGCGATGATAACTCGTCGATGTTGGTTGATAAGGGTTCCGCCGTGTTGGTTGATGTGGCTACGCCGGATTCTTATGTGATTAAGGGGACCGATATTATTGGTTATGAATCCGTGTTAGTTGATGTTGATAGTCTATGGGCTGACTTAGGACGGTGGAAGGCCGAACAGCTACTCGTGGAAGGGGGCCCTAACCTTCCATTTGATCGAGGTCGTTGTCGTATAATCGAAGGAATGAGGTTCTTGCATCCAAATGGGGGAATTGTTGGAATATTGTTCATGGATAATGATGACTTGCAACCTATAAAACAGATAATGTTGGTTGGAGATGAATTGGAGGTTGCCTTTGAAGAGCATCGGATAATTCTCGTTGATCAAAACATGTCGTTTGATCGAGAACGGTGGGCTATCGAAAGCATGAAGGTGAATCTACCCTTCGATCGAGGTAGGGCTATTGTTGCTGAAGCGTTATGCTCCAAGGACTTCGAGAAGGTGTGGAAGCGGCTGTGTGAAGGGCGCTCAAGTTTATGTCGAGCAACTAGGTGTTGGGAAAGATCATAGTGAGGCGCTTGACGAGGATCGAAGGAATATTATCGAGGAAGTGATTGAGGGAAGAAGCAGAGTGGTACCTGCGAGTTCGCTCTTTCCTTTCGATCGTGGAAAAAGATGCACGGGCCATAGCGATGCTCGTGCGATTGTCTCGGACATTATCCCACAAAGGCTCGCACATCCTCGAGGACGAGGATGTCTTCAACGGGAGGGAAATGTTAGGATCTCGAGTTATTGGGCTTGGCCCAACTGCTTATATATATCATATTTAGTTTATTTAGCTCATTTACTATGCATTTAAGTATTACAATCTGAAATGTATCGAACTAAGCAAATGAATTATCTAAAGTTCTATCTTCATCTCTCTCGCTGATCTCTCTTCTCAATTCTTCTATTTCCAGTTCTTCTATGCCTGTGGCGACCCTACTTTTCTAATTAAGATTATTGGCGAATTTCCGCAACGTAAGCCGCGGAAGGCCCGTCTAATTAAATTTTTTTTCTAAAATAATATACATTATTATAACATACGTCTACATGGTCATCTCTATACACGGGCCAAAGCCCCAAAAATATCAAAAGAACAAAAAGCGCTAATGCCGCTCCACAGGTCTTCATCCATGTACCGCACCGCCCTCAAAAGTCCGTGGAGCACCGCCACCAGCCGCCTCAGTCTCGACGCGTATCAGCGTCAGACTCAGTACCTACAACACGTAAACACTGAGCACTTTGCCCAGTAGGTGAATAAAATGCATGTATGCAAGTGTACACTCAACCCCAATCCCAATATCTCACAACATGATACAATGCACACTCTTCTTTTCCCACAACACAGGGCCCTAGGTTAGGCTCGACACCTCCGCGCGCAATAGACTACTGGGGAGGCCACCCCCCAAGTCTCGCGGTGAGCTACGCCGGTAGTGCACTGATCGATCACGTCAATGGCCTCCTACCAGGTCGTATATATCCCGCACAAATAAAAAATTCCATCCGGCTGTATGCACCTCGAATCGATCACGTCCGAGTAGACAGATCGATCACGTCTGTCTCCGCCAGGTGCCCAGTGAGCCCAACCTCGACTCCTCTAAGAGTCACCAATCACAAACATCTCGTTCTACCCCGTACGTCAATATCTCATATCCTTACCGTCATCCTACGGTACAACCGTATCTCACCTTAACGTGATATGCACATGACATGCATGTTCACAAAATCTCATAAAAGCATGACTTATAAAACGTACGTAAAACATGTAAACACGTAAATCATATAAGTCACGTAAATCACAGAATCACATGGAAACACATAAATTCACATTTGTGTTTACGTATCGTAGATGGATGATCCACCTACCTGTCCTCCTGCTAGCGTCAAATAAAAAGTCCGGTGTAGTCCCTATATATTGATCCTCTGAATATAATAAATATTTTCATATTAAATATATTTACTAAGTCATATAAGTTTCGAAAATACTAGAATTATCAAAACCCTAAAATAATGAAAACCTAAAAATAATGAAATCCTTAAAAATAAATAAACCCTAAAATATCGGAAATCCTAGAAATAGCAAAGCCCTAAAATACCGAAAATTTATTAAGTGTAGAAAACTTTTGAAAATGCTGAAATTATTTTAAGTGTCGAAACCTTAATAATGAATGCTTAATGAATTTATACTAGATATTGAAATCTTTAAAATATCGAGAACCATAATGGGGTCGAATTCTTTCTATGATGATGTCGAATTTTCAAACAATGTCGAGATCCCTAAATAACGTCGAGATCTATTACTTATATCGAGATCTATTATGTCTTGAGATCAATAAATGTCGAAGTCTATTGTCGAAACCTCTATACAGTGTCGATAACTTTACTAATGTCGAAATCATATAAATGTCGAGGTCTTATTATATCTCAAAATCTTTTAAATGTCGAGATCACTGTTTGCAAACTCAAATCTCGAAATTTTAACTATATCGAGATTCTATATCAAAGTCTCACTAAGGTCGAGATTTCATGTCAAAATCTTACTAATGTCGAAAGCTATTATGCATTTCGATTTCTATGAGAATTATCCTATATCGATATCTTTAAACAATGTCGATATCTTTCAAATGTCGAAACTAGTATGCTTCGAAATCTTTCTACTACACAATCTAATACTCATTTCGGATTCCTACTACAAATCTCGAGATCCTATAATGTCGAAATCTTACCATATAATGTCGAACCTATGATAATGTTGAATTCCTTAACCAATATCGAAATTTATGATGGCGTCGAAATCCTTATAAGATACATCTCGAGATCTATCTAAAATTCATGATTCTCCTAGAAAACCCTAAAAACATGTACTGTCGAGATCATTGTCAAAAGAATTTACACTGAACCCCGAAAATCTTACACCCCAAAATGTTACGTTTCTACATAAAATAAATTCTTAAGAATCGTCCATATGAACCAAATCGTTATTAGTTATACCACATAAATACTTCTGCCCATACCTCGCAACTTAAGGATTAGGGTTTTATTAATAGCCTTCTTCGAAACTTCCTATAATTAGCATGAGATCACGTAAGAATATATATAAATATATTGAAGTACCAACAGTATACATGAAAGATTTTGTATACCTTACTTTGATAAATTCTGTTGCAAATTTTCGTGAGTTGCTCAGTCTTTCCTTTTCTCCTACTTGCTTCTTCTTCTTTCGTGGGTTAGAGAGTTTTCTTAGTGTTTGTATTGATGACCCTCGTATAGTTATTGGATAAATATAAGTACTTCGGACTTCGGAGTTGATTTGACAAGGTGGTGGAAAGTTTACCTCACCCCTTAAGTAATTTGTAACTTATCTTAAACCATTGGGCCTTACGTAACAT
Source organism: Craterostigma plantagineum (assembly GCA_027422505.1). Taxonomy (NCBI): domain Eukaryota; kingdom Viridiplantae; phylum Streptophyta; class Magnoliopsida; order Lamiales; family Linderniaceae; genus Craterostigma; species Craterostigma plantagineum. Next base: position 9,921,441 of record JAPQWV010000015.1, read on the forward strand.
AATTCAATTATCTTAAAGAGGGCCCAAATCAAATTCTTATTATTCTTATAAATTTTTGAGTAATCTTTATGTTAAGTTCCGCAATAATTCAAAACTGTCTCAGTTTATGTTTTCGTTTCTTTATTACACTTCCTAATTAACAAAATTATTTTAGTTATTTACATCAACATCCCGTATTAAATTTTACGGGTATTACATCCTTCCCCCCTTAAAAGAATTTCGTCCCCGAAATTATGCCGACTGGAATAACTCGGGATAACGAATTCTCATATCGTCCTCGCGCTCCCAAGTGGCTTCCTCAATTGATTGATTCTGCCACAATACCTTAACTAACGGAATAGTTTTATTCCGGAGCTGTTTCATCTCGTACATCAGAATTTCTACAGGCTTCTCTTCGTAACTCAAGTCAGGCTTGAGCTGTTGATAAAGAAGCTCGTTCTGAATAACATGGCTCTGGTCCGCAACATACTTTCGTAATGTTGATACGTGAAATACGTCGTGAACTTGTGATAATGAAACCGGTAACTCCAATTTATACGCAACTTCTCCGACTCGTTGGGCGATCTTAAAGGGGCCTATGGATCTGGGACTTAGCTTGCCCTTCTTTCCAAAACGCTTTACTCCTTTCATCGGGGAGATCTTTAGAAATACTTGATCATCTTCTGTGAACTCCAGAGGTCGTCGTCGATGATCTGCGTAACTCTTCTGTCGACTTTGAGCCGTTCGCATTCTTTCTCGGATTTTGGTCACTGCTTCTGTTGTTTCTCGGATCATATCGGGTCCTAATAAAGCTCGTTCGCCGATTTCGTCCCAATGGATTGGAGATCGGCATTTGCGCCCGTATAATGCCTCGTACGGTGCCATCCCGATCGTAGCATGGAAACTATTGTTGTAGGAGAATTCGATCAACGACAAATATTTGCTCCAATTTTCCTTGAAGTCTAGCACGCAGGCTCGTAACATATCCTCAAGGGTTTGGATCGTCCGTTCAGCCTGCCTGTCGGTCTGGGGATTATATGCAGTACTGAACGAGAGCTTAATACCCATCGCTTTCTGTAAGCTTTGCCAAAAGTTGGATAGAAATCTCGAATCTCGATCCGAGACTATACAAAGTGGAATTCCATGGAGTCGAACAACTTCCTGAATGTACAGTTCAGCATAGCGTTCCATGGAAAAAGTAGAACTGATAGGAATGAAATGGGCTGATTTGGTTAGGCGATCAACAATCACCCAAATGGCATCGTGACCTTTCGTCGTCTTATGCAAGCCGACGACGAAGTCCATCGTGATATGGTCCCATTTCCATTCGGGTATCGGTAAGGGCTGTAAAGTTCCAGCTGGTCGCTGGTGTTCCTCTTTGATTAGTTGGCATGTCATACATTTACTTACGAACGTCGCGATATCCTTCTTCATTCACGGCCACCAATACGTGATTCACAAATCTTGGTACATCTTTGTCGCGCCTGGGTGCACTGAGTACGTTGTTGCATGCGCTTCTGTCATTATTATCCGCTGTAACTCTTCATTATTGGGTACGTATAATCGATTCTGGTACAGTAAGGTTCCATCTTCTCGGATTTCGAAGTCTTCAGGTAGCGCATCTTTCATCTTCAGATAAAGTTCGTCCTCTTCTTGTGCTTTCCTGATTTGTTCTAGCAACGTAGGTTGTAAAGTTAGCGCTGCTAGTTACGTCTCGACTTTGCCTAAATTGACTATTTCCACTCCAAGTCTGTGCAATTCTGTACTCATCGCCTTTCGACTGAGCGCGTCTGCGACTACGTTCGCTTTGCCCGGATGATAATTGATAACGCGGTCGTAGTCTTTTACGAGCTCCAGCCATCGTCGCTGTCGCATGTTTAACTCCTTCTGGGTGAAGAAGTACTTCAGGCTTTTATGGTCAGTGAAAATTTCACATCTTTCTCCATAGAGATAATGTCGCCATATCTTTAAGGCAAACACGACTGCTGCAAGCTCTAAGTCGTGAGTCGGATAGTTTTTCTCGTATTCTTTCAACTGTCTTGAAGCGTAGGCGATTACCTTTCCGTTTTGCATTAGCACACACCCTAGGCCGTTTTTCGAAGCGTCGCTATAGACTGAGAATCCTCCTGTTCCCGATGGTATTGTTAGAATGGGAGCAGAAGTGAGTCGTTTCTTCAGTTCCTGAAAGCTTTGTTCGCACGCTTCAGACCACTTAAAAGGCACATTCTTTCTGGTCAAGTTCGTCAGAGTCGAGGCAATGCTAGAGAAGTCAACTATGAACTTACGGTAGTATCCCGCAAGTCCTAGGAAACTTCGGACCTCGGTCGGAGTAGTCGGTCGTGGCCAACTGTTCACAGCCTTAATCTTACTCGGGTCCACAGAGATTCCATTCCCAGAAATCACGTGTCCCAAGAAGGCTACTTGCTCAAGCCAGAATTTGCATTTCTTGAATTTGGCGTAGAGCTGTTTCTCACGCAAGATTCCTAAGACGATTCGTAAATGACCCTCGTGTTCTTCCTTCGTCTTAGAATATATAAGAATATCGTCAATAAAGACGATTACAAAGCGGTCAAGATAGTCTTTAAAGACTCGGTTCATAAGATCCATGAATGCCGCAGGGGCATTTGTCAGTCCGAAGGGCATGACCAAAAACTCGTAATGGCCGTACCTCGTACTGAAAGCCGTTTTAGGAACATCTGTCTCCCTGATCTTTAACTGATGGTATCCCGAACGGAGATCGATTTTCGAGAATACCGTAGCATCCTGTAGTTGGTTGAACAGATCATCGATCCTCGGCAATGGGTATTTATTCTTGATCGTGATCTTGTTTAACTCCCGATAGTCGATACACAGTCGCATCGACCCATCCTTCTTCCGTACGAATAAAACCGGCGCTCCCCATGGTGAAAAACTGGGTTGAATAAACCCTTTCTGCAACAAGTCCTCTAGCTGTTCCTTCAACTCCTTCAGTTCATTCGGCGCTAGGCGATAAGGAGCTTTAGAAATTGGGGCGGACCCCGGTATCAGATCTATCGTAAACTGTATTTCTCGATCAGGGGGTAACCCCGGGAGATCATCGGGAAATACATCAGCATATTCATTGACTATCGGCACGTCTTTCAGTTCTGGCTGAGGTAACTCCTCCTCCTTCACCGCATATACGAGATAAGACTCACAACCGAATCTCAACAGTCGTTGAGCCTTCAGCGCAGAGATTCGCGGAATACGATTCAAAGTAGTTTTTCCCGAAAAAGTGAACACCTCTTCTTCGGGTAGTTGAAATTTTACGACCTTCTTGTTGCAATCTATGATGGCTCCGTATCTCGTAAGCCAATCCATCCCAAAAATAACATCATAGTCGTTCATTGGAATCACAATCAGGTCGACGCTCAGATCTCTACCCTCAATGTTAACGGAGCATCCTTCCAGCACTTGGTTAGTGCGCGTTGGATCACCGTGTGGTAAAGTAACTATGTAATTGCATTTAGATAAAGTAGGAGAGATTCCCACCTTTTCCACATACTTGGCCGAAACGAACGAATGTGTGGCCCCAGAGTCAATTAACACAGAAGTGGGCACGTTATAGATAGTCAACGTACCAGTTACTACAGAAGGATTTGCTTCGGCCTCCTCATTAGTCAGAGTAAAAACTCGTGCTGGCACTGGAGGTCGGACTAAAAGTTGATTCGGAGATTGTGGTATCTTCTCGTTACAGACCCTGGCATAGTGGCCAATCTTTCCACATCGAAAACACTGGGGAGTTGGGTTTGGTCTTGTCCAATGGCATACTCCATAGTGGTAGCGCCCACACTGTCGACACTGAGGTATAGTGTTTGGGGGTCGGTTTAAAACGTTAACTGGTACTTGGTTTGGCCTCGGTCTCCAGTTTTGCTGGCCTGGTTGATTCCCACGATTATTCAGATTCTTGCCAAAGAACGGGCGTTTCTGATTCCCTCCTCCTTGTTGCACTTCTGCTCTTCGCTTTGCATCTTGAGCCTTGATAACTCTACTCTCTGCTTGCTCAGCTAATATTGCTCGTTCAGCGATACGAGCGTAAGTCTTTCCCTTGGTATCGTACATGCTTAGGCTTCGGAAGATCTCGGGTTTGAGACCTTCCAGAAAACGCTCAATCTTTAGCTCGTCTGTAGCCACTATGTGGCGCAAACCTTGAGAGTTGTTCGAACTTGCGGATGTAATCCGCCACTGACATTCCTCCTTGCTTCAGATTGATAAACTCGTTCAACTTCTGTGCTCGATCTGGTGCCGTGAAGTACTTTCCTCGGAAGAGGGTCTTAAACCTCTCCCAGGTCATCATAGTGGGATCCTCGAGCACCTGGATGGTGTCCCACCAGTAGCCCGCGTTCCCACGTAACATGAAAGTGGCACAAGTCACCTTCTCAGTATCAGGAAGATGACTGACGCGGAACATATCAATAGTTCTGAGCCAATCCTCCGCGTAGGTAGGATCGGCGGCTTCATCGAACGAAGGGGGGTTCAACCTTCGGAACCTTTCCCCGGCTGCTTCTACACGTTCTAGGCCAGGGGATGAGTGACGTTCAGAGGAATTTTGACGGTGGATAAGGTCGTTAATCTGATCGGACTGCCGCCGAATCAGATCAGTTAACTGATGAATGGTAGAGCGGTCCTCATTCGGTGGGGATTCGGAACCCGCCCTACGACTAGTTTCACCCACTTCTCTACGTGTCCTCGGCATTTTCAACTAGTTCTACAATCAGTAATAGAAAGCACATATATCAAATAACACGTAATCATATAACAAATCATTAAACTTACAGGCCAGGCTGGTTCTCTAGGCTTTTGAGCGGCAGTACATGGACAGTCTTCAGAATCTAAAGCCGAAGCTCTGATACCACCTGTGGCGACCTTACTTTCCTAATTAAGATTATTGGCGGATTTCCGCAACGTAAGCCGCGGAAGGCCCGTCTAATTAAAACTTTTTTCTAAAATAATATACATTATTATAACATACGTCTACATGGTCATCTCTATACACGGGCCAAAGCCCCAAAAATATCAAAAGAACAAAAAGCGCTAATGCCGCTCCACAAGTCTTCATCCATGTACCGCACCTCCCTCAAAAGTCCGTGGAGCACCGCCACCAGCCGCCTCAGTCTCGACGCGTATCAGCGTCAGACTCAGTACCTACAACACGTAAACACTGAGCACTTTGCCCAGTAGGTGAATAAAATGCATGTATGCAAGTGTACACTCAACCCCAATCCCAATATCTCACAACATGATACAATGCACACTCTTCTTTTCCCACAACACAGGGCCCTAGGTTAGGCTCGACACCTCCGCGCGCAATAGACTACTGGGAGGCCACCCCCAAGTCTCGCGGCGAGCTACGCCGGTAGTGCACTGATCGATCACGTCAATGGCCTCCTACCAGGTCGTATATATCCCGCACAAATAAAAAATCCCATCCGGCTGTATGCACCTCGAATCGATCACGTCCGAGTAGACAGATCGATCACGTCTGTCTCCGCCAGGTGCCCAGTGAGCCCAACCTCGACTCCTCTAAGAGTCACCAATCACAAACATCTCGTTCTACCCCGTACGGCAATATCTCATATCCTTACCGTCATCCTACGGTACAACCATATCTCACCTTAACGTGATATGCACATGACATGCATGTTCAAAAATCTCATAAAAGCATGACTTATAAAACGTACGTAAAAAGTGTAAACACGTAAATCATATAAGTCACGTAAATCACAGAATCACATGGAAACACATAAATTCACATTTGTGTTTACGTATCGTAGATGGATGATCCACCTACCTGTCCTCCTGCTAGCGTCAAATAAAAAGTCCGGTGTAGTCCCTATATATTGATTAATAAATATTTTCATATTAATATATTTACTAAGTCATATAAGTTTCGAAAATACTAGAATGATCAAAACGCTAAAATAATGAAAACCTAAAAATAATGAAATCTTCAAAAATAAATAAACACTAAAATATCGGAAATCCTAGAAATAGCAAAACCCTAAAATACCGAAAATTTATTAAGTGTAGAAAACTTTTGAAAATGCTGAAATTATTTTAAGTGTCGAAACCTTAATACTGAATGCATAATGAATTTATACTAGATATCGAAATCTTTAAAATATCGAGAACTATAATGGGGTCGAATTCTTTCTATGATGATGTCGAATTTTCAAACAATGTCGAGATCCCTAAATAACGTCGAGATCTACTACTTATATCGAGATCTATTATGTCTTGAGATCAATAAATGTCGAAGTCTATTGTCGAAACCTCTAACAGTGTCGATAACTTTACTAATGTCGAAATCATATAAATGTCGAGGTCTTATTATATCTCGAAATCTTTTAAATGTCGAGATCACTGTTTGCAAACTCAAATCTCGAAATTTTAACTATATCGAGATTCTATGTCAAAGTCTCACTAAGGTCGAGATTTTATGTCAAAATCTTACTAATGTCGAAAGCTATTATGCATTTCGATTTCTATGAGAATTATCCTATGTCGAGATCATTGTCAAAAGAATTTACACTGAACCCCGAAAATCTTACACCCCAAAATGTTACGTTTCTACGTAAAATAAATTCTTAAGAATCGTCCATATGAACCAAATCGTTATTAGTTATACCACATAAATACTTCTGCCCATACCTCGCAACTTAAGGATTAGGGTTTTATTAATAGCCTTCTTCGAAACTTCCTATAATTAGCATGAGATCACGTAAGAATATATATAAATATATTGAAGTACCAACAGTATACATGAAAGGTTTTGTATAACTTACTTTGATAAATTTTGTTGCAAATTTTCGTGAGTTGCTCAGTCTTTCCTTTTCTCCTACTTGCTTCTTCTTCTTTCGTGGGTTAGAGAGTTTTCTTAGTGTTTGTATTGATGACCCTCGTATAGTTATTGGATAAATATAAGTACTTCGGACTTTGGAGTTGATTTGACAAGGTGGTGGAAAGTTTACCTCACCCCTTAAGTAATTTGTAACTTATCTTAAACCATTGGGCCTTACGTAACATAATTCAATTATCTTAAAGAGGGCCCAAATCAAATTCTTATTATTCTTATAAATTTTTTAGTAATCTTTATGTTAAGTTCCGCAATAATTCAAAACTGTCTCAGTTTATGTTTTCGTTTCTTTATTACACTTCCTAATTAACAAAATTATTTAGTTATTTACATCAACATCCCGTATTAAATTTTACGGGTATTACAATGCCCTTCTCAATCTTCTAAATCTTCTCTATTCTCATTATCCTCTTTCTAAATTTCTTCACAAATAATCCATATCAGCCACACGCCAACCGTTCGATAAAAAGCCCAAGTAAGAAACCAGCGAATTAAGGCCGGGATCTTACACACCACTGGAATTTTATTTGACTCTTCGGTTTATGTGCTAGGAATTGGCTTTTCATCTCCCAACAAAAACCGGACTCGTTTGTAGGAAAATGAAGATGAACAGTCACTTGGAAATAATGATAGGGGGACAAACTGGTAAATGCAATTTCTTATGAGGGCAAGCTAGTATTTGTTAGTTGTGTCGCTGATGTGGCAGCGCAGGACAGTCCCGATCCTACTTTTCTCTATTATAGATTAATTACAATTAGGGGTGTTCATTCGGTAATAACCGAACCGCACCGAACTTCGGTTCGAGAATTTCATAAACCGAAAACCGAACCGAAACAATTCGGTTCGGTTTCGGTTTTTACCGAATTTTTTTCGGTTTGGTTTGGTTAACCGACCAAAAAACCGAAATTTTTAATAAAAATAAAAAAAAATAATATTAATATGATTTTAATTATATATTTTGATTATCATATTTTTATTTGTATAAAATTTTCATTTACCCCATATTTTCCATATTTTAGTAAATATATTAATTTTATTTATATTATAAACATATATTATCATATATATATTTGAATAAATTTATGATTTACCTAATATTTTCCATATTTATTAAATATGGTGGGTATATTATTAAGAGAAATCTACACATAACTCCCTAATCCCAAACTATTAATCAACTAACTCCCCCCTTACCATTCATTTATCATCAACTCCCCATTTCAAACTTTTATATCACATAGCTCCCTAATGGACGATTTTAGCCTTATAAAAACAACAATATTACCAAAAACCCTGTCAACACCCACTGACCCCCTACCCAAAATTTGTAGTACCAATATACGTATTCTTGTAGTACCAATGTATAGATATTCGTGGTACCATATCATGGTACCATTCTGTGAGATAATGTAGTACCATACGTAGGATATTTGTAGTACCTTTTTCGTACCATTTGCTTAACTATAGCAACTCCTACCCTAAAATTGTACCCACGGACCCCTACCCAAAACTTGTAGTACCAATATACGTATTCTTGTAGTACCAATGTATAGATGTTCGTGGTACCATACCGTGATACCATTCCGTGAGATAATGTAGTACCATGCGTAGGTTATTTGTAGTACCTTTTCTGTACCATTTCCTTAACTATCGCAACTCCTACCCTATTGTCGTGACGGTTACCGTAGATATTGGTACTACGAGTAACCTAATCTTGGTACCACACTAGCATATAATACGGTACCACGAACATCTATATATTGGTACTACAAAAATCATCCATGGGCTCACGGGATGGTACGGCGAACATCTATATATTGGTACTACAATTTTGGATAAGGGTGGTCCGTGGGTGTTGACAAGTTTTTTGGTACCACAAATATTTGTATATTGGTACTATAAAAATTGTCCATGGGCTCACGGGATGGTACGTCGAACATCTATATATTGGTACTACAAACATGCGTATATTGGTACTACAAGTTGGGGTGAGGTCGTGGAATTTAATAGGGGGCAAAATCGTCCATGAGGTACTACAAACATACGTATATTGGTACTACAAAAATATAGGGGTAAAATCGTCCATGGGGAGTTATGTGTAAGATTGTTTTGATTTCGGGAGTTTGTTAATAAATAATATGGAATGGGGAGTTATGTGTAAGAAAATAGGAGGAGGGGGATTTAACGGAAGTTACCCCTATTATTAATTTATTAAATAAGACATATAAAAATATATCATTATATATTTATATAATAATATATATGTATTAAAATTAAAAAAAAAGAATTCTTATTCGGTTCGGTTCGGTTTACGGTAAACCGAACCGAACCGAATTTTTTTTGGTTATCAAAATACAAACCGAAAACCGAACCGGAACTCTTCGGTTCGGTATTCGGTACGAACCGAAACTTCGGTTTCGGTTCGATTCGGAACCGACATTTGAACACCCCTAATTACAATTATACCATTTTTGTCTCGATGGTGGAAGATGACTACAAGAACCGTCAGGACAGGAAAATGTCAAAGTTGCATATTTGACTAGAGAGAGAAAGAAAAAGATGTTGATTTTTCAACATTAAGAAGCAAAATTGGAGACTTCATCTTATGTCGTTTGCAATGACATAATATGATTTGTTTTTTAGTTCAAAGAATTGCCTATAAATAGGCTTGTGGCGATGGAGTTAAACTTCACCCCAAAAAACGAGAGAGAGAGAGAGAGAGAGAGAGAGAGAGAGAGAGAGAGAGAGAGGTGGAGTGAGAGAGAAAATGAGAGGAAAAAGAAAAAAAGGAAATCTTGTCCGGGTGGATAAGGGTGAGAGCGGGTATAATTTTTTACTAGGTAGTTGAGAGTGGGTACAAATACATTACCCGAGTGGGTAAGGGGTCTCGGGTTTTGGGTTTAAACACGAGCGTTATTTTGTACAGTGTAATATTCTCCAATATAGTAAAACTATTGTCTCTCCGTGGAGGTAGGCGGTATTGGCCGAACCACGTAAAAATCTCGTGTTCTCTCTCGGTGTCATTTCGGCTTTAATTAATATCCCGATAAATTGTCGCGGGTTCACTAAAACAACTACCGCTGGCCCAGAATTAAATATTTATCGCTCAACCCCAACAAGTGGTATCAGAGCCAAACCCTGCTGGTATTCTAAGTATGCTCTGTGGTTGCAGCTGTGTCTGATCTTCCACATCAGAAAAGATATCAGAAGGGAACATCGATCGGGGGGAGCCAGTGTCAGAGCGAGGTTCAACGAGGTGATGCCTTGTGCTGATGGTACAAGATGGTTATCGTTGATGGTATGCTCGGTGTCGGGCGGAGCTTGTGCGGCGGTGGAGTTTTGGCGAGTTATGGCAATAGTGCTGTGAGGCAGGTCGCTAGTTTTTACTGGGAATTATCTGATCAGTACTATTTGGGCCGGGCTGTTGAATCTGTGCAAGTATAGTAGCGACGGATGACAGAAATGTGCGATAGTGTGCTGATGCGGGAGTTTTCACTCTGCGGCAGAGAAGAGTGAGGGTGTACTCGTTTGTCAAGGCTGGGTGATAAGCTTTGATGGGAGACGAGAAAAAGTCGGAGTAAATGACGGAAATTTTTGGGGTCAAGATGTGTCGGAGAGGAAGAGTAAGGCCCTACTACTTCTTGCCTCGCTTCCTGATTCGGGTGATAATTTGATCACAACCATCCGGTTCAATAAGGTGCAGACGGTGGATGGTGGAGTCAACTCTTTTGGAGCATGAAAAGAGAAGGCGGTCAAATTTTGGTGATAGCTGGGTGTTGGCTATTTTTCATAGTGAATCATAGAGGAAGGTGATACGCCAAAGGGATTTGGGGACAGTAGCAGGTCCAAATCCAGGTGGCGGGAAGGGCATGTGATGCTACAAATGTGGTGAGCCAGGACACATCAGGAGAAACAGTCCAACTTGGAGGAAGAAGGACAAGCGGCTAGGAAAATTCCACATGCGGGTAGCACACGGTTTATCTTAGAGACGTTCTCACAATCTCTAAGGATGGCGCTCGTTCTCAGGAAGAAGGATATTAAATTCGAGTTTGCTCCAAGAGAATATTTTGATGCGTTCTGGAAAATGCGAATGGGTTTTTCGATCTTCATGGGCCGATGGATATCGTTGTTTTGTTCGGTGTGTTGGAACGGAGAAGATCAAAATGGTTAACGGAGCGGTATGCATTTTGGGTGGTGTGACGTGTCCCAAAGTTGCTAGAATTTAATATTCTTGAGCCAGTCAGATTTCAGGGCCATGGAGTTTCATAGCAGGGGGAGTCTGGAAATCACACATGGCGGAATGGTCCTACCAAAGGGAGAAGAGTGCAAAGGTTTGTATCGTCTAGACGTGAGTATGGTATATAATACTCAGACTTCGATGGGTTCACGAAAATCGCGCGCGTGGTATAAATGTAGACGATGGCGAGAAGGAAAATCCTGCTGGAGAAGGGGCTGCATCGAAGTTCCTCTTCGGGAATCGACGGGTCGAGTCGATTCGACATAGCTGCACATACGATTGGCCACTGAATGAATCAAGTGTGGTAGGATCGGAATTCTCGATTCGGATTATGTGTAGGTGCTACAAGGAAGGCTAATGATCGTTCGTGGTAATTACGAACGGATTACTGTCATTCTCGGGTTCTCTGGAATGCTATCTAAAGAACACGAAGATGTTGAAAAGGGGGAGAATTGTTGACTTTTCAACATTAAGAAGCAAAATTGGAGACTTCATCTTATGTCGTTTGCAATGACATAATATGATTTGTTTTTTAGTTCAAAGAATTGCCTATAAATAGGCTTGTGGTGATGGAGTTAAACTTCACCCCAAAGACGAGAGAGAGAGAGAGAGAGAGAGAGAGAGAGAGGGTGGAGTGAGAGAGAAAATGAGAGGAAAAAGAAAAAAAAAGGAAATCTTGTCCGGGTGGATAAGGGTGAGAGCGGGTATAATTTTTTACTAGGTAGTTGAGAGTGGGTACAAATACATTACCCGGGTGGGTAAGGGGTCTCGGGTTTTGGATTTAAACACGAGCGTTATTTTGTACAGTGTAATATTCTTCAATATAGTAAAACTATTGTCTCTCCGTGGAGGTAGGCGGTATTGGCCGAACCACGTAAAAATCTCGTGTTCTCTCTCGGTGTCATTTCGGCTTTAATTAATATCCCGATAAATTGTCGCGGGTTCACTAAAACAACTACCGCTGGCTCAGAATTAATTATTTACCGCTCAAACCCCAACAAAGAAAGGACCAACCATCCTCGAAGAAGAAATAATAGCGCAGGTTCGCATTTTCTTCCTCAGTTTCATTTCTTTTCGCTTTTGTTGTCCGAAACAAAACAATAATCTGTTGCTGCTGCTTTGCTTGGGCGTACACCTGACGAAATACTCTTCGTCTTCCTCGCTGCTGCTGCTCGGTATGTTAATGTTATTGAAGATGTTGACCTTTTTGGTCTATGTATGTTAGAGAGTTTTGATGGACAATGTAATTGTAATGACATTAGGTCTATAAAATAAGCAATTCGATTTGGGACAAATAAAATGTCTAAGTTCATGTTAATATTCAACCATGCATTGTTTATGAGCTATAAAATCGATTAAGTGTTGAATATATGAATTGCGTGTGATTCTGTGATGATTTGATGGAACTAAGTGATCGCATGTTATAGACAGTCCATGAGATAGGATATATCGTACTGTGCTATATATGGAAATAATGCATGAGATATCCTACTGAGCTATATATGTAAAATATGCTGTTTGTATATGGAAAGTGATATATCCGTTGATACTAGTTTATTCCTGGACAGAAATCACTTCTGCGATTCTTTGCATGCCTTCCACTGAATTTAATGTGCAATATTAAATTGATATCTTTCCTTATCTTGATTGGAATATTATATTTAGGAAAGATTTGATTTGATTGATTTTCTGGATAAGATGTTATATGCTATTAACGGATGTGATCTCTGAAATAAGGAAAGTTTGGGTCGTGATTGATAAATCGTATTAAGTATTCTCGGATCTGACTTCTGTGCTAAACATGGTAATTATACTATGAATTATACATAGAAAACGTGCTGATGTGATGCTATCTTATGTGCTACACTTGGAAAGAAAATCTGGATTGACTTAGTCTAGAAACAGATGGCAGGGAATCTCTTGTGGAAGATCCTGATATGGTAATTATATGCGAAATGCGTGAATATGCTTGGGAACGAAATTGACCTTTCTATATGGAATATAATCATGCGTAAATATGCTATGTGACCGTTGTGATGATTTATTAAGAGCATGATTTATATGGTATGATTGCATGGAAACTATGCTTGATTAGGTAATTATTATTTGATATGATTTTCCATGAGAAGTGCTATTTGAAAAGTGTTATATATGAGCTGCACTTCAGACTCGAAAGGTACTTAGATTTTGCGAACCTACGACACATAAGCGTACAAGAGAAAAGTAAGCAGAAAGATACTAAGAGATTCCTGAGTTTCCATTTGCGATAGCTTTCTGCCCACCTGAGCGTTAATTTGCATATCCATCACTGAAAGAGTGATTCATCTCGATATTCCAACCTCCTGCCATACATTCTGTCTTCGGACGTGTTGTCTTCGGACGTGAGCAATACAAAGGAGGCAAGGTCAACGTTTACGCACACGTGAAGGGAAGGACAAGTCCGGGGGCCCTTCGGTAGCGAGCTGTGTCTGTCGGGATCAAGGAGATTCCGAGGAACGAAACTCGGCGTGTGGTAACCTAGTTATAGCTAGTGTTTGACTTGCTTCGGTTGTGTATTGGGCTAACCAATCTGTTTTGTATCCAGCTACGGTGCATCATAGTGATTGGTTAAACTCTTGGGAAGAAAATCCCAAGGAGAGGAGTAAACCCCAGTTGGGGATATAACCTCTATAAAAATCCTGTCTCGCATTTACTTTTCAGTTATTTCTTTATCGCTGTGAGACAGACCCGACGCACATCCGACGATACTAGGATATATCAGGCACTCGTCACAAACATCAGTAGGCATATCTAAGTCACCACACTTAGTATTTGTGAAAAGAAGCAAAAATTTCTATAGGCCTAATTCACCCCCCCCTCTTAGGCACATTTATATCTTCATTTGGTATCAGAGCGGGGTTACTCAAACGACGGGCCTAACAAGCCTGAGTTAAAGATCTAATGGCTTCTTCGAGCTTTGATGTTTTTGCAGAGGGACAATCCCATTCCAGGCCACCACTCTTCGACGGAACAAACTACGCCATATGGAAAAATCGCATGAAGGAATTCCTGATCGCTACAGACTACGACCTGTGGGATATCATCGCAACAGGACCTTACATTCCCAAAAACGAAGATGGAACTCCAAAGAAAGGCCCTGATTACAATGTAACAGACAAGCGGGGAATCTCCCTAAATGCCAAAGCTAAGAACATGATAGCTTGCGCACTCACAAGAGAAGAGTACAATCGTGTGAGCTCATGCGAATCTGCCAAAAATATGTGGGACATGCTTCAAGTCACACATGAAGGAACCACTCGAGTTGTGCAAGAAAGGATAGCCCTCTTGACCCACCAATACGAGCTGTTCAAGATGGAGGACAACGAGACCATAAGCCACATGTATGCCAGATTCATGAACATCATTAATCAAATGTTCTCGTTGGGAAAGAAAATAGAAGATGGTGAGAAAGTGCGAAAAATCCTGAGATCTCTTCCTAGAGAATGGAATCCCAAAGTGACCGCCATCTATGAAGCAAAGGACTTGGATGAACTTTCAGTGTCAGAACTGATCGGATCTCTGACCACCTACGAGATGACTCAGATCTCCATCAAAGAAAAACCATCAGTCCGAAATCAACCAAACATTGCCTTTAATACCGAACAAGAACACGACTCTGAAGGCGAAGAAGAATCTGAGGAGGACCTAATGGAGCAGATCGCCATGCTGACCAGAAAGTTTGACAAATTTCGGATGAGAAGAAAGTTCAAGGGAAATTCAAAGTTCCAACCTAGGAACAAGGGAATATCGTCATCCGGAAACAATGTACAGAAATGCTTCAAGTGCAACAAGCCAGGCCACTTTGCCTCAAACTGCCCGATGGAAAATGGTGACAAAAAGATAAAGAAACAGAAGGCCATGGTCACAAACTGGGAAGAGGCCGGGAGCGAAGAAGAGGAAGATCTCGCCTACATGGCCGCGGATGATGATCAGGTATCGGACTCATCTACTATTAAGAAAATATTATTTCTGAATGAATTATATGCTAGGCAAGATGAATCTCATGATAACGCTTCCTCAGCCTTTGAAGTAGATGAAAAAGAAGAGATGTTTGAGATAATTCAAAATGCAGAAAGAAGGATTAAGTCACTCAACTCACAAGTGAAGGGTCTAATTAGGCAACGAGATGAAGTAGCTAGAGAGAAGAATCAAACGGATCTAGAAAATGAGCGCCTGAAAGCCGAGCTAGAGACTCTTAAGAAAGAAAAGGCCTTGTGTAATTGCGAGAAACTTAGGAAGCAAAAGAATATATCTAGGGACATGTCCGCTCTTAAGGATTTCTTAGAAGAAAATTCTCGTACTAATGTTAGATTTCTTGAGGGACAACAAAATCTTGATATGTTACTTAGTGTTCCTGCACAAATCGGGAAAACAGGATTAGGATATTCCACAACACATGAACATGCTACACCTCCACAAAACGTTAGGAAACCTAAATGTTTTTCATGTGGTCGTCTTGGTCATTATGCTAACCACTGTTTCTTGAAGAAAGCTGATAAAACCAGATATGTCTGGAGACCTAAGAAAGTTCCTGAAGTTTCTAATTCTGGTCAGCCTGTGACTGAGAGATCACAGCCTGTGATACATGATATGCCACGTGTTAACAGGAATTACTTTGCTGCTAACCATTTAGGACCCAATCAAAATTGGGCACCTCAGAACAGAACTGATTCATGCAGGTACAAAGAAGAAAATCCAGTAGGAAGAACAAGTGGTACCTCGACAGTGGGTGTTCCCACCATATGACAGGTGATATCAGTAAGTTTGTGTCGGTGAAAGCACATGATGGAGGATATGTCTCCTACGCCGACAACACAAAAGCTAAGGTTATAGGAGTGGGAACTGTCGGTAACACGTTACATACTACTATAGACGACGTATGGTTGGTTAAGAATCTAGAACATAATCTCATTAGCATCAGTCAATTATGCGATAAAGGTCATACGGTTACGTTTGAAAATGATAAGTGTGTAGTTAGAAATAATGATAAGGTACTATTCAGTGCATCTAGGGATAGAAATATATATTGTATAACTCTTGATGATATCACTGACCAGAATGTCAAGTGTTTAGCAGTTACACAGGATGACACCTGGTTATGGCACAGACGCCTAGGACATGCCAACATGGAATTGCTATCTCACATCACAAGCAATGCACTGATACGAGGTGTTCCTGACATAAAGTTTGTCAAGGACAAAACATGCAAGGCATGCCAGATGGGCAAGCAGACTAAGACATCTTTCAAAGCAAAGAATGTGATATCTACATCCAGACCTCTGGAACTGCTGCATCTCGACCTTTTTGGTCTGGTTCAGACGATGTCTCTGCGAGGTAAAAGATATGCCTTTGTCATCGTTGATGATTACTCCAGGTATACTTGGGTGATATTCCTTGCACATAAGAGCGAGGCATTAGATAACTTTGCATCGCTAGTAAAGAGACTTGAAAATGAAAAAGATACGAACTTATGTAGGATACGAAGTGATAACGGTCTGGAATTTGATAGTAAATCGTTTGCATCATTCTGTGATCAGTATGGATATAGTCATAATTTCTCTGCTCCTATAACCCCCCAACAGAACGGTGTTGTTGAACGTAAAAACAGGGTATTACAGGAAATGGCTAGATCTATGTTACATGAGTATGATATTCCTAAACAGTTCTGGGCGGAAGCCGTTAGTACAGCCTGTTACGTGTCTAACCGTGTCTTCCTTAGGCCGATATTAAAAAAGACCTCTTATGAAATCTGGCATGGTAGAACTCCAAATATAGGTTACTTTCATGTGTTCGGATGTAAATGTTTTATCTTGAACGATAGAGATAAGAGAGGAAAATTTGACTCTAAGGTTGATGAAGGGATATTCCTTGGTTACAGTCTTACGTCTAAGGCATATCGTGTTTATAATAAAAGAAAGCTGACTGTTCAGGAATCCATACATGTTACTTTTGATGAGACGCCTAACACAGATGCTACTGATGAGGAAGGTATAGATTTGCCTTGTGCAGAATTGCAGGATATTAAAGACAGTGAGGAAGATATTCCTAAAGACGAAAATACTGAAGCAGTGGAACCAGAAGCTGGAGAGCTGCAACCTAGAAAATGGAAACATGCGTCCAGTCATCCAACAGATCAAGTGATAGGAAATATCAAATCTGGAATCAAAACTCGAGCAACTGTACGAAATCAAGATACGGAGGAATCTCATGATGTACTGCTTTCAATGATGGAACCAAAGACAGTCCATGAAGCTCTAGATGATATATCTTGGGTCTCAGCCATGGAAGATGAGTTATCTCAGTTCGAAAAGAGCGAAGTGTGGACACTCGTAAAAAGACCAGACGATAAATCCATCATAGGAACCAAATGGGTCTTCCGCAACAAACTCGACGAACACGGTAATGTCACAAGAAACAAAGCGAGGTTAGTTGCAAAAGGTTATTCCCAGGAGGAAGGTATTGATTTCGATGAAACCTTTGCACCGGTAGCTAGATTAGAATCTATACGTGTCTTACTTGCATATGCATGCTTTAAACGTTTTAAACTTTTTCAAATGGACGTAAAAAGTGCATTTTTAAATGGTTTTATAAATGAGGAAGTTTATGTAGAACAACCACCGGGCTTTGCTAGGGAAGATTTTCCAAATCATGTCTTTAAATTAAATAAAGCATTATACGGTTTAAAGCAGGCTCCTAGGGCATGGTATGAAAGGCTAAGTAAGTTTCTGATTGACATAGGATTCTCGACTGGAACTATTGATAATACGCTTTTTATTAAGTATGAAGGTGATCACATGATACTGGTCCAAATTTACGTTGATGATATCATATTCGGAAGCACTAATATCCTTCTCTGCGAGGAATTTTCTAAGTCTATGCAGAAGGAATTTGAGATGAGCTTAATGGGTGAGCTGAACTACTTCCTCGGGTTGCAAATAAAGCAGCTTGACAATGGAACCTTCATATCCCAGACGAAATACAGCAGGGAATTACTGACTAAATTCGGGATGAGTGATTCCAAAGCGATTTCCACCACTATGCATCAGACCACCAAAATAGACATTGATGAATCAGGTACACCGGTTGATCAAACACAATATCGAGGTATGATCGGAAGCCTTCTTTACTTAACTGCTAGTCGCCCTGATATCATGTTTGCTGTTGGTATGTGTTCGAGATATCAGTCTGACCCTAGGGAATCTCACTTGACCGCAGTCAAGCGGATTCTTAGATATATCAAGGGTACTGTCAACTTTGGTCTGTGGTACTCTTATACGGATGACTTCCCATTAATGGGATACTCCGACGCCGACTATGCCGGCTGTAGGGAAGATAGGAAAAGTACCAGTGGAACTTGCCAATTACTTGGGAATTCCCTGGTAACTTGGTCTAGTAGAAAGCAAAATGCTGTCGCCCTCTCCACAACCGAAGCTGAATATATGGCCTTAGGAAATTGTTGTCAACAAGTTCTTTGGATGAAACAAACTCTTAGTGACTTTGGATTAGGTTATGACAAGATTCCTATTATGTGTGATAGCACTAGCGCTATTAGTATTACTAAGAATCCCGTGCATCATTCTCGTACTAAGCATATTGAGGTTAAACATCATTTCATACGAGACCATGTTCAGAAGGGGAATATCAGTGTGGAATTCGTAGGAACAAATGATCAGCTCGCTGATATCTTCACTAAACCCCTAATAGAGGCAAGATTCTGCGACATCCGTGATCGATTGGGAATCCTCGAGCTTAATAAGGTTAGTAAATCTGCCTAATTCTATCATTTACTCTAGGCTATTCTATTTTGGATAGAAATTCATAGTTATCCCATCTTAAGATATTCAGCCCTTAGAATATTTTCATGGATCCTATAGATCTTTTCCTTAAGTGAAATTCTCGTATTTTAGGAAGAAATTCGTAGTTATCCTTTCCAAGACATTCCTTCAGCCATCTAGTTTATTTTAGGAATATCCGATCTTCTAGATCTGTCCTTAAATGTGATTAGGTTATTTAAGGAAGGAACGCGTGGACATTGTTTCAGCCGTTCAGTTATTTTAGGGAACTCATCTTCTTTTATAATATATTCCTATCCAGTCCTGTCACATCCCTTCCTTAATTATGAAATCCCGTCAAATCAGCCCGATATCTCTGACAGTTTCCACTTCCCAATTTCGAAGTTTCAAATTTCAAATTTCAAATCTCATCCTTATCTCTTCCTAAAATAAACCGACCCTATTCTTTAAATTCAAAACCGTTCCTTATCATCATAATCTCATTCATCATCTCCAAACTTACTTTCAAACCCTAGCTTCCAAAAAAAAAATGGCAAAAACTTCCACAACCAAGGCAGTCACCAAAGAGCCTTCAAGCCGAAAACGCAAAGAGCCCACATCTGATGAATCCCCGCCTGAATCTCCTTCTAAATCACCAGAACAAGCCTCAGCCTCATCGCCTTCTGCTCGCAAAACCCGATCCAAAGCCAAATCCTCTGAAAAGATCTCAACCCCTTCCAAAACCTCAAAGAAGAAGAAGAAAACCAAGAAATCCAAGACGCCCGAACCAGAAAAGTCTGCCTCAAGCTCAGAAATTCCTGAAGAAGTTCCCAAGGTTACCCAGGAATCGCCGCCGCGATCCCCAACTCCAGTTGAAACCCAGAAATCACCTCCGCCAAAGTCTCCTGAAAAACAGCCCTCACCACTTGAGAAAACCTCTCCACTCCCACCATCAAGTTCAAAATCCTTTGCCATCCCGCCTGTCGATCTGTCCAAAACCAGTGAGATTCCAGCTGAACACCTTTTTCTGGAAGAAAGTAACCGCACCACCTACAAGAGCTTCCTCAAAAGAGATATCGCTCGTGGTCGCGCTGTTGCCTTTGATAAGCTGCCTGCTGGAACTGTTATAACCTGGCTGAAAGACTACGGATGGGAGCAATTCCTTAGTATCAACACGCCCTTCTATCCTGAGGTCGTCAAGTTGTTTTATGCCAACTTCGACTATGACGAGTTTGAAGAACATATCACCATCCGCTCCTATGTTCTCGGACACAAGATTGAGTGGACCACCAAGCAGATGAATGCTATGCTTGCAGTTCCTGATGAACCCTTCTGCCACTACGACATGAACGACTGGTGCCATGCTGATGGCTTCGACCCCAGTGATGTCCTTCAGAAACTCTGGAATACCTGCACCAAGCCCCGCTTTTCAGATGGAGAAGCTCTCAATCAACTTCCCATAGATTTCTTCTTCCTTCATAAGCTGCTGAACATGACCTTGTGGAGTGCCAAAATCGGAAGTGGCGGCCACTCTACCACTATGAACTTCATGAGCACTTTTGCCGTGTACATGATATCTCAGAACCGCAAGTTCAACCTCGGATATACCGTCATGAAGCACATGATTCAGGCCGTTGAGAGCAAGGACAAGGCGCTGCCCTATGGAATGCTGCTCACTCATATGTTTGAGTGCGAGGGCATTATTATGCCACCTGGCTGGGAAGATAAGGCCGTCCACATTGTGGACCTTGTGACCTTGAAGCGGATGGGTATTCACTACACAAAGAGCCAAGGTTGGTTCAAGGCTAAGGAGAGTAGGTCAGTGGATAGCGCCCAGAAAAGGTCGGCTGCGAAAGGAAAAGCGAAGGTCAAAAGCGACGAGGACGACGACTACGAAGATGAGCTGAGCATAGGGAAGGAAGGAATCTCCGTGTTGCGCCGGGATATCTCCGATATCAAGGCTGACAATCAGAAGCGCTTCCGCAAGCTCAAAGAGCAGTATACCGAGCTTTCACTGAAACTATCCAAGCTCTCAAAGCTCATCAAGAAGTCCCTCTCTAAGCCCGCAGATTCCGAGACCTCTTCAAGCCAGTAGGCTGCCCTTCTAGTTCCTCTCTGCTCCTAGTTGCCACTAGGATATTCCAGTTCTTTTCAGTTTTTCCTCCCGCCTTTTTGATGATGAAGGGGGAGTAGTAGTAAGGTAAGTTTAGACGTTTAGCGTCTAAGTTTGTTAGTGGTAAGTATGTATAGGGAGGCTCGTTGAACCCTAATATAATATTTTGCTGCTATTATGATATATCTCCTGTGCTTAACATCTTTTGCTCTGATCTTAGGATATATCGTTTGTTGATCTCACACTCTGATGCGTAACTGTGCTTGACTTGCATAAAATTTCTTACTAAATGCTAAGTGCCTGCTGAGATGATTACATGATTGCTTGAACCATGCTTGGAAAATGCGCACTTAGGCAGGGGGAGCACACTCACGGGTAATCTCTAAAATTTTTAATACTCAGGATATAACATAGAAAAGATAGGATATATCCGCACATAGACAGGGGGAGCAAAATTAGTTCAAGATATATCTTAGCATGTCATAGAGATAACTGCACGTAGGCAGGGGGAGCAAATATGTATCACATGTGATTAGGAAATATCGTATGCTCTGCTTTGTGATTATGGAACACTTAGACATATGCGCTAAGACTTGCATGATCGAATATGCTTATACGCTTCCGTGCTGTGTCAATTACATGTCATCATCAAAAAGGGGGAGAATGTTGACCTTTTTGGTCTATGTATGTTAGAGAGTTTTGATGGACAATGTAATTGTAATGACATTAGGTCTATAAAATAAGCAATTCGATTTGGGACAAATAAAATGTCTAAGTTCATGTTAATATTCAACCATGCATTGTTTATGAGCTATAAAATCGATTAAGTGTTGAATATATGAATTGCGTGTGATTCTGTGATGATTTGATGGAACTAAGTGATCGCATGTTATAGACAGTCCATGAGATAGGATATATCGTACTGTGCTATATATGGAAATAATGCATGAGATATCCTACTGAGCTATATATGTAAAATATGCTGTTTGTATATGGAAAGTGATATATCCGTTGATACTAGTTTATTCCTGGACAGAAATCACTTCTGCGATTCTTTGCATGCCTTCCACTGAATTTAATGTGCAATATTAAATTGATATCTTTCCTTATCTTGATTGGAATATTATATTTAGGAAAGATTTGATTTGATTGATTTTCTGGATAAGATGTTATATGCTATTAACGGATGTGATCTCTGAAATAAGGAAAGTTTGGGTCGTGATTGATAAATCGTATTAAGTATTCTCGGATCTGACTTCTGTGCTAAACATGGTAATTATACTATGAATTATACATAGAAAACGTGCTGATGTGATGCTATCTTATGTGCTACACTTGGAAAGAAAATCTGGATTGACTTAGTCTAGAAACAGATGGCAGGGAATCTCTTGTGGAAGATCCTGATATGGTAATTATATGCGAAATGCGTGAATATGCTTGGGAACGAAATTGACCTTTCTATATGGAATATAATCATGCGTAAATATGCTATGTGACCGTTGTGATGATTTATTAAGAGCATGATTTATATGGTATGATTGCATGGAAACTATGCTTGATTAGGTAATTATTATTTGATATGATTTTCCATGAGAAGTGCTATTTGAAAAGTGTTATATATGAGCTGCACTTCAGACTCGAAAGGTACTTAGATTTTGCGAACCTACGACACATAAGCGTACAAGAGAAAAGTAAGCAGAAAGATACTAAGAGATTCCTGAGTTTCCATTTGCGATAGCTTTCTGCCCACCTGAGCGTTAATTTGCATATCCATCACTGAAAGAGTGATTCATCTCGATATTCCAACCTCCTGCCATACATTCTGTCTTCGGACGTGTTGTCTTCGGACGTGAGCAATACAAAGGAGGCAAGGTCAACGTTTACGCACACGTGAAGGGAAGGACAAGTCCGGGGGCCCTTCGGTAGCGAGCTGTGTCTGTCGGGATCAAGGAGATTCCGAGGAACGAAACTCGGCGTGTGGTAACCTAGTTATAGCTAGTGTTTGACTTGCTTCGGTTGTGTATTGGGCTAACCAATCTGTTTTGTATCCAGCTACGGTGCATCATAGTGATTGGTTAAACTCTTGGGAAGAAAATCCCAAGGAGAGGAGTAAACCCCAGTTGGGGATATAACCTCTATAAAAATCCTGTCTCGCATTTACTTTTCAGTTATTTCTTTATCGCTGTGAGACAGACCCGACGCACATCCGACGATACTAGGATATATCAGGCACTCGTCACAAACATCAGTAGGCATATCTAAGTCACCACACTTAGTATTTGTGAAAAGAAGCAAAAATTTCTATAGGCCTAATTCACCCCCCCCCCCTCTTAGGCACATTTATATCTTCCGAAGAAATATAATCACCCAACCAAACTTGCGCACTCACTGCTTTTGTTTGTTGGAGGAGCATTTGAAAAAAGATTACTCTGATTTAGGATGCGCAAAAATCCCACATCATTAGCTAGGACTAGGAGAGAGAGAGAGAGAGAGAGAGTAGCAAAACGAGGAAGGGCATTCAATTCAAGCATTCAATTCGGTTCCTCAGTCAAAGTATAGATAGAGTAGTAGGTGCGCTATCTATCATACAGTCATGAATGTTTCGACGAAGCTCTTTCTTCGGTTGAGGTGTTCCGAGATTTCTCTGAGCATCCGATTAAGTGGATCAATGGCCTGGATTTGATATATTTGCTTCAACTAGTATAGAGAGACAAGTGAGAAGAGCAGCCGTACAAATCGAACGGCTCAAGGTACAAGCTCACTGAAGCTTGCAGTCGTCTATTTCAGCCTTGAGCTGAATTGAATTGATCTCTTGAACAATAATCAGTTTCGTATCTTCTATACGTAAGACCGACTTACTCTTAGCGTGAGGCTTAAACGTAGAGATTAGAGAGAAAGTCGTAAAAAAACTTGTAACCTCCATAGGCCGTGGATGTATATATAGGCTCAGTCTTTAGCTGAACAACGTAAAGAATGTTTCTTGATTTTTAATCTTCAGTCCGTCTTTCGATTCAATCTCAGTCTAGTCCAATCATACTCTGTTAGATCATGTTGGGAATCTTGGGGCGATTTAGTTCGTGACAAGTAGAATAACGAAAACTTTTTACTTCAGAGTTTTTCCTCGGTGAGGCTAATTTTTATATAGATGGCTGCAATCGTTCTCTATCCTCCTGGTTTTGAAGCTCTAGCCTATAAACGCTGCAATTAAACAATCAACATTGAGGTGTGAAAGAAAAACATAAATAACAAAATACGAAACCTAAAAGCATAATAAGGAAAAGGGGAAATCTTTTCAAAAGTGAGGAATTCTCACGAATTGAAGAATAACGTCGGAATATACCAATACTCATTTATTCTATTATTGTGACCGTAATTGTTCATTTCCACTCACTTTCTTCACCTAAATCAATAGTTGTTTTCTGCCAGAGACTAATGTAATAGTCTATCATAGTATGATACATATCAATCAAATTCATTTGTTACGTGGGCGTGCATGATTATCAATAAGTCTTGTTTTCCCTCCCCCCCCCCTATTATTAACGAATACAACCATTGAAAGAAATAATTTCTTTTCCTTGGTTGGAATGGAAAACATTTATCGGTTGTATCTGCATGAGTGCGTCTCTATTTTCTAAATAAATAATAAATTAAATACCAAGAAAGAAATTGGATTGCAAAATGAAACATGACTCGTCCAATCTTAAAGATGGACCCTTGTTTGTCCCTTCGGATCAGGCAAGAATGTGTCCCTATTTTACACTATTGGATAGCTAGATTGCTATGTTAAGAATATAGCTGTTTTATTATATTTGTTTTAACAAACAAAAATCATGAAAATTATAATTTTACTCCACAAATGATAAATTGGAAACTGACGTTTTTCCGTAAAAAAAAGACAATTTCTATTCAGTACTTAGTCAGTAAGTTTCTAAACTGTTCAGTCCCTGTCAGAATCCCTATTACTTTAAAGGACCAACTTTTCGAAAATGACAGAGACAAGGCTTAAAAATATGTATTGACGAAAATACCCTTCCTAACATACTAAACTAAGAGTTATTTTCCGGCGACTTTCTGTTATGCTGTTAGATTATATTGTTATAAACGTATGGTGAACTGTTATTTTCCATCCCTTATCTGTTACTATGATATAGAAAATTGTTATCAACAGAGAATATTTATTTTGTGAATCTCGTTTTTACAGTGAATCGAGCTCCGAAATGAACGCCCATTAACCAACCAATTTCGGCGTGTCAGGTAGGATGTATTGTGGTATTGACAAAGCAAATGTAATTGTTATGAATTTTTATCTTTCTATTTAGGGTTCTAATTTGCGATATAAGATGAAATCAAAGCCGTTTTTGGCAACGATTACATCCAATATGTATAAATTCGAAGTACCCATAATATGGACAGCTCGGTGCGGCACATTGTTTGCTCGTTCGTCCGACGTTCATCTTTTAATTTCGCAAAAATACGGTCGACTCCAATAATTTGGGTATATTTTTACTGTGTCAATACTGTTACTCGGAGTATCAAAACCGTTACTAGGTTTATCAAAACCGTTATTAAACTTTAATTAATTATTACCATGTGTAGAGTTCTAATTTGCGAAAATAAGATGAAATTAAAACCGTTTTTGGCAACGATTACATCTAATATGTATAAATTCGAAGCACCCATAGTATGGGCAGCTCGGTGCGGCACATTGTTTGTTGGTTCGTCTGATGTTCATCTTTTAATTCGCGAAAATACGGTCGACCCCAATAATTTGGGTATATTTTTATTGTGTCAAAACTGTTACTCGGAGTATCAAAACCGTTACTAGGCGTATCAAAATCGTTATTAGACTATAATTAATTGTTACCATGTGTATATGAAATGTTATTGTGTTTACGTAATTTGTTATTACAGGCAGAAACATCCAATACCTACACAACGAGGAAGCCCAAAAGTTACCAATTGATATCAACTAGATAAAAAGGACAAATTGATATCAAATAGACAAAAGAAGACAAAAAGAAGATGTTTCTCTTACCTCCAACAAAAAAAATTGCTTTTATAAGCAGAAAGTGCAAGAATCGAATCATGTATGCTTGACATAGTGGGGATCATGGATACTGTCAAAGGCAGTAAATGAAGAAGAGAGATGATTTTTCTTGTTGAAATGGGGTTTAGAGGAAAGTGTGGTGTATTTTTTTCGTATTAGCGGGTTTTATAAAATTTTCAGGTTCTGTTACTAGTATGTCCATTTCTGTTACTAAGTTGCCTATGTTTGTTACTAAATGAGCGTTGAAAGTCGGGCGGGAAAACCATCATGAGATGAATTTTGGGCGGGAGAGTAAATAAATTCAAGCATAGATTATATGTTACCGATATGTGTAAATTTGTTACTAGTTATATGTTTATCTGTTACCAATTTAGTTTGTAAAACTTCTTCAATTCCAACATAAACTCCACGAAAATCTAATTCTAAACTAACATATTTTTATCTAAAACTTCGTAAGTTCATATATTATAGTGAATGTAGCGTGTTTACAATATAAAATTTGAAAATCATAATCTATACTAATTACATATTAAATTGTTATTGCACCAGCGTTATCTGTTACTCGTCAAGTATCGACCTGTTACCTGCGTATTCGCTTCCGTTTTTTCCTCTCATTATATTGTTTCTGAACATTGTTAAACTGTTACTGCAGGAAATCAGTAAACAACATAGTGAAGATGTCATTAACTTTGCTGAATCACTTATGTTAGGTCGACCATTTGGATTGTAATAAACAACTAATAGTTCATATCTTCCCGTTTTGTGTAAGTAGAATCAATTCGTAGAAGCATGATCATCCTCTGAAGAAGAGTGCTACTTGTTGTTCATACTCTATACTTCAACTTCTTCAATTCCAACATAATCTCCACGAAAATCACAACCTAAACTATTATATTTTTATCTAAAACTTCATAAATTCATATATTTTAGTGAATGAAGCGTGTGTGATGCCCCAGACTTCTACCACTCATTTATTTACCAATTCATGTGACTGCATGTGATGTAAAGGAAATTATATACGAAAATGCGTACAAAATTTTTCTTTTATATAAAGAAAACCATTCTGTACAATAATACAAAATATTCAAGGATCCTAAGTACAAAGTAGAGTGCGCACGCAATTCAAAATAAATCTATAGGCCCGCCACTTCGGTCGCGTCCATGTACACACTGCCACCTCAAAAGTCCTCCGGAAGCTTTAAAATTTGGCCTCGCCATCATAATGATCATGTACCGTGATCCCGTGAACCTACAACACATAAATACGTGGAATGAGCTTATAAAGCTCAATAAGTCAAAGTCATGCATGCCATGCACGTGTCCTAATTCGCAGAGGCATCCGCGCCAATGCTCCTTAGACTTCATATTTTTCTTGTATTGTCCTGTCATGTAGGGCCCTCGGATATCTTGCTATGCACCATCATAGAGCTCGAATCCAAAAGAGATGTAAATATATAAGTGACAATACCCACACTTGAGAGGCTAACCCTAGGGCGCCTTTTCAATCCCAATGTGGTTTCATACGTCACGCGGATGCTTCACACTGGTAGCCCATTCTGAGGTTGCCAACACCAGAGATACCCTCGGTGTCGCTTATTCCCTCAGCTCGCATCCTCCAGGTTCACGTTCCGCCATGAAGGCATTCGCCCAAATATCATGTCTTGTCTTGAACATGTAATGTCTTGAAATCGGCGACATAGAAGTCACCATGGTAGCATAGAAGATTCGTAACTTAACTGTGAGTCGACATCAGATGCCCATATCGGCGAATATTCATCGCTCTCAGGCGATCTTGTATCATGCACGCTCTCATGTCATGTCTTTAATACTAAACGTGCGTGCATATGATCATGTCATGCCATCATATAACGTAAATAAATTACATCGGAAGTCACGTAAAATCATAGAAGCACATAGACACATAATTCATGTACATAAAATTATGTGTTGTAGTTGGGACTTCCACTTACTTGTCGTCCGTAGATTATTAGCTAGAAATCCCGTGAACTTCCTAACTTCGACCTTAAGCATAAAATTATAAGGTCAGTATTAAGTCAACCTATGAGCTATACAATAAATAAATAAATAATTATGACTTTGCGAACTCTAGAGACCCTAATCCGTGAAATATACTAATTTGTAAAGCTCATACTTTATTAATTATTTTTTGCATAAACTTCACGAATTCACATAACCCTAGGACTCGTCAAGTTCCATCCGCCAAATAGGTTGCTACTTAGGGTTCGCCAAGTAGGGTTTACTAAGTTCATCCTAGTTCGTAAAGTGCCTTGTGAACTCCTCGATTCGCCAAGTTTTTGATTCGCTAACTTCTTTTGGGATTCGCCAAATGAGGTTCTCATAGTTCGCGAACTCCCTCTCAATTCGCCAAGTGATTAGTTCGTCAAGTTGTTGAACTTGCCAAGTATGATCCATTCGTGAAGTACACCAAGCTTAGGGTTTGCAAAGTACGATTTATGACTTAGAGTTCGCAGAGTTCATCTTCGATTCGCAAAGTTTATAGTAGTTCGCGAAATGTCTTTTGATTCGCCAAGTCCGCCTAGTTCCCGAAGTTTAATTCGCGACTTGCTCCATTCGCCAAGCTCTCCAATTCAAGAAGTACACTCAGCCCACAGTTCGCGAGGTGCTCCCTACTTGGATTCGTGACTTATAGGATTCGCCAAATACCTTTAGGAATTAATTATAGTGTCCTCTATTTATTTAAGTCTTGGGTTTATATTTTGTTATTTGTAGTAGTTTGGGGAGACAATTTGTATCAAGTAGAAGTTTGGTATTTGGGCTTTAAAATACCAATCACTTGTGGTATATAAAGCCCATAATTACCCTTGTTAGGGTTTATCAAAAGAATGTAGTTTGAAGCCGCTCTCGTTAAACACACACACGAACACACAATCAAGGTGCTTCATACCTTTTAATCTTTCTAATAATCTTTTGATCCTTGTTTGGTAACAAGCGGACCAACAAGTGGTATTAGAGCAAAACGTGGATCGATCTCAACGATTTGAATCCAGTTTCGTTCGATTCCGACAAGATTTGAAGGAACATTTGCTCAAAATCCATTTTCAATGTTTCATGTGTTTTTGGATGTTTTAAATCGTTTTTAACTGCCTTTTGGTGAGAAAAATCGTCAATGAGTGTATTTCTGTTCTTCTGCATTGATTCCAGTCAAGTTTGAGTTGGATTTGAGCAAAAATAATTCGAGTCTGAAATTTTTTTCTGGGTCTGTTCTTCACTTTCGGGTAGAATTATCACACAGCTCTTTGTAATTTGAAGGATTCGACTGAAACATTTTGATTTTGCAGGGAATCGCCCGATTAAAGCCTCGGCGAATTTCAGCCTCTAAGACTCGCCCGACTTCCTATCCTATAACAGTAAATCGCCCGATTTGAATTTCTTGGTCTTAAGTCCACCACCGATTCCTCATTTGAACCGAAGTCGTCTGAATCAAGCTTATTAAATTTCAATCGCCCGAAAGTTTTTGTCGCCCGATTTTAGCCTCTGACTCACCCGATTCGATTTAAATCCTCTGTCGTCCGATTTACGTATTAGATTCGCCCGATATAGATCAACCTTTGAGTCACCCGATTTTCATAATTAGGAATAGAGCTGTCCGATTCTTGTCCTTGACTTGCTCGATCAATTTAAAACTTAAATCGTCCGATTGTCAGTCTTTTTAACTAAAGTCGCGCGAACCTGAAATTATTGAAGTAAAAGCGATCGATCTTGATCATTTTTTTCTTACGACAACCGAACTTAAATAAAATTATCATTCAGACTTGACTATAATTGTTGAAGCTAACAATTCATTTAACATATCACTTCTACGTAACGATCATTACCAAACAACAATGGATTCCTTAGCCATGGGAAGCGACGTTAGTGTACCAGTCCTTAGACGCGGTGAATTCTGAGTTTGGAGAAGCAGATTCCTCAACTTTCTTGAGATAAAGGACAACGGCGAGGACATCATGGAGTCTCTTGAGAAAGGACCACTAGAAGTCTGTTCACAGTTCGTGGTGATGATACAGTCACCCCATCAGTTCAAGGAAGCAGAATGCTCAAATCTCCTTCGCAATACACTGATGTAGAAAGGAAATGAGGTAAAGCAGATCTTCTGGCAAGAAACTATTTGATGCAAGCGTTGCCTAATGACATACTGATCCAAGTCGATAGCTTTCCAACTGCTAAAGCAATGTGGGATGAGGTCGCAAAATTAATGCAAGGAACATAGAGTGGACTAAGAGCTAAGAAAGCCAATACCCTAGCAGCATACGATTCCTTCAAGGCGAAGCCCGATGAGAAAATCGGTGAAACCTACAACAGGTTCATGGTCCTCGTCAACGAACTAAGAAAGATAAGTATCATAAAGACGAACAT
This sequence comes from Craterostigma plantagineum, assembly GCA_027422505.1. Classification (NCBI taxonomy): domain Eukaryota; kingdom Viridiplantae; phylum Streptophyta; class Magnoliopsida; order Lamiales; family Linderniaceae; genus Craterostigma; species Craterostigma plantagineum. The sequence goes on from JAPQWV010000015.1 coordinate 9,951,897, forward strand.
GGAACTCAATGTCAAATCCTTACCTCACTACATCCAGAATGGAAGAGAGTCACTACATACTTCAGGCTTAACAAGGACCTCGATCAGATCGACATAGTGTCTACGAAAGTCTGGAGCAGCACAGTGACGATGTTCGTGAAGCGATTGGAGATCAGAAAGGTAAGGCAGACATAGACACCGTCGCCCTAGTAAGAGATACTACTATTAAGAAAAGCGCAAAAGCTGCAAAGAATAAGTCTGCTAAGACTTCCAGTCCATTAGATAGTGAAGACTCTGGATCAAAATCAGACCCTGAATTCAAAGACTTCGAGAAGCATGTGGCTTACGTAACAAAAAGAATGGCAAAACAGTACTTCAAAAAGTCATCATCATCTGCCAATCGACAAAGGGTCTCGTCAAGCTCCAAACAGCCACCAAAACCTTTTCAACAGCCCGACACTAGGAACAACTCTGAACCTAGCAAATGCTTCAATTGTGGAAAGCCTGGGCACTTTGCTAGAGACTTCTACCTTCCCAAGAAGAAGGATGAGGAGTATTACACCAGAAAACTTCAGTTGCTCAAGCAGAAGAAATCTGGAGTTGCATTGATGGCTGAACAGGACCACTGGCTGGACGACACATCTGAAAGTGAGTCAGAGAAGGTAGCCCTGATGGCTTTGGTGGAAGGTGACTCTGAGCAGAAAGATCTGGAAGCTGATGCTGGTGATGAGGACAAGGAGCTGTCTTCAGGAAATAAGGTAGTATCTTTTAACCATAGACTGCACTCTGAACTTCAAGAAAATATGCAATACTTCAAAATGAACTTAAATACTTCAAGTCAACAGAAGTGAAATTAGCTAATACATTAGAAGTTGTAGAAACGACACGTGAAGAAGTAAGTAGATTAGAAACTAGGTTGGTTGACTCGAGAGCCAACTTAGCTGAATCTGAATAAAAGTTAATGAATTACAAGCTCGTTTTGACATTAATTACGCATGTCTACTTAAGCAATTACGAGATAATAGCAATTTAGATTGTCTGCTAGAAGTAGCGCAGTAAAAAATCGATAGTTGTGACTTAAAAATAGAAGGTTTGAAAACACAAGTTAGTGAGATAAATGCCAAATGGACAACGAGCGAAGACAAATGAATTACTAAAACATGCGAATTCGAAATTTTAAGCAAAGAGCGTGTAAAATTATATGCTAGGATTAAGAAGCTAGAGGACCTACTTACTAAGAGAGGACAAACAGAAAGAACGATTTTTTTGAATAAGCCTAGAGATATAGAATTTTATGATCCACGTGAAGGATTATGATTTATTCCAGACTCTATCCCAATCGTGAAAAAACCCTACCTATTTGTGACATTAGTTTTCTAGGACTACATATGCCTAGTCTTATGCCTTTTACGAGCTCATCTGCACTCGATGCGCTAGAGAATAATAAGAGAAATCGAGAGGACTGGGCCGAAATCTCTCTTGATTATGAAAAACTGAATAATAGTTACAAGACAAGGGAGATACCTTTGTCTGATGACTATTTACCTATTTATACGCCCTCTTCTAGAGAAGTAGGTGTCGAAAACCAAATACCAGCTATAATCAGAGAAATATCTGGCTTGCGATCAAATCTAGTCACAAAGGATAACTTTCCAGTTAGAGAATGAAATATTGCTTAGTATAATTTCCTCACTAGAAAAACAAATTGACACTAGCAGAAGTACAGCCTCAACTCTAGAGTCAAAGAGGATAACTTTCCTAGTAGAGAATGAAGTACTATTAAGCAAAATTTCCTCACTTGAAAACCAAATCAACACCAGGTTAGCTTCAGCCTCTCTGCAAACGTCTTTAGTCGACTCCCAAATAGACACCCCTACCAAAACTAGAACAAAAAGAAAGCAGATTGCACCTAGCAAATCCAAGCTTACTAACTCATCGTTGCATGTACTCACAATCGACTCAACCACTTCCCCATACAAGGAAATGGACGAGAACTCACCCAATGTCTCAAATTATCGGAGATCCAAATCAAGAAATAAACACCCGCTCCTCAACAATTAATGAGAATCTATATGCCTATTTTCTGAGTCAAAACGAACCAAGTAAGATCGAAGATGCATTTGCAGATCCAGATTGGATACAATCCATGCAAGAAGAAATCAATCAATTTGAGCGACTCAAAGTGTGGAGATTAGTCCCAAGACCTTCGGGCAAAACCACTATAGGAACAAAGTGGGTTTTCAAGAACAAAAGAGATGGAGATGGGATTGTTATTAGGAACAAGGCTCGATTGGTAGCAAAGAGTTATAATCAGAAATCGACTACGATGAAACCTTTGCCCCCGTTGCTCGAATCGAGGCCATCCGACTCTTTCTCATTTATGTTGCTCACAAAGACATCATTGTTTACCAGATAGACGTCAAGACAGCCTTCCTAAACGGTATCTTGAAAGAAGAAGTCTACGTGGCGCAACCTGCAGGCTTTGTGAGTGAAACTCACCCTGACTATGTGTACTTTCTAGATAAGGGGCTCTATGGACTTAAACAAGCCCTGCACGCTTGGTACGAGGCACTCTCAGACTTTTTGATTAAGTAAGGGTTCACAAAAGGGAAGATCGACACAACCCTCTTCATCAAAAGACATAAATCAGGAATTTTCCTTGTTCAGATATATGTTGATGACATCATTTTGGGTCCCCAAATCCTAAGTTGTGCAAAGAATTTAGTGATATAATGAAGACGAAGTTCAAAATGAGCATGATGAGAGAACTAAACTTCTTTCTCGGACTTCAAGTTAAACAACTTCCAGAAGGCATCTTATTAGTCAATCAAAATACATCCACGACATACTCAAGAAGTACAACTTGGATAATTCTACCACGAAGAACACCCCAATGTCTCCTTCCTGCAAGCTTGACTCGGACCCAGATGGAAAGCTGGTCAATCCAACCACATATCGAGGAATCATCGAATCGCTCATGTATTTGACAGCTAGCAGACCTGACATCGTGTTCTCCACATGCCTATGTGCTCGCTTCCAAGCCAATCCAAAGGAGTCACACATGCTAGCTGAGAAAAGAATAATGAAGTATCTCAAAGGAACCCCGACACTTGGACTATGGTATCCTAAGAACTCAAATTTTCACTTACTTCGTTATACTGACGCAGATTTTGCAGGATGTAAAATGGACAGGAAAAGTAACTTTGGAGGCCTGCAATTCTCAGGTGACAAACTAGTAAGTTGGTCATCTAAGAAACAAAACTGTGTTTCCACCTCCACAGCAGAGGCGGAGTACGTTGCTGTGGCCAGCTGCTGCTCTCAAATCCTGTGGTTGCGCACACAACTACATGATTACGGGTTTGATTTCAATAATATTCCTATATATAGCGACTCAAACGAGCGCAATTGCTATCTCTTGTAACCCCGTTCACCATTCTCGCACAAAGCACATAGATCTTAGGTATCACTATATAAAAGACCATGTGGGGAAGGGCACAATTGCCATGTACTTCGTAAATATTGAGGTCCAGTTGGCTGACTTATTTACCAAGGCCTTGGATGAAACACGATTCCATTTCCTTGTATCTGAGTTGGGCATACAGAATCGCGAACCTTAGGCAATCTAACGCCACGACGTCTTTTGTAAAGTGTACATATTTGGTGTCTTACTTAGCAATTTTTTTAACGTAGGGGTTGCATAAATTAAGGTGGAGCTTGATAATATATGCTTAAGTTGAGGGGGAGTTTTTTGCAAGTTTTACACTCATCCAGAGGGAGCATTTGAACTATATGCACTAATTTAGGGAGAGTTTTGAAATATTTCAATAATTTTCGTTAATTAATCTTTGGTCTGAAGTTTTTCAAATTTATATCTATTTTTATCGGCGAAACTCTTAAACACCCAAAACTAGCTTTGGAAATCTTAAATCGACCGAATTATGAGTCGGGAACATTTTTCTCCCCAAATATTTCACGCGCGATAACTTTATTTTAGAGGTTCTAACCTAATATTGATGGGGAGTAGTTGTTTTTCAACAACTGTTCTTTAAACGTTTCGTGAACATTTCAAATGAAAAACACTCTCACAACGCGAACTATGAAAATTACATTATCAAAATACGTAAAACATTCTCAAAAGCTAGTACACCTTGTAAGAACCCAGAACAGAACAACCATTAAAGCGACGAATAAGCACAAAAGAAAGAAAATTTCGAGCACCAACATAGCCAAATTGTGCTTAAAACTACTCCTTAACTCCGCATGTTCTTCGTCCCTCTTTTCATGGTCTTGCTGCTGCATCCAATTCATCTGTGAGTAAGAATGCTGAGTATGAGGTAAATCCAAGACGAGTAAGGTGTTGCTTAATGGTATTGCCGTGTCGTTCGAATCATGAGTATTTATAGGCATGAATGGAACAACTAAATCATTGTAGTCCCGACAAACATAATCAATGATACAGACGAATTTTTGACTTGAGGGCGCCGTGAACGAAAGTGATGCTTTCTTCGTCGATTATCGGATTTTGTCTCGCACAAATCGATTTTGAAAAACTCGTTGATTTGATATTAATTTTGGGGCCTAATTTCTGAATTCTGCATCATAGATTAGTTGAAAATTTCGCCTATGACAGTTCTGCGTGATTCTCATCAACTTCTCTTTAATCGAATTTTAGGTCCAAATTCTTAAATTAGAAATTTTAAACTATTAACTCATTTCAAAGCTAAATCGCCAGATTTCAACTACATCTCGGCGATTCTTCAAATCGCCCGATTCTACGAATCGCCCATTTCATCAAGTTGCCCTATTAATCAAATCAATCGAACATCTAAAGTCCATTTCTCGGCGATTTTGCAATTCGCCCGATTCCTAAATCGACTCATTTGCTACAGTCCATCTCCATCATATATATACCAAATCGCCTGATTTCTCATCACTTTTCCCAAATATTCACGACTCCCAGTTTTTCGTCGTTTTTGTGACTAGATATCTTACCAGTTTCTTCGAATCGCCACTCGTAAGGAAAATCACGAAATCTGCAAGCCTTAACTGTTTTATTTTTCACATAAACTTTTTCGCTTTTCTTTCCTTACCATAAAACATAAAAGAGGGCGTACTTCTGGTCTAAATCTTTTCACATATAATGTACATACTATCACACATAATTATTTTAACATCATACAAAAATTGCTAGTGTTCCTTAAACTATATGTACGATGAACTCTGGGGAGTAGGATAAGAGCGTAGCCGACCGACCTTGAATCCATGTGCTATGAGAGAATGGCCTCTACGATGCATTCATATAACCATTGCCCGTAGGATCCGTAGATCGTATATAAGTAAGATAACTGTTCCTTTCAATCATATCCATAGATCGTATGCAAATAGCGTAATTATTTCTTTTGATCACATCCGTAGATTTTATGCAATACTATATGCTCGTGTACACTTGATACTCCCGTTATGAACAGGCTAGACTCGTACTACTGACCCCGCAGGGGCCCATGCATGGGACTCTGTAACTGTAAATATTTTATGTGTCTGTACAGGACTCTGTATGTCCCCCGATTAGTCGGGACGTAACCATAGTATCCCCCGATTTGTAGGGATATAACCATAGAATGTAGTCCGAAGCCGTAGCAGTCATAACGGTTTCTCCTTTCGGTTCATATATGAATGCAATACTTTACATGCAGCCTTGTAACAAATGTACATCATAACTCATTGAATCACATATACACATAAAGATACTATGTAGCCATACGATTCAAGTCAACTCCATATAGAATGTAAAGTTCAAAGTCATCTGTCATTCAATTCACGTAAAGCACATAGGAAGAACCTTTAACCTTGTATTCACATAGATCACGTAAATTTCATATAACACGTCGATCAAGAACCTTTCGATCAATCACAACAATTCCTCCTTTTATTTTCACGTATATGCAAATACTATACCTAATCTTGTACAACATATATTCTGCACAAACCATTCACATATATCACATATCCAAACATTATAGCTACATAAATCCAACTTCATAAAATTATAAATCAATAAATTCATATAATAAACGCATAAAACACATATAAACACGGAACACATGTTGCATATCATACTCACAGTATGGCTTAAAGCCTCGTCGACTTTATCCTTGCTCTTTCGGAACTCGAACCTATTAAAATAGTATTGTCGATAAATATAAAATCCTTAATAATATGTATGTTGTGCTATGCATGCTTATAGTGCATAATTAAATCTTTAATAATTTAATCATCACAATGTACTAACTTTCCACGTAATAATAATCAATATAAAAACTTTGCTAAATTAAGTGAATATAAATATTTTCACATTTCCTAAATACTTAAATTCACGTTTCAACTATACTATTAAACTTATCCAAGTTCGATCCCTATGTCACAAAATGACCTTAAATTATCTACAATTCGTGAACCTCCTAGTTCGCGAACTCATGATTCGCCAAATACAACAAATTCGCGAAGTCATCATTTCACCTCCACCTTTCACAAACCTTCCCAACTTCGCGAACTCGCTTCAAATGCTTAGAGTTCGCCAAATACTATTAGCCTATGAAAACCCTCGTTTCCCATGCAATTTGCGAAGTCATCAGCTCGTGAATTGTATACTTCGCGAACTTCATAACTCACACAAAGCTTCACTTCACAAAGTCTCTCAAATAATGTTTCGCAAATTCATCAATCGACCCGCTAAGTCTCTACTTCACGAACCCCTTGTTCAACCCGCAAACGACTTCTACTTCGCGAAGTCTATCCAACTCACGAAGTACTTATGGTTCGCAAAGTTCATCAGCTCATACAAAGCTTCACTTCGCGAACTTCTTCAACCTATGTAAAGGATTCGCGAACCATCCCTTCAACTATTTTAAACACTTTTTTCATTCACTAATCCCAAATCATTCGATCAACCATAAATTCCCAAGAACGTTAGAAACTTAATAAATATTCAATCAAGCTCTATGTTGCATGTATTAATCACTTCATTAGTCACGGAAGGTTCCCTTATATTCAATAAATAATTAATACTTATTTTAATCCAAACCCCAAAAATATCTATTACTGAAAACCGTAGAACACTTAATCATCATAATTCTATTAGTGTTCATGTACTAAAACTATTTCTCCAACCAAAATAAATCTGAAAAATCCCCAAGATCATTACCTATCTAACCCTTACACATGTAATTTATAAGTACCTATAAGCATGGATTAAAATTCAAGGTTTTGAATTTCCTAAATACAATAACATTGGAAATTCTCATGATAATTATTTTCCGAAAATTAAAATTATGTGACACAAGTTATACAACTTTCATGCTTACAAATTCTTCAAAACATGATAACCATAACTAAAACCATAAATTTAAAGTAGCAATTCATACCATTCCAGCGTTGAATCGATCCCTTTTTGTGTTCTTTTTCTAATAATTTCTTAACTTTGGAGTTTCTATAGATGCACTCCCGAAAAGGTAGGTCGACTTTGGTGGTATCAGAGCACAACCTCTCACAGTACGGCGCTGGTTCGGGGAAGAACCAGGAGGAAGCTGGTGGGCATGTAACGCCCGGTGCCGAAGGGGCGGGGAGTGATCGTCGGTGCCAGGGTGCACGGACAATGAGCGGCTCCTGACAGGCTTCTAGGCGAAGGGGTATATGAACGAACTGATCCAACACCAGAATGAGAGGGAATCCTGAGACTGACAATGTATGTGTAGCGCCCCGTTTCCTATTACCTTTTTACGCAGCTATAAAATATTCATATAAAATTTTTCGCGATTTCCATAATCATTTCCTTTAACAAAAACGGGTGCGTACATCCGATCTAGTTCCGATCACAATAATGTACATATATGTATCTATCATACGAGTCACAAAATGTAACAATCTAAAACCGTTTCTATTCTATATGCTAACGATGAACCAGAGGGGAGCAGGAGGAGAGCGTAGTCGGCCAACCTTGAATCCATGCTTTATGTTGATGCTTTCTACGCAGTCTGCTAATTATCTACAACAACTGTGAAGACACCGATTCAGAGTATGATCGCAACATGTCAATTAATACAAGTAACAAATAAAATAAACAGTAGTCCATTCCTTTTCATCAACATTGTAACCATGCCATTTCAAATCATATAATCATCGTTCATATAATCGATGTTCATATAACGGTCATTCATAGGATCTGTAGATCACATGCCATTTCTATATGTCCATTTATTTTGATACTCCCGTTATAGACTAGCTAGACTGTACTGTACGCCCAGTCGGCGCCCATGCATGGGACTCTGTAACCATGTCGTAATCCCCCTATTTGTAGGGATACGTGTTGCCTGTACAGGACTCTGTAAAATCCCCCGATTTGTAGGGATATATGCCGTAGCATCCGTATCATACCATCTGTAGTCGTAGCAGTCATAACGGTTTCTCCCTTCATTTTATATGTATGCAGTGCTATATGAAATACCTTATATAACACTTAAATCATATAAGAGCACGTTACGGTCACATAGTTCACATCGATCCGTAAATAACATATAAAGCATATATTAGTCAATTAATCCATATAAAGCATGTAAACACATAAGGCACATAAGGTACATGTTGCAAATCATACTCACAAGTTTCGCCTATTTTTCCCGCTTGCTTAGGCGACCTTGTCTTTGCCCTTATCGGACTCCTGACCTATACAGTTATTTTATCCGTAAATATGAAATTCCTACAATGACATGCGTGCGTGATATGCATGCTTTATTATGCATAATCGTTCCTATCCGTAGCCTTTACCATAAACCCTAACTTATTTTATATCAAAACCCTAAAGATTGAATACTTTGTGTGATATTAAAATTCCTTTTATATTTGTATCACAATTCTTTTTATCTTGAAATTCTATTTAATTATATTACTAACTTTTGAAATCATCTCTCGACATTGTATCTACTTGGATTTAAAAATTTCGAATCATAACTTACAATTATAATTCAATATTATATCCAACTAAATTGCTAATTTCGACATCTTCCTTCCTAAATGCCGATGTCTCGAAATAAATTTTGTGATGATGTTCAATTTCGATATCTAATTCGAAATCCTAACTCGATATCAATTGTCGAGATATTTATTCACTTATATGGGTACTTTAACAAGTGGTGATGTCGTTTTCTTTAATGTTAAGAAATCTCCTTATTAGTCATACTTGAGAATAGTAGAAATGGCTAACACGTGTACATGCTTGTTAAGTTCATAATTTTAATTATTATATGTGTATTCACTTGGATTGCGACAACCATTCAAAATTGAAGAACTTTTCTAAAGCTTCGACATCCTATATAGTTGACTTCATAACTTTAATATGCAACGTGTCGATATCTTATCTAATTGGATTTTTCAACATCTCGAATATATATATATACTCGACATTTTACTCGATCATACTCCCTCTAAGTGAATAGATAAGTCTCAACCTTACACTCGACATCTCATTTGATATCATGACTCGACATTTTATTCTAGTTTAATGAACTTCGATATCATAACACTATTCGACATTATAACTTAATATTTTATCTAACTAAATTGCTCAATCTCTCGACATTCTATCTGTACAAAGCTCGACCTTATACTGGAAATCATAATTCGATATTTTATTTAAACAATATAAATAACTTCTTTCAGAAATCCGGAAAACCCTAATTCCTCATACCTTTAGGACAAACCGTAATATTCTTATTAGTAAAAGTCTACAAACTTTCATATACTAACAAGTTCTAACATTGAGAACTTTCTAACATCTCGACATTATTTTAATATCTTATTTAACATCATGATTCCTTTCGACATCCTATCTTAATTAGGTTTCAATAATCTCGGCAACATACTCGACATCTTATATCAAAACTCCCCTTGAATTCTTAAGAACAAAAATGAACTCCATCGAAACTTCATACTGTTCATGTACCGAATTATCATCCAGTCAAGATATTGCTTTAAAAACTCAAACCTATATTAGCCCTTCAATATCGAACTTATCTCAAGAAATAATCCTATTCAAAATCTGAAAACTCTAATCCTGTCAGGTTACGAAAATCTCTTCAAACCTAATACAAATCAATTTCTATAATGATGTGACATATTACAAATAGACTTATAAATGTTCAATTCTTTCACTTACATCGAAATTATTCCTATAAATATTAGTCATTTGCTTAATATGATTATTGATCTCTAACATGCATATGTATATACATATATATATATATATACATGTATTATCAAAGCAGTTTTGAATTCTTTACCTTCAGGAATTGGCCCAGTTTTATTCAGATTTCGTTTGCTATGTGAATTCCGTGCTTCTTCCCTGTTCTAAGTGCTTCATAAATAATTAGCTAGATGATACTTGTTTTTATTCTTATCCTAAGTTAACGTGTAGTACTAGCTCAATGACATAGACCTTTCATCAATCGTTATCATGATCCTATTTAATATGTGTTATTTTATTATTACAGTTACTTTCCTTCATAACTAAGTTTTAAATATCTATTACTAGGAATTATTTAGTTCACTACACGTTATTATATCGAGAGTCCAAGTTCTAGTATTTCGAGTTCTTTAATTGAAAGATTTCGAGGTCTTTAATTTCTAAATCTCGAAATACTTGAGTAAGGAATTTGAAGTCCTCAATAACTAAGTCTCGAAATCTTTTAGTAAGGAATTCCGAAGTCTTTGTTACATAGATCTTAAAATTTTTATGACATATTTCGACATTATTGAAAGATTTCCGGATTCTTCTTTAGCTATACATTAACACTATTTAAATATTTCTTCTATTTTAAAGAACCTCAAGAATACCATTAAACTTCCTAATTTAGTTTACCACTTCAATTAATACACATATAAAGTTCTTCAAAACCTAAGAAAACCCTAGAAAGTTCATACCTAGAAATATTCTAATTCCTTAACATTCACTTCTTCACTACTTATCTCTTTAAGAACCTAGAACTATAATACTTTAAATACCTTATTCTACCTATACATCTATTTTAAAATAACTTATATGAATGCATTAATTCATGTAAATGCATGAAATTATGATATGAGGTTTCGGTTCCTGACAATTCTCCCCCCCTTTAAAAATTTCGACCTCGAAATTTCGTACCTGTTTCGGCTAATAACCATGGGTACTGGGTCTTTATACTTTCTACTGTTTCCCACGTAGCTTCGCGAGTTGAATGATTCTTCCATCTTACCTTTACCATTGGAATCGTTTTATTTCGTAACTGCTTGTGAACATATTCCAGGGCTTCTGCTGGTTCTTCTACATAGCTCAATTCTTCAGAAACATTTATCGGTTCGTCACGTAGAACATGGGTAGGATCTGATCTGTATCGCCTTAACATACTAACGTGGAACACATTGTGTATCTGTGAAAGTTCAGGTGGTAGTGCTAACCGGTATGCTAACGGTCCAATTCTTTCAAGTATCTCGTACGGTCCGATATATCGCGGACTTAACTTTCCTTTCTTTCCAAATCGTAACACCCCTTTCCATGGAGATACTCGCAAGAATACTTTTTCTCCAACTTCATATTCCATTTCTCGTCGGTGTTGATCAATATAACTTTTCTGTCTGTCTTGGGCCGCTTTTAATCGACTTTTGACTATTTTAATCTTTTCCATTGTATCTTGAATCAAATCTGGGCCTTCCAATACTTGTTCTCCTTCCACATCCCAACAGATTGGGTTACGACATTTCCGACCGTATAAGGCTTCGTACGGAGCCATTCCAATACTTGAATGGAACTGATTATTATAGGCAAATTCCATTAGCGCTATATAATCATCCCATGATCCTTTGAATTCGATTACGCACGCTCGAAGCATGTCTTCCAGGGTCTGTATCGTCCTTTCTGACTGACCATCGGTCTGTGGATGAAACGCCGTACTAAAATGTAATTTAGTTCCGAGCGCTTCCTGTAAACTGCCCCAAAATCTAGAAGTAAATCGGGGATCACGATCAGACACGATAGAAATAGGTACCCCGTGTAACCGAACTATTTCGTTGACGTATCTTTTTGCTAAATATTCTAACGTAGAACCCCATCGAAATGGTAAAAAGTGTGCCGATTTCGTAAGTCTATCAACAATTACCCAAACGGCATCATTTTTCTTGGCCGTAGAAGGAAGACCGTATAGGAAGTCCATCGTTATACGCTCCCATTTCCAAACAGGTATAGGTAAAGGATGTAATTTACCCACTGGCGCTTGGTGTTCGGCTTTGATTTGCTGACACGTTAAACATTTCAGCACATATTCAGCTACATCCCTTTTCATCCTTGGCCACCAATAGTGAGATTTAAGGCTCCGATACATCTTCGTACTGCCTGGATGCATAGCATAAGGAGCGGTATGTGCCTCTTCCATTATCTCTTGTCGAAGATTGTCGATATCAGGAACACATATACGGCCATTTATCGTCAGAGTTCCATTATCGTCTATTACAAAAGACTTCCCTAACCCTTGTTTCACTTTATCAGCAATCTTAACTAGCTTTTCGTCTTTAAACTGTACTTGTCTGATTCGATCTAACATGATAGGTCGAACTACCATCGAGGCACAGATAGCACCAGTATCTTCTACTTTCATCTCCGTATTCATCTTTCTGAGATCAATCAAACTTGAGAAAGAGCAAATCGATAAATAAGAGACGGAACCATACGATTTCCGACTCAAAGCATCAGCAACGACGTTAGCCTTTCCAGGATGATACTCTATAGTACAGTCATAATCCTTTAACAGTTCGATCCACCGCCTCTGTCTCATATTCAATTCCTTTTGACTTAATAGATATTTCAGACTTTTATGATCAGTAAATATCTGAAATGTCGTACCATATAAGTAGTGTCGCCATATCTTCAGTGCGAACACGACAGCCGCTAACTCTAAGTCGTGAGTTGGGTAAGATGTTTCGTACGGCTTCAGCTGTCGAGATGCGTATGCCACTACTTTTCCATTTTGCATTAGCACGCATCCTAGTCCTTGGTAGGACGCATCACTATAGATCACAAAACCTTCAGTACCTGATGGAATAGTCAGTACAGGAGCTGTTGTTAATCGTTCCTTCAATTCTTCAAAACTCCTTTGGCATTCATCAGTCCACTTAAATACAATTCCTTTACGTAATAACTTCGTCATTGGGGCTGCTATTAGTGAGAAATTCTCTACGAATCGCCGATAATATCCGGCCAATCCCAGAAAACTACGAACTTCTGCTACATTTTTAGGGCTCTCCCACTTGATCACTGCTTCAATTTTACTGGGATCGACTTGTATACCTTTACCAGAGACTACATGCCCCAGAAATACTACTTGATCTAACCAAAATTCGCACTTAGAAAGTTTCGCATACAACCTCTTTTCCCGTAGGGTTTGGAGTACAATCCCCAAATGTTGTTCGTGCTCCTCTTTTGTCTTGGAGTATATTAGAATATCGTCAATAAAGACGATCACGAACTGGTCTAAATAGGGTCGGAAGACATCATTCATTAATGCCATAAAGACGGCAGGAGCGTTCGTCAACCCAAAGGGCATAACTAAAAATTCATAATGCCCATATCTGGTCCTAAAAGCAGTCTTTGGAATATCACTATCCGCAATCTTCAATTGGTGATACCCTGATCTCAGATCGATTTTTGAAAAGACCCTAGCACCTTGCAACTGATCAAATAGATCATCAATCCGAGGCAACGGATATTTATTTTTCACCGTTACTTTATTCAACTGCCGATAGTCGATACACAATCTGAGCGTTCCGTCTTTCTTTTTAACGAAAAGAACGGGTGCTCCCCACGGTGATACACTTGGCCGTATATAACCCTTGTCTAATAGCTCCTTCAACTGTACCTTCAACTCATTCAATTCGATCGGAGCCATTCGATATGGTGGAATAGATATTGGTGCCGTGCCTGGTTGAAGTTCAATAGTGAACTCCGTATCTCGATCGGGTGGTAACCCCGGTAACTCTTCGGGAAAGACATCAGGATATTCACTGACTACCGGAATATCTTCTATTTTCAATCCACTTAACTGCGCATCTATAACATAGGCTATATACCCTTCGCATCCTTTACTAATCATCTTAGAAGCTTCTAAACTTGATATCTGATGTGCCGTCCATACGCCCTTCTCTCCTTTAAATTTTATATGTGTCTGATCTACAGGGGTCAATTCGATTTCCTTTTTGAAACAATCAACTTTCGCCCGATATCTTGACAACCAATCCATGCCCAATATTACGTCAAAATCCATTAAAGGAATGACGAATAGGGTTGCTCTCATTTCTGTTCCGTCACTCAAAACTTTGCATTCTGGGTATACGGTGTTTACTATCACTATTTCTCCCTTTGGAAGTCGAACGTATAACTTAGACTCTAGGGGTTCGGGTTTATCAGGTAATAATGATGCAAATGTTCGTGACATGAATGAATGAGTGGCACCTGGATCGAATAAAACATATGCATCAATATCACAGATAGATAATTTACCCGTAATCACGTTTGATCCTTCCTTGGCTTCCTCACGAGTCATGGTGAAAATCCTTGCTTGTGCTGGCGGTCTATAGGCTCGGCTTCCAGAATCTCCTCTTCCAAAACTTGTGCCAAACGATCCTCGACCCCTTCCTCTTCCACGATTTGCATAAGTTCCACTGATTCTGGATTGATCTACTGTGGTTTCTGTTTGTAATGTTGGGCAATTCCTTGCTAAGTGCCCCCGTTGCCCACAACGAAAACATTCGCCTGTGAGCCATCTACAGACACCTGGATGATTTTTCCCACAATGTTCACATGCTGGTATGGTCTGTAAAATTCCTCGTCCGACCGGTCTCATTCCGCCCGTACTGCCCCTTGCGGAACTACTTTGCGTGCTCATTGATCTAGGTGCACTAAATGTCTTTTTCATCTTCCCGCCTGACGATTCTTCTCCTGGCCTTCTTTTATTACTCTGAAAATTTCTTGATTCGGTTTCTAATCTTTCGGCGCGAATAGCCGCAGCCCTCAATTTCCCATAGGACTCCATATCTGATGGTGTAATACGATTTCTAATAGTATAACGGAGTCCTGCTTCAAACCTTCGGCACTTATTTCTTTCAATTGCAACCATATGTGAAGCGTATCGAGATAACTGATTAAACAGTACCTCATACTCGCTTACGGACCGATTTCCCTGTTTGAGTTCTAAAAACTCTTTCTCTTTCTGATCCTTATATACTTCAGGCATGTAAGCATCGCTGAACTCTCTCAGAAAATCTTCCCAGGTCATCACTGGGGGTTGAACCATACTATCTGGGACAGTTTCCCACCATTCGTATGCATGTCCCTGAAGAAGTGAGACAGCATAGTCGAATCTCTCTTCCGGTGTACATTGCATCATGTTGAACACCCTTTCCGTTCTTTTCAACCATGTTTCTGCCTCAGCAGGATCTGTCGTACCCATGAAGTCCACAGCACCCATCTTCCTTAGTTTATCATATCGTCGTTCTCGGGGAGTTGTCAGGGGGTGTTCGGATTCATGTTGTCTAAGAGTATGAGATGAATGGGATTCCGGTACGGCCGTTCTTCCTCCTCCCTCTATTGTTTGTTCATCATGTTCTAAATGCGTTCGTTCGCCTATTGCCCTTTGCCTATATATGCAAGAAACGTTTAAGGGCAAACATAACATGTACCTACTATGCAAATGTCTACAGAACCTAAAGCCTAGGCTCTGATACCACTACATGTAGCGCCCCGTTTCCTATTACCTTTTTACGCAGCTATAAAATATTCATATAAAATTTTTCGCGATTTCCATAATCATTTCCTTTAACAAAAACGGGTGCGTACATCCGATCTAGTTCCGATCACAATAATGTACATATATGTATCTATCATACGAGTCACAAAATGTAACAATCTAAAACCGTTTCTATTCTATATGCTAACGATGAACCAGAGGGGAGCAGGAGGAGAGCGTAGTCGGCCAACCTTGAATCCATGCTTTATGTTGATGCTTTCTACGCAGTCTGCTAATTATCTACAACAACTGTGAAGACACCGATTCAGAGTATGATCGCAACATGTCAATTAATACAAGTAACAAATAAAATAAACAGTAGTCCATTCCTTTCATCAACATTGTAACCATGCCATTTCAAATCATATAATCATCGTTCATATAATCGATGTTCATATAACGGTCATTCATAGGATCTGTAGATCACATGCCATTTCTATATGTCCATTTATTTTGATACTCCCGTTATAGACTAGCTAGACTGTACTGTACGCCCAGTCGGCGCCCATGCATGGGACTCTGTAACCATGTCGTAATCCCCCTATTTGTAGGGATACGTGTTGCCTGTACAGGACTCTGTAAAATCCCCCGATTTGTAGGGATATATGCCGTAGCATCCGTATCATACCATCTGTAGTCGTAGCAGTCATAACGGTTTCTCCCTTCATT
The DNA here is from genome assembly GCA_027422505.1 of Craterostigma plantagineum. Classification (NCBI taxonomy): domain Eukaryota; kingdom Viridiplantae; phylum Streptophyta; class Magnoliopsida; order Lamiales; family Linderniaceae; genus Craterostigma; species Craterostigma plantagineum. The sequence goes on from JAPQWV010000015.1 coordinate 9,968,405, forward strand.
TTATATGTATGCAGTGCTATATGAAATACCTTATATAACACTTAAATCATATAAGAGCACGTTACGGTCACATAGTTCACATCGATCCGTAAATAACATATAAAGCATATATTAGTCAATTAATCCATATAAAGCATGTAAACACATAAGGCACATAAGGTACATGTTGCAAATCATACTCACAAGTTTCGCCTATTTTTCCCGCTTGCTTAGGCGACCTTGTCTTTGCCCTTATCGGACTCCTGACCTATACAGTTATTTTATCCGTAAACATGAAATTCCTACAATGACATGCGTGCGTGATATGCATGCTTTATTATGCATAATCGTTCCTATCCGTAGCCTTTACCATAAACCCTAACTTATTTTATATCAAAACCCTAAAGATTGAATACTTTGTGTGATATTAAAATTCCTTTTATATTTGTATCACAATTCTTTTTATCTTGAAATTCTATTTAATTATATTACTAACTTTTGAAATCATCTCTCGACATTGTATCTACTTGGATTTAAAAATTTCGAATCATAACTTACAATTATAATTCAATATTATATCCAACTAAATTGCTAATTTCGACATCTTCCTTCCTAAATGCCGATGTCTCGAAATAAATTTTGTGATGATGTTCAATTTCGATATCTAATTCGAAATCCTAACTCGATATCAATTGTCGAGATATTTATTCACTTATATGGGTACTTTAACAAGTGGTGATGTCGTTTTCTTTAATGTTAAGAAATCTCCTTATTAGTCATACTTGAGAATAGTAGAAATGGCTAACACGTGTACATGCTTGTTAAGTTCATAATTTTAATTATTATATGTGTATTCACTTGGATTGCGACAACCATTCAAAATTGAAGAACTTTTCTAAAGCTTCGACATCCTATATAGTTGACTTCATAACTTTAATATGCAACGTGTCGATATCTTATCTAATTGGATTTTTCAACATCTCGAATATATATATATACTCGACATTTTACTCGATCATACTCCCTCTAAGTGAATAGGTAAGTCTCAACCTTACACTCGACATCTCATTTGATATCATGACTCGACATTTTATTCTAGTTTAATGAACTTCGATATCATAACACTATTCGACATTATAACTTAATATTTTATCTAACTAAATTGCTCAATCTCTCGACATTCTATCTGTACAAAGCTCGACCTTATACTGGAAATCATAATTCGATATTTTATTTAAACAATATAAATAACTTCTTTCAGAAATCCGGAAAACCCTAATTCCTCATACCTTTAGGACAAACCGTAATATTCTTATTAGTAAAAGTCTACAAACTTTCATATACTAACAAGTTCTAACATTGAGAACTTTCTAACATCTCGACATTATTTTAATATCTTATTTAACATCATGATTCCTTTCGACATCCTATCTTAATTAGGTTTCAATAATCTCGGCAACATACTCGACATCTTATATCAAAACTCCCCTTGAATTCTTAAGAACAAAAATGAACTCCATCGAAACTTCATACTGTTCATGTACCGAATTATCATCCAGTCAAGATATTGCTTTAAAAACTCAAACCTATATTAGCCCTTCAATATCGAACTTATCTCAAGAAATAATCCTATTCAAAATCTGAAAACTCTAATCCTGTCAGGTTACGAAAATCTCTTCAAACCTAATACAAATCAATTTCTATAATGATGTGACATATTACAAATAGACTTATAAATGTTCAATTCTTTCACTTACATCGAAATTATTCCTATAAATATTAGTCATTTGCTTAATATGATTATTGATCTCTAACATGCATATGTATATACATATATATATATATACATGTATTATCAAAGCAGTTTTGAATTCTTTACCTTCAGGAATTGGCCCAGTTTTATTCAGATTTCGTTTGCTATGTGAATTCCGTGCTTCTTCCCTGTTCTAAGTGCTTCATAAATAATTAGCTAGATGATACTTGTTTTTATTCTTATCCTAAGTTAACGTGTAGTACTAGCTCAATGACATAGACCTTTCATCAATCGTTATCATGATCCTATTTAATATGTGTTATTTTATTATTACAGTTACTTTCCTTCATAACTAAGTTTTAAATATCTATTACTAGGAATTATTTAGTTCACTACACGTTATTATATCGAGAGTCCAAGTTCTAGTATTTCGAGTTCTTTAATTGAAAGATTTCGAGGTCTTTAATTTCTAAATCTCGAAATACTTGAGTAAGGAATTTGAAGTCCTCAATAACTAAGTCTCGAAATCTTTTAGTAAGGAATTCCGAAGTCTTTGTTACATAGATCTTAAAATTTTTATGACATATTTCGACATTATTGAAAGATTTCCGGATTCTTCTTTAGCTATACATTAACACTATTTAAATATTTCTTCTATTTTAAAGAACCTCAAGAATACCATTAAACTTCCTAATTTAGTTTACCACTTCAATTAATACACATATAAAGTTCTTCAAAACCTAAGAAAACCCTAGAAAGTTCATACCTAGAAATATTCTAATTCCTTAACATTCACTTCTTCACTACTTATCTCTTTAAGAACCTAGAACTATAATACTTTAAATACCTTATTCTACCTATACATCTATTTTAAAATAACTTATATGAATGCATTAATTCATGTAAATGCATGAAATTATGATATGAGGTTTCGGTTCCTGACAGTATGGGCGTATCAGGCTAATAATCGTATAAAAGAATTGATAGTACTACTCATACCACCAAGGCCGACCTACCTTTTCGGGAATCCATCTATAGAAACTCCAAAGTTAAGCGTGCTTCACTTGGGGCAATCTAGGGATGGGTGACCCCCTGGGAAGTTTTGCCCAGGGTGCGTGTGAGCGAGGACGAAGCACGCTGAAAGGTTAAATGATGGTACACTGGGGGCAGACTATCAGTCGGAGTGTGGTGGGCTCAACCCCACTTGTCCTGGTAGGGACCGATGATACAGTGACACCCTGTATGGGACGGGACGTTATAGGTTAGTTGTTTTTGCAGGACTCGCTGTTTAGGGTTCATGAGTTCGTTCCATTCGCAGATCTTTTACTGATTTGTTTTAAATCGTCAAAATTCCTTTCGCAGCTTAGGGTTTATGAACTTGTTCCAATCGTCGAAAATTCCCTTTGCAGATTTATACTGATTTGTTTCTAAAACCCTATTCTCATTCGCCCCATTTAATTTTTGATTGAATGTGAATTTACACTTCTTTCGCCTGATTTCACTTCACTCAGCGAATTTGCTTGAAAAATTAAAATCGCCCGATTCCACATCCTAATTATTGTACATCCTGATTGAATCGCTCGATTTCATCGATTTGACTCAACGCAATTTCGATCGCCCGATTCTGCCATGTCTAATAATATTTCAACCGCCCGATTCTACATTCTCAAATTGCCCGATTTCGTCGATTTTGACTAAACGTACCTTTCAATCGCCCGATTATCTTTCTGCTCCAATCGCCCGATTCATCGATTCGGACTGAAAGTTAAATTCGATCGGCCAATTCTGCTATCTCTCACAATCTTTCAATTCGCCCGATTCTAAGTATAACACTGCAATTCAATTTGACTAAATACCAATCGATTGCGCGATCGTCATCAAAACTACCTTGCTCAAATTTGTCTAAGTCCCGTAACATATATTATGTGCAATCGTGCGACATCTACTCAATTAATACACAAATTAACTATTCCTTCACCTTAACTTAGAAATTACTTTCTAAGTGTTGCAAAACTTGGAGATCTAAGTATCTGCATGCTAATGATTTACTATTCTTTACAGATCTTTCAATATGGTGCGACAGATAGAGGTTTTCCATCTAAAGACTGGGCCCAAAGATTACCAAATAACGTGTAGTTGGACTTTGAAAACACACCGTGCCCAGATCCCATTATCCCCAAAATCCTACAAAACCATCCCATGAAAACTACCCTAGATGTCACCGAGTGTGTCCCCGAAGTTTACGTTCAACAATTTTGGGCCACTCTTCAAAACCCAACAGATAACCCAAAATCAACTCGCCTCTCAACCAAAATTGACAATACTATTGTGGTTCTGACCCCAACCATACTTCGCTCCCAACTAAATCTCCCGTACTCAATAATCTACGACCCACATCCCATTGACAAGAATCTCATCCACGACTTCCTTTTCATGGGATACAAACCAAACGCACAAAACTCCATTCACCTCCCTGACTTTTCCGCCAAAGATATACCCCAACCCTGGCGGACGCTTTTTCTTATCATTAACAAGTGTTTATTTCCTAAGCACACAGGGTCAGACCGCTGCAACCGCCAAATAATGCTAATTTTCCATGGCATCGTCTTCAACAAAAACTACGATGTCGCCCAACTTATTTGGTCAAATATCCTTGACCAATTAAGAAGACGAGGCATCGGATCTACAAAGAAATTGCTTCCTACCTACGGTGGTTTCCTGTCTTAGTCCAGCATTTGGTGGATCTCCACCCCGATATTGAGCGCCGTCCCCAAACCGAGGGCTACCAAATCCCAAAGCTCGGGAAAATACAATCAACAAAGACCAAGTCCAAGTTTGAACATGAGGCCATGATTTTGGGTGAACATCTTCTTCAACTCCTCGATCAAGCTGATCTCGTACTTCAAGCCTATCTGCGCAAAACAACCTGGAGGACATCCCCACGGTTCAACATATCCCGGTTGAACCTAACCAAGGGACAAGCGAACCCTCTCAACCCAGTTTAGGTCTAGCAAGCGCCACATCCCCCAAACGCAAACAAAAGAGAAAGTCAAAAGGGGATGGTGTAAGCCGCAAGTAGGAACGGCGCCCATACACAAAAGCGACCGTCCTCCATCCTCGAGCTCACAACAAACCCGGACCGAGCCCATAGGTACAGTGGATGACTTTGTCTTCCCCCGAGTAGAAGTTGCGATATCTGGTCCAATCGTGCAAAGTACCCCACCTAGCCACTCAATCATCTCTCAACAGATGATTGTTTAACATACACACGAGGAGCCACAACAACCATCACCGCCTCACTTGGAGTCGGTTGATGTTGAATCAAACAGTCCTCAGCTTCAGACTGCACTTTCTTTGACCACAGCGAGTCTAGTGTCCTCACCACCTATATTTTTTCCATTTTCTAGGACACATACACTTTTTTCCGCACCGATAGGTCTTAATGATCTGTTCTGAATGCTCGTCCATGTCCCTGTACTCTCTGCTAGTCAGGGCCAGAGCGGAAGCCCCACAGCAGTCAACATCAACACAGCTGCTGCATTGGGCCATCGATCTGAGTCCGTCTCAGCATCGATGTCAACAGTGAGCCTAAGTGGTCCCGGTTTCTCAAGTCCTGTGCAAACGGGCGGCACATCAGCACCATCCTCTTCTGATGTTGTGACGGCAGGCCGTCTTCATGACACTGCTCCTTTATTTTCCCCGTTCGTGATGGAGGCTAGGCTAACTACTCGACTTGAAGAGTTCGCGAAAGGCCTTGAAGATTCTATCATGACCCGAGTGTACGATGCACTTGGGACTTTGACTCGCAACAAAGGCAAAGCCCCCCTCACCGAAGAAGAACGTCCTCGACCTGATTCGTCGGCTGATCCCGACGGAGGCCCATGGAACGTTCCAGTAACGGAACTCATTGATGTCGTGATGGCCAGACTCCACACTACAGCGAAGCTCACCGAATATGAAGCGGAGGTCCTTAGACGTCTCGAGCTTCCAACCTGCCGAGGTGAGGCCCAGCCATCTGGTCAACCACGGACGACCCAGAAGATGAGGGCCGTCCCGAGGGGGAGAAGACGCAAGAGCCTCAGCCTCAACTGTAGCAACAACTCAAACCAAAACACTTACACCCACACAAACCAAAAAATCCACCCGAACTACTACCAAAACAACCCAACAGGCCTCCTCACCAGCCCACACTACATCTTCCACCTCCACTACCTAGCCACTATAAGCATTTCCATTCCTTGTTCCACAAGCCAAAGAAGTCCTTTATATAGCTCATCATCCCCAATCCTATCCCTTCAGACAGATAAACCAACCGTAACTCTCGAAGAGCTTTATAATCCGCACACTAGCATTGAAAAGTACATCTTCAACGATGATTGGATAACAAAGCCGATGGATCCAGCCATAGCCAAAGGCTTAATGGAGAACGCCAGATACTTCCTGATGAAGGCAAACATAAGCTTGGCCCTTATCGACGGTGATGAACTCGAGGAAGGTGAAGACTACGAAGCTGAAGTTCCAGAACTTCCCGAGCTTCTCAAACACACCGTCGTCGATGAGGAGTGCCCTCCTCAAAGTCGAAGATAGGAGAAGAACTGAAGCTGCCATGGGAAAATGCCAAAGTGATTGTTCCATATCAAGGAGAGATACGAAGGAGAATCTGGAGGAAGAAAGATAGGATCAAGAAGTTAGACGAGCTTGAACTCAGAGGCCTAACTCATCTCTCAAGACCAACCGCCTTTCGGTATCTGCTCTCTCTTCGTCGAGGACTTATGCTCAAAGGGAAAGGAGCTAATGTTGATACTCTTCGAAGAAAAGAGAAGGAAAGAGCCAGAATCAGTGCAGTCGTGGGAGTACGACGAGCTCGCCTTGACTTCTACGAATTCCCTATCTACAAGGTGCGGCGAGAAGATGGAACAATCGAAGAACTGACTGAAGGTGATCCCTCCTACATCAGAAGTGAAGACATTGATCAGATGCTGGAAAGCTACACGCTCCTTGGAACACTTCAGAATCCAGACCTCAAGGTTGGATTCGTCGCTGTTAAGCGATTTATGATGTGCCAAGTCAAATTCAATGCAACCCACGACCTCCAAATGGCAGTGGAAAGCAACATTTAGAGGGTAAATCTCATGAAGCCATCATTCGAAGTCCCATACCCAAGTTTGGTGAAGGTCACGTAATCAATGAAGACGACGATCCGTCAGTGTTCTACATTAACTACAAGGGAGAGAAGAGGCTAATGAAAACGTCAGAGATTAACAAGTTTAGCGACGGAACCCTCCTGATCATTCGAAACAAACTCAGAAGCATTCTCGAGCAGCTAAGATACGAAGAGCACGAAGTCCAAGCAAAATACATGAAGCTGATCAATACCATCTCTGAGAAAATATCCCAAAGAAGTTTGCGATCGTATGAGTACTTCTTAGGACTCAGAAAGTCTCCTTACGTGCTGGTGAGCCCCAAGAAAAGGAAGACCCAGAAGACGCCAACAAGAGGAAGAGGACACTAAGGGGGGATTGTTAGGAATTAATTATAGTGTCCTCTATTTATTTAAGTATTGGGTTTATATTTTGTTATTTTATGAGTTGTAGTAGTTTGGGGAGACAATTTGTATTAAGTAGAAATTTGGTACTTGGGCTTTAAAATACCAATCACTTGTGGTATATAAAGCCCATAATTATCCTTGTTAGGGTTTATCAAAAGAATTTAGTTTGAAGTCGCTCTCATTAAACACACACACGAACACACACAGTGGCGGAGCCAGCCACTTGAACAAGTGGGGTCCAACCTGTACCAACGCAATGAGAGGTCTTGGAATGATATTTAATTGGACCCATACCCACTATTTTTAAAAATTTTCAATGGGGTCCTTATACTATATTTTTTTACAAATTGCTCCTAATATTATTTTTTTACACTAAATTATTAATAAAAAAATTTTTCCAGTGGGGGCCCAATGCTGGCTCCGCCAGTGAACACACACTCAAGGTGCATCATACGCTTTTAATCTTTCTAATACTTTTGATCCTCGTTTGGTAACAAGTGGACCAACAACCTTAATTCGCAAAGTCCATTTTAACTAAGAGTTCGCGAACTAGGCTTCGTCACCTAGCCTCGATTCGCAAAATCCTTGCTCCCCTTATCAATTCGCGAACCTTTATGGTTCGTGAATTTAATACCTCGAACTTCCTTAAACACCTTTAAATACTAAAAACCTTATATTTCTCGATCAAAGCTAGGCCTTTTCTTAAGAACAGTTTGAACTAAATAAAAACTTCATATGTTCTAGCCAAGTTTCGAACTTAACACCACCTAACTATACAAGAACTTTAAGCATATTTAAGTCTACGAAAATTATGACATATAAAATTAACTCAAACGTAACCATTTATACTCACATACTTGGAGTCTGTTAAACTATTAGTAAAGCATGTAAAAGTTATAGTAGAAGCTATACCTTTCCCCAAGTTCAAATTCGTTCTTTGCTAATTGATCTTGTTGGCCGGGAAATAAAAGAAAAAAAAAATATTCGAAGATTGTGTAGCACACAATTTCCTTAAAATAGATTCGCTCCCTCACGTATGTGCTAGAGGTTTTAACGAGCGTCTATTTTCCAGGATACTTCGAAAAAACACGGCGTTCGTTTAGCACAAAAACGACACCGACGGCGAACGGAATAAAAGCAAGAGTAGATCAATATTTTAGGAATTATTTTTCTTATTTATCTTCTTTTAATTCTTGTATTTTTTCCTTTGAATTAATGGCCTATTTATAGCCAAAATTTTGCAATAAAAAATGGTTAAATTTTTTTTTTTTTAATTCATGGTGGAATACACGTTTGGATTGAGTTGGGGAGTGGTTAAAAGACCACTCAATTACAAAGCCACCAATCCCAACTTCTAGAAGTTGGGCCTTCTAGAAGTTGGGCCTATTGGGCCAAAACCGAAGCCCGATAGCTTAATTTGAAAGCCCAAAGCCCAAACCAAAGCCCAATAACTTAATTTAAAAACCCAAATTCTCATTCAAATAAATACTTTACAAAATTAAATTATCTAACAATCCCCCACATGAATGAGAATTGTTTTTGTAATGTTTCTGCTAATCTAATGATACTCTGCATAGAGGATAGTATGTTTTACCATTTGAACTTCCTCCTTGTATGCACGCTTGGTTTACTGCAGTCCAGTAGAACGCGATGTCTTTGAACTGTCCCGCTTTTCGTGTAAACGAACCCACGTACAATACACAGAGACCATTTTCCTCTTGTTCCGTTCTCATGGTTTTGTCCAGTATGGCCATGGACACGTCCTGATTCTGCGAGGGTTTCTAAAGAACTAAGTCTTTCAGCTCTCCTTTGAAGCGGCCCCACTTCTCCCTAACATAGGTGACTTCTCACGTCGCGGGTATTTTCTATCAATACTCTATGATAGTCATTAAAGCATCATAATGCTAGCCTTTTCCGTCATCACTGTTTCTTGTCAGGAATGAGCGGGGTTATCCCCCACAGTGATACCAAGTCCTAAGATTAGGTTGTCCCTTTGAACCTAGATCTTGGGATCTCCAGTCACATAGGTAGGGTTTTCCTTCTTAGTACTTCTTTACTTTAAGGCTTTAAGCCCATTCCTTTCGTCAACCTTTCAACTGCATCTCTATTTAACCCTTTGGTTAGCGGATCCGCAATGTTATCCGTCGATTTCACATAATCAATCGAAATAACTCCAGTTGAGAGCAATTGCCTAATGGTATTATGTCGACGACGTATGTGTCTCGACTTACCATTATACATAGTACTCTGTGCTCGTCCAATCGCCGATTGACTATCGCAATGTATGCATATAGGCGGCACAGGCTTTTCCCATTTCGGAATATCCTCCAAGAAATGGCGTAACCATTCAGCTTCTTCTCCACATTTATCCAACGCAAAGAACTCGGATTCCATAGTGGATCTTGCTATAACCGTTTGTTTCGAGGATTTCCAAGACACAACCGCTCCAGCGAGTGTAAACACATAGCCGCTTGTGCTCTTAGAGTCCTTCATATCAGATATCCAGTTCGCATCTGTGTAGCCTTCTAACACAGCAGGATATCGACCATAGTGTAATCCATAGTCTCGAGTATACCGTAAGTATCTCAAAACCCGTATTATAGCGATCCAATGATCCGCACTCGGATTGCTCGTGTAGGAACTCAGTTTGCTTATAGCATAAGCAATATCTGGCCTAGTACAGCTCATTAGATACATCAAGCTTCCGATAATCCGGGAGTATTCTACTTGAGAAATAGCCTCCCCGTGATTTTTCGACAAATGAACGCTTCGATCTAATGGCGTTCTGGCAACACCAGAATCACCCTTGCAGAATTTGTCGAGAATTTTTTCTACGTAATGAGCTTGACTCAAAACAAGACCGTTACTCGTTCGTTTGATTTTAATTCCTAAAATCACGTCCGCAAGTCCCATATCTTTCATGTCAAATTTTGAATTTAACATATCCTTGGTAGACTTGACCATTTTGTCATTACTACCAACAATGAGTATGTCGTCTACATACAGACATAAAATGACGTAGTCATCGCCTGTTTCCTTTGAGTAAACGCATTTATCGCTCTCATTGATTTTAAAGCCGTAGTTGATCATCGCATGATCAAACTTTTCGTGCCACTTCTTAGGGGCTTGTTTCAAACCATACAAAGATTTGATTAATCTACATACTTTCTTTTCGGTTCCAGGAGCACGAAAACCCTCGGGTTGCTCCATATAGATTTCTTCGTCTAATTCACCGTTTAAGAAAGCCGTTTTAACATCCATTTGGTGTACTTCCAAATTTCTTAAGGACGCGATAGCAAGTATCATCCTTATCGAATTTATTCTCGTCACAGGAGAATACGTGTCAAAGTAATCTAAGCCTTCGCGTTGCTTGTATCCTTTGATAACAAGTCTGGCTTTATACTTTTCTACAGACCCGTCTGGTCTCATTTTCCTTTTAAAGATCCATTTTGATCCTAAAGGTTTACATCCCTTTGGAAGATCAACTAACTCCCAAGTGTGATTCTGCAAAATAGAATCAATCTCGCTCTGTATGGCTTCTTTCCATAAAGGTCCGTCCACGGAGCTCACTGCTTCGTTATAAGTCAGCGGTTCCTTTTCAATCAAATATGTAACAAAGTCATCACCAAAAGATTTCTCTATTCGGGCACGCTTGCTTCGTCTCGGTTCAATCTCATGAACCGTACTAGGAGTCTCGGTTTCTATATCATCTCGTTTAGATGTATCGGATCCATAATCGGAGTTACAAGGAAATACATTTTCAAAAAAATACGCATTCCTCGATTCCATGACCGTGTTCTTGTGTATATCCGAAATTTTCGAATCATATACAAGAAACCGATATGCCGTACTATTGTGTGCATATCCTATGAAAATACAGTCCACCGTTTTAGGACCAATTTTTACTGCTTTAGGCGCAGGTACGGCTACCTTCGCCAAACACCCCCACATTCGCAAATGTTGGTATGAAGGCGTCTTTCCTTTCCATAACTCATATGGAGTTTTATTCATTTTCTTTCGGGGTATCCTATTTAATAGGTAATTACTCGATAAGATAGCTTCGCCCCACATATTAGGCGGTAGACCTGAACTCAATAACATCGCATTCATCATCTCTTTTAATGTGCGATTCTTTCGTTCGGCCACTCCGTTTGATTGAGGTGAATACGGGGCGGTCAATTCATGGACGATACCATGTTCCACACAGAAGCTCCCAATTGGCGCTTCGTATTCTCTGCCTCGATCACTTCTCAATCTTTTAATTTTCTTGCCGAGTTGCGTTTCAACTTCGGTTTTGTAGAGAACGAATTTCTCTAATGCTTCGTCTTTGCTCTTAAGCAAATAAACATAGCAATATTTGGTGCAATCGTCAATAAATGTTATAAAATATTTATTGCCACCACGTGTTTGAACGTATTTCAAATCACATAAATCGCTATGAATCAATTCAAGCGGTTCGGTACTTCTTGCTACCGAAGGAAAAGACGATCTCGTCATTTTTGCTTCTACGCAAATTTCACATTTATGTTTCGAATTAATTTCGAATGTTGGAATATGGTCCATGTTAATTAATCGACGTATCGATTCAAAATTAACGTGACCTAATCTACCGTGCCACAAATTGGAAGATTCAAGCAAGTAAACGGAAGAACGTTTTTCATTCTCATTTACAATAGTCATTACATTGAGCTTGAACAAACCATCACAGGCGTAGCCTTTACCAACAAACACACCCGACTTAGACAATATCACTTTGTCGGATTCAATAACAATACGAAAACCATGCTTGTTCAACAAGAATCCCGAAATCAGATTTTTTCGTATCTCCGGAACGTATAACACATCTTTCAGCGTCAATATTTTCCCGGAAGTCATTTTGAGCAGCACGCTTCCTTTTCCCTCGACGGTAGCAGCAGCCGAGTTGCCCATGTAGATCTTTTCTCCTTCAACCGGCTCACAGGTAGAGAAGAGTCTACAGTTCGTGCACACATGACGTGTAGCACCGGTATCGATCCACCATTCTTGTGGATTCGACCCAATCATGTTTACCTCCGAAACCACCGCGACGAGGCTCAAGTCCTCAACTACTTTGGTGATGTCTTTCACCATATTGGCCTCGTGGTGCTTCTTTGGAAGTCGACAATCCGACGACTTGTGGCCTAGTTTGCCACAATTGAAGCACTTTCCCTTGAACTTATAGTTCGGCTTAGCGACGCCTCCGGTCGCCCCAAGTTTCGCTTTGGGTTTAACCGCGCCTTTGCCCTTTTTAGAGCTATGCTCTACCATGTTTACTTTCGGTTCAGATGAGCTCGATACTCTCTTTTCCGACCTTTTGTTGTCTTCTTCGATTCGAAGTCTAACAATCAGATCCTCCAAAGACATCTCCTTGCGCTTATGCTTGAGATAGTTTTTGAAGTCTTTCCAGCCCGGCGGCAGCTTTTCGATAATAGCTGCAACTTGGAAAGATTCACTCAGAACCATTCGTTCTGCATGGATCTCGTGCAAGATCAACTGGATCTCCTGCACCTGACTGATCACAGTCTTGGAATCGACCATCTTATAATCAAGGAACCGTCCGACAACAAATTTCTTTGTGCCGGCATCCTCAGTCTTATATTTCCGGTCTAACGATTCCCACAATTCCTTAGCCGTAGCGACCGCACCATACACGTTGTACAGAGTATCGCTTAGGGCATTCAGAATATAATTACGACACAGGAAATCAGAGTGTTTCCATGCATCAACAGCGATCACGACCTCAGCGTTCGTCTCGCCGTCGTTTACCTTAGGCTCGACCTCTTTCAGGTATGTTGCCAGGTTCAGCGTGGTGAGGTAGAAGAGCATCTTCTGTTGCCATCTTTTGAACGTCGAGGCTGTCCCCGTAAATTTCTCCGGCTTCTCCAGGTGGTTGATTGGTACGCTTGGCTTCGTAACCACAGGTATGGCAGTGGGGATAAATGTAGTTGGGAGAACGTCAATGTTTCCTTCGTTTCCCGTAGATTCTTGATTGTTGAGGAAGTCCACGTAGTCTGACATCTTTGCGGGATCGTCAATCTAGTTGATTTTATAAATTTTATAACAATGAGGAAAAGAGAAAAGAATTGTTGGCCGGGAAATAAAAGAAAAAAAAAATATTCGAAGATTGTGTAGCACACAATTTCCTTAAAATAGATTCGCTCCCTCACGTATGTGCTAGAGGTTTTAACGAGCGTCTATTTTCCAGGATACTTCGAAAAAACACGGCGTTCGTTTAGCACAAAAACGACACCGACGGCGAACGGAATAAAAGCAAGAGTAGATCAATATTTTAGGAATTATTTTTCTTATTTATCTTCTTTTAATTCTTGTATTTTTTCCTTTGAATTAATGGCCTATTTATAGCCAAAATTTTGCAATAAAAAATGGTTAAATTTTTTTTTTTTTTAATTCATGGTGGAATACACGTTTGGATTGAGTTGGGGAGTGGTTAAAAGACCACTCAATTACAAAGCCACCAATCCCAACTTCTAGAAGTTGGGCCTTCTAGAAGTTGGGCCTATTGGGCCAAAACCGAAGCCCGATAGCTTAATTTGAAAGCCCAAAGCCCAAACCAAAGCCCAATAACTTAATTTAAAAACCCAAATTCTCATTCAAATAAATACTTTACAAAATTAAATTATCTAACAGATCTCATTTCTCCTCCTTAGGGTTTTCGATAGTTCTTTGTTAATGAATGATGCTAAGTAAATTCTACTCTTATCTCTTTTGGTCCTTGCGTATAAAATCATCCAAATAGCATCGATGGTTGGTTCTTATCTAAGTTCCTGAAATGAGTTATTATTTTATTGATTCTTTAGGTTTCCCTTGAGCTTAAGTAAACGTTATTACTTGTGTTCATGCTTGGGCCTACATAGGGATTTATGGCCCAATTATAAGAACCCAAATTTTATTTTTAATTAGTACTATCATACGGAATTACTTCTAAATCCCGACTCCATTTCCTACCCGATCAGTTATCCTAGTATCACATAATTAAATAAACACATGACATAGAATCACGTAAACACATCATATGCAGCCATATAGTCATATAATATGCATGCATATTTATTGGTCGGCTTACTTACGGGACTCGGGTATTACAGCGTGTTTGCAATATAAAATTTGAAAATCATAAAGTAAACTAATTACATATTAAATTGTTATTTTGACTATTTATTCTGTTACTCGTGTTGTGTTCCCTTGTTACCTACATATCAGTTTCTGTTTTTTTCTCCTCTTCAATTGTTTCTGATCAGTGTTAAACTGTTAATGCAGGAAATCAGTAAACAACATAGAGTTTACGTTTAAGATTCATTGAAGATGTCATTAATTTTGTTGAATCATTTATGTTTGGTCGACCATCTGGATTGTAATAAACAACTAATAGTTCATATCTGCAACGTTTTGAGTAAGCAGAATCAATTTCGTAGAAGCATGATCATCCTTTCAAGAAGAGTGCTACTTGTTTTCCATACTATATACTTCAACTTCTTTAATTCCAACATAATCTCCACAAAATCATAACCTAAACTAGTATATTTTATCTAAAACTTCGTATATTCTTATATTTTAGTGAATGTAGCGTGTTTACAATATAAAATTTGAAAATTATAAATTAAACTAATTACATATTAAATTGTTATTGTGACTAAGAATTCTGTTACTCGTATTGTATTTCCTTGTTGCCAACATATCGATTTCTGTTTTTTTCTCCGCTTCAATTGTTGTTGAACTCTGTTAAACTGTTACTGCAGGAAATCAGTTAACTGAAGATTTCACCAAAATCATGCATACATTTTCAGCAACAGAAGCGAAGTTTGTTCAAAAGAAACATCCTACACATAAGTATCAGATACACATTGCACCAAATTGTAACATCCTCGTCGCAGCTCGTCTTCGATTTCTTCGATTAATGTAGGGTTATCGATTTGGTATTAGCGAATCAGAAATAACTTAAAGAATCAAAGTTATACATAATTAAGTTGGATATTCACAAGAGTTTGAATTAAAGTCATTGGAATTCTAGATCGAAAGTTATACTAAAAAAGGTGCAGGTTGACATTTTCAGGCAATGCCATTTTTGGACAGCATCCCTAAGCACCCGTAAATCTTTTTCAGGCATATTTTTTAGGTAATGGACTTCGAATCAGAAATAACATAAAGAATAAAAGTTATACATAATTAACTTGGCTAATCAAGGGAGCTTGAATCAAGGTCATTTGAATTCTAGATCGAAAGTTATACTCCAAAAGATGCAGGTTGTCATTTTCGAGCAATGCAGAATGCATAGTATTACCCAGAATGCATGAAGTGTTACCCATAATGCATAAAGTGTTACCAGAACGCATAAATTGTTACTTAGCGAGCGTTTTATTAGCAAAAGCTTCAATCATGGGCCGCGTCAAATTTCTTCGCGATTAACATCAATATTTTCGTTGATCATTAAGACCCACGATCAATTTCACCTTATTCAGCATTAAAGTCTAGATTTTCCCTTGTTTCAACGAGATTTTCGAATTACTTGAAATACATTATTCCAATATAAACTTCAAAATTTTTCATTGATTATTGACACCAATGAGAAATTATCATCGATTAACCTTATTCGGTCATTAACGTCGAAATTGAGCCGGCTTTAGATCGTAAATTTTGGTCTTCGTTGAATGTTGTTTTTGCTTCAATCTTTTGGAGAAGAAGGTGGCACATGGGTGTAATTTTGCCAAATATGAAGGATAGAAAGGTCATTTACAATGAGCTCGGTCCTTCAAACTAATATTTTCAGTAATTAGATCCTTGGGCCTAAATTAAATTGTTATGGGGCCTGAACTGTTTTGAAATTTCGTTAATAGGGCCTGAACCCAAATTTATCCAAAAAAAAAGGCATGATGCAAATTAACCATCAAATCAGTAAGAGTAACCATTACAGTTCCAAAGCAAAATATAGGTATCATGTCCAGAATCACTAAAACTAATGAGAAATTCAAGCGCTTCACACTAATGGTAGATCCAAATTAGTACACGTATGCCATGGATTCGAACTCAGTTTCGATTTACAGTGGTCGATCTAAAGTTTTGATAGTAAAAAATGAAAAATTCAACACAAATCTAGTTCAACAGTTTATAAATTCTCATGTGAAATTGAAAAGAAAAAGAACCAAACAAGAAGAAGTGGTGAAATGTTTTAGCAGATAAGAAAATTGGGTCGATGAATCGTTATTACCTCATTTTTTTCCGTCACTGCGAATATAATAGATCTGGCGTCGCCGCAAGAAAACAAAAACTGAACGAAAGATAACGAGTTTAGGGATTTTTCTAAAGTATATTGTAATAAAAAAACTTATATACAATATCAGTTTGAAGGACCCTTGTTTAAAGTATTAGAACTTTAAACTTATTAGAACGAGAACTTATGTACGGGCCGCGGGGTGGATTTTTCTTAAGTAGATTGTAATAAATAAAAACTTTCGAGAATCCAAAGTATATTATATCTTATCAAAAGTTTATATTTATTTTGACTATACAATTTAGATAAAAATTAAGGTCGACTATTGATAAGCAAATAATATAAAACTTTTATCCCGAAAAGGTTACCTCGTAACCAACAGGGGTTGGTCCAAGTGGTAAGTGGCTTCGTATCGCTTAAGCAAGGTTTCAGGTTCGAATCCTTTTGTATGCAGCACTCCCCCTTTAGGAGCCTCACCTGCCATTACCCGATACGTGACACGGGGCGAACTGGATTAGTCGGGGCAATCCGGAAACCCAGTCGGGTGTCCGAAAAAAAAGGTTACCTCGTGGACGTTGTTGATTTTCGAATCAGACTTTTAAGTTTGATCCCACTAGCGACTTTGATCGTCGGTGTTGGGTGGGGAGTGAGACCTCTTCATCTGACCTCCGAAATGTTTTGCGCAAGTCCATAGTCAGTTGAGTGGAGATACACGAGTCCCCAAAGAATATATATATATATATAACTTATAGGCCATTTTAAATATGTTATCTATGTACTTTCAAGTACTTCGACCGTGACGTGTGCCAGCTAGGTGGTCGGAGTTATGAAGTTGACGTGGCAACTCGGATAATGTGGCGGGCTGTATCAGTGACAGGTAAGAAAGTGACAACAACATGACGCTGAGTAGTAGCGACACGTAGGTTAATTGAAAACGAAGTAGATGATGACCGATGCTCGTGTGGTGGTAGAAACAATATCCACTTAGGAAAAAAACCCACCAAAACCCATAGTAATGACTACGGAATCCTACAAATCAATTATCGCTTCAATTTATTTTGTTTTCTTAAGAAAATTAGTGGAATTTCCGCTAGCTTCCGCAACAATGCAACAACGAAAGTGAAATGTTCGTGTCCGTTCCAGCATCTGTTTTCGTTTTGATGAACCATGCTTGCAAGCTTTGGTAAAGGATCACAACGTTTCGAAATGAATGATACCAGTAAATTGGCAAACAAATATTTGGCTCTCAAACACTCACAAACAAAACAGCGCACGCGAAACAGAAGCAAAAATCGTAAGAACAAAAAGTGACCACGATCGACGCGGTGCAATTGTTTTTTTCAATACGAAACGTAAACGTTATACTCCAAAACGGCATCGCCCGTCTTCAAATCGAGCCAGTGCGTCCTCACCCGAGCATAACCCTTTGCAAACCTGAAAACGCCGCTCCCGCCCAGCACAGGCATCTCCCTCACATAGTCCATCACTTGGTTCCTCCCCAATACGCTCAACGAGCTCCCGTTAAACTTCCCCTCCGTAAACGCAAAGTTCATCGACATCATAAGCCCAACGTTGCTCATATCCGCCGACACATAAACTCCCTGAGCCCTCCCGACGGTCTTCGAGTTCACGTCGTGTGTTAGGGTTAGTGGGTCGTCGATGACGGCTATGAGCCCGAAGCCCGTTGGGGAGGAGGTTGTATTTGGGCCCGAGGCGACTATTATGGAAGTGGGCCTTCGGCCCGTGACTATGTCGTGGAAGTAGAATCGAAGGTGGGTGAGCTTCTCCATGGCGGTGGGGCCCATTTGGGATTTCGAGATGGGCTTATAGAAGAAGGTGTGTTCGTCGTCTTCGTCTTCATGACATGTTCCGAGGTTTGTGATGAGGAGGAGGACGGCGGAGATCGTTAGGAGAGTCTTTTTATTATACGTTGTCATGGCATTGGTTGTCAGTTAATTGTGTTTGTAAGAGGTTTAATTTAGCGTATTTATAACAATACATGCAGAGTGCGGAATAAAACCGCGTGGAATGAGTCTAATCTTTATATAAAATGGTTTTTTTGTTTAATCAGAAACGGCTAAGAGCACAAAGACGGCCGATCACCCGATGTGGATGGAATCAATAATTGTTTTTTTTTTTCTTAAATTTTTAAACAAAAGACCTTATTAGCTCGTGAAACTGTTTAATGTTAGTACGAAACTTTTTTTTATGTAATGAAGGATTAGCACAAAAATGGGCTTCTATTACCAATAAAATGGTGAATGATGGCTATAAATTGCCACCAACTTATTAGGGATTTAATGCCTTTTTAATTAATTTATAATTTAATTAATTACTAATTATCATATCACTCTAAATTTTTATATTTATTGCACTTATACTCTACATATTATTTTTTTCTTTTATATATATTTTTAAAATTCATCTATTAAACATTATATATATGGAGGTTTGCTATATTGTCATCTACAGTGAGCAACCACCGTGAGCACCATAGCTTACTTCGCAATTATAGCTCTTTTTCTCCCAATCCGGCAATTTCATCACCTCCGCCGCCCCTCTTAGCTTCCTCATAACCTCCGTTATCCATCTTCCACGCACTCATTATCAGAAATTCATCTTATAATGCAATTTTCTCGTATATAACTACGATGATGAATTTCTGATAAATGAGTGCGTGGAAGATGGACAACGGAGGTTATGGAAAGCTAAGAGGGGCGGCGGAGGTGATGAAATCGCCGGAGTGGGAGAAAAAGAGCTATAATTGCGAAGTAAGCTATGGTGCTCGCGGTAGTTACTCACGGTAGGTGGGCAACATAGCAAAGCTCTATATGTATGCATATATATACTAGGGGAGATGAGCCGCACAAGCGGCTCCGATATAAGTGTAGCCCGTCTGTATTATCAACTTATACTTTACCAATGGCAACATGATATACCGAATATATAGCATGATTTTACAGCACATGTGGCACATAACATCAACATACAGTATGATATAAAGATTTAACAACAAAATCGCTTATCTACCGAGAGGTCAAAAAGTATCCATCATATAGACCACCTCTTAAACTAAAATACTTTGCCATACAGCAAAACCAAAATAAGCAAAATTAGTTATCTACCAAGAGGTCAAAAAGTATCCATCATATAGACAACGGGTTAAACTGAAGTACTTTGCAATATAGCAAAACCAAAATATGAAACCTGTCAGTACTTTGCGCATGAAATCATCTGTCTCACTATTACTGTCCCCCTCTATGTCCCAAATGATCTGATCCGTTCAATTTTAAATCCTGCGGTTCAAAAATTTTCTTTTTTGTTTATTAATTTCTTTAATTCTATATTCCAGCAAATCACAAAATCATTACTATTTCATGTGATCTATAAGATAAAAATAGATGAAGACAATCAATTTATTCCTTGTTTTATGATGATCAATTTGATATCCATATCATATATTTTTCGATAATTATAGAAGTTATTTTAACAAAGTGGGACAGGAAGTGGGACAGGAATTTTGGGACAGACAATTTCAACCGAGTACTTTGCACTTTTACTTCCACTTGATGTTCCATAATCTAGCACATCGGTCGCTTTCCTTTTGATTGACAAAGATTCTATTTGTTCGCCTGACGAAGTCTCTGATTCTACAGCAAGTCGTGTGATAACGCTGTACTGACGAGCTGATTCGGGACTTGGTGCATATTGATATATCTTGATGTAATACAAAGATTCCACGGTTTGTAGTGTAGTGTTCATCGTCCCGATATCAAATCCTCCATTCTGAATATACATATAAGAAATTAGTGTCAAATAATGAATGGCAAAATAAAATTTAGAAAATAAGATATCAAACTTGAACTTTAAGAAATGTGAGTGGCAAACTCGGAAAGAGCTACAAGAATTATAAAGTAAATAACTGTTACTTGTTTCTTGTTTCTTGTTTCTTAATGTTCAAATTACAGAGACCTACCTACAGTTATCATTCAACTTAACTGATATGCTTATATAGATAGTTCATGCAATTCGTTTATCCGCTGAGGACTTTTTTTATCAACTGTAGCCTTTCTCACGTATATAAATATCAAGAAATTGCAGATGAATGTAACTAAATATAAATATTTCCCAGGCATAACAAAGCAAAAAAAAAAGGATTATATTCAAATCAGAACAATTACTGTAAAGGTCCATACAACTCAAATCAAACCATGGCCACAATTTCAAAAACGAGCAAAAGTATCATGTGTATTATGAACAGTTATTCTGCTCAAGTAGGATATACAGTAAACAATGAAGTGCATATGAGCATCTTAGTTATTACTACCTAAATGATAACTCATTCTCTCGATGAAAAAGGAAAAATTGAGTGATAAGGGCATCTCCACCCGATACCAAAAGGAGAACCCAAACTGTAAAATATGCTCCAATGGATACTAAAACAAATACGCAAAATAGGATTCTATGATTTTCTCTCCCCTCTCGACGTATAAATGCGTTCGTACTGTTCATTACCCTATAAATCATTCCGTCTTACATATTGACCCCTCTAAAAATCATAATTAGTTTTTATTACTTATGAATTATTTAATTTCAACAATAAATGATGTAGTTAGTTAAACGAAAACATACATCATTACTCAGAATGCACACAAACCATGAAAAATACCACACATACGAAAATAACAATAATTTTATACTAAATGACCCGTGTTTTAATAAATAGTATTTTTATACATACAAATAATAATTTTATGATTACTTTTAATATATCTCAAGCGAATTTAAAATAACATCATAGTATAATTTTTAAAATTGTAAGATATGTGGGTAGTATTGAAAAGCTGTAAAAGGTGGTGGAAAAGAATATTCTGATAATATTCTTTTGAGTTTGAGAATGAGTTTAATGGTTGGAGAAGAATTACTGTTTGATGTGACATTTACTGCATTTTGAGTTTGAAAATGGGTTTTTCGGTTGGAGATGGTCTAAATGATAGAGCTTCATACGGACCCAATGTCTGCATTTTCTGAAGTCCCAAAAAAAAAAACACTGAGCTGACGAAATGGACCAAATCTATTTCGGGCTTCATCATTCTTTAGAGTAATGGAATCTAGCAAAAAGAAAAACCTACTCATACCATACGACAAATGTACCAAGTAAACAAATCGAGCCCAAATTTCAGGGTATTTGATAGCACACATGTTGACAGAATTGCAGCAAAATTAGTATAAATATAATAGATCATGCCCCAAATTATTTGTGTGGGAAATGTACCTTTTCTTCTGATTGGATTATGTCTTCAGTTGTAGAACCTAACATCTTCTCAGCTTCTTTTCCTTATATCACAACCAAAATGCTGTCCGTTCGATCAGATAATGTAATGTGAAAGTACAATCTGCAGAAGGTTAAAGTATGTTAGAAATATTTGGTAACTATTACATATAATATATAATAAGGACTCTTACTTTGCCAGTGGAGATTGGAATTCTTTATTGCAGTATAAGCATTTGAAATCACATCCATAGAAGGCTCCACATGTTTTCTCGCAATTTGGACATATCATGATATAGAGTGGTTGTTCTGGATTTGTAATTTGTGATGTAGCTATTGTCCAGAAAGGCTTGACCTGTAAATTCATTCGACATAACACAAATGAGTTGTATGCTATATGTTAGCAGTATAATATAGTAACTTTTTACCGGATATTGCGCGCTTGTTATATCATTCAATTTTCTCAGTTGTGTCCTCACTGGACGTTCAATGATTTGCTTCTCTTTTTCGTGCAGCCGCTGCGAGATAGCTGTCTTTATGTAGTCTCTGTTATTGCCCAACCTTCAGAAAAAAGGTAAATGTGGTTATAGATAATGTAAAATGATTTATGTCAGTAAAAAGTGGGGGAATGTGCTATTATGCAGGAGGCATGAAAAAGTTTACCACTGTTGTAATTCAGCAGCTTGCGATATTGGAGGGTCATGTAATATGGCAGTGCTACCTGTGCTGCCAACTGAAATTCCTGCATGAGATAATAGAAGTAATAGATAGACATATATATCTTATATAGTTTATGCTAAATTTGAAATTTTTTATACCTTTAAATGTATTAATCGAAAGTTAGCCAAGATTAGTGGTAGTTGGTCGACATGCTGGACAAGATAAGGCGCTTCTGTGTCCAAATATTCTTCCCACAACGTCAGACGCATAGGCCTTTGTCTACGTCAGTGTAATATAATATGATGTATTGGGTATAGAAATTTAACTGATGGCGAAATATGTAAAATGTCACTTACTCCTCATTAACAATTACGAATTCCTGTAATCTTCGACCTTCAGCTGTCGTGTGTGTGTCCAGAACATTGATTACGGAACCTAGGATATCTGCATGAATATTCATTTAGGTGATAATGATAATTTATTTGGCACGACAATCATAAATCAATATTATAAGAAAGTAAATAATATTAAAATAGTGAGAACTTACTGATTCGATTAGCAACAACGTCTGTAAGTTCATAACATCTTTTGAAAGCTGATATTTTATACATGTTTTCCAGCGACATTTGATTATCTTCTGGAGCTTCTTTGACATATGAAGATCTGTAGCTCATACTGGGAGTCTACAAGGGGCGACCAAGCTTGATTGAGATCGCGAATTTGGTTATGACCAATGTCATACGTGCGATACAGTTGCAACAGGTTGTTCATCCGCTCAATTTCATTTTCATATATGATGCACTGCATTTTTGTATGCTGTAAAAAACAGTAATAAATGAAAACATAAGTAAGTCAATTACAAAAAATTATTCACATAACTAGCAACCCTACGTAAATAGAGAACCAATCAACTATATGTCTATATGACTGTAGTTCCTATACGTGCATTCGATCTTCGTGAAATTCCCCGAGTTTAGACGCTTTCGGCGCCTAAGGTCTCAGAAACCACACAATACTTACATGGATTTAAATGCTTACCTCTTCATCAGCAATGACAAGCTTTATATATCGGATGTTTCGTTTTGCTGTGTGGCGTATTGGGGTCTTTTCAATTACTGCTACTTTCACGTTCCAAAAAGGATCCTTCACTGGCAATGCAGAGAGTCGAACACAATGCTTCTGCATCTTCCTGAAAATGAAAATATGAGAAGAATAAAACTATTTATGGCTAAAGGAAAGTGACTATCATAAGGGAGACGGTGGAATTCACGATCTTTTATTAACCTTTTCAATGCTTACCATGTTATTTATTTATGACTAAGGACATAAAATATTTCAGATTTCTGATGTAAGTTGTAGCACTTCATGGTAGACGATATTTTTTGTTCGATTAGTTGGAGGATCTCCATATAATAGTGGACGGATTAAAATTTTCAAATTTGGAATTGTTCTAGCTCTTGATAGTGCTACGTATAATTGCCCATGTGAAAATACAGGTTCTTTTAAATAAATTCCAACGTAATCTAATGTTTGTCCTTGAGATTTGTTAATCGTCATTGCGAAGCACAAGCGTATTGGAAATTGTTTGCGTTTAAAAGGAATCGAGGATATAGTATTTATTGGACTTTCTAATGTTATTCTTGGAATGAAAACTTCTTTGCCAGCAAAAGCGCCTTCTGAAATCTGAGCGTAAATAACATTATTTTCGAAGCTTTTGCAAATAAGGCGAGTACCGTTACACAGGCCTCCAAATACAATTATTTTCCCCCCAAAATGGTTATTACAATCCATGACGTCTCTTAAGATTTGATCAAATTTCTCAATTCCATAACGCTTTGCCATAGTTACCTCATCCCAAATAATTAGCTTTGCTATCTTTAATAAGTAAGCCAATGGGCTTTGTTTGCTAATATTACATGATTTTTCGTGTTTCTCTTCTAGAGGGATTTTAAATCTTGAATGTGAGGTGCGACCTCCTGGAAGAAGTAAGGCTGCTACTCCTGAAGTTGCAGTTGCAAGGGCTATATGTGTTCTTGATCTTACTGTTGCTAGTAAAGATTTATATAAGAACATTTTTCCAGTTCCCCCGGGGCCATCTATGAAGAATGCTTTTGGTATATTGTGGTCGACACAGAACAATATCTGATCATAAGCTTTTTTCTGTTCGTCATTAAGTTTAGTAAATGATAAAATATCTTCATCAAGCGTTGTAATATTTTCCTCTGCTTGTAATTCTCTATTAAGACTATTTTTTAGATTTGTCATGCTTATGTTTACTATAAAAGGAAAATTTTCGATCTTTTTCCCCATTGAGTAAAGATGGTATGTGATAATATTTATAACTTTGTATTTGATTTCTGTTTTTGTTAACATGTTGTTAGTTGCAATACCCTCAGATAAGGGGCCTTCGTATTTAGTCCATAAGTCAGCAGGGTCATTTGGAGAACAATATACGAGGATTGTAGCAAATAATTGCCTTAAGGAAGCTGGCATTAGATAATGCAAACTTTCACGTATACATTGTTCAATTGTATCGTCATTTTCTAGCAAACCCAATGCATCAGCTGCTTGTCTATATGTTAAGAATAATTGTCCTTTTACTGTTTTTAGACTTTGAAAGGTAACAGAATCCTTAAAAAAAATCTTTCTCCTTCAGATGGATGACATGTTAGAAGACGTCCAACTACTTCGCATTTTTGTCGTCGTTTCCATTTACTTACATTTCTTGTCCAAGTAAAATATTCGGGGAACTCTGCATACAAACAATTTTGAGATATCTCTTCCGCATATCTAAATATCTTGGACAAGTAATTTTTGAGATATCCATTTACCGAATCTTTCTACTAAAGTTAAGGCATCTAAATATCTCTTCCGCATATCTCTAGGCCCACCAATAAATGAGGTTGGCAATATTACGCGTTTACCAATTTCTGTGCCTTTCTGATATCCTTGAGAAATACTATCTACCAAACCCTGATAAACTTCTCTTCGTAGACGACTTTGCATTTCTTCATTTTTATAGAAGTCTAATCTCGATGTCTCAATTTTTATGTACATATCAACTACATATTGTTGGAGAAGTCTTCCTGTGTGTAAAAGATATGAGTGATCGTTTTCTCTTATCTATAATTTATAACAATAGTATTCGCGGCATGACACATTCATACTTCAGTGCATTCGAGTTCCTGAACCTGTATAAATTTTTTTTTAATTAGTACATGTATGAATAAGTTTATTTTATTTTGTAATTAGTAATTGCACCAACCTTCGGATTCAGCGAATAAGTAATCGCTGATATTGCTGTAATCTGTTATATTAAAATTTATATTGTTCTTGTTTGACGGAAGATAATTTCTATCATCGATGTTTCTCGAAATATTACGATGCCAACTTGGTTCTCCATTAGGAAATATTAAAGGATATTGTAAAGGGTCATAACAACCGTAATAATATTTGATAATTTGAGGTTGCTTATTTATAGGATAAACTTGAATGTGTCGGCAAACACAACTATTTTGATTTTCTGATTCTAGCCATATTCCCGCAACCTGTGATGCAGTTGGCTTATTGAAAACACGCTGATCGACCAAGGGATCTGTATGTAAAGCGATTTTGTACAAATCAAGATTTTCTACATTAATTAAGTTTCGGAAGAAATTTGCATATGGATTTATTTTCATGACATTAGTAAATAATTCGATAGCTTCCTCTTTAAAGTTTGAGTTAGTGGATAAGCGATTTAATATTTCATTATTGGTGTCATAAAAGTATAACTGGAGATATTGTAAATTATCGTTCTCAGTTGGCAGTAATTGATTTATGAAATGGTATAATTGTCCTTGTACTCGGAATGTGTATATGCCGCGATTTCGTTTTGCTAATGATTTATCATAATGCACTCCCATAGAAGTGAACGCGAACATGTTATTATAGCAACGTATAAAATCACGTATATGTCTGCATAAGTCAGTGTCTCCTAAATATAAGTTCACTAATTCAGAAGGCATTTTTGTTTCAAGCAACATTATTTGTCCTGACGAACAACAAAAAGATGGTGGTTCTAAATAGACCCGTATCGCACCACAATATGAGCATTTAGTTGTTGGAGGTAAATAATTCATGTTCGATAAGTAAAAGTAGTGAATGTTGATTTTGAGAATTAATATTATTTCTTAATTTTCTTCGCTGATTACGTATAAGGTTTCTTTGTCCTATCCTTTCCTTAAAGGTCGCATAGTTTCTTTTTCGTGAAAGCTGGGGGCTTTCCATTATTTGTACTGGAGTTCTAATTGTAAATTATAGTCTACATGTCAGTAAACATTAAATTGGGTAACATAAGAAACAAGAAATTAGCCACCACATACCTTATGTAATTTCAACGGAGCTTCAGATGGAACAATTAGTTGATACCTAAAAAAAAAAACATAATCCCAGTTTTAAGTTTAAGATAAATCAAACAGCTAAATCAATATAAAAGGCAAAGCATAAATTTATTATGAACGTTGGGTTTGGGTTTTCTATCGCAAGACCTTTTAGGCCCGTTACAAAATTAAATTCAATTTTAATTTAAATAAGAAATTCCAATCGTCTTCTACTTCTCAGCACCAATATTCTATCTTAGAAATCTCTAAACCCTAATATTTACAGCCCCGAACATCGGCCGTTTCTATCGATAAATCGAGCGTTCCGGCGAAGCATCTCTACATCTACCGTAAACGAGCTTTATTATCTAATACAACGGAGCACAAACAAAGGACCTCGATCGTCGGTTAGGGCTGAGCAGTAGCTACCAACAGAGCTAAAGCATACACGACCTCGTCAAGAAAATTAAACTTAATACACATAAAAAGCAGAGTAGTGTTGAGATTTCAATACCTACCGTGCAAGCGTATGGAGAGAAGGACGAGACCCAAACTGCAGACAAAAAGCGTGTGAAAATGAAATAAAAATTATGACAGAAAAATGAAATTTGGAGGAAATGCAAAACTAATGTGTCAAGACCTCATTTGACCGGAGTACACAAATTGAAACGTGTCTAAGCTACAAATCCAGCTCAAAAAAGCTAGGCATTAGATACTATTTATTATTATGTATGAAACAATCATTAAACAACCGTGTAATTTAATATTATTTATAAGAAACAGTAACCAGTAAATAGCAGTCTAATATTAATATTTGCACTTTCAATTATCAGAGAGGTTGACCAGCTACCTGAAAGTAACTGGGCCTATCCATACTTATATGTATTGAAAGATATATAAAAGAACTTTGCTCGTGAAACTGAACATTTTTTGATAACGTTAGACTATATTTATCCATGACCTGAACAACCGGTCATCATAATAAAATATTAATTTCTCTCTCCTCCACATACACAACCTACACCTCAATAATTTTCATACTTTATCAACAACCCAATACAACCCATTAGATGGGAAAAGAATATAAATTATGAGAGATTATTGGAAAAATAATTTGAAATTGTAAAATGTATCAAAATTAGTCTCTATTTATAGAGAAAAAAAAACTTAAATTTTGGTAAAAAATAAAAATCAAAATTTTAATAGATAATTAAATATAACATGAAATTAATAAAAATCAGAAAAACAGTTTATCGAAACTCTGCACAACCGGTTGGTGAACCAGGTTGGTCCACCAACCGGGTTGTGGGAGGTTGTGGTAAATAATTACTTGTTTGATTTATTTTATTTAGTTTTAATCCACAACCGGTTGTCCGGGTCATGGATAAACATAGTCTTAGAACGAAATTTTTTATTTTTATGTAAGAAAGAATTTGCAGATATTGGGCTTTAGTTATCAAGAAAAGCCCAATAACACGAAAGGCCCAAGTCTATTAGGAAGCCTAAAAACCCTAATTGACTCTGCTATAACATCCACGACAAAGACGGCATTTTGTTCATCAGTCACACAGAAGGCACACACTGTAGAAGCAAAAAGATGCCGGCGGGACACGGACTTCGATCGAGGACTAGGGATCTCTTCGCCCGACCATTTAGGAAGAAGGGTCCGACCCATCTATCGACGTACCTCCGCGTGTACAAGATCGGAGACTACGTCGACGTTAAGGTGAACGGATCTATTCACAAGGGTATGCCTCACAAGTTCTATCACGGCCGCACGGGTCGGGTATGGAACGTCACCAAGCGCGCCGTTGGTGTCGAAATCAACAAGCAGGTGTGCGCGTGCCTACGAAAATTGCCCCAATTTTTCATGTTAAAGTTGTAGGTCTCTGATTTGGCTTGTTGTTGCTTTTCTTGTTGCTTGCGGAGCTGTTCTATCTGCGTTACCTTCAGCTCTATGGGTGGAGAATTATAGGCTGGTCTAAAAGAAGTTAGGCACAAATTAATTTAGTGCTAAAAATGTGCTTTTGATTGCTTACCTACGATCTATATTTGGTGGTAAGACGCCGAGCTTCATAACCTGTATAGCACATTGTAAGGTTTCAATTCATTTGCATTTTTGCATTGGTGGGTGTGGTGCATTCATAGTTTTCTATAGTTTAGACGGTAATAGCAATTCTTCGTCTAGTCTTGAATTCCTGAAGCACTTGGCGTTTTAACCTTGAAACCTGCTATGTTGTCATCCTTTTGATTGTCCCTTCTTGTATGCTAAATACATTACTATCCCTTCTTTTATGACCTATTTGATCGGTTACATTTATGGTTTTTGAGAATCTGTATCAACTTCTTACTCCATTTCTTTGTGTTAAATTATCGTTACAAAAGACACACAAACCTAAGCAGACATGTTTTTTTTCATGATTCTGTCCTTCCTCTGTTCTGTATGACCTCTGATCTTAGTAATTTCTTTGCTTCGACGAATACTTTGGTTATCATCTGTATGATAATTGGGATGATTTGCCAAAGCATAGGCTTTCTTTGGTCTTATTATTTCGATCCACCAACAAAATTCCAATATTCAGGTTGGAAACAGAATCATAAAGAAGAGAATCCACGCACGTATAGAGCATGTCCAGCCATCGAGGTGCCATGAAGACTTTCTATTGAGGGTGAAAAAGAACGACAAACTGAAGGCCGAGGCCAGAGCTCAAGGTAAGATCATCAGCACAAAGAGACAGCCCGAAGGTCCCAAGCCAGGCTTCATGGTGGTCGAAGGGGCGAAGATAGAAACCGTCACTCCTATCCCATACGACGTCGTTAATGATCTCAAGGGAGGTTACTAAGGCCCGCCTTGACGTGTTTTGTGTTTTTGCTTTATATGCATGCGTTCTATTGGTGAAACTCGTTATTTCGAACTTGGACCAACTAAGTCTTGGTTTTTTATGTTAATCGAATCTTTTGGATCTATTTTGCTGTTATGGTGTGATTTTAGTTAAAACCTCGTAATATTGGGTGTTGATTACTCAGTTTCATTTACTCTTTAATGTGGGTATCAGTCCATTACAGCTCCATTTTCAGACGCGTTGATGATGTAATAATAACTAACAAGACCGATGATGTAATGCTATGCTTGCTACAAAATCATTTGATTCATTGTCTATGGTAAAAGAATGTGATCAGCTTTAAAAAAATTATATAATAGGTTACAAAATAAATTGTATTTTGATTTATTAAGAAGCGTACAGATCAAAGCATGTTTGAAGCTCATGATACAATACGTAGCTGTAGAAACACCATGGATGGCTAAGAATGAACCTTGAAGCATTGGATTCTAGGGAACATCTGAAGCACTTCTTCCCTGCTTCGTCGCTTCAGTCCACGCACACAAACACACACTTGAGAGTTTGTTCGAAGCCAAGCACTTAGCATTATTAGGCACAGAATCACTTACCTTTATGCCAATGCAGCCATTGACATCGAGGGTTGTAATAGTCTCTGAACAGAACCTCGAAAGTGCATCCAAGCACTTATCCGTAACCCCAACTATTCCAAAAAGGCTTCACACAACAAACTCAATTAGGACATCATATTGAAACAGATTTTTGTGTAAATATTGTCCAATTTATCACCTCAATAGTTCGAGTGATCTGCACCCTTGTGCTACAGCTATGACCCCTCGATCGGTGATACGCACGCACCTGATAATACCACCGATAATCGGTTCACATAGTTCAAGATAATAATGCGTGTTTTTTGTTCCAACCATAAAAAATTTACGTACCAACTCAAATTGAGATATGTCAAGTTCTTGCAGTGGGATATACGGGAAAGCCCCTCATCAGATAAATTCTGAAACATGAGATTGGAATGTTTGTTCCAACGAGCCTGACATTGACTGAATATGCAACCAAACTAAGATATATACCTGAGCACCACAGAGATCTAAAAAACGAAGACGGCTTAAAAGTGATATCTTCTCATAAGCGGCATCTGTAAAGCTGTATCAAGTAAAGTAAGTTACAGATGAATAATGCTTCTTCATAAAGTTTGGATGTTTTTTTTTTACCCGGAAAGTGCGTAAAGATTCAAGCTCTGAAGAGAGGAACACTTGAGTAATATCTTTTGCAAGCCTCTACCTGTTAGCTTGACGCATCTGTATATGTATATTGTATTGTACGAAAATTTAGTAATTTTCCCACATGATAATCTAATCTAACAGACCATATGTTAGTTCAATACCTCGTCAGATTCAGCATCTGCAGACCTTCATAACCTTTCGAAATCAATTGCAAGCTTTTATCTGTGATGTTCTGTAGTTTAGTTAGCAGAAAAGTATTCAATGTCAGAGTGATTTCCCGGGCCAAACGTATGTAAGATATATGCACAAATGCTTCAGCATAATACCTTACAACCACTCAGGTTCAAATCAGTCACATGATTACAATTCTTCAACAAGTTTTTTATGCCAAGATCAGAGACCCTGAGAATGAAAACTTCCTTTTCGTTGTTATGGTTTTAAAAATAGGCATACAAGGCAAATACCCAAAATACCTAACGTTCCAGTAAATTGAAAAAGCTGTTAATTTCGGGCAGTTGCATGTTATCAAGTCTATGCCCGTGTCAGATATCTTTTGGCAGCCGTTCAAGTTAAGAGTCTCTAGGTTCAGAACTGAGTTGCCACACTGCAAGGACAAGC
The DNA here is from genome assembly GCA_027422505.1 of Craterostigma plantagineum. Taxonomy (NCBI): domain Eukaryota; kingdom Viridiplantae; phylum Streptophyta; class Magnoliopsida; order Lamiales; family Linderniaceae; genus Craterostigma; species Craterostigma plantagineum. Next base: position 9,999,918 of record JAPQWV010000015.1, read on the forward strand.
AGATTCATTACAAGAATTTTCAGCAAAGAGTCGGCAAATAAAAATACATATGGTTATGATATATACAACCGTAAACTTACGAA